>FR990149.1:2830735-8426487 GCA_905404295.2 Ochlodes sylvanus
ATCACTTCATAACCTGAGAATAGAGTTAACCATCACATAAATATCTGTCCCAGGAATCGAACTCCGCACCCTTCGCATCGCAGGTAACCACAGGATCGCCAGCGCTATTTCTATTTCCAAGCATTCAAATAAAACACTGCATTAGCTTCGGAAAATGCTATGAGAAAAATCTAGGAAAATTAAAAACTCGCAATGGACCTCGTAACTTCAGTCAGTTAATTCTCTCTGTGCAGTCATTTCTAGGAAATTACATTGCGAATAATATTACCTTTGGAATAAGAAAAATTGAAAGTTGAATAGTAATGGTTTGTAAGCAAGACATGTTTATAATTATATTTTTTTAAGTTATTACTGAACGTGTAGACAAATTACTTGGTAAGTGGTCACTATTGTAAGCCTAATATTTCTATGGCTGGCTTCAACTCATTAATGGGCCACTACTGAGCACGGGTCTCCTCATATCTGAGGAGGCCTAGAGCATACTCATATACATATTCCTCCACGCTGCTCCAGTACAGATTGGAGGAGGAATTTTTGGATATTCTGTTATTATTATTTATTTATTTATCTGCACGATACTGCCTTGATACCGGCAGTAATAGATGACAAGGATACTTCAGTTATAGGTTATAGTTAAAACTATTACATATTACATATTGATTTATCAGTATCAGTAACACCAAAGGTCCTGATGCGTTCCCTACAAAAAGGCACAGGAAAGTGAGAAAATACTGGTTCTCAAGCCTCAGACCACGCGACAGGCCAGGCCAGGAACACACAGTCGTTTGGCTGTCGGCCCGAGCGAGAGGGTAACTAGATATAGGTAATAGATATTAAAGGCCTTTAATAATAGTTTATTTCATCTTCCATGTGTACAGCGATCATTTAAAGATTTTCTATGTATATTTAGAAGATAACGTACATGCAGCGTCAATTGTTCTGTCATTTGTATTATACAGTAGAGTGTAGTTCCGCTCTCCCGCGCGGGAAACCGCAGTTTCCTCTAAATTCCGCTTTTCAATGGCTGCGGAACTGATTGTTAGAGACTTAAAACTAGGGTTAGCAAATAACGGTATTTTAATAATACTAGATGGATGACCGAGCTTTACTCGGTATTTTTTTTTTTATAAATTGTGTTTTTTTGAAATTATATTTAAGTACGAATAATAATATTAAGAAGACACAAATAATATAAATAAACAATTGATTTTCTTAGTCTAACCTCAAAGCAAACACTTATTGACTTCGTGTTACTTAACAACGCCATCTGCTGTCGTGTCGTTAAAGCAATTAGTATTAGTATAGTAGTATTATTATTCGCCAATAGATGTCAGGAAGAGTCATATTTTTCAGTTTAAATTGGGACTACAAAAACACGAATAAAATGACATTTTCTAAAAATGATTCCTAGCTAGATCTATTTATCGCCCCCGAAACCCCCTATATACTAAATTTCATGAAAATCGTTGGAGCCGATTCCGAGATATTATATTATTATATTATTATTGCTCGTTTAAAGTAATAAGATTTTATAATAGCAGTGGCAGTCGAGTGCTTTGAATGTTGGACTCCCGGACTCTCGAACAGGGGGGCCCGGGTTCAAATCTCGCAAGCACCTCTAATTTTTAGAACTTATGTTCGTATCTATACAAATAAATAAAATTGGAGTGTCTGTTTGTAATATTAAAATAACCGCTTTTTACTAAATGCATATGTATGTATACACGGTGTATATACCAAAATATATTTTTTTACAATTTTTGTCTGTCTGTCTGTCTGTCTGTCTGTCTGTCTGTTTGTTTGAGCTAATCTCTGGAACGGCTGGATCGATTTTAACGGGGCTTTCACTGGCAGATTGCTGATGTCATAAGGAGTAACTTAGTTATTGTAAATGCTGACAACGAAAACTGCTCGTTTTCAGCGCAATCCGCTTTAATTTCACGTAGTTTCGCGGTGTATTTGTTATTAATGTCTCTTGACACAAAGGCGCTAAGACAAAACGCAATAACAAACAGAGAAAGCGTTTCATTCCTAATTTATTCTGCCAGGCAGCGTGATCTTAAATTAAAATTAATGAAAAAAAATGGGAAAAACGGCTGCATAATTGACAGCCCTAGCGGTGAGGAACAAGACAATCCACTTGACGCAGATTATGGGGCCGTCATAGAACTCCTTTGAGAAATACAAACGGACGTATTATTATTGCCATATACATAAATTCTTGTGTAGCTAATTTACTAGTCATTTCTTTTATATTCCTAATATTTCTATCCCAAACTGGGATTCAAAAGCTGATAAGCACTACCCGACTACGCAAAGCGATTTAGATAAAATTTATTATGACATAGCTGGAGACCCAAGATATAAAATGATTTTTTTATCTCGAGATTACGTACGGGATAAATGTATTATATATTATCATTTCTCGACTTCAACACAGACGCGATCATCAACTAGTCGTTCACACGAGAAAGTTACACAATATCTACAATGTCTTAAATAAAGCCGCCGATTCACGCTTGGCCAACAAGACGGACTAAGACCTTAATCCCTCTTATTCTGCAAGGCGACCGGAGCGCAGCGCAGTGACAGCCCAGGGTCTACCATGATTGATGTTCACATTAAGACAACATAAACTTAGATATAATGTCGTCTCAGTCCATGTAACTAAGTTTAACAGACCAGCCTGTTAATTGAGAACGTCGTACTACAGCACACTGCTCCAGTGGGGATGGAGGGTGCTCGGTCTGGGTTAGTTGTTCGTCTTTGTGTGTGGTTCAAGGCCTATGACACAAGGAATCCGAGGGAACACAACATTTTTTATGGAATTAAGGTAGCAAACGAGGTAGCAGCACCACCTTCCGCTGCCGCCCATGGCTACTGTGACTGACCTAGAACAAGACTCAATTGTGGACTAAATCAAATGGGGAATAAATAAATTAAATAAAAACCAAATGTCTTCCCAATTTTTGAAAATTTTCATTTTTCTTACCGAGTACGTTATATGTTCTTAAGGATCATGGAAAGATAGAATATTGAAAATAGATAAATAGAAGATCAATTTGGCAAATCGAATCGCAATAAGTTAGCAATGTCAAACTGATTCGATGGTTAAACTAAAGCTTCTTAAATGTTATGAATGCATGAAACGTAATATTCATGCAACAAAACTTCGACATGTTAAGTGGTACAGTTGGCATGCCGAACAGACGCTAACAACGGATCTAATGTTTCAAGATAGAAGCTGTTTCATCATCACCGTTCAGGAGAGAAGTT
Organism: Ochlodes sylvanus; assembly: GCA_905404295.2. NCBI lineage: Eukaryota > Metazoa > Arthropoda > Insecta > Lepidoptera > Hesperiidae > Ochlodes > Ochlodes sylvanus. The sequence continues at coordinate 2,834,012 of FR990149.1, forward strand.
AGCGAAATTATTTATTTATTTATTTATTTGATCTTTAGTGTAAAACCCTATAAATAAGGGTGCACAATGGGCGGACTTAGGCTGAGATGCATAGACGATACTTAGCCTTAGCTCACACTTTACTTAGAAAAACTTGACTTTGCAAAGACTGCGATTTGGTATATAAAGATGGCATTCTCTACCAGTCAACCCTAATAATGTTAATAAATTAATAAAGTTATAATTAATGAACTTACAAAGATTATTTTGCGTATTAGTAACCGCTCTCCCTTCACTGTGAGGAACATAAGGTACACAACGATCCCGTACCCTAGTTGGGAGTGTCCCTGCCTGCGAAGCGAGAGGTCCCGGGTTCGATTCCCGGCAGGGGATATCGTTGATATCAATGAACTTGCAATTGGACGTCTGTAAATGTGATAGTTTCTCTGACATATTGAGAGCTCAATACGTGACATCGTAGTGGCAGTAATTTAATCTAAAACAGTATTTACAGTACTCGTACAGTGGTCAATGTTGTCATCCACCTGTAAAATCAACATTCCTTGATGTAGGAATTTGCAGTCAAAATGTGTTATATTTTTTTCATATTTTTATTGCGTATGTTAGAAAACATGTAAGCTTACGGCTAACTTCGTTTTCTTTGATTTTAAATTGATACGTCAAACATGAATAAAACATGTTTTCGACAAGTTTTCCGCAAACCTGTAAGTCAAGGATTATGTGTACTACATGTACTTACTCGTACATAATATTATACCCCACTTATATACCCCTAATTTCGAACACCGTATTCCATTTATTTATTATCGAGAAGTCGAGAACATTCAAGAAATTCTATTTTTAAATTAGGTACTTCTATCCCGCTCGCACGTGTCAATTCAGTAAAGTATAACGCCAAATAGGTAGTTATAGGGGAAATTATATAAGCAGTTGATTTAAATAATTTATATCTCAGTACTCATTTTCTACCGACCCTTAATAAAATCCGGAATGTATGGAGAGTTATCCAAATATTTATTCTTCCAATCTGACAGCCCTACCTGTAACACAGGTGAAGCTATTATTATAATACTCGTAGGTAACTAAATGTCGGTTACATGAACGCTTTGGGCGAGTATTCACAGTAATTGTAGGATTATGGGTCTCATCCACGATGTACCGATTTTCTCAAGGTAAATATTAACACTTTTACCTTCCTTTAAAAATGGTAAGTGTCTCATTCAATAATCCGGGTTAGGGCATTCAGTCCACGCGTGTAACGACGCGCGTAACCTTACAGGCCTGTGGAGGATCCTGTGTAAGATATTCGCATATTGTTCCTAAACGTGATGATGCCCGGTTTCTATACATATTCAAAAAAGGACTCGTTTTGCTTACGGTTAGTTGAAATTACTATCTACGAGGCGTAACTAAAAAGTGTTTCTATAAGATTATAAGAAACGATTTTAACGACTCGTTCCCTCGTTATTTTAACGAAAAGTTACCCGTTCCGCTGATATCAGAGCGTGACGTAAGAGCGTGACGTCAGAGCGTGACATTAGAGCTAGCTAATCAGACTCAGATGTTCGCCTCTAAAAAGTGTAACCGTATATATAAGGGTTTTACATTTTGACTGTATGTTATATAAAGATTTTATCCCTATAGTTTAAGCCTAAGGCTTATCATCTATAGCTCCGTTAACTCCCGTGGATGAATCATTTTACACAAACCTAAATAAATACTATATGGTTGGGAAATTATCATAAATGAATAATGGTACCTAAATTAACACTTAATTGAATATTATTTAAGATGTTCTCGCTATATTAATAGTGTCTGTAGGTAATTTTTATACTCGAGTACGGCAAAGCAAAGAGGTTATTATTACTTTTACCAATGAGTATGTATGATCATTTGTGCCCAAAAAGTCTTAAATTAATTATTAATTATTATTATATAGACGATCCCGTAACCTAGTTGGTGGTAGCCCTGCGTGCCGAGAGGTCCCGGGCACAATCCCCGGCCGGGGCAGATGTTTATGTGAGAGATAAATGATTGTTCTCGTGTCATGGGTGTAAATGATGCGTTATTTGTGTTGTCCATGTCACCCGCGACCCACGAAAAGCATCAAGATCAGGGTTTCCCAACCTTTTTTTCGCCAAGCCCCCCCAAACCAAAAAAAATATTTTCATGCCTCCCTTAAATGGCTGTGCGGGGTCGCGCGTCAAACGCCGTGTTGTGACTTGTTAAAGCCACGCGTTAAATATATTTTTTCAGAAATGATAACGTACCTAGTATGCCCCCCTGAAATTCCTCTACGCCCCCCTGGGGCGCGTGCCCCACCGGTTGGGAAGTCCTGATCTAGATCGTCTGCTGGTTACGTAGACGGAGAAGAGTATAGACCAATATGGATAGACTAATATATTAGTGAAACCCGCACCTAAATCGGGAGATAAGTGCGTACAAAACCATAGAAAAACAGACAAAAATTGCATTAATAAAGGCCTCTAATAATAGTTTTTCTCATAGATATTCCATGGACAAACAGCAATGAAACCAGTTACAGATTTATTTTCGACTATTTAAGTACCATTTCACTACTAAGCAATTAAGGTGAAAATTGCTGAATATGAAACCGAAGCGCCTGGCGGTTAGTTGATGGCGATCCAATATTGACACAGAAATCGATGGAAAGCTAACGAAAGTGGGAACCGAAAATATTAGAGCATGGTTCTGTAGCAATAATATATAATAAATATGTTCATTTATTCACTTATCACACAGCCAAGTTACAGTGCACTGAGTGCAGGTACTCAATTACTATAATAAGTACTCCATTGAAATGTTAGATGTTTTGGCCTAGTGTGCATTTGTTAGCGGACGCAATTTTATTTTTTAGGGATAGTTAGAGAGGTGCAAAGTTAAATCCAAGTTTGTGGGGTCGCACCCCTGTCCTGCGACCGCCATCTTGGATAAAATAATGCAGATGGTTTTTACAGTTTATCTGGCAAACTAAACCTCGTTAAAAATCGTTGTAAATTAAATTCTCTAATTTTTAGTCGTAAAATCAAAAAGAACAAAGTTATGAATGAAAATCCATGATTTTTCGCTATTCCTTTTCAAGTAAGGTTTTCACAAATAGGAAAACGATTGACGTAAGAATTATCAAATATGGCCTATGCTATGGTCTCTAAAGCGACACAAACCAACAAACATACATACATTCCGAATTCTGTCCCTAATAACTTGGCCACCGATGGTACATAACCACGGAACATAGAGTTACATAATATATAAATTATATAAATAAAGTACATAACAAAATAATATTAAGGATCTGTTCACAACAAGCGAGGGACAAGCCGCGTGTTAATATTATTTTAGGACGATAATTCCAAGTCGGGTGTCTTCGTTAAGTTACATAGACGGACATAAATATAAATGAATAAATAGATTAAACAAATACAACACATAATAATAATATAAATGTTTTATAGTATTTTAATTCAATTTTGTAACCGACTTCAAACAAGAAGGTTCTCAATTCGACTGTATTTTTTTATGTTTGTTACCTCAGAACTTTTGACTGGGTGAACCGATTTTGATGATCCTTTTTTTTATATGAAAGCTGGTGTTTCCCGTATGGGGCCGTTTGATACAGTTCTGACAATGGCATCCATGAGAAAACCATTAAGTCTTAAAGGAGAATGTCCACTTTGTATGGGTGTTTTGGCCCAGAGTGAACAGCCACTAAAAATAAAAACGATATATGGAATTAGTAGCTTTAGCCAGTAGGAATCAGAAAAATAATAAAGTTTTGTATCCAGGTGTTGTGAGATGTCTTGATGTCCGTCTCCGTCGCATTACATCGGCACCACAATTAATGCATCTCATTTCATCGGAAGTCTCTTCCATAGGTAATGCGTCTACAGTTCGATTAAGAGTGGGTTCGTCCGTATTCAATTGGGGGTCAACTTTGGGTTTCTATACTGATAGAAACCCATTGATAGAAACCCACTGATAGAAACCCATTGATAGAACCCACTGATAGAAACTTTGCATGCCTACCGGTACCTACTGAGGTACCGGTAGGCATGCAAAGTTTGTCGTAAAAAGCGTCATCGGTGTCCATTATAAAGCAAGGTCGAGATAAAATACGGAAAGACAAAGAAATGATAAGAATTATCACAATATTCACAGTGCGCCCGAGTAACTTCCACAACTCCACAAGTCCACATCAAGTCCACATCCACAAAGTGTGATGTGAAAGCGAATGACATTTTGGTTTGGCAAATTGACTGACGCACGTCACGTCATGGCCGTCGTGTCTATGAGCTGCATAGATTAGTGCTGCCATGAAACTCGTTACCGATAAAACAATTAAATCGATTATATTGATAATCGAATTTTTCGAATCTGGTAATATTAATAATTATTTCTTATTTTTTGTGTATAAGTTTAAAACCTGATTTTTTCGTTTTCTTGATGTTTACTATTATGACCTCCCTGGCGCAGCGATATGCCCTGAGTCTTATAATTGGGAGGTTACCGTTTTACCGGGTTCGATTTGCGGCTCGGGTCTGTTTGGGAACATAATTATTAATAATTTCTAAATTCCCTTAGGTATAGTCTAGAGGAATGCTTCCATCTTAGTTACCGCCCTACTGGCAAAGACGATGCCGCGATGAAACCGATTAGTGCATAATATATAGGTTATTTAAAAAAACGCCATAACTCTATCAGGTTAGCGAACTTCCATCATAGACTGCATCGGCACTTACAATCAGGTGAGATCGCAGTCAAACAAAAAGACATCCATCTTTTTATGTCTTTCCTAATTATAATTACATTAGGTGCATCGATTTATAGAATATTATATTTAATCGATTGTAGTAGTAATGTTATATTTTTGCTGATAACAACGTAGTGTTTAAGTACTCTGTGGTAAACATAACGAAATCAAAAAGCAGACCGGAAAATATCTACGAGTAATGAATATTATCAACTGAAATACTAATTTTCTATTAGTGTAAATTGATACAACCACGAACAATGAAAAATCTTATTTTAATTGACAATATTTTTTGGTATCATTGTTTTTTTCTCAGCATTCTGTCCACGCTGGGCCAAAAATGGACAATCTCCTTTGCATTACTTATTTTTAAGTCGGTTTTTTACTTGTAAGATTATTTATCTTAATACCCGTCAAACAAGCAGGCAAGATGAATAAAATCAAATCAATTCATATTTATTTGTAAAAGTACAAGTACATAAGGTGGAGTATTATAAATTTGTCTTCCAGTATACCTACTTTGCCAAGAAATGGCGTACAAATATCAATCATTTTTTACTTAATTATTACATTAAGTTGTACATTAAGATGTCTCTAGATTCGTTTATACTTTATACTATGTTTAAAATATCTAATCAAAAATCTTAAATGCTAAGTAATTAAAAATCAACATGTGTGCAATTCACACGTGCTAGAAGTGAAACTTCATAACAACGAGTACTGTCAGTCCAAACATTGATGTTTTGCTTTGCTTACGTCAGCCGCCATTTTGCCGACGCTTCATTGGCGTCATTTCCGTTTCAACGAATTCCAAATCACAACGATACTAAAGAAGTATTCACTTCAATAGTAAAAACAATGAACATCAACAAAGCCAGTATATTTGTCTTTCCTCGTCCTTATGTCTTGGTCGGCAACGCATCGGTGACGCCTATGACATTGATAATGTCCATGGACTACAGTAACCACTGCCAATCAGGTGGCTCGTTTGACAGTTAGCGACTTTTACCATTGAAAAGGTCAACGTACTCTAATAGCAAAAGCGAACCAACCCTTAACGGTCTTAACAACTTGACCTAGTTTCAGTAGCGGGCCAGTTAACAATGCTAATACCGTGATTTATTTGTTTCAATGCGCTGGTAGTGAATCAGAGTAGGCACCCAGTTGAATATCGATACTTTTTTATGAATTGGGTGCTTGAGTTAACTTTCTTTCTTTCTTGATCGATAACGCATCGGTAATGTCTTTGGTGTACGGCGACGGTTACCAATAGGCATCAGCGTGTATGCTCGTGTGTCAGATATTTACAAAAAAAATAATGATCATAACAGGTAGTCGTCAGAGTGTATAAAATGATTTACATATTAATCTCTCGAATGTATGTCGTCACAAAGCCGCCCCCAGGTGGCGCATACGTTACATAATTGGGTAGTTTTTGAATTTTCCTCCCTTGATGCGCTGTTCGCAGGTGTAGTCAAATATGAATGATGTACGACGAATTCGGTTCGTATACGCTGGGGGCTTGTTGCGTTTTGGAAGGCAGTTTTGGTGATGTTCTTTCCGTATAAGTATAAGGCTTCTCGCCCACGTCAAATAATCGGTGACCGATTTTTTGTAGGAGAAAAATAGAACGTACTGATAGCAATAGTGCACACGCCCTACAAAAAGTCGGTCAGAAATACGGTACATTTAGCACCAGAGGAAACATCGGCCCGATTATCTGTCCTACAAAAAGTCTGACGTGGGCGAGAAGCCTAAAAAAATGGAACTCGGTTTATTCAACAATCTGTGTTTTGTAGTCCGAGTTTCATATAAATAATAAAATTAATAAAATGCTTCGTACCTGTATCGTACCTGGGGGCCCCCGGTACGATACATGTACAGATAGATGTGGTGATAAATAACAATTATGTACCTATGTAACAAAAACAACTTACATCAAGTGCACTATGCAACAATTACAACAACATCGTGATGGGTTTCATCACACACCTGAAAGTTCTCCATATGTTCTCAAAGTTGTGTGAAGTACTGCAATCTGTAGTTGGCCAGTGTGGTGGACAATGGCCTGTACCCGAACATTGTGAGAGGAGACCCGTGCCCAGCATGGAACAGTTATGGGTTGCGGTGATGATGATGTTGTTATTTATTACGTTGTCAAACATCCCCCGCCCGCCCCCGGACTACTCGCGCATTCTAAAGCAAGTTAATATCGTGTGATGGATGTATCTCACTCGCAGATCTCCGCAGATGGTTCATTACACTCGTGTCCCGGTTGTAACGAAAATCTTGGCTAACATTATTATAATGTAATAAGGACCAGATTTTACGAGATTTTATTAAATAGATACTGTCCTGTAAATAGATACTGTTATTTGTTTGATAATAACATTATTTGCTGGTACATAATAACAAGGATGCTTGGAAATAGACATCCACGACCGGTTCCGCTAAATTAGACTTATAAAAGCCAATATAAATTACCGAGGAGATTCTTTCGTTCTTCTTTTTATCCACAGACCACTTAATTTTATCTAAGATATGAAATTTTAAATTCAATATTTTAATTATTAAAATATGTCACCTTTGCGAAACGGTGATAAATACAAAAAAATAATGTTCATAAGTGTGTTTGTAAATACTTATCTACAAGTGTTTTTTCTGCTCGTTGTCTACGTGAAATAAATGATTTCTGTTTAAAATTATAATACCTTTAAAGATAGTATACTATTACTGATTTTAACGATATAAAAACTATATTATGCTACCTTATGATACTAACTATTAATGTAATATTTGTATAATTCCCTGAGTTTTGGTTTGAAGCAACCTTATACACAAATAGACTGACGAAATTCTAAAAAAATGAAATTTCGTTTATTAATTAATCTTTGTCCCACAATTGGAAATAATTATATACATAGTACAGACGTGCGGAACAATCATTAATGCGCTTTTATTTTATTGATTGGATATAAATAAAATAATCTGTAACCTCAAGCTTACTACTATATTTCAATGAAAACCGCATCCAAATCTGTTAAAATCTCGTTAGCTAAAAATATTCAATCCAAAATAATCAAATGCTAAAAATAAAGATACAATCAAGCGATATTTTCTTTATTTTATTGTTCGTTACATCAACGTTGTTTTTCATATTTTACACCAAACTTTTGCATATTTTCAATTTAATACATCCGGTTCCCAATTATTTCTGCGCCGTATTCACAGTGACAAGTTTTCGGAAATCTCGAATTCATTAAATCTGTTTATTCATGCCGAAACAGTCTGTGAGCACGAATTAAAAACATTCGAACATCCCCTTCATTCCTTTGAAGATAGATACAAGACCTATAGCGTAGGGTTCTGGAACGAACTTCCTTATTGCACGTTACATCCCGACACTTGGCGCAAGAGAACTTGCCCGAATTAGTGAAATTTGACTGTCCTGGTGCTCATTTAACATGTTTTTTTTATTATTATAATTTTTTTTTTCTACAAATTAAGATTGAATTAACTACTACTAGTTTAGTGCACTTTACCATCCAGGGCTTAGAGACACCCATGTGATAATCTAACAGAACACCGAAATATCGGTAAACATAATATAAATCGTGAGTCGGGTACTCACCATTTTACAGGTAAAACTAGTTGTCCCAACGTACTTCGTACTGCATTCAACTGCAACTGCAAATCAATTCATATCTATTTGTAAAAGTACAAGTACATAAGGTGGAGTATTATAAATTTGTCTTCCAGTATACCTACTTTGCCAAGAAATGGCGTACAAATATCAATCATTTTTTACTAAATAATTACATTAAGTTGTACATTAAGATGTCTCTAGATTCGTTTACACTTTATACTATGTTTAAAATATCTAATCAAAAATCTTAAATGCTAAGTAATTAAAAATCAAAATGTGTCCAATTCACACATGCTAGGAGTGAAACTTCATAACAACGAGTACTGTCAGTCCAAACATTGATGTTTTGCTTTGCTTAAGTCAGCCGCCATTTTGCCGACGCTTCATTGGCGTCATTTCCGTTTCAACGAATTCCAAATCACAACGATACTAAAGAAGTATTCACTTCAATAGTAACAACAATGAACATCAAGAAAGCCAGTATATCTGTCTTTCCTCGTCCTTATGTCTTGGTCGGCAACGCATCGGTGATGCCTATGACATTAATAATGTCCATGGACTACAGTAACCACTGCCAATCAGGTGGCTCGTTTGACAGTTAGCGACTTTTACCATTGAAAAGGTCAACGTACTCTAATAGCAAAAGCGAACCAACCCTTAACGGTCTTAACAACTTGACCTAGTTTCAGTAGCGGGCCAGTTAACAATGCTAATACCGTGATTTATTTGTTTCAATGCGCTGGTAGTGAATCAGAGTAGGCACCCAGTTGAATATCGATACTTTTTAAGGATTAACCAACGTGTTACAGTTGGGTGCTTCAGTTTACTTTCTTTCTTTTTGGAACGAAGTTCCTTACGGCAGGCTTGGAGGGGATAGGTTTTGCTGCGGCGACCGAACTGAAAAATATGTCATAGTAAAATCGTAAGAAAAAATGCGTGGAATAGAAGCGTTAAATGAGACGTGCGCAGGCGCGACAGTCGCCGAAGGAACTTCGTTCCTACCTGGTGTCCCACGACACCAAATCATTTAGTTTTTATTTTTCTTTCTTGATCGATAACGCATCGGTAATGTCTTTGGTGTACGGCGACGGTTACCAATAAGCATCAGCGTGTATGCTCGTGTGTCAGATATTTACAAAAAAAATAATGATCATAACAGGTAGTCGTCAGAGTGTATAAAATGATTTACATATTAATCTCTCGAATGTATGTCGTCACAAAGCCGCCCCCAGGTGGCGCATACGTTACATAATTGGGTAGTTTTTGAATTTTCCTCCCTTGATGCGCTGTTCGCAGGTGTAGTCAAATATGAATGATGTACGACGAATTCGGTTCGTATACGCTGGGGGCTTGTTGCGTTTTGGAAGGCAGTTTTGGTGATGTTCTTTCCGTATAAGTATAAGGCTTCTCGCCCACGTCAAATAATCGGTGACCGATTTTTTGTAGGAGAAAAATAGAACGTACTGATAGCAATAGTGCACACGCCCTACAAAAAGTCGGTCAGAAATACGGTACATTTAGCACCAGAGGAAACATCGGCCCGATTATCTGTCCTACAAAAAGTCTGACGTGGGCGAGAAGCCTAAAAAAATGGAACTCGGTTTATTCAACAATCTGTGTTTTGTAGTCCGAGTTTCATATAAATAATAAAATTAATAAAATGCTTCGTACCTGTATCGTACCTGGGGGCCCCCGGTACGATACATGTACAGATAGATGTGGTGATAAATAACAATTATGTACCTATGTAACAAAAACAACTTACATCAAGTGCACTATGCAACAATTACAACAACATCGTGATGGGTTTCATCACACACCTGAAAGTTCTCCATATGTTCTCAAAGTTGTGTGAAGTACTGCAATCTGTAGTTGGCCAGTGTGGTGGACAATGGCCTGTACCCGAACATTGTGAGAGGAGACCCGTGCCCAGCATGGAACAGTTATGGGTTGCGGTGATGATGATGTTGTTATTTATTACGTTGTCAAACATCCCCCGCCCGCCCCCGGACTACTCGCGCATTCTAAAGCAAGTTAATATCGTGTGATGGATGTATCTCACTCGCAGATCTCCGCAGATGGTTCATTACACTCGTGTCCCGGTTGTAACGAAAATCTTGGCTAACATTATTATAATGTAATAAGGACCAGATTTTACGAGATTTTATTAAATAGATACTGTCCTGTAAATAGATACTGTTATTTGTTTGATAATAACATTATTTGCTGGTACATAATAACAAGGATGCTTGGAAATAGACATCCACGACCGGTTCCGCTAAATTAGACTTATAAAAGCCAATATAAATTACCGAGGAGATTCTTTCGTTCTTCTTTTTATCCACAGACCACTTAATTTTATCTAAGATATGAAATTTTAAATTCAATATTTTAATTATTAAAATATGTCACCTTTGCGAAACGGTGATAAATACAAAAAAATAATGTTCATAAGTGTGTTTGTAAATACTTATCTACAAGTGTTTTTTCTGCTCGTTGTCTACGTGAAATAAATGATTTCTGTTTAAAATTATAATACCTTTAAAGATAGTATACTATTACTGATTTTAACGATATAAAAACTATATTATGCTACCTTATGATACTAACTATTAATGTAATATTTGTATAATTCCCTGAGTTTTGGTTTGAAGCAACCTTATACACAAATAGACTGACGAAATTCTAAAAAAATGAAATTTCGTTTATTAATTAATCTTTGTCCCACAATTGGAAATAATTATATACATAGTACAGACGTGCGGAACAATCATTAATGCGCTTTTATTTTATTGATTGGATATAAATAAAATAATCTGTAACCTCAAGCTTACTACTATATTTCAATGAAAACCGCATCCAAATCTGTTAAAATCTCGTTAGCTAAAAATATTCAATCCAAAATAATCAAATGCTAAAAATAAAGATACAATCAAGCGATATTTTCTTTATTTTATTGTTCGTTACATCAACGTTGTTTTTCATATTTTACACCAAACTTTTGCATATTTTCAATTTAATACATCCGGTTCCCAATTATTTCTGCGCCGTATTCACAGTGACAAGTTTTCGGAAATCTCGAATTCATTAAATCTGTTTATTCATGCCGAAACAGTCTGTGAGCACGAATTAAAAACATTCGAACATCCCCTTCATTCCTTTGAAGATAGATACAAGACCTATAGCGTAGGGTTCTGGAACGAACTTCCTTATTGCACGTTACATCCCGACACTTGGCGCAAGAGAACTTGCCCGAATTAGTGAAATTTGACTGTCCTGGTGCTCATTTAACATGTTTTTTTTATTATTATAATTTTTTTTTTCTACAAATTAAGATTGAATTAACTACTACTAGTTTAGTGCACTTTACCATCCAGGGCTTAGAGACACCCATGTGATAATCTAACAGAACACCGAAATATCGGTAAACATAATATAAATCGTGAGTCGGGTACTCACCATTTTACAGGTAAAACTAGTTGTCCCAACGTACTTCGTACTGCATTATGATTAAAAATGTTTTGGTGATATATCGACAGCAACGCCACCTATCGGGTCCAATTGTGAATCTAAACCATTCCCAGATCCCCTTGAACACACACAAAAAATTTCATCAAAATCGGTCCAGTCGTTTGAGAGAAGTTCAGTGACATACACACTCACAGAAGAATTATATATATTAAGATGTTCGCGATGATAAAAGTTTACAATAATTGCATTTTATGTCCATCAGTCACCGATATACCTACTAAGTACTTGTTTACGTAGTAGGCACAACAAACTATAGTTCACTAACTAAGTTAGGCTGCATCAGTATTAATACGTGAGATACGAGCTCAAACTTAAATTATTAGCTAGCTCGCTCGAACAGTGCTAGTTTCAAGTGTAACCAAGTTTTGGTTAGGTGTGGTTTACCTTGCATTAATATTAGTTCAGTACACTTTGGTACCTGTATTAACAATAACCTTACCTGTCATCTATACATATAAAAGGGAAATGATACTCACTCACTCCAGGGCGGATTCGTGGAGGGGTTAGTGGTCAACCCAAGTGTCGGAAAATTTTATGCCGCCCGCAGGCATCCGACATTAACGACTGCTACCAAATCGTAACAACCGGGACCGACAGCTTTAACGTGCCATCCCAAGCACGGAAGCACCTAAGATATTTTACCACTAGCGGTCACCCATCCAAATACCGACCGCGCCCGCTGTTGCTTAACTTTGTCGATCATTTAAGAACCACGCAAGCTGCCAGGCTATGAGCGCTTCGTTCACTCACTCATGGGTGTTAGTGATGTGCTATTTGTGTTGTACATGCCACCCGCGTTACAAGGAATCCAAGTATGAGCGTGTTAGCGTTAAAAAAATTCTCTCTCTCTATAAGTCCACCACCACCACTAAGCACTTTCCTTGTTTTTTGGCGCCTTTTAAGGCATTGTGGAAAGTACCAAGAGATGTCCGGATCTGATCGGACCAACGTATTAGAAAACACGCGTTATAAATAGCTTCTGCATAATACAATGGTCCGCCAGAGTTGCCCACTATGTACCGTTGGGTCAAACAGTCAAACTATCGTTAGCGTCCTCGCGCTGTCTATTTATAATGAATGCATGTCAGGGGGTGTGTGTGGTGTAAGCTATAAGATGCGTAACATTCCAGATATCCAATAATATCTAAGATCAAACTTATAAGTATAACTTAAACCCCAATCCGTAAAAATCGCGTTCCGAAATGTAGTGCTGAAGATGTGTTTATAAAAGCCATTTATTAAAGGGCGATAAACCGCCCAAATCGAATTGGCTCTCCGCTACAAGCGTCAGCGTCGATCGCTAAAAACAAACTACCTATATTATTTGAATTTTTATATGAATTAACATTGACATGATGCTTGTAGCATTGTAAAATCTCCAGCGAGATTTTACAATGCGTTGTGTTTCGTGGCCTACATAACACGTGATACAACATGACACGTTATAATAAATACACTCACTTCTATTAAACAACCGCTAATATTATTAGTATTAAAAAGCTAGTTATGATTATAACAACGTATATTATTTTGATAAGGATTAAAATTCATTATATAAATAATGACATACAATACAATAGGAAACGTGTAAGTATAAATTAGAGTACTTTACTCTCAGCGCGGCCAACGAAGTTTTACTTCAAAAATAATCCGCTTGTAACCTACACCACACTACTTCAGTCCTACGGGAGCAAACAGCTTCTAGTTAGAGTGGTCCAATTAATATTATAACAATTAATCCAACTTAGCGCTGACTCAGTTCCACGCTCATCTGTTACCATTCTATTACAAAACTTGCAACCTGGCTCCTCTTATATGGCCATTAGATTCGCGTTGTCGCTAATCGCGAACGCCTTTGAATTAGAGTTTGAAGTTATTATTTTTTTGTATTTTAAATAAAAGAAATATATTCTGTATTTATACTGTATTTTAAATAACAGAAATACATAAAAATAACGCTAGATTCATGGCACCTCTCTAGGATTCCCTGTATCATGAGTCAAGACACATCCAGACTTGAACATAAATTTATACTCGTCATCCTCCTCGCTGGGAATCGAATCCAGGACCCTTTGAACGGCGATCCGGCATGATAACCATTGCGCCGTACGGGTCGTCAATAACCGACAAAGGAGCGGCCGAGCCACAACAGTGCTGGATCAGCTGTCAAATTTGTAAATATCTGTGCTTTCCTTGAAAAACCGGCACACAATGGGAGACAAAACGTTGTATCATTCTGTCTCGCTTTTTTTCATGTCATTGCCGTAAGTTGTTCCTTTTCTTGTGAGTGCGATAGATGGCCTCCATGGGTCTACGCTCTTTTCCGTCTACGAATGAAGCGAGAGTTTATTTAATTCGAGCCACAATATCGAATAATTTCATTTTTAAATTAAAAAAAAACGAAGCAACGTCTCGCTAGTCGCAGCCGTGTAGCATCCTGGCCCTTTAATCTTGACTTTACCTCATAATCAGTATTCATTCTAAATATCCGTTGCGAAATATGGAAAGTTGAACGAGTTGGCGCAAGAGCGTTAAGAAGAAAGTGGGTTCTGTGTTCTCGTTTTAAAATTTTAGAATCTACCACAGCAACAAAACAACAAAGTACAGTATGGTAGGGAAGGGTATGGAGCTACGATACGGTTAAAGTTGATTTTCAAGTTAAAGTTTCAGTTACAGTTTACAGTTTAAGTTAATTTAATATTAAAGAGGCGGTCGGGCTAGTAATAGAGTCATATTAGAGTCATAATAGAGTAATAGAGTTAACAAATTAAATAAAAGCACACACAACTAAATACACAACAAAATATACAAAAAAACTATGCGTCGCAAAGAAATTTCTCTTCGTACGCGTGCACACTAGATCGCGCATACTTTGTTCATATAAAAGTTGTAAATTGCTACCTTAATACCTTAAAAAAACTGCAGTGCCAACTGACCCCTTTGTTTCTAAATAATTTGTAGCAAAAACAAAACCCAAACAGAGACGAAAGCAGGGTGTTGCTTCGCATAAAAATGGCCTTATTTTTGTTTGTCAACGACCCGCCTGAGCCGCTTAACGTTTGCGAAGGCGACTTTGTTTTGTGTAAGCAATTTACTTACTGAGACAGAATTTTGTAACTTCCTTTAAGTTTAAGAAGTTTATTTTATTAAAAGAATAAAATGTCACACGCTAGTATTCCCTGTGTCATAATGGGCAATACAAAGTCGAAATCGGTATAACAATACAAAATCGTGAGCACCCGTATGCATTAAATAATAAATAATAATAATAATAAATAAAATAATTTATTTCAGACTTTCGTCCATATTTTGGTTAGTAACATTGAATATACTTAAAAAACTAGTGTTAGTAGAAACTAAAAACAAAAACAAACTTTCTTGAACTACTTTTCTGAAAGACGTGCTGGTCCCACGTGTAAAGCAGTCCAGTGTTTCAATATGGGACCGTCACACCTCCCCGCCACCGTACGTAGTAAGCTGTTTGGGCTGTCGCGCACCCGCCGCCACAGCGATGCCACCCTTTTGCGGATAATGGCATGGAAGCCATCAATGCCCGCTTCCGCAAACATCCCGGAGGCGCTGCAGTACCGCGACATCCCCAACAGTGCCCTGAACGCGTTGTTGTATTGGACGCGCAACACGTTGTAAGCCTTTTTCGTATACTGTATCCACAGACTACAGGTGTAAAAGGTTTGGCAGTATGCCCTGAATAGGGTCATCTTAACCTCTCTAGTACACCTTGCAAATCTGCGAATCAGCATATTACTCCTGACTGCCAACGCCCTGCGCTCCCTTTCAACATCCACGTCATCGTTCTGATCTGCGGTGACCCAGTGACCCAGGTACTTGAACTCTGTCACTTAATTAAAAGGTACTCTGTCACTTAATAAAAATTAAAAAGTAAATGAATAAAAATAACAAGTTATATTCACATAAAATTGGAGAATCTCTACTGTCCGATTAGCATTAGCTCCCCTGGCATTGCTCATGTCCACGCATGATGACCACATCAGCTGGCTGGTCTTGTCAGATCTTCAGGCCATAAAAATAAAATAACCAATCTTTTCAATTTCGGTATTGGATTCGTCGCAGCGTTACGTGTTCGAATACGAGGCGATAGGATCGCCCGCGGCGTCGGAACATCGATGTTATCGCGAGACCTCCGACGCCTCTGCTAGGTTACCAACTAAGTATCTGGGTTTGTCCGGACATGTGACAACCGTGTAATGACCCTGCGAAATGAGGGTCCCCGGGTTCGATTCATGGAAGGAGCAAATTTTAAGTGACAGATGTGAAGACAGACAGACAGACAGATGATTGTTCTCGGGTCATGGGTGTTAATGTGTTATTCGTGTTTTCCATGCCCACCGCAAGACAGGGAATTCTAGTGCAGGGTTGTGAGTGAATTAGCAGTTTTAGCGTATACTTTTGCCGTATACTACTTTTGTTCAACTTTTTAATTTCTCCGCTTAAAAAAAACAGAATTACCAAAAATGAAACAACTTCGATAATATTTTTATTAAACTATAAAATTATGACTAATCAGTATCATCTCAAAAACATCCCACTTGTGATTTAAAACAAAAAGATACAAAACTTAATTTTGCGACTGACTTGTCCGGACTTATTCAGGAATGTTCGGATTTTTTTATTTCTGAAATGGTAACCCTACTTCGACATACTTTTGAAGAAAACGTGAAAATTCTAGTCTATTCGTGAATGTATTGGACCCCTTACATACATACATATATCGGTAGGTGATATGGTCGATTTATCGAAACTATACGGTAGAAGTAATACCTTTGTCTGTGAGTTGAAGTAGAGAGATTGTCTGTGTGTAGTATTTTAAAGTAGTTGAGATATCAGGACTTGTGTATATTGCTTACTAACAAACTAATCAAGTAATGTTCTGACACCGTCTCCTAACCGGACTATCTATCCTAGTTGAGTCTTGTGCCTTCCCCATCCCCCATCTCGTGTCTTCCCCATTTGAGTCTTATGCTTGGTCGGTCACATATCATGGGCGGCAGCGGAAGGGTAGTGGCATGCTTCCGTTTCCATTAAGTTGGTACCTCCAACTGCCTGCAACCTGCAACTGCTTGCAACCTGCAACTGCAACTGCTACCTGCAACTGCAACGAAGTATAGTTGTTTACATATATAAGCCGGATTTTAAGTCATAACGTTGTGGAGAATCATAATGATGGAATAAACGTTTCTTCTTCTTCATGCTCGTTTGCTCTCTCTGTCTCTTACGTTTCGTAATTATCTTTCGCAACCCTTATTACAGTAATGTCATCGGAGCGCATCAAATAGTGCAACTCGTGTTGTATGAACGCAACGCATCAATAAAAACCATTTTTTTGACCAATTTAATAACTTTGTGCACTGTGCTTAATAATTTGGCCAACGTACTCACTCAACATGAGTCCTCATTTTGAAGAATACTGTGTAGTAAGATTTAGTTCAGACCTCCACATATTTGATCCTAGGTCCTTCAAACGGCAGAAACTCATATACAAGTTTCAAAACTTTTTTATATTCCACACAGCACCCGAGCCACAGGATTATGTTTCACCACGATGATGAAGAGAGCAGCGAGTTTAGCTCAAAAACATATTAGAAAAGAATATAATATATTTTTATTTCACTAGAAAACTACAATTCAATACAAATAACGAAAAAAAGAAGAACTTATAAAACTAAAACAATACGAATTTGCAGTGAATCTTTATGAAAACGAACCGCACCCAGCAATGGCCGCAGTAAAACTACGACCGCTGGTTTTCAGGGCGAACCTGAGTTCGTGTGGTTCTGCTCGTGGTGTTACATACCCACAACTACGAGTATGTAGGAGACCTGCTGCAGTGGGGATTGGTGGAAGGTTAGTGGTCAACCGATTTGTCAGAAGTTTTTATGCCGCCTGGAGGCCTCCGACTTGGCTCAGCTTATCTATCGATAACAACCGGGACCGACTGCGACTCTTCGTGTCCTCCGAGACACGGAGGTACTCTCATTTCACAAGTTGTCACCCGCAAAACTACCGACGCCGTCCGCTGTCACTCGGTCAATCGCTTAGGATCGACGCAAGGTGCTGTAAACTGGGGACAGAGGCAATATACTTGATGATCCTGTTGCACACTTGGCGACGACTCTGACTGCGAAAGGTGTCGAGTTTGATTCCCGACCGGGAGATATGTACGTGATGATAAATATTTTTCCTCGGATCGGAGGTGATTGGCGCGATAGAACACATTGAACCGAATTTTCACTGACATAATTTTATTAAAATCAGTTGCAATTATGTCAAGTCACGGTATTTTTTACAAATTAGGATTTCCTGTATTTTTGTGACATGAATGTACACAAAATAAACATGACAGATAATACCAAGACAAACATTAATTTACGTCGCATAAATGTCTACTCCGGATATCGAGCCTGGGACCGTCCGCTCGCCTAGTACGACCTAGTCGACAGATTCTTCTCATCTATGGTTTGTGATGTGACTTGTTCATCGCTTATCATCTCTAAGTATGACCCTAGCGTAATAAGGGATATGGAATTGAAGTTTTCATATTAACGTTGGCAAGTTATAGTCAAAGGTAAATTTGAGTTTCTCGAAACTATTGAAAGTTATCCTCAATTCCAATTCCGTTATAATATACTAAGGTTTAAATTTTACGAGTACTGTCACGCAGGAACTTTCGAGAAAAAAGTTTTTATATTACGACACTGGCCACTCATAATTTATTCGGTGCAAATACGATTCCTTAAAAATAGAAATACAAATATTCCAATTTCAAATTTCGCTACATATTTTTTGTGACCTAAATTAAAAGATCGTATCTCATTGGAAAATTAATTTACGAGGGAAACAAAAATTTGCGCAGATATTGCCGCCATTGTCGCTACAATGACAAAGCCCTGCCATAATTTTTTTTTGTGTTGGCACAATCACTCCCATATTTTTTTTCCATAAGCATTTTTTATGGAATTAAGGTAGCAAACGAGCATGCAGCACCAACCCTCCGCCACATGAGACTCATGTGCCATGTGACGATTTGACCGACCTAGATGAAGACTCAAATGGGAACTAGAATAGTTAGTCCCTCTAGAAGATGGTGTTAGAGCACTAGTAGGTTGGTTTGTTAATAAGTATGAAGACTGGGACGTGGACTGTCAGTGATATTTAGTCCTATTAGTTGCTAGTAATAGTCCATTTAGCAATTGTTAGTATGAGTCTCGTTCTAATTCATTCAATTTAATAAAAGCTAGCCTTGAGTTGTACAGTGAAGCGTGGGCGGATTTAACGAGTGCTACTGAAGTTTACAGAAAAATATAAAAATAATTATAGTTTTTAATATGAACAACCGCCAGACGTACTTATTACTTAAGTTAAAAGCGAGCAAGTCATCACTGAGCTTCTTAAGCGGGACAGACGGACAGACCCTTCTTAATAATTCACATTTCCACAGAGTAGAACATATGTTTGAATAAATAAATGCACTAGGATTGTCTATATATTTTTTATATTCCAAGAATATTGTGCGCGTTGCCTTAAAGATACTTTTTTTTAGTTGTTTTACCATTTTGTGTGTGTCCATTACTACCCTTCCGTCAATGAGTGACTGTCAGACAACACACACCCGAAACTACTGAACGCAAATTTGGCATGTATACATGTATGTTCCTTGAGGAACAACTAAGGAAAGGGGATAAACTGTAACTTTTTATTTCTTCAATGGATTCACTTGAAACTTTGTACACAGGTACTCAAGTGACGCAAGTGAGAACTAAGAAAAGATTTTTGGAAATTAAGAATTTCACGCGGCGCGGGCGAAGCCGCGAGCGTTATAAAGTTGTCAATGCCACGATCCGTCGATTTAATAAGGCATCGTTCGATTCATTTGCACCTTCGATTTTATGAGCTTTCGATGTGGTGAACGATCGATGTAATGAAAAATCGATTTAATAAGCTATCGATGTAACGTGTTCGATGTCATGAGCTTCGATGTAATGTGATTCAATGTGACGTATGGGACCCAATTTTATATACACGGGAACTCAAATGTTAACAGCACAGGGACTCGACTTATTGCTTTGCATTTATTCAGCTAGCATTATAGACACGTGTCTTTAGTTTTTCAAAGTATTAATATTAAATTTTTGCGTCTACCGCCGGCTGCTCTGTGCTAAGCCCTTACTAATGAGCGTCGCCGACGAACGCGCAGACGGCAGATGCTCATTGTTTATTGATCCGATGGTGAATTTTTTGACTTTATTGTTTTTCAACTAATTTTACGTCAATTTCCAAAGCATTACCGTGTTAGTACTCGATTTTCGAACTGCGTCAGTGTTTCCTGAGGAATATTACTAAGCAGAGATTGAAAGTGGTTAAAACGTTGGAAGAACAGGGGCTGGATTTAAATCCTGCATCTTTTGTAGCACTAAATTATAACTTGCACCTTTATTTATTTTTTCATTCATTATGTGCGTATTAGAAATTAATGATCACTTGCTTCAGCATTATTATATTATGATAAGATTGGTAATTATAATTGGTAATTTCAATTTATGTTCCTCATGTCATTGCTGTTGTTTCGAGAATACAACTCTTATTATGTATTAATTTTGCATAATTTATTTCCTTTTTTAAGTTCACCTTCAAACAAATTTACTGTTTGCTCTCTTTAAATTATTCATCAAATCTCTTTCTCAAAATTATTATTTAAAATACCCTTTTATTATACACTGAATGGGCTCTTAACAATCTCCGGCGATGTTAGTAAAACGATAAAAAACGAGATGCATAGTGAAATGGTTGTTTTAAACAAAACTTGGAAGAGGAAAGTTCGAAGCGGCGAACTCTGAATCTGCTCTCGAATAACCCACTTACGATGCGAAGATATTACTAAAGTTCATTTTTCCGATAAGCAATCTTTCGAAGAACCGTATAAGTGGATAAGCCGAGCTGTTAAACTAAGATTAGTCTAAAACTATGCAAATCTAACTGAAGTTAATAATAAATAACTTGGATAGGCAAGATTTAAACGCTAGTCTTCCAGAAAACCCGATCTGGTTTAGTGTCGGGAAGACACCCATTGCATCCCATGAAGAGGATAGGTTAAGACTGCTAGCTTTTAGAGTACGAGTCCTATAGTACGGTAGTCTAAAAGACCCACATACCACACACCCCACAATAGGATCAGACGCAAAGCATTTCCCAGCGGTATACAAGAAAAAAAGGTGGGTTGGATTGGAATTCTATGCCCACTTCCCAAAGGGGCTATTAAACTTTGACTTAGTGAAACTTCTTTAAATTGAAATCATATCTTTTTATATGTAAAACGATTGAAGTATAATAAAAAAACCGTCATTAATTAATTTGTTACTCAATTACACTTGCTATCCTTGGGGACTAAGAGGTTTGCCTCTAAAAAGTGTAATTGGATCGACACACGGTACAAATGGAAGGAACTAGGTACCGTAGCGGTGGTACTACCGCGGGCAAACTCATACAAAACATATTATAAGTATAAGTTCCTTAATATCGGATCTACTACGTATATAAGATAACACAATGCTGGTACCATTCACAACAACATAATGATATCACCATAAAACTTTTATTTCCAAACTTCGTTTTCACTTACCCCCATTTCCAAGACTTCCATCAATAACAAGATACCCTCATTTAACACCTCATTTCCTTGGCAACTTTAGCCAATATCGCGTTTCCGGACGATATAAAAAAACTTTATTTTTTGTTGATAAAGTCGTAACTTGTATTAGTTCTAAACTTTTTTATGTTCAATTTGTGTTGTAAATACACTTTGGACTTACTTTCACTCTTAACGTACATTTGACTTGATGTTTATAATACCTAGGTATCAATTTGGACCTGACTGAGGTTTCTGTGGTGAGGTCTGAGGAGATCTTTTATAAACAGCATATTTCTTTTTAAATAATTATAACAATGATAATATTATTATCATAATAGCACATAAATAGCAGTCTCATAAATTTGTAGTTTTTTCTTGTAGACGTAAAAAAATGTAATTGACGCTGACTGTTTAAGGAAGACATTTGAGCAAAACTATTTATAGAAAGTAAGTAATAGTTATAAACATATTTGATCCCATAACAATTGAGCACCCTACCGTTTTGTGCTACTTGTAAATTCCTACCCTAAGGTTATCTGGAAGAGATCGCTGACCGCCTTTTATGTAATTTCTGCTCATTATAGTATTCATTTGTAATTTCCTGTATTGCACAATAAAGAATATTTCTATTCTATTCTATTCCCGTTAATATCAGAAACCGCTTAACCACTTACGGCAAAGCAATTTTAGCCACTGTGCTATTAACGGTTAAGGTTCCCTTGCCTGGAGCCAATCCTAAGCGTAGTATCAAGTCATGGTTATCATAAAAGTAAGAGTAAGTTAGAGGAAGCACTTAGTTCTTATTTACATAGCTTCCAAAATTTGACCCAAACATTCGAACATTGCAAGTTAATAATAAAATAACAAATTAACAAGTTATTTAAAAATTAAAAAAAAAAACTTGTAAATATACATAATGTACAGACCTACTCCAATAATTTAGCCATCTACTGTACAATAACCGTAAGGAATTTTTACACTCAAAGTAAATCCTTCACGAGTCTAAAACATAATAACAAACCTGTCGGTTTACAGTCCTACTTTTGTGCCCGTAATATCATTGTACGGCGGCTAATTTCCCCGGGGATCGCGAGAAAAAATACGACGTTTTAACAATCGATTTTAAATTGAAAATGTCTCCGATTGATCTCTTGTCTGATGTAAAAGGGGATAATTGGGATGTATATTGGTATCTTTTTGAAATTTAAAAAAGGAAAATAAAAACAAGTAAGTACCTACATTATTTTGAAACAGAATCAATTTGGAACATACATACCTATATTATTCATAATTATTGTTTGTATTTATAATATACTAGTGAAGTTAAGTCTAGAAGTTAAGTGGGACCGTCACGAAGACAGCGATACAAGAAAAATGTCATAACTAACACAAGCTTGTGTGATTTATTATTCTTGGAGTGGATTTCCACTAAAAAAAGTTGACAACTTTTGTGTTGGCAACACGTATTGGTGACAAAAGTCACTTTTTGTCACATGTACAAAGTTTGCCACTTGCGTTTGGTGGATGCGCAGCTTTATAAAAAAGGCTAAAGATAAAGGTAAGTCGGTGGCGATAAATTCTTAAGATAAAATTACTTACCGTAAAAATATTGTGCGGTCATTTCTTTGTTAAGGTAAATGAATACATAGTTATTACGATAAGTTATGGTAGCTACGGTAAGGTAAATTGAAAAACATACTTTACAAAAATAATTTTTATGCTCTCTAAGTAGTCTCCGATATTTACTAAGTCCTACTTGTAACAATAATGGCAGTAGTTAGTAAATACTCAAAGATCTGAAGACTCATCTACGACGTAAAGGCTCAAACATCTGGCGCCCAACGAGGGACCTTTGACCTTAAGAATGTCTTCTTTTTTAATTTTAGACGCAGTATCTTTTGAGGTAAGAGTTTATTTAAATTTTACTCCTAGTAAACATTTTATGAAATTAAAAACATAGTAATGTAAATCTCCCAAATTAATGAACTATCAAAATTAGAAAAAACCTTAAATAATTATATTCATCTGTTATTTAATGTATGATCTACTATTAAAATTCACATGGATAGAGCTTTTAAGCTGTACCAATAAGTAATGTAACGGACGAATTTTATACCTCGACTAAAAATAACAGAGTGGAGCAGGAAGTGGAGAGTTTGGGCGAGGTAAGGTGAGGAGAGGAGAGGTGAGAATTAAATAAAAAAACGAGAGTAACTTTGTTCCCATACCATTGTGTTTCAACTCTCATGCTCAAAAATTATAATGAAATAAAATGCAAATTACATTTACATTTTAGAAGCGAAACAAAATGTCAGCGTAAAGCAATATGGACGAGTATCAGAACTCATCAAAATAAAGTCAGCATTTCCAATTTTTCATCTAACGTATCCGACGACTTGCGGTACATGTCACACTGAAACGTAACAAAGTAGACTACTTTCAATATTTTCAGTTTATTTTATTTATAACTGTATAATATTGTTTTTATAAACTCAACTGTATACATGTATTTTTACTTTCTAAATTAAACATGATATAAAAGTATTACGCTCACGAAAAAAGTAAGCCCTTCTAACACACACTTCTAACCTTACCCTAGAAATCCCTATGAGCTGTTTGCAATATCACAAAACAAACACGACTGCACATTTATATTTATCTACATAAAAATGTCTGACCTAGCTAGGAATCGAACACAACTTACTCGATAATTCAGTACAAACTGGGCTACGAGATCGTAAAATTCATTGTTTAATTAGATTAAGGTAAAGTGAACACTGGATGAAACAAAATACACAATTTTTTCATGACTTTAAATTTTTGCTGCCACTAACTGCCAAAAAAGTCTTAAATACTAACGAAAATGCAGTTTCCCGTGATGATAAATGTTCTTCGTCCCTTAAGGACGTGAATGTTATTCGCACAATATAACCAATAACACTAGAAATCATGTTACTAAACGTTGTGACAGACGGCCATTTTTGTAATATATTACAAATCATAGACATACGAGTAAACAGGTGTGACGGATACCTCCGGAGTTTTTCTTTAATAAAATATTTTACAACCGTCCGCCGTACTGAGCAATAGAGATATACATACAAATACGTACAGTGAAGGTATAGTCTTATGCAATAAAGAAGCTACTTTAAGAACTTTGACTTGAGTATAAAATGTTAAGTTTTATGACGAACTTGTAACTGTGCTGCTTGACTTCGATAAATATGTTTGGACGATACTTACCTACTCTTTAAATTTTCATTTTGACGTGATAACGTCTTAAGAATAGTTCTGCTACTGGAACGCCGCTACGTGAGTTTCTTCGACAACTTTTACAATAAGTATGTAAACCCCCGAGGGTTTACACGGCCTCAACGGAAGCCATTATTTATAACAAAATATTGAATACGCGACAACGTGTTTTCATCAATGTTTCTTTATCAATGTAAAACTATCTTTCGGAAACCGACTTAACAGAAAACCGATTTTTTTTATTGCTTGTGCATCGATTGAAATGAAACAATCGCTAAATGTTACAAGCGTAGGCAATAAGTTCGCCACTGAAAACCGCATTCAAAAGGCCTGTTATATAATTTGTGTCTGTCTATTTGTTTGTGCTTAAAATCGCATCAAACTAAAGTTATAGAAGTAAATAGAAGTATAGGCCATAGTCCACCACGCTGGCCAAGTGCGAATTGGTGGACTTCACACACCTTTGAGAACATTATGGAGAACTCTCAGGTGTGCAGGTTTCCTCACGATGTTTTCCTTCACCGAAGCAAGTGATAATTAAATTTTAATACGCACATAATTTTTGAAAATTAGTGGTGCGTTTGAACCCGGAACCTCCGGTAAGGGAGTCCGACGTTCAACCACACCGCTATCTTGATGTCTCACTTAGTCTTTATTTCATTAAAATCGATCAACTCTATAAAAAGTCTTATAACAATTTGAACAATGTTATTATTTGAGAACCACGCGAACGAAGTCGAGGGTATAACTAGTAAGTATTAAACTTTCTTACTTTCTACACCTTTCGACGTCGTTTTCAATTCTTTTAACATAATTCACATTCTTCCGATACGAGGATTAAAAGAAATTAATTCCGATGATAAATCTTGGTTACTTATCGATTGATACACTTCGAAATGTAAGGTTGTTTGGATCAAGACTTACGCTGAAGCGTAATCTACATACGAAATCTGCCGGTCTTAATCTCAACGTGCCAAAGACAAATAATGAAAGTTTGCAATGTTTGATATTACTACTCATACCTATATGTTGTACCTACATGCAACACTTGGAGTAGTCATAATAGGTACATTAAGTACGACTTAAGGGGACAAACTTAAGGGGAATGTAGTTGGCTTATCTAATTAGGTGTCAAAAACTGAACCTAGTAAAAGTATAACCGCTATCGAGACTTTGGCTTTGATTTTATTTTTTAGAAATCCGACTTTCTTAACCTACCTTTTTTCACAGTCCACAAATGAGGAGATAATTTTTAATAATATATTTCTCAAGAATTATCAAACAGTTTGTCTAGACCAGGAGCCCAATTCTCATTTCTTAGAGATGCATCTCTAACAGAGATATCTCTGAAAAACATGGCGGATCTCTAATGAAACCTAATTTCCTTATTCTCGGGATGTCACATCAGAGATATCTCTGAGCCTTTTCTTTCGACATGCAACGAATGGTCCGCAGCGTTCGAGATCGAAATGTCTTGCATTTTGACCAATTGTGATTGGTCAAAATTTGCCTTGTACTGTACAGCGCAAATTTTGACCAATCACTGTACAAGTTGTACAGTTGTCGTTCGAGATTGAAATGTGAAATGTTGATGTTCACAAAATCACAATTTTATTGACAGTTCGTTTTCGTCTTTAAGACTTTGATTTATAATGAAAGGTTTTCGTATTGGTTCTCTCAGTGATAAATTGATAATGGATACATTTTTTCTCCTATTAAATTAGAAAACTTGTTTATAAAACGTATGTTCATGTCCTTGGCCCACAGGTGTTTGTCAAATTGCGATGTAGTGGGTACTGCAGTGGACACAGCTGCAGCCGCTGTTATGGGCTAAAAACAACTAGAACAAACTCAAAAATCTATGCAAACAGCAAAGCAAACATGTATATAAGTCAAAATGAATATTATTTATAATATAAACATCAAATTCATCAATATCAAATTAATAAACAAACATTCGCTTGACAAGTTGACATTGACATGACATAATGCAGAGATGCCTAAATGCGGCAGATGCCACAGATAGCTAAACATACTACTGCCATGAATGTTTCGTTATACGGTATACGACGCTTAGTCTTTTTGTTATAATGGTTTTTAACTGCAATATCAAAGTAAATAAATTATAACTATTCAAAGATAGTTTAGAATGAATAATATAGTGATTGTTTTATACTTTTATATGATTTGAGTACTGTAAAACCTTTTTTTACGTGTAGTCGTGTTTTGTTGACTTGGCGTCGCTGTAGTCTAGAAAATGAAACGTAAATTTCATATGTCTAATGGTAATGTCGAAAGATAAAATCTCTATTGTGGCCCAGAATGACGTTTTTGGATACAATAGAGATTTTGCCAACATGTCTCGTAGAGATTGACACAGTAGAGATATGGCAAACTTAGAGATTATCTCTACAAAATGAGAATCGGGGTCCAGAATATAATGCTCTTAGCAGTAAGTCCGTCTTTGTTTTTGTACAAATTTGTATGGTGAAAAAGTTTTGTTAAAATTAAGAGGAAATTCTTAAAAAGGTCTAGAAAAAGGTTTAGAATAAGCTTTTACCGAAAGCCTTCTTAATTCTGTACTCCAATTTATACACCCATATCCAATTTATACAATATTTTATATTGTATATTTGTTTAGAATCTCTAATAGAATATCATTTATATGAATATTTTGCACTTCCAAAATAATATTACATACGCACGCAAAATAGCCTCCTTTTACGAAGCTGGTTAAAATATCCCTACATTTTTATCGCTCACTCACGAATCTTATACCAAAATCAAACGAATTAATTCACGTACCCTCGTCCGCCGGTAAGAAGATTGCTACCACGCTTTCAAAGTAACGTATTTTAAGCTTTTACAACCTGAACTCAATTACTTTAACTTAAAATCCTTCTTGGAAACCGACTAAAAGAAGGCAATGTCTGGAACGTTAGAAATACATGGTTAGGTAGGTGTTTTGGTTAGAACAGCAAAAACTACAATACATCTAATATTTGCTAGGCTTCGCTCACGTGGGAGACGGTTAAGGCACGGTATATGATACTACTTCCGTGGTTAAGGACCAAATACCATTAAAATGATCCCAAGGAAACGTATTATTGGAATAAAGACCATCCTATGTTCTTTCCGGAGTCTGAAATTATCTCCGTACGAAACGTATAAATCGGTTCGGCAGGTTAAGCATGAAAAGGTAGCAGACAAGCAGACAAACAGAGTTACTTTTACATTTATAATATTAGTATGGATATGGTTAAAATTAATATGTTGGTGGCATTTCTACAATCATTGCAATACAGAATTATCTTTCTGATTAGTAAAACAAATGAATTTTCCCCTTAAATCGATAAACCGACGTAAACGTGCCTTAAATATTGGGCAGCAATGTCTCGGGTGCGGGTATACCTTTGGTAAACCTGTGCCTAGGCATAGGTTTACCAAAGAGCAGCAAAGACGGGTTAATAGTGACCAAAATACGTTAAGAGGGGGTATAAAGCTAGGAAAAAATCAAATTTCACCCGCGCGCCCCGCCCCGCCCGTCAAATAGTTGCGCCGCAGCAGTTGCGCGTCCGGTTGCATCTGACTTTATTAGCGGCTGTACACTCTCGCGAGACTGCTAGCCGAGTGCACTCATATGAGAATGTACTTGGTAGCGCTCGCCTCGCCTCGTGATGTCTCGGGGGGTCTCGCCTACTCTCGCTCCCATGACGTCTCGGCCGAGGCGTCACGAGACATAGCGAGTACTTTCGCACGAGAGTGTACAGCCGCTATTATATAACATGGCATCAGTCAAGAATACGGCACAGTATAATGTAAAAAATGAGACAAATTTCGGCTCAATAAATGTAGAATCATCTACCTCAAAAATAGCAAGCTGTTTTTTCTTTATTAGGGTTAGATTTTTATACAATGTTAATAGCTA
The DNA here is from genome assembly GCA_905404295.2 of Ochlodes sylvanus. Classification (NCBI taxonomy): domain Eukaryota; kingdom Metazoa; phylum Arthropoda; class Insecta; order Lepidoptera; family Hesperiidae; genus Ochlodes; species Ochlodes sylvanus. Next base: position 2,862,804 of record FR990149.1, read on the forward strand.
GAGAGCCAGTGAATGGCAGACAACACATTATTAGGTGTCATTAATAATTTTGAATATATTATTATGTAGGTATCTATTAATCTAAAGCAATTCTTCTCGCTGTAACTATCTGTATTTCTGAAACTAATAACATTTATAGGTAGTGTCGGTCGCATCATGTAACCATAGCGCTGGAAACCTAGTGTAGGGAGCGATTGAATCACTTTTATGACAAGAAAGGCAGTATAATGTTCGTACTGGTGTGACCATTAAATCATTTGAATGCTCGCAAAGCAGAATATCTGCTCTATTTTTACGTGATGACACCTGTATGCCGTATAACATGTAAATAAATAACACGTACAATGTTTTTCAGACATTTATTATTATAGATAACATTGTTTTCATTTTTTCGCTACAAAAAGATAAAGTAAGTTATCCTTTAAATTTATTTAAATCGAAAGAAATCCTTCGCCAGAAAACAGAATAATTACAAATGCCACTGCCGTTATTATAAGAAAACTAATTAAGTGACTATAATATCATAAAAAAGATGACAATCACTAACTTCTTGAGCGACAATTGTTAGCTTTAAAAATATAGGAAAAAAACAGTGTGTGAAATATGATGCGTGATGATATAATTATGCGTGAGAACAGGAAAAGTGTATAATGGGTATTAAAGGATTTAAGGTATGGTAAGAACACATAAGTCATCAAACTAAACAATTATTTGAAGATTAAAAATAAGCATAAAATCGAACAAAGCTTACTTAAAACCAAAATGAATTTATTCGAAATCAAGTTTAATTCACTAACTCCAAAATCCGTCTAGAAAAAATAAAATGCCAAAATTATGCATGGATGGAAGTTTTAATTGTTCAAAAAAATATATCTTGTCTATTATAAATCGTTGACTTGTATCACATGTGTATTTAGTATCGTCGTTAGTCTTGATATTTGTCTTGGCCCGTTCATAAACACGAGGCTTGATGTTACTGAAATTAAAAAAAAAGTCAAACACTATTATACTTCCTAACATTGAAACTGATGATGTCAGGTATCACTTTGCGCCATTTATAATCGGTTGAAAGTTTTAGATAGGACTAAATTACATAAATATTTTATTTTAATGCCAACCGTTCCGGTGCAATAATTTCGTCTGCATTTGGATCTGTATGTTCTAAAATTTCTACATTTTGTAAAAGCGTAATAGTAAGCCTGAAAATATTTTTTTTTCTTTAAGAAAACACAATTAGCAATTAAGAAGTAAATAAAAAAGTCGCTTTAAAAATGCATTTATACAAAATTGTATGTTTTTGTTAAAGTAATTTTGCCTAACTATGCATAATATGTATAGTATAAAAAAAGTTTAGTTTATGTGTTATTTTGTAGATTCGTTACAATGCAACAACAAGCAAATAATAAATGAAACAATACATAGACAGATGAATTGATACGCACTTCTCTGGTGTAATGTTCCAGTCATCATCAATAGATTTTGGAATATTTTCTTATTCTCTCTTCTCTTATCTTGATTTTGGATTAAATCTTGTTCTGAAATGAAAATACAATAATAGTTTCAAACACACACAAGTAACAACTACTGTAGGGATTGATCAAATTGACTACCAGAAATATAGGTGTTGCTTTAAAAACAAAATGATGGGGCAAAGAGGAAATAATTAACTCAAAATTAAATTTGCTTTTGGATAAAGCTGTATATTTTGTTAGAAAGTACATACCAATACTAACTATTAATGATACATACAATGTGAATTTTTCGTATATAGGTACTATGCTGCTTCAGCGATCAAACATCAACATCAACATTGTATTGTGAGCACAAAAGTTAAAACAATAAGGTCTAATTTTGAATATGAAATAGTACTTGTCAACTTACCTCTGACAACTAGCCATGACTTGAGTTTTCAGCTTTCTATGATCAATTTTTAATGTTGATTTTATTCCGTTTGTTACCCATGTTGGATCTTAGTGTCTTTTAACTTTAGTTCACACACACACAATTATTGTTTTTGTAATAAAAACTACGCTCTCAGTCACAAATATACACCAAAAAATAATTTCACATGTCGAGAAGACTGACGCAGTCTTCCCTTCTCAATGGAGCAATGGTGACTGATTAATGAAACAGAGCATGTCAAAATACTCAAAATCCTACAAATGTATTTTATTTTAATAATTCGTAAATTATAGATTTGATTTTGAAATCGCTAATCTAATCCCTCCGTGATACTAATTAGCATAATATATTAAAATATTGACTCTAAAATATGCACCATATTGAAAATAAATTGATTTAAGTGGAAAATTAGACCTAACTTTGTGATTTTTTTCTATCGAGAAAATTTTGTTTTTTTATGTTTTTGCTTAAATCTTGCACTCAATAATATAATGAAATATAACTATGTTTTTCTTCAGGTTCTAGAAACTTGATCAACTACTGTAAAAATTGAATCTAAGATTGCCAATTTTGCTTTATACCCCCTCTTAATGTTAACTGACGTATCACGGAAATAGGCGCAACAATACGAATTCACGTATTGAAATGGTACACGGATTACGTTAGTTGAAAGCTATACTGAAGGGAACAGTGCTGTATAAGTTTTTGGGCTTATTATTGTAAGCCTCAACGGATCAGTATGAGCCTCTACCCTCATTAAGCGGGCTTTTCATAAGAATAAGTAATAATACGAGGCATTTTTCTTAGCCCGGATTATGAATAATGACAAGCTACGCACGTTGAGCGAAGTAAATAATTATAATTTGAACAACCCTATTTATCACATTGACCACACTACCAATATTGCCATGCGGTTTTCTGAGTATTTTACTTGCCTTTTTTTTTAATCGACGGAACTGTGACTTAAGAACTCATTTTAAAAACTCACGGTTGAGATTTGAAGAAGCGATGGCGTAGTTTGTTTCAAAAAACCAAATTCTAAAAAACATTTCATAAACTATACATACGCACAAATTGCAATGCTCCAAATTGCAATATTTCTAACAGGATTAACGCTAGGCAGCACGCGTCTGGTACATGAAGGAGCCGGTTCAACCTCATCCCCGGGATTAGCTTGACGTGTGGACACTGCTCCTGCTCCGCCAATTGGATAGTTATTAGTATGGATAGATATTTAGGATAGTATCACATTCATCAGCTTTTGGTACGCCATAGCCACAAGGTGAACGTTTTTCTGTGATAGTGATCTGTAATTGTAAATAGTTCGTTTTCTGCAATTGTAAATAGATATGAATATTCCTATAACTATGTAATTGTAAAAAAATATAAAAAGTTTGTATAAAGGAGTTTTATGGTAAAAATCACTTAACATATCCTCTGCTTCTGAATTTCATTAGGAATGTGAAGTTTCACTTCATTTGCGCGGAGGACTTCACACACACACACACACCAATGTTTATTACTACTTATTTTGTGAGTCTTGATAACGACCCTGTGTAATATTTAAAACTTCTCTCAGACAAAAAATGTTGGCGGCAAAATTATAATTTAACGTTAAGACGCTTGAAACGTGTACCTACGTTCACAGTGTCAATGTGAATGAACCCTTTAATAGAATGAAATAGTCGAATTTAGAGCACAGAGCCGGTCTCCAGTTATAAATCTTATTTATATGGGTACCTACGTATAAAACTTGTGACCGAGGGTTGTCCACCGCTGCTTTATACAATTAATTCATACCATCCCATGGCTCTTTAGTATTGTTCCAATGGAGTACTTTGGGGAAATCTTTGGGAAAATATCGAGCAAAGAATTCCGGGACCCATGTAGACGCGGTAGTGCTTCTTCGTAATTGCTTCTCGTTGTATAAAATTATATTTTCATAAGTATTTTTTGTAGGAAAAAGCGATAAGTGCTGTTTACATATTCTTGCGTGTTTGACTGTATCATTTATACAATAAATTAAATGTGGCACTCGGGGACTGCCGCGGTAAAGCTATTGCATAGCATTTTTTATCAACTTATGCAATTATAATCATTTATTTATTTTTGTTTTTACTATATTCCAAGCATTTTTTTCATATTTACTCACCTTTTATACCTTTCATTACGAATTTCGAATATTGTAGACTGCAAAATTTGCCATGTAGCGATAAAATTTTAAACTACGAAGGGATCACCGTTACCCAATCCAATTAATATATTATAGTATCAGTGTCAGATGTCGTTAGTATACAAACAAAATTAAGCGAACGCTCGGCCGAGCTACATGGTAGGCGGAGTGAGGGGTGGTAGCTTAAAAATACTGATTGATGATTGTACATGTACATTTTCTAAGAAAAGCTAATAGTAGGAGCGTTTATCATTTAGTTCTGAGTTTATTTGAGTCAGTTCACAAAAAAAAACAAGAATCCCGCGTCAACTTTTCGAGTGAACTGCACTGAGACATACCTAGGTTTCCGAAAGCGAAAAGAAGGTAGTTATCGTCTTATCTTTTTTTTAAAAGAAGAAAGTAAAGCTAAAGAAACGTCTGAAGGCAGAGCACACTATTGACTGACTTCCAATATTGTGAACTACGTTACGAAAGAACATTATGCAGAATTATCGTGTGGAAGGAATAACTAACCCACAGACTGTTGTACAGCATAAACATTCATTATGACGCCCCAATTTTCCTCTGAGTTATACAAACTGTTATACAAACTGAACATATCTGAGGAGCCAATGAATAAACTTGCGCGTCTCCAAAATGTTTTTATAAGATTTATAGTTGGTCTTAAAAAATATGACAATTTTTCTGAATATCGACCAGGGCCGCTGTAGCACATGGGACGCCCGGGTGCAATCAATACCCTGGCGCCCTTTTGCATCAAAATGCGTGGTCGAAATGGATTAGGTCTAGGTGTCGCGAGCGGCTCTCGTCGCCCCCTGGCAGTCCCCTTTTCAGAGTGTACAAAACAACCTATCTGTATGTGTGTATTTACAGGATGGAGGACCTGTGCTAATTGGACTAACCATCCTAGTCCCAATTTGAGTCTTGTACTGTGTCGGTCACAGTGGCATAGACGGCAGCGGAAGGTGGTGCTGCGTGCTCGTTTGCTATCTTAAGTCCATAAAAATAAAGTGAGAGAAGTTTCACATTTACAATAGGTCTCTAAAACATTAAATAAACAACATTGTTTCTGTTACCCTGTTTATTAATCTTGTATATTAATTACCCAATTGTTATACAAACACATAAGTTACATTCGATTTATTTCACGCAGAGCCCGTCACCCAATATCTGTAACAATTATATTAATTAATTGAAAATTCAGAACATTTAATTAAAATAATTAAACTGATTAGTCTCTTCAGCCGAAACACTCTGTATAAGAATGTTGTTTACGCTTATAATTGGCATTCACAAATGTTATTAACACTTAAAGGAAACTTATGTCAAAATAGTGTGCAATGCTGTTGGTGTGTAAATAAAAAAATATATAAATAAGAGGTAGTCTCTGGTTAGAAAAATAATGTTCCAAGTCCACTCTATATTTCATTAGTACGACCATCTTCAGTAGATACTATCTGCCCAACGAAGTGTCCAGGAATTCAATTTACCATTGTCAGATATTTATATCCCAGATCCCAGATAAATAATAAAATTGGTTGTCTCTTTATTATTGACTCTTGGCTATATAAATGCTGCTAAATGTAGGCATGTTTGCTTTTCACAATGATAATATTTCAAAGCAGAATATCAGTTATATAATAATAATAATAAAGTAAAACAATATGTGCCGAACACATTGTCAGAGCTGGGATTCAAACCCACGCCCACAGAGTGGACTGCGACCTGAACGCAGCGCCTTAGACCGCTCGGCCATCTTGACTCGTACAACATTGATAGAAGTGTATACTAGCAGAATATTAGTGTATATAATAAAAATAAAATAAAATATTAAGCGTCAAAAACATTGTCAGAAGTGGGATTCGAACCCACGCCCACAGAGTGGACTGCGACCTGAACGCAGCGCCTTAGACCGCTCGGCCATCCTGACTTGTACTAACTCGTACTAAAATATATACAGTAACATGACAGTAACGGTAGAACCTATTAACGTTGTCTTTTTTAATCAAAATTAATAGATCAAGATCAAGGATCCTACATCAGTATTGGATATTTAATACAGACTTAATGTTACACACAACACAATCTTCTTCACCATACTTGTCGATCCCGTAGTTCGGGTTCGATTCCTGGCCGGGGCAGATATTTATGTGATAAATTTTTCCGACACTTGATTTACCTACTACCCCCTCCACCAATCCGCACTGGAGCAGCGTGGTGGAGTAGGCTCTAGGCCTCCTCAGATTTAAGATAAGACCCAGCCTAGTAGTGGACCATTAATGGTTTTAAGGCAATTTTAGAAGATGCTTTTCGTGTTTTTTTTTTACCTTTTCCCTTACTTTTCTAGTAGGACCTCTTTCGTGCAATCCTTTTGGTAGAGCGTCGCTTTTTGGTACTGCTGGTGGAGCTTTGTTGAGCATGGAGATTCTGGAATTGATAAAGTCACTTATATTATTTATGGACCTATTTAAATATACAAAAACTAAACGTTATCCAAATCCAAAGCATACTAATTATCATATGACTATAATCATCATCATCATCGCAACCCATAACTGTCCCACTGCTGGGCACGGGCCTGCTTTCACAATGTGTACTTAAAGGCATAGTCCACCACGCTGGCCAAGTGCATATTGTCTGATTTCGCGCACCCTTGAACACATCATGCAGAACTCTCTAGTGAGCAGGTTTCCTCAAGATGTTTTCCTTCACCGAAGCAAGTGAGAGCAAGTGAAAACATAAGGAAAAGAGGAAACAATCTATAGAATATGTATGGAGTTTATAAACTTCTCACCCCCTCTAATAATAAAAAAACAATGTAGGCAAATCCTTTCAGGAACACGGAAGATAAAAGGTACAAAAATTAAATGGCGTGGAAGATTTACTGTTCTTGGTTCAGCTGTTACTAATGTGCTTTGGATACGGCGACAATTTACCATCAACTTCCTGTATCTTATGTATAAAATTCTCGTGTCACAATGTTAGTTACCACACTCCTCCGAAAGGACTCGACCGATTTTTATGAAATTTTATATGTATATTCAGTAGGTCTGAGAATCGGGTACTATCTATTTTTCATACCCCTAAGTGTTTATGGTTGTCCACCCTACAATTTTTTTTCATTTTTTGGGAATTTTTTTTTGTGGTGTGGCATAAAAAAATACACATTTCCAACCCCCATCCCTCAAATTTAAATAGCACGTTTTGTATGAAAATAATCTATTTGGCGGAAAAACGTTCGCGGGGTCAGCTAGTCTACATAATTATGTATATATTGGCTGTAATATAAACACGCATTTTATATTCCCAACACATATGTGACCAACTACGGAGTAGATCCAAGCTTCCAATTGAAAAAAATACATAGGTAATAATTTTGTTTTTTATATAACACCCTAGTACTAAACTTACATTATTTCTATTGTCTTTTTGTAATTGTTTGTGTGTACTAAATAAATAAAAAAATATGTAGGTATATAATTAAGTTTTAGCATTCACTTTAGGTAGATTTAAAAGTAAATTTCGTCAGCCATTCGGGGCCCCGCCCCTGGACAAAGGCCCCGTGTGCCTTTAAGGCAGAGACGGAACTACGATCGGTAATAAACCTCCAACGTTTCCAACAAGGTGTAACGTCCATAAATCAGTCTGGGAAAGTCTGAAGTTTTACTTCAGAACATTGGCAGGTCTCTGTGGCGCTATCTCTACTAAAGAGCTTAAACTTCAAAGTCCAAACGGTTTCCATAGTCCGTGACATGTGTGCATAGCATAATTTGGATCCCGGAAAATGTATCTATAAACACGGAATTAGGGACAACAGAAAGTCTATACTAATAAAAACTATAATAGCGCTGGATAATTATAAAGCTTTGCTCAAGTTTTGTACAGTTAAATTACAAATAAGTTCTTATAATTATAATCCTGAAATTGCATGCCTAGTAATTAACTACGATTACAAAAAAAATGAAATATAAATACCTTTTTGCGTTCCTCACTCAAGCTTTTGAAAACTGTAGGTTACGTAGGTAGTCAACATTATTAGGAATCCCGGTATAAATTATTCAACACTAAGGCTGAGATGTATAGACGATACTTAGCCTTAGCTCAGACTTTACTTACGAAAAACTTGACTTTGCAAAGACTGCGATTTGGTATTTATAGACATGTCACGCTGAGATTGAGCTAAGACCGCTAATGTCATAATTGCCCAGCCTAAGAGTGACCAGAGCCCTGTACTTAGCCAATAATAGGAAGCTGTTAGTTTACAAAATTCAACACAACAAGACATCATTTTAACAAAACAAAAAACCGACTTCGACTTCGAAAATGGGATAGTAAAATGGGAACATAAATCAACGTAGTAAAAGTCAATCAAATATAAACTAAAAAACTACTCATCAGATCTCGCTCAAATTAAAATGGGACCAAAAATGTAATATGTGTCGAACATAGAAACCGTCTCCTTTTTTTGAAGTTGGTTGAAATCCAGTGCTCTGTAGCAAATATTACGCTGAAACCACCCTCCTCCACACCCACACTCACTCGATATTCGTGATCGTGACCAATACATATACATAATATAAGGCACCACGAGCAAAATGTCATTTGGGGCTAGATAGATCCTGCGGGAACTGTGATGAATCTGCAATTTCCCCCGTCCCGATCCGTCACACGAATATCCCGCGGCGTTGTTACGTTGCTTCCGCCATTGACGGAGCAAAACGAGAAACGCTAGCACAAATGGTGCTTCCTAGATGCACCGTATACCTATCTATACACATAAATAAAATTAAAATCTGTGTGTGACTTCAAAAGAACTATGTATTCTCAAGTGCTTATAAGCTGTGTATTCTCAAGTGCTCAGTTGTTTACACGAGAAAAGAGAAGCAAACTTTTTTTTAATTTTTTGTCTATCTGTCTTCGTGTTTGTCTGGGCTGATCACTGGAATGGCTGGACCGATTTTAATGGGACTCACTGGAGAATAGAGGAGGTTATAGGGCTTGAACTATAACCTCCTCTATCGTCGTCCCCCGTAGGACGAAATATGACAAAATCCTTTCTCAACTGACATATCCTACGCACAAACTACCTCCTTGCGTAATTTCATCTTCAAAGCTCCTGTAGATTTCGTGTTTAATCAGTAGGTGAGTATATTTTCGCTTTTGTACACATAAGTCTACAGATTTGTCATAAGACTTGCAACTTGGTGCAGAACTGCAGACCGTCTGTGTGAATTGGATTATCTATGATTCTATTTCCAAGCATAGTAGTCCAACGGATATAACATTTTTCCGCGAAAAACCTGCGGTCGAACAGCGCTATATCGAATGTATTACATACAATCATATCGGAGAAAATTTTTGCAGAAATATCCGAATTTCGAATCACAGCTAATTTTTCACAGCTTGGATATGGTGGTATTTGGATTAGACAGTGTAAATGCAAATGGACGTTCAAAAGTTAAGTATAAATAAACAATTTGACTTTGAGTTTTGATTTTAAATGCTTTTCGCAAAATAACTCATTCATTAATAAAATTAGTATGTTTATAGCACTAGGAATCCCTATCATGTGACAATCACATATAATGTGACCAATTCTATAACTGGACTATTATAAACTACACAGCTATTGAAATCTAATATCATTCGGTGTGCCACAGGATATTAGCGCAATACCTAAATTCCCGTCACAATTCATGTCGACAGCTTGGAAATTGTCTTAGAGCAACACTTCGTCATAACCCACGAACGTCCCACCGGTGGGACAGTTCTCCGATTAGAGATTATTACTCATAGATATTAAATTATTCACTTAGCTCCGTAAATAGCTACCCTTAAGGACTGAGGTGGTCGCCTCTAAAAAAGTGTAAGTAACTAAAAGCTTGCAAAAAGAAACTAACGTTACTAATGTTCTTCTTGACAATGATCGCGACCCCACCCCCGCGGCCCGGCTTGCCCCCCGCTGGGCGTGGGACTCTGCCCACCAGGCACCGCTCCAGAGGGCGGAGAGGCCTCGCAGGCTCGCTGTCCTCGTCCTCTTCGGATGCTAAATAAACAAATAGTTACAAATTATTAAAATCTTTGTCGAAAGCATTCTAATATAAACAATTTTGAACTTTTATCATTGCGGATACTAAACATTTTAACGATAGGTATACGGTGTTATGGTACTCGACTGATGGACATGGATGGACAACAGATGGCACAATAGAGATTGTACCAATCCAATTGACGTTTAAACTTGTCGTTACACAGTAAACTAACGGCCGTTCTGTGTTAGGTACAGATTTTCGACAAAATGGGCACCCGGACCACTAAATAGGTATACCTAGTAAGTGGTCACACTCATTCATTCACTCCCTTACTCACGCACTCTTTCACACACAACTCACTCGCTCAGTCGCTTACTAATTGACTCTGGCTCCCTTACGCATTCTTTCACATTCACTTACTGAGTCTGTCTTACTCACTCACTCATTTGCCAACTAATAGTTCAAGTTTGATCACCTAAGCAGGGACGCTGAGATTAAACCGCGGCGACCAATCCCGGCATCCCGGAAATAAAGACAACTCATCGTAAATTTGGTAAAGTGGCTACGTTTTTACGAACACTTTACGATCCCGCCGTGTAGCGGTTACGGCGAGGCGCGCGAAGTTGCAAACTAATCCATGGTGATGGAATTCCGTAAACTTTGGAAACACCTACTCATTTGTGTAAAGTAAATGAAGTTGGCAACAGCAATGACGCCTTAGATATAGACATCAGTCTTCCCGCTTGTTATACCAGGTTCCTATAAAATTAACCATACATTAAACCAATCATTTTCGAGTTACCAGTGACGAGACGATCATTATATTTATTTCTTCTAGGATTACTTTTGAAGTGAAAACTGCTATAGCATCGTTGTGATTTGAAAGTCGATGAAACGAAAAAGCGACAGTGAAAAGAGACATACACATTTTAATACCCTTTTACGGCAAAATGGCGGCTTACGTAAGCAAACCAAAACATCAATATTTGGACTGACGACTCGTAGATAGTTCTACCATAAGCAGTAGTTCAATCGTTTTTCGAATTACTTAGTGGGTAGTTGAGTACGAATCCCACATAACCCGATCTGTATGTTCAGTTATTTTCGGAAGATACCCAGTCAATGCAGATAACTTACAGACTTATTTAAATTATGTAGTGATATAAATTTCTCAATTTATACCATTGGTAATAATATTATGTCAATGATTTATACACTCTAAAATTACGAAACTAAAAGCGCCAGGTATTAACTTACTGTCGGGTAAGATTATGTAGGTACCCAATCATAAGGATTATGTCATGCGCAGCGAACTTTGGAAGTTTCGACAAACGTTAGAATATTTATAGGCCCATTAACATTTGAAAGGCATAAATTAATCAGTACCTAATCACTTACAACATTACAACTTTTCAAAAGGGTAATACAACTGTGTCAGTGTACAATTTTAACTTATGAATTCCTAGACTTTAATTACAGAAACAAACACAAACCATAATGTTAATTATATTTCTCTAAATAATCTCGTTATATTCTAGAATCTAGATACTTAATAATTTATATAGAACTAGCGTACGTTACGAGTAATGCACGAGCTTTCAACCGCGGCTTCGCCCGCACACGTTTAGACGGATTTAAACGCTAAAATACTAACACACACACACAGGATTCATCTCTCTCCTTTTCCTCACCTAATAGTTTCATCTCTCTCCTTTATTTGCTGGCAACTTATCCGTGATGTATAATTATTTATGCGAAGGTGCTAACGTGAAAATACTCGTACTAATAATGACAATATTGTCAAAATCAAGCCCTCCTCCCCTTGTATTTATTAATCATCTGTCTATTCTCCAAGATGGCCTGCTTGCTAGCCAGTAACATTTTGTTGGACACTGGTTAGAACATTTGGAGGACTCCCCCTCCTCATTATAAATCTCTCCTCTCCTCTCCTCACCACACCTCATCTAACCACTTCCTGCTAATTCTTCGAATGTTGCTGTAGCAGAGGTAAAAAAATCCTCCGTTACAAAGAAACAATGATTGAAATCGCATCTTACAATTTACGTATTTATTATCACTGTCAAATATTTAGTATAATCGCTACTAAACTCTCCGACAAGGGTTACATCGGCCGTTACCTGCGATTTTCCGTTAACAGCCAATAAAGCGCACCGTACACGCAAACCTTAAGTTGTTATCCGGTAACGGTCAATCCTCTGGAGAGATGTTAAGAGAGATTTTATTTCCGTAGCCAAGTATATTATTATCCCGACGAAAATCCAAAGGTTTGTTATGATAATTCAAGTCTTCTAAATTCATAAAGGATACTGAAAATACATAGGTAGGTCTTTATTTCTAACAGTTTAATTGACCTTTAATCGTCTTAATTTTTATTTGAAGTCGTAAATTAAGTGACGGACTACACTTATTGGTAAAACATTTTAAATGCTGATGGTTACTCACAATTATGTAGTTACGCCTATATTAAAATTTTTGTTTTGCCATGCCCATTTCCCATGATCCCCGTAATTAGGTCAAAATATCGGTATATCAATACAAAAACGTGAGTACCCGTTTGAATTTGAAGTGTATACTGTCCTCGATTATTTAAAATCATAATTATATTTATACTATTGTAAAAATAGATTAAAAAGTCACAACGCAAAATACCTATACTAGAATCCGAAAACAAGCCCAGACAAAACCATTTGGTCAGCAGACTCTCAAATACCGAAATAGAACGAGCTAACACTATCACTAATACATCATACCTACTCATGAACAAACCAAATAACGTTATAGCACCGTTTGCTAAATGGACTGAGCATCCTAGTCCGGATTTGAGTCTTGTTCTGTGTCGGTCACAGTTGTCATGGACGGCAGCGGAAGGGTGGTGCTGCCTGCTCGTTCGCTATCTAAATTCAAAAAAAAAAACACTGACTCGTGAAGGATTTGAACCTTCGCCCTCCGATGTTCAAATTTGCGTTTCATATCGGTGCTCTTACCTACTGAGCTAACGAGTCTTGTGACTCAACCCTACAATATTGTGACTAGTACATGCAACATGACGTCAAATTACGTTAGATACAGACAAATGATACATAATTATGTGCATTAGACTATTTTTGTCTTTAATACATAGTCACGCAGACCGAATTGACGTCACGGTAAGAAAATGACACACGAAGAAAATAGACACGGTACACTTTTCATTCTGCTTTTTAATGTAAATAAATAAATAACGCCACACACTCATAGCCCCACGCTAGGATTCCCCGTGTCATGGTGCCATGAACAACACACACACACACGCAGACTGAGAACAGAAACGTAAACACATTCAAATTTTCGCCTCGCTCAATCGTAACAATTTAGCCATACAGTTCCTTATTGCTTTGGTAACGTTTGCTACTTCACTATAGTATAAAACAAAGTCGCTTTCTCTATCCCTATGTAGGTATGCTTAGATCTTTAAAACTACGCAACGGATTTTGATGCGGTTTTTTTTAATAGATATAATGATTCAAGAGGAAAGTTTATATGTATAATATTTAAAGTTTTGTGTAAATTGGTTTTCCCGAAGCAAAGCGAGGCGGGTAATATCTAAAATGTACCCGGTCTTCGTTAGAAACAGTCCGAAAGGTTTCATTTATCTTAGCAACCGGCAAACGAACATAGAAGCCTGATTGAAGTATGAGAGCCTGATCTGTTTTACACGTAGTCATCGGAAATACCAAACACAATACCGATGCCTGACCAGCGAAGAAAGAAATAAATAACAGCTAACACACTCATAGGCCCGCACTAGGATTCCCTGTGTCGCGGGTGGCATGGACAACACAAAATTAATACCGTACCTATTGATTAACAAAAGTTATAAACAAACAATGACTGACTCGTGAAGGATTTGAACCTCCGCCCTCCGATGATCAATTCAATATTTATATCGGCGCTCTAACCTACTGAGCTAACGAGTCTTATGAACTATTTATTGTAAATGCACGTACTATAATCATGATGACGTCAATAATCATTAGTTTCTCATTCACTTAGCGGCTCTTATCACTTTACTTATCAGGTAATCACTATACGATATATCCTTCCGGCACTTCATTGTAAGCGCTCCAAACTTTTCACTTTTTTGCCTGGTAATTTTCACCTGTTTATAGGTACCTAAGAGTTCCTCATAATGTTCTCGAAGATGTATAGTCTGCCAATCCGCACTTGGCCAACGTGGACTATGGCCTGTACCCCTCACGTTGTGCGAGAAGACTCCTGCCCAGCAGTGGAACAGTTATAGGCATGGACGCAGACATGTATGGGCAGGGGGACAGTTTCTCTCCCCTGAACCTCGGATGAGGTGCCTACGGTTTTTGTACCCTTTAAAAATCGCAACACATTGTCCCGATTTTTCCCAAATATCTTTCATTACTTTTAGATTAAATATTTTTACTATGATGAACGAAATTGGGGTTTACCTAGCTGTTTTGATTTCAAAACCAAAGCTACGATGGTTTAAAACTTCATTTTTTTACACATTATTTTATAATTATGTAGTAATGTTAAATGGAGTAATTAAAGTTTGTCTATTGTATCTATTTATTTTATGTATTGTAATTATCTGAAGTGCTGTTAAAAGCAATCGTTTCATTACTTGAAGGATAGATAAGGAATATGTGTCGATGAGAGCTTATGCACTCAATTAAACGCTCCAAATAGCGATAGAATGAATATTTCAAATTCAATCACCTCATCGCTTACAATATTTTATATTGCTTTGGCTCCTGTAATGTTGGTTTTATTCTTAAACACATTTAAGAGTAGCGTTGCACTAAAGCGAAGTTTCTCGTAAACAAATTTTGTATAGGATTTTCCGCTCTAATTCTTTAGGTGCTCTTTACGTTCCCAAATGAAAAGTGGAATCAAATAGCCGAAATGCGCCCCGATCCATTTCACTCCAAAGCAGATTTTCAAACTAACATCATCTACCTCCTTTGAGATTCAATATTTATAAACTAACTATCCTAATCCCGATTTAGGTCTACGCGAAGCTTGTTGACTATCCTAAATTCATAAAAAATGCTGTGTATTTAATTTCAGTCTCAGTACCAAAACCAAGCTATTATCAAGTCTATTACCAAAACATATTATAAAACTTCGCTTTTGCTACTACTACTACTAACTATGCTTTTCATCACACACAGTACATCCCTTACTTACCTCTCCTCCCTTCTTCCACATCTCCTAAAAGGCTTCAACGTCCACAAGGGAGGGTTTATTGCCCAATTTAAAGGCATGTTCAAATAAATGTTTATTAATGTCTAAAGGCCTCAATGGTCCGGACGCGTGGCATTTTCATAATTCTCCTTATGAAGCATGCTTTTTGCATTGCAAAAGCATGTGTATATTATGTACCTTAAGACAAGACTTACATAGCTCCCGCTCAGTATGCTTCAGTATCCCGGGTAGCTTTATCTTCGTGCTTCGCTGGCTAGTCCTGCTTCGGCTGCGATAGTCCGAGTCGTCCGGTTCAGATTTGCTGTGCAGCTTGCATTTCTTCTTACGGAAGGTCCCGTTGGTATACTTCAGAATACTGTAACAAATATGAATGTTGAACTTATCGTCGAAGACTTAAGTTTAGTATCGAACCATGGACGCCTTGCTTTGCAGGCTGGGCTTCGGACCGTTGGGTCGTTAATACGAAAACTTCAATTAAACATACTATGCTTAGCTTGCGTTCAATAAATAATTTATCAGTACGTGGATGACCGAACTAAAAATGTAACCTAAGATCGATGTATCGCTCCCGAAACCCCTGCATACTACATTTCATGAAAATCGTTGGAGCCGTTCGTGAGATCCAGATTAGGTATATGTAGGTATATACTTCACATACAAGAATTGCTCCTATAGAGGAATTAGAGTAATTATAGTCGAATTTTTAATTAGACGGAGTCCAATGAAGTTTACTGTGTTGTCAGTTTTTAATGAAATAAAAATAGTGTTGTGACAAAGTGAATGATTGAAAAACCTCCTGAATGAATGAAATTACCTCGATTGTCTAGTGAATAGTTAGTGTGCCGAACTGCCGATATCGGGTACGGGGTTCGAATTTTAGTCGTGCTTTGTACATACCAACGAGTTTTCGACGACTATGTTTATATAGTATATATCTACCTATACTGAATACTGAGTGTTTTAAACATTAAGGAAAACATTACGAGGAAACTTGTAAGACTGTCCTATTTTCAATACATCATGTAGTTGAAACTATAGATGTATAAAATATAAGGTTGGGGAAAAAGTTTCTTCGCATATTATATAAAAATTCAAGGCATTTTTTTTCAAAGTTTATTTACATATAATTATGGTATATATATACCATTTTGTTCGATAACTTTCTGCCATCTTGTAGGTAGAGACATGATCCCGTTGCTCTAGAAATTTTGGGACTTCTGATCAAAAAACCGCAACAAGTCCTTTTGGCAGTCCTCTCTTGTGGTTAACATGACACTGCCTGAATAATTCTGTAAAGACCGAAACAGATGGAAATCTGAAGGTGCAAGGTCAGGGCTATATGGCGGATGCATTAACAACTCCCAGCCAAACTCTCTTAATTTTTGCTGCGTGGCTAAAGATGTGTGTGGTTTAGCGTTATTGTGATGAAAGACCACACCCTTTCTATTGATCAATTCCGGCCGTTTTCTCTCAACTTCTTGCTCTAATCTCATCAGTTGTGGGCAGTAGAGAAGTCAGTCTGAAGTCTGAAGTACAGTCTGTGAAGCCTGGACGACCTTTGACCACGACCGTTTTCGCACGTTCTTGTTGTACGTGATCCACTTTTCATCACCAGTTATCAATCTCTTCAAAAAAGGCTCAGTTTCGTTAGGTCTCAATGAAGAATCGCAAATGAGCACAAGGTTCATTAAGTTTCTTTCAGTGAGCTCGTTTGGCAACCAAATATCCAGTTTTTTTTGTACCCAGCTTTTTTCAATTGGGTCAAAACTGTTTTGTGGTCAATTTCCAGTTCTTCAGCTATGTCGTATGCATGTATGTATGTATGCTCACGCATTCTAGGCCAATAAAATTTGCGTGACAGAGCCAAGTAACATTCATTTATACCGCGATGGTTAGTTTTATCATCGTGGTATTTGCCTATAATGTCTTGCTGATGGTAATAGTCCGTTATATTCTTCAATTCAATTTTAGTCAAAACGAGTTTCATAGCAGAATTCTTAAAAGTTCTCAGTATGATAGGTATTACAGAATACATAGCTCTGAAAGGACTAATAAATAAACCCGTTTTAATTTTGGGGTTAACATATGTCTTGATGACGTTAATAATGTTTTGTAGTAACTTATATCAGAGCACTTTTATTTTATTTATTGTAAAATAGAAATATTATTATTTTATAGTTTGAAATGATTAACTATTGACACTCGTTGTTCAATCATCTGATTGAACGAGAACTGAACGCATCACTATTACTTTAAATATGGCATCATTATAATAAAAAGTGACATTAGCTACTGTCAGGTAGCTCCGTTTAATTAAAAATCCGAGTATAGGAACATAAAATTAGGTATAGTTTCTACGTTCGTTGCTTTGGTAACCGTTACTACGGTAACCGTTGCTACGGAAAACAATTGAGCCACGGGGCCTAGTAGAGCTTCACTAGTAGGTACTTTTATTTTCGTCATTTCTAAAAATGTATTCCTACAAGAGGCCCAAGAGGGTCATGCATAATACATTTACAATACGCGCCCATAATAGACGGTATTAGTAATGCTAATGACGTCATGTTCCATGTACCTACTAGTCACAATATTGTACGATTGAGTCACAAGACTCGTTAGCTCAGTAGGTTAGAGCGCCGATATGAAACGCAAATTTGAACATCGGAGGACGGAGGTTCAAATCCTTCACGAGTCAGCAATGTAAAGTGTATTTTTTATGATTTAACAATTATCCGGCTAAAAAAACGAGATAAATTATGTGTAAAAAAGCTTTCAAAAATATTTTATCACAATCAATTTTATACATATAAATAAAATTGAAGTGCCTGTGATTTCAAAATAACTTTTTTCTCAAGTGCTTAAAGTTTTTCACTAAAACACAAACTTTTTTTAAATTTTGATCGTCTGTCTTTCGCAAAGAAATAAGCCCGCATAAACAAAACGGGCTTTCTGGAATGGCTGAACTGATTTTAATGGGACTTTCACTAAAAGATAGAGAAGGTTATATACCAACATAAGAGCTACTTTTTATCGGAATTCCCTAGAGATTTAGGCGGGAAACCTTCCACACGAACGAAGTCGTTGGCACAGCTAACATAAATCTGCAGTTACTTCACGAATAAAATTAATCAAAAGAGTCTGAATCTGTCATGTGTTTATTATCAAAACTGTCTATTGCATTGTATACAAATGTATGTTTACCTAGTGTGTTTTAATTTGAAACCGCCTGACTTAGAAAATCAAACGCCTGAACAAATTCATAAATTATAGCTAGGAACCATGTCGATCGCGTCAGCTTTTAAACAAAAACCCGCATCTAATTCGATCCATTCGTTTTGGAGCTACGATGACACAGACAAACACATATATAGACACTATAACACCCCTCTTTTTGCGTCGGGGGTTAAAATAACCATCAACACAAGCTAAACAAAGCTAAAAGAGCTTGAAAGTTGAACTTATAAAATATGCATGCAGACTACAACGTAGCGTATGCTCTTTGTGAAATTAAAAAAGAAATCGAAATACTTATGTAACATACATAAAAGGAATCTTAAAATTTTATGTCTTGTAGGTCACTTTATACTTACATAAATTTAAAAATATGTCTAGAACTCCGCTGATTTAGTAATGCTGACTTAAATAATAAATAGCAGTGTTAGCCGAGGGCGTCGAGGCACAAAGTAGATAAGTAAAGCCGAGGGGCTTCACTCGGACTTTGGACTCCCTAATGGGGGGTTCAAATCTCCAAAATCTGTGTCTACGTCTGTGCTCCAGGCTTTGTTGATTGGTTTTACCCAGCTCAGGGTTAGTAATAAGCCTCTTCGCACGCCTCTCCATCGCATCCAAGGCCAACAGGTGTGATTTTCCAAAAAGTTGAGCGCATGTAATGACATACCTTAAACCGATCGCGATCGCGATCCCAGCCGCTGTTTAATTTTTCCTTCATCCTTTTTCCTTATTACATTAATCGCTATTATTTAAATTGCTAGTCGCAAAGAAATACAAAGTAATAACCATTGCACAGAAACAAAATTAAATTTGAATCAGGGAATGGGACTCAAAGTTGATATTCCAGTTTGTTACTTTGAAATTCGTATTACAACTACCTACTCTGAAATTCTGTAATTAATTTACCTACAATTAGGGTGACCACCTCGAAGTTTGAAAGTGCGGACAATTAACTGTATATTACAAAAAAATCCGGACATTTTATCCACAAAATATAAGTGTTTATATATTTTTTTGTTTAACAAGATGTCTGGCAACCGTTGTTCTGCAACATACTTTATATTCTAAATTTTTATGTGCCTTTAGAAAATGCTCGTGATACGTTTCTATGACAGCACTTCGGATTCTCCAATGTTCTGACTGATCTCTTAGTAAATCTAAATCAACATCAAACCGTCTAAGACGAGTGCAGGGTGTTCACATGAACAGAAGAATTGTGTTATAGATCAAAAGATGAAATCTAATCTAACACTGGTTTTATTGTTAAGTTTTCTTTAATATCAAAAAGCCTAAAAGATGGCCAAAAATTCGGACATGTCAGGACTAATCGGGAAATGGTAACCCTACCTACAATTCAAATTCAAAGTTAGACGTAACTTTTAGCAAGTTAGGTTACTTATTTCAAGGATTTCCGCGTAGAATCTTCAGTTAGAATATTGAAGAGTTAATTGTTAATGTCAATTAGTTCTAATTCCTGTACCTTGATCAACCTGACATGAGTATCCATCCCTTTGCCATGAACATCCGTGGATGGATGCAAAGTATTACATCCCACGCATGAGTACATGCCAACTGTGGAATGAGCTTCCTTCTGAAGTATTCCACGAGTGCTAAGACACGGTTCTTAAAAAAAGGTCTTCAAAATAGTTATCCTTCAGGGCCGGCGTTGCATTGGCGACTCCCCTGGTGTTACTCGTCCGCGATGACGACCCCTTACCATCAGGTGGCTCCACACTTTTTATTCAAACTCAAATTCAAAATCATATCATTTATTTTATACATTTATTTTATACAATTATATAAATACACTTGGCGTCAACCCATTAATGACCCACTACTGAGTACGCGTCTCTCCTCACTCATGAGGCTAAGCCTGAGTCATGAGCCATGAGCCTGCTCTAGTGTGGATTGGTGGAGGGGTTAGTGGCCAACCCAAGTGTCGGAAATTTTTATGCCACCCGAAGGCATCCGACATGGCTTAATGACTGCAAATGGGAACATCCGGGCCCGAGCCCTCCGCAGCACGGAAGGGCCCAAGAAATATTGCCACTAGCGCTTATCCATCCAACTACCGACCGCGCCCGCTATTGCTTAACTTTGTCGATCACTTAGATCGATGCAAGCCGAAGGGCTACGAGCGCTTCAAATTCGCTTTTAAATAAATTTATGAGCGTCAGTTTTTTGCATTTACATAGGTACCACCGTTGCGCTAAGGTGCCTTTAAATATTTAATTTTAAATTTTAAATCTTATTGTCATTACGCATTATAACGCCGTCTACGTCCCTGAAGTAGGTAATTCTCAGATCCGACTTGTTACATTACAGGCTAAAGTTATTATAACTGTTTGAGCCTCTTAGGGAGCTCAATGGAAATCAAAGAAGTCGAATCCAAAAGATGTTAGCTGTCCGGGGGCGCAGGCGAGAATGACATGCATATACGAGTAAATAACACTATGTCACTTCAATCACATAGGTACGCCTGTAGCTTTCTGGAGGCAATTGTCCGGTCCAATGTATTATTGTGCACATAAGACATGCGTTACCTACATTGATTGGCTCCAATGACATTACTGTAACTGTGGATGTGAAAGGCAATTACTGAACGTATGAGATAGAAAGAGATAGCTAAATGGAAATTACATTAAATAGGGGAATTTGACTGCCTCTCTTTCGGCGCTGCAGTGACATACCTATTAATATTATTGTTACAAGCGGATGCTCCGGTGAGAAAGCGCTTATCCATAGCTTAAATAACTAGTCAGTGGGAAGATTATATACTAACGAAAATTTCTTCTTCTTCTTCACATTTTCTACAGAGCTGGACGTATCTGTTTCCTCTGAGTCGGTATACACATACGGGACCTTACCCATTTTGTTAAAACGGAACAACTTGCTTGATTGTGCCCACAATTTTTGAAATGTAAGTACTATGTTATTTGTTAAATCATTTGTCAAGGGTTTTCTGTTGACGGGTTTGGTTTTTTACTGTGTAATTTATTTTGTTTAATTAAAGTTTTACCTAATTTTTTACATTGTGATTAAGTTGACGCACAGCATTTTGTGGTTTTGACAGCGGCTGACAAAGTACAAAAAAATAAATTGACTTGTTATGTTGTTAGGTATAAGATTTCAAACTATGCAGCCTTTTTGTTAAAAATTACAGTAGCAACGTAATTTATGGCAGAAATAATCCTTTAGAATTATCGTGCATAGATTAATCATAACATTAATCTTAAATTAATATCCAGAAGGACGGTTTTATTCAAAATTTGTATTTTAATTGGCTGAACACAATCACGCTTGCAAAGAAATTAAAGAAAAACTTTTCCCGCTGAATAGCCGCTTTCAATAATAATGAATACGCCTTAATGAAAAGAATTAGCCACGTTTTCATTCGCAATACAAATTCCAAATTCGAAATCCTAACACAAATTCCGAATTCAAATAAGGGGTTCTAATTGGTTCCAATTTATTTTAGGCGGGAAGTACCGGTATTATTTAATATTCAGTTCAATTTGATATTTGATTATATTGAAGGGTAGTTAGGGAAAAAATTAAAGCAATTTATTTCCTTAATTGAATTTGTTTGCGTTCGAAATAATTTGTATTGTTAATTTAATGTTGTAATTATATTATAATTAATGAATCTGCAATGTCAGCTGACATGATCACAGTTATGAATTGCGAAAGAGTTATTTAATTTACTTACAAAATTTGACCTTCTCCTACTAACAAGGAAAACTAAGATACCTAAATCTTGACTGTAATAATAACAAGTTTTCCGAAGTCGTTTATAAGTAATGACGTCATTAAAATACGTCATTCTTTATCATTATTCTAAATTAAACTTTAACTCTTTTAGCTGAACGTTCATATTACTTTGGAAGGTAGCGTGGAATTCCCACATCGCGCAACCATGACTCATGTTGACGTCACACAGACGATACTGACAATGTTTTTATTTGCGTGATTGTAAGACTCGTTAGCTCAGTAGGTTAGAGCGCCGATATATACGAGTCATTGATCATCGGAGGGCGGAGGTTCAAATCCTTCACGAGTCAGCTTTTTCACGCTTTTTTTTTCACTGAAACTTAAGAACAAAAATTTGCAACCATCATTCACATTTCCTCTTCGGAAATCGAACCCTTCGAACGGCAGTTTACCACCGTAACCATTGCGCCATAACAGTCGTTAAAATATGAAAAAGTAAAACGATTTACAAATAACTCAACATTACAAGTATTGATTTCTGAAGATAAGGTAACCCTTATTTCAATTCAAAGGATCACGTATCGGATTCGACTCCCAAGCCTGCTGCTGATTTAAAGCCCCCCGAGGATATATTATAGCCATCGGCCCTTGAGACACCCCAGCTTTAACGGCCTGGATAACTGATAGATATTTATGAACGAGTCGAACTTTTAATGTACCTACTCGTACATTTTTAATAGACCTCGATTTTGTTTCAATTTTCTCGTTGCAAGCAATGGAATCTTACGTCTGCATATATTGATATAATTGTAAAAAAAACACGTGCTATAAGTAAAACCTTCAATAAAACGAATGCTGTCTGTCCAAATATTGATGTTTTGCTTTGCTTACGTAAATTAAGTACGTAATTAAGTACCAATTAAACAGCGTTCATTACTATGGTAAATTTAATCACGGCAGGTTAATAAATTAATACCTAAGTAGGTAAGTAATCTGTACATAATATAATAAATCTGTAACTGATCGCTGTCTGTACATGGAAGATATATGAGAAAAACTATATATACCTATATATACCTTCGGGCTCGTTCTCGCTCTCGGCGCCCTTTGATAACCGGCGCCCTGGTGCACCGCACACCGCACCCCCTGCACTATAGGTAAAACTGCCCATGGACAGCAATAATACCTACCAAAGACATTACAGATACGTTGTCGGTTGAAAAAGAAGCGTGGTCTCCCGTTATTCGGTCTCTCCAATTTTATTTTTCTGTCTCTTTCTCTCTCCTTATGTGTTTTTAAAATATTTCAGTTCAGCTTTGAAATATTCCTCAAATAAACAAGACTTTAGTGCGGACTAAATTATTGTAACGGAGGAATTTTGTACCTCTACTAGTGTTGATTGGTAATCTCAGATATGCATAGATACTCTTTTTGATGTTAACTCTTTTCTGTTTTGGCTTATGAAAAAAAGTATTATAATTATTTTTGAATTAAATTAAACTTGGAACAATAGATTTATTTCTTAAGAAAGAATTCTGTATTATGTGGAAGATTCCGTGAGACTTACTTGGAGGAGTAAGATGTATAGTTATCCGATATAACTATTGTATTTTATATGCGGTTATAATGTTTCTGGTTTCTATATATTAAATTCAAAATGTGTTGTTCAATAAACAGTTTTTCGTATCAGTATAAAAGTCTATTTTTGGTGTGAAGTGATCCCAATGTACGCACTCCTTTAGCCACATCTACCATTCAAGAGGTTATGGGCCCAGAAAATTGTAATAGATAAATATTATTATATTATTTTAATGTTTGAAAGTCTACAAAATAACCATAGCAACCAATGATGAAAATGAAGAGAGTACAGACACGAATGAATATAATTGTGAAGATGAAGTTGGAGATGTTCGAGACGGTGATATTTGAGGAATTGATAGAAATGGAGTTGGTGGAGTTCGAGAAGGTGATGTCGGAAGAATTGAAGTTATTGGAGTTTGAGAAGGTGATGTCGGAAGAAGTGAAGTTATTGTAGTTTGAGAAGGTGATGTTGAAGTTAATGGAGTTTGAGAAGGTGATATAGGAAGAAATGAAAAGAAAGAAAAAGAAGAAAAGTATTGAAGAACAGATATATTTAGCGAAACAAATGACAGCAGAACAAATAAAGCAGTTTGTAGAAAACATATTTGGTAAGTGATAATTAAACAATTAAGGGGGTGATCATAAAAATATATTTGAATTGTAAAACAATAACCGTGAAAGAAGTCTTTATTTATTTTTGATACAGATATAATTACAATTGTTTTTTAAAAATTCTTTTATGTATTTTTTATAATTTTTGTTTTATTGTTTTTTATTTTTATTTTAATTGTTGTTTGTTAAAAAAACGGTCATGTCAAGAGTATGGATGAAGCGAAACTGGTATGTAAGGATTGTAGCAAGGGGAAAGAAGCGTGATTATATGCATGTATGTATTGTTTGTTTGTTTTTTGTTTTTTGGTTTTGTAATAAAATTATTAAATTGTTAATTTGTTTGTGAGTGAGAGAATGTGTGTGAATTTAAATTTAATTATTTTAATGTTAATGTGAACAGTTGAGTGGGAATTAAAGTTTATTATAGTAGTCGAGAAGTAGATAAAGTAAATAAACTTGTAGTGTTTATGTAGAGAGTTGATTAGGAGTTAGTTAAAGTGGTTTTTTATGTATTGAGTATTTTAGAAGGAGATAAGGAGTTTATCTAGAGGGTTGAGTAGGAGTTAGTTAGAAGTTTTTATGTATTGAGTAGATGAGGAGATAAAGTAAATAAACTTGGGAGTTTATGTAGTGAGTTGAGAAGGAGTTATAGAGGTTTTATGTATTGAGTAGTTGAGAAGAAGATAAAGTAAATAAACTTGGGAGTTTATGTAGTGAGTTGAGAAGGAGTTATAGAGTTTTTTATGTATTGAGTAGTTGAGAAGGAGATGAAGTAAATAAACTAGTTAAATTGTTTTATGTAGCGAGTTTAGAGGGAGATTAAGGTTCTTAATAAAGGTAGCGAGATTGGTAGTTGTTGGTTAATGTTGTATTGGTGTTGTTGGTTGATGTTGGATTGGTGGTTGTTGGTTGATGTTGGATTGGTGGTTGTTGGTTGATGTTGGATTGGTGGTTGTTGGTTGATTTGAGGGTCTGGTTTGAGAGGTTGGATTGGTGGTTGTTGGTTGATTTGAGGGGAAGTTTTTAGTTGAGTGGAGCTAGTTGAGTATAATTGGTTGTCAGATTTTAATGTATAATTGTGTGTGTATTTGTTGTTTATGTTTGGTGGTTTGTTTGTTGATAATGTTTAGATATTTTGTTTGGGTTTTCTGTTTTCTGTACTTAACTGTATGTGATGATGTATATCTGAGATTAAGGGGGTGTGTTGATTGGTAATCTCAGATATGCATAGATACTCTTTTTGATGTTAACTCTTTTCTGTTTTGGCTTATGAAAAAAAGAGTATCTATGCATATCTGAGATTACCAATCAACACACCCCCTTAATCTCAGATATACATCATCACATACAGTTAAGTACAGAAAACAGAAAACCCAAACAAAAAAACATAACAAACCACCAAACATAAACAACAAATACACACACAATTATACATTAAAATCTGACAACCAATTATACTCAACTAGCTCCACTCAACTAAAAACTTCCCCTCAAATCAACCAACAACCACCAATCTTGAATGGTAGATGTGGCTAAAGGAGTGCGTACATTGGGATCACTTCACACCAAAAATAGACTTATAAACTGATATGAAAAACTGTTTATTGAACAACACATTTTGAGTTTAATATATAGAAACCAGAAACATTATAACCGCATATAAAATACAATAGTTATATCGGATAACTATACATCTTACTCCTCCAAGTAAGTCTCACGGAATCTTCCACATAATACAGAATTCTTTCTTAAGAAATAAATCTATTGTTCCAAGTTTAATTTAATTCAAAAATAATTAAGCCACAAGATTACTATCTCCCCTAACATACTCAATACCCAAACCAGATGTACCTTTTATGTATTTTAGAATAGATTTAATATTATTCCTATCATTTTCATTTGGATTATTTTGGTGTCTACTACAATAGCCCACATGAAAGGCAATGTCAGGACGAGACTTATTAGCTACATACAGTAAAGAACCCACTGCCTATCTACAAGAATAAACGGATGATTATGAAGAACAAAGGAATTATGTCAATATTGTCATTCAATAAATATGTATTGTAAAATGGAGCTCGTGTATTAATTTGCCCTTTTACATTATACTTACATATCAAACGGCGTTCAACGTTAAAGGCCCTCGCACACGTTAGTCAGACACAGAAAGTCAGAAACGAAATCGTACTCCAGCGCGTCTTCATGACCCGGCAGCTGATACATACCATCAAGAAGCGGAAAATCGAATACCTCGGCCATGTGCAGGCACGATAGGTATAATCTTCTCCGACTCATCATGATGGGCAAGGTGGAAGGTAAGAGGCGCGCTGGATGCCGGAAAAAGTCGTGGCTTAGAAACATTATATATTTCGCCCGGGGTAGTACTACCGCCCGCCACGGTACTTAGTACCATTTCTACCGTGTAATAATTGTTTTAACAGGACAATTCAGTTATTTGACGTAGCTTCTCTAGTACGTTAGTACTTATATCTCGATGGGTTCAAGGAACTAACCAACCTTCAGCAGTGAAGAGGCACAATAAGAAGAAGAAGAACACGTTACAGTAAAAGTTTGAATCATTACCTACCTACTTCAAATTTCAACTTCGCTGTCCCATCGTCTGTAAAACCTGATTCAATATCACACTTCAACATAAGGTACCTAGGTATCGTGTCTGTCGTGTTGTTTATCGAAGCTTTTGTTAGCGTTCTTGCCGGGGGCATTATTTGCCTCCAGACGCAATCCTAATCCTTAATCATGATTAGGTACCTACATTTTGAGCAAAATGCGCCAGATGAACAAACAAACACAAACAAAAATGAAATGAAATTGTAATCATGAATACATTTTATACATTTATCACCTCCAGTTACGTTTTTATTCGTCTGTCGTGTGCGCCGGCCCGAACCACAGTGCAGGAAACGGCTTAGGTAAACATCAAAACATTTATTTATGAAATTTTTGATACAGATATACAGAAAGCACTCCTCTCGGGACGGCCACATTCCCGCTGCGCGCTTCACTCGTATATTAAAATACTGAGCAAGTTATTTTAATATACTGCTACTGCGTTTTATTTAGCAAATTGTTACTTTCCTCGTAGTAAAGAAGTAATAATATTGTAAAAATATTTTGTAGCGATCCAAAAGTAATGTTTACCACGAAATGTATGTAAAAGGGCAAATTAATACACGAGCTCCATTTTACAATACATTTCTATTCCATATTGACCATATGACCATATTGACATAATTCCTTCGTTCTTCTTAATCATCTGTTTATTCTTGAAGTTGGCCTGTTCGCCGGCCAGTAACATTTTGTTAGAATACCTGAAACCTATGAAAAACTACCAACTGAATATCTCTCCTCTCCGCTCCTCAATCTACTCTCCACTCCTCAAGCCTGCACCTCACCACTCCACACCTCGCCTCACCAGCTCACCACACCTCACCTCTTGTCCCCACACCTCATATGACCATTTCCTGCTGATCCTGCTCCTCGCAGTTGTTTTAGTAGAGGTACAAAATTCCTCCGTTACATGTATTTTGTGGTTTTACTGGAGGATTTTAACTTTAAAATGTCACATTGCACACCCACTGCACAGTCCCACTATTGGGCTTGGGCTTCCTCTCACAATGTGAGGGGTACAGATCATGATCATAGTCCAACACGCTGGCCAAGTGCATATATGTTACTAGCGACCCGCCCTCGCTTCGCTACGGGAAACTTATTATCAAGTGCTTAAATATAAAGTTTCATGGTTCTTTAAGAGATGGCGCTAGGCGTTCTTATTCTTTAAGTTAGGAAGGTTCACCTAGATGGCGCTGTGCTTAAAACCCGAAGAAATCCCATACAAACTTTCAACCTTTATTTCAACTTCTTCATCCCTTTTTGTCGCAATAAAAGGTAGCCTATGTCCTTTCTCAGGGTCTAAAGATTGTCTGTGTCAAATTTCATCAAAATCGGTTGAGAGGTTTAAGCGGGAAAGCCACGCAGACAGACAGACAGACAGACAGACAGACAGACAGACAGACAGACAGACAGACAGACAGAGTTACTTTCGCATTTATAATATTAGTAGGGATACTGTGGGGAACTATCATGATTTCCTTCACCGCAGCAAGTGATAATTTAATTATACATAGTAAACGTAAACCTGCTCTCGCTTTGCTTCGGGAAACTAATCCCTTAGTATCCCTACTCTCACTCAAAAATTTTTAGACGTAACCCGCGCAGGAATTTATTTTCACGCGCGCTAGTTGTTATTTTATGATAACTCCTTATAAATTTATTTAAATTATAAAGTGTAAGAAAAGGGGAAAGCCAACCGCTTGGACTCAAAGGTGGATGGAGCCTCTTCGCCTCTTACACATTTAATAAATTAATATCTTTCTAATTTAAGGACTGACCCCTTACCATAGGATGGGGTAAGAGTGAAAGAAGGATAAACGCTCCCCGAAGCTGAGTTTAATAAAACACCTGTTAGGGTAACAACAATAGTTTATTGACTTTATTAAATGCAATAATTTATTTACTATACAACTATAAGCGTCTCGTAATTGATTTCTTATAATACTAGTTAATATTTAAAGGTTTGGTTACATCGCGCGTTAGTAAACAAACATACAAAAGTAGCTTATTAACTTTTGAAAATGAGGGTAGTTTGTGTGCGCACCGCTGCTACGTCATATACGGAACACTTGTTTGAAGCGACCAGTCCTCAAATGTAGCATGTACATGACCGACTTAGAACGAGACTCTTACTAACAATTACTTACTAATAACAACAAACAGTACTAACTATCACTAACAGTCCCTGCCCTAGTCCTCATACCTAACGAACAGACCAACTAACCCTCTACTAACTGGTCTAACTATCCTAGTTCCGATTTGAGTCTTGTTCTGTAACGGTCACAGTTGTCATGGTCAGCAGCGGAAGGGTGGCGCTGCATGCTCGTTTGCTATATGAAATCCATAAAAAAAATCAAAATTCATTCATTCTCATTCTTGTCTCATTTTCCTGGTCAAACATTATACAAAATGACTATTTCTTTTACAATAAAGATAAAGTTTTTTCACATCTTACACATTTATCACTATTATCTGTGACATTATATTTCCTACATCTCAAACACTGGCTATTACTACTCTGTGACATCTCAATCTGCCAACATTTCTCACTATTCCTTATCTCCTCTAACCCTATCGACGACAATTCTAATATCTCACACAAAACACTATCATTAACACCATTCGATTTATTAACGACTTCTAATTTATTAAATAATTCAGAAGTAACTTTTAAATGCATCTTATACTTTTTTAAATTCTCATTCTTTGCGATGACGCATACATCTCTTTTAATTTCCAAGATGGCGTCCATGAGTGACGTGTCAACTTGTTTTGGCGGCAAAACTGACAGCTCTTGCGTGAAGTAAAACGGTTTTTCGTACAACGGATGATGCTGCCACGCTTCTTCGATTAAATGAGGCAAAATGGGAGCTATGGCCTTAGACAGAACGATCATAGCCGTATGAATTACTAATTGAGCCGATAATCTGTCGTTGGAATATTTCGGAGAACAGTAAAGCCTATCCTTAACACAATGGCAGTACAGCCCAGATATTTTATTGCTAACAAAATGTAAAATACACTGAGCGACATGATTATATCTAAAATTATTGTAATGTTCGTTTATTTGTCTGAGAAATTCGTGGCAGTCGTGAACAATGCACTCGTCGAAGTAATTCAACTGTACGCTTTCCTCAAAATGAGATTTCCCCAAATCACTTATCACTCCCAGGAGGTACTTTATGATGTTACGGAGTCGGATGACTTCGTTCTGGCAATCTTCTAGAAGTTTCTTGCTGATCACGATCTGTGAATGTTGCGTCGCGTGACTCGCTATCCACCAACTGTTAATATGAAAATATAACTGTAGGTATACATGTAAACAGCACGTTAAGTCAATTTATCTTTACACAAAATACCTTAATGCTTTACAAAAATCCCACCTGATTGTAAGTGGCAATGAAGTCCTGGATTCCTAGAAAGCTTTCGTTTGGCATAAAACTTCCGACGGTTGGCCACTAACCGTCCCCCAATCCGCACTGGCATAGCATGATGGATGCTCCAGACCTCCGCAGTCATCAGAAGAGACCCGTGCCCTGTAGTGGACAGTTAACGGGTGGTCTACAATGAAACTTACCGCAAAGTATCCACGCCATACGGTGGGGATCTCTTGTCACCCTTGATGATGGAGACGGGGTCGATCACATTGCCGATCGACTTGGACATCTTCCGCTTTTTCTCGTCCACAACGAATCCGTGCACGAATATTGACCTATAAGAGTATAAAATAATCGTACATTATTAAATTTGAAATTAATAAACAAGAAAGAAACTTTATTTGTCTTTCTGCCAACACACGCTTCATTAATTACGATTTACAATACATGATAAAACTAACACCTTTAAGTAACATTAGACAATATCAATAAATATATATAAAACTCTTCCATTACTGAGTGACTGTTAGACAACGCACAGCTGAAACTACTGAACGCAACAAGCTGAAATTTGGCATGTATGCTCGTTGGGGAGTGTAGGGGAGCAATAAGAGAGGATTTTTGCTTGCTATATTGAAACTTACTCATAAGGAGCTTCCCCCCTCAAAGCCAACGAGGTGAGCAGAGAAGCCTGGAACCACCCGGTCAGCTGGTCCACTCCCTCGGAGTACAGCTGAGCCTTGCGACCCTCCAGCGTCTGCCAGGAGAGCCCCGAGTCCAGCCAGATGTCCATTATATCCTGGAAAACAAATTAAACACTATGTATACTACATAATATAATACACTATACTTTACAAGGAATAACAAACACGCACGCAAACACACGCACGCAAACACACGCACATACACACGCACACGCGTACACTCGTACGCAAATGCATACGCAGACACAAGCACACACTCAGCTACAGCATCAGCAGTATATGTACATAAGCAGCGATAAATTCCAAGTAGGCTTTTATCACACATCTTTCTATTGTCAAACTACGCCGCCAATTTAAGAAGTTCCTTTAATAAACAGAAACAGCGATAACAAACTCCCAAGGAGATTTTTGTGTACAATCAGTTATAGATAACAATATGACGTAAGATTTTATTTGGTATTTGTATTCACCTTGCCCTTAGTAAGTTCATCGACTTCATAATTTTTGTCCACACCATCGGACACCAAGTCCCTGACGCTGCACGTCCACCAGATGTCAGCGCCGTGCTCCTCTATTAGACCGCAAAGCCTTTCTATTACATTCCTTAAAATAAAAAATATAAATTTTAAATATTTTTAAAACCATAAAAAAATAAAGTATGTTTAAAATAAACAATCAAAATGTGTGCAATTCACACGTGCTAGAAGTGAAACTTAAAAAAAAAATGTTTGGTTAGACGTCATCGAACATTAGTTCTAACTGTTGCTAATGTGCCTATCTCATTTTCTCCCACGTTAAAATGTGTCTTGTCTTTTTCGTTTCCGTTTCATTTCATTTGCGCGTCGCTTCCGTTTAGAAGTTTTCACTTCAATCAAAATATGAAATACAATAAAAATGATTTGATGGGCTGAAGAAGCATATTTTACAATGACATCTTGAAGGTAACGAACAATGAATGGGATCATGGAGCGTTTCACCAACTAGAACCTTACTCATCAACGATATGCTCATCCCCGCGATACAAAGCCGGGACGGGCGTCCCCCACGCCCTCTGCCGCGAGATGCACCAGTAGGGTCGTTTCTCGAGCTGCGCGCGGAACCCAACCCGGGACTGTTCGGCGCTGGACGGCGGCAGTATCTTCACATTGTCCAGAGCTGCCTGGGGATAACATATACTGGATAGTAAAAGCTAAAGCTTTACGGCAGTATCAATAATCTATCCTTCCGTAATCTCTGGATAAGGAGTAGGTAAAGTAATTTTCACAAAGGGAGATCTCCCACCAGGCTACGCGTCATGCCTGGGGAGCGGCCAAGTTCCGACGTTCGAAACTTTTATATATGCGAGCTGTATACAAAACTTCAATAGCGTGATTCAAGCTTGCCGTGACGTCACCGTAGAATAGAATCATAGCATACTAGAATTCCCTTTGTCTTGGGTGCCATGGACAACACAGAAAGTCACGAACACACACCCAGACCAAGAACAGAGATTTAAACTCAAATTTCAAATTTCTGCCTTGCTGAGAATCGAACCCAGGACCCCTAAAACGGCGATCCGGCACGGCAACCATTGGCAAACATATGGCCCGCCAAAATGATTAATTATAATATTATATTACGCTATTATATGTATAGAGTTGCCAAAAAACTCACCAAAGCCTTTTCCTTGAGCGCATCGGTGTCAATAAACCATTGTTGACTCGCTCGCAGTATAACCGGCTTCTTGGTCCGCCAGTCCAACGGGTAAGCATGTATGTACACGCCTTTGTAGAGGACGGAGTCACCCAGCTTCTCAATGACTGCCTCCTGGCCTTCCGAGAGCACTGGCAGGCCGTCCAAATCTGGGTGCAGGTTTGTGTAGCAACCTAATTCATCTACGTTGCATTCCTGCAAATGAATAAATTAATTTAAATTTTACAAGGTACAAGGATACAAAGAGAAATAGAAATAGAAGGGCTCCGTAGCATAGTCGGTAGTGGCCCTGCCTGCGCAGGGTCCCGAGTTCGATTCGAGGCCGGGGAGAACATTTAATGTAACAGTCAGTTACTTTGTAACGTCACATAGAAAATGTAAAATATTAAAAACTTATCTACTATCGTTTATTGTTCCTTTAATTATAACTTATTTATCACTTAACTAAAACATTTGTTTTTATGTTGGTTGGTATTAAAGGTTGTTTATAATAAAAATAAAAGAAAATTTAAAACTGCTGTTTTAATTTTGTATTAAAATTGAAATATGTGACATATCACCAGGGGGGAGGCGGAGGAGGGAGGTGTTAGAAATTCCCTAAAATTTGTTTAGAGTAATTTATGGACAGCCCCTAGTTTAAAAATTAGCCTTTATTAAATATTCATCATTATTCAATTTGTGGTATTTCCTCCGAATAAATAAATTATTCTATTCAACTCGTCACACATACCACAGTCAAGTTGTTCCTCAAAGCGACAAGGAAGTCTTCTGGTCCGTGCGCCGGCGCAGTATGAACCAGTCCGGTGCCTTTGCCCCTCGTCACATGGTCCGCTTCCAGAAACGGTAGGGCTCCATCCCTCAGCTTACTCCTGTAGGTACTGCCCTGAAGATTGTCGCCTGAAACATGAGATTGCATTATAATCTTTATCTACTAATGCTTTCGTTGTGAAAAGCAATCATTGGTATTGAGTTTGAGTTTTAGAATAATTGTCGTATCTTAATTTAATTTCAAAAATATACTTTGTGTCTATTGTTTAAACCTCCGCGGATGTGGGCATTCCTCAAAAGTCATACTTAAACTCTTATCTTACTCTTAAAATAAAACGTTATTAAGAGTTTGATGATACAGTTTTCTTAAAAAAATATAATAAGGATTTATCATTACCTCGAGCACAAAGTGGAGACTGCTCTTAAAACAAGAAGCGAGCTGACAGATTTATTTTTCTTTTCAAGACCGAAATGATTAAAAAACTAGTTAGATACATGTTGTTACTAAGTTACATGTTGGTACTAAGTTACATACTGTTATTAAGTTACATATTAAAACGAAATTACATGTTGTTACTAAGTTACATGTTATAACCAAGTTACATGTTAGCTCAATGCATTCCATGACACTTACCACTAAACTCAACCATCTTCTTCACCTCCAAATTCAAAATCTTCGCAACATCATCAATCTGGTCGGTGGCCACCAAAAACAAGTCCGGTCTCTCACCCAACGTAACCACACTGTAACTCATCTGAGGGTTGTAACATATTGCCCGGTTGGCCACGAGGGTCCACGGTGTTGTGGTCCACACTATAGCCAACAGAGGTTTGCTGCAAATAGGTAAATATAATAATAATAAATAAATAACGCTACACACTCATAGCCCCACACTAGGATTCCACACAACACACAAGACAAGAACACACACCCAGACCAAGAACAGAAATTTAAACTCATCATTCAAATTTCCGCCTCACTGGGAATCGAACCCAGGACCCTCGGAGCGGCGATCCGGCGTGTTAACCATTGCGTCATCCGGGTCGTCATCATTCAAACAATAATTATAATGGTAACCGAAATTATTGGATATCCGAATTAATTTTATTTGCAAAACTGTAACCAAATAAAATGTTATGAATCATTTCGGATAGGGATGAGATATCACGACAGGTTTCCGTAACCCGAGCCGACATCCTAGTCGCGTCGCTTTCATTGTTTTGATAGCTTTTATTATTATTATCTAACAAGAACAGAACATAAAGCACAAATATAAATGAATATAATGAAAAATTATGACAGCATTGAGTAAAGTATTATTGCATTTTCTACTACAAAAAATTGAATGAACCACTTAATTGGTGGTGGGCACCATCGGCCTGATATCAACAATACCTAAGGCATTACCAAACCAATACCAAACCAATACCAAAGGCATATCAATGCACTGTTGGCCACGAAAGATGTAAAAGAAATGCCCAACCACATTGACTTATTATTAACTATGGACGTCGGGTCCGCGCTAAAAAATGTCCGAGCCAAATGAGCAACAAAACGCAAGGACAGCAACAATTCCGCGTTCACGACTGCAATCGAAATTAATTCGTGATGTAATGATTTTAGGGTTTAAATTACCTTGTTAACATTTCTATTCTTGCAATGGCTGGCGTTCACGACTGCAGTCCAAATTAAACCGTGATGTAATGATTTTAGTGTTTAAATTACCTTTTTAACTGCATGACATGACATGACTTAACTGACTGGGACATTTTTTTCGCGATTTTAGTATGAGGTTAGATGTCCATAGTAATAATAAGTCAATTCCCAACCATAACAAAATCTCGGCATACCTGGCAACAAATTCCTCTACCACTTGTGGTACTTTTTCCATAGCATAAGTAAGATAAACCTCTGTACTTTTGTGTTGTGGGTCATATTCTAATTCTGCTTCGGCTAATGCTGTTCTGAAATAACATAAATTTGTTTTAAAGTTGATTAGTAGTCCAACATAATGATGAAAAAATGTGAGAGAATATTTTTTTAAGTTTCGGAATGTAGTTTTAATTTAAAAATCACAATTAAGCATAAAATCTATTCTATGTGTTACATCATAGGAAAGCTTGAATATCAGCATCAGCATAATAATATTGGCTCTCAATGAGCCAATATTATAATTTGAAGGTTTTTTACATTGAAAGACAGAAGCCATAGTTTACTTATCTACCAAATTCGGTGAGTCTGTACTAACAACACATGGCAGGCAAAAATGGCTTTAAATACCTAATACATACTTAGACGACGGAGACCAGTATACAGGTTTCAATGCCCGATAAATTAATCCAGATTTATACATCTTATAGAATTGTCTCAGCTGCTTCTGAACATAATTCTTCTCTAACGTCAAATAACACTGTTTCTCCCAATCGGCCATGACACCCCAACTTTCAAACGCCTTCTTTTGTTTCTCAACAGTTTCTAGAGCAAATGATCGAGCAATCTGCCTTGTATGTACAGGGTCTGAAGGTTCATTTTTGTTTGACTTCTGAGCTTTTTGTAGAGCTTTAAATTCTATTGGTAAACCATGACAATCCCATCCAGGAACATAGTGTACCTTATTTCCTTGTAAGATTTGACTCCTGTTGTTTATATCTTTTATTATCTGCAAATAAATAAAATGTAGCGCTTGTCTGCAGATATAACAAATAAAAAAATAATTAAGGAGTCCCAGGATCAATTTCTGTCTAGGGCAGATATTCATATAACAGACAAACATTTTGTTAGCTGTATGTGATGTTTTATTGTTACGCTTTGCCTATTCAAATATATGAGTCCAGGAGCATTAATTACATTTTCCTTATACTAATACTAGTAGGAAGGCTATCATCACTTACTTTGTTCACAGCATGCCCCATGTGTAAGTCTCCATTGGCATAAGGAGGACCATCGTGCAACACAAACTCTTTACCTGCCATATGCTCTCTTTGCCAGTTGTACAGCTCGGAGAATTGAGCAATCTTAAAAAAAGAAGTGTATCAGGAATTGAAAGCTAAAGGGAAGTAATTTTAGCAGTTTGAATGATGGAGTCCCAAACAGGGGTGCCTGCATTCGAATCTTGCAACCGCCTCTAATTATCAGGAATTTTGTGCATATTTGATTTTAATTATTATTTGCATGGTTCAAAGAAAACATTGTGAGTAAACCTGCACTCCTGTGAGTTCTCCATAGTGTTCTCAAATCTCAATGTGTTGGCCAGCGTAGTGGACTATGCCTGTTCCTCTTGTCTTGTGAGAGGGGAACCCTGCCCAGAGGTGGAACGGTTATTGATTGCGAAGAACTAGTGTAACTGATGGTGAGACTGCACTCCAGCCGTCACCTGGGAGCTATGGACACCAGTAATATCAAAAGATATCATAGTCGCGTTGCCCGAGAAGCTTTTAACTGGATCTCCGACATCACAGCCGAAGTATTTCACTCTAGCAATACCGCTCCTTTATAGCCTATAATGAGGCCCTAACAAAGTAGAAGCAGGTAATCAACATTTACCTTTTGAATTTCATCTTTCATAGCATTGCTGGACCTTGCAGGAAAATTGGTTTTTGGAAACAAAATGGTATGTGAATACGTCTTCTTTTTAGGCTCTGCGGTACTTTTACTCCTCGTGCAATTAATACAAAGCCATTTCCACTGAACTCTTTGGTATTTTAAGTAACAATTTGCTATATTTTTAACAGCTAACATTTTTGAGGTTATAACTTTGTTTTGACTTTTCAGTCAAGCTCAAGTCGAGCTAACGATAGCTCGAACTCGAATCTCGACTTCTCGAGTTCACGAGATCACAAGTTGTGTAACTATTCTGATTGATCATTTAATTAACAATCAGTCAATCATTGATGAGAACTATGAGCTTGAGCTGTTGATTGACGTAATTAAGCTGACATTGACATTGACACATAACTTGACAAAACTATGGAGATTGGAGTGTAGAACTAAGGAGCAGAGCACCATCTCACCCGCCACACAGGGAATCCTAATAGTGCGGGGGTGTATGACTGTGTTAACTAAAGTATTTAATAATGTGTATTATTTATTTATACAAAATTTAAAAACCAACCAAATCGGTGCTAGAGTTGCTTAAAGGTTTAATGAGAGGTTTATAAGTAAAACCACATAAGTCCAAAACTGCACTTTTGATGTGAAACATCTCCGCAGGTAAAACCGATTTCCGGCGTGGCGACGCATGCCGTAGTGTGTACGGTGTGGCGACGCGTCGCCATGCGCAATCGACTGTGCGATTCTCTCCCACTCGATCCGGCATTAAGCCATCTCTCTCGCTACACAGAGCTGTATACTCCGTAGTGTATACTAGCTGACTAGCTCTTCTGATTCTGACTTCTGTTCTGTCAATTGACCTATATTTATTTGACCTAAAGGTTTTAAATACCAGGTCATAAAATCCCAAAAAAAAACCTATTAAGATAGGTTTCATATTTCTATGGTTCTGTGATCTGTCAGTGTGTCAGTTCTGTCTACGGTGCTACGTATACGTAGTCTGTGGAATCGCCAACCAAAACAACACATGGTTGATAATTTTGGTATTTTTGGTCATGTATTGGAATTTATTACAAAAACTATAACTTGTTAGGATTTAAACGAGCAAAAGTGAAACAAAATGGTAAGTTTTTATGTCTGAACCTTATAGATTAGATGTTTCAGACATGAGTTTTTGTTAACTACATTATTACTTTTCAGCCGAAAACCAAAAAGAAGTTTATAGATCGCAAGAAAGCCGTGACTTTCAACTTGGTCCATCGTTCTCAACGGGACCCTTTGGTGGCTGACGAGACTGCTCCACAGCGAGTTCTGGTGCCAGTTAACGCTAACGTACCAGTTAAAAAAGATAAAGATACTGTGAGTATTATAACCTTGTTCAAATGTATTGTACAAAGGGTCTGTTCTACCATGTCAATGGTTCTACCACTGACCTTTTTAAAAAATATCAATTTCTTATTCCAGACGCTTACACCAGACCAGAGAAAACAAGAGCAACAGAAATATGGAATCTACTTCGACGATGACTACAATTACCTTCAGCATCTTAAAGACACTAGAGAAGTCACTATGGTGGTTCAACCGGTAAGAATATTTTTAAGTCTGAAACGCTGGAAACAGTCAGGCTCCCTGAATCAAGTGGTCGCTATCGTTGGTCGCTATTTCCTATGGATATGAGCAATTTCAGAGGATTTCCCAATGTAATGCTGATCAAGAACTCTTTTTATCCGTATTTTGAAGAACCTTTGTTATTACATTCTGGGAATATCTCAATTATTTGAATGTAGTTCTCACTGATGTATTGTGGTAGGTTAGGGTATTATTATTATATATATTTAGTTTTGTATCTCGCTACTATCTAATTTTGATTTTATTACAGAAACCAGTGCACAAAAGAAAAGAAAAGTTGAATGAAGCTCCCACAGGGAATGATAAGCCAGATGATGACACAAATGTTCCAACGACATTGAATCTACCAAGCTCTGTTTTTGCTTCGGAGGTTGAGGAGGATGTTGGTCTGCTCAATAAAGCTGCTTCACAAGGTACGCTTCATAATCAGTTCCTGTAAAGTTTAGTTTTGGATACTTTGTCAGGATCAAACTGGCTGGTTTGGATAAAATTGATTTTACATACACAACAGAGAGAGAAATTTGGTACATGTTTTAAAAACAATATCTACACTAATTACAAAAGTTTTTACATAGCGACTTGAGTGTTTCAAAATGTTTCTTAAATATTTGTATGGGCAAATTAAATACCCGCTTGGGCACTTTTATTATAAACGCGCAAACCGAGCCCCACAAAAGATACGATAACTTATATACTTAAATACGCTGTATGAGGAGGTGCATAATCCTTGTCTGCCTGTAACATCACAGTTTTGTTTGTATAAACCTGAATTTTATGCTGTCCAGCCACATAATTACATTAAAAATTTTTTTTACTTCCAGGACTGTGTTTGGATTTGGACCCTGAGGTGGTGGCGGCTTTGGATGAAGATTTTGACTTTGAAGACCCCGATAATCAACTCGAAGACAACTTCATAGAACTAGCCATGGCTGAAGGTACTTATAGTTTGTGTTGTAAATGATAATTAATTTCTGATATGGTCATTATCATATCTTCAATAAATTAATTGCAGGCCTGTAAATAAATAAATAAACGCTTACACACTCAGAGCCCCCCGCACTAGGATTCCCTGTGTTGTAGGTGGCATGGACAACAGAAATTATATATCGCTAACACTTATGACCCAAGATTTATCTGTCACATAAATATTTGACAAAGACAAGAACACTCGCATCCAGACTGAGAAGAGTTTTAAACTCATCATTCAAATTTCCGTCTAGCTGGGAATCGAACCCAGGACACTTGGAACGGAGATTCAGCATGGTAACAATAACAATTGCGCCATACGGATCGTCGATCAATCGAATCTCGGACCCTAAGAAATGAAGTTTGAAATGCATACTGTCAGGTTTTCATTTATAATTGATATTACAGGTGAAGAAGAAGATGAAGATGGTGAAAGTATGTCTGGTGATGATGATTCCGAGAAAGCCTTTGCTTCAGACATGGACTCTGATGATGACAGTGATAACAGAGTAAGAATTCAATGATCTTATACATAATTGATTCTCTCAATTGCAGTTATTTAACTTTATTTCTTTTATCAGTTTTTTTTTTAATTAAGGTAGCAAACGAACATTCACAACCACCCTTCCACTGTCGCCCATGTACTGTGACTGACACAGAACAATACTCAAATGTGGATTAGGATGGTTAGTCCTGTTAGACTGAACTGAACTGGGAAGTATTAGAACATTTATAATGCATTTAGTAAAAAGCATTTAATAAAAGTTGTTTCGGCTACTGAACGCAGTGTCAGTCACTCGGTAACGGAAGAGTTTTATAAATGATAGATCTGAATGTAAATAATTTTTCAGGATGGCAATAGAAGGATGCCCTCGTGGGGCGACAAGGACGACACCAAGTCCCGTTTCTCGCAGTACTCCATGTCTTCTAGCATCATCAGACGCAACCAAGGTCTAACATTGTTGGATGACAGGTTTGAAAAGGTGAGATTTGTATGTTAATATGTGGAGGTACCTTTGTACCATTCAAGTATTAATGCATATAGTGTAGAAGTTTGTATAATATCATTAAGCTACAAAATTCTAATATTGTTTGGCCCAATGACCGAAAACACTTATTGACTGAAAAATAAGACAGCATGTTGTGGTATCCTTAAAATCTGAAGTGTGAAATTCGTGTTGTGGTATTCAAAAAACCGCTCGTAAAACAGTTAACTTTACTAGGCTCGTTAAATTAAAGCATTGAACATTTTAATTATGTAGGTAGGTACGTTTATTACAACTGTGTGTGGGTGTTTGAAGGTGGTAATTAAATTTCACTATTTTGGTTCTTCATTCTTCCAGATGTTCGCAGAATATGACGACACAGAAGTGGGTGCGTTAGACCTGGACGAGATCGAGGGGTTCATGCCCGAGTCGCACGATATGCTGCTGCGGGCGGCCGAGGAGTTTGAGGAGTCGCAGAGGAGACGACAGCTCGATAAGGAAAAGGAGTTGATCAGGTGCTTTGATTCATCCATCCATCCATCAGCCTTTAATAGTCCACTGCTTGACATGGCCTCTCCTAACTTGCGCCACTCGGACCGGTCCTGAGCTTTCCAGCGGTTGCTTTAATTGCTACTTTATAATTTATTTTGATAGATATAGGAAACGCTGTTACCCACAAAATGGAAAATGTTCACCAGAGCCGTTAAACTTTTAACATTTCAGAAGATAGTGTATAAAATAAGAATTTAATTATCACTTGTTTGGGTGAAGGAAATCATAGTGAGGAAACCTGCACACCTGAGAGTTCTGTAGATGTGTGTAGCCAGGTAGCGGCTGAGCTGCTATTATTCTTGTTTGAAACTTGTATAATATGTATATGTGAGCGTTGTAGAAAACTTTGATAGCGTGATTCAGGCTTGACGTGACGTCACCGTATGACGTGTGTATGATGTCGCCATATTATCAATGTGAACCTTTCATCGTTTTGGCTTAATTTAATTATTTCTTCCAAATAAAGATCTTAATCTCTTTACAGATTACAGCGACTCCAAGAAATAGCTGAAGAATCAGAAGAAGATGACTTGGTAACGATGGAAGTGCAGCCCAAGGAGAAGTGGGACTGCGAGACCATCCTGTCTACGTACTCCAATCTGTACAACCATCCCAAAGTCATTGACGAGCCCAAAGTACTCACATGTGTATTTATATACATTTAGTTATTAATCGTGCAATCATATCGTGGAGAAAAAGTGATGAAGATGCGGGGCATATATTAAAGATATGCTTCTATTTATTATTGTACTTAACTATGTAGATACTATTGTATTGTACTTAACGCATCTACGTAAGAACGAATACGTACATTAAACAAATCCAATATCCCCTGGCTTGTGGGTAGTGGCCCTGCTTGCGAAGCGAGAGGTACTGGGTTCGATTGCCGACTGGAACAGATATTTCTGTGACAGATAACTGTTGCGAAACAGGCAATCCTAGTGAATCCTAGTTTTATTTCTTTATTTAATATAAATATATGATTTAATTTTTCTCACTTTTTTATGGGCGTCTATTCCAGAAACCAGGAAAAATCAAGATAAATCCTAAAACAGGAATTCCAGAGGACGTACTGGGCAAAGACAATAAGCTGACAGTGAAATCCTTGGCCAAGTTTAATGCAATGAACCACAGTGTAGATAAGAACTCCAGTGATGACGGAGAAACGAATGCTGAGAGTATACTTTCGACCTTAACTGTATTGTCTTTAAGGTACGTAATCTATTGATAGTGTAGTATATATTCATATACGTTACGTACGTACATGACTAGAGACTTAACGCAATAGAATCCAAAAAAATATATTTATAATTTTTGTTTGTATGTTGGCTTAACTAAAATATTCATTTTAATAATTAATATTAAAACTCCAATGCCATTACTCGCAGGCCTAAAGACGAATCACCAGAAGAAAAGAAAGAAAGGAAACGTCTTCTCAAAGAGTACAGGAAGGAGAGAAGAGTGGAGAAGAAGGCTAACAAGGAAGCGTTCAAGGAAGAGAAGAAGCGGCAGGAGAAAATCTT
Source organism: Ochlodes sylvanus (assembly GCA_905404295.2). NCBI lineage: Eukaryota > Metazoa > Arthropoda > Insecta > Lepidoptera > Hesperiidae > Ochlodes > Ochlodes sylvanus. The sequence goes on from FR990149.1 coordinate 2,905,662, forward strand.
GATGAACAATAAGAATAATGTTCAAGGGAACCGAATATTGTAGCTTATATTACATATATATATATTTTATATTTGTTGTTTATTTTATACTAACCTAATATAAATATTACTTGTTGATTACTAATGATCCAATAGCTCGTTAAGTGACTCAGCCTGCGAAGTGAGGGGTCCCGGGCTCGATCTCCAGGGCAGACATGTGACAGGACTTGACGACTTGCGACAAGTATATTGACATGGGATCGTTTTATATTAAAAATAAATAAATCCAAAAATGATAAAAAATGCTTATATTTAAACATGTAATATATTGCTTTCACATCTATCCTACTATCTATAAAAATTAAATTAAAACTGTGTCGATTAAAATAATCTTAAAATTAATATTGAATATAAAAGCTTATTTTTCTCTTTAACATTGATAAGACCCACATTATAACGTAAACAGCGGCCCTTATAATAAGCGGGGTATAAGTTGAACTATGTCCTTGAGTGCGCAGTAACACATTTTCGGGTCTCAATCGAAGCGCGGGACGCGGGAGCGGTACGTCACTCGCTTAGTTCCGCTCACACACACGCATGCGCACAGTCGCTTTCCGTCCCTCTCCATCCGTAGTACCTGCGCAAACGGCAGCCATTTTGGTTCAACTTATGTGCCGCGATTTATACCAATAACTCTTTTCACTCTGAAAGTTTTTACTATCGTGTCATTTCATAACTTCTCCAGTTAATATTTTTTTAGCCAGTGATTGATCATCCATTTGATGGAATAAAGAGATGTAGGTGTGATACACGCATTAACTTAGTAAAAGCCTATTCGTTTACAGGAAGAACTTATTTCCTTTTCCTATATTTAACCAATTAACTATATTTAACCGTTAAACCGATCGTTTTCGAGTTACCAGTAGCGAATGATTTAACACATTCGCTGCGGCGATCGCAATTTATATTGAATTTATATTACTATTGAAAAACACGATGTAAACGTGCTCCGCAGCGAACGTGTTAAGATATAACAATAACGAGTCGTTAAAGTAGTTCCTTATATTATTTTATTATAGAACCACTTTTTAGTTACGCCTCGTAGATAGTTCTACTATAATACCGTAAGAAAAACGAATCGTTTTTCCGATATAGGATCTGGGCTTTACTCGTCCAATCACTCTTATCTCTTACACTTAACAATATCTTAACTCCACTTTCTCAATTCTAAGACAGCACCAGTCCTTCATAGCCCAACCCGTCAGGGTCGGGACATTCCATCCTATTCTTCAAGTGTTGCAGCGTATTATGGAAATGCTTGGTGATCTGCTCAACTTCCTCAGACTGGTCCAGGTTGGCTAGTTCTTCGCGAATTTTCTGGATTACCTGGAAATAAATAGAGTTTGACTGTATCTGTTTATTTGAGGCGTGCGCAATATTCAGTCACTATTTGACATCATCCCAGCTCATAAGTTTCCCAGCGCCGGACTCAGATCTCTGCTCACAATGTGAAATACAGACCACAGTCCAAAGTTCTGGCCAAATAACCTTTGAGAACATCATGGAGAACGAATAATTATGCGCACATCATTTTTGAAAATAACCCAGACTCCCTGCTCAGGACTCCCAAAGTTCAAACCAGTTGGCCATCATTGTTTAGTATTTTAATAAAGCATAAATGATAGCAAATGCGTGCAACACCACGCTTTCGTTGACGCCCATGACAAGACAAGAACCAGACTTAAATCGGGACTAGGATATTCAAAAGCTAAAACGCTATGACACTTAAACCTAGAAAGAAATGCCCCGGCCGGGAACCAAACCCGGGACTTCGCTTCGCTGGCAGGGACGTTACCAACTAGGCTATAGGGCCGTCTAAATATTTATGATTGATATCAAACATATAACTTGTACACATTTTTTTTTATTAATTGTAAGTTAATGCTTGACCACAATCCCAGCTGATGCTAAGTGGAGATGAACTCTTGGGTGTTAGAGCGCACTAACTTAGTAGCAGCCCATTCACTCTTGATTTGAAGACACCCACATTATAATCGGACGGGAACACCGACGCCGGCAATTTGTTCCAGTCCTTCGCGGTACAAATACAGCATATATACACATACAGCGTCAATGAGGTTGGTGGTGAGCGCGGCGTTGCCCCGCTCGCGGAGCAGCGCGTACCGGCCGAGCAGCTCGGCGAGCAGCTGCGCCTGCACGCCGCCGTCCATGCACTGCTGGGCCACGCGCGCCGCCTTCTTCAGGCAGTCGAGCGCGCGCGACGGCTCGTTCAGAGGCCACTGGGGGGACGAAACGATCATTTATACATACGATAAGGACAACATAATTACAATTCGACGCGTTCCGGGCTATTTGTATTAACCGACATTTTTGAAACTTTGCACCAGAGCAAGAGCAGAGAGAGAGAGAGAGAGAAAGCAGAGTTCGATTTTTAGAAAAAAAAATTATAACTTTAGCAAATCGCAATATTTTTTCAAAAAGAAGGATATTAACACGATTATCCGATCGTCACTAAGCCCAGCTCAAACGACGCAGAAAAATTCGCTGATTCCAAATATGTATAAAAGTCTACATCGCCCAGAGTGTCGCTTAATACAATTAGCGGAACCCGTCGATGTCGACCCCGATGCGCGTTAACCACAGAACATCTAAGAATAGAAAGGCGTCGTGGGCGGGGCAGACGCGCCTAGACTTTGAGCAAACGTGCATATTAAACTACACGCAACTACATTACATTACTAAAACTCACACAAACGGGCTATAAAAATGTACAGCTGTATGCGTGTAATTCGTTCCATTTGAAGTGTCGTGATTGCGCGGCGCTACGATTGGCTAGATTTTAAATTGCAAATATGTGCGTAACGTTCATATATATTGAATGTTTGCCCTGGGAATCGAACCAGGGACTACCCGTCTCTCAGTCAAGACCAACCAATACAATACGATAGCTCATGAATGATCAGAAAGCTGCGTATTATTTGAGGCCTTAATACTTCCATACTGGTAGCTAACCGATCCTCAAGGTCACAAAGCCAAGGATGGATGTCGTTTACCTGCTGTCCATCCTTGGGTGGTTTCCAGAAGAGATGCGCGCACAGAGCCACCGCCCTGCTCTGGTCAGGCTTCTTGAGCAGTTTCCCCGCGGCGAGCGCGCACGCCGTACGCATCGGCTCCGCATTCTCCTCACCTATAGTATTTATTTATTAAGCTATTGCATAGCTTTTATCGCGGGCCTTGAGCGTGGGGACCGAATCCAGAAATCCCGAAAGAAAAAAAACCTAACACCCCCAATCAGCGCCATCTAGTACCTTAATACTAAGGTATGGTACGTATGTTTTCTACAAACTAGATGGCGCTGTTCATATGCAATATGCAATAGCTTTACCGCGGCAGTCTCCAAGTGCCACATTTAATTTTTATTTAAAGGACAATGACCATTAAAGTATGTGGAAATGGCCCACAATGGCTTCATAATTATTTAATTTGATCAGCCTAGCCAATAACATTGAATACCAAGTCACGTCAGTATTTTTCAAAGCTAAACAGGGGTAAGAAATATATTTCTGTTATTAAGATATTTACACCTCAACATACCCTCTCGACATAGATGATAACTTAATTCATTATACTCATGATAACCACGATTTAAGTTAGATTGAAAACTAATAATTATGGTGCTGGAATTCATCTGAAGTGTGAGAAAATTTGGGGCAAAAATAATCATTCTCCTTTTCATGTACACCTCAAACTACAAAGGAAACAATATACGCAATATTGTACATAGGTCCTGCTTATTTCCTAAACTGTCCTAAAGAAATCTCTTCAAACAGACCTTGGAATGGAGACGCAATGTAAGAAATTCAATTTTGTGTGCACATTTAAGCTTTACACCATTATAAAAGTGTGTTTTTACTTAGTAGTAAAATGTTGAAGCGGTTCGAGTTGAACTTTAAGTACTCAACGGCCCCGCCCCAACGTTTAGCAGTACCTTTTCAATTTATGTTAACCGGCCATCAAAAACGACTTACCGAAGCAGTTGATCTGCTCAAAAGTAGCAATGATGAGTGTGATGGCAGCCAACTGCGCCTTGCTATCAGATATCTCCTCCTCGTACAGCGAGAACGCTTGCGACAGGTATTCGTACGCGATCGTCTCGTGATTAGCGAAACCTATTTCGCTTATCGCTAACGCTCCTTGGAGGTATAATCTGTGGAAAAAATTGATACAGTTCACAAGCCATTGATGACATTTTTCTTTCACTTCAAAATAACATACATGCATGCAGCATATAGCCATTGCTAAAAGATTTGAACGTTCGGTTTCTCTCGAACAGGTGAACCGTAGTTTCGAACTTTGCACGAACCTCCAATTTTCATAAATTATGTGTGTATTAAAATCTGATTATTCCGTGATTCGGTGAAGGAAAACATCATGAGGAAACCTGCACAACCGAGTAGTCTATAATGTTCTCAAGGGTGAATTCAGTCTGTCAATCTGAATTTGGCTGGCACGGGGGACTATGGCTTATACCCCTCACATTGTTAAGAGACCCATGCCCAACAGTGGGACATGGATAGGTTGCAATGATGATGATTCATACACTTCTGTCCCACCATGTTAAGTAACACACCTTAATGGCAGCTCAGCGAGTTCCGCCTTGACAAGCATGTTGATAGTCTGATGACAGAACTGGAATATCCTCTGACACTTCCTCTCCCACATTCCATCCTGAAATCAATCAGGAAAAAGTTCAAAATAAATTGGTAATGTCAAATTTTACACACACTAGTTTGGTGCTCGTAGAGTTGAACTCTTATACAGCTATTTATTAGATTAATTATGTACACCGGGACACACAGGGATTGCTAGCATGAAGCTATGAGTGTGTAGCGTTATTTACTTGTATATACCTGATCTTTGATCTCCTTATATACAAAAGCGAGTCGATACGCATGGAAGACGATGGGCGGGAAGGTGTGTTGGATGCGGCGCGCGCCGCCGCCCTGCAGCGCCTTCCGGGCCGCGCTGAGGATCAGGTACTGCTGGTCCGCCGAATCAGACTTGAAGTGATGGATTAGTCTGCAATACAGTAATACATACAATGATAATACAAATATTGTGACACAGTTCAAAGGCTGTTACGATAGTTATGAATGCAGAACTGGCTACCGCTACCGCTATGACAACTGTGACCGATACAGAACAAGACACATTGGGACGTGGATGGTCAGTGTTAGTAGGTGTTAAGAATGTTAGTTGGTTAGTTCGTTAGTAGTTAGTGATAGTTAGTCCTGTTGGTAATAGTCAACTTAGTAATTGTTAGCAAGTCTCGTTCTAAGTTGGTCGCCTCTAAACAAGTGTAATCGTGGCCAGATCGCTTTTACCTGGCCAGTGACAGTAACATATATAATTCACCTGGCCAACAAGCCCTGCTCCTCCATGAAGTCTTCCACGTCCATGTCCGCTGTGACCTGGTCCGGCTGATCCTTCACCAGCACGTCCAGCATTGACAACACTGACTCCACCTGGAAACAATATTTTTTGTTTATTTTTTTATTTTACTATCTACATCTATAATTACAGGTTTCCACCCAATGCGACAGAGTATTCTTAAACTAACCTTTAAAAAAAGACATAAAACATATAACTTAATATTAAACAACATGCGACAAAGTATCTTTATAATCTAAACTTTAAAAACATAACAATATATATTATGTATAACCTAAAAACCTAACCTATTAAAAGCATAAAAATCTACAAAGCAGTTTCACTTCTCATTGAGAAGAGCAACACTTTTATATCTCGGACACTAAGGCATTTTGATTGGCTTCAACCCATTGATGGCCCACTACTGAGCACGGGTCTCCTCACCGTTGAGGAGACCTAGAGCAAATTCCACCATGATGCTCCTACTTTTATATCTCTATAGCCTATAAGACGGAAAGCCACCGACCACACAGCCAATAGACTCCTAATAACAGGCGAATGGCTTCTGTCAACACATCTGGCTTATAGTACCGATATAAATTCGTGCCGTCTCATTCTTTCCCGTTGCTTAAATTAATCTATTTCTTTCCAACGTTTCGTGTGGCCTTGAATAACCAATCACAGCGTTGAATTAGCCAGTCACCCCGCTTCGTCTTACCTCAGCTAGTTGCCAGAATGCATTCAATAAGTAAAATCAAACATTAGCTGTCTATAGGCTGTGTGGTCGGCGGGGAAAACACACGAACAATGTGAACTTTCATTGAAATTTGTAATATTTGCATTGTGTACTTTCCGTTGACATTCCTAAATAAACGACGAATAAACGAAAAGAAAAGATGGATGGATTGTGTGAGAGAGGATATGAAAGAAAAGGGAGTCAGTGTAGAATTGACGGCAAATAGGGAAGAATGGAAGAGAAGAACACATTGAGCCGACCCCAAATAAAATTGGGAAATGGGCAGGAAGATGATGATTCCTAAATGAATAAATATACAAACTCACATCTTCCGGGGTGGTAACGGTGGTATCACTGTCGAGCACGTCGTTGACGAGGTGGACGGCTATCATCAGCCGGCCGGGCTGGTTGAGCCTGGTGATGAGCGGCGCGTAGTGCTGCAGCCGGACCAGGGTCAGGATGTTCTTGTAGTGGTCCGCGGGCAGCTTCAGGATCTTCATCAGCTCCTTGAACACCGGGGTGTTGTGTTCCAGGTGGGGTTTGCCGCTGGACAAAATTGGTTAATGATGAAATTGAATAAGCAATCGCTAACACACTCATACAATTGTGATGTACATTCCTTTCGGACTAGGATGTCGACAACACATTATTAATATATTACTCATGAGACGAGAACAAACATTTATCTAGCACATAGCTTAGCCGGGAACGGAACCTGGGACCCCTTGTTTTACACGCAGGTCGCCAAACTTTGTTATTATTTTAATAAATATAAATTTATACTTGAATACTATACCACCTGATGGGAAATGACAATGTACTCTTAAAAAAACCACTAATACCTGCTCTGAGATATGTCTGCACAAATTTTGTCTGTGTGTGCAAGCACTCGGTCCACGTAATTCAGTTTATCCGGATGGCAGCGTTGAGCCAATTTGAGCAACGCCAACTGCAGGCTCAACATATCTTCTGAAGGCATGTCTATGCGGCTCTGTTTATAAAGAATGATTTAAGTTAAAAAAAAAATGTTAAACGATAATGACATCATGAAATCCTTGTAATATCATTATTCTTAGTTACAAAATTTGATCCTATTTTTATGTTATTACTAGTATCTTACTTGGAGTTACTTTTAACTCAGATTTTTTATTATTAGCTTTTTATATTATATCTGTACCCTTTTTAAATTATTGTAACGGTACATACAAATACATAATGATTCTTCTTTCTTTAAAAACAATATGTTAGAGGACTCACAATTTATTTTTAACCTTTTGTATGGAACATTACTTTTATAAATCTCAAAAATATTGCGGGCCCGTGTCATTGTATACCTGTGTGATGGCGGCCACTTGATCGGAGAACACCTCGAACAGCTGCACTTCTTGCTCCTTGCCGTCCTCCAGCACCACGCTTAGGTTCACATTGCCTTGGTTCCTCTAAAAAATACAATTACACTCTCAGCAACTTCAACCTGTTACTTTTGTGTTACAGTGATGCGCGCGCATCTTGAATATCACTCTCATCATTTTTTCATAACGCGCCTAAAGAAGTATAACTTCAAAAAACCCCATCAACCGTGTCAATGAACATAAATAACAGTAGGATATCTTCGAACATAGGTACCAGTAACGCTTGTTAAGGGGAAGGTAAGGTGAGGCAAGAACCGGACCTTAAGCAAAACTATTAAAATTGCATTATGTGACATCACACCAGGGAATGGGGATCGCACGTTAGTGACCCCATGTGACAAGGACGGGGATATCAATAATCTTACAAAAAAAAAACAACTTCAAAATAATGCAAATTTAAGACATGATTTTGTCATGGATACCATTGTCAGAACTGGACCAAATTGACATAGGCCCACACGGAAAGCACCAGCTTTCAAATAAAAAAAGGATCATCAACATCGGTTCACTCAATCAAAAGTTCTGAGGTAACAAACATAAAAAAAATACAGTCGAATTGAGAACCTCCTTTTTTGAAGTCGTTTAAAAATTATGAAAACCGTATGCCATAGTAATAGTGTATCATACGGGGTATGATGTTAATTGATGATCCGTTACCTGGCTATAGGACGCTAGCCTCTCGATGAGCGCTATGATAATATTCTTGATGTTGACCCCCGGTTGCAGTTCGGCGCACGATTTGAGGAACGGCTGTAGGTTGGCCAGATGGAACTCGTCCGGAAACACCTAACAAATAAAATTGTTACTTTTATTTTAGATTTTTTTGTTAAGTGTGTTAAGTAGACGAAGTCGCGGGCACAGCTCGTACATAATATAAATATAATTCAAGTGTTTTCTGCGATTTCAAAATAACTGTTTTCGTAATTTATTTACACAATACTGAAACACAAACTTTTTTAACTATTGACAACCCGGATGGCGCAATGGTTAACGTGCCAGATCGCCGTTCCGTAGGTCGTGGGTTCGATTCCCAGCGAGGCGGAAATTTGAATGATGAGTTTTTTCTGTTCTTAGTCTGGGTGTGTGTGTTCTTGTCTTGTGTGTTGTCCATGGCACCCACGACACACGGAATGTTAGTGTGGGGCTATGAGTGTGTATGGTTTAAAAAAACCCACCCACCTGTATAATACACTCCATGAGGTACTCCTGAGCGATCGCATCCCTACAGCTGACCACCTGCTCCAGTATACCAGGCAGCACCAGCCGACGGTAGTCCTCGACACCAACCGACTCCAGCTGGGAGAGTCTCACCAGGTTCGTGCCCACCAGGATACGGAGCTCGGAGCGTTCCCGCTCGCGACGCTCCTTGTCCCTGTAGGGTACGGATAGTGTAATTTAAAAAAAAATGCTGTGACGGACAACGCGACAGACAGACGCACAAAATATACTATACCTCAGGGCCACTAAACACACGCCCCGTTTTAACGCTACGAGCGTCATGTCAAATATTAACACACACAAAAACTATGTTATTGCAAATTAGACTACCAATTATTTACTCCTGAATGTAAACTAACTTTAATAGACACCTTATGTATATGTATTAAGTAAATTTTTTGCTTAAGAATATTAATAAAGCACTATAATAAGTTTTGAATTGCTCCCAGATGTTTTCATAATTTTTTTTACTGTTTATAAGTTACCGCTTGACTACGATCCCTCGCGGATTGTACTCATTTTATTATGATACGGGTACTCACGATATATATTTTGAAACGCCGATATTTCGACCCAGTTGCATGGATCGTGGTCACGGCTGAACAATACCATGGCCATGCAACTGGGTCGAATAATCGGCGTTTCAAAATACATATCGTGAGTACCCGTATCATAATAAAATGACTACGATCCCACCCGATGGTAAGTGGAAACGTACCCTAGATAAGACAAATCCGGGAAATTCAACCATCTAAATTTTACAGACCTTGAATGTCCTTGATGCTGCATGCGAACCCACAGCTTATTCATCTCCGCAAAGTTCATCAGCACAAAGTCTATGGCGTCTCGTACCTTAAATAAAATCACACAGATAACAAAACTGAAGACAGGGGGACGCCACTAGATTCAGAAGCCTTAGGAGTGTCAAAGTGGCGCCAATCAGGGGAGGCCTATGTCCAGCAGATAGCAAACGAGCATGCAGCGCCACCCTTCCGCTGCCGCAAATGACGATTGTGACCGAAACAGAATCAAGACTTATCGGGATTAGGATGGTTAGTCCAGTTAGCAGAGGGTGTTACAAACATAATGCTGCTGATATTAAAAATGCGAAAGTTTGTGAGGATGTATGTTTGTTACTCTTTCACGCAAAAACTACTAAATGGATTTTGATGAAACTTTCCAATAAAAAATCGAAGCGAAGCGAGGGCGGGTCACTAGTAAGAATATAAAAAGAATCATCAAAATCGGTACACCCAGAAAAAGTTATGAGTTATTATACAAATAAATTGAGAACATAGTTTTTTTAATGGTTAATGACACAACAAAGATATCTCACCGTGCCCTCATTCTCATTGGCAGTCTCCGAGGTATCAGGCAGCACATTCCTGGTACACTGCAGGAGGTAGTTTCTCAGGAACAGGCCGCGCAGAGGATGTTGTACTCCGCGGCACATCTCCACAAGATCCTGGAAGCGAAACATGTTTAGAGCAGTTTAATTTTTTTAAATTCTTTTGTCATTTACTAAATAAATATTTTTTAAACAATTCGAGTGTTAATGAAAAGTATTGAAAAGAGATTAAGATAAACGTGGTTCATACATAACTAATGACGACCTGACATATTTTTGAACTTATATCATTGCGGACACTCAACATTTTTAATGCAAATGGATACTCACGGTTATGAAATTGTGTACAATTACATATTTAGATTCAGTAACAATGAGAGACCAAATATCGGAATAAAAATTCAAAATCGTGAGAACCCGTTTGCATTTAAGGCTAATGATCTCTTCAAGAAAATATTAAATTAAATAGATTGTGTATCTACCAAAACCTATGTATAAGTAATCAAAGAATTGTAATTACAATTTTGCCACTAACATATTGTTTATAAAGCGCCTTTTTGGTTTAAAATTTCACCCACCATTTTGAACCTTATGCAGTAATAATTAAGTTCAAAATTATTTAAACAAGAATGGGTAGTACAGCACTCAGGGGCCCTGTGAGGCCACTGCTCTTTTAGTGGCAATCAACCCTTATCAATTTCCATGTCCATATTCACTTAAGGGGCTTCAAATAAGCTACATCTACTACTCACCTTCAAAAGATCCCGTCTCAAGTTGGTGTTGGTCTTGATATAGACCAGACCAACCGTGATGAGCAGATAGAGTCGAGGTACAATATTGCCAGCATACTGCACCAGTTCATACAGATCTGCCACCTTGCGACCTTTCTGGAACTCTTCTAGGAGGTATAACTCCAAATGGCGAAGCTCATCTGTTATTGCCATGTCTTTGGGAATAGGTCAAGGATCTTAATTTGTTGAATTTGTCGTGGAACCTGGTGACCAATAAACGAAACAATAGTGTCAACTTTTTGTGTAAACGCAAACTTAGATATTTAAAAGGATACAAAGCTCGTAATAGCTTTTAGGTGATAGCAGTGACGTCCTCAACTCCCCGAGCATAGTAGAAGCATGTTTGAGAGCATCCATCAGCTTTGATTTGTCGAGACATCTCTTCATCTGGAAAGCCTGCAAAAGATGTAAGTATAATAGACAGTTTTTAGAATAAATGTGAGAGATTCACTTTTCTGAAAAAAAGTATTTATCTATTAGTTGTTGATGATCAAGTTCATTGTAAATGACTCTAGTTTAAAAATATTTTAAGCCTCTGAAGCTTCTTTCATTCGCTTTATCTCATTTTGTTGGTTTTGCCATAGGACTCTAACAAGAAATAGAAAATTGTTTCAAAAATTATCACCACACAATAAACTTCCCACCTGTGCTTTAACAACATTGAGGGCTTCGTCCAGCAGCTTCTCCTGCTCCTCAACTGGAGAAGCTTGGTTGGTCATTCTGTAAGAAAGATCCATATTATTAATCTGTTATATGTAATGATATTACAAATCTAGATTTATGTCACTAGTGCTCCAAAATTGAGGCAGTAAAATCATCTTTGGATTTATTACAATTAAATCATGCAACTTGGAACTTTACAACAACATCAATACTTATATCACAACAATGACAATCATACAGAACTGAAATATTTTTCTAAGAACAGGTTCTTATTTGATACTAGCCAGGGGATTTAAATAGCAGAAAATGTTCATATTGAGGCGATTTAATAAAACTGTATATTAATTAAGCATACAAAAGGCTGACTTCATGTATCACTGAATTTATGTAGTACCTAAGTAGTTATGATAAATCGAAAATGAATACCTACTACTTGCAAAAGTTGCACTACATTTTTAACGTTCGCACAGTTACGACCAGTTTAGTAATAAAAAGATATCGAAATTCTTGAAAAACTATACAAAACTTGTGTTGTAGGCTATCAAACGACCCAAACTGTAGACCCGGATTATTATAATAAAACTTACCTAATATTACTTTGACTAAAAAAACAGAACGAATTATGCGCTGTTAAAGGTTTAAAATCAATGAAAATAAATCAAATTCAGTAACCAAGTGGGCGAAACGTAAAATAAAATGTTGTTGATTGATTTGATTACAATAATTCCTTTCCTTCACTTCAAGTTGTCATGTCATGTCACTTCACTTCTCTTGTCATTTGTCATTGTCATAGGTACTCTGATGAGTCTTTTGCATAGAAATATGAAACCTATGGAGGTGACATGTCAACAAAAAATGCGTGCCACTTGTTAAGTCATCTGGTACTTCTGGTAGTATTTATGTCAATGTCATCTGGACACAAAAATGGTCTTTTGCGTCTTTTGAAATTTGACTTTGAATTTTCAATTGAAGTCAAATCAAAATCAAAATATGAAAAATGAAAGAGACGAACAGACGAACGAAAGAGTATTGATTGTTGTAAATTCACTTTTATTTATTGTCGTCTTAGAATAGTGACATATTATTCTAAGATTGTCGTATATTTCAATTTTTCCTATTTTTATTTATTTACATTAAACCAAAAGCAATTTTAATTAGTGTGAAAAGTGTTATTGAAATTAAGTGGAAATGACATCGCCTGTGTTTTAATATTTTAATTTGTAAGTTGAATAAATGAATTAAAATCAGAGAGCATTTTTCCGTCATTGTTAATAATATGGACAACAAACCATCCCTAAGCCAATATTTTGGTAGCTCCGAGGCACCTCCAGCTTCGCAGTTCTTCGATGAAATTGGAACATCTCCATCGGAAATGATACAAAGTATTTATCTCGGAGAGTCTGAAGGTAATTTTTTATTATTATTTATTTATACCAACATTTACCTAAGTTATTACTTAACTAAGTGGCGATGAAGTCGAGGATGTTGTAAAACAAAAAAAAAACACCATAAAAACAAGCTCAAATTTGTTCCAACAGCAAGTTCCTCCGTCCTCCGTACTAGCATTGTTTAGGAATATTGTATTAAACAATATAAATACAATACCGTATTATTCCGCAGCTCAACCACCTGCCACCATCACCCAGCCTGGTACCTTCCCTCTGCAGCCGCAAGATGACCCATTCAACATGCTGTCAACCGTCAGTGGACCTTTCACCACTGGACCGTACTCCAGTGCAGTCCCTGCGGCCAGTCTGCCTGACCCTTCCACATTCTTTGATACCATTGGCCCCGAGCCACAGATTGGGTCTAGTAAAAGTGGACTGGCTCCACCTATAATGACGGATATAATTGATGGATTGAGTACTAAAGTAAGTCTGGTGCAGGAAGGTAGGATCTCTCCTTGTAATTGATAAGGTCTATAGCATACTTCTACAGTGCATATTGTTGAAGATGTTGCAATGTCGCTGTGTAAAGCTACATTTCAAATGTTTCTATGGTGCTTGTAGGCTTATTATTTATTTTATTAATTACTAGTTGACGCGGACCCCATTGTCTGAAATAAAACATTAATAACTGTTTAGTAAGACCAGACAGACAAAAATTCTGTTGCAGTTATATTGCTGGAGGTCTAACTTAACACTGGTGCATGTTTCATCTTAATACACTGCTTAGAACCTGAGATATTAATAATATATGTTGCAGGACAATATCTGCTGGCTCTGCTAGTTATTTATATGTTATTTTTGTTACTAGAACCAGCCGGTGGATAAAGAAGCGGATCGTCGGAGAGATGCTTGGATTCCTAACGAGGAGGCCAAAAAAACCCTAATGAAGGCAGGTATTTTATCAGACTTAGTTTGGAAATCGTTAATACAACCTGGAGACTCATTCTGCACTCGAAATTCGACTGTATTTCATACTGTACCCCTGTGCATTGAATTGACCCTTCATTTAAGATTTAATGCTGAAACCATTAGGATTTTATTTGAATTATTGTTTCAGGCACAATCATCCCCAAAGGGCTCATTTTTCCCCGAAAGGGAGGTGCTTACAATGCCTGGGATAGTATTGGAGGAAGAATTGGTATGCTATAGTAGGATTAATCTAACTTGTTTGTTGATTATAGATTTGTGTCACATTTCCCCTCAATGTAAGATTAAGGTTCAATTTACCGATATGTTTTAGGGATTATATAAAGATATGGACCTGGCTACCCTTGTCTAATTTACGCCTCGCCCGGTGGTCTCCTTTAGCCAAACGTCTATTCGTTCCCCAGCCGGACGCCCTGCACTCGATAGCGGTCCAGCAGCTAGGGGTCAGCTCGGCTGGTACCCGCGGGGCAGTGCGGGCGGACCACGTGGCGCGAGACGACCCTGGGCTGCGCGAGCTGCTCCGCGCCGGCTGTCTCCGCGCTGCGCTCAACCTCACGCACAGTACCATCGCTCAAGTCGGACAAGGTGGGTGTTATGGTTGGATTTATTTGGTGAAGATTAAATTCATGTTCTTATAGGTACTAAACATTTATATGCGGAAACTTGTAAATGGTGTAAAGACGCAAATGAATTGTTTGTAGATATAATATATCGCTGTACGTTATTAAGTGATATATTATTATTATCTTTAATACATACATGGTATGCTTATGCTTATTACATTTTTTGATTCGAAAAAGTGCTGCAAAATTGTAAAGATTTTTTTTTGGAGATTCGCACAATATCATAATTTACCGCCCCAAAAAGCAAAACTCACGAATGGTATCACTCCTTATTAATCGAAATTCGGGATACATTTAGGACACCAAAATTTCTCCAAAAAATTGGTTTCTCCGTATTTTTATATCATCATTATTCAGTTCACTAAATTCAAATTTATCTTTTCATTACACGGATTTTGCACTGTCGCGCGTCATAAGACACATCTCCCTTGAAAACCCTTGCCATATTTAATTAATCAATAATGCAATTTAATATTTTTAATTATTCTTAAGGCTACAAACCGTATACTGCTTGTAGCCTTTTCAAGAAAAACGTTCAAGAAAAATCAGTGTAATTTAAAAGTCGTAACTATATGCCGGGTCTTGTACAATCGCTAAAAAATCTCAACACCGTGATTCAGAAATATGAGCAATGCTATCTATTGGTGAGTGATGGAAATGTAAAAATTAAGTTAATTGTGGGTAGTTGTTGAAAAATGTGATTTTAAAATTAATCAATAATGTGGATTCTGTGCCTGATTGTGCGTAAGATAAAAAAAAGTTAGGGCGTCGAAGAAGCAAAAAAAAACACATTAGTGATGTGTGTGAAGATACGATTTTTATCATCTAATATGTATCAGATTAACTGAAATACTTTTTCACACAGTAATTTATATGACTGATAAATTTGTGTTTTCGTATTTATGGTGATCAGATCGGAGGTGATGTCATGTAGTGTGATGTGTTGTGTGCCACTTGATACACGGCGTAACTGTGTTTTAATTATTACTTTTTTAACGGACGGAAAAAGGGGGAACCATTCAATCCAGTTGTATTTTTTATCTTTGTTACCAACTAACAGTTAATAACGGTGTCATTTATTAACCGATTTAAATTTTATTTTTGGGTGGATAAATACATCCCGTTTGGTCGCATTAAAATTGGAAAAATACCATCTCCCTATGTGTGAAGATGTGGGGCATGAAATAAATATGTAATACTTATAATTAAGTAATGCTAAATTTAATTGAAATCGGTTTTTGTGTTGTTAAAATTTAATTTAACAACTTAATTTTATAACTAACGTATTAATAATTCGGGTCACCCGATTCTTTCTAGACCGGCGGCGACACTTTCGAACGAGAAACGTGAGTTCTTATTGCACCTTTTCACCAGTCTCATCTCATCGTATTTGCCAGGCGCCGGCCGCATGCACAGGCCGAGCAAGCACACGCCGCGGTCACTGCAGCTATGGCTGACCCGGTTCGCCATCATGGTCCGCATCAAACTGCACGAACCGCTCATGAAGGAGGCAGAACCGTTCGGTGATTTGAGCAAACCGGACATGTTTTATCAGGTATTCTATTTTATATGCACTCAAAACTAATTGTAATTATGTATAACCTAGAACTCCCTTCGATTCGGGAAACTTATTTTTTTATTTCTAGTATACTTAAATGTTTATTTAAATTCCAGTCTGAACATATTTTTGACTTGAGTAATTAAGTATAAGTTCCCCGAAGCGATGTAAGGGCAGGCTTCACCCAAGCAAGTGATAATTAAATTCTAACACGCACATATTTTTTGTAAATTAGAGGTGCGTGCACGGGTTTGAACCCGGGCTCCCCGGTTCGGGAGTCCTATGTTCTACCATTCGGCTATCACTGGTTAGGGCGGTTACAGGTTTACAATAAAATAAATAAATACTATGCACTAGGATCCCCCGTGTCGCGGGGACTATATAACATTGTATAACTGTTGGTAACCGTCTCCCCAGTTCTACCCGGACACGTACGAGAACCGAACGGGTTCCCTGGCGCCGTTCTCCCTGCGGCTGCTGATCGCCGAGCTGCCGGGCCACGTGGGCAGGCCGGAGGAGGCCATGGACAGACTGTATGCTATGCTCAACGTTATCAAGACGGTAAGTGTAGATCAACATCATCATCATCTTCATCATCACAACCCATAACTGTCCCACTGCTGGGCACGGGTCTCCTCTCACAGTGTGAGGGGTATAGGCCATAGTCCACCACGCTGGCCAAGTGCGGATTGGGTCCACCAACACATCACACACCTTTGAGAACAATACGGAGAACTCTCAGGTGTGCAGGTTTCCTCACGATGTTTTCCTTCACCGAAGCAAGCGATAATTAAATATTAATACGCACATAATTTTTGAAAATTAGCGGTGCGTGTGGGTTTGAACCCGGAGCCTCCGCTTCGGCAGTCCCACGTTCAACCACACGGCTATCACTGATAAGTGCAGATGCTACGTCGGAAAGACCAGGTCTCGGAAAAAGCAGCATAGGACGTCCCCGGACCAGGTAGACTGACGGCCTGAAGAAGGCAGCGGGCAACCGCTGGATTCAGAAGGCTCAGGACTGGGCGGAAAGGCGCAAGTTAGTGGAGACCTACGTCCAGCAGTGGATTTGCAAAGGCTGATGGATGGATGGATGGAGATAAAGGAAAACGTGGTGAGGAAACCAGCTCATCTGAAAATTCTCCATGTTCTGAAGGTGGGTGAAATCTGCCAAACTCCCCTTTGATGATGTAGAACTTAAATTAAAGTAAATGTATGAAGTCAATAATAGGGTTTTATAATTATTTACTTGTATAAATTATGTTGTTATAGACTGCTTTTAAAATATTGTATGTACTTATTGACGACCCCGTAGCCAAGTTGGTGGTGACTCTGCCTGCGAAGCGAGGGGTCCCGAGTTCGATTGCCGCTCGGGGCAGATGTTTATGTGGCAGATAATTGTTTGGTCTCGAGCCTTGGGTGTTAGTGACGTGTTGAATCCTAGTACGGGGGTATGAGTGTGTTAACGTTTAACGTTTAATTTTCAGATGATTTCGAACCTTAACGAGGGCAAGACTGAAGATGGATCAGGAGTGTTGAGCTCCGAGCAAGATAAGATAGAATCGGTTAGGCTGTGGACCGGCCGCCAGACCAGGGTCCAACACTCTATAGTCAACTGTGCTATAGCTTTGAAGGTGTGTACGCACCCTTAGTGATATAATGGCCGAATTAAAAAAAGTAGTTTTTTGAGTGCTCAAGTTTTAAAGATTCTGGACGTGACATTTCAGTTTATTTTTCGTTTTTTGTTTCGTCTTACAAACATTAACAATTTTTCGTCGTACATTACATTTTTCGTCGTACATTACATTTTTCGTCGTACAAAAACCCACAGATAAACCTGTGGTTTTGTACGCGCTAATATCAGAAACGGCTTATCCGATTTGGGTGCGGTTTTCACTAATATATTGTGGTAAGTTTTACTGTTACACACAGTATAACGTTTAGTGTTTTTTTTATTACAATCGGTTGAGAAATAAGAGTAATGTCAGTTTAAAGAATCACACCTAACAGTTTCCGAATGTGCGTATTAAGGGACATGTTTGTAGTCGGGTCTTCACTAGTATTATGAATAGGCTTTTAATAAGTTAGTGCGTCCAATATCCTCGACTTCATCGCCACTTACCATTCGGTGGGATTGTTGTCAAACTTAACTTATCTATTTATACATATGTATGTATATATATATATATATATTTCTTGTGTGCGTGTGTATGTGACTGAACTCCTCCTAAACGGCTTGACCGATTTGGTTGAAATTTTTTGTGTGTCTTCAGGTGGATCCGAGAATGGTTTAGATTCACAATTGGACCCGGTAGGTGGCGTTGCTGTCGATATATCACTAAAACATTTTTTAATTATAAAGCGGTACGAAGTACGCTGGGACCACTAGTATGTATATATAAAAATCAATGCCACTTTTCCTTGTTAATGAACTCCTCCAAAACGGCTGTACCGATTCGGATTCCGATTCGGTTGAAATTTTTTGTGTCTTCAAGTGGATCCAAGAATGGTTTAGATTCACAATTAGACCCGGTAGGTGGCGCTGCTGTCGATATGTCATCATATTTCTTTATTATTTATAGAGCGGTACGAAGTTCGCTGGGGCAGCTAGTTTTATGTAAAAAAAAATACTCCCCAGGACTACCGGCTGGCCAGCAAGACCCTGGCCTCCCTGATGGACGAGGCCCCGAGCCCGATGCAGAAGCGGGCCCTGGCCAGCGCGCTCTGCCGGCTGCACCTGCTGGCGGGGAACGTGCGCGCCGCGCTGGCCCACGCCGCCCACGCCAAGGAACATCGGCTGCATTTGTTAGTATCGAAGCTGCGTTAGGGGTATTATGGTGTGCCTAGACCAGGACTTCCCAACCTGTGGAGCACGCCCCCCTGGGTGGGCGTAAAGAAATTTCAGGGGGGGGGGGGGCATAGGAATTAGGTACGTTACTATTTCCGAAAAAAAATATATTTAACGCGTATGTAAATTAACAAGTCACAACACGACGTGTGACGCGCACCCACGTAAGGGGGGCATTAAAATATTATTTTTGGTTCGGGGAGGTTTAGTGAAAAAAGGTTGGGAAACCCTGCTCTAGACGATCATGCGGCATGACATGCCTTACGTGCTATATCAAAATGTTTAGTGTCCGCGATGATATCAGTTTAAAATCAGATGAATGTTCGTTCTCGGTTTTTTTTTGTCCACGGCACCCGAGACAATGGGAATACTTGAGGATGTGTGTTAGCGTTAATTTATTTATTAATATAATTAATTTGCTATGTATACCACAGATGTCCTACCCCGGATGTCCGCGAGTACGTTGACCTGGGCTTGATCGACATAGCCCACGGGAAGTACCAGGATGCCTACAATAACTTTGCCAGGGCGGCAGACCAGGAACCAACTAATATCATGGTCAGTATAAATTATCTCTATGAACAGAGGTAGATTATAATGTATCCATAATGGCTCAGTCGGCTCCACTAGCCATAGTCCACCACGCTGGCCAAGTGCGGATTGGCGGACTGCACACCTTTGAGAACTTAAAAAAAAAACTAATACTGTCAGTCCAGATATTGATGTTTCGCTTTGCTTACGTAAGCCGCCATTTTGCCGATGCTTCCTATCCCATTTTCTCCCACTTCAAAATGTGTCTGTGTCTTTTTCGTTTCCGTTTTGTTTCATTCGCGCGTCATTTCCGTTTCATCGATTCCCAAATCACAACAATATTAAAGAGGTTTTCACTTCAAAAACTATCTATTTCTTTCGGTTATCTAAATACCCTCAGTTGAGTGTACATTTTCTGATATTCCAGGTAGCGAACAACCTAGCAGTATGCCTGCTGTACATGGGTCGTTTGAAGGAGGCCATAGCGGTACTCCAGAAAGCTATCAACTCTGACCCGGAGCGGGGTCTCAACGAGAGTTTGCTGATCAATCTCTGCACCCTGTACGAGCTGGAGTCATCCAAGACGCACGAGAAGAAACTCAATCTGCTCAGAATGCTGTGCAAACATAAGAGTGATACTATACCCAATGTCGTTGAATGTTTGAAGTTGGGATAATGATATTTATAACTGCTGACACACTCGTTCCCTTGCACTAGGATTCCCCGTGTCGTGGGCGGTATGGACCACATAAAAACACGTCACTAACAACAACAACCGTTTAACTGTCACATAAATATCTGCCCCGGCCGGGAATCGAACCCGGGACCCATCGCTTCGCAGGCAGGGTCACTACCAACTAGGCTACGGGGTCGTCAAATATGTCGGGATAGTATGTATGTATAACGAAAATATTTCTTACTAGCGACCCGCCCTCGCTTCGCTTCGGGAAACTTATTCCTTCGGTTTGCAAAGATTTAGTTATATATTTTGGATAATTCACACTATAATTATCTTTGTAAAGTATATCCTCTGTTATTCTGATGTGTAAGCTATATTATTGTAGTTTCATCAAAATCCATTCGGTAGTTTTTGCGTGAAAGAGTAACAAACATTCATACATCCATACAAACTTTCGCATTTATAATATTGATAGGATATATTATGTGATTCTTGATATATATATGTGAAGCGCAATGTATAAATAAGTAAAAAAACCAGTCAAGTGCGAGTCGGACTAGCGCACCGAGGGTTCCGTACTAACTTGAATATAAGTAATTACTTTGTTCTGTATGTATGTATTTATTGTTAAATAGATAACGAAATAAAGTCTTCTAGTAAAAAAATTTTTTCGATCTCTTCTTCATAGAAATGCCAATTAATTATGTAGGCAATGTTTTTCTTGTCAATTTGAGGTGTGAACACTAATTTCAACCCATTAATGGCTCACTACTGTGCACCTATAGCTTACTCTCGCCTATAGCATAGACGCCTATAGTATACTCCACCACGCTGCTCCAATGCGGATTGGTGGAGGGGTTAGTAACCAACCCAAGTGTCAGAAATTTTTATGCCCTCCGAAGTACGGAAGCGCTCAAGAAATTTTGGCACTACCGACCGTGCCCGCTGTTGCTAAACTCCATCGAATATTTTATCAAAAGAGTATATAAACACTTCGTTTTATCTAAGTCACTGAGCTATGAGGTACGCTGTCTATGCATGTGGAAACAATTTAAGATATCGATCGCAATGGTTAAGATTCCTCTTTTTCAATGAATCCTTTGTTTACAGCTAATTAAGATAACGGTAAATATAACGGATGCCTTTTAAATAGGAATTCGGGAAATCGAATCGGATCAAGAAATAAAACTACAATTCGGATTAAAATTACTCGACATATTATTGAAAAAATTCTTTCCAAAGATATTTTTTCGTAGTATAATCTGTCATTCATAACACGGAGTGCTGCTCATTTGATACGATGACATGCGTGTTTGGACACATCAGAATAAGTCTATCGAAATAAGGCTCGTACACATGACTGTTAAAGATCTGCGAAATACATTAAGGGCGAGTTCTCGCTGTTTTTGTGGTAGATGAACACTAGAGTTATGAAATTAAGCTGGTTTACGATTGTCATCAACAAGACTGTAGACTCTAGACCTATCGCACCTTTAGAATTGAAGTGGCATAACTCAAAATTTTTATAAATTTCTTATTCTTTCATTTTATTAAAATGTTTAGTTATGCCACTTCAGCTTAACACATCTCTAGTGAAAAGGCATCCTTATATACAATAAGTTTAGCGCAAACAGTGACTAAGTCCCTAGTCATGTACACAGGCCTTATTCGATCTAAATAAATTGTATAATTCTCAGTTTCCCGACGATCTCACCCATTTCTGCTTTAGCGTAATACAGATGCAATTTTATAATGTAAATAAATCCCAGCTTGACTAGCATATCATCAGGTCTCTTGCGAGTGGTGAGTGTATAAGGTATACCTGATGTCTCAGGCTATTACAGATTTTGCCGCTGTATTCCGTAGCTACAGAACCTGGCTTAAGTATATAACTACGAACTAATTGGCGCGAATTCTTATATTTACAATAACCTGGAAGAACTTTGGAAGTCACAAAGGAAGTTGGGTGTCTCGGTATATTTTATTCATGACATTATTTTTATTATTTGGATGAGTGCAAGTTGCACCCGAAGTCCACTGCGACCAAGTTTAGTGCCTATATTTTAACCAGACTCATTAACTTTAAATGTTATTAGGAAGGCTACAATACAACTTGCGAGTTGCCTAATGTTTAGAGGTAATTCGATTATAGGATTAGGACCTTTTCACCATGATCATTAAAGTTTAAGCAGAAATTGGTATGACCTTGTAGAAACTGGCCAAATAACATTTAGCAAGCGTCAAAACTGTTGTATATCTGACGTATCCAAAAGTAATACTGCAAAATGTAGTGAAAGTCAATACAGACAAATGAGAAAATGTGAACACAATTTTCGCAATGACTGTACTTACTTCGGTAAATCAATACTAAATTAAAATTTGCTAATATGTAGTTCAATAAAGAAAAATTGTTCTAAATAGTCCACAGACTAACTCATAATTGATTAATTATGTACAACTGACCTTATTCATGATAACATAATTATTTTCAAGCGATTATTTAATTGAGTATTTGACTCATTTAGCCAATTAGTCCTCGCGTAATTTAGCATTTTTCATAGTAAATATCTTCACTGTCTCATCAACGCTAAAAAAATGATTAACATTACCACAAGGTACTGGATACCAACGAACGAAATGCTCATTATAAATTTTAATGAAATTATGGCCCAAATATATTCAAATACCCAATGTAACATTTTTTTATATCCTGATCACTTTTCATATACAAAACAACACCAAAATTTAAAATTATGTGAAAAAGCGGATATCATCTTACTTCATCATTAAGAGGGTATTTGCCTAATCATCAATGTATAAACTGTACAATACATGATTACACCGAGAAAATTTTTGAATAAGTTTTACTAGAATGATTTGACGATCCGGATGGCGCAGTGGTTAACATGTCGGACCGCCTTTCCGAGGGTCCTGGGTTCAATTCCCAGCGAGGCAGAAATTTGAATGAGTTTAATTTCTGTTCCTTGGTCTGGGTGTGTGTTCTTGTCTTGTGTGTTGTCCATGTCACCCACGACACAGGGAATCTTAGTGTGGGGCTATTGAGTGTGTAGAGTTATTTACTTAAGATATATTGCTAGATATATTTTATCGCCCAAAATTCAAGTTATATTTAAATTACTCATTTCACAATTAACTCCGAATAAGCAAGAGTATTATCAATTACGGTTTATGTTTATTTCAGCCACGTTATCGACCCGTATATACATATTCGATATTACATGACGAATTAATATATTTTATTCATAATGCTGGAAGTATTGAAATTTTGATTAACCAGGGGTCTTGAGCACCAGAATAATGAGTTAGTTAGACATTACTACCTATTAAGGTCGTCTGTAATGTCTGTATTATGCGTGTTAAATGTATAATAATATAAATCTTTACATGGAAGATATTTGAAAACCTATTACTATTAGGGGACTATATTTACGCAAATAACAATGATTATATTATTACAGTTTTATTTATGTTTGTGTAAAGTGTAAAAGAATCATGATTCATCATGGTAATCGAATATGCATACAATGACAATAACATCTGATCTAACTTTAATAGGGTTTTCATTAATAAAAATCAATTTCGGTATATCATTTACCACAAGTACATTTAATTTATTTGTAATGTACCTATATATGGACATGATTATGAAAAATTGTCCATTTGCGCATTCTTATCACTAGAACGAACTTAGTGCCACATCGATTCCTTTACAAATGATTTTGTGAAAAATTGAACATATGGCAAGTGATTTTTGGCTAAATATCGATTAACAATTTATAGAGTTGCCACTATAAGTACTAATCATTTAAACTGGTTTTAATTAGAATGAGGTAATAAAAATAACCATAAAAACTAACAAACGCAACTGGGTAGTTTATAAAGCACAAAAAATAAAAAATAAAATCAGTAGTGGCAACCCTGAAAATAATCACGCAATAAACACTTTTGACAATTTTAATTATGTCCGAAATTCGAATCCGTCTGCCAAATCATGAGGTAGTACAGCTATGATAACTTCGAAATTTGTGCAGACACAAGACTAAGCACCAAATCGGTTATAATACAAGCAGACCATTTCTTACAGAGATACGACAAAACGAACGTTTTTACACTAATAACTAATAGGATACATAGGAGCTTTTGGGTTAAGTCAAGAAATAAAAAATATGTTAATATTGTGAATGAAAACTGGCTAAATCGGTCATCTTAGTTTTGCCATAATAAAGGTTGATTCAAACAGCCGACGGGGCGGGACGGGTCCCGTCGCATTTGTACTGCGCGCGACGTGATTCGACCCGCCGAGCGCGACGCGTCACGTCGAGCGCAGTACAAAGGCGACGGGACCCGTCCCGCCCCGTCGGCTGTTTGAATCAACCTTAAGGCAGAAATCAGTACAAACACCTACTGTCGATTTTATATTTATTATGATTCGGGTACTCACGATAATTGTGTTTTTGTACGCCGATATTTTGTTCCACTTGCATAGATCGTATGTGTCATAATAAAATAAGTACAATCTGCAATAAATCAAGTCTAAAATCGTACCTATTTCTTTTCTATGGATGTAAGTCTAAATCCTGTGAAAGATTTGAAGAATTCTAGAAAAATTAAGTCATTTTAGGTATTTAATAGTAAACAAAAGGTAGCCTTAATTTTTTTATAACAATTACCTATTAATTTTCGCTATAAATTTTAACCTCACCTAATCAATTATACTAGTACTAGACAATCACACCCCATAATAATTTCTCTTCACTGTTTATACATACAGACTTGACATCTTTAGAGTATGTTTAAAAAAAATATAACTGAACTTAAACACGAATTTCGTAAAGCCGACATAAGCTCACTTCACGAATTGAAAAATATTTTCAATGTAAGAGAGGAATTTTCAGTGCCATTTGGCTACCATCCAAGTTCAAGGTTGCAAACATTCGAGTATCCTTGTTCTTAAATAAATCCTACAGCCTATGCCAATATTTATTTTTCTCATTCACAACAATAACATTATTACGCCCGTCTTTACACACAAGAAATACTGATTATTCAGTTGAAATAAACAATCTCATTTCACTCAACCGGACAATGATCAAAACTATACTATATTTACAAAAGCAATCTATATATCAATCAAACTTGCTTTAGTTAAAGTTGGAAATTTAAAAATCAAAAATTTCCATCTCCAACCAATATAAGCAACATAATTAACTTGCAAAATGTAAAATTACATCCTTGCAAAACAATACACAATTACCGACTGGCAGACAGATACAATTACAAATGAATTATTTAAATTACAGTTTCAAATCATTAATGATTAATGATAATGAGTATTGATCATGTTAAGAATCATCATTATAGCACTTATTGCTTATACTAGATGTACTTGAACCTCCTAATCTTAACCTACGGGACATTACCCACCTATCACCTTAGCGCTAATCAGTATTACTATGGCTTAAAATTATATAATAATGTTATCATTTCTTTATCAAGTAATAACTGGTATGATAACTATTAATTATATTTTTTATAGAACTTATACACATCTGTATAAATGATATTGCTCATTGGTTTGTGATGAGTTTATGATTTTTAATGACATCGTAGCGTAAGTCATTATGAGTTTTAATAACATGTCAATTTTAAGTCGAGCCTGTAATGTATGTAGGTTTCTTTTTTAATTATCAACCCTTTCATTTAACATTTTGTTTTTAGGTGTTGAGTATATCGTACCTTTTGTATATCGTTTCTCTATGTATGTGACCACATCTTGTTATGTTTGATTTTCTGGTGTACAATAAAGAGTTATTGTATTGTATATGTGATGTTACATTTGTGTACCTACCAACATTCGCAATTCTAGTATTATTTTTTAAGCCCATGAATTAATGAGCATACTAAATTGCTTGAAGAAAAAAGTTATTTTATTCACAAGCAATTGTAAATGCAATAGGCAAACGAGATCTACTTGATTTCCTCCAATGAAGATATTTAAGGAACAACTCATTATATTTATATTTGTGGTTGTCTGTGAAAATGACTTATTATTACATTTCAACATATAAGAGAAGAATGTCTGTCAAAGCAGTTAGTACAATCATAAGCCACAATAATTCTGATTAATTACTGAATTAAACAATGCGATTGACCATACCGAGCTGCCATAGCCTAAATATAACGCTTCTTGGTATGTTTTGTAGAAAAAAACAGGTTAAAGGGAATATTTACAAAAAAAAATATCACAACTAACTTTTACAATAATTATGTCAGGTGGTGTAGTGAAATACACTAATAAGCGTCATCCAAATATTGAGAACAAAACAAACACCGAAAAGCGTTAATAGATAACTATAGACGGTTCTTTCCATTCTTAAAACTATTTTTAATGAATTTGATTAGTTTATAGACAGGAAAAAGAGATTCCTGGAGTATATCCACACACATCAGTCACATCCAGTTTGCCAGTAAAAAAATATAGTGAACTTTTGTAATTGCCACAACTAAGTGAAGTAAAAAAAATATCCATTTTTAAAGATCATGAAATGCATCCAATGTGACTGAGGTGTATGCAACGCTCCTCAGTCAACTACTCTGAACACAATGCTTTGTCAACAATAAAAGAATGTCACAATTCAAAACCGCCCATAGACATCTTAACATTATTATTGCATAATTCTCATACTTATCACCCCTAGTGGGAACATATTCAAGGCAAGCCGCCCTTAACTAGATTTCGTCAAAGTACACGATTTTACAGTAATCACTGTGATGCTTTATTAATAAATAATAAGTCCGCTTATACACTATATAGTTTGAACGGAAGAGTGTTCACAACCGGTTACGACGGTTCCTTAAAGCCCTAAGGCGCGCTCGGCGCGTCTTTGCGGATTAAATGTCACCATTTTGACTAATCCCAATCCTCTTAATGAATTCTTCCTGCAGCATTACCGTCTTAATCATGTTGGGATGAGGCCCATATGTAAGGGTCTGGTCAGGCGTCGAACAGTACTGTTGAGTGCCATCAGTGAGAATCACACCTTGACCATTGCTTAAAGAACCAGTTGACTCAATAGAGTTCCAGTATGATTCACTAGGAGACGTGCTATTAACACCTGGGGGAGGAGCAGCCGGTGCTCCAGTGTACCTGAAGTATGGATTCTTCAAATCCAGTGTGTTTGATGATGTGATGTTTGTTCCTTCCAAGTTCATTTCCATTGTAACATCATAGCTCTGTCTCTTGTTCGCTAATAATAAAACACGGCCCGTGAGCGCTTGTCCTTGTTTAGCGAAAATTGGAGTCTCTAATAAACACCTCACCTGGTACCAATGTGTCAAAGGCTCCGTAGGTGCAGTGGACAGCCATATATGCTGTGTGCTGCCTGCAAACAGTACATCAAACCAAAACGCGAGCCCATGGCAAGTGCCAGACTGTGTCAGCTCAAATCTGAATGGTACCTCAATACGATGGAGATCAGTTTCATTTGCATTCAGAAAGTCTACAACGTGTCTCACAGACCGTGCCATGCAAATACGGACATCAAAGGTGTCTACAATGGGCTGTCTGAAGTACTCCTTCATGGCTGCAGTACGTAATGCACTTAAGTCAACTCCATGGAAACATGTTTGGTACCAGAAATTTGCTTTATTGTACTGTTCCATGAAGAGGGCATCGTCTGTGAACGGAGCTATGTGTAAATCACCTCGCGTGGGATACATATTGCCATTAGGTTTTAACCACTTCTTAGCATGCAAATAAGTTTCCAACATACGTTCATTGTATAACATATAACCCATGGGTTCAGATATAATCATGTCAACAGTCTCCGGTAGCTCGATCTCTTCGATTTTTCCAGCTACGACCGTGATACGATCGTGCAAGCCGTTTGCTCGGACTAACGCTTGAGCATGATGGGCCATGTTGCTCGCTTCTACCGCATATACTTTACGCGCTCCCGCCTGAGCAGCGAAAAAAGACAGAATACCTGATCCCGCGCCGACGTCCAATACCACTTTGTTCTTGAAATCGTTTATATTCGACAATATCGCACGCTGATACGTGCTAGTCCTCACGTAGTCCTGCATCATATTTTGTTGCTGACTCAAGTACCCGTAAAACTGAAAATACTGCATCGCCGAAGAGTCCTCAGTCCGAACGGTGAACACCGACGACGATCGACCAGCCTTGATCTTACTGACCAACAAATGGAAGTTCTGACAATCCACATCGGACGCGAACTTGAAAAATAATGTCTCATTGTCAATCGTAAAGATGTAAGACTGGCCTGCGACTCGCGAACACTCACTTTGGTTGTGGACGGGAAATTCCAACACCTCCTGTGCTAGAACGGGATCCGCACGTATCACTTTAACACTTA
Organism: Ochlodes sylvanus; assembly: GCA_905404295.2. Lineage (NCBI taxonomy): Eukaryota > Metazoa > Arthropoda > Insecta > Lepidoptera > Hesperiidae > Ochlodes > Ochlodes sylvanus. The sequence goes on from FR990149.1 coordinate 2,934,273, forward strand.
GGCCCTGCGGGTCGTAATCCACGTTTACGTTTGTAGGGAAATTGAAGCGCGGTGCTAGAGCACCGTCATTGTTGACGGCCGAAACCATCACCCCGCGAAACGTGTTCGCCATTTTTTAAACAAAACGATCACAATACTACTGTTTTGGTATTATGCACGCGCGTACGGGCAAACAAAGAGAAATGCCGTTGAAAAGTTTTTAGGAGGCCGGTGTAAAATCGATCACTCACAAACTTCCTCCCTCTTTTTATCTATGGTTCTGGCGGCAGCAGCGTGCTATTATTTTTTTTTGTAGATTTATAGACACCAATTATTTAATCGTACAGCCAGAAGCATAGAGCAGTGAGCAGATAATACACTAAAACTACTAAAAGCTTAATTAAACATTTTGCTTAAAGTAGATAGGTAGTTAAGTTTTATAATTATTACATTTTTATTCGTATTTGACACATTATCTTTCGTGATATAAATTTCTTTTAATTTTTGTTTATTTTTGTGTTAATTTTTATTTATTTTTTTATCGCATAGTACGACTCACTCTAGTTTGTGGGTGCTTAGTAGGTATACATACAGAGTATACTCTGTGATCTTACTTTTTTCCATATATTCCTTGTCTGTAGTATAAATCAACGTCATTGATTAGGATATGTACCTATCATTGTCAATGTCAATGTCAAGTTTTAACCAAAGCAAATCCAATCCAATCAATGTCAAAATCACATTGGTTGAGGACTTGCTTGAGGTTATAAAACTTTTCATCGTTATTTGATTAATTTGAATAACTATGTCGAAAAAGATCAAAACTCTAAAATGGGAGTCGGTAACTCTAGATGGGCTCCCAATTACTATGGATCAACTGCAAGGATTTGTTGGTTTAGAAGAATGTACTGATTATGGACTGGATAAAGAATCTAAGAAAAACACACGCAAGGTAGTTGCTTTACCCGCTTTATTGAAAAAAAAAAATAGAAATATCGTTACATTACTTAAGATTACGATTATGACTTTGCTGCATAAAAAATAACGTTTTAATTTTTTTTTAACCAGTGTTTTTATTCCCAACATAGTTTTATATTTTTTCACAGTTACTCTCCATAAGCATATTTATCATTATTATATTAATTGATAATTAAAAGTTTGCATTAACATTTAATTACAGAAGTTTTATAATTTCCATCTTCTTTTATTGCCTACATATTGGATACTACGGATATGAATATATTTTATCCCAGTTTCACTGATTTTTTGATTTAATGACTGATAAGAATATAACTCCATATTTTCGATTTGATATTTCCAGAAGAAACAGGAAAAAAAACGTAAAGCTTCCAAAGACCCGCAGCCCCTAGAATCTGTGATACCTCATAAGCGGCAAAGATTGAGTAACGGTTTCATAGTAGAAGCTTGCAACACTGTTACTCCATCATTAACCCTAGAAGATAGTGCCACAAAAGATGCAAAAAGAAATAAAAAGGAAAGAGAACGGAAGAAGAAGAGAAAACCAAATACAGATACAGAAATAGTTACACAAAATGCAACAGGAACAGAAAAAAAATCCAGGAGGAAATTGGGTGATAATTTGACAGATACAGTATCAAATTTGACACCTGAGGATATGTTAACATGGGCTGAGTTCAAGTTGCCAGATGAAATATTGAAAGCTTTAGCTGAATTAGGTTTCAAGCAACCAACCAAAATTCAACAGTTATCTTTGCCTGCTGCTATACATGGTAATTTGTTTTAAGTTTTTTTCCGTCTAGCTTGTTAAGTATTAGTTTAATAGCTTTGTGTTGTACAAAGAAATCATTATTTTCACTGTTATACCTGATATATTGTAGTTCTAATTATTTTTATAGGTCATAGGGATATCTTAGGGGCAGCTGAAACCGGGAGTGGAAAAACATTAGCTTTTGGTCTTCCAATTCTATCTGGTATAATGAAATTGAAAGAAAAAGCTCTAGCCAAGGGTCTAGATGTTTATGAAATCCCATACAAAAAGAATACAGTGAAAAAGAAAGATTATGAAGGCATTAAAGATAAATCTAAGGTACAAAAAAGTAAACCCAAAAAGAAGAAAAGTAAACAAAGTAAGGAATCATCAGAAGATGGCTATAGTTCTGATGATGAAGCAGAGAAAGACAAAATTGGTTTAAAAGAAGATGAAATTATAGAAGAATATGAAGTGCCAATAAGAAAAAGAGCAGAATCAATTGATGAAGGAAATGATAGTGGTGATGATGACAATAATTATGTTCATCTTTCAGATATGTTAGACTCAGATGATTTAGCTAACTCCACTGATGATGATTCTGATGGTGGAGATCAATCAGTTAATGATGGTGATATGGAGGTTAGTGATGAAGAAGTTGATGAATCTGCTCATAATGATGATGATAATGAAAAAATCGATGAAGAACTGGATGGTATTGATGAAGTTGATACTGAAAAGAAAGGCAAAAGAGGTATAATTTTTTATAATTTGATTTCTACAGTTTCTTTTGATAAGAAAAGGATAGGTATATAAATAAGGCTTCTTTGCTCTAAACAGGTATTGGCTGTGTGAAGGTGATAGATGATTTGGAGATACCAGGACAAGTTATGGTAAAGACTGGAAAACCGCTGTATGCTCTCATCCTAACACCCACAAGGGAGCTAGCCATTCAAATCAGCAGACACTTGATTGCCGTGGCAAAGTATACAGGTAAGTTTTTTATGGTTTAGTTTTAAACACAGGAAATATGATTAAAGGCCCATTTTATTCTTACAGATATTAGTTATTCATTTTCATATGACAGACATATTTGTATTTCAGATGAAGACATCTAAAATATTAGTTACCAATCTCTATTATATTTGTTTATTAATTATAGAGCGGTACGAAGTTCCCTGCAGCAGCCTGCAGCAGCTAGTTAACTATATTATTTGTACACATGCAAGTGGTGTAGTGTCCGTGCTTCTCGGTGTCGATTTGCTCTGGAGGTGCCCTCTATATGACGAGACCCATGCTCAGTAGTGGGCCATTAAAGCTTCGAAGTCACAATTACATTTTGGCCATTCCCGATCATAACCAGGTATAAGGATAGCAACAATAGTGGGCGGTATGGCGGCGGTGAAGCAAGAGCGGGTGCTCCGGAGCGGGCCCGAAGTGGTGGTCGCCACGCCGGGCCGACTGTGGGAGCTGGTTACCCAGGGCCAGCCGCATCTGCAACAGATGGCCAGTGTCAAGTGAGTGAAGTTATCCGTAACTCATTTGCTTGGTTAATTCACCTTTATTTGGATAGATGGCGTTGCGTAGGAAGACATGTTCTGTTGCCTTTCTGGTAATGAGGTTTTTTTAGGTAGCAAACGAGCTACAGCACCACCCTTCTATAACTGTAACCGTCATAGAACAAGACTCAAATCGGGACTAGGATGGTTAGTCCAGTTAACGGAGGTTATTACATTATTATGAGGACTGTGGGAGGGTCTGTTAATGATAGTTATCTTGTTAATTGTAGTTAGTAATAGTCCAATTAGTAGTTGTTAGTGAGAGTCTCGTTCTAATTAGGTCACAGATGTGTTGCTACCCTTGAGGGCTAAGACGGTGGCCTCTAAAAAAGTATGTATAACCGGCTCGGAATAATTAAGACATGTAATATATAAATGTATTATCAGGTTCCTCGCCATAGACGAGACAGACCGTATGATAGAGCGGGGTCACTTTGAAGAGTTGACGCCGTTGCTGGAGAGGCTCAACGCTGATGATGCTCAGCGGTCAACCAGACAGAACTTCGTCTTCTCCGCCACCCTCACCATGGTGCACGATTTGCCGTCGCATATGAAAGGGAAGAAGGTATGTGTGAATTTAAATTGGCATTTTTGTGCACGTTTTACTATGTAACAGGTACTTATGATGGGGGTCAATACCATGACTGTCCCATTGCTGGGACTCATTGTTTAAATTTTCGCAAACCTACGACCCTTCGATGAGAGTCCGGCTTGGTAGCCATTGCGTCAGACGGGTCCTATATTTCTAAAAATACAGAATATAATATTTCAAGGCATTTTCAGGTGACAAAAAGAGGTAAAATTTTAAATAGAAAGATAGAGAAGATGACACCGCAGCAGAAAATCAAGAAGTTGATCGATTTGGTGGGGATGACTGAGCCCAAGGTCGTGGACATCACCACACAAAATTTAGGTTAGTATTTCAGGTTTTTTCCCGATTTCTTTTTGAGCACCCAGAATGGTGGTAGAAGCTAAAATGTCACGACTAAATACTGTATTTCAAAGTACTAATTATTATTTTAATACAGTTTATTGGGCAAACAGACTGTTTTCAGTCAAAAGGCTTTCTTTATTCGCAACGAAATCTCTTTTTAACGAATCTCCACTACAAAATAATCTTACAAGTAAAAAAACCGACCTTCAGAATAAAGCAAATTTAAGACTTATTATGGTTTTCTCATGGATGCCATTGTCAGAACTGGACCAAATACGCACAATTTTTTTTTATTAATAAGCCTTTATTTTCAAATAAAACTGCTTATAGATATGAATTATGAAATTTAAAATACTGTTGTAGGTACAGCAGAAACGTTGACCGAGTGTAGGATAGTCTGTTCTAAGGACCACAAGGACGCATACCTCTATTATGTACTGAAGACGCATCCGGGAAGGACTATTGTCTTCTGCAACTCTATAGGCAGCGTGAAGAGGTATTTAGCCACTAAAAATATCTATGGGTTTTGGATTAAACGTCCAGTTAACCATTTTAATCACACAATAATACATTTTGTAGCGCGTCCCCTCACTACGTGCAAGGCACATCCCGCAAGGTCCCATTTGTCACGTACGCACCGGCTTCCCGCACGATATAGATGTTGAGTGACAGTCTGACAGACGTCGTACGTTTTCTGTTTAATTAAGCTCTCTCTGTAATTTGTGATTTTGTTGAAAGTGGTGTGTAATTCGCGTCCTTGTTGTAAATGTAAACTTTGGATATTATATGTTTGATATTATATGTTTATAGTTTCATTGAATGGCCACGCTATAAAATTGGCAGCCCAACGTTTGGCCGGACTAAAGTTTTTGTGATCGTTCTTCTGGACAGTGTGGAGTGTACAACACGAGTTTGTGTAAAGTATTAGTGACACTGAACAGTGTACTTAGTTATTTCGTGACGTGTACCTACATACATCGAGTGTGATGCCGCGCACACGCCAGAGGGACGCAAGCGACGTGGATGAAGAGGATACAGGTATGGCGGAGCCTAGCGGTTCGTCGTCAGCAACCGCGGCTTGCGTACCTACACCGATAATAATGACTGACCAACAATTATCAAAAATCATCGAAACTATACAGAGACAGTCGTCGAATGTACATTCGAACAGTACGACTGGTAACTTTTCCAAGTGCACGGCACGGTTTAATGGGAATGGTGATGTGGTAGCGTTTATAGAAGCCGTTCAGATATACAAAGAGTGCGTCGGCATCGATGATGCAATAGCTCTGCGAGGATTACCGATGCTTCTGACGGAACTGGCCGCGACCTGGTGGCAAGGAGTAAAAGCCACTGTCGATTGCTGGTCTGAGGCGATTGACCTTTTGAAACAGACCTACGGCCCACGTTTACCGCCTCATCGGATTTATCGTGAATTGTTCAGCAAAGAGCAGGGTGACGAAACCACAGACGTTTTTGTATGTAGGGTAAGAGCCCTAATTGCTCAGTTACCATCGGGTAGTCTAAGTACTGATGTACAGATCGACATGATTTATGGCTTACTGAATAAACGGATACGGGAGAAATTGCCGCGAAGTGCATGTACGTCATTTGCGGCATTATTAAGTGGCGCACGATCACTGGAAGATTTGTTTGATGAGAGTCGTCCACAATTGGTACGGAAAACAATTCCAATCACACAATCAAGTATTAAGCAAAATCTTCAACGAACTTCAAACCTACCGACTTGTACTGAATTATCACCATCTACGGTTTCGACGTCTTCAAATAATAATAAATTAAGACTACGATGTTACTACTGTAAACAGTTTGGACACACAAAAATTGAATGTCCTAGATTACGGATAAAAGAAAATATTGTAGCGGATGTAAGTGCTGAAGTTACGGAGCCACGTTTGACATGTTTTGGTTGTGGCGCTCCAGGAGTCGTAAGGTCGAACTGTTTAGCATGTAAAGAGAAGTCCGCGAATGGTGCATTTCAGTCGATATCGGCTGTGTCGGCGGTACACGAGCCGCGCAATCGGCCCGTTTTAAAAATAAAAATTTACGACGGAATTGGTCGTATATTAGTGGACACGGGTGCGAGACAGTCGGTGGCAAGTGCGTCGATGCGGGATCACTTAATGAAAAATAATCATCAATTTCAAAGTGTGTTTTACGAATTAAAATTCGCAAATGGTTATATACGAAAAGACTTTGTAGAAACGGCAATTGTGAATGTAGAAATTAAGGGTATGGTAATTCCTACTTTATTTATTATTTTACCGGGAGCCACCGAGTCATTGCTAGGCATTAATTTTATTAGAGATGCTGGTATGATTTTTGATTTTAGCAGGGATCGCTGGTCATTGGCTGGTGTCCCGGGTGTTTTCCCTCTAGAATATGGAGGGGCGGAACATCGTCTCGCCTGCGACGCTATGGACCTGCGCATGGAGGAGGGGAAGCTGTTAACAGTTCAGCAGAGATCTCAGTTATCAGATGTTCTACGAGATAATGTGGATATCTTCCGTTCAGGGGGAGGTCCTACTCCTTATGCCGAGCATCGTATAGATACAGGTGAGTGTCCGCCAATATCTGTACCTCCTTATCGTTTAACTCCGGCCAGAAAAGAGGTGATGCGTCAGGAGCTTGAGAAGATGTTAAAAGACGACATAGTCGAAGAGTGTGAGTCAGCTTGGACCTCACCAGCTCTTCTCGTGCCCAAGGCTAATGGAAGCGTCCGTTTTTGTGTCGACTATCGGCGTCTGAATGCGGTGACTAAAACGGATGCGTATCCTATGCCTCTAATAGATGAGCTGCTACAGTCTACGAGGAGAAACGCTGTTATGAGCACTTTAGACCTCCGAGCGGGTTATTGGCAAGTGGCAGTCCATAAGGATGATAGAGACAAGACAGCTTTTATTAGTCCTTTTGGAGTGTATCGCTTTAAGAGAATGCCATTCGGTTTGAAGAACGCGCCAGCGACTTTTCAACGCCTTATAGACCGTCTTCGTTCTTGTTCAGCTTTTACCAATATTTGTGTTTTAGCATATTTAGATGATTTGTTAATCATTTCGGATAATTTTCAACAACATCTAGAGGATCTGAAAGTGGTGTTTGCCCGTTTACGCGAGTTCAACCTTCGTGTCAATCGGGAAAAATGTGTCTTTGCGAGGGAAAGTGTCAGATATCTTGGACACGTCATAACCCAAGATGGTGTCTCGCCAGATCCTAGTAAGGTCAATGCGGTATTAAATATGAAGGAACCCAATAATTTAAAACAGTTGAGAACTTTCCTTCAAACTTGCTCATGGTTCCGAAAATTTATCAAAAACTTTTCCGAGGTTGCGGAACCACTCACTCGGCTGCTCAGAAAGAATCAGGTTTGGTGTTGGGGTTCAGCTCAGTCGCAAGCATTTGAAAATCTTAAGAGTTTGCTTACGACTGCCCCTATCTTGATTCAGGCCGATTATGATAGGTCATTTATTTTGAGGACTGACGCAAGTAGTTATGCGTTAGGCGCTGTCCTCATGCAGGGAGAAAATCCAAAGGCAGAACAACCTATTGAATACGCAAGTAGGTTACTAACCGCTGCTGAGCGTAATTATAATACAACGGAGCGTGAAGCTCTGGCTGTGGTTTGGGCTCTTGATAAATTTAGGGGTTATGTTGAGGGTGCACATGTGTGTGTGGCAACAGATCATCAGCCATTGAAATGGTTACTGTCACTTAAGACACCAAGTGGACGTCTTGCGCGGTGGGCTATGAAGATACAGGCCTATAATCTCAACGTCGAATATAGCCCAGGTAAAGTAAATGTTGTGGCAGATACTTTGAGCCGTCCTATTGAAGATTCGACAAATGTTGTCGAGGATTGTGCTATCTGTCAGGTCAGCATGGATTTACCTCATCGAAGCCCAGAAGAAATTCGTGTTGCTCAATTGGAGGATCCAAATTTTAAAAAGATTATTTCGGATTTTGAAAATGAGGATACGAGTTTATCAACTCGTTGGACTGATAGAGGGTACTATATAAGTCAGGGAGTTTTATTCCGTTTCGATCCCGAGTTTGAATCCGAAGAACCGCAGTTGGCTGTCCCTGAGTCTATGCGAATGGAATTATTTAAAGAGCTGCATGACTCACCTACAGCAGGACATTTGGGTTTAGAGAGGACTTATAAGAAGGCGAGAGAACGATATTATTTTCCGGGAATGAGACGTTTCTTTGAGAAATATATTAGTACATGTGATGCCTGTCAACGTTATAAGGCTAGTAATCGTAAGACCGCAGGTCTTTTGCAGACTCCTGTATTACATCAGCGTTTTGAAGTGTTGGCTATAGATCTCTTTGGACCTCTACCTGAAGGCGACAAAGGTGAGAGGTGGATTCTGCTCGTGGAAGACACAGCGTCGCGTTGGGTTGAGTTATTCTCTTTGATGGACGCGACGGCAGAAGTCTGTGCGAAAACTCTAATCGAAGAGGTGTTTCTTCGCTATGGTTTGCCAAGAAGAGTGGTGTCTGACAATGGTAGTCAGTTTGTTGCTGAGGTAATGCAAAAGGCAATGTTTGTATTAGGAGTGAAGCAGAACCTTATTCCAGCTTATCATCCCGAATCCAATCCGGCTGAGAGAAAGAATCGAGAGTTGAAGCAAATGATTAGTATATTTGTAGGAGAGCACCATCGTAATTGGCCTAAGGCTGTACCTATTGTGCGTTTTGCTTTGAACAACGCCTATAACCAGGCTACTGGACACAGTGCAGCATTTTTGACCTTTGCTCGAGAACTGAGATCGCCTTTTGACGTAGCACATGACATTCGACGTATAGTACAAGAGGAAAGATTTATTTCCAAGATAACTCCGTATTTGCGAGATTTTTCCTCTATCCTGCAAAATGTTAAGCTTCGATCTGAAGAGGAACAGGATCGCCGTAAATTTGTAGCAGATGGGAAGCGTCGTCATGGCCCAACCTACAAGGAAGGTGATATGGTATTGGTGGACACTCATCCTCTTAGTAACTCCGGGCGTGGTTTTTCGAGTAAGTTTGCTCCTCGGCGTGCGGGTCCATTCGTCATTGGCGGCGTGGTGAGTCCTACTACTTATTATATTAAAGATGCCGATGGTAAAAGGCTTGGCAAATATCATACCAGCTCTCTGACTCCATTTAAGGGTAGTGATGGTAGTGGCACGGTGGCTCGCGGTAGGGTGCGTGGAAGGCCGCGCAAGGTAAAATTGACCAAGCCTCCAACGGGTCGTCGTGGTGGCTTGGAGGGGGAGGATGTAGCGCGTCCCCTCACTACGTGCAAGGCACATCCCGCAAGGTCCCATTTGTCACGTACGCACCGGCTTCCCGCACGATATAGATGTTGAGTGACAGTCTGACAGACGTCGTACGTTTTCTGTTTAATTAAGCTCTCTCTGTAATTTGTGATTTTGTTGAAAGTGGTGTGTAATTCGCGTCCTTGTTGTAAATGTAAACTTTGGATATTATATGTTTGATATTATATGTTTATAGTTTCATTGAATGGCCACGCTATAATTTTGTTATTTTCGCTAGTCTTTGAAAAGGCTTATCTGATTTGGGTGTAGTATAAACTGCAGTTTTAAAAAGTATCAATTTGTATTTTTGCAATGGTATTAAATTTACCCTAATCAATGCAAATTAAGTGGATTAATCGATATAAATCGTTTGGAGTAATCGAAACAAATATATTAATCGATGCAAATTTATTGAGATTTAGATGACTGCATTGTATAGTTGGTAGTGCCCTCGTCAGAGAAGCCAGGGATCCCCGGTTCGATTCCCGGCCGGGGAAGATATTTATGTTACAGATAAATTTATGTTTGTTCTCGGATCATAGTTGTTAGTGATATTTTATTAGTGTTGTAATGTAATTAATAAATAGATTAATTACATTCAGAATAAGGCTAATCGGGAATCTATTAAAATGACAAAATTTGGCATTCCAGATTAGCGCAGCTATTCACCATACTCAAGTGTCGCCCCCTACCGCTTCATGCGAGCATGCCGCAAAGGCAAAGATTGAAGAATCTAGAAAGGTATGAAATAAACATTTATTACTAATTTCTTTAACTTAGTACGTAATCAAAATAGGTAATTGTAATTGTAGTCTCTGAGATTACATTTATGTTCGAAATAAAACCAGCCAAGCGCGAGTCGTTCCACACACACAGAGCAACTAATTTAAAAATGTAAAACATGTTTCTTGTGTCGATTATGTGAAACTGTATATTTTGTTTGATTTTCAGGTTCCGAGACGATCCCAACGGAGTGTTGGTGGCCACTGACGTCGCTGCCCGAGGCCTGGACATACCTAACGTTGATCACGTGATACACTATCAAGTGCCTAAGACTGCCGAGGTATTCATTATATCTATATAAATAAAATGAGAAGCTGACTGACTGACTGACTGACTGAGTGACTGACTGACTGACTGAATGACATATCATGTCTAAATGATTGTGTGTTTGCTTGTCTTATGGGGTAACGGTCTAAACATCCCGTTAGTGTAATAACTGACTGTTACAGAACTACGTGCACCGCAGCGGCCGCACGGCTCGGGCGAACAAGGAAGGGTTGACCATACTTATGATGGACTCCTCTGAAGCCTACTTGTACGCCAAGTTATGTAGGACACTTAATAAAAGTAAGTCGCTTTTGCAATAAAATGGTATTTTAAAAGTAAATATCTGATAACACTTTGATGTATTATATGAAATTTGGCTTCAACCCATTAATGAGCCACTACTGAGCATACTATCTATATACTACCACGCTGCTCTAGTGCGGATTGGTGGAGGGGTTAGTGGCCAACCCAAGAATCGGAAACAAGCCGCCCGATGTCTTCCGACAATGCTTAACGACTGATATCAAATGGTATAATACTGCACGTATTTTTGTGCATAGAGAAAAAGTGCAGGAAGAGAAATGTTTGAATCATGAAATAATGTATACATAAAATAAATCTGTAACTAATCACTGTCTGTACATGGTAGATATGTGAAGAAACTGTTATTGGGACTCTATTAACGCAATAGAACTTAAAACCAAGATTGCTTGTTTTTAAGTTTGTCTGTTTACCTGTTTGTGTGCATTTGTACACGCTAATGTCAGAAACGGATTAACAGATTTTCGTAATAAGAGTGTCAAAGGGAAGTAAGCCTTATTAGAATGTGTTAAGGACGAATTTCGACAGCAGAACGGTAGTGAGCATAAATATTTCCTTTGAAATACGAGCAGGTACTGAGCTGCCGACGTTCCCGGTGCCCCACTCGAGCGTGAGCGTACTGAAGGAGGTGGTGGGCACGGCGAGGGAGGTGGACGCCCTCATGCTGAGGAGGAAACGCACCTCCCAAGCGGCCGGGTGGAGGGAACGCGCCGCGAGAGAGATGGACATCATCATCGATGAAGATGATGTGTATCCTTTTGGAACTAGCCCGGAGACGGCATTAGTATGAATCTATATTTATAAAAGGAGAAGCTGACTGACTGACTGACTGACATATTAACGCAGGACCTAAACTATAAGGGTCAGAAACTTGAAATTTTGCACAGGGTTTCCTTTTGTAACGTAGGGGAGCACTAAGAAAGGGTTTTTGAAAATTCACCCCCTAACGGGGTAAAACGGGGGTGCAAAGTTAGTATGAAAGTACTCTGATTTTTTAAACTTTTATATATTTAGGGATTTTGGCGGGCAAGTAAGTAAGCTAGTACATAATAATTTATGGCCTATTATACATGCATTGCCAGTGGATTGTGTTTGTATACATTTTGACGTACCAAAGTTAGGTTCTTCTATTGCGTTTCAGTATACATGTGTGTATGTGTGTGCACGAGTGCTAGTGTGTGCGTGTGTGCTTGTGTGGGCGTGTGTTGGTGTGTCTGTATTGATGACATAATTCCTTTTTCTTAATATGGCATTGGTCTGTTAGCCAAAAACAAGTAAAAACAAGCAAACAAGCAATAAAAGGTTTAAAAATAATAATATTCGGCTATAATTTAGAAAAAATGATCAGAAAAATATACGATGAAAAAAAAATTACATGAATGTTTTACGCTCGTGCAATCAATCGCTTGTGCAATCAAGATATTATTTCTGAACATGGCCACAGACCGATGACAGAAATAGACCCGTCCATAGACAAAGCCGTTAGCGCCAAGAAGAAGAAGTTAGACATCTTGTTATCAAGACCTATATTCCCTCGAGGATTCTCGTTCAAATATCCAACGCTGAATGAAAATGTGAGCTTCGGTGTTAAGGAGGGAGCTTTACAAGTGAGTTGGTTTATTCTTAAATTGTTTTACTAGACACTTAGGCTAAGATGTATAGACGATACTTAGCCTTAGCTCAGACTTTACTTACGAAAAACTTGACTTTTGTTGTGGTTGTTGTGGTTGTGGTCAGCATATGTTAAAACCGCCAATGTTATCATCTATTCATTGCTGTCATCTATCTGTTTGTTAATACGAACAATTTAAATGTCTTAGAAATCGACTAATATCAGCGTTCATTTGGAACCATTATTTTTGTTCGGATAATAGCCAAGTTTTTGGTTGCTCAGTTCGTACTCAGCCAAGTCAAAGACCGCTTTATAAATACGAACGCTGTCGTAAGACAGAGTAAAGTCTGAGCTAAGGCTAAGTATCGTCTATGCATCTCAGCCTTAGGGCTAACGAAAAATAAGACGGGCCATCTTTTTTAATGCAATTAAGGTAGCAAACGAGCATGCAGCACCGCTTCCGCTGCCGTCCACAGATGTGTTGCTACCCTTGAGGACTAAGATGGTCGCCTCTAAAAACCCATGATGTGTAACCATCTTGTGTATGTCCATGGTGTTGATGGTACGCCAGTGACACCAGGGGAGTCGCCAATGCTTCGGAGAGCTTTTTTTACGTCTTTCCTGAAGAACATCATATAGCATACTGGAAAGACCTTAGGAGGAAGCTTCCAAAGCTTGTATGCGGCAGAAATAAAACTCATACCCCTTACTAGGGCTGATTATGACGCGGGTAGCATGGACAACACAAATAACGTATCATCAAACATTTATCTGTTACATAAATAATCTGCGTCGGTAATCGAACCTGGAACCCCTCGCTTCGCAGACAGGGTCACCACAAACTAGGCTACGGGGTCGTGAAAAACGAACTGTGGAGTATCGCCACGAATACAGTTGATGATGCAACTTTAATTTCAACCGCGTAGTTTTTTTTTTACATTTGAATATAGTTTTGTGTCTGTATTATCTGTACAATCTGTACGAACTCTTAAACTATTCCAGGTAATGAAGAAAGCAATAGAAACAGGTGAATTGAAGAAGGATAAGCGAAAAGGAAAAAACGAACCGCTTCTGAAACTAGAGAAATAGAAATTTTTCAACATCTGAAAAAGAAATAAATTTTTTTTTTTTTATGTTTACATACAGTACTTTTTTTTCACATACCAGGCTCATATGATTTTTACCTTATAATTATCTGACATGGTAATTGTTCGTAGGACCCTTCGTTTGGCAGGACTCTTCAAACTGGGCAAGAATCAGAAGACATTGACGTCTTCTGACTCTGTCGTGATTCTTAACAAAGTTATAGCCCACTAAGAATTAATTCCCAGTGAAATAGCAGCGGCTCTTTGGAGCAAAATATTACAGAGCATTTTAATAACAACAAAATATTACAGAGCAAAATATTACAGAACCCTTGTAAATGATAAAGTTCAAGGAATTTTATACCTCTACTAAAACAATAGCGAGGAGCTAGCCAACTAGGCTACGGCACGGTAATAGTATCATACAGTATTGTGACTCGGCCCTGTCCTTGAAATAAATGCCTACAGCCCCGCGCGCTAGGGCTGCCTCTTTCTAGTTGTAGTGAATGTAAGTAGGTAGGCAAATCGCACGCTTCCTGATCGCAAACCCACACGTTCGTTGGTCTCTAGAGCCGATTTGCAACTGTTCTGTACCGAGCTATATACCAAACTCCAAGGCGCGTATGTATGATTCGCGTTCCGACCGTTTGTATGAAGATGGAATACTGTATGATACTACTACCGTGGCTACGGCGTCGTCAGTCAATTAGTAATTTTGTGCTTACAAATCTACCTATTATACAAGTTTCGGGTGATTGCATATTTATTTAGGATAGAACAATAGTCAATTTGTTGATAATATTAATCGAAATAGTTTAGCTGTGTCATTATCAGTAATAATACTTTGCCAAACAAGAGAAGCGATAACGAAAATGTAAATTGTAAATTGCATTTATTCGCGTTGGGAGGATTCCGTATAAAATTTATTAATTAGGCGCCTGCTGCGATTTTATATTAGGGTTCCGTACTCAAAGTGTGATAACGGAACCCTATTAATATGCCTCAACAATATAGTTCAACAATAATACCCAGTAAGTATCGTATCGTATCGTATATAGTACCTATCCACAAAACAAGAATATTCTAATGGTACGAGCATTATGCATTAGGTAGTACCTACAAATAGAATACATGTTATATAAAACATAGCCGGCAGATGAGCTACGTCATGGTAAGTTAACCATCGGCCATGAACCGATGCGTTGTCGGCCAAGGAAGAATTAAGAGGAAAGAAAAAAAAAACAAAATAATCCTAAACAAATCCTGAGGTATGGTGTGATTTAATTGTAATCAATTGTTTCAGCACTAATGCAGGGATCTCTTTCAGGCAAATATTGCTAGGATTTTTTGGCATGTTACTACGGATCTCTAAAATGTAACTAAAAAAGTTGACTGGTTCGTTACTAAGTAGTTGGTTATCGCGGTATACGCGGTTGCCGCGGGAAGCGGAATCTGAGTGGGTAAGCGAAGCGGCATTCTTGAATTCAGACCTAAGCGAATATCGCTATTACTATGAATAGCGAACCTTGTTGATTATAGTTCACTCTAGATAATAGGATACATCTGTGGCGTCTTTTATGTACCTACCATTATCTTGTGCCGTCCGGCGAAGAAATGCCAAGAAGATATGAAGCCATCCAGGCGGTATCATCCGGTATCCAGTATATCGCGCGATATATTTCGATACGCACATCCCAGAGATGGGCAACATGTAATTATGATTACAGATTACAATTTACATTCGGTACATTTTGCCCAAAATGTAATCATAATTAGGATTAGGTGCAATTGTGACCCCGTTGCCTAGTTGGTAGTGACCCTGCCTGCGAAGCGAGGAGTACCGGGTTCGACTCCCAGCGGGGGCACACGTTTATGGGACAGATAAATGTTTGTTCTCGGGGTGTTAGTGATGTGTAATTTGTGTTGTCCATGCCACTCGCGACACAGGGAATCTTCTCGAAAGGCGCTGGCTATTTCCGGGCCTGCAGAAGTCCAGAGGCCGGCGGTTCTAGGCCGCTCTGAACTTTGTTCGGATCGCTGCGCAAAAGTCAATTTTAGGGTCGAAATGGTGGCAAGACGCGCGGGGTGTCACTTTGAGCATTGTTTGTTTCAGTCACACGCTCAGTGTTCGGATATAGTACTGCGCACTATATCCGAAAGCCTAACTTCAGAGCGGCCTAGAACCATCGGCCGTACTATACCTAAAATTGTAATCTGTGATGACTACATTATGCCGATTTCTGCCGCCGCGGTAGCGGTTGCCGCGTATGTTTAAACAGGTGATAAAGCATTTACGATACTTGCTAATCTACAAATTGATACCTAGTTCTGTTTATTAATAATTATATTATGTGTTTATGTTATTAGTAATCTTTGTTACCTAATAATCATCTAACATTGCCGTTATGTAGGTCGTGTTATCATTTTCAGTCGATATGATTTTGCTAACAGTCGTTTTGTGGTGAGTAAACAATGTTTAATTATTTATTTTTAAAAATACTTGTACCTAGTTGTTGTGTTATAATTTTCATGATGTGCACGAGAGTTACGTTATTAAAGTTAAGAAATTAATTATGCAAGTCATTTTGTACGTAATAATAATAAGTATAATCGGGATTCGTGCCGTGATAAATTCTAAGAAAGGTATGATGAGTTAAAATTTCTGTTCTCGGTCCGGGTGACTTGGAGTTATGGGTGTGACAAGTATATTTTTTTGTACTCAATCATGATTTTTCAGTTTTCTGTCTAAGCCGGCATTGGGCTCTCAAGACAGAAGTTTTCCCCCGGGATTCAAGTTTGGGGCCGCCACATCTGCATACCAAATTGAAGGCGGCTGGAATGCGGACGGTATGTGCATTTGGTATGTTTTTATTGGTATTTGGCGGACTGAGTTGTCTGCCCTCCAAAAAATTGGTTTACATCAAAATTGTCTTTGACTTGAAAATAGGTAACTTATATTTTTATAGTATTTCACTTGCTGAATCTGAATATTATGTAAGTACCATTTAAGTGGTACTTACATAATATTCAGATCTAACTATCTCATATATCATATATTCAGATCTAACTATTAACTTTAAAGTTAATAGTTAAGTTATCTAACTATTAACTTTAAAGTTAATAGTTAGACCTTGTTGGTCATTTATGGCTACCACTAATAAATTAATGTACAACTGAAGCCACTGATAGGTAGATTACATTTTGCGCGTAATTTTTTTTTCCATTTATTTAGTGCTGAAATTTGTTGCTGAGTACCTACCTGGGTACATACCTACCTAAGTTTTTATTTTTTCTTCAAAATTTTTAACATTTTTCATAAAGAACGGCGAAAAATCAAACGTGTTCATAATGTCAATACCTACAATTATGTTTTGCTACTTTTGCTAATGCGACAATTGCAAAAAGATGCTAATTTAGAAAGTACCGACTTAAGTACTTTAATTACTTTGGAACGTAATCTTTACCACCCACGATTAAGTAGGTACTTGCTGTTTAGATGTTGTGATCATCAAACTCAAACTCAAAACTCAAACTCAAATCATTTATTTCACGTAGGTATTTTGCATACACTTGTGAACGTCATCAGGGTGGCTTGGTAGGTACTTGCTCTGCTGATTAGATTAAGCAGCTTATGAATCGTTCGTTTCCTGTTTGTTTTGCTGATATTTAGTGCATCTACAAACCATATTGTATTTACGTCAAAACATGTCGAGTTATCGACAACGGAAATAAACCTACTCAATTTTAGGTTTCAACTAAAAATTACACTTTTATTTGTACCAAATCCGAACTAATAAGTAAGAAAGACAGAAAATAAAGAAATAATAATTTATTCATTTTCGCCTTACTCCACTGTTACCACACTGGTACCACGTACACACTGTTAGAATCATCTTGTTGAAAAAAAAAAGAAGATCCATCGTATTACAGGTTAAACAGAAAAATAAAAACGATACAGTGATGTGTTGGTAGGGAAAAAGAACCGAAGTCAGCACGAGGTCGCGGAAAACCAGAAAAGTGGAAGTAGAAAATCATTTTGAAATGCAGTAGGTAACAAAGAATCTACACAGTGTGTTGTGTGTGCTAACAACACACAAATACAAGAACACACACCCCGAGCGAGAACATCCATGAACATTCATAACGAGAATATTCATCCATATAATTCAAATTTCCATTTCACTGGGAATCGAATCCAGGACCCTGCGGACGGCAGTCCGGCATGGAAACCATTGCACAATACGGAACTTCTTATTAATAATTAAATTCATTGTTAAAAAGCATGGGGTTCGCAGCAGAGCAGTCGCGCTGTATGGACGTAACGAATCTACAGTTTTAATATCTTTGGTTAAAGAGACCTAAGTAATTACTCAATTCTAGATAAATCGGAGAGTATCTGGGATGTCTTCACTCACACGTATCCGGAGAAAGTTGTCGATCGTAGTACCGGAGACGTGGCGTGCGACTCCTACAGCCAATGGGAGAGAGATATCGAGATTGCTGCAGAGCTGGGCTTGGATTTCTACAGGTCAGTCATAATGGGTTATTCATAAATTAAAGGCGAGTCTACACTTTATTATAAGGAAAGACTGAAACTTCAAGATTCATTTAGGGAAATTGATATAAATTTTTAGGCACATGGAAGTAACTCGCGTAACTGGTGAGAGAAGACCGTGCCCAGCAGTGGGACAGTCATGGGTTGTGATGATGATGATGATGATGATGATGTACGCTACCTACAGTATTATTTTTTAACTAGATAGCGCAGTAGGTACTGCTTTATATTAGTTCAGATGTTAATGCCTATAATGGCGTTGTTAAAAAAATCACTAAGTATATATTATTAGATACGTTTATATACACCTTAACACATGGTTGTACAGTTTTTAAGTACATTTATGGAGTTGGCGAAAAAACGCAAGGAATTTCGTTCTTGACGGGGGTCCCCCTACCGCACAATTATTTTTTCTAAGTTAGCGCGCTTACGCGTAGTCGAGCGCTAACTTATTCAAGATAAAAAAATCACGTATTGCGCTTTAAATTTCTAGGTTCTCCATATCCTGGCCGCGTATACTGCCCACAAGTTTCCCCAATAAGATCAGTGAAGCTGGAAAAAAGTACTACAATAACTTGATTGATGGCCTGCTCGCTAGAGGAATCGAACCAGTCGTGACAATGTACCACTTTGATCTTCCAGAAAGGTTACAGAAGCTAGGTATGTATTCCTAATGATAGAACGATAGTTTACCAAATCAAAGCAAGTTATGAAAAAATATTCGGTTTTATGATATCAGTACCTCCAGTCCAGTCAACTCTAATAATAGTTCCTCTCAAGCATATTTCATGTACAGGCATGCATATTATGTAGACCAGTTGGAATTTTATAATGAGCCGGTTATACTTTTTAGAGGCGACCATCTCAGTCCTCAAGGATAGCAACACATTGTCTCCTAACCGGACTATCTATCCTAGTCGTACTGTAATGTACGATTATTATTATTCTTCCAGGTAATGTACGATTATTATTATTCTTCCAGGTGGCTGGACGAACCCGTTGATTGCCGACTGGTTCTCTGACTATGCAAGAGTCCTCTATTCTCTATTTGCGGACCGGGTTAAGACCTGGATCACCATCAACGAGCCCATGACTATTTGCGATGTGGTCTACTCACTGGGCATAATCGCACCACCCATATACGATCCTTACGTGGGCCGTCTGAACTGCATTAAAAACCTCCTGATAGCCCATGCGAAGGTTTACAAGATTTATGATGAGGAGTATAGACAAAAATATCAAGGTAAGGTTGTAAGGCTTCAAGGCGGCCATTAATGGCCCACTACTGAGCACGGGTTTCTCCTCATACCTGAGGAGGCCTAGAGCATATTCCACCACATTGGTGGAGGGGTTAGTGGTCAACCCAAGTGTCGAAAATTTTTAAGCAGCCCGAAAGTATCCGACATAGCTTAACGACTGCTACCAACTGGTAACAACCGGGACTGAAGGCTTTACGTGCCCTCCGAAGCACGGAAGCGCTGAAGAAATTTTTGCCACTAGCGGTGACCCAAGGTTGTAAAGTTAGGGTGTAAAGAGCTCCATCCATCTAAGTCCGAGTCGACCTCTTTTTGCCGTGGTGCTGCTGAACAAGGGGCGAGGTTGCGGCGCCCGGTCCCTGTTTTCAGAGGTCGCTGGACTACGATCTAGTTTAATCCTAAAGGTAGTCTAGGCTTGGTGGAATGGCCGAAGCCCGGCAGATTTCATCCTCTTGCTTGAGTCAAGCGGTTGGGGTCTTGAGGGCCAGTATTTTCTGTCCTTCCTGTTCCTTCTTCCGAGGCCAACAACGCATCGGTGATGAAAAAAAATAGATTATATCGGTGAAGAAAGAAAGAGGAAAGATTTACGTAAAATTCAAATGCGAGGAACACGATGTATGTCTTGTATACCTGAATGAATTTAAGATGAGTCGGATTTGAGTTATGTAGGTAATGTGCAGATGTTATGTAATGTTGACGATGTTATGTAACCTGAAGAAGACAGCGGGAAGCTGCTGGATTCAGAGGGCTCAGGACCAGTCGGAGTGGCGCCAATTAGGGGAGGCCTATGTCCAGCAGTGGACTTCAAAAGGCTGATAGATAGATAGATAGATAGATAGATAGATAGATAGATGTGCAGACCACCTTAGTCACTTGACTACTATCTAGAGCTAGACATTATTAATGAAATATCATAATGGCCGATGTATTTCAGTGACGCTAATATTTATCGTTTAGGTGAAGTAGGGATTTCTAATCACTTCCTGTGGATGGACTCTGATTCCAAAGAAGACGACGAGGTAGCCGAAGCACTTCGACAACTGGCGGTAAGTTTTTTTACAATTAACATATGGTTTTTCTAATTTTGTTAATAGCAGACGAGCCACCTGATTGTAAGTCACCTTCGTCCACGGACAGCAGCAACACCAAAGTCATCACCGATGAATTGCCGACCAAGAAAGAGAGAGAAGAAAGAGAGAAAGAAATAAGAGGATAAATAGAAAGAAAAACTGGCTCAATCGACTTTAATGAATCGGCCAAGTGTAAACCAAAGTAACCAAATTTTGTGAATCAGTTAGTGGGTAAAGGCGGGGTAAGAATATCATACAGTATTGTGACTCGGCCCTGTCCTTGAAATAAATGCCTACAGCCGCGCGCGCTAGGACTGCCTCTTACTAGTTGTGTTGTGTAGTGTACCCAAGGAACTTTGGCTACTGGCGGTCACCCATCCAACTACCGATCGCGGCCGCTGTTGCTTAACTTTGTCGATCACTTAATATCGACGCAAGCCGCCGGGCTATGCGCTTCTAGGTATACATATTGAAAATAAGCATAAATTGCCACTTTACAATATTTTTTTGTTTTCGTAATATTCCAAAAAAAAATTTCAGAGTGGAATGTATTCTCACCCGATATTTTCCAAAGCGGGTGGCTGGCCGCCGGTTGTTGAGAAGCAAATCGCCAGAAGGAGTAAAAAAGAAGGATATCCACGGTCCAGATTACCTGCTTTCACCAAAGAGGAAAAGGAATTAGTTCGAGGTACAATTAAAATAGCTAAAATTTTGTGGTGGAAGGGGACAGGTACAATAATGCAGGTGTTTCGACTTTTTCGGGTAGCCAGGCGTCGATGTTGCTTTAGGATGTAGGATAGGCTGTAGGATGCGTTTGTTAGTTACTAAAGGTTAGGTGATACTAACGTCCATGGGCAACTCCAGCCACTTCCTATCAAGAGGCTGGTCTGCTTGTTTGCCGTCATTTAACATAAAAAACCTATGGAGTACCTTCGATTACTGGATGGTAAGTCCGGCGACCTTTGAAAAGAGTAATTGGACGCCGTACCCTCGTCCGTTGTTCAACAGAGTGCAATACGAGCAGGGGAAGTTGTACTCAAAGATGACGGAACTCCTAACTCCCAAGGTGCAACTCACTTTGCCAACTTATGAATTGTGGAATGAGCTCCTTTCTCAGTTATACCCGGAGCGCTTTGACATGGAGTTCTTAAAAAAATGTAAAAAGTAATTAATGACAATATTTGTATATTTCAGGATCATGCGATTTCCTAGGCTTCAATCACTATACGAGTCGTGTAGTCCAAAAGGCTGGCCCTGGAGAAGATGTGGGCCTCTGGCCACTGTTTGGTTCCCCAGACTTTGACGCCAAGCTGATAATAAAACCTGAGTGGCCAAGGGCTGCTTCTTATTGGTTCGCGGTAAAGTATATATTTTGGCCTTCTCCAGGTCTTCTTTTGGTAGACTTTACTCACTATTAGTACTTTGCTTTATTACTTTTAAAGACAATGCAATGGACACTTAGCATTTTAAAAGCGTGCTTTTAGTTTTCAGTCTATAATTTATTTATTTTAACTTGATTCAGATTAACCCTGAAGGCATTCGTAACGCGCTGGGGTGGGTTAAGAAACAGTACGGTGATGTAAAGATTTTGATCACTGAGAATGGTTACTCAGCCAAAAACAATACCCTGGATGACAAGGATCGAGTGGAGTATTATAAAGCTTATTTAGAACAGGTATGGGTGTTACACTTGTAGGATCGGGTTATTTTTATCGATTTAATTATTTAAGATAGCAAACGAGCTTGCAGCACCACCTTCCGCTGCCGCCCATGACCACTGTAACCGACACAGAACAGGACTCGCAACGGGACTAGGATGCATTTTACGAGTATATCACGGCTTACCGGTTAGTTTCGGACCATTCCGAGGTCCTTTATCAAGAGCTATCGCCGACGAGAGCGCGGTTCCGAACTAGTCGGGCGAATCCGACAATTAAAATACGTGAGGTAAGCCGTGATATACTCGTAAAATGTATTCAGACACTCACGAAACGTTTCGGGGCTAGGATGGTTAGTCCAGTTAACAATTAACATAGGGTGTGAAATAAAATCCACGCTAATATTATTAATGCGAAAGTAGTTCTGTCCGTCTGTCTGTTACCTTGTAACGCTTGATCCGCTGAACCGATATTGATGAAATTTAGTATGCAGGTAGCTCGTTACCCTAGAAATAAGAAAGGACAGATTTTATCTTGATAATCATTTGTGAAAATTAGAGGTACGTGCAGGGATTCGAACCCGGGCTCCGGTTCGGGAGTCCAACGTTCTACCACTCGGCTATCACTGTGTAGAATAGATACCTATATAAATATAGAAATAAATATAATACAATATTATAATTATGTCCACGTAAACCAGTTATTTTGGTAGTTCTATTTATTCCTTTACGGGGCAGAATCGTGGACGTTAAAAGCCACATATAGAAAGAGAGTGGATGCTTTCGAGATGTGGTGCTGGCGTAGCTTACTGAGAATCCCCTGGACAGCTCACCGTACCAATGCGTCCATCCTCAAGGATCTAAAGCTCGAGCGTTCCCCACGACTTTCTAGTATATGCCTGCACAGAGTTCTCTCGTACTTCGGACATATTGCAAGAAGACCGCATGATAATATGGAGAAACTCATGGTGACAGGCAAAATTGAGGGCAAGAGACCACGAGGCCGAAGCCCCATACGATGGTCAGATCAAATATCCAAAAACCTAGAGATATCAGTTAGCACGGCACTCCACCAAGCCGCTGATCGCCTTAACTGGAGACAGGCGATCCAAAGAGTCTCAACATTAGAATCGCGATATTCGCGATCCTCAGTAATGAGGCACGACTGAAGAGAGAGATTTATTCCTTTATTTTCTTTACCTTTAGGTGCTGCTGGCCATTAAGGAAGACGGCGTCAATGTCGTGGGCTACACCGCTTGGTCGCTCATCGACAACTACGAATGGATAGAAGGATATACGTAAGTGACTGCTGACGCGACTCTCCGTTAAATATACAGGGTCTGCACAACTGACAGTTCTCCATAATGTTCTCAAAGGTGTGTGTAGTCCACCAATCCGCACTTGGCCAGCGTGGTGGACTATGGCCTGTACCGCTCACACGGTGAGAGGAGACCCGTGCCCAGCAGTGGGACAGTTATGGGTTGCGATGATGATGATGATACAGGGTCTCCCGTAATTAGTAATCCCCCGGAGGGCTCCTTTGTGTGTGAAGTCTACCAATCCACACTGGGCCAGTGTGGTGGACTATGGCCCGTATTCGTCAAATTATGAAACCCGAGCCCAGCAGTGGGATTAACGTTTGCGACGAACGTCAATGAATGACGAACGAAATGGCGTGTGGAGTGGCGTTCAAATCTATTTTTCTGTCTTTTTCTTTTGTATAGCGCTAACTCACTTTAGCGAATATTATATAATATTATATTCCTTGAGCGAATGTGCAGCCCATGTATAGGCCCTAACACCTAAGAAAGATGTTGAACGTCAAAAATCTGTGTCAGTACATCATCACAATGTGGCGACATCGCACACTCGTCACACGGTGACGTCACGAAGCCTGAATCACGCTATCTTATCTTTCTACACCGCTCGCATATATACAAGCATAGATTACACACATAAATACAAGATTCCAACAGAGATCAGTTGATCAGTTGGTGCCACAGAGTACTTTATATTTATAATGTTGGTGCTTAACCGCCTCCTCGGCATGTCGTCTCGCCCGGAGAGATCTCCCTTTGTCAAAAAAACAGTTCGAGAACTATGTTCGCATTGTTTGCAATAAACCTATCTGAATGGTTTTGTTCCAGCGTGAACTTCGGTCTATACAACGTGGACTTCAACGACCCAGCGAGAACGCGCACGGCGCGAGCGTCCGCGCGCTACTACGCGAGCGTTATCCAGCAGCGATCTCTCGACATCACACCGCGTATTACTGACGAATTATAGATATAAGATACAGTTGACGATTTATGACGCAATGGTTATATGTATATAGTACGGCCGACGGTTCTAGACCGGTCTGAAGTTACGCTTTCGGTTATTGTGCGCAGGTACAGTACTTTAGAGAGAGATAGCGACATGAACACTGAGCGTGTGACTGAAACAAACAATGCTGAAAGTGACACCCCGCGCGTCTTGCCACCATTTCGACCCTAAAATTGACTTTTGCGCAGCGATCCGAACAAAGTTCCGACCGGCCTAGAACCGCCGGCCGTACTAACATGAAATGAAGTCGAACCCATGACCCTTCGTACAACAGTTGAACCTTCGTAGAACAGTCCAGCTGTTGGAAGGTTCATGGGTCCGATTACTAGTAAGGCGGAAATTTAAATTATGAATAAAGATTTCTGTTTTCTGTTTGGATTTGTTTTTGTTGTTGTGTGAAAACATAAAAATGATGGTATATTCGGCCAAGTTAATTAGACAAATGGATGAAATGAGGCCGCACCGCTCCATTTTTGTACCGTTTGCAACATAGATTCCGTTGCACTTGTTATTATTTTTACGCTATTATTTTTTCTATTAGGATATTATTTGTTACTGTCAATTAAGTCTAGTAATTCATATAGTTCTTCATTTTCGTATTTATTTAAATATTTTGCGAATGTTAATAAAATATTTTTGTTGTATTAGAAAGTATAAGAATAAATTAATTTGAATTTGTGATATGAGCATATACGTTAAGACATAATTATGTTTTTCCATTGATATCTGAATATTTCGCCGGTGATGTCACGTTTGACATTCATTTAGTTAACCTGATCGAAGAACTATTTTTTAATTTTTCCTTCCAGGGCGGGAACCTATTTAAAAGCACACTAAACCTATTCACCCTTGACTCAAAGGCCTTTGCTCTTGGTAATAACCCTCTATTGTAATCGAACGGAAAACCGACGCGGGTAGTTTGTTGCAGTTTATTTTTACCTGCCGCATTTTGTCATCTGGTGCTTCTTGCTTCCGGGCGCCAACATCGACCTCTCCTTTCGCTAAGTCCTAGGCCTGACCTAATTTAATGCAGAATATTGCAGTGATTAAAGTGTACTTAAAAATCTTAAAATACATCATTATAATATTTATTCTGCGCTGTGGTAATAATTCTGTTTGAACAAGTGCAGTGTTGTTAATATTTGATAGCAGACAGTGTAAAACAGGCCAGTTTCAAGGTAATATTGCATTACAAAGATCCTGGTGACCCTGCTCCTCGCAATTGTTTTAATAGAGAATTAAAATTCCTCCTTTACATATTATTAAAATCTATTTGGGAGTCCAACGTTCGAACAACTTATGAAATAACTCCAAAATTACGCGTGTCTATTATTAATTTAATAAGCACCCAACACTTTGTCATCCAAAAAATGATTTTTTGACGTAACAACGTCTTATAAAACGATGAACTCTGGCTGCACGCACGAAAAAGTATGACGTCAACGTCACGTTCCGCCTGAGCCGAGCGTGCAAGCGTTAGTGCGGAACAAGCGATAAGGAGGCACGATCGCCCTAAGCGTTCAGTTTTGTTCGATGTTTTCTTATGACCTTACCACGTAAAATTATCATCCGTAAACCGACAGTACCTACAGATAACAAATTTACTGAGTTCCGATAAGAAACTCGCCACACTTTGTCATCAAGGTTAACTAAAGGAGATAGCTAACCAGACTATAATCATGCGTGTTTTTGTGACATTGAATGGAGCTATAAAATCCATCAGGAGAGACCAGAGATGGGTAAAATAGTATCATTGTTACAGATTACATCTTTGAGAGGCGCAGGTCAGTTACTTACCATACGTCACTTTCTGGTTATAGCCGTTAAAGGCTATTTACATAAAAAAATTAAAATCCAGCCAATAATGCTGAGTAGATTCATACTAGTTTTAGAATACATGGGCACCATGTGACATGGGTGTGGTGGACTTTGCTCAAGAGATAAGAGAAGGAATATTTTAGGAGAGGGACCTGGAGGTCGTCCTTCAATCAGAAGTGGACTTCATATCTCATAGTAAAATAAAATTTGTGTGAAAATCACACCTGCTAGAAGTGAAACTTTCAAAACAACGAATACTGTCAGTCCAAATATTGATGTTTTGTTTTGCTTACGTAAGCCGCTATTTTGACTCTTTTTCGTTTCCGTTTCGTTTCATTTGCGCGTCATTTTTCGACGTTGTTTCATCGACATCCAAATCACAACAATACTAAAGAAGTTTTCACTTAACAATTGTATAAGTATTACCAAATGCTCTCTCCGAAGCGAAGCCTCCATGATTGGAGCTTCTATACATATTTCTCTGATCACGATTAATTTAGACTTAAAGTCGGGTTATTGTTTTTACATAATCACTATTTTATGTAGGTTTAACTTAAAGCGGAACCCTAAAATAAATTTCACATCCAAATGAATAATTACCGAGCATTTATGTAACGTTTATGTAAATACCGTTACACATAATAATTATATTGGCGAAGTTACTGCCATTGGTTCAGACAATGTTATTGGTGACGGTCGTTTTATGGCAAGTGCTTATTTATTACTTTACTTACATTTAGTTTTCGTGTTCAATGTTATCAAATATAACTGATATGCACATTGCATTTGCACGCTGTTCTGTAGTTAGCTAGTGAGTAATACTAAATTACGCAGTAGCTAGATACTGTAGTTCATAAGCATACATAACTAAACTTACTACGAGCTTATGTCATTTTCAAACTTAAGCAACAGCGGGCGCGGTCGGTAGTTGGATGGGTGACCGCTAGTGGCAAAAATTTCTTGGGCGCTTCCGTGCTTCATAGGGCTCGTATAGCCGTCGGTCCCGGTAGTTACCATTAATGTGGTAGCAGTAGTTAAGCCAAGTCGTAGGCCTACGGGCGGCATAAAAACTTCCGACACTTGGGTTGGCCACTAAGCTGAGAGCAGCGTGGTGCATATCCTCTGGCCTCCACAGGCATGAGGAGAGACCCGTGCTCTAGTGAGCCATCAATGATTGTTATGGTCGCAGATAAACCGCGGCCGCTGTTTCTCAGAGTAACCCATTGATAGTCGTGCAGTTCGGACGGGCGAAGTCAACATATACGTCTCCACCTTAATATTAAAAAGTTAACAGTACCTTAATATTTTTAGTAGTTTCGCCAAGTCGTCATGGGGCTTGCAAGATTGGAACTTTCCCCCGGGATTCAAATTCGGCGCCGCTTCTTCGTCGTACCAGATTGAGGGTGGTTGGAACGCAGATGGTGAGTGCCTATATAATTGAGTACGGAGTCTGTACTGAACTGTGAGCGTCTCATTCCACTTGTTTTGGAAAATCTGTGCTGTGTAGCAGACGTTGGCTAAGTTTAAAGTTCGTCCGCACTGGGCTAGCAATCCGCGCAATCCGCGCTGGGGTGCAATGAAATGAAATGAAATGAAATTTTATTCGAAGTTGGTTTTTTACAAACACTTTTCGAAAGTCAATCTACGCCATCGCTTCAACAAATCCCTACCGTGAGTAGTCTTGGAAGAAGAAGCGGCAAGAAACAAATAATCATCAAGTTTATATTGTGCGGTGGAGGGACTTCTCAGTTTCGGTTCTGAGGACCAGTGCTCAATAGTGGGCCATTAATAACCGTGGTCCCCACTTCCTTTTTCCATCGACGGCGTCCATGGACGGCGGTGACGGTGACGGTACCATCATACGGTTTGTCTCTAAAAACTGTAAACTTCATACAAAAGTTGACACAGGCTACGATTTTCATAATCAAATGTGACATACATATTTTTAATGTTGGAGGTATAAAGGATTGTTGTCGTGCTTATGATATAACTTTACAGCGTAATATGTTCGAAATAGGTTGCTAAGTGAACTAACCTTCTTAGTCCCGATTTAAGTCTTGTTCCAGGTCAGTTGCAGTTGTCATGGGCGGCAGCGGAAGTTTGATGCCTTGTGCACGTTTGCTATATTAATTCCATAAAAAAATATTGTTTGTTTATATTCCAGATAAATCGGAGAGTATCTGGGACGTGTTGACACACAACTCTCCTGAGAAAATTGTCGATCGTAGCACCGGAGACGTGGCTTGCGACTCCTACAACAATTGGGAGAGAGACATCGAGATGGCTGCGGAGTTGGGCTTGGATTTCTACAGGTAAATAAATTAGTAACGCTATGCACTTATAGCCTCATAAGTACTAGAATAAAAAGCAGTGATAGCCGTGTGGTTGAACGTTGGACTGCCGAACGGGAGGGTCCGGGTTCAAACCCCGCACGCACCACTAATTTTCAAAAATTATGTGCGTATTAATATTTAATTATCACTTGCTTCGGTGAAGGAAAACATCGTGAGGAAACCTGCACACCTGAGAGTTCTCCATAATGTTCTCAAAGGTGTGTGAAGTCCACCAATCCGCACTTGGCCAGCGTGGTGGACTATGGCCTATACCCCTCACACTGTGAGAGGAGACCCGTGCCCAGCAGTGGGACAGTTATGGGTTGTGATGATGAAGTACTAGAATTCCCTGTGTCGTGATGCCATGGACATTGTTTTATTCATCGATTGACGGTTTTATTAATGGATTGTTTGATTTATTAATTGATTATTTTATATGAATTGATCCATTTTTTTAATATTACATACTATTCTGGAATTTTATAATCTAGAGACGACCATCTCAGTGCTCAAGGGTAGCAACGCATCTTTTACCAAATTAGAACAAGCCTCTTATTGACAATTATTACAAACTGGACTATTACTTACTAACAACAACTAACAGAACTCTCCCTGTCCCAGTCCTCATGCTTATTAACAAACTAGAAGTAGAACTAGACTAACCATCCTCATTCTAGTTTGATCTAGGTCGGTCACAGTTGTCATGGGCGGCAGCGGAGGGGTGGTGGTAATATGGTTCTTCTTAAAATGCCATCCATCATTCCAGGTTCTCTTTATCATGGCCTCGTTTGTTGCCGACGAGTTTCTCAAACAACATCAGCGAGGCTGGAACAAAATATTATAGCAATTTGATCAATGGTCTTCTCGCCAGAGGAATCCAACCAGTTGTAACTTTATACCATTGGGATCTTCCAGAAAGGATACAAAAGTTGGGTACGTCATGCTTAGTGACTACGAAACATTTTGTGCCAGCTGGCACAGAAGCAAGAAGGCACCTTGCTTGGAAGTTATTGCAAGTGCCTGTCTTCTATTTTGAAATAGGAACCAACTATTTGTTCGATCTAATAATTTATTACAGACAAATCATATGTAATTTTAGTATAATTATATTTGGCTAATCATGCATTACAACCACACTAAAGGCAGCTGCTGTTGAGGACTTCATCGCCACTTACCATCAGGTGTGATTGTAAAGCGCTATCTTATAAGAAGTAAAAAAAAGTTCAGAGCTAGCGGACTTTACGGAAGCTGGCACACATTTTATAAATGGTTAAGTTTAGAGTATTCTTAAAACGATTTTGAACCCAGGCGGCTGGACAAATCCATTGACGGCAATTTGGTTCGCGGACTACGCAAGAGTCGTTTTTACTCTCTTCGGAGACCGAGTGAAGACCTGGATAACCATCAATGAGCCCGGCCTGATCTGCGATGCGGCCTACAATTCAGGAGAGTTAGCACCTGGCGTTCTCGATCCGGGACTGGGATTTTACCTTTGCAGCAAAAATGTTCTTTTGGCTCATGCGAAAGCTTACAGGATATATGATGAAGAATTCCGGTCTAAATATCGAGGTAACCATTTTCAATAACGATATTAGTAAAAAATATAGGTGCATAATAATCAAACGATCTTCTCGAGAACTAGGAATTTAAACTATAATAAACGTCGCAGCTTCCCTGGTCAAAAGCTAACCTAATGGAAATTAACAAGTTATTCCTTAAATCTAAAAAGTGTAACCGGCTCTACACCTTTCTAACGGGAACAAATTTCTGTTAAAACAATTATTACACTTAGCAATAGAACCCAGAACTAAATCGCCATCAAGCATTCTGTTTATATGTAACTAGCTGCCCCAGCGAACTTCGTACCGCTCTATAATTAATAAACAAATAATAATATGGTGACATATCGACAGCAGCGCCACCTACCGGGTCCAATTGTAAATCAAAACCATTCTTGGATACACCTGAAGACACACAAAAAATTTCAACCGAATCGGTATAGCCGTTTTTGAGTTTTAGCGTGACTAACGCACAGCAATTCATTTTTATACATGATATAGCCTATGTCACCCGGGGATAGTGTAGCTTTCCAACAGTGGAAGAATTTTTCAAATCGGTTCAGTAGTTTTGAAGCCTATTCGATGCAAACAAACAAACAATCAAATCTTTCCTCTTTATAATATTAGTATAGAAGTATAGATATAGATTTGAATAAAGACGTACATTATCTTTTAGGTGAAGTAGCGATTACTAATCATTTAGGTTGGATGGAAGCTGAATCAGAGGATCAAGAAGATGTGGCCGAATTGCTTCGAGAACTATCCGTGAGTCTTTTTATTTGTTTCTTTTAAATACCTTTTTTCTTTCTTCTATATTTTTTCTGGGCTGACAATAGATCAATATCGTCTTTAGTGTTACTGGTGGCCCTGAACAATGGTGACCACTTACCATCAGGTGGTTCGTCTCCTCGGATGTCAGTTATTTACATAAAAAGAGGTATATTTTAACATAATATTTTAAAATCGCAGGGTGGACTGTATTGCCACCCAATATATTCCAAAGAAGGTGGCTGGCCTCCGTCTTTTGAGAAGTATATCGCAGAGAAGAGCAGAAAAGAAGGGTATCTACGTTCTAGATTGCCGGAGTTCACCAAAGAAGAAAAGGAATTGATTCAAGGTATTATTCACGATAACTTTAAAACAACTACCTTATTTGATAGTGACCCTATCAAAGTGCTATTGGGCTGATTGGAGCCATCGTGCTCGTCCACAATATGGTCGTGTTTTCCGACCGCTCCGATGCCTCTATTTATTCAGCGTGAGTATTATGACCTTAATCATCCAAGTCGTTCAGTTCTTTTCATTTCATTCAAGTTTTTAACAGCCAACCTTCCTTGCGTGTGCACCTTGCTGAATACGGGGATAGTGATGCCCAATTCCAATGAGATTACATTCGAATTGGATTGGATCTCTATTAAATCTCTATTGGATTTCGATGGTCCAATCACCAAGTTTAAATACAACGAACGGTATTCCTGTACGCAGGGTTACAGCAGGGTTTTCTAGATGCTTAGTTAACTTTCGTCTCTTAGAATCAATCGTAAGATCCTGAGATGAAGTATTGGCAGGTCAAATGGTACTTCCGCTCGCTTGTCAGCTGGTGGAAAAAAAAATCTATATTTGTACTAAAGTGGCATATCCACAAAAATTATAGATGCCAATTAGAGTTGTGTAAATATTTTACAAGTCCAGAGGGCAACCTTCCTGAAAATTTATAACAAATCCAACATCTCGCCATATACCTCGTCAGCGCAACCACGATCACTCTGGCAAGAGTGTCTTTTTACATATAAGTATTTCAGGAACATACGATTTCCTCGGGTTCAATCACTACACAAGCCGTATAGTTCGAAAGGCTAAACCTGGAGAAGTTTTGGGAAACTGGCCGTTTAACGACTGCCCGGAGTTAAATGTCAAGATGATGATCAAACCCGAGTGGCCTATGGCTGGTTGCTCCTGGTTTGCCGTAAGTTAATTCCAATTTTATACTATTTAAACGAGCAATTCTTGTATGGCTTCAACCCCTTAATTCCCCGTCACCCATAGCTATCAACAACACCACAGGCATTTCAGATGCGATGCCGGCCAAGAAAGAAAGAAGAAGAGAGAATCCATCAAGCATGGGCTGACTTCTGACGCCTCTTGCCATACCCTGGTCCGGGGTCAGTATCCCAATACGGCTACCCCAATACGGCCGGCAATAATTATGTATTACAAATTATAGCGATATTGCTTACATTTCAGATATACCCAGAAGGCATTCGGTACATGTTGGCGTGGGTCAAAAAAAAGTATGGCGATGTGAAAATCTTTATCACGGAGAATGGTTATGGTGACAAAGAGAAAAGTCTTGACGATGTGAAAAGAATACAATATTATAAAGATTATTTAAAACAGGTATTGTTGCAATATGGTTTATATCAGTAAAGAGTTCATTCAGCGTTTCATGATTGTTGGCAATTCATCAAGATTTCATACGGAAGTTTGGAGTTTTTATAGCGTTTGCCTAAGAAATCCCTATGGTGAGTGGTCTTGGAAAAAAGGAGCGGTAAGATGCTTACTCCTAAGGCGTTTTTCCTACTAACAGGTCCTACACTGAATTCATGTCCAATCTTTGATGAGAAAGTAATTACTAATTTAAAGCATACAGTGTTTGTAGGTACTGCTGGCGATTAAAGAAGATGGGGTGAATGTTGTCGGTTACACCGCTTGGACTCTTATGGACAACTTCGAGTGGTCCGATGGTTATAGGTATGTAACGAACCTGAGCTCCTTAATGGAAATTGCTAATGTTCTAAAGCTAAGTTCTTTTCCAGCGTGAAATTCGGTCTATACAACGTGGACTTCAACGACCCAGCGAGAACACGCACGGCGCGAGCGTCCGCGCGCTACTACGCGAGCGTCATCCAGCAGCGATCTCTCGACATCACACCGCGTATTACTGACGAATTATAGATATAATAAAAATAATAATCCCAATACAGACCTATCACTTGCCATCCTACTATTTATAAAATTTTAACCTCAGCTCTAAGTATGTATATCTGTATATCTAATTGTTGTAGCTACCTACTTATGTAGCTACAAAAATTAGTAGACACATTGAACACCATGAAATCTTAGCAGAAGAGCAAAAGGCTGCAGACGAGGCCACATGGGGTGCGAGCAACTAATAACAGACTCTACTAATGTATAAGTTACTGAGTAATTTTATAATAGAGTCCATAGAGTAACAGTTACTCTATTATACACAAACATGCGACAACAAAAAACAAAAATTTACCTTGTATACCTAACATTATATAGATTACAAGAAAGCTTTTGACAGTAGCCCACACTGTTGGTTATTGATTTTACAGATATATAAAATCAATCCAACCCTGTTAAATTTTCTGCGGAATAATTTGTCATATTGGAAAACATCATTACAGGTAAATTTCAATAATAACAGAGTTTCAACTTGACAGATCATTTATTAAAAGGGGTTAAGTTCAAATAACGAAAAATAAGCGGATTTTTTTTAGCAAAACAAAGACCGACTCCATTAAATTTGTATGTCAAACAAAATTTAAATGAGACAAAGAAAATTTAAATGACAGAAAAATCTTATCTCCTCCTAACCAAAAAAAAAAATTACAAATCATTTAGTAAATGACGGAGTTCGAACTCCGTCATTTACTAAATGATTTGTAATTTTTTTTTTGGTTAGGAGGAGATTTTGAGAGTTTGAGATTTTCATAAAAAAATGTAAAGGTTGAGAATCTCATCTTTTTTTGAAGTCGTTTAAATGGCATTTTCTCCACTCAAACGTCGGCTTAGCGCAACGATTAAACTTAATTCGTTGGCATAGCGATATTCGTGCGTTCGTACATTGCGTCAATTACCTACATGTCAATTTATTACAAATAGTTTAAACACTATAAACGCCCTTTTGTATTAATTAAAAAGCAAAAAAATAATAAAGCTAACCTTGGAGTTTAGCACTCAAACCATAATAAACTTTAGCTTGAACATAAATAAATATGTTTATAAAAATTCGTGCCTATGCTCATTAGCGCTGATTTTTTTGTGGATACAACGAGTTAACAAAAGAGTATGTAGCGTACGGCAGTGCCCCCGCCAAGACAAGCCAAGCGAAGCACACGAGCACTACTTATCTTTTCTCGAAGCGCTTCATCGTTTTTTTAACCCTCTTATCTTGGGTTTGGATCATACCAGATAAACAAAATACCTGGAATTTGATGTCCATAAAAAGTTTCAATTGCATAGCTCTTACACCTTAGTCAAAATATTGCTTGCCCGCAAGAATACTGTATTAACTCTAAAAACTTACTTTTTCAGGAGAAGCGATTAAAGCTTTTAACTACCAATATTGTGGTACTTTCTTACGAGAGGGATATTGACACAACTTTCGTAATTTGCTTATTCAGGGAGCAAACGATTTTCTACCTCATTCAAAAGGTAGAACGTACTTTTTTTATTCGAACTGTATCATTAAGTCAGTTAGTGCCAAATTTTGACTTAATACTGTATTCTTCCGGACAAGCGAATGTGGCTTGGCCCTATCGCTACCATCACATGGGCGTAAGGTGAAAAATGTAATCACTGTTCACTACTATTATATTACACAATAGTTTTTGTAGTAATGAACGACCAAACCACCTATTTTGACTAAGGTGTAGAGTTTGTGAAGTTTTAGAAGCATAGCTCTACATGAGATCTGAAAAATTTTTGACATTACAAGCCATGGTCTCGTCTTGGCAACATTTTATATGATAATGTTTTTGGTGGGATACTAATGACATAATGCGAGAAACAAAGTTAGGGCGCTTTCAAATTAGAGGGATGGACCCGGACTGCTGCCGCACTGTTGTTGCCGACCGTGAGCCGGACTGCTGCCGTCCGGCTGCAGTCCGGCGCGAATCGTCTTATTTGAAGAGATACGCGGCTGCAGTCCGGTCGAATTTTAGTGATTTCCGTCGATATCGAAACTAGACTTCAGGGTGCCATGGACTCTGAAGAGGAAATGTTATTGTTAGTTCTCTTGCTACGGAAGAAACATAAACGACGCCGTACTAGAGCGTCGCCAATGTTTTCTTTAACATATAAAATGATGAACGTGATTTTTATACACTTTACCCAAGATTAAAAGAGTGAAATAAATAAATAAATAAAACTCTAAGTACTAACTCTAAGGCGTCGTCCTAATTGGCAGCGATCGTACGATGGCGCGATGCGTTTTCGTCGTGCGATGGGTTCAAACATACAGTTTTCGTAAGAGTGTCCTATTTGAACCTTACAAGTAATTGTATTGAAATATCCATCGCACGACGAAAACGCATCGCACCATCGTATAATCGCTGCCAATTAGGACGACGCCGACGCCTTAGGGTCCTAAGTTACACATTCGATAAATTTTATGACTCTTTTCCCATCACTATTGACAATCAAGCAGCAATTTGCTCCTTGTAATAAATGTAATAATTTATGCGAAACTTGATGAGAGGACAGACGTCAAATAAACGTCATAGAGGCCTTCATTTCGTTCCGCTACTATAGTTTCTAAGTAAATGTGTTAAAGGATAATTTTATATTAATAAGAATTCATTTAATTATATGGTTATTAACTAATTACTAGTTAATAACCATATAATTAAAATATTAGAGTGGAATTCGAGTAATTTGATAAGTGCGAAGATAATGTCTATATCTAGGTACTATAATAATAGAATAAAGAGGAAAAATTTGATTGTTTGTTTGCTTGCAATAGCCTCCGAAACTACTAGACGGATTTTGAAAATTATTTCTCCATTGGGCACAATGGTATCTCAGGATTAACATAGGATATAGATTATCCCGGAAAATAAGAATTTTTCCTGGTACCCGATTTTGTGGAAAAAAGAGATTGAGGTTCACGTTTATTACGAACGCTTCTTCAACGTTAAAGGGTACATTAATGATTTCTATAGGAAAGTTGTAAGTTTTAAAAATGCGTCCATATAAATCTGCGGCAGCATTATGTCTAACTGTTATATTTACTCCACAATAACGACTTTTATGTCTTTAAAAAAAGTAATATTAATTCCCGCAGCGAAGCGACGGCGGATTTACTAGTGTTGTATAAATAGCCGTAATGATAATAAGAACGTAGGATTAGACTTACTGATATTTTTTTTGGTAATGTATAAGAATTTTTTGCGTTTGTCAGGATGTTTGTGGATTATTTTGTTTGTAGTTTAGGTATGCATGAAGATTTTATATTTAGATTAGTGACCCACCTATGCTTAGATTATCTATGTCTTAATACCATAAAATCAAATATGTCTTGTTTGATTTTCTGGTGTACAAAGAGTTATTGTATTGTTTTGTATCTTTTTCATAATCACACGATATTCTTTTATCATTAATAGCACTCACCATGTACTAGTCTAGTATTAGTGTCTAGTAGCACTTACCATGACCTAAATAATGTACCTAGTTCCCCCGATTATTTTACTGGCAATGTATCGTTGAGGCCAGACTCGGCTCTAGTAGGAACCTACATATAGCGCCCGGGTGCATCCAATACCTTGACGCCCTTTTGTATCAAAATACGCAGTCGAGGTGGGATAGATACCTACTTATAACGCTCTCGGCGCCCCCTAACAGCCGGCGCCTGGGTGCACCGCACCCCCTGCACTATAGGTAAAGTCGCCCCTGGTTGATGCTGTCGTGTTTCGTCATCAGATGGTTTGTATGTTTATCGGTTGATAGAAAAATTTACCCCTAAGTAAAACAAGGGAGGCACAATAGTATCAAACAGATTACAAATCACAAAATAAAGAAGCATCTAATGATAATTATGGCGATAATACGATGAGAATAAATTACTTTGTACGTCAATTTATAAGAAAAGAGGTAGATTAAATTATCTTCATTTGCAAATATGGTGCGGATTACAGCGGTACTTCTCAGGTATTTCGTGTAATTACTTGATTTTAACATATGTAATTAAGTATATTGTAATCCTACGCCATCTAACTTACGAGTAACATTGTAGTTTTTAAGGTTACAAAGGAATAAGGAAGTTATAATTTTTGTTATAATTGTTATTTTATGGATTTAAGACAGCAAAGGAGCATGCATACCATCCGCGCCGTCCATGACAACTGTGACTGATACGAAACAAGACTCAAATCGGGACTAGGATGGTTAGTTCGGTTAGCAAAGGGTAAGTCCTCATACCTGCTAACAAAGCAGGTATGAGGACTGGGACAAGTACTTTTAGTGATAGTTAGTTTTTTGTCTTTGTTAGTAATACTCTTGGCTTCAACCCTATGAAAGGCCCACTACTGAGCACGGGTCTCTCCTCATACACGAGGAGGCCTAGAGCGTACTGCAGCACGGTGCTCCAGTTAGGATTGGTGGAGGAGTCAGTGGCCAACCTAAGTGTCGGAATTTTTTAAGCCGCCCGAGGGCATCCGACATGGCTTACCGACTGCTACTAAGTAAAAACAACCGGGACCGACGGCTTTACGTGCCCTCCGAAGCACGGAAGCACCCAAGAAATTTATCCACTAGTGGGCACCCATCCAACTACCAACCGCCCGCTGTTGCTTAACTTTGTCGATCACTTGAGATCGACGCATCCGCCGGGCTATGTGAGTTTCAGTAATAGTCTATGTAGTTGGTAATTATTAAGTAAGAGCTCAATTATACTATGGTTGTCTTCAAGGCAAGAGTGAACAGGTTTCCTCTAAGTTAGTATGCTTTATTACCCTTGACTATGTCGCCACTTACCATCAGAGGGGGGATATTGTCAAGCAAAAATAAAAATAAAATGCTATATTTTTCCATCACAGCTTCCTCGTCAGTGCCACGTCAGGATTGGACAACACCTTCCCTGCAGGGTTCAAATTTGGCGCCGCTTCATCGTCATATCAAATCGAAGGTGGCTGGAATGCGAGTGGTAAGCAGTGTCCGACAAAGTTAAGCAACAGCGGTCACGGTCGGTAGTTGGATGGGTGACCAGTGGTGTCAAAATTTCTTGGGCGCTTCTGTGCATCATAGAGCGCGTAAAGCCGTCGGTCCCGGTTGTTACCATATGGTAGCAGTAGTTAAGCCACTACCAATCCGCACGCTCGCAGCGTGGTGGGGTATGCTCTAGGCCTCCTCAAGTAGGTATGAGGAGAGACCCGTGCTCAGTAGTGGGCCATTAATGGGTTGATGCCAAGCAGAACATGGACTACTATACCCTCCAGTACAATTCCTACTTTGCTAGCGCATGCTTGTGGTCTGCAATCGTGCCTTGGCTATTTACCATCTCGTTCTAAAGTTAATCGCCAAATCTTCTTAACCTTTTTTAATGATTATTATAATTATAGTAAGCCCGCTTAGGACTCACCCTAGAACCTAGGGACTCATGCCCAGCTGTGGGGCAGTTAATGGTTGTGATGATGACTCACCCTAATAATATTTTAAACGGGAATCTTAAAATTGATTTATCTATAATTTTAAATCGTTAGCCATAGGATATAGACATATGGCATCATGGACTTGGCTGTAGATATTGTCGACATTTTATTTTTCATACAAGTTTAATTTTAGATAAAGGTGAAAGCATTTGGGACCGACTGGTCCATTCGCGGCCAGAGTTGGTAGTTGGTGGTATTGCTGGCGATGTGACCTGCGACTCCTATCACAACTGGCGGCGTGACGTGGAGATGGCTCATGAGATGGGATTGACTTTTTACAGGTGATCTATATATACAGGGTGTCCGGGGTCGGAGTAGCGATGATTTTAAAGGATTTTCATTAATAAATACTTATTAATGGAAATAAATAAATTTTAATTCACAGGTTCTCCATATCATGGCCCCGTTTACTGCCAAACGCGTTTCCAACTAAAATAAGTGAAAGTGGAAAAAAGTACTACAACGATTTAATAAATTATCTCCTGGAGAAGGGCATTGAACCCATCATCACGCTTTACCACTGGGACCTACCACAGAAGCTGCAGGATTTGGGTACATATTCAAATAAATAAATAAAAAAACGTGAACACACTCATACCCCCGCACTAGGCTTCCCCGTGTCGCGGGTGGCATGGACAACATAAATCACGAACACCCATGGCCCGAGAACAAAAATTGTGTTGCGGCTGGGGGCTTGAAAGCCAGTATTTTCTTTCCTCTTTCTTCTTTTTTGGCCGGCAATGCATCTATGATACCATCTAAACGTCTTACCATCAAAATAACAAAAAAAAAACACTAACAATCTCAACACAAACTTACAGGTGGCTGGACCAATCCATTGATATCGGACTGGTTCTCCGACTACACGAGAGTTGTGTTCTCCCTCTACGCCGACAGAGTGAGGACCTGGATTACAATAAATGAGCCAAATATGATGTGTGACGTGAATTACAGCATACAAATGTTTGCACCGCTGATCAATGAACCAGAAATGGCTGGATTTTTGTGCAATAAGCATGTCCTTGTTGCTCATGCTAAGGCTTGGAGGATATACGATAAGGAGTATAAGAAAAAGTATCACGGTGAGTCAATTGGGTAGCTGACTGTTTTAGGAAATGTTTAAAACTATATAGCACCAACCCAGTACCTACCTAATAATCGCCAAAATTTTAAAGTCATCCGTTCCCAAAAACTGGTAAATTGGCAATGAAAAAATCCTTGAATAGCGTCTGTGACTCTGTGTTTACTAATCAGCATTCTAGTTGTTTCTGAGATAAGCCGCGAATTGACAGACAGAGGGTTTCTTGTTGATTAGAGAACCTAAATGAGTCATATTTTCAGGTAAAATGACTATTGGTAGCCAGTTCTTTTGGATAGAACCAAAAACCGAAAAAGATGAAGATATCGCAGAGCTGGCGAGACAGAGTTCTGTGAGTATCTATTATACACAGGAACCGTTGCTGACAGAGATGGGCAACGTATAATCATCATTACAGTTGTTTCATCTGTTGTATTTTGCCCAAAATGTAAACATGACTACGGATTGCGATTAGGGGAAAACCGGGTAATCCCGGTCAGGCGACAATACCGGTCACCCAATTATCTTACAAAATACTTTGTTTACGCGCACTCAAAAATGCATAAAGGGAGGACTGTTTGCTCCCCGCTCAGATGCACCAACCTCAGTTCAGTTCCGACCACGCGCCACTGAAAAAAAGATTTGTGTTTTTTTCACGCAACTCTCTTATAACTTTTTGGCCGCAGAATTTAAGAGGTGAGTATAATAATATTTCGATTTCATTTATTGTCTATAATAATTTTTGCCAATTAGTTATCTGACTATCTATTTCATTGAATATTTCAAGTAATTTGCAACAAGTTTTTTTTTTAATTATTTTTAACTTCAAAAGTGCACAGGTGGCTAATGCCGGTCAACCCTGACCGGTATTACCTGCAAGTCACGTATACAAGTAGATTATATTTTTTAAGTGTGTTCAACTACGTATATCTTCGTCAAATGAGAAAGTATTTTTATAATTATTTTTTTATGCGAAAGGTATGCTCCCGACATGGTCCTTTTATCATCAGGTCGTGATCTGATGATGGAACCCCATTAACCAGAGCACAACATATCAGTACCGGATTCACCATCGCTTCTCAACGATTATATCCCTAGCGAAAAATCTATAAAAAAGGTGAAAAAGAGAATGTTTGAAGAAAGTAATAATGAAAGCTCGTCGAACTCTGAAATTGACATGATAGACGTACCTGATGACGATGAAGACACCATTGAAGATCTTGAGAACAAGTGTATGCTATGCAACGATTATGGCTAGCACAATAAACATTGGTACAGTACAGGTGTGTTCAGTGGGGGCTTTGAGCTCATGCTAAGTGTTTCCGTAGGTTACATATGCGATTTGTGTCGTTAATAGCCTGACCGGTATTGTCATCCTGCTGACCGGCATTACCCTCCATGTCGGGCAATGGCGGTCAAAGACACTTTTTTTTTAAATGTTTATTGTGCCCAATTTATTATGACTATTGATCTTATTGTTTGTGATTATCGTAGAATAATAGTTGAAGTTCTGTTTGCCGAATAGTTTTTAAGTAAAAGGTTGATTTTCACTTATTTACATTTGATTTTGCTTAGGTGACCGGCATTACCCGGTTTTCCCCTACATACATCTGGAGGTACCGAAAAACCCCCGAAAAGAACATTATAACATACTAACTAACCTTTTCTCGAAAGGCGCTCGCGAGGGCATTTCCGGGCCTCCAAATGTACCTACCTAATTATAATCTGTAATCATGATTAGACTTAGTCCATTTTTGCCAGGTTCACTAGGGACCTGTACACGGCTGTGGTTTGTTGATAACGATTGTGTTGATACCCTTGAGAACTAAGATGGTCGCCTCAAAAAATTGCAACCGGATCGATTCCAGGCCCGCTGGAGTTCTTTATGTTAGAAGACTTTTCACGTATTCCATTTTATTTGATTTTATTTTAAGATAGGACTGTACTGCCATCCAATATACTCCAAGGAAGGCGGGTGGCCGTCATCAGTAGAGAAGGCTATGGCAAAGTACAGCAGAAAAGCTGGTTACGCGCGCTCCAAGCTACCTGCATTTACAAAAGAGGAAATATTATTAGTACGAGGTTAGTACTTCGTTTTCTATAATGATGATTAATTGGCAAGGCAAAGGGCGGAATGGTTGTCAATGGGTAGACACGTTTTAGAATTGACTTCTGTTTAAAAGCTTTTAATTAACTTGCAATGTAAGTAAGAAAATAAATTAATTACTTCGCACTTAGAAGTCACTTAGCATTACGAAAGCGTATTTTTAAAGTATTAAATAATTTATGTCTCCTATTCCATGAAAATGTATTAGATACATTTTTCGTGCAAGTTATGAATCCTAGTTGCTGCGAACATTGTTACATTACGCAAAGATTTGCCAAGTCTCAAATTATTATTTGTCCATAATGCTAGGTAGTGTAAACATGTTATTTCATAACTTTATTACATACTTTACTAATTACAATAGATGCAAAAACATAAAAATAAATAAAATAAAGGTAACTTATGAATTAAAATGTAGGCCCCTGCGGTGCAGTACCCAATTATGTTATTTATAATTTTTTCTGAATATATTTGGTAATTTAAAAACCAATTATGATGCGAATAAAGATTGTTTTTATGACCACTTTTGGGGAAAATCCGCTTTGACTGTGAGCAAGATATGTTGTTTTGAATTTGAATGTTTTTTGCAAATTTTCTTTCGCCGTTTCTTTTTCTCCTCTAAGATTTAAAATTTAAAGGCACCTTAGCGAAACGGCGGTAAATGCAAAAAATGACGTTCTTATGTGTATTCAAAATACCTACGTGAAATAAATGATTTGACTGTTCGAGTTTAAGTTTGAATTAAATTTTGATTAAGTATTAATCACATCTAAATAATATACTAATAATAATTCTGTAACTGGTCTGTACATACAAGATATATGAAAAAACTTTTACTGTCCTTTGGGGTTTTTTTTTAACGCAAAAGAATCCAAAACAATGATTTTTAGAATTATTGTCTGTTTGTCTGTTGTTTTGTACGCGCTAATCTCCGAAATGGCTTATCCGATTTGGGTGCGGTCTCTAATATATTGTGGCAAGCTTAATTTTTCGCACCACTGGTGGTACGGACTTAATGGGACCGGTGGTGGACGTGCTCTCCAAATCACGGATGCACGCAAGAGTTCATGCCATTACCGATTTTAATGATTCTTTTTATATTTGAACTAGTACCTAAACCCGCCCTCGCTTTGCTTCGGGAAACCTGTCCCTTAGTACCCAAGTCCAAAATTGTTTGCGAAGAACTTTAATATATTATACATATAAACTTTCCTCTTGAATCATTCTATTTATTAAAAAAACCAGCTTTACTACATAGTATATAAAAAAAAACTTTATTTTATACTATGTAGTAAAGCTGGTACCTGTCATGTGGCCCTATTTAAATCTGAGCGAGATCTGACGATTACTTTTTGAGTTATCCCTTACAAATATATTTTATGTTATGCATTGCGTAATATATTTATAATATATAGATATACATATATGATTGACTTCGACTACGTTGATGATTATCTCATTTTATTACTTGTTGATGTACGAGTAAAATGAACAAAAAAACTGTACCTATAGAATTAAAGTCGGTGTTTTTTATAAATGTAATAATGTTTCAATTGTATGTACCAAACATCATAACACAAATTAATTTTCAATAAGTAACGCTACACACTCATAGCCCTCATAGCTCCTTGATTTCATAGTTTCATTAGTAGAATTAGTTCAGGACTCGTGTCGTGAGTCACGACGTTTAATTTTTACTCTCAGCGCCGCTAAAGAAGTGCCACTTCAAAAGTCTTATACCTATTCAATATGCTGACGTTACAGGCACATACGACTTCTTTGGTATGAACTACTACAGCGGCCGGCTGGCGCGGCGAGCTGGACCACAAGACCAACCTATCATATGGTCCATCAACGGCCATGCCGAGTTCAATATAGCTCTGGATACGGATCCAAGCTGGCCGGTGACAAGTCATCCATTCGTACCGGTAAATTGCTTTTAAATAACAAGTTTTGGAACGGCTCCATACCTTACTTTCGGTCCAACCAAATCTCCCTGCATGCACCCTGCTTAACAATGGAGGAAGCTTTTTCTTGAAGGCAGCAAACGAGCATGCAGCACCAGCTTCCGCTGCCGCCCAAGACTACTGCGACCGACCTAGAACAAGACTCAAATGGGGACTAGAATATTTAGTCAGGTTAGCAGACGGTGTCAGAACATTACTTGGTTAGGTTTTTTAGCAAGTATAAGGACTGGGAAAGGGACTGTTAGTGACAGTTAGTCCTGTTGTTGTAACGGCTCGTTGCTAAGTCTCGGCCTAATTCAATTATAGATGTGTTGCTACCCTTGAGGACTGAGATGCTTGCCTCTAAAAAAGTGTATGAACTCCCCAAGGATCCTTTTTACCATCTTATTTATTTCTGTAGGCAGGATTTTTTTTACTTGGCTAGTTGCCATCCTCCTTCTAGAATCAGGCGTGTTACATTTTTTACCTGTTTCGAGAGCCACTAATAAGCCTGCTTTTACTTGGCTGTCAATGTGTCGCTGATACGTTTTGGTGTTACTGTTGTCCATGGGCGGCGATATCAGTGATAACCGA
The DNA here is from genome assembly GCA_905404295.2 of Ochlodes sylvanus. Classification (NCBI taxonomy): domain Eukaryota; kingdom Metazoa; phylum Arthropoda; class Insecta; order Lepidoptera; family Hesperiidae; genus Ochlodes; species Ochlodes sylvanus. Next base: position 2,978,611 of record FR990149.1, read on the forward strand.
GTGGCTTGAACCTTGGACTTCCGGACCGCGGGGCCCTGGTAGAAATCCTGAACGCACCGCTTATTTTCAAAAAATATGTGCGTATTAGAAATTAATTATCACTCGCGTGAAGGAAAACATAATGAGGAAACCCGCACACCTGGGAGTTCTCCATGCTAGGAGGCAAAATGCCACCATGCAAGGGTTCTGACCGTCTAGAATCTAGTTTATACTGGGTGATACAGAGCCCTCTTATAAGAGGGGCCGTTGTTTCTCCAGCCCAGCCTCGTCTATTGTTCAGCACGGGGTCACAAAAACAACAGAGGATGCTGGCTTAGGGGCAAAGGTGGAAGGAGCTTCTCAAAATTATGATTACTGAGTTTATTTACAGAAGATTCGTACAAAAGTGGAAAGAGAATGAATTGTTGCTACTCTCAAACCCTGACCCAACTGATTTCATTCGTTAATCGGAATGTATTTTCCATTTCAGGTTTATCCTGAGGGTCTGCGCAGGAATATCCAGTGGATACGACAAGAGTACGGGGACTTTGAGTTTTTTATCACTGAAAATGGATGCAAAGATGGATCGATGCATGATCAGTCAAGGATTCAATTTATCAGGGCACATTTAGAGCAGGTGAGACCCACACCAAAAGATGTTCAGTATCTATTAATTCTTGCGACAGATACGCGATAAATTTCGCATGTGAATGACGTACCTGCAAAATTTTGACTGGCTGGCTTCAAACTATTCCATTAGTATATAATAATATTGTATAGTATACCTACACGTCCACACTCATATACACAATGACTCAGAATCACGCAAAGCACACACAAAACTCACGCATTTACACAAAGCACACGTACACGTTTTTATTTTTAGTTTAATTAAATTATTATTGAGCAGAAATCTCACCTGAGGAGGCCTAAGGCAAACTCTATCATGCTGCTCCAATGCGGGTTGACGAAGGGGTTATTGGCCAACCTAAATGTCGAAAATAATTTTTGCCGCGCGAACGCCTCCGACATGGCTTAACGACTTCTACCTTATGATAACAACCGCAGTGACGGCTTGACGTGCCCTCTGAGGCACCGAAGCGCTCAAAAATTTTACCAACGGCCACAAATTCAACTGCCGACCCCGCCAGCTGTTGTTTAACTCGGTGATAACGTAAGCCGCCGGGCCATGAGCACTATAAATTATAATGACTGTTGTTGAACTGATAGGAAATCCGTTTTTTTACAGGTGCTGATTTCTATCAAAGAAGACGGTGCCAATATAACAGGCTACACTTATTGGACGCTTATGGATAACTTCGAATGGTTGACCGGATATACGTAAGTAACTTACGTGCGTAGGTAAGAAAGACATTTTGCTTCGATGTTGAATGTCATTCCTTGAAATTAATCTTAATATATATAAATCTCGTGTCACAATGTTTATCTTCAATGGACTCCTAAACCACTTAACCGATTTCAATCAAATTTCACATGTACCCGTATTTTGGTGTAACTTAAAAGATAGGATAGTTTTTATATATTTTAATTGCAAATTAAATGTTTAGTAAACAAAAATAGTGTTCATTTTATGTTTAGTTTTATGAATTCCTCATAGATGGCGCTGTTGGTTGATTCGTCAATAAAAGCATTCGTTTGACAACTAGGTTGCGAAGACACCCGGTAGATGGCGTTGTTAATCTATTATAATCACTGAGCCACAGCAACGCGTGGTATGGTATCTAGTCTTCTATAAAGTTAGTTGCTACCAACATTTATCGACAGTCAATGGCGTAACTTGACTATCGATAAGCGTAACTTATGGTCAAGTTACGATAAGTTTGACAGCAATAATTCGTTTCGAATAATCCAGAAAATGTACAAAAATTTTAACAGTACAAGTACCTATTACATAAACATTTTTCATATTTTTCAGTTCAAAATATGGCTTGTACCAAGTAGACTTCGAGGACCCAAAACGAACGCGTACCCCGAGGGCTTCAGCGCATTATTACTCGCGTGTCATCAGGACCAACTCCCTGGATGTACCAATTCCTGAGGAACCCATCCAGCATCACAAAACGAGGAATAGTTCAGCATCCATCCTAGTAAATAATACATACTATAATTGTTTAATTGGCTTAGTAATACCGTATTTATATTCGTTTTTTAGATTAGTTGATCTATAGCACAATTGTTATTACAATCATAGTTATACCTTGGCTAGCGAATCGTGGCACAAAAGAAAGTGTGGCAAAGTTAAAAATCTTTTTAACTTTGCCGCTTTGCCGTGATTTACTGGCAATACAAAGTAAAAGAATTGATACTTTTGTATATAATACCTAATACAAGGCAACAAGGGTCAAACAACCAGAACAATAATTAATAAAATATTTGGATAGTCCTACCTGACCCATCGGTCAATAAATGTAAACTGACGACTATTTTAACGATCAAAAGTTTTGACACTCCCTTTGTTATAATAATTATGTAGATATATTTATGAGCTGGCCCTCATAATTACAGAACTATGACAAATTATTTAAATGACATAAATATGATATGATAAATAAATAATAATGACAAGACATAAATAAATGACATTAATAATTACAGAACTATGACATTGAATCAAAATAAAAATTGACTTAAAAATATTTAGGCTCCCAATGATTATTAGGTATATTATATCATACTAGCTGCCCCAGCGAACTTCGTACCGCTCTATAATTAATAAACAAATATGGTGGCATATCGACAGCAGCGCCACCTACCGGGTCCAATTGTGAATCTAAACCATTCTTGGATCCACCTGAAGATACACGAAAAATTTCAACCGAATTGGTTCGTGCGTTCTGGAGTTATAGCGTCAGGAAGGAAAACCCGACTTATTTTTATAGTAATAGACTAGTGGTCCCAGCGTACTTCGTACCGCTTTATAATTAAAAAATGTTTTAGTGATATATCGACAGCAACGCCACCTACCGGGTCCAATTGTGAATCTAAACCATTCTCGGATCCACCTGAAGACACACAAAAAATTTCAACCAAATCGGTCAAGCCGTTTAGGAGGAGTTCAGTCACATACACACGCACACAAGAAATATATATATTAAGATAACACTCTCTTCTCGATGGGACCCAGAATCTATAATGCGCTTCCTAATTACATTTAATGTAAAAACAATTATTTATTAGTTTCAAAATAGCTCTTAAGTATTAAATAGAAATAGCTTATTACTTACTCTGTAAACTTAGCTATCTGTAAATGAAATTTTAGATGACCAAATATGTTAAGAATACGATTATAATTTATAATTTTTTACAATAATGACGATGACTATTCATTATAATTTCAATTTTAATTCTAATACTTATATCATTATTATACTCGTAATTATGTTCATAAATTATGACTCATTTGCTTAACAAATTCTTTTAATGAAAGTGAATTTTAATAATATTAGTTTTTAAATCTAAAATGGCGGCCGTTAATATGCTCTGTTATCTTTTATGTAGCCATGTTCAGGTAAATAAAGATTTTTTTATTATTATCATGTATTTTCTTTTTACTCAACTCTAAAGATGGTTTTTATCTACATTTACGGGCCGGAGTCAACAAAACGCGATGTGCGGAAAAATATTTAATAAGATACCTATGGACATGAAACAATTGCCTGACAAATTATTTAAACACAAATTAAAAATGTGGCTAATTGACAAATGTTTTTATAATGTTAATGACTTTTTTAAGAATGTATAGACGATTTTTGATTAAAACTATCAATACTATAGATTTTGTAATACATTGCATGCTGTAACCGGCCAAATATGTCTGCTCATGTAGTAATTTTAAGACCTGTATGGACCATATTATTTGCGCAATAAAAGAATTTGAATTTGAATTTTGACAATTCTTCATGTGTTTAAAATGACTGCTTTCTGAAGAGTGAAGTAGAGTTTCTTTCAGGTCACACAGCTAAAGTCAAGATGTTTGGGTATCACACCAGTAGTAGAGAGAACTATCGGAACTATCTCTTTGTATATTTATTGATTTTTTCATTTACAGTTTTTGTAGGTAGTTACACCAAAAATTAAAACACGAAAAACGCGCCCACCGAAACCAATGAATTAGGTGAACGAAACAAAACGGCTCGCTCGTGCGCTTCCGTGATTTACATACATAATATACATGTAATTATTCTAAGTAATATACCTATAGTTATGTGTTAGTATTTTCCTTACCTTTATTTACTTCCTAAATGTAAGTTTAATAAGCATTGACTTATTAATAAGTTAAATTAAGATAACGTTATTTCCCCGAGACCGCTGACGGTACATGCTGAAACACCCCACGTCACCTCCAGGTGTGCCCCGGCGATTGTCCCAGAGCCCCAAAGCGGCTCTACACGTTTTCTCTTCGATCTCGTGTCCATATTAAATTAAATGTCTAATTAAAAAAATTAAATGTGTAATGACTAGTCTAGTACTGGTGTCTAGTAGCCCTTACCATGACCAAAATAATGAAGGTCCCCCGATTATTTTACTGGCAACGTATCGTTGATGCTGTTGTGTTCGTCCATGGGCATGGGTGACGTCCGATGGGAATGTTTATCGGTTGAAAGAAAAATTTACCCCTAAGTAAAACAAGGGAGGCACAATAGTATGCCACACAGACTACAAATCACAAAATTAAGAAGCATCTAATGATCACTATGGCGATAAAATGATGACAATAAATTATTATTATTATTCATTTTACGTCAATTATAAGGAAAGATGTAGTTTATATCTTCATTTGCAAATATGGTGCGGATTACAGCGGTACTTCTCAGGTATACCGTGTAATTACTTGATTTTAACATGATAATATTGTTATCTTATGCCATTTAACATTGTAGTTTTTAAGGTTACAAAGGAATAAGGAAGTAATAATTGTTACTGTTGTTTCACGTAAAATATAAAAAAACCTTGTTTTTTAAAACTACAATAAATAAAAAATAATCTTGCAAATAAAAAATTAACTTGAAAATAATGCAAAGGAAAATGTTCATACCTTGGGCCAACTTTTTCTCTGAAATCAGTTGCAATGAATATTGTTATGTTATTTATTTATTTGTTATGTAGGTAATCATAAATTATTGTTGTGTACAATATAATTTATTATTTTTTGTTGTGTTGAACGACTTTTACTATATAAAACAAAATATATCTCTATATACACATGTAAAATGCTCGTGTCACAATGTTAGTTACCATACTCCTCCGAAACGGCTCGACCGATTCTCATGAAATTTTGTGTGCTTATCGAGTATAGGTATGAAAATCGAGCAACATCTATTTTTCATAGCCCTAAATGTTAAGGATTGTCCACCCTGAATTTTTTTTTCATTTTTTGGACAATTTTTTATGGTTATTTTTTTATGGCGTGGCATAAAAAATACACATGATCCCAAATTTTCACTTTCCTAACCCCGCCCCTTAAATTTAAATCGTGCTTTTTGTATTCATCTACATATATGGCGGAACAACGTTCGCGGGGTCAGCTAGTAATTTATTATAACTGCAATAAGTTGACATCGCTATCATACACTAATGCTTCAACACCTTATTTAGATGATTGTAATGGATATTATGAAAAAAGTTGTCATCTGGTACGAGAAGGTATGTATCATATTACCATAAATATTGTTTGAACCCCATTTTACCTTTAAAAAATACTAACATGAGTTTGTAATTGATTTTATTACAAGATGTTCAGAATGAATGGTTCTGCTGACATTCCAGCCCACGATCCCACACCTCAATGAGCATTGTCCTTTAAGACTTAACTAAGTATACCTAGTATAATTTTCTCATGGATGTCATACTCAGAACTAGACCAAATTAAAATGGGACCACACGGTAAGCACCAGCTTTCAAATAAAAAAATCATCAAAATCGGTTCAGTCGACAGTGGAGACAGAGGAAACAAACATAAAAAATATATAGTCGAATTGAATCCCCGCCTTTTTTAAAGTCAGTTAAAAACAATGTTTAGCAAAATAAAGTATACAAAAACATCTTTTATCAATCTACAACAATTCACAAACAACAACAACTGTTTTTATGAACACTAAAAACATAACACAACATGTTCAAATCACTTACTTGGCTACCACACTGCACGATATTATGGGGTATCATTGAACACGTAATATATGTACCTATTTGAAAATCTTTATTGTTTCTCATCTTACTAATTTTTTTCGAATGACCACGTAACATCTATTACGATTTAACGTCAGTTGCAACCGTATTCTCTGAAATTTTCAATATTCCTATTAGGTAGTACCTATTTAGTCAGGTTTTGGATATAAACTTACGTAATTATAATTAAAGAAAGAAAGTTATATAATTAATTATCATGTTTTATCCGTTTATGGATATACTACCTGTCCACCGCGGCTCCGCACGCCTGTTTCCAAAAATCCTTACTCATTTGCGTCACTTGAGAAACCTATATAAAAAGTTTCAAGAGTCATTTGCGTCACTTGAGAAACCTATATAAAAAGTTTCAAGAGTCATTTGCGTCACTTGAGAAACCTATAATTATAAAAAGTTTCAAGAGTCATTTGCGTCACTTGAGAAACCTATATAAAAAGTTTCAAGTGAATCTATTGAAGAAAAAGATTCAGTTTATCCCTTTTTTATTCCCTGAGAGGAATTTCAAAAATTCATCTCTTAGTGCTCCACCTTCACTCCCCAAGGAACATAATAATGTACATACATGCCAAATTTCAGCTTCTTGCATTCAATAGTTTCGGCTGTGCGTTGTCTGTCAGTTACTCAGTAATCCATTATGCATTTAGTATAAAGCGGTTAAGTATTTTAATATTACAAACAGACACTCCAATTTTATTTATTTGTATAGATATAGTTAGATTGTTTCTAACCGTTTACGCATGGTTATGTAAATGCCATTTAGTTAAATTAGTGAGTTAGTTATGCAAAGTATACTTAAATAATTATAAATAACTTTAAATTAACATAGATATTTTATATTTGAGCAAAAAATAAACATAATTGCACTCAGTTCCTCCCGTTGAATATGAAATATTTTTTTTTACTATTTACATACATATAGTAGCATTATTTATTATTTATGAGTACCGTGATGAACAGGAATTAATTGCCAGCGTCGGTGCCTCATTTTTTTTTTGGATTTACGACAGCAAAGGAGCATGCATACCTTCCGCGCCGCCCATGACAACTGTGACCGACACAGAACAAAACTCAAATCGGGACTAGGATGGTTAGTTCGTTTAGCAGAGGGAGTAGTAGGTTAGTCTGTTAGTAGGTATGGGGACTGGGACAGGGGTTGTTAGTGATAGTTAGTCCTGTTGGTTTTACTAGTAGAACTTCTTACTAATTGGTTATGATTAGGCATAATATAGTTGTCTTCAAGTCAAGAGTGATCAGGTTTCTACTAAGTTTGGCTACAACCCATTAATGGCCCACTACTGAGCACGGGTCTCTCCTCATACCTGAGGAGGCCTAGAGCATACTCCACCACGCTGCTCCAGTGTGGATTGGTGGAGGGGTTAGTGGCCAACCCAAGTGTCGGAAATTTTAAGCCGCCCGAAGGTATCCGACATGGCTTAACGACTGCTACCAAATGATAACAACCGGGACCGACGGCTTTACGTGCCCTCCGACGCACGGAAGCGCTCAAGAAATTTTGCCACTAGCGGTCACCCATCCAACTACCGACCGCGCCCGCTGTTGCTTAACTTTGTCGATCACTTGAGATCGACGCAAGCCGCCGGGCTATGAGCGCTTCACTCCTTCTACTAAGTTAGTAAGCTTTATCACCCTTCACTATGTCGCCATTTACTATCAGAGGGGATTTTGTCAAGCAAATGCTATATTTTTCAATCACAGCTTCCTCAGTGCCACGTCAGGATTGGACAACACCTTCCCTGCAGGGTTCAAATTTGGCGCCGCTTCATCTTCATATCAAATCGAAGGTGGCTGGAATGCGAGTGGTAAGCAGTGTCCGACAAAGTTAGCAAGTTAGTAAGCAGCAGCAGGCGGTAGTTAGATGGGGGCCGGTGATGGCAAAATTTCTTGGGCGCTTATGTGCTTTAGAGGGCACGTAAAGCCGTCGGTCTCGGTTGTTACCACATGGTAGCAGTTTTTAAGCCACTAACCCCTCCAGCAATCCGCACGCTCGCAGCGTGGTGGAGTATGCTCTAGGCCTCCTCATGTACGAGAGACCCGTGCTGAGTAGTGGGCCATTAATGGGTTGAAGCCAAGCAGAACATGGATTAGCTTACCCTCCAGTACAATCCCTACGTTGTACGTTGCTGTACTGCAGTTGTGGTCTGTCAGTTAGTACTCACCCTAGTACCCTGTACCCCTCACGTTGTTAGAGGATACTCATGCCCAGCAGTGGGGCAGTTAATGGTTCTGATGCTGATTATGACTCAACCTGAAAAAATGTTTGAAATGGGAATCTTAAAATTGATTTATGTATAATTTTCATGCATTGCAGACTCGTCTGTAGATAAATGGTTGACTTTGTTGTCTTCATACAAGTGTAATTTTAGATAAAGGTGAAAGCATTTGGGACCGATTGGTCCATTCGCGGCCAGAGTTGGTAGTTGGTGGTATTGCTGGCGATGTGACCTGCGACTCCTATCACAACTGGCGGCGTGACGTGGAGATGGCTCATGAGATGGGATTGACTTTTTACAGGTGAGCTATATATACAGGGTGTCCGGGGTCGGAGTAGCGATGATTTTAAAGGATTTTCATTAATAAATACTTATTAATGAAAATAAATACATTTTAATTCACAGGTTCTCCATATCATGGCCCCGTTTACTGCCAAATGCGTTTCCAACTAAAATAAGTGAAAGTGGGAAAAAGTACTACAACGATTTAATAAATTATCTCCTGGAGAAGGGCATTGAACCCATCATCACGCTTTACCACTGGGACCTACCACAGAAGCTGCAGGATTTGGGTACATATTCCAATATATAAATAAATAAACGTTAACATACGCATATCCCCGCACAAGCATTCCCTGTGTCGCGGATGGCATGGACAACACAAATCACAAACACCCATGACCCGAGCACAAAAATGTATCTGTTACATAAGTATCTGCCCCAGCTAGGAATCGAACCGGGGACCCCTCGGGCCTCGCTTCACTAACACCAACTAGGCTACGGGGTCGTAAGATTACTGGCATCTTTTTATTTTTCGAGACAAATCATTAAAAATATTGAAATCTTAGATTGGCTTCGTCTTTGTATGTCTGTTTAGATGTACGACATCGATACGATATCGATACGACATCTCAACGACAAAATGTCGGCAAGCGGTCGTATGAATAGGATTACTGCGACATCTTGGGTCTGGATTTCGCAATATTGTTGTTAAGCTAATGTACCAGTCATTTAAATTTCCCTTCGAACTAGGACCAACACAAGCGGGGTTATTTCCAACTTTTATATCTTGCTATTTTTTCGTTCTAAAGAAAAGCCGGCTTGAGTCATCCGCTAAACGACTTGTCGTAGTCTGGCTGGGAGCTTGAAAGCCAGTACTCTCTCTCCCCTGTCTTGGCCGGGTATGCATCGATCATGCCTTTGGTGATACTGATTTACATGAGTGACGGTCTGACCATCAAAATATAAACAACGAACACACTAACAATCTCAACACAAACTTACAGGTGGCTGGACCAATCCATTGATATCGGACTGGTTCGCCGACTACACGAGAGTTGTGTTCTCCCTCTACGCCGACAGAGTGAAGACCTGGATTACTATAAATGAGCCAAATATGATGTGTGACGTGAATTACAGCATACAAATGTTTGCACCGCTGATCAATGAACCAGAAATGGCCGGATTTTTCTGCAATAAGCATGTCCTTGTTGCTCATGCTAAGGCTTGGAGGATATACGATAAGGAGTATAAGCAAAAGTATCACGGTGAGTCAATTGGGAAGCTGACTGTTTTAGGAAATGTTTAAAAACATGAAGCGCCAACCAAGTTCCTAATAATCCCAATATTTTAAATAGAAATATTTACAAAAATACAATAATACATACAAAAATAACGCCTATATAAGTCATGCGATCCCAAAAGTGGTAAACTGGTAATAAAAAATCCTTGATAGCATCTGTTTTTACTTATCAACATTCTATTTCTAAGAGTTACTGAGGTAAGCCACGAATGGACAGACAGAATATGGACGGACTTGGAGAAACGAAGTGTTTCTTCTTGATTAGAGAACCTAAATGAAGATATTTTCAGGTAAAATGACTATTGGTAGCCAGTTCTTTTGGATAGAACCAAAAACCGAAAAAGATGAAGATATAGCAGAGCTGGCAAGACAGAGTTCTGTGAGTATCTTATTAATCAAACGTTAACCGTTGCTGACAGCCTAAACCCGATGGGCAATATAACTACTATACTTAATTATGATTACAGATTATAATTTCATCCATTGTATTTTGCCCAACTGTAATTGTGGGTAGCATTGTCTGATTCAGCCACAGATAACTTTGAGAACTAAGATGGTCGCCTCAAAAATTTGCAACCGGATCCATTCCAGGCCCGCTGGAGTTCTTTATGTTAGAAGACTTTTCACCTATTCATTTTATTTGATTATTTTAAGATAGGACTGTACTGCCATCCAATATACTCCAAGGAAGGCGGGTGGCCGTCATCAGTAGAGAAGGCTATGGCAAAGTACAGCAGAAAAGCTGGTTACGCGCGCTCCAAGCTACCTGCATTTACAAAAGAGGAAATATTGTTAGTACGAGGTCAGTACTTTGTTTTCTAAGGTGGTGATTATTTGGCAAGGCAAATGGCGGAATGGTACACACGTTTTAGAATTGACTTATGTTTAAAAGCTTTTAATTAACTTGCAATGTACATGTACGTAATATGTTCGGTTTTAATCTTGTAATTTGAATTAAAACTACTTGATGAACTCTACAGACTTGAAGTATTCGCACATTTCTTTAATTCCGATGACAATGCAATTTTATGATAAGCATGTCCGGATACCTACTCTTTACATACTACTACACTAAGAATATGCTCCAGACAAGGGAACTCCTTAACCGTTATCAGCACAGTGACTAAATTCATTCCTTTGCATAAAACAGTGTTTTAGTTTTAGAAAGTATTAAATAATTTATATCTCCTATTTATAATTGTTGCGTATCCTAAGCGCCTACAACTTATATCATGCACCGCTGCGGACTTGCGGCGGGTTAGTGTAGGCGTACTGCGTTGTGTCGGTCTTTAGTTTATTACCCTTATTTTGTTCATATTTATAAAAATTACTTCTAATTCGTCGATGGCGCATAGCCTAGTGCTAAATTGTAAATGTAAATGTGGTTTTTTCAATGTTTTTTGGCAACACAAACGTTGTAAATCTAAGTTGAAGTATCATTTGCTGGCATGTTATGTCATCGAAGACATATATTTATTATACTAGCGACCCGCCCTCGCTTCGCTTCGGGAAACTTATTCCTTCGGCTTGCAAAGATTTAGGATAATTCACACTATATCTTTATAAATTAAAATTATATCATAAGTGTTATTCTGATGTGTAAGCTATATGATTGTAAAGTTTCAGCAATATCCATTCGGTAGTTTTTGCGTGAAAGAGTAACAAATATTCATACATCCATACAAACTTTCGCATTTAGGAATAGGATAAATTGTGTAATGAAGTTATAAATTGATAGTAAAAGATTTAAAGGAAAAGCTTCTTTTATTCTAAAGAATAAAATAATAAAAAGTACTAAAGTACTTTTAAATAAAAGCTTGCTTTTAAAAAGTTTTTTACGTTTAATTTTGCACTAAAATGAATCGAGGAATTGTCATTCCTCCACGCACCTCTGGTGTTACGGACCTAATTGGGACCGGTGTCTTAACGTGCTCTCCAAAGCACGAATGCACTCAAGAATTCATGCCATTACATTTAACCCACGTAGGTACTGTCGGCGTCCATAGTTGTCTCTCGGTTGATCACAGGATCGACACAGGAGTTTTTATTCAACCAACTTCAAAAAAGGAGGTTCTCAATTCGATTGTATTTTTTATGTGTTTTACCTCAACATTTATGATTGTGTTCCGTGATCACCTTTTGTTTATTTTGATGATTTATTTATTTCATTCTTTTGATAACCGAAAACTATTGCTCGTCATGTGGTCCCATTTAAACATGAGCGGGATCTGACGATTCGTTTTTGAGTTGTCCCTAATAATGCGTGTTTAGTTGACTTTAACTACGTTGATGTTGTTCTCAGTATTTATCGATGTAAAATGAACAAAAAGACTGCATAGTTTTGGAGTCGTTTTTTTTGTAATTATCGTTACTTAGAAACGTAATACGTTTGATTATATACGAAACATAATAACACTAATTAATTTCAATCATTTTATTTAATAACGCAATAGATTCTTTTTTATGGAATGCCTGCTGCACCACACTTCCTCTGCCGCCCATGTCAACTGTGACTGACCTAGAACTATCCTTGAACCATCCAGTATGACATTACAGGCACATACGACTTCTTTGGTATGAACTACTACAGCGCCCGGCTGGCGCGGCGAGCTAGGCCAGACGACCAGCCTCTCGTATGGTCCATCAACGGCCATGCAGAGTTCAATATAGCTCTGGATATGGATCCAAGCTGGCCGGTGACAAGTAAACTATTCACACCGGTAAATTGCTTTTATTTGACAAGTTTTGGAACGACTCCATCCCTTACACTCGGCCCAACCAAATCTCCCCTGCTGAACAATGGAAGAATTTGTGGCGGATGATCCCTTTTATAAGGGATTAAACTAAATGGTAAGAATGTATGCTTCTTACCTATACTATATTCTACGATTTATTCGAGAAGTAGGATGATATCTTTAAGGAAAAAGCCACTATGCAATGGTTCTTACCGTCTAGAATCTAGATTATACTGAGTGATACAGAGCCTTCTAATAGGATGGACCGTTGCTTTTTCCAGCCTAGCTTAGTCTATTGTTCATCAGAGGGCCTCAAAAACAGGGGATTACTGGCTTAGGGGCAAAATCGGAATGAGCTCCTAACTCCTTAAAATATTGATTACTGAGTATTTTTAGAGAAGATTCGTAAAAAAGTACAAAAGTCACGGAAGCCCGGTCAGTCGTTTTGGACTTGAATTCTTTAACTTAAACCATTGACTTATTATTACTATGGACATCTAATCTCATACTAAAATCGCGAAAAAAATGTTCCAGTCAGTTATGTCATGTCATGTCATGCAGTTATCAAGGTAATTTAAACACTAAGATCATTACATCACGGTTTAATTTCGATTGCAGTCATAAACGACAGCCATTGCAATAATAGAAATGTTAACAAGGTAATTTAAACACTAAAATCATTAAATCACGGTTTAATTTCGATTGCAGTCGTGAACGTGTTGCTCTTCTTGCGTTTTGTTGCTTATTTAGCTCGGATATTTTTTAGCGCGGCCCCGACGTCCATAGTAATAAGTCAATGACTTAAACGATTAAATTAGGACTTACTGACTGTCATGTATTGAGAATAAGCGGGTACATGTATAAAACGTTTATTAAATTTGTGAGAGTAATAGTATGAGAAAAAGAAATGAATTTAAGGAAATACTAGACTTGACACATATTTTTATCTACGACTACGACTTAATCGTCATGTATTTTTCATTCGAGGTTTATCCTGAGGGTCTGCGCAGGAATATCCAGTGGATACGACAACAGTACGGGGACTTTGAGTTTTTTATCACTGAAAATGGATGTCAAGATGGATCGATGCATGATCAGACAAGGATTCAATTTATTAGGGCACATTTAGAGCAGGTGAGGCCCACACCAAGTATTTAGTATCTACATCTATTCATTCTTGCGACCACCTGGGCTTCAACCCTTTTATAGCCCACTACTGAGCCTGGGCCATATTCCAATTTGCTCCAATGCGGATTGGTGAAGGGGTTAGTGCCCAACCTGAGTGTCGGAAATGATTATGCTGCCCGAAGGCCTCTGACATGGCTTAACGACTGCTACTTAATGGTAACACCGCAGTGACGGCTTGACGTGCCCTCCGAGGCACCGAAGCGCTCAAAAATTTTGCCAAGGGCCACACATCCCACTACCGACCATGCCCGCTGTTGTTGGACTCGATCGATCACTTAGGAGGATGCAAGCCGCCGGGCCATGAGCGCTTAAATTATAATGACTGTTGCTGAACTGATAGGAAATCCGTTTCACTCACAGGTGCTGATCTCTATCAAAGAAGACGGTGCCAATATAACAGGATACACTTACTGGTCTCTTATGGATAACTTGGAGTTTTTAAGCGGATATAGGTACGTTAAACTTTAAATTTAAAGTTAAACGGTAACTTTAAATATTTTCAAATACATAAAACTGTTACTGAGACTGCTTTATGACATAGGATATATTTAAGAAAAAAATAATTGCTCTGTCTTTATATTTGAGCGACCATCACGCAAAAACTACTGAATGAAATTTGATGCGGTTTCAACATTTTGTGTTACTGAATGTCATTTAAATAAATCTTTTTTCAAAGTTGGTTGTTACAAACACTTATCGACAGTCAAATTAGGCCATCTCTTCGATCAATCCAGAAAATCTACAAAATTTTTGGTAATAAATAAATCAACATGTGTGCAATTCACACGTGCTAGAAGTGAAACTTCATAACAACGAATACTGTCAGTCCAAATATTGATGTTTTGCTTTGATTACGTCAGCCGCCATTTTGCCGATGCTTCAATCGCGTCATTTCCGTTTCAACGAATTCCAAATCAGAACGATACTAAAGAAGTATTCACTTCAAAAGTATTTCATAAACATTTTCATATTTTTCAGTCCAAAATATGGCTTGTACCAAGTAGACTTCGAGGACCCAAAACGAACGCGTACCCCGAGGGCTTCAGCGCATTATTACTCGCGTGTCATCAGGACCAACTCCCTGGATGTACCAATTCCTGAGGAACCCATCCAGCATCACAAAACGAGGAATAGTTCAGCATCCATCCTAGTAAATAATACATACTATAATTGTTTAATTGGCTTAGTAATACTGTATTTATATTCGTTTTTTAGATTAGTTGATCAATAGCACAATTGTTATTACAATCATAGTTAAAAACTACCTCCAGACAGCAGCAAATTAGATACGGCATATAATTACTATATTGTATTTAATAGTTTTAATAAAAGTATAAATTAATACAATTAGTTTAATTCATTAAGTATATTCTTAAAGACACGTACGTTGATGTTAAAGAGTACCTACGTACTTTGAAGATAGCACGGAATTACGTACAGCGATTGCTGGAATATTATCAGAAGCCAAATTTTAGTACGGAAACTTGAGATTCAGCAGAATAACGATTATTCTTATAAATTAAAAGGTACGACGCAAAATGTTTTCCAATATTTATCTTATAATACCGGCCGGCTACACTTTTTAGAGGCGACCATCTCAGTCCTCAAGGGTAGCAACACATCTGTGACCGAATTAGAACGAGACTCTTACTAACATTTACTAACTGGACTATTACTAACAATAACTAACAGGACTAACATTTACTAACAGTCCCTCTCCCAGTCCTCATACTTACAAACTAACCAACTAATGCTCTAACACCGTCACCTAACCGGACTAACTATCCTAGTTCCCATATATGAGTCTTGTTCTAAGTCGGTCACAGTTGTCATGGGCGGCAGCGGAAGGTGGTGCTGCATGCTCGTTTGCTGCCTTATATCAATAAAAAAAATACCAATCTAGAGAATAAAACAATTTTTATCCCGAGAACCTTCCTACTTTTTCTAAAAACCAACCTCAAAGTCAAAAATGCCTTAATATCCCGGAATATGGTGCATTTACCTTATTCAGGACATACATTTATTAATTATGAATGAATTACCTTGACTATGAATGATCTTAAAATATCCTCTTATGCGCATTTTTATTAATATTTTAATTAATTAGTGTTATTAGATTAAATTAAGTTATGGAACAAATTATAACTTGTAAATTACAATGATTATGATTTCTTTATATTTATATTATATAATTATAATAAGTTACAGTATAATTATGACTATGTACATATATCTATCGACACATATAACTGTAACTGATCGATGTCTGTCCATGGAGAAAATATGAAAAAAAAAACATTTTAGGGGGGGGGGGCTTTATTATTATTATTTTATCGCAATAGAACCTAAGTCAATGATTTTTAGTCATGGAGCGGTGCGAAGTTCGATTCTTTGTGTGTCTTTAGGTGGATCCGAGAATGGTTTAGATTCACAATTTGGCCCGGTAGGTGGCGCTGCTGTCGATATGATTGTCAAAAAATAAATGTCCACCCGTGCGAAGCCGGGATGGGCCACTAGTAATATAATAATATTATAAATGCGAAAGTTTGTGAGGATGTATGGATGTCTGTTTGTTACTCTTTCATGCAAAAACTACTGGATGGATTTTGATGAAACTTTACAATAATGCTTATACTCGTACTTACATCAGAATAACACATAGGCTATAATTTATAAAAATATGGTGTGAATCATCCAAAATATGTAACTAAATCTTTGGAAACGCAAGGAATAAGTATCCCGAAGGGAAGCGAGGGCGAGTTTAGTTATTATTTTAGTGAATGTTTCATTTTAATACGTCGCTTAGAACCGGAGATATTAACAATAGTAAGTATTAACAAATAAATCTTTGCAAACACAATTAATAGGTTTTAAATTTAAGCGAGTGTTAACTGGTAGTCTTATAAAGTTATAAAACATCATAAAATAACGTTGAACATTCAGTCTTTGGACAGTTATGGGTGAAGTACCCTACGTCAGTGTGAAGTCTTCTACGTCAGTGTGTTGTCTTTTACGTCAGTGTTAAGTCTGCTTCGAGTTCATGTACGCATAGTTTTATTTTAATTGACTGAGTTTTCTTTATATTTCTTTCATTGTTATTCTAAAAATAAAAAATAAAAGTAAAAAAAAAAAACATTTTTAAAAACAAGCTTTATTCAAATGCGCTAAAAACTCTTCCTTTATAACTTTTACTATCAACTTACAACGTCATTACGCAATTTATATGATATAAAAACTTCTCGCGAGATTTTATACAATAAATACAAAATCAGATCATGGTATCTAATTTACTTGTTTATCTACACAGATAAATCTCGCGACAAGCTACACAGGGAATCCTAGTGCTGGGGTGAGAGACTTATTTTAAGCACGATAGCATTGCGTTAAGTGAGCACTTGCTGCTTATTTTTAATCAAAGTATTCACCCGCATTATCGATACATTATCTTTGTGTAGTCCGATTCGTGGAGACCAACGGAACACGACGGTACGTCACGTAAGCAGAATACTAACCAGAGAATTACTCTCCTTTGCATCGACAAATATGGCCATCAGTATTATAGTGTTGTGGTGAGTGTTAAAAGCTTAAATATTTCAGTTTTAATGCAAATGGGTTGAAGCCAAGGTTCATATCTAATATAGTTTAAAATTACATCATAGCATACTTCTGATTGGTTGCTACGCTCACGAGCGAAGATTTCCACCAGATTTCAAGTTTGGATGTGCCTCCTCGGCATACCAGATCGAAGGAGCTTGGAATGCAAGCGGTGAGTATGCAGCAGTGCAAATAACTTTAAGAAAAAGAAACCGACTTCAAAAATTCATTATACAACAAACGACAAGTAAGATATGAAACAACTTTAAATGAGAGCATAGTCAACGTAGTCGAAGTCAACAATTAAAGACGCATTGTTAAGGTTAACTTAAAAACTACTCGTCAGACCTCGCTCTTTAAATGGGACAAATTTTCACCAGGGTAACTATGAGGTAATATGAGGTAATTATGAGGTAACGCACTAACATACTGTCGAATTGAGAACCTCCTCCATTTTTTGAAGTCGGTTAAAAGAAAGAAGAATATGTATGTTTATTATGTTGATAGATAAGATCCTAATTTTTTATGGAATTAAGGTAGCAAACGAGCATACAGCACCGATCTAGAATCATCTACTACATCTACCGACCTAGAACAAGATTCAAATGGGGACTAGGATAGTTACTCCGGTTAGGTGACGGTTTTAGAACATTAGTTGGTCAGTATGTTAGTAGGTAAGTATGAGGACTGGGACAGGGGCTGTTAGTGATAGTTAGTCCTGTTAGTTGTTGTTAGTAATAGTCCAGTTAGTAATTGTTAGTAAGAGTCTCGATATAATTCGGTCGACTCTAAAAAAGTGTAACCAGCACCACACAAAATGATGAACGTCTTTCTTCTTTTAGATAAAAGTGAAAGCATATGGGATAGATACACCCATGAACAGTCGAAGACCCCGCACTGCAACGGAGACGTGGCGGCTGACTCCTACCACCTATGGAAAGAGGATGTCAGAATTGCGCATGAGCTAGGTCTACATTTCTACAGGTTAGGAATTCTTGCTTCAATACTGTCACAGGAGTGGTTAAGGGATAGGAAAGGAATAAGTCCGGTTTCAATATTTTTTTAAATTTCATGTCTCGTTTCGTCGAGAACTTTCTAGAAATTCTTTTTTAAATTTTTTCTATAAATAAATGATTTGAGGTTGAGTTTTATCTGTCACATAAATGTCTGCCTCAAGCGAGGCTGCTTGGAGTCATCGATTGTATTTGGATTGTATTTCATTATCCAGATTTTCAATATCTTGGACAAGAATTCTGCCGTCTGGTTTCCCAACTGCGGTCAGTGAGACCGGCAAGAAGTATTACAACAACCTGATCGACGGATTGCTGCAGAAGGGAATCGAACCTGTCGTTACCTTATACCACTGGGACCTTCCGCAGAAGCTGCAAGATCTTGGTATGTTTAATACTAAAACCAGTCATCAGCTAACCTCCTTTTAATGTGCACAATCTTATGAAAATGTTACTTTTGTACCTGATACATAAACGCTTGAACCATTCTAGGTGGCTGGACCAACCCTCTCATATCTGATTGGTTCGCTGACTACGCAAGAGTCGTATTCTCTCTATTCGCTGACCGGGTGAAGACATGGATCACCATCAATGAAGCTTGGGTTATGTGCGATTTGGGTTACCATGCACCAAGTATCACGGAGACGGAATTCGCTCCGTTCCTCTGCAACAAACACGCATTAATCGCTCATGCTAAGGCCTGGCGAATTTATGATGCTGAGTACAAACATAAATATCATGGTGAGTTTATCCAATTCCAGGATATTCAAGCATCAACTTCTTAATTCGTTGGGGGCACTTTGGTTTAGTTAATAGAGTGGCTGGTCTTCTTTTGCTGACATTTTTTTGACAAATCCAATTGCTTCAAAAAATGTTCAATGTTTCAGTTTCAATCTAGATTTTTTACAGGTAAGATCTCCTTGACTTATGGTTTGATGTGGATGGAACCATTGGCCCCAGAGTACAAAGATCTGGCTGAATTGGCTTTACAGCACTTGGTAAGTTTTTATACTACCTCGCCTCGCTTCCGAAAACGTGTGCCTACTATGTACACTCTCCTGAAACATCGCTACTCATTTATTTCAGGCGTTATATTATAATTTTTTCTCTTTATTTTATTTTATTTAAATTTTATGCCATTTGCTATCCACCAACCACATAGCTGTTTGTTTGGACGTGACATGTTGGAGAAGGCTCGCCATATCTCAAACCTTTGAAGACTCTCCATGACCACAATCACTCCGCGAGGAGTGTAACGACTAAGAAGACTAGCGGAACCCGTTTCCACCAGTGCTATGCTATGTGAGCCCATGAACCCATAGCAGCGTAGCTTAATGAATAGGAACCCTAAAGCTTGCAAGTTAAAGTCCTAAAAGTTGAGTGAAAACAAAAGCGTACGATCTTCGTTTCTGACCAGTTTTTTTTATTTAGTCCACATGTCAATTTCAGGTCGGTCGCTACGCACATCCTATCTTCTCCAAACGTGGCGGCTGGCCTCCGGCCGTGGAGAAGTCAATGGCGGCTCACAGCAAAAAGCAAGGATATACTCGGTCCAGACTACCTGCATTTACTAAGGAAGAAATACATTTAGTCAGAGGTATTATTATGCAGTTTTTAATAATGCGTATTTAATTGACTTCTACTATGATGACGATGTTATCATTTTATGACGTGACGATTTTGAAGTCGGTTTTTTGTTTTGTTAAATTGTTAACGTGAGGGTTCGTTAGTTGTACTTTATTGGTTACACATTCAAGACGGAGCTTGCGAATTTAGTTCGTATCGGATCGACTATAGGCAAAGTTACGCCTAGTTCAAACTATCAAGACCTTGCTACGAAGCGAGCGGTCACGGGTTCGATTTCCCGTCAAAAGCCGTCGGTCCCGGTTGGTACCATTTGGCAATAGTCGTTGAGCCATGTCAGATGCATTCAGGTGGCATTAAAAAATCCGGCACTTGGGTTGGCCAGTAACCCCTCCACTCAGGTATGAAGAGAGCCATTCATTGGTTGAAGCCAATAGGGTTTTGTATGTATCCTCCAGGTACACACGATTTCTTCGCAATGAACATGTACACCAGCCGCCTGGTGAGGCCATCGCAACCTGGAGATGGTCCCAAGATGTGGTTCCTCACGGGATCCCCTGAGCTGAATGTGACCCTCACTGTCGACCCCAAATGGAAAGTTGGAGATGTTAACAAATTACCGGTAAAATTACCTTTACAATATTCCTAATATATATTTTATGCCTTAACCTGAGGTTGTAAATGGTTACGTTTAATAGATGGTGGACAATTGTTACTTTGTATGTGCACAATAAATAATATTTCTTCTTTGTTCTCTGCACTTTATCAAGGTTGACTGTTACAGAATGCTGTTTAGTATTAAGTCCACCCATTGTAACACAAGTTGTTGGAACAATAATGAATAAACAAATAAATAAATATTTGTATTTGTATTTAATAAATTCTAGAGCCCAGAGTTCGCCCGGGGTAAATCACCGCCCATCACGGTACTTAGTACCATTTCTACCGTGTAATAATTAATTGTTTTAACAGCAATTGTGTTTCGGATAGATAGGTGTGGAGCCACACACACTTAACACTTTTTTTAGAGGCGACCATCTTAATCCTCAAGGGTAGCAAAACATCTGTGTCCGAAATAGAACGAGACTTTTACTGACAACAAAAAATAACAGTACTTACTAACTATCACTAACAGACCCTGCCCCAGTCCACATACTTACTAAAAAACTAACCATTGAATGCTCTAACAACGTCTGCTAACCGGAATAACTATTCTAGTCCCCATTTGAGTCTTGTTCTAGGTCGGTCGCAGTAGTCTTGGGCGGCAGCGGAAGCTGCTGCTGCATGTTCGTTCTACCTTAATACCATAAAAAAATGAGCGAAAGATATAAGAGTTAACTTAATTTGAATTTTTGATTTTAGTCATATCCAGAAGGAATGCGTCGCCACATCGCCTGGCTGAGAAGAGAGTATGGGAAGCACCTTACGATTTTAATAACGGAGAACGGTTATGCTAGCACCAAACGCGATTTAAACGATGCAGAAAGAATAGAATATTTGGTTGATCATTTAGAACAGGTACAGTATTTCAACATCAGTAATGTAATTATTATCAGTTATAAAAAAACGCTACACGCTACATGTCATTTTTTTAACACTTAATAGTATTATCCAAATAGGTGAAAACAATAATATGAATTTAACTATCCAAACGTTGAGAAGTTTCACTTCAAATGTGTTTATATTTTTTGTTAAAATTTGGTATTTATTTATTCATTTATTTATTTGTTGTCCACAGGTCCTTCTGTCTATCTACGAAGATGGCGCCAATGTCACTGGGTACATTGTGTGGTCACTGATTGACAATATTGAATGGCTTGACTGTTATAGGTAACTTTCCTAGCCTTCATTTTTTTCTTCTTTCTTGCTTGGCCCTCAAATCAGCAGTAATGCCTTTGGTTTGATGTCCACGGGCGACGGTGGTCATGACCACTTACCATCAGGTGGCTCGTCTGCTTGTGTGACATCTATACAAATAAATAAAATTGGAGTGTCTGTTTGTGATATTAATATAAATGCATATGGATGTATCCACGGTACATATACCAAAATAACTTTTTTTACAATTTTTGTCTTTGTCTGTCTGTTTGTTTTAGCTAATCTCAGGAGCTGGACCGATTTTGATGGGACTTTCACTGGCAGATAGCTGAAGTTATAAGGAGTAACTTAGGCTACTTTTATTTTAGAAAATTCCCCATAGCATTTAAAATTCCACAGCACAGCTCGTAAAAAATAAGTTGGGAGTAACAAGTGTACGAAAATAATTTCTCATAATCTGTTTTAGCTCTCGCTTTGGTCTTTACGACGTGGATTTTGCTGATCCCAGGAAGAAGAGAACTGCCCGGGAATCGGCCTACTTTTATGCTGACCTTATTAGGACAGGAAAACTTGATATCAACGCGGGCCAACTTCAAGCACACAGTCGACATGGTCAGCAGAAAAATCACAGTTTTAGTTATAGAAATTATTCGGAATTCGCCATTTGCTGGCAACTTGTGATTGTTAGCCATTTGTTAGTTTTTACAGAATTTTTACTATTTTGATATTTATTTGTCTGTAGTTGAAATTTTGTTTCATTTATAATGTAGCTCCGTAGGTTGGTGTAAAATGTAAATATACAACACTGTTGTAAAATAATACGTTTTTATCCTATAAAAACATTAAAAAATAAATAAATAACTTTTAATTACTTTTCACTCTTTTAATGGTATCCGATCTTACTAAATAAATTTAATAATATTTATTACACTTAATAAATACAACTAGAGTGGTAATCAATATTTTTAATAGTAATTAATTAATTAAGTTAAATATTTTTTTATGTCTAATTTGATCATAATAATTATTATAATTTCCGCAAATTGCTACGAAACCTCGTCTATGTAAGGTCAGTGTGAGGTCGTTAAAATATAGTCAGCAAATAAACTTTAAGGTTACTCAGTTTATTATAACTAGAAACCCGCTCTCCACTCGAAATTCGACCGTTATTATAATATTCTGTCAAATTATTATAATATCAATTATTATTATTATAATAATTCTGTCAAAGGCTTACTTGACATTGACACTAAGAATTTACATATTTCAAACGTCATGTCACGTTCTGTAAAACGCATGGTAGTAATGCATAGAGTAACTTACATTAGAGTGTGATTTTTTAATTATTAATTTAATGTTTTTGTAATGCATAATTACTTAATTATGTAAATAAAATTTAGTTTTCTGCGCTCCTTCTTCATATCAACGTCAATTACTCGTCAATTCGTAAAAGGCGCACTAAGTTTTTGCTTTACATAATTATGAATATACAGAAAATACAATTAATAAATATTATTTTTCTTAATTATAATTTTGTAATTTTTATTACTGCTTAAAATAGCTAACATTTACTTAATATTTGCTCGCTGTCTAACTTCTGTGTTCTGAGTGTGGTTAAAAATTCGTGACTCTATTTTAACTTTGTTTGAACTTTCAAGTAACAGGACTGAGCTTTCATTACATAAGAGACATGGGTACAAATCTTTTAGATATATAAATAGGTACAAAGCTATACCTAGCCGCTAACCTAGTCCATAGACAGTATACATATACCTTGATATGAATTCACTAACTTTCGCGGATGACTTTAAATAATTTTTAAATTTACCGCCACCCTTGGTGGTGAAATATCACAAATCCGCTGTAATCAGCTGACATCTCCTCATCAATTGTAATTTTAATTAAAATATCGATAGTAATCATGTTTCAGAAAGTTTTCATTTAGGTACGTTATGGGTGACTTGGGATTTGGAAATCACCATAAACGGATTTAGGGCGTAAAACGTATTAAAATACGACAAAAATTATGGTTCCTCAAACAATCGCTATATTTTTAGTTAATCAATTGTTTGTTTAAACAATGGCTTAAGATCCCGCAACACAATTGCATCGTTCATAGAGTACAATTTATATATCTATTTAAATCCCTACAGATTTTAATAAAGTTATATTTGCCTACAACGATGGTTGTAATCACATTCTTTTTAATATAAAAACGTAATTATGTCGTATTTTTTACCACAGCCTTGGAATTGAGCACTGCCATTAAATTTAATAATAGAGCTAAGTACCTACCTATGCATTTAGGTAACAATTTGTCATAATTAAGCTGATATTTTAATGTTCTTATTACAAATTTATTCAGTTAAATTATTTAAAAAATCTTAGTGTAGTTTTTTCGGTATAAACGTTTTTTTGTTAAATACTAGTAAACTCGCCCATGCCTCGCTTCTGAAAAACTTATGCTTTAATACTCACACTCGATAAATGTTAAGAATTCTTTAAACATGTATATGTTTAAAGAATTCTTAAGTATTATGATTATAATTATTATGATAAGAACGAGACTCTTACTAACAAATACTAACAGGTGTATTACTAACAATAACTAACAGAACTAACTATCACAAATAGTCTCTGCCCTAGTTCTCACAATTACTAACAAACTAACCATCTAATGTTCTAACACTGTCTGCCAACTCTTGTTCTGTGTCGGTCGCAGTTGTCATGGGCGGCAGTCGAGTAGGTGGTGCTGCATGCTCGTTTACTATGTTTATTCCATAAAAAAATAACAAATATGTTTATAACTTCCAAATAACACAGGTCTGAAGTGCTCTAAAGGTCTCAAGATTTTGGATGCTGATTACGGGATTATTAAAAAATTCCATCATGTCAGGATTTTTAGTCATTGAGCATTGCTTTTTTGACGTGATATCGTCATAAATTGATGGGCCGCGCGCACGAAAAAGTTTCCCGTTCCGCTTACGTCAGAGCGTGAGGTTTGACCATGACGTCAGAGCTAGCAGTTAGAGTAGTTCTGATACTGGAGCGCCGCCACACGAACTTCTTCGAGAACTATAATTAAGTATAACAAATGTTGAATACGCGACAACGTGTTTTCATCAATGTTTCTTTAAGACGTTATCACGTAAAACTATCGTCCGTAAACCGACTTTACAGAACCGATTTTTGAAGTGAAAACTTCTTGACGTACATACAACTACGTGATATACCCTTACATTAAAAAAAATTGTGAATTTGCCAGTCATTTGCCAAAAACCTCATTTCTTGTAAACTTAATGTGTTTTATAATAGATAATAGGTATATAAACTTAAATCTTTAGAAGACGGATAAGAAGGTAGATTTATATTCGTATAAATAGTATCATGAATGTTTTTACAAAATCAGTACTTCCGTGAAATTCGTAACGCTCACTTGCAAAATGTCATCGCAAAAGTGTTTAAACACTGGACAACTTTTGCTACATTTGTGGGCAGTTTACACTGACAAAACATCAGCATAACATTACCGTTATCAAATAACGTTTAGAATTATGTATTTTGCCTTGCCATCAATGAAGATAAACAATAGGTCCCATATAAAGTTTGTACGTCATGCGTTCGTGAATTTCGAAACTGGTCAAAAGGGAAGAACAATATCTAGTAAGTAGAAAGGAAGTAGTGAGATATTTATTTTCAATGTTTACAAGTAATTAATAATTAAGTAATTTTTATGACAGAACAACTCTCGCTGAGTCAACTAGTAATCTAGTGAATTAAAAAGCAATTTCACGACAAATTGACTGTTACTTGTTTTGCGTGCACTAGGACATAAACTTCCTTAAGCGAATCGTGGGCGGGTACTAGTACCTACGACAATGCATACAATACTATAATATTAAATTAATAAAATTAATGCCTTAAACACATTGCATAAAATTACTATCAATTAATCAATGTAAATAACACCGGACGAACTTCCTTACGTTATTTTATAAAGAGTATTTGGTAAAGATGTTGTGGGCCACGGCGGCGATTTTGAGGTAGATATTTTTTCATTCATTCTTTTTATGAAAAAGTTATTTGAGTTATTTATTTTTCTAAACAATAATAATATTATGTGTCTTTATCTACATTTCCTTAGTTTTTAAATGACATTCCTAATTTTAAAATCCGTGTTCTTTTCATTATTTTCAATTATCCATTGTAAAACTGTTCGTTCAAAAAATTCAGTTAATTTCTTCAGTTAAATTCTTAACAGTTAATTATATTTTTGGGTCACAAAATCTTTGAGTAAGCGTATATACCTGACAGTTCTTCGTTAAGTTATAGGTTTTTGAATGGAATTAGAGTAGCAAACGTACTATCCCTCCGTTCCGTTGATCTAACACCGCCTCCTAACACTATCCTAGTCCCCATTTGAGACTTGGTCTAGGTCGGTAACAGTTGTCAGGGACGGCAGTGGAAGGGTGGTGCTGTATTGTCGTTTACTACCTTAATTGCACAAAAAAGATGTGATCAGTTCGTTCATTTATTTTTAATTATTTATTTAAATAAAATTGTTATCTAAGAAATAATTTGCATGCCACTACTGTTGGCAAAGAGCGACCAGATACATTATTTAAGACCATTATTAACGCATTTTTGAAAATTATCTATTTATTAGTAAAGGCTAGTTGACTAATTTTGAAAAACTAAATCATAGTTTGCCAAATGGTCTAATTTAACTGATATATTAATATTTCAGTAAAATACTAACTGTAACATATTTTAATTTATATTTTCATGAACTATTTGACGTTTCCGTCAAAAAACGCGTCAAACTGTCATGGCGACTCGTGTGACGTCATATGTTGGAAAACGAAGAGCTGTTTGGTTGAGCGGAAAGTAAAAATGCTATGTCAAGTTTGTTTAGTTTTGCAACGTGTGACGTCACGCGTCGTATTGGCGTTCGCTGTCACGTGACTAGTGACTGTAATTTCGGGATTTTATTTCTCAAAAATATTAAATAATCATGATTTATTTAATCAATAAGATCGATTTTTCGCATTTGTAAATATTAAGCTACCATAAAAAATAGAAATCTTCAAAATATTTTCTTACTGTCAACTACCCTATTGCTTAAAATAGGGCAACTCCTTTCCTCAGCATTGCGAATGGTGCATTTGGATTGGACAAGCACTTCCCCCCAGGATTTAGATTTGGTGTGGCTACTTCAGCTTACCAGATTGAGGGAGCTTGGAATGCCAGCGGTAAAGTTAAATGAAAATTTAAATTGCACGTAATTCTTGGAGTTACTCGGCACTTGTAAGGTTAAAACAAAGAAAACAAAGATCAGTTTCCTTGAATAAAATTATTCCAGACAAAGGCGAAAGCATTTGGGACAGAGCGATGCATTTGCATAGAGACAAGGCAACTGACGGCAGCAATGGCGACGTTGCGTCTGACTCGTACCACCATTGGAGACGTGACGTAGAAATGGTACATGAGATGGGTCTGCATTTCTACAGGTCAGTTCTGGTGCTAGAGTCTATAGTTTCACAAACCCTGCCACGTCTGTTCCAATAATATCTGTTGATATGCCGTTCTGCGCTTCGTAAGTTGGTAAAATTTTACCCAGTTTATTTCTGGCATTTTTCGCACAATGTCATCGTCAACTTGTCTGGGTTACTCGTGTTGTTGTTGACTGGACTGAAAGGATGATAGATCCTATTAGTTTATTAATTTAGTGGCAATAATTCTTTGTTTTCTTCATCAATAAATACCAATCATTTATATAGTAGATACGTCTTGTACTCTTATTTCAAGGTTATCAATATCGTGGACTCGTCTGCTACCAAATGCTTTCCCAACGAAAGTCAGTGCAAGTGGGAAGAAGTACTATAACGATTTAATAAATTATCTCCTGGAGAAGGGCATTGAACCCATCATCACGCTTTACCACTGGGACCTACCACAGAAGCTGCAGGACCTTGGTGAGTTTAGGTAACCAGAACTTTAGAGGTGATATTTGTAAAGTTCGAGAAATATCTAGTGCAATTCACACGTGCTAGAAGTGAAAATTCATAACAACGAATACTGTCAATCCAAATATTGATGTTTTGCTTTGCTTACGTCAGTACGTGGATAAAATATTAATATTATGGTATCGAGAATTACGTACTTACCTAGTTAGTTCGCGTACGGAAATGCAACATGACCATTTAAAATTTTACTCGGCAGGAACTGAGACGCGCGACTAAACTCGTTACGCAATTTCCGTTTTAAAACAAAAGTGACAATTTTTTTTTCTATTACGTCGATATAGATTGTCACTTCAAAAAATCACATAATATTTACATTGAAGGTGGCTGGACAAACCCGTTGATATCGGACTGGTTCGCCGACTACGCGAGAGTTGTATTCTCTCTCTACGCAGACAGAGTGAGGACCTGGATTACAATAAATGAGCCCATTAATATTTGTGATATCACATTCAATACCGCCGTGTTTGCACCGTTTATCCTGGAACCAGAAATGGCTGGATTACTGTGCAATAAACATGTCCTTGTTGCTCACGCCAAAGCTTGGAGGATATATGATAAGGAGTATAAAAACATCTATCATGGTAAGTCATGTAAAATGTTTGGTATCCCAACGGGGACTTAGCGAGGCCACGGCGCATCGCAAAACGGCACCGCAATACAATTTGATGCGTTGACGCAACGCCACAATGTTATCGCATACGGCATTATACGAGAAATACCTTTCTACAATTATAAATGCGAAAATTTGTACTCTTTCACAATTCTCCACCAATCCGCACTGAAAGCAGCGTGGTGGCGTATGTTCTAGCCTCATCAGATATAAGGAGAGACCCGTGCACAATAGTAGGCAAAGCTACTCTTTCATGCAAAACTACTGAAGGGATTATAGGTGAAACTTTACTGTAATATAGCTTATATATCAGAATAACATATGCCATTTATAGGTCTATACTCTTCTCTGTCTGCGATAAAGATACTTACTATAATATACGTATAATTCGAATTTGGAAGTCATAAAGTTTTTAAACCAAGGAAAAAAGCAAAGTGCCTCGTTTCAAGCGCGTAAAAGTGTAAATTGAGTTAAATTGTTGAGATCCAAATCGAGCACTTTTGTCAGGATCAGTTAAAACTATCGACAAAAGGCTATGTGTAAGAAATAGTGAAATCGGTTAAAGTTACAAGTAAATTGTATTATTGTAGTATAATTATGACCACCTGAACTACCCATTGCAACGGGTCGCCCTGAAAATCTGCATCCGTTTGCCACGGTCTTTTGCTGAGTGCGTCCCATTTCATCAATGCTTTTATTATAATATTTTTATATTTTATTTTATTAATTTTATTAATGTCTTTCTCTTTTTTATGTATTATGCTTGATGGAATAAATATATTTTCTTTCTTTCTTTCTTTATTTCAAATTTCAAAAGCAGTGACCAATTATAAAGATAATCTTTCAGGTAAAATGTCTATAGCAAATAATCTGGTGTCGATGGAACCAAAGGGAGAAAGCGACGGAGAAATAGCAGAGTTGGCGATGCAAAGTGTTGTAAGTTACATATTAGCTTCGGTGTTTGATTGCAAAGTGAAGAAGCTGTTTGTCGTTGAAATATTAGATTTATCTCAGCTTGGAAACACACTAGGTTCACAGGGGGACACAAACTGAACTTATTATGACATAATATTGTGCTTACCTAATTATATTACCTAGAGACCCGTTAAGCGTTCGAAATTCGATCGTAAATCTTTCTTCCAAAGGGTTACTTAACATTGACGCTGTGAACGTACCTACGCATTTCAAAAATCATGTCACGTCGTGTCAATCGCTTTGTAGTGTGCATAGAGTCACTTACAGTAGTGGGTGTAATTTTTTATTTATTCAATATATTAATTTCTAATTATGATATATAAAAATATCAGCTTTCTTTAATCCTTCTTCATTATTTTATTTTAACTAGGCCAAATTTCATACTCCTTCTTCCGAGTACTTAATTGTCGTTACAATCAATGCCTCTTGTATCAATTCAGATGTCCGACATAACACTGATGTTGTTGTTATTTCAGATAGGACAATATTCCCACCCCATTTACTCCAAGAAAGGCGGCTGGCCGCGGTCCGTGGAGCAAGCGATGGCGGAATATAGCAAGCGGGCAGGGTACGCACGCTCCAAGCTACCTGCGTTCACCAAGGAAGAAACGGCTTTAGTACGGGGTTTGTAAAATGTGATTACTAATAATGTATTGACACAATATCTTTACGGATATACTCGTAGTATATTAATATGTATTAGTAATTGTGTCATTATCACGCTCTCTGTGTGTCAATGAACATAACAGGTGTCACCCGGGCGGAACGCCCCAGGCGCTTTAGCCTATCTACGCCATTGGAATTTCAGTTTCCTTTACAATTCAATTTATTTGCAGGAACTTTTGATTTCTATGGTTTCAACTACTACACCGGACGGTTGGTGCGACGAACTACCTCAGGAGAAAGGCCTGGGCTATGGCCTATCAGTGGCCGACAGGAGTTTGATATAACTCTTGAGACAGATCCAAGCTGGCCAATTATGGGAATTAAAATAGCACCGGTATTTTTTATATATTTCTTTTCAACCTTTTAATGGCCCACTACTGAGCACGTGTCTATCCTCATACCTGAGGAAGCTTAGAGCATACTCCACCACGTCGCTCCAGTAAGGTTTTGTGGAGGGGTTCGTTTTTATTCCCCCAGAAAGCATCCGACGTGGTTAAACTTAACGACTGGTAACGACTAAATGGTAACAACCGGGACCGGCGGCTTAACTCCCAAGAATTTTTGCCACTGGCGGTCATAATAATGTGAATGCTGATGATATTCTTTTAAAAACCGACAAATGAGCAGACAATCCAACTGATGGTAAGTTGTTGACGTCGCCCATGGACATCGTTGGACATCAGCAACATCACTGGCATTCACCGATGCGTCGCCGGTCGAGAAGTAAGGAAGAAGAAAAATATTACAGCCCGAACACAAATCATTTGGTGACTGGCTCAAGCAAAGGGTAGCCAGCCTGACTTAATCCCTACCAAACGGGCAGGTTAATAGTTCATCAGCATTCATTGACTTTGGCTCAAGGTGTCTGAAGCGTTACTCCTCAACTTTTCATACATTTGTTAGTAAATAATTAGGCACATGTACAAGTCTCTGATCATTCCAGATGTACCCGCAAGGATTGCGCAAAGGGATAGCATGGTTGAAAGGACAATACGGAGATCTTGACTTCTTCATCACTGAGAATGGATGCCATGACGCGGACCCTAACGATCGTAACCGAATGAACTATATTAGGAAACATTTGGAGCAGGTAATATTAATATACATGTAACTAAAGCTCATTAGATAGATTAGGATAGGTCATAAAAAAACTAATATGAGTGCAATTCACACGTGGTAGAAGAGAAAACTTCAAAAAAAGGAATACTGTCAAAAATTGATGTTTTGCTTTGCTTACGTAAGCCGCCATTTTGCCGTATGAGGTATTGCTCTAGGACCCCGACGTGCCCCGACCTTGGAGCACGCAAGCGGATAATGCTTCCTATCTCATTTTCTCCCACGTTAAAATGTGTCTGTCTCTTTTTACTGTCCGTTTTTCGCGTCAATTCCGTTTCATCGACTTTCAAATCACAACGATGCTAAACAAGTTTTACTTCAATATATGTATAACGCTAAATACTCACAGCCCCACACTCCCTACAAGTGTCAAGTCGTATGTGCTTACGCACAGTATTAAGAAGTGTTTATAATTTAACGCAGGTACTGCTCTCAATTAATGATGGAGCCAATATTACTGGATACACTTATTGGAGCCTTATGGATAACTTGGAATGGATGGATGGATATACGTAAGTTAACTTTCTTCTAGCCATCTATTCTAATTTAACGAAGCTGAAAAGCTTTTTGTCTATTTAAACGGACTGAACTCTGGAACTGCCAGTCGAATTTGATAAAAATATTTTATGGCGTATTTTAACGTACCCATTTCAAACGTCAAGTCACGTCTTGTCAAACGCATGGTAGTGTGAATAGAGTAACTAATATTAGTGTTTATAATCAATATATGAATATATAAAATTGCGTTACTGAGTGACTGTCAGACAAGGCACAGAAAGAAGCTGAAATTTGGCATGTATATGGCACTCGAGATAGGATTTCTTATAATATATAAAGTTTCATATAAAATGGTTTTCCATTAAACAGTTGGGTGAAGGTCGTGTCTAATTCGGATCCTCTACTATTAGTATTTGTTAGTAAGAGTCTCGTTCTAATTCTGTCACAGATGTGTTGTTACCCTTGAGGACTTGAGGAGATGGTCGCTTCTAAAAAGTGTAACCGGCTCTAAAATGCTTACAAAATACGTAATTATATTTTGTTAATTTGCTAAGTAACATTCTGGTGTTCCAGTCTAAAGTACGGGCTATACAAAGTGGACTTCGGCGACCCGGAGCGCGCGCGGCACCCGCGGGGCTCCGCACGCTACTACTCCCGCATCGTGAGGGAGCATTCCCTGGACGTGCCCTTCCCCGCAGACCTGCACCCCAGACACCACCGAGCCAGGAATAGCTCTCACAACAAAGAAGCTTGCGCTGTTTTTATCTATATATTGTGCTTAGTAGTAGTATATTTGTATTAATTGAGTTTTTAGTGTAATTATTGCGTACATAAAGCATAGAATTAATTCTGTCATGATATAATACTACCCTCATATATGTATTACTTAATTACTCAGTTACTTAAAGGACAGGTTAATTATTGTTACTAAGCTAAATAGACGACTGTAATACGAGACCTCATCGCATTTCCAGCCTAAAAATGTCATTTATCCCTCTCCGCGTGTAAAAGCTTGCGTTTAAAGTTAAGCAAGGCAATACGACAATAGCTTTTGACAATTTATCAAATTTTATGACCCCCATTTATTTACTACAGTTGCGAAAAATTATCATATTTTTCCTGTCAATGATGGACATTGTCATTTTTATGAATCAAACAATTAGTGACAAGAATAACAAGTTGGTTGCATTGTCAGTTTTATGAAATAGGGCTCAGAAATCACGCTACGCACCTAAGTCATTTGGAACATGCGTGATGCGTCCATTTAACACAAGGGACTATAAAATCAATAAATTCTCCCCTTCTTAACGGGCGCTACTGGAACGCGCTTGTAAGTTACCCTTAGTTTTGTTCACATTTCAGATTAGTAGATGGCGGTAGAAAATTGTATTCTGAATCACGCTGTTGAGACTTCTCGTAGTTTGTATAAGTAGTTCGTGTTCAGCGAATTGCGTCATACTTACCTGGCGTAGGGGCTACCGTGATCAAGAAGGCGGTTCCCCCGGGGTGAGACCTTACATTGCACTCCGGTTCGGTTGACCCCTGCGATTACCCCTTATGCGGGTAACTCGGACGCGTAATTTTTGGGAGTGGGGACTGCGTGCGCGCGGTCCCTCAGAAACACCTCTGAAACGACGTTTGAAATGTGTACCTACGTGCATTGTACGTGTAGTGTCAATGTAAAGTAACCGTTTTAGAAGTGAATTACGGTCGAATTTCGAACGCAGTGCGGGTAACTAGTTATTATAATTAAATCATTAACTAACACAAAACTTACTACTTAATTATAATTAACTTATAATCTAAACGTTAATTGACTTATAATTACCAGCGACAAAATACTAAATCTTTGGGTGTTTTTATGACCAAAATTATTAATTGCCTCACGACGCTCATATTTAGTTCTTGAACAGCATTTGCTGGCTTCGGTGTCCAGTTTTCGTGTCCTGATAAGATTTTTGTAAAAGTGTGCCGACTCGCGAGCAGTCCTCTTCCTCGTGGGATCGTCGAAATCTACGTCGTAGAGACCAAAACGTGATCTGAAACACATAGATTTATTATGAGTATAGATAGGAAGATATATTGTTAATTTATTGTTATATTCCTCTAAGGATTTATTAAATTGAATAGATACAAAAACAACTATGTATAACAAGGTGATTCGTAAGTCACTTGAGATATCAATAGGGGGTACTCAGTGTTCGATTCTCATTCCAAATATCTAATTAAAAAGAGTGCTTAAAATTTGACGTTTATCCATTACAAACCCATAATGTGGACAAACTAAGCGCACGCACATCAAACTATACTCCACGAAAGGTCATTAACCCCAGCCGCTCAGCCCCGCCGTAGCACAAACAGAATAGATGTTGACCATACGTTCTGAGTATTTTTAGATAATTTTGATTGCCATTTCTTAAATAAAAAAAAAATAAAAATTATCGTGTGAGTATAATTTAGACTTTAATATTTTTAATCATTACCTATGACCATGCTGTTTCTTGTCCTCGAGTATGTAACTGAATTAAAAATCACCAGTATATGTATGTATAATTTATGTACGTCGTATAGGTACTGAATTTCAGAAACAGCTCCAACGATTTTCATGAAATGTAGTATGCGGGAGGTTTTGAGGTAAATCGATAAATCGATTTAGCTAGGATTTATTTATAGAAACAGGAGGAAAAACGATTTAAGTCGGTTTTAGTAAGTAAAGTTTAGTAGAAATACCGAAAAAAGCTCGGTCATCCAGATACTAATATTTAAACTCACCTGTAACCAGCCATCCATTCAAAGCTGTCAGTCAACGACCACACGCTGTATCCAGTCACGTCGGCGCCGTCTTCCTCGATGGAAAGTAGAATCTATCATCATTGAAATCAACGATATAAAAACTTTAGATGTGTGACGTTCGTATACATAACGGGAATTGCACAATTGATAACATCATTGTTACTATGGAACGGAATGTACGAGACACAAAGAGAGAGATGGAGAGGCGCAATGGTATTGCACCACACGTGTTTTCCATCGACGACCATCGTCTAATGATGGGATAGTACTGTACCTGTTCTAAATGATCAGTTATATATTCTATTCTTGCTTCATCATCAAGATCTCTCGCCACAGAAGGATATCCGTTCTCCGTTATTAAGATCGGAAGGTTCTTCCCATACTCTCTCCTCAACCAGGCGATTTGGCGACGCATTCCTGCTGGATACGACTGAAATTAACAAAACAAAAAACCGACTTCAACATCGACAAGTACTAGTAGTAGTAAAACGAGAACATCGTGAACGTAGTCGAAGTCAATTAAATACGCATTAACTATTAAGGTTAACTCAAAAACTACTCATCAGACCTCACTCAATTTTGAACGGGACCCCAAGACAAGCACCAACTTAAGAAATTTTCGAATACAAAAAAGAAATATTTAAAAACCGTTACCGTACCGTTGTACATTGTATCCAATGTGTTTTTTTTTTATCTTTTAATTTGTTGTGTGTACATAAATCTTATGTATAAAAATGAATCGGTGATTTTGTTGGTAAGCGCAAATTTCGAGAACAGCTGAACCGATTTCGCTAATTCTTTTTTATAATATTTCTTAAAGTACGAGGATGGTTATCACGGAGAGAAAATTTAAAAAAATTGCCTGTAAAATTCTAAAAACAACACTTTTCTATACCTATTCCCATACAAAAGATTCGATACTTAAAAGTCAATTTGAACTTTAATACCCTACCACAAAGTTTAAGTGTTAGTGGAGGGGTTCCGGGAAGGTGTCCCGAATAGCAGAATAAGTATTAAAAAAACATTAAAGAATTGACTATTAGGCGGTACGAAGTTCGCCGGGCCAGCTAGTAATAAAAAAAAACGGTTTACAGACAGAGAAGACAGAAGAAGAAGAAGAGACAGGTTTACATGACAGAGAAATTTCTGGACATACATAAAAAATATAGTCATCGAACATAGAACCTCCTCCTTTTTGAAGTGGGTTAATAAAACTGTAATTCAATTCACCGAATCCGATACTGGATTTTGATGCGGTTTTCACTGTCATTCTTATAATAAGTCTCCAAGATGATTAATAGGTATAAATATGCATATTTCCTAACCACTAACAGTCAGGTTTGTCAGCCCATTACATTAAAAAGATCTACTTACCGGCATAATGCTCAAAGCACCGACCTTCCATTTTGGATCATGGACCAGCGTAACATTCAACTCGGGAGAGCCTGTGACGAACCAGATTCTGGGACCATCTCCAGGTCTAGAAGGCCTTACCAGGCGGCTGGTGTACATGTTCATGGCAAAGAAGTCATAAGTACCTGAAAGATGGACGAAACATTAGAAACCCGTCATTGCTTCGCTACGCTTCGGTAAATCCATCATTACTGGTACACGCACCCGAAACATGAATTCATTATACTTCGGCGTCTATATCGATTAAAAAAATGCTGAAGCCTGAAATTTTGAAATTATGAAACAAATATCCTATTTATAGATTTGTATCTTCAAACATCATCGTCATCTATATCTAATCATCCAGAGATACGGTCGAATCTCGTGCAAAAAATACCTACAACGAAACGCGTGAGTCGACTCTACCACAGTATAAATACTGTGACTCTCGGCTCATATGTGGGTCTGATCCACCTGACCTGACCACACCAAGTTACCCCAATTTTTTTCCATTTTCAACGATTTTTTTTATTGTTCTATAACGTTTCAAGTTCGTGGTTGTTTTTTAATTAAATTATTATGAATTAAACACTAAAACCACCCAGGCCCTTCGAATTCTTCACGCATCTCTAAATTTTCCATGTTCGTATAACAAATTCATGTATCACTTGTTTATTGTCAATGAAACCATCTTGAGAAAATTAAAAAAATTGGTTGTCTGTAAAGTCGGTTTACTGACGATAGTTGAACGTGACAACGTCTTAAGAAAATAATTTCCTTTGAATGAGTAAGCAAGCACAATAAAAGAACACTTTTCAATACAAGTTAATACTGGATACTTATACATCCTACATAAACCCTTACTAGCGTGATTCAGAATTATAGCGCCCCACTACTCAACGCCATCTAGTGTACTGCGAGTGAACTACCAGCTCAGCCAGCCTTCTTCCATCGATAAATGGACCCAATCGAACTTAATGAATAATTGTTCACTGCACAATACATAGATGGCGCTGGTATAATAATTCACCAACGGTAACGACGGTAACGCATGAGTCATGTTTTTTCATGCGTGCCACCGAATTATAAGACGTTGTCACGTCAAAATAAATATTAATCATTAGATGTATGCAAAACAATTAATGGTGTATTTATTTTTCATATCAGCTAAAGATGAACCCCTGGGATTTAATCGACGAACTGACGGACCCAGTAGCCCTGATATTAATGAATACTGAATACCTCTAATACTGAATACCTCTAATAAGGTGTATTTCCTTTTCGGTGAAAGCTGGTAGTCTAGATCGCACGTGTCCTTGCTTTCTACTGTATTCTGCCATGGTTCTCTCCACGACTGGAGGCCATCCGCCACGTTTGGAAAAGATCGGATGCGCGTACCGACCAGCCTGCATTGTCAACACGATTCATAACTAATAATACATAACTTGTTATTTCAATGTTGTTTAATAAAAAGATGACTTTTTATGGAATTTAAATAGCAAATGAACATGCCAGCACCACACGTTGGTTGCAGTACAACTGTGACATAGAACATAGATCAAGACTCAAATCGGGACTAGGATGGTTAGTCCAGTTAGCACGCGGTGTTAGAACGTCAGTTGGTAAGTTTGTTAGTAAGTATGAAGACTAGGACAGGGACTGGTTACTAAGCTGAACCGACATTCGAAGGGTCCTCGAAGGATTTAATTTTCAGTGCGGCGGCATGAGTTTAAAATGAAGTTCTCGGTCTGGTTATGTGTGTTGTCCATGGCACTCAAGACACAAATAATCCTATTATGGAACTATGGGTGTGTAGCGTTGTAAGTAAATAAACAAAGGAGTATAAAAATAAATTTCGTACCATTTACTTGACTTGGAATGTACTCGACTGTACTAAATTAGAAAAAAGGACTACTGAATTTATAAAAAATCATCACCTAAAAGGCTAAAATAGAGAATAACTTACGGACATTAGTAACAAAATATAATGTTAATGAACTATAAACGACTTTCAAATGGTTTAATGACGCTCCTACAATACCAATTATTTTGGCACATTCAAAAGAATATTGGGACCGCTGTTTTATTAATGTACAAAAGAAATACTTACACAATACTGTAAAGCAAGTTCTGCGAAACCCTTGTACTCCGGAGCTAAGGGTTCCATCCAAACAAGGTTATTGGTTAGGGAAACTTTACCTACAAAACAAAACATTAATATGAGGAAATTAATTCACTTATTTTAAGAACAAGGTGTAATAATTACTGGCGGTTACCTTGGCAATACCTTTAAACTTATCTATTTGATTGAAGGATGAAGAAATGATACATCCTCAATAATTTTTCTTTAGGATTGCAGGATTTAAAAATTACAGTTCAATAATCTTTAGCAAAAAAAATATTTTTGCTAAAAAAATACTTCGTGCTTGACAAGAATCCCACCTGATATCAATAGGACATGCCTAACATGGTAAAAGCTATTCTCTCTTTTCTATTTTTTCCCCTTTTCTTGAGAACCTTAATAAACTGAAACTTAGTCCAACTTACGAGGAATGTAACTCACCATGATATTTATGTCTGTACTCAGCATCGTAAATTCTCCAGGCCTTAGCATGAGCGATCAACGTGTGTTTGTTGCAGAGGAACGGAGCCAGCTCCGTCTCCTTGATAGCTGGTGCAGTGAACAGCATGTCGTAAGCGCCATCGCATATCAGTAACGGCTCGTTGATGGTGATCCAAGTCTTCACCCGGTCAGCGTAGAGGGAGAACACGACTCTTGCGTAGTCAGCAAACCAGTCTGATATCAGGGGGTTGGTCCAGCCACCTAGAATGATTTAAGCGTTGATAATGTATAGTGACGACGTAATTTGTTTTAGGGTTTAACTTTAACGGTTATATTAACGGTTATAGGATATGGATATTCTCATCTAAGCCGCAACTAACATTCTCATAACCAAGCAGTGATAGATAAGTGGTTTGAATATTTTACTTCCGAACAGGAGTGCCTGCGTTTGATCCTGAACACACTACTTATATTCAAAAAATATGTAAGTACGTAAGTATTAGAATTTAATGATCATTTGCTTCGGTACAGGAAAAGATCGTGAGCAAACGTGTACACCTAAGACATCTCCATAATGCTTGGTAGAATGTAACCTATAACCTTCACATTCTAAACATTCTCATTTTACTTGGATCACATAGGTCATAAGTAAACCTTTATGCACTTGCGGCATGGACATGCAAATAAGACATCTACACAGACACCCACAGCTCGTCAATTACTCATTGTGCTGAATCAAATCAAATCTTGTAATCTAAGGGCTAGCCATAGAATAATCATACCAAGATCTTGCAGCTTCTGCGGCAGGTCCCAGTGGTACAAGGTGACTACAGGTTCGATTCCCTTCTGCAGCAACCCGTCGATCAGATTACTGTAATACTTCTTCCCGGTTTCACTTATGACATTTGGGAGTCCAGATGGCAGAATTCTGGTCCAGGATATAGAAAACCTGGAAGATTGAACACAATAATATAGAAATGAAAGTATAATTATGTAGTACTATGTAGTTTGCCGACAAACAAACAGACAAGCCACCCTATCGCTCGTCACTGTCAGTCATGGACACCAGTTACACAAATGGTTACCGACGCGGGCCCAAAAAGAAAGGAAAATGAAAGTGTGAAAGTACTGACCCTAAGACTCCCAGCCGGACGACTTGTCTTATGGCAACTCAAGCAAGTGGATGGTAGCTTGTCAGGGAGGTATTCGAGGTAGCTATTCGAGGTAAGATAATAAATACTATGAATAATATTGTTTAGGTACCTATTAATAATTATGATTCCAATGATCCGAAAGATGTGGTAAATGTTAGACCTATTGTGATTTGTAGTTAATATCCTCCATAAAATCTGGCACATGAATTTAATCATCTTTGAGCTAATTAGTTCAAATTTAATATCATTTCGTTAAATAAATAAAGCTTTTGTTAGATAAATCTATCTTGTCAGACCACAATCACTGTTGGATAGCCGGGAGCCGTGTGAAGAAGCTGGGGTAGGATAGCCTAAGCTTTCAGAATCCGGAGGTTTCCGCAATTTCTTAACCTCTAGTCCATGCTCTCTGGTGTCGTTACGTTGATCAGTCATCTGGGAATAAGAATTACTGACCTGTAAAAATGGAGACCCAATTCATGGGCAATCTTCACGTCTTCTTTCCATAAATGGTAGGAATCGGTCGCCACATCCCCGTTGCCATTCACGAGGGCATCCGGGTGGTCGTGAGCGTATCTATCCCATATACTTTCACCTTTATCTGCAACCAAATTATTGATATGCTATCCTCATCGAAACCCATAACTGTCCCAGCTGGGCACGAGTCTCCTCTCACAATGTGTGGAGGACAGGCCACAGTCCACCACGCTGACCGAATGCGGATTCGCGGACTTCAGATCCTTTCGAGAACATATGGAGAACTCTAACGAACATATGTTTCCACGGTCTCAAACTATCTCCATGCCAAATGATATCTAAATCGGTTCAACGCAGATAGCAGAGAGAAAGAGTAACTTTCGCATTTGTACCTAATATTAGTATGGTTAACAACACTAGACACTCATAGCCCTATTAGGATTCCCTGTTTCGTTCGTGCTATGATGAACACACAATGACAAGAACACACAACCAGACAGAGGATGTTATAAACTCATCATTTTCATCTCACGGAGAATCTATCGTAGGACCTTTCCAAAAACAGTGCGATCTGATATACATTGAACCACTGAGTTAAATAAAACATATAACATCATTGCATTAAACACAGATTGGCAGTTATTACTACAAGGAAAATACAACATCATACAAACGTCGACAAATCGACGGTCCATAAAGTCCATAAAGTCCGGTACATAAAGTCATGTCAAAAACCGAGGTATACCTACAGGAGAGCGTTACTTAGATTCAAACCGCTCTAGAAATAATTTTATGTACAATTATAAATATTTTTTTTATGTTTTATTACCTTTAGAAACTTTATTATAGTATTTTACATATTTTCTATTTTATATTTTCTTGGAAAAAATGATAGATTACGCTGATATTAAATTAAAAACATGCAATACTTACATGTCAATGATACCTTTTTATAAACAGGAAAAAAGAAAACAGTTAATAAATTTTAATATGTTTATACATATATAAAATGTTTTATAAAAACGTAGAATTATTTATAATTAAATGTAAAATTAGTTAATGTTTTCAAACGGCATGAAAAAAATATTGAGATCGCCACATTCGCCACAACGTTATGTCAGGCAAGATCGCTTCCGCACTGAGTGGCGCCGCATTTTAAAACGCCGCGTATGGAATGATACGTATAGATATCCGCATCTTCGACACAATATTATTATATTCCATGTAAATATAATACTTTTTCTCATATACGATTTGTAAATGACGTTGTCGTTGACGACAAGTCTTCACCCCTCATACCCTTCCCCCTTCATACCCTTTTATTACATTTATTTGTATGTGATTCTGGAACTGTTAAAGATTGGATGCCTTGAGGACAAGAGTGAAGACCCTTTTATTACATTTATTTTTATGTGATTCTGGAACTGTTAAAGATACTTACCGCTCGCGTTCCATGCACCTTCCACTTGGTATGCTGAGGAGGCAGATCCAAACTTGAATCCCGGGGGAAACTTTCTCTCAAGTGCATGACACCTAAGCAGAAGAGTACTGCAAAGTCAAATAAAAGCCGTACAAATATTGATTCCTATCAGATTCAAATCTTCAACGTTTGCGATGAGTATTATTTATTTATTTAATTATAATGTAATGATTTCATATCCCGGTGGCTTGGGTCGATTCTCAGTGACTGACTGAGTTAACCAACAGCGGGTGCGGTCGATTTGGAATGTAGACCGCTAGTGGCAAAATTTCTTGAACGCTTGCGTGCTTCGGAGGGCACGTAGAGCCGTCGCTCCCGGTTGGTATTATTAGGTGGCAGTCGTTAAGCCATGTCGGAATCCTTCGGGTGGCATAAAAATTTCCGACACTTGGATTTAACACTAAATTTTTCGCCGATACTCACCAAAGCAGTGTGGTGGAGTATGCTCTAGGCCCTAGGCAATTCGCTGGCCCTAGGCCACCTCAGGTATAAGAAGAGACCCATGCTCAGTAGTGGGCCATTAATGGGTTAAAGCCATTACACCTTATATCACCACTGTACTTGTACTTACATAAGGATAAAAGTCTTCAAATAAAACATTGTCTTATTTAATTATTGTTGTTATTTGAATCTTCAAATCACCATTTCCAATCACTGTGAAATTAATCGAGAAATTAATGTAATAAATATATAAATTCTTATTATTATTAAATTCTTATTATTCTACCTTATTATTCGTCAAGCGTCATCGTTTCGTTTCGGGAAGCTTTCATTTGGAATAGCAATCGTACACAAAAATATTTTTTGAAATCCGACTATTATTATAATTTTTAAAAGAATTTGTTTATAAGTTATTCTTCTAAATCTAAACGTTCAATGTCACTACAGGGAATGATTACATTGTTGGTATCTATTCGTAATTGAATTTATTCATTAAATATCCGTCACCTAATAGCATAAAAAAAAATTAAAATTATCCATTACTTTTAAGAAATACGTATACTGAGCATAAATGTAAGTAATTGGTAAAATGTAATCATTATCTGTAATTAAATTAAGATAACTTAATAGTTAAAAAAACGGTTTTAAAATAACTTACGTAAATTATAAAAGTAATAAATTTAGTCGTAGGAGGAGCGTAGTATCCGGGCACGCTAAAATTGCATTGTCACCGGAACTAACAAGAGAGAGCATTTAATTTTCTAACTCAGTTTGCGAGATTTGATCCGTTTTGTAGTTCTAATTCAGTTTGCAAGATTTGATCCGTCCGTACATATTACCAACAATGCAAATTAAAAGCTGTAGATGATTGCGCGGTAGAAATTTTACCGCATTCGTATCTTGGTATTAATCCTTATCCAAATTAAGGCTATCACGAATAAACAAGCAATTATGGTAATCAACGATCAATATAGTTATTTAAGTTGTATTTATATTTCTTTGCAACAATCCGCACAGGTGGAACTTGTTTTGGTATGGACCCACCACCCTCCCTTATCTCCAAGTAGGTATATACCATTACAACTTATTCCAATAGTACACGACACGTGTTTCGCCCCAAAACAGAGCATCATCAGGTGATGTGGACTCTACAACGATTGGTCGTCGAGATCAATATAGTGTCACAACCGAAATACACTAGGATAAACCAATCCTACTATCCTACTAATATTATAAATGCGAAAGTTTGTGAGGATGTATTGTATGTATGTTACTCTTTTACGCAAAAACTACTGAATGGATTTTGATGAAACTTACCAATAATATAGTTTACACATGCTTTAATTTATAAAGACATAGTGTGAATTATCCAACATATATATACCCATATAAATAAGTTTTCCGAAGCGAGGGCGTTCTTAAAATTATTTAAGCACCTAATTATAACGCACCTATTAGCTAGTGATATATCTATTCACACACTTTAACAACAATACGAATGGACACAGGGCAACGGATTCAGTATACGCTAAGATGTGAGTGGTGTACTTGTGACGAATTGAACGACTGAAGCGGTGTTTAGGAATGGAAAGATATTTATACCACTGGGAAACACCGAGGGATGTGAGAAACGGAATTAGTTATAATTATAACATTACTGTTTATTGAGATGTTGTATTATTAAACTAGCTTTCCCCCGCGGCTTCGCCGGCTAAAAATCCCTAAATATATAAAAGTTGATAAAATTAGAGAACTTTCATACTAATTTTGCACCCCCTTTAACCCCTGGTTTCATGACTTTCAATGAAAAATCTTCATACTGAATTTCATTCAAAGTTGCTTACTAACTTGGCACCCCAGTTCAGGGGGTTAATTTTCAAATATCCTTTCTTAGTGCTTCCTACGTAGAAAAGCAAACCCTGTGCAAAA
The DNA here is from genome assembly GCA_905404295.2 of Ochlodes sylvanus. Classification (NCBI taxonomy): domain Eukaryota; kingdom Metazoa; phylum Arthropoda; class Insecta; order Lepidoptera; family Hesperiidae; genus Ochlodes; species Ochlodes sylvanus. The sequence goes on from FR990149.1 coordinate 3,022,656, forward strand.
TTTCAAGATTCTAACCTAACCCTTTTACTCTAGGCCCCGCGTTGATATGTCAGTCAGTCAGTCAATCAGTCAGCTTCTCCTGTTAAATTATATAGATAGAAGATTTATTGACAACCCCGTAGCCTAGTTGGTAGTGACCTTGCCTGCAAAGCGAGGGGTCCTGGTGTCGATAGTGTGTGTTGAGAATAGGGTATTTGACAGATTTTAGAAAAATATCTCAAATTGTTCAATATAACATAATACATATTATGCATTTTGCTTAATTCTTTGTAAATTTCTCTATTTTCTATCAAAATCACCATCAAAGTTTAAATGAACAAAAAAGCCGCCAAAACGCTAATACGCCATATTAAGCAGGTCATGACGACACCTGCTTATATAAACAAACTTAGCTGTCAATGCTGTCATTGCGTATAGTGTTCCTGTTCTGTCGCCATTGCTGTCAAACCGTACAATACTTCATTGACTATAAGCAGGTGACGTCATTCAGCCAATCCCGTGTGTTTTCGATCACGTGATCAAACATAAAAATTTAATTATTTTATTATTGATAACTATCCAAAAGATGGATCGATCCAAATAATTTTAAAATAATGTGTTGGCTAAATTGGTAAAAAATATATATACTTTTAAGCTAACAACAGTTTGATCTGTGAAATACCCTATTGAGATAACTAGTTTTCCCAGCGCTGCCACCAGGTGGCAGTAGCACTCGCTATCAAACATCAAACAAAGCATTTTTGATATTTAAACTAAAGCTTAAAAGGAAGGGAAGTTTAAGGGAAGTTTTCATAAACAGTTATATTATTATATTGTTTGAACAGTTTGGTACCTATTCATCGTCGCAACCCGTAACTGTCCCACTGCTGGGTTCGGATTTCCTCTCACTATGAGAAGCTGCCCACACCACGCTCCATGCTGCCCAAGTGCGAATTGGCATATATCACACACCTTTGAGAGCATTATGGAAAACTTTCAGATGTGCAGTTTCCTCGCGATATCATAATTTGTAATCCGCACATATTTTTTTGAATTAAAGCGCAGCATTCGAACCCAAGTACTCTCTCGTCAGGCTAATTACTTCAATGCTTGTTATTCATTGAGCTAGAAAAACATTTTAATAGATGTATAAATTACACGAGTAAAAAGAGAAAAAAATACCATACAGTAGTTATCTGATAAAAATACCTACTAATAAATACAGCGGGTATACTATACAGCATTCCGCGAAGCAGAAAAATGAATGCAGATAATTAACAAAAATTTACCTAAGGTAGTTGTCAACAATGTATGTATAATTGCGATACAATGTTGCGAATGCCTAAGCTTTAGCGTTAACAGTCCCAATCAATGATAATTATATCTATTTATACTACAAGGTCCCAAAGCTATAATTCTGCAATTATTTTGTCATCAACGACCTCATTTGTATCCAAATTTTATCAATCTTCTTTGATTTTGACTTATTTTATGGATTATACTTTTAAAAATTTGACGCTTTTATCGTGTAACTAGGAGGTACCTCGCCTTGATTTCACTTCCGTTCCTTATGTTCACGCTCAAAAATTTTATACGTGATTCTTTACACTGACAACTTTTAAGCTATTGCATAGCTTTTATCGCGGGCCTTGAGTGTGGGGACCGAATCCAGAAATTCCGTAACGAAAAAAACCTAACACCCCCTGTTCGCGCGTAATCGACGACAGCAACCGACGGCTGCCGACAATTGCCGAGCCGCGCGCGCCATTTAAAAAACTTTGACAATTGAGTGTTCAGACCTCTGGTTTTTTTTAATCATCTCGTGAACGGTGAAACAGTGCCGTAATAATTTAAATATCCTTCTGTCATCAAATTACATCATCAAATCAACATATTTTGTAAAACTACTATTCGGATTACATCTTATCGTATGTTTTCTACAAACTAGATGGCGCTGTTCTGATATAACTATATAACTTCTAATAATTATAATTGCATAAGTTGATAAAAAATGCTATACAATAGCTTTACCGCGGCAGTCTCCGAGTGCCTTTTAGTGTTTTTTATTTATTTATGAACTACTTTACTTACTAATCGGATTATCAGAAACAAAGACACGGACCAACAGACTAACCGATAAACAAACAAATGGATAAAAAAATCAAAATGTATGTAATTCACAAGTGGTAGAAGTGAAAACTTCAGAATAACGAATACAGTTAGTCCAAATATTGATGTTTTGCTTTGCTTACGTAAGCCGCCAATTTTACGATGGTTCCTATCTCATTTTCTTCCACGTTAAAATGTGTCTATGTCGTTTTCGTTTCGTTTTATTTGCGCGTCATTTCCGTTTCATTTTGATGATGGTGTTAAGTTAAGATGAGGAGGAAACGTTACAAAATGTTACTGATCGGCGACCGGGCCACCATCTAGTAAAATTAGGGGTTTCACCTCGGAATGAGAGATAGTCAGGAATAAACCTTTATTTTGACACCCTAAAACTTGTCCCAAAACCTACTTATCGTATGGTGTCCGCGACCTAGATATTTCAAGGTCAAAGATCAAAAAATCTATTTTTGACACATTTATTGCAAATATCTCGTTTTCTATTGGGTTTTATGCTGTTTGTATTTAAGTATTATAAATGTTGTAGAAGATTAAATTCTCTACAACTTTTGTTAAAATATTTTTTTATCTTGAACCATTTTCGAGATAGAGGGCAGAGCGCGCGCCGTCTTTAACTATTTAGAGTACATTTCGAGTTCAACCTGTCATCCCGATTAAAAACACGCCGTATAAAGTTTATAAATCATTGAAAGATATTGACAATTACGTTATAATTAATATTTTTTTCAATAATTCATTATCTGTTTACTTCCTACCTACTCGTCTAATTATAAAGTTAGTAAGGGAAATACTTATTTTTAATACTAGGTACTAATATTTTTTTATTCTAATCTTATTTATACTACTAATTGCTTCCTAACTAAATAAAAAGAGTTATGAACGATAAAATTAAAAAAAATACTACAAGTTCTATTTTCAATTTTCTTCTTCATCGTCATCGTCTACCAGTCGCTGTAAAATGTCAAATTCCTGGGTGGTCTCTTGTTCAACGACTGTAGAATTCACCGACCACTCGGCGGTCCCAAGAGTAATTTTCTTTGAACGAGTAGGCACAATAAAAGAATACTTCTTCAATACAAGTCAAGTCATTTATTATTATGTCACGCCGGATACTTATAAATACCACAAAAAGCCTCAACAGCGTGATTCAGAAAAACAGCACCCGACTACCTAGCGCCATCTAGTATACTGCGAGTGAACTACCAGCTCAGCCAGCCTTCCTCCATCGATAAATGGATCCATTTAAATTAAAATGAATAGTTGTTCACTGCACAATACATAGATGGCGCTGGTAAGGGATAATAATGCACCATACCGCCCACCAAGGGCAAAGTAAACTTTGTCCCTTTAAAACCCTGAATATTTTACAAAACAAAATCCGCCCACCATGGGCTAAATAAAACCTTGTCACCTGACATACAAATTTTAACAAATTATAAATAATTGAGTATTAAATTAAAAATAACAACTAATTTACTAATTTACATTATTTTGTTACTGGTAAAACACACAGTTTAGACACTGGTTTTTTTAAAGTTCCATTTTTTGTTTTAATGGTGACCACTCTCACAATTTTGTCATCTCCAGGATGGGTAGCAATAATTAATCCGTACAACCACTTGCACGGAGGTAAATTATCCTCCTTTATTACAACTACATCCCCGAGATTGACCTCCAAAGTTTGACCCGTCCATTTGGGTCGAAGTAAAAATTTCCTTAAATACTCCTGCGACCATTGTCGCCAAAATGTTTGCATGATGCGTTGCGTATGCTGCCATCTTCGCAGAGAGCCCACATTACAACTTTCGAAATCATAGTCTGGAGCCGTCACGAGTGGCTCACCTATCAAGAAATGTCCCGGTGTTAATACCATCTGACCATCCAAGTCATCGCTGAGGGCTGACATAGGTCGAGAATTAAGGCACGCCTCCACTTGGGCTAACACGGTCGCCATCTCTTCATATGTCAGCGTTGAAGCGCCGATCACTCGTTTTAGGTGGTACTTCACCGACTTTACACCGCTTTCCCACAATCCACCGAAGTGCGGGGAGTGGGGAGGGATGAAATGCCACTCACAATGGTGATTAGCAAGCCACTGAGCAACTTCTGTTTGCTGATCTTTTCTTTCAATGCTATGTTTTTTCAATTCGGCTGCTGCACCGACAAAATTTGTTCCGTTGTCGCTCCACAAGTGCGAACACTGACCTCGCCTAGCCACAAATCTTTTGAACGCCTGCAGAAAACCCTCCGAAGTAAGGTCGGATACAACTTCCAAGTGTATGGCTCTGGTTGCCATACAAATAAACAAACATATGTATCCCTTGTATGACTTATATCCTCGACCCTTCGTGGTGCGTATTTGAAACGGCCCTGCGTAGTCGACGCCACTGTGACTGAAAGGACGTGTCGGCGTTACGCGAGCTGTGGGTAATTGGCCCATCAAGGGATTCCTTGTGGCAGCTGCACTCTTCACGCATGTCACACATTGCCGATAATAAGCCTTGACCAACTGCTTTGCTCCTACGACCCAGTATTTATTCTGGATGTATGTCAAGGTAAGTTGCGGCCCCCCATGAAGTGTTTGCTTGTGCGCCTCGGCTATGATAAGTTGCGTTAAATGAGATTGTTTCGGTATTATTATAGGATGTTTTTTATTTTGGTTCAAATCTGAATGTAATAGCCGACCTCCTACTCTCAACACACAACTTTCGTCAAGAAAGGGATTCAACGATCTGAGTTTACAATTTTTGGGTAAGTCTTTATTTTGCTTAATTAATTTGATTTCATTTTCAAAATTATTTTGTTGACACAGTTTTATCAAAATAGTTAGTGCTTCGCTTAATTCTGATGCGGTTAAATATGGTGTACTTGATTTACTTCCCTTAGCCTTCCTAGCGTTGTTAATAAATCGCCGACAGTATACCATCACCCTGATAGTTTTAGTTAGGGATGAAAATTTATCCCACACCGATTCGTCGAGGGTGACGAAGTGAACCTTCACTGCTTCCAGGTCAGTCTGTATTTCCCTTGGTTTTTGGTAAGTGATAGGCTCGCGTGAGATGAATTCTGGGCCATGAAACCACAACCCGCTGATGACCAATTCCGAAGGACGCAATCCTCGAGACGCGCAATCAGCAGGATTGTGCTTTGAGGGCACATGACACCAATTGGTTGGCTCTAAGTTGGTAAGTATTTCAGAAACACGATTTGCCACGAATACCTTCCATTTGCTAGGGTGATTATTAAGCCATGCTAAAACAACCGTGGAATCTGTCCACGCATGAATGTTGCCCTTATCCACATTCAAAATTTGCGCAACTTCGATAAGCAATCTGCTAAGTAACACCGCTCCTAATAATTCTAACCGAGGGATTGAAATTTGCTTTACTGGCGCTGCCTTTGTCTTTGCCGTGACTAAGGAGACTTTTACGTTTCCAGAGGCATCAAGTACGCGTATGTAGACAACTGCCGCGTATGCCGCCTTCGACGCATCACAGAAGCCATGAAGCTCGCAGAGTCCATCATTTGTTCCCATGCCAATCCATCTCGGCACACGTATGTCATTTAACATGATTTGTTCTTTCCGGTAAGTTAGCCAATCTTTTAATATATCATCTGGGGCCTCATCGTCCCAGTCTATTCCTGCTAGCCAGAGCCTTTGAATGATTGTTTTTGCTAAAATTATGCTAGGTCCTACCCAACCCAGGGGATCGTAAAGCCGAGATATGTCTGAAATAATTCTTCTTTTTGTTACAGGATGTTCCAACTTCGGGAGAGTCACTACGTAGCGGAAGGTATCGTCGCTCCGGTTCCAGGTAAGTCCCATTATCTTTACTAACTCATCCTCTTTTATTTTCAGGTTTTCCTTGACATCCTCTTCCTTTCCCTTTCCTTTCATTGCTTCTACTAATTCATTGCTGTTACTATTCCATTTTTGCATTTGAAACCCGGCCTTGCTTAATAGCTCATTCATTTCCCTATATACCACCTTGCCTTCTTCTATTGTTTGAACGCCTGTCATGAAGTCATCGACATAGAAGTGTTTACGCACCCTTTCAGCGGCTACTGGGTAATCTTCACCGTGGTCCTGCGCCACCTGTTGTAGAACCTTTACTGAAAGATATGGAGCAGAGGCCGTGCCGAAGGTAACGCGTGTGAGTCTATAACTCTTCATTTCTTGATCTTCTTGCTCTCTCCACAGAATACGCTGACAGTCTGCATCTTGCCGGTCAACCTTCACTTGCCGATACATCTTTACAATGTCAGCAGATATACAAATTGGTGAAGTTCTCCATTGCATTAGGATGTGTCTCAGCTCAGGTTGCAAGGTAGGTCCTACTAGCAATTGATCATTTAATGAAAGATTGTTCCTTCCTTTGCAGGATGCATCGAAGACAATTCTGACCTTCGTGGTTTCCCTGTCGTTCCTGACCACAGCATGGTGTGGTAAGTAAATTGCATTTGGGTTATCAATTTCATCATTAGGTACTACCTCCATATGATCCAACGCTAAATACTCATTTATTACATCACGATAGTTCCTTTTTAATTCTTTGTCCTTGTTTAATCTATACTCTAATGATTTTAATCTTTTTCCAGCTATAATTTTAGAATCTGTTACCTCAGGAGTGTTGTTCCTAAAAGGTAGACGTACGACATATCTGCCACTCTGATCCCTCCGAGTCGTTTCGGCAAAATGTTGTTCACAGCGTCTTTCCTCATCTGTGAACATTTTTTCTTTAGGCTGTTGTAAGTCAGATTCTAACTCCCAGAATTTTTTCAGCATCTCGTTTACTTCTGCGCAACAATGCAGAACCTGGATGTGAGGAGAGGAATTGGCTGCTGTATTTACCACACCAGATAGAATCCACCCAAGGTTAGTGGCTTGTGCCACAAGAGTACCAACTGGGTTCTTCTTCATTCCCGCTTGTAGTATCTGACTATATATTTCTGCTCCCAGCAGAAGATCAATACGATTAGGCGTATGATATTCCGGATCCGCCAGCAGCAAACTCTTAAGTTCTTCCCACGTTTCAACCCCAACTCTTGTTGTTGGTAAAAGAGAAGTGATGTTCTTGAGAACGTATGCCTTCACCGGTATGACTACGTTTGAATCAAACCGGGACCGTATTTCCATGGAAACCATGGCCTTGGAGATTATGTTTTTATCTCCACCGAGTCCAGTTATTTTACCTTTCGTTACCATCTTTTTCAAGCCTAAGTATTGCACTGTAGACTCGGTAACGAATGAAGATTGTGATCCTTGATCAATGAGTGCACGAACATTGTACCCTTGTCCAGTTTTGGACATGGCCTTCACGAGCGCAGTGGCGAGTAAGACCTGCTGTTGTACCTTGTCCGTGGAAAAACAAGAAACTAATGGACTTTCCTTTGAAGTATGTGCGCTCTCTGAGGATGTGACAGCAGACGCACTGGTTTCATTGTTACCTACTCCCATGTTATCATTACCCTTGGGATGTAGCAGTGCATGATGATGTCGCTTGCAAATGCGACATTTAATTTTGGAGTAACAGTCTTTAGCGGAATGATTGCTCCCCATACAATTAAAACAAATGTTATTTTGCAGAACAAATTTGCGACGGTTATCGACTTCTTCCTTCTGAAATTCTTTACACAAACTTAACTTATGATTAAGTTTACAATACGGACACACCATATTATTATCAGTATCGTTCTTTACATATAATGATTTGACTTTAGTAGTTTGAATGTGCCCTACACTTGACTTAGTTCCTAAGAACTCAATAGCCCTATATCTATTGGTTAAAAATTCTGTAAATTGTGCGTAAGTAGGTAGTTCGTCTGAGGAATCAGAAATATGGAACTCCCACTGACGCCGTGTTTCTGGATCCAACTTTAATGATACAATATGAATTAACAATATATCCCAATCCTTTGTATTAATTCCTAAATTTTCAATGGTTGCCAGACAATCGTTAGTTGTGTCTACTATCAATTTCAACCCACTAGCCGACTCAGATGCAAGATTCCTCTGACTCAATAGTCGTTTTAAAACATTGTTAGATATAAACCTTTTGTTGTTGTAACGCTTTGATAATAGTTCCCAACATCTAACAAAGTTAGCCTCCTGAGTCGGGATATGCCGCAACAACTGCTCTGCCTCGCCGGACAAATGTCCTTTGAGGTAGTGCATACGCTGTATATTGTCTAGAGTTTTATTTTGTATGATAAGAGAGTTAAACAACTCTTGGAAAGTTGTCCACTCTGTGTAGTTTCCATTGAAAATGGGAATGTTTATTTTTGGCAATTTGAATGAAGATGTGTTGTTTGTTGGAGTTGCTTGGCTGTTTGAGGATTCACCAAATAGTGCTAAAAAAGATTTTAATTCACTCTTGTGAAGCATAAACTCCTCCTCCGTGTTTTCGTATACATCCGAAACAATGTATGATTCATTTTTTAAAAGTTGTGAATCGCATTGAAGTAACAAATTCTTATGACCCTTTTTAAACTCTATCCACAAATTTTCTAGTGATTCTAATCTGTTTTCAATGTAGTCTTTAGTAATACGTTCTTTTGGAGATTTTTTAAAGTTAATCTTAGCTTTTAAAACTCGATTGGATAAGTCGTATTGAAGATTAAGTAGACTTTCCATCTTGACCATAATAGTTACCAAGAAACTAAATTTAAAAACAAACAAGAAAAATTTAAAGTAAAAATTCCGAAAAAATTACAAGTGTTTGAAATTTTGGGTGAAAACCAGCATGGATTCCCCGTAGTTTCGTTTTTATGTTTACAATTCTAAGTCCTAACTAACATGCAAACAAATATTATAAGTCTTTGGAATTTATAAAGTTAAAGTTAAAATCATAAAATTTTTACAAGTCCAACTTACGTCACTAGATAGTCTTTGTTTAACACCACAAATTCTAAGTCCAAATTCTTCAACAAAAAACAGTTCAAAATTACTTACAGTTTTCCAGAATACCACCACACTTTAACTTCCACACTACTTCACTCGGCTCCTTTGTGACGTCAGAATGCGTCACCAACGCCCCGCGCCGTTGTGACGTCAGATTACGTCACGATCGCTCCACTCCGCCGCGTCCAGACTGTACCGCCACGCGTCGTCTCCGCCTGACAGTTTCCTTCCACAAGGGAACTGTCGGAAGTGTGACAAGGTTCCACAACCTGTCTTCTTCCAGTTCTTCCTGCTCGCAGTTCCGACAGCAATCCGCTGCTCCACAAGCTTCTTTACACAAAAACCACCGGTTTCCGTCTAACTACTGACAGATCCGGACTCTGAAGGACCATGTAGAATTCACCGACCACTCGGCGGTCCCAAGAGTAATTTTCTTTGAACGAGTAGGCACAATAAAAGAATACTTCTTCAATACAAGTCAAGTCATTTATTATTATGTCACGCCGGATACTTATAAATACCACAAAAAGCCTCAACAGCGTGATTCAGAAAAACAGCACCCGACTACCTAGCGCCATCTAGTATACTGCGAGTGAACTACCAGCTCAGCCAGCCTTCCTCCATCGATAAATGGATCCATTTAAATTAAAATGAATAGTTGTTCACTGCACAATACATAGATGGCGCTGGTAAGGGATAATAATGCACCAACGACATTTGACGACATCTCCAGTTCTTTCAAGATTTCGGAGTCAAAAGTATCGTCTTCATTGATTAATGAAGCATTAAGACAAGCTTGCCCATTACAATGTCCGCAAGATAAGGAGCGCTGCAACCCTGCATCCACATCGCGAACAACAACCATTCTTGCAGTTGCAGAATTAGTGTTAAGCAATTCCTCCGGAGCTGGTGGATTTATTGTCATAACAACAACATAACAACAGGTTCCAGGAATTCATCACACATTATCCAACCCCAATTCTGGGGTTGTAATCATGCCCAAACCAAGTCGGTACTTGACAATAAACACGGTTGAAATGTTCGTGAGCTGCTGCACTCGTTGGTGGAAGATTTGATAACTGCACTGGATGAACTGTGCATAGCGAACACGATCGATACAGTCCTCAGATTTTGGAGCAATATAGAATGCCAACTCCATTCTCAAATAATGATTAAACCGGGCAGTTTCTTCTTCTAATGCTGCAGCAATTTGATCCAAATTCGGTAGTTTCTCCAATGGTTTTACGAATTTTTTTTCCTATTCTAAAGAGCGCAGAAGTCGTGTCTCAACCACTTATAGCGTGCAAAAACAATATGGGTTTTTTAGGACGAGGATATTTTATCAAAACTTTTTGAAGAGTACATTTCAGTTTTTACATTTCCTTGATATTCCTTGAAAGAGTAATAATGGAACAACTGAAACTTTACGATTTTGACAGATTTTTGTTTATAATTGAAAGCGGTAATACCTTTTCATGAAATGATAAACCAGTAATCTTCGTCATTGACTCTTATCTGATTTCATAAGCTCTGTGACAGTTGATTTGCTCATTTTCAACCATTCCAGAAGCTAATGATTTTAATTGTGTCGTTTTTGGGCAGGGATCACGGAGTTTAAAACTTTCAACTAGTTTATTTATTTAAAATAATCTATAAGTTTACGCCTTTACGGATTTCAATATAGATACTCGTATGTACTGAATTATTTTCTACTTAAAATGTAATGAAAATGTTTCCCTTAATAACTTTATAATTACACGAGTAGGTACGTATTAATAAATGAATAGATACTGAAACACGGCGCGCGCTTTGCCCTCTATCTCTAAAATGGTTCAAGTCATAAAAAAAGATTTAAACAAAAGTTGTAGAGAATTCAATCTTCTACAATATTTATAATAGATAAAAACAGCATAAAACCCATAGGAAACGAGATATTTGCAAGAAATGTGTAAAAATAGATTTTTTGACCTATGCCATTGAAATATCCCAAGGTCGTGGACACCCTACGATATTTTTTACGGTTTTGAGACAAGTTTTAGGGTGTCAAAATCGTGGCTTGCCTTTTTTTGACTAATTTTCCTACTTAGAGAATGAATAGATCATTTATTAATAAATAATCGACGAGGAAGTTTCTATTAAATAAAATACCATAGTTGTTATTCTTTCATGCAAAATTTACTCAACGGATTTAGATGAAAATTTACAGTATATAGCTTACACATCAGAATAACATAGGTATATAATATGGGCTGCAATTTGAGTGGGTTTACAATTGAGTGGGTTAATAAAAATATACTATTACTAAGCACAATATATAGAGAACAACAGCGCAAGCTTCTATGTTGTGAGAGCTATTCCTGGCTCGGTGGTGTCTGGGGAGCAGGTCTGCGGGGAAGGGCACGTCCAGGGAATGCTCCCTCACGATGCGGGAGTAGTAGCGCGCGGAGCCCCGCGGGTGCCGCGCGCGCTTCGGGTCGCCGAAGTCCACTTCGTATAGCCCGTACTTTAGACTGGAACAATAGAATGTTACTTAGCAAATCAACAACAACCACGTACGCTACTAAACAAAGTTTTATCTTCTTATATATAAAATTCTCGTGTCACAATGTTAGTTACCATACTCCTCCGAAACGGCTCGAACGATTCTCATGAAATTTTTTGTGCATAGCGAGTAGATTTGAGAATCGGCCAGGGTTGTCCACCCTAGATCAGCTAGTAAATACATAAATTAGTGCAGGTGTGATAGCCGAATGATTTGAAAGTTGGACTCCCGGATTTGAAAGTTGGATCTGGGTTCAAATCCTGCACGCACTAAATTTTCAAATGTTATGTGGTCACAGGTGCCATGGGCAGCGCAAGAGTGTGTAAGTGAGCAAGTAGTGCAGAGTGCTGCATATTCATTCGCGGTCCTAAAACCATAAAAAATGATGAAGACTGACCCCAGCCATATGATAGCTACAGCCAGAAATAAATTAACTTACGTATATCCATCCATCCATTCCAAGTTATCCATAAGGGTCCAATACGTAAATGCAGTAATATTGGCTCCATCTTCTTTGATAGAGAGCAGAACCTGTAATAAATTATCTTTATTTATATATCTAGTCTCGTCTGATTGTCATATTTGAAACAACAAAAAATAACGAGTCATCTGTTTATGAGTTACGGATCCTACAAACAAACATCACAAATACACACGTTAAACTTATAACACCTCTGTTTTTGCGTCGGGGGTTAAAAACAACAAAGGGTAAAGACAAAAACTTAGTACCTCATCTCTCCTATTCTGCTCTGTTCCCCCCCTTCGGTGTTACAAATGCCCATGGGTGTCGGTGACCACGCACCACCAGGCTTTGGTCGTTTGTCGGTTTTCATATCAAAAACATCTAGGTATAGGTAGTAACATCACCTTTTTATGACTTTTACGGTTTAAACTATTACCTGCTCTAAATGTATTCTAATATAGTTCATTCTGGTTCGGTCGTTAGGGTCCGCGTCGTGGCATCCATTCTCGGTGATGAAGAATTCAAGATCCCCGTATTGTTCTTTCAACCATGCTATTGTTTGGCGCATTCCTTGCGGGTAGACCTGGAATAAAGAGGTATAAAACTATCTATTCAAAGGAGGGTAAAGGCCTACGCACATTTCATCAATTCAATCCGGACTCTACTCCAATTGGACTCCTATGAGTTTGGTTTTTATTGCGTTAATAAAGACCTCTAGGCAGGGCTGTTTCCAGAGTTAAATTTGAGGTAGGACAGCATTGGTTACAGGTAGGGCGGAAGTAAAAAATCTATGAGCAATTTAATTATAGTAATTTATTTTAGTTTTTGGTATTTTTAAGGTAGGGCATTGTGATTTCAAGGAAGTCCGCGCCCCTAGGAAAAGTTATTCTTATGATGATGAAAATTTTCACACTACCATGCATTAATCACTATGGGACATGACGTTTGAAATGTGTACATATACGTTCATAGTGTCATTATGAATTAAGGTTGAATATCGAGCGCAGAGTTTCTTATGTACGTTTAATCTGCATTAATGGATATCTAATATATTAAAGAAATAAATTACCGGTGTCAAATAATTTCCGAAAATTTTCCAGCTTGGATCTTTCTCTAGGATTATATTAAATTCCGGCCGCCCGGTATCGAACCAAATACCAGGCTTGTCACCCGGAGTTGCGCGCCGCACCAAACGCCCCGTGTAATAGTTTAAACCGTAAAAGTCATAAGTACCTAGAAGAAAAAAGGTAATCACAAAACACAGTTCTACTGTTAAGCGACGCGCCAATTACGTACACAAAATAGTCAGTACAAAAAAAAAATTAAATAAAAACCCAACCACGTAGGTACTACTCGGAGATCCGAACTAGATTCAAAACAAAATCTCATTTTCAAGCGCGACGCGAACATCTAAAATCCATGTCATGTCATGCCACAAAGATTCATATCTGGAAACACTCGTCGAACACGGACTAATGTGTGGAATAATGGACTACACGAGAATAGAAACAAAATGAATACAATGACAAAATCATGCATCGATCGGGTTCCATACGCCACATCGAATTCCATTACATCGAAGATCACATATTTGCGCGCTTCCCCACATTGCATCCGTATTCGGCGATGTAGAACAACCATTATCTATTCTAACATACATATTGTATATGTTGGTACTTTAAGATAGCCATACTATGTATTAAGTTATTTGAAAAATGGATGTAAACAAATAAAAAATTTGAAACGTTACAGATACACATGACATGTTTTGAAAAAGCATGTATGGTGAGTTAAACATCAGTATTCATATTTTACAAACCCTGTACTAATGCTGTTTCTTCCTTGGTGAACGCGGGTAGCTTGGAGCGTGCGTACCCTGCCCGCTTGCTGTATTCCGCCATCGCTTGCTCCACGGACCGCGGCCAGCCGCCTTTCTTGGAGTAAATGGGGTGGGAATATTGTCCTACCTGAAATAATAAGAGCAAGATTAAATTTCATTCATTTTAAACATGTTTTTTTATTTGTACTTCCAAAAAACTCGTGTAGATTTACTTAAATCTATTCGGCCGTATTGCTGCTTCTTCTTTTAGGAGCGTTTATAATGCCGCGTTTACATACTCAACCGAATATTCGGTTTACAATGACGAATATTATGTAAAAGCGCACGAATATCGCCATAAACAGCCTCTTTTTATGGTATCAAGGTAGCAAACGAGCGTGCAGAACCACCCTTCCGCTGTTCATACTGTTATTAAACACATTTTTGTATATTATTAGCTATTAAGCAACGACAGTTTCAAATAATTTTAGTACGTACACAACTTTGCATGGCCAACTCAGCTATTTCTTCATCGCCCTTTCGCTTCGGTTGCATCCATAATACGTGATTTGATATGGATATTTTACCTGAAAACACATTTTACAGAAAATTTCGTGCCTACACGTACGGTATTTTTTGTAATATAGAAAGAGCTCCTTATTCTCGGTTCTCGCATTCATTTTCTTGCGTCTTTGATAAGCCGTCAACGCCGTATTATTTATATGTCTCAACTCAAGTACACACTATTTTTAGGCGCCTGCTGCAGCTTGCCACTGGACCACAGAGCAGCTTGCTACGTACGACGAAATTTCTTTCAACGTGTACTCAAAAGAAGTATGGTTAACGTTTCTTAAACGCGCTTAGACGCTTCTTATTAAAATTTAACATCTGTCTTGGGTTTACTCCCCACGGCCACCACTAAAACAGCCACCAGTGGTGGCCGTTAGATCAGTGCATTATTTTTTGTTCCAAGGGCCATCAGTGGCGGACGTTGGGACATTAAAAAATAATATTTGTCTCAATCTCAACGGCCACCACTAAACTGCCACCACTGGGGGTCGTTAGGATTAATTAGGATTACGTTACGTTACGTTAGGATTACGTTAGGATTCGGTGGTACGGAACCCTACATTTGCGAGTCCAACTCGCACTTGAACGTTTTTATATCCCTGCTTCTTGTATGGATATTAAATATTTTACATCTTACCATGATACTTTGACTTGTACTCCTTATCGTATATTCTCCAAGCTTGGGCATGAGCAATAAGGACATGTTTATTACACAGTAATCCAGCCATTTCTGGTTCCAGGATCAACGGTGCAAACACGGCGGCATTGTATGTGATATCACAAATATTAATGGGCTCATTTATTGTAATCCAGGTCTTCACTCTGTCTGCGTAGAGAGAAAATACCACTCTCGCGTAGTCGGCGAACCAGTCCGATATCAACGGGTTTGTCCAGCCACCTTTAATGTTTAATGTTATTTAATGGAACTGCGTCAAGATTTCCTTTCTCAAACTCAAATATCGCCTAAAGTTCTGACTTACCAAGGTCCTGAAGCTTCTGTGGCAGGTCCCAGTGGTACAGGGTGATGATGGGTTCAATGCCCTTCTCCAGGAGATAATTTATCAAATTGTTGTAGTATTTTTTCCCACTTTCACTGACTTTCGTTGGGAAAGCATTTGGCAGCAAACGGGGCCACGATATGGAGAACCTTAAAATAAGTGTATAAGACTATTATTATGGTCCAGAATGAACGGAACAAAAAGTTGGGCGCTAAACATTTTAGAGTTTGTTCTTCCATGATTTTTAGGCAAAATATACGAGCAGACTTGAGAAGCCTTGCGGTCGGATGATAAGTATTGTTATAGATTAAGTAAATAACATTTAAGTTTATTAGACACGTACAGGTAGGTATATAAGCTAACCCACTCAGATTCCCAGTCAGATTAAATATAGAGAATATTCTCTATATTTAATGTCTCTATAGATAATTCTTGAGCATGGTGTTGCGTATCATTACCTCAGGGATTACCCTGAGTCCCTGGGCGCCCCCTGATACCTCACTGGGAGACCATGTCCTCCCGTAACATGGCGTCCTAACTTCATAACCTGCACCCTGCATCACAGTGGTGAATGGTCCACATGACTCAACGTCAGCATCACTGATGCTCTACCGGCAAGAAATGGAGAATCGAAAGAACGTTTGTAAAAGAAGTGTTCGTAAAAACCAACTTCGAATATACTTCTTTTCATTCATTCATTTCATCAGAACTGACCTGTAGAAATGCAGACCCATCTCATGTACCATTTCTACGTCACGTCTCCAATGGTGGTACGAGTCTGACGCAACGTCGCCATTGCTGCCGTCAGTTGTCTTGTCATGATGCAAATGCATCGCCCTGTCCCAAATGCTTTCGCCTTTGTCTGGAATAATATTGGAAGAAAATTATTTTACACGTCTTGCAGACTTATACTAATACTAATA
The DNA here is from genome assembly GCA_905404295.2 of Ochlodes sylvanus. Taxonomy (NCBI): domain Eukaryota; kingdom Metazoa; phylum Arthropoda; class Insecta; order Lepidoptera; family Hesperiidae; genus Ochlodes; species Ochlodes sylvanus. The sequence goes on from FR990149.1 coordinate 3,038,978, forward strand.
CATACATGCTTTTTAAAAGCATGCTTCGTAAGCCAGCTGAAAGTTTCTAGCATGCTCTTTAGCTTTACTCTTTCTCTTTCTCTTTTTCTTTACCGACGTACAGCCGGTATCCACCCTTTCGTCGTGAACATTCCACCGATACGAACGAAACGGTTTGCATCGTCCTTCATCATCCGCACTGCGAAGGACTGGAATAGGTTGCCTGCGTCGGTGTTCCCACCTGCGTATAATGTGGGAGTCTTCAAGAGGAGAGTGAATAGGCTTTTAATAAGTTAGTGCGACCAACATCTTCGACTTCATCGCCACTTACCATCAGGTGGGATAGTTGTCAAGCATTAACTTATCTCATGTAAAAAAAATAACGAATAATAACTTTACTTATAATAAGCATGCTCATAGACAATACGGCTAGAATTTTTTGTATGGCGACTTCCTCAAACCTTCCACTCTCAAAATAATCATGCCTATTTCGAGCAAAGCACTATTGTGTATACATATACAATACACGCTTGTACCCTTGTACTACTTACAAGCTCGTGCGCACTATAAGCATGCTTTCGTGCTTTAAATAAGAGTTGTCTATAGGTTCTTTATGGAAGTCGTAACGTAGCAGAAACTTGAAACTATTTCTCTCTCTTTCTCTCTCGTTGTGCAGCCTTTTTATTTTAATTCTGAACCTTGGAATACACACAAGCCAGTTTCGGCTTGACGTTGCATATTAATATTTCCAAGATATACCACTGGCGAAATCACACACGTCACACGGTGACGTTATGACAAGCCTGAATCACGCTATCAAAGTTTTCTACATCGCTCGCATATAACAAGTCCCAAGACAACACGTCCCGCCTGGTAGGAGACTTCCCTTTGCCAAATACGTATTTAACTTTACCACTGGCATTCCAAGCTCCTTCGACCTGGTAAGCTGATGTAGCTGCACCAAATTTGAATCCTTGAGGGAAGGTCTTGTCCACTCCTATTGCACCATTGATAATGCTGAGGACAATATAAATTTAATACAGTCATTTAAATTAGGTACATGATCATCTTGATTTAATAATGAAGTATTTTTAACACCACCAAAACCATTCTAATCCCTATTCTTGTTCTGGGTCGGTCATAGTTGTCATGGACGGCAGCAGAACGTTATAGCGATGCATGCTCGTTTGCTATCATAAATCCGTAAAAAATAGACCCGCAGCAACGTAAAACCATTTATTAATTTAATTTAATGACAACTTGCCTCAAAGCTACCGCTGCGGTCCACAACATTTTGACTTTTGTTTGGACTTGAACTGCCTCGATGGTATTCATAAACTAACCCGGCCGGCTTACCTGGAAGTAATTACAATTATGTATTCAAATTTATCGCGGATACTTATAGTATATCTTGACAGGCCATTGCATAAATAAAAATATAATAAACGTAAGGCGCTATGAGGTTTAATTAGTCTAGCCTTATTAGGTACTTACTTCCATGTATAGGTGCAGAGCGAGGTGGTATGTTCGCTCGGAGTAGTACCACCATCCGCCACGGTACCTAGTACCATTTCTACCTGCTAATAATTGTTTTAACAGCAATTGTGTACCGGTTAGAAAGGTGTCGCATTGGTTACACTTTTTAGAGGCGACCATCTTAGTTTTTGAAGTGAATACTTCTATAGTATCGTTGTTCATATACATGGAATGATATGATATGAAACGGAAATGACGCGATGGAAGCAAATGAGATAGGAAGCATCGGCAAAATGGCGACTTACGTAAGCAAAGCAAAACATCAATATTTGGACTGACAGTATTCGTTTTTTTAAGCATTAACTTCTAGCATGTAAGATTTGCACACATTTTGTTTATTTTTTATGGAATTTAGGTAGCAAACGAGCATGCAGCACCACCATCCTTGCCACCCGTGACTACTGTGAGACTGTGACTGACTTAGAACAAGACTCAAATGGGGACTAGGGTAGTTAGTCCGGTTAGGACACGGTGTTAGAACATTAGCTGGTCAGTTTGTAAGTATGAGGACTGGGACAGGGGCTGTTAGTGATGTTAGTCCTGTTGGTTTTTGTTAGTAATTGTACAGTTATTGTTAGTAAGAGTCACCTTAGTCCTTAGGATAGCAAATGGTAATTGGTTCATCCCAATGCTGGGCTCAGATCGTCCTCAACAATATCACACCCAAATCGGACCGTTTCTGAGATTAGCTCGTACAAACTACAAACCGATTAACAGTCAGAAATTCTAGCAATCATTGTATTGGTTTGAAAGGGCCTTAGAAACCAAAACTTTTTTGTTGCTATTCCATATACAGACAGACAGCGATCAGTTATATTTTTATTAATATGTACTTAGGTGATCATAATTATGTAGATTAGCAAAAAGTTAAAAATTGGTGTACCTACCTACATAAATTTCATTACTAATTTTTTTCACTCAAATTCAATGACGTCAGTAGTAACTCCTATGCGATATTAATATCTATTATTAATTGTTAAATAAATAAACTGTTAATGATATACTTAATTAAGTTTGTTAGAAAATAATTACGACGTTAAATGCGTATGAATATTATATTTTTTTATGTAATTAAGGGAGCAAACGAGCATGCAGGAATTGAATTTTAAAATATAAAACATACATACATACATACATATAATGACGCCTCTTTCCACTTGCTACGACATACTTGTTTCGCTTCGTCCACTTTCTATTATTATCTTATACATGCTCTTCGGTTTAGGGTACCTGGCCTTTTTTCGAGACGTCCCTGATTTGGTCTCCAAACGTCCGCCTAGATGGAAGGGGTAGCCCTTCCAACATTGTCATTCACACTCGCCTTATACACTTTTTTCGTCGATCGTTCTTCATCTTAGTTCTCACTACTTACTCTAAGTTCTTCATTCATTCTCTCGACATGGCCAAACCATCTCAGCGTACCTTTCTCAATTTTTGTCACTACATCTTCTTTCAGACCACAACGTTTCCTTATCTCACTATTTCTTATCCTGTCACTCAGTTTAACTCCTATCATACTTCTTAACGCTCTCATCATATACTTACCTAAAATATAATAATATAACTATTTTCATTTATAAGTGTCCGACATGGCTAAACTACTGCTACGAAATGATGACAACCGGGACAGACGGCTTTACGTACTCTCCGTAGCACGGAAACGCTCAAGAAATTTTCCCACTAGCGGTCACCCATCCAACTACCGGCCGCGCCCGCTGTTGCCGCAAGCCGCCGGGCTATGAGCGCTCCCTTAGCCCGGCAGTTACTTACTATAGACAGAACCCAACGAGTGACATTTCAACACTGATTTATAAACTGCGAAAATGCTAGCGGGCAAGTAAACAACAGGTAAGCAGTTTCCAATGAGGTCAACGAAAATGGCACTGACTGAGTTTACTGGCAAGTTTTTGATGATGAAAACATAATTATTATGTACCTACTAGTGAGGGTAAAAAGTAAGGATACTCTTAAGGAAAATGTAAGTAGGTATACCGAAGTACCGAAGCGAAGCGGGCAGTTACTATACTATATAGATAAAAGTGATATCTAAATAAAATTGCGATAACACGATAAGAAATTAAAATAAACCTTGACATAAATATTATTAAATACAAAAAATATATTCGCATTCATAATTTAAACAAACATGGCATTGTCAGTTACAATTGTATAACACTAATTAATCTCAAACAAGCTAGACCTAAAAAAATCTGATAAAATATGCATTTACGTAAAGGCGCGAGTCAACCGCAACTATACAAGTCTAGCTATGTTTTTTTTTTAATTTATTTGGAAGGAATTTGTCGCTGGGCGACCACATCATCCCGTACAGAAAAAAACAAAATGAATTACTACAACATAATAAGATAACAATATAACATAAAAAAACTCAATTCTAAATTTTCGCAAGGCCCAAAGCAGTCAACCTACACAGCATCTTGGCCCCTTCGGACATGGGAGATGCCAAAATGCTGTTTAATAGGCCAACGTGCATTGTCCGTACGAATGATGTCGTGTGTCGATGTGTGTCGCGAGTGGAATGGACAACAAAAATTAAACATCACTAACACCCATGACCCGAGAACAAACATTTATATGTCACATAAACATCTGCCCCGGCCGGGAATCGAACCCGGGACCCCTCGCTTCGTAGGGTCACTAGTCGCTAGTCCCTATTGGAGTCTTGTTCTAGGTCGGTCACAGTTGTCATGGGCAACAGAAGGCTGCTTCTGCATGCTCATTTACCTTAAATCCATGAAAAAAAAGGTTTGTATCTACAGAATTAACGAACTAATTACGCGAACAATATAATTATCATAAAAATATTATAAATATTCCTATAATCCCATTTGTGTTGCAAGCTTACGCCTATTGATTATTATTATAAAGTTATAATTTATTGGCGTTGAAACCTTGGTCTTGGTAATCATTTTTTTATCACGAATGCCTTGAAGGTTTTAATTTTACTGTGACACTAGTAACCCACTCTTGCTTTGTCGAAATCTATCTATATCTATATCTATATCTATATCTATATCTATATCTATATCTATATCTATATCTATATCTATATCTATATCTATATCTATATCTATATCTATATCTATATCTATATCTATATCTATATCTATATCTATATCTATATCTATATCTATATCTATATCTATATCTATATCTATATCTATATCTATATCTATATCTATATCTATATCTATACTCTATACTAATATTATAAAGAGGAAAGATTTGATTGTTTGTTTGTTTGTTTGCATCGAATAGGCTTCAAAACTACTGAACCGATTTGAAAAATTCTTTCACTGTTGGAAAGCTACACTATCCCCGGGTGACATAGGCTATATCATATATTATAAAAATGAATTGCTGTGCGTTAGTCACGCTAAAACTCAAAAACGGCTGTACCGATTCGGTTGAAATTTTTTGTGTGTCTTCAGGTGTATCCAAGAATGGTTTTGATTTACAATTGGACCCGGTAGGTGGCGCTGCTGTCGATATGTCACCATATTATTATTTGTTTATTAATTATAGAGCGGTACGAAGTTCGCTGGGGCAGCTAGTAGCTTATAAGCTTACTAAGCAAAATGTTTTTAACCCACTTAAAATGAGGTGATATATTTATTATGTATTAGACAAGTGTGTATGGAAATGTAAAATATTCACATATTAGTGATAAAGTATGTATGTTACGTATGTATGTATAAACCTCAAAAGTTTGAGAACATTACGGAAACCTCTCAGGTGTGCAGGTAGCCTAACGATGTTTTCCTTTAACAAGTGACAATTATTTTAAATACGCACAATAGCAATTAGAATAGTTCTGCTACTGTTTATAACAAATGTTGAATACGCGACAACGTGTTTTGTGTTTTTGTGTTTATTTCTACTTATTTCCGACGTTATCACGTAAAATTATCGTCCGTAAACCGACTTTACAGACAACCTTTTTTTTTCATTAGGATTTAATAATAAATGATTATAATAATAAACTGAATAAACATAGATTTGTTCTACCGAATGTACGTACTGAGGGAGGAAAGAAAACGATTTTGTTTAGGGGAGCACAATTGTATAATAAATTGCCAAATGGCATTAAAGACTGTAATAATTTTAATAAGAACAAAACTAAATTGAAAAAGTATATAAGTGCTATATAAATTGTAATATTTACATATATTTTAAATTTTATATAGCTTCAGAGGCACATACTGTTATTGTTTTTCTGTATATCTCATTGTAAGTGAAACTGTAATTATGTTTTTTATGAGAAATAAAATTCTTTAAACCTAATACTTAATGCTACACACTCATAGCTCCACTCGAGGATTTCCTGTGACATGGGTGCCATGGACAAGACAAAATAAGACCACACACACCCACACCAAAAACAAAAATGTAAACGTTCTTAATCTAATATCCGCCTCGCTGGGAACCGAACCCAGGAACGTATACCTATCCTATCCTATATTAATACCCATCTATCGAAAAATTTGCAAGAATTTTTGAGATATAAATTTTCCTCCTCTGTGAACTGTGATAAAAATTGTAGTTGACTTATTAAGTTGGAAATAATATTGAATACTTTGATTTTCTTAAATTAATTCTTATTAGCATACATATGTAATTTTCTGCTATTAGTCCAGTCATGTTAGTAAGTTTACCTCGTAATTTGAGATACCCAGACCAGATACTTAAATAATTTTGACTCGGATGACTGGACTATATACATAAAGTATTTTACCTATTATCGATAGTTTTGTAACTATAATTCATGCTTTCCATACATTGACTTATAATAAGTCAATGTTTCTCTATGATATTTTTTTGTGTAAGCGTAACAATGCCGATATTCAATTCTTAAGGATAAACCTTCCATTTTTTATAGAGCTCGAAAAAACGCAGAGATATCTCTTAATGACTTGTTTATAAATTGAAAGGGGTACAAAGTTTTTGCTTCACACATATACTTAATACCTTTGCCAAATTAATATAAAAAAATGTTTATTTTGAAATAAGTTGCTACACTTATATTATATCTTTTTTCTCAAGTGATAACAAAAGTTAAGCACATCCAGACTATATATAGGAAAAGTACCGACAATTCGATCAGTCCGTGACGGTTACCGGTCGCGATGTGTTTAAAACTAGTTTTTTTGAGGTAAGAGTTATTTTTCAGTAATAAAATGTGTATAGTGATGCAATATGTTTAAAAGTATAATTTTACATGAAATAAGTGATTGTGTTTAATATTGAAAAAAAAATTTAAATTAAAAAGTTAAAGGAGAATAATTTAGGTACATATTGTATGTATGTATGTGTGTAGGTTTGTATGTACATATGTATGTATATGTAGACTATTTTACTTATGTATTACCTATATGTATTACATTTAGATATTTGTAGAATATGTTAATCCAGTGTTCCGCAAAGGGTGTGTCTCATTGATATACCTCGGAAAAATAAGGATAATTATCTTATAAACTTAGGTACTTTTTAACCGACTTCAAAAAAGGAGGAGGTTCTAAGTTCGTCTGTTTAATTTTTTTTTAGTAAGTACCTAAATAAGGGTAAGAAAAATTCTTACACTTACCCATATATTATGTATGTAAATCACGGGAGTGCCCGAGCCGAGGCGTTTTGTTTCGTTCATTTAATTCTGTGGTTTCGTTTGGCGCGTTTTTCGAGCTTTTTTGTGTTTTAATATTTGGTATAAACTCAAAATCAAACTCAAATCGTTTATTTCATGTAGGTATGATACATACACTTATGAACGTCAATTTTTTGCATTTACCGTTTCGCTAAGGTGCCTTTAAATCTTTGAGGAGAAAAGAAACGGCGAAAGAAACTCCTCGGCACATCTTTTTAAACAATAATAATACAACTATAATTATTACAAATTTTATACCTACATACAAATACATACATACCAACATGAGCAGAACCGGTCGTGAATGTCTATTTCCAAGCATCTTTGTCATTAATATAATGTTTCCACTGTATAATAACCTTTCTCTATGAGTCGTGTTTTTACATGTTTCTTAAATATTTGAATGGGCAAATCAATAAAATAGACTTTGGTAGTTTATTAAAGAAGCGTACTCCTAGCCCCACAAATGACCGCTGGACCCTACGAAGGCGGTACGAGATTGAATCTTTACTTGTGGCCTCCTTTTTATTTTTCTTAACTTTTCCTCATCTTGACTGTTTCCTCGTCTGTTTAATACCGAACTTGTCATCACGTTGTTCAATCCAAATTATATATATTCGATTCTTTTGTTGGCAACGCATCGTTGATGCTGAATGTGTTTCGCGGTTTTGTCCATGGGTGACGTCCACGATGGCTCATATACATATTATGTTTATCGGTTGATAGAAATATTTACCCCTAAGTAAAACAAGGGAGGCACAATAGTATGCCAAACAGATTACAAATCACAAAAAGAAGCATCTAATGATCATTGTAGCGATAATGCAATTTGAATAAATTACCTTTTACGTCAATGGACAGACGTAGGTACCTACTTTATATCTTTATTTGCAAATATGGTGCGGATTACAGCGATACTTCTCAGGTATACCGTGTAATTACTTGATTTTAACATAATTTTATTGTTATCATACGCCATCTACTTATCTTAAAATTGTAGTTTTAAAGGTTACAAAGGAAAGGAAGTAATAATTGTTACTGTTGTTTCACATAAAATGTTTAACCTATTCTTGGCACAGTATAATATATGATTTGATACGTTGCACTATAAAAAAATCTGTCTAGGTTTAGAAACATATTAAATACTTTTATGGAGGGCGAAGCCGCGAGGGAATGCTTGTAAAAAATATTAAAAAAAAACTCTCCTTTAGTATCGGCGATGCAATGGCGACTTGACATTTGTTGGTCCGTCTACTTGTAGGGTATGAAAATATTCTCCTCTAGTGCTCGTCAATTGAAATATTTATGTATTTGCAACACATAACCGTCCCACTGGGGCTCGGACGTATAAACATTTTTACTATAGTTATGTAGGTATAGATAACGCCAAATCCTCAATTCAATTGAAGTCAATGAACTCCCGTGTTGTTCATTCAAGACGGCTTATTATTTGATGGTGGCAATTTATTGAAACTGTACGTTTTTAGATTGTGGTCCAAGCTGATTGACCGCATTTTTCTACCAATAGCAGTGTCATACTCGCGCACGCGCGAGACAAGCGCGGGAGACGGAAACAGTAGACAGAGATGGATATAGATATCTGGTCAGCGTGGACATGAGATAGCACTAGAAAGTACAATTGTGTGTAGCCAACGAATTAAGAAATAAGAGGAAATGCCCTAAGGTCACGTGATCTGAAGCCAAAATTAACTCTAAAATGGCGCCAACTCCGCCCACAAAACGTGAACACACCTTTTAATACAACACTTCATCATGTTAGGTATTGCTAAATTAACCTTATTAACTCATAACAACACATTAAACGCATAAATCTAAAGTTTTTATCTAAAAATAAAGTTCCAACAACGCTTAAATTAAATGACAGTTGACAGACCAACAGCTGTCAAGTCGAATAAAAACGCCCATTTTTTTATTCAACTCGTGCTTCAAGGCGGATCTTGAGCGATATTACTAAATGCAAATTAGGGCCTATCCTCTCTTTTCTTTAATCGTTGTGTGTAGCTTAAGGAAAATTCAACGGTCACCCGTCAAATTTGCTTGTAACGGTGCTTTCCTTGAAAAAGCCGCCGCGCAATGTGAGACGTTTTGTCTCGTCGTATCATTCTGTCTCGTTCTTTTTCGTGTCGTTGACGTAATTTGTTCCTTTTCTTGTGCGAATGTAATAGATGGCATCCATAGGCTTATACTCTTCTCTGTGTGTTCTTTCTGATTTGTAAATTTCTGATAGCTGATGGAAAAGTGGGATATAGTAGTTTGTATGTATGTAAGTGTGATGGTAAGGTTAAGAAGGTCATAAGTGCAGCTGGTAGTGGATACTCTCTTTGAGATTGCTATTTCACCTTACCTATAATGTACGCCGGCCAATGAGCGGTTATAGATGGTAAACGAACACCGAGCAACCAGATGGTAAGTGGTCACCTTCGGCGAAGGCCATCAGTCACGGAAGGCATCACCAATGCGTTTTCCAACAAAGAATGAGGAATGAAAGAAAACCAATAAAAAGGATATTATGTACATAATTCATTTTCTTAACACCTTCGCTGAGCTGAGCACGTAAATGTATGTCATATTTTTCATAGAAAATTACGACCGCCCCAGCGAACGTGTTAATTCACAATTTATATTCATAACGCGAATATGTGCAGGCAATTATTAACTAATAATTGGTATACAGGTTATTGAAATGAATGTAATGTAATTTGTATACCGTTTATGTATTATAATTGTATCATGACATGATACAATTTAATATTACATTGTAATACAGTGAAACCTGGTTAAGTGAGACATCAAGGGACCTGCAATGTCGTTTCACTTATAGAGGTATTCCACTTACCCAGTGTCTCAGATATACAGGTATAAATAAATATCTGTCTCATTTACAGAGGGTTCCATTAATAGAGGTGAGAATACAGGTTATTTCAGTTATACAGTCGCGATCATTAAATAAAATAACGTGTTATGTATGTAAATGAGTTTTAATAAAAAAAATATAGTATGTACCTACTTAAAGGTAATCATACAAATGTAATCAACAAAAATATTCAAGCACGTTTTTACACGTAATATGTACGAATATGGAAACAGAATGTATCAATTATAAAAATCTGTCATTTAAGTTTGTCGTTTGGAAGTATCAGCCATTAGATGTTTTTCGATATTATAAATTTTATCAAATATGCTTTGGTCACCAATTGGTGACATTTCAAAATAACTGTGCAAAGTTTCTAGTGCTTTTACTGCTTCGCGTTTAGAAATTTTTACTAAATTTACTTCCGCGCTCATTTCATCGTCTTCTTCTTCATTTTCCAATGAAGAAGACGAGAAGGCATGAACAATGTCGCTTTCATTAAGTTCTCCTCTCTTCTAAGAATGAGTAAACAAACAATGTTATCTCAGTTACAGAGGTTTATGCATATAAAATTTACTCGCTGTCTCAGTTATAGAGGTAACTATGATGATAAATCGAAAGAACAAATCCCAGATATAGAGGTTTACCTCGTCCCACTAACAGAGGTAATTCAGTGCCAAAGTGTTGGGACCTCAGCATGAGTTCCAGTTATGGAGGTTTCCCACTTATCCAGGTCCCACTTAACCAAGTTTCACTGTACTTGTATTACCTTATAATACAGGTTTACTGCAACAAAATACACGCTAAAAATCACATAATTATATACACAAGCTCGCCAGTAGAATACACAAACACAAATGAGACATCGCAAACACACGATCCGGAAACAAAATTATCCGTTACCAATTTCTTTAGCTGGAATTGAACCCGGAACCTCTTGAATTAACTGGCAGAGTAGGTAGGTAGTTGAGCCTAGATTTTGCCCGGGGTAGTATTACCGCCCACCACGGTACTGCCATTTTCAGCGTGTAACAATTGTTTTAACAGCAATTGTGTTCCGGATAGAAAGGTGTGGAGCCTGTCTTTTAAACATCTAATGTTTTAATATATTATATTAACCGTGTATACAGTGTGTTAGGGATCGGATTTCCGATATTTTAGCCACGTATTGTACTTCTAATTTTATCGACAAAAAACCATACAAAGGGGGGTCGCACCCCTCACCCCTCTGAATGGCAGCCATTTTAAAATTTCATATCTCGTATTTTTACGAGTTCAAAAAAATCTTTTTTTTTGTAATCTTATGCTATCCACGTAATTGAAAGTCACCTTATTTTAAAAATGATGAAATTTGCCATCATTTAAGACCAAATTTGATAAAAAATTACAATAAATAATCATTTAAAACCTTTAGTTTAGTTCAAAAACTTGGTAATTTTTCTTGCTTTTTTTTAGTTATTATGCTCTACCTAAAAAACCGGGCCCTTAACCTATCGTTTTTTTTCTTCTAAATTGTTTGCAGTGAGCTGTGCTAACAAATAAACTTCAAATGATTACTGGTATTCACGCTAATAATTTAAAAACGGGGTCTAACAACAACAGTCAAAATTGAGAAATAATGACTCATTCATACCGCAGGTAGGTCGCATTCCATTGTGTGTGAGCGAGAATGATATTTTTAAGATAAGATATGAGTGAGACAAAAAACTACAAATGGGGGCTTGTGTTTTTGTGTTTCAATAACAATCAGTTATCCATCGCCCCGCGTTGTGACAACTACACCATCGCTCTACCGCTTGTACATTGTTCGTGTTTGTATCGCGTGCTATGGCTTACTCAGCTGCAGAAACAGCAGACATACATTTTGTGTATGGTTTCTGCAATGGTAACGCAGCTGCTGCCGTTGTGGAATACCAAAGAAGATTTCCAAGGCGACGCCCGCCTAGTGCTCGAACTTTCACGAACATTCACATTAGGTTTCGCGAGCATGGAATTCAAGCTGCTCCAAACGAAAGGTTTCGCCTATTATCACCTGAGGACGAAGAAGAAATTCTGCGGTTGATCGCAAACGACCCGCGCCTAAGTACAAGACTAATAGGTCGCAGGCTTGGTTTATCACATTGGTCAGTGTGGAAAGTTTTAAAAAATGAAGGTTTACACGCTTTCCATTTTAGGAAAGTGCAAAATCTTATTGAACCGGATTACGCCGCTCGTGTTGTGTTTAGTTCATGGATAAACAGAAGAATTCGTCAGGAGCCGGATGTTTTACGTAGAATCTTCTGGACTGATGAGGCGAAATTCACCAGAGCCGGTATAACAAACCACAGAAATGACCACTTGTGGATGACTGAAAACCCACACGCTATTAGACCTGGTCAATTCCAACACGAATTTTCGATAAACGTGTGGGCAGGTTTATTTAATGACCAGCTAATTGGTCCTATTGTCTTGCCCGACCACTTAAACGGTGAGAGATTTTTGGAGTTTCTTCAAAATGATTTTATGGAAGAGGCTCCGTTGGTGTTCAGGCGGCGCCGGCGGCAGCGGCGGCCTTTTTATCTGCAAATGGACGGAGCGCCGGCACACTTTTCCCGAAATGTGAGAGCACATGTTAACGATAAGTATACCCCATGGATTGGACGAGGCGGAACAATCGCCTGGCCGCCTCGTTCACCAGACTTAACTCCTCTGGACTTCTTTTTATGGGGAACAATGAAACAGAGAGTTTATCGGGAAGTATCAAACACCAGGGAGGAGCTCCTTCAAAGGATTATGGTCACAGCTGATGAGTTAAAAAACGATCGAGAAATGTTGATGAGGGCAACTCAACAGGTTGGATTAAGGGCAATGGCATGCCTTCAAAATAATGGTGGCCATATTGAACAATTTTTATAAAACGTGTTTTTTTTGATAAATAAAACTAAGTTTCGGAATGAAATGTTGTTGTTTTTATTCCACATACAACACCTGCGGTATGAATGAGTCATTATTTCTCAATTTTGACTGTTGTTGTTAGACCCCGTTTTTAAATTATTAGCGTGAATACCAGTAATCATTTGAAGTTTATTTGTTAGCACAGCTCACTGCAAACAATTTAGAAGAAAAAAAACGATAGGTTAAGGGCCCGGTTTTTTAGGTAGAGCATAATAACTAAAAAAAAGCAAGAAAAATTACCAAGTTTTTGAACTAAACTAAAGGTTTTAAATGATTATTTATTGTAATTTTTTATCAAATTTGGTCTTAAATGATGGCAAATTTCATCATTTTTAAAATAAGGTGACTTTCAATTACGTGAATAGCATAAGATCACAAAAAAAAAGATTTTTTTGAACTCGTAAAAATACGAGATATGAAATTTTAAAATGGCTGCCATTCAGAGGGGTGAGGGGTGCGACCCCCCTTTGTATGGTTTTTTGTCGATAAAATTAGAAGTACAATACGTGGCTAAAATATCGGAAATCCGATCCCTAACACACTGTATAATCAAAGATATTAACTTCCTCCATATATATAAAAATGTAGTGTTTTGCCCAGCCGTATTTCTTGGAAACCAATGGTATAAAGCTTACTTATCTTGACCTCATTCCCTACATACTTACCCTTGACCTTGAAGATCAGATGAAATCAGCGAGATCACTATAATTTTAATGCAGGTTTCTTTAATCTAATGAACATTACATTAATTAAACTAATTGAATTCATAATCATTTATCAATATGGATAATGGTGATACACATGGACATCATGTTTTTATTTACAATCTAACACCACCACTAGTAATCCGCCCTAGCTTTACTTATATCCATTTGGTTCTTACTAGAATTCTGTTTCAGCGGGTTGGTAAGCCTGACGAATGCTGTGGACTCCAAGTTTCCAGCAAATTTCCTTTTTGGCGCTGCTACTTCTGCATATCAAGTCGAAGGCGGATGGAATGCTAGTGGTAAGTGAACACTCACTGATCACCTGGTCAGTGGTTACCGCCACCTATGTACATCAAGAAGAGGTCAAGAAAAGTCCGGGTACCTGCTTATTCCTGGCTCTTCCGGTTTTTTTTACAAGATAATCTTACAAGTAAAAAAGCCGACTTCAAAATAATGCCAATTTAAGACTTAGGTATACGGTTTTCTCATGGATTCCATTGTCAGAACTGGACATTAAAAATACAGTCGAATCTAACCTAACCTAACCGGACTAACTATCCCAGTCCCCATAGGAGTCTTGTTCTAAGTCGGTCACAGTTGTCATGGGCGGCAGTGGAAGGTGGTGCTGCAAGCTCGTTTGCTACCTTAAATCAATAAAAAAAAACTTCCTCCTTTTTTGAAGTCGGTTAAAAAAATTAAATAAGTTAATGATTGCTAACAGACCCATCTGATCAAGATCAAGACTAGTAGAAGAGGCTACTTCATCTGCTGAGAATCTTAGATGATGTCTGAGATGTCTACAACCATGCATGAGTACCGAGCGGATTAGATTAGGTTGTACAAATTACTTCCAATAAATGAAATAAAATGAATACATTTATTTAGTGCTATTAAGCTTTTTAAGGAAATAGCAAAAAGGTTAGTCGACATCACAGGAGACCGAAGAGCTGGCAGCTACCTCGGACAAAGAATTAGCCTAGCTATTCAAAGGGGGAACGCTGCCAGTATCTTCGGAACCTTGCCTAAAGGGACTCCTTTTAATAATATTTTTTAATTATTATGTTATTTTTTTTTAATTTTTTAGTTTTAGGTTTTGTGTATATTATTTAAGATTATTATGATTATGTTATGTTATTATCTTCTAAATTATAATAATAATATATTTTAGTTAGTTAACCATTTGTTTACATTATTTTATTTATTATTTCGAAGTTGATTTTCTACAAACACATCGAAAGTCAAAGTACGCCATCGTTTCAAAAAATTCCTAACGTAAAAACCCAGAGTGACAGTGAGTGTGTGTGAGTCAATGAGCTTACATACGAGTATAACATCATTGGTGTGAGTAGTCTTGGAAGACGAATCGGCAAAAACTCATAAGGGGCTACTTTTCCTACTCGCAGTTACAGATTGCACTTACTACTAATTACGGATAGAATATCAAACTCAATCCAAGCAGTTATCTTTAAAATAGCCTGCAAGTTTGTAACAACCTTTCGTCATAATAATGCATTTGACATGAGTTTTTAATATACTCAAAGTCAGTGGCGTAGCGTGGAGTAATATAGACGTGGGCAAAGTCGAATCAGCGAGGCCCCATTTCTTTCGTTCCCAAAATCTGGCATCGCATAAAGAGGCCTCGCGAGGCCCCTTCAGGTGCGAGGCCGTGGGCGAGGGCCCACTTCGCCCACGCCTAGCTACGCCACTGCTCAAAGTACTCTACAAAGTACAAACTCTACAGTACAAACTCTATAAAATACTCTACAAAGTACTCTCAAAGTACTACAGTACTCGTACATTATTCCGTTTATTGTAACGGAATTGTAATTGTTTGTAAACACCTATAACATAAACAGATTTTTTATGGACTTAAGAATACAACAAGCATCCAGCACTACCCTTCCGCTGCCGTCCATGACAACTATGGCCGACACAGAACAAGACTCACATCGAGACCAGAGCAGAGGGTTAAGAACATATGAATATAATACCAAAATGACAAATTTCCAGGTAAAGGCGAGAGTTTATGGGACCATTGGGTTCACAATCATCTAGACACCATTGTGGATCGAAGTACTGGAGACGTGGCAGCGGACTCTTTCAACAAATGGGAACAGGATGTCGAAGCCTGCGTCCAGTTGGGGCTACAGTTCTACAGGTAACAGCATTCACATCAAATTCGCCATATTATAATCATTTAAGTATTAGTTACTCTATAGCTATTGATGGTTTTTTTAACCAGAGAAAAGGGCTTTGTCGCTTAAGCGATTATGTCGCCTTGGCTCTACAATCACAATCTTAATCTGCATATCTTAAGTTGTAAATTAAACTGTAAAATTTTTTCCCATCCTCCGAGTGAGGGTTTTAAGTAAGCAGTTGTAAACGCCGAAGTGAAGTCGAGATTTCATGAAGTAGACTGCTTGCTTATTTCGTTATTGCAGTTATAAAGTGCAAAAGCTATTCAATCTGCAGCTATTCAAAGTTTAATTAATAGGTTTTGCAATAAAATTACGCAAGTAATTTTCGACCACCATTTTTAGAGTTCCATACAAAATTATTCCTTAAATCCATTCAAAAAGTAAATAGAAATGTGGTGTCGTGGGACACCAGGTAGGAACGAAGTTCCTTCGGCTAATGAAGGCAACGGCGAACGAAAAGAAAGAGGGATAAAAAAATAAAAATTAAATGTGGCACTCGGTGACTGCCGCGGTAAAGCTATTGCCTAGCATTTTTTATCAACCTATGCAATTATAAAAATTAGATGAATAAATCTTGGATTGCCGCCATCTTGGATTTCTATTTTGACAGCACCATCGACTTCAACACCCTCGAAAATCATGAAAACGATACCCATGACGAAAAGTTGTTAATTTCGCGCAGCCGCCATCTTGGATTTCTATTTTGACAGCACTATCGGCTTCCTCGAAAACCATGAAAACGATACCCATGACGAAAAGTTGATAATTTCGCGCAGCCGCCATCTTGGATTTCTATTTTGACAGCACTATCGGCTTCACCACCCTCGAAAACCATAAAAACGATGCTCATGACGAAAAGTTGATAATTTCGCGCAGCCGCCATCTTGGATTTCTATTTTGACAGCACTATTGGCTTCAACACCCTCGAAAACCATGAAAACGATACCCATGACGAAAAGTTGATAATTTCGCGCAGCCACCATCTTGGATTTCTATTTTGACAGCACTATCGGCTTCACCACCCTCGAAAACCATGAAAACGATACCCATGACGAAAAGTTGTTAATTTCGCGCAGCCGCCATCTTGGATTTCTATTTTGACAGCACTATCGGCTTCACCACCCTCGAAAACCATGAAAACGATACCCATGACGAAAAGTTGATAATTTCGCGCAGCCGCCATCTTGGATTTCTATTTTGACAGCACTATCGGCTTCACCACCCTCGAAAACCATAAAAACGATGCCCATGACGAAAAGTTGATAATTTCGCGCAGCCGCCATCTTGGATTTCTATTTTGACAGCACTATTGGCTTCAACACCCTCGAAAACCATGAAAACGATACCCATGACGAAAAGTTGATAATTTCGCGCAGCCACCATCTTGGATTTCTATTTTGACAGCACTATCGGCTTCACCACCCTCGAAAACCATGAAAACGATACCCATGACGAAAAGTTGTTAATTTCGCGCAGCCGCCATCTTGGATTTCTATTTTGACAGCACTATCGGCTTCACCACCCTCGAAAACCATGAAAACGATACCCATGACGAAAAGTTGATAATTTCGCGCAGCCGCCATCTTGGATTTCTATTTTGACAGCACTATCGGCTTCACCACCCTCGAAAACCATAAAAACGATGCCCATGACGAAAAGTTGATAATTTCGCGCAGCCGCCATCTTGGATTTCTATTTTGACAGCACTATCGGCTTCACCACCCTCGAAAACCATGAAAAATTATTTATTTATTTTATTTATTTCATTATTTCGTTACGGAATTTCTGGATTCGGTCCCCACGCTCAAGGCCCGCGTTAAAAGCTATGCAATAGCTTAAAAAAAAAGGTATTATACACTACTCGCTTGTGTATGCGACTGTCGCGCATGCGCACGTCTTTGATTCCACGCATTTTTTCTTACGGTTTTACTATCACATATTTTTCAGTTCGGTCGCCGCAGCAAAACCTATACCCTCCAAGCCTGCCGTAAGGAACTTCGTTCCAAAAACGGAATCATAATATGCCTCTGACTGCCAAAGGGCTCTATCTCTTGAACGGAAATAAACACCTGAAATATGCACAGAGTGTGTATTATAAATCCCCAGAGTCACGACAAATAATATAACGTAAAAAAGTAGGACCCCAAAGGGGATACAAATACCTAGCTTAAAATGGGGTTTTCTACATTCTGCTTATTACCCAATTAAGTAATTATATTTTTAGTTAATTATCGGTCCGTGGTACAGATCCATATGTGTGCAAATCTTACTCGCTTGACCGGTTTTTTAGAATATGCTGTATCAATTATTTATCATTAAGGAAACAAAGTTATTCAAATTAAAATAATTTTGGTATGTATATACAACCGTTTTAAAAATAATATTTGTCCAAACAAGACACTGTAAGTATATACATACCAAAAATGCTACATCATTGCCGATAGGAATCTTCATCATAAATTAAAATCAATATACAGTAATGACTGCGAAAGTGACTAACTTGCTCAGAACCGGTCGCGGGTGTTTATTCCAAGTTGATATATTCGTTTAGTCTTATAAATGTATTATAAAAGCTACGTGCGTCGCTTGAATATCCATGTAATAAACCGTCGTCTTCTGGTTAGGACACGTATCTTAGTAAATTACTGCTACTACTTAAGTACGTAGTAACTGTACTAAGTCGAGACCCTTATTACATAGCGACGTTATCTTGTTCTACTTAGCAATCCGTTACTGCCCCACAGCTGGGCTTAGGTTTTCTGTCCAATTACAGATTAGACTTTCACACCATCAAACGTTATGGAGAATTCTCAGGTGTGCAGGTGCAATCCTCACGTTGATTTAGTTTACCGGTGCAATTAATTTAAAATATTTTTTTTAATTAGAGGTGAATGCAGGGTTCGTAAAAATTTCCGACACTTGGGTTGGCCACTTACCCCTCCACCAATCCGCACTGGAGCAGCGTGGTGGAGTATGCTCTAGGCCTCCTCATGTATGAGGAGAGACCCGTGCTCAGTAGTGGGCCATTAATGGGTTGAAGCCAGCAGGGTTCGAATCCATATCAAGACATCCACGTTTCGATGTTACTTACCATCAGATGGCTTGATTTCCTCGTTTTCAGCATTGTCCTTAAAAACTTGTCTGTTTTGAGTACCCAATACAGTACAAATACATTAAATTTGTACGGGACTGCACAAAAAGTTTTTAATAAACGAGCCCTATTAATTAGAGTTTAAATTTATTATGAAATACATCAAGTGGTTAAATTATTAACAATATATAATTAACAAAGTTATGATAATAAGCGAAGGTAGGTACGCCTACAATTATATTTACTTAATTAATTAAAAGAACATTGTTCTCACCGGCAGATATAAAAAATCCGTAAACAAAGTTAAATCTTAATTGCAAATTAAATTACTAATTGAAAGTAACGTCACAGGTATAATTTAGACCACAGAGCAAGAGTCACTAGTATAAATACGAGTATATTAATTCAATTAATTATGCATTTTGCTGACATCTGTCAGTATCTTGTCAACTTATCATCACCTTTTAATAACAAGCTGTGGGACAAGATAAGACAAAATGGTTTTTATAACAGCTAAGTATTTTGTCAAAAGAACCTTGATATTTGGAGATATTTTTTTAAATTTAATAGTCGAGAAACAAGCAAACGAACTAACTGATTTTAAGTGGTCCTCGTCGCCCGTGGACATCAGTAACACCAAAAACATCACCGATGCGTTGTCAACCAAGAAAAATTTTGACGAAAAAAAATATCCCTTTTTACAGGCGTTTTCATTTAACTTGCGATGTTTGTTAGGGGAAGGGCATGACGGGGACCTTAACGTTTGAAGGGGATTAAAACGCTCAATTTTAATTATTTTAAATGATTATTCATTCAGAATAACTCTTACATTATTAATCTCTGGGAATTAGGAACTTAAAACACTTTACTGATGCCAGAAAAAGATTTTTTTTGTCTATTATGTATTTAGGTACGGGTCAAATCTTGCAAGCTGAATTACAACTGATTCTTCTTAAGCTACGGACTAGAAATTTTGTACATTGCTTTAGTTCTGATGATAATACAATTTTATGATAATGACCAGATGCCTCCAGAAAAGAACTCCTTAACGGTTGACATCTGTGTCCAAATTTTTTTCTGTGCGTTCATAATTCACTTAGCATTATTAAAGCGTGTATTTAGTTTTTGAAACTTTTAATTTATTATTTATTTTATTATTTATTCTCATCCTCGGTAATTAATTTTGTACTTTTTCAGGTTCTCCATATCCTGGACGAGGATATTACCAACAGGTTTTGCAAACAAGATCAACGAGGATGGCGTAAAATACTATAGTAATCTGATCAATTTGTTACGAAAACACAACATTGAACCTATGGTTACGCTGTACCATTGGGACTTACCCTACAAGTTTCAGCAACTTGGTACGTTGTACGACTGTTATACATACTAACTTTGCACCCCCCTTTTATCCCTTTAAGGGATGATTTTCACTTATCAGTTCAGATCATGACCCGATTACGAAAAATTCAAAATGCGGTTTTATTTATTAAATCTTCATAACTCATATGGTACAGGTATTCACTTAGGCTTGAACATTTTTCAGGTGGCTGGGCTAATCCTCTTATAGCGGATTTGTTCGCGTCCTATGCCGAAGTGGTATTCTCCTTATTTGCTGACCGAGTGAAATACTGGATTACAATCAACGAGCCAGTGCTCATCTGCGAAACATCATACTCACCGGGTTTGGCTCCTTGCATTAACGAAAGGATCTTGGCTCCTTATATCTGCAATAAGAACGTCTTGCTGGCCCATGCTAAGGCTTGGAGGATTTATGATGAAAAATATAAACCCACCTTCAATGGTAAGCTCTCCAGCTGTAACGTGAGCCGTAATATAAACCCACCTTCAATGGTAAGCTCTCCAGCCGTAACGTGAGCCGTAATATAAACCCACCTTCAATGGTAAGCTCTCCAGCCGTAACGTGAGCCGTAATATAAACCCACCTTCAATGGTAAGCTCTCCAGCCGTAACGTGAGCCGTTTGGTGATTGACTCAAGCAAGGGAGTATGCAACGCTCATTCTCCTAAAGGGGTTCCACTTCTCACTTCTCAGAAGTTACGACAATTCCTTACAAACACAACGACCCTGTAGCCTAGTTGGTAGTGACCCTGCCTGTGAAGTAAGGGTTCTTGGGTTCGATTCCCGGCCGGGGCTGATGTTTATGTCACAGATAAATGTTTGTCCTCGGTCATGGGTGTAATTGATGTGTAATATGTGTTGTCCATGCCCCCCACGGCACAGAAAATCTATCTTCTATCTATCTATCTATATTAAGTTCAACTTATATTGCAGGACGCGTTTCTATATCGAATCATTTGGTTTGGTTCGAACCCGCTACCGAAGATATGGAGCAGGAAACGGAAGTTGCTCGAGAATTCCTTGTAAGCAAACTGAACTAATATTACACAATACACAGGCACAAATACAGAATCAGACACAAACAAACAAAACCACAGACAAACGTAATAAGTATGCAAAAGGAGACAATTTAATGTCGACAATTTAGGTTCCAAATAATAGCGCATGGTTCCATCTGTTTCATTAACACCAACGATGTGATAAGTGCCCATGCGTTAATGACCACCTACCGTTAAGTGATTAATCTGCCCTTTTGCCAGCTATTACATAAACAAGCGCTCACAGCCCGGCGGCTTGTCGATCTTAAGTGATCGACAAAGTTAAGCAACAGCGGGCGCGGTCGGTACTTGGATGGGTGACCGCTACGGGCAAAAATTTTTTGGGCGCTTCTGTGCTTCGGAGGGCACGTAAACTCGTCGGTCCCGGTTGTTACCATTTGGTAGCAACCGTTAAGTCACGTATCCGTACTCAGTAGTGGGCCATTAACGGGTTGAAGCCACACAAATTGAAACTATCGACAAGTACCTATCATATACAGTTGCTTCTTTTGGAAATCATGTTAATGTTAAAATCTTGATAGTAGATAATGATAATGATACTGAAACTCTTGGCTGTCAACTTTAGTAAACCCTGTTACATTATACATTGACTAAACATGTTAATGTGATGTCCTTAAACCTAAACTTCTATCATTTGCAGGCAGGAAGATATTCACATCCAATTTATTCGAAAGAAGGTGGATGGCCTCCGGTGATTGAGAAATTAATGGCTGAATTAAGCCATTCCCAAGGATTCAATAGCTCAAGACTGCCACACTTTACAAACAGTGAAAAAAAGTTAATAAGAGGTTGGTTTACTTAAGAATCCGTCATTTGCGATTAGGTGCAATTCATAGTTGGGTTGGTTAGTAGGGGAGAAGGCTATGGCTTACGGTCTCATCGATGATTTTGCTCGTAGAGTCTAATGTGGATGATTTTTAAAAGGATTGTTTGAAATTTTAACCTGTAATAACTATCACTGAGCAGTGATAGCCGATGGGTTAAACGTTGTACTCCCTAACCAGGAGGTCCGGGTTCAAACCCCGCACGCACCTCTAGTTTTCAAAAATTATGTACGTATTAGAATTTAATTATAATTAGCTTCGGTGAGGAAACCTGCACACCTGAGAGTTCTCCCTAATGTTCTCAAAGGTGTGTGAAGTATGCGTAATTCGCACTTGGCCAGCGTGGTGCACTATGGCCTGTACCCCTCACATTGTGAGAGGAGACCCGTGCCCAGCAGTGGGACAGTTATGGGTTGCGATGCTGATGATGAATCTCAGTTAATGAAATAAAAATTCTTGACTGTATTTAAAATGTCTTGCTAGTTCTGCAGTGCCTGATAAAATATTTTTAGTGATAAAAACGTAGCGTCATACACCAATGCTATTTTTTGCAGGTACACACGACTTCTATGCCATGAACCATTACACTACCCGTCTCGTGAGGAAGCGTCGAGCTGATGAACAACAGGGCATCTGGTTTATCTCTGGCAGTCCCGAACTCGACATCATTATTGAGTTCGACGAAAAATGGGACAAGGGCGCTTCACCTCTGATGGCTGTAAGATTACCTAACTATACTCTTTTATGACTGAATTATTATACTCCATCAATTTATAAAGTAGCATACAGCTCTATCCTTCGCTGCCGCCCATGACATATCAACTCAAATCGGGACTAAGACGGTTCGTCAGTTCCCGAACGGTGTTAGAACTTAAAACGTCTAATTTGGTTAGTTCGTTATGTATGAGGACTGAGGCAGGGACTGTTCGTGATAGTTAGTTCTTTCAGTAGTTGTTAATAATATTCGAGTTAGTAGTTGTTGACTGAGTCGGTCGCATCTAGAAACGTGTACCCGGATCCACACCTTTCTAGCCGGAACACGATTGCTGTTAAAAATTATTCCAAGGTATAAATTTTACTAAGTACCGTGGCGAACATACGTACTACCCGGGCGAACCCTAAGCTCTACCACCCAAACAAAAGAAACAAAACTTAGGAGGAGGAGAAACGAAACAAAACCTTCGCAAACACCTAAAACTCGGATCGGAACGATTCTACGTCGCTTCTCTTCGAGCGTATCTTTGTGTACAAAAGACACTTATCAGGTTAATGCCATTAGAATAGTGGCAATAACCTCGCCTCTAAATAAGCCCTTGGTTCATGGCGAGGCGCAACACGTCAC
Source organism: Ochlodes sylvanus (assembly GCA_905404295.2). Classification (NCBI taxonomy): domain Eukaryota; kingdom Metazoa; phylum Arthropoda; class Insecta; order Lepidoptera; family Hesperiidae; genus Ochlodes; species Ochlodes sylvanus. The sequence goes on from FR990149.1 coordinate 3,062,543, forward strand.
ACTGACGACACGCCAAGCCTGAATCACGCTATCGAAGTTTTCTACACCGGTCTCATATTTACAATGAAAATCTAATATTTAGAACGATCGGACGGCCTCTCCTCCGGCACGGCCATCACCTAGAAAGAAATCTGCCTTTGCTTAATTGGTGACCCCGACGTGATACGGGTTTTGAAGTGTCGTCACCATGTGACGTGTAGTATGAGGTCACCATAAGTGTACACCTCCTAATATAAGTCTTGAACTGCACTTAGCCAGTGTATCTACTCTAATGATTCCATAGTATAACTGAATAAAATGTTTTTATTTATTATAATTTTCCAGATCTTCCCACCGGGTCTTCGAAGACAACTTGCATGGCTGAAGATGCACTATGGTGACCTGGAGTACCTCATCACGGAAAACGGATTATCCAATTATGGTTCACTTCTACACGATAATCAGAGGATAGAATTTATTCATGCATATCTGGAACAGGTATATACGATACATGTATATTTTAATCTGTAAAGTGACGTCTTAATTACATCGACTCAGCTCTGCCCTGGCCGGACATCGAACCCGGTACACCTCGCTTCGCAGGCAGGGTCTCTAACTACTAAGCTATTCTTCGTTAATATTATATTTCTGCATTAAATTCCAGATCCTTCTCTCTATTAAAATAGACAACGTTAACGTCATGGGCTATACGTATTGGTCCTTAATCGACAATTTCGAATGGATGGATGGCTACAGGTAAATGATATTACATTATCTCTTGACATAAACTACATAATTTCAAATCAAAACCTGTACATAGATTTCAAAACAAACTTTCATCCCTTTTTGGTCTCCTACTCGTAAACTACCTACCTGCCAAAGGAGAATGATTATTTTTGCCTACACTTTTCTCATGCGTCAAATGTACACCTGAACCATAACAGTCGTCTAGACATTACAATCAGTATTTTGAACAGGTGATTTTATTTAGGGTAGGTATAATAAGTAAGGAAACAAACCAGAACTTAACAATTTACTTAGGTATTTATAACAGATAACTAAAATTGAAAAATACTAACGTGAGTTGGTAATCGATTTTATTAATAAGGTGGTCCAAAACGACGCCATTTTAGCTCATGATGCCATTATTTAATGATCATTGTTCTTTCATCCTCATAAGACAGGTAGTTTTAGAGATCTCGTGTTCAATCAGTGAGTTATACTTTCGCTTTTATTAAGTAATAACAATGAGGTAAATAAATCATAAATTCAATGGTTTTTTTTTCAGTGTAAAATTCGGACTTTACGAGATTGACTACAACGACCCAAACCTTCCACGGATCCCGCGGAACTCAGCGCAATACTACGCATCTGTTATAAAAAACAAAACGCTCATTGATCCACAATCAACACTGTCTCAGAAATATGGAAGATTTAGACGAAAGGAACCTCATTCTCAAAATGGTGGACGGAGTGTTACTCAAAATGGCGGATTGATTTTACAAGCCTTAGCTTTAATTTTACTTGTTACATTACTATGATTCGCTGTTTTAAAGGTTTTAGGTTTTTAATATAATTTACCATAAGTATTATTTATTATTAATGTTACTATAAACAATTTGAAACATGGCAATCATCACGTAATTGTTATTCATAAAATAATTATTTTCTTCTCATCAGAGAGGAAGATTAAACAGATCCTATCGATTGTTTTAAAGACAATGAATGTAACTGAATAGTCTGCCGATGTTAATCATAGTATAATAGTTTAAATAGGCAAATAAAAATTATGTTTATTTATTTTATTTATACCTAACTCTTTATTTTACACAAAAAACAGGACAGTAACAAATATATAAATAAACTGACTATAAATGTCTATTTATCTATAAGTACAAAAGGCGGTCTTATCGCTACTTAGCATCTCTTCCAGACAACCTTAAGACGTGAAGGTGCACGAGAAATGTAAAGAGAACATAATATTTATAAGACACTAGCAAACCCGGCGAACTCCGTTTCGCCACCAGATGGCTTCGTTTTATGTAAAATTTCGTTTGGTGTCCCGCTTTTCTATTGAAATATTCCTGAATTTTCTTTGCTATAAACCTCACGGAGCCCGAGACCTTTCCAACGAATGCAAAACCGTGGAAATCGGTTCGTGCGTTCTGGAGTTATAGCGTCAGGAAGGAAAACCCGACTTATTTTTATATTATAGAATAAAGATAAAGAAAGAGTCAAGATCGAGGAAAAAATCAAAATGTGTGAAATTTACACGTGGTAGAAGTGAAAACTTAAAAAAACATAATGTGTGCAATTCACACGTGCTAGAAGTGAAATTTTGAAAAAAAATATTCGGCATTTATCTGATTATGATCTGCATAAAATTGTACACGTAAGCGCCACGAAATTCATGGCGCTTTTATAACGTTTTGGTGGCGAGTAAACTACACCCTATAAGCGAACTAGCGCTGCATGTTCTAATAGTTTAGTTAGATGTCATTTAGCGCTGAAGCGAACTGTAGTTCGAACTCTTTACGCTAATGTTCCTATCTCATTTTCTCCCACGTTAAAATGTGTCTATGTCTTTTTCGTTTCCATTTCGTTTCATTTGCGAGTCATTTCCGTTCGAATTCCAAATCGCAACGATACTAAAGAAGTATTCACTTCAAAAAATAGGAGAAAAGATGAATAAATAAAAATAAACAATAAGAAATAAACTTGTAAATAAATTGTTTAATTTTTTATCGGCTTATTAATTAGAGGTAATGTTGAGAGATCGCTGCTGGATGACGCTGGCGTAGTAGCGCGCGGACGCTCGAGCCATGCGCGTTCTCGCTGGGTCGTTGAAGTCCACGTTATATAGACCGAAGCTCACGCTGAAACAAAACCTGACATTAGTTTCAGCAACTTCTCTCAATTCAAAAAACGGTATGGTTGTGAAATTTTTGGCCGTATTGGGGCAGCCTAAAATACTGACCCAATTCCCATGCCAGCGTTACTTGGGACTGAAGACTAAAGAAGTCCTAAAACTAAAAGCGTACTCAGGATTTTGAATTGGTTTACCCATATTTCATGATCAGGAGATCATGATCCATGCAACTGGGTCATTTAGTGTCCGCGATGATATAACCTTAAAATCAAATTTTGTGTATGTGATCTTTGTGTGATGTAATTTGAAGATAGCGGACGTTCAGCCAATTTTGATGAGACCCTGAACTCATATCACCTAACATGTATTTGGCTTGTCAGGATTAGGGTGTTTTCAAGTCAGGAGTGAATAGGTTTTTATAAAGTTAGTGCTAACCAGTTTAAAAACAAGAAGAGTTATGATAACAAGATGACACATGCTTGTAATGTTACTCACGTATATCCATCCAGCCATTCGAAGTTGTCGAGAAGAGCCCAAGCTGTGTAGCCCACGACATTGACGCCATCTTCTTTAATTGCTAGCATTACCTGGAAACATAGAGTTCTTATACGGTCTGCAATGGACGACACCTTTATCAGTAAAGGGAACACAGGAAAGTTAGTATTTAGGTGCTGTGCAAAGGTTAGTAAATAATGTTATGGCAGCATTCATCTTGCTAATACTAAGAACAACAAAAATTTACCCCTGAATCGATAAAATGAGCACATAATTTCAGTACCTGAAATAAATGAATAGCAATGTAAGGGTTGCACTAATAGGCATTGTACTTATAGGCATAAGTTTTCCGACTCGTGAGGACCTGGTACTAGTTCTTCATGAAGTCTAATACCTGTTTCATGTAGTCTTTCAGATAATGTACACGATCCAAGTCGTTAAAACTTTCATCTTTTGCCGAATAACCATTCTCAGTGATCAGAATTTTCACATCACCATACTGTTTCTTGAGCCATGCTAGCGTGTAACGAATGCCTTCAGGATATACCTGTAAGAATAGGAAATAAATGATTATTGTAATATTAAGTATTGCATGTTAATTTAAGTTAAATCGGGGTATATTAACTACCACCCTCCACGGTTTCTAGTACCGTTGCATGTACCAATGTATAATTGTTGCCATATACCATGTTTAATGAAGTTCCGGTTACAAATGTGTAAACCACTAACAGTCCCTGTCTAATCCTCATACCTACTATATAATTGACCAACTAACGTTCTTAATATCACCATCTGTTAACTGGTTAATAAAAATAATCAAAACAGCTTCCTAGAACCTCCATACGTCAAGTCCACCTGAAATTTGGGTATTAGAAAATCGGAGTGAAAATTACTTCCCTATTTTTGTAAATCTTCAATTTTCTTAGCAGGATGTTAAAAAAAGCAAGAGGGTTTCATTATTTTTCACCTTCCATTTAAATTATTACAAGCAAAAAGGATTGTCTTGCAGTCGAACAATCCTACACTCTAAATTTCTTGTAGATAATGTAATTTACCGCAAACCAAACAGAACTACCACGAGGCCACTCAGGTTTCACGTCCAGTTTAGCATCCAGTTCTGGAGCGTCGCCAAGGGGCCACGGTGACAAGACTTCCCCAGGCTTTGCCATTCTAGCCACACGACTTGTGTAATGATTCAAGCCGTAAAAATCATACGATCCTGAAATAAACACGGAACTTTTACTGACCCTTGACTCCTCCGACATCCTTTCGTAAGTCCAAGGCAACCTCGCTTGGCTTCAATCTTCAATCTATTAATGGCCCACTATTGAGCACGGGTCTCTCACATAATTGAGGAGGTCTAGTGCATACGCCACTTCAATGGTAGTTGGAAGGGTGACTTAGGGCTACTGGCAAAATTTCTAGCATATTTTTCGTAATTAGCACCTACCTTGTACCAGTTTCCTTTCTTCTTCAGTGAAAGCGGGCAATCTGGAGTTGGGGTAACCTTCCTTTTTACTTTTTTCTGCGATGTACTTCTCTATAGACGGGGGCCAGCCACCCTCTTTGGAATATATTGGATGAGAATAAATTCCACCCTGTAATGGGTTAGATTTTTTAATTTATAATAGTGGGAGTACTTAAGCTTGAGTGTGGGTGTAAAAAGAGTTAATTGTTAGTTTTAGAGATTTTATAAATGTGTGAAAATATTATTAGGTATGTTTGAAAAAGTTATATTTATCTATATATACGTGTGGCAAAAATTTAGTAAGTACCCCTTTTTACAAAAATTACCGCCAAGTTACTCTTAATTTGGCAAAGGTTTTACATTTATTATTATTATTTACATTTATATATAGAGGAGTGTCGAATACTTATATTTATTTAAAATAATGCATAAAAATACATTAAATGGATAAGTAAAACATTAAACACACTAAAATAAGTTAAATGATAAGTAACTGATCGCGAATTAAAACTCCATTATGTTTTCCTTTTTCCTTAGATCTCCCTTACACAATAGATTTTTTATAAAATATAGGCTACAACCCATTAATGGCCCACTACTGAGCACGGGTCTCTCCTCGTGCCTGAGGAGGCCTAGAGCATACTCCACCACGCTGCTCCAGTGCGGATTGGTGGAGGGGTTAGTGGCCAACCCAAGTGTCGGAAATTTTAAGCCGCCCGAAGGTATCCGACATGGCTTAACGACTGCTACCAAATGATAACAACCGGGACCGACGGCTTTACGTGCCCTCCGAAGCACGGAAGCGCTCAAGATATTTAGCCACTAGCGGTCACCCATCCAACTACCGACCGCGCCCGCTGTTGCTTAACTTTGTCGATCACTTGAGATCGACGCAAGCCGCCGGGCTATGAGCGCTTCTATAAAAGAGCGCTTATAAAATATACATAGATAAAACTTACACATAGCTCTCGGAGCATTTCTGCTAATTCCTCATACTCTTCCGATTCTGGTTCAAACCAAAATAACTGGTTGGTGATACCCACTTCACCTGAAAAACCGCGTGCCACATTTAGTCGTAGTATACAGACAAATTGGACGGATGGACAATTGGATGTAATAAGGAGTAACTTATGGCTACCTTTATTTCAGTTTATTTTTGTTAAATTCCACGTGGACGAAAATACAGCTAGTAAAAAAAAATCTACGAATAAAAAGATGAACTGGCGTGATTCTGGAATTATTTACCGTTATACTTAGCGCGGAACTCTCTATCATATACGCGGTAAGCTTTTGCATGAGCGATAAGGATATTTTTGCTGCATATCAGGTTAGCAAACTGAGGATCTCGGACAGCCGGTGGTAACAAGCCGGAGTTGTACGCGTAATCGCAGAACACGATTGGCTCGTTTATAGTGATCCAGGTCTTCACCCGATCCCCGAAGAGCGAATATACAACTCTTGCGTAGTTTGCAAACCAGTCTGCAATCATCGGATTAGTCCAGCCACCTAGAAAAAAGGTTAAATTATATATAATACAAGTTGTCCCGGCGTACTTCGTACCGCTTTATAATTAAAAAATGTTTTGGTGATATATCGACAGCAACGCCACCTATCGGGTCCAATTGTGAATCTAAACCATTCCCAGATCCCCTTGAACACACACAAAAAATTTCATCCAAATCGGTCCAGTCGTTAAAAAATGTTTTGGTGATATATCGATAGCAACGCCACCTACCGGGTCCAATTGTGAATCTAAACCATTCTCGGATCCACCTGAAGACACACAAAAAATTTCAACCAAATCGGTCAAGCCGTTTAGGAGGAGTTCACTCTCATACACTCACTCTCGCTCACACTCACACTCGAATTATATATATTAAGATATTCGAGTAACCTTTGTAGACATAGTTTAAATGTTTGATGCCGAAAAGTAATTTTATATTTTAACATTTTTATTAGGACAAGTTCTATAGATAGTAGTAGTGCTACTTTTTGATAATAACCGGGAACGACGGCTTTACGTGTTCTTCGAAGCACGGAAGCGCTCAAGAAATTTTGCCACTAGCAGTCAGCCTTCCAAGTACCAACCGCGTCACCACGTCGTCGTCCGACTATGAAATCTTCTCATAATATTCTTAAACTACCACAATACCTAATAACCCAAAAAAATATTACCTAGCTTCTGTAATCTGTCTGGAAGATCCCAATGGTAAATCGTGACAACAGGTTGGATTCCTCTGGCGAGCAGCCCATCAATCAGCTTGTTGTAGTAATTTGTCCCGGCCTCGCTGATATGATTAGGCAAACCGGTTGGTAGCATACGTGGCCAGGATATAGAGAATCTGAAGTAGAAAAATCTTGAGTTGTAGCGTAGCCAAAACATTACCATCTTTATAGCGACCTTTTTGCATGGATAATCTGAAGCTTCCACAACTGTTCTAACCAATTTTCGGGCGTCGGACCCGACAATGTCACATGTAAAAGTCAACACCGTAAAGTTAGTGCACTAAGAATTTCATTTAGATTGACTTACTGACCTGTAGAAATCCAAGCCCAGCTCTGAAGCAATCTCGATATCTCTCTCCCACTGGTTGTAAGAGTCGCACGCCACATCTCCGGTACTACCATCGGCTATCTTCTCCGGATATGTGTGAGTGAAGACATCCCAGACACTCTCCGATTTATCTGGAATTATTTGACTTGTCTTAAACATAATAATAGATCCTTCTCTATGGGTACCCATGGTGAATTCGCTGACGGACGGAAGAAACATTGTCCGTATGTTGGTGGCCTGGAATACTGATTCGAATTTCATGCTGGAAATCCAGAATGTTTCAAGCGGTGACCGAAGCCGACCCCCCTTAGTTGATAGGCTTCGAGAAAGATTATTTATGAATGTTTTTAATAAGTTAATCATATTATCTTTGTCCTTGACGATCCCGTAGCCTAGTTGGTAGTGGTAGTGACGCTGTATTCGACGCAAAGCTTTAATATAGGATAGACTCTAGGCTTCGCTTCGACTCTACACCAGTAGAAGTTTGGGCCAACGTTTACTCTTGAGTAGGTATCGACTTAGGTATTTTGTTCTGTGTCGGTCGCAGTTATCATGGGTGGCAGCGGAAGGGTGGTGCTGCATGCTCGTTTGCTACCTTAATTTCATTAAAAGGTATTGAAGGAAGCTTGTTTCATCTTCTCCTGTTTCGATGTCTCCTCTAAAAACACTCACCATCTGCATTCCAACCACCTTCTACTTGATACGATGCCGAAGCAGCCCCGAACTTGAACCCCGGTGGAAAATCCAGGTCTTGCACGCCCCATGATGGTTTCAGGGAAATACTGGAAAACAACAGTAAACAAGGTACAAGTTAAGAAATTAAAACCCGAAAATATACAGCGTGTCCAGGATTGAAGTAGCGATATATGGACGGATGCTTTTTTCTGGAATTAAGGTAGTAAACAAGCATGCAGGACCACCTTTCCGTCGCCGCCCATGACAACTGTGACCGACCTAGAAGAAGACCCAAATGGGGACTAGGATAGTTAATCCGGTTTGGAGACGGTGTTAAAATATTAGAAGGTTAATTTGTTAGTAAGTATGGTGACTGGGACAAGGACAGTTAGTGATAGTTAGTCCTGTTAGTTGTTGTTAATAGTCCAGATAGTGCTTACGGCTTAAGTATCAATATTAAACTCATTAATATTAAAGTCATGTCCAAGCAGTTTTATCTTTAAAATAATCATCAACTTTATTATAAACTTTCGTCATATAAATGCCTTTGATAACTTAATCCATTATAATCAATACAGTGAGCCGAATCAACCACGTGAATATCTGGGATTATCATTATTTATGTACGAGTATATTTAATGTCATGATATATTAAAATTAAGTTAGTTGAAGTCAATATAAATTTTGTTACTTTACCGGTTTGATTTAAATATGCTGTGGAGGTTGATTGTTTTGGGCCTAGCGAAAATTTAGAATTTTGTTTTGTTTCCATTATGTTGTAAGTAATTACGTTTTGTTTCTTTCTGTACACGATGATTTGGTTACCCAGTGACAATAAAAAAACAATATTGGAAATATTCAAAAATTAATGCTTTGTTTCTTATCCATTTATTTTTATCCAGGTATCTACATCAAAATTTTAGCACATGATGTACCTACACAGTCCTGTACATACAGTTATTCTCCAATTTGTTATTGCTATTATGTATGCAAGCAGACCGCTGCGCGTTGCCGGTCCAGCGCACTACGTTACAACATGTCGCTGTCGCGAGCTTATTCGTTTTCCCCCTAACGAAAATCGCGCAAAGTTTTCACTAAAAATCAAAAATGATAGCTCCCTAAAACTCACGTAAATGACATGAACAATAAATTATGTAAAAAAATCTTACCATAACACAACTGCAACCAATAACATGACATCTGCAAATGATACGACCGAGATTACCCAAATCCCCCATATAACAAGTTTGTTGATAAAGTAGCTAAAAGTGGCTTCAAATATTATTGCATTGATATTCTGTAATAAAGTATTATTGCAATAAAAAAAACTTATTATTTTCAGTCAACCGAGATAATAATTAACGCAAATATTTTAGCTTGTTTATAAGGGTGGTTTATAAGGGTATGTGGGGCTATATGACCCCAAGCATAGGTATTATCTTATCTGTGCGCAATCCCTGATGACAGTTACCCTGCGAGAAAATCCCGGGTTTCGATTCCCAGCCAGGAACATTTATGTGATAGATAACACTACTACTACTTTTAACAATACCTCTCTGTGCTTACACATCAAGCAATAATTTTATATACCTTTAATAAGAAATAAAAAGAACAACTTTTTAAAGTTCCAATAAACAAACAATCTTTAGCTTTATTTTATTAGTATAGATAAGTGTATAACAATAAGTTGTTTAATTATTTTGTATCTAAGTGTGTAAATTGATTGGACCATTCGACGCAGATTTTTTTTCTGATTTCGCAACATATAAAATCTGCAATAAAATTTCATAGGTGTATGTTACGTTTCCGCTTTTTTGGGTCGATACACATATATGGCTATGGCTACAACCCATTAATGGCCCACTACTGAGCACGGGTCTCTCCTCGTACCTGAGGAGGCCTAGAGCATACTCCACCACGCTGCTCCAGTGCGGATTGGTGGAGGGGTTAGTGGCCAACCCAAGTGTCGGAAATTTTAAGCCGCCCGAAGGTATCCGACATGGCTTAACGACTGCTACCAAATGATAACAACCGGGACCGACGGCTTTACGTGCCCTCCGAAGCACGGAAGCGCTCAAGAAATTTTTGCCACTAGCGGTCACCCATCCAACTACCGACCGCGCCCGCTGTTGCTTAACTTCGTCGATCACTTGAGATCGACGCAAGCCGCCGGGCTATGAGCGCTTCTAATATATACACATATATACGAGTATACAATAGTGAATAAAATGCAATCGCATTTTTAACCACTTTTGGTTGTCCTAAAAATTATGTATTTTCGACTGATCGACGTATTCCCGACGGACGGATATACGTTAATTTTGCATTAATTTGTAGAGTAAATGAAAATGTTCATTTTGATCATTTATTTATAAAAACTTTATTGACCATAATTAAAAAATATTATAGTTCAAATGGCGAGCTATAATTTAATTAATTCTATATGCATTATCTACCAGCTAACCATTTTGGCCCAATACGAAGAGCGGTATAAAGTGTGTAAGTTACAATTTTATTCTTTACATTCTTTAGGGGAAAAACGTGATTACAGGTCACCGACTGGTCTGTCTTACAGGTAAACCGCTGTAATCTTCACCCTCTTGATGGCATCCGGGACGCGGGGCGGGGGTATTCTCGGCCAAACAAGAAGTTATTGTCCGTCGACGACATAGAATACATTTTCAAATAAGTACTAAAAGTTGTAAGCGACAGACATAAAGCAACGATAGTGGTCACAAAAATTTAAACAGAATAATGAAAATTATGTTATTTACTTCATTTATTTATCGCTTATTTATAAAATTAATGAAAGTAAGTATTAATTATTAATAATATTAGAGGTAATGTTGAGAGATCGCTGCTGGATGACGCTCGCGTAGTAGCGCGCGGACGCTCGCGCCGTGCGCGTTCTCGCTGGGTCGTTGAAGTCCACGTTGTATAGACCGAAGTTCACGCTGGAACAAAACCTGACATCAGCTTCGGCAACTTCTCCCAGCACTGGAGTATCACAATGTTCACGGATTCGAAAAACTGAACGATATGAAATTTTTTACCGTATTGGGGCAGGGTTCATACAGACCCCAATCTCATGCCGAAAGAATAGAGTCGTAAGAGGTGACAGCAGACGGGTCGGTTATACAGCAGACACGTTAAGCACGATCTCAGTGCAATTCTTGTGCGATCGTCGTAATTTGAAGTTTAGTGACGTTCAGACGATTTTCGTGAGACCTGTTCATGTTGACTAACCTGTACTAGGTTGATGATGATAACAATGTGGGCGATGATAACAATGTGGGCGATGATAACAATGTGGGCGATGATAACAATGTGGGCGATGATAACAATGTGGGCGATGATAACAATGTGGGCGATGATAACAATGTGGGCGATGATAACAATGTGGGCGATGATAACAATGTGGGCGATGATAACAATGTGGGCGATGATAACAATGTGGGCGATGATAACAGTGTGGGTGTGTCTTTAAATAAAGAGTAAAAAAGCTTTCACTAAGTAAGTGCTCTTTACCACCCGCCACTTACCATAAGGTGGGGTTTAATTACGCTACACACTTATATCTCCACACTAGGATTCCCTGTGTCGTGGGTGCCATGGACAACACACAAGACAAGAACACACACACCCAGACCGAGAACAGAAATTTAAAGTCATCAGCCAAATTCCCGCCTCGCTGGGAATAGAACTCAGTACCCTCGGAACGGCGATTCGGCATGTTAACCATTGCGCCATCCGGGTCCTCAAGTTAGTCGTCGTTAGTCAAGCATTAACTCATAATTATTTAAAACAAGACGACACAAATAATGTAATGTAATGTAATGACACTCACGTATATCCATCCATCCATTCGAAGTTGTCGAGAAGTGTCCAAGCTGTGTAGCCCACGACATTGACGCCGTCTTCTTTAATTGCTAGCAGTACCTGGAAACATTATTTTTTTTATAACAGCTGTGGCTTATTTTTGCTAATTGTTTGAGGTTCTGTTAAAAAAATAGTAATTAGTTATTCATAGTTGCAGCTAGTTATTCATAAATTGAATACCTGTTTCATATAATCTTTATAATAATTCACTCGATCCAAGTCGTTAAGAGTTTTGTCCTTTGCCGAATAACCATTCTCAGTGATCAGAATTTTCACATCACCGTACTGTTTCTTCAGCCATGCTAGCATGTAACGAATGCCTTCAGGATATACCTGTAAGAATAGGAAAATAAATAATTTATGTAATATTAAGCATGTTAATATCATATCATATGTATAGTGCAATCGACAGTAACACCGCCTGCCCATGGTACAAAGTACCATTACTACCATGTAAAAATTGTTTAAACAATAATTATGTTCCGGTTAGAAATATGTAGATCACTAACAGTCCCTGCCCAATCCTCATACCTAATAAAAAATTGACCAACTAACGCTCTTAATATCACCATCTGCTAAATGGTTAATAAAAATAGTCAGACCAGCTTCCTAGAACCTCAAAACGTCAAGATCTGGTGAAACTTGGTTTTTGGAAAATCGGGGAGTCTTATCAATTTTTGATTTTTATCGCTTTCATTATTTTTCTTTGACTTTATTTTTCTACTTTCATTTAAATGATGACAAAATGAAATTTCAATTACCACGAGCAAAAGCATTGTTTTGCACTCGGACATTTCCTATAACCTAAATTTCTTGTAGATAATAGAATTTTTAAGAGTATTTTACCGCAAACCAAAAAGAACTACCACGAGGCCACTCAGGTTTCACGATCAATTTAGCATCCAGTTCTGGAGCGTCGCCAAGGGGCCACGGTGACAAGACTTCCCCAGGCTTTGCATATCTCACCACACGACTTGTGTAGTGATTAAAGCCATGAAAATCATACGATCCTGAAATAAACACTCTTATTGATTTTTGAAAAGCCAAGAGGATAGGGGGATAGAGGGTTCTATCCTTCTTTAAGGAAGGATAGGTCCGAGATTCTCGGACGATCTGGCCTGCTCCGTGGTGCATCCAGCTAATCAACAGAGAGGTTACGGCACCAGGTGTCTCATGTTAGAGATCCCTGTTTGTACCATTCAGTGTGCTGCTTAGGTGGTGGTCGGTTTCTCTGCCTGGCTGGCTACCGAGGTGCTTCTAAAACCGACCGTGACAAGTTTTTCAAGAAGAGAGTCAGTAACATTGCGAATCCCACGCTTCCTTACTGACTGGCAATGCCTTATCTTTAGTGTGGCTGGTGATCACTTCGGGCCAGGTGGTTAGTCTGCTCGTTAGTCGATTAGTTCCATGATTTCAACTCATCAATGACCCAATACTGAGCACGAGTCTCTTCTCATAACCGGAGAAGGAGCCACAGATCATATTCCACCAAGCTGCTCCAAAGCGGTTTGGTAGAATTAATTACATAAAGTATCAAAATTGGGTTATTTTGATTCACGTTTATAGTGCGCGGATTTCGATGCTTAGATAGTGTCAGGATGGGTGACCTGGGGATGGTGGCAAAATTTCTAGCATATTTTTCGTAATAAGCACCTACCTTGTACCAGTTTCCTTTCTTCTTCAGTGAAAGCGGGCAATCTGGAGTAGGGGTACCCTTCCTTTTTACTTTTTTCTGCGATGTACTTCTCTATAGACGGGGGCCAGCCACCCTCTTTGGAAAATATTGGGTGAGAATACATTCCAGCCTGTAACAGTTTGGAAAATTTAAAAAATTAATATGTGAAAATCTGTTTTTTTTTATTTCTTATAATTTATTGACTGGCGACAGTCAGAACGCCAAGGTTGTCGAAGATTTACAAAACTTGCCTTAAAAGGTTAATAATAATCCAATGACTACTGTACTAAATTACTACTACCCCTACTACTAGTAGAAGTAGGATACTAAATACCTGATTGTATGTTGGTCTGCAGAAAGGTATAAAATTAAAGAATTGGTTTGTCAAGAATAGCTAGAAAGATTTATTTGTATTTCATATTTTTAGCGGGAAGTTAATAAAAACATAGTTTTATATCTTAGATGTTATATACCCAACTGATCGCGACTTAAGATCCCCAATTATGTTATTTTCTTCTTTTCGTTAGATCTCTTAATAGGTTTTTATAAAACATACATAGAAAAACTTACACATAGCTCTCGGAGCATTTCTGCTAATTCTTCATACTCTTCCGATTCTGGTTCAAACCACAATATCTGGTTGGTGATACCCACTTCACCTGAAAAAACCCGTACCACGTTTAGTCGTAGGATTCGGACAAACCTGACCTTTGCTAAAATCCTAAGATAATTGCAAAGAACCGAATACTGAAATTTGCAGATTTTCGCAATTTAGGTTCTTTGCAAAAATCCAATATTGTGTTAAAACAGTTGGAAATTTCAACGCTGAATAGCTGAATTCAAGTGCATTAAAATTTAAACAAAACGTGAATAGTTTAAAGACTTCTAGAATATCCAGCTACATGTTTCGTTTTTCTGTATAAATAATTATAAAAGCCAACCATATATTATTATCAATTTATTATTAAGTTATTTATATTAATGCTGGTCAGCCTGAGTCAGCCATCAAACGACTTGTCGTGTTCCAGTTAAGAGATTGAGAGCTAATAAGACTTTAATTTTTTTTTATGGTATTAAGGTAGAAAACGAGCATGCAGCACCACCTTCCACTGCCGCCCGTGACAACTGCGACCGACTTAGAACAAGACTCAAATGGGGATCTTTGATCTTCCTTCTTTTTTGGCAGGCAACACGCATCGATAATGCCTTTGCTACTGATGTCTAAGGACGAAGGTGACTACTATTTATTATCAGATATTGAGTCCTTGTTTTTAGGTTATTTATTAACATAAAAATTAAAAAGATGAACTGGTGTGATTCTTGTTCTTACCCTTATACTTCGCGCGAAACTCGTCATCATATACCCTGTAAGCTTTTGCATGAGCGATTAGGATATTTTTATTGCATATCAGATTTGCAAACTGAGGATCGAGGATACCCGGTGCTATCAAGCCGGAGTTGTAGGCTAAATCACAAATAACGATAGGCTCATTAATTGTTATCCAGGTCTTCACGCGATCCCCGAAGAGCGAATAAACAACTCGTGCGTAGTCCTCAAACCAATCGGCAATCAACGGATTAGTCCAACCACCTGAAAAATAGAAACAATATTAACACTATAATAAATTTCATTGGGGAAAGTTTAGATAAGAATGTCAGATGTTAAAAAGTTTTTTTTTTATATCTTTACATTTTTAATAGGACAACTTCAAAAGTAGGTAGGTGTAGGTGGTCTGCAAAAGTATGCCACCGACATGGCATAACGTGCTATTTATTGATATCAACCGAACTCTCCGAAGCAAGGACGCACTCAAGAAAGTTTTCCACTCGCGACATCCACCTACCGACCACGCCTTACTCGGTCGACCACTTGGGATTTTAGCAAAGGAAGGTCTCCCTGCAGGCGAGGTGTCATGCCTGCAGCTGAGCTTCAACTGTTCATATTTGGAACTGAGAACGATGTAGAGAACTTCGATAGCGTGATTCAGGTCTGTCGTGACGTCAATGTGTGACTTGTGTGCGATGTCCCCACAGGATCGACGCAAGCAGGCCTCTCAACTGGTATTCGGTAATATCACAGATATGGTAAAGCAATTGTGGTTATACCACAACCTAGTAACCCAAAAAATAATTACCTAACTTCTGTAATCTGTCTGGAAGGTCCCAATGGTAAATCGTGATAACAGGTTGGATTCCTCTGGCGAGCAGCCCATCAATCAGCTTGTTGTAGTAATTTGTCCCGGCCTCGCTGATGTGATTAGGGAAACCGGTTGGCAGTATACGCGTCCAGGATAAGGAGAATCTGAAGCGGAGTAGTCTTGACTTTTAACCAAAACACATGTTCCAAAACTTTAATGTTAAAGACCTTTTTGACCTCACAGGTCTATATAATCATAATTATAAATTATGTATTATAATGTCAAGATATTCAAGGTTGATGTTTTAATGTTGATTTTTAAGGTCAAAAGGATTAACCTTGTTACACAATTGTTGGGCATCGGACCTGATAATGTCGCCATAAAGTACCTACGTGAATAATGAATTTCATGTAGCTGGAACTCACCTGTAGAAATCCAAGCCCAACTCTGCAGCAATCTCGATATCTCTCTCCCAAAGATTGTAGGAGTCGCACGCCACGTCTCCGGTACTACGATCGGCTATCTTCTCCGGATATGTGTGAGTAAACACGTCCCAGATATTTTCCGATTTATCTGGAATGAGATTCGACTAGTCTTTTAATTTTAATTTATGAACAGATCTTTCTTTGTTATAAATAATCTGCTTGACCTTGGTGAATTCGCTGATTAACGAAGAAACATTGGCCGTATTAAGGTGGCTTAAAGTAGGTAGGTAGTGGATTTAAAGTAGGGAGGTGGTAGAACCTAGAGTTTGCCCGGGGTAGTACCACCGCCCGTCACGGTAGGTACTTAGTATCGTATTTCTACCGTGTAATCAATGTTTTAACAGCAATTCTGTTCTGGTTAGAAAGGTGTGGAGCCGGTCACGCTTTTTAGAAGCGACCATCTCAGTCCTTATGGGTAGCCACGCATCTGTGGCCGAATTATAACAAGACACTTACTAACAATAAAATTACTAACTGGACTATTACTAGTTCGAATAGTTCGAATAGTAGTACTTTAGTTTCTTGTATGGGAACCCCTCTTGGGAATAGTGTCTACTCGTATCTCGAACGGTTAATGAGATGCCCTGTGACTGACAGACAGACAGACATCGGAGGCATATTAATAGGGTTCCGTTCTTTACCATTTTGTTACGGAATCCTACACGGATTCACGGATTCCTATTGTACGGAAACGCTAACACCTTCTTTACTCCGCACCATGAATCCCGCGTAGGAATGTATCGCGGGTAGAATGAACAACACAAAAAACAATTATTACTAAAAGCCCCCCGATCCCAGAACAAACATTTATCTGTCAAATAAATATCTGCCCCGGCCAGGAATCGAACCTAGAATCCCTCGCTTCCCAGGCAGGCGACTACCAGGCGGCTACGGGGTGTCAAAGTTGTTTCATCTTTCTTTTGGTTAAATACCTCGTCCAACAAAACTCACCA
Organism: Ochlodes sylvanus; assembly: GCA_905404295.2. Taxonomy (NCBI): domain Eukaryota; kingdom Metazoa; phylum Arthropoda; class Insecta; order Lepidoptera; family Hesperiidae; genus Ochlodes; species Ochlodes sylvanus. The sequence continues at coordinate 3,079,713 of FR990149.1, forward strand.
TCTGCATTCCAACCACCTTCTACTTGATACGATGCCGAAGCAGCCCCGAACTTGAACCCCGGTGGAAAATCCAGGTCTTGCACGCCCCATGATGGTTTCATGGAAATACTGGAAAACAGCAATAAACAAGATATAATACGTAGTCGGTTTTAGTTAAGAAAGCTTACCTAATAACCATTTTTGACTACGTCATATAATATATGTAGTTGAGAAAACTTACGTAGTAACCCATTGACATATGATATAGTATTTATGTCAATGTAGTAACCATTTTTATATAGTCTAAGCTAAGACACTCATATGCTTGCAGTATTCCTATGCATGTATTCCTATGTACTCCAATAAACATGCTTTTACGGTGACGACCCTATAGCGTAATTGTTGGCCTGCGAAGCGAGGGGTCCCGCGTTCGATTCCCGGCCGGTGCAGATTTATGTGACAGATAAATGTTTGTTCTTCGGTCATGGGTGTTAAGGTTGATTCAAACAGCCGACGGGGCGGGACGGGTCCCGTCGCCTTTGTACTGCGCTCGACGTGACGCGTCGCGCTCGGCGGGTCGAATCACGTCGCGCGCAGTACAAATGCGACGGGACCCGTCCCGCCCCGTCGGCTGTTTGAATCAACCTTTAGTGATGTGTTATTTGTGTTGGCCATGACACAGGGAATCTTAATACGAGGGCATAATAATTTATGTGTGTTAGCGTTTATTTGTTTATTCAGTTAAGTTTATTTTTTGTTTGTGTACGTTGGCACTACTTATAACTGCTAAAAAAAGTAATATGTCAATCGGAAACAATGCCCACCGAGGTAATCGAAGATAAGATTTGCAGCAAGAGATTGCTAGTAATGAGATCTTTACGAATACAGATGAAAAGTCCTTTGATTTGCGCCAAAATACCACAGAGTAGTTTTTTTTAACTACTCTGTGAAAATACCCTCAGAATGATCGAATACACGTAGGGAATACTGAAAATGAGCGAATAGGCCGTATTACATACTTGTATTCGCGCGTCCTTGGCTTTTCTCGCCGAGTATGTGCACGAGGTATTGCTTAAGTGTGTTTGATGTATGATAATGTTTGATGTATGATAACGTAGGAAATTATAAACAAAACAGTGAGGCGTGATCGTAAGCATTCGTTTGTAAGCGTCTTATTCGTATGTAGCGAAGTTAACAATCATTTAATATCCACGACCTGGTTATCAGGGATTATCATCATAATAATCATCGTGGTACATAATTATAGAAATTCTATTAAGTAAGGTCATTCATTGATAATGTTTTAGATTCTTTAACAATGATTTTAAATTTTTTGTCGGATTGCCGGTTTGTGTGACTGTTCGCGCTTTTTACCAGAGTCGGCTTGAGCACGGGGTGTGGTGCACCCGGGCGCCGGTTGTTAGAGGGCGCCGGGAGCGTCTTGTAAGTAAGTACCTATTCCATTACGACCGCGTATTTAGATACAACTGAAGGACCCGCTAAACAGCGGGTTCCTGTCCCTCTTCCGGGAGACACGAGCTCTCCTGAGTACATGTCCTGGTGAAAAGGGGATCGTTGGGACCCGCAGAACCCTCGACATAGTCCCGGCAGAGTGTGACGGCGCAGGAAGGCAGATACAATATAATACAATTAAAAACAAAAGGGCGCCACGATATTGATTGCACACGGGCGCTACATGTACTTGGATTATGACCACGAGATGGTAGTTGGTCAACGTCATCCTTGGACGTCAGTAGCACCAAAAGCGTTGCACTACCAAATAATCAAACACTCAGCTCACTTTCACTCAAAACCAAACTTCACTTTCAAGAAGCGGGTCTTTCGCTTCCTTCGTCGTCAACGCGTTGGTGACGCCCTTGATGATGCCAATGTCCATGGGCGACGGTGGTCACGTACCATAAGGTGATCCGTATGCACGTTTGCCTGCTTAGGCCATAAAAATCTTAAATGAAATGGAAAATAAAAGTAAAAACATAATTTCTTACCATAACACAACCGCAACCAATAACATGACTTCTGCAAATGATATGAGCGAGATTAATAGATTACACACGTCCCCCGTCTAACAAACTTGTTGATAAGTATCTATAAGTAGATTAAAATATTATTGATAAACAACATTGATAGATATTGATAGACAACACACAAGACAAGAAAACATACAACCAGACCAAGAACAGAATAAACTTATCATTCTGCCTCGGTGGGAATCGAATCCAGGACACTTTGAGCGGCGGTCCGGCATGGTACCTAACCATGGGCGGCGTAAGATTAACTACATATCTTTGACTTTGTTTAGTGTTTAGTTTACCTTTAGTAAATGGTAAAGTGGTAAAAAGGTCAAAATTTTCTTTAATGGCGCATGCACTCGGTAAAAATAAACACAATACCGGACAATACAGTATAACCGAAGTAGGTAATTACCAGTAAATTACAAACTAAACGACCAAGCGGTAAACGAGTAAAGATAGTTCAAAGGTAACAAAGTAATGATCAGAAGAATTCCAATGCTTTGTGTTAACTAACACGTTCCTCTTAACACATTTCACTCTTAACACTTTTCACTCCCGCGCCGCAACGTGAATGAGCAGTCAACCAAGAATTTAAGTATAAAACAGCAATATTTTCGAGTAGGTATGCTATTAAAGTAGAATAGTGAAATGACAATATAATCGAATTATTCAGCTGTGTCTATAATACCTACAGATGTAAAACGAGCTGTAATTGGAATTGTGGGACATAATTAATTGAGTTGGTAAAAGGGTAATTACCTATTAGGTTGAGGTTACTTTGATCTACTTATGTACCTATATCTACAAATAAATAAAAATGGGGTGTCTGTTTGTAATATTAAAATAACCGCTTTTTACTAAATTCATATGGAAGTACACATTTAATTATGTATTATTTTTTTATTCAAATTTTTGTCTGTCTGTTTGTTCCGGCTAACCTCTGGAATGACTGGACCGATTTTGACGAGACTTTCACTGGCAGATAGCTGATTATTAAAATTAAAAAATAAAGTAATATTGCAATGTCCAAGTACTGTCCAATGCCGTAGTGTAGATGCATGCGGACGAAAACGCGGGCACAGCTAGTATACAATAAAATAAAACTTATCATTAAATGAATTAATTAATTGCAATTGTATAATTGTTAATAGTAGCGGCGCGATATGAAGGCCCCGATGACACATTAAAATATGTTAATTTAGTATCAACAAAATATGGTCAAGTGCGAGTCGCAGCGATAAATTTTGGAGTAATAAGCACAAGACATAGTAACTAATTAAAAAAGTTTTCATAAAACGAATGTATACCTATATAAATTATTACATACTGTATTAGAATAGTTAGTAATATTTAATGTCTCCCTGGCTTTGAGGAGAGATCCCAACTCAGTAGAGGGCCTTGTTGAGATAATTTACAGTATAATAAATTTATGTAATTTACTTTATTAAAGATTCTTTGCTAATAAAAACGTGAAGAGATTGTAGCAGAGAGTGATAAAGACAGCAATCTTTATGCCATGTTGTTACTAATGGTAACAACTGGTATGGTACCAACGGGGTTTCGTGCCCTCTGAGGCACAGAACCGCTCAACATATTTTTAGCTGGACCGATCACCCATCCGCGGACCAATCTTAACTCCTAAGCTTAACTCAGTAGATGTCAACAATTTTTTGTTACAACATATTATTGGTGATTAATGTTAATCTTTTTATGAAACAAAAACATGGTTAACAACAAAAAAAAAGTTAGTACAAACAAGTACAAACCAAAGTCTATAAGAATCAAAAAAAAAGTTCGATTTTCCAATGTCGAGTGCTAAGTTCACAGAGCCATTTTTTGGCTACGTGTTTTGTCATTGATTCTTTTATTAGTTATCTCTTGATGGACTTAAATTTAAATAATCTTATCGGAAGTAATAAAATAAATAAACGCCGTAATGATTTTTTATTAGACTCTTCTCTTTTAATTAATTGTCACTCTCGTCGCTTGACTTGTCACATTTTTCCTCAAAAAATCTCATTACAATTATTATTATTTGTATCAGATTGCGATAAAATTTGGCACACGGGTAGACCTTGATCTGATATTTATATTTTCCGAAGCAAAGAGTGGGCGGGTTTAATAATAGGTAATGCCAATAACTTAAAAAAATGATAACTATATTTGGGCCACGCTCGGAAAAGGATTACCGTAAACAGAACCACAGTATAGAACAGACCGATATTAGGGTCATCAAAATTCTGGCACGCCAAAACTACGACTTTCTGTGTTTTCAACTTATTTTTTACAAATAATATACATTGAAATAGTAGGTACATACTTAGCCATTGAAACTAACAGTATGGACAATCGGAGCTCATCAGCTCACCCATGACCATGGTCATTATGGAATGTTTAAAACTTTTTTTTTATGTCCTCGAGTATGTCAAGTGAAGTGAATAAAAATCACCCAGTACCTATACAAGTTGAAGCGCACGCTAATTGGGTATTGGGTATTTCACAGATTTTAGAAAATTATCTCAAATTGTTCATTACAACATAATGTGCAACTTTACATAATTATGCAGTTTGCTTAATTCTTTGTAAATTTCTCTATTTTTTATGAAAATCACGAAAATCACCATTATAGCCGCCAAAACGCTAATACGCCATTTTAAGCAGGTCATGACGTCACCTGCTTATATAAACAAACTAATCTGTCAATGTTGTCATCTATAATATAAAAATAAGTCGGGTTTTCCTTCCTGACGCTATAACTCCAGAACGCACGAACCGATTTATAGCAAAGGTTAAGGTTAAGGTGAGGTTTATAGCAAAGAAAATTCAGGAAAAATTTCAATAGAAAAGCGGGACACCAAACGAAATGTTACATAAAACGAAGCCATCTGGTGGCGAAACGGAGTTCGCCGGGTTTGCTAGTTGCGTATAGTATTCCTGTTCTGTTGTCATTGCTGTCAAACCGTACTGCATTGTCTATAAGCAGGTGACGTCAGTCAGCTAATCCGTGTGTTTTCGATCACGTGATCAAACATGAAAATTTAATTATTTTATCATCGATTTTTAATAAAAATCCAAATAATTTTAAAATAATGTGTTGGCTAAATTGGTTTAAAAAAATAAAAAATGATGTGGTGTCGTGGGACACCAGGTAGGAACGAAGTTCCTTCGGCTAATGAAGGCAACGGCGAACGAAAAGAAAGCGGGAGAAAGAGAAAGGTATTATACACTACTCGCTTGTGTATGCGACTGTCGCGCCTGCGCACGTCTCATTTAACGCTTTTATTCCACGCATTTTTTCTTACGGTTTTACTATCACATATTTTTCAGTTCGGTCGCCGCAGCAAAACCTATCCCCTCCAAGCCTGCCGTAAGGAACTTCGTTCCAATATAATTATACTTATGCTAACAACAGTTTGATCTATATTTTCATTGTAGTCAAATACCCTAATAAAAGTACATACTTTCAAATAGACATGCTTTTATAAAGCATGCTTATATAAACATGTTGCTTAGCAATGAGCTGGCAAAAAGCATATGTCTATCTGTACCTTTAGTTCCATAGATTATATATTTTAAAATAGGTATTCTATGGTGTGAAAGCTGACACTGACAGATGACAGACAATGTATATTTTATCATTTCCCAACCCATACCCATCATCACGTCATTTTTGCGAAACACTAAATTTTGTTTGTGTGTTGTGTGGCTGATTTATTTAATCATCGGTGATATCTATATCCCATGGAACGACCTCTAATAATATATCTATAAACTTAAAATTTGCGTTTTTACGTTGTAATGACGTGATAACGATACGTCATCACAGTTCCAATCAATGAACTCGAACGACCTCCGTTTCTGCCTTAGTTCGATATAATTATGAAGAAAATGAAGAAATTAACGGGCTCATTTCGCTATACTCAATGGGACCCGTGTCTAATCACGTCTCAGATAGTGGCTATGCAGTCCTTGCTTTATTTAAGTTTGTGTCTTTTGATTGCGATCATGCAAGACATCACCGGGTCTACACGTACCTTGGACCATATATTCGAATATCACGTAAGCGCCTGTTTCTATTTACATCTATTCTAATTGTGGACTACTTATGGTTCCCAGGGGCAAAATTCTGCTGATTTATCACAGCTTCAATTGCGTCGTATCGGAATACGAAACAGACGTGGGTCCCAAGTTGTCTTACCACTGTGTTAATCTGTGTAAAGTTTATTAAAACATCAATCATTGGAGGGGTTTAGTGGCCAATCCAAGTGTCGCAATTTTTTATGCCGCCCGAAGGCATCTGACATGGCTTAACGACTGCTATCAAATCGTAACAACCGGGACCGCCGTCTTTACGTGCCCTCCGAAGCACGGTTGCGCCCAAGATATTTTGCCACTAGCGATGGCTTGTTCTGCATGTTATCTAACAAAGTGAAGCACGTAAACATAGAAACTTAGATATAAGCCTGTACTGTCTTACTAATTTTCTTGTGATATTTTCCAGGAGATTCATGTAAGAGACAATGAAGGCAGGGCAGTGATAACAGGGTTTGTGATAAATGCTGTTGTTGGTGCCTTACTACTCTGGCTTCTGGTGGGGAGAACCAAGCTGTGCTTGGATTTTAGGTAACCATTTGATTAATTATTTCTGAAAGAAACAAAAAATATTTTTATTTTACCATAAATTTTCTTGTTTTTACTTTATATCATACCTAACTCATATTTTTGAACAAAAGCAATTGTGCACTCTATTTATTGTTGAAAGTGTGCATGCCCTACTAAAAAGTGCTTTACAAAACGCCCGATTAAAAGTGTGTGCAAGACTTTATCTAGAGGTTTTAATTACCTTAAAAAACCTTTATAAAAAGCTAACTTATGTTATATAGACAAACCACTTTTTTGTTATTACAAATTTAATTTTTCTCATTTATTGTGTTTTCTTCCAGTTGCACATTCTACGGACTTCATTTACTATTCTGCTGGGTTTATAACGGCACATTCCCCACAACATTCTCCTGGTGGGCCCTGAATATTGCGTGTGCAGCAGTCATGTGTGTAGCTGGGGAGTTCCTCTGTCTCCGAACAGAGTTAAAAGCTATACCGCTGAGCAATATAGGTGCAAAAGTGGATTTATGAAAGTTAGAAGTGACTCAAGTCGAACAGTTAAGTGTTAATTGTAGTGAAGATGTTCATGTTCAAGAGTGAAGTGACTTATATTTATTAGCACTGGTGAAACCAGATGAAAATGTATATTATTTGTGATAAACTAATCGCCTCGAACAAATGTTTCAAATAATGACTTTTAACTTATAAATGCTTAAATCTTTCAGTCTTCCAATTATGGTTATAACTATAATTGATAAAAAGATTGGTACTAAACATTTTGTATTTGAGATGATAAGTATTGTTTCTTAAAAAATAATTTTCAATTAATACAACATTTAGGTTAATAGTATATCATTTATACCTTGTGGTCCCTCATGATTAAATGAAAAGGTTGTCAAACAAGGGTTAGGAATCACTTGTCTAAAATTTATAATTATTTAAAGATTAAGTAGAAACAGCATTTTGATTTCGTTATCTCATTTATTTATTTGTTAACGCATACATTACACACACAATACACATATATAATTTTAGCAACAAAAATTCCTAGTAGTCTCTAGTTAGTTGACTGGGAAGAAAATTAAATACTACTGCAGCTATTTAGTAAGACTAGGAATAGGAATTACAAATCTGTTCTACTTCCTACCTCTAATTATAATTCGTTCTGAAATAAAACGAGATTGAACAGGTAAATAAATAGCAATATAACTAAGTGCCTATGTAAATACCAAAATGAAGTAAGGAAGGATTTGTTTGATAACAATGTTGGTGTCTTCAATTCAAGAGTGAATAGGGTTCTAAGTTTGCGCTTCACCACTCACGACAACATCACTGCTTACCATCAGGTGGGAGTGTGGTCAAGCATTAACTTACATTATGTATGTAAAAAAAGAAATGTGTATTCTATTATATATACATATTTAAAATGTATATATGTACATATTGTTTGATTAGTGATATATTTTTAACAAGTTATTAACCAATAATTAATTAAATTACCTGAGTAGTTATTGTTGTTAGGGTCAGTTCACATTGTTGCAAAGATTTGAATCTATTTTCGTATATAAAACGGATTTTTCTTGTATTCATTCTTAATTGTATGTTTCATGCATATTATGTTGATTGGCTTCAACCATTAAAGGCCTTCAGCTTAGCACGGGTCTCGAGGTTTCTTTTTCATGCCGCTCGAAACTTTTTACGACTGCTACTGTTAATGAACAACCGAAACGTGACACTAGCGGGTCACCCATCCAACTACCGACCGCTCCCGCTGCTATTATTATATTACTATTTTGCGGTAGTCATTTAACACACTTTGAATATAAATAAAGAAAAAACATTAAGTAGGTAACCTTGTTAATGTTATCTGTATATATTAAAAAATTGTATGTACCTACCTGTTTGTATTTCTTTCGGTCGAATGTGAATTAATCCGAATTATAATATTAAGGTACTATAATTTTGAGGCTAACTTTGCGTACAGCATTCCTTGTTATAAAAATTTTAAAACATTTTGTAAATAAATAGGTTACTAAAACAATGTTTTTCAATTAAAAGTAGAGTGCGTCCTTTGTATTGAAAATGAAACAATACAATGCACCTATCTATTAATAAAACTTTCACGCGTGTGTTTAAAACTGTTTAATATTTAACACCTTGGTTGTTTAGGCACCCACACAACCACGGTGTTTTCGTCACATCCGCTACTTTGTGACATCCGTGAAGACTGTATTAAATTGTTTTGTTTCCATGTTTGATGTTTGAAGCTGGCGCAGGCGGTGGTGGTTATTTGCAATCTTGTTTTCATATCATGTTGTGTGAGGTGCAATTGGCCTCTATCAGGAGACAAGATAGGAAGTAAGGCGCTCGCTTCTGCCTATCAAAAATCTATTAGAGATTTAAATGAACACTTACAATTTTGATTTGTTTTTGTACCCATAAATAAAATTCACGAGCCGCCGCTGGCGCATTTAGTTTAGAAGTTAAATAAAACAAAGAATATCACGATCACACTACCTCTATATTTCATAAATAAACCATTGTACAGTTAGCAACATAATTTCATTATATTATCACAAGTAATAGTACAGCTAGCATAAGATTCACTGTTACTAAGGCTCAGTTATTTCGTTTAGTGGCGTGCATTTTAACTATACTACAGCTTCAGAATACACTGGCGTGCAAAATAGTAGACCTAACACGGGACGTCACATTTTTATTGGCTAAAATTATAAGCAATACATATGAAATTAAATAGCACGATTTCATAAGCACAATTAATTTGCTATTTAGGATAGCCTCAGACTTAAAAAAATAACAACATAGTGTAGCTGTAGGTACACTTAACAGGAATTTTAATCACCCAAATTGTAAAAACTGATTCAGTAATAAAAACGCCTGGTTTGTTGTAATTTTTTTACTTTTATTTAAATTAATTTGGATGCTTACAAAAACAGTTTTGGGGCTTTGTTAGCTATGGCGAAAAGTACTTTGGCGCCAAAATTATATACCTATCAGAACTGGACAAATTAAAAATATTTTACACGCAAATGTAGACTGATAATACATACTGTATACATTATTTAAATACGTAGTCATAAAGTGCACATACATTGTCTTTTATGTAATTAGAATCTACTGCATTATGTATATACATTATTATTATCTAATAATAAAACCTATCAAAAAATATTCTTAGAAAATGTCCGTTAACGAAGCCATAATACTATGCGTAGACTAGTGGCAGAATAGCTAATTAACATACATAAAATATGGTGAATAGAATACATAAAAGATTAATAAAGTTTGAATTATCTATCCCTTATTCCACCGATATTTTCCCAGTGGCGTACGTTATCTTGTCTGTATTTAAAACATAATTGCGCTTGTGAATTAGAAATGGAACGTAAAATTATATGAAAATTCATCATTAATTAATTAAACAATAAAATAACTTTTATAATAATTTTTATAATGTTATTTAAAAACAATCTTCACAAATTACAATTAAAAAACACTACTACAACGTTCAAACAGATCGTACTACCCATAATAATTATAACAACAATACAACCAGACAATAAGACTTAAAGCAACATGGAAAGCAATCTTATTGCTCACGAAATAAGGCGCATTGTTCAATTTAAGCGTCGTCGTTGCTACGAAAAGTAACTATTTTATTTTACCATCACATAAACGAATTAAGTTAGTCGTCACAATAACTAACTCAGTGCGTCCAACATATTAGACTTCATCGCCACTTAAAATCGGGCAGGATTGTCGTCAAGCACTAACTTATACTTCGTAAAAAAAGGTTGTCTGTAAAGTCGGTTTACGGACGATAATTTTACGTGATAACGTCATAAGAAAATATTGAAGAAAACCGAACGTTTAGGCCGATCGTGCCTCCCTATCGCTCGTTCCGCGGTCTCGCTTGCACGCTCGGCTCAGGCGGAACGTGACAATGACGTCATACTTTTTCGTGCGTGCAGACGTTATCACGTCAAAAAGATGGCATCAAAAGTAATATTTTAATAAGTTTACCTTTGAAAAATATTATAAATATTATGTATAATGTAACAAGTATTGCAATTTATTAAAATAATAATCAATTCGATTTAAATTACAGAATAGTTAATTTCATGTTACTTATTACACTGAAATTATAACAATTACGTTAAAAAAATAACAACAATGTAAATAATAAAATATTTATGTCATAATTAAAAATTAACTTTAATTATAACATAAATAGGAGATTTGATGTAGATTGAATTAAAAATATTAATTCTTTAGTATCAAGCTATAACAGAAGGAATAAATAAATTGTAAAATGTAAAAGTTGTATAGGTACTTTAAATTTTACGTTTACAATTAATTCCACTTTATAAAAAAATGTTATTTATTATTACTATTATCTCAAACTATTGCTAAATTTATTGGTATTAGCTTTTAAAAAAAATCGGTTGTCCGTAAAGTCGGTTTACGGACGATAGTTTTACGTGATAACGTCATAAAGAAACATTGATGAAAAAACGTTGTCGCGTATTCAACATTTGTTATAAATAATGTTCCTTCTATCGAGGTGGGCGGAGGTTATTGTAAAAGTTCTCAAAGAAGCTCGCGTGGCGGCGTTCCCGTAGCAGAACTATTCTACCTGCTAGCTCTGACGTCACGCTCAGGCGTCAGCGGAACGGGAAACATTTTCGTGCGCGCAGACTATCAATTTATAAGACGTTATCACGTCAAAAAACTACTATGATACGGGTTCTCACGATATGTATTTTGAACACGATATTTCGACCTAGTTACATGGATCGTGGTCACGACTGAACGTTCAGTCCGTATAGAACCGGTATCATAGTGAAATGTGTACAATCCGCGATGAGTTCAGTTAAAATTAAATATTTTATAAAAAAAAAATGTTGATTGAAAAATTGTACGTTAAATAAATTTTAAAACACTCAATAAAAAGTTAATAAATGTTTTTGTAGAAATGATATGTTAGTATAATAATATGTTAATCTAATTACGTATTAATTATATGCCTCGCCTTTCAATAAAATTAATAATATTGGACAGTGAAATGTTAAATTTGCTATTATTTTAATTTTTATTCATTTTAACGACTTACTCGTACTACATAATAAAACAGCTTTGATTATATAGTGACGTCATAGCACACACTATTTATAAAAACTTAATATCCTAAAAAATAATAATACTTTTAATTTCCGTGTCACTAAAGAATTTTTTTAATTAACTATGCAATTTTTAAGACTCGTATGGTATGCCAGACTGCCGTTCGAAAGGTCCTAGATTTGATTCCCGGCGAGGTAGAAATTTGAACGATGAGTTCTCGGTCTGGGTGTGTTCTTGACTTTGTGTTGTTTATTATGTCTATAGCACCCATGACACATGGGATCCTAGGAGTGGCTATGAGTGTAGTGTTATTATTATTAGCCTAAGCTATTGTTCGAATCGATAAATTAATTTACACTCCTGATGTGATTTTGACGTTTAGTCCAGTGAAATTATGCGACAAAGGTCTTTAGATATTAACCTAATTAACGGAGCAAGCCATCGAAACGACTGTCAAACGTCACTTATGCTTATTATGTAGGTACCGATAGAAAAAAAATCAAAGTCGATGTCTTCTTTAATTCCCAGAACGAAGTTATTAATTAACACGAACGAGTATAAGTAATCTTAGAACAAAATGGAAGCCCACTTAAACATCAACCAAAGTATCACTCGGAATAAAGCTTTTTATTTAATTTAGTAGCCTGAATAAATTTTGACATAAAGTGTTTTATTACGTATAACGTAATTTTTTAAACTGACATTTTTTTTGTAAACTGATTGAAATAAATCAGACACAACATTTTAAGTCAAACTTACCACAATACATTAGTGATAACTGCACCTAAATCGATTAAGCCGTTCTAAAATTAGCGCGCACAAGGCACAGACAAACGGACAAAATTCTAACAATTATTGGATTTTATTGTGCTTATAAAGAAAGACCCTCTGTTATTTTCTCAAATCTTCTGTGTACAGACAGCGATCAGTTACATTTTTATATGTATAGAATAGATAATAAAATAATATGATTGCACTGCTATTTCTGTACACGAGTTTTCTCTCAGAATTGGTTAAATTAATAAATTATTGAATTATAATTAGTTAATAACAACTTATAATGATAGTTATATGGAAGACTCAGCGTCTACTTAAAAATAATAATTCATAAAAAATCATGATCATTTATAATGATAAACAGTAAAAGTACACTACTGGCCACTAAAATGAAACCACCTTGCGTAAAAACGCATAATAAAAAAAATAAAAAATAAAATGGTGAAAATTATAAACAGCTTTACTAAAGCACGATGGCTCAATTCTTTTGCGTAGGAATGAATACCTATATAATCATAATTTATTTTAATTAACAAAGGATATTATATAATAATGTTTAATGTGTATACATCATATACAACATTATATTTAAAATACTAAAAGCGTAGCTTGAATGAAATACTGATTTTGAGGTAGTTATTCTACACTATATATGTATATTTTAATGAATTGGCCGGTTCCTCAAATATAATGCACACATTTTAAGGTATATAATGATTTTATATACCTTGATCATTCTGACTGTGCCATTTCTACATTGTTGACATTAAAATATTCCTTTTTTTCTTTCTATATGTTTCAATGTTATTTGATTTCGCAAATGTACACGTGCGAAGGGTTTAAATTCCATAGAATAAAGCACCGACCACACAGCCAATAGACTCCTAATAACAGGCGAATGGCTTCTGTCAACACATCTGGCTTATAGTACCGATATATATTCGTCCCGTCTCATTCTATCCCGTTGCTTAAATTGATCTATTTCTTTCCAACGTTTCGTGTGGCCTTGAATTAGCCAATCACAGCGTTGAATTAGCCAGTCACCCCGCTTCGTGTTACCTCAGCTAGTTGCCAGAATGCATTGAATACGGAAAATCAAACATTGTGTCTATTGGCTGTGTGGTCGGTGGAATAAAGTCCTATTATTTGTAATTATTAAGATTACATACTTATTAAATGTATTGGTTAATATTATTCGTAAAACAATCAGCAACTTTGACTTAAAATAATAATAATGATCGATAAAGAAATAAATTAGTTAAAAATATGTTTAACCAGACATTAACAATAGTTAATGAGTACACTAACGACAGTATTGATTTAAATATTACTTAGTGTTATAAGCGCGTTTATTTTTAATCACATTGATAGTAACAGATGCCCAAACAGATCATTGGTAACACTAAAAACAATATTTCAAATCATAAATACAAAATTATAATAAAGAAGTGTCAGATTACTTTATTAAAATGTATATGTTTAATATACAGAATACATTTCGCACCATTAGCAATATAACGGCATAATATAAAACGGTAGTTTTTTTGGGGTTTCACGTTTTAAAGATTGTGGACGAGACATTTCCGCATATGTTTGATATATGGCAATACACAGACAAATATCAGTTACAGACGTTATATGCATAGATAATGCTTTTTTATGTTACATTTAGCGCAACGAAAACACACTAATCTGCTTTCCACGCCATAAGAAGTATAACTCCATACATTACGTACCATAGCCGATGTACCAGAATTACGTACCGGTACAAGATCTCGGTACAATGTACATTTTATGATAATAAAAATTAAACCTGTCACCGTCGTGCACATTTAAGGCGATCCTTCATCGACTTCCTTTATCACCGTGTCGGACTCCCATCTCGCCCGCTCAGCTATTAATGCTTGGAGTTTCTGTATGAGTATTAAAAATGACATATTAATTTTCTCCAATGTATTTTTGTGTATAAGAGGCTTCTTATAAGTTTTTTGTTCACCAGATATCATTTTACAGATTTACAAATCACACACACACACACATCATTACACACACACACATACACACACACTCACACACCATTACAAATTAAAACAAAACATTGAAACAAACTATAATATAAAAGGGCCGTTCATACAGACGTCCGTTGAATCAGATTTGGGCATTGAAAAGAGCATAAAACTTTGGTTTAAGAAATTAAGTTTTCACATCGTGGAACTAGATGGCGCTGTCCTGAATTTCCGGTCCGTAAAAAAAATAATAAGCAGTGATAGCCGTGTGGTTGAACGTTGGACTGCCGAACCGGAGGGCCCGGGTTCAAACCCCGCACGCACCACTAATTTTCAAAAATTATGTAGGTACGTATTAATATTTAATTATCACTTGCTTCGGTGAAGGAAAACATCGTGAGGAAACCTGCACACCTGTGAGTCCTCCATAATGTTCTCAAAGGTGTGTGAAGTCCACCAATCCGCACTTGGCCAGCGTGGTGGACTATGGCCTATGCCCCTCACACTGTGAGGGGAGACCTGTGCCCAGCAGTGGGACAGTTATGGGTTGTGATGATGATGATGATGAAAAAAAATAATAACTACCCACCTCGGGTCGGTCGAGAACGATTATACGATTCTCGATCTTGGGAGCCAACTCGCAAGCATTTTGCTCCAAGTCATCTAGCGACGCTCTCCGGGTTAACCTGAAATATTAAAGTATATAGCAACAGTTCAAAAAACTGACGCGCAACACAGTCACAGTCACAGGCACAACACAGTTTGGAAACAGTCGCATATCCCTTACAGAAATGAAGTTACCTTAAAAAATATATTTTTAAATAATTTTTTATTATTATTTTTTTTTTTTTTTAATTTATTTATTTTTCTTTTTGTATCTATTGTAAATACTATTGGAAATCATAATAAGGTAAGGCTAAAAGAGAAAAAGTGGTTACGCTTTCAGTGAGTAACAACACATATGTGACCGAATATGAACAAGACTGTTAACAACAATTACTAACAAAAACTAACATATTATCACTAACTATCCCTGCCCCAGTCCTCATACCTAATAAACAACTGATCAACTGACTACTAAATTCCAACACCGCTAACTGGACTAAGCCTCCTAGTCCCGATTTGAGTCTTATTCTAAGTCGGTCACAGTTGTCATGGGCGGCAGCGGAAGGTGGTGCTGCATGCTCGTTTGCTACCTTAATTCCATAAGAAACAGGTAATAATATATTAATAATTTGTTCAATTGTTGACGACCCCGTAGCATAGGTGGTAGTGACCTGCGAAGCGAGGAGTCTCGGGTTCGATTCCCGGCCGGAGCAGGTGTTTATGTAACAGATAAATGTTTGTTCGCGGGTCATGGGTGTTAGTGATGTGTTATTTGTGTTGTCCATGCCACCCGCGACACAGGGAATCCTAGTGCGGGGGTATGAGCGTGTTAACGTTTCAACGTTAAACGTAATTAAATAACAATATTTCGAGCGGTCATTGTTACATGTATTTTCACCTTCAGAAAAGGCTTGTGGAAACTGTTTTATTGGAATTAAGCAAATGGTGTATGGTAACGGTATGTATACCAACCGGTGGTGGGAGTTATGTGAGGTGGGTTCAACCGCCGCGGACGACGCCCTCCGAAGTGGCGGGGGACCATCCAACTCGCTACCGTCCAACATCTTCACTAAACTGTGCCTGGAATATTGAAACACTACATATTGGTAAGTGTATACATAGTACATGTAGTACATAGTCGTACATACATAGAAGATCAGGTGGGATAGTTATTACTCATTTATCTAGCGTTAACTTATCTATCGATCTATCTATCGTAGATTACTCAGAAACGGCTTACCCGATTTGGGTCCGATTTGTGATGAAATTGTAATATAACTAGCTTTCCCCCGTGGCTTCGCCTGCCAATGAAAAAAACGGCAAAGTTTCATAATAACTTTGCACCCCCGTTTTACCCCCTTAGGGGGTGAATTTTCAAAAATCCTTTCTTAGTGCTCCCCTACATTATAAAAGGAACCCCTGTGCAAAATTTCAGGTTACTACCCCTTATAGTTTAGGCCCTGCGTTGATATGTCAGTCAGTCAGTCAGTCAGTCAGCTTCAAGATAATTCACCTCCGACTGAGCGTGACGAGAGACTGACGGTGTTTGGACGGGCGGGACTTCCCCGTGCGCACGTTGATGGCGGCGAAGTGATTCTGCACCGCCATCCCGACTTCCGGACACATGTCCTCGTCGACCTGAAACATCAATAGTAAAAGTGTTTACAATTATAAACTATAAGTGTACCAAATTCCTCCGTCCGCGCAATTTTCGTAAAAAGGCGTACAAAGATTTTGCTTCACGTTTAAATAGTAATATAATATAGTAAACCATTGACTTATTATTACTATGGACATCTAGTCTCATACTAAAATCGCCATAAAAATGTCCCAGTCAGTTATGTCATGTCATGTCATGCAGTTATCAAGGTAATTTAAACACTAAAATCATTGTGTCACGGTTTAATTTCGATTGCAGTCGTGAACGCCAGCCATTGCAAGAATAGAAATGTTACCAAGGTAAGTTAAGCACTAAAATCATTACATCACGGTTTAATTTTGATTGCAGTCGTGAACGCGGAATTGTTTCTCTCCTTGCGTTTTGTTACTCATTTGGCTCGGACATTTTTCAGCGCGGACCCGACGTCCATAGTAATAATAAGTCAATGTAGTAAACGGAATAAAGACGTTGTATATTTTTGCTCAAAATAAGCTTACAAATATTAAAATTCTTAACAACGCCCTTTGCTAACTGACCAACCATCCTATTCCCGATTTGAGTCTTATTCCGGTCACAGTTGTCATTGGCGGCAGCGGTGGGATGCTGCTATAAGCTCGCTTACTATCTTAAACCCACGAAAAGACTACACACTCACCAACACCCTGCACTTGGGCAACATGGTGAACCCGTCGTTGCCGTTGTACAAGTATTGCTTGATGCCCAAACGGTACTTCTGGTCTCGGTGGAGGTACTCGTCGCCAATCTTGACCACGTGCTCCGCTACCCGCCGCCCGGCCGGCTTCGACGGGTCGAACGCGAACGATATGCCCGCTACCTGCCAATTTTGTTTGATCACTTACGGGCATACCGTCATTTTTCAAAGACTTTGTGGCGACATCGCCCACGCGTCACACGATGACGTCACGAAGCCTGAATCACGCTATCGAAGTTTCTACATCGCTCGCATATATACAACTTCCAATAGCGAGCAGTCGGGGCTTCATTGCCTCCCGGGCAAGACGTCATGCCGGCCGGAGATCTCCCTTTGCCTGAACTTCAAAAAGGGAGGTTCGCAATTCAACTGTTTTTTTTATATTTGTTGAGCACAGATCTCTGATCATAAATGAGGCCAAAAGCATACTTCACCACGCTGCTCCAGAGCGGATTGTACTACTGTTATTAGTAGATAATTGGTACCTGAGGAAACCTGCCCTCGAGACTGGGGTACTTGCTGACAGAGTTCTCCAACACCTCCAGCACGGTGGAGCCTGACACCTCCACCACCACAATGGGGTCCCTCATCGGTATGATGGTGGACAGGTCCCGGAGAGTGAACTCACCCGCCGGATGGACCTGGGGACATGACAAGGGATCTACACTTTATAATACTACTAGATGTTGCCTGCGGCTTGGCCCGCGTGGAGCTACTTTTAAAACATTTTAATGTCTACGGGTACTCACGATTCCGAATTGTTTTACCGATATTTTGACCCAGTTGCATGGATCATGGGTCACGGCGAGCCTGCGGTGGCGGGGAGAAACTTTTGACAGGTGACACTTGACATACACTAGTGACAGATAAGCCTGTCAACGTTCCGTCTTGATCGCTTTATAATCCTACTTAAAAAAAAAAATTTCTTCCCCTAGTTTACCCCCTTAGACCTGCACCAAAAATGTTAAAACAGGTGTTTTATTATTTCTAACCATAATCCCAAACACCAATTTACATTATATCTGCTTTACAATTGGCGGAATTTCAAACAAACTTTCCACTCCTATTTTACCCCCTTAGAGGTATGGCAAAAATCTTTCTTAGCGGACATGTAATTATAATGTCACGTAATTAGGTCAAGTTGCATATGCCGAATGACCCAAGTCACACCTGATCAGATCTGAAGGTCCCAGAGTTGAGGATGACCAGGTCAGCGCCGGTCGCAGCCAACAGCACATCGCATACCCAGTTGCCGAGGTTACACTCTTGGCGTCTGATGCAGGAAAACCTTCCCTCTAGAGGCACGCAGAACTTGCCCAGAACTTCGTCCATTTTGCCTTCTATCATCGCTGTGAAAGTGAATATAATATTTTATTACGGCGACTCCGTAGTCTAGATGTTTGTGATCCTGTCTGCGAGAGGTTACAGGTTCGATTCCCGGAGGAGACATTTATTACGAAATGTTTGTCTTCGGGTCGTAGATGTTACATGTCAAATTATAATTAGAAGGGGGAAGTTCTGTGGGAACAGATGAACATACATTAAAACTGAAACGATTAACCTCCTTTAAACTTTGCTGTAGAGAGGTAAACATTTCTTACTTAATAGTTTAACTCCAATACAGCTAATTACTACATCATTTACAACTACTGGTTAGTAACGTTTTTCTGCCACATTTTACATTCAAACCGAGTTAGTATGGTATATCAATATCACACAGGATTTTATTAATTACTAGTGGCCCGCCCTCGCTTCGCTTCGGGAAACTTTGGATAATTCACACTATATCTTTATAAATTATAGCCTATATGTGTGTATCTTATTCTGATGTGTAAGCTATATTATTGAAAAGTTTCAGCAAAATCCATTCGGTAGTTTTTGCGTGAAAGAGTAACAAACATTCATACATCCATACAAATTTTCGCATTTATAATATTAATAGGATATTGCATCAACTCACACGAATATTTCTCAACCTTCGCTTTCAACGCCTCGTCCTCGGCGTACGAGCTGTCGACGGGTACATCTGTTATTTCGACACTAGCGCCCTCCGCGCCGAAGCTGATGTTAATTTTGCTGAACTGACGAAAATCTGTGCCGCTTTTCACTACATATTTGTTGTTAATCTGTACGAAAAGTAAAGAAATAAATATTGTATATAGGTTTATATATATGTAGTATATAGGCAAGCAATTTGCTTGCATGGCTTTTGAGAGTCCAGGGTTTCTATTTTTAATCGACTTCAAAGTTCTCAATTTGACTTTTTTATGTTTGTTTTCTATATAATTATGTACTTGCGACTGGGTGAACCGTTTTTGATGATTTTTTTTTATTTGAAAGCTGGTGCTTCCCGTGTGGTCATGAATGAACACCAAAGTGGAAGAAAAGAAAGAAAATACTGACTCTTAAGCCCCCGGACATAAGAGTAAAAGTCGTTTGGCGACTGACTCGGGCAAGCGAGACGTAGCTAGACAGCCACGATTGTTTTATCAAATAATAATCAATTTCATCAAAAACTAGTCTGAACATTCCATTAATCATTATGTTGTAATTGAAAAAAAAACTGATAGCAGAAAACCCTGTACGTATCTCTTATTTTCAAAAATGATTTGCATATTAGAGTTTCATTATCACTTGCTTCGGTGAAGGTAAACATCGTGAGTAAACCTGCACACCTGAGTGTTCTCCATAATGTTATCAAAGGTTTGTGAAGTCCGCCAATCCACTTGTCCAGCGTGGTGGACCTATGTATGGCCTATACCCCTCACAGAGTGAGTGAGTGTTCCTTATAGTGTTTAATAACACGGTTTTGTTATTTTGACCTGTAAGTATGTAACGGAATCTTTCACCTTAATTTTAACCAATGTCAAGAAGTCTAATTAACTTGAAAATTTGCACAGAGTTCAAGGGCCGATGACAATGCAATTTTATGACAAGCACGACCAGATACCACGCTCAGAATTGGCTCCAGACAAGACAACACCTCAACGGTTTACAGCACAGTGACTAAATACAACGGAAAAAATAAAAAAAACTAGATTAAAAGAAACCTTACCTCTAACACCTCATAAACATGGTCGTGCCCGCCCAATATCAGATCGATTTCTGTAGAACCCTCCGCCAATTTTATGTCGTTGGGGGTCCGCATATGCGTTAACGCGATCACATATTCACAACCCTGGAATTAAAAAAAAAAAACTTTACATTAAACGCGTAGGTACTCAACGTTTGCATGGATCACGATCACACAACTGGGTTTGAATATAATTAATATAGTTAAAACAATTCATAATCGTGAGTACCAGTTTACTTTTCAATATCGTTAAACAATTCATAATCGTGAGTACCCGTTTGCTTTTCAATACGCTACGTACGAGGGAGCGTTTTTATATTCGCGGAATGGGGGGTAACGGGTGAAAATAAAAAAACCAAATTATTTTTCCTTTTCAATATATTCACCTGCAAGACGGATACACTTTTTAGATCTTTCAATTAATTTGTTTATACCCTCATAAAAAAATGTTTTCAAAATACGCCGAAACTGCCTCCTTGACTTCATTATCGGTCGTAAATTTTTTACCCTGCAGCTCTTTTTTAATTTTTGGAAAGAGATAATAATCACTCGGGGCCAGGTCTGGGCTCTAGGGTGGGTGATTTAAAATATCGAAACCCACTTTATGCAAGGCAGCCAACGCAACGCGGCTCTTGAGGCCGGGCGCGTTGTCGTGCAAAAGCAGCACACCTTTTGTCAATTTTCCCCGTCTTTTTTCCCTAATGACTTCTTTTAGTCGCTCTCATATTAAAGCGTAGTATTCTCAGGTTATATAAACACCTTTTTCTTAATAATCGATCAATAATATTTCTCCCGAGTCCCAAAAGATCGTTGCCATGAGTTTTCCACCTGATGGTGACACCTTAAATTTCTTGGGAGGTGCTGTGCCCTTTTTATGCCACTGCATGGAGTCTTGTTTCGACTCAGGTTCATAATGATGAAGCCAAGTTTCGTCTCCAGTAAAAAATTTGACTGAATACACTATCCTTGTCTTCATTACAGAGCTCCAAAAATGCACGTGAACACTCTACGCGCTGTTGTTTTTGCGGCGGTGTGAGCTTTCTCGACACCCATCTTGCACTGCCCTTAGTCATGCCAAGATGATCGTGCAAGTTTTAAAAATGGTTGTATTGGATACTCCAACCATTTCTGCGAGTTGTTTCTTTTTTAGTCAAGCATCGTCGAGTACAATTTTTTAAACTTTTTGGATAAGTTCTGGCGTGGTCACCTCTATGCTCCTGCCCGGCCTCAGATCGTCTTCAAGAGATTCCCTACTTTGTTTAAATAAACTGTGCCACTTGTACACCACGGTTTTTCCTGGACAAGAGTCGCCGTAACCCAATGACATCTCATTCAATATGATCGCAACCGATTTTCCTTGTTTGGTAAGGAACTTTATAACGGCACGATATTAGATTTTTTCCATATTTCACTTTTCACTCCCGATTATGTTGCTTGGTTGACGATAGCTCAAAGACTAATTGTCTAATAACAATGAAAATTCGTATTTATACCTACTAATTATGAGTCACTGAACACGTTACGATACTAATGAGCTTCATCACCCCCCTACAACCCTCTCATTCCGCGAACTTAAAAACGCACCCTCGTATATTAAGTTTTAGTTATGTTATAATAATGTGCAATACCTCCTGTTTGAGCTGCGTAGCTAGCTTCGTACCAGCTTGTAGGAAGTCTATAAAGGTGACCTCTTCAGGGTTTACCGTCGCAAGTGTGTCTAACCATTCCTGCAATCAAACACATATGATACTAACGACTCCTATAACCTCACTTATAACGCTTCAAGTTACCACAATCATTGACATATTATTACTATGGCTCGGACATTTTTTAGCGCGGACCCGACGTCCATATTAATAATAAATCAATGACCACAATAGACTAAATTGCCCATATTACTATCGATGGGTTTACGGGTAATTGGATTTGGCCATGGTTCGATGTATAGAATCAAGGTGGCTGAAACAATCCCATAACAGACTGGTTCGCCGACTACGCCAGAGTAGACTCTCTCTAAGCAGACAGAGTGAAGACTTGGTTCATTGTAAATGAGCCTAATATTATTTGCGACGCGTCACATTATAACGGAGTACTTGCTCCTCGAATCAAGTATACTTTCGGAAGTTAAATACAAAAAGGAAAAAATTTGCAAAAAGCGGAAACGTTGTAACCCTACACCCTATAACATATAGGTACAACAACAAAACTTATAACATTTTTTTTATTGCAGATTCGGAATCAGGAAATAATTCTGCTTCAAATGGCCCGAGTATCGTGGCCCTACGACCAATAGAAAATTTTGCACAGCGTTAAAATTACCCTATTTTTTTATACATTTTGATTTAAATCTCAAAAGTTTATCGACTGGTGAACATCTTCTATTTTGTGGTTTACAGTAGCGGCGACTTTGCACACACGTCACACGGTGACGTCACGAAGCCTGAATCACGCTATCGAAGTTTTCTACACCGCTCGCATATATACAAGTTCCAACAGCGATCAGTTGGGGCTTCGTCTCGCCGGCCGGAGATCTCCCTTTGCCAAACAGCGTTTTCAATTTTTTCTTTATTATTTATTTATTACACAGTGGGGCATAGTGGGTGGTTACACTGGGTCAGTTATGATTACGTACCTGCTCCACCAATCCAATGAGTCCTATCTTGTGTCCGTTGCACATGAGAGCGTGGGTGATCTTCCCGTCCCCCAACGGTCTTCCCGTCTCGTTGTCTATCACGTTGGACATCAGCCACGGGAAGTTGCATTGGGCCACGAGGCCCGACAGGATGTCCAGGCCAAAATCTGTAAGAAATAAACTTCAAGTGAAGTGTATCTATATGAGCAAGATATATGAAAAGACTATTATAGGGATATTTACTAACGGGGGATCCACAACACGATTGTTTTGTGTTTTGGAATTTTTGTCAGTTTGTTCTCAGAAACGGCTAAACCGATTTGAATGCAGTTTTCACTTTTGGACAGTTGTGAACTTCCCAATCGTAGTTTTGTGTACTCACCAAAATCATGATTCCCAAACACTGCACAATGGGTTCCGATCTCATTCAAAACCGGTACCATTTGTTCACCCTTTGTAAATGTGCTCACTGAAAATAAATAATATTTGAAACAATTAACAATATACTTCATTATAAACAATAATCATATAAATTGGTAAAATATAGACCACACAATAATAATAACACACAGTATTAATAAAGACGTACATATTTTCAAACGTCATGTCACGTCATGTCAAACGCTAGCTGGTAGTGTGCTTATATATATCACATTACATTATAATTTTAGTTTACATGTTTTTACTAATAATAATTCTAAAGTATAACAAGTACTAACACATGCTAGGCGAGAAAGCATCGCCACTGAAGAGAACCAAAGGGTTCAAATGCTGCAGCGTCTTCACTGCTGTGCTGAACCTTAACGCACCGCCCACTGGTTCCGTATCTGTCAACAATTAACTACTGTTAACAATTACAAACCCAGAAACATGTCATTGTAACCATCTGACATTTGGACACTGAAAATAATGATACAGTCAAAACATAAAATAGAATTTAAACTGTAACTAGTAAACCCGGCCTCGCTTCGCTTCGGGAATCCTGTCCCTTAGTACCCAAGTCCAAAATTGTTAAACGTAACCAGCGCACGAATTTATTTTCACGCGCGTTATTTTACATTTTGCGAAAAACTTTAATATATTATACATATAAACTTTCCTCTTGAATCATTCTTTAAAAAAAACCTATCAAAATCCGTTGCGTAGTTTTAAAGATCTAAGCATACAAAGGGACAGAGAAAGCGACTTTGTTTTATACTATGTAGTGATAACATTTTTTATTAAGAGGGGGTATAAAGCTAGGAAAAAATCAAATTTCACCCGCGCGCCCCGCCCCGGCCGTCAAATAGATGCGCCGCAGCAGTTGCGCGTCCGGTTGCATCTGACTTTATTAGCGGCTGTACACTCTCGCGAGACTGCTAGCCGAGTGCACTCGTATGAGAATGTACTTGGTAGCGCTCGCCTCGCCTCGTGATGTCTCGGGGGGTCTCGCCTACTCTCGCTCCCATGACGTCTCGGCCGAGGCGTCACGAGACATAGCGAGTACTCTCGCACGAGAGTGTACAGCCGCTATTATATAACATGGCATCAGTCAAGAATGCGGCACAGTATAATGTAAAAAATGAGACAAATTTCGGCTCAATAAATGTAGAATCATCTACCTCAAAAATGGCAAGCTGTTTTTTCTTTATAAGGGTTAGATTTTTATACAATGTTAATAGCTAGAGAGCCAGTGAATGGCAGACAACACATTATTAGGTGTCATTAATAATTTTGAATATATTATTATGTAGGTATCTATTAATCTAAAGCAATTCTTCTCGCTGTAACTATCTGTATTTCTGAAACTAATAACATTTATAGGTAGTGTCGGTCGCATCATGTAACCATAGCGCTGGAAACCTAGTGTAGAGAGCGATTGAATCACTTTTATGACAAGAAAGGCAGTATAATGTTCGTACTGGTGTGACCATTCAATCATTTAAATTCTCGCAAAGCAGAATATCTGCTCTATTTTTACGTGATGACACCTATATGCCGTATAACATGTAAATAAATAACACGTACAATGTTTTTCAGACATTTATTATTATAGATAACATTGTTTTCATTTTTTCGCTACAAAAAGATAAAGTAAGTTATCCTTTAAATTTATTTAAATCGAAAGAAATCCTTCGCCAGAAAACAGAAAAATTACAAATGCCACTGCCGTTATTATAAGGAAACTAATTAAGTGACAATAATATCATAAAAAAGATGACAATCACTAACTTCTTGAGCGACAATTGTTAGCTTTAAAAATATAGGAAAAAACAGTGTGTGAAATATGATGCGTGATGATATAATTATGCGTGAGAACAGGAAAAATGTATAATGGGTATTAAAAGTATTTAAGGTATGGTAAGAACACATAAGTCATCAAACTAAACAATTATTTGAAGATTAAAAATAAGCATAAAATCGAACAAAGCTTACTTAAAACCAAAATGAATTTATTCGAAATCAAGTTTAATTCACTAACTCCAAAATCCGTCTAGAAAAAATAAAATGCCAAAATTATGCATGGATGGAAGTTTTAATTGTTCAAAAGAATATATTTTGTCTATTATAAATCGTTGACTTGAATCACATGTGTATTTAGTATCGTCGTTAGTCTTGATATTTGTCTTGACCCGGTCATAAACACGAGGCTTGATGTTACTGAAATAAAAAAAAAAGTCAAACACTATTATACTTCCTAACATTAAAACTGATGATGTCAGGTATCACTTTGCGCCATTTATAATCGGTTGAAAGTTTTAGATAGGACTAAATTACATAAATACTTTATTTTAATGCCAACCGTTCCGGTGCAATAAATTCGTCTGCATTTGGATCTGTATGTTCTAAAATTTCTACATTTTGTAAAAGCGTAATACTTAGTAAGCCTGAAAATATATATTTTTTTCTTTAAGAAAACACAATTAGCAATTAAGATGTAAATAAAAAAGTCGCTTTAAAAATGCATTTATACAAAATTTTATGTTTTTGTTAAAGTAATTTTGCCTAACTATGCATGTTTGTATAGTATAAAAAAAGTTTAGTTTATGTGTTATTTTGTAGATTCGTTACAATGCAACAACAAGCAAATAATAAATGAAACAATACATAGACAGATGAATTGATACGCACTTCTCTGGTGTAATGTTCCAGTCATCATCAATAGATTTTGGAATATTTTCTTATTCTCTCTTCTCTTATCTTGATTTTGGATTAAATCTTGTTCTGAAATGAAAATACAATAATAGTTTCAAACACACACAAGTAACAACTACTGTAGGAATTGATCAAATTGACTACCAGAAATATAGGTGTTGCTTTGAAAACAAAATGATAGGGCAAAGAGGAAATAATTAACTCAAAATTAAATTTGCTTTTGGATAAAGCTGTATATTTTGTTTGAAAGTACATACCTATACTAACTATTAATGATACATACAATGTGAATTTTTCGTATATACTATGCTGCTTCAGCGATCAAACATCAACATCAACATTGTATTGTGAGCACAAAAGTTAAAACAATAAGGTCTAATTTTGAATATGAAATAGTACTTGTCAACTTACCTCTGACAACTAGCCATGACTTGAATTTTCAGCTTTCTATGATCCCTTTTTAATGTTGATTTTATTCCGTTTGTTACCCATGTTGGATCTTAGTGTCTTTTAACTTTAGTTCACACACACACACAATTATTGTTTTTGTAATAAAAACTACGCTCTCAGTCACAAATGTACACCAAAAAATAATTTCACATGTCGAGAAGGCTGACGCAGTCTTCCCGTCTCAATGGAGCAATGGTGACTGATTACTGAAACCGAGCATGTCAAAATACTCAAAATCCTACAAATGTATTTTATTTTAATAATTCGTAAATTATAGATTTGATTTTGAAATCGCTAATCTAATCCCTCCGTGATACTAATTAGCATAATATATTAAAATATTGACTCTAAAATATGCACCACATTGAAAATAAATTGATTTAAGTGAAAAATTAGACCTAACTTTGTGATTTTTTTCTATCGAGAAAATTTTATTTTTTTCTGTTTTTGCTTAGATCTTGCACTCAATAATATAATGAAGTATAACTATGTTTTTCTTCAGGTTCTAGAAACTTGATCTACTACTGTAAAAATTGAATCTAAGATTGCCAATTTTGCTTTATACCCCCTCTTAATAAAAAGAAACAATGCCCAAAACGCAAATAACACACTGATTGATACCCACACCAGGATTCTCTGTGTTGCTGGCGGCACGCACAACACAAATACCACATCACTGACACTCACGACCCGGAGTCCGGCCGGGAATCGAACCCAGGACCCCTTCTTAGTGATTTCATCTGATTTAGCTTTGAATTTGAAATTGGAATTTAATTCGAACACGCTTACTGGTAGTCTGCTCTATGTTGTACACATCGTTGAAGTGTATGATGACCACATCGTCGCCCATGCCTCGGCCTGACAGCTGGCTGACTGCCCGCCGCCCCACTTGCCGTACCTCCAGCGATGCCTGGAACAGAACGGTCTGTTAAGGTACAGACACACGTCGCTGCTATGCACGAATAATCACACAATCCAAAAACACTAATTTTACAGGGTAGCCATTTGAAAATTGAACTGTCATAACTTTTCATAAAAAATCAATCAATCATATAACGACATTTTTGCGCGCCACTACGCCTGTTTTGCCGTTATGTATGTGAGTTTTACTGACCACGAAATAAGGACAATTTTGGATTTGGCTGTGTTATAAACCAGGTTTTTCAAAATTTTGGTTTGTGCGAGAATTCATGCAAAGAAGCGACACGCTTTTAAAAAGCATGCTTAAAATGAGCGTGCTGTTTTCTGCTGCTGCTGTATTGTCTACGAGCATGCCTATTTCGAGAAAAGCGTATACACGATATACCTACACATGCTTGTAATGAGCAAGTGCTCACTATAAGCATGAATTCGTGCTTAAAATAAGCACGATACCTCTCTCTACCTTTTGTTTTTGGATAACTAGCGAGCCGCCCCGGCTTCGCACGGACGCAATGTAGGTATACACAACATACAACAATAAATATAGCATAAATATGTTAAGCAGAGGTATTGGTCAAAGTTTTTGTTTTTTCATTATAAACATTCAAAAATACAAATTTTTCTACTTAATAATATTAGTGTAGATAAGTAAATAAGGCCAAATGAACTATTAAGGCGGCATTCTTTGGTCAGCTTGCAAGACTTGTACGTGCGAGATTTAGTGCAAACTACTCGTATGTAAGTAAGTATTGAAAATTTTCAAATTAAAATTTTGTTTTTTTATTAATTTTTTGTTCATTTTCATTCAAATCTACATTGCATTATATCTTATCTACTCTTTACGTTGATTGATGTGACACTGTTACACAGTCATGTGTACCTACACTCTTTTTAAAGAATAATAAGAATGATGACAAGTTAGGCAATCTAGGTATGGCAAAACGCCAAATTATATTATATTAAATTAAATAAACACAAAAATACGATAACGAATATTTTTTGAAATAATCATGACATAATTAAAACTTGCATTTTTTTCATTAAATTTCAAAGACTTACATTAAAAAAGTACATTATATACATTTTTTACGTTTGACATAAGTACCTTACAATACCAAAACAAAATGTACATAACATTTGAATATTCAGGAAACGTTTTTAATAAGTTTTGATAACTCGTCTATCTTTATCTTGACAAACTAGTCTGTAGGAAATAATTAATTTAAGGTCGTGGTCGAGTTTTTTAGATGAATTTTTCATTTTAATTACATTTTAATTAACCCGTTTGTGACGTCACCATTGTTAATACTTATGACTAAATACTAAATTACTAATTGTTTGAAGCGCTTGCTTTATAGTGATTAAATCTTAAGCGCTTTATCCTTAGAGTATATATTATATACTATATCCTTAGAGTATATATTATATACTATATCCTTAGAGTATATATTATATACTATATCCTTAGAGTATATATTATATACTCTAAGGCTTTATCATTTTCATTCTGCGTCGGCCTTACAATGAAATTATAAAACAATTTGTACGGTTTTATATTTGCTCCGACCTCGAAAAAATTTTAGACCTCTAAATTATTATTTCAACATCCTTATAATATTGTAAAGGAGGAATTTTATACCCCTACTAATAAAAAAAATAAACAACGAAGAGCAGGATTAGCAGGAATTGGTGAGATGAGCTGTGATGAGGTGTGGTGAGGCGAGGTGAGGTAAGAAGAGACGTGATAAGAAGGGCGTCTTCCAAATGCACCGACCAACAGCCAATAGACACCTAATATTTGATTTTCCGTATTGAATGCATTCTGGCAACTAGCTGAGGTAAGACGACGCGGAGTGAGTGGCTAATTCAACGCTGTGATTGGATAATTCAAGGCCACACGAAACGTTGGAAAGAAATAGACTAATTTAAGCAACGGGAAAGAATGAGACGGGACGAATTTATATCGGTACTATAAGCCAGATGTGTTGACAGAAGCCATTCGCCTGTTATTAGGAGTCAATTGGCTGTGTGGTCGGTGTCCAAATGTTTCTGGCCAGTCACCAACAAAATGGTACCGGCCGACGAGCAAGCCATATTCGAGAATTGGCAGATGATTAACAAATACAATGGAAGAGGGCTCCAACACACAGGTCGCTCCGACACAGGGAATCCTAGTGGGACTATGCGTGTGAGTTTTAGTAATCTAGTATGTTATGTATGTGTGGTTTAAAACGCAACACCTTTCTATTCGTATTAAATTTAATGTTCCGTGGGTTCAACCATTCCAAAACTCCCGGAAGTGCTTATAAATTCTTGTCTCTCAAAAAATACCAAGTTATAATTTATTCTATAATAAAAAACGAAAAGGGAAACAATAATGGGATTTGTTTTAGAGGCTCTCTGAAAGTAACTTCTAAAGGAGTCCAATATAATTTCTCCGACGCTAACCGACAGAAGTGTAATGAAATTGCTGCTAGGGTGTGAGAGGTCAATCCAATTTGATATTCATTTTAACGCTGAATGAAAGGCAATGTCAAAGCAATTTGGTTCATGATTGGCATATAATAACAGCCGAGAGGCCAAACGATTGACTAGGGGGTCCAAAGAGTTATATAATTAGTTACATAATTAAATCTAAAAAAGATTTGAACAGGTGTTAGGTCCTGAATAAGTATACAGTACCTAACATTCAATTATAGATTTATAATTCTTCTGTCTGTGTGTATTTCACTGACCCTAATCGGTTGGACTTATTTTAATGATTTTTTTGTGTGTGATGGAGTGGGTCTCTGGAATGTTTCATCCACAATTGAAACCGGTAGGTGGCGCAGTTGTCGAGATCAACCAACTATTGGAGACGTCAAAAAGCTGCCATAGAAAAAGTAATTGCTTTTCATGAATATTTCCGATGGGGAAAATCCAGAAGATCCTTAATTGATAGTTACGGAAAAGGGCAACTTAAAAGCGAAAATCGCTATTCCGTTGAAATTTCGAGAGATCTTTCTTTTGAAACTTGTCACGTTATTATTCCAATTTTATTTTAGTTTTTACACTCAACAAGATTGCAAATCAATTTCCTGTTACATTCAAGAACATCGCTGCCCACGCATCAAAAAATCTGTTATAACTATTTCTAAGCATCCTACACTTGGAGGTAACGAGAACTTTTATAGCCACCGATACTTTTTTTTATCAAAGCGACGCTTCTAAGCATTGACAGTAATATCATATGTCAATGCTTCTAAGTTATAAATGTTATCTACTATTGAACCCGCTCTCGCTTCGCTCCGGCAAACTGTTTTTTATTAAGGCACAGACGAATAAATCATTTTTTGGCATTTTTTTATACTTTGTTTAAAACTCCACATTTTTAAGAGCAATAAATTATATTTTAAATTAAAATATAGCCTATGTCACTCTGTAGATTTATGTATATTCCACCCTAATCCTAGAGCATAATCCAGCACGCTGCTGAAGTACGGATTGGTGGAGGGTTTAGTGGCCAACCCATGTGTTGGAGTTTTATGCCACCCGAAGGCATCGGGCGTGGCTTAAAGACTGCTATTAATGATAACACTACAAATGATAACACGACGGCTGAACGTGCCCTCCGAAGCACTGAAACGCTAAAGATTATTTTTGCTATTAGCGGTCACCACCGACCACACAGCCAATAGACTCCTAATAACAGGCGAATGGCTTCTGTCAACACATCTGGCTTATAGTACCTACCGATATAAATTCGTGCCGTCTCATTCTTAAATTAATCTATTTCTTTCCAAAATTTCGTGTGGCCTTGAATTAGCCAATCACAGCGTTGAATTAGCCAGTCACCCCGCTTCGTCTTACCTCAGCTAGTTGCCACTCATCTTTGCTTAATCTAACTTATACTAAGGTGCATTAGCTACATACTACAACCCAAAATTACTTTTTTTTAACTTAATATAAATTAAGTTAATCCATCAAACATTAACTAAACTTGACCTTAACATAACAAATTCTTATGTGACGGTAAGCAGTAATATAACCTTAGGCGGTAAAGTCAACTAACTTGTAAATAGCTTTTCACTCTTGACTTAAACACACCCACATTGTGGCATCTTATCAATCAATCAATCCATCAATTTTAATTAGCTTTAATCTTAATTTTTTTTAATTATCTATTTACATCTAATAAAAATGCAAATTATTGCTCTCTCTATATGGCAGTACATATGAGAAAAACTATTATTGGGTCTTTATTAACACAATAGAACCCAAAACAATGCTTGTTAGAATTCTGTCTGTTTGTCTGTGTTTTTGTGCGGGCTAAACTCAGAAACGGCTTAACCGATTTGGGTGCGGTTTTTGACGTGGTAACGTCTTATAAATCGATGAACGCCGGCTGCACGCACGAAAAAGTAGTCATTGTCACGTTCTGCCTGAACCGAGCGTGCAAGCGAGAGCGCGGATAAGCGATAGAGAGGCATGATCGATCCTAAGCGTTCGATTTGTTCAATGTTTCCTTATGACGTTATCACATAAAATTATCTTCAGTAAACCGACTTTACAGACAACCATTTTTTTTTCAATAGGTATACATATAATTATGTACTATGGTAAGTTTCACTTGAAATCTTATGTATGTGGGGTTATTTCAATCAGTTCATACATAAAAAGTTTGTATGTCAGTATAAATCAGTTGGTTTATTAGTTCTGAAAGTTGAACAGGTCATTATAATTTTATTATACCGTTACAAGTGGCAACAACATTTATTCAAGTTATTATTTATTAATAAGTAATTTATTTAAAGTATTGCAAGATATTTTTTAATAATTAGCGGTTCTTTTTTAGTTATTAAATAATGATACAAAAGAGGAAGACACATAACTTAAGTATAAAATACTTAAAAATTCATATATTTTTATAACATAATTCTAACTACACAACATACATTTCTTAGCAGTAACATAATAACATACTCCTACAACATCTACACTACAACACCTAATCTGGACTCAACATTTCATTATCAGTGAGTATGAGTGTGTTAGCGTTTATTTATATAAAACTGAATAAATGTAAAATGTTGTAAGGTTTCGTTTACTTCTAAACCCATGTGTTATACATTTATTACTTGTTTGGAAGTAAGTACCTTGCTTAATTTGTGGCCAGCAACGCATTAATAATGGGCTGAAATGACCACTTACATACCATCAGGGGGCTATTCTGCAAATTTTTCATAAACTTACAGAACAAAGAACTTTGTGTTTTTTTAATACATATTTAAATCACTGTTATTGACAATGATAATCTAATAATGGAATGTTAAGCCCAGTTGCAATAAGGAAGCTAGTCGTGCCTGTTTGAGCCATCCAACGACGGATCGGACACCATCAGTCACTTCTCCGGGAACGTCGACGCTAGTTGAATCAATCAACGAACTCCAACGAGAGCGCAAAGCCGCTTGCGCCGCGAACGACGCCATCTTGCGTATTGGTATCACTAGAATCATTTTTGTTGACGTGCAATACTTGTAGACATTTGTTTAAATTGCTTAATAATGTTTTCTCTCTCGGATTTGATTAAACTTTAGGTTTTGCTGACTAAGGTATTGATTATGTTACTTTACTAAAAACTTTCATTATAAGTATTGATTTTGATTATATTATTCAAACATTATTTATTATTTTAACTATATAATTATGAATAAATATACTAGATAAATAAGTCATATATTTTTGTTTTGTAATAAAATATTAGTTATTAAATAAGTAATATATTTTTTTTGCCATTTAGCTATACATTATAATTCACTATCACAGTTAAAAGGAAGTAGTTTGGGGACTCTTTATTGAACATTCTCACTGTACATGTTCAGATTTTTTTCAATATACTAGTTGGAAATTGAACAAGCCATTGACATAATATTGCTGATATAGCGTTAGTTGCCTTCAAAAATTCAGGTATTTTTAGACTAAAACCGAAGCACTGAAGGTCACTTTTTGTCACATTCCTTTGCTTTCACAAGGTAGTTACTGACACAAAAGTTTTCACAGAGAAATTATTATGTCCGGAACGAATTACGCTTTTTTCCAACTTAAACACACACACTACATGGTTTTATCTGGGTCTGCGCAGTGCCGCACTGAATGCCAATGTCCCTTGCTAGGTCAAGGTACATGATAATCTATTTTGGCATCTTTACAACCAATTTTAGACTTCCAATAACTAAACTAACAACATCAGATCTGTCTGACATATCGAGGACGTACTGCATTGTCTGCAATTATTTGCTTCGTATTCCTTTTCTCGTGTTTATTTATATGCGACTCGACTACGATTTTAAGATTGAATTTCAGAAACTCACCTGACAGACTGGATAAATGATGATTAAAAGCCGGTATTTAAGGTGCTGTATTAAGTTTCATTTAAATATTAAATTATGATTTAATTTTTATGTAATATTATTTACGATACGAATTTAGTAATCGAAACAAAATTGAAACACACCCACAAACGGAATTTCTTCAGACTGACTGACTGACTGATTGATTTGATTTGATTATTGAATTATTGAATGACAAGGACTGAACAATATTACGACATTGACATTTTTGTCATCTGATTAATGTCAAAGATGATGTCCTCATGTCACGCGTCCGTCCGTGTCTCTGTCATATACAGTAGGTATAATAAATTATTAAGGTAGGTATACTAGGAAAATTTATTCTGTGGCACTTACCATAGTTAAATAGGATAAGGAAATAGCAAAGAAAATATTTACTCACTACCACAAATGTTTAGTTGGATTTTATACTATACAGTTAGATCAACATTATTGTTGCTCGAAGAATATAGTATTTATGAATGTGGCATCGAGCCGTCAATTAATCAAAGAGTAGTGTCATGGAGTATAGAAGTAAGGAGTGTCACCTCACATTAGTTTTAAGTTGACAATGTGTCTAGTGGCATGCAGTAAATTATTACCTCAAAAACCCACTAATATTTACAGCCTGGCATCAGTAAAGCCACACACAAATTTAATACCGCTCGACGGACACTTTTTACTCCAGAAAAATGGTGCTCTAACTTCTTTTCTCCTTGAATAATTAGTTTAAATTATTATTAACGGTACATAGTCGGTAATAGCCGGTCTCAGATAGATAAATTTAGTCGTTACTAGTCATCCGATAAGCGGGTGAATTTATTACTTAGGTACATAATCTTAGAATACATCACTTCTTATTCTTACGATCAGTTTGGGATTGTTGCAATAACATAAGTTTATTTGTAAAAATGTTTTAATGTGTATTTTATTATCTTACCAAAAATACAATACAATGTAATGCAGAAAGGTACAATTCTGTGAAAAATTTCTTCCAAGTTCCAATAAGCCTCAGTGACGTCACGTCATTACTTTATTAACATTTTCACAAGTTAGTTATTAGAGTTCAAGCTATCAGGTTGGTATAAATATTATTTCGGAATGTGAATTATTACTATTCACCAAAGTCCTTTGCAGTAATACTCATTTTCAGCATCCAACCAGTCAAATAGTTTTTTATTACTCCACATCAAGGTCCCCTTTAAATTAGGCGAAGCATCAAGGATCAAGTAAAGAATTACTTCAGCGGCTTCGTCTGGGTCCGTTTCTCCACCGCCAGCTGCCATTTCAGTTTTCACATGGCCTGGATATACAGCATTGATTGAAATATTTCGGTTCATAAATTTCCTTTGCTGCACCATAGTCAATGCAGTTAATGCAATTTTTGACACTCTGTGCTCTGCATGTTTCCCATCATCAACAAAGTTATTTTTATCAAACGTTCCATCTTTTACACTCTTTAAATATTCATCAACAAAATCATTTATCTGTTCTGTTTCTAAGTTACTGTCACTTAGCATTTCAATCCATTTTTTGTTTTTTATATTCGACAGTAAGCCGCAAGCGCTTGAAATGTTTACTACTCTAGCGCCATCTCTTAGCAACGGAAACAAATGCTCTTCTATAGTAAGTAAACTTTTGTAATTTACATCAACGTTTCGTTTTGCCGCCTCGTAAGAAGGATAAACTTCATCCCATTCCAAAATGGCGGCGTTGTTTACTAAAACGTCAAATCCTCCGTGTTTTGTTTTTAAAAATTGCGCAAGTTTGACAATACTGTCAGTGTCACTTACGTCTAGTTGATGGAATTGTGGAGAAAAACCTTCTGATTGTAGTGTTTTTACGGCTTCTAATCCTCGTTGTTCATCTCGCGCTGTTAGGTACACGGTTCCCTTAAATTTCCGGCACAGTCCCTTAACAATAGAAAAGCCCAATCCTTTATTCGCGCCGGTAACTACTGCTACTTTATTCGTCATTCTGTTATATTATTGTGCTTCACGACTGGCGCACACAAGTGGTCGGTCTGACTCTGTACTGTACAATACAATACTTGCTACGCGTCGGCGTACGTCTGGTCTGAGTGGTCTGTACGTCATGACTCATGATCTTACGAGTACGAAGTGACTGCTTTATTTATTGATGTTTATTTATTTACAAAATAGTAATCTGACTTACCTACGCATCCCTACTTACCAGTCCAGTCGTATTTAGGGCTGCGAAAAGAAAGAGCAGACCTTGATATTATCCGAAACATTGCTATTATATTTACCTACCTAACTTAATAAACAAATTTTAGTCTAGTATTATTTTATGGAAGCTAACCTCGTAGGATTAAATGGCACGTTACATTAAATCAATGATGTTTTATATATGTATATAAGCTCATTGCATTAAATAAATCAATTTAAATACCTATTGGTACTCCGGGACTAATTAATTTTAAAACCATAATTATTAATTTTTGTTGTTAAAAGTTTTTTTAGCACCTTAATATTATGTACAAGATTTTTTAAACGGTGATATTAAGTTAATTTTGCTCACCACAAAGAGAATTCGATGTTAGACCCGTAGCCTGGAAATGCACTATTCAAAACCGGTGAACTCCGGGGCCGGGCCAAACATGGAGGTGTGACAGCCCTAGCTGTGGTTTAAAATGATAAAAATGTTGGTAAACTCTGTAAACTTATCATCGGACTCCGATTACGGGGTCAATAGATCAATACTTTTAAGGCAACAAGCAATTGCTCGCGTTTGTACTCGCTTTGATTTGGTAATTATGTACCCCGATGTAAAGAAATTTCGTAACGACAGAAATAAGCAACAATGAGTTTAAATTCTTTCCTTAGAATAATTATTAGAGTGTAATTATTCTAAGATTCTTTCATTCCCCATTCCGGTTTTGATTATTGAGTGATTAATTAAGATAACCTACTTAGGTAGGTATCTAAATGCTGAAAGATATGAAAATGAAACGACTGAAAATCGAGGCAATGTAAAACCCATTTTTATTGATTATCTCTGGGAACTCCGAAAATTCGGCCTATCTCTTTGTACGATAACTAAACTAAATGTAAATAGAGGCGTAAAACCTCCGGTGAAACGCCCTCGAAGAGACAAGGCCTTCGAACATTGCTTTACTTACTTTTCATGCGTACTAATCATATTTTTCTAGATGTACATACGTAGGTGCGTGGAACTCTGCGAGTGCGGTATGGAAGACATACGAGGTTATGTCTCTGTTTACGGGACATCATAACCTATAGTTCATTTTAAGAGATTTAAGAGAGAGAGAGAGAGTCTCTCTCTATAGTTACTTTAAATAAATATATAGTAACTTCGTTAAACATGTGCCTACAAATACACGCATCTGAAACATTGCTACTCATTTATTGCAGGTACAAATTCATGTTTAATTCATTTGATGAGCCACCTGATGGTAAGTGGTCACCGTCGCCCATGGACATCAGGAACACTAAAGGCGTTACTGATGCGTTGCCGACCGAGCAAGAAGAGGAGTGAAAGAAACATTTTTCTCGCCGGAACTCAAGTCGTTTGGCGTTTGACTAAAGGGTGGTAATTAGCCAGCTGGGCATCAACCAGCGAAAAATAATACTTACCTAGAAGTGTAACTACCGATCAAAAATAGCATAAATGAATACTAGGCTGCGGCCTAGTAGGCAACGTCAGCCCATTCGTCGTTTCGTTTTTTGTTTTTACTGACATTGAAATTAGCCAATCACGGCTGGCCTTGTGTAATGCGGCATAAAATAAGAACCAATCGTGAACTTTTAGCGGTTTAAGTCACGTGAGTAATTTGGTACCATTTTTGAATGACTGTTTGTATGGAAGGGCGTCGTCTACTGTATAGCTCGTTGGCTTCAAACATACCAGGAAGAAGGGGTCGGGGTCTGTGGCCTCTTACACCGTGGTCTGCCCACATGGGAACGGAATGAGGTCAGTATTCTAGGCTGCCCCAATACGGCTATGGGGTTTATACGAATATTATTAGTATAAGTAGGTAGCTGATGATTACTTATCTAAGTTTATATACGGTAAACTCTATTTATAAATTTATAAAGAATAAATATTAATTAACTCCTGAGGAATGTGTATCTTAATTTAATGACAATGCTCAGTAGTAGGTATTGTCACCTACACAGGAATTAAACCGTAAAAATGATTTTCTTCTAACACAATCTAATTTTAGTACGACGCGCGACGGCTCAAACTCAAACGCAAACATCTTCCAATCAAAAGTCCGATTAATTAAGATTCAGCCATCTTTCTTTAACAAATAATACAATCACATCCTTTAACCGTCTCACTGCTGGGTTTACTCACAATGTGAGGGGTACAGCCGGTACAGGCCATAGTCCACCACGCTGACCGAGTGATCCGCACTTGGTAGATTTCCCATATACATGTTTGAAACATTATAAACGATCAATGGTCCCGATTGACCATCGTGTCAACAAGACTCCGAAAATCGGGATGTCCCGCGAATACGGGACTTAGGAATAATACCCCTTTTTATTGACATTTCAGGTACCCTGAAACGGTACGTAGGTACTTTATATAAGAAATTGCTATCAACTGCCATAAAATCCACGAAAAGTTTAAACGGTTCGAAACGCAAACTTTGAACGGTTTGAAGAACTTTAAAACGTGTGTTGAACGAATTCATACCTACTTGGTTGAGAAAGTATCTTTGTAAGTATAGTCCTTGTCGGATAAGGAAGTATAAAAGCTTTGAACAAGTTAGGTACTAAATCTCAAACAGTTTATTAGAAATAATAGGATCCATTAGTTATACTACTTAGTTACCAGGTCTGCGGTCGAAATTCGACCGTAATTTATTTTGTCAAAGGAACAAATCGAAGACCCTATGACACATTTCAAACGTCGTATCAAACGTGGCAGCAGTGATAGCCGTGTGGTTGAACGTTGGACTTCCGAACCGGAGGGTCCGGGTTCAAACCCCGCACGCACCACTAATTTTCAAAAATTATGTGCGTATTAAAATATAATTATCACTTGCTTCGGTGAAGGAAAACATCGTGAGGAAACCTGCACACCTGAGAGTTCTCTATAATGTTCTCAAAGGTGTGTGAATTCCGCCAATCCGCACTTGGCCAGCGTGGTGGACTATGGCCTATACCCCTCACATTGTGAGAGGAGACCCGTGCCCAGCAATGGGACAGTTATGGGTTGTGATGATGATGATGATGATCAAACGTGGCAGTGTGAATGGAGCAGGTAACTGAATATAATATTAAGTGTGTGTAAAGTTTAATTTATTAATTTAATGTATTTTTTATTCGTTGGTGACGATTTCCCATCAGATAACTTGTCCGCTACTTTGTTTCCACAGGTCTCTAAACATGAACGAAGACGGAAAATGGTTAAGCCGCTTAATGTTGAGTCCAACAGCCTCCAAAAAATCTGGAGTTAAGCTTACTGGGGCAGGACTCCACAATCCAGTAGCAGCATACCCTCATCCGTTGCTCAGCACCACGAGTAAGGAAAGCTTGGACTTATTCAACGACTTAACACCAGAATTTGGAACATTTTCAAAGTAAACTACGCAGAAACAAAACGCCTGAAGGAAATTGAGCTAAAACTTTGTCCTCAAGTTATAAACTGAATAATTCGCCTAAATTACCTAGTTAAATACAGTCGGGAGCACTGTCAGTGGCTGTCATTAGATACTTACTCGTAGTTAAGACAATACAGAACTTCGATGTAGAATGATAGAAGCGACTACAATTTATGATTTTAAGTGATCTGTATGGCGCAATGGTTAATGTTAAGGTCCGATTCCAAGCGAGGTGGAATTATAAGATTAAATTTCTGATCTTGATATGGGTGTGTTCTTGTCTTATAATTATGTTGTCCATGAGATCCATGACGCAGGGAGTCGTAGTGTGAGGCTATGAGTGTGTAGCATAATTTATTATTATTTATTTCACCGTGGACACTGCAAAATACCAAGAATGTATCGAGGCAAAATTTTAAGTAAGGTAATAAATTCATAATATATCTTATTTGCTAAAATATATAGTATACCTAGTCAACTATACCACAATGGCTTCTTAGAATTAATACGTCGACTCAGTAGTCTAGTTGCTAGTGATCTGAGTTGGAGAGTCTGGTTGGAGTTTGATTCCCGGTGCCAGACATTTATGTGACGGATAAATATTTATTCTCGGTTAGGTGTTAGTGATGGGTTATATAGATTGTCCATGTCGCTTGCGACACGGAATTGTAGGAGGGTGTGGATGTGTAAGCGTTTTAAAACTTAGACTGCACATCACATAAAATATCTCGGTTTAGCGAACTAAGTATTCGGAGCAATAGTCGCCTTAGACAGTGACCATTTCGTACCATGTGGCCTGTCTACTTATTTCTCGGACTGCAATAAATATTCAAGAATCTTAGGCTGAGATCTATAGACAATACGTAGCCTTAGCTCAGACTTTACTTAGGAAAAACTTTGCAGGTGTATTGCATGTAATTAAACCAATAGTGATATTATGACATTAGCGGTCGTTGCTTATGCTGAGCACAATCTCAGCGTGACATGACTGTCTATAAATACTAAATCGCAGTCTTTGCAAATCAAAGTTTTTCGTAAGTAAAGTCTGAGCTAAGGCTAAGTATCGTCTATAGATCTCAGCCTTAAAGACCTTCAAGAAGTCATCTTTCATATTCTCTAGATCCGTGTGAGTTCGTAACAAACTCAAGCGATCGTGCTTAGCTTGCCAATTTTAGAATAACTTAGCTGGACTCATTCGTAAATGTTATGATCCAGTTATAAGATTACGTACTAGTCGTGATCTGTCTAAGTACATCTGTTAGTACCATGTGTTAGAATCATTTCCACTAGTACAATTGACTAATTCAACTGTTGAACTATTGAGACATTTTTGGCCCAGTAGTGTTTTTTTCTTTTTTTATTAATCATTAGCTGTGCCCACCACTTCGTCCGCGTAGAATTTTAATTGTTACAGGGATATTTATAAAATAAGCGTAGCCTTAGTCCATATTATATCAGCTATCTGCCAGTGAAAGTCCCGTCAAAATCGATCCAGCCGTTCCAGAGATTAGCCAAAAGAAACATCCATATGCATTTAGTAAATAGCGGTTAATTTAATATTAGAAACAGGCACTCCAATTTAATTTATTTGTATAGATGTATAGATAACTTAATGCTAGACTAAAATCCCACTTGATGATAAGTGGCAACGTAGCTCTGTAGATAGTAAAAAAACTAGCTTAGGAAAAACCACTAACTTATACAAAGTAAGAAGAAAAAGTTAAACATAAATGTTAAAACACTTACGTTTAAAGTAACAATAGGGAATCCTAGTGCGGGATTACAGGATTCCCTGTGTCGACAACACGAATAATACATCACTAACACGAACACCCATGACCCGAGAACAAACATTTATCTATCACATAAACAATTGCCCCGGTCGGGACTCAAACCCGGTA
Source organism: Ochlodes sylvanus (assembly GCA_905404295.2). NCBI lineage: Eukaryota > Metazoa > Arthropoda > Insecta > Lepidoptera > Hesperiidae > Ochlodes > Ochlodes sylvanus. The sequence continues at coordinate 3,121,306 of FR990149.1, forward strand.
CCCCTTCGCTTCGCAGGCAGGGCCCCTATCAACTAGGCTACGGGGTTAAAAAGAAAAGCTTTGTAATAAATATAGCAATATCTTTAACCCACTACCTTTCAGTCGTAGTAAATATCGAAGGTGGAACGTACAAGGAATTGATATAACTATCGCGTAAAATATAGCTAAGGTAGGTCATTGCGTAGTCGGAATGCGTAAGCTCTAGAATATTCTCCTAATGAAAATCTTATTTATATGTTTACCAGCTATAAGCCTATGAATTTTATCGTTGGTTACATTTCAGGAAACATCCACTGGCGGTATTACCACCAGTTCCAACCTAAAATCATTTAATTCATATTTTATTTCATGTTAAAGAGTAACAATTACTAACAAAAAATAACAGGACTGATTGTCACTAACAGTTCCAGTCCCAGTTCTCATACTTACTAACCAGCTAATGTTCTAACACCGTCTACTAACCGGACTAACTATCCTAGTCCCCATTTGAGTCTTGTTCTAGGTCGGTTACAATTGTCATTTCTAGGTCGGCAACAGCTGAAGGGTGGTGCATGCTTGTTAAAATCATGAAAAAAGTTGTTAGGCTAGGCGTATGCTGGAATGCAGGCGACGCAGTACAGCAAATCATAGTTCAGTACACCTCAGGGCAGTTGAGGCAGACATGTGCCCCCTCCGTATGCTGCAACGCAACTCATTCGCATCTTAGCTGTTTCGTAAAGGTTAATTAGGCTATTAGATGTTGTATTTTTTAAATTTTGATGATAAGAAGGATCGGCGATAAAAACTCCAAGTTTATGTAAAGCATTGGATAATAATTATTAATGTTCATAACTAATAATAAATTTAAAACTCTTTTCCTGACCTAGTTCTAAAACTCGTAAATGTCGTAATAGTAAAAAATTGTAACCAGTTAGTAGAATAAGTATAGATCCAGTGTCCAAGGTGAAGGATAAGAATAATATGATACAAGGAGTGTCACGCATTATACAGTCATTAATGTTTGTAATGTATAGCAGGTATGTTACTGTCCACGTATTCTTCCGTGTGTTTTGATGATACTGCATCACTGAGGTAGGTACCTTATGTGGGTATCACTTTTTTTGAACAGAAAGACTGACTGATTATAAGTATACATGCATAAATAAATACATACATACAAAATGGCTGAAATTATAATCCTCGATTGGCTTCGCGCAAAAAGGCGGCTAATTGATATTGACAATAAACATAATTATTTACCTTTTAGGTTCATAACACAAAATAAGTTTATGCTTGACAATAATCTAATCCCACATGATGGTAACTGACGGTGAAATCCAAGATGTGAATCGCGCTAACTCATAAAAGCCTATTTATTATACTTTTGAAATCCACGTTAGGTATACACAGGCATACACCGACGCGGGCAAGTTATTATTATCTAATGGATACCGGTCATGTGCAGATCATTTATGTGCAGCAGAAATAGAGTGGCGGATAGAACGGACTCCTGGGGTACTCCAGCATTTGTTGCCATCGATTGGCATTGATGAACAGCCATCGACGACAACCCGGAGGAACCGTTCAAGAAGTTCTGTACCCAGCCGAGAAAGCCAGGGGATGTACTTTAAGCTGAAAGGCAGCCTTAAAGGGTGAGATATTCTGTTGAAATCTTACGAGATATCGAGGAAGACGGCAAGTGCTTCCCCGTTCCGCTCGAAGGCCTCACCCAGTCTGAGTAACATGTTATTTTAAACGCATGGAAATCATTGAGAATTTCGTTTTAATTACGTATGGATGAACTGAAAATAAATGCATAAATTTATACGATGACATAACTTGAGGTCGTTAAGCGGAATCTTCACAATAAACCTATGAATATTATTTAGAAGGTGATTAAATTAGCATATTGGCATTGAACTCCTATAAAGATTTGAAATATTTGTTACATTGAGTACGGAAAACGGAAATGCTGACTTCGTTACCTAGACGTAATAAAACTTGTTAACAATATTTTTATACAATGTCATAATAGTGTGTAAGGGGCTTCATCCATATTTGTGTGCAAGCCGATCTTCCTTCTCGTGTGCTCTTCTGGTCAACGGACGAGGTTATGGCGTTAAGTCCCTCTATACAGAGATCGCTGAACTTTGTACCCTCCAGTTAGTCACGAAGATACTGTAGGCTTGGTTTTGGCGCTGTAGCCCGGTGACTAGTTACCACCCTCTTGCATGAGTCGGCCGGCAAACGACTTATGGTGTTACTATTATCCATGTAATGAAAGCAAGTAATAGCCGAGTGGTTAAACGTTGGACTCCCGAACCTGGGGCCCCGGGTTCAAGACCTCTAATTTTCAAAATTATGTGCGTATTAGAATTTAATTATCACTTGCTTCGGTGAAGGAAAACATCGTGAGGAAACCTGCACTCCTGGGAGTTCTCCATAATGTTCTCAAAGGTGTGTGAAGTCCGCCAATCCGCACTTGGCCAGCGTGGTGGACTATGGCCTGTACCCCTCACATTGTGAGAGGAGACCTGTGCCCAGCAGTGGGACAGTTATGGATTGTGATAATGATGATGATGATGATGAACGTTCGTGGGCGACGGTGACCACTTATCCTCAGGTGAACCGTCTGATCGTTTGTCAGCCATGAACATAAAAAATCTTAGGTTAGGTTGAACAGTGAACTATAATTATGTAATTAAGTTAATAGGTAATAACCGTACATTAATGATAAAGTTAAAATGTAAAACATTATTTTAATACGCTCCTGTTATTAAACTAATACGATAATAACCATAAACGCACAATAATAAAACAGCACAACAATGTTACTAAGTAACTAAGTAAGTAACTAAGTATTATCATACAATGAAATCATTATTACCATCCCGACATACGGACAACATATTAGTTTAATTGCGGTCTAATAGGCAAGGAAACATTATTTTTGTTCAGTTATCATCAGCGCATATTCGCAAACCATAACAACATTCGGACCACTAGGCTATCAATGCTGTGCACTTATAGAGCATATTATTATTTAAACAAGTAGGTTATCTTAAAACAAAGGTACACCATCAAGGCTTGCTCTTGTATACGCCGCTGTTCCATGATGTAGGTACACTATTAGAACGCACACAAAGATTTTCGTTAGAGGTTTGAGGACGATACTGTTCGCTTGTTTCCGTGCGTCCCGTTGTTATGTACTGTTGTTTAAACTGTATCTATGTGTGAATATACTATTTAATAAATAAAAATAAATGTCTTGGTTAGCCTGCTTTATCGTCCGTGGACCGACGAAAGAGGTTTGATGTACAAAAATGCTCACTCGTCTGTGTTCCGTAACTTACACACTCATACACAGCACTAGGATTCCCTGTGTCGCGGGTGGCATGGACAACTCCAATAACACATTACTAATATGACTCGAGAACAAACAACTTGGAACGAATATCGCCTTTGAGTAGACATGCTTTGAAGTCACCCATGATTATGGTGTGTGTACTAAGGTGTTAATTGTTCAAAGATTGACTGATGTTTTAAGCGAGAGACTGATACACACCTACATATAAATAAATATCTACCCCTGCTGGGAATCGAACACGCGAACTCTCGCTTCGCACCCAGGGGCCACTGCCAATTGGGCTACACAGTCTTGCTGCGTTACCTTGGCCGCGATCCTATTGGTATTAAAATAATAATCGTGAGCCGTTACTGTACCAATGTCTTTTACATGTATTTTGTTTGATACTAAAGTAAGATAATAACATTAGCTGATACAAAGGGTTTAACCACTGGATCGAAGGGTTTAACAAAAAAAGTTTCCCTAAAAAAAGAGAAAATTGCTCGATATTCAGTAAAGGTTATTGTAATGTAATGCCCGAACTTCGAGTGTTTGGTTATTGCAAAGAATGACCTTGGTAAGAGAGTGCCATTTCATAATGTTCTTACTCCGTAATAATTACATAATTTACTCATCCAGTCCTCACAACTTACAACAAATTAACCAATTCTAACACCGTCTTCTAACCGGACTAACTATCCTAGTCCCAATTTGATTCTTACACTTGTACCTTTGTATCTTGAGTCGGTCACAGTTGTCATGGGCGGCAGCGGCGGCTGATGCTGCATGCTCGTTTGCTAACTTAATTCTGTGGAAAAGCAACTATTGCATATTCCGCGATATGAATCAGTTCTGACGGGATAAGAGATCAAAGTAAGGATGGGAGTTCAGTTGAGAAATTTGTACATATTTATATGTATTGTTACAAATTAATGTCTTAACATAAGACCTGGGAAACTGTTTAATGTGGGAAAATAATTTGGTACGAATGAAACCATTCGTAAGCATAATTGTTTCTCGAAGCAAGGCGACTCATATCACAAGATACATGACAAGAAGATGACATTGTCCTACTTAACAGATTTAAAATTTAAAACAGGTGATACTCGAAGAATTTAAAGTGGTTCATGGGCATACAGTTTTGAAGATGATATAGGCAGTAGGAAGTACGAGTATAAATGAAAATGACTATATACTTGCTTAGATTAATTGATTACCTTGCCATTTATAGGAGAGGTACTCAAGTCGTCTCAATCGTAAGTTGTTTTTCGAATTTGGCAAGATTTCTTGTTCGTTTTTATGTTTCACAGGCTTTTTTATATACATTTATTTATTAAACAAAGGCAATAAAAATGTAAACATTATAGATTTCTTAATATAATGCATTTAGAGTGTCTCTACTTATCTTCTGACCGTTCAGTGAAATACAGCAGGCGTTGAAAAAAATAGATCCAATAACGAATCCCAACCTAGAACACCATTAAGTAGGTTCAATGCTCGGATAAGTGGTGAGTCCTTCCCATCACCAATCTGCAACCCCGGACTGCGAAAAGAGTGTGTCAGGCTTTTAGTGATAACAAATTAAATCCTATTAATATTATAAATGCGAAAGTTTGTATGGATGTATGAATGTTTGTTACTCTTTCACGCAAAAATTACCGAATGGATTTTGCTGAAACTTTCAGTAAGATCAGAATTAAGATATTTATTAAATTGTTAATATAGATTTCCTAGGTACTTATTCATTCCTTTTTATGATGACTTATTCAATTTTCAACAATTGCTTCTCAATGTCTGTTTAATTTAAAGTGAAATTCAAAACGACCGTTTGGGGTTATCCCGCTCACATGAGCGCGATTACCCCTAAGTGACTTTATTTTTTGTTGTGTATTATATACTTATTATAGATTGTTATAGACAAGCCCAGAAATCGCCAAAAAACAAACCCCAAAGCGGCTCGGAAAGAAGAAAACCAAGCGGATTGCTTAAACTGCGATTGAAAAAGGATGTCCAAGAGTCAAGCCGCAAAACAATATAACATCCCATTCACTACTTTATGATTATAGACTGTACTTTAATTATACAGTTACTTTAATTAATGATCATAATTGGAAGGAAACAGGTTTGGGCATCGTTATCCCTTCGCCTGAGCGGCATTACCCAATGGCAGGGGCAATGCCGCTCAAACCTTCTTTTTTTTTAAATGTTTACTACGGCTGGTTATTCTAAGATAAATACGATTTATATTAAAAATTTGATAATTTAATTGTTAAAGTTTATGTTAATGTTCTTAATTTTAAAATAGGACCAATAATATAAAAAATATAGCATGTTTTCCTTATGTGAACGCCATTCCCCCTACTTACCCTACATATGCATAATAAATACTCACTTAATTTTTTATAAATTGTACCATTGTAGCCGTGAATAATATTAAAGTGTTGTGTGGCTATTATGGTAATTACAATAATCATGCTAATTCAATTCTCGTTAAACTGCCGAAACACTAAAATGTCAAGTTGAGGTAAACAGTTTTAATTTACTTCCATGAATTTAAATCACTCAGAAACAATATTTCCATACTCTTTGATGTTATCATAATATTAGTGTTTGTAAAAATATTTACCTATAAGTAACTTTGACTGGAGTATTAATGGATCTTTAGAATAGGTTTTAGTTTTAGTGGATAGTACGGTAGTATTGAACGGATCAAATATTGTAAGCTGCATGTGGCGAAATCGCACACACGTCACACGATGACGTCACGAAGCCTGAATCACGCTATCGAAGTTTTCTACAAAACTCGCATATAATTATACAAGTTCCAACAGCGAGCAGTCGGGGCTTCACTGCCTCCCGGGCAAGACGTCTTGCCCGGCCGGAAATCTCCCTTTGCCAAACTAAATAAGCTACTAAGCAGTGATAACCAGGTGATTTGAATGATGGACTCTCAAACATCTATGCGTAAATTATGTGCGTGTGCCGTCACAACAAACCAGAATCACGCTTTGGAAGTTATCGAAGCCTCCTGAAGGCATCCGACATGGCTTCCACTGCTACCAATTGCATTCAATTAGAAAGGCTTCGTCTTTAATTAACTGCTCGTCAATAATCCATCAACACCAACAATAACTGACATCATTATGTACACGCTTTACCCCTAGAGAGTGCGTCACGAATTACCATCAGGTGTGATTTTAGTCAACCATTAAAGAACTGTGTTGTCTGTGGCACGAACATAAAAATACGACCCGATACCAAGCATTCGTGTGTCATTGTTGTCATACAAACGTTAGCCCCAGGGGACGTATACCGAAGTACATCGAACCCGGTAACGACGGAAGGAATCCGGTCCGGTAATGATATTTCATCATTACGCTAACAATACGCAAACTGGCTAAACTAGTTAGCGTAATTTAACAGTCAATACCAAAGTCATCAAAAGGTATTTGATGTAGTAAACTATTTGAATCACTTGTGGAGTGCTGTTGTCACTTGTCATTTGTACCCTAATGGTGTAGTACAGTTAGTTTCGACCCTAACTGCAAAGCAATGGGTTCTGGGTTCGATTTCCGACCGGAGTAGATTTATGTGACAGATAAAAGTCCGTCCTCTGGTCGTAGGTTATTTTCAGAAAATCAGAGTGCTTTTAAGCGAGTAAGCGTTTATTATTTAAAGTTAATTGTCTCCTAACAAAACTGTTAAATTTCACTAAGAGACGTCCAAAGGCCGCTAGCCTCTAGATTTTTTAAATGTCCCACTTAGGTGAGCCTTTCCATCATCGAATGACGCATGGCATCCCATCACCGTACATTACATAAAAAAATTACGCTACACGCTCATAGCCTTACCTTTCCCTGTGTCATGGGTGCCATGGACAACACACCAATAAGAACACACACACCCAGACCAAGAACCGATATTAACTCATCAATTTGATACGTACTGAGTCCTTTTGCTCCAGCACCATCACTATTATTATATTAAGCGTACGTCGCCATACAGAAAATAATAACTTACACGCGTCGATAATCCCCTTCAAACACAATGTGGAACTACAAAGAACGATCACAATGGAAATCCCTAAAAAAAGAGAAAATTGCTCGATATTCAGTAAAGGTTATTGTAATGTAATGCCCGAACTTCGAGTGTTTGGTTATTGCAAAGAATGACCTTGGTAAGAGAGTGCCATTTCATAATGTTCTTACTCCGTAATAATTACATAATTTACTCATCCAGTCCTCACAACTTACAACAAATTAACCAATTCTAACACCGTCTTCTAACCGGACTAACTATCCTAGTCCCAATTTGATTCTTACACTTGTACCTTTGTATCTTGAGTCGGTCACAGTTGTCATGGGCGGCAGCGGCGGCTGATGCTGCATGCTCGTTTGCTAACTTAATTCTGTGGAAAAGCAACTATTGCATATTCCGCGATATGAATCAGTTCTGACGGGATAAGAGATCAAAGTAAGGATGGGAGTTCAGTTGAGAAATTTGTACATATTTATATGTATTGTTACAAATTAATGTCTTAACATAAGACCTGGGAAACTGTTTAATGTGGGAAAATAATTTGGTACGAATGAAACCATTCGTAAGCATAATTGTTTCTCGAAGCAAGGCGACTCATATCACAAGATACATGACAAGAAGATGACATTGTCCTACTTAACAGATTTAAAATTTAAAACAGGTGATACTCGAAGAATTTAAAGTGGTTCATGGGCATACAGTTTTGAAGATGATATAGGCAGTAGGAAGTACGAGTATAAATGAAAATGACTATATACTTGCTTAGATTAATTGATTACCTTGCCATTTATAGGAGAGGTACTCAAGTCGTCTCAATCGTAAGTTGTTTTTCGAATTTGGCAAGATTTCTTGTTCGTTTTTATGTTTCACAGGCTTTTTTATATACATTTATTTATTAAACAAAGGCAATAAAAATGTAAACATTATAGATTTCTTAATATAATGCATTTAGAGTGTCTCTACTTATCTTCTGACCGTTCAGTGAAATACAGCAGGCGTTGAAAAAAATAGATCCAATAACGAATCCCAACCTAGAACACCATTAAGTAGGTTCAATTCTCGGATAAGTGGTGAGTCCTTCCCATCACCAATCTGCAACCCCGGACTGCGAAAAGAGTGTGTCAGGCTTTTAGTGATAACAAATTAAATCCTATTAATATTATAAATGCGAAAGTTTGTATGGATGTATGAATGTTTGTTACTCTTTCACGCAAAAATTACCGAATGGATTTTGCTGAAACTTTACAATAATATAGCTTACACATCAGAATAACACATAGGCTATAATTTATCAAGATATAGTGTGAATTATCCAAAATATATAACTAAATCTTTGCAAACCGAAGGAATAAGTTTCCCGAAGCGAAGCGCGGGCGGGTCGCTAGTCTTAATATATATAAATCTCCTGTCACGATGTTTGTCCGCGATGGATTCCCAAACTACTTAACCGATTTTAAATTAAATTGACACACCGTGAGCAGTCTGATCCAACTTGAGAGATAGGATAGCTTAGATCTTTAATTATAGTCGCAATTTTATTTTATTGCAAATTATTTGTCTATTAATTATAGAGCGGTACGAAGTTCGCTGGGACAGCTAGTATATAATAAATAACTAACGCTGCACACGTAGCTCCACACTAGGACTCCCTGTGTCGCGGGTGGCATGGACAACACAAACAACACATCACGACCCGAGAACAAACACTTATCTGTCACATAAAACTGTGTAAGAAATAACTTTATCCGATTAGATTAAGAAGTAAACTTGAGCTAAAATCAGCTTTTCTCGCAAAGCACTGATATTGGGATTTAATGCAACACGTAACCCTGATGACCTTTGGTATAACACCGGCCTGCGCACGCGCACAATCCTTGCCCTTAAACTTCACAGCGATGCGATGCGGCTCGCACGTAGCGCGTAGTGCGTAAATTGTACGGGAAAATATTTGAAGTTAAAATCTTACGTCACAATTACATAACAATGCCTAACGTAAATTGTTTACTATAAACAAAGTGAACAATATTAAAATTTTAAAGTTTGTAAACAATGTGAAAATTTAAACTTTTCACTTAATGAGTTCGAAAAATAATTTTGTTAAAAAAATAATTAACGTTTGTTTTCAAATACAAAGTGTGACCTAAGTAGATTATGTTTACAATTTGGTTAAAGTTGAAAACTTAAAAAAAAAATCAGTTGTCAGTGTTAAAATAATTGAACCTGTACTTGCATTGTTTTGTTGAAATAAAATTGAAGTAATAATGAGTAGTGTGAATTGAGAAAAATGTCAGTGAATTTATTTATTTAACGAGAATTTCAAGTGAAATGACCTGACGACCGTATGACTTTGCAACGAACGTGTTTAGGATACCTGCCGAAAAATTTAAAGATTTTAACATTAATTAAAAGTTTATCAACAAAATTCATATCATAAGAATAACGCCCTGGACCTCCAAAAGGTAAGTTAATAAAACATAAATAAAACATTACACAAACTAATATAACTTAATGTATACTACTACCATGTATTTGACACGAAGTGACATAACGTTTGAAATGTGTACGTTCATAGTGTAGATGGGAAGTTACCTTTGGATAGAACGAATTATGGTCGATTATCAAACGCAGAGCGGGTTTATAGTATGTATAATATATTAATATTCCTACTAGAATCTATATTGAGAAACAACCTAAAATTTAAATTAAAAATGTAAAAAACTCCTAAGCAAAAAATACTCACAGTTTGAGGAACAACTTTTCCAAAAATGCCATACATCATTTTGGAAAATAGCTGATTCTCTTACACTGCTGGACCGATATTAACCAAACATTGCTAAGAACCACCGCAAGGAAACTTGGTTTCAAATAACCGCATCGAAATCGCTCCATCCGTTTGAAAGCTGCAATGCCACAGACACACACACAGACAGACATCGACGTCAAAGTTATAACACCCCTCTTTTCGCGTTGGGGGTTAACAAATGTAAATAAGTCAACGAACTATGTAAATCAAGGTATCATTCACACTCGTAGGTATTTGAGAGTTATTTCCTTTTAGAATTTTTAATTTTCAATAACCATTCAAGTCCATTTTTAGATTTAGGTGTCAATTCAACAATCAGAAACGAGAATTTATTTATTTATAGCATACCTAATAAGTATAAGCATAAGTCAACGAACTATGTAAATCAAGGTATCATTCATATAGGTATTTGAGAGTTATTTCCTTTTAGCATTTTTCATTTTCAATGACCATTCAAGTCCATTATTTATTTATTTATAGCATACCTAATTAGCTGCTGCTCCGCGGCTTTGCCCGCGTGTAAATACATACTTTCATTTCAAAACCTACTTTCAAAAGTTTTCCGATATTGTTATCGGTCATTGTCCATGGGCATCAGTAAAGTAAAGGCATCGCCGATACGTTGCCGATCGAGTAGAAAACACCCAAACAGCTACCAAAGTTAATAAATAAAAGAAATAAATAACGCTACAACTCAAAGTCCCACACCAGGATTCCCTGTATCTTGGATGCTAGACAATATGCAATTACGCACCCAGACCGACAAAGGAAATATAAACTTATCATTCCTCATGCCTTCTCATCATCATGCCTATTAACGGCAGTCTGGCATGGTGAGCATTAAATAAATAAACTTTTATTTCAGACGTATGTAGGTACATCCATAGATTGTGAGTATGTTAGTAACAATTTTTTTTGCATTGCATCGTACAGGTCGTGAATGATTAAAACAATTTTCAATGAAAGTTAATCTAGAGGTATGTTTTATACAGACATATGAAGATATCCACAGCTTCTTCCTTTGAAACTCTGCATCACCCAACTTATTTCCAACTATAAGGTCAGTCTAAGGAATCACGTCTACCTAAATGTAAAAATCTAATCACGTGTAACGTCATCGTTTAAGTCTGAGAGAGATAACCGCTAAAATTTCTGTGTCTCATAGATCATTTTGTACATTCTAACCTATGAATTAAGTATGAACTGCGTTGCCCCTTGATGCCGAAAGACTAACTGAAAGACCTGACTGTCACCTCAAAGGGCTATTCATTCAGACCATTCTGAACGAATTGCTGGTCAACGCAATAATGTTATAAAAGGTTGTCTAGTAGAGAATGCCATTAGGCATTAAGTCCGCCCATTGTAATTCCTAGCTTTAGGTTTTCAAGGAAGAGTGAAATAAATTAATAAATAAATGTTATCGAATAGTTACTGCGTTCTAAAAAGTCCGGTCGACTTTTTTTCTTTACAAAACTTAAATTTCCACTTCGAGGCGCGCATTTTCAGTCGATAGATAACATAAATTAGGATTCGCGGCCAGTACTGAAATAAAATCCAGAAAATGCATCAATGTTTTGATATTTGAGTAATTCGTGGCTTTCGGAAGAAATCCACTTTGATGCGATACATTTGGATGAATAGTTAATACATATTTACAAAGGAGGTTACATGTTCGACGACTATATTTTCTATGAATGTCCAGCGATTTCTCCGTCATTGTGAACCGACATTTTATTTTTTGTATTCAAAAGTTGGTGTTTGTCTTGTGACTGTTTAATTTTTAGCACGATCTAAAGAATATTTTTTGAGTTATCCTTAACACAGTAGTAGGTATGTTGATCTCTAAAAAACTTGGCGTAAACGTATGTGTCTTCATAAAATTTTATGACACATTTACATGTAGTTTTATGTCTGTGTGAATTGTTAAACTTATTATGCATGTCATTTCATGCCCTGTGGTTTTATTACGTGAAATAGAATTGAGTGCGCTTTGTTTTATCATACTGTGTAATATTCTCTTGGTATTTGGTATGTGCATAGTCGTTTGTATTCAAAAATGATATGTCGGTGTCCCTCTCGTGGTTATGACGGATTCAAGATCGGACTGAAATAAAAAGAATTAATTGGAACGAAGTTCCTTACGGCAGGCTTGGAGGGGATAGGTTTTGCTGCGGCGACCGAACTGAAAAATATATGATAGTAAAACCGTAAGAAAAAATGCGTGGAATAAAAACGTTAAATGAGACGTGCGCAGGCGCGACAGTAGCCGAAGGAACTTCGTTCCTACCTGGTGTCCCACGACACCAAATCATTTAGTTTCTTAATTATTAAGAATTAGTTTATTCGAATTAGATTTCTTAGAAAGTCCTACCGTGAGTGGTCTTGAAAGAAGAAACCTCAAGAATCTCCCAAGGATTTTTTCAGATAACAGGGTTTTAGGACTCTCCTTACATATATTATGAACTATCTAGGTTCTAGGACATATTTATTTTAATTATTTACATAATCTAATAAATTAACGCAGTGATAACCAAGCGGTTTAAACGTTGGAGTCCCAAACCGAGCCCGGGTTCCATTCCTGCACTACTCATTTTCAAAAATGGTGTACGTACTATTTAATTATTACCTACTTGTTTCCGTGAAGGGAAACTAGTCTAATTCGGTCCATTCTTTTGGAGCTAAGATGCAACACAATAGACACGCAGATACACAGACACGTCTAACTTATAACACCTCTCTTCGTCGAGGGTTAAAAACTACGTCAACCAGAAACAAGTTTGGAATAAAGCTTATGCAGTTATGCTTGATATATTATACCGTCCTTTAGAGGTCTTCTGAACTGGTTTCCGCATCCAATTAACACTCTGAATGAAGGTCCAATTTACTACAGTAACAACAAGAATAATGCCGGTATCTGTCGTAAAAATTAATGAAAAGGAAAGTTTAACAATCATAACAAAATTATTTATTTGTTTTTCTTTTGTTTTTGTTCTGGTAAATACATAGTAGTACGTGATATAGATTACATAATATTGTGATTCTATTATTTAGGTATGAGTAAGTCGGTCGAAATTACGGCGTACATAATTCATTATGCAGGCTCTCAAAAAGCAAGGTTTTTAGGAATAAGTATCCTATGTTAATTCTAAAACCTCCAAGAATAATGTGTACAAAATTTCATAATGATCGGTTAAGTAGTTTTCGCGTGAAAGCGTAACAAACAAACGCACATTCACGTTTTTACACTATTAATAGTGTGTAGGATTTATTCTATTAAATAATTCAAGTTCTATTAAGTCGTCGGGTTTTAAGTTTTATTACCTGTTAAATTGTCAGTCAAATAACTTGGTATGTTGGATGATATCGTACGGATGTGTCCATTATAAAGTTATTACTAATTTATTGACCATGACGAGATCAGGTTTATAATAGTGATTGTAGTGTTAAGTTGATAGTAGACCTATTGATAGATGTATTAATTTAGACCTTCCTTCGATACACGGTAATTTGATTCGCGGAAACCAATTAGGTTAGGATGACCTCTGAAGACGGAGTAGGTGCAATAAGTCAAGTTATTGTTAAATTTAAATTTGCATCTGTAAAGCATACGACCCTGTAGTAGTAGTGACCCTGCTTGCAGAATGAGAGGTCCCATTACATTCCAATTATGCCATCATAATTATGATTTTAAAAAATCAGCTCTTAAATAAATAAAAATAAAAAAAAACGAGTGGTGTCGTGGGACACCAGGTAGGAAGTTCAAGATCTATTCGAGGTATAAAAATAATAAAAAATATATTAACAACGCCATGTAGGTACTCGCATCTGCACTAATATATTAAATTGTAAAGCAGCGCTGTACTGTGCTATTGTAGTTACAAAATAATACTGTACATGGCGTACACCAATATTAAAAATTTCGCGCAGGCGCCATCTTGGATTTCTAAATCTTACTTACGTTACGAGACATTTTTTGTCGACTAGGGTACCCCTCCGCTAAAAATAATAAAATAAACTTTTCCTTTAAAACTTTTACTATTAATTTATATGATATAAAAGATTCGAGATTTCGTGACATCAATTTAACGGTATAGCCCGCAGGTTAAACCGATTTTTAACCGCTATACATTCATAGCCCCACGCTAGAATTTCCTGTGTCATGGGTGCTATGTACCAAAGACAGGCAAATACACCCATACCGAGAACTGAAAATTTAAACTCACCATAATAAACACCCATACCGAGAACTGAAAATTTAAACTCACCATAATAAACACCCATACCGAGAACTGAAAATTTAAACTCACCATTTCGCCTCGCTGGGAATCGAACTTCGAATCGCAGTCAGGCATGGTAACCGATGCGCCACACGGGTCGTCAGTCGCCATATTAGTATGTAACGTAACAGCTCCTATTACCGCCAGTTTTAGCTGTCTTAGGATTCACTTTAAAAAAATAGATATAAGCTGTATTGCTAGGAAAGATGTTATAATTTATAATTAATCTCAACGAAGTATTCTTTGCAATACAGTACTTAAATTCAATATTTAATAGCACATTAGTTACTAAATAATTATTTAATCCAAAAGAGTAGTTAATTCTATTACCGACCCATACAATGCGGTAAATTCTATTAACGATTTTTCTACTTCTATTACCGACCGCTACGAAGTTGGCAAACCAAATAAACCTACTTACATTTATTATTTTATTTAGATAAAGATAACTTCAAGTGCTTGTGTAACGTTAATCGATTAGGTTACGTTTACGGTTCAGAAGTAGAAGAAGTATCTTTGTTAAATCGATTTATTCGATAAACTCATGTGCTACAAAATAAT
Source organism: Ochlodes sylvanus (assembly GCA_905404295.2). Taxonomy (NCBI): domain Eukaryota; kingdom Metazoa; phylum Arthropoda; class Insecta; order Lepidoptera; family Hesperiidae; genus Ochlodes; species Ochlodes sylvanus. Next base: position 3,136,310 of record FR990149.1, read on the forward strand.
AATAAATAAATGTATTTATTATTAACATTATGTTTTATCTTTAAGTTATGTTTGTATGCAAACTGCACACAAGTGACACAAGGCATATTATTTATTTATCTTTTTTACATTATCCTATTTCACAATTGAAATGTAAGTTAAATTTTATTATTTAGAAATTAATGATATTATTTAAGACGAATTTTTCATTGAATAATCGACGAGTTTTTAATATTTTATTTCTAGATACAGTACGCGCTAAGTAGATAGGCGGAATCGTTTTTATTCTAATTTATTTATTTATTTATTTACTCATAATGCCGACCATTACAATTATTAATAATTAATTGACTGTTTAGCTATGTTGGATAATAAATACATACGTACTTTTCATGTTAACACACATCGATTAATTTACGATTAATCGATTGCATTCTCACCAGTGTAAATCAAATTATCAATAACAACAAATGCTCGAAAACTGGGAAGCGCCTGAATGGCAAGAGCGAACATGGCGGCCTCTTTTGATGCGCGGCGGCAAAGCTGATGCCTGATAGGTACCTATAACGTTGCAAACTATTAGTGTGCGTTTCTGCGTTGTGTCTGTGTGGGTTTATGACTTTGAAGATTTTATTTTTGAATTTATACCGCGACCAAACGATTTTAATATTGTAAGCAGTGTAAGATTACCTAGATTGTATTTTCATGAGTACAGCTACGTAGGTGTTATTTTTAAAGTGAAACTTTTATTTATTTCTAATGCTTTAGATAAATATTGACAAATTCCTTATTAATGACGTTTTTTAATTATGTATTTTCTCTTTTCAATGTAGGTAGGTTAACTTAGATAATTCGGTATTGGTAGGTAAATTATTCTTTAATAGTGTTGTTATTGCCAAGCCACATTCTGACAGTGTAGAATTCAGATTAATTTGTTGTCAGAGTACATTTGAGCTGGGCAGTGTGTTTCGTTAGGTATCAAATTCTACCATAACTTACGTCTAATCATTTTAAGGTTGTAGGTATAACATTAATCGTAATGTTCACTACGAAGATTAAGATTAAGATTTAATAATTCTAACATTTTCATCGCAGAATAAGATTGATTTAAAATCAAGTACCAAGACAATTCGAACCGTGACAAATTAGAGCGCTACCTTGAGGTGTGCTTGAGGTCTACGTGTAGGACTGAATGGGAATAGTAATTTTCATTCGCTGTAGTTCGGATGGGCCGCAAGAATAGTGTCATATTTCGATATTTAAGAAAAAAAATTATTATGTATGTAATGTTACATTCCATTACATTATGTGGAGTATGGAATGTTACATTCCAAACTCTGCGGTGCCCGTTGGTGGGAAAACTCAAGCCTGGTTCGACAGAAATTGCTGTAAGGCTAGTAGCCTGAAGCAATCTGCTTATCAGGATTGGGTAAAGGCGCGCAAGCTCGGTTCTACAGACGCATCTCAGCTGAAGAAGAAATTCAATGCTGCCTCCTGGTCCTCAAAAAAGCAAATCACCAAGGCAAAGTTCAAGCACATTCACAGAACAGGCAAGAGACTTCTGGGCTATCCTTGTGGTAGTCGGGCCTTTTGGTCTCTAGCCAAAGCCATACAGGGCAATTTCTGTGAATCGTCCCTTCCACCGTTGCGCAGAGCAGACAATACCCTGGCCCATACCGCTAAAGAGAAAGCCGATATATTAGGCACACTCTTTGCGTCGAACTCGACTGTGGATGACGAGGGGAAGGCACCACCCACCATCTTGCGGTGTGACGAGCTGATGCCTGACGTGCGTTTTAACCAAACTGCTGTGCGTCAAGCTCTCTTCTCCCTCGACATCAACAAGTCGAGTGGGCCGGACGGTATACCTGCTGTTGTGCTAAAAACGTGCGCTCCGGAGTTGACCCCGGTTTTAACGCGCCTATTCCAACTCTCTTACTCTGCCAGCATCGTGCCGTCTTCCTGGAAGGTGGCTCTGGTCCACCCTATTCCCAAAAAAGGAGATAGGTCTAATCCATCCAACTACAGACCAATTGCTATAACCTCCCTGCTCTCCAAACTAATGGAGCGAATAATAAATACCCAACTGCTCCAGTATCTAGAAGATCGCCAGTTGATTAGTGACCGTCAATACGGTTTCCGCCACGGCAGATCGGTTGGCGATCTTTTAGTATACCTAACTCATTGCTGGGCAGAAGCAATTGAAAGCAAGGGAGAAGCATTGGCTGTAAGTTTGGATGTCGCGAAGGCCTTCGACAGGGTGTGGCACAAGGCTTTGCTGTCCAAGCTGCCTTCCTACGGAGTACCCGAGAAGTTGTGCAATTGGGTTGCCAGCTTTTTATCGGAGCGGAGCGTCAGGGTCGTTGTCGACGGAACATGCTCGGACACTAAGCCCATAAATGCTGGCGTCCCACAAGGCTCTGTGCTGTCGCCCACACTGTTGATCATGCATATCAATGATATGCTTGATATCAAGGATATTCATTGCTATGCTGATGACAGTACGGGCGATGTCCAGTATACAGGCCATGCCAATATGTCCCGGATGCAGATTGAGGAGAGGAGGAAAAAACTTGTGTCTGAAGTCGAGACATCTCTGGAGCGGGTCTCAGAATGGGGCCGACTAAATTTAGTCCAATTCAACCCCGAGAAGACACAAGTTTGCGCGTTAACCGCTAAAAAAACCCCCTTTGTCATAGCACCACAGTTTCAGAACATTCCCCTTAACATCTCTAAGAGCATTGGGATCCTAGGTGTCGACATTTCGAATGAAGTTCAGTTTCGGGACCACTTGGTGGGTAAGGCGAAACTGGCTTCAAAGAAGTTGGGAGTACAGAGCTCTCAGGGGGCTCTACAGAGCTAAGCGGTACTTCATGCCTGAGCATAGGATGTTGCTTTATAAAGCACAAGTCCGACCTCACATGGAGTACTGCTCCCACCTTTGGGCCGGGGCCCCAGCTTGCCAAGTGGATCCTTTCAACCGAATCCAACGGCGAGCTATTCGTCTTGTCGACGATCCCATGCTCACAGACGGTTTAGAATCACTCGAGCTGCGGAGAGATGTGGGCTCTCTGTGTGTTTTTTACCGTCTGTATAATGGGGAATGTTCTGATGAACTGTTTAACCTAATACCTGCGGTTAACTTTCGTTACCGCACATCACGAAATAAAGTCAGGTTCCACCAACACCACCTGGATACCTGGCGTTCGTCCACAGTTCGGTTCACACGTCACTTCCTGCCACGTACGTGTAAACTGTGGAACGAACTTCCTACAACGGTGTTCCCACAGTGCTATGACATGGGGTCCTTCAAGAAGCGGGTCTTTCACTTCCTTCGTGGCCGGCAACGCGATGGTGACGCCCCTGGTGTTTCCATTGTCCATGGGCGACGGTGATCACTTACCATCAGGTGACCCGTCTGCTCGCTTGCCTGCTTAGGCCATAAAAAAAAAATATGGAATAAAAAAGGGCACTGAATTTTTTTTCTCGATGTAGTATTACTTAGAATCACGGTCCGAAAGCGTGGTTACGAGGTTTCTGGTGGAGCCCCTAATACCCTGTAGAATTTAATTCTTCCAAAGAAGCTTTAAAAAGTTACATTGGCCCCATTCCGTCCCGCCATTTTTATTTGAAAACATATGAAATATAGCCAATGCCATGAAGCCATGAAGCCATGAATGTAACTGGATAGCAAATATTATTTTACATTAATAATAATTATGGCCTGTGACAAAATCTATCAAAACGTCACGTATGCAAGAAATCAGCCAATTTGTTCAAAAATATACATTTTGTATTTGTGTACTGTAATATTACCAAAAAATAATATCGTTACAGCTGTGAGTCGGTAATAGAATCAAGTATGAAGGTTACAATATTCTATTAGCGACCAATAAAATTAATAATAAACAGATAAAATATCCACTTTATGGGATACTGTTAAATTCGATCTCATTGCTATATTATTTCTTTTAATGACAGTTAGTCTTTAATTCAGATAATAAAGGTTATTTACAGTATAATATCCTTATAATAATAGGGATATTGTCTAACGTTGAATCGAGTTATACACAAAAACTTTAAGAAATAGCTTTGTCGTTAATAGGTATAACGAAGTAAAATAATTTTAAGAATTGAACAAGATAAAAATTAAATCAAATGAGGTAGTATATAATAGATATTATTTTAATATACTAAATGTTCTCAAAATTTAAACAACGCCATGGGTCGTTATTAGAATCAAGTTTTGAAATATGGATTCTATTACCGCCTTAAATTAAAACATGATTTTATAACACAAAACCCAATAAAAAGTATTATATTAAGAGTTAGTTTAGAAAACTAATATATACGTTACATTTGTAATGTGATAGCAAGAAGACAAATCCATTTTTAGTGTGTTATTTTCCTTAAGTAATATTTAGGTCTACTTACGTGGCCGGAGTCGCAACACTATGAAACATGCGTCCGCTTCGGGCGCGTACCACTCACTTTCAAATTATTTCTTTCACTGGCTGTTTAAACACACAAACTTTACTCTATTTGTTGTCCAACAAAAATACGTAACTAATTTTTAAGGTATGACTTTTCTGGAACCCTATATTATGTCTAATATGAGTGATTTAAAAATTAGATCGGTAATAGAGTCACATTTTTGGGGGTCGTTAATAGGAGCTGTTACGTTATAAACTAAATTGAGGCTAAAAGCCATAAAAGTCAATGCTAAAAGCGTAATTATTGTTCGACTTCACTCATTTCTTAGTCGGTAATTGCTACCGCTGTTATAATAGTACCTAACTATTGGAAAAATTGCATAGAAATCATGCATGATTAGATCTTTTCTCCCAGTCATTAGCATTTGTGAAGAAAATTTTCAGTCGCTGTGGAAAATTGCGACGAAGAAACGTGGAAATTCTTAGCTTTATGTAAGTAACAACTTTTATTTGCAATTTGTAACCGCATTCGCTGCAGGAAACCTTTTTTTGTGGAATTAAGGTAGCAAACGAGCATGCAGCACTACCATTCCGCTGCCGCCCATGATAACTGTGACTGACTTGCCATTCGAGTCCCCATTTGAGTCTTGTTCACTGAACATAGGAAAGAACATAGGATAGTTAGTCCGGTTAGGAGACGATGTTAGAACATAAGTTGGTTAGCTTAGCGAATATGAGGACTAGGATAGGGACTGTTAGTGATAGTTAGTCCTGTTAGTTGTTATTAGTAATAGTTCAGTTAGTAAGTAATTGTTAGTAAGAATCTCGTTCTATTTCGTTAAATCGAAGTGTTTGAAGCTTTTTTAAAGACCATTTTAGTCTTTAAGGGTAGTAATATATCTTTGAGCGAATTGGAACGAGACTTACTAACAACAACTGACAGGACTAACTTTACTATCACTAACAATCCCTGCCCATTATCCTGCCGGATATCTTAAGTCAAAAGCTTTTCAGATATTTTGTGACACAATTTAAGTGGACAAATCGTCATAAGTAATTCTTTTTTTCGCGAGTTTTTCACGTTTGGCGTGCGTTGACATGAGCTGCCCGGTATTTGGAGTCATTTCTGACTCCTATTATGGTGCTTCAAATTGGCCGCGCGGACTTCGTTTCTATAGTGTAATTATTCTAAGCCTTTGATAGAATTAATCACGGATGTCGGAATCGAATTTCGACCGCAGAGTAATTATTATTATTTAACTAATAAATAACTTGATATCGCATTCTTTTGTTGCTTGGCATTTATAAAGATACCCACGAATAAGGTGATAATACGACTGACTGACATTGTCGAAGGTTAGTGCATACTAAGTAGGATCGGGCAGTGATCTCCACCTAACGGTCTCGGCTCCAAGATTTTGTCTGCGGGTTGCTTTTAAAGGATATTAAAATTAAGTAAGGGTTTATATATAAATACGGAAGTAACCATAAGAAAGATATAAATATATTCTTGGTGGTGTTGACCTCTTATTGATATAACGGTAGGTAGTATTCCTTTTTATGTAATGTAACGGGGTCGTTTGTATCTATACTAATATTATAAAGCTGAAGAGTTTGTTTGTTTACGGGATAATAGGTACCTGTATATTGAAGATATTGCTGTGTGGTTGAACGTTGGACTGCCGAACCGGAGGGTCCGGGTTCAAACCCCGCACGCACCACTAATTTTCAAAAATTATGTTTAAAATTTAATTATCACTTGCTTCGGTGAAGGAAAACATCGTGAGGAAACCTGCACACCTGAGAGTTCTCCATAATGTTCTCAAAGGTGTGTGAAGTCCACCAATCCGCACTTGGCCAGCGTGGTGGACTATGGTCTATACCCCTCACACTGTGAGAGGAGACCCGTGCCCAGCAGTGGGACAGTTATTGGTTGTGATGTTTTGTACGCGCTTATCTCCGAAACGGCTTATCCGATTTTCGTGCGCTTTTCACTAATATATTGTGGTAAGCTTCAATTAATAATTAATGTTTGTTTTATTTCAATTGGTTCATAAATAAAAATGTCAGTTTAGAGAATCACGCCAGACAATTCCGAATATGCGTACTAAAAGGCATGTTTTCCGAAACGAAGCGAGGGCGAGTCCACTAGTTAAGAATATAGTTTTTATTTCTTTCTTTACAGAAAAATGCTGTTCCACGTTGCCACATCGGTTCTCCTACTAACACTTGACGGAGTCAGCAGTTTCACACCTCAATCAGATATTGGCAGCCCCGCCGGCTTAATACCGGATTGTAAGTTAGAGTCTGTTATTAAAGCCCTTGACCTACCTAGAGTAAATTTATAGAGACTAATGTCAAATACTAACCCACCCGATTCGAAGTGGTCATCATCTTTCATGGACATTAGTAATACCAAAGGCATCACCTATTCGTTCGCGTTGTTCGCCAAGGCAACGAGAAAGAACGAAAAAAAAAGAATCTATCTGGACATTTGACCTGGTGTAGTAAATGGTACAACCTTATCTCACTTTTGATATAAGGTTGTACCATTTACTGCATTTTGTGGGCATAACAGTTGCTAAGGTGATTCCGGTACAGTCATGGTCATTAACACTGCGAGTATAAGGCTCGAACTAGATTCCGAAGATTTTTTATACAGATATTTTAATTGATGAGGAAGAAGAATGTTGATGGTGAAGGTTATTATTGTCAGCAATGATATTATAATATTAGTAAAAATGAAGTAGATATTTATGTAAATAGCTTACGAAAAACACGTGCTTTCCGTAATTATCTTTCGTATCAAAAGTTACAATCTTAAAATAACTGAGAAGCCGCGAGCAAAAACTAGTTAAATATAATTTGTACTTTGAAAATTTTAATTTTCATAATTTGAAAATTAAAAGCATGTATACAGTTTAGTTTTTACATTTGTTGGCACACCGAAAATATTATATTAGTTTATTTTATAATATTACGAACACTATACAGATAAGTACATAAATAAGCAATTATTAAATGCGAAAACATGGTACACGGAAGCGAAGGGTCTTGCTTGACCGAAAAGATAGAACATAAAAACGTACGAGTTCCTCAAATCATCAATTAGATAACTTGACCTCTTGAAGGTCACATCACTTGAAGCGCTTTCAAGTGATGTGACCTAGAAGTTTTTATTCTTCTAAAATCGTCCAGGATACTGACTGGAATCCCATGACATTCCCTGACATTCACTAACAGTCCCTGTCCCAGTCCTCATACTAACAAACTAACCAGCTAATGTTCTAACACCGTCACCTAACCGGACTAACTATCCCAGTCCCCATTTGAGTCTTGTTCTAAGTCGGTCGCAGTTGTCATGGGCGGCAGTTTAAGGTGGTGCTGCATGCTCGTTTGCTACCATATTTCGATAAAAAAAATGCTGGCATCGTGTGATGGCATTAGTGGAGACAGACGGCCTCTACTTGGCGGAGTTGGTTGGGCTGTGCCCAGCTGGTTGGCTACCACCCTCCTATGCCCGGTTCCTATATTGGAAAAATGATTCGGTTTTGCTTACGGATAGTACAACTATCTACGAGGCGTAACTCCTATATGAAAATATCATAAGGAACGATTGTAACAATTCGTTACCGGTAACTCGAAAACGATCGGTTTAATGATTGGTCAAATATAGGATTAGCATTAGCATATAGCATTAGTTGAGTCAGCCGCCAATTGACTAGTCATGTTTCGGATTTGCTAGAGCCTTAATTAATTTTCCTTTTGTCTTGGCCGGCAACCTGTCGGTGATAAATTGTTGATGTCCATGAGAGACGGTTACCAATTACCATCGGGTGATGCGTTTACTTGTGTTGGCTATTATCATAAAAATAACTTCAATGTCTATTATTACAGGTCCAGGTGTATTGAAAAACGCGAGTATAAGTCCTGGGATGATGCAGAAACTGCTAGTGATAGTCCATCGACTGACTGATACCGGTCAAGTACACAGGCGCAGTTTGCCTATAGCCTCAGCAGCTAAGATCATAGCCAAAGATAAATCTCTAGGTAAGGACTGTATAGTCTTTAATTAATTTATCATTAAGTTTTCAAAACGCCTAATTTTACGCCTGAAATATTTCTTGTTTGTGAATTTTCTGTTGTAGTTAATAATCACTATAGGTATAATTTTTAAACTTATGTGCGTAGGTGTAAGAAATCATTTATCACATGCTGCAGTGAAGGAAAAAATCGTGAGGAAAGCTGCACACCTGAGAGTTCTCCATAATGGTCTCAAAAATGGGGGGGAGTCTTCGAATTCACACTTGGCCTGAACTATGACCTGCACCTCTCACATTGTGAAAGGAATCCTTCTTCAGCAAAGGGGCAGTTATGGGTTAGGAAGAAGAATAATTTTATGAATAGAGCGATGATTTCTCATTTTCAGATTTCCAGAAGAAGACAGTGTTCTACACGGTGGGATTCTTCGATAGCTCCGTATTCCCACAAACCCTAGCCATCGCTAACGCCTACTCGAAACGGGGCTACAACGTCCTCATCTCCGAAACCTTTACATTTCTTACTTACATATATCCCAAGTAAGGAATCTTTATATTGCCTTCAACTTATGTATTTGATTGATCATGATTGACATTTACGTGACGGATAAATGTCTGGATAAGGTCGCGGGTGTTTTTAGATGTCTTATTTTCTTTCTTTCCATCTCCTTCTCTCTTGGTCGACAATTCATCGGAGATGCCTTAGATTGCTGATGTCCAGGAAGCGGTGATCTCTTACCATCAGATGGCTCGTCTGCTCGACGGTCGGCTATGAACATAAAAAATGCGTTTCATAGTCATTATGTTTCGACCTTTTAGCAGTGTTTCAATTACCTCATAATTAACCTCATCTTAGCCACTGTTGTTTCCAAATATTGGTTTAACTCAACAAGTATGTACATACAGGTATATCTCTATTGCTTCTATTACCACTAATTACTATTCGTTAACCAAATGTTGATATTCTCCGCGTGTAGTTGTTCTGGCGAATAATGTGTCATAATTACGATAGTTGAGTTTATGTTTGTTAAACTCATTTAACTTTTAAACTAATTAAGTGTGTTGACAGTGACTGAGGCTTCGTTTTATTTATTATTTATGTACACACATGTAAATTGTTTACAAAAACATTAGAAAATATGGATGTACTGTACAAAAGTTACGCTTATTTCTTTAGAAATTTCTTCCAGCAGACCTGCGACTGGTAGGTAGGAGAATGGTAGTAGAGAGGTATATAGGTTCAGCGTGTACTCTTCACATTTTTTGGAACGAAGTTCCTTACGGCAGGCTTGAAGGGGATAGGTTTTGCTGCGGCGACCGAACTGAAAAATATGTGATAGTAAAACCGTAAGAAAAAATGCGTGGAATAAAAGCGTTAAATGAGACGTGCGCAGGCGCGACAGTCGCATACACAAGCGAGTAGTGTATAATACCTTTCTCTTTCTCCCTCTTTCTTTTCGTTCGCCGTTGCCTTCATTAGCCGAAGGAACTTCGTTCCTACCTGGTGTCCCACGACACCACATCATTTTTTAAACTTATTTTGTTTTATACTTATACTATTTTTTAGTTAAGATACTTTTTTAAGATTAAAATTTTGAATCAAAATTTATTTTTGCACATGTAATTTTTGTGTTAGATACTAGTCATTGTTCGCGGCTTCGTCCGCGCTTAGTAGTGAGGTATGCCAATACTAGTCAATAAAGAACTGGTTGAGCAACGTTAATATGGGTAAATACCACGTATATTGGTTAGGTACTATAATGAAAAATAGAAAGAACGAAGTATATTTATTAGTACCTATTTATTAAATTACCTTACACTTCGCGTGCACCTTCCCTTGCCTTATTCACTCTGTTACTCGCTCGATATCTTAAGGTTGTCTGGAAGAGATTGTTATGCAGTGATAGGGCTGACTTTTGTACCTTATGAATGTCTATTTATATATTGTTAATTATCCTGCTCTTGGTGTACAATAAAGAGTTATAAATAAAATAAAAAGTACACAATAAATACATATAATAACAGTACGTACTTAATAATAAGCATAAAATAAAACAGTTTATTGAAATAAACAGCAAACAAGGAACCGTTTAAGTGTAATTAACAAACAAGAAATGTAAACACAGAAATGTTATTGTCACTTAGTGTACCGTTATGGCAAAGACACTGTGTGCTTAGGCCTTAGACTTAACTTCTGCTTGTTACTGAAGTTGTCTCTATGTATTTTATCATTTACACAACTATTCAAGTGTTTAAGTCAATATATTAAGTATGAGTGCATAAAATAATCATACTTACACAATTTTATAATCCTATTCAAGTCGGACTCATTCTTTGATTGGGTTTTGTTCGTGCAATATGCTGTCACGTGGTTAAAATGCCTTATTAGCAATAATTACATAGAATAGAAGAATACACATTATATACCTACACTTATATTTCCAAAACATGTACAATGCAATGATTAGATCACGTAATTGTTTTTTATGTATACATAATGGTTTGTACAGTCATCCGCGATTTATGTTCAAACTATTAGGCTATCTCGGCGTGTATTACTGTGCAAAGTGTTATTAATAAATAAATAAACATTGCTATACCATATGAATGTAAACAATAAGATTAAAACAATAGCGATTCAAAGATAATGTTCTAGATGAATCAGTGTTTTGTTGAAAAGTTATTTAAATCTATGCAAGGCGTTATGCTGGTATAATATGGACATCCGTTAAGATAATAGAAGTGCAGCTTGCATACAATCATAATTCTTTCAATCTAAGACCCCCGAAGCTAGTGGCCCTGTGAAGCGAGTGGTCACGGGTTCGATTCCCGGCCGGGGCAGATACTCATGATATAAATGTTTGTTCTTGGGACAAATCATCAGAATTAAAGTAGGCCATCCAAAAAATATCTATAGATAAATTGATACATGGCTATAGCTTCGGCTAGCTTCCGAGAAGTTACTTTGGCCTAAAGCCGGACGAAGCCACTACTACTTGTACCCTAGAAACCCTTAGAATATCATGTTTATTTGACCAGCTATAAAAATACTCTTTAATTTTCCAGGTCTGTCCGCCTAACTAAGGTAATAGGCCAGAAGATTGGCGAGTTCCTGGTGAAACTTTACAAACAAGGTCTTGATCCTGACAAACTGGAATTTGTGGGCACCAGTTTAGGTGCTCACATAGCTAGCTACGCATCTAAATATTTAATGGCTACCATTGGCCGGAAACCTTCAAGAATAACCGGTTTGGACCCAGCCGGACCTTGCTTCAGAGCTCTTCCCCCAGAATCGAGGTTGTCTCCAACAGATGCGATGAAAGTTGATGTTTTGCACACTAATATAGACGGATTTGGGATTGCTGAAACTCTTGGTCACGTTGATTTCTACGTTAATGGCGGCGAATACCAACCGGGTGATATTCCTTTCATTCCTTGCTTGGTCGTCTGCAGTCACATCAGGGCAACCCTTTACTGGTGGCTTGCTATTGAGCATCCGAAGAAGTTCATCGCAGTCAAATGCGATTCCATAGCTGATGCGAGGCATTCAAATTGCTATAACAACTCGCAAACTAACTACGTTGGCGTGGAGACTGACTTTACTAAACCTGCTATTTATTATTTACCGACGCATAACGAGTTTCCTTATTATAGAGGAAAAGAAGGATTGAGGAGTGAAAATGAGATCTATACTTCGGTCAGTAGGAGTATTAATGCTGATGATAAGTTTGTGGTTTGATGTTAAGGAAGAAGTTGGTGAATTAATTGTGATACGTTGCTGGAGACTTACTCCATTTGTAGGATATTAGGGGGCGCCGCACGCACGTGACCGTTTTCTATTTCCATAGCCAACAACCTACACTTTTTTCTCCGCCTATGTACCAATGTACACCTGCCAGCCGCGAGACTTGGAGAGAACGTCTTACCCCTTGTTACATCCTGTCTAGAATTCGTGACATCTGATAGAAGGCAGTATATTGCTCCTGTCTCTCATCTGTCGCATTTCCTTTGTTTACCGGGACTTAACGTGTATATAAATAGAGATGTAGTGCCATATTATGTATACTAATATAAATGCCATAGTAAATGTGTCCGGAATCGTTTATGTGTACGTTTCGTATGGCCAATGCTCGTTGGTCTGTTAATCAGTATTTTGGCATCTCCCATCTGCATCTAGCATTGTTTTGTTTCGATTATGTTGTAGTAATTACGTTTAGTTTTTTTCTGTACGCGATGATGTGGTCGCCCAGACAAATTCCCTTCAATAAGTAAAAAAGACTGTTCGTCTGTCTGCTACCTTTTCACGCTTAATCCGCTGCATCGATTTATGTATTTGGTATGGAGATAGTTTGAGACCCGAGAAAGGGCATAACTAGGATACTTTTTATCCTGGGTTCTCTTGAGAGAGGTGAAAAAAGGAGTGGAACGTTGTATAGGGAATCATTTTTCAAGTCAGAGATATAAAAGTCATCGTAATTTATACTTGATTGATAGATTTCGATGAAATTTGGCACACGGGTAGACCATGGCCTAGTCTGGGATATAGAATATTTTATTTCCGGTAATACAATTCCTTGTTATACTTTTAATGATTTTTTTCGCTATCTGTCTACCACGGCGAAGCCGCGATCATTAAATATTTTACTATAAGCAGTGTCGGTTAAGTTAATCTTAACATGTTATGGCACAATTACACAGTGCCGTATTTGCGTCGTTAGGCCGTATTTGGGTGCCCGAATGACTTCGAAACTTCGCGACCGTAATGGAATTTTCGTTAACGATGTCAAATAGATTGAACGAATTTGAATAGTTTGCGTTTAGTAAAGTTTGAGAGGTTATTGTTATTATTATTTGTAAAGTGTTGAAGGGTTGAGTTCCCAAAGGTCATTTCAATCAAATTTGATCTAAGTATTGTAGTCAGACCTTTTTATATTATATCTACGCCCTAAGATTTGACGTCAACATGAATTGAAAGACGTTATTTGTTTCTAGATCTCTGCTTTTGATTAGGCAAAGTTAGGCGCACGTCTAAATATGATTTCTGCGGTGTTATTGCCGTTAATGAGCTCAAGTTAAAGAGGTTACACATCCGCTTTATACTCAAACAATAACAATATCATTAGCAGCCTGCGAATGGCTGCGAAAAGAATTTCGTATTCGATTCCCAGCTCAAATAAATGTTTATGAGATCAATTTAAGTATGTTTTCAGGTTTCCAATGTTACGTTTGTCGCGTTGTATATAATCTTGTTTGCTGTCATAGAAACAGCAATTATCTGCAACTATCAGTATCCTACTAAACGAACTAGCTTAAATACAACCGAATTTGACATCGTTTAGGAAAATCGAAGGTTTCCGATAATTGCTTATGATGAAAAGGCCAGGTGGCTATTGGGTTATTATGGCTTTAAATATATTTTATGTAACAGTCATTAAACTAGAATAGTGTAAATGGACCTTAAACCCTTTGTTAGAATAAAAATATTCCAATTTCAAAGTTGCGTTTTCTTTTCACCCGCAATATATTATATTGCTTTATTATTCAGTAAAATGCTTAAAAGAACATGTCTCAAACATCATAATATTGCTAACAATATACAATGCAAAGCTTCCAAGCAGAATTCGAATTTCACGCCCATTTGAATATTAATAAATGTGTTTGTTATAGGCCTTTTGTCTATTGTTTCCGCCGTTGTAAATGTAAATAAATCTGGTAGATTCCACGTCAGGCAGGGATAGCCGAGAGGTTGGACCGTTGGACTGCCGAACAGGGTGGCCTGGATTCAAATCCTGCCTCGCATCTCATTTTCAAAAATTATGGTCGTATTATAATTTGATTATCACTTGATTGCGCGAAGGAAAACGTGTGGAAACTTGTACACACGGGAGTTATCTTTAATGTTCTCAAAGGTGTGTGAACTCAATTATTGAAAAAAGAACAAATTTATTTATATTCCGTGTACATTATCAAATAAAATGAAAACAAAAAAATTATGTTATACTCGTAAATACAGGAAAATAAACATTTTTATCTACACAGATATAATTACAAAACTGTTCAACACAAGTCAGTCGAGGCTCGTGACATGTCAGTGAAAACGAAAAATTTCATCATGGCTACTCAGGGAGCATTTGAGTAATCTACTGTTGAACATGGACGCGTGTTTTCAATTAATTTCAACGAACAATTTGAGGTTTCATGGCAGACGTTTGTAAATATATCATTCAATATACTACATTATGAATTATGATGGCTACAATATTTTTAATTGCTTAAAAATTTTAATCAAATATTAGTTTCTGTCTAAATAACGTAGGGCCACTGTATTATTTTATTATTATTTTAAATATAAAACTGCTTGGATATGATTTTCATATTTTTGCCGTAAGTAATCATTCATACCTATCTATATCTATGAGTAGGAAAAGAAGCTCCTTGGGAGTTTCATGCCGCTTATTCTTCCAGACCACTCACGGTAGGGATTTGTTTTAGCGATTGCGTTGGTGGACTCTCCAAAAATGTTTGTAAAAAACAACTTGGGATAAACATTTTTTAATGTAAACGGGTACTCACAATTTTGACCTCAGACCTCACGGCGTGGCAGGCATGGTCTCGCCGTGACCATGATCCATGCAACTGGGTCGAAATATCGGTAAAATAAATATTTTTGAATATAAACGTGTGTTTACATTGTTTACTGTCCGCAATGATAATTATCAGTTTAAAATCATAACTTAGAATAAACTTAATTTCAACGGAACGATACAGATGAAACCTAGAGTTAAAACCCGTATTGACGCACACGTTAAAGTGAATTACCAAGGGAATATTTTCATGTCCCACAAAATTAAAATGCCCAGTTTTATTAATTTCAAAAGTTTCAATTTGTCATTGGATATTGTTGTGTGGAGTTTCGCGTGAATTGAGACATTTTTGCAATTTTGTCTGACATCCGTCTATTATATTTTATTAGTTAAATAAAACGATCACTCACATAGACACACTAGCAATTAACGTATATTTACATTGACTGAGTAAAGTTCTTAATAAAACCACAAAATAGGGACTAACAGAAAGAAAGCTCATACAATTATGTACTTCAGTTTTTGTGCCATTATGACATAGGTACATAATATGTGTACGTACTCGCTAGGGCTGCCAACTCCGCGGTGGTACTCATAATTATCTTGTTATTTAACTGATTGTTATGGATAAAACGAAAAAAAAATCGTTAATACATACGTTCAAGTTGAACGTTATTTACTAACTTTTGATCTTATATTATCATTGTAAATTAAGATTTAGCTTTACTTCTGTTGATGCTCTGTGTTAAACCCTCTGCTAATTGACTAACTAACTAGGTATCCTAGTGCCGATTTGAGTCTTGTTCTAGGTCGGACAGTTGCCATGGGCGGCACCGGAAGGGTGATGCTGCATGCTCGTTTGCTATCTTAATTCCATAAAATACATACTCAAACAGTATACCTACCACTAGTGGTATGAATATTAAAAAAATACAATGCAAAACGTTATTTTTTTATTTTTTTGTAGAATAAGAACAGTCAGATTTTTTATTGCCTGAAGCGATGACGAAAAGGCAAACGATGATCTGATGGTAATTGGTCACTGTCGTCAATGCTTTTCCGGACTAGAAGTTACTGACAATTATTGCTGTTTTTTTGACATTTGTAATGATATTGTCAAATTTGTCAAACATTACACACTCAGATTGTTTTGCAAAAATAAAACAAATTAGGTACTTAATCATAAGCAGGTAATAACCATTTTATTCTTCATCAAAACACCACCGCACCTCAAATGCTGTCCATAAACAGAATTTTAATTAAAACAATTTGAAATTCCATTTTCAAATTCAATTTGTTCCAAACTAAACAATACAAGATGATTCTCATTGTCCAGTCGTAAACAGTTTATGCGTTTCGCAGGAGAGAAGGGGAGGCGAGGTAATGAAAACATGAATTATGTATAGTGGCGTTGCAGTATGTTTTATCACCGTCGTACAGTGTACAGTAGGTACTATTTAAGCGTAAGTCTAATCTGGTTTCCGAGTTTCGACTGCTTTATATTCTGCGTCAGAGCATAACGTCATCATGATCTAGGCTTCGCGTCAATTAACGCCACGTACAGGCAAACTTGACAACTCTTATTATTTATCTTATCTTAAAGTTTCACGCATCCTAGATGTAAGTGGACCTGGTCATTTGGAAGGCTTGCGTGGTAATTAGTAGTTTTGAATTTATAAGGCACAATAACTTCTAACAGGTTATGAGTTTTGATAGCAACGGCCTATTTCTTTTGAAATTACTAGTTTATTTAGAAAGGAAACGGAAACGTTTCAAAGTGGGTTGAGAAACCAATAATCTCGTTCCGAGTGCCGTCGTTCGATTCGCACTTCGCTTGGCATTCTAGAAAATGTCATGTTATTTAATATTACTACTACTAAAATGATCAATATCCTTTTGTAATACCGATTCAATATTCGAACGTTATACAATTGTTGTAGTTACTATACCAATACAAATACGATGTATTTGTATTGGTATAGTAACTACAACAATTGTATAATGAATGAGTAAAATACAAATACGATGTATTTGTATTTTACTCATTCATATTATTAACGGTATCATTCTATGAAACCCCCTTAGCTACCTACAGTCATAGTAAAATGTACATAATCTACGATGAGTTAAGTTCAAAATCACACGCGTCCATACTGCCACAACAACAATCATAAGGATGTGAATTTAAGGGGTTTACCACACCCAACATAGTACCTATTCCAACACTGATCCTGTGTTTGCTAAAGGTTCTATTTATCGACGTGCTTAGATACACGGCCGAATTACATTACATTTTCCCACTTGTACTTTTTTTTCGTTGCTCGAAAACAACGAATACAGCCGTTTACATATTCGTGACTATTTATTTCATCTCTCCTTCTTTGTCATACACGAATAATTTGATTCTCGCCACTCGTAAATTAGTAGTGAATAGCGAAGATGCACAAATAGGCCGTCTATATGCCCGTATTCGCTCGTACTTGCCTCTCCTCGCCGAGTATCTGAAATCGGCGTAAGAGCGATGCGAAATGGAAATAACGGAGGGTCCTATTATCATATACAAATATAAGGAGAGCTGAGCCTTGATTGGTTTATTCAACAACTACAATCATCTAAGACAGCCAGTATTCTCCATATCGACATAAATTCCTAATCAGAAACCGTAGTTTGGATTTGATAGTGTTTTTATTTTATAAACTAAAAACCCATACCCTCTCTGAAAATTTTACAGTAGCATTTGAAATATTTAGGTATACATTTATAAAAGTAATATATTTTACCCGATTTTTTTACTCATCGTCAACAAACGTGTAGTAAAGTGTGTGTACAGTTATATCTTTCTATTTCTTTCTTTTTTTCTCTCCTTTGTTTCCTGGCCAGCATTGCATAAGTGATGCTGATGTAAAAAAATCCGGAAACCAATAGCCTCAACATTCAGTATCGAATCCACTGACATTGACGGGTAAAAGCGGAAAAAAATATCAAATTATCAGCCATTTGATTGGACTGCAATCTTCTGAACATTTTTATCCTCTTTTAATATTTTTTTAACCTTAGCTGTAGCAACCTTTTGAAGTGAAACATATATTTTCGTCGCTATTTATTGGAATGAATTCAGGAAGTTGTGTACTGAGTATACGTTTTCCTAATTTAAATTGTCACTGCTTAAGAATTTACCACAGCAACAACAAAGTACAGTATGGTGTCAGAGTTGAAGTTAAAGTCGGAGTCGGAGTCAAAGTTAAAAAATAAAAAATATATAAATTTCGAATATTTCAAAATTTCGTGTCACCTATTGTAGTGTGAAAGTTCTCTGATTTTTGAAGAGCGAAGCCGCGGGAGAAAGCTAGTTTATCATAAGTCAATGTTGCCACCCGATCTCCCCGTTACCCCAAAATGAAAAATAACTATAGACAATAATATTTTACTTAAAAAAGGTAATAGTAATAAGGTAATATTTTAATTACGTCATTAACGCGCGACAAATGAGGCACTCAAATTCCGCTACATACCTAATTTTTCTTTTTCATACGCCCAGGAATTATCTTTCGCAGGTTTAAAAAGTGCATCTCGCATTGTACGAACGTAACCCACCTAAATTTAATACTTTCATTAAACGCGGATTTATGTCATTCGTGCTATGAAATAGTATACGATACAAGGAGTTTAGCGCTATAGAACTTTACGCAAACTTATCGTAATATACTATTAATTAATAAAATAATTTTGCCCTGTTAAATCGTAACAAAATTGTTCTACAAACTTGCTAATATTTACCAAGCTTGGCTCTTGTTCTTTAATCGCCTGTTCATAATATCGCTTTCAGACGCTACGCGCTTGTATAGAGAAAGAAGTGTACACAATCATGCTGACAAGATTAAGCAATTCTTCCGCCTGGAAGGGCATTGAGTTGCCCTTAAGGATCACGAATCATCTACGATAAAACCCATAACTATTATGTACAAAGCAATAAGACTATTTCAAACAAACAATTCAATTCAAAGCAATTCCCCATATTATTTAAGTTAATATTAATTTACTTCAAGACAGTTTCCCTACTGAAACGTACAGTCACAAAGCAAGTTGCTGAGTAAACTGTGTACGCGACAATCTATTCCATTGTAAAAACATTGTTGCCAACTGATACAGGCTAGATCCATTGTTCTGTACTAGTTTATTTTCTCGGTAAAGCTACTATAAAATACATTTTAGTAAGATGAAGTTGATGGAAGAACAACGGGATTACGGTACTATTTTAGATTCAGTAACGTATATAAATAACAGTAAGCTTTTTATGGAATTAAGGTAGCAAAAGGCCATGCAGCACCACCTTTACGCCGAATTTTTACCGCAATTATTAGTGCCTAAGTTTGATTGTGTGCACGTCGTGTAAGTATGCGCTGTGGAACGCACACTAACCTGTTCCTAAGCGTCCTCAGGCCTCCAACGAGAATGTGTGTGCGTTGTAAGTTGCGTAGTTAAATGATAGGAGAGCGGCGTGCATACTAACAAGTCGTGTAGTACTTTTGTTTGAAGATAACCTATGAGTACATAATCATACTCTGGGATAGGTTTTTTGGGGGTCTATACTTTCATATTTTTACCATTAGGTATCCTTTTTATTTTTTAAAAGCCTGTTGCCAAAAAGTTGTATCTCGTCCACAAACTTAAAAATATACGTGACTTTGAATGTACCTACATAGTTTCCAAAGAGTAATATCAGTAAATTAAAAAAAAAATCATAATTAGGTATAATTAGGTAGTAATCTACGCAAAAATAAATAGAAAATGCTTTATGTATGTACCTCCCTATAGATTCGATTCTCAAAGTTTTATTGTTAGAAAAAGAAGTTAGTAATGAATTTTAAAAAGTCGGGAGAAGAAAACCCACTTTTAGTTCTAACGGAAGGTTTTAAACTTAAAAGTAAGATTGCACAAGAAACTTAAATTTGTTTTTAAATTTGGTTACAATGTGTGAGACAGTTTAGTTCCAAAAAACTAAGTTCTGAACATCGAGATATAAGTACTTATATCTCGATGGTTCTGAACCGGTTCACTTAACTATTTAGATCTTATAATCATCATCATCGCAACATTCGCAACTCATAACTGATCTGTGAGCCGACTGACAGCTCTGGCTCACAAATGTGAACTGTTAAATTAGTAACTTAACTTTGTACTAACGTCACCGACCACACAGCCCAGCTGCACAGCACAGCTGTGCGGTCGGTGTTGAATAGCGTCCACTCATTGGACAAGACAAAAGAACTATCACAGTTAGAAAGATTTTGAAGCTGAAAAAGCTTCAAAATCTTTCTGACTTACATTTTGGGCTAGCGTTGCATTGGTGTACCCCTGGTGTTGCTCGTGTCCAGGCGACGATGACCACTTTCCATAAGGTGGCTCGACAGCTAAATTTTCTACATTCAGAAGGCTCAGAACTGGTTATCTACAGTAATGCACATACAAAATAGCTTACTGAACGCAAAACCGTACCGTACCGTTACTGAACGTATTATGGCAATGAATGTGATGCTATTGTAATACTAATTAAACATCTTCCGATCTGTTTGTTTAACAAGCGATCCCTCATATCTGTTTGTTCACTGTTCCTCCTACACGCCTGATACACTGAGGACATATTTACATAAGATAGATTAGCTAAGTGCCTGTCAGTCACGTTTTGTATCATAATAACTTGTTCGCATAATGAACAAGATTATAGTCTTTGCAATTAATTAATTATAATAATGCACGTTCAAAAAATCGTTTAAACCAAACTTTGGTTTAATTGTTTTGGATGCTGAAACTAAAGCTATTTGTAAATGTAAAAGGTTGCGACATATCTGTGACCGAATTAGAACGATACTCTTATTCTCTCTTACTAACAACTAAAATTCTTAGGGCCAGTTTCACCGGTTCCGGATAAAGTTCCTGATAGCCCTAGGAATTTAACTCCCAGATAAACTACAACTTTTGGCTTCATAGGTATCTGACAGAAGTGACAGATAAAGTGTTGTATAGGTATCTGCCAGTTCAAGTGGCTGTTAAAGGTGTTATCTGACGGATAAAAAATGTTTCAAGTGGCGTTTCTATAAACACATTTGGAATTTGAAGTTTTGAACTGTAATAAACCATATTATTATAAATCCTACTATTTTCGTTCCATAATGATAAAATTATAATTGAAAATTTTAAAAATGTCGAATTGGATTATTTTGAAGAAAAAGTATTTTATTAATTAAGTTTTCAAAATAATTTTCAAATGACAATAATTTACGTAGTAGTAACGAAACGCAAAAAAGCGACGTTGCCGCTCCTTCAACTGTTAAGTGGCAGATAAATTCCTAGGGCTATCCGGAACTTTATCCGTAACCGGTGAATAATAACGTCCTTTCCTAACTAGACTAACCGTCCTAGTCCCGATTTGAGTCTTGTTCTGTGTCGGTCACGGTTGTAATTCATGCTCATTTGCTTCCTTAATTACATAAAAAACTGTAAGGACTAAGTTGAAGCAAAGGGAGTTTTATAACAAAAAAAATGCGCTTCTTTGATCTATGGAACAAAAAACTATAAGCAAACAACGTTACATTAAGGAAATAAAGTTAGTTTCGGGTCCAACACTTCTATTGGGAAGTGTGTTATCTTTGACCTCTTGGAACGAGTATTTAGGTCAGGGTTTACATGACAATCGGGTTTTCGATACGGATATCACGAAGCTCTTTAAATGTCAGGTCTTATGGGAACAGCTGCGCTTCTGTCGGAATAATTGTTATATTGATACCCTTAACATGTGCTGCAGGATTGAATAGGGATTTTCTTTCTATTATTGGATTGGGTTTCTGAGTTCGGTATTAAGTTAGTCAGCGTCTTATGACTTACTCGAAGTTTAGTTGGCATTTGGACTACAAGGCAAAATATAATAAATAGGTTTTAATTAGTTACTATTGAATTTCTAAAATAGATTAAGAGTATGGTCTAATTATAGTTAAAATTTTGGTGGAGTTGGAATTATTATGATATTATCGCTTTTTATTTGTCAAACATTATAATTATGATTTGAAAATTTTGAATAGATATTGTTGTTTAGTGTAATTCAAAGTGAAGTGTTCGTAGTTTACAGCTTACGTCGATGCAAAATGATATACCGAGGTAAGCAACAGTTGGTGCGGTCGGTTTCTGATGGGTGTCCGCTTTTGGCAAAAATTTCACGAGCGTTTCCGTGCTTCGGAGGGCGTGTAAAGTCTTCGGTCACGTATTTTATCATCAGATAACAGTCGTTAAGCCATGTTGGAGGCCTTCGGCCAGCATGAAAACTTCCGATACTTGGGTTGCCCATTCCGCACTGGAGCAGCGTGGTGGAGTTATGCTCTAGGCCTCCTCAATGGTGAACCGAGCCCAGTAGTGGGCCATTAATCTGTCGAGACAAATAAAATAACCGCTACACTCGTTACAGTAAAAGATATTATTATCTGCGTTGATATAAACTTCAAAGCCTTAACTAAACGACAAATTCACTTGTAATTTTGTTTCCTTACCATCGAATAGTTCCAAGGATGGTAAATCTGCATGATTACACAGACACAGACCACTAATCCGAAAGCAGTTAGTGCATAAATAATATAAAGTCGTTAAAACTGCATTAGATCCGCGACGCTGTGCAAATTTACTCAAGTATGCACTTATTACAATCATGTTCCAACGAGACGGTTTCACATTTACCGCGTCTTTAATATTGAAACTCGCTTTTACTTTAAATTTTAAACCCCGACGCAAAAATGGGTCTTATAGGTTGAAGTGTCTGTCTTATAACTCCTATGTAAATGGACCGAATTAGACGCGATTTTTTAGTTCGCTGACGTGATCAAGATGGTTCTGAGCTATAATTTATGAAGATCTGTTCACGCATTTGATGATCTAATTAGAGGATGTTAATCGGGGATATTCAAATTTACAGTTTTAATCACGGCTTCGTGGTTTTAATAAAATTAAGCTATGTTTTTCTTATAACGAAGTGTCTAATATAATCTGACAATCGTATTAGTATTTTTTTTGTATTCGTACGACCAGTATTATGAGTAGACTGTTTTAGATCGAAGGACGATTATCGGAAACTTTATTATTTTAGTGACAGTTGCTGGTCTTTTTTGTTGGTGGGGCAGTCCCCCCATACGAATACGAATGGCTCACTAAAGAGCACAAGTCTCTTGTCATTCCTGAGGAGGCCTAGAGTCCTTGTAATTCTATAATTTTTTCGTATAATAGCACAAAAGTCGGCATCATTTCAAATTCGAGTTCTTATAGTTCTAAGAATGTTAGGTGCGCTAAAGCATTCCAATAAAATACGGGGTGCTCCTAATGTCTCCGTGTTTTCTCTCATTTATCGCTCATCGATGATATTAAGCACGCTCTGAACCCTGAGATGTTTACGTGTGGATTTCCTTCAAGGAATAATTGCTCACACACTTATTATCTACTAAGTTTTTCCGAATCGCGAGAACTTTTTTTGTTGGCGGTATCGGGGTGGCACAGAACACTGATCCCAATCGTATTCTGGCAGATTAGCATGACATCTGGCGAAGTCGGCATCTGCTTTTTTTAGAATTAAGGTAGCATACGTTGTTGGAATAGCATATGGAGCAGCGTGGTGGAGTATGCTCTAGGCCTCCTCAGGTACGAGGAAAGACCCGTGCTCGGGCCATTAATGGGTTGAAGCAGTGCATACGACCATGCCGCACCGCCCTTGTCCCGTGACCAGTGCTGGCGTAAGGTCCACACTTTCTTTCTTTCTTTCTTTCTTTCTTTCTTTCTTTCTTTCTTTCTTTCTTTCTTTCTTTCTTTCTTTCTTTCTTTCTTTCTTTCTTTCTTTCTTTCTTTCTTTCTTTCTTTCTTTCTTTCTTTCTTTCTTTCTTTCTTTCTTTCTGCGAGACTACATCTTCTTAAAATCCTCTTCTTAGTCGTGAACAAATCGGTCTTATGTTTATCATCATGTCATATCTTTAGTAATACTAATGTTCATTGGCAATCGTAACCACTTACCAACACTACGCTTTGCCAGCAACAAAATAAGAGAGATTAGAAGCATATCAAGCATAGAAGATGAAAGATTCAGCCAAGAATAAGAGAGCTAACAAAAAGCAGAAGAAGAAAACAATACGTTATTAATTAAATTTTTAATCCATTGCGGTAAAATGCAATTAGTTATAAAGTGCAAATACCTGTCTAAGGCCTCATTTACATGATACCAGTTTCTTGCCTGTTGCATACAATAAAATTGGAGCAATAAATTACTTGTATCATCTAAACAACTCGTGACATTCTTGACATTTTGCACAACTTTCCTTGCAAGTTTCGCTTTGGTGTAAACAGCATATACCATAATTTCTTATGCAATTATTGTATTCAATTTTATTGAATTTTCTCTGCATTTGCAAACATGAGTGCAGTGAGTGAGGGTGTGTTGATCATTGCTGCTCTTCATAGGCACGAAATATTGACGTAAAAATATAAATAAATAATTTATAGATATTAAAATATTTTTTTTATTTTCAGTATCCCTTAAACATTAATTATCGCGATAAATTTCAATGAACCTTATTATATCAGCAGAACCGAACTTTAGGACTATTTGGCTCATTTGAAATAATTAGCTAGCGCAAAAAATGTTCCACTAAATATTCACCAATGCAAATACGTGCAATACTTGAAGCAACACGTCAAAAGATGGTACAAGTATGTGTTTAGACAAGGCAAAACTTGAAAGCAATTGTTTCATAAACAGAATTGCCTTGGTGTAAACAAAAGCCACTGGCAATTTTATCTTGTCAAGAATTGTATGCAATTATCGCATTCAATAATCTGCGTGTAAACAGCCGCTTACAATTCTTGAATGGCAATTCTTGCGCGTATTTAATTGCATACCATTATTGCTCTTGCATGTACAAGAAAATGGTATCATGTAAATCAGGCTTAACGATGATACAGCTGCAAAGTTAGGAACATCTTAGCTACAGACAGAAACTTCGTCTCCGTCCCAGGTGCAGGTTGAGGTGGTGTTAGATGGAATTACTTCTAAGGACGTTGCACGTTCTAGCTTTAAAGTATTAGTTTGTGTTCCAAATTTAATTACGTGTTGGAGTTATTATCATCGTAAGCTCTAACTGCCTCGCTGGTCTCGGTCTCTCAATATATGAGCGGTGCGGACCATAGCCACGCTGTGCAAGAGCGAATTGACAGACTTCACACATTGAGAACATTATGGAGATCTTTCATGTTTTCCTTTACCGAAGCATGTGATAATTAATTTCTTATACGCATAATATTATTACTGAAAATTCAATTGCGTCAGGATTTGAATCCAGTTCCTCTGTTCGGGAGCCCTAAGCTTCAACAACTTGGCTATGACTGTATATTAGAAAATTATTTTATCGATTATCGATATCTATTATATTATCGATATCGATGACATTTATTGATCGATTACTTACTACGTAAATGTAAACAAGATATTTCAGAAAAACGATTAGGTGGTATTAACCGAAGTACCTATTTTTTACATTTTGTAAGGTACTGCTTGACAGCAATCCCACCTGATGGTAAGTGAATATTAATGATCTTCAGAATGTTCGTCTGTGTGTCGGTTTGTCAATTTGTGTGTTCCCGTTAATCTCCGAAACGTTTTAATTGGTTTGACAGACTGCGTGTCACGAGCGGCAATGCTCAAAGCAAATTGCAAACGGCAAAGTGGATCGTTAAAAAACAAATTAATTAATTAATGTTTGACCTTATAACGAAGTAAATAGAATTTGTTTGCGTATTAGAAATTACGCTTTTAACGAATAAACCTTAAGCGAGCGTGTGTTTTATCACCAAGTTTAATGTATGGCATCAACCCTTATTGGCCCACTACTGAACACGGGTCTCTGCTCACTGGGGTGGCCTAGACATACTACACCACGCTGCTTGGTGTAGGGTTAGTGGCCAACCCAAGTGTCGGAAATTCGACGTGGTTTAACGATTGCTATCATACAATAATTATATGATGACATATTTAGTTAAACATCATTAAATTTATTTTAAATATAGATGCGTTATGTTCATACAACGCAAATTGGACTTTTGGATCCGATCCGGTGACTTTACTGTAACTATGGCTGTGAAAGATAATTACGGAGCGTATGAGACAAAAAGAGCTAAATGATAATTACATTAATTACGGGAATTTGATTGGCTCAATTAAGGCGTGCTTGTGACTTATGTACTTTTATAATACATACATTTTGTAGTAGCATATTTATTTATGTCAATGCACTCTGTTTATGCAACAATATTTGGTAATGTGGCACATGCAGCTAATTATGTTTTACAAATAAAATTAGTAGGTATAAAAATCAGCTTTCTCCACACTCCACACATAATAATTAGCACTTTTTACTCCACACATTATAATCAGCAGCAACCTGAAGACCAGAACACGCATCCTGACATTCACACCTATAAATTGTAAGTGTATTGTAAAGCCTTTTAAGATGTAATACGATATTACATCTTAAAAGGCTTTCTGTTAGTGCCCTTCATCAAGAACATAAGTAATGCACGTGACATCAACGCATACGTCAAATCTACAGGATACCTTGCATTACCTGGCTGTATCCAGTGTGGTGTCGAGTTAATTTGCATGTCGAATGTTACTTCTCTCTGGGCACTCGTATCGCGAAGCTGTGTAGCTCCTGAACATTGATTTTAGGGGATGTACGGAATGTCTAAATCCGTGGAACTGTCAATATTTTTCAACCTGCTTTTATTATTGTATGTATTATTACGTTGAAAAAAGACATTATGTAAAATAATCAATTTTTTATTTTTTGTGTATCTTAAACACCCAATGACGTCATAACTGCGTTTTTTACAACGATAAAAAGTAACACGAAATTGTCGTTGTAGTTTTGTCATAGTTTTAGTAACAATCATTTTATCATTAGCCATATGGTCATTG
Organism: Ochlodes sylvanus; assembly: GCA_905404295.2. Lineage (NCBI taxonomy): Eukaryota > Metazoa > Arthropoda > Insecta > Lepidoptera > Hesperiidae > Ochlodes > Ochlodes sylvanus. The sequence goes on from FR990149.1 coordinate 3,163,341, forward strand.
TATGTATGTAATGTATGATGTTTCGTAATTACGCCTCATTCAAAAAAGCAAAGCCTAATTTGTGACGTCTTCACACATCTTTTAGTTTTATATTTCTAAATTTGGATATACTTATTGTTGTTTCATCCTTCAATAAACCGTTCGATAAAGAATCAAATCATATCTACATCGATTTGAAGCAAATTTTCAAACTATTTTTGCCGTGCACTTCTGAACTGGACTATGAATGTGATGTGAATGAAATTCCTGGAACTCTTCGATGTCATGTTCTTTAAAGGAGTAAAGAATTTTCCTTCAGCGGTGGCATTATTGGCATGCTGCAGTTGATTGCCCCTTGACAAGTGCCTTTGTACCGTTAAATGTCGGACTTGTTCCCATTCAATTGGATACTGCAAAGTACTGTCATTATGTCGCCTGGTCAATTTCTTTTGCCATTTGTTAGTGACGTCTGTTGGCGGCGTTTTGAAGAATCTTACCTGTATAGGTGAACTAGTGACCCGCCATTACTTCGCTTCGGTAAACTGATTCGGGTCGTTGGTAGTCAAAAGACGTCTGATTGGCGTAATCTGAAAAAGGTATTTTGACGGTTGAACTGCAACATTACTGTATACATTAGTCATGGACATAGAGTTGTCTTCGCCAAATGGCCGGTCATTCGGCGAAACGATGTCATGAGCAGAGGAATAAGAGGGTACCTCTCTCTCGTGAAGTTGTTTGACAAAGATTTTAACTTTGTTTTGTACAGCTCGCTCATGTTAGCGACGTTTTTACAAGCTTGTATTTAACTTGCAATGTTTGATAAAAGATAAGTGTTTCTTATTTTCTTAATTTTTAATTCTAATTCTAAAAATGTCAATATGAACACAGTACCTATAACGCACAATGCCTACGCGAATCCACTGACTCTCACGGCGATAGTTGATCGTGATCAAACTTACAGGCGCTTATAAAACATATTTTCTTTTTATCCCAATGGACCCTCATCAGGACATCAGAATTAAACTACGAAAAAGTTGCATTTTCATCGGCCCTTGATCTCTGTGCAAATTTTCAAGATAATCAGACTTCTTGAAATTGGTGAAAATTATGCTGAAAGATTCCGTTACTTACAGGTCAAACTGATAAAAGCGTGTAAAACACGATTAAAACAATTAAATAATCTTTGTTTTTTTAATAGTATAAGTAACTATGACTTCCTAAGAGATGCGAAGTACGAACGAACGATACGAACGAAATTATTATAGTTTTTAACATTATTCTGCCACCAATACAAATTACAGCATTATCAAATCTACGTACATTTACAAGAGTACATGGAATGTATAACCGAACAAAATTACCGAAAGAAATGAAATATGCCGATATTAAATTAGGATCACGTCCTGATGTGTGACACGCATTTATAATTTGTGGATAGATGTGAACCGTTGAAACTCTGCAGGCTTCCAGGTCATATAAAACCGAACTGCATGATTATAATATTTTTACTAGTAAACCCGCCCTCGCTTCGCTTCGGGAAAACCAATTTATACAAAACTTTAAAACTTTAACTTAAATAAACTTTCCTCTTGAATCATTATATCTATTTAAAAAAACCGCATCAAAATCCGTTGCGTAGTTTTAAAGATCTAAGCATACATAGGGACAGAGAAAGCAACTTTGTTTTATACTATGTAGTGAAGAAGGGGTTTGAGCCAGCCTCTTCTATTAAGGAGTTTAAATAGCAAACTACTGGAACAGGGATTGTTAGTGATAGTCCTATTAGTAAGTTGTTAGTTCAGTTAGTAATTGTTAGTAAGAGTCATTCTAATTCGGTCACAGATATGTTGCTGCCCTTGAAGATTGAGATGGTCACCTCTAAAAAAGTGCAACCGGCTCCACGACGTTCTAACCGGAACACGACTGCCGTTAAAACAATTATTACACGGTAGAAATGGTACTGGGTACCGTGGCGGGCGGTAGTACTACCACGGGTGAACTCTAGGCTCTACTACCTATTAAAGCTCTATAACCTTGCTCAAAGCTGGAAATAGCGCCCTACATACTATATTAATATAAACGAGAGTTATAGGGCAGCGTATATTTTATTACCCAGGCAATATATTACCCCGGCTGTAAGACCCGTGGATCGTGCATGGGCATGCATTAATTTATTCCAATCGATTGGTAGTTGATCGGGTACAAAATGAGGAATAGAAGAAATGAGGAACAAAGATGGGTATAGGCATAATATAATATTGCTTTACCGTTTTTACATTAACGGTTCTGTAGTCTAGTTAAGTCTTATTATGTCGATCACAATTATCATGGGCGGCAGAGGAAGAGTGATGCACGGCGGTACATGCTTGTTTGCTATCTTAAATCCATAAAAAATATAAGTACCAATCAATGGTACCAATATGAACAGCTCATCATTATTTTATTCCAATTCCCATCATTATGGACAACCATTTACGTCATTAATAGTACCTATCTTTACGAGTTTTTCTAAATAATCAAGAATAATGACTATCTCCCGTCTTCAGAAAAAAAACGGACAAATTAGATGTTTTCCACATCATTAAACGTGAATTATAATGAATGGTGTTCATTATTCATTATTTACTTATAATAACTAGGGCGGCCAGCGTTTGGTATAAAGGAGGACAGAATTAATGCCCCAACCTAGCTTTATAAATGGTCTATAGAGTTTTTAGCTTTATTAAAAGTACCACAAAAGATTCGGTCTTAATGAATACTGGGAAATTCATTCCGAGTAAATATAAAAAAAATTGTACGTCAGCGTAATGGCAGCGAGAACGATTTTTGGGTTAAAAAACAACGCACCTTACGTTGCTTTTAGTGCATCTGTTCCAAAAAGACTTTTGGAACTATAATTCTCGGTACAACCGTGTTGATGGAAGAAAATTTTCAAAAAATACCCGATTTAATTGACTATGGTGATTTACTGAACTGTCCCATTTTAACATTAAGGTTTATTTGAAATTGACTTCATAAATAGTACCCGTAGCTAAACAAATGCTACTCCTTTTTGTTAGGCGTTGTATTCTTTAATTTTACCCTATACTTTGTAGGCTTCTTATCAGAGTTACTTGTTACCAGACGATTACATCCAAGTGTCCCGCTTTCTAATTAAAGGCTCGCTATAACTATCTCTGATAGGGCTCGGAAACCAGCCGAACCCTTCTTCAATTTTCTCACAACCCGTAACTGCCCAACTGCTGGACTCGGGTCTCCTCTCACAATGTGATGGATATAGGCGGATTGGTCGATACCGCAAAAGCCATCAACTTGATAATCCTTACTAATTATAAATGTGAAAGTAACTCTGTCTGTCTGTTACCTTTTCACGCAAAAACTACCGAATGGATTTTGATGAAACTTTACAATAAAATAGCTTACACATCAGGATAAAACATAGGCTATATATTATGAAGATATAGTGTGAATTATCCAAAACATATAACTAAATCTTTGCAAACTGAAGGAATAAGTTTCCCGAAGCGAAGCGAGGGCAGGTCGCTAGTGATAAATAAGCGATTCGATTTGATTTAATTATCTGAGGTTATATGAGGGGCGTTAATTTTTATATCGCAAATTATTTCTCCTAAAACAGTTTATCATCATGGTCTGCCCAAGAAAGAATTAATCAAGGTTATGGATCCCTTAATTCCTGCCATTAAGGCCACATTACTGCCTTATTTGCGCAAAATACCGTGAGTCATTTTCCATTGTTGTCAATTTTATCTTTGGATACAAATTCTCTTCTATCTAAATTTTCTTCCTTCCGTATCCCTTGATTGATTGTTTTATTTGTAAAGTAATTTTTCGTGTAGACGATGGTAGAATAATGCAGGTTTTGTTCACATAAAATGATGGGGCGGACAATATTAGAATAACATAAATTTTAATTTTGTAAAATATTCATGTTTACCTAGTGGAAACAAAAATGACTCTTTATTTATCTATCTTGTTCTCGTTTTGCTTCGGTAAATTTATGCATGTGTATGCACCCGTTACATTGCTAAATTATTGTTAATTTCAAGAACTATACGAGTATAATACATTCCGTATTAAGATAGAGCGCCAGATTTATGTATTGGGGCGGCTGGAACGACTGACTTACTGACTTGCATACGTGCAAATCAGGGTGTCGTAAGGGACGACAAAACGTGGCCCCTGCTTGGTGGTAGCTCAGATGCCCGGCTGACCAGTTACGAGTACCTTCTTGCTGGAGTTAGCTGCCAAACGACGTTCCTAGGAGGTAGAGAACCAGTACTTTTTCTTTCCTATCCATGTTTCTTGGCTGCCAAGGCGTCAGTCATGCCTTTTGCATTACCACCGACCATAGCCAATAGACTCCTAATAACAGGCGAATGGCTTCTGTCAACACATCTGGCTTATAGTACCGATATAAATTCGTGCCGTCTCATTCTTTCTCGTTGCTTAAATTAATCTATTTCTTTCCAACGTTTCGTGTGGCCTTGAATTAGCCAATCACAGCGTTGAATTAGCCAGTCACCCCGCTTCGTCTTACCTCAGCTAGTTGCCAGAATGCATTCAATACGGAAAATCAAACATTAGGTGTCTATTGGCTGTGCGGTCGATGGGTATTACTGATATCGATGTAGGGCTCGCTAGAGACTGAATGAATGGCTTGTGACGGTCGACAGTGGTAGCTGACCAGCTAGGCGTCAGTCCTGCCAGCAAGCCTAGAATACCTTTGAGATTAAAATGTATTTAATCTTCTCCTGCTATTTTGTCAGTTGCAGTCACTACTCCGAAACACCATTTATATTGTAAGCAATAATGATTATACAACCTACCCAGGTACGTTCACTACCTACACAGACATTAGGATGTTTGGGTAATATTTACATTTCCAGAACAGAGATATGCGTAGCAGTTAACAGGTGCGGGCGTCAATCTTCCCAGATGTTTGATGGCGGCCATAATTTAGTGACTTGATGCGTAAAGCAGAAAATATGACCTGCTTTAGAGAAAGTTTTTTAGTAATAAGGTTTATTTTACCAACTAATTACATCTTTGACAGCATTCCAACTATACGCTTCTACAGATTATATTAAATTTACTTATTAAGAAAAATAATATGAAATATAAAATGTTAAAATAACAGCTTAGAAACTCATATCCCCGAAGTAGTCACCATAATATTAAATGTTCGCTATTGTCATATCTTTAGGTAGGTACTCGCAGGATTAAGACAAATCAAGTCTAGTGCGACTCAGAGTCGTACACTAGGATTCCGTACCACCAAGTGATATTATTATCAACCTTAAATGCTCAATAACAAGATAGAATTTAGAAAATCCACTTTTTTAAGATACTTGTCAACGGATAACACATGTCACAGTTACAAAAAATCTGTGAAAATTTCAGGTGTCTACCTATTTCCATATTTCCATAGATAAAGCCCCGTGACAGACGGACAGACAGCGATGGCAAATTAATAGGATTCCGATTGTCACCCCCTGGGTGCGGCACCCTAAAAACGGCCCTTTGGTTTTTAGACCTCCCCAAAGGAACTAACATAATCCTTTGCGTAGCACAGTCGACTAAAAACTAACATACATTGTTAACTATCACGAACATTCCTACCCCAGCTCTCATACCTACTAACGAACTGACCGACATTCCTAATAACACCGTCTACTAACTGGACTAATCATCCTAGTTTCAAAGCAAGAAATAATTAATTTGTCGGCTTTGACTTTGTGGCAAACCGAACTCCTTTATATTTTTATTCTTTTTTTACTTTTAAGAATCACACGTCAATTTATTTTAAAAAATCATTGTATTAGGTTTATAAGTCAGTTGAGAAAATATCATTGTAAAAAACATCAATCAGTAAATAGCAAATTCATTTATCTGGTCTATTTTCTACTTCTAAACCCTCTGATCCCTCGCCGTCCGTTATAGACTTTTTTAAAGCAAATGCGCTGAGGACCAACTCTGCTGATTTATAAATGCTTCTACTGTGTCGTGATTGAACAGTTTGACACGTTTTGTACGATATTAATTTGTCAAGAAGCATATTTTATAAATTAGCTTGGGCTCCTGGGTTACGTGTTCCGGGTTCGATTTCCGGCCGGGGAAGATATTTGACATGTGACACAATAATGTTTAGTGCCTGCATGACCGAACAAAGCTCGGTATTTTTATTATTATTTTTTTACACCTGGACTCGAACCGCGGTCATCTAGTTTCGAGACCGCCCGATTAAAATAAAAGCTTGTGAAAATTACAATCCAAAAGAATGAAGAATGTAATTTTGTATCTTTACTACGCAAATAATATCTTATTCCATTCTTATATAATGGACGCTATAAACGCAATTTATTGTTAATATCTCCTATCTATCACGAGGTCCTTGTTCTAAATTGCATGTGGTTTTGTAATTAGCGTGGCTCAAGACGTTCATTGTCGCACAAGGGGAGAACTAGAAGGTAAAGCACGTACATTACACTATTTAGTTTAATATTTTACTTTACGTTCCTTAAAGAAATAAACTTAAGTTTAAAACCCAATTAAGTAGAATATTAAAAACGTAAAAAATAGACTTAGCCGGCGGCGTCGCCCGCGTGTTTGTCGGAAAACGACAATTGGATAGTAATTAATCAGCTTTGTTGAGCCGACTACACATTTTAGAGACGACCATCTCAGTCCTCAAGGGTAGCAACACATCTGTGACCAAATTATAACGAGACTCTTACTAACATTTACTTACTGGACTATTACTAACCTAACCTAAAAGGACTAACATTCACTAACAGTCCCTGTCCCAGTCCTCATACTTAACAACTAACCAACTAATGTTCTAACACCATCACCTAACCGGACTAACTATCCCAGTCCCCATAATTATGAGTCTTGTTCTAAGTCGGTCACAGTTGTCATGGGCGGCAGCGGAAGGTGATGCTGCATGCTCGTTTGCTGAAAAATCATAAGCAAAAACCTAAGCGGGTGGCAAAACATTCCAACATATGGGCTGGCCACTAACTCCTCCACCAGTTCACACTGGAGCAGCGTTGTGGAGTATGCTCTAGACCGACCGAAAGACCCGTGCTCAGCAGTGGGCCAATGATGGGTTGAAGCCACGCAAATGACGTGTAAACCTTGCCCGCAAAGCGTAGGGGCCCGGGTTCGATTCCCGGCCGGGTGAGATATTTTATGTGACAGATAAACGTTTGTTCGCGGGTCATGGGTGTTAGTGATGTGTTATTTGTGTTGTCCATGCCCCCCACGACACAAGGAATCCTAGTGCGGGGTTATGAGTGTTTAAGCATTTTTTTATTTAATGAGCTTGAATCGTTCCTTATTTTACATTGAATGTTCTTAGTTATTTTTATTTACATTACGGCAGCCTAATTTGACAGACTGTTATTAATATTTACACATCAACCATAATACTAAAGCTTCCATTAATATTAAAATTCTGGTAAGATTAACGAAATCATTTTTATGAAACGTATAAATTGAGCTAACGTTGGGACCTATTTGTCTGTTACCCAAAATTATGTAAATGTTTAAAGTAAGAAGTGTACCGTCGTATGGTGGTTTATCTAATATCGAACGATGATTTGTAAAGATAAACAATGTCAATGTTTAGAAAACATAAAAAATTGGTCGCAGGGCCCAGATACCACCACCCGCCACGTTATCTAGTTCCATTTCTTCCGCGTCCATCCATCCATCCATCCATCCATCAAACCACCAAAACATTGAAGAAAACCGAACGCTTAGGCCAATCGCGCCTCTCTATCGCTTGTTTCGCGCTCTCGCTTGCACGCTCGGCTCAGGTGGAACGTGACAATGACGTCATACTTTTTCGTGCGTGCAGCCGGCGTTCATCGATTTATAAGACGTTATCAATTCAAAAATATAAAAAAAAAGTTTTATAGTAAGAAGAAGTAACACTAAAAGAAAACGTAGGCCCTGTACCTTGCCGCCTAAGCATACGTAGGGATTAGGGACAGAGAAAGTGACTTTGTTTTATACTATGTAGTGATATGTTATAAGGTATAACGTGATCATAGCTATAGCCCGGCGCGGCGGCTTACGTCTATTTTACGTGTAGACACTTAGACAGGGAAGATAAAGAGCAATGGATGCCGTCTATCGCACTTATTAGTGTTGTCCATGCCACCCGCGACACAGGGAATCCTAGTGCGTGTGAGTGTAAGCTTTTATATTATTCATTCGCTTACAGTACAACACTAACCTTCTTCCGTTTATTTTAATTTATGAATAAAAATCTCGAGAGACGAACAAAGTACCTGCGTATTTACTTACAAAAATTGCGTTCTTTATACCTTTCGCTCAGTTCCCCTCGAATTTCATCTGTTGGCGAAATTAATTAGTGCGAGATTAAGAGCTACGACTGCCTTGATTTATGTCAGGGGTAAAGAAAATATTCTTTTGGGGCACTACGATTTTTTTGTATCCATTTCTTCTTCATCTAGACTTATAATGAAAATGTAACATATCGCTGCCTGTATGCATGGAGGATATATTATTTTGCCTTTATAAACGCAATGGAACCCAAAAAATCGTTGTTAGAAATTTTGGTTGTTTGTCTGTGGCAAGAAACAACTTACCAATTTAAGGTGTGGTTTTCACTTACGTATTGTAGTAAATTTCAAAAATTAGTGTTAATTGTTTTATTTAAATATTTTTTTAAAATAAATCACACACAGCATACGGCATTTCGTTAGGCGACAATTTCTACTAGATACACAGCATACGGCATTTCGTTATGTGACGATTTCTACTAATCGCACTACCCGTAAGCCGCGTTAAGGGTTCGTTCCAAAAAAAATACATATGTAAGTTTAAAGAATCACGTCTAACAATTTTCGAGTATGGGTACTAAGGGATATATTACCCGGAGCTACTGGTTTATAAATTACAATCGTTTCATTTAATCATCACCAAATTCCCATCTGCTTCTGTCCAATGACTGCTAATTTTCATTTGAATATTGTAGTCTGCAAGAACCCGAGAACGGGATAAATTATGATTGATATCCGACAGAGAAATCTCATAATTAATTACTGTTATAGCTTATAACGGTTTCTGGTCCGACAATTCCGCAATCCTGTTCCTCAGGATAGAGTTTTTAGGGTTCCGTACCGAAAGGGTGACAAACGTTACCCTATTAACATGCTTCCGTTGACTTTGTGTCCTTCAAAGGCGGCATATAGCCCAGTTGGTAATTGCATCTGCTCTCTTTGGTGGTCTCGACTTCGATTCCAATTTGAGTCAGATATTAATGCGAGACGGGATTTTGTATCACACAATTTTATCCTGAATTTTTGAAGTTTACGCAGACAAAGTCACGTGGAAGCCTCTATACTATTTGAAGTAGACATATACTCCGATACAGTGAACTCATAAAGAACTCTGTTACACAACACTACGATTATCTAAATTGCTCCAATTCTTGGCTGTGGACTAATCAGCTGTAGATGAAACAGGTGGGGCGAGATTAGGCACGTACAAACAGAATGATTTTTGCGACTCAGAGCTGTTGTTTACACGCTCTGATGTCTGAGATATTCAATTTTTCCGTGCATTTGCTCCAAACACATAGATCTAGACATGACTGTATCGAAACATATTGCAAATAACAAATCGAGCAACTTGATTATAAGCGGCGCACACTAATAAGATGTATAGACGATACTTAGCCTTAGCTCACACTTTACTTACGAAAAACATAGCTTTGCAAAGACTGCGATTTGGTATTTATAGATATGTCACGCTGAGATTTTGCTCAGCATAAGCTGTCATAATTGATTGCTGCCATCGATCTGTTTGTTAATACGAAAAATTTAAATGTCTTAGAAATCGACTAATAATCGATCAAGGTTCTTTTGGGACCATTATTTTTGTTCGGATAATGGCCAGAGTTTTTGGTAAGTCGTCGATTTCATGAACTTATTAGACTTTGCTCAGCTCGTACTCAGCCAAGTCGAAGATCGCTTTATAAATACGAAAGCTGTCTTAAGTCAGAGTAAAGTCTGAGCTAAGTCTAAGTATCGTCTATACATCTCAGCCTAAGAACCCTTTGAGAGCTGTTTTTAACAGCAATTTAATATTCGTTAACTAGGCGACCCGTATAGCGCAATGGTCGGCCAGCCATTCAAAGGGTCCTGGATTCGATTCCCAGTAAGGCGGTAAAAGGTCAGGGTGTGCGAACTTGCTTTTGTGCCACACATTCATACACCCACACCAGGATGCTCTGTGTCGCTACCAAATGAACCAAAGGAAAAAAGCAAATAAAACATCACTAACACCCACGACCCGAGAACAAACACTTATCTGTCACATAAATATCTGCCCCACCCGGGAATCGAAATGGGGACCCCGCGCTTCGTAGGCTGGGTCCCTACCAACTAGGCTACGGAGTCAAATAGAATCAAGTAATGCCTGATACTTTTAATGGTATCCTCTGTAATCTATATAAATAAGAAAGGCAAAATAATTGAATAAGAACATATTATACTTAATTACATAATTACTCCATAATACACGTAATTACACGGCATAATAGCAAAAGCAGCGGGAAGGATAACTGATAATACTATTGAGTAAGTGTAGGAACACGTCCAATTTTCGCCACCAATCCTACTTAATAAATATTAGTCCCTTATCCCACATAACGTGGTTATTAACACCTTACTTGGTCAATATACTGGAATTATCCCTTCCCTAATCTGGATTTCTGTTAGCCGAGTGGTTTGAATATCGGAATCCCGAACAGGAGCGCCCGGGTTCAAATCCTGCCCGTAATTTTCAAAAAATATGTGCGTATTAACAATTAATTTATTAATTGTGTAGAATTGTAGATGAAGGAAAACATCGTGAAACCTGCACATCTATGTGCATGTTCTCAAAGGTGTGTGAAGTCTAGCAAACGGCACTTGGCCAGCGTGGTGGACAATGGCCTGTATGTCTAACATTGTGAGAGAGACCCGAGCCCAGCAGTGGGACAGTTTCGGATTTCCGCGATGAATCTGGTTCTAGTTAAGTAATTAACGCCCTTAATGAGTATTAGTTGCGTTTATAATTGCATGCATTAAGGCGCTATAATCAGTGGTTTGTCGGCTAAGTGATTAGATTGAGCAACAGTGGGTGCGGTCAGTTGGATGGTTGACCGCTGGTAGCGAAGTGTTAGCGCTTTTTTGCTTTGGAGGACATATTACGCTTAAGAAATTTATTTCCATTAACTGTCATAGACACAAGCCGCCTAAAAAAACACCTTAAATTAAGTACTTTACATTTAGTAAAAAGTAATCAACTAGTTTATTGTAGAGATGTGCCGATCATGACTTTTCCGACTAGCCGACTAGCCGGTTAGTCTGTTGTAAAGAGACCAAGCCGATTACTGTTTTTCACTAGTAGTAGTAGTAGACAATTCGTCGCTGACTACAATAGTTGCCGGATAGTCGCCTTTATCAACTAGTAGGAACATCTCTAGTCTATTGTAATCGCTTTCTATTCACCCCACAGCGTAATTCCGACCTATTATTATCGATTCTTCAAGCATTTTATCAGCAAGGGTCCAGTGAAGAATAGGAAATATCTCACAAAGAAGTGCTCTATTAATTAAGAAGACCAACTAATTTGTGATAGCGCCGTCCTAAGCGGATTTGCTTTGTTCTTTCAAACAAGGTTTTCAAGCGTGTTTAAAGATTGTTTTCCTTTAAAAGGTGGTCTGTTGGTAAATGCATCTGCTCTCTCTCTTTGGGGATCTCGAATTTGATTCCAATTTAAGCAGATTTTTAATGGATTGTGAGATAGTTAAAGTGAAAGTTCCACCCTTCCGCTGCCGCCCATGACAACTATTACAAACCCAGAAAAGAACTCAAATCAGGACGATAGGATGCTTAGTCTAGTCAACAGAGGCTGTTACTAAGAACGTTAGTTGGTCAGTTAGTTAGTAACTATCAGAACTGGGACAGCAACTGTAAGCGATAATTTTTGTTTGTTGTTGTTAGTAATGGTCCAGTTAGTAATTGTTAATAAGAGTCGAGTTCTCATTCGGTCACACGTGCTACCCTTGAGGACTAAGATGGTCACCCCTAAAAGTGTAACCGGATTTTACCTTTCCAATTCAACTCAACAAATGGTATTAAATCAATTAAATAGTACCTACTAGGTACCGTGCCGGGCGGAGGTACCACCCACGGAGCAAATACAAAGTACCACCGTTGCAATAGTAAGTACTAGGTACCGTGCCGGGCGGAGGTACTGCCGTTACAATTTTATGCCAAAAGCCTAAAACATTAGGGTACATGCACAGATTAACTCAGAAGAACAAAGGATATATCTTCTATTAATCAATGTTGTACGGCCAGAAGATTAATGAGCTAAGAACTTCGCACTGTTAGACGTGGTGAGCCGCTGAGATTTATCTGTTTTGTTCTAAAACTAAAGTGTTTATTTTAAATGCAGAATTTTAAACTTAAATATGATTTTAAATTTTTATCATCGCGGATAGTGGTCACGATTTTTACAATTCATGCCGATATTTCCACCCAATTGCATGGATCATTTTAATCTCTGAATGTCGGATTTGAAAAAATATCTATACAAAAAGCCACATTCATGAGGACGGCTATCCAAAATCACGATACAATATTTAATTAGCCTTGAATATTGGTTTGTTTTGTATTTATTAATAAAAAACTTCATCTACTTGACTATATCACTTTTAGCAAACAGAAGCACTTTTAGCAATGTTCTAAGAAGTTGATATTCTAAAAAGGGAAAAACTTCATAGACATAATTCATGTTGTACCAAGCAAGATAACATATTAAACTTTCAAGTAAATAGCTTGGAACTTCTGAAATATCTACATAAAAGTATTTGGAGATATTTAGTACAAAGTAACATAAAACTTTGAAACGAGCCCACGGCATAACACCTTTCCTTGGTAGCTGTTTTAGTATGGTCTAAGAATAAACTATTGTTCGCTTTAAAAAGTTTAATAACATTTAAATGTATAATTATAATAAAAATGTAAGTAATCGGCTGCATAATAATGTGCATAAATAATATATGAGTAAATAATGATTTTTTAAAAATTTTTCTTTTTTAAGTGTGTATCGTAGTCTCGGATAACTCTCACTACTCTATTTAACACAGCTTTTTAAAATTTAATGTTTGAATAATGCCAAACCGTTTAAAAATAAAAAAGCTATCTTCAATAAAAAACCACGTGATCGTGATCGTTCAAAATAATTTTCGAGTGTGCGTAGCAAGAGACAGGTTTCTTGAAGCGAAGCGGGTTTAAGATATCTCAAATGTATTCCGTGGGTGGGTTTAGAAATCTCAAATACACTTCACGCCACCAATCAGTATAATATAGACACTGACTTATTTACTATGGACGTCGCGTCTCTTACTAAAATCACGTAAAAATCTCCCAGTCACAGCCATAGCGACAAAAGAAATGTTAACAAGGTAATTTAAACACTAAACCAATACATCACGATTTAATTTCGATTGCAGTCGATTGTAGCTTTTTTGCGTTTTGTTGCTCATTTGGCTCGGACATTTTTAGCGCGGACCCGACTTCCATAGGAATAATAAGTCAATGAATATAGATTATTAATTTGGCCCAAGGCCACCAATACTAGCTTTAAACTCAATAAGTCAACAACAAAGAAAACAATCAAACAGTTTCTAGGTCACAAGTGAAACCTAAGTTAAAACGATCCGTATTACCATAATATGTACTTCTGAAACCCAATAAAACGACTAAACCGCTATCTCTTATACATTAACCTACATTCGAATCGCCACATATACCAAACACACCAAAACTTATATCCAATTTTAAAGTCCTGTAAAGTCAGGCTGATGGTAACATAAGCTATTTCCCGCCTTTTTACTATCGCATTAAAGACCTAAATGGTTTGGGCGCGCTGCGCTCTTACCTCCAATGACGGTCATATATCGGTCTGCAAAGGTTCTTAAAGTTTTCCGAGGGGCGGAATGAAAATCTATTACTGTATAAATTAAAATAAATATTTTAGTGTTGTTTGTTGTATAATAAAGGATGCTATAACTATAGGGATGTAACAGGTTCGGATACGGATAAAGTTGAATCTATTGATACTCCATAAAAACAAACAAAACTATTACTTTTGCAAGTTTAGAAAAAATATAGTCTAGTGTCTGTCTGTGTGTCAAGTGTCAAGAATGTCAATGCCTGTGTCTTGACATAGACATTAGAGTTTTTTTAATCAAGTATTAATCTTTCGTACCATGAAAAAATATTAACTTCCTTCCACTCATCTGGGACGCCGTATTCATGCGCGGGCGTTGGTGTAAGTGTGCGTTTGAGCGTATTTGAAAACTATAAGTATTTTTTTTAATTGTAAGCATATTACGTGCACGGAAGATTATCTATCTGTTTATGGATTAGACTATCTGTATACCTACAGAAAACAGAAGATAAAAAATACTGCTTCAATCAAAAGAAGAAGAAAGAGACATTGACAAATGTAACATTACATCTCACCTTTCTACAGATAAAACACCGATACATTGTCTAGATAAATGAAATTGCGTCTGAAATGAGAATGTACGTGAGAATTAGTTGAGTAAGAAATTACTTTAAGTGATTGACAATTTAACTTATCTCGAGGCGTCTGAATCAGGCCATTTTTCGCGCCTTACCAGGTCATAATCCAATTTTAATGAGCCCTGACTTCACTTTATAATATAAGAGGGTTTTCCTTAAATTTCTTTCGGATAGCGTTTGAACCTCCTACCTCTTTTAAAATTTGCATGTTGCATTAAAATATATTCAAATGTTTTAGCATTTAGTGCCGAGGTTATTCGGATAAAGACATTATTTTATTTTCGAATATTATTTTCGAATATTATTATCGAATATTATTATCTGCTTAAGTAGTCCCTAGTCAGACATAATTTTTTTGTAAATATCACTGAATATTTTCGACAGTATAAACTTATAAATAACATATTTATAAAAAAATACCGGGTCGATGTCTGTACATTTAGTTATTTGAGAATAGGATAGAATATTCTTATTCTATTTTTATATTAAATTTGAGAAAAAGTATTATTGGGTTTTAATAGAGTTTATAAAGCTCACCCGGTGTAGTACCACCGCCCGCCACGGTAAAGTAGAACCATTTCTACCGTGTAATAATTGTTTTAACAGCAATTGGTTAGAAAAATCTATAAATGCAAAATGTAATCATGATTTAATATATGTGCGCAGTACATTTCTTTTACCATTTTCTTTACTTCCCCAAATTAAACTAAGTACTGGTAATAGACACTGTAATACGGTCTTTCGTTATTCATCTCCGATTCTGAACAAATTAGGACAACAAAATATTTTGTCGTCCCTTGAACACGATAACGGAATAATTGCTCCTTTTCATTAATTTGTAAGGAAATCTCTGAAGAATAGGACCACTCACTATCTTTTTGTCGGGTAATATCTTTTATAAAAATACGTAACAGAACACCGTTGAAACGCGATTTATAACAGAACTGTCACACTGCTGAGGAAATTTGTGTGAGTTTTCCTTAATGTTCTCAATGGTGGCTTCACTTGGCCAGCGTGGTGGACTACGGCCTGTACCTCCCTCACATTGTGAGAGGCTACCCGTGCCCAGCAGTCGGTAAGGTGTGGTAAGTGGATGGCAATGCTGTAGTGCTTGTAGTTTCCATAATCCACTCATAAACACTAATAATATCATAAATATCGTATTCCACGGCCGAAAAATCGATACAAATAAATAAAATTGGAATGTCTGTTTGTTATATAAATAACCTTTTTACTAAATGCATGCGGGCACAGCAAGTAGATATTAAATTAAGTAACCAATTGTAAAAAAATATAAGTAAGTTTCTAAAAAAAAAATTCTGTAAAAATCAATGAAAAAACTCCGCTTTTGAATTTATAGTGTGAAGTTTCACATCATCTGTGCGTAGAAACTGAACACCTTTGATGTTACTAATACCCTGGGCTACGTGGACCACTTACCATCAGGTGGTCATCACTAACATTAAAAACGTACCAGTGTTTTACAATTTTTCTTTCAAATTCAATACATAATGTCCTAGCTCATTAAATCTATTGATGATTGAATCATAATGTTAATAAAAAAATATTTAAAAGTCCGTAATGATGTGAAAATACGCTCAAGTACATAGAAAGGACCAATCAACAATGCTTACCTTTGTGCCTTCAAACCCTTATCATGAGGAGCCATTGTTGGACAGTAGGAGACTTTACCGACCAATATTACTTCGGAGTTTAGTATCCTTCGAATATTTTTGGTATATATCTACCTATAATGAAAATTTAACTAATTGCTGTCAGTACATAAAAAATATATGAGAAAAACTGTTATTGAAGGCCTTTAATAATGCAGTAGAGCCCAAAATAAAGTTTCAGTAAGGTAATATTTAGTTAGTTTTATTTTAATCCGTTCACAAATAAAAAATCAAAATGTGTGCTATTCACACGTACTAGAAGTGAAACTTTAAAAAAACGAATACTGTCAGTCCAGATAAGTGTTTTCCTTTGCTTACGTAAGCCACCATTTTGTCTCTTTTACCTTTCCGTTTCTTTTCATTTGCGCGTCATTTCCGTTTCATCAACTTCCAAATCACAACGATACTAAAGAAGTTTTCACTTCAAAAAGATATGTCAATTTAAAAGTCCTGTCTAAACATTTTTGAGTGTGGCCACTAAAGGCGTAGGTTTACTAGTCGTAGTAATTACTTTAGTCACTATGCTGTTATCAGTTCAGGAGGTCGCTCGTCAGTAGCCGCCCCTGATTGAAATATTTATTTTATTTATTTATTTATTCTTTATTGTAACAACCTTAAGCTAGGTTTACAAGGGGCGGACTTAAAGCTTATTGGCATTATCTACCAGTCAACCCATATCCGGTAATAATAATATCCGGTTATGCATAATAATATCATAAAATTGCAATGTCATCGGAGCTAAAGCTACAGGCAAAATTTTAATTCCGCACAGTGGGGAAGTCGTTCTACTTCACATTGCAAGATTTGACCCGAACATACATACTTAGATTACATAAAAACATTGCGAGTAAAATAACAGCTTGTAAAAACACTATCTTTCGAAGACTTCGTTTCCTTTAAACTCCCAACAAGCAAGAGAGCATCTCTAACACACAAGGTTTACATATTATCTATCCTCAAAATATTAACCAATCTAAGCACATAATTTTTCTGGTTTGTAAAAGTCCCGTTTTTTGACGGCTTGCTTCAATTTGGAAACCTGTTTTAACAACTTTTTTCATTACCAAACAATGTATTGGAAATTGTGTCTTGTTTTAGGGGAATGGCATTTTGCGGTGTAGAGTTAATGGAAAAGTGTATCTCTCAATCAAATTTATTCACCTCTGACTTTAACTTTAATTTATCGTTGGAACATGGATGATATTAGAGAAATAACAATGTTTTTAGAAAACTTGTGCATTTGTCTTTGAGTTTGTTTCCGCTCGTCACAGAAGAAGTTCAATCAAACGTTTACTAAGCCAGATTTTATATGATCTGTAGGGAATCCCCTTCACTCCACCTTACGGCACCCCTGCCTTGGTAATGTAGATACATGTATATGCAAATAAATGTTTAGGCGGTACTCCTGAAATTGACGTATGTATCTATTTTTTGCTAACCAATTGAATGAAAGCTACAACAAACAGACTAAAATTTCTAAAATCATTGTTATGAGATCTTAAGCGTTAATAGTTTCTTCCCAATTGTCATTCATGTACAGACATCGATAACTTAGTTTTATTATACATATGTATATGTGTCAAATAGATAAAGTGTCAAATTAATAAAAAGCGTATCAATTTACTAACATGGTCACAAAAAAAAACGCTACACATACTCTGCCATCGTGTTTTTTATCTACAGCTCGATTCAATTTAGATGCTTATATTAGGAACTGGTTTTACTGTGAACAGATGAAATTAAAATATAAACTGTACTTATATAAGAAAGACTTATTTATTTCACGTGTGGCGACAATGACTACCAACCAACAACCTGAATCACGCTGTCGAAGTTTTCTACTCTGCTCGCATATACGAATTCCAAACATAAACGATCGGAGCGCTACCGCTTCCTAGGCATGACACCTAGTCTGGTGGAAATCTCCCTTCGCTAAACTGGCGACCCTTGGACAAAAATACGTCTGTTCTGAACACAGAGAGCGTCATTCTTCTCACCTCACTTCAATACTCACAGCAGATGGACCACATAGCAGCATCGCCCGGCAGTAGCCACGCAAATTCCACAGGTTCGCAGCGTACGTGGAAGATACTTCCAGTTTCTGGACGAGCTATTGCCCATGACTATATAGATGGCTTGAGTGCACATCACTTGCACTCCGCATTGATCTTATCACCGTTAATCATCATTTTTGCAATTGCATTTGTTCGTGTTTCGAACTCAGCTCGGAGGATTTGAAGGAACTTACACACATTTCAAGTTAAATAAAAGCTTGTTTAAAAAACTAAATGTGGCACTCGGAGACTGCCGCGGTAAAGCTATTGCATAGCATTTTTTATCAACTCATGCAATTATAATTATTAGAAGTTATATAGTTATATCAGAACAGCGCCATCTAGTTTGTAGAAAACATACGTACCATACCTTAGTATTAAGGTACTAGATGGCGCTGATTGGGGGTGTTAGGTTTTTTCGTTACGGAATTTCTGGATTCGGTCCCCACGCTCAAGGCCCGCGATAAAAGCTATGCAATAGCTTAAAAGTTAACGCAAGAAGTAAAAAATATTTATGATAGAATTAATTATAAATATGATATATAAACGCAAAATCAATAACATAGAATGTGGCCCTCTGTTGAGGATGATTTCACCGCATTGTTTAAATGAAGGTTGTGGTGAAACCAGACCCTAAACAACCCTTTTTCATTACGTCAAAAGGCAATCGAAATTGCGTCCTCTTTTTCGGCCATCCATTTTTTGCCGATCCAATTTCATTTCCAGGAACATACCGCTTAATTAGTTTGTTAAAACAATCCATGTTACACTTTTGCTTAATTTTTAGTTATTAGTTTTTATTGTAAAGAATTTGTCATGTTAGAATATTATTGCTGAATGCTGTTATTGTCTAATAGAAAGCGCATTGTAAAAAAAAATATTATTTTATTTGATTATTTTCCGTCCTTGGCAAAAAACAAAAGCGTTAAAATTATGTTTGAATCACTAATTTATTTTATACTAGCGACCCGCCCTCGCTTCGCTTCGGGAAACTTATTCCTTCGATTTGCAAAGATTTAGTTATATATTTTGGATAATTCACAATATATCTTTATAAATTATATCGTCTATGTTAGTCTGATGGGTAAGCTATATTATTATAAAGTTTCATCAAAATCCATTCAGTAGTTTTTGCGTGAAAGAGTAAAAAAACAGACATTCATACGTCCATATGTCTCATTTATAATATTAATAGGACTATAGCATGCAATGCCTACCTGCCCGCTTACTTGCCTGAGGAATAATTATGTGTGATCACAGCAGATCACATAGTAAGCGAACTATATTTTATATCTTGTTAGAATAGAATTCTCTTAAGTTCTGCACCTAGTTATTAGTTTGGTACATAAGAATAATTAAAATTAAAAACGTAGCACAAAAGGCAATCTTATCGCTACATATATCAACAGGTAGAGATCTTCAAAGGAGCTTTAGGTTACCTAAAGTTAGTTACTTGTACCTTACCTCATGCGTAAATAATTGATTGATTGAATAAATAATTAATTAACAGTGTGATGCTCACGGCGTTAAAATATTATTTAGCTTACCCTTTTCTGGTATTAGGGGATAATCTTCCAATTATTCACCCGGTTACAATGGGTTGTGTGGGATTATATTTAATTAAAAATTCGGGCTAAAGTTGGCCTCCTCGATCACGACACTGACGCGGGCCATAAATCCCTTTGGCTGTTTTAATTGCACCAAACTGAAGAAGACTTTTCAGCACACAAGACATTTTATCACGTAAAAATTACCAGAAATGCAGATAATGCGTGAAGTTAGGCAAGGAGGGGTCAGGTGAGAAGAGAAAGAAGAGGAGACGAGTGGAAATGACCGCTAGTGTGTGTACGTGTATATTTACATACTAGCACTAAGAAATTAGCAGGTGTTTGAATAAATCTATAAATCTTTACAAATAAATAGAATTGAAGCGCCTGTCTGTGATTTTTAAAATAACTGTTTTTTCAAGCGCTTACAGTTATTTAAACGATACTAAAACAAATGAACTTAAAAAAATGTCTGTCCATCTTTCGATTTGGCTGGGCTGGGACGGCTGGCCTGGAACGGCTGTGCCGATTTTAATGATTTTAATTCATACGAAGAATAGAAGATGTTATAGGGCAATATATAGGTTTTTTGTAACGGGATTTACGTTTCAAGTGAATCCATTGAAGAAATAAAAAGTTTCTGTTTATCCCCTTTTTATCACCTTAGGGGGAATTTCAAACAATTATAATATTATATTATAATACAATTTATAGATTTAAAAACCTACATCCAAAAAATGAAACCATTGTTCCTGAAATTTCTTTTAGGCGACTGCAAGCTAAGTCCAACAAAAAGTCTGGCTTCCGAAATGGTCGTAGAGTTGACGTAGATAAATGAACTCCAGCGGGTCCTAATTAGCTATTGCTGATCAGCTTTTTGTTACCGGAAACGGTACTTGTATAAATCCGATAAAGATCTTAGTCATCATCATTTGAGTGAGGAATTTTATATCTTAACTACTAATAATAGATGAGACGTGTTGAGATGAGTTTAAGCGAGGTGAGGTAAGAGGTTGGGCAAGGTGAGGTCAGGTGAGTAGAGAGAGCCATTTGTTGTGCGTCATTTAGTCGTTTCGTAATCGCGTCGTTATCGCACGTGTGATAGATAGGTACTTATTCGTATGTTGATATTGTTTGTAACTTAATTTGTTACTAGTTAATGACGTCAGCTAACAAAATATTAAAAAGATACATGTACCCTATTTCACATGAGCGATGTAATAACCCCGCGACGGCCGCGACACACCGATCTCATTCAAAATTACTTCCGGCCCATAAACTGTGCTTATCACCATAACATTAAAATGATTGATGGCCTCATTCAGAAGGTTCTCAATAGAAAGGGACATCATTATATTGGATTATCACAGGAAAGGTCAAATTCTACCCTTTAAAGATGTATTTGGTGTACATAATGTTTGAATTACTAAAGTATTTCCATTGTTACGGAAGTCGTCTATTGAGTTCGGGTGTATCCGATATACCCATAGTTTGGGGTTTAGATCGGAGATTACGTTAATAGATTTTATACAATAGATTGGATACCACGGCACGCGTCTTATAATATGTGGTTATTGAATTTATAATTATGCTTTTAGCGCGTTTGGGTAAACATATCAGAATGTACTTACTTAATTTTAGCGCGTGACAGAAGTTGCGCGCGTCGATGTAGGTAACTATCACGATTGACGACATTTTAAAATTTTAAAGTTCTGAAAATGCATTTGATAATTTATCCTTTTATTTTTTTATTACTAATTTTTAGAGAAAATAATTTAATCTAAAAATATGAGATGAAATCACTAGTGAGGCTGAATGACGAAGTTGTCGTTACAATACTAATAAAGCATCCTTTGAGTTTATACTAACCGAGTTTATAGTAGCCGGCGGTGGTACTACCCCGGGGGAACTCTAAATTTTATTTTATTTAAACATTGAATTGCTTATCAATTTTTATACTTAACAATATATTTTTCTGCTTCCATCTTACCAATATGCAGGAAGCGTTGCATAAATCGCCCGTCGCATGCTTCGTTCGAATTCTTCCGCCATCAGGAAGCGATTAGATGTAGTGATACGGTTGGGGTTCCAAAGTTATTTTATAGGTTACTATTTTATATCTGCTCAACATTTTGCTGCAAGGATATTGTTACGACGTCCAATATTGCTAGAACTCTCTTTTAGATCGGTTGCTACCAGAGGTTGATTAACGCATATTGTTAAACAAAGTGTCTTAAATTAGGTGAACTTATAAGATTTAGTACAAGCACGTATAAGGCTCAACAAGAGATCTTTAAGTAAAGGTTCTTCAAAGAAATCTCACCGATCCGGAACTAACATGAAGTACGTCCATTGAACAGAGCCAATTTAAACCCCGAATTTTCCGATTTCACTGGATGGGAACACCGGAAAATTAGGAGGATAAATAGACCCTTATTAAAGGAAATTTCCACACAATGGCTTCTAATGATTGTAAGGATGATGTATCTGGTGATATTTGGTTCAAATCTATGCATAATTAATCTGATTAATCTGCCATGAATCATGAGGAAGTAAATCGCTTATGTAGAGTTTATTGTTGTTTGTAAGAAATTTGAGACAAGGATTGATTAAATAGGCTTATAGGTTAATGGGTTTTCGTTTTGGTAATTCAGGTGGAAGGAGAAGGGGTTGAAAAATATTAAGCGTGATGTAATCCTCCCTTCATTGCAGTAAAGTAAATCTTTTAGAGTCAAGTGTCATTTATACAATTTCTCAGATTAGTGGAGGGCTTAGCTTCCAACCTAAGTATTGGAAGTTTTTATGTCACCCAAAGGCCCTGAAATTGCTTAACGACTGCTATCTAACGATAAAAGTGGGGACCGTGGGACCTTTACACACCCTCCGAAGCACGAACACGCTCAAGAGACTTTTGCAACTAACGTTCACCCATCCTACTACAGACTGCTCCCGCTCTGTCGATCAGTTAGGATCGACGCAGGCCGCCGTGCCATGAGCGCACAACTGACCACACCTGAAGTTATTAAACATAGTTATTTAATTTAACAATAGCATCGACGACGCTCTTTTTAACATCTTCCGACCTTATATTTGATTTGATAAGGAATCGCCAAAAAAATAAATGGAATTCCTTTGAATAAATGTTACAGAGACTTGGTAATTAAGATAAAAAGAAAGAACTAAACTAAAACCAAAAGTAGGTATTAACCCAGTCCAAAGTTAGGCAGTTACGTGAAAACACCTAATCAAAGTTCCCCTCATTCTACAAACAGAGCCAGTTATTAAAGTACAGTATAGTTTGAAAGTTCCAGAAGTTCGGCCCATAAAACCCCAGGACGTAATAACCATCAGGATTCGAAAAGTCGATGACGAAGTACGACCCGACCGTTCAATATGGCAGGTACGAGTACTGCGTGGGGTCGAAGTGACAGCGTTTTCATTCGAAAACTACCAGAACGTATTAAATACTAAAACAAACGCTAACACACTTAGACTCTTCGATTGGAGGCCCAGTCTTGGAAAGAGGAGCATAGGAGGTCTCCGACCAGATGGACTGAAGATCTGAAGAAGACAGCTGGCATCCGCTGGATGCAGAAGGCTCAGAACCGGTCAGATTGGCGCAAGGTAGGGGAAGCCTTATGTACAGCAGTGGTTCGATGTATGAAATTTTTTCAATCCCTCATTTGCTTCTGAGAATCATAACGCTTTAACATGATCGCAATGGCGCCATACGTCTAACCAGTTGTAATGCGAGTACCAAGAGGAATGTTTAATACCAAGTGTAGTTGAATAACAACGTGTAGTAGTAATTTATGCTGGATTTATTGCCATTATTGGAATAATTTAGAGCTTATTCAACACATAAGCTTTGGATTTATTGCTATTGAAACAATTTAGAGCTTATGTTTAATCCAAGCGGTGTTTAATTTTCGAATGCAATCATAACATTTCATACTCCACTGATTGAATACATTTTGAAATTTATAAAAATCTTTATGGAATATGATGCAACTGATCGATTGGAGAAATATTATATGTTTTTTGCAACAGATTCCATAAAAAAAGGATTTAAGATTTTTTTGTCTGTGTGTTTATTTGTTTGACGATTTATCTGTGAATTTGTTCCCGCTAATTAAACGGTTTAAATTCACGAATAAATACTTGTGGTAGGGTTGGTTTGACATTTAATAAAAATAAATAAATAACGCTACACACTCATAGCCCCACACTAGGATTCCCTGTGTCGTGGGTGCCATGGACAACACACAAGACAAGGACACACACCCAGACCAAGAACGGAAATTTAAATTCATCATTCAAATTTCCGCCTAGCTGGGAATCGAACCCAGGACCCTCGGAACGGCGATCCGGCGTGCTAACCATAGCGCCATCCGGGTCGTCAAAATAAATTTATGTTCTATTTCAAGTTTACTTAGCTAAGTTTGGTAGCTTAGAATAACTACTCTAAGGTTGGTAGTGTGGCCCTGCCTGCGAAGCAAGGGTTCCGGCTTCGATTCCCGGCCGGCGCAGATATTGATGTCAGAGATAAATATTTGTTCTCGTTGGTGTTACTAATGTATTATTTGTGTTATCCATGCCCTCGCTACTGTTGTGTGAATGTTTATTATTATTGCGCGTGAAACGTATTATTATTTCAACAAACCTTTCAATTTGGGTCACATGCCAACCGTCATCCGTTTCCTTCAAGCCTGGCGAAGCATCTGTAGCTCCGTTGATGTTGCACGTGACCATGGGCCATGACGACCATTTACCATCAGGTGGGTCCAATGTCTGTTTGAACGTCTCTTTTAAAAAAACGAAGGAAAATAATTATATGGACATACGCAATGATTATTATAAGTGAAATAGATATTTCACTAGCGTGCGAAAAATGCGACAGTCAAACTTTGCTAATTGCCCTACTTTACATGGTGGTATCCCTTTCTTTCTCACGCGTTCCGTAATTATCTGTCACATCCATAGTTCAGTAATGTGATCGGAGCGGATCCAAAAGTGCTTATGTTTTATGAATGTAACGTCTCAATAGTTATAATATACAAGTTGTCCCGGCGTACTTCGTACCGCTTTATAATTAAAAAATGTTTTGGTGATATATCGACAGCAACGCCACCTATCGGGTCCAATTGTGAATCTAAACCATTCCCAGATCCCCTTGAACACACACAAAAAATTTCATCCAAATCGGTCCAGTCGTTAAAAATGTTTTGGTGATATATCGACAGCAACGCCACCTACCGGGTCCAATTGTGAATCTAAACCATTCCCAGATCCTCTTGAACACACACAAAAAATTTCAACCAAATCGGTCAAGCCGTTTAGGAGGAGTTCACTCTCATACACACTCACACTCGAATTATATATATTAAGATTTGGACAGCCGCATGATCAATAAAGCCTCAATTTTTTACCAAGCCTACAAAATCTTATAAATGAGCGAGTACAAATTTGAAATCCCCGGCAAGAACATAACGAGCCATTGCTAAACTTTGTCAGGCTCACAAACTTGGTGTCGTTAAACTGAACGCTGACTTTTGCCACGAGAGACCTCTTAATTCACATCGAACCCTCGTTTCAATTAATTTGATAGGTGTCATAACTGAAGTGTAGGGCCTCTTGTGCTTTTGAGACCAGTTTTTGGTCTAGATCTAGGTAATAAATATTATATGTTTTGTGAGCTTCAAATATCTTTTGCAATCAATATTTCATTATTTTCATTAAATTATCGTAACAGCCATTGACTTATTATAAGTCAGTAGTCAGTTACCATATTATGGTACCGTTACCATATTATGGCAGCCTATTATTATTATTTCATTATTTTCATTACATTATTAAAGCCATTACAGCCATTGACTTATTATATTATAATAATAAGTCAATGGCTGTAATGTCCATAACTTATAATATATTATAATGAAAATAATGAAATATTTATTGCAAAAGATATTTAAAGCTCACAAAACATAATATTTGTTTGTGAAACATTTTAAATCAATTGCAATAAAACAAACGTTAAATTTTACACTAAGTTTTTTTATATTTTATCGGCGAAAACCGTATCCAAATCAGTTAACTCGTTTCTGAGATAAACGGGAACAAAAAAAATAACAGAATTTGAACTAAAATTTGGTGTTATATCTTCTTCTCCCAATAATCATCAACATCACAACCCATGATTCTCCTCCTACAATGTGATTAGAAGCCATAAATAAATAACAAACAAAAAAAAATAAAAAAAAATCCCTGCGTCGCGATGGAAAATGGCATGGACAATACAAATATCACATCGCTAACACCCACGACCCAAACAAACGTTTTAATGTCACATAAATATGCCCCGGCTGGAAATCGAACCCGGGACTCCTCGCTCAGGGTCATTACCAACTATTCTACATGGTCTTTATTTTGTAGAGCCCAACTTTTCTGTAACATTAAACCAACCTTCTGTTATAAAATAACTCACAAACTCAGATTTAGTTTCAGTTAGAATAGAACGGATACCATTGGGGTAAGTTTGTCCAAGTGTCTTTGCGGAACGTAGTTGTGTTGGACGTTCTCTTTGATAGATGAGATCCTCCAGTAAGATTCATATAACACTAAATGAAGCTTTTGAGGGGGCATTTCGGTTTTAAACTTTGCCCTGATGGCTTTACACCATGACTCATTATAACGAAAATTTATTTATTTGCGATATTTTACCCGGTGTATATTGGGTATAAACCTGTAAAGAAGGCGTAAATCTTCTATCTTAATATATATATGTCTTCTGTGCGTGTGTATGTGACTGAACTCCTCCTAAACGGCTTGACCGATTTGGTTGAAATTTTTTGTGTGTCTTCAGGTGGATCCGAGAATGGTTTAGATTCACAATTGGACCCGGTAGGTGGCGTTGCTGTCGATATATCACTAAAACATTTTTTAATTATAAAGCGGTACGAAGTACGCTGGGACCACTAGTCTTAATATATATATTTCTTCTGTGCGTGTGTATGTGACTGAACTCCTCCTAAACGGCTTGACCGATTTGGTTGAAATTTTTTGTGTGTCTTCAGGTGGATCCGAGAATGGTTTAGATTCACAATTGGACCCGGTAGGTGGCGTTGCTGTCGATATATCACTAAAACATTTTTTAATTATAAAGCGGTACGAAGTACGCTGGGACCACTAGTATATTATAAAAATCTTCCGTTACTGAGTGACTGACAGACAACGTACAGCCTACTGAACGCAAGAAGCTGAAATTTGGCATGTATGTTTTTTGGGGAGTGTAGGCGAGCACTAAGAGAGGATTTTTGGATTTCCCCCCCTAAGGGGGTAAAAGGGGATAAACAGAAATATTTCACGCGGGCGAAGCCGTGGGTGGAAAGCTTGTAGTAAATAAATGAATAAACAAAATTATACATAGTTTTTGGAAATCGACTTCTAAAAAACTTCACAAGTAATACATAACTCTGTATACCAAATCCCTAACTGTTCATGTGACATCAAACCGCACTTCTCTAAAAGTAAGTAACAAACTCAGATTTAGCTCAGCTGGCGGTAGGGCTTTGAACCCGGTTGGCTAGCTAAGATGCCTCTGCTTGAGTCAGAAGCCAAACCACTTGAGTCCCGGCTGGGAGCTTGAGAGCCTATTTTTCTTTCTTTATTTCCTCTTCTTACTATTTTGACCGGCATTTTTCATGCCCATGGATGACAGTGAGAAAATGGCTGGTGGTGTAACTGCTCATTTGTCGGCTAATAATTAAGAGGTTGGGTTAATCTGAACACTTAAGGATAGGTGGAGCCTTAGACCATTTGAGCACCCGGATGGCGCAATGGTTAACATGCCGGATCGCCGTTCCGAGGGTCCTGGGTTCGATTCCCAACGAGGCAGAAACTTAAATGATGAGTTAATATCTGTTCCCAGTCTGGGCGTGTGAGTTCTTGTCTTAATTGTTGTTCAAGGCGCTCACGGCACAGGAAATCCTAGTGTGGGGCTATGAGTATGTAAAAATATTTATTATTATTATTATTATAAGTAATTAATCACCTAATTTTATAACTGTTCGTACCCTCTTTTCTTATGACTCAATTTCCCCCAACCCCAATACAGTAGCGTTAAATTTTAACACAACCATCTTAAAAGTTCACAAAAACGTTTCACTTTATAATGTATCGAAACTTTTAAATTAATTACGTTGTTCACAAAATTTGAATATTGATTGTGGCCAAATCTCGACCACTAGAGGTACACTCATCACCCTAATTATGCCAAAATTATGTTGATATTTACGTAGTGTTAAGTCCAATGACATACATAATCCAATTACCATGTTTAGTGATTTCCGTATGATGAATTAGTAGACCGGCAAACAAAACAATCATTCTAACAAGATAATAGTTAAAATTACTTAACACCCGACTTTTCTTAATTTAATAGACGAAAAAGGCGTATTTTTAGTCGATTTTACGTGATCGACAAAGCGCGGTCAGTAGTTGGATGGGTGACCGCTAGTAGCATAGTAGTAGTACTAGCAAATGGGCGCCTCCGTGTTTTCCACTTACAATCAGATTGAACGGTCATTCGTCGGCTATTTAAATAAATAAAATATATTAAAAAAAAAACTAAAAAACACTTTTATAATAAATCGAAATAATAAATAATTTTTAATAAAAGTTTGGGGCGCTGTTTTCTTTCATGCTATATTTTTTTAAGTATAGTACGAAAGACAATACAAAGCGCCGACATTTTGAAGGGGGTAAAAAACTAACTAACTTACTAACATACGTATGAAGCTAATAAAGCATTAAAAATAGTTACTATAAACAAACACACAACGCACACGCACACTAATTTAGTAAAAAAGTATCACTGAAGTCAACAGCCTTTACAGACGAAGTAGCTTGAAGCTTAGTTGGGAGCTTAATAATGAATATTTCAGTTCTGTAATTTAATAGTTTGGTGTGAAAATACTCGTTGCACGCTTCGTGCGATTATGAGGAGCGGAAATAATTTAATATGTTGAGCCATTTTGGAGTTTTACGGAACTAAATATTTAACATTTTATATTTGACTATCCTCTTCACTACACAGTATAAAACAAAGTCGCTTTCTCTGTCCCTATGTATGCTTAGATCTTTAAAACTACGCAACGGATTTTGATGCGGTTTTTTTAATAGATATATTGGTTGAAGAGGAAAGTTTATATGTATAATATATTAAAGTTTTGTGTAAATTGATTTTCCCGAAGCGAAGCGAGGGCGGGTTGACTAGTTTAATATTAAACTATTATTGCTTGATGGTAGGTCTTCGCATAGGGATTATGCTATTAACATAACTATTAAGTAATTAATATACTTAAACGAATAAACTAATTATTGGGATTATTATTTATGCATTTAAATCTCTAACGGATCGCTGGCTGTATATGGAAAATTCGAGTATATGAGAAAATCTGTTATTGGACTCTATTATTATCGCAATAGAACCCAAAACATTGATTTTTAGAATTTTGTCGTTTGTCTGTAACTGTGTACGCGCTAATCTCAAAAACATAACCGATTTAAATGCGGCTTTTACTAATGTATAATGGTAAGTTAACTTAAAATTAAGTGTTTGTTGTATTTCTATCACTTCATAAATAAAAAAAGTTATGTCAGTTTAGAGAATCACACCTAAGGTGCTCGCTTGCTATCTTATTTATTTATTTATTTATTTATTTAAATTTTCATGTACACCTTAAACTATAAAGGAAACAATATAGGTAATATTGTACATAGGTCCTGCTTATTTCCTAAGGAAATCTC
This sequence comes from Ochlodes sylvanus, assembly GCA_905404295.2. NCBI lineage: Eukaryota > Metazoa > Arthropoda > Insecta > Lepidoptera > Hesperiidae > Ochlodes > Ochlodes sylvanus. The sequence continues at coordinate 3,193,040 of FR990149.1, forward strand.
TTGCAGCAGACCCAGGAATTAAATTATTATGAAAATAAATCTGACGCTTTTTTACATAATTTATCTTATTTTATTGGCCACACTTATCTATGTAATAGGCATAACCAAAACTTAAATAGCATGCACAAAAGAAGTAGCGAGTAAATGTAAAAATACTTCACACACAAGACTATTGCAGCTAATCTTAGTGTCCACTACCAATACAAATAGAAATATAAAATCATGAATCCGTGGCATTTTTCCCATCGATAATTCAGGTAGAGGTACAGTACTAGAATAGTTCCGTCGGAATCTCACCGGATGCATTCAGCAATTCTGAAGGTGTGCGAAAGGGATTCGAGATCAATCCGTCCCGCTTCCATCTTTTCAGCACAGCATTATATTTTCAGATTTAAATTCCTCAGTCTCATTCAGGACGTCGGAGGGAGCACACGCACGCTCGCCTGAAATAAGCGCGCGAGTTTGTCATGAAAATAAATTAGTGAAAAAATAACTTTTTAGCACAGTGCCCTCGTGATTTATTCAGTGGTTCGACAAATATTCCAAGTTCAAAGTGTTTTATGTGTGTTGATATAAACTGAAGTGGGTGCCAGATTTTAGACTGGAAATAACCTTATAAATATTTTTGTCGAGGACACAGTAAGTGTTGGTCGGTAACTGCTTAATCGGGAGTCTACAGCCTATGTATTTGACGTGAGTTATAATTAACTATTGGTAGTGCTAGTTTTTTTATCGATATTTGAAGTAGTTATGGGGAAAATAATAAATGCGGGCGCGTTGCGACGTTAGTGTCAGATTCACTCTCACAAAGTAGTTTACGCTCTACACGCATTGCAGTTCAGTTTTTAAAAAAGAAAAGAATGAAGAAGCTACTAATCGTCTACCGTAATGTATAGTAGATTTATGGAATTTTCAATCAGGAATCCACCGAAAATATTAGTATACATTTTGGAATTTAGATCTCGAAGTAATTTGGAATTTTACGACGTTTTAAGTATGGTTCTTTATTTGAGACAAAATAATAATAAGAGAGTATTTTATTATGAATTTAATTCCGATCGTCCCTTATACTTGTAAGTTATTGTTAGAATTTAAGTAGATATAATAAATAATTGTAATTGACTAGCATAATAATTATCACTGATGAAATAAACACTTAATCTTTGACGATTTAACCTACCTACAATTTCTACATTTTAATTACCTATAGCGACGTGTGTATAATCAAAGCCTATAAATTTTATTTACTGAAGTTTGTTGCCATCATACCTGTCAGATTAAAGTAGGTAATATCTATCTATATAGGTAATATAATTATCCTAACAGGTATATTTTAAGGATGTATAATAAAATTAATTAATACCTCCAGATTTTATGGAGAAGGAACGCAGAAACTTAATAATTTTAAACCTAATAATGCATTAGAAATACCTAAATTATGTTTGACACTACGTGACATGACGTTTGAAATGTGTACTTGGTGTATATGTGAAGTAACCCTTTGACAGAATGAATTACGGTCGAATTTCGAGCGCAGAATGCGTCTTCAGTTTTCTTAATTCAGTCAATCATTTACGATTACCACGAGCGGTTGAGCGTGTGGACGGCTGTAAATCGGACTGGTTTTTGAGGTTGACTTTTAATAGTAACCAGTAAGAGAGAGAGCCATTTTGCAAACATTGTCTTTTAGATTATAAATACTATTTGTATTTTAATAAAATATTTGAGGATGAATGGTCGAATATATTATCTGAATACCATGAAGAATTTAACATGAAATATAACTGTGGTATCTATATAATAATTAGTGTAATTGGTTGCAACTATTATAATAACATTAAAAAATGTATAGTAGAGTATTCATCCATTTATGTATTTATATATTTGCAAAGGTTGTGTACACTAAATGAAATCTTTTACATCGTATTTTCATGCCTGGGTCTGCTGGAAAGGATTTCTTTTGGAAAGAAGGAAAACCTATGTACAATATTACTTATATTGTTTCCTTGGTGCATACAGTGTACATGAAATAAATAAAAACTAACTAATTGTGTCGTGGGACACCAGGTAGGAACGAAGTTCCTTCGGCTACTGTCGCGCCTGCGCACGTCTCATTAAACGGTTTTATTCCACGCACTTTTTTCCACGCGTCTCATTCCACGCTTACGGTTTTACTATCACATATTTTTCAGTTCGGTCGCGCAGAAAAATCCCTATCCCCTCCAAGCCTGCCGTAAGGAATTCCTTCCAATAATTAAAAAAATAAATAAGGTTTATACAATTTTTCTTAAAGTAGATATATCATTAATTTATGTTCTTATTTTGCAACCTATAATCGAAAAGTTAGGAAGGGAAGCAAATTTTTATTACTTTCGAAGTGTAAGCAAACTCACTTTGACAAAAAGTTTGTTCGAAACCGTCAAATTATTTATTTATGAAGACCTTCATAGAGCTATAAAATCTATTACATAATTATGTACTATATTTTATACCAAACTTTGCACAATGAAGTTGTATGTGAGTAAGTAAGTATGTAATGTAACACAAAAAATCTTTTATTCGTTTTAAGCTATCACGATTCGAATTTATGTTGGATTGGAATTTCTAACTTATCAGTATCACAGAAGTTGTGAAAAATCATACATAATTATTATAAAACTGTATTTAATCGCTATCTGTAAAAATAATACTACTCTGAGCGCAAAACATCCCATAATATTGATTTTTGGAATTTGTCTTTTGGTCAATCCATTTATCATTGCCGTTCAGGCCATAAAAAACTAATCAATTTGAGACTGGTTCTCAATAATGTATGGTAATAATCTTGGGGGGACACGGTTGTTACCACTTGGTAACAGTCGTTAAGCTATATCGGATGCCTGTGGGTGGCATAAAAAGTTCCGACACTTGGGCCGTCCACCATTCCACACTGGAGCAGCGTGGTGGAGTATGCTCTACCTCCTCAGGTATGAGGACCCGACTCCTCAGGTAGTAGGCCATTAATGGGTTGAAGCCAAGCCAAGCGTGGAGTGTTAAGTGTACTGTTTATATTAAGTCAACAAGTTTAATTTTTTATCATATATTTAAAAAATGGATGCAGAGGGCTCAGACTGTCGCGTCGTCTACTGGGGCCTTACTCAGTCGGTCACAAGCGCCTCACCATATTAAGCGAGGTAATACACCATATGACACTAAAGTCAGTAACTATGGGTTAATTTTGCCATCAGTACTCTAGTTATCTAACCGAACATCTCTCGTAACATCTAGCAGGTACTCGGACATTAATTGCCGCGCTTGGAATGCTATGGGCCGTTACAGAACCATTCCACTACAGTGACAGAGTGTTAGTAGCTATTCGTGAGATGCTTAACATGTATTATATTATGAGTAGTAAGTTATACAGATAACTCTGAATGTAATGCTTTTTGTTTGAAGGAAGAACGGTGAAGGAAAACATCGTGAGGAAACCTGCACACCTGAGAGTCCTCCATAATGTTTTCAAAGGTGTGTGAAGTCCGCCAATTTGCACTTGGCCAGGGTGGGGACAATGTCCTGTACCCTTCACGTTGTGATAGGAGACTCGTGAACTTAAGTGGAACAGTTATGAGTTTTGATGATTATATTACTTTTTGCACACCTACAGTTTATTCGTATTGTCTATACTTCTATACTAATATTATAAAGAGGAAAGATTTGATTGTTTGTTTGCATCGAATAGGCTTCAAAACTACTGAACCGATTTGAAAAATTCTTTCACTGTTGGAAAGCTACACTATCCCCGGGTGACATAGGCTATATCATATATTATAAAAATGAATTGCTGTGCGTTAGTCACGCTAAAACTCAAAAACGGCTGTACCGATTCGGTTGAAATTTTTTGTGTGTCTTCAGGTGGATCCAAGAATGGTTTTGATTTACAATTGGACCCGGTAGGTGGCGCTGCTGTCGATATGTCACCATATTATTATTTGTTTATTAATTATAGAGCGGTACGAAGTTCGCTGGGGCAGCTAGTAGTGTATAAAACGGGTACCATTAAAGTGTAGCCCACTGTAATTTAACGCAAAGAAAAGATAAGACAAATTCAGACCCTTTTAAATAATTTCATATAAGTAGATATTCATTATTAATTTTATTTTTAAATAAAAAATATACTAATATTATAAATGCGAAAGTTTGTGAGGATGTATAGATGTATGTTTGTTACTCTTTCACGCAAAAACTGCTGAACGGATTTAGATAAAACTTTTCAGTTATATACAGCCTGTCCCAAAAGTTGTACGACAAACTGAAATGGCAGTTAGCTTGAACATGGACCTATCAGATGTCAAAAAATCACTTTAGTAAAAGTGGCACCGTTTTCGAGATATGTTTTTAAATAAAATTAGAGTGTTTGTAATATAAAAATTACCTACATGTACCAAAATAACATTTATTTATAATTTTTGCCTGTCTGACTGTCGGTCTGTCTGTTTGTTCCGGCTAATCTCTGGAACGGCTGGACCGATTTTGACGAGCCTTTCACTGGCAGATAGCTGATGTAATAAGGAGTAAATTTTACTTTTATATTAGAAATTACCCCGTAACAATTAAAATTCAACGCGGACGAAGTCGCAGGCACAGCTAGTCTTTAATATATTTTTACCCGGCTTCAAGAAAAGAGGAAGTTCTCAATTCGGTTGTATTTTTAATGTTTGTTATCTCACAACTCCGAAATTTGTTAGCCAATTTGGAAAATTATTTTTATGGTTGAGAGGGTAATTTCCCTTTTGATCCCATCTATATTTAAAGAAAAATGACTTGAAGAGTGAAAAAATAAGGGATGAAATTTTGTAAGATTTTTAATTGGGTAAAGTCAAATTTCAATGGAATACAGTTATTTTTTTTGTTATAATTTTAATTTATACATAAATACGTGTAACAATGTAATTATGAGGTAACGGTACGCACATAGATTTTTTTTATTTTTTAACTGGTAAGTATTTATTTATTTATCATTTTTATCATAATTAGGCTTAATTAAAACATCTATATTTATGTATCTTGTAGTTCATAATGAGGAACTACTACTCACTAATTAACTGAAGAAATATTTTGTATTTTTACTAACGTGGCAATTAATTTTCAAAGACGTGTTGAACAGTTTGTTTTTCCGATTCCTTTTCTCCAAGGCATCTTTACGAAACGGTAATTGGAGTCAAATATTGACGTTCGTAAACATATCGATAAATAAAATAAAATGAGTAATATCCGACGACGACGTTCTGAGTTGACGACCCCGTAGTCTAGTTGGTAGTGGCCCTGCTTGCGAAGCGAGGGGTCCCGGGTTCGATTCCCGGCCGGGGCAGATGTTCATGTGCCAGATAAATGTTTGTTCTCGGGTCATGGTAACACCAATGGTGATGTGTAATTTATGTTGTCCATGCCACCCGCGACACAAGGAATCCTAGTTGGGTTTGGGGAGCATATGAGTGTGTTAACGTTTATTTTTTTTTAAAACTTAAAACGCGCTTTTATAATGGTCAGTGTAATAAATGCTAAACTATAAATTGAGTGACTGTGCTGTTAACCGTTGAGGGGTTCCCTTGTCCAGACAATCCTGAGCGTAATATCCGGTCATGCTTGACGTAAAATTTCATTGTTACTACACTACACTAAGCAATATGTAAATTTTCAAATCCATAGATTAAGGAAGTACTAATTCAGCTTGCAAGATTATACCCGATAATACAAACATTGCAATAATCAGTCTCAGTTTGACTTGTAAACCACAAGGACGTATGAATTGAAGTCGTCCCAAAAACTACAAGAGCTTTTCTTTTCACTCAAAACGTGACAGTTGCACATTAACCTATTTTTTACTTGTAACAGTCGGATACAATTGATTGTTGGTCGTCTGTACACTTGCTTCTAAAAACTGCTAAATATACGAGTACAACAAGTCATTCACCCCTTTTCCCGCTTTACGGCTCCTTGACACAGATCTTAGCGAACGCTTACGACGCGAAAGAAACCTAAATTATTCTAACCGCAGCCCTCGATCTTTGTACCGAATCGCGATACAATGACGATACATTGATGTACGGAGTCGTAATACGATGATGTTTATTGTACCTTTGAGTTCAATCGATGAACCTGCAACCTTGTGACTAAAGATGCGTCGTTGAAGATGACGTATAACGACCTCGTAGTCTAGTTAGTACATACCCCGTAGCCTAGTTAGTAGTGATCCTGCCCTCGAAGCTAAGGGTCTTGGGTTCGATTACTGTTCTCTAGATATTTCAGAATATAAATATTACCCATGATACAACTATACTCATATTCTGCTGAACAAGAAAAGCGATAATATCAATATGTATTACCCATGGTATAACTACCAGGAATATTAATATAACGTCTGCGATTTACCGGTTTCAGCGCGGATTGGAGCCACCGCAGCCGTGCAATACGCTTTTATTCAATGGAAAATCGGATGCTGAGATTATTCTTATTATCATATTATTTACGATCGACGAAGTAGCAGCTGATGTAGAGCTCGTTCAGCTGAATCTTTGAACTATCTATAAATAAATAGAGCTTATTCTACTGTGCTTATACCCCACACACTAGGATTCTCTGTGTCGCGGACATCACATGGGCAATACAAATAATTATCATTAAAAAGATACCGATTGCAAAAATCGTTCATTTTATATCAATAAGTTTTTTTAGTAATAAAATGAGAGAACGAATCAACGTAGTCAAGCACCAGCTTTTAAATAAAAAAGAATCATCAAAATCTGTACATTCAGTCGAATTGAGAACCTTCTCCTTTTTTGAAGTCGGTTCTTCGGTCGGTTGTGTTCGCATCTAAGACACGGGGAATTGACTTGGTGTGGGGCTATGAGTATCTAGTGATGTTATATATAAATAACTCAAACTTAAACTCAAATTGTTTAATTTTATATTTTTTTAGAGGAGAAGAAACAGCAACAGAGTTTCTTTCGCTGTTTCTGACACATCTTTTAAAAATAATACTTATACTAATTACATGCTTTATACATACTAACTTTAACGGTTGCGGATGTCTATTGCCAGGCGTCCTTGACATTAGTACATATTATTACTCGTATATTATATAGGTAATTAAGAAGCTACTTATTCTAGATATTCCTAAATGGTTGTACCTAGAAAAAGCCAGTTCAAGAACGGAAACCAGCGTGAAATGTAGCGATATTATCGGGATTTCCTCGCATTCATCCAATTTCTGCACGGATTGGCACTGCCGTGTATAACCAGTGTACGTTCTTGTCGAACTTTTATGAGAATCGAAAGAAGATTGATACTCCTTTAATATTTGATGTGTTTCAGGGTAATTCTAATGTTCTTTTACAGAAATAGGAAATAGGTAGCTTGGTCGGTGATATGTAGGTACTCATTAAAATAACAGTCCATTTGGTCGGTTACCATGCTAGACTACCGTTCGAAGGGTAAGGAAGGGGTTCGATTACCAGCGAGGCGGAAATTTTAAATTTCGGAGCTATTAACTTGTCGGAGCTTGGCCGCTCCCCAGGCATGACGTCTCGCTTGGCGGGAGATCTCCTTTTGCTAAAAAGAGGATACCTTCCTACAATAAAATTGTCCTTCAAACGGAGCAATCACTGCTTTTACCTCAATTCATTGTAACTCAATTAATCACGAGAATACCTGTGCCTAAGTAGGACCGGAATCCATCACGCGGGACCGTAATTACTGCTGTGACATTGAGATTCGCCCTTAGCTCAGTCAGAGTAAACAGTCAAACAAATCAACCAAACAACTAACAATTACAAGATTCATCGCCTAACTTACAATTCCAGAACCGAAAGGATATTATTTGATAAATTAAACTAATTTCATGTATTTTACTGCTTTTGAGAGGCATTGTTGTTGTTCACAGATTTCACAGCGATGAGAGCCAAGTTGTTTGAACCTTGGAAATTTTGGGGTACATAGAGATAGCTTTATGTACTTATTCAAATCTGCTTTTGCGGGTTATCTTTGTTGTTCAACATCATCCTAAAATCTTAAAAAGAATTTTATAACGCGTTAAATAATAAAATGCAACAGTAAGCAAACTTTTGTAAGTGCTGAAAAAAGATCGTTATTTTATCTTTAGCATAGTGAAGTAGCAAATAGACAATAGATAATTTTAATACGCACATAATGTTATTTTATAAATTAGTTGTGTCAAGGATCCAAACTCTGATCCACAAGTATGATAGACATGTACGCACCATTACATCAATTCAATTCCAAATTAGCTCTGATTATTGGAATATAACTATGATAATTAAAAAAAACAAATAACTGACCTTAAAATCGACAAGTAAAAAATACATTTTGAGGATTTCACTCGATTTCCCTGGGATCCTGACTGATGGCAGTGGGACCACGTGGAAAAATGTTCTTTCAAAGAAAATAAAAAGTAATAACAATCGGTTCACAAATAATGGAGAAATTGCTGGACCTATATAAAAATATAGTAGTTTAACATTTATAATCTAATTTTTTGGATTCGGTTAAAATGAGCTTTATTTCGCGTGCTTAACGGTTGCTTCTCTCATTTTATTTACCTAACAATAAATACTAGGAGACCCGCTTTGCACTCGACATTAGACCGTAATTAATTCTGCCAAAGGGTTACTTGCCATTAACACTATGAACGTAAACATAACTTTAATAAATATATTTGTAACTGGTAAACCCGTCCTCGCTTCGCTTCGAAAAACCTGTCCTTAAGTGCCCACACGTAAATTTATGCCAAACATGAATTTTCACCCATCAAATCCAGGATCGTAGGGAAGGGAATCGAACCCAGGCAGGACCCTTTGAACGGCAGTCCAGCACGGTGACGTTGTCAGAGCGTGTTTTCAGTTTTTCAAACTTTAAATGAATTTATCACATGTATAGCACGCTGCAAATATCATAAGAGGACTAACACTACCACAGCAAATATTCCACAATAGGACAGGCTCGTAAGCAGGTCAGTTATTTCAGTCCAACCGCTGGATTGAAATGTTAACGTCTTTCATTGATTAATATCCTCATAAATTGGCTCGCCGTGAGCACCAACTGAATCTCGATTTTATGTGACTTTTATGTCTCGGATGGATATGAGCATCGGGTTCAGTTTATGTTCAACTGTTTGGTTTATTCGTGTATCATCCATTAGGGTTTAGGTTATTAGCTATGTTAAGCAGCACTGGAACACTCCATTGAAAAGTTACGTTAAGTTAAGTTAAGATGTGGGGTTGTAATTGTCAGAGGACGAAATGTCTGGAACAGCTGGATCAATCTCACCGCTCTATCTCGCCTCATCAGCTCACCACACCTTTTCTCAAAACTTCCCGCTGATCTTGCTGCTATAAAATTCCTCCATTGCACTTATTTTTGTAGGGCTTATTATTTTTCCCTACTCAATTGAAAATTTTAGTGACGATAGCTAACCAACTTTAAACACATTTACCCTCCTGTACATCACACAATCGCGTAATGAACTCATCTCAATTCGAATACCAAAACATGTTGAACAATTAATTTATTACACACTCGCCAACGAACAACGCACGTAATAGACGGGAGTTTTGGAAAAGCTCAATTTGAATCCTCGGAAATAATGGGATTCAAATTATTGGCCGGGAAATTAATGAGATTCAAACTGGTTGACCGCTCCGTGAGGTCGATCTGATTCAGATATTTTACTTCATTCTGGTTTATACGGCGGAATTTCGTATGGCTGATGTTCACCACAACAACTATTCATTTGTGGATAGTACGAAATTAGATATTTGTTTCTCGTCCCAGAACTTTGTAGCGGTTCATTTAGATACTCAGCCGTACATTCGTGAACGAGAACAACCACGAATACACCTTACGCGTTTACATACTTATTTGTGACTATTCATATAAAATCTCTCTTTCTGGCTCATAGAATTTTTAAACAAGGATGATGCGGCCTCGAATATGGAGACGTACGTTGATTCGCGCCAAAATACCGACATCTGTGAACGACCGAATATCGAACTGGTAGCAATACCGAAGATGACTGAATAGGTCGTTTAGATTCTCATTTGCGCGCTCTCATCCTTTCTCGCCGCGTATCTAAACGGGGCGTTAAAGTAGCTTTAATTATAATACAACTCCTAAGGGATTTTGGTATATTTACGATTGTTATGGCGATGTTTGTATGTGATTTCGAATAAAGCAGTGGTAGTAAAGGACCAATGCTGCGCACACGTCTGATATTCAACAAATATGTGAAAACATCGTGAGGAAATCTGCAAAACTAAAAGGGTTCCATAATTTTTCGTCAACGATATCACCCGAACGGATCAACCGTATTTGAAGCGCTATGCGGCATTCGACGGCATTCGTTTTAACAACTTTTCTTTTTTGATTTTTCGGAATTTCTCAAAATCAACCGGGCCGAATCGGTTCAAATTTTCAGGAAAGTCGTCCTTTGGAATTCCGTCAATCGTGATCGGTCAAATTTTTGTGACAGGTCTATCCACACACGCGCGCGCACACACACACACACACACACACACACACACACACACACACACATACACATACATAAATACAGACACCATCACGGGAATAGCCGGAATAGCTTCCTAGGACCTCAAAGTGTAGAGATATAATGAAAACACGATTTCGAAATCAATAAACCCTATTTTTGAAAATTTTCAATTTTATTCGAGGGAAGTTGAAAATTCAAAACACGTATAACAATTTTCGACTTTAGGTACTGTGGTATAGTCCTCCCGTAATAAAGCGAGGGTTTACCAGTACTTAATTGAAATAAAAAGCATTAATTTTTGGACTCAATCTTTAGCTTGATGCAAAGTTTCTTCAGGATATGCCAGGAACTTCGTAGGGCTCGCGGGTATTTTTGTTATTAAAACAATCATGACATCTTTTTGTGCCGTTAACTCAATAATGTCGAACCATAAGTTACGAGGGTAACATTAATTACGCAACTCCGATACATTTGGGCTTTATGAAAAATTCTCCTTTGACGAAATTGACAATTAATATGAAAATCAACCCAGAACCGACCTTTGCTTTGCGGTTTAAATATCAATCACCAGCTTGGAAAGTTTTCGTTCAGTTTTTGCAATTTATCAAAAAACGACATGGAAATCGGTATTGGAATAATTCCGCATATAAATCTTCAACTTGGTAATGGTTCACTACTGTGCACGGGTTTCTCCTGATATCTGAGGAAACATACAGCATACTCCAATATGCTTCGCCAGTCCAGATTTGTGGCAGGTTGGTGGCCAATTATGCGTTGGAAGTTTTTATGCCACTTAGGCCTCCGAAACGGAGGTCTAAGTGGCATTTTTCCTTCCAATGCTAAATTACCGTATTTCTGACCGACTTTTTGTAGAACGTGTGCGTTGCACTATTGCTATAAGTACATTATATTTTTCTCCTACAAAAAATCGGTCACTTATTATCGGACGTGGGCGAGAAGCCTTAACGTCTGTTAGCGTGCCCCCTGAAGCACGGGAACGCTCAAATATATTTTGCCACCAGCGGTTACCCTTCTAACTCGGCCAATCTCTTAGTATCGATGCTACACGCCGGGTTATGAGCGTCAATAATGTGATTATTACGATTATGTATCTCAAAACGAAGCAAGAGGTTACAAATAGAAACATAAAATTATATAATGACGCCATCGTCTTCAAATATCTGGCAACATTAATGTCAGCCATATTGTCACACATACCGCGCAATCTATGGTCGGAACGTTTCGCGCGTATTTAGGTTAAACCTTTTATTTTTGTTTTATTTAGCGCGGACGTTCGGATAATGGCCGAAAATAGTGCTAGATGAAAATAAAAATACCCTGTTGTTTTATGCTGTGATATTGCGTTGACGCTAAAATTAAATTCTATTATTTATGGTGGGGAAGGAAATTACGAGATTTTTATTTGTTGTTGTGATTGGAAGAAGTCGAAGAATACGTAACATTTCATTGTGTATTTACATTACATAAATGTTCTATTTTTAAGACGTTATTTTTTAACATTTCACGACCTTTTAGAGTATTTTTAATATTTGACGACCGTCATGGCGCAATGTTTGCCGACCGAATTGTCCTCTTGGTTCGATACCCAGCGAAGCAGAAAACTTGAATGATGAGTTTTTTCTCTTCTCGGTGTAGGTCTGGTTTTGGTCCGTGGTGTATATTCTGGTGTCCATGGTGTCCACGCCACAAGTAATCCTAGTGTGAGGCAATGAGTGTCTAGCGTGAATATTTATTAATTATCACTTAGAAAACTTTAAAGCTCTAAATTACTAGAAACTAGGTCATACGTAAGACGATACGGTGCGGTAATTGTTGCCAGGTCGAGTGTGTCCAATTTCAGAACGGAAATTATCAAATACAAACATCCGTTACTTTTGTTTTCAAAACGGGACAGCTAAAACTTTATCTTATAATTCTAAGAACATTATCTTATCTTTCTTTCCTCTTCCTTTTATCACGGCAACGCATCGGTGAAGCCTTTGGTGGTATTGATGACCACGCGCGGCGGTGACCATACCATCAGGTGGCTCGTCTGCTTGTTGGCGGCTATTCACTAACATAATGACATGTTCTAACACCGTCACCCAACCGGACTAACTATCCCAGTCCCATTAAGAGTCTTGTTCTCAGCCGGTCACAGTTATCATGGGTGGCAGCGGAAGGTGGTGCTGCATGCTCGTTTGCTACCATAAATCAATAAAAAAAGAATCATCATCTTCATCATCATTGAACTGTTCGGTGTGTGTACATGGAAAACATTTCCGACCCCAAGCGAAGGCACTAGAAATAATATGTATTCAGTGTGCTGGCAGAATATAAAAACGCTAAAACATTTTTGTTTCCTGTGAAAATTATGGACGAAAGTACTGACTAAGGAGGTTCGTGAAAAATCGGGACAATCGACGTTCGATCACGAGTAAATCGGCACGTGTCAACAAGTTCCTGGAAATTGGGACCTACAGCGTAAATAAGGACACCCGACAACATTACATATATAAGTATGAATGTAAGACTGTGCTCTCTCTATATTTACCATAATTATGACAACCCATGGCGCAATGGTTATCATGCTGGATCGCCGTTTAAAGAACCCGGATTCGATTCCAGCTAGGCTAATTAGAATGATTAGTTTAAATTTGTCTTCTCGATCTGGGTGTGTGTTCTTGTCATGTGTGAGTGTGTAGCGTTATTTATTAATCTTTACGACCGCGTCGGCTAGTTGGTAATGACCCTGCCTATGAAGCGAAGAGTCCCTGGTTCGATTCTCGGTCGGGGCAGACATTTTATGTTGTAGATAAATGTTTATTCTCAGGTCGTGGGTGTTTATGTGTTGTCCATGCCCCGCGGCACAGAGATGTGCACAGAGATGTGCGGAGATATAGGTTTGTTAGTTTTTATTTATTTATTTAAAATAAAAAAAGATCTGGAAGGCGTGAGCTGTCAATCTGCATTAGGCTAATATGGCTGACAGGTGTATACCGAACCCATTTTGAAAGGCTTCAACCCTTTTCTGGGATATAGTCCCTGTTGATTGACTAAGGGCTTTTCTTCTCACGTTTCGAAAGGAAAATTGGCCCCAGCTTTGGTACACTTAAAGTAGGACTAGTTAAAGCGCTCACATCGTTTGTGGAAACTTAAGTCTCAGAAAATGTAAAAATGCTTAGATGATTAAAATTGACATACATTTATTATTTCTGAAACCATTGCAGCAAAACAAAATATTAAATATTCCATTCCATTTGAAAAATAGACAAATAAATTAAAAACATTGTTGTTGTCTGTTAAATTCAAGGAATTTATAACTAGTCCTAGCATTCGTTTTTCCATGTACCGACAGCGATTACAATTTTATTACGTGTAGGTTATTGTAGGTACGGATTACTTTATATTTTATAAATATAATATTTAATATTTACTTTATACTTTATATTAATACTTAATATTTTATAAATACCTACTTAATATTTTATAAATATACTTAATATTTTATAATTTTATGTAATATTTTACTTTTTTCGGAGCCTCCTCCCAGTCCTTATCCCTTGTTGTCGCAAATGTGTAACTCCTTCACTGGTATGACGTCACATTTACCGACACGACGCAAACAAAGCATTTATAATTTAGCAGACTTGGGCCTCAGCAGCTGTGAACATAAACGGCTTTGCACTCGCTAACTAGATCCGCAAGTTGTGACATTTTGGAAATAATACCAACAATTCTACACGGCTCGGAGTCATTGCGGTTAGTAAGGAGAAAATTAATGAATACGCAGTATGACTTACATGTACCCATCTTAAAGGTGATATATTACGGGTGAAGACCCGTATGGCGCAATGGTTAACATGCTGGGTCGACTTTTCAGGTCGAGGTGGACTGTTCTCGGCCTGGGCGTGTGTTCTTGTCTTGTGTGTTGTCCATGGCACCCTCTATACAGGGAATCCTAGTGCGGAAATATGAGTATGTTAGCGTTTATTATTATTACTATTCCTTACAGAAACTCATTTCTAAGAGGACATACATAAATTACGTCACATGTTTAGGGGGAAGGGGTCATCAAAGTGTGACATCGTCAACTGCGGTATATTGTAAACACCGACCACACAGCCACTAGACTCCTAATTTTCCGTATGGAGAACATTCATACCACTAGCTGAGGTAAGACGAGCGGGGGGACTGGCTAATTCAACGCTGTGATTGGCTAATTCAAGGCCACACGAAACGTTGGAAAGAAATAGATTAATTTAAGCAACGGGAAAGAATGAGACGGCACGAATTTATATCGGTACTATAATACTGATGTGTTGTTTGAAACCATTCGCCTGTTATTAGGAGTCTAGTGGCTGTGTGGTCGGTGATTGTAAATAACGAACTATTTTATGTGGGGTATCACTGAACAGATTTGAAAATCATGTGTACGTTTGCCATTTTACATTTCGAATGACTATTTACAATCACGATTTAAAATGTCACCAATCTAATTTAAACTTTAAATAACGTAGTTTTAGGGTTCTGAGCCCGGTTGGCTAGCTCGCGTCCTGTCGCTTGAGCCGGCAAGCTACAATTTCGTGTTCCGCCGGACTCGAGAGACAATTTTTCTTATTTTCTTTCTTTCTTGCTTCTTATTTTTTTTGGCAACGCATCGGTGATTCATGTTACGAATTTACGACTAGGTAGTCTGCTTGTTGGTCGGCTATTAACAAAAAACACGGCTGTAAACATTACTTAATAAATCAATTTATTTTTAAATTAAGATGCCATAAAATTGAAGTAATCGTGAAGAAAGGTAACATTTACATTGTTGCCCTTGAATTATTTACCTCGAATTATAACGAAGCGTTGAATTATTCAAATCAAATCAAGCTACGAGGAGCGGCCATGTTGCTTTGGCAATTACTTTTTGCCGCCTTTTTTATTTCCCAGTGAATGAATACGAATGAATTTAGATTACTTTTAATAATTTTTTTTTTATTTTATTATTAATACTACTTGTTAATTAAAACTAAATTTGATTTTTGGGGGCTTTCCCGCTCGGGTGGTTGTTGGTTTTGTTACTGCTAAAAAGACGGTAAAAATACAAAATATTACTGTCATTATTTACTAGTAGAAGGATTTTTTTTAAATTTGTTTTAAATCATGTTACATTTACAAGGATTTGTATACAACTTTTATATCATAAAAAATTGTGTTAAAATAAGATAGGTAACACTTGTATTCGATATTTAAAATTATGGAATTTGTTTATTTTTTCTTCTATCGTTCACAACGTCCGTACGGTTTGATGTCAGTTTTCTTTTAAACGTTTCATCAAAACTCTTTGAAGCTAAATGTGTTTGATTGGCGTGAGTAGGTAGTGCCAAGGCAGTGAGTAGGTACTCTTTCGTCTCTGTTTTTTACGGTTCAATAATCAAGGATCTTTTACAGTTACGTCATGTCCGTCCGTGGTTGAGAGGCTATTTTGTACTTGAAAACTGTAATTTGGTATAGGCAATGATATTATTAACGTAGGTTGTATTCCCTAGCGCCTAAATTCCCACAATTCATGTAATTTTCATTAGGGTTTTCTGTCTTCTAAGTTACTTAGTTATGACGGGGTGTTGTAAAGGTCCAATATTTTTTTCACCCGCTTACGTTAAAAATACGTACGTAAAAGTGTAGGTAAAAGTTCGTACGTAAAAGTGGGTGGAGTCGTTCCCTAACTGACTGCAACGATACCACTCGCAACGCACGGCGCGGCAGCACCATTTTCGAGAAAATTTAAAAAATCTATCCTCGTCAAAGGACTAACATACGCTGCAAGATAGTCAACGTAATACATTATTTAATATAAGATATAAAATCATACTCCTCCGTCCGCGTTGTTTTTGTAAGAAGGGGTACCTACAACGTTTATACATACTATCTGTATTAAAACATAATGAATATACTGGGTGTTTTTTATTTCACTTGACATACTCGAGGACATTAAGAACATGGTCATAGGTAATGATTATAAATATAAAGTCAAAACACACGATAATTACTTCAAAAATTACGATCAAAATACTCGGAATGTATGAACACGCCCGAAACAGCTGGTTGCGGTACGGTGGATGGAGTCTACGGCGTGACTTTGACAGATGACCAGATATTCAGATATTCAATAGACGACCCGGATCACGCCGGATCGCTGTTCCGAGGGTACTGGGTTCGATTCTCAGCGAGGCGGAAATTTGAATGATAAGTTTAAAACTCTGTTCTTGGTCTGGGTGTGTGTGTTCTTGTCTTGTGTGTAGTCCGTGGCACCTGCGACACAGGGAATCCTAGTGTAGGGCTATGAGTGTGTAGCGTTATTTATTTATTTATTTATTCTTCTGGAGTTACTGGAAGAGATCGACTGGTGAACAGCTGTTGAAGACGTGGAAACCATCACGTTTCTTTGTGTCCAAGGAAGTGTGATATCATAAGAATCGTTTTGACTATAATAATTGTTTGATGGACAATAGACGATGTACTGGTGATTGAACGGATTGCTTTTATTGTAACCAACATTTCCCATGTAAAGCTCGCAAGAGAATATCAGAACCTTTCAAAGAAATATTACACAGCATTCCGTTATACATATAGATGAACAGATGTTATTTACTTGCACAAACACTAACGTAGATAAGTTTTGTCGTGCGATATCTCGGGAACGAATTAAATAAAATGTTTCTTTACCAACGTTATTTTGAGATAATGCGATTTCACTTTATAAGCGGGGAGACGTGGTCTCGAGTGCCCTTGCCGTGCAAAGAGTAGCAAGTGTCACATCTTCAGATACTAGAAGCCTTGGTGAGACGCTAACACGCTTTAAGCTGTCACAAACGTATTTTAAGCTGGCTTTATATCAGTTATTTATAACTAGTAAAACTGCCGTCGCTTCGCTTCGGAAAAGAACAAATAAAGGGGAAAAGAACAGATATTTAAATTATTGTAAAGTTTAAAAGATAGGCTACAGAGTTTCTTTCGCTGTTTCTTCTCCTCAATGATAAAGCACCGTCGAGGCAGGTACTACGTTGCGCGAACTCAATATAAAACCTAGAATATATTTACAGGTTCCATAATTATAGGCCATAAATTAGTTATGTTTGTAAACCTCACTGCATCAAATGCACGTACGTACCTAAATCCATTTTTATCGCTTTCGTTAAAAGTTGAAGTAGAAAATGATTCACCTTTTTTCACAGTGTCACCTAAACAAAGCGAAAGCAATCTGAAACAATTAAACGACGAAGTACTTCTTAAGATCGCAAGCTGTTTAATCGTACACTTTTCTCCCGTAAACTTAGCTCATTAAACTTTTCAATTGGATAAACTCACGTGAACAGAGAGTTACGGACTCCCGAGTGTTGGATAACTTGTGCTTTGTGTGGAATACGGGCAAGTCAATACTTCGGATACGTTATGACGTATGACATCTCCTTGGTCGTAACTGACATGTGCATAGCCTTCGGTTGTATGCTATATGGACTTGAATGGCTGCAACAGTGAGTGTTACTTACAGTTAGTGTTACCTAAGATTCTGTATGGTCTGTGTATGTGTCACTTTTCTGGTCTCTCTAGACCTGAGCCTATAACGCTCGACGGTATGACTTTGCCAATACGGTATGTTGGTATGTCTTTACCAGACTGCTCTGATTTCCAGTATCCGAACGTACCCTTTATGTCACACGTCGGATCAATGCAGGTTGGTTATAGGAACAATTTGTGGGTCAATGAAATCTCTCTATCTCTCCCTCAAATTAAAGCGTAAAATTGACACATCCGACATAAGAATTGTATGGATCAGACAGAACAGTGAGCTGCAAAGAAGACGGATGATAGATGATTGCATGTGGCGGAGATGAGAATGTTGAGATGGATGAGTGGAGTGACAAGAATGGATAAAGTAAATGAGTATATTACAAGTCTGAAAGTACATATAACATAGAAGCTGAAAGGGAGTTAAATGTCGTGGTATGGGCATATGATGAGGCGAGGGAAAAAGGATATTACGAGAAGAGTGATTATGGATGTGGGTGGACGAAAGAGACAACGACGACCAGAAAAAGATGGATGTGACAGACGATATGAAAGATAAGGGAATCAGTGTAGAAGTGACGGCTAATAAGGAGAAATAGAAGAAAAGGCACTTACCTCAAATATTGGGAAATAGGTAGAAAGATGACGTTTGGTGTTATTATGATAAGCCTGCTGATATTACACAATTGCCACGACGACTGAGTCTTTTATTCTGACAATAAAAACATCTTTAAATTCTACAAATCCAATAACGATTCAACAGAAATACTGAACGAAACGTCGTGGTCTGCATCTCAATGTCATTAAAATGTAGGTAAAGGTTTGTGACCGGGTTATATTTAGAGAAAACTAGACCGATAAATATGGGACATGTGCCAACTAAACTGGCGATATTTTCTTATTCTTACAAGCTGTAGATTTTATAGTTAAATAGCTTATTTGAGATGTATTTTAGAAGACCTGGTTGGAACCAAGGGCCTTTTGCTATAGAACAGAAAACTGTGCATTTTGCTATCTCTGTTACCTATCTTTATCTTTTTTCTTGCTTGAGTTAGCCGCCAAACGACTTGTTGTGTTCCGGCTGGAGACTTGATTGCCAGTTCTTCTTTCTTCCTTTTCTCTTCTTTCTGTCTTGGTTGGCAACGCATGGTGATGAATTTAGTATTACTGATGCCTATGGGCAACAGTGAGCTCGTAAGTCGGCTATTTATGTAAAAATATATATAAAATTTTATACCATGTAAAGTCCCCTTAACGCTTGAAAATGCCGAATACTTAATTAAAATTCCACTCAAATTCTAATTCGAACTTTTGAACCAAACAAAGTACTGAATCATTGACCGAATCGTTCATTAACTACGGCACTGAAATGGTTACCTAATGAAGTGTAAACAAAGCTAACAAAACAATAATTAAAATTTGACGTAGTACATCACAACTACGACTCCTAAGGGCGCGTTAATATGACACTACTACAGTTTACTACTACTACTAAATATTACTTCAACAAGTTACGTCTACTTACAAGACAGTTATTCCCTCAATTCTTCAAAGTACGGCACCTCCAAGGTTACAAAGGAACATTGATTTCACACCTTTCATTATAATTTCAATCTGAACAAGCTACAACTAAAATACATAATACATATCTTGTTCCGTTGGAACATGATCAGATATAAGATCCTGTGTTGTTGCGTGTGAAATATTATCTTGGATTGTGAATTGTTTTCATCATCCGAGCATGTGACCTGATTGCAAAAGTAATATCTGAATCGGCATGATGTACATTACCATACATTTCACTTTGTAATGTTTCTTGATTGTTCTCTGTGGTTGGAATGAATGAAATTCTTTTCAGTTTTGATTTGGATTTAGTGTGAGGACTATGTTGCAATCAAAAATATGTCTTGCATTCAAAAGAATGTTTGTCGCGTTTATTGAAATTGTCATACTAATGTTTATTTGTGAATGAAATAAAACAAACCAAAATAAAGTAATGAAAGTTGCCAAGATTACTGCAATACAAAACCACATCCAAATCGGCCAAGAAATTTGCAAGGTCTGCTGGAAGATTTCTATTAGAAATAAGCAAAACCTATTTAATTTTTTTTTCTCTTATAATATATTCGTGTACATGAAACTATTAAATAAAATAAAATATTGTCTACCTTAATAAGTATGTCTTTCGTAAATTTCACATACTCCCTCTGTTCATGATAGCATTGATAAAGACAGATCACAAAAACACAGCAATACGTTACGAAATGTCCACTTGAAAATATTACAGATCAATTTATTCAAATCTTGGTTTCAATATCATCTTTCAAACAATATTCTTTCCTAACCAAGACTATTCAGGATCCGTTTTGAATAATAAAGTTGTTTTGCCGGTAACTGTTATAAAAATTGGAGTTGAATATTATTAAAAAAAAATAATAGGAATTATTCATAAGAATAATACATAAGAATATAAAAAAATATTCGAATTCAAATTCATTATGTTACACTCAAATTTACAATAACGATTAGGGTCGAATCCCGACTGAACGACCTCTCGTACGTAAAACCTTTGCACTAGAAGCTACAGAGCCAAGTTCAAACTCAACCGTCTTTTGTTCGCCATTGTTATATTCTCACCAATTGAATTTGAAATAAATATTTATGACTTGACTTCGCGAAGCACTTCGTCGCTTCTGATAACTTCCGTCGCTTTAATATCATTGCGCCCACGATGTTTATTGACAAACACTTCAGCCGTGAAGTCATAACGTGACAGCTATAGCAATTCGCCCATCGTAAATTCAGAGTATTTGACGCTCTAATTTATAGACTTTTAGGTTTTCCTTTGTTCCCAGTTTAATCGTAAAATGTGTAATTGTGTATAACCCAACTGTTCCAACATTCAGGGTTAATTAACAATTTGGGCAGACCTTCACCATTTTTACAAGCTTTTATTTAACTTGCAATGTTTATAAGTTTGTACGCGTCCAAGCTGTTTGTTGCAAGCTGTATTAGAACTACGAGTAAGTACTTCCTATTACTTTATGGACTTGAAATTTTGCATCGTGCTTTGGTTTCTATGACAATGCAATTTTATGTCAATCATGACCAGCCAAGTACTACGCCCAGGATTGACGATGACACCCGGTCTACTAGGTCAGTGCTAGGCCGCCCCAATATGGTCTAAAAACTGTCTTTCCTACGACTTGCAAGCTTAATTACTTTTAACGTCTTATATTCCGTTCAGTATTACGCATATAAAAAATAAACGATTACACACTTATATTCGTTGTTTAATTTGAATCTGTTTCCTTTGCTAGGTTTTTATCAGGTCAGATAGACATAATGCTAAAGATAACAGCTACAACTATTACTTGCTATTGTTAAACAAACATAAATTTTACATATGAACACATTCTCGTTCGTAAAAAGGCTTAACAAAGCAAAAAGGGTGCCTCGTCTTGCTTTTTAATCTCCAAAGGGGATACAAAGGCCCTCGAGAAAGGTCCGTCAGTCAAACTAAGTTTGACATGGCATAAAATATGAACATTAGGTTCGCACTAAAAAGTTCTATTGCCCATGTGTTTGAATGTTTATGACGCATTTTTGGGCTCTAATGGTAAGACATCAAAATAATAATAAATAAACGCTATCACACTCACACACCTACACTAGGATTCCCTGTATCGCTGGTGGCATAGACAACCCGAATAACACATCACTTACACACAAACCCGAGAATAAATACTTATTTATTAATTATTTCACCCGGTTGGGAATCAAAACGGATCCACTACGACCTACGTGCCACTGGCCACTGCCATCTAGGTAACAGGGACGCCAATTCTTAAGTCAGTCAGTTACTTTAAGGATATCACCGATGCCCAGTGAGAACACGACTGATGACTCAAGCAAGGGTTGGTAATTACCAAGGCAAACATAAATAAATAGTCAAAATGAAATGACGCTTTACATTCATAGCCCAACACTAAGATTCCCTGGCTCTTGGGTCCCATGGAGACACACCCAGACCCAGAACAGAAATTGAAACTCATCATGCCAATTTTCACCTCGCTGGGAATCGAACCCAGGACCCTTGGAACGGTTGTCCGGCATGGTAACCAAGCCGCCAACCCGATCGTCAAAGATATGTTGCAAAACTATAATGCTAGTAAAATACAATATACTTCCTTCAAAATATTTATTTTAAATGCATATATATTTGAAATACGTTTAACAAAGCACTTCTTCAAACACGGAAGGAGAGCAAATATTTTAGAAGTACGTTTCTATTCTGGCAGATTGTTCTACTGCTAATGGAATCGCCGGCAGCACTGATTGTTACCTTTTGCACGACACACAGGCAAGGGCTTTGTGCAACTTAGAGACGTACATTTTCGTGATAGAGGTTATTAAAATTCAACGCAAGAAGCTGAAATTTTGCCATGTAGGTATGTTCGTTGGGGAGTGTAGAGGAGCACTAAGAGAGGATTTTTGGAAATCCCCAATAGGCGATAAAAAAGGGGATAAAGTGTTTTTTTTTAATTGGCGGGCGTAGCCACGCGGGAATGCTCGAATATAATTATGTCTTCCGTATATCATACATAATTATACTCGTTTATATATTATGTCTTCCACCCCAAAATCAAATCCTGGACTCCTTTGCAGGAAGTTACTACTAGGCTATCAGACATCAATTAATTGCTTTTAAAATACAAAAATACGTTACAAAGCGTTAGTTAAACGCTCAGTATCAACAACACCAGTGTGTCACAGAAAAAAACTTGGAAATAAATAACGGGGACGACCCGCGGAGTGAGGAATGAACAGTGTCCGTTATAAATGGACCTTTACACTCACGGAGCACTGGACCGAGAAAATAGATCGACTTAAGATGGTCCTGTCCTGTCCCGTCACTGTCCCAGCTGTATTAAAAAGTATGATAAATGGACCTTCGATTGTCACAAGCCGTTATTTGACGCTTTTTCGTAAATAAGTTGTTGTTTTTGATGTTAGACTACTAATTTGACTGGTAATAAGCCCGCTTTGATTGGGAATATCGGCGCTCTTTGTGTAATAAGCAACTGACTACTAATAGATACTTTGTTTATAAATTATAACCCCGTAATATAATAATTTTACGAATTATCTTTATAATAACATAATGAAAATTGGTACAGTTAAAGGTTATACGGGGAAGAAGTGCAGAAGGCTAATATTATCATAACTATTTATTTTAAATAGCACCATTAAATTGGTACCTACCATAACTATTTCAATCATATCTGAACACTTGCTCCGCGCTACGCAGTAGAGAAGTCGATTTCAAAGAGGAAACCTAATAGATGGACTACCATAGCACTGTCTAGTTTCTGCCCAGGCTTTCAGGGTTGCCGCGAGCAAATTATGACTATAATCCGATTTGCGTAAGCAAAGCCGTAGTTTAAGACAAAATCATGCCCTAGTTTGAAATATAGCCTCAAGTAATATTAAGTGTTGTAAATGCACACGAGTAGGTACTCACGATTTTGGTTTGTTGGACCAATATTTGGACACATTTGCATAGATTATGGTCATTAAAACTTTAGAAAATAACTTTGATTAAAATGTTTATTAGCTTAGTTACACTTACGGTATATGATGAAATTTCATACAAAAAATAAGCTTAAAATAAATGTCTCGTCCAGAATCTTTAATACGTGAATTCCTATAAAACTACTTTTTTGTATTATGCCGTTACGATTATATTACTCTCTGTGGTTAAATTGCTTGCAACGCGTTGTTGATGCTTTTGGTATTACCAATCTCCATAGATGATAGAGACCACTTACCATCAGGTGGCCTCATCTGCTCGATTGTACACTATTTAAATTAAAAATTATGAGTGAGACAGCCCTAGTCTGTAAGCTTCCCCGACGAAACCTAAGTGTGTCAATGCAGACAAAGTCAAACAAGTAGGTCTCATCATCCAGTAAAGGAAAACAGAGGAACGTAGATACGCCTATTGAAGTTAGGCGTTAGAATATTATTTGGAGATGCACTGCTTATATCTCAGTGTCTTGTGTCGATATATTATGATAATAATATACTAATACTATAGATATAGAAGTCCCGGCGAACTTCGCACCGCCGCGCCCCTATAATTAATATTGTCATGTCGATATAATTATGATATACTAAAACTAGCTGTCCCGGCGAACTTCGCACCGCCTCTATAATTAATATTATAATTAATTTATTAAAAAAATAATAATAATAATATTGTCATTGTCACGTTCCACCCGAGCCGAGCGTGCAAGCGAGACCGCGCAACAAGCGATAGAGAGGCACGATCGGCCTAAGCGTTCGGTTTTCTTCATTGTTTCTTATGACGTTATCACGTAAAATTCGTCCGTAAACCGACTTTACAGACAACCATTTTTTTATAAGAGATGCATTTAAGTTTCCAACCTAGGCACACAACTTAGGTGTCCAACCATTAAACCACTGGTGTCACGAACATACAAACATACAGGTGAAGCCGATATGAATCCAATCCTTTGCAAACACAGAAACGATTCCCCTAACGTTGCATTGTCCAAATTGTGTCGTAAAATCCTAGAAATGATAAAAATCACTATATCCGGGTTGTGTTGAACCTAATAAATTTTACACGTTTCGAGTATTACATACTTTGTTGGGGACGTGTTGTGAATAAAATATTATTGATATATTCTAGAGATGCCACTTGAAAAATGAAATTTTGTAAAATGCTTTGTACGAAATTGGTGTCGTTTCTGGTCTAGTTTCTAAAGCTAGTAGAAAGCTAGTTCTTTGTAACAAAGTACACTTAAGAAAGATTTAATTGAGTAAGAGTTTTATTACAGAAGTTCTTTACACGGAGCTGTGAGTTCATAGTTTTTTTTTTTAACTTTTTAATCCGGATATTGGAAAATAATTCAATATTATTCAATTTGACTGGCGATGCATGGGTGATTTATTTTGGTATTACAATCGTCCGCGGTATGCCCTCTTAATTCTTTTAAAAGGCGTATATATCTACTGTATGGTAATACCGTATGGTACTGTATGGTACCACTGTATGGTAATATTCACACTATCGGAAGGTTGACTGGCGGATAATGCTTTTAGCATTATGTCCGCCTTTGTTTCTGTACAAATATGTTCGGCAAAAGTTTAAAATAAATAGATAATAATAATAAAACTTTCACACTCATACCCGCGCACTAGGAATCCACAAATAACACACAAGAACCCACAGAACAGAGAGACAAGCTAACATCCATGACCAGAGAACAAACATTTATCTGTCGCATAAATAATGTCGTATCAAACTCGTCATCACCGGGAAGGTCCAGGGGACGAGACCGCGAGGACGTAGTCCGATGCGTTGGTCAGATCAAATCCGCACCACTTTCAACAGTAAGATGCATGACGCCATCCACAATGCGAAGAACCGGCACCGTTGGCGCAACATAGTCCGGGATAAAGTGATCCGTGGAGGGGGTCACGACCCTCAGCATTGAGGACATCGAAGCAAGGAGGAGGAGGATAAATAATGTGCTCTGTCTACGGTGTCATTAACACAAACATACTAACATTAAGCAACTATTCAATTAAATAAATCTAACGCTATGTAAATGCACAACTTAACTCCCAACTAAACCTTAGCGCTTCGTGCTCCATAAATTACATTATTCAATTGTTTAATAATTAATTCTCAACTTGAGACAAATTCCTGAGTAGTTTGATGTTACAATGGGCCAGAGAATTCGGTAATAGTACCGTTAGGGGATTTATTCATTCAATTCTGAAACGTAAGGCAAAGATTAATTACCGGACGACCCAAAAAATACGAGTAGGAATGTAAAGTTTTCAGGATTTATGTGTTTGTCAGTTTCTTCAAGTCCCCCATAACTTGTAAATGCCGCAACAGATTAGGATTTATGGGTTTTGTTAGAATCCTGTGACAACCCAACTGTGTAAAACCCAAGTGGTTTGAATGTTGGACTCAGGGTCAGGAGGTCCTGGGCTGAATACTGCTCGGAAAAGTAATTTTCCAAAATTACGTGATAATAAAAATTAATTATCACCTACTTCGATCAAGGAAAACATCGTGAAGAAATCTGCACACATGACAATTCTCCATAATGTTCTCAAATGTGTGTGAACACCGCCAATCCGTACGTGGCCAATTATGGCCTGTACCCTCACGTTGCGAGGGAAGACGCGTCGCCTAGCACCCATACAAAACATATTAGGAAATTGGGATACTAGGTTGCGATGATGTTAAAATCCCTATGTTATTCTGAATGACACTGGCTACAACTTTTTTGAACGAAATCAAAAGTAAGCCATCATTTTGTAAAAAAAAAATATTACAATACGGACATCAAAATTGAAAATAAACTTTTCAATTTTGATGTCCATATTATTGTTGTAGCCAGTTAAAAAAGTTGTAGCCGGTTGTGTTGTAGTGTCATTCAGAATGGCTATATTCCAAAACCACTTTACCAGTAGTATAATGTGTTTTATGGAATTAAGGTAGGTAAGTAAATACATGCAAAGCTAATATTAACTTTTTAATTCGTTTTTCCTATTTTTTAATATTCCTTGTTTCGAGAAGAGAAATTTACAAGGACCTTGATCTGAAGCGTAATCCGGGTAATTCGATTAGATTATGGGCAAAATATGTAAATTAACAGAGACTTGGATAAGCGGTATGGGTATTGGAAAAAGGATATTTCTTTTTAGAGAAAAGTATTTTTAATTAAGGCATTATAGACCTATATAATTATAAAACTCAATTATAATGCTATTGACTCCCTTGGAGATTTCTCATATAACCGCGGTCGTCAGATGTGTTAAAATATCATCTTTGTGGTGTGAAGCTAATCTTCGTCTAAAGCTAAGTAGCCTTGCCGTCCATGGTATAAGTGTATAAGCATTCCGATTCCATACTTCGTTCGTGTGGATGTCGGATAGTAGCCATTTGTTTGATAAAATAGTAATCTTTAAAACTTATTAAGTTTTTATTAAAATTAATCGATCTAGCGACTGATAAAAATCGAAACATAATAGAGAAATTTCTGTCATTACTAATTTTTAGTCCTACAAACTATTTGTTTTTGCATATATCTTATTATCTGTCATATTTAGCATATACATTATAATAAATCTGTAACTGATTGCTGAACCGAACTTGATCCCGGGACCCTTGCTTCGGCAGGGTCAGTACTAACTGGGCCTGGAGTCGTCATGCATTGTAAAAATATGCAGATATTTTAGTTTGATTATATACTTATTTTATCTTAATATATATAAATTACGCGTCACGTTGTTTGTCTGCTATGAACTCCTAAACTACTTAACCGATTTTAATCAAATTTGCACACCGTGTACAGTTTGATTCAACTTGAAAGATAGGATAGCTTACATCTCAAATAGTCCCAATTAAGTATAGAGCGGCACGAAGTTCACTAGGACAGTTAGTATTCTCTATATATAAACGCAGTATTTTTATTATGTATCTCCAATAGTAGAGCCGTGGCTTTATCCCCTGTTTGGACAATTAAGCCCGCCAGTCAGTAACTTTCACCCGCCGGGAATCGAACTAGATTACTAACTCAGTTACAGCAAATTGGGGCGCGCGAATTTTCCATGAATAACTTAAACGCGTAAATGTTAAAAACTTAAACAAAAATAAAAGCAGTTATGTACAAGTAGTTAGTGACTCTGCGAAGCGAGGGGTCCCGGGTTCGATTCCCGGCCAGAAATGATTTCAGTAATCAAAAATGTGTTATGATGAATATGAAGATTCCACATTTATAGTTTTCTCTTCACTTTATAGCTCTATAACACGAATCTTGCCCTAAATACTGAGTTTATTGTCTTGTCATGTTCCAGCTGGGAGCTTTGAATTCAGCACTTTCTTTCTTTTCTCTTTGGCAAAGGAAGATCTCCCGCCGGGCGAGACGACATGCACGGGAGGCAGTTAAGCGCCAAATGATGTTTGTTGGAACTTGTATGTATGCGAGCGGTGTAGAAAACTTCGATAGCGTGATTCAGGTTTCGTGACGTCACCGTGTAACGTGATTCAGGCTTCGTGACGTCACCGTGTAGCGAGGTCGGAGTCTCTCCCTTTTTTCCTAGGTCGACAACGCATCGGTGATGCCTTTAGTGGGGCGACGGTGAACACTTACCATTGAGCTAGTCTGCTCGATAATTGGCCATTAACATTGATAATTTTTTGATTGTTATTAGCTGTTGGGAGATACCTCAGGAATTGAAAGTCTATTTTCGAATGTGGATGCTAGTTTAAAAAGCGGGTGGTACCAGAGAAGGGGGAAAATAAGTAAACACCAAGAAAATGCAAGTAATGTTGAATCGTCTCAAAAGCTTTTGTAAAGCTTCTAGGTCTCGTTCATTACGACCATCCTAAAAACACTGCAATGTTATCATAATGATGTATTATGTAAAAAAGACCACTTTATGTTCGATGGTAATGTGTAGACATAAATTTGTAGTCGCTGCGAGATTCCTTAAGTTTTCCAGCAATATTTCAGTGCCGAAGCGGCGCTACGATAAAGTTGCTACGTAGCGCATTCGTAGCGTACTCGTAGCACATTTCGTAGCATACTCAACAGAAAATATAGGTACGTCACGTTTATGTAAAACCGAGTTATAAAATATATTTATACCACACTTTATCGTCGTATTTGTAAATAATCGATTTTAAGTGACAAGTTCTTTGAAAAGGTTGAATTAGAAATTCCATTTTATTTTTATGCGTATACTGGGGATTATTCCCTGTTGTATACATATTTCTGGGTCTCCAACCGCGGTCGCAACACGTAAAAACATTTTTGTGGTTCTACATAAGGATACCCTTCTACAATGCATGAGTATTATTAACGTTACTCCTAACCGAGGTATCGAGACCTTTACACCCCAAAGTTTTCAGGATCCCTAAAACTTTCACATGATAGAAAATAAATAAATAACGCTACACACTCATAGCCCCACACTAGGATTCCCTGTGTCGTGGGTGCCGTGGACAACACACAAGACAAGAACACACACACCCAGACCAAGAATAGAAATTTAAACTCATCATTCAAATATCCTCCTCATTGGGAATCGAACCCAGGACCCTCGCAACGGCCATGTTAAGTGCGCCATCCGGGTAAAAATTATCCTGTAAAAAAATCCGCAATTTCTAAATTCACACAAACGTATCTACGGGCGGTCAGTAATGAAAAATAAATTTAAAATTAAGCTTTCTCGATTCATTGGCCAATTAATTATTTTTAAACTACATGCACCATACAACAATAGGAGTACAAACAAAGGAGTGCCTAAAACATTCATTCCTAATCCACCCTCGGGCAGTGTGAGCCAATTATACTAGACGTGAGCACAACAATATTGCAGCATTGATAGTATAAAATGAAACAAATATTTTAATTTTAGGAATATTATATGTACCATAGGTATCAAAAAATTATGTGCGTATTAAATTATCACTTGCTTTAGTGAAAGAAAACGTAGTGAAGAACCCCTGCGCACCTGAGAGTTCTCCATAGTGTTATCAAAGGTGTGTAGTCCGCCAATCCGCACTTGGCCAGCGTGGTGGACTATGGCCTGTACCCCTGACATTGTGAGAGGAGACCCGTGCCCAGCAGTGGGACAGTTATGAGTTGCGATGATGCTAAGTATCTATTTTTACGTCGATGCGATACGATAAATGTAGCACAACGACGGTAGCGGATGCAAATGTCATTAACTCCGAAATCCCTAGGTTCTGTGGAAGAGATCGCTGCGTAGCGATAAGGTCGTCTTTTGTATTACCTTTCACCATCTGTGCTTTCACACTTCGTCATCTTTCTTATTTTGATGTACAATAAAGACTATTATTATTAATTTGGATTTGAAAAACAGAACACCCTGAAACTTGAACTTGACTAGTGACGTCAAACGCTATCTATTGTCAAGTGTCTGCACTCAATAGACAAGCTAGAGTCAAGACAAGATCTTTTGTCTTTGTATTTTGTGATACAAAAAACTTGTAAATAAATGTAAAAGAAGTTATAGGTTTCACGAACGGAGGGCCTAGATTCGAATCATTTCTAAAGCAAGCGCGTATTATAAATTCATTTTATCTTGCATCAGTGAAGGAAAACATCGTTAGGAACCTGCATTACATCATTTTTCATAATGTTCTTATATGTGTGTGGTGCCTACCAAGCCATACATATCTGGCATGGTGGACTATAGCTTTTACTCCTCACACTGTGAGTTACGCCGACGGTACCAGTTGTTGTCGTTAAATATGTATATAATCGTTAAGCCTCATTGGAGACCTTCGGGTGGCATAAAGATTTCTGACACATGGGTTGGCCACTAACTCCTACACTAACTCCTACACTAACTCCTACACTAACTCCTAAACTAACTCCTAAACTAACTCCTACAGTAACTCCTTCAACAACCCGCACTGGAGCAGCATGGTGGTATGTTCTAGGCTTCCTTAATTATGAGGAGAGATCCCTTCTCAGTTGTGGGCTATTAATGGGTTGAAGCAGGCGTTATCTACCGTACATTACAACAAAGTTCCATTAGTCCATGCTGACAAAAAAGTACAAGTAACAACTTCAAAGCGAGACAAATCTTGTGAACAGCATTGTAATGGGTACGTCAATCACCCGTCAATATTACCTAAACATTCAATAGATTCAGGGCAACAATCCAATCTATTTTTGATATCAAAGAAAACGTTACACAATATACAGCGAATTATAAGCAGAAATTATTGCAAAAAAACAGAATTTGTCTTGTTAAATCATAGCATGAAATAATCACTAATAGTCCCTGCCCTGAAAGCAGTTATAGCCGAGTGGTTAAACGTTGAACTCCCGAACCGGGGGCCCGGGTTCAAACCCAGTATGCACCTCTTTAAAAAAAAATGTATATGTGCGTATTAGAATTTAATTATCTCCTGCTTCGGTGAAGGAAAACATCGTGAGGAAATCTGCACAGCAGTGGCACAGTTAATGATTGCAATGATGATGATGACGAGTCCCTGCCCCAGTCCTCATACCTACGAACTGACTAACTAACGTTTTAACACCGTCTGCTAACTACGTCCTCGTCCGCATCAGAGTCTTGCTCTGTGTCCCAGTTGTCATGGCTATGGCCGACAGCGGAAGAGTCGTGCTGTTTTTTTATAACCTGAAGGGCTGACGTATAAGTAGACGAGCCACCTGATGGTAAGTGGTCATCGTCCTCTATGGACACGAGCAACATTAGGGGAATCGCCAGTGCAACGCCGGCCCTGAAGGAGAACTCTTTTTACAACTTTTTTGAAGAACCCCATATCATAGCGCTCCGGGAATACCTCGCTGTATTCCTGATGCATAAAAAATCAATGTTAGTGTCAATGCTCAGTTAAAGCAAATAAACAACGTATCCAGTTCATTTCTAGCCATTAAAAATGATACCAAACATCTTATGTACTTAATAGCAAAAAAATGTAATAGTATACCCTTAGCAAAAACAAATTCAACATACTTCCATTGATGCAAATACGATATTAATACGGGCACAATATCAGCGTAGAAAACAGAAAATATTTATTTGCTGACGCTACGAGACGTGGGCTTCAGGGAACGTAATATTGAGCGTCAACAAATCTCGACAAACAATATCGGTTTGTCGTAATCAAATGAACTTCCGACGGTACTCCATCTCTAGTACGACTTTAGATTCAATCATTCGAAAATATTATACGGGAATTTTTCCTACCGGTCCCGTACACTCGGTTACTGATACATCCAAATGTAACAGGTACACATAATAACTGCGTAAGACAATTAGTGGATTTAACTAAATTACTAGAATATTTTTTACTGTATTATTGAAATATTTTATTATTATTGAAAAAGTTACTATACGCTGTTACGACGTAAGTTAGTTAGATCGGCAGTAGGTATGAGGACCTGGGTAGGGACTGTTAGTCTGTTAGTCCTGTTAGTTGTTTTAACTTTAGGCACTACCACGTTCTAACTATTCCAAAATCTTTATATAATGGTTAGAATAAACCTAATATAATACGGGCACTTTACCACTTGCCCTCAACGTGTTTCCCGAAAATCCGTACTCGTAGTTTATATAAACATTAACCAAATGATGTTTACGCTGGGGAGGTATCGGTGCGGCTAGGATATGGAAACACGTGTTTAGTGGTTTAGTCTCTGTTCACATGTGCGACAACAGTGAGAGAAAATGATGCACGTGTGAATTTGCTACGACTCTTTGACACTACGTTGTCGCACCACTTAATTATCAGGGCTAGGATGGTTAGTTCAGTTAGAGCTTGTTATTAGGAACTTTAGTTGATTAGCTCGTTAGTACGTATGAAGAATAGGGGAAGGAATGTTAGTGATAGTTAGTCCTGTTAATTGCTATTCGTAATAGTCCACTTAGTAATCTAGTAAAAGTCGTTCTAATTCGGTCCCGGATGTGTTGTTACCCCTAAGGATTACGATGGTCATATAAATATCACAATGCGTTGTTACACCTGGCTGATTCAAAAATCTAACTAAATTTAAACCAACCTATATGTGTATCATACATTTGGTTAATAGACTCAAGCATTATGTAGGTATCAAGGCTTTAACTATTTGATCATGTACATAGCGGGCAAAGGCGGTATTCAATTTATAGCTAGTGGTCATTACCACCTTGACAAGAACGCCCCATAAGCCATCTATTGCTTAGATTTTTTGCTCAATTCATTTCAAACACCCCACTGTGAAACATCAAAGAACACAAAGGTTAATCCTTATCTATCTAACCTTTGAGTTACCCAAAAGAAACCACGAAAGGATTTTCATACTCAATACTTTTGGCAAACTTAAATTTCTTCTTAAATATTTCATATGAAAGTGAAAGTAAAAACTCAAAAAAATATTTCATGATAAGGCACAGTATTAGATTGTAGTAGGTACAAAAGCTGTGTCACTTCTGCGGTGTAAAATCTATGAAAACGAAATAATTCTTTTTATACTACGTTGAACGAAACGCGTATTTTATGCGATCTAGCACTGCATTTTTTAATAGTTTGGTTAGATGCCATAACTATTGTTTTAGCGCTGCAGCGAACTTTAGTTCTATTGCGTTTCCCGTTTCCGTTTCATCGACTTCCAAATCACAACGATGCTAACGAAATATTCACTTCAAAATATTTATAGAGGTTTTGCACGAACCGTCAGACAATATCTTATCATTATATGTCTTGTATAATCATGAGCTTCCTCTTCATGAGATCTGAATTGATTACTTTTCAACAGTCACAGCTTTTTTTACTTTGTATAAGATACCGCTCCCACTGTTACCCAAGTTCCCCAAGTTAGGATCTCATCTGATGTTAAGTGGCAACGTAGCCCTTAGATGGGAAAGCGCAAACATTATAATCGAACTGGAACCGGGAAGCGCGGCGTCTATACCTTTTATACGTCTTGACTTATACATTGAATATTTAGGGTATGTTTTTATTTTCAGATGCTGTATCTGTCGGTGATTGCACAGCTTATAAGTGGTAAGTCGGAATGAATATGATAAAAATAAGATTGTTTTCAATTTGCCTTTTGCGCTTTTGACCCAACAAGATTTTATTTTTGGGTAAATAATATTGGAACCAATCAAGAAATTGTTTTCGATAACAATGAAAATAACAAGCAAGGAAAATCGAAACTTTATTACTATGAACAGAAAATTATATCACATCACGTCTTCATTGAAATGAAATTGCCCATTGTAAAAAGTTTTTTTTAACAAAACAATATTCAATCCAGAAGATATTTTCTGTTAGAACACAATGAAAGTTAATTTATTCCATTCAGCCGCGCCAAACCTATATTTATCATTTCAAGTATTGGATTTTTTAGAAAATACATTTTTCTTATATTTTAAAAACTAATGCAAATCAGTTACTTTTTGTAGAATATAATTAACTTGTCAACACCTTAGGTAAATTTTAAAAATTTCTTTAAAATTCTGGAATAAAGGAAACATGAAAGTTTGAAAAGCGCTTCCTCGACTTTAAGATAAGATTACCCTTCCGCTGTCGCCCATGAAAACTGTCACCGAACAGAACTAGCCTCAGATCGGGACTAGTTTGGTTAGTTAGTTAGCGGAGGGTGTTACTAACAACATTAATTGATCAATTCGTTAGTACGTTTGAGGACTTGCGCAGGAACAGTTAGTGATAGTTAGTCCAGTTAGTGATTGTTAGGAAGAGTCTTGTTTTAATTCTGTCTTAATTCTGCTACCCTTGAAGATTAAGATGTTAGACTCTAAAAAGTGCAACTGAATCCACACCTTTGTATACTGAACATAATTGCTATTACTATACGGTAGAAATGGCACTAGGTACCGTGGCGGGGAGTGGTACTACCCCGGGGGAACTCTAGGCTCTTCGACCTAAAAAAAGAGTTAGTAAGAGACTTGTTATAATTCGGTCACAGATGTGTTGCTACTGAGGACTAAGAAGAACAAAAAAAGTGTTTAGTAAAATGTAACCAGACATTATCGCAAATTATTGTCACGGCGTTGGTGTTTTTCACATGTGATTCCAGTTCGAATCCTGCAGGCATCCCTATTTTTCTAATTATTTATCTTTTAAGGGTTCTGTAGAAGGGTTAGAAACGGAACCCATTTAATATACCTAAGGTGTACGTCTGTCTGTCACACTGTATCTATTAAATTTATTACAGAATGCGTGTTGCTTTGGTCGATATAACAACAAATAATAAAAAAGTTACACCCCAAAGGTTGCAAAAAACACATTTTATACCCAAACAAAACCTCTCTTGCGTATGGTGCAGTTTGATTAAAATGGATCAGATTATGGGACAGGTGTCAACTGTTAGAGGTTGAGGACAAGTCAGTTTAATCCCGAACATATTCTGAGAGAGTTTTAAAATTTCTTTGAAAGTCGATATGTCTAAAGTTAGTTAAGTCAAGGTCAAGAAACTTAACATACATTTGATATACAGTTTCTGTTATTTTATGATGTCGTATTGGTATACGACCAACATTCCGTTGATCTACCATTTAAGGAAAACCTCGTGAAGGGCATAAAATCGCATTTCAATGGAGTCACATAAACGTATTTTGTCGTATTCAAAAATGTATACCCAATCGATAGGAATAAATATTTCAATACAATAAAATAAAATACCGGCGAAATTTCCTTCGCATTTCTATGCAGATACTGCATACGTTTAAAGTATTGAAAATTCCCATCAATTGTCTGGATTATCGAGACAATTTCATTTTATATGGCATCATTTCCATATCAATTTTTCATTTTATTCTCCGGTTGCAATTTTATATATGAAATGAAATAAAATGACCTTTATTCCAATTTGGTTTATAGAAACACTTTTTGAATGTCAAACTATCCAATCTTTTTAACAAATGTCGTCAGAAGAAGCGGCAGGAGTTTTATTTTCCTACTCACAATTACAGACAAATAATGACTCTTTGATTATATACGTAATGACTATATTTCAAAGTCATGTACCTGCATTTCTAAATTTATTTCAGTATCGCACTTTTAATTGCTTACTACATCAATACAAGTAACCCATTCCTCCTTCACTTTCGATTTTTTTATTTCGAATAAAATATTTAGACAGGATTTTTTAAATTGTTATAAGATTATTTTAATTGACACATCTTTTTAAAGGGTTTTATTTTTTATTTAGCTTGCCCTTTGTTTGTGAACCAATCGAAATAAATCAAACAGAAACTTTTGTGTAACTCGAAACCTTTTTTATATTCGGAAAATCTTAATTATTCTTTCAAAATACACAACTTTTTCCAACACGTATTCGTTGTATATTTACCTTTTGAAAGTCTTTACGATTCAAAATCACAAAAACTCAAAAATAAAAAAGTACAATTCAATAAATTACCAAAACGATGCATTAATTTGTTCATTGCTCATTTAGTAATGAAAAAGTTAAATGACTTTAAAGTCTGTAAATATAACACTTTTTACTACGTTTTTTGTCCATTAAAATCAATCTAGTTTCCCTTATTTTCTTACGTACCCACTTAATGGTAACTCGCACTGTATAAATTAGCAGTATTACCAAAAACACCACTAGAGTTCTCGTTCCAAAAGCGCTAACCCTCAACCATTTCAGATCCAATACGATTTAATTAAATCTTCCTAATTGGAGTTCCGGAAGCAAAAGTTAAGTGTCTCTATCGACCCTTGAAGGGTTCAGAGCAATATATCTTCATTGGGAAGATAATTTTGTGGGTCATTTGTTCCATTGTACCTAATGTCATTAGTTTCTTAGGGTTATACGGTTATTGTAGGATTGAGCTACGATCGCAGTCTGCAGTTCGATTCCATGTAAAATAAAATTTAAATAAAAATAATAAAGGTTTAGTGCCAAATGAAATTATACGTTTCTGAAATAAATTGTTAGTGATTTACAAATATTAGTAACTGATACTTGTACTATTTACTTATAATATTATTGTGATAAACTATTATTGAGGATAATAAAGATTATTATTAAGTATTAATGTAATATCCTTTACATTAATAATATTTAGATTTTTTTTCGGTTTTTCTCTGTTCTCGTTCTAACTATTCTCAGAAATGGCTATAAGAATTTAAAAGTAAAGCGAGTGTTTCCCATACCTACTTAAAGCCATAAATCAATATTACTACACTCCCATAGCCCCATACTAAGTTTCCTCGTAGGTAGTTACTATGGACAATATATAAAACCAACACACACCCAGACCGATAACAAAAATGTATAATCATCATTCAAATGTCCACCTTGCTGGATAGTGAACCCAGGATCCTTCAAACGGTAATCCGTGTAACCATTGCGCCATACGGATCCTCAATTTTAATATACATACTTATATTATGTGTTATTCTGTGAATGTGTATGTCACTGAACTCCTCCTAAATGACTGGACCGATTTTAATGAAAATTTTCATGTATATTTAGGTGGATCCGAAAGTGATTTAAATTCACATTTAATTGAAACCGGGAGGTGGCCTCATTGTCGAGATTTACTAAGAGATCAGCTAAACTATTGAAGACATCGAAGTGCTGTCATAGAAGAAGTTATTGAATTTGATGAGCCTTTAGTAAATCTAAAAGTATATCAAATTTGAGGTCTCTCGTTTAAGCTGGCGGTTCGCGGCCGAGACCTAGACAAGCGACCGAGACACGAGACCGAGACAGGAGACCGCGACCGTCACTTTGTATAGGCGCGACAGACTGTCTCGGTCTCGGTCGCGAGTTGTCGCCTATACAATGGTCAAGTGCCGGTCGCGGCCTCCTGTCTCGGTCTCCTGTCTCGGTCGCTTGTCGCGGTCTCGGCCGCGAACCGCCACCTTTAGAATATAAATTATGTTGCAGAACAACGTCTGCCAGATCACCAAGTACTTGTATATAAACAAATGTAGGTCACCTATTCATACTTAACAACACACGTTAAACCTATTACAGAAGCAAAAATAATAATTACAGCGAACTCGTTAAATTTATACTTGTTTAAAATTATTTCGAGCTATAAATAATGAAGCGACGTTCCAAGTCGACACTTCATTTGTCGCGTATTAAATCCTCGTAAACCATCAGTCGTACTGCGTACTGTTAGCTATGTAAGTATATTTTCATCATCATCGCAACCCATAACTATCGTATTGCTGGGCGCGGGTAAAGCCGTAGTCCACCACGCTGGCCAAGTGCGGATTGGCGGACTTCACACACCTTTGAGAACATTATCAAGAACTCTCAGATGTGCAGGTTTCCTTACGATGTTTTACTTCACCGAAGGAAGTGATGATTAAATTATAATACGCACATAGTTTTGAAACTTAGAGGCGCGAGCAGGGTTCGAATCCAGGCTCGGGAGTCCACTTATTTATCACTGCTTATATTTTACTATGACTTAATTGATCCAGTCTTAAACCGTAAAGTGTAAACGTAAGAAGCTTCGTAATTCCTTTTTTTTTACTTGAAGATGACAACAGTGAAGTCTTTGGTGTGACAAAACACCTGGTTGGCATGAAGACGTGCCCACTCTTTTTTTGCCTATTTAATAAAAAATACAGTATATCTGTACAATACATGAGAATTATAATTTAATGCCCAAAATAAATTCTATAAAGAATAAGTAAATATTCCGGAATACTAAGCAATATTGCATTACAATATAAATTAACTCGCTTATCGCTTACAATGTAACAAGATAGTCAAGTCAAGATAGTCGTGTTCAGTTTTAATAAAAAGGGATAAATATAGCGCATATTATGTTATGAAGTTTTCAACCGACCGAACGTGATATTTATTTGCGCGGATACATTTCCCGAAAATTTCCAAATGAAAAATATTTCCAAATAAGTTAATGACGCAATCTCCTCTGAACTCCCTCCATCCCAGAAAATACAACAAACTATTCTAGGAAAACTGTGTCATATTCAGAGCGTGAAGATATTAGTGTTGTTTGTAGTGAATCATGATATTTTACGTCGCAACGACGTAAAACGAACTAGACGTAAAGTTGACAAGCCAGACCTTTCATTAGTACTCGTATCTGCCAAGCGTCAGCTGTCAAGAATTTATTCCGGCCATTTCATTCTCGCCGTGACTATGATCCATGTAATTGGGTCAAAATATCGGTTTATAACATTGATAGAAACGTAATATATCAATGGTTTATAATACAAATATTGCAAGTACCTACTTATAACTGTTGAAATGTTCTTGATATGTATATCTCACTTACAATGGTAATTGAGATATACATTAAGAAGAATATTGATTCTTCTTCTTCACTACAGAGCAAGAGTCTTCCACAATTACTGAGGAAGCCTAGAGCGTACCCCACCATCCTACTCAAGTGCGGATTAGTGACCAACTCAAGTGTTGGAAGTTTTTATGCCACCCGAAGGCATTCGACATGGCCTAACGACTATTATCTAATGATTACCGAGACCGACTTTACGTGCTCTCCGAAGCACGAAAGCGCACAAGGAATTTTGCCACTAGCGGTCACCCATCCACCTACCGACGGCGCCCGTTCGGTCCATCACTGACGATCGAAGCAAGCCGGGCCCAGAGCGTTTCTTTTCTATACATTCCAATAAAGTAATATCGCTAGACATCATGCTACGGGTCGTTACCCGGGCGCTCGCGTCCGGATATTGCTATCTTACCCGTTATTTGCGTTGTACGGGTAACCGGGAAGAAACTATTAATATTATTAATGACACGATAACGATAAAAAGGACCATTTATCTGAAAGGACCTCAAGCTATTGACCTCTGAAAGAGAATATTCGACCGTAATTTTGCTGTATGTGACTAGTCCACTCAAGGTCATGGGCTTCTTGAATAAAAGCCGATCTCCCCTGCCCTGCTAAAACGGACGAGGTTACGCCGCCCGGACCCTATTTTCAGAGGTTGCTGGACTTTGTACCATCCAGTTCAATCCCGAAGGTACATTTTGCTATTGGCAGCGGTGAAGCCCGGCTGGCTAAGTACCACTCTCTTGCTTGATTCAGCTGTTCAACGAATTGCTGTGTTCCACCTGGAGGCTTGACAGCCAGTATTTTTCCTCATCTTCTTTCTTTCTTGGCCGAGAATGCATTGCTGATGCCTTTTGTGTCATTGATGTCCATGTGCGACGGTGACAACTTACCATAAGTGGCTGGTCTACTCGTTTGTTGGTGTGTGTGCGTGTACCGTTATGCTGCTACGTGCGTAACCGTAAAACGCACACACACGAATCAATCATCCATTGGACACCGAGTCAAATCTATAGGTACTGGTTGTGCCAAGTTGGTGTGTGGGTCTGAAATGGTATGTTATGTACTCTGAAATATAACTATGTACTCCTTTCTACCGACGGTCGTTTGGTGACTGCTTAGCCTAGTTGCTACTACCCTGCCTGACAAACGAGAGGTCCCAGCTTCGATTCCCCGCGGCTCCCGGCAGCATTTTCTGGTTAATGATTTGTTTTGCGTTGTCCATGCCACCCGCGACACATAGAATCCTAGTGTGGGGTATGAGTTTAAGCGTTGTCTGATCACTACATAACTACTAGCTAACATTACTTCGAAGTGTAAATGTACCGGGCATCAGACTTCCGGCTCCGGATATTGCTAGCTGGTATGACGCTGTCATTACGCCGAATTTCACCCGGGTTACTCGTTTTCTTAGAAGCTTTTAATTACTGTTTTAATGGATCTCTAAAATTGGGTTGACGCGTAGATGCGTGTTCAAAGAAGGTAAATTGAAACAGACAAAACGAATGAGTGATCTGATTGTAAGTGGTTACCACGTTTGTGGTATTAAGGCGAAGATATCCTGAAGCGGTGATAGCGGTGTGGAAGCAGTGATAAGCGGTGTGGTTGAACGTTGGACTGCCGAACCGGAGGTTCCGGGTTCAAACCCCGCACGCACCACTAATTTTCAAAAATTATGTGCGTATTAAAATTTAATTATCACTTGCTTCGGTGAAGGAAAACATCGTGAGGAAACCTGCACACCTGAGAGTTCTCCATAATGTTCTCAAAGATGTGTGAAGTCCACCAATCCGCACTTGGCCAGCGTGGTGGACTATGGCCTATACCCCTTCACACTGTGAGAGGAGACCCGTGCCCAGCAGTGGGACAGTTATGGGTTGTGATGATGATGATGATGATGATCCTGAAGCGTAGTGGGTCCGGGTCACTGCTTGGTTGCGACTTGCTTTCTCTGCCCTAATCCTCATACCTACTAACAAACTGACCAGCTAACGTTCACTAACACCGTTCAATGACAGCGTCTGGTAACTGGACTACGGTCGTGGGGACTTCGGTCACAGTTGTCATGAGCGGCAGTGCAAGGGTGGTGCTGCATGTTCGTTTACTGTCTTACATTCGTGTTCTCCATAGTGTTAAGGTTGCAATAAAGAATAAATAAATAAATAAAAATTATCACACGCATACATAATATATGAAAAACACAAATTATACATCACTAACACTAACACATCGATAACAAACAATTATCTATCACATAAACAGCTGCCACGGCCGAAAATCGAACCAGGGACCCCCCGCTCCGCAGGCAAGGTCACTACCAACTAGGCTACGGGGTCGTCGAATAAATACAATTCGGAGATGGATCGGCATTTTTATGGAAAAGCCGACTAACAAGCAGACTAGCGACTTGATGGTAAGTGGTCAATATTCCCATTTACATCACTAGAGACATTACATCACCATAGACATCACATCACCATAGACAATACATCAGTGAAGGAGTCAGTGCAAAAATCTACGTAGGTATACGTATTTGAGGTATTAATAAAATCTTATAGGTAAAGTTAAAGCAAATGAAACTTTATTTTATTAGTATGTGAGTATCGTCTTATTTCAAGAAAACAATCAACAAGTTTCGCTAACCACAGCGATAGGTATGAACAGTAGGAATATCGCTTACCCATTCTGATACCGCTACCCACAGTGGCACGGATCGCTTAGTATCTAAATAGCCCCTTGTTTCAGTCTGATCCGACCAAGACAATATATACCCCTTCCGATAATATATACAACGAGGCACCACCGAGCAAAGCAAAACCGATGCATTTGAATATCCTGCACCAGGCTTTAATAAATCAAATAATGATTCATGGACAACTCGGCCTGTTTGTATTGGATTGGCGTCACGTGAACAAATCACTTCATCCGTGTAATTTGGATTACAAGATATACATGTCGTGTGGACTATAATTGAAATTTAAATTGGACGACAATCCCTTTTTATTATTGACGAGAGGAGCTTGTACTATGTTTTTTTAAATGTCGTGTAGATTTCTGAAAAGGATATAATTATTAAACGTTACAACATGGAGAAAAAAATGTTGTATCCTTTTTTATTACGCGGACGGAGGAGTATGAAATTTGGCACACTTTAGGATTTTTTTTTTTCATTTAACTTGTTTTAGGGTCTTCCCATTTCTATTCAAGAGATAAAGCCCTGTGGGACTGTGACAGACAGATTCAGACACGGAACGGAACCTTCAAAACCAAAAATAACTTTACAGCAAAAAAAAATGCGTCAAATAAACATATTTTGAAAGGTACCTAAAGTCTTGTATAATTTTCATTGTAACATTTTCAGGGCAGGATAAACTTCTAAAGACGCGTATTTAAATACGTCCCGATTTACGAGCGGGCAACGTCGTGAAACGCCTGTTGTACTACAACTGATGCAGCGAATTATTATCTATTAGTAATCCTGATTAATTGATTTAAGTCGTAACTCACTGAACGTAAACTTTTAACTTGACACCAACGTTTTCATAATTTTCATCAAAGTTACGAAGCCGATTATTTTGAACAAAAAATAACAGTCGGTTTTTTGTTTCGTTAAAATTATTTTACTCCTTTATCTTCCATGTTTATTGTACAGCTCTATAGTGTGATGACGTATATAGATTTTTATTCATCCTTTTTGTTACATAAACCACGTTCGTTGTTTTACGAGTATTACTGACCGAACGTTGGCTGACAGAGAATGCTTTTAGCATTAA
The DNA here is from genome assembly GCA_905404295.2 of Ochlodes sylvanus. Classification (NCBI taxonomy): domain Eukaryota; kingdom Metazoa; phylum Arthropoda; class Insecta; order Lepidoptera; family Hesperiidae; genus Ochlodes; species Ochlodes sylvanus. The sequence goes on from FR990149.1 coordinate 3,235,772, forward strand.
GTCCGTCTTTGTTTTTGTAGTTTTGTGCGATGTATAAAGAAATGAATATAGTCCTGTATAAATATCAAAATATTTGATATGTATGCTAATATTAAGGCTGTATTGGATAATCTAGGGATATTTAATGCTATATTTGGCTTTTTTATCCTTGGGATGAAAGGGTCCATCCATCTTTGAGTCCACTTGCCCAGCTCGTTCAGCTCGTCCGCTCATACTTCAGGCTGTTGGAAGTTTTTAACCCGACCGGCTAGCTAGCTAGCTAGCTTTTTAGTTAAGTCAAATGTTAAACGACTTGTCGTATTGGGACTTGAGAGCTTTTCTTTTGTCTTCGTTCTTGTCGTTCAAAAAGTCCTAGTTTCGATTTCAAATAAGGTGATTCCAATGATGAATGACCGCGTAGTCTAGTGGGTGGCCCTGCGTGCGAAGTAAGGGGCCCGGGTTCGATTCCCGGCCTGGTCAGATATTTAGGTGACAGATAAATGTTTGTTCTCGGGTGTTAGTTATGTGTTATTTGTGTTGTCCTTGCGACACAAAGAGTCCTAGCGCGGAGGTGTGAGTGTGTTAGCGTTGATTTATATGGAGTTAAATAAAAAAATAAAAAAGCTGTTCTCGGTCTCTGTGTGTGTTCTTGAGAGGCTATGAGTGTGTGGCGTTACGTGTATCGCGTAACATTCGCTTGTGTGTCCTCGTCGCTAATACGACAGTATCTGTACTAAGCATGGTTGGCCTCAATACTAATAAGTCTCGACTCTGCTTAAATTTATGTTATTTCCAACTCAGACGTTCCTTGCGAATCGTGAAATGTTTTAAGAATCATTTTTGGTTTACATAGAATATTGAATAAAAATTACCACGAATCGAATTAATATTTTTAATACAGTTTTAAGCAGTGCTACCTGCATTGCTTAGAACAGTACTCGACCCATATATGCCCATATATGGGTTAAGCCCACGAAAAAGAGACTGGCTCTGCGCTCAAAATTCGACCGTCATTCATTCTGCCAAAGGATTACTTCACATTGACACTATGAACGTACACATTTCAAACGTCATGCAACCTCGTGTTAAACGCATTTTCGTGTGCATAGAGTAACTGATATTAGTGTGTGTAATGTTTTATTTATTCATTTAGCGTATTTTTAATGCATTATCACATGAAAATATTAGGTTCTGCACTCCTCAATATAAACTTTTACTGTGCCAAATTTCACACTCCTCCGTTCGTAATTTTTGTAATTATTTAACAAAACCAAAAACCTTTTTCCTGAGATTATATATCATAAATACGGTCGAATTGAAAACCTCCTCCTTTTTAATGTCGACTAAAAAGGGGTACAAAGATTTTTCTTCACGTATTAGGTAAATATAAGATTTAGGAATGAAAGAAGCATGCAAATTTAACGTAAGCAGCCTTGACTGAGCGCGTTGGCAAACAAAACGCATCGTACAAATAACAACCATAGCCGTCCGATCCGGACTGTTATGGAACTGGAAAAGTTTACGGATAGCGGTACCGCATTGAGAATAGGGATGAGGGTTCGTTTCCATTATCGGATATGTTATATCGCACCGGAATCCCACGCGGATGAACAGGCTCTTTAACACATAGATCTTTCAGGCGTTCGTTTTTTCGTACAAATTCTCAAAATCCATCTAAGAGACAAGCCTAAAACGAGTGGCCCGCCTGAAAAAGGTACCAAAGCGTTTTAAATTTCATGTCTTTCTCATTAGTTACAATGTTTACGTTACTGTGTGACAATGGTGACTGACACAGAATACTATTTATCGGGACAAGGATGGTTAGTCCGGTTAGCACACGGTGTTAGAACGTTAGTTGGTTAGTTTGTTAGTAAGTATGAGAACTGTGGCAGGGAAAGATAGTGACAGTTAGGGAAAGTTAGTCTTGTTAGATGTTGTTAGTTAGTAAGTCCAGCTAAGTTGATACTAAGAGTCTCGTTCTAATGAATCTGAGGAGTAAGATGGTCGCCTCTAAAAAAGTGTAACCAGATCCACACCTTTCTAACCGTAACACTATTGCTGTTCAAAGAATTGTTATATTACACAGTAGAAATGGTACTAGGTGCTCTGGCGAGGGGTGGTACTACCCTGGGCGAACTTTAGGCTCGCCTTCTATTAAATACTTCAATTGCATCGTCTCGGAATTATTTGACACAATATTATATTAATATACGAAATGTGCTCTATGACGCAACTGAAGCACTTATAGATTATTTCTTTCGCCTTCACAACCGGTTGTGCAAAATAACCGGTCGAATGTTGTGGAAACAAGGCGTAAGTAATATTACATAAGCGTCCGGATAACCAAAATTATATATATTACTAGTGACCTGCCCATGTTTCGCTTTGAGAAACTGATTTTCCAAAATACTTATTCAAACGGAATTGTTATAATTAATATATATTATTTTTGTTTGTGAACCGATTGAAATTAACGAAACACTAAAATTTACCCCAAGTTAGCAACATAGGTACATGAAAATAATAAAAAATTTAATTCCATATTTCTACCATAATTTTATTATGGATAATACCTTAAGATTATATTATAATCGTTACCCTTGATCAAATGACATGGCAGCGCCCTCGGAGTTATCTGTCATTAAACTTTGAATCCCGAATAAGTCCTTTTAAACGATCCATCAAGCGATGCCATTGTCTTTGAGCTAACCATCATTTGGATAAATGGTTTCCTTTGTGAGGAAAGATGGGATCATGCATCAAGAGTGATACTGCGTTACAAAGGAACATTTAGAAAATTAGGATATTCTGGACTTTTTAAATTGAACAGTGTCTACGGATTTTATTACCAGATCTTCACCATATTTTTAAGATTTTTTTAAGTGAATTTCCTTAGTGGAATTCGGAGACGGTTGCGTTGAACGTTTAACGCTACTGTGTTGCGGCAATGTGGACGGAAATGGAAAGGAAGGGTACGGTTGCTTTGAAACTTTAACGTTACTGCGGAGATAATATCGACGGTCTATGGGCGACGGTGCCACGGTGGTCAGTTACCATCAGACTGGTCTGCACGTTCAACGACTACTTACATAAAAAGCTAGCTCCCAAACCCCTAGCAGTATAAAGACGCATCATTTGACAACAACTTCAACTCATTCATTCACTCATTCATTCATTCATTCATTCATTCATTCATTCATTCACTCATTCAACTCATTCTATAGCGTAAAATCTTGTACTGTGTAGTATACATCGAAACGTCTAATTTCTAGCGTAAATGTTCAAAGTTGTTTGGCATCGTGAAGTACAAATTGCTGGGTGAAGTTTGGGGTAAGTCGGATTTAGATATATTAGTAAACAAAGGAATCATGCTCAGATTTCTCAGCTTGAGTACGGGCTACAGGGACAAAGAGGAACTGTCAATTACGTCTAACTTAGTAACAAAATTTATAACCGCCCTTACTTAGGAAATAGGCCTTGGTACTTTCGAAAAAATGTTTTAACGGCATTTTTTAAATGAACTTAGATTCGCTTTTAGCAGTAACTGCGCACGCTTTTCTCAGATAAACCAATGACTAAGGGTGAGATCTATAGACGATACTATAGTATACTACATAATATATAGTATATATACTACAGTATAGGAACAGACGAAATTTTTTTGAAAAAAAAAGCTTTACTTTTTAGAAAAAAAAGCTATTTTAGCTTCGAGATTTTATGACATAAAAATTTAGCGGGAACTTTCAGGGATGGCCTAACAACACACATGGTCAACCAGGGAAAGTTCAGATTGACAAAGTAATACATTTTTAGTAGTATAAACTATAAATCATTATCAGGCTCTTCCACGCTGCCCCAGGCTTGATAAAAGATGGGTAAATCCCCTTATGTAGAACAAAATAAATTACGTAAGACGGATAAAATGTAATTAAAAGGGTACTAAAAAAACAAATTTTATGAAGCTATCTTGAGCGAAAGCCTGCTAGTCGTGCTACTAATCTTTATTTCTTTACATGTAAGGTTTAAATTGGAGCGGTTGCCTTTTAATAGGGTAATTAACTTGCTCTTATAAGTTATCTGCGGTAATTTTAGCGCAGTGAAGTTTTAGGGCCTTTTTGGACAGTTTCTTGTACTTACAACACTTGTTGAGAATGGAATATAAATTAACGCTAACACACTAATACTTACCGCCACACCAGTTTACCCTGTGTCACGGGTGGCGTGAACAACACAAATAACACAAGGGTACGGTCAAACAGCCGACGGGGCGTGACGGCGACGCGACGCTGGCGGTAGTAGCAGTTGTAACGTATGAGCAAGTATGGAATATGTCACACAGAGCCGTCGCGCTCGGCGGGTCGCGTCACGTCGCGCGCAGTACAACGGGGACGCTAGCGTCGCGTCGCCGTCCCGCCCCGTCGGCTGTTTGACCGTACCCTAACCCACATTGAGAACAACCATTTCTTTGTCACATAAATATTTACCGAGGCCCGATATCGAATTCAAACCCCCTCGCTATGCATGTCGGTTTGCCTGTGTGTTTATTTCCGCAAACGGCTTAGCCTATTTTGATGTGGTTGTTACAAAAGTATTGTAATGAGCATGGAGTTCATTGTTTTATTTCAATGGGTTTGACATTAAAAAGATTATCTCAAGGCACAGAATCCCATTAAAACATTTTTTAAAGTGGATGTACTACGATAGTTTTTCCGAAGCAAAGAGGGTGGTTACTCAAATATAAAATGTACGCTCACATCACCCCTTCAACAACCACCCAGTTGAGGGGCGTACGAGCAGGTGCACCAGCACCGCACATCATTAAGTTGAAACTTGTTCTTCATATCAATATTTCTTTTAACGGAAAATATACAACCAAAGATATTAAAACTATGATATATTATGTTAGGTTCAGTTCATACAGCGCAACTAGCACTTTTGGATCCGCTCCGATGACATTACTGTAACTATGGATGTGGCAGATAATTACGGAACGCATGAGACAGAAAGAGATACATAAATATATAATAATATAATATACAATACAATAAATATATAATATACATAAAAAATAGGACAATTTGACTGTCCCATTCTCTACCTTTATTCTATAAAAAAAGGTTAATAATTTTTAAAAGCCTCTTAGTATAGGTAACTGTCAGTTCAGTATAGGTTTCTGTTATAAGTAACAGTTAGTTGTCGACCCCTCTTCATATTTTTTTACCTGAGAGTACGTGATTATTGTTTTCCAGTATAGTCGGAGAAGATTTTATTGACGTTATTGGGACTAGTAAACCAAACGCTATATCTTTTCTTTTTTCGATTTCAGATAAGATGGCTACACTTTTATAGGGGCGACCATCTCAGTCCTCAAGGGTAGCAACACATCTGTGACCGCATTATAACGAGACCTCATACTTATTAACAAACTAACCAACTAATGTTCTAACACCGTCTCCTAACCGGACTAACTATCCCAATGCTTTGTTTAAACGTAAGCGTACCCCACCTTTCCACTCGTATGACTCAAGATCCCCACCACAATAGCGTGAAACGTTCAACGCAACTGTCTTCGAAGTCCACGAAGAAGTTTCACTTTAAAAACTTTTTTTTGTTCATAACTATGTCCTCTAGAGAGCGTCATATTAACTTTAGTGATAAGTCATGAAGCCTATAACTAGCGGATAATCTAAACGTTTCTAATGATGAATTTTTTCAACATTCAAATAATTAGTTTAGATGTTTAGTGGGAGCAGACAAAATATGTGTACCTGAACGGTTTCTTTTGGCGTTAGTGTAGTAGTATAATGTGTTTAATTACTCACCTGTGGTTCAAAGGAGTGAAACCCTTTTAAACAAGAACGCATTCTTCCTTTATACAATGTTACCTCTAATAACACAAAAGTCTATTGAAGCGCCCGTAATGAACACAATTTTAACAAAATTCATGACGGCGCATTTCATTGTTCTAACCTTCTTTATGCACAGGATGCTTCTATTTAACATTGTTAAAACGGCGCTTTGTGTATAGGGTCCTTTATTTAAGTTACAATAATGTATAGAGTGTGAATTTTAGCAGCAAACTGCGTTATCTAGCTTTATATAAGTTTGGAGATTGAGATTTTTCGGGAGTTAATTTCCCCAAAGAATTCAGATGCTCCGTGCCGGTTCTAGAAGGTATTAGCATGTCAATCAAAAAGTAATTTTGACTTGAAGATTAAGAATCTATATAAGATGTTATAACCAAACCGTCAACAATGTTTGCTTATCCAATCTTTTACGTATTTTTATAGAAATGGCGCGAACAGACAATGCTCTTGCGTGTGCTTCGCCAAACGGAAAGTTAAATTATTTTCTTGAAACAATTAATTTGTTTTACCATAACATCATTTTAGTCTGTCGCATAAAAATGTTTTTTAAGTTGTGAATAGTTTTAGTCTTAGGTGTTAAAGGGCATAAATAATCGTTATTATTGTCATTATTATTATCATAATCATCAAAAATGTGATTAATCAATGTGATTCTTACTAACCACTGCTATCTATGATGTGAGTTGAGTATAATAGGTCATCATCATCACAACCCATAACATTCCCACTGCTGCTATAGTCTACCACGCTGGCCAAGTGCGGATTGGTGGAATTCACGCACCTTTGAGAACATGATGGAGAACTCTCAGGTGTGCAGGTTTTCTCCCAATGTTTTCCTTCACCGAAGCAAGTGATCATTAATTTATAATACGCACATAATTTTTGAAAATTAGAGCTGCGTGCGGGATTTGAACCTGGACCCGCTAGTGTCCAAGTGTCCGAGTGTAATAGGTACTCTACTTGTTTTCACTGCGGCAATTTAGCGAAACGATCCAAATATTATAAACCACTACATTTTTAGCAAAGAGAGACCTGTACTTTGTCATTAAGATATTAAGATTAAGTTAAGATCATTAAGATAATAAGACGAAATGTAATCGCCGACAATTTCACGGCTACTCCTTTGAAACTAAATTTAATATCTTAATCAGTCATACAAACTGTAGGTAGGTAGGCTGCGAATAATTAATTAAGTTTTAAGTCTTACAATGCCAAAAAGTTTATTACACGGAAGATTGAGTTTTAATAACTGCGTTCACACCTTGATTTGAACAGCTCTGAATTAGTAATACTTGATTTTTGCATGGCTTCGCCTACCACGTCGGAAAACGACTAAACCCTTTTCACATCCTTTCGGAATTATTTTATTTTCGGAATTAGTTTTGTCAGTAATTTTAATACTAACCGTTCCCGCGGCTTTAGCTATGTGGGAATCGGAAAATAGAAAAATATTCCATTCCCCTTTTCCAAACTCCCGGAATTAAATTTGTGTGTAAAAATTAATAATTATTAGAGTAGATTTGACGCAAGAGAAAAGTGTAGGTGGACAAAAATAAACATTCTCCTTCGCTTTTAACGTATAATTCAGTAAGCATTATAAAAGCGTGTTTTAGGGTTTAAACTTAATTAATTTATTCATAAATTTTATTACTAGGTGACAGTGACTACCTAATAATTGTAAAAAATGATAGCCACCTAAACAATTTTATTTCGAAATTCGATATTGCTCCGTTCACCGTTTTACCCGGGTATCTTATCTTTTATAGCGGTCGGATATCCGACTTGACCGGCCGCGTAACGGCTTACACGTTTTTATCCATTGCAATGTAAATGTTTTTGGCATCCTGTCGATTTAAAATAATATTTAAATAACGTTGGACATTTTTTGTTGTTGTGAGTAATAATACAAACCGGTGCGTCGAGCCCTTTTAAGCAGGTGAATTGAACTTTAAACATAGCAATTCAAAAGCGGAGGTTATTTTCATTTGGTCTAAGATCCCTCCCTAGAAGGACCTTCACCCATCGCGTTACGGGATGAAAGTTACTTTTATATAAAATTTGATGTGTTAAAAAACTTATTCAGAGAAGGTTGCCTAAAAATTTTGATGCAAAGTGCGATAAATTAGTAATTTAAAAAAAAATTTTTCTTTAAATTACACTCATTCGCTTACGCAATAAATTGCATAGTAATCGAAAGTATGTAGCTTATAGAGTATGTATACGCTGGGTTGACTACTTCTTTCCGGTGCAATCATTGGGTAGGCAGGCATATACAGGTAAGTCAATAGTAGTGATTTGCACCCATCCGCTTACGCGGTAAACCGTATACCAAAGTAAAGATAATTTTATTGCGAACATAATGATATAAGGTTGACTGCGAAAAATTGGTGCTGAATACGGGTTGTCGACTTTTAAAAATCTTAATATTCGTGCGAGTATCCAGTCGCAGTGCGGCAGAGAGGTCAGAGGAACGTATCCAGTGAGATAGAAAAGGACGCAACATATATAAATACATAATTATAATGTTTGTGGCGATATCGGACACACGTCACACGGTGACGTCACGAAGCCTGAGTCACGCTATCGAAGTTTTCTACACCGCCCGCATATAACAAGTTCCAACAACGATCAGTTGGGGCTTAACGAAAAGTATCAAACAGTTTTTTCGTCTGATCTTTTCAATAACGAAAAATGGACACCGTTCTAGAGTTCACAGCTAGTACCTATGTATGGTATAAATAACTGCAATAGTGTGAATAGATAGAGATATCGAATTTTTGTAAAAAGTTATTCTTCAAAAGAAGACAGCGAAAAGTTAAAAAAAAATCAAAAGTTTTGACTCAAATACTATACCATCGTGCTGGATATTACTACAAGAAAAATTAAAAGAACTATTTTTGTTAATTGCATGTGGTTTCATGCAACGGACCCTCAATGTGTTAAACTACAACCTGAAAACTGTGGTTGGTTTGTTGATGATTATCTAAAACCAACAGGATTCATTGGGGACCAAACTGTACAAGATTTTACTGAAATGACAGCAGAAGAAAATAGTGACGACTGTTCTGAACTTGGAGATACAATTTTTACTTCCGATGAATCAGACCTTGAATAATGTAAATTAATTAAAAAAAAAACGACATAATGTATTGTATATTAGTATTTCTAATATTTTTTTTTGTAAAAAATCCAACTCTGTACTTAATATTCGTATTTTGTGTTTTATTTTATTTTGGAAAAAAAAAATGAGATTGCCACAACTGATCTTTGTTAGAACTTGTTATATGCGGGCGGTGTAGAAAACTTCGATAGCGTGACTCAGGCTTCGTGACGTCACCGTGTGACGTGTGTCCGATATCACCACAAACATTATAATTATGTATTTATATATGTTGCGTCCTTTTCTATCTCACTGGATACGTTCCTCGGACCTCTCTGCCGCACTGCGATTGGATACTCGCACGAATATTAAGATTTTTAAAAGTCGACAACCCGTATTCAGCACCAACTTTTCGCAGTCAACCTTATATCATTATGTTCGCAATAAAATTATCTTTACTTTGGTATACGGTTTACCGCGTAAGCGGATGGGTGCAAATCACTACTATTGACTTACCTGTATATGCCTGCCTACCCAATGATTGCACCGGAAAGAAGTAGTCAACCCAGCGTATACATACTCCATAAGCTACATACTTTCGATTAGTATGCAATTTATTGCGTAAGCGAATGAGTGTAATTTAAAGATTTTTTTTTTTTAATTACTAATTTATAGCACTTTGCATCAAAATTTTTAGGCAACCTTCTCTGAATAAGTTTTTTTACACATCAAATTTTATATAAAAGTAACTTTCATCTCGTAACGCGATGGGTGAAGGTCCTTCTATGGAGGGATCTCCTAGTAATTGATTTATTATTACGAGATGGACGTCGGGTCTCATACTAAAATCGCGAAAAAAATGTCCCAGTCACAGCCATTGCAAGAATTCAAATGTTAAATCATAGTTTAATTTCGATTGCAGTCGATTGTAGCTCTTTTGCGTTTCATTGCTCTTTTGGCTCGGACATTTTTAGCGCGGAACCGAACCTCCATAGTAATGGTCCATAGTAAGTCAATGGTTATTTTAATTGATTTTTACAGTATTACTTTTTTATTCAAACTTAATAAACATGGTGGCTTATGTTTAAAAAGTGTCAAACAATAAAAGCTTCACTGACGCGCTGCCAGCTTAAAATTATATTACTCTTAAGTCCCTGACTGTAGGGGTGAGTCGGCGCGGTGGTTGGAGAGGAAGGTCCCCTTTTTCAGTTTTTGCTCATGTTTCGTCAACTATTAATAATATCTCTTAAAATCCTTCTACATTAAGTATCTACATTCAATTTACTACAAATTATACTACGTACATTTAACTGTAGGATCAGTACGTGAATAGGTTTCCTTACGATGTTTTTCTACACCGAAGCAAGTGTTAATTTAAAAAACGTACAGCATTTTAAGAAAGCAGTGATAGCCGTGTGGTTGAACGTTGGACTGCCGAACCGGAGGGTCCGGGTCCAAACCCCGCACGCACCACTAATTTTCAAAAATTATGTGCGTATTAATATTTAATTATCACTTGCTTCGGTGAATGAAAACATCGTGAGGAAACCTGCACACCTGAGAGTTGTCCATAATGTTCTCAAAGGTGCGTGAAGTCCACCAATCCGCACTTGGCCAGCGTGGTGGACTATGGCCTATATCCCTCACACTGTGAGAGGAGACCCATGCCCAGCAGTGGGACAGTGGAACATTAATTTTCAAAAATTATGTGCGTATTAGAATATATGTATATATCACTTGCTTCGGTGAAGGAAAACATCCATAAGACCACACACCACCATAAACTAACTAACTAACTAACCACAAACTAAGCACAATACATATACATACTTAGAAATAATCCATACATACGTAGGTACTATAATATTCTTAGAACCTTAAGATAAAGAAACGAATCGAAGTGTAAGTAAGAAAAGCAATCAGCAACTTACATAAGTTTAGAAAAGCGTGTTCGAAAACATTACTCGATAACATGTTCGCCCGTACAAACTAATTTATTTCTTTGTTCTAACTTGCCTGATGTAGAATTTTATTGAGTAACTTTAAGACACTACAACAAGTCTTTATAGTACCTACATTAACACTAGGTACAAAATTTTAGTAAGATAAAAGTAAAAAAAATGGTTTTCTGTAAAGTCGGTTTACGGACGGTAATTTTACGTAATAACGTCATAAGAAATTAAGTAGAAATAAACATAAAGACACAAAACACGTTGTTGCGTATTCAACATTTTTTATAAACAGTAGCAGAACTATTCTAACTGCTAGCTCTGACGTCACGCTTTGACGTTAACTCTCTTACGTCACGCATTGACATCAAACTCTGACATCATCGGAACGGTAACTTTTCCGTGCACGCATATCAATTTATAAGACGTTAACACGTCAAAATCCGATGCTATGTGCCTTTGTGTGACGTGTGATGGCTGCAACTTCATTAATGTAACGTAGTAAACTTGGGGATCATTTAGTGTTTATTTTATTTCAGTCAATTTCTCAATCTTAAAGATATTTTAGCAATTCAAAAACGTTTTTTCCAGTGTAAGCCGTAACGTGTAACCTGGAGCGAAAGCGGTTACTGTAATATAGCAGGACGTAATACTCGTATCTGCTCAAAGTTTCATAGAATAATTATATACCTACCTAATTATATTAGTCAATACTTACCTACATTGATTATATAACCCACAGTCCCACAAGTTAGCATTACTTCATTTACGAGTTGGCTATAAATAAAAAGTACAGCAACGCCCCCGTTTGTCTTTATAGCAAAAAAACAATATTTGCCCACACCCGGGTATCTTTTATAGCGGTCGGATATCCGGGTTGACCGCGGCCTCAATACCGTAGGGTTGTGCAAATGTCCTCTGAATAAGTTTTAACGTTAACCAATATTGGCTGCGGGGAAAGTGGGAAACTGGTCAAGTTGGTTAACGTACGTTCCGGCTGGGGGCTTAAGGGCTAGTATTTTCTTTCTTCATTCGTATTTGTCGGCAATGCATCGGTCACGCATTATAATTTATACGTTACAGTAACACATACACAAGTTACACAACACAGCACAATGAAACGTATTTAAGTATAAGGGAGAACCACATTATTACTAGTACATACGTGCAAATTGAACCGATAACAAATTCTAACAAACCCTTATGTAACCGCCAAGAAATCTCAACAGTGTGATTCAGATACAAATTTAGTAGTGCCATCTCTTGATGGTTGTAGAAACTAAAATGACAACAATAAAAAAATGATTTAAGCACCTATCGAATTTCATCGTAACGGGTACCATTGTCGGATGTCATATTGTTCTCTCAATTTCATAATGGAAACCGTGATTCTTTTGTTTGCATTGTTGACGTATGTTGTTTCTGTTTTGGAGTTATTTTTGTCTGATTGGATCGAGTTATTTTTTGCCTGAAGAGACTTAGACATAATTTTTTTTTCCTATGCCGGTTTTCTCGCATGACCTTTTGAGTTCATATTCATATTATATTGCCGCCATCAGTTTTTTCGGAAAATTTATTTTATAAATATTCAGTATAAATGTTTCGACGGGATTCTATACTGGCATGTCTTTTTTGTCTATCACAGATTAAAATAAAGCAGAAAATAAATGGATCAGTACTTACTAAAATACAACAATACAAAAGTAAAAATCGCATCTTATAAGGTTAACATGTTTCTGTTATAATGTTTACAAGTGACCAAAAATACAATCTTTTAGATTTACTGTGGCACTAAATTATATTATAAAATAACGACCAAAAAATACCGTCTTAATATGAAATATTTTGTAGACGAAAACCGGCTCCACACCTTTCTAACGGGAACACAATTGCTATTAAAAGAATTATTGCACGGTACAAATGGTACTTTTTATAAATCCGCTGTCACTGGAGCATCGTGGTGGAGTATGCTCTAGGCCTCCTCAGGTATGAAGAGAGACCCGTGCTCAGTAGTGGGCCATTAATGGGATGAAGCCAAATTTTTTCTTACTTTTTTCCTATGGGTTGAACCAACAAAAGTTAAAGTCTAAACAAAATTTTATCCCCTTCACTGATGAATAAATCATAACACGAATTTCGTTATTTTCATTTCAGATACAAAGTTTCACGCAAATCAACAAAGTTAAGCCAAAATTTCCATACAAATTTTCATCCCGTATTTCAACCTCTAGGGCATGAAATATACGGAATTCGTTAAATACATATTTATGTATTTTAAACAAAGGGCATATTCATACCCAATGATACAATTGTTCGTTGAAATTATACAATAAAATGAAACCGCAAAAATTTAGATAACAATAAATTATATAACCCTTTATTTAATTTTATATCATAGGCTACAATATTTCTGATATAATAGGCGTTTTCGTTATGAAAAGTACCTAATTGTTAAAATTTGTAGCTACAAGTCCCAGACATTTTATTTAAGTGTTGAATGAAATAATTAAAAAGGGCAGAAGTTTAATACTGACATAATTAGAGTTATGCCTTACTTTACGTATAATTATTATGTTATGTTATGAATATTACATGTGTGTGTCTGCGTAAGTAAGAGTTGTCATGGGCGACAGCGCCCGGGTGGTGCTACACATAAAATCACTAAGATTTGTGTGTTATTGGTAATACCAATAACACACAAATCTTATTTGTCTGTTATTGTGTGTTGTGTGTGTTGTAACAATTTGTGTGTTATTGGTAATACCAATAACACACAAATCTTATTTGTCTGTTATTGTGTGTTGTGTGTGTTGTAACAATTTGTGTGTTATTGGTAATACCAATAACACACCAAGACAAGAACACACACATCCAGACCGAGGACAGTTTAGAGTCATCAAATTTCCTCCTCGCTGGGAATCGAACCCAGAATAGTAATCATCGCCGTATGGGTCGTATGAGTATTATCAGGATTAAACTGATTGGTAAGACCTGGTGCCATATCCTTATTCATTATTCAACTGGATGCACGAGCAAAGTTTGGTTTAAGTTCGAGGATAATATTGCCTCTTCAAGAAAACAAAAATGTCTTGCCTCCAATGCATTCTGAAACCTGCATACTACAATACAAAGTGCACTTTATTTTTCCAACAAACACAACGTGTTTATCGTCTGCTATTCTTATTTCGTAGAAACAGTAAATATCTTGTTGTAGGCCACTCTTACACTAGATACGAGTAGTCTGTTTGTTTGGGGCTAACCCTATTGTTACCGGGCACGAAGAAGGTCAAAGATCTATGAGTTTTTGTAAGCTTAATACATTATTCCGATCCGATCCTATACGTTTTTTATTATAAGTACAGCATTACATGATTGTTTTATTTATGTCGATTTTTTTTTGTTTTTTTTCTTTTCATTAAGTTTACCAACAATTTTACATTCGATACATCCAATTTTATAACGAGCTTTTTTTTTATGTAATGCAAAATCACTTAAAGGTATACATAGCTATCCAGAAAAAAAACTAAGACGTGTACTTACAAAAAAAAAACTATTAATATATAACTGAGGTAATTGAAGTTAATATTCATAAATAAGTAATATAAATATATAGTTTTAAATATATTTTTAGTCGTACGTTGGCGGACACATAGCAGACATGCCACTTAATGGTAAGTGGACATCGTTGCCCTTGGATATGAGTAACCCCGAAGGCATCACAGTCAATGAAGATTGTTGTATATTGTCGGTAAAGAAATAAAGAAAAGAGAGAATATAATAATTTTGTCGTCCATTGAAATAAAACTTTGGTTAGCCAGCCAGCATTTAAAATATATTTATTTATTTATTTAACACTTTATTCTTTGTACAGCACAAAAATAAAAATACATACAATTAAAACACGAGAAAAAAATACAAAGCAATGGGCGGCCTTATCGTTTTAAAGCGATTTCTTCAAGCTATTTATTACACAAAGCTTGAAAATTTCAACATAACCGAACTAAAATTTCACCACCACAAATTCATGCTAATGAATAATAAAATCAATATGCGTAATTATTTTCAGCTGGATCAAATTTCCATACAGTATAATGAATTAAGTGCTTAATTACAGTTACATAGAAATTGATCATTTGCGATGCGGCTTTCAATATGATTTAATTTAACGATTTTGATAAAATGCACTAATTACCTTGATTCCGGTATTCTACATTTATTGTTGATATTTCAATTTAATCATGACAGCCGAGTGGCTTGAACGTCGGCCTCCCGAACTGGGGGCCCGGGTTCAAATCCTGCGCGCATCTCTAATCATCAAAAATTAACTCTGTGCGTATTAGAATTTAATTATCACTTGCTGCGATGAAGTAAAAACAACCTGAGAGTTCACCATAATGTTCTTAAAGGTGTGTGAACTCCGTCAATCCGCACTTGGGCAGTGTAGTGGACTATGGCCTGGTCCCCTCACATTGTAAGAGGAGACCCGTGCCCAGCAGTGGGATTGAGTATAAAATCAAAATATGTGGTAACAAAATGTGAAATTGGTTTTCAGTATATGAGTAAATAGTTCCATTTATGAAATGGCATGATTACAAATTAAGATATTTTTCAATCTGTTTTATGACACATCCTGTATATTTAACAGAATTGTTTTTAATCTTGAAAGTGACAATTTTACATTCAACAAATACCACAGTCAATGTCCGGTACCTATAGTAACGGCAAATAATTAAGGCCCCTTTGACACATTAAAATAGTGACGTGAAAAATGTTAATTTAGTATCGAAAAAATATGGTCAAGTGCGAGTCGCATCGATACATTTTTGGAATAAAAATTTTAAGCACCCTTTTTAATATTAATTTTACATATTTTGGAATGAGAATCGAATACTGAGTACCCCCTATTAATATCACAAGAGTCTTACGAATCACCTTATATTTAAGGTCTCCTCGGCTTTGAGCTCAGTAGTGGGCCTTGTTGGGTTGAGATGATATATAGTATATTCATTTATGTAATTGACTTACTTACTTTATTTAAGGTGGCACTGTATTTTGTTAGTAAAAACGTGAAGGAATTTGTTCACGGTACCATATACTTTGTTTATATGGTCCCGAATTAGTCCATAATATTTAAATATATATATTGTTTCAATATCCATGTAATTAATTAACTTTGGGTCTTAAAGTTATACATTCGATAAATTTTATGACTTTTTGCACATCACTATTGACCATGAAGAACAGCAATTTGCTCCTTCAAATTTATGTAATAATTTATACAAAACTTGATGATCGACAGACCGATGAGAGATCGATGACAGACGTCAAATAAACTTCATCGGGGCCTTCCTTTTGTGCCGCACCTATAGTAGCATTGCAAAATACAATACTGAAAATAAAAAGGGCAGACTGCAAAATTGACGAAGGGGTTCGATATTCGGGGCAGGAACTGGAAACGGCATTGCCAATAAAACCGGATAAAACTGGATAAAACCGGACGCGCCTTCAATTTTGGTGGCGAGCGAAGCAATGTTGGGAAATAGGTGATGCCGGACCTCCGCATAATGTGTGAAGGTTTAGATGTGGGTGAATACTATGTAAATATTTTTCGTTTTGTGCCTCTGTTGCCTTTAATATTTCAGAATTCAATACAAACTTAGAAGTACTGCTTTGGTGCGCCAAACAAGGGTGTGTGGTGTGTTTTTTAAAGTGGGGTTTTTTACACAAGATAAGTTACACAAGATATGTTTGACTACAACAACAAATAACTAACAGGAATAACTATCACTAACAGTCCCTGCCCCAGACCTCATACTTACTAACAAACTAACCAGCTAATGTTCTATCACCATCTTCGAACAGGACTAACTATCCTAGTCCCCATTTGAAAATATCTCATCTGATGGTAAGCGGCGATGAAGTCTAAGATGTTGGACGCACTAATTATATAAAAAGCCTATTCACTCTCCTCTTGAAGATTCTTGAAGAAATGTTGCGATTTCTAGCGTTTCTCAAGTGATCTGTAATCTTTACACCAACCTGCAGTTACTCATACAGTTAAAATAGATCCCAAAACGATGATTTTTAAAAATTCTGTCTGTTATATTTCTGGCGTTTATTCTGACAGCCAAACTGATTTGAATGTGGTTTTCAATTATTTAATCTTGAGGTAAGATTATAGTGTTTTTTTTCAGTCTGCTTATAAATAAAAAGAAGTGTCATTTTAAAATCTAATCAAAAAAAATTCGAGGGTGGGTACTAACTTAGTACTACTAAGGTATAGGTTTCCCGAAGCAAATCGCTTATTAGTCACAAGTAGGTATTGTGATTTCTGTTACACAAGTAAACAAACTTACTGAAACCGAAACAGTAACTGGTATATCAGGTTTTATTACAGCAGAGTTTCCTCGCTCTCAGGCCGGATACCGTCCTGTTTTATGGTCGCGTACAATCATTGAAGATCGGACGCAAGGTTCAGGATCTAGCGGAACTCTTTCCGTTTCTATATACGGAAGAAAAAAAGCGGAAAAAAGCGAAGAAAAAAAAATAGAAAATGTTCACCAGAGCCGATAAACTTTCGAGATTTTAGAAGATGATGTATAAAAATAAGTTTAATTTCAACGCTATACAAAATTTAGTATTGTTGTAGAGCTTTAGACCCTGCTACGCAGAATTTTTTTCTGATTCCGAATCTGCAATAAAAAATGTCTTAAAACAACGTTGCCGCATTTTTGCGTCGATATAATACGTTACGTACTGGGCCGACTACGCTTCACACGCACGACAACGCACAGCCGAAACTACTGAAGGCAACAAGCTGAAATTTGGCATGTAAGTTCCTTGGGGAGTGTAGGAGATTTTTAAGAGAGGATTTGAGGATTGAGGATAAGAGAGGAGGAATACTCCCTGCCCCCTAAGAGGATAAAAAGGGAGTAAAGATTTTTGGAAATCATGGTAAGAAAAAATGATTGTTACCGAATTTCACGCGGACGAAGCCGTGGGCGTAAGGTTGTAACTTATAAAACGCCTGTTCACTCTGATTGCTGAGTAAGGCCCGTTTCCTCTGTGCTTATTGTATGAAATTCAATATGTTGTAAATAGTTCTATTTATTACTCTAAATGTGTGATAATATAGCCGTTAGCTAGTTTCTTGCAATACATAATATTATTCTTTCTTTGATTTTTACTTTCTATATAACAAGAATGTGATCGGTCAGGACATGTTCATTTACTTGGTAGATTTTCAAATGGTTATCTGTTTATCGGCTAATTTTACACTTTTAATACCACATAGCATAATGACAGTAAAACAATCATTTAAAATGAAAATTCGTTTAAAATTAGAATAACAGTGGGAAGAGAGAAAATTGCAAAAATTCAAAAACTTTTTAAACTATAATTTGCTTTCTGTTCATAGTTTGCGCCATACAACATTTTTGCATTTTTGAATAAAAAGGTCAGCCTCCGAAATGTCCGATTCAGCAGCTAAGGCAATGCGATGCAAATGACACTGGCACTTGCCATGAATTTTTAAAACTAAAATGTAAAAACATCCAAACTATTATTGCGATATGGCGACAAGCCTTGTGAAAATTTTTGTTTTCGACAAAACCCGGCTCACGATGCGTGTTGTTTTAATTCGACTCATAATTTTTGCAGCTCATATTATACATACGTCGCAGTGAAATTATGAAAATGGATATTTTGTCAAATACCTAAGGGAGGTGATCGATCATACTGCATACTTAAATAAGATGAGTCGGATCACAATAAAAATAAACTAAACGATATTCACTTACCATCAGTAATCCCATTTAGTCCTCGGATTTTTTGTAAGTAGAGTAGGTTGGAGCGAGTGCTACGGCGTAGCAACGTAGCTTAATGCTACGAAACTTGGTAATACTTCGTCGTAGAATCTCTATTCTTAAAAAAGTACACTGTTAAACGTACACAGAAAAACTTTTTTATCATACATGCCTACTTTTAGGACTTCGTATATCCGTTGAAAACACCCCTATAAGCGGAGCGGGTCTATCCTTACTTTACTTTGACGACCCCTCAGCCTAGTTGTCGTGACCTGCCTGCAAAGTAAGGAGTTCTGGGGTCGATTCCCGGCCGGAGCAGATATTAACATAACAGATAAATATTTTTGTTCTCTTATCTTCCACGTTAGTGATGTGTTATTTGTTATGTCCGTGCCACCCACGACACAAGGAATCCTAGTGCATCTTTTCTTGCATATCTCACACCCATATTATATAACTATTGATAAATGGCGAATATTTAACGTTATTCAAACGTGTACATGGGTTTCTCTAAATATTATCCATTATTTCCACGTCTACTAAATAATTGTTGTGTTCCGTTTTAGCAAAGAAGTGAAATTCTCATTGTATTAAACTCCACGTTAAGAAAAAGCCAAGTGTTTATTTTACCCGCAGCCCATTAAAAGATAACACAATTAACCAACATATTTACCCACCGCACCCTGTTCAGACTCCCTTTTATATAATTACGTTTACTTTCACTGCTAGCGTTTATAATTAACGACTTCGCGACAGAGTATTAAATTAGAAGAAAAATTAAATTAAATTGCAGCTTTTTCTTTTGTTTTCAAGGTGTTTTCAACGTATTCCTTTTGCATCATCTTGTGACTATTTTGCCCCTTGTTTAACTGGTTGGAAAAAAGTGTCCATATTACAATTTAGATTTTACTAAGTGGTTAGATTTTACTAAGATTACGGGATACAAATCCTTGCAAATACAGATAAGTAATAAAAAAACTGAGAAAAACATTCAAACTTCATTCACCCACTTCACTCAAAAATTATGTAAATTCAGCGTCTTAAAACATCATATTTTTTTCTTGTGCGGCAACGCCTTATTGATGCCTCAGTGTTATGAAAGTCCTTGGTCGGTACTTACTTACAATTAAACAAAAATAAAGTTTTAATTAATGTAATCAGCTGAAAAACTCGCAAACGACGCACGTGATGGTTAGTGATCATCGTCGCTCATGGGTATCGCCATCATCAATTCGTTATGCTAGTAACTAATGCGAGCGTTAGAAATTTAAGGGATCTGTTAGAAAAGTGTATCTGTATGTATTTCCAAAGATGAAAGAAAGAGAGAAAAAACTCAATGAACTGCCACTAGCTAATAGTCAGCAACCTTTGAAACATACTCAAAAGAGTCACAGGCGTACGATTAACACAAGTTGGACGTGACGACTATCTGTTCGAAATTTAATGTTTATGTCGTGATCGTGTCGTCGGTTATAAAAAGCTTGCTACATCACAATGTAGGGGCCGTAGCCTGTTGTTTGACGCGATTAGCTTGTTTAAAACAACAAACAGAATAAAGTTTACACTTACGACGAGTTGTGCATTCAAATATCACATTTATTACATTATAATTTAAATTGTTTGTTACAGGTACGTTTAAACGGTCGACGTAGTAAGTAATTAACGTTAAAGTTTATTTAAAGTTGTGGGTTATTATCGTTAATAAACAACAAATAAGCAAAGGAGTTTGATGATTTGTGGTTCGCCCATGGCAGTGTACTGGTGGCCAAGAAAAAAGAGAGAAGCAACAGAGAAACAAGATGTATTGCTAATGACGACCCGGATGGCGCAATGGCTAACACGCCGGATCGCCGTTCAGAGGGTCCTGGGTTCGAGGGGCTTGGCCCAGCGAGGCGGAAATTTGGATTATGAATTTAAAGGAGACTGGCGGGTTTTCTAGGAGTGTTCGGCCTGGTCACCCACATGGATAATTTTTATGTATTCTCGTATCGTATTTTAATAGAAACTAATTGATATTTGTAATTTCTTTAAAGCAGTTGTCTGTGTAGCTGAAATAATTATTTAAACTTACGTGTTTCATTTGACAGTTGACACCTAACTGACTAGGTAAACTGAGGTTGTTTTTGATTAACACGAAACTAATGGTTATTGGAAGGAATTAAGTTAATTCATTTTCTTATTTTTAATTTAAAAGCCAAAGTGTAAAACAGAATCCACGGGAAAGCACTAGAAAACACTAAAAACTATCCACGAAGTAACAGAAGCAACAACTGAATGACAGCTTTTCGTTTCGTTCGTCACGCAGAGTACTTTTGGTTCGACAGTCAGCTGTCTTAACACGTTCACTGCGTCACTATTTTTGATGGACTTTCAGCCAGTGCGGATGAGGTCTTTTCGAGGCAAAGTTGAACTTCTTTCCAGTGCGTTTGAGGGCTTTTCGACCTCACAAAATATTGTTTCTAAAAAACGCCTTAAATATAGCTCAAAATTGAAAATATTTGCTTGAAACTTTACCATTATAAACTTAAATAGTTTTTCAAGTTGAATCTAGCTTCGTACGTAGGTGTGACATTTCGGTATTGAATAAATGAAAAAAAGAATTATGCCATCGATTCTGCCTCACAACGCACTGAAAAGAAGTTCGATTTGTGTCTCTACTAGTGATGGGAATAAAATAGAAATGCAGGTGATATAACATTTATTTACTTAAATTAGGATTCTAAAGTACCATACACCTACCACACATACCAATTTTAGTTTTAAAGTATGTAAGTCAGTTTATGTGTGTGTATATGTGTATGAATGGATGTGTGCGTATTTGTGTAAATGGGTGGGTAATTGTGTGTGTTGTGTGTGTGTGTTTGTGTTGTGTGTTTGTATGGTAATTAGTGGGTAGATAGATTTGTATGTTTGTATGTACTCTTACTCATTGAGTATAACAGCTATGACCACTACAGACACGAACAAAAGAGAAGATATACTTCCTCACCTAAAGGAATCTGGTATTGTAAACCGGAAATATAAACCATACAGAAGTTAAAAATACGAGTAGCTATTTATCAAATATTTCAAACCACATTCATGTTGTAGCAATATACATTTGAAAACACCCACACCTAGGGTAGGAAAAAAATAATAATATCTAGAGTATTAAATTGATTTTCCTCTTTTGAAATATATTTATCATTATTTGAGTATTGTGTAGATTATAAAAGCAAAATAGGATTTGCGACGATTAAGGATTTGTTAGTGTAAGCAGCATGCGTATAAATGATGAGTGTTAAAAAATCGTGCTAAAAAAATTATCTTGAGTACAATTAGTTTAGTTGTCAACTAGCTAGCTGTAGCTTGGCTATTAGTAGGGGTCATTTTGGTTAAGAGGATGAAACGAGGTCCGCCAAAGTGGTACCAGACTGTACAGTAATCAATTTTATATTTTATATGAGTCATCTTATACGCTTTATTATGATACAAAACTTAAAATTGTAGCTAGTGGGATTTTTTTTATTGAATTTTACAATTTACTATCCTTACTCTTCGCCGTAATACTTTACGTGAAAAGGAACGTAACCAAGTGCAGTAGTGAAATTATTAAGTAAAAAAATCGATGTTAATAAATCCAATAAAAATACTTTTACTTTTAAATGGCTATTTACCGAAAGCAGTATATTATGAAAATCGATATTACTTGATGGCTGTTGGTTCTTTCTATTCTAATGTCAATGTCAATCTGTCAAAGTACTCAAATCAAAGTCACAAATAATAAGTCAATGACGAACAACAACAAAAATACTTAAAAAATAAGGCGAGTCGCGCGGACAAGAAGTGCGCTTCCGTATCGAAACTTGTCGCATCACTACGCGCCGCCCGCGCCCCCCGCGCTTCACTCCGTGCGTTTATGAGGCCTACAACTTTTGAGGCAGATTAGACCTCACTTCGCACTGGCGCATATTTTTTTCTATTCAGTGCGTTTGAGGGCTTTTCGACCTCATATCTTATTAAAAAAGCCATTGGGCTCTACTTCGCAAGAGAAACAATTATATGTATTTGTCTCTGTCATACTCAAAGAAATGTTAAAATTGTAGCCTCCCGCACGGAGTGAAAGAACGCGATTTTGATTGCCGCACCAGCGGGAAGTCATGCTTGAGACGTTTCGACCTCATAACGCACTGAACGTGTTAACACACCATAATACGCGATGTCAAATCAAACCACAGACACGATATGACATTTACGCATCGATCTTTTTAATCGATTATTCGTCATCGTCATAATTACAAAAAAATGGATATTGCTCAGTTCGTACTCAATAAATCTGATTTTATCGAGTAATAAGCTAAGAATCAAACAGAAAGTATGATAAAAATCACTGTGATTTAATGGTGATAAATAACCGGGTTAAAACACCAAGAGTTTGTATATAAATCGATTTACGAAATATATCGATTTACTAAAATTAAAAACAATGTTTTCTGCAAGTCGACAAGTTCTACGAAAATGCGCATACGACATTTTAAACTAGAAAAAAATGGTGTATTTTTAGACCTATGTGTTGTTCTTGTAGGTCTTGGGGCCGAAAACCGCCAGTCTCCTTTCCGTTCTTGGTCTGGGTGTGTGTGTTCTTGTCTTGTGTGTTGTCCATGGCACCCGCGACACAGGGAATCCTAGTGTGGGGCTATGAGCGTGTAGCGTTATTTATTAATGTTTTTTGATACGTTTTTTTGTTTTCGGCTGGGGACGGGGAGTATTCCTATCTTCCGCATAACATCGTAGTAAATGATGATGGTTGTTGAAGATCCAAACCTCTCGTACAATTTATATTTTTTGGTAATGTGGAGTAGTACCTAATACTAGTCGTTATTATCGAATAAGAAACCCCGAACCCGCGGCCTAGTAACGACCCTGCCTGCGAAGCAAAGGGTCCCAGGTTCGATTCCCGGCCGGCAGTTATTTATGTGCCGGATGAATGTTTGTTCTCGTGTCGTGGGTTTTAGTGAAATGTTATTTGTGTTGCCCATAATGTCCAAGCCACTCGCGAAACAGGAAATTGTAGTGCGGGGGTGTGACTGTGTAAGCGTTTGTTTACTTACTTATTTTTAGAAGGAAATTCACATAATTGAATCACACGCCCCAGTAACACCCACGCAAATTCGCTGAATCCACGGATAAGTTTAATAGCTTTAAACTACAGGGAGAGATAAAATCTTTAATGTTACAAATAAACAGAGCTTGTGGGCAAAACTGTTGATTATTCCAAACAATATTATTTTGGGAGGATATCTTTACATACAGGGGGTGTGGGGTAAAGTTGTGAAGCCACCTGTGGGCGGGGGAATTGTGAGACAATCAGAATTTGTGGTTAAAAACTTAAAATTCAATTACGTAATCTATTCATATAATAAATCTGTAACTGATCACTGTCTGTACATGGATGATATATGAGAAAAAGGAGACCCGCCATTTTACTATGGGAAGTGGTACCAAATTGTCCAGCAATAAAACTTTGACTATTTAATTTATTAATTTATTATTTGGTAATTTATTAGCTCAAAGATAAATTTTATTTCACTTCGCTAGCTAGTTGGGTTCATGAGATATACTAGTTTAAAGATTACTCAATATCGCTATGTTGCCATGTCAAAAACCCGTTTTTTGACATGGCAACATAGCGATGTTGTTAACGGCTTACGGTATTTTCTTTTAAGAAAATATAAGGTTTATTAAATAACGCTACACATTCATATTTTATTTTTACAGGTAAAAAACGGTAGATTCTATTAGATTTCTTTTATTAAATTCTATCATGCAGCGCCTTTTACGATGCGATGACAATCCACAATTGCAACAAGCAGATACATTCATGATGGCTGCAAAGTACAAACAATTGTAATTAATACATTTTGTCTATAAAATCACTTGAACCAATTTAAAATCATTCTCAATAAATAACTTACCAATATTAGAATTAGTAGATATTACACGAATCCGAAAAGGTCCTTTATTTGTAGCAAATGGTCTTCGTTTTATCCAAATTATCCAGCCATCGTTATCCAAATCGTAAGGGCAAATCAAAATATGGTCTTTCGAGCATAAAAATCCAGTAATAGTCATAAAACACACAGGACGCAGACAGTGAAAGTGAAATGAGTTAGGTTAGGAATAAAAATAATTGACTTTGAAGTTGAGGATTGTGATTTGTGACTTTGATAATTTGATTTGAGTACTTTGACAGATTGACATTAGAATAGAAAGAACCAACAGCCATCAAGTAATATCGATTTTCATAATTTACATCGATTATTTCTTTTCATCGTGTTTTTTATCAAAAAGATGAATAATATTGCAAGCAATGTATTTATTTCATGGACTATGTTTTTATACTGCATTTAAAATCTTTCAGTTAATTGCCATTTAAAAGTAAAAGTATTTTTATAGGATTTATTACATCGATTTTTTTACCTAATCATTTCACTACTGCACTTGGGTATGTTCCTTTTCACGTAAACTATTACGGCGAAGAGTAAGGATAGTAAATTGTAAAATACAATTAAAATAAAATCCCACTAGCTACAGCTATAAATTTTGTATCATAATAAAGCGTATAAGATGACTCATATAATATATAAGATTTATTACTGGACAGTCTGGTACCACTTTGGCGGACCTCCTTTTACTGTGGGTCTTTATTAACGCACCAGAACCCAAAACAATTATTTTTAGAATTTTTATCTTATCCGATGAGAAAAACTTTTATTAGGGGTATTAATACCCCTAATAATAATTGTAATAAAAATTCTAAAAATAATTGTTTTTAGAATTTTTAGAATTTTTACAATTAACAATTAATTTTTACAAAAACAATTATTTTTAGAATTTTTATCTTATCCGATTTGGGTGCGGTTTTCACTGATATGTTGTGGTAAGCTTTATTATTGTTTTATTTCAATCAGTTGAGAAATAAAAAAGTAATGTCAGTTTAAAGATTCATTTGTCAAATAATGATAATTAGTTATGAAATTCTGCTGGAACGAATGAACTGCAAATCTTTTTAATTAGTATAATTTGATTAAATATAAGAAGAGGGAGACATCTTGGCACAGGTAACTTACTTACCTAAGAGGATTTCTCTAATATATAACCAAGACTATAAAACCTTTTAATAATAAACTATTTTCTATTTCTATCTTGTTTATAAACTTATGTACGGGAAATATGTATATTGAAACATGCCTATCATAACCCTCCTTTTGGTATCGCCGTCGGAGGGTTAAACGGATTTTTTAGTGAAATAAAAAAGCGTTTGCTACCTTAGGCTTTTCGAAACCACTTGCTTTCTGCACGAAATACATATCTAATAAAATTTACATTATCTGTACGGTCCACACAAAATTTTTTCACCGCGCCACGTAGCATGGCGTAGCGGAATTTAAATGAGAAGAAATTCATATTCCCCTTTTACGGTCGGGAATTTTTGCGTTTTTTTTTCCTTTTACCTGCCCTTCTTATACGAATGTTACAAACGCCACGGTACACTTGATATTTTAAAAGAAACACAAGTGTTTGTAATGTAATTGGATTCGGGACGTTTGATTGCGAGTTATTATTTTGTTTGATTATATTTTTTACAAAATTGAGGTGTTTGTACTGCGAGTGAATTAGACAGATCAATATGCACATCACGACGCAATGCTAACATTACCATGTAAGCTTAGAATAATAACACTATAGAATGACAGTCTTCATACAAACGCTCTGTCTAAAGTGAAGCACTAAACCGAAACTTTCCCGAAAGCGGGGAATGATTCGGCTGCGGATAATCATAATGTTTTTAGCAATAATTCATAAATAGCTTTTCAGATATTTTGTGACACGATTTAACTGGGCAAATCGTCATAATCCTTTTTTTCGCGAGACACGTTTGGCGTTGCGTTGACATGAGCTGCCCGGTGTTTGGAGCCATTTCTGGCTCCAAATAAGGTGCTTCAAAACGGCCGCGCGGACTTCGTTTCTATAGTGTAATTATTCTAAGCATGTAAGTAAAATTACACGGTAAGCAAACATGTGCAAATGATCCATTTCATGCTCTCAGCTCCTATTACGTTATCACACATATGATTAATACGCTACTAACAAAGAAATGTTGCTCAAATTATGTTGTCTCAGCTACTTGTTACCCAAGTCATTTGGATCTTGATTACGTTCATAATACACGTTAAGTATCTGTCTTACACTCGGCTGGTAAAAACTGAACACGATACTTACGAGAAACATTTTAATATTATTATACACAATTTGATTATACGTACTTACTACTTTGAAGACTTAAAAGCACCCACGGTTTTAAGTCAAGAGTGAATAGACTTTTTCTAAGTTAGCCCGCTGTAGCATCTAAGCTATTTAAATAAAAGCTTGTTTTTAAAACAGTTATTTTACTTTTAATTTATTTCACTTAACAACGTCTGGTTGTCGCCATGTTGTATTTTAATTACTGTCACGTATTTAGTGATACTCTCAAGATTAGGATAAATTGATTGGTTTCGTTTGACGGAATCGCTAAAATCGGTCGCCATACTTTGGTCTCTACAGCGCCATATAGGAACAAACATACCTACAGAACGACCCCGTGACCTAATTATTAGGGACGCTGTTTGCGGAGCAACGGACCCGGATTCAATTCCCGGCCGAAGCAGATACTTATGTTACAAATAAAATAATTTTTTTTTCGGGTCGCGAGTATCTGCGATGTGTAATTTGCGTTGTCCATGCCACCTGCGACACGGTATCCTAGTGCGGGGGTACAGTGCGTAAGCGTTTATTATTATTTTTATTATACATTACATTATTTTATTACGTCGCGCAGTCAAGTTACAGCAATATACCTCGGAGTACGACAATTCCTTTGAAGAACTCATCCGTGTATGTAACACCATCAATAACTTACATCGAGTTGTTTATTTTGTGGGCTTTACCATGATAATGTGGATTGGAATATTTAGGGGAGATATTGTGGGTAAAATCAGGGATGTTTGGAGCTCTGAACTATCGGATATACGAAATAAAAATCTATCCGCAACCGTAGCCGAATCTGTTATAAAAGTTTCGGTTAATTTCGGATAGGATTGGAAACCAAATCAGACATGTCATGACATATTTCTTCCCGGCTTAACCGAGGTGTATTCCTCGTCATACCACCAAATCGTATCATCAGTGGTATGATAATTCCTCGTCATACCACTGTTAGTAGGAGTTGTTCATTGTTTCATAGTTCTGTTATTATTTCTGTTTTGTTCTTAAAACTATATCTAATATCCGTAATCGAAACTATCTGAAAGTAATGGATAATCTGAATTAATATCATATCCGTAACCGTATCTGAAACCTGTATAATATTATTCCTATATCCGTATTCAGATCCGAAATTTCATATCCATAGCATCCCTGAGTAAAACGTACGTAATACTAATACCCTTGCTTTTGTTCATGAGTTGGGAGTTTTCTGTCTTTTATAAATAGAGGTAAGTTTTCTTTTGTATGTGTAGTACACTGCTTTATTTCTGTTCTACTAATAATAACATAAAGAAAGATTATCTGAGGTACCTCTATGTATACCGGTATATAATTATATACCTAACACCCCGTATAGATACTCGGCGAGAGAGACCGAGATCGCGCGAATATGACTGTCTTCGTTATAATTTGTTCCAAATTTAAATTACAATTTACGTAACAATCAAATACGAATCCCAGGCTTATTTTTGACCACATAGTTTATTGGCTGTGTGGTCGGTGTCTGCTCCATAAAAAAGTTTCAGTAAATACATCAATACTTATGAACACGTTCAATAACGTCTACATCAGAAGCAAAACGAAGTACACTGGGCCTCAGGTGTGTATCCTAACACTCTTTGTACCAGCTCTCATCCATTACTTTTCTGATAGGTCTTGCAGACATTGACTTCGAAAAAACGGACGTTTATTGGAAATAAAGTGGAATTGGTGAGAATTTTCAATTGCGCAACGAAAATTATCTGGCTTTTTTTAGAGGCGACCATCTCAGTCTTCAGGGGTAGCAACACATCTGTGATTGAATTAGAACGAGATTCTTACTAACAATTACTAACTAGACTATTACTATCAACAACTACCAGAACTAATTATGACTAACCGTCCCTGCCCCAAGCTTTATAACTGCTAACTAACTAACCGATCTATGCTGCTATGGAATAGTTTAGTCCTTCATTTTACATGAACATAAAGGCATTTTATTCATACGGACAGCCCTGTAAACAACATCTTTGATCTTTTTGTTGATAAGGACTTAACACCTCCATCCATTATAATTTTTGTAGGTACTCATTGTGATAGAGTTCTCTACTCGTTTGACTAACTACCCTCCTCCATCTGACAATATTAGCATCAGCTGGCTCATTTATTGGCACACAAAATAAATCTAACCTATAACAATTTTTAAGCCTACTACCTCGTATCAGACTTACCAACTAACGCCCTCTTTTAACCAACTTAACCATCCTGGCCACAACCCATTAATGGCCCACTACTGAGCACGGGTCTCTCCTCGTACCTGAGGAGGCCTAGAGCATACTCCACCACGCTGCTCCAGTGCGGATTGGTGGAGGGGTTAGTGGCCAACCCAAGTGTCGGAAATGTTAAGCCGCCCGAAGGTATCCGACATGGCTTAACGACTGCTACCAAATGATAACAACCGGGACCGACGGCTTTACGTCCCCTTAACCATCCTAGACCCGATTTAAGTCGTGTTCTGGATCGGTTGCCATGGGCGGCAACAAAATTGGTGCTGCATGCTCGTGTGCTATCATAAATCCGTAAAAAAAAACCCGTCATCCTACAACTATTTAAAAAGAAAAGTGTAGCTTA
This sequence comes from Ochlodes sylvanus, assembly GCA_905404295.2. Classification (NCBI taxonomy): domain Eukaryota; kingdom Metazoa; phylum Arthropoda; class Insecta; order Lepidoptera; family Hesperiidae; genus Ochlodes; species Ochlodes sylvanus. The sequence continues at coordinate 3,265,368 of FR990149.1, forward strand.
TGACCTACGTTGACCCATAACATGAATTATAAATGTATGCAGTATTAAACAGTTCAATACTTTGAAAAATACTTTTGTTACGGCAGAAGACACAGTAATTGTTATTGGTAATATTTTTGTTAATGGTCTTCGTCGCTTATCCCGTCTATCACAGTGAATTAAACGTATTTGACATTTAACGTAATGTCGAAACCAAATAATCAAAAAATACCCAAGCCACCTTAAAAAAAGTTATTTATAATAAAATTAACGAACGCGTTTATTCGCGATAAGCCGTCGAAATTCCCGCGAATACATCTCGAAATACTCGTTCATAAATCGTCAAGATGGCGTCATAACAAGGCCGACAACGTTACGGTGGTAATGGCGGGCAATTTGTCAGCTGATGAAGTTTAGAAATTGTTGGTGTAATTCGAAAATATTAAATGCCCGGAGCGTGAGGGTTATCCCAGGAGGCTTCCCCGTTGTTACTTACATGTGAAGTCAAGACTTAATTTGAATAAGCTTGCTATACTGCCAACAAATGGTTACAGAAGAATAAAGTAATACGTAGATAAAAAGAAAAACTTAATTATGAAGGCGATATTGGTTGGTGATATCTATTACATTGAACACAAACGACCAAAGAAACTATTACGTATATTTTTTATATATCGTTCATTCACCCGTTAGTTTATCTCTGTACCGACTAACTCTAAAATACCAATATAGTCACTAAGATAATAACATAATTATGTATATCAAGGAATACTATATAAAATATAGATCACTCATAGCTTACGGGAAAAATCTTAAGTCTTCGACTAAAGTCTTAGGGTAGAATGGAACGGAAAGAATTAAAACTATTAAAGGAATAGTCATCACAATGATTGTATAAAAATAATTAATGTCCTTTTATCTTGTTTGTCAAACCTACAATATTATAAATGCGAGAGTGTCTTTGTTTGTTTGTTTGTCCTTCTTTTACGTCAAAACAGAGCAAGGGATTGAGTCGATTTTTGGTATGGAGGTAGTTGAAGGACTAGAGATTGGCATAGCCTACTTTTCGTGCGGAAAAATATCTAATTTCCACGGGAAAACACATTTTAATTAAATAAGCACTATAGATTGCGTTACGGGCGCAATAATACCTACTAACTAAATATTTGTTAACGCGAGGAAAGGTTTTTGGACGTGACGGTACTCATACATTATAAACTCAGTCACTCGTATCCACAACCTGGAAGTGTACCACCGTTTTAGTACCCAATTTGACTGACTGAAATGTTATTTTCGGAGCCATAACGTATGGACATGCAATCCATTTGCTGTTAAGTGGAAACTGCATCTCGTGAACATCATAACAAATAACCTCAAACAGTTCTTATCTTATTTGAGGTAATTCTCGGAACACAGAGAAAAGTTGAAGCGGTATAATCATTGACTAGGATTGGAACGAACCATTGTACTAAATACACATGTGTAAATCAGTAAAGTCGTAATAATCGCCGATGTAAAGGGCTCCATCCATCTTCGAATCCCACCGACCACACAGCCCTAGATGCCTAATGTTTGATTTTCCGTATTGAATACATTTTGGCAACTATTTGCAACGCCGTGACTAGCCACACGAGACATTGGAAAGAAATAGATTAATTTACGCAACGGGAAAGAATGAGACAACACAATACTTTGACATTAATTTCGGAACTATAAGCCGTGTTGACAGGATAATTTTCATCAGGATTAAGATGTGTTGACAGGATAATTTTCATCAGGTTGATATTCGCCTGTTATTAGGCGTCTATGGGCTGTGTGGTCGGTGTTGAATCCAAGCCAATCTCCCTGCTCGTGGTGCACTCGGCGGAACAACGGACGAGGTTGCGGCGCCCGTCCCATTTTCAGAGGTCAGTGAACTTTGTACCATTAGTTTATCCTGAAGGTACTATAGGTGGTAGGGTTAGAATTAGAACCCGACTGGCTTGCTACCTTCTTGTTTGAGGAGGCCGCCAAACGACTTGACGTGTTTCGGCTGGGGTCTTTAGAGCCACTGTCCTTTTGTTTCTTTGTCGTTAGTCTTGCTGAGGTTCAGGCGATGGTAACCACTTACCATCGGGTGGCTCATCAGCTCGGTTTTCGGAAAAAATTATGTTGTTGTATATAAATTATTTGAGACTGAATTAGACAACATGATAGAGATGACAACCAAATGCCGTTTTCTAGAAATCTTAAATGAATAAGATACCAGCCAATTTCCCGGTTCGCTTATTCCTCTCATCCCCTTTCAATTAATGTTAAATTAAAGAGTGAAATCGTGGTTTCCAATGGGTGCCGAAATTAACTCGTTTTAATGAAATGTTGATCCCCGCAAATTTGATTTCGTTTCACACCAACGGGACAGTGGGAAAGCTGTTTTATTAATAAACTTTACAGTCAATTTTATTCATTATCTATATTGAGTTTCATGGAATAATAAGCTTAGTAGATTTGAATAAGTTTTCTACAACTAGTGGTGAGTTTTAATCTTCTAGCATAGTGCAAACGTTTCCTGGTCATTTTTGTGGTCTGAATTCTGAAGACCACTGAGAAGTCTCACTTTAAAAAAACCGTTTTAATTATTGTTTTTTTATTCGTCTAATTAAGTACTCACAATCAATGGAGTATAAAGATTTGAAGGTGTTTTATGATAAATTAGATTCTTTGATTGAGATAACACAGTCCTATTTTGCCATTTTCCTTCGGCACACTAATAGCCAGTGCAAATACTGCGATATATTACTGTAACGCAATTTTTTAAAGGTAACTGACCTAATGGTCATGGTCAGAATTAATTTGATATGAAATGAATTCTCATAACGCTTTGGCGAAGAATTTAGACAAAAAGGAATATAATATAATTTAGGTAATTCACTTAAGATTAGGTGTATTATCAGTAGGTATTATTATGAAATCATTAATGTATTTTCATGCCGTGTAGCTGACCTGGTTAGCTACCACCAAACTACTCCAGCGGGACGGAACTTTTAATGTTTCTTATCTCGCTCTATCGGCTACTTACATGAAAAAAATGTACATGACTTTCAATCATATCATATATTACCCTAATCTATTAGTCTGTAATAGTCATCAAACCAACTGCTGACCGCGCTCAAGAACCTACCTCGGTCAATCACTTACGATTTAGATTTACAGGCTATGAACGCTTGAACACAAAAACTATTACAAACGCGTTTTATATTCCACAACGGAACGTAACATTAAATCCTTAGTGACGTTAACAGCCAGTTACATAAAAATAGCACTGTTGCCGCCTAGTAATTGTCAAAATTGGATTAGACTATAAAAGAGTAACGCCTAAATTGCCTAACAATGGGTGGACGCAACGGTGTGCAATTTATTGCAGTGTTAAAGGCCGTTAGTTAGTTTTCTGGTAACATTTTTCACCTGTAAATGCAATCTTTTTATTGGAGGGCTTCTTCTTTTCAACGAGCCCGTAGCTTAGTTGGTAGTGACGCTGCCTGCGAAGTGAGGGTTCCCGGATTGGATTCCCCGAGCAGATAAATGTTTGTTCTCGGTTCTAGTAATATTCCGTGATGGATCTTCTTCACATCGCAACCCTTAACAGTCCTACTGCTGGGCTCTGCTTACTCTAGCAATGTGACAGTTACAGGTTACAGGCCATAGTCTACCCTGGCCAAGTGCGGATTATCGGACTTAACACACCTTTGTAAACCTGGAGAACTCTCATAGTGTTCAGGTTTCCACACGATGTTTTCCTTCACCGAAGCAAGTGATACTTAATATCAAATATGTTTTGAAAATTAGACGTGTGTGCAAGATTGGAGGGCTCCCCTGCGATAGCTATGACATTGAACATGACAGTTAAACACTTCACATTACCGAAAACAACAGTTTCTCAGAAGGGGAACTCATTTGTCCATCTCTGAACATTATGAAGCTCCTCAGAGTTGCCTTGTATTACATAACATTGTAATTGCAAATGGGAGGGTACCCTCGAGGGTTTTCCTATTCTCTTGTAAGTGTCATTATGGTTCTAATTATCTTTGATTATTATCTTTTTATGGCATTAGGGTAACTAGATATATGCATTATTAAGTAGAAGGAAATGTTTGAAGGGATACAAAACAATTTATACTAATGAACTGAAGAAAATACAATACAAAATATATGTCTATGAATGAGTGACTAAATGAATTAAAAAGAACAATCGAATGAAAGGAAAGACCTTACATAAAATTAGAATGTTAATTATCTCCTCTAGATTATATAAAGCATTGGAAACGTCCTATGGTTTTGGGAAAGGAAAATTAACGTAAATACGCCCGAGGATATCACAATACAGTGCTTCCAAAGTTGAGTGAAAATCCACACTAGCGGAGTGGTATATAGCCTTTATCGGACACATGAACCAACCAGCCAGTTTAATAGGCATAGCGGTACCAAAAAAAATATTCAAATAACGATATCCATTATTTGAATAATAGAAGAAAAGTAATGTTTTTATTAAATCTTATTCTCTTCGGATAAGTTTGAAATCGGTACGTTTTTTTTTCAATCCAAATAACGGAATACGTGTTTCAATACCTCTAAATTACTATTGAAGCTGTGAATACGGGTAATCGTGGTTCAATAATAGATTTGGCAATCGAAAAGTTGAGTTTAGATAAACTTCTCAACCAGCTTTTCTTTCTATTTAAAAGCGAAAGGAAACCCTATAACTCGCTCACGAATTCATTCACTCACTCATTCAGTCATTCACTCATTGAATGAGCACAAAATTTCAAAAACATGACCTAAAAGTTTTTAGAGACGTAAGCTAAGAAAGGATTTCGTCATATTCCGGCCTTAACGGGCTTAAATAGGAGATACTTCCATCCCCTACTGAAGCCTTATTTTATTCGAAAATCTGCTAAAAGCGCTTCCGCGCGTGAAACAGCTAACAAAATTGTTATAAACTTCTAGAATAAATCTGAATACTAGTAAAAACTTTATCATAAAACACGTTTAAAACAGTGTAAGGGACTCCTTCGTTCTTCGAAATTTTTATTTATGATAATTACCAACAATCCTGATGGATATGAAGTCCTTCTTTTAAGTCTAAAAGAGCCCATGTTCTATTGTTAGCCGCTAATAAGTTGAGTGTATCAGTAAATGGAAGCCATTAACGGGTTACAATACATCGTATCAAATTGATTTGATGAGATTTGATTGATAACACACCATATTATTGGCAATTAATGAAATAACGATATTATCTAATAATCCACACCGTGGGAAACAGCTAGTTAAATTTAAAAAAGTGGTCAATATCGAGTCGGACTGGCATACTTAAGGTTCCGTACCACCGAGCGATAAGTGTTTATGTGGTCACAATCAATATTTTTTAAGGTTACCCCCTTTGGAAACCGCCTTTGGGGTCCTACTTTTTACTGTTTGTTGATACTGTGAAAATTTCAGGTGACTAACTATTTCCGTTCAAGAGTTAGAGCCCCATAATAGAATTCAAACACCGGAGGTAGGTTTCCGTATTTAGGGTTCCGTTTCCTTTGGGTACGGAACCGTAAAAATAACACAGCGACAATTATATTCACAAACAAACACATTCTAACATTTCACCAACAGTATCCGTCGCTGCGTCGCTAACACAAATGGGTCTAATTGACAGGCGCGGCAGAGCGTGTTAGGTACGTCGCTACGTATACTCGTATTTATTTTCGTCAGGGGCTGTCTTGTGGCCGCACGGCGTATTAATACGCGTTGACGTATTGAGGTTACCTTTTGATTAGATTCTTTTTATTTTAATAAACAAAGACGGATCTAGACTAACGTAAGGCGTGACTATTTTGTGTCATATTTGAACAATTTTAAATAATATCAAAAATAATTACAATCATCTAAGAATTGAAGCGCTCGCAGCCCGACGTAACAAGCTTTCATGTCATATTAATTGTGTAATGACGTTATAAGTTCTGTTGATAGCAAAAGATTGTAGGAAACTTCATGTATTAATCCTACGCCCACTTGACTGATTGAAAAAGAAGACAATCCTCTGTTTAACATTAAAAGTTGAAATAACGAGAAAGACTTTTTCACTAATCTAATACTCATATCCAATACTGACATACGTGGAGAATTTCTACAAATACAAAATCAATGAATTCGCAAAGAGGTCCCCGTTCCTCTCACTTATTCATAGCAGCAAAAAGGATTCTATTTAAAACTTCCCTTTTTAGAAGAGTGGCCCTTGAGCATTCGAGGGGGCCTGCGAAAAAGCTTTTGGAAAGTTTGATAGACTTGGAATATACCTAGATATAGGATTATAGGACATTTAAGCGTTCACTTCTGCGACTTTATACAGTTATAAAACTTATTTTTTATAGTAGCTGCCTCCGCTTCGCTTCAGTCAAACTACACCTTAGCACCCACTCACAAAACGGTTTGACGAGGTTCTTTAAACGGTCATAATTTTGTTATAAAGCTGAAAAGTTTGTTTGTTTGAACGAGGTAATCTGAGGAACTACTGGTTTGAATTGAAAAAATATTTTTTTGTTAGATAGTCCATTTATCAAGGAAGGACATTGGCTATCTAACGTAACGCTACGGCCAATAGAAGCGGAGTGTCAACGAAAAATGTTGCAAAAACGGGATAATATTTAATAGGTAAAGAAATAGTTTCCCGAAGCGAAGCGAGGGCAGAGCTACTAGTTGTATTATCAAAGCTTCAGACGAATGAAAAGGACGAATCGAAATAATGAAAAGGACCGGGATATTCATCAAACTTTGTTGTAATTGACCTGAATGCAGATCAGTTTTATCTCATCTCGTTGACCGCACTTTAGATAGATTCATAAAAATGGATAGTTAAGTCATTGTTGTACCAATTGAGCGATAAATTTAAAGTAAATAGTACACTTGACACATTCTCCATTCTCGAACCGTATCGCTAGAAGTCAAACAGTTCTTAGTCAACCGTTACAACCTCTTGATGCCAGATTTGTACTATTTATCAAACGTCAGGGCGCTGAGACATTATTACGTGTACCGATGGCAATTCTTTATCTTAATACTGACGATATAGCAGTTCTTGTATTCTTATCACTAACTATTCACTATTTTTATAATGCAATAAAGTTTAAATGCAAAGCAATAAATTTATTCACCGTGCTGTAAACCGTTGAGGAGTTCCCTTGTCGGTCGCCAATCCTGAGCATTGTATCCGGTCATCCTTGTCAAAAAATGCATTGTCATATGTCATCTGTCAACTAAAAGTGTATTCCTAATTTAAGGCCACTCGAACACTGATATGGGCCAAATTTAGCTTGCAAGATTGGACCCACACGAACTATCAAATTAATTAACGCGGCAAGCTAAATAAAAGCTTGTAAAAATATGACGGTGCAATCGAAGGAAGGTACTAATATCCTGACTACATTGTCAACTGACGTTACACCAGATACTAGGTTGGAAGTCACGAGATGACGCGGGAGTTTGAAAAGATATGATAATACTTACATAATTTATACCCACAATAAATATAACAAATATTTATCTGTCACATAAATATCTACCTCGACTGAAAATCGAACCCAAAACCGTTTCGCCAAATTTACCAACCACCAGGCTTATAACATAAACAGTATTGCTTTCGTTAACATTTTAGATTTTCTTTTGTTCCAATGGTTGAGTTTCATAGCAATTGAGTTGCTATTCGCATACCGAATTGAGCCTTCACGGATCGTAGCGATCTGTCTTCCAACGTGACATTTCACTTCCCGACGTTTCGTATTAATTTTTTTTTTCTTTACCGATCCAAAATTATTGACTGTACCCTAAAATACTGAGGCAATAAAACAGGAAGACGAAAAGAGTCAGTTTTGTTTGTTTCTTGAGGAAATTATTTAGAGCAAGTAAAAGTTTGCTCGTTGGCCACGCAGTCTAGTTGGTAGTGTCACAGGTTCGATTCCCGGTCGGGACAGACATTTATGTAGCAGATAAACGTTGGTTCTCGGGTCGTGGGTCTCAGTGATGTGTTATTGTGTTTTTCCAAGCCATCCGCGACACAGACAAACCTAGTTCGAGGGTATGTTAGCGTTTAAGAGTTTATAGAGCGTAACGCATAAGACTGGAATAAATTGCCCGCGCCGATGTTACCGTTCAATTGACTTCAATTCAGGCATAAATTATATAGGTTTCTTCTAAGTTAGTGCTTAACCACCTATGATTATGTCGCCACTTACCGTCAGGTGGGATTGTTATGAAGCATTAACTTATAAAATCGCTCATAGCCCGGCGGCTTGCGTTGATGAAGCGCTCATAGCCCGGCGGCTTGCGTTGATCTCAAGTGATCAACAAAGTTAAGCAACAGCGGGCGCGGTCGGTAATTGGATGGGTGACCGCTAGTGGCAAAAATTTCTTGAGCGCTTCCGTGCTTCGGAGGGCACGTAAAGCCGTCGGTCCCGGTTGTTATCACTTGGTAGCAGTCGTTAAGCCATGTCGGATACCTTCGGGCGGCTTAAAATTTCCGACACTTGGGTTGGCCACTAACCCCTCCACCAATCCGCACTGGAGCAGCGTGGTGGAGTATGCTCTAGGCCTCCTCAGGTATGAGGAGAGACCCGTGCTCAGTAGTGGGCCATTAATGGGTTGTAGCCAACTTATAAAATAGTCAAAAATCCACTACGCTTCGATATGTATTGCATGATAATAATATATGATAATAAAGCAAAAACTTTTTAAGTATTTATTTTTACGAAAATTACGCAGACTTAACTGTGCCAAATCTCATACAGAGAGTACCTATGAAATGTTAAAGTTTACAAGAAGAAGGAATGCAGAAAGCTAATATTATTATATAATAATGCATTACATACGAGTATACATTAAATTATTAAATAAAACATTACACTTACTAATATAAGTAACTCTAATCATACTACAATGCATTTGACAAGACGTTAGATGATGATTTAAACGTGTACGTTCATAGTATCAATGTGAAGTAACCCTTTGGCAGAATGAATAACGGTCGGATTTCGAACGCAAAGCGGGACTCTTGTTTATTTAATTATGTAATGGATAAAACGTGGAGCGCTTTTCTTAAATTTGACCAAATGTTAAGCATTTTGAAACCACAAAATATCATAGAATTGATATGCCACCTATGACAACTGTGACCGACCTAGATAGAACAAGACTCAAATGGGGACTAGGTAAGTCCTGTTAGCAGACGGTGTTAGAACATTTGTTAGTTTGTTAGTAAGTATGAGAACTGGACCAGGGACTGTTAGTGATCGTTAGTCCAGTTAGTAATTGTTAGTAAGAGACTTGTTCTAATTCGGTCACGGATGTGTTGCTACCCTTGAGCACTGAGATAGTCACCTCTAAAAAGTGTAACCGGGGGATACGTGGACTGTCATTTCGAAGAGATATTTTCTTTCTTTTGGTTTCTTTTTACCCTTCATACATTTTCATCTCAGATATCTCGTAAGTACCAGTTACATTTTATTTATCTTAATATATATAATTCGATTGTGAGTGTGTATGTCACTGAACTCCTCCTAAACGGCTTGACCGATTTGGTTGAAATTTTTTGTGTGTCTTCAGGTGGATCCGAGAATTATTTAGATTCACAATTGGACCCGGTAAGTGGCGTTGCTGTCGATATATCACCAAAACATTTTTTAACGACTGGACCGATTTGGATGAAATTTTTTGTGTGTGTTCAAGGGGATCTGGGAATGGTTTAGATTCACAATTGGACCCGATAGATGGCGTTGCTGTCGATATATCACCAAAACATTTTTTAATTATAAAGCGGTACGAAGTACGCCGGGACAACTTGTATTTATGTATAGGTGAACAATTAACATGATGAAACGCTTAATCCTTAAGTAGGCACATTCGGCAATTATCTCATCTCCCAAATGGTGCTGACAGAGAAATAATTACAAAGGGCGAACAGTGAGTCCATACTAATTACGTCTTAATGGAGTCCTTGTAAGCTTCAACAAATCGTTAAAATGTACGCTTCCAAAATTTTAATTTAACATTAACATAGAACCATGGGGTTTGTTAGCTAAATTTACGTCGTTTTAATAACTAGTAGCTGCTTATTTCGCTGCAACTTTATTCCTAAGTTACATATAAGTGACTAGCTTTTATTTTATTTATTTATTTATTTAATAATTTATGCATACGTAGATACAATTAAAAAAATTACATTAAGTAAGGATGGTACAAAGGTAGGTACTGCTTATTTCTTATGAAATCTCTTCCAACAGACCCGAGACTGGGAGAGCGATATAACTAAACGGTATTAGGACCGTGTACACAATGTAGTGTAATTACATATTATGTACCTGCACATACGAAAACTATCAATTTTTTATTTCGGCGGCTATGAAATGTTTGTTCGGCTCAAATCTTGCAAGATGAATCAGAAGTAGGTACTTCATCTGACTACGTACTTAAGATTTCGCATATTCCTTTAGTCTCTACAATGCAATTTTATGACAAACATGACCGGATACTACACTCAGGATTGGCTCCAGACAAGTCAACTCCTCAACGGCTAAAAGCACAGTGACTAAATTTATTGCTTTGCATTTATTAACTTAGCGTTATAAAAGCGTTTTTTAGATATTCATACTATTAATTAAATTTATATGAACAGCTGACAACCAAATAGATTTACCTGAAGGCATAAGATAACCATCGCCCATGGACAACAGCAACACCAGAGGCTTCACCGATGCGTTGCCAGCTGAAAAAGAAGGAAAAGGAAAGATAGATATTACTCTCTCAAGCTCCAGGCCGGAACACGACAAGTCGTTTGGCTGAAAGAAAAAAGTCGTGAGGAAACCTGCACACATTATAGTTGTCCATAATGTTATCAAAGGTGTGTAAAGTTTGCCAATGTGCATTGGGTCAGCGTGGTGGACTTTGGCCTGTGTCCATATTATGAAAAGGAGAATCGATCCCAACAGTCATGAATTGCCATGATGAGTAATGTTGCATCTCACAAGTATGTATATTAGATAGCTAGATCAGTTACCGTAAAATAGTTACATTAGCGCCATTCTTGTTGGCTGGCAGCCCCGTGACACACCGCCTTGACCGGCAGCGGTTGCCAAATGGACGAGGTTACTGCGTTACGGCGTGTCAATGACATTCACGAGGCCAAGTACATTGTACATTGATTGGAAAAGCCCTATTCACTTGTTAGGGCTTGAAGCCTGATGACACGAAATCTTCTTCGTAACCTGTAACTATCCCACTATCCCACTATTGGGCTCGGGTATCCTTTCAAAGTGTGACGTTTACAGGCCATAGTCCACCACGCTGGCCAAGTGCGCATTGGTAAACTTCACATAACTTTGAAAGCACTATCGGTCCGCCAATCCGCACTTGGCCAGCGTGGTGGATTATGGCCTGTTCCCCTCACATTGTGAGAGGAGACCCGTGCCCAGCAGTGGGACAGATATGGGTTGCGATAAAGCTATGTTCGAGGTCGTCTAGAGAGATAAATATACTCTTGGGTTGACCACTTACCCATCCATCAATCCGCACTGGAGCTGCGTGGTGCTTGATGGAGTATGCTATAAACCTCTTCAGTTACGAGGAGATCCGTGTCCTAATAGATAATGGGTTGAATCCCCTAATAACAAAACGATGTAGTCGTGTAAAAAGCAAGTTTCCTCCCGATGTTTTCCTTTGCGCAGGAAATTTAAATACTTAAACGTTTTCAAGTTTCAAATAAACATTGAAACCCTATGTTGCTATGCATCACAGCTCTTTCGTATAAACGCAGCAGAGTAAACTCGCTACTACAATATGTACCCTAGGGTTATATACTTCCATTAGCATACTGCAAGAGGTTTGTAGTTATATGCGTTAGCGAATATAGTACGTGGCGTATTGTCGAGTCATAAGAAAGTAGCGATAAAATCCCGAAAGACTTTCTTTAACTAGGTTTTTGTACATAAAATCTTAAGTGTAACAAAGACTGTAAAAAGCAACGTGCTTTAGTAATAGTAAGTTAATATACTTTAGTAGAACTCGTACCTACCTCAAGACCACTTACAACATGCCAAAAACACTACAAATACTTCAACAATACACACCAAAACTGTGTTTCTAGTAATAGTTATTTTCAATGGAATTGCAACGTAATGAGTTCGTTACATATTAAAAGTAGTATTTTTAAAATTATAAAATTGCATACTTAATCATTATAAATGACAACTACAGAAGGAAAAAGTACATAAATCAAATCGTTTGTCAACGCGAAAGAGAAAAGATGTTTAACCTTATTGTAATAAGTATTAAAATCCATACTCGTAAACTACCCTTAAACTCGATTGTCACGCATTCTAAAAAACGGTTACACACAATGTACACAATTGTGAAATTATGTTTGTGGAGCGAAACGGAAAAGTTGTGTCAATATTGAAGCAGTCTGATGTATGAGCGTTAGGAAAAAACTTAACTCAATCATATATGACGGGCTTGGAAGGATTCATCCATCAATTTAACACTATCTGTATCCTGAAGACTCATAGCCCGGCGGCTTGCGTCGAAGTGATCGACCGAGTTAAGCACCAGAGGGCGCGGTCAGTCGTTGGATGGGTGACCGCTAGTGGGAAAAATTCTTAAACATTTCCGTGCTTCCGAAGGCACGTTAAACCGTCCCAGCGTTCCAGTTTCGGTTATGTTCGTTAGATAACAATCGTTGAGCTATGTCGTAAGCCTTCGGAGGGCATGAAAACTTCCGACACAAGGGTTGGCCACTAGCCCCTTCACCAATCTGCACTAGAGCTGCGTGGTGGAGTATGCTCTAGACCTCCTCAGGTGTCAGGAGGGACCCTTGCTCCCCAGTGGGCCATTAATGGGTTGAAGCCAATCCATCTATTTGGTGGTCAACTTTTGTATTAAAAACTAACATTTAAGCAGAGATATGCAAAATGTAATCCTGATTACTAATTACGATTATATCTGACCCAGGGCAATGACCCCGCCAAGAATGCTCTAATTTCCGGTTCTCCTTTTAGCAGCATTTCTTGTGCATAATTTTAAATCTTGTAAAACTAAGATTTTTATATCTAAAATTAGGTTAATTAGTTCCGTTTATTTAATTTAAGTTACACACATACATAATATACAATTAATTAAAAGTAAATTTCATATTGATTGAGAATACGCTATCATTTTCTAACTTAGCTCGCATAAACGTCTAATAACAAGACGACGTTTGTGAACACATTTCGCGAAACAACGCCAATAGTACAGTATGACTGAATCAAACCCCTTTTCGACAGCACCAAATACATATTGTATACTATATATGTATATTATTAATATAATATTGAATACTTAATTAATTAAATAAATAAATAACGCTACGCACTCATAGCCCCACACTAAGATTCCCCGTGTCGTGGCTGTCATGGACAACCACAAGAACTCACACACACCGAGACTGAGAACTCATTCAAATTTCCGCCTCGCTGGGAATCGAACCCAGGAACCTTAAAACGGCATGGTAATTGCGCCATACATGGTAGTTAATTGATCTAACGGTACTAGCAATATAATTATTATTATGGATAGTGTTGGGAAATTCCAATGTAAAGGCTTTATCGATATATCGACATTATAATAACCTATCGATATAGAGACTAAACATTTTTTTAGGAAATATTATCTGTCTGCCTATATTATAAAGTAATTTATATAGTATTGTATTATAAATCGGCGTCGTGAGATCTAGAGCGGGAATCGAACCCGCTACCCTGGCTTCGCAACAGGCTCACTACTTAGTGAACTACGAAGTTGAGTTAACCTAATAAAAGTTTTTGTGGACCTAATTTTCTTCCAAAATGAATCCTTGAAGTTATAATTAGTTTATGGTAAACCTCGTCATTGGGTGACGAAACTTTATGTGTACTGGTTTCCGATTATTAAATTCAGGGAGAACTGTCACAGACGAACGCGATATTATTTAATTATAAGTAAGTAAATATCCGGCAAACGAGTCGATAAATAATCCATCAGAGCCATGTATAGGTTTGTATTAGCATGAAAAAAATAAAAAAACGATCTTTTTTTTCATATTTTTTACGGGACTCACGAATGTTAAAATTTCATGCGCTGCAAATTGTGTTCTTAAGCTGGCGGTTCGCGGCCGAGACTGAAACAAGCGACCGAGACAGGAGACCGAGACCGGAGACCGCGACCGGCACTTGACCTCAGGCAATGTATAGGTGACAACTCTCCTGTCTCGGTCGCTTGTCTCGGTCTCGGCCGCGAGCTTTACAAATCATTATTTTTCTCGAAGTCTCAGGCCAAAGTTTCGTTACCCTCGCGACAAATGCAGGGGTCACAAACAGCCCATGGGTGCCATTAATTTCACCACTGACGTCACGCACACTCGCATTTTGACGGATTGCCTGTCGACATACAGCCGCTGGATGACTACGTGGCATTTATCACAGAGCTTCATTCAGCCAGAATCGATAAAAAATTATTGCTTTTATTTTACTAGTTTTTGCTCGCCCGCGTGTGAGTGGGAAAACAACCAAATACCATAATCCCAAGGGGACGAATTATTGGCATAAAAACTATCCTATGTCCTTTCCCGGGTTTTAAACTATCTCCATACCAAATTTCATCTTAATTGGTTCAGCTGATTAAGTGTGAAAAAGTGACAGACAGACAGAATTACTTTCGCATTTATAATATAAGGGTACCCGGGTGCCGGGTGTCAGGGGGCGCCGAGAGCCACTCGCGACACCTAGACCTAATCCATTTCGACCGCGCGTTTTGATACAAAAGGGCGCCAGGGCATTTATTGCACCCGGGCGCCATATGTGCTGGAGCCGCTCCTGGTAGCTAGCCTGGCTTATTCCTGCCACAAAACATATTCCCTTATCGCTCCAATACCCCAATAATTGCAATGTAAGCGTGTACTTTTATCCTACCCGACGAAGTGTGCCATTAACGAATAATTGAATTTCCAGGTACTTCCCCGCCATAAACATAATCGTGGCCAAAAATCTCGCGTCATAAAAAAAGCAATACTGAAAAATTTGACGTCAGAAAGTAATTAAGAATTAATGATGCCGGTCCATTAAGCCGCCAATTTGTTTAATGGTTGATTTTATGACTCATTTTATTACTTTTAACGTAATTTTGAACGGAATCGGAGTATGATAAATTATGGGTGTCGTTATTATGAGTGATTTATAGTTCTGGGTGCGTATTTTAAATAGCTTTCATTTTAAAATTGATATTAGAGCCGGTGGCTAGTTAGTTTATGGCCAGCTCAATCAAGATTTAAATAAAATTCATTTGAAGCAACATGTTTCACACTTGAAATCCTCATTTTCCTGTCAGTTTAACTTTAGGGAGGAAGTACGGATTTTATTAGCTCATTCCATAAAAATCATCTAGGAAAACCAATCATGAATGAAATTTGTTCGAACGAGGGTTGTGACTTTGCGGTATCGGATACATAATATTATGAAACTAAACAATGTTTTATAAAATACCACTAACTCGCCGTCGCTTCGCTTCGGGAAACTTATTCCTTACGTTTGTACAGTTTTCTTTAAGTATTAGCTAGTTATCAGCAGTAATAGCCGTGTGGTTTGAACGTTGGATTCCCGAACAGGGGGGTCCGGGTTCAAACCCCGCACGCACCACTGGTTTTCAAAAATTATGTGCGTATTAAAATTTAATTATCACTTGCTTCGATGAAGGAAAACATCGTTAGGAAACGTGCACACATGAGAGTTCTCCGTAATGTTCTCAAAGGTTTGTGAAGTCCGCCAATCCGCACTTGGCCAGCGTGGTGGACCTATGTATGGCCTATACCCCTCACATTGTGAAAGTAGACTCGTGCCCAGCAGTGGGACAGTTATGGGTTGTAATGATGATGATGATGATGAGTTATGTATTTTCGATAATTCACACTATATCTTTATAAATTATATATAGCCTATGTGATCATCTGATGTGAACTCATTTTGACAACAAAAAACACATCACTCACATCACATCAACACCTAAGACCGGAGAACAAATATTTATCCGTCACATAAGTATCTGCACCGGCCGGGAATCGAACCCGGGACCCCTCACTTCACAGGCAAGGTCACGATCAACTAGGCTACGAGGTTGTCACATCCCTTGAAGCGAAACAAGGGCGGTTTCTATATCTCAATATTATTAAATCCTGATCCAAAGCCAACCCTCGCGAATCACTGAGCACGAAATGAAGTGGTTAATTCGACTGTCAGTGATAGGTAATGATGGAAATTGGGAACAATAAAATAGCTGTCAATTGGCCGGTTAACGGTTGGAGTATTTACTGTTCATAATACAATTAACTGATATTTCAATATAGGACTCATTCATGAGTAGGGTTGCCAAATATCCGGATTTGTCAGGATATGTCCGGACTTTTGACCTACTGGTGCTTAGTCCGGGCTTTGCTCCGGCTTTTTGATTTGTCCCAGATAACAATAATCAAAATTAAGACATAACAAAAAACGATTTCAATTAATTTTTTTCTGAAAATAAATGGTTCCTTTTCTGAACTCGACTATAAAATTGGTTAAAAGCATGAAAATTAAACAAGCGTCAGCGTCTTGACACGACGCTGTACACTTTACTTCACTTTTCCGTTCGCTGCTCTTCCCTCTTTCTTCTTCTACTTTCTTCCTCTTCTTTCTTCTTTTTCTCGTCCTCCTCTCAGATTCGCTTCCGAAACTGAACTGCTGCCCTGCCGTGTTTGAGATCGCCTTATATACCCCTAATTTCGAACACCGCATTCCAAATTTAAACGTTTATTTATATTTATTATCGAGAAGTCGAGAACATTCCAGAAATTCTATTTTTAAATCAGGTACTTCTATCCCGCTCGCACGTGTCAATGCTCATGTCTATAGATTAATCTACGCGACACATTCAATAGAATATCAAGCCGTCCTGATTCGCTTCTGGAAACTTATTCATTATATAAATGGTATGAAATTATTCATTTATAATTTTATTATTTTCCTAAAAAAAACGTCAAAGTAACGCACAAATTATAACCATTTCTTATTTTAAAAAAATCCGACGCATGTTCCGCCAAACGAATTAGTTTAAAGTAATTAAACAAACAATTATGTACCTCTAAGATTTCTCTTTTTTAGCATAAATTGCTTGTTCAATGTCTAATTGACTGTGATAACTTTAATAGAATTCTTTCTCGGGCCTACCCTTAATTGCTTTTAAATTAGGTACTTAGTTGAGATTCCCTTTCTTAAAAAGTACTTGATTACTTCTTGTAAATAGTACTGAAGTATCTCAAAGTAGCCCAAAGCCCAATAATTATTTTATTGAAATAAAATATTCTTTGTTTTTTACAACTAAGTTTTTTTTTTCTTTTGACTCGGGAGTGCTACCTTCCAAACAGCACTACCTCTTATTGAAATATTAGCACTGTGTAGTTTTCAATACCTCATAGCTTAGCCTGGAGAATGCTAGAGCTCAAATTTTAAGAATCAGATGTAGCTTTATCGGATTAATAAAACATACTAAGTTCTATTAATTTTCTAAATATTTTGTATGAGTACTTTATTAATTTATTTTAGGTAGGTACATGAATTTTAGGTCAAATTCAATTAAATTTTTAATAACTAGAATGACGGGGTATGGCGCAACGGTAACCCATGGTATGCCAGACTTCCGTTGAAAAGGTCTCGGGTTCGATTACCACTTACCATCAGGTGGCTCGTCTGCTTGTTTTTCGGCATTAAAAAAATACCAGTGAGTCCGAAAGAATTGTCTGGGTGATTTTTTGTGTTTTCCATGGCATTTACCACAGGGAATCCTAGTGTGTAGCTATGAGTTTGTATTATTTTTCTACTGGTTCATACGGTTTTTTTGACATTCAATAAAGTATTTTGTATCGTAGCTAGGAGATCAATTTGAAAAGCAATTAAAACTCACAAAACTGGGGTAGATCATTGCATCGTGAAGTGATTAATATTCTAGTCTCGTGTGAATGGGGCCGCATGCTCCGGTCGACGTCCGCAGTGAATGTTAGCGATGATTACCATTTTAATTAACGAACAAACCCCGCATACAGGATATTGTCTTATTGTTGGTACCTAGACACTGACATAATAAATACCCATACACATATAATATGTACATAGATACCTACATAATCAAAGTGTTACTTATCGACGTCTGTACGTACATCTGTATGGATACTTGAAAAATATATTATAAAATATAAAAATATATTCGTAAATATATTCCACGTACAGACATCTATCAATATCAGTTATATTATACATATACTTTTCAGGGGCCCCATTTATTACATTTAAAGATTCAACTTAACAGACGTGTAGACAGACAGATAGACAAATGATTGATCCAACAAAAGGTCTTTTCATCGTACAACCCGACAAAAGGTTCTGCTTTACCAAATATCGTGAATAATTTAAATGTAACAGATACAGTACTTAAGTTAGGGCCTTAAGAGGGCAGGGGGTAAGCACACAATCAGGTGGCAGGTGTGCTCACCCCCTAGGGCTGATTGTACCCCACGCGGGTATAAATTAACGTTTTCGATGCAATACCATCTTCTAACGAAACATGAAATTGGAAAACGTGTGCATAAGAAACTTGATGTTGCCCCCTTTACTGCGCTGGATACTTACTACTTATACTAATACTTAATACCCAGAGACTGGGAAAATGTAATCATGATTACAAATTATGATTATAATTATCTGGAGGCCCGGTAATGTTGTTTCATGTGACACATAAAAGTTTGTTCTCGTGTTAGTGATGTGTTATTTGTGTTGTTCATGCCGCCCGCGATACAGAGACTAATTAAGATAGATAAGTAACATAGTCACATTAAGAGCTTTTGTGAGAGGTTTTGTGATAAATAAATAAATAATTAATGTGTGCAGACCTTTACGTTGACTAATATTAGTATGCTATCTGACTCCAGCCAACTCATTACTGAAGGTAAATCCCGCCCAGTCAGTTAAACATACTCCTCATATAGCAGCGATTACCTCGCACTTGTAGCATACGGTTCAGCGACTTCTAACTGCAATTTGGACTACTAATCCATTGAACGATGAACTACACGATTTTATATTGGTTTACATTAAATTGATGTTACACATTAATGTTTAATATAACTTGCAATGTTTGCGTGTAAATATTTATGTTCGGGTGAAATTTTGGAAGCTGAATTAGAACTGCTCTAAGGCCAGAGAAGTGCAAAATGTACCATAATATATTATATATCATATTTACATTATAAGCTTATTAAGTAGATAATTGTATTAAAGGGACTGTCAATGTTAACAGTGAGTACCAAACATATTTCACAAATCATATCACACACAACACTAGGTATATTTGATTTCTAACATACAACTTCTGAGAACAATAAACGCGTTGGAAATAAACGTTCACAAAAAGGGCTCTTTATTTCGAGTTTCCAAGTTGCCGGCGTGAATCCGAAACGAAAATAATTTGAATAATTTCCCTTTCGTCAGCTTCCTACAACTCGAAGGCGATTCTGCGATCCAATTTTAATGTTACTTTTAAACTTTGCCCAGTTATCGGATTAAAAGAGTGCACCTCTTTATAAAATACTTTGGTACCTTCAAAAGGCACGGACAAAATAAAGTTACTGTTTAAAAATAGCTTAAACAAACACTTTATACTTAGTTAAATTTATTTGTTACTTTGTTGTGTATCGATGGTGAAATAATACCGCCGAGCTTTTCAGCTATTGACTTAATAAGTTTATTTCAATTGACGAAGGTTTAAAGAATACGTACTGTTCGAATATCACTAGGACGGACAGAAAACAAATTATGCGGTTACGGGTCCCCGTCAGGAACAAAGTTCCTTTAAGTTTTTTCTTCAACTTCGAATGTAATTCGAAATGAAATCTGTATAAAGAGACAGGGAAAGAGAGAAAGAGAGAGAGTTGCGCACTCGGCTGCGCACTCACATGCTCGTGTGCTCATTTGCTTGTAATAGGCTCGATACACACACATACATACACAGCATACGGCATTTCGTTACGTGACGATTTCTACTAAATCGCACTACCCGTAAGCCGCGTTAAGAAACTTCGTTCCAAAAACGATAATCCACAAACACTGAGTACAGGAGAAAGCGTTCTCTGCTGTGTACTTCTTGGATCCTTCCAAGA
The DNA here is from genome assembly GCA_905404295.2 of Ochlodes sylvanus. Taxonomy (NCBI): domain Eukaryota; kingdom Metazoa; phylum Arthropoda; class Insecta; order Lepidoptera; family Hesperiidae; genus Ochlodes; species Ochlodes sylvanus. Next base: position 3,285,613 of record FR990149.1, read on the forward strand.
AGTTAGTCGACAGTTGCATTATACTTTTGGTATCGAAAATGTATTCCCTCACTTTCTAAAGTGACATTTCTTTTTATGGTACAAGGATAGCAAACGAGCATGCAGCACCATTCTTCCGCCGCCGCCCATGACAACTGTGACCGACACAGAACAAGACTCGAATCGGAACTAGGATGGTTTGTTCAGTTAGCAGAGATTATTAAGAATTATAGTAGATCATTTCGTTAGTCATTATCGTAGAACTCTCGTATTTTAGCATTATCTAACATACAATTATATAAAACTAGAGTTTTCCAGTATAATTAAAGCACCTATTGCACTATGGACATAACCTCGTCTTTACGCTAATTGCAGCATAATTACCATAAAATTCTGTATATTTCCGTATCAAAACAGCATAAACTCTATATCAAGTCATAAAATATCCCTTATAATCAATAAGTCGTTAAAATTACGTCAAAAGTTTTCAACTATTCCAGTAATATTCGCGTAAAACTCAGCTTTTAAAAGTTTTCGAACTTTTTTTCAGAAGTTCTAACGTGGAAAGTTGGGTGTTTTTCGATTCGAGGAAATGGATCCGTAAATTTCTTTTGAATAGCCTTGGAGAAGAGTGAAAGAAAGTAATAACTCTTCTCCATTAGCGGAGAATATAAAGTGTTTTACTGAGAACAAAAGTAGAGTCTACATTGAAATTTCATTTTGTTACAAAATGTGATGCAACATTGTGAATTTTGTTACTAATCAAATCCGATTTTAGTAGTCGATTCGTTATTCAAAGGTAGTTCAAAAGGTTACAAAAAGCACAAAGTAAAAATTACGAGGTAAAATAATAAACAGGAGCATCCATCATCGCAACAACTTAATCCAAATCGATAAAGCCGTATCCGAATTTAACGGGAACAACCGCATATAAATAAGTAGTTGGTTAGTTTGTCAGTAAGTACGAGGACTGGGACTGGGACTGTTAATGGTAGTTAGTCCTGTTAGTTGTTCTTAGTAATAGTCCAGTTAGTAATTGTTAGCAGAGTCTTGTTCTTATTTCGTCACAGATGGGTTGCTACCCTTGAGGACTGAGAATACTCGATAGTCCCCTCTAAAAAGCGTAACCGGCTCCACACCTTTCTAACCGAAACAGAATTGCTGTTAGAACAATTATTACAAGGCGAAATGGTACTAGGTACCGTGGCGGGCGGTAGTACTAGATATCCGGGCGAACTCTAGGCTCTGCTACCGGTCTATTAAATACATTAATTCCAAAAAAATGCGTACTTACATACAATAAACTAACACCCACCCGTGAATAAACATTTATCTGTAACATAAATATCTGCCACGGCTGGGAGTCGAACCCGGGACCCATCGCTCTTCAGGCAGGACAACTATCAACTAGGTTACAGAGTATCCAACTGTAACTAATGACATAGTAAAACTGTAACTTAACTCCACTCTGAAGCAGACGAGGATTTAAAAGCTGGCTGATCATTTGTAACTCACCGTGGTTACAAGTTACGACTAAACTGTCGGTTGTAACCATGAAGCCGTAAACAGCGCACGTGTCTCGAAAGGTAATTTAAACTTGGTTTTATCGCATTTAGGGTTACCGTCTTAATGCTAAAAATCCGGACACTTCTCAAGAAAGTCCAGATTATTTTCACAGTTTAATAAAAAGCTGAAAGCTTATTTATTATTATATTATATTATTCAACAGTGTTCGTTTCAAATTAAGTATATTTGGTTTAGAAGTTAAAAATAATTCTTTGGGAGATGAGGCTTACCGGATATTTAGGTACATAGTTTAATAGAAAGCTGAAAGCTTATTTTATTATGTCTTCAGTTAGGAGAAGCGCTAATGGCCTTCTTTCATATTTTCAATAATTTCATTGATAATTACCGCATTATTAAAAGATTAAACTTCCCGCATTTCGCTAGACATCAGTGTAGTGCCAGCTACAATATTCCCGCCTTAACCGCTAGATGGCACCGCAAAACTCTCGCCTTCGAAAATTTAACCGTTACGTATCGCATGCATTTTTTAATTTGTGATAATTGTTTATCCGCGAAAATATAGACCTAAAAGTGTTCTGTGTAGAGGATCCTCTAAGTGTACCTAGACAACATCGCAAAAAACTCGTAAGTCGTCAGATTCAACAGGATTTATCGGCGTTCTGGCCTGGACTCGCTGGTCGCCATTGAAGAACGTGGATGCAGGCAGCTACGGGTGTCTTAAGGTACGTGTCTAGTAGGTTACATATTTCCTGCACAGGTGTTTTTGTCCAGCGGATGCAGTTTCTTAATTTATGCTTTTCATATACCGCGATCAGCCATTAAATTCAGTATATTCATTTTTTCTGATGCATAACTCACCAGTGGAGAGGCTATTTACACGCCACCCCAGTACTTTTAATGTACGGATAAACGAAAATTCCGGACAGAACACCGAAAATCCGGACATGTCCGGACAAATTATTCTAACTGGTAACCTTACTCCATTATATTATTTCCGTGACTTTCAACGCAAACGGGCTTGCTTGTCGTTGCGTCGGTACGATAAGAAAAGTGGTACGATCGCAGACTAACATGCGTGTGAAACATAGGAAATATTATGTATATTTATCGAGTTATCGCAGTTGCCATGGAGAACACACAAAAAGAAGAACATACCCAGACCGAACACAGATGGAATATCACTGTATAAAATATACAGTCGAACATAGAACCTCCTTTTTGAAGTCGATTAAAAATAGACAGTAATTCTAATTAGGCGTATGTTAGTAAAACTTGGAATGAAAATATTAAATTTTAATTTACATTTAAATCCATCATTTGGAGCCATAAAATTGGATAGTAACTCAATTTCACCAAGTTTTATATCTACTTATAACTTACTAAAGAGACGTCCACGGCTAATTAGTTAACTAACTTAACCAAGTTTGAGGATGGAAGTGGTCTTTTCGAATTAATTTGTCAAATTAACGGTAATTAAATTACCTTTGAAGGGCCTCCTTAAAGGCCTGGTCAGATGTACGCTATAGCTACCGCTGTCGGTATTGAAATATTCGCGTGCTATACCTGAATAACGCGGCTATTGTGATACATCTCATATCGTGTAGATAGGCGATATTTTCTAGTGGTGCAGGAGAAACAGAGCCAAAAAACTATTTTAAAATTTTAAAAATTCAACCCTTGTAAACTAGATTAAGACTTGGAGATATCATTTTTGTAACACTTGAAATTTACAGTGAAATGTTATTTTTGTTACATAATGGAGTCATTCTACTTTTTTCTGATTCCAATGAAGTATCTAACCCGTATTCGCATTTTTTCGAGATACTACAAGAACGCTTTCCTGCGTCGATATGGATGTATACACGGTACATTTGTACTGCCCATAGAGGTAGGTATTTTCGATAGTCTGAACACATACCGCTTACCCATTCGAATATCGCTACCCACGGCGGCAGTGTATTTCCGCGGGTATCTGAATAGGCCCTTACGAAGACGTTTAGACGAACTCCTTCAATAATTTACGAACGGGTCACGTTAAATAGTCACAAAATATTTGACATCGAAAAATGTAATAGTATTATATCGATTTTTTTAGCTATATTTATTATTATAATCAATATGTCAATTTATTATTATTGTGCATCTCTGAACTTAAAGTTTCACGAGTCCTAGATGTAAGTGGACCGAGTCATTTGGAAGGCTTTCGTGGGTACACAGTAGAGGCCCCTTTGAGACACTTTGATGTTGTGCATGTATGGCACACTATTATTATTTTTGTTGTAAAGATAATGATAAGAGTTTTATTACCATCGACGTTAGAGCCTCTCCAGTAGAGTATTACAGAGACTTAAATTATTTAGAGACGGTAAATATAAAATAGAAAATTTATGAACGCCAAGCGCTGTACCGAACGTGTGAGGGCTTGCAATATCTGCACTGAGAATATTACGTTGGCTTACTCTGATTTACTGCCTTGTATTTATGTGCTTCTATGGTACACTAAAAGTTTCCTTATGTAAATAGCTAAGGACCTAATGAACCACCTGCGCGATTATTATGACGTCGTAGCGATATCGTAGCGACTCAAATTCAAAATAAAATTTAATTTAATTTTAATTACTCACTCAAACCAGCTCAAACCACTTTTTTGTTTGTCAGTTTAGCCTAGTGGTTAGCTAGCAGAGAATGCAACTATATGCAGCTCGCCATTTGTACCGTAACATTTATTTTATTGTGGTTGTTGACTTAATTAAATAAATAATTTAATGGGTTTACTGTTAGAGAATGCTATTTAGCATTAAGTCCGCCTTTTGTACCACTGCTTAGAGGTTCAATAAAGATTAAATAAATAAATAAAATAAATAAATAATAAACAAATAAAGCTAACCCACTCACGCGCAACACTAGGCTTGCTCGTATCTTGGGTGCCTTGTTCAATACACAAAGACAGACATACCCAGACAACATAATTTTTAATTGAAAGACATGACATCTATATATAAAAAATGAATCCCTATTTCCCTAGGTCACGGATTCACTCGTGAACGGCTGGACTGATTTCGCTAATTCTTTTTTTGTTGTGTTTGTTATTGTCAGGAGAAGAAACATATGAAAAAAATAAGAAAATTGCGCGGAACAAAATAAAAGCGTATAAAAAATTAAGCCTGTAAATTATATTAACTTATTAATAATCTTTAAATTTCTCTTATAATTAACAATCTATGACGATTTAAAATTCGTTAACAAATTGTGATAAATTATTAAATTTTCATAGTATCGTTCCTTATATCAAGGGTCTTACCGGCTTACGTATGCTTTGAGAGTCTAAGTGCAGGCTTTGCAAATACACTAGCCAGAATGCAGGTACTATAACAAAGTTACGAGATGATATTTTAACAGTGTGGTATCCTAGTATTAGAATTTACATTTTGTGAAAATTACTTGGCCACCTAAATTGTGACTGTTGTATTAAGCTGCGGTTACAGAGCCTTAGAGGTAACTTCGTTTCGTTTATTAAACTGAATAAATAAGTTTTGCTTACTTATTTAGAATAGAAATTATAGACGTAAGACATGATGATCAGCCACATTTGACATAAGTAAAGACGTAAATACGATAAAATTAAATGTCTTAGAAACCGACTAATATGAAGGTTATTTTGGTACTATTATTTTTATAAGAATACTAGCCAAAGCTTTTGGTAAGTCATCTATTACATGAACTTAGACTTTGATCAGCTCCTACTCAGCCAAGTCAAAGATTGCTCTATAAATGCCAACGTTGTCTTCAGTCAGAGTAAAGTCTGAGCTAAGTCTAAGTACGCTTTATAAATATGTAGATTTCACCCTAAATCTTTATGGAATAAAACATTTATCTGTCACATAAAGATCTGCCTCGGCCAGGAATCGAACCCGAGGCCGCTTCGCAGATAGTCACTATCACTACCAACAAGACTACTCTAGTACGTACTACGTACTATAGTAGTAAGTTAGTTCGTTTTATTGGGACAACATTAAGCGTTTGTTTTAAATTAATCGGTTTCAAGCAAAAAATATACAAGACCATGTAAGACCCCGACTAAACGTTTACAATATTATCAGATAAACAAAAACCAATCATGTATATCTCCTTTATCTTTGAGGTCGATTTAAATAGGTTTCTCTCTGCTAGGCACATCTATCGACCCCAATACATTTCAGCTTAACATAATTAATTGTACAAATATAATTATATCCTAATCTGCTTTTTCATGACAACCAATAACTGTCTCTGGGTTCGGGTCTCCTCTCACGATGAGGTACAGGCCATAGTCCACCACGCTGGCCAAGTGCGGATTGGCGGACTTCACAGCTTTGAGCACGATATGGAGAATTCTTAGTTGTGGTGATTTTCTAACGATGACAATACGTTTCTAATTCGCACATAATTAATGAAAATTAGAGGTGCGTGGTGGATTAAATCCCGGTCTCCCTGGGGCACAAGTTCGAATAGCAAATGCCAAATGTGTCAAACTATTCCAACATGACAATTGAAGCAGTTATAAATTGGGACTTAGGCCCCAGGAGAAACGTTTAAAACACTTAGCTATCACTGTTTCTTATATATTATACATAATTATGGTAATTATACGTGGAGCCGGTTACAATTTTTAGAGGCGATCATCTCAGTCCTCAAGGGTAGCAACACATCTGTGACTGAATTAGAACGAGACTCTTACTAACAATTATTAACAGGACTAACTATCACTAACAGTCCCTGTCTCTGTCCTCATACTTAATTACAAACCAACTATTAACCAATAAATAAAAAAGTTATGTTAGTTTAAAGAATCACGCCTAACAATTTCCGAATGTGCGTACCAAGGGACATGTTCGTACGAACCAAGTGAAGCGAGGGCGGTTTTCCTAGTATCGGAATAAATATCGTTTTATCGGGCTAATACTTATTCAGGCTATATAAAATACCACGTTCATTCGCATGACTTATGTTACAATATTTAGGATGTTTTGGAAAGGGGAAAAGATTTATTACTTGGGTAATATGGATAAAATTTGGTTTACCCGCTATATGTATTATGAACTAGCGCGCGACTAGAATAAAATATTGTATTACTTTTTCCTGTACATAAGCAAGACTAACCCACAAATACGAGCAAACCTGGCATGTAAGGAGCTCCATCCAATTGTAGCGGGCACTCACGATATTTATTAATGAAAATCGTGAGTACCCGATCAAATGTTTACTGTCCGCGATGATAAAAGTTTTAAGTATAAGGTCCATCTATCCTTGAATGCGCACCAACATAACCACAATACCATCTATTACAATACCTAGTCCCTATTGAGTCTTGTTATAGGTTGGTCACATTTGTCATGGGCGGCAGCGGAAGGGTTGTGCTGCATGTTCGTTTGCTACCTCAATTCCACTAAAAATAACAATAATTGACCAGCAAAACTTATACGATCAGTCATTGATATTAATTTGCATAGGAAATTAAAACTACATCTGGAATAATTACTGTACAGAACCAAATACTAACTGAATCTGAATCAGTCTCCACCTTCATTATTTTAAGAGCCGTCATACCACTTAAACCCGACTCGCAGCTTTGAGTAATATTTTCATCGAAAGTTATTTTTGGCTGTGACTCAAACGGCTGACAATGTCCGATTCTGAAAATCTTAACTGTTGAGGAAAACGCAATAACAAACAATTATAAACTGCGTGGATGACCTGGATATCAGAATAGACGACCGACTATTTGATAATTTCTTAATTAGATTATTGGCTTATAAGCCGGAGTCTCTTCATTACTGAGGGAGTCTAGAGAATACTTCACGACGCTGCCGCACTGCGGAATGGTGGAGGGGTAATTGTCAAATCTACTAAGTGACAGAATTTTAATGCTGCCTAGGGTTAAGGACTATGCACATTAGACCCAAATCACCAATGAACCCATGACGGAACGGAACGGTTGAGTCGGAGTTGAGTCGACGTCGAGTTGGTGTAATGTGCGCAGACCTTAATCGACATGGCTTAACGACTGCTACCTAATGATAACAACCGCGACCCACGGCTTTACGTGGCCAAAAGCAAATTTGTTACTAGCGGTCATCCATCCATCTAACGACTGCGGCCCATTGCTTAACTCCGTCACTTAGGATCGACACAAGCCGATAGCCTCCATAATTATATTTTGCTCAGGACCCAGAACCACAAGAGAACAACCAAAAGACATTGGGATATTACCAAATTTTAGTGCCTTTTAGACGGCCCGTAGCCTATTTGGTAGTGACCCTGCCTGCGATGAGAGACGTCCCGGGTACGATTGTCAGCCAGGGCACATATTTATGGGACAGATAAATGATATTCTCGGGTCGAGTGTGTTATTTGTGTGTCCATGCCACCCATGACACAGGTTTATGCATTTTAGCGTGCGGGATTTGTGTGTGTTAGTGTTTATTTTATTTTTGGTACTTTTTAATTTACAACCGATTCTTTTATTATATTGTAAAAAAGTAATAAGTCGCATTGAAAATAAATGAAGTGACTCAGAATTCAAGAATTCAACAAGACTCAGACACGGATTCAGTCAATGATTTGAATAATTCGTTGAAAAGCAATCTGGAAACGTTGGACGGTACAATTTGCATAATGAATGAAAGGTACCCTCGTTTTATTTTTTCAATTCCGTTGGTAGTTCTAACTAATGAGGGTATGAATGTTTTAAAAGTCAATGAAGTTTTAATTTTAATTAACGTGAAGTATTTTAAAATTAATCTTAATATAGACGACCTCGTAGCCTACTTAGTAGTGACCTTGCCTGCGAATTCGACCATGCGTTACCGGGTTTGATTTCCATTCGGGGAAACTTTTATGTGGCACAGCTGATGTTTGTTTTCGGATAGAGGGTTTAGTAATGTACTCGTGATATCTATTCCATTCGCGAGACAGGGAATTCTACGATGGACGCAACCCGGCCTATAAGCGCTACTACATAATATACGGAACTATCCTGCGGGACTAAATCTATTCCTCGGAATAAAAAGTTTGATAAGAACTTGCCAAATCCATGCTAATATTATGAATGTGAAAATATGTCTGTCTGTCTGTCAATCTGCTACTTTTCTCGCTTAATACGCCGACTGATTTAGATGAAATTTAGTATGGAGATAGTTTGAGACCCTGGCAAAGATACAGTGTACTTCTAATCCCGATTATAGGTTCCTTTGAGATAATTTTAATGGTATTGCCACCAAAGACTAGTACAATCTAAACTTGTTTAACGGTTCCCGCGTACAAAACACCCAGAAAAATACCAAAAAAAATGTTTTCTCATTTTAATTTTACAGTGACATTTCTGGAAACTTCAAGGCGAGCATATCCAGTGATTCCAGCGCGGATCTATAACAATAAACCACATTATAACCGGCTGAGTTTCGTCTAGACACCGCGGAATGTCGCTTGGCATCCCGCCCGGTGAGACCGCCGCGCCGTTTACATTTACTGTTGAATCCCAATCATTTACGTCTGTGCTGTCATTAGATCCATTGAGTTCTAGCCATTTTGTGCTGGTGATGCACTTTAGTAATATCTTCGTTTCATAGTGCAAAGTTGAAATTTAAAACTAGATTAAGTAATTAACAAGCAAAAAATTGTATGTAAAGGCATTAAAAAAAATGAAAAAGTGTCAATTGAAAAAGGATTTCATAAAATGAATAGATCTCCGGACTAAATAAAATTAAATAATCGTTAACACACTAATTCCCCCCGCACTAGGATTCCCTACACTACCCTACCCCAGTTCCCTGTGTCGCGGATGGCATGGACAACACATATTACACATCACTAACACCCATGGCCCGTGAAAATATATTTATCTGTCACATAAACATCTGTCCCCGCCGGGAATCGAACCCGGGACCCCTCACTTCGCATTGCTATTCTTCTTGAAGTAACCGTGATTGTTCTTAACGTGTTTTCTTCTTACAGTGTCGAAGGTAGTCAAAAACATTTATTTTTCCTTACTTGTAGCGATGGGTCGGTGAACGCTTTGTTACGAAAATCCGTCTTTTACGATCTAGATAGATGCTAGTAGGTACTATTATTATTCCAGGAAATGTTATAAGTAGATTAAAACTATTTCATAACAATGGATTTCCACGAAGCATCTAATATAATTCCTCTTTGTAGCAAGTAAAATGTGTTTTGGGTTTTTTAATCTCGCCTTCTAGGACCGTAGATATTAATTTTAATTTTTACTTAAGCTATGATAAATGATGTGAGCACATTATAATACTTATCGTGGAAACATTCTTCATCTGAATCTGAACGCGACAACCCTTATCTCGTGTCATATCCCTTTTTTAATTTCCGGGAATATTTTTTTACTAAAGCGGTGTCGTATCATGAGACAGTCTAGAAAATAAAATATTTATTATGATTAAATTTATAATAGGTACTTACTTGTAGCGATGGGTCGGTGAACGCTTTGTTACGAAAATCCGTCTTTTACGATCTAGATAGATGCTAGTAGGTACTATTATTATTCCAGGAAATGTTATAAGTAGATTAAAACTATTTCATAACAATGGATTTCCACGAAGCATCTAATATAATTCCTCTTTGTAGCAAGTAAAATGTGTTTTGGGTTTTTTAATCTCGCCTTCTAGGACCGTAGATATTAATTTTAATTTTTACTTAAGCTATGATAAATGATGTGAGCACATTATAATACTTATCGTGGAAACATTCTTCATCTGAATCTGAACGCGACAACCCTTATCTCGTGTCATATCCCTTTTTTAATTTCCGGGAATATTTTTTTACTAAAGCGGTGTCGTATCATGAGACAGTCTAGAAAATAAAATATTTATTATGATTAAATTTATAATAGGTACTTAATGGATGCAATTTTTCCAATAGCTTTTTCTACTTCGTAACGATTTTACCTTTATCATTGCATCTTATAATTATCCCACTGCTGGGCACTGCCCTTCTGGGTGCCTTACAATGCGAGGGGTACAGGCTATACTCAGGCAGGCTAGGTGCAGATTGGTGGACTTCAAACACTTTTGAGAACATTATGGAGAACTCTCGGGTGTACAGGTTTCCTCACGTAGTTTTCCTTCGCCGAAGCAAGTCATAATTAAACTTGAAAATGCACATAATGATTGTGCGAGCAGAATTCGAACTGGGATCTGTCTTCGGGAGTCTACCGTTAAATCCACTGGGCTAACACCACTCTAGCCCGTGTATAGAATGTGTATAAAAGTCTCACAGCTTGATTTTCCAACATTTCACTGGCAGTAATCGCAAAGAACTATGAAAGCAAAACAAAGATAAAATCTGGAGACGCAATAAAAGTTCTTATTGGTCGATTTGGTAGCTTTTTCTCGCTTTATTTACACCTTCCCCGCCAATAACGTGCGGTTTTTATTTTTCTCTTCGCAGACTTAATTCTTTGTTGTTTTGTCACGGTAGAAGATAAATTTAAGAAGGGATTCTGCCATTTTTGTAGGGTTCAGTACCCAACCAACCATGGGTGACCAACGGAACCTATTAATATATCTCTGCTGTCTCTCTGTTTTTCTGTCACAGGGCTCTATGTCTTAAACGGATGTAGGTAGACATCTGAAATTTTGTCAGAATGCATGTTACTGTGGCTGCTAATAATTAAAACAAGTCTAGGATCTCTAAGTCCCTGTACAAGTAGGTAACCTTAAAAATGGATTTTCTACATTCTATTTTTTTATTAAACAAATAATTAAAGTTAATACCGCTCGGTGGTAACGAATCAATCCGCCGGAACAGCAATAAACAAGTCTTTCACTTTTTTGGTTAATGTATTTGTTTCATTGAATCGAATCCAAGACCTTTCGAACGGTAGCCCGGCATCAGCGATATAGAAAAAAAGGCAGATGGAGCGTGCAGAACAAAAAAGTGAAACCACAAAAGCAAATACAAATTCAAAAGCGAATACAAACTCGCATTAGTGCTATTCAGACCGTCGTACTGTTTAGACGTCACGCGTAATCACGCGTCACGCATTACTACAACTTAAAAATGCCGTCTTGTATATTTAAACATTGTAAAAGTTGTTCCCAAACACATAAAAACGAAGATGGGATATCTTTTCACAGATAACTATTTTTATTTCACTGTTTTGTTGTATATTTACCCATGTAAATAAATAAAGAACTAAATAAAATAAATAAATATTTTATAACCAAAAAGCTACTCAGTTACTTGGCAATAAGGTTCGTTTTAAGTTTTAAGTAGTAGTGCTACTTCCAGAACTTTCTATGCTACTCGTGAAGGAATGGGGTAAAAATTTATCGATATCGACAATTTTATTATGTTATTTCTAGTTAATAATTTTCAAATGAATAATTATGAGTCTTGTTCTAAGTCGGTCACAGTTGTCATGGGCGGCAGCGGAAGGTGGTGCTGCATGCTCGTTTGCTGCCTTAAATCAATAAAAAAAACATGTGTATACAGTTCTGCTACATGGTGTGGAATAAATAATTATTATATTTTGCCCTCTACACCACTCCAAGCTGTTCATCCAATTGTAATGAGATTTTGGTTAGTTGTTATGCGTAAGGGATGAAAATGCAAAATAAAGGTGGTTAAGATTTAATACCTATAATTATCTGTGATTTGAATAAATATTTTAAGTTACCTACGTATTTATGTCTCTCAAATTCAAAACACCTGAATATGTTATTACCCCTGTGTGTGATAAATTAATTATATCACAATATTATCATAAAATGTAATCACGGCCGTCTGTTGTAGTAATAACGTGACATGTCACTACACGTAAGATGGCGGATTCAAAACCCGCCACGGACAATATATTTTCAAAAAACGTTCATTAAAGTTTATTTATTTATTATGTATATTATATTGAATTAATATATTATTTATTTTTTATTTTAATTATAATAATAAAATATTTTAGTTTTAAATAACGGGAACTTATTCAATACCTAGCAACATTACACGCACACAGAGATACACGTGTCCCTACAGTGGCATTCCTCGTTGTCACGCATACATACATCAATGCTAAAGTGGCCTATGTTCTGTCTATTGAATGTTATAATAAATAACATAATATTATAATAATATAAGTAATAGCACTAGGCTATTACTGCCTTTTATAATTATGATTAACAAATATTATACGAGTAAACAATACAGTACCAGTTTCTATCGTTTTCATATAAAAAAGCAACATAATAATAATGTATCTAGTTCTAGACCATGCAACAATAAACTGTCGATAATTGTCGATAACGTGGCAAAAACACCGGCACATCACTAAGCCTAAACCGATAATGGTACTATGCCTGAAGCAGTTGTTAACCAAAAATGTAACTTAAGACTATATGCGTAAGGTCAATCTGTTATAGATACCAGTCACGCCATCTAGCGTTCAATAGCGTTACATAAAATTCCATTGCCATCTAGCGGTGGATAGACGAACTTTATAAATATTATGTACTTGATGAAGGTAAGAAGACACCAAATATGGCAAGGAAAAATAAAAATTAAGATAAAGTGTTAAGGTGCATTTTCAACTAATAACAGTCGGTTTGATAGACTATTTGAAGTTGACAAGTACCGACCAATTAAAATGTAAGTTTCTTAGTGTGAATAATACTATTAGCGTTGTCACGCACACATAAATGCTAAAATGGCCTATGTTATGTCTATTGAATGTTCCATCTAGTTAATCTATGCCCGGCATGGTAATTTTACGGCATTTTTCGGGGTCGTTTAATTATTTATTAGTTTTCTTATAAGTAACAAGGTTTCCGCCCACGACTTTGGCCACGTGAAATTCTGTTATATCGCGCCTTTTAATGACCTCGTCATCGCTTTTACTTCTGACTTTGTTTTACAAATACCATAATTTCCAAAAATTCTTTCTTAGTGCTTCTTGCGTCACTTGAGGAACCTATATTATACAACATTTCAAGTGGACCCATCGACTGTCACTCACTCAGTCACTCTGTAACGGAAGAGATTTATATTTTATTGATTACTTTCGTTCCTTTGGGAATTGAATAACGCTTGACAATATTTAGATGTCAATTATTTTTAGACAAAGTTACTCTTTTGCGAGGCGTACGTCATTAAGCTTAATAGGTTTCTCAGTGTGTTTCTTTTGATTTTCCAGAGAAACGAAATTGGACCTTAACATCAAGCATTTTGCATTTTATTTAGATCAGACACAGTTACATCTGAAAAAAAAAATTTTTATTTCTCTCTCTACAGTTAAAATGTGCTGACGATTTTTGTCTTGTAACTGGCGCACAAACTAAAGGACTCGCCACCCAGTGGTACGTAGCCAGAGTTGCTTAATGATGTCAATACCAACAAGAGTGAGTAAACATAAGATACTAATGATACTATACGTGGACAAAGAAGGATATATTATGTAGACATCTGGTGAGCGTGGCATGATTGTATGTGGCACAAGTAGTAATATGTCAATGGGCACAAGTAAAATTCATCGTTCAGCTGTCAAATTTGCTTGTAAGCAACTGTGCTTTCCTTGTATAAACTGTCATGAAAGAGACAAAACATCGTATCATTCTGTCTCGTTTTTTTTCGTGTCATTGGCGTAAGTTGTTCCTTTTCTTGTGTGAGTGCGATAGATGGCATCCGTCTATATGTACTCTTCTCTGAATACGTTATTATAATTATATCATTATCAGTATTAATATCAGTTTCAGTATGTTCTTTTTATTATTAAATTGTATCTTAACTTGTTTAAAGTTCAGACTTTAAACGAGGTAAACATTTATTAGGTTATTAACTAAGGGGGAGATAATAAAATTACTGTTAAAACGTTTTAAATTTACTAACCTTTTAAAGGTTAACAGGTTACAGGTTAACTACAGGTTAATTAAAGGTTAACAGGTTTATAAGGTTTTAATTTTAAGTATTTGGTAATGGTATTTTAGGTAATTGGTAACCTTTTAAAGGTTAATAAATTATAAACATTTTACCAGTTTAAAACATTTTCACATCAGAGTCTTTGAACGTTTTCCTCGAACCGAAACTACCTACCTAAACCTCGAAACTAGATTTTCTTTGATGGAAAATACATTAATTAAAAATGTTAAGCTGAGCATAAATTATCAACACGGCATTATAACGACATTTAAATTTCATCAACAAAAATACTATACTAAACTAAAAAACAAAAATAGAGTTTTATTTAAGTAAAAAATGTTTGTGTATAAAGTACTAGGTATTCCATTTTACTATGCCTATTTTTTGCCATAAATATCAGTCAGGCCACCTGATGGTAAGTGGTCATATTCGTCCACAGATATCAGCAACCACACCGTGTACTGTCTAACACCGATCTAAAATCAATTGTAATGGACACGAAATAAAGCTCAGAGTCGAGTAGGAGTTGACTTTGGGTTTCGCTTCCCGTATGAATCTTCCCCTTGAATAAGAGTCTGCTTGAATAAGCCTTAAAAATTATTTCAAGTGTGTGGGTACTAAGGCAGTATAGGATTCCGAAGCGAAGTGATGGCAGTTACTTTATCACTGACCAACTAACGCTTTTAAAAACTTTGCTAACTGAACTAACCCTTAACAATTAGTCTCGATTTGAGTCTTATTCTATGTCGGTCACTGAAGGGTCACTGAAGGGTCTCTTAAGTTCTTAGAAAATTTAAATATAATCAAGTACTATTAAATTAAAAATTGTTAAAACCATTTTACTTATTTAAATTAAACTTTCATTGACTTCATAAAACAATCGCTTGTCCTTTCTCAAGTAGTTAATAGAATTATTAGAACCAGTACAATACATTTTAAGTCTTCAAAGGGTTTTGACAATGGGGTAATTGGTAAGTAGCTTTCAAATTATACCTTTAAGAGCTTTGTAAAACTTGTCTCGTATAGTAAATTATTTTGTACAGTGTAACTACCCGAGTCTATGGATTCTGTGCAGGATTTTGTTTTTTATGTTAATAGTAAGCGAGCAGAGTAAGCGGGTTTGAAGAAGTTTCAACAGAAGAATTTAATTTAAGAACAGTTTTCCAAAGTGGCAGACAACCCTTCTAAAGGTGGCCCTAGACGATCATGCGGCATGGCATGCCTTACGTGCTATCATGCATGCATGACCGTTTAATTGTATTGATTGTTAATGGTTACTTGTCACCAAAGATATCACTGTTTGCAACTTTGAATGCTACAGAATTCATCTATTTTATTTATTTATATCCTAATTTTTACGACTGTCATAAATTATAAAAATTAATCCATAAATCCAAACACATTGTATAAAACATGAAACATATACTATTATGGAAGAATGTTGCCAAAAAAAGGTCTTTCTGCATCGCCATATCGTGTCTGTGCCAAATTTATTGACATCCCAGTTCGGGTTATTGTTTGTCCCGCAGTTCCCCGGTTGCTTTGTCATCCTAGCATTATTTCTTCTCTAAAGCCATAAAGTTATTACCCAAGTGGTTTGACCGTTGAACTGCTGAATAGAGGGCATAGATTCAAATCAAACGTTCACCTGTAAATTTCAAAAAATACACCCATGACCCGAGAACATTTATCTATATATCTGTCTCGGGAATCGAACCCGGACCCATTCGCAAGCAGGGCCACTACCAACTAGGCTACAGGAAATCCAAAGGGAATGAACAAAGCACGCCCCCAAGAGGAAAATCACAACAATGAAAATAAATTACAGAAATGTATTCAAAATCATTTCCGTTTCCATTTCTAAGAAATTGTTAGACGAACCACCCCATGTTAAGGGAAAAATGATATACAATGGCCTTTTACATGATTCGCCCCATTCCACACTTACATCTTCAACCCCTAACAAAAACATTACCTTATTTAAAAACAACAAGTGCAGTCAAGTCAAGTGCGAATTGGACTCGCGATAAGTAATTAGTTCGTTTCCTTTGTAATGGTTTTTATCTCTGATGTAAACTATAAATTACCAATCTTCGGAATTTTCTTTTTTTGTTTTGTTTGTACTGTAAGCGCTTCTTGACAAATTTCGTAATTTATGTCAACAGAAATTTAATATAGGTAGATCACACAGGAATAAAATAGGATTTCCAAAGAGTTCCGAAACAATATAACACGAAACAATATAATGTCATTATATTCGAAATACTTTTTTTTGCCTAGTCCATGTTTAAAATTACCTTACTTTTTGTTACAGGTACATCGAATCAACAGACCGAACGTGATTTCTACGAATGGATCTTTGTGATATAAACTTTTATACATTTTCAAGAAACACAAAACACTTAATTATTAAAGTGTTTTAACGCACACACAGCAATAAATCCACATCGAACTAAAAGTTTAGTGCTTTTTGTTAATTATAATAGTTAATTAAACTTTTTGACTGTTTTAGTGAAGTAATATAGTGTAAATATCTCAGCTCATTATTTTAAAAATTTAATTTTGAATAAAAGAAAGAAGTGCTTAGTTAAAGTATCAAAAGCTTGGGTAAAAGATAAGTTACCCTTGACAGAATTGTGAATCATTAAGTTCTCATATAAAAATAAGAACGGTGAAGTTGACAGTGTAGTGACGAGGTAATAAGAGTGAGATGTGGTAGTGGTTTATTGATGGTGTGGTCATCATTACGAATGAGGGCGGGCGGCCCCGGCCGGCAGGTCAATGACATCGCCGGCACTGCTAGTGCTGTGTGTAGCACTTGGTAAGTTATCTTTTACCTTCATGTTTTATTGTACCATTAACATGTTATCTTTTACCTTTAAAATTAGTCATTAGGAAAGAGAGGCTGATTCGGTTAATTAAAAAAACTACGCATCGAAAATTATTAAATTATCGCATCGTGTTCCGGGACTACTACCATTCTGTTCTACCTACTAAAAATAGTGGTATAGGCATACGTTTCCCAAAGCAAAGCAAGGTCGCTTACTAATGTTATATACGAATCGTTTAATCAAATAACTGAAGGTAAATACAACTGATAAACAAGAACCGAAGCAGGTATAAATATTATATTGTCTCAAATGTTATTATATCGAAAAGCTTTTAAGCTCGCGAATAAAGCTTTCTGTTGTAGCGGGAATATAGTAAACTTAATTTACCTATCCTGATATTGGTAATGGCATGTTAGTATTCAAAGGTAATATTGAAAATAATTCCCTAAGGTCAATGATTTTGGAGCACATGATTGATTGGTTTCAACTCATTATTGACCAACTACTGAGCACAGTTCTCCTAATAACTGAGAAGGCCTAGACCTCCACCATACTCCTCCACTTGGAGTATGTCAGTGGGTTACCAAAGTATCGGGAGTTTTTTTAAATGTCGCCAGAAAGCCTCCGACATGGCTTATCGACTGCTATCTAACAATAACAACCGGGACTGATGGCTTAACGTGTCCTCCGAAGCTCGAAAGCGCTATGCTTGCAAATTACGCATGAAAGTTAAATTTATTATTATGTATAGAGTTAATAGCCAAGTGCTTTAAGCGCAATGACTGCAAAAGACTCCCTAACAAGGAGCCGGGATAGAATGTTACACGCTCCTCTAATTTTAAAAAAATATGTGCCTATTATAAAATAATTATCAATTCATTCAGCGAAGGGAAAACGCATACCTGAGAGTTCTCCATAATGTTCTCAAAGGTGTGTGAAATCTACCAGTCGATTATCAATATGTATAATTAAAACTCTGGAGTTACTAACTATAAAAAAATTAGCGCACGTCAAATTACCGTACGGAACAACAACAGGCTTTAAGTAATTATTAAACGTGTGTCTGTTTCATACATTGGCCAGAAGTCGAGTATCCGAGAGTATTGATCGTAAACTTTTAATTATTTGATCATTAAAGTTTGATGATAGTCATTATCGCAGGTCAGATACAGTAAAAAATAAGTGTCAAATCATTAAAACTTTTTATTATGCAGCAATATGCTATAATTACTTTGGCTGGTTATAATGTTTAGCCGCGTTTAGTTATTTACTGAAATTTGCCTTCAATTATGTACGTTTAGGAGGCAAATTTAATTATTAAGATCTAGATTGGATTGGGACTAAATGTCAACTCACACCTGCGACAGTGACGCGTCGAAATGACGCATGGGAATAGTGGTCGCTGTGCTGCGCGCAGAATTCGAACCGGAGTCATCCGTGCGTGGGACCCACGTTCTAACCATTAGGCTATCTCGCGACCCCATAGTTACATCACACCAGCTGCACTCAAAGTATGATCGATGGGCTCTGCAAAGACCATTTAAATACTCCACAAAAATTGAAAAAGTATTGAATAAATACTGTGATAATGATTTTTTATGTAACAAATTAGACTAGCAAGAGCTGTTAACCACTAAAATCATCACCGACACGTTGCCGATCGAGACGTAATTGAAGGACCCGCATTTACTGACTCCCCACACAGTTCAAAATTCAAAATTATTCTTATCAGATTGGTCCAAGACTGGAACATAGGATACTTACGTTTTCCGAAGCGCAAAGAGGGCAGGTTTACTAGTTAATAATAAAACTTTTAAGTATTTTGGGGGCTCCATCAAATATTAAGTTTTTCTGTTCTTGTTCCGTCGTCAAAAAGTTTAAGATCCGTCCGATAAAAGCAAACTGCCAGTAGATGTGTACCTTTATGTACTTATAGGAGTTTCTTTCGCCGTTTCTTTTTCTCCTCAAAGATTTAAAAAATCAATATTTAAAGGCACCTTAGCAAAACGGTGGTAAATGCAAAAAATTGACGTTCATAAGTGTATGTATCATACCTACATGAAATAAATGATTTGAGTTTGAGTTTGAGTATATTCTTGAGCACAAGATACGTCTAATGTGAAATAAATGGATTGTAAATCCGATTCGATTTTACGGTTCTGTTATCGCTGATTCGTGTGGCTGAATGATTAACGATTGAGTTCGAGATAGAAGATAACTAGCTAAAGATTGTGTGGATCGTTTGTATGGCTTTGACCTAGACTGGAACCGCCCGCATGGCGCAATGATTACCAGGACCGACTTACGATCAAAGGGTCCTTGATTCCGATTCCTAACGAAGCGGAAATTGTTGTTGTTTAATAGTTAGTATTTATTTTTAATTTCCTTTATTTCACCCGTGAAAACACCTAAGTAAAATTTTCATTACCATGATAAATATTGACGCCCAAAAGGGTTTACATATAAAGTTTTATTTTCCGGCTATATCAAAGGCATAACGTATTAACATTAATCCGTTTATGGCAATTATCTACTCCACAGGATTATATCTCGCTCGTCAAAGGATTTAAGCGATACAGCCTTACATTTTAAAGCCTCGATTCATCTCTAGGGAATGACGAATAGGGTATAATGTAAATTAGGTTAACGATTAGTCAATTCTAAAGAAATAGTATGGTTATAATGACTCGCTGAACAAGGGATTACGTACTATTAAACGGGTTTAATATTAATTGTAGTCTTATTCAAGCCTTAACTTTGATAATGTTTAATTCTGGCCCCTCTACACAATAAGGGGTATCATAAAGACTTTGCGTAAGGATTTTATCATAGATATTACAAGCTTTCCTTGAAATTCGGTTATATCGCGCCTTTTAATGAACTCGCACATCGATCAAAGCGACATCGCTTTTTCTTCTGACTTGTTTTACAAATATCACAATTTCCAAAAATCCTTTCTTAGTGCTTACTTGCGCCACTTGAGGTATCTACATATATGTATATACAAAGTTTCAAGTGAATCCATTGAAGAAATAAGAAGTTTCAGTTTATCCCCTTTTTATACTAGTTACGTCAGCCAGTTATAACTTAAAATACATCATTAAATTAAACTAGTGCACCCGCCGTCACTTCGCTTCGGGAAACATGTTCTTACGTTTACAAATATTAAATATTTTCCCATTTTTACGACGTTTTCATTGATACTCCGCCCTTCTCAATAAATGAACTATCAAACACAAAAATATTTTATCAATTTGGACCAGTAGTCTCGTTTAAACAAACAATCAAACGAACTGTTTTAAATATTTAACTGTAATTTAATAGTATTATACATTTTATACATTATTAAATTATATCAGTAGGCTAAAGTCCCTCTATTCTAGAATGATAAATGTCCAAAACTTAAGTCTAAAACTAACCCAGTTTACACAACACGGCACCGAGCGTTGGAAACAGTTTTAATATTATAAAGTTCGCACTCGCGAACGTCCAGGTGTGAATGGCTGACTGCTGGACAATTGTATCTAACTGTTAACTATTCCAAGTTAGTTTAACTGTTGTAACGAGCGTTCCCAGAATGGTAATATTCTGGATTCTTTAGTAGGTAGTGGAAACGCAGTAGATCGACCTTATAGCCCATTTGGTGCTAATCGGACCTAGAACTAGTTCGCGTCTATATAGCGTCAATGTGAATGTAGCCCGTTGATTGAATAAATTAAGTTTTAATTTCGAGCGCAGAGCGGGTCTCTAGTATAGCTGATTTTAAAACCCAATTTTGACGTCTTCAGGTTTTACGAGTAAATTGTAAACTTAATATTTATGAAGATACTGTCAAACTATTAAATATTTTTAGAGAAGTTTATGGTGAATAGCCTGTCTGTGTACATTATACGTAATATCGTAAGCTGATTTTAATAAAGCAACCGAGAGTTGGCTGCCCGCCAGACATCTGTGCTTATATACCTAATGTATATGAAAAATACTAACTCAACGTAATGTGTTTTGGTAAATATTTTTATGAATACTTGTTGTTTCTTTATTCCCTCTTTAATCTTTCTTGTGCGGCAACACGTCGATCACTTTTTTATGGAATTAAGGCAGAAAATGCATTTGCATGCTGCACCACCCTTCCGCTGCCGCCCATGACAACTGTGACACAGAACAAGACTCAAATGGGTACTAGGATAGTAAGTCCGGTTAGTAGACGGTCGTTAGTTAGTTAGTTCGTTAGTAAGTGTGCAGACTGGGACAGAGACTGTTAGTGATAGTTAATTTCTTTAATAAATACACCCATAACAGTGTTCTCAAATATCTTTAATGTACAGACAGCGATCAATTTTAATAAATGAATGATTAATTAATCTGGATTGGAGTAGGCTCTCAATTTCCAGACAATCCCCTGCCGTGCCCCCAACTGTCAACAACCGGGGAATTGGGTTAATAACTTTTTATGTAAATGGCCGTCAAACTAGCAGATTGGATACCTGGTGATTAGAGGGTATTTGGGACAGTATAATAATAGTGAATAAAGTACCTAATAGTCGAAAGTAACACAAAGGCATCATTGAAACTTTTTTCAGGAAAACTATAAAGGAATAATGGAAGTGAAGAACATATTGCGCCGACCCCAAATAAAATTTGGAAGTAGGCAGGAAGATGATGATGACTATAACTATATATACATATAATTATGTATATATACAGTTATATACATGTAGTTATATATACAGTTATATACATTAAATTTTTTGACAAATTTTGAAATAAACTTGGTTTTATGACTCACTGACATCAGTTTTACCATTTTTGAAATTTTTGTCTGTCTGTCTGTCTGTCCATATGTCTCGCTATAACACAATGCTTGACCGATCTTAATGAAAATTGTTATACAGTAATAACATGTGATTGCACAAAATATTAATTTTAAAATTTTAAGATTTTGAAAATTCTTTCACCAGCAGAAAGCTACGTATTCTTGAGTGACACCGGCTATAATTTATTTTCATAAAAATAGGGATCCACACGAAAAATCCAAGTGTAAAACGCACCAATTCCCAAAAATATTAAATGTAAAGATTTTACTTTGTTATAGTTTTATTATAACTATATATACAGATTATGTTAATAATAAAGCGTATAAAAACGAATTGAAACTTTTCATTTCGTTCGTAATATCATATTTAAGTTTGCATAAAACATGCAAAGTATGCCCGGCGGGTTTGTTAAAAAATGTGATGAAGTAGGATAGTTGTTTAAACTTGTAATGAATGCTGCAATAGTCTGACTATGAAGCAGGTCCCTTGTTGACGAAATACTTTTGAATAATTTTACAATTTGAAATGTATTTTTAAGAAAAACTTCTTAAGGTTCAAATTCATGTCCAAGCATTCATCTTTGAAGTAATCATCCAGTTGGTTGGACCCTTCGTCATAAGAATGCATTTCACATAAGTTTTTTTTAATGTTTCTTGAATAATACATTATAAAACCTATACACTAACTCAAGCGTTACCATTTTTTTAATATAACCTAACCAAGCAAGTGTTTGGCGAACGGCCAAATCGCAGTCAGTTTTATTAAAATCAGCTTAGCTTCTGAATCCTGTGCTTTAGTAGGCTTAGAGTGTAAATTGAATGTAAATTCTACTCGGGTAAGTAAATAAAATTAAACATTATTAAGAGCATGAAATATCAAAAATGCGTTGCTGTTCTCCAGAGCATTCGTGTGGAGATTAAGAAAATATGTTTGTTTAAGACGGCGGTTTTTAATTTAAAACTATGACAAATTATTTGTTCGAAAAATTGAATGCACGATTTTGTAATGTTAAGAGAATTATACATCCTATTAATATTATAAATGCGAAAGTTTGTATGGATGTATGAATGTTTGTTATTCTTTCACGCAAAAACTACCGAATTGATTTTACTGAAACTTTACAATAATATAGCTTACACATCAGAATAACACATAGGCTATAAATTATAAAGATATAGTGTGAATTATCCAAAATATATAACTAAATCTTTGCAAACCGAAGGAATAAGTTTCCCGAAGCGAAGCAAGGGTGGGTCGGTAGTAATACATATAATTATACTATGCAAAGCAATAATTTTAGTCACTGTGCTCTGAACCGTTGAGAAGATTCCTTGTCAGGAGCCAATCCTGAGTGTAGTATCCGGCCTGCTTGTTTTGTCAAAATTGCATTGTCATCGGAACTAAAGCTATGTGTAAAATTTTAAGTTGGGTAGGAGGAAGTATTTCTAATTCAGCATACAAGATTTGTCCCGTACATTCCCAAAGGAATCTAGGCCTTTGCTCGCCAAAGTGATTACCGACTGACGTGCATTCATCTAATTATTTTAAAATGCACTCTGCACAAGTGCATTCGATCATTATTTAATAGTCGATACAGAAAAAGTTGCGTTGAAAGTATTCATGTATTCGTAGTATTCGTACACATCCGTGTGATTGAACGGAAGGTTCGTTAGCGCGCCGCAATGGCTTCAGCCGTTTTGTTTTCGTTGCAATTCAATTTTTCCCTAAATGGTTTTTTTTACGATTTCTATGTCTGTGAAACTTAAATGTGTAACATGTAGGTTGTTCAAACGCGAAGCTTACGGCTCAACCGTGTTTTTGTAACAGTTTTTAATAATCGTTTGATGCGCGGTTGTTTGCCTTTGTTATTCGAGTGGATTGTTTTTCTAAATGAAAATACATCCATTTAGTATTACACGTTATAGATCGAGTGAGTTCATGGGATTTTCATTTTGTTTCGTGTTGTTACACGCATACACAAGCGAGTAGTGTATAATACCTTTCTCTTTCTCCCTCTTTCTTTTCGTTCGCCGTTGCCTTCATTAGCCGAAGGAACTTCGTTCCTACCTGGTGTCCCACGATACCACATCATTTTTCATTATGTTATTAGTTACCCTCCCTCGCTTCACTTCGGCAAACCTGATCGTATCATATGCATACATACATATTATATCTACATCCAAAAAAATACAAAAAAGGTACGTTTTGGCCACCTGATTTCGATAGCTTTCCCAAAACAATCCAATGTACAGATTTACTGTATGGCAATAATGTATTAAAGTATCCATACTACAGTACCCGTTGCAGGATGAGTGCAGTCGTTCTTTAGAGAGCACGAAGCTATCGGTGCCGATATCGTTAGTTGCTATTGAAACCAATGAGCGCAACTCAATTTTGCCCGCTCAGTGCACAAAACAGTTTTGATAATAGAACGATTCACATGGCGAGTGAGTAATCACAAAACACAACTAGCCAGGCATTCATATTATTAATTTTTAATGATAGTATTAAGTGTTTTATGAATCGCTGTAGATTTTTTTTAAGTGTTAGCATGTAATGCTTTAGGTTAAACCTGTAAATTACATGTTTTAATATAAATAAATAAATAAATTAAGTACACTAGTAGGTACATGAATTAATAACAAATTTTAATGTCCGCGCTTTGCTTCGTTAAGGCTATGCCCAGACTCAAAATTGTTTACACGGGATTATTTAAACAGACATACGATTATTTAAATTGACGACCCCGTAGACTAGTTGGTAGTAGCCCTGCCCGCAAAGCGAAGGGGTCCCGGGTTTGATTCCCGCCTGGAGCAGATGTTTATGTGACAGATAAATGTTTGTTATCGGGTCATGGGTGTTAGTGATGTGTTCTTTGTGTTGTCAATGCCACCCGCAACACGGTATTCCTAGTGCGGGGGTATGAGTGTGTTAACTTTTATTATTATTAAAAAGCATATCTTTTGTATTTTTCAACCGATTGAAATAACAAATAATGTTTACTACAACACATCTGTGAAAACCGCAATCAAATTGCTACAGCCGTTTGTGAGAGGGAACAATCACACATACAAACAAGACACAAAGTCTAAAAATTGTTATAGGATCTATACCTACAACTACTACTATAAATACCTGACTAGTACATAATACATAGTTTTACTCAAGTATCTTTCGTGTACGTCTTTGGTGCTTTTTCATATATTTAGTAGGGACTCGGCGTAATTATATTATTAATATGCTAATTTATTTATATTTGCGCGAAGCTTTAAGATTACATAAAACAGACAAACAGACATTGATAAGTTATAATTCTATTATAATAATAATTATGATGATATCGTTTGTTTTGTTAAAAAAAAATTTGAAGTTTTTGTTTCATTGTCCGCATTTTAAAAGCTAATAAGTAGGTACGTTGAACAATCCAAACACAATTTTCTATATTACACAAACTACTTCCCGTATAGTTGAACCCGGACAAAAAGGTTAGTTTTATTATTGTACTTATTAAGTTCAACAGTTGAACGAATTGTATATTAAAACGAAAGAGTCACTATTTACATTCAAATGTTAATGCGACTCTACAGAATTGAATCATTTATATTATGAAATTTCAGTATGAGAAACGTTCAAAACTAAGCGTAAATTATGAAGTATTTCTCGTGTAGGTAAAATCGTGAAACTTTGTACAGAGGCGACGAAGATCGTAATATAACTTTGTTGAACTAAAATTAATAAGTTTCTAGGTATTGTTTAATGTATTATATTTATTTATTTTAACTTTATTGTAGGTAGGTACCTTGCAAACAACAGGATATCTAAGCGGACTTAATACTGGACTTAATACTGAAGCATTCTCTGTCAGTCAACCTTAGCAGGCGGCAGGAAGGTTACGCAAAAAAAAAAAAAAAAGAAAGATAAAATAAATATAACCTCAAAATTGTTTAAATGAAATAAAACGCAAAACGCAACGCAAAAAAATTGAAATAAGAATAGTAATTTAAATATCCAAAATTTAAACTACAAACGTAAATAGGTATAATTATGTATCTTCTTTGCAACCCATAACTGTCCCACTGCTGGACTCGGGTCCCCTCTCAATGTGAAGAGTATAAGTTCCTCGCTCGGCAAACGAATTGGTAGGTAGACTTCAGACACCTTCGAGAACTTTATGGAGAACTCTCAAGCGTGCAAGTTTCCTCAAGATGTTTTCTTTCACCGAAGAAAGTGATAATAAATTTGAATGTAGTTACTGAATCACAATTCTTATTCTTGCTTCGTTCTTTGTACCTTTGAATCTTTTATAACACTTAGGATTTAATTATAGACTACTACATAACGCCTTTATACAAATTCGACTCACTTCGCTTCGGGAACCATAATGCCTTGGTATTCATAATGCCTTCGAAAAAGTCGCAGACATAAAATATTTTTTGATATTTATTTATTTGTGACTTCTACAGAGCACCAATATATTAAATGTATTCTCATATCATAGCTCAAACGGACGGACAAGTCGGACTATCAACGGACGATCAAGACGTGGCTAAAAATACCTCATTTGTCAAATTATGCTAAGTAGATTAGATGCTATGCGGGAACTGAAAAACATAATTAACGTGCAGAAATTATCATAATCCTATTGGCTTCACCGTAGTCAGGTAAAACTATCAGAGTTAAACCGGTCAGTAAGAAACACATATGCCGGCCGAGTTTAGAAGTCGTTGTAGAATCCTCTTCAACATTGTCATTTTGTGGTGTTAAGAAAAATACGTTATCCGCACTGGACATTGAAAACCCCAGTCTGTTCGCGTTGGGGAGATAGTACCTTTGTTTGCAGAAGGCAGCTATTGTTTAGACCGGGGTTCCGTGGAAATGCGACAAAAACTCCGTCCAATTTTAAATTTCTTTTGCTTCCATACCTCATCATCACAACCCATAACTGCGGGGGTCTCTGCTCACAATGTAAGGGGTACAGCCTACAGGCCATGGTCCACCACGCTGGCCAAGTGCGGATTGGCGGACTTCACACACCTTTGACAACATTATGGAGGACTCTCCGGTGTGCAGGTTTCCTCACGATGTTTTCCTTCACTGCAGCAAGTGATAAATAATTAAATTCTAAAACGCACATAATTTTTTTACAAATAGAGGTGCATGCCGGGTTTGAACCGTGAACCAACATTCAACCAGACGGTTATCACTGCTCAATGCTCATTCGGCTCCATTCGCTTTCGCGCTTTATATCACACTAAAATAAAAGAAAACATGCGGAACCACTGATCCGAATAACACACCGTCTTAAAGCCATTGTTTTCGAAACAGGCGGCTTAAAAATTTGCCATGTGCATTTTTTTATTCACCGTATAATTGAATTTGCGACTCAACGCAGTTGACACTCAGGGCTTTGTGTGCCGGACAAAAGATATGCATTTAGGGCTCAGCTGGCTTTGTCTTGTTTCTTTTTTTCTTTGTGTGTTGTTTGAACTTCATTAGGGTATTAGGAGCGACGGTGCTTAACTTTACGCTTAAATTTTGTGTAAGTTTGTAGACTTTGTATGAGTTATAACCGAATGCTGGTCTCAGCTCGGAATGAAAGGGAGAGTTTTGTTAAACATTTGCGATTGCGACACGATATCGTGACGAGTAATGGCGCACATTAAGTGGATGAGCGGAAAATGATTAGATTTATTCACACAGACATTGACTTATTACACCCAGACGACATTTTGCGATCCAGACGTCGCATTCGACGATACTCCCGACTGTTGCAACGATGGTCGCACGTATGAATAGGCAATTAGGGCATTATCCACTGTGCTAAGCGGGTTCGTTTTTACACAAGTTAAGAACTATTTAGATAAGTTGGGAGTTGTTAAGGTTTAAAGCATGAAAATTCCTCACATTGCCTTATTTTTTCTTTTTTTTCTAATTTATTTATTTATTGTTAATTAGGACGGTAAATTAACCAGTCACAATGTTAATATTATATTCAAGTCATAGTTTAATTGAAATAGATACTAACTTACACTATTTTTTATGTATGCATACTGTATCACCCTTCCGCTGCCGCCATGACACGCCGCCTCGTAGAAAGTCTCCTTTTAGGTCGGTCACAGACGTGTTGCTACTCCTGAGGAACAAGGTCCCCTTTATTTATTCTTTATTGAACCTTACATGAGTAATGGAACAAAAGGCGGACTTAATGCTAAGAGCATTCTCTGCCAGTCAACCTTAGGGCAGTGGGAGAATGGAGAGGGCGGTAGCAACAAAGAGAGGAAAAATAAATACAATAAAAAGAATGAATTATAATAATAAAGTTTTACTCTTCACACGGG
Organism: Ochlodes sylvanus; assembly: GCA_905404295.2. NCBI lineage: Eukaryota > Metazoa > Arthropoda > Insecta > Lepidoptera > Hesperiidae > Ochlodes > Ochlodes sylvanus. The sequence goes on from FR990149.1 coordinate 3,314,014, forward strand.
CGGTGGTACTACCCCGAGCGACATCTATACAACGACAATATTATAAGTATATGTAGGTACGTTCCATATAGGCTCTACCCTCTAAGTATTATTCAAACCATTGTAGTGAATTGTCGTGAAAGAGATTATGTTACTTCCACAGTACTACCTTAGTAAACGTATACGCATAAAAAAGCAATTCATTTATTCATTCATTAATGTAGAGCTTGTACAAAGAAATGTGATATCAGACATCTTGACTTCAAAAGGCTATTATTAAGACTAATAATGTTCAATGAAGGTCCTTTCATCATAGACAAGATAAAATTCCATTTTTTTTCGTAGCACGTTAATAGATCAGTCTCGCAGGGCCGTGTTTAAGAATTCGATGGTCGTAAATTTCCCTCCCCTCCCCCTCAGTCCACGTTAGTTCGAAGGGCTATGAATAAATTTATTGAACAAGCATCCCAAGACCTCAAAACCAAATAGTGAAACTTTATCAAAAGCAATAAAATGAGGTGTAAAAGTAACAAAATATTCACATAAAATATATTTTTGTTATTGTAGTCAAAACTTTGACAATCGGGTCGGGTCAGTTGTTATTTAAAGTTTGATCTTCGTTGCGGAACGAGATGTCCCGGGTTAGATGCTCGACCGATCAATATTTAGCTTCAACAAATTAATGGCCCACCACTGAGAAGGAGCTCTCCTCATACTTGAAGAGGCCAAGAGCATACTCCACACTGCTCCAGTGTGGATTGGTGGATTGGTGAACCAACCCAAGTGTTGGTTTATTTTTCATGTCAGCCGATAAGACTTAACGACAGCTAGCTAATGATAACTAGGATCGACGGCTTTACGTGCCCTGCGAAGAAGGAAGCACCCAAGATATTTTGCCACTAACAGTAACCTATTTAATTACCAACCACACCCAATGTTGCTATACTCAGTCGATCGATGGTGCCTGTTATTGTTGTCTCTGACCCCCGGTGAACACTGCCAACGGTGGCTGATCGGGGGCCCAAATCTGTTAATTGATAAAAGCTTCAATTGAAACTTCATAAGTTAACAGACTTATTTGTCTGCTTTTTACTCAAAATTCAGACAAAGAGTATTTGAACGTCAAAGCGTTATGTTAACCCTGTCACTATAGCGTATAACATCACAAGAAAGCTCGTTTCGCAATGAGTACTTCTTTATTAGAAGGGGTTGAATAGCGGGCCCTTTTAAAGGAATACTTTACCCAACTTCAGTGTAATGTTCCCAGCTATTTAGCCTAACTGCATAAAGACTCGGTAACATAGGAATAGTTTGGAACGCGAAGTTTAATGTTTGGCATCCACTGACGAAGGTAAGGTAAGCCCATAAAGAAAGAAATTATATGTTCGGCCTGTTTACAGTCATTTATGACCTGACCCGTTTGACCTGACCCGTAAAGATTACAGCGTATACTCGTATTATAGCCGTTCAAAGGATTCTGGCATCCTTGGGTCGATTGCAGACGAGGCGGAAATCATTTGTAAAAACTGGTTTTATATGGACATCGGGTCTCAGACTAAAATCGCAAACAAAATGTCCCTGTCACAGCCATCGCAAGAATAGATATGTTAACAAGATATGAACACTAAAATAATTAAATCACGGTTTAATTTCGATTGCAGCCGTGAACGCGGAATTGTAGCTCTTTTTGCGTTTTGAACTCATTTGGTTCGGAAATTTTTTAGCGGGGAGCCGACGTCCATAGTCATAATAATTCAATGTTTGTCGTAGTAGCACCAACTTCGCATCAACTCAACTTCAACTTGTACTCGACTCCATAAGTAGAAATAGCGGAAGGTTAGAATTCTACTTATGATAAGGAGAGCATTGAAATATAAGGTTTATATCGTGTTCCTTACCGTTGAGATCAACATTTACTTGAAAGAACTAAACTAAGCGCAATTGAGGCATTAGATACCTACGGCCAACTTCGATCCGACCGTAAGTAGCACATTATAAAGCTCATATTTCAATGCTTACCAATGGATTGAATCGGAATCTAGTCTGAGTTTAGTTGATGTGATGTATGTAGATCCTTAAGCGGATAAAATTTTATACCACGTAATTTCAGAGCATACTGCGCACTGTGCGTTATCTATAATTGAGTTGTTGATAATAATCTTAAATTCGGTTTCATTTAATACAACGAACATTTATTTATCGTGTATAACATTTAACAAGTAATACACATATTTTCAGTATTGGGGCAGCTTATCAGAGATAGGACCACGGAATACAGAAAGAAGTGGAAATGGTACAAGTGTTGATTAATAAGGAAACCACGGTAGCAAAATAAACACTAGTAAATCCCTAATCGTATTATTCACACTAAGAAACTTACATTTTTATTGGTTGGTACTTGTCAACTTCAAATAGTCTATCAAACCGGCTCATTATAGTTGAAAATGCACCTTAACGATTTATCTTAATTTTTATTTTTCCTTGCCATATTTGGTGTCTTGTTACCTTTATCAATTAAGAACATAACAGTTGTAAAGATTTTCTTTCCACCGCTAGATGTCAGAATTTTACGTAACAACTAATTTTATATACTTAAAACTGTAAGAAATAAAGTTGACATTGTGTTGTCCTACAATTACGCGGAGCTCCGCGCAACCTTAGTCCGTGTGCCACGCCTACTTCGCACTTCCACTTCTTTCTGTATTCCGTGGATAGGACTCTATTCCAGCCAACCCATTCGGGTGCCAAATATGAAATGGGATATGAAAATATACACAAAAGGATTTATTAATAACTATTACACCTAAGTCGTCCGTCGCTGTCTGAAAGTGATAATCTAAAACTCAAAAACGACTATAAATAGATTTTTATACGGTTTTCGCGCAAAATCTTTTTTTTTTTTGGAATTATGGTAGAAAACGGATACTCTCCGGATAGGTATAACCGGGGCGAATATGAACGTATAAAGACTACGACCTACCTAACCTACCTACAGTTTACTTTATTATACTACTTTAAAAGTTTAAACCACATGCTAATCTGTTAAACCGTTTCTGAGATTAGCGAGAGAAACAAAGCGAAGAAACGTATAGTGAAGTTTAGCAATCGACACTTGCAAACCCGAAGGTAAGTCACGCCACGTAGCAATATGGTGACCACCGTTGTCCATGGACATCATCAGCACACAAGGCATCACCGATGCGTTGTCGACCAAGAAAGTGGAAACTATGATGATCAAAAACTAATATTTTCCTCACACGTGTCTCAAAAGTGTCCTCATATTAATGAGTCTTAAGAGTGTGATGACCTTAAGTTTACCGAGCCAAGAGTCAGTTCAGATGGCAATGAATAAATTAGTGGCCGCGGGCCGTGCCTCGAGGGAGCCGTTTCACTCGCTCTTGCGTAGTGATGTGCCGGGAATAACTTCTAAACTTTTAATTACCAAAAATTTGCTACGACTTTTAAGTTCCGCTCGCTGTAATTAGAACGCAATTGCGAGTTAACATTTAAACTGCTTATTAACAAAAACAATGTTTGGCTCCGGTTTGTTTATTTTGTATTTAAATGAATGGAAAAATAGATGTTGTAATGAACGGATTATTGAATGAAAGTGGTATTGAATGAAATGAATGAAAATATATTTTCCTTAAAAAAAAACATAAATTTGAAAGTTAATATGAAGCTGTTTTTACAAACGCCTATTACCAACCTTAAAATTTAAAACAGTTTTATAAAGGTAACTCACAAAGGTATTAATACTTCTGTGTGTGTGTTTGCGTTTATTTATTATTATATTAAACTAGCAACAGCTCATTGCGTAATTCACTCAAACTAAACTTAAAGTCCAACACAGAGCCGTCACAGGGAAAGGTGTGACACATTTGTGACGTGTGACAAGGGAAACGCCAAATACCATGAAATTCGCTGACGCAATTTACGTATGGCCCCTCACTAGTAAAAAAGAATATGAGGGGGCGATGAAGCACACCATACACATTATGTCTGGCGCAGGGGACGAGCTTTTATTTTTTCTCCACAGCTTTAAGCCGCGGTTAAAAGCCCATTGAGTTCATATTGTGCGGGGAATAGTTATTCCAGTAGACAACATACGTGTTATGGGAGTTTTACACACTGGTTTTCAAAAAATTAAAACTTGAACAGTCATGAGATGTGTGACAAGTTATACATCGAAATAGTGGCTGAATTTTTAATATAGAATTTTAGGACTTATATAGTTATTTAGACAGTATTAGTAAAGTTATTAGGGATATACGATATAAACGACACAAGAAATGAATGTTAAAATATGAAAATATAATATATAATTACTAAAAGCGGGATGAAAAATCGGTGGTTGGGGGTAAGAAGGTGAAAAATGAATTGAATTTGGGGTTAATTTTTATGCCAAATTAATAATAGAATACAAAAAACAAATTCCGTCAAAAAATAGAAAAAACGATCTGGATTGGGACACCCTGGTCGACCGCGGTAAGAAATATACTTTACGACCTACCAAATATACGAAAAATCATAAAAAAAACCGAGCTGTTTCTGAGGATTTTGATTACTAACACCGTGACATGGGAACTTTATTACATTATTTCATATTTTGGCTCGTTTTATTTATTAAACATAGATTATTTATTCTTCGTTAACGTAGATCGCAGCAAGTTTGCTCATTGAGAAATATTATCACGTCCTTCGAATAACTTGTTTTGTGTCGAGTTTGTATAAAAGTTAACTTCCAATCGATGGAATATTCCTCGAAATGTCGAGTATATGCAAATATCTGCTGAGTTGCTTTTAAAACCCTAACGAGATCTCCAGAGATGTTTGGGGAATTTCCGCTGAATTTTGTAGACCTTATTCAGTAACATCTGCTTTCGCAGGTGTTTTTAAGATTTCTCCTTTTTTTCATTGGGTAAGGATTAAAATTTTCTTACTATGTAGTTTGTATTCAAATCTTCTATGGTTTCTTATGAAATCTCATACAGCAGACCTGCGAACTGAGACTGGAGAACGGTATAGCTAAACGGTAATATTATAAATTCATTCACAAAATTACATAGAATGCAAACTTACAACAAACTAACCCTTAAAACTAATAGACATGCAATTTTTCTTACAAATGAGTGGAGATTTAATATAATCTAATATATTAGTTAATATAATCTAATATATTAGTTTTATTTTAATTAATAATATATATATTTAATTTTTTTAATATTGCCATTTTGTATTTTGTAGTTCATTTTGATTTCGGTTCGCCTTTACAAACTTTTTCTTACTTTTATGTATACGACTATTTCCTTTCTTCTGGATTTAGTAGATCCCTCCTTTAGCACGGGGATTCATCCCTTTCCACTCGCTGTCTGAAAAAAATCCTTTAAATACACATGGAATTAACATTTCATGCTTGCAAATTTGGCCATATAATTTAGGTTATTATTGTAAATATACAGTATTATAAAAATGTATTATCGTGATAAATAAATTGTGTATAAAAATACGCTTTAGCATTGTCAACTTAAGAGAACTGAAAGCAAACTTAAGTTTAAATAAATATTATATAATAACAAAAATACATGTAAGACTATGTAGCAAGAGCTTATTATCACGGGCTGTTAAGAAAAATATTTTATTACAATTTACCGCATACCAGCAACATCCCACTTCCACAGCATCAAATATCAAATATTCCATTTTTTCTACTAACATTGATTATTTTCAATGGCTCCTGAATCTTCACCACTTTTGTTCGATTTTCGGCCCTGAAGGGTGATTTATGGGGCCCCCATTTTGTATCTTCACGCTTCAGAGAATTTCCACGCGTGAAAATTTGTGATGAATGCTCTTTAATCTCATGTACTTTCTACTAAATCTGCACTTTCCTCTTTCTAAAATCCTATACCAATGTTTCTTACATATTACCAAACATTCAAACTCAAACTCAAATCCAAAATCAGATACCTATTCATCAATACACTTATGAACACTTATTCAAAAGAAGAATTCGTATAATTATTATAAATTATTCCGTACTAATACTATTAAATACGAAAGTAACTCTGTCTGTCTGTTTGTCTATCTGTTACCTTTTCACGCTTCATGCAGTGAACCGATTTAGATGAAATTTAATGTAGAGATAATTGGAGACCCTTAAAAGGACATAGGATAGTTTCTATCTCGATAATACGTTCCCTTGGGGTCATTTTAAAGGTTTTTCGTTTACTGACTCCCAAACGGGCGAAGCTGCGGGCAAAAACTAGTATTACATAAATTTTTGATTAATGTTATTTTTTTTTCTCGGCTACAAAACAAAGAAAAAGCTGCTTTCTACTGCGTGGACAACATCCAATGTACCGTAAAGTTTCCACCAACCCTCTGGACGGATCGAAAACTTTTGACAAACGATTCGGCACTTATTCGAACTTCTAAATTTCTGGTGCTCTGTAGAAAGACCCTCATAATTATATCGTTACGAGTTACAAAGCCTTAGCTTGTTCCTCTTAGGTATAAGAACTTACATACTTAACATTTATGTGTTTTAAAATAGCGTTTAAAATATTTTTTTTCGTATAGTTCATGAGTAAATATTTTTTAGTAGCTGTAGTAGTTGCATTGCATTATTTCACAGACATTGTCTATGAAACATAATTGTTCTTTATACATAATACAACTAGCTGTCTCAACCACGCGTTGCTGTGGCTCAGTGATTATAATAGATTAACAACGCCATCTACCGGGTGTCTTCGCAACCTAGTTGTCAAACGAATGCTTTTATTGACGAATCAACCAACAGCGCCATCTATGAGGAATTCATAAAACTAAACATAAAATGAACACTATTTTTGTTTACTAAACATTTAATTTGCAATTAAAATATATAAAAACTATCCTATCTTTTAAGTTACACCAAAATACGGGTACATGTGAAATTTGATTGAAATCGGTTAAGTGGTTTAGGAGTCCATTGATGACAAACATTGTGACACGAGATTTATATATATTAAGATTTTTATTAATAACAACGTCATCAAATTACACATTAAAAATAAGTAACTAATACAGTCTACGATTTGTTTTTCCATCGAAAATAACATGTAGCATTCTTTTGTTACAGTGTGTTCCACATCAGGGATTACCTCGACGAGAACTACTAACCATGACATTGGCCTGAGCATGCGGACGTTTGTAGAAGAATCAAAACAAATAGTTACTAAACAAGCGAATTATACAGATCTTAACATGGAAATAATAAGGACCAATACTGTTAACAATAAACAAAATAATATTGTTCATAAAAATCTAATGTATAAAGATTGGAAAACAATAGATAATAGTAATTATAATAAAGTAAATTTCGGTGGAATGTATATAGATATAAATAGTCCAATAGTAACAAATTTAGAATTACATAGAATAAATTTAAGGAGATTTGAGTTGGAAAGAAGAGAAAGAAAAAGTGTAAATAGTCTTCATGATAAATTAAAGAAGCCAGAAACAGAAAAAAATGAAATCAAAAGTAGAGTAAGAAGAGAAGATGACGCAGAAAAATGTGAGGCTTTTCAATATCGTAATAGAGATCAGAAGTATATATACCATCCACATGAAAAGAATAACAATATGAAGAGTGATTACTATAGTAATAGTAATTGTGTTACTGTTATAAACGGTAAGTAAAATGATATTAGCTCTTTTAATTTCATAACTTATGATTACCAGCACAATAATTATCTAAGTAATATTAACAATATAGAAATATTCATACATAATCATTATGTATTTTATGCAGCGTAACATCATTTGTTTCTTTTTTAATTTAAATACTAACTTTATAACAATTAATATTCTCCAAAAATCCTTTCTTAGTTTCCACTTGCGTCACTTGATGAAGTGATTATACAAAGTTTCAAGTGAATCCATTGAAGAAATAAAAAGTTTCAGTTTATCCCCTTTTTTATCACCTTAGAGGGGGAATAGTTAAAAATCGTCTCTTAGTGTTCCCCTGTACTCCCCAAGGCACATGCCAAATTTCAATTTTTTGCATTCAATGGTTTCGGCTCTGCGTTGTCTGTCAGCACTCAGTAACGGAAGAGTTTAATATGTATTATATTGATAAATCGAAAGAATACTCACTCACTATTTGAATAACCAAAAAACTTCGAAAATTACATTACCTATGAAGATGAAATTTGGCAGGGTAGTTTATATGTTAAATAAGGGTTGAGAGGTTGTTTGAAAACACGCGGTTATAGAAGCAAGTTAAAAATCCATCGAAAGTACTTCCACGCACACAAAACCGCAAATGATTCCGATTATTATTATTAATAACTAATTACAATACTTGAATGATGCTAAAATTCATCCTTACAATAAAGGTGTATAAAGTTACATGACTGTTAATAATCCTTAGAATATTGTTGATAAAGTTTAGTCATAATTTATCAGTGGGCATAGTAATTGGATAAATACATTGAGGCTCGTCAGAGACGTCCAATGAATGAATAATTTGAGTACTTTAGTTTTCAAGTGTCATGTTTATTTATTTTATGTTAATAATATTTAGTCCTAATTGACGTCTGTTGCTCCTTGAGAGAAGGGTTGGTATTTTAATTAACATATTTTAACACTGGAATGCCCAAAGCAGCCAAATTTTCCTGACTTTAAAAGAACGGTTAAATATAAATTTATTAAAATTGTAGGATCAATGTACAGTGACCGAAATTCAATCTTTTTGGGGAGACTGTTTGACTATATTAATAAATTAGTTACTACGATGTAATTTATAACAGACTTCCCTATTCTGCTTACTTAATGATTCATAAATTCAAATCTATTTCAGTATCATCGGATTTAGCCGCGTCTACGAGCTTCTTTGAAACATAATTATGTCAATCGTTCGAAAATAAATTACTGACGAAAATAACTCCTACTAATTATTTTATTTCATCTTCTATATAATTATTCATGTGTTTTAAAATAATACTTATAAATAGACATAATACTAAAATAATTTACTATCATATCTTCTATTAATTCCAATTTTAATTGTTTATTTGATAGAATTATCATTAATTTGATCACCCACATACAATTTTTATTCATTTAAAATAATCTTTGCAATAAATAGAATTGTAAAAAAACTCTTCTTACATTGTTGATTGTACACACTTTAACTGCCGTAAGGTTGTTGTTAGAAACATTAAGTAAATATATTTGCTAATACTAGTACCAGACTCAGTAAATAGAGCTCTACTACCGACGGTTCTAAAGTACCATTGCGGCTAGTATTTCCGAGAAACTCTTAGCCGAGGCAACTTCATGAACAGATTTAGTAAATAAAATGTCATATGAATGAAATGTTGTAGGTACCGAGGGAGAAGTAATTCAACTCACATTCGTCGATATCTTCCACATAGAATACCATCCAGAATGCGCATATGACTATTTAGAAGTAAGTATGTTTTATATACCAGTAAGCCTCTTACTTTGTTCAGGAAATATTTTCCTTGTATTTAAAAATAAAAATAAGGACCTAATCACACTTGAATGTCGTCGGCTAAACCTGTAACCTCCAATAAGCATTTAGATTTTTAATAGAAGGCACAAATAACACATTGTAGCACATGTACCTACATGTGCTACAATTTTTTATATGAAAATTCATAATTTTTTAGCTTAATTAATTAATAAACTTCATAATGAATTTATTGTTACAAATCAAAACAAGTACAATATCAAAATAATTTCAATAAATACAGGAATATTGTTTTTTTTATAGTTGTAGTTTTGTGTTGTTTAGTACAATTTGCTAACTTATGAGTTTATTTATGATAACATTGTAGTCAGGCTACAATGTTATCTAATGGTAAGTGGCGATGTAGTCTTGGGTGGTAAATTGCACGGACTGTGTATATAATTACCAATTAAATTTTAATTGTAAACTTCTTCGATGCCATAATAAAAATATAGTACTCATTCTCTATGTAGATCCGGGATGGCCTCAAGGGTTATGCCAAGATTCTAGACAAAGTGTGTGGCGATGCGTTCCCGAGGCAGATCACCACTTCGGGGCCGAACGCCTGGTTAAAATTCAAGTCTGATGAAACGATAGAGTACGAGGGATTCCACATCAACTTCAAGTTTATTCAATCTCCGAGTAGCCGTAAGTATTGGGCAAACAAAAACAACAATAATTACCTAAAATATACAACGGCAACAATTGCGTTACATTTAATAATTATTATCCTGGAGCATTTTTGTGATGAAATACTGACAATTCGGTAATATTATTCGCAACCTGTAGTAAGCGTCTGAACGTTTGTAGATTATCTCGACTAGTTTCGAACGATTCAGAGGACCTTTACAAAGCGTGTGCCCAATTCTGAGTGCAGTCATGTGGTAGAACATTTTGCTCGTAACACAGATACATTGAGTCATCGATCTACTAATAACCCTAATTACCATCAGGTGGGATAGTTGTCAAGCATTAACTTATATTATCTCATGTAAAAAAAATTGCAAACAGGCTGTTTTCTTTATCAAATATCATTTTCAGCTGCAAGTACTGCAAACGCGGCGTACTTCGCAGTAACTCGTTACACAGCTTACCAGCCAGACGACCTAAAACTTTTTCTTTCACAGACAGTATCCCGGAAACTTGTTACGAAACCCTCAACGGGCCGTATGGAGTGATTGATTCCAAAAATATAAACCCAGAATGTATTGCGAAAAGCGCCAATCAGGCTCTGGACGTACTATGGACTATCCAAACTCCTGAGGATACCAGGGTAAGCAAGCTATTTTAGCGAAGTTGAGTATGTAAAGCTCATTATAATAGGTTTCATTCTCCAATAAAGAAGAGTTTTGATAATTTTCATTATTCGCCTTCTGCAGTCAGAAATGAGAGATGTCCTTTCGACTCCTCTTTCTCGTTTAGCCTTGTCTGCACTTCCACTCGCGGTGGAAATTTGATGTGATAAAATCGTTGAATATTCAGGTTGAAGTAACTATGTTCATGAATAAATCTGACTCTTTATGATCTCGTGGCACAGTTGAAAGTGACCTTGTATACTGAGCGAGGGGTCCGGTGTCCGACAGGGGCGAATATCTGTGAATGTTTATTCTCGGGTCATGGATGTTATAACGTCATTTGTACGAGCATAGCCATACCACCCAGGCATCCTAGTCCGGAGGTATGATAAGGCGGGAAAAATTTATAATTTGTACTTTTATTTATTGTCAGAATAGTGACTAAGCCGGCGGCAATTTATGATTATGGTATCGCCAATAAATAAAAAGTAAATTTGCGAAATTAGGCAAATAACGCCAGCCTTACTCGAGAATAACTAGTACCTAAAGGTATCACCTCACTGAAAAAATCGATTAATTTTATGACTAACACCAACATAAATAACACATTATTGTTTCAGATTTACCTAAACTTCACATCGTATTACTTGAAGGAGCCGAACGAATGTGAAGACAATGTTATTCAAGTTTACGGATATGAATTAGAGTATAATTCAAAGTAAGTCGATGGTTAAACATATTTCTCTCCATGTTCGAAGACGAGGTGATTTCGAAGGGCCCGAAGTCTCTAATTTAAGAAATTTATGTGTGGTAGAGTTTAATATTACTTGCTTCGGCGAAGGAAATCGTCAGGTAGATCCGAGAATGGTTTAATGTCACAATTGGACCTGATAGGTGGCGCTACTGACGATAATATCTATCACGAAATTCATTTGTTAATTATAGAGTGGTACGAAGTTCGCTGGGACAGCTAGTTGAATAATTTAAAGACTTTTTAGATCCTCATTACGTATTAATAAGTAATTTAATGTTCACTTAAACGTCCACGATATATTAAAGAGAGTATCCACTGACACAGCACTTCTTATATCCAAAGATATAGATAGACACATTGAAACAATTAAATTATCTCTCTCTCTTCTCATCAGCATAGAACACTATTGCGGCTCCGTAGCTAATCCAGTAACAACGAGGGATGAACCTGGTAAAGGAAATATCATGTACGTCAGAATGTACGCGTCTCAAAAAGGCAGAGGTTCTCACTTCGAAGCGAAATTTACCGCTTATCGCACCTTGAAAAATGATGGTGAGTATCATTCTAATAATAAAGGTGTTAGAATGCATTAAGCGTTATGTTCATTGTTATAGTTAAAAGTATTCTGTGAAAGAGACTCCAATATCAGAACCTAATAAGTGGGCCGAGATACTCGTAAGTAAATAGTCCCTGATCGAGACGTTTATTCGCAAATCAATAGTAACTGTCTACAATTAGGGCCAACCTATGTCCAGAATTGGACTTGAATATGTAGTGTATGTACCTATTTATTATCTCATGATCTCAACTACACTAGTTCAGGGGATAGTTGTAATGTAATGCCAGTCTTGTGACAGACACGGACTTCAGTAAACGTCCGTTCTATCTATGTGTAGTATGCATACCAATATAGTTTCCATAATTGAATATCTATTGTGGATTTTTTATGCATTTTTAATTATTTTCTTTTCTTTTATTTTCTATGCAGTCTATTTTCAATCCTTGAATTGTGCAGCCTACCGATTTATTTTACTTTTTTAATTCCTACTGAACGGTTGTGACACAATGTGAACATGAATTAAATTATTTCCAAGTCATGCGTCACCGAAATCAATGACGTCACCTGTTTATATCGTATTCTATTCTGATATTATTAAACCCTGTCAATCGGTTTGAAATGGGTATCTCACCCACTGCTAAATTACTGCGAATGATTTACTGTACCAGACCAATTTTAATTAAATCTACTCTCAAAGGCCAACCGGTGTAAGGCTTTACATGCTTATCATAAGGTTCCTTTGGGTTGTCTAAATCTAACTACTTACTGTTATTATTATTATTATGTTAGTCACAGCCTAAAGGCGCGCACTGATTTGCGGCATGTTGAGTCGTGGCCGTGTGGACATAATATAATTTATGTTAAATAAATTGTAATAAGAGAGAAGTACCTAAACTTGTATTTTAGGCTTAGTTTAACATAAATTCCTTATAAGAATAATTGGCAATTTTGATGAATATAGGTACTTTCTTTTTAATTCACCAAAGTGTTATAAAATAACTACAATGAATAACGAAAATACAGCAATAATCCTGAAACTTTCTATCCAGAGCGCTGCGTTGAAGGAGAGTTCGACTGCGAAGACAACACCTGCATTGACATAGAGCTCAGGTGTAACGGCTTCGCGGATTGCAGGCTCAAGGCCGACGAGGGACCAGATAATTGCAAAGTAAGTATTTAATGCTAACAGCTGATGACCAGACGAGGCACCTGATGGTTAATTACCGCCATCACTCATGGAGGTCAATAACATGAAGTATTCGGCTACCCCAGAAACGCGGTACAATTATTTCTGTTTCTACAACATTAGTGCTGAAAAATATAAAACATTTTACGATTGATTGTCGAATGTGGGTGGTCGACAATTAAAACCTACAACCATGCATGGGGGCTTAGATAGAGTTTAAACTTGATGGTGTAGCGCCCAATGGTGTCTAAATGGACTCTGTTCCGAGAAGCCATAAAGTTTAGTGTGAATAATATATTCGATGTACCTATGCTACTTACTACCATGCAAAAGGCGTTCCATTTGACGCATGTAATATGTATTATGTATCACGTAATACCCACAAACAGAATCACCTAGAAATCAAATCAGAAAAACTTTTATTGAAGACCTTTATTACCAACAGAACCCCAAAACAATAATTGTTGGAATTTTCGTCTGTTGGTCTGTGCTTTTTAGGCGATTATCTCAAAATAGCTTAATAATTGGGTGGAGTTTTCACAAGTGGTAAGCTTTATTTCAATCACTTCATAAATAAAAGAGTTATGTCAGTTTAAGAAGCACGTCGAACAATTTTCGAGTGTAGGTACTAAGGAACAAGATTTCCCAAAGCGAGGGTAGGTTTACGAGTAGTTCATATTTATTCAGAGCTGAGTAATAAGGATATTATTAAAGTTATATAGTTCCCAACTAGACAAAGTTTGTCTCCCGAAGCAAGGTCAACTTACAACGAGTAGTAACCGATAATTGCAATCCATATTGTTTGCCAATAGACTACGCAGCCGGCAATAGTCCCCTTCGGTTTCTGATTAATATGTTTACAAGCGGCAAACGAATGAACTCTGCGAACGAAGACCGACATGTATGTGTTTCACCGTAAAAGATATAGCGATATAGTTTGTGCTTAATTTTTAATTCGATTATGTTATTCAAGTTTCAAAATAACGTGTTTAAGATGTTCTTAAAAACTATTCACAGCAGTCAAGCTGCATATTCACTTAGATTTTTATTTACCTAAATAAGCATAATAGAGGAATTTGTGCAGCCATGCTAATTAATTCAGGACTAAAACAGTTCACATAGGCTTCAAATTACACCGAAAGTGGACTCTTGTAACGCTATTTTCCTTCTTAGGAGGTGCCACATACTTGCTAAAACGTATATAAAAAGACACACAAGTTTAAACATAATAATATTATCATTCTTACTTAGTAAAACTCGCTTCTCGTCCACACACGCTCAATGAAACACGTACCTTCAATAAACCCAACTGAAGAGCGTAATATGAAGAGCAAGTCAGTAGATAAAATAAATCAAATCACGAACTATGTGCTGATAACTGAAGCACTATTTTCCTCAAACATGTCCCCGGCCATCTATGAATGGACGTAGTTACATTGCTTCCGTAAAGCTCTGTCCGAATCGTTGCAGAAAATGATCGCGACAAGGTTGAATTCTTTGGCGAAGTTGTAAAGTTTAATGTGATACAGTTTTAAGAGAATGTTTAATTACCATCTTAATAATCAAAGGTAGTAGTAACACATCTGTGAACGAATTAGAACTACTTAGACTTAATAACAATGACTAACTGGACTATAACTAACAACAACTAACAGGACTAACTATTACTAACGTTCCCTGTCCCAGTCCTCAAAACCGGTATCGGTATACCCACAACAAAACGCAAAATACCCGTTACATTTAACCTACAAACAGATCTAAAACTTCTTCCTCAAACTTACTCTAGTCATGTTTTATTAATGTCCACACCATGGTCCATCGCTATCCGCCCATGACTCGACGCGGCTTTAGTAGTTCCGCTTCGGAATTACTTTTATATTCAACCGAGTTTATCTCTATTACTCATAACTATAAAACTTATCCCAAAAGTCGTCAGTTTGTGACACGTTTTCCCGCTTAGTCTTTGGACGCCCTGAGATTGATCGTAAACTGGATAAGCGATGTCTTTTGTGTGGAATAACATTATTTCTTGGTATCGGGGAGTCCTTTAAAACTAATCGGTGTATTTAGAAAGAGTGCAGGTGCAGGGTTAGGCCAAAATATCCCTTATTTTAGTTAAAACTAGCTGTGCCCGCGACTTCGTTCGCGTGGAAGTTAAATTGCTACGGGGATATTTCCGTGGAGATATACTGTGAAAGTCTCGTCAAAATAGGTCCAGCCCTTCCTGAGATTAGCCAAAACAAACAGACAAACACAGAGACAAAAATTGTAAAAAATGTTAGTTTGGTAAACCTATGTACTTACCGTGTATAAATTAAGTAAAAACCGGTTAATTTAATATTACAAACAGACACTCCAATTTTATTTATTTGTATAGATAACCCTTTAACTAGCTGTGCCTGCGACTATCGCAACTTCCTTCTGAGAACTCCCGAATAGAAGAGAATACTCCCGGAGCGCTCTGACAGGGAATTCTCCAAAGGTGTAAAAAGAGTTCTCCTTCAGGGCCGGCGTTGCACTGGCGACTCCCCTGGTGTTGCTCGTGTCCATAGACGACGATGACCACTTACCACCAGGTGGCTCGTCCGCTTTTACGTCAGCACTACAGGCTATAAAATAAATGTGAAATTCCATTGTGATGTTTCAATTCACAGGGCGACGTGCAGTCAATGATCAAGGAGCCCCACATCGTGGTCATCCTGGTCATCTTCTCCCTCATCCTGTCCGGCATGAGCTTCGTCTTCCTCTTCAAGTGCATCAGAAAACTCTACCAGGATCACAAAATTATTAAGGTAAAGGTTTTTTGAATTTTTCTCCTTTTTGAAGTTAAACTTCTTTGCGCCCCTGGGGGTAAATTTTTACTGATGAAACGCGACACGAAAACTATGACACTAATTTATTGATTGGGTAACGGTGATTCTTTTATAATTTAAAACTTTATCGCTAGATGGCAGGTTTGCATTCTACAATATTCCAAAGTCGTAATTAACTGTTCTTTGAAATGTTATAAAGATATATTTATGTATGATATATTAAATACGAGAGTAAGAATAATTTGCATAATATAATGGTACCATTTGTGAAAAATACTTAATAAACCGAAATGACAAGATAATTTTCTGATATATACACTTATGGACGTATTTTTTTTTAATCTATCGCCGTTTTGTTTAATTTTAATATGACAATGACATGAGTATACAGAAGCCCTTCAACATAGCTAACAGTTACTAGCTAATGTACTCTACAAAGCACGTAAGCCTGACTGTTTAAACTGGTCGATCATTTACTTTTGACAGCTGTCGAGTACGAACGCCCATTCATTTAATTGAGATTTTACGCTCGCACAGAAACCTATTAACTCTAGATTGTATGGCTTCGTAAGGTAAATAATTTTCCAAGTTCTTGAGCGTAACTAACTAGCGCAAATAACTAACCTTTCGCGTATATTACCCGCAGCAATATCTGATTTATTCAATCGTCTAACTACTGGGTTATCGTAAACTCTCTCATGTAGGTACAACTTTCTAATACCTGCCCGTTTTAGGCGTGGTACAGCTTGACGAAAAGAATAAATCCTTACTTATAATAATGCTTCTAAATGAGATTCTTTCAATTCTAAATATCCTTTCTAGAGTCATAATCTACCTCTATACCAAATTTCATTTAAATTGGTTCAGGCAGCGAACATTTTGCTCGTTGGGTTCAGCCATTGATATAGTTGTGTATAACAATAAGTCAATGGGTTCAGCAGATTAAGCGTGAAATAATATTAGACCGACAGAGAGACGGACAGTTAGACGAAATTACTTTTGCATTTGTAATATTAGCATGTATAATTATTATTAATTATATTATGTAGATTAATTTATATTAATTAATTTAACTATAATTCAAATTCAAGTTCATTTATTCATTTATTTGTTTAATGTAGTTATAATATACTGGTTTCATATTACAGGGTAGCTACACTCGTCAATAGTAATTATTGACGTACAAATATTTAATAAAGTCAATAAAATATTATATTAAATTTCTATTTTACATTTGTTAATTTTAATTTTTTTCTCCTCAAGTATCTCGCGACATAATTTTGGCCGATACAAGTGATATTGAATGTTTGCAAGATTCTCTTAAAATCAATACAAACAGTTGGGATATAATACTTATGTCTCAAGGCTCTATCGGTGTTCCAAAGATTTGGCCACGACATTTTTCTTATCTTATTAATCGTTCCCTTGGTACTCCCTGCCCAAAGGCAATCCCTTTTGATGACAGCACTATGTTATGTAAGAATTTAAGTTTTAATCCAATGTTTTTTTAGTAAAATATCAATTCACTAAAAATAAATTTTAATATTAATACAACGCATATTCCTAACATGACTGTAATTGGTTTTGCTATGGAAGAAATAGAAATATAATGAAACGCTAAGGAAAGAGAAATTATTTAAACTCAGATATTAATTTTAAGGAAGGCACAGGCTAGTATCATGAAACAGGAAATTTATTGTGTGCACATTCTGCACAGGAAAATTGTTAGACGTGTTTCTTAAAACTGATATAACTTTTTTGTTAAATTGAGATAAAGCAAACATTAAATTCAAAGTTAAACTTACCACAATATATTAGTGAAAGCCGCACCCAAATCGGATTATCCGTTTTCTAGATTAGCACGTACAAAGGCACAGATAAACAGGAAAAATTCTAACAAACTTTTTTTTGGGTTCTATTTCGTTAACAGTGGCCACACGGTTCATGGACCCACTGCGATTAGTTAAATTTTTTTTATACATACATACGCAGAATAATATTCAAATATAATTTTATTTTCTCCGTAATAGAATATATTTTGTATGTTAATAATACAACCTGCCGACAGATATACAAAATGAATAGCTCCCTGGAGACCGCTTCCTCATCGAGAGATTTATCACAATACATACGGTTTGTGATTTTGTGAAATTTATACGTTGCAGTATGATTAATTGCGAGACTTTTAATAAAATCATATGGTGGTAAAAATATATATCCTCCTGGCTTCCTAATAAATCCTCCATGACATTATTGTAACATGTTTCGGTGATCGTCCTATAGTGTTAAATAAAACGCGGACAAATTGAACGCTTTCTTCTTGGTCCACAACGCTTCTCTGATCTCCTTTGTACTATAATGTATGTACCTACATCGTTAACATTTTAGCGTCACAGAAGCGTTGCGGACTAGGAAGGAAGCATTAAATTAATACGCTTCTTAACTATAACTCTAAAACCCATCGATATAAAACTTAGATGAATACATTTCATGAAACACCATGCTTAGCATGTCAAGTCAGTCTGGGCGTTGGATTTCCAAACAGCAGCGCCTGGATTCTGAATCTGCACACGCCTCAAAATTCAAAAATTGCATGTTGAAGGAAAACATCGTGTGCTAACCAGCACACCTAAGAGATCCCCATAATGTTCTCAAACATGTGTGAAGTCTCCCAAATCGCTGTTGGCTAGCCTGGCGGTAGAATCTCACATCGTGTTAGATGATCCGAACCCGGCACTGGAATATTTTGGGTTATGAAGAAGACATACCGTAGTTTACAAAGACTTAACCACTATTTCTTCTACGGTGCACCAACAGAACCTAATACATCGTTAATGGCTCTAGATTAGGTTTCTCCAGCTAATCTAGACTAACGTCCATTGTAAATGATATCGTGTAACAGATACTAATAAATTATAAGCTTCATAAGATTGCATCAAGTAATTTATATACGAGTAGGTACTAAAAGAATTCTTTTACGTTGTTTTTCAATTTTAAAAAATCGGTAGTTTCAGTACCAATTCGGGCTGCCGTTCAAAGGTTCCTGGGTTCGATTCCCAGCGAAAATTGGGTTCTGAGTTCAAATTTATGTTCCTGGTCTGGGTTACGTACATACATAATATGCTATTTATGTATTTGAATGATAAGTTCAAATTTCTATTCCCTGGTCAAATATAAATGTCGTTACCCTGTCTCGTGCGTATGAGTGCGTAATATTATTTCTAAAAAATTGAAAATTGAATCAAGTTTTTATAAAAATTAAATGTTGATGTTTTGAGGGCCAATTTTGCTGCACGGACTAATTTAATTTATACAGGCCTTTGTAACATGATTTGGTATTCAATAGCTCGAGTATCTTTAATTGTGTCGGAACTTTTCAGTTGTTGATCCCGATTTCCAATTAGCATAACAAAAGTTTAATTAAATTACGTATCCCTCAATTCGTTCCATCCTAAGATATCGATTGATGTAAATATAGCATCGAATAATCCTCACCGATATGTACAAATGAAGTCTTTTATACCTACCATCCATCATTACCTACCATCATCATCGCAACCCATAACTATCCCACTAGTGAACACGGGTCTCCTCTCAAAATCTGGGCATAGGCCATAGTCCACCACGCTGGCCAAGTTCGGATTGGCGCAGTTTAAACACCCTTGAGAACATTATGGGAAGTGATAATTGAATTTTAATAATGAATATCGCTAAAACTCATAGCCCCACTCTAGGATTTTCTGTGTCGTGGGTGCCATGGACAACACACAAGACAAGAACACACACACCCAGACCAAGAACACAAATTTAAACTCATCATTCAAATTTCCGCATCGCTGGGAATCGAACCCAGGACCCTCTCAGGATTCGTGTCGATAAATATATTACTTTATTAATAAATAAGCACATCATTTTTGGAAATTAGAGATGCCTGCAGGATTCGAACTCAGGCCCGCATACGAGTGTCTAAGGTTCAAACCACTTGTATATCACTGCTTATATGCTTACAAATCAGCGATAGAATTGCAGATCGGCTTCAACCCATTAATAGCCTGAAGGCACTCGACATGACTTAACGACTGTTTTCTAGTAATAAAAACCGATATCTGACAGATTAAAAACAGCGTTCGTCACACAATGCTTACTCGTATTTTAGTTATTTTTATCCATTGACGTCACTACTACATAACATTGTGAAATGAATTTCCTAAATCATCTCTTGTATTTCCCCATATTCGCGACACGTCTGACATACAATAGACACAAAAGGGTACACTATAAATTAAGTATTCTATAGTTGGAGGGTCTGAATAAGAAAACGGGTAGCACATGGGCAATGTCGGAGTAAACTTGCGTTGCTCCCTTTTCAGCCTGGAATGTAACATTTCCGTATAGAAGTGCTTTTTGTTATGGGAATAGCCACCCGTAAGGCGTATAGTTTTGCGGTACTGCCGTTCAAAGGGTCCTAGATTCGATGCCCAGCGAGGCGAAAATATGAATGATGAGTTTAAATTTCGATTTTCGATCTACATAGGTATGTCTTTGTCTTTGTGTGTGTTCACGACACATGGAATCCTAAAGTGGGATGCAGTGTGTAGCCTGAATTTGTATTTCTTTTTTTTTTTTTGCTGCAAGAAAACATTTTCCGGTATTTGCAAGAGTTTTTTACATTCAATGTTTTTTATGTAAATAGCCTACAAACAAACGAACCAATTGAGTGTAGGTGGTTATCGTCCGGTACAAACAATTATTTGACGGGTAAATATTTGTTCTCGGGTCGTGGGTGTTAGTGATGTATCCTTTGTGTTGTCCATGTCACTTGCGACACAGTGTACCCAGTGCGGGGTTAGGAGTGTTTTAAGTGTATCTTTAAAAAATAAAGACCGTATTATCGTGACCTTTTTTAATCTTTTCAGCTTAGATTTCTCATATTATCTTGACATTCCTTGACGACCCGGATGGCGCAATGATTAACACGAGGGATCGCCATACCGAGGGTCCTGGGTTTGATTCCCAGCGAGGCGAAAATTTGAATGATGAATTTAAATTTCCGTTCTTGGTCTGGGTGTGTGTGTTCTTGTCTTGTGTGTTGTCCATGGCACCCACGCCATAGGGAATCCTACTGTGAGGCTAGCGTTATTTATTTATTCCTACCAATAATCTTTATTATCAGGAACACATAAAACAGTCGTGTGAAGATCGGCTAGACAGTCTAGTAGATAGCCGGCTAACGTTGGACGCTAAACGGCTAGCAAGAGACAGCGAGCCCCGCGCAAGCTTGGAGAGAGAGAACCACACCAATGAGATGTTCAAGCAGCAAAGGAAGTTCTCCCAACAGAAAGTTCGGGTAAGTAAGGATACTTTGTAAAGATAGAAGTTTGAAAAGATAAAAATTGCAAAGAACCAAACTGCACTTGACTTGACTTGTGGGTCGCTCTGAAAATTAATGGCTTTTCCCCGCGACCATACTGAGGCTGAAACCATTTCGCCTTTATTTGTCTGTTAATTTAAGTTGTACGTTATTTTTAGTAACAAGTACGTAAGTATATAGATAATCAATTACTAATAATGATGATGATGAAATAAAGATTCCTCAATATTATATCAATTAAAGATAGATATTAAATCGAATTTATTTAATTTTTTAAAATTCCAAAAAGGTCATATGGATATCATTGGGCGACGGTGCCCACATACCTACTATTCGTCTCATTTCTTTACTATTTACGTAAAAGAGTCGCATTTTATATGAGGGTTTTTCTACCCTCTGAAGCTCTTTTGATTGATTACCGATGCTTTGTGTATTGGCTAGGAGTGTATTCTTTTCACAAAATTGATTAAACATAAATGGCATTCACAATCCTAAATCTTCTTTGGCTTTAACCCATTAATAGCCACTACTGAGCACGGGTCTCTCCTCATACCTAAGAAGGCCTAGAGCATACTCCACCACGCCGCTCCAGTGCGGATTGGTGGAGGGGTTAGTGGCATCCGACATGGCTTAACGACTGCTACCAAATGGTAACAACCTGGACCGACGGCTTTACGTGCCCATCTAATCACTCAAGATTTATTTTGCCACTAGCGGTCAGCCATGCACCTACTGAGCGCGCCCGCTGTTGCTTAACTCGGTCCAGCACGTAAGATCGACTTAAGCCACTGACTATGAGCGCTGTTGCATAATAATTATATTTTCATCCTTGTCCATAGCCTACGAGTATAGACTCCGATTTCATACAAGAAACCCACATCGACTTGGACGACATGCCGTGGAAGAGAGATGTCGTCCGTGGCCATATCGATCCTGAAGAAGTAAGAGTCGAGAGAAACGGAAGGACTAGGAAAAGTGACATCAGTAAAAAAGAAGAATCAATAAGGAGTAAGACGAGAGAGAGTGAGGAAAAGAAAGAGATTAGGGACGCGTCGGTTGGAGTGCCTGATACTAAGGAGTCTGGATGCCAGACCAGGGAGAGTTTATTCCAAACTGAACCAGCGCCTAGTTCTGATGGTAAGTGTTGCTATTGTTTTATGTTACTGGGTATTGTAGCATAATATCATTCATTTGAAACTGTACTTTTATATTTATAAAATAAATGTAATAGAATATTACCTACAATTTAATTTTAATGCGCTTATTATCTTAGATATCATCGCCACTTAACTTAAAGTTGCCATGTACTGGCGGCATGTACAAACTGGCGACCCAGCCTAGCCAGGTAGCCTAGTTGGTAGTGAAGGTCCCAAGTTTGATTCCCGGCTGGGGCAGATGTTACCCGCTCTGCGGTCGAACTTCGACCTTAATTCATTCTTTCAAAGGGTTACTTATCACTAACAATTTCAAACGTCGTGTCTAACATAGTGTGTAATATTTTATTTATTCATTTAATGTATTTTTTATTATTTTTTATGAATACTCATTCAGCATTCTGCACTTCTTCTCTATATAAACTATAAGTGTGCCAAATTTCATACTTTTCCGTCCACGCAATTTTCGTAAGGGATACAAAACTTTTACTCGACGTATTAATATAGAGAGTTTAAACGTTACAATTCTGTTTTAACAACACTTTTGTGTGACACTGCTCCATTGCAAGTTAACACACAAATAAAAGTGATATTAAAACTGCAGCGTACCCAATCGTCTGTAAACTCGTGTTTGGAAACACGGAAAGTTGGCAAACGGAATAAAAATATAGCAACATAACTTGGCCAATAATTCATAAGGCCGTTGTGTGATGGGGCGGTATTTGCGAACTAGCAAATATTGATACAGTTCGGAACTCCATTCGAAGTTCGTGTTTACGTTTCAAGGAAAATAGATATTGAAAACTTTGTATTACTAAAGTTATTGGTTTAAATACAGCTCGTTGAAATGTTATTTTTAATTTGTGGACGTGTGTAAGTGGTCTAATCTGTATTTAAACGGAACTGCCAAAATTAATTCTTGTGCAAGAATTTATTCGCTTTAACACTCACGTCTACTTCGCCGCTTACCATGAAATGGGATTGCAGTGAAGCACTAACTTATAATACGTTAAAAAGGTACTATTTAAACAAATTACGTCTCGTTCAACAAAAAGGTAATATTTAGTAATTCTTTACGTCTAAGAGAAGACTTTTACGCGATAGATGATTTATTTTGGGTAATTATCATGGTAAATTATTAAGAGTAAATAATATTTCTACCAGGATCCGGTACGACAAACAGCAGAGGATTCTCAACCTTCGGTTACTCTGGAGCAACCATCATTAGGCCTTCGCCCCCCGCCCCTGCCACCAACACCTCGGAATTGACCATTGAGCTTTTAAGACAGGTTACCCCTCACCCAGAGAAGTCACGTGAGTGTTTCAATCCATAATTATGATGAATATTTTGACTGGATAGTGGAAATTGTGACGTAAAAATGTTTTGAAATTTTATCGTTTTAAATACTAATATTACTGATTCTTAATTAATGGTATGTAATTATTTTTATTACGAGTTATTTACGAGTTAGTAAATGTTTGGGAGGTAATTATATTCAGTTGAAAATATAAACGGACAGTATTTACATTTGTAGCATGAACAGCAGTTAAGAAAATTGATCGTTCATATCACCGATCGATAAATCGTACATATATGACGGTACAAAAAGTAGTCAATCATAATTACTGAATTAAATAAGCATCAAATTATTCAGATGATCTGTAGTATTCTGTAGAAATCAAACTTTTTACGATTACTGCGGTGACAACAAGGTATTCTCTGTCACGACACATATTTTTCTTCTCTTTCCAGTCCAAACTAGTCATGAAAACGATGAAAGTAGTAGTTAAAACAGAAGAGTAAAAGCTGGATATTTCGAAATTGTCACGGGATAGGGACAATTAATTATAATTATATCACAACCCCACCAATCCGCACTGAAATAGATATTACAATATATGTATTTTAACCTTGTATTTTATTGCAGAAAAGAAATTCCCCGACCGGCGTCCCATCAGCACAGAGACCACGCGATCCGCGCCTGACGTCATCATAGTCTCCAAACCGATTCGCTGAGGATGACCTTTGGGGCCCCCTCCGTGGGCCCCAATTCCCCCCGACTCTTGGTACACGGACGAGTACCCAAGAGAGCCGCGGACCTGTCCAGAAGGGTCCTACCAACCCCATATCTGCCAATTAGACTCGTTCTCCAAAAGTGTGTCGTTCGAAAACTGTGATGGGTATTACAGCGAATACTTTAACGAAGGGCCAAAGTTTTATGACTACTGTTTGAAAAGTGACTTTGATTATAAGAAGTCCAGGACGCTGCCAAGAAACTTGGGTTCATCTGTAGAATATAAGGGCAAAGTGTTTCCTAATAAGAGTGTCTGTTTCTATGTGGATCCTCCGTGTAAACATAGGTGTCAAAAGACTTTCGTGGTGAAAGCTGACGTGGAGCCCCCTAGATAACAAAGAGATTTTTTTGATTTCTAGAATGTGATGGTAGCTTTATGCTTTACAATAAGAGTGACGATGGTAGATTTGCTCGGCTGTAGATGTCTTGTGTTGTTTTATCATTAATAAACCAAAAACTTAGTTTGTACCCCTTTCACGAATTACGCGGGAAGAGTATGAAATTTGGCACGGTTAAAGTTCATATGGAGAAGGAGTGCAAAATTTGCTGTGTAATAATACATGAAATTAATAAATAGAACATAACACACTAACTTATAGTATACTAACTTATAGTAGGTAGCTACTATAAGTTAGTAATGTAAATAAAAATTTTGAAAAAATTATAGAAAGCATTTTGACAGCCAGCGTGTAGTATTAATAACCACCGGATACAATATGATATTGGTTACTCTGCCTGCCCCGCGTGGCGACGGTTGCCGGGTTCGGTTCCCGGGGCTGACATTTGTGAGACAGTTTCTTCTCCAGTCTTGGATATTTTTATGAAGTCCTAATTGTGTATTATCCCATTAAAGCACTCCAGCATAATATGTTACAAATGTTACAAATTATCATAAATTACATTGCGATTAATAAATGATTTTCAAAACACGAGTTTCATAATAATAATAACATAATTATAAACACTCATAAATCTTACCCGTTGTAAAATACACGAAATCAATGACTCGAAATCGTATTGACAATAAGTACATAATTGTAGCAAATCTACCAGCGTCTTAGTTTTAATATTAAAGGTTGTTTTATAGAAAATTATTGATGCGTTTGTAAATTAAATATTAGATTTGTCTTTGGGTAGTAAATTATTGAAGTATTAGAAATCAGATTTAAGTAACAATTAAGAATAGATTTAACATTTTTACAATTTGTAAACTAATGAACTATTTCAATAAATTGAAAGTTTTCTACGTCTTCCATGAAATTGTTTTTGTAAAACTTGTAAATTTTAATGTTCTATAATAAGAATGTTACGTTGTGTTAAAGCGGTCAAAGCCCTTTGGGTTGTGTCGATCGTTGAAGACAGTAAGCAACTGCGGGCGCGGTGAGTAGGTTCATCATCACAACCCATTACTGTCCCAGTGCTGGGCACGGGTCTCCTCTCACAATGTGAGGGGTACAGGCTAGAGTCCACCACGCTGGCCAAGTGCGGATTGGCGGACCGTCAGTAGGTTACAGTGGCTAAATTTCCTACCATTTCCATGTTTCAGAGGGCTTGTTAACCTCTCAGCCTGGTATTCATTGCCATGATTAAGCAAGGACTTTGTGCGGCTTAAAACTTCCCCTTTCTTCGCCACTGGCCCCTTCACAAAACTACACTCAAGAACCACTGTGGAGTTCCTATTCCTATCCTATGCCCGGTTCCTATACAGGATGATTTTTATTTCACTTGACATACTCGAAGACATGATTGAACATGACATGATGAATGGAGAACATATTGGCCATAGGTAATGATTTTCAATAAAGTCAAAATTCTACACGATAATTATTTCAAAAATGGCAATAAAAATTATCTAAAAATGCTCGGAATGTATGGACACAAAACACAGCTGTCTGCAGTACGGGAGGACGGGCGGGGTTAATGACCTTTAGTGGAATAGTTTAAACCGCGTGCGCTCAGTTTGTCCACACTATGCATTTGTAATACGTCAAATTTTAAGCAGCCTTTTAAATAACATTATTCGGAATGAGAATCGAATACTGAGTTCCCCCTATTAATATATCAAATGACTAAAAATCACCTTGTATAAGTATAACCAAATGTTAAACTAATCGTTTTCGAATTATCAGTAACGAGTCGTTAATATCGTTCCTTATAATCTTTCATATAGGAACACTTTTTGATTGCTCCTCGTAGATCTACTATCCGTAAGTAAAACTAACCGTTCTCCGAATATAAGAATCGGGCATGAACCTTGAGTGAAAGATGCCCTGCAGTTGATTCAGCCAAGATATAAATTATTTCCGATAAAAATTCTGTGTTTTCATTTATTTCTGGTTCTGTTAATTGTAGTTTGGGACCAGATTAAAATGTAATTATGAGTGCTAAATATAATTAATTTTAAATAATTGATTGAATTATCAATTATTTTAAAGCGAAATCTGCCAATTAATATTATTAAGAATAATTTATGTTAACATGTTTTTGTAATTTGCGTGATGGTTGGCAACTGTTGAATATAATGATAAATTGTGGATTATTGTTAATTATTATTTGTATAATTATAAAGAGTATAAAATTGAGAGCAACATTTTTTATTACATTACCTACTATACAATTTTATGGGTGAGTTTTCCTCGACATATGAATAAGAAAAAAAAAACTAAGTTTACTTAGGTAATAATTAAATTTTATTTATTAACTTCTAAACCAAAATTCTTTGGTTACTTGTATCATACAATGTTATTATCAGACGACATTGTAGCCTAGTTGGTAGTGAACCTGCCTGCAAACTGTACTATAGTAAGTACATCAAACTCAGTTTGTACATCCTATTAATATTATAAATGCAAAAGTTTGTATGGATGTATGAATGTTTGTTACTCTTTCACGCAAAAACTACCTCAGGGATTTTGCTGAAACTTTACAATAATATAGCTTACACATCAGAATTATCCAAAATATTTAACTAAATCTTTGCAAGCCGACGGAATAAGTTTCCCGAAGCGAAGCGAGGGCGGGTCGCTAGTATTTAATAATTCTGTTCTTGACTTGGATATAAATATTAACATTAGAGGACATCCTAATGTTTATATTTATATCCAAGTCTAGTAAGAACAGCAGCCAATCCCTTAATGGATCCTTCCATTACGAATTAGACTTATTTCCCATCTCCCCAATAATTTTGTCTCTCTCTGGCCTAATGCCAACAATTACGGGACAACTTTGTCAGGCTGTTGAGCGAGAGCTTGTTCATGTAAATAGCCGATAAACGAGTAGACATTTATCTGATGGTAAGTCATCACCTCCTCTATACATCTATACCAATAAATAAAATTGGAGTGTCTGTTTGTAATATTCAAATAACCGCTTTGTAGTAAATGCATATGGATGTGTACACGGTACATGTAGCAAAATAACATTTTTTACAATTTCTCTCTGTCTGTCTGTTTGTTTGGGTTAATCTCTGGAACCGCTGGACCGATTTTGCCGCTCTCACTGGCACATAGCTGATGTAATAAGGAATAACTTAGGCTACTTTTATTTTAGAAAATTTGAAAATTAAATTCCACGCGGACGAAGTCGCGAACACAGCTAGTCACTCATAAACACCGACCAGACTAAAGTCATCTCTGATCCGTAGTCGGCCAAGAAAAAATTAAAGAAAGAAAAGGTAGTAATGTGGTATGCTTGTGGCGTGGTTGTTATCCATTTGGTAATAATCCGGTTCCCAGGGGTTCCGGATTCAACTCCCAGTCAAGACAAGATTAGCAGAGGCTGTTATTAGGAACGTAAGTTGGTCAGTCCGTTAAAATACATAATGACTGGAACAGGAACTGTTAGTAATAGTTAGTTATGTTAGTTGGTAAGAGTCTCGTTCTAATTTAGTTCTAGATGTATTGCTAACCTTGAAGACTAAGATGGAGGTCAATTTAGTCACCTATCCTGGACAGGTAAAGGTGACATAAATTGGAGATCAATTTGCCTGAGAAAATTTCACGAACTCGTGGCAGAGACGTATTGGACGTGTGACGTTGCTCCGTCCTACAAACAGCACAACAAACCTGATAATATGAATATAGACGGACCTATAAATATAGTATAGGTCCTATAGGTATATGTCCATATTTTGTGTACATCATGTCACAAAGAGAACAATTCGGGACACTTGTTAGAGAGAATGCATAATTTGAGATAATATTACTGTCCTAAGCAAACATACAGAGATCAGAGTTTAAAACCAGAAATTCCCGACTTTCGCAAATAAAATCCAAACTTTGTTATCAAGTCTTTGTCTTTGGGTAAATTGAGGGATTAGATTACTAGAGAGGAACTTTGCACATGCGAGGGTTCGAATCATTACTATAATTCATTCCCTACGGGGTCTTATCTTCCCTAATTTACATCGGGGCGTGTGTGATGGATGGTACAAGGCGGAAAGGTAGCCTCGGAATGTCGGGCAAGATTGAATGCCGGTTTCAAAGACGTTATATTAGGCAGAGTAATTTTCATACTGATTCGCCTATTTGAATTAATTACTCCATACATCCACTACTTAGGGTGCTGTGGTAAATAAAAAAATTGACATTCCCATGACATAAGAAAAAAAAGTAGCGCGGAAAAATATCCCATTAAGTAGTTGTGTCAACAATACTACCTAGAAATTAACTTGGAAAGAAGGGTACCTTCAACTGGACTGGTCTAGCTGATATTATAAACACAGTTAATAAACTTTATTTATCTAGGCGTTGGTATAGCCGTCACACATGGTTAAAGTAAAACATCTTTGACATTGTGACAATGCCTTAAGAAGTTTTACTTCAAAAACTTTTCTTTTATAAATGTACACAAAAATCCGGACTCCAAGCTGCTTAATTTGAATATTACGAAACAGTTCATCTTTTCTGAATTATAAAAATGTACTTTGAAGACTTTCAAAGTGAAGAAACAGCATTTAGAGATCTCCAGAATATTGCGCTGAGATACTTAACTCGACCTTTTTAAAACTGCAAAAAACGCTATTAAAAGTCATATTTAAACACAATGGACATCGCAGAGGAGCAAGCCACTTTAATGACTATTGCCACAGAAAAACTGTCTTAAAATGATACGTACCCGCTTTTTGAAGATACTGCTTTTTAAAACAAGCTTTTTAAACAAATTAAAAATATATGTCATTAGATAAGACATATTCTAATTTTTTTATTGAGGAGTATGTTAGCGTTTAAAATATTCACAAATTTTTATACGCACCAATCATCATACCGTACCATTATGTATCATAGAGAAATTGGTATCTGGAAGTAATTGTAGATAAATTGCTTGATTCATTATAAAACTCTTTATTTTAATTTAAATAGCCAAAAAACGAGCGATAACCCAAGTTTTCTAATTTATAAAAGCTTCAATTACGTTGTGTCGGAATATATTTGGTATACCAAATGTATCAAACATTTGGCCCCAGACAAACCACCTGATGGTATGTATGTTTGTATGGACATGATGGTATGTATGTAAGTGAGTTTGGTAATTAATACAATACAAATCTACTTTGTATAAGACAGATGATTAATAAAAACAAAGGAAGAGCCGTTGTCAATTTTGTTATTGAATAAAATGATTTTAAAACGTTGCACGAGTATTTTATTCCCATTATAAATAAACGTAACGGTCGTTATCACCAGTATTAATTCATCCGATATTTATTAACCATCTTGTAGACATATAAAATGATTACAAAGAAATTCAACATATTTTAATTCAGCATGAAACGCGCTCCGAATCTGAAGATTCTCGTACCATACGTATTATTCGTAAACTGACTTTCATGGCGCATTTTAAATTACCTACTCGTACAAGCTTGAAATATTACTTGCTAACAAAATGAAGCGAAACAAGAATATATTTCGACTACTGAAATGTCTTGAAAGTACGGGATTAGGTATGTACCGCGTATATTGCATAATTTATAGTTTCCCTGAAAATGTTGTGTAGTCCAGTCAGTTAAAAACTTTTGCGGATTTATTTTTGCATGAAAACCGAAGCATGAGCAGTAATAGCCGAGTGATTTGAACGTTCGAAGTTCGAAGTTAGAATTACTGACAGCTTCACGTACTCTCCGAAACAAGAAAACAATACATTTTTGCCAGTAGTATTATTATTAGTAGTCATTTATCCAAAGAACTACCAAACGCTTATATAGCTTGGTTGATCACTTTGTATCGACGCAAACCGCCGGACATGGAGCACTTCAATTGTTACACAATTTATATACTAAGTACTGGTGCTTTTCGAGATATTACCCACACTCGAAAAAATTTAATTCAGATTGGATTCTTTATAGCGACATACCTTTTTTATTAATAAAGCTATTTAAATAAAACGAACATTAAATGTTATGAAGTAACTTACTCCAGGACACAGTGTAAACCGAATCCAAATTGTTGAAACCATTTCCGAGATGAGCGGGAACAAATCGAGAAACCGACAAACAGACAAACAAAAATTGTAATAAGCATTTTATTATAAGATCTATTATATCTACTACCCCTAATAACAGTTTTTTGTTGAATTTAATGTTATCTTGGATATAAAGTCTTCCTACGTTAAAAAATCATAATACTATTTTACACCAGGGTCGATAATTTTAAAAACCAAAAAAAATAATAGTAGGATGAAACCCAATAGAAAAGGAGGGGAATATTATAAAAATGAAAGGAAAAATAAATTACGGGCGATCTGAGGTCGGGAAGGGGATGGGGATGAGTGTTAAGGGTAAAAAACGGTTTTTCTCGATTTCCGGCAAAACTAAAAGTCCTATCGAAAAAAGTCAAATGGCAAAGTTGTAGGTAATAAAAAGATCTAAAACTTTTGTATTTACACTTTTTTCACATAACCTCAAAATTTATGTGAAAAATCCAAAAAACCAAGTTTTTGATTTTTTATTTTTATCTTTTACAAATATATTTTTTTTTTAACGAAATTTGGTGAAAACTTACCTTTTTATGTCCCAAATACGCTGTAATTTATTTGATTAAAAATATTTATTTTTTCACCTTATTTTGAATTAATATCGAAAAAACACCCTAATTTTCAATCGAAAATTCACCCGTCAAAATATCAGCTTTTTTCAAAAAGTTGGTATGTTTTCTGTTCGTTGAAATCTCTACTTTCCGATGGTGAAAAAAAAAATATATGTTACTACAGTAAATCTTCTCAGAAAATGCAAAAAATCAAAAATAATTAGTAGATTAGTAGATGCTTTATTCTGATTACGTTATTCATTACAATATTTTTAAACACATTAATCTTATCATTCATAAATACCTTATCTTCAATTCTAATCACTTATCCATTAGTTTTTGTCTTTTTGATGGCATTTCTTCATCGTTAGATTCGTCAAACATCTCTGATTCTAGTAGATCTTCGAAATCTTCATGACTATCACCTTCTTCCTCTCCAACATTATTTCCAGACTGCGTTGGTTCTTCTTCCACAATTTCTTCCGAATCATTAACTTCCTCGTAGGTTTCTTCTTCAATATTGGAGCAATTTTCAGAACCATGACAGTTTGAACATAAATGTGTGCATTTTAAACCATGTTTTCGGCAACCACATTTTAAACTGTTACATCCAGTTTCACAGCTGCAGCAAATAGTTTTGAGCAATATTTCCGGAATTAATTCTTTTTGTGTAAATTTGGGCATAATTCCACGTTGAAATTGCTTCCAGCCCCAATCTGTTGCTGTTAGTTCGTTACCCAACCAATTTTCGAATTCAAGTTTGTTTTGATTTTTTGCATTTTCTGAGAAGATTTACTGTAGTAACATTTTTTTTTTTCACCATCGGAAAGTAGAGATTTCAACGAACAGAAACCATACCAACTTTTTGAAAAAAGCTGATATTTTGACGGGTGAATTTTCGATTGAAAATTAGGGTGTTTTTTCGATATTAATTCAAAATAAGGTGAAAAAATAAATATTTTTAATCAAATAAATTACAGCGTATTTGGGACATAAAAAGGTAAGTTTTCACCAAATTTCGTTAAAAAAAAAATATATTTGTAAAAGATAAAAATAAAAAACCAAAGACTTGGTTTTTTGGATTTTTCACATAAATTTTGAGGTTATGTGAAAAAAGTGTAAATACAAAAGTTTTAGATCTTTTTATTACCTACAACTTTGCCATTTGACTTTTTTCGATAGGACTTTTAGTTTTGCCGGAAATCGAGAAAAACCGTTTTTTACCCTTAAAACTCACCCCCATCCCCTTCCCGACCTCAGATCGCCCGTAATTTATTTTTCCTTTTATTTTTATAATATTCCCCTCCTTTTCTAATGGGTTTCATCCTACTATTATTTTTTTTCACTTTTTATTATTTTTCAAGGCTTCTACCCTGGTCTATTTAGCCCCGTTATATTTTTATTTCATAGATGTAAAATTCGCAATTTATTTGTATTCACGTTTCCAATTACGGTAATTCCATTTTAATTAACTGCTCCGATAACTGAAGACATAGCGCTGAAGCATTCATGGTTAATTGCTATTATAATTGCATCTTAATTAACACGATTGATTGTAATGTGATCTAAAATAGATCTGAGAGTTTTGATCCACATTAGAATTTAATCAAAACTAGCATCTTAATAGACGAATTACTATAAGGTTTCATTGGCTTATATTCGATGATGTCATCTGATAAAACAAATTTATTTACTGATTGATAACAGTAATTTTTTTACCAGTCCCTCTTTTCTCCTCTCCTGCCTTCTACTCTCCTCGCCTCTCCTCTCCCCGCCTCTCCGCACCTCACATTACCTTACCTCTTATTTTTCAGCTCACGTCTATTGTTTTAAGTTTATTAAATTTTCTCCGTTACAGTAAAACTAAATACAGCGTTATTAGAGGAGCATGGGCGATAACGATCGTTTTATAATAAAAGTAAAAGGAAACCTGCTTCTTATTTACAAATATTTAGTACTAGCTTTTGCTCGCGGCTCAGCGCGCGTGGGAATCGGTAAACGACAAAATACCGTTAAAATAATCCCAAAACAACGTATTATCGGTATAATATCTATCAAATGTCCTTTCCCGGGTGTCTAACTATCTCCATACCAAATATCATTTAAATCGGTTCAGCCAGCGAAAAAGGTTCAGCAGTTTAAGCGTGATAAGGTAACAGACAGACAGAGTTACTTTCGCATTTATAATACCAGTACGGGTTTTCGCCCGTATCGCCCGCTATAGCAGTTATTTGATTAAAACGTGTTTTCTCGTGAAGTTTAGAAATTTTAAGTGAAATTATGCTTATGCACCGGCACTTCAGCTATCTCGATACCAAAAAACACATCAATCCATTGCTCCGTTATGACGTGAAAGAAGGACAAACACAAAAACAAACACAAGTTCGCATTTATAATGATAGGGTTTTAAATTTGAAATTTAACATAAATCTATAAATATAATAAAAATGTTTGCTTTTTATACATAATACATTTGCAGCAGTGATAGCCGTGTGGTTGAACGTTGGACTGCCGAACCGGAGGCTCCGGGTTCGAACCCCGCACGCACCACTAATTTTCAAAAATTATGTGCGTATTAATATTTAATGAACACTTGCTTCGGTGAAGGAAAACATCGTGAGGAAACCTGCACACCTGAGAGTTCTCCATAATGTTCTCAAAGGTGTGTGAAGTCCACCAATCCGCACTTGGCCAGCGAGGTGGACTATGGCCTATACCCCTCACACTGTGAGAGGAGACCCGTGCCCAGCAGTGGGACAGTTATGGGTTGTGATGATGATGATGATGAGATTTATGAAGAACCCAAAACAATGTTTTCTCTGTTTTTGTGTACGCGATTATCTCAGAAACGCCTTAACCGATTTGGATTGTGATAAAACTTTACTTCCAATTTCGAGTTTCTTATATTTCAATAAGTTCATACATAAAAAAGTTACGTCAGTTTATTATGTAATTATTATTAATCGAGTGTTGCTACGAAGCGAAGCAAATTAAATAAAAACCTATGAAAGTACTAAAAGATAGCAACGCATAAACCATGTGCCAACGTCTTTCAAAATGTACAGTTGCTATTTTCTAGATTTTTTTAGTAAGAAAGGAATCAAATCCTATCCAATTTGCAAAGTAACGCTTTGCATTTTCGGATTAAAACTTTTTCTAAAGGACGTCTTGTACAGCTTACGAACTCAAATATTCAGAGATTAGTGGCACACAAATCGCACAAGTTACTTTAAATAAAAACACTGTAATTTTAATTACGGTAATTGATTTACTACAAAATAGGTATTGAAAAATTGGTTTTGATGCCATTTTACCCCATGGTCCCATACATCAAAGAGCATTGGCCTTTCAGGAATATTTGATAGCAATGTAAACCTAATCCAAAATTCTGACCACCATGCGTTCCACAAAACCGAAAGGAGTGCTGAGTTTCAAACTATGCGGTTATCACTCTTAGATTAACTATTCTAACTTCTTACATGACTTTGTAAGCTTAGGAGCTTTGATAGCTACAGTGCGATAAGCTCATATAGAGCTTTGTAGAGCTTTCTCTGATTAACGAGTATTTTGGTGATGGTGCCGTCGTTTTCAGAGACAAGCAAGCGCTTTGAAGGGATTGCTTATAATATTTGCCTAGTTTTAGAGGTATTATGTTTAAGCTAACTCATTAACTTATTACCTGCAGAGTAAAATACGTGCATCGTGTTGATAAGTAACATTTGGTATATCAGTTAGTATAAATGTATTATATGTAATGAGCAGTTATAGCCCAGTGGTTGAACGTTGGGATCCCGAATCAGGGGGCCCGTGTTCAAAGCCCGCACGCACTTCTAATTTTCAAAAATGATGTGCGTATTAGAATTTAATTATCACTTGCTTCGGTGAAGGAAAACATAGTGAGGAAACCTGCACACCTGATAGTTCTCTATAATGTTGTCAAAGGTGTGTGCAGTCCGCCAATCCGCACTTGGCCAGCGTGGTGGACTATGGCCTGTACCCCTCACATTGTCAGAGGCACCCGTGCCCAACGGTGGGATGGTTAGCGGTTGCGATAATGATTTATTAACGATATGTATTTTATTACTTGTGTACACGACAAAAGTAGCACATTACACATTTTTTATTATAACTATTACTTATTAAAAAAGCTGTGTTAGTACCATTCGTATTTACGAGTTAAAATATCAGTATTTTTTTCATTTTGCCTTGCGGAAATAAAATGAATTAAAGTTGTAATTAATAATCATCAATAACATCAAAAACGAAAATGCTTGTCTAAAAGAGTAAGAGGAGTAGTTCTAATTTAACTTGTAAGATTTAACCCGAACATACACACAAATATTGTAAGTTAAATAAAAGCCTCTCATGAAAAATGCGCACAGGATTTGAACTTATGTCATCAGTTCGTAAAATTGCCGTGCAAACCACTGAGCTATCGCGGCTGGTAACGTATTTATACAAATGTAATTGCTTGCGTTATTACACAAAACGTTTTGCGCTATCACCGCGGATTACAGCTGTCTCTGGCAAGATTTATTTCAGTTCCGCTTCGAAAAGATATAACGGTTTATCCAACAACACAAGTAAACTCTTTTCATTACGACGGTTGTTTTTATAAATTACTCTGAATCCTACTATTAATATTATAAATGCGAACGTTTGTATGGATGTATGAATGTTTGTGGCTCTTTCACGCAAAAACTACCGAATGGATTTTGCTGAAACTTTACAATAAAATAGCTTACACATCAGAATAACACATAGGATATAAATTATAAAGATAAAGTGTTAATTATCCAAAATATATAAGTAACAAAATCTTTGCAAACCGAAGGAATAAGTTTCGAGAAGCGAAGCGAGGGCGGGTCGCTAGTGTCCAATAGTTTAATGTTGTGTACTATTTGGATGTGTGACCGCTTGTGGCAAAAATTTCTCGAGCGTTTCCGTGCTTTGGAGGGCTCGTAAAGCCGTTGGTCCTGGTTATTATTATTAGATAACAATCGTTAGGTAAGCCATGTCCGAGGCCTTCGGGCGGCATAACAAATAAAAACTCCCGACACGTGGGTTGGCCACTAACCCCTAACCAATTCGCACTGGAGCAGCGTGGTGGAGTATGCTCTAGGGGATGGGGATGGAGTATGCTCAGTTATGGGGAGTACATAATTTTTGGAATTGCAACTTTTAGTCGTAGAATCATAAATAACAAAATTATAAATAAAAATCTATAATAACATGTGAACAAAATTTATTTTTGGGGGTTGAGTTTGGCTTTGATGTGGCAGTTTTTGCCGTGTACATCTCGATACCGCGGGAAATTTAAGATAATGTATTCTCCTATAACTGTGTTTTATTATCGTGTAAATAACTTTAAGCACATGAGAAACTATTGTTTTGATACCACAGACGGACACTTCAATTAATTTTACACGTAAGTATACATATATTACACACTACAATTAAAAAATTCATATGCCTAGTACGAGTAGGACGAAATCCGGGATGCCTGCCTAATCCCTGTCGGCTGCGCGTGGCGTGACATCGTTGCCTAACCCGCATTATCGCCTTAAGTTACCTACATTATTTTAATTTTAAAACAAACGTATATTTATTTTTGATCCGTATAAAAATATACGATTCTGTACTCTAGTTGGTATTGACCCTACCTGCAAAGCGAAGAATCCCGGGTTCGATTCCCGGCTATTTATTTGACAGATAAATGTTTGTTCTCGGTTCTTGGGTGTCAGTGATGTGTTTTGAGTTTTCTATGCCGCCTGCAATACAGTGTATCCTAGCACTGGTACATGGGTGATAAGAAAATCTATTATTGAGAGTCTTTATTAATGCAATGGAATCCAAAACAATCGTTGTCCGTTGTCTGATGCTTTGTACGCGCTAATCTCAGGAACGGCTTGACCGATTTAGGTGTGGTTATCACTAATGTAATGTGATTAACTTCATTTCACATTTAGTGTTTGTTTTATTTCAATTGGTTCTTAATGAAAAAGTAATGTCTGTTTAAAAAATCACGTCATACCATTGTTGAGTGTACTAAAGGACAGGTTTCCCGAAGCGAAGTTAGAGCACTTTTACTAGTTTAAAAATATAATAATTATGCTCATCAATCAATCAATCCTTAACAATCCCCCTGACAGATTAAATGATTGACAAACCACGTCAAACAACGAATAACTATAATTGATTCATCAAAGTCATCAGGCCACTTTAAAAAACAATTTTAGACTTTACACTACTGCAGCAAGGTAGAATTTCAAATGGGCTTCAGTAGATAAAATTTAAAGCCAGTCACAAAGTCGTAAATTGGACTCTGGGTCGTAGTAATAAAGTACGTTTTTGATTGAAATGAGTTCGATCGAAGTAAAAGATTTTTCCAATTGATGCATCGCCCTGGGTTGAGCGTTTCATGATTCAATACAAAGCGCAATGGAAGACTGTGTGCGTTAAAATGGTAATGTCGCTTTTTAACATTTTCATCAATTTTATTATTGTTTTATTAGACGAATGATTTTGTGTAGACATTTACGCGATATGCAAATTGTATTGCTGTGATTTTTGTTGTTATGTTGTTTTATTGGTGCATTATTTATTTTAAATATTATATAACTTAGAAAGTCCTGTCTGTCAGGCGAATAAATTTAGTTTATAAAATAAAAAATATAGATTTCCAATTACACAGAAATGTTGAAAGTGTAATATTTCACCGTGCCTAAAATGGTAAAGTAGGTGAATATTATTACCATAATTTACTGTTAATTAAGTAAATATTATATCAATAGCATTTATTAACTTTAGATAAAATACTAATAGTTAACTTTAATTTACATTTATTTTATCGTATGATATACAGAAGTGCAATCTATTACGCATATTTTATTTATTTTTTCCAAACAATGGTTCATAACCAGGATGGAATTTAACAAATTTATCAATAACAAGTTATAAGCACCTCCCACCGTGAAAGCAGCGGTTCTGAAAAGATAAAGTGATATAAAAAGTCGTATCATACTCGTACAACCGTTTCAACGCACATAGTGGACCAAGAGTGCCAATAATGGCAGATTTATGAGTCGGTACAACAGTCGTGCTACGTATGGCTACGGAGCTACGAAATGGCAATGATAATCAAAATGTTGATGACTACGCCGCTACGCCGCTACGAGGCTACGCTCTCTTCATAAATCTCTGCTGTGTCATGTCGACATTAATATTCTCAGTTTTTCTATACAAACATACCAGAAATTCATAAATTTTGAGGACTACAAATATATTTGTAGTCGGAAAATAGGACGTTCGTATTCCTATACTTACTTTTTTACTATGTACTACACTATCGAATTAGGTTACACCTGTAATGTCATGGTAGATGTAAGAAATCCGAATAAATAAATGAATTAATTCATTCATAAAAACATATTGGAACATAGGCAGAGTCCGAAAGTATTTTTAAGTCGTAAATATTTATTGCCAATCCGTAATGGATTTTCAACAAAATTGAAGGAAAAAGTAAAGTTCCGTTTGAAATCATTTCGAGGACACTTGTAATAATAAAGTTCAAATTGATATTTGATATGATTTACTTTGTATATTGAAAAAATATTGAATTTGAAATCATATTATCTTAGATCAAATATCATTAGATTGATGTTTGATAGTAACAGAGATGATTTAATAAGATTCTTATCTGCCCACCTAGTTATAACTCTACTCCTAAAATCGACCATGAAGTGTATGCGTGTTTTAAACGTAGTGTCAGAGTAAATGATCCTTCGCTTCTTATCAGGCTGGCAACGCATCCGTGATGCTTTTCTGATGACTGATTTCGGCTATTTACATTAAGAGGGGGTATAAAGCAAATTTGGCAATCTTAGATTCAATTTTTACAGTAGTAGATCAAGTTTCTAGAACCTGAAGAAAAACATAGTTATACTTCGTTATATTATTGAGTGCAAGATCTAAGCAAAAACAGAAAAAAATAAAATTTTCTCGATAGAAAAAAATCACAAAGTTAGGTCTAATTTTTCACTTAAATCAATTTATTTTCAATGTGGTGCATATTTTAGAGTCAATATTTTAATATATTATGCTAATTAGTATCACGGAGGGATTAGATTAGCGATTTCAAAATCAAATCTATAATTTACGAATTATTAAAATAAAATACATTTGTAGGATTTTGAGTATTTTGACATGCTCGGTTTCATTAATCAGTCACCATTGCTCCATTGAGACGGGAAGACTGCGTCAGTCTTCTCGACATGTGAAATTATTTTCTGGTGTACATTTGTGACTGAGAGCGTAGTTTTTATTACAAAAACAATAATTGTGTGTGTGTGAACTAAAGTTAAAAGACACTAAGATCCAACATGGGTAACAAACGGAATAAAATCAACATTAAAAAGGGATCATAGAAAGCTGAAAATTCAAGTCATGGCTAGTTGTCAGAGGTAAGTTGACAAGTACTATTTCATATTCAAAATTAGACCTTATTGTTTTAACTTTGGTGCTCACAATACAATGTTGATGTTGATGTTTGATCGCTGAAGCAGCATAGTATATACGAAAAATTCACATTGTATGTATCATTAATAGTTAGTATAGGTATGTACTTTCAAACAAATATACAGCTTTATCCAAAAGCAAATTTAATTTTGAGTTAATTATTTCCTCTTTGCCCCATAATTTTGTTTTTAAAGCAACACCTATATTTCTGGTAGTCAATTTGATCAATCCCTACAGTAGTTGTTACTTGTGTGTGTTTGAAACTATTATTGTATTTTTATTTCAGAACAAGATTTAATCCAAAATCAAGATATGAGAAGAGAGAATAAGAAAGTATTCCAAAATCTATTGATGATGACGGGAACATTACACCAGAGAAGTGCGTATCAATTCATCTGTCTATGTATTGTTTCATTTATTATTTGCTTGTTGTTGCATTGTAACGAATCTACAAAATAACACATAAACTAAACTTGTTTTATACTATTCATACATGCATAGTTAGGCAAAATTACTTTAACAAAAACATAAAATTTTGTATAAATGCATTTTTAAAGCGACTTTTTTATTTACTTTTCAATTGCTAATTGTGTTTTCTTAAAGAAAAAATATATATTTTCAGGCTTACTATTTTACGCTTTTACAAAATGTAGAAATTTTAGAACATACAGATCCAAATGCAGACGAATTTATTGCACCGGAACGACTGGCATTAAAATAAAGTATTTATGTAATTTAGTCCTATCTAAAACTTTCAACCGATTATAAATGGCGCAAAGTGATACCTGACGTCATCAGTTTCAATGTTAGGGAGTATAACAGTGTTTGACTTTTTTTTTAATTTCAGTAACATCAATCCTCGTGTTTATGAACGGGTCAAGATAAATATCAAGACAAACGACGATACTAAATACACATGTGAGACAAGTCAACGGCTTATAATAGACAAGATATATTTTTTTGAACAATTAAAACTTCCAACCATGCATAATTTTGGCATTTTATTTTTTCTAGACGGATTTTGGAGTTAGTGAAATCTTCAAAAAATTGTTTAGTTTGATGACTTATGTGTTCTTACCATACCTTAAATATTTTGAATACCCATTATACATTTTTCCTGTTCTCACGCATAATTATATCATCACGCATCATATTTCACACACTGTTTTTTTCCTATATTTTTAAAGCTAACAATTGTCGCTCAAGAAGTTAGTGATTGTCATCTTTTTTATGACATTATTGTCACTTAATTAGTTTCCTTATAATAACGGCAGTGGCATTTGTAATTTTTCTGTTTTCTGGCGAAGGATTTCTTTCAATTTAAATAAATTTAAAGGATAACTTACTTTATCTTTTTGTAGCGAAAAAATGAAAACAATGTTATCTATAATAATAAATGTCTGAAAAACATTGTACGTGTTATTTATTTACATGTTATACGGCATACAGGTGTCATCACGTAAAAATAGAGCAGATATTCTGCTTTGCGAGAATTTAAATGATTTAATGGTCACACCAGTACGAACATTATACTGCCTTTCTTGTCATAAAAGTGATTCAATCGCTCCCTACACTAGGTTTCCAGCGCTATGGTTACATGATGCGACCGACACTACCTATAAATGTTATTAGTTTCAGAAATACAGATAGTTACAGCGAGAAGAATTGCTTTAGATTAATAGATACCTACATAATAATATATTCAAAATTATTAATGACACCTAATAATGTGTTATCTGCCATTCACTGGCTCTCTAGCTATTAACATTGTATAAAAATCTAACCCTAATAAAGAAAAAACAGCTTGCCATTTTTGAGGTAGAAGATTCTACATTTATTGAGCCGAAATTTGTCTCAGTTTTTACATTATACTGTGCCGTATTCTTGACTGATGCCATGTTATATAATAGCGGCTGTACACTCTCGTGCGAGAGTACTCGCTATGTCTCGTGACGCCTCGGCCGAGACGTCATGGGAGCGAGAGTAGGCGAGACCCCCCGAGACATCACGAGGCGAGGCGAGCGCTACCAAGTACATTCTCATACGAGTGCACTCGGCTAGCAGTCTCGCGAGAGTGTACAGCCGCTAATAAAGTCAGATGCAACCGGACGCGCAACTGCTGCGGCGCATCTATTTGACGGGCGGGGCGGGGCGCGCGGGTGAAATTTGATGTTTTCCTAGCTTTATACCCCCTCTTCTAGTTACTAGTTACCCGCTCTGCGCTCGAAGTTCGACCGCAATTCATTCTGTCAAACGGTTACTTTACATTGACACGACAAACGTACAAATTTCAAACGTCGTGTCAATGGCGTATTAGTGTGTATAGAATAACTTACAACAGTGTGTGTAATGTTATATTTATAAGTTAAATATATTTTTAAGCATTATTTTTACAAAATATTAGCATTCTGCCCTCCTTCTCTGTCTCGGTGAAAGTTTAGCCACTTGACATGCTCGAGGACATGAAAGTGCATGATCATAATTCATAATGCAATGTTTAAAAATATAAAATCACGATAAATATTTAAAAAATGCTACTTTAAGATATCTAAAAATCCTCGGGAAGTATGGACACAGTGTGAAAACTAAGCACCCTTTTTAATTACATTTTTGGAACGCGAATCGAGTACTGAGTACCCCCTATTAAGGACTGCGCACAGTACAACGACTCCACGACCGACAGACGAGAACGCGACTAAAACCTTGACAAAGCTAACATTCAATTCTGAGCCTTATATCTTTGAAGGTAAGGTTGAATTTCGAACTTATACTTAATATACCTATACGGCTCGCCCTACACCCATAGCCGTTCCGTTTCGAGACCAACGCGTCGACGACTCACCGTAGACGAGTAGTCCACGCGTCGACCGACACAATGACGTAATGTACCTAGAACGGAACGTCGGAGTTGAAACGGAGTGGAGACGGAGTCGAGTTGACGTCGATGAAGCGTTGATCGCGGAACGGAACGTCGGAGTTGAAACGGAGTGGAGTCGGAGTGGAGTTGACGTCGAGTTGGTGTAATGTGCGCACTCCTTTAATATACCTAAGGACGAACCAGTCACCTGGTATAAACTATAAGTGTGCCTTTTATACTCCTCCGTCCGCGCAATTTTTGTGAAAAGGGGTAAACAAAGTTTTTGCTTCACGTATGCTTATATATGCTTTTTGCTGCATAGATTATGATTATTTTGTTACCAAAAACAAACCTACTACTAATGGGACATTTTCAAATCAATTTATTGCAATTATGTATGTAGTAAAACAGATAGAACTTACCATGTTGTAATTGAGCTTATACTCTATGTATGTGTATGTGCCACTTGTGGGCGTCGTAAAATTATGTCAACACATTCGTGGTTAAAATTATAAAAATTAAAATCATGTCAATACTTAACTATATTTTCTTATATAGTTTTTAAATATTTAGCATTCTTTTACAATTTTTAACTTACAAATGAAATATTAAGAATATCGAAATCCTTAAACCTTCATCACCCTAAGGGGTTTATCCTTGGAATGAGATCTTTGTAATTTATTTCTTTGAATGAAAAGGAAATCCTTGGAATTTTTTACAAACATTTCTTTGTATAAATGTATAAAGGTAAAATAGAAATAATTATGTAATTTTAGGCTCGTAATACTAACTTTTACGGTAGAAACTCTTAAAACATTTCAAACGTGAGCAAAATAAGACAAAAGAGATAAAATAGTTGCTGTTATATCTAAATAAACTTGATACAAGTTCCGATCATGACCAGTTGGAGCACGGCCGTTTCACATGCATGACTATCTAGCATACAGGACCCCATAACTGACCCAGAGCTGGGCTTGGGTGTCCCCTCACAATGTAAGGGGTACAGGCCATATTCCACACTTTTCGTTTTGCTTAAAAATTATTAAATACTTGCAATTTCGTCTCCCACGATACATGCAAATCGTGAACAACTATTCCGCGTTTTTGCGCACAAACTAGTCCCTTAAGCTATATC
The DNA here is from genome assembly GCA_905404295.2 of Ochlodes sylvanus. NCBI lineage: Eukaryota > Metazoa > Arthropoda > Insecta > Lepidoptera > Hesperiidae > Ochlodes > Ochlodes sylvanus. The sequence goes on from FR990149.1 coordinate 3,358,251, forward strand.
CCTGGCCCTTTAAATCTTCGGGAACCTCCGCTCCTATATCCATGGTACTTTATTGTGAGATTACATCCGTAATTTGGACCGGGTTCCCGGATTTGCATCTGAAGCAAATCCTGAGGGAAATTCGGAATAACTGAGCAGTGCATATTTATGGCGATACCTTCAATTGAGGTAGAATGCAGTGGACGCTTAGTGGCTTTTTCAGTAACTTTTTGAAATATGAAATTTAGTTTGGGTCATTAGTATGCGTACTACCAGATGTGTATCTTGTAATTGAAGACTAGAATTCCAGAGTGTTGGTAGTATCGTCAGTATTAAACTGGTTAGTACAGAGCCCACCGACTTTCAAGAAGTCAAACACCTCCACTGCCTCATTCATGGCTTTTCAAGGTGCACCAAGAGCAGAAGAGGTCATACTTATGTTCAAATCAGCTCCAAGCCATAACAAAAGAATTCTTCGGCGGCTAACGGAAGATTGAGGGTGGTAGGTAGCCAACCAGACTTCAGCCCTACCACCTAGGCTTCTGCCACCTCTTATGATTCCCTGGACTGCCAGACCAATATTCTAGACCGCCCCAATGTGGCCAAAAACACTTTTTATTGACTACAATCACACCGAAATCTCTCCATTAAGTTTGAGTTATTGCCCCGCTGGCGGCCGCCATATGCAACGTGAAAATTGTGCCCGTTCCCAGTGATAAACTATTTGCCGATACCTGGGATGACAAAGATCGCAGAATATTTGCACTGCTGTGACATTTTGCACACAAATTGCCTTAAAAACAACCGTAGAATGACTGAAAATTTACAATTTAAATAATGAGCTAATGATCATCGAAAGCTTGAACAGATCTTTATAAATTACAGCAAAGAACCATCTCGTTATCGTCAGATTTGTAAACGTTGGATTTCACTGATATATCAAAGTAAGCTTGGAGTAACAAGTACAAGTATGTATGTTAACTAAAGCACAGATTACGTAGCGAAGAGAGTAAATTTAATTCTAAATCTAACAGATAGTTTTGCTTTGCTCTGTAATCCACAGTAAGTTATGACGTTGCTGTTTCCCGAAGTAAACGAGATGACGTCACTATAATAAATAAACACCATAGATAAAACACACGCCATTAGAATTAAATGTACCCAAAGCAGGTGGATAGATAACAAATATTTTATTTCTTCCCCGCTGATTGCTACTAAAAATGGTAATAAAACAATAATACCTAAATCCGTGTGTACACAGCCGATGTAATGGCTTAAGGAATAGTCTGTGTACATTCAGCTTTGGGGACTGTTATATCGTCATATTGGCGACGAGAAACTAGAAGCTAACTCAAAAATATTAAATCACTAGCAGACCCGCCCGCGTTTCGCTTCGGGAAACTTGTTCCTTACATTAACAAATATTAAATATTTTCCCAGTTTTGCAACTATTAGTCGTAGCGTGATGTTATATAGCCCTTCCTCGACAAATGGACTAAGGATTACACAAAAAGATTATTCCAATTCGAACCAATAGTCCCTGAGATTAGCTCGTTCAAACAACCAATCAGACAAACTCTGCTGCTTTATAATGTTAGTACAGATTTATTCACTAGCTTTGGAGTCGGAATTCATGCCAATTCTTCAAATCAGCGATAGCTTATAACAGTTCAAGGGTATACAATTTCGTCAATCATCAGTTGATGGTTAAAATAATGCGGGCGTTAATTTTGAAATCGGGAAGCTATAATAGTCACACTCTCATAGCCCGCAGACTTGCGGTAATCACAAGAACAGCGGGCGCAGTCATGGGTGACCGTTAGGGAAAAAAAAATCTTGAGCGTTTCCGTGCTTCGGAAGGCACGTTAATCCATCGGTCCCGCTTGTTAACGTTAGATAACAATCGTTAGCCATGTCGGAGGCCTTCAAGTGGCATAAACCTTCCGACATACGGGTTGGCCACAATTCGGCACTGAGGCAACGAGTGGATTTAGAGCATAATCCACTCGGCCTCCTCAGTTAAGAGAGACCCGTGCTCAGTAGTGGGCCGTTGAAGCCAAGTCTCGCGTCGGCGATACACAAAGAGCTTAACAATGAAATGGTTATTTCATTAGCCATTACTCGGTGACATACCCGTTAGTAAAATTGCAGGGCAAGTAATTCAAAGACGAAAGGTTTTGTCTTAAATAAACGTATACGTTTTTATGGTTCCGTACCCAAAGGATGACAAACAAAACCCATCGGCCTTAGCAAGAGCGATCGTTAACAACAATAATGATGGTAATTTTTTATTTCAATTTCGAAGAGTAATTGTTCTCATTTCTAGGCTGATTGTAGTTTGTTTTGCGTAACATAGTAAGATAGTTAATAAATAGTAAGATAGTAAGATATTGAAAACTGCCGGTCGACAAACAATAAGTAGGTCTAGAAAAACGATAGCTCAACAGTCAGCATGTCATAAAATTTATACGACTTCGGTCGTATCAAAAAACATTTAAGTTTTAAGGGTTTTTTCGCGCTCGCAACGACTGCAGACGCGGTCAGTGGCGTTATGCGTCATAAATTTATTTTGGCAAAAAGCCAACTTAGACACTATTTCTATCGTGACAATGATATCAAGATCAGTCGTACGCCATAAAGTAGTGAAGAGAGTGGTTTGATATTGCTCTCCCGTACAGGGATCTAGGTTTGAATCCGGCACACATTTTAGCGCTGTGGCTATTTAGCTATTGTGTGTGGTGTGCTGTGGCTATTATGGCTATTTAGCTTTTTGGTTAGAAATAAAGTAATACAATATGTTTAAAGGTTTTTGGAAATACATGTCTTAAAAAAGAAGAAAACTTCCTAAAAAGCTTTGGAAAACCGCCAACTAAGTATGAAGTATGAGCTAAAAAATTTGCTTTCGGGTCAGAAAATAGCTATTTCAACATTTTTGGAAATTCAATCTCTAATTAGGGATGAAAATCGGTTAAAATCGGTTAAAAACAAAATTAAATGTAATATAATTTAACATATCTCTTGAAAATTGTTAAAATTTAAATCACAGTACGTTACGTGCAAAGCCGCAGACAACGGCAATTCTGAATAATAGGCTAGTTGACTAATTTTGAAAAACTACATCATAGTTCGCCAAATGGTCTAATTTAACTGAAATATTAATATTTCACTAAAATACTAACTGTAACATATTTTATTAAGCTATTGCATAGGTTTTATCGCGGGCCTTGAGCGTGGGGACCGAATCCAGAAATTCCGTAACGAAAAAAACCTAACACCCCCAATCAGCGCCATCTAGTACCTTAATACTAAGGTATGGTACGTATGTTTTCTACAAACTAGATGGCGCTGTTCTGATATAACTATATAACTTCTAATAATTATAATTGCATAAGTTGATAAAAATGCTATGCAATAGCTTTACCGCGGCAGTCTCCGAGTGCCTTTTAGTGTTTTTTTATTTTATATTTTCATGAACTATTTGACGTTTCCGTCAAAAACGCGTCAAACTGTCATGGCGACTCGTGTAACGTCATATATTGGAAAACGAAGAGCTGTTTGGTTGAGCGGAATGTCCAAAATGCTATGTCAAGTTTGTTTAGTTTTGCAACGTTTTGCAACGCGTCGTATTGGCGTTCGCTGTCACGTGACTAGTGACTGTAATTTCGGGATTTTATTTCATAAAAATATTCAATAATCATGATTTATTTAATCAATAAGGTCGATTTTTCGCATTTGTAAATAATAAGCTACCATAAAAACTAGAAATCTACAAAATATTTTCTTACTGTCAACTACCCTATTATAATAAATTTTAAGTGTCCTAAAACCAATAGCGTATTTAAAGCTAATAACGATCTCGAGAGAGCACTTCCGTGTCGAGAAGGGATGACAACACAGCGCGTCTAATCTCATATGATGATGGAACGGCTAGCTAATTGAAACTAAGAGCACAGAGACCGGGGATCAATTATGGTATATAATATGGAATTTCTAAATTTGGAGAATATTCTCCAATATTCAACCCGTGTAGCGCTCGTAGCCCGGCGGCGGCGGCTTGCGACGATCTTAAGTGATCGACGAAGTTAAGCAACAGCGGGCGTGGTCGGTAGTTGGATGGGTAACCGTTAGTGGAAAAAAAATCTTGGGCGATTCCGTGCTCCAGAGGGCACATAAACCCATCGGTCCCGGTTGTTATCATTTGGTAGCAGCCTTAAGCCATGACAAGATGATGATGATGGCTTCGGGCGACATAAAAAAACATCCGTCTCTAGGATTGGCCACAAATCCGCATTGAAGTAGCATTGTGAAGTATTCTCTAGGCCTCCTCAGTATATAATTTCTTCTAATTACAATCAATGTTTTTAGGTATAACATTTTCGGAATTGTTGAAATTTTCTCGGCATAAGAAATAAACATATAATATGAAGTTCCGTGTCTATTTTCGCTTTTAACTTTTGTAACTAATTGTGGAAACCAAATCTTCAAGTTCTATTTTAAGCAAAAACATTTGTTATTTATTACCTTGTTATTTACTGCTATTTAAATGTATCCATGCAAATTTGGGACGAGTCAGCTAGCCGATTAATAAACCAAACTGGTTATAAAATTCACTGCGGTTTGGCAGTGATAAATTAACTAGGGTTTAGCGGTGAGGTTACCGCATAGTGAAACGAAATATAAATTTATTATATTTATTGGAATAATCTGCAAGAACGCGCTCATCCAAGTCGATTGGTATGATTGATGATGCAGTCTCCTGATTCGGTTTTTTCAGCTTCAAGTATGTGCTTCCGAACTCGCGAACAAACTTAAGTTAATAAGGAGGTGATAAGTGACATTCCTGGCAAGTTTGTGCTGCATGCACGTTAGTTACCATAATTCCAAAAAAAGGAGTAATTTCATTGTATTTCTCAGTTGTATTCATGCCTACCCACTCATATCTCTAGTAAACTCTAGGACTAGACTTCAGGAATGTAAACAGACAAACGAAATTTAAACCAGTCCCGTCTCTCTTGTGCTATACCTATGGATAAATAGGAACACAATGTACCTGTACTATAGGGATATTAACTACAATCTGGCAATACCTACGATATTCCACCGGGTAGGGTGTGCAATTAAAGCGAATACGCTGCTTGGTACACAACGCCTACACTAATTTTGCTGTGTGCTGTTACAGTGTGAATATTCTATGTATAGGATTATATTGTATGGATTTTTTTGCAAGAAAGAAATGTTTTAATTGTAAAAAAGGAGACATCACTTTGTAACATTATCTATGTCCTGGCCAGAGATGGCCAAAATGTAATTACGGATACACACACACTACGCACAAACCGATTACGATTACCTGTCGATCAACTTCAAGTTTGAAGTTTTAAATAGTTATTTTATTCATTATTTTACTTTCCATCATACATCGCATGACAAATTGAAACAGATTGGTTATTGTTGCAAATTCGCCGCCATTGTTATGGAATATCCGAGAAAATTTCCCACAGCAATTATGGCGACCTTTTTTGAAACTTTGGAAAGCAGCTTGTAAAATTTTGTAATTTCACTAACGATTAATAACTTAACTTTGATAAGGAATGCTCGAGACATCTTTTGAGATGTCGTGGTGACGAAATTTGATCTTAAATAACAGCTACGTATACAAGGTCCTTCTACAATATCACTTTAATCATTTGACAGGACACCGATAGCTACATACAAAAAAATACATACTTGGTAGTAACAAAAACTCACACTTAACCTTCTACTGTATCCTACTCTATATTAACTCCTTACCATTAGGTCGTCTGGAAGAAATCGCTCTTTACCGATGAAACCGCCTATTGTAATACATTTTGTTCAAATGCCCCTTTCTATGCTTCTTTCTGTGGTGTATTATAAATTATAATTTGATAATTTACGTTCAGGTGCATTATTCATAAAAAAGGGTTACAAAGTTTTCTCTTTTCATATTACTTCTCGTATGTTTGTATTAACTTCATCGTACAGTGCATAATAAATTTTATTCATAAAATGCAGAAGCTGCCATTTTTTAACCGTCTGTTTTTATAACCAATTTGTTTAAGCTTAAATGAAATAAAACTCAGTGAGTTTTTAGCGGATTTTTATAAAAATGAATATTTATCGTCTACTAAAGCTCACTATTTGACTGTTTGGATTTCAATTCCTTTTGTAGAACTAAATGAATTGGTAATGATGTTTATTGAATTTGTAATGGTTCTATATTCGACGCCTATATTTTTTTATGTATATATGTCCAGGCATTTGTCAGTCATTTGTGAACCGATTTAAAAAATTGTATTCGACAAACACTAGGTGTGCTTGTCATGTAGCCCCATTTAAATTTGAGCGAGATCTGACGAGTAGTTTTTTAGCCGAGAATTCAGCAAACCAGCCAAATGATGAAATGTGATCCCGTCGGCCATGGACACCAAAAATATCAAACTTATACTACAATACGTTGCCAAATAAAGTAGGGCGTCTGCAATTTTTGGGGTTCTCCTAGAAAGGCGTAAAAAGAGCTCTCCACTTACCGTAGCAGAGGCCCCGGTCACTTACCATCAAGTGGCCCGTCTGCTTTTACGTCAGCCCTTCAGCATTCGAATACAAAAATAAATAAAAATCGGTTCTCAAATGACGGAGAAGTTTCTGGACAAACATAAAAATAGTACCTACATTACGATACGTGTGCGTAAAGTTGTACATTTTTACATTTATTAAGATAATAATGATGACTCTCCAGTATTGAAACCCACTATAAAACTTTTTATGGTTGCACAGTTACTGACCTCGCTTCGGTTCGGGAAACCTATACGTTAGTACTCTCGCTCAAATAAATGTTTAGACGGAATTCTTTAAATTTACATATCTATCTATTATATATGTTTAACGAACAAAAATGCTAAGTACTAAGTCTAGCTTACTAGTTTCATCAAAGCTTCAAGCAGTCTTCATTGATGTACCGGTAAACCTATTGTCTACACTCTACACCATGCTTAAAAGCTTTTATTTAATTTGCAATGTATGTATGTAACTATGATTGTTCGGGTGTAATCTTGCAACTCAATTTTAAAGCAGACATAAAAATTAATGTAATAATAATTAAGAAATAGCTGCGTCACTTCCTCGCACAGCTACCTCAGGGCAGCGCATCTTCATAGCACGTTACTAGCTCCGCTGCGTAGCTTAGCGGCAATAGAAACGGTTACATCGTTGAATTTCGTAGCTAAGTTTACGCATCCTCGCATCGAAGCTGCATAGCACATTATCAGGTGGAAAGGTACCCTAACAGGTGTAATTTTGCAGCACCAACTGGGCTATAATAATAATTTCCACCCACAATAATATATCTTAGGCTACGTCATACTAGATCTATATTTGAAGGGCGTATTAAACATCACGTGATCCATACACTATGTGTGTCACGTTCAGTCAAATATAAACACAAAGGCTTCCGTACTCAGGGTATTGGCGTTGTAGATAGTTATCTCGCCGCGTGATCCAAAGGATTTTGTCTCACCGAAACGAATATTAAACACGTGTATAGGTACGAATAATATAAAGGTTATCGCGTTCAAAATTCAATATAGAAAAACTCCTGTTTTGAGTCCTATTGCGTTATAAAATTATATTGAGTAATAAAGTGTATTGCGTGCAAAAATTATGCCATATATTAACATATAATAATAGTAACATATTTATTATAATTTATGATTACCACCCGCTTTTGATGTGGGAGTCTAGTCTAAGAAAAGAGTGAATAGAATTACTAAAAAGCAATAGGAACCAGCACTCATCAAACCTCTGACAAGACTACGCTAGGTTGCTCTTGTTGGAGGTCGCCAGGTTCTATACTTGTATTATTATTATAAATAATTTGACTGTGATCCCACCTGAACGATCCCGTATTTAATAAAGGACTACACGATTTACATTATTACCGACACATGTTATTTATTATTATTAAAAGTGTAGACTGCATGTAAGTGGGCGAATATTTCATTAAAATATTCGCAATTTTGTACTAGAGCATAGCGGTAGGTATTTTTAACTATCTGACTAGCTTCTATCCTCCTTTTGAGATCAACTTTAAAAATGCTTTTTGTGTCCAAAGTGTATTAAGAACCAGTAAAAAGTGGGTCGCCAGTTTCGATCTGCAAAACATTAGGACTAGTTAATCCGTACACATCGGTGTTACAGAGGACACTGCTAGTGTTATAAATCTGAAGTGAGACAGCATCGTAACGAGGGCATCTTTTTTATTGAAAAAACTATCTGAATTCTGAGAGGTTTTTGCACATGTTGCAGTGTTACGAAACATTTTTATTTTCAGTGTTCCAGTAAATAAAATCTACAGATACACAGTCTGTATGTAAAATCTTTAGATGTACAAACTATATATTATAGATACACAATCCATATACGAAATCTATGGTACCATAGTCTATAATTATACCTATTAATAGTGAAGGTAAAACTTTGTACCTCTTTTTATACCTATATATTATGTCTAATATATTGTACCTATATTTTATATAATAAACCATTAGAAATACCTACATTAAAGTAAATTAGGTAATAAATAAAACATTACACACACATAAGTTACTCTTGACACGGTACAATGCGTTTGACACGACGAGACAAGACGTTTGTAATATACGTTCAAAGATAAGTTATCCAAGTGATCAAGTTTGATTTAAATACCAAAAAAGTATCACAAGCTCAGTAAAAATTAGCAAACTGTTAAGCTACTTTTTTAAGTTTGCTTCTATTAAGAATCGTTTGTCCCCGACCGGGTACAAAGTTAACAAACTTAACGAACTTGCTGCCAACATTGTTAATTAACACGAAGCTGTTAATCGCTCCTTACACCGGTACACAGATGGGAATGATGCTCTCAGCTTTATTAACTACAATGCAAATTTACGTTCGGTTTAACTTGCATTCTATGTTACAGTGGGGAAAATAATATTGAAATTAAGCTGAGCTTCAATAATCACGGATATGTTTTTGGGTACAATTACAATATGGGTTCTTGTGGGTGGGCGAGTCTTCATAGTTTAAATAACGGAAATCAGAGTGATTTCTGTCAACAAAAAACATAATGATAAAAAATCGAAAATAAATTTTGGATTCAAAAAAGGAGGAGATTTTCAATTCATTTGAAAGCTAGTGCTTCCCGTGTGGTCCCTTTTCAATTTGGTCTAGTTCTGACAATGGCATCCATGAAAAAACCATTATAAGCGTAATATGTCAATGCATATTATATATGTCTTAAATTTTTCTTTCATTATTTTGAAGTCGATTTTTTTTACTTTTAAGATTGTTATTAAGTTATTAAGTTATTAATGAGAACCTGAAGGGGTAAGAATTCGTTATAAATGTTGAACCAACGCCGTTTAAATAAAAACATCATTATTTTTAATAACGGTTAGTCTTACTGAATAAAATTAAATGACATAATAATTTATTAAAATAACGCATTTATTTCTGGTATCTTTTTAAATTCTAAGATACTTAATCTATTTGAAGAAAATTATAAATTATATCATAATTATCTTTATTGTGAAAATAATGAATTAAATCGTAATAATCTTTATTTAAGTAAATCATGGATTCATTAACACGCTTTTTTTATCAACAATATTGGAACGAAGTTCCTTACGGAAGGCTTGGAGCGGATAGGTTTTGCTGCGGCGACCGAACTGAAAAATATGTGATAATAAAACCGTAAGAAAAAATGCGTGGAATAAAAGCGCTAAATGAGACGTGCGCAGGCGCGACAGTCGCATACACAAGCGAGTAGTGTATAATACCTTTCTCTTTCTCCCTCTTTCTTTTCGTTCGCCGTAGCCTTCATTAGCCGAAGGAACTTCGTTCCTACCTGGTGTCCCACGACACCACATTTAATTTAAAAAGTTTTTTTTTAATTGCAAATCATGATAGGCACCATATCTAAATTTACAGTTAACTAAATACACAAACATGACAATCACCAGACTTTTAAAGCTCAAGACCTTTATATGACTTATTTAAACTATCCTATTTAAACTTGAGTCATATTTAAATCATGACGAGCGAAGCGAAGACCGTCTTATATGTATAATACTAGTAGGGAGATTCTAATATTTCGAAGTGCTTCAAGACAAGCTCGGCAGAAAAGGCTCATTAACTTCGCGAAGCAAACTTCTCAAGCCAACATAATAGCAACGGAAGTTGCCTCAAATGTTCCGCGCACTTTTATCGAAGTCGAAGTTAGCTGAAACATAGTACTTTGGTATAGTTGTTATCGCTATTCATATTACACGTATTACAAAGTTTCGTGGGAATGTTACGCGCAAAGGAATCGTTATTTGGGTTTAAGAAGCTTCATTTTTTATTTAAATAGCCTACTTATAAACCCGCCCTCGCTTCGCTTCCTATTCCTCACGTTAACAAATATTTAGCATTATTAGGACTCGGATTATTTTTGATTCTCCATACTAACAATTACTAACTGAACTACTACTAACAATAACTAACAGGACTAACAATCGCTAACAGTCCCCGTTCCAGTCCTCATACTTACTAACAAAAGGCACTTCAGAAGGCACATTTGCTCGATAAGTTGATCCAATTTTAACTGCTTGCTCACATTTTTATTTTTATTTAATTTTTGAGAATGTTTGATTTTAATATTATTTGACATGACATCGTTGCATTTAATTTATTTAATTTTAATATGTTTTTACTGTTAATGTGTCTCTGTAATTATAATTCCATATCATTGAAACTTTGACTAGGTATCCTTGTTAATTAGTGTAGTCGTTTATACTGTTAAATAACTAAATTATCGCATACCACAGTGTTTAAAAGCAGAAATGGCAATAGCATTAGTTCCAAACCAGATGGCACTCAAATATAAATTCCATAACGATATGTGGTACATTCGCATATTGCATTTTCCTTTTCAGCTGTCGAAGGTTCGGTGTTATGCTTGCCAACAACTTTTTAGTAATACAGGGTTGTCAACGACGTACAATACGCCATAATAATATATAAAGGGAAAGTTAAATACTCGTGCTCCATTTTTTATTAATCATTTGTTTATTCTTGAAGATAGTCTGTTCGCTGGCCAGTAACATTTTGCTGGAATACCTGGAACCTTTGAAAGACTCTCAATCTCTCCTCTCCACTCCTCAATCCCGCACCTCGCCACTCCACGCCGAGCCTCACCAGCTCGGTACACCTCACCTCGCTTCACCACACCTCATATCACGATTTACTGCTGATCCTGCTCCTTGCAGTTGTTTTAGTAGAGGTATAAAAATCCTCCGTAACAAATAAGATATATATGGCTTCAAGCATTTAAAAAACCTCTATTTTAATAACAGAGTAAATTAAATCCTGATTGGTAGGACTGAAGCCCAGCTGGCCAGCGACCACTCTCTCGCTTGGGTCACCAGCCAAACGACTTGTCGTGTTCTGACTGGGCACTTGAGATCCAGTATTTTCTTTAATTCCTTCTTACCTTGCTTTCTTCCTTATTTCTTAGCCGGTAAGCACCGAAATGCCTCTGGCGGCCACCATCGGCGACGGTGTTCACTTACCATGAGATCATCTACCTACTCATTTGTTGGATATAGCCGTGGGCTATTGTGTAATGCCGTGGGCTACTGCCTCAAAAAAATTAAATTATGCTGATTTTTACTGACCTAGGCTATCTTTGAGAGACGTTATGATTTTAGATATTTTATAGATTAATGATAATTTGAATTCGATACTTTATTTTATGTTACTGTAATAAAAAAATCCTTTTTAAATTTTTTAATTACAAATAGATGTAGGTACTCTTTTAAGTTCACTTATTTTGTTCAACTTTAAATTCGTAATAATTTTATATTATATTTTTTTTGACTATAACTATTGAGCACTTTATAAGAGGCAGCCCTACACGAATCACGTCGGCTGATATCGATGCTAACGTATTCGACCCTCTGTATATTTTGTCAAAGGATCTCTTCAGTGACTGGAATCTTACACTTGGTATGCACGGGAGAATAAAATGTGAGCCACGACAATATCATCTATTTATTGGTTTCTCGGTTTCTTATTTTCACACATTTTATCTCATCATTCTTCTACTTGAAAAACTTTAATAAATAAAGAAATAGAACGGGACTTTACCTTCATACGCTAAGTCAATGTTAACTTGTTAATCAATCGTGTGTTGATAATAATAATAATCTTTTTATATCCGTCAATAACAGCCCATAGATTATCAGAGACACATCGTCATTCTTAAATCTAGGGGTCAGTAAAGTAAAATAAATTAAACTAAGAATACATTAAACCTCCGTCTCCTAACCGGACTAACTATTCTAGTCCCTTTTGAGTCTTGTTATAGGTCGGTCACAGTTGTCATGGGTGGCAGCGGAAGGGTGGTGCTGCATGCTCGTTTGCTATCTTAAGTCCATAATAAGTAACGTACTAACAAGTGTACAAATAGGCTACAAAGAGATTGTGCGATGAAATGATAAACCTTTCCTAATCCTAAGTTACTCCTAATCCTTACCAGTCTACTAGCAATTCATTTTAAGACCTTACAAAGTATTAACGCTTACCTAACTGTATTTCTCACAGGTACGTATGTCGCTGTCGAAAGGAAATTAAACAGCCAAATTGGAGCGCACGCGTGGTTACATTAGACGCGGATTATATAATGTACATCGCAAATCAGGAGAGACAGCGTCAAAGCTTTGTGTTTTACCCCTGGGTCACGATACATACGCCCCGTTAGATAATGATAGTATGAATGCAGATACGGATGTCACTAACGCGCAAAAATTTCCCCTACTTAATGTAATTTTCATCTATCTCTTTCTCATACTTTTCGTGAATATCCTTCGCATCCATAGATACACTACGGAAAATGCTACTCGCGTTGCATGAATATAATGCATCTACATTTATAATATCTTTGCCGTCAGAGGCTTCTAACAGTACAAGCCCAATGTTAATGTCAATTCGCAAACAAATTCAAATTATATCGCTACAATTTGTGGCGCATTTTCGTGGCAAATAAAATGAGGTAAGGTTGAATTTGTTTTGGTCGAATATTCGGAACATCTGTAAAAGAACCATTGTCACGTGAGCGACTTATTTTTTTTAATGGGCAACAAAAGAATGTGATCCTAAGTGGTCAAAGTCGCCCTTGGAAGTCAGCAACACCAAAAGCCATTGAATTCCCAGCCAATAAAGAAAGCGGAAAGAAACAAGAACTGATGGCTTTCAAATTCGGAAAAAAGTTGATAAAATCGCTAGATCTCATCACTTGGACGTTTTCTCGCGTCCCGTTACGTTGTTTAGCCTTCTTAGTAGATTAACTGAGTTTAAAAGGGTATTGAACATTGTAAGATTATTTATTTCCTAAATATAAGGTTGCGAATATTTTGTAAAGATTCAAGGATTATACTTCAAGGAAATACGAAACTCACAACGACAATTTCTGTTTTTAGCATTCAATGAAGCGATATATCGCTTCATGCCTTTTAAGGCAAAACTGTTAATTTTTTATGTAAATAAGTAGCTGGCAAGCGAACACACGACACGAGTGGTGGAGGACTCTAATAAAACTCTAACTTTTAACAAAATGGTCTGTACCCCCCACACTGTCAGAGCAGACCCCACAGAGCATTTTTAAAAAGAATAGAAAGGGTTTAGTTCACCTGAACCGCTGAACGGCCGTTCAGCCGTGACCACGATCCATGCAACTGGGTCGAAATATCGGCGTATCAAAATACGTATCGTGAGTACCCCTATCATAATAAAATGTGTACAATCCGCGATGAGTTAAGTTTAAAATAATACATCACCTGTACTTTATTTCAACAAAGGTTATTAACTTATACTAGTAAAGTAAATAGACACATATTAGAAGTAATTACACATGCAAACTAGAACCCTATTTATCAAACAGTCCCAACACCATGCGGTCCGAAGGGTGTTGATTGACGGGTTACATTTACATATGTCGTGCTCTATCTCAATCTAAAGGACACGTCGTAAGTATTTGTAGTGAACAATGAATAAACGCTTAGGTATACGCTTACAACATTACACATCATTAAAACCCGAGATTAGACATTTATCTGTCACATAAATATCTGCCCTGGCTGGGAATCGAGCCCAGGATTCCCCGCTTCGCAGGCAGGGTCACTACCAACTAGACTACGGGGTGGTTGAAGCATTAATTTGGTCCAGTTCTGACAGTGGCATCCACAAGAAAACCATAATTATAAGTCTTAAATTTGCATTATAAAAGTATATGTATATATTCTTCTAAGTTACTGCACTTTATCTAAACTATTACTACTTTATCTAAACTATTTTACCACTTACCTTGCCACTTGCCTGTTCTCCGCAATGTTCTCCAAAGTGAGTGAAGGCTGCAAATTCGCACTTAACCAGAGTTATGGGTGTTATGCATTCATGCCCTTTACCACACCCTCTTTAAGAGGACACCTGAGTCCTGCAGTGGCACAGTTAAGGCCTTATGGTAATGTCTATTAATTATAAGACGACCCGTTTGGCAAGATGGTTACCATACCGGATCGCCGTTCCAAGGGTCCTGGGCTCGATTCCCAGATTTCCCGGTGAGTCAGAAATTTGAACGGTGAGTTTAAACGACACAGAGAATCCTACAGTGGATGTATGTGTGGCGTTATTAAATGCAGTCCCCTCTGATCTACAGATTTCCGGTTTTGCTATTTTGTGGCTGTACAATTATTATATATGTCCTCTGTCAAGGTTAAGTCCCCATATTAAAGTGATCATGGGATTTCTGTAAAAAGTTTCGTGAAATAAGTAATGATTGGATTGTTGTCGTATTTGCAATAGATGTTTCTTACTTTTTCATTCATATAAATAGGTTAACCATCCTAAAACTTATAAACTGGGCTATAATTAATGCTAAATAACGTGGCAATTTTTCAGGTGCGGCTACTACTCGTATTTGTAACATAAGGATTAAGTGTTCCGAAGAGAAGCAAGGCAAGTTACTTAGTTGATTAATAAGACCTCACGAGTTCCTTACCTCTATCATTCGGTGTGGCCATTAATTCTTATCGGCACTAGATCTACGAATATGTTGCAAGCTTGGTCGGTCCCGTTGTGAGTCGTTAGTGTTCCGGAAATGGGTGCTAATAGGCTATTACGACTACATTTTTGTAGCTACTTGATAATAAGAGCTAGAATTCGAATTGGGATAGTGAAAACAACAGCATTGGTAATAATTACAAAGGAGTGGACATAAGGACGGAAAAAACAAAATAAAATTCTCCATAGAGATTAATTTAAAAATCTGGAAAACGGATGGCCCTGCGAATCAACCTTGCAACGTCCTGCTTAAGTGATATGCCACGAAATCCCGAAGTTATGTTTTAAAAACAGTTAATTTAAGGTACATTTTAAGTTTTTAACTTATATCTCTGCTTACAGTTTCTTCCACTTCCACTGGGCTGACTTTTGCCGATGGTGCAAAGCTTTAAAAAACGTTCTCACCGTTTTAACTACTGTTGGAATATGCAGTGGGTACGTAAAAATGTCTAATCATGCTTTAGCTTCTGAACTTACGTTGGCTATTTGGCTCTCCGCCCGAAAGCGAAGATAGTCTTAGAGAGCATAACCGACTCCGTCATTCAAGCTGAGTTCGCCGACGAGATGTTACAGCGTTACTTCAGAGCACGTAGTTACTTTCTCCTCTCTTCTTTTCTTCCATAAGTTTCCATTCTGAATTTATTCCATAGGTTACAAATTAAATATTCATTCTTCAAATTAACTTGGTGCTATAACCATAATATAACATGAGCTGAATAAAGTAGTCGCGACGTTTGCGAAGTTACTCAGTTCGATCACCTCAGGGAGTCACGGCGAGATTGAATTACGTTCATTACCAACAAAGTTTCTAGTTTGCACAACTTATAGAGTTACCTACCTCACGTACCTATTTAATTTGCACTTGCTGCAGTTTATGTTGATATTGCCAGCGTTTCACTACTTTCTATATGAAAGTTGGGGATTAAACAACTCCCGTGTAGATAACCGCTCTTGCTCGTGGTGAATACCATGACAACTGTGACCGACACAGAACAAGACGCAAGTCGAGACTAGGATGGTTAAGGTCAGTACCTTAACGTATCCTTAATGTATCTGTATACACATGACTTCAAAGCACGCCCCTTCCATTATATTCTGAGTACCCTTGTACCCGCGCCGCAGGAAGCATGCTCGGTAAATGCACGACTGTTCATTTCTTAACATACTCAAAATAAGCATGCCTATTTCAAGCGTAGCACGTATACACATGCTTGTAAGTACCAAGTGCTCAATAAAAGCATACTTTCGTGCTTAAAATAGTATGTGTATCTATACCTTTAGTCCAGTCATGACAGTAGAAGCTAGTTGGTCAGTTAGTACCTATGAGCTCTGGGGCAGGAAGTGTTAGTGATAGTTAGTTCTGTTAGTTGTTATTAGTAATAGTCCAGTTAATAATGGTACTTTCTTATCCTATCATGACTTTTATCATGTTATTATATCTGCTAAATCCTCGTGGCACGTAAAACAAGTTCCTAACGCATTGTTTAATCTCACAAGCATCTTAAACATTTGTTTAATAACTTGTTCATTATAAGCTTTAAGTAGAAACTGCACTTGAGGGATTTAAAATAAAACATGACAGAACTTTGTCACTGCAGTCTGTAGGGTGTGATATTACGATATTAAATCTTAGGAAAAATAAACTTGCAGACATTATTAAGTTTATTCATAATTGTAGATTGTATACTCGTTAATAATTTATTTTGATACTCGTTGTCTGTCTATCTTTTATTCTATTTTACCTAGGTCACAGGCTTTCCCAAAGGCCCCGAGTTGGCTCAATCGATTCGGGATCGATCGACCGGGCATTATAGTCGTTGGATGAACAACGCGTAGGTGATACCTTTAGTAATATCTACGAGCGGCGATAACCACTTACTCGACCCTATTCTGTATAGCTATTGAAATAGACATTATCTTTAAAATAAATAGCTAAATTATACAATTCTCAACTTACATTGTGGTCAGGGTTAGCTCGGTTTAATTAAATGTGCCTACGCTCTTTTTAATTAAGTTTATGTTATGGTGACGTAACATTATTCTACTGATGTTAGGCTCACGAACAAATTAGGTATTACACTAAGTCTCCGTTCGCGGTTATTTTTCTATTCTTATATTACACCGCACACGGCGGTTTTTAAATTTAATCGCATTTCGTCCCTTAGCTAACAACACCGCATTAATACTGCGCACATTACACCAACTCGACGTCGACTCAACTCCGACTCCGACCGTTCCGTTCCGTTCATGTGTGTGCGGCGGGTAGTACACATCTTTCAAGTATACGTTCGAAATTCAACCTTACGCAACAAGATAAAAGCTCATAATTGAGTTTTAGTTTTGTCGAAGAGTCGGTGGCGGGTGGGAGTTGAGTGGGTCTAATGTGCGAAGTCCTTAAGTCATTTTTACCAACTTGAAAGGAGACGAAAAAACATGTGCGCTGTTGGGAGGCCAAACGACTTGCGCGCTGTCACTACTTTTCGAATTACGGTTTCTGATTGCTGAAATAAGTGATGTTTCATTTATTCATGTTAAAGCTAGGAGACTGCCTTCTTTTTATAACGCTACACACTCAAAGCCTCACTAGGATTCCCTATGTCGTGGGTACCATGGACAATACACAAGACAAGAACACACACACCCAGACCGAGAACTGAAAAAAGTAATCGTTTTCCGCCTCACCTAGGACGCTTCAAACGACGATCCGACATGGTAGCCATTGCGCCACACGGGTTGACAATTGCGGTAATGTGAATATCTTGGCGTATACATATTAAGGTAAAAGCTCCTATTACCGCCAGTTTTAGTTGTCTTAGGATTCACTTTAAAAAAATAGATATAAGCTGTATTGTTAGGAAAGATGTTATAATTTATAATTTATCTCAACGAAGTATTCTTTGCAATTCAGTACTTAAATTCAATATTTAATAACACATTAGTTACTAAATAATTATTTAATCCAAAAGAGTAGTTAATTCTATTACCGACCCATACAACGCGGTAAGATTCTATTAACGATTTTTCTACTTCTATTACCGACCGCTACGAAGTTGTCACTTCTTCTATACTATTAATTAAATTAAAAAATTGTTTTTAAGGTATTTATTATATAATAACGATAGTTATGAGATCAACATGATTACAATAGGAACATAATTATTTATTGCAACGCTTAGAGCACTTATTTTTTGTTATTTTAATTAATAAAAAATATAATCAGTCTCAGAAAACAGTCTTACAAACAAAACAAATACTTAAAACAAATAATTAAATGCTTACTTTTTCATTACCTACATACATACTAATTAGATATTATAAATCAGTAACAAAAATATTTTTATCTGTAATACACTAAATCTGTAATAAGCTACGTAGGTGTTATTTTTAAAGTGACACTTTTATTTATTTCTAATGCTTTAGATAAATATTGACAAATTCCTTATTAATGACGTTTTTTAATTATGTATTTTCTCTTTTCAATGTAGGTATGTTAACTTAGATAATTCGGTATTGGTAGGTAAATTATTCTTTAATAGTGTTGTTATTGCCAAGCCACATTCTGACAGTGTAGAATTCAGATTAATTTGTTGTCAGAGTACATTTGAGCTGGGCAGTGTGTTTCGTTAGGTATCAATTTCTACCATAACTTTCGTCTAATCATTTTAAGGTTGTAGGTATAACATTAATCGTAATGTTCACTACGAAGATAATTATGTAAGTTACATTAAATAATT
The DNA here is from genome assembly GCA_905404295.2 of Ochlodes sylvanus. Taxonomy (NCBI): domain Eukaryota; kingdom Metazoa; phylum Arthropoda; class Insecta; order Lepidoptera; family Hesperiidae; genus Ochlodes; species Ochlodes sylvanus. Next base: position 3,377,117 of record FR990149.1, read on the forward strand.
CTAACATTTTCATCGCAGAATAAGATTGATTTAAAATCAAGTACCAAGACAATTCGAACCGTGACAAATTAGAGCGCTACCTTGAGGTGTGCTTGAGGTCTACGTGTAGGACTGAATGGGAATAGTAATTTTCATTCGCTGTAGTTCGGATGGGCCGCAAGAATAGTGTCATATTTCGATATTTAAGAAAAAAAAATTATTTAATTTTATATGGAATAAAAAAGGGCACTGAATTTTTTTTTCTCGATGTAGTATTACTTAGAATCACGGTCCGAAAGCGTGGTTACGAGGTTTCTGGTGGAGCCCCTAACACCCTGTAGAATTTAATTCTTCCAAAGAAGCTTTAAAAAGTTACATGGCCCCCATTCCGTCCCGCCATTTTTATTTGAAAACATATGAAATATAGCCAATGCCATGAAGCCATGAATGAAACTGGATAGCAAATATTATTTTACATTAATAATAATTATGGCCTGTGACAAAATCTATCAAAACGTCACGTATGCAAGAAATCAGCCAATTTGTTCAAAAATATACATTTTGTATTTGTGTACTGTAATATTACCAAAAAATAATATCGTCACAGCTGTGACTCGGTAATAGAATCAAGTATGAAGGTTAAAATATTCTATTAGCGACCAATAAAATTAATAATAAACAGATAAAATATCCACTTTATGGGATACGGTTAAATTCGATCTCATTGCTATATTATTTCTTTTAATGACAGTTAGTCTCTAATTCAGATAATAAAGGTTATTTACAGTATAATATCCTTATAATAATAGGGATATTGTCTAACGTTGAATCGAGTTTTACACAAAAACTTTAAGAAATAGCTTTGTCGTTAATAGATCTAACGAAGTAAAATAATTTTAAGAATTGAACAAGAAAAAAATTAAATCAAATGAGGTAGTATATAATAGATATTATTTTAATATACTAAATGTTCTCAAAATTTAAACAACGCCATGGGTCGTTATTAGAATCAAGTTTTGAAATATGGATTCTATTACCGCCTTAAATTAAAACATGATTTTATAACACAAAACCCAATAAAAAGTATTATATTAAGAGTTAGTTTAGAAAACTAATATATACGTTACATTTGTAATGTGATAGCAAGAAGACAAATCCATTTTTAGTGTGTTATTTTCCTTAAGTAATATTTAGGTCTACTTACGTGGCCGGAGTCGCAACACTATGAAACATGCGTCCGCTTCGGGCGCGTCCCACTCACTTTCAAATTATTTCTTTCACTGGCTGTTTAAACACACAAACTTTACTCTATTTGTTGTCCAACAAAAATACGTAACTAATTTTTAAGGTATGACTTTTCTGGAACCCTATATTATGTCTAATATGAGTGATTTAAAAATTAGATCGGTAATAGAGTCACATTTTTGGGGGTCGTTAATAGGAGCTTTTACCTTATTCATTTATTTATCCGTCTCCAACTCTCCTCTCCGCCTTATCTAACTTACATTTTAAAGTACAGTATAACGAGACGATGCCCTTATGAAATCCGTCAAAGACATTTCCCTGAGCTCTGGGAAAGCCTAAGTAATCTCGCAAAGGAAGTTTGCATAACTAGCTCATAAACTTAATATTTATAACGAAGTCATAGAGCTGACTTTTTTAATACGAAGAGTATTAAAAAAGGCAGATCTAGTTCTTTTTATTTATTTATTAAGCGACTTCAAAAACGGTTGATGCATGTGAGTAATATTATTGGACCTGGAACATAATTATGATAATCTACATATTAGCATATTACGGCTTCTTAACACATAAAAAATATTATTGTATGTGTTTTTCATATGTATGTATGAAGGTATGTACCTATGTTTGTATGTCCATGGATTTCTGTGAAACTAGTGGGCAAATTTTGACCAATCCTTTTCTATCTATATCACCTATTTTTTTATCTACTTTTGGAAGCCGGTTTTATTTTTTTAAATTATTATTTCAATTTTATTTTACTGTAAATGTATGCAAACAGATAAACAATAGAGAACCAATTATTTAACTATAGTCGAATTTTTAATTAGACGGAGTCCAATGAAGTTTACTGTGTTGTCAGTTTTTAATGAAATAAAAATAGTGTTGTGACGAAGTGAATGATTGAAAAACCTCCTGAATGAATGAAATTGCCCCGATTGAGTCTAGTGAATAGTTAGTGTGCCGAACTGCCGATATCGGGTACGGGGTTCGAATTTTAGTCGTGCTTTGTACATACCAACGAGTTTTCGACGATTATGTTTATATAGTATATATCTACCTATACTGAATACTGAGTGTTTTAAACATTAAGGAAAACATTGCGAGGAAACTTGTAAGACTGTCCTATTTTCAATACATCATGTAGTTGAGACTATAGATGTATAAAATATAAGGTTGAGAAACTAAGAAAAAGTTTCTTCGCATTTTATATAAATATTCAAGACATTTTTTTTCAAAGTTTATTTACATTTAATTATGGTATATATATACCATTTTGTTCGATAAGTTTCTGCCATCTTGTAGGTAGAGACATGATCCCGTTGCTCTAGAAATTTTGGGACTTCTGATCAAAAAACCGCAACAAGTCCTTTTGGCAGTCCTCTCTTGTGGTTAACATGACACTGCCTGAATAATTCTGTAAAGACCGAAACAGATGGAAATCTGAAGGTGCAAGGTCAGGGCTATATGGCGGATGCATTAACAACTCCCAGCCAAACTCTCTTAATTTTTGCTGCGTGGCTAAAGATTTGTGTGGTTTAGCGTTATTGTGATGAAAGACCACACCCTTTCTATTGATCAATTCCGGCCGTTTTCTCTCAACTTCTTGCTTTAATCTCATCAGTTGTGGGCAGTAGAGAACCGAATCGATAATTCTGCCCGATGGTAAAAGCTCGTAATGAACAATGCCCTTGCAATCCCACCATACACACATAATCACCTTATTGCGAGTTTACTAGAGGTTTGCCACAGTCTGTGAAGCCTGGACGACCTTTGACCACGACCGTTTTCGCACGTTCTTGTTGTACGTGATCCACTTTTCATCACCAGTTATCAATCTCTTCAAAAAAGGCTCGGTTTCGTTACGTCTCAATGAAGAATCGCAAATGAGCACAAGGTTCATTAAGTTTCTTTCAGTGAGCTCGTTTGGCAACCAAATATCCAGTTTTTTTTTGTACCCAGCTTTTTTCAATTGGGTCAAAACTGTTTTGTGGTCAATTTCCAGTTCTTCAGCTATGTCGTATGCATGTATGTATGTATGCTCACGCATTCTAGGCCAATAAAATTTGCGCGCACAGAGCCAAGTAACATTCATTTATACTGCGATGGTTAGTTTTACCATCGTGGTATTTGCCTATAATGCCTTGCTGATGGCAATAGTCCGTTATATTCTCCAATTCAATTTTAGTCAAAACGAGTTTCATAGCAGAATTCTTAAAAGTTCTCTGTATGATAGGTATTACAGAATACATAGCTCTGAAAGGACTAATAAATAAACCCGTTTTAATTTTGGGGTTAACATATGTCTTGATGACGTTAATAATGTTTTGTAGTAACTTATATCAAAGCACTTTTATTTTATTTATTGTAAAATAGAAATATTATTATTTTATAGTTTGAAATGATTAACTATTGACACTCGTTGTTCAATCATCTGATTGAACGAGAACTGGACGCATCACTATTACTTTAAATATGGCATCATTATAATAAAAAGTGACATTAGCTACTGTCAGGTAGCTCCGTTTAATTAAAAATCCGAGTATACTTCATTTGCGCGGGAAAGTTATAGCGAATTTCAAAATAGACAGGGTGGTATTTATCTTGAATGATTCATTTCATTCACCCTTGAGCGTTTCATTCATCAGTAATTAAATGTGTAAACTAACTATTTGAGCAACTAATTATTTAAATGAAAGCTAAATAATACCTTTTCTCATTCAAATTTTTCACACACACACACACACAAATTCAAATTCATTTCTTCATTCAAAATAAACGTTGTTTTTCTTCTCTAAATGGTTTCTTTAGCGTTTAGGGTAAAAAATCTCAGTCATCGCATTGCCCCGTATCTATATGGCTTCAAGATCACCATGCTTCGAAGAAAGCTTGGACGCATCCCGGGATCCCGGGTAAATAATTTTCAAATATTTTCATAAATATACTTAGTATTAATTTTTCTATTTTTGCCAAAAATAAACGTCATCAAACATTATAAATAAATAATGTTTCGTTACGAACAAATTTAAAATGATAATTTTTACCAAGCATCAACGTAATTTTACTTGATGATATGCCATGTTCTAGAATAGGTTTAAAACATTTATTTATATCCAATATATCACACAATTTACACTAACATAACAGGCGATCCTAAATCATTAGCTATTTCGCTAATGATTTAGGATATTTTACCATACCTAATAATAATAATTTTATCACATTACTTCATGATAAAATTATTATTATTAGGCATAGGGCCAGTCAATTAAAAACAAATAATATTACAATTAAATTAATCCACCTGTCATCCATCTGTCACATAGTTGTTTTTTAGCTTTGTTTGACAGATGGATAGGCTATAAAAAAACAATGAATTCCGTTCATTACATAAACAGAAAATTAAATTTCCTTTAAATATTTTAACACAAATCCCGGTTTCTCAAACCCCGGGATCGACTAACGTCCCAGGAGCAGCCCTAAAGTAAAAAATAGACCAACATTTCCTGGCAGCAAAGCCGCGGCGCTGGGTAGTAATGATCCATATTTGTCAAGATACGCCCTTGGACTGAGATGTACGAAAACTGGAATTGTTCAAATTCACTTCGCACACATTCGCGGTGCAACTTACAACGTTTTCATAATAACTCAAATTTTGTAACCAGCTACCAATATAGTACGAGTACATTACGATACGTGTGTACGGTCTTATGTTATTGCGTAGCGCGAAATTAGCGCCCGAACTTGGCGAGTGTTTAACGTCATGCAAATAATATAGAAATTTAACCACGGGTATTATACGGATATTATATTTTATAGGACGACTGTCAAAACCCGTCCATACTGAAAGTTATTCTACTCAAGTTCTAAAAGAACTATTTAGATACGTTACGTTGATACAATTCGAGTATTTTTGGGTCTGCACCGATTACATTACTGTAACTATGGATGTGGAAGATAATTACAGAACGAATGAGATTTTGACTGTCCCACTTGTCGCACGATAGTGACATATTCATCATCACAACCCATAACTGTCCCACTGCTGGTCACGGGTCTCCTCTCACAATGAGAGGGGTATAGGCCATAGTCCACCACGCTGGCCAAGTGCGGATTGGCGGACTTCACACACCTTTGAGAACATTATGGAGAACTCTCAGGTGTGCAGGTTTCCTCACGATGTTTTCCTTCACCGAAGCAAGTGAAGAAAAGTGAAGTGAAGAAGAAAATTAGTGGTGCGTGCGGGGTTTGAACCCGGAAGCTCCGGTTCGGCAGTCCAACGTTCAACCACACGGCTATCACTGCTTAACAGTGACATATTATTTATCAGTGACATATTATCTACTTCTTATTAACTTAAAATATCATCGGTTATAAAAGTTTTCATGAGGACAGCAGTACCTAACCCACAGCATTTGTTTCCTCTGCTACTTTTCCATTGCCTGGAAGAGAATGCTAATTGTGAAAAAACAGCCTAACTTTGTAAATCGTTTTTTCAATTGTCTAAGATAGTAAACTAACATGCAGCATCGCCCTTCCGCTGCCGCCCATGAAAACTTGGACCGACTTAAAACGAGTATCGAACGATTAGTTGTGATAATTGTTGTTAAAAAAATGCAGTTATCTTCTTAATATATATAAATCTCCTGTCACGATGTTTGTCCGCGATGGATTCCTAAACTACTTAACCGATTTTAAATTGTATTGGCACACCGTGAGCAGTCTGGTCCAACTTGAAAGATAGGATAGTTTTTTATTTATTTTTATTGGGAATTAAATGTTTATTAAACATCAATAATGTTCATTTATCGTTTAATTCTATGAATTTCTCATAGATGGCTCTGTTGGTTGATCCGTCTTCCTGAACCATAGCAACGCGTGGTAGGGTCAGCTAGTTAATTATAAGTATCAGTCTCCTTCTAACACGGTCAATGCAATTTATGTCATTGTTTTTACCAAGTGGTTCATATGATGCATAAATGAAGTTGCCGTATCCAACAGCGCACCTCCTCTCACAACTCCATGTCCCGAAGGTATTCAGCAGGAGTGGTGCTTCGACCGTCAATGTAACAACCACCATTTGTTGTTCTGCTGCCTCCTTTGAAACAGAGGTCCTATTAGGAAAGGAGTAATTTATGGTTTTACGGTACAAACGCCTCCATCTAGTACAAATGTTTCGTTTTTGCTGGATTTCGCTAACTATGAGGGTAGGCGTGCAATTCAATGGAAATGGCAAAATATATATTACGTGATTTAGTGTCCCAATAAAGTACCGGTATTTTACTCATAAATTAATGTTGTTTGTAAGGTGGATAGTTCTTATGCCAGTAATGCGTTCCCAGGCGGTATTTTGATGGTGTTTGGGCGTTTGAAAACTCCCACGCGGGCAAAGCCGCAAACAAACACTGGCGTTACGTAAATAAATTTTGATTGCTCCTAAATATTAGAACCCAATTAAAAGTTTAGTATACTTATGGAAAACGTGTGTGTATTTTGATCAAAAACCATGCAAACGAACGAGATATTTGAATAAGTCTATTTTGGTAATATAATTTCCATCTAGGACGCAATATCCGTCCCGCTGAGGACTTGGGAAACTTGTTTGAACAGGGTTACCAACTGTTCGGATTCCTCTGGACATATTCGGACTTTTGGTGTTCTGTCCGCTTATTGTCCCACTTTTTGTTTTGTCAATTTATACAAAAAACTGAATACTTACCTAAAATTAAAAAGTATTCGTAAAACATTAAATTCAATTCCTTTTGTCATGGTAGTTATTATCTAAAAACTATATTTTTGTCATAATAGGTATTTTTGATTAATAGTAGGTATGTACCTACCAACTAATAGTCTAATAAACTATGAAAATTCAGTTCAGTGTTTCCGAAACAATAATATACTAAAATCTGCTTATTTTTAAATAAAAAGAAATAAAAAAATATGTTTGTGTGACTGTGTTGTCTTAAAAATATTTTTAAAAGTATCGGTATTTTTTTATAATGTTAGTTAATTCCCCGGACTTTAAATAAGATGGTATCCCTACTTGGAAGGTTCTTCAAAAGGACTTATCCAATGCCAATCACTTTTATCTTATGGAGAAGAAAGAACTCGTAACTATTGGGACAGGAAGTGAAAGAATTACTTTTACTCAAGTGGATACTTATACGCAAGACCTTCGGCTTTGAGTATTGATTAAATTGGACCTCGATTACTGTACAAAATTAATTGAGTCGGGTTTACATGAGTGGCTATCCGTCTGGTTATGCCATTAATACAAAGAGAAAACAAAAATAACGTACATAAATGTTGAATACTGAATAGTTTTTCTTTTTATATTTATATATTATAACAATAGAATTTGTCTGTGCGTTTGTGAGCGCTAGACCACTTTTCCAAAATACTGATATCACAAATCCCCATAGGCAAATAACTTTTTCAATATCTCTATTTTTTTCTATTGTTACAAGTACTTATAAATTTAAAAACTTTGCTGTTAGTTAGATTCTCATCAAAATTTAACAAATAATTAGACCTAAAATTCAGTAAATATTAAGTGTAATTTATAATTAATAATACAAGTTATTACATATTATAAAGTCGGGTCAATAATAGGGGTCGATTTTTAGACCTCGTCGACTTTCGTTTATGTCGACCTCAGGTCTTGCGTATTATCGACCACTTTGGAAATTCATGGTCTAGAGGGTCGCTAAATGATTAATTGTTGTTAATTATATATTATGATCTTCGCCCATTCGTTCCAATCGTGCCATATACATACATAATTATGTACAAAATTTCTTTGTGACAAAATGAGATTTAAATGGGAATTTCATTATTCGTATTGACTCCAAAAACCTTAATTGTGGTCTGACACGCACTTTCCCGTTTATTTTAAATCAATTGAAAAATTTGTCCGTGGCTACAGAAGCTGGAGAGAAAATTTAATTTCTCCCAATTTTCGTTCACATAACCAACGTACGGCTATAGTAGGTGTGAAGCGTGCAATGTCTGACTTCATGAGAGCGGCGATTGAATTTAAATTATAATAATAATTCAACGGGGGTGTGGCTTCATCTACCTTGAGCCAAGCCAACCTTCCCTGATAGTGCATCCTGCAGAATAATGGATGAGCTACACAAAGGAATAAAGTTAAATAAAAATAATTTAAGTATAAAAAAGAAACATATTATTATGCCATACGCTATTAAACACATAACCCGAGTACAACGTGATTTGTTATATTCATTACAAAATTAATGACAAACCCGAACTGTCGTACATCGCGCGTCGTAAGACAAGTGCCTTTACGGACAATTTCGAGCAATGTAGGTGTCCTTTAAAACGAACGCAATATCCGCAGCATTACGGAAACCTTAAAAAGAGCCTGAATGGGACTCGTCACAAAGCACTGCATATTAAAACAGCATTTCGTAATTACATACACAATTGGTTTGTTCGGGTTTAGTTAAGTAACGTGTGTTCCAAACGTGTGTTTGGATGGGTATTGCCATGATGTTTTTAGTAAGTTTTTTTATTGATTTAAGGCAGCAAACGAGCATGCAGTACCCTTCCTCTGCCGCCAATGACAACTGTGACCGACCCAGAAAAAGACTTAAATCAGGACTAGAAAGATCAGTCTAGTTAGCAGAGGGTTATTATTAAGCACGTTAGTTGGTCAGTTAGTAGGTATGTACGAGGACTGGGACAGGGAGTGATGGTTCTATTAGTTGTTGATAATAATAGTCCAGTTAGTAGGTAATTGTTAGTAGGATTCTCGATGTAATTCGATCACAGATGTGTCGCTACCTATGAGGATTAAGATGATCGCCTCTAAAAAAGGGTAATCGGTCCCACACCTTTCTAACTGGAACACTTTTCTTAATTAAAATAAGTAGATTTGAGTACAGAAAAGTAAAAAGATTTTATCTAAAGCGGATAAAGTTGGATGTAATAGCAAACTACCTGGATTACATTGCGAGATAATAGGAATTTATGAATATTGAGAATAAATTGACTATGCCGGAGCTAAGTCTTAGTATGATTAGGGGCACCAGATATTCGGATTTGTCCGTACATGTCCGGACTTTGAAAAACTGAACAAAAACTTCAAAATAAATGTGCATGTTAATACGTTTTCATCCTTTTATTAATTACGAAAAATGATTACCTATCATTGTTATCACAAAAACAATTAGCTTGTAACTACTAACTAAATATAACTATTTAATTTAAAGGAAATCCTGCAAAATTTTGTTTTGTTACTAAAATGTCTGTACTTTTTATGTCCGTATTTTATAATATCAAGGCAATTGTCCGTACTTTTCAAATTTTGAGATAGTACCCCTAAATGATGGAGTAGTTGGTGTTAAGGAAATTTTTAAACTTATTGTAAAATGTTTGTAATATTTCTGATATAAAAGGTTTATACAAGATTTGATTTAAATAAGAAAATTAACTATAAACTAGTTAGATAAACTTCTTAGATTATTACATATGAGAAGAATAGAATATGTCTATCTTTTGTGACTATGATGTTAATAATCGTAATTGGAATAGATGACATGCTTAATTTCTTCACTATTTACTAATGACTAAAATGGTTTAATTGTGAACCGATTGTAATAAAACAGAGATTAGATAGATACTCGTACCTTCAAGCATATTACGTTACAACCGAAAACCGCATTCAAATGTACTAAGCCGTTTTTGAGATAAGCGAGAATAAACGCTTAGAAAAAAAATAAAAAAAGTGTGTGCAATTCACACGTGCTCTAAGTGAAAACTTCAAAAAAAACCAATACTGTCAGTCCAAATATTGATGTTTTGCTTTGCTTACGTAAGCCGCCATTTATCCAATGCTTCCTATCTCATTTTCTCCCACGGTAAAATGAGTCTGTCTCTTTTTCGTTTCCGTTTCATTTCATTTGCGCGTCATTTCCGTTTCATCGAATTCCAATCACAACGATACGATAGAAGTTTTCACTTCAAAAAATTCATTTCCTTTATTTCTGTTTCAGGTATTACGTAAATAAATACCCTATGTACAGACACCCACGAACACTTTTATAACTATCGTAGAACACAAGTAGTTTTAATATCTAGATAGATTAATTTAACTTCGCAAAGCTGCAGTGCGATACATCGAAACTCACTCGCTGGCTCTATTTAAGAGAACTTCGTCAAGTAAAGTTCCATGTAATCACATTGTGGGCACGACTGAGGCTACGTCCAGTATAAATACCTACTTCATGTATATTTATAATTATATTTTTATCTTGGAAACAAATAGCAAATAAGCATTATATTTTCGAAATTTTAACGATATTTTCGTTATTTCTACATTTACGAAAACCTGTGTCTAAATCAAAGTTTACATTTTTTGTCATCTCTAAACTGTACAATTTCACAAGAAAGCCTTGAACATTCTTGAACACGAGCCGATACCCACGAGTGCATTAAACTAGTCTCGTAGACACAACGTGTTTCTAACTTAATAAAGGAAACGCTGAAATATCTTGCATTTGGGTATATTTTTGCTTTTGTTCTACACTCGAAACTTGGATTGTTACAGGGAATGCTCTCTGAGGCAAAGCTAAGTCACGATTAGTAACGGAAACTTCAATATTACGAGTAACACTAAGTTTACGATCAAACTTGCGAGCACAACGGAATTTTGATGACTTACTGCCGGTGCTATTTCTAATAAATTAGTTCGGAGAATTCCTGCAACATGGTGATCATCCAGCAATATACCATCAGAAGGGCCAGGTTCAACTGCGCGCATCCTAAATTTGGTCTGTAAGGGCTTCAACCTTCTTGAGTCCAAGTCCCTAACTCCCCTCTCCTACTCGTGGAGCAACCGGCGGTGTGGTCGGGCTCTCTACCACTTTAATCCCAACGGTATACATGCATGGCTGTATTGTTTTTCACTACTATCCCTATATTTGCAAATTTTTTTGCGTATTTCGATCGCAGTGTCAGAGAGCCAGAAATAATGCGAGTCCCCGTTTCTTTTTTCGGACGGAAAGGTGTCAGTGATGCCATTACTGTTTAGATTACCATCAAGTGACTTGTCTAGTCGTATTATGGCTATTAAAAAAATATTTTTTCAATACTTAGGGATGTGCGCTTACAACCTACATTAACACTCGGTCTACAAAAATACAGTTATAGATACTACATAATCAATGATCAAATCATAACAATCTCTTATGCAGTGAAGAAATGAAGCGTTAAGAGAATTATCCAGAGATTTCTGAAAGATCAGTAAACGAAGTCAAAAGGTCTGTATAAAACTTGATGACATCGAATAACGATTAAAATCTCCGTATTCGGCATTGCCACATACAAGTGGAATTAATGCTAGTACCTATTGTGCAAGAATTGCTCCCCAGTCCGTATCCTTTCGTATCTTTAAAAGGGTCAGCACGATTCCGCACAGGTGCTACTAAAAGGACGCAGGAGAGACATCCTGAATTCGTTTTTCCTTGTAATAGATTTCTTTATGGGCCCATTTTATGGCGGCGAGGCATGTTAGTTTTATTACGGGTGGATGAAACACCGGAATACGATGTTAAATTTTAAACCAAAGACATTTGAAATGTATTTGTTGTTTGACAGACAGGAATCATCGTCATGAAGACTAGTTATTCTGGCCGGTGATACGACAAAAAAAATATAAATCACTAACGCTCTCAAGTATGCACTTGCACTAAAATGGAAGTAGGCTAGAGACATCTCACGGTACAGGTGTGGTACAAGGATAAAAGATGTACCATAGAGACCATACGGTAGAAAGGCCCACGAGGAAAAACTTTAGTAGACCAAGGAGAAGACGGAGGGGTAGAATCGACGATTTTTAACAGAAGTGGGGAACAACTGGTTAAACTTAAGCAAGGACAGGGACCCATGAAAGACACTGGAGGAGGCTTATACCCAATACCCCAACAATAATTTAAGAAAGCTTACTAACTACATTACAAAAAATTTGGTTGTCTGTAAAGTCGGTTTACTGACGATAGTTGAACGTGACAACGTCTTAAGAAAATACTGATGGAATGGTAGCATTTTTCAAAAGAAAATTTTAATTTCATTTCTTTAATAGATTTGTCAATGTCAATTATAGCATAACCTACAATCGCACTAGCGGACCGATGCTATTCATTTTAATGATGAAAGCACGAATACCTATTCGACAATATATCACTGAATATATAATTAATATCGAAAGAATCATTACCTTTATCGCTGTAATTATCGTTGCTATAAACAATTGACACCACATTCACTTTTCACTGCACTTGATACTCGATCAAAACATATAAATTAATGTACTATAGTATAGCAGCTGTCCACGCAAACGCATCGCTCACTCAAGTAGGAGAGAGACTGATGTCGGACGCTGCCGAACGCTGCCGAACGCAAAGGCCGATTGCTACGCCGTTACGGTAACGACGGTAACGCATGAGTCATGTTTTTTCATGCGTGCCACCGAATTATAAGACGTTGTCACGTCAAAATAATGTAAATATATATATAATTAAAATATGAATTAAATGGCTTTGTTTTGTATAGTATTCTGGCCGTAGTAACTTTACCGTACCACCTAACGGTGCTCAAAAGCAGGTAAGATCTTTTACTGTACGAAAATTTAGGACCTTTAATGAGCTCATCAATTAGTAAAGGGCTTTATCTATCCTTGAATCTGCTCATGGTAACATGATCTTTTAAAAGAATCGATAAGAATGTCCATTTATCGCACTTATACAAAAAAGGAACGACTTAAGCCAATGGCACGAAAAAAACGAGAGAGAATGATACTTTGTTTTGTCTCACTTTGCGTGCCGGTTTTTTCAAAGAAAGCACAGTTGCTTACAAGCAAATTTGACAGCTGACCGTCGATTTTTTCTTGAGCCACATACAATTGTACTTTCTCGTGCTATATAATGTCGGCCACGCTCACCAGATGATCCTTCTCCGTCTACGGATTACAGTAGGTAACTACGATAATGATAGCTTTTACTTTCCTCGAATAAGCATCTATTTCAGTAGTTATCTTTAAAAGGGTCACCAGGTGGGACACAAAAGCCGAGATGTCTTGGGCTCCTTTTTCCCTGTAATAGATTTCTTTGCAGTAGTTGTGGCGGCGAGGGATCCTGAATTTATTGCGGACGTTGTATCACCGAGACGTGCTGATGTGGCATTATAGTTCTGTTTTATCATCTAACGACCCAATGCAATGTTCTTGTCTTCTTTTTTTCTTTATTTAATAATAATAATAACGCTACATTCTCATAGCCCTACACTAGGATTCCCTGTGTCGCGGGTGAACTACACACAAAGACAACTCATGCAACGACTTGTCGTGTTCAGTCGCTGCAAGTTCATGGCTTCATCCTTCCAGCGGTACTTGGGACGCCCGACAGGCCAAAGTGGTATAATATTTCGTTCAAAATACACATGCTGAGTGAGATAGGACTTATCCCGCAGTCATGATACATTTATGTCATTTTCCTCCGAATGCGTCATCACTATCATTATAGTGTGTGAGGGCGCCGTATAAGGCCGCACCGCACAGCATTATCACAAGCGAATCAAGTTGTATTATGTGTACGTATGTATAACACCAAAATGTTACTATTTTTTTTTTTATTGAATTAAGGTCAGTCACCAAGAGCAATATGAGAGAGAGAGAGAGAGAGAGAGAGAGGAGAGAGAGAGAGAGAGAGTGAGAAGAGACCTTATAGTTAAGATGGATTGTTTTCTTTACTTACTCTTCAAAATTTCGACCACGGTGGGGCTCTAGGGTAAATTAAGAACATTAAGATTATCCATCATTCAAGGGGAACTCCAATCTTTGTCTGTAACGGTCAAAGTTTAACCGTCCCTTTTAAATTATCGTTGGTAAATCAAGATAAAGGTAATTTCACTGAAAGTTTGCTTCTTAAGTTGTGTTCGCGACCGTATGAATACAAGTGAAGACAAGTTTTATTTGAAAGTAGCAAACCGACCTCGCTTCCTTGGGGAAAGTCATTCGTTTGGTACTTAATAGTTGTCCGTGTATGTTTGGAATGAAGTTCCTTTAAGGCGTTTGCTTCGTTTATTGGCGAAAAACTTTAACAATTTTTTTTGTTGTAGACTAATTAGTTATAAACATGTAAGTGACATGTGACATTACTGTTCAACTTGCCTTTTGGTATGCCCGTTACATTTTTTAATGTATAATTTTGGTTCTAGAATATTTTACTACGTAATATAAAAACCGTCAAAAATTGCATTGTAGACTTTATTATAATCCGGCTAAAATGATAAGTATGTACATAGAAAAATAAAATGCTAACTGCTATACAACAATAAGCTGACTTTTATTTCAATTCTCCGCGACGGAGGGATGCGATCATGCGACTCCCTTAGACATGGTAGAGAAAACACGTCAATTGGTTACAAGGGGCGCGTTCGCTCAAAACAACTCTTCTACAAAAAAGGGAATGTTTATATTGTAATAGCTTAGTGAATGCGCTCAAAGTGTTAATTTCATAATCTTCAACTTTATTAACAGTAATTACACACGAAATAATCATTTGTTACATTAGGGGTTGTGTAAAAATTGTATTTTTGTCATTTAACGCACGTTCCCTACTGATTCCCTATGTTTTTCATCGTGTAACAAGCACGCGCCTATCCCGTATACGGTGTGAGACATTGAACCTATACAAGGTTACTGAAAAACGTCAATTGTGAGTTTATAACGTCGCTCGTGCCTGAAAACAAACGTGTTGTGATTTCCTTGATGCTGGCGATATGATCAGGTATTCTTTTTCTAGTCTATTGATAAAAGTGTTTGTAATTGTGCCTGTTCCAATATTGGAGTCCCATGACACCTCTTTTATTTATTTACCTACTTAGTGGAACACTTTTACATACAAATTAAGTTTAACATTTTAAGTAATAATTTTAAATTAAGTAATTATAATTAAGATATTTTGTTTCGTGTGTATTTCACAATCATCTATTGACCTATTAAATTCTTCGTTAAAGAAATTTACAACTTTAATGGCCTAAACAAGCCAATTTACTAAAAACTCTCAAGAATACGTTTTGTTTCATAGCCTCTAGGTTATAAATCGAAAATTTATCCATTAGCTTCAGGATTATCACTTCTGGGTAATAGAATTTGAATATCCTCATAAAATTCAAAGCGCTTTAAAATGAGATAGTTTATATTCTAATATTATCTTCTTATCGCTAGGTTCAGTATTTTTTTAAGTGAATACTTCTTTAGTATCGTTGTGATTTGGAATTCGTTGAAACGGAAATGACGCGAATGAAGTATCGGCAAAATGGCGACTGACGTAAGCAAGCAAAAATCAATATTTGGACAGTATTCGTTGTTATGAAGTTTCACTTCTAGCACGTGAAAACTGCACACATTTTGACTTTCTTTATTTAAATAGCCGACGAGCGAGTAGGTACACAAATGATCAGGTTGAAAATGTTGTAAGTGGTCATCAGCGGCCCATGGACGTTAGCTTGTTAGCAAAGAAAGCTTCTAGCATAATTACTCAATGAAGTGTTAAGGATATTCGACTACTTGCGAGCATGTTGCAATGCAGCTATTTTGGGCTTTATAAGATTATTATTATGCTAGAAGCTTTCTTTGCTAACAAGCTAACGTCCCAGGGGTTCCTGTAGACCAGTGGCCGGCATTTTCATTTTAGGTACATTTTTAGTAACCCTAATATGAGCAAACAAGCCACCTGATTGTAAGTGGTCATCATTCTGTCACCGATGTCCATCTAAATGACCCATATTGGGTAATGACATCGTTGATGTCTTTAGTGTACCATGGGATGTATGGATGGATGGATACCATGGATTTAATTACCCATGGACATCGGTAACTCACAAATAAATTACCGATGCGTTGACGGCCAAGAAAGTATACAGGATGTTACAAAAAAAATTCACCGAATATTTTTTTTCGATGTAGTATTACTTAGAATCACGGTCCGAAAGCGTGGTTACAATGTTTCTGTTTGAGCCCCTAACACCATGTATATAAGAAAGAATGAAAGGTTACTTGAAATAAAGTGTTAAGGACATTCCAATACTCGCGTATATGGTACCATGGCCTGACTAACCTATTACGGAGCAAGGGTCTCTTCCTAGAACTGAGGAGGCCTAGAGCATTCTCTACCACGCTGCGCTAGTGTGGATTGGTAGAGGGGTTAGTGGCTAACCCATGTGTTAAGCTTAAAATCATAATTATAATCGCGATGTTACGTTTACAATCATGCATGTAGCTATTACTGAATACCTACTGACATTATTCAATGTGGTACGTGATTCACCTCCCAAAATTAAATGTAATGTAAATTTCAACAGTATTGTAATTATTGGATATATGCATGTTAGCTCTGTACTACAATAATATCCGACATGGATGCGATAAAGCATGTTCAGATGAACGCGGTATCCGCTACAGCTGTGGGTAGCGAATAATATCGCGCACCATTGGATGCCGGCTTTTGCGACATCCCTTAAGTACTGCCTAGATAGGCGATATTTTTTCGCCGCTCAGCGCGGGATAAAGGTAAGCGGACACAGTTCCGCTACAGAATATCAACCCTAACTTAATAACCCTAGTGCGAACGCACACATATAACATACACAAAAATTTAAGTATCGTGAGGTTTCTCTCTGTTATTTTGTGGTTCTGCGCCGCACACGGATGCCTTCTATTTTCTAGAGCAGAAGCAATATTGTCTTAGGTGAAAGGAGTAGAATACCGCTAAGTACAACGGTACCGCTACCTACAGTGGCAGCGAATACCGCGTAATCTGAATAGGTCCTAACACCGACCACACAGCCACTACACTCCTAATGTTTGATTTTCCGTATTGAATGCATTCTGGCAACTAGCTGAGGTGGTGACTGGCTAATTTAACGCTGTGATTGGCTAATTCAAGGCCATACGAAACGTTGGAAAGAAATAGATTAATTTAAGCAACGGGAAAGAATGAGACGGCACGAATTTATATCGGTACTATAATACTGATGTGTTCTTTTAAACCATTCGCCTAGGAGTCTAGTGGCCGTGTGGTCGGTGGGTCCTAAGAACTAAATTGTTCAGCGGTTTTAAAAAGTTAATACGATAACCCGTATGGGCAGTGGTTACCATGCCGAACCGCGATTCGTAAATCCCTGGATTTGATTACCAGCGAGGCTGAAAAATGAATGATGAATTAAATTTTGGTTCTCGGCCTGGGTGTGTTCTGATTTCTTGTTTTGGATTTATATTTGTCTCAAATAATGGAATACTTATATGTACGTATCGTGATTTATTTTATGTAGGTATTTCTATGTGATTTATAGACGACCAATGATTTGTGACGAAACCGCTGCTTAGGTATTGGTATTGGTGCTGCCTGCGAAGCGGGAGTCCCGGGTTCGATTCCCGGCCGGAGGAAATATTCAATGTGACAAATACATACATGTTTGTTACTGTGTTATTTGTGTTGTCACCCGCGACACAGGGAATTCAATGCGTAAAAATTAAATAACGCGAGAAGTGTAGCCTATTATAACAGTTTTTTTATTATTTAGATACTTATTATATTTTTTTTTTAATTAAGAAATGCGAGGCGAAAGACTACTAAGAATACAGTTCCTATCAAATTAACGTTCAAGTATTAAATCTTAATTTAAAAAACCTAAAAAGGATCGTACTCACAAATGGGTAAGCTTTAAATGAGTCACTTAAATCGTTGAGCGTGAAATGAATATCAGGATTTTGCTATGGTGTTTTTGTGATCTCAAAGTTTATGAAAAACATCAAATTCGTCGATTATGTCGGCTGTTACTTCAACTTTGCTATGGACTGCAGAGCCACATTACAAAACATTAGGAATTATTCGATATAGCTTTTTACAAACAATATATAAGTTTCCCGAAGCGAATCGAGGGTTTGCTACTTAATAAAAATATCGATATTAACACGATATATACATTTTTAAACAGTATATTTATCTCGGTAGGGCAATGATAGAACAAAAGGACGACGCCGGTGGAAATGTTCCAAACTTGATTCGAACTTCTGCCCCCAGGGTACGATTTCCAGCGACGCCTTTGACTTCGCTTCTTGTACGTTTTGCGTCGCAACATTTCTTTTTTTCCGCATCGCCAGATGGGGCTTAATCGAATAAATTGAAATCATGGGTACCAACTAAAATGAGATTTTAAGTCAAAAGAATAATCTTTTGCAAAGTGGATTTCGCACCCGGACTATAACAGGATTACAATTTATGTAGGATTATTATCAAGAATTAACAATGTGTTTCATGCAAAAAGTGTGCAATTAGCACACGGTAGAAGTGAAACTTAGAAACTAGATTTTCAACATCTAAAACATTAAACTTATTTACATCTTCAAAACGTTCGTTTGGTCAATTGATTGCTATTTTATAATTTCCCTCGAAGATTTGCACCACTCCATTCTAGTAGGTACCTTAAAAACCTTTCAGTAGAAACACGCTTTAATAATTTTATTTAATTTAACGCTTTTATAATTAAAGCAAAGAAAACATGAAAATTGCTTAGAAACGCCCACGTAGCACCGAGGAGAAGAATAAGATACTCAGACAGAAACAATTAACAATACCTGACCGTCGTGACTGCGAACAAAACGCTAGACGCTCCCCCACCGCAGAGGACGCCATTATCGAGAAAATGTATTTTTATATCGAATCAGGATAAAAGCGTTACAACGCATGTAACGCTAAAGGTTTGAGAATTAGTCCTAAAAGCTTTCTTTGGTTCGTGGCAAAATGAATTAGTTCTCGTCATGGTGACACGCAAGTTGAACTGAAAAAGGTCCTGCGGCGCTGAGTTTGCTTTTAATATAATTAAACAACAGGCTTTTAATATTTTATCGGTTAGGATGCGGTGTAATTTGGTGTTTTGTACGGAACATTGTGACGAGACGTAAACACGTTACCAAAGTCTGTAGATTTTTTGTTCTTCAAATGGGTCTAAACCAACTCAAATATTAGACCAATGTAAAGAAAAAAAATTTTTTTCTTTTAAATGTAAACAAAAAATTTTACAATAACATCAGCATTGCAATTTTACTTCTGCGTCATAAATATCATGTAGGCCTACCTACCTACATACCTACATACCTACTGATCAATTTTCATTCTGTCTGCATGCTTTATTACCATTTTACCGCAACATAGCAACATTACCGTAAATACCCCTCTGGGACCCTCACCTGGGTCCCCGTAAATACCCACAAAAGCACGACTCATTGTCGATTTATATTTCTAGCTGAAATACCTATAAGTACGATACAGCTAAATTTAATGTTCTATCCTTTGCACAGTTCTTATATTCGAAAAACGATTCGTTTTGCTTTCGAATAGTAGAACTATCTACGGGGCGTAAATGTTCATTTAAGAAACGATTTTAAAGACGCGTTACTGGTAACTCGAAAACGATCGGTTTAACCACCCGAAGCCAAAAAAACGAAACACAAAAATGAGGTACCACGCTGGACTGCCCATCGAAGAGTTTTGATTCCCAGCGAGGTGGACATTTTAATATTGAATGTGAATAAGAATACACACAAAGACAAAAGTGTGTGTGTTGTCCATAGCAACGACGACGTGACACAGGGAATCCTAGCGGGAGGACCAAGCACTCCTAGTGAGTGTGCTATATAAACCCTTATTACTATTTTACATAAGTATCATTGTCCATATCGAAAACTGAAATCTCATATCTCCTACTCCTCCTTGGTAATAACCATAAATATCAAATTCGCTGACCAGTTTCAGACTCAGACCTCTGTGCTCAGACTCCCTGCAACGTGTAATATCAGTAGGTATAATAAATTTAAGGGGGCTTTAAAATTGTAGAATCTCAAAGGTGAACAAAATGAGTTTACGAAAACCCTAATACAATATTCAAATTCAATTCCAAATCTTATTATCCTAAGTGTTTTGTCTGTACACTTATTATCGTTATTCTTTTTAGGGTTCCGTACCTGAAAAGAAGAAACGGAACCCTTATACCCTTATAGGATCAATATGTTGTCAGTTTGTTAAGACCTTTTTTCTGAGGAACGCGTGGAGGCATCAAGCTGAAATTAATATCAAATACTCAGGTCTGCAATCACTTGGAGCGGAGAAAAAATCTAGCTTCTAAGTCAACTCAATCAAAAGATACGGCCTTTTACGACAAGTCTCGTTTACCTAGAATCATGAAATTTAGCAAAAAGTGAGAATCTTACAGTAGATACAAATAAAGGAAAAAACCTAAAATTGGTAATTTATAGTTTTATCACAGAAAAATACCATTACAAATCTATTCAATATCTTATTATTACGGAACCCTCCTCGGTGCGCGAGTCCGACTCCCACTTGACCTGTTTTTTTCTATCTTATCATCACTAATACCGTTGGTAATTTAATAAGCTGCATGATAGATTTGAAGGACCTTAAAAAGAAGTTATTTCTATGCCCGAAACGTCGGGGCTTAACTTAATTAATGATTTGAAAAGCGTATAAAAGAAAAGTGAGCCGGTAATTATAACCTCTGCACAAAATATAAATCTACAGAAAATCATAAAATTTTGTACAAAGCTTCACTGAAACATCCTTTTTAGTAAATTTGGGAAATTCATCAAAATTTATCAAACATTTACGTAATTAAAATAAAAGACTAGGTAACTAGTTTCCTCGGCTGAAGAAATCAAAAAGGCTCTTTGAAAGCTAATTGTATCACTCCAATCTTTTCTCCGAGCTATTCCCTTTTGCACTTTCTAATTAGAAACTATAATTAATGAATTTTCATTCTTTTTGTTCATCGTGAACCTTGGATTAAAAACTTTCAAGAAATTTTCATTTTACTTTTTTGTCGTAGTCTTCGGTCTAATTAAAATGTTAAATTTTACCTACAAAATAAGCATCATAGTTTAATTAGAATTTTGAATAATCTTACAAGTAAAAAAAATGACTTCAAAATAATGCAAATTTAAGACCTAAGTATATTATGGTTTTCTCATAGACGCCATTATCAGAACTGGACCAAATTGAAAGGATCACACGGGAAGCACAATCTTTCGAATAAAAAAGAATCATCAAAATTGTTATCAAATTTATTTCATATGTTTTGCGGAGAACACTCTTACGCCATCCTGCGTTGATGCGCGCGCATATTTTGTTAATAATGCATTCACGTTCAACTTCTCCGTAGCGTACAACCTGTGAAAAAACCAAATATGACTGTAAAAACGTCTGTTTAAACGTTGTAAATTAAACGGGGGAGTCAAAATCCTCAAATGTGAATAGTAAGTAAGACACGCGCTGCCGGTCAAAAAAAGGACAGGAAAGAAATAAAGAATCTCTTTTTTAGCCTTATCTGGAAGAAACTGAAAAATATCTATAGCGAAACAAAAATGAACAATTCTATAACTTACTCAATATATGGAGAAATTTCATCCACAGTCCACTTTGCCTTCATTTGGAACAAAACCTTGAATCTTTCATTTATATCCTCTGGAAGCTCGCTTTCAACAAACCCCCATATAACCTGTGGGACGCTGGTCTTATCTATTATTGCTATTCCAGACAGCATAGCCTCCTGGAAATTAATTTCCAGGATTTAAAAAGATTACTGAGCGTATCTCGAAAGTAAACTAGTGTTTCTGCGCTTTTATGACTATGTATTATAAGTAATCTTTGATAAACACTATAAACAATTACCCACCTGCGTTACCATTCCTTCAGGCACGGAATCTTTCCAAGCTTGCAAAAATTCAATCAAATTAAATTTTCCTGCACTTTTAAGTAATACCCTTGCGAGGAACCGACATACTTTGTCCTCCTTGTATTGATAATATTGTGTTCCGTTCTCTAAATCAGTCTCAAGCGTATAAAATCTGAACACAGTTTCTAAAATCGGATGAGGAACTAGGTCTTTAAGACTTTCTAGAGTCAATTCTTTTGATATTCTATTCAAACTCCACGAGTTCTCCTCGATCAAGTCGAGCATGTACGACAGCACACGAAATTCATAATCAAATTCCAACAAACGGTAATGACCATCTATTTGAATAGCCTGTATCTTTTGTAGCTCTTCATCCAACTCAGCCTTTGATGCTTGGACTAGGTCTAATAATTTCTCATGATTCAGTAACTTGGATTTGTCTACGTCATATTCCAATTCTGGTCCTTGATATTTGGTGGCTTCAAGAAGTTTCCTTAGTTTGGTTAATCGAGGTTTACACGGCTTCAATTCATAATAGGTAAAAAAAGTATTTAAAATGTCTTTGTGTTCGATATTTCTAGGAGCCTTTGCACCTTCATCGGAATCAGTAGATTTATTTAAGCTAGTATTCGATCTTTCGAAAGAAGAATCGGAATCGCATTCCACTGAATTGTTTTTTATTGTTTCATCTAGTCCCGTAGCTGCGGCAAATAATAAATCGGGTACCAGTAAAAGACTATTGGAAGTCTCCGCTTCTTTTACATCGAAAGTTTTGTTGTTAGTGCATAAAACTACGTTTTCATCTGGATCACCTACAACATAAATATTTTTTTACTAATGAGAAACTCAGATCTGGAAAACAAAAGTCTACATTTTGAATTTGTTTGTGTTAGAGTTAAAAAAAATTAAAACCTTTAAAAATTAATGGATTGCCACTTTCTATTTCTTTTAAGAGGTAATCGTCTAGGAGCATAAGTCTTAAATTATCATGTTGTTGACTTGGTTCAGGAAATCTCAGTACTTGCGTAATTTCAGTCAATTCAGATTCATGCAATTTCGCTGTTTTTATTATCTTCCTGACATCCTCGGGTGTTCTTCCTTCGCTACAACAACCAATATTAAATCATGATTAGGTAATTTATTAAGTAAGTAAGTACTACTATAGGGCACAAGTCTCTATGCCGCCCGAAGGCCTCCCAGATGACCTAGCGATAATAAATCGGAAGTACCGGAAGTCCGGAACTGACGGCTTAACATCAGTAGTATGGTTGACTACCATTAGCGGTCACCCGTCTATTCTTCGGCCGAGTCCGCTGTGGCAGTCGATTAATTACGATCGCCTCAAGCCGCCGGGGCCCGGGCTATGACTTCTTAATTTAAACTTTACTTTATAAAAATTCATTCAAAATAAGTTTATTTTTGATTGAAGGTTGGCAACACTTAAATATTGTTCTCGAATAGGTACCTACGTTTTGATTGTCGTAAACATAAAACTAAGTGTCAACTGTCAGTATGTATGGCAGTCATTCGGTCCGTCAATCAGAACACGAATCTGCTGAAGACTGCTCCGTGTTGTCAATTGTCAAGTCCAAGTCAAGTGTCAATCAAAATATTCAAAATAGTTTCATCATTTTGACATTAGATTTCTTATCGACTTCGATCCTTATAAATTTTACGTGATTTCTAAATCAAATCACGTTTCGTTTAGTTACTAGTTTAGTGAAAATAGTGTTCAAAATCTAAAATGTCTCTTTTTAGCGATATACTTCCGTTAAACAAAAATGAGGATAAGAAACAACAGCAAACGAGTGCGAGTCTATCTCCTTATTTGAATTTCGATCCGAACTACATCCCTAAAATGCAGCCAGAGTTCATTTATCCTGATGATAGCCACATGGCATCTACTGCGAGGCGGTCCAATGTCGCTTTGCCCATTATTGGCATGTCCTTCATGACAGGATCAGGTAAGTCTTCAGTCAGAACTTGTAACCTCAAAGTCACAACTTTACATAACATTATGTTAAATAACTTACCTACTCATGATATTGTTTACTTAGGTAAGTACATTTTCGTTGTCTAGATATTTATCTTGCAAACGAATATTTTTATATTGCATAAAATTATTGTTGCATTATTAATTTAAGATCTGTTATTCATTTTTATTTTAAGCGCTAATACACCCATACCCTCGCACTAGGGATTCCCTTTGTTACAGACCGTAGATAACATAAATATCACATCACTAAAACCCATGACCCAAGAACAAACATTTATCTGCCACATAAATAATTATCTACCCAGGCGTAGAAACTCAGGACCCCCGCTTTGCAGGCCTAGTGCTCTCTAACTTTGGTAACATCCAAGCTGATTGGTTGCTTGTCTATCAATGACAAATAAAATGCTTGAAGTGAAGCATGAAACTTATTATTAAAAAGTTATTGCACACTGTAAATCATGTAAGGCACCTCCGCATGATTTCTATACTAAATTGGTATAAACCAATGCTTGCCCATTGGCCTCTAATATGGGATTAAATGCCACCAATCTGCATTGGAGCAGCATACCTAGTTTAGTATGCTCCTTAGTTATGAGGAGCGACCCATGCTCAGTAGTGGGCCATTACTAAGTTGAAGCCGCACAAGATCAAATGAATCACATGACACTGCAATATTCATTTTTATATATTTGATCAACAGGTTTAGGAGGCATGGCTGGTTTGTACAAGGGACTGAGAGCAACAACACTAGCAGGCCAAGTGGGGAAAGTTCGAAGAACACAAATCGTCAACTACATCATGAAACAAGGTTGGTAATAATATTGTTCCTAATTCAGACATGGGCAACATATAATCATTACAGATTACAATTACATCTGAGGCCTGGAAATGCACCTACAAGCGCCTATTGAGAAAAGGTAGTTAGAACATTCTTGGCAGGGGCATGTAATCCATAACCATGATTACATTTTGGGAAAAACGCACCAGATGAAGTAGTAATCGGTTATCATGATTACATTTTTCGCATGTCTGTTCTAATTCAGATTCAGATTTAAAATTTAAAGGCACTTTAGCAAAACGGTGGTAAATGCAAAAAATGACGTTTGTAAGTGTATTGAAAATACCTACATGAAATAAATGATTTGAGGTTTTTTTTTAAATTGATAATATCAATAATAATAAACTAAATATTAAAGTCTGCACACATTATTGTGAGTGTTTTGTTAAAAGTTATTATGCTATTAAATTTTATCTTGTGATAACTACCTGAACCAAGAATGCTCATAAGAATTTGTATTATTACGATGTCCACTTTATGTAATACATTATTATTTAATGACTAATCATTTGTTGTTTTCAGGAACAACTACTGGCTGCACTTTAGGAATCATTGCATCATTCTATTCTTGCATTGCCCTCGGAGTCACATGGGTGCGCGACCAGGAAGACACTGCAAACACATTCATTGCTGCTGCCACTACCGGATTAATATACAAAAGCACAGCAGGTCTCCGATCTATGGGTCTCGGTGCTGCCACCGGCTTAGTCCTCGCAGGAGTATACACCTTAGTAACAGATAATGATAATATTTGGAGCAAAACTAGATACAACCGATTGTGATTCAAAACATCCCCCTATTGTTAATTCTGTAAATAAATAGACTGTTATTTTTAGTTATGTTTATAAAATTTGCACCAAAAGATCTGTAGTGTTCAAGACTTATTTTGCCATGTCTAACGCTTTTTAGATTAGTGTGCCCGTTGTAGTTATTCTGCACTCAAAATTATGTCCCATATTGAGGCAGATTTAGCACAAATAATTATTTTAAGTTTAAAATAAAACATTTTTTTGAAAAAATTACAATGTATTTAATTTCAGTTAGCATTTACATTAGGTTTAATAATATATGGTGATGTTTAGTTTATTTACAAGTTTCATAAATATATGTTATTTATAACAGGTATCATAGGATGGGATATGGTACAGGAATGGGAACAGGTTACATGCCTAGCACAATCCAGGGGATTGCATTGGATCCCCTGGATTTAAAATTTGCAATAGCTTCACATATTTAGAATATTTGCTTTAATGACTGCAGTATTAGTAAATTGACATTATGAGCAATTTCAAAAATACTAGTTTTTCTTAGGTGCGAGTAGTGTTTACCATTCTACAAATTGAAATCATTTTATTTATATCTACACAATCATTAAAAATCCAATTATATATCTTTATATATCTCTTATTAAATGTTCATAAGTACACATCACATTAATTTATCTTATATTATAATTATTAACGTTTGCATATCTAAAACCTTGATATTCGTTATAACTTCGGACGTCTTGTTTCATAACTCGCTCAAAAAGCACACAATTATACAACACTTAAGAATAATCCTTACGCAGTTATAAATTCTATAACAATGTTTATTTTATACATCACTGAGATAAAGAATTGAATCTACTGCATTTCCTTTTTAAAAAATTTGGCACCATTATCAAAGGAAAATGTTTAAAATTTTAAATACTGGAAATAGAAACTGCCAATAGAGTGCCTTATGTAAAATTAAAAAATGCAATTTATCTCTGAACATGTTTATGATTTGAATGTATACTTTATACACAATTATTTACTACTAATAACATTCATTTAATGTAACTATATCTATAAAGGGGATCGATTCCGAAAAAAATGCGAAATACACAAAAACAAATCTCACTATTAATTGCATTTTGATGAGATTCCAATTTTATTAATATAAGGCTTTCAATAGCAACTAATTAAATTCTGACAATAAATGAAATCAAGGGAAAGTCTTAAAACTGGACCTACCTACCTAAATTAAAATTTTACAATTAACTAAAAACTAATCATAGCCTACCTACATTTACATTAAATTTAATATATTTATTTTGTTTACTTGACCAGTACCTACTGTTTCAGTGATTCAGTCGCTTCGCTTCTGGAAACCTATCTGTTACAAAAATCTATAGCGCTCATTTAATTAAAACGTGTTTTTCCGTAAAACTTCACTATCCAGCCCTTCAAGTATTTCCATACCAAAAACCACATCACACCGTTGCTCCATTTTGACGTAAAAGAAGGAGAAACGACACTCGCATTTATAATAATAATATTATTAGTACCTAAGTACTGTATGTATTATAAATGCGAAAGTTTGTATGGATGTATGAATGTTTGTTACTCTTTTACGCAAAAACTACCGAATGGATTTTGCTGAAACTTTACAATAATATAGATTACACATCAGAATAACACATAGGCTATAATTTATAAAGATATAGTGTGAATTATCCAAAATATATAATTAAATCTTTGCAACCGAAGGAATAAGTTTCCCGAAGCGGAGCGAGGGCTGGTCGCTAGTATAAAATAAAATTGCCATACAGTATATGGATTCTATCAAACCATTTGCCTAGCTTAGTCAGTTTTTATAATTGAGTTACTGGATCGTTTAATTTAATTAATAAATCATGGCTTTTGCAACTAGGCCAGTACAAGCAAACCACCATGGATTAAGCACCAGGTTTTGCAAAAGAATGTTAACACAGAAACATGAAAGTGTAATAACTCATTAATAATAAGTCAATGTTAATAAATCACTAAATAATATATACATTCAGTTTATACACTAATATTATGGCCGAAGTCATTGTACAAAAAATATACAAGTCAAAAGGCAAAAAAATAACTGAGTTCTGAAAATTTTCCTATGATTTAAAATCTATTCTTAACTATTTCAGGAACATATTACAAATAAGTATTGTTCTTGTCGCACAGTGCTACTCGCACTATTGCAGCACTAAGCAAGGTCTGATGATAGATGTCTTAAACCATGTTGAAACAAGAATGATAATAATTACTTTGTTATTTCATAAATTATTGTTAAAAAGTAGTAATTTTTGTTCTAAGTCTCGTTAACCTTTGAGTTAAGCTACCAATATCTTTTACCGAAAGCTTCAATATAACACAAGTAAATGGCAAATGTGATAATAAAACTCTAGCCTCCATACACATAATTATAGTTATAGGTTCCATCATAGGCTAAACACGCATATTCATAAAAATTCAATTTGTAATATAATAAAAAACATTCTTTGAGTTTTTAGAACTGTTACTGCAATGCAAAATAATCTCGGAATACAAAAACAAAATACTTTTACTTTACCTAAAATGTTTTATACAAGATGAAAATATGCTTTTATTTTGGCTGATTATATACACGCTATTGATCTATTATTATAACATAACTGAATTTTGCAGTCTCCGCTGCAACCTCTCAGTTCCGAGGTGCAGCAGTCTGAATGTCACAAAGTTGCATTCAGTATTGATTTCATATCATCTGGTAATACGCAGTTGAGATCGTCCAATCTTCTTGCTAATAATGTTCGAGTATTATCAGCAACTGGTGGATTACTCTTCAAAACCTCCCGGAGTTTAAGCACCATATCCACTATCTCCACCTCTTTTTTGCCTATTGACCACTTTTTCAAATCACTTTCAGCTAATGCTTCCAGTTGTAATGCGTGTAGTTTATTTGTTAAATTTCTATGTCTTTGGTGGAACCATGCACTGAAATTAGGTGTTCTAAAGAAATTTCTATATAGACCGATCCAATCACCTTTAATTCCTGTCGTTAGATGAGGTCCGGCTTGCTGTAAAGTTGCAAAAAAATCCTCTGGATTGAATGGATTTGGTATGGGTGGTGATCGAAAAGGTGATATATTCTTCTGCAATGGCATCAATGAGGCCATATAACGCTCCAAGGGAATCATGAAACTCTGTGTCAACTCCAATAAGTGTCTTTTTACCATAGCTGTCTGAACTTCTGACGGTCGATCAGTTTTCATTCCATTATGAAGTTTCTTTATAATAGTTTTGTCTTTTTCTAAAAATGTTTTATACTGTGTATACACTCCGGGAGCCGTATCTAATAGTTTTAAATTACCAACTTTCCTCAATTTGGTTTTAATAGAAGTCGAGTCACCAAGCTTAATTGTATGTGGCCAATGTTGTAATGTCTTTGTGAAGAATGGATTAGTCACACCTAATATAACACAGGGGGGATTATATTGTTTTCTGGTAAACTCTTTGAATTCACTGTCATGAATTGTAAAATACGGTCTGTATTCAGCAGAATATGACAGTGGTTGGATTAAGTATGTCAATGCTTGCACTAAGCCCGAACACTCCGTAGGTGAGCTGGCCATTACTACAATAGGTTCAGCAGTCAAAACCAGTTCCCATAGTAAATGTAAATGAGATATAACACTGGCCAATGGATCAAATACATTTACATCTTGAATAGAAGCTAAAATATGTGGTATGTTCGAAGAGTGCACTTGTTTAGCAATATCTGACCTTGAAACTTTCCCTGTATGTTGGTTAGGAATGTATGACTGGAATACAGTCCCTAACACTGGGAGCACGACATTCTGACCAGCATCTAAAGTCGGCCACCTGTTGATATCATGACAGGCAGCCTCAAGGCTACTCTCGCCGTCTTCGAAATGCTTGGGAGCTATCAACTGAATGACCTTGTAAAATAAATTGATAAATGGGAGCCGTGTGAGCAAAATAATGCTTTTTTGAAAATATCCCCGTGGTAATGAGGGATCTTTGACCTGCCGGAAATATACGAAGCCCCAGTAGTGCGTAGAATCTGCGCGGAGCGTAGATACACTATCTTCGTTATAGATTAACTGTTGCCGTGTGAGAGGGGCACGCGAGCGTAGCCTCACATGAAACTGTGTGTCTCCCATGCACCCTGAATTAGAATCTGGAAACGCCAAGTAACAAATATTACACTTCTCTTGGTCCGTAAGTGTCACAGCAGGCGGATATACGCTCTCCATAGCTTGCCCGAGTTCTAAATCAAAAGTAACCACACAAATACAATGCAGCCAGTCAGAAAATCTACTCCACTTTGACTGGAACTCCCTTTCTGCTTCAGATATGTCACAGTCTTCCAAACTTTGAATTCCACAAGCCATCGCTAATATATTTTTCACTAACACATTTCGCATTAACACTGAGCACTGACTACTCACCACTTTCTCATTTAATAAGCATACTTTGTTTTGTTGACATTGTTCTTAATCTGGAAACAATCATCACGTATTTATTTCTCAACGCTGTGTTAAAAAAATATTCCAGAGGTCACACGCATGACATACAACAGACGAACGTACGCAACAACAGCGTCAACGCCGTCAACAGCACCAGCTACTAAAACAGCTGTTTAGTCAACCTCAACATGGCCGCGCGCGCCAAATCAAAACTGTCAAAAGTTTACTTGATCGTAAAGGTAAAATAAAATGAAAATTGTATTTAGTAACAAAATAAATTGTTCATACCTTTCTCCCATAGTATAAAAAGCGGCTGTTAATAAGAAATCAACCCTGGAAATCACTAAACAGTTAAACACAATATTCACAAAAACAAAGGCAAACTCCTATAAAAAGTTAGTTAGAATCATATCATAGACAAAATATATACTAGAAGCTAGAAGCCTAGAATTTAAACTCTTGTCATAAACGTTCACCATAGACTATATATTTAAAGTAAGAGAGACATGTTTTTTTAATTTTTGCTTATATGCACTATACTTTGCTTCAAATAAACATGCTGAATTCTGGCGGGAACCTTGAAAAAGCGCGGTTGTGTTTCTACTTTAATTTTAAAATTTTCCTCTATGTAGTGGTTTTTTTTAGTTAAAGTGACTTAAAATTTTGCTATTAGCTGCTGAAAAGCGCAATAGCAATGGAGGTAAACGAGGGGGGCGGGTCTCACCCGCCCACCTCAATAAAACGGCCACGGCCTACGGATGAAGGAGGAGGCGTAGGCTCTGGACGATTGGACTGCGGCGATGAGCGAGATGCATATCTCCCTTATTACAAACCGAATTACAAAAGACTATATCCGGAAAACTCAACCAACACAGACTTTAAAGTGTATGTGGAATCCACAAGCGACGATAGGTTGGGCAACAAGAGCCCTACTTACTTAAACCATATTTTCGCAATGGACATAAAAGGTGTGACGGGTATTCAGAGGGTGAATGCCAATAAAATTGCAGTTATCTTCAAGCAATATAATACGGCCAATAACTTCATTAATAACACAACTTTCCTCACAAAATATGACATGAAGGCGTTCATACCGGCAGCGCAAATTGAAAAAACCGGCATCATCAGATTTGTTCCAGCGAATATATCTAACAAAGAACTTTACACAAGACTTTCTTCAACATATGAAATAGTGGCAATAAGAAGGTTTTCAAAGAAAGTAGGACAAGAGCGCATTCCATTGCAGACTGTAAGCATCACTTTCTTATCTAATGTACTGCCTAATAATGTACAATATGATCTATTCTCGTACAGAGTTTTTGAATACATTCCACCATTACTACAGTGCTATAGGTGTTTTAAATTTAATCATTCAGCAAAGATTTGTAATGGTAAACAAAGATGTAGTATTTGTGGAGGTGAACACTTGTATAAGGAATGTGATAAACCAACAGAAATCAGCTGTATAAATTGTAGTGGGCCTCATCTCGCGATATCTAGATTATGTCCGATTAAAACTAAGAAGATTATAGAAAAGAAAAACAACATATCTTATGCAAGTGCCGCCTTAACAAAACAGGTCGCCATCAATGGAACAGATTTCCCTACACTCCCACCACCAAAACCACAACCTGTAAATAGTAATGTTATTGTAAATAAGTCTGTAAATACCTCTGTAAATAAGTCTGTACGAGATGTAAATAAAGTTAAAATAGTTAATTCTAAGGAAGACCTTAAAACTCAAATAATTTCCAACAACGATGTACTTATGGCCCTAGTGCAAACGTTGGTGGAATTAGCCAATAAAGATGACAGTACACCCACTAATATTAAAACTATTAAAGATGCATTATTAAAAAACTTAACATAATGGATTGTGTTGGGCCTAGTCCTACACAATCCAAGCTACGTATCGCTCAGTATAACATTCAAAGTGCAAATAGTAAAAAACCTTTATTAATTCAATTTTTAAAACAACATAATATTGATATTTGCCTTCTTAATGAGACATGGTTCAAAGATAATAATTTTAAAATACCAGGATATAACATTTACAATAAAAATTCAAACAATGCACATAATGGAGTTGCAATTCTGATTAAACCATACCTTAAGTATAATATATTAAATACCAGATTTTATGAAGACATTCAAACAGTTGCTGTGTCTGTATCAACTGGACATAGTAGTTTAACAATTCTCTGTGTATACTGTCCACCTTCAAGTGGGCGAATGCGAATTAATAGACTCCGTTACATTATTAATGATCTGCCAAAGCCCATATTTATGAGTGGTGATTTTAATGCTCATCATATTGCATTTGGTTGTCAGTCAACCAAAGGTAGAGGTCAGGATTTATTTAATTTAATTGATGACTTAGATTTGTGTATTTTAAATGATGGTAGACCTACAACTGTAAATCGCCCTAGACAAACTCCTTCTGCCATTGATGTAAGCTTCATCAGTGGCAGCCTCGCACCACTATGTGAATGGTCTGTACATGATGACACAATGGGAAGTTACCATTATCCAACAATAACAGAGATTTCATTAAATATAGATAAATATCATCTCAATTCACCTGTAGATAGGTTCATATATAAAAAAGCTGACTGGGCAACATACACAGCTCTTTCAAAAACAATGTTTAATGATTTGGTACTTCAATCGCATGATCCTATTTCAACCTATAATAATTTCTGTTCTCATTTAGATACTCTTAAAGAAATGTCAATTCCAAAGCTCACTAAAACAAACACTTTCATAAGCAGACCACCATCTCCTTGGTGGAATAGTATATGCGAACAAAGTGTTATTGCTTCATATAATGCACTAAAACTATATAGAAAAGAGCCTACTATTGAGAATTACATTAATTACAAAAGAAAAGATGCCCAGAAAAAGAGAACAATTTCAGAACAGAAAAAAATTGGATGGAATAACTTGTGTAACACTTTTAATAGAAATACTCCCATAAGTAAAATTTGGAATTTATTAAAAATGTTTAAAGGCATAAGACCTAAGAATAAATCATATACAGATGAGTTTATATCTCCACTTTTGGATAAATTATCAGATAATAACAATTTAATTGAAGTAGATCAACTGAACATTCTTTTTGAAATTAACAATGATAACCCAAATTCTAAATTTTTACTAGATCCATTTTCATGGTCTGAATTTTTAACAAGTTTGCAGTCTAGACGAAATACAACTCCTGGCTTAGATGATTATCCTTACATTATAATTAAAAACTTAGATGTATCTGCCCAAAAGTTGTTTCTTAAAATCCTCAATTTGCTTTGGCGTAATAAAGTTATTCCACAGTCATGGAAAACACAGTGTGTTGTCCCAATACTTAAGCCCGACAAATCTCCTGAGTTTGCTAGTTCTTATAGACCAATTTCCTTGTCATCCTGTCTTGGTAAAATATTCGAAAATATGGTGAAAGTCCGTCTTGATTGGTATGTTGAATCCAAGTGTTTAATTCCACATATACAAAATGGCTTCCGTAGAGGACGTAGTAGTGCAGACAGTTTCACCTCTTTAATCTCTGACCTGAAAAATGCAAAACATAGAAAATTAAATACTGTTTGCGTATTCCTAGACGTTCAAAGTGCTTTTGACAGTGTTGATCCTGGCATACTAGTTCAAGTCATGTCTAGGTTAGGTGTGCCCGGGCACTTATGTGAATGGATTTATAATTTTTTGAGCAACAGGACAATCTATGCTAGGCATAACAATATTTTATATGGACCCAAATGTGCCTCAAGAGGTACAATGCAAGGTGCCACGTTATCTCCATTACTGTACAATATATACACAAGTGAGATTTGTAAATATGTAAATAATAAAGATATAAATATTTTACAATTTGCTGATGACATTGTATTATATAGTAGTAATTACAACTTAGAGATTGCAATAGATAATATGAACAAATCCTTACTTCAACTATTACAATATTATAACAATCATTTACATTTGAAAATTAACCCCTCTAAAAGTAGTGCTATGTTTTTTGGTAATGAAGCCTCAAATTCAAATATTATTTACAATAATGAAATTATAAATAGAGTCAATTCAAAGAAATTTTTAGGAATAATACTGGACCAAAAACTAACTTTTGAAGAACATATTAAATATGTATCCAAAAATGCTCACATAGGACTAAATGTTATTAGATCACTTTGTGGTGTAACATGGGGTGCAGACCCTAAAATATTGTCTATATTGTATAAAAGTATTGTTAGAAGTCACTTAGATTATAGTTCACTCGCTTATATGAATAGTTCTCATGTAAATAAATTAGACATATTGCAGAATAAAGCTTTAAGAATAATATCTGGTGCTATGTGCTCGACTCCCATAAGGGCCATGGAAGTTGAGACAAAAGTGATGCCTTTGATTTTGAGACGAATCTTACTTGCTGAAAGATACTGTCTCAAATTACTGGCATCAAATAACACTCAAGTAATAAACAAAATTGTACCTTATATAAATAGATCCCCAAGAAGACCATTAACAACAGCACAAGGTCTACTATGCGGCAATTCTCCAACACTGTCCGATATATTTCTGGAAATAGACAATAGTTTATCTAAAATTAGAAAACAGTATCCATGGCCATGTTACTCTTTCTCTTATCAGTGTATTTCACATCCAATTAATGTAGTTCAACAGACAATAAACAATAATTCAGAAATGCTTAAATTTTTAGAGGAAAATACAAAATACTATGTTATCTACACTGATGGGAGCAAAGCAAGTGATTATGTACATGCTGCTCTATATGATCCACAAGCAAAATTTTCTTCAAGCTTTATTCTGCATGAACCCTGCTCTATATTTACGGCAGAAGCATATGCAGTGTATCAGGCATTAATGCGTATTCGTGAAATCAATAACATTAAATATTTTTTAATAATTTCTGATTCCTTGAGCTTGATAACAGCTTTAACTACCCTCACAGTTAAATTCAAGTCCAATTATATCCTTTACTTCATTAAACAAATAATTCACCAATATCACATTAAAAATATCCAAGTTTTCTTTCTATGGGTGCCTTCCCACAAAGGTATCTCTGGCAATGAAATGGCTGATAAAACTGCATATGAAGGAGTTAATGCTGTTGACGTTAGACATACAATGTATGTTCCTATGTCCGATTACTTGCAATGTATTGACCAGAATATTCAAAAGTTGTGGTTAGAAATGTGGAAGAAAGATCAAGATACGAAAGGAAAATGGTATGGAAGCATACAAGAAAGCTTACCTGCAAGACCTTGGTATCATCGAATGGAAGATGCTACTAGAGAGTTTATTACTATCATAAATAGACTGCGTTTTGGTCATAATACTGCACCGTCACACCTTGCTCGACTCGGCATTATTGCGAATAAAAACTGTTCATATTGTAATTCAAGTGATGGAACTATGGAGCACATTATCTTTGATTGTCAAAAATTTTTAATCGACAGACTAGTGTTGGCCAGTGAACTTAGTGATGTTGAAAATAAGTGTGATTTATTGTCCCGCCCGCCGCCATTAAAACAATTGCTACAAGACGAACTTAATTACAAGCATATCTACAAATACATCAAGAATACAATTAAAACAATTTAATTGAATGTGCTCATAGGCGTAATATTACGCCTATGAATGAGCTATGGAAAATAAGAGCTGACCTAAAGGTTTTAAATACCAGGTCATAAAATCCCCAAAAAAAAAAAAAAACATGCTCGTAGACAATACGGCGGCTAGGATTTTTTTTGTATGGAGACGTACTCAAAGCAGTCAAAGCTCGCCTACTTCCACTCTGTTCTGTTCCCCCTTCTACAATAAAAACAAGCATGATTATTTTGAGTAAAACACTTTATAATAAGCTTGTAAGTAAAAAGTGCTCACTAAAAGCATGCCTTCGTGCTTAAAATAAGCATGTGGTTCGGGGCCTTATCAGACGACAGAGATGCTTGTAAAGTATTTGTAAGTATTTCTTTTTTTTCAAAAGATGTGCCGAGGAGTTTCTTTCGCCGTTTTATAAGTGTATTGAAAATACCTACATGAAATAAATGATTTGAGTTTGAGTTTTATCACTCCTTTCATTCATATCTTAGTCACATAAATTACCTATGTCTAGGTTACGGTGTGCAATCAATAGAGTTTAAATAAATAAATAACCATACCTATCTACCGTCCTGATGCCCATATCGTATAACAAAGTGAAAACGCTGAAACTGTAAACGTTCACCAGAGCTTTACTTATCTCCTTTGTACCAGAGCCCAGGATTGTAGCTGGTGGTAATTTGAGGTAAGGCAGCATTGGTTACAGGTAGGGCGGAAGTTAAAAATTTATCATATTCAATCTGCCGTCGAAGCACGGGCTCCTAAATCAATCACCATGTAGGTACGTGATATACACCTTTAGGTTTAAATACCTAATTAATACGATACATCAGTCATTAATTTTATGACCTCCCTGACAGGATTCGTAAGAAAAAGTCCATTTCCTTATTTTCGCCATTGCTTAATTTTGAAGTGAGGTGAGTTTTAAGACGAAGGATAAGTTATTAAATATACGGTATCTACCCGTATATGACCTCATGCTCACAGGTGCACACTACTAGTCGTTTTATGTTCTTACTTACGTGTTTTATTTTATGCCAACCGAATTATTTAATTTACAGGACTAGCTGAAAATCAGTATCATAATAATATTGTTAGGTACGTCGCTATCACGACTTTTGTAGTAACTTCATAACATTACTATAAAACTTGTATGTCACAGAAGTACCTACCTACGGTATAAACACATTCGCTGCCTAATTAGAATTTAATTATCACTTACTTCGGGTGAAGGAAAACATCGTGAGGAAACCTGCTTGAGAGTTATCCATGTTCAAAGGTGTATAAAGTTACCAATTCGCACCTGGCCAGCGTGGTGGACTATGACGTATACTGTATGGGGTTGGCTTCAACCCATTGATGGCCCACTACTGAGCACGGGTCTCTCCTCATACCTAAGGCCTAGAGCATACTCTACCACGCTGCTCCAGTGCGGATTGGTGGAGGGGTTAGTAGCCAACCCAAGTGTCGGAAATTTTTAGGCCGCCCGAAGGTATCCGACATGGCTTAACGACTGCTACCAAATGGTAACAACCGGGACCGACGGCTTTACGTGCCCTCCGAAGCACGGAAGCGCTCAAGAAATGGTGCCACTAGCGGTCACCCATCCAACTACAGACCGCGCCCGCTGTTGCTTAACTTTGTCGATCACTTGAGATCGACGCAAGCCGCCGGGCTATGAGCGCTTCCTATACTGTCTATAGTATACTGTATACTTCACTTAAAAAAAATATTGCGTGAAAAAATTATTTTGATTGGTTATTTATGTTTGCCTCGACCGGGAATTGAACCTGGGACCCTCACTTCGCAGGCAGGACCACTACCAACTAGACTCCGGTCGTCAAAAAATATTAAGTTTTAGTTATAGATATCAACAAAATGTTTAAACATATTTTTGCCATCTTATACATGTCGTTAAAATGCTTCCTTAAATTCCTTGCCACCCAACCAGCTAATAAAGTGTAAAAGAAAGTAATACAATAAAAAATAAAGTTGTTACACAATACGAAGGAACAAGTTTTTGTTTTATTTCTACACCAAAAATATTTTAGTTATTTTTAACGCTGGACTCACATAAGTAAACTTATTCTAAAGACAGAACCATTAAATTTTATCAATAGGTACTCAACTATGTACTTAAATTCATTTAAATACATCAAACATTTGGATTAGTGACCATCACAAATATTTTATATACATACCAATGAATCCACGTACAAACAATAATAGGTATAATCAGTAAGTTCTCATAAATCTGAAATTAAATTGAAATTTGATTACATAAACAAGTACCTAAACAGCATTTTTTAATTATATATATGAAGCGTTACTCGACCAAGACATACATAATACTTAGCTAAGCCTACAACTTTTTTCGTACTGGTCTCAGAAAATATTCGAGTTTCAAATTAAAACATCCAACATTATGGACACTGCCAAGGCATACGTAAGTGGGGGGAGGTGCTACCTTGCTCCAATTAATTTCCACTACTCGTCGAATTACGAGAAGTTCATGCGAGTATAGAAGCACGAATTTATTCTGGTTACCTCTCCAATTGCGCCCAACTTCGAAAGTAATTTAGTAATTTAGCGGCATTGTACTGGGTCATGCACTCGTGTACCCAAATTTGGTATAACAAAATTGGTTGTCTGTTTTTGAAGACCAGTAATTGTTTGCTACAAGAAATTCCCCCTGCCGAGATGGGAATGTGATATGATTTGGGAAGTATATAAATATAATGGGTTATGAAAAGATTGAAAAGTACATAATACAACCAAATAAAATTGATTTTATGTGGATGTGTGTAATTAATCTTGGGAAATGAGAAACAAAATTCTCTAATACAATCTATATTTCCTTTCCGTTTATATTATCTATATGCCTCGGTTAGATACTCGGCCGAATATTCGGATTACTTTCTCGCAGAATATTCATGCACGAGAACAACCACGAATGCACCCGTTAACATATTCGTGACTTTCCATATCATCTATCTTTCTGTCTCATGGATCTTTTAGACAAACGAGAAATCCTTTGATTCATGCCAAAAAAACCAACAGCGAACCGTGAAAAGCGATGATGCACGAATAGGCAGTTTACATACTAACCATAACCACAAAGTAGGAAAGTAAACCATAACCAAGTATCTAAACGGGGCGCTAATGACGCACCTTGACGATACGTGTAAGTAAATTTCGCAACAATCATAAATTGACAATGACTTATGAATTCAAATTAAGGTAGTTGTCCCACCGCCAGCGTCTAGCGAGAGCGAGTAGAGCTAGAAACTTG
Source organism: Ochlodes sylvanus (assembly GCA_905404295.2). Lineage (NCBI taxonomy): Eukaryota > Metazoa > Arthropoda > Insecta > Lepidoptera > Hesperiidae > Ochlodes > Ochlodes sylvanus. Next base: position 3,416,112 of record FR990149.1, read on the forward strand.
CCGAGTTGGCGAGCAGCGAGCAGTGTGTGTGTGAGCGATAGTTTTGTCGCTGGGCTATCATCAGCGAGTGACAAAGTGCGACGGGCGATTACACGCACTACTCGCTGGGGGCGATAATATACCCGCCGAGCGAGTATTTTCTTTGATAGCTCTTGTCGCTCCGCGACAAAATAGAGGAGCGAGTGCTCGCCGACAATGTTAACAGTCAGCGATCCACTAATAATATATGCATCTCTTTTGTTTACACGGAATGTATATCTATTGTACGTTTCTTGAGCGAGAAAATAGCCGATAGTTAGTCGCTTACTTGCCGGCGATGGGACAACTGCTTTATGTCGAAAAATCAGTCTTGCGTGACCTAATTATGAATACAGGTAAATGATATCACATGTCACATCTGTTTTAAAATAATATACAATTGAAGCGATGTTTATTCAATTTAGTTAAACGTCATTTAATAAAATAATAATTAAAACTATTATCGTTTTAATAATACTTGGAATATATTTTTACAATGACTAAAATTACAATGAATAAAAATAGGCTCGTGTAAATAATAATTGGATAATTCAATGTACATCAACAAATTAGTCCGTTTATTTTATAACTGTTTACAATACAAGTTCACAAAACAAGAAATACTTTATGTTAAATTTACGACAAAAAGAAAATTGCTTCGCGAAGCATTTATTATAATATACATTATATAAATTGAACACACAGATGTAAATGAATCCTTTCTTATTAACCGACTTCAAAAAAGGTTTCAATTCGACCGTATATAAGTAGGTATGTATAATGATGTATATATATTTGTGTTAGCGGATAACTTCGTCGTTTATGAACCGATTTTGATGATTCTTTTTGGAACGAAGTTCCTTACGGCAGGCTTGGAGGGGATAGGTTTTGCTGCGGCGACCGAACTGAAAAATATGTGATAGTAAAACCGTAAGAAAAAATGCGTGGAATAAAAGCGTTAAATGAGACGTGCGCAGGCGCGACGGTAGCCGAAGGAACTTCGTTCCTACCTGGTGTCCCACGACACCAAATCATTTAGTTTTTTATTGGAAAGGAGACATCCCAAGGGTGGTGCCGTGATAAGGTAAACAGGATCTGAAGATGGTATCAAAGAGAAATCGAGGGGAACCCTCAAATGATTTTAATAATTGTCGATTTTGAAGTCGGTTTATTTGTTTTGTAAAATTGTTCTTAGTTTAGCTTGCACCAATAAAAGGTCCCGTTGTGACAAATCGAAATCAAGCGAATAACCTTTAGGAGCTGCGCAAATATGTTATGTCGACTGCTCAATACTGTACACAAACGGTACATAATTTAGTGTCCGACAGTGTACGTTGCAAGTCCGACACTAGACATATTTTGGTGTCCGACAGTGTACGTTGCAAATCGGACACTAGACATATTTTAGTATCCGACAGTGTACGTTGCAAATCCGACACTAGACATATTTTAGTATCCGACAGTGTACGTTGCAAATCCGACACTAGACATATTTTAGTATCCGACAGTGTACGTTGCAAATCCGACACTAGACATATTTTAGTATCCGACAGTGTACGTTCCAAATCCGACACTAGACATATTTTAGTATCCGACAGTGTACGTTGCAAATCCGACACTAGACATATTTTAGTATCCGACAGTGTACGTTGCAAATCCAACACTAGACATATTTTACCCTGCGCTACGTACAATATCCGATCGGCATTTAATGACATGTTACAGCACATCAATGTTAGAGCCCATCAATTAAGTGTTAGCTTAAGATTTGTCAGCAAGTTCTAGCAGTATTTTTAAATCTTCTTTAAACTAAAATATTTTTAATTAATTAATAACTTTTTGCAATAGTTAATAGTATTTTGTAGGAATAAAATTGATTACTACGGAATTTGACATTTTTGATAATATACTAGACCAAAAATTATTAATGAAATATTCGGTACTATTTTTGATACACGCCGTACTTCTACTCCTAGATTACATAGTGTATACAATTTAGGACATTATACGATGCAAAAATATGTAGTAATTAATTATCCAACAATTCTTTGCCTTTATTAGTGTTTTAAAATAAACATTTATGTGCACATAGGTTATATTCTATCAAATAGTGTGTAATAATCCAAAATTACAGATTCGACATTGTACGTAGCGCAAGTATATTTCTGAAGCGCCTCAATCGTTACATCATTTCAAAATGACACCAAATAAAATTATACAATAAGTAAAAAAATAAAAATGATCTACTTAACGAATAATTTCAAGCACGACAACATTCAAATGCACGAGATGTCCACACTTAAAATATACAAAACAAACTAGTACACACATACAATAATAATAAATATCAAGTTGAATTAAGTGCAATCTATGAATTATAATCTGTGAAGCATTAGCATTAAAAAAAAATATCGATATAGTTATAACTCTTTAGAAATTTATTCAGCTAAGACACAAAAAGAGACGTGGAAATCTACAAACAAAATTTATTGTCAATTACGGCACTAGTTGTCTTAAGTAACAACTGTTAAAACACAGAACAGCTGTTTACTATTGAAAATGTATCTCACCTTATTTAAATTCATGTATTAATGAAACAATTCCAACATTTACTATTCATTGCAAGGTGAAATACTTGTTAGACGGGAGCATCACTTCCTTTTCGATCGACAACGTGTCGGTGATTGCTCCATCATTAGCCGTGACCATTTACTTCCGAGATCAATATTACCTTATCAAGTTCCAATTTAAACTTCCTGACACAGCCTTTGAATAACTTGGTTATAAATGTGTAAAGGAAAAATAATATTATTAAAAATAAGTACTGAGGCTTAAAATATCACCCATCACTTATTTAACGCATATCTGTATTAAGATACAATTAGTACAGTACATAATAATGAAATCATAATTTTGCCTCTTAATCAGCTCGGATAATTTAATAGCTCTTCATTTAACAATTAACAAATATTAATGAATTTAGTAAGCATTTTCATGTGTTAAGTTAATACCATAAATCATACTTTAATTAGTATAAATAGCATACCTGTTCTGTGTTAAATGCTTACGAGGCTTTCACCCTCTGATTAGGAATAATCAGACCCATGCAAACATTCGTACCAATTATACATAACAAAACAAACTCGGGTAAAAAATCTATCTATTGCCATGAAGAGTTGCTGGCAACGTTGCTGTTTTGAGAGAAAGCATTCGGGAAATTTTGACCTAGACTGAGGCTGCCAAACTGTTGAGACAACGGCTGTCCTTGTTGATTGAAGAATTGATTGGTCTGCGGAAACGCTTGGGCATTTGGCATCGGTTGCTGCATGGCACCAAACGGTTGCTGTTGGAACTGATTGGCCATCGGCTGGAACTGGTTGAAGTGTGACTGCATGCCATTCTGTATCGGCACATTGCTGTATATAGGCTGTTGCGGTGCTTGCTGCTGGTACACTCCGAATGGATATGCCGGCTGCTGCTGAACCGGATTGAACTGATTCACCAGATTTGTTGACGGCGTTTGACTGTATAATGCTAGTATACTGTCCTTTGTGAGCTTGCATTTCTCCTTCTCCGTCGGAACGGGTTGCTTGAAGAAGTTTTCTTCTTCAGTCTTTAAGTCCGGCTTAAGTTCCTCCGTCTTCAATGGCTCTGCTGGTTTCTCCTGTGGCGCGGAGAAGAAACTGGAGAATATGTCGTCGTTTGCTGGCTTAGTTTCCGGTTTAGAGGTGTCCAAGCCGAGGAGATCTGCTGAACCGTTTGATGACCGACTCGAGTCTGCTTGACTGGTCGGTGTACTCCGGCCTAGTTTGGGACTGACTGAGGATTTCGGTTTTGGTAAACTTGGAATGACATCGGATTTCTGGAAAAAAATATCAAATTAGTTTTTCGTCAAGATGAAAAAAATACATACAATAAATACTACATAATGATTTAGATTTCTCTGCTGCAGACCTGAGTACAAATTTACTTGAGACATGAATCAATGACCGGGAATCGAACCCAAGACCTTTACAGTTGACAAGACCGTTGTCAGAGTACACGGAAAAGAGTAAACTAGTGTTTTATTTTAAATATTAACAAAGAAACTGTCATTTATAAGAAATAATAATAGTTACATTGTATTTCTTATCACTTGCGGTCGGTGCTGGCAGAGGTCCGAGTCCCGATGACGTAGACTTCTTTTTTCGTTTCTGTCTTTCGATTTCCTCGTCAATTTCTTTGTCCCTAGAAAAAGAAGATTAAATTAAAATGGTACAGTGATTAGCAAATGGAAGGCACTTTCAAAGTTGCCTTTGTCGCGGGTGGCAGGGATCTTTTGCTTCGGAGGCAGAGCCAATATCAGGCAATTGGGTCGTCAGTTCTGGTAGGAACTGGAAATGCCAACGTGTCTGTCGGAAATTCTTACGCTTCCAAAGTTATAGAATACCTATCTATAAACAAAAAACCCTATTGCTTCCTTCTTCGTGATTACGAGTACTTACTACTTACCATCAGATGAACCGTCTGCTAGCATGCTTGCGTAGGACATGAAAAAAAGCTGCCAAAGAAAACATCACGAGGTAACCTGCTCACCTGGAATCCTTCCCAAGGTTCTCGAAGGTGTGTGAAGTCTAGACTATTATAAGTACCCCTCACATTGCGACAAGATCCAAGTCCAGTACTGGCAGTGGGGTAACGGTGGTTTATGATGCTGACTCACCAGTTGACCTTGGGCAGCGGTAACGGCACCCACTCCTTGGCAATGTACTTCTTTTGCTCGTACTTGGCGCGGATGAACGCCTCCAGCGAGGAGTCGTTCTGCGGCCGCCGGAACGAGTCTGGAAGGTTCGCCTCGTACACCGCGCGAGCCCGGGAATTGCCCATTTGTTGCAGGGACACCTGAAAATTAACCATCGATATTGGTTTATATCATAAAGACTTATTTTACGTCAGTCTTACCGGCTATAAAAAAAAATGTTGGCGCGACGTATTAGATCCCTGATATGAACCATCCTGACGACAAAATAAAATAAAGAAAATAAACTGTATACTATATTATTTAATATATAATTATAAAAATGGTGGTTTATATAATTATAAAAAAGTCGAGATTAAAAGATAAAACCGCTTATCGCAACCTTCAAGTAAATTAGTTGCATTATTAAATTCGCCCATTATAATTTGCGTTATAATGCTAAAAGGTCAGTTTAGACAAGTTTTAACGACTGCTTTTTAGCGATTATAATGTCGACCAAATACTTAAATTGGCCTTCAACGCTTCATTGATGAAAGACGACATTCAATGATTTCTTTTTCTAATTGTTTATCACTTTTACAATGACATTTCTTAAGAGCATCACAGTCGAATATTTATGAGAAGATATGAACAGACAAAAAAGCCTCGAGACCTTCAAATTCTCAAAAAGTAAAAACAATTCACATTTTGCCAGTTTGTTGGACTGGACTGGCCAAAATGTGGGAGGAGACTTAGGTCTAGCACAAGAACATTCTTGGACTTCGGTAATAAGGATGAAAAGGAAAAGATCAGCGACATCTATTTAGTTGTAGTCACTTTCAGCGCCACCTCTATTACATAAACTAAATGATTTGGTGTCGTGGGACACCAGGTAGGAACGAAGTTCCCTCGGCTACTGTCGCGCCTGCGAACGTCTCATTTAACGCTTTTATTCCACGCATTTTTTCTTACGGTTTTACTATCACATATTTTTCAGTTTGGTCGCCGCAGCAAAACCTATCCCCTCCAAGCCTGCCGTAAGGAACTTCGTTCCAAAAAAGGAAAAGAAAAGATACTTCACCACTTGTTCCGGTGTCCACGAGTCCAAATTGACACTTTTCACTTTGGAGATGTGAACGCCGAGATTTCGGTGGATCCCCGCGCATCTGATGCACAGGAATATGCCCAAATTCCATGAAGCCCATCGTGGTCCTGAAATATTCAAACATAACGTGCATAATACAAAACGTACCGTGCATAAGCACGTAAAGTAAGTTAGTGCATACAGCGCGTAACATAATATTTAAACATAACGTACAACTTACGTGTGTGTAAGATTACTATATTTTCAGCTATGACTTATTATGCCTAATTTTGGCTACAACCCATTAATGGCCCACTACTGAGCACGGGTCTCTCCTCATACCTGAGGAGGCCTAGAGCATACTCCACCACGCTGCTCCAGTGCGGATTGGTGGAGGGGTTAGTGGCCAACCCAAGTGTCGGAAATTTTAAGCCGCCCGAAGGTATCCGACATGGCTTAACGACTGCTACCAAATGATAACAACCGGGACCGACGGCTTTACGTGCCCTCCGAAGCACGGAAGCGCTCAAGAAATTTTTGCCACTAGCGGTCACCCATCCAACTACCGACCGCGCCCGCTGTTGCTTAACTTTGTCGATCACTTGAGATCGACGCAAGCCGCCGGGCTATGAGCGATTATGCCTAATTAATACGAATGTAATTGGTCGAATGAAACTCCTTCTGATATGACTACTATTGGTGTTGATGCTACAGCTGTTAAGACAAAAAATAGCAAACAAATACATTTTATAGCACCGGAATAACAATCCTTGTATTGAATTGGATATTCCAATTTCGATTTACGACTGGAATGGAATACCATTCATTTTTCATTTAAACAGGCCTTCGTAGTGTCTCGTTATGTTCCTTTTTTTTAATGGCAGAAGTAGGTGACTCCCGAATTCGGTATGAGATATGTTTATGACATGGGTCGCAGTCCAGTTCTGTATGGGGCCCACTGGGTTTACATCATCCAGCTTTGTTACATAATATTATGTCACAAATAGCTATGCTATAAATAGCCGACAAACGAACAACAAATAATCTTACAAGTAAAACAACCGACTTCAAAATAATGCAAATTTAAGGCTTATATGGTTTTCTCATGTATGCCATTGTCAGAACTGGACCAAATTGGGTAAAAATTTGTCTTAGCGGTCCACCGCTAGGGGGCGATACTATACATATTTCACTTTGCGCGCAGTTCGGGGTACTCATCATAAAAAAAAATAACCTTGAACCTATTTTTCACTTTGCGCGCAGTTCGGGGTACTCATCATAAAAAAAAAATAACCTTGAACCTATTTTTCACTTTGCGCGCAGTTCGGGGTACTCATCATAAAAAAAAAATAACCTTGAACCTATTTTTCACTTTGCGCGCAGTTCGGGGTACTCATCATAAAAAAAAAATAACCTTGAACCTATTTTTCACTTTGCGCGCAGTTCGGGGTACTCATCATAAAAAAAAAATAACCTTGAACCTATTTTTCACTTTGCGCGCAGTTCGGGGTACTCATCATAAAAAAAAATAACCTTGAACCTATTTTTCACTTTGCGGGCAGTTCGGGGTACTCATCATAAAAAAAAAATAACCTTGAACCTATTTTTCACTTTGCGCGCAGTTCGGGGTACTCATCATAAAAAAAATAACCTTGAACCTATTTTTCACTTTGCGCGCAGTTCGGGGTACTCATCATAAAAAAAAATAACCTTGAACCTATTTTTCACTTTGCGCGCAGTTCGGGGTACTCATCATAAAAAAAAAATAACCTTGAACCTATTTTTCACTTTGCGCGCAGTTCGGGGTACTCATCATAAAAAAAAAATAACCTTGAACCTATTTTTCACTTTGCGCGCAGTTCGGGGTACTCATCATAAAAAAAATAACCTTGAACCTATTTTTCACTTTGCGCGCAGTTCGGGGTACTCATCATAAAAAAAAAATAACCTTGAACCTATTTTTCACTTTGCGCGCAGTTCGGGGTACTCATCATAAAAAAAATAACCTTGAACCTATTTTTCACTTTGCGCGCAGTTCGGGGTACTCATCATAAAAAAAAAGAAAAATCAATACAAAAAGTACGTCCAAACGCAATGAATGCTAACAGACGACTGAAGTAAGTCTAGCGTCGCTTCACTCAAATAGCGATTTCGACGAAAAAAGCACAGAATACAATTGCGCATGCGTTGGGAGGAGTGGCTGAGCATGCGCTGACATGAGAAACCGATGAAACATGCGCCATCTATCGAGAAAACCGTTTTCTAGCAACTTTTTTATTTGACCTTTCCGGACGCTGAAGGTCATGCCGATCGACTCAGAATCAAAAGTTGAGTCGATTGATATATAGCATCGCCACCTAGCGGTGGACCGGTAAGACCAATTTAAGCCCCAAATTGTAATGGAACCACACGGAAAGCACCAGCTTTCAAATAAAAAAAGAACCATCAAAATCGGTTCACCCAGTCGAAAGTTCTGAGGTAACAAACATAAAAAAATACAATCGAATTGAGAACCTCCTCCTTTTTGAAGTCGGTTAAAAACAGACGAGCCATCTGATGGTAGCTGGTCACCGCCGCCCATGGAAATCAATAACTCCAATCGTTCAAGTTATTGGATCTATTGCGTCAATAACTACCCGCAATAACAGTTTTTCTCAGATAACTTCCACGTACAGACATGATTAGTTACAGTTTCTAATATGTATGGACTATATTACATTCACAGGAAAATTAAATGTGGTTTTCATACTGGCAACTTGAAATAACAAATAAAAGTCAATACAAACGCGAATGACGTCAATGCGTTGTACAAAAATAAAGTATTCATAGACACGCGATACGCCCCTAAATTCGTTGTTCTATACACGTCTAGAACATTAACAAATTAACTACGGCATTTTAGGAAAGAGCCATTAAACTATGACAAATTCAATGACCCTAATTATTGGATTGAATCGAAATTAATTTGTCGCTTCCTGTTTATATAACGCTGATGATGCAGTCATTTATTTTCCTGATTGGGAAAAGTAATTAAAAGGATATCACAAAATGCGAGAAGGATGTATTTTTGAGTGTAAGGGTATACAAGAATATATACTGACCGGCACGGAAACTTGGCCACCTACAAAATTTGTGATAACTTCATTTTTTTTCAGTTTGTACACTTCTAATTTAGGCCAATTTAATCGTTGTTCATCCACTTAACGTCTTTAATCATTTTTACTCATAAATAACGTCTTTTTAAGTTTTTAATGAAGTTTAAGCGCAAAATCACATTTACACAAAATTAAACACTGCAGTTTTGAGCACTAGGAATTAAAAACTGTTTGATCTTTGACAACATTTTGTACTTTTTAATATCGCGTGTTTCCTCCTCTAGCCCTTATGACCGCCTGCATTCGGTCTGGCATGCTTTGGATGACATTCTTGATGTCCACTTGCGATAAGTCGCGCCACGCAGTCAGTGCAGCATCTCGAAGCTGGCTAAGGGTTTGTGGTAGGTACGATGCTTTTTTAATTGTCGTTTTTAGCTTATCCCAAATGTGCTCTATTGGGTTTAAGTCGGGGCTGCGAGCTGGCCACTGCAATTTTTGAATACCAACCTCTTGACGGTACTCATTTACGATATGAGCGACGTATGGTCGTGCATTATCATTCATTAAAATGAATCGGTCATATCCAATAAACCCTCCAAAGGGTACAACATGTTCCTGAAGGATATCCTCGACGTATCGTGTTGCAGTTAGAGAGTTATTGACGATGACCAATTCTGTACGTGCATCAGAACTAACGCCACCCCATACGATTATAGAGCCTCCACCAAAACTCACTGTGGGAGTGGTAGTAATCGCCAGATATCGTTCACCATTCCTTCTCCAGACACGTTGTCGACCATCAGGTGCATTTAAAGCAATCCTGCACTCGTCCGTAAACAAAACCTTTTCCCATTGTTCATGAGACCAGTTAGCATGTTCGCGGGCAAATTGAAATCGCGCTGCTCTATGCTGTGGGAGAAGCTGTGGGCTACGGGCTGGTCTTCTTGATCTTAAAAACTTCCTCCATACGTCTTCTCACCGTACGCTCACTAACTTTTACATTCCTGGAGATTTGAAGCCGCTGCCGGATCTCGACATCAGTAAGGAAGCGATTTCTTAAAATCTCTAACACAATAAAGTGGTCGTCACGAGCTGACGTGCAACGTACACTGCCACTACCTGGTCTGCGTGTGCAGAGGCCAGTCTCTTGGTACCGTTTTAGTGCATATTGCATCGAAGAACCCGGTACGTTAAGGATAGTAGCCACTTCACGATGGGTCATCCCTAGTTCGACTAATGCCACTGCTTGTGCTATCTGACTTGGTGATAGAGGCATTTTTATGGATCCTAAGGCGCCTTTAGATGTTTATTTATCACAATAAAACCAAAGAACTTCGACAACTTAACGCTTGCAAATTCCAGAACACAATTCAAAACGTAGACTTCGTCGGATAAATGACACGGTTCAACTAAACTTCAGAAATCAAATCAAAATGCACTTCAAATTAGTTAATTAGCCTCTTAGGATTAACGTAAACATTATTTCCACCCAATTATACATTAAGAACAAAGTTACACACACTTAAAAAAATGTTATAGTCTGCTATGAGTTTGGCCAAGATTCCGTGCCGCTGAGTGTATTAATGACAAAGATGCTTGGATTTAGACATCCGCGATCAGTTCTACTCATGTTAGTATGTATGTATCTGTATGTAGGTATAAAATTTGTAACCTAGCATTTTTTTTTAAAGATGTGCCGAGGAGTTTCTTTCGCCGTTTCTTTTTCTCCTCAAAGATTTAAAAAATCAATATTTAAAGGCACCTTAGCGAAACGGTGGTAAATGCAAAAAATTGACGTTCATAAGTGTATGTATCATACCTACATGAAATAAATGATTTGAGTTTGAGTTTGAGCGGATATTTGAATTTTTTTTACTGTAACATTGATATTATGTATGTTGTTCTAATATATAAAACTCTTCCGTTACTGAATGACTGACAGACAAACGCACAGCCGGAACTACTGAACGCAAGATGAATTTGGCATGTATGGTCCTTGGCGAGTGTAGGGGAGCACTAAGAAACGATTTTTGGAAATTCAACTACTATCGGGATAAAACGGGGAATAAACTCAAACTTATTATTTCTTCAATGGGTTCACTTGAAACTTTGTCAATGGGTTCCTCAAGTGACGCAAGTGAGCACTAAGAAAGGATTTTTGGAAATTGGCAGCCGAAGCCGCGGGGGAAAGCTAGTATACAAATAAAAATAAAAGTATACAGCCTTATCACAAATATGTCTACACTACAATATGAAACTAAAAAGAATGCTTAGAACTATTTTACCTTATTATTAATCAATATCTTATATCCTTATTGTAAATAGTATTGTAGAATTGAAAAAGATTGTTGAATACTTTGTATTGTTTGATAAAAACATATTCTACCTGTTTATCTTTTCAAGGCATACCATACTAGTCACCCATAAATATAAAAAGCGTGTGTAAACCATTTTTTATTATAGTTGCTTTAGTGTCATGTGTGTTGCTTTAGTGTCATAGTGGCATGTGCAGCTTTTAAACTCATACCGACTTTTACCCCCCATATTATCCATTGAGGTTTAAAAAAAATCCTTTCTCTGTGCTTCCCCACTTTATATAATTAACCCCTGTACAAAGTTTTCTGCTTCTACGTGTACTGTTTCAGGCTAATCATTATCTGTTAAATAGATTGTAGTAGATGTATATTGTATGAGTGTTATTAAGTAGATTATTAGTTAAGCATGTATTTTAACATTACATATTCAAACTTTATCAGTTAAAAAAGAAAGTTTAACTCTACAACTGATATGACTAGGGATATTTTATATGTTTGTAGATAAAACTTATCTTTCGTTTAGTGATATCTTGTGTAGTTTATAACACGAGGGATCCATGCCGACACTCACAATTTTTTGTTTAATTATTGTTGCACTGCATAAAATCAATTTGATCAAAAATTCAGTAACATTACTGGATTTTCAATTGTTTTATCTACCATACTTTTGGATAACCTGCATCCCACCTCCAACAATGAGGTGGGTTTGAATAATGAATATACTTTTAATTTTTTTAATGTTTTATTAAACTTGCAATGTTTGTATGTGTGTGTGTATGTTCATGCAAGCTGGATTAACTACTTCCTCTTAATGCAATGCATGCAATTTTATGACAACCATGACCGCATACTACGCTTAGGATTGGCTCCAGACAAGACAACTCCTCAACGGCTAACAGCACAGTGACTAACAGTGACACAGATGACTTTGGTACTCTATGGTTGCCAATGGTCAATGAAACCTAAATAGAATTACTGTTTCAATGTTAAAACAAGGAATATTTAGTTTTGCTAAAGAATTGTTAATTACTATACTTCATGAATATTAGCTTATTTGTACAATTGCAACATATGATCTTGAAATTGTAATAATGCAAATTGTGCAACAGCAATGAATTACCCAATACAAAATTTTGTAACTAAGGAATCTCCTGTTTTAAGACTAAGAGTATTTAAACCTTTTAAGGATACTAACAATACGAAAGGGAAATAATCTGTTCTAAGTTAATCGAAGGCTAATTAAGATTTTATATCCAAATGAGAAAATTTGTTCTTTAATAAAATTACTTATTGTATGAAAATTAAAAGAAACACTTCTTTAATTGGTGCTACTTCTAAATTGTGATAAGAAATACAATATTAAAAATTACAGAAGCTAAATTACAGTTTTAGTACGAATAAAGAAAGAAAAAGAAAAAAGGAATTTCAGCTCACCCTTGGCGTCACAATCAACACAATATTTGTTGTCTTCATCTTTTAACATTTGCATTAATATGTTTTGACATCGATCCTGGATTTGTTTGGCTCGATCCTTCTCACTTTTGGAAGCCATTTCTGTGAATCAGCGTATGAATAAGTGAAATAGGGTGGTCAAAATACTTTTGTTTGTTGAAGGTTCGACTTGAAGGAGAAACCATAGACAAAGATAGACAGAAATGAAATGACATTGACAATTATTCCTAGTTTCAAGTGATGAGGTGTATAGAATTATTGTCCATGAAATTTTCCACAGCTTATGAAATCTGTTATAAAACGTTATTATAAGCGAAATTTTATACCGGTATATAACAATAATTTAGTGAATGGAAGGAAAATAAAAGCAACGTAAGGAATTTCAATTCTGTTTAGTATAGTAGTATAGTCAAAGGTGAAGTTTAAAGAAGCGATTTTTCAGACGCTTTGAACCACTCGCAGTCAGATATATGTGAACACAATGTGTTGTTTCTCTATGAACATGAATTTATTGGTTTTATTAAGTGGATGGGCGATTGCTCTGTAATATTAAAAAAACTCATGTTCTTATTTATTACCGGTTTAGTTATGGTCATTGATTTCTCATCTATGGTATACTCAGCTGTTTTACTGACAGTGTTATGTCGAGTGAACAGTATGCGTAATGTCATTAATATGATGAAACTGTCAAATCAAAGTGTTTTCATTTTGTATTTTGCAAATATTGCAATTAATTCCTATTCCGACTATTTTTTTCAGAGAATATTATTATTCCATGATACCTTTAATTAAAAATAAAACGGATTAGTTAGTGATATTAAGTAATGAAAATTAATTGTTTCTTGCATTTTAGTGATTTTGTTTAACAATATTGCGTGGTGCAATACGTATGTAACTTATTTTTGTTACAAAAATGGGTAATCAGCTAGTAGGGGTGGCGCCTTCGCAAATTTACCCCGTCGAGCACTACCTGAGTGATCATGCCGACCTGTCCTTTGATCAGAGGTTTGTGAAAGTAATTTTTTTTGTGTACTCATAGATTAACTAGATGGAACATTCAATAGACATAACATAGGCCACTTTAGCATTTATGTGTGCGTGACAACGCTAATAGTATTATTCACACTAAGAAACTTACATTTTAATTGGTCGGTACTTGTCAACTTCAAATAGTCTATCAAACCGGCTGTTATTAGTTGAAAATGCACCTTAACACTTTATCTTAATTTTTATTTTTCCTTGCCATATTTGGTGTCTTCTTACCTTCATCAATTAAGTACATAATATTTATAAAGTTCGTCTATCCACCGCTAGATGGCAATGGAATTTTATGTAACGCTATTGAACGCTAGATGGCGTGACTGGTATCTATAACAGATTGACCTTACGCATATAGTCTTAAGTTACATTTTTGGTTAACAACTGCTTCAGGCATAGTACCATTATCGGTTTAGGCTTAGTGATGTGCCGGTGTTTTTGCCACGTTATCGACAATTATCGACAGTTTATTGTTGCATGGTCTAGAACTAGATACATTATTATTATGTTGCTTTTTTATATGAAAACGATAGAAACTGGTACTGTATTGTTTACTCGTATAATATTTGTTAATCATAATTATAAAAGGCAGTAATAGCCTAGTGCTATTACTTATATTATTATAATATTATGTTATTTATTATAACATTCAATAGACAGAACATAGGCCACTTTAGCATTGATGTATGTATGCGTGACAACGAGGAATGCCACTGTAGGGACACGTGTATCTCTGTGTGCGTGTAATGTTGCTAGGTATTGAATAAGTTCCCGTTATTTAAAACTAAAATATTTTATTATTATAATTAAAATAAAAGATAAATAATATATTAATTCAATATAATATACATAATAAATAAATAAACTTTAATGAACGTTTTTTGAAAATATATTGTCCGTGGCGGGTTTTGAATCCGCCATCTTACGTGTAGTGACATGTCACGTTATTACTACAACAGACGGCCGTGATTACATTTTATGATAATATTGTGATATAATTAATTTATCACACACAGGGGTAATAACATATTCAGGTGTTTTGAATTTGAGAGACATAAATACGTAGGTAACTTAAAATATTTATTCAAATCACAGATAATTATAGGTATTAAATCTTAACCACCTTTATTTTGCATTTTCATCCCTTACGCATAACAACTAACCAACTAACCATGTAGCAGAACTGTATACACATGTTTTTTTTTATTGATTTAAGGCAGCAAACGAGCATGCAGCACCACCTTCCGCTGCCGCCCATGACAACTGTGACCGACTTAGAACAAGACTCATAATTATTCATTTGAAAATTATTAACTAGAAATAACATAATAAAATTGTCGATATCGATAAATTTTTACCCCATTCCTTCACGAGTAGCATAGAAAGTTCTGGAAGTAGCACTACTACTTAAAACTTAAAACGAACCTTATTGCCAAGTAACTGAGTAGCTTTTTGGTTATAAAATATTTATTTATTTTATTTAGTTCTTTATTTATTTACATGGGTAAATATACAACAAAACAGTGAAATAAAAATAGTTATCTGTGAAAAGATATCCCATCTTCGTTTTTATGTGTTTGGGAACAACTTTTACAATGTTTAAATATACAAGACGGCATTTTTAAGTTGTAGTAATGCGTGACGCGTGATTACGCGTGACGTCTAAACAGTACGACGGTCTGAATAGCACTAATGCGAGTTTGTATTCGCTTTTGAATTTGTATTTGCTTTTGTGGCTTCACTTTTTTGTTCTGCACGCTCCATCTGCCTTTTTTTCTATATCGCTGTGTGTACTTAAGTAATTTCCAAACAAATGTTTGTTTTGAACCTTTTTAATAAAGAACGCAAAAGTTATTTTTAAAGTATGTATAACTTCTTTGTTTTTATCCAAGTTTTTATCCAAAAACAATAAGTGTATTTCCTTGTTAGATATTATGATAAGATAAAACATAGGAAATGGATCACAACATGGATGCTTTCTTGAAGATTTGATGAACTATGCATATAAAAAATAACATAGGATTTTACTAAAAATCGTATGTTAGCGGTGTTGCTGATATTCATTGAATATAATTATAGTGTCAGATGCGTTTGCCAACCTAAGCAGAAAGAAGAACAATAATAAAATTTAAAATATTATTGTTTCAGTCTTGGTTCAACAAGATTCCTCAAAGTAGCCCGAGCACGGTCCAGAGAGGGTCTAGTCGTTGTAAAAGTATTTGCTGTCCATGATCCGTCATTGCCGTTAGCTGAACACAAGGAAAGAATTCTGAAGATCAAAGAACAGCTGGCTTCAACTTTCAATTGTTTGCCATTTCAGAGGGTTATTGTGAGTATTATATAGTTAGATTTATCAATCCGCAGGTACTCACACTTAACAACCACTGCCTCTAAGTTTTAAGGAATCATTAATTTATTTTTAAAGCCACTAAGTTGCTAAATTGCAAACAAATATTGATAATATTGTGTAATACAAACTGATTGTATGAAACAAAAATAAGGGGTCTTTTTTAAGGAGAATTTTAATCGTATTTTTTTTAAGATTAGAAAGCTGATTTTCTTAAACCGTGGTCCATCTTATAATTTCGTATTACTTTCCAGCTAACTGACAAAGCGGGTCTATTAATGCGCGAGTACTGTAAATATAGTGTGTACGACAGGATGTCAACGAGGCCATTTCTCACCGTGCTGGAGAAGAAATGGATCACATTCCAAGTTCTGTACGCACTGCACAGGATGCACAAACTTGGCATTTGTCATGGAGATATTAAGGTTTGCAATCTATCTTATATTTTGAGTATCACAATTTATTTGTCATTTTTTCTCGCACCAACCGAAAATTACTCAAAACAAACGCTCGCCATAGAACAATTAAAAAATAGAGCACCAGATTACACAATATATTTTTTCCAGCTAGAGAACATAATGGTGACCTCCTGGCTATGGGTCCTCCTGACAGACATAGCGTCGTTCAAGCCCACCTTCCTGCCAGACGATAACCCAGCCGACTTCAACTACTTCCTTGACACGTCGCGTCGAAGGCTGTGCTATGTTGCGCCGGAGAGATTTGTCAAGGCTCCCGACCCTAGCAGTAGATCGGCGGTAAGATGAGAGCTCTCCATAAAATGTTTTCAAAAGTGTGTGAAAGTCCACCAATTGGCACTTGCCAGCATGAAGGACTATGGCCTGTAACCCTCACATTGTGAGAGGAGACCCGCGCCCAGCAGTGGGACAGTTATGGAACAGTTGAGATGATGAGATTTTTTTATTAAAAAATTGCTTGTGTACCTTTCGCATTTCAGCTAATAAATCAAATATCTTTTCATGAAATTGCAGGCTGAAGATCGAACGGGGCTGCTATTAAGCGAGTCACCGTGTAAAGTGGGTGAATTAGTACCCAGCATGGACATCTTTTCTGCTGGGTAAGCTTGTCTCTTAGACATCATTTCGGTACACTCTGTTAGTAAAAAGATCCCAACAACTTCATACTATTTTTCCCTTCTAGCTGTGCACTTCTAGAACTATGGAATGAAGGTACCCCAGCGTTGGACCTGCCAGGTCTACTGGCCTACCGCAACGGCGAGGACCGACCGGCCACCATGACGCTGCCGGAGGGCTGCGAGCCGGAGCTGAGGAGTCTGCTCCACTCCATGACCGAGAGGAACCCCAAGGATCGGAAGAGCGCGGAAATATACCTCGATGAGGCACGTGGCAAGTGAGTTATTGGCTGAAATGTTAAGTTCTATTTACAAACATTTTCTTAAACACGCACACGAATAAAGACGAGAAATCTGCGTTCACATTCACGCGGAACGTAAATTATAACGTAATTATTTTAACGAATGTATTTGTAACTTATTTAAAGAACTTATACACCAAGTCTTGGCCGTTTATACACTTTAACAATACCAAATCTCACACTCTCGTATATCATTTTTAAAATAAGCAAATTTTTCTTTTTACATATTTACTGTTGTCGATTTATCTTACAGACTCTTCCCCGAATACTTCTACTCGTTCCTCCAGTCGTACATGCTGATATTCTCCGCCCAACCTATCCTACCAGCAGATGAGAAGATTCTGCGAATACATCAGGATATAAAGAACATTATCAAGATCTTCACTCAACCGTCCAACGCTAAGAACTATCAAGACTTGGTCGACGAAACCACTGACAACCAAAAAGTTGACATTGATGCCCTGGTTAAAGAAGGTTACAAGGTCATGAATGTAAACGTCACTGATTATGAGGAAGACGCAGAAAAGACACCGGAGAAGATTGAGATGGGGCCTGATGGAGAAGGGTTGATACTTATAACGTCGTTAGTGACGTCGTGCATTAGAGGGCTGCATCATTGCACGTCGAAGCTGTATTGCTTGGAGATATTGCAGCTGTTGTGCGAGAATTCCAGTTCTGAAACTATTTTGGATAGAATATTGCCGTTTATTGTAAGTATATCTGGAAGTAATGCTGATCTATGATAATGCTATAACTAAAGATATCTGGAAGATAGTTATAGGACACACAAGTTCTTCCACAGATATATCTATCCCACGCGCCCGAAGCGCGAGTCCGAGCGGCGGCCGTATGGTGCGCGGCGCGCTGCGTTGCGTGCGTTAGGGCTTTGCCCCCGCAGGACTGCAACGTGTTTCCGGAGTACATCCTTCCCGAGCTCGCGCCGCGGGCTTCGGACCAGGCGTTGCCTGTGCGGATCGCGTATGCCAACAACATTGGTGAGGCGTTTGATAAGTTTACTATTAACCTTTTGTTTTATATAACATGTCGTGTCAAACAATCCAGGCGTCGTACTAATCTTAGTACATAGTTGTTAATGCTAATCTTAGTACATAGTTGTTGTGGACTGATCATGGACAGTTTCTATAAGCTATCCTTACTTTTTAAAAGGTCATGGTATGGTCTTAGTAAGTAAAGATACATGTTTTGAAATGGACATTGATTGAATTGAATTTAAATTTAATTGAACTAATGAAGTTTTAATAACTTTCATGCAAAAACAAGACAACAATACAAATAAGAGTAAACTTGTCCGGAGTTCTACAAGGTACAATATTAGGGCCGTGTGTCTGCTTCCTTATGGATTTGTGGTTGGAATAGATTTTGAACATGCATTCGGTGTTATCAATGACGTATGCAAGTAATATAGTAATAAAATAAAACAGGCTTCAATAATATATGAACTAGATAGTATAGTGTAAGTTGATGTTGCAGCGAAACTAGCCGAGACTGCCGTGCGGTTTCTAGACCAGACGCAGAACATGGTTGATAAAGAGGCCGCTAATATTAACTACGAAACTGAATTGTCGGTGCTTCATGAGATGGTATGTTAGAATTTATGCATACGTAAATTATATATGTTATTGTTTTATATCTCAACCCTTAAATGTGCCTAATAGTTTAATAATACTTTAAATATACTTTTTTAGTCTTAATATCGAAAACGAAGCTTATATTAAAATTTTCAAAAAGTAAGCCTATTCTATGTAAAGATTTAAGTCCATTACAGTTTTATTATATGTGTCGATTATTAAATTTCTAGGTACGGTCAACAGTGTCGTACCTGCTGACAGATTCGCAAGCTGTCGTCAAACGGGCCCTAGTGGAAAATGGCATAACCAAGTTATGTATATTTTTTGGAAAACAGAAAGGTGAGTTTTAAGGTTTTGGTCGTATTTGAGGTGGCCCATATAGTGTGCAGTTTCACTTTATTTATTTATTTATATTTATCTTAATCTGCGAGTAGGGACTCCACGCACTAGTGTTTTTCTTGATATTTCTAACACTACCATGGAAACTTAATACTTGATTTATCTATTACTAGCTTTCCCCCGCGGCTTCACCCACCGATTTCCAAAAATCATCTCTTAGCGCTCCCCTACACTCCCCCAGGAACATACTCGTACATGCCAAATTTCAGATTCTTGCGTTCAGTAGTTTCGGCTGTGCGTTGTCTGTCAGTCACTCAGTAATATTGATTTATACATATCGATATATTACTGGCAGCGAACGATGTGATCCTATCCCACATGGTGACATTCCTCAACGACAAGGAGGAGGTGGCGTTGCGGGGTTGTTTCTTCGAGAGGGTGGTGGGGGTCGCGTCGTACGTCGGCCAACACGCCGCGCCCATACTCTTGCCGCTGCTTCAACAGGTATGTTTGTGAAAATTAACGGATCATTTTATTATGATACAGGTACTCACGATATGTATTTGAGGTGTGAAAGAGACCCGTGCTCCGTAGTGGCCAACGCGTTAAAGCAGCGCTAAACTTTTTGTGATAATATGTTTTAAACTTGCAACAAACTTCTCTCCAACTATTGCAATATAGAAATTTAGAGAAACGGAGAAACGGCGGTGTTCTCGCCAAGTCGAGCATAATACAAACTTTTATGTTAACATAATATATAAAACGTTAATATATATAATATATTAAGTTATACAATGTCCCTCGCCGCGTCTGTCTATCTGTCCGTTCGCGAAAAACTTAAAAACTACTTAACGGGTTTTCATACTGTCTTCACTAATAGACAGAAGCATTCATGAGGGAGGTTTAGGTATATAATTTATTAAACTTTTGTGTAAATTGCATGAAATATGATATGACGCTAACTGTTGTGAATGTCGGAAAAAGTCAAGCCGCCTGGGCGCTTTCAGCGGAAACGCTGCCTAATTCGTTTGAGATATAACAAAATAATGTATGGGTGGGATATTCCTCTTTTATAGTTCTACAGAAAAGTCCGATATAAAGACGGGAGGGTCGCTAGTTTGCTTAAAACATGAAGGATGAATTGCAATTAAGACCTCTTTGTGTTCAGGGCCTCACAGACCAGTCGGAGTGGATCATAGCTAAAGCGCTGCGTGCAATCAGCAGTCTGGCTGAACTCGGCCTCTTGCCGAAGCAAGCGCTTTGCGATCTGGTCGCTGAAAGCGCTGTTTATTTGGCCCACCCTAACCTTTGGGTAAGATGTTTGATAAAAATGCCTATTTGACGTGATAACGTCTTATAAATCTATGAACGCCGGCTGCTCGCACGGAACAGTATGACGTCATTGTCACGTTCCGCCTGAGCCGAGCGTGCGAGAGCGCGGAACAAGCGATAGAGAGGCACGATCGGTCTAAGCGTTCGGTTTTCTTCAATGTTTTCTTATGAGGCTATCACGTAAAATTATCGTCCTTAAACCGACTTTACACGTAACCATTTTTTTATTTGTGTATATGTAATTTAGAGACCCGCGTTGCGTTTGAAAAACCACTATAATTATTTTTGTCAAAGGTTTATTTTACATTGACACTGGACAACAGAAAAATTAACACTGATGTGTATCCCTCCATAAAATAAAGTAAATAAACGTCAACATACTCATACCCCCGACCCTAGTGTATCTAACACTAGGACTCTCTGTGTCGAACAAAAATATTTCTGTCACATAAAAATCAATCCCGGCCGAGAATTGAACCTAACCCCTCGCTTCGCAGGCAGGGTCACTACCAACTACCGGTTAGGTCGTCAGAGATAACAGAGAAGAAAAAAAAATACAAGTTATTTATTTATTTAAGCTTTATTGCCCACAATATAAAATATTACGGTACAAATGGCGAGCTTAGAGGGGGTATAAAGCTAGGAAAAAATCAAATTTCACCCGCGCGCCCCACCCCGCCCTTCAAATAGATGCGCCTAGAGCTATAAAGACAAATGTATTTTATTTAAATAATTCGTAAATTATAGATTTGATTTAGAAATCGATCTACAAATCCCTCCGTGATACTAATTAGCATAACATATTAAAATATTGACTCAAAAACATGCACCATATTAAAAAAAAATTGATTTTAGTTGAAAATTAGACCTAACTTTGTGATTTTTCTCTATCGAGAAAATTTAATTTTTTTATGTTTTTGATTCTTACATTCACTCAATAATATAATGAAGTTTATCTATATCCTTATTCAGGTTCTAGAAACTTGATCTACTACTGTAAAAATTGAATCTACGATTGCCAATTTTGCTTTATACCCCCTCTTAATGCTAATTGCATTCTCTACCAGGTAACCATTGGGCTGAACAGAAATAAACGATGAGCGGTACTACCTACATGACATAATTATAACATAATTACATAGTATACCTACATACAACATACATACATACAACGTACGTACTAAGTTATTACAATTGTTTTCAGATTAGACACGAAGTCTGCGGTTTGGTGTCGTGCGTGGCGAGCCTGTTGAACCCGATCGATGTTAACTGTAAAATCTTGCCGCTAGTGTGGCCGCACCTCAAGCACAAACTTATACAGGTAATAAATAAATAAATAAATAACGCTACACACTCATAGCCCCACACTAGGATTCCCTGTGTCGTGGGTGCCATGGACAACACACAAGACAAGAACACACACACCCAGACCGAGAACGGAAATTTAAATTCATCATTCAAATTTCCGCCTCGCTGTGAATCGAACCCAGGACCCTCGGAACGGGGATCCGGCGTGTTAACCATTGCGCCATCCGGGTCGTAATATTATTTTGTTAGTACTTGTTTTGTATTTGGTAACTTTTACATTCTCTTCCCGATACAATATGTGCAGTAGTTTGCGTAGTAACTTTAGCTTGTATTTTTCGGTAATTTTGGTTTTCAGATTTTTTTATCTTTCGGTATTTTTTTAAATAAAAAGTATGCTATGTTACTTCTAATACCTCCAAGAAGTTTTCGCGTGAAAGCGAAACAAACAAACTTACATTCACATTTATAATATTAGTATGAAGTACCCTCCGATAATGTTAAATTTGTTTCAGGTAGAAAGAGCGGAGTTGTTGTTGGAAAGTCTGGCGGAGCCGATACCTCGGAAGGTGCTGGATGCTGTGCTCAGGCACGGGGATGTGGACCGGTTGGTTCAGACGTTGAGGGAGAGAAGAACCGCTAGGCTGAGGGTATGTTTGTACCATATTTAACACTAATATTATGTGGGTATTGCGTAAAAGAGGGTGGGGTTAAAAAGGGCCCTTTCCGCTCATAACACACATAAGTTTTGATTTTCAAGTATTATTGAATCTTTGTTTTTGTATAAAAAATACACATATTTAAGATGTGTATTTTTTACGCGGTCAGTAGGTCGGATGGGTGACCGCTAGTGATAAAATTTCTTGGGCGCTTCCGTGCTTCGGAGGGCACATTTGGTAGCAGTCGTTAAGCCATGTTGAATGCTTTCCGACACTTGGGTTGGCTACTAACCCCTCCACCAATCCGCACTGGAGCAGCGTGGTGGAGTATGCTCTAGGCCTTCTGAGGTATGAGGAGAGACCCGTGCTCAGAAGCGGGCTATGAATGGGTTGAACCCATAGACAGCGATTAGTTATATTTTTATTGTATGTATGGATCATTCTAGATTATATTTTAGGTGAAGCAAGGCATGGCGCCAGTCTACTCGGAAATGGGGCAGCAGCTGAAGAATCTATTCAGGAGGTTGGCTTCAGATGGTAAGCTATTTAGTTCAAACTCAATCTATTTGTCGACCCGTATGGCGCAGTGGTTGCCATGCCGGATCGCAGTTCCAAGTCTTCTGGGTTCAATTTCCAGCGAGGTGGAAATTTTAATGATCCGTTCTTGGTCTGGGTGTGTGTGTTCTTGTCTTGTGTGTTGTCCATGGCACCCACGATACAGGGAATCCTAGTGTGGGGCTATGAGTGTGTAGCGTTATTTTTAACCGACTTGAAAAAAAGGAGGAGGGTCTATGTTCGACTATATTTATTTTTTCTTTATACGCTTTGAAAACACGACGTATACGTGCTCCGCAGCGAACGTTTTAATGTGTTATTAACTGGATATTTTACTAAATAGATATCTCACCAGCTCCCAGGGTTGCTGCATGCATTAAGCCCCTCATAATACTCGTTAATATTAAAGTTGCAATAAAGAATAAATTAATATTGTTATCAGGTATGACGGAGCACGTGGAGAATCAGTTGTTGGCGATGAGCGCGCATCTCATCAAGATCCAGAGCTCGGCCACGCAGGTACGTCTTATAGCCTTGGATAGGTTTGCCTTGTGGTGCGGAACCCTTAAAGCGGATATTAAAATATCGATGTATCATAATATTTATGTATGATCTTCCGAATTGATTGGAATGTATACAGGGTGATTTTTAATTCACTTGACATACTCGAGGACATGAAAGAACATGGTTATTGGTAATGATTAAAAATATAAAGTCAAAATTCTACACGATAATTATTTCAAAAATGGCAAGCAAAATTATCTAAAAATACTCGCAATGTATGGTCAACAGCTGTGCGGTACAGCGACCGACTGGCCGGGGCGGGGTTAATGACCTTTAGTGGAGTAGTTTATACCGCTCGCTCAGTATGTCTACATTATGTGTTTGTAATGGATAATTAATTAATTACGTAAAATTTTAAGCACCCTTTTTAATTACATATTTAGAATGAGAATCGAATACTGAGTACCCCCTATTAGGCTAGGCGTATGCTGGAATGCAGGCGACGCAGTACAGCAAATCACAGTTCAGGACACCTCAGGGCAGTTGAGCAGACATGTGCTTGTGCCCCCTCCGTATGCTGCGACGCAACTCATTCGCATCTTAGCTAGTACAAAGAATAGACGTTTGACAATGATTCTATTAAACGTTCTGTCATGACTGTCATTGCAACAAAACTACGCCGCGCGTCGCGCTGAAATCTGTGCCGGCTCTAGAACGGGACGCAGAGCAGGACTGACACATGTCAACGTCTGACGTGCCTGCGTCGCAGCATACGTAGCTCAATGACGTTCCATACTTTACAAAATCTGCTCAGTTTTGCGCTGCGTGGAACTGCGTCGCCTGCGTTCCAGCATACGCCCAGCCTTAATATCGCAAGTGTGTTACGAATCACCTTGTACAATGTATTCCAGCAGCACATAACGGACGCGCCGGGCCGTCTGATACTGTCAGGGGGCGGGATCTCGCGCTCGGTGCAACTCGACGCCGGCGCGGACGCCATCAATTTGGCCGACAAAATGTTTATATCTACGCAAAACAGGTAATTTTTGATACTAAACTTGTTGTATTCGAAGCAACAAATAAACTAATTTGTGTGCAAATAATATTCTTAATATTCCAGAAGGACCCATAAGACTTCACTGTCCCACGATACACATATGAATACGGAATGGCAGCACATGTTCGGCCAGTCCCAGGAGCCAGTTACTGTTAAAGGTATTTGCCTAATTTTGAAAAACTAAATCATAGTTTGCCAAATGGTCTATTTTACTGAAATATTAATATTTCAGTAAAATACTAACTGTAACATATTTTATTTTATATTTTCATGAACTATTTGACGTTTCCGTCAAAAAACGCGTCAAACTGTCATGGCGACTCGTGTGACGTCATATGTTGGAAAACGAAGAGCTGTTTGGTTGAGCGGAAAGACCAAAATGCTATGTCAAGTTTGTTTAGTTTTGCAACGTGTGACGTCACGCGTCGTATTGGCGTTCGCTGTCACGTGACTAGTGACTGTAATTTCGGGTTTTATTTCTTAAAAATATTAAATAATCATGATTTATTTTATCAATAAGATCGATTTTTCGCATTTGTAAATATTAAGCTACCATAAAAAATAGAAATATTCAAAATATTTTCTTACTGTCGACTACCCTATTGTCGTTATATATGAAATTAAAATATAGTTGAAGCGCTCAGAGCCCGGCGGCTTGCGTCGATATTAACTGATCGACAAAGTTAAGCAACAGCGGGCGCGGTCGGTAGTTGGATGGGTGACCGCTGGTGGAAACATTTCTTGGGTAGCAGTCGTTAAGCCATGTCGGAGGCCTGAATTTTAGTTTCGTCGAAGTGACGGAGTGGTTCTAATGTGCGAAGTCCTCATTACTCGGCGGCGGTAACAAATATCTGTCGTCTTTTATTGCAGCATCAGAGTCGACGTCTCAGTCCGCGTGTCCGGGTAACGCCAGTGCAATGAACCCCTCGGCCGGCGCCGCCAGCGTGGCCCACGCTGCAGCGGCCCCGGCCCACTCCCAGCTGGGGCACAGCGCCAGCTACGTGCAATGTGAGTCTCCATCCATTACATAAACATACACACATTAGAATAGTATTGTTTTTTATGGAATTAAGGTAGCAAACGACCATGAAGCACCACCCTTCCACTACTACTTAAGTTAAATAATTATTATTATATTAATTATAATTAATAATAACAATATAGGAAATATATAAATAGATAGATAGATCTTTATTATAATATCTTTAACTTATTAATATCTTATTTTTACTTCCGCTACCGCCTATGACCACTTCGACCGACCTAGTATATCAAATGGGGACTACGATAGTTAGTCCCGTTAGTTGTTGTTAGTAACAGTCTCGGTGCAATTCGGTCACAGAAGTTTTGCTACCCTTATCATAAATAAGATAAGGGTAGTAGAAGATAGATAGGTGAGGGAAACCAGCTGTTAGTGACGGTGTTGTTGTTCACAGACAGCATGGCCCCCTGCCGCGTCGAGCTGAGGAACTTAACGGCGCGTATGCAACAGAAATTCCAGAAGTCGTTAAGGTACATTAATTAAGGTTTTATGGACACATTTTTTGGAATTTTCCACATACATATCGTGAGTGCCCGTAGCTTATCGGACAACTTATTTACGTACAAAATTTCCCTTGGCCCAACATTCAGTGGCTCTTTGAAGTCGGTTTTATGATTTTTTTCAAAGATATTTCTTTCGTTCATCATTATTTTATATGCGTTGCCGATTCTTATAATGTTTATATGGTTTATAATGTCTATGGGCGAGATTGATCACTTATCGTCTTTAGGTTAGGTCGTCCGCTACTTGCATAGTAAGAACCCTGACATAGCTTACTATATTGCAGAAGCCACGACGAGAATCTAGATGCGAACGAAGACCTCCAACCTCCGGTGTCATGGCGACCCGGGAACCAGCTGCTGGCATATCTACATGAGCATAAGTAATACATAACAAACACAGACACGCACACGCACTCACGCACGCACGCACGCACGCACGCACAAACGATACACACATACATACTTAATATGAGTATGTATATCCACACCCACAAGAGCGCGCGTATACCTGTATTTTTTTTACTGTTTGTTGTTTATAAGAACGGTACATTACATTACAATACATTAATAAACTGAATGAAAAATGAAGCGCTCATAGCCCGGCGGCTTGCGTTGATCTCAAGTGATCGACAAAGTTAAGCAACAGCGGGCGCGGTCGGTAGTTGGATGGGTGACCGCTAGTGGCAAAAATTTCTTGAGCGCTTCCGTGCTTCGGAGGGCACGTAAAGCCGTCGGTCCCGGTTGTTATCATTTGGTAGCAGTCGTTAAGCCATGTCGGATACCTTCGGGCGGCTTAAAATTTCCGACACTTGGGTTGGCCACTAACCCCTCCACCAATCCGCACTGGAGCAGCGTGGTGGAGTATGCTCTAGGCCTCCTCAGGTATGAGGAGAGACCCGTGCTCAGTAGTGGGCCATTAATGGGTTGTAGCCATATACATTAATAAACACAGAATCACCTAAAATAAATCAGTTGTCTGTAAAAATCAGTCGGTTTACGGACGATAGTTTTACGTGAGAACGTCATGAAGAAACATTGATGAAAACACGTTGTCGCGTATTCAACATTTGTTATAAATAATGTTCCTTCTATCGAGGTGGGCGGGGGTTATTGTAAAAGTTCTCGAAGAAGCTCGCGTAACGGCGTTTCAGTAGCAGAACTATTCTAACTGCTAGCTCTGACGTCACGCTCAGACAGAACGGGACACTTTTTCGTGCGCGCTGCCAGTGTTCATCGATTTATAATTGTAGTTGCGTATGTTCAACAAGAAATATTGTCCTTAGAGTAGAATTTGCACTAGCGACCGATGGGTCCTTTGAGCCGAAATTTAAACAATCAATTTAATGCCTTATTCTTTCATATAGTTGTCATAAAGTTACCTTCGTATAGGTCTAAATATTGGATATACATTTTTTATAACAACTTGTATTTTTTCTTCCAGGGCTCGCGTCAACCAACTAGTAAGATTACCAGCTCACAAGAGCCTCTTCGGGTCGTGCTCCGACGACGGCACCGTCAGACTGTGGGACGCGGCGCGGCTGCAAGGACACGCGTATGTTAATAAGTAAGTTTGTACTTCGGTCTGTACGTACGTGCTGTGGGGGGCACGGTTAATGGTTCTTTTAGCGAAACCCTATTGTGGGAGCGAATATTATTACTAACATTTTTTTTCTACGTCAGCTACAGTACGTTCGTATGTTTCCAGATCCAAGTCGATGTACAACCGCAGCGCGGGCCCGGTGGTGTCGCTGGCGGCGTGCGAGGGCGGGCAGTCGCTGGTGGCCGCCACGCAGGAGGGGTCCATATTTGTTTTGAGGTAACAGACAAACACATACCAATTATCTTTTTGAAGTGAAAACTTCTATAGTATCGTTGTGATTTGGAATTCGATGAAACCGAAATGACGCGCAAATGAAATGCAACGGAAACGAAAAAGGGATAGACACATTTTAACGTGGGAGGAAATGAGATAGGGAGCATCGGCAAAATGGCGGCTTATGTAAGCAAAGCAAAACATCAATATTTGGAGTTTCAGTTCTAGCATGTGTGAATTGCACATATTTTTGAAGGAAGTTCCTTAACGCGGCTTACGCGTAGTGCGATTTAATAGAAATCGTCACGTAACGAAATTCTTTTTATTCTACTACCGTTTCGGAATCGTATTTAACATGGACGAGAACAGATGAAAGAAACTTCTTAGCAAATCTTTTAAAAGTTATCATCCGGCGAAAGAAAATCGTCAGCAATGTCAAAAATCATCATCGTCATCATCATGTCAGCAAAAATCTTCGTTATTCCCCAGGCTAGACAGCGGGTCGTCCCGCATGACGCTCTCGCAGTGCCGGCAGCTGGACCCGGCGGAGCGCGGCTGCGCGGCGCTGGCGAGCGCGGCGGGCGTGCACGCGGGCGTCATCTCGTACGCCACGCTCGACACTGCGCTCGTGGGCTGGGACCTGCGCGCGCCAGGTGCGGTGCCTCAATAACTTCAATAGTTAATTGGTGTTTGGTGGCAGCGGTGGGATTAATGAAAAAAACAGAATTTGCTCTATTTATTTATTTTTGTTTAGGACTAGTTGAATAAACAACGTAGACTAGAATCACAGTGGAAAATCAGACAATAAAAAAATATTTAAATAAGCAGTAATAAATTTCATAGAAGTCCACAGGCGGTTATTGAGAGGGGGGAGGGGGGGGGGGCATTACAACCGCACACATTTTTACTAACTAATCGTACCGCCAGGTGACGCGTGGCGACTCCAGGGCGACTTAAAGTTGGGCGTGTTCACATGTCTGTACGCGCACGGCGCGGGCTACCTGGCCGCCGGCACCTCCAGCGGCGCCGTCACCGCCTGGGACCTGCGCTTCCAGCTGCCCATCGCCACGCTCAAACATCCCAACTGTACGTATGATTTTGAACTGATATCATTGCGGACACTAAACATTGTAATGTATACGGGGACTCACGATTTCGAATTGCTTTACCGATATTTTGACCCATTTGCATGGATCATGGTCACGGCGAGACTGCGGTGGCGGGACGAAACTTTTGACAGGTGACACTTGACATACACTAGTGACAGATAAGCCTGTCATTAACAACGAAACATGACATTAACGACATCTTTACGCTTTTTGTTTGACATAAAACTAATCACAGGATGCAACTGTACGTATTTTGATCTGAACTTTTATCACCACGGACACTAAACTACACGTTTTTGAAGCTATGTTACTCTGTCTCTCTCTCTCTCTCTCTCTATGAAGTTACGTTCTCTCTGTGCCAGCGGAACGCGTCCGCCGCATCGTGGGGTGGGGCGGCGCGGAGGGCCGGCTGTGGGCGGCGGGCGGGCGCGACGCGGCGGCCTGGTGCGTGGAGTCCACGCAGCGCACGCACGCGCTCTGGCCCGCGACCAACTCGCCGCAGCCGCTGCACTACGCCGCGCCGGTGAGGGTTGAGACTTGAGAGCGAGACTGGTGGCATGCTTAGGGGGGGGGGGGGGGGGGTATATAAACTCACGCTATAGGGTAGAGATTGTAGTGGGATTTTTATCTATTATAAAACTTGCGTTACTGAGAGTCTGACGGACAACGCACAGCCGGAACTACTGAACACAAGAAGCTGAAATATGGCATGTATGTTCCTTGGGAAGTGTAGAGGAGCACTAAGAGAGGATTTTTAGAAATTCAGCAAACTGATTTTTGGGAAATTGGCGAGCGTAGCCGCGGGGAATGCTCGTATTTTATAAAACTGCACTCCCTCTCTCCATCTTTATCGCATTGTCTCACTTCCACGCTCTTTACTTCCTTTATGTTTTTCTTTTTTTCTCCGTCCCAATCCTTCTCACCCTAATCTCTCTCTACCTCCCTTCACATCCCTCCCTCTCTTACTGTCTCCACATATCTTCCTCCTCATCATTTGTTATATAAGAAGGTACTCAACATAGATTGGTTATGTGGTCTGTGGTACTCAACCACCAACACCTCAATAAACGTCACACATAAACCTGACCCCTCTATCGGTCGTGACATGACATGAGTGTATAACATAACATTTGTTTCCATCAGGCCTCGCACTACATCAGCGCAGTGTACTGCGGCACGCGCGAGGGCTCCCGGTTCGTGGTGACGGGCGGCTCGGACCAGCGGCTGCGGTACTGGGACCTGCGCCAGCCGGAGGACTCGTACGTGGTGCTGCACGCGCCCGCCGACCCGCTGCAGGGGGTTAAGTACAGGTTGGAACCTATATCATCTATACCATCATCTTCCTGCCCATTTCCCAATTTTATTTGGGGTCGGCGCAATGTGTTCTTCTCTTCCATTCTTCCCTATTTGCCGTCACTTCTGCACTGACTCCCTTTTCTTTCGTATCCTCTCTCACACAATCCATCCATCTTTCCTTTGTATTGTCATTGTCAATATTACGTCTCTTACTTTTATTTCACCAGTTTATCTACTTTACTAATTAAAATGTGGTTTTCTCATAATTCCAGAAGTAGAATAATAGACGGCACGACAGTAATCCAGGAGTGCTGCAAGCCGAGCCAGGCCACGGCCACCATCGAGGACAACGTGTACCGCCTGGTGGAGTCCAGGAGCTTCTACCACACGGCACCCATCACTGACGTCACGGTGGTGGAGGCCAACCGGTGTTACCTAGTCAGCTCATCTGCGGACGGTGTTATTAATGTTTGGAAGTAATATGGGGTGTTATGGGCAAGTGATACTTTTGGACTGATACTATAAGTAAAAGAAATAAAAAATAAATTAAACACCAACACACTCATACCCACACACTAGGATTGGACAACACAGATAACGCATAACAAACACCCATGACCCGAGAACAAACATTGATCTGTCATCTAAATATGCCCTGGCGGGAATCGAACCGGGACCCCGCGCTTAGCAGACAGCGTCACTTCCAACTAGGCTATGGGGTCGCCAGAAGACTGATAATTATGTCATTAGAGCGCGATATTAAAGCAGTCTATGGCTAATTGACTCAGTGAATAATCTAGAGCGCATGTTTAACGCTTGTTTAGCAAAGGCCTTATTGGAGATGTCAAGTTATATGTAATATATGTACATAATATAATACATATGTTATTTTATTGTTGTTATAACTCGTTAAGTTATTATTTAAATATTATCATAACATGTCCCTAGTATTGCTAGAACCTTTTTAAACATAACTGTTGAAATAAATTGTTATTATCTATTAAGAATTTTACCAGTTCAATTATTCCATGGTAATTTTGTTAGCAAACAATTCAGCATTTTTGTGCAATATGTTGTATGACTATTATAAATAATGTAAATAAAATACAGCAATATACTTAATGTAATGTTATATTTATCCTTAATAACTATGATATAATGATAATTATAAAACACTATTATAGTCAAACATTAAAAGTTGCTCATTAAATATAAAAATTTGTGATGTAATAGATGAATTATTTTTCTTAATAAAATATGTACACTATTACTTCATTGTTTTATTTATGGCTCACATTAATTATTAAAAAAAATTATAACTATAATACAAATAAATTCTTTCGGATAAATAAATTTAAAACAAAAACAGTATAAATGCAGATTTATTTTTATAGAGAGGAAGATTTTAAGCTAACCTAATAAAATCTAGACATGTATCACATAACTAAATACTAAATTATCATAAGAACTATGGGATAGACATTCTTGTCAGTGGTAAGTGCTTAAGACTATGTTTATCAATATTGCTTATTATCTTTATCAAAGTCTCTCACTCTGTCTCTCATTCTTAAACAATTTATTGATCTTTAATAAGTATTTAGTAAGTGTAGTTTAAACTTTTTTTATTATTAGCAGTGAAATGAGAAATTAACCATGTAATTGTACATGAAAATTGACCAATAAAGATACTATTAAAAGGTGATCACCAGCCTTAAACATAGATAAAAAATTGGTAGAAATAGGTAGAAAAAAAAGGTAGCAAAGAACATACAATATGCCACCTGTAATTGCTACTTTGTCATTAACTAAAACTGTTAGGTTAGGGAGTGTGGGTACCTAAAAAGAAGCACTTCAGCCCAATAGACTAACTAATTAACAGAGCATCTATGACGCACTATAGTCTATTAGGAGGTTTTCAAATTCCTCCTTTTAAACAAACAAAAGCTGTTTCACAGCTGCAATGTCTACATATAATAGGTTTTCCTTACAAACTAAATTTTGTGACAGATTTCAAAAAGATTCTCTAGTCATTTGTATATTTACATTTCAATAATGCCCTGCTTTCTATTTATCTCCTTATTCTAAAGCACATTAGATCTCATTAAAAATACAGTGTGTGGTAATTTTAATAAGCAAAATATTATAATTATTCGATGTTCTTAAATATAAATATACAAACTCGAGTAAAACATGCAAGGAACAAGAAACTGTTTAGTAATTTCTTTAGTGTCTTCACAATGTTTACTAAAATATTTATAATTGATTTTAATATACATGCCATTTTAAGTGTTATTTTTAAGGTATTTTTTGATGATTAACTGAATCAAATCTTTCAAAAATCTTCAAAATCAAAGATTCTTCAGTTCCGTTTTTGTAAAGGCAGGTGTTGTGCCATTAAGATACTTGTGCATTTCACCTGAGAAGCAGCCACATTAAAATTTCATTGTATGTAAAACAGCAATGAATGTTACTGAACTGAAATGAGTAGACCTCAAAACTCACATAATCCTTGTATGGAGTCTAGAGGCCATTTTATTGTACTTTTTTTTATTTAAATGTGTATTTCAATAAATATTTCAATTTCACATAACACACATAATTTGTTGAAAATAGCAATTCAAATGTTCGACAGCTGATGTGCTGTTAATAAATGTATTTTATTTACAAATAAATCCCTACCCACTCATTACTTAGGATTTAGAACTCCCACTGCCCTTCTTATCGTCCTGAACATCTTCTAGAAGTTTCTCTAGGTCAATCCCTGCGAATTTGGGGTTCTGTGAGTTGGAAGCATATTCCAGAAACAGATCTTTGAGGAACTGCAGGTCTTTTGTTAGGGTCTTGACCTTTTCCTCCAGCATTTGGTTTTCTGACTTCAATTTATTAACTCTAGTGAAGGTTTCTTGAGTTCGCTGCTTGGACTTGAATCTGCTTTTCTTGACAGCCTAAAACAACAAAAATTATCTCTATTTGACTTATTTTATCCATTTTTGGTATCAGTATTTACAGATTTGCAATTGGACTTAGATACTGATCAACTTTCCAACCCACACTCAAAAATCCAAATTGAGCTAATAATACCATTTTGAACATGTGATGCATACTTTAGTATATTTACTAGCTCTCAAAATTTGACAACTTAATTGTCATTTATGACTTCGGGTTCGGCCTTCAAATTACTCAATAATGGATTTTCTATGATGCAATGATAAAGTTTTTATTTACACATTTTGAAAACAGTTGGTAATATTGGTATTATTATACAAATATGATGTATATTATTATACAAATATAATATAGAACTTAATACTTCTCCCACTGTAGAGTAGATTTTTCTAACCTACAAACAAACAAAGTAGCATATCAATTTGCTTGTATTAACTGGAATACACATATTATTAGTGACATTATTGGCTTTTTGTTACTTGGATTCAGTGGTAGCCCTAAATGGTGCAATAACCACTACCCCCGCCCCTGAAAAAGGTGCCAATATCAACTTTCTGCCGTAAGGTTTGCCATGGTTGGCGCAACTTGCCAACTCCGGCACTCCTCTCACTCTACCCTAGGGTCAGCTGCTTAACAACATCACGAACTTTAAAATTAGGTTCTGTTAATAACATTATTTACAATTATCTTTAACATAACAAACATGTACCTCGTTGTTTCTGTCTCGCTTCTTCCTGTAGTCGTCACTCTCATCATCAGCGTCGCTGACGCCTCTCCTGCCACGCTTGACTGGCGGCATTTCGGTTTCCACGTTTATGATCATCAAATTACTTGAAATAATACACTTGAACCTTACACAACAAAACGACTGACGACTGTTGCCGAGACTCCTCAGTCAAATACTGGGCCTGGGAGCGACTCTACTCTATTCAATCACCACCAATGGCACCAATGCACAATCACATCTAACTAAAATATCACAAAAATATGACGCAATTTCGAACGACGTAATGCTCATTAGCCAGTACACTACAAATACAAAATATTTATGCAATAACAATAAATATATAACCACAAGAATCGAATCGAATTACTTATTAAAGGGTAAAAGTAAATAAAATTATTTATTTATGTAGGTTTAAAGAAAACATTTTTTATTCGTAATTTCGACAATATCTTAACAAAATAAAATAAAACATCGCTCACTCGCTCAGTCAGTATGGCTTATTAAGGCTCAGCTTCAGTGTCAAGTGTCAACTGTCAGACTGTCAGTGATCAGTCACATAGATTACATTTATGTCACTACACTAACTCACCAAAGAGTATCTAACAGTAACACTATTGTATGTTTTACTCACTCAATATATCTATGACACTACTCGCTCAGTCAAGTCAGTCACACACTTATTACTGTCAGTTCCGAGCTCAATTGACGTTTGACCATGGAAGTATGAAACCTATGGAAGTGACATGTCAACAAAAAATGCGTGCCTCTGTTACGTCATCTGGCCACCAAACATGGCGGCTTTAGTGCTGACCACGGAATACAGAAAGAAGTGGAAATAGTACAAGTGTTGATTAATAAGAAAACCACGGTAGCAAAATAAACACTAGTAAATCCCTAATCGTATTATTCACACTAAGAAACTTACATTTTTATTGGTTGGTACTTGTCAACTTCAAATAGTCTATCAAACCGGCTCATTATAGTTGAAAATGCACCTTAACGATTTATCTTAATTTTTATTTTTCCTTGCCATATTTGGTGTCTTGTTACCTTTATCAATTAAGAACATAACAGTTGTAAAGATTTTCTTTCCACCGCTAGATGTCAAAATTTTACGTAAAAACTAATTTTATATACTTAAAACTGTAAGAAATAAAGTTGACATTGTGTTGTCCGGCAATTACGCAGAGCTCCGCGCAACCTTAGTCCGTGTGCCACGCCTACTTCGCACTTCCACTTCTTTCTGTATTCCGTGGTGCTGACCTATAACTCATGACATCAACTACTCATGACCTATAACTGCACATGAGAACCTTGCTAATTATAATGTAAATCTTCCTTTATTTTCCCGGCAACATTAACAACAACCAATATTTTTATCGCGTACCTGTGTATGGTTAAAGATGGCTGATTTGACTTTGACCACGACTTTTTGACAAGACAAGTACCGGCTGAACTGACTGACAATGACATTTGGGTCGGTAAACATGGCGGATTTTCGGCTTCATTAGTACGTATAGAACAATATGTCGTGTCCCAACTATAATAAGTCCATGCGTTTGACCTACAAAATGTCAAGTGTCAAGGTATGTCATGTGAAACTATGGTCAATTTTTTGTCCAAATTATAACCGAATATCTACCTTTTAAACTTGTTTCCCTACCTTTACTTGTTTTTGGCTGAGTGTATTTACGCCAACGCCATATTGAAGAAAAAAAAACTATGGTCAAATGAAAAATCATTGCTTAAAATATTATTACATAGAGTAACTAAGTAGTCGTATTATTTTGATCATCATACTAAAGAGAGTAAGTCTTACTCTGTAAAATTAGGTACTCTAAGATACGACATAGTTTTTTGTAGTTTTAATTTAAAGCTTTTTCATTACATTTTCTGTTTACTCTAATTATACCGGTACTGACTCTACTCCATTCTTGTTCATGTAATTTAAGCATGAATTTTTTGTGCGGTATATCTTTAAGACACAGAGTACTTAAACACTACGTAACGCAAATTCCACGTAACTTCCGTTTTGAGAAAACGTTGCATTTTTTTCTGTTTACCTCCTATTAGCTATTAGCATTAGTTAGAGATTAGCTTTACAGGGACTCATCCATTGTTCATTAAATAACCGAATACTGATAAAAGGGAGAAGGAAGAAAGAAGGAAATCACCGACACTCATCAGACCACAATATATTTTTTCTTTTACGATAAATCTCTAACAATGTACGTAAATCTTATTTACACAATTAATGGAAGCATCGTATGCTAAACAATCTAATACTGTAACGCTAACCAGATTAAAATACACAATAGAGACAAAATTAAATGCTTTTTCTACGAATTATGTATAACCTTATAACATTTTAAACGACTATAATAATGATAACATTTCATTCAGCGATTTGGTTAACTTTCAGCCTCAATTATTTTGTTAGGCATCAGATATTTCAAATTACATTCCATTAAATTTATAGATAAAAAAGTAACAAACCTAATAGCATACACATTACGATGACTTATATTCATGTTAAAGTTAATTATAATAATTACATCATATTTTATTACTAGAACAACACAATACAAAGATTTACGAACAAATAAAATAATAAAATATTATGTGAATCCTCGTAAGTCGGTAAAACTTTATTAATACATTGTATGTGTAAGCAGTCCAGTACGTATTTAATCATTCAGATTTTTACTGCTTCTTTTATTTTAATATTTAATTGTTGCAATACATTTCAGTTACTCACAAGTATTTACATTGGATAAAAGGGTCCAAATAATGGTTTATACACTCATACTATGATGGTAATCATAACAGTTAGGCATGCCTTGTAACATGAATATTCTCATAAGGAAACACAAACGCTTTACGAATTTTATTAATATCACAGAACACAAAAAAATTGGAAAATGAACGACAGTCTTCAGAATGTTAAATGCCTAAAGAAAACTTAAAAGCAATAATTCCTACCATCTACTTAAAAGGAGCATTTGTATAGCGTTTACCACTCCCATATCTATTGTTATATTTTAATGTAAGATTTTGTTTCTATTATAATGTAAAAGTAATTTTCTTTACTTTATTGAAACCTTATTAATATTTTGAGATCTGTTCTACGATACCCAAACCCCGATAATCTGAGATTGGATCAGACCAAATATTTACATTAGAATTCATAGTAATATTTTAATAAAATACATTTCAACTGTTGTCTTATTCTCCGTAATACGTTACATAATATTATGCTTTAGGATATTATAACTTCTTTCGATTTTGTAATATTGTCCTTAGGTTATGTTAAAGTTTTTGTCTAATGTATTCTATCTTACTATAAGTTCTATATATTTTGTTTGCTAAAATGCTACAATCAGGCATCTCCTGGTATTTTTCTACTGGTACTTTGGCAATACAAAGGTAAATATATAAGTTTAAATTACAGAAAATAATCCACTTCAAGAGAACGACTAACTTTTGTCATAAAAGCGACGTAAGATTTATCTAAAGTTTGTGCTTTTAAAATTAATACTAAAAAGTGTACTTACACGTGATAAACATAAAACCTCACACACAGACTCTATTACACTAAATATTGAATTTCGTGAAGTTTACATAAAAAGCAATAATTGGCACAACGTATAAATAAATAAAACATTAAGTAAGTATAAGAAACACCTAATGAACTTATTTTATCATTACTCAATCGATAAATCGTGTACTTAAAATCACTAGCATCATTTTCCTATGATTAAAATACATCCATACATAAATATAATAAATACGCGTATAATTAATGCTAGATTTACGACAAATCCTTCGAAGGAACATTTCTTGAAAGTACAACAAAACAGTTTACTCGTGTTTCTTAACCTAGATATTGGTAGGTAGTTTGTGTATAGTATCCCTTTAAGTTTAAAAATATGGTGGGTACCTACTATTCCAATGTCATATTAATTTCGTGCCACAGGATCGATTTTTTTAAAGTACGTACAGAGTAGCTTAGCCATTTCATCCGAAGTACGTTGGTCCGAGGAAAGAAAACTTTTGTGCATTTTTATAGAGCATTTTTTTACCCCGCACAAACTTGTCAGGATGAAGTAAATCAGTGCGATAACTATAAATCACACCAAACATAAACTCGCGCAAGTAACGTAACCAGGAGGTGAGGACCCATGCTGACCTAAGCGCGGGTAGGAGGGGACGAGAATCGCCGTTCGCTTCACGCCTTTTCCTCTCACCCGCACCCGTAGTTCGGATTGTAACGTACCTAACATTATCTATGATAGTATAGTGTTTACCATAGATTAAAGGTGTTTTCACCTTCACTGTCTACCGTTTACACGTCACACGTCATGTCATATCATCTTGTCCAGTGTTGCCATATGCACCGTAATTACGGTAGATTTGCCGTATTTTTGAATTTTTTTTTAAGATCTGCCACCTACAGTAGTCATAAATTACGGTGTATGTAAGTTACCGTATTTTTCCGAACTTTAACCGAAACTAGTATTCAGGCAACAAAGTTGCTCTATGGCCGGCAGCGCCGCCAGTCAAGTGTAAAATTGTACATGCCAATGTAATATCACCTGCAAATCTGCCAATATTTCAACGGAAAGATGCTCTAGTGTAAATCCTGTGTTGGTGAAATCGGCCCTTAATGAACGGTTCCATAAACAAAAACATGTCGTCAATTATTGAAAGTGAATCAGAATTAATTAAAGTTAATTAAATATTGTTTGCATGTTCCTTTTTTAGTTTTTTTGACACTAGTAAAACAGTAAAAGCCGTAAAGTAGAAAAAAAATCTACCGTAATTCTACCGTATTTCTTTAAGCTGGTGGAACACCGTATTTCTGGTAATTTTGACCCACTGTGCACCGTATTATTGTGTAATCCATCTGGCAACACTGATCTTGTCTCTATTATTGTCCCCGTGTTGGAGAAGGTCGTTGAACAGAGTAATAAATATAATATACTCACAAATATTCGTTATTCTTTGTTAAGCTCACAAATTGTACTTATTTAGATAATATAACGAAAAAAATACGTCCTCGATCTCATTTTAAAATACCTTTAACTTATTTATGCGCTAAATGGTATACAAATTGGCTAATTTATTCACTTAAATGTAAATATTTATGAAGAAATGCAAACGTAACGGTTCTAACCATGGCGCAAAAAACATTGGTTTTTGGTGATATCATTCCACTCATATTAATAATATTTTAGCGTGGTATTGTGCAAGTACCAGACGGTCCTGTACAGAGGGTACGCAAAGTCGTTATCTTTAAATAGCAGTCGTTAAGCCATGTTGGAGGCCTTCGGATGCCATAATAATCTCGGATACTTGGGATGGCCCTAGGCCTCCTCATTATGAGGAGAGACCCGTGCTGAGCCAATGCTTAATGAAGCCAACCAGTGGTCAAAGTCTGCTTAATTAAAAATGCCTCAATTGCGTTGTGAGGAAAGAATTTGATGCATTTTTTACACATTCTGTAACTATACGAATGGTGTCAAACTATTCAAACACGACGCAAATAATGCATTTATAAATTAGCAGACTTGGACTCCAGATGGTCAGAATTTAATTACGCACTTGAAAAAAATGTTACTCTAGTGGATCTATGATTAAACAATTCAATATTTCAAACCCAATCTACAGAATTTTATCACATTTTCAAGTACGCATTAGTAAGTTTGTTTCTACCTACCTATTATAATTAATATTAAGAGGGGGTATAAAGCAAAATTGGCAATCGTAGATTCAATTTTTACAGTAGTAGATCAAGTTTCTAGAGCCTGAATAAGAACATAGTTATACTTCATCATATTATTGAGTGAATGCAAGAAGCAAAAACATAAAAAAATTAAATTTTCTCGATAGAAAAAAAACACAAAGTTAGGTCTAATTTTCAACTGAAATCAATTTATTTTCAATATGGTGCATATTTTTGAGTCAATATTTTAATATATTATGCTAATTAGTATCACGGAGGGATTTGTAGATCGATTTCTAAATCAAATCTATAATTTACGAATTATTTAAATAAAATACATTTGTAGGATTTTGACATGCTCTGTTTCATTAATCAGTCGCCATTGCTCCATTGAGACGCGAAGACTGTGTCAGTCTGCTCTACATGTGAAAAATATTTCGTGGTGTACATTTGTGACTAAGAGCGTAGTTTTTATTACAAAAACAATAATTGTGTGTGTGTGAACTAAAGTTAAAAGACACTAGATCCAACATGGGTAACAAACGGAATAAAATCAACATTAAAAAAGGGAACACAGAAAGCTGAAAATTCAAGTCATGGCTAGTTGTCACAGGTAAGTTGACAAGTACACAATTTCATATTCAAAATTAGACCTTATTGTTTTAACTTTTGTGCTCACAATACAATGTTGATGTTGATGTTTGATCGCTGAAGCAGCATAGTATATACGAAAAATTCAGATTGTATGTATCATCAATAGTTAGTATAGGTATGTACTTTCAAACAAAATTATTCATAAACATAATTATAAAAATAGAAATAGTGTTGAATGATCAAAAAAGTAAGTAAATGTTTTTCTGACACAGGAGTAGGCAGAGGTATGCAGTACGCCCACTCCTCACTAGTTATGTCTGGATTTCATGTAATACGTGTATTCAATGTTATGTGGGCTTAGTTAGAAAACTTTGTCACAAATTAAGGTTGAGGCCTAAAGTGGAAGAGAGAGGCATGAACCCGGCTATACAGCTTTATGCAAAAGCAAATTTAAATTTGAGTTAATTATTTCCTCTTTGCCCCATAATTTTGTTTTTAAAGCAACACCTATATTTCTGGTAGTCAATTTGATCAATCCCTACAGTAGTTGTTACTTGTGTGTGTTTGAAACTATTATTGTATTTTCATTTCAGAACAAGATTTAATCAAGAAAATATTCCAAAATCTATTGATGATGACGGGAACATTACACCAGAGAAGTGCGTATCAATTCATCTGTCTATGTATTGTTTCATTTATTATTTGCTTGTTGTTGCATTGTAACGAATCTACAAAATAACACATAAACTAAACTTTTTTTATACTATACTACATACATGCATAGTTAGGCAAAATTACTTTAACAAAAACATAAAATTTTGTATAAATGCATTTTTAAAGCGACTTTTTTATTTACTTCTTAATTGCTAATTGTGTTTTCTTAAAGAAAAAAATATATATTTTCAGGCTTACTAAGTATTACGCTTTTACTTTTACAAAATGTAGAAATTTTAGAACATACAGATCCAAATGCAGACGAATTTATTGCACCGGAACGGTTGGCATTAAAATAAAGTATTTATGTAATTTAGTCCTATCTAAAACTTTTAACCGATTATAAATGGCGCAAAGTGATACCTGACATCATCAATTTCAATGTTATGAATTATAATAGTGTTTGACTTTTTTTTTTATTTCAGTAACATCAAGCCTCGTGTTTATGAACGGGTCAAGACAAATATCAAGACTAACGACGATACTAAATACACATGTGGTACAAGTCAACGACTTATAATAGACAAGATATATTTTTTGAACAATTATAACTTCCAACCATGTATTATTTTGACATTTTATTTTTTCTAGACGGATTTTGGAGTTAGTGAATTAAACTTGATTTCGAATAAATTCATTTTGGTTTTAAGTAAGCTTTGTTCGATTTTATGCTTATTTTTAATCTTCAAATAATTGTTTAGTTTGATGACTTATGTGTTCTTACCATACCTTAAATACTTTAAATAGCCATTATACATTTTTCCTGTTCTCACGCATAATTATATCATCACGCATCATATTTCACACACTGTTTTTTTCCTATATTTTTAAAGCTAACAATTGTCGCTCAAGAAGTTAGTGATTGTCATCTTTTTTATGATATTATTGTCACTTAATTAGTTTCCTTATAATAACGGCAGTGGCATTTGTAATTTTTCTGTTTTCTGGCGAAGGATTTCTTTCGATTTAAATAAATTTAAAGGATAACTTACTTTATCTTTTTGTAGCGAAAAAATGAAAACAATGTTATCTATAATAAATAAATGTCTGAAAAACATTGTACGTGTTATTTATTTACATGTTATACGGCATACAGGTTTCATCACGTAAAAATAGAGCAGATATTCTGCTCTGCGAGAATTTAAATGATTTAATGGTCACATCAGTACCAACATTATACTGCCTTTCTTGTCATAAAAGTGATTCAATCGCTCCCTACACTAGGTTTCCAGCGCTATGGTTACATGATGCGACCGACACTACCTATAAATGTTATTAGTCTCAGAAATACAGATAGTTACAGCGAGAAGAATTGCTTTAGATTGATAGATACCTACATAATAATATATTCAAAATTATGAATGACACCTAATTATGTGTTATCTGCCATTCACTGGCTCTATAGCTATTAATATTGTATAAAAATCTAACCCTATTATAGAAAAAACAGCTTGCCATTTTTGAGGTATAT
Organism: Ochlodes sylvanus; assembly: GCA_905404295.2. Taxonomy (NCBI): domain Eukaryota; kingdom Metazoa; phylum Arthropoda; class Insecta; order Lepidoptera; family Hesperiidae; genus Ochlodes; species Ochlodes sylvanus. The sequence goes on from FR990149.1 coordinate 3,458,850, forward strand.
GATTCTACATTTACTGAGCCGAAATTTGTCTTATTTTTACATTATACTGTGCCGTATTCTTGACTGATGACATGTTATATAATAGCGGCTGTACACTCTCGTGCGAAAGTACTCGCTATGTCTCGTGACGCCTCGGCCGAGACGTCATGGGAGCTAGAGCAGACGAGACCCCCCGAGACATCACGAGGCGAGGCGAGCGCTACCAAGTACATTCTCATACGAGTGCACTCGGCTAGCAGTCTCGCGAGAGTGTACAGCCGCTAATAAAGTCAGATGCAACCGGACGCGCAACTGCTGCGGCGCATCTATTTGACGGGCGGGGCGGGGCGCGCGGGTGAAATTTGATTTTTTCCTAGCTTTATACCCCCTCTTAAGTATAGCCTAATCTAATGAACAAGATACCAGCAGTCGGTAATTACCATTCTAAGAGACTAAGATAATAGAAAGCTTAAAGTTAGAATTGTTAACTTGAAGAACTATTTTTATCTTAGGCAGTAACAAGCTATAGGGTTTTATTAAGATCCTTAGTTTAAAAGTGTGTTAAAAATTTCATCCCACGCGGAATTATTTTATTTAAACATCATAACATTAATTATGAATCATTTTATTCCTTTAATTCACATTATCATGTTCCAAAGGCTATTATTTTGTTTTACAATTTGATTAATAATTTATTTGGGGTGTAAAGAGACCCACCTTGAACCACTCATTTCTCTGATTTCTCGCGAAACAATTTATATCATACTCGAGAATAAAATTATAATAAATGTGTTTTATAATTCTTGTGCACATTTAAGCATCGTGATAAAAACATTATCAATTAATCATCTCATAATAATCAATAAAAATTTGCAATAATGTTAACAATTTTTACCAGATTTTAAATCGGAAAATTATCGCAGTGTTGCCTAATATGTTTCGAATTTACTCCTATAAATATAAATTTCAATAAATTTTTAAATTTCGAGATCAAAAAGCGTCCTTTAACATTTTGAATATATTAATAACTACAAAAAACAACAATTTTAAGAGAACACTTTGGAACATTATTATTTAAAAACAATTTTAATTTCGGCTGTTAACCGTTACCATTTTAGTTTGAGACACGGACCTCTACACACTTACCCCTGCATATATTATAGAGTTAGATCATCTTGTGCCATTCATTTAGGATATGCATTAAAACAAGAATTCCAAATTCTTATGTTATCATCAACAGTACGTAGCTACTTAGTAATCCGAGTGTACGAATTTATAAATGCTTCAAGTGCGTATCAATTTGATCGTCTCAGAATAGTTTGACTAATTTGGTATAGCAAACTATTCTGACACGACGCAATCAAAGCATTTAAAAATTAGCAGACTTGGGCCTCTCGTAATCAAATTTATTTTACAGATTCAATTTAATCTCCATAATAACTAATTCTATCAACTATTTCTACGCTACAAACTTTTCTAGCAGCTTCTAACGTTAAAATTATTCCTTTTCAGTTCAACGAAGATTTTAAATACTAATTTTAGAATAATGAACCCTTTTGATTTTAGACTTATGAGGTAGTTCAAAATATGTTGCCATTTTTAGTCTTAAAGTGTTAAGAAATTTTTGTGGATACTTGTAAGTTATTCCACGTGTTTTGCGTAAGTCGAAATCATGTTAGGAGTTACTACAATGATTTTCTTAATAATTAAACAATGGTTTATAGAGATTTTAATTGAGTTTTATAACACTGTATACTACGGCCGGTGGATCTTGGCCGCTCTGAACTTTGTTCGGATCGCTGCGCAAAAGTCAATTTTAGGGTCGAAATGGTGGCAAGACGCGCGGGGTGAGCGGGGTGCCACTTTGAGCATTGTTTGTTTCAGTCACACGCTCAGTGTTTGTGTCGCTATCTCTCTCTAAAGACAATACCTGCGCACCATATCCGAAAGCCTAACTTCAGAGCCTCCATGATCCGCCGGCCGTACTTTACGTGTGATGAAATATATGCCTAATAATGGCTTCCATTTTCTTATAAGAAATTTCGTATTAATTATACCTATTATTTATTGTTAACACACAAATGCCAAATCTATGAAAATTAAAATAAACTGTAAAATCCAAAAATGCCGTTGGTACCTATATAATTATGTGTTTCTGTTGTTACTGCCGTCATCATTCATTTCTCCAAACATGGATAACTGGTTCTTCTATTCTTCTATTGAGCTTCATTCTATTCGAATACGATTTGTGCTAAGAGTATGTAAACGTAATCAGTTAATAACGTCCTTAACCTTACTGGGGTTGTTGCATCTGAGTTTTTCTGCACTGACACAGCCATTTGATGATACGGGCGTTGCGCTCCACGACGCTCGGGGGCTCCGTGTTGCGGTAGATCTGCTTCTGAACGCCGGGACCTTGGACCTGGAGGAAAAACATCGTTTCGATTTATAAATTGATGGGCTGCGCGCACGAAAAAGTTTCCAGTTCCGCTGACGTAAGAGCGTTACGTCAGAGTTAGTAGTTAGAATAGTTCTGCTACTGGAACACCGCCACGCGAGCTTCTTAGAGAACTTTTGCAAAACTCCCGCCCAACGCGACGGAAGCCATTATTTATAAAAAATGTTGAATACGCCACAATGTGTTTTCATCAATGTTTCATTATGACGTTATCACGTAAAACTATCGTCCGTAAACCGACAGACAACCGATTTTATTTCTGTAAATTTTATACGTGTGCGTATATCGTTAGTCACCATTTCGATTCGGTAATCAATTAAATTCTCACCGTATAGTCGGCCGCATTAGCCAGCTGATTAGAATCCACAGTAGACGCCGAGGAGAAGAACACAGGGCTGTCCGAGGGTGCGTCGAGGATCAAGGCATCGAACTGCCTCGACTCGAGGCCCAGCCTCTCGAAGAAGAACTGCAGTCTCGAGGTCTCCTCTGAGGGACTGTCGGGGGAGTCTTCGCCCTCACACGGCGCGGACGCGGGGCTCCGACCGTCACTGCGTCTGTAACTAGGAGGGGATATTATTTTAACCTAATCCTAACCGATTTGTAACCACAAACAAAAGGACTTTGATGTTTAAATTACGAACCGGTCGGAGATGTCGGACTTGGAGCGCAGTATGGGCCGCGGCCGCCGTTGCTTGTAGCGCAAGCACCGCTGCCGCTTGAACGTGCCCAGCGGTGACGTCACGTCCTCCGGCGGACAGATCTAAATAAAAAGGCAATTAATTACGACGTATTTTTATTTGCTACGCTGTTCAAATTTTATTTTATTTATCTATTATTAATTCCATTTTTATTGACGTGATAACGTCTTATAAATTGACGAACACTGGCAGCGCGCATTAGATAATTTCCCGTTCCGCTGACGTCAGAGCGAGACGTCAGGGCTAAAAAACGAATACTGTCAGTCCAAATATTGATGTTTTGCTTTGCTTACGTAGTTACGTAAGCCTCCATTTTGCCGTAAAAGGTATTGCTCTAGGACCCCGATCTTGGAGCACGCAAGCGGATAACGCTTCCGATCTCTTTTTCTCCCACGCTAAAACGTGTCTGTCTCGTGTACTGTCGCTTTTTCGTTTCAACGACTTTCAACTCACAACGATGCTAGGTACACGCACACAGTTTTCACTTAAAAAATTAAGCGGATGAACGATTAAAATGAAACTTAAGAAGTTTTTTCCTTACCTGAGTAGTATTAACATATTCCTGGGTCTCGTCTATACGCGAGCGCATGCGCACCTCCTGGTACTGAGGCTGCTTGCTGATCAACTCCGTACTGGGCTCGTGGTATCTGACGATAAAACGAATTTAATTATTATTTTTCCAATTTCGCTTTTCGATTATCTGTCACGGGATAACAGGCGTACAATACAATTTGCAGTTATAATTTTCAGGATTACTTCGATAGGAGAGGGGTATTATAATGTGCACATGATTATTTGCAGAAAGGGATATAATTCAATTTGAGTAAATAAATTCATTTTTTATTATTTATTATGAAATATTTCTTTACATACCTACTCTCATTTAAAAGTAGATTAATAAATTTACATAACAGGCATTTTGTCAATTTCTAATAACCTCCAAATTTAATAATACATACGAGTAGTTTATATTAAAATCAGTTCAATTTTTAAAATGATGACCGTATCTGATCTAGATTCCAGATTCATCCAATCAGAAGATAAAAATTCCACTTTAGTACCTGGTATACTCCCTGGGGTTGCCATAATCCTTTCTGCCAACGTTGAGGCATTTCAGCGGGGTCTTGTAAGAGCAGTCGTAGTCCCTGTAGTCGTACAGCGGGGGCTCATCTTGGAACTGCGGCGGGGGAGCGCTAGCCTGTGGACCGAATTGACAGCAATTAAAAAACAGACGCATTTTGAATTGTCTATGGGCGTGTTCCACAGGTGATCACAACGTTAAAAAAATGCCCTTTTCTGTAGAAAGACATTTTTTAGCGCTGTAATCGTATTTCTTGCACAGATTAAACATATAAAAATTTGGCGCGAATATGTGAAATAATTGATTTGTACAGTACATAGTTGTACTTATCTTTGCAGTAATGCCAGTAATACAGACTGAGAGACTTTAGGACTAAAAAGGATATTTCAAATTAAATAAAAAGATAAATAAATCATTTTAAATCATGACTGGTGGGAATATGCTGGCGCGATGCAGTTAATTTAAAAATATGCCTTGTTGAGGCACAGGCTTTAGAATAATAACACTATAGAAAGACAGTCTTCATACAAGCGCTCTGTCTAAAGTGAAGCACTAAACCGAAACTTTCCCGAAAGCGGGGAATGATTCGGCTGCAGATAATCATATGTTTTTAGCAATAATACATAAATAGCTATTCAGATATTTTGTGACACAATTTAACTGGACAAATCGTCGTAATTCTTTTTTTTCGCGAGACACGTTTGGCGTGCGTTGACATGAGCTGCCCGGTGTTTGGAGTCATTTCTGACTCTTCACTTCACTTCACTTCAATTAAGGTGCTTCAAAACGGCCGCGCGGACTTCGTTTCTATAGTGTAATTATTCTAAGGGTACGGTCACACAGCCGGCGGGGCGTGACGGCGACGCGACGCTGGCGAGACGTGAAGAGTTGAAACGTATGAACAAGTATGGAATATGTCACACAGAGCCGTCGCGCTCGACGGGTCGCGTCACGTCGCGTGCAGTACAACGGGGACGCTAGCGTCGCGTCGCCGTCCCGCCCCGTCAGCTGTTTGACCGTACCCTAAGGGCACAGGCTTTATTTGGCCCTGTTACACATAGCAGTAACACAAGTGACCTGGAAGTGTATCCCGACGCGCGGCGCGGGCGCGTAGTGCGCGGGCGCGGGCGGCAGCGCGTGCGGCGGCGAGGGCGCCCCGTCCTGGAACTGCGGCGGCGCCGACACGTAGCACTCCAGCGCGCCCGACGTACAGCGCGGGCCGTACCGACTGACGGACCAGATTATAAATAAACTAGCAAATCCGCCGTCGCTTCGCTTCGACCTGTCCCTTAGTACCGAAGTCCAAAATTGTTTGCGAAAATCTTTAATATATTATACATATAAACTTTCCTCTTGAATCATTATATCTATTAAAAAAAAAACATCAAAATCCGTTGCGTAGTTTGAAAGATCTAAGCATACAAAGGGACAGAGAAAGCGACTTTGTTTTATACTATGTAGTGATAAATATAAATAACGCTACACACTCATAGCCCCACACTAGGATTCCCTGTATCGTGGGTGCCATGGACAACACACAAGACAAGAACACACACACCCAGACCAAGAACGGAAATTTAAATTCATCATTCAAATTTCCGCCTCCCTGGGAATCGAACCCAGGACCCTCGGAACGGGGATCCGGCGTGTTAATCACTGCGTCATCCGGGTCGTCATACTATTATTTATAATATTATGAATAATATTATAATAATTCATAATATTATACTATTACCTATTATGAATTAATATTCAAATATAAAATCGTTCAATCATGTTGGTAGTTTTAAAATACACCTAAGAACGTCGCCATGTGTAGTTTCGTTAGTATGAAATGACAAGCTAAAATAACATTAAGATGAAAATGACATTGACAATAGACATGACAGTATAACAAATAAATATTTGACATTCACATGACATAAGACATTGACAATAACAAAAACCAAAATGTTGACTATAGCTAACTTCATGGTGTCGGTTTTTTCGTGACGGTGTGCGCGCGCATCGTAAAAAATTACTCTCATAATTTGACCTAACGCGCCAAAAGAAGTATAACTTCAATAAGAATTATGAATATGCGTGCGACACTTCTCTGGTAATGCTTTACCTATAAAGTACCTATAGAACAGGGTTTCACAACGTAACATTTTTTTTTCGGAAATGGTAAGGTTCCTATTATGCCCCCCTGAAATTTCCCTACGCCCCCCAAGGGGGGCGTGTCCCACAGGTTGGGAAGTCCTGCTATAGAGTATCCTTACCTTAACCTATAAAGTATCTCACTAAGGTAACCTACAAAGCATCGCACCTGGGCCGGTCGTGATGAGAAGGCTGAACATCTCTCGCGTGGGGCGGGGCGCTGCGTTGCGTGTAGTGGCCACTGGACCCTCCCGAGTCGCGGGCAAACGACGACCCGCACCGACTGCAAGGAAAACAGATCAAATAACTTTGGGCTTCGTTGTTATTGAAGTAGCTAATAAGCATGCAAGGTGGTCGGTGGCCACTGAAGCGTTGGTGAAAGTACTAGTAGTAGGTTCTATATTTTGTGGTACCACACTCCACACGGACACATTCTACACTGTTTTCCTACAATTTATGGATGCTCGCTTAATATTTTGTATAGTGTGTGTTTTTTTTATTTGATTTGAACTTTATACGAACTAACACTTCCACTAAAATGCATAAAAAGCGTGCTAACTAACCATTATAACAGTTAGCATAGATTCTCTCTAGCACCGGGGGTAACGACTGCTACCAAATGGTAACAACCGGGGCCGACAGCTGTACGTGCCCTCCGAAGCACGGAAGCGCCCATGTAAATTTGCCACTAGCGGTCACTTAAATGGTAAATATCCCTTTGTAACTCCTTTATGCTTCACATCGTCAGTGAAGGTCTGATCACGTCTGAAGGTCATATTTTACACCATGTGATGATAAACTCACCTAGTATAAGATTGATAATTTTCATCGCCAGGTGACGGGTGCTCCGAGAAAGCGTCGCATGACGACATGAGAGAGGAATGGTTTGATCTGAAACAATAAACTCCACTTACTTACGTTCTACAATTTATTTAATCCACTATTTATTGAAAAACCTAAAGTTAGGAATTACAATGGGCCTTAGTCCCTAATGGCATTCTCTACCAGTCAAACCTTGGATATGGTGAGGGAATGGTTGATTTGTAGCAAGTTTTTAGGGCCATTACAAGTCATGAACGCTTAATTCTGATTGGTACTCAAGTATTACAGACAGTTTTTCCCCTGTTGATATCCTTACAACCTATAACTGCCGTTTCAGTTCAAACTTCATCAAATGGTCTGTACCTACATGTAACAAGAATAAAGTTCTGGTAATTTTTTGCCGTTGCACACTCGTAACTAGTTAAAACAAGGATTATTATAAAATAAAAAACACTAAACACTTTTGAATGAATGAAGGAATCGAACTACCTAAATAATTTTGGCATTTTATTATTTAGATTCGATATGCAAATAGAGATTCATTGTTTGATATTATTAAAAGGAAGACGTACCTGGTCCCTTTAGAAGAGCAAGAGGCAGTCCGGTGGTGGGCCGAGTGACGTCGTCTGCGGGGTGAACGACCTATGGTGTCCGTGGAGGGTACCGTCCCACTGAAACAAAATAAAAATAAATATGAATTTATAAATAAACATTATAGCTATATCTTGTGTGTCAATAATATTTAAGATCGAGTAAAGAAACATGGGTAACATCAATTACATTTGTTAAGGTCTGTTCAAATATGCGCGGTATCCGCTGCTGTGGGTAACAATCATAATTACATATAACACCAAAGAAAGAGATAGCACGATAATCAAATAACACAAATGAAAGAGAGAGCAGGATAGTAAATAATACATACTGTTCGGTGTAGCAGTGGGCCTGGGCGTGGAGGTCCGGCAGCGATTTGTGGCTGTTGATGTTGGTGCAGCCGTCCTCCTCGCGCATGCTCGGCTGCGAGTGCGAGTTGGACCTGGAATTCATTCATATTCATTAAATGTAACCAGTAATAGCCAAATGTTTTGGACGTTGGACTACCAAACCAGGGAGCTCGGTTCAAATTCTGCACGCACCTCTAATTTTCAAGAATTATGTCAAGAAGAATTAGTGTTTAATTGTCACTTGCTCCGGTGAAGGAAATCATCTGGAAGAAGCTTGAACACTTGAGACTTCTTCATAATGTTCTCTGAGGTCAGTTAAGTTTGCCAATCCGCACTTCACCAGCGTGGCGGACTTTAGCTGGTACCCCTCACATTGTGAGGAGAGTAGCTTGCCTCTTGGTCTTCTGTAGGGTACATTTTTGAGTATGCACAGGAATTGTTCGAAATAACTCCCTCATCCTAATCCCATGCGTACGTTGTAAACATCTCGCCGGTGCATATCGGAACTTTTATAATATGCGAGCGGTGTAGAAAACTTCAATAGCGTGATTCAGGCTAGTCATGACGTCATCGTATGACGTGTGTGTATTACCGTATGTATCTGGGGGCGGAGTGCGCGTACTGCGCGGGCGGGCTGATCGCGGCCAGCTGATCCGCGGAGCCCGGGTCCCGCGCCGCGGGCTCGGGCGGCGGCAGGCGCTCCGGCCGGCCCAGCCGCTCGGGGCTCGAGTGCGGGCTCGCTGGGAAACGTGTGGCGACAGATTAGGTCGGGGCTACTCAAAGTGTCCGGATATGGTGTTCGTCAATAAAATCTTAAGGATTCAGGCACAAAGCTCTTAATTCAATACTTTCCTATGAAAGTCGGAATGGAGTTGACTTCAAGTTTGGGTTGAGCGAAGACCTAATCAGCAAAGTAAACTTACGTATCGAATACGCGTTCTTAATAACAATCTCGCTCGGCCGCTGTCTGGGTATGACAAAGGAATCGGGGAAGAACACCCTGGCGTCTCCGAAGCTGAGAGGCCTGTTCATCTTCTCTCTATGGTCGGGGTCGGACTTGTGCTTGGAGCCGGAGGTGCCAGAAGAAGAAGTTCCGGAGAAGGTGCCAGAAGTATGCTGCGAGCGCGGCATTGTCTCCCGTTCCGGATAGGGATCCTTGATTCTTCTAGAATCCGCGAACACTTTGTGCGCTAAAAGAGGATAACTTAGGTTAATAATTTAAGATTCTATGTAGAAGTAAACTTTATGTAAATTTAATTTCCTGTTAACTTGGTCCATAGGTAAATCAAATTACTTACTTACATAACATAATATTTTTTTATGAATCCAAAATGCGACCGCAGTAACACTTTTATTCCTATTCTAGGTCTCATAGGATTTGGTCAGTCGATCACTTAGATCAACGCAAGTCTACTGGTATGAGCGCTTCAATTTATATACTTGATTTATATGTTAATATACATGCTGGTACTTAATTGCCAGTAAAAGGGCAGGTAAACAATACTTTTTATAACTACCACACAATTACCACAAATTGACGACCCGGATGGCGCAATGGTTAACATGCCAGATCGCCGTTCCGAGGGTCCTGGGTTCGATTCCCAGCGAGGCGGAAATTTAAATGATGAGTTTAAAGTCTTGCTCTTGGTCTGGGTGTGTGTGTTCTTGTCTTGTGTGTTGTCCATGGCACCCACGACACAGGGATTCCTAGTGTGGGACTATGAGTGTGTAGTGTTGTAAAAAAAAATATTCTACTCACAAACATAAGCAGGTGAATATACATTCTCCCTGCTGTCAGCGTGCTCAAGCAGCCGCCGCAAGGTGTTCTGCAGACCCTCGCCCGCGCTCACCGCGCGCCGCGCGCTGCCCATGCTCCTGGTCGTCCCGTCTGAAAACATTAAACAATATTCAGAACTGTAAGATCGAATATTCTGAAGTGTAAAATCGAATATTCTAAACTGTAAAATCGAATATCCTGAACTGTGAAATTAAATATCGTGAACTGTAAAAGCGATTACACATAATCGACTGACGATCGACGATCGACGATCGACTTTATGACTGCCGGTGAAACTAAATCCTCAAACAAAACAATCATTCAAGATTTGTAACGTCTTTCGGTTAAAATGTCGCCCAGAAGGTTTTTTTTTCGTCATAACTTTGAAGTTACACGTCCATGGTCGGCGGGGTCTATTTAAACGGTTATCTTACGACTGTTAAATAACTTACAAGGGTTACAGCAGGCGTCGTTGTTGAGCGTTGCTCCCGAACTGACTAGATGGCAGCCGCCGGACGCTAGCGCCTGGCTGATGCCGCTGCTCATCTGGTGAAACAACCACCAAATTGGGTCAGATGGATTTGAGAGCACATGGTCGCGACGATGATACGGTGAAACGTATATATAATTAGGTTTACACGAGTTAGTAAGAGTCGGAAAGTGGCGGAGTGGATGGCCAATGGCAAAAGAGAGTGCCAGTCTTTGCTGCCACGACATTACCAGTCTTCAGTCTCACTATCAGTATCAGTCTTAACTCCAAGGTGCGCCAATAGATGTTCCACACCATTCATAACTGTCCCATTAGATCTACTCTCCCGATCTCTCACAATGTGAGGGGGTTAGGCCACAGCCTACTAGCCAAGTGCGGATTGGTAGACTTCACACATCTTTTAGAAAATTACGGAGAATGGTGTGCATGTTTCCTTAAGTTTTACTTCACCAAAGTGTGTCATAATTATAAGTAGATGCGTGTAGGATTCAAACCCAGATCCCCAACTTCCAAACCACATCAAAAAGTACAATCGGGATATCCAAATCTCACCCTAAGAGGTAACTCCTGCTTTCTATCCAACACGGTTTCGGATTTGACGTAGAACGCCTTGGACTCTGCAAGCAGTTCCACGGCAGACTTCCGTTTCTGCTGCGGCTGGGGCGCCACTGACCGCGGCGCAGCCATCTCCTTCTTCCGCGGTAGCTTGAAGCTTGCGAACAGGGAATCTGCTAACCTTCGCCTGGAATATAATGCGGGAGATATTAAAGTGAGATACTCTGATGGTCATTCCCAATATTGTATCTTTTCATATTCCGTAGTGATGTAACTTGCCTAGCAACTGTGGACAATCTGGAATGTTGTTCTTAAAAGGGGAAGGTTTTTTCTTTCCGTATTTGCATAGAGATATAAAGTAAAGGGAGGTAAATAATACTCTTGGCTTTAAATAACTACAACATTAAAATTAAGTCCCACTTTGACCTATATCTTTTTAGGTATGTTATATTTTATTACGTATGTATGTAGCTAAAGAATGTAATTAGAACCAAATAAGAACCTCACCTTGGTGGCGATTCAAACGACCTAGAGTACGACGCAGACGCCGCCACCCCCTCAAACTTCTTCCTCACTTCCTCGACCTTCGACCAGCCCGACTCGACATTGAGCCTGCGCGTCAGCTGCGCGTTTTGTGCCGCATGCTTGGCCAGCTCCTCCCGGGTCCGCTTCACCGACACCTCAGGGAGCGTGTCCCGGTGCCGTCCCGTCCTCGCCTCGTGACATCTCTCGATGAACTGCCGCCGTCGGAGCGATAACGTCGCCGCGGACTGGTGGCCGTCGTCCTCGTCGAGACACCTTGAAACGTGCGCAGATTTAAGCTGTATTTCTACCATAAGAACGTGGCCAAAGTTTGTCATCAACTTGTGTTGGCAACACAATTTGGTAACTTTGGTTGGTGGAGATCCAGCTTAAAAGACAACTCACGCCTGCTGCCGGCTATTTTACATTTAAAAAAATCCTGAGTACCTATATCACAGCAAAATTTGTACCTATACGCTTAGACTTTAATGTAAACGCCTTTAAAATGCCAGTGACATCAGTAGCTTGGATCAAACGAAATAGAACACCCTTTCTTGCAAAGGGCAGGCTCTTGCCGGGTCACTGGTTCCAAACCTGTAATACTGGAGACGCCAGGCTCATTCAGTGCCGCTCATATGATTTTACATTTTACATACAGAAGGCATGTACTTCATATTACATCTCGTAGAGACAAACAGCGATAGATAGACTAACATTTTATCCGCGTTATTTCATATCTAAAAATGATGTTATGTAAGTATAAAGACATTAATAAATATTTATCTTAGATAAGTGTACCTACGGAAAAAATCGAAGGGATTTGTAAATAGTAAATATGTACTAAATTTTAATTCAAATGTTTTTTAAAAATTTAACAAAATAATTCAACAATTCCTTTCTTATTAATATTTCCTTTTTGGGGTTTTAGAAGAGCTTTAAAGATCTCGCACCACATAACTAAAATACAACCGCGAAGTAAAATCGTCGACCAAAAGTCTACCCTCTGATCAAGGTCTAGGGTCGGCGTTGATGACGGACAGTTACCTACACCGACCACATATCCAATAGACTCCTAACAGGCGAATGGCTTCTGTCAACACATCTGGCTTATAGTACCGATATAAATTCGTGCCGTCTCATTCTTTCCCGCAGCGATATAGAAAAAAAGGCAGATGGAGCGTGCAGAACAAAAAAGTGAAGCCACAAAAGCAAATACAAATTCAAAAGCGAATACAAACTCGCATTAGTGCTATTCAGACCGTCGTACTGTTTAGACGTCACGCGTAATCACGCGTCACGCATTACTACAACTTAAAAATGCCGTCTTGTATATTTAAACATTGTAAAAGTTGTTCCCAAACACATAAAAACGAAGATGGGATATCTTTTCACAGATAACTATTTTTATTTCACTGTTTTGTTGTATATTTACCCATGTAAATAAATAAAGAACTAAATAAAATAAATAAATATTTTATAACCAAAAAGCTACTCAGTTACTTGGCAATAAGGTTCGTTTTAAGTTTTAAGTAGTAGTGCTACTTCCAGAACTTTCTATGCTACTCGTGAAGGAATGGGGTAAAAATTTATCGATATCGACAATTTTATTATGTTATTTCTAGTTAATAATTTTCAAATGAATAATTATGAGTCTTGTTCTAAGTCGGTCACAGTTGTCATGGGCGGCAGCGGAAGGTGGTGCTGCATGCTCGTTTGCTGCCTTAAATCAATAAAAAAAACATGTGTATACAGTTCTGCTACATGGTGTGGAATAAATAATTATTATATTTTGCCCTCTACACCACTCCAAGCTGTTCATCCAATTGTAATGAGATTTTGGTTAGTTGTTATGCGTAAGGGATGAAAATGCAAAATAAAGGTGGTTAAGATTTAATACCTATAATTATCTGTGATTTGAATAAATATTTTAAGTTACCTACGTATTTATGTCTCTCAAATTCAAAACACCTGAATATGTTATTACCCCTGTGTGTGATAAATTAATTATATCACAATATTATCATAAAATGTAATCACGGCCGTCTGTTGTAGTAATAACGTGACATGTCACTACACGTAAGATGGCGGATTCAAAACCCGCCACGGACAATATATTTTCAAAAAACGTTCATTAAAGTTTATTTATTTATTATGTATATTATATTGAATTAATATATTATTTATCTTTTATTTTAATTATAATAATAAAATATTTTAGTTTTAAATAACGGGAACTTATTCAATACCTAGCAACATTACACGCACACAGAGATACACGTGTCCCTACAGTGGCATTCCTCGTTGTCACGCATACATACATCAATGCTAAAGTGGCCTATGTTCTGTCTATTGAATGTTATAATAAATAACATAATATTATAATAATATAAGTAATAGCACTAGGCTATTACTGCCTTTTATAATTATGATTAACAAATATTATACGAGTAAACAATACAGTACCAGTTTCTATCGTTTTCATATAAAAAAGCAACATAATAATAATGTATCTAGTTCTAGACCATGCAACAATAAACTGTCGATAATTGTCGATAACGTGGCAAAAACACCGGCACATCACTAAGCCTAAACCGATAATGGTACTATGCCTGAAGCAGTTGTTAACCAAAAATGTAACTTAAGACTATATGCGTAAGGTCAATCTGTTATAGATACCAGTCACGCCATCTAGCGTTCAATAGCGTTACATAAAATTCCATTGCCATCTAGCGGTGGATAGACGAACTTTATAAATATTATGTACTTAATTGATGAAGGTAAGAAGACACCAAATATGGCAAGGAAAAATAAAAATTAAGATAAAGTGTTAAGGTGCATTTTCAACTAATAACAGCCGGTTTGATAGACTATTTGAAGTTGACAAGTACCGACCAATTAAAATGTAAGTTTCTTAGTGTGAATAATACTATTAGCGTTGTCACGCACACATAAATGCTAAAGTGGCCTATGTTATGTCTATTGAATGTTCCATCTAGTTAATCTATGCTTTCCCGTTGCTTAAATTAATCTATTGTTTTCCAACGTTTCGTGTGGCCTTGAGTTAGCCAATCACAGCGTTGAATTAGCGAGTCACCCCGCTTCGTCTTACCTCAGCTAGTTGCCAGAATGCATTCAATACGGAAAATCAAACATTAGGTGTCTATTGGGTGTGTGGTCGGTGGTTACCTAGCTGGTTGGGCGAGGTGCGACCGACAGGGCTGGTAGCAGGAGAGGGCGGCCATGTTGCCGCGGGCTGCTACCGCGCCCGCTCATCATTTGCACCCCGCGCTCACTCGCCCCCGCGTTCACTCTGCAACAAACACGTACACTGATAAATAATATAATCTTACAAGTGCAAAAAAACGATAATAATACATGCATTGACTTATTATTACTATGGACGTTGGGTCCAACGGGAGCTACAAAACGCAAACAGAGCTACAATCGACTGCAATCGAATGCAGTAGTTTCAGCTGTGCGTTGTCCGTCAGTCACTCGGTAACGCTAGAATTTTATATAATTATTATTGATTACATAATAGTTCATAACTCGTTAACTATTTAACGATGTATCCATAAGCAGAAGGGTAATATCAACTTGAGTAACAAGCAAAGAAATCGTTCGCTATCAGCAAAGACAATACGCAGCGAGATTTCTATCTTACCAAGAATCCGAGGCAAGATACTTTCGTCTTCCTTGTTACTGAAGAATGTCTCGATCAAACAAATTACGTGACAATGCGCTGATATCTAGTGAGATGAGTTTTTACTGTACTATCTCCGTTATTGAGTAATCGCTTTCACATTAGGATGACACGCACGTTCGCGAGTAGCGGCTGGGATTCTTAGGAGGTTGAAGATGTCGACAGGTGTTGAACTTAGCGATGAGAAATATACGGACCTATAATCTACCGATGTATGTATAAGGGACTAGGAGTTGTAATATTTTTAACAGACTTTTTCGACTAACCAATGTTTTTAGTGTTCATTTAACGAAAAGGTTTCATTACAATATTTAATTCAACTTGCAATTTTCGTAGTATGTACGTTCGCGTCTGTGCTGCTCGACGCGCTGGGGTTTGAACCCGGGTCCTCGGTTCAGGAGTGTAACGTTTAACCACTCGGCTATCACTGCTCAATGAAGATTACCGATGCTTTATTTCATTAAATGGATGAGGATGAAAAGTGTTGAGTTCAATCCAGTTTTCTATAGAGTACATACATTCAGGTAAAATGATTTCTTTCCTTCTCTAATTTCCTATCACCTTTTCACACGACGCGACGCAAGACGAGTATTCATCCTTTTGCCGTAAAATGCCTACAATCCAACACTCAGGCCGGTCCCTCTCTAGCTAAACGTTAAAAGATAGCGGTACTAAACCTATAAAACCTAATTTAGTCTCCTAAATAGATCCCCAAACCATATTCAAAGGGGGGTCAATAAACCGTTTGACGCAAACCAACCATAAACAGCTGTTAAGTATTATAACCTCGATTAATACGACTGGGGCCTAAGTCTGCTAATTTATAAATAACAAAATAACGTTATACACTCATAGTCCCACGCTAGGATTCCCTGTGTCGTGGTGGGTGCCATGGACAAGGCACAAGACAAGAACACCCACATTGAAAACAGAAATTTAAACTCGTCATTCCACCTCGCTGAGAATCGAATCCAGGACCCTTCGAACAGCGATCCGGCATGGTAATTCCGCCATACGGGTAATCAATGATATTATATAATAAAAAAGTAGATGCCTATGTATGTCATTAGAGCGCGAAAACACAAAATATAATAGTTATTATGTTCTGTGGCGAAAAGTAGTGATATACAAATGTCATCGAAATGGATCTGAAAGTACAAGTCGCGTTGTATGGACATCGCATCTATAGTTTTAAAATCTTTGTTTGGTATACCAAATACATAATTATGTATACAAATATGACAAAAGTGTGTCAAACTATTCCGACGCAACGCAATTGAAGCATTTATAAATTTGCAGACTTGGGCACCTGGTTGGGGCCATTGTTCACTCCATGACCACACGTACGTCAAATATGGTTTCATGGACTAATGGTTGGATCGCGTGTGGGTCTATGTAGGACACCTGTTTATGTCAATTAGTCCTCGTTAAATTTCACTTTCCTAATTAATGTGAATTTCGGGGTTAATTAATGTGTGAGTAACGCGATGCAGTTAGCCTAGGGGCGTGTAATAGGGTTGCCACTTGACACACATAATATATTATTATAGTATCGTTTATGTTTTAGTTTGTATTTGTATCGCTTATCAAATGTAACGCTGTTTGAGACTTTGTTATCTTTATGCCATTAAAAACAAAACCCAAACAGACAAAAATAATAAAGTGTTTTTTTTCATGAATTTCAAAAAATATTTTTCACTACATTTAGAAAAAAATGCTATCAAAAAAGTGACAACCCTAGTGGCAAGGCAACCTCGGTCTCCCGCACGAGGGACTTGAATTCAAATCCTGCATGGTAATGTTAAAAATTAATTATCACTTCCTTCGTCACCTTCGTAAAAGAAAACAATGTGAGGAAACCTGCACACCTATTGGTTTCGTTCTGCGTAATATTTTTTACAGATGTGCAATGTTTGTTACTGCAAATCCGAACCTAACCAGCGTAACTGACTATGGTTTTCATCCATGTCATTATTGTTTTATCAGAGGACACCCGAGCACAGCTTTTTTACCCGACTTCAAAAAGGGCGGTTCTCAAATACGACTGTATTTTTTTATGTTTGGTACCTCAAAACTTAAAACTTAAAATTATTTTGATGATTCTTTTTTTCAAAGCTGGTGCTTCTCGTGTGGTCTTAGTCCATAAAAAAAGTTAGCGCTTCACACCGATCCCACCTGATGGCAAGTGGCAACTGTGGGACAGTATCTAATAATATGGTTTGAGATGGTGATGAGTAAAGTGATGTGATCACGGCAAATGAGTACTTAAAGAGCATGCACGCATCTGACGCATCACCACGGGCGGCGCGGCGGCGTGGTGACGTACCATATACAACTCAGCGACGCGCAACCGCCACTGTTTTTTTATACGTCTTATTAAGAAAATGACAGAAAAAGATATGTGTCATGTCCAAATACATCTGGTACTTTTCATGCACAACCCAGCATTATTAATTTCAAGCTTAGAACAGTTATAATGTCTCTGTATGTCTGTAGTAACAGTTCCACAGAGTAAAAGTTGGCGCCAAATTTTTTTTTCGGTATGAGACGGATTGGCTGACTGAAATTATGAGATTTATGCGATTTTAAATGTTCTTTTTTTATTTTTTGTGATTCCAATACAATATTGCAATCATTAGTAACGCTTCAACAACACGTCAGTTACCCTGGGCACTTTCTTAGGGCTTATAATTTTCAGATGGCTTGTGCACAAAAGTAAAAGTGAAAATCACCTATTTGCATTTATCAATCTTCCTTTGCAGTCTTTGCGCAGGTTTCCTTCGATAAATCATTACCTACCGTAAAATTAGATGCAAACATAAGCATAGGCTTCGGGGGCTATTAATCATTGTGGACTGGACGGTTGACCAATCTTCATTAGGTACTTGTCGAATGCAAAGGTGAGGAGCTAAGTTTTTTTATTAATAAATATTCCTAGCCTAGCTATGTTTACACGTCAGTATAACACAGAGATTAAGATTAAAGAAAATGGATTTGTTAAGAAACATAAGGTATTTGGTTTTTCATTTAATAATTTATTAATTAATATTTTATTCTATTATATATTATATATTAATATTTTATTATTAATAATTTATTCGGTAGTTTTTGCGTGAAAAGGTAACAGACAGACAGAGTTACTTTCACATTTATAATATTAGTAAGGATAATTATTCTGATTTCATTAGAGATCCTACATGAATCATTCTGTTTGGGTGCCTTTTTTTTGTCCATAATTACATGTACATAATTATGTCAAACTATTGTAATTAAAATTTGTATCTTCTAATCGCTACCAGCTAGTGGTGCAGCAAGTGCTCAGCTTCAACTGAACAACTGTCATCCGGCACATTCTGTCAACAGCCTGTCAAACTGACAGTGTGATCCATTCAAAGTTGCCGCCATTATTGCATTGTAATCATTTCTCATATCCGTTAATTAACTTCAGAGCGATTGCATAGAAAAAGCCGCGAATGCCGAGTACTTTCGTTTTCCTGCGAAACTTTCTATCCCGCGCTCTCGTGATTAAGATAACCGTGTACCGACATAAACTTAATTGCGTTAATGAGTAATTCAATTAAAAGTATAGTAAACATAATGCATGGCCTTGCAACTTGCTACTTTTTTAATCATAATGAGTTGTTACTTCAAATTAGTTGTTACTGGCTGACGAGAATAGCAACTGGGATTCGAATCAAGCTGAAGAAAATATGACTAATTGATTTAGCAAAGAGTATCAGTACAAGAAAGATAACTCCTCTAAAATTCATTTATTAATTGCTCCTTGCTAATTAATTATAAATGTCGGAGTGTAAACGATGATCATGATGTCTTTAATGTAAATTGCTCCTTATCAAATAAATCAGGATTTTAAGAACCGACCTCCTCTGATTAATAAATTAATTGCCAATTGCATCTTACGTACTTACTTAATTTCATTTAGTACCTAGTTTAAGTTATATCTTTTCCTTGTCAATTGCATCTTACTTACTTACTTAATTTCATTTAGTACCTAGTTTAAGTTATATCTTTTCCTTGTCAATTGCATCTTACTTACTTACTTAATTTCATTTAGTATCTAGTTTAAGTTATACCTATACCAAATTGAAATGGGACCTCACGGGAAGTACCAGCTTTCAAATAAAATCAAAATCGGTTCACCCAGTCGAAAGTTCTGAGGTAACAAACATAAAAAAATACAGTCGAATTGAGAACCTCCTCCTTTTTTGTAGTCGGTTAAAAAACAAATTATAAGTACACGAAAATTATGTTACAATATCCTGAGTTTTCGTTCCTTGAGCTTGAGCCGAACATCTATAGATTATTCAGTTGCTGTACTTGGCTATAGAATATGTAGTTTATAGTAGCGGTTCTGATAAAGGTAATTTAAAATCATTTTACAGCTGCTGAATACTAAATTGAATGTTGAAACACGCCGTGTAGGTTTTGCTTAATTTATTATCTGGGCCCTCTCGCTGAATACAACGTAATGTCAGCGTAAAATACATTAATACCATGTGAAGAAGTGGTCGCCATTAGCAGGGAACACCTACGCAAGAAAATTAGCAAAAGGGTCCATCGACCCCTGACCTGTTTAAGGAAGAATGCGTAATTTATCACACGATTTGAGACAGGTCGGTCGGTAGACGAATTAATGTTTTTAACATTTTATCTTGTGCTTTTCGAATTACCTGTATTTCTCAATTAATATACTTACTTTAAAGAGTTATAAGATATGGACGATATGGTACACGTGAATAAGTGCATATATCATTAAACAGATCTAGACCGTAAAAAAGTGTTAACCTACTACGATCTGGTTGGCACCATGTAAAACGCGTGAAGTATAAAATACTTATGAACTCGCTATTCGTCTGATGCAGTCGTAAGTTTTTCGTACAAGGAAGTAAACAGTGTTTACATTGCGTAGTTATCGACCGGCAAGGATTTCACGCGGAAACCACATCAGATATTTAATTACATACAATGGTGTAACGGATGAGGAATCTAATTGCATCGGCCTTGACATGCCGAGCTCTGTAACGAATTAGTTTCAATGGCGTGGCTATAGAGGAAATTTTTAGGGTACCGTGGTACAGAAACCCTTATAGTCAGACCGGCATAGAATAGCCAGCAACACCTTTGTTGCTCGATTTTCCTGCGACAATTTCGATTTTATTTATATTTCCAAAAATTGGTAACGCTGCCTACTCTTACCTTACCCATGCTTGGTACCAATTACCCTTACCCTTGGTATTGTACCCCTTATTGGTACCCCTTATTGGTACCAAGCATGTTAGGCAACCATATTATGCGATATCAAAAATAGGAAATAGCATAGGGAGAAACAGCATCTTTAACGAATTCATAAACCATTCTCATTTTCATTTAATAAATACAATTAAATTTATAATGAACTGCGTGCGCGCCTGGTTGGCGGAGTTCAGTGTAAATTAGTCACAGCCTAATTACATTGAGTAAATAACGAAATCTGACTACCGCAATCATCTCTGGTTAGAGAAGAGAAAACCGAGATTTCGTGAGCAATTGCTCCACTCAATCATCATCATCAAAATATATAAAACTCTTCCGTTAGCGAGTGACTGACAGTCAACGTACAGCCGAAACTACTGAACGCAAGAAGCTGAAAGGCATGTACTCGTATGTTTCTTGGGGAGTGTAGGGGGGCACTAAGAGAGGATTTTTTAAGGGGATAAACGGAGACTTTACATTTCGTCAATCGATTCACTTGAAGCTTTGTATATGGGTTCCTCAATGACATCTATACCTACATAATTAATTAATCTGTGACTGATCGCTGTCTGCAAATGGAAGATATGTGAGAAATACTATTACTGAGACCCATGATAACTGTGACTGACACAGAACAAGACTTTGGGACTGGGATGGTTAGTCCAGTTAACAGAGGAGGGTGGTAGTAAGGATGTTGGTAGGTCTGTTCGTCAGTACTTTACTCTAAGGACTAGGATAAGGACTGTTAGTGATATTAAACTCTATAATAAATCCCATACGTACTAGTTTGTAATACGCCGTTTAATTTTTGTCACGAGGCCGGTCAGCTCACAGTACTAATATAATGCGAATAAATCAGCACACAGACAGACAACAAACAGGCCGCTAACTGTAAACGCAAACATTGCGAATTGGCGCGCTCCGGCAGGGTTGCCAGATGTTCACATAATTTATTTATCAATGGTTGCATCACCTACAACTAGAGCTGCCAACCTTAAAAGTCTTAAAGATTTTATGAAACTCCGCTGTTTTTTGTTTTACCATACAATAACTTCAATCCTTTACTAGCCCACAACTAACTGAGCTAATTTTATTAATAGCTAAATTTAAGCGAAAGAAAATGTGTATCCAGAATCATTTCAATTATAACATGTGTTTGACGTTTAATTATGTACTGATACAAAACTGTCTGCGCAAATTAGACAATAGGTTGGTAGCGGTTTTGGTTTTTGGAGGGGTTTTTTCAAAAAGTGTATCCAGTAGATTGCAGCTAAATTGGACAAGGCAAGAAAATGAAGAAAAGGAAATTGAACAATCGAATAATCGCAACCAACCGTGTCATTAAATATATCAACTAGTGTTTAGAGTTGCCAGAAACCCCAGATGCTTGAGCTTGGCACTCGACTACACAGAGCAATAAAATGTATTACGTGGGGTTGCCAGATGTGAATAAAGGTTCGTTGACACTTGGCACGGTCAGCACTACAATATTGCTGTTTTACTTCCAAAATTTTGGAATCATGGCTCCACATAGTCCTTGTACCTAATCCACCAATGTACGCGCATCTTATTTTATGTATATTTGTTTACATGAATTACTAAAAAAATGAAAAATAAGTAAATAACATTTTAATGAAAAATAAGATAAAATTATGTAGGTCATTCTAAGTATTAGGTACATCAATGCTGAATGAAGTAGTCTGCAAGTTTTAAAAAGATATTCAATCTCCTGTAAATATTTACAAAAATTTAAATGAAATTAACAAGTGACTTAACAAGTGATTGCTAAAGTCCATAAACTATCTTCACTCATTGAACAGAATTTATTCAATTTCAAAATTATAATCTGTTAATTTTGGCGCATTTAAACATCTGTGTGTATTTACGTACCAAACACGAAATTTTTCGTCACCATTTGTATTTTTTGTAAAGAAAAATAAACATTGTCAATAACAATAAGTGCTGGCGTTCCGCAAGGTGGCGTGTTGTCTCCTCTCCTATTTTCAATTTTTATTAACTCTATTAGCTTTAATCTTTCTTCTCTCTACCACCTATATGCTGACGATCTCCAGATCTATCAACAGGCTACGCTCTTAGAGTTACCTTCGGCCATAGATGGTATCAATAGCGATCTGAAACGTATTTCTGACTGGAGCGACTCTCACGGTCTCACTATTAATCCCTCAAAAACACAAGTGATTATTATAGGTAGCTCTAGACTGTTAGATAAAGTAGACTGGACAAATCTACTATCAGTTAATTTTAATGGTGTAACTATTCCGTATAGTAAGACAGTCAAAAACTTGGGTTTAATTATGGATCAATATTTGTCTTGGGGTCCGCAGATTGATGCAGTGAGTAAAAAACTGTTTGGGGCCATGGGCTCACTCCGTAGGCTCAAGAATTTCCTCCCCACTGCTACTAAAATTGCGCTCGCTCATTCTCTACTTCTACCAATCCTTGACTACGCCGACATTTGCTATCTAGATGTAACCGAGGAGCAACTAAATAAACTTGAGCGTCTCCAAAATATTTGTTTGAAATTCATATTTGGCCTCCGCAAATATGATCATGTCTCCAGTTACCGCAACAGTCTCAAGTGGCTCCCAATTCGTTTTCGCCGGAATGCACATATCCTTTCTACTCTTTACTGCGTGTTATTTAACTCAAATGCTCCTTCATATCTGAAAGAACGTTTTAAATTCACTTTTACAACCCATACTCATACTCTCCGTTCCTCTTACAATCTTTCCCTTCTGATGCCTGCTCATTCCTCTTCTTTTTACTCTAAATCCTTTACTACAACCGCTGTTCGTCTATGGAAATCTCTCCCCTACAAAATACGTAGTGCTCAATCTTTAGTTAGTTTTAAGAAACAGGTAAAAGAATTTTATCTAAATATTTCATAATGTTCTTGCGTAACATCTTTGTTCCTATTGTCCCTCCTTCAGTTATCATTGCAATTTATGTTTAAATCACGTAACTCTCTAATATATTTTTTCGTACACCGCTACCCTTTATTTAAGTCTTACTTTCTTTCCTCTACCCAAAGGTTGCCTGGAAGAGATCGCTACTTTAGCGATAAGGTCGCCTTTTGTATACCATTGTTTGTCTATATTACTGTATATGGTTATATCTGGTGTACAAATAAAGAATATTTGTATTTGTATTTGTATTGTCTATTATGCGCAGTTAATGATGCATTCGTACCTATAAGTACTTCATCTACATTCACTCAATTCATTATTGCACTCGTCGGAGCGAATCGACATAATTGTTATTGCAAATGCAGAAAATTTATGGCCTATGAATAATATCAGTAACGAGAATAATAAAGCCGTCTATAAATAAACCCATATCTGCTAGATAACTGTTTCCTGCAGGGCACTGATAGTCGGAATGTTATTGATTGCTTTAGCTCGCTGCAAGGGTCGTTAGCTGCTGCTAGGCTACTCCAAAAACCTTATCACATAAATTTCTGGTAACTATTTTTCGTCTCTGTCTCACCTTTCTGTGCATTATAAGAATTTAAAAGTGTGTTAATATTAATATACTTAATTAAAATAGGTGCTGAGTTGCATTTGAGCGGTTCATTGAGAGGATCATCTGCTAATTAATAAGATTTATCTGTAATATAAATTATAGAGATAAAATGTGCTATTCATTGGTCATCTTATTCAGAAAGCAGTTTCTACATATTCAAATTTGTCTATGTTGCTACTTACCAAATCCTATGCAATTGCATACCAGGCAAGGTCACTTGCTACTTAAATATGTATTTACTATTTAGCAACCAAGGCACTTGCTAGACACTTGTTATGTAGCAAACAACTTTGAATTTTGAGTTTATACATGCTGGAAACGTAATTTGTAGTACAATACAATTCAGTAAGAACAGCAATATTTTGTGGCCGTGGCGACGTATATTAATAGACATCCTTAGCTAATAATTATATTTTAACCAATACAAAATGTACTGCAAAGATATACCTTTTTGATTTAAATTAACGGACAGTAAAGTTCACAATGCAATTTTACTCTGTACCGCCTAGACCCACATACCATACACATCTTTCGTCACGGTTGGTAAATAGGTACCTACATATTTATACTTTCATCACGCTGCTATACATTAATATTAGTAAGGCATTATTAGTACCTACCTATTAGTATTGAACTTGTGTAGGTTGGATTATTATAATACTTTGCTGAAAGTAAAGATGATCTGTGAAAAAATGATGTGGTGTCGTGGGACACCAGGTAGGAACGAAGTTCCTTCGGCTAATGTAGAATCGACACAAATTGCAAAAAAAATCGTGCTCAATTTTATGTAGGTTTTCTTGATTTTTCTCTTAAATTTTGCTGATTAGTTTTTATTTAAGTACAAGAAAGTATTTAGGAAATTCAGTATTTTAGGAAATAATATAAAATATAATATATAAAACAATAATATAAAACCCATGTGTATCCATTGTTATATAAAAGTATAGAATAGAAAATAAAAATGCATAAATTTCATTTGTGTTTTATTTAATATATAGAGAATCTTGTATATTAATCAAACCACAAGCTATAGTAAAAATATGGTGAAATGGTATATTTGTCTGTTCTTGAATCAAGTTAACTAAATAATAACAAGTTAAATAATTGCCAATGTAAGAACGGGGGCTTTTTTTAATTTTATTCAAGGTACACTCTAAGGCATTTAAATTTTCTCGTCTTTTGTCATCCTGTATCATCTCACTACAATCTGAAGAAGAATCCATTTGAAAAGATATTGATGATTCTGTGAGAGTTACAGAGGGAGTATAAGATGTATCACTATCTGATTGTTCTATTTTTTAACAATTTTACTCAAATAATGTCGACTTGATCTTGATGGTTTACTATTATTATTATTATGCTTGATTTTAAATGGAGATGTAGATACAGAATGAAGAAACGGCTTTGAGGGTGATGTCATCTGATTTACCAAACTGACTTGTGTTTGGTTGGCTTTACTTCTGATTTTTTTTAATATGTTTACTCGAATTGTTTTATCTGATACTCTTGATTGGGGAATTTCTGCATTCTGCTGAACTGTAAAACAAATATTTTATTTAAATGTCATATAAATCAATCAAATAATCATGAACATAAATCGCAGATTACTAGGTCACAGAAAAATCTAAGTACTTTTGATTGTACTTAGTATGTAAGTGTTTAACACTCAGAATAAAATTAACTTTTTCAATGCTATATTCTAACACAAGTTCATACTATATATATGTACCTGACTACCGGATGCAATTTCTTCAAAAGTTGATTGTTCTGTAACTATACATTTTTCTTCAAATTCCTGTTTACACTCTTTAAGAATCATCATTCTTCGTTTCTTAGCTATGTAGGATCGCTCTGTTGTATCAGAGGTTCGTGTTTTCCTGTCTGGTTGGCATATAAATTTATGAGGCATGCATCCTGGTTTCATACATACTTGTTATACTGACCCCATCACATGATACTCTATGTAATTTTCCATATCATTTGGCAACTGAAAAAAGAAAAGTAAACGATTAAAATAATTGTTATTAAGAATGATAGCCAAGACCAAAAGAAACATAACCTCAATAAATTAGTTATTTTCTAAGTAGCCTCAATATTTCTACTTTTTCACATCGAAGAAACATTTTAAGTTTAAAACCATATGGATAAACAATATGGATAATATACTTACATCAAAGTAGTCTTCACAGAAATAAATTGTCGAATTCGTGACTATATACGTCGTTCGGGTTTCGCCGCGCGAGCTTTAACCACTTAATTTACTGTTTGGAACGTTTACAAACACTTTGTTGGGTATTTTTATTGATGTGGTATGACACTGCGGTACTGCACACCACTTATAAACTTTGGAATTCATCTTATCACCCGACTTATTTTAATATTTTGTTTACTTTCTTCGCTACGCTATAGACACAATGACATGTTTACCTAACCGTGACGTCAGAGCCGTCGCCATGACACATGTGAGCTGTTTTCGCGCCGTATTTAAAAAATATTAGAAAAATGGCTTTATTATTCGTTAACTTAAGTTTATTACCGAAATAAAGGTTTTTTCGTAATCAGAAAATGTATACCCACATTACGGAATAAAATTTCAAAATCTTTCGTCACGCCTATTATATGATATGAAAACTAATTAAGGCAACGGCGAACGAAATGAAACAGGGAGAAAGAGAAAGGTAATATATACTACTCGCTTGTGTATGCGACTGTCGCGCATGCGCACGTCTCATTATTCCACGCATTCTTCCTTACGGTTTTACTATCATATATTTTTCAGTTCGGTCGCCGTAGCAAAACCTATCCCCTCCAAGCCTGCCGTAAGGAACTTCGTTCCAATAATTTAAAAATAATAAAAAAATGACGCTAAATTTTTATCTGCATATCTCATAGCAGTGTATAATATTATAGCCGTAGTTGGCTGAAAGAAAAGATTATCTTTGAATTGTTTTAAAATGATGAAAAAAATGGCGCCAATTTTTTAAGTGTCATTCGATTATTTTATTTTATTTCGATTTAGTTTAAAAAAATCGACAGTTCGACAGCTCATGCATCATGCACGCTCTGTACGGTCAATAGTTCAAAATATAGGTTTACCGTTGTACGCGTACGATGCCCATGGTGAGGTGAATTAGTTAAGGCTGTAAGTTAACTATTTTCTGGACGATTATGATCACTCGATCTCAAATTGGTGCAGAACTAATTCTATTAACGGTGTCAAATGACGGCCATGGTCACGCACGATACTCAATTGATACCTTTTAACCATTGATTATAATTTATGAATCTTTTTTGCTTATTAAATTATTATATTTTAGGAAATTGTCACAATTTCAGGTTTTTCTTGCTAATAATTGAAATTGTCCTTAGTTGATTAAACACTAGAGCAGCCCGGTGTTTGAAGTCATTTCTGGCTCCAATTAAGGTGCTTCAAAAAGGCCGCGCGGACTTGGTTAATATAGTAATTATTGTAAGGTTGTTTGATTATTTCGATTTAGATGCAAATCCAGCTAACCAATAATTAAACATGTTATCGAATTAATTATAATTGTATTTGATGTAACAATGTTTAAGGTTCCCACGTGCTATCGCAGCTGGCTTATGATTTGTGTAGTTATAAAGCAAATCAAATACATTCATAGTCAGTTGATTTATCGATTAGGCCGCCTACACGCGTACGTTTGTGCAACTGACGCCTTCTTGTACCTACTCTATCGTACATTGAATCTTGAAAACTACGCCAACCTTAAAAAATTAATGTAGGTATAGATAAATAGGACAAGCGAAATAAATGTGCCCCTGCACTATGTACTAGCTAGCTAATAAATTAATTTTACTGACTTCATACATACTTAATGTAGGTCGAGCACTTAAGAGGGGGTATAAAGCAAAATTGGCAATCGTAGATTCAATTTTTACAGTAGTAGATCAAGTTTCTAGAGCCTGAATAAGAACATAGTTATACTTCATCATATTATTGAGTGAATGCAAGAAGCAAAAACATAAAAAAATTAAATTTTCTCGATAGAAAAAAAACACAAAGTTAGGTCTAATTTTCAACTGAAATCAATTTATTTTCAATATGGTGCATATTTTTGAGTCAATATTTTAATATATTATGCTAATTAGTATCACGGAGGGATTTGTAGATCGATTTCTAAATCAAATCTATAATTTACGAATTATTTAAATAAAATACATTTGTAGGATTTTGACATGCTCTGTTTCATTAATCAGTCGCCATTGCTCCATTGAGACGCGAAGACTGTGTCAGTCTGCTCTACATGTGAAAAATATTTCGTGGTGTACATTTGTGACTAAGAGCGTAGTTTTTATTACAAAAACAATAATTGTGTGTGTGTGAACTAAAGTTAAAAGACACTAGATCCAACATGGGTAACAAACGGAATAAAATCAACATTAAAAAAGGGAACACAGAAAGCTGAAAATTCAAGTCATGGCTAGTTGTCACAGGTAAGTTGACAAGTACACAATTTCATATTCAAAATTAGACCTTATTGTTTTAACTTTTGTGCTCACAATACAATGTTGATGTTGATGTTTGATCGCTGAAGCAGCATAGTATATACGAAAAATTCAGATTGTATGTATCATCAATAGTTAGTATAGGTATGTACTTTCAAACAAAATTATTCATAAACATAATTATAAAAATAGAAATAGTGTTGAATGATCAAAAAAGTAAGTAAATGTTTTTCTGACACAGGAGTAGGCAGAGGTATGCAGTACGCCCACTCCTCACTAGTTATGTCTGGATTTCATGTAATACGTGTATTCAATGTTATGTGGGCTTAGTTAGAAAACTTTGTCACAAATTAAGGTTGAGGCCTAAAGTGGAAGAGAGAGGCATGAACCCGGCTATACAGCTTTATGCAAAAGCAAATTTAAATTTGAGTTAATTATTTCCTCTTTGCCCCATAATTTTGTTTTTAAAGCAACACCTATATTTCTGGTAGTCAATTTGATCAATCCCTACAGTAGTTGTTACTTGTGTGTGTTTGAAACTATTATTGTATTTTCATTTCAGAACAAGATTTAATCAAGAAAATATTCCAAAATCTATTGATGATGACGGGAACATTACACCAGAGAAGTGCGTATCAATTCATCTGTCTATGTATTGTTTCATTTATTATTTGCTTGTTGTTGCATTGTAACGAATCTACAAAATAACACATAAACTAAACTTTTTTTATACTATACTACATACATGCATAGTTAGGCAAAATTACTTTAACAAAAACATAAAATTTTGTATAAATGCATTTTTAAAGCGACTTTTTTATTTACTTCTTAATTGCTAATTGTGTTTTCTTAAAGAAAAAAATATATATTTTCAGGCTTACTAAGTATTACGCTTTTACTTTTACAAAATGTAGAAATTTTAGAACATACAGATCCAAATGCAGACGAATTTATTGCACCGGAACGGTTGGCATTAAAATAAAGTATTTATGTAATTTAGTCCTATCTAAAACTTTTAACCGATTATAAATGGCGCAAAGTGATACCTGACATCATCAATTTCAATGTTATGAATTATAATAGTGTTTGACTTTTTTTTTTATTTCAGTAACATCAAGCCTCGTGTTTATGAACGGGTCAAGACAAATATCAAGACTAACGACGATACTAAATACACATGTGGTACAAGTCAACGACTTATAATAGACAAGATATATTTTTTGAACAATTATAACTTCCAACCATGTATTATTTTGACATTTTATTTTTTCTAGACGGATTTTGGAGTTAGTGAATTAAACTTGATTTCGAATAAATTCATTTTGGTTTTAAGTAAGCTTTGTTCGATTTTATGCTTATTTTTAATCTTCAAATAATTGTTTAGTTTGATGACTTATGTGTTCTTACCATACCTTAAATACTTTAAATAGCCATTATACATTTTTCCTGTTCTCACGCATAATTATATCATCACGCATCATATTTCACACACTGTTTTTTTCCTATATTTTTAAAGCTAACAATTGTCGCTCAAGAAGTTAGTGATTGTCATCTTTTTTATGATATTATTGTCACTTAATTAGTTTCCTTATAATAACGGCAGTGGCATTTGTAATTTTTCTGTTTTCTGGCGAAGGATTTCTTTCGATTTAAATAAATTTAAAGGATAACTTACTTTATCTTTTTGTAGCGAAAAAATGAAAACAATGTTATCTATAATAAATAAATGTCTGAAAAACATTGTACGTGTTATTTATTTACATGTTATACGGCATACAGGTTTCATCACGTAAAAATAGAGCAGATATTCTGCTCTGCGAGAATTTAAATGATTTAATGGTCACATCAGTACCAACATTATACTGCCTTTCTTGTCATAAAAGTGATTCAATCGCTCCCTACACTAGGTTTCCAGCGCTATGGTTACATGATGCGACCGACACTACCTATAAATGTTATTAGTCTCAGAAATACAGATAGTTACAGCGAGAAGAATTGCTTTAGATTGATAGATACCTACATAATAATATATTCAAAATTATGAATGACACCTAATTATGTGTTATCTGCCATTCACTGGCTCTATAGCTATTAATATTGTATAAAAATCTAACCCTATTATAGAAAAAACAGCTTGCCATTTTTGAGGTATATGATTCTACATTTACTGAGCCGAAATTTGTCTTATTTTTACATTATACTGTGCCGTATTCTTGACTGATGACATGTTATATAATAGCGGCTGTACACTCTCGTGCGAAAGTACTCGCTATGTCTCGTGACGCCTCGGCCGAGACGTCATGGGAGCTAGAGCAGACGAGACCCCCCGAGACATCACGAGGCGAGGCGAGCGCTACCAAGTACATTCTCATACGAGTGCACTCGGCTAGCAGTCTCGCGAGAGTGTACAGCCGCTAATAAAGTCAGATGCAACCGGACGCGCAACTGCTGCGGCGCATCTATTTGACGGGCGGGGCGGGGCGCGCGGGTGAAATTTGATTTTTTCCTAGCTTTATACCCCCTCTTAAGATCGTCACAATGACCTTAGTGTTCGTTTATTGCCCGTGGTCCGAATGCGAAGTTCTACGAGCTTTAGATAGAGCTTTCAGTAAAGTGAACTAGGTATATACGTTTTGTATAATAAGCTCTATCTATAGGTACCTACATATTATGAATAAAATTGAAGTTCTGTCTGTGATATAAAAATAACTGAGCAAACTTCTTCAAGAGAGCAAACTTAAAAAATATGTCTACCTTTCTATTTGTCCAAGCTAATCTCTTGAATGGCTTAACCAATTTTGATGGGACTTTTACTGTCTTAAAACTCTCAGGCGAACGAAGCCGTGCACACAGCTAGTCAAAAAATATAATAAACAAAGCATTGGCGATACATGTTTCGTTTACCATTAATACAAAACACTTGGTACTTCACTTTGGAACATAATTGTAAAGGAATACAGAGCTTGACTATCTAATATATTCGTTGCACTAAAATCTCCAGAGAAACGCTGTCTGTAGATAGCTTTATTTCACAATCAACGTCGGACACTCCTTATCACAGTACAGCTGCAGTGCCATGTGCCTCCGAGGATCTATTTGTCTATCACTAATGTCTACGAGGTCATCACACTCTTTTGAGTTGTGACTCAAACGACGCCATCATCACAACCATAAAAGTTAACGCCTCACTGGAGGGCTTGAATCTCCTCTCGCAATGACGAACTCTAGCACTGTAATAGAACTCTTTAACTAAATTGCTGAGAATAAACACTATGTATCTCCATATTGTCCATACCCCGTTGGCTAACCTTTGAAAAAATATGTAGAACTCCCATTTTATAAAATGGTACCTAAGTTCTTATCCGCAGTACACACATAATTTGAAAAAAATTGGGGCGCTACCAAAATTAAATTTCGAAATTCAACTGCGATTGGTGGCGGATGAATGCTGATTGATGGAGGTGATTATTGGCGCGAAAATTTTTGACAGCTAAATTCCAAAATGGCGGAAGAAAAATTGAGTGGGAAAAAATAGTAACTAATTTGATCGAGCAATTTTGTTTAGAGTCAAGGTATTGTTTTTATAATTACATTTCAGATACGTTTAATTTAAAATTCATTTCTGGTTCACACGATAATGTATAAGATAAGTAAATTCATCAATTATGTTAATATTGACCTTCTGAACCTATCCGATCCACGTTTATTATGCATTTGTGCATTTTATTTACCATTTATTCACTTATTCTTAAGTACAAAATATGTTATTTTCATAATTTATATGAATAACCGACATCTTGTTAGCTGGTATATTGATATCGCCCCAGGACCTTAACCCCAAAGGCATCAATAACGCGTTGTCGACCAAGAACAAAAGTGGGCCCATTTATTGGATAAACATAAAATATAATCCAATATACTATAGAAAGACAGTCTTCATACAAGCGCTCTGTCTAAAGTGAAGCACTAAACCGAAACTTTCCCGAAAGCGGGGAATGATTTGGCTGCGGATAATCATAATATGTTTTTAGCAATAATACATAAATAGCTTTTCAGATATTTTGTAACACAATTTAACTGGACAAATCGTCATAATTCTTTTTTTTCGTGACACACGTTTGGCGTGTGTTGACTTTGAACACTACGGAGCTGCCCGGTGTTTGGAGTCATTTCTGACTCCAATTAAGGTGCTTCAAAATGGCCGCGCGGACTTGGTTTCTATAGTAATTATTCTAAGCCTAATATATAATAGTGTTGTTATATTGCAAAGCGTTCGTAACAGACATTACGATCTTGCACCGCACCGTCATCTAATTACGAAGACATGTATCTCGATAGTGGTCCGTGTGTAGCTATACATCCGAATGTGTACCAATATAGAGCACTATATGCCTCGTAAGTGAGTAGCACTTGCACTAATTGAGACGTGTTCGACTTCTCCAACCATTACGTATACCTAGTACCTACCTACGTAATATTCAAATATGGGCGAAATGTAATCAGATTACGATTAGGTACATCTTGGGGCACGAAATGTCACTGCCATGACCGCAATGTTTAACTTTTCACAAAACATTTCGTTTTAGGGTTCCGTACTAACGGTTAAAATCACAAAAAATGGTTGTCTGTAAAGTCGGTTTACGAACGATAATTTTACGTGATAACGTCATAAAGGAAGAGAGATAGATGCGTTGCAAGCCGAACG
The DNA here is from genome assembly GCA_905404295.2 of Ochlodes sylvanus. Taxonomy (NCBI): domain Eukaryota; kingdom Metazoa; phylum Arthropoda; class Insecta; order Lepidoptera; family Hesperiidae; genus Ochlodes; species Ochlodes sylvanus. The sequence continues at coordinate 3,492,001 of FR990149.1, forward strand.
TTTAGGCCGATCGTGCCTCCCTATCACTGGTTCCGCGCTCTCACTTGCACGCACAGGCTCAGGCGGAACGAGACACTTTTTCGTGCGCGCTGCCGGTGTTCATCAATTTATAAGACGTTATCACGCCAAACATCAAATAAGTACCTACCTAAAATTAAACTACAGAATTAAGGACTACAAGGAATTGTGCTGTTCTCAGTAACCTCTGCCATCATGAGGAAATTTCGATTAGAAACCCAAAAACGTATTCAATATTGATTTTCGTTCCATGTTACGCGCTACGTGTCTTTCCTAATGTAGTGAGGAGTCAAAGACACGCATTACGAATTCCACTCACGGTCCCTTCTGCTCGCATCACGCGACAAACATCTTGTAACTACATTTACATAGGTTGTTTGTTCGTATGCAAACGTTCATATACTACACAGCGGTACGCGTACGGTGCGTCTACACTCAGAGCACGGATTACAATGCGTTGCGCTGGAAGGAATTTAAATAAACTTCTTAATGATTTCCAATTAAATTTCATCATACATACTTACACACGTATCCACGTAAACACAAATACAATTTTATTATTACATATAATGATATAACATTGTTTGTTACCGTCAAAAGTCCTTTTGAGGAGGTAAAAGGTTATAAGGAAGACTATGTAATCTTCAAGAAGTCTTTGGTTTTATGCCGCCCGAGCACTTTCGACATGGCTTATCGAAAGAAATAAAGTCGGTATTTGGCAAATCTTAAAACTTTGCCACTACGGTCTCCCAGGAAGCAAGACTATTCCCATTCAATACCCAATTTGCTTACAATCTGCACTAATCCGACCGGACGACGGACCGTCCGTCTATTGTGGACACGATTCATAAAATGTTACCAAGCATGATTTACAACCGTTTACAATACTGCCATCCTATATCGATAAGGATTTTTTATGTTTCCTGATGTAGGTACCTACCTATCTCTTCCGATGGGGATATAATTTATTATGTATGAATTTGTAGGGAAATTACTTGTTAGTAGGAATAATAGAATTAATCGCAATTTCGCAACTTTTACGGTTGATATTGAATGGGCCTTTAGGGTCAAATTTTTTCAAACGCATTCGTCCGAGTATAAGTAAAAAAATAAAATTTAGACAGAATCACGTTAATCTTCCAAAGGCACCATTATAGTCATAGAATAGTTGTCATTATTATCATATTAATAATCCAATAGAGACAAAAAAACATAAGAATTATAACATTCACATCACATCCCGCACTAGAATAGAATGTATTACTGAAACAAGTAGGCTATCTCAAAACCACAGAATATCAAACAAAGTTACATACACAAAAGGTAAACAAAGGCTAATCTCTACAGCACAACCGATTTTAATGGGTTCCTGGACCGATCAAATTCAAATAAAAATTCTTTTAATTTTCATTCTGCCATAATGTTGATAATGTGGGTATTTTTACAATACACCTTTGAACGTCATTTTTTGGCTCTAACACTAAGTTGACAACCCTAACCCGCTTTACCAAGTAAAGGTCAGTGCACCCGGTATAAAAATCTGTCTATAATTCAAATCTAATAATTCACATACAATGTAGCGAACATTATAGATTACGTTACGGAAAAGGCAATCACTTCCGATCGCCTGCTGACGTAACTAGGGCTGTCACGTTACGCGAAAAATATAACTTAATTTTTATTTCTCAACCGATTGAAATAAAACAAAACAAATAAATAAAACAAATAAATAAACAATGTTAAGTGACCACCGCATCCAAATCGGATAAGCCGTAGATTAGCGCGTACAAAACCACAGACAAACAGACAAAAATCATTGTTTTGGGTTCTATTGCCTTAATAAAGTCTCCTAGGAAAGGTTTTTCTCTAGGAAAGGTTTATATCTTCAATGTGCAGACAGCGACCAGTTACAGATTCATTATTATTACAGATGTAGAATAGATTGTCGCGTGAAACAATTTTTCTCAAGAGTATATTATGTTAAGTTCAAATAAATACGGATCAGCATGTGTTAACATAAACAGGAAGCAACCTAGCTAGGACTAGGATATCGACATGGGCAGCGTGGGCAGTGACGACTGGTGAGTCACGGGCTGAGAAAAGCGGCTATCGACAGGTTAGTCGGAACCGGTAACGTTTCCGCTCATATCGAATACGATCATTACTAGACTAGCGCTCACTTGATCACAAGTGCGCTGACCTCTTGTGGATAAACGTCACTATTATTGTAATTATCGTAGATATCGTATCGTAAAACTAATTCCCAGTGTAGGATATTGAATTGTAACTTTTTAAACTGTTATGAGTCGAGCGTAGAATCAGGTGCCCAAGTTTATTGAGTCGGAATAGTTTGTCGGCCGTTTTTGCGCATTTCATTTAATATATTATTAAATGTGTCAAACTATTTACACAACACTCAATTGAAGCATATAAAAATCTGCAGGCTTGGGCCTGTGTGGTGTGAAATGTGTGGAATTGTAACATTTATAAACTGCTTTTATAAATTAAGTATAAAAAATACTTATGCAAGCAAATCAAACAGTTATGTAAGCAGAAAACGTAAACAACTTCATAAAAGAGTATGAAGTATGTGAAGTAATAAAAACTCGATTACTATAAACTAAATAACTCGTTCTGATAAATACTTACTTAGTAAGAATCATTTAAAAATGCAATATTTTGCATAATATTTCGTATTCGAAACCGAAAGTTCTGTGTTCAAAAATAAAAATCAATGTAGGTAGTTTTACGTTTTTTATTTTGTTTTTATAAACAACGTCTTAGTAAATAATTTCGTGTGCAATTACTATTGATTATGATACAAACATGTTTGACCCACGTTCATGTTTCCGTTACGTCTACATTCTCCAAGTCCCCATATCCATAGACAATTGAGGCATTCTAGGTACCAGACACTACCAGTTTACTCAAACCGCAAGACGCGTTCAGCCTCTTCAAAAAAGGAACAAATATACGCAATGTTAGAAGACCTCCTTTTTGAAGTCTGTTCAAATTACGTCCTTGACTCCGTACACAAGTTTAAATCACGTTACATGTACAAACATCGAGATCCTTTATCTTTATAAGGCTTCATTAGTAACCGCCTGAGAACTGTCCCCACAACATAACAGGTTGAATGAAACTGGATAACGGCAGGTTGCGGAAGACGTCATCCGATCACACGACGCGGCCCGGTCTCACATGTCGGGATAAAAATAAAACAGATTATATCAGTCTACGGTCACAGATTATAGTGGTATAGTTCTACGGATGGCTGAATTACGTCATTGTCTGTTCGGGAGGTTCCTTGCGGTTAGAAGTTTTTGTTATTGTAAACAAACGACGAAGTATCACCGATGCGTTGCCGTCCAAGAAAGAAAGAAGAAAGACAGACGGACTCTCAATCGTAAGACAGATCCCAGTCGAAACATGACAAATCGATTGATGGCTGACAAGAAGATAAAGGAAAGCAGTTGCTTACAAGAAAATTTTTCAGCAGAACGATGAATTTTTCTTGTGCCACATACAAATGAACTTTCTCGTGCTATCTCATGTTTGGGTACGCTCGCCAGATGTCTATACATATATCCTTCTCTGTCTACGAATAAAAACAATGGAAGAAAGCGTTGCTGCTGTCAATGTTCTAATTAAATATAATGGTTCGGAAGACGGTGCACGAGTGTCTTATTTCGCGTTAGATAAGTAAAATACATTAAAATGTACTATAATAAATGATACATGAGTAGGTAAACTATGAATTTCGCACATAATTCTCCAACGATTGTTTCGCAGTATTGTTGAAAAATGCTTAAGTATGTGTTAGAATTCAATGTGTTTCGCAATATGAATAGGTATTTTTCATTCCTCAAATATGTAATATTATTACTTGCCCTTCCATATATTCTTAGTATTCATCAGTGATACAGGTAACTAAGTAGTTTTAAACTAAAACTAAAGCTCAGGAGATCCTTGTAATTTTATAATTCAAAGTTAAGTGTGTATTTGAACAATTTCCAAGAAGATTGTGATTTTTTTTATTTCGATTGCAAAGTTGGAGAAAATCGTGAAGCAGGTTCCTCACTTTTTTCTTGACTTGCAACGCGTTGGTAATGCACCTGAATTGCGAAAAGTCCGTGAGGTGATCGCTTACCATCAAGTGACCCACCTATTGTGTCAGCCACTTTCATAAAATAACAACGGCTCTAGACAAAACAAAATGTCAATCTAGATTATATTCCGCCATTTGGTTTCTTTATTTCCAAATCTATTTCTCAATTTATCAAATGCTTGTGTAGATTGATTAAGCAACAAGGTTTTCAAATATATTTCATTAACTACGTAAGTAGTTGTAAACACTAAGGATTCATGTAAAAAAAAATACTGTTTTGTCTCTGATTATCATCACAACTGTCATCTGTCACGTTGATGGGCTCACTGGTTTCCCGCCATGATATGGGCGGTGAACCACCACAGTTGCAAGGTCCGCCTTTGCCTAGCTCAAATTTGTAGTACCTATCAGCACACTTTTGAATACGTTATTATGTTATTAAGGTGTTTGTTACGAGCGGTTTCTTCAGAATATTTTCGGCCCACAAATCAAGTCATAAATTAATTACCAATACGCAGTTATTTTCGAATTATCTATGATATTTTTCTAAAAAACAAACTGTGTGTGTGTGTGTGTGTGTGTGTGTGTTCGTGAAGGCTACATCATTAGCCTTCACGAACACACATACTTATAATGTTCCAAGCTTTTATTTAGTTTCCGCCACAATCAATTGAGCTGATTATGAATAAAAGTAGTCGTCGAAATATATCAATATCTTTCACTCTCCAAGCTGAGTAAGCATTAAGAGGGGGTATAAAGCTAGGAAAAAATCAAATTTCACCCGCGCGCCCCGCCCCGCCCGTCAAATAGATGCGCCGCAGCAGTTGCGCGTCCGGTTGCATCTGACTTTATTAGCGGCTGTACACTCTCGCGAGACTGCTAGCCGAGTGCACTCGTATGAGAATGTACTTGGTAGCGCTCGCCTCGCCTCGTGATGTCTCGGGGGGTCTCGTCTGCTCTAGCTCCCATGACGTCTCGGCCGAGGCGTCACGAGACATAGCGAGTACTTTCGCACGAGAGTGTACAGCCGCTATTATATAACATGTCATCAGTCAAGAATACGGCACAGTATAATGTAAAAATAAGACAAATTTCGGCTCAGTAAATGTAGAATCATATACCTCAAAAATGGCAAGCTGTTTTTTCTATAATAGGGTTAGATTTTTATACAATATTAATAGCTATAGAGCCAGTGAATGGCAGATAACACATAATTAGGTGTCATTCATAATTTTGAATATATTATTATGTAGGTATCTATCAATCTAAAGCAATTCTTCTCGCTGTAACTATCTGTATTTCTGAGACTAATAACATTTATAGGTAGTGTCGGTCGCATCATGTAACCATAGCGCTGGAAACCTAGTGTAGGGAGCGATTGAATCACTTTTATGACAAGAAAGGCAGTATAATGTTGGTACTGATGTGACCATTAAATCATTTAAATTCTCGCAGAGCAGAATATCTGCTCTATTTTTACGTGATGAAACCTGTATGCCGTATAACATGTAAATAAATAACACGTACAATGTTTTTCAGACATTTATTTATTATAGATAACATTGTTTTCATTTTTTCGCTACAAAAAGATAAAGTAAGTTATCCTTTAAATTTATTTAAATCGAAAGAAATCCTTCGCCAGAAAACAGAAAAATTACAAATGCCACTGCCGTTATTATAAGGAAACTAATTAAGTGACAATAATATCATAAAAAAGATGACAATCACTAACTTCTTGAGCGACAATTGTTAGCTTTAAAAATATAGGAAAAAAACAGTGTGTGAAATATGATGCGTGATGATATAATTATGCGTGAGAACAGGAAAAATGTATAATGGCTATTTAAAGTATTTAAGGTATGGTAAGAACACATAAGTCATCAAACTAAACAATTATTTGAAGATTAAAAATAAGCATAAAATCGAACAAAGCTTACTTAAAACCAAAATGAATTTATTCGAAATCAAGTTTAATTCACTAACTCCAAAATCCGTCTAGAAAAAATAAAATGTCAAAATAATACATGGTTGGAAGTTATAATTGTTCAAAAAATATATCTTGTCTATTATAAGTCGTTGACTTGTACCACATGTGTATTTAGTATCGTCGTTAGTCTTGATATTTGTCTTGACCCGTTCATAAACACGAGGCTTGATGTTACTGAAATAAAAAAAAAAGTCAAACACTATTATAATTCATAACATTGAAATTGATGATGTCAGGTATCACTTTGCGCCATTTATAATCGGTTAAAAGTTTTAGATAGGACTAAATTACATAAATACTTTATTTTAATGCCAACCGTTCCGGTGCAATAAATTCGTCTGCATTTGGATCTGTATGTTCTAAAATTTCTACATTTTGTAAAAGTAAAAGCGTAATACTTAGTAAGCCTGAAAATATATATTTTTTTCTTTAAGAAAACACAATTAGCAATTAAGAAGTAAATAAAAAAGTCGCTTTAAAAATGCATTTATACAAAATTTTATGTTTTTGTTAAAGTAATTTTGCCTAACTATGCATGTATGTAGTATAGTATAAAAAAAGTTTAGTTTATGTGTTATTTTGTAGATTCGTTACAATGCAACAACAAGCAAATAATAAATGAAACAATACATAGACAGATGAATTGATACGCACTTCTCTGGTGTAATGTTCCCGTCATCATCAATAGATTTTGGAATATTTTCTTGATTAAATCTTGTTCTGAAATGAAAATACAATAATAGTTTCAAACACACACAAGTAACAACTACTGTAGGGATTGATCAAATTGACTACCAGAAATATAGGTGTTGCTTTAAAAACAAAATTATGGGGCAAAGAGGAAATAATTAACTCAAATTTAAATTTGCTTTTGCATAAAGCTGTATAGCCGGGTTCATGCCTCTCTCTTCCACTTTAGGCCTCAACCTTAATTTGTGACAAAGTTTTCTAACTAAGCCCACATAACATTGAATACACGTATTACATGAAATCCAGACATAACTAGTGAGGAGTGGGCGTACTGCATACCTCTGCCTACTCCTGTGTCAGAAAAACATTTACTTACTTTTTTGATCATTCAACACTATTTCTATTTTTATAATTATGTTTATGAATAATTTTGTTTGAAAGTACATACCTATACTAACTATTGATGATACATACAATCTGAATTTTTCGTATATACTATGCTGCTTCAGCGATCAAACATCAACATCAACATTGTATTGTGAGCACAAAAGTTAAAACAATAAGGTCTAATTTTGAATATGAAATTGTGTACTTGTCAACTTACCTGTGACAACTAGCCATGACTTGAATTTTCAGCTTTCTGTGTTCCCTTTTTTAATGTTGATTTTATTCCGTTTGTTACCCATGTTGGATCTAGTGTCTTTTAACTTTAGTTCACACACACACAATTATTGTTTTTGTAATAAAAACTACGCTCTTAGTCACAAATGTACACCACGAAATATTTTTCACATGTAGAGCAGACTGACACAGTCTTCGCGTCTCAATGGAGCAATGGCGACTGATTAATGAAACAGAGCATGTCAAAATCCTACAAATGTATTTTATTTAAATAATTCGTAAATTATAGATTTGATTTAGAAATCGATCTACAAATCCCTCCGTGATACTAATTAGCATAATATATTAAAATATTGACTCAAAAATATGCACCATATTGAAAATAAATTGATTTCAGTTGAAAATTAGACCTAACTTTGTGTTTTTTTTCTATCGAGAAAATTTAATTTTTTTATGTTTTTGCTTCTTGCATTCACTCAATAATATGATGAAGTATAACTATGTTCTTATTCAGGCTCTAGAAACTTGATCTACTACTGTAAAAATTGAATCTACGATTGCCAATTTTGCTTTATACCCCCTCTTAAGCGCAAATACATTATAAATATAATTCATTATGTACGAGACCCGCAGTTCGCGGTGCGTGTCGTATTTCAGCACATGTGGGTGTCACATGAGTGGCAGTACCCTTGACGGCGTTGCCACAAACCGCGACACAATACACCACTGAGAATTGATAAAAAATATTCAAAACACAATATTATGGTTATTTTAAAATATATTTTTATGGATCACTAAATAACTGACATCTTCCAAGGAAATACCGCATGGAGTAAACAAACTAAATTTGAACCATAAATTCGGTGTTCATGAACTCAGTCGTTCACGCTTGACCATGATGGTGACCCACATGACCCATATTGGCTGCAATTTCAAGATGGGGCAAATGCACCAAGACGTTTAAATAAGTCTGTACAACGTGAAGATGATCAATTCCATATCCGCTTCCCGTAGTCTCTAAAGGATTAATAGTTTCGAACCTGTCAGAGATATTTAAGAGCATTTTTCAGCCGATAATACTACAATCAACCTACATATTCATAAAACCGATCAAGGACCATTCAGGTACGACGGAGCTTAGACGAAGCTGTATTTGACACGATTCGTTCGCCCGTAGGCGTGAGTGGGCTGCTTTATTCCCGGTCGTAAGATAGATTAATTTCAGTTAAACAAGTATTCCGTCACTTGCCTCAATAACGTCTGGCTTTCTAACAAATTCACGTGTAGGCGGTCCACTGTTTTGTTCGATCGTTTATTAGACTTGTAAGTACCTACATGTTTAAAATATGCACCAGAAACTATCTACTTTGTATATCAAACGAGGTGAGGGGTCGAATCAAATCAACAGTTTTTGGCATAGGGAGATCTCCCGCCAGGCTAGGCGCGGTGTGTTGCCTGGGCAGCGGCCGAGCTTCAACTGATCTTGGTCGGAACTTGTATATATGCGTGCGCTGTAGAAAACTTCCGATAACGTGATTCAGGCTCGTCATGTTACCTATGTCATTAATGTTATGTACATAATATTTTATGAACGTTATGTTATGAACATCTGTAAAGGGGGGATTTTATACTTCTAATAAAATATAGTAAAAAGAAGCAGGATTAGCAGGAGTTGAGGAGTTGAGGTTTGAAGTAAGACGCGAAGTAATGGCACAAGTCTTGTAAATGTTAAAAACAACGAGAGAATGTAAAAACAATGAAAACAATGTCTTTGATATTTACTTTGAATAATTTGGTTAGTAATCGGTGTACGAGTCTATTTTCCTATAGATAAAATTTCAAAGATGAATAAACGTCCATTCATGATATTTCGCCCGTCCGATTTTTCCTAAACTGGACATAAATTATTCAGAACAATTTATTCTCACTGAACACTGAGCCTTGATTCAGTGTGGGGTAAATTCTACATTGGATATATTCGTAATAAATCGTATCGGATCGGATATATTCGTAATAAGAAGTAAAAAGTGAGATTCATAATTCACAAAAGTGAAATATCTGCTTCAGCCGGGAATCGAACCGGGACCGTTTCGCTTGGCAGGCAGGCAGTTCACAATTAGAAATCATATTGCAATGCTAAAACTAATTTATTCCATAATTTCTAAATGTGTACTTATTAGTAACACCGTAGCACCGTACATGGTTACAAATTGTCAAAAAAATATAACCACTGATTATTAAAATCGCAGTGTTTAACGGTTGCACCGCTTTACTGGAGTGAAAGTTCAATAAACGGTATCAGTTTAAACTCACATTTACAGTGAAACACAATGATTTACTGCGACGTTTTGATATCACACAGACTGGGGCGCTTCGGTATCGTTATCTAGACGTCTTCTCTGCTACTCCTGATCTGTAAATATAAATACCTTGTTAGGTATTTATATTTAAGGTAATGGAAGGTTTTGAAAATTCAAACATTGTTATAATTAGCTTTACGTACGTACCTACTATTCAGAGTACAATTTAGGTTTCTCGAAGCGGTGAATTTTATGTTAGCATCAAATATAAAACCTTGCGATACTTGAGTTGGCCAGTAACCCCTCCACGTCCTCCACCAGTCCGCGTTGGAGCAGCGTGGTGGAGTATGCCATAGGCCTTCTCAATGATGGGGAGATACCCGTGCTCAGTAGTAATCTATTAATGGGTTGAAGCCAATTAGCGATTTTGGATTTTTCGTTAATGTTAGCTAAGTACTTGATTGTCGTGTTAGCTATTATCAAGCGACAATACGTAAGAAATTAAAACTAGTACACAGTAAAACTCTGTTGCATAGTACTAACATCATTTAACATAACAACAATGTTATAATTTAAACAAAACTCGCCTTTAACAAAGTTCAAACTACAGTTTAAGAAGTGACAATTTTTTCGATATTTAAATTTCAATTTCAAAATAGATCCGAGAGGGTATTTTGACAACTGAATAGAACTGATCATTAGCATTTATTGTCAAAAAATAGATGCAGTTTTATTTAAATCTCATTATGATCTAGCAGAGAAGCCACCTGGTCATCAGTGGTCAGCGCGGCTCATGACCACCAGTAACACCAAAGGCATAACCGATGCTATGCTGGACAAGAAAAAAGGAAGAAAATACCTACCTATTAAAAGGATAAGTCGTATGGAAGCTGGAGGCCTACTACGAAAAACGAAAGTCATCGTTTCGGACGACGGATCGTACTTTTTCTTACTGTTTCGTGTTTCCTATTAAAATTAATTTATATACCAAAATCGCATTGACTTTTCATAAGAAAATTCCATTATGTTCACACGAAACATAATTTGGCGACCGTCACTGGTAGGAAAAAGTACGATCCGTCGTCCGAAACGACGACTTTCGTTTTTCGTAGTAAGCCTCACTCCCGCAAGAGGATATCTTAGCCGGCCAGGTTTCACGTAAAGATAACAATAATAGCAATAATAATAACTGTCTTATTAATAAAAATCTTTTCAGAACCCTATGTCATACCACTCTGGAGTTTCTGCCTCTATGACCGTCAAGTGCATTGACCGTCACAAATTTCTAGTAAAGAGCACGCGATCACGATCCATAACAAACGCGGAGTGCGCCGAAATTAAATTACCTATCGTACTAGTTAATTTCCATTACCGATTTACACGCGATGCTCAATTTGTGCGGAAAATAGATCGTGAAAAATTGGCGTGGGGATCACATTATCTGGTTTGTGGCAATTTAAATGATCCAGATTGTTTCAAGCAAACGTTACATTTGGATCACTGGAACACTAAACCGTTTCGATATACTCGGTACTTAAATAAGTGTAATCGATCGTTCTGGATAAGTGAAATACTTTTTAGATTGTGGTCAGCCTATCCAACTAACTCTGACTAACAATTACTGTCAACAACAACTAACTGTCACTAACAGTCCCTAGTCCCTACCCTAGTCCTCATGCGTACTACCGAACTGACCAAGTAACGTTCTTAATACCAATAGGGTATTTGACTACAATGAAAATATAGATCAAACTGTTGTTAGCTTAAAAGTATATAATTTTTTAAACCAATTAAGCCAACACATTACTTTAAAATTATTTGGATTTTTATTAAAAATCGATAATAAAATAATGAATTTTTCGTGTTTGATCACGTGATCGAAAACACGCGGTTTGGCTGAATGACGTCACTTGCTAGTACTGCTTACTATACGCAATGACAGCCTTGACAGCTTAGTATGCTTAGTTAGTATGGTTATTTGACCAGGTGACGTCATAACCTATTTAATATGGCGTATTAGCGTTTTCGCGGCTTTTTTGTTCATTTAAACTTTGATGGTGATTTTCATAGAAAATAGAGATATTTACAAAGAATTAACCAAACTGCATAATGTATTATGTTATATTGAACAATTTGATTTGATATTTTTCTAAAATCTGTCAAATACCCTATTACAACCTCAGCTAACTGAACTAAACATCCCAATCCCAATTAGAGCCTTGTTATGTATCGGTCACAAATTGTCAAGAGCGGCATCGGAAGAGTGGTGATGCGTGTTCGTTTGCTATTTTAAAACCATAAAAAAAACTGCACAGGATAATATGTCATCATGCTTTGTACTTTTAAATTTCGCATTCTTGCACTACGCACTAAAACCTTCCGCGTTAATACACCAGTCTATTGGTAAAAACCTCATGCAAATCCGAGACTATCGTGTTTAGACAAAAGACTATTTTAGACCTATAAATTCTCTTATGGGTTCAAGTATTGATAAGAAAAACAATATTGGGGTCAAAAACCGGAAAGTGTTCCCTTTTGGCGACGATCCAAGAATCTCTTACAGTATGTTGAGAATCTGAGCTTAGTCAAATTTAACTTGAGATCAACGACTTATAGACGAGTCTCCGAGATATCTATACAGAATAAATAGCTCTCTAATCAGAGATCATCCACTGTCCACTCTTCTTATATTAATTTTATTTTTACCAAATGAATGCAACATCGAACGTAAGTAATTAACTATCGTCAAAACTTCTTTATTTCAGTAACAATTCATTTCAGCAATTTATTTCAATAACATTTAACAAGTAGGTAGAACATAATATTAGCACATCAGAAAACTTATTGATTGAAAAGTAAATAATTTAGAAAACAAGAAAAAAAACTGTAACAAATAATTATTCCAATTATTGAGTACTTACATAATTTAAATTTTGTTATAAATATTTAACTATATGTGAGGTTTTTATTGAAATCGAAATTTAACAAAATGCAAGTAATAAATTAATTAAAATAGGTACGCAATAATCTCTAAAAATAGTGCACAGATTGTCAACTAATTATATCAATAGATACAGTGATCCCTAAAGTTTAGGTAAATGAAAAAAAATATACCTAAAACACCTGAAAAATACAAGTGATATAGCTTTAGAGGTATTTACTGTTTGTGATCACAAGCATCATATCCCCGAAACCAAGCGAGCAAGCGACCGTGGGTTAGTTTAAAATATGAACATAAACACGCTAAGTGGCTACCAAGATGTTATCTCTTGAGGCATTACAAATAGCTACATTGTCTTCAAGGGTATCTTTGTCTGGTCTACGTTAGATCAGTTACCTCACCTACCTGCTCATTTTTCTGTTTAAAATATGCTATGCATGCTGATAACTAGAGAAATAAAGATGATACTTACTTTAATGTATTTGATATTAAAGGTCAAATGTATCTTACATTATAATTTATCCAGAAACTGGATCTGCTCCAGCGGAATGGGATATAAAAGTTATAGTTAAAGTTCTGTTAAGAGGTTAGTAAATAATGGATTCAGTGCGGGCATTATTTGTAAATAGAAGAGATTAGGTTACTCTATGCGAAACGAAGGCGAATAGAGTAATGATATAAAAGGATATAAATTTAAGAGAGGATTTCCTTCTAAGCTTTCCGGTAATTTATGGAATAAGTTAGGAAATATCAGTAGTTCCAGAACTTCCAGAGACGAAAGGCGAAGACGATTTTCGTGAATTTTTAAACGCATTTGCATCCAAACATGGAAAAGTTTTATTGAAATAGGTATTAATTATATCTGCAATTCAAATTTGCACAAACAGTTTTATCCCCGAGTCTGGTGTCGTCGGTTGAAATTTATCCGTTTATTAACCTTTTAACAAAACCACATTAATTATTTATTCACGGTCGCGTGCTATTATTCAAATCAGTGTATAAGTTTACATTAGAATTTTAAAAACAAAATGTTATGAGTTTCTCAATATTATTATGCATCATCATCATCAGTAATATACCAATTGAGCTTGAATTGGTATCATACGTTTCGATACCCAGTCTCAATATTGTTCAATGATTGGACGCTCACTTAATTGGCGTTGACAGAACAATTGTCTCTAACCATCCGTATTAGATGATCTTGCTTCACTAGTTATGGTGTTGTGAAATACGCAGAATGTGCTGCCCCCAAGGTCTTTTTAAGAAATAGACAAGTATGCCGTTGGGAGTCACGTAATCCCATTTTTGGATCGATTTACCAACATTCAGCACAACTTGAAATGAAATACTAATTGAAGACTGATATATTAAGAAGTTCGTCAACTTCTCAAATTAACAACATTATCACATTTTTCCTATACATATAACATCATTGTCCTCAAATATAACGGGTCTTTAAATCATCACAGAAGCGCACTAAGAGAGCGCGCGCACGGGCGACTTTTGTCGCCGTGACTGTTTAGTCGCTTTTATCAAGTCCTTGGATACTATGTATGGAGGTGCGCGCACGTTACGACGCGACAACTGGGTGACTTTTATGTCCGCCAATCGGAGCCGGTGACAAAATTGTCACTCTCCGTTCACATTGACGAGCCAGATGGCGCAATGGTTAACATGCCAGATCGTCGGTCCAATGACGCTTTCATATCAAAAAGTTTTGTCACTGTCGCCCTCGTGAGCGCACCCCACTTTAGAAACGCGACGCGACGAAGACAAAAACTTTTATGTCACGCAGACAAAAGTCCCCCGTGCGCTCACTCTCTAAGCCAGGACATAACTTGGGGAAACCTGCGTAGTCTAAACAGTTTCTATTCTATAATTCTTCATTATTAATAATCTTGAGAACCTTCAGACAACGACACCAACCGCATCAATGCCAATACCGAAAGTTTTATTGGTATATAAAAACTATAGATATTTACGTTAAAAACCCAAACTTGGCAAAGCTGGTGTTCGGCATTCTATACATCAGATATCCCTCAGTGATGATCGAAGGTGCCCACTATAAGCTATAGTACCGTAAGGACCCTTAAGCCGCCTCTTTGATCATCCACCCTACCCTACGGCTTTAGAAAAATACATCCCTATCTATATTGTTTTAAGGGTGCCTCCCTGAAATCATCTACCAATGTAGATAGCCTCTCAGTCTAGAGGGGACTTAAATTAATGATGAAGACAATCGAAGCAAGAAATTGCCGGCAAAAAACGACACGTACCGCAATAAAAATTACCTTTTACTGACCGACAGACAATATCAATAGATAAATTTTGGACAGGATATTCTTTAACGTACAAGAATCCATGCGAGTAAAAAAAGGAATTTAAGAATGGGTATCTACCCATTCTGATTAGAGAGTTAGATATTCTATTACTTCTGATTAGATATTCTAGCTAGTAAGTAGTAGTAAGTGCAATCTGTAATGTGAGTAGCAAAAGAAGCTTCTTGGAAGTCTCTTGCCGCTTCTTCTTCCAAGACTACTCACTGTAGGGATTTGTTGAATCGATGGCGTAGTTTGACTTTCGAAAAGTGTTTGTAAAAAACCAACTTCGAATAAATTTCGTCATTTCAGAAAAGCAATACAAAATAAAATAAAAAAACCGTTAAAAAAAAAGAAGAAAAATGAACTTGCTGCGATGTTACCAATGGAACTTCAAGAACAACCCATTAATCAAAAGTAATTCAATATGTATTATTAGGCCTCATTTACATGATACCAGTTTCTTGCCTGTTGCATACAATAAAAATTTCTTATGCAATTATTGTATTACATTTTATTGAATTTTCTCTGCATTTGCAAACATGAGTGCAGTGAGTGAGAGTGTCTTGATCGTTGCTGCTCTTCATAAGCACGAAATATTGAGAAAACAACGTAAAAATATAAATTATTGCTCTTGCATGTACAAGAAAATGGTATCATGTAAATGAGGCTTTACAACTTAAAAACTAATATTACTAAAAACATTTGAGAATTTCATGTATATTTAGTGAAATAGACGTTTCACGATATCGCAGAGTTATCGTGTCTATAGTCCGGCGCGGCCATGCCCTACTTGCGTGAAAGACACCTACTCTTTGACATTTAGTCTATGGGTCAAGTTTTTTTTTAATTATGCGGTCTAGTTTTCAGCTATTATGTTAAACACTTTTTAAACTAAATTTATTTTCAAGCGCATCACCGTCTATTTTTAAAAAAATGTGTGTGATATTTAAAATGTGTACAATAATAAGTACTACTTACATAGGTAAGTAGTTGAAACTTTTCCAAATCAAAAATTACTAAGCTGTAGCCAAGTTAGTGCGCTTTACGACCCAAGAATTCAAGACTGTATCGCTAATAAATTTCGGTAGGTAAGGATTAATTCATTAATATTTAGTATTAATATATATAAATATTAAATTTAAAAACCACCAAAATATTTCTGTAGGTATAATATGTCTGAGCACTTTTTGTCGTGAACAAAAAAGAAGGTACCCGCGCATCAACGTACGGTACGTTCATTGACCTTTTGGTAGACGCTATTGGATTCTGTTAGGCAAGTTGAATAATGGCACCTTAAAAGCATTTTATTTTACGAAAGTCGTGATGACCCATTACAATGTAACATGTATGCGTTACAGTTTTGGACAATAGGTTAGGAAAGGAATTAATTTGAAATAAACAGTGAAATGTCATGCAATCAGATGATTGAAATAAACGATAGGGTATTTTGAAATTTTTGGAAATATTTAAATGCTTGCAATTATTCAAATCCGGCGCACCGTACTGTATTCACCATTTAAATCTTCCAAAATTGTTTTTGTCGTTAAAATTCATTAATTTATAGAACCAAGCAAGCAACAAGATACCTACTTAATAACGATTTTCTTACGTGCACGTTATGTAGAATACTTATATATTTTTTTATGCTAATAGCCGACAAATGATCAAAGGAGCCACCTGATGGTAAGTGGTGACCGTCAATGGACATCAGTAATACCAAAGGAATCACTGATGGGATGCCGGGCCAGGAGATAATGTAGAGGAAAGAAAGGAATACTGATTAAATATTATAACTTACACCCATACAACGCGCGTCGTACTTTTGGATCTGCTTCGATCACATTATTGTAACTATGGATGCGAAAGATAATTACGGTAGGTACGTGTAAGAAAGATAAAGATAGCTACGTGAAAATAAGGCCAATTAACCTAATTTGACTGCCCCACTTCACGCGTTACTGACATATTTATCTAATTTTTTCCTTATAATATCATTGCCTCTGACGACCTCATCGTAAGACAAGTTGTTTGGCGGCTGACTCAACAAAAGGTTGGTATCTTGAGTATCTAGCCGGACTTTTAGCCTTACCATCAAGCAAACATGTGCATAACAGGACAATTACAGCATATTGTAAATGCTCAAAGCTTAAAAACCAGAAAATGATACGTATATACAACGTTACTTCACATTCTAATTCATAAACCAATTATATTGTTCCATTGTGCACTCAACTTTTACAGAGCCACAAATAACCTACAATTTGGGCATAGACAAAACGCAAACTATTGTTTGCGTCTATTGACGAACATGTGTTTTGTTTCCGATATCGATACTTACAGGCAATTTTTTAAAAACAAATTTAAATGCGAGTCAGACTCATACACGCAGGATCCGTTCCGTGCCCCTTCAACCCGCGCCACAGGTACGAGTAGCATGCTTGATAAATGCACAACTTTTGATTTTTGGGCATACTTAAAATAAGCATGCGTATTTCGTACACATGCTTGTAAATTTAGTAACTGCTCACTAAAAGCATGCTTTCGTGCTTACCTTTATAGTGTGTACTACCAACGATTCTTAACACAGATACGGGACGTGGTTACTAACTAATCGTAGAGATTATCTCACAAAGTGATTCACTCATCAGTACAGCCACTGTGCGGTAAAGCGCTTGAAATAACATTAACTTACCTTCTTTACAAAAATATCTCTGTACGAGTATGAATTTCGTCCTGTAGGTTACGATAGGTTAGGTACGTTAACGTTAATACGTTATTGATGCCCAGATTAATCATACCATAGATTAAATCCACATTTTTAAAATATAACCTACGGACTAATTTTTTTAATCTTACCTGGCCCGGATGCAAGCTTTTTAGCCTTACTAAAATGTTTTCATAGTTTCGTTTGCAAATCCGTAGTCTACAGCTCTGTGATACGCTCAGGAACATCGTGGAATATGTATTATTATAATATATTTTCCAGCTGCTCGGTACACTACGACACTCATGTCCATTACAGGACCGTAAAGTAGGTTGGCAGCATATAGAATTTGTATACGCTTCGGATGCACCATTTAATAATCATAAAACGCAGGCTTTCTACTGACATTAAATAAAAAATATTCCCAGGTTTTTTGCTCGCACTGAAGTGTTATCCTCATTTGCATAATACTCGACGCAAAATACATAATAAGCAAAGCATACACACAAATGTTGTATCTTTTGAAAGAGAAAAGTGCTTTTGAAAATATAATAGAGGCTTTACAGCAACAATGTTTCAGGGATGAAAGGAATTATTTATTTTAAAGAAGTCAAAGAGACAGGTAAATGCATATACTTTCTGTACATAGTTGCAAAATGTTTTTGTTAGTTGAACTCACTACAAACATAATTAAAAAAGTGAATAGTAAAAAAAAAAATTGGTTGTCTGTAAAGTCGGTTTACTGACGATTGTTGAACGTGACAACGTCTTAAGAAAATACTGATGGAATGGTAGCATTTTTCAAAAGAAAATTTTAATTTCATTATCTTTATCGCTGTAATTATCGTTGCTATAAATAATTGACACCACATTCACTTTTCACTGCACTTGATACTCGATCAAAACATGTAAATGTACTATAGTATAGCAGCTGTCCACGCAGACGCATCGCTCACTCAAGTAGGAGAGAGACGGATGTCGAACGCTGCCGAACGCAAAGGCCGATTGCTACGCCGTTACGGTAACGCCGGTAACGATGCATGAGTCATGTTTTTTCATGCGTGCCACCGGCTCTATCGAATTATAAGACGTTGTCACGTCAAAATGTGAAAATTATAAAAAATATGCTGTGCCATACACTACAACACACTTTTCGTTAAAATCAGGCAAAGGATGCGTCAAGGCAAGTAAATCATGGGGGCGCGCGGTGATTCTCATTCCCAGATTACTAACAACGAGCGTTCAGGGATCAGTATTACGGATATTGTACCGGGTACATAAAGATTTTGTAGTCTCATGGGATATAGAAGTGGAATTTGTAACACAGTGTTTCAATAGACATAATTTGTGACAATAATTGGTATCGGTAATACTTCTAACAAATGTAGGATTGGTAGTATTCTTAATTTATTATTGTATAACTACGTCCATCTTTAAAAACTTACCATAAACCAAACTTTTTTGCCAGATCACTTTTAGAACGACCGAATGCACGCGGCCGTGAGGAAGTAATTATATTTCTTCTTAACGCTTCAGCCCTGGCCCTTGGGAGTTCATTACTGCAGCACTCGAGTGCGCGGCGCCGCGCGGTTTAAGTACTGCCAGTATCGTATAGACATAGCTTACGTGGAGGGTGAAACTAGGGAGCGGCAGTCATTACTTTATATCTTAAACAAGGATAATAATTTAATAGCATGGTCGTAAGTAGTACATTAGAAATAATAAAAAAACGACTTTTGCAATCATGTCAAAACAAAACGAAACCAAAGGAAAATACTTACTAGTACAATAAGCTATTGGCACGGAAACGAGAGTTCGTTAGAAGAAAAAAATTAAAGACTGTACGAAGGAAACACGACTGTTTATGGGGGAAAACAGATAAATTAGTTCCTATCACAGCTGACGAAGAACAGCGTCCAAAAAATGGTAACACCTCTTTTTTTACCAAGTTATTATTGTTAACTACTACTTATAATCCCCCCTGATGGTAAGTAGTGACAGAATAGAAACGAAGGTATTTCTGAGGTAGATATATGCATGAATAATAATTGCTTTGAACCAAAATACATGGTTAATGCATGTTTCTTCAAATCCAGTTCAGTCTTGCGGGAGTCGTTTCCTAAGTCCGATGACAATGTAAAATGTAAAGTTCACTACAGATTCATTCAATTAACAGATACAAATTCGCACTACTTATACGTTCTTCACGCGTATTATTTAGAACATTTGTACTTGTTAACGCGAAAAACATCGAAAAAGTTAATGTGTATGCTAATTGCAACCTAATATACTATAGCGGAAGGCTTCTATCTAGGATATCACTCCTTTAGTTGCTTGCCAAGGATTAAATCGCAAGTCTTCCACTAAGGACATCATTACTGCATCGCTCTGCTACTACTTCTTTACGGTGACTGCACACACTCCGCGTTAAGGGACGTGAGCGTTGCATGCCGTGAGCGTGAACCGTAAAGTCATGAAGTATGTAGCTATCTAAGAATTTTAGGTATATTAAATCTGTCTACAGTTCCTCTACTTTGCGAATGAACCTGAGACATGACGTAGGTACCATAGGTATATATAGATATTAACACTTGTTTTCTTTTTAATTTATATAAATACTAGGTGACCTGGCCGACGTTGTTCTACAACATAATATATATTCTTACTTTATATTAACATAATTATTTAAGTCAAGATTAAATTTACTCATGCTTCACTAAGTTAATGTTAATGCGTTGTAACATCCAAATCACATAGCTACATCTATCCATCCATCAGCCTTTGCGCATCCACCTACTGCAGCGTTAACATACTAATTAAAAAAAAAACAAAATAACCTATTTTTAAAACAAAAACGGTTCAATATCAGCAACGGAAAGTGAACGCTCATAAAAAGAACCCTACAGCGTTTAGCAACAGATGGTTAAGAGGGGGTATAAAGCTAGGAAAAAATCAAATTTCACCCGCGCGCCCCGCCCCGCCCGTCAAATAGATGCGCCGCAGCAGTTGCGCGTCCGGTTGCATCTGACTTTATTAGCGGCTGTACACTCTCGCGAGACTGCTAGCCGAGTGCACTCGTATGAGAATGTACTTGGTAGCGCTCGCCTCGCCTCGTGATGTCTCGGGGGGTCTCGTCTGCTCTAGCTCCCATGACGTCTCGGCCGAGGCGTCACGAGACATAGCGAGTACTTTCGCACGAGAGTGTACAGCCGCTATTATATAACATGTCATCAGTCAAGAATACGGCACAGTATAATGTAAAAATAAGACAAATTTCGGCTCAGTAAATGTAGAATCATATACCTCAAAAATGGCAAGCTGTTTTTTCTATAATAGGGTTAGATTTTTATACAATATTAATAGCTATAGAGCCAGTGAATGGCAGATAACACATAATTAGGTGTCATTCATAATTTTGAATATATTATTATGTAGGTATCTATCAATCTAAAGCAATTCTTCTCGCTGTAACTATCTGTATTTCTGAGACTAATAACATTTATAGGTAGTGTCGGTCGCATCATGTAACCATAGCGCTGGAAACCTAGTGTAGGGAGCGATTGAATCACTTTTATGACAAGAAAGGCAGTATAATGTTGGTACTGATGTGACCATTAAATCATTTAAATTCTCGCAGAGCAGAATATCTGCTCTATTTTTACGTGATGAAACCTGTATGCCGTATAACATGTAAATAAATAACACGTACAATGTTTTTCAGACATTTATTTATTATAGATAACATTGTTTTCATTTTTTCGCTACAAAAAGATAAAGTAAGTTATCCTTTAAATTTATTTAAATCGAAAGAAATCCTTCGCCAGAAAACAGAAAAATTACAAATGCCACTGCCGTTATTATAAGGAAACTAATTAAGTGACAATAATATCATAAAAAAGATGACAATCACTAACTTCTTGAGCGACAATTGTTAGCTTTAAAAATATAGGAAAAAAACAGTGTGTGAAATATGATGCGTGATGATATAATTATGCGTGAGAACAGGAAAAATGTATAATGGCTATTTAAAGTATTTAAGGTATGGTAAGAACACATAAGTCATCAAACTAAACAATTATTTGAAGATTAAAAATAAGCATAAAATCGAACAAAGCTTACTTAAAACCAAAATGAATTTATTCGAAATCAAGTTTAATTCACTAACTCCAAAATCCGTCTAGAAAAAATAAAATGTCAAAATAATACATGGTTGGAAGTTATAATTGTTCAAAAAATATATCTTGTCTATTATAAGTCGTTGACTTGTACCACATGTGTATTTAGTATCGTCGTTAGTCTTGATATTTGTCTTGACCCGTTCATAAACACGAGGCTTGATGTTACTGAAATAAAAAAAAAAGTCAAACACTATTATAATTCATAACATTGAAATTGATGATGTCAGGTATCACTTTGCGCCATTTATAATCGGTTAAAAGTTTTAGATAGGACTAAATTACATAAATACTTTATTTTAATGCCAACCGTTCCGGTGCAATAAATTCGTCTGCATTTGGATCTGTATGTTCTAAAATTTCTACATTTTGTAAAAGTAAAAGCGTAATACTTAGTAAGCCTGAAAATATATATTTTTTTCTTTAAGAAAACACAATTAGCAATTAAGAAGTAAATAAAAAAGTCGCTTTAAAAATGCATTTATACAAAATTTTATGTTTTTGTTAAAGTAATTTTGCCTAACTATGCATGTATGTAGTATAGTATAAAAAAAGTTTAGTTTATGTGTTATTTTGTAGATTCGTTACAATGCAACAACAAGCAAATAATAAATGAAACAATACATAGACAGATGAATTGATACGCACTTCTCTGGTGTAATGTTCCCGTCATCATCAATAGATTTTGGAATATTTTCTTGATTAAATCTTGTTCTGAAATGAAAATACAATAATAGTTTCAAACACACACAAGTAACAACTACTGTAGGGATTGATCAAATTGACTACCAGAAATATAGGTGTTGCTTTAAAAACAAAATTATGGGGCAAAGAGGAAATAATTAACTCAAATTTAAATTTGCTTTTGCATAAAGCTGTATAGCCGGGTTCATGCCTCTCTCTTCCACTTTAGGCCTCAACCTTAATTTGTGACAAAGTTTTCTAACTAAGCCCACATAACATTGAATACACGTATTACATGAAATCCAGACATAACTAGTGAGGAGTGGGCGTACTGCATACCTCTGCCTACTCCTGTGTCAGAAAAACATTTACTTACTTTTTTGATCATTCAACACTATTTCTATTTTTATAATTATGTTTATGAATAATTTTGTTTGAAAGTACATACCTATACTAACTATTGATGATACATACAATCTGAATTTTTCGTATATACTATGCTGCTTCAGCGATCAAACATCAACATCAACATTGTATTGTGAGCACAAAAGTTAAAACAATAAGGTCTAATTTTGAATATGAAATTGTGTACTTGTCAACTTACCTGTGACAACTAGCCATGACTTGAATTTTCAGCTTTCTGTGTTCCCTTTTTTAATGTTGATTTTATTCCGTTTGTTACCCATGTTGGATCTAGTGTCTTTTAACTTTAGTTCACACACACACAATTATTGTTTTTGTAATAAAAACTACGCTCTTAGTCACAAATGTACACCACGAAATATTTTTCACATGTAGAGCAGACTGACACAGTCTTCGCGTCTCAATGGAGCAATGGCGACTGATTAATGAAACAGAGCATGTCAAAATCCTACAAATGTATTTTATTTAAATAATTCGTAAATTATAGATTTGATTTAGAAATCGATCTACAAATCCCTCCGTGATACTAATTAGCATAATATATTAAAATATTGACTCAAAAATATGCACCATATTGAAAATAAATTGATTTCAGTTGAAAATTAGACCTAACTTTGTGTTTTTTTTCTATCGAGAAAATTTAATTTTTTTATGTTTTTGCTTCTTGCATTCACTCAATAATATGATGAAGTATAACTATGTTCTTATTCAGGCTCTAGAAACTTGATCTACTACTGTAAAAATTGAATCTACGATTGCCAATTTTGCTTTATACCCCCTCTTAAACCTACTGCATTCACAAGCCCCTGCTGCATATGAAAACGCGCATTGTTCGTTACCATTCGCCATAAGAAATCTCGTTGACGCACGTTGTGATTGTGACACGTGACCACAAGCTGCGAGCTATTGCACTAAGTCCCATGTCACCAGGTGACAATCCTCGTATAACTCAGTTGGCTTACGAACACTTGAGGCCATATTTTAATATTATGCTCTCTAACAACCCTAAATTAGTTTAGAATTAGATGACGCTTAGATCCTTCCTTCAGATCTTGTGGTTGTCCTCATATTTTGGGCTTGGTTTTTTAAAGAATTTCCCGTCCTGGTTGGACATACCGATATACAAGGAATCCTGACGGGCTTCATTTCGTCTAACCCGCATTAATAAAAACATGGACCTGTAAAAAAGTACACTGCGTATCATAGCTAACTAAAGAATCTCCTCTTATTGACACGCACTTTTTCTTACCCATAATACCAGATTATTTATGGCTATAAAAACCCCGCTGTACCTACTAGGGCTAGGAGTAATATACAGCTCATGTAAGCAAACAGGCTTATTCACTGAGTTATGTCATATACCTAAGTATATCAATGGGTTTATCACGTTATGCTTCATTTGATTAGGCGACGCGAGCCGTCCTTTTTATACATCTATGAATGGAAAATAGCGGAACTGGTTACAAAACCATCCCGCTTCTGATTGACTCTTACGTTAAATCGTAGCGTCTTTACACAACTTGGCTTCTTCGTCGCCAGTCAGACCGTCAGCCGTCACGGCCTGTAAGCACGTGGCAGACACGCGACAGGGCACAGCAATGGCCGACATAACATATTATTAAGTATATCGGTAGCTTATTGTTACTGGAATTGCGTTACTTTTACGACGTGGATATTTCCAGGATGGTTTCTGCTTGAAGACAGTCTACTTGAAAAACAGACGCGATATTGTCTAAATACAATTATTGTCACTTGCGCTCGTTTTTCGGCTATTTAGGTTAAAAACCATAGAATTTTTAGTAGGTACTAAGCATTATTAATGTCACTATACCACAAAAAAAGCAATTCACGGAAGCCTTAACAGTATTTTTGAAATTCATTAAGTACGTATTGAACAATGGTCATAAAAGTTTAATTAAAACACTTTGCAGACTACTCTTAAATTTAGTTTACCCTAAAACTAACCTTCACATGTAATGAGATAGTCGCTTCAAACAAATTTATATAATGTAAAAAAAACTAAATATTAGGTATTCTGGTCTATTTTAATTTCCATAACCTACCAAAACATGTTATTTAATACAAAGTTAAAATCAACGTCCAAACAAACAATAGCTTTCGTTAAACTTTTATTCTCAAATATTACTTAACTTTTGTTAAAATAAGCATTGTGTAGTTTCTCCTTTTCCCAAAGTGGCCAATTACAAGAGACACACGTGCAACACAATAGGCAGTTTGCAGCATTATGACTTGGCATTACGAATGGCAAAAAAAGTAGCGCGTTTCGCGCCAAAAATGCTTTATTAGCAGTTTTTGGCACAGAACAAACAAAATTGTTGGCCTAATTAAACCTAGCAATAATAATCACGTAAAGATAAACTCACACCAATACGCCCAAACCTTAATAACATAGACAAATCTTGAATGCCTATGCGACTATTATTGCGTTCCAAACAGTTTTCTTCTAAAGTATTTTTCTAAATAAAAAATTCAGATAATCACAGCTTATAACCAGTTTTAATAACAATAGCAATAAAGATATATATATAGAACACATATATTTTAAAGCTACAACTACATTGTAGAACAATATGATGGATTGTAACTTATAAAACGCAAAAAAATATGTTTAGCTAAGTACAATTCAACATTTTTCAATGCATTGTAATAACATCACGTCGCTCGTCAGTATTACCATATAAATACCCCACCAAGTAATAAACAGATGCGTAAGCCGTTCTTGATTTGCACCAGTTCACGTGGCGTACAAACACTAGCTGTGTGCACTGTGCACACTACAGGGTTACTTACCGTTATTATAGAACTAGAAGTGATCGCGCGGATCTATGACGTAATATCTAAGGCCCGTATGGCGCAATGGCTTCCGTGCGACTGCTTTGATGAGTCCTGGGTTTGATTCACTGCGACGCGGAAATTTGCATGTGCTTAAATTTCTATTTCGGTCTGGGTGTGTATTTTTGTATTTTATGTGTTGTCCAACGCATCCAGGACACATGGAATAGGTACTATGTGGGGCTATGAGTGTGTATCTTAATATATATAAATCTCCTGTCACGATGTTTGTCCGCGATGGATTCCTAAACTACTTAACCGATTTTAAATTAAATTGGCACACCGTGAGCAGTCTGGTCCAACTTGAGAGATAGGATAGTTTTTTATTTATTTTTATTGGAAATTAAATGTTTATTAAACATTAATAATGTTCATTTATTGTTTAGTTCTATGGATTTCTCATAGATGGCGCTGTTGGTTGATTCGTCATCCTGAGCCACAGCAACGCGTGGTATGGTCAGCTAGTAGTCATATAAATTTGACACAGAAGATCTGACCATACCAATTTTGTGGTACTAAATATCATAAGACTCACCAAAGTGCTGTCGTGACTATTACATCACATAAACTGCCATTCAAGGGACCGCTTAATATATAACTTGAACGTAACTAAGGAATATAAAAGATCAAGTATTTATACGGTTGCCAATCTCGTATATTAATGCAACCTACTTACGCATTATGGAGTGTGCTATGGATCGCGGTGTTTTCCGTTATAATTACGTTGTCTTGGGACTATTTCCGTTCGTGTCACGTCGGCATACAGTCCGCATGGTTAAGTGATCGTATTACATTTATAATTATTAACATAAAATATAGCAATAGTATGCCATTAAAAGAAAATTTAATTTAAGTACCTAAGTACTTTTACTTTAACTAATACCTTGCTAATTTAAGCAGTGATAGCGGTGTGGTTGAATGTTGGACTGCCGAACCGGTGGTTCCGGGTTCAAACCCCGCACGCACCACTAATTTTCAAAAATTATGTGCGTATTAAAATTTAATTATCAATTGCTTCGGTGAAGGAAAACATCGTGAGGAAACCTGCACACCCGAGAGTTCTCCATAATGTTTTCAAAGGTGTGTAAAGTCCGCCAATCCGCACTTGGCCAGCGCGGTGGACTATGGCCTATACCCCTCACATTGTGAGAGGAGACCCGTGTACAGCAGTGGGACAGTTATGGGTTGTTATGATGATGATGATGATGATGATGAATACCTTGCACCTACTTGGAAATGTTAAATGCCTTAGGCACCTACATTCTTGCCACGACAAGACTTCACACTTATGTACTTACTGACTTTTAAAAAATACAATTATACAATAAACCCAAAAACATTTCTGATTGTAAGAACTAGCTAGAACTAGAACTATCCGATTTACAAAACAAACTTCCCTTATTTAACAATGTGAACTGGAGTTGAATTTCCAAAAACGTTGAAACACGAGTTTCATTGTTTCGAAGCAGAATTCCAAGTATCAAATTTTAAAACCGGCGGTATTTTAAACATTCTTCCAACCTCTATTTACCCCAATCACAAAGTAGGTATAATATTCCTTACGGCTTCTACTTACTCACAGACTCCCTGTCGAATTTCATCTTCATAGGTCAAATAGTTTTCGAGATTTCGTGTTGAATCTCGAGTGAGCGTATTTGTGCGAGTCGTTCGTTCGATGTCATCAGTTACAGATTTATTATAGATATACAAATATAAGAAACAAATCCAACTTTACTAGCACGTTTTCCGTGTAACAACAACCCAGCCATAACACGAGAGACGGATGACACGTAACGCAGCAAAAAAATAATTGAACATTATTCCTAGATTCGCTTCGTGCAAGTGAGTGTCGGCTTTCACAACGGCAAACAGAGCGCTTGTCGACTTCTCGCCCGATCTAAGTTTAGTCGCGATTCAATACTAACTGGGTAATTAACCTAGAGGTAAATGTAGTGGGAACCAGAACCAGCGTGGTAATGTAGTTCTGCAATCGCAAAGATCGAAATCACAGTTGATATCGCGGTTAGTATCATATTTCGTGTGATGGTTGACGATTACGCGGTGATTATTTTAGTATTAAATGTAATGTTTATAACTGATACGTAAACCAATTGTTTGAACACAACCAGTTATAACTATGGAGGTAAAAATAAAACCATAAGAAATAGTAAGATTAACTACACCTAATATCTCTCATTGTATATCCGAGGAATCAACAAAGTGAAATCTGTGTAATGTGTGAGATTAAAGAAGTACCGTGCCAAACTGACCCCATAATTTTATAGAAATCAAATTAGGTACATGAAATAGAAATAACATCATTTTCAAAACCGAAAAGTTAAGTAGACCAGTACCTTAGTACTTACCTACTTACGGCGCGTTCACATAGAACGTCCGTTCTACAGGATCCGTTTAAACGGATATGTTATTAGCGTATGTATGAGCGATTTCACACAGAATCCAGTATACCGGATCCAGTAAAAAATCCCACACACAACGGAAATACTGACCCGTTAAAACGGATCCTGTAAAACGGACGTTCTATGTGAACGCGCCCTTAGAAGCAGATACCAACAGCACGAACGAACCACAAACGAAACATGAGTTGATTGAAATAAGTAGGTACCTAATCTGTTTTTAAAAATAAAACGAAGATTTATTTAGATAATCAACCAACGATGAAAAGTAGAAGGTAGAGAGATGAAAATTTAAATTGAAGCTCCATTATTTTTCAATGAAATAGCCGACAAACACACCTGGTTGTAAGTGGTCACAGATACCCATGGACGACAGGAACACTAAGGCATCATTGATCATAGTACTGGCTCTCAAGCTCCCAGTAACTCAAGCAAAAGGGAGGTATCTATATCTAGCCAGGTAAGCACTTCATATAATCTCTATCTTTTACCCGCGTTGCGATCTCAAGATAACAAATAACAATCTGTATTACAAATTGGGGCCAAGGCCAGGTCGGCGACACCGGCTAATGATGAGTTGTCGACAGCTGACAGTTCTGCGGAGTGCTGGCTGGACACCTTGAATAGCTTTTGTCAAGCTTGAACAATAAGTGGCCAGGCGGAGACACGGGAGGAATGAAACAATGACGACATTGCATATAGATACAACAATGAATACTTACTGAATAAGTGAATATCTACTAGTTACTCACGTATTATCGATAAGAACTTAAATACTAAGGTAATAAAAAACTGAAATAAAACTCGAGTAAACATAAATGTAGGTACTTCTAAAATCAATTAAATTTTAAATATTTATTAAAGAAGACGCATTCATTTTCAATTTCAAAACATTTAGGAGATTTTTAATTCTTTTATGTACCTAAATTTTCGTATCTACAGCCAGATCTTTGTAGTTAAAGATTCGATTTTAATTATTCTTGCTTTTTCAATACACTTATGTAAGTAGGTGTGTACTTCTTCACAATTTTATCCCCTTTACGGAAAACTGCTTGCTCATTAATAAAAAACAATATAAAAATATTTTTTTGTATCGTAAGTTTCAGTGATTCAAGCTGTGCACGAGTCTCGTCTCACAAATGTACTCCACACATTGTGAAGTAGCCATGTGCTGTCGTTCCTCGCTTATGTTACAATGGATTCTTAGAACTGTTGTCATGTGGAATTATACCAAAAGGCATCGCATATCTTAATATATATATTTCTTGTGTTCGTGTGTATGTGACTGAACTCCTCCTAAACGGCTTGACCGATTTGGTTGAAATTTTTTGTGTGTCTTCAGGTGGATCCGAGAATGGTTTAGATTCACAATTGGACCCGGTAGGTGGCGTTGCTGTCGATATATCACTAAAACATTTTTTAATTATAAAGCGGTACGAAGTACGCTGGGACCACTAGTAACTTTATAATTGCTTAATAACATTAACGACCCCGTAGCCTAGTTGGTAGTAACTTTGCCTGCGAAGCGAGGGATAACGGGTTCGATTCCCGGTCGGGGCAGATATTTACGTGATAGATAAATGTAAAAAATGATTTGTGAAAAATTAAAATTAAATAATCGAAAATTTTTGACTTTTGTCATCCTAGATTGAGCGAAAAATTTGCGTAATTGACTAAGATACAAACAACAAGAAAAGCGCGATTTATATTATTATAATGAGCACAGCTATAAAGGGTAATTTTATTTTAACTCCACCACGATCGCTCATACATAGCTCATACATAGATCGTTGAAAATAAATTAATATCTCAGTTATAGATAGTGGTGAGAACAAGGGTACTAATAGCGTATAGATACGTATAGCTGATATTGCCAACTTTAGTAGGCTATGGGAAAAACTACATAATGTCGTCACACGCGTGCATTATGCTGGTCTCGTCCCAAACTGGAGCTAACAGTTGTTTAGACAAAAACCTAACCCATCTATTGTTTTTTCTTCGATCTTTACAAACGTAACGTTATACATTAGATTATAATAATAAATAAATAACGCCACACATAACCCTACACTAGGATTCCCAATGTCGTGCCATGGACAACAAACTAAGACAAAGACACGCCCAGACCGAGAACAGGAATTTAAACGCATGATTCAAATTTCTGTTTCACTGGGAATCGAACCAACGACCCTTGAAACGGACGTCCCGAATTGTAATCATTACGTCATAGGGGTTATTTGTTAAACATTATCAATAGACGATTTTCTGAACTAGCTTTTACTCGAGACTTCGGCCGCGATAACATTGGATAGGTGCTTTCGAAAATTAACGTTTGTGCTTGTACTGAACTTGTATTGAACATTGTACTTATACAATATTTCAGTAAAGGTGAAACAATCTGCAGTGATAGCCGTGTGGTTGAACGTTGGACTGCCGAACCGGAGGGTCCGGGTTCAAACCCCGCACGCACCACTAATTTTCAATAAATTATGTGCGTATTAATATTTAATTATCACTTGCTTCGGTGAAGGAAAACATCGTGAGGAAACCTGCACACCTGGGAGTTCTCCATAATGTTCTCAAAGGTGTGTGAAGTCCACCAATCCGCACTTGGCCAGCGTGGTGGACTATGGCCTATACCCCTCAAAATGTGAGAGGAGACCCTTGCCCAGCAGTGGGACAGTTATGGGTTGTGATGATGATGATGATGATGATGAAACAATCTGACGCATAATTTTGCTATTCTGTAAGATTTACCCTTCTTCCGATCTATCCGAAAAATCTTGTGTCCTTTATCCTACGACCATGTAGCCTCGTTGGTAATGGTAGGTGGTAGGTAGTTGGTACCTCATTTTCACAGATACACCAGGTCTGCAGTGACAGCTCAACATCTGGTCCGTTTGCCTGTTCTGAGCTCTTGAATACCAAAAAAAGAAAACGTAGCGATCGTGAGAATCAATCTGAATGGTCGCTATACAACTCCAGTTGGTATATGTCGGCGAGCTTATTTCTATCGATCACAATAAAACAATGCCTTCCAGTTATAAGTATGAATCAACATTTATTGTATGTAGTGTACTTATTTTGAGTAATTTTTCTTTCTTTTCCATTCATTTCGTTACATTGTTTCAAATTGTAAATTGTGTAGGCGTGATCTTTAAATTTTATATTAATTTTTCAAGTCTGTAATTCTTTTGAAACAGAAATTTATCAAGTCTGAAGCTATGCAAAGAATGTACACTAAGCTTTATTTCCGCGGCAAAGTAAGCGAAATGGCGCGCAATCCTGCTACGAGTCCGAGGGCCCTCCGACGTGTAATAACAGCCACAATACTTCACGAGGGACTCTTCTGAGCCTTGTGTCCTTGTGAGCAACTCGTTAGTGTACTAACCTCAGACAAAGGAGTTTAGTTGAGGCTAGGACTTGCTATACTCTAGCCAACTACTATTGTCAAAAGATACTGCGTTTTTTGTGTACAAAATTCAACCTTAAGTTACTTATAATAATCGTCAGATGAATGGTATCAACATGAGAGTATTTGTCTTAAATTTAAGTAAAATGCTTGACTGGACAAATATTTGAATTCCATTTTACGGTTAGTGGCGATCTGGCAATTTTGTCTTGGATGATGATGAGAAAATCTGAATCTACACAGGATCAGGTGCACAACGATTAATTACTTACTACTAACTAAGGGTTCAGATTTCAGACATTTACATGCAGTTCATAATTTCACATGAAGTCTAAGATGTTAATCGCGATAACTTTTAAAAATCTTAACACTGACGTGAGCAAACTGTTCAAGACGGTTCTTCTCGTAAATATATTACTTACATTTATCTAAAACACTGTCAGCGAAGCATAATAAAAAAATTCAAACCACAACAGTCACATTTTTTAAATATACACTAACTCTGAACTTCATACTACCAAAAGCATTGGAAAGCCCCTCATAAAACATAGTTGGTCAAACAATTCATATTTCAAGTTAATAATATTTACACAAGTTTGTCTTCTCTAGAGTGTTATTAACACAGACTCATTAAAAGACAACAAACACAGAGAAGTAAATAAGATAAAAATATCAAAGTTCTTTGATTTAGGAGGGCTCGGGTCGGCTTCCATAAATAAACAAACTAAGATCGTAGACTCTTTCTCCTGGTTGTTTTGGGCTGGTTAAAATCATCAGATTTTCGACGGTGTCTCAACTTAATTGGATTTAGTCTGGATATTGTCCGATGTACCCAAATTGGAGTGTATGTACTATATGAATGTATTATTTTACCCAAGACTTCAAGACCATGCAATTTTATGACGACAACTTACTAAAGTAGGTGGGTTAGGTATTTTCCTGCTTATTCTAATAATAAAAAATTACTTTCATTTAAATTTCCTAACGCTCTGAAAGCCAGATAATATTAACAAGACAACTTTAAAAATATTCGTCAAAGTAAAAATTCCAACATTACAAGAAAAGTACTCGTACCTAAATATGTAGATCAAATAGAATACTGATCTAATTGTTATGTAACTTCTAATGTAGGTACTCAATTCCCAAATTAAATGTGTTAGGCCCATTAACAGCGTTGTTAAAAGTTTTATAACGGCGTATAATGGTGTGCATTCTTCAAACGAGCAATAAAATTAAAATTTAGACCGAAACTGGGTCACTCTTAAACAGACAGAAGACCGCTGAACTATACCCACTACATAATAACGAGAAGCAGGGAATAAAATAGAACTGATGATCAACTTATTGCTAGTAGATGCTTTTAGCTTAATACTATTAGTTAGCGCCAGTATTCATCGTAAATGTTATCAGAAGTTTGTTAATAAAACATGATACAAAAATTTAGAAATATAAGATCCAGATTAGTTTTGGAACTGCCACAAAAAATAATCCAACGATCTTTAAGTCGAGGTTAACGACTATGTTGTAAGAACGCATATTAATAAATCTTGTAAAAGATGCAAGCACATTATTCTATAAATGTTGTTATAAAAAATCTGCCCTAATTTCGACCACGCCAAGCAAAGGGTATTGACTATCCAAATTGGGCCAAGGTCACTTTAGCTAACAGTGGAGCTGGAAGCGCGAAAAACTTGGCAAATCGAAATGCCGCCCGAAATCTGGACTTTGTTGCTAGGGAGTATTCCAGTTAGTCCTTATTTCACTTAACCTAAATTTAAAAATGTCACGTTACTCGTTATTAAATTTATCTATTATTTAAGATAGCTTGGGAATATTCACAATTTTTCAATCATTATATTATTTTATAATTATGTTTAAAGTTATTCGAATCATTATGTTTCATTGTTTAGTTAAATATAGTTCATGATGGAGGAGTCAGAAAGGAGTGATGATAGGTAAGTGAAGGTGTAATCCAGAATAGCCAGTAAATTTTAAGTTAATAAACCTAATCATTCCTCTCTGACTCCTAGATTATCATTATTCTTCAAGGTGTCATAATTCACAAAGCTCCAATATTCTTAAAGAATGCATAGGTTAATGTTAGAGATACCTTTCCTTCTTCCGCGCCAAAACGTATTTTGGCTAATATAGGTCAAGGCTGCCACTGCGGTGTTCGGAAATTTGCGCCACAAGGAATTGGACCTCAGATTATCAAGAAAAAGTTATATAAAAATGTAATGTAACTATGGTACCGACAATTACCGACAATGTTTCCAGCATTTCAAGAAATTAGCCCTGCCTTTAAAGAAAATAGCCACAACTAGATCTGCACTGTCCCGAGTTTTCTCTCCTTAAATCGGGGATTAAATCATAATAGGAACTGGCTAAGTACGGTTTTACATACTTCCTTTCATACTGTATTATTTCTTTAACTTTCCCAATGTTATGATAAATTAAAGTACCTTTACATGAAGACTTAGGGGATATGGCCCCTAAGATTAGGTAAGTAGGTACAATGATGAGTTCTTATTAAAAAAGAGAACTTGTTAGTGATTAGTATTTTATTGTTAGCACACTAAATATTTTCAATGCTGGTGTTTTCAAAGCATGCATAAGCAACATCATCACTTCTTGGGCTTTTCTGAATGAGATTCCTGCACTATAAAGAATAACATTATCAATAGGTAAGTAATTAAACAAGGCATTTAGATAAGGATCAGCAATTAAATGAACAAAACAAGCCGAAGAAAGTATAGACAAAGCGTAATCATTAGTAAAATACAACAGAGTCATGCGATAGCCTAATGACCCAGTTAATGTAAAGATTACCACACAATTATATATTAAGCCATGCGATTAAGTTGTATTACAAATTGGCATGCAAACGAAATACAAATTAATGGACTCATTAAAATATTAATGGCAATTAACGTATTCAGAAGGAATGTATTAATAAGGTGTGAGAAGAATGTTTCGAACAAACCATTAAATGTTTTAGATAAAGGATTATAAATTGTGTAAGTAATTATATACTTATATTACCGAAGTTAGGTTTAAGCTTACGGGATATAATATTTACATTATACATTACAAAGTTGAAAATTGATGTTATTTATTTTAGTACTTATATTTAATTAAAGTTAATTTAATATAATAACATAACAGTCATATATGACCAATAGAAGAAGGGAAGAGATGAAATGATAAGTTTAAAAGATACAAAATGTAAAAAGTAAAAACTAAAAATCTACAGAGTCAATAACGAAGACACAATTTCTTGTAACATCAAGAAATACACAGATGGTAGGTAGATAAAACAAGAGTAACAAAACAGTGGGGCAGCGTCGCCTTTTTTCTTTATTCATGACTGTCAAAGTTTGTTCTATTCATGACAAGTAGTTGCGTCGACACTTGCATAATACAAACGGAGATTCAGTTAAACAAATGCACGTAACTTAGCCGTAAAACTTACCATTCACAGACGACGAGTCAAGCCACAAGTACTCGCCGAAGCCTGCATCACTAACAGCCACACTCGCGAAACTATACTACACAAATATTATATACATCAAACACCACAAAAACGCAACGGTGCCCGAAAACCAGTTCTCAAACCACCAACGGTCATAGCTCGCACTTGTCGCGAATTAACGATAAACCAACACAGAATAAAATCAACCGAAATAGGCAGGATAGGTAAATCGATTTTTTAAATCAAAAACACCACATGAAATCACCAGAGTTAAACACACGCTCGACAACTTAAAACAGCTTTTTCATATAAAAAGGCTCAAGTTTGTAAAGGTTTTATTAGGAATTTATTTTTTATAAAAATAAAATCACTATTCTGTCAGTGTCCATGTAATCGACTGACAAAAACGCATGCGTGCGAAAATGCTACCTGCGCAACGCAAGCCCGAGCCCGACTGACGTGAGGAACTGAGGACGTGACGCCCGTGACGGCTCCCGCGAATGCCGGTTCATATTCAGTGCTGCCACTACAAAAAACAGTCACGATAGTGTTACCACTTTATCATATTCGGCTTCCCGAGATTTCTTTGTTTCGTGTTCGTGGTTCCATTTAATGAACTTCCTATTTATATATCTTGGTTAAATACTTAGCAATAGCGTAATTTAAACACAAATAATGAAGCTTTTTTTTTATTAAACTACAATCCGAATATTTTTATGAGTGAAAGATGAGTTTTATTTTAAACCTCCGATTTAAACTGACGCTTACGACATGAAGCCATCGCGATGACAATTACAACTACGGTGCAAAATTCGAAAAGCGATTTAAAATAAAAGAAAAAAATGTAATATCATGTATCTATCAAAAAAGAGGAAAATTTTGTTATTGTAGATTTAACCACTAATGTCTTTCAAATTGTCGTCATTTTTATTTACAATTTTACCGTTAATTTTTCTCTTAAAATTTAGTGACTATTATATTACTTTGTTGTTATTCTAAAGATAGTTATTTGTGTGAGATGTCACATTGAATGAACTTCGAAGTGGATCGGTACTCGTCTGCGTGGGCACATATCGCCCTTTGTGCGGATCTCACTTGGGCCACGGAGCCACCCGATGATTTTATTATAGCTAATCAGGTAGTACCTACACACCTTCAATTACCAGCTTAATAGAAAAAACGCGGTAAAACGAAAGATTTTAAGACGACTACTTAAAAAAAACGCTTTCGGGTAGGCATCTTTCAATTTAATGTCCGTAGTTAAGTAAATATCGCGCATAAAACTTGCTATTTTTAATGATAAAATTTCGAGTCCTGCACATTAATTATAATCGGTTTAACTTGGCTGTGGTTTATAGTCTATAAACTATAATACAGAGGAAGATACTTTAGCCTATAAGTTTTTATGCGGTACTTAAACATTAATTTCCTTTAACGAAATCGGTGTAGTCAAAAGAAGTCCCCAATTGTACGTACCTTAGAGTACCTACCTACCTACCTACTTACTCGATGGAAAGCAATTGACTTGCAACAACTGACAGACTTCGACTTTCAGGCCTTGTCCGCTCGTAACGTAGACGTTAGGTCATTTGCCTCCATGAAAAACTGAGTAGGGTACCATTTCACCGTTGACTTCAATCTACCTTCTTTTGCCACCTAGAACCACCTGTTCCCACCACACTGGAGTTTCAATAATGTTGGTCAAATTGTAGATGAATTAATATCGGTTTCATTAGATACGACTGGAAGTGGCAAACTAATAATTTGTAACGTATTTCATCCGTTCAATTTACTCCTCATGATATCCATAATCTACAGAGATATTATCTCATTCTTAACTAAAACTATTTACTAAACAAAGTTTTTCACTTGATGGACCGCTTTCATAACTTATTAAATATTTTCTCCGCAGCGTCTTTGGACACAGCACTGCCGAGTCGCACAAGTTCTTCAAGAATCGACTGAAATAAATAATCAATGTGAATCTAACGGTTTGTTTCGCATTACATAATAATACTTTATCTTTAAGATCGCTAACCTCATCAAACCCCCTTTCGATGAGTCAACGGCCAAACGACTCGTCGTTTCCTGGCTGAGGTTTGAGAGGCAGTAACTTCTCTCTTCTTTCTTCTTTCTTAACTGACAAGCATCGGGTTCTGTTACTAATTTCCATTGACAACGGTGATTACGTAATTACCATTTCGTTAAGTTCCAGCTCAAACGATTAGATGTGTCGATGATGTACACTTAATTGAATGAACATTTATGGACAACAGTCAGATAAAAAAAATCGGGATTACAATTTAAAACAAAAAATCCAGTTTTCTTCTGCCCAAGCATCTCTTGCATACAAATGTTGAATAAGGTATACCTAGCATGCGTAGTTGGTAGTCGCCCTACCTGCGAAGCGAGAGGTCCCAGGTTCGATTCCTGGCCGAGGCAGTGTTTATGTGACAGATTAATGTCACATAAACAGTGCCTCGGCCATGGTTTTAAAGAAAGAAAAATGTTTACTCGCAGTCTAAATGCCGCAGCTGAACTTGATAAATAGTTTAACACAAAAAAACAACGTTAATACCAACACAGTTATGTACATACATACGTACACCCTAAATAAGCTATGCTAAAACTAATTACAACATTAAAGTGGCCGTGCTGTAGCATAACGACCTACAAATGGGCCCAGCCTCAGTTTTAGCCGCGCGTGAGCTTTCCATGACGGAAGCCCGGTCTGTCGTTTTGACTTGGTTTTAGTGATGTGTTATTTGAGTTGTCCATGCCACCCGTGACATAGCCTCCTTCATTATATCCTATTATACATAATCCCAGACAAACGAGTCGTCACAAATCAAGATAATGAGAACAGCAGTGGACGCCGAAGCGTAAAAGATGTCATACCAGAATCAAGACTGGCGCAATATTATGGGAACTTCTATTATGATGAAGCCAGGTTGGTACAACGTCAATAACTTATCCGTAAGTGTAGACTAGCCACCTGTTTGGTCCACTTCTTTATGTAAATAAACGACAAACAAGCCAAGAGTAATCGGTCTCCTTCTATAAACTTACTATACTTACTTGTTACTTGTGCTGCTACAAGTAACTTTAGTGTTATCGATGCATTGCTGGCGATGAGGGCAACGGAAGACCTGCTTATTACTAGGGTACGATAAAAACATTCACGGTTGATTTCAGATAGAAAGTGGTAGATAGAAATTCCAAGGATAGGAAAATTAAGCGAGGAAACCTGCACACCTGAGTTCTCCATAATGTTCTCAAAGGTGTCTGAAAACTGCCAATTCACACATGGCTAAGTAGCTGGTGGACTATGGCCTATACCATTCAAATTATGAGAGGAGACACGAGCCCAGCAGTGGGACTGGGACACTCCTGGAGCCAAGTCCCACCAGTCTGTTAATTTATAAATTCTTCAATTGCGTCGAGTCGGAATAATTTGACACTTTTCGTATACCAACTTATTCCATCACGATGCAATTGAAGCTTTAATAAATTAGCAGATTTGGCACCCCTGGGTTGTAATTATAATAATGACGATTTTAGAAACAGATAAAAGGAAATGGCACTACTCAAACCATGTATAGCAATATGTAGGAAGTGCATAATGATAATAATGCCAATAGGCATTAAGTCCGCCCCTTGTAAACCTAGCATAAGGTTGCAA
The DNA here is from genome assembly GCA_905404295.2 of Ochlodes sylvanus. Taxonomy (NCBI): domain Eukaryota; kingdom Metazoa; phylum Arthropoda; class Insecta; order Lepidoptera; family Hesperiidae; genus Ochlodes; species Ochlodes sylvanus. Next base: position 3,530,809 of record FR990149.1, read on the forward strand.
TAAAGAATAAATAAAGAAATGACAATGTTTCAGGGAAAACTGTTACACGAATACGATGGAGCGGTCACCCTCACGAAACTTTTGCACCTACAGCTCTGAAAACTCTGATCTCACGGAATGCTGGATGTTACCGGAGGTATAATAATGATTATTTGCAGGTATACAGGTAGAATTTAATCACTTTTAAGACAGTACGATGATTTTGTAATCTCGTAAGGTGTTGGACTTCACACCTTCGAGCCGCGCGCGTATCGGAGAATTTTATTGATATCTGACCTGACCTGTATTGGTTTGATCTAAGTATTGACGAACCTAACGTATTTTCATTTCCAAAATTATTCCTGCTCTATACATGCACTTAGTCCCACCATGGAACTTAGTAAGTATAAGCTAAATAATAACTAGACTACAAATGAAACAGACACGCCACCTGATAGTGAGTGACTACAGTCGTCCATTACTATCAGTAACTGCCAAAGGGGTCACCAACGCACCGTTAACCAATCACACCAACCAACGACGCTGCAACCGAAACACGTAGGTATTTTGAAAGGTAGCCAGGCGAGTAAAATACCACCATCAGTGCTCTCGGGACTAAATTGGGTGATACAGAGCCTAGCGACGTCCAAAAGAAGGGAACCTGCGCTATAGCCTACAAAGTAAATTACTGCCTTGCATGGATATTATTAGGATTCAATTGGGTTATATACAGCCCATTGAACTCCGGAATGGCGCCACATCCTCGTCCGTTCTTCAGCATTTCATTCAGCACCACGAGCAGGGGATTGACTTGGATTGAAAGATGAATGGAGCTTACACAATTAGAGTTTTGTCGAAAAACTAAAGGAATATTGTTTGTACAGGTAGAATACTGGTTTCGTAAGTTGCTGGATGAACCCGCTGACCGAAGCGCGCCTCCGCGCCGTCGCCGTCAGTACAGGATGCTAAACGAAGACGATTTGTGCGTTTTTGTACTAATATACCAACATTTTTATAGCCTGGACATGATAAAAATGCCTACCACTTGATTGTAAGTGGTCACCATTGCAAATGGACAAGTGCAACATCAGGGGATTCGCTTTACGGGACTCTTTTTACGCCTTTACGAAGAACCCCATACTTCAGGGATACTTTATAAGGAAGTTCATATCAAGAGTATCAGACCATTTAGGTTTACCATAATGGACTATGGCGTGTATCCCTCACATTACGAGAATAGGTTTGTATGATACACGTATTAAGATTAAACGTCGTATCGTAGGCAAACTATTCCTCAAAAACCTGACCAACGTCACTAATAAGGAGACAAAAATCCAAATATCTTCAATTAGATTTACAATGCAATAAACGGGCACCAATTGGCAGCTAGCGAGCGCTGGAGCCCGGGCGGCGCGCCGGCATCTGACGAGGCTACTCTAGAAGCCAGGATACGAGGCGTGCGTGCGCTGTGGAACCCGACCCACGTGCAGACCAGACGGCCGAGGGTCCCCAGTCCACCGCCGATACCGAGGAAAATCAGAGCCAGGAGACGCCAGCCACGAAGAATTAACGCGTTAGCTCCTCCACCACCGCCATACTGCCTCGATGTCCCCGCACAACTCTTTTGCGATCCGACGTGCAAGGTACTTAAGTTTAACTCGGGCGCAAATTTTTCTTGGTCATATATTATACAACTATAATCTATGGTATTTAAATACATTTGCTTCTTACTGTTATCCTAGTTACTAGTGGATTTTCGCGCACAATACAACTAGCACCATCTGTTTTTTTTAATACAACAAACAATTAAGTTTCTTCGACGATACGAGTAAATTAAGATCAGCGTAATCCTCAAACATATGTCAGAAATTAATTTATCGCTTGCTTCAGTGGAATTTGGAACCATCATGGAGGAGGAACCATCATGGAACCAGTGGAACTACTTATTATTACTGGCTAAAGAACAGTATCGTAGCTAAACTTGCATTCTTGAGATTTCTCCATAAAGTTCTCGAATATGTCTGACGTCGCCTATTTCCACTTGACAAACGTGGTGGACCTTCTACCTCTCAAATTGTGAGAGGAAATCAGAACCCAGTGAGACAAGTTGAAATCATAGAACATTATAATTAAGGAAAAATATCTCAGTTTCAGTTTGAAAGCCCACGACCACCTCAGCTAATTGACTGCCAGCGAGCTATGGGTCGATTATCAGCAAGCGTCCAAGCCGTGATCCGAGCTACTGCGGCCCGCTGTCAACCATACCGGGGTACCAACGTCACTAGGTACGCTCCGACAGGCCAGAGACCTGTGCGCTGCCATCAGGACAGACGATGTAATATCTGGTGGCCAAGGGATCACCCGTCACCACGACTGGAGCAAAGATTTCATCTCAATACTACACCGAATGCCCAACTCGCACCGAAACTTACAGCTGAGGATCAGGCCGATTCAAAATCAGATGTTTTACAAAATTATGATAAACCAGAAGAACAACCAACAGCTGATCCTGAACCTAGTACAAACGCAGCTGAAACACCAGATACCATATCAAGTCAAAGAGAGAAACTTGTTGTAGACGGTCAAATGCCTTGCACAAGTTCAGCATCCGTAGACGCGGGAGTTAGAAAAAAACGGCTTTACAGTACAGTACTCAGCATGAGCCCTCCATCTCCGATAAACTTAGCTGCATCTGGATGTGTCAGACTATCACAAAAGTTAGTAACTCCTGGTTTGTTACGACTCAATCCAAAAATAATTCTTCCTACTAGATTAAGACCACCAAATAACGATAAATTTGAGGAACTGGAAAAGGAAGCATTGGAACAGTACAAAGCGTCAGATGAGAGTATAGACACAAAATTTCGTGAATTGGAGAAACAAGCAGTGGAACAGTATAGCACGAGCAATAGTAATACTAGTTGTAGTAGTGGAAACTCTGCCGAAAAAAAAGGCTCAGGCTCATCGGTTACTACAGAAAATGGTTCACAGAATAACAAAAAAACGCTAAAATTTCACAAAGAAAAGTCTGTCGATAGTGTCGTTATATATTCCCAAAATTTTCCCGACCTAAACGCAAAAGCTCAAACAAATGGTTCAACGAATCTAAAAAACTTCCACAACCCCCCAAGGGGGGAAAAAAAGGATCATAAAATGAACAAAAGCTTGAGAAATCTCAAATGTGATACTACGAGAGCGGCGTCAGACACAGACTATGATGCTAAAGAATCCAAAATCAACCACAAGGGTCCGATAAGATGGCCATACCACACGCCACCGAAGAAAAGACATTTAGCATTATGTGTGTCAGACTTTTCATCTGATGAAGACTTGGAAGATGCGGCAGGATCTATAAAGGACGCTGGGCCGCGTATGAAGAACCGCGCTACGGGGAAGATAACATTATCAGCTCATGGTGGAGGCGATTTAAATCCGATCATGAGAAAAGTGTAGCAGTTTTCTGCGTACCAAAGATCCACATCTGATGTAATAATCATAATGTACAATATAGAAGCGAATTGTGATATTTGCAAGCCGATACCAGTCTGTAAATTGATATGTGACGTCAAAAACATTGTTTTTTAATGTAGGCTTTTGGTGCTTAAGATATTTTGATATGATTATTTGAGGGAGTTTTAGTGAGATCCAAACATAAGCAAATGTGTATCGAACTTTGCCACATCGGCCGGTCCGAGAGCCGGCCACAGTCGGTTTTAGCTATGTGCTCGTTTTACTAGTCATAAATACTTTGTATATGAATTGTTACTTTGTTTTAATTAACATACTTTGAATTATCTTAAAACTCACTATAGCATTTAAATACACCATTCACTTGGTGTATCATTCCTAGTTTCGCAGTAGTTTACTGCTGAACACTAGCAGCAAATTACTGACTCACCCGATTACCAAAATTAGATGCACCCCATCACTCCATAATTCGGAAACATAATTACCCAAAAGCCAAAATTTTTCTATCATTAATGTTTGCCGCGACTGGAAAAACCAAATGTGTGTTATTTTGCCCAGAAACCGAGAAAACACAACATAATAATTTGGATGTTTTGTTTTAAAGAAATACACAATCATGCTTAACACAATAAAATAACAACATTTAATGTACCTTTGGAATTGTAAATAAGTTTTCAACAGTAACTTTCTTAAACTCTATAACCCTTCAACCATAATTGTACATCCACAGCTTCTCCATCAACTGTCAAGGAATTTCTCCAAGTCTGTTTGGTCATTGTCCAGTTGTATTTGTTCTAAGGTCACTTTTGGGGTTGGCCCGAGGGCTGAAACAATATAGCACAGTAAACTTAATAGTGTTAGATATATTTAGTGATGATAATATTTAGTAATAAAGTAATCCACACTAATTACTAATAATATTATAATTGCATAGTCACCCTGCCTGCGCAACGAGGGCACTCGTGTTTGATTCCCGGCCGGGGCAGATATAATACATGACAGATAAATGTTTGTATTTCCAGGGGGTAGGAAAACTAACAACATTTTGTCTTTCTCCAGATGAACCCGCGAGAAAAACGAGTAGAGTATAATGTTTTTCTTTTGACAATTTTAAAGAATGTTAAAATTTGTATAAGTACAAAAAACTGCAGACAAACTCATGAACACAAGCTAGTATCTAGTTAATCTTGAAAAGTTTTTCGTTTCTTCTTGAAATACAATAAAAAATAATTACCTGAAGGCACAGATCCACTAACTAAGTACTTTGCCATATCAATCTGGAATGCCACAGAGCTGTTCTCTCTCCGTGCCTGAAGTTCTGCCAATTGTCTCTTCTCTTTCTCCGTGTTTTTCTCTGCATTCTCTTTAACTAGCTTTGATCTGATGTCCTCTAAGCCAGCTGGAACAATCATATTAAATAAGTTATTAAAATTACACAAGACTTCACTTGTATTTTTCACTTCACTTTTCTAATAATGGAATTTATTATAAGCTCTTGAAAGTAATATAATTGATGACCACGTAGTTTAGTTGGTATCGACCCTGTCTGCAAAGCTAAGGTTCCCGGGTTCAATTTCCGGCTGGGACAGATATTTATGTGACGGATAAATATTTGTTCTGAGGTCATGGATGCTAGTGATGTGTTATTTGGTGTTGTCCCACCCACCCACGACACAGGGAATCCCAGTGTATGAGTGTGTTAACATTTAGATATCAATAACATCCAAAGCAACATCAATGTGTTTCCATCTAAGTCAGATGCAAGGTGTAAGTGAAATGATAGCATCAATAGAGAAAACTATTATCAAGATGTTGGATGCCTCAAACTGTGATGCCTATCACCAAGCCTTTAAAAAAATATAAAATATAAATATATTTTAGGTATATTATAAAAGGAAGTCTGGAATATATCATACCCATTTTCTTCTCCTTGTACAAACTGAGATGGTAATGGTGATCAAGCTTCCATTTTTCCATCTTATTTCTCTCGACGGTGTCCTCGAATTCTACAAGCTGATCCTCGACATCCTTCAGCAAAGTGTTTACTGTCCTAAGGCTATCTATACACTGTGCCACCGAAGCAGCTAAGTTTGGTAAATGTACCAAGTTTTGTGCAAATTCGTTCGCACTTTGCAAACGACATTTAGTAGCTTCATGTAACTCTAGAATAAGTTTATCCACTTCTTCCGCTGCCTTGGCGTTTTTATCCGCATTTCCATGCAATTCTACCCATTGGTCCTGATACTTCTGTAAAAGTTCCCCTCCAGCACCATAGTTCACCTGACTTTCGCCTGAGACTTTTTGTTTTTCTTTAAAAATGTTTGTAACTTTCTGGACTTCCTGCAACGTCTGGCGAAGGTTGCTGTTTGAAGTTAATCCATCCTGCACAACAGTAAGAAACTCTTTAAGATTTCCCAACATTTTCAAACATGAATGGAACAAAAATCATAACATCACTACACATCGTATTCGTAAATTTCGTAAGCAAAAGAAAAGCAAACAGAAGCCACAGAGTACTTTGTATTGTAAGGAAACCAAAACAGAAACAGAGCCACAGACAAAGCTAACAGTACAGTCCAGTCCAGTCCACACATTGCACAGACTATATCAAATGTCAACGTAAATGTAATGTCAGTCAGCAGGGTCAGCACCATTGGCCTATATAATAGGGACACGACATATTGTTCTTTTAGTACTACAAATGCTACTGTCAAATGAGGCCGAAAATCCGCCATGTTTTGTGTCCAGATGACATTGTCAGTCAGTTCAGCCGAGTCAAATCAGCCATCTTTATCCATACACAGGTACGCTTTAAATAACATTTAAAATATTGGTTATTGTTACCTGTTGCCGGGAAAATAAAGGAAGATTTACATTATAATTAGCAAGGTTCTTATGTGCAGTTATAGGTCATGAGTAGTTGATGTCATGACTTATAGGTCAGCACTTAAGGCGCCATGTTTTGTGTCCAGATGACATAACAGTGGCACGCATTTTTTGTTGACATGTCACTTCATAATGTCGTTTCATATTTCTATGGTCAGCACCTTTGATCACTTTTTTTTAAGTGAATACTTTTACTACGAGTAAAACACTTACGGTACTTTGATGTGTTAGAAAGAGAGAGACAGAGTGAAGGAGTGCGCACAGTACAACGATTCCACGACCGACCGACGCCTACGCGACTAAAACCTTGACAAAGCTAACATTCAATTATGAGCCTTATATCTTTGATGGTAAGGTTGAATTTCGAACTTATACTTAAAATACCTATACGGCTCGCCCTACACCCATAGCCGTTCCGTTTCGAGACCAACGCGTCGACGACTCACCGTAGACGAGTAGTCCACGCGTCGACCGACACAATGACGTAATGTACCTAGAACGGAACGTCGGAGTTGAAACGGAGTGGAGACGGAGTCGAGTTGACGTCGATGAAGCGTTGATCGCGGAACGGAACGTCGGAGTTGAAACGGAGTGGAGTCGGAGTGGAGTTGACGTGGAGTTGGTGTAATGTGCGCACTCCTTGACGCTGTCAAGTGTCAACGAAACCTTACATTCATTGGTTTTGTAACTGGCTTAATTAATTATAGTGGCCTTTTCCTATGGACACAGACCTACATTATTTTTGGCGAATACTAACGTGAATTAAAGTGTTATTATAACGTTATTACGATAGTTACTTGTGCAATACTAGGTTGTAATTCTGCAAAGAAAGATAATCCACAGGATTACTCATTTCACAAGTAAGTTTATGTAATTCTATTGTCATAAAGATAACTCGGAGTTTTAGATTAAGCGATTGAAACCATTTTTGATGCACACATTAACACATCACGCACAATGAACATTTGGTTTTTATTCTCATTCGATAATTCACGTTGCCAATCTATGGATATATTATATATCTATGGCATTTCCTTTAGTTTAGTCTATGGAATCTTATGTTTTTGGCTGAGCGTATTACACCAATGCGCGCGATGCATTGCCAAAATGCAAAGAAATATCTATGGGTTTTGTTTTGTTTTGAAAATTTGACTGTATAGCAAAGTCGTTAGTTTCGTAATTTCGTATTTCGTTTTCGACTTTCGAGAACGAGAACGGTAAAATCGAGAAATATTACAAAAACCTTCGAAAAAATCAAGATTATTGAGAACTTCAATAATATCACTTTATGAAAGTGTTGGTTTGCTTTGCTAAACTTGTAAACTTGATAAATGATAATTATATTGTGCATTGTAAATAAAATAATCTAAAAGTTGAATAGAAATAGAAGAGTACAGTGAGAAAATGAGTGCTGAAAAGTTAAGCAGTGATGAGGTGCCTAAAAAGTTCATAGAATGGCTTTTAAACATGGGTTATCCGGAGGAAAAGGTTCCTTCAGTTGACAAAGTCGCTCAGTGAGTATTTAACGTCAAAATAAGTATTCACTGTATCTTGCTTTATATAGACCTGGCTTTTAGCTTATATCGAAGGAGACCAGTACCACACAATGGAGTAGTTATGGATTGTGTTGACAAAAGGACATTACAATATATTTTGTATATAAGTATGTATATTTATGGATATAAGACAGCGAACGAGCATGCAGTACCGCCCTTCCTCTACTGCACATGACAACTGTAACCCGGCCAGAACAAGGCTCAAATCGGGATTAAGAGGTTTAGTCTAGTTAGCAGATGGTTATTAAGAACATTAATTGGTCAGTTCAACTCAGTTTGTTAGTAGGTTGGTAATAGTTAGTCCTGTTAGTAATAGTCCAGTTCGCAATTGTTACTAACACTCTCATTCTAATTCGGTCACAGATACTTTGCAACCCTTGACGATAAAGATGGTTGTCTCTAAAAAAGTGATCGGGTCCACACTTTCGTAACCAGTAAACAATTGCTGTTAAAACAATTTTTACATGGTAGAAATGGTACTAGATCCTTTGCTGGACCGTGGTATTACCCTGGGCAAACTGTATGCAAAACCTATATTATTAAGGCTCCTTAAAGGACATTCAAATTTGTTTCATAATTATGAATATTCACTTCCCCTAATGAAACAAATCACTTGTCCGGAAGAATACAGCATTAAGTCAAAATTTGGCACTAACTGACTTGATTGATGATGATGACTTGATTGACTTGATGATACAGTTCGAATACAAAAAGTATGTTCTACCTTTTGAATGAGGTCGAAAATCGTTTGCCCCCTGAATAAGCAAATTACGAAAGTTGTGTTAATATCCCTCTCGTAAGAAACTACCACAATATTTGTAGTTAAACGCTTTAATCGCTTCTCCTGAAAAAGTAAGTTTTTAGAGTTAATACAGTATTCTTGCGGGCAAGTGAAATATAGTAATAATATGGAGTCATATCAACTTGCAATCTAAATTTTGTATAACAATGTGCGAACGGTATATTGTATGTATAGCAATTTTAAGTATCTTTTGAAATCTAAACTTATATTTTATAAAGCTCACGAGTTTGTTTTACTGTTTTTTTGAATAAACTAATCTCAGGAACAACTGGTTTCGAATTGAAAAATTATTTTTGTGCTGGATAGCCCATTTATCTAGGAAGGGGAATCCAATAGGAGCGGAGCATCAATGACAAAATTGCATAAATAGGAAAATACCATCGAGATATAAGTACTAATGTACTAGAGAAGCTACGTCAAATAACTGAATTGTCCTATTCTTCGTAATTTGTTCGCTGCAGCGCTAAAATAATAACAATTCGTCTAAACTGAAAACTAATTTACCACAGCGCTAGATTTGCTGCGGAAGTGTATTTATTCTCGGCAAAAAGGTCTTAAGCGCCATGTAAATCACGGCACTTACGCGTGACGACTGAGTGAGGTGCGGCGACGGTGCGGCGCGATCGCCGCAGTTGAACGGGACAAAGTAGGAATTTACGGTGTCTTCTCTAGTACGTTAGTACTTATATCTCGATGGAAAATACTTAATATTTGCAAATGTAAATAACAAGTTTCCCGAAGTGAATCAAGGGCACCCGCCCTTAGTATACCCATACTAGTAGCAGTATTAAATACCTATCGAATGTTGTTCTAGAATGTGCCGAGGTCAATATTACATGGTGTGGCGTAGTTTGATGGAGCATGTTCAGCCTAAAGATGAAATAAAGGAGAAAAGATTGAAGGTTTTCTGTGATGATATCAGACTCTGTCAGAAGAAGAGTATCTTTAATAAGGTTAGTAAAATCATGTTTGGGAACGCCCTTGCATTTTTAAAATGATGAATAATGAATTGTAGAAAAAATGTATAAGGGGTTCTAAAAATTAGGGCCAATGGAAGAAAAAATTATTATTTTTAGAATTTATGTTTGCCTGTCCTGTATGTTTGTACGCGCATCACAAAAAGTACTCAATTAAAATTGATGCGGTTTCCACAGTTGTACTGCTGGAGGTCTAACTTAAAAACTGGTGCATGTTTCATCTTAATATACCGCTTAGAACCTGAGAAATTAGCAATAGTATTCGGTTAAAATAGAGATGGGAAAAATGTAATCTGATTACAGATTGCGATTACATCTCGAGTCGTGGAAATGCTACGTAACATAAATGTAAGCTATAAGTTCCCCGAAGAGAGGGCAGATTTTTTTTAATTCTTTATCAAGAACAGGACATTAATAAATAATTATATAAATAGACATTTATAAAGTACAGAAGGTGGTCTTATCGCTTATCGATTTACTGATATTGTTATGTTAATGTTGCAGAGAGAGCCGAGTGTGGTGATACCGGAACAGCTGCAGCTCTGGCGCCAGCAACAGGAGCTTCAGGCGAAGGTTGCCAATGCGGAGGGTCAGGTTGTGCAACATAGACAGGATCTTAACGTGTTGATGGATAAAATTAGTAGCAGAAGTAAGTTTTTCTTGTTTTCTCATAGCAGGCTGGTCCATGATCGTGCTGTAGATCTATATAATGTTGGTTACCCTCATTCATCAACGGATTTCAATATACATGTTCAGGAATTATATGTTTAGGAGAGATGTTGTAATTAGTTTTTAAGCACTATTTTAAAAAGACGTGCCTAGGAGTTTTCTTTTGCCGTTTCTCTTTCTCCTGTAAGATTTAAAATTTAAAGGACCTTAGCTAAACGGTGGCAAATGCAAAAAATGACGTTCATAAGTGTATTGAAAAAATACTTACATGAAATAAATGATTTGAGTTTGAGTTTGATGAATTTAAAACCCATTGTTTTAGTATCCCAGCGCGACATATCTCGCAAGAAGTTGGAAGATAAGCAGCGGCGCGTGTGGCTGCTGCGGCACGTGGCGGCAGAGCTGGCCGTCAGGAAGACCAATTTGGAGGAGACCAAGGACATAGCCAACTCACTGTGTGCAAGCTGTGATGATGACTTGCAGGTAACTTAGGAATATTCTTCCGAATATTTAGCCTAACTTGTGTTACTGCTAGGAGATTGAGAGCCAGTATTTCACATGTTCCAGAAGTGACGCAAGTGAGCGCTAAGAAAGATTTTTTGGGAATTGGCGGGCGAAGTCGCGTGGGAAAGCTAGTTACATATAATAGAAATAATAAATAAATGTTTCTAAACCTTAAATACACGCTTTTATAATGCTAAATGAATTTTAAATGCGAAGAAAAAATTGATCCTTGCTGTTAACTGTTGTGGAGGACCCCTGTCTGGAGCCAAACCTGAACGAACTATCCGGTCATGCTCGACATAAAATTGCTTTTCCTCGGAACAAAAGTAACATGCAAAATTTCAAGTCCGTAGAGTGAAGGAAGTTCTAATTCAGCTTGCAAGATTTGACCCGAGCACACATACGAACTGCAAGTTGAATAAAAGCTTTAAAAAAAATCAAAATGTGTGCTAGAAGTGAAACTTCAAAACAACGAATACTGTCAGTCCAAAGCAAAACAGCAATTTTGCTTTGCTTCCCGCCATTTTGACTCTTTTTCGCTTCCGTTTCATTTCGTCTGCGCGTCATTTCCGTTTCATCGACTTCGGAATCACAACGATACTAAAGAAGTTTTCACTTCGAAATCTTTACATAAATATGTATATATGTTTGTTTGTTTATTTCAGAGTAAGATAGACAAGTGTTTAGCACTCCTCCGAGGGCCGGGCCAGTCGTCCGCTGCGCTGTCGCTGCTAGCGTCGAATCCCGCCGCCAGCTCCTCGACTATGTCCTCTCATGATGATATTGGTAGGTGGCTTAGTAAATGCTAGAGCAGGACTTCCCAACCGGTGGGGCACGCCCCTTTGGGTGGCGTAGAGGAATTTCAGGGGGGGGGGGGCATACTGGGTACGTTAAAATACATGCTTTTATCGACGGAATAAAACAGACACGTCGTAAGTAAGATTGACTGTAAGTAAGATTTAACGCCAGAATTGACCAGCTAACGTTTTTAATAGCGCCTTCTGCTAACTGGACTAACCATCGTAGTCCCGATTAAAGTCTTGTTTTAAGTCGGTCACGGTTGTCATGGTCGGCAGCGGAATGGTGTTTCTGCGTGCTGGTTCAGTATCTTAAATCCATAAAAAAATGTATAGAGAGTAGTAGAGACTAGAGACCTTAGAACTTCATTTTTGATGATCAGTTAGCCTAGCTGAACGTGGCCTTGCCTGCAAAGCGAGGGGCCGCGGGTTCGATTCCCGGCCGGGACAGAGATTTATGTGACGGACAAATGTTTTTCTCGGGTCGTGGGTTTTAGTGACGTGTAATTTGTGTAGGCCATGTCACCTGTGACACAGGGAGTCCTACCGTGGGTATGAGTCTGTTGGCGTTTCGTTTTATTTTCTTGATGTAACAAATGAATGTCAAGCATTCGTTTCTCCCACAGAAGAACAGCTCAGTATATTGTCGCGTTGCCGCGGCGACGCGTTGTGGACGCAGCTGTGCGAGCGGCGCGCGGCGCTCCACGCTGCCCTGGCGCACGCCAACACGCTACACTCCACTACCCACAAACCCAAGGATCACAGGTAAACTAACAGAACATTGTGGTAAGTTTTGTTTTATTTTCATCGGTTGAGAAATAAAAAAGTTATGTCGACAGTATCCGAATGTGAACTATTACTAACAATAACTGACAGGACTAACATTCACTAACAGTTCCTGTCCCAGTCCTCATACTTACACACTAACCAACTAATGCTCTAACACCGTCACCTAACCGGACTAACTATCCCAGTCCCCTTATGAGTCTTGTTCTAATTCGGTCACAGTTGTCATGGGCGGCAGCGGAAGGTGGTGCTGCATGCTCGTTTGCTGCCTTAAATCAATAAAAAAAATGTGCTTATGTACTAAGAGACGTGATTCTCGAAGCGAAGCGAGGGTGGGTGACTAGTTGCAAATAAATGTAAGTGAAGTTTAGTGAAAATTTTGAAATGTACTAAAATATTGTAAGTCAATAATGAAATGTCGTAAAATATTGTAAGTGAACAATCGGCAGGTGTTCAACGCAGTCGGTGCTGGCGCGCACGGCGAGCCTCCACTGCACGCTCACGCTCGACGCCATCAAGAACCGCGTGCACGTCAAACAGACGCGCGCCCGGTTCGCGACGCACCTCGACCGTTTGAATGTATGTATGTTCATCGCTTGATACGAAACAGGATATTCAAATATCAATAAAACACCAAATATGTACAAAACAGGCTGAATAGCCACGTTCGAGGCAATAATTTCTGAAACTTACCATTCACTAATAAACGTAAATCAAAACTTTAATTTTTCGAGAAAAAAATATCGCCTACCTCGTCTAGGTATGAGACGCTTCGCAACGGGCGCGTTATGCGGGCCGGTGTATCGAGCCATACCGCCGCATAGCAAATACCGCCTGTATCTGAACAGGCCTTAACACTTTGAAATATATCCTTGTTATATTTTGAATAAATAGGATTAATATTTTCGCGTTAAACTTTACTATTTCCATAATTATTAAGACCCAAATTTTTCAACTACCTACATCATCTTTGCTAAAAATATTCAAATTGCCTATTTCTTAGGGAAAAAACTGGATTAAATTTTGTTTTTAAATGAAGTTTGTCAATAACAATAATTATTTTCACCAGGACTACATAAGTGGAGTGGCGTGCGAGCTACTAGTGTTGCGTTGCGAGCGCGCGAGCACCGAAGCTCGCGTGCGTTCGCTGCGAACATTGCACGACGAGATCACTACGTACAGCGGCGTGTTCGAGATCGCTCGCGAACGCAGCGAACATTGTAACGGGAATCAAATTAGCGCTGTGGATAAGACTATAGTGAGTATTCAATTGATAGTTTGAAAAAATAATACACGCTTATAATGCCCGGCTCCAATATTTAACCAATCGTTAAACCGATCGTTTTCGAGTTACCTGTAACGAGTCGTTAAAGTAATTTCCTTATAATCGTTTTATATTGGAGCATTTTTTAATTCTTCATAAAGCTCTTCTGTTACCGAGTGCTGAGATAACGCACAGCCGAAACAACTGACTGAACGCAACGAGCTGAAATTTAGCATGTATGTTCCTTGGGGAGTGTAGGGGAGCGCTAAGAGAGGATTTTTGGAAATTCTCCCCCTAATCGGTTAAAAAAGGGGACCCACTAAAACTTTTTATTTCTTCAATGGATTCACTTGAAACTTTGTATATAGGTTCCTCAAGTGACGTGCATATCGAGTAGGTCTGAGAATCGGCCAACATCTATTTTTCATACCCCTAAGTGTTAAGGGTGGGTCGCCCTAAAAATTTTTTTTTTTCATTTTTTGGACAAATTTTTTTATTGGTTATTTTTTTATGGTGTGGCATAAAAAAATACACATAATCTTAAATTTTCACTTCCCTACCCCCAAATTTAAATCGCGCTTTTTGTATCTACATATATGGCGAAACAACGTTCGCGGGGTCAGCTAGTAATGTGTAAATTAATTAATATTTCATAATAGGAAACATCAAGAGACGAGCTCAAACGTCTGATAGTGTCTCTGGCTGCCACCGAGCGGAAGATCCTCAGCACCAGGGATGTCCTGACCGCTGTATTCAATTCCTTCCGGAGTGACTCGCTCATTGATAGGTATAAAGGTAAGAAGTAGGTATAAAATAATAAAATATTAAACAATTTAATGCCGTAGGATTCTGAGATCTTGAATAAAGTATAATGGCTTGGCTTGGCATCAACCCATTGATGGCCCACTGCTGAGCACGGGTCTCTCCTCATACCTGAGGAGGCCTAGAGCTCCACCACGCTGCTCCAGTGCGGATTGCATTATTATTAAGTCTATACAAGCATAGGTGACGTCATGATGAGACAACGTCACAGATATCGCCGATACTGTGCAGATCAAGTCCTAGGTCTCAAATATATTCTTTTGCTCCAGGGATCCAACTCAACTTCCCACAAGAGTCGATTGCAACTATCTGCCAATTCTATGAAACGGAGTATGAGAAACGATCGAACAAGGCCGAGCTTAGCCTAGACTTTGATACGTCGGATTGCTCCATTGACAACACTATTGGTAAGTGTCCGGTCAGAGCCAGGACTTTGAAGGGTCCAGGATTGGAGTCCAAGTGAGATGGGACTTTGAATGAGTTTAAATTTGTGTTCTCGGTCTGAGTTGATGTGTTCTTGTCATGTGTGTTGTTCATTGCGCAACACAGAATCCTAGTATAGGCTACGATTGTGTAGCGTTATTTATTATAAAAAGGTCCCACCCTATTAGTGATACTGGCTAGTAAGTGGGTGGTTTAACTATAAAACACACGCGCATGCGACTGTATCTGAAAGTAGCAGTAGTAATTCAACCAATTACAAAATTACATGAGTTTGTGGCTTCCAAAAATAAATTACATCTACTAAACAATATGTATAACTAACTGTGCCTGCGGCTTCGGCGTTGGAGTTTTTCCCGCGTGAATCCCGACTCCGTGGGATTTCCGGCATAAAAAGTTTGCTATGCGTTGCCCTGTAACCTCTAGTAAAAGTCTCATTGAAATAATTTCAGCCGTTCCAGATATTAGCCCGAACAAACAGAAAGACAGGCGGACAAAAGTTTTAAAAAAGTTGACGTACTTAGTAACGTGTAAATAAATATAAGCACTTGAGAAAACAATTCTATTGAAATCAGAGACAGGCACTTAAATTTATTAATTAATATTAAATTTATTTATGTTAATGTAACCATTTAATTTTACAGATATGTCGAATCCAAGGTTCATTGATGAATTGCGGGTTTATTTAAAGAAATTTGAACTGGAGAAAAATCGGAAATTGGTCATGGAAAGGTATTCATTAACATTAATAATATTAGCCATAACAAGTGGAAATTGGTGTCATGGTCTTGATTTAAATGCACCCCACATTATAATCAGATACATAATACTACGGGCCAATTATAAAATTATCATCATCACAACCCATAACTGTCCCACTGCTGGGCACGGGTCTTCTCTCTCAATGTGAGGGGCCATAGTCCACCACGTTGGCCAAGTACGGATTTCACACACCTTTGAGATTATTATAGAGAACTCTCAGGTGTGCAAGGTTTCTCAAGATGTTTTCCTTCACCGAAGCAAGTGATAAAATTAAATTCTAATACGCACATAATTTTCGAAAATTAGTTGTACGTGCAGGATTGAACCCAGACCTCACTATTCAGGTGTAAAAGTTAAAACAACCTGGCAATCGCTGATATAAAATAAAATGTAAAGGGCAAATTGAATACTCGAGCTCCATTTTACAATACATTTTTATTCAATGACAATATTGACATGTCCTTTGTTCTTCTTAATCATCTGTTTATTCTTGAAGAAGGCCTGTTCGCCGGCCAGTAACATTTTTCTGGAATACCTGAAACCTATGAAAGACTCCCAACTGAATATCTCTCCTCTCCGCTCCTCAATCTCGTCTCCTCTCTTCAAGCCTGCACCTCACCACTCCACACCGCGCCTCACCAGCTCAGCACACCTCACTTCGCGTCCCCCCACCTCATATGACCATTTCTTGCTGATCCTGCTCCTCGCAGTTGTTTTAGTAGAGGTACAAAATTCCTCCTCCGTTACAAAATTATGTGATGATTTCATTTCAGCGGCGAAAAGATCTGGATATCTGAAACTTTGCAAAGTTCCCTACAAAGGATGCATTCAAAGTGGCTCGACGGTGACGTCACCCCACTGCTCTGTCCTTCTTCAAGCCTGTCTAGAGGTATTCAGAAGATCATTACTGATAGACAGACAATGGAAACATTAAACAGTGTTGTTAAGATGGGGTGCGAGAGAAAACTTACATTTGATATAGGTATGTATGTAGTTTTTCTTTATTACCAACTAGCTGGCCCGGCGAACTTCGTACCGCCTAACACTCGATTCTTTTTTTTTAATACTTATTCTGTTTTTCCCGGTACCCCTCCACTAACACTTTATGGTATGGTATTACAGTTCAAATTGACTTTTGAGTATTATTACGAATCTTTTGTATGGGAATATAGAAAAGTGTTGTTTTTGCACTTTTTCAGGCAATTTTTTAAATTTTTCTCCGTAACAACCGTCATCGTACATAAGAATATTATAAAAAAAGAATTAGCGAAATCGGTTCAGCTGTTGTCGAGATTTGCGCTTACCAACAAAATCAGCGATTCATAAGAAGATTTTGTAAGACTCCTTGATCCTCCTCTCGTCTCCTCATAAGGTGAAAGATCCACGCCTAAATCAAATATTAAATGATAATAGCACAATGGTTATCAGGCTGGACTGCCATTCGAATGGTCCTGGGTTCGATTCCCGGCGAGGTGAAAATTTGAATGAGTTTAAATTTCTGTTCTTGGCATAGGTGTATGTTCTTGACAATATGTGTTATCACACATCACACGGACAGACGCGTTATACTTTATTGTTATTATTATTATATTTTGTTTTTAGATATAACAGAGAAGAAAGAACAAGAGGAAGCAGCCATGGATGTTATAAAGAAGAAAATAAGCGAGAATCTGCTTAGTTTAGAGAAGAGTGCTAAGTTGCTGCAAGTTGGCCAGAAGAATCTACAGTTATGGCAGGATGATGAGATCAAATACTGCATATCAAATAATAGAACTGTTGATGGGAAGACTTATAAAGAATATGAGGCTCTTTATATCGAGAGCTTGTCACTTGGAGCTTAATTATAAAATATTATTTACTAAGAAATAAATATAATGTATATGAATGTGTTGTATTATTTGTTTGTGAGATGGAGCTGTGGTTGGTTGGGAGTTTGCATAAAAAAAATTGACATTGATATTTTCCGAAAGGATCAACCGATTCTGATGCTCTTCTTTTTTTGGAATTTCTCAATATTTTCCTGACCAAATAGGTTTAAATTTTCAGGATATCTAAGTCCAGTGAAAAACTTACGAATGCCGTCAACCACAGATCACGATGTCACTTCGATATGGCGTATGGAATTCAGTTGGTAGTGACCCTACCTGCGAAGCGAGGGGTTCCAGGTTCGATTCCCGATCAGAGCAGACGTGATTGATAAATGTTTGTTCTCGGGTCGTGGAAGTTCTGGTTGTAATGATATCGTATTTGTAGTGCCCGTACCACCCGCGACACGGAATCCTGCTGTAGATAATAATAAGTATGTAGGAAGCATTTATTTATCCTCAGTAGGTACTCTAATGCATTTTAATTAGCCATATTTCTTTCGCAGTTTCTTTTCTGAAAGATATAAAATTCAATAATTAAAAGCACCTTAGATTTAAATGATTTGAGTTATACCAGACCAGGTACCTTCTCTACTTACTATTTTTATGCTAAATAATAGTACAACATAGTCGATAACCTAGCCGATAAGGCAAACCAAACTTATCGACACTCCACACGACCCTGTCGTATCCACATTGGGACGGGGTCAATATGACCCAACAACCACCCGTTTTCGCCCGCCTTTATGGTTGAATCTTTCGCCAAACGCCCCACGCCACCCACTGTAACACGTTGAAATAGATTCACTAATCCCGTTCTGTGAACTTTATCCCACTTCAGTCGGCAGTCTCTCTGAGTAGTTCTCTCTCACACATACAGGATCGGTAAGCCCCATCCTTTTCCACCCAACCGCACAGTTTCTGCGTTGCGCATCTCATTCCCCCAAGCCCCAACCCATCCTGCCCCAAGCCAACTCGCATATCGTTCTCTTTTACCACCCACATTTTCCCCTGGCATTGGCATACCTACTGTGCGTTCATTGCAAAGTTTTAAAGCCGTAAATATGAGATATACCAATGGTTTTGCGAACTGCTTTCGATTTATACATCCCATACTTTAGAGTTTAGATGGTCTAAGGTTTGATTGTAACCCGTCCTCGCTTCGCTATATCTCCTTATTTTCATTTCCAATATATATTTAGACGGGATTCTGTAAATGAAGATCTTTATCTGCGAACTGCTTGAAATAAAACTCATTAAATGTTACCCCCAACCTTACTATGTAAATAAAATCCGCATCCAAATTGGTGACGCCTTTTTGAGATTAGTTGAAACAGACAAACAAACAAACATACAATCACAGATGTATCACAAACTATCACAAAAAAGTGTATGAAAAAACGTCCTAACGTAATAAATAGGTGAGAAGTTACGTAGATTAGCATAAGAAAGTGGATCAATAAAGTTTATTAATTTTCAACTACTTATTCCCTTTTTTTTAAATATGTCATGGCTAAAGCTATTTGCAACCCTTGGCACTCCCTACCACGGTCGTGTACTTTTACATCCATTTGTGGGGGATGCAAGATACAGGTCTCATTTTCAAATTACCAATCGTTCATCTGAGAACTTAGTTATACAGATTTTGATAAGTGATTTATTTTTGCTATACCTAACTATATTACTTATAAGACGTATGCTTCCATGATCCTCCATTTGTAAGATCGTTTGGTACAATCTGATAGTCCTAGGGTAGCCATTAGGGGCTTTGTAACAATAATTTAGCTGTGGGGGCACTCTCTGGGGCCTTATGAAATTAAAGGAGGTGGGTCCTGAGGCGGGAGCGTCAGGGGGTAAGAGGAGTAGGGGCTAAATAGAGCAAAGTGAGGCGGGGGCGCTATCCCTCAAATCAAAATTAATTGAACGCTATGAGGAGATTTCTAGATGAATAAGTAGGATTTATTATTTTCATTAATGAAGGCCTTGTTATTCCTTTTGTACTGACAAACAAATTACAAATTACTACGTCGCCACTTACCATCAGGTGGGATCGTAGTCAAGGGGTAATTTATATTCAGTAAAAAAAATCCTAAGATATTGGCACTGTCGTCATCTTACTACTTTGGGGTCACATGACAAAAATAATATTAAAACAAATTGGTTATCAATAGTACGACTAGATATATTATACTCTTCTCAGGCTGCGATTACGATACATTATCTACTTATACAAATAAATTAAATTGGAGTGTCTGTTTGTAATCTCTGTTTATAGTCTCTGGAACGGCTGGACTGATTTTGACGGAACTTTCACTGGCAGATAGCTGAAGTCATAAGGAGTAACTTAGGCTACTATTTAGAAATTTCCCCATAACTACGAAGTTGCGGGCACAGCTAGTGTAAACTAAATCATAACATTATTTTAGGGTTATAGAGCGTGCGTAATAAATACAAATATAAAATGTTAAAAAAGTTATAGTGACAGTAGTCAACGACTCTGTAAAAGCCATACACGAAATCCATCAGCCCCAAGTGTTCCGAGTACCTAAACCCATTGTTTCGTTCTCTACAACTCTGTCCGAAGTGCCCGACGCCGACTTCAAACACGTGGGACTCGCCTCCTCTGAGCTTATTTCCCCCTAAAGCTCCGAGGGTCGTGTTCGTTTTAAGCCGGTGCGCGGCAATGCCAACCTTTTAGTGTTCAGGAAATTTTATATTTAGAAGTGCTAGCGTGTTGCCCGTGATTTGGGTAACTCGGATGATTTTTAAACGATTATATTAATAAGATAAAATTATATTAAGATAAAAAAAACTTTCATGCATTAAGCAATTATGTATTAAAGTTTTAAAGTACATAGTTTCTGAATCTTTCATGTCATATTTTTTTTCTAAGGGTATTTAAAAAAAATGAAAGAATGTTGAAAGATTTTTTTAGAATGTTGAAAAAAGTACAAATAAATAAAAACATGGGGATATTTTTTTATAAATATCTCTTAAAAATTAATTCAGATTTTGACACGAAATAAGTAAGTATCTACATTGAAACCACGTAGGTATATTTGATAGTGACGACCTTATATCAAACATCCCCAAATTTATCCCCAACCAGAAATAGGTATATCCAATAATTTGTTCTTTACAACATGGGCCGTGTTTGTCGTTGAGAATATCAGTGAAAACAGTAACATTTTCCATACGCAACCATAGCTACATTTCTAGAATCGGATCTTCATTCTCAATGTGATGGTTTCAGATACAGACCATACTCCACCACGCTGGCCAAGTGAGGGTTGATTTTTTCACAATATTATGGATAATGTGAAAAATTCTTAGATGTGCAAGTTTCTTCACGCCATTTAAATTTTTGATGTGAATACTGTTTTGTATCGTTGTGATTTTGCATTCGTTGAAACGGAAATGACGCCAATGAATCATCGGCAAAATGGCGGCTGACGTAAGCAAAGCAAAACATCAAAATTTGGACTGACAGTATTCGTTGTTATGAAGTTTCACTTCTAGCACGTGTGAATTGCACACATTTTGATTTTTTTTCTTAAGTTTGTTTATTTCAAATTAAATATTCTTATTAATTACCTCAGTCGCTCCTTTAAGGTTAGCTTTCGTTAATTGTCGTTCTAAGAGAAAATTCTTCTTTTTCAGGGCCTTTATCACATTTTTCATGCTTATTACTCTTGTCTTTAACCTCTTATTTTGATTTTTGAGCACTTTAATATTTTTTTGTAATATTTGTTTATCAACAGTTAATTTACGCACTCGTGTCTTAAATGTTGCTTCGATTGGGTTATCGAACATAGAGTCTGTGTCAGATATATGCACATCGTCAATACTAGTAAGGGACGCAGATCTAACGACGTAATCCTGAAACAACAAATTTATTTATTCCGTAGGCCCTGGTTACTGCTCTCGTAACCTATTTTAAAACACAGGTTACTTCAAGCTTCACATTTCATCGTTCAAGCTTTACATTACACTTCCTATCCTGACATGTAACGCATTGGTGACGGCTTCGTGTTACTGATCCACGGGAGACTGTGACCAGTTACCATCAGGTGGCTCGTCTGCTCGTACGTTCCTGAGAATAATAAAAAATAAAACAAAACTTGAGAGGTGTCAAGGGACACCCGGATGGAACGAAGTTTCTTTCGATTAGTGAAGAAATTAAAAAAATAAATATTTAGATTATGTATATAAATACACATATATACATATTATATATGTTATACTAATAATATAAAACATGCGCACGCCGCACGGCTTACAATAGCTTACTATAGCAAAAAGTGTCGTGACAACTTTTCGTAAGATTTTTTTCCGTCCCCTTTCACAACGCGCGATAAGGAACTTCGTTCCAACAGACAGACAGGCAGACAGACGACAAAGTGATCCTTTAAGGGTTTCGCTTTTTCTTTAGAGCCACGGAACCCTAAATGAAAATAAATAAATTGTTTTACCGTTACTGCCACCGGTACTGCAGATTTTTTCAGACGCTGGTATCCTTTTGAAGTACTATATTTGTCTTCTTCTTTGAAATGTGCTGAACAAATCGTACTGCTCTTTGTAGGCATCCAGTAATTGTCGCTGCGTTCGGCTTGGACGCAACTTATCCATTTGACACGCGTAAGCTCATCACTTGGGAACCTGGGACAGTCATAGAATTGTTTTTAAAGTGAAACTTCTTTAGACGCGCTGAGAGTAAAAATTCAAGGTCGTTACTTGAGGACTAAGACTGAGTCCTAAGTCACGACGTATTGCGCATGCGGAATCCGCCGCGTACGAAACAAATATGTACTCAACTAGTTTGAAGTGTTTGAACCTGTCCGAGATCCGAGCGGGCACGCGCACGATCTAGTATTATTTTACAAAAAATCAGTCCGGTTACTAAACGTAGACTTTGACTATTATGCCAGCGTAGTTGCGTACCTTCTGATTCATATTACTCTATGATATATGGCACGTGCCATATAATTATATATTTACGATAATGTAAATAACGTTTGTATGTACTTACGTGTGGTATGTAACTCCTTCATTTTTATTTACCTTAGAGGAGTAGTTTTTACATTGTCTAAATACGCAATATGACATTTTATTCAAAGTAAAACACGCCTTCGCTCAAAAGCTGCCATTGGCGGACTAACGAAACGACAATGATAATTACATTAATTAGGGGAATTTGACTGCCTCACTTTCGGCGCACTCGCTATAATAGTGACATTATTTATCATAGCATTCGTCACAACATGGAGTATACAAGAAAGGAGTAGATTTGTGTTAAAAGTGACCGAGAAAAGAGAAAGAATTTAATGAATTATTTAGAACGTGAATAGTAGAGGTATTGCATACAGCCGTTTCGTTAACTACCCGGGTCATCCATTTTATTAAATTGCCCAACTCAGAGCATCCTTCACTCATACACCTTAGCTACTCTAGCGTCGTTTTGGTGGGTGTTTGATTTGAACAAATAATTCTGCCAACAACTAATTCGCTACGTGACACTTTTCAACTTGTCCCGTATCATGTACTTATATGAGATGGTGCTCCTTACTTCTATATTCAATAACAACTCTGTGAGATTCTTCTGATAATAAAATTATAACGTTGTTACGACGCCTATATTGGTTAAATTTTGCACAATGTGAAGATATTTTGACTAAAATAAAATTTGATACAATTTACAAATAACGCCAATAAACGCCAGTGCATTTGTACAACATTTTAATGAAAATTTTGTATAATTCAGGTTACTACACGTTTTGTGCCTTCTATTTCACTTCTGAATCTGATTAATCACAATCAGTCTATGATGCATGGGCGGCATGGCAGTCAGATCGCGCATGTCAGAACAAATGTTCGATGAAAATGACGTTTTATGTCATTGACATATTACTATATGTCAATGTTTTATGTACTTACGTGTGGTATGTAACTCCATCGTCCTTTTTTATTCTAGAGGAGTAGTTTTTACACCATCTTAGCACACAATACGGCATTTTGTTGCGAGTGAAACACGCCAACCCACAACTGCTGCAACTAACAGACTGAATAAAATTACTACAATTAGCTGAATTAGACTGACACAATTTCCGCGAGCTAGTGACGTAACGTATAAATGTCATTGGTAGATTGGTACAAACCCATCTCGGTCATTGAACTTGTGCCAGTCTGCGTAATAACGAAATAAGTCGACAATGTTATAATTATTACTTATTATCCAACGTTAATACATGTGAAAAGACGTAGACGTCACTGGCACGCGAAAAGTAGAACTGATTGACTGGAGAGTAGATAATGTAATCAGCACCGACCCCTCATTATTAGTTCTGCCACTCCTGCAACCGTATTCTAAATTTTTATCAATAATCACCAGTTTTTAATTTAAAAAAATGCTTCAACCTTTACTGGCCTGACATGGATCTCCTTATCATTGGGGAGGCCTAGAGCATACTCCGGTACGCATCGGTTCAAGGGTTAGTGGCCAACCTTTGGCCAACCCTTAGAATAAATTACACTATAGAAAGACAGTCTTCATACAAGCGCCCTGTCTAAAGTGAAGCACTAAACCGAAACTTTCCCGAAAATCATGTTTTTAGCAATAATACATAAATAGCTTTTCAGATATTTTGTGACACAATTTAACTACACGAAAAAAAAATCGCGAAATCGAAACTATCGTTTGGCGTGCGTTGGCATTGAACACTACGGAGCTGCCCGGTGTTTGGAGTCATTTCTGACTCCAATTAAGGTGCTTCAAAATGGCCGCGCGGACTTGGTTTCTATAGTAATTATTCTAAGGGCCAACCCCTATCGGAAGTTTTTTTATGCCCGACATGATTTACCTAACGACTGCTATCTAACGGCTTCACTCGCTCTCCAAAGCATGGAAACCCTCAAAAGTTTTTTGCCACTAACGAAATTGAACTTATTACTCGTAGTACCTCAGTGACTAGCGATCACCTATCCAACTACCGACCTCGCTCGCTGTTGCTTTGACGATCCCTTAGGATCGACGCAAGCCGCCGGACTACTATTAATTCATAATTTTATGCAATGACGACTATAGGTACTTCCTTAATTTTAGTTTTACTAAGTACTCTACCGTACGCTACACAATGCACGAGTATCGATTTTCCAGTAGTGTTTATAATAATATTTCGAAGCATCCAAAGTAGGTACCTAATCATTCAATAACATGACATCGAAAAAAAGACGGTCGATCGATTTCTAAAATCAAACGGACGATAAAAATCGAATGGTTTTAGATAAGTGGAATTAAACGATTTGAAGGAAAGGAAGGGATTTTTTTTCTTTGAGTGAGCGGACAGCATTATTTAAAACTAGCATCGTAGAAATAGAGCACTGTTTTAAAACTGTAGCGCACTGACTGACCATTAAACTACATTTCGTCTCAGTCGCACACTGGTGCTCGGACCGCTTTGACGTTTGTGCTAGTTGCTGCTTTAATAATAAACATATAAATACAATTAAACAATCAAAATGTCAAAAATGAAACAGATTATATTACGTGTAATGGATACGTATAAGCATATGCCATGTCTATGGGAAAAGACCCACAAAGATTACAAAAACAAAAATATTCGCAATGAGGCCCAAATAGCCCTACTAGAAGTTTACAAGGAATTCGATCCTAATGCAACAGTGAAGATTATGACAAAGAAAATTCAAAACTTCAGAACTGGGTACATGAAGGAGTTAAAAAAGGTAGGTATGACACTTGCATGTCATAAAAAAATTAACATGTGCTATCGTTTAGCTGTGGTACCTTGTATGGTTTTTTTAAGCCAAGAAAAGTGATTCGTCGTTGATTACCTTGATCAAAAAAACAAAAACAGAATGAATAATACAAATTAAAGGTTTTATTTTTGGTCTACAGGTAAAGGAATCGGTGTATAAAGCAGAACCGTATGTCCCCACGTTATGGTACTACGATGCTTTGAGTTTTTTGGAGGATGTGGTGACCAGTGAATCCTTTCCTCCAGAGCCTGAGGCTATTGAGACAGAGGTATGTCTAGTAATGCTTGGCTTCAACCCATTAATGGCCCACCCACTACTGATCACGGATCTCTCCTATACCTGAGGAGGCCTTAGAGCATACTCCACCACGCTACTCCAGTCTGGTGGAGGTATTAATAGTAAACCCATGTGTCGGAAATTTTTATACAGCCCGAAGGCATCTGACATGGCTTAACGACTGCTACCAAATTGTAACCAGACGGCTTTACGTGCCCTCCGAAGCACGGAAGCGCCCAAGAAATTTAGCCACTAGCGGTCACCCGTCCAACTACCGACCGCGCCCGCTGTTGCTTAAATTTGATGATCACTTAGGATCGACGCAAGCCGCTTCATGAATATTGCTGCTTACCTCACTTTTTATTTTTGTCGGCTACATCCAACTTTATTGGGTCAATTCGGACTAGTTAGGTCCTTTCTCAAGAACTATCCGTGATGAGAGCTCGCTTGCGACTGAAGAAGGACCTTGGTCCGAAACTAGTTGGATGAATCTGATTAAAATACGTTAGATAAACCGGAAGGGATATTCACGTTAAATATTCACGTTAAATTCAGACTCAAATAACTCATCCAGCTTTAAAATAGGACCCAATTGTAGGTAATGCAGAAAAGGTTAAGAATAAATATTTTTCAGTATCTTTGGTCAGCGTCGGAAGAAGACAGCGAGTTAGATGGTCAATCTTCGAGTGCACCACCGGTTAAACGAAAGAAAATATCAAAAACTGACTTTGTTCACTACGAAAATGCACCAGAACAGAAAATGGATCATGAAAATGTGGCAGGACGCAAAATGAAGGATGAGGAATGGGAAATCATCGGAAAATCCATCGGGCTCCAATTACGAGATTTGGAGACGAGACAGCTGACAATTGCGCAGAAAATAATTTCTGATACCATATATTATGGTAAAATGGGGATGCTGTGTCAGAAGTCTTGCATGGCGTTGCAATCTGACGTGAATGCCACGGAAGTCCCCTACCATTTTGTTACCATTTCAGATTCAGAGCAATGTCCCCATTCCGTGTCGTCTTCGACGCCCAAGAGTTGTAAAACTCATATTTTTTCTCCGCAAATACCACCTCAGCCTCTAGACCCTCTTGTTAGGAGTGAATCTTCACCAATAATATAGTTTTCATTAGTAGATGATTAATAATTAACAGAACACTTGATTTCATACATTACCCCCTAAGTTAAATACCATACTATATGAATCCAATATTTGTCGCAATTGATACAAAAAGTCTACTAAAAACATTGTACATACGCAGGAAAGCGATCTTGTCGTATCCCGAAGAAAATGCGAATATGAGTTATACTTAAACTTCGTTGGAATCAGAACACTTGTAAATTAGAACACAGAGATATCATTTTTGTAGCAAATGAACTTTACAATGAAATCACACCTCATGCGTGTGAGACCGGATGTTTAAAAAAATTCAGATAATTTTTTGGTGTAATTTGTAGTAACCGCATCATTGTTTCCTTACTTACCCTTTGATCACCGCAAATAAAACCACATCACGACACCACAAACGATACGGGCGCAAATTTCTGAGTTTTAACGTGGTTTTAGCACAAACCCAGTCCGAGAGAAGTCAAATATTCCCAATAAAATGTTTGATTTAAATACATGATAATCACACCTTTTTCCCGTACGGGTAGGTAGAGACCACTTCTTTCCACTTGCTACGATCCTTACATACTTGTTTCGCTTCTTCCACTTTCATTATTCTCTTCATACATGCTCTTCGGTTATATTCTTGACCTGGTCTTTTTTCAAGACGAATTTTTGTTCTCTGTCAGGTCAGTGATCTTGTTCAACAAATATTGCAGAATCGTATGTGCCGACGCGACTACATGTGTAGCAAGCCTAATATAGATAAGTTCCCCACAAGCTGCATTTGCTATTTTAGAATCAGTAAAATGATTCACAACGCAATTCACGTTCCGTTATTCGTGGGACTTATTAAGTGTGAAACAGGCCTAAGGTTTGAGGCTATTTATAGACATCTGCAATTCTGCAGTAACCGTTAAATCGGCGACGGGTGGACCGACTTTTTTTATTTCAATAGCAATATACCTAATACACGAAATAACTGCACTGTGCTAATATTCATTTTTTTTATCTTCTGTGTTGTTTGTTTAAAGATAATAAAGACGTAATGAAGTCAAAGTTGAGCTGATACCGTTTTGACATAACATAATTTTCATGCGGTTTTCACCAAGAGATAGAGGAATTCATGAGGAAGGTTTGGGTATATAATTTATTAAAGTTTTGTGTGTGTGTTGTGTGTGTGCTTGACATACAACGATAACTGTTGTATCTCAGCCAATTTATAACTTAGAAAGTCGGCAAAAATATATAATTGGAAAGCTATGTAGACGGATACAGTATTCACCTTTATCTACTTATATACGTTAATCACCTTAAGCATTTCGTACACATTATGACAACCCTTTACACTATATAATTTAAATTAATATTTTAGTAGTTATCGCAAATTGAACATTATAGCGCGTGAAAATAAATTCGTGCGCGGGGTAGGTACATCTAACAATTCTGGTGTGAGAGTACTAAGGGACAGGTTTTCCGAAGCAAAGCGAGGGCGGGTTTACTAGTGCAAAATAAAATCAACTTTATTTAGAAATACGAGATTGGATTACATTCAATAACAATAAAATATCTGGGACTTATCCCGTTTATTTCATTCTTCATATGGCACCTAAAATTATATAGTTACGTACTTTTAGCGTATAGGTACCTACATCCAATGATGTTATCTCAGTGGGTACATCCAGATCGCGTTTCGTATTGCATGTGGTTTTATATGAATTACTATATATGTATAAGGTAAAAGTACCATTTTGATTTTTGTCGCAAAATAAGAAAACTGTCCATAAAATCCATAATTTATTGAATGTCACTACAACTACAGTTCATATAAAATCAAAATAACACGATGTTTGAATATAAATAATCATTCTTAAAGCCGTATCGAGCTTCCGAAGAGTCAGTAGCGGCCCCCGCGACGTTTCAGTACTCTGTTGTTAACAGTGAGCGTAAAGCGACAGTGCATTTTCGTAAGGATCTTATGTGACACTGGTAAGTTAATTTAATTTAATTTTGTAATATTATTAATTGTTACTTATTAACAGAAGGTTTCAGCGTTATTTCGAGTTATAACAAACCATATTTTGAGAGAAAATATGACTGCCGGAATTATGTTCACAACAGTGAAACGGTGAACATAAATACGTGCTGTATTACGTAATAAGGGTAAATTAGTATGATGTGTTTATGGATTTTATTCCGAACTGGGGTTAAATACTTACATAAATATGACATAAATTAATTCAGTAATGATAACAGATTAGTGTGACGTAATTACGGTATATGCTTTTTTTAATTATAATTCTTAAAATCGAGTTTGAAATTATGACATTTTATGTTATACTAAAGAATCAATACAGTATGTTATCGAAATTAAATTAAGTTTATTTCAAAAAGTAAATAAGGATAACTATTTATATCGATGTTGTGCACATAATAGTTATATTAACTTTTAATATATTCAGATATTTTATTTAATGTTTTTAATTTAACCTATTTTCTTCAATGCCGTAATAAGGGACAAGAGTTTTTTGCTTATGTCCCATATTCCGGTATACCGTACGGTATTATGTAGTATAGTAATAAGAAGCAGAAACATTGGTTTTCAACATAAAACGCCAAATCTCAATTTTTTCAGGATTTTTGTATTAATCACAAAATGTATCCAAAAATTTAAAACGATACGTTTGCATTTTAAAACATTTTAATATTATTCACAATTATCATTATAACTGTAACCTCGATTTTATTTTATATTTTAGGTTTACCTTTGGTAACCAGGCCTGCTCATAGCCCAGCGGCTTGCGTCGATCTTAACTGATCTACAAAGTTAAGCAACAGTGGGTGTGGTCAGTAGTTGGATGGGTGACCGCTAGTGGCAAAAATTCTGGGGAACTTCCGTGCTTCGGAGGGCACGTAAAGCCGTCGGCTCCGGTTGTTATCATTTAATAGCAGTCGTTAGGCCATGTCGGAGGCCTTTGGGCGGCATAAAATACTTCCGAAACCATGGGTTGGCCACTAACCCCTCCACCAATCTGTACTGGAGCAGCGTGGTGCTCAGGGTTATGCTCAAGGCCTCCTCAGGTATGAGGAGAGACCCGTGCTCAGTAGTGGTCCATTAATGGGTTGAAGCCAACCAGGCCTGATCTTAATATTATTATGAATTGATGTTCCTTAGAATAGGTAAGTACTCATAACTTATGTTTTTTAAGATTTTTGTCATAATAAAAGTTGTAAAATTGTTTGTAATTTTTGAACTTTCGTTAATTATACTTTTTTTTAATTAAATTTTCACGATGGTGATTATTTAGTAAACAGCAGCTCTCATTTTGTCGCACAAGTTTTATGGTCATTGTTTTTTTTATTTATCCGAAAGAAAAATTATATCGTACTTAATAATTTTAATAAAAGTATAAATTAATACAATTAGGTAGTTTAATTCATTAAGTATATTCTTAAAGACATGTATGATGATTTTAGGTCAAAGAAAACGTATGCTAAAGATAGTACGGAATTACGTACAGTGATTGCCGGAATTAGCTCCGACGCCAAATTTTAGTACGGAATTAGAGACAAACGTGAGGTTCAGCAAAATAACGATTATTCCTATAAATTAAAGGCTACGACGCAAAATATTTTTCAACATTTATCTTATAATACCAATCTAGAGAATAAAACAATTTTTATCCCTAGAACCTTCCTACTTTTTCTAAAAACCAACCTCAAAGTCAAAAGTGCCTTAATAGTCCGGAATATGGGACATTTACCTTATAGGAATAATAACAGTACTACAGACTTAAGAAATTAGAACATACTAATAAATATACCTAACGTCCTACCTACTTATTTATCTGTTAGCCTAAAGTTATCTTTGAAAATTAACCTTGCATTTAAAGATAAACTCTGTTAGAACTGTTGGATAAAAATATCTATCTATACTATTTCCATTTCTTTATTTTCTTTTTCATTTCAATTTTAATTTTCTTTTATTCTTAATTTCGAACTAAAATAGTTTAACCATTACATTACACCTACCTCCCTATACCAATAAATATACTACCTACCTTTAAATATAATATCGCTCTTAACAAAATGTCATAATTACCGCAAAATACAGTGTACAAGCTAACGAAACGCTGGCTTATCATGGCTATGCATTCCGCAACGCATGTACACAATGGCCCACGATAAACCTACAAGTGCCAACAAGCGTCTCGGGTCTATGTCCTTGTGCTCAATGTCGGACCGTCTCGAGCCAGTCTGGCGCGCAGTTGTCAATAGTGGCCGACCGTGGCCATTTTGTCGATACTGCGCACGTCAGTTCACTGCCGACCGTCAACCGAGACGCGCGTCCGTAACGCGCTCGCATCAAAAACAATATGGCGTGGTCAAACGAGGATACATTCAAGTTTTTGGAATTGTATCAAAAGGAACCTGATATATGGGATCCGAAAAGTAAAAATTATAAAGACAGAATAAAGGTAATCAAAAGTTTTGGTACAGAATACTGTTTGCTGTTTTTATTTGCTAATTTGTTACTAAATATTTTTTGTTTTAGGTGAACGACGCATGGAATCGACTGTCGGACGCGATGGATATGTCTATCGATAAATTAAAAAGAAGAAAAGAAACATTGATGACTGCTTACAGATTTCATTTTAAAAAGAGGTTAGAGGCTTTGCGCATGGGTTCGGATTACACGCCAATTTGGACTTTTTACAAACCTATGGAATCTTTTTTAAATGATATATACGGATCAAAAACATGGACTAATGCGGAGGATAATGTAAGTAAGAACTTGTTGAGTAAGTAATAAGGAAAACCGCACCATAAAACATTTTTAGGTTATGTTTAATGGGCTACGACATTTTGGGGCTTTAATTGTCTGAAAATCTAAATGTACTTTTTTATAGTTACGTAAACGTACTTAATTATTATATCGCTAATGTAAAAATGCAAAATTTTCTCAAATATCACTAAACTGAAACTTCGCATGACCAAAATATCATGACTGTAATACTCATCGAGATATAAGTACTAACGTACTAGAGAAGCTACGTCAAATAACTGAATTGTCCGATTCTTCGTAATTTGTAATTTGTTCGCTGCAGCGCTAAAATAATAACAATTCGTCTAAACCGAAAACTAATTTACCACAGCGCTAGATTTGCTGCGGAAGTGTATTTATTCTCGGCAAAAAGGTCTTAAGCGCCATGTAAATCACGGCACTTACGCGTGACGACTGAGTGAGGTGCGGCGACGGTGCGGCGCGATCGCCGCAGTTGAACGGGACAAAGTAGGAATTTACGGTGTCTTCTCTAGTACCTTAGTACTTATCTCGATGGTACTGGTTGATATTTGAAATTCAAGATGGCGGACACAAACAAAATTTATTGGGACTACAAACGATACAAAGAAGTCTTAATAAAGAGAATAAATTACTATTTACTTGTTTTGTTACAAAACACCTCATTAAAAGTAAATTTCCTGCATACTAAATAGAAATAAGTACGCGGTCTTATCTTAGGTTTAACGAACTATTAAGTTACGTAATTATGCTGTATTACAATTTACGCTAATTACGTAGGTAAATGTGTAACTTTGATTTAATTATTGATTAATTCATTATTTTTGCGGTGATGAGAATGTTGTGATACCAGAATCAATTTGTCAACCATCTTCACTTGATTGTTAAACTGACAGTGACATCTTTACCACAG
Source organism: Ochlodes sylvanus (assembly GCA_905404295.2). Lineage (NCBI taxonomy): Eukaryota > Metazoa > Arthropoda > Insecta > Lepidoptera > Hesperiidae > Ochlodes > Ochlodes sylvanus. The sequence goes on from FR990149.1 coordinate 3,563,267, forward strand.
GCCTCGACGTCTTCTAGACAGGACGACGCTGAAACTGACGAAGAACATTTAGAGGAGGAGGAAACCGAAAAGAAACAAAAGCTGAAAAAACGAAGGTTTAATACACCTACTCAGATAGAAGAAGCTAGCAGTGAAATGAAAAATGCGTTTAAATCGTTCGCTCAAGTTTTAAAACAGTACAATCAACAGAGTGATGAAGAAGATGAAGATGAATGTGATCTCTATGGAAAGCTTTTAGCCAAAAAACTTCGACAGTTTTCAGAAACTGAAAGACAGGAGATTATGTATGAATTCGATGGTGTGCTGTTGAGTCGCCGTCTTCACTATGACTCAACCGCTTATAATTTATACAATGGTCATTCCCCACCAGAAGTGGTGATGAAACATCGAGTTTCAGGTTCTAGTACACCCTCACATTCCCCTACGTAGTATTGAGTTCTTCTTGTTGAGTCATTGGTACAGACATTGGTACTTGCCTTTGGGGTTGTTTGAAAGTTGACGGTAATGAATCTTCGTAAACTTCGCTCGGGGTTCTTCCGGGTCCGTTCAGAAACCAGTTTTTATATTTGGATGACTTCGTGTAATAACGTATGGTTTTCAAGTGAAATATTGATACGAAAAATGCATTCAAAATTAATAGCAAATTTATCGCGAGAGCTTAGAATAGCACCCCATCCTATGTGGGATGGGCGCTGACGACTTCAAAGCGGTTTTCTGCTGAACGAAAGAGCACGGGTTCGATTCGCGGTCGGTGCAAAAATTTTATGACTGACAAATATTTGGTCTCGGATTGCTTTAAGATGAGTGATTGAGTATGTAAGTATTGACGTAATGCGAAAGTTGTTTTGTTATTAGCAATTGTTAAGATAACTTGTTAATTTTGAACTTGAAATCAAATTTGTTGGTTTTATTATTTTAAGTCAAATTTAGTTCCATGTCTGAATGGTAAATGTTATAAAAATATTAATTTAACATTTACCGGAATTACATTCCATTTTATGCCAAAATTTATTGAAGGTCTCTCGGTCGTCTGATTATTATTTATATTTGATTAGTTTTAATTAGCAAATTAATTAAGATATTATAAATAAATTTACATTACCAAAACTTGTCTTTTATTTTATAGTGCAGTGATTAATCGCGTTAATAATATCGCTTTTTTATTATCGCTACAATTGACCGCAATTGTCGCATGACGACCCATATGGCGCAATGGTCACAATGCCAGACATTCGAAGCTTTCTGGGTTCGATTCCCAGCGAGGGTAAATTTTTGAACATGAGTTTAAATGTCTATACTAAGTGGATGTGTTCTATCTTCATGTGTTGTCCGGCACCCACGACATTGAATCCTAATGTGGGACTGAAAGTTACCTACCGTTACTTAATTTGCTGCGCAGTTACGTGGCCTAATGAGGTCAAACATACACATTATTTTAAAACTTGCGATAGTGAATTAACTTTGAGCGTTGCGTCTCTACTCTGGACCCTTCGGCTTTACCTACTCGCAATAAGTTTCTACTCACCCCTTCGGTACTTGAACGTCCGACGACCCCAATTCAGATTTCAGACGGGATCTCACCTGAACAAAATTTGAGCGAACCGAAGTTTTTTGAATTTGATTCAATCCATCATAATAAAATTATACCCTTTTCGTATAATCACAACTTATTATACGTTGTGAGTAAACCGTAATGTCCCACTGATGGGCTTGGGACGATTTCGAGACGATTGGTTTGCATAAGCCGTTACAATAAACACAAGCTTTGACCGTTTATTTACTACTTACTATGTATTGTCATATTTATATCACCAGATGTGGTATTTGATGATATTCGTCTAACTCTAATCTGAGGATAGGTATCCGAGTCGAAATAACAGTGCGAAACAAACCCGTAATAATATTGGTTTTGTAAGGTAAGGAATTCAATTACAAATGATTCAAACCCCTTCATAACTATCAATAGGAAGTATAAAACTCCACAAACTATCAAACTCCAAACTTAGTTTCTGAAACACAGTAGGTATTGATAGATTAAAGTGTGACGTTATTGAGAACGAGAAATTTTTATTATGTATCGGTATTTAGCTTTAAAACTTTGTTTATAAACAGTTTAGTAGGAAAATGGAAGCAGTTGTTCGAGCACAGTTGTCATGGGCGGCAGCGAAAGGGTGGTTCTGCATGCTCGTATGCTATCTTATATCCATAAAAAATATACAGCGAAAGCGGGATTCAGCGGGATTCTTATGACAAAGCCTTGATCCCTCTATGATTCTCTTATGTGCTGAATTTAATCATAATAAATTGGCTCCAACCCATTAATGACCCACTACTGAGCACTGGTCTCTCTCTCTCCTCATACCTGAGGAGGCCTAGAGCATACTCCACCATGCTGCTCCAGTGCGGATTGGTGGAGTGGGTGGGTGGTGGGTTAGTTGCCAACCCAAGTGTCGGAAATTTTTAAGCCGCCAGAAGGGATGCGACAAGGCCTAACGACTGCTACCAAATGGTAACAAACGGGACCGACGGCTTTACGTTTCCTCCAAAGCACGGAAGGCCAAGAAATTTAGCTACTAGCAGTCACCAATCCAACTACCAACCGCCCGCTGTTGCTTAACTTTGTCGATCACTTGAGATCGACGCAAGCCGCCGGGCTATGAGCCCATGACTTGCATGGATACATTTAGCATGCACATGATATTTTAATTTTTTCAGAGAATAATATTAGATACAATACCTATGTATAAGTAGTAAGTCCCGTAAGCTTGGACGGCACCTAAGCTTGGAAGTGGGACAGTACATAATTAAATCAGTGCGAAAAAGCGCGCCATTTTGTCACATGTGTCGTAGTTAAGTATAAACTTCCCGCTAAGTGTGCGAGTAAGGACATAAGTCAATGCTCCTTTGTTCTCTGAGGTTGAGGATGAGGAGGAGGAGGATGAAGTGAAATTTTGAGGTTAGTACTTACAAATTGTGTTTCAAATAAGTTTTTGGTGTTTCTAAACAGTAATTGAATGATGGGATAACTTTGATAAGGTATGTATTGTCAATTATTGTTAAATACTCACGTAATTTCTTGAGATTTATAATACACCAGTTTGTTAAATAATAGTTTTCTGCACCGAGAAAGTTTACCTGCAACTACGAAACCCGTTTAGTTACCTCGGCGGCTCTGCTCTCCTGGTACTTTATTTCGTACTTTTCCGTTTTAGGGTAACTTAATTGTGCACGAAATAAAATACCAGGGGAGCAGAGCCAGCGAGGTAACTTTCCGTATAATAATTCAAAGTACTCTGTGGAGGTAACTAAACAGGTTTGGTAGTTTACCTGCTACTACGAAACCCGTTTAGTTACCTCGCGCGCGAACCTCGCAAGTACCTAATGAACAATCGACGTAATAAACTTTCGATGTGATGATAGATCGATACAATAAGCTATCGACGTAACGTGTTCGATGTCATGAACTTAGATGTGATTATAGATCGATATATATCGATGATAGACCGATACAACTGTAGTGTAATTCGATGTGACGCATGGGACCCGAGTAAAGTATAGGGCAACTAAATTTACAGCTTAACAGAATTGTTGGAGCACTTGACAACTTACCTATTATTTACCGAACCCAACCCGAGTCCGCAATAGTAGGTTTCGGCAAGCCGAAAGATTTGGCTGATTTCTTGCCGGAACGGAAACTTAAGCCGAAACCTCTTTTATAGGCCGAAACTTGGTTGAAACTGAAACTTCGGTCGGAAAAGAAAGAGTTATAAGTAGTGACTTATAACTATTTCGTTATAAGTAGTGACTTATAACTATTTCGTTATAAGTAGTGACTTATAACTCTTTAAAGAAAGAGTTATAAGTAGTGACTTATAACTCTTTCTTTACACTCAACATGCATGTGCATGTGGATTTTATAACACCCGAATTACCATACATGCGCGTTTTTATAATGTACCCTAATACCAATACAGCATGCACGATGAGCAAATTTTGTAATTTGAGTGCCAATTTAGCATGCAGGTGTAACAGTTACGTAACTTTTACTAATAAACAGAATAATAATCATCACAATTATAATAATCTTCTTATTTATATATAAAATTCTCGTGTCACAATGTTAGTTACCATACTCCTCCGAAACGGCTCGACCGATTCTCATGAAATTTTGTGTGCATATAACATCTATTTTTTATAGCCCTAAGTGATAAGGGTTGTCCACCCTAGAATTCTTTTTTTCATTTTTTGGTCAATTTTTTTGGATTATTTTTTTATGGTGTGGCATAAAAAAATACACGCAATTCCAAATTTTCACTTCCCTACCCGCACCCCTCAAATTTAAATCGCGCTTTCTACCAGTAGGTACTATAATATGGCGGAAGGGCGGAACAACGTTCGCGGGGTCAGCTAGTAACCTATAAAATGACATAGCTAGTAATATTGGTCATATAGCTAATAATATTGGTCATATAGCTAATAACTAAATTAATGCTAATCAATTCAGTATTTTATCCAACAATACAAACTTAACCTCAATTAATAATTTGGGTCTCGCACCGTATTGTATTGTATTGTATCACGATTGTATTCAATTCAATTCAATTCAACTATTCACATTTGAAACTACGCTTCGCCTTGCTGTATCTCGCTATTTCCGATCTAACGCACACTTGAGAATTTAACACACATATACCTACATTATGTTATGTGTAGCGTAGCGTTGCTATAGAACGAGAGTGTGAGTAGGGGAGAGGGAAAGAGATGAATGTGATATGTAGCTACAGAATGAAAGAGGAAGACGGAGTTATGCTCGTTGCTCGATAACACGCGACTGCGGCTCAATATTTTAACTTCGTATCTTCGTATTTTATTTATTTCGTTTCATTTTATTTTCATGTTGTGCGCTGTGCTCAATCTAAGCGTACCGACAAACCACAACGCAATATCACGGTAATAGATGATACTATTACCGTGGTAATATACAATAAATTATTATTAGCAAGCCACGAATTACTCTGGTATTTTAATAATTTGTATCAGAGTTCGGTCTGATGCTCAGTTTAGTATTAGTACGTAACAACATTCATGTTAACGCAATAATTAGGTATAATTTAATTATGTTAATGCGTGTTTCTAAGTGTACGGACTAACTTACTCAACTGCCAATTAGCTTTTTTAAAAAATAAAAATAAAGACGTAATTAAGTTGATTATTAAGTACATTAATTTAAGTATTATGTTTTGAATCAAGATATATAGCAAGAGATAGCAGGTACCTATTAAAAGTAAAGTCGGTATACGGACGATAATTTTACATGACAGGGAAGAGATAGATGTGTTTCAAGCCGAACGTTTAGGCCGATCGTGCATCTCTATCGCTTGTTCCGCGCTCTCGCTTGCACGCACAGGTTCAGGCGGAACGGGACACTTTTTTGTGTGCGCTGCCGGTGTTCATCAAATTGACTATTGACGAACGAAATAAAAAAATACGTGACGATTTCTTCTAAATTGTACTACCCGGTTCCAAAAATATTAGTGACTAGCTGCCCCAGCGAACTTCGTACCGCTCTATAATTAATAAACAAATAATAATATGGTGACATATCGACAGCAGCGCCACCTACCGGGTCCAATTGTAAATCAAAACCATTCTTGGATACACCTGAAGACACACAAAAAATTTCAACCGAATCGGTACAGCCGTTTTTGAGTTTTAGCGTGACTAACGCACAGCAATTCATTTTTATAATATATGATATAGCCTATGTCACCCGGGGATAGTGTAGCTTTCCAACAGTGAAAGAATTTTTCAAATCGGTTCAGTAGTTTTGAAGCCTATTCGATGCAAACAAACAAACAAACAATCAAATCTTTCCTCTTTATAATATTAGTATAGAAGTATAGATATAGATATAGATAGAAGTATAGATATAGATATAGATACTATAATAATAGCTACTTAAGCATCTATAATTACTTACTCTCTTACCAATTTATTACCTACTTCGAATCTAACATTATCTAACAATGGCGTCAATGGCACTTTACGTAAGTACCATTCAGAATCTGCATAAATACCTAAATAAGTAGTAGGTATAATGACTACTCAAACACACACTACAATACTCAAACAATAATTACCGCCGGTAATAATAATTTAGGTACGTCACGCCGCCGTGACAATAATAATAACGTGACATGAATCATGCGCCCGCTCGCTCGGCTCAAGTCGTCACACAGAGGTAAATTTCGAATTCAAACAAAGCGAGTATTATTATTATTACTCTGTTCTATAGCCTGAGTTCTGCAGCCGACGCCGACGATTGCTAGCGAGCGAGCGAGCGAGCGAGGTCAAGTCATATAAAGATACAAAGGTTGCTTGCGACCCGTTCCTATAATAAATGTTACTGTGGTCGTCGTCCGCTTTCGCTCGACACGGCGTCATTACTCGACTAGAACGAGAGGGTGATACTACAACACCATAAGCAAGAAAGAGACGGATATCAGCACTACCTAGGAATTTGCCAGGCAGCCAATACTGGCACGGCGCCATACTGGCACTGGCATCCGCGTCTGTTCTGCGTTCGTCTCCCTGCGAGTGAACGGAACAGAATTTTGTACGATCGGCCTGCCTAGATACCTAGCTAACTACGCTGCGTCGGATCGAATCGAATTCGAAACGGCAGGCAGCTTCGGGTCGGTCGGGTCGGGCGGGCTACGAGTACGACGTCGTATTCGTGCTTCGGTTAGACGTCGAGTTTACCTAATCGTTAATTATTATTCTAATTAGGGACGTTACTTGCATAATTTAATTAAAAATCCTTTTTATGAATAACTATAATACCGGTTTGAAGGACGTACTGTAAATCATATCCATCGTTGTGATCATTGACGGTCCGATAGTAGTCGGCTTTCTGCCAAGTTTATTTGGCCGGCCATTTTGTATTTTCATGCAGGTGAAAGGAATAATGTGAATGACAGAAGTTCGCATAAACTAAGTTTTTTGTGATTAACTTTATTAACTATCAACAGTTTTTTGTTGTATAAATGTGAAGTGAAATTTGAAGTTGTATTATGATATTGAAGTGTATTTAATATCGGATTGTGTTTATTTTGTTTGTGGTCAACCTGTTTATAATGTTCGCTCAAAGACAGCGAAAATAGCGAAATAAACAACGTAAAATTGTTTCAAATGAAGGAAGACTTCAATCAATTAATAAGATAATATCTGCGCTTTTCCTTATAAATTGGACGATGAAAGTGAGTAATTAAACTTTGTTTTTGATTTGTAGCATGGCAATTAATGGTTATGGCTTTGTTTTGGTTATTTTGGTGGGTTGAAATGCGTTCTGAAATCGATGTTAGAATTGTTAGATGCACTTTTGCTATCCATATTTCTGCGTAACAATCTTAAACTTAATTTGTATATAAACAATATCTAAACAATACAATTACTTAGCTAAATTCATGTCTTATTTTAAAGTTAACTTTTGTTTACAACTAACTTGGTTAACTTTATTTTTGGTCTTATTTTTCTATATTAAAATCTTATTCGTTTATGAAATATTTGTTGACAATTTCACATAGTTTTATAGACAAGGAATCCATATTTAGATAAGTAAAAATCAACATTGTTATAGCTTTTTGTTTTATACTGATATATAGTTGCAGTCGGGACTTGATGGCCTCATGATGAGGGGAAACCCAGCGAGACTTGTGACTTACATATATTTGTAGTTGTTCGAGAACTTTTGGGCTCCTATCTTTATAATGTTGATGAAGTTTGCGGTACCTAACCAAATTGGTATTTGGGGCGAAGAAGCCTAATTCAAAATTTAAAAAAAGGCTCTGAATTTTGCAGGTTTATCATGGAAACAAAGGTTGAGCCTGAATATGCAGCATCTCCTGCAAACAATGCATCAGGTTCGTTTTATTTTGTTATTTTTATTTATTCATCAAATCAATATTTAAATGTCTCATAAAGACTGCAATATTAATAGCACGCTTGATTCATTGTAACTTTAGCACAAACCTAATTAAGTAATTAAAGCAAGTAAAAAAAAGCCAATGTCCGATTTGGACTGTGTAGATAAAATAATTTTATTATAATCAATGTAAACTATTAAATCTAAATTATATTTTTGCATATTGGTATACAGCCAAAATGCCCATACAAAGTAGACAGGGTCTGTAATGAAACTGTTAGTTATTTAAAAGTTGAATTTGATCTTGCACACGGCTTATAATAATTCCATACCTTCTTTAATCTGTATCTGAATAATTATTGCTGCCTTTTTTTTTAATATCTATTATTTTATTAAAGTAAATATTGTGAGACTTTGTTGTGATGTTCAATTCATATTTATTTTGAGTAAATTTTGTTGAATCACGGCTCCACCTTGATAGTGACATATCTGGAAACTCGTAACTGTGTTGTCACAACAATAAGATGTCGTACAAAGAATGTTGAGTTCGAAGGTGAAGGAGTCTAATAAGGTTTTTATTGGCATGGTTTTATTCTTGCCATTGCATACTTTTTTTACTTATTTTACATCACAGAGCCCTAAAAATTCAGTTTAAGTGTACGAAAATATTACTTGATTTCAGTTTTTTACTTAATTTTAAAATGAAATTTGGAATAGGTTTTTCTTAAATATGTTAATGCATGTTTTACCTATGTTTAAAATATTTATTTTTAGTTAGGTGTTTTTGCAGTGTATTTCTACTTATAACTCTACTATAAATATTTAGTCCTAACCCACATACTTACCGGTTACCTGATTGCTGCTTTAAGTAGTTTAGTATTATCATAGTTGTTTATACAATCTTAAAATGTTCCAGTCCTAAACAATCTTATATACAAGATTATGTTAAACAATTTTGCATACACAATTATCAAATAGGAAAAATGTCTTATTTAATATGTGATATCTTTCTTATTTTATAATTGTGTATACAAAAATATTTTAATCTAACACTAAATTGATATTTTTAACTTTTCTAGATGACGAAGATCAAGATTCAGTAGACGCCAACGAGATAGAGGACATAAAAGGGAATACTTATAATTTTTCTGATGAAGAAAACGGAGATTTCGAACAAAAGGTAAAACCTGACATAAAACAGAAAGTTACAAACCAAGTTCCTTTTAACAATAATGTTGCAAGCATACTAAAGAGACTTCAATCTAGCGGAGCTCTAATCAAGAAACCCAAAGAAGAACATAGGTGTAATACTTGTGATAAAGATTTTGACGACTGGGAAGAATTAGAAAACCACTTAATTCAACACGTGTCTTTGCCCTCAGTGGTACTTGAAAAGCTGCCTTCAGACGACGAAGACACGGCACATTCTGGAGATGAAAATTGGTCCGATGATGAGGAAATTCCGCAAACCAAGAAGCAAAATCCGCAGAAAATGCCGCAAAAGATAGATATTTCCCAAATCCTTAAAAAGACCGGTATCTCACTGAAAAAATCAGGTGACACTGATGCCAAAGCAAATTCATCTGATGCATTGAGCAAACTTAGTGGTCTAGGATTTACAATAAAGAAAAATACTACACCAATAAAGAAGGAACCTGATTCAGATACAAACACTGTTAGTGTTATGCAGAAATTAGGTAAACTTGGTGGTATTAAATTAAAACTGAAATCAGATGGAAATAATGGTAATTCTTTTAAAGTTATTAATGGTCTAAAAGATTTCAAGGCGTCCGATGATGAAGATGAAGGTAGTGAGCCTGAAGATGTTAAAGAGGAAGATGAATCTGTGGAAGATGATAATGGAGAAAAGGAAGGTTCTGAAGACGAACATGATAATGAGGGTTTAGAAGAAGAGGAAGAGGAAGAAACTGAACTAGACATGGAACATATTGCAAAGAAACCTAAAATATCCGAAAGTGATGAAGAGCAAGAAATGACTCGAACAAATGTAAATGTTTCTAATTTAAAACGCAGTGCAATACAAAGGAAATTGGTAAGTCCTAAAAAAGAGCCACAAAGCTCACCTATAAAGAAGGTTGTCCAAGCAGCATCAGTTATGAAAGATACCACTCAAAAGAAGCCTCCGGGGAGACCGGCCATTAAACAGACTCCAAAAAGAGGGCCAAATCAACCTTTGGTTGCTAAAGAGTTGCCAACAGAAGTAACGGAACCAGTACAGGTAAGAACAGGTACTGGTCGAGAACCAACGCTACGTAGAGATTCAACAGCGCACGCAGAGTCTATATCAAGCTCAACTTCCCGCAGAGAGTCTATTACAACTTCATCTACGCCTGAACGAAATGAATCATGTGAATCTAATGCGAATAATATAGTTGTAAAACAAGAAATAGAAGATGGAAGAACTGGAGAATCATTATCAACAGCAGTGCCGTTATTTTCCGGTGTGATAAAATCTGAACGAGCTTCTCCCCCAATGAATGATGTTTTATCAACTCCTATTATTGCGAGAGTTAAGGCTGATCCCGATGGACCACCAATTCAGTCACAATCAAGTTTCAATCAAAGTATGTCTGCTGTATCTGCCACTCATCAAGCTCCATTACTTCCCGTAACTAAGACAGAAGATACCGGAGTTACAATAATAGAAATAAATGGTGATTCTAATGATGAAGACGATGACTGTTGTGTCGTATCTGCTACTCCCGCTCCTGACGTTAAACCTATAATTCCAAAAACTGAAACTGCTTTAGCGGCACCCTCGCCTTATTCTTCGTCTTCGTCATATTCTGGATCTAAAGCCAATTATAACTCTACTCCAACTCTATCCTCAAGATTGTCATCTACACCATCCACAGAAAAACAGCATAATTTTAACTGGAACGCTCCAGATTCCAAGCCGCCTATTGATATGTTGGAGAAAAGTGCTGATGAGATTTTTGAAAGTCTTCTATCATCAGCAACGAAAAAGGAAGGCATGTCTTCACTATCTGACGCCAGTGAATATATATCATTAGACACATTGGGTCCTCAGCACTCGTGTGACATTTGTAACACAAGATTTACCGATGTATCTTTATTAGAAGAACATAGAAGGGTGACTGGCCATTCCAAGAGTCTTGTAGCACCAACTTCAACTCTTATTCCGTACTCATCTTCAAATATTCTATCAAGTTTACTGCCAGTTAAACAATTAGCAGAACAAGTAGGAAAGCTCTCTACCATAAATAGCGCAGGTCCAGGCTTTACTCATCAACAGAATGTTATGATCAATATCCAAGCATACCCTGGAGCTGGTGGTGTAATGGTTCCCTCACAACCCTACAACACTTACGGTCCTGGACAGAATATGCATCCAGGCTATCCACAGACATCAAATAACATGTACGGTGGAGCTGGACAAATGCCAGGTCCATATCCAAATATGCAAGGGCAAAATTTCATGGGCCCAGGCTATGGACAGTATCCAACTCCAATGTCAAAACCTGGTTATCCCAATGTTGTGCCTTCTAATACGTATTCAAGTGCTTCTTCCCCCTATTCAAGTGCTTCGCCACTTCAAAGTATGCAGCAATCAGCATATGGCCAGTCATCTGCAGGTATGATGGGCCAGCAACCGGGACAAATGGGACCTCCAGGTTCATCGCCCAGTCATTCCTATAATCCAGCTTCTAGTCCCGGGGGCACTATGAAGCCACCTACAAGTAGTGGGGTCAGAATACAAAATGTACAAACGTTCCCTCCTGGGCAGATGTTAAGCGGCCCTGGGCAAAGTCCTTCAGGTTCCACTTCTATAGAAATTGGTCCCGGACAAATGGTAGCGCCTGGACAACCTGTAGGGGGACCAATGCCGATGACTCCTATAAGAATGGCAGCGGGAGCAAATATGGCGGGTCCGCGACCGCGCATGCCTGGCGTGAGGGGTCAGAGACCAACGATCAGACCAGGTATACAAGTTCATGGCCAGGTACGTGGAGCAGGAAAACCAGGACCTCGAATGCCAATGAAACGGCCAGGCGGGCTAGCGGGTCCGCCTGGACAGAAGAGACGGCCCGATATGTTGTTGCCGGGCAAACACGACAATGAGGACTGCCAAGTGATGGCAATGCAGAAGCAAAGAGAAGGCTTACCCATGATTCATAGTGTCCAAGGTGCAAAAGATAAACTGAACCTCGGCGGGCAAATCTCTATAACCAAAAAAACCGTAAATAAAGAAGCTAACGCAATGGCCAATGTTTTAGCATCCCGAGGCATTAGTATCAAACAGAAAGCGAAAAGTCGGTCTCCGACACCGGAGCGGCCAGTACCACACATCCCAAACCTTGGTGCTGGTATGAGTATTAAGCATACGTCGAAATCTAGTAACTTCTCAATACCCGAAGCGAAGGTGGGTGGTGGAATGTTATCATGTAAAATTTGCAAGAAAATGTTTATGAACTATAACTCTTTAACGGTGCACATGAGCAACGCTCATCCCCAAAGTAAAATACCTATTTTCAAGTGCGACGAATGTCCAGCGTCGTATCCGAAATCTTTGCAACTCCAGCATCATAAGAGAGTGTTTCATAATGTGACAGGGCCGAATAGGGAGCTAGGATTACCAGTTGTCGACCTTTCCCAGGAAGATAATTTGCAGCGTTTGAGTAATTTAGGTATATACAGCTTCATTCCGTTGGCCAATCGGGAGCAGGCGAGCGGATGTTTTGGGATCCCGGTGATATCAGTACATAATGTCCAGAATGGGTTGACAACGAGTTTGCAGGCTCTTGGAGCAGATGGGCTATTAAGCCTTGGGCCTTTAAAGCCTTTACCAAATTCTTAAATAAGGTTGCTATTTTCGCCTTTATGTGACTTGCGAATGCTGACTTGTAAAATCACTTATTAGTGAGTGCTATTGTTAATAACAAGATATAGCAATCTTCGCCTTAGTCACATAGGGTTTACTGAGAATACATTGTTGAAAGTCTGATTTGTTTATTTTAATGAAAAGTGGAAGTTACTTAGGTTATAAATAGATTTAAGTAAAGATATTTTTTAAATGATGGCCACAATAATTGAAATTAACTCAGTATGCTTAAAATAATATAATTTTATATTCAGTGAAACAATTTTATAAATGATTAGATACAGACTGTTATCATAGGTCAGTTAAACAGTTATATCATTCGTACCTTATCGTGACCATTTTCCCCAGTGTAATGCTATTATATAGATTGTGTTATCGACGAGATTTAAAATTAAATATATTGGGAACATGTAGTTGAAACGCAGGAGTCCCGCTTAAAGACGTCTGGGGCATTTCGTAAATTATGTCACATGAATCCTACGATTTTTGGTGTACCTCCTGGTCCTCTCCTGACCATAATTAGATTTTCAGCATTTGAAACTTATATGTTGATGTCACAAAGTTTATGACCCGTCCCTCTCATCCTGTCACACATTGTCACATTTTGTGGGCCCCATCCCCCGTCCCCAACGTGTGCCACTTTTGGGTATCGTTCTACCAAAAAAATAATTGCTAGGGCTGCTACTGTATGTATATTCACTTTATTTTGTCAATGCTAAACAAAATGAATAGAACGATTTTGTGTTTCTATGTATCTACTGAAAATAATAAATTGTGGGTACAAAAGGATGCTTTGGTATGTAGCTTCAACAAAAATTGTTATCAAAAACATTCACTTTACAGTTTGATAGGATTACACTTTACTTGTCAATTACAGTGTTAATAGTAATTGTAATTAATGACTACAATTTTAATGGCTTAAAAATGGTCTTAAGGTATTTCACTTCAAGATCTGGATTAGAAGATATAATTTAGTTCCTTTGATGATGCTAGTATGACTGCAGATTTTGATTGTAATTATGACATTTATGCTTATAAATATAAGGACTTATGATTAAAATAGTTCCAATTAATTTTTTTTTATTTTGTACATGTAAATGTCAAGTTTTGATGTGTCAGCGAAATGGAGTTCCAGATTATTAATTGTAAGCTATCGAATAAGTGAACAGTCAGTGCCAAAATTGGATGATGATATTCTCATTTCAATATGTCAAATAGACTTGATGTCTTTTTTTCCATAATACAATTGATATTTTTTTAATTGCCTTAAGCAGTGTATACGTTCTATTAGTATAAAAATTAAGTTTTGCTAATCTAACGTTCCCTAGTGTTGGAATTTTTCAATGTTGAATTAATTCTGGCGTATACTGTTCGGAAGTTTTTCATGGAATTTTGGTGCTGGCTGTATAAAACTAGGCTTACTCAATTCTACAAGTTGTCTGGAAAGTTATTTTCTACTGTCGACTATATTAAAAGAGTTTGAAGTCTAGAGTTGGATTGTATTTTTGTATTAATACATACACTTCTCGTTACACGAATCCCTTCGTAGGCTATTGCGGATGTAACCAATGTTTCTTTGAAGTTGAAAAGCATTTATGTTTTATTTTTACTACAAAAGTAATGTTTGATTATTTAAATTTATTCTTTAAAAAAATTTTATTAGCTACAGAGTAATGTCTAGGTAAACAACATTAAAACTTTCAAAAACTGGCCTGCACATATTTATTCATATTATTTTACTTGATAGATTCTTTGATTGATTATTGTTGAAATACCTAATTATTTTTTGGTTAATTTATTGACAATATTCTATGTTAATTAAGAAGATTGCAATAATATTTTAACACTTATTTGTAGAAACACTAACTCTCAAGTTACTTAAAAACTATTTTTTATATTGCATCTAGCATGTTGGCATATAATTAACATAATAGTACCTATTTACTATTAAATCTGTACATAGTGTTTAGTTTTAGGATTACCATTAGATACCTAGTTGTAAAATTTCAGGTAGATGTATGATTTTTTTTTGTTTGGATTTGATTTTTATCCCTGCTGATGAAGAGCGTTTACCTATGAAAGATATACATATTGTAAATTTAATTGTACAAATATTTTCTTTAATAGATATTAAGTAAAATAACTTCGTGTTGAGGGATTGATGCAACTATTGTGAAGAAAATACCTTTGACCTAAGTATACAACTAAAAAGAATTCGACCATTCGACGTCAAATCGGCTTATGACGATAAGAAAAAAGTTTTGTGTATGGAAATAAACGCGAAAAGTGTCGTTTTCGCTATCATAGTAATACCATAGACATTAGACAAACATTTTCCAATGCACATCGACTCTAGTTTGTTAATTGGCGATAAGATAAGGGTTAAAACGCTTATTTACCAGCGGGGATTTTATAAACAAAAAAAATAATATAAAAAGCTACGAATCTATCTAGATTTAATAATTTCTAAGAGAATGAATAAATTTTTTTTAATACTTGCGCTAAATGTGTCACAAAATGGTGAAACAAAATGATTTTGTACGAGTTTTAGGTAAAACTTAAATAGATATAAGTATTCTTGTGAATATACATTTTGTTTAAGAAAATTAAGTGATATAAGTTTCAAAGAACGCAGAGATGCTTTCGGTTAAGATTTAATTATGGAGTGATAATAATATAGCGTATCATTTAATTTCTGAATATTATTTAAAAGAATAAAACTATTAAAGTATAAAACTGTACATTCAAAGAGGTCGAGAATTGTCAATAAAAATATTAAACTATTGATTTCGTTTTATTAACTTTGAATAAGTAATTAACCTACTCAAAGTCCAATGTAATAGGTTGGTAGTGTAAGGGCGCGTACACATAGAACGTCCGTTTTAATTGATCCGTCGCTACTGGAGGTAATATTCACACATCATTTTGGGCGCGTACACATATAACGTCAGTTTTACAGGATCCGTTTTAACAGTTCCGACGCTACTGGACTTTCGTTCTTCAGTGTTGATCCGATAAAACGGGTCAGTATTTCCGTTGTGTGTGGGATTTTTTACTGGATCCGGAATGCTGTCATGTGTGTGAACTGGCTCATACAATTACATACATACATAACATCATACATAAATAACATACATACTTCTAAACGGACCTTTAAAACGGATTGCTGTTTATTTTGTCGGATCGGTATTTTTTACTGGATCCGGAATACTGAATTCTGTGTGAAATCGCTCATACAACTACACTCGAGAGCAGTGTTGCCAGGTGGATTACACAATAATACGGTGCAAAGTGGGTCAAAATTACCAGAAATACGGTGTTCCAGCTTAAAGAAATACGGTAGATTTACGGTAGAAATTTTTTCTACTTTACGGCTTTTACTTTTTTATTAGTGACAAAAAAAAAGGAACATGCAAACAATATTTAATTACTTTCATTAATTCTGATTCACTTTCAATAATTGACGACATTTTTGGAACGAAGTTCCTTACGGCAGGCTTGGAGGGGATAAGTTTTGCTGCGGCGACCGAACTGAAAAATATGTGATAGTAAAACCGTAAGAAAAAATGCGTGGAATAAAAGCGTTAAATGAGACGTGCGCAGGCGCGACAGTCGCATACACAAGCGAGTAGTGTATAATACCTTTCTCTTTCTCCCTCTTTCTTTTCGTTCGCCGTTGCCTTCATTAGCCGAAGGAACTTCGTTCCTACCTGGTGTCCCACGACACCACATCATTTTTAATATTTTGTATATAGAACCGTTCATTAAGGGCCGATTTCACCAACACAGAATTTACACTAACTTTCCCAGTATAACTTTACTCTGTCGATTTATGCGATGGTTAACTTCAAATTCGTTTCACCACGTTATCTTACTCTCGTATAGTTACTCTCCGACTTTGAACGAATGAATTGAATGAATGCGTAATGCACCGAAGTAAACTAAACAGTTTGACGTATACTTGCGCAATAGCGCTACGTATTCTTTTATTTATTCGAATAATAAGTACCTGACAGATGAGTTGACCGTGACTAGGGGCAGAGACAGTGACACTACTTAATACTTATCTACGAATAGCAGCTTACTCGGCCGAAATCGGCGTTATATGATTTTACTCTAATATACTTTAATATGGAGATTTTATCCCTAGGTTAATTGTTGGTGAAACGTAAAATGGGCTTACTTGCGAGTAATTGACTATATATCCCGGGGATAAGACTTATACGACATTGGTGAAATCGGCTCTTATTCCATTGATACAGAAGTTTGTGGTTCAATTTTCGTTGTTATATTGGCAGAATTGCATACCATAGACTATGACTGACAGACGCAGGGAACTAATAAGTAGGTACATAGCTATACGATAGACGTAGGTGATATTACATTGACATGTACAATTTTACACTTGACTGGCGGTGCTGCCGGCCATAGAGCAACTTTGTTGCCTGGATACTAGTTTCGGTCTAGTTCGGAAAAATACGGTAACTTACATACACCGTAATTTATGATTACTGTAGGTGGCAGATTTTAAAATAAATTTCAAAAATACGGCAAATCTACCGTAATTACGGTGCATATGGCAACACTGCTCGAGAGCAAAAAAATCGACTCACTCTATACTTTCCCACTGAAAGAGCTCTAGCACTAAATTTAACACCTAAATTTCATTTTAGGTCTTAAATTCTTGAGCGGACGTTTACAAATATATACTAATATTAAATCTGTACCTGGTCGCTGTCTGTACATAGAAGATATATGACAAAAACTTTTACTGGGAGTTTCTATTATCGCAATACAATGATTTTTAGAATTTTTGATAGTGGTTTTGTACGTGCATCTCCGAAACGGCTTATCCGATTTAGATGCCAGTTTATAGCACTAATATATTGTGGTAAGCTTCACTTAACATTTAGTGTTTGTTTTATTTCAATCGGTTGAAGAATAAAAAAGATATGCCAGTTTAAAGAATCATGCCTAACAATTTCCGAATGCGCGTACTAAGGAATGTTTCCCGAAGCGCAGAGGGCGGGTGGTTCACTAGTATTAAATATTCCCCGTCTTAACATTTTCAATGACTGGACTAATATTACAGAATCCTTTGGTTTGGTTGGTATAAGTTACTTGCATTATGATTAAGGTAGTTATCACGTTTTCATAGCGTTACCTTTCATATACCTTTATAGTTTGTAGGCAAAATAAAAATGACATTAATTTTTCAAATATTTATTGCTTCTTAAGTTTTATGATAAAGCTTTTGGTGTAATCTTACCAGTAGGTAAATAAAAAAAAACTCAAAACATTGCAATTCATACAAAGTTGTGCTTGAAAAAACTTACTAAATACACTGGATATCAAAATGCAGTAAGTAGAGTAGTCAAAATATTTAGCCGAAATATCTACTTAGTTCGTGAATCGACTTTTAAAGATGTTGAACGTTTACAAAAATTTAACTTATTTCAGACAATGTAAGTGGAGAATTTTGATTAACAAAGTTACTGTCAGACTACATCAGATTTGATGTAGCTTTTCAACGAACACTGGGTAGGTCCATTCACTAGGTTTTAAAACCTCTACATCTGGCCTAACTATAAATTAGAATGCGTAACACTCCGCTACGCCGAACAATAAAATTGTAACTCCTCTGTGTTGGCACTCTTCAAATGTAAAGAATAAGTGGCTCCCATTCTATCTACGGTCGAAATTCAACCGTAACTTATTGAAATAAAGGTTTACTTCACATTGACACTGACACACGTTTTATTTCATTTTAATGCAACATATTAGATAGCTTTCTGCACTTCTTCTCCGAGCCATAGTATACGATACTCCTACGTGCGCGCATTATTCTTAAAATGGAGCACAATTTTCTCTTTACACAGCTAATACAACACAAATGACACTTGGTCTCAACTCTGTTTGTGCTTAAAACCATCGAGCGTTGAACAATGGAGCGCACGCGTTAGCTGCTAAGCACGTACATATACTTGTCTTGTTATTTTCCATAGAAAATTACGACTACCGCAGCGAATGTCTTAACATTATGTATCCCAAGATGCTAAGTCCTCAAAGTCAATGTGTTCACAATAATTTATTGTCAGCCATACCTACTACCTTGTCATACTAATGTTTTTCATATACTCACAAAAACTAGTACAAAAATTCTCCACTTACAATATCAAAAGTTGAAACTACCACATTTTAACTACTGAGATTGAATAAATGCTTGTTTAGAAATGTTATAGTGACACTATTCAAGACGAATGAGTTCGACGTCGAAGATTAGGGTAGAGTTTGGTGGAATGACGCCGGGATGACCTTGCTGGCCGTAGGCGTAGTCTGGAGAACAGGTCAGCTTTGCGCGCTCGCCCACCGACATCTGAAATTAAATGCACTATAATCAGATACCCGGACAAAAGTGGTTATGTGTTTATTTAAATAAACAAATGCTAATGTTGGGGCCACACTAACGAAAACGTCAACGTCAATGCCGAATATCGCGATAATTATTGCGATAAAATTAACGCGATAAAGTGAGTGGCTACACTTTTCAAGTGTGGCCCCAACATTCGAACCATCGCCCAACGGCAAACGGCAAAGTGAATGCCGTTGTAAAATTATCGCGTTAAGTAGTGGCCACAGCAACGTTAAACGTCCGTCATCGCGATAATTATCGGCGTTTCCCGTTAGTGTGGCCCCAGCATAACACAATTAACACATCACTAACATCCATGGTTTGAGAACAAACATTTATCTGTCACATAAACCGACCATGACATGGTCGGTTTAGTGTTTTAAATTACTTGAGATTCTTTGGAGAATATTTTAAAGCCATTTTAGCGTTGTAGACAGTAATTTTAAAGACTGGGTTTAATCGCTGTCATTATTGGGTAGATAATTGGTACCAATGTATGTACTGTATTTATTTATTTATTTATTTATTTATTTATATCAATTGCTTGTAGTACTTACAGCTAGCGCCAAGACGTACTACAAGCCATCGTTTTTACAAACTAAGTACTTACATTATATATAAAATTAACACATTAATACTAAATATTTATAAGATGGAAAATACAAGAATACAAATACAAAATATTTAAACTTAAATGAAATAATTACAAAAACATTTATTGAATAAACTGTTGGCATAAGTTTATGAACGCATGTAATGGCATATGGAAAATATCTGCATCTGGTGCATGAGCAATCAGAGTGTTCAGCAAAGTTATAGCTTGAGCTGTCGGGGCATAGCGCGCGGCGTGCGTGCGCGTCGGCAGGGCCGCAAATAGACGACGGACCCTCGGCCGTCGCAGTCGGTTCAATACCAACAGTGGACAGCGAGACAGAGTGGTAGGGTTATCAATTTTATTATTCAAAAGCAGGTAATAGTGTATCAATATAGCACATTTGCGTCTGGTCTCTAATGTGTTGATACCTACCATACCTGCCACGAATAAAGACGGATATAAAAAAGGATAGTATCCAAATAGTTTTTTATATAAATAGCGAGCAAACTTCTTTTGTACCTTTTCAATCATGAGTTTGTATTTCAATTCATGTGGATCCCAAACGATTGCGTTATACTCCAATTTGCTTCTTACAAACGCATAGTACAGACTGACAATTGTGCTTCTTTCTTTAAATCTAGATGCCTGTCTCATTATAAAACCAAGTGATTTATAGGCCCGAATGCAAAGTTCGGATATATGTGTATTAAACGTCAGTTCAGTGTCCAGAGTATTCTCATAATTGCAGAATAAATTTGTGGTTAGAATTTAATTATCACATGCTTCGGTGAAGGAAAACATTGTGAGGGGACGCCTGTACGCCTCACATTTGTGAGACCCATGCCGAGCAGTGGGACAGTTATGGTTTGAAATGATGATGATTATAGAGTACTACATTGACTGCACCTTGCACTGGAAAATGTAGATGCAGCATATTATTTGCCTCTCAGTAAATAATATGCTGCATGTCCCTTGTTACGCACATTCGGAAATTGTTAGGCGAGATTATTTAAACTGACATAACTTTTCTATTTATCAAGCGATTGATATAAAACAAACACTAAATGTTAAGTGATGCTTACCACAATCAGTGAAAACCACATCTAAATCGGTTAAGCCGTTTCTGCGACTAGCGTGTACAAAACCACAGGCCACAATTCTAAAAATAATTGTTTTGGGTTTTATTGCGATAATAAATACCCCCAGTAAATATTTTTCTTCTACATCTTCCACGTACCGACAGTGATCAGTTACAGATTTATTGTATGTATAGATATAACTCTACTTGAATTTAAATATATTGTGTAATTGAGCAGACACACTGTGAAAGGAGAGACAAGCCCTACAGTGGAACAGTAATGGGTTGCAAAGAAGATAGAAGTATAAGAGTATACTAGCAGAAGTACCTTGGCCACGCCTTCATCCCAGCCACGAATGACCTCTCCCTTTCCAATCTTGAACTTGAAGGGCTTGCCACGGTCGCGGGAGGAGTCGAACTTCTGACCATTTGTTAGTGTACCAGTATAGTGCACCACCACAGTCTGGCCTCGCTTTGGATAAGTCGCCTCTGTAATTCATACAAGTGTTCATGAGTTATTATAGTGTTAGTATTATAGTAGTTAGGTTTTCAAAGGCCATTGTGACCAAAGTAGGTTTATTGAAATCAAACCTATTATATCCAGTCGCCAAGACCTATTGTTAGAATAAACTGTAGGATGTTTTTGGGTTCTAGATCTCTAATGAGTACATGCAACATTAGATATTTGCCTAATATACTATACTTTTATTATTACTACTAGCTGTCCCGGCAGATGTTGTCCTGCCCGGAGAAGCAGGATCAGAAGGCAGGGGTATGATGAGGTGTGGTTATGCGAGGTGGCCATTTTTGACAGTAGATAGATTAAAAGCAATAGAACCTCTTCTATTGGATGTTGTCGATATGGTCATTGAACAAAAACACTAGAAGATAGGGAATGAGTGTTTTATTTCCCTTCACAATACTACCTTTTAGGTATTAAGTAAGAAGATTAGTATAGGCATAGAATGCCTTAAACCGGCCCTGTATAAAATTTGTTGGGGGCCCAAATTATTTTTTCCCCATCAAGTCTGGCCAGAGTTAAAGTGATATTGTGGGCAAGTGTATAGTGTGGCATTTTAATATTTTTTGCTTAATCACATTTGGGGCCCAGAGGCCCCAGGCTACAGATAGCCCGTGGGGGCCCATATCAATGATACAACTGATGAAGATATAATAATTATGGATTGCCGAATTATTCATACTTAGGTTAGATAACCAAAATACAGTGAGTGATCTAATAGATAAGACATGAGTTATAAAGATTGCTTTACGAATTTTAATCTATTACGATGCAAGTGGGTACCATTAAGGATTGATGAAGAGTTGTGCGTTACGTGAAGTAGCTAGTGATGTCATGGTTTGCTCAATAAAAGGGCTAACATCCACCTGATACTATCTACATTTGTGCTATAAACTTGTACCTTAAGTAACTAATGTAACTTGTGCCTTGTGCCATACAGATGTAGAAAATCTTTATTCGTTTTTGGGGTCAAAGCGGGTGCTAAAGTTCCTGTGTTGGTATCTACTTACTTGGTTAATGACATACAGAGGTGACTGAGGTCATAATAATATGTATACAGTATTTATGAACCTTAAAATCGATCATTTATGACTACGAAGACGTGTTGGTAGGATCCTAGCCAATTCTAGGTAGGTGTTAATTTTATTTTTGGTTAACATGTTATAGGTTATTTTTATCCATGGATATCAGTATTATTAAGTTAGCAAGTAATATAATAATTTTGTTCAAGCGAATTATATTCTAATTAATTATGAAATTTAACAATTCGCGAGCAGTTTATACGAAAGCGCGTATGGCATTATTTTCATTCTAATTTAAAATGCGGCAATGCAATGCAGGTATATTACTTGCTTCCTTTTTCTATTCATCTTTTGAAAAAAAATATGAATCATAACTTACCGTCGCCGGGTGAAATGGTTTCCACATTTACGCCCATGATGATTTACTATTTACAAAAAGATGACTATTTAATTGCACTAATTAAATTGCACACCACAAAGCAAACTTATGTAAAATGAGATGGGATGGGCAACCAACCAATGGCGTACCAAAACCACAAACAAACCAAAGCGAAGCGATAGCGACGCCGAAACGAAATAGAGTAGTATCACTGTATAGATTATAAATGGTAGCTAGGTGCACAGACAGTTAATAGTTATAACGGTTATTTGTGTATAACGAATAACGTTACTTTTTAGGTTTGGCTATAGTTATAATTGCCTGTTATAGGTATAATTCAAATATAATAAGTAAACGAATTATATACCAGCACTTAATTATAGCAACGTACTGCCGCATATACAGGCAGTCTTCGTACTTACGGAATGGTTCTCGAAATACGCGACGTAATTCGAATCGCCAGGGGCGGGTCGGCTTTAGCACATGTAGCGCGGCCGGGTGCAATCAATGCCTTGGCGTCCTTTTGTATTAAAATGCGCAGTCAAAATGGTCTAAATGGTATGTTTACACGAAAAACTCAAATGAGTTCGGTTCCACAAGAAATCAAAATAAAAAAAACTGCATTTAAGTTCAATCTAAAAGAGGATAAGTGAATAAAACTATCAAGTTATCACGTTAAGGCATTTTTCTCCAAAAAAGAAATTAAAAATGAAAGACTTGCCCAAATAAAAGCCAAAATATCCAGATGAAATATAAATCGGAAAATAGTGTAAAAGGGAGCTATGACATTTCTCTATTACCCCGTTCGACTTCATTGTCCCAACCAGTCGAGAGTTCGAGACTCGACTTATATTATTATTATTATAGGTCTACCAGGATCTGATGGCATATAAAAAATTTAAAAAATAGCGATTTTCATATGGCAATAAAAAAAATTACATCTGTCAACTGAAATTTCGAGGAATTGTTTTTGGTTTAGCTTTAAATTTCGTGGTAAAAATGTCGAAGAAACCTCTTCGATCGCAAGCAAGAAATATTGTTTTCAATGTTTATCTAAGAATACTTGATGAACAAGGTGCAGAACAAACACAATCATCGATATTGAGCCATGTGCAAGCGTTGACTGGTTAGTAGGAATGACACGTCTTGATACTTAGGTTTAGGCACTTTGGCATTTTTCGTGTGTAATAAATACACAAGTCGACCGTATTAATTTATTATTATTATTTATATATATTGCTGTTATAAAAGAATGGCTTCAATCAAACAATATCCCTTAGACGATAATTGGCGTAAATGTCAATTACTGGAAGCAGTGAAAAATCATAAGTCTGAACCTAAATATCAGATAGATGAGATATTAAAATCACACGGCCACGAAGTCTTGAGGCTTCCACCATATCATTGTACGTTAAACCCCATAGAATTAATTTGGGGAATAATGAAACAAAAAGTTGCGGGTAAAAACGTCAATAGACCTGCAAGTGATATAAAATCTATAACAGAAGAAGCTTTCTGTCAAATAGGGATCGATGAATGGCGAAAATCTTTAGAACATGTAATAAAAATTGAAAATCAGTTCATAGAACAAGATAGATTAATTGAGATGCAGGAGGAAAGGTTTATCATAAATACTGCGTCTTCCTCGTCTTCCTCTTCCGATGAAGACTTTTTTATGGATGTGCAGTATTTGGAACCATTTTCAAGTTCTGATAGCCTATAATGAATTAATAAACTCATGTAAAGTATCAAAACGTTTTACTCCAATTTCCCCAGTATTGCTAGCGCCAATTTCTATTTTCCCTTTTTGCCATCAGATCCTGGTAGACCTATATACACGGGCGTAGCCTAGGTAGGGCCGGGAGGGAAAGGGGGGGGGGGGGTAGGTGTCAGCTGCCCCCGACCCTGGACGTCGGATGAAGTATCTAAAGTTTTTCCACTCTTTAAGATTTGTCCTCCCCCCCTGCTCCCTGGATCAGGACCTGGGTACTACCATGACTCTATAGTTATGAATATAATAAAATCATTTATATAGGTATATATAATATATTCATACAAAAATTGTGTATGTAGTGTGTAGGTAGTGTAACTAACCTATTACTAAGGGTTATCTTACTAATTACTTTTTATGAATATAATAATTCAACTGGATATCACTTGGCACCAATAACAAACTGTATATTGGTGCCCGCTGAACACCGAGACATGCCATGCGTTCGGTCCGGTCGGTTCGGTTGTTACAAGTGCGGACCGACCTTTAGACTGTTGCGAAACATCCATACCGCCTAGGAATAGGAATATCGCTTATTTACTCAAACTCAAATAATTTATTTAGTGTAGGTATGATACAGATATCATTTATGAACGTCAATTTTTTGCATTTACCACTGTTTCGCTAAGGTGCCTTTAAATCTTTGAGGAGAAAAGAAACGGCGAAATAAACTGCTCGGCACATCTTTTTAAACAATAATAATACAACTGCATTACAAATTTTATACCTACATACAAATACATACATACTAACATGAGCAGAACCGGTCACGGATGTACGCGGAGGTACTCGAATACCAACTGCTACCTGCATCGGACACGGATACCGCGCATATTTGACCAGGCCTTAATCGAACTCGGGACCCCTCGCTTCGCAGGCAGGGTCACCAACTCGCTAAAAACTAGGCTACGCGGTCGAAATGTTCTGAATGTTCGAAATGGGGTAGGATGTTCTTTTTTTAGCTTAAAACTTTTTGATTGGTTTAAGGAGTCTTCAAAATTAAACCAACAATACAAATATAAATATTTAATAGCAAACATTATACATCAACATGTAGTGCCAGGACTAGTATATTATGATTTATACACAAACAGTAATTTATAACTTTAAATACACAAATTATTATTAGTAAGACTAGAACAATCACGTAGACTGTAGAGATAAGATAATATTATCTACTCGAAAAAATAGTAATTATTATTATGTACTGTCGATAAAGAAGTAGTCAAGGCGGCTCTTTCGATTTAGCCCGCGAAATTCAATTTTTTTTTTACAAAATAGTAATTTAGCCTATAATAAAGATGTATTTTCTGAATAATTAAAATCACCACCTTATAGAATAATTTTATTTTCAAGGATTGAAAGTTTTTCATAGTAACCCGAACTCCAAGCATTTTAAATGTACCTACTAAGTACATAATATTGATGAATTTTGCGATTATTACAGTCCCGAATTGCACTTTAATATTTTAGATCAAAACTCGAAGTACTTTTTGGTTACACATTTCAAAATACGAAACAAAAAAGTTAAATTTCGCGGTCTACATCGATGTAACTAACCGATTAAGCGTAATCATTAAAAACGGACAAGTACGGATAGGTGATAGGGTAATGACAATTTGAGAGAGACGAGAATTCTGATCTACTCTGTTATTTTAGAAGGAATAAGAGAGATAAATCTAGATGTAGAGCAGAGGATGCTAAAAACAGCATTATAAAAAAGTGTCATGGTCGCAAAACTCATCTCTATACATATAGTCTGTGATTCCAACGCCAGAACGCCAGAACGCCTTGGATTCCATTCCAATTGAAGAAAAAAAAAGTCTGTGATTAATTTTTTTTCTACATAATTTAAAGGTTAATGCTTGACTACTATTCCACCTGATGGTAAGCAGCGATGTAGTCGAGGGTGGTAAAGCGCATTAACTTAGAAGCCTATTTACTCTTGACTTGAAGACACCTACATTATAATCGAACGGAAATACCGACGCAAGGAAATTTGTTCTAGAGTTTGTGAGGTAGTAAACAGGATAGTAATAGGATAGTTAAAATTTATAGTTGGTACAATCAATACACATAAATCCATGTTTAGTTAGTTTATCTGTTGACCGTGTGTAGTAATTACTCCGCAACTTTGGCGCGAAAAGATATTTTTGCAGAATGTCTTTTAAAGAAATACCTAAATCAGATAATTGTTATTTCCAATCAGCCATTACGTAAGCACTACGTCGGTATGTCCGGGTAATAATAGGTCTTTGTTTGTGTTTTATTAAAGCGAGGATGCACTTCTCGGTACCAAATTTGCAAAAACCTAGCATTTTTACTGTGTTGTCGCCAAATAATTGTTCTAAGTTACAACATTTCGACACTGAATCTTTCAGTTTTTGTTACTACACATTTAAGATTTATTTTTATCAACATAATATTTAAGTAAGTAAACATTTTTTCTCACAATCACAATATTAAGGACAACAAAACTTAAGTTGATTTCAGTATTATTTTACAAACTTTACTAAGCACTAGTAATGTAATAAATGCGAAGAATAGGTAATACATGTAACATATAAGTTACAATAAACATTATTAACACGTACTTAATGATTGAAATTATTACCTTTCCCAGTCATTACTTAGTAAACATTAAATTCTTTAATTATTTAGTTATGGATTTATTTTGTTAGGTACATTTTGGTGAATTAAACTTTTTTGTTGGAGAGTGTACCTATACAGTACATAATAATGAATTAAATACAACTGCATTCAAATAGTGGGAAGGGGCTTATTATAATTTCGTATCTACTAAATTTAAGAAGATTTCCTGAGCAAAGTACCTAATTGTTTAAAATGTGAGATTTTCATGGCGCACCATAAGACCCCCTTAGTAAGGGGGGTGTAAGTAGGTAGTAACCTAAAGTTCGCAACTCAATACGGCCATATAATTTAATTAATTTAGGTACCTAGTCATTGCATTTTATCTTAAAAAATATGATATTCTCGTAATCTCACGATTCTAGCTTGTGTTACAAGAAGTAGACCATAAAACTGAGATATTTTTACAAGATAAACATACAAAGCAAAATTTTATCGTATTCTCTTTTATAAAATTATTAACGTACCCAATCCATAAATAGTTCTCTTGGCGTTTTGTGCATCGAATTTCATACTTAAATTACTCTTAACCATAACATCTATATTAATAATTATCATAATAATAATATCTGTAAATAAGTTTTGATCACAACACCGATTTTAGACCATTCATACATTTACTAAATACAACTGTTACATACATCTACATTAAAAATATTAGTGGCGATTTTATAGTAGGTAGGTACGTTTTAATTATAATATTCTTTTTAACAGCCATTTAGTTATCATATTAAATTAATGTTATAGTAGTCTTATTCAGAAAAAGAAACCATAATTACCTACAGCAATTAGTACGTAAGTTATGTAAATAAAATTAAATAATCAAAGTGAATATTATGGTACATGTTACGACAGATTTTTTTAAGATTCAATGCTAGCCATACAGGGTGTATAGCTTACTTGACAGTTGAACTGTACAGGTAAACTTGAACGTATTTGCTGCAAACTGTGCAAGTATGTATGTAAACTACGTAGCTCAAAATTACCTAATAGATTGGCAAACTTGTTAGGTCAACCTAGCTTGTACGTATGTAAATATGTAGTTTTAACCATTTTACACTGCTGTTAAGTTTGATAAAAAATAAGTGTAATGAAACATCTACGCCAAAAAATCCGCAACTTCTTTCCTGCTATTTCAATATAATTATAAAGAGATATATTTGCCGAAATTGGTTTTGGATATTCTGAGATTTATAGAGCAGAATCTACGACAATTTTCTACACATACACCAATTTACAAAACATCAAATATACCTAAAGTAGGAGCAAAGGGTACAATTAAAATGTAAGTGTTTGAAAAGACGTTTTATTAGTATATTTTAAATAGATATTTTAATTAATTAGCATTAATATTGACTAATTTAAAAATGCAAATGGGCGTATGTCAATACCGATATTAAACGTCTTTCGAAACACACATTTACGTACTAACAACCATTTATATTTGTCTTAAGATAACACCGAACATGAAGTTACGTTTTTAATCTAATTAAATTGTTTTAATGCACTCTAAGTTTGTTATTATGCTCTGGTAGAAAGGGACTCAATACGGGAAGCATTTCATTGGCTGCGCATGTGTTGTACCATTTACAGAAGAATAGAAGACATGAAGAGGAGACCCTTTCTCCCTCTCTTAAATCCCGAAGTTTTGACAGACTATGCTAGACAAGGAACAGTTTTAAACTTTTTTCTTTTTACATCTAAACTTGGTAAAAATATGGTGTGGTATGGTATTGGTAAAAAGGACTGTACGAAGAAACTGAAAAATTGAAGTGATAGAGAGAATTTCGCTAATTTATTACTAAGACATCCAATAGGTTTATAGTAGGTAGGTATTATTAGTTTGATTTTGACTACTAAAAGATTACTTTAATAAATATAATCAGATTTTGCCGCTATCGATGGTATACGGCGATTGTGAAACGTCAATGGACGTATGTTTTAACGTCATTGAAATATATTTAGGTAGAGTCACAGCTTCAAGTATCTACGTCCCATAATAAAAAATTGACATTTAATTGACGGTTGTGGCCAAACTATTGGGGTTTAGAAGTATTGTTGATTGTATACCACACCGAGATTCCAAAAATATATTAGTGGATATCTACACATTTATGCGAAAACGGATCTGATTTAATCACAAATAAGTCAATAAAGTAACATCTTAAACTGTTTAAATTTTTACATTTTCCAAAATACAGAAAGTATTGTGCAAATAATAATTAATAAATTTCAAACGAGTTCTAATAAATAATTAACCCTTTTTATTTCCCATGTTTACCTATAAGTTATTAAACGAGTGTTCTATTATTATCAAAAGATGCGTGAAAGCTTGAACAAATATTGTAATAGGCGTGTTTATAATCAAAGTTTGATACGATATGTAGGATTTACGATGATATTAAGTTTTGTATCTGAGTATTGTTATGACCTATTAATTGTTTTCATATGAAAATATATTTGCAGTATCTTGCGTATAAAGTCGTGTATAATTATGTAATATATACGACTTTACACATATTATATGTAACACATGGTGTCGCGTAAAGTATTCTTAAAATATAATCATTTAAATAAGTCGCGTCGCTCTATTCTTTACATTTGGCATTTGATTTGGCTTTAATGCGTATAAAGTCGTATGTGAAGATACGATAGTTTGCAATTGTTTTTGAAGTAAGATACGATAATGAACGTATGAATATAAGATTTACCATGTACCTATCAAGTTAAATGATTTAATTATTCTTGATATACAAAACAAAATTGGTAAAATATGTTCAAAAGATAAATAATTACATTTCTTTAAAATGTAAGTAGTACCTATCATTTATAAATAACTAAAAATGAAATACTTTTGATCTAACATTCACAACTTATCTTAAAGTAATTTATTAGTTGAAGCAACTTAAAACTAACACATAATTAGGTATGTAAACAAATATAAGTCATACATATTTTGATTGGCATACCTATATAGCTATAATTTTATGCATAAAAAAGTTATGTAAATGTTTCGTTTCTTACAACCACGAAATCTGTCACGAAATCGAGAATATAATCAGTAGCAACCGATCAGCGGCACCTCCTTACTTGAATACTCCATGTTTTACTTGAATCTTTCATTTTTATTGTCACAACCCTATGTGAACGACTGTCTGCGAGGGAGTGTCCTGGTTGGCTGTCTCCATTTCAATAATCCTCTTTCTTCAACATAATGTTGCAAGAGCTTCGTATATAAAATTACCTTACCCCAAAGATTTTTAATATAATTTCGCATACTTTGTGGCGCCCTCCTGAATACTTACATGTAAGATGAACATAGGTGAAAATATTAATTTAATACTCAGGAGGGTATCTAGTAATTCTTACTTATCAATATAAGGGACAGAGTTACATGCGCTTGCGAATGCGAATGCGAATGTATGTTACGCTTAAGCTGCTGAACCGATTTAGATTTAATTTTGTATTGAGATAGTGGAGACTCAGGAATGGTCATAGCATAGTTTTTATCCCGATAATACGTTCCCTTGGGATAAGTTTAACGGTACCTCGTCGTTTTCTGAACCTACGCGGGCGAAGCCGCCAGAATAAACTAGTATATAGTGTACATGTAGTAAGTAGGAAATACGATTTTAGTCGTAAAATTAGTTTAAAACAATCGTGCATCTCTTCGTCGTAAGAAACGAAACTACCATTGACTATTTCATCTTGCAAAAGTAATTCGATTAAATATCAGGACGGAGTGGCGGCTGCGTGCAGGATATCCTATGGGGTGGCGGCGTCTTCTTCTTGGTTGTGCTTGGCCAGCGCCAGCAGAATCATTGTGAGTTGCTTCCTGCTTATCTTCCCTTCGCTGCTGTATTCGACGCCTTGTAGAATGGTTTCTTCGAATTCCAAAAGATCTTGAGCGTCGTAATCCTGTAAGATGAAGGTTAAAAATGGAATGGCTGGTTAAAGAACGGATGTAATGTCTATTCATGTTTTACTCCAAATCAATCCTCTATTTCCTTGCTAAACATACAACATAGCAACAGGTCTAGTCTGGTAGTTTGCTAGGTTCTGTATCTTCCAGGTTAATCCTTTTATAACAGCCGATCCTGGAGAACAGCGCAAGGAGCGATCTATCCAGACCCCAGATGGCCAGAGATCCGAACATTGGCAGCCCTAGAGCTGTTGACTGTCCAAACACAAAGACGCTTCGTACAGATACCTGGAAAGGCGCTGCGTCAGCCATTATCAAAGATTTTTATATTTTTTTTGTCACAAAAAACTATTATAATAATTCACTTTATTGTACACCTTAGCAAGGACAGAAAAATAAGACATTTATACAAAATGTAACATAAAATGTGGTCTTCAATACCTGTACCTAATAAAAAGTACTTTATTTAATGGATATTAACGTATCTAGCACGTATTTTCTTCTAATCAAAATATATTTTACTTACTTTTTTTACTAATTCTAGCAGATCTTTGAGGAACCCGCGCAATTCTTCATTTTCTATCGATCCATTGTTATCCTGTGAAATTAACCAAGGTTATTAGAATAATAACACTATAGAATGACAGTCTTCATACAAACTCTCTGTCTAAAGTGAAGCACTAAACCAAAACTTTCCCGAAAGCGGAGAATGATTCGGCTGCGGATAATCATATGTTTTTAGCAATAATACAAAATAGATTTTCAGATATTTTGTGACACAATTTTACTGGACAATTCGTCATAATCCTTTTTTTTCGCGAGACACGTTTGGCATGCATTGACATGAGCTGCCCGGTGTTTGGAGCCATTTCTGGCTCCAAATAAGGTGCTTCAAAACGGCCGCGCGGACTTCGTTTCTATAGTGTAATTATTCTAAGCCAAGGTTATAATAACATTGACTAAATGTTTATGAGCACCTGATATTCCAATTGAAGTTATAAATAAGTAAAACTGCTGCTAGCAGTTTTATTGTTACTTACCCTATCGTAGAGAGAGAATACCCTTTCAATGTCGTCTTTCGTTAATTTCGTGGCGCCCTGTTGAAATTATCACAATATTAGGAGAATACGTTTGTTTTATCAACGTATTTAAATGTTTTCTGTCGTTCTTATGTATACAGACAGATATGAAAATTGTCTATACGTTAATAAAATAAACATACTGTATAATACTAAACTGTGATTAAAGAAACGTATGTCGGTTGAGTAAAACTAACATCAAAGAACATTTATGATAAGTAATTTTGTTACCATATTTTGTAGTTGTTTCCATGTATTATTTTCGAACAACCATAATAATGACTATAACTCCACCGAGTCCTTTTTCATTTATACTAAGTCAGGAAAGCGATCATGTCGTATCTCGAAAAAATGCAATTTTGCAATCCAACACCAGAGCTGAAAAACTTTTAAAAATTCAACCCTTCTAAACTAGAAGACTAGAGATATAATTTTTATAGCAAATGACTTTTACAATGAAATCTTTTTGCAATTAATGGAATCATGCTACCATTTTTTTCTGATTCCAATGAAGTATATAACTCATATTTGCATTTTAGCAAAGCTCTGTTGTAACAAGGTCGCCTTCCTGCCTCGATAAGTAACCGACTAACCAATAGACGAGCTTGTTAATGGGATGTGGCCACGGTCGCCCATTTACGTAACTTACACCAAAGGCAACAACCACATCAACAACAGCCGAAGCGTTTTATCAAGACAGAAGAGAGAAGAAAGAAAGCACCAATGTTATATAGTCTTTGGAAAGCACTGGCTCTCAAACCATCAGCCAGAATACGAGCGACGAGTCGTTTGGCTTACTCAAGCAAGAGGGCGTAGACGCGATTGTGGTTCCGATCGGGCACATTTATGTGGTAGATAAATGTTCGATTTAATTGTTTGTGATGTCTTATTTGTTTGTCGTCAATAAAATAGGCCGTCCTACCAAAGTGTCAGATTGTAAGCGTTTATTTAGACTTTTTAACAATGATACGATTTTAATGATGCTGCCATCATTATTTGCCAGTCGACTTCAATTTAAGTCGTTTTACATTATAGTAACTTATATTTTAAACTAATTCTAATTTAGTTTTTACGTCTATATTCATAATTTACACTAATAGTCAGAACACTAACAAAAGCAGTTTTTAAGAAGCATAAAAATTAATAGAAAACCTTTCAACTTTTGTTAGTGAGCGTACTACAATAAATGTGTAGATTTATATCCATCGCTTTTTTCAAATAGCTCAAGAACGAGTGTTTACAATCGAATAGATATTCAATATTAAAATTAAAAAATTTAAAAATAGCATACAAGTTTTTACAGCACATTCGACCTCTTAACTATTATATTCCGCAGGCTAAAAATGAAGTGTGTAAAAATCGACAGTTAGCCTAAGTGTAAAAGAAGTGTGATTAACTTCTCAGAAAACAAATACATTTATTTATTTATATATTTCTACATCTACATCTACATTACTTACATCTACAGTTGTCTAACAATGATGTTCGTCACTTACAGGCAGAAAAGAAAACTCACGCCATAAATAATTAGACAAAGAGAGAAAATAATTTATATGAGAGAGCCGATGATCGTTTGCGCGCCTTTGATGACTAGTGCAACCGTAGACGGAGAAAAAATATAGACCCATGGATGCCATCTATCGCACTCACACAAGAAAAGGAACAACTTACGCCCATGACACGAAAAAAAACGAGAGAGAATGATACGATGTTTTGTCTCACATTGCGTGCCGGTTTTTTCAAGGAAAGCACAGTTACAAGCAAAAGAGAATGGTTATTTTCGCCCGCACTATTCTCATGCGTCAAGTGCACTCCAGAACCATCATTATTATTTTTTAATCTTACCATTTACTTGGCATTTAAATCAGTATTTTTACCAGGGGATTTTATTTGAGCTAAAATAAGTAAGGAAACCGGAACTAAACAATTTAACAATTTATGACAGATAACTAAAATATCGAGTATGAAATCGATTATATTTTATTTGAACAGGTATGAAGTTGATTCTAAAATGATTCTAAAATTAAGTCTATTTTGAGAAAATTGAAAGTAGGGCCTAATTCCCAAAAGATTTATTCATGGTAGTCAATTAAAACATACCGGAGCTGTAACAAAAGGCCAAATTAGATAAAAGGGTCATTCAGCAACCTTTGAGCAACTTTGCGAACAATGAACACAGATTAATGTACTAGACCCAATTGAGGTTGCTAGTAGCAATGTATTCAAATGGATTGAATTTATTTAGCCACGATATTTTTTTCCAATATCAATAATATTATGTATTGTTATTGTAGGTATTAATATTTTTATACATATCAATAAAATAATACGAGTAACGTTGTTAGCGACTTATGGTTTTTGAGTTTTACATTTTCGTTATCTCTAAGTTTTATTTAGTATTTATTTACTTAATTTAATAATAATAATGTATTATTTTTATGATTTAATTCAATTCAGTCATTAGGTTTAATCTATTGTAAAGTGAAATTTTATCCGTTTGACGAGCCGTATAGCGCAATGGTATTTAACACGTTGCAGGACGTAGGCACTTTTTTAGTTCTTACGTTTCGTATGTTCGTTATTCTTAATAGTCAGACACGTATCTTTCGTATGTGGCGTTACATCATTGTTAGGGCGCGTTCACATAGGACGTCCATTTTACTGGATCCAGAATACTGGATCCAGTAAAACGGAAGGTAATATTCACACAGCATTTTGAGCGCGTTCACATAGAACGTCCGTTTTACTGGATCTGTTTTAACGGGTCAGTATTTCCGATGTGTGTGGGTTTTTTACTGGAGCCGGTATACTGGATTCTGTGTGAAATCGCTCATACAACTACATACGCTAATAACATATCCGTTTAAACGGATCCAGTAAAACGGATTGCAATTTATTTTGTTGGACCGGTATATTTTACTGGATCCGGTATACTGGATTCTGTGTGAAATCGCTCATACAACTCCATACGCTACTAGCATCCAGTATTCCGGATCCAGTAAAACGGACGTCTTATGTGAACGCGCCCTTAGACACCAAAGTGTACACTTACCTCGATGCCCTCCTAAGTGTGCGAGTGCGGGAGTAAGCGTAGGTAATTGTTAAGATAGACAGACAGAGACAGGCAAATTAAACGTCATGCTAACTAAACTTTATAGTCTGTGCAAGTGCTGACCATAGACTAGGCCGGTTTCGTAACTATTTTTTTGTGCTAAAGAGTCTCTTGCATCGTGTTTCAGTTTCTACAAGACTTTAATCTAGGAACTAGAAAGAGTTGTAGACAAGTTATATTGATAGAAAAATATGTTTACGTAAAGGTATAGAAACAAATTAATTTGTAAGTTTATGTAAATTAGATTTATTAGCTTAGCCTTTGAGCTTAGCTGAAAGCAATTTTGGAATGTGATAGCTACTTCTTTAATATTTAAAATTATGTTTTTCGTCTAACATTTTTTAATCATAAATTATCATCTAGCTAGGTCATATTTTTATCCATAATACATATATATATAAAGTAGCTACTTACCTAGTTATGATTTTTACCTTTTGAAACGAATGAAATATTTTATGCGATGAATGAATAATTTATAAAAAAAAATAAGCAACGTTTTTAAAAATACATTTAATTAATTGATCATAAAAATATTCACGATTCGTAAATACAATCATGAATAACGTACGAGACTCTTTGATTTTGAATAAAAGCAAGAAGTACGAAATTTTTGAAAAAGGTACATATAGAAATAATATACACATGCCAATTGGGTGCCAAAATATTAGATATTATCATTTCAGTTTTATTAACAATTTAAGCAGCTGTCAGTTTATTTAATAAAATAAAATTAATCAGTGAAAGACGTACACAATTGCGACACAACACACGATCAATTAAGCACGAACTGAAATAAAGATAAGCTTAACATTAACATTTTGTAAAGGACATTGCTATGCGCGTTTAATACGCGTAGTGTACGTATCGAAAGTTGTATCTTTTTGTATAGAAATGAAAGAACGAGGGAAGAAGGCGGGGTATTGAATGATGAATGTTCAAGTTTACTTGTGCCATAGAGTAATACAAAAGACATGTTTATAATATCTTGTCACTAACGAAGACGAAATATTACGAATATACCCACCCGATTTTCCGGGTCGGAAATAAATGTTATTTGAATATTTTTTACGCACAATAGGGTTTTACTTTTTGTGCGTGTGTGTTTATTTATTTGGCACGGCTCGTAGCCAAAATGGATGGAACGCGACAAGATCTTATTATAATTTGTATAATGACGTCATAAGTTGATTGTAAGAGTTTTAGAGGAAAAGATTTAATAAAAGCTTGTTTTTAAAAAAGTTTTTTACTTTTATGCAATTTTTTACTTTTTAGTTATCGCCGGACGGGTATTTGTATTCTTAGCAAGTCCTTTCATTTGATACCTATATCGTAGGAAAACATAAAAAACATAGTCCGCCATTTAGAGTGACGTCACTATATTTTTCGAATTATTCTCAGCAAGCACTTTCATTTGATACCCATATTGTACTTTAATAATAACTAATCCGCCATCTTGTGTGTTCTGCCATGTTGGATTAGAATGACGTCCTACAGCTACCCTTATATTGTCATCCAAAATAAACGTGTATACAAAATTTTAGTTCAATCGGTTAAATATATCTGCTGCAAGTTTCCATCCGAACATAATGTAGTCACATACATACAAACTTACATTCATACATACATACTTACATATATTGCAAGTTAAATAAAAAGCTTTTCAATAACAGGTGTACTCGTATTTTTAGCTATTATTCCAATTGAATCATTCATATTATCATTCATCATTCTTCATGAAGTAGGTCCGAATCCGAACTACGAGTAGCTAAAAGACTATTTGTTGGAATTAGATTGAAAGTGTTAGTTCAATTGGGTGTGAATGGCTTTCAGATTGGTTTACGCGGGAAATGAAAACGTCATGGCTGTATGGGTGTACGTGACGAGTCACGACTCACCTTGAATACTTGTCTGCATAGGAAGTTTTCTTTGACTGGTAGCAGCCTGAAACATTGAAGTTTTAAATTTTATTACGTGATAATGTCTCCTTTTAGATTATTTTCAGGCCCGAGGTAAGAGTAAACAGAAAAAATAAGATTTCAACGGCATCCTAGATGATTGATAGATGTGTATGATTGACTGGTAGATGTGTAAAAAATATTAAACTTAGACTTAAACGAATATCGAAACAACTTTGTAAGAAATGGTTGTTAAAAATTGGATTATTTCAAAGACTGCATGAAATTTTTTCATTTAAGTTTGGGTTAGGATAAACAGAGAAGGTACTTGATACTCCTGATAGTGCCTAAGTGGTTACCGTGGCCCATGGACATCAGCATTGGCCAAGAAATAAGGAAGAGGAAAGTAAAGTACCTGCTGGTTCTCAAGCTTCCAGCCAGCACATGACAAATCGTTTGGCTCAACTCCAGCATGGGGGTAGTCATTCAGCCGGGGTTCAGCCCTATCCCGTTATAGCGTTATATTTTGTATACGTAGCCATAAGTAGCAGTATAAACATGTTTACTTACTTCGCCATTTCAGAAAGTTGCAATCTGCCGTCCTTATTGGAATCAAATACTTGTAGCTGTAAATAAACAATACATAAATATATTATACTTAGTATTAGGTATATATCACAAAAACCAACGCTAAGCAGAGGAAACAAGCACTAAAATTATTAAAATTATGGTAAAAAGTGTTTTTATTATATAACTTTATTGTACCAAAATTCAGAACTGAGTATTTACAAAGAACAATATTAACATTAGTGCTCTTGGAAATCATTCTCTCTCAATCCAAAAGATGAAGAGTTTTTTTTGTGTATTTCGCGAATCCCTCGAACTGCCAGACGGATTTGAATTTTTTCTTGTGTATGATAGCCACACTCATGAGGAAGTCTACAGGCTACAATTTTTAGTTAGCCTTATATTTAGTATAATTATTGATTTTACTGAAGCGAAGCATAGGGGTGTTACCAGCAACAAATAATTGATATGGGATGATGATATGGAATATTTCTATCAACCACAATAAACAGAGGTTTTAAATATATTTTATATCTCATTATTTTATACGAGCCCTATACTATACTAACGCTAAAGAAAGCTGTATTCAAGCGTATGAATTTTCCAAGTCAATAATTATGTTTCCATACGCACATTAACATTGACTTTACTGCAGCGTGTAGGTATTCGTGTCATAAGCATTTATGTTGTTACAATAGAAGGTAATTTATGTTGGTAATCTTGCTAAAACATGTCATCAGATTTATAAAGTACTCTGTGCATCAGGTGAAACCTGCGTGTTTGTACGTGTGTATTATCACATCGTTGAGAAACTATTTTGGAATATTAACACGCTGTGAATATTAAAAAGTCTCGTCATTGGATTCTGGTCGGTACAGTAAGTATCAATTTTATCTATAAATGCTAATATTATTTTTGTTGTTTTTTATTTGTTTGAACGTTTATTTAAACGCACTAATCTCTGGATGAGCCATACCAATTTGAAAAATTGTTTTTAGGTATGTATTATGCCACGTTCATAAAAAAGGCCTTCCATGCTTCCTATAGGCTACTATTTTTACTACGAGAGGGAGGGGAGTAGTAAATATTTTGATGTCGTAATTAATATTTTTATATACCAAAGTAATTATATTTATATGTCTATTACAATTTCTATATATTAGTTGTTAATAATCCCTCTGATTTAATAAGACCTTATAAAGGTATAAAACTTGCGGACTAATTAGCCTTCCTTTTCTTAGTTTTTACGAGTATTACAAAATATTGATTATTTAATTTCGAGAGAGAGGGAGAGAGAGTAGATACATCTAATAGAATCGGAATCATTCTTTAATTAATAATTATGTGGTAATTATAATAATATGTAGTTCATAAATAACGCCTAAACGATGAATCTCTTGTCATCGGCTTATGTAACGGTTTATTCTGAATTAAATTAATGTGAAAATTACAATAGTTAATACGTAAACCAGTTAATATGAAATACACTTAATATGGTCTACATTCGAACTGTTTTACTGAAGGACCCTTGATGAAATTTGTTCAAAAGCCACTCGTATACAAAATATATAAATTGATTCCCCCACAGCTCTCAACCAATTATTACGGCTTGGATCGATTCCGATTACGATTGTTCAATTATGAATAACATGGCGGTCTGTAAAGCTATCATTCTAATTATCCAAGCCTATTTGTTGTATTGAAAACATGCGTGGAGTCCCTAATTGCAAATGTAGTGAAACTTCACACTACGAAATTCAAAAGCGGAGGTTATTTTAATTGATTTTAACAGATTTTTTACGTTTAGGTACTTTTAATATAAAATTTATAATTTTTTGCAATTAGTTACTTAATTAATATTTTCGGGCGACGACGGTATAATTAGGTATCCACATGCTAATATTATACAACTGAAGAGTTACTATGATTGTTTGTTAGAACGGGCTAATCTTAAGAACTGCTAGTTCGGATTGAAAATTCTTTTAATGTTGGATAGGCCATTTATCGAGGAAACCTAAAGGCTATATAACTTCACGCTACGACCAATAGGAGCGGAGCATCAATGATAAATGTTGCAATAATGGAAAATATTTAAAACGTAAACGTAAAAACAAGTTTTGCGAAGCGGGGGCGGGTCCAGTAGTATACAGGGTGTCCCGTAAGTAGTGGACCAATGGGTTATGGGGAGTAGTGGGACTTATTATCTAACGAAAATACTAAACTTTACAGTCCTAGGCCTTGTAGGCCATAACTCAAGAACTACAAGGTCTAGGACAATAAAATTTAGTATTTTTGGTAGATAATAAGTCCCACTACCCCCCATAACTCGTTGGTCCACTACTTACGGGACACCCTGTATAATATTTACAATTGGACTATGGTAACTATGACTCACAATAAAAATGTTTGATATTTACCATCGTGTCAGTGTACTCGATAAGTTTATCTTCGGACACGTCGTTTATCTTCTTGGCTTCTTTAAGAAGATCCCGAAGGAAATTCTGGGAAAGTTAAACGAAGATATTTGTCATAAGCGCAATCATAGCTGAGTAAATAGGTACGTTTATAAGTTATAACGACAATATTCGTTTTCCCTAATGAAAGCATTTGCTTCAGTAAAAACATTTGATTTAAAAGTATGGAATTTCAGTGACATTTTTAATATACGGAGTGATTGTATAGTAGGTACTAGGATAGGTACTAGGATAGGTTCTCGACATTTATTTGTTTTTTGTAATAAATATTTATCTTAACACTTTAATGTTTCCACAGAACAAAATAAACACACACATAAAATTACAAGGAAGGAATACCTAACAATGGAAATTTTATCGCTTTAAAGCGATTTCGAGCGAAGCGAGACAATATTGAAAGCTTCACATATAACCACTTTTTTTACAGAAAATAAAAGTATAAAACCAACTTGAAATATAATTAACTTTTTTTATTTCATACTCAAATATTACTTAATAATAGTTAAAACAGTCCTTAAGTGATATTTCACTTAAGGACGTAGGATTATTATCCTACCTAAAGTCCTAAGCTAATACCTCACATATTATTCTGCTACTATTTTCAAAACATTAAGGCACTACATTATCTCTTACCTTCAACTCGTCTGCCTCAATGTAGCCACTCCCATCAGTGTCGTATTCACGCCAGATCTGAAAATTTTAATGATTAATGACACTCCCGCGCCAGGGGAACGATCCTTCATAAGAATCTACTCGTATTTCATGTGTGTCACGTATTTCTGAGATAACATTATTACAGCAGGTACACAAATTGTATTGTAATACAATACCCATCCTGGGAGTCCCCAGGTGAGTAATGTTACGAGATTCTGAATAATTAAACATGTAATAACTAACAGTAACAAAATATTTGAAATGAAATATATATTTATAGGTCCTGAGTATAAGAAATGGATTTTTGTTTTTTAACGTACATTAAATGTAGATAGAAGGTAGGTAGTAGAGATACACATGCTTATTTTAAGCACGAAA
Organism: Ochlodes sylvanus; assembly: GCA_905404295.2. NCBI lineage: Eukaryota > Metazoa > Arthropoda > Insecta > Lepidoptera > Hesperiidae > Ochlodes > Ochlodes sylvanus. Next base: position 3,604,562 of record FR990149.1, read on the forward strand.
GCATGCTTTTAGTGAGCTTTTGCTATTTACAAGCATAGGTATACGTTGCTTTGCTCGAAAAACGCATGCTTATTTTGAGCACGCTCAAATAAAACAGTCTTTTGTTAATAGAGCATGCTACCTGCGGCGTGGGTGGAAGGTAGCACTAAACAGAGTGGAAGGAGACGTGCTTTGCGCACGACTCCATAAAAAAAATCCTAGCCGTATTGTCTATGAGTAATGCTCATTTCAAGCAAATGTAAGCTAAAGGGCATGCTCGTTTTAAGCGTGCTTATGAAGCATGCTTTTTAAAAGCATGTATATCTGTACCTTAAGTCAAGCGAAGGTACACGGTTATATAAACGTTAGAAGGACAGCTATTGTTTACCTAATGGTTCCGACTAGGATCGTGTCGCCCGATCGCTCGATCGGTGCGACAAAACTAGAGCACACTTTTACAATGTGCAATTGTCTACTTGCATGTCTAGCACACTATTATAGCGTGTTGTTTTTATTGTTTGCATTAAATTGAAGAGAATTTAAAATTTATTTATTTATTTACATGTTTCACAGGTTTTGATCACACTTTGAACACTTTTTAGTGCCTAGTCATTTAGGTGTGACTGAGATATTTTAAACATTCTTACCTTCATGAATTCCACACTAGACTCTAATGGGTTATCGAATCTGAAGAGAAGCAAAAAATTCTCCTCCATCGGCAATAACTGCGCCAACTACAACAAATAAAAATATATTTTTAAAGCAGAGTGTAAAGTAGGTATTATCCATCTTCTACTTAAACCTTAATCTCCCATTATGGTGCTGAGTCTGTTTAACAACAGACTGAACTATGGCAGCCGGTCCATTCTCCTCGCATCTTCTGGACTCGGTAGACAAACAGAGAAGGAGACCAATAGAGACTTGTACTTGACTGTCTTGTCTTTGTCATGACTAAGCATCGAAATATAGTTCTTTCGAACGGGAGATTAAATTTTTTTTACAAGTTTAGGTCTGCATTTGAAATGAATTATCATTTGTTTCACTAACGGAAAACATCGCTAGAAAATTAGCAACCTTCAATGATTCGTCCGTGATAAGTACGTGAAGTCTGATAATCTCCTCGGCCAGTGTTTTAGATTATTACACACCTCTATTACACACCTCTAAATGATACAGAAGACTCGAATTAATTGCAGCAGCATACCTGCTGCTGCAGTTGCTTAGCAGCAGTAGAACTGTTACAGAAGATGATGAAATTGGGTTTCATAAAATTGGATAGCGTTAGGTTACTAACTATCCTAACCATGTTTAAAGAGTTACCTCTCGTATATCGATCTTTCCATCCTGGTTGTCGTCGTATGCTTCCATGAAACATGCCTTTAGCTCCACCAACATGGAATCCGACACCGCCTGGAAACAAAATCAAAATAAATAAGGTACTTTTAATCTATTACTTATTTGACGACCCGGATGGCGCAATGGTTAACACGCTGGATCGCCGTTCCGAGGGTCCTGGGTTCGATTCCCAGCGAGGCGGAAATTTGAATGATGAATTTAAATTTCCGTTCTTGGTCTGGGTGTGTGTGTTCTTGTCTTGTGTGTTGTCCATGGCACCCACGACACAGGGAATCCTAGTGTGGGGCTATGAGCGTGTAGCGTTACTTATTAGCGTTTTTTTATTTAATTCAGAAAAAACAGGAAACTCTTCAATAGCTATCAAATTAAATTCAATTGCTAATAAAAAAGAGTTCCATTGACAATCAAATTAAAAGAAGGTAGCCCAGTCGATCGTGACCCTGTCTGCGATGCGGTCCCGTGTTCGTTTCACAGCTGAGGCAGATATTTATGTTACACTAGCGACCCGCCCTCGCTTCGCTTCGGGAAACTTATTCCTTCGGTTTGCAAAGATTTAGTTATATATTTTGGATAATTCACACTATATCTTTTTTAAATTTATAGCCTATGTGTTATTCTGATGTGAAAGCTATATTATTGTAAAGTTTCAGCAAAATCCATTCGGTAGTTTTTGCGTGAAAGAGCATACATTCGTACATCTATACAAACTTTCGCATTTATAATATTAAAAGGATAATTTAAGCCAGATAAAATTGCCTAAGCAATATTTTCTTATATTCCCTGCACTGTGTTGTTATAAACAAATAATTTCAATGTAGATTCGACATTTTTTTAGTTTAGGAAATATTATGAGTCATTGTTTTGTCGGGAACCGTGTTAAATTGTGGCCCATTAATGGCCGAAGCCATGTGAGATTATTAATACAACGTAGACAGACTTAATTGATTGATTTACGGTAGCTCTCAATGTTCTTTCTATCCAATATTCTCAAGTCAGACTTAGAAACTGTCCAATGTCGCAGTATAACAATAACAACTAACTTTAGTTGTTTTTACTTTACTTACTATCTTATCTATTATATTTAGACTGATTATATTATTGGAAACGGTCGTAAGATTAACGATTGCTTATTATTGCACCTAAACTTAAACTTCGACAACAAATGTCGTCATCCATGTCAAACGACGTAAACACTGTCAAATGATATGGGTAATGACATGAAATTGATGTGGAAGAGTGGGTCCTTCTGGCACAGGTATCTATATACTTAAAAGAAGGACTCAACAATGTTGATTGTAACCTTTAATTGTTTTCCCAATAAAGATTATTATTATTATTATTATTAATGACTGATTTAGAAGCCCCACTTTAGGGCTCCGTTGTGGCTGCAGTAGACCGACGAGCGGAAATTTAAATTTTGTTTGGATTATAAAATATCCGACAAAGCCAAGCTAGTAGCAAACAATTTTTATCTCCTGTTTCAAGGAAATTACGGGCCCGTTTTGAATTTCGCCGAATATATTTTTCTTCTGAATAATGAACATAATTATCAGCACTAATTGCGGAATTATCGATATGGTGCTTGAACAGAAGTAACTTTCCTGGTATCGACTTAAGGGCACTTTAATCAGTGCAAGAATCCATACTAATAGTATAAAGGTAAATAGCTCTGTCGGTGTGTTTATCTGGCCTAGTTACGTTTAATGAACCTTTTCGAGTTTTCGCTTAACCGATTGAGATGAAATTTTGTGTCGAGATAGTCTGAGACCCGGTAAAGGACATTTATGTGGAATTTATATAGTACTAGTTGTCCCAGCGTGCTTCGTACCGCTTTATAATTAAAAAATGTTTTAGTGATTAATCGACAGCAACGCCACCTACCGGGTCCAATTGTGAATCTAAACCATTCTCGGATCCACCTGAAGACACACAAAAAATTTCAACCAAATCGGTCAAGCCGTTTAGGAGGAGTTCAGTGACATACACACTCACACTCGAATTATAATATATTAAGATTATTCAGAATTTGAAGCGCTCATAGCCCGGCGGCTTGCGTCGATCTCAAGTGATCGACAAAGTTAAGCAACAGCGGGCGCGGTCGGTAGTTGGATGGGTGACCGCTAGTGGCAAAAATTTCTTGAGCGCTTCCGTGCTTCGGAGGGCACGTAAAGCCGTCGGTCCCGGTTGTTATCATTTGGTAGCAGTCGTTAAGCCATGTCGGATACCTTCGGGCGGCTTAAAATTTCCGAAACTTGGGTTGGCCACTAACCCCTCCACCAATCCGCACTGGAGCAGCGTGGTGGAGTATGCTCTAGGCCTCCTCAGGTACGAGGAGAGACCCGTGCTCAGTAGTGGGCCATTAATGGGTTGTAGCCAAGATTATTCAGATAATACGTTCCCTTGGGATCATTTTAATGCTATTTGGTCGTTTTCCAAATCCCAAGCTGCGAGCGAATACCATTATAATTATTTTCTTTATAATTTTTTGCAGTAAATTTATCAAAATTGCACAATTGATTTAATTATATAGGCGATGATGACTATTTACCGTCTGCTTCGTGTTTCAGGCTATAAAAAATATGTAGAATGGCATACAATACTGTGTAAATATAAAAATAAGTATAGCGGTATTGCATCGCTATCGATGAGTGGCGAGCGGTCGACACAGAGTAGAAAGATCTATGAAGCACCGTGCAAAGAGAACAAAAAAGTTTCAGGTTCAACGCCCTAACTCGTGTGTTTTAACATATAATTTTTATTCTCAGCGCGCTTGAGAAGTTTCAATTAAAAAAAATAGTAGAAACTTCTCTTTAAACACTTTCCCAGAAGCGATCGTAGAGCGATTGCCTGACTCATAGTCAACAAGTATTATAAACTAGATAACCCAGATAATCTTATCAGTTGCAAGACAGGTGGATGCTTGATATAAATATTGTCCTTTAGACAGATTAGGTATACAGCTTATCAAACTGTTCGAGACCGCTGTAATATTCTGCTGAGAGACAAGTTTGTTCAAAGGTAAGATTTACATATTTTATTTTTAACAGCTAAATAAATTTAGTTTCAAAAACTAAAAAAACGCTTTGTTACTAATTGAATTAAATCTAGCAACAAATTTTGTCACTGTGCTGTTCACGGTTGAGGAGCTCCCTTGTTTGAAATTAATCCAGAGTGTTGTCCTCTATCCGGTCATGCTTGTCATAAAATTGTCGAGTCTATTGCACAGCACAGAATCTCTATATTTTGTGGTACTAGGTAGTACTTAAAGTAGCAGCACAAATCGAAGGCCCCTTTGACGTTTACTTGACGTCTGTCCGATCATCAAGTTTCGTAATTATTACATAAATTTGAAGGAGCAAATTGCTGTTCTTCATTGTCAATAGTGATGTGCAAAAAGTCATAAAATTTATCGAATGTATAACTTAGGACCCAAAGTTAATTAATTACATGGATATTGAAACAATATATATAATTAAATATTATGGACTAATGCGGGACCATATAAACAAAGAATATGGTACCGCGAACAAATTCCTTCACGTTTTTACTAACAAAATACAGTGCCACCTTTAATAAAGTAAGTAAGTCAATTGCATAAATGAATATACTATAAATCATCTCAACCCAACAAGGCCCACTACTGAGCTCAAAGCCGAGGAGACCTTAAATATAAGGTGATTCGTAAGACTCTTGTGATATTAATAGGGGGTACTCAGTATTCCATTCTCATTCCAAATATGTAATAAAAAGGGTGCTTAAAATTCTTATTCCAAAAATGTATCGATGCGACTCGCACTTGACCATATTTTTTCGATACTAAATTAACATTTTTCACGTCACTATTTTAATGTGTCAAAGGGGCCTTAATTTTCTGCTGCTACTGTAGTTATAATTGCTTGTAAGATTTGACAAAAAAAATAGTAGATGTTAATTAAAAAGATCGGTATACCATTGTGTTAAAATATAATATTACCTGAGTTATATTTTTTACATTATGTTTTATTTATTACAATAATGACAGCCATTTCAAAAGTCGGACTACATTCAAATCCTGCTCGAATATCCAACTTAACTTCAATATCCAATAATGATGCGCGTATAGCAATTAATTTCATCAATTGCTTCGGTGAAGGAAAACATCGTGGAGGAAACCTGCACACCTGAGAGTTCACCATAATGATTTCAAAGGTGTGGGAATTCTCCTAATCCGCACATCCGCCAGCGTGGCGGACTGTGGTATGTACTCCTACATATTGTGAGAAAGCTGTTGCCTTCGGGTCTCGTCTGGCAATTCTAACCGTCCGTCCAACCGGCCGTCTCTCGGCAATTCTAACCGTCCGTCCAACCGGCCGTCTCTCGGCAATTCTAACCGTCCGTCCAACCGGCCGTCTCTCGGCAATTCTAACCGTCCGTCCAACCGGCCGTCTCTCGGTAATTCTAACCGTCCGTCCAACCGGCCGTCTCTCGGCAATTCTAACCGTCCGTCCAACCGGCCGTCTCTCGGCAATTCTAACCGTCCGTCCAACCGGCCGTCTCTCGGTAATTCTAACCGTCCGTCCAACCGGCCGTCTCTCGGCAATTCTAACCGTCCGTCCAACCGGCCGTCTCTCGGCAATTCTAACCGTCCGTCCAACCGGCCGTCTCTCGGCAATTCTAACCGTCCATCCAAACGGCCGTCTCTCGGCAATTCTAACCGTCCGTCCAACCGGCCGTCTCTCGGCAATTCTAACCGTCCGTCCAACCGGCCGTCTCTCGGTAATTCTAACCGTCCATCTAACCCGCCGTCTCAAGGCAATTCTAACCGTCCGTCCGTCTAACCGGCCGTCTCTCGGCAATTTTAACCGTCGTCTAACCCGCCGTCTCTCGGCAATTCTAACCGTCCGTCTAACCGGCCGTCTCTCGGCAATTCTAAGCGTCCCACGGTTAGAAAAGCCGATGATGACGGGCCTAAATTAATATTTTCTTTAACAATGTCCACAGATGAAGTCTATTCTGGCCATCTGTGTGGTGCTGGCGGTAGCGGTGGCCAACGGCGCTGTGGTGAAAGCTCCTAGCTCCCGCGCTAACCTGAGCATCGGATACATTAACACTGGAGATAGGCTACTCCACAGGTAACTTGGCTTCTCTCTTCTCCTCGTTTCTCCTCATAAAGGATATGTAGACATATCTCCTGCAAACGTTTAGTGACTAGGAAATTGAAATAGCAAATTATATTTATATCATTTCTCTGTAAATATGTATAATAGCAAGTAGTTTATTTCTTGTAAGGCTTTCAATTTTGGTTAAATTTTGGGGACATCTTTAAATACATAATATAAATTACCTGTGCTAGGATGGCCTGCTCTTCCTTATGTTTAATCTACTTACGAACTTACTGACAGAGAATTTAGTCTGAACCGGAGGTCCTAGAAGCATTGAACTTGTTCAGGAGTTTCTTATATAAAAGGAGTAAAATAATAAATAAGTATTTGAAAATAAATAAATCACGCCACAATTCAATAATCATTAAATACAACCAATAATCATAAAATGTATCATTTATCTTTATTTTTAATACGCTTTTTTGTACTATTTATGATATTTTTATGTTTTAGTAATTTAGTGATGATCAAAAAAACAAGTTATTTATTAAACAATTAGACAATATTCTCAATAACTCCGCAAATTTCCAGCACGGTTGTTTAGTCCTTACGCACGACAAAATTACATTAACATTTTAACGACTTTCATTAACTTTAAAAACAGCCGTTGAAAATAAAACCCTTTATTCTGAGGAATTTAATTTAGACATTAACCGTTCCGAGAGATGTAATTATCTTTATCATCAACAGAAGTTTCAAAGCGCAGTTTCAAAGTTTACAAGAGGTATTCAGAGTTTTACAGTCAAGACGATATTGGAAATGGTAATATTTTCCGATGCCGTCGGCGTCTCAAATATTATGCTTGAATTTTTAGGAGTGCTTGGTTATATCAAGCACCTTTTGCGAGATTTCGATTCAATCAGTTGTGGTGCGAACTGATTCAATATGTTGCATATATCTTGAAAAAGGAATTCGTGTTCGAATTTCAATTATTCATAAATAAATTAAATCTTAATATATATAATTCGAGTGTGAGTGTGTATGATACTGAACTCCTCCTAAACGGCTTGACCGATTTGGTTGAAATTTTTTGTGTGTCTTCAGGTGGATCCGAGAATGGTTTTGATTCACAATTGGACCCGGTAGGTGGCGTTGCTGTCGATATATCACCAAAACATTTTTTAACGACTGGACCGATTTGGATGAAATTTTTTGTGTGTGTTCAAGGGGATCTGGGAATGGTTTAGATTCACAATTGGACCCGATAGGTGGCGTTGCTGTCGATATATCACCAAAACATTTTTTAATTATAAAGCGGTACGAAGTACGCCGGGACAACTTGTAAATATATAAACGCTTAAACATTCATACTCATACCCCATCTACTAGAATTACCTGCCGCGGTTGGCATGGACAACACGAAACATCACCCCATGGACCCCATGAAGCTGAGAACAAACATTTCATCATTCACATCTGCCCCGGCCGGTAATGACACCATGACGGACTATAATTCGAAGAGGCCTGGGTTCGATTCCCAGCGAGGTGGAAATTAAAATTATGCGCATTCACTGTTCTTGGCCTGGGTGCGTGCTTCGACTCGGATGGCGCAATGGTTAACACGCCGGATCGCCGTTTCGAGGGTCCTGGGTTCGATTCCCAGCGAGGCGGAAATTTGAATGATGAATTTAAATTTCCGTTCTTGGTCTGGGTGTGTGTGTTCTTGTCTTGTGTGTTGTCCATGGCACCCACGACACAGGGAATCCTAGTGTGAGGCTGTGAGTGTGTAGCGTTATTTATTTATTCCTATGTTGTGCATGACACCCACGACACAAGGAATCTTTTGAACAATGTATTTATGTGTTTGAGTGATGTACAACCGCCCAGAATTAATATAAAACTGAAGGGTAATGAAAAACCATGATAAAATTACAAGCGAAACTAAATGAGAATGAAATTAACGGCGAAAATACCCTTTTAGCTTTGAAATAATTGTTAAAAGCGTTTCACTACGATGAAACGTAGAGCACTTGGGAACAAGAATTAATAAGCTTAATGAAGCCCCGTTCTCCCTCTTCGCCAAAAGGACCGCAATTTAGTTGACTAGCTTTCAAATTACTCTTACATTTTGATCAATACTTCTGAGTTATTGAATGAAATTTTACGGACTAAAGTGGGGAATATTGATTCAAAAAGTGCCTATCAGCAAATAAAAACAGCATTTATGTTCGCTGATGCCTGTAATAGGTAGAAATGATTCAGATATACATTAATTTGGCAAAATATAGTAGTAGTAATAATAAGTAGTTTCCGAACGTGAATAGACATCATCCTCTCGGATATTCTTGCCGAAGATGCCATTAGGACGTCTACAACCAGCTATATTTCGAAGAGGTAAAGGATCTCCAAAAAGAGTAATTCTTCTCCATTTTCTTCTCGGCTAAGCCTTTCCAAGCTCGCCCTTCTGTCCGTGTGAAGCTTTAAAGGCCTCTAGAGCCAACAGCAACTATTTATTTATTCTTTACTGAACCTTACATAACTAATTGAACAATATGCGGACTTAATGCTAAGAGCATTCTCTGTCAGTAAAACAATTAAGATCCATCAGGCACAGGCAAAACACGGCTCCTCCCTAGGCATGACACCTTGACTGGGTGGAGATCTCCTTTTGATAAAGTTCATATACTTAGTTGTCAAAGTAATCAGTTTTATAGTGAAGAGAACTTGAGACATTATTTAAAGCGGATATGGCTCAGTATAAAATTGTATAAAATCCCACACGTAACACGATATTCATTCATTAATTCGCCACTAAACTGCCCGAAACCACATTTTGAAATAATGAATCCTGTGAAAGTTGGCAATTCGCTAATTTCATCAATTAGTAAAACGGTAATGATCATCATGGTTTAACAGATTCTCTTGAATCATACGAGTAGCTGGGGCTATCAATAAATTACTTCACATGAATTTGTTGATTTTGGGGGTTATTTAATGGGATGCCAATTTAAAATACCCGTCTGAACATCTTTTCAAGTTCGGGTACAAGTACTTGTTTTCGTCGGAGGTTTAAAAATAACAATGACAGCATTAACAGACGTCCGCTCGACTTAGCAATGTTCAATTGATTGTAAAGTTTGTTCTGTTTACTAAAAACTTTTGGGCTTTAAATACAAAATTGAACGTTTAATTTCTTTGACATTACATTGACATTTCTTTGTTTGTTTCCAGCCAATATGTATACCAGCCGCCACGTCAAAACGCAGTACAGTATCAAGACGTGATATACCGGGGCAATCGGTCTACTAGGATCACAGCTATCCGAGCTAGTGAGGTAGGGTACTCCCAGTTTGCTTCCGTGTGGCTCCTCAACGGTGGGGTAGGGTACCAAAATGTAACACTCCGCGTGCAATCCGCCAGGGGTTACGGTTATTACTACCTTATTCAAATTTGGGGACGTTAAGGAGCGCTAAAATACGTTTGTTAATCAAATATTGGATATCTGATCATGAATAAATTATTTTATTTTGATTTTTTTTGTCTTATTTTAAAACAATTATTACACGGTAGAATGGTACCAAGCACCGTGGTGGACGGCAGTAGGTAATACCCTGGGCGAACTCAAGACCAACTGCCTATTAGATTGTAACATAAGCTTTTACAAAATGGCCTACATCATTTTCTGTCTGACCGTCTCGGTCTTTAATGTCGTCGAGTACCTAATACGTAGCCAGCTACCCTAATTGGTTAATTACACTGATTAATTCTATCTCCGAACTATGCTAATGCTTGTTTCACTAAGCCACTCTAGTCGCCATTAGTTGATCAGCTAATTTGGTCGGGATTGCTCTACCTATAATCAAACTGTGGCTGGTCTGTTTGCACTAAGAACTGAATGTCCTAGGTACATAAAAACTGGCGCATCTCAATACGTCGCTCAGTTCCTAGGATATTAAAAAAGTATGTAATTTAAAATTTAAAGAAACCGGCCAAGTGCCCTATAGGTTTTAATTACCTTGCGAGCGTTAAAATAAGTCGCATAATTATTTATTTTAACGCTCGCAGTGCGGGGGCGTGAGTGTGTTAGCCTTTAAGTATTTAACTAGTAGAACACACATCTGGAATATATTTTGAGAGTTCAACATGTTAGCACTAGACTTCTTCGCCACTTACCATCAGGTGTGATTGTTATCAAGCATTAACGTATTACAAGTAAAAAATATCTAAAAATAATATTACTGCTATTTTTGTTAGCCCTATATTAGGGCGGTCAAGCCGGTCAACGACAACTTTATACACCTCAATTGAAGTGCAGGCTTCTTGGTAACTCCATGGCTATTAAAATATAATTACACAAACCATTAGTTATCACCGCTAATTGAAGTTTAATTTTATCACTACTCTGTATAATCACAAGTAATTATAACAATATTTGTCGATGTTTTAATATCATATCAACTATTCTATTCTTATTAAGTAGTAACCATAACACAGACAGTAACAGTTGACAGTGAAGCCACAAGCATGAAAACGTCATCAATTTTGCTATATTTAGTTGTGTTATATTTAATTGAAATGACAAGCGCAATACGATTAGTTGCGACATCAGATGAAGACCTATCGAAAGTACTTGTGGATGCTGCAGCTGACGTTAAAAGTTTAAAAGAAGAAACCATTACTCCTCTTTTATCGGATAGTGATGAAGTGGATATTAATATAATTGAAATAACAAACATACAGCCAATTGTAGCAACTGTAGATGAAGACCTATCTAAAGTACTCGTGGATGATGTAGCTGACGTTAAAAGTTTAAAAGAAGAAACCGATAGTCCTTCTTTATCGGAAAGTGATGAAGTGGATATTAATATCGAGAACAGGAGTTTTTTCACCGGCGGTTGCACGTCAGGCACTGCTAAAGTTGGAAGCATGTGTGTTGAACTACATAAATAATACTTTGGAAGGACATCGTATGCTTGGAGTCGGTTTGGACAGCAAAATGCATCTGAATAATAAGAAGCACCAGTTGTGTGAGGTGTTACGTCTCACTTCAATACTTCGGTGACGTTGATAACAATCAAGATTTTTGTTCTAATATTGAAGATCTTTTTCCCGGCGATTGTACATCAGAGCCAGCTAAAGTCGATACTAAATCTGTCGATAGTAAACAATATTTTTGGGAGGACATCGCATGCTCGGAGCCAGATTGGACAGTAAAACGTAACAGAATATAAAGGAGCATCATAGATGTTTTATCCCAGTTCAATATTGAAGTCATGAATAACAACAAAGATTTTTGTTTCAACTTTGGAGATCTGGAATATATTTTATTTTCATTTATTACATAATGGTGTCTATAAAGTGACAAATGCGTGGTTTAAGTGGTTTGATTTTTCCTAACATATTAGAAAGCAATATAATATCGTTACAACCTCGTATCGTTGGTAGCGAAGCAAGCCTCCGAAGCAAGGGATCCCGGGTTCGATGCCCGGCCGGGCCAGACATTTTTGTGACAGATAAGTGTTTGTTCTCGGGTCATGGGAGTAAGTGATGTGTTATTTGTGTTGTCCATGCCACCCGCGACACAGGGAATCCTATCCGGGGGGGTATCCCGGGGTATTAACGTATATCATTATGTAAGTATATTGTGGTGTTAAGCGTAAGCATCTTTGAATCCCAATCTTCCCTTATCTCGTGCACCGTTATTAGGGTAACAACGAAAGCCATGTCTCCAAGTCCCTCCTATTGGAATTCCTTGAGTTATAATTTTAATACGGGCAGTACCTATTACTGCACTGTACTGTACGAGTAAGTAGTTTCTACCAGACACATCACGTGAGCATTCCGTTAAAGTGTCAGGTGTCTATTTAACGTCTATATACCGACTGTAGCAATTTCCCAGTAGTAATTATATTAGCAGTAGTAATTATTGTACTTAAGATTATTACTCACATCAGGACTGATGTCGGTGAAATTGGCACTTGACACAAACTCGCGCAGGAATCCATCCAGCTCTGTACCCTCGATGTAGCCGTTTCCTGTGAAAAATGATGTTATAGGTTACTATAGGTTCTGTTAGGTTTTTATAGGTTTGCAGTTTTATTCGAAAAGCACGTAAGCCCGTTCCTATATTCGAAAAACAATTCGTTTTGCTTATGAATAGTAAAACCATTTACAACTTCATATGACTTCAATGACTAGTTACTGGTAACTCGAAAACGATCGGTTTAACGATTGGTTAAATATAAGATCCGGGCGTTAATAGGAACATCCACACAGCCAAAAGGTTCATCAAACAAATAGACAGCGCTCGCCGAGGTAGCTTCCTTTTGTTACCCCTACAAAAGATTAGAAAAAAGTAAGGTAAAAGAAAGATAAACTTTTGAAGGTGCACAAGTTTATAATAAACTAGTTGTTGCTCGCGACTTCGCTATCAAAATACTGTCAAAATACCGTTACCTATTACGTTGTTAGGTTTTAAGTTTTATTTTGTTCAGGATAAACGTTTACTACAACTTAATATACAGTGAAATTCCTGAATACTACTACGGAGCCTTCGTTTTTAAACGTATTTCGTTGCCAACCCTATAATCCCTATAACCCTATATATCAGGTCCGATAAAATAAAGCTCGAGTATTTCGCAACAGATATATTACGAGCCATTTGCACAGAATGGTAATATGTACCGGCCCCTGAGCAAATTTTATCTGTATCTAGATACTGTGAAAGACAGGTATACCTAAGGTATGCTAAGCTACGAAGTAGGTACTTGTACTGGAAAAAGAAAGGGAGAAAGAAAGATAAAGTTGCTAATCGTGAACTGATCGTGATTGTTTTTTTGTTTATTTTGTTTTTACTTTTTTCTACCTTATACTGTTGAATTAGATTTTTTGCGATACAAATAGATTTTTAATTCCGCGGTGCTTAAAATGTACACATTGTTTTTATTTATATAAAAAATATATATTTTTCGTCAACTATTTACAGGGTTTGTTATACTAGACATTTTTAAATTTATCATACTTTTTAAAACTGTTTTCTCCTTAAAAAGTCAACAAAGGGTTACTTTTTGATCCGTTGGAGCCTTCCATGCAGTAACATGCAGGAATATTTTTCCCAAACGAGGCAATAGCTATCCTTAAACCTTCCTGATTCCGGATTAGGACCGGGATTTATTTTAATTGGAAAGGATTTTCTTCTTTCAGAGGCTTACGTTAATAGACGTTTGCTTAAATCGAAGTGCCAGGCTTAAATCACAGCGTTACGCTTAAATGTGTGATTTTACGGACCAATCCGAGGTCCTTTGTCAACAGCCGTCGCAGACGAGAGCGCGCTTTCGACTGTACTACTTTACTGCATCTGTTATTACAATAAGTAATAATAATAACAATAGGTAAATAACAATAAGTAATAATAATAACAAAAAGTTAATAACAATAAGTAATAATAATAACAGTAAGTAAATAACAATAAGTAATAATAATAACAGTAAGTAATAATAATAACAATAAAAAACGCTTGCACACTCATACCCCCCCCCCCCCACTAGAGTTCTCCGTGTCGCAGGTGGCATGGACAACACATACGAGTATAACACACCAACTAAGACCCGAGAACAAACATTTATCTGTCACAGGTTTGCCTCAGAAAGGAATCGAACCGGGACCTCTTGCTTCGCAGGCAAGGCCACTACCAATTAGGCTACGGAGTCGTATTAATCTTTAAACCATGGCGTGTATACTTCGTCCTTGATATTGTTCCATGCTATAGGCACTTTAAAGGTCTTGTGATATCGTGTCGTGAAAAATTGTACGTAAAATAAATAAGCGTTGTCGTGACAAAAACATAATTAAAATGAACTATGTGAACTTGCAAGTTTACCTTGGTGCTTTACCACGTTGACGTCTTATTAAATCAACCAACGGCCAAGTCAAAACTTATTCAATTTAGAAAGAATAAAGAAAGAAAAAACCATTTATTTACCTTACCGTAATATAATATAATATGGGGTTCAGGCTAAGCACGGCATTACCATTAACAAGCATTAACTATTAAGGCAGGCTTTTCCAACCAAAGTAAGGATGGTTTACTAGTTGTATCATAAAAAAAATAAAAAAATATATATTAGTCTGTAAAGTCGGTTTACGGATGATAATTTTACGTGATAACGTCATAAGAATACATTGAAGAAAACCGAACGCTTAGGCCGATCGTGCCTCTCTATCGCTTGTTCCGCACTCTCGCTTGCACACTCGGCTCAGGCGGAACGTGACAATGACGACATACGTTTTCGTGCGTGCAGCCGGCGTTCAACAATTGATAAGACGTTATCACGTCAAAAGTTTTCTTAGGGCATAAAATATTTCAGGAAAAACTTTACGATTCCCAAAATGTGCCAATACAAACTTTTAAAGCGAAGTTAAATATTTATTCCTTACATAACTAAGCAGAAAGCTTTGGAAGTAAAGTTTCTTGACAAACGCCAATTCACATCCACTTGAAGACTCGTATCTTTCAAGTTTCAACTTTGACAGAAACGTGGGGGCGTTTGTTGTTTTACCAAACAAGCCATTAACTCCTTAGTAACAAATACCTACTTATAACTGAATTTATCCATACAAATTTATAGAAAAAAGATTTGTATTTTTTTGACGTGATAACGTCTTATAAATTGATATGCGCGCACGGAAAAGTTACCCTTTCCAATGACGTCAGAGCGTGTAGTAAGAGCGTGATGTCAGAGCTGGCAGGTAGAATAGTTCTGCTACTGGAACGCCGCCACGCGAGCTTCTTCGAGAACTTTTACAATATAATAACCCCTGCCCACCTCGATGGAAACCATTTTGTTTATAACAAATGTTGAATACGCGACAACGTGTTCATCAATCATCATCATTGTTTCTATAATCATCAATGTTTCTTTATGACGTTATCACGTAAAACTATCGTCCGTAAATCGACTTTACAAACAACCGATTTTTTGTTTTGTTAAATTATTGGAGATCATTTTATAAAAAAATTGATATTCTCCTAAACATATAAATAAAGACCAAAAATCCAACTTAAAACAGTAGTTTTCTACCTGTTAGTTAAGACAACAAATATCGGAAGTGCACATTGTACAAAGGTTCAGGCTTGTTTGTTTGTTTGCGTTGTTTGCTTCAAAATAATTTGATTAAAGAAGTTGACTACTAAACAAAACTTAACAAGTCGGAGGCAACTTCCAACTTTAACACAATTAAGTCCTCTGTAACACTCCTTTGTGTTGCGTCATTCGCGAATAAACATTCTATAACGCTTGTTAAAAGAATTATTGATGTTTTTGGAACGAAGTCCGTAATTTGCGATTTAGTAGAAACCGTCACGTAACGAAATACCGTATGCTGTGTGTGTATGTGTGTGTGTGTATCGAGCCTACTTACAAGCCCGTGATAGGCGTGTAGGCGTATATCATGATACAATATCGCATTACCGGCCTTAATATTTTTTACCTTTGTTCTGTTATTCGGCTACGGACATCATCATTGCGAGTCATACGCGTATCTTAACATAGCTCCCTCCAATCTACTCTACCTATGCATAGTAAAATTCCATTTAGACGCGAGTGGCAACCCTATGCCAAAGCTCCAGGTAAAACCACTATCTACAAATTAATGAATGTGCTCCCTCTACACTCCGGTCACCAGACGCTTTTGTAAGTGTGATTTACACTACTGTGGATATCTGACCTGAATCAATTTTGCATATGTAATCCATGTACACCCATGAGCTAAAATCCTAACCTTCCTTTTGGCTTCGCCGTAGTGGTGTAAAAATACAATACATGGGTGATTCATCATGAAGGATATTTTTACGTGTATTTTTGCAGACATTTATTATCGCAATAATAATAAAAATTATTTTTTGAATTCAGGATCTAACCAGAATTTCGAATTTCTAACCAACCAGATATCTATATCTGGTTGTCTGTGATAATTGATTAAAATGCAATGTTCACTAATGTATTGAAGTGAACTTGGAGTAACATTTAATCATTGATTTTTAAAATCCGTTTATAAATAGCATTTTTTATTTTTTTATTTTTAAATATAGTCATAAAAATCACTTACCATCATTGTCGTAGTGACTCCACACCTCCATAAACTGATTGGCCGACAATTTCTTCAGTTCCCTGGAATCCGGGTCACGAAACTGCCTCATAAAGTTATTCGCCCGTTCCAAATTCAAATTCATTTTTTTAGCTGAACCGTTCGAATCAAAACTCATCTTTGTTTTTTTATCTGTTATAAATTTGAGAAATATTTTTTCTTTTAAAATCTATTATTGTAAATATTTTAATTTCAGTTTTAAATATGAATACTTCATTTAAATCTAAATTGGTAAATAAATAATTTGGCTGGGATTATTGTCTGTGCGTTTATGTGTTTGAATGACTATATTTACATTAGTACGTGCTTTTTATTTGTTTATAAAATTTATTTGAGTTCGATATCCTATTCGGTATCTTCAGTTCATCTGTAACAAAAGGAAAATATTTTTAATAAAATATATTATGATACTACTATTATATGGACCCGCCCTCACATCGCTTCGGGAACCATGTGATAACTTCTAAAGTACTCATTTAAATGAAAAATCTAAAGGGCTATTTTGATCTACATTAAGTGGACTACATCTGGAATTGAATCTAAGGCCGCTCGTTTCGGCGATAACGTCAAAACTATATGTCGTATAATAATAAAAACACTAAATTATATAATCGTATCTAAGTATGAAGACTAAAAATGAGTACCTACATGTTATTTACATAATAATCAATGGTTACCTAAGGAAAATAACAAAGCTTGAAAAATAAATCCCATGATGTTATTATGATCTGTAGAAATATAGATAGACGTCAGTATGATTGAAGATCATTATACAGACACGACTTGGCTTCGAGAGCTCAGAAATAGCTCGTGAAAGTAAACTGTGTTATGCGAGTAAATTGCGTGGAGAATAAACAATGTTATTGGTTGTTATTCTTCAAGATGGTGAAGATGTCAGTTTGGGTAAAGTGATAAAATTGACGTTTTTTTAGGAATGAGTATTTCTGGTATTGGTTCTGTATGTAAGTAGCTTAGCGCTTGGGTTCATCCTATGTGATCTACCGAGTTTAGCAACAGCGGGCGCGGTCCCAAGGTGAATGGATCAGCGAGTGGCAAAATTTCTTAATTGTTTCCATTCTTCGGAGTATACGTAAAACCGTCGGTTATGGTTGTTATCATTTGTTACACAAACCCCTTCACTAATCCCCATTGGAGCACCGTGGTGTATACTCTAGGCCTCCTCACATATGAGGAGACGTGCTCAATAGTGGTCCATTAATGGATTGAAGTCAAGCCATGCTATCAATGAATAAACGAAAGAATGAACAAGTACACGAAATGCCTGCAGTTGATTGATTAGGTATTGCTACGTATTTTAGTTTCTCGTACCTTTTTAGTACACAAGTCAGGCAACGGAGCAATTTATAAAATTCTACATTTCAACACCTTGCCTCTCGGGGTACCTTCTACATTATCGTCCTGACGAAAGCTGTGAACTCGTGAACGGAATTCCTAATTTCGTCTAAATTTCTGAATAAATTGTAGGTACAAGCAATGGTTTATTATTTTGAGAAAGAAGTATTGCTATGTCGGAATTGCTGTCGGTCAAGATCCCTCGAGACGCTTATCTTTTGTAATCGTTATAAAATGGTTTTATTTATAGGTAATACTAGGCTAAATTCGGTAATCTAGGTTTCGGTTTCGGTAATCTATGTTCGGATGATATATAGTATTTCCCTGAATAAGCTGTTATTTTACTTACAATAAGTTATTGCTTGACTACAATCCCACCTGATGGTAAGCAGTGATGTAGTCGTGGGTGGTAAGGCGCATTAACTTAGAAGCCTATTCACTCTTGGCTTCGGTATTTCCGTTCGATTACCTACATTGTAATCGAACGGAAATACCGACGCAGGCAATTTGTTCCAATCCTTCGCGGTGCGTATGATTATGATGAATGACGACGTAATGTAAAATTTATTGTACCTACAACAATTTTATTTAAAATATTAAGTGTTTTATGAAAAAAAGCAAAAAGCCTGTGGTTACTCGAAAACTATTTTTTACGCAATGACACATTTATTTGTTATTGATTCCGGTTAAAGCTAATTTATTGCCTACTACAGGGCATTGGTTTCTCCTAATGACCGAGGAAGCGTGGAGCATACTCCACCACGCTGCTCGTGTGCAGATTGATGTAGCGGTTTTTATTGGCCTACCCAATTGTCAGAACTTTTTACGCCGCCCGAAGGCCTCCGACATGACATAACTGCCTGCTGCCTCGTGATTACAACCGGGACCGACGGCTTCACGTGCCCTTCAAAGCACGGAAGCGCTTGCCTATCCAACTGCTAACCGCATCTGCAGTTGCTTCACTCGGTCGATCACTTGGATCGACGCCAGGCTATGAGAGCTTCGGGTATTACGCATAAAAAATATCAATCAAGTAGGTACCTACCTACTTAATTTTCTTAACTTTTCTTAACTTTTTCTCAGTGTCAACATTTAATATAACTTTTACTAACTAAAATAGTAAGTCTAGGCAAGATTTACTTCTGTCACTACAAAGTTATATAATCTTCGCCGCCCCCGCAGGGCTATAACAATTTGTAAGAGTTTTATTAGCGCTGAGATGTGTCAGAAAACATTTTCTTTTCTGTCCCCGTTATATGAACTTACACACTGCCAATCTTTAACATACTTAAAGACTGTTCAGATATGTGTGGTATCCGTAAAAGCTGTCGGTATTTCGGTCGGATTTTTCGGAGAGCTCGTCTCGAGGGATGGTGGAACATCACATCACCATTTTAATTTTTGAAAAAAACTGTAACTTTTGAACTTAACTTACAAACAAAACTTTAGTAACTTTTGCAACTTTTAAATCACTCTCATCCAATCTTAAGCCACTCACAATGCTATTAAAAGTATAAACCGCGCTTTGAGAGTTCATTGTGAATTTGAGGTTACGAGCAGTTCAAGAAGAAAATTAATGCGTTCTCGTATTATTTTAAAAGATTTCCTAACTAGACCATAAGTCTGTTTTAGTAGAAACAAGAAACTATAATTGTGTCGTGGGACACCAGGTAGGAACGAAGTTCCTTCGGCTACTGTCGCGCCTGCGCACGTCTCATTTAACGGTTTTATTCCACGCACTTTTTTCCACGCGTCTCATTCCACGCTTACGGTTTTACTATCACATATTTTTCAGTTCGGTCACGCAGCAAAATCCGGCTACTGTCGCGCCTGCGCACGTCTCTTTTAACGGTTTTATTCCACGCTTACGGTTTTACTATTACATCTTTTTCAGTTCGGTCGCGCAGCAAAATCCCTATCCCCTCCAAGCCTGCCGTAAGGAACTTCGTTCCAATACATTGAATGTTTATACTAGGTGTGGATGAATCAACATTATGACATTGATACAAAGATATTAAAACAATAGTTTTACGTTAAATTCATACAACGCCAGTAGCACTTTATGATCCGCTCGGCGCTCCGCGATCTGAATTTTAATTTTATTCGTTTTCAAAATATGGCGCCTGATTGTCGCCATATTGAATGTTGATTATTGTAATGTCATAAGTAATACTCGCAAGAGAAACAAACAAATTTCGTAAGAATCATCAAAATCAGTCCACGTGTTTGGTTTCCAGAGCGCCACAAAGTAACAAACATACTTAGGCTGCTAAACATTACCTCTTTTGCGCCGTGCATTCAGGTTTTAAATAAACCCACAGTACCATCTATTTTGCGGTAAGGGTCGTGTAAAATTGTGTGTGAGGCCTGTGTAAATTATTCAGGGTACTCACTGTATCCATTTGCCTGCGTTATATTCAATTTAGTACGACCGAAAACATTACGGCAGTTTCTCAATCTTTCGTTTAGAACTTACGTTAGTTATGTAACTTGTAACAAGATACATATGACTAACGAAACCTAAAATAAGAACATAATAGTTGGTATTGAAAGCCAGTATTTTATTTTTTCCTCTCTCATTCTTAGCAAGCAGTGCATCCGTGACGTCAGTTCCCCGACATGAAACTAGGCAAAATGTCATTATGATTACAGATTACTGGTGCATGTGCATGTAATCATGATTACGTATTACGATTACATCAAGAGGCACTGTTTTTCTCGAATGGAGCTCGCGGGGATATTTCCGGGCCTCCAAATGTAATTGTAATTACATTTAGCCCATGTTTGCCTGATATGAAGCTGGCGTTATTACTAGTAATAGTAGTATAATATTAAAAACATACTAAAATAACATGTTTAAAAATATTAACAGATAAAATTATTGGTACATTTAAGTAGTTCAGGTTAAGTAGAAGTGACCTGAATCAATTTGGAGCACGTCCGCGGCCTGAATAGCTCTTTTTAAGAGGCGTCGTAATTAAATCGCTTTTATCAAGGTACATTGTAACCATTTAACTACGTTAGTGAACATTTCAGGTATTATCTAGTTTCGTGCATAATTAATAGGGTTCCTTTTTAAAATTTTTAGCCTTTGGGTAGGCAACTGTTAAATATTACTGCAGTTGTTTATCGATTAAAAAATTAGTACTTTTAAACCAACGCTTCTATAATAGCATAAGGTCAACAAATAGGACAGGTCAATAAACAGCCAACTTAAAGAATTCTAATTCAGAACCGTTCGCTAAGTTGGCACGGTGATCATTACCAATAGGGTCGTCACAAAGCGTTGACAGAAAAGGATAGAGACATCTGGTGACCGTGGCCAACATGAAATAGCACGAGAAAGTACAATTGTACATAGCACAAGAAAACTTCGACGCTCTGCTGTCAAATTTCCTTGAAAAAACCGACACGCAAAGTGTGACAAAACGTATCGCCTGCCTCGTATTTTTTCGTGCCCTTCGAGTAAGTTGTTCCTTTTCTTGTGTGAGTGCAATATGGCATCCATTTGGTCTAAACTCTTCTTTGTCTTAGGCTGAGATGTATAGACGATACTTAGACTTAGCTCAGACTTTACTCTGACTTAAGTCAGCGTTCGTATTTATAAAGCGCTCTTTGACTTGGCTGAGTACGAGCTGAGAAAAGTCTAATAAGTTCATGAAATAGACGACTTACCAAAAACTTTGGCCATTATCCGAACAAAAATAATGGTCCCAAAAGAACCTTGATATTAGTCGGTTTCTAAGACATTTAAATTTTTCGTATTAACAAACAGATAGATGGCAGCAATCAATTATGACAGCTTATGCTGAGCACAATCTCAGGGTGACATGTCTATAAATACCAAATCGCAGTCTTTGCACAGTCAAGTTTTTCGTAAGTAAAGTCTGAGCTAAGGCTAAGTGTCGTCTATACATCTCAGCCTAAGTGACAAAGTGTAATAAGAAGCGAGTAGTTATTTGCCATGGTGCAGGTGGGTTGGAATGTTCGGAGAGCACTCAGCGCTTTGTGATCGGCTCTGTTAATTAGAGCGCGTTGATTGGTACCGAGAACTTGTTATACTGCTCCTATCTGAACTCGTAGGATAACCTTGTCACATATTGCTTTCTACACTTAACTACATAGCCTAATAGTTTCAACGTTGGTCTCTAGCATAGGTCTTATCCCACTTACAGTCATAACTTTCTTATACTTAGTCATTCATGTCCGTATCAGAAATTATCATTTGCACCAGGTAAGAAACATTTTCATAAATAATTTAGATGATTTATTTAGTTACATTTGCCTGTTTGCATGCCTTAAAAGCATATTAATAAGAGGACTTATATTACCTACATTGACTAACTGAATGTATATACTAACGTTACTTACGCAAATAAAGAATTTGAATTTATCAATATATGTATCTATCGTGTACACATTGTTGCGTGCTAAAACTCAGACAATTTGCTATCTTCAAAGCTAACAGGAAACAAAAACGACGTTGTATTATTAGAGCACGTCAATCAATGAAAATGCTTTTCCTAGCATTTTCCGAGAGCCTCTTTCCGCTCTATAATAGTTTTTAAGTAGTTCGTGCAACTAGTGGGCGGTAGGAAGATTACTCGTAAGCTTCCTATAGATATTCCGGATGTATCATCTCTCTTTTTTATGGATATAAGACAGCATACGAGCATGCAGTACCACCCTTCCGCTGACGCCCATGACAACTGTGACCTATCCAGGACAAGACTCAAATGGGGACTAGGATAGTTAGTCCGGTTTGGAGAAGATGTTAGAACATTAGTTGGTTTGTTAGTAAATATGAGGACATCTTTCCGAAATACGAAATTCCCTAATATATTGCAAAGTAAACGGGTACTCACGATCATTGCGTTTTATACCGATATTGTACATGCGTGAATCGTGAGTACC
Organism: Ochlodes sylvanus; assembly: GCA_905404295.2. Classification (NCBI taxonomy): domain Eukaryota; kingdom Metazoa; phylum Arthropoda; class Insecta; order Lepidoptera; family Hesperiidae; genus Ochlodes; species Ochlodes sylvanus. Next base: position 3,627,391 of record FR990149.1, read on the forward strand.
CTTGTAAACGTTGACTATTCAGCATGATATAATATACTATATAGATTAAAAACGGTATATCTCAAAATGTATATCGGCGGTCATTACATTTGATCCAGTATAAAACGCGCCGTAGATTATACGATTAATCTGTATCCGCAGTACCGCGGCCATTTGTTACAGCCTGGACACATTCATCGTTACACTCCATTTGGCTTAGGTTATATCACCACAGCTTACCATTTGGTGTATGGCTTCAACCCATTAATGGCTCGCTTTAGGGCACGGGTCTCTACTTATAACCGGAGACATAGAGCAAACTCAACCACGCTGCTCCAGTGTGGATTGGTGGAGGGGTTAAAGACCAACCATTGTCGGGAGATTTGTTGTAACTGGTGATAAATGTAAAAATTTGACGTTCATAAGTTTGAAGTATATGATTTGTGTTTGAGTTTTGTTCATTTCTGTATACCTTAAGAACAAAACTCAAACTCAAAACCGATGTGTCAAGACCGTGTCAAACTATTTCGTACGACACAATTGAAGCGTTAAACAAAAATAAGCAGACTTGGGCCCAGAGTAAATATTGATTTATAGCCTAAAGCAAACCTAAAGCAAAACTCTTCTTATCTGTAGCGCCCGAGTGCTGCCTCAGTAAACAATCTAATAACCTTTGTTGACGCGAACTTTGTTATGACATGTTGTAACATGTAATAACATGTTTATTTTTATCTGCTTTTTATATAATTGTAGGTACGTCTGGCCCAGTCTAGTGTTCATAATGTTACTGATTTTCAAACCGACTTTCATCCGTTAGGGGTTTAAGATGACATGACAGCAACTCATAAAATGAATCTAGGGACCAAGTCTGTTAATTTAGAAAAGCCCCAATTGCGTCGTGTTGGAATAGTTTGACACATTTCGTATATTAAATCTGTCGAAATATTCCTACACGACGCAATTGAGGCTTTTATAAATTAGCTAATTAATTACCAGCTAGCAATGACGATACCCAGAATGAGGTTAACTCAGAGATACAATATACGTTACGTTTAATATTGTTACGGTAAGTCTGCTTTTACTATCCAAGTTAAGTTTTAACGTTGTAATATATTTTTTGTGCTACGTCTTAGGAACAACAATTAATCTTGGTAAAAGTGTTAAGAATTTTAGAATTAAACTTGGAACCCGGGAGACAAGCGCAGAATTAAATAATAGAAAGACTTGTAAAAAGTTTTTGTTGAAATATATTTTTATATAATGTTTTGAGAAGTACCTGAATAGCTAAAGAGTTAAGAATACTTTTTAACCCTAGAGGCAAGGTTCAACCCATTAAGGCCCGCTGCAGGGCACGGTGTTCTCATAACCGAGGCCCAGAGCATACTCCACCATGCTGCACCAATGCGTATTGTTGGATGTGTTAGTTTTCCTTTGATTGGAATAAAAATAGATTTTCCGCAACGGAACGTCACGAGGTTGCATTTAGATCTAAGACATCGGAAAACGTGGAAAATATTTGCATTCACGGACACAAGAATCGAGCTATACTTAGTACTTTTCATTCAATTTAATGTACTTGAAGCAACAGTTATGAAATAGCTAATGAAATATAAGAGCAGTAATTTTAAAAGGTTTTACTTCTTTCTATTTAAAGGTTTCTTTACAAGCTTTTCACTAAATAAACTAATTAATTTAACTTGCCATGTTTGTAAGTAAGTACGTATGTTCGGGTCGAATCTTGCAAGCTGAATTAGAACTACTTTCTGTTACTGTACGGACTTTATATTTTTCATGTTGCTTTAGTTTCGATGACAATACAATTTTATGACAAGCATTCAGACGGTTAAAGATGATGCGCTTATGAGCTAAGACAGGCTTAATGAATAAGGCGATTCAGAGATCTGTGAATCATCTATTCGGTGCTTAAAACAACTCTACTTCCACTTCGTAAAGGATTAATTAACTGGCGCCGCGGCCTGTTAGCGGAGATAAGGGGAGATAATTGGTTTTGAGAGACAATTATGGATGACAAATAGAGGATAGACGCGAATGGGATTGAAATTAAATATTGAAGGGATTGATAGGCTCATCGTCTGGGAGGTAAAGGTTCCCCAAATAATTGTTTGTGTTCGGAATACGCGGTATTGGTGCGTGAGAACTCCGTCCAGAGTTGAGACCAAATCAATCTTGATTGTAGTGCACCGTACTCAATCAATCAATTTAAGACAACGCGCGAAACTACTGAACGCAAGGAGCTAAAGTTTGACATGAATGTTCCTTGGGGATTGTAGGGGAACACTAAGGTGATAAAAAGGGGATAAACTGAAACGTTTTATTTCTGGATCTTCGATGGATTCACTTGAAACTTCTCAAACGAGAACTATGTATTTTTGGAAATTAAGAATTTTACGCGGGTGAAGCCGCGAGCCGAAAGCTAGTGCGTTTATACGTCGGAAGTAGCAGGTGGTAGCAGTAAGACGGTAGTTTCCTTCTCTAGAGGAGCAAAAGTGTTGTACTGCTCAACTTAATCCTCAAGGTAAGGTAAACGGACCAATGAGCCGCCTTATGGTAAGTGGTCACCACCACCCATGGACATTACTAACACCAAAGGCGATGCGTTGTCGGCCAAGAAAAAGAAATATGAAAGACACCAAGGGCAACCAAAGATTTTAATGAATAGGTTTACTTTTACGGATTTTTAAGTTCATGTTTTTGAGAGGATTATAATTAATTATTAAAATAATGATTAAACACAACTATTCGCACATCACTTCACAGGTACCTAACACGAGTGTTGAATCGAAAATCGACAAATCATTTTTGGGAATAAGCCAAGTGATCACATAACTATATGGAATAGCAATACCATCAAGGTTTATTGACGGCGAACTTAGCGAACGGCTTGGATACTAGCCTTGAGCTAGCTGGTAATATGACGTGGGTTTTAAGCGTTTTAACCAAAAAGTGATTTTACTTGAGGCCTTGGTACGTTTTTAGCTATTTAAAGCGGAAAAACAACTGACGACCTGTATTGGGCAATGGTTACCATGCCGGCCTGACCGTTCAAAGGGTCCAGTCCTGGATTCGAATTCCAGAGAGGCAGAATTTTTTATGGTGGCTTTAAATTTCGGTTATCGGTCTGGGTATGTGTGTTCTTGTCTTGTGTGTTGTCCATGGCACCCACGACACAGGGAATCCTAGGGTGGGGCTATGCGCGAGCGATAAATAATTGTAGATCTTATTACCGTAGACCTTATATTATACAAGACTTTTCTCTGTCAGACTATTTATACCGCACAGTCAGTAATAGTTAGCAAATGCTTTATATATCTCGGGAATTTCATAAATCCATTAACAGTAACAGGAAAATGTCATTACATCAGAGTAATGAGTTTGCAAGAGGATATTGTACAGAGCAATAGCCGTAATGGTTTCGAGGATAACAATGAAATTAGAGAGGATGGAATATTTCTACCTAACGTGGAGATTCAATTAGGTATAAATATATATAAGTATTAATCATTGTTACTTACGTCTATAAGCTTTTACCTTACTGCGCAAATCAAAGGAATTGTTTAACAGCTATGCATGTGTGTAGTTTTGTTCCTTTGGGGTTTCCTAGTGGCCAAACGTGTGGGCCGATTTTAATGATTATTTTAATCTTCCGAATGTCAATAAAGAGATGTAGTAATCAAGACAACCAGCCATCATACCACAGAGGAGAAAAACGATGATCATACCTACTATGAAAAAGAAAAAATGGAGGTCGATGAACCATGTAAAATGAAGTGTTATTGAATACCATTCATCACCATGTTAAGGTTTGTTTGATCATTTTTCATTTCGAATGACAATTTAGGATCTTTAACGATATCATAAATATTGTTATTACGTTGACCGATTTAAAGTTTTTTATATATCTTGTTGTACTTTGGCAAGTTTATTACGCCAAAGGAAATACAATTTAATTTTTTACTTTAACGCAATATGGTTGGTTCAATACGTAGTCGTTTTGATTGGAATTTAAAAGTTCGCTAATATCCGCTTGCGAGACTTTCTAAATAGTAAATTTTTATGTTTTTGTGCCGAGGCAAACATTTATATGACAGATAAAAGTTTGCTCTCGGGTCTTGGGTGTAAGAGAGGTGTTATTTGACGACCCGGATGGCACATGGTTTAAATGAATTTAAATTTCCGTTCTTGGTCTGGGTGTGTGTGTTCTTGTCTTGTGTGTCGTCCATGGCACCCACGACACAGGGAATCCTAGTGTGGGGCTATGAGTGTGAAGCGTTATTTATTTTATTATTTATTTATTTTATTTATTTATGTTGTCCATGCCGGTATGTGTGTTAGCGTTTATTTATTTAAAATTTCGTCTTGACTGAGTCGACACACTTATTTGGTACAGTGAAGAACATTCACAAACAAAGAAACAAAATATCAATAAATAATATCAATAAATAATATCAATAAATAATATAATAATATATATATAGTAATATCAATCATTTTGTGGCGTAGCACGACCACGCCCCATTTTTTACTTGAAACTCTGATATTTTTCCGATCGACATTTTTCCTCACACTCACGTTTCCTCGTTTCCTCGTCGCCAATGTAAAATTCCCAGAGAACCAAATAAAAAATGAATAAAATAAACTGTTGGTCTCAGAGATATAGAAAAAAAGGCAGATGGAGCGTGCAGAACAAAAAAGTGAAGCCACAAAAGCAAATACAAATTCAAAAGCGAATACAAACTCGCATTAGTGCTATTCAGACCGTCGTACTGTTTAGACGTCACGCGTAATCACGCGTCACGCATTACTACAACTTAAAAATGCCGTCTTGTATATTTAAACATTGTAAAAGTTGTTCCCAAACACATAAAAACGAAGATGGGATATCTTTTCACAGATAACTATTTTTATTTCACTGTTTTGTTGTATATGTAAATAAATAAAGAAATTAATAAAATAAATAAATATTTTATAACCAAAAAGCTACTCAGTTACTTGGCAATAAGGTTCGTTTTAAGTTTTAAGTAGTAGTGCTACTTCCAGAACTTTCTATGCTACTCGTGAAGGAATGGGGTAAAAATTTATCGATATCGACAATTTTATTATGTTATTTCTAGTTAATAATTTTCAAATGAATAATTATGAGTCTTGTTCTAAGTCGGTCACAGTTGTCATGGGCGGCAGCGGAAGGTGGTGCTGCATGCTCGTTTGCTGCCTTAAATCAATAAAAAAAACATGTGTATACAGTTCTGCTACATGGTGTGGAATAAATAATTATTATATTTTGCCCTCTACACCACTCCAAGCTGTTCATCCAATTGTAATGAGATTTTGGTTAGTTGTTATGCGTAAGGGATGAAAATGCAAAATAAAGGTGGTTAAGATTTAATACCTATAATTATCTGTGATTTGAATAAATATTTTAAGTTACCTATGTATTTATGTCTCTCAAATTCAAAACACCTTAATATGTTATTACCCCTGTGTGTGATAAATTAATTATATCACAATATTATCATAAAATGTAATCACGGCCGTCTGTTGTAGTAATAACGTGACATGTCACTACATGTAAGATGGCGGATTCAAAACCCGCCACGGACAATATATTTTCAAAAAACGTTCATTAAAGTTTATTTATTTATTATGTATATTATATTGAATTAATATATTATTTATCTTTTATTTTAATTATAATAATAAAATATTTTAGTTTTAAATAACGGGAACTTATTCAATACCTAGCAACATTACACTCACACAGAGATACACGTGTCCCTACAGTGGCATTCCTCGTTGTCACGCATACATACATCAATGCTAAAGTGGCCTATGTTCTGTCTATTGAATGTTATAATAAATAACATAATATTATAATAATATAAGTAATAGCACTAGGCTATTACTGCCTTTTATAATTATGATTAACAAATATTATACGAGTAAACAATACAGTACCAGTTTCTATCGTTTTCATATAAAAAAGCAACATAATAATAATGTATTGTAGATCTAGTTCTAGACCATGCAACAATAAACTGTCGATAATTGTCGATAACGTGGCAAAAACACCGGCACATCACTAAGCCTAAACCGATAATGGTACTATGCCTGAAGCAGTTGTTAACCAAAAATGTAACTTAAGACTATATGCGTAAGGTCAATCTGTTATAGATACCAGTCACGCCATCTAGCGTTCAATAGCGTTACATAAAATTCCATTGCCATCTAGCGGTGGATAGACGAACTTTATAAATATTATGTACTTAATTGATGAAGGTAAGAAGACACCAAATATGGCAAGGAAAAATAAAAATTAAGATAAAGTGTTAAGGTGCATTTTCAACTAATAACAGCCGGTTTGATAGACTATTTGAAGTTGACAAGTACCGACCAATTAAAATGTAAGTTTCTTAGTGTGAATAATACTATTAGCGTTGTCACGCACACATAAATGCTAAAGTGGCCTATGTTATGTCTATTGAATGTTCCATCTAGTTAATCTATGGTTGGTCTTGACAATAATCCTTTTATATTTTTCCTTTTATGACAGTTCGAGAATCGCCATAGACTAAATATACTACACTAACGAAAGTACATTGCTTGGAAAATTATCTAATGTAAACGAAATGGAAAACTCCGTTCCGCACACGGTAAACACATTCAGAATAATTATGTCAGTGACGTAATGAAAACATTTCTACTCAAGACAATGGGAGATTGTTGCCGGATATAAAACTCGCGTTTTAAATTTGTATTCAATTTTTATTTTTGTAACTATCATAGAATCTTCCTTTATGTTTATATATTTTTGTTGAATTTCAATTTATTTTGTTCTTTACCTTACTGGTCCTTACTAATGAAACCAAACAAACAGACAGACTGATTTTTTTTTAAAGTTTGTGTTTTAGTATCGTGTAAATAACTACAAACAGGACCATACAGTTTTGAATTCACATACGGATACTTCAACTTTATTTATACATATGTTACATATGTACAAATCTTTCTTTACTGTACAATGTACAATCTTTTCTTACGTTGAATTATATATTTTTGCGGTGAATGTGCATACATGTTCATACAACATGCCCCGGCCGGGAATTGAACCCGGGACCACTACCAACTGGGCTACGGGGTCGTCGAATTAGGATAAACACAGTATTAATATCAGAGGTAGATTAGTTTAGACTGAAGCCAGTGTAATACAATGTGCATAGAAAGGTTTCTGCTCTCTGTCCGCTATTATTAATCAGATTCACAGATATTTTTAAACATAGTAGATACAATACTACAGTGATAGCTGAGTGGTTTGAACTTTGGACTTCCGAACCGGGGGACCTAGGTGCGTATCCTGCACGCACCTCTAATAAAAAAGTGCTGATTAACATTTAATAATCACTTTCTGCAGTGAAGAAAAACATTGTGAGGAAACCTTCACCTGAGAGTTCTCCATAAAGTTCTCAAAGGTGTGTGAAGCCCGTCAATCCGCATTTGCCAGCGCGATGGACTACCCCAACCCCTGTACCCCTCACATTGTGAGAGGAGACCCGTGCCCAGCAGTGGGACAGTTACGGGTAGCGACGATGATGATGAAATCTTTAAGCTTCCATTAGAAAAGCAATCTTTCAGCAAGGGATAGGAGCAGTATTATAAAATTGAAAAGCTTAATGGTTTGTTTGAACGAGCCAAGCGCGGGAACTACTGGTTTGAATTGAAAAAAATTAAAATGTGTGTAATTCACACGTGCTAGAAGTGAAACTTCAAAAAAACGAATACTGTCAGTCCAAATATTGATGTTTTGCTTTGCTTACGTAAGGCGTCTTTTTGCCGATGCTTCGTATCTCATTTTTCCCACGTTAAAATGTGTGTCTTTTTCGTTTCCGTTTCATTTCATTCGCGCGCCATTTCCGTATCATCGAATTCCAAATCACAACGATACCATAGAAGCTTTCAATTCAAAATTATTTTTGTGTTGGATAGTTCATATCGAGGAAGACTGTAGGCACGGTGGGGCAGGGTGGGGCGCGTGCCCCACCCTGGCTCTGACCTGTATGGTACCTAATCAAACTTAAAAAACTTAATTATCTAGGTTCTAACTAAAATACTTAAATCCATAAGGAAGTTCACACTCGACAGTCGTCTGTCGACACAGAAAAATTGTATGAAAAATTATTTTCATAGCAAATTTCATATTATTTTAGACTGCTGCCCCACCCTGAGCCCATGGCTGCCTACGCTCATGACTGTATGGACTATCCAACATATTATCCAAGTATTCAAATGGGAAAATATTTAATACTTGTAATTGTAAACGCAAAGAATAAGTTTCCCGAAGCGAAGTGGGAGCGGGTTGTAGGTTGTGAAAACAATCGTATTTTAAGTAGAACTTCCCTAGTAAGCTTGTGCCCTAGTAAGCTTGTTGTTACACGCAGTATTTCTGAGCGTTACAATATTATGATAATAGTGGCCGCCCGGTCCGGACATCCGTGTCTGTACGTACGTTGTCTGTTACGAGATAGCGGGACAATTTACTGCTGTTATGAATTGCCTTAACATGTAACGATATACTACACAGCGTAGGAAGTTTATAGTATCATATGGAGTCGTTATTTGGATTGACAATTTATTTATCATGTAAACAGATTATACAGACAATCATTTTTTAAGTGAACACTTCTTTAGTATCGATGTGATTTAGAATTCGATGAAACGGAAATGACGCGCAAATGAAACGTCAACGTCAACGTCAGACACATTTCAACGTGGGAGAAAATGAGATAGGAAGCATTGGCAAAATGGCGGCTTACGTAAGCAAAGCAAAATATCAATATTTATTTGGATTTACAGTATTCGTTTTTTTGAAGGATTCACTTCTAGCATGTGTGAATTGCACATATTTTATTTTTTTTATTTATTTAAGGTATCAAACGAGCATGCAGCACCACCCTTCCGCTGCCGCCCATGCCAACTGTGACCGACACAGAACAACCCTCAAATCGGGACTAGGATGGTTAGTCCGGTAAGCAGACGGTGTTATTAAGAACATTAGGTTGTCAGATCGTTAGTATCAGAACTAGGACAGGGACTGCTAGAGATAGTCTTGATAGATGTTGTTGTTAGTGAAAATCTCGTCCTAATTCGGCCTTTGTATCAAGATACGACGCGGCTCGTGAAATCTGTCTGTCTTACTCACAACGTGACATTACATACAAGTGGAACATGAATAATTAAAACCGTTCTCATATTCCGTTCACGTGACGTGACAAGGTCATGTCAGTACAGGAAGGAATTGGTTGAAGACGTCGAGTTGGCAACACGTTTTTCGATATAATGTATTTTACGTTACCTAAATGTGAAAGTAAGTAGTTTTTCGCTGACTAGTAGTAACTAGTAGTAAAGTAGTAGAAGTAAGTGTCTATCTATCTGTCTATTACCTTTTCTCTTAATCTGCTGAATCAATTTAGATGATCAATTAATTTGGTATGGAGTTAGTTTGTGACCTTGAAAAGTATAGTTTTTATTCCTAAAATGCGTTCCCTTGATAATTTTAACGATATTTTGTCGTTTCCCAACTCCAACACGGGGGAAGCCGTAGGATGAAACTAGTTTAATATATTATTCACAAGTTATATAATTGCAGATACTAAACTTTTAAATACTGACGGGTACTCACGATTATGTATTATTATACCGATATTTCTACCTTGTGATTGTAGTACCTTGTGATATGAATCATGGCCACAGAGGGACTGTCTCTCAGGTAACTGATTTTTTATGTAAAACGCTGACAAGCTGATTACCTACCTAGTGAAGAAAGATTGAGCAAGGTAAATTTAGGTTATATTATATATAAAGGCTACGCGAGGTCTCCGCGGGAGCTACGAAGGAGCTACGCTTACGTAGTATCATTGTACCCGTAGCACTCGTAGGAGAGTGCCTCTACGGAGCTGGTATAAGACTAGGTTTTCTTTATATAAATGGCAAATGTTCACCACTTGATGGTAGGCCGACCATCGACCACCGAGCAAATCAATAATGCCGAAAGACTTTATCGATGCGCTCTCGGACAAGAAAGCAGATATGGTGGGTCCTATGGTGTTACTGATTTTCAAGCAGAATATATCTTTGATAGGTTGCTTGGAAAATTACTTTATGTCGCTTATTTTTTACTTTTTTTTCTCCTTATGTTCTGTGGTGTGGAAGCAATACAGAGTTTATCTATCTTAATTGCCGATGAAACTTATTCAAACTCAAACTCAAACTCAAATCATTTATTCCATGTAGGTATTTAGAATACACTTATGAACGTCATTTTTTGCATTTACCACCGTTTCGCTAAGGTGCCTAACTACATATTAACATTGTAAGAAGATAATAAAATACAATAGAAGACTACTTATATCAATCAAAAAAAGTTCATGGAATACAAAAAGATAAAGCATATCTTAACAATATCTTGGTCATTTGATATCGCGTTACACAAACAACTATTCTTGGCATCAAATACTCAATGTAATGCCAACCAAACCCCTCTCGTGAAACTTTTTGAACGGGGTGCCAATTTTCATTTCGAATTCAGTATTCAGATTATATAAACTTGGCCACAAACTAGTTAATTTAAATTAGACATAAATTATGGAACAATTTGAATATCAGTACAATTAAGGTAATTATAAATAAGTACTTAAAAGAACGAATTGATAACGAAAATGTTTACAATAATTAGTAAATTACTAAAATTGTAATTTGTAATTCTGAAGTATATTTTGTCACGCTACTGTAAACTGTACATAAATAACATAAAAATTCAATATAATATTTCTATATTTTAATGACAATGATAATTTAATTTATGACTTACTAGACTATGTTGGTGGCTTCGCCCGCGTGGCACTCGGAAACGACAATTGTATTTATAGCTCACTATTTTGGATATAGTGGCATACACATAAAAGGTATATGTTGTCGCGGACTTTTATTTAGGTCTATTTAAGACATATAATCCATAAGACAAATAAATAATCCAACCATCTTCGTGTGACTTGAATGGTTTAGGCAGTGCACGCCAAGAGCTTTCAGAGGGCCGGATTTTTCCAACTTATCATTATGTTATGGCCAAATTACACAAAATCTTTATAAATTGTAGACCATATGGTATTCTGATGTATAAGCTATATTACTGTAAAGTTGTATCTAAATCTATACGATACTTTTTATAAACAAATATGTTGTTTACGAAAGATAAAAAATTGTTTGTCAAAAAAGATAATGTGACAGAAGAAATAGCACGCGGGCGAAGCCGCGGGTCTACCACTCTGTTGGCTAGATAGGTGCTATTAATTATTAAACGTATCGATTCCCACACTGGAGTGACCCTGAAGTGGCTTTGTTAAGAACTTTCTATTTTTGGGAGGTTTCATAGGTATGAAATGAACATTAGTTCGATTTTTAAAGTGAATATTCTACGTCGACTAAATTGCACGAAATTTTATAGAACACTAGTGAGTCGCTCTTTTCGCTTCAGGAAACTTATTCCTTGCGTTTGCAAAAATTTAGTTTTATATTTTGGATAATTCACACAATATCTTCATAAATGTCAAGGCCTATGTGATATTCTGATGTGTAAGCTATATTATTGTAAAGATTCATCAAAATTCATCCAGTAGTTTTTGCGTGAAAGAGTAACAAACAGACATCTATACATCCTCACAAATTTTCGCATTTATAATATTAATATTAATAGGATAAAAAAAAATGTTACGTTTTCTTGAAACGGACATTGCGTCATTGCGTTCATTTCCGCACGACGGCGGAAGCTGTGTTTCAAAAACGCTCTTTATTCTTGGTGAATTAATTTACCAAAATGACGAATACTTACGCAAAATTCAATGACAGATTATTAAACATAATTAATTAGCCCACAAATTCATCGAAGCTACGTCGTACTGATCATGCATTCATACGAACTTAATTCGCAGTAATATTCTTTCGGCGAATCGTTCTCCGAACCGAATAATTCATAATTATGTCGATTTACTTAATAGTATCATTACAAAAATATCAATTGCTCTATTATATTCGAACAAAGTGTACTTCATGTTAAATCGGGGATGCCGAGCGGAATACTGAATAAAAATTAATTAGTATGGAAATTTCACGAAAAAGTTAAATGGTTCAACCCTTCGTTTCGCTTTAGCTTCGATTTAATTTCTAACCGAGAGACCAAGTACCTACATAAATATAATAATAATCGTTTATGCGGCATAAAAGTTGTACAACACTTTTACATAAGACGGTAACAATTAAAACAATGTATCAGAAACAGAGGTGTTTTGTTGAACTCTGATACCCATGATAAGATCACTTATTCTTAAAAATATCCACTTAAAATCAGAACCTCCTCCACTCACAAGGTGCTTTTATCCCTTGTTCTAAAACTCCTTTCACGTAGCTCCCCATTCACGAGCGTGAAGCGTCGAGGGGCTATTGTCTCGGTAGGTACAATTTCATCTGTACCAAGTTGAAATGAAGGTAATCTTCCATCGAAACCATCATTTCTGACGAATCTTTGTGAACGTGAACAGAATCGTTTTTATGTAAAAAGCCAACAAAGATGCAGATGAGCCACCTGTCGTTAACAGGTCAATGTTGTCCATGGATATTTGTAATATACGAGTACGTTCAGATAGAAGCGTGCTTCATACTTATCGGTCGACCGCTTTACGTGCCGTACAGAAGTACCCAAGAAATTTTGCCATTAACGGTCACCCATCCAACTACCGACGGCGCCCGCGGTTGTTTAACTTGTCGATGATTTACGATCGATAATTATATTAATATGACATGTAATGTTCACGACAAGTAAAACGCTGATATTAAATTTATCTACGCAAAAAAGCACAAAAATCTGCGTAGAGTGGTCCAAGTCTCGTAGATCTGCGACCAATAGAAAATTTTAAACAGCGTCAAAATTAACCATATTTTATAAATATTACTAGGTGACCCAGCGAACGTTGTACCGCCATATAGATTACTTGCAGTGAAAGATTTAAATTTGAAGGGTGTAGGGAAGTGAAAGTTTGGGATTATGTGTATTTTTTAGGCCACACCATAAAAAATGACTAAAAAAAATTTGTCCGAAAAATAAAAAATAATGTTAGAGGTGGACTTAGAACTGGTGGCGTGGTTTCTCAGACCTACTCGATATGCACACAAAATTTCATGAGAATCGGTCGAGCCGTTTTGGAGGAGTATGGTTTCTAACATTGTGACATGAGAATTGTATATATAAGATTATGTATTCTGAACTCTAAAAAGTTTACAGCGTTTCCGCTTTTTTGCGTCGATATTTATTTTCGTCGTTAAAGCGCTCGTTGGCCAGTTAGATATTGAACCCTTGAGGTGAATTCACCGTGACAGCGGCTTTCAAGGCGAGCAGACAGTTCAATGGCTGTTATCGCGCTGTTTACCTCGCAATCGTAGAACCCTTTATCGAACCATAGATATTCGAATTATACAGGTCTGCTGGAAGAAAAGTCTTAAAAAATAAGCATTATCTTTGTATATCCATGTTTATTAAACAATGTATTAGGCACGAAAAACTATGTAAGTATTTGGCGCGTCCGAGCCAGGCCTAACTTTAGCAATAAACAAACAAATTTCTTTCTTTCTTTGTTTCTTCTTCAATAGAAACCGTTTTGCATCATTTTTGAGAGATCGACTTTTGTGAGTTTTTATATATTGTTATATTTATCATAATTTAGACATGTAAAATATTAATTAAATTGTTATTAAGATTATTTACTCTTTTGTTTATTAGTGCCGTGTTTATGGTCAACAACGGATTGGCGATGGCTTTGTTGTGGCAACGATGACCACATAGATATATAATATGTAGATACTAACCGGTAATTACCTGTACGCTCGTTTATCTTTAGTACAAAAAATATTTTTGCCTTTCAGTTGACGATTCCGTTAAATTGTCTCTTAATAACATATTATCTGCTAAACTACCTTATTCGGCCATATTAATATATCTGTCTTTATATATGGAATTAATGTAGCAAACGAGCATGCAGCACCACCTTCCGCTGCCGCCCATGACATCTATGACCGACTTAAAAAGAGAAAGAGAAAGTCTTTATAAGCACTTATTAATGAAAATACGTCATTCATTCGCCTACGAACTTCGTCTACATGTTAAATAATGCGATGAAAGACGCGACCTTCAATGCAACGTCTCGGGAATAACTTTATATTACACGAATTTAAACTTCAGTTATTTTTATTACGTTCTACGTTCACCTTTTATAATGTATTTAAAAAAACACCTACTCAAAATAGCTAATTTGGATTTGGACTAAAGCTGTGATATTATATTTTCAATATAAGTCCTATTGAAACATAATTGTGAATCTGTGAACCAAATTAGGGACAGAATGCGGATCTTTGTATCGACAGAAAAGTAAAAAGTAAAGATAGGTAGGTATATCGAAAAGTACATAGTTAATACCAAGTAAAACGGTTTGTTCCTAATAATTCAATTGAGTAGTTCAACCGTTGAATTAAAAATCAAATTCACTTACATAGTTTTTTAATTTAAAATAACGGTTTAATTTCGATTGCAGTCGATTGTAGCTCTTTTTGCGTTTTGTTGCTCATTTGGCTCGCACAATTTTAGCGCGGACCCGACATCCATAGTAATAATATGTCAATGGTAATATCGCTTGTTTTTTAACCTTCAAGCGACAGTGAGCCCATAATCCGGTTGGTAAGCGGATTATCGCAAATAATACTTGCCTTTGTACGCGAGGAAGAGTAGGATTAGTGTATGAGTCAAGGTACCTACGATATTTGAGTGTGAATCGAGAAATCACGGTTGTGTACGAGATGAATCCATTGAAACTTTTGTATTAATAGGGGGTACTCAGTACTCCATTCTCGTTCCAAATATGTAATTAAAAAGAGTGCTTAAATTTGATCTAATTATCCATTAAAAACCAAAAGTAAGTAAGTACTTAACCACCTTATCGGAGCTCACACGCGCGGCGTGAGCGCGTGGTTTTGAGCGATTGCACACTGTGTCAATACTTCCCGAGGATTTTTAGATATCTTTGAGTACCTAGCATTTTTTAAATATTTATCGTACAGAATTTTGATTTTATATGCACTCCGAAGCAAAATGCCATCACTTTTGTTCACTTTTGTTCATCACCATAGATTTTGATTTCATTTCATTTTCATCCACCAATTAATGTCCTTCGACGTTGTCATGACAGTTACGATAACCTTATTCTGTATATTATTATAGCGTTAGCGATACAAATATTATTTAGGCACGCTCAAGTAATTCAATGCTTTAAGTCAGTTTATGTGATTGCAGAGTTACATTTCGAAAGTTAAACGGCTATAGACATATTGCCCTAAAATTTTGCTAATATTCAAATACATATTTCTCTCTCTATCTTTATTAGTCTATGGTCTCTGCTAAGACTTAAACGAAAGGCGTGGAAGGTTAATGACTGAGCGTTAAGAGAACAAAACACGAGTTATTTCCCCACCAGTAGCAAAATAGCACCATCTATTGAGCAAACAGAAAATTAAACAGAAATAATACACATAAACATTTATTTACAGAACGCATACTAGATAATTAAACTGAACTGTTTACACATATTTCAGCGAGTAAATGTTAAATATTGGATACAAATATTCGTTCGTAAATAACTCTGTTTGAACATATACTCGTATTTGTTAGGATTGTTACTTTGAACAGATAACGGTCGGGTTATAACTAACGTTTACTATGGTGCTGTCAAAACAATTCTGAAACCCAGCTTACATTCGAAAAGTAATTCGTAATCCTATATATCTAGTAACACAGCGACTGTGATATTTTGTAAGTAAAAAACTGACGAGGGTACGATCCACCTGACGCTGAGTGACCAATTAGTGCTAAGTGACACACACTGTGACCACATTCGCCGTAACACAACAGCAACCACACAGACATCACTGATACCTTGCCAGGCAAGAAAGAAGAAGAAAGAAAAGAACTGGCTCTTCACTTACCTCGTTATATGAGGTATTAATATAACCCACAGATCTTAATCTGTGATATAACCAATTTAAATAACCAATTTCACATAATAATACTTATCAATACATAACTTAATTATTATTTATTAATTTAGTAGGTAGTAGAGCCACAGAGTAAGGGAAGTAGAGCCTAGGCTCTACTACTATGTAAAATAATTCATTTTAATTGTTTTACGTAGGTAGTAGAGCCTAGAGTTCGTCGAAATATCTTCAACGACGAAGAGTTATTAACAAAAAGTTTTTTTTTTATTGATTTAAGATAGCAAACGAGCATGCAGCACCACCCTTCCGCTGCCACCCATGTCCACTGCGACTTAATACATACTTATGTATTATACTTATTATATATTACTATACATGGTTTATTAAGTTTTTTATTATGTTTATTTTTATTTTTTTAACATAGATTTCAGCTTTCATGCTAAGAAAAGGATCCATGTTATCCGATTAATAAAATTTAATTTGAATTTGAAAAATATTTCATACAAAATAAGTGCCTCTTTATTTAAAACTCAGCAACATATTCAGTGTGCATTTCCTAATGATGCGCCGTGGATGAGAAAAATTTAAAGTAGTTTCCCAGAAAACATGAAACATATTTCACTAAGTGCCCTCATTACCGATGTAAATAACGTACACTTTAATTATTTAAACTAGCGTGATATGAAGCTATTTTAGTTTTCAAAATATTCATGGTCAAAAATTTTATTGAAAAATTATGCATAAACTCACAATTATTATTTATTATATGACATTGATGTACGAGCAGGTAGATGAACGTAATATTTGGTCCCTGCCATCAACTCAAAAACTCAAAACTCAAATCATTTATTTCACGTAGGTATTTTGCATACACTTGTGAACGTCATTTTCGCATTTACCACCGTTTCGCTAAGGTGCCTTTAAATTTTAAATCTTAGAGGAGAAAAAGAAACGGCGAAAGAAAACTCCTCGGCACATCTTTTAAAAATAGTGCTTAAAAACGAATTACAATATTTTTGCTAGGTCCTACCATTTTATACCTAAATACTAACTTGAGCGGAACTGGTTGCGGATGTCTATTACCAAGCATCCTTGTCATTAATATACTCATCGATAGTATAATAACTTTTCTCTATAAGCAATGTTTTAACACGTTTCTTAAATCATAATTTCGGGAAAGTGTCTTATTAAGTTGAAGAAGAAACTTCGAAAAGATATCGATACGTCATCGGGCGAGAAAGAAAGAAGGAAAAAGCCACCTCCAAGGCACGCAAATACGAGTAGATGTTTCACTACAAAAATCGCATACATGCGTCAAAGTTTCTGTTTTTTAACCGACTTCAAAAATGGTTCTCGATTCGACTTTATTTTTTTGTTTGTTACTTTTGACTGGGTGAACCGATTTTGGTGATTATTTTTTATTTGAAAGCTACTGCTTTCGGAGTGGTCGCCTTTCAATTTGGTCTAGTTACATCCATCCATTGCGATAACCATATAAGTCTTAAATTTGCATTATTTTGAAGTTGTTTTTTTTACTTGTAACATTACCTACTGGTAACTGGTTGTAACTACTGCTTGTAACATTACATTATGATCTCACCGGGTAAGTGGCAACACAATCCTTAGATGGTAAAGCGCGTTAACTTAGAAAAAATCTTTTCACTGTTGACTTAAATGTTTACCACGCTCACGTATCGATGATGCCTTTGATGATGATGTCAATGGCCACTTACCATCAGGTCGCTCTGTTTGTTTGTCGGCTAATACATAAAAACAAAGAAATTGTGACATTTATACCGTACAATCGTACAGTTTATAAAGTCTGTGAAGCACAGCAAGTTTTGATTGTGTAACTAGCTTTAAATTCCAGTCGCTTCTCCGCAGGGCATGCTAATGAGGTCCTTCTCCGAACTAAATTCCAGCTCGTTCATTCGAAACTTTGCCAAATAAATTACCATATTAAAAATGTCTGCGTTTAATATAACCAATTGTAGTAGCATTTTTGCAATCGGGTACCCACGATTTCTACTTGGCGAGTCTCATCGTGACCAATCATGTAACTGGGTTGAGATATTGGTATAACAATATGAAAATGTGAGTACCCCTTTGCAATTAATATGTAGAGTCCGCGATGATGTAAGTTTTTTTATTGAATTTTGACGGAAACGAAAAAGACACAGACACATTTTAACGTGGGAGAAAATGAGATAGGAACCATAGGCAAAATGGCGGCTTACGTAAGCAAAGCAAGACATCAATATTTGGACTGACAGTATTCGTTTTTTCGTTTCACTTCTAGCGCGTGTGAATTGCCCCCATTTTGATTTTTGCATGCGCAAAACGCATTTATTGAAACAATCCTGTGTAAACATTTATTCAAGTGTGGGTACAAAACAGATTCTCCGAAGAGAAGCGCGAGTAGATTCATACATAAAGTGCCAGGTGAAATTCCTCTATCAAATTTTTATAAAACGTAGCTCGGAATTAATTATGAATTTCAAATCATGCAAAGTTAACAGCGAGAGGCAGCCCTGGATAATATTATGAGGGCTTCACAGCGTGCAGTCCGCTATGCACGTCTGAAATTTCTGCTAGTTTGAATTTCCACTGCAAATTCTGATTAAGCTTTAATGTAGTCTCTTCAAGTTAGTGAACGTGGTTGGGGTTAGTTTAACAGACACTAGAGTCTTTGTACAGTCACAAGGAAAGAGAGAGACGGAGGTAGAGGAGAGAAAATTTCATATTGAAGCATTATTGAAGTTTTGGTTGGTGACAACCAGCGAAAAATAATACTGACAACTATCTAAATAGTGTTTTTGACGTGATAACGTCTTATAAATCGATGAACACCGGCTGCAAGCACGAAAAAGTATGACGTCATTGTCATGTTCCGCCTAAAACGTGTGCGCAAGCTAGAGCGCGGAACAAGCGATAGAGGCACGATCTGCCTAACTTTCGGCTTGCAACGCGCAATTTATCGTCAATGTTTTGTTATGACGTTATCACGTAACATTATCGTCCGTAAACCGACTTAACAGACAACCATTTTTTATATTTTTTTTATCTCTACTTCTCTTCTGTTCAATAATGGTAAATGTGAAAAATGTGAAAATTATCAGAGATAAATCTCCAGTAACGGTACGTGGATAGATTTACCGACATAGAGGATGGCCAGTAAGCCGTCCATAGTATTAAGGGTTACCATCCCCGCATTTTAAAAGTTCGGGAAATTACAAAGCTGCATATGGAAAAAATGTCCGGACATTTCTAACAGAGACCGAATATTTTAGTTTCGTAATAAATATATGCAATTTGGAAAAATTGTTTAAGTTTAAAAGTAGTTCTTAGAGTATTTTAATTAAAATTAACAAGTTAATTAATTTTAAGATAACACTGAAGCGCTCATAGCCCGGCGGCTTGCGTCGATCTCAAGTGATCGACAAAGTTAAGCAACAGCGGGCGCGGTCGGTAATTGGATGGGTGACCGCTAGTGGCAAAAATTTCTTGGGCGCTTCCGTGCTTCGGAGGGCACGTAAAGCCGTCGGTCCCGGTTGTTATCACTTGGTAGCAGTCGTTAAGCCATGTCGGATACCTTCGGGCGGCTTAAAATTTCCGACACTTGGGTTGGCCACTAACCCATCCACCAATCCGCACTGGAGCAGCGTGGTGGAGTATGCTCTAGGCCTCCTCAGGTATGATGAGAGACCCGTGCTCAGTAGTGGGCCATTAATGGGTTGTAGCCGTAGCCAAAAGATAACACTGATTGATTTTATTTTTATCTATGAATGAAATTTAAGAGTCTATCTGCGATTTCAAAACAATTGTTTTCTCAAGTGTTTAAAGTTATTTACACGAACAAAACTAAAACACAAACGTTTCTAAAATTTTTGTTTGTCTGTCTCTCTATTTACCAAGCCAATCTCTGGAACAGCTGAACCGATTATAATGGGACTTTTACTGAAGATAGAGGAGGTTATAGGGCAACATACAAGCTACTTTTTATCCTGGAAATCTCACGCGAACGAAGTTGCGGGCACAGTTAGCAGTTTAAAAACAACGATGTTTTTAAACTAATTTAATACTAATATCATTATTTTAGTCATCATCAAGTTTTTATTTAGTTATTTTTATCAAGTCAGACTAAAGGCCAAAATTACCGACATGTCCCGACGAACCCGGACGTCTGGTAAGCTTAATCGTATTAAAACATGGCAGAGCACGATCTGGGCCTCGTAAATTCTGGTAGGCACATAGCCTCGCTTGAAATTCAGCACTATCTAGTGGGTCGAGTTTATTCTCTTTGTTTATCCACATAGGTAAGACAAAGATAGCTATAAAATTTTAAGTATATTGATTTTGTATACCACAGTCATTACCATACTTACGTATTCAACAATGTATGAGTCGACAGACAGTGATTGGAGACAAATATCATAAAATAAATCATTATTGGAACGAAGTTCCTTACGGCAGGCTTGGAGGGGATAGGGATTTTGCTGCGCGACCGAACTGAAAAATATGTGATAGTAAAACCGTAAGCGTGGAAAAAAGGTGAACGTGGAATAAAAGCGTTAAATGAGACGTGCGCAGGCGCGACAGTCGCATACACAAGCGAGTAGTGTATAATACCTTTCTCTTTCTCCCTCTTTCTTTTCGTTCGCCGTTGCCTTCATTAGCCGAAGGAACTTCGTTCCTACCTGGTGTCCCACGACACAATTATTAATTTAATAAAGTGCTACCTGATCATTGTTTGTACATGGAAAATATATGAGAAAACCTATTATTGGGGGTCTTAATGGACGCAATAGAACCTAAAACAATTAGGTACGGTTAAAATTGTCTGTTTGTCGTTCGTTTGTACGCGTTTCACTAATACATTGTGGTAAGACTTTAGACTATACCGCTAAGACGATTTTATTTATTAAAAATATTTTTGGAACGAAGTTCCTTACGGCAGGCTTGGAGGGGATAGGTTTTGCTGCGGCGACCGAACTGAAAAATATGTGATAGTAAAACCGTAAGAAAAAATGCGTGGAATAAAAGCGTTAAATGAGACGTGCGCAGGCGCAACAGTCGCCGAAGGAACTTCCTTCCTACCTGGTGTCCCACGACACCAAATCATTTTTAATAGTAAAGGTTTGTTGTTATAGATACAATGCTCTTGTCCCAACCCTCAACTGCGAGCCTCATGCGCAACAAAGGACCGTTAGTGGGTTAAAACACGTGGACATGTAAAGCCTGTCCTATTTAGAGAACAACGATAAATATAAATTGGTTTTTCGTAATACATTTAAGCGTGGTATCTTCCAATGAAATCTCCCTTAACGATGTTTTAAATGCATCGAAATACAAGCCATTGTATTGATAGAGCATACATTGAACATTTAATTATGTATATAGCTACCAGCGCACGTCTTGGCTATTGATTTTCATACAAACTTTCATCGCTTTCTTAAAAACATTACCACAGGTGTATATAATAATATCTTAACAAAAAACACAAATTTTCTTATAGAAAAAACCTTATACGAGTATGTATATATTAGTCTCTAAAATCAGCTAAAAGACTTTCTGTTTAGCCGAATGGTTTTATGCAACGAGCATTAAGCTCGTCGTTTGTACCGTAATATTTATTTCTTAAATAAATAATAGGATAGAAAGGATCCTTTGCGATATATTGTACTTCTTTCCACTGAATAGATGACAACCGTTAGTAGGTACTCGTACAGTAATTATGTTAAGAGGTTTGTAAATAATTAATTTCTTGAGTGCTTTTGTGTGGTTTTATCAATTAATATAATTAAGCAGGACCTATGTACAATATTACCTATATTGTTTCCTTTATAGTTTAAGGTGTACATGAAAATTTAAATAAATAATATTCAACAAGGTGTACGTGTACCTACAACAAAAAAAAATTGTTCTTCTAAAACCCAACACGAAATTAACGTTTTCTGATTGATCATCATAATTATAGCCCATAACTCTCCCACTACTGAGCACAGGTCTCTATGGCCTGTACACCTCACAATGTAAGGTGTACGGGACATAGTTCATCATGCGGCCATGTGCGGATGTGCGGATCTCACACACCTTCGACAACATTATGAAGTTTCCTCATGTGTGCAAGTTTCTTCACGATTTTTCTCACCAAAGCAAGTGATAATTAAATTCGAATACGCACATATTTTTTGAAAATTAGAGTTGCGTGCAGGATCAAAGTTGTTTATAATTATTAATATTTTTTCGGTTTGCTTGCGGACCACTTCAGGTGCTTCCAGGGACCACCAGGGCTCCGCGGCCCACCGGTTAAGAACCACTGCATAGAGTAAACACATTGTTAGCAAGCCCATCTATCATCGTGCATACAAAGTGACAGGGTGCGTTTATAGATGGCCGATATAAAGGCTAGGTCATATAACGCCGTATATTAAGACTACGTATGAATTATGAATGAATAATGAATAACCCTCGTTGGAATTCGATGTATTTTTTAACACTCAGAAGCGTAGTGTGTCGCAATCGAAAGAAACTTTGTTCCAACCGAGTATCTAGTTGGTAGTGACCCCGGCCGCGAAGCGAGGGATCACGGGTTCGATTTCCGGCCTGGACAGATATGTAAATGTTATTTGCTGTCCATGCCGCACGCGACACAGAAAATCTTACTTTGGATAGAGTATGTTTGCGTTTATTAATTTATTTTAGTATTCAATAAAATATTGCAAGTCTTTCTCTAATGTCATTACAAGCACAGAAAATACTTGTATTTTTTTAAATCTTACAATTTCCAACCTAAACCAACTTATAAGAGTTGTTTTTAGCTCGAGATTTCACAGCACTGATAAGTTATCTGTCCACCAAGATTCAGGTCTCCCATACTTATTCCAGAGTGCTGTAATTTGCTCTAGGCCTACACAGTTATTGGAAGAGACCTGTTCAATATTGTGGGCCATTAATGCGTTGAAGCCATATCATCCTTGGCTACTTACACATAAAAAAGGTCGGGGGACTTTGATAATAAAATTGTATTACACAAAAACTGTCGCTTCTCGACCCTTTGCTTCGCTTCACCTACTCGACCTTTGTTACGGGAGAGGTCAGTAGCTACTCTAGCCTACGGATCCGCTCAATCACCTAACACCTGACCCTTATTATCACGAGCTTGGTCCTAAAAATACAACTAAATAACGCTACACACTGATAGCCCCACACAAGAACTCCCTGGTGTCATGGACGACACACAAAGACAAGAATGCACACCCTGACCGAGAACAGAAATTTAAACTATCATTAAAATTTCGGTCTCACTGAGATTCGAATCCAGGACCCTTCGAATAGTCCATCATGAAACCCATAGCACCATATGGTTGTTAAATAGTTAGGCTTGCTGTATTATTTGAATAAAGATTTTTTTCTTATTTCGGCATTGACATAAGTAAGTATATAAAAAGTCAATGTATTTCGGGTATATTTCAATGCAGCGGGGTAATGCTGCCAAACTGCCAACATCATAGAGGGATCTTGTCGAAGGATATTCGAATAAATTGGGCCTCAGCGGAAATCCTGGGATAAGAAAAGAACCGGAACCGGATAAAAGAACCGGATAATTTGAATCTGATCAGTTTTAAACGATCGAGCTATTATCGTAAAAATCCAGCTCATAAAAAATGTTGATAGCCGGATAATTTGAATCTATGGCAGATTTAATCAATCGATTTTTGGGATCATTGCAAAAATCGAGCTCTGCGTTTCAAATGTGCCAGTTCTCATCTAAATATGTTTAGTGTTTTCCGCGTGATGTTCGCACAAACAGACTAGAGACTGACAATAATGTGAAAGCTATATCAATAACAAAGCAAGTCTTATTTAAAATTTGGGTTATCAACTCCAATATAAAGTTATAAATAAATTTCCATTAAAAGTTACAATTTTTCATACAAATAGCGGAGAAAGAGCTACCAATCTACCTGTGTACTGGTCATCGTCACCCATGGACATTTGCAAACCCAAAGACACCACCGACGCCTGATCCTGAATCCTGGCCTGGAATTATGGCCGTATCTACGATCGAAACACAATTTATGGGCAATTTCACAAGAAAGGTGAAAGGATGAGAGTTACGTCGTAGGAAGAGGCTAGGTGAGTAGCAATCCTACAACCATGAATGAATACCGTTAGAAATTGGATGGTACTGTCTCCAGAGATCTTTAATAAATGGGACTTGGCGCCTTAACCACGTCTATTGTTCAGCGGAGTGCACCACACGATTAGAGTAGAGCTTGGATCCCGTAACACCACAAAATGATGAAGACTATTTGACCAAAAGCACTGATATTATTCAGGCACATATCGGTACCGCTCCATCAAATCCAGTAAATAAAGAGCAAGCACAAACAGAACCATAAATAATAATAAAACAATAATAATCATAGCCTTACCTAAGATTGTCGCACTCGTAAATAAAAAGCTCACGGGTTTGGCAAACAGAGCGAAGGTTGTCAACACGTGGTTACACATAAAACTTAACGATCAGTTAAACTTACCTTAAAAAGTCGACATCTCTCGCTATCCGGTGTGCCACAGGACCAGACGTCAACTTTAGTGGTCAAATTGTTTATTTGCGTTTAACATTAGCGCGCGATCGTCGCAGAACCAAGCGTGCACCCCGAACGGGCGTCGAAACGCGAATGAATGAAAATCAGGGGTTGCTACGGAGGGCGGGGCTGGACAACCCGTCGTACGCTACAAATGTAGAAAGCGGTACAATATTTACATTTCTTTCCCATAGAGGTACCGTTTAAATTTTGTCGGATTACGGAAAAGTCTGGCTCTCCACAGGGATTACCTTGCATATTTCGAGAGCTCACTGCTTCTATAGCTTCCGAACGCGCGAGATTGATTTTACAATCACCAGCTATTTTCTGTTTATTGTAGACGTTAGTCAGCTATTGAAGATTTTTGTGGAGCATATTACTCTCATACCCCGGAGGCTGAATTCTTTTTATAAGTTACGAGCGGGAATATTAAAAAGCTGGCTACATGTTGTCTGTTCTTTTGTTGAGTATCATCTCAAAACTCGTCTATTGCAACGTGCTGGAACTATCAGAAAGAACAGAACTATTCTTTATTTCGTATACTTCTATGTATGGAGGTATAATAACAGTATTTTCAGGGAGTAAGGCTCGAATGATTGAAGTGTTTCGCGTAGCAGCAACAGCCACCGAAACGCCATAGGGACGATCGAACGTGTGGATTTGTAATCAGGAAGCTTGCGTATAACCTACCCACTTACATTCACTACATCTAGAAAGAGGCAGCCCTAGCGCGCGGGGTAGTAGGCGTTTATTTCAAGGACAAGGCCGAGTCACACTACTGTATGATACTATTACCGTGCCTGTACTGTTAAACCTATCATGTAAACTTGAGCTACTAAAGACATACATTTACGTAAGACAAAATTGAGCGTGCACAACTGTGCATCACACGCTCAATTTTAGTACAGTTCAAATATAGGTAGTGGTAAACCTGTCAGATTGACCCTAGCGTGTATGCTTAAGACATTACCAATGCGTCGCCGGCCAACAGCCTCAACATTAGAGAGAACAAAGAAAGAGAGTACTGGCTCCCAAGCTCCCAGCCAGTGCATGACAAGTCATTTGACCACTGAGTGCTTACTCAAGCAAGAGCTTAATTACTTTGTTCTACTGTACACTAAAATATCACTGTATTCTCACGCCATTAATAAAACATCTTAAAGTATTTTAAAATGTTTACGTGAATCACGTGAATGCACACACATTTATTTGTTTTCAATAATGGTTCTCGATAATTTCGTAAAAATGTTTCATTCTGAAGCTAAAAATACAAAAGACGCTTAAATGGTTTACATTTTCAAACTGAATAGACAGACATCTTAACATTACTGTAGGGTTTTCACTGCATACGGATATTTTAATTAAAATTTTTAAATTTATTTATATTATCAAATAAAATCAATAACCTTTTTTTAAAATAAATGACAATAAATTAAGATATGAATCAATTAAATTAAATTCGAAAACATACAAATATAAACTAAGATAAAATTTAAATTTCAATTAAAATGTATATATTTTTCATATGTCTGAAAAGTCATATCTGAAAAATAGATTTGCACGACACCTTCTACCCTGGGGGTGTTGCGCAAACCTATGTATCATTTTTAATATTTTGTCTATCTCCTGATGTTTGGCTATTAATACTAAAGTTTGCACCTTTTGCCAACCCTAACAAAGCATGAAATCGAATAGCTGGACGAAACGTTATTATCGATTTCTTGTTTTCGACAGAATTTCGTGTAAAGTAACTCGACAGCGTTTGTTATTTGTATCTTTCCGCTGTCTGAATTATATCGTAATTGGACGGTGTATCAGACCCCGCGATATTCGATCGATTGTAGTCCGAGAGCTAGGTGGAATTTTAAATAATAATAATTAATGCTAACACACTCAGCCCCGCACTGGGATTCCCTGCGGTGCGGGTGTCATGGACAACAAAAATAACCCATCACTAACATTCAAGACCCGAGAATAAACACTTGTGTCACATAAATATCTGCCCTGGCCGGAAATCGAACTCGGGACCCTCGCTTCGCAAGCAGGGCCACTACCAGCTCGGCTACGGGGTCGTCTCCAACTAGGTAACGTTTAAAGGCGATTGAATATTAACTGCTTGGAGGTCGCGCTTCGGAGGACAGGTAGAGCTCCTCAGACCTCCTGAGTCTTAAGGGAAGGCTCGCGCTCTGTAGCGAGCCATTAATGGGTTGAAACGAAGGATAATTACTTTAATTTCTACGTAATGTGGTGTTTACCACCTAATCAAGCTACGATGTGAGTGTACGAGTGATGTGTGATGTGGCGATAATTGCAATGGTGGTATTTTGTTATGTAAACCGCTAACAGACCAGCAAATGCCACCTGATGGTAAGTGGTGGTGATGACCGTGAGCTAGCGTGAGCGTGACCGTAAAGATTTGATATTTTAAACAAAGATTCGTTTCGGATGACAATATTGAGAAAATAAATAAAAAAACATGGTAAAAATGGTTTTGAGTTCCGACTTAATTTAACACCGGGCTCTCGATCAATGATTAGGTACTTCGTTACGTCACTGGCCCGAGTTATTTACGCGTCGTACTTCGCAGATGGCAGCACTAAAAATAAGACTTCTTTGATCGAAATGCTACCTTTGATGTCTGTATGTATGAGCTTATAAATGAGACGAAATTTAAAAACATTCTGTGTATCGATTTCTGTTCTGAATTGTTTGTTTACTGAACACGATTACGTACGTATAGTTTGTAAGACCAATTCTAAGTGTTCTAACTAACAGTTTTAAATTTTAATCCGTCTTGTTGAATTTTATCATACAACTAATTAACATTACAAATAAACACCATTCCAGAACTGATGTATAAGCTAACCTGTAAAGTTTTATCTAAATTAGTTCAGTAGTTCCGTGAAAGAGTAACAAACATACATCCATATTCACAAACTTTCCAATTTATAATTTTAGTAAGATGTTTAAGACCTTCAAAACAAGCATCTTTTAAAAGTTTTACGCTAAACCGCAATAAAAATTTATTAAAAACATGTCCCTTAAGATTCCGTGAAAGCGTGATTATATCCCTTTTACACCAGAGTGGAAATAAGATGTGAAGATGAACGGAAATTAAGTGAGATTGTTAAGCCAGGGAACCTGGGTGTAGGCCGTTTAATGGCGTTGTGGAAACTGAACGAAGGCTAAAACATTCGAATCCGTTTGTTTATTGGACGTTTTATTTCACGAACCGGTAATTTAGTTGGTATAGGCCCTGGCTGAAAAGCGAGGGATCTGGGTTTGATTCCTGGCCGGGGCAGATATTTATCTGATAGATAAATATTTGCACTCGGACCATGGGTTTTATTGATATGTTATGAATGTTGTCAACTTTGATTATATACAGTTGTCAATGACACCGCGACACAGGGAATCCTAGTGAGTTAATTAAGTTAATTAGTTTTAGTTAATTATTTAATTTTATTAATTAAAGTTATGTATTTTACAGAACACAGAAAACTCAAACTCAAACCATTTATTTCATGTAGAAATTTATACACATTTTTTTGCATTTACCGCCGTTTAAAGAAATAAAGGAAGAAGAATATATATATATATATATATATGTTATATATGTGTGTATCTATTAGTTCTATGTAGATAAATCTAATAACGTGTGTTGTAATCTATTAGCGCTATAAACCAGAGTATTAATCATGACAAGATTGCAATTTTAACCCAACCAGCAACGATAAACGCTGTCGCAAATTAATGGCAAGGAGGCTATTCTCGCGGGCGGTAATTTATCATCATCTCTAAACTGGACTCGCTTGGGTTCACAAATTAATTAGACAAGTTTGCGTTAACAAATTAGACCCTAACAAAAAATAGTTAAGAGTTCGGCGTTACGTTAAACGCGCGTTAGCTGCATTGCATACACACCACGTGTTTAGCTCGGCGCTCGAAGATTGGAGTGACTTTATTCACCTTTAAGCGATGCTTTCACACGTCTAACATTACACAGATTATATAATCAACGTATAATTTGTTGTTAGTACCCTTTTAAGTTAGTCTACTGCGATTATCCACCGTAGAGTCTACTTACCCCAATGATGCCGTTTTGGGGCGAAACACTTGTTGGTGGTGGTAAGTATGTTGGTGTATATCTTCTTTGTTTCGTTGCATGTTCATATTATGTGGGTGGGAGGGAGAATGCTGTTGAATGGAAGTAATAAAAAAATACAGGTAGGTACACCATCAAACGTGTTATTGTCGCGGATTGTTGCGAAGTAGATTCATCTTAAGTTTACTTTAATACAAATTGCTTCACTTAAATATAGATAAATACAAATTTGCACTAAATTTGTTTATTGAATTGCGGTATGGTTGATGGCTGAATACGACTTTACCAATAACTTCTTAACAGAACAAACTTGTTCATCCTGTGGATTGGTCGAGCGCGGGGTAATCTATCATTGTCTTACAACGGATAGTGCTTTGTTTTTAAAAAGAGCTGTATTGTCACTGGCATTATTAAGATTAAACTAGTTGGTAATGTGTGGTAATGTGCTTATTTTCTTTTCGAAACATGTACATTTATTCCTTTTTACAATATTGGGATTATTTACTTACAATAATACGTCCCCCGAATGATTATAGAAGGGATAAAAACATGAATTCCTGGAACAATATTTTTGTCCGATATCGACGCAAAAACGCAAAAACGTTGTACCCACACCTTTGACATTTTTGTATTGCAGTTTCTGAAGCAGAAAAAATTCAAATCCAAGTCTCGTGGCTCTACGACCGATAAAATTTTGTACAGCATTAAATTAACGTTATTTTTGTACATTCAGTTCTGAAATTACAAAAGTTTATTGACCCTGGTGAACATTTTGTATTCTGTGGGTTACAGCGTGTCCGCTTTTTACGTCGATTAGTAAATGAAAATAACAGGTTGCCCCAAGCAAAGCAAAGGGCGGGTCCACTAGTGATAATTTGAGCATTACGCGAAAGAAACTGATATGTCACACCATGGAAACTGTTTATTTCCTAGATAAAAATACACCGTCTATAATGGTATCATTTTATCGCCGAAGCAATGTAAACTAGTGTTTCCCATGAAACCCATAACAACCAAATTAAAACCCATTCAGTGGGTTGTACCTATAAACATTGTTATGGTTGTCGTCCGGCGGAACGCCAACGGGTTATGTCGTAAATGTAATGTTTCATCAAACATCGATTGGGTACCTTGTTTATGGCTGATTTTGTTTATGGAAATGCGTTGCTAGGAGCCGTTTTGATTGAATTTTCCATAGACTATAGAAACATTTTCAAGTTCATACATAGCTTTCTGTGAAAGGACTTGTTGTATGAATACATGAAAACGAACTTGTGGGTTGGTTAGTTGCCAAGTGTTGAAAGATTTTTTGCCGCCCAAAGAGCTTCCAAGGTAGGCTTGGTATACGATTTTTTTTCGAATTAGGTACTTATAAGTTTTAAAATCACTTCAATCCCACCTTATGGTCAATTGCACTAAGTTAAAAAGCCTCTTCTTAAAACGCTTGACTTGAAGACAACCACATTATTGATTTTATCGGTATAAAGCAAGAAAAAGAATTATCATTCTGTGCCACATCTCTACCTAATCTGTGCTGTGTCATAGAAACATACCTTGAGAATACTTAATGCAGGTAGCAGGTAGGTATGTAACTTTGAAAATATTTTGACGTGACAACGTCTTAAATTAGGTTAGCTGGGAGTCACTTATGAAAAATAGTAACGCTCGGTAACGTTACGATGAGTCACCGAACGAGAGAGAGGCCCGCCGAATGCCTTGCGTCTCTCTCCCACTCAACTATGATCGGTCTGTCGCGCGCGCAGCACTAGAGAATTAGGCGCATTGAATCGGCGCGTTAAGTTTAAGTTTACATGTACAATGTTTTAGTAAACAAAATATATTTCTATAGTTAAAATTTGTGCAATTCTTATTTTCATTCAATTCCTTGTTCCTATTGCGCAATTTAATTATATTCATATCAATAAATATTCTACCGAGAAAAAGACGTTGTCACGTAAAATCTTCGCCCGTAAAACCGACTTTACAGGCAACCATTTTTTATCTAAATTTCACACAAAAGGCGTGACCATTATTTTTAAAAGTCGCTACAACTACGCAGTAGAACGCTGGCAGCAAAATTTAAAATACAGTTATGTGCTAGCGTTACCGCACGAATTCTGTGAAATGTGGATATTGCATTTTCCGCAAACGCTTCCAGAGATTTCTAATATCAAAACGCAGGATGTTGTCGTACGAGTTTTGAATGCAGCTGAATTCGTTTTAACGGTATCGAATGAAACTATTGAATCAGAAAATCATATCTTAATATATATATTTCTTGTGTTCGTGTGTATGTGACTGAACTCCTCCTAAACGGCTTGACCGATTTGGTTGAAATTTTTTGTGTGTCTTCAGGTGGATCCGAGAATGGTTTAGATTCACAATTGGACCCGGTAGGTGGCGTTGCTGTCGATATATCACTAAAACATTTTTTAATTATAAAGCGGTACGAAGTACGCTGGGACCACTAGTCAGCTTATAAAATTTGATTCGATTCCTTTTCTTTCAATCATTCGTCGTTCGTTCTATGTTCAATAATGATCGTCATCGTTCACTGATAACGTACGTAGTTCAAAGTTCTTTGTTAACTGTTCCCATTCTTCATTTACCGTTCACCGTTTATAATTGTTTTGTTTTAAGTACCTAATTATACATTGTTCACCGTAATTGCTTCTTTCATGTTTCAAGTGTGTTCATCACAGAGTAAATGTTCATGCCTACAGATTCACTTCTTCCTTTCATTCCTTATCAGTGGTTGTGTAGTTGTGTTATTAATGTCTAGAGACGGTGACCAATCACCATCCAGTACGTCATCCGCTCATTTAATAAAAACAGACTATTGAATGCATGAATTTAAAAAAAGCAATGACAGGCTTATCCTCAGCGGCTATTTAGAGCCCGGGCTTTTACTGCTACGAATATCGATGTTAGAATCCAATTAAAAACATTCGTATGAAATTGTTTGCGCGAGAAAGCAAACAAAATGTGCTCTCGCTACACGTTAAAGGCGGAATTACATTTGGTCGTTCGCCCGTACTCATAATATGTCCAAATGTTTCCTTTTTTATGGATTTAAGACAGCAAACGAGCATGTAGCACCTTCCGCTGCCGCCCATGACAACTGTGACCGACACAGAACAAGACTCAAATTAACGGGGCTAGGTTAGTTGGTCACAATGAGGACTTGGGCAGAGGCCGTTGCTGATAGTGTTGTAATCCTCAACGATTTCGATGACGGCAACCCTATTTACGGTACGGTTATTTACGAGCGTGAGCTGCTGCTGATATGCTGACAGTAATTAGTAATTGTTAGATAGATTATTTTATTAATATCTAATTTATTGGCCAAATTAGGATTCCTTCTATGCAAATATGCTAAACAGTATTTTGTTTGTTTGAACGCGATAATCTCTGGAACCACTTGTAGGTTTAAAACATCGAGATAAGTACTTATATCTCGATGGTTTAAAATTATTATTTGTGAATGATAGCCAAATTCACGAAGAACGCTTAGGCCTATAGCAACAACTTTAAGGTAGTCTTAAATATTGTTTTTACCGAAGCGAAGCGACGGGGAATTACTAGTTACTAGTATTAAGTATATAATCTGTGACCCGACTATCAGCGTGAGTCAGTCGTTTTTGTAATACAAACATTCTGTATAAAACTGTCGTGGTTTTTCGATGATGGAATTATTTTATTAGGGAGAAAATAGCCTGGTTCTATGTTCCCGTTCAACTACATTTTGTTGAAGAGATTATGTCGAGAACTCGAGAGTGAATAGTAAGGCTTTGACTGAGTTAGTGCAATATCACCCGGGACTACACCGCCACTTACCATAGGAAGTTAAGCATATCCTTACCTACCTATAATAAGCATAGAAATAAATAACTATTTAAACTTGTAATTTAGAAGCATATTAATTATGAAATGAATGTAATAAATTAAGTAAAGTCGGTTGGATTCCTTTAAACTTCAATTTACGTTTACTTAAGTAATATTATAGATAAAAGGAATTTCATTGTTGTGCACAATGCACCGTTTCGCGGTATTTAGAGCGAAACTGCAGGTGCATCATATCCAAGCCGCGTTTGAAGTTTATTTTCAAAACGTAACTTCAACCGATTTGCATGATTGTTTGTATAAATGTGTACGTACACTGACACTTACAGGAACGCGAATTGACTCACGTTTCCCGTAAATAGTGAAGAATGCAGAAACATTTATCATTTGAAAATACCATTGATAAGATGATTCATTTTTATTTTTAATCCCCGAAGGAAAAGGAGGGACTTAATAAGT
Organism: Ochlodes sylvanus; assembly: GCA_905404295.2. NCBI lineage: Eukaryota > Metazoa > Arthropoda > Insecta > Lepidoptera > Hesperiidae > Ochlodes > Ochlodes sylvanus. Next base: position 3,660,469 of record FR990149.1, read on the forward strand.
TTGATGGGTCTATCTGTCCTAAACGAATGGACTAAATTAAACGCGGTTTTTTAATTTGAAAGCTGACGTGATCAAAGTGGTTTTTAGCTATAAAATATAGCTATGAAGGTCTGTTTAGGCGTTTGATGCTTATCAAGTTATTAGGGGTTTTTATTAGTCAGGGGCTTTTTATTTTAAAATAGTTATATTTCCATAAACAGTATGCGCGCGTAGGCCAAAAGAAATTTATCCAAACCAGTAAGGGGTATTGAAAATAAATTCATATTTAATCATAGTAAAGTAACAGGTAGTCTTTATTTCAATAAAATCAATTTAATCTTTCAAAAGTTTATTAAAACTGTATTATTTTCAGTTATTATCAAACAAACGATATTATCCGACATGATATACATACACACAGAGTAAACTATTAACAGTTAACTTACTAAAACTTACAGCATAACTTAAAATCAAACAGCCTTTAATAACTCAAATGTTTATCGTCAATAAACAAGTCTGAAGCACGTTTCTGAAATCTTTTATCAGCAATAATATGCCCTTGAAACGTAGCCGACGGAATACGTAACGAAGAAAACAAGTCTCAATATTAATATAATGAATAGTTACAATAAAACAGGTTTCCTGTAAACAATTTTATTGTCCGCTGTCCGCCAGAGTAGAAATTATCGCTGTTTGTGACTTTGCGAAGACCCCGATCGCAACTCAGGTAGCCACGATGCATGTAAAAATAAAGTGGACACTGTGATATTACGTCATAATAAAGAATAGTTTGATCAAAGTAACTAATAAAAAACTATTATTACATTAAAATGAACATATACCATTCATATTATTCACACCAGATATATCTTTTAGTAGCTGTGTCCGCGACTTCGTCAATGTGAAATTTTAATTGTTACGGGAAAATTTCCTAAAAAAAAAGTAGTCTATGTTACTGTTTATTACACCAGCTATTTGCCAGCGAAAGTCCCGTCAAAATCGGTCCAGCCGTTTCAGAGATTAGCCAAAACAAACAGACAGACAGACAATAATTGTAAAAAAAAATATTTTGGTATTTATGTAGATGGTGTAGTAAAAAGCGGTTATTTGGATATTACAAAAAAACGCTCCAATTTTATTTATTTGTATTTTATGTTGATTATACTTGATTTATAGTTTTTCTTTACGTAAATTAGCAATTTTTTTTTACATTTAAAACACGTGGACTAAACTAAAAAATGTTCTTTTCAATTCAGAATATATTTTTTCTAATTCATTAGTACCTTATGTTCTAAAACAATCCAAAGAAGTGTCACCCTAATTTCACATGTTTCTAAATTGCGATTTCAGGACGCAAAGTGTTATTGCATCGTTTGCACGCGTCGTTCTGCCGAACAGTGGGTTGTGTACCGAAATGTACGAAGAATTTTCAATGTCAAGGACGCGATGACTCTTCCAAAGAGAAATGGAGCGAAAAATAACATGGAATGATCTTTTATTGAAAAGAACAAATGAGATGTTCAATAAGGATTTCTTTCTGTAGTTCCAATAAGTTGGGATAATCAAGTGGTATGTACGGCAGTCCCTCACACTATTATTCGAGTTAGTAGTTCTGCACGTATGTTTATATGGTTTAGGACTATATACCGTTCAAAGCATGATGATATGCTTAGATTTCTGTTCTGAATTTCATGAAGCCCTCGACACAGGGAATCCAGTCGTGGGGTTATGAGTGTGTACCATTATTTATTATTTATATTAATTACTGTGGTGTTCTTGCTTTGATGATGTAAAGGAAAACATGGTGAGGATATCTGTACTCCTGAGAGTTCTCTTTAATTTTCTTAGGTGTGTGACGTCAGCTATACTTGCTTAACGACGAGTCCCGAATCAGTGAGAAAAATATTAGCTATTAATTATATATAGCATAATAGTATAAATTTTATAGCAGTCATTAGAAATTTAAATTCCAATTTAATCTTTTATAATAAAAGTAACCCGCTCGTTGCCGTCGTTAAGCAGTATTTTCCCCAATCCATACTGGAGCAGTGTAGTGTAATATGTTTTAGGCCTCTCAGGAGAGACCCGTGCTCAGTAGTGGGCTTAGAATAATTACACTATAGTAACGAAGTCCGCGCGGCCGTTTTGAAGCACCTTAATTGGAGTCAGAAACGATTCCAAACACCGGGCAGCTCATGTCAACGCACGCCAAACGTGTCTCGCGAAAAAAATGAATTATGACGATTTGTCCAGTTAAATTGTGTCACAAAATATCTGAAAAGCTATTTATGTATTATTGCTAAAAACATAATTATGATTATCCGCAGCCGAATCATTCCCCGCTTTCGGGAAAGTTTCGGTTTAGTGCTTCACTTTAGACAGAGCGCTTGTATGAAGACTGTCTTTCTATAGTGTAATTATTCTAAGGTAGTGGGCCATTATTGGTTGAAGTCAACCAGTATTCAAGTACTTCGGGCGGCATAAAAACTTCCGACGCTTGCGCTGGCCACTAACCCCTCTACCAATCCGCAGGATCAGGTCTAAGCTGGCGAGTATGCCTATGGCTCTTCAATTATAACAAACCCGTGGTGTAGTGGGCCATTCAAGGGTTGAAGTAATTAATAAAACTTTACGGTAGTCAACAAAAGCGATAATTCCCCGTAAACGCCCGGTTAGTCAGTTTCGCGGCTTTCGACTTGCTTTTCATTTTTCACACGAATCTCCCAGGTCAAGGCCGCGTTGGGCATGTTCCCGCCAACTGTAGTGTATTTAAATTTAGAATTGTTAAAATTGCTGTCTATGAATTTTTTTTTGTATTTTCTGCGAGTTTCGACGCAAGGTTTTTTTCTCAATAAGGCGTTGGCAACACTCAGCCAAAAACCAGATATTACTACAAATAGGTACGTTACGTTCTAACAATGCAAATTGTGCACTTTTGGATCCGCTCCGATGACAATACTGTAGGTATAGATGTCAAAGATAATTACAAAAATGGGAAAATATTTAACATTTGTAAACAAGTTTACCGAAGCGAAGTAAGTGCAGTCCAGTAATTTACTTACATAATTATATAATTTATTCATTGGTTGTGACCCATTACAGCTTAAGCACGTTACACTATTGTGCAGCGGACACTGCGGACTGTGCTAGTGTGTAAAATGGTTCACTATAGCAGTAGACTTAATGATGTCAACCATGTACCGCGACGCAATGCATACGAAAATTTTGAGCATAACCGAAAATCGGCCAAGGGCACACAGACAGGTTATGTAGATTTTAATGTTTGCTTCAGTTTATATTTCCGCCCTCATGTGTTTAAAGATCAAGAACTCGACACAGTAATTTTTCAGGGTCGCTGAAGATGAACGATATCTACATAATTTAACGACCTTCGTCCAGTTGGTAGTGACTAGTGACCCTGTCTGTGAAGCGAGGGGTCTCGAGTTCGATTCCCGGGAAGGACAGACATTTAAAAGAATAGAAAAAAAGAATAAAAATCAAACAACAAATCCCTACCGTGTCTTGGAAGAAACGGCAAAAAACTCCCAACGAGATTTTTCCTACTCACAGTTACAGATAAGTTACTTTTAAGGCTAAGCACAATATATTAAAGTATGTTATTAGTAGGTATCATCTTTATAATTGGATTACTTATCTTAGAGATGATCATCCCCGGAAAGCATAACATAATTATATATATCTTTCTAAGTAAATATATTCTATCTATAAATCAGTATGACATTAAACAATTATGTAACTTCGTAAAAATCTCAAAGTTGCTTACGCAAATAACTTTATTGGGATCCATTATAAGTCTTTGCATTGGATACAATATGTAGAGTCTGTCACAAAGGTTAGCCAAAAGTTAGATGATGTTTGTACGAATAATGAGGAGGAAATCTTCGGGGACTACCGTTTGGCGTCCGTCCAACCCGGGATGTTAAGATAAATTAAGTTTTTAAATAGATACGTAAGTCAATGAGTGTATGAGTAATTCTTTGTCCAACATTTAATTAGTGTTTTTTATTATTTAAATACGCTTAATAACTTGTAAAAGTTTTGTTTCTCCCCTACAAAATGTTTTCCGAGTATAACGATATGACGATTTTTTTTGCTTCCTATAACTCGCAAGTATGTAGCAGCAGCCTGAAGCAGCTTAACTTAAGTAATACCAAAGTTCACATTTCTTTAATACTTGACAAATACCTTCCAAATACATACGTCCACCCGTCTGTAGCGAAATAACTCAGGCAGCGATAGAGTGCCGCTGAACACTTTCATGGGCTATTAAAATTTATGAATGACGGCTATTTGGGGGAGAAAAATTGCTTTCCTGACCCGCCGCCCACCGCCGCTAAGAGGCCACTGATAGCCTAGCAATTGCCTTTTTATAGCTTGTATATTTGCTTGTCTTATTTACGAAAATAACTTAAAACCAAACATACGAGCCATCTGTTGTTGAGGGAACGTGACACGTTGTAACGGTGAGGGAGTCCCCAAAAATACCACGCTTGATCACGTGCGAGCTTGCGTTTTCATCACGTAGTCTAATAATGTTAACAAAGTAATTTAAACACTAAAATCATATTACATCACGGTTTAATTTCGATTGCAGTCGTGAATGCGGAATTGTAGCTCTTTTTGCGTTTTGTAGCTCATTTGGCTCGGACATTTTTTAGCGCGCACCTTATCCATAGTAATAATAAGTCAATGTGGTTGAATGTCTTAAAAAACGTAGTCGTAGATCGGAAGGCGGTAATCGTATTTTATTTTTATAAATCTGTAGTCAATTTAACGTCTCAACTGGCGGTTCCTTACACTGTCATTACTGACGGGAAATGTTAGAGTGAGTTTTCTGATATTCGAGACAATTTAGCATTTTTGCGTATATTTTTACGAAGTGTGAATTTTTCTTATTATTTTCTTGTTAGATTTTATTGTTTTCCGCGTTTTTAGTGTTAAATCTTACAAGGTATCTCTGAAAATGTTCACAATAACATTAATAATTAATTTGTCATTAATTATATCTTTGCAGTGAATAATGTTGGATCATCTTCTCATGTAGTGAGTAGATGATCTTATTGAATATTCATTACGTTCCTAATATCCATTCCATTTAAATCGTCTCGTGTAATTCGTGGATTCCTGGTCATTGATCACAAACTTGAAAGTTGAATAGTACTGTCATTTTAAGCTGTTCTGTTCTGGCTGATTCATTTGACTCCTTTTGCCAGTTTTCTCTGCGAGTTAAACGAAGTCAGTTCCAAGTATTCTCCGTTTACGGTACAGCCAACTTAAACTTATTGGTTGAAGTGCTAATTCTTCACGTGGAGTAAGTGCAGATTAGTTGCAGATTTTACGATATTTTATTTCACTTTCACATAATTAGCAGCACATACTGACGTTCAAGACTGGGTAGAAAAACTGAGGTCATGATGAACGTCCTCCGCTCCATGTTTGGGGTGTGCAGCAGCTCAGCTGAAAAGGGAGAAGTTCACGACACAGTCCGGCGGATTTTCGGCAATGAGTTGGTCATGAAAGATAACACCGACAGGAATAATCAGTGAGTTTTACCTTGGAAACTTATTAGGGTGGATATGAGGTAAATCGATAGGTTTGAAGCATTCTCTCATTCTTGGTCCAAATTTCAGTTCAGACCTTATAAGCACGATTGGGGCAGCACTGCTTATATATTAAACATTCCAAAACAGATTTCGGAAATAAGGGCTTTAGGGCAGTGATGAATACGAATACAGTTTTCTATTTTAGTCCTCAGATGCAAGGGCACAGGGGCAAAGACACTTACAAACGAAGGATTCCTTCGCAGTAAAGATATGTTGGGGCAGCTACGCTTATAAATGCAGCACAAGTCCACGGAGCAAAACAGTTTGGGAGGTGTGGCCACTCAATTCCATTGAACTAAATATCGTTCAATTGGCTACTTTAAACATTAAACGTTAATTCACTCATACCCCCACTCTATAGGATTCCCTGTCTCGCGGGTGGCATAAACAACACAAATAACACAGCACGAACACCCATGACCCGAGAACAAACACTTATCTGCAACATCTGCCCCGGCCGAAAATCGAACCCGAGACCCCTCGATTCGCAGGCAGGGTCACTACCAACTAGGCTAAGGGGTCGGCCCATTCGTAAAAGGAACCGTTCTCAACGATGTAATTTTTTAAATATTTTCCAGGAGAAGTAAATATGTTAGCCATATAAGAGAAAACCTATCAAAGGTGTTGGATGCTAAAATTGCAAATCAAAAATCAAAAAGTACGAAAAAACATCCACCTGTCTCTACCGAGGTATGACATAATCTGCTTTTTATGCTAATAGCCAACAACCAAGCAGACCGTGCCACCTGATGGTAAATGGTGGTCACCACTGATGGACGAATGTAATATTGTACGCATCACTGATTAGCTGCCACCAAAAACGGAACCAATGAAAGACAATGTAATTTTATATACCTTATGCGTGTCAAGAAGGATTGGATAAGCTTATCTGCGTCACGGTAATTGATACTATTACCGTGCCTGCATCAGTGTTTCCGCCTACGTATGATGTGGGAGAATTCAAGAGAACAAGAGGAGAGTGAATGGGCTTTATCTAAGTTAATGCACTCAACATTGCAAGGACTTCATCGCCACTTACTACCAGGTGGGATTGTTGTCATGCACCCTCCTAAAAGAAGTAAAAAAGCACAGTGGCTAAGTTCATTTCTTTGCATTTATTCACCTAGCGCTATAAAAGCGTGCTTTTGGTGTTAAACTATTTATTTATTTCAGAATACAGATCCAAATGATGATCGGCCTGGTCGTATTGGACCGAAACTCGTGGTCTTCGATGCGTCTACAGGTAAATACCGTAATAGGAAACACTTTTTCTTGTTTTAAAAGATATACTGAGGAGTTTCTTTCGTCATTTTCGTCATTATAAAGAATTATAAAGTAGATTAAGCAATTAGACACATAAAGGAACATTAAAAAAAATATAGTCCATATCGACAACAATCTTCATTATATTTTCAAATATTTAATGTTAGGACCGACCCCGTTACAATTTATTAAGCTCTATAATGAATTTTCATCACGTTGTGGTAATGTCATTTTGGCTGCTGCGTAAAGTACAAGGGACACGTTTGATAGTCTAGTCAACAAGTCCAAAAAACGTGATAAATAGAGATAAAGTTCCTAAAAATATAAGTGATACTTCATTGTGTTAGGAATGATGTCTAGAAAAATGCAAATGCGCATATTTTTAGGAGCTATAACTCTATCACGATTTTGAACTTATTGACTAGACTAAGTAGGTACCAACGCGAAATGTCCCTAACTTCCATTCAACGTACCAATTCCGTATAATTACCAGTTTCTAATAAAGTTTCGTCACGATGTTATTAAGACTTTTGATAGCTGCGAAAATCGTAGAAAATACATTCATAAGCGAAACGTCCCCAATTCCTTTTCAATGTGAGAACTCGTACACGTACAAATAAAGTAGGTTACTTACAATCCTTACAAAGTTGTATTTTACGAGCGACAGTCAATGTGACTAAAACCCCCGCCTGTAAAAACCTTTTTATATTGGGTAACGAATAAAAAAGTAATAAAACCTTAGTATTTCTATTACATCATTCATTGCAGCTAAGAAATTGAATGATTGTTATACTTAGTGTATCGCGAAAGGCTTTCGTTGGAAGGCCTGGTTTAGGTTTCCTTTTAAATAACTCGGTCCTTTTTTCATTTAAGTCATGATTTGTAACTGTTCGGGAGGTCCACTTTCAAACTACTTTGCTATAACATTGAGATATATAACAATAAATTAATTGGAAACATAGGGGTTCAAGTAGTAGGTAGGTATATCAAAGGAAACTAAAAGCATAACATAAGCCAAGATAAAGTGTAGAGGTAGATCAAGTGAAAGGGATAACAATGACTTTATTTTTACGGAGCTCTACTTAATAAATCACACACATCATCACATTAAAATCACAAGTTCCTTACGATAATTCCGTATAATTTGCTCCATATAATAACAATGTTACAGTCCGTTTATCGATATAATAAAGCATTATTTGTATTATCACAATTATCATAAAATTAAGTATCATAACCGACATAAAAGACAATGGTATTATATAAAACTATAATTTGGTCGTAAACGCTCCAGCGGGGATAGCCCCTGCCTGGCTCGTCGCCAGCAACTGGTCCCCGCGCAAAATTAAAGCTATCAGTTACTCGGGTAATTGCATCCTCAAACTGTGTCATATTATTGCCGCTTAAATTATCTTCCACTTATTTAAATATTTCAGATATTAATCCTTTCTCCACCATTCCACCAATCTGCGCTCAGCGAAAAATAATACCAGCTCGTTGTCTACCCTGGAGCAGCATCGTGGAGAATGCTCTAGGCCTCCTAATTATGAGGAGGAGTCATTAACCTATTAACTTTGCAATTCGATGGTTAAGCAATTTTAGTAACATCTTTTTATGCATCTTTTAGAATGCGGTCGACAACGAATCGGTGATACCTTTGCTGTTGCTAATGTCGATTTGTAACGGTTATCACGTTGACTCAGAAAGAGAAAAATCCAAAATGAAATAAACATGAAATTTTCAAAATTCCGATACAAAAACTTCAATTGTTTTAGATTTGGTTCGAGAAGTAACCGAAATTAATAAATTTCCCTAAGTGAAGCAAAGCCGAACTATACTCGTACTAGTCACTAAATAACTCCTGCTTTCGTCCGCAAAAAGCCAATACTTTCTGTCGAAAAAATATGAAAATTTTTTCGCTCTTGACAACGCATCGGTGATTTATTTACTGATGTCCATGGGCGACGGGGATCACTTACCAGATGACTCGTCAAATTCTAATTCAAAATCATTTATTCATAGATATCACTGATACACTTATGCACATACATTTTTAAGTATGTCGGCGTTTCGCAAAGTTGCTTTAAATGCTTTATAACGGAGGAGAAAAACGGCGAGACAGCACGGCACAGTCTACTCGGTTGTCGAACATTTACGTGAAAACATTAAAAAATAAACTAAAAATACATTTTCTCAGGTACTGGAAGATTGGTGCTTGTTGGCGACGAGCGCGTCAGCGTCCAAGGACTTTCCAGCTTCTCAACTATCAGAGCCACAGCATGTGTCTTCAGCGGCAAGTGGATGTATGAGGTTCAACTTGGAACCAAAGGAATTATGCAGGTATCAACTATCAACTGCTATTGTGTCAGTGAAGAGGATCATAGGGCAGCGTTGCTTATAAATCAACAGCCTGAGACGTAAACGAAACCGTTTCCCAATTAGTAGTGACCCTGCCTTCGAATGAATCGATGAAGCGTGGGGTCCCTTGTTTGATTAACGATCAACAATTTATGTGACAGATAAATGTTTGTTCTTGGGTCGTGAGTGTTTGTTATATCTTATTTGTGTCTGTTCACTACACCCGATATAGAGAAAGTGTTTCAGTGTTTTTTTTTCAGAATAGATTATTAACTAAATGCCCCATTCTGTCGATGACAATATTTTATAAAATGTTATCGCTTAAAATTATGTTTACATTTGCCTAAAACATTATAGCGTAGAACTTTTGCGCAGATTACCTCATAACAGGACAATAGAGTTGAACATTGACTAGACCAAAATTTCCTAGACAAATAATAGGCAGTCCCTCTTTCAGATAGGTTGGTGCACAGCTTCCTGCTCCTTTTCAATGGACACAGGAGTAGGAGACACTGCCAACTCTTACGCCTATGATGGAGGCAGAGTGAGAAGATGGAACGTCTCCACTTCACCGTATGGCGATGCGTGGCTCTCTGGTGATGTAATAGGTGCCTGTTTGGATCTGGATAAAGGGACGTTGGAGTATTATCGGTGAGCATGTAGAATGACATTGATTTTAAAAGATGCAGACTTGGCAATTTTCCAAATGGCACATTATTACTACTCGTATATGTGCAAATTTTGCTGAAACTGCTTTTAGCATGCATATGGTTCTTTTTAAAGAATGTTAGACATTTGCTGTTAAGCTACAAATGAGGTGTTTCATCAAAGTCTCTCGCATCCTCTTTTTCGCTATCTCTCTCTCTCTCTATTTCTTTATATCTTGACCTACATTAAATCAAACGAGCCATTTTGTGGTAAGTGGTCACCCCTTTCCACTACATACATTAGTTACTTAATTTCCATCTAATATTAGTTATAGATGTAAGTACATAACAATAGGAGTGGTTTTCCTCCCCGTTTTATCTACAAATTACAAGGAGCCCAACTAATCCAATATGACGTTATTATTAGTGTTCCTGGGCTAAGTTATGCATTTAATTATGAACGTAATACTCTCTCTACAAGACTCCGTAAACAAACTTCTACTCCCGACGTTTTGATCTATTTCAAACTACTCACAGCTCCCAGGTAAGGGAATTCTATTGAAATTCAAAACTCTGTATGTTCTAACTTTGTGCGGTTTCAAACCAGACACGGTAACTTACCGTCGGTAAGTGCGAATTCGGATACTTTGTGTCAGATGTTTCAAAAGGGAGATTCATCAGAATAACATGTTACTAATTTGGAAGTAAGTGAGCTACGGCGTGTAAGGTCCCATTTTTGGTGCCGTTCATGAAAATATTTATGGACTGAGAAATTTTTATTCACAGATTTTTATTATTTGTGATGCTTTAATCGCTTGTCCACGTTCTGCAAAACAAACAATTCTAATGTGGGAACAGAGTGTGCGTTTTTCTAATTAAAACACAATTTCTAAGCATTGAAAACATTTACCAGTTACCTGGTCGAAGTACCTAAATAATCACAACCGAACCTTTTTTGTCCGTCTATTTAGAAATGGCGTATCATTGGGTATGGCATTCGACAAGGTGGCTCACGGAACTGGCGTGGCGTACTTTCCTGCTGTATCTCTGGCAATGCAAGAGCATTTGTACGCCAATTTTGGACACGTCCCTTTTGTGTAAGTTTGTTTATTGTAGATATCCAGGTAAACATCAACCTATTAACTACCCACTACTTTCTGATTCTGTCTGCTTTGATCTCTTTAGTCCAATGCGCGTACAAGGTTAAATCGACAAAACAAATGACATGCCCTTCTTCCATCGTCGGAATTTTTTTGAAGACTAAAAATTCCCCGAAATCAATGATAACAAAGAGGACTGATGATTTAACGGAACATGGCATCCTGGGACGTTAAAGGAGTGCGCACATTACAACGACTCCACGACCGACCGACGCCAACGCGACTAAAACCTTGACAAAGCTAACATTCAATTATGAGCCTTATATCTTTGACGCGTTGGTCTCGAAACGGAACGGCTATGGGTGTAGGGCGGGCCGTACAGGGCTTTTAAGTATAAGTTCGAAATTCAACCTTACCTTCAAAGATATAAGGCTCATAATTGAATGTTAGCTTTGTCAAGGTTTTAGTCGCGTTGGCGTCTGTCGGTCGTGGAGTCGTTGTAATGTGCGCACTCCTTTATAAGATTTTGTCACTAACTCATCCAGCGTGCCCAAGTGTCCTAAGGTAGACTTGTTCAGCTTGGTCAATAGTTTCGGTGAATATTTTCAGTTTCCCCATAGATGGTTTTGCACCTATACAAGCAGCGCCAGTCAAGGAGTGCGCCAGAGCAACACTACTGTTCAAGATGTTGGATGTTCTGGTCGATGAACTCACCATTTCTGATCTGAAGACCACAGTCACTGCAAAAAGTAGTAAAGTAAGATTTTTTGTATCTTGTCTAATGAAATTAACTGGAGTAACTTTGGGTCAAACAGTTTTAAGATTCGCTAAAATAAGTATGTATTTTTAAATTTTATTTTGGCAATTTTTTGTTGTTTATCATTTCTATGACATCCATAATTAAAATGAATTTACTAGAGCCAGAGTCGTGTCGGTCCAACAATATTAAAGGCCTCCGGTATGTTATGGATGATAACTAATATAAAAATATATAATATGATGATAAGATGTCCCGGGACATCCTTTCGCTAAGTGACATGAGAATGATGGTCTGAGCAGAGTGGAAGAAGGTTGACTGAATTAATACGAAAAGCCAAATATGAGGCTCAACGGAGTATCCTATGAAAGGCTATTAGACAGGTTGGCTAATGATGCATAATGATAATAATCATTGTTATTAACAGGCTAAGTCAGAATCTTCGAAAGCTGCAGAAGAGGAAGTAGCACTTCGTATCCACAGCTCCAATTCGATATACAGCCCTCGTGCATCGCCTCATAATATGGTGGATGTCCAGAATCCTGACGTTAAAAAGATATCCAGGAAAGTAAGTGTACATTTATGTTTGACGTTAAGAACAATATTCGGAAATATGAATACTAAAAAGGAATGCTTGTTAGTTATAGCGCGGTTATGTAATTCAATGCTCAAAGCCAAATACAGAATTTCTGCCAAATTGTGTTTGAGTATTATTGCAGGCCTGTGATTTACGATCCGTAATAATAATATTATAACCTTTGATAGATCAGCCGCACTCGCAGCCCACGGCTTAAGTTAATTGGAAGGTAAAAGTCGAATTAAATAACGCAAAAATTTAGAGTTAGATCCATGACCGCTCGTAATTTCTTTATTTTTGCATGCTTCTATGCTTCAAAAGGCCTATTAGGATAATTTTACTGACTACTAAGAACTAAAAACAACCGACAATTGAGTTGGACTATAAAGTCAATTTGAATAGTGTTATAAGAATTTTGGACACACATTTCCACATGTCCTCCAACCCATCACTGGAGGAACGCACTGTAATCTGCAACCTCCATTAATTACGTGAAAAAAAACATGTCCTGCGGGGAACCGCTAATAAGTTAAATAATTTCATGAATTTGCAGGAGCATACAATACATACATAAAGTTATGTATCCACGACTTTGAGTAAAAGAAGTGGGTCTACTGTGTAACAAAGTTACTTATCCTACAACCTACAACTCTCTCCTTCCTTCCAGGCCTTCCTCATCTCCCTCGTACGTCTGGTGGTAGCAGAACTGGGTAACGTCCTCCGCCTATCCTACGTTGTAGTGGGTGAGCTGCTGCCCAGATTTCGAGGGGCGCTTGGCGTGAAGACCCGAAGCTTGCAACCCGATCCTCAAGCAGTAGAGTTTTATTTGAAAGCACGGAATGAGGGATTTGTTAGTACTTTGAATTTTGCAATTGAAAAATTGTCTTATTTTCAGTGTCAAGACGTAGACTTGAAGAAAATGCAAAAATGGTCATTGCTTGTTTCCTGCAAACGATTCTTCTTCCTCTTTGTCTGTATTTTCTTGTGTTGTCCTCTATTTCTTTACAATGCAGAAATTCATAATCATCATCATAAGGAACTTATTATCCAAAATTTATTACAAAATTTCATCCAAACAGACTAAACAGACAAGGGAGGTAATAAAAACACATTAACAAAGCTTTGAAGTATAATAAGGACAATGACCATCAAGTAAACACTTACTAAGCATAAATTTTATCACATTTGAGGCATTATTAAACAGTGACGTTGAAGTTTTAGAGCTACTACAAATTGAGGGTACCTACTTTCAGCACAATTAGCACATTATGGAACTACTTATAGATCGCAAATACCTGCTTTAAGTGTGATAATAGTAAGCTGTTTTAGTAATACTATGCCTGTATTACTAATAAAGCAGCTATACGTACTCGTATAATCCGTTGTAAATTGTAATGAAGTGCTTGTGTGAAATGAAGTGAAGTGCTGAATTGCACTAACTCTAGCGTTTTTATCGAGAATCCAAAAGTCAAAATGAGATGCTGTATTCGACGACCCCGTAACTTAGTTGGTAGTAGTTTTGCCTGCGAAGCGAGGGGCCCCGACCGGTTCGATTCCCGGCCGGGGCAGATATGTATGTGACAGGTAAATGTCTGTTTTAAGTTCACGAGTGTTAGTGATATCTTATTTGTGTAGTCCATGCCACCCGCGACATAGAGAATCCCAGTGCGGGGCTATGAGTGTGTTAGCGATTATTTATTGATTTTCAAGAATACTGGTTAAAATTCATTGTATTTCAGAATGGTATATCAACAAAGCTACTGGCTCAACCCCAACCACGCCTGTGTACTCTGTTAGATTCTCTCTGGACGTTCCTTGACGAAGCACCCCTTTGTGATATATTGGAGCATTGTATCGTTAGAGAATGCCTACTGTTTGACTTAGTTTCACCGGTTAGTATTTTTTAACCGCATCAGTACGTACATCAGGTGAGTCACCATTTGTTGATTCTGTGGCTTTTCCACATTTATTCAGATTTTATGAATAGTGACTGGATTATGTAATTTGACTTAGTACGGTTCATATATGAGTAGAGTGCCTTTGGAATGGCATTGGTTTCTCCCCATTGCAAAGGCTCTCTAAGTTCGAAGCAGCATGCGGTGTGACTATTCTCTTCTCCATCCCAACCATTCGCAATACTGGAGTTTCTTACTATGGTCCTATTGCCTTAAGTAATAATAAGTAGTACCTAGTACCGACTAGTAACAACTCACCATTAGATGGCCCAGTCGCTTGTTAGATATTTTTACTTAAAATTGCTGGAACATATCGATGCAATGCTTACCAGCATTGTACCGTCTCCAGAATCCAAGAAGGTCAGGCTAAATCGACATGTAAAATCATACAAACAAGTCTATTAAATTCCAGGATATGAACTTCACTCAACAAATAGAAGGAGTTTACGTGCTCTGTGGTCTGATGCAGCATCGAGAGACGAGACACCATCTAGTTAAATATGTGTTCTTCAATAAAATATCGTAAAGTTCCTCGTTTATCTTTACTCCTTAATCTTTATATAATAGAAGACCATTGCACTTTTTGCGAGTAGGTATACTCGTAAAAAGTGCAATGGTCCTCGTTCTATGGTTATGGGAATTTAATAACTAAGTTCTTTTCCAGTTTTGACAATTTCCTAAACATCAAATGCCCCGATGAAAAGGTCCTTCGTTCTGTTATCCGAAAGCCCTGGTGGCAGAGACCTACGTCTGTCCATGGAGAAACTGATCCAAGGATAGCTGGTAAAACTTCATTTCATATCATAAAATTAAAAATCAGGAGTATTTATGGATGTAATAACAAATGAATATGATTTTTTGTTCGCAGAAATGGCTGAAAAAGGCACCATCAATCGCTCAGTGTTTGTGCCCAATGCTGCAGGTGAACTAGAATTTTTATTAACCTTGCTAATCTCATACTTATGTATGTAACAACTGACAACTTACTCATAGACTTACAGTCTTTTAAGAACACGTTATTAGCTTACGTGTTATAATTTCCTTCTTATGGTAAGTACTCTACTGCTTTACTGTATAACTATAGGGTTTTAGTAAGTTACCGCCTTACTGCGCTTTACCATCTGAGAATACATCACCATATGGGAAGGTAGTCAAAAGCTAACTTATTTTTCAAACTAGTAGGAACGAAAATACGCCATTCAATCCAGTCTCTAAACTGGATTGCTTACTGGAATCTAGTCCATTCCAGAGCCATTTTATTCCCGTGAAATGCCAGCACTCCTTTCAATCGTTGGACTGGATTGCTACTGAAGTTATCGTGAACCAGGAATGAGGAACGACATACTTGTTATACCTCACAGAGGACAAGACAGAGGGTTTAAACCCCAGATGCCTAGAAAGATAAAATTTAGATGATAAAGGTTGCAAAGCTCCGTCCTTTATATCCTCTGTTATGTTATATACCTGTATTAAGTCTATAAGTAAGTACTAAGCCGTTATTACCATACTGGTATTTTAGAAAAGATTGGCAAAATACTTCCAACCCCACTAGACGATTCCCGTACCGAAGCACAGTTCAGGGAAGATTGCGAGAAGATATCCAAAGCCGTTGACCCTTTAGAACATATCCAGGTAAAGTGGCAATAAGTAGAACAATATGTATTCATATTCATATTCATTTATTTGCATAGAATACAGTTCATAAATTATGGTGTTTACCGTCATAATAAGTATCGTATTCAGCTACACATTATCGTGTCATCAGCATTTGTTACTAACATGCAATTAAAATATAAATAATAGAATAAAACTAAATAACATTACATTAGAATTAAATTAACTTATTTCATTTGATTTAATGTCACACTCAAGGAATTCTTTAATATCATAAAACTTTTTTGTATCAGCCATTTTTTAAATTCAAAAGCCAGCTAATCGGTAATGCCTTTGTTATTGCTGAAATCCATGGGCGACGGTCATGGTGACCACTTACAATCAGGTCATCTACTCGGTTTGTCGGCTTTTTACCATTAAAAAGCCTTAAAACGTTACGTACAATATCTCAATTCTGTGCAACACTTGGTCTAATTTACATAAAAGACTGGCAATGTCCTTTATTTCTTATTCATAGAACTAGGAACAAAATGTTTAAAGGATGAAAGGGAAACGTGAAATGTATTCAACATCTGTTATAAATTGTAGTTTTTTGGAGCGGGTCCTATTTGCAAACGTAAGGAGTATATTTACCTAAGTTGTATGATGGTAAGTTACCACCAGTCTTATTGTGAGAGGAATCTTGCCCAGCAATGGAACAGTTACTTGTTATTTGGTAAATTTCAGCTGGAGTTCCTGTTGATGCTTCTGGATAATACAGATGGCACGAACATGGTCCCTTCCACCAGGAAGATATTTTTGGAGAAGTTCAGAAGATATATCATGGACAACTGTATACTGGACATGGTAATGGTAATTGATTTGGAGGTTCCCTTTTCTCCTAAGCTATTTTGAATCTTAGATTTATAAGGAACAGTTATTGTTATAATGCTGTAGTTCTAGCAACTAAAAACGAGTGCGTTATTAATAAACCTTTCCAAGTGAGAGCCCGGTAAAATAAAAATAGCCGAAGCCAAAATAAAAAAAGAGAGAGAAAGAATTTCAATTAAAGTATAAATGGGTTGAGAGTATTAAGAGAGAGAGAGTGAGTTGCAGAAGAAAAAGAAAGGCAGGCCCTTGCCTTTATTACTATGTTTCATATCTTCTACGTCGTAATTCGTTCGTATTAATGAGGGCTATTTTATATTGATGTTTCTATATTCGTGGTAAAATTATGAGGTATTTTACGGCCACAATTGGCGAAAGGAGCATACCATTCGCGTGCTAAATCATCAACATAATATTATGTGTACAAATACAAACACTTCAATTCCACACGCAGTAAGTAGGTACTCAAAAACATCGTGACTTCCATTAGGACCCCCAAGGAAGTTCACAAATACACTATCTCTTGAACTCGGTACTTAAGAGAATATAAGTATTTAGGAGAATATATGCTTTTATATCAGGCCAGATATTCAAAGCAGGTTTCATATTACATCTTATTGCCAGAACCATTACGCTTCCAATATATTATTTACACTTTCGTACTGTGGTAAGGCTTCGTAACTCGATATCCGATCGCAATATCTTCATGCACGGCTGGATGTGAATGGGTTCTTATTCCGTGGCGTGTTTATTAGGGTTCCTTATACAGGAAAAAGGAGAAACCTCGCGTTTCTGTTTTTCGTCAGTTATAAAATTGTTAGGTTACAACTTGTAAATTGATCAACTACTCGTAAGTTTAAATAGAAATCCGTGGCAATTTATTAATCATTATACGTGATAGTCTAAGATGCAATACTGCGATGGGACAGAGGTAATGATGAAATGTTTTGATATCGCAGAGGCTATTCAACGTGTCGCGCAACTCACCAGCTATTTCGTGGTGTTGCCACGCTCGTCTCCTCAGCGCGGCGTTAAAGCTATGGGAGGAAAATCCTCTTGGACATCAGTAAGTTCTCATTGTTTTTGTTATTTAGCACCCCCTTGAGAACATCAGTGGCCCACTACTGCGCACGGGTCACTCCGTTTAAATTAAAAATCCTATAGGGCATTCTGCAAACCGCTGCTATATTTCAGATTGGTGGAGGGGTTAGTGGGCCAACTTAAGTGTCGTCCGGCTCCGACATGATTAAGCGACAACTATCTACAGCAATCAGGATTCAGGACTGATAACTTTATGTGCCACAGACGGAAGCACTCACTTTTATGTCACTAATGGTCATCCAGATTTATTATAATCAACTATCTCCCTACTTAGGTTGGTGCCAACCTTTAGGTAAAATATTATAGTGGACACTAATGTAAGATACGTTTTAATTCCTTTTTATTTTCCAGACACATGCCACTGCATATACCAGCTAAAACATTTATAGACGGCGAGTTGGATTTCTACAATGTCGACCGTCTCGGGGGAGTTCTACCGTTCCTGGTCAGGACCCTGCGGTATGTTTCACGAAGTCCGTAATAGCAGTTCAATGCGAAAACAATAACATTGCACTTGCCTGATAGTTCTCCGTAATATCTTGAGAGCCCCTTATTAAACACACGGGAATCGAACCTTGTTTCCCTCGCTTCGCAATTAGGGTCACTGCCAACTAAGCTACGGTAAATGTCTTTCCACTTCCACACTTCCTAAAGAACGCGTCAGTAATGATTGGAGTCATTTATGATTAAAATCCTTTTATTAGGTATCGTCAATGTTCAATCGTAAATCAATCAAGTATCGTCAGTTATGTATGATTTTAGACAAGACCTTGTCGACGCCCTGGGGGAGGATAACCCATTCATCCAAAGCTTCGAACCAAACTACAACAGAGCTGGAGGGATTGATACAGGTATACAACAACAAGAGATATAATCGGATTATGGTAACTGAAATAAGAAAGATAAATAAATATTAGAAAAAATATACGTTATAGTAAATAACAATAGCAATATTGGAACTATTCGGAAATGAATGCTTTTTTTTATCCATTTATTTTCATTCATATATATAAATATTAGCATATTAAGTACCTACACACTCTTGTACTGCACAGTGATTCTAAAAGTTAATGTTATCTGCGCGTCGCCGTCGCCGGTCCGGCGCGGCGCACTATGTATGTATGTACGTCACAGCAATTTGCTTACGCGAGCCGATAAGTTTTCCCCCTAACGAAAATCGCTCTTCGCGCCTTAAGAAGTTTTCGTACCGAGAAAAATAAAAAACTCAGAATTGAATAAAATAGACCAACAAAAGTGATCAAAACGAACAAACGGCAGTGATGTCGGTGTTTGGAACTGTGGAGACTCCATGACTATTACGCCTACCTTTATCGTACCCTATAAGGGTTAGGTAAATACCTAACCCTATCTTTCTAAATAGAAAGATTATCTATAGAACGTATTTTTTTTTCAACGTCAGGGGTAAGTGACATGGCCGCTGGGTCCCCAGGATTGGCCACGCTGCCGCAAGTGATCTCATCGATGGCTAGATTCATGCACCCACCGTTGCCTCCGGCTGGTACAAGGTAAGTAACATTTTATTGAAAAGTAAAAAAATCAAAACATTCTGAAAATTGAGTGAACTTACTGAATATACCTAAGTCAGTACAAAAAAGTAGTTTATACAAAAGGGATACAAAATTTTAAGGGATACCTAAGTATGATGTAAATTAAGTTTTTTTTAAACACACTCGTCCACGATGCATGCCGTGGCAACCTATTATTAGGGCTACACTTAGCTTATAATTACGATAATGATTTTTCCAATGTCCATGTATTAGTGTAAGTTTTGTTGGTTGACCTCATTGACTTATTAATAATAAGTCAATGGTTGTCCTAAATAAATAAATAAATGTTAAATGTTCTTGGTATCAACACAACAACAACAACAACAACAACAACAACAACAACAACAACAACAACAACAACAGTAAAATAAAATAATGTAATTTTAAAGAAAAAAAACTTAAACAACACCCTCAATCAGTAATCATTCTTTTTCAATATCGATTTCCTCTTACATTTTCTTTGAAGCTCATTGAAACAAAAATGACTTCAGGCTGAACGGTGAAACGGCGTTGGCTTTGAAAGGCACGAGGTCAATGATGCCTGGCGCCGGAGCCATTGATACGAGGGGAGGTTACTTGAGACTCCTGGATGGATTACTGGCCTTGTATCACGGTTCGGCTATCAAACATGCCGAAAAGGTAACATTGTCTTTCAATATTAGCTTGGCTTCAACCCATTAACAGACCATTACTGAGCACGGGTTCGTTCGCCTCATCATTGACCTAGAACATCTCCACCACGCTGCTCCAGTGCAGAGATTGGTGGTATTGAGAATTACCTTTAACTATTATGATGATACCTGTTAAGTTACTTTTCCGTAAATCTTACCTGGCTAAGGAATCTCTATCTCGTCGTGCTACGGGATGGGCTTGAGAGCTTACTTTCTTCCCTCTTTTTACTGGGTAGCAAATTGGTCAGCGTTGATATTGCTTTATATGTTATAAGCGCTGAGAGTAGGGGAAAGTGGTCACCATTCGTACGCGGGGCACATTCATACTGTGAGTTTAACAGAAAAACTAAACGACAAACAAATACGCCTTTGCTTGTGTGCATACATACATACATACACATACCGGCCACCATGTTGCTAGCGGATTACCCCATGCGAACGTACCCCATGCGTGGGGTACGTTCGTACAAATATCTTATCGTAGAAAAATAGCTGTAACCCTTTTATCTTCTGACATAATAGTTTCGGACTTTTTTGTAACAAACTACAATATATTTGTTACACTCAGGTACTTAAACTAGATAAATTTGACAATTAATCATAAAGTAAAAAAATAAATTCTAAAAAGTGTACGAAGGGTAACCACTTTCCCCTACTAACCACCAGGTGGCTTTGGTGTTCAAGACACTTTGATACATTTCATATGCCAAATGTGTCGTTATTTGACTCGACGCAATTGAAGCATCTTGAGCCCGAAATCATTGGTTATTATTAACGATATTTTAAGTAATACAATTTGTCAGTTATGTGAGGTGCGTGATAACCAACTGGATATGGCAGATTGTCTTCACGACATTGAGCAGCGCATGAGCTCCGTTCTCACTGAACTACACGTCGTTAAAGGTAAGTAAAGATATGAAGATATTTATAGTGACAGGAGCGAAACACAAACACGACCTCTTATCTCCAACTCATCTGTCAAACTCAAATATATTATAACTATAGATGTGTTATGTTCATACAACGCGAGTCGCACATTTTGATTCGCGCCGATGACATTGCTGTAACTGTGTTGGCTACAACCCATTAATGGCCCACTACTGAGCACGGGTCTCTCCTCGTACCTGAGGAGGTCTAGAGCATACTCCACCACGCTGCTCCAGTGCGGATTGGTGGAGGGGTTAGTGGCCAACCCAAGTGTCGGAAATTTTAAGCCGCCCGAAGGTATCCGACATGGCTTAACGACTGCTACCAAATGATAACAACCGGGACCGACGGCTTTACGTGCCCTCCGAAGCACGGAAGCGCTCAAGAAATTTTTGCCACTAGCGGTCACCCATCCAACTACCGACCGCGCCCGCTGTTGCTTAACTTTGTCGATCACTTGAGATCGACGCAAGCCGCCGGGCTATGAGCGCTTGTAACTGTGTATGTGTTACATAATTACGGACCGTATGAAACAAATTACATTAATTAAGTAGGAGAATTTGGCTGCCACACTTTTGGTGCGCTAGTAGCCCATTGACGTTTATAATTTTCAAACT
The DNA here is from genome assembly GCA_905404295.2 of Ochlodes sylvanus. Lineage (NCBI taxonomy): Eukaryota > Metazoa > Arthropoda > Insecta > Lepidoptera > Hesperiidae > Ochlodes > Ochlodes sylvanus. Next base: position 3,682,094 of record FR990149.1, read on the forward strand.
TATATGCCAAACTCAAACGAGCTATTATTTTTCGCTGCCAAACTCACAATATCGATAATACATTTTAAATTCTTATATTACAATTTGTCTAAGTTAGTTAGAAATAAGCAGTACCTTTGTACATTATATACATATGTAATGTTACTGTATATTATTTACATGTGAGTACATAAATAAATAAAATATGTATTTCAGCTTGACTGATACATTTTTTTAAATTATTAGCTTCTACGACTTTTATTCAAATAATTAAGAAGATTTCACGGCCGATCCCGGAATGAGGTTAATACTTGTAACAGTCTGAGCTACGAGTACAGCTCGGAGGCCTCGAACAAGAAGGACCTGGTGTCATTGCCTGATGGATTGATGACCTTCAGATTTTCACTTCCAACTACAAGTAATAAGTATGTTCGACAGGTGCCAACGGGGAACTGACAGACGTTGAGAGAACTAAGAGGCAATTGATGGAAAAGATGTTGAACGAACTTGAAAGGTCCAAAAGTGTATATGAGGTAATTCATTAAATATTACTTAATACTAGAATATACCTTTTGATATGAATACTCTTTAGTATCGTTGTGATTTGGAATACGTTGAAACGGAAATGACGCGAATGAAGCATCGGCAAAATGGCGGGTGACGTAAGCAAGCAAAACATCAATATTTAGACTGACAGTATTCGTTGTTATGAAGTTTCACGTCAAGCACGTGTGAATTGCATACAATAATTTCTTGATAGATGTTCATATTTTGCTTTTATATTTTTTTTATTGGCTCATCGTTTTGTTAGACTATTCCCATAAAACAGGTTTCATAACTGCTGACCTATTAACTAAATCCTTTAATACATTTTTCCATTTACATTGTGCACAAAGGAAAAACTAGAAGCTGGTTCGCTCCAAATGGCGTGGGTGATCGGAGCGACATGGACCAAGAAACGGCAGATGGACCTCACCAAACACTTCGCCGGCACTCTGCACTCGCTGAGGATAGCCTCCGATCCTGAATACGCTGCACATGCACAAGTATGGCTCCAACCCAGTAATGGCCCACTACTAGAGATGGCCAAAATTGATTCATGATTACAGATTACTATTACTTCTGGGCCGGAAATGGCCCCGTGAGCGCCTTTTGAGAAAAGTTAGTGTTCTTGACGGGGGAATTCCCGTGCCTTCAGATGTACTTTTAATAATGTAATCCGTAATCATGAGTACATTTAGCCCATCTCTGCCCAGTACTAAGCACGGGTCTCCGATCATTGAGGAGGCCTACAGCATACTCCACCGCACTAGAGCAGTCTGCGGAAGGCGGAAGGTGGTGGTGGATGGTGGCCAACCCAAATGTCGAAAGCTTTCCATGGTATTTGCTGATAATAACTGGGTCTGACGGCTATGCGTGCCCTCTGAAGCACGGAAACGCTTAAATTTTTGTCCTAATATCAATAGACGACGTTGACCACTTACCATCACGTACTAGGTACTAATAAACGAATGCTCGAACAGTGCTATGCATGGCTTCATTCTTGGCCGGCAACGCGTCGGTGACGCCCCTGGTGTTGCCAAAATCCATGGGTGACGGTGATTACTTAAAGTCACGTGACCCTGCTGCTTAGGCAATAAATAAAAAATAGTGACTACTAACTAGTAACTAGTAACAACTAACTAATAACTAGCTGACATCGATATATTGCAGGCCACGAGTAAGGAAATACTACCCGGGAAGAGTTCAATCTTGGGGCAATCGAGCTACGCATCCCTTCAGTTAGAATACACTTCCAGTTCAGACCAAAGGTACTACATCTGGAATATTGGAATAATAATGGAATAGTTCTATTAAAAGTGTTGTAGTCATTCATTGACTTATTAACTAGTTATTACAAGTGAGCAAACTCACTGACAAACTGACAAAAAGTCTAAAATCATTATAATTGGATCTATTGCGTTAAAAATTGACAACCCTCCCCTCCCTAATGGTTGTCAAATGTCTCAAATGGTCATATGACCATCAACTATTAGTGATTGGTGTATCATATCAATCATTAAAAGTTTTATTGTACCTACATATTAGATCTTACTCTTAATATCTTTCCATTGACATACTATAATGTCAATGTATCTTTCACTAACCTCCGCCGTTTTGTTTTAACAGCCACTATTGACAGACCACGTAGCCAGAACCGCTTCATTTACTTTATTAACTTGACCCTTATTTACACTCCTAGCCCACAAAGTCCGACATCCAGAGCTACACCTCCCCATGTGTCTTCCAACCCTGAAGTCGGGCCACCGATCAGGGGTAAATATAAATAACTTTGATACAATTCTAAAGTTATATTTGACTTGGCCATGCCCGAAAACGATTACGCTTTCAATTGAAACGTGTTTGAATTTAAAGGTAATTAAAATTTTGGTATGTTAGCATAGCGTCAAGCCCGCGTTTTTTGTTTGTATATTTATATCTTTCGTTTTAATACCTAAAAAAAACGAAACCCTAATTTAATACTGATTCGTGATAGTATTTGTTTTAAATAATTGATTACTGCAGGTTACCCTGAAAAAAAAATGTTTGACTCGACTCTATCATACACAATTTAATTTTAAATAACGTTTTATTTAACAATATGATATCTCAGTCTATAAAAATATTATAACTACGATGATTTTGTTGTCCATTTAGGAACAATATTCGCTCATCACTACTTGCATTTACTTAGCCTTGTGTTGCGCTTTGTTCAACTTGTATTTACTTTTTAATCCTGTCTCTCTGTAGAAACAAATAATTCAGAGTTCCCGGAATCGTTATTTGCCTTCGTTCCCGAATACCACGTGGACGCGATGCTGGAGTTATGCAACACCCTCAGACTGTACATGCACCCCACAGTACCCGTTCAACAAATACCAGGTTAGTGTTCATTTCAGAGGTTGTAACGAAGTAAACCATCTACGATAACCCTGGCTAACTGATAACTTTCAACTAGATTATATTTTCTTCTAATGTTAATATTGTCTGCCTTCATTTAAATGCATATGTCAGCGGGGCCTCTTGTTCAACAAGCAATATCAGTGGTGGGGATAAGTTAATAACATTTCACGGTCAATTTTATGAGGGTCTTCTCTCTTGCGTGACGAGTAAAATCCTTTCACTATACATGAATATCGTCGGGGTTAATTAACGTGGTACACAACCCAGTGACCTCCAACAGGTATTTAAAGTTATAACCTCAGTTTTGTACAGCACAGTGCACCACGGAAAAGGAAGGTTGACTTATTCGAAGTACATTGAGATTTTTATACCCTGTAGTCTTCGGGTAAACCCATAAATCATGTAATGCATAGCGACTTGCAGAATGAGGCCGAAAATAAAGACCTCTTCGTTTACAGAATGGGAAGAGTTGGTAGTCTCCTGTGCAGCGTTTCTCTGCTCGGAATTCGCTGACCAACGAATCGTCCTTGCCAGTACAAGGGAATCGTTGGTCCAGACGCTGGCTTCCTTCGCCACTCAGCCGGCTACGATGAGGGCTATTGAACGAGTACCTATGAAACAGTGAGTTTCTCAGAAACATCATGATGCTGACTACTGTTGAAGTCGGGACTTCTCATAATTAAAGGGGCACAATATTCCACCATTTTGGTCAAGTATAGCAGAAGCCACTGTAATAAAATTATGGAGAACACTTAGGTTTGCACATTTCCACGCGATATTTTTACTGAAACGAGTGATAATTTCTTTCTTGTGCGGAAGAATAACAATAAAAATAAAAATAAAAGATAAAGCATTCAGTGTACACTTGAACAGTCTCTTTTGGTGAGAAGACAAAAACATCCTTATGTTATGCAGGATGGATGGACGAAAACCATACACAATATACTGAAAAGAAGAAGATGTTTTCCTATTCAAAATCCACTCGCAATTCTCCAGGGCTCAGGGGCTCAGAGGCAAACTCTAAGTCTCCTTCTTTTCTTATTCCATTTCTAGACAAATGTCGATGGTGGAGGAGCTGATCCGGCCATACCAAAACCGTGCGTGGGCTCAGTCCAACTGGGTGCTGGTTCGATTCTGGCACGGAACCGGCTTTGGGTTCCGCCACCGACAATGGCCACACCTAGCGGCTAAGTAAACACCGTTATTTAAGAGTTAATCACTATAGAGCTAATATTAATTTAGTTTTTGCCTGCACCTACATAACCTTACTGTTGGTTAAAACTATGTCTATTAAAGGTGAATCTGTAATATTTTCGAATATAATGATAATAGGGTGAGGTCCCAGAAGCGTAAGGAGGAAAGCAAAGAGCTTTGCTGAAGTGACGTAGGTCTGGCGGTTCTGGTATCTCGGACTATAAACACTTATTTTTTCTCAAGATAAATATGCTTCGTGAATCTGTTAATTACGAAATAAATGAAAGATAAGTAGATTTATATATAAAACAACGAACCGAAAAACAACATTACTAACAGATCCCTATGTAGCAATACAAATAAATACACTTTTTTATACACCAAAATTACTTACCCTTCATACTAAACTTATAGAATCGGATCGTAGGTTTGCCAATTTATTACAATGGCAGTAATATTTATAAAACATACGTTTTTTAGGTATGGAGATAGAGAACCTACTGTGAATAATTTGGGCGCCAAAGTTGATGCGGGCCTCATGAGTCAGTGTTTTGGTAAGCATTTACGAAACAATTAGATCAGCGTTTATCATCTATTGTACTCTAAAATGGTACTATGTTACCTAGATGTGTTGGAATAGGTTTTTCATTATTTATAATATACATTTGACGACCCGTATAGCGTAATGGTTAACATGTCGAGCTGCCGTTTGAAAAAGAACACACTAACTTTTAATATACATATATATTCGTTAAGTAATATTGATAGATGATGATTTTAACTTCCGTTCTTGGTCTGGGTGCGAGTTCTTTTCGTTGTATATTGACAATAGCGCCCACGACCCAGGGAATCCTATTGTGAGGCTATGGGCGTTATAATATTATTCACAACACGATTTTTCGATTATAAGGAGCTCCATCAACTTTCTCTTCCCATGTTGCACCCTGCTGAACAATGAAAGAGTTTACCTCAGTCATAGCGCTAACTTCCCCACCAGGACCATGTCCTTCAGAAGTGATCCAGACGCGCGTGAAGGAATACCTCACAACTCATCCAAAGGAAGCCGCGGCATTCCTCAACTCCATGCTCAGCCAGTTGAACTGGTCCTTCTCTGAGTTTTTCACTATGATGCAAGAGGTATCAAAAAATACTACCTAATACAATTAGATTATAAGTAAAAAATGTGTCACTAGCATGCGAAAAGTGGGACAGTCAAATTTTGCTAATTAGGTATCGTACTTTTCATGTAGCTATCTCTTTCTGCCTTTGGTATCCTCACTTACAATAATATCATCGGATAAGGTACAAAAGTGCAATAAAAACGTAATCTCTGAGTGACTTCATTCATCATCATCACAAACCATAACTGTCCCACTGCTAGGCACGGGTCTCCTCTCACAGTGTGAGGGGTATAGGCCATAGTCAACCACGCTGGCCAAGTGTGGATTGGTGGACTTCACACACCTTTGAGAACATTATGGAGAACTCTCAGGTGTGCAGGTTTCCTCACGATGTTTTCCTTCACCGAAGCAAGTGATAATTAAATTTTTAATATGCACATAATTTTTGAAAATTAGTGGTGCGTGCGGGGTTTGAACCCGGAACCTCCGGTTCGGCAGTCCAACGTTCAACCACACCGCTATCACTGCTTGATTTTATTCAACTTATTCAAAATATTACCGACATAATACTTTTACCTACATAAAATCCTATCAACGTCATCTCTACTCATAAGTATTTGTGGAAGTAATAGGTAAACTTCAGAGAGCCGCTAGGGCGTTGATAATGAAATATTTAATAAAGACCTCAGATTTGTTAATCTGTGCTATAGACCTATAAATAAACCATCGTTACAAGAGGTTACCTTTTTAGAACGACTTTATAATCATCCGTGATGATACAAATATTTTTATTGCATTCCGTTTTGCCGCCTAACCAATTTAAGCAATTTGATGTTTCTTTCATCTCACTCGTTTTATCGCGTAAACGGCAAATAATGTTATTTTTGACGGCTTCATCTAAGTAACTAGAGTTCTTCATTAAGCAATATTGTTGAATAAAAGGATAAAAATAAAAGAAAAAAATATCACCCGCGATTTTCACTTCAAAATTATTGTACTTTTTTATATCTACCGAACTCATCAAAAACACATGTGGCCAGTAATACATATTTTGCGACCTTAGATATATTTTTTATTTTTTTTTAATGCAATGATTAAATCGTTTCTACTTTGATATTAAATTTTTTTCTTCTACTTTTATTTTGAATTTTATTATAATAATAAATAAAAACTTAACGCAAATAGTATTGAATTTAAAAAAGTAATTTTTCTTACAAATTTGCGGAGTACCTACTTTTGCATTCTGGTTTGTTTTGAAATTTCCGAGCAGTTGTAATAAGAAGTTTACAACTAGAAGCAAAACACCCGTACCCAACCTACCCAACTGGAACCAAGCAGCCAAGAAACACAAATATTTGTCGAATAGGCAATTAAACTTAACCCTCGGGACGGTGGAAGCCTGCTACTGTGTCAATATTTCCAAGCTAATACGTTTGTTTACATTGAGTTGAGGCGCCTTTGCAATAAAATAAAATAAACTCACTTTCTGCTTAATCACTTTATTTCATCTGAGTCATATTTATTCATATACGGAATTACTTACTAGCATAAATACTAACATAATAAGCTTAAATTACTAGCTTTCCCCCGCGGCTTCGCCTTCCCAAAATTTCCAAAAAACCTCTCTTAATTCTCTCCTACACTCCCGAAACTACATACACGTCAAATTTTAGCTTCTTGCGTTCAGTAGTTTCGGCTGCGTTAGCCGAATGTGGAGAAATATTTTTATTGAAAATAGCCAAAAAACGAGCAGTCGACCCACCTGGTGTGGTCACCGTGGATCAACAGCGACACCGTGGAGCACCAACGGCGACACCAATGTTTTGCTGGCCAAAAGCGTTTAACCGGCAATATCAGTTATTTAATCGTTGTGTTACTTATGGCTCTTACTTTGAAAATGCTGTAATATTAAAAATATTACTCACTAAAAGCACATAACAAACTGCCACTTAAATAAGAATTAATTTTTCAATCACAAATAAGTATTACATACTCGACGATTAAGATAAAATTAAGTATTCCTTAATTTTTCTTAATCTATCCCTTAGTAGTAAACCTCTAGGATTGATCTTTTATCGACTTCCTTCAATATTTTCCAACCTAATTCTTGTTCGACAGATGGATCGTGTCCAAGTCGACTCTCACCTAGAGCCTCGGCAGATAAAACTGTGCGCGACTTGTTTCGACTTGTACCACGGGCTAGCGCGGGCCCTGGAAATGGCGTTGTGTCTCGCTCCAGAGATCCTGACCAAACCTGAAGCTAGCGACCTCCAGAACGACCTCCTGCTTGGAAGAACTTGTCAGGTTATGAATTTGGTATTACACAAAAAAACTAAAGTTTAAGATCTCATGGATTTGTCCACACCACACAACAGTGTATCTGTCTTCCGTGGGTGTGGTTGGTGGTGGGCCACTCGTGATTTTATCACTGAGCCAAGATATTTTAGGCGCGGTTTTAAACTTTGCATAAATGTAGATAAGTGAAACTTGCCTTACTGCATTTGAAGACAAGAAAAGAGGGGAGAAAGAAGGGTAGTCCACGTCCATGTACTTAAAGACGTCCTCTTATTATAATCAAATGGGACACCCAGCGCAGGCAAGTCATTTAAGTCCTCCACGGTACGCTTAATAAATGACGAAGCAAGGCAATTATGATTATTTGTGATTGTCACCACACAGATACTAATGGCAGTGATATCCCGGGTGTGTGTCCGTGGCGGCGGGGGCGCCGGGTTCCGCAGGCTGGTGTCCAGGGGTCTACCGGACACGGACAGAGTCCATTACTACGTTGCCTTAGCGCCGGTTGCTGGATGCCTTATAGGCATGCTCGACCCTAAATTGCCGCCAGATGTGAGTTTCGTGGATAAGGCACTACTAACTTATCCTGATATTATGCAATTGTTTCCCCATTGTCTCTTAAATTGGAAAGTAAGGTGCTCAATCCAACTTAAATCTAAACCAAACTTCCATGCTCGACGGGTCCCTCCTGTTGGAAGCCGCTGGGCTCTTTACCACTCAGTTTATTTCCAACGCCACCAATGTAAGGTGGAAGAGGATTTTATAGTCATAACTACCCAGTACCCACCCTACTAAAATCTGCCGTGTGCCGTATTTTTCGTGTTTCGGTCGCAGTGTCGATGAGCTGGTAGCAGTCTCTTACTTTCTTTCTTTCCGATGATGGATGACTTAGACACTGGTGTAAATTAGCTACAATTACCATATACCATCAGGTGGATCAAGTGCTCGTTTTCGGGTACTTAATAAAAAAAGTACACACTGAATGTCCTAATAAATTCACATGGATATACATTATGACTGCTATTGTTCGCAGCATCTGACCAAAGTAATGACGTCTCTAGTGACCGAGCCGCTGTTTCGGAGCGACGGACTTGAGTTCATGGTCGCGAAAGAAAAGGATGCATTGTTTTCTTTTTTTAAATGTTAGTCTAATTTTATTAATGGATAGAACCTATAAGTCTAGTCGACACTTGACACAAGCTGATTGTGAACCTTTTACGTCACTGTTATTGTTCAAAGGAATATGCACCCTTGCTCATGACAATTGTGACCGATAAAGAAGAATACTCAAATCAGTCTGCCTACAAAAATCTTACGGGAGATAAAAGACGCCTATAATTTTATGGTACGAGTATATGGGCGACGGTGAACACATCAGTTGGCTCCTCTGGTCTCTTGTCTACTAACATTAAAATCAAACTGCACATCGAGTGTAAAATGTATCTATAGATTAAAAAAGATTTAAAAAAGGTATGATGACACATTGTCCTGATCAGATCCAGACGACGTGACAATAGAAGAACTGAAAGCTTTAGAGTCGGTGGTGGAGCGGCTGAAGTTGGCGAAGGAGGACATTCTCAAGACCCGGTCGCCGGGCTCCAGCGGGGGCCAGTCCGACCTGCTCTGCACAATCTGCTACGCGAGACCTGCCGATACCGCGTTTGTGCCTTGCGGACATCATTCTTGCAGGTTTTTGTCCTTTGAAGTTGATCTTTTTGGCTTGAAACCATGGGTTAGTATGCTCGGAGACAATTTGAAAAAAATGTAGTTGAAAAAAATGTAGGTATATAGTTTATCAGATCAGAAATAGAGTCTTTATTTAATTGAAAGGCCATTTTCTTCTTTACAACCCATAACTGTCCCACTGCTGGGCTTGGGTCTCCACTCACAGTGTAAAGAGAACCGGGAGAACCACCACTCTGGGCAAATGGGGGTTGGCAAACTTCACACACCTTTGAGAACATTATGAAGAACTCTCACGCGTGCAGGTTTCCTCACGATGTTTTTCTTAACCACAGCAAGTGATTTTAGATTCTAATACGCACTTATATAGCCATATACAAAAGTCAAGGATGGATAGAGACATATCTCAAGAATTATCGCAATAACCTCTATTTCCAGGCCATGCATAATGCAGCACCTTTTGAACAGTAAGCAATGCTTCTTCTGCAAAGCGGAGATCGACTCGGTCAAAGAAATAGATCCAGCGAATAACTGACGCCGAGTTGGCCAGGGGAATAATAGTCGGACATGTTGTGATGTGAGACGTTAAATAAAATCACAGCTTTGGTTTTTGAAAAATATTTCTTTAAATTATTATTTTGCTGACATGAAATAATAAACTTTATAAATTGATATACATACGTTATCTGTTAAAGGTTTATAGCATTTATCTTTTATTGCGGATAATAGATTGGGAACAGTACCTAGTTGTTATGGCGTTGGGTTTCAAAAATCAGATTTCTATATAAAATTGCTTTAATTACAATCCGAGGGTACTTTTATCAAAGATAAGTAAATCAATGTACAAGAAACGCATAATTCATCGCAGTAAATGATAGATATGTTGGAAATATGTTGCGTCGGTCGAAAGCTGCGTATTAAACTTACAAACGACATACGCTATCGAAATTAATCAAAAGCATATTACAAGTATAATTAATAAAATGTTTATTTCTTACAGTTTGTAAATGTTTTAGAAATAAAAAAGAGTGAACAGTTTTTTTTTATTTATCAATCAGAGTCATGTTTGTATGTCTATTTTTTTGTACTGGAAAAAGCTTTTTAAATATACTTATCACATTTAATATAAATTTATATTTAATACTCTTAAACCCACCCTCCCTTCGCTTCGGGGAACCTGTCCCGTATTACCGAAGTCTTTCCACGCCACCACTTTTTAGCCGAAAACACGAGCAATCATAGCAACTGTTTTAAAATATTGGCGTACTGTATTAAAATTATGAGTACCCGTATCATAGTAATAGGGTGTCCTATAAGCTGTACGACAAACTTAAACGGTAGCTTATGGTAGATACCTGTTTAAATTAATGGTCAAAATCTTGAAAACGGTGACACTTTTATTGAAGTGTTTTTTTGCCATCTGGTAGGTCTTTCGTTCGTCTTCTGGATATCTCCCATTTAAATTTGTCGTAGAACGTATGGGACACCCTGTATAAAAAATAACTATCATGAGAATATAAGTGCAATCGATACATTGTACGAGTGTGGATTGTGACGTGTGATTGTGTGTTGGATTGTTTTTAAATGACATATTGTGATCTATGGCCCTTTGGAGTTTCCTTGTGGCATGTAAGCGTAGTACGCTAGATTGTTGGGACACTCGCAGGTCCCTCGCGGTCCAGGTGTCCCCCGGGGACCCATCGCTCCTGGGACAAACGAAATTGATTAAAAAATAGAAAATTGCCTGGTTTGAATGAATTAACGTTGGCTTAAGAGTATATGTACCTACATAATTATATTATGTACAAACAAATAAGTATGATTTTAATATTACCATAGCCAATGTATCAGTTTTTGTAATTATTTATTTGAAGATTTTTTTTTTCAATTTATTTAACTACTCGTAGTTAATTGTTTTGATTGAAATATATAAAAAATGACAATTAGTCAAATAAATATATTACATTAGTATATGAATTAACTAAGATTTAAATTCTAAACTTACCTTGCCGACCAGGGTCACCCCGTTCCCCGTGCCGGCCTTCTCTGCCTGGCGGGCCGATTGGACCTGACAACGCCAATTTCAACGTTAATTGATTTCAACATAATTCTACAGATTTTTTCAGTAGTCAAATCCAGTCACATAATAAAGGCTTGCCTACCATAAGAATCAACAAATAATTTTGTAATTACATTATGTATAATCTTGTATTTTTCTATAATCGTACGGAACACCACCCGAACCACGAGAACATCACAGCTAAGCTCACTACAGACAAACAGCAATGCTTACACTGCCCTTTATTGTCTGATATCTGTTAAACTTTGAAAGTAACTTCTGTAATAAAAAGTAAATTCCTGAACAAACCTGGTGATCCTCTGGGCCCTTCGGGTCCCTGCACTCCCACACCTTCAGGCCCCCTCTCGCCCTTGTCCCCTTTGTCGCCCGCTAGCCCTGAGTTTCCAGGTCTGCCAGGCTCACCAGGTTCCCCAGGGTACCCTCGAGGGCCTATTGAACCTGATTCTCCCGGCATACCTGGACAATTTTGGGTTTGTGTGCATATTTTCGTTATACATACAACATTCCACCACGTCTATCAACCGTACTCTAACAATAAAATAAAGTCTGCTACTAGCAGCCATTCTACCCGCTGTTTAATTAATTTGTTTGATACTCTCAAATTCGAATCTAAATTAAAATATTCTTTATTTTTACAAATTGTAATTTTTTTACGTGATGTAAAACAATTACAATTCAAAAGCATCATTACATTACAATCACAAAATTAATGGAGCAAGTCATAAAAACAGTTTCTTTATGACGAATACTGAAGAAATCAATTACATCTAAATAAAAGTTATTCAAAAGGAGAAGCAGTCCAGTTTCGTAGATAATTCTACTTATATTATAATGCAATATGTTTGTTAACCTACTTTGAATATATTATAACCACATTAATAAAAATAAAAATAATACCTGGTGCCCCAGCAGGGCCCGGCCTGCCGGGAGGTCCCCGTCTCGCTGCGACGGGGGACGCTGTGCTCGCCACAAACGATGCAGCGAACTCTCTCATACGATCTAGTAATCAAGTGGTACCATTCATCAATACACATTTCAAATATCACAAACAAGAACAAATTAAATAAAAAATTCTTTACAAAATATTGATTTTAAAATGATCTCAAAATTCTCGAAATTCTAATCTATTTTCATTATTTATGATTGATAGTATTTTTTCCAGTAGTTGACATCAAAAGGCTGATAGTCATTTCTTTCATTGAATTACATTGACTTATTAATCTATCAATTAATTAAGTCAATGTTAAAGTACATTACATTATTAGCATTTATTCTCTAAAATGAGAAAATTGGAACAAAAACAATGTTTTATTTGAACATTCGTAGAATCTATACTGCAACAAAACATTAATAGCCTCGTTTAAAAGTTTTATTTGTGTACCTATACTGTACATTTGATGTTAATAGGCCATAATCCGTGCAATAAAGTCAAAATATTGGTAAGTACAAAATTCGACCAGTAAGTAGCGCATTGTTATCACCGTAACAATATCATTTGGGAAAACTGTTAAAACGAGTCTCACCTGCTATCAAACTCTCGCAAAGGTTCCGTACATCTGATTCTGTTATATGAGGTACCTGTAACAATAGAGCTTTGTTAAAAATTCGATACTGCGATTAACAAGTAAATCAATTGTAATTTTTTAGTAACTGTATCATAGTTACTCTAAAATTTTGTGTCCATGCTGTCGATAGTTGAAGAGTTTCAAGACAGGGAAAACAGAGTCAATAAATAAGTTAAAAAATATATTTGAACATTAAAAGATTAAAACGTCAATACGACTTACCTGATTGACAAGACTGCTAGGTCCAGGTAGCCCCGCGGGGCCAGGTTGCCCCGGGCTCCCCGGGATACCATCCAACCCATCTCGCCCTGGCATCCCTGGTAAACCAGGGTCTCCTTTCTGAAAACAAAAACAGTATAAATAGAACCTCGTTAATAAAGTGTACTTTAACATGACAATATCAGGGTAAACCTACAAACAAAATAATAAGAAAATAATCACAGCTCAGGGAATTGAGATCGAAATGGAAAAGTTGTGAACAAAAACTTTGCTACGTTCGCAGACGCTCCAGTTCGAGAGAGCAAAAAACTTGCCAACGCTTTATTCAAAGATTCCATTGCGCATTATGTTTTAAACAACACTGAGATCAATCATGGAGAACTCTACTACGCACATATATTTGGAATCTGTGTTAAAATAACTCATGAGAAAGACCTAATTTGTGATATTGATAACTTATAGTAAATGTTGACAGCATAAATATTACTATTTAATATTATCCCCTCATCACTCATGCTTAAGTGAAAAAAATTACCTGGCCTCTTTCTCCGGGGACACCCGGCGGCCCCGCTACCGGGACGCTCTGTGACGTTACTGATGTTCCCGGCAGGCCTGGCAGGCCTGGCAGTCCTCTAGCGCCTTCGGGACCCTATAAACGTATTAATCAGCTATTGATTTCCAAACTATACTAGTATATACTTCATTAAATGCCAAAGTGAGGCGCTATGCAGGTTGCACGCCTTATCCGCTAACTCTGTCAGCTTTAAACTTTGTATGCATGTTGTGAAGAGTGCAAAAAGGACAGAGTACCTAACACTATAATGTTCATACCTTCGCACTGTGATTCCCTGTCACGGGTGACATTGATACCACAAATAACACACCACCACCCAAGAACAAACTTTTATCTGTCACATGAATATGTACCCCGGCCGGGCATCGAACCCGGGACCCCTCGCTTCGCAGGCGGGCACCATTTTTTTAGGAAAGTTCAAAGATTCCAACTAGATCAGGAGAATAGTATCTTCGCTATCGTCACTTTAAACGAGTAAGGCTAAAGTAAAAGCTGGTATTTCAATAGAGTCGACGTTTTCTCACCGGAGGTCCTTCAGTTCCCCTCTCTCCAGCGGGTCCTTGGGGTCCCGGTAGTCCTCTGTCACCCGGTAACCCTGGTGACCCCGGCGTGCCTGGTAGGCCTGGTGATCCCTATAACAGAAGAATACCTAATATGCAAAGGAACCTTTGAACTTTGTAGGTATGTAAAAATCATATAACTCTAAGTATAATAAAAAAATGCTATACACTTATAGCCCTTGAACTTGAATTCGAACACACAGACCGAAAACAGAAATCTAAACTCTCCGCCTCGCTGGGATTCTAACCTAGGGCCCCTCGAACGGCAATCCGGCATAATAACAATTGCGCCAAACGGTTCTTAGCGTGATAAAATACAATCATGTAATAATAAAATTATCTACCCTTTTTGTTTTCAATTTTTTCATATCAAGAAGCAATATTAAGGACTTACATCTTTTCCACTGAGTCCTGGGGGTCCCTTCAGCCCCGGATCACCGTCTCGTCCGGGACGTCCTGGCTCTCCTCTTTCCCCTTTTGCTCCTGGAATATACTACACCGTGAATGGTATACAAAGAAGATCTCATCCCAACAGTGGGGCAGTTATGTGTTGTAGTTATGACGATGAATATATATATTTAATTCAAATTCCGTATGTTTCTGGTCGCAAAATTCGAAAAGTAGTTGATGGATTGATTTGAAATTTTGTATCAGATAATACCATTGTTTTTTACGATACTTTTTCTCCAGAAGTTCCCACCGGGAATGTGAAATTATCAAGCGTGCAAAGATGCAATATTCTTAATTACATTATTTATATCCCAGGATCGAAGCGGCGTATTAAGATGAAATGTACATCAAATTTTAAATAAAACCTCCAGCAATACATACTTAAACCAATTGCATTTTTATTATATAAGATGTAAGATACGAACCAAGGATTAGCGAAGTATTAACATTGGCTGTAGGTCCTGGTGGGCCGATTGGACCTCTTTCACCACGAGGTCCTTCTAGCCCTGGGGGTCCGGGTAGACCCTGAAAGAGATAGATTAATATTAGAATTGATTTTTGCATTAAACCAAGATAGATAAAAATTTAACAAAAGATAAGTATAACTGTTTTACCCTTCCTAATAAAAACATCCGCAAGCATTTTAACTACAACATCCACCGAAGTTAGAACTACGTAGTTAAGTTGAAAACTCGATAGTTGGTCCAACTCAACAGCTGGACCATCGATCACGGAAGAACTGAACACGCTTTCGCACTCCAAACAGTTTCTTGTTGAACAACTAGCTGGAGATATTGAGGATATTATTACGTTTCGTATTGAAATAAAATTTAGTGTTATTTAGTTTTGTGTAGCAATGTTTGCATTGGGAATTATAATAGAATTTAATTTGGCTTCAACCCAATAACTACTGAACAAGGGTCTCCCCTCATAAGTGAGGTCTAGAGCGTACTCCACCACGCTGCTCCAGTGCGGGTCGGTGGAGTTGTAAGTGGCCAACCCAAGTATCGAAAGTTGTAATGTAACCTCCGACATAAACGAATTTACTATGAGTTTACTGTAGGCTTTTTTAATTTTTACTGATTTAGTGACGTCATCAGACAAAATCATGGCGGATATCAGTTTCGTGCTTCAAAAACATATTTTTCAAAGTAATAAAAGCTTTTACGGCTTCAGAAAATAAATCTCCATGTTTTAATACATTTACTACGAACACTGCAACAAAAAAATCTTTTTTAAAGTTTTTTACGGCTTTAGAAAATAAATCTTCGATTTTTTATACGTTTACGGATATTAAGAACACTGCAATACAAAAATCTTTTTAAAGTATCATTTTAAAGCTTCTGTTTCGAAACACAAAAAAAAATGTGAATATCCCCAAAGACCATAATAATAGCCTATAGCATATAATAGCCTAGTTATTAATGTAATAAGTCAATGGAATAGCCTATTGAAACATACTTACATTCTTCCCATCCGCACCTGGTATCCCTGCTAACCCCACTAAACCAACTTCTCCCGGTTCACCTGTGAGGAGTTTAAAATGTTTATTTATTTATTGCATCAGCAAAGTCAACACTAAATAACATGCGTATACACAAAAACATTACAAATCAAGATAAGTGTCACTTCAATTACAGATGCAAATCTGTAGCACTGATATCTATAGCAAATATCTTTCATTCATCAAGGAGTGCGCACATTACACCAACTCGACGTCAACTCCACTCCGACTCCACTCCGTTTCAACTCCGACGTTCCGTTCCGCGATCAACGCTTCATCGACGTCAACTCGACTCCGTCTCCACTCCGTTTCAACTCCGACGCTATTTACATTACGTCATTGTGTCGGTCGACGCGTGGACTACTCGTCTACGGTGAGTCGTCAACGCAACGTCGACGCGTTGGTCTCGAAACGGAACGGCTATGGGTGTAGGGCGAGCCGTACAGGGCTTTTAAGTATAAGTTCGAAATTCAACCTTACCTTCAAAGATAATGAATGGCTCATAATTGAATGTTAGCTTTGTCAAGGTTTTAGTCGCGTTGGCGTCGGTCGGTCGTGGAGTCGTTGTAATGTGCGCACTCCTTTAGTCTTTACTTTTTTGTCTTTTTTGGCTTCATACATTTTTTCTTAAATATCTCCTATGAACAGACAACCCATTTACATTTTTATTATATGTATAGACAGAAATATAAAAATATGATTGTATACAGTGTGACGTACCTTTTTGTCCCGGCTCTCCCTGATTTCCCTTGGGACCCCGCCGGCCGGGCTCCCCGGGGGCCCCCGACTGTGCGGTCACCTACAAAATTTACAGTTAAACGAGTCTTTTTAACCATCAAATAAGCTTTCACGCTAGTAGGGTTGGCAAAAATACTAATTTGTTTGGTGTAATACTTTTTTGGTTAGGAATATAGAATCTATATTTCTTAAAAGTCACATACATAAACAGTAGGTAAGTAATTTGAAAAAAAAACCGAATTCAAAAATTAACTTAAAATTATATTATTAGGAATAACCATATGTGATAACCCAAAAACTACTTGTCAGATATCAATCAGCTTTTGAATATAAAAAGAATTATCAAAATCGGTACATCTAGTAAAAAGTTACGAGTTATCACACGTAATAGAAAAACAGTCGAATTGAAAAACCTTCTTTTTTTAATTATGGTTTATGTCCGGCATGTAAAACTGCTTGTGTGTATATAGGTGAGTGGTAAATGCATGTGAGACTCTTGAAGACTTCCACATCATACGGAGGCGGAAACATTCCTGCCTCACACTTAAACACGAATTAAGAACAATTGATAGAGAATAGAGAAAATGAAAACAAATAGTTACATGAAAATTTCCTTAGAAACTAAACTAGTTTTCTCTTTTTTTAATTAATTGCCAGTTAAATGTTTATATTCTTTATTAATAAAATGACTTACATTACCCAACCAGCCCGCAAGCCCGCTGTCTCCCTTCTCCCCTTTCAGGCCTGGCGGTCCAAGGGGTCCTGGCACGCCTTGAGCTCCACGCATACCCTAAAATCATAATTCCGCTCGTTATAATTACTCGCTCCGCTCATGCGCTAACTTCACACTGTGTAATAACAAGCAACTTTACGCACACGTATCGTAATGTTCTATTCAATATACATACATACATATACATACCGTTAATCCCGGATATCCTTGCTCTCCTTTGGGTCCAACTGGACCTTCGGGCCCCTAGAATAGTAATAATCCCAGATTATTCCCCACGATACTTTCATATTTCATACTCGTTTTATGGTAGGATAGTTTTATACTTTTAAGGATATTGAAGCTGCAAATTACAGTGACTACTGCTTTTTATATGTACAATAGTAATGTAACAATGTAGGTACTTAGGTAGGATGTCCCAAAAAATAATATCAAGTGGAAGTCCAGAGATAGAGCACCAGTTGGCGTGCCCGAATCACCCTCATGTACTCGTATGTTCTGGTATTATTCGTGGGTTTCGAGTTATGAATTTTTTTCTGAATTTTTAAGAATTTTCAGACGTAACTTTAGACCTAGTGTGAATTCTTAAAACCTATGTAAGTTTAGACCTAGTATTAATTCTTAAAACCTATGTAAGTTTAGACTCAATGTTAATTCTTAAAACCTTTGTAAATTTAGAACTTTAGACTGAGGGCCAGTTTCACCGGTTACGGATAAAGTTCCGGATAGCCCTAGGAATTTATCTGCCACTTAACAGTTGACGGAGCGGCAACGTCGCTTTTTGCGTTTCGTTACTACTACGTAAATTATTGTAATTTGAAAATTATTTTGAAAACTTAATTAATAAAATACTTTTTGTTCAAAATAATCCAATTCGACTTTTTTAATATTTTCCAGTATAATTTTATTATTATAGAACGAAAATAGTAGGATTTATAATAATATGATGTAGTACAGTTCAAATTCCAAATGTGTTATAGAAACGCCACTTGAAACATTTTTTATCCGTCAGATAACGCCTAACAGCCACTTGAACTGGCAGATAGCTTAACCAACACTTTTCTCTGTCACTTCTAGCAGATTACCTGAGAAGCCAAAAAATGTAGTTTATCTGGGAGTTGAGTTCCTAAGGCTATCCGGAACTTTATCCGGAACCGGTGAAACTGGCCCTTAGTGTTTAATTCTTAAAAGCTATGTGCTGGTATAAGGTTTGTTGCAATGGATTCGCTAGGCATTTAATCACGGTTTGACAGCCAACACTGATTTTCAGTGGGGCTAGCGACCTTATCAATTACTATTGCTTACCGGAGGGCAAGTCCCGTTACAAGTCGTCACTAACGGATACACTGTGGGTGGTTGTTGGGGGGATGTCAACTGGAATAAAAATACAAAATTACAGCTAAATCAGTAATTAGTACAAAAACAAAGACACGAAAAGCGAGATTTTGTACATATTCATAACTTAATCTAACTATTTAATATAAAAGTTACTAAATAACTAGAAATAAAATTATTGTTATAAATATTCATAAAATGACTAGTAACCCGCCCTCGTTTCGCTTTTCTAATACCAGTAGGTATTTAAAGCCAATTAAAAATTGTACCCTATCTCATGAATGTGTGAATCGTACATAAAAAAAAACAATTCCGAATAGCCGTCTATATTCTTCACCGTCTACGCTATCACCACTATGGCCATTTGATTGTATTGTGGCTATTCATACGTGTCATTCTACTTCCCGTCCCGGGTTCGATTCCCGGCCGGGGCAGATGTTTATGTGGCAGATAAATGTTTTTCTATATCGTTTTTTTTCTCGGTTCATGGGTGTTAGTGATGTGTTATGTGTTGTCCATTCCCACCCGCGACACAGGGAAACCTAGTGCGGGGTATGAGTGTGTTAACGTTTATTTAACATTTTTTCTACTTCATACATCAATGCTAAGAAAGAAAAGGGAAATCAATAGAAAGAGGGAGACAGTGCTTCGATTGTAGAGATGTAAATACAAGGACGATTATTTAACCCGCCCTCGCTTCGCTTTGGTAAACTATGCCTTATGGACTATTTTCTGTAAAAATAATATGCACGTATCAAATCTATTAGTTATATAGAAATATTATCTGAATGATAATGAGAACCGCATCAATCCGTCGCGTAAGCAGTTTAAAAGACCTAAGCGTACAGACATGAAAACCAACTTTGTTTTATCAATGTATCAAATAAAATAAAATGTAAAATATTATAGCTATAGTATAAAATTAGGTAAACTAATTGGTTTAATTAGGTAAACTATAGTTATAGTATAAAATAAGGTAAGCTAATAAAACTAACTTGTATATACTATACCAAACAAATTTACATTTTTCATGAAATAATCATAAAACTACATCACAGGATGAACGTAATCAATGTTTGTTACAAAAAACGGGATTAAACCTGAATCACGCTATCGAAATTTTTTACGCGGTCGGTATATATACAACCACCGTCCGCTCTATGTTAGGGGGTCCGTCGCCTCGGTGGGAGCTAGTGACGTCACACTGGTCTGTTGTGACGCTCAATCAGATTTTATAGCGCATGCATGTTACTCAATCATGAACAAATGATTCATTAATAGAGTATTAAGTTTCGTTTCCGCTTACATCCGAGGCAAATTTGACTCCCTTTTGGTTTTTTATGGAGTAAACTTGTTACGGTTTCCGGTTCCTTCGAAAAATGATTAGTTTTCCTTATGGATAGTAGAACTATTTACGAGGCGTTACTAAAAAGTTCCGCCTACTCCTACGCGTTCTTCTTCCTATAAGAAAATTTTTACTCGTAACTCGAAAATGATCGGTTTAACGATTGGAAATTTAATAATTAGTTATTTAATTATAATTGGTAATTGAGGGAGAGAGGGAGGCAGAGCATCGATTGTAAAGACGTAAATACAATACATGGACGATGATTTATGATGAAGAGGTAAGTATTAATAAAACTAGTGCGTGGGTCTTACCGGTGGCGGTATTGTCGAGATCAAGGGTTCAGAAATCTCCTGGAAGAAAGAGGTTATATATTATTTTTTTATTATATAGCATTATAATAACTTTTGATAACTTCGAATTAAATGAAATAAAGACTAAATATTATTTTACTTTACTTTATAATACTGACTATACATACTCAAACCAGTCAAACCCTAAATTTGATTCCCTAGTTTTACTCGTAGCTTGCTGCAATTTCGAATACGGACATAGAGACAAAAACTTTAAAAAATATTATTATGAAATTACTCCAATGAAATTGGTATCATATAGGTAACTAATGTAATCCCACATTACTTACCTATTCTGAAAAATATTTTAAATTTAATTTGCAACTTGATATAAGTTACTGCCCTTCTGTTTTTTGTCATAGGTATACCACGGCCAAACCCGACTATGGAACTTACAATATTTTATTGCTTTCCTTGACTCACACACTCTCGCATACTTACATATCTCAATACTAGCACACACGCAAATAGTATAGGTTTTTTTATGGAATTGAGGTAGCAAACGAGCATGCAGCACCACCTTCCGCTGCCGCCCATGATAACTGCGACCGACTTAGAACAAGACTCAAATGGGGACTGGGATAGTTAGTCCGGTTAGGTGACGGTGTTAGAACATTAGCTGGTTCGCTAATAGGATAGGTATCACAAATCACAAACACCTTTGATGCACGAACATTTATCAATCAAAAATGTCTACCCTAGCCACAAGTCGTGCCTGGGTTTCTCAGTAGGTCATCAATTAAGTTACTGTAACTAAACTAACAATAATTAACTTACAATTTCTTCACAGCTGTCCTCCGTTAAGTTGTATCGACTGCAGCTTAGAGACAGCCACTGTAAGTCTATCTGAAGAACACAATTAAATTAATTTGAAGATCTAAAGGGCAACACATACGTAATGAAACTAACAAGTGCGCTAAACATTACAAAGGCACCTTTTTTACAAATAATCTCTTCTTGTAAACATTAAGTACCTATAGTTTTGCAAAATAGTGGTAAACAGAATAAAGTGTATAAAAAACGAATTGATTTAAAAATAAAATCATAAATAGCAATATAAATATAAAAAGAATTATTTAGTGAAGAATTTTCTTCAAAACACTTTTTAATGGTTTAAAATAGTAATAATACTTAAGTTAGAAATACATAAAAAATTTAACATAAAATTATTTCTTAACTTAAAAAGTTGCTTTCGGCCAGCCATAATAAAATTAAACGAACTTACCGGTGCTGGCGAGCCGTCATCGTTGGATACTATGGTTATAGATGTGGTGTTGGTGAAATTATGGCCTCCGATGTACTGTGGTTTTAACTGTTGATATTAACATATTTATGATCACATCACATTAATAAATCAATATCATTTTATTATGATCCGGGTACCACCTGTCAAAAGTTTCTCCGCGCCACCGCAGTTCAGCCGTGATCACGATCCATGCAACTGTGTCGAAATATCGGCGTTTCAAAATACATATCGTGAGTACCTGGATTATAATAAAATGTGTGCAATCCGCGATGAGTTAAGTTTAAAATCAATATCATTACATAAATGTTTCACATCTTTTTCTTTTTTGGCAACCCATAACAGATCCGACTGCTGGGCACGGGTCTCCTCTCACAATGTGAGGTTAGGGACAGACCATAGTCCACCACGCTGGCCATGTGCAGATTGGAGGACTTCACACACCTTTTAGAATATTATGGAAGAGTCCATTTTTGTAGATTTCCTCACGATGTTTTCCTTTACCGAATCTTTTTGGAAATTAGAGATGCATGCAGTATTCTAAGCCCGACTGTTCTTTCTTCTTTTTATTTACAGCTGTACACATGTTACAGAAACAAGTAATAGGAAATAGGCAGATATTTTTGGGAGTACAAGGTACAAATCAATTCGCTATCACAGCTTAATTAAACATACCTCAACATGTTTAACATACCCAACATCTTTACCATACCTCAACAATTCAACATGTTCAACATACCTCACTATGTTCAACATCCCTCAATATGTTCAACATACCTCAACATGTTCAACATACCTCACTATGTTCAACATCCCTCAATATGTTCAACATACCTCAACATGTTCAACATACCTCACTATGTTCAACATCCCTCAATATGTTCAACATACCTCAACATGTTCAACATACCTCAATGCAATCGACCGCCACATACACAGTATCGTTGGTTAGTGCCACGTGGATTTTATGCCACCCCCATGAAAACAACTGCGAAAATAAAATACACCAAACTAAGTTAATATTGTCCTATTACTTAGCATTACGTAATATATTAGTGTGTTTAAAAATGTTCAAGACTAGGATTGCCACCTGCACTACTTAGTAAGTATCAAAATATGTTTAAGATCATTGAAAAATAATATACCTACTTACTTTGTACAGAAAATACTATATTTTCATCGCTATTTCATTACGTAGATACCTATTCAAGTCGCTCAATCGGTCAATTTGTTGATTTTGAATTTGTCATGAATACCCTATCGTTAAAACGTAGCAAAATAAACAATGATCAAAATAAACTTCAAAACTAAAATAAACACTATATTTTTTCCTACATTTCCTAAAAGATTTTTTCCAATTTTTCCAAAAAGAAGTGGTTAAGAGGAAATACCACGCGAACCCTTTTTCAAATTTGGGATTTTTTCACTCAATATCTCTGTCGCGCTTGCGAGCGGCGTGTATGTCAGTGCGATAGGGACAACTGCAGCTCCGTGTAAAAACCCGAGGCAAAAATCATCAAAATGGAGGTTCCGTTCTCGACCAATCCCCCCGCCAAAACTAAAGCAATCTTAACGAAATTTTGGAAATTGAAGGGGAAGGAGATATTCTGTGTCGGACCGTTTAGCTTTTTGTGCTAATTATTATAAAATTTGTGTACTAGGCGTTTGTTTGCGGCATATTTATTTGGCCGTTTTAAGCGCTGTCTGAAGTAGCCTAAAACTTTTGAAAACAAAAATATCAAAAAAATCAAAACGTACCGACATAGATAATGATGATTTATTTATTTATTTATTTAAACTTTATTGTCCACAATACAATATTACGGTACAAATGGCGAGCTTAATGCTAAATGCATTCTCTACCAGCTAACCATTAGGCCAAACAGAAAAGACGCGAAGAGCGGTATTAATTACGAAACGGAACATAAATTAACAGAGATAGGAAGAGAAGACTATATAAATATATAGTCAACAATACAATAAAATACAATACAAACCAATAACACAATATATATGTAGTTAATATATATTATTATATAATATAAATAATAATATAATAATAATATATAATAATAATATGTAATATATATATAAATATATACATATAAGATATACACAAGAGATGTTGAGCTAGCTTCAATTATGACACTCCAGCAGATGAGCACGTAGCTTTTTTTTAAAGGTATACTTACCACAGGGACCTCTGATTTCCTTGGGAAGCGAGTTCCAGGCGCGAGCGGCCTGAACAGTGAAAGAATTAGAAACGAAGCCAGACCGGTGCAGCGGAATAGAGAGAAGGAAAGACTCACTAGAGCGGAGCTGCCGATCATGGGAAGAACATAAATACTCGAATTTGGATTTTAAATAATCCGGCGAAAGGGGATCAAAGAGGATAGAGAATAGTGAACAGAGCAACCGAAGACGCCGTCGCTTGCGGATGGGAAGCCATTTAAGCTTGGAGCGAAAAGTAGAGATATGGTCATATTTACGCAGACAGAAAACAAAGCGGACGGCATTATTTATAAGACGATCCAGCTTGTTTAAGAGAGCCTCACTTAAATCAAGATAGCACACATCACCATAGTCGATTATAGGAAAAATGAGCGCTTGAACTAAATAAGCCTTGGTGTCGGTAGGCAGGAAATGCCTGAGCCGATTCAGAACAGACAGTGATGCGGTCACAACACGGCAGACTTCAGTTATATGTGAACCCCAACTAAGGCTACTGTCGATATAGATACCTAGGTCTTTGACACTAGAGCAATAACTAATGGTATTATCTTCAAGCATGACAGGTGCCACAGAGTCCATATCCACTTTGGCCATCTGGCGTGGACTACCAATAACTATTGCTTGGCATTTGCTAGGGTTGATTTTGATGCCGAATTTGTGGGACCAGACGCTGACATGAAGCAAATCTGCATTGATTTTGCTAACAGCATTATTAATATCCGCAACGTCAGAGTGGGTGTAGATTTGCAGATCGTCAGCATAAAGATGGTAAGAGCAACCAAGAAGTGGAGTCAGGGAATTTATGAAGATCGAAAAGAGTATGGGTGAAAGAATTCCACCTTGAGGAACGCCAGAGATAAGATCACACCATTCTGACTGACACCCATCTAACTTCACAGCCTGTTGCCGGCCACGAAGATA
Source organism: Ochlodes sylvanus (assembly GCA_905404295.2). Taxonomy (NCBI): domain Eukaryota; kingdom Metazoa; phylum Arthropoda; class Insecta; order Lepidoptera; family Hesperiidae; genus Ochlodes; species Ochlodes sylvanus. The sequence continues at coordinate 3,707,161 of FR990149.1, forward strand.
AGTGGAGAACCATCCCATAGCTGTAGAAGAGAACCGAAGGCCCGCAAGAAGAGCAAGGAGGATATCGTGGTCAACCATGTTAAACGCGTTCGAGAAATCCAATAAAACTAAAATGGTAACCATTTTACCCTCCATACCCACGCGGATGTCCTCCGTTACCTTCAGTAGGGCGGTGGTAGTACTGTGACCAGGTTTAAAACCAGACTGTAGTGGACTGAGAAGTTTATGTTTATAAATAAAAGAGGTAAGCTGCCTGTGCACAATAGCTTCTAAAACTTTCGAGAGAAATGGCAGTAGAGAGATCGGCCTGTACTCCTTTAAATCACCGGGGCATGAAGTTTTAGGAATGGGGATAACAAGCGCTTTCCGCCATAAAATAGGAAATTCCCCAGTGGTTAAAGAGAAGTTTATAACGTGAACAATTGTAGGAAGAAGGAATTGGAGTATAGGCAAAATCATCGCTCTACTTACCCCATCGTACCCCACCGCACCTGACTTGATAGATAAGAGTACCTTTCGGACCTCTTCAAGAGCTACAGGAGAAAATGAAAATTCTTCAGGTACTGAAAGAGCCATGGAAGTAATTTCGGAAATAGAAGAGGACTTAATATTACAGTTAAGAAGAGATGCAGAAGTAAAGTGACGATTGAAGTCATTAGCCGTGAAATCGGGATTTTTGGCTTGGCCAGAAATTTTTCCAATGCCCAGAGAATGAAAGAACTTCCATATATCAGCTGAAGACGAGTTGTAGATATTATTAAAGATATAGGATCGTTTGGCAGCTCTTACCATCTTGTTACACCGATTGCGAGCGACTTTGTAAGAAGTCCAATTTTCTGGGCACCTGTCACGTTTGAACTTACGGAAGGCTCTGTCCCGGCGTGTCATCGCCATCCGGATGCCTCTGGTAATCCACGGAGCTGGTTGCCTTTTAACCCTAACTGCTCGTAGTGGGGCATGCTTATCAATCAGTGCGAGAATTATAGAATTGAGCCGAGATACCTTATCATTCACTGTTGATGCAGTATACACACCACTTACGTCCAACCTGGCAGCGTCTTCCAGTAAGGCCGAGGTCTCAATTTTGGCAAGACAGCGCATCATGACGGTTACAGGTCTTAATTTGGGTGGTCTTAATTTGTAAGCAACGTAGATCGCATCATGTCGGGAAAAACCAGGCGCAGATAGTTGACCGTGCAGTATAACATGATCAAGAGAGGAAGTTAAGATCAAGTCGAGTAGAGTGTCGGAAGTATCGAGGTTATGGTGAGTGGGTCCCGAGGGAAGAATGGAGAGATTGACTGACTTGACTATGTTAAGAAGATAATTAGAATGTGAAGTGCTCTTTAATAAATCAGTGTTAAAATCGCCCATGATGATGTGGTGTGCATAATCTGGACAGTGAGTCTCAAAAACGGATTCAAGACTGGAGAAGTAGTCAACAGAAGGAGGGCAGTAAACAACCCCAAGTAAAGCTATGGCTCTACCGACACGAATTTCAAGAAATAAATACTCCGCCGTTGTCGTAGATGAGGGAGACGACGACGCAATAACTTTGTAGGAAATATCGCTGCGGAGATAAATAGCAACGCCCCCACCTCCTCTATCGGTACGGTCATTTCTTATCAAAACAAAACCGGGCAGGCTATAGGGATGATATTATTCTTGTGTGAAAAAATTATTGATCTAGAGTCAAAAACCAGCGAGGGATTAGTCGAGAACGTTTGTATGGAAAAATGACCCGTAGCATTTCCTCTTAAAACAGCAATTTACCTCTGGACAGTCAAACAAGATACGCATCTTGTGGACTAGCACAGCCAGCTTCCTGGGCTGAGGTAGCAGTGTGAGCGCGAACTGCACGGCGTTGGAGCGCGCCCTGATGAGGGACCAGGCTCGTTGGTGACCATGGCTGTTGAAGGTACCCACTACTGTGAAGTACTCTGGTAGACCCGATGGAAATACTTTGCTGAAATGATATAATATATAAAAAAATATGTACCTACTTAAGTTACATTTAACGACTATTCTAACGACCAGTTAACGACTAGTTATGGGTGTTTTGTGTTGTCCACACCACCCCCGACACAAGTAATCCTAGTGTGGGGCTATGAGTGTGTAGCGTTATTTATTTCTTTACTTACTACAACGGCAAGGTGAGATTCACGCCATCTCCAATCCTATAAGCCCGCTGCATATCCTGGGAGCCCTGAACCAAGGTTATCCCAGTTGTCTCGGGTCTGTCTAGCCTATACACCGCTATCAGGTCCACAGTCTGGAAGTCCACGTCTCCAGGACGCTGGGGGAAGCATACTGATACGTTGGTCAGAGGCGATATGGTTGTGAAATTACCTGGAATTAAATGGGGTTTCAAATTGCGGAGACGAGTATTATAGCTAAACCAGTGATTGCGTTCGGCCGTTTTTGATTGTCGATTCGTAATCTCTGGACGTGTTAGTAGGTAAAGGAATGTGTGTACTTACTTCATGAAAGGAATAACAAGTCAAGTAACACAATGTTTACTTAGCTATTGCTTCCCTTACCCTTGTATCCTGAACGTGTAGGTACTCACACTCGGCCTATCAAGTTTTAAGAATTACTTGGGGTGCGAAAAAGGAAGTACCTGCGGATGCGTTCATGTGTGATCTCCGACCCTCATTATTTGTGCCCGACGGTTGTTGCGGTTCATAGGCATCCCAATTAAATTGGGACCTTTGGAAGGTCGGGTAAAAAGAAAGCAATTTTACATAACTTACCTTGCTCTTGAGCACTAGTTGTAGAAAATATAACGACGATCATAAAATGTAACCTGTAATTAGGAAATATCAATTAAATACAAATACAAATTTAATGCTGGTTTGCACGGGCTCATCTCAGGAACTACTGGTTCGAAATGTAAAATTATTTTTGTGTTGGATAGTCTATTTATCGAGGAAGGCTTATAGGCTATGAAACATCACGATACGATCAATACGAAACCTACCTAAGAGCTGGCTCTTGAAACCGAAATTCCAATTGTTTTAAGGCTATAAAAGAACAAAATATAAAACAAGCTATGCAAATCAAAACAATTTAGTCACAATTAAAATAATTTCTTTTCGATGTCTCCATTCTTCGTGACCCAGTTACGACATCGACAAAGGATCATAAATCTCCGCGTTTCGCACATCGACAGATCCACTGCAACGGCAATCAATGTGACAATTGACACGACCAATTCGGGTCATAAAATCTCGATACGTTCAGGGTCAACAATTAATTTTATTGATCTGCGAGTAGACGTCGGCCCCGTTTCGCGGCCTTCGATTGGATTCCAGGACGCGTGACGGGTCTGACTCGCTACGATCGAATTGAATCGAGTTGATATCGATATTAAATTATTGTTGTATTTTTACAAAACATCTTGTTTTCGAGCCATGGCTCACAATGTAATATCAACTATTTTTGAACACTGTTGGGAACTATCCTATAACTAACAAGTTAGCTTTCCGCAGTTCATCATGTAAACATAAGATGTTCAATTTCCATTTGAAATGATTCGGGAGTTATTGTCTAAGTAAGTTATATTGCGTTAATAAAGGCCCTTTATAATAGTTTTACATTTTTATTATATCGTATTAAAGATCTTTCGAACTGTTTCGAACAAACGCTTTAAACACCCAATGGGTACAAATCTTTACGAACCCGAAAGCCGTTAATTCAATTTGAGGCCACGTACCAATTAATTTCGATCATAAAACAAGTATTAATTTTGATAACAGAAACAAAAATAGGTGGATCGTGGTTAAGTGTGAATGAAGCTGAGTCTGGCACACAATGAGTTTCAATAAGGTCTCACGATTATCGAGAAAATTAAGGTAAAAAAATCAAAATGTGTTCAATTCATACGTGGTAGAAGTGAAAACTTAAAAAAACGAATACTGTCAAATATTTTGCTTTGCTTACATAAGCCATCATTTTGCCGTAAAAGGTATTGCTCTTAGGACCTTGGAGCACGCAAGCGGATAATGCTTCCTATCTCATTTTCTCCCACGTTAAAATGTGTCTGCCTCTTTTTACTGTCGCTTTTTCACGTCATTTCCGTTTTATCGACCTCCAAATCACAATAATGCTAAAGAAGTTTACGGGTACTACTAACAATCAGCGAGATTGCAATATCGGTATAAAATAAAATGAATCGTGAGTACCCGTTCCACATACGTGTTTGTTGTCCGCGATGATAAGTAATTGTTTACAATCTCAAGATTCATAAAATTTGAAAACCGGTCAAGTTCGAGTTGAACTCGCGCAACGCGGGTTCCGTACCAACTTGTAGATAAGTAGGTAATCCGTTCGTTCCGTTTATGATAGTTTTTTTCTATGCTATACTTAACTATAAATTACCAATTTTCGGACTTTTTCTTCTATAAGTTCTCACATTTTTCCTATTGTTCTCATAATTTTTGGTTAATGGTTGATTTTTTCTCCGCTCCAAGGGATCAAAGCCTGTATAAGTATTTACCCCGTAATCGTAAATACCCCGTACCTATACAATATACATAAGTAGGTAAGTCTTAGTTCTACGTAAGTCCCCGAACATCAAAACGCGGGTGAAATTCGCCAAGTCAGTTCTTAGCCTAATGACGATTGCGTCATCAGGAGATTTTTTATTTTTTAATTGTCTCTTCTGTTTCATTACAAGAGGTTATCATGTTTCCTGACTAACCGAGATGTGATCATCAATTTAAATGGGTAATCTGAACTAAGATGATACGCTATCGTTTTCTGTGTCACAGTTAATTAGGTAGTCATATTTTAATCATTCTTTTCACAAAGCATAATTATGTTACTGACGTCACCCATGCACTAAAACGACCCCGTAGACTAGTTGGTAGCAATTCTGCCTGCGAAGCGTGGGGTCCCGGGTTTGATCCCCGGCTGGGGCAGATGTTTATGTGACAGATAAACGTTTGTTCCCAGGTCATGGGTGTTAGTGATGTGTTATTTGTGTTGTCCATGGCACAGGGAATCGTAGTTTCTTTCTTATATGTATTGACAATATTACATTTTTTATATACCTACTTAGGTAAATAAAGCTTTAGGTCCCCCCATCAAACGATATCGTTTTTATTCCCATAGTGGCGGACCTGACAGGCCTTTTCTTTGTCCCTTACGATCTTCACCAAACAGTTCAACGACCTGTTTATTATTTTTGCGTTAATAGGCACTGAATTAAAAATTTGCCCTAATCTTTCACTAGACTTGACTGGTCCTATCTACTTAGGCACTGATTCCCTTTTACCTATTTTTGCTAAATTATTATTATTTAAATTGAAGTCTTCCCATACATGCTAAGTAAATAAGTATTCGATTACAATTTAAGAACCAATCTCGGATGGCAGTCTCCTTGCGTCAAGAGTGATCGGGAATTGGTATACTATTTAAGACCAAGACTCCGAGTGAGATTTATATCTCTCAACGTTAATTTGACCCTAGTGGACATAACTCACATGCAACATGAAAACTGAGATCGTGTGTTCAATATGCCCTTTGAAGCACGAAGCGCTTATGAAAAGAATGAGAAAGTACATACTGTAAGTACAAATTCTTTCAATCTTAACGTAATAGATTTTACCACTTTGTTAAAAAAAATCTTTCTTGTAACACTTAAACTTACATTAATTTTATGGATTTTAAAACTTACCTTAAAAGTCTCATGCTGGCAGTTACCAAACTATTAGTTCAAATAATTAAAAAGATTAAATAAATGCACTTGTTGTCTATGAACATATTTTATTCTTTTTTATTTCACAAAAATAACGTGTATGTACGACACACTGGCCGGCTAATCAAACACTCGTTCGGTTGAGATTTGTCCCCAACGCAATGATATACATCAATTAATTTGTTCGTTGGCAGATGGTAGCCTTTTTAATATCCACCACGCGCATCTGTTTAACATTGTAGGTACCGATTCAAAGATGAAATCTTGAAAAGGTGTATTCAGTTTATTTCTGTTTTTGCTTCGATAGCCGGAACACTGTAAACAATAATATTATGGGTACAGCAATAACCAACTTTCAAGCCTCAGTAATTTATTTACTTACATAATTACTAGTTGTCCCAGCGTACTTCGTACCGCTTTATAATTAAAAAATGTTTTGGTGATATATCGACAGCAACGCCACCTACCGGGTCCAATTGTGAATCTAAACCATTCTCGGATCCACCTGAAGACACACAAAAAATTTCAACCAAATCGGTCAAGCCGCTTAGGAGGAGTTCAGTGACATACACACTCACACTCGAATTATATATTAAGATATAGAGTAATAATTATGATAGATACTCATACCTTCTCTAAATATCTGACGAAAGTTAATGAGTCGCTTGATGAGGTGTCTTATGCAGTCGGTGCTCATGCATGATTTTATTTATTAAATGCTCTTTGTGTTTTAGAAAGCACCTTAACCCATAATATATTATAACCGTACTTTCTAAAATAATAGTCATTAAGTCATGTTGAAGATCCTCGGGTGGTATAAGAGCTCGCTACACACGGGTTGACCACGTAGGTAATGGTTTATTTATTACAAGAAGGAAGCTTTTCCCTACATGATGATGGGTTGTGTGTTGTAAAAACTCTGTGTTGCAAACACAGAGCAAATAAAAGGAAATTAAGGAAATATACCTAATGACAAACAGAACCTCAGATCAAATGAAAAGGACGTCGGTATGTTTGTGTTTAATTAACTACATTGTCAAGGGTAATGCTAATGAATGAGAGATGCTCGGTTCCCAGGAATTTGTGTCATCTGCATTGATGCTAGTTTGTATAATTATAATATTCATTCGTAACTATAAGCAGTGCAGTACAAATCAAACGGTTGTATGGCTAATTTGGTCCAGGCGTTTTTTTTTATTATAAGTATGGGTTTTACTTGGAAAACAATATAATAATATTATGTATTTGATTAAAAATTTATATAACACTCTTGATCACAAAGTAAAATAGGTAACTATTAAGAGTAAATAATTTTCTTTTATAATTTTCTCTGTAACTTGATAGAAAAAGAGTACTTGGCAACATAAATTAGTTACTAGCCTAAAAATGAAACAAAATATAATTGCTCATGTATATTTTTTTAACTAATATGAGCACGCAGATATTTTTTTACAGCATCCACCATTTCAGCTGTTTTGAAAATTTAATCGAAGGGTTTCTGTAACAAAAAGCCAAAAGTAACGTACCTACATACATTCCTACTTAGATAAACGCGAAATTTATTGTAACTAAGTAAAAAGTTACTTTATGTTACGGGTTTCAGTTCAAAAGAATAATTTCCCAGTAAAAACATAATTATGTTGTTAACATTCTTAGTTGCACAATCTGCTAACTGGACTAACTATCTAAGTAGTCCCGGTTTGAGTCTTATTACGTAGGTCACAGTTGTCATGGTCTGCAACGGAATAGTGTTAATGCACGCAGCACGCTCTTTTGCTATGTTATGTAATTCCATAAAAACCAGTAGGTATTTAGTTATTTCTATTTTATTTCTGTATTTATGTAGTCAGAATCTAAAATAATTTAGGTAATTTAGCCATTCTTAGCTCGTGGTCTGTGATCATAAACGATTATCCAAGTTATGCAACTCAGACCACAATCAGTGAGAAAGATGGGTGACCGGTGATCGCTAGAGGCAAAATTTCTTAACTGCTTTCGATTTACAATTAGGTATGGGCACGAACCACCAAGCGATCACAGCGCTCAAAACTCCCTTTCCCTAAAGAAAAAGGAATGTTTTGAACGTTTAGTGTAACGCCTCCTCTATTATACAATTAAAACAATAGTCAGAATAGTCTCTTAACGGAGCCTGAAGGACTCACGGAGGCGCTCGGGTGACTTGATGTTTTGGTTTTGCACACTAACTCCTGGTCCTGTAGTCCTGTACCAAATAATGCTTAATTGATTTAAATCAATTCATTCTAAATATTTAGGAATGGCTGTATAAATCACAATAATCACATCTTTTCTAAACATACCTAATTTAAATTTGAATTGTCTATGATCAACTAAATGTGACACTCTGCAGTCTGCAGTCTGCTCTGCTCTGCCACTGTGCTGTCAAATTGAATTGTCATCGACGGTCAACGTGAACAGTTTGATTTCATCATTTTATTATTTTCTTCTATCATAGTATATATTTACAGAACGGAACTAAACATAAAACAAGGTACGAATATTTTAATTTCGCCATTGACGCCACTACAAATTGTGAAAAGTTTTGAGACAATTATAGGTTATTTCGCCCAAACTGGTTCATCGTTAGAGAGCACACACATTTTACTAGATGGCTCAGTTCCTGTTATCGTATGGCTCTAAGAAATCAGTCTATTTTAAACCTTATTTTATACGGAAATTGACATGAATAAAGACGCAGTAATTTTCAATATTTTTGTTAAGTTACTTAGTTAATGCTTGACTACAGTCAAGTGCCACCTGATATTAAGAAATGATGTTGACCGAAACAACAGATTCCACCAACTAAATGAAAGCTACTGACTTTTAATTAAAATCACCATATACTTAATAATGAGATGAATAAGTTACCCAATCTAATTGGTATAAATTTACTTCTGTAGAGCTTTTGTTTGTGAACTTTCAAGAATAGAATAGAAAAAATTAAGCTGTAGCCTAGTTGGTAGTGGCCCTGCCTGCGAAGCGAGGGGACTCTGGTTCGATTTGCAGGCGGGGTATATAAATAATAATTAATAATGTTTAATAATTCTTTCTTTCTTTTCTTAATTTTCTATGGGAAAAAAACACGACGTATACGAGCTCCGCAGCCAACGTGTTAACCAAAGCTATTTTACTGTCATGAGAACTGAATTATTTCAGATGCCGTTGTCATGTAGGTTTTACCAGGAGAAGTACCCAGAAGTAGAAGACGTGGTTATGGTGAATGTCCGGTCTATAGCAGAGATGGGCGCGTATGTCCATCTGCTAGAGTACAACAATATAGAGGGCATGATATTGTTGTCTGAGTTGTCCAGAAGACGTATCAGATCTATCAACAAACTGATCCGAGTTGGCAAGACTGAACCTGTAGTAGTTATTAGGGTTGACAAAGAGAAAGGTGAGAAATAAAATAGCTTCAACAATGTTTTTGGTCTCCTGTGCAGATTACAATGGAGATGAATGGATTACGGCAAACTCTCAGATGTGCAGGTTACTCACTATGAATTCCTTCACCAAAGAAAGTGATAATTAAATTTTTATAACCATAATTTTTTTAGGTGTTTTCAGGATTCGAGACCGGGTAACCCCGATTTGAGAGTTCAACATTCAAACCAATCGGCTATCACTGCTTGACGTGTTTTATATAATAGTACAAGACACCTTTCAGTACATCTTTCAAATTAATACACAACAGTTATTATATATACAACCTGACCAACATTTGTACGATGTAACTGAGTTATGTCTAGGTGTCCATTTTGACTTTGGTCTATATTGTAGCATTATAACATGACTGCTCTATTTGCTATCAGGTGACCCATATGCTTGCTTGTTATATTAAGAATAGAAATGCATTTTATTGTTAAAACTACCCTTAACTTTACAGGATACATTGACTTATCAAAACGTCGAGTGTCAGCTGAAGACATAGACAAATGTACAGAGAGGTATGCGAAAGCAAAAGCTGTCAACTCCATCCTTCGTCACGTTGCCGAGCTACTCCACTATGAGAGCTCAGAGCAGCTGGAAGAGTTATACAAGAGAACCGCTTGGCTTTTTGAGGAGAAGTATAAAAAAAAGGCTTCTGCATATGATTTCTTCAAACAGGCCGCAGTGTAAGTTATTGTTGCATCATGACTATTATAAAGTGACTACATAGTTTCTAAGCTATTGTATTTTATGGGTGGAGGCTTTGCCCACAAGTGACACTGAAAGAGGTGGTTCTTAGCTATAATTTATGAAGATCTATTCAGGCGTATCATAAAATAATCATAAATTTAATTTTTAGAGGTTTTGATAGTTCAGGACCTTTAACGTGATAACGTCTTATAAATAGATGGGCAGCGTGCATAAAAAAGTTAACTTGTATTGAATTTTACAGGGACCCCTCAGTGTTAAACGAGTGTGGACTTGATGAGAACACCAAAGAGGTGCTCCTAGCCAACATTAAGAGGAAGCTGACGTCACAGGCGGTGAAGATCCGAGCGGACATTGAGTGCGCTTGCTACGGATACGAGGGAATTGATGCTGTGAAGGCAGCACTGAAGGCCGGCCTCACACTGTCCACTGTGGATATGCCTATCAAGATTAATCTCATTGCTCCTCCTTTGTATGGTTTGTATACACTATACACACTATGAATTTAATAATTCAATTTGATACATTATTGACAACCTCGTAGCTTAGTTACTAGTAGCCCTGCCTGTGATGCTAAGGGAGCCGGGTTCGATCCCAAGCTTGGGCAGATATTTATGTGACAGATAATTGTTTGCTTTTGGGTTGTGGGTGTTAGTGATGTGTTATTTGTGTTATCCATGCTACCCGGGACAACTAGTCTGAGGGTATGAGTGTGTTAGCGTTTATTTATTTTTGCCTGGGGCAGGGACTTAGGGATAGTTAGGCCTGTTAGTAACTAACAGGAATGTAGTTGTTACTAATAGTCCATTTAGTAAGAGTCTTGTTCCAATTTGGTCACAGATGTGTTGCTCCACTTGAGGACTAAAATGTTCGACTCTAAAAAGTGTAACTGAGTGTTTCAGCTACAAAAGGTTTAAATTACAGTTGATTTTATTAATAAATTAAACCGTAAATATGTAGTATTCTGTTTACATTTACAGTGATGACCACATCGACGCCTGAGAAAACGGACGGACTCAAAGCGTTGCAGGACGCCATCGATAAAATAAACGAAACCATCACGACTTCCGGCGGCGTCTTCAACGTACAAATGGCGGTGAGTTACGCGTGTTGACTTAACAATGGACCCGTAGCCTAGTTGATAGTGACCCTGCCTGGGAAACGATGGGTCCCGGGTTCGGACCTGGCTGGGGCAGATATTCATGTGACAGATAAGTGTTTGTTCTCGGGTCATGGGTTTTAGTGATGTGTTCGTGTTGTCCATGACACCCGCGACACAAGGAATCCAAGTTGTTAGCGTTTAGCGTTTAATTGAAATAAACCTTTTATTTTCATATAAAATGTATCGTGTGTATATAAAATGTGTCGTGTATGTATGTGTGAGGGACCATTCAAGTAAGTTTAAATAAAAAACGTTGTGAGGTAACGCGCTGTTCGAAAACCCCCCGCCCCCCGTAACGTATGATAATGTTGTAGAAGAAGCCCCTACCCCCAATCCCCCAGGTTGCGTGCGTTCTTCCTTTCAGTACAAACGCGTCCTGATTATAAGAAGTAACGTGTGTTGTGTGTGATTGTAAGAAGTAAGGTGTGTGTGTGTGTTGCAGCCGAAGGTGGTGACGGCGACGGACGAGGCGGAGCTCGCGCGGCAGATGGAGCGCGCGGAGGCCGAGAACGCGGAGGTCGCTGGGGACTCCGCCGACGAGGACGAGGACCAAGGTCGGGGGAGAATGGAAAATAATAATATTCCAACAAATGCTTACTGTATAATAATAATAATCTTTATTTCAGACAATATACATACATACAATATACGTATATATGGCCCCAACCTATTAATGGCCCGCTACGGAGCTCGGCTCTCCTCATACCTGAGGAGGCCTAGAGCATACTCCACCACGCTGCTCCAGTGCGAGTTGGTGGAGGGGTTAGTAGCCAACCCAAGTGTCGGATTTCTTTTGCCGCCCGAACGCATCCGACATGGCTTAACGACTGCTACCAAATGGTAACCACCGGGGCCGCTTTACGTGCCCTCCGAAGCACGGAAGCGCTCAATTTTGCCACTAGCGGTCACCCATCCTACCGAGTGCCCGCTGTTGCTTAACTTTGTGATCGACGCAAGCCGCCGGGCTAACTTTTTAACACATTGAATGACCATAATCGTTATTATAAAGGAGCCGGCTACACTTTCTAGAGGCGACCATCTCAGTCCTCAAGGGTAGCAATACATCTGTGACCGAATTATAACGAGACTCTTACTAACATTTACTAACTGGACTATTACTAACAATAACTAACAGGACTAACATTCCCTGTCCCAGTCCTCATACTTACAAACTAACCAACTAATGCTCTAACACCGTCACCTAACCGGACTAACTATCCCAGTCCCCATATGAGTCTTGTTCTAAGTCGGTCACAGTTGTCATGGGCGGCAGCGGAAGGTGGTGCTGCATGCTCGTTTGCTGCCTTAAATCAATAAAAAAAAAATAGTTTGTAGATTTAACTTATGTTTTTTTTTCAGGAATGGGAGATGCTGGCATGGACGAGGAACCTCAACAGAACGGCGCTTCCGACGAAGAGGAGGATAATTGAAACTGAATATTTATTGCAATATCTATACATAGAGCGGCGGTGGAGAGCATAGATCGGTGACAATGATATTACATATATGTAAAAAATTCTAGATAATTATGTTGTTAGCGCACGAAAAAAGGTATATTTGGCTAATTGGCTTACTTTTCATGTAGCTATCTATGTCTTTCGGTCCTACGTTTTGTAATTATCTTTCTCTACATAGTGACATACAAATGCCATCGGAGCAGATCCAAAAATACAAATCGCGTTATATGAACTTAACGCATTCAGATTAAAATATCTTTGGGTTTACATTTATAAAAATCTAACCCTCCAATCTCCAACTGCCCTAAGGTTGACTGCCAGAGAATGCTCGGTAGCATTGAGTCGGCCATTTTCATTACTAATTTAAGGTTCAATAAATAAATAAATTCACATATTGTGACCTTAACTTCAACAAATAGAATAAAAATAAAATTAAGAAAGTCTTGTCTTCATTATATCGTAGTTGATATTACGAAGTATATTTAGATAAACAACGTTGGCGAAGATGAATTATGTTCCGTTCCAAGGTTTTACCACAAAAATGGGACGTGCGCAGGCGCAGTGCGTCATCATCTGATGCAGCGTGAAACGCAAAGATGCGACACACAATGCATTTATAGGTATATTAAGATTTGCGGTTTCAATTGGATTTCTGACGCATGTGTTATGTTGTAAAGCAATGCATCGTATACAATTAGACATGCATTTTTTTTTTATATTGTATTTCGTATATCGTTGTATCTTTTCACCGCCGCATTATACTGTAATACTTCGGACTACAAAATATACACCTGTTTTATACAATATTGAAGTTTTATTTTGTATATTTTGAAGCAATTGCTGTCGTGTCTGGCCTATGATTGTCATTTATTAAAGGTGTATCGCCAACTCAATTATAGCTATTATATAATTGGGACTATAGAGATTGTTATAATTCTCTTCCAACAGTTATTTATTTATTTAGGAAAACCAACAAAACTTACACTATTAAGTACATTGTGAAAAAATATTATTATAGTTATTAGCTAAGTGTAGTCATAATTGGAGGGTATTTTGATAATAAAGTTAGTTAGTCTCCAACCGGGCTTTCATTATACGTTTCACTGGCGACGGGAGTAAAAAAATAATTAATTTACGAGTATTTTGCGCGTGTGTAATTATTTTACGGTGTATATCGGTGCAATAAGTCAATATAGATATGCCTATCGGAAAAATAGAACCGTTTGACGTAAATTCCAAACAATGGCCGGCGTACGTTCGACGCGTTAAACAATTTATCTTGTTGAACCAGATCGAAGACAAGTTACAAGTGCCGATGTTGATAACAGTGGTCGGCGAAGCGACTTACGCTTTAATGTGTGATTTGTGCGCTCCGGCCCACCCGGAGGCCAAAAGTTTCGATCAACTTGTGAAATTGGTTACCGACCACCTCGAACCCCAACGTTCCGAAATAGCCGAGCGGCACGTATTTCGACAGAGGAGGCAGCGACAGGGAGAAACACTCATGGAATACCTCCAGCAGCTGAAACACCTGGCGGCCACCTGCAACTTTGGTACCCGACTTGAGGAGAATCTGCGTGACCAGTTCGTGTCGGGTCTGACGAGTGATATAATGCGTTCGAGAATATTCGCCGAAAAGAACATCGATTACGGGAAGGCCGTGGAGCTAGCTCTGGCATTAGAGGCCGCGGAGAAGCACGCGGAGGTGAGCGCGCGGGCGGCGCTGGGACCGGCGGGCGCGAGCGGCGAGACGGGCGAGGGCTTGCATGCGGTGCAGGGACGACGCGGGGCGCGAGCGGGCGCTGCGGGCGGCGGGCGCGCCGCGGGCGCTGCGGGCGCTGCGGCCGCGGCCAGCTGCTGGCGCTGCGGGAAGGCGCACCGAGCGGATCGCTGTCGGTTTGCTAATTATAATTGTGATCAGTGTCATCAACGTGGACATTTAAAAGTGATGTGTAATAGAGTGAGTTACCGTGATAACGGAAACCGACGTCAACATTTCATGGATCGGGACAGTTCAGAGGATGAGTTTTTTAATATGGAGATCAACTCACAAGGTAACAAGCCTTATTATATTTCTGTGAGCGTAGATGGACGGGAACTGAACTGTGAAATAGACACAGGTAGTCGGATATCGGCCATAAATGAGGTGTGTTATAAACAATTGTTTAACCATATACGGATTAACCGTGATAATTTAATTTTACGTAGTTACAGCGGGACACGAATTGAACCATTGGGATATATTTTAGTCGATGTAAAGTTAAACGATGTATACGTAAAAAACTTGATTTTGTATGTCATTAAAGGCGGAGGGAGGCCACTACTGGGCAGAGATTGGTTACGCTCATTAAAAATTTCACAAATTTGTATTAATGAATTAGTTGATGATCAATTCGTATCCCAGCTGTGTAAAGAGTATCCGGATGTGTATAGTGATAAGTTGGGGACCTGTACTCAATCTCTTCGACTAGAGCTCGCAGATTGTAGCAGCGTATACGTGCGCGCGCGGCCCGTGCCGCTGGCACTGCGCGCGCGCGTCGAGCGCGAGCTCGAGCGGCTCGAGCATGACGGGACTATTTACCGCGTTGAGCATTCCGATTATGGCACGCCCATAGTGCCAGTGATCAAACGTAATGGTGAAATTCGCATATGTGGGGATTATAAAATTACAATCAATCCTAAATTGAAGCGCGACTATTTTCCGTTACCGAGAATAGAGGAGTTGTTTGCCACCTTAAGTAATGGGGAGGAATATACAAAAATTGACCTCAAACACGCCTACGAACAAGTATTACTAGATGAAGAGTCGCAGCGTTACACGGCTATCACTACTCATTTAGGTACATTTGCTTATCGACGTACCCCATATGGGTTGTCCTGTGTTCCGGAAAAATTTCAAAAATTAATGGAGGAGACGCTCCGGGGAGTGCCCGGAACGGTGGTATTTTTGGATGACATATGTGTGACCGGTCGAGACCGACACGCGCACCTGCGAAATCTGCGAGCAGTACTCGAACGGTTGCGACAGGCTGGCTTGACAGTTAAGCTAGACAAATGTAAGTTTTTAGAAAAACGTGTCGTATATTTAGGGTTTATTATTGATAAAAGCGGGCTTCACCCGGACCCGACCAAACTTGAGGCGATCTCCTCGGTGCCAACGCCCACTAATGTAACACAACTTAAAAGTTTTCTGGGACTTTTAAATTATTATGGGAAATTTATCCCCAATCTGAGCACGTTACTATATCCGTTGAATTCGTTATTACGTAAAGGGGAAAGTTGGCACTGGGACTCAACTTGTGATGTAGCATTTAATAGGGCTAAGAAGGCGTTGATGGGCGACCGGGTACTCGCCCATTATGAGGAGGGGCGACCGCTCGTGCTGGCCGTGGACAGCAGCGCGTACGGGGTGGGCGCCGTGCTGGCACACCGCTACGAGGACGGCTCCGAACGGCCGGTCAGCTGTGCCTCCCGGACGCTTAATGACGCGGAGAAAAATTATAGCCAACTGGACAAGGAGGCGTTGGCTATATTTTTCGGTATAACAAAGAACCATCAGTACTTATACGGGCGACGTTTCGTATTACGTACTGATCACAAGCCCCTGACGTATATTTTTGGCGAGAAGAGTGGTATTCCTCAAACAGCTGCTAGTAGGTTGCAGCGTTGGGCGGCGCGGCTGGCTGGGTATGATTTTAAGATTGAATTCGTTCGTTCGGAAAATAATGGTCCCGCCGACGCGTTATCTAGGTTGCCTCTGCCACGCGAGAGCGGTCACACCTCATCATACGAATATTTACATTTTGTAGAAGAGTCGTTGCCCATAAGTTTTAAGGAGGTTGCGAAGGAAACGGAGAAGGATCCTCTTTTAAGTAAAATAATTGGTTGTGTAACATTCGGCTGGCCGTTGTCGGCTATAGGCTGCGATGAGGAGCGTTGTTATTTTTCTAGGAGGGATAATCTTTACATCGATCGAGGATGTTTAATTTATAAATATAGAATAATAATTCCGCCATGTCTACGTAGCAAGGTGTTAAGTGAAATTCACGAGGGACACTTAGGAATGAATAAAATGAAATCTATTTCGCGTAGCTACGTTTACTGGCCGAACATCGACCGCGAGATCGAGGAGACCTGTCGCGGATGCGACGCTTGCCGCGCAGTCCTCGACGCGCCCCCTCGCGCGCCACTCCATCCATGGGAGTTCCCGTTGCATCCCTGGCGGCGCTTGCACGCAGATTTTGCGGACTGTGCCGGTAAACGGTTTTTAATTGTCGTCGATGCGCATTCTAAATGGATCGAAGCTATTGAGATGGCAAGCACCACGGGGGCGGCCACAATTAAAATCTTTAGATCGATTTTTGCGCGATTCGGAATCCCATCGCAGCTCGTGACCGACAACGGCCCGCCCTTCTTTTCGGATGAATTTAAAGTATATTGTGAAAATAATGCTATAAAACACACTACATCGTCACCATATAGGCCGCAGGGTAACGGGGAAGCGGAGAACGCGGTTAAAACCATCAAAAAGGCTATAAAGCGAGCTATGTACGAAAAAGTGGACATATCAACCGCATTGAGTAGGTTTTTGTTTCAATACCGCAATTGCGAGCATGCAACGACCGGGGTAGCGCCGGCGGTGGCATTGCAGGGCCGCCGGCTGCGCGGCCGGCTTGACGCGCTGCGGCCGGACGGCGCGGCCGTGGTGCGCGCGGCGCAGGAACGGCAGGCGGCGGCGGCGGGCGGCCGCTTGCGACAGTTACAACCGGGGGACGCTGTGCTCGCGCGCAACTTTTCCTCGAAGGGGAACAAGTGGTCGGAAGGTCAAATTTCAAAAAAAACCGGTCCGGTCTCGTACAAGGTACGACTCAGCGATGGTACGGAATGGCGAAGGCACCAGGACCAGATTGCTCCCATTCAAGGAAAGAATAGGTATTCGCTATCGCGCACGAGCACAGGTGTACCGAACGAAATCGGTGAAGCGGGCGCCGTTGATGGTGGCGATGTAGATGTGGGGGAGGAGCCCGACGTCGATGAGGCGAGCGCCGGCGCCGGCTCCAATCACGAGGACTCCGACTATGGAGACGCCGATAGCGCTCCAATATTCACCGAGCCATCCGCTCCGACGTCGGACGCCTCCGCTCGCGAATGGCGCGCATATAAACGCTCTATTAAAAAAGTCATTAATAATTAGTAACTCATTGTATAAGTACTTATACAATGATATGATGTATGATGTATTAGTAGGTTCCTCTTTGTAAGGGGAGAAATGTGGAGGGTATTTTGATAATAAAGTTAGTTAGTCTCCAACCGGGCTTTCATTATACGTTTCAATAATAATAGGTTGCCAAGGCATGTCTCGTGGACGGGTTTGTGTTATTAAGAAGTAATATACCGTTCATCATCATCATCATCGTATGTGGTAACGTCCACTGCAACTAGGGTTGCCAACCCCATCAATTTTGCTACACTGAAACTAATAAAAAAACTAGATACCGCAATTTTTAACGCGCCTTTCATGCGACTGACGTTATGTGCTTTTATATAGTCTATTTTTTATTCATCCCATAAAATACTTTATTTTTTAAGCGATTTTATAGCCATACAAATAATACAAACTTTAATATTATGTAATTTATTTATTAATACGTCGGTTTCATAAAATATTATTTACATAATTCTGAAATATATATCAACAAATAACAAGATTCACGTCACAAATAAAATGGTAAAAACCGCTTAATTTATCTATTACTACAATTGTACTAATTAGGTAGTATATTAACTACATTACGTTATAGATACACCCGTTGAAGCAAACAAACAACGAAATATTCGGGCTTGTCATCAATACAACTCAACTCAATACTTGAGACCAAAAAGAATGAGTATTAAAATATTGACTGTGGTCATCAACCAACATTTTTATCATTATCAACCAACATCCGGAAGACTAGACACTAATAAACTAGACCAATATGGTTTTCTTGAATAATGACCATATAGACTCCAGTAAAATCTTTGTTATGACAATAATAACATGGTCATTGCAATTTTATTACAATTGCCACGTTTTTTGTTATATTCCTCAACTTTAATAACTAATTAAGTACATAGTTATGTTAAATGTGTTGAAATGTATTCATGAAAATGTAGTTTCAAAATTAATTGAAACCAATTTCAATAGTCAGTTGCACCCGAGTAAGAATTCAAAGATTAAAATACCCAACTGATCAAGTATAGACAGATATTTCACTAAATTTTTTCTAAAATTGTCTAGTAAATATTACACTTTTCGACCATTGATTGTCCTCAACTTATTCCTCTGTAGTTTGTCAAAGAACAGAAGGCCAGCAGCGCGCTCTATTGTTTCTGGGGGTACCTAGAACAACAACACTAATTTAGAGCATAAATATTTTTGTTATGTTCATCACACAATGACTTTTGTCATGTTTAAACATGACAAAAGTCATTGTTTGTCATGTTTAAACATGACAAAAGTCATCATGCAACCAATGGGTGCATTCATAAATCACATCATACAAATTTAATTATGGAGTCCCACATCCTTGAATAAACATCCATAGGAATAAACTGTGATCCCCTCCCCAATGTGACATTACTAATTGTAGTAACTAGTTGGAGTAATTTTAGAATTAGCATTTGAGATTTATGAATGTGATGTGACAAAGCTTTACCTATTCCCATGTCACACCTTTGACCCCCTAACGTGACCTAATGTATAAATGATGCCTTACTTTGTTGAATCTGTACATATAAATAAAATTGTCTGTCTGTGATTTCGAAATAAGTGTTTTCTCAAGTGCTTATAGTTGTTTACACAATACTAAAACACAAACTATATTAAATTTTTGTCTGTTTGTCCAGACTAAAATCTGGAACGGCTGAACCGATTTTAATGGAATCCACTGGAGGAGAGAGGAGGATATACATAGGGTAAAATATGGGATACTTCTCATCCCGGAATTCTCACGCAATCTCGAGGGAAAACGCGGTGTTCAATAAAGTGTAAAAGTCACATACCCTAAAAGCAGACACGGGCGTGTCGTCGGGTATCTTCTGGTTGGGCATCACATAGGCCTCCATATCGAGGCTGCCGTCGGGCGCTTCGCCCACCACCACCTTGTAGAAGTGCGTCGGCACCGCCACCGAGTTGGCCCCAATCACCTGATACCTCACGTAGCATTTACCGTCTATTTCTTTCCTGAAACCATTTAAAGGTTTCCTTCAATTATACATTAAATAACTTACGTACATAAAAAAAATTATAACCATAATGTAACATAACGTAAGAAACAAAAATGGCACAATTCCTGTGTACCTTAACTTTGCTACAATTAAATAATAATCATAGACAGGCAAAATTGTGGAAAAAAATGTTGAATGGGGACAGCCGACCGAATATTAGAATTAGCAGACTTACATTGGTAGATAGAGAGGGCCCGTGCAGCAATACACATTATCGTAGACATTGGTTAACTTCCTCACATGCTTCTCAAGCCGATTCCACGCATGTCTGTTGAAACCTTCACCAACCTGAAGAACATTACTTTATCAAAAACAACACGGACAATACTGTTTAAAGTTTTTTTAATGGAGTTCTGCTGCCGCCCAGGACAACACTAAAATTGGGACTAGGATAGTTGGTCCAGTTAGCAGAGGGTGTTATAAATATTGAGTTATTTAGAACTTTACTTTGTCAGTTTCTTAGTACGTTTGAGGACTGGGGCGGGGACTGTTAGTGAAAGAGTCCTGTTCGTCGTTATAAGTCTCATTCTTATTTGGTCACAGATATGTTACTACCCTTAAGCACTAAGATCACCTCTAAAAAGTGTAAATGGATCCACACCTTTCTAACAATGATTGCACAATATTCTCAACAGAACAAAATTGCTGTTAAAACAATGTTGATATTGTACCTGAGGAGCCATGTTTGTGAGGTAGAATGTCTGTTCCACATGTTTCTGAGCAATCTTGTGGTTACCGGCGGCTGCCATATGGCCGCGATCAAACCCTGAGCCCTTGTAGTCAGAGTTCAGAGATCTGTACAGATATATTGCTTTTAAATATATTATTTTTCTTAAAAACTATTGTATCTAATTTCAAAAATTTCAATATAGGGAAACTTTGGTAACTAACAAAAATCTATGCAATATTTTTAAAACAGATTTTTTTTCTATTGGATTAAAATTATTTAACTGCCCAAATGATATACTTTTTTGTACATAATTATGATAAATTAATGCTTGACTTGAAGCGCTCATAGCCCGGCGGCTTGCGTGAAGCGCTCATAGCCCGGCGGCTTGCGTCGATCTCAAGTGATCGACAAAGTTAAGCAACAGCGGGCGCGGTCGGTAGTTGGATGGGTGACCGCTGGTGGCTAAATATCTTGAGCGCTTCCGTGCTTCGGAGGGCACGTAAAGCCGTCGGTCCCGGTTGTTATCATTTGGTAGCAGTCGTTAAGCCATGTCGGATACCTTCGGGCGGCTTAAAATTACCGACACTTGGGTTGGCCACTAACCCCTCCACCAATCCGCACTGGAGCAGCGTGGTGGAGTATGCTCTAGACCTCCTCAGGTACGAGGAGAGACCCGTGCTCAGTAGTGGGCCATTAATGGGTTGTAGCCAATGCTTGACAACTATCCCACCTGATGGTAACTGGCAATGAATTATTTTATAATAATAATATTTACATTTAATTGAAATGTTATATTTTGTAATTTTTATAATAATAAAAGCACATACCACATACCTAAAGAAAGGATGAATGCTTTCATCAGCCATAAAGTCACACTTGCTTCTATCCACCTGGTCATTTTTCATTACATGCTGCTTCGTCAAATGCTCAAACACCCAGTGTGGTACTCTAGTACGACGGTCATAAGACAGGACAAAGTCATCATAAGATCGGACGTTATCGAGCCCCGGAAAACCATATTTCATTATTTGTGAGACCTTTGGAGACAAACATAATTATAGCTATTATGAAACAAAATTTATTTCTCAATAGATATCCATATTACATAAAAAAGCTTTGATTTTGTGTGTGACAATAAGCCTAAAATGATCACATTAAACGATGTCATGGTCTATCATTTAATTTCACTCTGTATAAGACCTCAAAAAAAATTGCAAATTAGAAAAATGAAAATTAACGTAACATAATATAACATTAACAGAGGAGCATATACACTTTAAGGAAAAAGCACATTGTAATACTAACTGAAATAAAATTATACATACCCTGTCTTTGGGTGTCCCGGTCTCAACATAGGGTGTAGCGGCCGATACAGTGCCGAATATGGGCAGCGCCGGCAGACTAGACAAGGTTCTTCCATCGACCACTACATTTTGTTTATCTTGGTCTTTATGAGAAAATCCCACATAATACCCTGTCAGACCTACCGCGCTCAGTTGCGCCAAGTGCAATAGACGCTTTGATAACATCGAAGTCTCAATTGCAAAATGTATCTATTTGAAACCTTAAACAATTGCTACAAAATATATTAGATAATGAGATGGATAACCATAACGAACTCAACGACCGTCTAATGATAATTGATAAGAATTCAATTTCAAAATCTGCAGTCAACAAAATGTTAACGTCAGAGTCGTCACCGTCGTCACTCGTCAGATTCAGATGTCTGAGATGTCATAATAAACTTTTTGACTTTGACGTTTGATAAGTTTATGGTCTAACGAATCCAATATAGGTAGGTACGTACGTACACAATGTCTCTACCTAATCTGTGGTCTCAATCCACCGTCGGCGTCGTCCGTTCTTAAATAAGCGATCAAAACGTTCAAAAAACATTTATTTTTCTATAGAAAAAAAAGAGGCGTTACACGCATCGATCATAGCGCTCAAAACGACTCTATTTATATGGAAAAGGAATGTTTTTAACGTTTTCATAGCTTAGTGGAACGCTCGGCCCCAAACACAAAATAGAGAATGTTGCCACAAAATAAATAGGTAATGTTGTTATGGTTTGGTCATCATTGTCGATGTCATTGTCATACCTGACTTTGTTTGTCCTGTCAGATTAACTAGTGTCAAGCAAGTGTCAAAAATCAGCTGTTGTTGTGTTCATGTGTTGTGATGGAAGTGGGAACTTTGCGTAGGTCTATTTATCGATTTTTGTCGTGGAATCAAAATAAATAATATAGTATTTTCTAATTTGTCAACCATCAAATAAACTTCGTGAATAGTCGACGCTTATAATTTAATTTAATGTAAAATAAAAGCCATAATCATGACAACAATACTAATCCGCTCGAGTCGCTTATTATCTAATTTTAAATGTTATTATAGTACAGCACCAAAATCAGTGGCTACTTTACAAATAAATGGAAAAGAATTTCTAACAGACGAATATACAAATGTAACGCCGAAGATAATATCCTATTTAAATAGAAATTTACATCTTCGAAAAGACAATCCCCTGTCCCTAGTCAGACAACGAATAGTGAATTATTTTTATTCTTCTTTCACGCATAGAGGTAACCCCAGTTTTAGTGTCTACGACAATTTATCCCCTATAGTGTCAACGAAGCAGAACTTTGACGACTTATTGATACCGGAAGACCACCCTAGCAGAGCGAAGACTGACTGCTACTATATTAACAGTTCTACACTTCTCCGCGCTCACATGACAGCACATCAAAGTGAACTCTTGAGAGCTGGGTTAGAGAACTTTCTGATGATTGGAGACGTTTATCGGCGAGACGAGATTGATTCAACACACTTTCCTGTGTTTCATCAAGTAAGTTTCAAGTAACTGGAATTATTTATTTCGGAATTGATCTCCCACATACATAGAATTAATGTTTAGAACTAACTAATTTAGAAAAGATCTCAATATTTCGTGTTACTTTCATCAAAACATGAAAAAATGTAAAGCTAAGTACATTAACCAGTTTATTTGAATTTTTGCTATCATTCATTCAGGTTGCATTTTAATAAAGAAATTGTATGCAAAAATTAACATGTGCTTTTGGCTTAAAAAATAGCATACTATCAGCTTTAAGGTTCCAGATCAATGCGATAGCATATTGATAGTTGTTTACTTCTTATTCTATTCACATTTATTGACTTTAAATTAATAGATTATGTCACATTAAATTATATCTGTATTACAGATTGATGCAGTAAGATGTCAACGCAAAGAGCAATTGTTTGAAAACCATCCAGATTTGGACATATTTGACCCAAAATTTGATCCAAACAATCCCCATGCATTTACCAACTCAATTTCCGATCCAACTAAACAAAGCTGTCATACTTTGGAGGCAACAAAGCTGATGGAGACTCAACTGAAGAGCCATTTGTTAGGTTTAGTTAAAGCTCTATTTGGTACAGAAATTGAACATAGATGGGTTGAAGCCTACTTTCCCTTCACACATCCTTCATGGGAACTCGAAATATTTTATGAAAATAATTGGCTGGAAGTACTAGGCTGTGGAATAGTCAGAAATGAAATTTTAGCCAACTCCGGCCCCAATAACTCTATAGCTTATGCGTTTGGATTAGGCTTAGAAAGATTAGCTATGGCTCTTTACAAAATCCCAGATATCAGATTGATGTGGAGTAACGATTCTGGGTTTATATCACAATTTTTAAATAAGGAGATTAATGCCAAAATTACATACAAACCAGTGTCTATGTATCCACAATGCACTAATGATTTGTCTTTCTGGCTGCCTCCTAATATGACAATAGACACGTTTGCAAGTAATGACTTCTACGACCTCGCCAGAGATGTTGGAGGTGACATAATTGAACAGGTTAGTACATAGACCACAATGGCGGATGAAGATTTTGATCAACTACAGGCTGTACATGCGGCTTGCTTGTTTGCTATCTTAAGTCCATAAAAAAACTAAGCAAATTTTGTGATGTACTTTTACCTTATTGTAAGTTAAAGCTTAAAGCTCGACTCCAATCCCACCTGATTGGCATTGATGGGTGGTAAAGTACTTCGCACTTGATTTGAAAACACTAACCTATTTCGTTCTCAAGGTCGCTACAATATTTTAAATATTTTTTTATTTATTCTACTACTGTTTTAGGTTAAACTAAAAGATAAGTTTGTACACCCCAAGTCGAAGAAACATAGCCTGTGCTACAGCATTGTCTACAGGCACCTGGAACGGACCCTCACCCAGGCCGAAGTGAACCAAATCCACAAGGAGATTGAGAATGCAGCTGTCAAAGCATTTAATGTTGTTATAAGATAAGTGTATGTTTGTACTATAGTTACTGAATAAAGTTTAGAAGCCCTTATTGACATAGCTCATTCATAAAAAAAATATGTATTGTGTGATTGGAACCATCAGATTAAAATGAAAAATTTATAATCCGCCTGTTAATAGAAATAATAACTAAGTGACACAATTTTTCTAAATATAACATTACGAGTTTATGCCTGGTGCTTTAAAAATAAAAAATCATGACAACAATATGACCAACATTGATGACGTGTTTCCGGTACCACGTCAATAGACAATAGACGATTTCTACTACTGTTAGCCGTTATAATTTCGTTCCAGTATGAATATTGACACTGATAATTCTCCTATGATCTATCTGATAGTTACTATCAGATGGATAATGGATAAAAAGATACTTGTTTCATGTACTTTATAGGACATGAGGGCAAAACAAAACTTATCTTAATGTTACATTTATCTGAGAGAACTAAATTTTTTGATACTACTATTTTTCAAGTCAATAACATCTCATATATTTTGTTATAGGTACTATAATTTAAAATTAAGTTTTTGCCTTAAATGAGTTTATTATATCAAACATTTTATTGACTTTTGGACATCCAAAAACACTGTAGATTCTATCATGTACCTACTCAGCCAAGAAATTAGTATTCTTTTATAGAAAGGACAGAGCTGAATAAAAAAACCAGACAATATATAAAATATTATCAATTTATTTACTGCTAGGATATTAGGTATTCAG
This sequence comes from Ochlodes sylvanus, assembly GCA_905404295.2. Taxonomy (NCBI): domain Eukaryota; kingdom Metazoa; phylum Arthropoda; class Insecta; order Lepidoptera; family Hesperiidae; genus Ochlodes; species Ochlodes sylvanus. The sequence continues at coordinate 3,732,627 of FR990149.1, forward strand.
TAAATAAATCTAAGTAGATCTTGCTACCGTGTTACAACTTTTTAATTCCTAATTAACTTTTACTTACCATTATAATAAAAAATTAACACTTTGGATAAAAAAAAACCTTGAAAGATTTCAAAGTACAAATAAAGAGAGAAGAGAAGTCTATGTGACAAAACTCTTTCTTCAAAGCGGAATTATATCACAGTACAAAATGCTTATATTTAAACAAACATTCAAATGATAAAAGACACTAACATTAATATAAAATGGCTATTATATAATATAGAATAATATATTATACATTTTTCTTTCATAGAAATATTATTATATCGACGCAAAAAAGCTGAAACATTATACTTTTTTTATTGCAGATTTGGAATCAAAAATAATCTGTGTCGAATGGTTCAAGGTCGTGGCTCTATGACTAATGAAAAATTTTGTAAAGCATTGAAATTAACCCCATTTCTATACATAATATTCTGAAATCTGAGAAGTTTATCAGCTCTGGTGAACATTTTTAATTTTGTGGATTTCAGCGTTTCCGCTTTTTCCGTGCATATATTATGTATGTACTTTTGCACTTTACACTATTTTGTACTCCATTGCCGTTTCTTCTTGTAATAAAGTTAAAAAACTTTAACTTGTTCAATTTCAAAAGTACTTTCTGAACTATCTCATTACAATCAAAACCTTCTCTTCAAGTATATAAGGTATACCTCACTGAAATTTAGCAATTGGTAATAAGCATTCCGGGAATTTGAGATGGATCATTATTAGGTTGCTGTGTGTGGATATTCATGGATTCACATAAAGTTATGAGTGATTGTAGCTCTGCAGGTCCCAGTTCAGTACCAGGATTAATGGCCAGAGCTACCTGATCACCCACCTGCACTAAATTCACACCGGGAGGTAAGATTATGTAGGTAGGGGGTGATTTTTGAGGATCATTATCAGGAAGTCCTGATTTATCGGATGCTAGTACAAGTAGTCCTGAATCTTGAGGACCTTTAAGAGGTAGTCCTGTTTTTTGGGGACCTTTAACAGGTAGTCCTGTTTTTTGGGGACCTTTAATAGGAAGTCCTGATTTTCCGGGACATATTAAGGGTAATCCTGAATTTTTTGGGCCTATTACGGGTAGTCCTAATTTTTGGGGACTTTTTATAGGTAAACGGGGCAAAATTTTTGTAAAAGAAGGCACTGGCGCAACGCCGACTTTTACTTCATGACTTGTTGATGGGTTGAGAACAGGATTATTGACTTTTGTCGTAGTAAATTCTTGTTCTTTTCTTATAATCATCGAGTCCAGTGCATCATTTAAGACTTTTCTTGTATTTTTCGGGATTTTATTTGATCTGTTGTCTACTTTACTCTCCAAATTTCCCAATACTGTGATAGTGTTACCTATTCCACCATGATTAATTGTGGTCTTAGAGGATGCATTGCTATTTATAGATTCATTTTGAGTATTATTTGTATTGACTACTGTATCTATACGTTTCGGAAAACCACTAACATTAGTGTTAGAAGAAGTATGACTGTTTTTTCTTCCATTACTTTGAAGATTATTATTATTTACACCGGAAATATTTGGGGCCGTCGTAGTTATTGTTTGATGGTTAAAGCGTTTTGTATTAATCATAACTACAAGATCTTTACGACAGCAACAGGTACAACAGTTGTCAATACACATATGCTTGCTGCAATCCAAATCCGAATTCTCTTCAGTTCTAAAAATTTTATCCCGCGCCCAACAACAATATATGGGTTTATTTGATGACCAACTTCCTGATGTTTCTAACTCAGTTTTTAATCGTTTATTAGGCGATTCTCCTAAGGAACAAATAATTCTTGACCGCCCATTATCATTACTGTTGGTTGTATTAATTGCAGATAAATTTAATAAAGGCTGATGTGTTGGTGTTATTTCTGCTGTTAGCAAGCTTTGATTGAGCAGACGAATTTGGTCTTTATCTGGAAGTTTTATTACTTTACTTCTAAGCGGTATCTTTGTAATTACATTAGTCATTGAATCACTTTCATCCTGACTATCAGATGTAATGGTTGCAATAAGATCTCTAACGTGCTCTGCTAATTTCATATTTTGATCCTCTGTTAACATATCGGGTATTGATTTTGGGGCTATTGTAACATTATGATTTTTAGAGTTCTCTATTTCACGAGCTCTGGAACTTTTGAAATTGCTACGCTTTAAATAGATTTTACCATTTACGAATTTCTTTTCGAATGATTTATGAATTTCTACATCATCATCAGATGAGACACTATCATGGTCATATCCCGAAATAGCTTGTTGACGGCTTTTTATGTCTTCGTTTTTTGACGCACGTTTATTAACTGGTTTACTTTGTGTCTCTACATGTTCAATCAACCTTTTATCTCTCAGAGAATCATAGTCAATGAATTTAAAAACTTCCATGCAGTCTATTTTTTTTATACATACTTTGGTATACATCAGTAACTTTGGATCAATTTCGGGATTGTCGTTGCTTTTATCTGTATCACTGTCATTACCTGCATCACTTTCATCGTCTAAATCGATTTCAGCATCAGTACCTCTGGATGTAACTGCAAAAAGAGATCAATATAAATAAATAATACAGCAATGTTAATATTATTTAACTAATTAGTATAAATCTCTGATTATTACCTGTCGTTGATTTAAATTTTGGCGTATAATCACTTCCTTCTTCAAGTTTAATACCATCATCTGCAAATTCAATATTATTTTCATCAAAATCTGCGTCATCAAGTTCTTCATCAATTTCTGCTGTTGTTTCCTTCTTAATAATACCTAATTCTTCAACCTCCATTTCATATATTTTGGCGCTCATATTCTTAAACTCATCAATTTCCTCATCAATGATTTTATTCGATGTTTTTAAGTTTTCAGGTAATTCAATACTCATAAGATTAGCTTTTTCTTGTAAAAGTTTATCAAATTCATCATCAGAATCGCACAATATTGGTTCATCGTTACTGACAACAGGTTTGTTAACCGGTGTATGCATAACTAGATCTACATCTACTTGATTTTTAAATTTGTCACCTATCTGCCTGTCTGCAGCATTAGATTCTAAATTATTTTTTGAAGTATTCATTATATTTTTCTCTTTTTCTTGTGTTATATCTGAAATCTTCTTGGATTTTTCAAGTACAATTTCATTATTTTCGTCATCAGAATCTAAATCTATTATTTCAATTTTTTTGGTTTCATTCGATTTAATTATCGTTAACTGATTATGACGATCTATCGGCAGTTCTTCCACAATTTTATCAAATTTATTTTCAGTATCCGGTAAATCAGGCTCAATGCAAATAGTATTGTCCATAGAATCAGCAATAGAGGTCTTTGTCTCAGGTTTAGAAACCACTTTCTTTACATGTAGGTACCATCCTTCGCGGGCTTCCACTTCCCTCCACTTGTCATTCTGCTTGAGTATCTATAAGTTTGTAGTAACAATAATCATGAGTTGAATTAAGACCATTGTTCCCAATTGATTGTCTGTGGATGTTTAGTGGGACAAATAAGGGCCTAGAATGGGAATGTGGTCCGTGGAAGCTTCAAAACTTTTATTTGTTTAAACTATTATTCTGTCAGTACTTTTGAGTTCAACCATTTGAATGAATGAATGAATCATTTAATCCTAAAGATTTTTAAGCTTCTGGTCCCTACCAAAAAGATAAACAAAAAAATATTGTTTACATGGATTATTATAAAAAGCTGTTCGACTCACCTTTACAAATTCTTCAGGCAATATAACACGTTTCACTTTTATAAGTGTCCACCATGCTCTCAAATCCTTTAGTATAATTTTCTGGTATCTGTAAAACGATATATTTTAAATATTTCGTCAATGTCAAGTTTAATTCCCATAATAGGACTTAGTGGTCAACTCTAACTCCAAGTCAACTTTCCTTACTGCAGTGTTGCTGAACAACGGATTTATAAACTTTTTAGAGGAAGCTAAGCTACACACCTTATTCTCTACACTGTAGAGTCTGCAGTATTCATAAAATGATTTATTTACATAATCATCTCGGTTGCATCGTTCGTAATCCTGACAAACCAATTAGTTAACTCTTAACTAACAACACGGTGGCAACCTGTATAGATGAATAGTCCGTTCTTTAGACGTGAGTTCGTGACTTATTATTAAACAAATAAATAATAACAAATATGGCCGACGATAACGTCAATGAGTCACTGACACTGCCAATCAATAGGGTTGGCCGGTTGGGAAGTAATGAAGTATCCAAATTACTACCATCGAGCAATTACCGTAGGTAGTTCTGTTATATCGATATATCAATTTTTGTGTTGCATTTTGTTACAATTAAACAGTTGTGTTAAAATAAGATAATATTTAAATATCCCAAAGTAAATGTGTTATACGGCACTTTTGGCGTTACTTTACGGATATTGTCAATAAATGTTTAATTTTAGTTAATAGTTGTTGTGTAACTGAAACAATTATTAGTACACAAAATAGTTTATTCGTCATCGAACCTTGTCACTAATAAATAATAAACAGTGTTGCTAACTCCAGTAATATTTATGCAGTCATCTCGAGTTATGTTAATATTAGTAATTATAAAATTGATTAATCATAATTTATATTAAAAAGTATAATTTAAATTTAATTGCAGTATTAAATTTAAATTATTATTGTTATTGATGTAATTTTAAAATTGACACTGACGCGTTTTATCACTCCCTAAATAACATGCAAATTACTTTAATTCATTAATTATTCACTCTATGTTCATTAATTAGTAACTCTTATTTATACAACAGTCTAATAGAAACGTCTAAAATTAACTAGATTAGCTAGCTAGCTAACTTAGCGAATACAGAAGATAACCGGCAGTTGACATACTCGTATTCGCGCATCCTCGGTTTTCCTAGACGAATATCAAGACGGGGCGTAACATACTACACACTACGCGCAAATTTATTATTTTGTGTAATACTATTTTTACATGATGATTATTATAATCTGTGCGAAATGAGCGTTATTAAGAATTAAATATTGTCCCAATATTCTATCTATTCATAATCCTCAATTACTTCCTAGCAATTGTCAAAAAATCACATACATTACTGTTTCTTATTAATAATGTACCTACTTATGAACTTAAAAAGAGATAACACGTCAAATAAAAACTTTGGTCGTCACATCTCCAAAGCATAACTTACTTTGTCGCTATTGAGATCAACAATTTGCTTTGCATTTCATACGAGCGCTTTATAGAATTGTAGGCGTGCAGTCGCGTCATCTCCTTCAGCTGGTGCCAGCGCATCTGCAGAAGCATCGGAGAGCACTGGCGACCTCTGTCACAGAAGTTATCGTAATTTATCGTATATCGTACTTTTTCAGAAGGGAAATGTTTTCTATTCAGAACTTATGTAGAAAATTTCGATAAGTAGTATGATTTGTTGACGTGGTGGAAGCGGACATTCTGATAGGAGAAAGTTGCCACTATCATGGCGACGAACACACATAAAGTCACCATTTGCGCATGACCGTAACTCCATACACAAATATAATCCAATCTCATATAAGACAATTTCTTCAGCTCACCCACTATTATAGTTCAAAGTCAGATTTATCCACGCTTCGGCGAGTTTCTCTCCAATCAGGTTTTCCACGTCATACTCTACGACTAGCTTGAACAAGTCGCGAAGACATTTCATATCCTAAAAAATACAGACTGTCAGATTGATGCTTTCGCAATGTACTCCAACACTAGGATTCTCAATTTCTGGACAACATAAGACATCACTTCCACGTCCCAAGATTTTAATACAAAATGATTCCATAGATATATCGAAACGAACGTTTTCAAGCGATTTCAAGTTAAAAAAGTACATTGCAATCTCATTCTTCAGCGAAAAATGTATGTTAGCGATGATGAAATTCGTAAAACACAAAACTCACATGGATATATTTAGACGAACGCAAAAAAAAGGGTAGAATAACATAAAATACTTTCTTATTTCGTGCTGGCCATCTATAGTTAATACCAGTATTATGTAATTTGAAATTTTAAGGATTTGAATAGAATTTTCTTTATGGTAGCTCAAATCTTCCCATAATTAAAGCAATACCTTTACAGACTCCTAACTTGGGTTTTTTCATTAACTTTAATTTTTTCACGTTCAGAAATGTTAATTTAATTGATTGACTCTATTCAACAAGTTTTAAAAGCTTCTTTTGTATCAGTAAATGAGTTTTCATATTAATTTGCTCCCTTTTTATGCGTCCCTATAAATATGTCCATGACTATATTTGGGGCAGTATTGTGCTCATATTTAAAGTTTGATTGTTTATTTCGCTATTCGCATATATTTAATCTTACTTAGTACTCCTCTAAAAGTGATAGTTACCAGCAAGTCCTTGTTGACACACATTATTTTCTCATGTACCAGTACAAGGTCAAAGAGTAACCATTCGGCTTCGGTGAGCCGCGTCGTTGGTATCAAATTTTCTGATATGTCGTTCGCTTGTAGCAATTTTAAGACTTTTTTGGTGGTTGTGTTTCGCATTTGATACCTGTTTAATAACATAATTTCATATAATACATCCCAAAGCTATAAGCTAAGGTTCGATCGGAACTAATGTAATTATTTAATACACAAAATCTACGCTCGAATGCGTTTGCGTACGCACGAGTACCAGCGACCTGCGCCAAATGGGCGTCTTTCTATTGTAATTTGTGCATTAAGTTTTAAAGATAGGTACAGTTCAAAACCAGAGTATTACATATAGATTAATACTTTTACATGTATGACTACGTTTTTTACATTATGTATTTGTAGTTAATTATTTAACCCCTGCTTACGTCAATAGAATTGAATGTAAATGTTATAGAGCAGTTAAAAACATCCACATAATTATCAAATTCCATCTAGTAATCTGAATAATTTAAGTATGTAAAGCTGCGAATATTTTATCATTCGTCTACACACCCTTAAATCAAAAATGGTACTTACCATATCTTTTTGTAATTACGGTTTACTGGCATCTTTTTGCTCAACTGCCTCCAAATACATCTTGTTAACTTCATTTTTGCCAGCTCTCTTACCAGTTGTAACTTGAAATTTTCACTTTCTTCAAGATTATCGAATTCCACTTGCGGTGTAGTTTGTGCATCATGTGTTGTTTTATCCATCAGTTTTTGAAGAGCTGTGATATATTCCTTATCATGGTTTAAGTCTATAACTATCGTATCATCTGAAACGGTGTTGCTTCCTTCTGCGTTTTTAATCTTATCAAAATCCGCCATTTGGTTTTCATCAAGTTTTATAAAAATCATTGGTTCATTTGACGATTCTGGCGCCTGACTAAAGTTCAGTTGATTTTCGTTGTGTAAGGGTGTGGTGGCAGACTGTGAATTATATAATCTCTTGTTATGTTTTTAATATAAACACTTCCGTAAACGGCATACGGAAAAAAACCCACGGAAAATATTTTTCTGCCACAATGATCTTTAATCTTCGTTCACCTGGTGATAGTGTTCACGATTATGTCTGTCTGCCTGTAAGTCCTGTCTTATCACATAATTATGTTGAACGTAGCTGTTTTGTAGATTTTTTATCTTTAGGCGACCATAATCGCATCACTCTTTCATTGGAATATTTGGAAACAATCTAACGATTTGAGTACCCTTTTCCCTTTTTATGTGTACGTCTATTGCCCGACTGTCACTCACTTTTGTTCTTTATATGAATCACTAATCAATTTTTTGTAAATAACCGACAAACGAGCAGTCAAGTAAATCACCAAAGGCATCACAGACGCTAAAACAAAGAAAGAAGAGCGAAGAAATTCTGAAGTACTGGCTTCACACTCAAGCCCCCAGCCTGAACGACGAGTCCTTTGGCCGGTACCTCAAGCAAGAGCGTGGTAGCTAGTCAGACAGGCTTCACGAAAGGATAATAATACCAGTAATAATATTGATGAATAATAATAATACTGTTGATACAACCTTTACGGGAATACCACTTTTTTCGGGGCTTGTGTCGCCTCATCTACACCCTGGTCTGCCGGAGTGAGGACAGTATACAAGTTCACCTCAATACGGCCTAAAACTTTTCTGTCATCCGTAATCACAAGGAGAAATAAACAAAGCATATATTTGCTCCATCAGGATCATCGCAAGTTCTTGTGAAATGTAAGTAATACTTACAATTTTTTTTACATGAGATAGTTAATGCTTGAAAAATATCCCACCTGATGGTAAGTGGCGATGAAGTCGGAGATGTTAAGCAAAATCAAGCCTCCATCGACAAAATGTTAACAAATATTATATGCAGCGCAGAACACGTTATGAAAACGGTTAAAGTTTTTTCTTAATTAGATAGCACTTGTAAATTGTAAACTATGCATTGATGTAAGTTCAAAGATACTTACAAATTCCTCGGACAATATTACACGCTTTTCAGTTATAAGGGTTTCCCATGATGGAAAATTCTTCGTTATAATTGTATTGTACCTGAAAAGTTGCAAGTTAAAGGCAACAGTTCCCAAAAACGATTATGGTAAAAATATTGGTATAAATTTTTCAACTGTAAAGAGGGTAGTTGAAAAAATTACACATCGCTCAAATAATGATGTTAAGCACACAAGCTGTCCAATAGCAAGCTGTACAAATGATGTTGGCAGATAATAGTAAGTATGGCTAAGAGGAATTCTTACCTGCCTATTTAGTCTCCTAATAAAAAATACCCGAAGAATTTATTTTACATGATAAAGTTTAGTTCACAAGGTTCTTGTTCGCATTGTTTGTGGATGTTAACTTAGGTCAAGGGCATTAACTCATAGGTAATGCCAACGGCATTGGCTAAGGCATATGCCTTATAGGCATATGCCTATGCCTAAGGCATATGCCTTAGCCAAGGCCATTAGATATCTTAAGGATCAGTGATCACTTATCATGTGACTTGCCAGCTTGTTTAACAGCAATAACATAAACAAAATGGTTGAGAGTTACTCACGCCACAGCAATTTCGATTTGTAGTACAGTAAGGTTGATCACTACGGTCGACTCCAATGTTTTATGGATGTCCTGGTTGGTGTTGTGGGCATAAGTATTGTAGAAAAAGGACCTGGTCATCGTTTTCATCTGATACCAACGCAGCTGAAGCATCATTGGAGAGCACTGACGACCTCTGTTTTTGGAAAAGGTATTATGTACCAAGCTACAACTTATAATAGAAATTTACATAAATAATTATATAGGTAAAATACATAAAATAGCGATTGGGATGCGAATTTTTTTCTTATTCTGACTAAACTCATTTTAATAAACATTTTTCTCGTAAACACCTTACCTGCTATTATACTGTGCAGTGAGGCGTGTCCACGCTTCCATGAGCGCTTCACCAACCAAATTTTCAATGTCATATTGCTTCACAAGCTCAAACAACTCTTGCAGACATTGCGGTTCTTCATTATTACTCTTAGCATTCCTCTCCTGGCAATGGAGAAGGCAAAAGGGTCAAAATATTACTATCAAATACACCTAAAATCCGAGCTTAGGTCATATACATTACATAACTTTTTATTTCACTTCAATACATGCAGTATTTCCGAAGTTATAAAGGCGAGAAGTTCAAGCCCTTTTTTGAATTTCCGCGCTTACTCTATGACGTCACGACTTAGTTCGGCCGCGAGCACGATACGGCGCAAGTATGGAAAGTATGGGTCTATTTGCAGTTCAAAAATCTATAACTTTCTTATTTCTATAGATACAGACTTGAAATTTTGCATAGATGTAGTAGATAGTATGTGAATTATATATGTTATTTTATTATTGATAACTAAGGTTTGCTCGCGGCTTTACTTGAGTTTAAATTAACATTTCGGTCAAAAATCCCTATCAACTACGCGCGACTACTGAGCGATGACGTCATCGAGTAGTGACCGCCCGCCTGCGTTTTTAAAAAAACCAACGGCCGTAAATACGCACTTTGATCGTTAATATCTCAGCCATTTATTGAGATATGGAAAAAGTAAAAACACAGTTTTTCTTGTAATTTTTTATAGATTTATTTGACGTGTAAAAAAAAATTCGTTTGCCTGGTCCATTCAATAGTTACTTGTGTGGTTAAGTATGTTGAGTTCATTACACTCAACTAACTTCATCTTGACTTCACCACAAGCCATAACTGGCTAACATATGTAGCTCGTACTAACCTATCAAGCTATCATTCACTGATACAAAAAACTTGAATCATTCATAAACCTGTCCTGTGTCAATGTGAAGACAGCAGTAATGGTCATTTTAAATTTATTCAGACTAGTACAAGACTTAGACTTTAGACTTTATTTTCCTTGAATTAAGAAACTTTGTTCAGATGTTTGGAGGAATAAATATGAAGTAAAACCTACTATTTAGCGGATTACTTAAGAAAAAATTTCTACCTTACCGGGGAGTCGGTGTTTATCACATTGATCTGCTCATGGACTAGAATGTGGTCAAAAAGCAACCAGTCGCTATGAGAGAGTTGCATCTCTGTGGGAATGTTTTCCAACAAATCATTTGCTGGTAGCAACCTCATGATTTTCTTTTTGATAGCCTCCCGCATTTCATTCCTGTGTAAAAATAATAAACATGCCTCATTTTGAAATTAAATAAAAATGTTCGTTTGAAACAGCAAATATTACGTTAAGAAAGAACTTACCACACAACCTTATGATTATAGCCGGTCTCCTTCTCTATCTCTCTCCACATCTCATCCTCAGGCATCTTCCGTTTTAATCTCTCTGCCACGGCCTTTACAAGTAATTGTTTGTACTCTTCTTTGAACCCTGTGTCACTTTCAAAAAGCTTAGAAGTCTCACCATCTTTGTTTTGCACATTCTCGGTTACAGCTTGATCAACACCCTTATTCCTATCTTTCACATTCTCATCATCATCTATACATACATCGGCTTCTTCAGAATTGAAACAATTGCTTGATAGACGGGTAGAAAATGGGCGTACCCAAATTTTTGTCCTACCTTTAATTGCTCTGGCCATTGTAAAGGTTTCCTGGCATTCAATCTGTATTGTACTCGTATACCTTGAAATGAAAACTTTTAACAAAGGGTGTTGACTGAATCACTTGCCCCTTCTCATTTGTAGAGCTTTGCTCAAGGATCCTATTGTCAATATTACTAAGCCATTAATATTTTTACCTTCTGTGAAACCTATTTTACTACCTACCAACTTTTTGCTTGAGTCGGCCACCAATTGAGTTATCTGTAGTTGTTTAGAGCCAGTTCACTCTTCCTGTCTGTTCTTTTTGGGCTTTTGCTTTATTATTAGCTGTTTAAATAAATGATAGGAATGAGTTTAGTCAAATATATTGTAACTATAGATGTGTTACATTTATGCAATGTAAGCTGCACTTTTTGATTCTTAGTTACAACGACGTTATTGTAATTAAGTATGGATGTGAAAAATAATTTAATTACAAAATATATGAGCCACAAATAAATGATAATATACATATCTATATTATGAATATTACATTAAGTAGAGGAATGCGAATGCCTCACTTTTGGCGTGCTAGTAATATGTCTACTATATTAAATAACTAAATTTACTCGCATTTGAACTGACATTACAGCCGATCTGATGATAACTTGTATCCTTAGCATGTATTAAGAAATTTACGTGAAGTCTCAATTATCCCCATAATCAAATATAAGGTTTTTATTACAAAAGCAATGGTGATAGGAAGGAATTACAATACCTTAACTCTCAATAAAATGTTCAATGGTATCATCTACTAAGTCCTCATACTGGAGTGAGGACATGACCAGTTAAATACGGATTTCTTCTTATTTAAAACACAAGACAAGTGTTTCGCGCCCTCGCTGACCAAAATTACTCCTGCTAATTACAGACAGATTTACGAAATAAAAAACACGGCCATACATGGGCTATTTGCTTTTCTATGAGAAGTACACGACCCCATATAATTATTTTAAGTCGCACTATGACAAACCCACAAAACAAAACATTAATTCAAATTATTTGAAACTTGAAATTGAATTATTAAATTAGATTCATCTTTTCTCTTTTTGTTGGTATTGTAAATTGTAATATTATTATTTGTAATTAACTATCCGGATCCGGACTGTCGTTCATTTTCATTCAGTTCAGTTCAGTGAATTTAATTTAATCTGTGAACTATGACCATAGCACAGCTCTAGTCACAGAGTATAGATAATATAACAACTTATCTGTGAACTGATTTTCATAGCTATTAAGCTGTACCAAGGTACCAACTTTAAACATTACTCCGATCCCTCTCTAGATTTTTTTCTCTTTGGTTAATACTATGTTTTTTTCACATCTATGACTTACTCTCTCATTCCCTCCTTCTGGTCAGCGTGAAGTCAAGTCATAGATCTATGTGTACCATTCATATACATTTTTATTTTTATCTACCCACTTTCTTGATCTCTCTTTTCCAAATTAATATATAATTATCGAATATTATTCCTTTTGACGTGACAACGTCTTAAATTAGGTTAGCTGGGAGTCACTTATGAAAAATAGTAACGCTCGGTAACGTTACGATGAGTCACCGAACGAGAGAGAGGCCCGCCGAATGCCTTGCGTCTCTCTCCCACTCAACTATGATCGGTCTGTCGCGCGCGCAGCACTAGAGAATTAGGCGCATTGAATCGGCGCGTTAAGTTTAAGTTTACATGTACAATGTTTTAGTAAACAAAATATATTTCTATAGTTAAAATTTGTGCAATTCTTATTTTCATTCAATTCCTTGTTCCTATTGCGCAATTTAATTATATTCATATCAATAAATATTCTACCGAGAAAAAGACGTTGTCACGTAAAATCTTCGCCCGTAAAACCGACTTTACAGGCAACCATTTTTTTAACCTTTGTTTCCCGCCATTACTTGATTTTGACTATGTGTACTTACGCCATATTAAAAAAAATGTGTGGTCGGGGGATCCCCGTCAGGAACGAAATTTCTTAAGTTTAAACTTAAGTAAAATGGAAGTAAAGCTGAAGAAACTTGTAGAATACCAGTATGTAAAATTATTAGTGATTTTTTGTAACAACACCATCTGGGCACTCTCATTTGAACTAATTATAAAACAACGTAAAGCAGCGCTGAACTGTGCTATCTAGTTACAAAATAATACTCTATATGGCGTACACCGCTATTAAAAACTCACAAATACGCAGCATATCGTTACGTGATTACGTGACGATTTCTACTATACCGCACTACCCGTAAGCCGCGTTAAGGAACTTCGTTCAAAAAAGAAAACCTGGCTGTCAAGTCCCCAGCCGGAATACGACGGTTAGACGACCACTTTACCATTAGGTGGCTCTTCTGCTCGATACCTAATTTTAAATGCTTTCTACAAGTGTTCGGGTCGTTCTCGTATCGGTGTCAGTATTTTGGCGCGAATCTAAGAATATCTCTTACGTAGACCAAATATTCAGGTATCTAAATGAATTAGTGTAAACGCGGTGTCAAAATTCGTGCACCACAATTGAAAACAATATTAAAAAAGGATTGTGTGGTTTTTGAAACCACGGTAAAAGTGAAACTATTTTTCACATTATAGACATTTAACTAAAAAATTTTGGAATAATATTCCAATAAGGGTATAAAAATCGCTTTATCAATCTTAATTTTATACTTTGAAAATTGGAATGATAAATAATAAAAGTAGGCTACTAAGTCTCCAACTAATATTTTTATTGAACTCTGTGTCTTAGCCCTGGTTAAAAATATTGATTGAAAAGGATTAAAAATGAATGAAATTTGAATTATTTTGAATACTTTCAATTCTTTTTCATGTACATAATTATAGATATACAGATTACATGGGGTGACTGATTCCCAATACTTTTCAATCAATATTTTTAATCAGGGAGAGTACGACATACATATCATATGTCAATGGACATACATAATTAATACTTAACAATTATTTAGATTATATCGTCCCCGTAGACCGAAAAATAACTAAGGAACTAACAAAAGGCTACTTCTGAGATATTGACGTTTAAAGTTTTAAAACAAAGAAAAAATCATAACTTTAAGAATTGATACGATATTATAAACATTTGATTAAATTCAAATAGAGTTTGTAAATACCTTTCTATTATTGATCTAATGTTTTAAATAACTTATTTCTCTAATGAGTAATAGTCTATCTATACACTACACGGTCAGCTGCTGCGAACTGTAGGCGCCGCCATAATGGCCTTGGCTGCTCTGACGAGCGCCTTTCACTTTATCCCTACTCCGCGGCCGACCGTCACGCGACATGCAACACACAGACGAAAAAGCTTGAGACGATGTAATAAAAGTTTCACTTTAAAAATTTATATAAATGTAATATTTATAACAACATGTATAACATAAAATATAATTTTCGCAAAACAAAAAACCGACTTCAAAATCGACATGTAATAAAAAAAATTAAGTGATTCCCTCGACTTCCCTGGAATTCCAACATTAGATCCTGACTTGGTGGCAGTGGAACCACCTCAGAAGTACGTCCTTTCAAATAAAAAAATAATAAACGATATCGGGCCACAATTAACACCGAAATCGGTGAACATACATAAAAAAAATTTACAGTAGACTCCTCCTTTTTGAAGTCGGTTTAAAAAGAAACTATTAAGTAATTCAAGTAATAAATAATTATTTAGCCGTTTACTAGTGGTCTTATCTTACCGTCATACTACTTGTATAATAATGATCATACTAGTATGACCAGTAAGAAACGTTTTTTAACCCCGACGCAAAAAGAGGGGTGTTTTAAGTCTGTCGTCGATATTTGTCTGTCTGTCTGTGCGTGTCTGTGGTATCGTAGCTCTCAAACGGATGGACCGATTTCAATGCGGTTTTTTTCATTTGACAGCCAATTTCCTTGCGGTGATTCTTAGCTATTTTTGGTTAATATCGGTCCAGCAGTATAAGAGTATCAGCTCTTTTCCAAAATTATGTATGATTACTCACACGTGCCAGTACAATTGTTTTACTTTTTAAGGGTTGTTCCTTAACTTTAAGTATTAAGTAACTATAGTTATATGTTAGGTTTTATGAAAAAAATGTAGATTAGACACATTTTACTATTACGCAGCTATCATAATACATAATTTACATTCAAAGTTTCAAATGTACTCATGTATCGGCTATCGTAAGTACCCTATAGTAAAGAGTGGACTTTTGAATATTTTGAGAATTCTCCTAAGATTTTTTGAAGAGGCCTAAGTAGTAGTACTAACTAAATATAGTCTTGGATTTTGGATGCTAATTTAATAATTTAAAAGACTATTTCGTAAATATTGGTGTATTTCGAAAACAATTTAAGAATGAAATGCATTTTCTCGGGTCGCGCAGGAGTCCCGTAATTAATATAACGGTAAAAATGCAAAACGCCACTAGCGACTCGTACATCACACGAACGAATTTTACGAATTATCTTTTCTAGGATAAGGGAGGTGCCGTCAAACTAGTGAAGCTAACATCGTACTAATCGAATAGGCTAGCGGGGATACAACGCACCCTTGAGGTACGAAGAGTCGATTCGACCACTGTGGGTGCTACATAAATAACAAATTCCTAATTCATATGCATGTTAAACCCCTTAATATTTTTTTTCTATATTTTTCTATAATTAGTAATTTTCGTTAATGTTAGCTACTGAGCAAGTTCTCACATCAAGGTCTAGAGCAGACTTCCCAACGGGGCTATTGGTTCGGGGAGGCTCGGCGAATTAAAGGTTGGGAAACCCTGGTCTAGAGTATACTCCACAACGCTACTCCAGTGCAGATGGGTGGTGGGGTTAGTGGTCAACCCAAGTATCTGAAAGTTTTATGCCGCCAGGTTAACATATGCTATCAAACGACAACCGCCACTGGTTCCCTAACTTCCTTCATAAAGAGGTTCGCTACTGGTTCCCTAACTTCCTTCATAAATAGATGTACTAACTTCATCTAAAAGACCACTATAGAAATTCTCACAGCAAGTGAAGACTTAAATACAATGTTGTTTTATTTGGTGGGTAATCATTATAATTGTGTACCCTCCATGTCTTCGATGGTTATTTATGAATGTTATGATATAAAAATCTATAGTAGTTATAGTGGCATGAACAACACATAATATGACAGTTGCAGCTTTACGATGCTAAAGAAGTTTTCACTTCAAAAAATTATCATAAGCATAACTAATTCTATCCAGATAGATTGCATTAAGCCCTTCTTCTAATTTTTATCTAGTTTGAAGCCACAATTTGTTTATTGATTGCTTTTGTTGACGTTTCTCTTCCTAAACAAAATCAATTTGTTATTTTTAATAATATACCCTTTTTTACTTCTTATAAGGTAGTGCTTGACAACAATCCCACCTGATGGTAAGTGGCGATGAAGTCCTTGAAATGTTGAGCCCACTAGCTTAGATAAAGCCTATTCAAAGCATTTAGATGTGGATCCGAATTCTTACCCTATACCACGTGCTCACGGGAATATATTACTACCCATATGCATCATTGCATCTTCTAACGTTTCTATTTTAACTTCAAGTGAGATCGCTTTTTCCGTAGACTGTACAGTAGGTTCTGAATTTGACACAGTTCTTTCTGGTTGTTTAGAAAGTTTCTGAACTGGGTTTGCTTCGGCTGTTAACAAACTTCTCCCTTCACTAGGTATTTGGCATGATATTGGTCTGGTTTGCGAAGAAGACTCTGTTAATATTTTATATAACATAGAATCATTATTGGGTTCCAATACTTCTGTTGAAATATTTATTTCTGTTCTCTGGCCTGTTTCTATTGGTGTAACTGCATTAAGATCACAGGCGCTTTTCGTCGATATAACCTCTAAAATTTTACATTTTCCATCTATAAGCTTCTTTTCAAATTGCTTATAAAGATCTATCGTTACAGGTTTGCATTCATTAAGAAAACTCCTATTACTTGTGGAATCAAGAAATGCTGGTGTTAGTATTTTTAATTTATTATTAAAATCTGGATTATTGCATAACTGTGTCGAATTATATTTACGTTTCTTTGGTTTCTGTAATAACCAACTTGTAGATTTTATTGTGTGACATGTTCTTTCATGAGTACTTTGTCCAGAATCAGTGTCAGTTTGGTTACTATTCGTTTCCTGATCCGAAAATGTTTTGCCTCTGAAGTTGTTGTTTCTAACTTGGTTGCTTTTTGTCACGCGTTTCAATGGTGGTATACTTTCCATTGTTGCACATTCAATTAGTTTTTTGTCCTTAACACTATTATACTCTATATATTTAAAAACTTTCATGGATTCTAAATTTTTTGTATAAACAATTGCTTTCCCCAAAAGTTTTGGGTCAACGTCGTTGTCTAGACCGTCTGCTAGTAATTCACCTATTAATTTAACTTCCTCTTGTAAAACTTTATTTATTTCCAAATTTTGTTGTAGCGCGTTTATTTTAGTTTTATTTTTGCCATTTGGAATTCCTTTATTTTTGCTTTCTGTTATGTCTATAGGAACTTTGGAATTGTCTTTGAAGATAACTTCATCTATTAAATCAACTTCGTGGTGGGACTTAGGTGTATTTAAATTTGTAATATCTTTCGCTTTTTCGCATAAAATATTATTTATTTTATTATCTGAAACCACAGTTACAACTCTGTCGGTTTTAGGTTTGTTGACAGCCATAAAGACTGTTTCATGGTCTTTAGCAGTTATATTATAAGATTTCAGAAGATTATCATAAGCCTCAGTATTTACTTGAAGGTACCATCCTTCATCTGCTTTTCCATTTGTCCATTTGTCGTTACGATTAAGAATCTAAAAATAAAGGATTAAGTGAACAATCATAAAATCATAACAGCATACAAAAAGTTAAAGTTAAATATTGCACACACAAATTTTTTACCTTATTAGTAAGCAATTCAATTTGCTGAATAAACTTTGACCAAAATGCATGTCATGAACCAATGAAATGTAAGAATAAGATAAAATAATCAAAAAGAAACTTAGTATAGCATTGACTTACCGATACAAATTGTTCAGGCAATATAATGCGTTTCATTTTTATTAGTCTATACCATTTTGGAAGCAATTGAGTTACAATTTTCTGATTTCTGAAATAAAATTATGGTTCAAGTATCTGTTTTTCACAATATCTCATCTTTACAAACGTTTGGTGTTATCGAGGTCCACGTGGGCGTACCCAGCTCCTGGTGTAAGGGGAGTGGGAAAACTGGTTTTTGAGGCTTTTAAAGGGTACAACAACCGTAAGTACTTCATCCATCAGCTGTCCTCCCCCCCTCCCCCCGCCCCTACCTGGTGACGCCCACGGAGGTCCATGCCTGGCGGCGACCACATACTACACTTTTAGCTCATCTGGCTTTTGTAGGTGTGTAAGCGGCTTCCAAAGAGAAGCACTCAAAAATGTTTCCCATTCGACCATCCAATAAGCCAAACGCATTCAAAGTAGCTGATTCCGGTCATTCATTGACAACAGCGTTTTAGAAATCTTTTACATTCACTTGAGACTGACAAAAGATCTTCAGAGAATGGACTAAGAATAACACTTACTTTATAGCTATTTTATGTAATAGTTGAATTTTGTCCGGATCTGTCGAGTCTTGGCTGAAGATCTGATGTCGCGACATCTCCTTCAGCTGGTACCAGCGCAGCTGCAGCAGCATCGGAGAGCACTGGCGACCTCTGTCAGATAAATGCTTATTAATTAATTAAAGTCAGTGCTCAATATTTTTATAATAAATGTCAGTGTGCAGTTCCCCTTAGATTATAATGTTTCAAATCAACAGTATATGGACCTTTAGTAAGTTAGTGCGCTTTACCATCCAAGACTACGGTCACCACTTACCATAAGGTTGTAGTCGAGCATTCAATTATTTAAAAAAGTGCCAAGTGTAGATAAACTCTCAAAGTAGGATTTGCCTAACAAGCATTGAGACAAATGACACATTACAAATTCACTGACCCATATTAATCATTGCAATCCATAACTGTACCGCTGCTAGTGACCTCTCCTCTCACAATGTGATGGGTACTGGCAATAGTCAAAACACTCTGGCCAAGCGTGGATTGACAGACTTCACACAACTTTGAGAACATTATTGAGAACTCTTGGGTGTGCAGGTTTCATCATGATGTTGTCTTTCATTGTAGCAAGTGATAATTAATTTCTCATATACCTTATCTGTCTAATATCTATACAGATATTAGACAGGTCGCGGGAATAACATGGAGTGGCCACAGAAAGGCCAGAATGGAGAAGATTGGAGGAGGCCTTTGCCACCTGGCAAACGGACACACAAAAATGGACTAAGACATATACTATATGAATAGCAAAGAAATACAGTTGTGTACGAATGAAGGCTTATAGAATAAAATAGAATACCTTATCTGGTAATTATCAGAGTGAGATTACATTTCATTATAACACGATAACATGTACTTTGGACTTCTTCATCTCTATTAGCTAATAAGGAAAATCTGGTAAGATTAAATAATCCCTCACCCGTTATTATATTGCAGTGTCAATTGTATCCATGACTCGGCCAGTTCATCTCCGTCCAAGTTTTCCACTTTCTGCTTTTGTACTAATTGATATAATTTATTTATACACTGTGGCTGAACAAAAATACTTAAATAATAACTCAATCAACAATAAATTAATAATTAATATAATTTTTTAAGTAAATAGCAGGTGGCTTTTGGCCATATTGGGGCATCCTGAGATACTGAGATCTGATCCTCTGTTTAGTGCCAGGCTTAGAGTAAGCATTGTACATTTAAATAAAACTATAGTACACTATGGTACAATTTTAGTGAGGTTTAGTTCGGAATGAGAGATTTAGATTGGAACGAAGACAATGTCTGTGCTATTATTCTTGTCTTCTGTGCTGCACAGAAGACAAGAATAATATTATTCCAGATCACCACCACATAACATCATCAAATGGTTTATCTCTATTTTCATAACCTTCAAAGTCAAACAAACGAGCTAACAAGCATAATTATGATGAAATTACATCAAGTAATTCACAAGCACTAATAAGCTCCCACACATACAAATACACTACCACAGGCACTAGACACACTACACTATCTCTCCAATCTCACAATTGAGTGAATTTTCTGGATTTACTTACCAGCACATCGTGGTTGGTAATAGGCATTTTCTCATGCACCAATATTAGATCAAAGAGTAGCCAATCAACTGAAGAAAGCTGGTTTGCGGTGGGAATATTATCCAACAAATCATTCGCAGGTAGCAGATTCATCACTTTCTCGGTAGCAGATTCCACCATTTCATTCCTGTTTTAAAGTGTAACACACAAATAAGTTAAATTAAACACAAATAAATAATAACACAAACAAAAAAAGGATATGGAATTATAAATAATATGGAATTATTATAAACAAAATAAGAATATGCAATGAAAGTAGTTTTAAGAAATTTAAATAGATAATATATTTTTATTCACCAACCCCTTCTTGGTGGGTGACATTTCTGGGGCTATGGAACCAAGGAGGGACCAAGCCTTCAGTTTTAAAACTTTATTGTCGTTACATACCACAGTTGCATGCAATCACAGCCAGTCTTTGTTTGTAATTCTGGCCATAACGAATTTAAGGGTTTCTTCTCCTTCATCATTCTTGCTACTTTTTTCACCAAAAGTTTTTTGAACTTCTCATCTTCACTGATCTTACTACTCATCTTGGTATTTTTTGCTTCTCTACTTTTGGGCAAAATTAAGTCCAGTATTTGTGACTATTGTTATTCATAAAATGTTACTGAAAGTATTATTTACAGATTAAATACTAACTATTACTAGAAACTATTACTATGTGCATATTGAATTACTATTACTTTGGTTTCACTCATCTACTTTGTGCTTTGGTTCTGATGACAGGCAATTTTATGACATGCATGACCGGATACTCAAGATTGGCTCGAGGCAGGAAACTCCTCAACGGGTAACAGCACTTTAACTAAAATTTCTTTGCATTTATAATTCAAACAATTAATACTTATAAGCTACATACAACTGCATCATGCTACTATGAAATGTACTGGAGTGGCCTTTTTGGAATCAACTTTTCTAAAATTAATTATTGCAATTACAGCATTATGATGAACAAGAAACATAATTATTTTTGAAGTGAAAACTTCTCTAGCATCGTTTAGATTTAAAGTCCATGAAACGGAAATGACGCGCAAATGAAACGAAACGGAAACGAAAAAGAGGCAAAATGGCGGCTTATGTAAGCAAAGCAAAACATCAATGTTTGGACTGACAGTATTAGCTTTTTTTAAGTTCTCACATCTAATACATGTGAATTACACACATTTTGATATTTTTTATTTTCTTTTGAAATTCAAGGTTTTATTTGGTTGTTTTTTTGTTATATCATGTATTTTTTGCGTACATGTATCATGCTATGCTTGTTACCTGTGAACAAGAAAAAAATTCCTTAATGCAACATACATCCGTCAGGACATCATAACGGAACTAAATTTACTTAGCTTTGTCATCGGGCCTTGACCACCGAGCATATTTTCAATACATTAAACTTATTAAAATTGTTGAAAATTATTCTGAAAGATTCCATTACATACATAGATACATACAGGTCAAGCTAATATAAGTAAGTTAATACAATGTACTTTTAATGGTAAAAGGTAGCAAACAAACATGCAGCACTAACCGTTCGCTGCCACCCATGACAACAGCTGTGACCAGGCAAGAAAGTGCAACTGTCTCACCTGTCACTGGCTATACCGTTCTAACCAGAACACAATTGCTGTTAAAATATTATTATTTCATGTGATACTATCAAGTATCACAATGCAATTCATGCAAGTGAACTGAATGACTGAAATGGTTTTAAAATAATACAGAAATATTATTTTAAAAAATGACATTGATCTCAATCCATTAATAGCCTACAACAGAGCCCAGATCTCTTCTCATAACTGAGGAGGCCTACCCTACCCTACCACACTCAACCACATTGCTCCAGTGCAGATTGGTGGAGGGGCTAATGGCGCCCGAACATGGACCACTGTTATCTAACAATAACAAACAAGCACAGAAACGCTCAAGATTTATTTGTACTAGCGGTTACCGTTACCCGTCCAATCATCCGCGCCCGCTGTTGCCCAGCTCGGTCGATTACCGGCTAAGAGCGCATTTTTAGAAGCTATAAATTCAGTTTACTCCAATGAGCAACAATAGAGTTCTGCGGTTGAACTTAGTCGAATTATAAAATCACTGGAGTAAACTGCAATTAAAGATAAATAATATATATTTATATTACATAACCCTAGTAACCCTAAAAAGGCAAAGTAAGTGAGATGATAAAGTTAAAGACGTTTACCGAGCAGAGAACGAAGCGGTAGTGATGTTGATGCAGCTGAGGCCTTCTTGGAAAGTTGGAATACAGTACTGGGGTACTTGTCATAAAGAACCTTGTTG
This sequence comes from Ochlodes sylvanus, assembly GCA_905404295.2. Classification (NCBI taxonomy): domain Eukaryota; kingdom Metazoa; phylum Arthropoda; class Insecta; order Lepidoptera; family Hesperiidae; genus Ochlodes; species Ochlodes sylvanus. The sequence goes on from FR990149.1 coordinate 3,755,129, forward strand.
TTTCTAATGTAAAACAAATTGTAATAATGTTATTTTAACAATTGATGTTGTTATCCTGTTATTCAATTTTGATAATTTAAATGACTTTATTTATTTGTTTTGAAAACAAGACTTCGGAGACTTCCGACTTTTTGCCGCTCCTGCCTGGCTTCTGCTGCCCTGCCTGCCTGTATCTACCACAGAGTACTTATACATAAAAGTAGTGTTCAAATGCTCTGTGACTCTCTGTGGCTGTGCTGTGCACATTGTGCACAATACAGTCCATTTTAAAATGCAATCTATTAAACAAAGGCACTTTTTCCCTAACCACATATTTCATTAGATAAATACGCCTCGAATAAATTAAAAAACATTGAATTAAGTTTCAATTATATAGAAAATAAATTGTAATTCAATCACTATGGATTAACTTGCAGTAATTAGGTTTTATAGACGGGACTATACTATTATACTTATGATGTGGACCCCTGGACCATACAAAATAGGTTTTATAATTTTAAAATTACTAATAAATCATTATAAAATGGTGATAAACAGTGCCATTGAAAATATTGTTCGTTGGGTTACGTTCGTTGCCATTTCCACTTATCCTGTCGTCGGTAGTAAAAAATTTCAATTGCGTCCCATCGGAATTTGCATTGTTAATTAAGTAAAAAACATTTTGGTAGTAACACTTGGTTATATCCGGTTGTCATTGAGGACTTGGGACTAGACCGTATCCGGTGGCGGTGGTGGACGTATTCAAATAAATTGAATTACCACAAGCCACCGACCACACAGCCACTAGACTCCTAATTTTATGTATGGAGAACATTCATTCCACTAGCTGAGGTAAGACGAGCGGGGGACTGGCTAATTCAACGCTGTGATTGGCTAATTCAAGGCCACACGAAACGTTGGAAAGAAATAGATTAATTTAAGTAACGGGATAGAATGAGACGGCACGAATTTATATCGGTACTATAATACTGATGTGTTGTTTGAAACCATTCGCCTGTTATTAGGACACAAGCTCGGTGCCACAAGCTATGTGTTGTCTTTCCACTACAAATATAAAGAAGAACGAAGCCCCAACATAAAGCAGTATACTTTACCATCAATATTATAACCATCAGTATACTTACCATCTTACCAATTACCATCTTGTTCAATAGATCTCGAAAAATGAACCAAGCGTCAGCGGACGCCAGTTGTATTTTTTGTGTAAATTTCGTTAAAATGCGTTCTGAATCACTTTGTTAAATTTCATCACTTTATTTTACGAGTTCTATAAAAGTTCATGCGAGCGGCTGACGCATAATACCCCCTCCACCATGCAACTGATGATGTTACCTACAATATGTCATTGCCTACAATGATATTAAACAATGTCATTGGTTAACTATTTATGGAAAAAGTTTCTGCCGGCGTACTATGACTTCAATTTTTTTTGAAGTGAATACTTCTATAGTATCCTTGTGATTTGGAATACGATGAAACGGAAATGACGCGCAAATGAAATGAAACGTTAACGTCACACATTTTAACGTGGGAGAAAATGAGATAGGAAGCATTGGAAAAATGCCGGCTTATGTGGCATAACATGGACATTCCTTTAATAAAATTATATCTACCTATAAATAAGAGGATGTTGGTCGCAGGACAAAAAAAAATAACTTTAATTCTCAATAACATATTACCTACATATGCCTAGTGAAATTGTTGAATTAGACAACCAAAGTTTTTTTTAAATGGTTTAATTAGACATTGGCTTATTTCTAAAAATATGAATAAATACTAAAGTAAATATCTCGCATTGCTTTTTTCGCGTGACGGAAGGTATGCGACGCGCATGCACCTTAATTCCATCATCCACTCCCCCTTTCTTTTCGTTCCCTTTCTACAGTGGCGTAATTGTTTAACGCAACCGTTCCCAAAGTCCTACTAGAAGTTTAACTTCAAAAATGTAGTCTTTGTCTCAAAATAAAGTATATGTTTTTTCATTCATTACTATACTTACAGTCATGTCTTTACATTATTACAATTCTTATCTTCACTACATAGTATAAAACAAAGTCGCATTCTCTGTCCCTATGTATGCTTAAGTCTTTAAAACTACGCAACGGATTTTGATGTGGTTTTTTTAATAGATAGAATGATTCAAGAGGAAAGTTTATATGTATAATAATTATATTAAAGTTTTTCGCAAAATGAAAAATAACGCGCATGTAAATAAATTCGTGCGCTGGTTACGTTTAACAATTTTGGACTTGGGTACTAAGGGACAGGTTTCCCGAAGCGAAGCGAGGGCGGTTTTAAAAGTATGAATTAAATGTTTGTTTTCAGGAAGTCAAAACCGCGACGCGCGCTATAAATGCAAATTTTACTTATCTTACATTACTATCACTTGGTTATAACTTGACAATTAGAAAAGAAGCCTCCAAAGCATTGACCTAATATGTCAATGCTCCAAAGAGTTTAAAAAGAAGAACAAGGTCTGTCAGATTTCGCGAAAGACGGTAGTCAAGGTTTTGACTTTTACAATACGTAACCAAAAGTAAAATATATCATTGTACGTTACTATAATAAATTCTTAAAAACAAGGCCATTTCAGTAAAATGGCCGAGTAATTAGGTAATAACTTGAGGTATCGTGATTACAAACAATTTTCAAGGGTTTAAAAACATGTACGGCCATTTATACCCATAATGAGGTCTCAAATTAATTGAATAATAGATAGAAATAAACATATTGGTATAATTATGAAATGCAACTTAAGTATACAAAAACAATCTAATGAAAAAGAAAACAGAAAGTCATAAACTCTAATGATTCTTAATAAGGTACAAGCGTAATTTTTTAAAAGTACTTATGTATTTTTTAAATATATCACAGTTGGAAGGGATTATTTTAAGATTAGCTTATTGGTAACAACTAGGAATACTAATAGGATTATCATTCTTATAGCAATACTTAAAAATTTTTTTTGGATGTCTTATACACCGCACATAGGAAGAGCCACCAATATTGTTTTGTGATTTTACTGCACTGACTAAATAAGTTATACTCCTAAAATGCACATATCTTCATCACTTTCACTTCCTTCTTCAAATGCAACCGGTTGCAGTTCTGGGTTCACACCTTCAATGTCCATATTGTTCATTTCTACATCACTCGTATCGCCATATTCACCACTCACATCAGGAATATCATAATTATTACACACTACCTCCTCCGAAGCAAAGGACGGGCTGTAGGGTACCAACGTGTCTTCAAATAACGGTATTGTTGCCTCTACGTTATTCTCCGCAAGTTGTTTACGTTGGCACTTTTTTACAAGAGGTTCTTCATCAGACGAATCGTATGAAGAATCCAATTGGCTTACCGGCGGATCTTTACGCTTCACGGGTTCATTTTCAACGTCGACCAGCAAATATCTATTACCTAAATTAAGTAACTGTTTTCGCCTATTTTTATTTACAAGTATCGCCTTTTTCGGATATATGACTTCATTCTCTTTCAGTATACTTCTGCCACTACGCTTTAAAATTGTTGGATGAACAGCTTTGAACAATTTAATTGGCTTAACTTCGGAATATTCTTGCTTATCTTGTGGAATGTCTTGAAACTCTGCACATGTTAAATTTTCTGTATCACATGTGTCATCTGTTAAATCAATAATAGCCTTTGGCGTCATATCAATCGGTGATTGTTGATTCTTTTTGATTAAAACCTTTATTTCTGAAATGGTACCCGAATCTACATCCAGTTTAAAAAACTGACCTTCATTTGCATAGACATATTTGAGCTCCGCAAACGAAGTAACAGCATTTAGATCCGGTCTAAGTTGAGCTACGCAGTTTAGAAGATGATTTATAGGCGTAGTTGGTTCAAACGAAAGTAAGTTTGAATAAGGTCCCGCGATAGTTATATCTAGGGGCATACTATTATTAATAGGTGCATTGGGCGTATCATTACCACTTCCGCTTGCTACTCTAGTAACAGGGATTATAGTGGGTGGTAATGAAATTATAGATGGACAAGGATCTGTTACTTCCGGCACCGAGCTAGTATCCTCAGCGGATATTCCAGACATTTCCATTAAATCTGACAGTATAGTTTTTCGCGTATTAGAATTGTTATTTTCACGTGCATCATTATTCTTTTGCGAAGACGGTCCTGTAGATGGAAGTAATCTTTCTAAATTTTGAGAAATATTTTCTGGGTTTTTGTCAACTGATTGAGACTCAATAATTTTGTCTGTGTGAGTTTCTGTCACTCGTTGCTCTTCAAGAGCCTTTAGACAGTCAGGGTCTACATTCGTAATATCTGACTGATTCATTTGGGCTGAGGCTTCAATTTCACTGTTCAAGGGCAATGACCCACTCCCATCATTTAAATTTGAGTTTGAGGACTCAGTTAATGCGCTGTTGTCGTTGGAGACAGAATTATCACGTTGCGTGGGTTTAGTTTGAATTTCCATTGGATTGTCAATATTTTCTACAGTATTTGTAACAATCTCTTCTGTTATAGTATTTTGTTCTATAATTCTAACATCGTTATTTTCTTGGGGAATATTTTGACCTGGGATATTATTGGCTATATTACTTTTAAGAAATTGCTCTTGCACTAAAGTCATAAGCGTAGGCAAAGTATTTAACTGTTCAGAATCTAATTGTGTACCATTATCGATAGAAAGTGTTAGTTCACCATTGGATAACACAAAGTTCACACCGTAAGGTAAAACAGGCAAAGAAGGATTTATAGGCGCCGCTGCTACCTTTGAGTTTTTGAGAGAACACAATAAAATTTTACTTTTTCCCAAATATATTGGAGTTCTTGTTGGTTTGTTCAAAATTTGACTACTGTTCAAAAATAATGTCCGCTTCAAAAGATTTGAAGCTTCTTTACCAGTGTTACTATTCGGTTTAGATAGGTTACCAGCAACCATAGAATTTTGTTCTTTATCATTACTGCTAATAGCTTCAACACGTTTTAAATAAGCAGGTCCGTCAGCGGCGTGCACTGTGGTTTTGCATGACTTTGGCTTCTTTAGCGTATCCTTTTCGATCGATCGATCTATTGAAGAGTTATCTTGAGGCATTTCGGACTGGACTGCAACATCCTTAATATGAAAGTTTTCAGAATTAGGATCAATGGTGGTCTGGGTAATGGGTGTTAACGGAGGTATCGCAAATTGAATAGTTACTTTATGTGATGGCTCCATTGCTACATTTGTTGAAACTGGGTGATTCTCTAAATCGTTCCTTTCATCAACAGTTTCATCTGCATTTTCGACATCCGGGATTATGATATTTTTGTCATTATCTTTAATTACGTTAGTCACGTCATCATCATCTGAGAGCACTATTGTTGAACTAGTTTTCTTGCACAGTTTTGCATAATATCTTGTTGAATTTTTGTTTTTAATCCATGTGATCAGTTCGTGGCGGCAACAACAAAGACATCGGTATACGGCACAATGGTGCTTACTGAGACTTAACTGTTTATTTTTAGTAATACTAATAATTTTTTCACGCGCCCAGCAGCAATATATCCCAACATATGTCTTTGCTCCTGAAACAGTTCGTCGTTTATTATAAGCTCTCTTTTTTGGGGCTTCATGTTCAACACGATCATTGGTTGTTGTTTTAATAATATTATCTGTTGAAGCAGACTTCAATGCATTATCATGTTTAATCATATCCGGCTGAACTGTACTAATTTCTTGCTCTTTTTTGTCTTGTTCAACACGATCGTTGGTTTTTGTTTGGATTATAATATCTGTTGGAAACGACTTATATGTATTATCACATTCTGTCAAATCCAGCTGCACTGTATTAGTTCCTAGCTCATTTCTTTGTTTTGTAATTTGTGCCTGTTGCTGTTGGATATGTATTTCCTTCAAACCTTTTTTCTGTTTACATGAGCAATTTTTTATTTCTTCTTCATCTCCATTCAATAAAAACAATATTTTACTGAGTGTATCTAAGGTCAATACACTGTCGATTATATGGTTTTTGGGATACTTAGGTGACCATGACAGTTTACCAGAGAACTTTGGAACATATGTTAATTTGTTAATTGGTTGTTGAGTTTTTGGCTTATCTACATTCTTAGGCTTTCTTCCAATCTTGTTTTTTATTTGAGTTTGTTTTTGGACTGAATTATCAACATCAATACTTACAAGTTCATTATTATCTACTTCTGAGATCTGATTAGATAAATTGATAATTTGGTCATTAATTTTATTGGCTATGACATCCTTACGAGAACTAATTTCGTATTGAGGTTTATCGAGTTGAAATTGCAATTTATTTTTGTCATCCTTATCTAATTCCATAGGTTCTTTCTTTATTTGTGCTAAAGGTTGCAATGATATAGGTTGTACAAATGATGATTGTTGATCAATTGAGGTCTTGACGTGTTCTTCACGAGAATTAGTATGATTAATTTTATTTTCAATTCGGATTGGAGTTACCTCTGCTGTCAATAAACTTTGATTATAGCGCCGAACTTGATCAATGTCCGGCAAATGTATTATTTTTCTTCTTTCATTACATGTATTCTTCTCCGCAACGCACGATAATGGTATATTATCTTCCAGAGTACCTGATTTGTTCGGAACCAAGGTTGAAATATTATTTGTGGGATTTGTAAATATCATACTTTGACCTGATATTGTTGATTGTAAAACTGAAACAGATTTTACTTTTGTGTTATCGACTTCAGCAGATTTCGCACTTTTAAAATCACTGCTTTTTAAATACATGGTTCCATTTACAAGTTTCTTTTCAAAAGCTTTGTGCAGATCAATTGTCAAAGATTTACATTCCTTTAATAATTCCCTATTTCTTGTTGAACTTAGAAATCCTGCAGTAAGTCTCTTTAACCGTGTATTAAAATCGGGATTTTTACACAGTTGAATTGGATTATAACTGCGATTTTTTGGTTTCTGCAATAACCAACTTGTACATTTTACCCTGTTGCTTAAAATTTCCTTAGAGGTTTGTACATCACAATCACTTTGAGTTTCATCCGTTTCATAGCCATGAATTGCTTGCTCCCGGAACTTTTTAATATCTTCATCTTTGAGTGCAAGTTTATCAACTGGTTTACTTTCAAGTATTGCACATTCTATGACATTTTTATCATTGACAGTTATAAAGTCTGTGAATTGAAATACCTTCATTTGGTCTAATTTTTTCGTATAAACTGTTGGGTTCATCAATAACTTAAGATCAATTTTAGGAAAATCATCATTGTCCGTTATACTTTCGTCGTCTGAGACGCTGTCGGCAGGCTCTGAAAAATGGAAACCTGAATATTACTTAATAGAAAATTTATTTTTTCTCAGTCGACGAGTTTTTGTCTCAATCGTAAGTGACCTTATTTGTCGAGGGGATCTGAGTTTAGATTCCCGGCCTGACCAGATTTATGACCGATAAATGTTTGCGATATCTCATTCATGTACGTTCATACTAATAGCAACATAGGAAGCCCTAGACTCCAAGTATTTGTTATAATTACATATCATTATTGGAATAATGTTCCTGAAAATCGTATTTTACGATTTCAAATCGTATACCTACGTAAATATGATCAAAAATGACTTCGATCTACTTTCTTGTACTCACGCATACGGAATAATACACATAAGCTTACATGAACAATGATTTATAGTTCTAAAGAATTTTAAATACTATTTTGAAAAAAGCGGATTTACATCTGGTGAACACAGTTATAGCTAAATTTAGGTCGTCACTGTAACACATCTATATATAAAAATGAATCCCTATTTCCCTTGGTCACGGCATCACGCGTAAACGGCTGGATTGATTTCGTTGTGTTTGTTATTGTCCGGAGAAGAAGCTTATGAAAGAAAAAATTAAGAACATTGCGCGGAAAATTAGAAAATTCAAGAATACTTAACCACCATATTTAGAAAACTTGATATTATTAAGTTTTCTAATGATTTTCTAATGTAACCTTATGGCGTTTGACAAATATTGACAGAATGCATGCTGCAAATATCGTCAAAGAGGATGTAAAAAAACTGAATTTCTAAGTGCACATAGTAAAGAATATATGTAGTTAAGACAGGACAACGCCTGGCGTGTCAGCTATTCCATAATAAGAATATAATATTTTTGTATTCATTATCTAACCACACTATTATTAAATGAACACCTACCTGTTTTCACGAGATTTATTTTCTTGTATGCTTGTTCTTCTTCCACGAATTCAATACCATCATCTACGAATTCAATTTGATCATCATCAATCTGAATTTCATCAAAAATATCATCGTGGTATTCCTGTTTAATAATATCTTTTTCGACATTGTGATCCATCCTTGAATTTGCGTGTATGATATCGTTATCAATACTATTTTTAGATGTATTTTGATTATCATGGAGGCTGTTTTCTGTTATTTCTATATTTGTTTCCGGCAGTGTGACACCTATAAAGTTTTGCGCTTTTTCTTGTATGATTTTATCTATGTCATCATCAGAATCGCAGAGGGACAATTTACTACCAATGGAAATTGGATCATTTATCAAATCAAACTCTTCTTCTTCTTGCACCTTTTCAAAAGTTTCTGTATTTCTTTGTGAAGTACTGATTTGATCGTCTGGATCGCATTCAGTTTTTATTTGGGTTATTTCAATGTTCATGAGGTTATTCGCCTTTTCACGTAATAATTCTTCCATTTCACCGTCTGAATCACATTGGATAGTTTCCGAATCTTTAGTTTCTGGAAACTGGTCTTCAGTAATCATTGTCTCAGTTACGATATCTGCCACATAGCTTTCATTTTCTGTGGTTATATTTATTTCCTGTTTATCTGTTATTTCGGTTGGCTCAACTATATTTCCGACAACATTTGTAATTTTTGGCAATATTTCATTTATATTCGTTTGAGGTATTTCTTCACCAGAATTGTCATTGCCAATTTCAGAATATTGGTTCTCGTCTGTTTTTTCAAGGGGTATATGCATTGCTTCGACGTCAGATAATCCATCTAACTCTAATACTTCATCATCAGATTCAGATCTAACGATTTCACTGTTCAACTTATTCTCTGAATTTCTTTTGATTTCATCAGTAGTGTCAGGTATCGACTCTATATTGTGGTCCTCAGTCATGGTACTATGTTCTGTATTTGACTTCTTTTCTTCATTTTCAGCTGAATTTTCTTCTTCATCTGAATCAACTTCTAATTCTATTGTTTCAACTTGAGGTTCAATTACTTCAATTTCCACATCGTTTTCTGAAATATCAGATTTTTTTTGTTTTAAATTGTAATGATTTTATTTATTTAAGTAGTTTAGTTATTTTATTACACAACTGCAGCGCATTAGAGACAATCCTGTGACGCTTGTTATAAGTTTGAAAAAAAAATTAAGATAAAATAACCAAACGTAAGTAAGTAAAAAGCTAGTGCGTCCAACATCCTCGACTTCATCGCCACTTACCATCAGGTGGGATTGTTGTCAAGCATTAACTTATCTTATGTAAAAAAAACTTTAAGACTTAGGAATTATGGTACCTTCCCGAGGTTTTTCCGCATTCCGCTTTGCTTGTCGATTCAATGTCTGAGGAAATCATAAATACAATTAAAATATTTGGCCACTAAAGAGAAACATTTTAGTTTTCTGAGCTACTGTGATCACCTAATCTAGATGGAAGATTTCTTTCATATAGTAATTATAAGTAACCAGGTTCCCATCCCACTTGTTTCTTATTTATAAACCAACCTTTGGACTGTGGACGCTTAGCTTTATGCGTCTTATTCAATTATTTTATGTGGATTTTACGAACGTGTAAAGTAAAACATGGCTTGGCTACAACCCATTAATGGCCCACTACTGAGCACGGGTCTCTCCTCGTACCTGAGGAGGCCTAGAGCATACTCCACTACGCTGCTCCAGTGCGGATTGGTGGAGGGGTTAGTGGCCAACCCAAGTGTCGGAAATTTTAAGCCGCCCGAAGGTATCCGACATGGCTTAACGACTGCTACCAAATGATAACAACCGGGACCGACGGCTTTACGTGCCCTCCGAAGCACGGAAGCGCTCAAGAAATTTTTGCCACTAGCGGTCACCCATCCAACTACCGACCGCGCCCGCTGTTGCTTAACTTTGTCGATCACTTGAGATCGACGCAAGCCGCCGGGCTATGAGCGCTTCAACTAACTTCAAGTAAAACATATTTTATTCCAATCAATTTATTTTTTCAACCTTCAATCCTTTATTCCGACTCATTTTGTTCAATTACAAAGGATTTGGGGGATGATCATATTAAATTAAATTTTCTACTTAAAATCCACAAAATATTTAAGTACCTAGAAATATAAAATATATTTTTTTGCAAAAATCCTAAAAAGTGCAATAATTTAAAAACGGTTATGTTTGGATAGGGTGTAAGAGAGTCAAATTAGTGAGTAACAATGTACATAATAATATACTATAACCTCCTAAAGGGTCTAGGCGTCTACGTCAACTTACCCAGTAACCCTGTATATATTCTGTTATGTAATTTAAATTTCTTTACATTTCTCGTGCACTTTTATCTCAACTTTCTAACTCTGTCTCTCACTCCTATCTTAGGCCGAGTCCTGAGTCACGGTGCATCGCGCATGCGGAATCCGCCGCGTAAGAAACAAATACTCGCGCGGCGGATTCCGCATGCGCGATACGCCGTGATTCAGGACTCAGCCTTACGGTTGTCTAGAAGAGATGTAGCGACAAGACCGCCTTTTGTACTTTATGAATGTCTATTTCTGTGTATATACTGTTCGTGGTATACAATAGAGTTATAAATAAAGTTAAAAATAAGATAAGTATAATATTATACATGATGAAATGCGACGCCAAAAAGCAAAAAAAAACTCACGAATTCCTCTGATAATATGATACGCCTCTGTTCTATAAGTTGGTCCCATTCCGGATACCTTGTTGTGACAATGTATTTATATCTGCAATAATAATACATAATTATAATAATACGTCAAGGTCAGTTGAAACATAAGAATGTTTTACAATTATAATTATCTTATAATTTAAGTAAATAAATGTGTTAATTAAGTAATTGATTAATTAAGGCTTAATTTGAATCCCGGAAGGTTAAGCAATTCTGCGGCACAAGTTTATTCTCATAGGGCAGAGTCGGAGCATACATTTACATTTACAGGCCACTGATCACGGGCGGCTCTAGTACATGTAGCGCGCGGGTGCAATCAATACCCTGGCGCCCATTTGTATCAAAATACGCGGTCGCAATGGAATAGGTACTAACTTCCAAGTCGCTTAACAACCGGGCGCCCGGGTGCACCGCACCCCCTGCCCTCTAGGTAAAGCCGCCCCTGCCACTGATTGTCATGACGCCTTTTTTATACCATGCTAAGTTAATCTTTGACAACAATCCCACCTTCTTATAATGGCTTGTTCTTCAACCCATTAATTGCCCACTACAGAGCACTGGTCTCTCCTATACCTGAGGAGGCCTAGAGCATACTCCACCACGCTGCTCCAGTTTGGTGGAGGGGTTAGTAGCTAACACATGTGTCGAAATTTTTCGACACCGACATCCGACTTGGCTTAACGACTGCTACCAAACCACTAACTAATTATGCGACTCGTTTTAAAAATACTATGAAAATTAGTAATTGTGATTATAGATTCGGTAGTCAGTCATATAATAATAACTAGATGGCGCTGTACAGAATTCTGAATCACGCTAACGATAGAACGACGGAGTTTCTATAAGTATTTCACTCACTGGTCACTGGAGTCTTAGAGTGGGTTTCCTCAAATCCTCAAGAACACTTTATTTATTTTTGCATAGGATCTTAAAGAATGATCCTCAATATTATAAGTAAAAGTAAAGTAAGTTAAGTAAGGTAAGATGTTAAAAGTTAAAAGATAAGATAAAATAAATGATCTAAATTCCAGCTATTATAATATAACAAAACAAAATTAAATCAATATACAATTATATTATGGCTGGAAAATTTCTCTTTATGTCTACAGAAAAGCCTACTGCCGCAGGGTCAGCTAGTTATTGATTGCGAAAAATTGGTGTTGAATCCCGGCTGTCGATTTTTAAATAATTTTTTTTTATTATTAATATTAATTAATTGCACTTTGCATCAAAATTTTTAGACGAACTACTCTGAATAATTTTTTTAATATTTTCTATTTTTTACAAAAAATCACTTTCAGCCCGTAACGCGATGGCTGACGGTCATTCTATGGACGGATCTTGGATTATAAGAAGACCGAACCACCATGTTAAAATATGTGAAAAATAAAGGCACTTTTTTAGATTTTAATTATTTTCACTCTTAATTGTGTGATAATTATACCGATTGTGACGCCATCTATCCCATCAATGAGGTCATTGATTGCTCCTTTTTAAATTATTCATATTAAAGTTGATTTCGTATACCTGGTCAGATCAATTCGGCCGGATTGAAAATGTGCCTGGATTGCAATCCCTACTCCGAACATGAACAGTCGGGGCTCGGCCGCTGCGTAGGCATGACAACTCGCAAAAGGAGATCTCTTTCTTGCCTACAATCTTCAGTAAGTTACCTAACAACTAAATAGTCGAATAGTCGTAAGATAGTCATACTTACTCTCTAGCTATGGCTGTTTGTAGCAGGGTCGGCTTGGATTTCAATGCTTGGCCCAATAACTTGTAGTTTCCCCGATAAGCGCACCAGAAGTTGTAAAACCTCGCCCGCGTTAACTCCTTCAGCTGGTACCAGCGCAACTGGAGAAGCATGGGGGAACACTGGCGCCCTCTGTTGAGTTCACATCACGATTGAGATACATTTACATATTATAATATTTTGTATGTGAATCGGTGTCAAACTACCCGCCGAGCCACCTGATGGTAAGTGACCACTTGCCCATGGTCGTCAGCTACACCTAATTACCCATGCGTTGCCGGTCCAGAAAGAAGAGAGAAAAGCCGTTTATGGGATAAGCGGTAAGAAACTCAAAAAAGCAATAAATCCAAAAATCCTTGTCTAAGGACCTAAGTATTGCCTTAATACTTCCAATTATAGTTTCTTAAATGTCTTTCATGTACAGACATCGATCATTTACGTATAGATTATATTATTAACTATCTGTAGATATATGACTACCCTCACCGGCTATTATACTGTAGGGTAACACGTATCCACGCTTCGGTGAGATCGTCTCCGGATAGGTTTTCCACTTTATGCTCCTTTATCAGCTCGAACAGGTCGTGGAGACATTGTGGCTCTTCCTTGTTTTCTTCTTCAGCGTTTGCCTAGAGTATCCCAACAACCATTACAACTTAACCAAGGAGGAGAAAATGGAATTATTGGTTAACAGACTACCGTCCAAATATTTGAATTGGTGTTAAATACTTAAGATCAATTTGTACCCCGCACTGACAGACGTGCTTTCGAACCTGCACGCATCTCATAATATTAAAAAATTATGTACGTCTTATTACAAATTCCTTTATTGTAAAAGTCTATAATGGGCGGACTTAATGCCTAGAGGAAGTCCATACCAGTCAACCCTTGGTTGTTGAGAATGTGCGATATTCGATATCACATGCTTCGGCAAAGGACAACATCGCGAAGACACTTGCATACCAAAGAGTTAGAATGTAAATTCTGTGAACTCGCACTTCGTCACGGTATACCCCGTGCTATAAGTTTTGATAATAAAGAAAGTGTATGATACTGAGATGCTATTTAGAGCCCTTATAAAAATAACTGCTGTCTGCCCTACCAGGTTAACATAATATAAAGGAATATAGTTTACCCCATCGTTTATGCTGATGACGTTCACTTTCTCGTGCACCAATATGAGGTCGAAGAGCAGCCAGTCAGTTGCGGTGAAGCGTGCAATTTTCTTTAAATTTACCAGCAAATCATTCGCTGGTAAGAGACGCTTCAGTTTCTTCAACGTGAGGGCTCGCATATGTTGCCTATTGCAAAAAAAAACATATTTACCAGCCAGTCTTCAACATACACACATTTAGGATGCTTTTCCACCAGAGATGTACTTTGCTACATTGCTATGGATGCGTTTGATATCCACCAATCATATGCATTGTTTCACAATAGCACTAGTGGAATCTGGCTCCACTAAGCTGTTTTTATACTATCTATTAGACTTGTCAATTCTATCATGAAAATGTTCTTACTCACCACAACATCGTACAGTCACATCCTATTTCTTTCTTCAGGTCCGTCCACATCTCGTCTTCAGGTTTCTTCTCTTGTATATGCCTCGCTACAGCCCTCACTAGGCGTCGCTTGAACTTGTCTAGCGGCATCGGATTTGTCTCTTTAGGCTTTCCCTCTTTACTATTTGGTTCAGCCTTTAATGCGGGATTTATATTTGCAGGCAAATTATCCGCTGCTACATCCCACTCAACACTATCTTGACCTTCCATATTGCCTTCTACGACCACCACTTCTTGACCTACACTTTCATCAGGATTCATTTCACCCGGATTCATTTCGCCCGGTTTCATTTCGTACTGCGTTTTTGCTTCATCGGTGTTTGATACAGACGACTCTTCCTTTATGGAACACGTTTCTTTCTCTTCTTCTACATCAACAGGTGGCTGCATAAACATTCTCAGGTTAATTCTATTTAAGTTTTAAGCATATTTGAACAAGTCACATTTTATCGGCATCTCAGGATATTCTAGAGACTTTATATTTTAAATAATAATGACCTATGAGCTAAAGTTGGGAAAAATGTCATCATGATTACGGATTATGATTTATCTTAATTACATTTTATCATAATTAAGTACATTTTGCCTGTCTCTGTCTCTAGCATACTTATTACTGATCGTGCTTGAATAAAAAAAAACTTGAGAGGTGTCAAGGGACACCCGTATGGAACGAAGTATATATATAAAATTTTATTAATAAAATAAACCTGTATACACTCAACAAAAATAATCGTCGCGACACCACACTGTTCAATGCGAAATAGAAATGAAAATATCTGGCTTGCTTTCTATAAGAGAGAGAGAGACAGACAGAGAAACATGCGACGCCGCACAGCTTACAATAGCTTACTATAGCAAAAAGTGTCGTGACAACTTTTCGTAAGAATTTTTTCCGTCTAGCCCCCTTTCACAACGCGCGATAAGGAACTTCGTTCCAACAGTCCCGGTCTCGATTCGGATTCTGTTCTGGTCTTGAGTGTTGTTGACACAGAAAATAGGTATTAGTGTGGGGCTATGAGTATGTAGCGTCATTATTTATTATTATTTAACGTCATATACATTTTGAATTTAAAACCTTTCCGAAGGTATACGATCACAACAACTTATTCATTACCAACTTATACTTATTCAAATAATAGTAAATAATAATCGCTATTATCTACATTATACGTGAAGCAAAAGTAAACAATACGCGGATGGAGAAGTATAATATTATTAACAATTAAAGTTTACACATTGAAGCTAATGGCTTCAACCCACTAATGGGCCAATACTGAGCACGGGTCTCTCCTCATATCTGTAAAGGCCTAGAGCATACTCCACCACGTTGCTCCAGTGCGGATTGGTGGAAAGGATAGACGCCAACCCAAGTATCGGATGTTTTCATGTCGCCCAAAGGCCCCCGACATGGCAAAACGACTGTTATCTAACGATAACAACCGAGACCGACGGTTCACCTGTCCTCCAAAGAACGGACGGAAGAAATTTTTGGCACTAGCGGTCACTCATGCAACCAGAGACATTTTCAATCTACGGTATAATCAACCTATCTACGGACCTATACATATCTACGGAAGTAATTAAATAAAACGATAAATATCTATTTTTCAGTCATTTAGTTCGGGTTCTAAGGATCATTAAAAGCTAATTTGCATCGAAACCTCTAAAATACAGTCCACTGTGGTATACAGTTAAAATCATCTACGTAAAAAGCTAGTGGATAACAAACAACATGCTCTCAAAAATAACAATAACATCTAAAATAACATTTACAAACCATCAACGAATGCGATAGAACGATAAACCCAAATAAAAGTGTGAGCAAGACAACCTTCTTTAAGCGTCAGCAAAAAAATCAAAATATTGACTTTTGACTAACTACAGTAACACGTAATACAAATACATACCACAAAATAAGGTACAGCATCTCCCTTCAGTTTTTTCTGGCCTCTAATGTCCCTAAACATATGTCCTGGTTTAAAATGTACCGTACACACCCTACTATGTTTATTTGGTATCCATTCGGGCTCACGTCTCTGCCTACGGATGACTTCAATCCATTCTTGTCTACAAGATGCTTTTTTGGGAAATCTGCAAAATAATATGGCCTGTATGATATAACGGTATCCGCTAGAGTTGTCCGTAGCATTATACAAGCCCGGATACCGCTGCTCTTGCGAAACGTCTCATACTTAGTCGTAGACCCTGTCCAAGTCCTCATACCTACTAATAAACTAACCATCTAATGTTCTAACACCGTCTTCTAAACGGACTAACCATCTTAGTTCCCTTGAGTCTTGTTTTGCAAGACTCAAATGTCGATGTTCTTTTAAGAGATCTAGGTTAGGGTTCGTTTACACCATCCTACATCAACATCTTGGATTGCGGAAAGCGAAAAACAGTCGTGTGGAATTCGTTTTTCACAATGGTGATATAAAAGTAAATAAGTATTTTCGAGCCACAGATGTTTGTGATTGTATACGAAATAGATTTCTGACCTGTCGGATGAAGACTTGCCTTTCACCGGTATGTAAAAGAATGGAAATTTGTATTGAGGTATTTTGTAGAGAGTATTTTGAAAAAAGGTTAAATAAATAGTACGAAAGTATGTATTAATATTTATCTCCAAGGCCATTCTGTATTACAAAACTTGTTGAGTGAATAACCGTAAAATACATTTATTTCAGTTCCACTATACGCTGTGAAATTGTATCACTCACACACAATATTATTTTCAATTACTATTTTTTAATATAATAATAGATAAGTTATGTATACAAAAATTAAATGTTGTCATTTCTGTATTACAACTTACAATTTCTAACTTTGTCAACTCACAATTTCTATTTTTACATAGCACGAAAACTGTCTGTTCGGCCATCTATTAAAAATTTCCAATTGTTAACATAACTTCAAGTAAAACCATTAATTGCCACAGGTTCCAATTTTGTTTACTAATCGAGAATTCAAGCCCCTTCCAAATTCATAATGTATGATAGTTTAAAGTAATTCGTTTATTTAAGAAAAGTCTACACCCCACATTGGTATTTATTTATTCATTATTCCCATAATATAATTTATTCGCAATTCCTCGTGATTATCCAAAATTAATTATGTGTTCCTAGTTGTCTAAGTCTAGTTTGGAATACCAGGACAATACAGTTTTCACCTTTAATTGTATCGTTCTATCTCATGCACGCACTTGGATGGCAGGTATACTTACATGTGACCAACGACCGCGTTCGACCAACGAAGACTATTGTTCTTCGGGATATTTTGGTTCGGACAATTAAGAAACGCACAGTATGCTTTTTTCATTTTTTTTATTTTAAATCGAGATAGTATTTTGAACTTAATGTTCTCACCACACTCCATCTGCGGCAAAAGGATTGTATTAAATACATACGAGCTAATACGACGTTTTGCAGCTATCGCTGACCTATCTGCTGTTTTTATGTTTTTTTACATTACTAAGTATAAAACATAAATTTATTCAGTTCCTACTTAAAGGTCCTTACTAGCCCACGAAGCAAATTACTAGCCTAACAACATTTTATCGTGATCATATATTATCAATATTAAAAATGTACGTTTCAACAAAACAATTTCTTTTAAGAAAAATAAATAAGGAAATATAAAAGGTTCAAGGTGGTGCTTCAATAAGGTTTATAACATTTTTATAGTGTATTTATGCAATAGCCCATGCTTATAAAGGACAATGATTCCATTAATATAAGGTATATGTGATAATAATTGTGGGTACTTAATCTATCATTTAAATAAATTCGATCATCACTAAAATAAAAAAATGGTTTAACTGTATGTTAATTGTTCTAAGTTTTAACTAACTAATAACCAGTGCTCGCTTTGTTTTAGTGAGGCTAGGCCTATAAGTTCACGTTCTCTAAACATTGCTGATTTGCAGCTCATACTAAGCTCAAACTTAGCTGTTGGACGTTGGACTCCCGAACAAGGCTACCTGGGTTCAAACCCGCAAGCACCTATATTTTTTTTAAATTATGTGCGTAGGTATTAGAATTTAATTGTCCCTTTCTTCGGTGAAGGAAAAATATCGGCATCATCACATTTCGGCGCTGCCTTAACTAGTCTACTTTAGGCAGTTGTCCCACCGCCGGCGAAAAAGCGAGTAACTATCGGCTATTTTCTCGCTCAAGAAACGAATAATAGATAATTATACATTCCGTGTAAACAAAAGAGATGCATAATATTAATAGCTGATCGCTGACTGTTAACACTGCCGGCTAGGACTCGCTCCTAGAGGAGCGGGAGCGGAACAATAGATTGTTTTTTACAAGTTTACGTACCTAGTTTCATACTAAAATTAGTCCCAATACGGAACCCTACAAAGAACGTCACAGTTATTAATTAGCATAGTCTGCTAAATAAGCACACACTTAAACAATTTGAACTTAGGTTTTAAAAATTTATATGTTTATTAGCGCACCTGTGCGATCCGCGTTATATATCAAAGTTATATTGTAGGATGTAGGCTACTAATCGTTTTCACTGAAAAACTTATATTACAAACATACCTACACACACATATACCTGTATCATAAATGTTTACACTGCACTGCACTTCACACAACACATTTTTTTCTAATTTTAATACCTAACAGTTTACCGTTGCCGCACCTGTTGTTTCCTGCCGAGCAATTTTTACATCTCTTGTGTTGCTTTTGCTATTAAACGTGTTATAATATATAACGGTCTCATTTTTGCGTCAGTAATAACTAATTCCACTGAAGAATTAACATGAATTATAAAAAAAGTCCAACACTTGTGTTAGCCTCTAATACCTTAACCAATCTGGACTGGAGCAGCATGGTGGAGTACGCTCTAGGCCTTCTCAGATTAATAGGTTACGACCAAGCCTTGAATCAATAGATCCATTGCTGTACTGCTAGAACGTGACAATAACTAATTCTTGACATGAAAAAATTACGTACTTTTATGATCATTAATTTCTATCTTAGAATAGGTAAGTACTTACTTGCTTGCTATTTTTTTAATACTTTTACTTCTTTTTTATATCTAACCTGACATTTAAATATGGTTTTACTTATAAAAAAATAAGAAAACCATGAAAAATGTTTGAAATGTTATGTTGAACCCAGGATCTTTTGAACGGCGCCGGCGCTGCGCGGCGGTCCGGTATGATAAGCATTTCACCATACGGGTCGTCGTAAAGATTAAGTACTATATTTTACATTAAAAAAAAACAAAGAAACCATCTTATGAATAAAAGTAGGCACTTGTTAACTTCATCGCTTATCGTTCATCGCAAACTAACGTACAGGAAGTTGTCAAAGTAGTTTAATTTGGCACGTTGAAGACTCGCGATAATACCGTTAAATAACGACGTCCATAGAATTTTTTACATAATGCTTGACTAAAATCCTACTTTAAGGTGGCAGCGTGAGGTGTTAAACCGCACTATCTTAATTAAGCCTTTTTCACTCTGGAATTGACCATGTAGGCACATTGTAATAGACGAGATTACTGAGGGACAAGCGGGATTCAACCCCAAGTCCAAATCATTCGCCCTGCCCGGTTGCACCCTGTTGAACGGTCGAGGTAACAGGAAATGTTTATATTTTATGTCGTAATAACATTTTTTTGTGTTCACACTGCCCGAAGGTAGACTTGTATGGTGCATAAAGTTTTGTATAAATACATAAGCGTACCGCGCCCATACGGGCGGCATATTGTCGATCAATACAGTATCAATCAACTTTGTATCTTATTTTAATGTACCTAACATATATTATTATTAATTAGGAAACCCGTTTATTTATTATGTGGTCGACCGGATTTAAAAGCAGCGGGCGCGGTCGGTGTTATAGTTTGATGGGTGACCGCCAGTTGAAATTTATTGAGGGTTTCCTAGCCTCGGAGGGCACGTTAAGCATTTGGTCCGGGTTGATTTCGTTACATAACAAACATTGAGCCATGACGGAGGCCTTCGGGCGGCACTTGCGACGCATGAGTTGGTCATTAACCCGCCCAACAAATCCGCAATAGAGTAGTTATAGTCATGAGGACTTGAGGAGAGACCCGTGCTCAGTAATGGACCAATAATGAGTTGAAGACAAAGATTTAAAAAACGTTTTTTAATCTCTGGTTGAAGCCCTTAATTAGTTTAGTTAACTAATTACCTAACTTAACTAATACCACCTACTAATACTACTAATTACCTACCAACTAGTTATCCAAAGAATATATAAAGAAACATGCTTATTAATAAACATACAAATTGTTAGGAAATTCTAATGTACTCAAACAAATACGTATAATGCTCACTAAAGTAGGTATTTGTATCCAGAATTTTATAAGATCGGTACCAGGACACTTATTTGATAAACGATATAAGACGCAACTAACCAACGAACTAACGAAAGTTAAAAAAAAAATAATCTGTAACCCAGAAAACACTTGAGCGTAGCAACAACAAGACCTCACTGAGCCATCACACTAACGCCACGAGTTCGAGTCCCTGTTCGCAACTTCGCATTCCAAATTCAACTGTGATCCACTGCGGACGTTCATTTACTACAAACCAGTCTCATACCAACACAATCGCACCCACCAAAATTACAACGACGAGAATTTTCTCTACACATCGACTCGCAACGGCAAATTATACTCGACTCTCTCACAGAGCGGACGTGTCGTACGTCCATTCGAAACAACATTATACAACGCATTTATAAAGAAACTAAATCAACCAGTACCGTTACAATAAACTGTCTCAAATATCACATGGACGGCGAAAGTATCAACTCGTACGACCTAAAAATTACAAATCAATTTTTAGTCAAATGAAAAACTACAAATGAAATTTAGTTACCCATATGGCTCGAAACTCCGCTTTGACACAGATTAAACACTAGACACAATACACCAGTACGTTTTCCACGTTAATACTGTAATTTAAAAGCTTTAGCACACAAATCATTTTTTATATTCATATTTGCACGGAGTCCTTTACACATTGACGATTGGAAACAAAATGGCGATTTTCAACGTTTCTGCGGTAGCGGGGGAGCGACGCGCTCGTTGATGTGTTGAGTGAATGAGAGGGAAGACAGGTCGTCTTGCTCCAGCTGTTGGACCGAGTGGGGGCGACAGCGACACGATCACACGTCAGCGAGGCCGAACCGCCCGACGCCAAGCCTGAATCGATTTTATTTTGTTTCTTGTTTCATTACAACCACGGATGCGGACTCTAGCGGACATGCATTTCGCTGTATTTTTCGAAAATCTCCTTGTTTACATTGATTAGTTACGGTAATTTTATGGACGCGATATGTTTAGCTAGGTACGTTATCTTTGTATAATTAATTTAAATAATACCAAATTTTAAATAATTTAGGGTTGAAATTAATATTATTTAAACTTGAAACTAAATGCAAATGAATGTTGTTGGCTTCAACCCATTAATGGCCCACTATTGAACACTGGTCCCTCCTCATACGTAACGAGGCCTAGAGCATACTCAACCACGCTGCTCCAGTGTGGTTTGGTTACTAAATGTCGAAATCATTGTTTTTCGATGTAAATTTTTGTTTCTTTTGCAGCAAGCAGTGACTAATTGGCAAAAAAATATATTTTATTTTTATGTAATTATACAACATTTACGTAATACAAGTTCTTTTCGAATTCTTACAATACTCGTATTATAACGGTACCCCTACTAATGACCTCAGAGCCGAATTTAGTCAAAGATACGATAAGAAGTCAAGGTATATTTCTACATAATAAAATTATACTTCTTAATTCAAATAGTCCGTTTACTTTGTGCTACTGATGACTAAGTAAAGGAGCTTAAAAAATTCTCGATTTTTACTCAACTTTATTATGTTAAAAAAATATTTTTTATGCCTTGAAAGACATTATTGATTTCAATATTTCTTTCAAAATTCTATTACAGAGTAATAAATGGGTGTATCAATAACAGAATACTCGAAAAGATGTTTTAATTGTAAACTACGAAGTTTAGCTATCCCTTTACAATGATAGCGATTAAATGTGTAAAGTACCGGTATAAGTAAGTAACGGATTGACTAACATGACAAAATATTATTTTCCAAAAAACAGACAGCCAAATTTTATCACGAACTTAACCTTCAGAGAACTAAGAATTAATTACTAACTTAATAACATAGTTCTTAACTAAATTAAGAACTAAGAATTTATTTAATAATGTGTAAACTATGGAAGTAATAAGTACTGCGTACAATAATTATGTCTAGTACCTATAGCTTTCGTCGGAACAACATTTTCTTAATAATTTTACTGTTAATTTCTGGAATAGGTATAGTTTAGTTTAGAGTAAGGTAGATCATAATTCATAAAATCGTACAGTCCACCAAACTTCTTAGAGCCAGTAGGCATAATTCTTATGAAACGTGTGACAAAAAGTGGCTAAGTGCGAGTCGGACTTGTGCATGAAGGGATCCGTAGTAGCAAAAATGGATCAGGGATAGGTATATAATGAGAGTAGCAAGTAATATTTGAATATTAAGTATCACTTTATATTATTCATTAGGATCACTTTTGTTTTTCATAGTTTTTGTATAAGTGACAAAGTTACTTTAGCGGTTTATAAAAATGTGATATACGTACGTATCTCAAGAACTGCTGACTATTTATCTGGTTCGAACTAATTTTCGTTGAAAGTGTTTAGTGAGATCTACAGCACATATTTGTTTTAGATTCTTCAATTTAGTTTAAAAGTTAAAGGGGGGGACGGGGGGGGGGGACGATCTTACCACTTTGGAAGAGTCCGTCTTTCAAAGTCGATAGCTTTGAGAAAAATGGTTTTTGGAACCTAAATGTCAATTTTTGAAGACACCCTGCTTCTAAATTAATTAATTGTCATTAATTGTCTAGCTGCAAAAATGTGCTTGTTGTTGCACCCTATAATTATGGGTAGGTACACCATTTTATTTATTATTTAGCAGTATGTTCCATAGTTTTGTTCCGTAGTCTTATCTGTGTTGGGTGTCCTATATCAAAATAAAAAAAAATTCATCATTTTTTTTATTTATTTATAGGTATAAATAAATAAATAACAAAAATGATGAATTTTTTATTTTTTTTATAAACAAAATATAACCAAGGCAAAACTCGAAAGAATTAGCATCGTCTATCCAGTGAGTACAGCTTATAGTAGCAAAGTACAATAGTAGGGGAACGACGGACGCGTGATTCAATGCTATTCATATCTCCGATGACGTCACGCACCGTCATGGCGGGCGAACCGCGCACCGCGCATACGTTTTCGTGTGTCGAGTCGACTGCCACTGTAAATAATATCTATAACATAACAAACATCATTGACTTATTATTACTATAAGTCAATACATAACATGGATACATGGAATATAAGAGTAACGGTATTGACTATCCGTGATATACACCGTGGATATCACGGTGATGGTAAACATACCGTGAGGATTCTGATATTTAGTATCTAGTTTTAGCTCGCGACTTCGCTCGCGTGGGAGTCGGGAAACGACAAAATAGCATTAAAATGAACACAAGTGAACGTTCTATCCGGATAAGAACTATCCTATGTAGTTTCCCAAACTACCCCCTATCCCTACTAAACATCCGACTGGGTTCTGAGCGGATTACGCGTGAAAAGGTAACAGATAGACAGACAGACAGTTACTTTCAATTTTATAATATAAGTATGGATGTCTTTGTCTACCGACGTGGTGCCGCGACTTGTAGATCGCAACTGGAAACGAAGCGGCCTCGGCGCGGCGCGGCATTGACCGATTACAATGATACGGACCACTCTTCTAGTAAAGCCGACCTAATTCCAAGTTATGAAATTATCTTACTTTAGATAGATTAAAAATATTAAAATGCTTACAAATCGATATCTGTAGGCAGTAGTATCTTCCATGTCAATACCTAACATGGAAGATTCCGAAGATCAGTGGTAGGAGGAATGAGTGGAGGACTGGTGGTACGAGTCGGTGGTAAGTACGACGAGGTCTACGCCAAGATATTTGGGTAAAACTATTCTTGGGGGTATTTATTAATGGAATAGATCCAATGATATTATACATTAATAATGTCATTGAATGGATCCCATAATGATTTCAAGTTTCTTGTGTTAGTCGGTTTGCCTGTGCGATTGTTCCCGCTAATCACAGCAACGGCTAAAGATAAGTAAGTATCATCATCATCGTCACACCACTCACAACCCATACCTGTCCCACTGCTGGGAACGGCTCTCCCCTCACAATGTGAGGGATACAGGCCATAGTCCACCACGCTGGCGAAGTGCACATTATGTGAACATTAGGGAGAACTCTCAGGTGTGCAGACTTCTTCACGATATTTTCCTTCACCGAAGCAAGTGATAATTAAATTCTAATACGCACTTAATCTTTGAATATTAGAGGTGCGTGCTGGGGTGAACCCGGGCCCCGCGGTTCGGGAGTTCAACGTTTAATCACTCTACTATCACTGCGTATAGAGTTATAGACAATGACATTATAAGTTATATCATTGGTTATAGATAAGTAAGTATACCTATGATAAAATTTAGGCGATGTTTTGAGTTCGGGTACCGCGCGACTCCTGGTGCATAGCAAATTAAACTTTATTGACTAGTCCAAAACGTACAAATACAAAAACGTAAAAATCTTAGCAGTTATTCGACCGCGCAGTTTGGTAACTGCTAAGAATTTGTGCGTGGTGGAGGTGGACTCAAGGAGGTGGTCAATAAACTTTAATTTGCTAACTACTATCTCGAACGCGCCGTAAAATGTGATTGATCGAAGTAAGCAACAGCAAGCATGGTCGGTTCAATAGTTGGATTGACCGCCACTGGTAAATAAATTCGAGCTTTTCCGTGCTTCGGAGGGAATGTTAAGCCGTCGATCCCGAGTGTTATCGTAAAGTAACAATCGTTTATGCCAGTTTGGAGGCTTTCGGGCGACATAAGAACTTCCGACACATGGGTTGGCCATGGCTCAAAGCCCCATTGGAACAGCGTGGTGGAGTATGCTCTAGATTCTAGAGGCCTCCTAAGTTTTGATGCGAATCTCGTTCTCAGTAGTGGGCCATTAATGGGCTGATCCAAATATAATAATCCAAAATGGCGGTTAAATAATACAAACTAAAAAAATAGAGATCGTTTAATTGTACGAAAATATTATAATTTACAGATAACTTATCATAAGTAGGTATTTGTAATCTGCGGATAAAATGTGTTTCCAACAATAATACACGTAATTAATTGAATTTTATCGCACTTAAGAAAATCTTGTAACAAGAATGACATAATAATTATAAAGTTACGGTTGCTGTTGTTATCACAATTACATACAAAACCAATTAACGCGACAGATCTTATAATATTACCCGAAAAAATAAAAGGTTAACTTAACCACATAAAATAAATAATATTGGGAATAAACAACAAAAAACTTATAATACAGAATTCTTTGTTAACAGTAATAAAATAATTAGGTAACTACTATTGTTTCACAAATTACGTACAAATGAACAGTAATGATCAATTTAAATTGTTATTTAGTAAAATTGTCACATCTCCCTAAAATTGTATTGTTAGGCTAATACGACGCCTTACTCATCTGCCCGTCATCGTGTACTATCAAGAAACTTTGGCTGAATGTCTCTGTATGATGGAGTGGCAAAACTTCAAAAGTTTCCGGTTCAGCTTTGATGTCTTGAATGTTAACAGGAACATTATTTGCATCCGGTATATCTACAGGTGTCAAAGCCACTGGTGGAAGTGGATCACACTCTACAATTTCGTTATTACGAGATACAAACGGGGTATCTACAGGTGCGCAACTTTCAACGAGAATTTCCGCAGCAGTCCTAACACTAATCTTTGGCTGCTTTTTATTACATTTTAGAGTAGTTTTACGTTTCCGTTTATTTGGTCTCATCGACAGTGTGTTATTTACAATGGTTTTTTCACCCATTTCGTTTATAAATATTTTAGGATTCTCCATACTTGAAACGTTACCAGTTTCGACTATTACAGCATTATTCTTTAATCGGTTTTCTAAAACATTTGTAGTAACATAATTACCAACGTTTAATGAAAAAGCATTGGTTATTTTTGGTGTCGGCGCGACTGTATCGCCTAAATAACTGCGAAATGACATTTCATAGTCTTTTTTTTTATTGGCAATAATTGTTGAAAAGCTAGATAGGATATTTTTATTTTCTCTTTTGTTGCTTTTTTCTTCCGATGGCTGGTTTTTGTGATCACCACTGTTTTCAGAATGATTGGCGTGAAGTGCACTTAAATCTGTAGTTTCCTTTGAAATAGTAGACGTTTCTCCTATGGAATTGGTCTCCATAGGTGCACCAGAATTCAAACACGTACCAGGCGTTAAACCTAATTTATCCACTTGACTTTGTGCATGATTAAGGATTTGTGACAAAATCTTTGTTTCTGATTGAGATAAACTGCTTAATGGAGCGTTCAAAGCTGCAGCAACTTTTCCGTCAGGGTTTATTGTTAATAGCACATCGCGAAATCTATGCAAGATGTCTTTAACTAAGTGATTAACAGTTTCAGAAACGTTTTCGTCCATAATATTTCGCTTTGGCCGAGGACCACGTGGTTTTCTGGTACCAGATTGTGAGCTGGTTGACGGTTTTGACTTAACAACGGGACATGATGGGACTTGAGGTTTGCTTATTTGGTACATTGTATCTGATACAATGGATAAAACTTGCGATTTCTTATAAAATTCTCCCATAAAACTCCTTATATGTCGTACATTGTATTTCTTGGTCTTATCTTTCTCAGAGCGGTGATTAGTCTTTTTAAAAACTTTTATTGGAATTGGGTTCCTAAGAAAACATTCTGTTTCATAAGAAATTATATTACTAATGTATCTGTAGGGTATCATTTTTTTTTCTCGGTCGGTTGGATCGGTAAATGTAATATGATTACGGTTTATACATTGAGTCATTGTTTTATATAACCAACTGGTTTCATCAGCGGCGTCTTTTACGATTTTACTGTATATTATATTGTCACGTCCAAATTCATAAAATTCTGCTTCACCATTGATATTATTTAACTGTAACACTCTTTTGCAAATGCGTTTATTTTTGACATTCAAGTCATTTGTTACTTCTGGATATCCTTTCCATTTTGTTTTTTTTTCATAATTCAAAGCAAGAGCAATAAATTTTGGTCTCTTTCTACATGTGTGAGGTTTGTTTTTTCCATCTTGATGTTGAGTGTTTAGCTCTAAAACGCAACAACATGTACAGAGTTCCGTACATAAGTGAGTAGTGCTAATAAATCTGGCAATATCAATATATTTGTCGTACTCCAATAGTAATGATACAAAACATTCTCTTTTTTTCCAACAACACGCTATTATATTGATTACAAATTTGCATTTTTTCATGGGGAATTTATAAACTTCAGTACATTTTCTTGTCTTACTCTCTATTACTTTATAACGTTCGTCAATTCGATAGGCATCTAATTCATTTCGAAATAAATTGTAAATTACTATACCACAATCTTGAAGATCTTGTTCTTTCAAAATAATCTTAAAATTATTTTTGTTGTTTATTACGTAATTGTCAGTAGGGTTTATTAAGCTTTTGCCCACTGACATAACGCTATTGCTCTCAGGATATACTTTATTTTGTTCAATTAAAATAACATCGTCATCAGAATCGGATGAAATATTAAATATTTCTGATTTAATTTCGTTGTTTATTTTCGGTGCAAATTTATTTATATCGTTAAGAACAATTTTCAGCGGTCTACATAAAGCTAGAAGGCTTTCCAGTTTATTAACTCCTTTGGAATTGATATCCGTTTCAATTTCAGATTTTATAACCACTTTGGTCTGCTTTTCAGCGTTGTTACTTTCACTTTCCATTACATCGAGTTTTGACTCATGTTCCTCGAATGTTTCAATTTCAGATTTTAAAACAACTTCGGTCTGATTTTCAGCTTTGTTAGTTTCACTTTCTATTACATCGAGTGTTGACTCAAATTCTTCGAATGTTTCAATGTCAGTTTTTATAACCACTTTGGGCGCGTTAACAGAGTTCTTGGTTTTATATTTAATAACATCAAGTTTTGACTTAAGTTCTTCAAATGTTAACTTACAATTCGGGCTTCTTTGCACATGGTCACTAAAAACACAATTCTTTTTTTTTAACTTTCTTGCTGCTTTATGACTTTTATTTTGGTTATTTTTTAATATCTTAGTTCCATTATTAGGAACAGTAACCTTGAACTGCGGCTTGCTTTCACAAATAATGCCTTTTATTATATCTTCAGGCCTAGCTATACTTAAATCTTTTCTTAAAATTGTCATTTCCTCTAATCGTGTAGTATAAACGATTGGTATACCAAATAATGAATCTAAATTCATGTTTACAAAGTTTCTGCTTCAATAAGTTGAATTTAGGTACGTATCTGAAAAAGAAAATTTTATTAAAGTTGAGATACTTTGATTGCTAAGGATATTATTGTAAACAGGTTATGAAGAAACATGACAATATGATGCTTAATGTGGCTGAGAACTGTTTTACTTTAAACGATAATTCATAAAGTTGAGGAAAAGAAAAAAGGGAACCGGTTTTTATTATGGAGGCAAAGGGCCGGCAAACCATCTTATTAGTAACAAGAGTCAAAATAAATTATATTTTTCATAATTCGAACTTTTTTCTTCGAATCTTATTTCCTCCGCGACGCTAGCGGAAGGTGCCAAACGTTGCAGTTGCTAATTGCTATACAGAACCGGGTGACTGAGGCGGGGGGAAGCGGCATGAATTCCGTACAACCATTGATCTGGTTGGCATTGGTAGTAATTACTACGGTATTGGTAGTTGTACGGAGTAATTACTACAGAGATTCAGATTAATCAAATAACTACGAATATTTTTTGTTGAACGGATAGGGAAATAATAAACTTTTAATTATTCATTTTGAAAGCAATTTTTTTTTATACAGGTAAATATGTTAATTATAATGATCAATATTATAATTACAACTTTAATTATTCTTACAGCTTGTTTTTAAGTCATTTATATGTAATGTAAAATATTATAAATAAATATAAAAAAAACATTAAGTAAATAAATTATTTTTGTTAAAAGTAGTGTTTAAGTACTCTGTGATTTTTGTCTCATGTCATGTGCCACAGAGTACATATACACTACGTTTTACTTTACTACGTCAATGTCATGTTAAAATTACACTGTAGGTATAGGTAGCGGTAGCTATTTATCTGACTGCATTTAAAATACGAAACAAATCGAACATTAGGTGTACTTTCAAGCTAGCCGCATACTACGTATGTAGTATACTACTAGTAAGACTATTATTAGCGTCCTACGAACGCTTCCCCGCCCGCACGCCCCTCTCGGTCTCGATACTACTTTCGAGCCGACAGAACAGGCACAGAGTAGGTACTGTATTACAATTAAACATAACTAAAATTAAAAAAATATATTAGTAAAAAGACAACATTACCTGTCAATCCCGTTGTTTATGTTTACTCTGCTTTAATTCGAAAATTGTGTATGTAACCATGTGCACAATTTTGACTGATAATTCCGCCAACTAGTTTCTCTGAGCCGTTGGAGTGAAGGTCGTGAGTCGCGAGCGCTGTTCGGGCGAGGCGGACGCGGGCGGCGGGCGCGGGGGCTGGGACCCGACCGAAAGCGGCTGGCGCGGCGCGTCCCCGGTCACGTAGCGTAGGCATGCGCTACTCGTAGTCTCGTACTCACCTCACGCCTGCTCTGTATCGGCGGTGAGATGCGGGACGGGGGACGGGCGCGCACCCCTCCCCAAAACCATCCGGGTACCTGAAGACAATATACGCATACATTGCTACGTTTATATAGTTGCACTTATAAACGAGCAAAGAATAAATCGCTTTGGTTTAATCTCAAGCTATTAGTATTTAATACTAAGTACAGTGCGCCATTTTTGTTTTATTAGTCAATCTACTATTTTATTGAATAAAAAGTTACGAATTAAGTACCTAAATGTTTTATTTTGTAATGAAATAAATTTTAAATCATCAATACTATATAATAATAATAAATCTGTAGCTGGTCGCTGTCTGTACATAGAAGATTTATATGAAAAAAACTTTTACGGTCTATAATAACGCAATAGAACCCAAAACAATTAATTTTAGATTTTTTGTATGTTTGTATGTTTATCTGTTTGTGTGTGGTTTTTTTTACAGGCGCTAATTTCAGAAATGGATTTTTGTCTGTTTGTCTGTGATTTTGTACGCGGTAAACTCCGAAACGGCTTATCCGATTTGGGTGCGGCTTTCACTATTATATTGAGCTAAGCTTCACTTTTAACATTTAGTCTTTGATTATATACACGTAATCAAAGCATTTAGTATTTGTTTTACTTCAATCGGTTGAGAAATAAAAGTTATGTCCCGAATCACGCCTAACAATTTCCGGTTTCCGGAAGCGAAGCGAGGGCGGGGCCACTAGTAATAAATAAAAATAATATAAATTCTTAGTGTAGTAGTTATGTAGTAGGTACCTACTCTGTACTCATATTTCAAATAAAACTTTGTGCAAATTGATAGAACTTGGCTCTTTATTTTTCTTATCTTTTCATACACTTATAATTATACACATACCCGTTCATAATATCGGTTAGATGCGTGACGCAATGTTTGCGAGTACACAATAAACAATAACAAGAGATTTCACTGATGGCTATACAATACCTCGTCGTTCGTGTAGGTTTTAAATGTTTAAAAATGCCTCTAACCTCACTGGAACAGCGCGGGGCATGTATGATTAACATGACCACACGTCTCGCTTTAGGCGGGATTGTCCCGCTTTTAGGCTGTCTGTCCCGCTGTCCCCAGCGAAAACAAAAAACAAACCAAATTTATATACCAGCTTAGTTGACTACTTCAAATTCATTGCACTGAAGTGAAGTGAAGAAGGATATACCTACTTACGATTAATTAAGCGAACAAATATACCTAAGTTTATTTATTTTTATTATTAATAATTTATTATTTATTTCAGAAACATACCTACATACTTAGAATAATGACATACCTACATATTTATCAAGCGTGTACAATTCAGCTTACATACATAATAGTATCAAACAATTTTCACTAAAGTTTCATCACTAATCAAAGTATTTATGTACATAATAATATTATATGTATACTATTTTTTTAATCACTTGACATACTCGAGGACACGGACATGAAAGAACATGATCATAGGTTCATAGGATCATAGGATTCAAAATATAAAGTCAAAATTCTACACGATAATTATTTCAAACATGGCAATCGAAATTATCTAAAAATACTCGGAATGTATGGTTAACAGTTGTCTGCGCTACTGCGTGCTGCGGGGTCGAGCGGCAGGGGTTAATGACCTATACTTATAGTTTAATGTGCGTCAAATTTTTAAGCACCTTTTTAATTAAATTAGATATTATTTGGACTGAGAATCGATTACTGATTACTGAGTACCCCCTATTAATAATAATTGATCCATGCTAATGAATTGTGCATAATTAATTATTATGATTCAAAGAGTTTTTTTCGCTGATATATCGCTTTAGTGAAGAATCACTTTTTCAAAACTACAGTAGAAGGTAATAAATTACGTGTTTAAATTGGATCAGTATCTCAATACCTATCTACGTTACCTAGCAACTGTCAAAAAGTCTCATTGAGTAGATTAAAATTACTTCACCTACTTTATCCAGAGATTATGAAAGGATACGTATTCCGTGAAGGATATAATATTGGGAACGACCGTTAAAGGCCCATCCACTCACACATTTTAATTGAACGGAAATCGTTGCAAAGACGCGGGCAAGCTTTTATTTAGAACTACATTTATTGTTATCTGACCCATAAATTACCCGTAAAGAAGAATGGTAACCATGGAGACTAAATTTGTTAGTGTTAATAATCAAGTAACGCGCCCTAGAATTAAAGTCAACGCTAACGTGTTTTGGAAATATGTTATTTACGTAGTTACGTTTTTTATTCATAATATTGTGTAACGATAGTGATCAACAAAAATATGGAAATGTAATGGAAAAGATACGTTCATTGTTTACCGCCAATCGTTTTAAATATTTTGTTTACCTTTATAATTTTAAATATTAAGGAATTAAGTGACGTTTATGGATAAAATAACTACATGTTCAGCTTTTTGTACATACTTATATTTGAAATAAATATTGACCACAAGGCAACGAGCTATAAAGTATGTAGATCGCTGCCACAAGGTGGTTATAATGTGTGGAAGGACAAAACCTACGCACCTGAATGATTTTAGCAGTACTTAGTGTGAAGACATTAACGGTAAGTAGGTATATTATGTATGTAACTACTACAGATATGTTCAAGAATAAATTAAAACTTTAAATAAAAATAAAAGTAAAAATCGCATTCTGAAATGTAAGTAATGTAATAATCATTATATTATGCATATTAGAATATTGAAATGCTTTTTAATTTGATACTTGACACGGCCTCTTTTATTATTATTTAAGTACCTACCTATTTATGACGTAAGGTCCTTTGAGAGCATAATTGAATTAGGGTGCTAGGCTATGTAATGGCTAATAACCAGCGCAACGGACAGTCTAGACTCTAGGTCTAGACGCTTCTAAAGATACGTCACTTGGCGAATTCTGATAATAAGCAGTTTAGAAGTTCATGTGGTTCTGCGGTAACAGATGTACATACATTCATTATCACATACGTATAGGCTAACATAGAAATCATAACCCTCCTTTTGGCTTCGCTGTAGTTGAATAAAAATATAATTATAGCCATTGATCTCGAGCTCAAGCGAAGCTTTTTGTGCTCTTGATGTAGGTACCTATCTACCCTGAAAACAACGGACGAGGCTATGTCGTCATTACCCTCCTGTTTTGCGTCATCTGTTGTTGTATACTACCCAGCCTGTTTAGTTCGACTAAAAGTACTGTCGCGTAGATTCATCTGTTGACAAATTTTACGCGCATGTCAGAGAAAAAATGTACGAGCGGGATAGAAGAAATTTATAAATATAATTTCTCGAATGTTCTCGATGTAACGCGACAAGAAATTTAAAATTTTAATTTATGTGTTTTGAAGTTTATCATCTTTGCTTCCCCTACTATTAGTATTATGACGTTTGTCGTGAATGTTTTGTTTCAGTGCGATGGGCGCAGCGCTGATAAAGTTGTTCTCAGCCACAAGCGTGCAAGCAGCGGGTTCGGTGCTCGACCGAGTCATATCGCAGCCCAACACCGAGGATCACACTGTGTTATATAAACTTGCGGACTATAAGAAAGGTACCGGTTTTGGATCTTAACGACTACTTACATTGAGATTATTAAGTTAAGCCATAACTTACCAGGAGCGCACTAAATTATAAATGGTTCTATAGCGTCGTTTTGAATATTAGCCGAGCCTGGTAATTGAATAATTGGTCACCGTCGGGCGTCGCCCATGGTCGTCTCACCAAAGACATCAGTCCGTCGCGTTGCCGGTCAATAAAGAAAAGAAGAATGAATTCCCACAGGAGGTCTACTACTGGAGACGTATACAAAGGGCGGCATGGCGGCAGCCGAGCGGCTCATCCGTGAGGAGTTCTCCGCCTACATGTATGCTGGTGGCCGAGGCCGCGTCATCAACAGAGCTGAGTACCTTCGGTGGAAGTTTCGGGATCAGGAACAAGTTAGTTGTTGATATTAAGCTCTTTCAGCACGTAGCTACCGCCCACCGTATCAGCGATACGGGCCCCCGGCCTACGGGGCCCTTAGGTGGAAGAAATGGCTTCACCGATTTGAATGCGATATTGTAGTAAGCTTGAGCTATACCTACTTGATATTTTGTTTTGTTCCAATAGATTAAAAAAAGATATGATAATTTATTGAAATCCCTATAATATAGATTTTGCTAATAATAACATTACTAACTATAATAGACGCAGGAAGAGATATATAATTCATATTCGCATTTTTTCGATACGACAAAATCGCTTTCCTGCGTCGATTCTTTATGGACTCAACTTGTGACAGGGAAATGAGGGGAAATCTAGTGCGGGTACAAAGAAGTAACTATTTATTACCTAAGGTTGATAATGTAATAATAATAGGTACCTACCTACACCAACAAAGTATTGTAGACTAGTGTTAATTTCAGGTGGTTCTGCCGATCGAAGCGTCTCTGTCCCCCCATGATCCTCTAGCGAAGTGGGAGGACCACACCGCCTGCTGGCAGATGAGCTACCGCGGAGCACTTGGGGAGTCACTTCTGCATGTACTCATCATATGTGATACAAAGGTACCTACTGTAGCTGAATAATGTAGGTCTGCGCACAATACATCCACTCAACTGCGACTTGATTCGGATTCAACTCATAGGGAAGTAATAAAATATGAGCTTTATATCGTGCTCCTTACGGTTGAATTGGTAAAACACACACACACAACATTTTTTAGTACTTATGGTAAAAACTAAAAACCAACGAAGTAGGTAGTATAGACTGATTTCCAATCTGGGAACAAAAAAGATTTTGTTTGCCATGTGCTTCCTATACACAAAAAGCTTTCAATGAAGGGTTCGAACCTAGGCCCCCTATGCGGGAGACTGATACCTATATGGACCACTGTTAGGTACTACAGTCATAACATACTTCAGTTTATTGACATTTTGCAATATTCAATCCAGTTACATCTGTTACATGTTTCAGATCCACACAAGGCTGGCGAGGACGCTAGTCAAATGTTTCCCAAAATTATCTTTGGATGTGGTGGAAGGTGAAGAATATTTAGGTTAGTGAACTAAATTCACTCAAATGAATTGTACTTTTTAAGGTGAAAATATATTTTATTAAGCTGAAGAGTGTGTGATTGTTTGAACGTGCTAATCTCAGGAAGTACTGGTTCGAATTTAAAAATCTTTTTGTGTTGGATAGTCCATTTGTCGAGGAAGGGTGTAGGCTATATAAAATAACGCTACGACCGTTAGGAGCGGAGGATCAATGAAAAATGTTGCAAAAATAGGAAAATATATTCGTAAACGTAAATAACAAGTTTCCCGAAGCGAGGGCGGGACCAATTCTAGTTACTATTTTTACTAGCTAGCTTTTACTAGTAGTTACCTATACAGGGTGTAATCGTTAAGTGTGCACAGGCGATTATTCCGTAACTATTACAGATATCAAAAAACTTTAAACTGATATCGAAAGCACTTTACCTAATGAGTAAAATGACATTTATAATTTATTAAAAATAAAACGAGAAATATCCAAAAAAAAATACATTAAACTCTCCCGTACATTTAGTATGCGATAGTAGAAAGGTTTTACTTTCTGTATTTAAAGTGGAATAGTACCTACTCCCGCGATAAATAATTTGAATTTAGAACGAACACCAAAGAGTATCTTTCTTTTTGTTTTTATTTAGTATGTTGCTTTTCAGCCAGTTCAAATCAATACGATATTGAAACAAGGTTTATTATTAATTTGAAGTGGTAAGATAATTAATCTACACGTACGTATAATATAATAAGGGTAAAATGAGTAGGTACTATTCCACTTTAAATAAAGAAAGGTAAACCTTCCTACTATCTCATACTAAATGTATGGGAGAGTTTAATGTAATTTTTTTGGATATTTCTCGTTTTTATTTTAATAAATCATTATTGTAATTTTACTCATTAGGTAAAGTGCTTTCGATATCAGTTTAAAGCTTTTTGATATCTGTAATAGTTAAGGAATAATCGCCTGTGCACACTTAATGATTACACCCTGTATATACTTAGTAAATACGGTCAACACGTTTACAATAATTACCATGCTCGATTCCACACTGTCTTTTTTTATTAGACGTATTATAAACTAATCTTGTTGTATCTAATAAACACCTTTGACATTCTTAATTGCTTTTACATGGCTCATTGCGTCTTTACGTTTTTTTAATCCACAGGAGCCAGTTCCCTGCACTTGGCAATAGCGTACAGCAACAACGAGCTGGTTCAGGACTTGGTTGAGGCTGGGGCTGATGTCAACCAAAGAGCTATTGGTAGACCTTAATCATTATCATATTAGCTGGCAAACTACCTACGCAGTAGGTACCTGTGTAATTAAGACGCGTAGGTAATTGTTAGGTCGTTCTTTACCTCTTCGAATGAAAGCACGGTTGGTCATTTTAAGAGATAACGCTTCACACTCATGCTCATAGCCCCACACTAGGATTCCCTGTGTCGTGGGTGCCATGGACAACACACAAGACAAGAACACACACACCCAGACCAAGAACGGAAATTTAAACTCATCATTCCAATTTTCGCCTCGCTGGGAATCGAACCCAGGACGTTCGGAACGGCGATCCGGCGTGTTAACCATTGCGCCATCCGGGTCGTCTGAAAGAAATAGGTTCCTCCATTTCCGTTAACTGCCTCTATAATAGGTATACTTACTTAGGGTATAAGATTTTAAACTGAACTGTGATGTGAGGAAAACTGTTCAGCCGTGATCACGATCCATGCAAGTGGCTCGCAATATCGGCGTACAAAACATGTCGTGTGTACCCGTATCGTAATAAAATATGCCTCTATATAATCATAGCTGGTTTGCCGCAAAGGCAGTTTCTTTCTCCCTCGGGACCAGCAGTGCGTGCCTCCAGCGCGCCAGACCAACTACGAAGGCCTGGCGTACCTCGGCGAGTATCCGCTGGCCTGGGCCGCTTGCTGCGCCAACGAGGCTGTGTACAACTTGCTGTTGGACTCCGACGCCGACCCCGACGCTCAGGACTCGTTCGGCAACATGATTCTCCATATGGTAGTCGTGTGCGATAAGTTGGTAAGAACGGGTCAAATTTTAAAGTTTCCTTTTATGCCCCTAGCCGAAGCACAACAAGTTGTTTGGCAACTGACTCAGGTAACAACTAGCTAGTTAGTTAGGCGGGCTTCACGTAAAGATAATACTAGTAATGATATTAACTACTTACTTATTTGATAAATAATAATTAAACGTTAACACCCGCACTACGATTTTCTGTGTCGCGGGTGGCATGGACTACACAAATTAGACGTCACTAACACTACTATAGACTACGGAGTCGTCAATGATAATAAATTAATAATCCTTACGCGAAGTTCTCCTACCGAGTCGGGAGCGGTTTCAAGTGCGTCTTTCACACCCTGATCTACCCGCATAGGATTACGGTCAGTAAGTAATACTTCCGGCCAAAATTCTTCTTCTCTAGGACATGTTCGGCTACGCGCTCAGGCATCCGAAGGTACCGGCGAGCAACGGCCGGTTGAACCGGGCTGGGTTCACGCCCCTCACGCTGGCCTGCCAGCTGGGCCGCGCCTCCGTGTTCCGGGAGATGCTGGAGCTGTCCGCCAGGGAGTTCTGGCGGTACTCCAACATCACCTGCTCGGCGTACCCGCTCAACGCCCTCGATACCCTGTTGCCGGATGGCAGGACGAGTAAGATTTGCATGTACTCGTATATCAGCGGGAGAGGGGGTGGTGGCTGGAAGTGACAATCCACCAGTGTTGTTACAGCCATGTATGTGGACGGACGTGCTCTACAGCATTAACAGTTTTAACAGCATTAACAGTTTTAATACATTCGCTGTTGCGATCGTAATTTTCTATGGAAAAAACACGACGTGTACTTGCTCCGCAGTGAACGTGTTAAGCTGATGAGTAGTAGTTCCAGTATCCCTGGATAGGAATTCTATAGGGTTTCATTGTTGTTATTACTAAGTAGTTATCAATCAACGACATTATACCTAAATAATTTTACTATACATACCTACCTACATTTATGTAACATCATGTATTATTAATGTTTCTGCCTGAAAAGTAAAAAAGTCTTAACAACCCCGGTGTTCTAATAATATAAGTGTCATCTATGTTACTTTGTCTTTATTCATAGATTGGAATTCTGCCTTGTTCATCATCCTTAACGGTACCAAGCAAGAACATTTGAATATGTTGGACGGTGGCATTATACAAAGACTGCTCGAGGAGAAGTGGAAAACTTTTGCAAGGGTAAGTTTTTCGTGTACCTACTTACTGCACAATCAACAAGTTTTAAGAATTTCGTAAAAGTACCAACCACAACTATCTTCCGTTTGTAAAGCGTCAGCTTCCATGCTCCCACGGAAGTCATCAGTTGGCGATGAGCACTTTCTATTCTTACAGCCTTATCATTCACCCTACTACACTATTACAGCCACCGGTGATTACAGCATACGATTTTTATCCGGGATATTTAATAACGTCTAAAGATGACCATCTTTTCCGAATATTAATGGAAGGATTGTGTGAATGATCTTCTTTCCAGAAAAAGTTTCTCAAACGTCTCATGATCTTAATGCTGCATTTGCTGCTACTATCCGTGTCAGTTTACTTGCGGCACAGCAGCGTGGAAGCCGACGCGCACCCCGACTGGGGATTGGAGATATCTGACGCCCGCAGCGGGATTCGGCTAGGGTGTGAACTGGGCACGATCCTGTCCACGCTCTGCTACATCATACTTCAACAGGGCGATGAGATCAAGAACCAGGGTTTAATCGCGTATTTCAAACAACTGGTAAGAATGCTCAGTAGAATGGCTGTAATTTATTTTTATTGGAAGAGAAATGCTGCCCCATTAGCGGATTAGGGTTTAGTGACCAATTCAAAGGCGCAAAATGTTCTTAGACCGCCCAAATTTTCCATAGCATCTTTTGTGACCTTTCTTGTTCATAACATCCATGGGCGGTAGTGACCTCTTGTCATGAGGTGGCTGGTGGCTCGTCCTATTCGACCTGTTTCAAAGGATTGAAGCGCAGAAGAGGTCAAGTAATTTTACCACTACTTAGATGGCCACATAGGGCAGTTCACATCGCATCAATTAAAGTACAATCAGACCATTTACAACGCTTGCGAATGACTCTGTCTTCCATGAGGACGCAAAATGCAGTACCTACAGATAATGAGCGTACCCCTAACGTTGTGTGTATTTTTTAGATCCATGAACCGGCGAAATTTATAT
Organism: Ochlodes sylvanus; assembly: GCA_905404295.2. Classification (NCBI taxonomy): domain Eukaryota; kingdom Metazoa; phylum Arthropoda; class Insecta; order Lepidoptera; family Hesperiidae; genus Ochlodes; species Ochlodes sylvanus. Next base: position 3,794,426 of record FR990149.1, read on the forward strand.
TCCTCGCGTCAAATATCCTCCTCCTCGCATGTATACCGTCGCGACTGAGCCGCCAGACGATGGTAGAGGAAGCCATTTTGATATTCGTCCTGCCCGGCTCTTGGTTCCTGCTTATGTTCTTTGCTGGGTCCGTGAGTTTGTGTAAAAAGTTGCATCAAGTAATGATTTTAAGTAGTGACCTAATACTGATTTTTTTTTATTTATCTTCATTTATTATTCATATATTTATCCAAGCTCTGAGCCATTTAGGGCACCGACTGTTATTAGTCCCAGGAAATATGCCCTTTTCTTTTTTTAATTTGCAATATTTGTTTCAAGTTATTTTGTTAATTGTTCCCTAGTGCGGTGAAGTTAACCGGTCCGTTCGTCACGATGATATACAGCATGATCACCGGCGACATGTTCACCTTCGGCATCATCTACTCCATTGTGCTCTTTGGATTCTCCCAGTCCTTCTACTTTTTATACAAAGGTACGTGGCATGAGACGGGATGGCATTAGACAAGGATAGACAATGTACAGAAAACGTGGACATTTACGAAACAAAAGACAGTAGATTAGTCAATTTGCTTTTAATTACCTTTAATAAAGGGTAAGTGAGTCGAAATAAATTAAGTATCTTTCCAGGATATCCGAATGTGCAAGGGACATTGTACTCGAGCTACCCCAGCACTTGGATGGCGTTGTTCCAGATTACATTAGGTGATTATAGCGTAAGTATTATCAGTAATACTCCTCCAGGAGACCAATTCTTTGATTTCCAAATGTTATAAAAGGGAATCGCCTTTTGTATTATTATATATTGCATTTTTAAAGTAAATAGCTTAGAAACGAGTAGACGAGCTCTATCTGATAGTAAGTGATCACCGAGATGATTGATTGATAATTCTAAAGCCCCTGACCTACACGAGTTGGTTTCCAGTACTCGGACCTGGGTCTTACGACGTACCCGAACCTGTCGAAGACCGTGTTCGCGCTGTTCATGGTGTTCGTGCCCATCCTGCTGCTCAACATGCTGATCGCCATGATGGGCAACACCTACGCCCACGTCATCGAGCAGTCGGAGAAGGAGTGGGTCAAGCAGGTAATGGCGGACGGGATAAATCCGCGCGGATTACATCTACATCTACAGAGTGACCCCATGTTGTACGAGAAACTGAAGTTGATTCCTTGAGCTTGAGGATGGACCTACACCTACCTGATGTAAAAAACACTTCAGTAAAAGTGTCAACGTTTTCGAGTTTTTGACATTTGTTTTATTTTTCGGAAATTAGGCTCTATCACAGTCTCACACTACTTTAATTTGCTTAGTCCACAAATGACCAGATATTTGAATTATTTCAATTTTCATGAAGGTATTCTCAGATAGTTGGCCTACAATTCTGGAATATAATTTAGTTAAAAAATATTATAAAATACTGAGAAATTTGGTTCATTTTGGCCTTTTTTGTTTTTGATTTCTTTTCTCTGAAATCTTTTTACTTTGTCATACATTTTATGCCGTGAGATGAGTGACGTATGAACATGTGTAGTGGGCGAAAATAGTGGTGTCGCTGGAGCGATCGGTGGCGCAGGAGGACGCTCACCGGTACCTGCAGGAGTACTCCATCGGGCTGGGCCCGTCCGACGACCCGCGCTACGAGCAGCGCGCCGTCATGGTCATCAAGAGCAAGGCCAAGACCAGGGCCAAGCAGCGGAAGGGCGCACTCACCAACTGGAAGGTAAGCTCTTTGGAACTTCCCCGTGTGAGTTTCGGTTCTACAAAGATTTTGACGCCATATTTCGCAGTTAGGGAAGCAAACATACATACCTACATATTATGTGTGCGCATGTAAATTAAAAAATACAATGAACATAAAGTTCTATAATGTATGATCGGGACAAATCTTGCAAGCGGAATCAGAACTATTTCCTCTTACTCCACGGACTTGAAATTTGAATTGCTTGAGTTCCCCTGACAATGCAATTTTATGACATGCGTGACCGGATACTACGCTCAGGATGGCTCCAGGCAAGGGAACTCCTTAATGATTAACAGCAGAGGGACTACAATCAAATCCTTTACATTTATGATTCAATTAGCATTATAAAAGCGCGTTTTTAGTTTTATATACTTACCTACTACCTAAATTACATACAATTTTAAATCATGTACAGAACACGAATGTTTGCTGTACCTACTGTACTACTACTATATGGTGCAATATTCTCTCACTGATATAATTTTTAGCGTGTCGGGAAAGTGACTATTGCAGAACTGAGGAGAAGAGGCATCAGCGGCGAGGAGCTGAGGAGGCTCATGTGGGGCCGCGTCTCCATCTCTACTCCTACGAAAGCTCCTAAAAAGTAAGTGATCTTTTCGCCATATCAACCATCGTTTCGTTTTAACCCACTCACACCATATACCTACTTACTTACGTAACAATAAGTAGGTGCGTGCGTAGCAAAAACCCTCAACTCAAACGTTTTTTATAACGTTTTCTACTGTGCAATAATTTTGAAAATATCTTACTTAGGTACACATGAAACATACACTTTCATTAGCGCTCTTAGTCCATTGCATTGGCTTGTGTATTCCTTGTGATCGAGCGTAAATTTTGTGTGACATCGGGACGCTCAACTTTCGTCACACGTTATAACGACACTCTGATCTGTATCCCAATTGCGCCATTAGAAGAATAACTTCGGACATAGGTATTTCAGTATCCGTATTATTACCGACAGAGTTCCACCCCCGGATTGCGTGCTGGCGACGGAGGGGACACTGGCGGGGGTGACGGGCATGGGGGTGGGGGCTGGGGCGGGCGAGCCCGGCAATGGAGTGGGCACCGCGCTGTCCAGTGCACTCAACGTCATGGCCTTCACACAGGAGATGGAATTAGGACCTGCTGGTATCACTACATTATGTACCATAATTTTTTCCAAGTTGGTTTTTACAAACACTTTTCGAAAGTCAAACTACTCTATCGCCCCAACAATTCCTACCTTGAGGCATCTTGGAAGAAAAAGCGACAAGAAATTCCCGAGGAGGATACATAAATATCTGCCCCGGCCGGGTGTCGAACCCGGGACACCTTGCTTCGCAGGCATGAGTGTGTAAGCTCTTATTTATTTGTTATGAAACTATACAGTTCAATAAAGAGTTACGTGTTCTTGTACTTTACATTCTTTTACATTTGTTTTTAAGTATTGGACCTTAATAGCCCATGGTTTGTCAAAGGTACGGAACTCCAGAAACAACCAACACCAGATCTCCTAGTTAACAACAAAGCCCGGGTCCCTGGTCCCCCACCGGGTACGACCCATCAAATGACATCCCCAGCCCCGGCCTTCGCACCCTCTACCAAGGCCAGTTTGGAGACTAGGGTACCACCGGGCGTCGCTGTGACGCCGGGAACCAGGGCACCAGCGAACCTTGCCGTGACGTCAGTAACCAGGATACCAACGAGCCCTGCAGTGACGTCAGTAGTCGGGGTACCAATGAGCCCTGCAGTGACGTCATCGACCACTACGCCACAGTTACCAGGAGACCAGAAGCTGTTAACAGTTCCTACGGCAGTGCCGCTGGATGTTCTCAAAACTAGGGAAACCCTTATTAAGCCAGTTCGTAAGTTTATTTTATTTTGTAAAAATTGTCGTTGTTATCATTGCATTGAAAATAGGAATTTTAACCAGTTAGGAAATTAATTCTATAGATACCTACTTATAGATCAATTTATTAAGTACTAGCGACCCGCCCTCGCTTCGCTTCGGGAAACTTATTAGTTTCATGGTTCTTTAAGAGATGGCGCTAGGCGTTCTTATTCTTTAAGTTAGGAAGGTTCACCCCTAGATGGCGCTGTGCTTAAAATCCGAAGAAATCCCATACAAACTTTCAACCTTTATTTCAACCTCTTCATCCCTTTTTGTCGCAATAAAAGGTAGCCTATGTCCTTTCTCAGGGTCTAAAGATTGTCTGTGTCAAATTTCATCAAAATCGGTTGAGAGGTTTAAGCGGGAAAGCGACACAGACAGACAGACAGACAGACAGACAGAGTTACTTTCGCATTTATAATATTAGTAGGGATATAAACGTGAATGTTATTATGTTATGTAGTTAATAGTACCTACCCGATTTACCTTCGTATTTTACGTAGGTACTGTAGTTAGGTAATCTAATTTTTCTATGAATTGTCCCTTCTACAGTTCTACCTAATAAATAATCTTTATGCCTACATATACATATATGCCATGCCATATTAGAAATCCTAATTAGTAACAGCTTAATAATTCTTTAAACAGGAAACTTAATTTCTTATTATACGAGTAATAAGTACCTATTACAAATACTTAACCGGAGAAAATCTTTGTTATTTCGATGTTATTTTCGGTCGAATTTCGAGCGTAGAGCTAGGTCTTGAGTGTTAATAAAACAATCAACAGTCAAAGATGTTTTTGACGTTTAATAACAGCAGTCATCAAAGAAGAGGTATACCAGGACTACATGTTGGAGCTAGTAGCTCTGTCGGAGATATCCAATCCTAACGACCCCAAACTAAAGGAGCTAGCCGTGAGAGCGGCAGACCTAAGAGGCGTGCCCGAGATAGATATCAACGTGTCCGTGAGTACATTGATTTGGTATTTCCCTTTGTTTTTAACGCGCTTTTATTAGTTTCACTTGTATGTATGTTTGTAACCGACTTGTTTGAACTCGCTTTTGAGTCATTTTCAGCGATTAGATTTCGTTCAATTTTGTAGACTTTATCAAGGACCAATGGCAAGTTAGCAATTATTCGCAGTTTAAAAAAGAAAAACAGTTTTTAAATATGTAATTTAAAGTTTTATCGTGACTCGCGTTTTATAAAACAAGAATGATCTCGGTATTTCCGTCAGACGGCAGCGAAGTCTGCGCGCAAGATGGTGGCAGGCGCAGTGTCGGGGCTGTTCGGCGTGGCGGCCGACGCGCCGGCCCCCGACTCCGCGTGGCGCCGGGACCGGCAGGAGCACAGCGACAGCGACCCCATATCCGGTACTTACAAGTTACAACCACCACAAACGTACACGGAGAAGAGTATAGACATATGGATGGCATCTGTCTCACTCACGCAAGAAAAAAAACGCAGCATGATGATATGCTTTCTCACATATAAATTTGACTTCTGATGTCGAACTTTTCTTGTGCCTCATGCAATTGCAAACTTTTTCGTGCTATCTCATATTGGCCATGCTCACCAGATATCCTTCTCTATCTACGACCACTTAGTGACGGAACGGAACCAGCGACATTTTTTCGCAAGATCTCAAAATGGCGCCCGTAAAACATAAAGTTCTTCAATATATTATGTTACCAGTGTCAGTGTCTTCGATGCTCACAATGCTGGCCTTCTGACGCCGTTCGATGGCGGTGCTAACGATCGGTTTCTAATGTTATATAATATGATATATCTATCTAAACTTTTCAGAGTAGGTAGGTTGTATAATGACAATAGTTGCTCGTAGATGCTAAAGGCATAACCGCATAACCAACGCGATGCAAACTTTGCTGTTTATGCATATTATTACACTTGGTTATTTTAGAGTCTGTATTGTAGAGCTAAAATGGAAATGGGCAGGGCATATAGCGCGACTCCGTGATCAGCGCTGGACTCAAAGGGTGACATGGTGGAAAGGCCCTCGAGGGAAGCGCTGTGTAGGAAGACCATACACACGCTGGGATGATGAGATAAAGAGGACAGCGGGACCACAATGGCGAAAAATAGCCCAAGATAGAAATAAATGGCAATCATTGGAGGAGGCCTTTACCTATGAAGGGGTTCTTGCATATGACAACTCAAATTGACATTAATAATTATTATAATTTTACTGACAAAAAAAAAGAGACATTTGATAAATAATTGTTGACATGTAATTAAATAAAAGATTAAATTAAAACTAGAAATTAGAACTAGAATAATTATAATAAGATAAATATAAATATATTAAACGAATAAATTATTGTAAACTAATTAATTATTGTAAAATAAATTATTGTAAACAAGCATGGAAATGTATTAATGACAATATATTAATGAAATGTATTATGTATTATTATTGACAATTGCAAGAAATAAAAGGCTTTTTTATTTTATTTTATTTTTATTTATTTTAGAGTCTGTGCTCCTGGGCCGTGCGTCTAGAGCTCGCCGCGCGCGCTCCGCGTCCCGCCGCGCGCCCCCTCCCCCGCCGCACCTGTATGTGCCCGCCAGGTATGTGTTCATACATTTGAGAGACAAAAACTAAATATAAATTTTGCCTATGTGCGGTAAATATTTTACAATAATTATATTACTTCCCGAGAATCATATTAATCCTTCCAGATCCATGTATCTTGTGGCATCAGAAAGCAGCGCAGTAGAAAGTGATGCTCCATGGGAAGATGCTCCCAGTTCAGGACATAGCTCGTAAGTTCCATCTCCTACATAAAACTATTATTATTAATTATATTATTATGTATATATTATTATTAAATTGTATGTAGGTACCGTAACTTAGGTTATAATACCGGGTTTTGAAAAATATTTTGAAAGCCCTAGGGTTTCAATATGAAATTATCTTATTAAATAAATATAGTTTTTTAACTGTCATAGCATGTGACGAAAAATTATGTTTTGCATTACAAAAAATCGCTGTGTGTTTTATTCAACACTTAATACCTAATGTGTTGAATAAAACACAGCGATTAAGATACAATAATTTTGAATTGTGGCAACATCGTACACGGTACACTGCCACTCACACGATGGCGTCGTTGTTAAAAGTCGCGTTTTTAAAAACTAATTTTAAAATACCGGCATCTATCATACATTATTTTCACAATACCAGTGAACTCCATATTGAATTTCTTTTTTTTAGAGCAGTAAATGGACGCAGAGACGATAGAATGAAAGCTGTTCGCCCATTCTGTATACAATTTGCTACAGGACAAGCTCAAGTAGAACATTCATTATACATCGCCGGTAAGTAATTAGTGTATTTAGCGCTTTGCGAATCTATCCTAATGAGGATATATTATACTCTGCTATTCCCTGCATTTTACCTAAATAATAAAAAGGGACTTCCGTAATCAGTGACCCAACGGAAGTATAGTGATAGAGATCATTACCTACCATACAATACAAATGTTATTCCCGTGACGTTACTATTTTCAGATTTATCGAGTATTTTGAGAAATTTAAAACTGCCAGAACATTTTCTTCTAAAGAACTACTTTTCCATAAGATCCACCCTCGGTTTTATTGATATTTTTGCCTTATAACGTAAACAAGCTTTTTGTCAATCCATACTTTGCAGATATCTGCTCATATTATTATCTTTATTTATCCCGGCATAAAACGTAATGTTTTTGAAGTAACGTGCTATTATCTTTATTTATCCCGGCATAAAACGTAATGTTTTTGAAGTAACGTGCTAATTTTTTTGGTAATTTCCAACCTAGCTTAGCTTGAATCCCGAGGTACAGTCACGAGCAATAATATAAATACATTGTCACGTTTTCTAAAATATCTTAACTTGAACAACAACAATTCGTTCTAAATTGTATATTATACCTTATTTTGACATCGTCTAATGGTTAGTTAATTTAGAACGAATTGTTGTTCACTTCATTCTAGATTGGTACAAGTTATATTTTAGAAAACGTGACAATGTATATATATTATTACTCGTGACTGTACCTAAATAAATTGGTAATTTGACTGGACTAACTAGTAAGTACCTAACGTAATAGCAGTGTGGTTGAACTTTGGACTCCCGAACCGGGGGGCCCTGGTTCAAACCCCGCACGCACCTCTTTAAATAATATGTGCATATTAGAATTTAATTATCACTTGCTTCGGTGAAGGAAAACATCGTGAGGAAACTTTGAATACTTGAGTTGTCAAAGGTGTGCGAAATCCGCCAATCCGCACTTGGCCAGCGTGGTGGACTATGGCCTGTACCCCTCACACTGTGAGAGGAGATTCGTGCCCAGCCTTGGGATAGCTATGGGTTGTTATGATGAAGTACCTTGGTAATGGTATCGTAGTATCATGAGGAATTCGGAGTAGGTAATACTCGTCGACCACTGCTCTTTATGACTAACATAATGTTTAGGTCCTGGCAGCGGTGTAGACGTAGAAAGCGCAGCGCCGTCTCGAAACAAACCACAAGCAAGAAAAGTTAGGCCTAAAACGGCTCGGCCCAGAAGAAACAGGTATAAAATATTTATTATGTCATATAAATCGGTACGGTTATCAGTATATTCAGTAATTCAATATTAGCACTAGTAACCGCGCTCGCTTGTCTTTGGTAAACCTGTGTCATAGTTTTAGTACGATACGAACAAAGAAAAATTCATGTATTGTAATCTATCTTGTGAACCGATTGAAAAAGAAATAACTAAATGCAACCCCAAAAGACAAGTTTATTCCGATCAACGATAAACACTGCAAGCTTACTAGAACAGTGATATTCTCATCCCAATGGGTTACGCCGTTTACTATTGAGAGTAAAACAAAATTTGGTGAATTTCAGAATATCACCAGTACCAGAAACGGGCAGCCCCCTTGAACCCTGGGCTACAGCACCCCTCACGCGGTTGTCTCGCCTCATCAGGTCTTCGAGCGGCTCGTCCACATCCCTGGCTTCCAGTGCCTCCCGCGAAGAAACTCCTCCAAGATATTAACGTATTAATATGTATTCCAGAAAGTTCGATTATGCCGCTTTGATTCGACATAGGATAATATAAGTTACAGAGTAATTAAAACATTTCGTTCAGGCTAATGTTGCCAGCATTGGAAATATATAAGATGTGTTATGTATACAAATAAAACAACAAATATTATACTCATGTTTTATTCTTCAAATCCCCGTTAGACGCGATCGTGGCAATGTATAAAAATGACTTTTAAATATTCAGTAAATATGCAATTCACACCTTATTTTATCCCTCATTCCCGAAAGCAATCAGTAGATATATTCATTGATAATTTATTAATCATGCTGGATTTATACACCTAGACATTACAACAAAATCAAACATTGTTCTAAGTTGAATTAATTAAAATGAGGTCTATACCCCCACGATTTTATTAGACCTAAAAATATAACCGATTATTATGCCACACGATGTTAAAAAATTGACAAATCTAAAAAGGCCGGTCCAGGCCGGTCGATGCCATTAATGTATTTTAAACGCCGGCATGAAAATGCCAAAAGACCGGTGTGCTATAATTATGAACCAATTTATCTAAAAGAACTGTAGACCTCCAAACCAGTAATAAATGTTTATGCTATTGTTTAATTTTTCGAGTAACGGACTTGTTTTATATTATAATTATCTATTTTACATTTAGTTATAAAGCTTTTCTATAAAATTCTAAATTTCCGTGTATTGATCATTTGTACTAAGTACTTAAGTCTATTTGCCGCTCAGTATCATAAAATCAAAATCGCCGTCGAAATCGAAGTCGCTTTACAGTTGTAAGGACTTGTTGAAGGCTATATTCAAAGATAATTGTAAAAAGGTTATTTTGTGACGGTACGGCGAACTATCACGGTTTATGAGAGCTTGTTTCATAGTCAAGACGAATTGTTTTTATTCGGTATACTAGTTATATTGTATACTTCAATTAAATTTGATTGTATGTAAAAGTTCACTAAGATAAGATAGTTACAGACTAACTGTAGTACGTATTGACCGGTGATCAAAAATCTTTCCCCGCTCATTCTGAATTCCGTGTAGCCGGGTACAATTTTTAATAAATCCTTAGTATAACAGTCTATCTTGGCTGAGTGATATTATTAACAAATTAAGAGCAACTATTATTAATTAATTATAAGTTATGTTTAAGAATGAAAAGACCTTAACAGTATAATAAATACAATTATGTAATTATTTTGATATTTTTGTAACAGCCTAATGTTGATCTAAAAACAGACAATTATTCCCGGATACACGGAAGGCAAGTGTCAAAAAAATAATAGAATCCAAATTCAATACCCACTTTACGCATTGTTTTATTGAAGTGCATTTAAATAACAACATAGTATAAAGAATATCTAATAAATTATAAAGAATATCGAATAATCTGATAAACTATAAAACATTCAAAGCTCACACAGTAAATAAGTATCAAGGGGTAATTGAAATATTTTTTGCTCGATAGTAAAATTGGCAATTTAAATGCACTTTTAACTTTGTAGATGCGACTGTGACAAATTTAATAAAATAATTATTTTCAATTATTATATAATCGTTGTTTATGTAAATTTTATTTACGCTGCCAATCATCTATAGTTTAAAATGTTGCTGAAGATTTCTTTATATAGTTCAAAACATTTCTCTCAGTGGCATTTAATGGTAGTAACAAATTAATTTCTTTGATGCGTCTAATGTGTTTCGTTAATATCATTCGCCGCCATTACAACTTACCACGTCATCCACACGTAGGCAGCTCGACTTACGTTGGTTTCTCGTCACGTTTCGATGTATCGCTTGGATACATTTGAACCGTTTAGGTCTCGTATAATCGTATCAGTATATAGAAATAGTGAAGTGATGGGCCACCTTTAACAGATCGACAACAGTGAAAAATCATAGCATGATACGCGAAATAATTGCAACACAGTTGAATAAACAAGATATACACGCAATAACGTAATAATATAGAAGTTATAGGGCACATTAGGAACAGTATAATCATATACAGGTACATTTAATATTAGACATACCAATATCGTAATATAAAATACTGTCGAATGGTGGGTTAGCTTCTCGCCATGAAATGTGTGTTGCTGTAAAGCACATGGTACAAGGTCGGGAACCTCACAAAAGCCATGGAACACAAAAAAATTAAGCTTATTATGGAAAATTGCATTCAAAAATGATGTAATGAATCACATAATATTTAAAAATAACGTAAATTATTATGTCGGCTACCGTCTATATTTTTAAATTAAGAAGCACCATATCTATATTTAGTAGGTAATAGTACACTTCATATGTTAGAAAGTGTTACGAAGATAGTATTGGTAGATTAATTATTTGGCAATGCTGTAATTTTTGATCCAAACGAAACAAATTAATGAAAAAAGTTGAGCCATCGAAACAAGCTTTAATCCCCTTACTTTTAACTAAATCACATGAATATTTGAAGATAAAAACATTATAGATACCAAGATGAAAGAGTCGTAGAAAACTCTTAGAATATTTTTTTTACAATCCCCTCGTGAATGAACAAACCCCATCAAAATCCTGACTATCATGATCAGAGTGAGAGACTCATATCATTAATAATATTAAATTAAGATAACTTCGTTTAGAACATTACGGTATGATGGTGATGATGATGATGATGATGATGATGCCAATATAATGCAACAATTATTTCAATATTGCCAATGTAAAAAATAAGATCAATAAGGGTCTACGCTTAATTTGAAAAATAAACATTTATAAAATAAACCGGTGATCAAAGTGTCGATTTTCGTAGGCTCAACATTAAATATTGTTTCGTAAAATATTTATCCACTTGAAACATCCCTTCCGCTACAACCGGTAGGTAGCCTGCGACACACCAATAAAGAGAAACCTTCAACGAAATAATCATACAACAATAACAGCATCAATCGCCCACACACAAAATTGATCATAATTCACAAATCAAACACAATTGGACATGATTTATACGACAATAGAAAATAATAAGATGACCCATTGAAATTGTCACAATGAGAGAAATGTACCGGACACGGCATGAAATCAATATATATATAATTATGTATATCGTTCACGTAGGCACTAGTGTATAGGGTGACTTACCTGCAGGTCTGTGAAGAGAATTCAATGATTATAAATAAAATGAACAAATGTCAATTAACATACACTTTATATCCTTAACATTAGTACATTGACTGTTGGCGCGGGGCGGGGCGCGGCGTCGCATTACGTTTTTATATAATTGAACAATTTTCGAGGAATGTAGATCGCTTTACATTACCTTCCCGTTGTTTTTGTTTTAAACACCTAATTTCGTAATTATCAAAAAAAATATCTTAAAGTTTAATATTAAAAATACATATTCTAAGTTATGTAACTGCAAATGTTCGGCCTGTTAGTCGATCGAGCCGTTGCGAGTTCGCGACTTGGATACCGCAACTTACGACTAAGACATTCTAAATTTAAAGTCACGAACGTGAACCAAGATTCGGTGACGTTTCACATAATTATATCTATTTTCACAATGTCAATCTCGTAGCAACCTTGGTTCAAATTCGCTTTGAGATTACACAAGACAACGGTGGAATTACATTTCGAATGTACACTATGTCATTCACATTATACGGTGCAATTCATTTACCTCGATTCCTCGCAGCGGCGAAGTATCTCTCTACCGTTTCTCTGTCTCTCTCTATATCCCCGTCGGTTCTCTTTGTTACATCGTTAAAGGCAGTGTGGCATTGTATAGTTTACACCTGGACAAACTGGCACGGACAAATCAGTATCGGCACACGGCAGTTGGCATCACACGTTATATAAAAACAAAATGGTTACAACAATGACAGTGTACACACAAAGGATATTATACCACACGGCCCAAAAAACATTATCAGTTCAATATTGAAGCGGTCAATAGAGTGGAATCTCATATACTGCAAACATTTACCCACAAGAAATAAAGGCGATATGTCGGTACATTACTTAAATACAATAACGTTACTAATAATAATAATAATAAATCGAGCGGTTTTATTTGTTGTGGGTGTCGCGAAGATTGAGTGAGGGATTTTTGTTTTTTTTTGTGTTTTTTTTTATCGAAAAATCTCTGCTTAAATTAGAATTTATAATCTACAATGAAGTTGTGGTCTCCCCGCGGGCGCTACGACCGGCGACTGCGCTCTGCAATCAGACAAACAAACGAACGTGGCAACATTGTGCATTGTATGACAACTGTCGGTTATAGCGGTGTCGCGAGCGCGCCCGGCGCGGACGCCCCTACGCATCTGCAACACTACACACGCTACACAACGTGTCCGCGACACGGACACACATTTGGCCAAGCTTTATATCGACTGTTGTGAACTGTACACGATCTCGAAATAGGATATACGCATATTATTTTGTAGTCTGGTCCGTAAAATGGCGAATGTTTTCATAGTTATTTCATTTAGTTAAACAAAAAAACATTGTTTGAGTATTGCAGTGACTGACGTTGTAATCTATGTTCTTGTTACTGAAGGCAAATCTACCAAGTTATGTGACTTCAAAATACAAGCACTAGTGCGACAAAAGTTTCAATTGTTTATAATATTATATACCTATATCCTTTTTGAAAACTGTACAATTCTAGTTTCAATTTATTGTTATTAGCATCGTAGATAGCTTAAGGCATAAAGATTGGGCGTTCACTATATCAATGGTGAAGTAAAACTACATAGTATGTCACAATATCATTTGCACAACTCCAAACATACACCAATAATAATTTAACATCAGACAGTATATCAATAATATTATAATAACATGCAAGAAACTGAAAGAAAATAATGTTCATAATAATAAAATCATAACATGCTCATTTATGCACAGATAAAATATTATTTATAACCAGAATCCCTGAAAAGTAATGATTAAGCCGATATTGTGATGTAAATTATTTGTAAATCTACTAAAATAATAATAAAATACATGTAGGTAAGCTTTCGATATCTAAGAGCATCTGACATAGGTGATCAATGCCCACCAAGTGATCTGTGATAACATGTTGATTGCAAGAGAAGTGTGTGTGCTGTGTAACCCCTCCACCAATCCTCTAGGCCTCTACGAGTTGCAAGAGACCTATGCCCAACAGTGGGCTACAATTGGAATCATTTTCCCCGTGACTACATTTCGATTCATTGGTCTTATGTCATTTCGTGTCACATCATTATTTAATGTTTAGTTTGTAAAGATTAATTATTTGTTCATTGTGTTCGAATATCAGGCATAGGGAAATAATAAAATGTGGTTATGTAGGTAAGTTGTGGTATAAATGTGGGTATATATAAATAATAAAATATAAAAAACTTGTAAAGCTATAACAAATATTTTTTTACACATTGCATAATATTGTTGTATAAAATAATAGTATTATCTGCATGTATCGATGCTCTGAGAAATAAATATAGTTATATAAGTACATATAAGATATCACCACAAAACATTTACAGCAACCATTTAGCTACACAGTTTAATTTTAACACATCAATCTAGGCACACCAAATATTAATAAGATACACAGGAGTATAACAACGATGAAATGTCCAAAATCAGAGACAAATAATATCTTATAAAAGATAAATAATCTTCATATAGTCTGTTTTTTTCGTCGTCGTCATCGTTCGAGTAATTTGAAATTTCGTGTTGAAAGTTTTTGGTATTTTTTGTGAGCTATTTTTAGATGACTATGTTCACAACGAATATTTGATACTTAAAAACCAAAGCCAATTTATTTTATAAAATCTAGTTATTCAGACGGAGACTCTATGGCAGAATTATTTGGAGTCAACTTAATTAATATTTAATTTCATTCAAGAACTTTTAAGAAATGAACTGGCAAAACAAATACAATTCATATACTGGAGTCTTAACGTCAGTATCCAAAAAATTATGCATCATTATTTTAGCAAGTCGTAAGTAGATATTCTCAAAATGACTGATTTAAGCACATCAATCATCAATGATTTAAGCATAATTCAACCGTATTAAAGTTTAGGATGACACAGATTAATAAGAATATACAAATTCAATTTATTTAATAAAGTGAAGGAGGTGCGTTGAGAAGGCCCATTTTCCGCCGATCACACTCGAAAACAAAGTTTTAATTTCCGAATATTATGTAATGTCTTTGTACACTTAAAAAGATATTATTTTAGATGTACGCCATAAGTAATATAATTTCATATATTATTGCCAAAAAACAGGAGTTTTAGCCTGTTTTGTACATTTTTGGTGTTTTTTTAAATCTTTAAATCCCTTTTTTTGCGAAGAGTTCTATGAACCATTACCATTCAATGGCCTACGATTCTTACCCAATATTTAAGACCCATGTATATTGTATGTTTTTGGGTCTCTATAACTCTTTTCTCGTTTCAAATGTGTAAACACAGGATAAGAAATGTATTAGAAGCACAATTGACCTTCAAAATATCGCATAGCATCAAGAATCTATGTCATGATTCGTGACGTTCATGACACGTCGTAGATTTTAAGTCTATGATTTCTATTAATATCTACGATATATTTTTTATTTCTAATGACAGGATATAAATTGACTATAAACAGAAACTAATTTAAGTATGATATTAAACTTTTATCATGCGGACACTAAAAATTTTAACTCAAACAGGTAATCACGATTTTTATTATTTATACTAATATTCGGACTCAATCCATAGATCGTCGTCACGGCGAGACTATTGACAGCTGACACTTGACAAACATTAATGACAGGCCTGTCAACTTTACGTCTTATCTTGTCAATATCGGTATAAATAATAAAAATCATAAGTATCCGTTTCAGTTAAAATACTAACGTATGCTGCGATGAAATTCAAGCATGACACGCTCCGAAAACAGTACACTTTTCGTTCTAAATGTTACACGTGATACTTTGTGGTGTATGTAGTTTCATTTTATAACTATTTTTTGTAAACATGTATAAGAAAAATCACTAAATAGGTTAATAAAATTAGAACGGTTAATAAAATTAGAACAATAATTTAAATGCATAATTGTCTGATAAATAAGGTAAAAATATATCCACCTACAACACTTTAAACAGTAATTAAAACATGTCACACACTTATTTTGTAAAAATAATGGTTTAAAAAAATCTTATGATAATAAAAATTTAAACGCTCAAAGGGTTTCAAATCTAAGAATAAACTATTATAATAAATTGTTATTAATTGGTGTTGTGAATCCCCAACATACATCCCACATGTCCTATTAAATAATAAGTCTTAACGCGAGATTCATGCCAAATTAATTACCGCGCGCCTGCTTAAAAATTAATAAATTATCACGAGAACCTTCTAAAATCATAAAATTATCTTTATATTCTTCATGGCTTTAATTATATTTCGTGTACAAAAGACGATAAGAACACTCGATAATCCGATAATTTCCGTACAATAAAATATAAAAATTATATAACTTGTCAACATATACCTTCGGCAGTAGAACAGCAGTATATATTCAAACGGCTGGTAAAATGCATGTTACATGCTATTAACTATTCTAAACACGTTACCATAAATACTTTATGTAATTTTCCCCCCCAATTATTAGCAACTAACGGCGAGTAGGGTAAAGAAAACGGTGAGGGTAAAGAAAAGGTTGAGGGTAAAGAAAAGGTTGAGGGTAAAGAAAAGGTTGAAGGTAAAGAAAAGGTTGAGGGTAAAGAAAAGGTTGAGGGTAAAGAAAAGGTTGAGGGTAAAGAAAAGGTTGAAGGTAAAGAAAAGGTTGAGGGTAAAGAAAAGGTTGAGGGTAAAGAAAAGGTTGAGGGTAAAGTAAAGGTTGGAGTATCGAAGCTATAGCACATGTAGGGCCGATATAAAATACGTTCATATTGCAACAGAAAACAGCGAAGCCCAAAACCAAGCACGACTACAGACTAGTTGTAACACTAACACCAAATCTCGAGTTGACGACGTGCGATATTCACTTTCGTAGCAGCACTTTTATGGGTGGTCGCTAATCTTCATGACTTTGATCTTATTAATGGCAGGTTACTACCGTGTGAGGTGGATTAATAAAATGTTTGTTTACATTATACAATATGACATCGTTAGCCTTGGACACCGTTTGATAATTTCTTTTAACAACTTTTCACTGAAAATCGTTTTTTAAGTAATCTAGTAAGTTTCACAGAATTGTTTTTTTAAGTACTCGTTCTTACGTCATTAAAGTTCAGTCTTCGTGTAGACCTGTAAGGGTCACATGAACATATCAAAGTGAATGAAAGAATCGCGAGTACCCTTTGCATATTCAGCTCAATGCATAACACGCGCTTATCCCTCGAAAATTGGTTAATAGTATAAATGGATGCAGTATATTCTTGCCGATGCTCATTAATCACTTGGGTATCATTAATTAAAAAATATATGTAACTAAGAATCATTTCCCTACTACACAGTAAGATGACTATAATATAATCATTTATAAAAATGACTATCGTCTATTTATTTCTCATTGAACTGACATGAATCGTTTTATTATCTCAACACATGTCTACCACTAGCTCTAAGAAAAAAATTTATACGAGATGCACAGCCACATTATGCATCAACAATAAATCCCCACTCGGAGCATCAACCAAGAACACACGACAACCACAGGCGGCCACATCCGCCAACACTATCTACCCACACACCGACTCACCGCGCCATTCACTGGTGCCCCTGGTGGTTCCCGTGCGAGTCGCCCGGCCCGCCCGCGTACGGGTACGGCGCGTACCCCGGGTACACGCCCGGGTACACGCCGTACTGCGGCCCGTACTGCATCATCGGCGAGGAGCCGGCGCCGCTGCCCGGCGGCGTCGGGTTCGGCTGCGGCGTCGGCTGCGGCGTCGGCGCCGACGACGGCGTCGCCGACTGCTGGGGCTGTTGCGACTGAATCGATTGATTAATATTTTAACATGTGATATGGCTGAGGAAAGATAACTCCCAATCGAATGTATAACTCGTCGCGTTACCTTGAGTTTCATTTGCGCCTCGATCGCTTCAGCTTCCTTGATCTTCCCGATGGAGCGGTAGTAATCCGCCCACTGCGCGCTGTAGTCGCCGACGCCGCCTCCGCCGCCGCCGCCGGAGCCCCCGCCGTTGCCGCCGCCGCCGCCTTCGAACGGTGGCACTACGGAATAATTGAAATGAAGTATTTATTAAACCAACTCTTACACAGTTATACCTCCACACTAGGGTTAGGAAACTTAACCCTTCCCCCCTCTCGGTGACCACCAGAACCTCCCCCTCCGCCCGTCAGTGATCAAGAAGCAAATGTAGTATTTGCCAAGACACCTCCCTTCCCCGTTAAAATTCTCACGTAGTAATTAATAAATTTAAATACATATTTATTGCAAACAGAAAGTAAAAAAAAATATTAACTTGGCAACTTCACTGCACTGTAAAAAGCGCGAGATTTCTTTAGAGGATATTAACTACGTGACGAAAACCGTCTCCCCCTGTGACCGAACGTAACATTTTTGGAGACATCCCTGGATGGATCACGTAGTATGGGCACGTTCCTTCACCTTTGTCGTAGGTAGCATGGAAAAATACGACGTCACCAAACCGAACATTTATTAACAGCCAAGAGATTTGGACTTTGGGCCTGCATGCTTGGTTGGGATCCTGCATGCACCACCGATTTAAAAAAAAAACATGTATTTATCATCACCGACTACGGTGAACTAAAACATCAACATCAGGTTACATCAAACCTGCACACCTGAATCATCCACATTGGCCTCGAATTGTGAAGTCTGCCAATCCTCGCCCTGCCAGCGTTGTGGACTTTGGCCTGTACCGCTCAAATCGTAATACGCACGATCCGAGAACAAAAATTTATTTGTTAATTGGATGGAAGATTCTTAATGTAGCCTGCATGCGAGTATCAATGTATTTATCAGGGATGTTATGGAGCATCGTAACTGTAACCGAAACTATTGGATATCCGAAATAAAAATCCGTCAATAATCGTAAATACGTAAACGAATCAGTTATAAAAGTTTCGGTTAGTTTGGGATAGGGGCCAAACCTAAATGAAACTTTCATAGTTTGTTATTATTTCTACTGCTTAAATACAACAATATCTCGTATCCGTAACTGAAACTATCCGAAACTAACGGATAATCCGAAATAATTTAATATACGGATATTAAATTATTTCTGTATCTGAAACCGGTATAATAATACTCTCATATCCGTGTATCCGAAATTAAATAACCATAACATCCCCGGTATTTATACAAAAAATTGTTAGCACTCAATGAAAAGAGAAATTAATGTATGTGATCTTAATGTTAGTCGATTGTTAATAAAACAAATTTTCCTTACTGTCGATCTCACCTGACTGCGACTGTTGCTGCTGTTGCTGCTGCTGCGTCTGCTTGGCCTGCTGCTCGACGGCCTCCGCCTCCCTCATGAGCCCTAGCGAGCGGTAGTAGTCGATCCACTGCTGCGAGTAGTCCGGCTGGCCCGTGCTCGGGTTTATCTGCACCTGTTGCTATGCACCGATCAAACATCATGACCACCATTCTTTGCCTTATAACCATTGACTTATTATTACTAAAGTCAATGCTTATAACCCAATCAATGTAAGTCATTATTAATATGAACCAAACAAGCGCTCATAGCCATAGCCTTAGCGGCTTGCGTTAATCTTAAGTGATCGACAAAGTTAAGCAACAGCGGGCGCGGTCGGTAGTTGGATGGGTGACCGCTAGTGGCAAATATTTCTTGAACGCTTCCGTGCTTCGGAGGGCACGTAAAGCCGTCGGTCTCAGTTGTTATCAGTCGCCGTCATTAAGCCATGTCGGAGAGTAATAAAACATCAGACATTTGGGTTGGCCACTAATCTGCACTGGAGCAGCGTGGTGAAGTATGCTCTAGGCCTCCTCAGGTATGAGGAGAGACCCGTGCTCAGTAGTGGGCCATTATGGGTTGAAGCTACATGAACCAAAGTACACGTGGCAAGTACAAAAAAGCGATAAAAACTCCTAAAGTATTTCTGTTCCTACGCACAGGACAGCACTGAATACTTATAACTTATGCCACCAGAGTTAAATAAAGTAAACCCTATCGCCTACAGACATCTGATCCAATCGGGAATCAAATACAAAACACACAACTCCTGAAAGACAAAATAGTGTGTTATGTACCTGTTGTTGGGGCTGCGTGTTCTGATGCCAGTGCGGGTTGTACCCCCAGGCGGGGGGCCCGCCGCCGCCGCCGCCCCCGCCGTAGTACTCGCCGCCGCCGCCCGGCGGGCCCCCCGCGCCGCCGTTGCCGCCGCCCCCGTTGCCGCCGTTGCCGCCGCCCTCTTGGATGAAGTTCACCGGCTGTCCCATTCATATAGATACAGGCGAGGCTTTGATATTCACGGTCAGTACGCATTTGAAACGTTAGATGCAAAGCGTACGAAATTTTTTATTTATTGATAAATACACCTACTTACACAATTTGAACACACTTGTGTATTTATAGTTAAATGTAAGTGTCGTTGTAAAGTATGTAGGTGCTAAACAATTAAGACGGGTGATAAAAGTGCTCAACTCGAATGTGTCTAACTTTACGCCGCGTTTAGATACTCGGCGAGTTCGCGCGAATACGAGTATGTAAACAGACTATTCGTGCATCTTCGATATTCATGTATTCGCTCGTTCTCGGGCTAGGTGTCGATATATTGGAACAAAGGATGGAACAAAGGAATTATCGCTTTTCTTCGTTCACGCATTCACATAATTATTCATTGGAAACCAAATATGTATTCAAATGAGTATCTAAACGCAGCGTCACACTGGAGCGACCGTTACACTGACGAGCGTTCGTATGTAATGTAACCAAAGTAACACCCGGCTCGAAGGACCAAAAATATGTGAATATATATATGGATGATAATATATATGGAACTGTCCGCGCCAATTGCTTCTCATACACTGATTTATTGAGTAAAAAGTACAAATGATATAATGTTAAAGTACAGACGATGCAAATTTTGTTCGTGCTTCAATGCACATATTGTTCGGTCCCGTCCAGCCCTAATATAACATGACGAATAGCACACGGGTCTCACCATGCCGACTTTCTCCATGATGATCCGCTTGCAGTGCTCCACGGCGTCGGGGTGCCCGCGGATGTAGAACGTGCGGTTGTTCCGGTCGGCGCCCTGCGCGCGCCGGTCCAGCTCGCAGTGCGCGCCCGACTGCGCGTTTATCTGCTTTATGACTTCCCCACCTGATCGACACACGTTTAATAATAGAATTAGCGTAAAGACAATATTATTCTGTTTCCGTTAATGCTCCTTGCTCTTCAACTGGTATCCACAGACCATCGGGAGTTTGCAAAAATTAAAAGCTTGTATAGATGGTCTGCGAATTAATGGAAACTTTTATATTTGTAATTTTACAGGGTTTCGCATGTGACTCTCAAATTGTAAAACTGCTTGATGTCACGGGTGATGTCCCAGAGCTTAAAACCCATTCCTTCATCTGTTACACCTCGTCGAATCGAACCCATCAACATGTGATATATTTTATGGATGTCCCTTTAAAATCTAATCAAAGTGGTACCTAGCAGGTTGCGAGACACATACATACATACACATGCAGATACGCGCCCATGCTCACGTACACTCTTCAATTTATAAGCTCTATTACGAGCAAAATGTATAAGAAAGAGCGAGGCCATCTGCTACAAACATAAATTCTAATGTTTTAACGAGCTTTACCCGCGACTTCGTCCGCGTGGAATTTAACAAAAAAAAATCTAAAATAAAAGTAGCCTAATTTACTCCTTATGACATCAGCAATCTGCCAATGATAGTCCCGTAAAAATCGGTCCAGCCATTTCAAAGATTACCTCAAACAAACAAACAGACAGACAGACAGACAAAAATTGTAAAAAATGTTATTTTGGTATATGCACAGTGTATACATCCATAATTATGCATTTAGTAAAAAGCGGTTACTTTAATATAACAAACAGACACTACAATTTTATTTATTTGTATATAATATGATGTACAAACACCGACCTTTCCCTATAATAAGGCCGCACTTGACGTTGGACACGGTGAATGTGACGCGGATCTCCTGGCCGTCCTGCCACTGCTGGTACTCGCCGCGGTCGCCGTTCCGCTGGCCGGACGAGTTGCGCGGCCGGCCCGTCCTGTTCTCCTGGTCTCTCCGCTGCTGGGGACATAGAGCACGTTCGTTGTGTCGGTCTGGACCGAACGGCTTTGTCGCCAATTTGACGTACAAATTTTAGACAATTGGACGATTTTAGTACTGAAAGATTCGTGAGTGTTCGAATACATTTTACGAGTATATCACGGGCCACGGCTTACCTCACGTATTATAATTGTCGGATTCGCCCGACTAGTTTCGGACCATGTCCTTTATCAAGAGCCGCCGCCGACGAGGTCTGAAGCTAGTCGGGCGAATCCGACAATTATAATACGTGAGGTAAGCCGTGATATACTCGTAAATTGGACGACTACATTTTTAACAAGCTTTTATTTAATGTAACTCAGGATAGGGCCTAGACAAGGGAATTAACAGCACGGAGACTAAATTTATTTATTTACATATTCACTTAGCATTATTAAAGCAGTGTGTTTTGCTTTACAGACTATTAATTTATTATCTAAACAACGCTCATATACTTTCCTTTGCAGTCTAATTAATACACATTTAATTTCCAATACAAGAAAATTCAGATAAAAATATCTTTTTCCCAATTAAAAATTAAATTAATTTGTTTACTTACGTTAACACTAGCAATCAGATCCTCGATCATCTGCCGGGCTCTGTCAACTTGGTGCGGTTTCCCTTGCAGGTAGCATCTACAACATCATCATAATCTAGTAACGTGTATACAGGTCAGCATGTTTTTGCTGACGCAAATTACAACACAAAACTGTACGTCAATCTGTCCGTGTATGGCAAGTTGGACAACTCTGGTGCCAGCACAGCCCTACCAGACTGCGCATTGGCTGATTTTTTTGCCTGTGACTGCAAGTGCACTGCTTCAATCTGTGTATACCAACTAATGTTCTAACACCGTCTGCTGACCGGACTAACCATCCCAGCCCCCATTTGAGTCTTGTCGGTCACAGTTGTCACGACCGGCAGCGGAAGGTGCTGCACGCTCGTTTGCTACCTTAATTCCGTTAAAAAAAAATGCAGATTTGCTAAAGTCGACTGCATAAAGCACTAGATATTGTTATTAGTTCCGACAATTTTTTTTAGAAAAAAATCATAAAGCCATATAATGTAACTGATGCATGTAGTATCCATACCTCTTGTCCCCGGGGCCGTCCTCCCTCTCCTGATGGAACTGCACCCTGGCGCCGGTCTCGGCCTGAATCTTCTTGATCATGTCCCCGCCGCGACCGATCACCACGCCCACCGCTATCTTCGGCACCAGTACCTGTTACGTCACCATCCTAATATTAATTTTTGGCTGCTAATATTATGTCTTTTCATTTGGTGTTATTTGTGAATTGGCTTACTGCTTGCTGGTCCAAAGTCTACTGTGACCAAACCTGATGATAATGGTGGAATAATCATAATCAATATAACCTAACCTCATTTTAGTGTCAGGAAATACAAAAAAATGGGACAAAGATAGACACAACAAATATATAAACATACACACTACTAAAATATAGCAAAAATACATTACATTCACAATGGCATAGCATTTGGCAATATATAAATTTGGGATTGCAAGTAATGGAGATCAAATAAAAAAATATATAATTCATCAAGTTAGACATTCAAACTTAGATTAAATCAAAGAGAGAGGAAACAATGTCAAAGAGAGAAAGAAATATCGGAAAAACAATTCGAAATCGTGAGTACCCGTATACATTATAATGTCAAAGAGGAAAGAAACCAAAAAGAAAAATTTAAGATTATTATGACATTTAATAATATACAAATACAAGCAACCATATTATTATATACATGTTACAGGCACATAAATGTACTAGTGGATAGTAAATCACATCAAATAATAGTTATAATTACTATAATATAATCTTATAATGCTGTCATGGTTTAATCGAATACCGCTTATTGTTTGGCCCGGAAGGTGACAGTGATGACATTGGTATTGCCGATCTCAATGGGCGACGGAGGCCACTTGTCATCACTGACTTACTGACTGACGTATCAACGCGGGGCCTAAACTATAAGGGTTAGAAAATTTTTCACAGGTGTTCCTTTTATTATTATTAAAACTAGGAAAGGATTTTTGAAAATTCACCCCCTAAGCGGGTTAAAGGGGTTGCCAAAGTTAATATGAAAGTTCTCTGATTTTATCAACTTTTATATATTTAGGGATTTTTGGCGGGCGAAGCCGCGGGTGTAGGCTTGTTAGTTATATGAATTGATTACATATAAAACTGCTTGCATAACATTTCCATTATCTCCTTTTCCACACCAGTTCCGTAGCGACTACTCTACAAGCCATGCACACCTTAACCACATAGACAACCTGCTCATAGCCCGTATTATTTGACTGCACTTTTTGTACCTGTGTACAGTCTTTGACCAATTTATGATAATCTACAATGTTGTTTGTCCGCTCAAATAGTAATTTTTAAGATGCCGTGGAAAAAGAAAATGATGAAACTATGAACCAGGGTGAGTTCTAATTGTTATTCATTGACAAGAAAAATAGTGAAAACGTTTCGCTCTAATTACATGGATTGCGTTCACAGCAAGCTATTACATTAGTTATTTAGCTATTTTTTAATGTAATAGCTATTATTTAGCTAAATTAAATTTAATGTAATAGCTATTATTTAGCTAAATTAAATTTAATGTAATAGCTATTATTTAGCTATTACATTTGTTCACAGCAAGCTAATACATTATATACATTATCAGCAGCTATTACAGTTAAAATGTTAAGGATCCGAGATGTTAGACATAATATAGAAGTAATTAATAAAAAACGAATACTGTCAGTCCAAATATTGATGTTTTGCTTTGCTTACGTTAGCCACCATTTTGCCAATGCTTCCTCCTATCTCATTTTCTTCTACGTTAAAATGTGTCTGTCTCTTTTTCTCCGTATCATTTCATTTGCGCGTCATTTCCGTTTCATCGAATTCCAGATCACAACGATACCACAGAAGTTTTCACTTGAAAAACTGCAAATCTATTAAACTATTTGAGCGAACATCCCGTACAGTTACACAACACCGACAGCTACTACCACCCATGCTCACCAACGGCAGCGTATCCACTCCCATCGTTAATGCAGTCTTGATTGAACATATCTAACCTCAAGATCACAGACCTCAGTGGAGTTTGTAGCCAGGCCGTTGCCCTGGTCCTGTTGTGCATACATGTCGTCGTAGGGAGGCCTCGGGGGTTGTTGCGGGTCCTTGTCGGCCAACAGCTCGTAGACTAATTGCTTCGCGTGTTCCACTTTGGCCACGTCCCCGGATATACGAAGCGGTTTCTCCTGTACAAATAGATATTAGTGTTGTGAGCGGTTGTGTAAATCGAATAGAATCAAAGGCAGAAATGTACAAAAATTACATTTTGATATAGTCTGTACAGGATATTTATAATTAACTTTAGGTTTAAGATATTACATAATTCACTTAACACGAGAACTTGCTTGTTACGTTTTTGAATTGCCACACATCGTCGCTTAGTGAGTCATTTTTATCAACTTTACAGGGGACGCAAAAAAAACTGTGCGGTTTTGAGAGGCCAACCGACTTGAGCGCTGAGACTACTTTTCGAATTATGCCTTCTGATTGACTGAAATCTATATCATGCGACCAATGGTCAGCCGCGCAATGAGCAATTCCATCCAAAGGATAAAAATAAGTATAATTCATTCTCACAATATTCATATGATGTGCACTTACATATTCAGTGTTGGGTCCATCTTGTATGACGACCATTTTTGCACCCGACTGCTCCTGAAGTTGCTTAATGGTTTTGCCACTCTTGCCGATGATCAGACCTACTTTGGGACCCGGTAGCATGATCTCCTCCTGTGAACAAACATGGATTTGTCAAAGACTATATGGCTACGACCCCGCAGCCTAGTTGGCAGTAATTTGCTTACAATGGGCCCGAGTCATTCTGGTCGTTCTGTGTCGGTCACGGTCGCAATGGGCGGCATCGGTTGTGCACGCTCGTTCGCTATGTTAAATTCATAAAAAAGTCTGTCAAAATATAGATTAATACTCACAGTAGTTCCCAAACCGCCGCCAGAGTTCCTGCCCATCGGCGGCATGCCTCCCCCCTGCGAGCCGCCCTGCGCGCCGTCCTGGTGCTGCGGCGCGTTCTCGCGGCCGCGGTGATTCACTATTTGATTCACTAGTTCCCTAGTTGCGATGACAAAATTTTTTATTTATTTCAACTTTAATGACCACAAAATATATGAGGTACATATGGCTAGCTTAATGCCTGATGCAATCTCTACCAGCTAACCATTAGGCCAAACAGATATACAGGAATTATAATTAATTATAATGTTAGAGGAAAGATTTTACGACGATGACGCATGATGGGAGAAAGCCGATAACACGATTTAAGTTTAAAACTTAAACTACGTAAATAAGCATTGAAAATTTAAGTGAGAATGATCGTTAACCAACATTAAATTTTCCAAGTTCAAGATCCTAATTAGTTAATCAAAATGAAAAGTTATAAGAGAAACCTAAATATGATTTTTAAATAGCTATCCAAAGATACATTACTCGATAGAGTTCGTCAATTTTATGTCTTACTATAATTATGGCGCCTGCTTGCCGCCATATTGAATGTTGATTAGGTACTATCATGTCTTCGTTGATACTCGCAAGATTAAGACAAATTGATTGAGGTAAGAATCAACACAATAGGCCCACGCGTTACGTCTCTAGATCGCAACTGCTAGTGTATTTTAGGCCACTTTGACCTAAAGCATATAATCACTCGCTTGTCTTGCCATTGTTAGTTTATTTTGTTAAGGTACATGGTAGACGACCATGGCTATTCATTGAACATCGCTAAGTAGTATGTTTAATATGTATGTATTAGTTAATTTCAGCAGAGGATAAATTCTTGTTTAATACTTTGTAAAGCGTCATTTTTCTATACCTAGTCACGTTTTAGTTTTTAAACTTCCTAAGTAACAGCAGTGCAGAAACATTCGCAATACAATACACTGATTGATCTTGATAAGTAAACAATGTTAAGCGACTATTCTAATGATAATAATATGTCAGGGTAAAAAACACAATAGAATAAAACTCAATACAAAATTTTCTAAAGAAGTGACCCTTCCTAATATACGTTCTTTTCAACAGGCTACAAATAAATATTATTCGAGACGTAGACAATAACGAACAATATCGCAAATACAACAGATGCTTCTTTAGTAATTGCTTCGTCAGCTACTTCTGTGGCGACACTAGATTTAACCAGTAGTCCCATGACAGAAAATTACAGCGAGGAAACCTTGTACTTGGGTAAAGTCAACTACTCTGAAGAAATGAAATGAAATTTATTCCAAGTTGGTTTTTTACAAACACTTTTCGAAAATCAAACTACTCCATCGCTTCAACAAAACCCTACCGTGAGTAGTCTTGGAAGAAGCGGCAAGAAACTTCCAAGTAGCTTCTTTTGCTACTCACACTACAGATTGCACTTACTAGTACTTCAACTAGCAATACAGTGGACAATACTCACTTGGCCCTCGATATAGCTTCCCTGGAGCCCGTGAGCGTGCACAAACGGTCCGGCTGGCCGCCGGAGTCGGGCGCCATTTGGATCTTGCAGCCAGATTCCGCTTGCAGCCTGGTTATTTGTTCACCACCGCGGCCGATTACTAAGGACAAAAACAGAATAACAATATCAATTTGCAATATACTTATATGTACATTATAACAATATCATAATGATCTTGGTAGTGACAAGGGGGAGGGTTCCTCTGGTCGATTCCCATGGCAGACATTTTTGTGACAGTTAAATGATTGTACTCGGGTTGCGTGTATTCGTGGTGTTGCTTGTGTTGTCCAAGCCACCTGCGTCACAGCGAATCCTAGTGCGGGTATGAGTGTGTTAGCGTTTGTTTATTTAAAAATAGAAAAATAACTACGATGCCCACTTGTGCATAAATAATGGAGGAACTAGCAATTTTTACAAAATTGTGACATTAATCAGTTAAGGGTTCCTGAGAATTTTTTGTGACATTGATATTTTTGACACAGCACGAAAAATCCTTCAAGAAAGAATTGACCGATGTATGAGTTCACAATTGTGTGGTTTCAATTACTATATATTTAAAAGTAATATAAAAAATAATGTACTACATCTACTGTTATACCAAATTGATTATACTATACAATTATTTTAAAATTTTCTTGCTGCTTTGAATGGTAATTGTACCAAATTGTTACAAGCACATTTACATTCGGCAAGGTTAACACTCATCTGTTTCATATAAATGATTTTAATGTGTTGTTTGAAATTTTTTTTAATGCATGCATCTGTATCTACGCATACATAATTATTATTAACCAATATAAAATATAGAACTAACTATACAATACATGTATAGCATGTGGATAACAGAGTTGCGAGTATTAATTTGATTACACTTTTTTATACACAACACCACTTTTTTATAGTATGAAATAATACTCGACGCAACATCCGAAAAAATTTGTTATTTTCGGACTCATGTCTGACTTTTCTGAAAAATTTTAATCTTTTAGTATTGAAAAAAAAAATGAAAACACTCACGCCCCCGCACTAGGATTATGTGTCGCGGGTGGCGTGGATGACACACACGCATCAATAAATTTGTTTTTCAATTTTTTGTATCAACTCGTTTTCGAGATATCGAATTTTGAAAAAATTCAAGGCGTTTTCTTCAAACATTCAAGAAAATTGTTCACTCTCATCGTGCAGTTACAGGTGGTTGGGATTGAAATCGAGGCAGTTCTTCTTTCTGCGAAATCTTAAGTCTATACTCTACCTACACGTGGTGTGAAAGGAACGGCTCTTTCTAATTCAAAATAATTTATTCATGCAACACCGTTTCGAAAACGGTGCCATCATTATAATTATACTATTATCGAGGAGCCAAACGGCGAAAGAATCTTATCTAGCGATAAGAATTCTCTTGTACTAATGTTTTTCTTGTGTGCAATAAAGAGTATTTTATCTAACTATGATGATGCTCAATGCTCATAAAATTAATTAAATAAAAATTAAATTAATAAGTATAAAAACAATAACTTTACAACACCAAACAACAAAAGCAATCTATGTTTAAGTTCTAACACTGAATTGAAATCAAACATTAAGGATAACAATTATAAAAATCTTTTATCTACACATCAGTTTACTTATATATTTTATGTCTATTTAATTTTATTATGTCTAAACATATATTATAGATAAAACGCAGTAAACTTGGCCCTTCCATGGCATCTCGGCATCTCATCTCGGGCAAACAATAAGTCACTGTCCATCAACTGCATAGAGTTCATTTTTAACAAGCTTATTAACTCTGATAGTTGTAAGTGACTGACTTAACATTTAAACACTGAATGTTATGTCATGTCACCATAGGAGGGCCAAGTTTTAAGTTAAAATATTTGCTTTAATTTAATCAAGTATATAAAAGTTATTTGTCATTTAAACAATCTATTTAATACTCACACACAGCAATAGAGAACGATTGCAAAAGCTTATGCAACAATATATTTTTATTAAACATAATTATTTGAGTTTTCCTCAAGTGGTCAAAATTCAACTAAAATTATTATTATAAGAATCATGAATAGACCCATACTTTAAATTTTACAGTAAGAAATTAAAAAGTTAAACAGCCTAAAATGTCTTGTAATATTTTTGTCATATTCATAGGAACATATCTATGTAGGTATATACATATATATATATTAGCCCCCTATTTTATTATCAAGAATGTTGTAACTTTGGTAACTTGTTTGCCATTTAAAAAAATACGCCATTTGACATCTGTCAAAATGACAATGCAAACAGTACAGGCTAATAAGCAATCACAACGCTTAAAACCAGTTTTACTACAGAAAAAGGCATGGTTTATGCGTTGTGATTGTGATCGCTTAGTGGAATGCGGCCACAAAAATTCGAAATTGACATTGACAGTGACTAGAGTAAAGCCTTAAGTACATATTTTGACCAATCAATGGACAGTTGCCTAACTTCTTAATTTCCTTCATTGTATCCACTTACAAACGATTCATCCAGAAATATTTAACTGTTTTGTTTTAAAAAATTGTATTAAAAATATTTTGATTGCCTTATGATCCTTTGAGGAAACCACAACAATACATGATGAATATATATAGATAATACTCACTCAAGCCAACCATATTATCAGGAACCCTGATGTATTCATTAAGGGTCTGATCAGCCATCATGTTGGGGAGCCCGCCGGGAAGAGATGGGGCTGGTTGGTTGGTCTGGTTGGCTGGTTCACACATAGCAATATGAAATTATTGCAAAAGCTTGTGCAACAATACAATTATTGTTAAACATCACAAACAAACTCGTACGAGTTTACAGAAGTGGTAGAAATTAAAACAGAGTTATTATTAAAAATATGAGGAAATCACTTCATGATTTCTCTGCCCCAGACCTACTAAAGAACTAACCCACTAACACTATAACATTGATGGCTGACTGATTAATCATCCTAATCCAAATTTGAGTCTTATTCTGTGTCGGTCACAGTTGTCATAGGCGGTGGAAGGTGGTGCTGCATCCTCATTTGCTATATTAATTCCATGAAAAAATCTTGAACTTTCATGTTGCAAACTTTTTTTTTTTTATACATGACCAAAGCCAATAAAATTGTAATATCTAATTAATAATATGACCAATACATTTAAAATTTCATGAAAAAATGGGGGAAAAAATGGCTATTAGTGAAATTGTATTCTTGGCCTATTTAAGACATTTTTTTACTTCTATTGGGACAAGCACTAACATTGCAGGTAGATTTAAAATTTTACTGGATGAACGAGAGAGATTTAGTAATAGGGTAGAACTCATTACCTAAAGGAAGATAAATAGATGATACTCACTCAAGCCAACCATTTTATCAGGGACCCTGATGTATTCATTAAGGGTTTGATCAGCCATCATGTTGGGGGGTCCGCCGGGGGGAGGGGGTGCCGGTTGGTTTCCTCCTTGGCCGGTGATACGCGCTGCTGCCGCCGCTACTGCCGCTGCTATACCACTGCAGTTCAAAGTTACATTACAATATATTTTGTACACATTTTTGTGTATACAAGGTGATTTTTAATTCCATTCGCTATACTCGAGGACTTTAAAGAACATGGTCATAGGTAATGATTAAAAATATAAAGTCAAAATTCTACACGATACTTATTTCAAAAGTGGCAATCAAGATTATCTAAAAATACGCGGAATGTATGGCAAACAGCTGTGTAGGTACTAAACCGGCCTGCCGGCGTTCAGCGGCCGGGTTAATGACCTTGTTTATACCACGCGGTCGAGTATGTGTACATTATCAGTTTGTAATGGATAATTACGTCAAAATTTAAGCACCCTTTTTTAATACATATTTGGAACGAGAATCGAATACTGAGTATCCCCTATTAATATTCTAATTGACAAATAAATCACCTTGTATATCCTAGTATTGGCAAATCTACATTTTGCACATTTTACAAAAGATTTTAAGATAAATGTTTAAAATCAATTTATGGGTTCATTTTATGTCTTTTAATTGTGGTTCCTAGCAAAGAAATGAATATAATAGATAATCTAGGGGTGAATAATATTAAATTTTTTGAATATGTATGCCATATAAACTCAATGTCGCTTCTTAGCAAATATGCCAATATATTAGCAGCGATTGAGCGATATGTGTAAATATATATTTTTAATGTTATTGTATCAAAACTTTTTGTATATAATAATACACTGGCTTTTAATATAGCATAATTTCACTCAACAGTATCAGAACCAATTATAATCAGTTATTTGATCTTAAACTTAATTATGGCATTAATCTATTAACTAATAAGATAATTAGATGCTAATTACTTTGATAGCACAACATTATTTTGAATTGGTCCATTTGGTAAACCATATACAATTTTTTCAACTAGTCAATTAAACCCACTTAACAAAATAGTTAATAGTATGTTTATAATATGTAATATGTATGTTCGATACTACTTTACAAATATTTATGGATCATACAAGTTTATATAGGTGTCATAAATATGATCTATGAATGTATTTAATAATTTTATTTGTTATTTTTGCATTGTTAGTATGTAATGGAAAGTCGTAAGGTAACCGGACGAACCTCATTGGTGGTGTCGGCTGTTGTTGTTGAGGTTGATACGCCGACTCTGTTGACGCAATTTTTTTCGCACTCGGTTCTGCACCCGTTGCTCCGTCTTCCAAAGGCCTTTTCGCGGCACTACTTTCGATTTTAGCTGCGATCTATCAAAACAATCACTATTAACAATGGCCACGAGCATAAATTTGCCAAAAATAACACAATTAAATTCAAAAGTACGCCAAATTAGAAGTAGGTTATGCGAATGTCGTGCAAATTTACAGTGGAGGGAAAACGAAAAACATTAATAAGGAGGGTCAAATAATTCTAAACGACGGTAACGCGATTACCGTCGATATAAAGAAGGTATTATACAAAATGTTATCTGTAAATACGACGCGATGGTGTCAGAAGTGCCTAATAAGCGATTACGAGTATCCTCCTTACCAATCTTGCACGTTGTACAGCAGCCACATATCCCCCTGTTTGACTATTGTTTTGGAGCGTAGCCATAGAAGAATAATCACTCATGTTTAAATTATATTGGACATTCAACCGAATAATACGGCAGCCATGAATAAGGATCAAAAGATCCAACAAAAATTAGTTCACTATTGTCTCGCAAGTTGCGAGTTGCGAGAAAGACGCTGACCATAAACTAAAAGAGAGTTGTAGGCTTGTAGAGTTGTATTGTAGGGTTGTAGGTTCATAGAGTTCATAGTTTCCGTATAATACAAAGTACTCTGTGGTTCATAGCTTGTAGCTGAAAGTGAAACTGCTGAAAGGAGCCGATGAGCCGAAGTTGGAGAAGCAATTTAGCCCATGCGTTATTGAGTAAATTATAACCAATAGAATTTCAGGAAACCTTTCTATGATTGGTTAAAATATTTGTATTGAAGTAAAGCGAATAATAATAGAGAACAATCCTTTAAATTTCTGTCATATGTACAGATATTTCTATTGTTTTGTTTTTAAATCAATAGACTACATTCAACTGTAGAGTTGTTGAAATGTATAAAATAAACTATTTTCTTCAATATATTTTCTTTAGTTAGTCACAGAGTACGTAACCTTTTTGTTAATGTAAAAGAAATAAAATAAAATTGACATTTTTGTTGTCTATGATAAAAATGCGCTGAGCGTTTCGTTTATGCTAAGAAATGCCGCCAAATCAAATATTTTCAAGTTAACAGAAATAAATTGCTAAAATCATATTAAAATAAGAAATAACCAGCTATATTGTATGCCCCATCCTAATAGTCAAAGTTATTTTTTATTCAGAGTTTTTAATTTTATTTCTTATTTCACAATTCTAAGGTAATTGTAAAAAATAGGGTTGATAAATTTCTTATTTAAACAATATTTTTATAATAAATATAATTATAATAGAATAAAAGTATTAAAAGTTACATTAAGTGCACTTTGCTCTTCATACAAACGAAACGCATATTTTTTTTCTATGTTGTGGGTGCGTGCATTTGTGTTGTCCGGTGTTTGAAGACGCTTGGAATTTGCTTTCAATTTCTTCGTAGGAAAAATGTCGGGTGATACCGATAAAGCAAAAATCAGTGATAATCAGGTATAGTTGTGATATTTATTTTTGTATTAATTTTCTACATATTAGTGCGCGTCTAGTAAGAACAATTTTAGCTGTGAAGTGGTGTTATTTCCGTGTTATATCACTAATGTTTGCCTGCGTCTCAACATGGCTGACAGAACGTTTGCTTCCCGCTAAACGCGGGAACTACGCCACGAAGGGTTGTGATATTAGTCCATAATTTTCATTTTAAAGTGATTATGCGGTCTCGATCAGTTACTGAAACTGATTCTAATGACATATTTTTCAGGATTTCGCATATTTCTCACCCCCGCCCCTTTGCATTTCGTTGCAGGGCCTTTGTTAATGTGCACGATATAATATGACATTGATAGGAAATCCGCATGACCTTGATAAATTGGTTCTTGCGAAGTTTCTATTATAAGGTATCATACTATGTTGTTATTCCATTGGTGTATAACTTGGCGCGGCCTCCTTTACGCTCGAAGCACATCGGGCAATGTAAATAAAAGCTTAGGCACCAATCTCCGGGGCCTTTATTGGTGACCTCCTTCGTTTTTTTGCCGACTTTTTTGCGTCTGTTAGAATATAATTTTGCTATTCATTGATATGTGCGATTGCGTTGTTCAATGTGAATTGATCGCAATATGTCTCATTTTGACCTTAACATTTGAATAAAAATGTATTTTGGGTAATTCATCCTAGACGTATCTACTATCTACATAATATCCATACATATAGCGTGTATCTAACACGGTAGTATGAACTCATGACATCGTATTCAAAAGTAGGTCTTATGCTTTTGCTTATAAGGTTGATATTTAATTGAAGGTGCGTTTATACTGACGCTAACGTAAGACGAAGTTTGGAAAACTGGTTTTTTATTCATAAAATTGATTATACTTTATATTAGGTACCTATTTAATAATAAATTATATTTGGGATTTTATTCACTTCTACTGAATTTAGTGTTATCTTTATAATAAACCTTATCAATTTACTAAAAGAATGATTTATATGATGATTCTTAATGGAGAGAGAATAAAATTCAACAGATTACCATCTTTCATGCATACACTTATATATAAAATCATAAACAAAATTAAGAAACACAATTCCTTTTTATTTGTTCTAATAATTTGCGACCAATATGTAATTTTTATACTATAAGAAAACTATATTGCCGTTCATAAAATTTTCTCAAAAAAATTAAAGTGTATTACGATATAAGTACCTCAAACATTCATTACATACTAGTTTTTACCTGCGGCTCCACCTTCATAGGTGTCATCATCATGAGATCATGCTCTCAAGGGATGTCTAAGATAAAAACTATCTATCCTATGTCTTTTCCAGGGTCTATAACTACCTCCATACAAAATTTCATATGAATCTGTTCAACAGATTAATTGTAAAGACTTAGCAGACATTACTTTTGCATTTGGAATACTATGGATTACTGTGGATACACCGACAATTGTCGATTGGGCAACTTAAATGTCATCTGTTTTGTCCTCCACTTCACTTTTCATTTCCTAAATCTCGTGCATAATTCAATGTCAGTGTTATTGTTTGTTTACTTTCTTAATTTAAAGTAATTATCATTTGCCCAAAATGTGCCCTTGTCTAAAATATTAATACATAGGTATTATATATATATAAAACTAAAAAAGACAAGTTTTCCTTACCATACCTTGTTAAATTCCATAGAAACCATATGGACCAATTTGGTTCTTGTCATCATCACAACAAACAGTTATCTAAGTTCTAGTGTACTCATTGTGAGGGGCGAAAGGTAGGTGCACCAAAATGACCGAGTCCAAATTGATAGATTGTACACACTGAGAACATTGAGAACTCGGGAGTCAATTTTCTTATAATGTTATCCTTGTAAAAGCTGAACACAACTGAAAATTTAAAAGTGTAGGATTCATACCTGATTCTGCCTTGTGCCAACGCTAAGAGCACTAGAGTTATCTGCTGATAAAAATTTATAACTATGGTTCTGAACAAAACAACTCTTAAAACATATTTTCCTATTTACCCAGGATGAAGACAAAAAATCCGGAGCAGGTGATGGACAGACCACAGAAGATGAGTCCTCACAAGATTCTAAGGGTGAGTTGGTGTCACAGGAGCCCGCCGCCAGCAATAGTGCTGATGTAGATCCTCCAGCACCTAATGGTGAAGATATCTCAGGTCAGCGTCAATCTGTGATCTGTGTCTA
This sequence comes from Ochlodes sylvanus, assembly GCA_905404295.2. NCBI lineage: Eukaryota > Metazoa > Arthropoda > Insecta > Lepidoptera > Hesperiidae > Ochlodes > Ochlodes sylvanus. The sequence goes on from FR990149.1 coordinate 3,830,299, forward strand.
CGTCACGGACTAACCTGGGGCTTGTGTTTTGTGTTCACTGCCATGTGTGTTAAATTTGTGTGCTCTGGATTTCAAATTGTTCACACATTCATTTGTTTCACTTTTATACATACAACATTATTCACAAGTAAATACTTAATATTTTTCTATTATCTGTTACACTTCATAATACATAATAATATTGGGGCTTTTCAATGTAATAACCTGTCTTTTAACATATCACATATTAATTTGTAAATAATTGGGTGAAATGCCTCCATGGTTTACTGGAATCAAGTGTTAGTCATTAAAAATATCATCATCCATTTTTGTTCAACCTATTACTAACTCCTATATGTGTGTAAAGATTTTGTGGTTTTAAGTCACTTTGGTAAGTAGAAAATATTAAAAGAACAAGATAATTAAAAATATTTATTACTTTTGTTTATGCTTTTCAGTATTATAAAACCATAATTTATATAAAACACTTGTTTTTATGTATGTACGAATTTAAGTATGTATGTATCTATTTAATTTTACACCACTCTCAAATATCCAAATTGTCAAATATTTTTCACAGATTGATAAAATCAATGACGGTACAGTAATTTCATAAGACTTGCTATTTTAACTAACATCTTTATAAAAAAATAATATGACAGGTAAGTGGTGCATCCTACAAACCGGGGGCCCTGGTCTGCTAATTTATGAAACCTTCAATTGCATTGCGTCATATATTTCGTATACAAAATGTGTCAAACTATTCAAGCACGACGCAATTATAAAAATTAACAGACTTGGGCCCCAGAGACATTGCAACTAAACATTTTTAATGTAGCATTTATATTGCATCATAACTTTCTTTAATAATTATATATATATGTATATAATTTATTCATAACGACTAGACCCAAAGCAACAAATTAAATATATAAGTATGATATCAATATGTTCTGGTGACCGAGAGACTAATAGCCCGTTTACACGGTTCCGTGGTTACGCTTTGCTGACCACCACTATGTCGGCGGGTGTGAACGACGCGTCGGGTTTTATTTACTGTTATTGTAGTAGGTTCCACACAGACATACTTCTGTAGTCTGTTACTAAATTGATCTAGACATTCGTAAGAACTGCCGGGATAAAAATAAAAATAATTAAAATATTGCGTTGTAAAAAAAATATTTAGATAGCTGACATTCTGACAGGTTTGCCAGTACAGTTAAACTTATCAGGTAATTTTGAATTACGTAGAGTGGACATATTATATGCACAGTTGTGCAACATACACGCTCAAATTTACCTGTACATTGAACTCTAGGGTGTATGGCAAGTAAAGAAAACCATTTCTTTTCAGTAAAATTCTCCATGTTTATTTAAGTAGTGTTATTGAGTGCGTACAAGTATATTCTTGTTTAGAACATTTGCTATTAAGAGAAACGAGAAATGAACTGAACTATTGTTCATTGTTCTGACGTTAAAAAAAGTCTAATACACACATTAGTATAGCTTAATTGACTATAGTTTTGGCCAAGACTTAAATTGCAATATTTTCATAATCCCAGTTTATCGGGAATACGATGTCGTTGATCTCTTGATGGATATAAAGTTGGAGTCCTACTGATACTGATAATTATAAAGTTATGTTAGCTGTATTGATTAATATATTTCGAGTAGTGAAAGCAGCATCAAAACCAATCCACAGACTAAATTTAATTGGAATAAAATCTTATATAAAATTCTCGTGTCACAATGTTAGTTACCATACTCCTCCGAAACGGCTCGACCGATTCTCATGAAATTTTGTGTGCATATCGAGTAGGTCTGAGTCATCTATTTTTCATACCCCTAAGTGTTAAGAGTGACTCGCCTTAAAATGTTTTTTTTTTTTTTTCATTTTTTGGACAATTTTTTTATTGGTTATTTTCTTATGGTGTGGCATAAAAAAACACAATCTTAAATTTTCACTTCCCTACCCCCACCCATAAAATTTAAATCGCGCTTTTTGTATCTACACATATGGCGGAACAACGTTCGCGGGGTCAGCTAGTAATGTATAAAAAGATATCAGTACGTTACACCATGAGTATTTTTTAAAATATCTTTATTACCCAATCTACTACTACATACAAACTTACTACATAGACGTCAATGTAATAGTTACTTTTATAAATAACCTAATAACCTAAACAAGTTTGTATGTTATTGTAACATGACTGTGTGTAAATAAGTAAAATGATACTGGTGACACGATTTATATGCGACATTAAAAAAAGCGAATTATACGCAGTGCCCCGCCACGCTAAGACGCACATAAACGTTATGTGAATAACTTGAAAAGCGTCAGAACATTCGGATTTTATTGCGTTTATTCGAGTTGTCGTTCGACTTTAGCTGTATTGCTATATCCATTTATATTCTGATAGTGTTGAAGAAAAATCGATTAAAAAGTTAATCGTGATCAGATATTAATTTTTACGTCGTAATCAATAATCGTTAATCACGATTAAAAAAAAGGTTATTGATAGGTTAGGATTGGAAAAACTTTTCGCGGTTGAATTTTATCTGAAAATGTAGTCTTCGTTAATATTTATTTAGTTGTTATAAAATAAACTGTAATGTGCTTAGTCAATTTAAAGATTAATGATTATTATTTATCGCGATTACGATTATTACATTAGTTGACATTAATTCAATTACGTCCAAGTGCTATGCAATTTGAATAGATTAATAGACTGAAAATTTAATGTATCTGTTTTTAGAAACTTTTTGACATGATCCATTTAATGTTGTATCGTATAGTTGGATTTAAAGCAGTAAATTTTTATTGTTTGGTGGAAAATTTTAAATTAAAAACTGAGCTGATGGAAGTTACGAAAAAATTCAATGAATATATTCAGTTATATTATTTAAGTATTGTTGAACTAAAAGCCTCGTTCGCGCTTTTTTGGCGTCGTATAAATTAATAGAATTAAGATAATTGTGATCTGGAGTAACAAATAAAATTACTTTTGGATAAAAATATAGTCCCTCGTGGATGCTGCATGGCAGCGCTATACATATAATATAATATACTAAAAATACTTTCTTACTAATCATTAATGCGTTGCCCAGCAACTGTCGAACTCTCATATACATAATTATGTATAGCGTTAGTTGTTAACCTTATTGATGCACTTATCTAATAATATTTCGTATACCAAATGTGTCCAAACTATTCCGACACGACGCAAATGAAGCATTTATATAGCAGTCTTGGGCTCCAGATATCACCTATGATATGTATGAGTGGAATATTGGGTACAACCGTAAACCTTAATAAATAAAGAGTACATACTGACCATACTGTATTATGCCAGGTTCCTATAGTCGAAAAATGATTCATTTTGCTTACGGATAATAGAACTATCTACAAGGCCTAACTAAAAAGGGTTTTTAACAGGAAAATATTATGAGGAACGGCTTAAACGACTCGTTACAGATAACGATCGGTTAAACGATTGGTTAAATATAGGAATCGGTATTAATCTAATACAGATCCGTAGGAGCAAGTCGCGGTGCGGACGCTGTTAGCTCGCAGATTGCGCTGCAGCCGACACGGTGAGAACGGTGAAAGGCACCGAGGCACGATCACTAGACTCGTTATAAACGTTGCTTTTAATTCTAAAATAGCACATCGACAGTACAAGAGGCTTGTACCGCTTGTACGTCAACTGTTGGTTATGACGATGACGCGGTGATTATTGTTTAGGAGGTTAGTTAGGCAATTGTTTTACGGTTTTTAATAATCTATGGATAACCATCGCCCACCGATGCCATCATAAAACAATAATAACTAATCATAAAGCAAATTAAACTTTATTGACTAGTTTAAAACGTACAAATTCGTAGCAGTTACCTAACTGCGCGGCGGACGCGCGAATCGCTATCGCTTCATCTAACTGGGGCCTTAGAGAGTCCTACTTTCAAAGCATTTACTGTAACTGCTTACTACTGGTCTGATTATTATCTACTGTTTAAAAATTCATTTGTCATTCAATCATTGACAGATAGGCCCGGTAAATATTCACGTTCTATCTACCGGTTATCTATGGTTGGTGTAGCTATGGAGTTATCAGCGATCTTCGTTTATTTCGAGACCCGTATCGTTTACCTACCTACTTTTGTTTACGCAAATCTGTAGCTTATATTATTGTGATAATGGAGTAGATATTTAGATTGTGTGGTTATAATAATATTATATTATGTTATTTTCTTCCGATTGGTGTAGCACTGGACGACACGTGATGCTCTAATTTCACGCATAATTTCACTTTTTCCGTTTACATTGATTTTTATCGATCGTTTTCAAAGATATCTAGGTATAACTATAGATGCGTTACGTTCATAAACGTGAGATGCACTTTTTGATCCGCATCGATGTCATTACTGTTGCTATGGATGCGAAAGATAACTATGTATGTATGTACGTATAATTTCCATAAAATCAGTTTTTATCCTCACATGAATTTCCAAAAATCCTCTCTTAGTGCTCCTTTACACTCCCCAACCAACATGCATGCCAAAGTTCAAGTTCCTGCGTTAAGTAGTTTCGGCTGTGCGTTGTCTGTCAGTCACCCAGTAACGCAAGAATTTTATATATAATAGATTAATATGTCGAGGTAATATAATGTTTTTTAAGTATGTAATAGTATAAAATTGACCAATAATCACTCAGTTCAACGCACGCGGAGTTAAACTTGAAACACATTGGCAAACGAAAACGTTAAAAACTAAAAACCATCCCTATCCTTAAAGCTACACACAATTAAAAACATTCATTAGATTCATAGATTATATGGGCTTTTACAAGATGGACCTGTCTTGTTACTTTGTTTGTATATGCCAAATATCAATTAGATTAGAATTAGCTACCTCATATCCTACAAAATTAAAATTATGAATATTAATTTATGTAGTTCCCAAATAAATTTCTCGCATCCAAAACAGGTAAAATGTTCCATATAGCTATTGTTCTGATGACAATACATTTAATTTATCGTATCAGGCGTTACTTTGCGGAAATCCATTGTTATTTAAGTTGTATTGATATTTCTTTGCAACAATCCGCACACGTGGAACTTGTTTTGGTATGGACCCACCAGCCCTCCCTTATCTCCAGGTAGGTATACGTATACCATCACAACTTATTCCAATAGTACACGACACGTGTATCGCCCCAAAACAGAGCATCATCAGGTGATGTGGACTCTACAACGGTTGGTTGTCGAGTTTGAGGAGACCTACCTGGAGATAAGGGAGGGTGGTGGGTCCATACCAAAACCAGTTCCACGTGTGCGGGATTGTTGCAAAGAAATATTAATACAACTTAAATGAAAATGCATTTTTATGATAAGCATAACCTGATGCAATGCTTATGGCTGTCTCCTGGCAAGGATATTCCTAAACAACTGATTAACATCAGAGACATGACATTTTATATACTCCTCCATTACATCTTGACTGCCGCGGCCAGGCTTGAATCCGCTCAGTAATTAACAGCCCGACTCAAAGTTTTATATTTGTTGTATTGCAAATTGCAGCAACCTTGATTTTAATATTTTTAAACGGTAAACTTATTTTTAATTTTGTCATAAGCAGTTCATTCGTTCGTTCAGGCAATGTTAATGGCAGAGTTAATAATTTATAATGCGGTCCCGATAACGGGGTAGGGGGATAAGGGTATATTGGGTGCGTTCTCTTTGTTTGTAACCCTGTTGCATAGTAACACCGATTAATTAGTTAAAATTTTACGTGCTGGGCAGCGACGCCCTAATCTTTTAAGCGGAGGCATAAGGAAACGGCAAAATTTGTTTACGTCAATTGTATTCATTGGAACTAGACAAGGGTACGCACAATACGTAATGTTTATTAATTTTCGACTTAGTTGCATGTAACGTGACCACGACTGAATTTGATATATCGCCTCTTTGCTCAGTGACGTGTTATCTCGAAAAAATTTAATTTTAAAAGTGGCTGATTTTAATTTTAAAATAACGAATAAATAAATTCTGTGTGGACGAATGGATTTTTAACCCAAACATTTACTTCAAAATATTATGATTAAAGTTTAAAATAATAAGTAAAATTCATTCAATTACCTAGTTTTGTTTCAACCCAATAATAGCCCACTACTGAAAATGAGTCTCTCATACTTGAGGAGGGCTAAAGCATACCAGCACGCTGCTCGTGCGGATTTTTATAGTAATGAAGTCGTTAATAACTTATAATTTACGTAACGCTGCGTTAATATCGTTAAGTAGTTAAAATTTAATGACAAATTAAGTCCCTTAATAACGTGTGAATTCGTAAGGCGCTACGGATTTATCCCGTTTCCTTTGTCCCTACATTCAGTACGGACCCTCGCACGTTAAATATTACATTGGACGAACGCGTATCTACTACAACTTGATGTACACAAGTCGATGTCTGCACGACTTAGTTCGCGGTGATATCGATTGGGAATACCACAGAAGAGGTGCACAGGTAGTAGGATAGAAGTGTCAGGGTAGTTATTGTTGGAGCGACGCAATAAATAGATAAGATAAATTGACAGGAAACTTAACAACGGCAAATAGTTACTTGTTTTTTTGTCTAATAAAGCTGTTCATTGTAAATAAACTTCGGTTAAGTCAGTCTTTATCACAATATAAACCTGTAATAATTTAACAAAACAAAAGCCAACTTCAGCCGTAAGATTCGGACTTGGTGGCAGTTGACCCCCTCGGAAGTACGTTTCTTTAAAAAAAATCGGTTCACAAATGACGGAGAAAACGCTGAAAACATTACATAAAAAATATTATACTTGACGAACACACGTAAATTTCTTCTTTTTTGAAGTCTGTTAAAAAATGAAAATGTCTTAATTTTTAGAAAGAAACTAATTTATTTCAGGCTAAATCCCCAATAAAATTATTGTCCTATTCACAAATCTATTCTACTCTATATTTATTCTGTGGACATTACGAATGCGATTGTGATATGGGTTCAATTTAGACTGGACTGTTACAAGTCCCGTCACCGCGGTCGTCAAACACACCTTGAGCTACAATTATACGCTTCCTCCTACTGTCTACAGTTCATCAATATTGGTCATGCGCAGTATTATGCACGTTTGTACTCGTTGCTATTTTCTCGAGATTACTTCTAATATAGTACTGATAATGTAATCACTAGTATGTGTGTCAGAAATAGAACGCTCGAAAGAAATATTCGTCAGTTCGACAAGTCGACACTAATATTATTATCGAGGTAGCGTTGGTGAAAGATGGATGTATGTTAGCGTTTAGGGTACATCCGCCATCTTTAATCTTTACAATCGTCGAGTCCTCACTTGTTTACGTCATTGTACCTCATCACCATTTCAATATTGAAATGGTAATGTATGAAAGAATACAATTGAAAGATTTATGTATACAATATCATGTTTGTATTTTGAATATAAATATGGATTCTAATTTTTAATAAAATATTGTGACATGTATATATTTTCCTCACTTTTATACCCAGCCAGTTAAAGATACCTACATGATTTTACGTTTTTAAAAGTGGGCATTAGATTAGTAATTTGTAGTTCTACACATTTACCTAGCTAATCTAAAATGTTATATTTGTTATCAATATAGCATAAAAATAATTTTTGAACTACTATGTTTTATTGACGAAATGACGTGTTGTGTTGCCGGTTTACGTAAATTTGCATAAAACCAATAGTTGTTTTTTCGCAAAATGTTAAAAATGTCTTGGAGCTATTAATACTAATGACTGGTACAAATTAATTACTTGCCTTGTACCTTGCTACCAATATTGTGTGGTAGCTTATTTATTTCTCTCTTTTATTTACGATACATAGACCTTAAGAGATATGGATCAAAGTGAATGTGAACTTACTAATTTTTGGAGGTCATAATACACGCCAGTGTTCAACAGATTGAAGTTGAAAAATTCATAAAAAACTTATTTATTAAGAGTTGAACTAGGTAACCGTTACTTTCACTATGATGAAGTAAATTGAAAAATATAGTGATACTAATGTATCTATATTACTATTAATGTATGTATACGATACGATACTACGATACGATACGATACGATACTAATGTATCTATTAATTACATACATAGAAATATGTACATTTATATAAAATTACCCAATGCAACATCAATCATTGATACAACACAACTAACAATGATCATAATTAAACATTAAAAAAAAATTGTCTTTATAAACTGTACAATGGAATATGTAGGTATATTCAAAACTTGTCTATTAATGCCCATAGTATAATAACACTGTTCCTAGTTTGAATTGTATACAAATTGTATCCAAACTAAATGCGTACACCATTTACTCCTCATGCTATCCTTATCTTATTACTTTCTTATGCTTTTATGTGTGTGTGTGTGTGTTTTGGTGGCGTACAAACAATATATTAAATGAAATAAAATTGTTGTCTTTGTAATGAAAGTGTTGAGTGAAACGTTTGATTTGTACAGGTGACGCAAAATCAACAACGGCCAATGGTAAAGACGACGATGACGTCGGCGGCGACGAGTCAAAAGACGACAAGAGAGACGCTAAAGCGGATAGCGACTTTAAAAAGGTTATTTTTTTTTTCTATAAACTGAAGCGCTGGCTGACACACGTTTAAATGGCCAGATAAGAGTAGTAGTTTGTAGAATTGTTGGAGCCCAAGCTTTGGGGCTTGAGAGCCAGTGTTTTTCTTTCCTCTTGGCTCCTTCTTGGCCAACAATGCATCGCATAATCTCTATATGTCAGTAGGTAACGCAATAACAACGAACACTACGTAGTTGTCAAGATGTAACAGGTGCTAATCTACTACGTTATAATGAGAATGAACAGAGTTAAGTTGGTATATTATTATAGGGGTTTATTATTGTTAATTTTCATCCTATTGATGTCCTTCACACTAAAACAAAAGTTGATTAAAATTGTTAATAGTATCGTAACCAGCTAACCTTTGGGAAGATATTAATACCTCTCTTTCAATTTAACGCTGTAGTCAGTTTCACTAACAATGTTTTTACAATAGTCTATAATGAGCAGGAGTCAGTTCAGTAATTGTTATTACCATTTGTCGTTAGGAAGAGAACGGTGAGACCCATGAGGAAAATGACAAGGAAGGTGTAAAGGAGAACGACAAGGGTGCTAAAAAGACCGTGGCCGCTAAAAAGAAACCCAAGAAAGAGGTGAGAGAAACTGGAAACATATTTTTATGGCTTTGATAAATTGAAATCTAGTCAGATATTTTGAGCGATTAAGTGAAGAAGATTTTAATAATAAATCATCGAATAATAAATCTATTTCTATATTTATATATATAAATAATAAGTCTATCAATGTAAATTATTTAGTTTCTTGTGTAAACAAATATTAATTGTACAAATGGAACATAGAAATGTACTTTCAAAAATATATACTAATAACTAAAATAATATAAAAATACATTTAATTTTATGTATTGCATAATGAGTTTTTTATGTTATTTGATAGGACACTGAAGAGGAAGATGAGGAAGACGAGGAGGAGGAAGAGGAAGATGAGGAAGGGGAGGAAGGTGACGAGGAGGATGAAAAGGATGAGAAGGATCAAAAGAAGCCCAAGCCCAAGTGAGCCATATACTCTCACTATCATACATTTTTGTCATAAGTAATGGATGTTGTCTCTCTTTTTGAAGCTTATTGGCACTTGATTTCTGTTATCGGCTCCCCAAAGCAAAAGTATCGAAACTATTCTATGATGGGACAAGTACCAGCAACAATTTGGCACCAGTGGTCCCATAGGGTGAGGAACACCAATATTCTAGTGACATTACCTCAAACTCGAGCAAAGTAAAATCATTTAATTTCAAGCTCTTGTCGAAGTGTAATTGACGGAATAAATGTTTCTTCTTCTTCTTCAGTATTCCCATAAGAAAATGACACCAATATGCCGTTCTGTTAATCCAAATTAATACTAAACTTTAATCCCAATATGCCATTCTGTTAAATCACAATCACAAAATCTTTATGAAATGTTTGCCCTCAGAGCAAAGAAGCCAGTGAAGAAAGCCAAGTCGGCGGACGAGGAGGGCGATGAGGAAGAGGGCGACGAGGAGGAAGGCGAGGAGGAGGAGGAGGAGGAGGAAGAGGAGGAGGAGGAGGAGGCGCCCAAGCCCAAGCCCAAGAAAGAGGTTTGTTCATGACACACATACATAGTCATATTGTTATGACCTGTACTGTGATTTCAGCTGCAAGATAAAAGTAATAATCTCTACTTTTCTACAATGCTATCTATATGCTATACTGTAGTTTCTTTTTTGTTTACGACTGATTCGACGCTTTAGTTTTGATCATGCTATGGTTGACATTGATCACTTACCATTTGACGACCCATATGGTGCAATGGTTAACACGCCGTATCGTCGTTCCAAGGGTCCTGGGTTCGATTCCCAGCGAGGCGGAAATTCGAATGATGAGTTTAAATTTCTGTTCTCGGTCTGGGTGTGTGTGTTCTTGTCTTGTGTGTTGTCCATGGCACCCACGACACAGGGGCTCCTAGTGTGGGGCTATGAATATGAATTTGTAGCGTTATTATACAATTGGTGGCTTGTGTGCTCGTTAGTCGACTAATTACATAAAAAACAATAGACTTCAACCCATTATGGCCCACTACTGAGCACCAAAAAGACTTTGGCACTTAAACGGCATAAACAATTTGTTGTGTGTACAGCCCACGGAGCCGCCAGTCCCGCTGCCTGCCGGCAAGGGCATCCCCCTGGGCCACATTAGCAACGTGGAGGTCTCCTTGTCTCGGTTCAAGACACAGGACCAGAAAATTCTTCATCAGTATTTGTACGGCGTAAGTGTATCATTTTGTATCAATGGTTTTACAGTGCCGTATTTTATGTGTATTAGTCTGCCTATCGAATAGTGTCAAAGGAGTAAGAAGACCATTGAAATAAAAGTTATAAGTAACAGTGTACAATTGGGGATCTTCTTATGATTTTATTCTTTACTTCAGACTCCTGACAACAGTCACTAAAACATTGAGCTTACTAATGCGTTGAAGACATTCTAGTAATACAATTGCGATGATCCTACGATTGACTAATCAGTGTGTTTATTTTTCATAGCAACTTTGCCTAGACCGGAATGTTAAGCGCAATATCAAAAAGTTCAAAGGCTACGAATGGGCCATCGGCTCATCAGAATACAAGGCCAAGCTCGAGGAAACTACTAAGATGGAACCGAAACAGTTGCGTACAATGTGCGAGATGCTCGACTTAGATAAGAAAGGTATGTAATCTAATTAGTTATACGTAAATAATATTGAAAACTAGCTGACCCGACCGCCGTGGCCCAGCCTTAACTATGAAAATTGATTTGAATATTTGCAGCAAGCAATTTGTCAATGTTATGTCAAACGCCATAAGGTTACAGTAAAAAAGTTTATATTGTCAAAAGTGCTCAGGTTACGTTAGGAATAGAAAATTTAATGTGGTGTTAAGTATTCTTAAATTTTTTAATTTCTTCCGCGCAATTTTCTTAATTTTATAACTGACATTTTTATCCCGACAATAACAAACGCAACAAAAAAAGAATTAGCGAAATCAGTCCAGCCATTCACGCGTGATACCGTTACCAAGGGAAAAAGGGATTCATTTATATAAATAAACACCAACATTAAGTCGACTCTGCTACCTTTCGACCGTGGTGGTAACGTGCCGTGGTGTCGACAGGCTCGACGTCGGACCTGGCGTCCCGGCTGGTGGGGTTCCTGCAGCAGCCGACGGCCAACTCGCCGCACGCGCGCGGGGTGGCGCGCGCCGCGCCCGCCGCCGCCGCCGCCACCGCCGGCGGCCGCCCGCGACGCTCCGCCGCCGTCAAGGTGCACAACAGAGGTACGTGGAGTGCGGGTCGTCGACACCGTGAGCGGCGATTTTCTTTGTTGATTAAACAGTTTTTTTAATTACACGCAGATTAGCTTATAATAATATATAAGCGCCAATTAAGGAGAGGCCTATGCAATAGGCTTATATTTTACACACACACATTTCATGTATACACATTTCATGAACCTGATTTGATGATGAAATTTAGTTTTGAAAGTCTGCCTATAATAGTGTTGTACACTTTTTACGTATGGTGATATTGGTGATACTAAGAATTCTTACACATTACAGCTTGTAAATAACGTAGAATGTGATATCAAACCTACATAAGTAGAAAACCATTAATTATTGTTATATTGTCAGTATGGATATAGCATTCATTTATGCATTCTTCTGCAGGTTATTCAGATGAAGAATACGAGTCCGATCCAGAAACAAAGGTCAAAGGCCCTAAACCACCGAAGGATGGATCAGAGGACTCAGATGTAAGTATACATATTACATTTATAACACTGGATGGATACAATGTGTCAATATTGAGCTCATTTCATTGGTACAGTGAGCAGATAGTGAATCTGTAGATATCCAATAAGTTTTGATATAAAATAGTTTTAATTTTTAATTAAATCTTATAAACTAAAGTGAAAGAAGTGTACTTATCATCAGTTGAGATTGTAGTCAAGCATACACTTTGACTCTGCAGGTTTTGTTTGGGGTTGGTCTAGGCCCAACAGTAGTCAACAGTAGCACGGTAATAGTATCATACAGTATTCCATCTTCATACAAACAGTCGGAACGTGAATAATACCTAGTATACAGCTCGATACGCAACAGTCGCATATGCGCTGTAGGGACGAACGAACGTGTGGGTTTGCAATCAGGAAGCATGCGACTTACCTACCTACTTACATTCACTACAACTAGAAAGAGGCGGCCCTAGCGCGCGGGGCTGTAGGCGTTTATTTCAAGGACAGGGCCGAGCCACAATACCGTATGATACTATTACCGTGACAGTAGCCTCGGCTTTAATAAAGTTATGTTGGGCGCAGGGCTCGTTCAACCCAAGCGGGTCGGAGGCGGACTCGGACTTCGACCCGGAGGCGGGCGAGAGCGCTGCGGGGCCGGGCCGCAAGCGCAGGCCGGCGCCGCGCCGCCGCTCCTCCGGCAAGTCCAGCAAGGGCCGCCGGGGGCGGAAGGGGAAGAAGGCCAAGGTGAACATACGTACATACGTACCGGCGTTGACAGTGAACATACATACATACTGTATCGGCGTTGATAGATTCTTTTTTCAGTCAAAGCGGGATTTTGAATATTTTATTACCATCATCAGTAAAAAAGCGGGATTCTATCGTCAGAAGCGGTACATAATGCGACCTATTTAGTAACTTGTTTCTTACTTAGCCTTTTATTTCAGTTTCAAATTTACTTTACAATAATGACTTGACTTTACAATATAACGATACCACCAGTCACCGGACCCGCGAGAACGTGAAACATAATTATAAGTTTTTATATTGTTATGTATGCTATAGTCTCTAAAGTATTTATGATATGGACCTCTGTACATACATAATACATTGTATTTGTATGTATATTGTCTGAAATATGGATTTATTATTATTATAAAATATAATTTGTTACGACAGGTGTCAGGCAAAGGGCGCGGCAAGAAGGCTAAGTCGGACAGTGAGGAGGAAAGCGAGAAGTCGGAGAGTGAGAGTGAGGCCGGAGAGTCGGGCAGTGAGGGGGAGGAGTCTGATGTGAGTAATTCTCTATTTGTCATTCACTTGGTGTTCCCGAGTTGATGCTGAGGAGCCAATGTCCAAGGTAGTGAACGCACTATGTTTGTTAAGGGTTATTTCAGTCTTGTTATAACATATTGCGAATAATATTTTTTCAAATGCAACAAGGTCTATAGAATAGAATGTTACCATTTTAAAAGTAACTTTTTAATAGATTGTATTAAACGGAACTTAACTCGCAGGAGCCAAAGGCGAAGCGCGGCAGGCCGCCGGTGGTGGCGAAGGGTCGCAAGGGTCCCGTAGCCAAGAACGTCACCGCCAAGGCGACGCCGGTCAAGCGGAAACCACCAACGCCGCCAGGTTAGTACACAAGCGAGCGAGTTTTCTTTAGCGGACGTACAAGTAGACGCGCCGTTTGATGGTTTGATTCGTATGCGTCGTCGTCTCGGTCAGCATTGACAAAGCTGAAAGTGTAAGCGAGACTATCGGCTATCGGCCTAAACATGATACTTTCTTACGTTTGCAATATGGCCTACCGGAAGGAGACTGCTTCGTTAGTTAATAAAGCTAAGTGTATGATCGAGCCGTACAGTTTAATAGCAACATAACTTGTAATATTATCTCATTCATCAATTACAATTACAGCTGCCGAATTCACATTTCAAGGAGCAAATAACCAATAAAAGTTGTGTTCGGCAGCCAAGAAGAAGGGCGCAGTGGCGAAGCCCGTGGGCCGGCCGGCGAAGAAGGGCAAGAAGGCGTCGTCGGACGAGGAGTCCGGCGAGGGCAGCGAGGAGGACGAGGAGGAGGGCAGCGAGGAGGAGGACAGCGGGGACGAGTCGGACGCGCCTGCCGACAAGAAGGCCAAGCGGCCGCCCACGGTCAGTCACCGCCGTATACAGCACCCTTAGAATAATTACACTATAGAAAGACAGTCTTCATACAAGCGCTCTGTGTAAAGTGAAGCACTAAACCGAAACTTTCCCGAAAGCGGGGAATGATTCGGCTGCGGAGAATCATAATATGTTTTTAGCCATAATACATAAATAGCTTTTCAGATATTTTGTGACACAATTTAACTGGACAAATAAATCGTCATAGTTCTTTTTTTTCGCAAGACACGTTTGGCGTGCGTTGACATGAGCTACTCGGTGTTTGGAGTCATTTCTGACTCCAATTAAGGTGCTTCAAATTGCCCGCGTGGACTTGGTTTTTATAGTAATTATTCTAAGACCGCACCTTTAGAATTTAGGTGGCATGATTCAAAATTTTAAGAGAATGACTGTCCCATCTTTGAAAGCCATTTAGAACTGAAGTGGCATTACTAAAAAAAATTAAAGGATTTATAAACATGTTCATCATAGGTAGTAATTGCGCTGTCGCCCATGATAACTTGTGACTAACACAGAATAAGACTTAGTCGTACTAGCATGGTTAGTCAGTCAGCGAATCGGTGTTAGTGTTAGTTGGTTAGTTCGTTCTTGGGTATAAGGACTGGGACTTTTCATGTCGGTTCAGCTGTTCTCGAGATTTGCGCTTAGCAACAAAATCAGCAATACATTTTTATATAAAAGATTGTACATTGTTTTAGATTCTTACCGCCGCTGCATTCGGGATTCATAGTAGGAATAAGTTCCTCCAGGAAACAGGGTCACCTGTTACCTGTTAGAGAGTAAAACTTTCCAACCGCTTGCCTATCCTATCACAGCTGCGGTTATAAGTCATGGACTAGTTTGCAAGTTGTGTGTTGTTGTTACACAGGACGAGGAGATAAAGAAGTACGTGAAGCAGATCCTCGAGGGCGCCAACCTTGAGCAGATCACGATGAAGACGGTGTGCAAACAGGTGTACAGCCACTACCCGGACTTCGATCTGGCGCACAAGAAGGACTTCATCAAGGCTACAGTCAAGTCGGTAAGTGTGCACGCTCTATTACATTCGTATACTGTTACTTTGATGTGGAGTTAGATCTTTAGGTTTTATAGTCACAATTCCAATGGCTGATGTCTAATTCATTTAGAATAAATTAGAGTAACTCCATGTATCTTAGAGGGTTATGTCCGAAATGGTGATCTATTAAACCAATCGTGATCATGCCTGATAATGATATCGGATGAGTGATAGTTAATGATGAAATAAACACATCGTTGTCAGTGCTTTTCAACTTAGTTGAACTATAATGATGGGCAAAGTTTCGATGCGTTGCAGTGCGTTAAGTTTTCGTATCTGCGCTATTGTGGTGAACACTACATTGTGTAAGGTGTGATATCACCTCTCAAATAATGAAATGGTGAAGCAGTTGGTCTGCTTTTATTTGGAGCGTCATATCAATCATGTTACGTTTACGGTTAGTTATAGTCGATGGGTACAAGCATTTTTGTGCTTTAATATGTTCAAATGTGTGTAGTACTGTGTGTGTTTGTAGTGACGTAATGGCAGTCATACCACCAAACATACTCGATTAATATTTATTTCAGAATAGATAGGTGCATGAAATTATAATTATTATTTGCAGCATGTTCCCGCAATTTTATTTTCGTAATGTTGATTTGTTTTTATTTTTGTTTGTTGCAGTGTATTTAAGATGTTAGGAGTTAAGAGCGGAGTGTAGATGTCTACATAGCATACCTATAGTTTATAAAAAGGACATAGTTATATATTATTATAATAATAATATATTATGAAAAATAAAATATCTGAAACAAAGTGGAATGGATTAAAGCCCGCTTTTCTTTACAAGGTAGCCATTTTTTTTGTTGCTTTATTTTGCATGCTAATTAATTAAGTTTACATAATATTTTTACACTTTTTTATTCATTACTTCTTGTTTCATTGCGTAAGTTAATTATATTTATTTTAGCCTTCACGATTGTTGGTGATGTAAAGTATAGAAATGCAATTAAAAATTGGGGTAACAGCGGCGACTATCATCAATATATAATTATATAAAACTCTCCCGTTACTGAGTGACTGACAGACTAATGAACGCAAAAAGCTGAAATTTGTAATGTATGTTCCTTGGGGATTGTTGGGGAGCACTAAGAAAGGATTTTTTGGAAATCCCCCCCTTAAACGGATAAAAAAAGGGATAAACTGAAACTTTTTATGTCTTCAATGGATTCACTTGAAACTTTGTATATGGGTTCCCCTAGTGACGCACTAAGAACGGATCTTTGGAAATTGGCGGGAGAAGCCGCGGGGGAAAGCTAGTGTTATATAATTCGACTGTAATTATACTGTGGGAAAAATGAATATGCACAATTGCACACCCACCCGAGTGGTTTGTGACTCAATAATATTGCCCCAATAGCGGCCGTCAGAGCCAAATATCATTATACACACCATTTCATATAGATAATTTATTAATTATGTCAGTGTTATGCAGGACTTCACAACCAGACTGATCCAAGTTTAATTTTTGTTTCTAAATAAATATACATAGTCTACATAGAAATATTGAAAAAAAGGTCACTTGGATCAGTTTGATTTTGACGTCGCCAATTACGATGTATTGCACGTTTTCAATGAGATAATTATTTTTTGCAGCTCATATCATCGTGAGCAGTGACCACTCGGCCGCAAACACATAGTCAGTAAGCTACACAACTTAAAACTTAGATTTATAACTTGGACCGCGTCGACGCCCGCCGGCGCAAGTCGGTTCGGTTTCACTATATGAAATGCTATTGTAATACTGGACGCGGGACGGATCTATGTAATTTTATGTTGTAGGAATAATTCCCTCTAGAAATAAGGATAACCCATGGAACAGCTGTAGGATATGTTTTAACGTTTTGTTTAAGTGCCGTTCCGTAATGTGCGATAGACGATTAACGGCTACGGCACGGTAATAGTATCGTACGGTATTCCATGTTCATACAAACGGTCGGAACGCGAATCATACGTACGTGCCTAGGAGTTTAGTACACACTAAGTACACAACAGCCGCAGCTACGATCGAACTATGAGTTTGCAATCAGGAAGCGTGCGATTTATCTACCTACTTACATTCACTACAACTAGAAAGCGTCAGCCTTAGCGCGCGGGGCTGTAGGCATTTATTTCAAGGACAGGGCCGAGTCACAATACCGTATGATACTATTACCGTGGCGACGGCGTGTGCCGCGACCGCAGACAGCATTACTGTGCAGTACTGATGCCGACACACGACTGCGACTGCACTTGCAGCCGACTGCTCCGCGACAATCGCGGTCTGCTGTCCCGTCGCACGCTGTCGCCGGTGGTCGCGGACGGCGGTCTCCTGGCGCGTTTTGCGGAACTGCACCTTAGAGGACTTCGCACACTAGACCCACTCAACTCCCACCCGTCACCGACTCGTCGACGAAACTAAAACTCGATTATGAGCTTTATATCTTGTTACGTTAGGTTGAATTTCGAACGTATACTTGAAAGATAGGTACTACTCGCCGGACACCCGTGAACGGAACGGACACGTCGGAGTCGGAGTCGAGTCGAAGTCGAGTTGGTGTAATGTGCGCAGACTTTAACGCTGTGAGCGTCGCGTACTTTTTTTCTTTTCATTTGACGTTTCGTTGACGGCTCGTGTGGCGAAGCGCTGGTTGAAAATGTCAAAGATTATCCTTTATTTTTTTGTATTATTCCCCAATATTGGTATGCAATGTAAGAAGCGCCGCGTCGGGACCACGTTTGTTTGTTGTACGCTGTTGTCACACGAGTCCTACTTCTCTTTGACGGTCAAGTTGGCTTGTTTACACATTGGGAAGTAACAATTGCAGGTTATAAGTGCAGGGTTGAGTGAGTAACGTGATTTATCAGGCGGCGAGTTAAACACTAATGTATGTATTCGACTTCGGAAGTCGACGAAATCGCGCTGCCAATTGAATAATACCTACTGTTTGATTTTGTTGGCGAATTAGAAATGACGCTTGTAGCGAGTAGAAGCAATGGGCGTGTCATGAAGCCCAACCCCTGGATCTGCTCGTGAGATATATTCAAAGAGCTAAATTGTGTATTTTGTTTACAGTTATCACCAGAAGTACACATTAATGTATCACTTATTACCTGCAACTTGTACTTCACAAAGTTTATTAGCCGTTATGTTCCATCTTTTATTGATAAGCATCAGATACTTGTACAAAGGTGACATTCTTGCAATTTGGTTATTTATGCATATTAGTTTTGTTTGTTCAAAAATATTGATATTATTTTTTTCTAACATTTTGACTTCTGTGTAAAGACTTAGTTAAAAGTGATTGTTTATCGGTCTCGGAGGGTTATGGATTAATATTATTTTTTTAATGCGATTGTTAAGTGTAATAGTTGTTCCGCAGTCTGGACTATCGCGAAATAAACTATTTGATTAGGGTTCGATTAAGTGTACTATTTAAGATGTGTAAATAAATGCACAGGACTGCAGCGTTTTGGGGCTAAACGTATTTTGGACACTAAATTTTGTCACGAATAATAAATTGTTTGAAATTATCAAAATTATTCTTTGATGAGCTTTGCAGACGGCGGGACTCGCCTTCGTGTGCGTGCAGGAATATTTCATAATAATCTCTTATTGATAAAAAAAGTATTTAAATAAACAAAAAGGTAGTTTAAAGAGGTCGAAACATTCGCTACATTTTTTACAGACTCAGTACTCGTAGATATTCGACGCTTGATTCATTTGACAATGTGCAATAATAATACCTTTGTCGGTAAACGTTGCGCAGACGGCCAGTCGGTCCAGCTAGTTCTGGCCGGTCGGTCCAGCTGGCTCTAGCCGGTCGGTCCAGCTAGCCGTTTCATGAAGCACATTGTACTAGTGGAAGCAGTGTAAATTATCTTTGGAATTCGCTTCGTTCACTGATTAAGTTTGGGTGCTTTTTAATTGCAAAATGTATTTTTCGTGGTGTATCTTGTGGCCGAACTGTCGCTATGTCCGTGGATGAGCTAGTATTAGGTTACTGGGTTCGGGCGCGCCTAGACATTGAGGTCCAATGGGTCCACGCGAAGGATCGCCTGTTAAATGTCTATATTCGATGTGGCGAAGTTAGAACCAGACTGATCCAAGTAACACGAGCCCAACCTAGTGACTTTGTTTATCAAAAAAAAATTTTTTCTGTAGACGCGAAATAATTATTTCACCCAATCACACCACCGGTATGGGGAAAAATAGTGTTTTGGACCAGCGCACGGTAGAAATATTGGTGAATGGATCAATCTGGTTCTGAAGTTCCCATGTTCTCTGCGCGCGGACTCATTCGATCGCCACGTGACTCCCCCCAATCAGTTCGCCGAGGGGGGCGATGACGCAACATTTCGTTAGTAATTACGTCCGATGTGCCCAAGTCTCTCGGCACGTCCGAACCACTTAATTCTAAGATAGTTTTAATCAACATTAAATGTGTATTTGTGAATTTTAACCTTATTTTGGTTGATGTTTCTTTATATTGTGTAAATGGCTGAGATCAGTAGTGAAGTAGTGACACGGAGTGATAGAGTGACTGGTTCCCTTTTACAATTGGAATAATAGATAATAAAATGAATAAAAGTTTGAAATGTCTCTTTTATTTTCTCCTCTTACCCTATTTACAGTCGATTAGTATAAAATATAGGTACATTATTATACAAAAATACAAATTTTACACTTGTATAAGTTACAAATTTAAAATTTTACGAACACAACACTTAAACGTACGTAAATCTGGATGTTTTCAATTTTCTCAATAAAAGCAGAGATCAATCAAAGGAGCATGGAAAACAATTGAGCAAAGTTTTAACATAATAATTGTCATAGCCAAGTTACGAATGTTAATTGATTTAAGAATGAATTCTTTTTAGCGCGTTAACAATATTGCACTGATCTGTCTATCGTTTTGAATCCTACAACTTGGCTTTTAGCGAAAATATTATGTAGATTATTATTAATACTTGGGGGAAAAATCTGATAGCACCAGCTCTAAGCACACTGATCTGAGTGTTAGCACACTAAAAACTTCCACACGAATTGGCGCTACAACGCGGCAATGTAAGCAGTCTTCGGCTAAAGGAGTGCGCACATTACACCAACTCGACGTCAACTCCACTCCGACTCCACTCCGTTTCAACTCCGACGTTCCGTTCCGCGATCAACGCTTCATCGACGTCAACTCGACTCCGTCTCCACTCCGTTTCAACTCCGACGCTAGTTACATTACGTAATTGTGTCGGTCGACGCGTGGACTACTCGTCTACGGTGAGTCGTCAACGCAACGTCGACGCGTTGGTCTCGAAACGGAACGGCTATGGGTGTAGGGCGAGCCGTATAGGTATTTTAAGTATAAGTTCGAAATTCAACCTTACCTTCAAAGATATAAGGCTCATAATTGAATGTTAGCTTTGTCAAGGTTTTAGTCGCGTTCTCGTCTGTCGGTCGTGGAGTCGTTGTACTGTGCGCACTCCTTAATGGACGCATTTTATGAAGTTATACTTTAAATGGCGCTTTTGAGAAAGCGTGGGACGGAAGTTTCACTTAATATTTATAAATGCTCGTGACAGAAAGTTCAAAAGGTCAGTAACAACGAACAATCTTCGAACTTTTTACATGAGTATCATAGCAACCCATAAATATCCCACTGCTGGGCACGGGTCTCCTCTCTCAATGTGAGGGGTATAGGCCATAGTCCACTATGATGGCTAAGTGCGGATTGGTAGACTTTATACACCTTTGATAACATTACGGAGAACTCTCAGGTGTGCAGGTTTGTTTCCTCACGATGTTTTCCTTCACTGAATAGAGTGATAATACAATTATTCTAATACACACATCATAGAGGTGCGTGCCAGTTCTGGACTCCATCGTTCAAACCACTAACATAAATATCTACTATGCTGGTCCCTTGAGTCGCTAAGCTAAGCGTCGACTACAGCTCGGTCTCGGGTTTGTTGGGGCGACGCGGAGCCCGGCGGCGCTCGGGCTCGCGGCGCGCCCCGGCCCCGGCCCCGCTCGCCCCGGTGGCCCCGCCCGCCCCGCCGGCCAGCTGCGAGCGCGCCGACCCGCTCGACCGCCGAGAACTGTCATTATCACCGCTGTCCACATCGCCTGCGTATACAACATTTTTAGAATTATTGTCATTACATCTATACAAATAAATAAAATTGGAGTTTCTGTTTGTAATAATAAAATAACCGCTTTGAATGCATATGGATGTATGTATACACGGTACATATACCAAAATAACATTTTTACAATTTTTGTCTGTCTGTCTGTTTGTTCCGGCTAATCTGGAACGGCTGGACTGATTTTTTACTGGCAGATAGCTGATGTAATAAGGAGTTACAAATATATTCTATCAAGTAGGAACTATAGGGATATAATGCCGAAGTTTTCTAAGCCGACAAATTAACAGACGAGCCGTGATGTCGTATGGTGGCTAACTCGAGCATGAGGGTGGCCAGGGCGGTGGCTTGCCAGGCAGACTATACCCTAGTACCTATACAAGTTTGGCAAAGGCAGATCTCCGGCCGGGCAAGACGACCTGCCCGGGGGGCGTTTAAGCCCCAACTGACATTTGTTGGAACTTGTATATATGCGAGCGGTGTAGAAAACTTCGATAGCGTGATTCAGGCTTCGTGACGATTCGATGTCGCCACATCGTAAAAACAAAACGCCACTCACCGTCACTGCTGTTGTTGCTGGGCACGTGCGCGTCCCGCAGCCGCGGCCGCCGCCGCCAGTAGCGGAACTCGCGCGGCAACGTGTACGAGCGCGGGAGGGATATCTGGTGGCAGTACACTTGTATCATTCACTGCTTGTGTTTTAACGTTACGTAACGTTTTTATAACAAAAATATCACTTGTAATCGTGTATAATAATTAAATAAACGTTTACAACCATAACATAAAAACCGCCCTCCCGCAATAGGATGCTCTTTGTAATACAACACAAATAACACTCACAATAGAGCAAACATTTCTCTTACATACATATAATCACGCCTCTTTCCCGTGGGGGTAGGCAGAGACCACTTGTTTCCACTTGCTACGATCCTTACATACTTGTTTCGCTTCGTCCACTTTCATTATCCCCTTCATACGCGCTCTTCGGTTTAGGGTACTCTTGACCTGGCCTTTTTTCAAGACCTCCCTGATTTGGTCTCGAAACATTTATCTGTCAAATAAATATCTGCAACGGTCGGGTTAAGCCCAGTATCCATGGTTTCGCATTCGGGACCCTACTTAGTATGCTACGGCGTGGTAAACATCGCCGGTGCCGGTACGTACTTGGCTGTCGATGTCGCTGGGCGGGCGCGGCGTCTCCCGCGCGGGGCCCTCGGGCGCGGACTCCTCGCCGCTGCTGCCGCCCACGCCCTCTTCTTTCTTCCTGTTGCTGTCACAAACATCGCTACGATTATTACGAATGATCTCCCAGTGGTTTGAAATTGACTTGATTATACTTAAATTGAATAAACAAAATTATTAGTAAACTTGCTGTAATGTTGTAAACTTTATCGTCGCTTACTATAAAATGGGATTGTTTAAGCACAACTAAAATTGAAATGTTTACAAACGAACTTGGTTTTTACCAACACTATGAAAATCAAACTATGCCATCGCTTCATCAAATCCCTACCGTGAGTGGCACGGAAGACGGAGACACGGTGAGTGGTCTTGGAAGAAGAAGCGGCAAGCAACTCCCAAAGAGTTCTTTTTTGTACTCACTGATGCAAAACATATGTAAAGAAAACTCAATGTTGGCCCTATGGGGGTCTAGTATACTGTGCCCGATCCCACGACGGGAGACCAGGATGTCGTAAGAGGTAACGAAACCCGGCCCCTGTTTGGTAGTAGGGCAAGCCCGGATAGCTTAAGTTAGCCGCTAAACTTAAGTTATCTGCTAAAATTAAGTTAGCCGCTAAACTTAAGTTAGCCGCTAAACATAAGTTAGCCGCTAAACGACTTGTTGTGTTCCGTCTGGCAGCCTTACAGTAACTAATGTAATGTAAGTAATGTCTCTGGGACCAATCATCAGGTGGATGACTGCTCATTTGTCGGATATCAACATTAAACTGTACTTACGTGTAAGAGCCGCCCCAGTGACAGCAGACGGGCCGACTGCACCCCTCCAGGTAATGCGGCGCCAACAGTATCTCCGGCGTCCTGCACCGCTGCATCTTCCTCATCTGCTCCATCTTCTTCACGCCCAGCACCGGGTAGGGAAACCGGTCACAGTTCTGACTGTACTGACCGCACTCGTAGATCCTCATATTCTCCACGCCCTGAACGCTCGCCAACGCGTTGTGCAGCGCCGTAACGTACTCATCCTTCGTCTCGTATTTGCTGTACACCTGGTTGTCGCAGTACGCGAACTCAAGGTTTTGTCTATGGTCGTCCGAGTATATGTTACTCTGTGGCGGCATCCGTTTGTCTATGGCCGACTCGTAATTGGACGCCACATCGGCGATGTACGCGTTCCGCGGACTGCTGTTTACGGTTCGGGGGCTCCTGCAGCCGTTCGATTCGTAATTTCGTTCGTTCAACGCCAAGTAATTCGGCGACCGTAACGGGACCCTATTTTCTCTCAAATTCGCGGGATTTTCGTAAAACGTTCTCGCGTCTTGACCGTATCTTAGTTTATCATTGGGTGCTGCCTCAGCATTGAAGTTTTGCACGCCGTATTCCGGCTTAATTTCCGTGTAAGTCGGATACGGGTTGCAGGTGTGGGGCAGCACGGGGTAGTTCTGGTAGGAGTGCGTCATCTCGATGGTGGGCCAGGCGGGGGGCTCCGCGTGGGTCTTCGCCCTCGGTATCGGCTGTCTCTGGAGGCTGCTGTAGATCTCCTCAGCGGCTACGGGGGTCGTCTTGGCCAGTTTCCCCTGCTTGATCTCCTCCTCGATGACCCTCAGCTCGGCTAGTTGCTTTTGCTTCTTCTCCTGAAGCTTCTGTTGGATGTTGACGCGCGAGCCCACGCTTGAACCCTCGTTTTCCGATGACCCGCCCTGGTAATGGGGTTATCATGATGTAGTTATTGGAGTGAAATAGTGAAAAAAAAAATCTTAATCTTAAACCTTATACTGAAATTCAAAATCGTCATACATCAATAGGTATCGCTGATACACTTACGCACGTCATTTTTTAATTCTACCACAGTTTAGCAAAGGTGCTTAAAAATGATTGAAAAGAGGGTAGAAGTAAGAAACTCCTCAGCAGATCTTTTAGCACAAAAGATAAGATATGATATGGTATGGTAGGTGGTATATTTACGTGGTGGTGGTGGGCGGGCAGCGGGCGGCGCCAGAAGGCGGGCGGCGGCGCGGCGGGCGGCGGCACGAACGACGTCGGCTTCTTCTTCTTGCGGGCGGCCGCCGCGCTGCGAGGGTGCACGTTACTTTTATAACAATTATGTTAGACCTTTTAATTATTATTTTAATTTATACCTTATACCTTTTTTATTTATTTATTGCAATCTTAACGCTAAGGAGTACAATGGGCGGATCAAAGCCTGGTGGAATTCTCTACCAGTCAACGCAAAAACGCGGAAACGTTGTAACTCACACCTGTGACATTTTTTATTGCAAATTCGGAATCAGAAATATTTTTTTTTCTGTCTCTAAGATTTATATAAACTAATTAAAATTATTTTAAAAGTATCACCAACAACTCTTACCTATTGTTGACGGGGTTGGAAAATCTACAGTTGAACACGCCCGGTATCGCTGCGTTGACGGTTTGGCTCCCGTGCTTGCCTGTTCCGAACAGCATCATTTGTTTATACGAACAACAACTCAACATACTGTTGTGTTTACATTTAAAGTTCCTTATACATTGAAATGTACATATGCCAAATTTCTGTGCGTTCTGTCTATCTATATTAAGTACATTGATTATCAATAGCGATCGGATTGCGATGATAATATTCCCAATTATTGGCGAATAACTTGGAGTAGGTACACACGTGTACGTATTTAACATAATTAAGTAGTTGAAAGTATAATGTATGTAGGAGAAAGAAAAATGAAAAATATTACCGTTTTTATTCTGCGAGGACGCGTTGGTGCTGTTCGTGCCCTGGTGTTCCCCCAGCATGTAGCCCAGTCTCCTCACGTGGAAGTACCTACCATGAACAATGTTATTGGAATTACTGCTTCTTATAATTATGAATATTTAAATTAATTTGAGCATTTTCGATCCTGATGCTTAGTTAGTAGTCCTGCTTGCGAAGTGACGGATCGCGGGTTTGATTCCCGGCCGCTGCACATATTTATTTATGTCATAGTTAAATGTTTGTTGCAGGGTTATAGGTGTCAGTGACGTGTTATTTTTGTTGTTGATGCCCGCGATACAGAGAACCCGTGCGGGCTATGAGTGTTACTATATCAATGCAAAAAAGCGGAAACTAATAAACCAACAAAATAGAAAATGTTTGCCAGAGCCGATATAGTTTTGAGATTTCAGATTATTTATTTATTTATTTATTTATTTAAACTCTTTATTGTTAATTTATTTTTGTGTTTTTTATTTTTTTCTTTATTTCTTAATTATTATTCGGCATAGACATAGCGGCACCTGTAGTAGAGCAGCATGAAGGCGAGGCCGGCGAGGAAGGCGCCGGCGGCGGCGGCGGCCAGCGCGCCCGGCGGCAGCGCGCCGCGCCCCGACCACCACCACGCCACCACCAGCACCCAGTTCTCCACGCACATCACGCAGTAGAATATCACCTGGGTCAACATCATTGTCGTAAAAACATGGTTGTCTGTAAAGTGAGGTGATTTTCATAGAAAACCATTGACTTATTATTACTATGGACATCAGGTCTCCTACAAAAATAGCGAAATAAATGTCCCAGTTTCACATCACAAGAGTATACATGTTTACAAGGTAATTTAAACACTAAAATCATTACATCACGGTTTAATTTCGATTGCAGTCGTGAACGCGAAATTGTTGCTCTCCTTGCGTTTTGTTGCTCATTTGGTTCGGACATTTTTTAGCGCGGACCCGACGTCCATGGTTATAATAAGTCAATGTAGAAAATAGATAAATTTACAAAGGATTAAGCAAACTGCATTAAATATGTATTATGTTATATTGAACAATTTGAGATATTTTTCGAAAATCTGTCAAATACCCTATTGAATAAAACTACTCTTTGTTCGTGACATCGCCCGCAAGGGAGTCGTAAGACTGTTATTGTATTAGATCATGGGAGGCTATCTTAAATCCAATAAAAATGTGTACCTTGTCAGGTGCGTGAAGGAGTGCGCACATTACACCAACTCGACGTCAACTCCACTCCGACTCCACTCCGTTTCAACTCCGACGTTCCGTTCCGCGATCAACGCTTCATCGACGTCAACTCGACTGCGTCTCCACTCCGTTTCAACTCCGACGTTCCGTTCTAGGTACATTACGTCATTGTGTCGGTCGACGCGTGGACTACTCGTCTACGGTGAGTCGTCAACGCAACGTCGACGCGTTGGTCTCGAAACGGAACGGCTATGGGTGTAGGGCGAGCCGTACAGGGCTTTTAAGTATAAGTTCGAAATTCAACCTTACCTTCAAAGATATAAGGCTCATAATTGAATGTTAGCTTTGTCAAGGTTTTAGTCGCGTTGGCGTCGGTCGGTCGTGGAGTCGTTGTAATGTGCGCACTCCTTGAGACGTGCGTGAGACGTAAGCAATAGTTACCATCTTCTGTCGATGGTTGAGCTCCTGCAGGTTGATGTAGGCGAACACGTAGACGAAGGCGATGAGCGCCGACAGGTACGCCTTGCGCCGCCGGCTGATGCGCTCCCCGTGGAACACGTTCTTCGGGGAGATCAGCCACAGGAACATCGACACCCAGTGCAGACCTGGCGCACGGCGCACATACGGTTAGGTAAGTTCGAGGGGAAACAGACCATTGGTCTGGCACACATCTAAATACTATGGGTAAATTACTAGGGGAAACAGTCTTTTGTTGATAATTGACTCACTTTTTTTTTAAGTTGGTGCCTGGCTACGATCCCACCTGGGGGCCTTCGTATTTGGTATTTCGGGGCCTTGGTATACGAAATGTCGAACTATTTTGAAACGTCGCAATTGAAGCACTCATTAATAAGCAGACTTGGGCAACAAATGGTCCCTAAGTTTTGAAAGTCCAATTTCTGCTTTGCTGGGAATCTAACCCAGGACCCTAGGAACAGTGATAACTGTACGGTAACATTGCACTATACGGGTCGTCGTCATATCTGCGAGAGGTGTAGAAAACTTCGATAGCGCGATTCAGGTTAACGTGCCCTCTGAAGCACGGAAGCGCCCAAGAAATTTAGCCACTAGCGGTCACCCATGCAACTACCGACTGCGCCCGCTGTTGCTTAACTTTGTCGATCACTTGAGACCGACGCAAGCCGCCGCGCTATGAGCGATGTCGCCATAGATCAATAAAAAAGAGTTACCTATAACTAAGAAGACCCAGTATTCATAGACTAGAGCGTACACGGTGAGCGCGCATATCCTCGCCGATATCGTGCCCAGCCGCCACAGAAACTGGAACAACACACTGCTGTTACAGTTTGATTGTACAAATATTAAAATAAAAAAAGTGTGTGTGTACTTATGTAAACGCGTTAGAAGTTATACTTCTTTGGCGTAACAAGATAAAAATCTTATCAAATAATTTATTAATTTATTATAATAATATAATGAGAAATATTATTATTATTTTATTTGTATCTATTATTAATTTATTTGTTATTTGTTAGTGACAGCGCCATCTGTTGGCGAGGGTGGGAACTATATGATTACTGATAGCGCCATCTGTTGGCTCGGTTATGAACTTCGTGTGCTGCAAGTTTGCTACGTACGTCAATGTTGACTATAACTAACTTCAGGGTGTCGAGCTAACTTCGTGGTGTCGATTTTTCGTGTCGCAACCTTGAAAATTTACTCTCATCATTTTTCCCTAACGCGCCAAAAGAAGTATAACTTCAAAAATAAAATTATATAAACACATTAACATTCGCTAGTCGCAAGGGCCCTGTACTTGGTTCAAGACATGTGTTACAGGTATCACGCTCATTCACCAACACATAGGACAGTGTTGTTGAATAAAACACATTTAAGCAAATAAGTAGGTAATACAATGCAAGCATAATATATTACTTCACAATTAATGTATTATTATTACCATTTTATGTTGTTTTTAAGTATATAGTATTTTTAGATTATTTTAAGTCTTAATGTTATGGAGAACCATTATGAAATAAATGTCTCTTCTTCTTCATAATATTGCATACAAACTTTACATAACTAATACATAAACAAAGAATATAATTATACACATGATGTATTTATATTTTCTATGTTTCATTGCATATTCCTATGTGAGAGGGAGGTGCTATATGCATGAAAATAAAGCAGACTGGTTGAACGTTGGACTTCCGAAACGGGGGACCGGGTTCAAATCCTGCACGCACCTCTAATTTTCAAAAAATATGTACTTATTAGAATATAGAATTATATTGACAGGTTTGTGCCAGTTTTTTTTAAATTTATTTTATTTCCAGACATAATATATTATATATTTTATGATTATCATTATACGAGTATATTATCGTGTTACCTGGAAGATGACCCCGAGCCAGGTGAGAACGAGCCGATGCACGTTCTGCAGCCGCACGTTCTTGCTGAAGCTGGCGAGCGCCCAGCACACCGAGAACAGCGACAGCGACGCCGAGATCACGTTCAGCTCCGCGAACGCCTTGTGCGCTGCAACGCAATCGAACGGCTGATACCATTGACTTAACATTACTATGGACGTCGGGTCCGCGCTAAAATGTCCGAGACAAATGAGCAACAAAACGCAAGGAGAGAAACAATTCCGCGTTCACGACTGCAATCAAAATTAAACCGTGATGGAATGATTTTAGTGTTTAAATTAACTTGTTAACTGCATGACATGACATAACTGAATGGGACATTTTTTTCGCGATTTTAGTATGAGATTACTTAGATGTAAACATAGTAATAATAAGTCAATGGCTGATACAGTCTGTTTACTGTGAACTGGGGACGGTCAACTACAGTGTAGAACATGGTACAGATATAACCCGGTTGATCGACCCCGTATCCTAGTTGGTAGTGACCCCGCCTGCGAAGCGAGGGGTTCGATTCCCGACCGGGGCAGATGTTCATGTAACAGATAACTGTTTGGTCTCTTGTGATGTTTGGAAAGTAACACGTATGAATAAACATTAAAAAATACGGTGTAACAAATACGGGACATACACGCGATTTCTTTCATCCAATAACATACAAAGAGGAATTAAATACTTCAAAATATTTTGGTATAGAAAAAACGGCATCCGAAAAAGCGGAGTCTCTTCCAATCGACAACCTTCGAATGTTAACGAAGCATATTGTGTACTAAATGCGAAGCGATCAAAACTTGTTAACATAACACGAAGTAGTGTTATACGACGGCATACCCGCCGGTTCGTCAATGCTGGGCTCCGGCGTGACCCCGAGCTCGTGGGCGGTCTCGCGCAGCTCCGCGTCCCGCAGCAGGATGTGTAGCTGCAGCAGAAGCATGGGGGCCGCTTCGCAGAACGCGTGCACCAGCCGAAGCATACCTGGGGGACATATCTTGGCTTTATATCTGCAAATTTTCAACATCTTTGACTTAACTTGGTTGTAAATGTTCAAAATTGTCTAGAACTGATTGTTGTGTTTTAGAAACGATAATTTAGTTAGCTCACAGTTCAAGATGTCATGTATTACAAACGCTACACACACACACACACACACACACACACACACACACACACACACACACACACACACACGAGGCTACACACTCATAGCCTCCCTCACACTAAGATTCCCTGTGTCGAGGGACACACGCCCTAACGACATAGAAATTTAAACTCATCATTAAAAATTTCCACCTCACTGGGACTCGAACTCAGGACGCTTAGAACGGCAGTACGGCATGGTGACCTTTTCGCCATGAGCAATAACAAATCCCAAATATCGAATTCGGAACGTCCCAAACCCAGTGACGGTAAAAGAAAGACCATTTGGAAACAACTTACACAGATCCCGTACTTGATGTTTGACCCTCCTCAGCTCGACGGGCACGAGGAGCCTGGCGTACCTCCACAGCACTCCCACTTGCAAGCAATGCAGCAGTATAGGCAACCAGGGCGGGCGATCCTTGCGGCCCTCGCTCGCCCACCACACGTGGAGATACCATCTGAGAGATAGGACCTGTGGACAGGGATCTTTCCTTTATTCGGAAAACGATTTTGCTTACGGATAGTAGAATTATCTACGAGGCGTAACTCAAGAGAGTTTCTATAAGAAAGGATTATATAGAACGACTTTAACGACTAGGCAACCCTGTCAGGTACACCCACCGACCATACAGGCCATAGGCGCCTAATAACAGGCGGGTTGTTTCTGTCAACACATCAGGCTTATAGTACCGATATAAATGTCCGCGCGGTAATACCTACTCAAAATCACTCGATCATTACTGTGACCTGTCAACAGTCAACACGATCGGACTGCATAAAAAAAGTGTTAAAAAACTCACAATGCCTCAGTGTAGCATTAAATGGTACGGTAAAAAAGCAACAGATCTAATATGGAGAAAGACGGGATAACATTTCACTCGTAAGTAACTATAATCCTCATTTGATTTGGAGAAACAAAAAACAACAAATTTTTTTGCAAGTACGGAGTTCACGATTCACTGGTCGTGGTTTTTAAACAAAGTATTCAAACTATCGTGCCATCTCATTCTTTCCCGTTGCGTAAATTAATCTTTTTGCAACCCCGCTTCGTCTTACCTCAACTTACGCCAGATTGCATTCAATACGGAAAATCAAACATTAGGTACACCCTAGCGTGTA
This sequence comes from Ochlodes sylvanus, assembly GCA_905404295.2. NCBI lineage: Eukaryota > Metazoa > Arthropoda > Insecta > Lepidoptera > Hesperiidae > Ochlodes > Ochlodes sylvanus. The sequence continues at coordinate 3,861,792 of FR990149.1, forward strand.
TGAACAACGTTAAGAAACTTTGAGGGATTTTAAGAGCTAAACTGGAGAAAACCCTAGTCACAATGGAATAGCAACTGAACAACGAAGACTTATATTGTTACCTGCGATATCAGCAGCGAAGTGAGCACTATGGAGATGGTTGCAGCGAACGTGGCCTTGTACCCCCGCTCCAGGAGCGCGTACCCCATCACCAGGTCGAACACCACGTCGCAGAAGTACCCCGCCAGGGATATCACGTTGAACAGAACGTCGCACAGCGGCAGGAACTCGGCCATCTTGACACATTTCTTCACCTCACTGTGGTGGGTTGATGCTTTGGTTTATCTTCATATCTGTTTTATTTATTACATAGGTTTTTTAGACTATGTGGGTTTACGTTGGCCTACAATCCCACACTTTCGTTGGCGAAATTTGGAAAACATCTGGTAAATATTACTGGTAATAGATAAATAATTTAAAAGTAAAAAACTTTTTTAAAAACAAGCTTTTATTTAAAAAGGCTAAAAAGAATAAAATAAACTTATCATTTATTATTTAATTTTTAGTTATCGCTGGACAGGCATTTGTATTCGCAGCAAGTTCTTTCATTTTATACCCATATTGTACGAAAGCATAAAAATCTTTAAAGTCCGCCATATTGGATTTAGAGTGACGTCACTTTATTTTCAGAGTTATTCTCAGCAAGCTCTTTCATTTGATACCCATACATATTGTAGGAGTGCATTAAATATTACTAGTCCGCCATCTTGTAAGTTGTATGTTCCGCCATGTTGGATTTAGAAGGACGTCACGAGCTAATCATACATTGTCATCCAAATTCCAAACTAAACGTGTATACTTTCAACTCAATCGGTTGACGATAGAAAACTGCTTCAAATTGAGTTTCAAGATTTCACCCGAACAAACATATTTACATTGCAAGGTAAATAAAAGCTATTAATAATACGTAGTTAACCATTATCAAATAATATTAAATATAGTAAAAATATAATATTATCATAATCAAATGAATTCCAGTATAGAGTTTAGGTGTACTGACACGACACGTACCCGATAAACCATAGATAACGAAATAACGCAACATGTATGTTATAGTTAGTCTGTGCCAAGGCACGCGTGTGAACGGATGTTGACAAGTGTCATTGTCAATAATGTGAAATGTCATTCAATAAGTTTATCGTCACGCACGTCACGTCACTGTCGTCACTCACTGTCACTTCAGTTTTGACTTTTGACTAGCTGTTTGTACTTTGTTTTCGACGTTTTCGTAATCGTATTATCGTATGCGAAACGAAGTTTGTTGCGACTTTATTCTAGTAAATTCTGAATTAAAATCGTGCAGCAAAATGTCTAATTATACCGATATCGTTAGTAAAATCAGCAAGGAATCGTCGAGAGCGGCATGCAAGAAGTGTGGTTATGCAGGGCACCTTACTTTTCAATGCCGAAATTTTATTAAAGTAAGTTTGTTACAGCTTAACTTTGTTTGTTTAGTTGGCTTGTTACAGCTGTATTATTGTTTGTATGTTGTTAAATTTACTAGTTTTAATTTCGTAATTGGAGCATATATTTTAGAATATATTGTTAAACGTTCGTCAAACTAAAATTTATCCATAATTTTCTTACTTCCAATTAAATTCGAGAACTTCTTCATTATGATGTTCCGCCTATTCGGGCGTTATTTTTACATCTTTTGAATACATATTGCGGCATTGTGATATGTCTTAACATTGGCTGTGTTCCGAGCGAACTAAACAAAACAACTCCTCACATTTCAAACGCGCTGTAATTTTTGTAGACGGTTTTCGTGGGCTGACCCGAAATCTATAGTATTGTTAACCGAAGTTCCCCATGGGAAAATTACGATCCCCGCAGAGAACGTGGTAATTTAGTGAAGACAAAACTACCTACTTACCTAAATACTACTCTCAAAAGTTGGTGAAAAGGCGTGCCTATTTACTAGTCTTCTTCATAATTACAGGTGTGATGTCAGATATGGGTCAATCATGACGATTTGAGTAATGCTCATGAATTCAACCTTATAATAATTTTAATTTTTATCTTTCATTGCAGGTAGACCCAAACAAAGAGATAGTTTTAGACGTAAGCAGTACAAGTAGTGACTCGGAGGACGAGTATGTCACTCCACTTCAAAACTTAAGAGAAGCTGAACTCAAACAGAAGTTACAAGAGAAACTCAAGAAGGTTAAAGAAAAGAAGAAGAGTAAGAAACGAAAGAGGTCAAGGTGTGAATCTGTCTTATTGTATGAATGAGTGTTTTGATATTAGTTTGTAACAGAGTAACTGCTAGTGGTAGAACTTTTCTGAATAGCCAACAAACAAGGAGATGAATCACCTGATGGTATGTGGTTACTGTCACCCAAGCAGATCAGGAACACCAAAGGCACCAGTGGTGCGTAGCTGGTGAAGAGAGCAAAAAAAAACTTTTTCTGGTTCTCTGATACTGGGATCAAAATAATGTAAAATAACATTTTACAGTTGGTAAGTATTGAGCTTTCTCAACACTTACCAACTGTGAAATGTTATTTTACGTAGTGGTTAGCTAGCAAGAGTGTGTAAAATAGGAGCGAGTAATGCTCGAAATCACAATTAGAGTAGGTTTTTAAACCCGCATAACATAGGTAAACCGTTAATGGTTATTTTTACTTAAAAGAAATTAATGCTTGACTATCCCACCTGCTGGTAAGTGGTGATGAAGTCCGAAAAGTTGGACGCTCTATTCACTCTCCTCTTGAAGACTCCTATATCATAAACAGGCGGAAACCCCAACGCGGGCAAGCTATTTCAGTCCTTGCAGTGCACACAATGAACCTTGTCGTTCTTATTGGCGGGATTTTCACGATGTAAGGGTAGATGCTTGTTACAGTGAAATAAAGGCATTAATTGAGTTTGGTGGAATTTGGAGTAAAATCGCAGACACTTGGGCCAAGAATGATGTGGGAAAACATCCTTGTTGTGATTTGTTTTAAAGAAATATCTATATGCTTACTGAAGAATAATTGAATAGACAACTATTATGCATTCTAGTTTCATTTATTTCTTTACCTATCTTTAATTTATGCACTATACACTGCCTATGTATTCTTTTCAGATCTTCAAGCACTTCATCCACAACTTCAAGTAGTAGTTCAGACAGCAGTGATTCAGACTCAAGAAGAGAGAAGAAAAAGCATAAAAAGAAATCAAAGAAGAAAAAACCGCACAAGGAACATAAAAAGAACAGAAAATGACAAATCATTCATCTCTGTTCTTTTGTGATAATGATTTATGGACTGAAATAAATGTATTTCTATCTTCATGTTTGGTTTTTTTTATCATTGTGATTGAGTTTCTTTGTTCAAATAACTATAAGCCAGAACAACCTAATACCTACTACATATTCCGACATGAATTACTTTTTAAAAATTATTTGGTTTATTTCAGCCGCTCAAAAAATTATTAAATTTATTGCTACTACTACTACTGCTCATAAATTTAAAGGGTAAGATGAATTCATCTCGTTACAAATCATTAGGAAATAAATGCTGTTGTACAAGCATTTTTAGTAGTGAAATGTTTTGTAATACCTAATATTATGCGAGATGTATGATTACTTATATCCCAGTACACAGTATCGCGATCACAAGCATTGCCTGCTAACATTTTCGTAACCAGCCAGGTCAATTAAGTTCACAATATTTTAGGACATGCATCCGTCGTCCACTATGTGTGCACTGCCTTTTTCAATAACAGTCATTGCAACAGGTCCTGAGTGGTTTCTATCCAAGAGCAAGAAAATTACTAGAAGTAATTTTATCATAAATATTTTAATAATAAGACATGCTACCTGATGATCAGTGATATCTGTCACCCATGGACATGCATTGCGGGCCAAAAAAGAGAGAATAAAGTATTGGTTTTCAAGCCAGAATACAAAAAACTGATTTCTGACCCGAAAATCTGAATAATAGCTAGCCAGGAAGACTTCACAGAGAGATAATAATACCAGTAATAATATAAATTACTAACAACAATATTGATAACTTAATTTGTATGTGAAACGCTTGCTTCGGTGAAGTCATTATCATAAGATTATTTGTATACTTGACTTTTCCATCAGGTGCTCAAAAGTATGTAAACTATGCTGATTCATGTTAGCCTAATGTGATGGATTATGGCTTCTGTTCCTAGTATTGTTTCTGGAGCCCAACAGTGGGATATGTTAATGTAAAAAATTGTAATCTGGCCTACAAATCTACATTGAGTCCATAGCCATTCAGAACTAAAATCCAACAATACCTCTAGATAACTAACTGAAAGTTGGTAACAGATAGAGGGAATTATGCAGTTTATCTATCAACGTTATTGCTATAGGTATTCTAAAGTGTTATTGTATAAACAAGCAAACTATTTTAGGTTGTCTTATGTATAATTGGTATAATTGATATGTAAGTTTTAAGCTTTATTTTCGAGCTAAACTAATTTGTATTGTTTCACGTCTATTTGAAAGTTATAAATTGATTTAATATTATTTTTGTAGGCTTTTCTATCTGCTTTTAGGTGTACTCAACCAAGTTTAAATAAAATAGAAAGTGGTCTTCGATTTCTAAATACTCCTAAAATACCAAGCTATTTGGTGTAATTACCTATAAAACAACAGAATTATATAGTTGGCTCGAGGAATGTAGTGAGTCATACGCTGTATAATATATATAAAATAGTTCAAACTTACCGTAATCATGGGAAAATTCTTGTATTACAAAGTGTTTACTAGCACCACTTCTAAAACACCATAACTTATATTGAAAATAACAAAAACTTAAACAAACTCTTGTTACACTATTATAAAATATCTCTACAACAACTATTTACATCTTTTATAACACATTATGTACAAAAAGCTTAAATATTTTGGTTAAGTTATTGTAGTTTATATCAAGTTCACGTCAAAAGTTCACAGGCGTAGCGACGCCATCTAGACAGCGGAATGTGAAACATAAAAGCTCGATCGATGGATTTGCTGTTTGTTGCTGTGATTGTGAAACCCATCAGTTGCTGGATGAACGCACCCAATACTTAATTTGAATTCGCTATAGTTTTGTGCCTTGAATCCATTATGAGTTCCACAGGTAGTTTTTACGAGTAAGAAAATGTTTTATAACGAGGTCTTGATATGTCAGGTGGCTCGAAGGTTTAGTTCTATCGTAATTTGATGCCATCTCCGATCTATAAAAAAAATCAAATAACATTACAATGGGATTACAATCTCGTTATCCCGATTCATATTTTATATCATCTACAATAATACATACTTTATACACATTAAAGAGCATGTACTTAGTAATCGTAAGAACCCGGGCAGCGCAAATTGTAACGACACCTTTTCTTGCGCCAAGGACTTCAACATTTCTATAGGGTCTATTGTCATTTCTGTTAAGTTGCATATTTTTACCTAAAATTAAAGATTGAATTATAAGATGCCGTGAGAATTTATCAGGTTAATTTCTCGTTTTCTCTTACCTAGGTACTAAGTAAGTAATTCGGTTTTATTCTAAGCTAAAAAGAAATCAATGCGGTCAAGTAATTCGGCAGAAAACTTTAATTCCCAGATGATCGTAAAAGGAGCTAATGCGGGCACGTAATTAACTCCGCAACCATGCACGAAAAATATGGACAAAATTGTGTGATGCTGAGTCCAACGCTGTAAGAAAAAAAACCTTACGCAATCGTTCATTGCCAGAGGGCACCATGATTCAGGAAGCCTCTTCCAATCGATAGGTAATACTTGCCTTACCTTCAAGTAGGTAATACTTAGGCCTTACCTTATGGTACTCACCTTAGTAAGATTCAATATTTCTTGCTTTTGGTTTTCGATACCTTTAACGAGGTTCTTGGTGATTTGTTGGCACTGTCTGCTCGCACGTCTAACGCATTGCTTATAAGCTAATTTATTTCCTTTGCATTTCTTCTCTATGCTTGAAGTTGCTTTAGTCGCCTGATAAAAACAAATATTTAGTTAATTCTTAACCTTTTCATTTTCTCCTTCGAATAAAATATTCGTCATCCATCCATCAATTCATCAATTCTTTTTCATTTTTTCTAACAATATCATAGTAAATTTTATCATAAAAGTTAGGCTCTAGCACAAAACTAGCTAAAATAGTTAAAAGCCGAGCTATGCTAAATGATCAATCGTTGGCGGTCAGTATGGAACATGAGTTTCCCATCCAAAATGGAAGCGTAGAATGCATGGAAACCAACACACTGCTCTCTCTTGCTCTACTAAGGATTGTTAAAGTGAGCGAGGGAAGTTCTTAAGGGCTCCGATAAGGGTCATACCGATACGGGTCGCCATTTGTGTGACAAACAAATTTTTGTTCCCTTGGTCTTTGAACACCCAAAGCCTTTGACAAAGGCCAACCGACTTGAGTCGATCTTAGGTACTCGTAAACTGATTAAAAAAAAGGTAAAAATAAAACTTACTGCTCTGATATCCCTAAGTAGAAAGAATGCTTCTTTATTGTAAGTATTAAACATATCCAGTAACATGGTTCTGGTGTATAGTACCATGTCTCTTTGGGTTGGTATCTCGTAAGGACCAATGTTAGAGGGTTTTTCATCTTCGGGGCAATCGAACTTCGTGGGTCTCATTGAAATAGTTTCTATTGAGTCTTTGTTGGAAGTGGATATGATATCTCTGGACCCATTGACCTTCGATTCTGTAGTCAATGTAGTGGATTCCGTTGTGTTTGTGCTAGTTTTAGTTTGAGGATGCATAAGTATGGTTGTAGTCTGCAGACAATAGGAAAGTCTACTTATTCCTTTGATGCATTGATCCAAATTGGGACTAGACTATCGACACGAGCAAGACGAAGGTGACCAAGACTAACTGACCTTAGATGACCAAGGTGAACTCCTCCAGAACTATGGGGGTTGTGCAGAGAGTTGACTTTCCGCCAATCCAATATCCAATTATTATCATAGCACAGATAGTCTACAGCGACAATGAGAGATATAGTTAGAACAAGAATGGTTCAGTTAAATAATGATTGCCATGCAAATTCATGATTTGAAGTTAAAACCACAGTAACTTGTATCGTCGGATGGACACTTCCACAGTTTAGTTTATGAATGTATATTATAGCATTGCTTTTTCCCATAACTCTCAAAATTAGTAAGTCTTCAGTGTCATACTGTATTAGTTTGGCAAATTATCATCTTCTTTTATTTCGGTGTCATATAACGCCAGCAGTAAGTAGAACGAAAGCTTTGTGAGTGAATCTTTATAAACTAATTAAAGTTATTTATGAATTTACCTGCAGGATTTGAAAGGGTACTACAGAAGTCGCTGACTTTTCATTAGGGATGGAATTTAGAACAGTTTGTGCCTCTGAGTCTGAGGTGTTGTTGACATCAGGCGCGTAGAATCCTTGAAATAGTTCATAGCCAGCGTAACAAAAACAATACGATGCGCTTAGAATAATGATGAAGACACCTGCGAAAGCAATATTTAATTGTGGGTGCTTAATAAATATGCTTTTTAAGTTTGAAGTTCAAGAGGGGATTAAAATTCTCAAATAAAGATATAATTAAGATATTTTAAGATAATTATTTATTTATTTCTTTATTTATTTGACACTTTTTGTACACCGAGAATAGGACATTAAAATCAGTTTAATAATATTAATGTTTTTAAGTTTCTGAGATTGTCCCGTCCAGACAGACAGATAGAGATTTCGATTTATAAATGTTGTGATAGTAAATAAGTTTGCAGTAAGTTAGCGATAGTTAGCTTGTTGTACAAGAGACTCACGTGTACACATAATGACGGGTTTAATGAACGTCAACAGCGCTCGGTGGTACCCGCCCGCACCGCGGCAGTGTGCGGCTGGAATCCCGTACTTAGCTCACTGAGCACGTTTGATGTTATAACACGACTTGTACGGTTTAAGCACTTGAACTTCTATTAAAACACACTTTTAAGAAGTGTTTTCCCTCGCGGACCACGCGGACAATCGTGACTGGTAGTAGAACAAAACATGCCAAAAAATAAGAGCAAGGTGAGAAAGGCGATAAGCTTGGATGGAATAGAAATGCAATAAGCGACAAATACATTTAATTTTAATCATTCGTCAATTATAGATTTGATTCTGAAATCCCTTGTTTTATCCCTTCATGATAATTAGAATTATACGGTAAACTTTTGGCTCTTAAACATGCGCCATATTGAAAATAAATTGATTTTCGGTGGAAATTACACCTAACTTTGTGATTTTTTTTATCGACGTGTGAAATCATGAAATTCGTGTGACGTCATTTATGGATAGCTCCTATCTCGTGCGTGGACTCGGGAGAACTGTTCTCTGCCGGAGGAGGGGGAGTGATGACAGATCCAGTCATCAGACTATTATGCCTTGTCTTGACGCAGTCCGTCGTTCCTCAAACAGTCGGACCACCCGCTTTCAAGCTTGGAGGGGTGCAATTTTGGCCATTTCCGAACCGATTTGGATGCAATTTATATTGTATTTAAGGAATCTTAAGATACCATTTAGTGCTTGTAATAACACAAGCACTAAATGGTATCTTAAGATTTCATCCTATCATTTTACAAAGAAACAGGTACGACGATATTATGAAATAACCAAGTTGTTACAATTATATCTGTTATCTTTGATTGTTTATAATCAAAGTCTGTTATGAACCTCTTGTAGTATAATATCATTGGTTATGAATACGGGGAATACATACAATAATATCTACTTCCATTACTATCACTACAAGTAGCAATAAATTGAAACGTGATGTAATTCAAGTAGTAGTGTTATGAGAAGCTATTGTATTCCTGGGTGTGTTTGGTCAACACCGCAGTGTGAACTTGATAAAACTCTCGCAAACTACTATGCCAATTATGCAGCATTCATGTGAAGTAGTTGCATACTTGCATCAAACTATTTTGATGTGTACCCACACTATACTCTTAATGTAAATATAATGTATGAATGACATCAAATGTAATGTATTCTTTATATATAATAATACAGATCAGTGGCGGATTATTCCTAAGGCAAACTAGGCACGTGCCTAGGGGCGCGACTCGCGAGGTTGTCAGGGGGGCCACGCACGGAAATAAAAAACCTTATAAAATTTAAAATATTTGGCCGCTTGAGCTTGAGATTGGATCCGAGAATGGTTTAGCTTGGCAATTGGACCCAGTAGGTAGCGCTACTGACAATATATCAACAAAGTTTATTAATTATACACCGGTACGAAGTACGCTCGTTTAAAGAAAGGTATTAGATTTCATAATCAGAAGTTGTTTTTAATTACTCGATCTTTTTATTACTATTTTATTTAAATAGGTCATATCGAGAGTATCCATACTCATGGTCTATACTACCTTGATACCTCTATGCATGATTAAACGTTTGTTGTTATGGTAACCTAACATTGTTATGTCAATATCACGGAATAACGTCAATATTCACACACGCTTCAATCACAAAGGACAAGAGTAAATACGAATTTAAGCAGCAGCATGTCCAAAATGTATAATCTCAGTGCAGACGACATAGCAGCGATGGAGGGACAGTTGCGACAGAACATAGCGGAAGATCGGAAGTATTGGCTAGTGAACGACGTGAAATGCGATGCTATTCACACCGCGAAGACTTATGAGGAGTTTGCGTGAGTTTAGTAACGATATTACGAAATTACGAAGCGAATTGGAAAACCAACTGATTCTTGAAGACTGGGCAGGGACAGGGCTCATTCATCCATGGGTTCAAATCAAACCATTATATTCGTATTCTTTCGTAACCTGGCGATCACTGAATCTGATGAGCTCGAAATAACATATAAGTAACACATAAGATGAAGCGCTCATAGCCCGGCGGTTTGCGTCGATCTCAAGTGATCGACAAAGTTAAGCAACAGCGGGCGCGGTCAGTAGTTGGATGGGTGACCGCTAGTGGCTAAATATCTTGAGCGCTTCCGTGCTTCGGAGGGCACGTAAAGCCGTCGGTCCCGGTTGTTATCATTTGGTAGCAGTCGTTAAGCCATGTCGGATACCATCGGGCGGCTTAAAATTTCCGACACTTGGGTTGGCCACTAACCCCTCCACCAATCCGCACTGGAGCAGCGTGGTGGAGTATGCTGTAGGCCTCCTCAGGTACGAGGAGGGACCCGTGCTCAGTAGTGGGCCATTAATGGGTTGTAGCCAACACATAAGACGTTATGCCTTTTTGTTTATGATGTCCATGAACGACGCTGAACTTTAATCATCTACCATGTAGGAGGCATAAAACCTTTCCGACACTTGCTGCGGCACTTCAGTGCTTGACCAAATTGCAATGTGCGGCCAAATGATACAAAAATTCTCCTTAATTTATGAGACTAACTAACTAACGTTTTAACACCGTCTGCTAACTGAAGTAATGAACAATCTAGTCCCGATTCGACTCTTCTTATATGTCGGTCATAGTTATCTTGGGCAGCGGAAGTACCCTTCCCGTCCTACCGTACTGCATGCTCCTCAAAAGCGTATAATGAATTATTATTATTACATGTGCTTATTATTACAGTGATCGCGTTGCAGCTGCCCATTTAAGACCGTTGGAGAAGACAGATTATAAAAATAAACAGCCTCGAAGTTGGAATCTGTGTGCGTCTAAATATACTGAACGGAATGAATAAATATTCCAGAAAATAAAGTTATTTAATAAAGTTATATAATATATACCTATTATTTTCTCAAATAATAATGCGCATCCTCTGCTTCCTTTGCATGTTTGTAATGTAAAGTGCAATAAAATTTAATTAAATAAATTAATACTGATTGATCATGAATCTAACATTTTTAATAAAGTATACGTATGTAGGTATATATCAATGATCAACTGCTCATCATAGGGACTTATTGGAGAAAGTAATGTTTTTTTTAGATAGTTAAACGGCACTTGAGGTGTAATGAAAACAACCGGAATTATTGTAATGCAGTTATAAAGATTTATTGTAAAACTAGGTTCTAAAATACATTGACGATAAATATTTTAAATTTATATTACAAGTTAAGTATAAGTTATCAAAACAATTGAATTGTAGGAAACGCTACCTACTCTAAAAACTAATTAAAAGAGTGATGCTTTTAAAATAAAATGATTTACATAATAATAAATATATATTATAATATGTATTTGCGGTCCAACTTTGGAATTCTCTCCCTGTTAGCATCAGACTTGCCCCTTCACTAGACTCCTTTAAAAACCGCTTAAAAGAATATTATCTCAAATTATAATACAAAACATCATCAGATTTCTTGACCATAAACTGTACGTGTTCAATGTTTGGTGTGTGAAATGTGGCTGTTGTATGTATGTATGTATGTATATATGTATATATATATATATATATATATATATATATATATTAAGTATATATTAAGTATAATATATTTATATATATATTGTATTGACTCTGTATTACACTGTACACCCTACCAACATCTTTTGATCTTTCCCTGTCATCTTCCCAAAGGTTATCTGGAAGAAATCGCTATTTAGCGATAAGATCGCCTTTTGTGCACAACTGTTAAATTGTATTCTTTTTCTCTTTTTTGCTTGTATTAATTATGGTGTACAATAAAGTGTAATAAATAAATAAATATAATAAACAGGTCTGATAGGGATGAAAACCTCACCATAGATTGAAAATTTTAATAATTAATAGAGATAATTCATATTATGACTGATGTGTGTGCGTGAATGAATTAGATTTAAAATATAGTGGAGAAGTCTAAACAAATTAATACCTTAATGAAATTAATTAACACGTTAGCAAAATGACATACGAAATCATTGACTTATTATTACTAAAATAAGTCAATGTACGTTATTGCAAAATTAACATTGGAAACGTTAAGTCTGTAAGTTGTTATAGACATAACATACTTAACTTTGTCTTGTGAGGCTCTGATACTTAACAATTTATATTTTGACATTCAAAATTTATAATTCCACATGTGCAATAATTTATCCCTATGATTTTACAGTAAGTCATTTAAAGATTACGTTACGATATCTCGAGTTTAATAATGGCGTGGATATGCAATGGATATTTGTCATTCTATGCTTTTTTCTTGGGATTGGACATGAGTATAATAATTTCGACCTTGGTGTGAGTGCTCTCTCGTTTCGGATGGTAGAAGCGACGGTCGCTCCTGTTCATTGCCACCAGTGGCTTGTCGTACCAGCCGTACCTGAAAATTGAGCCAATATTAAAAGCTTTTATTTAACTTGCCATGTATGTATGTAACTATATTTGTTCGGGTGAAATCGTGCAACTTAATTTTCAAGCAAGCATAATAGTAATCTGTATATTACATTTTGACCATCTTTGATTTGTAGAATACCTCACAACTCACATCTGGTTCTCAGTAGCGGGCGAGGGGTACTTGCTGCGCGGCCCCTTGGCCCTAGTCTGCGCCACGTTATGGTGGTAATTGTCCACCTTCTCTGTCTGCTCACGAGACTCTGCCTTCAACTGGTCATGCGCTGCGTAAAACTTCCCCGTTACTGGTATTGCTGTATACAAATAAAAACAACTTCATAATTCAGATCCAGTCATCAGACTTTTATGCCGTGGACTACTGAGTGACCTTAGATTTAAGGTCTACTTTGATCTTTGGTGATGAATGACTCTAGATTCATAAATTATGATTAAGTTTTTGGCAACCTTTGAATGTGGAAATCCTTGGACTTTTTAAAGCTGAGGTTATTAATAGTCTATTACAACCGACTCGGCTAGCTAGGTAGTAACTTGGCTATCAAACAATTAAGTTAATTTTAGTTTAACTAACATCCGAAATTTGGGCGGTAGATCTTGTAATTCCTGAAATTCTTCACCTCCCGATAGATGATCTCATTGAGCATGTGGATGTCGATGGGCATCCGAGTCCCGAAAGTACACTTCCCTTCGTTCCCCATATTTAAGGAATATAAATTATTTGTAGCGTGTACCTATATTACGTACGCGTTGTTTTGTTGAAATTTATAAAAATAGAAGGTGCACAGTTATTTCTTGAATATGATACTGACGTTAATTTTGTCATGTAGTTGTGACGTTGGCTTATTGGTTATCAATAATAATGCAAAGAGTATTAATACTCGTAATGAAATGTAATTAATGTTTATGGTTTTTTTATAAAGTTTTGTTAACGATCACAGTTTGCAGAGCTTTTTGAAGTAATAAGCGGTTGCGGTTTTGTTGTAGTGACACCTTATGATTTTTTAACACGCATTCATTTCATTCAGTGCGGTGCGTTTAACACGTTTATTAATGCACCGTAAAATTCTCAAAACCTGGAGATAATAACCGTGACATTCTCATGTTTCGGTTCGAAGCGACAACCCCGCAATCAACAGGTGTAATATCGGGCTAATTTTAATGGGCCCCGGTAATGAAGTTGCGGCTAGACGGATTACACTTAGATGATGGACAGATTACTCGATGGTTGACGCTACGATATACATACCTTAATACAATGTATGTGCAAGCAAGGTTAGCGTAACAATTGTTGTTAAAATGCGAGTTTTTTGTGCTTTATTTATGCGAAGAGACTCGAAAGATGGATAGATAAAATTACTCATTGGTATGAACGTGCATTTGTGGAACGAGATCTAATTAATGTTATAGAGCTCAGGTATGCAATAACAATTCGGTAGGTACTGAAACTGAATAAGTAGATTTTTGTTAAAGTTACATAATAATATGAATTGATATTTTTATAGTTCAATAGTTTTATAGTTATAACTAAAGTAAGTAGGTAGGAACTTTTTGTAATAATTTTAAGTTTGTTGTATCAAACATAGATAAATTTTAATCATTTAAGATAAATTATCATTTAGGTAGGTATATTTATTACAATAATTGGTATTAAATGTTGATAGAACAAAAATAATGGGTACTTAACTATTAATTCTTCGTTAAGAATGTAAAACCTATTACCATTTTCGATTTTTCATTAAGTTTAGCTATTTTAAGACCATGTTTTACCCTCATTATTGTATTACTAACCTTTGTTTAGTATTTAAAACAGCGATCAAAATACGTATGATAAAATTCGAATAAGTGAAGAGTCCTCTAATGAAGATCCTTGGACTGAATTTAAAACCTTGAGGCGATATCTGCCATTCTTCACGCTATCCCAACGCGCGTGAAGCACCTTAGGTTGCGGATACTTTTGACTGTCCGAGCGGAAAGTCCGCATTATTAAAATTTACTTATTCATTAAAATACGTATGATTATATTTTAAAAAATATTGTTATCTACATCCAGGGTATTCTTATTGAATTAATCATTTGTCAAATAATTCAGTATTACATCCATTGTATCGATGCACTCAAAGTTTTATTTTGTTTATTCAATGTGCAAATAGTTTACACTTGAATTACAAATGCAAATAAAATTAGAACTCTGATTTTTTTCTATTTGTAAATATTGCATTGTAATAATATACAGCCTATCCTATAAGTTGTACGACAAACTGAAACGGAAGATAGCTTGTAGCCCTTGAAGGTGGACCTACTAGTAGATGCTAGTCTGATTTAAATATCGCTGCCATTATAATATCGATCACCTGACTAGCAATGCATTCTTCTCTATCAATTAATTAAAAAGCAGGTCATTGATAGTATTAATTCTAAATGTAAATTCTAATGACATTATAATGTTGTAAGGAATAATAGAAACTTATTATTATTATTCTATGATACATTTTATTCCCCGTCGTATTATAATCCGCTTCCGCTCCGCTCCCGCTCCGCTCACCACTGAGCGCACAACGTATCAAAAATTCCGATCGCCTATCGCATCTCGTCGATATTGCGAGCATCCGCGAACCCGGCGCCCCACGAGACAGCTATTTCATAAGACGTATAATTGGAATAGCCGCAGCTCCCGCCCGGTCACAGCCACGATAATGGGGGAGTGGCTGTGGTGGGAGGTCACCTCCGCTCTGCTCCGTGGGGCAGGACGGTTTAATGCTGTCTTTGTAGAGTGTACTCGTGCTACTTCGCTTTGCTTCGGGAAACCCATGTCGTAGTAGCCATACTCGAAAAAAGACTTAGACGGGATTCGTTGAATTATAAGATAGATAGATACTCTCTTTATTTGTAAAATTAAGTATATTGAGTATAACTAGTTATAACAATATTTTAGTTTATGTTCAATACATTATAAAAGGATCCTGCTCAGCAATAAGCATTAACTTATAATCAATAAAAACAATGGTAAAATGAATGTTTTTTTTAATAATTATCTTTCATGAATGGACATTGATTGTAATAGGTACCTACTCGTAATACGAAATAGAACAGACGTCCCAATAAAACATCAATATTTTATTTGGTAGAATACTTTTTTTGTAAACAAATTTCTTAAAAAAAAGGTATAAGTTAGGGTTCATAACTCATCATTAACAACCCGTAGGTATAGCGTAAATACCATTCCAGATTGCCGTTCCAAGGGTCATTGGTATGAATCCAAGCGACATGTAAATTTGAATAATTAGTCGTGTTGGCTGTGTGTAGGTATTCTTGTCTTTGAATGATCCCCGGCAGCCACAACACAGGAAATCCTAGTGGGGCTTTGAGTCTGTAGCGTTATTTATTATTACTTACAACAAAAAATATCTGTCGATGAAAAACCGGATAATTAATATTACCGTGGCTTAGGTAAGTTAAAAACAATTTGATCCATCCGGTATCAGCGTGGCGTCGTAAATCTCCGACTCGAACTAATTAACTTCTAGCAAGACATCTAAACAATCAAGCGATTACGGCCAAAGAGTATTTGTAGAGCTTCTCATTGGGTCTTCCAGAACTTTCATCTTTTGTGATAAAGTCTTCCTGCTATATTATCTCTGATTCAAAGCTCTTTAGTTTGTATGTTTATTGTACTTTCTTTTGATGAGTTCATTTTTTTAGGATTATAACAGAATTTTAACTGATCGATGTCAGTACATTACAAGTAAGTATGTGAGAAAAATATTCATAGCCAGGGATATTTGTTAACTCAATAAATCCCTCATTTGTTTTTAGAATTTTTGTCTGCTTATCCACTAATCTCAGTAACGGTTTAACTGATTGTGATTTGAATGCAGTTTCACCGGTGTATTGAAGTAAGCTTGGGGTAACATGAAGTGTTTATTTTAGTTCAATCCCTTAAAAAATTAAAAGATATACTTAATAAGTAATATAAACTGTGGCGACATCGCACACACGTCACACGATGACGTCACGAAGCCTGAATCACGCTATCGAAGTTTTCTACATCGCTTGCATATATACAAGTTCCGACAGCGAGCAGTCGGGGCTTCAACGCCTCCCGGGTAAGACGTCTTGCCCGGCCGGAGATCTCCCTTTGCCAAACTGGTGACCCTAGACAAGAACACGTCCCTTCTGAGCACCGATAGCGGTTCACGGCTCCCCTCTCACCTCACCTCACCGCTCACACCTGATGGACACCTACAGCGTCTCCTCGACACCTCAGTCAAGCTCGCCGGGTACATCGCAGCGTATGACGAAGGCGCTTCCTGTTCCCGTGCCATTTTTAGTGTGAATATTAAAGCATGAGTTTCCCGAAGCAAACCAAAAATATATTTTCTTTTGCTATTTTTAACATCTGCTTTTTCCACATCAACCCAGGGCTGTCTGGCCAATAGGCATTAAGTCTTTGTTCTTGTATAGGTATTGCAAAATCTCTATATCTAATATATAAAATTCTCGTGTCACAGTTTTCGTTGCCATACTCCTCCAAAACGGCTTGACCGATTTTGATGAAATTTTTTGTGCTTGGATAAGCACAAAAAATTTCATATCTTTATTCATATCTTTATTTCGGTATCTTTGAGAATCGGCCAACGTCTATTTTTCATACCCCTAAATGTTAAGGGTTGTTCACCGTAAAAATTTTTTTTCAATTTCTGAACAATTTTTCTTTTTGTTATTTTTTTATGGTCTGGCATAAAAAAATACACATGATCCCAAATTTTGACTTTCCTACCCCCACCCCTTAAATTTAAATCGCGCTTTTTGTATCTACATATATGGCGGAACAACGTTCGCGGGGTCAGTTAGTAACTAAGAAAAGCTTTGAGAGATTTTTTTATGTTGCCGCCCTTATACATGCAAACTGGTGGTTGTGGGCTGGCTTATGACGTATCTTATGTTCTGGTCTGATGGTATGGGACTGGGGCCGCCCCAAAACGAGCAGAAGAACCATCTAACGGCAAGTGGTCATCTTCGCTAATGGACATTAGTATTATGAAAGGTGTCACCGATGCGTTGCCGGCAAGGAAAAAGGAAAGAAAAACTGTCTATCAAGAAATAGATTCCGGGCCTTTTAACGCGTGAGATTATATTTCATCACTAACAACTACACTATTTTTCACGACACAATACCATCAATCAAAACTAAAATAATTCAGCATCTGACGTAATAACTCGCGTACAATTTATTAAACCCTGTCTGAATTTTTGTTTAACATATTAAGTAGTTTATAAATAAATAATAGTAATAACATAGTCTGTAGCAAAATGTTGTTCACGCCTATAATTGGCATGCACACATGTCATGTTCACTTATAAGATAACACTTAGGTATATCAAAATTTGTGTGTAATGCTGTTGGTGTGTAAATAAATAAATAAATAAATAAATAAATAACTAAATAAACAACTACGTTACAAGGTTCTATAGAATCCCAATTTTGTGCAATATGGTGAAATAAATCAAGCACAAATAAATATTATCACAATAAAAACCATGACATCAGCATAAAGAGGATTACGTCAATCGCGACTCACTGTCAAAGAGTTTGATGAATTATACTTGAATCTGGTCGAAGGCAATGCCACTGACATCAGCCATCGAAGCGAAATGGGAAGCTTTTAGGGTTACGTTCTGGAATAAATGGAATTACAAAAAATGTTGGAAAACATTTGAGACACAACGTAAGCTCATCAATTTGAGTAGGTACTGACTATATGAACCTATGCTCATTATTATACGTACAAAAAGATGATCAGTAAACTAAATAAATTATTAATGTGACTCACATTATGTGAGTAACTAAAGTTACGCTTCTAAAATGCTTAGTAAATTAATTATAAGTGTCTCTGTTCTGTTAATTGTTAAGGTAGGTCTAGGAGTTCCCTTGTGTGGTGTCAATCCTGAGCGTAGTATCCTGTTGTGTTTATCATAAAATTGCAATGTTATTGAAACTAAAACAATTTATAAACTTTCAAGTCTGTAAAGTAACAGGAAGTGGTCCTAATCGACTTGGAAGATTTGATCAGAACATACATAGTTACATACAGACATTGCAAATAATTAAAATAATAAAATTGTAAAAATACCCCACCGCGCAATTTTCAATAAAATTAGTTGGAGCGATTTGTGAGGAATGGGTTTCATATAATATACATTTACACAAACATATACATATTATTCTAAGGGCCTGTTTCACCGGTTACATATAAAGTTCCGGATAGTTATCTGACATTTAATGCTATCTACCTATTATAGGCTGCTAATAACTTTTTTCTGTTTCACCATCTAACTCCCGGATAATTTAACTGATACATAAAGTTGTCGGCCACTTGACAGTTAACGGAACGGCAACGTCGCTTTTTTGCGTTTCGTTACTACTACGTAAATTATCGTCATTTGAAAACAATTTTAAAAACCTAAATAATAAAATACTTTTTGATCAAAATAATCCAAGTGAAGTTTTATTATATTATCAAGTTTAATTTATCAATAAAGAACGGAAATAGTTGGATTCCTATGCTATAATAGGTATTCAAATTCTAAATGTGTTTATAGAAACAAAACGCAAGACATGTGTCATTTTATTTTTTTCGTTTCCGCCATTTGACTTGACAGATTTTTTATCCGTCGCATAACGCCTCTAACAGCCACTTGAAGTGGCAGTTATCATAACCAACACTTTATTTGTCAGATACTTCTATCCGAGACCTGTGAAACCAAAAGTTGTAGTTTATTTGGGAGTTAAGTTCCTAATAGGCTATCCGGAACTTTATCCGTAACCGGTGAAACAGGCCCTATATAATATGCCTTAGCCCCCCCCCCTGAGTAATTCCTAGCTTGTAACAAAAAGTAAGAACAGAAGTGATTCTAATGACATAATTGTGACATTTTATTATTGCGATTAACGAATGAAAGCCAGTTTCAATTTAAATTGGTCTCTCAAGACGGTATTATTAATTTTAACGGCTAAACGGCTTGCGAGGTTTGTTATTGAAATAGATGCGAGAATTCCTTGGCTCGGAGATTTCTTGGCTATTTCAAATTGATACTTGAAATGTGGTTGGGAGAAGTGTGTTTGAAGATTTCATTACCGGATAACGTTAAAAATCATTATGTTAATTGTATAAAATGTTACGAATACCATTTATGTAGTCGCAGATTTTTATAAAGTAGTACTTTCATATTAATTAGCCTAATCAATCAATAAAATCAATAGCCTAGAAATTTCAAAGCAATTTGTGCTTTCATTTCTTTATATTTTCATTTCTAGCACTAAACATTACGTGATGACGTGACGTCATGCCAAACCTGAATCACGCTATCGAAATTTTAAACACCGATCGCATATAAACAAGTTCCGAATATGACCTAGAGGAGCACAGCCTCTTAGTTTACATCAATAGCCAACATGCCTGGCCGGAGATCTCCGTAAACTAGCATCAATCTCCTAACAGATCAAGATTCGTATATTGAGACAACATACAAGACTCGGAGATTGAGATTGGAGATAAAAAATATTTTTATTGTGCGGGTAACTAGTTATTATAAATCCTGTATATATTTTATAATAACTAGTTACACGCGCTTCGCTCGAAATTCGACCGTAATTTACTCTGTCAAATGGATACTTTACAATGACTTTACATGTCGTGTCAAAGGCATATTAGTGTGCATAGAGTAAGTAACATTAGTGTGTGTTATGAATTAATTTATCAATTTAATTACTTTATAATTAATTTATTTCAAAAATATTACCATTCTGCACTCCTTCTCTATTTAAACTATAATGCTCGGGCCACACTAACGAAATCGTCAACGTCAACGGCAATGCCGAACATCGCCATAATTATTGCGATAAAATTAACACGGCAATGTGAATGCCGTTGTGACATTATCGCGTTGAAGTCGTGGCTACACCTACGATCATCGCCATAATTAACGGCATTTCCCGTTAGTGTGGCCCGAGCATTAGTGTGACAAATTTCACGCTTCTCCGCACGCGCAATTTTCTTAAAAAGGGGTACAAAGATTTTGGTTCACGTAAATATATAGATAATATTAAACAAGAGTGTTCACTTCGTTATGACCAGAAACAATTGGTGATAACGGTTTTAGGCTTGCTAACTAAGCCAAGATAAGCTAAGCAATTAGTTACAATATTGCTTTACATAAAAAATCTTAAATTACTCCCATTGACATATTAGTAATAATAATTCAATGATTACTCCTGTTCATTACCTTCTGTACCTGTACTCCTTTGTAACCTAATGTGCCTTATATCGGCCAGATAACTTTATCTCCGTTCTAAAAAGGATATTAATATTATTATAGGAAGCCAAAGAGGTCATACAGGTACTTAGTCACGGCTTTTATCATCTCTGTTCTATGGAACATGCAAAATTAATACTTTTTATACCCTTACACGGTTGGGAGGTTTCGCTGCCGTAAGGAAATTATTAAAATATGGCTAACGTACACTTATTGCTCATTGGCTAGTAAGGTTGTAATAATTTTTGTATAGTATAATTATATTACTTTTCCATTTTGATATTTTGACGGTCCAGTAAAGCCTGGTGAAGTAGTACACCCAAGTGTTCGATTTCCAAGCAGATGCATATTTTTCAGTATGTCGTCAACAAACAAGCAAGCGAACTACCTTATAGCGGTTACCGTCACCCATTAATATCAATAACACCAGAGATATCATCGAAGTGATATTCCTCTTTTATAGGTCTACAATAAAGTCCGCGATTGCATACATATTTATGTCTATCTTTTAAGGATAGCTTACTATACCCATTCTAAGTTTAAAAAAAGGCCAATTTAATGTAGTAATTGTAAAGGATTAATACTGTATACCTCTAAGCAGAGTATACACTATTTATCCTTATCGACTTAAATAGCATTTCATTTCACATTACGATGAGCTTTTACACCATATAATTTAAATTAATATCTTATCGCAAAATGAAAATTAACGCGCGTGAAAATAAATTCGTGCGCGGGCTACGAATAAAAATTTTGGAGTGAAGGTACATAGGACAGGTTTTCCGAAGCGAAGCAAATTAAACTTTTTTCGTGTAGCCTATATGCCTTAGTATCTCATCATCATCATCATCATCATCACAACCCATAACTGTCCCACTGCTGGGCACGGGTCTCCTCTCACAGTGTGAGGGGTATAGGCCATAGTTCACCACGCTGCGCGCTGGTCAAGTGCGGATTGGTGGACTTCACACACCTTTGAGAACATTATGGAGAACTCTCAGGTGTGCAGGTTTCCTTACGATGTTTTCCTTCACCGAAGCAAGTGATAATTAAATATTAATACGCACATAATTTTTGAAAATTAGTGGTGCGTGCGGGGTTTGAACCCGCAACCTCCGGTTCGGCAGTCCAACGTTCAACCACACGGCTATCACTGCTCACTTAGTATCTCACTTAGTATCTACAACCGAAAATATGTTTTGGCGGCATTCTTAAATGTTAATAGCAATAAAACAACCATAATGTTAAATATTACATAAATGTTTCTTCAATGTTACCCCAAGCTTACAAACAGACAAACATTCTAAAAATTTTATTTTACATATAAACTCATTAAAATCTATTGCGTTAACACATAAATTAAATTTATAAAATAGACACAAAATAATCTATCAAAATCTATAGTATCAAAATCTACTAATTACCGCTTCTACCGTGAGTACTATTACTTCATTCTGTGCTTCTACACAAATAGTAAATGCTACGAGTATTGCGTCGCGTAGACTTCGTAGCTTCTGTAGGCCTCTACGATAATTTTCACTACGGCTTAGTTTTAACCCACAAGTTCATCGCACAGATCTCTTCACGAAATAAAGAGGCCTGGAGACTGATATATCGTAAGGCAAATATTGCATAATTATCATCTTATCATTGAAGACGCCTTTGGTGTAACTTTTGTCTATTGGTGATGGTTACCACTTACTATCAGGCAGTCCGTCTGCTCGTTTGCCGGGTATTAATATAACAAAAAACTAATCTTAATATATATAATTCGAGTGTGAGTGTGTATGAGAGTGAACTCCTCCTAAACGGCTTGACCGATTTGGTTGAAATTTTTTGTGTGTCTTCAGGTGGATCCGAGAATGGTTTAGATTCACAATTGGACCCGGTAGGTGGCGTTGCTGTCGATATATCACCAAAACATTTTTTAACGACTGGACCGATTTGGATGAAATTTTTTGTGTGTGTTCAAGGGGATCTGGGAATGGTTTAGATTCACAATTGGACCCGATAGGTGGCGTTGCTGTCGATATATCACCAAAACATTTTTTAATTATAAAGCGGTACGAAGTACGCCGGGACAACTTGTGACTTAATAATATTATCCTTATGCGTGGGTCTACCACTAAATAGGAGGGCCGGGTTCTGGCACACTTACGACACCTTAGTTTGCCGTCATAGAATTGGCGTCAGAGTTTTCTACTTACCCTCAATACAACCAAAAGATCATGGTTCCCTTTTGAACTTAAAACCGTTTTTCCGATGTGAAGGCAGGGAAAGTTACTATTGTTATATGTATAAAATTGGTCAGGTCCGAATTAAAGCGATCTTCCTTGAAAAGAAGAGACAGCATTACAGTTTAGGAAAATTAAAACTCACGTGTTTATTCAATATAACCTTAGTTAGTCAAACACACGCTACGAAGCTGTGAGCGCGTTAAGGCTCGCACAGACATGCGTGTAAGGTTCGTTAATAACGCAAAAATAAGCAACCTTTGATTTCGTTTATCTTTCATTTAGGATCGAATCATGTAACATCAGTATACAAGGACAGAAGATAAACTTTTTGTCTCTCCCATAAATGTTGTAAAATCCTAATCTTAATACAGCGATAATGTTGTTATAATACAAGGAAATACAAATTTGTAGTGTAGGTATGTATTAAATAATAAGTTATTATTGCATTAGTAAGCAATTTAAGATCACGTAAATCACGGATTATAATAAAATTGTACGTGATTAACTTATATGTTAATGGATCACGCATTAATAGAGAGGCTTTTCAGGCGCATTTGTCAAGATGTTACGATAGTTTGTATTCCTTTTTTAAATAAAGAATATCTATAAAAGTACGAGTGAGTTGATTGAAGATATCTGACGACAACACTATATACCTGAAATTAAAACGCAGCTGACTTTATGAGAGGTAAACTACGAACATACATAACGTACCGCGTTACTACCGATGGATACAGCGTCCCTGTATGAGGCAGCCTCAGGGACGTGCATGCTCGTTTACAACGAGTGTACCTGACACGCAAGCCTTTGTCGTGCAGTGTCCGCTCGTCAGTCGGTCCCGACACCCGCCCGCGATCGCACGCGACCATCCGACAACTTTGTCGTGTTTGACCAGTGTTCTGTGGCTGTCGGCTTTCTGGTAATTCGACTGGATATGGAAGGTAAGCTTTTGGATTCAATTGCAATTTTTTTTTGTTTTGCACTTTTTGTCGGGAAACAGTTTTGTGTACAGGTTCGCAGTTTTTGTGTAACTGATATTTTTTTACATAAGTTTTTTGTTTTTTTTTACTTTTTTTTTAATTTTAATACATTTGTATGAAGCGTTTTTATATTTTTTTTACTGAATAGTTGTGATTAATTGAATAATTTGTAAGCATTGTAAGTAAATTTTTATTTGCTTTCGAATAATGTAGGAACTTTAAAGGAACTACGTAGATATGACTTTTTAAATAAATTATTGAAAATAAGTAATATCAATTACACATAAAGAAAGAATACATCACAAAATACATTACAAAGAATACATCATCATCATCATCGTCATCATTACAACCCATAACTGTTAATTGTTAATTTGTATTGTAATCCAGTGATAGCCGAGTGGCTAAACGTTGTATTCCCGAACCGGGGGGTCCCGGTTCAAACCCCAGCACGCACCTCTAATTTCCAAAAATTACGTGCGTATTAGAATTTCATTATCACTTGCTTCGGGGAAGGAAAACATCGTGAGGAATCCTCCACACCTGAGAGTTCTCCATAATGTTCTCAAAGGTGTGTGAGGTGTGAAGTTCGTGACAAGTTCTGTAAATAAATACAGAATATAAAAAAACAATTAAACAAATTGTCGCGAACAAATGACGAACGACTTTGTCTTATACTATTCTGATAAGAATAGATAAAGGCATCAAGGTAAAAGAGCAAATAGAGTAGGCAGTGAAAATATACAAACATTTCAAAGGTAAAGTTCAATGTCGAGAATTCACTCGTGAACGGTAACCGTTATTCGATATCCTCTCGCACACAATTTGACGCGCGCATTGAAATGCTATTTGTTATGGAAAATCAAGGGAAACTCTAGCGGGAAACTGTTTTCGTACTATGCGCTTACTAAAAGTCAGGTGGATTTATTGCTTTTTAGTTTTTGTACAATAGATTTAATTATCTATATTGCCAATACGTAATAAAAATGTAAACATCCAACATTCATATGAAATAAAATGAATAATTAAAAATAGGTTTAATAATAATAAACAAACTGCTTTTACAATATTTTATACTCCAGTAAAATATCTGAGAATGGAGAAAAATGAACGTCGAACGATAATAAATTATGTTAGATGCATACCTTTCTTAAAATTCTAGATGATGACGACCGCAACTTCATTGTATACTGATACAGTCTTCTACCCCCATTTTACCACTAAGTATAGGGGAAAGATTTGCAAAAGCCCTTGCTCATTTTCGTAACGCTGTAGGTGACCGAGTCCTGCCTGCGAAGCGGGGGGTCCTAGGTTGCATTCCCGGACCAACGTATCTCAAAGTAATTATGGTGGGGTCAAGGTATTTGAGGGCTCTTAATCTTTACATCTTTACAATTATCTGTTACTGATTGCTGTCTGTACATAATTATATGTATGAATTACGCAATAGAACCCAAAACAGTAACTTTTACAATTTTTAGGATTTATGTATAAAGAAAGAGAAACACGGTGTAGTGCTGGTAACCCCTTTTATTAGGATGGAAGTAACTTATTATTAGCAACGGTGGTTATAAACTTTATATTAACAATGGCTTCACATTTCACACACACCTCAAGCTCAGAAGAAGAAGGGACGCGTCATAACAAAACATTTTGGCGGCAGAGCTACCCCCAGACTACTAGCTGTAGTCTGTACCACAAACCACAGACTATCTATTTTTATTGTCTACAACAGTCTGTTTGTCTGTGGTTATTATACGCACTAATCTCTACGCGGCTTAACCGATTTGGACGGTAAGTTTCATTTAACATTAGCGTTTATTCTATTTAGTTAGTAATTAAATACAAATTATGGCAGTTTAAAGAATCACGCCTAATAATTTCCGAATGTGCGTAAAAAGGGTCATGTTTTCCAAAGCGAAGCGAGGGCGGGTATACTTGTATTTAATTAAATTAAAATATCTGTAACGGCATCCTTTAATAATCCGTAATATAACTTGCGGACTGAATAAACGTTCTACAAAAAGCAAACACTTTATAAAGTTGTCTACATTTCTTGTCTGCAAGATACTGCAAAAGAGTTGCTAGTTTCAGCTCAGTCACCCGTCCTCATTCATTAGACACGATTTACGAACTTTGTTCTGTCGTTCAACTTTGTAACGCATGTTTTGTGGTTTTTAAATTACTCGCTCATACATATTTCTTGTAGATGTGAAAATCTAATTATTGTTTTTATCCATCAATTAGTTTGGCGATCCGATTCTTTTAAATTATACTTTGCGAGTTCAGTAAAACAGATTTAAAACGTGGGACGGAATTGCATGCACCGATGTATTTAATTATTTATTCATCTTATCTTTTTTATATGTAATACTTGACTACAATTTTATCTTATGAACGATATACCCTTGAAGTTAAAAAATAATTTTATTACTAGAAATGCGTATCTATTTTT
Organism: Ochlodes sylvanus; assembly: GCA_905404295.2. NCBI lineage: Eukaryota > Metazoa > Arthropoda > Insecta > Lepidoptera > Hesperiidae > Ochlodes > Ochlodes sylvanus. The sequence goes on from FR990149.1 coordinate 3,888,059, forward strand.
GTTTATAGAGACAAAAAATACTTACACTCAGGTATAGCTACTTTATCGTAATCTCTTATCAACAGTAAGGAATGGGATGTAATAAATAATAAATATACGCTAACACACACATACCCCGCACTAGGATTCCCTGTGTCGCGGGTGGCATGAACAACACAGATGACACATCTAACATCCATGATCCAAGAACAAACATTGATCTGTCACATAAATATCTGACCCGGACCGGAATCGAACCCCGGACCAATCACTTTGGAGGCAAGCCCGCTAGCAACTAGGTTACTGGGTCGTCATCATACAGCCACCGGTGGTTAGTAATTATGCATATTATTTTAAGTTTTATATTTGTCGGTCGGGTTTGGAAAATTTTGTTTACCTTTATTAAAATATTTTAGATTAAATATATTTGGACAATTGCAAATTGCAAAACCGTCAGCCCCGGAACGGAGGTCTTCAGTCAGTTTAACGGCTTCCGACAGTTGAGTAACAAACCCATCCATAAAAATGCCATACAGGTAGATATTAGTGGCAGTTTCAGCCGCGAAATATTTTTTCGCTTTTGCTATGGTACTGATAGCCACAATATGGGAAAGAAAATTCCTTTTTACCGATATGTGGTCTCCATTCAAGGACCTTTCTTCTCCATCGGTGATCTTCGACCTATTTGATCCGTCTATAAGCCTAATTAAATCGAGTATTGACAACCCGTTTTACTTACAATATTTCCATTATTGAAATTGTTTCATAGTATCCATTAATTTGAAAGTGGACTTTAGGAATGTAACACAAAGGAGCGTTGTTTTGTTTTATTCGATTTAGTGATAGTCTGATTGGATTGTTTGCGAAGTTCGCAATATAAATGATCTTTTCAATCGCGCAAACGAAATATTCTCCAAATGAAAGAGTGGACTAGACAACCGTTGTCTACGCCAGAAGTCAGAAATTTAATCCTTTTATAATTATAACAACTTAATTATTTTTATAAAAACTTAAGTACTAATAATACAATACGATACAATACATTTAATTTAACAAAACGTGATGCACAATCCGTAGATGGAACTAGATCTCGAAGGAGATCCCCTGCACTGGACCGACCAGATTACGGCCTGACCAACGCGAAAGTAAACAAAAATGCCCGCCACACCTCTGTTCGGGATAAATGGGGAGCATGCATGATCACGACTGCTCTGTCAAGAGCATACAAATAAGAAAAAGATGTAGTATCGGAAAAAAAAGTTTTGATTATTTTACATCTAACGGATAGAGTTGTTGTATTTTACACTGTTTAGGTACCACATTTAACATATTAAATGTCCACGATGATAATTATAACTCCAATCATAATAATTAGTATAAATTGTCTGCAGGACTAAAAACTGTAACGTCATCGTATCTGTATACCAATATACTCATTGAAAATCTTGACGCTGGGTTTCAAATTAATTAAACGATATTTCATTACACAACTACACGTAATTCATCTATAACATTCCATATCCGCGAAATAAACGAAAAATTTTGAAATTTGGTGCACATAGTGCATTGACATAATTATGATATAGTATTTATGTCAATGACTGACTATAATTTGTCGACAATTTTTTTATACGATGCTGAGTTAATCCTTGACAACAATCCAACCGTATTTTATCATACTGGTAGAGTATGAAGCAAGGACCGTCAGAATTAAACTGGGTGGGACAAAGCCCAATGATCTCTCAACAGTATTGACCAACGGACTACAATTGGGGTTAACCGTGTTACCTCCTAAACAAGGAAGTAAAAAAAGTATAGTTTATATACAGTATATAGAAAAATACGTAAATCCTAATCCAATCCATGATATTTCCACAGGAATTGGTGTAATTAGTGTAATTGTAACCCAATATCGATTTTGACTTAAACGGTGTGTTCCTTAGTAGCAAAACTCTTTATATTGCTATTTATATTAAATATACCCTTGATCCTATTGTAATAAAAGCTCATTGGCTTTTAAAAGTAATTGATACAAAGATGCTCGCAGTCACAACTCAATAAGGATGCTCTCAGCTCGCATTATCGGTATTAAATCCAATATTGGTGTTGCGGTAAACAATTTATTTTGTTTACTTACTTATTGTTAATCACGACGTTTTAAGTTCAGCCACAATTATCATACGTGAGGCAAAAACTTTGTACCTCTTTTTACGAAAATTGCGCGTACGGAGGAGTATGAAATGTGGCACACTTATATAAAGAAGGAGTGCAGAATGCTAATATTTTTAAAAATAATGCATGAAAATATATAAAATGAATAAGTAAAACTTTACATACACTACTTAATATAAGTTACTCTATTCATACTGCCATAAGTTTCACAGAAAAAAAAAATACACAGGTAACCCAAAGTACGAGTATGTTATAAAAAGTAAAACAAAACGCATAAAATTTGTATACCTTTTGGTATAAAATAAAACATTATTATTTTATTATTCCATTATACTCGTGCTATTAGTTTGATTCTGATCTAATCCTTATGTAATGTCTGTTTGACCAGTCAATCACGGTATCCGTAGTGATTTCGTAGCACTGCTACGATCGTAGGTTGTCTACAATTGAAATGTTTCTTTTGGACTGTGATGTACGTATATTTATTAGTACTAGCAGTTCCACAACTTTGCTCGCGTACATCTTTTTAAATACGTACGCGTACATGTTTTATAATTAAATACTTTATTTTAAAAAACTATTATTATTAAGCCTCACAGCTTAACTCAGGCTCACGGCTTTTTCAAAACGTTCGCTGCGTTTGGTTTTACACAAAAACGAAGCTGGATGTCATACTACTTGTGTGCGAATTAAACGAGGTTACCTAAATTGGGCAATATGCTTTCTCTGAAAGAGCAGAGAAGAATGTTGAAAAAAATATTTATGTTTCAATAAGTCCTATTTGTGAGATCATATAACAATATACACTCGTATTCCTTATAGCCCGGCGCGCGGTGGCTTGCGTCGATCTTAAAAAATTTAATGATCGATAATTGCGGTCGGTAGTTGCCCGGGTGACTGCTAGTGGCAAAATTTCTTAGGCATTTCCGTGCTTCAGAGGGCACGTAAAGCTGCCAGTCCCGGTTATTACCATTTGGTAGCAGTGGTTAAGTAATGTCGGAGGCCTACGGGCGGCATAAAAATTTTCGACACTTGGGTTGGCTACTAACCCCTCCTCCAATCCGAACTGGAGCAGCGTGGTGGAGTTTGCTCTAGGCCTCCTCAGATATGAAGAGAGAGTGCTCAGTGGTGGGTCATTAACGGGTTGAAGCCATTATTAGTAGATATGTATCCCCTAACTTGAAGTTTACGGGTCCTAGCTGTAAGTGGACCAGGTCATTTGGAAGACTTGCGTAGGGACACAGATCCTACACGTAGAGGCCCCTTTGAGATACATTATTGTGTTTATGTGTTATTAATATTATTGTTATCAAACGAACAGACGGGTCATTTGATGGTAAGTGATCACCGTCGGTCATAAAGTTAAATTAACATTAAAAATCTCTCAGGTGTTTTGTACTTAAATACATATGATGCAAGTAATTTTGCTTTCACTGCTGCGTGTTGAACCACAATCTAGTTTGTTGTCGTATCAGTCAAATAGTGTTTCTCGTAAATAAACTAATAATTGACGCAAGTTCCATTACTGACAAGGAAGCCGACGTTTCTACAGTTATTTGCATCCACCTTCCCTTGACTTCGTAAGCCGCTGCGCACATTGATTAAAGCGATGGGATTTCTATAAACTAAAATCACTGAAATAAAAAAAAAAAATAGTTACGTAAATTTAATGCATAAATGAATGTATAGTACACATACTAAAACACAGTCACGGAGAGCCGGAAACAAATAAAAGAATCTAAAAAACAAGCGGGGGAACCATGGGGGGAATGCTTGTTTTTTAGAGTTTGTTTAAAAATTGTTCATCCGCTTGTAGAATCGGTATTTAATCTGATACTGTAGACCTTGCGTTATAACAGGAATAGAACATATAGAAAAGAAAGAACAAAGATTCCTAACCAAATTTAAAACAAACCTTGTGTGAATAACAGCTGTTTTCAATACTCGGTCTATCTATTATCTCAGGATAACTTAGTAGGTAAAGAAATTGTCGTTGCTAGGAGACTGTCTTGAGCGTTGCGGATGGATACAATATAAAGAACGGCCGTAAGTCGCATCGTATGAATATCCTCGCTTCTCGCCGGCAAAGAGACAGGTGCCTTAAACCTGTGACGTTTAATTAAGAGCTGTTCAGACGAATGACTCGGCGATTAACGGATAAACGACTAGATAAAGCCTTGGGACTCATTGCCTGCATTTGTTTGAACTTTCGCAATTGCATTATCTATGTATTTCGCCAGTTCAGTTTTTATACATTCGGCTGTGGTCCCCCTATCTTTTAACTTATACAGGTTTCGATATTATGTCCATGCCACCCATGCAGAGAAATATAATGAATAAATAAATAAATTAACGCTAACACACTCGGCATGAGTGTGTTATTACCCTAGGATTTTTGTCAGCGGAATTATGAAGTCATTAGTGATACGAAACTGATGCAGTTTGTAAACAGTTTGATTAGACAAAAATATTGTACAAAATAAGTGTGATAAATAATTATGCAATAAATAAATCACATTTTCATATTCTAATTAACAACATACAGAAGAAAAACGCATACTTGCTAATAAATTTAATAAACCTTGATAAACAGTAATTTCACAGCGAAATTAGCAATACCAGCTAAATAGAGTTCCACCACGATGCACGTCAAGATTAGCTCTTTGAGTCGGCAAAGCGGGTATGTTTTATGAAGCTTTTAGTTCTCTAATCGTAAAAGCTTTCTTATTATATTCTAGAACCAGCCGCGAAGCTCAAACAACATGTGTAATGATAGTAGCAATTTTCTGTGAGCTTATATCCGCTAATGTAAGACAAACTACTATTTTATGTAATACTAGTATCCGACCCGCTTCGGGAAACTTATAATTTAGTTACTTTACTTTTGATACACGAAAAATCTTTATGTTTTTGTGAAACGAAAGAAATAAAACAAACACTAATGTTACCTCATGTTTATCTACTATTTGTGCTGTCCGTGTTTCCAAACAGCAAACTAAACTTTTACAAGAAGCAAGTGATAATTAAATTCTATTACGCACATCATTATTGAAAATTAGTGGTGCGTGCAAGCTCTACCCTCTTGGCTACCTAACCTCACTGCTAGTCCATTGAAATGTTACATGTTTTTGGACTTAGCGTGCATTTGTCACAGGACGCATTTTTTATTTTTTAGATGTGAAGAGGCGGTTAGTGTAAAGTCAAATCCAAATTTGTGGGGTCGCAACACTTGTTCCGCGGCCGCTATCGTGTAAACAAGAGTGCTGATGATTTTTATGGCTTATCTGACAAACTTTGTAAGAACATTTTTCTATGAAAATTAAATTCTCCACAAAAATAAAATTGCGTCCTTTGCGACAAACGCAACCCCAAATGTAACTTTTCAATGAACTATTTTTTTACATAAGATAAGTAAATGCTGTCAAGTGTTTACTATTATTATTTATTAATAAATTCAGTGCGAAACCATCTTAGCATTTCCGACTCAAATTTCACCGATTTTAACAGTTATTACACAACTTTTTACGTTATACTTTTAGGAGACATCTAAAACATGATTTAAAACGACACGGCGTCAAAGCACCAATAAATGAGGTGGAAAAGAAATTGCGGTCGGGATAGCGGAAATTAAAACTGTCAGTCGGAAATTGAGTGGATTTAAACTGTAAACAAAGTGTTTACCGGCAGTTACCGGTGCGAGCGCAGTGAGCGGTGAGTAGCTGTCGTGAACACTCCAAGGTCGTGCTGCACCTATGTATTTAAATATAGGTCTGTAGATATACAGTGTTCATCAATGATGTTGTATAACATTTTACTGTCATTGATTTTCTTATTAATCGATTGCGCTACGCGAAAAAGAGTAAGTGTTTAACAGTCGAACAGTAGAAAAATAAAAGATGTATAATATATGTACGTACATGAAATAAACGATTTGAGTTTTAGTGTGAACCTTTTCCTTTTTTGAAGCCGGGTAAAACCGTTAACAAATGCCCAAACACTCCCGTCCCGCGCACAAGACCCACACAAATAAAATCACTCACAAAACCACAACTTATCACACACAAAACACACATGTGTACATCGACGAACGGGAGCACGAGAATGTATCCTGGTATCTCGTATCCGAGCGTGCGCTATCTCGGCAATTAGTAACATTTGGCACAACGTACCGCCTTATCTACCAAACAGCTTTACGCCTTATTACTTAAGTACCTACCCGTCGGGAAACCTAGGTCTTAGTTTAGTACCCATTTATAATAATAATAAATCTTTATTTTAATCAACCGTCGATCATAGGTACTATAAGGAATTCATTATGAAACTTAATTATAGTATCTAACTTATTATTAATCTTATTACTTACTCACTGAAAAACAAATGCTACCTCACGCTTCAGCTTGGCGCTATATAATATAATAAGATTTTTCACGTCTAGCTCATATTTAAACTTTTCCATGGACAATTACTCAATTTATTTGAAAAATTGCATGAAAATCTATTTAATACTTATTAAGACAAATTTATTTCACAATAACAATACAACTTTTGCAACTTAAATTTATTTATGTGTGATTTATGTCGATGACTGAAATCATTGGGGCAAGCACCTTAATTCTTTATCATTTTCCTGTACATTATATCAACAACTGTCATGAACGAGTGCGGTACTCTGTCAGCGACCCGGTCAATGAGCCGTCGTCAAATTATCCCATTTCAACGGTGGCTTTGTGATCCTCGATGAAGATGTATACTCGAATATATTATTCATTTTAAAAAACCTCCCAAGGTATTGGTTTTGTAATAATGCAATTATCTACTTGTTTAGGTAAATGGGGCATGTTTGTTATATGGTGGTTTGTTACATATTTAATTTTTATGTATAAAGAAAAAATCTCACTCATTTTTATATTACAGTAAGTAACTTTTTTTGAAAAGCATTTTCTTATAAATAACAAAAAGAAACACTAGTGCGTAGAGTCCCTACGCGCTTCACACTATGAATTTCAAGCGGTAGGATTTTTAAATAATTTTAATTTTTTTTTTAAATTTTTTTTACGGTAATAAATATTAATATTATTTTTTAACGTTTAATTAAAGTCCAATCAGCAGATGCATCTCCTCTGTAGACACCATTTATTATTATTAAACACAAAAACAACCAAAACACGATACAGCACGAAGAAACACGACGGTTACCGAGTCTTCTGAAGTGGATGCGCTGTACATTAACGTCTTCTTAGCTTTTAAATCGTATATTCTGTGCAAACTTAGAATGTTACGTATAAAGTAGCTCTTTTCGCTCTCCCTTATGAGGTTATTTCAAAGACGTTTAGGTATTGCTCACTTTAAGACGTAGCAGGGACAAAGTGTACTAAATTAAACGCCCACACATAATACGGCCGTTCATATGCTTAGAAGATAGATTTATTTGAAACAAGCTGTCATAAGACTTCTTTCGCATGGACACCTTTGTGACTTTTATGTTCGCCGACCGACATCGGTGACAAAATTGTAACTCTCCGTTCACATTGACGAGCCGGATGGCGCAATGGTTAACATGCCATACCGTCGTTCCAATGACGTTTCCATATCAAAAAAGTTTTGTCACTGTCGCCCACCCCACTTTAGAAACGCGACGCGACGAAGACAAAAACTTTTGTCACGCAGACAAAAGTCCCCCGTGCGCAGACTCTCTAAAGGTCGTTCTCTCGCCTCCTAACCTGTTAGCTTTTTGTAGTAGCATTATTTTTATGGACAATCGTTTTTAGAGATGTCACTAGTGGTCGTCGATCCAATTCGCTCGATTAGGCTGGGCGTATGCTGGAATGCAGGCGACGCAGTACAGCAAATCACAGTTCAGTACACCTCAGGGCAGTTGAGGCAGACATGTGCCCCCTCCGTATGCTGCGACGCAACTCATTCGCATCTTATAGCGCCTCTACACTCTCGTGCGAGAGCACTCGTCTATGTCTCGTCCGAGCGCCTCGGCCGAGACATGCGCAGTCGGGAGCGTACTCGGCTGCGCACTCGTACACTTCAGTCAGGCGGTCAGGCTCTCTCACTCTCTCAGGCTCAGTTGCAGTTGCGGACGTCGAGAGGATGGACGTCTTAGAAATTGCATCCGCTTTTGCAATATGCGCCGCTAATTATTATAAGAATGTCAAAACATATCACGACAAAAAATTATTTTTTAATTAAAATACTTATTTTTAATTTAATGAAATATAGATTGAATCTTTTTATACGCGGAGTGTACTCCATCACGCTGATTAGTGGAAAGTATAATAAATTACATGATAGATAATTATTGTATTTTGGAGTACAGAACGAAATCAGAGAAAATGGTCTAAAAACCTGAGTGTACTTGTAGGTGACTTTAAGGCCTATCACTTACAAACTGATAAGGATGTTTTTTTATATTTGGTTTAACGCAATAATATTCAAGTTTTGGAAGTGATTAGAGTGTATTGTACAATAAGTATATATAAAATTTCTTGTCACAATGTTACTTACTCCTCCGAAACGGTTTGCCCTATTTTTATGAAATTTTATAATGCATATTCAGTAGGTCTGAGAATCGACTTCTTACAGTTTATTTTTCATACCCCTAAGTGATAAGGGTTATCCACCCCTAACATTTTAAAAGAAAAAAAATTTTTTGCAGGCAAGGGACGCCTATCCCGCGCACACGCAAAAACAGACTGAAGATCCCATAGCTCATTGATTCTCGTATTTCCTTCCAGTCATTCATCATAAACCAACAAGACCGAGAATAATTCAAGAGTGCTACAGACAACCCGAATTATATTAATTAAGAAAACTAAATTCATATGGCACTAAATATTCCTTACAATATTTTATAAACAAACTAGTGGTCCCAGCGTACTTCGTACCGCTTTATAATTAAAAAATGTTTTAGTGATATATCGACAGCAACGCCACCTACCGGGTCCAATTGTGAATCTAAACCATTCTCGGATCCACCTGAAGACACACAAAAAATTTCAACCAAATCGGTCAAGCCGTTTAGGAGGAGTTCAGTCACATACACACGAACACAAGAAATATATATATTAAGATTATACTAATATTATTTCTAATGGATGTTTAATTGCGGAGAAATAATTTAACAAATATAAACGAAGTAGTCCTCCACCAATCCGCACTGGAGCAGCGTGGTGGAGTACACTCTAGGCCTCCTCAGGTATGAGGACTGGAGAAACCCGTGCTCAGTAGTGGGCCATTAATGGGTTGAAGCCAAACGAAGTAGTATCGGCATAGACAAAGTGAATGTAATCTATGGCTGGAATTTAATATAATCTATGGCCTTTGACTCGGGCGCAAAAAACCGCCACGGGAGCGAGAGCAGGCGAGAGCGAGCGTGACAGCCCGAGACATCACGAGGCGAAGCGAGCGCTACCCATTACACTCTCGAAGTCTCGTACGAGTGCACTCGGCTAGCAGTCTCGCGGGAGTGTAAAGCCGCGGTCTTGGGAGCGAGAGCAGGCGAGACATCACGAGGCGAGGCGAGAGCTACCATGTACACTCTCGTACTCGGCACTCGGCTAGCAGTCTCGCAGGAGTGTAAAGCCGCGGTTAGCTAGTACAAATAATAGACGTTTGACAATGATTCTATTAAACGTTCTGTCATGACTGTCATTGCAACAAAACTACGCCGCGCGTCGCGCTGAAATCTGCGCCGGCTCTACAACGGCGGGACGCAGAGCAGGACTGACACATGTCAACGTATGACGTGCCTGCGTCGCAGCATACGTAGCTCAATGATGTTCCATACTTTACAAAATCTGCTCAGTTCTGCGCTGCGTGGAACTGCGTCGCCTGCGTTCCAGCATACGCCCAGCCTTATGATTGAAGCAAGACGCAGAGTACTTATTAAATGTAAAGAAATCATAAAGAGATAATTTATTACAGGCAGTTTTATTGGTTATAGCGTCGCAGATGGAATCGGCATAAAATGAAAGTCGATTGATTCTGAATCATAAACTGTCCCTGAGTTTGTGACTGTCTGACTGAGTTTATGAACGCTGGTTTCTTGAGCTGATTACAGACCGATGCTGTACCAATGCTGACAAGCGCTCTTCAATTAAAAGATTAATGCATATTCAATAATTGCATAATTGATTTTTATAATGCTTATTTAAGAAATATAAAATACTAGTTATTGCTCGCGGCTTCGCCCGTGTGGTAAGTTAGAGGCTAAAACGAGACCGAGATAGCAATACCATCAGACTTTGTGTCATCTTAATTATAATTAGCGTTTAAGAAAACTTTCAAAAATTTAGTTTTGTTATCCGTTTTATGAAGTTTTCGCTGGTTATTAGTGCTGACATTGGCAGGCAGTACTTTTTTTTTATTAATGATAATTTCTTTTTTCTTAGTTCTTCATTGGATAATCGTGCTGGAGTCTAAGCTTGGTAGATAGTACTTCTTTCCTTCTGTCTTTTTCCTTCTTTCATGGCCGGCGACGTGTCAGTGATGACTTGGGTGTTACTAATGTCCGTGGGCAACGATGCCCTTTTACTTTTTACTTTCACTATTTACGACTTGTTTGCTATTCACATTAAAAGACTGCACAACATTGAACAGATTTCAAAATCTAAGTGGGTTTAGACACGGGTGTAGTACCTTTACTTAGGTAATATTATTAGTGACACTACGAAGGGAGAAATTGATACCGGTACAAAACCGGGAAGTGCCAGTTTAATCTAATTTCGTAAGTACACATAAGGCCACACGAGGTGATAACTTCGGTGTTGAAAGTAATATTCAAATGGAACGTAATTGATATTGCTTTAAATCCCTAGAGGGCTTTAAAATGTTGACAAACTTCATTCGTAAAAAATATATACTGTTTTCTTGTGTGTCAAAACAATGAATTCACTGATTTTTGTAGATCTTCAACACATTTATGGCCCACTACAGTACTGAGGAGGCCTAGAGCTTACTCCTCCACGCTGCTCAAGTGCGGATTGGTGGAGGGGTTAGTGGCCAATCCAAGTGTCGGAAGTTTTTATACCCGGATGCCTGCGACGTAGCTTAACGACTATTGTCTAATGATAACAACCGGGACCGACTGTTTTACGTGCCCTCCGAAGCACGAAGCGCTCAAGAAGTGAACCCACTAGCGGTCACCCATCCACCTATCGATGGCGGGCTATCGGCGGGCTATGAGCGGTTTTGGTACATTTTATACCTATTATTTCACCTTTTGTATACCTTTGTTATACCGTTGTACGTTTTTAGGGTTCCGTACCAAAATGGTAAAAAACGATACTCTATTAATATGCCTCCGATCTCTGTATTATTATTTTCGGGCGCCTATTTTTTTCCAATAATTAAGAGTACTTATATTTTACGTTAATATAGGTATTTGATCACGCTTTTGTACGAATAAAACTCGACCGAAGTAACGATATTCGCAACGACACCCTAATAATTAAAAGGATTCTTTGCAAACATTATTGAGCAAGAGTATGCTGACGACACCTCAGTCGGCCCGACACACCCGCCCTACAGCGAGCCCGACTGAGGTACCTTCAGTTGCTGACTTTTTACAGTGATAAAAAATCTATTTCAATTAGTTTTAAAGTCAATAAATTTCTATGAATAGAAATTTTATGCTGTAACTAATTTTTGCTCGCAGTTTCGCCCGCGTTTGATTGGGAAAACGACAAGATATCGTTAAATCGGAATAGATTTAATTCTGCATAGATTAAATTCCTTGGTATCCAAGGGAATTTAATCACGGGGACCACGGATTTGAAATGTTTTCCCTTTGATACCACTAAACTATTGTATTGTTGTATTGTATTGCGGTGTGTATTGTTGCAGACATAGCGTAATGAAGGAGGAACGCGAGTAGCGGGCGGCATGGCGGGCATGCCCACTCTGGGCAACAGCGTGGGCGCGGGGGAGCTGCAAGATGAGAGCCGAGGTCAGTGTACCCCACTATCTATTTTTACTATGACACGTGTATCCATGGTATTATTTCTATATGCTGAAATATCAGCAGGTTTTTATGGATCGTGGCTAATTTGGCTGTGACGTATCGATCATCGTAAAATGTGCAAAATACACGATGCGTGAACTTTAAAACCACCATAATAATGAACAGTTATGAATGTTATGAATGGCACATATAATTATGCCGACCCCGTAGCCTAATTAGTGAAATGAAATGAAATGAAAAAGGATTTATTCATGATAATTAACCTATAATATTTATAATTAACCTATATTTATATAGTAAAACTTAAAAATTAGTAATGGCCCAGCCTGCGAAGCGAAGGGTCCTGGGTTCGATTCTCGGCCGGGGCAGATATTGATGTGACAAATGAATGTTTGATCTCGAGTCGCGGGTGTTAGTGATGTGTTCCATGCCACCCGCGACACAAGCAAACATAGTGCGGGGAAATGAGTGTAAGCGTTTATTTACTTATTTATATTCCGAGAAGGGTAGCTGTATGGCCAGTTTAAACTGTATAAGAGCAAAGTTTATGTATAACGCGTGACTACTAGTCACACGTTATACATAACGCCCATTCGTACCTGTTAGTATCTATCGCAGCCAACTGGTACAAATAGCCGGTAATTGCATAACTAGCTTGATAACCCTATAATGAACGATCCCATGTAACCATGTCTAAATGTCAATTAGCCAAGTGGCTAAGCACCGCTTTCAAAGGTCACAACTATACGACGCGCAGACCTGCGTTCAGACCGCTGTATTTGGTTACTAAACTTACCTAATGGTTGCTAACCTAATCTGAAAAAAAACCTAAATTCAAACCAAAATATAATTACACATTCAATGATGGACCAGGACTGTATTTCTCGTCAGAGGGATAAGACAAAATAAATGAAAAAAAACCTAACCTAACCTAATAGTTGCTAACCTTCTCGCATTCAAATATCCACACACTAATTCGCTTGGTGTTAGATTATGTTAGCGCCGTTAAGCATAAAAGCGAGGCTGTTAATTGAAAGGGTAATTAAACTAGTTGCCTTCAATACCACATAGCTGTCGTGCAGCGAAAACAAACGAACAAACTGGCATAAACAACCCATTTGTTTACCGGTTTATATGGAGAAATAAGCTGGTAAATATGTTCTGCATATCAAGCTTATATCACATAATTAACGGGAACCTTGTTTTCATTCGTATCGAGTTACTGAAATGAATATTTTCAGCGAATCAACAATTTTGTTAACGAATGCCGGCATTGAATAGTATTGTAAAACTGATATTGTGGGTTTCATGCTCGAATGATGCAATATTTTGTTGATATTTTATTTCTTGTATAAAATGTTTATTATGAAAGGTACAAAAGGTATCATTAATATTCCACTGAAATCCTTTTTAACGGACAATAGATGAGACGTATCATGGTCACGGTTCGCTACACGGATCTGTGCTACGCAGCTACGAATGTGCTACGTAGTACGGTGCTACGAATTACGCTTTATCTTTGTATCGAGTATGCGTAAATCTCTGTCGGTATATTTCTGTATTTGTAATGATGTGCTTGGGTGTGTTGCGAAGGACACCTAAATAGGTGCATAAATACTTAAAACGATTAACTATAAACGTTAAAAGAGTGTTTTGTTTCAGATGCGAGCAACAGGTCTTCTAGTAGTGGGTCTCGGAGGGGCTCTTCTCCTCACAGAGTACAGGTAATGACTTATTATATAAATATCTGGAGTTTAGTTCACATGCCTTTGAAATATCCTCTCAGGTAGCACAAGTTTCTTAACGATATTTTCTTTCACCGAAGCAAGTGCTAAATAATTAGTCTCGTGGCGACCAACGTTGTAAACCACATTTCTACAGTGGAATAATTGTTTTAGCAGCAATTGCGTTCCGGTTAAAAATGTGTGGATCTGCTTGCACTTTTGAGAGGTAACCATTTTAGTCCTCAAAGGGGCCGAATTAGTTCGAGACTTTTACTAACTATTAGTGAAAAAAACTAACAAGACCAAAACTATAACTAACAGTACCTGCCCAGTCCCCATACGTACTAACGAACCGACCAACTATCGTTCTTACACCTCCTGCTAACGGACTAATCATCCTAGTCCCGATTAGTGTCTTGTTCTGTATCTGTCACGATGGTGGCGATGGTGCTGTATGCTTATTTGCTATCTGAAAATCATAAAAAGCTACATACATTCATTTATCTAAATGTGCTCAGACCTTCATGCGTGTAATACGTGACAAGTGGGAAACAAAATCCTCTCTTGTCAACGAATTTATTAAATTTTATATCACCAACTTTTATTTGAATAGGAAAATGAAGTTGAAGTCAGACCGGACCTCACCAACGCTCTGCCGCCTCGGACTAGGCCTACTAGCTACGAGCGGGACAATTTCGACAGCAAAGTGCCCACTATGGTAAATATTATGTAGTACAGCTGATGTCATTTACCATACGGTATAGTTGTCGAGTATTATTGCCGACAAAGGACAGGCCTATAAAGGATGATAATTATATTCAGTATTATTTTGTTTACCAAATAAGTAAAAAAAAATGTATGTATGTAACTGCGCAGCAGTACCCAGAATGCTGGCAGCATTGCTTCGAGTTAATATAATATATTATTCTTACACACCTAGGAGGGTAATGTGTTTAACAGTCTATTTGTATGTTTGTTCTCTTGCGGCTCTCTAACTCCAAACGCGTGGGCCGATTTTGATGATTCCTACGTCAATAAGTTTGTCTTAATCTTGCGAGTATTAACGAAGACATGATAGTTATCAAAATTGGATATGGTAGCAAACATGTGTTATCCGACAGGCAACATTAAGCGGCAACGCAGTGGTGACACACACAGCACCGTCCTACGAGGAACAGCGCGCCAGCCCCGCGCTGCTGACCCGCCACGCCGGGGGGACGCCGGGCGGCCGCAGCGTCAGGGACGACGGCTACTGCTCCGCTGGCAGCACGCCACGGGCTTTTGGTGAGTTTACCGGCTATATCATCATCATTGCAACCCTTAACTGTCCCACTGTGGACTCGTACAATGTGAGGGGTACAGGCAGGGCTGTAGCTAGAGCCGAATTTGAGGTAGGGCAGCATTGGATACAGGTAGGGCGGACGTAAAAAAATTATCATAATTGATTACACCCACGTGTCCCCGGGACCAACGTCATAGCAAGCGAACAGTCACATCATCGTCTGTTGTTACGACCACGCCTCGGTAAAAGGAGGAAAGGTGGTCCCCGACCAGGTGGACTCAGGAAGAAGACAGCGGGAAGCCGCTGGAATTAGAGAGCTAAGAACCGATCGGTGTTAATCAATTAAGGAATTAGGGGAGGCCTATGTCCAGCAGTGGACTTCGAAAGGCTGATGGATAGATAGATAGATAGATAGATTGGTGTTACTGATATCCATGAGCGGCGGTGACCACTTACCATCAGGAGGCTCGTGTATTCATTCGTCGGCTATTAAAATAAATAATAAAAGCTTCTACATATTTATTTATTTGAATATACAAATGCAAATTACATACTACCATTCTTAAATATTTATTTCAACAGTATTATCATTGAGTTTTGTAACCTAAAAACAGTAACTTAATTCTCGTGTCCGTGTTGCTCTACTCAATTGTTTTTAACAAGTAAAATTGGACGATATTATATTATTTTACAATATAAGAAAACAGTTTCACCCCACCGTTAAATAACAACCCTTGAAGAAAGGCTGAACGTTATTGCCTCTTCAATACCTTGTTCTGGTAACCCGTGCTTCCTTTATTAACTGTCCACGATCTATTGAATCTTCCGCTCCGGACAATTGACTTCATTTTATACTAACTCGTTATTGTACAAGCAATACCGGGAAGTATCAGCAAAGAAAATTGATACTTTATTATCACCATTGATATATAGTTATAAAATAGTAATAATAAGTCAATTATTATCACATAATACGTAAACGTTGGGCGCCTGGCATTTTTTCAAGTTTGCTTAGATGGCATATCACTAAAATTGTTATGTAAAGGCCATTGAAAAGTTTTATTAATATACACTCATACCCTTGCAGGATTCCCTGAAAAGATCAACACAAATAAGACATGACTAACTCCTACGACCAAAGAACAAAAATTTATCTGTCACTCATACTTGTGACCTGGCCGGGAATCAAATTTCGGACTTCACATTTCGTAGGCAAGGCACTACCGACTAATTGGTCATCATGACAATGTAATAATAATATTTGAATCTTCATCAGGGCGATGATTAATCTGGATATATTTTTGTAATCTGATCTGTCTATACTAAATTGAAGGCTTTTGCGAATGATATAATTTTTACATAACGTAATTTATTGGATTTTACCTACCATAATTATGATGTAATAGGCAGGATAATCTAGCAGCCAACGACTGATCGGTCCATAGACGCTGAAAATGCTGATGTCACATGAAATAAATATAGATGAAAGATTACTTTTATACCGCAAAAATCCCTTGTTTGACGAAATTTGTTCAGCTACAGTAACTTAGTATAAAAATTCATTAAGATACTTATAATGAATCGTTTGTCTCTCTGCAACTTAGTTACCTAATCCTTACGTTAATCCCTTCAAGTCTTGATTTTTCCCTCTGTCGTCTCTCCAAAGGTTATTTGGGCGAAATCGCTATTTAGCCGCTATTTAGCTCAATTGCCGTCAGCGCTCATTTAATGTTTTCCCATTTTTCATTAATGCTCCGCTCCTATTGATCGTAGCGTGATGTTGCCTATAACCTTTCTCGATAAATAGATTATCCAACACAAAAATATTTTTTCAATTCGAACTAGTAGTTCCCGAGATTAGCTCGTTCAAACGAACAATAAAACAAACTATTCAGCTTTAAGTATGTTAATATTAATTTAGACATTCGATCTCCAACAAGAACGAATTATTACCTACGCTTGATTAAAAAACTAAATTCACTGCTAAACAGTCAAGTTTATAAAAAAATCAACAAAGTCGTACAAAGTCGAAAGTTGTGAGAAATGCAAGGAATCTTACAAGTACAAACCTTGAAAGATCTTGACGTAGAGTTGTTTAAGAATTTCATTGCTTTCTCGGTAAATTGAGTTCTCGAGAACTGCCGGGTACCGTTTGAAGAAAATACGTAGTTAGTTAATCTAGGTAGATTATTATACATATAAATATAATTACGATGGTAAGGTTGGCATTAGGCTGTAACCTGTTATGTTAGTGTGTATATTGTAAAATAAATAACAATGATTAAGAAATAATATCGTTCAAACGGAGAAGCTTTTAAGGCCATTTTTATGTAAATATCTGGCAATAGAGCAGACAAGCCATCTGGTGGTAAGTGGTGACAACTTGAACCATGGGATTCAACCGGATGATAAGTTAGAGTGCACAAGATAATAGGTGGTAGAGCCTAGAGTTCGCCCGGGGTAGTAAGGTACTACCGCCCACCACGGTACTTAGTAGCATTTCTACCGTGTAATAATTGTTTTAACAGCAATTGTGTTCTGGTTAGTAAGTTGTGGACCCGGTTACACTTTTTAGAGGCGACCATCTCAGTCCTCAAGGGTAACAACTTATCTGTGACCGAATTAGATCGAGACTCACTAACAAATACTAACAACAATTAATAATAACCAGTAGTTCCTGAGATTCGCCCGCTCAAACAAACAATAAAACTCTTCAGATTTATAATATTAATAAAGATAAGGGTTTTAATAAGTTACGATACTTACGATAATTTCGTACGCCGATATTTCGTCCCAGTTGCATGGATTGTGGCCATGACTGAACTGTCGATGATACGATACAATACCCGTGAGTACCCGTCTCATAATAAAATGTGTACAAACCGTGATGAGTTAAGTAAGTGAAAATCAAAATAGTTTCGAAATAAAGCCTGCTAAATCCACGCTTTACTTTAGAAATTTTATAAACAAAGACCGTGGACGCAGTAAAAAATAAAACGGCTCTATCGAATCAATTACCCGTGGATTCCAGCGGTGAATTCCATTTTTGCATTCCAATAGATCGGCGCCTGCGAATTATTGTGGAATTCCCGCATCGGCATCCAATGCGATCCATAATAATGCGGCCCTCGGATCAGGGGTTATTAAGAAATGTCGTGCCGTGTCTGAATGTGAGGCATCCGTTATTGAGATGCGGTCAGGTGTTCGCTATAAAACGATATCTGCAAAGTTAAATAAAAAAGTATAGCTTGGTGGCGACGCACATATATTATCGATACTTATCAATTTTTTTCTAACAAGTTTTTGGACAAGACACGGGAAGCAACAGCTTTTAAATAAAAAAGAATCACCAAAATCGATTGACACAGTCCAAACTTCTGAGGAAACAAACAAAAAATACAGTCAAATTGAGAACCTCCTTTTTTGAAGTCGGATAAAAATACTTAATAAAGTAGCAGCCCAAGTTTTATGTAAGTAGCCGACGTAAGCGTCGGCTATAAACATCAGTATCACCGATGCGTTACCGCACAAGAAACAAGAGAGAAGGAACAAAGAAAATCAATCCTATTCAAGTAATTAAACCCAGTTAAGCCACCAATTCTCGTCAATATAATAACAAAGTTGTTAAATAATAATTGAATTGTTTCAGATCACAAATCAACAAAGGGCTCCGTGGTGACCCTGTCGTGCTACAAAAGTGAGTATCGCGACAAGTTTAGTTTAAATTAATTACGTTGTTGTCCATTACTGGAGCCGCCTGGGTCGCCTCGGGGAGATCGCTTCGGGGATATTGCTTCGGGAGATTGCTTCGATGAACGCTTCGGGGAGAACGCTTCGAGACCGGTTTCTGACGAGATAATTATTTATCGCTCGTTTTATTTCGTACCTACATCTCTAGGAGTGGTTAAGCGATTGTTCTAATTAATTTTTCTCCTGCAAATGAATGGACAGTTTAGTAAATTAGTGATTTAATTTTTATTAATTAATTGATTTCTAATTGACTTTACTGCATAACTTAGGCTAGCCTCACACCTTCAATATTGGCAATATAATTTACGACAATAAGGCTTACACACATACAATCAATATTATACACTAAGTATTGGCTATAATATTGGTGTGGCTAGTTTTAAACTGTCCCATTCTTAAGTTGTACAGACAGTCCACCACGCTGCGCTGGTAAAGTTCGGGTTGGCAAACTAAATACACCTTTGAGAATATTATGGTAATCTCTTGTGCAACTTTTATATTTATTTAGGTGTGTAACTTCTATATTTGTTTAGCATTTAATATATTTAGCATTTAAATTAAGTAATTTTATATTTCTGTAAAAGTTATCACAAAAATTTTGTATTTCGTGGCCTTCTACGGTGTTGTGGCATCCCTAAGGAGTTGTTAGCCTCGACTTCGTCAAAATTTTAAAGATTACAAATGAAGAAAAAAGTTGATGGTAGGCAGAGACAAGTCTGTCTCTGTTTTCCGTGGTAGATACAACCGGTACCTAGTAATGATCAAGTCCCTACACCACCACCGCTATACCTCTTGCAAACTAACTTGGCGTTTTGGTTGAACTTGAAATCATTATTTACTTCAAAATATGGTCAAAATCGATTGAGTTGAATAGGCGGCGTGGACAAGTGACAAAATCTCATTCTCGCTTGAAACTTTTATTTACTCTAGAGGAAACTTGATTCCAATTCCGTACGCACTTCTGATTATTGAAGTGATGTGCGTATTTGAAATTCCAACTGAATAGTAGACATGAATGTTATATGTTATACCTATAATCAAACTTCCTCCAATTATCCTAATAGCCCACGCGTGGACACTAATGTCTGATGATACAATTGGTATAGAATAAAAATATTTCTTTTCATTCAAACACGAATGGGGACATGTAACAAAATTTGTCTTCATTATCGAAATATTAAATGAATTAACTACAAAGCTTACGATTAAACGATTTAACTACAAAGCTTAATATAGGATTGCGTAGATCCAATTTGTTGACCACTATTGGCAATAATTTCTTGACTGCTTCCGTGCTTTGGAGTGCACGTAAAGCCATTTTCCAGCTGTATTATTCAGTCTTTAAGCTATGTTAGGGCTTGTGGCGGCATAAAAATTTCCGTCACTTGGGCTGACCAACTAACCACCAATCTGCCAATCCGCACTGGAGCAACGTGGTGGAGTTTCCTCTAGGCCTTCTCAATGATGAAGAGAGACCCGTGTTCTGTAGTGGGCCATTAAAGGGTTAAAGCCCATGAAGCCAATTGTTAATAAATTCTATGGGATTCTTGGTGTGCGTGGGCAGCGATAACCATTGATTATCAGTCACTGCCCAAGCGGTAACTGCTCATTTACCAGCTACACATACAAAATTTAATAAGAAGGTATATTTTTTTGTCCTCAGAGGAGCCCAAGGTGCAAATCGAAGAAGAGGGATACTACAGCGAACCGTCAAAACGAGTTAGAACCAATAGCATTAAGGCAGGTGAGCACAACAAATCTTATTACAGGGTAAATGAAACTGAACCGGATTCCTTCCAATGCAATAAAGAATTCCAACAAAAATACTTTAATGCGGCAGAAAGAATTGATTATCCTTACTTACTCGTTTTAATGGCGTTTTTATAAAATCACGATGATTACCGGTACAATACAATAAAATCAATACCTGTTAATGGATTATAGTCTTATAGGACTACATATTTCAATAAATGACGTCATGTGATTGAAATTATTGTCTTTTGTACGGCTTACGGAAATAAAATTTTGGATAATAATGTTTTTTTTACGGAATTCGGTTGCAGTTTCTAAGTTGGTATTAACAAGCGACGTTTCGTTTTTGACAATTCGGTTTGTGTTGGCCGCATTGGGGTGTCCTAGAATGCTGAACCCAATCCCGTTGGTAGAGATGTGTAACAATGCGCTGAGCCGCGCAATCGCGCCAACTCAGTTCACTGAGCTGGATGTGTTAACTCACTTCTTCAAATGCATTCGCGCACAGCGCAGGACCGGGAAATTCGAATATCATTTTTATGAACTGCAACTCCGTGAAATGTAAATGGACTTATACCTAGATAATCTCTTTTTTCTACATTCCACTTTACTTACTGGCCATAAGGTTTTATAATCCTCCCCTGGTGTTGCTCGTGTCGAACCGACGATGACCACTTCCCATCAGGTGGCACGTCTGCTTTTACGTCAGTTCTTCAGGCTATAAAAAATTCTATCCTCTTCCTTCTTTTTCGGCCGGTAGAGCATCGGTGAAGCCTTTGGTATTTTTGATGTCAATGGGCTACAGTAACCACTTACTTTCAGGTCGTCGTAAGCTCTTTTATCGGTTATTAAAATAAAATATGTCCATGGGCGGTGCTGGTCCACTACTATCACAAGGCAAACAGGCAGGCCTGCTTCTCAGTTGGCCATTTATACAAAAAACTATCCTAACTATAACTATATAACTAGTCGAACGATACTGCAGTTAAGTGATTGATGGATGAGAAGCCTAAACTAAAAATAAGCTTGTAACGGTATAAATGTTTCTCTTCTGAAATTGTCTTTACGTTACTGTTTTTCTAGAAGCGAATGATGGCCGAGAGACCTGGGGCACGGGTGCAGACTTTCTGCTCTCAATCATCGGGTTTGCTGTGGATCTGGCCAACGTGTGGCGGTTTCCGTATCTGTGCTACAGAAATGGGGGAGGTAGGTGTTGCATCGTCATCGTAACCCATAACTGTCCAGGTGGTTTCGGGTCTCCACACACGCGATGTGAGGGTTACAGGCCATAGTCCACCACGCTGGCTTAGTGCAAAGGTGCAGGTTTCCACACAATGTTTTCCTTCACCGAAGTGATAATTAATTTCTATTAAGCTTCTATATTATTTTGTGAAAATAATAGATTACATTATACGTAGAAAACGTTGCATAAAGTGTTTGCTTGTAAAGGAAATAAGTACATTACTTCCAGGAGCCTTCCTAATCCCGTACATGTTAATGCTAATCTTCGGAGCGGTTCCCCTGTTCTACATGGAGTTAATACTGGGGCAATATAATCGACAAGGACCCATAACGCTGTGGAAGATTTGTCCCTTGTTCAAAGGTAAATTCTGTACTCTTTAACAATAATACTGTTATACAGGGTAAAATCTGTCGGATATTTAGAGGAAATTTAAAAAAACGGAAAATAATTAATTTTTTATTTAATTTAATTTTGAAGAAATTTTAATTTTAATTTCGATAAGGTCGCCTGTTGTTTTGTATTACTGTCTTGTGCTTTCATATATTTTTCATGTACAAACAAGAGAGTGTTAAATAAATAAATAAATAAATAGTGCAACACATTTTTTGTCTGTCTGCATGATGAGCGTATTATGATCGTAGCAAGACGCGGAAATCACTGATTCAAGTAGATGATATTTGGCATATCTATAAATTATACCACTTTGAATACTTTTCGTTCTGGTAAAGGGTGTTGTTTTTGCAGGATAACAAATAAAAATTAGTATGGAGGGTTTATGGAAAGGTTTGCTTTGTTATATTTTGAAAAGATAAACATTTTTCTAATTTATATTTTAGATGACCAAAAATTGTCATCTACATCGATACGAGTAAACATTTTACATCCCGCCTGAAGTGAATAAGTAATTAGCAATATTGCGAGAGCGTGTAGACAGGCACAGGTTTATTAAGGTTTATTAAATTGTATAACGACCCTATTTCCAATTTATTTGTGGTTATTATAAGATTAACTATGAGATTAGCTAATGGCGTTAACTGCTTTATAGATACATCCGCTAAATAAATTAATTAGTTACAATATTAGAGTGGTGTGGGAACACATTGCAAAATGTAGAAGTAAAGTGTTAAATAATGTAGCAGCTTCATGTTTATTGCTTTCAAATAGTAAACAGTTAATTGTTTTATGCACAGGTGTCGGCTTCTGCGCTGTGATGGTCGCCTTCTACGTGTCGTTTTATTACAACGTAATTATTGGTAAATAAATCATTATCATATCAATACTAATTGGCTTGGCCTCAACTCGTTATAATCAACCAACGACACGATACGCGTCTCTCCTCATTAAAGAGGAGGCTTAGAGCGTACTGCACCATGCTACTCCAGTGCGGTTTGGTGGTATTAATTACTACTGACTTACGTATATTACTAAATAGCTCAATAGCACTTAACAAGACACTAGTTACAAAGCCATAATTTCTCTGTCTTCCATTTGTATTTACATCGTTCCTTTGTTTCCGAAATTTATTTGCATGTCTTTTATGTCAATGTCTGTATGGAATGGAAGGGCAAATATACTCGTGCACCTCGTGCACCATCTTCCAATCCATTTTATTCAATGACAATATTGACAACATCAAAACAAAATTGCAGATGCTTTTGTACAGAAAAAACCGCACAAAAACTCCTTACTTACAACGCTAACTTCATGAACCTATCCCTAGGCTGGGCGTTGTACTTCCTGGTGTCGTCAGCCCGCTCAGAGCTACCCTGGGTGCACTGCGACAACGCCTGGAACACGGAGCAGTGCTGGGACGCCGCGAGACTGAATGCCACCAACCGGACCGACGTTCCATATCAGGGGCCCTTGTCGCATTTCACACCGGCCTCGGAGTTCTTTCAGTAAGTTTAGGGTTACGTACTTACAATAAGGCCACTTAGACGACGCGATAGCTTTTGCGCGGCGGCCCCGATACGATCATGTGTGTCATATAAACGCATCTAAGGTCGTTATTGTCTCGCTGGTAGGGTTAGCTTATATTGTATATGGCATTATATATTATTGGAACGAAGTTCCTTACGGCAGGCTTGGAGGGGATAGGTTTTATATAATATATGGGCTATAGTGCCTACGGACTAGGCCTCATAGGTGAGGTGAGGGTGGACTAGGCTCCGTTTGCACTATTATTAGCGTACTTCACGAGGTACTCCATGATATCCACCAAGTTCGCATGGATCGTGATTCGTGGTGCTATAAATTTTGAGCACCCGTATCATAGTGAAATGTGGAAACTCCCTGACGAGTTAAAAGTTAAAATCGTCGTTCATAAAAGATGAGTTTGTGCAGGCATTGGGTATAAACTTTACAGAAAATGATTATTTGATATTTGTGTTGATGAAAAATTTGAGGTGTGCACAGGATGCATTTCGAATCACCATATTGACCTTCAAACCCCTGAACACAAGCAATACATAATACGTAATGATAATAATAATAATACTTAGGTATCTGATTCGTACCTATCGAAAGTATAACAATTATCGCTACGTCGAACTTTACTCATAGTTCACGTGTTATTAAGTTCAACCTTCAATCGGTAACACACTTAGTTAAATTACTATACAGTACACAGATAATATAAAACTGGGTATGTACTTCATTTGCAACAGGAAATTGCGTTACAAAAACTTTCCCGTATCAAGTCTAGCCAAGATATACATCGGATCGTATAATAACGTACACACAAAGTGTAGGATCATAAGTTGTGAGTATACCACAGCATATTTTGTGGTATAAGGTACATTAGATTAAGGAAAATAGATTACTTAAATAAAATAAAAATAATAAACGCCCCATACACCCACGACCCGAGAAAAAACATATAAATATATGCCCCGACCGGAAATCGAACCCGGAACTCCTCTTTTCGCAGGAAGTGCCACTACCAACTAGGCTAGGGTAGGTCGTCAATTATATTATTAAAAATAGCTGCGCTACTAATAGACACAAGCCGTTGGGCTGTAAACGCTTAATTTTTTTATACGGCAAAGGCAGATCTCCCGCTAGGCGAGGTGTCATGCCTGGGGCGCGGCCGAGCTGCGACTGATTATGTTCCGAACTTGTATAATATTATATCCGAGCTCTGTAGAAAACTTCGATATTGCTATTCATGGTTGACGTGACGTCACCATGTGACGTGTGTGCGATATCGCCGCACGGTCACAGTTTGAAATAAGTAATGATCCATGCGGGATAAACTAACTAGGTTCACTTTCAAAAGTTATCACTATTAAATAATTAATTTACTGGTAATAAAGCCTTATTTACTTTATTTACATGTATTCCAGCCGAGCAGTTCTCGAAATGCAATACTCTGAAGGGCTCAATGACCTGGGACTACCGAAATGGCAACTTGCTCTTTGCTTGGGGGTTGTCTACATCACCCTCTATCTGTCTCTGTTTAAAGGAGTTAAAAGTTCAGGTAAGTGTTTTAGCCATTAAATTCCTTTAGGAGTACCATGTTTGTAAAGGACAAAAATATACAAAATGGGAAATAAAAAAGATCTAATTTAAAATAATTACAAATATAAGCAGTATAAGCAGTATTTATGTCGGTCTATCTAAACAGTGAACAAGATAATCTAAAAAGCTACCAGTTATACAGATTTTCATGTGGTTTAGTATATACCCACAATGCTTCAAGAAGAAACTTTAATAAGTGAATGGGTAAAAATAAAATCGTAAAATCAAGTAACAGTTTTTAGGATGAGGTTATTATTTGTAAAAATAAGTATGTCGAAGGCGAGTACGACGAGGTGGAATACTATTAGTAACACTATAAAATTATATTGATTTTAACATAAAGGCATATATACACATTACGAGGCATACGAACTCAATGCTCGTATTCCATTATAATACATAATATAAGTAATATGATTTTTTGTGTTCATTTATTTTTAATAGGACTGACGGATTTAATATTAGATTATTTTATTATTAGAGTGCTTATTAAATATAACTAGATTCTATAATAAGTAATTCAAGTGTATATACATAACTTATCTAGTGCATTGGGGAGGACCCTGTTATGTTAGATATATGTAAGTGTGGCATAAATAAAGAAACATAGAAATCTAGAAAAGCTGATAAGTAACTCAGAATATTAGAATACGTAACATTTTGTACTGTAATAGAAAAGTCATGACGTAGTATTATAATAATAATATAATGAACAGGCAAGGTTGTATGGATGACAGCTACAATGCCGTACGTCGTGCTCTCAATACTTCTCGCTCGAGGCCTGCTGTTGCCGGGAGCCACTCGGGGCATAGCTTACTATCTAAACCCGGAACTAACTCGTTTAAAGGATACCCAGGTTACACAGTTATTTTTTATTATAAGATCTAATGTTACTTTGTTTTGTTTTACCACAATATTTTATTGTAATTCAAAATAAGTACATTAAGATTCTTTTATATGCAATTAATGGACGCATATATTTTAAGGTTTGGGTAGACGCAGCTGTTCAGATATTTTATTCAGTCGGGGCTGGATTTGGCGTTCATCTATCGTATGCGAGCTATAATACATTCCACAACAATTGTTACAGGTAAAAGAAGTTCAGTTAAAATTTCGTTTTTACGTTAAAATCTCTGGTATAATGTGTCTTTTATTTCAGGGATTGCCTCATCACTACTCTGGTTAATTGCTTTACATCATTCTTCTCTGGATTTGTGATATTTACGTACCTTGGATTCATGTCTCACAAACAGGGCGTTCCCATTTCTTCAGTGGCTACTGAGGGTAAGCATATCATCATAATGAACGTCGACATTTTTGTATACGTAATTAATGTATAATTAATATCGATTTCAGGTCCTGGCTTAGTGTTCCAAGTATACCCTGAAGCAGTGGCAACGTTGCCAGGAGCCAGCTTATGGTCAATGCTATTTTTCTTTATGCTCATCATGCTCGGATTGGATTCTGGGGTAACACTTCATTTTAACTTCAATGTTTACAACTTTTTTTATGTTCCAAAATAACCTTACTGCGTTTTCATTTATTTATTAAAGGTATAAAAGTATAAAAGCTATGATTTTTTATTTTAAATCGGTAACATAGCTCGTACATTACTATTGTTCTCTAATTTTAGAATAGTATTTTATAAAATTAAATAATATTAATTAATTTCTTAGCTGTTATACATTAAGTTTGTAATCGTATTTGCAGATGGGTGGATTAGAGTGTGTGATCACTGGCCTGTTGGATCAGGCGAGGGCTAGCGGGGCGCATTGGCTCCGTCGAGAACACTTCACTTTGATTGTTGTGTGCGTCTCTTTCTGCGTGGCTTGTATTAATATTACACCGGTAAATTTCATAGCTTCATACTTCTTTCAGCCATATTTAAGTATTTTGTATATCCTTATAATTCTTCAAAGCACCTATAGTAAAGTACTAAGTACTAATTGTTTTAACAGCAATCGTGTTCCGGTTAGAAAGTTGTGGAGCCTGTTACACTTTTTAGAGGCGACTGTCTCAGTCCTTAATCGTTGCAACGCATCTGGGATGGAATTAGAACAACACTCTTACTAACAATTAACAACTGGACTATTACTAACAATAACTAACACAACTAACTAACACTAACAGTTCCTGTATAAACTAACCAACTAATGTCAACCGTCTGCTAACAGGACTGCGTCTGCGTCTGCGTCTGCGACAGAACCATTCTAGTCCCCATTTGAGTCTTGTTCTAGGTTGGTCGCAGTTGTCATGGGCGGCAGCGGAAAGGTGGTGCTGCATGCTCGTTTGCTACCTTACTTCCATAAAAAACATAAAGACAATAATATTCCGTTACATTTCTTGTTTTCAGGGCGGTATTTATATGTTCCATCTGCTCGATACGTATGCTGCTGGAATATCTCTGCTGTGTTCGGCTCTTTTTGAGGCTGTAGCAGTGTCCTGGTTTTACGGTAATATTTCATATATTATTAGGTATATTTTTTCTTTACTTACTATCACTATAACTAAGTAAAATTTGTATCGGTTACAGGTCTAAAGAGGTTCTCTGATGATGTAGAAGAAATGCTTGGATTTAGGCCTGGATTATATTGGAGGATATGCTGGAAATTTGTCAGTCCAGTTTTTATCATTGTAAGTTGGAAATTACTTTCTCGTCATATACATATGTCATTAAGTATATTGACAACGTACATTTACTTTCTGACTCCCTATTAAAATCAGTATTAACTATTAATACTTGTCACTGTCTTTTAATGTATCTTTTTCATCTTTTCTACTGATTAAAGAATTATCTTAAAATGATACCATTTTTAGGGTGTAGTGGTATTCGGCCTACTCTACCAACAACCACTGCAATACCAACATTATACATACCCACAATGGGCCGTGGTGCTCGGCTGGGGACTAGCATGCTCCTCGATTATGATGATACCGATCGTGGCTATCTACAAGTTGGCTACTACTCCTGGAACCTGCCGTCAGGTAAGTTCGGAGACTAGCGAGCGAGGCAATAAGGAGAAATGACAATAAGTCATTATTCAGCAACGGCTGTGGTCGTCAATGCATCGATTCGAAATTAATTTAAGTTGCTCTATTATTGCACGGCGTTTAGCGCCCTTGCAGGTGAAATAATAGATGACTTTAACCACACGTACTAATTGCTAATGTATCGTTCATTAAATTTCAGCGCATAGCTTGCTGTATATCACCGGAGTCGGAACATGAAGCTATTCGTGGAGGCGCCCCTGTTAGCAGATTTACGTGGCGTCATTGGCTCTACGTCTAAATAATATTAGATCAACAAATTATTATCATTTACTAAAAGACATTAACTTTAATGTCTGGCATGTCATGCTGTGTGATAAACTTCTTGCCCTTTGACAATTTTCCTACCTTTCGGCATTTTTTGTTCTAAGTTAGATAAAATTAGAATTTCATTATATTAAAGTTTAATAGTTCAATCATATGAAATTAATATATCGTTGAAATTTCCATAAAGTAGATATATTATGTTAAAAATTATTGAATGATATATTACCGTCTGTACTGTTATGCTGATAAATAAACAATAATGTTATTTGTTTTAAATTAAATAAGAATATACCTATAGATTTATTATGAACAATGTTGTACCTATTATAATTTGTATTTGTTAGTAACTAATATATTTGAAGATTTATAGGTGACAAAGTATTGTTGTGATTAAAATCAATTTATCACCTACTGTACTTATATAACAAATAAGAAATTTAACTTCTTCGCGCATTGTTAGTAGAGATATTTATTTATATGTAATAAAACCATGCTTTATATAAAAATCGAAGCTGTGGGTTAATAATTTGCCCCAACAATCAATGTTAGCAGGCAGTTGCGCTATCCGTTAATTAGATTTTCTTACGTGTTCAGCCTAATATATATCTATGTTAAAAATTATTAGTTAGTAACTATGCTTAATCTGTAAATAATAGCATTTTTTCAAATAAAAAATTTACGTAGGACTATAGGTTTCTTAATTTCATAGTTAAAGATGACAAGTAACACAAATGTTTGTAGTAGGCCAATTTTGTAGTGAAACTATTTATATTTACCAAAATTAAAATATACAAAGAAATACAAACTTTGGTTTCCTAAAAAATAGAGTAGGTAAGTATACGTCTATATTTAAGGTATATTAGATATTCATTGTTTATTGTGTACGTAGTCATGTTACAGTGTTAAATATTGTAATTAGCATATTTTTTTGCTTTGACCTGCTTACAATATCATTAATTAATTAAATATTAGAAACGTTTTACTTAGACGCTACCTACTCATCTACTTTTTAAAGTTTTATCTCAGTTTTCAATTTGTAGTGTAAATTTGTTGACTTGACGAATTCTTTGATTTTTTATATCGTCTTGTAGTTCCTCAAGCGTAGGTATTTAGGAATAAAAATGTAGGCCTCTTTATAAATGAATTTCAACTTGTAGCTTGATGTAAGTGCTATGAATATTTTATAGGAACGAATGAGATTATGTACAATACTGATTTAAATAGAAAGTGTTATTAGAAAACCGAAGTGAAATTAGTTGATTTTTTTTATTTATATAGGTAGATACTTACATCTTTATTAATTTTATTTAAACAACAAATTTACTTACGCGTGACCGACACTTTCGAATAAAACCTAGAGTGCTTGGATAAATAAGCGCAAACCCACGTTTTCGATCATCATCATAATACTTAGATCTTCAGCCCTTTTAATTTGTAGGTACATTATTATCTTAGACTCCTTAGAGAATATTTAGGTGTGAGGTGAGTCGAAAATACTTTACTTGATGACCGTTCTTTCTTAACTTAGTAGGTTTTTCTTCTATTTTCACTTCTGCTCTCTAATAATATTATTAATATTTTAGTTGAAATAAATATCAACTATTTTAAGTAATATATAATGTTTCTATGCTCCTATAAAACTCATAAAGGGCGCCATAAAGTCGTATTTTAATAAAATATATGCATTTCATATTACTCATACACTTAAGTAATTGTATCGTCCATATTTGGACCAACTCGCAAACAAATCTGTGACAAACACAATAATTTTGTAAATAATGTTATCTTTGTATAACTGTAACTATACCTGAATAATGTACACAATATATTATATACATACCTTATTTACCCGCATATAATCTTCTAATTATATATTTTGTAAAGAAGCTTTAGAAAATATACTGCTCTTCTAAAAATAATTTAGAGTGTAGTTTTAACTCTAATAGAATTATAGGTTAATTGCATTAAATACTATTCTACTTATACATCATATTATATTACTTACATATGTATGTATGTACCTCGTATGACATTCTATACTAACACAATGAATCAATAATTCCGTTCAAATTACATTAAAAAGCCCAAAATATTAAAAATGTATTCCTATAAAAACATTGTAAAAGTATCAACCGAATTACGTCCAACAAAAATAATAATAGGTACTCATATTACTCTTTCATTTCCGGCATTTCATTTAATAATAAATTAAACAGGAAATTTATAAATACTCTATTCTTAGACAACTATAAATAACGATAATAATGTAAATACGTACATAGGTTTTACCTGCCAGTTAAAATCGAAGTGAACGATTCACACTTCGATGCAATTGTATAATCCTCACATCTTGGATTTATAATGCCATGGTAAAAAACAATTTAGTCGTTTGAATAAAACGACAGTTTAATGCTATAATCAAACGAGGCATTTTGTTGCGCAAGTTTACCTCGCCCCGTCTCTCCATACCTTTACAATAGAATCTACACAGCTCTTAAATGTTGTACTCTATAGAACGTTATTTAAGCATATCTTGTTATATCTTACTGTTTAGAAAGCTTTAAGTCATTTTCTATATTATAATTATGTACTTAACCAAATAATTGTACTTACTTCTAAAATAATACTGCTCCGGGAGAGTTAAAAATCGAATATTTTATGATATTAAATGTAGACTCGTAGAAGCTTTATAACAATTGTTGTAAATAAAGACGATTGATGTAAAAACGTAGAGCATTAGAGTGGACTGTGTTCATTTATTTATAAATAAATGTGTTAGTTGACTGTAAACGGTCTTTTTATTTTATCCGTTAAATACCTACCTAGTGCGCAGTGATAGTCCAGCAGCGGCTTGAACGTCAGACTCCCGAACCGTGGAGCCCGGGTTCGAAATCGCTTGTTCGAATCTTGAACGCACCTCTAATTTTCTAAAATGTTGTACTTTTAATATATAGTTTAAATAAGTTATGAAAGGATCATAAGCAAAACTTTACTTTCTTCAAGAAATATACTTTAAGTACCTATCTGAGTATTTAGGTATACTGGTACCCGTGACATATATGAAACCACTTTTGGAGATATACCTAAGGTCCAATCTGGATTTTCAGACATCAATTTAATCTAAACATAGTTTTGAGATACTCATATTTTATATATTGGACATGCCTTGGGGTACAAGGGGCTCCGTCTTTGAATTGACCTATCCTGCTTGTAGTGCACGACGAGGTTACGGCGCCCCGTTCCTCATAACAGAGGCCGCCGGACAATGGTAGGGTTTTGAACCCGGCTGGTTAGTTACTACCAAACGACTTATAAGATAAGGCGATATCTGGTAAGCGTGATCAAGATGAGATAGCACTACATAGATAGTACCTACCTACAATAGTATGTGGCACTAGAAAAAATCGACGGTCAGCTGTAAAAATTTTGCTTGTAAGCAATTAATTGTGCTTTTCTTGAAAAACCCGTCAAGCAAAGTATGATAAAATAAAACATCGTATCATTCTATCTCGTTATTTTTTCGTGTGAGTGCGATAGATGGCATCCCAGGTCTCTTCTACGCACATACACACTGTTTGTCGGCTATAAAATTGTCGTGAAAAATATTTATATAAGTACCTTATTAAGTCAATGTAGGTACCTAATACTAGGTAGGTAATATTAAATACCTATACCTAATATTTATCCGCGCGTACCTACTCGTATCAAATATACCGGTATAGTATTAATGTTAAATTTGAAATAGAAAGGTTTCTATTAGAAACCTCACGGAAAGATGTAATATCGTAGAACAAAGACACAAGGATATAATTATTATTATAATAATATCATTGCAACACGTTACTATACTATGGTAAAATATTATTTAGAAACTAATGAGGTTAATTCCTTTGTAGATAATGTTACTCTCATAACGATCTATAAATATTGTCTATGAATATCTATTTACGTTCCATCATACGCACAGCCGTTTTGTCAATTGATAATATTTTTCTCTACTAGTTGCATAATTATGGAGTGGTGTCATTATTAAATATTTACCCAAATCAAATATTTTATTTCTTATGTATAATGATTGAAAACATTGAATTTTACTGTTAAAAATATTTATTAGTGGTATTTTATATTATTCGTATAAGACGTAATAACACACCGACTTTGTAAATAGAAACGTTAGTTCAATCCAATGGCAGACTTGTCATGTAGTTTCCATTTACGGATTCTATGATTTTATTTTTAAATAAATAATTTAAATGAAAACAGTGTGTGTAATGGTGTTATTGTTTTCTATAATGTATGTTTATACGTACTAAGTCTCTTAAGCAAAATATTTGTTATGTGTAGAGAGAATAAGTGAGATCTCGATTCCATTAACTTAGAATCGATTTAAATACGAAAGTATTTTAATTTTCGTTGAACTGGTTATCTACGGTGTGAATGAAGTAATGAGATAACTACAGGTGAGAAATAACTACTGCTTCCCCGATTGGCTGCGTTCTTTCATTCCGTTTTTATTAGTAAACATATGGTATTGATATTTTTGCGAGTTCCTTATCGGTGCTATGATAATCCGCTACCTTATTGACTTCACCGGGGATTAACGACTTCTAAAAATAGTAGATATTACTAGCAAGGTTTTATAAAGCCAATTGGAATAATTTCTTCGTATGGAGTCCTGTGACATGTAGGTAAATATCGAATTAAATGGATATTACTGCATTTCATATTTCAAATATAGATGTTGTAGATCTAAACCGAATAACCTAGCAACTTGGTAATGATGTAAAATTTTTGATTTATCAATTTATTAGATGCCTATCTATCATGTTCTATTTACATTCAGTGCTAAACTTGTCCAATGATAACCACTTAATAATAATACTTTACTTTTAAATATTACTGCTAAATTAATACTACAAAGCTTACAGTTATAGTAGTTTGTTATACTAAGGTTCAACTCATTCAGAAATGTACGGTGAGCACTAGTCCCCACACTAGGATATTCTGTGTGGCTAGTCTCTCCCCGTATAGATATCAAATTATATATATGATGTATTCATTGGGTTACTAGTGAATTGTTAATGTCATGGATGTTCTTGTAAAATTGGTCACAATTTAATTTGCTCTCAATAAGGTAGTACTGGAAATTCTACACTATTTCTGGACCCTACCTTCCTTAATTCTTCTTCATGGACCACTGAACATAATGATATATCTATTGAAGTAATAGTGTACTTTGACTTTCCACAACTGTATATAAAACAAACTATGTTTTTTTTTTCCTTTTTTCACCGAGTGAGACAAAAATCAATTTCAAATAAACTTATTTTATTTTATAACCTTCTGAGAATGAACTTTGAACAATACAAATTGCATCAGAATAAGAACAAGCTTAAAAATACAAAATCAAACATCAAACCTGACTAGACTACAACATTTAATTATTTATTTCACTTGTTCAAATTCCAAGCAGGAACTGACAGGTGAACATTATGAAGCTGGTAATTGTAGTCATTCAGTAAGAATGACTCAATTACGTTAGCAAGGTCAATATGATGAGTCATTTACTTTGACTCAACTCATTATTGTGCTTTACACAATTACCTGTTGTACCTTTACATCGAATTGTCCACAAAATTTATAGTAATAACTAAGTTAGGTTTCCTTTAATATCTACAATTAACCCTAGTCTTTATCTTAAAGGTCAAAATGTCCCTGGAACGTGAGGCTGTAGGCGTGATGCCTCCGGCAGTGAGTATCGGCACTGGGTCGGTGGACCCTCGTTCTCAACTGCTGCAGGAAATGAGGGACCAGAACTTTGACCTCATTAGATTCGCCTCCTACAGGACTGCGTGTAAACTACGTTATGTTCAGAAGAAATGCAATTGTGAGTAATATGACATATCTTTATATGGTTATCTGTAACAAATTACTATGATAGGAGATTGATTTTGCACATAGCTTATCATCATCATTATTGCAATATATAACTGTCCCACTATTGGGCTTCGGTGTCCTCTCCCAATATGAGGGGTTTAGGCCATAGCCCACCACACTAGCAGACTGCAAATTGGCACTGCACACACGTATGAGAATATTATGAAGACCTCAAGTCTGCAGGTTTGCACCTGCACTGTAGGAGGTAATGATAATTAATATGCACATAATTTTTGAAAATTAGAGATACCTGCAGGATTCAAACCCTGACCCTCCGGTTTGAGAGTCTAACATTCAAACCACTTTCACAGCTTATAATGTAATGTATATTTTATTGTTGTTATGTTATGTCCTACAATAAAATATAATAAACAACTTCAAATAACTTGAAATGTTGAACCATGTGCTTGTGTAATCAACCATTTTATCAGTATTGTTGTAATCTGGTTTTAACCTGTAAGACGATGTTGTGATTGAGTAACAATCACAACATTTTACAGTTCTAATAAGTAGGAGGTAGAGCTTAAGTATATGGAATGGATATATTTGTATAGAGTTCCAGTGGGGTAGTCCCACCACCTGCAACTTGTAAAATGTTTATACTTGCTGTATTATCCACAGTACATGCAATAGACATATGGAACGTAATAGAAGCGTTCCGTGAGAACGCCCTGAACACGCTGGAGCCAACAGCGTGTGTGAATGTGACGCGGCTGGAGACGCTGGTGTCGTCGCTGTACCACAATCTGAACAAGAGACTGCCGCCTGCACACCAGGTGTCGGTGGAAGCGTGCTCTGCATTGCTGCTTAATTGGCTGCTAGCCGCATACAGCACTGGGTATGAAACTGATGCTTAGTTAATAAATAGTCAGTCAGTCATTGGGACGGCAGATAAAATGAAAACTTAAAACTAGAAAATTACTTTTTTGATTGTTGTCACGCTTCTCATTGTTAACTTCAACAATACTTTGATTATTATTTGTACTTACAAGCATATACTAAAAGAAATATAATCGGCTTAGCCTTATGGTAATTGAAATGAAAGGAAAATAAATGTTACAAAAAATCGTTTAAGGTTCAACGCCCTAACTCATGTGTGACCTTGAATTTTTACATCACTTAAGGAAGTTTCACTTCAAAAATATATACTTTGTCTGTATATTGCTTATATACCAACATAACAACTTGTACTTCTTGGTGGTTACAGACCTCAACATAGCCAGAAACATACCATCTATGTACATCAGTCCTTCATTTACAAGGAAATTTCAATGTTTACAGGGAAAATGTGGGAAAAATCCGAGTGTTTTCTATCAAAGTGGCGTTGGCGACGATGTGTGCGGGCAAGCTGATGGACAAGTTGAGATGTGAGCGTCCATCTATTACTGACTCTCATTGTTTTATATTATTTTTTTAATATTTCTAAGGAATTAGAGCAATTTTTGGAATACATACTTACATTTTGCCTGTGTAATAAGAGTTCATTCAAAGCCCTCTGTAGCCAGTAGTAATTGGTAAGTGACCTTTCTTGCAAAGTGATGGGATCCGGGTTCAATTCCCGACCGAGATAGTTATTTATGTAACAGATAAACGTGAGCTTTAGTGGAGTTTTGTTTGCGTTGTACATGCCACCCGCGACGCTGTCTGTGAATCCTTGTAAGAGTGTGTATTCATTCAGTTTTGCCCCAGAAATTGGAATTATGCTGGCAAATTTAGGGAATCTGCTTCTCTAAACGTTGAGATGCAAATAATATTTGTATTGTTCCAGACATATTCTCACAATTATCCGACGGCAACGGTCACCTACTGATGAAGCGTCTGTCGGATTACTTGCGCGAGGTGCTGGCGTTGCCCGCGGCCGTGTACGAATCGCCGTCATTCAGCTACAACGACTCGCTGGCACTGTCCATATTCAATCAAGTGAGTTGCAAACGAAATATAATTATGTTTGATTTGTTATAAGTTGTTATAAATTAGGTCAAAGGAATTTCATGGTTTTAGGAGTTTAGGGTTTAAGCTCTCCCCCGCTCTTTTTACACGTAGTCACAAATGTCACACACATCTCCTGGTGTGATGTTACACACTTCGCAATTATAATACAAGTTGATAATATTTAAAGTTTTGAGTTGCGACTTTAAGTTTATAGTTGTGTTCCGGCTGGAATCTTCGTAGCATGTATTTCTTTCCTCTTTCTTCTTTCTCGGCCGACAACTCCTAATAACAGGCGAATGGCTTCTGGCAACACACCTGGCTTATAGTAACGATATAAATTCGTGCCGTCTCATTCTTTCCCGTTGCTTAAATTAATCTATTTCTTTCCAACGTTTCGTGTGACCTTGAAGTAGCCAATCACAGCGTTGAATTAGCCAGTTACCCCTCTTCGTCTTAGCTCAGCTAGTTGCCAGAATGCAATCGATAAGGAAAATCAAACATTACGCATCTATGGACTGTGTGGTCGGTGGTTGATGCCTTTGGCGTTACAGATGCCAACGGGCGACGGTTCATTTCTTACCATTAGGTGGTTCGTCTGATCGTTTGATGGCTCGGTTTGATTCTGTTGGTAATCTAAATTGAAAGATATTGTTATGTAATATCTGTGGCAGATATCTTTGTTAGACTTCATTATCGTGAGTTCTCAATTGACGTTTGTCTATTGTTTCAGAACGGTAAAATAACGGTGAACGATTTCCTGGACACGCTGATGTCGGACCCCGGCCCACCGTGTCTGGTCTGGTTGCCGCTGCTGCACCGGTTGGCCAGCGTGGAGAATGGTGAGTCTAATGTACACATATTTCTCTCTTTCCCTCTCAAAATAAAAGATAATAATAGATAATAAGCAATACATTAATAATTAACCAAACATTAACAAACAAATAGCACATGTGAAATGGAAATATCCTTAAATAAGGAAATACGTTTTTTTTTTAAATTATTATTATTAATAATAATACCCCCTCCCCGCAGTGGTGCACCCGCTGGCGTGCAGCGTGTGCCGGCGCGGCTCGCTGACGGGGCTGCGCTACCGCTGCACGCGCTGCGCCGCGTACACGCTCTGCCAGGAGTGCTTCTGGCGCGGCCGCGTCTCCGGCGCGCACACCAACGAGCACGAGGTCAAGGAGTACTCCGCCTATGTGAGTTGGCCGACATTGTGACACATGTACATTATAATTATATA
Source organism: Ochlodes sylvanus (assembly GCA_905404295.2). Taxonomy (NCBI): domain Eukaryota; kingdom Metazoa; phylum Arthropoda; class Insecta; order Lepidoptera; family Hesperiidae; genus Ochlodes; species Ochlodes sylvanus. The sequence goes on from FR990149.1 coordinate 3,925,877, forward strand.
GATGTTGACGACACATGTATCTACATCATATATATAGAAGTTGACGACAAATCGCTGCCCGGCAAAAAAAGTGTCACAACATAAAAATTACTAATACGAGATAACGAGAATTTTGAGATTTTGTAAAAATTATAGGCGTTAAATTACTGAAATTTTATTTGCTTATTGTATTTATATCATAATATACATTTCACATAGCGTATCGTTTTCAATAGTATTATTTTATATGTGTTATGACGCTTTTTTTGCCGGGCAGAGACATTTAACGACTTCAAAAAAGGCGGAGGTTCTCAATTCAACTGTATTTTTTTTGTTACCTCAGAATTTTCGACTGGGTGAACCGATTTTGATGATTCTTTTTTTATTTGAAAGCTGGTGCTTCCCGTGTGGTCTCATTTGGACCAGTTCTGACAATGGCATCCATGAGAAAACCATATAAGTCTTAAAAATGCATTATGTTGAAGTCGGTTTTTTTATTTTTTATTTCTTCAATGGATGTATTCACTTAAAACTTTGTATATAGGTTCCTCAAGTAAGCACTAAGAAAGGATTTTTGGAAAGTCAGAAGAAAAGACACTGTCGAGTTCATTAAGAGGTGCGATATAACCGAATTTCACGCGGGCGAAGCCGTGGGCGGAAAGCTTGTTATACTATGAAAAACAAATTACTAATAGCATTAGCAACTTCGACAAAACAAATTGATTATGTTCAAAACTCATTAACCATTAATCTTAATGATTCATAAACTTATTTATGATCTATAGGCATCATCTAAACATCTCAAAAGCTATTATTCAATTCAAGCTATAAATAGCGTAGCTCAGTACCCACTGCTGATTGACCGCAATAAATATTATTATGATGATTGAATTGTACATGTCGGAATGTGAATGATAACCGAGTTGTAACCGGATCCGTGTATAACCAGTTAACACGTTAACAGCGGATCACTATTACAACTTGTTGGGGTAAATCGGATCGTGAGCATGTTTAATGCGAATGTTGGCGCTGTTTATTGCGAAATCGAGTTATTGGATCACTTTTCTAAACTTGTGTCCATTTTTAATGAAATTAAATTTGGGACAGTTAAAGTATATATTATAGAGTTCGTCACTACCACGGTAATAGTATCATACAGTATTGCATCGTCGTACAAACGGTCGGACCGCGAATCATACTTCATCATCATCATAACCCATAACTGTCCCACTGCTGGGCACGGCTCTCCTCTCACCGTATACACTTGGTACGCAATCGAATCGAACGTGTGGCTTTGTAATCAGGAAGCGTGCGATTTACCTACCCACTTACATTCACTACAACTAGAAAGAGGCGGCCCTAGCGCGCGGGGCTGCGGGCATTTATTTCTAGGACAGTGCCGAGTCACAATACTGTATGATACTGTTACCGTGTCAATACATAGGTACAGTCACGAGCAATAATATGTATACATTGTCACGTTTTCTAAAATACCTCAACTTGTACCAATCTAGAAAGAAGTGAACAACAATTCGTTCTAAATTAACTAACCATTAAACGATATCAAAATAAGGTATAATATATAATTTGGAACGAATTGTTGTTGTTGTTGTTCAAGTTAAGATATTTTAGAAAACGTGACATTGTGTATATACATATTATTGCTCGTGACTGTACAATTTGTGTGTGTGTTACAGAAATCGCCGTCGAAGCAGATCGGCGCGACGCTCCGCAAGTCGTTCCGCTGCGTGCCGGAGCGCGCGCGGCCGCAGCTGCCGCGGTACCCCGACCAGCCCGAGCGCACCCTCAACCTCAGCCATATTGTGTGAGTGGATCACTCTGTCTTCCTTGCCAGGTTCAGGGATCGAATCAGACAATACAATACGATACAATACAAAAATACTTTATTTCGTCTCCAAACACAAATAATAAAAGTTGTAGGCATAACATAACTGATAAGAACAATAGTTGAGAAATAGTTTGTAATCTGTGGGAGACCTGGTGTCTAAACTGAGCCTAGGCCTGTAGCGAAGCGAACTACTAAAAGTTAACAAAATACTACTACACGGTATTTAATAACAAACTTATGTGAAGCACAGTACATATAGTGAGAAATTTTAATTGTAATGGCTGGTTGTGTAAACAAATATATTTTATTGTAAGATCTTATTTAACCACAATTACATCAAATAAACAGAGTACAGAGTACGTAAACACTAGAGATATCTTGGTAGCACAGAGTACTTACATATATGGTTTACTAAAATATTAACAAAATACAAGAAATAGTTGTTGCGTTCTAATTAAGTACATTAAATGTAACAATATGTATACTTTATTATATTGTTGTTGTATATAATTCGTCCCCCCCCAGGCCCCCCTCCCCGGTGCCGGCGCACAACGGGTTCCCGGAGTACGTGGGCGGCTACGTGAACACCGGCTCGCTGGACTCGCGCTCGTCTCGCTCCACACACCGCAGTATGTATACTATACGTCTGCTCAGAGGCCTTCGGGCTGCATAGGAAATTCCGACACTTGGGTCGGCCACTAAACCTTCCACCAATCCGCACTGGAGCAGCCTGGTTACAGTTAGTCCTGTTTTGAGGAGAGATCCCCTGTAATGGGCCATTAATGGGTTGAAGTCATTGACATATCTATAAGTCTTTTATACAAATAAATAAAATTAGAGTGTCTGTTTGTAATCTTAAAATAACCACTTTTTACTCAATGCATATATCGATATAATTATACACGGTACATAATTATATCAAAATAACATTTCTTACAATTTTTGTAGCACAGCTAGTTATTACTGTGGACGACGGGTCTCATACTAAAATCACGAAAAAAATGTCCCAGTCACAGCCACCGCAAGAATAGAAATGTTAACAAGGCAATTTAAACAATAAAACCATTGCATCACGGTTTAATTTCGATTGCAGTCGATTGTTGCTCTTTTTGCGTTTTGAGCTCATTTGGCTCGGACATTTTTTAGACGGACCCGACGTCCATAGTAATAATAAGTCAATGGTTGAAGTATATAATATAACTAGTTGTCCCAGCGTACTTCGTACCGCATTATAATTAAAAAATGTTTTGGTGATATATCGACAGCAACGCCACCTATCGGGTCCAATTGTGAATCTAAACCATTCCCAGATCCCCTTGAACACACACAAAAAATTTCATCCAAATCGGTCCAGTCGTTAAAAAATGTTTTGGTGATATATCGACAGCAACGCCACCTACCGGGTCCAATTGTGAATCTAAACCATTCTCGGATCCACCTGAAGACACACAAAAAATTTCAACCAAATCGGTCAAGCCGTTTAGGAGGAGTTCAGTATCATACACACTCACACTCGAATTATATATATTAAGATTATCTATAATTATTGTTTTTATATCGTAGGCATAGCGGAGCACCTATCCCGCGGGGTGGACGACGAACACAGACTGATAGCGAGATACGCGGCGAGACTTGCTCATGAAAATCGTACGATGGTAATATTTTACATTTTGTTATAATTATAATAATCAATAAAATATGATCTTACTTTAATTTTATTCTAATCGTCAATGAAAATATTTAGGGCGATATATTTACTTAAATAAACAATGGTTTATCATGTTATTGGTATGTAATAATAGCCAATTTACATTTGATTACAGCCCCGTGCAGGGAGATCGGCGTCGCTAACTCCAGAGTTGGTAAGGAAATTTATATTATTTTAATAGTATTAGGAAGGAGTTAAATATACTATAAAAATAAATATACGCATAAAGTGGTATATCATTAATTAAGAATTTGTTTCGCAAAGCTAGCGAAATATACCGCCTTTACGAATGGTTTGGTAAGTACCGTGTAGATTTGAATAGGTTTTAAAATGATTGAAGTGAAAGCTTCTATAGTATTGTTGTGATTTGGAAGTCGATGAAACGGAAATGACGCGCAAATGAAATGAAACGGAAACGAAAAAGACACAGACACATTTTTACGTGGGAGAAAAAGAGAAAACATCAATATTTGGACTGACAGTATTCTTTTTTTTAAGATTTCACTTCTAGCACGTGTGAATTGTGCACATTTTGTGTATTTTTGAAGTTATGTTACTGTGACGCTGGGTTTCGAGTAGGTATATTTGATTTATTTTTTATTGCGTAGGTATATTCCATCAGGTGGGATCGTAGTCAAGCGGTAACTAATATTCAGTAAAAAAAAAAACGCCAGAAGTGAAACTTCATAACAACGAATACTGTAAGTCCAAATATTGATGTTTTGCTTTGCTTACGTCACCCGCCATTTTGCCGACGCTTCGTTCGCGTCATTTCCGTTTCAACGAATTCCAAATCACAACGATGCTAAAGAAGTATTCACTTAAAAAAACTCTCATGTTGTGACGCCAGGGGCGGTCGTCGTCGGAGGGCTCGGAGGTGGACGCGGCGCGACAGCAGCGCGAGCTGATCTCGCAGCTGGAGGCCAAGAACCGGGAGATCATGAGGGAGATCGCCAGGCTCAGGTGACTTGATCGACTGGCCCACCACCATTTAATGCTAATTTGTTTTAGCACTGAATGAATTTTACGTGATTACCTCACAAGCGCAAACGAGCTCACGTCGCTGGCGACTCACCAATCACGTACATCATACATATTTAATGCTATTTATATATTATACATAATAATGCTATTTCAAAGTTATAAGGTGTATAATTTTGTATTATCATACTCAGTCCGCCATATCGTTGTGTTCGCACTGCCCGAAGCTTGACTGGCAAACATTGCTTTTAGCATTAAGCCTTTTTCTAAAGTTTAAATGAATAAACAGATAATATATGTATGTGACTTGTACGAGTGTCCTATCGTGTGTGAACACCGGCAGGCGTCAGCAAGAGGCGGAGGCGAGCGCGGCGGGCGGCGCGGGCGCTCCGCCCCTGGTGTCGGAGCTGCGCGCGCTGCGGCAGCGCAAGGACGAGCTGGAGGGCCACCTGTCCTCGCTGCAGGAGTCGCGGAAGCACCTCATGCAGCAGCTCGAGGGGCTCATGCGGATGCTCAAGGTGAGGAATTGAGGTTTGAGAAAACTTTTTTTTTTTTCACCACTCAAACTGGTGTTTATCAAGTTGTTTATATTTTAGACCCAACAGTCGTCGCCCCGCTCGACGCCCAACTCGTCACCGCGGTCCACTAAAAGCCCCCCGCTGCCGGGCTCGCAGCCGCAGCCGTCTGCGCCCGAGAGGTACCATATTTTACTGATATAAATTAACAATAATACGGTCTACTATCATATATGTATATATAAACAAGTCTCTTATTTTCTTCTACTAATATATTGAGTTAACAAGAGCTCGTAAAGTAATTAAAAGGCGAATGTATTTGTGTATAGGGAGTCGACCCCCCGCGGCACGGTGCGCAGCGCGCCGCAGACCCCGTCGCTGGGCGAGCGGGAACGTATCGACATGACGCACAGCCTCGGTGAGTTACACACATTAAGAAGATAAATAATTATATCTGTGCCCGGCAAAAGTGTCACAACATAAAAGTCATTTTTATGTTGTGACACTTTCAATACGAGACAACGAGAATTTTGAGATTTTGTTAAAATTATAGACGTTAGATTACTGAAATTTAATTTGCTTATTGTATATCTATGACATTTCATATAGCTTATCATTTTTAATAGTATTAGGTATAATTATGTATATTTTGAAGTAACTTTCAATCGATATCCTTTTGTAGTTATACTCCTCTTCGCACGTTTAGGTAAAATAAAAAAATAAACATCTTTTTGTGGTAGGTAATTCATTTTAAAACTTATGAACGCCCTTTTAACTTGTTTAGGCGGCATGGAGAGTATGGGCAATGATGTCAGGAACTTCCATCAAAACCAACGACCGACTACCAGTGAGTATTGTTGGTTGATTGTACCGGCTTGTACGAGTTACATATATTTTAACACTGTCAACTGTATATGATCCTTTTGAGGGGCTCTTTAAATATAAATTTGTCAACTTTTTATCCTACTTACCTTTCTCGTAAACACCAGAAAATCTGACTTTCTAGATTTCTACATGATAAAGAAATGAATTATTTACCTAATCCCAAACAGAAAAACTTAAATACTACTAAGAAGGCCGTTCGTTGATTGAGAACACTTGTACATAATTGTATCATGTCAATTTTGTGTTATTTTTTTAGTGGGCATAGACAACAGAAGCCTCAGAAGTGATTTGCTGTACGCGGCCGACTCCGTAACAAACGCCATGTCTACGCTCGTCAGGGAATTGAATTCTGGTGAGTTATGTATTTTTTGCTAATTAAATAAATATTTGATAACAATTATTTTTTTATTCGTTCCGTGAGCGCATACAGGCAATTTTAACTGAAAATTACTATTAAAGTTTTGAAACATATTTTTATGTACTATATTTTAGTACGAAACATAGTATTAGACATGAGTGACATAAAACATATATTGTATTAATGTAAATATAAATATTGTAATTGTTTGTAATAATATAAAAATTGGGCGCGCACACGTCATAATATAGTTTGGTCAATACCTTTCTAAAGTAAATACAAAACTGGTTTAACCAAATATTTCCTGTAAACATACGTGCAGCTTATGGAGAATATAACTTCAGTCCGAAGAAGTAAAGCCATTCAACACGTCTAGAGGAGAATATTAAAGAAATAAATGGTGCTAACAATTCCAAGCGGTAAAATTAGGACATTATGTACTATAGTGACTTTAGATATTCATTAGGTTACATTTTTCTTATGACGTAGTACCACAGCCCTCAGAGATCTTTGGAATTAACAAGTTCTAAGTAGCCTTGGGCATGCCATTGAATAAATTAGCGCAATATGACATTTAACTTAATGATGGTAATTGCTCACAAATAACCTTGAACATTAATGACAAGCATCCCATGTGAAGTGGAGTGGAGACCTGCATCGTTAGTCATTGAGCTGGATTCACCACAGGATGATGGATGGATGTCCGTTTGGGTTTAAGGATGGATGGAACTGTTCAGTTCTTTTTTTAGCTATAGACAAGTACTGCACAAGAGCGTTCCAGGCAATGGTTTTACTAGTCATTGCAATTTGCACCACTCACCTAGATTCACGAGTTCACAATGTAATAGGTTAATTTTAGTAGCCAATTTCATTTTTGTACACATATTGATATACTATGTGAGTACAATAAATGAAGTAAGTGTGGAAGTTACCATTATATCCTTATTGTCAATAAATCATTCAACATTCTAACCCACAACACTAGGTGTTCATTTTTTTAATGCGATTCTCATGAAATCATTTAAGATTGTATGTATGCGCTAGCTCTCATACGCAACTATACATTATTAGGTTTTTAGCTGTCATATTAGTATTTACATTTTCATAAAACTGCCGTGCAAAGATTAATTACAATAAGTCCTTGTCGTATTTTTTCAGTTTTCAAAACCTAGGTATGGTCATGGTCGTTGTGACGTGGCCTGTTGATCGTAGTCATAGTTAATGTGGCTGGACCTATTGATCGTAGTCACAGTTAATATGACATTATCAATTGATCGTAGTCATAGTTCATGTGGCTGGACCTATTGATCGTAGTCACAGTTAATATGACATGATCAATTGATCGTAGTCACAGTTATTGTGGCTTGAGCTATTGATCATAGTCATAGTTCATGTGGCCTGGACCTATTGATCGTAGTCACAGTATGAATGGCTTGATCTACTGATCGTAGGCACAGTTAAAATGACATGTTAATATTCGATAGAAGTCTCGTTTTAAAAATCAAGGAAAATTATCTAATAATTTTCGAAAATTTACTTACTGTAATTATATTTTACACGCCAGAAGACAGGATAATTATGCGGTTTGCATGTTTTAAGTAACTTTTTCTGCATGGCTTCTTTATGGATTTTCAGACTTATTTTATAATACTTATACAGAAATTCGAACCTTAAACTCAAGACAACAAGAAATCAAGGTTTACACATTCAGTTATTAGTTATTGACATTTAAATAACATAACATTTATTTTGTTTGCAATTATTGTTCAAATATATCTTAACACGGGAAACATTCATTCAAAAGTGTTTTCGAAAGTTGTAATCTGAATCATAATAACAATAATAACCTTTATTATTTACTTACACATAATAACCCGCATTCAAAGAACGAAGGTCTAACATGACTGGTCGGTATTTTTTATATTTTAAGGCATTTAAAAATATCGCTAATTTATTGCAACAATGACGTATTTATTTACACTTTGTGTCACAAACTTAGCGAAAAACGGTTATTGAACTCGGAAAGTGATGCCTTGATACATTTACTGCATTGTGTTGACGTGTGTGTGGTTTTTATGTCGATAAATGTTTTGCAGAGGGCTCGGACACTGAAGACACTGTGAAAAGCGACATGGACGTTAGAAAGCAGAGAGGTTAGTTCTTTCAATACTTGTCACATACAAAACACGTACAACAGTTTAAACACCGTATAATATATGTATTTTTTTATAATCTATATATATTATATAAAAGGAGAAGCTGACTGACTGACTGACATATCAACGCAGGGCCTAAACTATAAGGGTTAGAAACTTGAAATTTTGCACAGGGGTTCCTTTTCCTTTCCTTTCCAGAATACATTCCATTTTCTCTCGATGTTTTTATAATTTCTCATTAGTTTTTGTAGTTTACTCAGCTTATTTTTGTTGTAAAAGATAAATCTATTTTATTATATCAATAAATTAAGATTAAATTAAGTATTCTAATTATTAAATTAAAGATATACGTACTAAGTTTATCTTAATTTTTTTCTATATGCATGATCATCGTGCATGATTTTAAAAACGGAATAGAAACATTTCCAGCCAGTTTTTAACCGACTTCAAAAAAGAGGTTTATGAACCGATTTTAATGATTCTTTTTTGTTATAAAGAGATAGCCCAACGGTTGTGCCATGATAAGGAATCCACAATTGTTTTTTGATTTTGAAGTCGGTTTTTTGTTTTGTAAAATTATCTTCCTTTTTATGAAAAATAATGAATTGGGCGAATGGTTTAGGTGCCTTATCTGGTATTTTCTCTACGTAATTCATAATGAGAAGAATCATAAGGTACTTACCAACTCACTTTAGTCATTTATTTGGTGCTGTTATTGTGATCTTGGTCTCCCATATAAAAGCTCTCCTTTACACGGTTTTATTAATATGAAAAATATTTTTTTTTTCCAGATTTCGAGGAAGACGACGATAGCGACGAGCCCATGCCCCGCCCCCGCCCGCAGCTCCCCCGCCACTATCTGCACGATAACAACGTACAGGTGAGTTTGAATCTTATCGGTTTGGCTTTATGACTTGTTTTTGTATTAACTGTTTCAGTTAATAATACATTTATTACGGAGTTATACAAGTTAGTTTCAGTGCTTATGCAAATTTAATTGTATTTTCTTTTCGCTATCAGTATTTTTTATAATGTGTTTACTGTGGTGTTGCGTTCCTTTTTTTATTTCAATAAATTAAAAAAAAAACCTATTTTGTATATATTTCAATGCTTCAACAAATTGCGAATTAATTGAGTTTTTTTTTATTTTGTTTTCTTTTTTTGCAATCAGTATTATTTTATTTCCAGAGCATGGCTCCTATTGTTACAACGCAGTCGTAATATTTTGCTTTCAAGTACATATTGCTAAAGGTTTGTTTTATTGTTCATGTTTTGTTCATATTTTGTTCTTAGTATATTTTTCTGATTTGCATGCAATATTTTTTAATGTAAGATTGCCCAACTTTAATAATTAGTTAGCTTATTTATAATGTAGGTAGTAAAATGTTGATTTCAGTAATTTAGATATTTTTTGTAGAATCGGACCACTTTGTATTTGGATGGTTTCTATATTAAAATTAATTCAAATTTGGAACAAATAATTTTCTGAATTTTTATCTATTAACTTTTATACGTAAAATGAAAGCCTTGATTTAGGTGTCTGATAGTATATTTGTGTAAAACTTTTTATTAATTGTCGTTGTTGATTCAAAATAGTGGTTTGGTCAATAATAACCGTATTTGACCGCTATTCACAGGACACCCCGCCGCCGTTGCCCGCGCGCACTGGACACTACTATCCTCGCACATAGCTTTACACACAGACACACTGTTATATACATATATATCTATTATATCGTAATAAATCCGCAACTCCTAAACTAAGTGGGAGGCTTCTCCTACGACCTGTCTGTACCCGAATGCCTTTGAGAATTGTGACAAGTGGTGGCATACCTTCTTGATATATATTTATTAGTGTATTGATTTATACTTTATTGTAACTATTCTTAGAGTGTATTCGGTCGTTGACTTCGGTAGTTAGGAAATTGTCTATCAAAACTATTTTCAAAACAAATTCTGGTACTAATTTTTTATCTACGTAGTTTTTTAAATCTATGTAACATTTCAACAATGTCTCACAAGTACTACAAATAATTAAAAAAAAAAATTTTTTATCAAGATATATAAAAAAGCATCGCCGCTTGTCGGAAACTATCAAAGTCATAAATAGTCTTGTTACATGAAACATAAAAAAACATAATGTGTGAATACGACCGATAAAGATAGAAAAAAGATATATAATCATGGTCCGTCCGTTTTACTGGACGTAAAGATATCTCTATTATTTACCACAGAGTAACTTGTATACTTATAGAGACCCAGGTGAGGCTGACACTTACCACGTTAAATTAATACAAGCATTGACTTATTATAATATGTCAATGAATACAAGTATCATCACAGAATAACATGTATAGGACTACTCGGCTCTTTCTCTCTGAATGACATTCGGCGTACCATGTCAACGATCGGGTACAATTCAGTGAAATGTTATAACAGTGCATAACCAAAGTCAAAATAATATCTGCAACACAAACACCGACTTCAAAATCGACATGAAATAAAAAAAATGAGGCTTTCCCTCGATTTTCCTGGGATTATTAGTATCATTATGTTACCGTCTAGACTTCTAGAGTCAAGCTACATGATAGAAAAGCAAAATATGGTTTGAATATCGAGAGTAAATCCTATTTAAAGACTCAAATTACGTGTCACTGTAATTATGTGTGTAAAATGTGAAGTATTATAGTATACATATATGTATATTATTGTATTTCATATGTAAGTATAATTATATATTATTGTATATTCCATACATATAGTAGACTGTTTGCGTAGTTACATATGTTACAATAACATTTTTTTTTCACGAAATTCATTTAAAAACAAAAGACAAGTACTGTTATAATATTTCCACTGCACCCTAGATAATATAAATACCACCTATAAACTGTTTGTTTTGACCAAAATGCCTTTTATATATGTTTCAAACGCCATGATCTTGTATGTGGTAGAATATTACTATGTTACTAATATATTTATACAAGCATGTTACCAATTATTGAATCTTGTATGTCGCTATTATGAGAGTGTAGATGAATGAAGAATAACGAATTATGTTGAGGAAGTATACACAGCATTGAAAAATCCACTTTATAGGTGTGGATTTTCAGTTTATTTTTGAATGTTAAGCAGTAAAGTTAGAGTAAAAACATTCATTGATTGATTGTTGCAACAATTAAATTTTCGGTGACTTCAAGCAGGAGTTGAAATTATCGTCATAATTTTCCAACATTCGTCCTTATGCTTCCTTTGATATTCGTCGACCTCTCAAATAGTTACGGACGAGTGTTATTTGGCCGTTGAACTACCATAAGGTTATTAAAATAATGTAGATAATATGTACTTTTATATCACTACTTGAGTGGACAAGATACAGTTTGTAATATTATTAAGTTAAAGTGTACTACAACCTGTTAGAAGACATTGCATATTGTGAGGTGGTCTTCTTATGTGGCCACGCTGCTCCATAAAGGAGGGAGCTATGAGAGTGGATTGAACCACTGTAAGTTAGTTTCTGTACCGAACAACAGTCACATTCTTATGAAGACTGTATTCGTTGATATAGAGACAAATACCTTTTGGTATAATTTTTTTGTTGCAACCAATGATATTATGAGTAAAACATAAGCAAATACGTCTATAGCGAACGAAATGTGGGGCAGTTAAATCGGCTAGTTATCCTACTTTTCATGTAGCTATCTCTTTCTGTCACATGCGTTTCGTATATCTTTCGCATCCATAGTTACAATGATGTAAATCTTTTAAAAGTTATTTATAAAGTTAAAAGGTATTGTGTCCGAACGACGATATATAATATTTGATTTTAAAGTTATATATTTATATCATTGCGAATATTATACATTCAAATGTTGCCAGTACTCACAGTTGATGTATCTTATATCAATATGTCATAAATACATCAATAAATGAAGCACCCGCTACATTTAAAACTGCTAAGCGCGTTATTGCAGCTCAATAATTAAAAGTCATTTATTTAAGTTTCCTAATGTTTATCATAAATATACAATTGCATTGAGGCAAAAGGCAACTAAAAGAAACAGAAAAAGTGATAAATTATAATTATACAATGGACTTATTATGACTTGACTAGTAGAGTAAGTAAACTTTCCTTTTATTATAAGATTTTGATAGATTTAAAAAGTATGCATAATATTGTATGTTGTGAATGTGTGAATGTTAACAGATAAAAATTGTGTCAATTGTTTATATTTGTTTTGAAATTGAAGGATTTGAAAGGTCATTTTTAATGTTCATTGCGTGCAATGGCATTCATCATGAGACGTCGTTTATAAAATGTAATGGGATAACATTGGTTTTGTCATTGAGTTTGTTTGTAAAATCGTTTTAATCTCGTTTTTTTTAAGCACGCGTAGGCGAGAACGTTAAAACGTAAATTAAAACGCAAGCAAATTTTTGTTAAATGCACATAGTCGAGAAGTATAAATGTTGACAATGTATTGAAATACACCTCTTTATAAAACACGGTCTAGTATAAAAAGGATCTTTTTTACAAAAAACCGCTTTTGTTGTGCTGTTATTTAATAAGTATATAAAAAGTGTTATAATTATATTCGCCTTATTTATCTAGTCCCAATATGTACTTGAGTTATTTTTAAAAAAGGAATTTGAAATTGCGTACGCGCAAGGAAACTACTTTAAACCGCAAAGTTTAGAGTACACTTCTCTTTTACTCAATTTCTTTTCTGTCTTCCATTTTGTCAATTCCTTCCAAAATGTACAAAATTGTCAATTGATTCTTCCCACGTCATATCCTTGATCTTAGTTAGTTAAATGTTACTTCGCATCTGTTTTAATACCCTTTGAAATGACAAGTTTTAAAAATAACAATTTTTATGGATTTTAAACAAGTAGAAGGTAATAATAATTTACTGTCAAAAATAACATTTTAAATGTTCTAAAACTTTTATTACAAACCAAAATATTAGCCCAAATATTAAAAACAGGACGAATTTATTTCATATTAATATATTCGCTTAAATTCATTTGATTGATTATTTCAAATGGTATTTAAATAAAATGCCTGATTTATGTAATAGCATTTTATTTTCTAGTATATACTTTTGATTGTTTTAATAAACAATTCTATGGATGCTGTTGTTACCTAGTGGCGTTGTCAATCATCAATTTTTAGCTTTGCACTAAACCCAAACGTTATTTATATCGACATAATTATGTACTTAAGTTTGCATTAAAAATATATAATTGTTTAAATTAAATCCTAACTGGTCAAATTGCACGTAATACGTTTATGTACAACATACTGTTAATTAAAATAACATAAATAAATAAAAAGTTTGTAAAGATGCTTGTTATTGGTTAATACTTAAATAACTTGTAACATTTCAGATTTTCTCATGCTTAACACGCCGTTAAAGACTGATCTTTCTTTTATGATTAATGAATCATGTCAACCACCGAAGTGGAAAGCCAAATTGCTGTAAACCAAATTAGTTTAGTTCTGTTATCTTCTTACTTCTGTCGCAGATTGTTGACACCTGTTATTCTACCCTTGAACTAAATTTAATGATCCTATAATGCATAATATTATATAGTCACATCTTAAATGGAGTTTTTGTATACATTTTATACAAAGTTGATATTCATTTAACTTTTTTATAGTTTGTTCGTTTCGCTACTGTTTTCATATAGGTACTTTTTTATTTATTGTTCAATTTAATTTCGTTCACTAGGCTAGGTATTTGCATATCATTTATTTTTAGACGTTTAAGTGCAATATGCGGTCGGTATGAGTCTTGCCGTGAAATGTGATGGAATTACGTTTTTATTTACATATTTAATTAGTTACTTAAATTCGGATAGGTTAATATTGGTTAAATTTAATCCAAAGCGTAATATAGTCTTAATATCAGTAGCTTGTAAGCCGTGTTGTACTTATTTGATCCAAATCTCCCATAGATAAATACCATGATATTTTTTTAAGTAGTCGATATACCCCCTAAATGGACACACGTCCGACCATTGAACAGTGCATTGATTAAAGTAAAGTGTATTTGAATACATAATCTTTTATACCGTGAAGATATATAATAGATTTCATATAATATAGAGTAGTAAGTAGTACATTTAATAATATAAGCGACATTATTACTATATACCTACTGTTATGTGAGTATCGTTAGATGAAGCACAAATAAACACTCGGTTTAAAAATAAAAATCGACCACCAACTGTATAAAGTGGTCGGTTTTTATCTGTATTGTATACGCCGAGTCGCGTACATCTACATGTGTATTGTATGTATTGTATAATCATGTATTTTACGCAGTGTTTTGTATTTGTGTATAAATGCTTCAGACTGAAAAGGAAAGGTGGTCTTGCTTTGTAGGGCACGACACCAAACTATGTTAAATGTATTGGATGTACTTAATACAATTTCATGTTCTTGTTTAATGAAACGGAGAGTCGAAAAATTGAAGAACGTTGCCTTTACTGTAGGCGATGCTTTTATTTCTAATCTGGGAATATAATTACGTTCTGTTAGTTCTGTGATGGTCAACAATAATGTTATCGGAACGATATAAAATGAACATAGGTACTTACCAAGTTTTGCAACTATATAATATAGGTAGGTACCTAGTATACGGCGTATATTATTGTCAACTGTAATATAAGACGTAATCTTGGTGTTTTTAATTGGTTTTACTGTGTTAAAATCATTTTTGTTATCTAAATATAATAATTGTATTATTTCATTTCTTTGACAGGTTCGCTATAACTTAAGAATGGATTGTGTTTACATCCTTAATAAAAATAATTGTTTCATGTCTTTCACTTGTGTATAGAAGTTTTGTCATATTTTAAATTACAACTAATTTTGTAAGAAAACAAACGTAACGTCTTTGTAAAACATGAAAGTTTTATATTCCCAGACTATATTTATATCAGCTAAACGATTGTTTGAAGGTTGTGATCACAACGAAAGGTTGCAAGGACGATTCTGATATAAAGTTAATAAAACTTAATTCAACAAAACAGTTCAACTTTGTTAACTGTCTGATTGTAGTGTTATGATTTAATTGTATTTGTAAACAAAGTAAGACTGTCTTTCTCGACGAGGCTTGACTATAAACATCTATTGTATTGTAAGGACGGTGTCATTGCAATTATAAACATTCCATTGCTTGTGGCTTTGTGTTTTATTTCTTGGTAATCCCATTAATAGTCGTTCGTGGATGCTTTTCAAGTTTCTGTTGTCGTTCACGCTACAGCTACTAAGTAGGTACAATACAAAAGTCTAGGATAAATAAATATGCCCTAACACTCTACCCGCGCACTAGGTTTCCTCTGGTGGACAACAGTCCATTCCACCCGCGCGAAATAAATTGATAATAATACTAAATTAATAATACTACACACTAGGATTCCCTATGTCGTGGGCAGGGGCGGCTTTACCTATAGTGCAGGGGGTGCGGTGCACCCGGGCACCGGTTGTGAGGGGCGCCGAGAGCGTCTTGTAATTAGTAGGTACCTACTTATTCCAATTCCGGCTCTCGACTTTGAATTTTGAATCATCTCCTTACGAACACGCACACCGTAACAGACAATGCAATTGAAGCATTTATGAATTAATCGACTTAGGTCCTTGTGCATTCTACATATTGACGTTCCCGATATCAATTTTATTGTGAGTAGATCGTAGGCGTATAGGTCGTAGTCTGAAGATAAAATGAAACTTGCCTAATGTTAATATGTTCTGCTCAGCATCATTGGATTAAAACAACGTTTACATGAATAATGTCATTTATTATACAATGGAGGATTTAGTACGTGTATCCGAAAATAAACCATTCATAATATTTTCCGAGACATTAACCAACCAATACGGGACAGAGATATTTTATTTTATCAGGGAAATTCATTATTTAATTCTTAAATATACCTACTTAATTAATAACAACGAAATATTCGTTGAAGCAGCACAATATTTTATGCAATGGTCGTTTATTAATAGTTACTATAGAAATGTCAAGGAAACGAGATAAATTTTGTAAAAAATGCTTTTAAATTTAAAATAATTTCTAAACAATTTTTGTAAACATTTTATACTTAGCAAATAATGATAACAAATCTGTCTATCACTGGAGCAGGGGAGAGATTATTTAATTTAGGAAATAAAAACTGGTAAACTTTCAATAATTTGATTAACAAAAGTCTACTCATGAAATTTCCAATCTATAATTATTTCATATCACAAGATTTACTAAGTACAATTAAAAACTGAATTATAAGTATTGTTGCTTTATTCGATAACGCTTATGAAGAGTCCATTACTGCTTAAGTAAATAATATTAAGTAAATCGGACTTTTTATAAGATTTTAACGAAGACTAAATAGCTATTATTTAGTAAGCATTTCAAACTTATTCTACACAATACAGTTCGGAGGTCTATTCACACTTAAAAACTAAATCATTATAAATATTGGGCTACGTAATTTTTTTGAGTTATTAAGTAGTCGCGAAATCTACCTTCATTCAGCATACATAGGTACATATCATTTCGCGTAGTCATGCCTTAAGGGGTCAGACGACAACCCTATTAATGCCTCCACGTGTTATTATGTCATCTATCTTGTTATTAACCAATTAATTAAAGAATTAGGTAATATCGCTCGGTAGTACCTACCTACGTTTTTTTGTATGAGACATACTCGTATATTTTCGTGACGAAATCACAAAAAACGAGGTTCTGTCTGAGCACTCATAAAAGTGACTATGGCTGTATATAGAAATTATTGTCATCGCGGTTTTAGTTGTTTTATAACTAAAACAGCGTTTAGGGTCCTCAATGATAAATAAGGATTACCTATTTATTTTTATGTAGCCTATGGGAACTGTCTGTTCTGTATACAGAACATTAGGATAACACAATTTTTATTAAACTTACACTGTTAAACAGTCACAAGAACATTGTCAATTCAAATCAGTTTATTTATATAAGTACTTATTAGTATCCGCAATCGATTCTCTTCAGCAAACCTACGCCTTATTACCCAACTACAATACCTCAGTGAAAACCTCATTCAAAAATTGTTTAAACCGTATCTGAGATTAGCACGAGCAAACTCAAACAGACAAAAAAAATATTGTTACCGATTCCATTGCTCTAGCAACAATAGTTCTCCAACATCTTATGACTTTGTCCGTTACAGATTCATTATGTAACTAAAGATTACAACAGAGATCATTGGTGTTCACTACACTACAGCCTAGTGACGGCCGCCTCACAGTCCTCGTCCCCCTTCCCCGCGAGCTCCGCGTATATCTCCTCGATGGACCGGCGCTTGGTCTCGGGCACGCAGCACGCGATGTACACGGTGCTGACGAGGCACACCGCGGCGAACATGAGGAACACGGCGTGCAGGCCCAGCGACACCGCCAGCGGCTGGAACACGCGCAGCTCCACCGAGACCAGCGCGCACGCGAACGCGATCACGAGCGACGTCACTGTGCCGCGGAGCTGGAAATAAATCATTTTAACAAAATACCGACTTCATTTTACGAGTATATCACGGCTTACCTCACGTATTATAATTGTCGGATGCGCCCGACTAGTTTCGGACCATTCCGAGGTCCTTTATCAGGAGCCGTCGCCGACGAAAGCTAAGTTCCGACTGCGACTGGCAGTGGTCCGAAACTAGTCGGGCGAATCTGACAAGTACCTATAATACGTGAGGTAAGCCGTGATATACTCGTAAAATGAATTCAGACACGAATCTTTCAGTACTGAAATACCGACTTCGTTTTTTGTTCGACGTCGACTTAGGCTTCTCGCCCACGTCAGAATTTTTGTAGAACAAATAATCGGGCCGATTTTGCCTACGATGCTAAATGACCGTATTTCTGACAGACTTTGTAGGGCGTGTTCGTTGCACTATTGCTATCAGTACGTTCTATTCTTCAACAAAAAAATCGGTCACCTTTTATCGGACGTGGGCGAGAAGCTTTAAGCACAATGTACTTACTTGGAAGGGGAACATCTCAGTCATGACGACGAACGGCACGGGCTGCAATCCCGCCGCGTCGCAGTAGATGCACAGGCAGAGAGCTAGTACCGGCAGCCAGGCCGCCGTGCCGCTGCCGATCCAGAACCAGGCGCCCAGCGCGCTCAGGGACAGCCCTGACACCAAGCAGGTGGTGCCGAGGAGCACCTGGGGACAGAATTAAAGGATAAATTCGTTTTGGCTTGTAGCAAACCGTGCTGACGCAACTGATTTTGGTGGAGGTAGTCCGAAAATTTTACCTAAAATAGACTTAACAAACGGCAGATTAGTTGAAGTCTTTGTTAGGCCGTCACATAGAACGGCATTTTTCAATTTGTAGACACAGATCGTATTCTAGGCTTCAATATAGACTATTTTATATTTTGGGCTGTTCAGATCATAGCGGTACGCTGGAAGCTTTTTGCTAAGTTGGTTATCTAATTTATAGGTGGTAAATAAGGTTGCGTAATTTACTTACTAACAATCATAACTGAAGTTGTGCTTTCCCAATTTATTCTTTGTGCACAACTATTATAAATTTCTTATTCTATATTTCTTTTGTACAAAAAAGTGTAATTAATAGTAATATAAATACACAATGTGATAACTAAACATCCAAAGGTGGGTGGTTCAAATCCGGCTCGAAGGACCATGTGTTGCTAGTAAACAACTAAAAAAGCTCCCGATCACACGTATGTCAGCTATTTACTATCATCCCACAAACGTATAAACGTACAGTGAACCCAAGCAATACACAGTAATGAACGTTTACAAATTCATACCCCTGAACTAAGTAAGATTCCCTGTTGCATACAGCTCAAGCGGGCAAACACATAATTGCCTATCACACAAAGTTCTGTGACCCAAAAGAAAATTGTCACATTATACGACGACATCTGTCACATTATACGACCTAAAATCTCGATTACACCAACCTTTCGTCCAGTCCTCTCGACCAAGCTGGAAGCAGTGCAGGAGCCAATCAACTGCACCACTCCCAGGATGACCGCCTGCTGGTTGGGCGTCATCACCCAGCCTCCCCCGGCCTGGCTGAAGATCAGCGACGCGAAGTGCAGCACGGCCAGACAGCCGCACAGCTCCCGAGCTATCGTGATGGTCAGGGTTATGCGGAACGCGCGGAAGGTGCTGCGGTCCGTTACTGTACAAAGAAAATGTAAACCTAAATTGCCATGAAAAGGAAGTACCTATTTTCTACCTGTCACTTGCTTTGGCAAAGAAAAACATCGTGAGGAAACTCGTACACCCGTAGGTGTACCTACCTCAAGTGCCTTTTCTGACTGCCACGCGGGCGCAGCCGCGAGCAAATACCGGTTAGTGGAAAATAAATGCTTTGTGCTTTCTATGATTACCAATTTATTTAATAACTAGGTATAGGTACTCGTCAGAAAAACAGAACAATCTAGAAACATCGACGGTGATCTTCAAAAACCGTTGTTAAACCTGATCCTCAGCCGTCTTCCCGACCACTTACGAGCGCAAACAGTGGCTGGCGAGCGTCATTACCAAGCAAACAGTGATTACGGGAGTAATGTTTAGCGAGCACTCCGCTAACGAGACGGTTACACGGTGTTACCGGCCAGCTGTGGGTCAAACTTGTTTGCTCATTAGGTGGTATTACGATTCCAGGGTTTCGGCGGCGAAAATGTTATTGGAACACTTAAGTAGGTCCGACGTAATTATTTTTTGTTAATGCTTAGGTGTGGTCTGAACTAATAATAGCAGAGTTATGGCCGAATACTTATGTCAATCAAATCTGTCTTAGAAATATGTAGTTATATTAAGCTTTAGCTATCTCTTGAAAGGTCAAAAGGGGTTTTTTTTTTGTTTTTTGCGTTTTCAGTGTTGAGTGTCACGCGAAAACAACTGAATAGATTTAGATGATAGTAGGTATATCTCGCCCTTGCTTCGCTTCGGTTATTTGCTCCACGTAGTATTATTACATGAAACATTGCTTCCATTTAGGTACATCAGACATTACCTGCTCATAATTATGGTTTTTATGCTAGGAGATACTTAAGTACCTACTTTTATTATTATAGGCATTTCTTGTTGACAGTTCTTTAAATGAAAAAAATGTAATAAATCTATGGAATTATCAGTATCATCTTTACGTGCTTGAACATTAATATGCTGGTAACGATATTGTGAGAGATTTCTGTCTTGTTCTTCTTTCTTGGCCGAGGACGCAACCCTGGCATCCCATTAAACGTATTAGTACCTACTAAACATCTACACGAGATAAGATTTTAAGTTTAAGATGGAACAATTCACTCAACGCATTCTCTTATAACAATTTTATTTATTTGGTAATAAATTATAGGTCACACTTACCAATAGATTTGATAGTGCTGAAGAATTTTCCACCATTCTTATTCTCTAGCTCCAGAATCAAACGTTGCATCTCATCTTCTACCATCACGTCTGTGTTCTGTCGACAGCGAAGCCACGCCAAAGTGTCACGAGCTTGCTGAAAAATATATTTACTTATATTATTTTGATCCTAAGATGCTCTATCCAGAAAAAATAACGTAAACCATTCAAACGTTATGGTACGACTTTTTTATTTACGAGTAAAAGAACACCTTGCACACTGCTGTTTCGTTCCGTATATATACGAGTACATCTGCGATGTGCCTCGATTCTTATATCCGGAAGTACATACCGGAAGTCACGAAGGTACCCGCATTAAAAACTTAAGTGTCAAAAAATTCCAAACGCTCACCTCAACCTTCCCCCGTTTTAGCAGAAACGAAGGAGTCTCCGGCATCGCAGTGAAAACCAGTATATGAATCAGAGGAATGGCCAAACATATCCACAACGTTGCATGGTAACACAGATACTCTCCCAGGATGTACACCAGAAGATTCCCCAGGTTCTGTGACAGCACCACCAAGCTCCCAAGCATGCCTCTGATAGTGTCTTCGCTTATTTCCTTGATGTAAAGCGGTGTGACCACGTAACAGCCACTTACTCCGAAGCCCACGATTGCTCGAGCTGTGATCAGCGCCCACGTTTCTGTCGAATATAGCTTTAGGCTCCAGCAGAGCTGAAAGAGTTACCATCGGATTCAGAGAACAGTTTTTGTGTTCTGTTGTGAGCTGATCAGTGACAGTGAAGGCATCACAGATGCTTTGACAGTCGAGTACTTAAGAGCAGAATATTTCTAGAAATCACACCATTACACATTATCTCCCATGCACTGGGAACACGACGAGTCGAATTATTGAATTTGATGACCTCTTAGGCTATTTAGTAGTTAACCTGTCTGCGAAGGGTAGAGTCCCAGGTGCGATTGCCGGTCGCGTAAGATATTTATGTGACTAATGAATGTTTGTTTTCGGGGCTTGGATATTCGTATTTTGCCTTATTTGTGTTCATGCCACTCATGACACAGGGAATCCTAGTACGGGGGATTGAGTGGATAAACGAAAAAAATTTATTACAAAACACTCACAGCCATAGAAAAAGAAGTCAGCATCAATGCTTTTTTCCTTCCGAAGTTATCGACGATAAATCCGAAGAGGAATACGCTGGGCGTCCCCACGATGTAAACGATGGACGCCATCCAGGACACGACGTCTGGGTGCACTGGGGACGCTGCTGGAGTGTCCTTGGACATGAGTCGGGGCCCCATGGGCGACAGCCAGCCCACGGCCGTGCCGTACGAGAGGACTGGCAGAACCACTGGAAAATGAAAAAAAAAATGATGCTCCACACTAGGATTCCCTGCGTAAACAGAGAACAATACAGACATCTGGGGAGCGTGTCCAACATGAGATAGAACGATTGTATGTGGCACAAGAAAAAATTTGACGGTCAGCTGCCTTTGCTTGGAACTGTGCTTTCTTTGAATACCCGGCACAAAATGCGCCGCGTGGACGGGCATCTTTCTTGGTTAGCAACACATCTCTGACGTCACTACGTTTCGGTTGACCTTGATCGACGGTAACTACCATCAATGGTCGATTAATTGTTTGATTGTCATTAACATAAAAAGTGGGTACCTACATACAGCTTATGTTTATATGATGAATCCATTATCAAAGACTGGTCCCCGTCATATGAATATAAATGTTTAAACCATTCAATGTTTACGTAATTATGTAAAACTACTTAGTATAACCCGCACTCGCTTCTGTTCGGGATACTTTTTTTAAGTAAAATTTCTTATTGAAGTTCTGAAACTTTTAACGCTCTTGTGATAGGGAAACGTGAGTCACGTGAATCACGGAATGTGAATATTCCGTCGCCCGAAAATACTAAAACTAAGTTGTAAAAAATCATAATAAAGTTTGTATAGAAAATAATATTACTGTATTGCTATCCTCCACTTATATACTTATTTCATAGTATAAAGTTTAATTTTGTTTCATTTACTCCACGTAAGTATCTACCACTTTCTGTTTTTTATTTCCTATTTTGGGGGATTCTTTAATTTGGGATATTTGTTTTGGGATGGAACATATCCTTTATATTTGGGAACCGATTGTAATAAAACAAACACTAATGTATAATCTTACTAAAATACGTTACTGAAAATTCAAACAGCTTCCAAATCCGTTCAGCCATTTCTAAGATTAACGGGAACAAATTCACACGCGACCACAATTTCTAAAATTCTTTGTTTTGTGACTAATAGTTTTGTCAAACAACTTAGGTAGACATACGGACATCGATTAGTTACCATTTTCTTGTAATAGATTTGTTAGTAATAAAATCTCTAGACAACAATGTAAGGAGTTGTTTACTGCGACAATTAGTTCCACACGGGGATAGTTGCTCCCTATTAATTACATTGTTCAATCGAAGTCAAGGACGGATTGCTTCTAAATTAGGTACACGTGTAAAGCATTTTCTATGTCTTCCTATAAACAGGCCATAGAGGGAATATAAATATCTACCTAATATAGTACTATCTAGTCCAGTCTCCAGATATTACTTAACCTAAAGATGCGTAATGATCATACAACGCGAGTTGGACTTTTTGATCCCCTCCAATGATGTTACTAAATAAGGATGCGAAAGATAATTAAGGAATGTAGAGGCAAATATAGCCATATATTATGAAATTATTTATTTATTTAACACTTTATTGTTTGTACACTCCAAAAATAAAATACATAAACAAGAGAGAAATACAAGACAGATTATCTCGTTGTCAGTAAAACTTAATTTTTAGAAGAAGCTTAACCCGCTCACGCTTGGCTGAAGCTGCGGTTACTATAGCAACGAAACTAGCAAGTACCTTTAAAAATGTCAGGCTTCAAATTACCAATTCCGTGTGAATTTTGAAACTTTGAAACATAGGTTACCTAGTTAAAGTTAAATTTTCAAGTTATTGCTCTCCTTATCAAAAACTGGGTCCTATACCAGATTCAAACCCTGTACAGTAGGTACATAGGTACACCTTTTAAATTCTCACCGAGGACTTAATGACGGGGAGCCCTTTAGCCCTTAATATCCCAATCGGCCTTACACCAATGAAGATAGACGGCTCAATTGTGCCGTGGAACGTAACAATGAATGGTGTACTTTGATTCTAGTACAATATTTGATTTAATTGTTTTGTTGTTCGAGCGGTCGCCGGCCTGTCTACTGACGATTCTAGAATTGCTATTCCATTTCAAAGTGTTCTTTGAAATAGATACGAGCAATTGAATTCCACTTTGATCATTTGCTCGACCATAGGGTATTTGTACGTTTGTGTGTTTGTGTAAGTGCTCTTCGTCAACTATTCACACGATCCACACCAGGGGCTCTACGAGTATTTACGAATCGTTCGACTGGCGGCGAGCGCTCGTTTCGAGTGATTTCGACTAGGACATGGATATTAGTAACACCGAATGTTTCACTGTCACCGGCCTTATAATTAACTTGCAATGTCTGAGCACTGGTCTCCCTCGTCATAGAGGAGGCTTAGAGCATACTCCGCTATGCTAATTTAATGTGGATTGGTGGAGGGGTCAGTGGCCTACCCAAGAGTCGAAAGTTTTAACGCCTCGCGAAAGCTTCCGACATAGCTTAACGAACAGCTCTACGTGCCCTCCGAAGCACGGAAACGCTCAAAAAACTGGTGGGTAATGAGATGGGTGACCGCTAGTGTCAACAATCACTAGCGGTCACCCATCCAACTACCGACCGCGCTCGCTGTATAGGTTCGACGCGAGCCGGCGGGCTATAAGCGCGAAGCGAGGACGGGTCTCCAATTATCATCAGAGATAAGTAAAGCTGAACACTCGTTACAGTAGCCTACTTAATTTGTAATTAGGCGAACTTATCGTGGGTACCGGTCAGGGCTATTATTAGAAACCCCTTTAAAATATTCAGCGGTTTAAAAATACCACAAACTGGATAGTCAGTCAGGGTTGCCATCTTTAAATATGTAAAGTCCTGGAAATTTAACGACTCCGTTATCAATTCGGTAGTGACGCGAAGCGAGGGGTCCTAGGTTCGATTCCCGGCCGTGCAGATATTTATGGGATAGATGAATATTTTGTTCTCAGGTCGTGGGTGTTTGTGATGCCTTATTTGGATTGTGCGTGCAGCGTGACATTAAAAAAACTGGATATTTAATAAAAGTATGCCCATATTACTTACTCAGAAAATAAAATTTTGTATTTTCGTCATTTTTCAGTGAACTTTGTTAAAATTGAATTAAAATCGACACTAATTAGTTAATAATATTTATAATTATAAAGAATAATTATGGAACTATTCCATAATTATTCTAATAAAATAGTTGTTAAAATCTAAAGGTATACTTATCTCATTTTTAAATGTTTTGTTCAGATCTTTTTTAAATTCAGACGAATAGAAATCCAGTCAAATCCGGACAGTTGGTAATCCTACTTGTACCTGAATGAATTGAATACTGATAGGCTGGATTCCTATGGCTACCAGCTATTTACATGCCTCCACTATTTTTAGCTCCCTACTGTCACGATTGATGACGGTTTCTTTCACGCTAGTCAGAGTATATTTAAACTTAATTGATTATGGTTAAATAAGTAGTTGTCACGTCATGCCGTTAGATAACAGGTAGATATTATAATTGGGGTATATAATACCTTATTGTGATTAGTATGTTTTCCAAATCTATCAAACATGCAATTTCATATTTCTTGAAATACAATAAAGTGTGGGCCCACTGTGGGCCCTAAATTTGTCAATTAAATTCAAAAGTTTTCGCACAATAATTATCATGCTAATTGTTTTTAATAAATCAACCATGTACCTACCTATTCTAAAGACGGTATCATCAAGATTTGAATTCACCCAAAGTTATTTGCCTACTTAGCGTTTCTGTTACCATGTCCTTTCATACTTATAATAAAAGGTAGGTACTTACCGATTTATTAGGTGCTTGTTTTTCTATCTTTATCAGAAAAAAATAAGAAATTGGACCATTTGTATTGCATTTTTATAAGTGTGTATGCATATTGCATTTTTACGCGTGTAAGCGTTTTATTATTTCTTTTTTGCACCTCATTCCGGTCACCAACGCGTTGCCAATCAAGAAGAACGAGCGAGATAACCTCTGACACCGACAAAACCAATTAAAATTACCAAAATTTGAACCTGGGAACCTGCTCTTAATCAATCTCAGTCACTCATCTCAGTAATTTAGCTACGTTAAAATGTACGGGCTCTCGCAGTAGGGCGCCACAGCCTCGGAAGTGTTACTGAGAAATCTTATATCAGAATCGAATACCTGTTAACGAGAGATTTATTCGCCGTGTTTAAACACATCGCTTTGACATGCAAAGTTATGAGGTGCTTGTACCAATCATGGACACTTTTAGCGAACGTTTCGTGTGTAATTCCGTTACATAATTATATTGAATCCTGTTTTTTTATTAATAATATATAATATTTTTATATGATTTACGAATATGAAATAAGTAGTTTATTTTAATAATGTACAACCCTTCCCATTGATACTATGTTAAGAACCAAACCTTTTCAATATTATTCATTTTTTTGAATTTAGAGTAATGTAACTAATAAAAATCAAAATAGCACATTTACTAACTTAAGTAAAACTATAATTAAAATTCACTTAATCGTGCCTACCAAAAAATTTAACTGTGCGAAACTGGTCAGTATCTAGCTCAGAATAAATTCAACAATAACAAATATACAGTTATGTGGACATACTATTAAGGCTACTAGACTACTTCGTGCAAAATTAAATATTGAAGTAGTTACTCTCGAGTGCTCTCGACGCCGCTAAACATTTGGTTCGGCCATCGACCAATATTTGCTCAGATGGTCAATATAATTATGTACGCTGTCGTTCTGCATTTATCCATGTCTGTCCTAGTTTTGAGAGTATCCGGAATATCCGGATCCCCCGAGGTCAAGGGTCCGGATAAAATACATAATTATATATTTGAATTGGAATAATACCTATTTTAAATAAAGACGACTTTATTCAGGAGTTTGCACTTGACACAAGACTTAACTTATGATAATTGAATACTTGCTAAATAAGTGAATCCCCATGCCTAGTAACGGGGCGCGTGTTTGAATCACAGCCGCCAGGCCGGGGACAGATATTTTACATGATTGAAAATAAATTATTTATGTAGATAATCTAAATTATTAACGTGTTTGCCATTAATAATATTTCTTCTCTTCATCAACATCATCATCATCGCAACCCATCTCCTCTCACATGTGAGGGGTACAGGCCATAGTCCACCACGCTGGCCAAGTGCGGATTGGTGGACTTCACACACCTTTGAGCACATTATGGAGAACTCTCAGGTGTGCAGGTTTCCTCATGATGTTTTCCTCCACCGAAGCAAGTGATAATTAAATTAAAATACGCACATAATTTTTGATTAATTAGAGGTGCGTGTTTGAACCCGGCCCCCCCGGTTCGGGAGTCCAACGTTTAACCACACGGCTATCACTGCTTGTCTTCTCTTACACGATAAAAACATTTCCGGAAGGGTTTCTTTAATCCGGGGTTTAACCACATCCACCACGCTGGCCAATCGTAAATCGACACTTGGACACGTTTGAGAACTTTATGGAGAACTCTTAGTGTTCCTCATGATATAATTTTTCTTTTGCGATTCATCTGACATTTAATTTTTACGCACATCAAATAACTTTAAAACTGGCAATAGATACATCTAAATAGGACTATAGGCCTTTTACCACTATTTCTATTAATTTCATCTAAAAGCACATAACTTTCAAAAATGCTTGCAATATTCCAACCCGTGCGGCGAAGATATTTAAACAAGGCTGTAACCGCCATTTCTATTATTTACAAACTTATGTAGGTACCTACTTATTGTGAACTCATTAATACGAAATGATTCGTTAAAAGCACTTGATATTCAAGCACGAGATTGCAGAGAATCGTCTCTAGAAAGCTGGTACGAATATGCCATTTAGTGATTGATAGATTACTGCTGAACTAGCCTTTGCATGCAAATAACACATTGCTTTCAAACTTAACGAGTAAAACGGGTTCTTGTAAATGAATGAATGAATGAACATTTAAAAAAGGAACATGGGAATGACGTTTATAAATTTATTATTAATTATTAACAAAAATTATTAAATTAATTAAGTTTATTAATTATCATGACATTGATATGTACCTAATTATATAGGACATGGTAAAATTAGTTATGTACTTACTTTATTTTAAAAAATACCACTTTTTTAAGTGGAAAAAAATAGGTAAGTTAAGAACAGATAATAGAAAAAAATTAGTCTATATTAAACACAAGCTAATATAAATAAGTAGGTAAGTAAAAAAAGTATTTTCATTTTAATCTCAAATTTTTAAAATTAATTTAATTTATTTACTTACCTACTAATAAAAAAAAATTAAGATATATTTTTTCAATAATAAAAAAATGTTAGATACTTACTGAGACTTGCTACAATAATCTGGTTTATTTTGCTTCCCTCCGAGCAATATTTTTTCACTGTGTATTTTAGCATTTTACACTGTATTTAAAAACACTTTTAACTCAATAAAACTTTAATTTAATTTATAAAAAGAAAAACCGCATCACAGATAACAAATAGATAAACAATACAGAGTAACTTTTTAAATCAGCAGAAGCGCGCGGCTACGGCCGGATTCGAATTTCGAATGAACATGTGTGTTAAGTTCTGTTGTTCAATGGTTGTTTGTATTCAATTATTAGTCTTGTCGCCTTCTGAACCTTACAGATCTATCATCTACCTTGTATCATCATCAACAACAACAAATTAGGCACTATTTCTCTTGTCTCCTTTCAAGATTTAGGTACCATATTGATGCAAAGATGGGATAACTTGAATCTACGTTTAGGGTCCACTAAGCTAGTCTTTTCTCATATTAATTTGAGGAATTGTAAAGCATTTAAATTAAACCACGCTTCCCCAGTGCAAATTAGAACTATAGTACTTGTAATTTGGCTCCTTCATAATATGGGCCCGGGGTAAGTATGGGTATTATGAAAATTATGAATGTTAATTAAATCTTCAAATTAAATTTAAAACTTCAATTTATAAGTACCTATATCTTCTCTTTATAATCGACTTCAAAAAAAGAGGAGATTCCCAATTCATGTATTTTATTTTGACACAAAAACAAATTGACCACAATATCACCTCCTGTAATATTTATGTATGTACCCCCAAATACTAGATACTAACCTAACCTAACCACTGTAATGTTTATGTAATTATTTTAAAATCATAGTTCTTTACGTTACTTAATGAATTTATTGCATTACAAAATTATTACCAAATAACTATCAATCAAGTAAGACATTTCTTAACATTGCATATCCCTTTCGATTGCATAAATTCACAGTAAAACACAAACCCACGAGGTACAGGCGACGTTGCAGCCTGGCGACATGTTATTACTGGCTGACCATTTCGTGGAATAAGAAAATTGCATTTGAATGAAACAGAATAATTTAAATGAAAGTACTCTTTATATTAATCGCTGCACGTAATGTATGTCTGAGAAGGCAAATGCAAGGAAAGGCGGCTCCACGGACAATCGCGTAGTCGTTGACACCTCGGCCGATGTGCGCTTTGCTAATAAGACAGAATTAAAGCTCGCGCGTTCGTGACATGTTTGTAAACTAAACGCAAGTTAAACGTTCTCGTGTGTAAATAATATCTATACTTAATTAAGATGATAATAAAGAATGGTAGTAATAATTATGGTAATAGTAAAGTGTGGGGTCCGTACCAGACTACCAGTAGGTACCAGGCTGTAACGAGGTGTTGTAATACTTTTTAATACGCGCAATTTTTGGGGCCAAAACACTGTTTTGTCGCATACCTTACATTCCCAATTTTATTTCCAAATTATACATATACTATATTATACTATTCTATTTGTAAACCTTGGTTTTGCTGAGCTTGGTTGGCTGAGCGTATAAGGCAACGACATGTTGAGAAAAAAAATAGAAATATTCCGAATTATTCGTTGGTTTTCAAATTATAGTAGCTTTTGTTAGCGCCTACAATCATTGACAATAATAAGTCAATGCCTAGAATACAAACTATTCTGTTACATGTCGCTTGTAACGGTTGTTGAAGCCTATTCAAGGCAGAAACAGAATGAAATAGACATGCATGAATGAACTGATTCACTAAAAGTTCGATGTGGTTGGTTTATCATTACTTATTTTGTTTTTTTTTAAGAGTAGGTAATTACTACCTATTAGGCAGGTGGGTAGGTAGTTAATTAGGTACTAAATTTCTAAATAAACCGATGATGAATTGTTACTTTGTTATTGAGTTAATTGGAAAGCTTAACTCGGCAAGTTAACTCAGCGCCGTCTATCGAAGCGACTGACTAATGACCGGGAATTAAATCCACTGATTTCTTGTTAGGCAGATAACCG
This sequence comes from Ochlodes sylvanus, assembly GCA_905404295.2. NCBI lineage: Eukaryota > Metazoa > Arthropoda > Insecta > Lepidoptera > Hesperiidae > Ochlodes > Ochlodes sylvanus. The sequence continues at coordinate 3,956,258 of FR990149.1, forward strand.
AAGCACGCAACACCATGGCGCCTATGCCAGGGTATATTTAAACGTTGACTATGTTAGGCGGTTTAACAGATAATTAGGATTATTGCGTGAGACCGCTAGGCAGTCATCTTGCCGGCTCGCTGCCGGTTTCTGTAATCCTACAGCCGATGGGAGATGCGTTTAAATATACAAAGATAGGTTTAAATATAATTTTTATATTATATAGGTTTAAATATAATATAAAATTTCTATATAATTATGTATCTAGTTATTACTGCTGGTAATCCTTATTTCAAAGAAAACAAAGAAAACACCGCCCATTTTCACTTCACAAAAGGGCCCACTGAAAATCAGCGCCGTGCAAACGCCACGGCATAAGGCTGAGTGGGTACCGTTCTCTGGCACTAACTATAACACATGCGAACTTTGTAATATTTGCTGTAGTACTCGTATATTATGCAAATGTTATAGTACAGTGTAAGGTTTGTTTAGTTATGTATCATATTATTATGTAATTTAGGATAAGAAAATTTGTTATCATTCTGTGTTATAGTTATAGTTAATCAGCCAGAAATAAACAGCTTCTATTCTATTCTATTCTATTCTATTCTATTCTAAATATACAAAGATGGGTTCTTTATAAGAAAATATAGGTTATTTTTTATTTATCCCAGGATATAAGTGCAATGGTATGAATAGGTAGGTACTGTGTCAATGTCAACCATGAAAGACAGACACAGGAAGTCAACAGTTTTTTTCTCATTACCATCTTTTAGAACTTGGCTTAGGAAATAAGAATAGGTACCGCCTTTAATTCAATTTTCGTTCTTTTCTTGAATTTTCCATAAATTTTAATGGGCGGCAGCGGATGAGTGGTGCTGCATGCTCGCTTACTACCTTGATTCCATAAAAAATGTCATTTTTCAATCTATAATACACATAGAATTGTCACATGATGCACTTGGTAATACACGGACAGTGTACGTAAATGATTATAATTACTTTTACAGGGAACGAATGGCGCGCGGCCGAAGCGCGGCGCGTACCTACCTACTGTGCGTTGGTGTGGCGAGTGTGTTGGGACCGTAAGTTGTCTATATTTATGACATATTTAAATTCTAGAATGTCTAGGTAAATTTAAGAGTCTATTCGCTATCTATACGATAATATACGGTCGTAATGAAGTTGACAATGACATGACAAAGGTGCCATCCATGGCTTGCCCTGCCCTGCCATGACATGACATAGGTCACAGCAATAAACAGAGGAATTCAAAATTGTATAATGTTTCAGTCATATAACGTATTGGTTTTGGTGTTAACCAGTGTGTTCCTGCCGGGACACCAGGTAGCCCAGCACAGGACATGCGTATCTTACGGTTACATGATTATTAATGGGAAGTTCGGCAAGGAAAACCATTTGCTCTGTCTGCAACTAAGGACCATTGGTATGTTAATCGTATCTGTGGGCTTCTGAGTTGTTGCTTTGTATGTTATCCTTACATGTATGTAAGTAGTAATATTGACGCCGGAAAACGATCTTGTCGTATCTCGAAAAAATGCGAATATGAGTTACTAGCGACCCGCCCTCGCTTCGCTTCGGGAAACTTATTCCTTCGGTTTGCAAAGATTTAGTTATATATTTTGGATAATTCACACTTTATCTTTATAAATTATAGCCGTAATATATTGTAAAGTTTCATCAAAATCCATTCGGTAGTTTTTGCGTGAAAGAGTAACAAACATTCATACATCCATCCAAACTTTCGCATTTATAATATTAATAGGAAGGATATTATATACATCATTGGAATAAAAAAAAATAGAAGGATACTTAATATTAATTGCAAAGAAGATTTCAGTGTAAAATTAAATTGCAACAAAAATGATATCTCTTAAGTCGTCTCGTTTACAAGGGTTGAATTTTTCAAATAGTTTTTTGTGTGTGGTGTAAAGTTGCATTTTTTGAGATAGGTACCACAAGATTGCTATACTTCGTAGCCTAATTGGTGATCCTGATTTCTAAACGGTTCCGGGCACGATTCCCGGCCGGGGCAAACGTTTTTCAGTACCTAACTAGGTATATTCAGTGACTAGTTGCTACACAGCACACGCTCAATAAGAGGCATGAACATTCACGAAACATTACAGATAACTGAAACCCGACTATAAACATTATATTTTTCATTATAATTTTTCTCTTCATTCTCTTTACGCCGGGGAATCCAACCCGGAACCCCTCGGCAACCAAAGTTTCAACTGAGCTAGAAGGTCGGTCCAAGTCGTCTTATTTGTTTAACCACAATGAGACATGATAAACGATTTAGGAACTAACGGACAATTTGTATTCAATACAAACTATAGTCATTATCTCCAGTTAGTTAAACTCGCTAAGCAGACTGGTTTTGCATAACCTCACGTGAAGATATGCAGTACAATATGTACTTACATATACGCAGAACGATTATTTTTGGTGTGGCAGTTATAACAGTAAATTCGCTCTTTACGTACTGGGCGTCCACTAGTGAGTACGAGCCTCTCCCCTTAACTGATGATTACTCCACCACGCTGCTCCATTGCGGATTGGGTGGGTTTGTGTCCAAGTTTCGGAATTTCTTCTCTGAAGCGCGGAAACACTCAAGATATGCCACTCCGGTCACCCATCTAACTACTGACCGCGCCCGCTGTTACCAAACTCGGTAGATCACTTAGGCTGCTTAGGCACGGTAATATGATACTATTACCGTGGCTTCGTGTACCCCTACCCACCTACCGGCAAACAATATTATGTAGGTACTTAAGTTATCAAATTAATTAAACTAACATAAAACAGTGATAGCCAAGTTGCTTGAAAATTCGACTCCTCAAGATTAATATACGAGGTATACATCGGATTAGATCGTATACAAATCGGTATAAAACCTGTTATCTAGGTAAGTAATATGCTATTTCATGCGTCACTAACAAAATTTATAACCAAAACTGGTTTGTTTGAAGCGTCCATTAATTAATAACATAAAATATTTATGTATATGTATTCGTACTATTTGCCTTAGTAACGGTACCAGGTACAACTGTGACTCACTACTCCTACTATTATTAGTAGTTGCCAGGTCCAAGCTGTCTCTCCGAACGAAAGCGGAATTTTGGTTTTAAAACCGGGTCAGCTACGAAAACACATGGCACTATCATGATAAATTTTGGTCAAAATAAAAAATGCCTACGGATGCCGGCGGGATGTCATCAACGTAAGGTCGTGAGTCGAGTTGTACGATGCAGCGATGGAGAAACGGGATTGGGCAATTAAATAAATAAACGTTAAAACACTCATATCCGCACTAGAATTCCCTGTGTCGCGGGTGGCATGGCGAACACAAATTACCGGGAATCGAACCCGGGACCCCCTGCGTTGCAGGCACGGTCACTACCAACTAGGCTACGGGGTCGTCAGATTAATTATTTGGCACAATTCATATATAATTAAGTTATTTCTGACTTAGAAAAAGTAATTTACGAAAAAAGTTTACTCTTTAACATTATAAGTAGGTTTCACAGTGTAAGACTTATTTCCAGTTCTTTTCAGGGTCTTCCACCCTCACAAGTCATCAATCCGCAATATTCCTGGACCCAGAGCCGAAAGAGGAGGGAAACTCCATCCAAGCATTTCCTCTGGCCGATGTGACCATGGCATACGGCTTCCCGCTAGAGGATCCCGCGGCGGGATCCGCAGAGGGATACATTGGGGATGACTATCAATTTTATGGTGTTTTGCATTTGGGTAATCGCTATGAATCTGTAGCTTTAGGCTTTCTTTCTTTGCTGGGGGACAATACGTTGGTAATGCTGATATTTTGGCGTTTGATGTTACTAATAACCATGGGCAACAACGTCCACTTTGCCATTTAACTACTATCAGTTAGCTTACCTGACGTCGTTTGTTAGTTATTTATGCGTAGAAACTGCTACATTTGTTAAATTCCTTGTATTCCAGTTGGTAGTGAAGTGACCCTAGTTGATAAGAGGTCCGTTACGTAACTGCCGAAGCAGCTATGTATGCTGGTGCAGATCACCGATATTTTTTCATGTTGTGTTAAAATATATTTCACCTTTAGGAAACCGGACTCTCCACGCAGACCCCTACGGCAAGGACGACTTGAGCAAATTCTTCGGTGCGTTCGAAAACGACAACATGGCCGCCCCGGTGCGCCCGCGCCGCGACCATGCCCAGGTGATCAGGTGATGATGGACTTATGAAGTTTGCAATACTTACTCATTTCCTGAAGCTCTCATTGCTGGCGGGTTGCGTCGATCCTAAGTGATTGACTGATTAAGCAACAGCGGGCGCGGTCCGTGGTTGGATGGGTGACCGCTAGTGGCTAAATTTCTTGATCGATCCCGTGCTTCGGAGGGCACGTAAAGCCGTTGGTCCCGGTTGTTGTCATTATGTAGGTAGGTTAGGTTGTAGTCGTAAAGCCATGAAAGAAGCCTTCGGGTGGCATAAAATTTTCCGACACGCGTTGGCCACTAACCCCTCCACCAATTCTCACTGGAGCAGCTCGGTGGAGTATTCTTTAGGCCCCTTACCCCTTAGGTATGAGGACCCGTGCTCAGTAACGTGTCTTAGTGGTATTTTTTTATAATTTTAGGCACAGGTTTACCGAAACGAAGCGAGGGTAATATACATACCAATATCATACCAACGACTGTAATATACATACCTACTTGTACTTGTGTACTCACAACGAAATAAATAAATAAATAATAGCTTAGGTACACACGTATGCTTTCGTGGATTCCCTGTGTCGTGAAAAAAATAGAAACGTTTATTGTAGGTACACCAATCAGAAACAGTACACAATAGACGGTCTTATCGTTCAGAGCGATCTTTTCCAGAGAACCAAAGTCTTATGGAGTTTAGCACACGTCACTAACACCCATGACCAGAGACGGGGACGACCATAGATGATGTAAGGTGATTTTGGCAATTTTTCAACTCACCCTTGCTGAATTCACATAACCGCGTTTCTTACGTGATACGAGACCCCCACGTCAGATTGGGTGAGATTCGTCTACACAACCACCTCTAAATGCCTCACGTAGCGACCCCGAAAAAACATTTATCTCAATCATAACCTTATAGTTCGGAGCGCTATACAGCCAGCTATCCGACTTACCCTTCGGCATCGAGGGCTACAGAAGCAAGTCAGGGGTTGCGCGGGCCAGGATCTGCGACCTGCTGCTCCTCGCAGACAAGAAGTTCTTCGAGAAGGACGCCAACTCCAGCCTGAACCACGTGGTCCGGCGAATGATGCATGCCGTCGCCCAGGCTGATATTATATTCAGGAACGCTGATTTTAATGAGGATGGCATTCCTGACAATATTGGTAACCTTTGTACTTATTTACTTATTTGCTAGTAAAGTAGTTTGCGTATAAGTTGTTAGTTATGTAATTACCTGTGTTTGAAGTAAGTTAAGTAAATAATAAATCATATTCACGCATTTATTTTGTCTTAAAAACAATAAGTGTAGTGTACCTAACGTGTAAAATAGAAAAAAAATTGTACACACTGCACAAAACGAAATAGCTTCACGCTCAGTTTGTGTCAACTGTCGAATAGATACCCATGAGTGACTACTGATTTTCAGTGTGGACCTTTTTGGTACTATTGAGGTCCATTGGCGACGATAATAACTTATCATCTATCTGCTCGCTTGTGTAATTTTGTCGTCTATTAAGATAAAATAAGCGAATTTTAATAATAATTAACATTTTCACGTCCATCCCAAATTTATCAAAGAAATCATTTTATTTACCTACGCTTTACACTTTAATATACCGTTAAAACTAAGTAATAGAAAAGTTGGACTTAAGTAATGCTACAAATACAAATATACTACTAATCGTGAGTACCCGTATCAAAATAAATGGGTACAATCCAGGATGAGTTACGTTTAAAATCATATATCAAAGGAATTGCCTACAGTTACACCGATATGTAGCGATACAATGGTTAAACAGGTTTCTCAGTCAAGTATATATTAGTGCTGACATCGAACGAGACCAACACCAGAGTGTTTGGGGACCTCCTCAAAGACCACTCCCTGGACGGCCGCAACTACCTGATGAGGTTTGCTCGACTACGGCGTCTGTCTGAGGTGTGCTTGGGAGTCGCCTTCTCTGGACATGCGTTTCATAATAGGACTCTTGGATTGAGGTGAGTACCATTTAATTTTTGGTTTACCTTTTTACGGAATTAAGATAGTAAAAGAGCATGCAGCACCACCTTCCGCTGCCTTATTCTATGTCAGTCACAGTTGTCACAGGCGGCAGCGTAATGCGTGCTCGTAAAACGGTAACCTCTTAAATACTCTGTCAATAGCTTCACGTCTCTCGGCGGCGGGCTGGGCGGCGCGGCGGGTGGGCTGTGCGACCGGCGCGCTTACGGGCGGTCGTTCAACACGCTCGCGTTGGCGCACGCCACGGCCGACGAGAAGGAGCGAGTGCCGGAGCGGATCGCTGCCTTGACCTTGGCGCATGAAATGGGTATGGTGGACATACATTTTTAAAGTGAAAACTTCTATAGTATCGTTGTGATTTGGAATTCGATGAAACGGAAATGACGCGCAAATGAAACGGAAACGAAAAAGAGACAGACACATTTTAGCGTGGGAGAAAATGAGTTAGGAAGCAGGAAGCATCGGCAAAATGGCGGCTTACGTAAGCAAAGCAAAACATCAATATTTGGACTGACAGACCTGACAGTATTCTTTTATAATTTTAACTTTTTTCACTTCTAGCACGTGTGAATTGCACACATTGTTTTTTTTGTCGACGGCAGACGTACCATCTGATGGTAACCTTCACCCAAGGACATTAATAACAAGGTATCAGCAAAGTTTTGGACAACAGAGAAAAGAACGTACTAGCTCTGAAGCTCCCAGCCGAAACGACGAATCGTTTGGCTTACGGCGTCGTGTCGTACTGGCGTTTTCATCTAAATAAGTTCAGCGGATAAAGTTCGAAAAGACGCACAGAGGGAGTTACTTACGCATATATAATATCAGTATACATGACATAAACTTTCAGCAGTCTGCGGTACAGTAGACATGTTCCCCAGGCCACAGTTTCGGCGCCCACCACGACGACAACTTCCCGAACCCGGAGTGCCGCGGGTACCTGATGGGCTCGCAGTCGCCGACGGGCGCGGCCGGCCACAGCTTCCAGTTCTCGCTGTGCAGCAAGCGGCTCATCGCCGCCGCGCTCAGCAGCATGAGCTACTGCCTGGTGGAGGAGGAGCGCCCCTTCTGTGGGAATGGTGAGGCGTTCGGAGAGCAAACGGGCATGCAGCACTCTTCCGCTGCCGCCCGTGACATCTGTGACCGACTTAAATCAAGACTCAAATGGGGACTTGGATAGTCAGTGCGGTTAGGAGTACGGTGTTAGAACATTAGTTGGTTAGTTTGTTAGTAAGTATGAGCACTGGGATGTCTGGGATAGGCAGGGACTGATACTGGGACAAGTTATTGATAGTTAGTCCTGTTAGTACTTGTTTGTTAGTAAGAGTCTAGTTGGTAATTATTAGTAAGTCTTGTTCTAATTCGGTCACAGACGCGTTGCTACCCTTGATTACTGAGATGGATCGTTGTAAACAATGTAGGTAGGTACATGTGTGTACATGAAAAAAAAAAGTTGATATTTCAAACGTTGACATAGTTTCTTGTATTGAATACAGGTATTGTGGAAGAAGGGGAGGCCTGCGACTGCGGGCTGCCGTCGCAGTGCAGTCACCGGGACCCCTGCTGCACGCCGCGCGCCGGTGGTGCTGTTGTATACGAAGACGGGTTCGTTTAATCACCAGGCTATTCCTTTTACGTCACATGCATTTCATGATTCTTGGAGACCTCCATCCTTGTCGGACGTGGGCACAAATGTGTGACCTCTCCCCTAGCTATCCAATAATTACGTCACACGTAATTTTCGAAGACCTCCAACCTTGTCACAAATGTGTGACCTCTCCCCTAGAGTGACGTCACATATTTAGCAATTTTAATATTTTTGGGTGTGAGCTTACCTAAGTTTAATTTTAGTATTTGAGATTTAAACATGACGAAAGGACTTGCCTGACCCATTTTGTTGAACCCACCCACCTCCTTATCCAGTGAGGTATTTTACCGATGACCTAAAACTTTCCCTCCACATTAGTTCAATTGCTGTGGGGTTGACGTGTGTGCTTGTGACCAGGGCCTTGCACAAGGAGGGGTGCTCCGTGGCGCCGGCGGCCGCGTGCCACCCGTCGCAGGGGCTGTGCTGCACCTCGATGTGCGAGTACGCGAACATCACTAGCAGTGGCATTGTAAGTGATACGCGACATGACATAATACTGGTGTATTTATATATAATCACTAGGTGACCTGGCAGACGTTGCTCTGCAACATATTTTATATTCTAACCGAGAGAAATACAATAACTTTTTCTATGGCAGAACTTCGATGTCTCTAATAGTTTAGGTGATCTCTTAGTAATTCTCGACAATGACGCCACCTACCGGTTTTAAGGTAAATGTCCCATATTCCGGACTATTAAGGCACTTTTGACTTTGAGGTTGGTTTTTAGAAAAAGTAGGAAGGTTCTAGGGATAAAAATTGTTTTATTCTCTAGATTGGTATTATAAGATAAATGTTGAAAAATATTTTCCGTCGTAGCCGTTAATTTATAGGAATAATCGTTATTTTGCTGAACCTCACGTTTGTCTCTAATTCCGTACTAAAATTTGGCGTCGGAGCTAATTCCGGCAATCACTGTACGTAATTCCGTACTATCTTTAGCATACGTTTTCTTTGACCTAAAATCATCATACATGTCTTTAAGAATATACTTAATGAATTAAACTACCTAATTGTATTATTTTATACTTTTATTAAAATTATTAAGTACGATATAATTGTTCTTTCGGATAAATAAAAAAAAACAATTACCATAAAACTTCTGCGACAAAATGAGAGCTGCTGTTTACTAAATAATCACCATCGTGAAAATTTAATTAAAAAAAAGTATAATTAACGAAAATTCAAAATTACAAACAATTTTACAACTTTTATTATGACAAAAATCTTAAAGAACATAAGTTATGAGTACTTACCTATTCTAAGGAACATCAATTCATAATAATATTAAGATCAGGCCTGGTTGGCTTCAACCCATTAATGGACCACTACTGAGCACGGGTCTCTCCTCATACCTGAGGAGGCCTTGAGCATAACCCTGAGCACCACGCTGCTCCAGTACAGATTGGTGGAGGGGTTAGTGGCCAACCCATGGTTTCGGAAGTATTTTATGCCGCCCGAAGGCCTCCGACATGGCCTAACGACTGCTACCAAATGATAACAACCGGGGCCGACGGCTTTACGTGCCCTCCGAAGCACGGAAGTTCCCCAGAATTTTTTTCCACTAGCGGTCACCCATCCAACTACTGACCACACCCACTGTTGCTTAACTTTGTAGATCAGTTAAGATCGACGCAAGCCGCTGGGCTATGAGCAGGCCTGGTTACCAAAGGTAAACCTAAAATATAAAATAAAATCGAGGTTACAGTTATAATGATAATTGTGAATAATCTTAAAATGTTTTAAAATGCAAGCGTATCGTTTTAAATTTTTGGATACATTTTGTGATTAATACAAAAATCTTGAAAAAATTGAGATTTGGCGTTTTATGTTGAAAAGCAATGTTTCTGCTTCTTATTACTATACTACGTAATACCGTACGGTATACCGGAATATGGGGCAAACTCTTGTCCCTTATTACGGCATTGAAGAAAATAGGTTAAATTAAAAAAATAAAATAAAATATCTGAATATAATAAAAGTTAATATAACTATTATGTGCACAACATCGATATAAATAGTTATCCTTATTTACTTTTTGAAATAAACTTAATTTAATTTCGATAACATACTGTATTGATTCTTTAGTATAACATAAAATGTCATAATTTCAAACTCGATTTTAAGAATTATAATTAAAAAAAGCATATACCGTAATTACGTCACACTAATCTGTTATCATTACTGAATTAATTTATGTCATATTTATGTAAGTATTTAACCCCAGTTCGGAATAAAATCCATAAACACATCATACTAATTTACCCTTATTACGTAATACAGCACGTATTTATGTTCACCGTTTCACTGTTGTGAACATAATTCCGGCAGTCATATTTTCTCTCAAAATATGGTTTGTTATAACTCGAAATAACGCTGAAACCTTCTGTTAATAAGTAACAATTAATAATATTACAAAATTAAATTAAATTAACTTACCAGTGTCACATAAGATCCTTACGAAAATGCACTGTCGCCTTACGCTCACTGTTAACAACATAGTACTGAAACGTCGCGGGGGCCGCTACTGACTCTTCGGAAGCTCGATACGGCTTTAAGAATGATTATTTATATTCAAACATCGTGTTATTTTGATTTTATATGAACTGTAGTTGTAGTGACATTCAATAAATTATGGATTTTACGGACAGTTTTCTTATTTTGCGACAAAAATCAAAATGTTACGGATTAATGTACTAGCCCGGAATATGGTACTTTTACCTTAATTGTGAATATAAACCGTTCTCGGATCCACCTAAAGACACACAAAAAATTTCAACCACATCGGTAAACGCGTTTAGGAAGAGTTATGCAGGGGGTTTCTGGGGCGATAAATCGATCTAGCTATGGTTCATTTTTAGAAAACGTCGTTTTATCCATGTTTTCAGGCAGTGAAAAACTGCTACAATATCATTAGAATACGAAGGTAAATAAATTATTATGTCGGACATGTCGGTAACATCTAAAAATATTATTCATTTTCATCAGTATCTAAATCGTTATCTCAATATAATTTCCAAAAAACACGATATACCTACCGCAAAAATACCGGTCACTCTGTTTATCACAATCTGAATCGTATCTGAATATACGATAAGCTATTAATGAATATATGATAAGCTTTAACATATTGTAACGTAAACTTAGGACTGTACGTCAAAAGAGGTGGAATGCGCGTGCAACAACACCGAGGAGTGTCGGTGTGGTCTGGGCGGGCGGTGCCTGGCGGACGGCAGCTGCCACGCGGCCGAGTGCGCGGCGCTGGGCCTGCGCGAGTGCAGCTGCTCCAAGCGGGGACCGGTACGTGGAGTGGAGGCACCGTAATAGTATCATACAGTATTGTGACTCGGCCCTGTCCTTGAAATAATTGCCTACAGCCCCACGCACTAGGGCCGCCTCTTTCTAGTTGTAATGAATGTAAGTGGGTAGGTAATACGCACGCTTCCTGATTACAAACCCACACGTTCGATCGTCCCTATGGCGCTTCTGTGGCTGTTGTATACTTAATGTGTACTAAACTCCGAGCGCGTAGGTATGATTCGCGTTCCGACCGTTTGTATGACGATGGAATACTTTATGATATTATCACCGTGGTGGAGGGTTGGGTTGGGACATAGCATGTGGACTTTATTTTTCTGAACAGCACTTTGCAGGGACCGGTACGTGGACAGTGGAGAGTTGGGACGTAGCATATGGACTGACGCACAATGAGCAATTGAGCAGTCTGCACAACAGCTCTGTGACATTGAAATTAGAACCCAATAAATACGTTTCACGATTACGTTTAGGGTGGTGGAGGAGTACCTATACCTAAAAAAGTTAGCCAATTAGGGAGTTAAGAGTTGAAATAGAAAAAAATCTCTCAACACACAGCCGGAACCCGATAAGTCGTTTGGCGGAGAAAGAAAAATGTGTAGTAAAATGTTTTCTTTTTCGTTTTGTCAAGCCATTTTCGCTCTGGTAACATCGTCGCAGTTCTTGGCAGACTTCTCTGACTTCAATTGGCTTCAACCCACATTAATGGCCCACTACTGAGCACGGGTGTCTCCTCATACCTGAGGAGGCCTACAGCATACTCCACCACGCTGCTCCAGTGCGGATTGGTGGAGGGATTAGTGGCCAACCCATGTGTCGAAGTATTTTTTTTATGCCGCCCGAAGGCCTCCGACATGGTTTTTGCTAATATAAACTATTAAATGCACCCCAGGGCGGAATACTCGGCAAGTTGCACAGTTGCGGAGTGTGTTGCCAGCTCGAGCGGGCCGGGGACAGGGGCGCGCAGTGTGTGGGCGCGGAGATAGCTGCACAGGAAGCCATGTCAGAAGCCAAGCTCCCGGACAACTGGCCTGATAAGGACTACACTGGACGTGAGCTTACTTTTTTTTATGGCATTGAGGCAGCAAACGAGCATGCAGCACTGCCTTCTACTGCCGCCCATGACAAGAATTAGATTTAGAATAAGACTCAAATGGGGACTGGGATAGTTACTACTTGGACATGAGTTAGATATTCTAGCCGTAAGTAGTTATGAGTGCTGGGCAGGTGCAGGCTAGTCTCTTCAATATATCAATGTAATGATGATTTATATCTTCTGCCAAAGTCAACGACACAATGTAGTTCGTTTAGGATTTCATGTTTAACCATTATTTAGAGCCAGAGATGGGCAAAATATAATCTTAATTGCAGATTACGATTACAACTTGAGGGCCGATAATGCCCCGCCAAGAACACTAACTACCTGTTCTCTAGGCGCTCGCGGGGGAATTTCTGGGACTTCAGATGTAATTGTAATCTGTAATCATAACTACGTTTATTCAACTTTAGTCCGTATATGTTTACAGCCAACATGACCCTGAAACTATGCAAGGAGACGACCTGCAGGACGGTATCGATGCGTGCCTGGCCGCCCGGCGACTACTGCGTGTCGATGAACACGGTGGGCGTGTGCTCCCCGCGGGGCGCCTGCAAGAACGTCAGCGTCACCCCGCGGATTAACGTCTACCCTACTATATTGGTAATTGTCCAACAGATCGGATGTTAGGTCTTGATAAGGATCTCATAAGGGTACAGACTCGGTCGCTAGATAGCTCGAAGGACCAATAAGCCTTAAAAATATTTTTCGAATGACGCTTTAAATTTTCGAAGGATTGGTCATTCATTGGTATCTAAGTTGCCATCACACATCTGCCGTTGGTTTAAATGTTGCCCACAATCTGTAATGGACATAATTGCGCGTATTTCACAACAATAGTGTTTAGTTTTATAAACTCAAACAGATATATTACTCTTAGTTAATTGCATTACATTAGTCTTAATGATTGGAGTTTTTCTTGGGAACTTTAGTTCTGACTTTTGCATCTTTTTTTTTATTATGTGAGTAGAATGAAATGTATTATTTATTTTAGTTATGAAAATAGGTACCGCATACCTCAGAGCGCGTGAAATCTGCTAACCCGAGCTTGACAATTATGGTGGACTATGGATTAACCTCTGTCATTGTATGAGATTCGAACCAGCAGAGGAGGGTAATGAGTTGTGTATTAAAAACAGAATTAACCAAAACTTCTTATTCCAGAATATGAAATTAATGAGGGCGTATCACAGTTCTTCCACAAATAAACAAACAAGCATTTTCAATTGTCTGCTGATAACTCTTCATTGTTGGGAAATTCAGACCATTACTAGAAATGTTCAATAAATTCTTTTCTCTATAATTCAATTGAGTATTATTTACCTGTGCCTCCATCGCTTTAATAATAATTGCTAAACCAATTAAGATAGCAGACGAGCATGCAGCAACATCCCCCCGCTGACATCAATAACAACTGTGGCCCACACTAGAATAAGAGTCAAACTGGGACTAGGGTGGTTAGTCCAGTTAGCGGAGGCCGAGAGTGTTAAGATCTAGTTTATTTTCCAGTACCTATCAAGTTCAGAAGTAATTAGTAATTCTGTGGTATTTATGAAAAATTATACACAAAATTTTAGCTTTGTAAATTTTATATTACAATTACATAACAATAATAAGCAATAACAAATTGGATATTTTATATAACTTCTAATTTAATTGAAACATCAATATTTATTGCAAAGTTTTTCCAGCATTTTAAAGTAGCAATATTTAATATCAAACTCCATGTCATACCAATAATTGACTGCAATGCAGCCATGGCTTTGTGTCACATGATGGAACCATAGACTAGGGAGGTATAGACAATCGCCTTTGTTGAGCCGAATTTTATATCTGTGCGCCTTCTTGAACTCTGGGTGTTTTGAATAATCGGGGTGGAGAGGATCTGAAAATGAGAACATATACTAGTTACATCTACTAGTTTGAGAGTCCAAGCCTTGTACAGTGTGTTATAAACATTAGGTACATAACCTAATGATGGCTGACTAGACTATGGGGTTGTCGATAATAATGCATATATTACAGACCTATGCAAATCCAAGGTAAACCAGAATAATCCTTCACACCATTGCTTATTTTCTCTTCATCATCACAATTGACCCTTACGGGATCCATGGGAACAATCTCCCACTCATCATTTGTCCTCTTAAATTCAGCCTGAGGGTATCTCTTGTAAGGGACGTATGGTAAGTCAGTAGGTGGGATTAAAACAAACTCTTTGTACCCATCAATAACACAGTAGATATTTTCGTAGGGGTCTTTGTGCACTGAAAATTTAATACAAAATAACTTATGATTATCAAGTGATGAAATCAAGAGTGAATACGCTTTAACTGAGTTAGTGTGCTTTACCATCCAAGACTACATCACCACTTACCATCAGGTGGGATTACAGTCAAACATTCATTCAGAATTCAGAATGAACAAAAAAAAATTATAATAACACAAATATGGACACAACTAGACAAGGTTTACTTTGTTGCTAATCCACAACAATGTACCAAAATGAAAACTAGCAAACTAAAGTTAGTTTTGTTCACTGTTCAATGTATCATTGACCAGTGCACCACCAGTGATTCACCTGAGTGCAACGATCATAAACTTCTTATTGAAAGATCTTCACTAAGGCCAAAACATAATAAAATTTGTATTTTTTCTAATAGCAGTGCCTTCTTGATAGGTACTCACTGGATGTAACAGCTCGCTCGTCCCCCATCCAGAAGTTAACGGCATCCGGACTTTTGTTGAACGCTGCACTTGCAAATGGCACTTCTGGCAGTACATCCTCTAATAACTCAGTAAAGTCTTCAGTCAAGTTTGAGTTCTGTCTTTGGATGTAAGGAATTATATTGTCTCTGAAATCAAGTGAATTACCTAAATTAATTAAGTAAATTAATTATTTTGACAACAAATGTTCACTATCTGTTTAGACACAACTTAAAAACTTTAAAAATAAGAAGTGCATCCTAAGAGCTGGTAGCTTATGGTAATAAACTTTGCTAATACAGAAATTAAATGCTGCCAGGATTTTGGATACAGCACCACAGCACCGATGTTATACTATACATGGGGGGGCGAGTAAATAGCCTCTCCACTAGGGGGTTATGCACCCGAAAATGCGGAGTGACCAGCACTTAATGGCTGATCGCGGTATTATGGATGAAATTATTGAAAATAGGAAAGAAGGCCATAGGCGCTTCTCCAATACACTTATTTAAATATGTCAACTACTTTATATTATTAAGCTATTGCATAGCTTTTATCGCGGGCCTTGAGCGTGGGGACCGAATCCAGAAATTCCGTAATGAAAAAAACCTAACACCCCCTGAATAAATTACCGACCACTCGGCGGTCCCAAGAATAGTTTCGTTGAACGAGTAGGCAAGCACAATAAAGATTAAAGAAACACTTGAATGTTAATGCTGGATACTTATAGATATTACAAAAAACCTCACCAGCGTGATTCAGAATTACAGCGTTTTACTACTCAGCGCCATCTAGTATACTGCGAGTGAACTACCAGCTCAGCCAGCCTTCCTCAATCGATAAATGGACCCATCTAACCTAATGAATAATTGTTCACTGCACAGTACGTAGATGGCGCTGGTAGGGGATAATAATGCACCACCCCCAATCAGCGCCATCTAGTACCTTAATACTAAGGTATGGTACGTATGTTTTCCACAAACTAGATGGCGCTGTTCTGATATAACTATATAACTTCTAATAATTATAATTGCATAAGTTGATAAAAAATGCTATGCAATAGCTTTACCGCGGCAGTCTCCGAGTGCCACATTTAATTTTTATGTTTATTCTTTTGTTATATAAAATCTTTAGTACACTTATTGCTTTCATTTTTATTACATTTAAAAAATGAACACTATGATAAAAAATATACTATATTATGTACTTTCCCATTTTAAATACATACTGTTTAGCTCCTAAAATGTCCAAAAATTCAGTAATGGTCATAATAACTTCATAGGGCATTACAAAATATTCCACCCCACTGTCATTTGCCGTAATACCATCAGCTAACCCATTCGGGGTAAGAGCAACTGTCACCTTTTTGTCCGCATACTTCTCTCTGCAACAATACAATCACAAGAAATTATTCAAGTGATCCTCATCTGACCACAATATATCAGTGTAGTGCACCTATACATTGTATTGTATGTTCGTGTAGTGGGGGTCCCAAACGTCTGGAGGCGTTTGAAATGTGGGTATACAGGAGAATACTGAGAATATCGTGGACAGATAGAGTAACCAACGACAGCGTGTTGCAGAGAGTGCATAAGAAAAAAGAGATCCTAAATACAGTAAAGATACGAAAACTGCAGTACTTTGGACACATTATGAGGAACGAAAAATACCATCTACTTCAGCTAATCATCCAAGGGAAGATCCAAGGCCGCCGAAAACCTGGCAGAAGACGCACCTCCTGGTTAAAAAACCTAAGGAATTGGTTCAGGATGAGCACAAGATCCCTCTTCCGCGCAGCAATATCTAAAGTAAAAATAGCCATAATGATAGCCAACCTCCGGCAGGAGACGGCACTATAAGAAGAAGAAGTAGTGGGGGTAGTTGTGTAACCACAGTCCTGTGACAGATACTGATGTGGATAGATGTATGGCCTAGTGACTAGTCTATGGTCTATGTACCGGTGAGCCAGTAACTGTGTTATTCCAGTGCGGTGTATGTAAAGAATATGTGTGCGCTGATGTTTGATGAAAACGTGCAAACAAAACGTAAAGTTTGACAAACATGTTTGAGCGTTTACAGGCCCCGTAACACAACTCAAAATCACACTGCCATTTTAATATGAAAGTAAATGTATTAATGTGGAATTCATTTATGAATGAATGAAAATATGTTTGAGTAAAATTACCAGTGTGGTGTATAGTGTCAGTATAAAACGTGAGAACAGAATATACCTCAAGAAACAAGAATTCCATTTACATACAGCCGGCCACTTTGCACACCCACCCCTGATGATAACAGGGATATTTTTAGCCACATATTCTCTGTGGAACTCGAGGGGCTCCAAAGACTCCACTTCTGCTATCTCACTGCCAAGATACAAAGCTGTTAAATTAATACTTGACATGTATCACAAATTTTAAAAGAAAAAATTTTAGAACCAAAGATATCAAATTTTAATTTAATAACCATTATGTTAAGCAATTATTAAGAACAAAGTTGAAATAAATAAGAGAAATAAATTAATCACTACTTATAATTCGTATCGGAGATAGTTACCAGATGATTCTTCGTTCAACACTTCGATGGCATCCAAAACTTCATCAGACAGACTACACATTTTGTTTCAATAATTACAATCGAATTTTATTATGTAATTGTTGACATTAATTTACATTTTACTTCTAGTATATATATATAACGAATTAATTAACTAAAGTTTAATTTAACTAGTTCCAAAACAACCTCAAATTTAAATTATAAACAAGGGATAATTTATTTAAAGTATGACAAATGACAAGTTACTTGACTTGACAAGTTGACACGATGTCAAGCAAAGCAAACAGACAAGTGAAATATCAACATGACATGACAGATAAAACATCGATTTGTCAATAAGTATGCGATAGATTAATACATTATTTTAAAACAAAATTGTCTGCACATACAGTATGCTAGAAACATTATTTTTAACCAAAATGAAATACAAAATTATATATATTTCATGGGCATCGGTTTCTTCAATATTCCTCTTATAGGTGGGGCAGTACTGTCAATATGAGGACTTTTTGCTGGAGGTGGTGGTTCAAATGGCATAGTAGCGTTCTCTAGCGGCGACGGCATTTGTCTCGTACGCCAAAATGCTCGAGGCATAAATGTATAGGAGGAATCAACAGCGCTCACTGAAAAATATACCATAAATTTTGCTTGACTTACACTTTCAGATTTTAACAATCGTTACATTTATCAACTGAAAGACGGGTTGACGCATTAGCCACTCATGCAACATAGTGTTTTACGCCCTACTCGAGGAGTCCTCAAGACTTAGTACCTACTTCATGCACCTTTGAGCTATGCTACATGAAAACTTTAATGAGTAACCTAACTCTTCCGGTAACATTCAAGTGTACTTTAAAATCACAAATCAAAATAATAATTGACAGTAAAAATTAGCTTACTTTTTGGCTTTCGATTGGTGAATTCAGATATAGACATAGCACTCTGAGCCCTGGGTCCAGGCAGCATGTTCAGCTCGAAGAACTCATCAGCGCCTTGTTGCGTTAAACTCAGTTTGTGCTTTTGGTTTAATTGGCGAAGTCGTACCGCTTTATCGAAACTTTGGAGAAAGGTTTTAGAGGTGTTGTGGATTTGTGAACCATCCAGGATACCTAAAAATATCAATTATGGGAAAACTTCTTACAAAAAAGGTGTACAATGCGTCTAACACACAAAACAGACAGACAAACAGAACTTTGGCTCTCTTTTCCGTTGTCTTACGAAATAGAACTCCATTCCACACGTTCACATTATGTAGTTAATAAAAAAGAATTCAAACAAGATAATAAAGATAGAATAAACAGAAATTACAAAAAATATAATGTATACACACGTAATTGAGCACATCTTGCAATGATTGTTTCTTTATAACGATGTTTCCTGGTCATTGGGTTCCCTATAAAGTTTATTTCCACTAGGCACAGTAATGTGCAGAGATTATCAGCTGTAGCCTGGAAAATATGTCAATCATCTTTTTACTTTATTATTGGGACCGGATTTCAACGCAAGCTAAATTATCGAATACAAATCCTGGTAAAAATAGGATTGTACATGACTAAATTATATGTAATAAGAAAAATGGGCAATGTGCACAAATTCATACTGAAGCAACTTGGGAGTCTGCACTTCAAGCCTTCCTCATCAAGTATTTAAAAAGAGGGTCTCTTTATTGCTGCTGTTTATTGAGGTTCTCCTCATTTAGCTGCTAATGGATGAACTCAGGACTGGAACTTACCTCGACATTTTCTATCATATTCTTCTTGGCAATTAAGATTTCCAATCTTCGTAAAGGTTTGGCCCAAGACATGTCTGTTATTTTATTTTCAGATACGTCTAGAATTCTTAACGACGCCTGTAGAACCGACAATATTTTTAGGCACGAAAAATAATAATAAAAGGTCGACCTCGTAGCCTAGTTGGCAGTGACCCTGCCTGCGAAGCGAGGATCCCTAGTTCGATTCCCGGCAGGGGCACATATTTATGTGACAGATAAAATGTGTTATTTGTGTTGTCCATGCTACCCACGACACAGGGAATCCTAGTGCGGGGGTATGAATGTGTTAAAGTTTTTTTAGTGTTGTATTAGTAGACAAAAAAAAGGGGCACGATGTGGTAATTGCAAGGTATTCGAATCCTTCGCAGTGCGGATGATGAATGAGGACGCAAACCGTTTCGTTCGTATCGGCAGAATGTTCACGACGAAATAAAATTATTATACTTACCCCAATAGCGATCATAGTCCTTGGGTCAAAACACAAGGGATCCGAACTATCAATATTTTGTTTTTCAATATGCAATTCTTCCAAGTATTTCAAGCACTCTAAATTTTCAACAACACTTATGCGGTTATTGCTCAAGTATAATTTTTTAAGCTTTGTTAATTTCTCAAGTCCTTCAATTTTATTTATTCTATTCCATTGCAAATGTAAATGCGTTAGATTGTATAAACAATCCAAATTTTCTATTTTCCAAATGAAATTATTATGATAATATGCATATATTACGTGAGTTGAGTTCTTCGGCTTAGGCTGAAAATGACCGTGTATAACCATTAGAGATAATTTCATATAATTTGCTCGCGACTTCGCCCGCGTGGGAATCGTAAACCGACAAAATAATCTATAATTTTAAACTGATATTATCGCGGACACTAAACATTTTAATGTAAGTATCGGAAAAACAATTCGAAATCGTGAGTACCCGTATACATTAAAACGACAAAATAAACATTAAAATGATCCCAAAGAAATGCTTGAAGTCGGGATTAAGCATCCTATGTCCTTTCCCGGGTGTGAATCTCCTTAGCAAGTTATGGTAAGGTAAGGAAAAGGTAGCAAACATTTAGCAGATAGAGATCGCTTTCACACTTTCGCATTTATAATATTAGTATGGAGTGGTGTGATATTTGATGTAATAGAATTAAGTACAATAAAGCGAAATAAAACGTGGCAGAAATTACTTAATGATGCAATTTATATTTAAAAAATACTTGCTATTTCAGTCAGAGATTTTTCATGCATAAACAAATGAGTCTGCTTTTTTGACTGGTCGAACTTCTGTTTCAATATTTTTCTGGCTTGTTTACGCATTTGTGCTTCATCCTGTTTTAATTCCGCTAATTTTGTAGCACTTTCCATAAGCTTAACAGCTTTAATGTCTTTTAACATGTTGAAATTTACTAAAATTATGTATTATTATTCTAATTATTCAAATTATTGATCAAATGCATTCGAATAAAGCGCCCCGTGATAAACACAAGAGATAAACAAAATAACTAATGTCATGGTAACGACGATCAACTATATTTTGTGCTACAATAGAGTACAAAAAACTGCCATGACATTTATTATTAATCTGTGAATACTTCTATATAATTATCTACATCTGTGACATTTTTATCTGTGGAAAGGTTAATGTCCGTTAATGTCAATTTCATTGAATTTCAAATTTCAATTTTTGTTTCACAATTTTCACAGTAACTTGACAATTGACATTCATTATTGATTACGTTTTCGTTTGAGTGAATTTTAAAATAATTATAAAACAAGTAATAACTACGCATTGAATTGAATAGTATCTTCTAAGTGTAATCTTCGTGCTAAGATTATTATATCTCATCCTATACATAACCTCAATCAAATTCAAAAATGGGCGAACGATACAATATTCACAGCCAGTTAGAGCATTTACAAAGCAAGTATATCGGTACTGGCCACGCAGACACTACGAAATACGAATGGTTGACAAACCAACACAGGGATTCGTGCTGCAGTTATATGGGACATCCGGATTTACTAAGCTATTTCGCCATCGTCGAGAATGAATCGAAAGCTCGCGTGAAATTTAACCTGATGGAAAGAATGTTACAACCCTGTGGACCACCACCAGAGAAGCCTGAAGACTAATAGCTAAGGCCTAGCCTGACATTTTCCTTTATTAATCATTTGTTATTAATTTTATACAATCATCAGACATTCCCAGTTTCTGTAAATTGTTCATATTAATTGATACTCACAACTACAATCGTCTTTTTAAATATTAATTTTAAAAATGTATGTAGAAAAATGTGTGTGTGATATTGATAACAAGAAATAAAACTTTTCTCATAAGTGTCTGACTACGATTTTAAAATAATTGTTTTCTCAATTGCAATAGTCATTTACACAATATGAAAACTTACTTGTCTGGGCTAATCTCTGCAAAGGCTGAACCGATCTTAATGTGACTTTCAGTGGAAGATAGAGGATATTATAGGGTCATATAAAGGCTTATTTTTTATCAGAGTTCCTATGGGATCAGGATTTACTCAGGAAAAAGTCAAATGCAAACAAATTAGCAGGCACAGTTATTATTAAATAAAAGTCATAATACACCACAACATCAAGAGTTTATTAACTTTTTCCACCCCTGTAGTTTTACATCTAAAAGGTCTTCCCATTTTTTATTATCCTTTTCCGCAATCTTTTTTAATTGAACATTCTTCACAACATTTGATACAAGAATATGTTGTATGTTAGGCACAATTTTTGTACATTCTTTTTCTAGAATGTCCATGACATTAGTGACACGGGCAACGTCTATGGAGCCTGTGAGTCTGACATTTGATATTTGTTTGAGCGCATATAGCACAGACACTGTAACAGTTCCATGGTTTGTGCCTTCATTGTGTGCTTTTAATGCCAGATTCTCCTCAGCTTCAGTTGGATCTATAAATATATCATCACCGATGACTGCAGCAGAGCATGCTGTGATAATATCGTACATAGGGACCACTGCGTCTGCTAAGGCCAAGCCGGCTGCATTGATTGCAGCGGCCAAACACGATCCATCGTGCTCCAAGATAAACACAAATATATCTATCTGGAACAAAATAGGCTTATTAGCAGAAAGTTTACATTTAATAATAAGTGATAGTTACAACCCCATAGCTTAGTTCATAGTGAGCTTGCCTGCAAAGCAAGGGTCCAGGGTTTGTTTCCTAGCCGGATCACATATTTAACTGCCAAAATTAAATAAGTATACTATTCTCAGGTCATGGGTGTTACGTCGCATTCACATATAACGTCCGTTTTACAGGTCTGTTTAAATGGATATGTTATTAGCATATGTAGTTGTATGAGCGATTTCATACAGAATCCAGTATACCGGATCCAGAAAAAAATACTGATCCAACAAAATAAACAGCAATCTGTTTTACAGGATCCGTTTAAAAAGATATGTTATTCGCGTATGTAGTTGTATGAGTCAGTTCACACACATGACAGTAAAACAAACATTCTATGTGAATGCGCCCTTAGAGACATGTTATGTGTTGTTTTAATCCTAGTGCGTGGGTATGAGTGTGTTAGCATTCATTTAAGAAAAACAGTCCTAAGTAAATTTGTTTAATTAAAAAAAGACAGCTAGTCATATGATTCTATCATTCAAGTGTAATGACCAGCATTTAGCCTGTCTGAACCATGACTTATTCAATATTTAGGTGATAAGAACCCTGGCATCAACCCATAAGTAGGTAAAGCACCATAATTGAGTGTAACTCTTGTAAAGAGTTAGTAATACATTAAGACATTATTTACCTGGTAGTTTGGAAACATGTCTCTGCATACAGCAGGCTCTAGTGCTTTCTTCAAATCCGCTGACAAAGCCTTTTCCTCTGTATCAGGCACATACGGCCGCCTTTTGCGCGGACACGAAAATGGTGCAAACTTTACTTCGACAAATAGTTGTCCGAGTTCACTGGAAAATCAGGTGAATTTAAACATGTAAGGTGGACATTTAGACATAAACTACTTATTAGCACCAATTGTACTTCGCAACAGCATTACCTATTTGAAAAGCTTACCTAAACTCGCTCTGGTGGGGTATTTCTCTTGGATCAAAAACGGAACAAACAACTTTTGTGTTGTCCAATTCGATGTAACCAGAACCTTTTGCTTGAGATATCATTTCTGCTCTCCCAACTAAAAATTGAAGTTGCACTTCGTTAGAAAAGGTAAGTCATTTTAAATAGTGATAACAAACGAACAAAACAAAACCTACACAAACTTCGCGCTTCGTCCAATGCGCGCCCATCTCTTCTTTGGCTGTTCTCAATGAAAAGATCTTTAAATTGTTCTTCTACAGACTTCAACTGATTCTTTATATAACATTTGTAAGATTCACTATTCTCTGGTCCATTAAATCTTCTATAATCCAAAGGCATTTCTAAAATAAAAGGTTATTATTAATTAGAAGAAACCCCACTTTCTTACACATTGACATATGATAATTTATGTCAATGTATCCATTTTTTTTTTTTTTGGGATTTTATGACCTGGTATCAATGTATCCATCCACAATTCCACAGCATAGAGTAAGAAATGAAATTATTAAACCATTGATAAAAAGCGCGGTTTTGTCTTCTATAATTTTTCGTCAGTGTTACCATAAATATTGAGATCACTGAAGATTTTGCCTGTAGAACTTCATTTTTGTACTCTGTGACGAGCAGGCGGAGCTGTCAGTCTGTCAAACTCAACTCTGTCATTTAACGGAGTTTCGTTATTCGTTACTTTCGTTGGTGTCACTGTGTCAGCGTTGCCATATATACAGATTTCTCCGTATTTATACAGATTTTCGATGTGTGATACAGATTTTCACTGGATACAGATTTTTATACAGAATTTTTACTCTATTGATAAAATGACCATATTCCTACCTAGTCTGTGGACCATATTCAACTAATAGCTAAAATTACCGACCACTCAGCGGTCCCAAGAGTAGTTTCGTTGAACGAGTAGGCAAGCACAATAAAGATTAAAGAAACACTTCTTCAGTACAAGTCAAGTCAAGTCATTTATTGAATGTTAATGCTGGATACTTATAGATATTACAAAAAACCTCACCAGCATGATTCAGAATTACAGCGTTTTACTACTCAGCGCCATCTAGTATACTGCGAGTGAACTACCAGCTCAGCCAGCCTTCCTCCATCGATAAATGGACCCATCTAACCTAATGAATAATTGTTCACTGCACTGCACAGTACGTAGATGGCGCTGGTAGGGGATAATAATGCACCACCCCCAATCAGCGCCATTTAGTGCCTTAATACTAAGGTATGGTACGCATGTTTTCTACAAACTAGATGGCGCTGTTCGGATATAACTATATAACTTCTAATAATTATAATTGCATAAGTTGATAAAAAATGCTATGCAATAGCTTTACCGCGGCAGTCTCCGAGTGCCACATTTTTTTTTAATACAGATTTTATACAGATTTTGAGTTAAAATAGGCATACAGATTTTATACAGATTTTAGCCGTTTCAAATACAGATAAATGGTTTATGGCATCTGGCAACACTGCACTGTGTCAGTAATTTTCTAATTGTTTTAATGTTCGCTTACGTTTCAAACTAAAATGATAGTTTATTTCATATGTTGATAAATGCTTCAATCTAAATGTAATGTAATGTGTTCATTATAATTAACCTATAAATCGGCTAACTGAAATATTCGATGTGTCAAATGTAAGTGCTGGTTAGCAATTGTATTTGGATTGACCGTGACCATTCACTGAGGTACCGGTGACGTTTCATGGCCTGTGGATTTAGTGTATTAACTAGTTTACTACCTAAAAAATAATATTAACATCGCGAATTGATAAAGTCAGCGTTATCGTTTGATGGATAGACCACGTTCAGAATAGATTCATTATGGGCGCATAATAAATTAACTATTCAAATTAAAATTTAAAATTCAGTGATAACTCCACGGTAATTGATTCCTGATACTATCACTAATAATCAGTGTACCAATGCCACTCGTAATCACTTAGTTTTGCTTACAATTGTGGACAATACGTAGCTTACTGGTACTGCTTTTATTTTATTAAGGTTTAGCTGATCAAGTGAAGATTTTTTGTACTGAAAGAATTAATTATTCATGATATATGCTCTATTGAGCAGTGGTAGTAAGCAGTTTGCATTTGTGGTTCATACTTGTCTACTGGGATCTACAATGTTGCATGCACCTTGTATTGCTTGTAGTTTGATTTATTTGAATGAGAATTAATCTACATACAATAAACTGTAATTTATGGCTGTATGCGGCGGCAGATGTGTGAGAAAAACTATTGTTTGGGGTATATTTAAAACAAAATGT
Organism: Ochlodes sylvanus; assembly: GCA_905404295.2. Classification (NCBI taxonomy): domain Eukaryota; kingdom Metazoa; phylum Arthropoda; class Insecta; order Lepidoptera; family Hesperiidae; genus Ochlodes; species Ochlodes sylvanus. The sequence continues at coordinate 3,981,936 of FR990149.1, forward strand.
ACTTTGCGCTTAACACATTCAGTGCGGAGCACGTATACATCATATTTTTTAATTGAAAATTACGATCGCCACAGTGAACATGTTAACTGATATTCCCCATTCCAATGCCAGTGAATTTTACAATTTTCATTTATTGTCTGTGTTTGTTCCCACTAATCTCTTAAATGGCTGATACAACTACATACTGTGACAGATACAAATCAATTTAGATAATATACCTACTAAGTAAACCGATTGCTGTATGATATGATTGAAAAATCAAAAATATTTGCTGCCAGTGCGGAAATATCATAACAAATTTGGACTCTAACACAAGTTGAATATCATGAAAACTGATTGATTGAGATTAAGATAAATTATGCATTCTTGTGTGACATATATTTCTAGTTGTTTACTTTTGTCGAATACTAATTTCAGGTTGAAAATGCTGAGGTTCCGAAGTATTCTACTTGCTGCAGTGGCGTTTGTGGCAACATGGGCACTCTCTGCTGCAGATGGGCAAGTACCGTTGCCACCATCGTCATCGGTGGCCCCAGAGGTATGTCCTTAATTAAGATTTTACTTATTCAAACAACGAATTAAGCTTCAAAAAGATACTTTTAGATCATAATAATATGTGACAAACTTGTGGAGTATGTTTAATTGTATGTTTTTATTAATCTTAATAATGTTTGACGTTAACAAGCAATAAAGAGTCCTCACTGAGGCTTGTATTAAGCAAATACGCTAATCTATAATACCACTCTTCCTGCATCTGTTTGGCCCAAAATAGTTAGCTGTTAGATTGCATTAAACATTAAGTTTTCCATTTGATATAATGTGGTCAATAAAGTTTAAATAAATGATATTAATACCAGAGCGACAAATACAGTAGGAAGCGCTGTTTGTACATACGTTTTTTTTTATTTCACACTGGCCAATAATACAACTTAAACATTACCTTTACAACATGTAACATTATTGTCACCTTATTAAAACAACAATTATTGTGTGATTTTCTCAGTTACAACTTGAACTTATCACTCTGTTATATAGTAGTAATAACCTTTAATTAGAGCATTTGGTTTATCTTTGAACTGTTAAACATATAGATGATGCATGCTTATAAATTCTCAGTTTGATGTTACTTACTCGGCTTACTTTAATTTGTTTCTGTTTTATTGCCACTATAGAATTTATTTGGAAGGTTTGTATGTGTTGTTTATGTACTTTCTATGCATATGACAAGTTAAGATAATAGAAACATCTATGTACATAGATATTTTTAGCAAAGCAGCATCCACTCTCTTTGTATACTAGTTAATAAAAAACTTAATTTATTAATGTAGGTAGGTTTATTATGGCTTTGCACATATTTTTTTATGATACTGTGGTACAATGCAAAAAATACCTTATGTAAATGGAGAATTGTTGATTTTAGATTACATTATGTGAGACGGATATTTGTTTTTAATTGACACTCAATGTGTAGGACTGGTTGATAGATAATTGTTGGTAATTGGTTATTTATTACCGGCTTATTGCAGCACGGGCCTATACTCTTGATTATTGATTAGGTCTGGAGCATACTCCATTCTATTAGAATTGGAAGGTTTAATCGCCAACCCAAGTGTCGGAGGTTCTTATGCCGTTTGAAGGGTTTTACCGTAATGAGTAACCAAGTACACCGAAAAACAACGCAGTATCTCTATCACTTCTATATCTATCACTTCTATAATCAAATATTTCTTCTGATGTGCAGAAATATGTAATCTTTACGGCATTTTAAATAATGCCATTCTATGTAATCTAATACACGTCTAAAACACGAGTACAGGTACACGAGATTAACTTAACAAGCTCTTTTCAAGGTACTTTACATTAATTTTTTTCTCTTGTACATCTGAATATACATTGTAGAACATTATGTTTTAATAAAACATGTAAACAAATGTTGTTAAACTTCACCTGCGAATACTACCGTAAAGGTTGTTGCGTCAATCAACCTCGATTATAGGCCTTGTTACGATTAAAGGCCTATATAGGCCTTAGCCAATTACGGTCGTGAGACGTTCCATCTCAGTATTCTCAGTCCACATGTTGTGTTCCATTAGGGCTCACAGGAATATGTGTATGAAGTTCAAATACATTTAATACGATTAGTCCTGTTTGGTAATTGTTTTTGAAAGAAAGCAAACGAATTTGCTAGGTTATAGGGCATTCGTCAAGTTTATTACAATGACATCAGTGGAAACCGCATTAAAATCTATCGCCTTAATAAATAATTTTATTAAATATTAGCTGGACCGGCGAACTTCGTACCGCCTAACGGTCAATTCTTTAATTTTTTTAAATACTTATTCTGCTATTCGGGACACCTTCCCAGAACCCCTCCACTAACACTTAAACTTTATGGTAGGTTATTAAAGTTCACATTGACCATTTATCTATGAAATCGGAGACAAGTTGTGAACTTGTGATCATTGAAAGTTTACAAACATTTATTATAACTCCACTATGTTCCAGTCGAATGGTTTCAATTCAATGAATAAATAGACCAGAAAAAACTATTTATGAATAGAATTACTGACAAGGCGAAGTATTTATCGGGCGCGTTTTTTGTATTAAAAATTTTGGTGGCCATCATTTGTGACATGACCTTGTGCAGATTTGTTTTTGTCGTCAACAAAGGCGTAATTTTATGAGCAATGTCGTTATCTTCTATCTATACAAATAAATAAAATTGGAGTGTCTGTTTGTAATATTAAATTGAACGCGTTTTACTAAATGCTTATGGATGTATACACGGTACATAGGTATACCAAAATAACATTTTTTACAATTTTTGTCTGTCCGTCTGTCTGTCTGTTTGTTTTGGCTAATCTCTGGAACGGCTGGACCGATTTTGACGGACGTGAATTTCACTGGCAGCTGATGTAATAAGGCTGATGTAACTTGGCTATTTCTTAAGGCTACTTTTATTTTAGAATTTTCCCCGTAACAATTAAAATTCCACGCGGACGAAGTCGTGGGCACAGCTAGTATTTAATGAATTATCGAATCTAAGTGTAGGTTTTTTCACTTATGATAAGTTCATGCTTGCAACAATCCCACCTGATGGTAAGTGGCGATGAAGTCTTGATGAAGTTTGGGACCTGCAAACTTATAAAAGCCAATTCACTCTTCTCTTGGAAACTCCCACCTCATACGCAGGTGGGTACACTACGCAGGCAAGCTATTCTAGTCCTTCGCAGTAATGAACGACGAGGCAAACCACGTCGTTCGTATCAGTGGAAAGTTCACGACGAAGGGTTGGATACCCGTATGCTATTTTCTGGATTGAATTATATAATTAATATTTTTTTTATGTTTATAGATGGTAAAGGATGGCTATCTGATGGTAAGTGGTACCGCTGCCGCTGCCTGTTGGACATCAATCAAATCCAATCCAACATCATCAACCAGCAAATGCTTCAACGCGTTCAACTAAAGGAACATAGAATCCGGTAGATCAAATATCCCTATCATTGGTCAGGATTACACTTTGTGAAATCAGCAAAGGGCCTTATTAATATTAAACTTAAACAACTGCCCGGCCGGGAATCGAACCCGTGTCCCCTCGCGTGAAGGGTCACTAACTCACTACCAACGAGGTTTCTCGGTCGTCTATAGTTGAAAGCGTATAAACACGTTTCTCGACCCATACCGGTAGCGATATTCGCTTTGGTGTGAACAGCAGGAATACCGGTTATTTACTCGGATACCGTTACCGACAGAGGGAGCGGAGATATTTGAAAAGGACTTTACATTATAAGTTTGATTGTGAAGTTGATTAATACCAGTATCGTGAATCATTTCACAGTTTTTCACAGCTAGTGTATCCAAATATATGTGCAAATTTGTATACCTAACACAGCTGGACTTCCCCGCACTGCTCGTAACAATAAGTGCTAATGATTAATGTTAAGTTAAGTATTAAGTTGAAGTGACTTATTATGTAAATAGCCAACGAACGCACAGACGGTCTTCATGTCTGGACACGATAACCTAACCATGTGTTGTCCAAGGCATCACCAATGCGTTGTCGGCCAAGATAAAAGCGAACACTTTATTCATAGTTCCATTCCCGCGGGAACTTGGAATAAGAATTTTCTTTATTGATAACAGCTTGTATAAATAATATCTATTAATAAAATGTTGACAAACAGAAAATAAAAAACTGAACGATTAGGTTGTCTTTGCCGTGATTCGGCTAAATGAATAAAAACATAGCATGTGTATTTTCAACCGATTGCAATAAATAACGAATTCAGTTTGCTGATAAATAAATAAAGATTGCAGTTCACAATAAATAGGAACATGAATTATACGTAGTATGAGTATAGGTAGATCTCCTTTAAATATTTATAGTTCGACGTTAAGTTTTGCTCTCTATGCGTGTTTAAGTTTTTAAATAAAATTCATTATATTTCTGCATATTTCTCTTAAATACCAAAATAATGCATTACGGTTTATTTGCAATCTATACTAATACTAGTGGTCCCAGCGTACTTCGTACCGCTTTATAATTAAAAAATGTTTTAGTGATATATCGACAGCAACGCCACCTGTGAATCTAAACCATTCTCGGATCCACCTGAAGACACACAAAAAATTTCAACCAAATCGGTCAAGCCGTTTAGGAGGAGTTCAGTCACATACACACGAACACAAGAAATATATATATTAAGATTATAAAGAGGAAAGATTTGATTGTTTGTTTGCATCGAATAGGCTTCAAAACTACTGAACCGATTTGAAAAATTCTTTCACTGTTGGAAAGCTACACTATCGCCGGGTGACATAGGCTATATCATATACTATAAAAATGAATTGCTGAGCGTTAGTCACGCTAAAACTCAAAAACGGCTGTACCGATTCGGTTGAAATTTTTTGTGTTTCTTCAGGTGTATCCAAGAATGGTTTTGATTTACAATTTGACCCGGTAGGTGGCGCTGCTGTCGATATGTCACCATATTATTATTTGTTTATTAATTATAGAGCGGTACGAAGTTCGCTGGGGCAGCTAGTTTTGTATAAAATGTGGTGCCCCCTGTACGTTCGTCTTATTAGTTCAACGTTTTAAAACTAGATGGCGTTGTAATACTAATGGGTTGGTAAAAATATTACGTTTTGAAAGTATGATATTATAAACTAATCTAAAGCAACTTTATTTTCATAACTTATCAACGTAGTGTAATTTTTTAACTTTTAATTAAAATTACAAAAAATGAGTAGCTCCAGTGACCATGAGAATAGTGTTTTTGTATAGGCACTGTAAGTGTACCTACTTACTACAATTTTGTTTTTATATTTAACTGTAGATATAAATGAACGCAATAAATTATTAAGTATCATAAATAATTAAGTTATAAAAATATGTACCTAAGTAAGTATATTAATGTTTTAATATACTTACTTTGATCTGTTAAACAAATGTCGTTCTACAATTAGCTAAATATATGAACTATTATTTATGAAATGAATGAATTTATGAATTAACTTTTTCCTTTTTGAATTCGAATGAAAATTTAGTTTCCTTTCCACGTTCTTACTCACATCAAACACCTGCTGTTTTTATCTCTACTTCGCTACATAGAATTTTAATGATGCGTTTCAAAGACTCAGTATTGTGTACTGATTGTCCCAAAAGAAACGGCCACAGATTCCTTTTGTTTTTATAATGGTCTTGCAACTAATGACAGATCATTGCCTAAATTATTTTGATGGTCATAGTCTTAAGATATGTTAAACAATCCATCCATATGGATGGATGCTTCAGATACAAGTAGTACTTTATAGTTAAGTATATTATTTATTTATTTAGACTCTTTTGAGCGTACAATGTATGAAAACAAAAGGGCAAGTTCGTATTGGCTCGTATTGATTTTAGTGTCCTCCTGTTCTATGTTATTTCTATCTATGCAAGATTGTCGTAAAGAGCTGTTGTGTCATTTTAGTGTACTATATGTCCAGGTTCTGAAAGTAGGTATCTTCATAATATCCAATTTCATCTATATCGGTTCAGCGAGTCAAGCGTGAAAAGGTATAACGAAAAAAAATCAACATTTTTCTCATTTGTAGACATATGTACGACCTAACTGTTGAAATTATGTTTGAATAATTAATTGTGACAACATATTAAGGCCTATGCCTTAATATGGCATATATGCCTTAATATGGCATATATGTCTTAATTTTTATTTTAATAATATTATTATCTCCCTTTTGGTTGCCACCAATGACATTATAAGTAAAAAGAGGAATGTATATTTTAATATCATTGGTTGCCCCAAAAACATCTAGGAGGTAAAATAAATAAAATTAATGGCTTAGTTAAAGTCATCTTGCATAATGCTCTTGACTTTAAATGAAGTTCAGTGTTCAGTTTACTTATTTAATGCATAGTATTGTTATTATTTCGTCACCTGTGTGAATCATAAGTAACGACAATGTTGTCATGAACTCATAATTGCTAACGCGTTCATCACTTTGTCAGCCATTAAATCGTGCACAAAGGCGTCTGAGTGATCTTCTTGAGATCAGTGCATTGTTGGTTGTTTTTTGCTGATGATGAATGATGAGGTAAATAAAATCAGGCAATTTAACTTTTACTATTTGCACTGCTACATTTATGGCATGTAGCCTATCGATATGAAGACAGATTAGTATGTTTGTGATGGCGGTCAGAGAGAATGAATGATTGAAAATAACATGGCAACATATATAAAAATGTTGCCATGTTATTTTCAATTTTAATGTTGGGGATACGTTGAAGCTGTCTATAAGACATCTGTGTCCGTAATGGGACGTTACACCACAGTCGTTAGGACTACAAATAATTGTTTTTGCTGCTCATTCCTATACGAAATACATATGTACAAAATATAATTATTATAGGTATCAATTGTCGGAAAATTGATGATATTTGAGGAAAACTGAACCCATTTGATTATGAACGCAAGAAATCCCACAAATTGTTATAGGATTCATAGTTTTTGTCAGTTTGTCTGATCTGATGATTCAAGATCCATCCTAGATAATAAAGTATTAGGTATACTTCTTTATTAACTAACTAATAACCAGTGCTCGCTTTGTTTTAGTGAGGCTAGGCCTATAAGTACACGTTCTCTAAACATTGCAGATTTGCAGCTCATACTAAGCTCAAACTTAGCTGTTGGACGTTGGACTCCCGAACAAGGTTACCTGGGTTCAAACCCGCAAGCACCTATAATTTTCATTTTCGGTGAAGGAATAATATCGTCATCATCACATTTAGGCAGTTGTCCCACTGACGGCGAGTAAGCGAGTAACTATCGATAGGCAGTTGTCCCACCGCCGGCGAGTAAGCGAGTAACTATCGGCTATTTTCTCGCTCAAGAAATGTTTAATAGATATACATTCCGTGTAAATAAAAGAGATGCATATATTAATAGTTGATCGCTGACTGTTCACACTGCCGGCTAGAACTCACTCCTCTAGTATGTCGCTGAGTGACATGAGCTATCAAACATAATACTCGCTCAGCGATGCTCGCTTGGCGGTCAGAATACACGCCGAATATACAAATATTATCGCCCCCAGCGAGTAGTCGCACTCACTGATAACCCAGTGACAAAAGTATCAGAACTACACACTCGCTGCTCGAAAACTCGTTTTCAGTTTCTAGCTCAACTCGCTACTCGCTAGTCGCCGGCGGTGGGACAACTTTACCTTGCAATAATTTATTTATTACCATGATTCATGGTCAGTCCGTCACGAACGGCCGGTGTTGGCTTCATTCCATTTTTATGTTCCCCGCGTGTTTCGGCCGCTGGACGTCTAGACTTGCCCATGGAAATATAGTTCTTTACCATACGAAATATAAAGCTGTTTAAACATATTTTTGAACTGATTACTTCAATTTTATATTGGATCGGTAGAAAGAGATTACATCCGGCGTAAAAAGTAATACCGCAATAAGGACGTCTGAACTGATTCAAAGAGTTGGAATTAATGCTAAAAGCATTGTCTCCCAGTCAGCCTTCATAATATGATATAGGACAACATGAAACTTACTTACGTTTGACGTCATCTTTCTAGGTCACCCCTCTGTAAAATTTCCCCTAATCATGGTGGTGGCGACAACATTGACTTTGACGGCCATGTAATGTCTGTGGGTCATGTGAGGGTGTGTCGCGTCTAATGTGCCCTCACTTACGTGGATATTTTTCTCTGTTAACTTAGGACAGTAAACCGTAAAGGGCATGGGGCATAAATAATGGGGTGTCATGTTGAAACAGATTGTCATTAGATGTCGTCTTCCATACTAATATTATAAACAAGCTTTACCCGCGACTTCGTCCGCGTGGAATTTAACAAAAAAAATCTAAAATAAAAGTAGCCTAAGTTACTCCTTATGACATCAGCAATCTACCAGTGAAAGTCCCGTCAAAATCGGTCTAGCCGTTCCAGAGATTAGCTCAAGCAAATAGACAGACAGACAAATATTGTAAAAAATGTTATTTTGGTATATGCACCGTGTATACATCCTTAAGTATTAAAAAGCGGTTATTTTAATATTACCAACAGACACTCCAATGTTATTAATTGTAAAGATAAATGCGAAAGTAAATTTGTCTGTCTGTCTGCTACCTTTTTACCCTTGATCCGTTAGTTTACAATGTCGGCATGATAATGATAAATATGTATCAAATAGGTTACGTAATGAAAATTAATTGTTATTTAGTTTCAGAATTTCTGTTCTTTTGTTCCATAATCTAAGTATCTAATTAACCCCGTTTAGTACCTACAAGGTCTAATGGCAAAGCAATTTTCTAACTACTGTTACATAAATTATCAGTAGTTCGTATTGTTTTTTTAAGTAGAACATCTATGTTTTTGTGTTTTCAATGCATCCTTGGAAACCAACTCAACTTTATATCTATCAGCATTTCGGTCCATTGCTGGCCTTACCTTACCTAATTGGTGCTACTCCGGCAGGTTCTGGGCTCTCTGCTTTACGTCAAAAGTCCTTGTAACCTATCCTAACCAAGTGATAGGCAATATGGATACCAGGCGTGAATAAGTTGATAAGTCGACTTGCATATATTTTGTTTTCATCGTACTTGGCATTAGAATTGTTTGCTTTATAGGGTGAATAAATCAGTAAGTCGATAGGTCTTTTATAATAGCACACACCAGTCTTGTGAATTACCCTATAAAAATGCCAAGTACGATGTAAAAAAAATATATGCAAGTCGACTCATCAACTTATTCACGCCTTGGTATCCATATGTAATCATGATTACGGGTTACGATTACATCTGTGTTCTCTAGGTCCTCGCGGGGGCATTTCCCGTCCTCCAGATGTATTTTTTAATTTGTTTCTGCATTTTGCCATCTCTGTCCGTAAACCTAACTTAACCCTTTTCTCTTGTTATATTTTTTATCGTTACTTACCTATGCTTCGGTTAATTACTGTAGAAAACAAAGTTATAACCATAATTATATTACAGTACCTCGGACCTCCTCTGAGAATGAGACAGTTAAACAAACTTAATACGCCAGCTTGTGATAATTGGTGTTATACCTATCTATTTAAAAAGTGACATTGTGAGCGCAAAATGTATGAATGATCGTGGTAACTGGCCTTATTTTCTGTGCAAATATCATTCTATTTAGACCCTTTTACGATAATTGTCATGGAAAATACTAAAGAAACGATTAAAGTAAATACACGGGACGAAAACGTTTCGAATTATTATGTTGTTCGTTTGTTCTGTTGACAAGTATTGTTGTGAAACAATTGCAGCATTTGAAAAGTAATGACATTCGTGACTTTGAAATGCGTGTCCAATTTGATAGTTTTAACCGACTTAAAAAAAGGCTTGAATTTCGGCCATTGGACGAATAGTCGTTAATTTGGTTGAACACTCCAGAAACAAGGTTATAAAAGGTGTCATCAGGTCCTTCGCTGTAAAAACGTCAATTGTGATTACAGATAACCTTAAGAGACAATAGTACAATAATTGGCCTTTTCACTGTTCACGCAATCGTTATTAGATCTAATTGTGTAAAAAAACAAGGTAGAGATTATAAAAATCATAGATTATTAAAATGTATCTGGATGACCGAGCCTTGCTCGGTATTTTTTTATTTATATTTTTTACATTTCTGGACTCGAAGCGGGGTTTCATATCTTTTAGTGATTTGATATTTATTTTGTCCATGCCACCTGCGAAACGGAATCCTAGAGCGGGGGTATTACTTAATTTATTTAACGTATTTAATATTTATATACGTGATACTAGTTACACGTATTATTTAACGCAACACTTATGAGTTAACAGTTAACCTTGTTACGTACGTACCGATGTTATGTAATAAACTCAAACAATACAGCACTTGACTGTCAGAGATGTTATTATTTGTGGTGAGATAAAGGCACGTCAGACAATGTCTGCTCATAGCGGCGGCGCGTGAAATATAAACGACGGTTATTCTTTCTATTCTTGAAGTAACTAACGGAATATACCCACTATCAAGCAACATGTGTCGGTCACAGTTGTCAAGGGCGGCAGCGGAAGGGTTGTGCTGCATGCAAGATTCTTATTTTAGATCTATGTATGTATGTATGTATGTATGTATGTATGTATGTATGTATGTATGTATGTATGTATATATGTATGTCTTTAAAAATCTCTCGTATTTGCTCCTTTGCGTAACTACGCAAAGTTTACGAACGTTTACGAACTCGTAAACGTTGCAACTTGGAAATTATGTGTGTAACCCCATTACGAATAAAATAATTTATTATCATGTCGTTTGGGGATTTGTATTAGGTAGTAATTCATCCATAGGCTTAAGATAACTTTGAGGAAGCTACGACGTGAACTAATATCACCTTATGCTACAGTACGCAAATTGAAAACAAGGACATTACCCTCAACATTCATTGCTGATAGTAGCTAGGTATACACCCAATATATGTAATATTGTTTCAAGAATAACAGTGATGTTTGTTTGCGTTATAACAATATTAAATACTGCATTACTCACCCTTGGAACGCTTAGGGCTAAGGGTAAAAAATTTCACTTGACATGAATGTCGGATCCTGAATAGTTTTTATTTCTATATTCTGTGACTGAACGTCAAATTGGAGTCTGTAGGATAGTTAAAGACTAGTTAAAGACCTATAATGTAGGGGAAATACTTTATTACTACTGAAGATAATTAATTTGCTATGCTATTGCGAAGATAATTAACTTGCTATGAGTACACGCGACGCGGGCGACAGTTAACTGTGCACTGAATTAAATGCTATAGATAGTTTCGGTACCCAAAAATGCTTACAATGCCTTTAAGTTACACATTACGTACGGCGTTAGCTCGTACAGAGTCTGTTGTGGAACGTTAATCTGACAGTTTCTTGGCGACGTTTTCTTGCTGTCTGGGACGATTGAAAAGTGACAGTTAAGAAACGTCACGTGTGCACTTGTACAGTATGCGCGCGAAAAGAAATACAAAAAGTATGGGAAAGCTAGACGACTCACCAACTGCCATAAGAATTGTGCTTAATGCAGTTCATTAATGCAATGCACAATTCTTATGAGACACAATTCTTAAGAAATAATCAGAAAAGAAAATCCGGTATTGAAAAAATCCGGTGTTCGAAAGCCTTAATACCGATGCTTCTTTCTACTTCTGTTCGTGTCAAATGGTTACACCGATGCATTATGTATGTAGTATGTATGTAGTATGGCTTCTAGTCTACCGTCCATGAAAGTTGACCTTGCCAAACAAAATGGCTGGACGTGATGTCTTATCGCATGAATTATACGCGTTTAACATTGCCACAGAACGAAACATCGTATAGAAGTTATGTTAGAGCTTTTATTTCTGATCTTTTATGTAAATGGCTGTCAAAAACCACCCGATGGTACTCCGTAAGTGATCAGCTGTAGTGTAGTCAGGGGGAGGTCAATGGAAAACACTATTTTAACTTTTCTACTTCACTTCATTATTAACATATAAATTAATATACCTTTCTTGCCGTCCGGTCGCAGAGTGCCCGCAAGGTACGCCGATGGGAACGCTATATGATATATCCGTATGGACGCGTCCTTACTCAGCACATTACACCTTCCATTTTTAGGATAAAAAAATTTAAAACACAATTTTTTTCTTAAAAACTAAAATTAAATCAAAGTTACATTTCAAAGAATTACAAATACGATTTATCTAAGAATCACATAAATACAATTCTGTGAATTTTCTTGCCACTAATCTTTAAAGCGTAATAGGTAAAATATAACAGAAATCGTCATCACCTATGTTTAATGGACCTACGATGTCTAGGTATAACTTATCGAAACCGGTATGAGTAGTGGTTGTTATTGTCTTGGCCTGTCTCGTGTGTTAATTCGTATGTTTTGTTTCTGACACTTATCACACCTCCTTACGTAATCTCTGACATCCTCCGCTTCCATACCTAACAACCAACACTATTACAATACAAGTTAACAAAACTTACGCTTATTATTTACCATCCCGCCGAACACCTGCTTATCCACTAGTGGTAAGTAAATGAAAATCATTAATTATAATACATTTTTCATCATCGTCTAATATTTTCCTCACTCCACTTACAACATCAATTCGTGGTCCGAACCATTTATTATTTTTACTTATCATTTCTATAAAGACCTTTAATAGTGAACCTACTAGTTTCACGACACGTTACGTTAAAATCGTTAATTCACTTATGTATTTATCTCTATATAATTGTCCCAAATTCGTCTAATTCGGCGATGCTAATGATATGAACAATACTACCTAATGGATACGCTACGGGACTGGACGTATGGTATGATGTGGACGTTATTGTAAATATGGATAATCATTTCATTAGGTACCCGGCTTACCCGCTTACCTACTAGCTCCGACACTGAAGCCGCAGCCGAAACTGTGTGGGGTAATACATAATTATGTATTTAAAATATGTAGGTCCTGTTGATGAATAAATTCGTCAAAATAAATCCCACGCTATGTTCGGAATAATAATAATATGTTCCAGTTAGGTACTGGAAAATTATTACGAAAATTATCGGTTACAATTTCCACATGAATTTATAGAACTTTATTTTAAGGTTACTTTTAAGCTTGGAGCTATTTCATTGTTTAAAGTAATGTGCGTCTGTTTGACGTATTATTTAATCTTAGGGTGTTAGTTTTTGGTAAAGAGAATAAGAAATTCTCTTTCTACCTAATTTAAGTAAGCTTTGCGAGGGGCACTTCTATTTCAATATTCTTGTGTGTTCTTTAGCTAGCACAACCCCAGGCTGTAATCACCGCCAAAATTCCGATTGCTATACACCACGCGATTTACGACACAAATAGACTTAAATAATTACCGGTTTTTGACCCGAAATAACTATCATATAAATTCGTATATTAGTCGGTTTTACGAGTTGTAGCCTAAGTTCCACACTCTTGGAGCCGGCAAAAGCAGACGAGCCACCTGATAGAAAGTGGTCATCTTTGTTCATTGACTTCCATAATACCTTATATTATGTATCATTGATACGACTACCTATGAAACTCTCTACGATAATTGGCTCTGGAGGCCTACTACGAAAAACGAAAGTCGACGTTCCGGGCGACGGATCGTACTTTTTCCTACCAGTCACGCTCGCCAAATTATGTTTCGTGAGAACATAATATGAAATCTTAAGAAAACTCAATGCGATTTTCGTATATAAATTTATTTTAATAGGAAAAGAAACACAGTAACAGTAAGAAAAGTACGATCCGTCGTCCGAAACGTCGACTTTCGTTTTTCGTAGAAGGCCTCCTGAAGCCCCCGCCGGAACCTGACGAGACGTTTGGTGGCTGACATAAGAAAGGCGGTGGTGGCAGGCTTTCTGGTTATATAGTGATATTAATTACTTAATAATATTGATAATGGAATCTCTACCAGAAGCAGTGATAGCAGAGTGGTTGAATTGGACTCCCGAACCGGGGGGCCCGGGATAGAACCTTGCACGCACCTCTAATTAACAGAAATTTATATGTGTAATAGAATTTAATTATCACTTTCTGCGGTGTAGGAAAGCATCGTGAAGAAACCTGAGAGCTCTCCAAAATATTCTTGAAGTTGTGTGAAGTCCGCCAATTCGCACTTGGTCGTCGCGGTGGGCTATGGCCTGTCCCCCTCACATTTTGAGAGGTGACCCGTGCCCAGCAGTGGGACAGTTATGGGTTGCGTTGCGATGATGAATCTCTACCACCAAGCAGAGGTGCAGGCTTCTGTCGCCTCTTACGACACCCTGGTTTGGAGGCGTAAGAGTAGAGTCAGTCTCAGTATTCTAGGTCGCTTCAATACGGCTGCGTCTTTGACTGCCAGCATAGCTACCATCCTCCTTTTAGAACCCATGGGTTCATCCAATTAGAATTATCGATCATTCATGATTAGATTTAAAGGAATCTTATCAAATATTTTTTGTAACGGAAATAAGTAATTTTAACCGGTTACTGAAACAATGGGTATGTTACGGATGCATGATTATTTGGTTACGGATATTGTGATATTTTGTTAAAAGCGGTAAATGAACAAAGCTAGGTCATGGTTTACTTTGCGTCGCTTGACTGCTTCGCAAAGGCTGGTCGAGTGGAGACTGGGGGTTTGTGAGTCAGCTTTCTTCTGCCTTGGACCTTGATTGACAACGCAGCGGTCATATCTTTGGTGTTAATAATGTTCATGGGCGATGGTGACTACTGTACCACGTGACGAGCCACCTGATGGTAGGTGAGTGGTCATCCTCACCAATGAATATTAGCAACAGCAAAGGCATCACCCATTAGTTGCCGGCTAAGAACGAAGAGGAAAGAAATAAACGCTAACACTCTCATACCCCTGCATCAGGCTAGGCGTATGCTGCAACGCAGGCGACGCAGTACAGCACAGCACAGTTTAGTACAGGGCAGGGCAGTTGAGGCAGACATAGGCCCCCTGCGCATGCCGCCACGCAACCCATTTGCATCCTAGCTTGTACGCAGTTACGTACGCACCGTAGAACGCACACTAACCAATCCATTATCCAATAGTACCTACGCCCACTCAAATCTTTGTGTGCGGTTGGTTAGAAGATAACCTACTATTCTTTATGTTTGTTCCGGGAATACCTCAGAAAGAAGGTCAGTCCATAGTTCGCGTGTTCGCCGTTAAAATATTCGCGGGAATTAGGGCCGTAGTGAAACTTGATAATCCAATCGATTGTCTTCGATTTTTGACTGACACAAAAAAAAAACTATATAGTAGATTTTATACTTCGACCTTGGTAGGTAAGGAAGAAGTTTTATATTTGGTGTCTGTATAATAATTCGTGAAGAAAAAAAATTGTAAGTACTTCTTTGAGATGAATGTACGAACACGTGTGAGATGTAGCCGAATTAAAGTTTACAGGGAGAGGAGGTGCAGAATAATTCCATATAAAATATGTGATAACAAAAAGATTTATTAAAATAAATAAAATATCCATCAGTGTCAGTGTGAAGTTACCCTTTGGCTTAATTTATTAGGGTCGAATTTTGAGCGTAGATCGGATTCGACTGGTATAACTTGATCATGTTTAGATCAATATTGTTAAATTCTAATATTAGTGAAGACTATATTAATATGCGAAGGTAATCTATGGCATTAGGTCTTACATTGATGCGGCCTGTTATAATATCCTTGTAGACCGGTTTTATTTAACTTTAATTCGGATAGTAAAGCGCGTCCTCGTTTTATATCCGTTGCCAAATATCTGCGTTTGTACGTTTTTATTTTAGGTTGCAAGGTTGACGCGTTGAGGCAGACCGCGAATATTATAAAAGTAGCCTGGCCTATGTCATTCTCCAACCCTTCAACTATCTCCATAGCTCTATACCAAAATTCACATCGATACGTTGCTACGTTTTGACGTGAAAGAACGACAAACGAAACCATTATTTATTTATTCAAACATAAAAAAAAAACAAATTTTATCGGTCCTCAAAAGAACGAGTTGGATAAGTGGTAATATGTCAATGTGGAAAAGTTAAATATTTTCCAAGAAAGCTGTAAATATACGAGTGAGTGGGTAATTTTAAGTAGGTAGCGTAATCGTAGCTTTGGCCTGATCTAAATCTTTTAATATATGTAGGTACGTGTATAATTTATTATTTTATAATTTCTACGGCTTCGGAAAATAACTTGATTCTGCTGGAACATAATACCATTTTATCAATTCAACATTTTAATAACATATCACATATAGACGTAGTTTGAATTGCGAAAGATTATTTACGAAATGGATACAATGTGTAGCGTTTAAAAATGGCCGCAGGTTACGAAAGGAAAAAATTACTAAATCGATGTTATAACCCTTATTTAAATGCAACGAGTTGATAGACTATTGAGACCTAGTGCTACCTATACTATCTACCACCTAGAGCCTTCAAATGTACTTACTTTCAATGTATTCGTGAGTTTTCCTCTAAACAAGCAACATGTTTAGTTAAACTATGTAGTCGAGTCGCGTAACGCTCGGCGCGTGGTCGCGCATCGAACCCAACTGAGACTGACGCGTTATATATAACATTATCAGATATTCCTTTGATATGTTTATCAGTTTTTAAAACTCCATCGCAATGTCCAGTGTCCCGCAGTTGCAGTGTGAGCGTCGCTTTTGGCGCGCTATTTTTTAAATGTGTTCCATTTTTCTGTTTGAACGATCGTGTTGAGAGTTAAGACTTTTACGTGCGGCCAATAACTTTTTTCTTAAAAATGAATATCACGGATTTTAGTACGCTTTTGCCAACTACTTTGTTGCCGGAGGATGAGTTTACCACATTTTTCCCAACGACTGATGTTATGCCGACGACTGACGTCACGTCGGCTCCAGACATCAGGAGCTGGTTGACAGATCTCGTCTTGAAGGTTTGTTTATAAAATACGAATTGGCTATTATTAATGAAACGCGACTCATACTATAAACGCTTTGTTGTTATGATAATAAAATCATTCAAGTCTGTCTGTGTTAAGGTTATCGTTAATATACAAATGCATTAGCGTGTTAAATATTGATGGAACATTTACATAATTACGTAAAAATGTCAATGCTTCTATGTATATTTCTATTTATAGTATAAAAATATAAAATGAAAATGCCTACAAATGACTGATTTACTGTGTTATGTTATTACACGATTAATGTAGATAACAAAATAGTATTAAACAAAGACTGTTAGTGTGCGAACGTGATAATGCCAAAAAGTAGTGCACGGATTGTGTATTTAGGTAATTCAGGAGGAAAGTGTATGAAGTATCGGATAAGTATTATAAAACTATGAAACGCCTGTGATAGTGAGTACTAAATACTTCGATTATTATTTAACAACATAAGTGTTATGTATTCTTGAGTGAGGACTTGTTATGTATTATATCATAATATTAAGCAGTTATAGCCAAGTGGCCTGACCGTCGGATTACGATCAGAGGAGGCTGCGTTTGAATTCTGCATGCACCACTAATTTCCAAAAATTATGGACTATTGAATTTAATTATCACTTGCTTGGGTCAAAAAAACCATGGTTAGGAAACCTTATGCAGGTTTCCTCAAGATGGTTTCTTTGAGAGAGTCCTGAGGGTTCTCAAAAGTGTGTGAAGTCCACCAATCTCCACTTGGCCAGCGTGGTGGATAAGGGGCATGGGGTAACTGACCTCAAAATTGTTCATCTTACATCTACAAGTAATAAATTGAGAATTAACGCAGTGGAAGTCGATTTAATACACATTAATAGGGATAACTCAAACACGGCTCGTCAGATCTCGCTCAAATTTAAATAGGACAACAAGAAAAGCACCAGCTTTCGAATATAAAAAGAATCATCGAAATAGGTACACCTAGTAAAAAGTAAAGGGGTAACACGCATAACAAAACAGTCGAATGAAGGACCTCCCCCTTTTCTTGAAGTCGGTTAACCGTACAAGCAACTGTCTGATCTGATTTGAAAGAATACAATACAAATAATACAATGCAATAACACTTTATTGTAAACCAATTAAAAAAGAAACAATTCTTGTAGAAATATGTCAATGCATAAAATATATAAGTACCAATAATATTGTTGATCAAAAAAAGAATGAGAATGATGATGAAACGAGTTCAGAATAATTATAATTGTTTTTGTAAACAGTTATACAAATATAAGTGTCCGTGCCCGCGTTACAATTATAGTCAATGGGACGAATTCTCTCTCCAATGACGTCAACGAAGACCAAAATAGCATTTTTTGCGACTTGTACTGTTATTATACATACTCGTATAGTATAGTATACTCTACCTACAAGTTTTTTAAGGAAATTAAGATAGCAAATAAGCATGCAGAGCTAACCTTCCGCTGCCGCCCATGACAACTGTGATCAACCAAAACATGACATAACTAAATCGGGATTAGGATGGTTAAATCAGTTAGAAGCTAGAACCGACACAGAACAAGACCCAAATTGGGACAAAAATAAGGATGGTTAGTATAGTTAGCAAAGACTGTTATTAAGAACGTTAGTTGGTTAGTTCTTTCTTTAGTAGCTATGAGGCCTGGGGCAGGCACTGTTACTGATAGTTTGTCATGTTAGTTTTTGTTAGTAAGAGTCTAACTCGATCACAGATGTGTTGCTACCCTTGAGGACTAAGGTCGCCTCTAATAAAGTGGAACCGATGTAAAGTGTAATCCACACATTTCTATTTAGAACACAAATGCCGTTATAACAATTATTATTAGGTACACGTTAGAATTGGTAGGTACTAGGTACCGTGGAGGTCGGTAGTACTACAACGGGCGAACCCTAGTCTAGGCTCTTCCACATGATATGGGTTCTCACGATATGTAGTGTCACTTTCAAAGTACATATCGTGAGAACCCGTATCACAGTAAAAAGTTATTTTTGATCATGTTTACAAGCATTTTGTAATTGTAATTTGTGATCATTACTTTCTTCATGTTGATGTGTTCTTATAATAGAATGAACAATAAATGTTCGTCTGGTTGTAAAAATAGCTATTGTATTTAAATACATCTCACTGGTATGAATGAATTGTTGCGTTCATTGAAAGATTTCGCAATTTCTCAATTACATTTTCACCCACGCACAGAATAGTGTGGAATTATAAAGCAATGACAATGTCCAAGTCCTCATACTTATTTACAAACTAACCAAATAATATTCTTACACCGTCTACTAACCGGACTAACTATCCCAGTCCCCATTTGAGTCTTGTTCTGTGTCGGTCACAGTCGTCACGGGCCCTAGCGGAAAGGTGGTGCTGCATGCTCGTTTGCTAACTTAATATGATAAATAAAAAACTTGCAATGTTTGTAGTATGTAATGTTCGCCTGAAATCTTGCAAGGTGAGTGAGGACTGCTCAGGATTGGCTTCAGACAAGACAACACCTTAACAGCACAGCACAGTGACTAAATTTATTTCCCTGCATCCTTTGCTGTGAACTGTCACCAATCTTATACAAGGATCCCTTTATTGATAACAATAGAACCCAGACCAGAGTTATTTTCTTATCAGTTTCACTTCATACTACTTCATACTTTTCAAAGTCCCTTTACAGGGCAAAGTATGTCAATCACTCCATTCTTATTTAACGGTTATTTAAAAATTGAATCATCCGACCGAGTTGTAACAACTAATTACTAGAGGCCCGGAGTGTAGCTGTTAAATGTGGTGAAACTGCGCGTCAGTTACGTGATGTCCTATTGGACTAATTTGTAATTAAAGATTACAGTTACAGCAGCGGGGCCATTTCATAGTTTTTTAATTTTTAATTTTAAAGATATTCATTAATACATATTATGATATTTGGCAGTCAAAACTAAAATTACTAAAGGCTTATAGTAACGATCAGACGAATGTGGATCAGACAAATCAAAAGTGGTCACCGTATACTGTACATTTACACCTTACCTTGCGGAAGCTGATCCATAGTAGTAGAAAAGTATCCTTGCTAGCGAGCGTGATCAATCACATACGTAAATAACAAATATGCCAAGTACGATCCGGTTTATTTGTTACAGCCTGTTGCTACATAATAAAGCATAACATACAGAAACAAACAAATCACACTCATAGACTCATACCCTCGCTCTAGGATTCCTTGTGTAGCGGGTGGCATGGACGACAAAACTAACACATCACAGACACCCGCGATCTTAGAACAAACATTTATCTATCACGTAAATGTCTGCCTAGCTTTGCAGACATGACCACTAGCAATTACCTCGGCTACGGGGTCGTGAATTTTTTTCCATCTTGCTAACAACGCCTAACCATATTATCATAATCGTCATAGAGGCCTAATAATCATAATTTTCATAAAATATTTAGTGTCAAGTGTCCCCGTTACAGTTTTGTTATTAGTATAGATTAGGAAACTGTTAAAAATAACTCGTTCAAATAAGAAAAGGATTACTAAGTAACACTTACGAGTACAGTCGGAGTACAGTCGTAAACGACACAGATAAATGATTGTTGCTACACAGATAGTAAAGACTAGGAATGCACGTTCGGTTACATTATTTATCGGATACGATATTCGGTGGCATATTATATTCGTTTATTTCCACTAATGATTCTATTTTAGTACATCATCAATGCTTGATATGATAACATCTGATGGTAAGTGGTGACCTAGTTCGCGGTGGTAAGTGTGATGTACCTACACATGGATCTCTGTATACCAAGTTTGGAGCTTAAGCTTGGGGACGTGATCGGATGACGTGGTGCGATGTCGCCACATAACCAGGTGTATTTAGACTTCATACATTTCTGAGAAGGTTCTTACCCGTGTCGATGCATGTTTCCTCATGAGTTTCCTCATGAGTTTCCTCATTGTTTTATTCATAGATTAACATAGTTTATTGTGAATTGTTACAATCAGTAAAAGGTATGATCATGCAGTGTTATACGAGGGCACGAGCGAATTCACTCTCCGCTGCAGTGTCAGCGTAGAGCGTTAAAAACAAATGTTTTATTAAATAATGGAGCTCTCAAGTAAAAATCATAAAAATTACAACCAAATTGAGAACCCCTTCAGGATTTTTAAATGTAGAAATTTAGGTAAAAATAAAATAGTTGTAACATCATTGAAATATATTAACAGTAAACTATTTTCCTGCACTCGTGGACAATGACAATTTGAACTTTTCTGTTAGGCTGCGTTTCCACCAAAGATGTGAGAGGATGCGTGGCGAGGGATGTGTTTTTGAAGAACCAATAGAATTGCTTCATTTACCTTGCCTCGCTTAGCACAGGTCTGGTGGAAACGGCTTAGCGGAACGTGGTTTTCTTACAAACAAAACAAGCGAGAGTGTGCGAGTAATGTTTTATGAGTGATGTGTTGCGTTGCGAGGAATGTGTTGCGAGCAATGTGATGCGAGGAATGCGTTGCGAGGTTTGCTGACTCCATAGACGCATCCTCGCACGGTTACACACATTAAGCGCATTTCCACAGCTCCGCTACACATCCTCGTACGTCACATTTTCCTCGCACAGCTTTGGTGGAAACGCCCACACATTTCCACAGCACAGCTACACAACCTCGCATGACACATTTTCCTAGCACAGCATTGGTGGAAATGCAGCCTTAGGTCCGGTGGGGGACATGGTTAGTTTAAAAATTTCACGGTTGAACGATACCATGACGACATCGAATGTTCTTTGTATTGTGATAAAAATAACATAAGTGAAAGCCAGTGCCCTAATTGAAATGGTCGCTGAATAATGTTGTGACATTGCATATTATCATGCTTAAATTAATGCTTTATACAAAATTTTCGTCATTGTGAGTCTAATTGCCGTATTGAGGCGGCTTACCTCATTTCCATATCGGCAGACCAATGTGTTGTGAAAGGCGACAAAAGCCGCCTCAAAGAGGAAAAAAAAGGTGAAAAAGGCCTCTGCTTGGTGGTAAGGCTGAAACCCCGCTGGAGCTAATTAACACCTTAGTCACGAAACCACTTCTCGTGTTCCGGCTAGGGGCTTGAGGGCCAGTATATTCTTTCTCGGTCAACAGCGTCTCGTTGATGAATTTGGCACGGTAATAGTATCATACAATATTCCATCTTCATACAAACGGTCGGAACGCGAATCATACGTACGTGCCAAGGAGTTTAGTACACACTAAGTACACAACAGCCATAGAAGCGCCATAGGGACGATCGAACGTGTGGGTTTGTAATCAGGAAGCGTGCGTATTACCTACCCACTTACATTCACTACAACTAGAAAGAGTCGGCCCTAGTGCGCGGGGCTGTAGGCTTTTATTTCAAGGACAGGGCCGAGTCACAATACTGTATGATACTATTACCGTGCCTATGGTATTACTGATCTGCTTGTCTTGGTCGGCTGTTAACATAAGAAAAATCGGTAACATTATGTAGCTGCAGTTGAACACACCAAACAATAAAATTATAGTAATTTTTAACTCTACCACTAAAACCAAACTAAAAAAAGATGAAAGCTTATCAGATATTGAATTCTATTTTTAAAAGCTTTTATACATAGTATAAGTTGCAATGTATTTGTAATGACAGTTGTATAATGACATAATTTGATAGGAAAACATTAGAAAAAGTTTATTTTATTCTTTTTTGCGTATTTAAATAAAAGCTGGTTTTAAAAAGTTTCTTTGTACTTTTAGTTTATTTTTAATGAAGTGTGTTATTATCCGGACAAAAACGTACAGAAGGTCAATAGTTCAGATATAAGTATGGGGTGGGGATCGTATATCCGAAGAGCAGGTAATATTATCATAACAGCTTTTAAAAACGATAGGTCTTGGAAACACAGTCATATTTTTATAGTCAAAGTTTTATTGACATAGGTACGAAAGATTTATTGGTACGAAATATTATAGGTACGAAAGATATATACAACCCCGGAATTAATAATGGATATTAATTATTTAAACCCGGAATTAATAATATTAACTCCGGGGTTCTATATTTGAACATGTATGAATAACCCAACAAGCCGTAGCTGGATCAAGGTTGAATTCTCTGCTATTGTCTTCGGGTTTTTTACAGTTTTTTTGGTCCTAATCCTTCCCATCTTGGTGATTGTCTATCAGCGTAACGTTGTCACCAGTACTTGCGTCTTTGTTGCAAAAACTATTGAAACGTTTTTATATTATTTATTCGGTATGAAGTGGTACTTTCAAGGCCAGTTAATGGTTAAGCTTGTTACGTGATCATCAAATCATCAAGTATCTTGATAAACCCTTGTACTAGATATTTAAGGTTGTGCGAAACAAATGGTATTCGGTAGTTTCTTAGCGACTTGTCATGTCTATTATGCCCCTAATTTAACCCACGGAGTGTGACATGTGACAGATTTCATATATACCATGGATGGCCAAGCTGAAGGGGCAGAATTCCGATTTTAGTCTTTCTGGATCAATTTAATCTACCTCAACTTCTCACAGTCTCCAAGGGTTGACTGGTAGAGAATGCCATTAGGCATTATGTCCTCCCATTGTAATTCCCAGCTTTATGTTTGCAATAAAGAGTGAAATAAATAAATTGCAATTTTCAAAGAAAAAAGATGTTTGTGATAAATAAATAGTGAATTGCAAAGTGTTTGATACCAAGTTAAATAATCCATAAATACTTTTTTTTTATTATTATTCTGTAAATGTAAATAATAAATAATGTGTATTGTACGCAATAATTTGGTACGCAAAAATTACATGTTGTAGTTGTTATTATAATACAACATCAATTGACAACAATTCCCCATGATGGTAAGTGGCGACGAAGTTCAAGATAAGAGCAATCATTTAGAAAGAGCATAATATTATTTACTCTTTTCATGAAGACTCACTTCATAGACCCGGTCGGCGGGAACGCCCGTCAAGCTATTTTAGTAAAAAAGTAAAATTTCTCGATGTTAACACCGAATTTTATTCTTGATAATAAACTAACATTGCTTTTCATCCTATTTCTTGAATAGATAATATAATCTTACAAGTAAAGTACCGATTACAAAATAAAGCTAATTTAAGTCTTACATGGTTTTCTTATGGATGCCATTGTCAGAATTGGACTAAATTGAATGAGGACCACACGGGAAGCACCAGTTTGCAAATAAAAAAGAATCATCAAAATCGGTGCACCCAGTCGAAAGTTCTGAGGTAACAAAGGTTAAAAAAATATAGTCGAATCAGCTGACCATACCACGCGTTGCTGTGGCTCAGGATGACGAATCAACCAACAGCGCCATCTATGAGAAATCCATAGAACTAAACAATAAATGAACATTATTAATGTTTAATAAACATTTAATTTCCAATAAAAATAAATAAAAACTATCCTATCTCTCAAGTTGGACCAGACTGCTCACGGTGTGCCAATTTAATTTAAAATCGGTTAAGTAGTTTAGGAATCCATCGCGGACAAACATCGTGACAGGAGATTTATATATATTAAGATTGAGAACCTCCTCCTTTTTTGAAGTCAAAATCTCCACGGTGTTTCGTTTAAAGTTAATGCAATCTTATAATTTCCAATTGCCAAAGTAGGTAGGTACTAGACAACCCTACAAGACTAGAACATGTATGTTAATAATACCGGCATTTAAATATTATTAGTGAATTCTTAACTTGTTAAGAGCTCTATGACTGCAAAAGGAACAAGGTCTTGCGATTTGAAGAGCCAGATAATTTGCGGTCGTTTCTATAATTATGGTATTGGAGAGACAGATGAATGAATGGCGACTTGGTTATGAAATGAATTGAAATACGGGAATCGAGCCCGGGAGTCTATAAATACTAGGGCTAGAGTGATTACTTTCGTGTCAGATCAGAACGAAAGCTAACGTTATATTAGCATAACTATTTTGGCCGTATTGGGGTGGCCTAGAACACTAACCCAAGTGCCAAGCCGGCACTCTAGGGTTTCGTAATGTCGTTAGTGGCGACAGAAGGTTCTTGGTGGTGGGGTTCAAGTCCTGCTGGTAAGCTACTTTCGTGGCAAGATGCTTGTCTCAGTCAGCGGCCAAACGAGTTGTAGTCCGGCTGGCGGTTTGAGAGATTATTTCTGTCCTGGTTTGTATTGGCAGGTGTCAGTGATTCTTTTGGTGTGAACGATGTCCATAGACGACGGTGATCATTTACCGTCAGGTGGCTCCTGATCGTTTGTGTGACTGTTTTTTTTTATGTTAATAATCGGAACAGTTGTCCCACGTGTGGGCTCGAGTCTTTACAGGTAGACCTTCACTCTGGCCTACGGTTGGCAGACTTCACTCACATTTGAGAACATAACTATTTTTATTGCCATACTCTACGTAATGAATCACGCTGCGACATATTGTCGCTTTTTTATCGCAAAAATGTATCTGTCGCAGATTTGTTCAGACACTCTCTAATTTAGAGCACCTCGCCCACGTTAGTACGTCATGGAGCATAATATGAGTTATCAGCCGATGACGTATGTTCGATTCGATTGTACTGTTCGCGTATAAAATAGCGTAAAGGTAAAAATTTAATTAAAATTGACTTTTTTAGAATACAATTTTTTTTAGGACCCCGTAGCCTAGTAGCCCATGCAATTTCTCTTTATTATTGTTACCATACCTCCAATCTTAACTTGCTATCGGTAGGTCTACAAGTGCTCCAGTATTAGGTACTCAATTGATATTTATTGATTGGTTTCGACCTTGAACGCCGAAAGCTTTTACATAGGGTTCCAATGCCACCAAGCGATATTAGCTCTAATTAACCCCATTGTTTTAAGGTTACTTGTATGGAGAACCCCTTTGGGATCGACCTTTTTAACTGTATTGTCAGTAACACGCATTTTGCGAAAAATTCTGGTATTTATTTTCGTTTAAGAGATAGTGCCCTTTAACAGACAAGCAGATAAGGGAGTCATTTTAATTGGGTTTCGTCAAACACCCTAATCTGCACTATTATAATCATTGCGTAATTGTCTTTATTAGTAAGTTGAGCAAAGAAGCTTTGGCTACGAAGTTGGTTTCACAAGAATATGACCGTACGCACGTACCTATTATAAGCGCTTGTAATAATACAACCAGCATTTCGTTGGTTTAGATTAAGAGGTCACTACGATATGGGTTTTCATCGATCCAACGACTACAAGGAGAGTTCAGGCGAAGCTAACGCCAGCGGTAAATAGGTTTCTATAATGTTTAGCGTGTGTGAGGTTGGTAGTGGTGATATTTATAGGTAAAAAAACGAATATTATAGTTGGTGCCTTGATATTGAGGGAAAGCCATAAATATAAAATTTACCCTGGGTACCGAGCGAGGGGTTTCAAGTTGGAATCCCAGCCGGGACAGATATTTATGTGACAGAGAAATGTTTGGCCTCGGGCCCTGGGTGTTTGTAAAGTCTTATTTTATTCATTTTATTTTAAGTAGTATTGACTCCAGTTACATGATTGTGTAATGGAAATAATGGAATAGGTCTGGTTGTTGTATATTATTATGCTTATTATATCTTAATATATATAAATCTCCTGTCACGATGTTTGTCCGCGATGGATTCCTAAACTACTTAACCGATTTTAAATTAAATTGGCACACCGTGAGCAGTCTGGTCCAACTTGAGAGTTAGGATAGCTTACATCTCTATTTATAGTCGCAATATTATTTTATTGCAAATTATTTGTCTATTAATTAAAGAGCGGTACGAAGTTCGCTGGGACAGCTAGTTATACTATACGAACTTGCTTGCTTAACTCGATCGATCACTTATCGACTCAAGCCGCCGGGGTCCGTATCATCCAGTTTATCTATCACCTCTCTAGGTCTCTGACTAACTACCAACTTACTTTTGTTAAGCACAAAATAATTTAAATTTGTTTTGATTGTTGCCAGTTTAAAGGCGTCATTCATTAGTTACTTTGATTAGACAGTCGATTAGAGTAGCGTTTTTATCAAAAAAACTTCGTTTGGTAGTTTTTCGTCGGACAAATCTGGTGGTGTTGAATCATTAGTTTATTTTGGAAGTTAATTTACTTGAATGACGCCATTGCTTAATCTGACTATATGCGGTTGCGAATAGTACCTTTTTACGAGTATGTGGGTAAATACCCGACAATGGAGCAGACGAGCCATCTAACGGAAAGTGGTAACCGTCTCCCATGGAAACCATAATACCACAATATTGTGACTCGGCCCTGTCCTTGAAATAAATGCCTACAGCCGCGCGCGCTAGGGCCGCCTCTTTCTAGTTGTAGTGAATGTAAGTAGGTAGGTAAATCGCATGCTTCCCGAGTACAAACCCACACGTTCGTTCGTCCCTATGGCGATTCCGCGGCTGTTGTGTACTTAGGTATGATTCGCTTTCCGACCGTTTGAATGAAGATGGAATACTGTATGATACTATTACCGTGCCATAATGTACCATAAATTTCTGTTCTCGGTGTGTGTGTGTGTGTGTGTGTGTGTGTGTGTGTTCTTGTCTTTGAATATGTCTATGCCCATGA
Source organism: Ochlodes sylvanus (assembly GCA_905404295.2). Classification (NCBI taxonomy): domain Eukaryota; kingdom Metazoa; phylum Arthropoda; class Insecta; order Lepidoptera; family Hesperiidae; genus Ochlodes; species Ochlodes sylvanus. The sequence continues at coordinate 4,009,475 of FR990149.1, forward strand.
ATCATGGTCAACCCTAAATTAGAGTCAAATCTGGCCTAGGATGGTTAGTCTAGTGAGCAGAAGGTGTTATAAGGAATGTTAGTTGCGTCAGTTTGATTACGTATGCGGGATGGGGCCTGCCCCAGCCCGCATACGTCAGTCCCTGGACTGTTAGTGGTAGTTAGTTCTGCCAGTTGTTGTTAGTGAGAGTCTCGTTCTAATTCGGTCACAGATGTGTTGCTACCCTTGAGGTCTAAGATTACCTCTTGAGGTCTAAGGTTGCCTCTAAAAAAGTGTTACCAGTTCCACACCTCCACCACACCACAACCGGAACACAATTGCTGTCAAAGCCATTATTACACGGTAGAACTGGTACAAGGTACCGTGGCAGACGGTGCCACTACCCGGGGTGAACTCTAAAGGCTGTACCACCGATTAATTTATATTTGACTGCTATTAATCATTGTCATGTATGAGGAGAGACCCGTGCTCAGTAGTGGGCCATTAATGGGTTGAAGCCACACAATGATTGTCATAAATAACACCATAGTAGTAAGTAAGTGTTAGATAGAAGTACCTACTCCAGTTCTCAAAATCTAGATCATGAAATCACTTATCGCATTTTGGGTCACGAATACAGTCGTATCTGATAACGTTGATTCATATAGGTAGTTGTACTAGTACATACAAGTGCAATGATAAGGACCTTTGCCGAGGAAGATTGGTAACGGCTACTGATTGGCAGACAACGCACATACAGACAGGACAGAGGCAGTGGACGTGGTAGCAGCATGAGAGTTTGTACGGGGGATGGGATTGAGGGATTAGGGGGGGGGGGGTATTCTAGTATGGAGAGGACTGAAATGAAATGCATTTTTTGTGAATTGAATTTACAACCACTTTTCCAAAGTCAAACTACGCCATCGCGTGTTACTGGACTAAAGTTGTAGAGAATTTAATTTGTGACGAAAAATCTTGTAAATTCTTGTTTATGTGAGGCCAGATAAAAGATTGTTGTCTGCCATTCACTGGCTCACTAGATAGATAAATAAACTCTTTATTTGTACACAAGCAATAAATTCAAACAATGTTTTTTACCTATAAATTACTATACAAAAAAAGCCAGCCTTATAGGTTATAGCTAAGCAGCTATGTCTTCCGGGCAACCTTACTAAGTACATTGTACTTCTTCATTATCAAAAAATAGTTCACAGTTTAAATATATTAAAATACAAAATTTTTACGTGTCAATGCGAACTGTAATTTACGTATCATTGTTATTGTAGTTATAGCCTTCATCGTCCACTTGTTCGTCTGTTTCGTTTACAACTGCGCAAACACTTATTATAATTATGTATATTCTTGTGCAATTAATTTTCCTGCGCTTGCGCAGGTGATTTTTAGTAATTTCGACCAACCGGTCGGTACTAAAGATAGCCAACCACACAAGCTAGGTTATGTTAGATATTAAGTAAATGGTAAGCACATCGATCTAAGTGTTATATTGCAATTGTTTCCTATGAGTTGAATTGGAAACGTGTTGTGAGTTGATGAAGTGTGCAGTCCACACAGATTTAATTGGTAAATTGAGATCGTATTACTTTGTAATATAATGAATTAAAATTAATTTTTATAGTCTTCAGTAATAAGTATGTACTTACCTAATTACATAACTATTTATTAATATTCTGTTTAGGGAAAAATATCTACCTCGTTGATTCTGTTACATTTATTTCTCAATCAAAATGTACCTTTTTAGTAACCAATAGAACAGGCGCTGCCTTTAGTTTCGAATAGTTGTGGGAATGGGCATATTTTCTGGACTATTTCGAATTTGAGATTTGTGATCACCAAAACGTATTGCAACTTCAAATTGGCGAAGTCAAATTATCCAGTAAATATAATTAATCAATTGGGTATAGTTACAATTGTTACCAAGAATGATAATAATCTTTAATTACTGTGTATCAGAAATCAATCGAATTATCGTAGTCGAATTTGTTCAGACATTTTTTGCCTCTTTCAAAGATCCTGGTTTGAGTGTTTTATGAAGGAAATAAGTTTTTATCGAAGCTTTCATGGCTAGGTATAAATAGGATGGAGTCGTTACGTATCTTGCGATTCACCAGACTTCATTGCCATTGACGTATTTCGCCAAAAATAACGTTCTCACTGAAACCAATCAACTTGTTATGGTTTCCACGCGCAGCTGGTTAAATATACATATTATATTGTTTGCTTATATCAGAATTTATTTTTTATCTAAGTAAATTATTTCACGATTTTAAGAGCCATAGTCTTCTTTGAAGTAATGGATTGGTCACGAAACACGTTCCGCTAGAGTCATTTGACCGTCATTGCCAATTCGCGTCAATGATATTATCAACGTAGATACATATAACTAGCGCACCGAAAGTGAGGCAGTCAAATTCCCCTAATTAATGTAATTTTCATTTTCATCTTTTCCTGGCTCATACGTACGTTCCGTAGTTACAGTAATGTGATCGGAACGGATCACAAAGTGTCGTCCTTCGCGTTTTATTAATGTGACAGTTATGATAACTTTGATTCGCGTAAGAATTAAAATAATATCGCTACAATTTGATGCACAATTACGTTCATATAAGATCGAACACTTACAATTGTTTTTCTCTACATGACATTAAATAGTACCGTCTCATGCGTTTTGACATTCAGGATATATTTATAGTACCTACCTACTGAACTACTAGAAACTGAAATATCTTCTAAAATAATACAACCTTAGTATTATTGTGATAACGGAATGTGTTCTTATTGACAATTGAAAGATACGCAAGTACCTACGTGCGGATAGGTTATTGACAGGCACTTCAGAAGCGAATGCGAATAATATGGAAATTATGCTAGATAAAATTCAATCTTGACTACAGCCATTTGGTCTCGGACAACAATATTTATTCCTTCTGAGGTTTTCCCAGAGCGCTATGACATGGGGTTCTTCAAAAAAGGTGTAAAAAGTGTTCTCCTTCAGGGCCGGCGTTGCACTGGCGACTCCCCTGGTGTTGCCCGTGTCCATAGGCGACGATGACCACTTATCATCACGTGGCTCGACTGCTTTTACATCAGCCCTTCAGGCTATAAAAAAAAATATATTTTTAAGTCACTTTTTCTCGTACTGATCTTTAACCAACGTTTATACTCGTATGTTAACTAATTATGATTGTTCGTTTCCTTTAATCAATACTTAAATTTTATCTACGAAACCTGAATTAACTTTTTGTTTTCATAATATTAAATTATTTTAATGCCAACCTCATGACAAATCAATTTTGACATATCTTTGTGTATAAAAAAAGTCACCTTCCGTATGTTTCTGGCTGCAAAGTTAGAAAAGTAGTTGATGGATTGTTTTGAAATTATTATACATACAAGGAAGTATGGTAATGGAAGAGTGTCTTTATATACTTTTTATACGATAGTTTCCAAAGGAATCATGAATGTCCAGGGTTTTCGATTGAATTGCATTTTGGAATAGTTGCTACTTCAGCTGCTTTAGTAACAGTTGCCACGACGACGCGTGAACGGGTTTGGCTACTCATTCCATATTTATCCAAGTAAAAGGTAGCTAAGTTTTTATTGAATGGCCGATATCAACACATCAATAAATAATTTTATAATAACAACAATTAACAGACTGACAGTTTACAAAGATTATGACACAGGTTCACTTCCTGCTTTTATTTAGTTAAATACTTACGGAGTGTGTAGGTACAGCGTCTGCTCAAATATTTATTTCATTACAGTATTAGAACGAATTACACAATACATGATATTTCTGTTTGTGTGTAACACATACCGTTTACTGCTATGACTTATGAAACTATGTCTTTATCTACGACATTTGATATAAAGAACGCTGCAGTTGTAAAATATAAAATCCATGTTTAGTTCTTAAGTGTATTTTGGACAGGTTATATTATACATCTAATTCTATAGTATAATATCCGGAATTTAACTAAAACTTCACATCACTTTTTTCTAAACTTGATTTGTGGAATTTTTTGGAACCTTTTGTTTTTTTGTTGTGAAAATAAGTGTTCTGTCTGTCTCTGATTGGATTTTATCACTTGTGTTTGGGGTGTCACAAGGACTTGTGGGCCTCTGGTTTTTCACATTAGAGTTATTGATTCGATAGTTATAATTATAGTACCTACTGTTAGATTTCCCCAAAACTATCGGCATGTAATTTGAGAAACAAATATTCGATGAGGTTTATTCCGAAAAATAAAATCCATTGTAAAGTGAATTTATTGGTATATTCCGAGTTCGTTCATGCTTTATAATTAGGGTACCTACCTAACTAAGCTATTAATATCCATTCAATGGTGTCGTGTCTAATTACTATAATTGTTAATGTCATTTCGCTGTGCTTTTAAACTTACTGAAATCAATGTCGACAGCCGATGACAAAAGTAACCAGTCGGCCGGAACTATCTCAGCGAGCAAAATTTTAACGCATACATGATAAACCTATATAAGTAATGTTGACTTTGAGGCATTACGATAGCGAATTTTACGGCTGTGGCTGGATTTGACTGTTACGAAATGCAAATTGTTTTAAGCTTCCAAGTGGAAAAATAAATATTTTTTTAAATATAATAATAACAGCTACTTGGTCCATAAAACCAGTTTTAGTCTTAATTAAAAGACCGACTAAATCGCAATGAAATATAATAATCTACAGTATAGACAGTTTAAGGGATTTAGGGGATAACAAATGTTTGCAAGTGCATAATAACAGAACATAATATTACAAGGCTCGTTATGATCGAAAAAAAATTGTGAAAAGTATTGAAATTAATGTGCAAAATTTAACTAGATTAATGAACGGCTATCATCCCTCTCTTTTCTCCCATCCGTTATTATCAATGTAATGTGCTTAACATAAAAAAATCTGTAAAATCCTAGTAAATAGGTACTAGTGAATTCTTTTCAATCCTCTAAAAAGTCTTAAGGACTTTTACTGTACGGAATTTTGCGGCACGCGAATTCAGATCAATTTTTACCATTTTATTTTTATTAAAACACTAAGGATAAACCTTTCTGAAGTCGAATTTTATCTCGATATCCTTCACGGTCCTTTGGTTCGTTGAAATAACGCTAATTAAATGGATAACTGGTATTAACAAAACTGTATTCCACTTCAGTTAATGAGGTTATTTCAGTGTTTTGTCTGGGTGTTTGAACAGTTGTTAAAAATGTATTACTAGAGCAGAATGACCTGATCAATGTACTGTGATGATGTCATGTCAATGTTTATGAGCCTTTGTGTACTTAACAATGAATTCAACGGGACATAGAGGACATTGAGGTTAGGGATGGATAATTAATTTTATACACAATAAAAGAACAATATAGAAAATACAATACAATTATAGATACTTACAATAGAAAACAAGTGATGGCATGCTGCCTTTTGTATTATTAAAATTGTTTTTATGTAGGGCAATGATACTAGGTAAGGTTATTCCCGGGACGGCTTACGAATAGTAGCTAATACATAACTGTAATGAAACATACTTAGATAGGTACTCGAGCCGTGGGTTTTTGTGATGTATCAGTATGCCAATTAATTAATTAATATGTATATTATTTATGTGTTGTTTTTTTTTATAATTACTGATTTTATCTCATCTTTGTTTCACTCGTCTGGCTAGCTACATCTCTTCTACTTGAGTCGCCGAACGCCTTTTCGTGTTCGGGCCGAGGGCTCGAAAATTTAAAATATAAAATTCATTATTTAAAGACACCTTAGCAAAACGGCGGTAAATGCAAAAAATTAAGTTCATAAGTGTATTTACATTACATTAAAATACAACATGAAATAAATGATTTTAGTTTAAGATTGAGTTAGTTTCGTCGTCCTTCTTACTTTTCCGGCAATGCATGCGTGATATCTTTCAAGCACCGACCGTGCAGCTCCTTTTTTAATTCAGTTCACTTACCATCGACACAAAACGTCGGATTATGATTGTTTCACATAGCGGTGCTTTGTAATTCACAGAACCTACGTCAAGCTGTCTATGCATCGACTTATTATTACTATGGACGTCGGGTCTTATACTAAAATCGCGAAAAACATGTCCCAGTCACAGCCAACGCGAGAATAGAAATGTTAACAACGTAATTTAAACACTAAAGCCGTTACATCACGGTTTGATTTCGATTGCAGTCGATTGTAGCTCTTTTTGCGTTTTGAGCTCATTTGGCTCGGTCATTTTTTAGCGCGGTCCCGACGACCATATGATAATTTATTTATTTATTTATTTATTTATTTATTTATTCCATAATTTACAACTAACATAACAGGCTTAACCTAATGCGTTAGTTATTTCATATCATAATATACATGAATGTGAATTAAATCATTATTACATCTCTATCTATATAATATTACATTCAATGTCATTTAAATCATCATGTCATAATATAAAAATTAAGTCAAAACAGCAATAAAAAAAAATGAAAATTAAATAAAAATTATATCATCCTTCACTCAATGTTGGTAAAAATAACAATGTCAATAAATCTATTCATAATTATATTAAATTCGATTCCACTATCTTATAGAGTGCCTTTGTGAACTCATTCGGCGTACAAACAAACAGGTCTACCGTGTCCGCCACAGAGTTGAGCGTGCGTAGCGCTCTAGTGAGCGGCGCGCGCTGCCGCAGATTGGTGCGGCACAATAAATCAATGTGTCTATGCTTCACATTACTCTTGTCTCCATCCGGAGTCCACCTAGAAAAATAAATTAACGCCAGTATGTTTCTTATTTACAGCGCGCTGCCGTGCGCGGCAGCTTCTGGCAAGGCTTCGTGGCGTCGATCTCAGTGGTGATAGTCTCAGAGCTCGGTGATAAGACGTTCTTCATCGCCGCCATCATGGCGATGAAGCATCCTCGGGTGATCGTCTTCGCTGGGGCTATATCCGCTCTGGTGTTCATGACTATACTCTCTGCAGCGTTTGGATGGGTCGCCACAGTGATACCCAGGGTGTATACGCATTATATAAGCGCGGCGCTATTCGCGATATTTGGACTGAAGATGTTGCGCGACGGATGGAAAATGGACCCCAACGAGGGACAGGAAGAGCTGGAAGAGGTTCAGAGTGAACTGAAACGGAGAGAGGACCAGGTTTGTAATGTTGCAATTTGTAAATTTGTTTGTTTCATGTGGGTAGATCGACTAAATGAAAACTGAGGGTAGGTGCGTTTAATAAATTTCGAACAGATAATGAATTGCGTTATGTTTGGTTAGATTAAACGACACTAAATAACGACTAAGAAAAAAATATTTCAAAGTTACCCCTTATTTTAAGGCACTACATATGTATGTATGACTACATATGCCTTAAAATAAGGGGGGTCAATTTGTAGGCACAACTATGTAGTTGTGCCTACAAATTGATCTGCCTTGAGACTCAAGTTGTTGTTCCGATTTTTTTCGCTTAATTCGTTGTTACATAACGCCTACCAATTATCTATTTGAAATTAATTCAAGACGACTCAATAAACTGATAGAACTACGTTTATTTGTTACGAAATGGAGCGTTTGATCATTGTCAACTTTATCCATAATGCAAATCCTTAATCTGTTGTTTGGACAGAGATAATTAATTTTGTTGAAATATTTATACCAACTTGTTGCTCACTGAGTGATAACAATAATTACGTTTAATTGTGATAAAAATTTATTGATCCTTATTTTTGGGTAAAGATGGGATATCAAGAATGTGATACCTATAGACTTTTTTCCTTCTCTTCGGTTTCTTGGTCACCGACAACGCATCGCTTACCAGGTCAGATGGTTCATCTGTTCTTTAATGATGCAAAAGAACAATAAAGTTTTTTGTTTTAATAATAGTTTGTTTTGAATAAAAAAAACTATTATTTATAAAGAGGTATATCCTAATTTTATTTGAACAGTTCTAACTAACGATGTTGACTTTAATCATATCACCTCTAAATATAATAAATTATAAGGTAGACTATAATATGAACTAATTAAAGTTAAATACTAACATCCTATCTAATAAATTGTAAATGTTGAATTCCTTTATATTTATTTTTCTCCGTTTTATTGACATATTTGTCTAGTAATTTCTTTATCATAATTTTGCGATAAGTGTTGCATTTTTTTCCTTTGTAGCAACACTGTTTTTTTTATGTTCTGTGGCGTTTTAAAATTAGAACAATGTGACGGTGTACAGGGCTCACCTAAAGTTGAGCGATCGGTGTCGCCCACCGAGGCGAGTTCCACCCGTAGCCAAAGCCCTGGACCGTCGAGCCCAGTCCGCGAAGCTCCCAGGACCCCAGAGGAGCCCCAGCCGGGCCCCTCGTCTCAATCAGAATCGTTGAGGGTGATCTTACGTCATTATGCCTGGCAGTACGAATGACACATAGTATATTTTCTTTTAGCTTAAGTTATTTTGTGCACATTTAAATATCACCCCTTCAGCTTTCGCCTTATAGAATGTTCGTTATAGCAAAGGAATTCAGCATTTGCATTAGACTGTTGTAATGTAGGCGTAAAGTTCGACCATTGCAATTTTACTCGGGTACTCACGATGATTTATAGACCGATATTTTCTCCTCGCCACAGCACTTTGGCAGTGATAACGACCCAACTGGGTTGATATATCGATGTTAATTGTTATTATCGTGAGTACTCGTATTTTACTAAAAGTGTGTTACAATAAAAACTTAGATTTATAACCATTTTATTTATTTTTATTTACTAAGATACAATTATACTAATGTATTCATTGTATTGTGGTCGGGTTTTAACAGGCTTGTTCATATTTCATATCATTGTTATGTGCAATTATAATATTATATCACCTTGTAATCACTGCATTGTTTTTTCAGAATACAAACAATATATTATATTATACATGTATTACGTATTACAAAAACATAGCTATTTCTCGTTTATAATAATATATAAGTATGATATTTGTCAACTCCCCATTCACCCAATAATGATAATAGTAAACGGTATGGATGTACTATAATTGCTAATACCTACTGTTCATGAACACTTTGTTTCATATTTTTGTGCCTACTATTATTTATGATCAAAAACATATGGAATTTATGTACGGAGAAGACTTATTGTAATAACGCGTAAAAATTTGTCGACAGATGAATCTACGCGACAATACAATAAGTTATAAATTCATACAAATAAATACACACAAAACTTAATTATGGCATTAGGAAGAGCAAATAAATTTACTACCGCTCAACTATTTTTATTACACGAAATTTAAGAGATAAATTTTATCTTTTAGCGCGCCATGATGCAGGCTAGATACAGATTTATAATATCTTACATGTATAAACATACTTTATTATAACATATATCTAAACATATATCTAATTTGCGTTATACATTTTTATTGTATCAATGTCAATCCCGCTTGTGGCTTCGATGATAATTGTCTGTTATTAAAATTCAAATGCTTGTTTACGACATCTTAGAGTTATGTTATGCAATAAAATATACGTCATGTATAGAACATTAATATAAATCCTTACTCTTGTCCACAATCATAGGAAAAAATAAGCTATTTTAACAATGTTATTTTATATTTAATGCCCAGTCTTGGCTTTGTTTCCTCGCAAGAAGTGATACTTGTTGGAGATAATAATAAAATGCTAATATATTTATTATTTGTCTAAAATAAAATTCTGCAGTCTTGCTTTCTCACTCTCAGCAACCTCTCTTTCGCGCACGGCTACCACACTTAGTTGTCGGGTAGTGATGATCATCTTTTATTTTTTTGGGGTTACCTCTATGCCCTGTAAGAGTTTATGATTTAAAACAGTTCAAAATTATTATTTTGATAGACTCAGACTGCTAAAGGTGATTTCATTGTAGCAGCATAAACAGATTGTCAAATACTGAAAAAAAAACAGTTATGGTTTTTAATTTATGATCTAATTTTGAAGTGTCATACCAGCCAATGTTTCTCATGGCCTGAAATTATTTTCACTTATTTTCACTCCACTCTAATAAACTCGACATTCCTCTATCTTAAGCAATACTACTAAAACATTATAATTATTTGCTCTCACACATACTCAACGTAACGACATATACTTTTTCCTGATACTATGTTTAAACAAGATTCACTTAAGCAAACTTAAGATATTGTCTATGTGATGTCTAGCACCTTTCATTTTCGTTCTCACCAATGCATCTAATCATTATCCATGTTAATTTAACATAACAACTATGTAAGAAGCATGTTAACATAGTGCTTTATTTAATTAAAACATGTAAATCCCCTTGTCCATGCTGAAGGTTTATAAACAATTTTACAAATTTTACCCCACGCCATTGCATCACCTTAAGTAGAAGTATACTACTCATTATATCATATTAAATACTACGTATAAGTATTTCAGTATGAGATGTATGCATAATTATGTAGAATTACGGAACGTATACCATACTGTGTTAAAGTAATTAGTACTATGTGAGTGTACTGAGAGGAAAAACATGTTAAAAACGATTGTTAAAAAGATAAATTTCGCAGGAAGAGAAAGAAGAAACGCTAGACATGCTGGAGCAGGGTCAAGCGGAGAATAAGAGGAAGAAACGGAATGCTGTGATCAAGGTTCTTCTCCAGGCGGCGTCGTTGACCTTCCTCGCGGAGTGGGGCGATCGGTCGCAGCTCGCGACCGTAGTGTTGGCGACAAGGGAGAACGCGTTCGGTGTGGTGGTGGGCGGGTCGTTGGGACACGCGCTGTGCACGGGACTAGCGGTCATTGGTGGTAGAATGATCGCTCAGAAGATATCCGTGAGGACTGGTATGTAACTTTAATACTTATATGATACATACATACATACATAAATATAATAACGCCTCTTTCCCGTGGGGGTAGGCGGAGACCACTTCTTTCCACTTGCTGCGATCCTTACATACTTGTTTCGCTTCGTCCACTTTCATTATTCCCTTCATACATGCTCTTCGGTTTAGGGTAGGTACTCTTGACCTGGCTAAAGGTGATTTCATGTCATTCTATAAGTAGCAGCATAAACAGATTGTTAAATACTCAAAGAAAAGCAGTTATGGTATAAGTTATGCTATAAGTATATTTTCGGTATTTCCAACACGTTCAACACTTAAAGCCCCCATATATGGCTGACAATCTAATAATTTAAATATCTATTATTTTGTGTAAACTACATACATTCGAGAGACGCATTTAACTTCAACTTATTTGCATAAATCGTTTGTTATTCGTTTGTCGAAAGAGAATTATAAATACCGGAACGTTTCAGAAGGTTATTGTTGGTGTCGGGTAGGTACTTATGTGATGTTATCATATTTTTAATACATTATACACTTAATATAATTGTTATTGTATACTTTTAATTAACAAAGTTATAGTGACTTTGCAAGTTTAAATTATCATGTCAGAAATTGTACACAATAAATAATAATTCAAGAAAAGTTTAAATAACTTTATAATTTTTTACTATGTAGTACCTACCTATTTATGAAATAACTAAAGACAATCAAAATATTTTTAAAACCCGTGGATATAATAATCATTTATACATACATAAAATAATAAGATACATGTTGTAGACAAATTGTTTGAAAGTGGATTTACAAGAGTTCCTAAAAAATGTACCTCTGGTTTCCGAGCTACATTATACATAGATAGGATCCATAACCTATCATAGATAGGTACCCTAACTGCGGTTAACGATCCGTTTCTTTTACCAATCCAATCTTTGATAGATTTTATTGATATCGACCGTAAGCTGCCTGTATAATGTTCTTATTTTAATTTTTGTTCACAGTTACTATAATTGGTGGTTTGGTGTTCCTGTTCTTTGCTGTGAGCGCTTTAATCATCGGGCCTGGAGAGTAGGCGTGCCCAGCCCGACGTCACGTGACAATAAGTGTATTGTATAATTTAACTGTATAAATGAAATGTGTAAATGTAATGTATAAATGAACAATTTATGTCGAATTAATCTCATGTGATAGGGGAGTTAGACGGATCAAACGTGGGTTGTTATCGTAAGTGTTGGATTGAATACCTAAGTGGTCAAGTGTGGTATATAGTGTTTATACCGTTTTATATAATATACGTTACAGATTTAAGTTTTGGTGGAAACTTTTTTTGTGCGACGCTAATTATGTCCCCTTTGATAAATAAATAAAATGATAATACATTTTTTTAAACTTTGTTTATAGTATTTCGTAATCGATTAAATTTTTTAATACAATTGAAAGTCGTACATATATTTAAAGTGACAATATAAATTATAAAGCTTATGTATAATAATAATTACAAAAATAATAATGAAATGCTTTCAATAAATATTATATTTTATTGTGTTGTCGCATACGTTGCTCGTCCAGAGCAATATTTATAGCATTTATAATTCTGTATAATTATTATTGAACATATTTTGAAATGGTATTGTTTCTTAAATAATTTATTATACATTTTCATTTCACCAATTTAGTTACAAAGCAGACTTAAAATAAACAGTTACATTTATTTTTAGCTAATAAAAGGAAAATACTTCCTTGTCGCCTTTCGCTCGAAGAATTTCCATATTTAAATTAACAATTAAGAACCCATAAAATTTACAGCAAGAGTCATCGTCTTTAATATTATTAAAGACGATGACTCTTGCTGTAAATTTCAGAAAATAAACTTATTTATTTATGTCCTCAATAAATAATCGATAAACGTCTCGATATCCGATACGGGTAAAAAATAACTGCAATTCGTTCGATTAATAAAACGATTTTTTTCAATAAACTTTCATTGCAGAACTTAAAAGTGGCTGCGATATTTGCATTTGGGTCGAATAGTGTAAAGTTTTAATGAAAATCTGTTGTTTTGATCCATTGACAGAATAGTTAGTTCCTCATAAGGTAATTTTATTTTACATATCATAATCGTTTCCAATGTCTCTCTCATGGTATCATTTTCATCAATCATTATCTAGAAGTATATAATGTTATTTTAAAGTATATAATATAGTTACTCGAAATGCCGGATATAAATACAATTTTAAAGTAAATTTGAAAAATCTGTATGTTAATTAATTTTTTGATATGCATCATCGTAAATGTAAATGAAAAAATGTATGTAACCTACATAATATCTTTGCTGTGTGAAAAAGAAATTGATTTGACTATGATGTAGCGTTGTGATACGCTTCAGATAACGTGTTCAAAGTATTATCTCACTAAGTCAATGCGAGTTTGATAAGGATCTAGAAATTCATGAAAGTATAATCATCATGCCTATTTGTGTCAGACAATAACACGGCTATCTGCAGCTGTTGCTGAAATATTGTACCGTTGTCCCAAGGGACAAAGGAAATTGTACCTAAAGATTTATTTTCTACGTACAATTTTTTTACACCTTGGATGGATTACTGACTGACAGAATCTGTTTTCAGACGAGTTTTCTATACTTCTGCATATATTATGACCGAGTTTTGTCGCAGATTGCCCAGATGTTATTGTTAAATAAAATGTTATGGTTAACTTCACCGTTGTCCGTTAGAGACGTTAGTTTAACTTTCCGTAGAACCACTAAGTTTGATTTTTGAAATTCGCATATTGTAAAATCTCATCATGTATGAAGACGTTCTCATAATGTAAGAAGTTTTAGTGACAGAGCGATGTTTTAAATCACTCCAGACAAAACTAATAAGTCATTCTTCACCTTTATAATAATATATAAGATTTATAACATCTTTTTAGTGAGATAATTATATTTTGCAAGTCTTCCACTTACATCCAAAGCGCGGAAAGTTATGGTACTTACTAAAAATAAGTAATAATATTGATGGCATACTTGTTAGGAAAATATTTTATAAAGTCTAAAAATGGAGATTGTATAATATAAAAAAATGTATCTTTTAATCGGATGCTTATCCAAAATGTCATATACATTTAAATTGTCTATGACAAGATTTAATAGTGATGTGCGATGATACGTATTTGGGTATATTTTTAAATAGTTCAGTCATTCATTCATACTCTTCATCCAACATGAATAATATTGGTAACACCGGTTGACTGTAATTTGTTTTAATTTCATAAAGTGTTATTGTAATCTTTGTAACAGTGCGAGTTGAATAAGTTCGATTGATATGCTGTGTCTAGTTATGTGGATTGCTATTTTGTACTTCTTCTTGTCTGTGATGTTGATTTACTGATTTAGTGTACTACAATGTAATGTCAGTGTCTGCAATGATCTTAGAGTGTGAATATGAGTGAACGATCGTAATAAATTACCTTTCGAAGTATATTTACTGAATTAATAGTCACGCCATAGCTTTTCATTAGACAAGTTGGCTAATTACACAAATTGTAATGCATTAAGTGATTTGATACTTATGCTATTAGTAACGTAGCCAAGGTTTCCTTGCATATCAGGCGTCATTTAAATGATGCTTTAAAATAAATCGATCATCTGATTGAATTAAATGTGTAATGTGTAAACAATAATCTTTGTTACCAAAGATAATAATAACACGTAAGATGTCGTTTATTGTAATTTAACAAATAGTAACTGTTTCATTTGAAAAAATGTAAATAAATCAATTATAAATCAATCTGAATATTTCTTCTAAGATAAGTGATTATAAGATACTTGAATGTGAACCAGTTCATTAAATCGATGTGAGCTGTTCCTGTGAACGATTCGTTCATTCGGATCTCATTGCTTTCTCTCACTCATATTGATACTCTAATATTTGCTTCTCGCCTTTTACATGTATTGTAGGGATTAAATGATATTTTAGATATTTTAGCGTATCGAATATAAATAGCCTGCACGGCGATTAGATTGGTAGAGAATTACTTGAAAATTAAAATTACGGGCAGTAGGTAGGTACATTGTGAGTTTTAGATAATTTTAAATTTAACTAACCGTTTACATCGAATGCCTTTTAATGCTAGTTATACATTTAAATGTTATAGTGCAATTTATAAATTTTAATAAAAAAAATCATAGTGACGTCATATGAAAATATTTTAATTGTCATCAGTTGTATTATCTCATTTCCAAAATGAACAAATTGATTGCATAACGAACGCTATAATGATAACTATTTGTAGGTATTGGAAATTATACGATACAAAAACTTAAATGCTTGTGAAAAGATTGAATGTAAGTGATATATTGTTCGTTCATTTTTGTATTTTATGTACAACCCTATTGACTTGACAGTAAAGACCGACAGTTTGTATTAAAAAGATGTAAATAAATATAAATATTGTTTTATTAGTTCAGGTATTATCTAAGTACAAATGTGGAAGCCACTAGCAGATCATAGACGCTTCCGCTGAACGTTGAAATGTATAAAGTATTATTTTTATTACATAGTGATTAAAGATATTAATTATATAACTTCATTGTTTTATTTCAGGTTTAATGTAGTTGTAGACAATATCTTAATCGCACCTCTATCTCGGTAAATAGAATAATATAAATAATTAATAAACGCTATTAACGCTGATACCCATGCCCTGCACTAGGATTCTATGTCGCGGGTGGCATGAAAATGGTCAGCAGAATAAAGCATCTTTAACACACATGACCCAAGAACAAAACATTTATCTGTCACAAATGTCTGCCCCGGCCGGGAATCGAACCCGGGACCCCTCGCTTCGCAAGCAAAGCCACTAAGCTAAACGAGTTCATTATAAATGAAATCTAACCGCTTATAAAACCTACCTAGATTAGTCTTGTTTGAGGTTTGTATAAGTTTATAATATTCCTCTCGCAATCAATTCACGAAAGATGTTAAAATCACTACTCTATGGGGTGAATTCTCTTAAGAAAGTACTTACGTTATTTTATCAATTTTCAAAACTTTTTAAATAATAAATAAAAAATTGTTTCAAAACGTTAAAATAATAACTGCATAGTTCTTACTACCTACTTGATTTCATATATCAAAAGCAGGCGCTAATAATTCCTGTATAAATTAATGTGCAGTTTTAAATCAAGCAAGTTAATAAGTTTAGTATGTAGGTATATGTATACACTACTACAGAATAAATAATAGTACTACGTCACACTACCTAAATAAAGCTGTAGGTATTGCGACAAATGTATCAAGATTGTAGTTAGTGCTCGAGCCGAGTGCACTAACCTCTTGACATTGACTCGCGTAAATGATGACTAAGTAAGCGCCCACCATAAATATTTAATATAGCGACCATAATTTATTGGATTTTGTCATGTCGTTTTGAGGTGGCTTATTTGGGAGGGTATATACTTATATTGTAGTGTTTAATAGTAAACAGAGGGTCAAATATTTCTTAAATAGTTAGTTCTAAGGAACAGAGGCGTCTGTTTGGAATTTCTCCATCGCCAAGGTTAGTTAAATGTTAATCAGTTTTATCACACATACTGCTAGCGCAGCCCCAACAGATGGCATCCGCTAAAGGATTTTTTAATCAATATAACGTCACTGCCGCCCATTCAATTCGTTACCGTGTTACGTCGTTTCTGACCAAGGAAAGCAGGAAACCCACTTATTAACACATCAAGAATACAAGCGAAAGACTTCGACAATTTAGTATAATTGATTTCAGAAAGAAGTGGCTGCTTAGGCGGCAATTAAAAAGTCATTAAAACCCGATGCTTCACCACTAAAAACCAATTTTAACCAAATCACAATCAAATTAATTCATTTACAATTTTTACCAGTGGAATAGGCTAATTATATTTTTTGAAATTTTTGAAATTATTAAATTTTTGAAATAAAACAATAGTTACTGAAACGGTTTTTTATTAAAATACACAATTGAAACAAATAACAGACGTTAAAAATATTTCAACATGATAAAAATAAAGTTTACACAAAATCACTAACATATTTTCGATTTACAGAAATCTGTTAAAAATCGAAAACAAGTAGGTAGGTAGTTTACGTACGTAAGTAGGTACTTAGTCCCAAAAATAACAAAAAAATGCAAATGCATCTATGTAGGTACTTGTAAATTTCAAAGATCCACATTTTATATGTTGTAGGTAACAATATGACAAATAAAAAAACTATTAGTAAATATATAAAATAATAAAGTATTTTCATACCTATTGAATGATTCTAAGATTAGTGGAGGTACCTACCTAACTTACACATTTTCTGTAGGTAGAAACATACAGAAACTATGAACGAGATCCGGTATACTTACTATTAAAACATTTAATATCAGTACGTTTTAATCTAATTGATCTCGCTATATTTATCACCGACAAAAACTACAAGAGACGCCGAAAACATCTGATTGTACGTGACTGATTAAGCAAATAAAAATTATATGATTTCTGCATATCACCATTTACAAAACAATTTAATGAGACTCCCCCAAATCTATCAATTTCAGGTAGTTAAGCTGTAAATTTTAAATCCTGATAACAGAATTTTATCTTGTCTGAGAATAATTGATCGATTTTTAAACGGTTTTTAAGTGTGTATATAAAAATATGGCAACGTAATAATCTTTGTGAAATCCTTTTATTACATGTGTGACGTTGATTCGGTATATCTGATTAAATGTATTAAATAGTTGATATGTACCTATAATATACATACCTTAATTGGTCAACAAAATTGACAACAGCATTTTAATTACTGATTTATTTTTTTCTTTATTTAAAGTTGCTATGCGATACGCAATTTGTTGGACGTAACGAAACGTATTTTTTAAACTGTTCCATATTTTAATAAAACAAACAAAATAAGAATTGAGATAACTGGTAACAAATAACAAGTAATTATAATTATAGTTAGCCCATTTAGGTATATGTCACATTTTCTCTATAGAGTAGTTTAGTATGAAGTGAAGATCGAGACTTTTTGTATATTGCAATTTAATATAAATATTGTTGCAATAAACCTTTTATAACAAACCTTTATATACCGCGTGTATACATACATAATATAATACAACGAAAACTAAATAACAATCAAGAACAAACAAATAATAACATTTAAATAACATCAAACACAAATGTGTCAATGTTATTTTAAAGTAAATATTACAAAATAAAAACAAATTTCGAAAACAACTTGTTCACATAATGAAATTGTTATTATGTCTTACCCAAGAAACATAATTATTAAAATAATTATCACAAAATATGACTCAATTAAAGTTTAACATGAAATAAAATTATTCATACCATATTTTAAAATTAAAAGGCAGATCAACTGAGCAAATATTATTAATAACAAAATTGCTAAAACTTAATTAAAACTATAAAACAATTAAAGCTTGCTTGCTTATTAATAAAAAAAAATCCTTATCATCTAGTTAAAAATGTCTTTGAGACGTGCGAATTACTACTTATAGTAGTAACCTACTACAACATAAAAAAAAGCTTTATTATTAGTAAGTGTCTTTGAGACAGCTTTTCTACTTATAGTAGTTACTTAAAATAATATCACAATAAAGTATTCAGCATTTCAGTCTCCGAGAGCAACACTCATTCGACATACTACAAGCTTATAACACTATAAACATGTACTACAAGTAGGTTTAATATTAAATCCTCTTTAAAATGATACATAAATGATATGGTCACAGATACTCTACTTCTTAAAATCTCGTTGGCCAATTTATATCTTTCAGAACAATTAAAGGTTATGCCAAAAAAACTTCAGCTACCATTCCTACATTATAATTTTTCAGCTAAACTGATAAACGCAGTTTAAAGTTAACTTTTTTAAACTGCATTTAACAGTCTCTAGCTGTTACCTTTATTATAATAGATCTTACCTTGACAACTATTACCTGACAAAGATTACCTTATCGTTCCCTGGCAGCAAATACAATATTTGAGTGAGGTGGAAAAAGTACACCGATTTTTATACACTTAACGAAGCGTAACGATACCTTTATTTTACGGGTTTTACCCTAACATTTATTACCTCTTATAACGGTTACCTTAGCGGTATATTTAATGTTCTAAGTGAGGTAGACAGCAATATAGTCATCGCAAGCATCTAATAAGGCCTGCTGGACCTCCGAGTCCCTGGTCCGGGCCGCGGCCGCGTGGGACGGTAGCAGCAGGGACATACGACGGGTTTCACCCCACGAGTAGTTCAATGTACCTGTTTACATTTTTCATTAATTACAAGTTAATGCTTGAGTATGATGATATGGTCTGACCCGAGGGTAAGTGGCGATGTAGTGTTGGGTGATAAAGTAAAACTTAGTTGATGCGTTTATTACCTTATTTATTACCTTTACCTAATGTTTTTTTTATGGAATTAAGGTAGCAAACGAGCATGCAGCACCGAAGCATTTTCCTACACCGACGCGAGTGATAATTAAATTATAATACGCACATAATTTTTGAAAATTAGAGGTACGTGCAGAATTCGAACCCATTCCCATCGGTTCAGAAGTTCAACTCCCAAACCACTCGCCTAACACTCTAACCTAGCGTTAACTAGACACTCTGATGAAATCTGTATGTTTGGACCCATCGCACGACGAAAACGCATCGCGCCATCGTACGATCGCTGCCAATTAGGACGACGCCTAACAGTTGTTGTTGCCAAATGCAATAACAATTTTCAAGAAATAAAGTTATAATGTCGCTACTCACCATAGTATTTCAGCGGCCAGTGGTGCGGGGAATGCGTCCGCGACAGCAAACAGGAGGGCGTAGCCCCCGGCGTGAGCACCCGCGCCGGCCACCACGGGCACGGCCCCAGTTTGTGCCACACGATGTCGTCATAGCTGCACCCGAAAACAAATACAATTAATCGTTAATTAATTAATCAAAGTGTCACCGGAAAAAGAATTAATTTTATGATTACCCTTTTTTAGAGGCAAACATCTTATCCTCAACTTGTGACCGAATTATAACAAGACTCTTACTAATAACTACTAACTGGATAATAACTTAGTAATTGACTGAAGGTAGCAAACGAGCATGCAGCACCACCTTCCGCTGCCGCCCATCACATCTGTGACCGACATAGAGCGACTCAAATGGGGACTGGGATGGTTACTGCAGTCCAAATGGTGTTAGAACATTAGCGGGCTAGTTTGTTAGTAAGTATGAGGACTGGGGAAAGGTTTATGAAATATGAAAATTGTTGTCATACCCAACTCGAGGCCCCCACATGCAGCTGGGGCAGAGTTCCATATTTTCCTTCTCTTTGTGCACGGAGCAAATAGTTCGAGTGCTGGACAGTATTTTCTCCACCAGGGTGACCGGTTTCTGAGTCTTCTTTGGAGGGTTCTTACGGTCTGAAACATTCATATATTATGATGACTTCAAAAAATGATTGAGATACTAGTCGGAACTGCGCGACAAAACAGGTTGCACTGAAAATCAGTGGCGTTGGTATGACTATTCCATGGCCGATGCTGAAAGCGGTCCATTTTCGTCCAGTAGCTTTATCTTCTTCGAAAATTTATTTTATTTTAATATTTTATTTGCCTTGAATGTTTGTTCATTTATTCATTTACTAGTGGTCCCAGCGTACTTCGTACCGCTTTATAATTAAAAAATGTTTTAGTGATATATCGACAGCAACGCCACCTACCGGGTCCAATTGTGAATCTAAACCATTCTCGGATCCACCTGAAGACACACAAAAAATTTCAACCAAATCGGTCAAGCCGTTTAGGAGGAGTTCAGTCACATACACACGCACACAAGAAATATATATATTAAGATTGCTTACAATGGTTAACTAAATCAAGGTTTTCTTGAACTATTCTGTTCTAGATTAAGCAATAATTATGTATTATGGACTATGCTCTATAGTAGCCAACTTTAGTTAGAAGAGACTCGTGCTCAGCGAGCCATTAACGGGTTGAAGCCAACACACCTGATATGGACTTGCTGACTTACGAAAACAAACTTAATTGCACGGGACTTACGTATTATAGTCGTGAGCCACTCGCGCCTGCAAGCCAGGTGGAATGCTGAAGGGCAGTTGGGACATTCTCGTAGCCTGTCCCCCTCCCCGCACACCAGACACCAGGGGGTGTGCACAGTCACCGGCAAATTGGCTTCGGAGTGCTTCTGCAATTACACATTTAATTTTACATATTATTTCAAGCTGGAATCTCGAGAACGAAATCAATGGAAGGGTTGAGCTGAACTGAGACTCAAGTGAGGAAATGAATGTTGTGTTTACATGAACCCTATACAAAGTAAACATAATGATACATACTTCAGGTCATTTTGAGTGTAAAAAAATAAAAGCGTATTAATGATGAAAGAACGAGAATAAAAATTACATTGTCTGGAAAGTAATGATGACCTCTGGTACCGTTACCGTGTGTTACCTAACGTTTTTAACTTACAGATTCAGAAGAATCCCGGCTATCCATTTGCTTCTGCACAAAGTTGTACCTCCAGCACTGGCGAAGATAATTCTCCACTTCATTCTCTGTCATCACATTCCTTATCACCATCTCGAACTTATCCTCGGTGCTCGCATTTACATTATAAACATAATCCAGGATATGTCTGTCTCTGTCTGCATCAAGGAGAAGTAAGCAGTCATCGAATATCTTCTCTTTCCCACGTCTAACGAATTCGTTGTACGCATTTTCGTACCTCCCTTGCTTCAGAGGCATGTTTCGGATCTCAAATGAAGTGTTGAGGTCTGGAGCTTTTGATTTTGTAGGTTTTACGCTGAGTGGGACAGTGTGGTCTTCTATTATTTTACGCTGCAATGGAATTATTTATTTTTAACAGTGAAAATGTTGGCAAGTACCTCTCGCTTAGTTATGAAACACGCGGCGCTCCCTTACTGGGGACATTCGCCTGTTATTTAAAAGCTCAGATCAGGCATTTGTAACATAAATGCGCAAGTTAAGTATATTATATTATACTATATATATTATACATATATTATATAGTTAAGTATAGTATATTGTTATATTACGGACGAATGCTTGTCGATCAGTGAGAGGCTCATGACAAAGAGTGGCATATGCTCTCATTTTTCTTTATTGCCCATTATTGCCCACAACATTGCCCTACGCTGTCGTCCATGACACAGTACAAGGTTACACGGTAGAAATGGTACTGGCGGTAGGTAGTAGTACCGTGGCGGGCGGCGGTACCACCACAGAGTAAGGGAACAGAGTCAAAGCTTCTAAGAAGCGAGCAAAATTTATACCTATTTTGGTAGGGTTGGCACAGGAGGATACAATTTAATAACAATAGTTATTTGTTCAACAAGATGGCAAACACAAACTAAATAGCTTAAGCGAGCTTCGACGCGAGTTTGCCGACGCTACGGCTGGCCGGCGAACCGCGTGCGTCGTGCGTTTCAGTCGAATTAAATGGATGCGGTTACAGAATATCACAATAACATCTAATAATGTATGAGGTATCTATCTACCCTATACATTAAAAATATTAAATAATAATCAAGTTAGTACTACTTACCTAGTAGAGTCTTTGGGATAGCTAAAAAATGATGTGTTTTTATTCTTTCTATTATTGTTCATACACACTGTACAGTAAACCATATTTACACTTTTATATTAAAACACTAGGTATTATAAAATTACATTTAAACACTATTTAAATTATTAAATTATTATCATTAACATTAAATTAAATGAAAACACGTCGCGCGACGTGTACTGCAGCCCCTGAGCTTGAGCACAGGCCGAGCCGGTATAAACCGATTTCTCTCCGTACGCGACGTAGCGCCTGTGCTCACGAAAACACGCGCCTCAAGCTTGTAGTAGTGTACCTATCGTAGCGCGCTTGTATGAAGCTTTGTCTCTGTTCCCTTACTCTGTGGTACCACCCCGGACGAACTGTACACTACACAAAACCAATAAATGTATAGGTTCCTACATGGAACCTCTACATATAGATATACATCTTCAATACATATACATATACAACCTCTACATATACCTACATGTAAATAGATCCTATATGTATCTAATAAGTTATAGATAGCTCGGTGAGGGCGCCTTATCGTTCACAAATAGTAACCGCACTTCTATCACCTTTGATTTATAAACACGACGGGTTTACAATCAAAGCCTATCACATTGTTACACGGCACTCGTTATAATGAGGTGAACGGCAAAAACTACATAAAAATTCTATGGCCACTTAAGTACGTATCAGCATGTACATTTAAAAAAAACCTACTCGATAAGATGTATTTGTAATGTACGCGTGTTTTTAATAGGTTTCTTCAACGCCTGATACTAAAGAGTGAGCAACATTTTTGGATCAGCATTTGGATATTTTTATTGAGCATGTTACCTCTAATATGTAGTGTGGTTATCATCAAAAAATGATTTTCTACTCAATTAGGTACTCATTGTGTATTGTGCATGTTTTACTGGTTATTTATATGGAGAAATAAATGCATGTTTGTGAATAGGTACTACCTACCTATCTAATTAGGTTCTAATACTTAATCTCTATGAGTTAAAGAGCTATGCAATGACCTAAAATGTATGAAAATTTGAGTCTAAGGAGAAATCCTTTTTTAGAAAACTTAGAACATTAAATAAAGTTTACAAAGTTCCCTGCAATGCATTTAAATATTTACCTACCTAAAATAAATTAGATAAGTACATAGTCTTTATTTGCCAACATTTAAATTATCCATTTTTTATAATAAACCAAACAATATAAAATATTCCTAAAATCCAGGTGGTATTTATTTACTTATTATTTAAGTCTCATAATCACAGTTACACACATTTTTCCAAGGAATCAAGGTACTTAATATAAAGTGTAAGACAAAAATTTAATTCTAAAAAAACTTAAGTGTATGTGGGCAAAATTTATAAAGATTTATAAAAGTTGTAATGCCCATAAAATATTATTTTATATTTACAGAGCTGCTACCAGGACAGCCTGAGAATTGTTTACCATACCAACCATGGGTATAGTTCATCCATCCATCCAGCATACAAAAACACCATAAAAAGAAAAAAAAAACCAGCTGAAGCACCTTCTATATTTACCTTTCTGGGTACAGTAGGAGGTTTCACTTGTGGCAGCTTTACTGTAGGGCCATAGAAGGGCCGGGATCTTTCTGCCAAGTGAAGACTGGTGTATGGCAACCACAACCGGTTTTTGGTCCGCATTATCTCTACATAGTAACACAGCTCCTCTGTCACTGTGATGCCATCACCCTCTGGTGTTATACCTAGAACTGATCGACCAGGTATTTAATCAAAGCTACCAGCTGTGTATTTCGAGCAGTGATAGCTGTGTGGTTGAATGTTGGACTGCCGAACCGGAGGGTCCGGGTTCAAACCCGGCACGCACCACTACTTTTCATAAATTATGTGCGTATTAATATTTAATTATCATTTGCTTTGGTGAAGGAAAACATCGTGAGGAAACCTGCACACCTGAGAGTTCTCCATAATATTCTCAAAGGTGTGTAAAGTCCACCAATCTGCACTTGGCCAGCATGGTGGACTATGGCCTATACCCCTCACACTGTGAGAGGAGACCCGTGCCCAGTGGGACAGTTATGGGTTGTGATGATGATGATGATGACCAGCTGTGGCTTAATACATTAATCAGAATACATTAAAATTACAGTGCAAGGACCATATAGGATAGGATAGGTTTCTTAATCTATCTTATGTGTAACTAAGTATATCAAATTGATAATTTGATCAAACTTTAACATTCAAATTTTCACAATTGATTATTTGATCCAACTTTAACGTTCAAACTTTAGGTACTTTTTAAAGTCAATAGTAAATTTTTAAAGTGATTTGATTGGTAGGTATTATTTAAATTTGAATTCAAAAGCTGGCACACGTCAAATCAGTGGCACTGGCACGCCCTCAAGCGATGAAAATTGAAAGTAAAGAGCTAAACGCCATCATAGAATTCTATAAGCTAAACTGCTATTAACAAACTATTAACTAATTGATAGATTACTAGGTACTTATTGTTAAAAATATTATGTAAAAATATATGAATGAGATGATGTACCCATGTCGTCGTAAAATAATCCATCTTCGTTTTTCACAACTTGAACTTTGGCATAAACTCGTTTGCATATTCGGGCCATTGCAATGTCGCCCAATTTCCAGTGATAAATACTCATTTCTTTTATTAATCAATGCTTATACAATTCACAAGTAAACTGTATACAATACTACCTACTAAGCAAAACTAAACTGCTTCGAAAATGGAAACATTTTTAATTAAAAAAAGGAACCCTGAAGACAAAAAAACACGTGTATCATGTATGTAATGTGTAATACATAGTCGACTGACAAACTATTCTAAGTTAAGTTAATAAAGTCCCATTATTGTCACTAAGTACTCGAGTAGGTAGTTTGATGTTTTCACTTCACTTTTCACTTTTTCAGTTTCATTCATTCGGATCGAACTTAAGTTTCGAGTTTCACTTTCACTAAGCTTTCAAGAGTTTCAAGGGACAAACAAAACAAAACAGTTGACCTTGACATTTAATTGACAAACAAAACAGAAAACATCCCACACCAACACCATACAGTCCTTAAATAGAATAAATAGAGGCTGGTTGGATCATAATAATTAATGTATTAATCTATATCTATAGCCAAAGAGTAAAAAGCGACAGTTCATTTTACGCATTTTCCTTCCATATAATTTTTTTTCGACTGCATAAATTAATTACTTATTTAATTTATTAAGTGATTCGTAAATTGTATTTTTTTTTGCCATTCTCTAATTCTCAACTTAATTTAACTTTTAGAATTTACTGAAAACCTGACTAAGTAATATTCGTTTTTAAAATTTTTAATAACTCATTTACCTACCCTAACAC
Organism: Ochlodes sylvanus; assembly: GCA_905404295.2. NCBI lineage: Eukaryota > Metazoa > Arthropoda > Insecta > Lepidoptera > Hesperiidae > Ochlodes > Ochlodes sylvanus. Next base: position 4,035,307 of record FR990149.1, read on the forward strand.
TTACTTATACTTAATAAATAAGTACCTAACTAACTAACTATTACAAAATAAATAAGTGCACTTAAAATTATTCTATGATGATTTAAAAAAATCACTGTTATAATAATTCTCGATGAGAATCTAAAAGCAAGACTAAAATATTATAGTAAGTAAGTAAGAGAATGTAATTATAATTTAATAATTTCAATAAATTAATAATATAATTCCAAATAACAAATTTAAACTCCTTTAAATATAGCATCTTATATTACATAAATATGTATGCGTATATTAATAAAAATCGATAAAAATTTTGGACAGCAACTGTTTCGGTTGTGGATGATAAAATTAATAAATTATAGAGTTCTACAAGCGAAGTCGGGGCGCGTTACTGGTAATCTGAAATTTTCTCCAACGAACATAATTATTATAAGTATGTTAAGAACATCGTTAGCGAAATTACAACTAAGTTTTATTGCATGCTTATTTACATAAATATGTTACATATTTTTGCTTTTATCTTTTTAGTTATTTCTAAAATCCATCGTTTTATAAATTCTGACAACATTATTTACATTTTAATTCGGTGATTATAGGATTGTATAAAAAGGTCAGAGCGTATTAAACAACACCATTTTACGGTACCTACATAATTAAAAATTTGTTTTACACCATGAAGCGATTCGTACTGGCTTTTCTGTTCCTAGTAACCATTTACTGTTGTAGTGCGTCTACTTCGGTTAACATCGTTTGTCTAATAAAAGCAAGTATCAAATTCATTAAATGCTTTACTGCCAAAGTTGAGGATTCCCTGCACATTGAAGTCATTGAGCATGAAAGTCTGGAAGTTATTCGATCGAAATTTTCAAAATGCGCCTCTCAATTTGTGTTAGATTTGTTACCATGTATAGTTACAGTTCAAGAAAAAATTGAGGGCCATTAACAAAAATGACGATATCATGGATTCCTTGACACCAAAATGTAAGTATGTAATACCTCAAATACAAATTTTTAATTCCTTGCTTCCTTCACTTAATACACTCTAACCGAATTCATCCGTCATATTAAATTGAATCAACTTCTGGCGCATTGTGATATTGCCATATCACATTGTACCAGATCACTTCGTTTTTGTTTTCATTTGGGAAATTGCTTTCAAATACACCGATACAGTCATACTTGGCAGTTTAGATATACAGTAATGTATGACTGAACTCCGTCGTTGAAAAATCATTCGTGAAAATTTTCTAATGTACCTACTTATTTCGTAATTCGGCAGCTCAACTGCAACTTACAAACTAAATGGAAAAAAGTGTCAGAACTACTATTCCCAAATATTTTAGCTATATTCACTAATTACTCAGTTGGAATTTGAGAATGTATCTTTGTCAATAAAAAAATATTTTTTTGTTGCAGAATGAACCAGTGTACGAAAATGAGCGGTAATAGAAAATAATAAAAATAAATAAATTTATTGAGCGCACGCCATTTTTGTTTTAAGTAATTAAAAATATTATGTAGTTTAACGCTTATCATGCTATACCTAATCTCTTGTTGGAATATTATTTAAATAGTCACATAAACTACACATTCATTAAACATATTGTGGCCGCCTAGATGACTCGAAACCCATTCCGGAATACCAGGGCTACGTAAGAGGTGACATAAGTCGGATCTTGCTTGGTAGGCTGAAGCCCAGTTGGCTAGCTACTAGTACCGCCTTCTTGCTTTAATCAGCTGCCAAATGACTTCCGTGTTCCGGCTAGGAACTTGAGAGCCACTATTTTTTTTTCGTCTTCCTTCTTTTTGGCCGGCATCACTTTTTTACTTAAGCTAAGTAAATGCTTGACAACAATCCCACCTGATAGTACTTAAGTGGCGATGAAGTCAAGGATGTTGGATGCACTAACTTATTAAAAGCCTATTCACTCTCCTCTTGAACACTTCCACTTCGGTGAGGGCGGTGAAGTTTACTTTACCTTTAGTGTTACTAATGTCCACGGGCAACGGTGAAAACTTCCTTTAAGTGGCTCGTCTGTCTCTACCTCTAGCACTACACTACACCGAATTTAGGAAAGTTTTATCTACTGCATACTAGATGGCGCTAATAGTATATATTTAAAAAGCTTTTCATGTAAGTATAATTTTGTATTCTCTTGCGATTCAACTCAAAAATTAGTAAAATACTTACTTTAATTTAATTTATAGAATAATTATATAAATATAAATATAAGATGGGAGTTTTATTTCTTTTGAAGCATAACACAACGTGATTCATCTAAAACAGAGATTTATTTATTAAATACAGATAGTTTTACATAAAATTTCAATGATGTTAATGAAATATTTAATACTTACTAACCTAAAACAGAGAATCGACAATTAAATGTTCATGCTACACTATTTTTTTATTACAAAACTTGAAGCGTCTTTTGCACTTTTAAGTTAAATTAAATTCACATTCGTAACTGAGTTTTAAAGAAATTATGAAATTAATAAACAACTTTTATTATAACAAAAAATCAAACACATCTTTTCTTCTTATGGCTGAACTGCTGCATACTTAAATGACAATGTCAATGTCAACGTCACCACAAAGCTTACATCACCCCCCTTCGGAAAGTAAATTTTTTCAACTTAAGTTGAGTAAATTTAGCTGTGAAATCTAAAAATCAACAAGCATAGGAATGAGCTTTGTGGCATGATATAGTCCAATAGATCTTGTACCACGACCGGTGTTTATTTTAAAAACTGAATCCGATATTTTTTCTTCAATTTCAAAGGGACCAATTCTAATTTCATCCATCTTTTTTTTGTTTAATTTGTTCCCATAGTCAACGTATACCTTATCTCCTTTTTTAAATTCATGTTGTAATCTATTTTTGGCAAATAAAGTTTTATTATATTCGTGTGATTTTATTGACCTTTGGAGTGCTATTTTCCTGTCTTCTTCCAAACTTTTTGTTAATAACTGTTCTTTTAATTCATGTGGTAACAAATCTGTAGACTCACCAGATAGCAAATATTTAGGAGAAAATCCTGTTACAGAATGGTTTGTTTCATTGTATCTATTTCTACATTCTTCTGCTATTTTTGACCAATTTGTTTTTCCTTTAGATTCATTCATTTTGCATCTTATTTTATTCACAATAGTCTGGTTTAGCCTTTCGTTTAAACCGTTTGAGAACGGTGAGTCTACCGCTGTAAGTATTAATTGAATATTTCGGTTCTTTAGGTAATTTTTAAATTCAATCGAATTAAAAGCTGGATATTGATCAGAGAGTAAGATTTCTATTGTTTCTTCTTTAGGAATTTTTTCTATAAGTTTAATGAAGTCTCGAGCATGTTGATTCTTAGAACATAGGATATATGCATACCTAGTGAAGTGGTCTACTAGTAGATGTAAATATCTTTTCGTTGATCTTTGACCCCCAAATCCTCCTATTGTGTCCAGTGACATTATTTGAAAGGGTTTATTAGCTGGGCCTAATTGCGACATAAAGCCATATTTTCTATTTAACCTTGTTTTATTTTTTATGCATACCTCACAGTTTCTGCATATATGTTTAATATTTTCTGATAGATTTGGTGCAGTATAAAAGGGTTTTATTTTAGATTCTGTTTGATTTATTCCAGTATGACAATATTTTTCATGGATCTTTTTTATTATAGTTTTACTGTAATCTTCACTTAGAACTATTTTTTTCTTGTTTTTCCCACTTTTTTTATAATAAATTCCATCTTCTAAAATAATGTTCTTTCCGAGTTCCTTTATTTGCAAATTTCCTGCTTGATCATATTTTATGTCATGAATATCAATAATATTTACCGTTCTTAAGTTATCCTCATTATTTGCATCAATGTCCAGTACTGGGTTTCTGCTAAGGCAATCTGCTTCTGTATTATTTTTTCCTGGAAAATATTTTATTTCACAATTATATTGTGATAGATAATGTGACATATCGCCTAATTCATCGTCAGGCCTGTTCCTTATATTTAACTTTTCTAAAGGTTTGTGATCTGTATATACAGTAAAATAGTTTCCAATCAACCAGTGTTGCCAAAACTTTATGCTCTCTTTTATGGCTAAACATTCTAAAAATATAGCTTTTTTACTTTTTTGTGATTCACTTATTTTTTTAGAAAAATATGCTACCGGTTTTTCTTCACCATTGTGCTGAATTTGTTTCAAAACTGCTCCTATCCCTATGGCACTGGCATCTGTGTAAATAAATATTGGTGCTTGCGGATTAAAAATAGCCAGTATTGGTTTGGAACATAAGTAATCTTTAACTTTCCCGAATGCATCCTCACACTGTTCTGTCCAAATAAATCTCTGATCTTTTCTGAGCAATTTATGTAAAGGATCAAGAACTATTGAGACATTCGGAATGTATTTTCCATAAAAATTTATTTTTCCTAAAAATTGTCGTATTTGTCTTCTATTTTGAGGGGCAGGGAAATCTTTTATTGATATCAAGTTGTCCTTTAGAGGTGTAATCGTATTCTTTTGTAATATATGGCCTAAATACTTAACAGAATCACATGCAAATTTACATTTTGTTAATTTTAACCTGAATCCTTCTTCTCGAATAGCCTCCAGCAATTTTTTTAAGTGTGTGATATGTTCCTCAAATGTCTTAGAAAAGATCAGTATATCATCAATAAAATTAACTGCAAATCCTGTCAGACCATTTTTTCTTATAATATTTCCCAAAATCCGTTGAAATATGGCCGGAGATGTCTTAAGGCCGAAGGGTAAACAGGTCCATTGGTAATGACCTTCTTGCGTTACAAAACCAGTTTTGTATCGGTCTGTTATTTTTAAAGGGATAGACCAAAAAGCTGAATTTATATCCAGAGTTGTGAAATAATTACAATTTATTGTTTTTGTTATTAAGTCTTCTATGAGAGGAAATGGTTGTGATTGAGGTATAATTATTTTATTTAAATCCCTGAAGTCTATGCATAATCTACTTTTTTTTCCTTCGTCCCTTTTAAAAGCTAAGGTAACAGGTGCCGCAAACGGACTGTAAGATTCCTCGATCAATTCATGTTTTAAAAGTTGTGAGATTTGATTTTCTATTTCTATCTTGTCTTGGATTGAACATCTATATGGTCTTTTATAACAATATTTTTCAACTTGCAAATCTATACAGGCTTCATACTTCTTCACTTTTCCAGTGTCATATTTATTTTTTGCAAAAATTTCCGAGTAACTATCCAATAATATGTTTATCTGTTTCCTTTGATCAGTATTTAAGAATTCTGTATCTATATTAAATTTGTTTGTATCTATACCTTCATTAAAGTTTACTGCATATTCTTTTTGTTCTATATTTATTTCCATATTTTCATCTTCAAACATATTTTCACTACTTATTTTGAAATTGTGTGTTTTTTGTATTTGGATATTTAAATTCTCATCATGAGTCAACCCAAATTTCTGTATTGAATCTAATCCTAGTATTAGATCATACTCAAAATTTTCATTTTCAAAGATGAATGCATTTATTTTAATCTTTTTATGCAATAACTCCGCATCCAGTGTGATTAACCCTTTAGTTTTACCCCCTCCACTTATTGTTTTTATTGTGTTAGAACAATAATTAGGCTTCATATTTGTCACCTGAACTAATCTTGAATTTATTAATGTTATTCGTGAACCAGGATCATATAGCCCCTTGGCTTCTAATGTATTATTTAACATGACCGTAATCTCAATTAGTGGAGGGAATTTTAGTTTTTTGGATCTTCATTACTCAGTTCAACTTTTAATATTGAATTTGAATTAAGGTTTTTGTCATCGGTTGTTTTTTTTTCATAATTATACCAGCAAACGTTTTCTGGATGAAATCTATTTAATTTTCCTTTATTATCACAAATCCTGCACGGCTTTCTTTCAATTGGTTTTATTTCTTGTTTATTGTATTTATTTCCTGTGTTTAAGTTTTTCTTTGTGTCGTTTTTCCTTGTTAAACTTTCTAGTCCTCTTATGCAGTTAAATAAGTCATTTACTTCTAGAAGGCTTTCTCTGTCTATTCTATCCATTATGAAGTTTGGTAGACCGGTGGCAATCAAATAAATCAGGGTTTGTGTATCTACTGATTTGTTTATTTCTAGTAATAGCCTCTCTTTTTTTAAAGCATATTCTAACATTGATCCTTGTATATATTTAAAATTCATAGCATACCTGATTGGTGACCAGCCTTTATCAGCAAATGTTTCCATTAAGCTTTTCTTCCATACAGACCAATCTGAATCTATTGTATATTTGATAATCATTGAGGTGTACCAATCTATACAATTATCTTCCAATAGTAATCTTAGAATTTCTACTTTTTGTAAATCTGTATCTATTTGTAAACGTGCACATTCAATTTCAAAAGTATTTAACCACTGCTTAATATTTGTTGTATTTCTTGAAAACTTCTCTATAGAAAATTCTGCTACTAATCTCATCTTATTTTCGGGTTTTTTCAACAATGTTGGTTCTGTTGATGACGACTCAGGACTTTGTTCTAATTTTTCAAGTAAAAACCCATCAAATTGTAAGTTACCATCGTCTAAATATGTTGACTTCATTTCCTTGGTTAATGTTATCCAAACCTGTCTTTTATCGTGCCTTTTTTGGAGAGATTTTTTTACTTTATCAAATATTTCATGCTTTAATATTTCTCTGTGTAAATGCACTGATTGATACTCTTTAGGCACAACAAAAGTTTGGTTTTGTGTATCCGTAATTGAGGTTATGGCATAAATATTTGTCTTATTATCATCAGGTTTGGCCTTTACAATAAATTCAAATCTTAATTTCTCCATTGTATCGGTTAATAATAATTATTTTGTTGTTCACATGTATATGAATTGTCGATTTATAAGATGGGAGTTTTATTTCTTTTGAAGCATAACACAACGTGATTCATCTAAAACAGAGATTTATTTATTAAATACAGATAGTTTTACATAAAATTTCAATGATGTTAATGAAATATTTAATACTTACTAACCTAAAACAGAGAATCGACAATTAAATGTTCATGCTACACTATTTTTTTATTACAAAACTTGAAGCGTCTTTTGCACTTTTAAGTTAAATTAAATTCACATTCGTAACTGAGTTTTAAAGAAATTATGAAATTAATAAACAACTTTTATTATAACAAAAAATCAAACACATCTTTTCTTCTTATGGCTGAACTGCTGCATACTTAAATGACAATGTCAATGTCAACGTCACCACAAAGCTTACATAAATACTTTGTGCTACGAGTATCTCAGTTCAATATTAAATTAAAGTACTTATGTAGTTATAGTTCGTAAAAAGGGGTACTTACGAAGATTTTGCTTCAAGTATTGATGATTAAGCAAATGAGCAAGCGATAGCTTAATTTAATAAAACTGAAAAGTCTTGCAGTTAAATAAGCGCGAACTGACCATAATCTTATGACAAAGTTCAACAATTTTTCATGTTCTAATTTTTCGCATCCATGGGCAATTACCAAAACCCTGACAACATTACTAAGTAGAATCTACACGGTAATAGTGTAATACGAGTATATTGTTGGTAAATAGAGAAAAATAAGGACAAGTCCGAGTAGACTTGTCCTGCTCATGGTGCACCTTGCTAAGCAATTAATTCATCTTAAAATTCCTCATAGCGATTCTGCTAAGAATTTGGTTCATAGCAATAAAAAATCACCTTGGTGATATCTATATATGTATTGAATCATTAGAAACATCCATCGCTTGCATTTTAAGACTTCTTACATTCTTATTCAGCCGTCTTGGGAGTAGGTATATAAAAAGACACATCGCACAAGAGTATTTATACAGAAAACGTCTTCTTTGGGTGCTTACTGAAGTTAATTTGTTGTAAACAAAATGAAGCAGCTCGTACTTATTTTTGTGTTTGTAGCAGCCATCGAAACTTGTTTTGCGATAGGTGGGCTTGACATATTATGTGCAGCTAAAGCTCTTAAAAAAATCATATCGTGCTACCAGAGCACAGGCCACGATTTCGCGCACGACACAGCGATACAGCATGATGTCCTAGCTGAAAACACGGATTTTAAGCAGTGTGCTCTGGAATTAGGACTAGAGGTAGTGCCATGTTTGTTGTGGGGCGGCTACGTGGCGACGGACTGATCACATCACTGATTCATACGATAACTGTAAGTACAGATGTAAATGTAGAGAGATGTAAGTAGAGTATCCAACTATACCTATTATAAAAAACGTACCTATACCGTTTGTACGAATTTTTTTATGGATTTAAAATAGCAAATAGAGCACGCAGTATCACCCTTCCGCTGCCATGACAACTGTGATCAACCAAAACATGACATAACTAAATCGGGATAATGGTTAATCCAGTTAGAAGCGGGTGTTATTATGAATGGTAGTTCGTTAATATATAAGTGTGAGGACTGTGGGCGGGGACAGGTGTTATGATACTTAGTTAGTCCTGTTAGTTGTTGTCAGTACCTACCAAAGAGTCCAGTAGGTAAGTTTCAGTAAGTCTGGTTCTCATTCTGTCACATACGTGTTGCTACTCTTAAAGACTAAGATGGTTGGTTTAATAAGCCTCGCAACATACCTACAAGACATGCTAAGTGCTGAGGGATTTTTCCATTTTTAAATCTTAGTCATCCGTGCTCGTGTTGTGTGCGAAGATGAGGTCCTTCTGAGGTATTCCCGGAGCTCTATGACATAGGGCTCTTGAAATAAGGTGTAAAAAGAGTTCTCCTTCAGGGCCGGCGTTGTATTGTTGACTCCCCTGGCGTTACTCGTGTCCGTAGGCGACGATGACCACTTACCATCAGATGGCTCATTTGCTTTTACATCAGCCTGTCAGGCCATAAAATGTCGTTTTACCATTCACTAGTCCAACAGTACTTACTCGCTTCTTTATGAAGGGTGTAGGCATTGATATACCTATGGTAAGAACTTTATAATCTATAATAATAAATAGGTACTACTTACGTTAAATAAATTTTAACTGTGTAGTGTCTAATTGAATGATTATCCTACTTAGCTGTGTTTTTTATTTTTTGTTTCAGATTGACCTCAGAATTTTTGAAAATATATCCACTTAAAAGAACACAATAATTGTTTTATTTACAAACATCATTTTCGTTGTAAGCACGAAATCAGTATGATATGAAATTACAAACGATATGAATTATATAGGACGTGAGAGTCATCTATTGGAGGATAGCAATAATAATATAAATAGTTGTTTTACGTGTTCCCTAGATGGCACCACTCACAACAAAACTGATCAACTTAAACCGAAGAGTAGAAAGGTATTTAAGTACTTACTTAATAAAATTATTAGAACATTAATAAGGCATAATTTATTTTTGAGTAATGAATATTATGTTATAACTTAGGTACTACATTTGGGCTGGGCATTTAATCCAAACGGTTTAATAAACTAAACAGTCATCTACCTATTAACGATACTTCCCACTTTGTGCCTATAGGTACTAAGTTTTAATTATGTTTAACAATAACTATGGTGTCTGGTTTTGGTCAAATTGAAATAATGATTCTGTACCTAACTACTGTCGGGTTTATGGTGATACTCGGAAAATTAAAAAAATATATTATGAAAGAATATAGGTACCTAACAATTACAAAATACCTGTAGGAATACTATTATGTACCTACTATCAAATTATAACGTCATTACACAATTTATATGATATAAGAACTTGTAGCGAGAATTAAGTAGGTACTCACTTACTTAGGTACTCATATTTAAGTAGATAGGTACCTACTTAGTTTGAAAATTTTAAAATCAAGTTATCAAATCAAGTTATTTAATTTCTCATTCATCTAGGTACACAGGTTAATCTCGCGACAAGCTTTTATACTTATCTTAAAAATTGCATGTAATGTGTACATAAGTATTTTGATGTTAATGTATGCATACTTCAAGAATATCCGTTTCCAATAGAAGTGTAGCCTTAGAATATTTTTTTTTATATTATGAAATTTATCTTAAATATAAAAGGAGATTAGTACTGCACAGATCACATAATATAATGTAGAGTAGAACGCGCGTGTTTTATTTAAGACGGCTGTGCACGATTGGTGCATCTCGAGAGAGGCGGGGCATCCCACAGCATCCAATGAACAGCTGTTGCTCTGATCTCAAGATCGGGTACCGATTGGGGGCCGGATTTATCAATCGACTGTGTTATTTTTATTTAGTATCTACATACCTATTAGAATGCCACGTATAACCTGGAGTCAGTGAATAGCCGACTTTAGAAGCATGAGTTTTTTTAATTGGAACATAAATAATTTTTTTTCCTTTTTATGTTTTGAAGAAGCTAGCAATGCAACTATATTAAAATCCAGTTACATTATTACAAGCTTTTGTATTTGTATACCTACCTAAGTAGTATTAAAAGGGAGATATGGGCTGGTTTGAGATTTTTTGGTCAGTCATAATTATTGATTTAGGTACCTAAGTATGTCATGAAATACATAAAGTATTTTGACTTTTTTACAATTATTTATTACAAGCAATATATATGTATTAAAGAATTCTGGAAAAAGAAACGTGTAACTTTTAACCTTGTTGGGGGTTGGAGTTGCCGTTTGTTATTGATTCGTGTGTACCTACCTAACGAATCAAAATACACGTTCACGTAGAATGCGAGGGCTCCGAGAGTTGCGGAGTGGAGTCACAGAGTAGTAATAGTTAAATTTTTTAACTACTCTGTGGTGGAGTTGAGGGCTGCGGCCTGGTAAGGGGACGCCCGAAAAGATCCCAGTTTGGATCTTTGGCCATTAACATTTAATAGATTGAAGTAATTTTCTAAAATAAATGTTATTATAATATCCCACCTATCCCATTGTCTGTCGGATTGACTTGCTTGAATGAAGTTGATTGACTATTATAATTTATCTGTATCGCTCGCGGGCGCGAAGATTTACCTAAGTTGGTACGCGTCACATTGGACGCGGCAGTCAGACAAGTAATTTTCATATTTTTAATTTGTGAAAAATATTAAACTAAATATAAAATATATCAGAATATATTAGACCTTCAAAAGTTTTGCTTGTATTATTTTTATAATAGATACGTACTCATGATGTAGGTACCATTAGGTACAGCTTAATTGAAATTCAGCGCTAGTCACGATCAATGCAACTGCATCGACATTGGCGTGAAAATTGCACATCGGGGGTAGGTACCTACTCGGATCATAGTAAAATACTAAAAAAGATATCAATGCAATAACGCTAACACAAAACTATATAAAGTAGGTATTCTGTAATATTAAATAACATTAATAAAGTAGGTATCTGCTGATAGTCGAGTGTGGTGCGAGCGTTAAGGTGTGACCTTATTCACGGGAAAGTTCAACAGATGCCCATCCACTTTCACTCAGCAATCACCCGCTCCACAGATAATGTATTCATCGATTTTATTTTGTCACGGTCGACTTCACTTTATTGACACATCGAAATTAAAAGTCTGTAAGTTTAACCTCCTACGTCCAGTGGCGGCTCGTGATTTTTTTTTGTGGGTGTTCACTAAAGAATATAGAACTTTATTACTTACCATTATTTATAAACATCATAATGTATAAAACATAAACGTTTTAACGTTGTAATTCATTTTTGATTAAGTGCAATTCCGGGTCGTGGTGGTCCCTTTGCTTTTAATTCGAGGCGCATTTCGAGTGTCTTCTCACAGTTTTTAATAAAAGAAACACTATATTATCGTTCCATTTTAGCACAAATGCATGCACTATTTTTAATACTTACTAATTACTACGAGTATTACCTAATTAAAATTGCAAAGCGCGCGTTTCCGACCAATTTGTTTGTTTACATGGGATCGACTAGTTAAGGTAAAAGTACCATATTCCGGGCTAGTACATTAATCCGTAACATTTTGATTTTTGTCGCAAAATAAGAAAACTGTCCGTAAAATCCATAATTTATTGAATGTCACTACAACTACAGTTCATATAAAATCAAAATAACACGATGTTTGAATATAAATAATCATTCTTAAAGCCGTATCGAGCTTCCGAAGAGTCAGTAGCGGCCCCCGCGACGTTTCAGTACTATGTTGTTAACAGTGAGCGTAAAGCGACAGTGCATTTTCGTAAGGATCTTATGTGACACTGGTAAGTTAATTTAATTTAATTTTGTAATATTATTAATTGTTACTTATTAACAGAAGGTTTCAGCGTTATTTCGAGTTATAACAAACCATATTTTGAGAGAAAATATGACTGCCGGAATTATGTTCACAACAGTGAAACGGTGAACATAAATACGTGCTGTATTACGTAATAAGGGTAAATTAGTATGATGTGTTTATGGATTTTATTCCGAACTGGGGTTAAATACTTACATAAATATGACATAAATTAATTAAGTAATGATAACAGATTAGTGTGACGTAATTACGGTATATGCTTTTTTTAATTATAATTCTTAAAATCGAGTTTGAAATTATGACATTTTATGTTATACTAAAGAATCAATACAGTATGTTATCGAAATTAAATTAAGTTTATTTCAAAAAGTAAATAAGGATAACTATTTATATCGATGTTGTGCACATAATAGTTATATTAACTTTTAATATATTCAGATATTTTATTTAATTTTTTTAATTTAACCTATTTTCTTCAATGCCGTAATAAGGGACAAGAGTTTTTTGCTTATGTCCCATATTCCGGTATACCGTACGGTATTACGTAGTATAGTAATAAGAAGCAGAAACAAGCAGCTAGTGGAAAAAATTTCTGGGGAACTTCCGTGCTTCGGAGGGCACGTAAAGTCCGTGGTGCTCAGGGTTATGCTCAAGGCCTCCTCAGGTATGAGGAGAGACCCGTGCTCAGTAGTGGTCCATTAATGGGTTGAAGCCAACCAGGCCTGATCTTAATATTATTATGAATTGATGTTCCTTAGAATAGGTAAGTACTCATAACTTATGTTCTTTAAGATTTTTGTCATAATAAAAGTTGTAAAATTGTTTGTAATTTTGAATTTTCGTTAATTATACTTTTTTTTTAATTAAATTTTCACGATGGTGATTATTTAGTAAACAGCAGCTCTCATTTTGTCGCAGAAGTTTTATGGTAATTGTTTTTATTTATTTATCCGAAAGAACAATTATATCGTACTTAATAATTTTAATAAAAGTATAAATTAATACAATTAGGTAGTTTAATTCATTAAGTATATTCTTAAAGACATGTATGATGATTTTAGGTCAAAGAAAACGTATGCTAAAGATAGTACGGAATTATGTACAGTGATTGCCGGAATTAGCTCCGACGCCAAATTTTAGTACGGAATTAGAGACAAACGTGAGGTTCAGCAAAATAACGATTATTCCTATAAATTAACGGCTACGACGGAAAATATTTTTCAACATTTATCTTATAATACCAATCTAGAGAATAAAACAATTTTTAGCCCTAGAACCTTCCTACTTTTTCTAAAAACCAACCTCAAAGTCAAAAGTGCCTTAATAGTCCGGAATATGGGACATTTACCTTACCTTTAATACATCGGAGCCAACGCTGGCGCAGCGAGTAAGTACAGCGCAGCGCATAACTCCCTCGCGTTGCCGCTCCGAATTGTCACACCGAAATTTGGCATTGGCATCAAATTGGCAACGCCGCGCGTGATCGGCGCTCCAAATTCGATTAACTTTCCATACGAAATCTTCTGTTTCAACCGTTGATACTTCTCTTTCGCACTCATTGAAATTAGTTCCAGGAATTGTATTAAGCTTTATTTTCATAGGAGCGCAATCTCTGGGCACTCCACTCGATACATCTTGAAAGTAAATCTTGCTAAGAAAATTTAAACTTGGTATGTACTTATGTAGGTAATTTTTTATAACTTTATACTATAGTAAACAACTGTTACGAGTGTTTATTGATAGTACAGGGTAATAAAAAATATACAATATGTTTGTAGTTTTTGTGGGATGATATACATTTATTTTGTGGGAGTGCACTGCTCCAGCGCTCCTTAGGACGAGCCGCCCCTGCCTACGTCTATTGTAAATTTCTTGCGACTGCGTCGGTTAAGTCGGAAATCTCGTAAAAGTAATTAGAGTTTTAGGTAGGTCATCATCATCATCACAACCCATAACTGCCCATGGCTGGGCACGGGTCTTCTCTCATAATGTGAGAGGTACAGGCCACAGTCCACCACGCTGGCCTAGTGCGGATTGGTGGAAAGGTGCAGGTTTCCTCACGATGTTTTCCTTCACCGAAGCAAGTGATAATTAAATTATAATACACTCATAATTTTTGAAAATCAGTGATGCGTGCGGGGTTTGAACCCGAACCCGGGGAGGGTCGGGAGTTCAAAGTTCAACATCACTGCTTTATAGGTAGGTATATTGTAATAACTAAGTAATAGGGTGCATCCCTACATTAAAATTTCCTAAAAACATTTAATATCCTCAAAAACATTTTTGTTTTCAAAAACAGGGTGTTTAGACGAGGTGCTAAAATAGTTTGGACATAGCAAAAACAAAGTTCGTTGCGCCGTGATCCGTTGATCCGCTGTCAATTGAAAACAATCGAACACTTTTTATTGGTCGGCTCGTGCTGGCCCGAGCTTCCGGTACTGGTCCGGACACAAGTCTTATTTTAAAAATGTTATATTTAATCACTGGAAAAAAAAATTATTCACACAAAAACACTGAATAATTATTATAAAATCGACATCAAGCTAAATTCTTCATGTTTCTAATGACAATTATTTAATTAATAGTTTTACTGATACACTGGCCAAATACGGAGTAGCAACTTCACACAATTTGGGAACATGAAGGAACACATGATTTGACTGCTTGATGAGTAGACAAGCAAGCAGATGGTAAGTGGTAAGTATGGATGGTAAGTGATCACCGACGCATATGGATATTGATAATAATACCAAAAACTTTATTGATGCGTTGCGTTGCCGACCAAAGAGGAAATGGGGTCTCACATTAGGCATAACTGGCATAATTATATAGACTGAAAATGATGTGGTGTCGTGGGACACCAGGTAGGAACGAAGTTCCTTCGGCTAATGTAGAATCGACACAAATTGCAAAAAAAATCGTGCTCAATTTTATGTAGGTTTTCTTGATTTTTCTCTTAAATTTTGCTGATTAGTTTTTATTTAAGTACAAGAAAGTATTTAGGAAATTCAGTATTTTAAGAAATAATATAAAATAATATAAAATATAATATATAAAACAATAATATAAAACCCATGTGTATCCATTGTTATATAAAAGTATAGAATAGAAAATAAAAATGCATAAATTTCATTTGTGTTTTATTTAATTAGAGAATCTTGTATATTAATCAAATCACAAGCTATAGTAAAAATATGGTTAAATGGTATATTTGTCTGTTCTTGAATCAAGTTAACTAAATAATAACAAGTTAAAGGATTGCCAATATAAGAACGGGGGCTTTTTTTAATTTTATTCAAGGTACACTCTAAGGCAAATTTAAATTTTCTCGTCTTTTGTCATCCTGTATAATCACTACAATCTGAAGAAGACTCCATTTGAAAAGATATTGATGATTCTGTGAAAGTTACAGAGGGAGTATAAGATGTATCACTATCTGATTGTTCTATTTTTTAACAATTTTACTCAAATAATGTTTAATTAAGTTTTTCCAAAACAACTCATTTATTCTCAAAATAAGTTAGCTTTTCTCAAACAAGTTGGCTTTTCTCAAAATGAGTAAACTTTTCCAAAACGAATAGGCTCATCGAACGTCACTCAATTAAATGTCTCTTAAAACAAGACTAAGAATAATTACATCTAACCTGTATACATAGCTCTCATATGTATCGTCCATCCCGATACAACTGTCCATTGGCACTCTCCAATAACAGAACTGAGCACCTCTCTCTAGTGTCTTATAAGAGCTATGCATTGTACAAAAATAACAATGATCAAATAATAATTTCAATGAGTTACGTTCGACAAGATGGCTGAATTTTATTAAATTTTCAAAAACAAAAGAAATCTCATTACAGTGAATTAATCATCAGTCTGGCTAACTTACTAAGCCATATCATAAATAAATCCATATGTTACAACCCTATTTTCTTTTTAACTATTAACTAACCATTTAACTGTAACTGTCAATAATTAATTATGTGACCGTCTCTAAGTATCTAGACTACACCAGTAAACCCTGTGTGATAAAGCCAAAGATGGGTAGGTACTTCAAATGTTATACTCCTAGTACCATATTACCACAAAATTACCAAAAAGTTATTAACTTTATCAATGTCATAATTAGAACTCAATATTTAACTTCAAAAACTCATTTTCTTGATAATTTAGTTCCATTGTGTCTAGATTATCATTTTATTATTTTGATGTTATTCTATTTCATAACTAATGAATAACAACTCAAACTCAAAAAGTCCAACATCCAAGCTTTCTCAGTAGCTAGTTTCTTACGGATTCTTTATCCCAGCTTCTGATATCGGCGTCAGGTAGGCCGGGTGTGGGTGTTTGTATGGTTTTTCAGTCGATTCTACTCTGTTTAGCATGTATTTTCATGAAAGTAGGTATTCTTCACATAACCTCCGTTGTGGGCTTATTCAGCGATTCTCAATATTGATTTAAACGTTTTAACCACTCGCTCTATCCGCGATATCACATTTTATTATAACTTCATCAACAATTTTAAGAGACTCCGCGACAACTTTCATAACTTTTTCCGCGGGAACTCAACATAATCATATTCTCCGTTTTCTGACAGATCTCGCAAACTCCACTTACATAACCAATGTAAAATATATTATATTTATAATATAAATATATATTTATTAATAAAGAATAAACTAATACTTACGTATTTAATTCTTTTGCACTGAATAAATATAGTAATAATTTCCCACTATTATCACTGTCACTTTCACTTGCCATTTTCTTTTACTATATTTATTTACTATATTATTATTTTATATTACTATATTATATTATTAGTTTATGAAATTATATGATATGAAAACTAATTAAGGCAACGGCGAACGAAATGAAACAGGGAGAAAGAGAAAGGTAATATACACTACTCGCTTGTGTATGCGACTGTCGCGCATGCGCACGTCTCATTATTCCACGCATTCTTCCTTACGGTTTTACTATCATATATTTTTCAGTTCGGTCGCCGTAGCAAAACCTATCCCCTCCAAGCCTGCCGTAAGGAACTTCGTTCCAAAAAAATTCGAGACGCAGAATTAGAACTCAAACAATTCAATCAAACGTTTATTGTTTTATTGTCATATCATTAATTGACGATTTTAAATTTGACGACCCCAGAGCCCACTTAATTGTAGTCCTGCTTGAGATTTTTGCTTGAGATTTTAAGCAACGGGTTCTGGGAAGAATAAATTAATTATCGGCCGGGGCATATTTATACTATGTCGATGCCACCCGCGACACACGGAATCCTAGTACAGGGGTGTGCTAACGTTTATTTATTTATTTATTTACTGAAGCAAACGACCATGTAGAACCACCCTTCCACTGCCGCCCATGTGACCGATACAATCATGTGACAGATACAGAATCATTCAATCAATCAGAAAGCAAATCGGGACTTGTAAACGGTGTTAGAACGTTATTCAGTTACTTCGTTAGTATGTATCAGAACTGGGACAGGGACTACTGTTAATTATAGTTCTGTTACTAATTGTCAACCTTAATAGTCCAGTTATTTATTTAATTTAATATCTGATTCACTTATATATCCGACTGTACCGCAGTACCTTTGTCAGCATCTGGCGTCAGTTTTTTCATCACTCTCTTTTTGTGTTACACCGGCTTCTTATTACCGGACAGGTAGCCAGATGAACTTTTACCCCGACTCGTAAACATTATTATAATATGAATTATAAAGCCAATCCTCTATCTGTTTGAACGCGATTATCTCAGAAACTACTTTAGAGATTATCGTCCGGTTTTTACTAAAAGAGTTATTCACGAATCTTAAAATAACTGTAAAAAAAAGCAGTAATTTCGAGTGCCTAAAATATAGACACACACAGTCGTAATCTATTGTTTGTGTAAATTTTGTGTTGTGTAATGTTTGTGTTATTTTAAAAATTGGTATTGAAAACGTACAAAAACGTATGTATTGTGTATTAGTATGTACCTATGTATGTATAAGTTTAATGCTCTAATAAGAGGCAAACGAGCAAGCGGTTTACTTAATGGTTACACCTTCGCTCACCCACCACCATGCATCATCGCACATTAGCAAGGAAGTCAACAACGCGTTGCCGGCCAAGAAGGAAGCGATGGACCCGATTTTAATTTTGCCCCGAAACATTAGGTGACACTAATTAAACGTATACAAAATAAAAATCTTAAACACGAGCCAAAAGGGATGTAGCTATTCGATACCGTTTTTATTCTATTTATTTGGAACATTTTTTGTAATTAACTCATTACCCAGCTGAGTGAGATGACAAAAATACCGGACAAGAAAAAACGTTGAGTTTCTACAAACATGCTGTCCTCTTTTATTTTTGGGAAGACGAAAGGGACGCACCCTTTTCTCGACTCTTTGCAATCCGTAACTGTTTCATTTTTGTGCACGATGTCCTTTCGAGTACAATTCGAAATTCGAAAACTTCACTGATTAAAGAAAACATTGTAAGGAAATCTGCACACCTGACGGTTTCCTACAAAGGTCTTATAGATCTGTGAAGGATGTCAATCTTCGCTTAGCCATCATTGTGCATTGTGCTCTAATTCCTTATTAAGGAATCCTTGCAGCGCTTGCTAAATCGCTTATCACATTAGATTGAATGTGTGTAAATAAATAATCGAAATTATTAATAATCGAAGTAAATAAATGAGTAAATAAGTAATCGATAACGTAACACACTCATAGCCCCACACTAGCATTTCCTGTATCGTATAGACAACATACAAGAAAATAAATTAACACACACCCAGACAGAGAATAGAAATATAAACTCATCATTCTTTCCGCTTGGGAATCGAACTCAGAACCCTTCGAACGTCTATCCGGCATGACTGCGCCATACGGGTCATCGTAAGGAATAAAGTAAAAAAACGAAACACCTAACCAACAATTACTCAATAACAGTGTAAGCAACAACAAAGTAACTAGTTATTCGGCGCGTTACTACAAATATACGAACTACAATACTAGTTGGTAACTATTAACTATAATTACAGTGTAATAGTTATGATGTAATTACCATTAGCGCATTATGCAACGGCATGTGATGTTCGCACGAGATGTTTAATTGTGAGATTACACGGTCAATGTCGGCGTGACTCATGGAGTGGTACGAGGTATGAGCTGTAAGCGTGGCGTTGGCGAGGTGTAAGCATCTATACGAAAGTGAAAGGATAGACACTGTTTAAATACGAAATCTCGGAAACTACTTGACTGATGAAGAATGAAATTTGGCAGGCAGGTAGTTTATTAGGTTAGTGTCATGTTAGAACGGATTTTGAGATATTTCACCCATAAATATATTGAATAGCAGTTGATAAATAAGAATAGGAGGGATTAATAAATTTTCAGGATCTGGTTACAAGATTATTTAACGTTAAACAATCAAGACTAGCTACACTCAGCACATTTTTATTTTAATGTTAATAGACGTCAGGTCACCGACGCGTTGCTAGCCAAAAAGAAGAAAGAGGAAAGAAAGAAAGTACTGGCAAATTAATAAACACTAAACAAGTAAGTAGGTAAGTAATTATTAAACTTCTCTTTGTACAATTAAATTGGCAGTTAATCGCTGGTAGTTCCAATTTGAACCACACAACCTCTGCCTACTCACACAGACAGACAGGCAGACGAGATGGCCGGCCGGCAGCTGACCGCCAATTAAATGGCTCGTGCCGATTTTGATACTTGATGTGAGCCAATAATTAATTAATATATTCCATTCCACTTTCGTTATTAATTGGAAATAAATTCCAATCTCATTTAACACATCTGCACTATTGAGCGATGCCCTTATATTTTTAAAGTGACATGATTTAAAATAAAATATATTTTGGTGCGGCAATAGTAACTAAGAATATAATAGTCTAGTTAGAAGTATTCGTTGATAGATATTTCGATTTTAATGTTCAATTTGTCAGTAATTAAGTATAACTTTAGTAATTTTTATCTTAAATATCTACTATTACTTAAATGTAATAATGTAATGATATTTGAATTGGGTAGCTATTACTGTATGTAGTAAAAATGATCCCTATTTAATAAATACATGCCTATATTAAGTTAATTACCGGAATTCTGGATCAGTTGTTCTGGTTATTTCGGGGCTTGCAAAACTATCAAGATTCGGATTTTTACATTCAATTAATTAGCCTACAGTTTGAAGGTAATAGTTTTGTTTCAGTACCTATATTTTTATGGGTAAGTAACTTCGGGTTGTGAGTATTGAAAATGTTTTTTAATTCTTATAAGATCTATTAAAATTTAATGTAAGATTTATGAAGTCAATGAGTTGTTGTTAATTGTATGCATTAGTTATTACTATATTTCTACCTGTACAGTCAACTTTGGGTAACTTTAATTGCAGGGTAACTTTGAACCCCGTTGCACGGAGTTGATATTTTTAATCTTATTTAATTTATCGAAACTTAACCCAACCCAACTTATCTTATTTGAAATATTTTATGTACATAACGCGTAATTTTTTTACGGCCAAGCTCTCCGCCAATGAAAATAATGTTTAAAGTTGGGTAGGTACTTTGAAATTCAAAGTTCCCCGCGTTAACTGCACTGGCTATTACTGTGTAGGTATATTTATTTTATTTTAACTTTGTAATAAATTTCAAATACCGATATATTTCTATATTATGTACTTATTCATTTATCTACATATATCGTGAGTTAATAATCGCTACCGAAACACGATACCCGGTGTTGTTAACAAAAACGAACAAACTACAAAAATGTCAACAACAAAACTTTCTAGGGACAAATGTTTGTTTACGAAACTGTACTTAATTGGCATTGCCATACCCAAACAGTAGGATTAACAACATTTATTAAGTATAAGCATACGGCCTTATCTTACCTTGTCTACTGATACGTGACTGTCAAATATCAAGTATCAAGACTCTGTAGACATGCGCACGCGCCGCGGCAGATGTCCGCAGCATCTGTTCACGCACACAGAGACGTCGGTCATCTCGTTTCACGCACACCAACGCATCAACCTGTCGCGCACAGCTGATAGCTACCTGCGTGGCTTTCTTTTTTAAAAATAGGAAACGATGCAGTCATAGTTTTTATAGGATGGTTATGGTCAAATAAGATTTTAAAGGATGTAACGAGTTTAAGTCTTATTTGAATTATGTGTTTTTTTCTAGCAATAGCCGACAAATGGACGGACTGGTCTTTTTTATGTAGTTAAATAGCTAACAAGCATTCTATTTAGTTTTTTGTAATTAAGGTACTTAGCAAACGAACATGCAGCACCACCCTGCCGCTGCCGCCCATTTGTGACCGTCACAGAACAAGACTAAAATGGGAACTAGGATAGTTAGTCCGGTTAGCAGACGGTGTTAGAACATTATTTGGTTAGTGTGTTAGTAAGTATGAGGACTTGGACAGAGACTTAGCGATAGGTAGTCTTGTTAGTTGTTGTTAGTATTGCATGTGTTAGCGAGAACAAAAATTTAAACTCATAATTCAAATTTCCACCTCACTTGGAATCGAACCCAGGCGCCTTGGAACGGCGATCCGGCGTAGTGAGCATTGCACCATACTAGTCGTCATAGTCATGGGTACATATGCACATACATACGTCGTAGTAGCGATAGAATTAGCGACATGAGGTAAAGGCTACCGTAAGTTTAATGAGAGGTTAAGTTACCACGCAACAGTGACGAGAAATCAGCAGAAATGGTCCACTTGTCACCAGTGGTGTGACGGCGTACAACGCGTGACCGATTGCTGGGTGCTGATGGCGGTAAATTGACGCTTTGGTGACTGGTATCTGCCACTGGTATAGTACTGCCGACGGTTCTAGGCCGCTCTGAAGTTAAGGTGGCGGTTCGCGTCCGCGACCGAGACAGGAGACCGAGACCGGCGATAGTGCGCAGGTATTGTACTTTAGAGAGAGATAGCGACACGAACACTGAGCGTGTGACTGAAACAAACAATGCTCAAAGTGACACCCCGCGTGTCTTGCCACAATTTCGACCCTAAAATTGACTTCTGCGCAGCGATCGAACAATGTTCAGGGCGGCCAAGAACCGCCGGCCGTACTTTAACTGGTAACTGGTAACTGCCAATTGGTTACATTCATTGGATGGATCAAACGTAATAAGGCTGTCTTTATAGCTCTGTTGGTCGAGCTGAGAGGTCCCGGAGTCGATTTCCAGCTTCAGTAAATTTGGGTGATCTTTAAAGTTCGCGGCCTATGGCTTCAATAAGGCCAATTGGTCATGTTGGATTGCTTTTTGGAACCTAAGTTTTCTTTGGCTCATATTTGATCGAAAATTAAGAGGTGAGTGCAGGAATGTGAACCCGGGGCCCCAGTTCCGGAGTCCAACATCGAACCACTTGGAATCACCGCTCTTCTGTTTATCCTATTAATATTATAAATGCGAAAGTTTGTATGGATGTATGAATGTTTGTGGCTCTTTCACGCAAAAACTACCGAATGGATTTTGCTAAAACTTTACAATAATATAGCTTACACATCAGAATAACATATAGGCTATAATTTATAAAGATATAGTGTGAATTATCCAGAGTTTCTCGAAGCGAAGCGAGGGCGGGTCACTAGTATTTCATAAATTCATGACTGTCATTCCGACCGCGATATCCGTGAACCGTCCATATAATCACGGTGAAGATATCTTACTTCATGTTCATAACAGTTGTAGTCGATTGAGGTGATTTCACTTTACAGATATGGTTGACTTGAGTGCAGTGCGATTACGTAATGACGACAATAGGTAATTGTTGAACGTGCAGTTTAAAACACCAGGAGGCCTACTACGAAAAACGAAAGTCGACGTTTCGGACGACGGATCGTATTTTTTCCTACCAGTCAAGGTCGCCAAATTGTGTTTCGTGTGAACATATGGAATTTTCTTAAGAAAACTCAATGCGATTTTCGTATAGGAAAAGTAACACGTAACACCTTAAACTCAAATCATTTATTTCATGTCGGTATGATGCACACACTTATGAACGTCAATTTTTTGCATTTACCACCGTTTCGCTAAGGCGCCTTTAAAAATTGAATTTTTTTAAATCTTTGAGGAGAAAAAGAAACGGCGAAAGAAATTCCTCGGCACATCTTTTAAAAAAAAATAATGCTTACTGTATTACGTTTCGGAAGACGTAATACTTAGATCGTATTTTTTTAAGAAAAAGTACGATCCGTCGTCCGAAACGTTGACTTTCGTTTTTCGTAGTAGGCCTCCAGGTTATTCTGTTCTGTTAACTTGCAATGTTGACAGTTGTATGATGACGTCGAACACTACGTTCAGGATTGGCTCCGGAGTCCAGACAAGGTAACTCTTCAACGGTTAACTGCAGTGACTAAATTTATTGTATAATTCACTAAGCATTATAAAAGCGTGTTTTTATTTTTGAAGCGAAAACTTCTCTAGCCCCGTTGTGCACTTTTTGGTAGGGGAAAATCTTATGGGTTCGCGTTACCGACATGCTGTGACGTAGTGCGCCGGTTCTGTGATGCGCAGCGGTCTGCTTGAATAGAAAGAAGATTAAACATCACCATCTTTAAAGGATTAAAAGATAATCGCAAAAAAATAACACAATTAATTTAATGATCTTCCCATATTATTCTAAAACATTTTCTTAAGACTTTCCAAGAAGCAGTGATAGCCGTGTAAGCAGTGATAGCCGTGTGGTTGAACGTTGGACTGCCGAGCCGGAGGGTCCGGGTTCAAACCCCGCACGCACCACTAATTTTCAAAAATTATGTGCGTATTAATATTTAATTATCACTTGCTTCGGTGAAGGAAAACATCGTGAGGAAACCTGCACACCTGAGAGTTCTCCATAATGTTCTCAAAGGTGTGTGAAGTCCACCAATCCGCACTTGGCCAACGTGGTGGACTATGGCCTATACCCCTCACACTGTGAGAGGAGACCCGTGCCCAGCAGTGGGACAGTTATGGGTTGTGATGAAGACTTTCCAAAATCAGCTATCAGCTAAATCTACTTAATATTCATCAAGCATTCTATTCGCATGTAATATTGATGAGGTACCCTAAAATTGCCATATTACAAAATATTTACTTATTGAAAGTATTCCTGATTAGAATCGCGTTTCCGTTCTTTTCCGAGCGAGCCAATTTAATGCGACTTAATGTAAATAAATGCAAATGGCCACCGCCGTTACCTGAATGCCCGAGCTTGGCGCCAATTCATAATGGAACAGTTTACCGAATGGTTTTTGTGTTTAAATATCGAACTGGAATTTAAAATTGGAATCATTGAGCTCCCTGGTTCGATTTGCACGATTTTATAACTCGATTCCTCTGTGTCGGTTATTGATGTTTTAAAATTTTCTTTATGTTTATATTTCTTTTTACGTAATGTATGTTATTGTTAATGCTTAACAACAATCCACCTGAATGGTAAGTGGTGATGAGGTCCGAAATGCTGAGTGTATTATACCAGCGTTACCCAAAACGTTTTCTTTTCAAGGTGCTCTTGTGTGTAGGTGTAGTGTATGGTGAGGTATCACCATAAAATAAAAGTACATTTTTAATTATCGTTTATTTTTTACTAATATCACTTAGTATAATCAAGAGAAGGTATCGATTGAGAAAAATATGAAGTGCTTTAGCAAAGGCAATTCAAACTTGCCATTTTTCCTCCGGCGCACTAACTGACTACCACCGTACACCAGTGTGCGACATCAAACACTTTGCTTTTTTTGATAACTTTGTATCAGTCATTGTAGTTAGTAAGTAAATGATTAAAAAAAGAAATCTTTGTTGATCAAAAAAAGGTTACCCAAAAGATAAGAATAAGTAATTCAACACGTTGACATAATTAAGGCAACACCTGGACGTAAGAAATAAAAAGCTTAAATATTTTATTAAAGACGATGACGGCACATATATCATGGCCTCATTAGGACGGTTGACCCTTAAAAACAAAGCAATCTTGTGATCTCTCGACTGGTCCAGACCGCAAGGTGTGCGCGCACGCGCTGCGCGAACGTAAACAACGCACCTGCAGTGTCAATGCACCCGAAGAATCACTTTTTTAATCTGTTGCCAGTATTCTATTTCTACCTCTAGTATTGAATTACTGAGAACAGGTAATATTATTAATTTATTTTCAAATAACACGGATAAACCATTAAAAGTACCTAATAAACAATGGAGAAGGCAAAAGGGTCAAAATATTACTATCAAATACACCTAAAATCCGAGCTTAGGTCATATACATTACATAACTTTTTATTTCACTTCAATACATGCCGTAGTATTTCCGAAGTTATAAAGACGAGAAGTTCAAGCCCTTTTTTTAATTTCCGCGCTTACGCTATGACGTCACGACGTGGCTCGGCCGCGAGCATGATACGGCGCAAGTATAGAAAATATGGGTCTATGCAGTTCAAAAATCTATAACTTTCTTATTTCTATAGATACAGACTTGAAATTTTGCATAGATGTAGTAGATAGTATGTGAATTATATATGTTATTTTATTATTGATAACTAAGGTTTGCTCGCGGCTTTACTTGAGTTTAAATTAACATTTCGGTCAAAAATCCCTATCAACTACGCGCGACTACTGAGAGATGACGTCATCGAGTAGTGACCGCCCGCCTGCGTTTTTAAAAAAACCAACGTCCGTAAATACGCACTTTGATCGTTAATATCTCAGCCATTTATTGAGATATGGAAAAAGTAAAAACACAGTTTTTCTTGTAATTTTTTATAGATTTATTTGACGTGTAAAAAAAAATTCGTTTGCCTGGTCCATTAAAGAAAAAAAAATATTACCTAAATACATAATTTTAAATTAGAATAAACATATAGCCATAAAGTATTATTTTAATCATCATCATCACAACCCATAACTGCCCCACTGCTGGGCACGGGTATCCTGTCACAATGTATAAAAAGTAAGTATTAAAATCAAATCATTCATTAAAAATATCTCCAAAAATCAAAAATCAAAAGTAGTTAACTTAGAATTCAAAATAGGAATATTAATACAATACTTAATGGATATTTGCAACATTTCCCCACAATTTTATTCAGTTTCAAGATTTCTATTGGTAAGCGTCGTAAATACTAGGCAGTTTGCATTTTGATTATGTCCATCCAATGTCCATAAAATGTTAGATATTGTGATTTTCCTTTAATATATTCAGTCATCATATCAGTCTGTTTTTTCTTCTATACTTAGTTTAATTCATCATAATTATCTGTAGTTATGCTGTAATTATATACCCAGTGGCGTAGCTAGCATAGGTGGCACCCGGGGCGGATTTTATAGATGTCACCCTAAAACTCAATCGAAACTGTTAAAATAAATAAAAGTTATAATCATTTACGTTTTATTAAAATATGAGTACCTATTACAAATATTTGTTTATTATGTAAAACAAATTTAGTTTGTTAAAAATTAAAATTTCTTCCTTCTAGCTTTGACACTAGCGAACTCCGAAATCACGTCTTCAAAATTTATATTTTGTGTTGCTTCATGTTCTATCGTTAAAATACCAAGATTGTTTAATCTGGTTTCGGTCACTGTAGACCGCAAATAATTTTTAATTAATTTTAATTTGCTGAAACTTCTCTCACATGAAGCTACTGATGCACATATTGTTATAAATAACTTTAGTGCTACCGTTAGATTCGGAAGAGATTCTGTAAAATCCCATTCCACAATAAATTTCAAAAAGTCCAGTATCACCCAATTAGAGACAGTAATATTAGCCGCTTTTAAATGTCTTCTCAATCTTGGTATTTCTAAAAGGAGTTCTGTTTCTGATACTTCATCGTAAAGGTTAGTAAATTTTGATATAGCTAATTTTAACTGTTCAGTGTTTGCCGAAAGCAAGGTCTTTGACTGCACAACCTCAAACAATGAAGCTACGTCTTTAATGGACTTTACTCTTGTTTCGAGTTCAATATTGAATCTGTCAATGCATTCTAACATGTCCTTTTGAAGTTCCGCTCTAAGTGTAAGTCCAGCATCGGTGGACGACGCTAACTCACCGGGCATGCGTTTCTTGCGACGAATTCGTCGTTCCATCGAAATGTTGTATTTTTCCGATTTTTGTACAGCAAAATCTATTGCCTCTTCTGCTAGATGCAACCGTTTCTCTCCAATGAATAGACGAAGTGCTTCTAGTTTTATGATTATTTCATCAACACATAAACCTTTACTTTGTAATGCAATCTGAGCATTGTTCACTTCCCTTAGCACATAATTCCAAAAGAAAAGAAAACAAAGAAATGAGAAATTGCACACAGCAGGCATAAGATTTTGTGCAGCACCTCTAGTTTCTAAATTTACGTCTTGGTCACATAGTTCCTCAATTGCAGATATTATCCCATCAAAATTTTCAGCCAATACTTTTACTGCACCGTAATGAGCACTCCATCGCGTTGTCGAAAGTCTTTTAACAGATGCTTTGCTGTGATTGAGGAGCACTTCCCAACGGCTTGTGGAAGTTGAAAAAAAGTTAAATATTGTTTCCACTGCTCCGAAAAATGTAACACAAGTCACATTTTGTGCGAACGAATGTTGGCCGCATAAATTAATTGAATGATCTATACAACCAATAAAAATTGCTTTATTGTTTTTTTCTTTTATAATAGCTTGTACTCCTCCGTGTATACCACTCATAACTGCAGCATTATCATAACCTTGAGAACGACACATCATAATATCTAAGCCATCGTTTTCAAGCTTCTTTAGTATTTCAGCGCTTAAGTCAGCTGCTTTTTTCCATGTAAAGGAAAGAATCCTAAGAATACTTCTTTGACTTCTACTTTTCTATTATTAATTTTTACATAACGAATCACTTCAGACATTTGATCAACATGTGAAACGTCAGGTGTGCTATCAAACATGATTCCGAAATATTTGGCCGATTTAATTTCGTTTACAAGCTGACATTTTACATGATTAGCTAAAACATTTATGAACTCATTTTGTATTTCTGGCGATAAATATGTTACTTTAGGTGATTTTTCCTGCTCCAAATATAGTATATGTTCTTTGAGTACTGCATCATACTTTGACAGCAGTTTAACTAGTTCTAAGAAATTACCTTTATTAGACGACCCTTTGGTTTCATCATGTCCACGAAATGCTAGGTTTTGTTTAGCCAAAAACAATGTTATATCTAATAATCGAGATAAAAGATTTTTCCACTTCTGTTTTTCCGTATTCATTAATTGCAAGGCTGCATCATCTATTGTGGTGTGAGATTTTAATCTCATTTCCAAAGTTTTCCACTTTTCGAAATTTTCTAAATGTTCACATGAAGTTTCATGGTCCAATACTTTAGGATTTAGTTTCCACCACTTCTGAAATCCAGTTGTAAATGTTGTTTGTATGTTACTGACAGCAAATAAACGACAGCAAAAACAGTACAGGTTATTTGATATAGGAGAAAATACCATCCATGATCGTAGAATTTTTTCACCACTAGGCATCGGTTTATAAAACCATTCCTGTGAAAGATGACGAGAATCACCTTTAATCTTTGAACCATGACGAGATACAGTAGGAAACGGTCCTTCTTTGTTCTGGAAATGTTCACTGCCCTTTTTTATTATGTCAATGCGAACATTATCAGGTACCGGTAAACTCCAATGTGAAACATCTCTCAAGTGTTGAACTGATTCTTCAAAGCTAATGCTATCTCCGAAAGTAGCATTAACGGCGTCATTTTCATTATTTATTTTGATTCCGTCAAGGTCCTGGGTCGTCTTCATTGATTCTGTATTGTCGATGTTGCTATCTGAATGTGAGTCTCCAAGATGTGAATCATTACTTTCGTCAGCAGGAGACTCGGGTACTTTACTTGAACTTTGGCCGCTATCTGCTTTTGTGACATATTTGAAAAGAGAACCGGACATGCTCTGAATTTCATCCATTTTAGCCTTTTTGGCTTTTCTCTGTTGAAACCCGCTTTGTCTTTTCGAAGTATGAATTCCCCGAGGCATATTTCGTTCTGGGTATTCTAAAAAATATTTTTAGTTAGTAAGTGAAACGTTGATTTTATAAACTAATTATAACAGTAAATAAACACCTACACGTTACGTAACTAGCTTTGTGAAATATATTTTTCCCAGACGCAGGATTGTTAATTTATATTACCTAACAATCCTGCGTCTGGGTGTAAATATGTTTTTAAGTATTATTAGAAAAATATTAGTTAAAAACTCCACCGTTAATTGTGATATCCGTGCCACGAGTGCTCGAGCTGCTCATCTCGGAGCAAAATCAACGTACGCGAAGTTGTATGATATGATTATGATAACTTTCAATCAAAAATCTAAACTTAATGTATTCCGTTTTTGTAAACAAATCCCATTGCTATTAGATAGGAAAATATTAAGTAAGTTAATAATAAATAAGAATATTATTTACAATTAAACATTATTACCTAAAGTAATATCGTAAAACGTGTAGAAATATAAGTAAAATCTTTTTACACCAGCAAAGTCTTTAAAACCTATTTTAATAAATAAATACCTTTAGTAGATAAGTAATACTTGCCCAGGCTAAACAAAAAAATATTATTGCAATCCGTCTGAAATACCTTCTTTAGGTACCTATTTATCATTTAGGACGTCTCAATAATATAGTTTAAAATACACAGTAATTAAAAGAGAATAAAATTGAAGGGTTTTTCAAAATAATCTAAGATACTGCTATTAGAAACTAAATGGATAAAAAATGTAAGTATTACTTGTAATAACAAAAATAATTCACTTACCTTGTTTATTTTCTTCAAGAATCGACTTTTATACAAAAAATGTTGTTTATAATATCTAATAATTAACAAACACTTTGCACTAGACTTTCACACGTTCACGTAAGCGAATATTGAAATGAATGCGGTCGGAAACAAAAGAAGCCCAATCCACAATACAAGTGACGAGCGCTATATCGAGGGAATCCCCTGACTAGCGTTGGTTATGCGCGAACGGGGTATTAAATTTTGGGGGAATCCCTGATCGATTGACACTGTGCACATTGTTTTTTTTTAATATCAATTATTATGTTCGTGGTACGATATTATAGTTACCTAGATAATTTTATTAGTGGCGGTTATGCTCTCTGCCGCAGATTTACGATTTTTTATAAATAGAAAGAACTATAACTGATGGTCATAGTCGGGCTCGGGTGTCACCCCTAAACGGGTGACACCCGGGGCGGGCCGCCCCCGCCGCCCCCCCTTAGCTACGCCACTGTATACCTAAGATGCAAATGTGAAGGTATGTAAGTATTTTGCATCTATATTCTGTGATACAGTCAAAAACAAGTAGGTATTACAAAAGGATATAATGATTCGCAGTAAAAAGGTTTGTTCTTATTCAGGAAAATAACGATAGGCTATAAAATTAATTATGTCGTAAAATGAGGGAATTCTTTTTGGATTACGCTTGTTTTGTGGTAACTGATGAGCATGTCGCAACAATATAAAGTAAATTTTAGGAGGTGGTGAAACGTTTAGTAGTCGTGTTGGGGATACAACAAAACCTGTTTCTGTCTCGGTTAGGTCAGGTTTGAAGAATGTTTCTGACGCCGACCTGCACCAATCCGGACTGGAGCGGCGTGGTGTGGATGACCTAGACCTCCAAAGTTAAAAGGAAATCCTAGTTATGTACTTAGTTGGCCATTTATGGGTTGAAGATGACAGCGTTTTTTCAAAGAGGCCTTCGAAAGCCTTACAGATACGGTCCATAGTTCGCAAACTTCACACTTTAAAAACATTATGGTATACATTATACATTATGAAGCGCTCATAGCCCGGCGAATTGCGTTGATTCTAAGTGATTGACCTCGTTAACCCCTCCAACAATCTGCACTGGAGCAGCGTGGTGGGGTATGTTCTTCAAAGATGAAGAGAGACCCGTGATCTGTAGTGGGCCAGTAATGGGTTGAAGCCAAGACTATCATTACCTGGCGTAAGGTTAAACGATGAAGTTCGTTACACTCATAATGACAACGCAAACCTGGTTCTCAAGTTTTGATTTATAAATTAATTAATCAGCCTTTGTTCTCTTCGGATGAGAGCTTCAGATGAATCATGGGCTCGTTGAGTCACGCCTGTCTGCAGCGTGACAACGTCACAGCTCGGTCTGTGACGTTTTGTGTCAATCATTTTGAAGAAACGTGAGTCACGCGTGAATGTACCACAAAACATAGACTGATGTAAACAGACGGGACATTTGATTATTATTTAATGTATTATTATTAAACAATATATGAACTACCCGCTTCGGTAAACTTAAGCCTTAGTAGGTACTCACATACGAAATAATGTTTCGACGAGATTTTTAAAATTGACATATTATTTACCTGTTTTGTTTCGGCCTGATTAAAATAAAATAAACATTTACATGTAAACTTGCACAAAAAACCAAATTACTACCATACCTCCGTGCAAACCGTAGGTAACCTACTTAAACGGGTACGTCGTTTCTGAGTTAACCTGTAATAAACGCACAGACAAACACAAAATTCTAAAAACATTGTTTCGATTAATTTTGATTGTCGTCAATTTAGTTATCCTTTTTTTCATTTCCTAATACTTATGTAAGTGATATGACTATGAGACGATTGTCGATTCGATTTTTTATCGATCAAGCTGTTAATATCCACAGAGTAACAATTTACATGAATGACAAAAAAGAAGTCATCTGCTTAATTTTTTTTCTTCGGTTTTTTCCAAACTTAAAAATAAATAACTAATCAGTAAGTGACCAGTAACCACCTATACGAGTATTATGTTCATTATGGAATGGTACTTTTTTTTGGTATTGTTTGGTTTATACGAATCTCTCCTGTCTAAAATTCTGAGTCTAGCAATGTAGCTAATATAAAATTGTCTAAAATACACTTACAGCCGAACGAAACACCCAAATAAATAAAAAACGTGGCAAAGTCCAATAAAAATCTATAAAACTGCTTGTTTAAAACAACATATGCTAGGAAGGAATTATCTGCGAGGGATCATTTTTTTACAGCATGTGTGGAGGTCATCGCTCGGAAAATCCCTCGGAGGCAGGTGAGACGGCAGCTGCAAGGGGTGACTTCACTGGCTTAGATAAAACTGATCTATTTTATAGCGAAAATAACGACTAGAATTCTAATGTCTCCATGCAACATTTAGTTTCAAGGTTCTGTAATTTGACGACATTTTATTATGATATGGGTACTCACGATATGTATTTTGAAACGCCAGATCCAAAGTTTCTCCGCGCCACCGCAGTTCAGCCGTGACCACGATCCATGCAACTGGGTCGAAATATCGGCGTTTCAAAATACATATCGTGAGTACCCGTATCATAATAAAATGAGTACAATCCGCGATGAGTTAAGTTTAAAATCATAAATTTGACGACAAATGAAATTTATCGACTCCGTAGCCTCGTTGGTAGTGACCCTGCCTGCGAAGCAAGGGGTTCCGGGGTCGATTCCCGGCCGGGACATAATATGTTGGGTAAGATTTAAATGTTCGTTCTCGGGTCATGAGTGTTAGTGACGTGTAATTTGTGTTGACCATGCCACCTGCGATAAAGGGAGAGTATGAGTGTGTTAACGTTTATAAAAAAATCAACGCGAAACCCAATGACTGCTTTTGTAAGAGCTACGTACTTAAATAATTTAGATTTATTCAGCTTTCTTTCTTGGGGATCAGGAATTTAAAAATATGGTGATAGTACACACTACTTATATTTTTTCTTTTTTAAACTAAAGCTGGTTTTTTCTCTTTTCATCCATCCTGAACTATTTAAGTGGTTATGATAATTTTACCATCAAGCTCTATAGGTATGGTACAATTCCAGAATCCAGAATTCATCAATCTGAAATCCAATCCTGGCACTGGTTTTCAGACCACCGTTGCACCTTCCGTTGTTCACGAAATTACTCAACGAGCAATGATTTTGACTCATGAATGATGCATTCCTTTAGTCCCTTAGACCCCATAATTTGGATGGATATTGAGGATCTAATAAGTTTTGTTTTATTCATAGGTTGAAGAAACGGATGTTACCTCTATCTAATTAGGATTAGGAATTAGTAATTATCATACTAGTGTATTATTAAGAAAATCTATAGCCTCCGGGACAGGATACAGTTAAATGTTTAATAAATTATGCGAATGGCACCAAAGAGGTTCAACTGAACAATTAAATCAATCAATATCTCTTATTTATATAAAATTCTCGTGTCACAATGTTAGTTACCATACTCCTCCGAAACGGCTCGACCGATTCTCATGAAATTTTGTGTGCATATTGAGTAGGTCTGAGAATCGGCCAACATCTATTTTTCATACCCCTAAATGTTAAGGGTTGTCCACTCTAGATTTTTTTTTCATTTTTTGGTCAATTTTTTTTTGTTATTTTTTATGGTGTGGCATTAAAACATACATAATTCCAAAGTTTCATTTCCCTACTCCCACCTCTCAAATTTAAATCGCGTTTTAATCATTCACATGGCGGAACAACGTTCGCTGGCGCAGCTAGTAATATATGTATAAAACTCTTTCGTTACTGAGTGACTGATAGACAACGCACAGCCGAAACTTCTAAACGCAACCAGCTGAAATATGTTCCTTGGAGTGAAGGGAAGCACTAAGAGAGGATTGTTGGAAATTCCCCCCTTCGGGGGATAAAAAAGGGGATAAACTAAAACTTAAATTCTTCAATGGATTCACTTGAAACTTTGTACATATTATGTAGGTTCCTCAAGTGACGCAAATGAGCACTAAAAAAAGATTGTTGGGAGGTGACGGGCGAAGCCGCGGGGGAAAGCTAGTCCATTATAAATTGACGTGTGTTCAGCTTGTGTTTCGTTGGAGTCAGGGGTCATCGTCGGAGAATCGAATTTTGTTTTAAATGCGACCGAGGACGATTTTGTTCTTAATTTGAATTGCATATTTAGCAATGTTCGACGCAGTCGGTGACGTCAGTTCCGTTACTAAATCGGCTTTTAGGATTTTAACTACACAAATTAGTGATAATGAAATTCATTCTAATTAGATATTTGTAAAAAGGATACTCGTAAGTAACGTAACCTATTCAAGGTAAAAACTACCTATGTTATGTTCGAAACAGTGAATAATAATTACAAATGAGTTTTGTGACACCAATTGGAATACCAGTAGATATTTTAATCCGTGATAAAGTTGATTTTGGCGGCAACTTTTAAAAGTTAATACCTACGAAATAAGAATTCCTATTCGAATAAAACGGTACGACTTTTAAGACAGTTACGAAGTTAAGTAATGAGGGCGGTTGGGAAGTATTTTTATTGTTTTTTTTATTACGTACTTGTGATTATACTTTTTAAAGTCTGTTCAAGGATAAATAAAGCTACTTATATGTAAAAAAAATACAATATGACACAATAAACCCGTGTTCAGCAGTAAGACTGTTATGGGTTGCTATTATAACGATGATGATGACGTAAAAAATAATAAAAAAATCAAAATGTGTCCAATTCACACGTGCTAGACGTGAAACTTCATAACAACGAATACTGTCAGTCCAAATATTGATGTTTTGCTTGCTTACGTCAGCCGCCATTTTGCCGATACTTCATTCGCGTCATTTCCGTTTCAACGAATCCCAAATCACAACGATACTAAGAAGTATTCACTTCAAAATATAGACAGAATGTGTTGCTACTTGCAACCCCAACGTCCTCGTTAAATCCCCATTTCGCAATACGCTCCACAACCGCAATGTCTCTTCCTCCGTTCCTCGACACAAAATCGGAAGTACCCTCGTCCTGTAACGTATACGAATACCGTAATACCATCCGGCGTAATGCGAGATGGAAGCCTTACGCCGACTGGACTCGGACATGGGACGTACGGATGTCGGTTGAGACGAGTCCACATTGGTGTTCCAGGTTTATTTATGGAGTGGAATAAATTGCCCGCGTCGGTATTGCCGATAAGGTGTGTTCAATTTAAATTAGACTTCTTCTAAGTTAATGTTTACTACCTAGGACTAAATAGCCGCTTACCATTAAGTGTAAGTGGGATTTAAAAAAAAGTTATGTTTGTTATATTTATGTTATTATGTGTCTATGTATGTAACGGAAACTTTGAACAATATTTGCTTACTTTAAAACGTCGGATTAAATCAAAATTTGGCATACTAATCAAAGACCATGGAAATTTAATATTTGAAACATTTAATTTAAAAAAAACTTAAAAACACGCTTCTATAGAAAACCAAACTGAAAAATGGAATACATACATACTAACATATCGAGCCTAATAAAATTAGCAGCAGTATCTTCATAATTTATTGAAAGATGTAATAATTTTGCACATTTAAACGTTTAGCCAAATAAGAACGCATCCTTATATGAGGAGATATGGAACACTGCAGCCGGGGCGCGGGGGAGACAGGGCATTCTGTACGTCGATAGATATTTTGTGAACGCACCCTTCGTACGAATATGAGTTATATTTCACATGTTGCTAAAGATTACGTCAGTGAAGAGAAAGAAAAATGTTTTATGTTATAAATTCAATTATAACTTGTATTCTAAAAAGGTTATCTTGTATTCAAAGGTCATCCGAATGAAAAGCGTCTATAACCCATTTTAGACAATGAATAACAATGCTTACATATTATTCATTATAAACGGAAAGAATGAGATAGACACGGCGCTTTCTCTTTCGGTTTGTGCAGGGCTAGATCTGACATCTTTGAACTTCATAGAAACGATTCATAGATATATTTCTACCAAGACTTTCGGACTATTTTTATGGAATTAAGGTGGCAAACTAGGTACAAAATAAGGTCTTCACATCATTTCCTCCTACGTACTTGTAAACTGTGGAACGAACTTCCTACATCGGTGTTCTCACAGTGCTATGACATGGGGTCCTTCAAGAAGCGGGACCATACATCTTGGGCTGGCAACGCTTTGGTGGCGCCCCTGGTGCTGCCAATGTCCATGGGCGACGGTGATCACTTAACATCAGCTGACCCGTCTGACCGTTTGACAACAGACTCTTACTAACAACTACTAACTAACAATAACTAACAGGACTTATTTTCACTAACAGTCCCTGTCCCAGTCTTCATACTAACAAACTAACCAGCTAATGTTCTAACACCGTCTCCCATCCGGACTAACTATCCCAGTCCCGATTTGAGTCTTGTTCTAATTCGGTCACAGCGGAAGGTGGTGCTGCATGCTCGTCTGCTACCTTAATTCAATAAAAAAGGTATCCAATG
This sequence comes from Ochlodes sylvanus, assembly GCA_905404295.2. Lineage (NCBI taxonomy): Eukaryota > Metazoa > Arthropoda > Insecta > Lepidoptera > Hesperiidae > Ochlodes > Ochlodes sylvanus. The sequence continues at coordinate 4,071,784 of FR990149.1, forward strand.
ATCTTGTTTGTGTAACAACTCTACAAACTTATCAGTGATGCTAACCACACAGTGATAGGTGACGTACGGTGAGATCATGGGAACGCGCTCGTATCAAACGCGGCTCGCCGCAGCTTCCCGAGCCACGTCCGCCCAACAAACAGTTGATAATAGTGACCACAACAATATCTGTCTTACAAAATAATAGCAACTAGAACATGGTATCCTAGGATTCCTTATGTTATTATTCCATTAGTATCCACACTCGAATGAATGTTTAGATAGGATTCTTTAATCTTAATAATTATATATAATTCGAGTGTGAGTGTGTATATCACTGTGTGTATAACTCCTCCTAAACGGCTTGACCGATTTGGTTGAAATTTTTTGTGTGTCTTCAGGTGGATCCGAGAATGGTTTAGATTCACAATTGGACCCGGTAGGTGGCGTTGCTGTCCATATATCACCAAAACATTTTTAATCATAATGCGGTACGAAGTACGCTGGGACAACTAGTAAATAAATAAAATAAATAACACTACACATTCATAGCCCCACACTAGGATTCCCTGTGTCGTGGGTGCCATGGACAACACACAAGACAAGAACACACACACCCAGACCAAGAAAGGAAATTTAAACTCATCATTCAAATTTCCGCCTCGCTGGGAATCGAACCCAGGACCCATTGCGCCATCCGGGTCGTCAAAATGGACATATCTTTTTGTTTTTTGACCAATTGAAATAAAACACACTTTAAATTACTCCAAAGTTACTACAGACAAAACCACCTTCAAATGGGTAAGCCTTGTCCGGAATAGGAATGTATTGTCTTAAGAAATTCCCCCACAAAAGTTTTTCTTAAATATCTTCCATGTACAACAGATTTGTTTAGTTAGAATTATACATACACATAGACATCTATTTGTTTAGTTAGAATTATGTTATAGATAGTCATATATTATAGATAGTAGGTATTAGAGCCTTTGCCCGCGGCACCTCCTGGCCAAGTGCGGATCGTTAGACTTCTCACAACTTCGAAAACATGGGAACTCGCAGATGTGCTTTATTCCTCACGATTTTTTCCATCACCGAAGCAAGGAACAATTAATTTCTAATACGCACAAAAATTTTGAAAATTAGGATTCGAATCCAGACCCTGTTCGTGAGTTCATCGTGCAAACCACGTGGCTATCACAGTTTCGCAATCTACACCTTGCTCAAGGACTTAAAACACCATGGTTGAAAAAATCTATTCAATTTGATCGACGTTCTAGTACACTTATTACCAGGGTATCATAAAAACACTGCAATCGCGCCCCAGGTATCCAGATAAGGGCGAGGACACAGCGGAGCGTTGCGGCAGATGTGTTCGCATCTGGTGTGTCACTGACCTTGCTAGATTATCTAGACCCACCCTTTGTGTAAGTACTTTCTCTATTGAGGTTTCAACTTCAAGTTACTTCGTATTTTTGTTACAGTATAAAGGTTGCTTTTGTTCTCATAATAAATTGTAACTAAATAGTATCTAATCATAGATACTATTTGATATGATTAGCTACTTGGATTCGTTTTTTTACATAGTATTTGGAAATTCATTTTATTATGATACGGGTACTCACGATATGTATTTTGAAACGCCGATATTTCGACCCAGTTGCATGGATCGTGGTCACGGCTGAACATGCAACTGGGTCGAAATATCGGCGTTTCAAAATACATATCGTGAGTACCCGTATCATAATAAAATGAGTACAATCCGCGATGAGTTAAGTTTAAAATCATACGTATTTGGAATTTTTTGGAACGAAGTTCCTTACGGCAGGCTTGGAGGGGATAGGTTTTGCTACGGCGACCGAACTGAAAAATATGTGATAGTAAAACCGTAAGAAAAAAAATGTGTGGAATAAAAGCGTTGAATGAGACGTGCGCATGCGCGACAGTCGCATACACAAGCGAGTAGTGTATAATACCTTTTTTTTAAGCTATTGCATAGCTTTTAACGGGCCTTGAGCGTGGGGACCGAATCCAGAAATTCCGTAACGAAATAATGAAATAAATAAAATAAATAAATAATTTTTCATGGTTTTCGAGGGTGGTGAAGCCGATAGTGCTGTCAAAATAGAAATCCAAGATGGCGGCTGCGCGAAATTATCAACTTTTCGTCATGGGTATCGTTTTCATGGTTTTCGAGGGTGGTGAAGCCGATAGTGCTGTCAAAATAGAAATCCAAGATGGCGGCTACGCGAAATTATCAACTTTTCGTCATGGGTATCGTTTTCATGGTTTTCGAGGGTGGTGAAGCCGATAGTGCTGTCAAAATAGAAATCCAAGATGGCGGCTGCGTGAAATTATCAACTTTTCGTCATGGGTATCGTTTTCATGGTTTTCGAGGGTGTTGAAGCCGATAGTGCTGTCAAAATTGAAATCCAAGATGGCGGCTGCGCGAAATTATCAACTTTTCGTCATGGGTATCGTTTTCATGGTTTTCGAGGGTGGTGAAGCCGATAGTGCTGTCAAAATAGAAATCCAAGATGGCGGCTGCGCGAAATTAACAACTTTTCGTCATGGGTATCGTTTTCATGGTTTTCGAGGGTGTTGAAGCCGATAGTGCTGTCAAAATAGAAATCCAAGATGGCGGCTGCGCGAAATTATCAACTTTTCGTCATGGGCATCGTTTTCATGGTTTTCGAGGGTGGTGAAGCCGATAGTGCTGTCAAAATAGAAATCCAAGATGGCGGCTGCGCGAAATTATCAACTTTTCGTCATGGGTATCGTTTTCATGGTTTTTGAGGGTGGTGAAGCCGATAGTGCTGTCAAAATAGAAATCCAAGATGGCGGCTGCGCGAAATTATCAACTTTTCGTCATGGGTATCGTTTTCATGGTTTTCGAGGGTGGTGAAGCCGATAGTGCTGTCAAAATAGAAATCCAAGATGGCGGCTGCGCGAAATTATCAACTTTTCGTCATGGGTATCGTTTTCATGGTTTTCGAGGGTGGTGAAGCCGATAGTGCTGTCAAAATAGAAATCCAAGATGGCGGCTGCGCGAAATTATCAACTTTTCGTCATGGGTATCGTTTTCATGGTTTTCGAGGGTGTTGAAGCCGATAGTGCTGTCAAAATAGAAATCCAAGATGGCGGCTGCGCGAAATTATCAACTTTTCGTCATGGGTATCGTTTTCATGGTTTTCGAGGGTGGTGAAGCCGATAGTGCTGTCAAAATAGAAATCCAAGATGGCGGCTGCGCGAAATTATTAACTTTTCGTCATGGGTATCGTTTTCATGGTTTTCGAGGGTGTTGAAACCGATAGTGCTGTCAAAATAGAAATCCAAGATGGCGGCAATCCAAGATTTATTCATCTAATTTTTATAATTGCATAGGTTGATAAAAAATGCTAGGCAATAGCTTTACCGCGGCAGTCACCGAGTGCCACATTTAATTTTTATTTTTTTATCCCTCTTTCTTTTCGTTCGCCGTTGCCTTCATTAGCCGAAGGAACTTCGTTCCTACCTGGTGTCCCACGACACCACATTTTTTATATTTTTGTTTCCTGATGCACAATAATTATTATTTTCAGTAATTTATATCAATATTTTTTATTCACTACCTAAATAAAATACCTACTGGCGATTTAACATTTGTTAACATTTTTTATAATAGACAGTTCTTTAGTTAAATGTCAACGAGCAACAGTTTACAAAAATATGTGTTTAATCCATTAATTCCTCGCAGTCGATAAAATTTCCAATTTTTCGCCGGCATTAAACACAGAAATGCCAAGTTAATTCACAATATTATCTGTATTTTTAAACGCACACTTAGTATTATAGTGGTAAATTGTGTACGTAGTCTGTAGATAGATGAGGCTACTAAAAATAATACTGGCCATACCCACGAGTTACGTAAGCCATAAATTGGTTGGTTGCACCTGGATCGACACCTGTCGCGCGCGTGCCGCCCTCTACGAGCGTCCGATTACAAAAATCGAATACGTAACATGCCCGTTGGACTGGCGGAAATTTGCAAACAATACCGTTTTTTGTCAGCTTCCCGATTTTAAGGTTATGATAATTGTGCATGGTGTCGTAAAGGTAACTGGCGAATCGATTAAAGCTTGTACAGGTTGACAGCTGCGGTTATGTTTGAAAAAACGTATTTTAAACGCGTAAAAAATGCGATTGGGATATAGTATGTATCTTTAGAGTGGGAGGGAAGTAGCGCACGCCGATTTATAAACCTACTTTATCTAAATTTAATTATAATAATACAATAGGTAGTATTTGGAATAAATGTACAAGATTCAGACTCTTTTGAATAATTTTAGTGTAGTAAGTTCATAAAGTTGATGATCATTTTTATTAGTGGATGATTCGGATAAAAAATGTTTTACATCTCTAAAGCTTTTTCGCTGGCTTTGCTATAGGTTCAAATCTTACATTAAAAATACTTTAGGTAAAATATTAAGGATATGATGTTTCGGAAAAAAATGTTTTTTTAAGCTTAACGATATCCAAATTAGGTATGAAACAGTTATGACAGGTGATGTATCTATCGATGTGTGTGGTGTCAACGATTCGCTGGGTGTGAGTGTGTCTCACGCGTCTGGATATTAATACCTAACCAAAATAAAACTATATTAATTTCTTTGAGTCCGAATTGCGGATGTAGTATAAGTTATGACACTTTAATGAAGCTCAAGGATGTCTGCGGTTATTCGGTTCAGGTCATCTAGTGCTATCGTGACAGCTGTCTAACTAAGCTTATGATTTTAGGATCTACATCCGCGCTGTCTTATCGCGTGTCGTTTTATTTTATGGTAGCCTAGTAGTACCTACTCGTATATGGCGCATCGCTTCGAGAAATCTATGCCTTAACGTCCACTTTATCTCTGTGTCTTCTTACGCGCTATAATTAGAAGCGGCTTAACCGATTCTGATGCGCTTTTCACTTATGTATTGCAGAAAGTTTCAGTTAAAATTTCCCGAATCGAAGCGAGGCTGGGTTTACCTACTAGTTTAAGTGTTAATAAAATATCAAATATACTTTAACTTTCCTTTCAGGATTTATTTGAATCTAAGCGTAGGATTGGTCTTAGACAGTAGAATATAATAAATGGAGCATGACAATGTGCCTTATTTTTAAATCGGTACGTTAAGTTGCCTTGCGTTACGAATCTAAAATGCGTTTTACGTAACGTTAACTAAAAATGCGTTTTACGTAAAAATAAACAGTTAGTACCGCGTCCCGCGTAATATAACCGTCTTTAACGATTACAAGGCATGGCGCAAGACACTATCATACCGAGGGGTGTCTTCGCACATGGTACCCGGTAATTTTATCGTGTCGCCACCTTATTCGGGAATAAGAGGGTTATTTTACCTTGCCTGGGGGCTAAATATGGCTAATACGTTTAGGGGCATAATAAGGCATATAGTTGTACTTAGTGGGTGGTAGAATTGTAGTGGGTGGTAGAATTGTAGTGGGTGGTAGAATTGTAGTGGGTGGTAGAAATGTTTCGTTCATAAGATAAGTTTTTGAATTTGAATTTATATGTAGGTAAGGTTATTTTCCCTGTTTTTTTCTCTGAATAGGTAACAAGAAATGAAAAAATCTAGTTTTGGTAGTCAGTTACTTAACGTCATTAATAAATATGGAAATACTTAACGTGATTATTCAAAAATCAAGCCTTCTCAATTTTTTAACATTTTATTTTAGTTCTAAAATTGAAATCGAAAATTTAAATTTCGAACAACGTTCATCAAGTATTAAGATAAATAAATATGCCAGTACACTTCATAGGAGCTTCATCGTTTTATTTTCGTTTCTGCATATACATACATATAATTAACTTCAATCATCGTCTAATTTAAAATCAAACCTTTAAGTCTCTTTTTGTGGGACCTAATTTACAGGCCAAAAGTGATGAAAGATCTTATATCACTCGAGGTCTTTGACACGGCTTAACGACTTACTAACGACAGCATTGTAGGTCACTTCAAAAGTTTTGCAAATGTCGAACATCTCAAAATTTATTGAAGGACCTACGCGTCAGGATAACACATCTTAACCTGTTCTTCGTAGCACTGTTAAGAAATTTGCCAATATTGGTCACATAAATGGTCTCACTCCTCCAAGTACCGATCGCATCAGCGGAAGCTTAAGCTGGCGGTTCGCGGCCGAGACCGAGACAGGAGACCGAGACAGGAGACCGAGACAGGAGACCGAGACAGGAGACCGAGGCAGGAGACCGAGACAGGAGACCGAGACAGGAGACCGAGACAGGAGACCGAGACAGGAGACCGCGACCGTCACTTTGTATAGGCGCGACAGACTGTCTCGGTCTCGGTCGCGAGTTGTCGCCTATACATTGCCTATGGTCAAGTGCCGGTCGCGGTCTCCGGTCTCGGTCTCCTGTCTCGGTCGCTGGTCTCGGTCTCGGCCGCGAACCGCCACCTTTAAGAAATTTGCCAGTTTTGGTCACATAAACGGTCTCACTCCTCCAAGTACCGATCGCATCAGCGGATGCTTAGGTCGGTCGATCCTAGAATCAATACAAGCCTTGGACACTAAATATTCTGTTTTGTTCCTTGGCTACAGACGCTTTATACATACACACAATGAGTATAACTTATTACGCGTTACTCCACGTATTATTTATAACAACAAAACCGTCGGAGTGGAGACGAAGGAAGCACTTACTACCGCGTGGGAGATAGGGGCATTGCGTCCGTTTCTCAGCCACACCTGTGTGCACTGCGGATTAATGCACTTGATACTTGATGTTTATTCATAATAGGAAGGAACGGGCATGTATTTTTCTAGACAACGTTGTGATAAATTGTAAATTCAAGTGTCTATTTTAAATAAACTCTTACACACATATCATACACATATGTACTTATGTCGCGAGTATCTTGGACGACACACATTATCGTTCATAAAGTAAAAATATAGTTAATAAAGCTACACATAGGATTTAAACATTGGACATAGTGCCGGAACCTCAAAACAAATATGATTACTTGGTGCTACAGCGCTCGCAGTGTCTTTAAAATTAAGGTAAGTAAACAGTTGTTAGGTAGATCATATTCTTGTGACACAAGACACAACCGATTTTTAATTTTTTTTATTGATTATTTACAAATTTAACTTTTATGTTATATTTGAAATGCTTCTTTAGTACAATAATAAATTATTAGCTGAATAATGATAAAATCGATACATTGTTGAATACTAATTAAATTTATTTATTTTAAATGTTTAAAATGAAAAATTGTGCAAGTATCAAGATTCATGGTCTTGTTTATAAAAGCTTTCGCGGCCGTTGGTGAGAGGAAGCTTCAGAGGCGTACAACATTTTATTTCGTTGTAATTAGTATTCAATGTTAGTTAAGTACCTACTTTAATTTTCGAATAAATATTATAGAATAAGAACTGTGAAAGCTATTTTTAGCAGAATTAATTATGTACGCAGTGTGTGCTTGTAAGAGAAATTTGTATCGACTATCTTGTAAATAAGTAGTTTTGCCGAAAATGAGCACGTAAAGTTAATAACAAAATTTGTTTGTAATCAAACAAATTATCTAATATCTAATATTATAATAAATAATATTCTAGTATTATCTAATAATCACCAACAGTGCCGCGCAACTGCAGCACCTGCCGTTGGCTGCGCACGCGCCGCCTGCGCGCGCTGCATCCGGGGACCAACTTTACACTCCACACTGGACATTATACCAACATTACAACTCACAACTGTGAAACGTCGACTACGTCACTTACCACAATTATTCAGTGTATTTTTTTTCTTTACTAATATATTTAACATACAACATCTTATTAAACTTTAATAATACACACAACCTAAAACTAAAAGGTTTAAAAAAATAACATAACTAAAAAATATTATTAAAAGGAGTCCCTTTAGGCAAGGTTCCGAAGATACTGGCAGCGTTTTTATTACTTATATTTTTATTACTTACGTTTTTATTATTAATTATCAATTATATTTTTTTTTCTAAATAAATGTATGTATGAAACTTAACAAATACTTCTATGATAATAATGCTGATCGAAAATGCTAGTAGGTGTGTACCTACTATAATAGTATGATATTGTAGAATAATTATTTTTTCGTGTCTACATAAAAGTAGTTTGGATTGCTCTTTGTCATTTAGTTTAATCTGACAGCTACTGACCACAAAATCGAAATCCTTTTTAGGTCTATAGACCTTTACTTAGGTATAAGTAAGGATTAATTCATCAACTATTAAGTCGTAGTAACAGAAATATATTAATAACAATAATTGTTAATATATTTCTGTGAAGTATGCCTGACAATAGAAAATTTTAAATAAAATCGACGCATTAAGTAATCGATGCATCGATCCAGTTATTGTACCTATATCAAACGATTTTATTTTGTCGAACAAGTTTCATACAGTTATATTTTAAATGCTTTATTTATTTTCTATTCGTATGTAACCTAACAGCCGTCATTAGGGCATTCGTATCGCATCGGTTATGACGCGATAACCGTTGCGCTGCCGCCTTATAAGCTATCGGTGAATCCGTTGGCCAACGGTCACCGATGTCCGCACAAAAACTGTATCAAAGAACCTAATACAAAGCGAATCATTAAAAAGAGACCACTGCTTTGTCTACCGGACAACTTTCTCATAAAGGACCAACGCTTTGTCCTGCCGACGTTACAGTTTTGCAAAGAAACTAGAACGTTCTCACGAACGCAAAAATTTCACCAATACGCGTCCGAGCCGATGAATAGACGAACAATAAAATAGATTCGCGAAAGGGATTACAAATAATGCCTTGTAAGAAAAGGGTGGTTTTCTAAGGAGGGGTCAGTTGGGTCATCCGCTGACCCCATCGCTCACGCTGCACCAATTTTAGGGTGTTTAAAGTGGCATAAAGGGTTGTCGTGACCCTATTGTCCGCAGGTGAGCACGGGTTGGCTACCTGCGCCGGGTCCGAATGACCCTGCCCAACGAATGGACAATTATAACGAGACCGGCGGTATTTTAACGGTTGGATTTAAGATGCAGCGATAACCTTAGGACTTTACGATTTATATACTTTTGTAGAGAAAGTGGATCAATTTGTAACGTTTTTGAAATAAATAAAATGTGTTATACGAGTGACACAATGTCGAATTAACATGAATTTAAATTCTTGGAAGGTTATCTAATCGCTAATCAAAAAGCATGCAGGACTAATTTTAAACTATGTACGTAAATATGTTCATAAACTCTTATGAAATGTTTCATTGTGTTATAGGTACATATATAAGCATTACATTATAAAGGTATCTTTGGTGCTCAGGTTTTCTCGCTTTCCTCATTAGACCAATAGACCAACCACGTAGCGATAATTGCTTCTCAACCATATAGAAATTTAATTAATCAATGTTTAAATTACAACTCATTAATGAAAACTATAGTACCTATACTTATTAACATAGTCTTTAAAGGATTTATAGCCAACTTATTTAGCTGTCATCAGTATTCTCTAAAAATGATTTACAGACCTATAAAGACCTGTTAATTATTTTCCAAAATTACATGTTTTATTTTGGCCCTGACATGGACGACAGAGACCTATATAATTAAATGTTGTACGCATAAACGTGGTTACTCAACTTTCACTTCGATATCAACCAGTCGTAAACATGACGTTACAAAGTCCAACGGTCATAATTCCCCAACAAAGCATCTAGACACAAATAAAGACCATTCTATTATATTCAGTATTATATTAAAATCACATAAACATTCGCCAAAGGCGAATCCGTTGGTCTATTCAAGAAGTTCGGACAATGCAAAAAATTGGAGCACAGAAAGTTATTTCCCATAAAAATCGTAGCAAAGGGTTTGGTCATAGACAGATGGCCTTTGTTCGGTCAGTGGGAAATTTTGCGTGAAGGGCTTGCGAAACAGAAATGGGTCAGTTTGGCCCGTTGGTAGATAGAGCTCGCTTTGTCCGCCTCATTGCAGGGTTATGCAAATGAGTCGCGAACAATGGCCGCATCTACAGATGCATTGGCAGATGAGAAAGTGCGTTAGACCACATTATATTGCACCTGTGCTCATCGCATTTATTGTTAGTTATTGTTTACGATCTGGACAAAACAAAACACTACCTAAGTAATATTTTTGAGGTCACAATTTTTATGTTAATGGCTGACAGATAAGCAGATGAGTAACTGATGGTAAGTGGTCAGCGTTCCTCAGTGACGTCAGTAAAACCACAGGAATATTGAGGGATCCGCAGTATTCTCGCAATATACTCTCCGGCACTGCATAAAAATTGTACTAGTTAAAAGTGTTTTTAATCTAGGTAGATAAATAGTCCGTTGCCCAAGGAGAGTTACACCGAGGCTTAACCGACGCGTTGCAAGCCTTAAAGCAATTGGATTACTAACTCTCCGACAAAGTGTATGAAGCTCTGTTCATCCTTGAGTCGGGGCCAACATCTAGACGTAGATCTGTTTGCCAACGAATGTATCAATACCTCATCAATAAAAGTCATTAGGCCTTCTTCCCTACCTTTAATAAAGAGATGTAGTCTAAAGTTTGGACGTCCTAAAATTGACCGTTCTCTTACATAGTCTTTCGTGCGCATACCCATTGACGGTTACGACAAAAGAAATAAGCTTATCGGACGTTGTGTATTCTCATATTGAATATTTCCTTATAGGTAGATTCTAACAAGACCGATCTAATCAAGCAATTCGTATAGGTACAAGATCTTACTGAAGTACCTGGTTACTATTCTAAACTATTGACGATTGACTGACGTCACGTGATTAGCAAAATGGTTATGCAGAATGCAGATACTGATCGCAAAAAATTAGGTACTGAAGTCATGAACCTTAGAGTATGTATTCTCTAAGTCATGAACATTTTCATAGTTAAATGTTGTAGGTACCGGCGGAAAGCGTTCATAGCCCTGGGCTTGCGTCGATCTGAAAAGTGATCGACAAAATTAAGCAACAGCGGGCGCGGTCGGTAGTTGGATGGGTGACCGCCAGTGGCTAAATTTCTTGGGCGTTTTCCGTCGGTCCCGGTTGTTACAATTGGGTAGCAGTCGTTAAGCCATGTCGGATGCCTTCGAGCGGCATAAAAATTTCCGACACTTGGGTTGGCCACTAACCGCTCCATCAATGCGCACTGGAGCAGCGTGGTGGAGTATGCTCTAGTCCTCCTCAGACATGAGGAGAGACCCGTACTCAGTAGTGGGCCATTAATGGGTTGAAGCCAGGTACTTAATATTATTCGGATATTTTAATAGTCATTAATATGTTATTGAATAATCAATTCAAATTTAAATAATTAATTCAAAGGTATAATTATGTACTTACTACGTAATTTTTTTAACGACGGCTCGTGCTTTAATTCACTACAACTAATTAATGATTGTATTATTGTAATTCTGTATCCGTTGAAGAGTTATGCAAAACGCAGAAGGAAAAATTCATAGTTAGAGTAAAACTCTTTGTACAAAACTGTATGTCCATTAATTTTCTGAAGGCATTAGAAAGGAACTTGTTTCAAATTAAGGAAAACTTCGTAAAGGAATGCTGCATACCTACTTAAAGCCATGACAAATGTTTTCGATGTGGCTGAAGTCTAGCATCTCACATTAGACCTGCGTGAACTAGGTTTGGCTTATTTATGGCCTAGAAAAACTATGATCCGCTATCCATAACTAACTCTGCGATAACTACTCTGTGCTTACCGTGATTCTTGTTGTTTGGTACACGCACTTAAAAGTTTATTTAGTTTAGGATTGTACAATAATAGTATTTTAAATTACTTGCGAGTTCCATTAACAACAAGGGGCAGTAATAATAATTAGTCAAAGAAAATGAAACTTAATTTTGACTATGTTTTTTGTTGACTGATAAGAAATGAACTCCGAATTCAAGGTGCAAAGCGTTGACCTCAATAACTTACATAAATGAATTTAAAATGTTACCTTAGTAGTTAGTACTAGACGGCTGCATGCCAATTTAAACCTTTTATCTTGACAATAAGCACTACGAAATGATAACTCATGAATTACTTACATGGTAAAGTCAGACATTGTCAGACAGTTCAGACACATTGTAAAAAAGTACCATAACAAAAATGTACCATATGCAAAAGAAAACAAAGTTAAAAATTCAATTACTTGCACTTTTTGTAATTGTTTAAGATGAATCTGCAAATTATTAATTGCGGTCCCATAGTTCTTATTACGTGGCAGTAAAGTTGTTATTGGTGTATCAATGTAAGTTGATTGTTTTAACGGGTGGCTGGTTATCAGTAAACGTGTACGTTATCAGTAGACGCGAGGCAGATGCTTGGAGCATTTATCGAGCAATCGATTTTTCGGTTACACGGATCAGAAAGCATATTATTAAGTCTTTTGTTTACTCTGTGGTCGTTTTATGATTAAAAAATCTCTTCCGTGAGTAAGGTTTTTGATGACCGATGACCTCTTGTTCGGACAGTGTTTTCTACTATTGGTATATTATTAATAATATGTGATATAATTATATTAATTAATAATATGATAAAGTGAACTTTCATAGTGTCAATGTGTAGTAACCCTTTGACAGAATCAGGCTGGGCGTATGCTGGAATGCAGGCGACGCAGTACAGCAAATCACAGATCAGTACACCTCAGGGCAGTTGAGGCAGACATGTGCCCCCTCCGTATGCTGCGACGCAACTCATTCGCATCTTAGCTAGTACAAAGAATAGACGTTTGACAAAGATTCTATTAAACGTTCTGTCATGACTATCATTGCAACAAAACTACGCCGCGCGTCGCGCTGAAATCTGTGCCGGCTCTACAACAGGACACAGAGCAGCACTGACACACGTCAACGTCTGACGTGCCTGCGTCGCTCATACGTAGCTCAATGACGTTCCTTACTTTACAAAATCTGCTCAGTTCTGCGCTGCGTGGAACTGCGTCGCCTGCGTTTCAACATACGCCCAGCCTCAATAACGGTCTAGTTAGGTGCAGACGATCCACCTTAGTAGGTGTCACTGTCACCCATGGCGTCGGACCTAAGCAAGACTTGACAAAGCAAGGTACCCGGTTTCTGTCCCTCATAATGCCTGGTCTACCGACTGCGCAAAGGAAGACTTCGCACACCTTTGATAACATTACGGGGAACTCGGATAGTCCACAACCAGGGTACAGATACCTACATGTTTTAAGAAGCATGCTTAAATAGAGTTGTAAGGAGACGTGCTCAAAGCACCTCCCACCAAGCCTCCTTTCGCTCTGTTCTGTGCCCCATTCCCCACGCACCGCAGGTAGCATGCTCGATAAACGCACGACTGTTAATTTTTGATCATGCTCAAAATAAGCGTGCCTACTTCGAGCATAGCGTAATATGCATACGTAGGTATGCTACTCAGCAGCAAGTGCTTGCTGAAAGCATGCTTTTGTGCTGCAAACAAGCATGAAGCAAGCAATGCAAGGTAGAGATACTTACTCTACCTTTATAATATTTTTATACGAGCTGTGCCCGCGACTTCATCCGCGTGGAATTTAACAAAAAAATCTAAACTAAAAGTAGCCTAAGTTACTACTTATGACATCAGCAATCTGCCAGTGAAAGTCCCGTCAAAATCTGTCCAGCTGTTACAGAGATTAGCTCAAACAAACAGATGGACAAAAATTGTAAAAAATGTTATTTTGGTATATGCACCCTCTGTACCACCACCACCTGTACGTACCTGTACGGTTATTTTAATATTTCAAACAGACACTCCAATTTTATTTATTTGTATAGATGATGTACAGATTCTGAACAGTCTTAACTCACAACACAACAGTGTCAGCCATTAGAAACTCTCAAAATATATTTTCTCATCTCATTCCACAAATTCTCGGTAACGATTCTCGTTAGACCGCTGGAGACGTTAGTTGAACCGCGTTTACTGCTTCCGAGTATCTGAGTCATCACTGTGAGAAACTGAGGAAGAGTTGATAGCAAGGGATGTTACTACGGTACAGCTGCACCGTAACCGAAATATATCCGACAAGATACTCGTATACATCTTCGAAGCAAGTCCTAGTCCAAAATCAATCCTTTAGACATACTTAAGTCAATTTTATTATGTAAATTAATGTACATACATGCTGACGAGCTTCCTTAAGGTAAGTGATCTTCGCCCAAAGGCATCACCAATGCGTTACCCGCCAAGAAAGAAGGAAAAAGAAAGAGAGTTGTAAATATTTGACTTCTTGTCTTCTAACTTCTTCGAACTGTTCTTCAAATTTAATGTTCTTCATGAACACACCACGTTACCAGAAAAACAAATACAGTGAAGTTAAAGGTAATCTTTATAATTTTGTACAAGTATATCAATGAAAACGAGAATAATACCGAGAAAACAGTAAAAAACGGTACATAAAACATTTACAGTGACCAAAACATTTGCATCAACAAAAATTTACCTAACCAGCATCGGTGTATTTACCAGCATCTAAGTTCGTATCACATTTACTCTGACTGGGAATAAAACCCACCCAGGAGACTTTCCTAGCCAGGTATGGAGACTACCAACTGAGTTACACGGTAGTCTAACTGAACCTAGTCTGACTTCTAAGCACTATAATAATATGCTTCCATGGACCAAAACCAAGGTGTAACCATAAAGCCAATTCAAGTCTTCCCCTCATCCCATGGGAAGAAATGGCGAAATCAATTACACGTCCATTCAAAAGATTTAGCTAACACGTACGGCTATTACGATCACAACATTCACCTCTAACCCTTGTCTATTTGTCCATCACGACCATAGTATTGACATTCTGTAGAAATGTCATTTTGCTACTTGCAGACTTTGTTTATGGTGATATTACTAAATGAGCAATTGCGTACTGTCTTTCTGTTCTTATTGCCGACAACGCATCGATGTTTCTTTGCTAAGCCAAATGACAAAATATTGAAAGAATTAAATATACTTACTTAATCAGAGAAAAATAATGCACTACAGTCAGCGAACATGCCTTTTCTGCTCGTTGACTCCGGTTCATTTGTGAAACATTCCCACCTGCGTATAATGTGGGAGTCTTCAAGAGGAGAGTGAATGGGCTTTTAATAAGTTAGTGCGACCAACATCTTCGGCTTCATCGCCACTTACCATCACGTGGGATAGTTATCAAACATTAACTTATCTCATGTAAAAATATATATATATTATGTAGAAAATCCTTTACCTACTACTTACAAAATTTTGTTTCCTTTTACACCAATGTTTTGTAATATTTCCTTCCTTATTTGTTACTGACCTACCGATTTACTTGTTTTAAGCACGAGAATTTCTAACATTATTCGATTAGCCCATTCTACTCGACTCCCAGTTCTGCATTCTCTATGGACTCAAGCGTTAATCGCCTTACACCCCAGGTTCGGTCAATAGTCCTCTTCTAAAAAGTTAAAAAAACAATGGCTCGATTGTCTGTTGGTGTCACGGAACTATAGATCCGACAGTTTCCGGATAAAACCGGCCCGAACCGGTTCCTAACCGCCGTGATATAATGCGCTGTTTATGGTAATTTGGCGCGTTTTGTCTGCGTGTTTGCTTAGCGTACGTGGGATTCGGGGATGCTGTACTGTGAATGGGATTAGCGGTTCTTTATGATGTTGCGGGAAATACATTTTATGTATCAACTTTCTTGACACACTTCATTTTATTTTTAATTTTGTTTTGTTCCCAACACACTAAGTAAAACTTAGTATGACTTAGTAGTAACTTAGGAGAAATTGACCTGGAAATAACTGAATTTAGGTAGGTATTGAGAACGGTCAATAGGTGCGATTAGTTACGGTCAAATTTCACGCGCAGTTTTAGTTTATATAATTGTTAATACTTTGAGGCTTGTGTTCAGGATTCCAACGTTCAAACCTGGCCATCACTGCTTGTACCTACTTGGCTACTTCATTACTGTTTTTTATTAGATTCTGTTATCAAAGTATTTTTTGCTTACATAATTTTAGCAAAACATCCAAACACCCTTTCTAACTGTATCCAGTTGCAATCAATCACGGGGATCCTATTCATTCCTTTATGTGATCCCTTGAGGTGTTTATGCAAATATGGGCAATTAAATCCGCAGGTAACGGTTTTTGCGATATCTTTTGTTATCTACACGACAGCTGGACGGTAGCCAACTGTCTTTGCTTCGGAGCTTCTTTAAAAAGTTTACGGAAGAGTCCGAAGATCATTATAAGATTGTTGCTCACATGTTTGTGATGTCATCCTTACGTTGCGTAAGAGAAGAGTGCAAGAGAATATAATTTTAGGGTCTGTAAGACTTATCTTGTATGTATAATGTAATACCAATATTAACTTTGGCTATAGGAACAATAAATAATTTTTAACAAAAAAATAGACCGACTTCTAACAGGACTAAAAAGTAAAAAATAAATTTACTTAGCACAAAGTAATTCGTATTTTGATTTAGTTAATCAGAAATGATTAAACAAGTATTTTATAATTTTGAAGTCGGTGCCAACTTGTGTGTAATTAGTAATTTGTTATTGTAGTAAGGTTGTTGTTGTATGTACTTGGCACCTCTAATTTGAACCCGGCCCCTCCGGTTCGGGAGTCCAACGTTGAACCACTCGCCTATAACTGCTTGCTATATCTGGTGTACAAATAAAGATATTTTTTTGTAGAAAATGTTCGTTCGTTTAATTGCATGTTGCTATGCGGGTGGGAGGCTGGGAGGGAGATGCTATTTGCGTAAAGGTATACAGATACACCATCTTACGTGTTTGCTCGCGCATAGTTGCTACGTAGATTACTTAATGTTTAGAATGTAAAAATGTATTTCCGCAAAATTACGTCTGATACAATTAATTAATTGCCTGTAAAAATGTGTTTAGGTTATATTACTCGCATAATGATTTCATCTCGAAGTGAACTGTGAGTTGAGCGTCTACAGAATTTCTCGATGAAACTGGACGTGACCAATGGCTTATCATTGTGACTATTATACGAGGAACCTGCTTGCATTACCACCATGGCATTCATTTGTTCTGTTTGTGCTATATTAACTGCTGTGTTCAGATTGGGTGAAGCTAGGTTGAAATTAAAATTAATTATTCTATTTTTGTTAGTGTTCAACTCAAGAACGTCATATTCAAAGGGTAAAAATGTAAAAATTCCTAACAAACATGGACTTGTATTGCCAACATATGAAAATATTGGCCAAAAGAGATTTAAAATTGTTAACAAGCAATCGGAGGGTCATAGATATGATTTGGGAAAACATTTTTACAAAAAGAATAGGGTAAGTGCGTAATTTAAGGAATCAAACTTTCGTACAAGAAATGACATTAAAGACAAAAAAAATGTTGGTGATGATTTATGATTCATCATTATTTGTGCTTTAGGTACTTGCTTTTATATTTTTACTTTTTTTCTTATAAAAGTGAAGTATTTTTATTGTAAAATGGGTCGGATATTATTTTTCGCACTCGGCCAGTAGCGCAGACTTTGTGAACAAAGACGATCCCAGCATTGGGACAATTACTCATCTTGATCATATTTTAGAATGGTTTTCATTAGATATTTTTAATAAGAATAAAATAAGATTAGACAAGTCGAAACCATTCCTTTAATAACTGAACTATTTTTTCAGATTTTATGAAAAATATAATATCTTCACAGACTTTAATTAACAGAATTTAAACACAAAATTCAATTACAAAAATGTACCTACAATCCGCGTCATTCCGTCCGCCATTTTATCATTCACAAAGATTTATTGAGACGAGAAAATTATACATAGCATTTCATTAACAAGAATTACATTAACCCTATCAAGTGACCGTTCATTCAAACTTGACCCCTGTAATGTGACCAGGGGTCATCTGGACCGCGCTGGACAAAGGTGGACAACGCAAAAAATGGGATTGGTGTTGCCGTGACAAAGAACTGAGTTACCCTTCAAATTAACGTAACTTGCTTGACCCTCGGGAGACGGGGGATTTAAGGCGTACCGGGAGAAACATGAATGGTTTTTAAGGGGACAGTGTTGACAATAAGCTTTATTGAGTGTGAGATAATAAAAATAATATCCATAGGACGTATCCTGTTGTGGAGATAAGTTTTTGCAAGATATTTTGTTTAAAAATGTCGGTATACATATTTACTTTTATCTTGTGTTCGCCTACTGTTAGAAATCCGATCATAAGAGGAAAATAAAACATTAAAGATTTTTTATTGTTCCCAATGTTTTCTTGGTAACAACAGTTACATATATCTCCATAATAACTATCAAACAAAAAATAAAATAGTACCTAAGTACTTACTGTTGACAAATAGTAGTGTAAGTTTGAGATTGTCTGCGTTTTTTCAAACTCATATTAAATTAAGGAATAAAGATGTACCTACTACGTATGTTAAATGTCTTTCTTTAACAATTTTTGCAGAAATCATTTTGTTCATCTACTTTTTTCGCGAAAAAATATCTAATTTTCACGAGAAAACGTTTTAATCAAATGGGCTTTATAGATCGCGTTACGGGCGCAATATAATACTAAATATTTGTCAACGAGAGAAATATGTTTACGAGCGGGTTTCTCTGTATTACCTATATAAATATAATACAGCTGACGATGTGTCATATAAATGGCGGAAAAAGCTATAATTAATTTTCGCGTGATCAAATTAAAAAACAATTAAACTTATCGCACGAACGAAACGCTACATTTACCGTTATTTCCCAGTGGACTAGTACATACATCCTTCATTTTAATGGTTTTAATCTAGTAAATTAACGGAATGGAACAATTATCAGGTTATTTTTTATGTAGCCAACAAATGGCTGACGAGCCCCGATGGTCGTGGCCACCGCCGCCCATGGACAACAGTAAGAACAAAGGAATCACCGTACGTTGTTAGCCAAAAAAGAAGAAGAAAAAATGAAGTAGTGATTCTCAAACTCCCAGCCATAACACGACAGCACCATCATCACAACCCATAACTGTCCCACTGCTGGGCACGGGTCTCCTCTCACAGTGGTGAGGAGTATAGGCCATAGCCCACCACGCTGGCCAAGTGCGGATTGGTGGACTTCACACACCTTTGAGAACATTATGGAGAACTCTCAGGTGTGCAGGTTTCCTCACGATGTTTTCCTTCACTGAAGCAAGTGAAAATAAAATATTAATACGTACATAATTTTTGAAAATTAGTGGTGCGTGCGTCCAATGTTCAATACAGCATTCACGACAGCATACCTTAGAGTAAATCTTTAATTTCCCTAAATTCTGTCCTAGGCCCGTTCGGGGGTCTTTAGCAAAGGGATATCGTCAGGCGAGTTGTTATGCCTGAGAGCGGCCGAGCTCCGACTGCTTACGGTCGGAACTTATACATATATGCGAGCAGTGTAGAAAACATCGATAGCGTGATTCAGGTTTGATTTGACGTCACCGTCATCACAAGTTCAACGTTCAAACCACTACCTGCCGCCAGCTACCAGCTATCACTCTTCGACTCTATCAGTAGATACTATTATTTATTCTGTGACTCTACTCTCTACTCTACTACTCTGCAGTCTGTTGGTAGATACATAAAGCAGTGCAAACACGTGTGCCAACCTATCTTGTGTAATTATGTAACGCATGCCTAATTGGTGATATTGCCTATTCATCGATGATTGCCAATCACTTATGTTTTTGTGTGCTTGCGTGGGAAAACAAATGACTGTCGAGATATGGAGTTGTGATATAAGGTAGTGAGAGCGCGCTTAGCAGTGGCGCTAGTTTCTGTTTTTACATTGAATAAAATTGTGTTGCACGGTCATTTTATTTATTTATTCGTTTATGTAAACCTTATTTACCACATTAAACATATATATATATATAAATGTTACAGTACAAATGGCGAGCTTAATGCTAATTGCATTCTCTACCAGCTAATCATTAGGCCAAACCGAAATACACGAAGAGCGGTGTATAATGGCACAAAGTAGATAAGTAAAATAATGGTTAATATCCCACAGGCAAGGACGGCGCGGTCTGCGTCGTCGTTCGTTGTGCATACTGCGAAGGATTGAGTAACTTGCTCGCGCATCTCGGTTACCGATACTCTAGACAGGTTGAAGAAGAACAATGAAGACCTTTCCTTAAATAACTTCCTGACATCCTTAAATTCCGAACTTAGTTCGTTCATAATTAAACCATAATAACAAATATCTACCTACCCGTTTTACTCTTAATACAAACAAAAACAGAGTCACGAACAGTGCCTTTACCCTATATATAAAATACGCGTGTATATAGTATACAGGTGTATTATAATATACGTCTGTATATTGTGGGTTTATCTTGGCCCGCTCTCCCCCGAGAGTCGCCTGAAACGTGAAATATTAAACACTACACCGCCCGCGCCTCCTCTCTTTTTATACACATTCTGTAAAGCATTGGCACGAATTATAAATAATTGTGTCTACCCTCATTTTGTTCCTTTTATATATAGTAGACAATTATACAATTTGAATTCTTTATAAACTTATTATTATGTTTAAACTACTTATTTAGTAGCAAAATTAATGAAACTTAAGCTAATTACGTTATATTAAACTAAGCTAAACATATGATAAGAATATTGTCCTATTGAATCGTAAGGTCCAAAATATTAACACATCTTTGAGTTAACTTAAGCAGTAGGTACAACATTTTCACTTTTTTACGTTGCGCTTTACCTACTGTTTGTTAATAAGTGCATGGGTGGGTCAGGTCCACTTTCATTTGGTACCTCGAAAAACCAATCTGTCTCTCTTGTAAGCGGCCAATATAAACGCTCCTAAAAAGACACAGCTAAACATCTGGAAAAGTTTTATTTTTTTTATTATCTGTTTATCATACCAGTTACGTCACTTGCTTAAACTTGCAAGAAAAAGGTTTACACTGTAAACCAGTAACTATTGTGGAGGTCGTGAACAACCCATGTCTGAGTAAGCCCCTTTTGTCGCTATATACTGTAGATAACGTATAATATTTGTCACATTATAGTGTAAATTTATTTATTAGAAAGGAAGTAAATGCTTTCTGCTTACCTAATTCATGACAGCGAATTCCTCATTGCCCAATTCAAAGCAAGTGTAGTGTACCGGCCGACGCCAGCCAGTCTCGCACGCACACCAGCCCCGCCACCCACACACAGACACACAGATAGCTGCCGTGTGGTGTGACTCACCTGACGAAGGGTGTGTGTACGGTGACCACGTTGTTTGAAGGTGGGAGGGACAACTTGTAAGGCATTTTAATAGCCATATCGTTCTTTTATTTTGTGTATGTTATAAATATTGTATTTATTCTGATTCATGATGAGGAATACTTTTAAAGTATTCATGATTTCCGTTTAATATCATTGAATTAAAGATTTTTTTAACGATCTCCTAGCTACCTTTATAATTATTCTAGTGCATTGGATGAGGACACACATATACACACATTACGAACACTTGGGATTCGTAAATGTTATCCGTAAACTATCAGAACCGGCTAGAAATCGAATCCGGGCACATTCGTTTAGCAGGAATTTGGGGTCGTTACTTCACACACAAAAAAAAAAGAATTATATAAACTAAATAATAAGGGTAATCATAAATAGCCTTTTTTAATTGCGATAATATGTAATTTTTCTTATAATTAAACAGTTTTTGGCCCAAAAATTATATTGCTAATAAAAAATAGGTTAAGAATACGCCGTTATATTACCAAACTAAATAAATTCCGATTATTTCAGTTTATATCAGTATCAAACCTTTTAGCATAAATATGTACAAATTATATTATTTTTCCATTACACCTTTTTGTCTTTTTCTGTTTCAGGTAAAAAGCTGCAAGCCGTTCAATATTTCTTCATAATCACAGGAGACAGTCCTGAAATACTCGGTAAACATGGTGGCAGTAGATATCGATCGTTCGCTCCCCGCAGAGGGAGATTGTGGCCTGCGCTTCCGAGAAACGGGAAATGGACATCTACCCTCCGTGCTGAAAATAACCACTCTTGGGCACTGCATAATCCCCTTCCACGAAACAGCTCTGCGGCTTAATAGCTATACATTGGCTTGCCATTTTTGAATTTCATCTATTTACTCTATCGATGTGGTTGTAGATTTGTCTGGTCTTTTAACGTTTTTTACCTTGCAAGTTTTTATTTAACTTGCAATGTTTGTCAATGGATGTCCGCAAAGATATTAAAACTACTAAGAGTATTGTCGTGATACGTTCATACAACGCGATTTGCACTTTTGGAGATTGCGAGATGACATTTGTATTGTATTACAGCGTACTACGGCATTAATAAGCAAGTGGCACATTCCATCTGACTTTAATAGTGTTGGTCCATTAATGGGCGTAATGTTTTCTTTTACAATAATATGCCCAATCCGGAAACCGAACTCTGAATGAACTTTGTCGTGCGATAATGACATAATATTCTTTTTTTACACAAAATATCATTTGTAAGCTGCATTAGAATTACTTCCTCTTCGGACTCTACTCTACTCGACCCTACGGACTACTTATACGGACATTAGTAGATATTAAACAATCGAACAAGCGGTCAATCGCTCAAATGTAAGTGATGTTTACTTCAACAAAAAAGGCGTTCGCCTTTTTAATAACTCATTATTAGGCCGGAGCTTATATATGCGCGATGACACGATAAGAGGAGACCATAAAGTAGCCGTCGTTGTCTATGATAGAGTTGTGTGTAGCTCGCGCCGATTGTTATGAATCTGTGTAGACTAGGGACTGGTGCGGCTGATGCCAGAGGTATAAAATCTTAATATATATAATAACTAGCTGACCCTACCAGACCACGCGTTGCTGTGCCTCAGTAAGACGAATCAACCAACAGCGCCATCTATGAGAAATTCATAAACCTAAATAATAAATGAACACTATTCATGTTTAATAAACATTAAGTTTCCAATAGAAATAAACAAAAAACTATCCTATCTTTCAAGTTGGATCAAACTGCACACGGTGTGCAAATTTGATTAAAATCGGTTAATTAGTATAGGAGTCCATCGCGGACAAACAACTTAACACGTAATTTATATATATTAAGATATGCCCAATCCGGAAACCGAACTCTGAATGAACTATTAGAAACAAACAACTTTAATGTTCCATATAATGACTTCAAGTTAGTAATTAAAACAGAAAGTAATTAGAAATAATAAATGAAATAAAGATTATAAATGACAGAATTGCATGTTCAAATAGTTTAAATTATGCAAATTTTACAAATAAAGCACTAAAGTTTCATGTCGAAAATTATATATTTATTCTACAACAGTACCTAAGATAGAACTTTCTATTGATCAATTAAAAGTTGGAATATAGTAATAAAACATTATTTAGCATTGTCTTACACAGTCATAAATAATGATATTAATTTATAAAGATGGCTAAGAAATAAAATATCTGCTCATTTTTAGACTCAGAAAATTTCAGTAGTGCCAGAGAGCAGAATTTCCAAAAATAAAAAAATGTTAAAATCTCGAAAACAGTAATAATTTGCGCCTTTAACGAACGAAGCCTTTTTACCTGAACACCATGAGCGTCTTATAAACGTCCATTTAAATTTACCTTAAATCGTTAACTATCGAATGTGCGGTCATCCCCTAAACTACAACGCGAAGTTTATATTCAGGGCGCATACCGCGCGCTGAGCGCCCGTTTCTACGAACATAATCAGCAAATAATGCGAGATGCGCGTCATTGCACCGCGCGCCGGCGACTTTACATCGCCTTAAGGACCGGAGCAACGCACTTACTGTAGGCTGTATTCACTAAATACTGCTTAGAATTATTGTAGAGTAACTTTAAGGCTGCTTAAACGCGAACCACAGACTAGATGATAGTATGCACTACGTAAAACGTCACCAGACAACGCGGCTAGAAACGTCAAGCTACAATTTTGGTTATTAACAATGAATTTATACATTTTAATGTCATTGGTTATTAATGAGAAAAAAGCTCGAACAAAACCAAGTCATGGTGGATGCTAGCTCTCGTGGTGTTTAAAACGAGAGAATTGTGTTGTTCTGCAGAACAACTTTAACTAACAACTACGCCATAATAAACTATGAAGGGAAACTTTTCCTAAAAAGTATTTAATACTTGTACCTATCTATGTACAAGGGTCGTCCACTATT
This sequence comes from Ochlodes sylvanus, assembly GCA_905404295.2. Taxonomy (NCBI): domain Eukaryota; kingdom Metazoa; phylum Arthropoda; class Insecta; order Lepidoptera; family Hesperiidae; genus Ochlodes; species Ochlodes sylvanus. The sequence goes on from FR990149.1 coordinate 4,095,977, forward strand.
AAACTATTATCTTTATCTATAAATCCGACAATCGTATCAATATTTATTTATACGTACGACTAGCGTAAAGTTCGCAACAGCCAACTATTACGCAATTAAATAATTTTGGGGTCAGTATTACGCCAACAATTTTGATGGCGGCTTTTTCGTTTAGAGGCTCAAAGTTGTGACAATTTATTTATTGTTCGCTTGTTTTTGGTAACTCTGTATCTAAAGAGTTAATAATCAAATGATCTGCATAAAGATATTTGAGTTGCTGCTTAAAGCCCTTACTGTGGAGCTCTGTAGGTTTTCCCAAAGGCTATTTGTGCTATTTCTATAACATTTTTGTCACTTGTGCAAGCAGCCTTATTTCCCGAATGTTATTAACCCCCAATTGTGTCATAAATGGCGATCGCTAATGTTTACGATAACGATTTTAGTAGTAACAGCCATTTGGGTAAACGCAGCCTTAAAATTTGGATAGCTTGTCCATTGAAATTAAACTAATAAAATTATTTTGTTTCCATTAACAAATGGGTCATTCACACTAAAGATTTGAATTGAGTACTTACTACTCTTACAAATTGTCTGTACACATTGACTTATTATTACTATGGACATCGTGTCTCATACTAAAATCGCGAAAAAATGGCCCAGTCACAGCCATCGCGAGAATAGAATTGTAATTTAAACAGCACGCACACATAGATACGGGCTCAGCAAATAGGATCTTTAAGGTGTTACTGCACATTTGAACGTTGACTGTACCTACTTTACATTAAATTGAACGTTTTTAATTAAGAAGAATTTGGTAAATCACGTCCTTAAAAACAGGTAAATTGGCAAAATTTCGTATACGGCCTCTTAATTCTAAATTATTACCATCAAGTAGTATACCTATCTAGGTATCTATCTATGTATCTACATGTTCATTAACATCTATCTATCTCATGAGTAGGTATGTCGTAGATATCCTCGTATTTGATAAACAAAGATGCCTGTATCCGCAAAAACATAAATCTCTATGGTTACTTATCTTAGGTGTAGCCGAAACGTTTTAGCCCTTATCAATGCAGGCTCTTGGACAGGAATGTAGTTTCATCGTCTGCGCACGCGCCGATCGTAGGTTTACAATATTTTAGAAAGAACAGTCGATTTTATTTGCATTTAACATGACGCTTTTAGAAGGTTTTGTTTAACTTGCAATGTTTGTATGTGTGTTCGGGTTGAATCTTGCAAGCCGAATTAGAACTAAGTACCTAGCTCTTTTGACGTATTTGTATTACGTTGTAATACTCATATACAACTTTCTTTCTTTCTTACTTAGTTTATAGACTTGAAATTCTACACATTGCTTTAGTTCCGATGGCAGTAAAATTTTTATGAATGGCATGACCGGATATTACGCTCATAATTTGCTCCAGACGTCAGTCAGTTTCTTAGTGTGTATGAGGACTGGGGCAGCAGAACTGAACTTTGCTCAGGAGTTAGTGACTAATTGTGTACAAGTAGGTACACATAAAAATATTTTTCAATTTGCTTGAAAAAAATTGTTTAAATGTAACAGAAAATTGAAACGTGAAAACACCTCTGTAACATTCCTAACGCTAGCGACATTCAGGATGTAGGATTCATCTCCTGAGTAGGTATGTACGTTATCAGCCCAGTAAAGATGTCATGTAAAACAAAAAGCGTCTGGACAGTTTAGATTTGAACACAGACGACTCCTGTCCTAAGTGCCACCGTATTAGTAAAACGTGAACAGGCGATAAGCGACCTACCTGCTAGCTCGATAAAATCCAGAGTCTATAATCGCAACTTTGATCCTTGCTCAAGTGTCCCGATTAATCCTGGTGCTTATTTCTTGGTGCCAGACACAAAGGACACTGATCATTGAAGTATGGGACCATGGGCTAAAATGGCATCAGAATCACTTTTTTCATCAGCTTAGTTAATAAGATCAATTTACTTTACAATTACAAACTCACTTTAGTATTTTTAACGGTAAACCCGGGTTTAAACTATATTTACGATAATAAGATTTTTTCAGTTCAACAACTTCTCGTAATAGATGACAACTTCTTTCATTTTACTCATGATTACTATGATTTTACATCTATTATCATGTGCTGGATCAATAATATAAATTTTCACTTCGCTGGGAATCGAACCCAGGGCCCTTGGAACGGCGTTTCGGCAAGGTAACCATTGCGCCATTCGGGTCATCAAATTTTATTTCGTTTTGGGATCTGACAGCACGAAATATCAGTTACAACTTAAGTGTTGCTGACCGCTTACCATAGTTACCACCCGGTGGCCAATTTCCTCGAATTTCAGTTATTAACATAAAAATACTGAATATTTTATCTCGTGCCAGACAAAGATTTCCACAATTATAACAATTTTATTTTTTGTTCATACTCTATAACTTTATTTACCACATAAATGACAGCTGTTTTTGTTATTAAATCCCTTGGTAAGGCTTTCGACTTTTATCCCGGTAAGAAACAGTAATTTTTCAACATAATTTGTGTGAATATCGTGAGACACACAACAGTCTAATTTGTCCGTAGAACAGTTGGACAAATGATTGGATTGCGACAGTGCGTGGGATCTCGTCTCCTCGCTAATTCTATTATCTATAACTCCAAAGGATTTCTCGTCAGCAGGTATCTCCCTACTGTGTGCTTCACCATATAGTCCGACATAAAAATTTGCATGCACAAATTTTAAATTTTAATAGATGGAATAATCTGCTACCTGATAATTTATGTACCTACATTATTACCGTTCCCCGTTTATATAAGAGACATTAGAAACGTCATCAATTCGTCGCCAGCAACCAGAGAAACGATGAACCAACACGTTAGTTGTGTCCCTAGTTTAGAAGTAGGGACACAAGGTGTAGACATATTTTGTTATCTACAAATTTCATCTCCGCTACTCTATTTAACCGACTTCAAAAGGAAGAGGTCCTCAGTCCTCAGTTCGACTGTATTTTTTTATATGTGTGATAAGTCAAAACTTTTTACTGGGTGTACTTTCGATGATTATTTTTATACTTATTCGCAAGCTGGTGCTTTTCAAGTGAGATCTGAGTTTTTGAGTAAGGTATCTCTCATATCATAATATTATTTCAAGTTTACTTTCGAAGTTGGGATTGAGACAAAGACTTATTAGGTAAGACGAATTGTTGTAAAAAATTAAGTCGGAACCATTGGAAATAACCGCGTTCCGGTAATAACAAGATGTAATTCCACTCAAGCCCAGTGTGTCACCGCAGCCATCATTGTATCACGCACTATCATTCTATTGTATCAGACAACAAGGGAGAATTCACACTGCATGAGAATCTTTGTAAGATAAAATTAGTGGATCTATTACAATACAGGTGGTGTATCAAAATAGATTCTTTTTGAAGATACCCTGTCTTAATTTATTCTTAACCGTTCATGTAATATTATTCAGTATCTAATAAAAAAAAGAATATTGACAATAAGCAGTGAAAGCCAAGTGATTTGATTGAAAGTCGGACTTCCGAACAGTAAGGCCCCAGGCCTTACTTGTTTGAAGATGGCCAGAGCGGAAAGTTGTACAATTTATAATCTCATCGACATTTAAGTGATTTTCGATTACTACATATTAATAATAAGTCAATGACTACATAGATCACATTGATTAATTTAAAAGACAAAAACAATCATAGGATGTTTATTAGACCCACAGATTCACGCGTAGACGAAAAAGAGTAGACCTATGGATGTCATCTATCTCACTCACACAAAAAAAGGAACAATTTCGGCCAACGACACGAAAAAATACGATGTTTAATGTCACGATGCGTGACGGTTTTTCCAAGGAAAATACATTTATATTGCATACAAGTTTGACAGAAAATGTCGAACTTTTTTATGTCACATACAATTGTACTTTTTCTTGCTGTCTCATATTGGCCACGCTTACCAGAAGTCTATATCTTTCTCTGTCTACAGATGCACCCGAGCCGTACAACGCATGGACAATGAGTGCATCACGCCCGGGCACATCGGTACATCACGCGCTGCACGGTACAATAGGATCGTGACACGGCGCTGTGATATGAATATATGATCAGTGATCAGTTTTTTATTGATCTCTATTCTCTACCTTAGCTTGAGACTTAGGGCGGTGATAGCCGAGTAGTTCAACGTTGGACTCCCGAACCGGAGGGCTTGGATTTAAATGCAGCACGAACCTGTATATTCAACACTTATGTATGTATTAGAATGTCATTAACACTTGCTTTGGTCAAGCAAAACATCGCGAGGAAACTTGCGCACCTGAGAGTTCTCCATAATATTCTCAAAGGTGTGTGAAGTTCACCAATCCGCACTTGGTGAGCGTGGTGGACTGTGGCCTGTGTGTCCCGGGTTTGACACCTCTCAATGTGAGGGCACATTGAGAGGTGTCAAACCCGGGACCCGTCGCATCGCAGGCTGGATCGATACTTACTAGGCCTGGGGTTCTTTTTCATTCTTCACTTACAATGACATGCAGATATCTTGCCAGATGAAACGCTTGATGCAGTACATTTATTTTCCAGAGAATGGTTGAATAGAAAAATGAGCGAGTCTGATTGACTTTGGTCGTAATGGAGCTTTGCGCGTGCGCATTGATTGCATCGTTAATGCGTTAATGCACATCATTTGTTGGTAACGCACCTTTAGTCACGGGGCTCACCCCGTGGTTGGCCCCAACCCGCGTCATTCCCCAAAGTTTGGTTGTTTTAACCTATGTGTCGGCTTTCTGACTTACATTTGTGCTTGACAACAACCCACAAGGTAAATGGCGAAAAAGTCCTTGATGTTGAGAGCACGAACTTAGTAAAAACCTAGGTATTCACTCTTGTCTCTCTCTTGAAGACTCCCACATCACACGTAACCCGCATACGACACCGACGCAGGCTTGCACGCACGACGCAGGCAAACAAATTGTTAGATAAACATACTTTTCAACTTTATTTGATACATTTAAACGATTCATTTTAAAATTCCCACCATGACACCCTGATTGAAATTGCGTTATTTATCTCCACTAGTCAAATAAAAGCCAATTTCAACTCAAAACCTTCGGAAATCAATCTTTAAACTCCATGCAGTAATATAAACATCATTGCGTTCAAACAGTTAGATATTGGTTACACAAACAGCTAACTAGCATCCCTTATCGACAACACCTATCATCACTTATCAAAGCTAATTAAAAGATCGAAACTAGTTAACAAAAAGCATCTGGTCGCGTGTCCATCCAGAGATCATCTCGTTAATGTATCCCACGTCGCCGCACCTTTGTTGGCGAGGGGTTGGGGCCTTGGGCGAGGGATCAGACACCTCCACGCCTTTTAAAAGTTCATTCTCTTAATGTTCCCTTAATGTATTCATGGGAAGTTACGATTCAATGTTGTTATTTAAATCTGGAATTCAATATGTTGATTCTTTTTTTATAGATTAAGATATCAAACGTGCATGCAGCATCACCCTTTCGCTGCCGTCCATAACAACTTACTACTACTATGATACGATACTTCTTGTTAATTATGACTAGTAATTATGTTAGCATTTTGTACCGTCAAAAAGCGCCTATACACTCATAACCCCGCAGTATGACTCTCTGTAGTTCGGATATTGACTTACTCTACCCGAGAACATAGATTTATCTACATCTCTAAATGTCTACCTTGTCGCGGATTACCCCTCGCTTCACTATCTACTAGGTTACGGGGTCATTAAAACACATAGGCTATAATTATGGCTGATGTCAATGTAAACTTTGCATTGCTCCGCTTTCATAGAATATTCACTGCGACGACGACTATTAGGTATATTGACTGCGAAAACTACTCAAAACACCTACAAGGTTTATTAAAGGGTAAAATCATAAATCAATTTCCTAATGCATTGTTTTTTCTCAATACCTATCCCTCGGTTATTTTTTATCCCACCAGGAATGTGATACGATCTCGTGACGATCGCGTGTCGGCGCACAGTTTGCGTACAAACTCGGCCCGTACTACTTGTTCAGATACGAGTAGGTTAGAGAAATTAAATTTCCTATAGAATTGTTCTGTCTCGCACAGAAGAAGGCAGCCAAATAACTAGTCTTCTATAAGAATTAACATCATCATTGAATGATGATGTTATTTCGTGTTTCTGCTTCACCGGGAATCGAGCTCAGGACCCTTCGAACGGTGGCCAGGCATGGTAAAGATTGCGCCACACGGGTATGTGTGTGTAAAGAATTATGTATGTGTGTAACATAAATTACTATAAATCACGCATAAGTCATAAGTCCACCCTTTCTAAGTTTTCTAGTAACCTAGTCTTTTATTACATTACGAAGCGAAAAAATAAATAGTAATAGCATGACGTCACGTCCGTAGTAGGGGTAGTTTTCCCCAGGTTAACGTGTTTGTGTATGCAGACCAATTTACTGATTGTTCGGGCTCCGAGCGGCGCCGCGCGGAGGGATCGGGGGTCGGATCTGGTCTGATCGATTTTACCTTTACTTAGTTTCAGAATCTGTAAGGTAAAGCCATTGACGACCCGGATGGCGCAATGGTTAACACGCCGGATCGCCGTTCCGGGGGTCCTGGGTTCGATTCCCAGCGAGACGGAAATTTGAATGATGAATTTAAATTTCCGTTCTTGGTCTGGGTGTGAGTGTTCTTGTCTTGTGTGTTGTCCATGGCACCCACGACACAGGGAATCCTAGTGTGGGCTATGAGTGTGTAGCGTTATTTATTTATTTATTTATTGACTTATAATCACTAATTAGTAACTAATAATAACTATTATTATTAGTAACTAATACGTCAATGGGTAAAGCATAAAAAATATATTAGACGCCTGATGCAACGCAGTCTGCTTCAGATGCGACAACTTATAAACATAGGGTATCCCGAAGCAAAGCGCAAAGCTTTTGGGATTATATTTTCTATGAATCCAACGCAGAGTACCTACGAAATAGTGGATGACTTGTATGGTTATCATAGCGGACTGTTGTTCGAATGGCCCCAGGTTCGATTCTCAGGGAGGCGGAAATTCGAATGATGAATTTAAATTTCTGGTCTCGGTATGTATTTTTGTCTTTGTGTGTTGTCCATGGTAACCACCATACAGAGAATCGTGTAGAGCTAGCAATTATGAAAATGTAGATAGCATTATTTATTTATTTTTATACAATTATTGAGAAGGCACATTTCTGTAAAATACAAAACAATTAGATAGAGACTTGGAAAGTACTTAATTTGTGTAATGATAAGTGCTTTGCAGTATGTTTGCAGCGTAGAAAAACATCGATAACAATTACCGTATCAACGCTAACGTTTCAATTACAGAGTAATTAACACCTCTGCGTATAGAGTAATCATTGACAGGTTATGCAAGTACTTTTAAAACACAACAATGCATATTAATATACGAAAGTTAAGCCATTATTTAAACAAAAAGATATAATATAATAAAGGGAATTATAATGATTATAACATTAGAATACCTATAAGTTAAATTTCGAATATGAATGTTGCCGTAGCGACCGGTATTACAGAAACTCATAAATAATTTGAAAACTAAAGAGCTTTGTCATCAAAACTTAATTAATATGCAAAATTTCAAGTCCGTAGTAAGTGGAAGTACATAATAAATAATTATCTAGTTCAGCTTGCAAGATTTGGCCCGAACATACATATATACAAACATTGCAAGTTTAAGAAATATAGATACGTATTGAAATATAAGTAAAAGATAGTCAGAAAGAGAAAGAAAGTATTATCTTCACGTGACGATTTCCAAGGGATTTGACTACCAGTTCCTTCCACAATAAGCCGCATTATGAAAATTCGTTCTAATACACGATACATTACCCTAAAAAATATAGATTCCAAAAAGTTCTATATGTCCATCATACTACAAACACCATTACATATTGATTTGTGCATGTAATTGTACACGCGCAATACTATTTAATGCCCACCTACCCCATACTACCTACAAGCGCTGTTGACATGACTGGGCAAATATGAGCACGGTAGCGTGAGTACGGCAGTAACAACCGCTGACATATAATGATGTTTGCCCGTTCTCCCCCGAGATATGGCGTTTTACGGGAATTAAAAACGCTACCAGCTCGCCCCTTTATTATCTTTTTTTAATAAGGCTCAACAGCATATAATATTGCGTTGCTATCTGTGGCGACCCCGCAGAGTATAAACTCGCTCCGTATTTTTGCGCGGGGTTTCCGATGCGGCCATAAACTTTTTTATTGAGTTTATTAAATGAGATCTATTCGAGATAACTGTATTAATTTTATACGCTCGTTGTTTCAAGGGTATCAAGATAGCCCTAGTTGAAAATAATTTTTTTACGTTTATAGCCGTATAGTAAGTTTTTTACGTTTATAGCCGGCAAATGAGCAAATCAGCCACCCGATGGTATGTAGTCACCGTCGCCCATGGACATCATTAACACCAAAGGCATCACCGATTTGTTGCTGGTCAAGGAAGAACGATGATGATAGAAAGTACCTACTGGCTCTCAAGCTCTTAGCGGAAACACGACAAGTACTTTGGAGGCTGACGCTGTCGTGTTTCCGCTAAGAGCTTGAGAGCCAGTAGGTACTTTCTATTATCATCGTTCTTCCTTGACCGGTAACAAATCGGTGATGCCTTTGGTGTTAATGATGTCCATGAGCGACGGTGACTACATACTTTAAGTACTTTGGAGGCTGACTAAAGCAAGTCTCAGCCGAAACAAAACACAAGTGGTCACAAGTCAGCCAGGCTTCACCCCAACCACCACGATTTAAAGATTCATTTATGAAGTTTAAATTACGATAGTGTACATATTGTGAACGACCATTCGCTTATCCAATGTTCAAAATTATTTATCAACTGGCTGTCTAGCTCTGCTACTGAAACATGTTATGAATGTTTGAACTATAGGAGGGGGTCGAACTTAGCCAGAAAAGTAAAAAAAACATTTTGTGACATCAATATTTTTATTCAAGTTTTGTTAATTTAATGGATCTAATCTAAATAATGTTAGGTGAAGTCATCTTTATGACGAGACAGAGTGATTTCCCTGAAATTTCCGTAGAGAAACGAATAGTGGATGTATGTAGAGTTGTTAATAAAGATTACTTTCTTTGTACAAAAGGGTTTGAGAAAAGAAAAATAGTAGGTACATAAGTACTTACGTAATATACAAAATACAAAAGTGTTCAAATATCTAATTTGAAACGAAATGATTATTAGGTATCTACCTGTTTTTACATATTGTCATGTAAAATTTTAGATTGTACCTACTTATCTAGGCATATGTATATTATATTATATTTTATTATATGTATACGCAAAGCCATTATTAATAATCCAATTGATTTACTGAGTGCATAGCGAGATAATATAATTATCGTACACGAGTACGTCCAACATAAGCATAAAAATCATGATCCAACATTTAATTTTTGTCTGTTCATTCCCCTCTGATTTGTAACAAAAATCAGCTTATAGACCATGCACCTTTCCGACAAATATTCACTTCCTCACCACCTGGTAATCAGTGGAACAATGGCTGCCAAATTTCCGAACGGAATAAAAAATGATCTGTCAAACGAGCAGCTTTCCCGCCAATTTGGCGGCGATTCGCGCCCTCCGACGCCGCGCACTCAGTACTTTAGTAGAGTGACCATGTTAAATTATTTTATGAGTTATGAATAATGATTTATCAAAGTAATGACGATGAATATCAACTGAAGTAAAAAGTATCAATTTTTTTTTGTTTTGATAAAGAATTAGATGAAGCGGAAACGTTGTAGTCGAACCTAAAAGTCGTTGTCGATCCTTTGTTTTTGTAGCCTTTTTATCTAATCATACTTAGGTTTAATTATTTTTAGTAAAGTTTTTCTACCGCTGCATGGAATGACAACAAAATGTATGAAATAAATTAAGTACTTTATTTATTGTATCAACTGTTTATCATTCCTGTATTTCAATTCAACAATTTTTCAGAACAAAAATGTAAATTTGTATGACAGTATTCTACATGTAACATAACATACGCATGCATGTCTATTTTATCTATCTACCTTAACCTATCTACTATTGAACTGTAAACAATTTAGGTATCTGTACCTATTTATGTCGTCCCATAAAGGTAAAAGCTGGCGTCATAACATCACTTTTATCGAATTAAAAGTTCCGCAGACAAAATTATTGAGCATCCACAAACATCACGTAGTCTGGCCACCCACACAATTTGACACGCCCTCACTCCGAGATTAATAGGGCTGCATGTTTAGGCGTTGGTTGCCATAGCGCCGGGTTGTCAGGCGAGGGCCGAAATACCACATCTCGGGGGGACATTTGTTATCTGGAATATTACAGTTTGATGACAAGACGGCGAAAGGTCACGCGTAATTGGAGTTTTTATAATATAATTTGAGTGGATTGCTTTAAAAATAATATTACGATTATGGCGGGCCCTATTGGATGTTAATTTACATTAATCGATTACTTATTTTATTTTATTTTTATGCAAATAGCGGGAAAACGAGCAACGAACCACCTGAACGTAGGTGGTCAACGTCGCTCACGGACGCCATTAATCACAGTATTATTAAAAAATAAATGTTTTTATCGTTGTTAGTTAGTTTAATAATTAAATAGATTATAACATAAAATGTAGACCTCACCTTGATATCGGACTATTTTGTGGGCATGTTTCTACACACAAATAGGTAGGTACTTTTAATGGCTTGGCCACGAGACATACGGCCCGCTAGAGGGCGAGATTATTTATTTGAGAAAAAATATTATAGCGGATACTTATTGCCGCAAAAGCTATGATAGGGATTTGAATTTTTATTTGAAGTAGGTATGCTTCAACTTCACAAATTGGGCTACTTTTTTTACTTATAGGTAAATCTCGACGATTACCTAATTACGAAATCGGGTATCATATGTATTTATGTGATTGACCAACAATGTCGACTCGACTGTCTCTACTGTTTAATCTCTATTATACGTAGGTGCATTATAGGTCAGCGAATTATACATTACACATTATAAATATCCTTTAGACAAACCATGACGCAAAGAGCATAATTTGTAGAGCCGCTAGTTTATGACGTAAAATCTTGTCATTTCCACAAAGTACATAACAGTACAGAAAGTAAATTTTATATCTAGTTACTCGTGAATATAATATTTATAAATCTTAGTAAATAACATTAATAGTTTACATAATATTTTATCCATCATAATAAACAGTAAGTTCAAATTTTGCAACAGGCGATAAAATTCAAAATGGACAATGAGGATACAGACAATGTAGATATTCCCATCGAATGCACAGATTTGATTATGTTTGAAGACGCCATATCCTCTGTAAAAGAGAAGTTTATTGGTGAAATGAAAAGGATGGATGAGGAAATGAATAGACTGAGGTATATACTAAGTAGTTTGTGACATTATTTTATGAAAGGAAACCCTCTACTTCACAAAAGCACTTCTTATTCTTCAAGTTCTAATATTATGTTACGCAGGAATTTTGTACCTCTACTAAAACAACTGCGAGGAGCAGGATCAGCAGGAAATGGTCATATGAGGTGTGGGGACAAGAGGTGAGGTGTGGTGAGCTGGTGAGGCGAGGTGTGGAGTGGTGAGGCGCAGGCTTGAGGAGTGGAGAGTAGATTGAGGAGCGGAGAGGAGAGATATTCAGTTGGTAGTTTTTCATAGGTTTCAGGTATTCTAACAAAATGTTACTGGCCGGCAAACAGGCCAACTTCAAGAATAAACAGATGATTAAGAAGAACAAAGGAATTATGTCAACATTGTCATTCAATAGAAATGTATTGTAAAATGGAGTTCGTGTATTAATTTGCCCTTTTACATTCAGAAGTGGCATATTTATGTTGTAAAACATAAAACCCACGTGTTAAGAATGGAGAGAATATAAAGCAATGACCGGAATTGAAAGATTTCTCGATTAAAAGGAGTGTAAGATTTCAAAGTAATATGTGACATTAAGGCTATGTGTCAGATGGATTATAAATGAATGTTCTCTCGATATAAAAAAATAAAATGTGGATTTATCAATTTGATGAAGAGTTCAGAAAAATGTGAATTGTGCCGTTGTAATTAAGAGTTCATGAGTTCCGATGAAATATATGTCAAGTTCTTAATGGCGCTCGTGTTATATTATTGGCCGGTAATGGTGTATCATTCCGCTTTAGAAAGAGTAACGCCCTGGAGATATTATGTAAAGCAAAGAAATATAAATATTCTGCGATGTAGAAAATATTATAAAATGTCTGATAAACGTGTCAGTGGGAAAGACAAAATACGTAAAACAAATGAAGAATAGACGATGAGTGCAGATTGTTTTATTGCAATGAAATTGGCATTTTCTGGAAGAATATTTTGTGAAGCCTCTATTAAAATAAACTGGAATTTATAGCAATCTGATTAAAGAGGAGAGGTTAAATATAAGCAGACATAAGTGCATGTTTTCAGAGTTATAAAATTATGTAGGTAGAGGAGATATGGAGGAGTATATTTCAGCATAAAAAGGGTGATGTATGCCTTGACGTGTAATTACAGTGTACAATTTGATGTCGATTTTCTTGAGTGTTGATACTTTTGTATGCGTGCCAATTGCGGGACGCAGTTGTTTCAGGATGGCCGACTGTTACGCAGGAATTTTGTACCTCTACTAAAACAACTGCGAGGAGCAGGATCAGCAGGAAATGGTCATATGAGGTGTGGGGACAAGAGGTGAGGTGTGGTGAGCTGGTGAGGCGAGGTGTGGAGTGGTGAGGCGCAGGCTTGAGGAGTGGAGAGTAGATTGAGGAGCGGAGAGGAGAGATATTCAGTTGGTAGTTTTTCATAGGTTTCAGGTATTCTAACAAAATGTTACTGGCCGGCAAACAGGCCAACTTCAAGAATAAACAGATGATTAAGAAGAACAAAGGAATTATGTCAACATTGTCATTCAATAGAAATGTATTGTAAAATGGAGTTCGTGTATTAATTTGCCCTTTTACAATTATCAATGATTAATACATAATGTCACTAACGTGTGAAAAGTGGCACAGTCTAACTTTTCCAATTGTCCCACTTTACATGTAGCTATCTCTATCTGACACATACGTTTCGTAATTACTTATCTATCTTATTCATAGTGACATACAAATGTCATCGGAGTGGATCCAAAAGAACAACTCATGTAATATGAACGTGATGCGTTAAGTTTAATATCTTAGAATATTATAATCACGTTCACCAATCAGTAGGAAGTGCTGAATTAATGAATAGTCACCGTCTCAGGGGGTTCTCAGGTGGTTGGTAGTTTACATAATAAGCCGTGTTTAGGACTACATTTCTGTTTTAGCTCAGACCTCATGCGCCTGTACGCACAGTCATCAACTTTGCACTCGGAGATGGCCCCGGCCAATGTGTTGTTGGAAAAGGGGAGTCCTTCCAAAGACCAAGGCAACTGGGAGTCACTCGCCAATTCCCCGTTAGTTGAAGGAGAAGGGGAGAACAAGACTCTGAAGCTGCAATTCGATGTCAGCCAGTTCGATCCCGCTGAGGTTTGTATCGTTAAGAAATGGCAAGATTTTAGCCGTGTTACTGGCCCCAATCCCTAGCTGACTGACCAGAGACTGCTAAGAGGCAAGAGAAATCAGCCTTTAGGGCCATAGGCTTTTATATAGGGCCTTATTACATAGGTCCCTTAGGCCATTAGGGCTTTACGTAGGAATTATTTCGTGAAGCCTGCTTGGCTACCTACCACCTTGCGAGCACGTGTTTTGGCTCAGGAGTCAGCCGAGTGATTTGCGATTGAGACAGGGATTAGGAGACAGTAGGTCTTTCTTTCTTACTGCTTTTTTGGTCTGCAACGAGTCGGACATGCCTTTGGTGTTATTGATGTACAGAGATTGATGTACAGGGCGACAGTTACCACTTACCATCAGGTGGCTTTATCGGCCATTTGCATATAAAATATAGGAGTCTTAGCAGCCTACGGTACTTACCATATTCACTAAAATTAAAGCTACTACTAATATAAATTAAATTGACAAAGATTATTGGGAGATTTTATATCATTATACAGGTTAAAGTAAAAGTCCAGAATGAGATGCTAGTGGTGTCAGCAGCTCATGAAGAAAAGTCGGATTCCTCCTCGATGGTGCGGCAGTTCCACAGAGAATTCAAATTCCCTAAAGGCGTGGACCCTTGTAACATCAACTCCACTCTCTCCAAAGACGGTGTCCTTATCGTAGAAGCTCCGTTGCCACAACTGCGCATTGCCGATAAAAGTGGCAGGTGTTCAGCAAAATCTTTGGGCTCAAAATAAAAATCTTTAAAATTATGATGATTTTGTGATTTTAAACTTGATTCAACGTAAGAAGGTTTTACACATTTTAATATAAGAAGGTGGTCATTATAATGATATTTCAACCTAAGTCCCTGGACCGTGATTACGGCTAAAGAGCTTTTATATTCATTCTAGAAAAAATGTTAGAAAGCTAAAAAAAAATTTTTGCGTAAAAAAATATGTTTGGAATATAACCAGACTCGGTTATATTTTAAAATCAATAAAATTGTCTGGCATTGTTTTTTTCTTTAAGTAAGTAGTTATATTTATTAAAATTTCAAGGTGCCAAAAGAAAGTGCACAATATACAGATGAGCGAATTCGTCAATGTTAAAATTGAACCTTAAAATCTCACTGCGGATAGACTAGGTCACCTGGATATTCACACGTGTCTGTATGTTGATGCGACGCGTTGCCATGGCAGCCGCCGCGCCCGCTTCCCAGAAGAACGGACATACGTAGCTCGAGTAATGGTATCTGCCATTAGCCGTGCGGCTCGCGGCTTGCGGCTTGCGGCTAGCGTCGAAGAGCGGCTTGGACAAAGAAAATTGTCGTCGAATTCTGATATTTCTATCAGGGCAATGCGGCTTACGCGGCAAGCCATGACGGCTTGCGGCTAAGCTGTGCATCTTAAAGGTATTAAAGATAAGTTTGCTTGGGTATGACTTCGATATAAAACATATTGACTGGATACTACTCATATAATAGTCATCAGCACAACCCTTAACTGTCCCACTGCTGGGCACGGGTCTCCTCTCACAACGTGAGGGGTACAGGCCATAGGCCATAGTCCACCACGTTGGAAAGTGCGGATTGGCAGAATTCACACCTTTGGAAACATTATGGAGAACTCTCAGGTGTGCAGGTTTCCTCACGATGTTTACCTTCGCCGTAGCAAGTGATAATTAAATTCTAATACGCACATAATTTTTGAAAACTAGAGGTGCGCGCGGGGTTTGATCCCGGACCCCCCGGTCCCCGGTTCGGTAGTCCAACATTCAACCCGGCTATCACTGCTATCACTTACCTATATAATATTAGTTCCTAAGTACTATCTGTAATTGCGTAGACATGAAAAACATCTCTTTAACATGCTTCTGAAAACATTCACCGTAGGAATTTGTTGAAACGTTGCATGGCGCAATTTGACTTTCCAAATGTAAAAATCAAATTTTGTTTCATTTTTGAATGAATTAATTTGATTAGGAATTGAATTTGAGCTAACGACTCAAGACATAAGTACTTCTAATTTTTTTTCGTATTTCTATAAACATTTTTAGTAACATTAAAATCATTGAAGTTGAGATATTTATGATTATTCACAGAACATCTAACGAATGGGTTGAAAATGGGCTACTCGTACGACCCCGTACACCCGTAGCCTAGTTGGCAGTGACCCTGCCTGCAAAGCGAGGAGACCTGGGTTGGATTCCCAGCCGGGGCAGATGTTTATATGACAGATAAATGTTTGTTCTCGGGTCCTGGGTGTTAGTGATGTGCTGATGTGGTATTTGTGTTGTCAATGGCACCGGCGACACAGGGAATCCTAGGGTACGTCGTTTATATTGCATTTAGTAGGTACTTTATTGTTTTATTAAGTACCTTAATAGGTTACAAATTATCAAAATATGTTCAGAGCTTAATGCAAACCAAAAAACCACCCTCGACGAGGGTGATTTCACCCCACCTGTGTTGTTGTACAAGTGGTCATAACAAGGGGTATTTGCAGCGTAAGCCAGATTTGACTTGTAACAGAATAATTTTAAACCGTATACGAAAGTAACTTTAATTTAATGTTCTTGTTTATCTTATATTTAAATGTTATTTTGTGTATTACAGACTAAATAGATTAAATGAAAGTGGTTTTTATATTTTTTATGTTATGATAACAGCAGTCAACACTATAGGCATCACCGAACATAGACAGACTGTAGTCCTAAAACAAACCTTATTTTTTACGTCCACCTAAATTGAGTAAACCGTTTCAAACACTCAAACTGAGACTTATAGACATTTATTTAAACTGTTGAATTTAACAAATTCCTTTTACTGGCGTCTGTTGTGACTTAGTTTTAATAACACTTAATTTTCTTTTAAAAGTAAACACTCTTTGACAACCATCCGAAATTTCGGAGATTCGAATAAGTAGGTACATATCCGTCGGCGCACAAACCTATCGCGTACGCGGTACGCGGCTTTATTTTGCGGCGCCACACCCTAGGCGAATGGCGATGGTTTGGAAAAGTCAAGCGCAGCCACCCTCGCCAGGATAAATTAGCAGCATTGGGTGATACGGCGGAATAAACCCGGCGTCTTAGAATAATGACATATAGAATGACAGTCTTCATACAAGCGCTCTTTAAAAAGTGAAGCACTAATTTTCTTTTTTCTTTTTTTTTATACATGTTTAATGGTTGCCAGGGAAGTGCAGTTTCCCGAAAGTGGGGAATGATTCGGCCGCTGATAAGAATTTGTTTTTAGCAATAATACCTACATAAATAGCTATGTGTGGTAAAGTATGGGTATGGTTATGTAAAATTGTTATATTACGAGAATGTTTATTTAAATATGAAACGAATACAAGAAAATATTAACGTCATTTTTTTTTTACTATTTATTTTTTTACATATCTTTTACGTATCTGAACATAAGCATGAACACAGGAACTTAGTATATTTTAATAACAGCATTGAGTAAAAAAGTTTTGTTCCAATATTAAATATACTCTGTGAAAAAACAAAAAACAATGGGCTTTGTTGATTTACTACTCTATGGACCATATTATATCTGTGAACTACTGTATCTGTGAAAACAACAATAACATGAAGATGAAAATGACATTGACAATAGGCATGATATAATAATAATAACTAATAATAATAATTTAAATATTAATGGATATCTAACAACTTCAATAATTATAACAGGGACAGCATTTTCACGCAATCTACACGATCCAACCTGTGTAATGTACAGGTACAGGTAATGTACTTCATTATTAAAATGTTTTGAACATATTCGTGTATTTTTGGTTGGCTTCCAATATACTTCTCCACGACTAAGCCTTATATCACTCGTCTCTTAAAATGGGAAAATGTATTTTCACAATTGGGCAACACTGAGTATTGAAATAAAACGTTTTTATTTAAACCTAATTATATACAAGATATTATGAAATATTGAAAGATTACCTGTGAAAAGTGATGTTATTACACTTCTTTTGTTTTTCAAATGTGTTGTGACAAAATTTAACCGCACAAATCGACATAATTATTTTTTTTCCGCGAGACGTGTCTGGTGCGCATTGTCATTGAAGACTACGGAGCTGGCCAGCGTTTGGTGACATAAACTACTCACATTTAGAGTTGTCAAAGTAGCCGCGCGGACTTCGTTTCTATATGTCATTATTCTAAGCCCGGCGTACTTGATCCGTAGGTAATTGGATTAGATCAGTGTGGAAAACAGCTCAATTGAGTTTCGGGCCAAGTGTAAAAAATGCGTTTATATTTCAACGCAAAAAAGCGAAAGAAATCGCTGTAGGTACCTATGCCCAAAAAATAGAAAATGTTCATCTGCGCAGATAAACTATTGTGATTTCAGAACATAATGTATGAAAATGGAATAATTTTAACGCTGTAAAAAAATTTCTATGGGTCGTAGAGCCGCGAGATTTGGACGCAGATTTTTTCCTGATTCCGAATCTGCAGTAAAAAAATGACATAAATGTGTGTTACGTTTCCGCTTTTTTGCGTCTTTTTTGATTCTTGTTATTATAAAAATTATAATTTGGTATCCATCTTTGATTTCAATTTGGTCAGATTGGCCGGTAACATCTCGGTTTCACCTTTGATATTTATGGAATCAATCACTTACCAGATGATAGTATATAATACCTTAATACTACTCAAATATCTTCCACGTAGGCGTCGGCGTTCAGTAACAGTTTTACATGAATCGGTTTTGACAAGACGCTTATAGCGTTAAAACGCTTATAGCGTAGCGTTCGTAAGCCGTAAAGGTCCAGATAAAATGAACTATGCGTCTATTCACAAGAAGTAACGGAAGAACCAAATAAGTCCAAATTAGTCTCAGAACCAAGACAATCGCGGGTCGGGTATCCCTACGACTTCCGGGCAGGGGGATAAAACCTCATTTCCGGCGGGAACCCTTCCGTTGGGGAACCGTTGCCATGGTGATTAGTTCGCATTAACTGTTTGGTTACAGGTTGAGTGCGCTTCGCTTTGGGTGCGTAGGTGCTGATTCTATGTCAGCTACATATATTTTTATATATGTACGTTTACGTCATTCGTAAGGTGAGTAATCGAGAGTGAGTCTATATGGACTCTATCTAAATAGGTTTTGGAGAGAGTTCGTCGTAGTACTACCGCTCGCCACGGTACTTACTCATAGTACCATTTCTACAGTGTAATAATTGTTTTAACAGCAATTGTGTGGAAGGGAAGGTGTGGATCCGGTAACACTTTTGAGAGGCGAACATCTTAGTCCTCAAGAAAAGCAATTCATCTGTGAATTAGAACGAGACTCACAATGACTAACTGGACTATTCCTTTTTTATAGAATTAAGGTGGCAAACGAGCAAGCACCAGCACCTTACCTCTGCCGCCCATGACAAAAATTGTTACCTACATATTATGTAGAAGAAGACTCAAATCGGGACCATGATGGTCAGTTAGAAAGACAGTATCCTAGATTAAGTTCCTTTAGATGTTAGGTTTCTTGTTATGTAATAACAAATAATTGTGCCTATAATTAGGAAAGCCCAATGTTCTTCCTTGGGCTATTTCGCTCCTTACGTCAATACAAACAATATAAGCGTTAAAATGGTATCTTAAACATTAATTCTGACAAAAAATTAAATATGGCCTTGCCACAAAAACACCTTTACGAAACCACATTTATTATTCTGGGACGGTAGATAATAATCTTGTGATAAGGTCAATGATATTTTAAGTAAAAAATAAGTAGATATGTCACCAGAACGCGAATAGTGGGACAATAAAACTTTGCCAATTGGCGTACTTTTAATGTAGCTATCTCTTTCTGTTTCATACGTTCCATATTTATCTGTCGCATCCATCATACAATAATGTCATCTGAGCGGATCCAAAAGTGCAATTAGCGTTGATAAACCTTACCTGTCATTATAAGAACAGTTAGATAATATCCACAACCAAATTTGTACTATAAAATCTAAGAGCTGTATCTTGTGTTGGGAATCCATTAAAATAAATAATTTAAAAAAACATAATGCATCTATAGTTTTAATATCATTGTTTGTGGTCAGCTTTATATCTCGCTGGTTAGATGAACCGACACTCTGTTGATATAAGGTAACGAGGTTATATGTTATTCTTCACGGTGTTTGTTTAACCGGGGCACGCGCCGGAGGCAAAACATTTGCAGACAAGCTACTGTAATTAAACATTCGGGTTCATTCTCAGCGACATCCACTGTACATAGGTAGTATGTATAATAAAAATTGTGACTGATGTCTGTAAATGAAAGATATGTGAGAATAAACATAGCTATTATTGTAGGTATTTATTAACGCAATAGATCTTTTAACAATAGTTTTTTGATCATTCGTTTTTTTTATGAGCTATACCACTATTAACAGAACTATCTATTTGTTAATATCTAAACTTGGGCATTGTATAAGGTATATTGCATTGAACTTGGCCTCTTTTAGTACTAAGTCGTTTGTTGGTCAAAATACAAAGAAATCTTGTTATCTTATAACTACGAATCCTTTTTTCATGGTGATGTTTTTTATACTAGATTTATGATTAATTTTTAACTGAAATTAAACTTTAAACTGCTTCACGATAGAGTCAGCAGGTGTGGTCATGCTTGTTACATATTACTTGTAAAAGCCATTACTTTTTAGGGTTCCCCTCATAATGAGAATAATTGGAACCATTTAGGTATAGGGTCATAATGCCAGTTTATCTGTAAAAGCCCAATTTTTAATTAATATAGTTGAATGGTTTTACATATTTTTATGTAATAGATAGATAGACAGATTTTAGACAGAAAATAATTTTTGAAACTATATTTAAATAATTATGAAGAAATGGGAACTAAGCCCGAAAGTATAATATTATATACATATATTTTTTGTTACATACGATAAGTTAATGCTTGACAACAATCCCACCTCCTGTGTATATTATATTACTAAACTTACAGAATTAAATCTAAAAATTCCCACACATATTCCTAAATATTATAAACCACGGAACCCCCTCCACGTTGGTCACTTTCAACTTCACCAACTTATTAACCATCTTGGAAAACCCGCCTACCCAGCAGATGTTCCCTCGTATCGAGTAACCCTAATTGAATTTGCAAATTAAATTGTGTGTCGAGAATGAATTATTTCAACCCGAACGACCCGCACAATAGACGGATGCGTTCCCGAGTCACGATAACGCACTAACTGCACCGTGTAAACAAAAATAAGTAACTATTTATATTCTATGCGAGCCTGGTAACCGAGACGATATTCTGTCACAATATAGGTTGAATTCAAATCGTGACTATTGCGGGTGTTAAAACTTTCCACAGTAATAGCTCATTATGTTATTACATCTTCGTATAAGCGGGTCTTTTTATGGAATTAAGATATCAAACGAGCATGCAGCACCATCCGCTACCTCCCAGGCTCCCATGACAATTGTGACCGACACAGAATAAAAGTCAAATTGAGTCTAGAATGGTTAGGTAGTTGACAAAGAGTGTCAGAACTTTAGTTGGTTAGTTGCTTATTAGATATGAGGATTAGGGCGGGGACTGTTAGTGATAGTAAGCTCTGTTAGTCAGTTAAAAGTTTTTAGTAGGAGTCTTGTTCTAATTCAGCCACAAATATGTTGCTACCCTTGAGGATTAAGATGTTCGCCTCAAAGTGTAACCGGATCCACACCTTTCTAACCGGAACATATTGCTATTGAAATAATAATTACCCGGTAGAAATGGTACTAAGTACCGTGGTGGGCGGTAGTACGAGCAGATACTACCCCGGGCGAACTCTAGGCTCTACCACATATCAAACTATGTCAGAAAGGCGTCGGTAACGCTCTTGCTATTCAAAGCACCCTTGGATGGCCATAACCACTAAGGTGCCACATCTGCACATTTCTACCCGGCTACAATGACAATATTACAAAATTAATTATAATTGCTTATTTCTACTTTACGTGAAGCGCACCTTTAGTTTTAATTACAACTTTCTCATGATTCCAAGCTGTGTTTACAGTAAATATCCGCGAGTGCTGGCCCTAGTTTACGAGGCTCAATTAGGGCTTAAGTTTTTGTAATTTCTCTAGGTTAACGTGACCTAACACTTTTAGACTTTTACCGATGGAGCGATATAAATGTTGTCACGGAGGGTCCGGCCCGCGCCCTCGCAACGCCATTTTTTCTCGAAAGGGGACGCGTATGCGCACCTGTCTCTCAAGAGTTCCTAAGCTATAGATAGGTACGGTAAAGGAGGTACATGAAGTCGGCTCATTTGTCGGTTATTTACATAAAAAACATATACTTCTTTGTTAAATTCTCAATAAAGCAATAAGCAGTAAATGGCTAATTTTATTCAGTAAATCATACGTTGTCCTTGGATTCCTCATTCGCGTTACAAATGCAAATAGGTTTATTTTCATTACACTTCACACTCAATTGTTTACTTTAACCTCCGATACTTTTAGATCGTCGTTGTGACTACTTGACTCCAGTTCAAAGGGCATGTGACCACGTTTAATATAGGCAAGGAGTGGAATTTTCCAGTGTCACTAGTAGATTCCACTACTAGTTTATGCATCGCCCGCGTGGGAGTCGGAGAACGAAAAAATATCATTAAAATGTATCCCAAACGGTCGTAGCGTTAAGACTGCTATTGCTATCTTACAAAATTTTGCCACTAGCGGTCACCCATCCAACAACCAACCGCGCCCGCTGCTGGTCGTTCGATCACTTCGGGCCGACGCAAGCTCTTCTACAAAATAATACCTACACCTTATTCACTAAACACTATGCGTATACTTCATGACTCAATATACTATCTTAAGTTTATTTAATTTTATTTAACAGCTAAAGATTTTTTTATGTAGATATAATATGGTGCCGCGTCTAAGAGATTCGTAGCATCGTGCGCACGCGCCTTCAAGACGAGCCCTTTCTTCGACAGTTGGAACTCCCTGCCCGTTACAAACCGCACACCGATTATTTAATATCGATAATAACTTTTTATTACCATGAAGCGGTACAATAATAAAAGTTTAAGGTGAAAATAGAAAATAAAATAAAAGAAATAAAACGTAGAAGGAATAAGTCATGTCGAAGGAGTTAATTAATTGGGGTGTTCATTAATATTAATTGGAAACTTACGAATCGTGTCCATGCTATTATAATAAATGCGAAAGTATCTCTCTCTGTAGATATGTCTGCTACCTTTTCAAGCTTAATTAATCCGCTGACCTATAGACGAAATTTGGTATGGATATGACTCTGGAAAGGAGTTTTGTCCCGATGATATTTCCTTGGGATCATTTAAACGGTATTTTGCCGTTGACCGACTTCCACGTAAGCGAAGCCGCAAGTAAAGACCAGTCTAAAATAAATCGTAAAGCGCAAATAATGTTAAATATGCTAATACAATGGACTTAGCAGAAGTTGCGCAAAAATTTCTTTTCGTTGAACTTTTGGCTAACCAACTTTTTCGCTTTCGCAACAACACGAAATAGGTACTATTGACTTTTGTGCTACAATGAAATAGCAGCGAAAACTTTTTTCCGAGGGGACATCTTCAGAAAAATATTGCAGGGGTTTGGGGTTAAGGTGTATTTTTGAAGTGAAACTTCTATATAGACGACGAGGTTCGAATCCTATAAAATGGTATGTGTATTTAAGTGAAGTATCATTTGCTTCGGTGAAGATAAACTTTGTAGGATACTTACATAACGGAGGTTTCTTCAAAATGTGCTGTGACGTTCGAAGTCTACCGATCTAGACTTAGCTAGCGAGGTAATCTACCATAACCCTTCTCAATGCACGTAGCAGACCCCAACATTGGGCCAGTTATGGATTGGAACGAAGTATTGCTACCTACAGGTACAAAAAGCGCGTTACTATGGCAACAGGCAATGGACCGCTGTAATTCTTGACGAATTAACTTTAACAAAGAAATGTTAAAAATTTAGGTACTACAATCTAGAGTGATTAATTTTATGTTTAGGGTAATTAGGCTATGACAGAAATAAATTGGATAAATATATGTACAAACAGGAACTTTTGTTAATTTGTGATATAAATCTGTAAGGTGTCGAGTTTCCTTCGCGTGTTGACTACGTAGTAGGTACCTACTACAAGAAGGTGTAAACTAGTTAAAGTGAAAATAGTTTTTAAATTAGTTTTAGTCAAACATCAGTTCAGTACGGTAGTTTTATAGGTGGTAGAGCCTATAAGGTTCGCCCGGGGTAGTACCACCGCCCGCCAGGGTTCCTATTACCTTCTATACCGTTAATAGTTTTAACAGCAATTGTGTTCCGGATAGAGAAGTGTCCTGTTACACTTTTTTACAGGCCACCATCTCAGTCCTCAAGGGTAGCAGACATCTGTCACCGAATTAGAACGTAACTTACTAACAATTACAAGCTAAAAAACTCACAATGCGTAACACCACAAACGAATCAAAATATCAAAGTATCAAAGAAGTCCTACTTAAGTTGTATTAAAAAGGTTCATAATTCTACGACTTTAAATCTTGTGAGAGAATGCAAATCTATACAAATAAATAAAATTGGAGTGTCTGTTTGTAAAATTTAAATAACCGCTTTTACTAGATACACGGTGCATATACCAAAATAACATTTTTTTACAACTTTTGTCTGTCTGTCTTTCTGTCTGTCTCTCTGTCAGTTTGTTTGAGCTTATTTCTGGAACGGCTGGTCCGATTTTGACGGGGCTTTCACTGGCAGTTAGCTGATATAATAAGGAATGTAAGGCTGCTTTTATTTTAGTTTTTTTTGTTAAATTCCACCCGGACGAAGTCGCGGGCACTGATGGCACAATTGGGTTAAAGGTCCTATCCCAAGTCACTTTCTGCTTACCACATCATATTATTTTATTGTCAATGAGTTACGTTTACCTTATTATAATTAATGTACACAAATGTACAACTTCAATTAAGAGACGCTCTGAAAATAATTAGCAGCCTTGACCTCATACCATATTTAATGAGTCAAATCTACAGGCACTGTTATTTCCAGCTTGATAATTAACAAAACCAAAAAAATACACAGTAGGTTACTTAATGCGTCATACCTGGCTACTCTTTCTTCTTTTACTCTATGCACACTTATTAAAAAAGTCACGTTCGAAAACTGAAGTTCGAAAAGCTCAGATAAAATTATCTCAGAGCTACGTCCTCAAGCGAGACGATCCTGCGAACTCGTTGAGAGAGAGATAGCATACGTGAAAGTGGTTGACCATGAAAGAGACAGGTGCCAAGATACGCACTTGGCGGGAATCCGAAGTGGCAACGTCGCATCGACCAATCGCCGGACGTTCGAATTTCAATTTGTTTTTTGTTTTTAATTCATTGTTTTCGTTTTGGGCGCCGATGAGAGTAATATGGATATTCATTGCGTTAAAAATATTCTTCCAAATTTTCCGCCACGATTAAATATTTATATACTTACATAATGAATAAATTGCTTATTATAGGTACTATATACAGGTAACGATTTAAAAAATAGTCGGAATTTTTCGCTTAGATATCATTCATTATTATTAAGCCATATCGAAGAATAAACCGAAACTTTCCCGAACTTCGGCTGGATAATCATGTTTTTAGCAATAATACATAAATAGCTTTTCAGATATTTTGTGACACCATTTAACTGGACAAATCGTCATAATTCTTTTTTTTTCGCGAGACACGTTTGGCGTGCGTTGACATTAGCTGCCCGGTGTTTGGAGCCATTTCTGGCTCCAATTAAGGTGCTTCAAAAAGGCCGCGCGGACTTCGTTTCTATAGTGTAATTATTCTAAGCTACAAACACATACCAATCGAGCTCTGATGGCAAGTAATCTCCGTCACCCAAGGACACACGAAAGGCACCAAATGCCGCCTAGATGGAGAAGAGAAAAAAGTTTTAGCACTAAAAATAAATTAAAAACGCTTACAAATAAATTATTCAAGTTTTGTATACCTACATTTAGTATTAATTGTGGTTAGAATTAATTACATTACCTTTGAGATATTTATAAAAGGATGCAGGTATGCGTTGCGTGCAGAATAAAAACAACACCGGCGTCTAGATATTGTTTTTTATTTAGAAAGAAATGAGACTTTGACATGTGTATGGTAATATTGTACTTAGATACATTACTATACCAACTTAACGTACGCGACTTACAATAAAACTTGTGAATTAATTAGAATTAGCCAAGTCAAAAAAGTAAAAAAGTCTGGACAAAATAAAGTTAAACAATTTTTCGTTTTAAATTAAGTTAAATTTTTAATTTTTATTAGAAGTTACAAGTTAGTTGTTTTTAAGAAAACACTGATTGATTACATAATTAATTTATTATACCCAAATAAACAATAATATGATATATGAAAGCTTATCAAATGCTTCGTTTTTATTTTGTATAATGCGGTCAAATGATTAAAATTTCAGATATATCCTGACATCTGGCAACCTATATACCTACCTACGAGTACCTACATCGTTTTTCCATCAAACATCGCGGGAGGACTCATACTCGTAACGTTGATCGCGTGACCACCGCCGCACCACAGACAAAATATCTACATTAGCTCAGAAATAATGGTAGGTATTAATTAAAATGTAGGTTAACTGCGTGCATAATGTTTGACGTAAAATTTTTATATGGCAATCGTTTATTTTGTTCATGAATAATGCATAGCGTGGGATGGTTGGCGTGAATGAAAATTGTGCTCTTTAAGTCTTCTGGTTCATCTAAATTGGATTCTTTACTTTCATCCATTGTTTGGTTAAAATGTCTTTGTAATAAATTAGTCTTTCAGAGGAGTAAGTGTCACCAACAATATATTCAATTAGTAGCATCCGTCGTTTTTTTAGATAATAATTTCTTAAATTGAACTCATCCGTGGTAATTTTAACTAAATTGTATTATTCAATTGTGCTTAGATCAAACATCTGTGAAAAAAAATTAAAATATCTGCCCTAACCTGTGTATCTGCCCATTTGTGATCTCAGTAAAAGAAAGTAGTATTAGAGAGCCGATATTCGGAAAAATAAAACATATTCCAGTTCAAAATATCGAAAACGGTGACACTTTTCCTAAAATGTTTTTTGGAAATGTAGTAAGTCCTTCCTCACAGTATCCTCAATTTAAGTTTGTCGTACAACTTATGAGACATCCTGTACACTTTGCTAAGAATTAAATATCTGCAGAAATAACAAAGCAAAGATAAACATAAACAGCTCCTCGTATTAGAGGTAGGTACGATTGTCATCAGCGAGTAGGTACGGAGTTGGTGCAGACTGCAGACAGGTGACGGAATGGTAATCGCACGGAAGCTGATAGCGCCGTCTCCGACACACTCCATTACGGCCATTATCGCGGGCTAAACACAGTTCCATGTTCAACTTATAAATGGCATAAATTGCACGGTTAAAATATTTTAGTACAGTACATTTTGTAATTTAACGTAATGACACAATCGTAGTGGGAAATGTCGGAGAGGCAGATCAGTTCAAATATTCATCATTATTATTGCAACCATAACTGTCCCATTGCTGGGCACTGTCAGGGGTAGAGTACAGACCATAGTCCACCACGCTGGCCAAGTGCTGTTTGACGGACTTCACACAATTTTGAAAACATTGTGAAAAACTCTTCAAGTGTGCAGGTTTCCTCACGATGTTTTCCTTTAACGAAGCAACTGATAATTAAATAATATCATTAGTCCTCGTAAAAGTACCTATCTCTATGACTTTTTAAAAAGGTTTATTGTTTATTACCTGTATTTTGTCGTTATTAAACATGAGTGATAATAATTGACTCCTACTGTTTTCATATCCACTTTATCCTAAAGTACATAATATTACCAAATTACAAACAGATCACCTAACCTATTCTATTCTATTCTATTCTAACCATTTTCCATTCACTCAAAATTAAAAACGAACAAATGAATATTATTGTATCTTAAACATACATTTACTCTTAGCAGTTTTATTTTTTCTGAGATCCAAGACAAAGGAATTGTAAATACAAAGGCTTGTAGCAGTTGTGCCATCTTAGGTCTTAACGGACCCTCGTGCGCAGCAGACCATGTCAGCCATCTTAGCTGTGTGCGACAAGGATCGAGGACCATGCGTCGCTTTTTCAAATGAAGAATATGCAACAGGTATTTTAAGATGCGTTTTAGATACATATACCTATTTAAGTGTACGTATAATAAAATTGAAAAATTTGGATTTGTTATCGATGTAGAAGCTAAAACATATTGTTTTGGTAATAATTGTCGGACTGTGTTGGGCATCACGCAGACACAACTGACCAGATTTCAAGTATACGCACATTACATAAACTTGACTGCGATGTAAATCTTCGGAAAACTTACATAAATTTAATGTCGTAGGTACCTATTACTTACGCGAACAGCCCTCAGTAAATTTGAATAATGAGTTTAATCGGTCAAGGGTGTGTTCTTGTCGTGTGTGTTGTCCATGGAATTCATGATGCAGGGTACCCTAGAGTTGGGCTATAAGTGGTTAGCGGTATTTATTTGTTTCCTAATCGTAAACCGATTCAAATAAAATAAACACTAGTTATCACATACATAATTACATTTAATAATGTTGTTACATCGATGAAAATGAAAACCGCAATCAAAATCAGTTAAGCTATTTCTAAGATTAGCACACACAAACGCACAGACACACATACAGATATGAATTCTAAAAATCATTGTTAATCGATCTATATTTTTAATAAATACCCTCCAATACCTATTATTATTTGAATGATTCTAGAAAAAGTCGTTTCCTATGCGGGCAAACGGAGGCTTGCTTCGCAGGGTCCGAAGCCCTGGGACCCCCGCGCTCGACAGACCGTGGAAACATCTTGCGAACAGAGCCTTATTATTAACACGGAGCGCACACGACATACTTTTGTGGTTTAATAACAATTTTTTTAACAATTTCAATATTTTTATTACTCGAACCTGTTTGAATGCGTGTGTTTATTTTTTAAGTGTGTGCGTAACCTGAACTATATGTATAAAGCTTATGTCGTAATATCAACCAAACACGTTAATTTGATTGTACGTAAATAGAATGTCTTGAAAGTTTCTAGATTTTTTCGTCAAATCGAAAACAAAATGACAGTTTGTAGCTACCATTTTTCTTTTTAATATACATAAATCCACACGTAAAATATATTTATATAAATATATGTCACGCTATCAAAACGAATCTTACGGCACCTCATTATGTTAAGATCTTTCAAGCTATTTAGGCTACAGTCAAAGAAAGAAAGAAAGATCATAATAATATATACCAACCTAAATAGGTACTCGTAAAACATAACCCTTATTAATCTAAGTATAATTATGCTAGAGCTCCGAAGAACTGGACTAACATTATGTACATACTCTCGTAAAACTTAAATCCTAACGCAGTAGTCAAAAGATTTCAACCTATGTATCTCAAAATGAAAATATATTTCACAAACGAGATAAAACCTAGCCTCATAGTCGTACAAGACAATGTTATCAGTGAGACTCAATTGTTTTACACCTCAAGTGTATCTACGTGTCTTTCCACAGCAAATTACTGAGTCGAAACAAGCGGTATTTATTGTCAACCAGGTAAACGTTAATTTATTCCAACGGAAATAAGCCGGCGAAGATAAAGAGCCCTGTTTGTTTCATCGAGTTAATGGCTGGTGTCGCGTATTCGCATAAAAGAGCCAAGATGTGGGGCCCATTACGTTTTTTCCTCCTGTCTGAACACGCTCAGACCAGCCGGGATCAGTAGCCCATGAAGAAATCGAGGGACATGTATCCTGCCTTCTCCTAATGAAATAAATTGAGGGTCATCCAAGATCAAAACGCAACAAGTACCTTAGGACACGACAAAACAATAGCGACCTTAATAAGGTTGGATACAGATCATTACAGAAGATCGGGTATCATGTGCTTGAGAGGATAAACTCATAACCTTTTACCAGTACATGGTCACCTCACACACATAGAAGAACGCGCGTGAGAACTCGCGCGTTGCTTTTTAGATGAATAAATTATATAAGAGAAGGCTCGTTGTTTGTTGGTCGAATGCTTTTGATTCATTTAGATATTATAATATCTGTGTAAACCGATCGTTGAGGGAGATATTCGTAATATGCGCGATGTCTGCGAAGTCTTGGTAAAGGAAAGTATACCTTAGATCAGTGGTTATAGAATCGTATAAAATAGCAGATAATTTCGCAGATGCATCTTTGTTTTGGACGAATGCGCAGATGTGGTCGATGGACTGCAATCAGCTCTGCGTTGCGAAATGCATTCCCAACGGTCTTCTGAGGCTGTATTGCGGGAAAATTGATCGCGTTTGAATACACCGGCTTTAGTTAATATAATTAGTAACTACATAGTTACAAATTCTTATTTCTTTGTCAAAATTTCTGTGCCTTTGTTCCTGCTAATCACAAAAGGACTTAACCGATTTGGATACGGTTTTCACTGATGGTAACATTTATATTTGTTTTAATAATTCTGTTCACGAAAGATATATTACAATTTAATAAATCCCGTTTAAATATTTTTTTGCTGTGGGGTCCTAACTCCTAAGGTACACCGAATCAAAGCGAGGGCGTTCTTTAGTGTATAATAAAATTCCACAGAATTTACATCTTTTAAAACAAACCTTAACGGAATTTATTGCAGAGCTGGTAATTTCCATGCAATAACAATTTTATGTTTGCTGTACATAAAACTTTATACATAAGCTCGCTGACCCGGCAGACGTTGTCCTGCAACATAATTTTATTATTTAAGTCTCAGGTTCTAAGCGGCATATTTAGATGAAAAATGTAGGTACCTTTTTTTAAATAACACCTCCAGCAATACAACTGCGAAAATCGAATCAAATTTCATTCAGTAGTTTTCGCGTGATGCGCGGAAAAAACATACAGATAAACAGACGACAGAAATTCTTAAAATGACTATATTTTAGGCTTCTATTAGCCATGAAGACCCTTCATACATTTTTTCATCTCCTATGTATGACAAAAACCAGTTACATTTTTATTTTTGATATGGGAGTCTTTAAGAGTAGAGTGAATACTTCAATAGGTATTTACTAAGTTAATAAGCTTACCATCTTTGGACATCATCGCCACTTAATATCAGGTGGGATTGTTGTCAAGGATTAACTTAGCATCGTATAAAAAACGTATTATAGGTACATATTATGTATGGATTACTTCCAAACCCATATCAACGAACTGTCAGCATTGTACCTACTCATCTGTCTGCCGCTGATTAGTATTCCGCGAGGTCGGCCGTGATCTCCGGTACTCAGAATCCGTGCATAATGGACAATGGAGAAATCGATGGGCCCGCACTGGCGCTGGTATGTGGTGGCGTTACTGGCAATTTTGTGCAACCTGTCGAAAGTTGTGGTGACAGTGAGTATTAAAAATTGGAACCTCCAAAGAACAATGGCAAAGTGTCATACATAGTTTTATTTCATTTTCAACTTCAGCGTCTTGAAATGGAAAATATTTAAAAAATGCAGCATTCATTTCTGAGCCTAATAGGTATATTAGAATTATATAATCAACTATCCTACCTTCTTTCTCTGAAGGAGAGCTTATTTAAACAAAAGAAGTGACGAGTCGTCTTACGATTCCGATACAGATAGCTAAAATATTTAGTATCCGATTAGCATGCAACGCGCAGCTATGATCTTTTCATACGCAGAATCCGCTATCGGTTGGAACAATGGGTGCGGGCGAGCGCTACAGGCAGCCCTATTCTGTGACTTCATGTAGCTTCAACCCATAAATGGCACGCTACTGAACACGGAGTCTCTCTTCATCATTGATGGCCAACGCATACTCCACCACGCTGCTCCAGTGCCGATTGGTGGAGGGGTTAGTTAGCAACCCAAGTATCGGAAGTTTTTATGCCGCCCGAAGGCCTACGACATGGCTTTACGACTACTATCTAACGATAACAACCGGACTCGACGGCTTACGTGCCCTCCGAAGCACGGAAACGCTCAAGAAAGTTTTACCACTAGCGGTCACCCATTCAACTACCGACCGCGCTCGCTGTTACTTAACTCAGTCGATCACTTAGTGAAGACTGTCATCCTATGTTGTAGTCTCAGCTAAGCCTCATCACTTATGAAAACAGGCCCGTACCCTGTAAAGTGTTACGAGTCCTATTCCAATACGACGCAATAGAAGCATTTTTAAATAATCAGACTTGGGTCACAGAATAAGGACGTGTAATGTCGTAAAACGTAATGAAGTGTTCGGTTTACTTTTTAGAATCGAATCTGTGACTATGGATTGCCCAACGCGTTTTCCTCTTTCCCAGAAACATTTCGAACGTTCTACCTATGCTGCAACAAGGAACATTACTCACAAGCGGCAACACTTTATTTGTCATCGTGTCAATCAATAGGTATTCGAAATGTTGGATTACGCATTTTACCAACTTCCTTAACCTAACCTTTGGGGTGTAAGGGGTTCCGTCTATATTGGAGTCCAAGACGACCTCCCGCGCTCGCGATACACCCTTCTGAACAACGGACGAGGTTACGGCGCCCGACCCTCTTTTCAGAGGTTGCTGGACTCTGCACCGTATAGTTTAATCCCGAAGGCTGACGGTGAATTTAAACCCGGCTGACTAGCAACTCTTGCTTGACTCAGTTCAACGACAAAACCCTAAAAATCATTGCAACCGAATGTCTAAACGCTATCAAATAACCCCAGTATTTATTTTTTCAAATATGTTCTATGTACGGATACGGATCTGTTAGAATTTTATTATATAAGTATGATTATTGTCCTCTATTTTTATATTCTATCCTCTACCCAAAGTTTGCCTGGAAGAGATCGCTACTTGAGCGATAAAGTCGCCTCTTGTACACCATAAATTGTCTGTGGCATTGTATCTGGTGAACAAATAAAGAATACTTGTATTTGTGCGATACTATTGATAAATAAGACAGTTTTCTAGAACTGTCCGTGTGATAGTCGTCCGTTGGTTCCGCGGCGTGCAGCCAGTCATGGCGTCATGTTCAACCATTGATAAGCGAGATCACACAATGTGGCATTGTGCGGTACGGGGAACAGAGTGTGAGGACAGATACTGGTCGCTTCCACTTGGCTTTTGGTGGGAGTTGGGCAGATCAGGTGGCTCGCCTGCTTTGACGTCAGCCCTTGAGGCTATTAAAAAAGATCTTCAGTATAATTTATGTTTTAATCTTATACTAAGGTGTAGAATATAACTCTGTTTATATTATCTGTGTTTATCATGTTCAGCTGCGGTATTTGGTATGTGAATAAATAGTTTTCTTTCTTTCTTTAAATTCTTTTAGCAAAGGGAGGGTCATCCCTGGGGAGTATATATGGTGTAGAAAACTTCGATTTCTTAATCAGGGTTTGTCGTGACGTCACCATGTTATATTCGTCAATAAGTAAGTCTTAATGACCTGCGTAACATGGAAACTTCCTTCTGGAGTATTCCCGGAGCACTATGACTAAGAGTTCTTCAGAAAAGGACTATAAAGGGTTTCTCCTTTAGGGCCGGCTTTCCATTGGTGACCGACCTTTAAGACCTAATAAGTCAATGGATAATACGATGAAAACGAAACAAACCTACACAAATGACAACAGGCTGGCTACACAAATGGCACAGCTGGACATACCCAGTTGCTACTTCCAAAAAAATATGCACATATGCACTACTAAATAGTAGTTTGAGTAAGATCTACTTTTCTATACTTACCTAAGTACCTGCTAATATTATAAAAATGAAAGATTTTGATTGTTTGTTAGTTCCCATTGAATAGACTCCGACAAACATAACATAAATATTGTGGTTCTAAGTGGAAGAATCATCGGGCAATAAATCCGAGTATCCTGAGAACGGGTTTAAAATATCTCCACGTTCAATATTGATTTTGAGTCCGTGATCAATCTGATACGATATCTAGAAGATTAATGCCAGTTCACTGCGCGCTGATACAACATGACTACTGTTTGTGACTAACGCTGCAATATCTTTAGGCGTTATTGAGATTTCTTGAGTATGTATTATTTAAAGGAATAGGACAGCCGTGACTGCCAAGTGGTTTGACCGTTTGGTTCCTGAACAACAAGGTCTGGGGTCACATCCTGCACACACCTATTAAAAAAATACGCGCATTTAAGAAATCAATTTTCACTTGCTTCCCTGAAGGAAACAATCGTGAGGATACGTGCACAACCGAGAGCTTTGCATTAAGTTCTCAAAAATGTGTTAGCTGACCAAGAGCGGAGTGATATACACTCCGCACTTAGCCAGCGTGTTGTTGTTTTTGCTTTTTCCCATCACGACACCACGTTGTATTGACCTGGGTACTGGGAGACTAATCGTTAAATCACTTAATCTAAAAAGGAAGGGAACATTAGTAACAAAGTTGCTCTGACACAATTTTAATTGTGTTTTTGAAGTTGTAACGAACGATGAAACAGGTATAAACGCATAGGGAACATAAAAATAAACTAAAAATGTCATCAATATGGTACACCTACATTGCCACGTTACTGAGATACATAGAGGTAAAAATCACCAAACAGCACAAATTAAATTCACTAATCAATTATTTTATTAACCTAAGTAAATAACGTGAGAAAATCTTTACATTTCTGTAATCTTTTCTGCATCAATATTCTAACTTAAGAAAACCTAACCAAAGTCAAAGTCGTCACAATCACTTTCACTCCAACAATAGTCAGTTTTCCACCTATTCAACATACAAGCATGCTGATGACCTGTCGCGTCGAGATGTCACAAGATGCGCTAGGCCCAATGACTCACAATAAGATTAGATATTCCACACAGCGGCACAATTTGCAAATTAATGCCCTTTTCCAATCTCGTATGCCACGCCGGTCCACTCCAGTAAAGGTTTATGAAACGAAAGATACAAGATGTTATCTTCGTCCCCGTCATCCGATCAAATATTCTCTTCTCGCTCGACGCCGTTTGTTAAATTCAAATTGTCAACAACTGACCACTAAAACTTGTCACATCGGAATTTTAACAGAATGTGAGAGAAATGCTAAGTGGATCGGTTGAGTGTAGATGGAGTTATTCGATCTCGGTAAGGATTTATTGAGGAAATTGTTGTTTTTTATTATGATCTATAGGATTTTAATTATCTTCTTTAATGTTTAGAAGGTTCTAGAAAGTTTAAGAAGACAAAAATTCATGAAAAAAGTCGTAGTAAGTACTTTTTGGACGTAGTATCGCTACATTTTCGTATTTACGAGTACATGCAGTTTTCTATTAAGCATAAATCCTTGATGTTACTAATCATTTTTACTAAAAAAACATACGTATTAATTTACTTTGTAATTACTGTTAACCCGACCTATATGGGTTCATTATTACTATATCAATGCCTATTAGGAATAATATTACCTTGTCGTAAGTAAATTTAAGAAATAATCTTTATGTGACATCAGTTTTTAACTACTTTGCTTACTTTTTTTTTTTTTTTTTCTTATATGAACAAGAACACGAAGAACATAAAGTTAGTCCATAGATATGAAAATAGTCGCAACTGTATCTCCATTTCTCTTACACAGGATCCTTGGCCACAGTCACATGAATCCGAGCTACGTTACATCCTCAGAATTCATCCGAGCGTCGCTTGTCTATCTTTCATTCATGACGTTTATATAAAGTTTATGCTTACACGTTCTAAGGCTCCTCTCAGCCGCGTTACCATCTCGTGCAGCCCATCAGTATGGGCACCGCATCTTAAAGCCAACGGCCGACGCTTCCGCGCTCTCTGATTTTTTTTCACTTCCTTCACTTCGTCCAGAGATGTCATTTCTTTTAGACGTTTTTGTTTTGCCGATTTCTTGTTACACAATGGTTTGTCTCGTTCCTGCTAGGTATACCTAAAACATTATCTGTTAGAAGTCTTTTTTTTATCTTAATTTCCTACGACATTACTAACATTATTGTTACCTACATGTTTTAAATTTTATTTTCAAAAGATTCTTTAACCAGTCATATTTTTTGTGTTATCGCTGTTGCCTTTCATGACTTTCTACAGGTACATTTCACGTTGACCACAGCATAATTTACCTGAGTCGGAATTCCTAACCTTCATACTTTTGAAATGGAAAAGCTGTTCCACTATACATCAGGTCTACTTACATTTTATTACATTATATTTGTGAGCAATTGTATTGAGCCACCTCACATTCCATTGCTCGTGGTCGGATAATTTCAAAAGTGCCGCCAGAAAATTTTACGCTTCAACATTTGCGGAATGAGACACCTGACTCTTCAACTGTGTTGCAGCGACACGATTCCTAATGTGCATTTCTGCAATGCGAACAGTCCGTACACTTGTAATTTTGGTACACCTTGACGTTTTTGTATAGAGTGGAATAACCTTTGGATCTCCGACATTAATCGGTTAAAGATATCCTTAGCTCAGTTGAATTCAGTTGATATAAATGTATCTGCTGCAATGGCCCCGTATTAATTCTACGTCGAAGCAGACAAATGTGGAATTGGACTTACCTACCATGTTGTCACGTCTATAGTGTTGTTGTAAAAAAAGTATTTGTAAAAAACTTCATTTCATTTATCCATCCATGCCCATTGACATAGGAAATACCAATGTATTTGGGTGTAAGTGTTTAGTTTTGTTGTATTTTAGAAAATCTGTTAAGGCGTTATGCGCAGTGGTTATTTAATTGCGAAATTCATGTCTCGCAAAGATTGCAGTACTTCTGGCATTTTATTGACCATGACGACATATTACGTAAAATTATGTTATTTCTACATTATTGTGTTATCAAAACGTTATCAACAAAACAAATCGTGAATTGTGATCTCAATCGTTTAAACAGTTAGAATTGTTCACTAAAGAGCAAATAGGCTATAGATAAAAGATGCCATATAAGTAGGTAATAACCAGCCAATGTCAAACCCATCTAATTATCCCCAACTTTCCGGCCAATCGAAATAATCCCGCTAAGTTTCCTCGAAGCTATTGAATGGGCAGTGTTCATTCACTTGTATTCAATCATCAAGCCGCATAACGGTACTGCTAGTCTATCAAACTCACGTCCAAACACTCCAGACCCTCGGTTCTCAGTCAGCGGTACCTTGCCGTACACACATTTACACGGTGAAGAGGAACGTGGTGGGTCTCCCAAACTGGTCGGAGTAAGAGGATGTTTTAATTCAGCTCTCGTCGCCAACGCTTCCGCGAAGCTATGCTAGTGAACAAGCATTATTATTATACAGAGACGTTGCTGATTAAGAATGACCAACTTGTTGAGGTAATTTGGAAACCATTCCACGGTTACTGGGGAAGCTGCTGGCAATATATCTAATCGTAGCCCGCAGGTTCAAGAATGCAATACGTAATCGGAATTTTATTAGAAATACGTCCACGTGGAGTGTTAGTTGGTCATCTGTTGGTTGGATTATTGTTATGTAGGCTACGTCGATGTAAGTAATGTTAGTTTAAGAAAGAAAATAAAGAAATCATTTATTTCGTCGCTAAACACAATTGTGCAATAAAAATAGGAAAATTGTGCCCACTTCACAACACTATATAAAGACAATAAAGGATCAAACTCGCTTTGTGTCAAGTTTTTTTTAACGTAAATAGTTATGATAAGAGTAGACGAGACCAGCTGATGGTGAGAAATTCGTCGGTGCTCGTGAACATCAACAATACCAAAAGTGTCATGGATGCGTCATTGGCCAAGAAATAAAAAAAGAAATAAAAACTTGCTCTCAAACAGAGTCCAGGTAGGCTTAACGAAACAATAATTACTTAATAATGATGCTGATAATCATATGTAATCCCAATGCGAAGCTTTACCACGAAGCCAAGGTTCCTTAGCTTATTCGTGAAAGAATCTCTAATATCTTCCATGTAGAGCTAGCTTGAAGCGGGACCCGTACGCCATTCGCGACATTAAACTATTAGGTACATCAAAGCTCATCACATCGAAAAATCGATAGATATTATGTCGATCTTTTATAACATCGAAGTTTTGTGACATTGAATAACATAGATTAGTTAAATTATTATCATAATAATATATTTATATAGGGTCCCACAATAAACTCTTTATTCTAGATCCAAGAAATAAAGAAATATCTTAAGTGTTCTAATCTACTAAGGAATCATAACATTTCCTTTGGAACACACTCATCGATAGATAGGTGCGCCGCGCCGCTCAGCCCATATTAGTAACACATTAGCACCATTCTGACTGTCAGGGTTGTCAATACGCAGAAATTCTAGTTCCGATTTGAGTCTTGTCCTTAGTCGTCAGAGGTGAACCGGGCAAGCACAAGGGTGGTGCTGTATCAAAAAGGTTTTGTAAGTCAATTCTATAGAATAAATGAGAAAAATTTGGGATGCTTAATTAAGCATATTTCGCTTTTCAACATTCCTGCCCTTTCATATTCATAGAAGATGAGGCAAGTTAAACTATTTAAGTAGCCGTCCAAAGAGCAAATGAATCACTTGATAGTAAACGATCACAGTCGGTCATATTTAGGTACATAGATCAGTAACACCAATACTTTGAAACACATTCAAAGGCTAGCCTGGCTACATTGATTTGAGATGTGACTATATATCAGCGCTGCCAGATTTTTTCAGGCAACAAAGGGTAAAAAAACAGAGCCTGTCGCGATACGTTACATTATAGTCTAAAAATCGGGACATCCCGACAAAATCGGACATCTGGGAACGCTGCTATATACCCATTGCAATTATTGTTTCCTAAATTTCCTTCACAGGAATTGACAACCCTAATCCATAGATTAGATTCTAGTCCCGGTCCGGAGTAGCATCTGGAGTGCAGTACAAACAGACGTAATTATCTTTGGAATGGATTATCGGGCCATTATCTTGATAAGTAACCCAGTTTTGGAGATAGCTGCTCTATAACCATACAGCGTTTAAAGTCTCAACTTGAATGATAAATGAATGGATCCTCCACTTCCTTCTTGACTGGCAACGCATCGGTGACTGCTGAGGTGTCTGTCGGCAACGAATGAACGAGTATACTCTTAGTAAATGTTTAGGGAATCAATAAGTCATTTATCCGAATTCTTTTAAATTGTACCTAAGTAGGTGTAACTAACACTGTTGAGTTATTACTGTGTTACAAACCAGGAACTACTGAAAAGTGGTTGAAGCTCTTACTCCATAGTTCCTCTTTCGGCTACGCATCGATATTCCCAAGCCATAGGTGGTGGTGACCTACCTAAGTGGTCAACGCCTAGACATATTGTGACGACCGACGGTGCGGACGGTTGAGATGGCACGTCTGCTTGTTTGCTCGCTTGTTAAAAAATTCTTTCTCATACCCATTTCTATTAATGAGTTTATTTATTTATTTATTTATTTATTAAGTTTACCAACGGTTGATACATTAGGATAGAATACAATTGATATATCTTAGAAGAAAACAATGAATGCACTTCCAATTAAAGGTAAACATCACTTCCTGAAGCAGAAAAGACATTACAAAAACCGCATTGTGATACACTAATAGTGATACATTTACAAGTGTAGGTGTGTTACATATATTTTAAGTAAGTGGTTATTAAGATGAAAAAATAATAATAATAAACAAAAACTGGAAACGAAAAATTTAATACGACGAATAATATACGATAAACGAAAAGTTAAATGACGAACCCCTAGACTAGTTGGCGGTGACCCTGCCTCCGAAACGCGGGATCCGGGGCTTCATACCCGGCTGGGGTAGATATTTATGTCACAGATAAATGTTTGTACTCGGTTTGTGTGTAGTTATAAATAAATAAATAACGCTACACGTGTCATATAGAGACCAACACTAGGATTCCCTGTGTCATGGGTGCCATGGACAACACACACGAACACACTGTGATGTCCAATGTTAATGCCACCTGCGACACAAGGAATCTAAGTGCGGGACTATGTTAATTTATGTTTTCATGTTATAAAATTTATTCGTTTTTATTTTCAATCTGACACGCCAATCTTTAAGCGACATCTTTATTTTTTAATCTTTAAGACAAAGCAAAGATAAGTATCAAAGCAGCTCATTGGCTTAACATGGCGCAGATCATTGGATCATTGGCTACCGTCAAGAAGATAAAGTCTGGTAGCGAAAACATATATTATCTTATCAGTCTGCTCTAGCTTTTGCAATCTAATAAAAATTTGATGGTCTGATCCACTTGACACGTCTTTAAGTGATGTTATCTGTGAGATTACTTTCCGATTTGGCAAACGCAGTAGGAATCTGGTTAGGAAGGAGTTACCCTGTTTTAGATAGATATCACTATAACGTATAAATGATAAGCGTGATTTGAACTGTAATAACAGTTGAAATTTTCGCAAAATGTTATTTTTTTGCTAGTAAACTCGCCTAGCAAAAAATAACATTTTGCGAAAATTTCTACTTCACTTCGGGAAACCAGTCCCTTAGTACTCACAGGCCATAAGTAGTTGTACCCAATAAAAAAACTATATTTTAAATGAAGCTTACCACAATAAAATAGCAAAACAATATCCGAATCGGTAGAACCGTTTCTTAGATTAGGGGGTACAAAACCACACACAAACCGTTTGTCCGTTTGGACAAAAATTCTAAACACTGTGCTGGATTCTATTGCGATAGTATAGGCCCCAATACAATTTTTTTTTTCATATAATAATAATTGTATCTCCCATAAAGACACCAATCAGTTACAGATTTATTATATGTATACTAATTATGCGGCCTAATGTAGGGCATGACTCGAAAAATTAAGGAGTTCTAAATTATACTCCAACTTTACGTCAGAACTTAATATTGCCCGACCCCGACGGAGCTAAATGGCTAAACGACTGTTATCTAACGACCATAATATTGAAACCATACTGACCCATACACCTATCGACTGCGTATTGCTGAACTTCGGCCGATCAGTTACAACGACACACCGACTTAACTCGGACGGTTTTAAGTAGGTATACCTATATTATATTCAGTTTGATACCTATACCATTCAGTTTTTTAACCTGTGGTGATGTAAGCTGGCGCGTGTGATAACCCAGAACTGGTTCCCGGGACCACCGGAACCCACATCACGGCGCGGCTCTTATCAACTGGGTTATTCCGCTATCTTATACAAGTGTGAGGTCTTTTCGGTCCCATATTATAATTTTTTTGCCGGTTTGTCTACGTTTATTTTTGTTGTGTTGAGTTTACGTTACGGGTTACGTTACGGTTGGTCAGATAATCGTGAAGACATCAAACGATAAGTATATTACGAGTATGTGGTTGTTTGGAAAATTTTCATCTCATAATAAATACATAAACGTCTACAAACTCATACGCCCCCACTAGGATTCCCTATGTCGCGGGCGGCATGGACGACACAAATAACACATCACTAACACCCACGACCCGAGAACAAACATTTATCTGTCATATAAACATCTGCCCCGGCCGGGAATCGAACTCGGGACCCCTCGCTTCGCAGACAGACACATTTTTCATATTATTCTAATACGAATTGTATATAGCTCTCTTTGGATACTAATAATGTGTAGGTACTTGTTTTTTGAATAATCCGCAAGTTAAGTAACGTTTTTTTAAAGAAACCTTGGAGTTTCTGTCGAAGAAAATTACCATAACGTGACCTACTACCGCTTCACGGTATCGAGATTCGTACCACAACAACCAGTAGCCCTGTCGATATAACTTGTCGATATAATTTATTAAAACAGTCCTTAAATAGTAATAAAATGTCTTGTAGAATAACCCATCGTTCTTATCGTTTAGTACACTGAGTGGTACCTACCACTCCTCGCCGTCACCTTATCACTATTCTTTACCTTCAGACTTAAAACCAATTATAATCTGTATGAACGTCGGCTTGAGGCGATCCAAATCTCGTGGTATATCCTGCTATACAATGGACGAGGCCACGGCACCAGGACCCTCCTCTTGGAGGTCGCTAGGGTCTGCACCACCCAGTTGAAACCAAATGGTACTCTTGAAAGTTCGTATGGTATTTACCAGCCTGGTTAGCTCCCACCCTTTTAAAACCACTGATCTTCGTAAAGGAGGTTGGGAGTTAGATTATACTCGTAAATAATCAGATTACAAAGAGGTTTGCAGTCAGTTGTTTTTTTTTTTTCAAAACAAGCGTACAAGCCATCTTCAAGGCTGTCGAAGCATTGGCGCCTCCTCTGGTGTAACAGATGTCGTCAGACGATGACCACTGACCATCAGGTAGCGCGTCTGTTTCTTAGTCAGTCCTTCAGGCAAGAAACAAGCTGGGGATTGTTAAGTTAAATGCGGTGGCGCGGAGAAACTTTTGACTAGTGACAGTTGACACTAATACATTAGTCTATCTACCTTACGTCTAATTCGTTTTTGCGTTTTGTTAAACATATTACGACACACTACACTGACCACA
The DNA here is from genome assembly GCA_905404295.2 of Ochlodes sylvanus. Classification (NCBI taxonomy): domain Eukaryota; kingdom Metazoa; phylum Arthropoda; class Insecta; order Lepidoptera; family Hesperiidae; genus Ochlodes; species Ochlodes sylvanus. The sequence goes on from FR990149.1 coordinate 4,138,126, forward strand.
TCAAACAAAACGCAAAAACGAACTAGACGTAAGGTAGATAGACTAATGTATTAGTGTCAACTGTCACTAGTCAAAAGTTTCTCCGCGCCACCGCAGTTCAGCCGTGACCACGATCCATGCAACTGGGTCGAAATATCGGCGTTTCAAAATACATATCGTGAGTACCCGTATCATAATAAAATGAGTACAATCCGCGATGAGTTAAGTTTAAAATCATAGGCTACGCTTACTCGAAACTTAGCTACAAAACTATCTGACCGCTTCCACAAAAGCTAAGCGATGCAGCGGATCAGATGTGCTAAAAAGATGAGCTGCCGTAGCCGCGTAGGTACTAACTATGTTAGGATACGTAACTCACTGGTAGTTGGTTAACGGGGTGGTCCAAGGTCCAACGACGCACTAGAGCACGGGTCTCTCCCTATAATATATCCATAACTTCAACTATTTTAACTACCTCGCATATATCTCGTAGAAAATCAACCTTAGCCCTAGAGGGTTCGCCCCCTATTAACAAAAACATGAGCGAAAACAGTGATTTCATATAAAGAGAAACCACACCGCGTATGTAGGTGGCTATAAGACAGTCCACTATTCCGAGTCTCCCCGTCTCCCCAGAGCAAATCGATCTACGCCAAGCACAACAAAAAGTAATAAGTCCCACACCCTTCATACCATTTTCAACCTTATAATTTTAATACTTATGTGGAATCTAACGAAAACCGCCTGCACTCTCCCCCCAGTTTTCCCTAGAGAACCATCTTTGAGTGTTCCATATTTAAATTGGTCTATCACTACGATACCGCATGTGATAATAGACTCTAACATTAACTATTAAGGTAAAATTTAGCATACACATGTCCTTTTTAAGAGCATCGATCTTGTTTTGAAGGATATTCTAAAACGTCATAAGAGCCATCTAGGACGCGTATTAGATAATTGACTTTATTTTGTAAAGAATAGTAGCGAGTTTAATAAAATTTGCATGGAATGGTTGGTTCAGGGAGTAGCAAAGTATCTGCAGGACTAAGTATTTCAGAGTAACTATACATTTCGTGGAGATTCATTGGACAGGATTTTGAGAGGGCAGAGTCTGTGGGATACATAGCACATGTAAGTACCTACGCTTTATCGTCATACATAAGCAGGAAATATTTCGTTCTACACAGCACTGAAAAGGTAATTTAACAATGGACTGACGCGATTTTAGAAATTTCTTCAGTTAGCTTAAAATAATCATAATAATAATATACAAGTACCTACTTACTCTGCAGGTGGTCAAAAATGTTAGGTATGTAGCAGTAGGTACTCAATTATAATTATAATACCTTGACTATCAATAACAATAGGAAATTGCCTATATTTTTGGGCAATTAAATGATGTGATGTGGATCTAATGAATAATAGCCTTATTAAATAATCACTGACATGTATAACTAACTACCTACATAAATCGGTGCCATTAACACGTGGAATGCCTTGGATATCAGTAGACTGGCAGAGTACAAAGAACTGCTTTCAGTGTCAGAGTAGTCTAAAAATCACAGTTTCGTTCAAGCATATTCTATAAGATTTAGAAGCATACAAAAGGTTTCCCTAACAAAGGGGTTGGAATAAAAGATTTTAGGTCATGTCGAGTTTTGTACGCGTGTTCTAAGTGCTATAATATTATGCTAACGTACCTATAGACAGGTACTTAGATTTTCGTTACCAGGGATTTATTTCATGGAAACTCGTATGAAAAACATATTTTTATTTATTTGTCTGTAATCATAACACATGTATCTACTTAAAAATTGCGAAGAAAAAAAATTATTTACAATTTTTTCAACTGTACAACTGTAAGATTTGTTAACTAAAAAATCTTTTAAGATTACATAAAATTCTACAAATGTTTTTGGTAAACGAAGTTTTTTTTAAGAAATTTTATTTAAAAAATGCTATGTAATTTCCTCACAATACCTATACATATTCATGGAGTATATAGGTACTTAAACACTACGTTTTACATATTTAGTACGTTACATATTTAGTATTTAGTACGTTCAATACGTATATTCAATACCTATCTAATACAATATGATTTGACAGTCTAACAACATCTTAAACAAATCTAAAAATGAATGAATCTATCCTAAAAATTTAACACGACTCCCAGCGAATGACTTTTCAAAACACGCAAAGCTTCACAGAAACATAATTTCGCAGAAAAATCGACCGCATCAGTAATTTTTCTTCGACCAAAGCCTTACAACAATGAATCCTGACTCTTTTATGCGCACAAAGCCGACGCCTGAAGAGAAACTCGAATCATTATTACACAGAATTTTTCGTCTCCATGAAGCCCCGCTTCGGTGCCTGGTACTTCCCACCCCGTGGGGTGGCGGTAATTAATATTCGAGCCTTTCAGCGCACTTCCGTGCCTCCTTTGTAGGTTTACGGACATAATCCTCCCAGATACAACGGTGGGGTGAAGCCGCGATTGTTTACTAACCTCGGTCCATTGGTCTCGCGTTCCCAGAAGCTTTTGACTATGTAAGCTGTGTTCAATTTTAGGGTACATACATATAGGGAGTATACATGCCTAATTATATTCACAAACTTATTTAAATCCTTAGAAAAATCTAAATCCTTATAGAAATGTCCCTGTGTAAGTGGTACTTGCTCGCTGCTACGACATTAAAATGACGTCATCGTTTTTTTAAAGACTCCTTGTGTATGTGTACTGTTTCATAAATGTTAATGAAATAATAAAAAATATATTTAATAAATATATATACATTATTAAAGGCGCATACATTGTATGTAATATTTCAGGTACTCTGATATTATTACATTGTATCATCATCAATTTATCCATTTCTGAAAATGAGTCCCTTCAAAGAATGCGAACATGACATCATGAATCCACCTTCCAAAAGATATATATTTTTTATTATGATACGGGTACTCACGATATGTATTTTGAAACGCCGATATTTCGATCCAGTTGCATGGATCGTGGTCACGGCTGAACTACATATATGATGAGCTAGATATATATTTTTTTAAATTTTATGTAAGTCCGCTCACGAAACCGAAATGGAAATATTTTTTTACCTTGCACAATTACATGAATGTTAGAGCAGAGCAGCATTCAACACCAAACCGATTGTGAACTGAAATTCGAAAAAATTACTTGAATAAACCCAAATCGATAGATCGACATTCGCCACAATTTAAGCCGCCTTGCACCACACCAAGTTTAAGCATCGCTTTCCCAACGCCCGACACGAACATAACGCCGATCTTCGGTACATTGCAACAGACTTGAATAACAACAGAAAAACGCGACGTGAATTGTACCGAGAAGCTAGTTCGCTGAAAAACCAGTCGCTTGCGTTATATCCTGCCCTGGCCCGTAACCAATGCGTCGACAATTATCACGATCTAATAAACCCGATCGAAACTTACTAAATACCAATCGTAATAGAACTGCAGCTGAAATTGTGATAAGGTATAGGAATATTAGGAATGAATCGCGAACGAATAATAAATAAATGACACTACACTCAGAGCTCCACACTAGGATACGTTTGTCATCGGTGCCATGGACAATATTGTCCATTTGTATGTAGAAAGACAACAATACGACGACGCGAACAGATCTGATACTTAAACTCATCGTTCTAATTTCCGCCTCGCTGGGTATCGAACCCAGGATCCTTCGGAGGCAATCTAGTATGTTAACCATCGCATTGAGCCATACGGGTCATTCTGTGCCCTTCGGGACATCCTGAAAATTCCGTGCACACATTGAGTCATGTCTAAAATTTCATAAACTGAATCACGCTTTCAAAGTTTTCTACATCGTTTGCATAAATGCCAGTTACGAACATGAAAAATCGGAGCAAGAATAAGCAGTCTCAGGTATAGCCTAGCTTACAGGGAGATGTCCATTCGCTAAATTGGTGACCCCGACGTTATTTTAAATGCACGTTTAGGATTTCTTGAACCACGAATGTGAAAACCATATACCTTACTTAAGTAATATAAATGTCTGCCTGGGCTAGTGAAACAATTCTATAAAACATTTGTTTAAGCGTAGAAAAAATATTTTTCTTCTCAATCTCAAATAATTATACTGAACAATAACACGTTCCTCAGAAAACCCATTTAAACCCACCCCTGGCAGACACAGCGCAAGATTAACGAAATGGCTTCTAGGCCACCCGCCCGCCCAGCCAAGCGGGAGACCGATCAATACCCGGCCTAATGGCTTCTAATCTCACTACCATCTTGCGTCCTTGTCGCTCGTGAGATGCGGATGGCTCAAACTCATCTGCCATCCTCCTCGATCGTATTCCCTGGACGCAGAGACGATTATACTACGGTCGGACGTTCGTTAGGGTTTTTCAGCTGTGGGGTGCTACGAGGATGGATGGAGGTGGGCGGGCGCGGGAGATGTTCGTGGAGAAACCCGCCTACTTCTTAGCTATGCAGTGACTCAGTTTTACGAGGCGGTACGGGGGCTCTCTGACGTAAAAGCTGGATGCAGTTTTTGCTCGTTTTGCGCTTTTGTTTTTCGTCGGGTTCGCAAAGGAAATAAGGTTCAATTGGACTGGCAGTCTTACTTTTAGGTAGTTGTAAACAGTATGAGAATGATTCATCAAAATATAAATAAATGCTTACTCGTACGTACCCACTAGCATTCTTTTTGTAGCGCATTGCAAGATAAAACAGTAAGGGAACGTATAGCAAAGACCTGGGTACAATAATTTGTTTGTTACATAAAATATCGTATACATTATCACCCCTGGACCACAAATTAAATGAGACGTTTGGTTAATAATTAATTTTACTAACTTTTTGGTACTTTCACATTGTTGTTACCGTGATACATGCAAATAGCCAGACATTCTGACGTCGGAATGCCTCGACCATATTTGTTTCACAGCTTTTTCACAGATCGAAACAATGATATTGTCAGACACGCTGTCCACATGTCTAGATAAACTTCGTAAATATTTAGTACCTTATTGATAAACCCAAAATATATTTATATCAGAATTGTTTGACGTAATAAAAAGTATCGCATGAAAAACTTTTGTGAACTGAATAGTGAAATAGAAAAATGCTTGAAGCAACAACGCTGAGCTATGGAATGGTTGGCGTCTTCAAGTCAGAGGTGAATGTACTCGGTTAGTCTACTGCTGGAATACCATCAAGTTCGAGTATCCAAACGCAATCTGGAAATATTTGGGAAGACCTTGTTAAACTCTATGCTTTTTATACATAGAGAGATGGTTGTTGAAACCGAAGTTGATTTTGATTATAAATTAAAGCAACAAAACCAATTACACAAGTACTCGTAACAATAACAGTAATACAAGGCAGATAGTATTGTAGTCAATGAAAATACGTATAAGTCTAAGTGTCACACCCTGTAGAGAAGATTTTTCTTCATAAATTATTATGAGTTAATCCTTGACAATTCAATCCCACCTGATGGTATCGTGATCAGGAACATAAATTGCCATTTGTTAATTGACTGTTTCCTAGGTTCGTATATTACTACTAAAATATCTTAAATTATCGCTTAATCCCGAAGGTACTTAACGCTGGTGGTTTTTTTGTGGAATTAAGATAACAAACAAGCATACAGCACCACCTTCCGCCGCGGCCCATGACAACTGGGTCCGACACGGAACAAGACTCAAATGGGAACTAGGATGGTTAGACCAGTTAGAAAATACTCCTATCCTACAAGCTTGTCTACCTACTACCTACAAGCCAATTATATAAATAGCAGATCCATTATGATAAAGTGATTTACATAATCTGGCCAGTTCTTTTAATGTGGTTCTTGTGTATTACTTTCTTCGGTAAAGGAAAATATCGTGAAGAAACCTGCGCACCTGAGGGTTCTCTGTGTCATTAGGTGTGTGAAGTCTTTTGTAGTTTATACAGTCAATTTAGTGTCGCTGTTTGTTATGATCGTAAAAGATAGAGATTTCTACGGTAGTTTTATACTTCAATCGTATTCTACTTTGTCTATAAGGGGATTATTGACGTCATAAGCGTGATGTGCGAACAGTCAATGGATTTAGAACGCAACATGGGCTTAAAGCGAAAGCAGATATTTGTAGAGTATGGATATTTTGGGCGTAATTTTAAACCCTGAGGGGACTTACGCCACAAGGTGACGTCACGGCAAGCCTGAACTAAGCTATCGAAGTTTAATAGGCCCCAGCGACCCCCAACAGAAGGTTATTGCGTCCAATATTCTTTAGGGTAGGTACACCGCAAGCCAGATGTCCAGCAGGAAACCGCAAACAGGATAAATCAGCCAGGACCAGGACTCAATTATGGATGGGCCTCTATACGCCGTCATTAAAAAGGTCTAAAAATCCTGACAATACTCAAAGCGTATCTTGGCACCTTGCCTACCTTCCTTGATGTGTATTTAGCCTAAGCTGGAGACTGCATAATGCAATGACATGTCACAATAGTCGCGGCTCAATTTATTACTGTCTGCATGCGTTACGTTTGTTATGTCAATCCTGTTATCTATTGCAGAATTACGGAGAATAGCTAAGAAATAGACATGATAAAGCAAGAAAGTAGCTGAACATATTTATTTTCTACACCAGCAGGTAATTATTTTGCTTTTAAGAGGGGGTATAACGCAAAACCTACTACTTATAACAAATGGTTTCTAAATAATATTATTCCAGTTGATGGTATTTTTAAAGTTAGGCATTGGTTATTAAGGTAGGGCCTTTCCTCACAGTTACACCTTCGCCCTCCGCTCCCCCCTTTTATCCGATGGGGATCGGATATCTTCATCATCAGACCTCGGGTATCTTCATCAGATACCCGAGGTCTAGGGTGATTGGCCGAGTGTGGATTGGCGAACTTCACACACCTTTGAGAACATTATGGAGAACTTTCAGGTGTGCAGGTTTCGTCACGATGTTTTCCTTCACCGAAGCAAGTTATACTTAAATTGTAATACGCACAATTTTTTTTTAATTTGAGGTGCGTGCAGGGTTTTGTCTCGGGACCTCCAGTTCGAGACTAAAAAGTACAGAACTCTCGGCTACCACTGCGGTATCACTAGCGGCTCTCACTAGATTTTTCTCGTTGATGTGTAAGCGACTGTTATGATAACTGAATTGAAAACGGTAACCGAAACAATTATAGAAATCGGCGTCCAACCGCTCATACTTAAGTAGGCGACCAAAAATTCTTTCTCGTCATACAAAATGTAGGTAGGTACGTCGTCTGCGCCTGCGCACGCATTTCTCGGGCATTGTATTCAAATTATACGATCGGCAGCTGACCCGCCGCTGGTGACCACCTTATCTTGAGTTACTGACGTTTCAACGAGCAATTGGTTAAACTTTCACAGTTATATTGCACCTTGCTCACGCTTCATTTTTACTCAGTTATTTCTGAAGGCATAATTATGTAATCTTCTACTAGACCACCCGTGTTTCTCATAGGAAAATCTATGACTAAGTAGGTAGCCAAACTCGATTAAATATTTAGATGGGCGGGATGGACCTGAGCGAAACATTACGGTTTTTTTTTAAGTTTCACTTCTAGCACGTGTGAACTGAACACATTTTGTCTTCTTCTTTTTCTTCTTCTTGATATCTTTAACGAGCTTAACTTAGAGAACCAATTAACATTTTAGCTGACAAACTTTTGACCTTCTCATATTATTAATGGCCATCGGTAGTAATGACCAATAACGATCAGGTGCGATTGTCTTTCATTGACTTTTATATGAGTATACATAATTAGTACTTAATTATTTGACCAAAAATTAATTTCAAGACATTTGTTACGTCGTCGCAACGTAATTGGGAGGTCAAGATCCTGACCTCATTGAAATACGGTCCCACTGTATGGTAATTTGGTTTTGAGACAGTTTGGGAAGTTCTCGAAAATTTTATAATGGCATTATCCACTAAACATTAAAAAACTTGACGAAAGGCCAAAAGTCCCCAGTTTAGATGTTGATGTACCAGTTTCATTGCTTTTGCAATAAAAAATATTCTATCTATTTAAAACCTTACCTACTAATTACATTTATGTATAAACATGATGACATTATGCCAAAGACGTCATTATGGCCTTAGACCCTAAATGTAAAGATACTCACATTGACGCGCGTTGTGTTTTTACGTCTTAGGTTTTAATACCACGTAATAACGCATTTACTTATCTGGTAAATGTACCAGGAACTTTATCATTTATGGATAAAGAACACCAAATTAATGAGCCCCGCATATCTGAATATTAAAAACTTACTTTGTTACTTTAGAAAAGTTGCTTCACACACTTACTTACTTACTTAATTACTTACTACACAAAGTTACTTTAGTACAATGTAGCTATACTTAGTAGACTATTTCCTTTACGTCTTTACGTCTCAAAGAGGATTACAATGTTAACTGCGCCTGCGCATAATCAGCCTTCGATTTAAGTATCGTTATTGTCATTAAATGGTAAAAATGATGTCACATGATTATAAAAATGACGTCAGAGTTACCAAAGAGTATTTACAATTTGGTTTACATAGTACGTATTGTTCTAATCCGTATCGACATTGAAGATTATTTTTTTATTTAATTATAAGTAATAGGTACATATCTACGTGAAAATTGATCATTTTTTTCTTTAAATTTTCACAATAAAATTTTCACACTTTGTACTTTGACTATCAGCCGTCAAATTCAAAACCTTATCGTATCGGTGTTGGTTATTCCCGTTACGTAATAAGGTATTTCTAATTTTGGTCATGAGTGGATCATTATTCTTAGTTAATTAACACCATCGAGATATAAGTACTAACGTACTAGAGAAGACACCGTAAATTCCTACTTTGTCTCGTTCAACTGCGGCGCGTCGCCGCACCTCACTCAGTCGCTCTCCCGTAAGTGCCGTGATTTACATGGCGCTTAAGACCTTTTTGCCGAGAATAAATACACTTCCGCAGCAAATCTAGCGCTGTGGTAAATTAGTTTTCGGTTTAGACGAATTGTTATTATTTTAGCGCTGCAGCGAACAAATTACAAATTACGAAGAATAGGACAATTCAGTTATTTGACGTAGCTTCTCTAGTACACCGATACTTGAGATACGTATCTCTGCCATATTGGCGCAAATATTATTATTGCGTCTCGCCATTTAGGTACGATAAATAACCGGCCTTGTAAATTACATACTTTTTTTTAATGATATAAATATACGCAGTACGCACAGTCCACGGTTGCGTTAAACTTTTAACAGCATTATTGTATGTTGTTAAAAGTTTAACGCAAAATTTAATACTTAATGCGGTTTTCACTAATGAATTGTGGTAAGCTGCACTTAACATTTAAAGTTTGTTTTATTTCAATCGGTTTATAAATAAAAAAATGTCGGTTTAGCTTTAGAGGATCGCGTCTACAATTTTCGAGTGCTTACTTCCCGTGAGTACTATTACCTATCTGTGGCGAGGGCGGGTTTACTAGTAATTTAATAAAACTGTAATCGATTACATACCTTAAAATTTTAAATTTAAATTTCATACGAATAATTTATAGCTTAACAAATTTAATATTAACTTATTCTGCAGTGTGATTTGATAGTGACGGCCTACAACATACCAGCAAAGGCGATGACCCGGCGCACGCTATGTTACGAAAAACTCGAGTTTTTCTTCCCATTTCGTGTTACTGGCTAGCTTCTGCAAAGTCAATCGTAAATTATAAATTATTATCTGTTACAGTTCACACTTCCATTCTTCATTGTATTTTCGTAACAAGATTTCTATATGTTCTTTTGGAACCCGAATCGGTTTGACATGAAAGTGTGGTTTTGATATAAAAATTGTATGCAAATACTAAACTGGTTACTTATAAACTGTTTCTTTAATTGCATAAATTAAATAAATAGCAAATTAATATGTTCGCAACACACGTCACGTCAAAGATGTCAAAACCCTGAATCACGCTATCAAATTTTTCTACAACACTCGCATATAGTTAAAATGTGCGTATTAGAATATAATTATCACTTGCTTCGGTGAAGGAAAATATTGTACCTAAGGAAACCTACACACTTGGGAGTTCTCAATAATGTTTTCAAAGGTCTGTGAAGTACACCAATCCGCACTTGGCCAGCGTGGTGGACTAGCCTTTCATTTGGTTGCATTGCTGATGAGGCACATAATTTTTGAAAAAGGTTCCGTGTAGTCTTACTCGAACCAACAGGAATCCAAAGTTCAAACCACTTAGGCATTACTGTACATAACAAATTAATAATAGCTCAAGTCATGCTGAAGTATAAAATTCAGAAGCCTTACACCATAGACGGAGAAAAATATAGACTGACAATGATGAGAATGAATGCCATCTATCGCATTCACACAAGAAATAGAACAACTTACACCAATTACACGAGACAGAATGATATTTTTGGTCTCACTCTGCGTGGTGGTTTTTTTAAGGAAAACACAGTTGCTTACAAATTAGACAGCTGATGTCGGACTTTTCTTGTGCGGATACAATTGCACTCTCTCGTGCTATCTCATGTTGACCACGCTAAGATGTCTATATATCTTTCTCTGTCTACGCCTTAGACCGTCATGGTGGCGAGATTGAAATCAAACGTAATGGGTGTTTTTATTGCATTTACTATAATCACGTATTTTCCTTCGCTTCACGGTGTTACGGTTTTATGGGCGTAAAAAGGAAAGTGTGGTGTCGTATATAGATGAAAAAAAAGTTATTCTAACATATGCTATTAAAAAGTAAAAATATAAAATAAAAGTAAAAACTATTAAAAAGTAAAAACTATTTTGGGGTTAAGTGCGCTATAATTTTCTTTTGTTGAAATAGACGACCAACGACTCGACGAGACTTGGCATTAAGTGGTAGCAATGGACGTCACTAACTCCAAAGGCATTACCGATGTATTGTCGACCGAAACACGTATAACATATCACGGTCAGTTTTAAGGACCAACTAAACTCCCACCCGGCACAGACTAACTCAAAAGAAGGCATTCAATTATGGTCCTTATATCTTGTTTTTTTACGGTTGAAGTCGCTGCCAGTAAGAGTTGGTGTAATGTGCGCAGATCTTTAGAATGGTGGTAGCTGACCAACCGGAATAAAAACCCTACCACTATGCGTCATTACCATCGGGATTTACCTGGATGGTACAGATCCCAGTAGGCTCCAAGGCGGAACCTGACGCCATATCCTCTCGCCCGTTGTTCACCAAGGCGCTCCACAACCAGGGAAGGTTGGCTTGCATTCTAGGATGGATGGAACACCTTACATCCTAACATCTTCTTTTATTTAATAACCAACAAACGAGCAGACTGACCTGACATCAGCTCCAAAGGCGTCACCTGCGTGCCGGCCAAGGACGGAAAGATTTTCTTTCGAGATATATTTCTTTGCAGTCTTAAAACTAAAAAAAAAGCTTAATGGCAACGCAACAGTGATTCCCTTGGTACTGTGGATGTGGGTGACGGTCACCGACCACCAGATCTACCAGGTATTGCAGGCTATCAACATTAAATTGCAGACACGCATACTAATAACAATTTTATTACTCGGTCTCTCCATGGAATCTAACGCTTTTGTTCCCAGATTATAATATGTAATTACCGCATAATCTCTAAGAATAGCAATTCAACAAATTATGATACCGTTTAAACAAAAGGGCAATTACTCTCACATCTCATGTTGTGGACGCGTGCGGCAGCGCGGTAGTGTACGAAAACTTTATATTATTCAATACAACGAGCCAATTTCAATCTTATATCTACATTACAACGTCTGTATTACACGTAATTGTAAAGTTGTACGCGTGAATCGAGACACACGCAGCGTGTAAACCGACCAATGACCGCGCTTTCACTGACGTCCATCTTTACGTTCGATTTTTGATTTAAAATTGGATCGGACAACGGTCAGTCAAGAATCATGACAATGACAGTTTGAAATCTTAATCAGAGTGAGTAGGTAATTGCCACTTACGTTTGTTTGTTATAATTTTTAATAGGATTTGCTTCAACCCATTACCAAACATGTATGTTTAATTGTGTTGATTTGATTAAATTTGAATGTAAATGGGGTCTGAACTGGTGGGTATGACAGTGGAATGGTAGGTTTTTCCCAAGAGATGTTTGTTTTGCAAGCTCCGGTGTTATTTTTCATCGTTTGACATGCGTTATTACCACAGGGTTGCCTCTCTTTATAAATATTTGTTTAAGTATTTTGTTTTATTTTATATTCTACTAATTATAGCTATTTTATAACAATATTTTAACCCAGAATCCTATGGAAACTCTAGGTAGAATAAGTGCCATCGCATTAGTTTAGAGTCGTTTGTATGTATGTATAAGAATGCAAAATGGTAGTTAAACGCGTATAATCCTGTAATTATAAGAAAATGGCACAACAAATCCATCTCAACTTTACGAGAATTTTAAGCTTGCATTTAAATAACATTGATTAGTACAACCTTTGCTCAATTCCATGACTTGGACGTGGGCTGCCAGTGACCATACTGTTCGTTGGCTGCAAAGACTACTGACTGCCAGCAATCTCCAATTCAAGAACCGATCTTGAAGTTTGACTAATAATTATACAAAAATAATCAGCGACAACCCTAAGAAAGATCATCTCTCGTATTCCGGTAAATGCCGTGAGAAACTTATCTCCGAGTGTGGTCGGGCTACACAAACACAATGGACATTTGCTTGCGTGGCAATCTCGGGACTACTGAGGTGACATTAATACGAGTACCTACAATAGTTACTCATTTATGTATCTTGGATTATATTTGATTTGTCAATACCGAATGGTTTGAATGTTGGGTTCCGAACAGCGGGGCTGCTTCGGTGAAGGAAAACATCGTGAGGAAACCTGCACACCGGAGAGTTCTCCATAATGTTCTCAAAGGTGTGTGGAGTCCGCCCATTCGCACTTAGCCCGCGTGATCGGCTAAGGCATGTACCTCTCGCATTGTGAGAGGAGACTAGCCCAGCATTGGGACAGTAATGGGTTCTAAACGCCGTATTAAGATGAAACATTAGATCTCCAGCAATGCAACTACGAAAACTGCGTCAAATTTAATTCATTTTTTTTCGTGATGCGCTGACCGAAAATCGAGAAATAATATTTTTGGCTTCTATTGGCCCTATGAAGACCCTTTTTTTTTTGATATCTCGTTTGTACAGATATAAACCAGTTACAATTTTATAAAGTTATTTTAAAATAAGTAAAATTAAATGGTCACATAATTACGGTCATCTCTTCTCTCTAGACCGTCAATAATAGATTTGCTATCTAAAATATTTTTGCGAATAAAATTCTCTGAAACCATCCAGATATATGCATTGATATGATGACAAACAATTTCCCTTATCAATTAACAGAGATAAGAATCTCTCTCGTTCTTATCAAACTAATCACATTTACAATACAATTTTATTTATTTTATCCATGCTGAAAACACACGCGACAATTGCGCGATATGCATGATAGGTACCTATAGCTATATTTGGCAACGTAATAATAATACTAGTATACTTTATTGCACACCAAAAGTTACAGGAAATATAATACCAAAATTGATGCAATGGCGGTATTATCGCTCACACAGCGCTCTCTTTCATACAACCTATGCTTTTATTATGATACGGGTACTCACGATATATATTTTGGTACACCGATATTTCAGCCGTGACCACGATCCATGCAACTGGATTGAAATATCGGCGTACCAAAATACATATCGTGAGTACCCGTATCATAATAAAATGTGTACAATCCGCGTTGAGTTAAGTTTAAAATCATACGTAACCTATGCTTTAACAGAACCAGGAGTAGTGTTTTCAAACCTTTTGGGTTCTTACTCTTTTGTTATTTGTTACTTGTTACTATAGCGGCCACAGTAACACGTATTCTGTAAATTCTGGTGTCTACCTATTTCCGTTCCAGAGAAAACCTCCTATGACAGACAAACAGACAACGGAGGCATATTCAAGGACTGCGCACATTAGACCCACTCAACTCCCACCCGTCACCGACAAAACTAAAAAAATAAATGTCCGAGACTGCCGCGGTAAAGCTATTGCATAGCATTTTTTATCAACTTATGCAATTATAATTATTAGAAGTTATATAGTTATATCAGAACAGCGCCATCTATTTTGTAGAAAACATACGTACCATACCTTAGTATTAACTGGCGCTGATTGGGGGTGTTAGGTTTTTTTCGTTACGGAATTTCTGGATTCGGTCCCCACGCTCAAGGCCCGCGATAAAAGCTATGCAATAGCTTAAAACCCATTTTGAGCTTTATATCTTGTTACACAAGGTTGAATTTCGAATGTATATTTGAAAGATGTGTACTACTCGCCGCGCACCTATGAACGAAACGGAACGGTCGGAGTTGAGTCGACGTCAAGTTGGTGTAGTGTGCAAAGTCCTTAATAGGGTTCCGTTGGTCACCCTTCGCTAACCACACCCTAATACGGTGTCAAAGTAATCGATAAACAGAGTTTTATGTATTTAAGTATATATAAATATAAAACTCGTAAAGATAAACAAGTGTGTAATGAAACCACAAATGAAGATCATTTGAGTTTGCATATTCATGATGCACCAAGAACGCCACACGACACCTTTGACTTTTCACGTCCGCTGCACTTGTTTACCGACTTATGTCGATAATGGATTTCTTTGAATATAAATAAATAAATAAATGATTTGGTTTGGTTTGGTTTGGTTTGTAATAAATAAACACTCACACAATCACCCCCCCCCCCCCCCCCCCCTTTGTCTGGTGGACACGTACACAGACATTGTGTGCCAAGACGTTCGCCCTGGGTATTACGGTATTACCACCCGCCACGGTACCTGGTACCATTTCTACTGTTTCGGTTAGAAAGGTGTGGATACGGTTACTTTTGTAGAGCAGCCCATCTTACGCCTCAAGGGTAGCAACACATCTGTGTCTGAATTAGAACAAGACTCCTAATAACAATTACTAACTGGACTATTACTACAAGTAACAAGACTAATATCACTAAAGTTCTATTTGTTTGCTAGCTCATGAAGGCACAAAAAATGTTGGGTACACAAGATTTTATAGCCCTTTTGTATCTAAATGGCTAACAATCTAGCACCTGTACACCTGATTGTGGGCACCACCGCGGCCACCGCCCATGGACATCATTAACACCGAGAAAGCAAGGTATCACCTTCTCAGAATAATTACACTATAGAAAGACAGTCTTCATACAAGCGCTCTGTGTAAAGTGAAGCACTAAACCGAAACTTTCCCGAAAGCGGGGAATGATTCGGGTGCAGATAACCATATGTTTTAGCAATAATACATAAATAGCTTTTCAGATGTTTTGTGACACAATTTAACTGGACAAATTCTTACATTCGGCGATACGTTCGGCGTGCGTTGACATTGAACACTACGGAGCTGCCCGGTGTTTGGTGCCATTTCTAGCACCAATGAAGGTGCTTCAAAATAGCCGCGCGGACTTGGTTTCTATTTTGTAATTATTCTAAGATCACCTTATTATTAGCTCGTACACCTTTTATATAATGGAATAGTCGCTACAAATGTTGAATTATTCAGCTCATTAGGTATGGATACACTTAGGTACGCTATTTAACTCTGTAACGTAAACACTTACGCGGTAACGAAATCGGATAGTTACGCGATCAGCAAAATTATCTAGATGTCTTTTTTAAAATATTTAATAATAACTGTTGTACTTATCTTCATATACTGATAAAAAGAACGTTCTAGAAGAATTAGAAGTAAACGATCGTTGGTTTTACATGGAAGATATATGAGAAGATAAATTATTAATGGGGGCCTTTATATCCCCCTAGGGCCTTATTATAATAAGTCAATGTTTAAACTCATCATTTAAAATTCCGCCTCGCTGGGATCGAACTCATGAACCTTCATACAACAATCCGGCATGGTAACAATTGCGCCATACGAGTATCGATTGTAAAATCCCTACTCCTACCCCCAACCAGGGACTTTGTTGCCTCTTACGATACCCTGGTCTGCCGGTATGCCATTCAGGTCAGTTTAGTTGGTCACCCCAATGCGACCTACCTATATCTCGAACGGAAACGAAGCCACGTGTATCGTATTAGAAAAATAGCATTATACATTAGAGATGTGCCGATTATGACTTTGGCCGACTAGCCGATTGATTAGTCGGTTGTAAAGAGGCCGACTAGTCGGCTAAACCAATCACTTTTAATACTATTGTTTTAGTAGTGACTAAGAAGAAATAATTATAAATATTTTTTGAAGATGAGAAGATAATTAACATGTTATTTTTTTTTGTTTATTAAAATTCTATTTTTTTTTTTTTATAAATGTGTTAGATTATGTTTTCTTTATAAGCAAGTAATTTTAGAAACTTATTACCAAAGGAAAGGTTGCTTTGCTTTACATTTCAGAATGTGTAAGACTGATTATAAAATCGAGACTTTTATCCCTACCTTTCATTGAGAAACAGCGCTCTTTGCCGAATAGTCCCTGCCTGTGTGATAATGGTCGGATAGTCGGCTTTACCGACTAGTCGGCACATCTCTAATTACAATGTAGGTAGAAGAAACGTAGGCGAGTACTGAAATTTAATCTTGGTGACGCAAACTATACTGGCATTCGACTCATTAAGCGTTACATATAGCAGGGTTCAAGGTAGGTCAAGTACTGTAGGTATCTAAACTATTGACATGTGTGTGACGTTAAGGCAGCGTTCCTTGGTAATGACCGCAACACATAACTATCCCACTGTTGGGTCTTCTCTCACAATGTGGGGTGGATGACCGCTATGGGCATAAATTTCTTAAGCATTTTCATGCTACGAAGGGCACGTAAACCCTTCGGTCCCGGTTGTTAACATTAGATACGAATCGTAAAGCCATGTAGGATGCATTCGTGTGGCATAAAAACTTCCGACACATGTTAGCCACTAACCCCTCCACCAATCCGCACTGGAGCAGCGTGGTGCAGTATGCTCTAGGCCTCCTCAGATACGAGGAGAAACCTGTGTTCAGTAGTGGGCCATTAATGGGTTGAAAGTAGGTAAACCAAGTAATTAAAAACAGGAAAAATGTACTAAGTAATCACCTGTATATTTTCTTAGAAAACGAAAGACGTGACCATTGACCACAGCTCAGATTTTAACAAATTAACACCTTATTAAGTTTTTTATTAGGAAACATGGTGTCACTTGGTTTCAACTGTCAAGTGTGTCAATTGTCATTGTGTTTGTTGTGTTTAATACTGACGGCATTGTTATGTACGAGTAATCTACTAACCGACATTGAATCAGTCTTAGAAGTTGCATGGCCAAAATATAAGACTACCACGCATGCAAGTTTAGGTAGATGACGATATTAAATAAACGCTAACATACTCATACCCAATGTTATATTAGTAGAATTGTGAAGAAGATAAGTCACTACCGTGCGAATAGAAGGACAGTCAAATTTTGCTAATTGTCCTACTTTTTATGTAGCTATCTCTTTTCATCTCATGCGTTGTTATCTTTCACATCCATAGTTACAGTAATGTCATCGAAGCGGATTCAAAAGTGCAACTTCCGTTGTATGAACATAACATATCTATAGTTTTAATATACATGTCAAATAAAATATCTGCCTCAGCCATAAATCCTACGTTCTAGGCCTATTCAACTACGAGAACACCATCCCTTGTAGTCGATTTTGGGTTGAACCCATATCTTGTTGGAAATTTCTGGATTTGACTGTATTATCTTTCGTGCTACGACGTAGCACTGCGTAGCCCGTGGATTATCAAATAACAGATTGTTTTATATTGCAGAGGTCAACGACATTACGACGGTGACCACTTACGGTGGCTCGTCTGCTAAGAAGTCGATATCGCACACACGTCACGATGACGTACATGACAAGTCTGAATCACGCTATGGAAGTTTTCTACACCGCTCACATATAAGTATACAAGTTCCGACCGTGAATAGTTGGTGCTCGGCAGTTCCCCAGGCATGAGGCTTGCCTCCCGGGAGATGTCTTTTTGCTAAACATATAAATTATGTCAGATAAGTACTTACATAAAAAAACCACGACAAAGAAAATCTATAATGAGCTGATGTTCATCAAATACATCATAGATTATAGCTAGGATCCACGTTGATCACGTCAGCTTTCAAACAAAAAACCGCATCTAATTCGGTCCATTCGTTTAGGAGCTACAATGCCACAGACAGACAAGATACACAAACACATAGACACGTCATACTTACAACACCCCTCTATAACGCTTTTTGCGTCGGGGGTTAAAAGTAGGTATTCAGGATGTGCAGGTTTCGAATCTATAACTGTGTTAATTTGTAGCAATCCTATCATTGCATGAGGATACAGGATAAAACTCGCAGCAGTCGGACGCTAGAGAAAGTGTCACTTAAGTAATGGCCGGTGATGGTGGTGAGACGAATGCTAATAGCCCACGTTGCACAACGTTCATTATCGCGATGCTAATGCACTGATCTGTAATTAAGCGGCTGGAATAGTAATCTAGAATGTGTCGTTAACGTGAGGTATTCTCGGACGCTATGATGTGGGGTTCTTCAAAAAGGTGTATGTAATAAGAGTTCTCCTTCGGGGCCGGCGTTGCATGGGGGACTCCCCTGGTGTTGCTCGTGTACCTTAGGCGACGATGACCACATACCACCAGGTGGCTCGTCTGATTTTCGTCAGCCCTTCAATCTATGAAAAAATATGAGAATTCAAGTTTTTTAACATAAAAAATCTCTTGGATTGACCCGTATGGTGGTGGTGACCATGCCGGGCTGCCATTGCGAAGGTAATGGATTCGATTTCCAACAAGCGGAAATTTGTTTGAGTTTTAATTTCTGGTCTGTGTTTGTGTTCCGTGATACAGGCAGTTCTATGTGTGAAGCGTCATTATTAAAAGCTATCTACTCTACACTTCAGGGGTCCAAGCCAGTAACGACACAATTGACCCTGGGCCCCAAATGTAATGTTTGCTTGACCTTCTCAAAGGTAATAGTGAATGTATAGGACGAAAAGTTACAAAATGTTACAAAAAAAAGTGATTTGTGAATTTCTTTTGTTTATAACACCTACCTTTTTTATACGCCACGAACACAATGGACTCTACCTGATTTATATACAAATTAAGTACCTATATTCAAAATGTTTATTATCATTTTACATACATACTAAACTAAGGCCGCTTTGTACAAATATTTACACAGAGAAAAGTGAAATAAGGGAGGCAGGGTCACTACAAGGCTACTGGGTGGTCAATTAGGTACATAAATACACACACATCGGTAAGTTACAGTATTATTAACCAGATATACGAAAGTCATCCGTCCTATATTGGCGTGAATCATAACCACAACAATAACCCGCACGTCATGATGGCGGCCCAAAGATGAGTGATCGGAATACCTCTGGAGAAAAGTTTGACAGGACATTACGCATGCGCCGCGGAGGATGCGTACGCGCAGACATCTGGCCGCTTTCGCGAATTACCTCTGTTTATGTGGCGTTATGACTAGGGCTGCCTAACGCACTGTATTATTTAGTACCTATTGTAATATGTCGCGGCTGCGAGCTATGTCTTCTTCGCTATTATTAGCGAAGGGTCAGCGGTCCTCCTGCAGGCTTCGGTACAAAACTCTTGCGTTACTGGGTGACTGACAGACAACGCACAGCCGAAACTACTGAACGCAAGAAGCTGTTTGGCATGTAATTTATTTGGCATGTATATTTCTCCGCTTTATTGGTAGCCCTAGATATGACGCTACGAGGAACTGCTAAGAACGTGACGTTGTGTACCTTTAGGGGTTTTTTGTTGAGTGGTCGGAAGCCATCCAACTCAGTAGTTGGTTACTTTACTCGGAGGTCGATCCTAAGTCGTAAGGTTGGCAATTATTTTGTTGCACAAATAATCTCATCTAAACTTTATACATTATGTCGTAGTCCGACCGAATTTTGGCCATTAAAAAAAATTGGCAACCCTATCAAACATTAGTTTCAATGTCATTCTTCAATGTGTCAATTTAGAGAGAGAAAAGTATATTACATATATACCAGACTGCATGACGTAATTAATATAGAAATCAAGTTTACGCCATCAGCTATCTTTGCTTAGCAATTTTAAACTCTGTCGCGCTAGTCATAAGGTAGTTTTATCGATTTAACTGATCTGTGATGTACTCTTGTGTTTATCTAATCTTCGTCTTATGATAATTACACCTCACTTGTTTCGATAACCAAGTCTTAAATATACGGAAAATTTATAACAAAAATAATTTGTGATGAAGTTTAGCATGAAATATGTTATGCGCAAGTTATTTCATTATAATAAGGTACTATAATATCTTTATTTTTTTTTTGGGTATAGTTCATCTTATTTTAGCAATTAGGGCGTATTGGACCGTATTTGGTAAACATAAACTATGGATAAGACGGGAACCTATTTTCTTAGCCGGCAACGCGTCGGCTACGGGCTATATTTTAATTAGGTAGGTACCTATCTATACTAATATTTTAAAGCTGAAGAGTTTGTTTGTTTGTTTGTACGAGGTAATCTCAGGATGTACTGGTTCGAATTGAAAAATTATTTTTGTGTTGGATAGTCCTATTATCGAGGAAGGCTATAATCTATACAACATCACGATACAACCAATACGAGCGGAGCATAAATGAAATGTTGCAAAAATGGTAAGCGAAGCGAGGGTGGGTCCACTAGTATAACTGCCGACATACTATTAGAATATTATGTGCTCGCTTGCCGATAATTTTTTAGTTAATTATCCTTCAGACTATTATCCCAATTTATTTAAGTCATTTAAAAAGAGCTTCATCAAGTACTTAAGTAGGTACCTTGTTATTCGATTAACCACTTTATATGTTAATTATCCGAACATGATTGTAATAACATTATAACATACCTAGAAGTCAATAGAAGCAGGCAATCAGAGAATTATAGCACTATCGCCAAATGCGGTTGGCATTAATTGACGTAACGAGCACTAGAATGAGTCATGTTAAGCCGAAATACCTACTTATTTATGTGTATAAGTATTTATGAATATTTTATCTACACCTACAGCATAGTCTGCATTCCTCTTTGCTTTCCCGCCACTCCATGTGACAATGAAATGTCAAACATCAGTCCACAATGTGAATTAATATAAATAGGTACCTACATAATGGCTTCAACCCATTAATGACCTTCTATCTAACACTTTCCTCATAATTGAGGAGGCGTAGAGCATACCACCACGCTGCTCCAGTGCGGATTGGTGTAGGGTTTAGTGGGCACCCCAAGTATTGTAAGATTTTATGCCGGCCGAAGGCCTCTGACGGGGCTTAACTATTGCTATCTAACAGTAGCAACTGGGGCAGCCGGATTTACGTGCCCTTCGAAGCACGGTAACGCTCAAGAAACGTTTAAAAATCAAGAACTCACAATTTTCTTAGTTACCACAGGCAAACCGCAAAAATTCTTGCAATTGCCTTCTACTCTATTAGACTGAATAGTTCATCATTGAGAAATAGTTGTAATTAAAGAGGTGCTGTTACTCATGAGTTTAAATATCTACTTTATTAAGAAATGAATTAACGGGTTAGGTAATATTAGTGTAGTCGAAAAGGGGTCAAGTTGCACATGACATTCAAAAATTATAATAAGTTTCGTAAAGAGCTGAGATGAGTTAATATTGTTAGTAGACCTTGCTACGGCAGCGAGGTACTCGGCGTGGCGTTGATGTATGAAAAGCTAGAAGAGGTATCGAGCGTAGACGATGATAATGTCAGAAAATTACCTTACCGTACTGTACCGTACCGTACAGATACTCACTCTAGCTTCGCTTCTGGGATAATATACTTACAAATTTGTGATGTAAAGGGCTTCGACGTTCACAAGCACATTCCCTTCTAATGGTACATCCTGCTGAACAATAGCAAACGGTCTCATATGAAACTTGTTGGGACCTGAACCACTCAGTTAAATCTTGAATTGATCTTTTGAGAATTAACTATTAATATGTTATACATATGTATGTTATTTTATATGTACTATGTTTGTACGTGTTTCTCGGCAGCCTTGACCACCTACAAGTACCATCAATTGTGCCGCCAAAAAGATCATATCAATAAATATTAATTTACCTAAAAATAATAATTATTAGATATTACAATTATTTTAAAAGGTCTTAATATTTAAAAAAATCTTTATTAAGAAAAGGCTTTTTATATGGATTATTTTAATGTTTTAATAATTAAACTTATTTGCTTAAATAAATGTATTTTGTTTAATTTTTTTGTTTAAATGTTTGCGTTACCTAGTTTCAATGTTTTAACTTATTTGCTTTGCTGATCAACACAGTCCTTTGTCTTGGTGAGCGGGGTATCTATAACACAGGTCTTGAACCAAGAACAGGGCCCTTGCGACTAGCAAATGTGAATGTGTTTATATCATTAAATTTTTGTTTCAGTTATAACCAAATAGTAAAAGTAACGTGTCTCTTCCATTCGCTCTACATCCTAACAAAGTTATACGTCTAGGCGATACGGTAGCTCACTCGCATCGCAATCAGAACGCAGATAATAATTAAATTTAACGTTTCACAACCACCATTTACGACGTAAGTATTATCTCTTCATTTAGTTTTTCTACCACTTAACTGACTGGTTTATTTACATACGTGGTAAATAGGATTTTATTGTCATGAATACGGTTCGTGCTACCCACTACCTACGTATGCCTTTTGATATTTAATTGTATTTTTTGTAAAGGCCATTTTCCCAATGGCCAAACGCGGCGGTATTGTGCTGTAACTAAAAGCAATTTCCTTGGAAATATTTCGAGTTGCTACCCATCAAGACATTAAACAGATAAATCTAGCTATAACTGTGTGGTTAATTTAATATATTAAATGCTCCTGTAATCGATAAATGTCACAATACTCACTGTGTCTGCGATCAACACTTCTACCCTACTGGCCTAGTCACAGGGTCTGGTCACACTTACTGATTATGATCAATATACCCATGATCAGTAGATCTAGCTAAAACAAAATGTGACAATGAGTAAAATCGATAAATCTGCCTATGACTACGATGAAAGATGCCTTTATTTGATCCACAGGACTAGCCACATCAACTGTGACTACGATTGTCAGTTACAAATTACAATCGTCTCCCAACCGGACTAACTATCCCAGTCCCCATTCGAGTCTTGTTCTAAGTTGGTCGCAGTTGTCATGGGCGGCAGCGGAAGGTGGTGCTGCATGCTCGTTTGCTACCTTAATTTCATAAAAAAAAACAGATAACACATACTATACTTTTGTCGAAATTGACTTTGCATATCGCTAGTACGGCAAAATGCATCAGTTAAAACCTAACACCACAGGTGTTCTGCAGAATTACTGCATGCCATACATTATGTATGAAGGAAATGGACATGTACTAATCACCGGACCACATACCTATGTCTAGCAACATGAATATTTATTTAGTAACACTTTAGGTCATCTGTTTGATTGTGAGGGCTTGAGTCGGTGCGGGTCCTAATGGCCACTGCACCCAAGTCTCTCCTTGTTGAGGGCTTACTCTACAGACTCTACTACGCGGCTTCAATGAGTGTAGACAAGGTTTGGGCGTGGTTGTTTTCGAATGGTCTCTGATTAAATAATATTTATAATACTATAGATAAAAATAACAACAATTTTTTATAATTAAAAATTGGAATCAACATAATTAACGTGCCCTTCATGGTCACCATCCACCTAAGTCCGACATTTATTTAATGTATTTAGTTTATCAAAAAATATATAAATTATTTTTTAAATTATTACAATTTAAAGGTTTAAGACGAACATGGAAAGCTTATGAATGTTTGATAAAACAAGTAAAATTTGCTTCGGGTGCAATTACTATTAATAAACGTAAAGATATTTCTTAATGAAACGCAATTGATAAGTAGGTATACTAATTAGTCTAATATAATCCAATTCTTTACGATTTGAGACTACGTCTATAGTTACGGCGTCTTACGTCTATATTACATTTTACGTCCAACATACGTCTTAGGTAGGTACACAATATTCGTTATATTATGTCATTTATGTCTATTTTAATAGTGGTTTTATACCACTGGCCATGTATACGATAAAGCTGTGTGGTTTCCAAACCACATCTGTACGATAAGTTAAGTTCACAAGCTGATATTGTCTCTCGTTTTAACTGCTTTAGCTGTCTCTAATTCTTGAATATCGATTATTCAGGTATTATAAATGTATGATTATTTAGGTATTACAAACGTACAGACGAGCCACCTGATGGTAATAAAATTGGTTACCGTGTCGTCCGTGTCACCGTCGCCCATGAACCTCCGTAACTTCAATAGGCGGTGATGCCCTGCCGGCCGAGAGAGTATGTAGAAGAAAGAAAGAAAACTGCATTATGATGATTAATAGTATGTGTTTACCGTCACCCTCAGTTTATACCAAAAAGAACTAGCGTTTCCTACCGCGTTATTTGTGACTCTCCGACACTTTGACCGAAACGCGTAAGAAACATCCGACGGACGATTTTAGAAGAGTGGGAGAGTAAAAATACAATATCACCATAAGTACCGTCGGGATGCAACTGGATGCTTGGGGCCCAGCTACCTCCAACAGGTGCGACCTGTCGTCATAACCTCATCAGGGTGCATCATGAGCAGGGTATTAAAAAATACCCCTTACACCCAAAAATCTATCTACCTACGAATTTATCAAAGTTAGGTAATTTTTATATATTAAACTGGTATTCTAATTCTATTAAAATATAAGAATGAACTCCCAACTTCTCAAGCAATGGGGGTTGGTTTGTACCTACTCAAGATGGATGACACGAGTTTTACTCACAAAAATATATATTTTCGGATATATCAAGTTACATTTTGCTACAAAAGCTGATATTCTGATAATAAATAGGTAATACTAATAAGAATTAACTCCATATCTCGGTTGATTCCAATCACTCGGCTCAGAGCAGGGGTGAATGGCTCGCAGACAAAGAATCCACGCTCTCGGCAAAGTATCATAAATATGTGTGTGTATACACAAGTGGTATTAGTTACAATGAAAAATATTTTGCACTAGATTTCCATCTCGTGTTATTCAACGGTATTTTTACATCCACAGAATAAATTCCTATTCGGTCATACATTGCCACAGCAAAAAAATTACATTCGATAAACCACAGTGAAATTAAAAATTTGACATCCTGTAGAGGCACTAGAAAATATATTTGCTATAACTAAGTACACAAAAAAAAACTTCACTTTGAAAGTGAAACAGAGTATGAATTGAGGATACGTCATCGTTATTTAAGTTCTATTTAGCTACTCGCATTTTTTATTTACTCTTATGTTGATCAAAAGTGCTGAAAATGGCAATTCACTTTTAGTCCAGGTACCTACTTTAATACAAATCCCGAAATGAAAAGCAAAACAGTCATAAAGAGAATAGAGTAAAACATAGACACGTTATTACAATTAGGTACCTACGTTATGTAAGTAATTTCTGCATAGTAATGAGTAAGAGACAAGTCAAATAAAATTATTGCAACCTTCAATGTAAATTAATAAGATTAATTTTACAATAGACCTAAGCAATAGACTTTATATTCTGAAACTCAACCTATATTATTAAAACATGTTTGTGTTTAAGAAACAATACCTAATCCAATATGTACCTACTGGAGGTACCTACTGTAGACGCACTAATATCCAAATAGAGACACAATACAAAAGATACGTTATTCTCATCATGCGCGATGCAATTGAGAGGTCATCGGCCGCTCTAACAATATTGACACAGGCAGAAGAACCGATATCGCCGCATACAAATATCGTATCCAAATACGATAGTTGTGATGTGTGGGGACTAAAAGATCCATTTAAATATCGCGCAGAGGTTAACGGCTACGTCTTCCTGTGTTTTTGTTGATTTAATTATCTAGGTGACTTTGAAGATCGCGCCCAATGGCTTATGAATACTTATGCTTATACGTTTCGAAGAATTTTACGTAGGTGATGTTTCAGGAAATGTATAGAAATTACTTTTTAAAATAATAATAAAATATTGAGTAAAATAAATAAGAAATAGTAAGAGTAAGGAAGTCCTAAGTCAATGAAGAAAAGCGCGATTTATTCTCAAATGAAAGTGAAAGAAAGTCGTTTGACCAATACATCATTTTCATCACGCGATCATAGCGGAAGCGTTGGCGCGAAATTGAATCTTAACTTTTTTCTTACTCGCGAATGCAGCGAAGACATTCCTACCGGCCAGTGTCAGTTACCGATGTGTTGGTTAAGAAAAAACGATGAGCGTCATGCAATTAGGGGAACAGAGGGCAATGGGAGCCAGAGGGTAATGGGAGCGGTGCCACTAGAGACAAAACTACAGCTCGTATTCACTCGGTTGCCACTCTGGCGCCTTGGGCATGCTGCGATCGTGTTTCCCTGTGGCGCTGGACTCGCCAGTGCCACGTGTTGTGTGACCACGGACGCTTGACGATTTTTTGGTCTGCGCTTATATAAAATACGAAATTGCATCGGCCAGGTATGTGTGAAGTAAAACGTTTGTTACAATCAAACTTGCTTTATTTTATAGCTAATGTTATCAATTTTGAGTATCTGTGCGTATAATTTTGTTACAAGGTAGATTCAGTATATCATTTAATTTAATTTCAAAATGGTGGTAGTCGGGTAATCAGAGCTTATTAGGCTCTGATTACCCTTTGTAGCTCCGATTGCCCCATATGTTTTTTGATATGTTTGTTTTTTCAGATGCACCAAGTACTAAAGCATCTTGGACCGTTGAAACGCTTAGAAAATGCTGTTAAAAAACTTCAGCGTGGCGGTACATCAGTTGGTATACAAGGTATCAAAAGAGACTGGAATAACCTACAGCACCTTGAAAAAGTGATTCAGATTAGCTAAATCCAACAAAAAAGAGTACTCGAAGAGAAGGAGAAGAAACGTTTAGAAAAAAATGAAAAACAAATCATTGCAAAGAAGAAGGGAGAAACCAGCAACAAAAAAAGAAAACATACCGCAGGTAAAGGAAAAAACGATAGAAGGCAACCAATAAAAAATAAAAAGTAAAAAAAGTAAAATTTTTTTTTGATGATGAAACTGACGATGAGTCAGAATATACAGAAGAAGAGATAATGTGTGCTATTTGCTGTGACACAGGAAAAGATAACGAAATTGTTACCGTTGCAGAGGTTGCGGTAAATGGGCACATAAAGAATATTCTGGTTTTGACAGCCCGGTTGATTATATTTGCGTTTTTCTCCTGGATCCTTAAAGTTAATTGTTACACGGTTACGTTTATATTAAAATTTTTATGAATAAGTGAGATTTCAGACTGACATAGAAATTTTTGAGGCTGATCTAATAATAAAGTAGCTCCCATTACACATATGGGAATTTATAAGCTCTCATTTCCCGCAAAGTGGGGTAATGAGAGCGATTCTGTTTTTTTGTTTAAAGTTTATCTGTGGCCAAATGCCTTATAATATAAGGTTAACGCTGTGGTTAAATGATAGCCAAATGACTAAGGATTTAGTTTGTAATAAAAAAATCCTAAAGTATTCATACATTTTTCTTTTATTGAACTTTTTCCTTAGTAGGCTCCAATTTCCCCCTTCTCCCCTACACACTAGCTACGATAATACTCATGCGAGACACTAGTTCTACGGGTAACTATTACTTAACAGCGCAATTGCTTCATACGTGTGTATTCTTTATTTCAATTTTTTCCCTGCACTTACAGAAGTCATCACTGAATTTCATGTTTATTAAAGAGTTTTTTATGTTTATTATCATGACGGTTTTTATTTGTTATGCCAACGTCATTTTAAGTATTTAAATGATAGCTATTTATTCCACTTTATCGCACAAATTATTATATATAGCTATTTTTCCGTTTTTATTTTTAATACCTTCATATACCAGACAAAATACTCTCTAATTCGTTATCTAAGTCAGTTTCTCAAAGCAAATAAACGTTATTGTTATTGTAAGGTAAAATTTACTATCCAGTATCGGTCTAAAACATTGACATCGACAACATCCATTGTTTAAGATTACCGCAGCCACCCTAGTCTATATTTTGTAAACTAACGCGCGAACATCCCGTCCGTCTATTTTTTCCGTTAAGGACGACATGTTTGTAAACGTCAGCTCCGGTTCATGAATGAATTTCGCGCGGTTTCCGCAATTTACACGAACGATCAACGGCACGTAGGAAAATCGGTAATATTGTGTAGTGCTTCCATTAGGTACCAATTTCCAAACAGTATTGGTTATTTTTATACACAGGTAGCTTCTACATTATAAATTTCAGTTCCTCTCGTTCTTGATAAACACTGAAGACCATGGGATGGAAAATTATATTGAATTAGAGATTTTCCTTTATAGAAGAATTATCTTTTCAATGGACCCACACTCAGATGGATTATTTAATCGTATAGGTATACAAATGTGACTCATTAGCACTTAGCACCACTGTCCAAAAACAAGCCTTAAAAGGCGATTCGACGCTGAATTAATTTGGTTTTCCTCAATTAATATTATAATAACATAACGCGCACACTTTTGTAATATCATTGAATGATTTCAATTCCGTGGGTATTAATTGAAATATTCCATGTAGGTAGAAATGACATAATCCATTGATTAGACCTCGGCCTTCGATCGTTGGCGTTCAATATAACTTTTACCCTTACAGAGTTCATAACCATATAATTATGTAAGTATTATTATAAAATCACATACATACCTACATGCAACGAAAATAAAATTACCCACTGAATCCTGAACCGTAGACCAAATGTTTAAAAATGCTGAAACATTAAGGAGTGCGCACATTACAACGACTCCACGACCGACCGACGCCAACGCGACTAAAACCTTGACAAAGCTAACATTCAATTATGAGCCTTATATCTTTGACGCGTTGGTCTCGAAACGGAACGGCTATGGGTGTAGGGCGAGCCGTACAGGGCTTTTAAGTATAAGTTCGAAATTCAACCTTACCTTCAAAGTTATAAGGCTCATAATTGAATGTTAGCTTTGTCAAGGTTTTAGTCGCGTTGGCGTCTGTCGGTCGTGGAGTCGTTGTAATGTGCGCACTCCTTTATTAGGTGAATAGACCGGTTCGTATTATCCTTAGAAACAATAACATAACACGTTTAAATCCTTTACCTTATTGAATGTTTTTATTAAATAAAACAACAATGATATTTTTGATAACATCCATGAGAATACTAAACGATATTTTAGGATAATTGTTAAAGCAACCTTAGCTTTAAAAGTTAAATTAAATGACAGACGGATTATTAAATTGTTATGATGATTGATCATGATTATTCACCTACTCTGTTGACTGTTTGTTACAAGATCCACATTATCTACCTTAAATGCTATCAATCGATTAATGTCATGGTAACAGATAAAAAATATTTTTTATGGCAATCTCAATGTTTCTGAGAATAAAGAGTTGTAAATAATCTGAGCTATTTTCTATTAGATGCATTCATCAGATTCTCTTCCAGTATTCCTCAAACGTCCACGACAACCTCCAAAACTCCAAGGTTATCTCAAAGGAATATCGTAATTCTCATTGGAATCTTGACATCAAAGTCGTATTATTGATCTCTGTAATCAATTCTAACCGAAAAATCGAATGATCATTCATGAATATTTTATCTAATACAAAATGATCGGCACGGCCATTGACTTATTATTACTATGGACGTCGGGTCCGCGCTAAAAAATGTCCAAATGAGCAACAAAACGCAAGGAGAGCAACAATTCCGCGTTCACTACTGCAATCTAAATTAAACCGTGATGGAATGATTTTAGTGTTTAAATGACCTTGTTAACTGCATGACATGACATGACAACTGACTGGGACATTTTTTTCGCGATTTTAGTATAAGATTAGACGTCCATAGTAACAATAAGTCAATGGGCACGGCAATAACATCGGGTGTGCTTTTGACAAGAACTTTTGGTAATCCAAGAGAGGATATACACTGAACTGTGTAAAGATACTCCGAATTGGCCACGTGTTGACAGATTGGAGGGCGCCTTATTTACTCATATCATTTGACCGATTAGTGGAGGTCACTGGTCTGATTTTTGAGGGACTGAGATGTCTCCATATGTTTAACAAGTTTGTTTCCAAGGCAACGAATGTTCACACGAATTTCAACCTAATTGCATTTGATTTGCTGTAAGAAAATATGCTTATGGATACCGAATCAATTTGGCCGATTGTACATTAGAAAACGTGGATTTTTTTAGATTAACTTAATAATGATTTAATAAAAAAATATGACGAAGAAAGCTTATGATTTTAATTATTATTTTATGAAAGCAACTTAAATAGGCAGGTTTACGTACTAAGACTAAGTACAACAGACAGAAAAAGTGTTGTTTTGATCATTCGTGATACTCGCGATCGCTTACTAGAACGCGCCCTATGTTACTTATACAGTGATGCTTCATAATTATTGTCTTTTTAAACAGTGTATAAAACGGCAATCTACAATCATCTTCAAAAAAAGAGGTGCTTATATTAAGTTCGATGACTATAATTATATTTTTATCTATGTCCATCGATTTCTCCGTCATTAATTTGTGAACCGATTTTTAATTTTGATTTGTATTTGGAAGCTGGTGCTTGTCTCGTATGATTTTAAACTTAACTCATCGCGGATTGTACACATTTTATTATGATCCGGGTACTCACGACATGTATTTTGAAACGCCGATGCCACGATGATGTTCAGCCGTGACCACGATCCATGCAACTGGGTCGAAATATCGGCGTTTCAAAATACATATCGTGA
Organism: Ochlodes sylvanus; assembly: GCA_905404295.2. Lineage (NCBI taxonomy): Eukaryota > Metazoa > Arthropoda > Insecta > Lepidoptera > Hesperiidae > Ochlodes > Ochlodes sylvanus. The sequence goes on from FR990149.1 coordinate 4,169,105, forward strand.
GTACCCAGATCATAATAAAAATTGGTGCTTGTCTTGTCGTCCCGTTTAAATTTGAGCGGGATCTGACAAGGAGTTTTTAAGTGCTCTTCTCATTTAATTACTAGTCGATTTTGAAGTCGTTTTTTTGTTTTGTTAAATTATATAACGTGTATGAAATGACAATATGAAGCACAAAAATTAGCGATCGATTAATAATATAATCGGCCCGAATTGGCGTAACGAACCTACCTAGGTACCTACATTAGCGATAAAATATTTGTTGTAGGTAGTATATTATTCACCCTCTAATCGTAAATCTGATCCAAAATTAGGATTAAGTGTTGCCTGTGATGAACCGTTGTAAATTTAACATGAATATTTTTTAAACAATTTAATTATTATTAGAGGGCTTGGTATCTCAGAAGATGAATAAATAATAAATTTAGGGCAAGTGATAATTCATGCCAACTAAGTGTACGTAGTGTTCTTTGTATTACGATACGAAACTAAGGAAATGTTCAACTGATACAATTAATCTCAAAGGGCACAAATAAATAAAACACCTTAATAAATATAATTATGATAACAAAGTGTTATGATTTTTTATCATTGTACCTAAGTACGTAAAGAATTATTTTTTGTTTGAATTATAAATAAAAGACAACCGGTGATGTCACTGATAACGATAAAGGAAGCGATAAGTTTTAAGAGCATCGATTTAATCTCTTACTCACTAGAATTTAATGGAAATCGATTATTAAATTATCCTATTACCTACATAATACCTTATGTTACCCTAAAAAGGGTAGGTAATAGTCCCCAGTATCCAGTATCTTATATGTTAATTATAATTGTTAATTCCTATAATGATTGGTTTAAAGGTGAGCGAGTGTGTCAGTTTCGAAGAACTAGTAATAAAGCTTTGCGGTAGGAACACCTAAGTAGCAGCAGTTCAAACATATTGCAGCTGTTTGCTACTAACCCAATGCGTAGACACTGCGTGGAGAACGCGCCCGTCCAAACCAGTTGGAGAATCCAAAACCAAACAGTTTGAACGTAGCATAACCCACGACACTAATCCACAATGGATTAATGTGTTTTGAATTCAAAGTCATGTCAGATTATGATTCCTAATTTATCAAAATGCAGTTTTAAAAATTTCTTACATTAATCACTGGGCGCAAATAACTTACGATAACAATATCGTTATCATTTATAATATCTGTGATAATTTATTTTAAGTATTTTAATGAGTGGTTTGTACTAGGACTTAGTTTATGAGAAATCATACCTACTTAAAGCACAATAGTGCAGCTATTTATTAAATTTTTATTTGAGTGCAGCATCGAGCGATGAAGAGGGTAATTTTCATCATTAACATACTGTCGCCATATTGTTTTATTAATCTCATTGATAACATGCGCTAAATAATATCGATAAAGACGGAACCACTACTGCGGGCATCTCCATATTATCATTTCGCTCTCAACAATGACCCACCTGAACTCGCCCGCCGGACAATCTGTAGCAGAGCGACGAAACGATCGATGCTACCTGTCTCGCTTACTCGCTCACCGCGTGAGATGCGCTCTCTCCTTCTCTCCGCGCGCGTCGTCGACCAATCGGCGGCCATCTTCTGCTCCCCCGAGAGCAGAGCGACAGTGCGTACTCTCATCACAATCACAAGGAGACGACATCTCGCCGTGCGAGGTTGTCGTCCGCGAAGATGCGGTGCACATCCAACGCGACCGAACGATATTTTTAGAACCCTTCAATAGTGCCTTAGAACATTTTTAGTGCTTAGAAGACTGTATCTGTGCTCAATTAATACTAAGTTACCGTGTTTTGTGAGAGACTGAGAGAAGTGGTACATCACTGGAAGCTCAGGTGTGCGAATTGGACTTTTTGTAATATAATAAGGCACAGGCTGATAGCGCAAAAATCATCCACGATTGGGTAAGTATTCCGATTAGATTACAATGCAAATTATCGTTTGTTACAATGGTCGTGTGGTGTTTTTAGGTGCTTGTGTGCAATTGTTTATTATAATCGAGTAGGCCGTGTGCACGGCAGTCTGGGTATAACGTCTTTTGACCCTCAGTTATTGGAAAAAAAACGTAGTATTTATACGCTACACCAATTTTTTTTAATTTAATTGAGCTTTTTTGATTGCAAATAATTTGGAAGAGGATCCGTGTGTGCTGTTAATATAATGAATTAGTGTAGAAAAGTATTTAATGAATTGTGAAGGTAATTATTTTGTATTCGAAAATTTGGCTTATTAATGTAGTATTAGAGTACAAATTTAAAATTGTGGCGATTTAATATTGCAGTATTAGATATTTACAATATTTAAATTATATTTTTAAATTTGTAAGGTCCGCAATACTTTTAGTCCGACGGTAGATTATAATTCGCGACACCTGCTTTCTACTATTATTACAATTACATAACGTAATCAGGAATTTCGTATATCTTTTATCTCTAACAAAAAAAACTTAAGTAAGTGAATATTATTAATAAACGCTGAATAATAATTTTAAAGAGAACTAACAAAATAATTAGAGAAAGTTTGCTAACACATTTTATGTGTTAAATGTTTTTGGTTAAAATAAAATAAAAAATATTTTTTTAAATAATATTTATTTTTGGAGCTCACAGTAGTTTTTTCAGTTTAGAATAACATAAGTTTGGTATTAATGAACGGATTGTAGGTATTAATTAGTCCTTAAATCAAATTAGAATCCTATCGGAATCAAACCGTTTTAAACTTGCTTACATTCAATCAATAATTTGTAATTTCCTTTTTATTATTTAAATACCCTTTATTATTTATTAACCCATTTTATCGCAAAGTTATAAACTATTTTAACTGCTTACATAAATAAAACTACTTACGTAATAACAAAAATCCTATTATTAGCCCTTTTGTAAGCGTCATCTGTGATAGTAACTGAAAAAAAGTAGGTATACATTTATTTGTTCTCGTAATAAAATACAATAAATTGAATAAAACTTTTATGACACATATTCACATAAAAAGTAACAAAACGAATAAGACACAAATAAATAAAATTGGCAGTTTCAAAATCAGCTTTTTACTTTAAAAAATCTGAGCTCGAATACTAATACGCATAAATCTACATTACTTAAAATAATATTTGCCTATGAAATTTTCATTTTATTCATGTCATTTTACGTTAAGAGAATTTTTATATTCACTTTGAGAAATAAAGGTGTGCACTTACCTACCTATATTAAACAAACCCACGCGTGGCCAGCATGGCGGAACCACTAGTAGCTATCTACCTAATCCATCTATCTAATTCTGAGAAGAGATCATTTTAAACCTAATATTCGAACGTTAGGTAATTAGTGAGATAATTACTTATAATATTATGCAAGTTGCTTAATGACAATCAATTATTATAATCATACTATTTTTAAGAAACATACATAATGTTTTTGATTACACATTTTTAAAATATTATCATTAGATATCATTAGGCTTTGATTTAGGCTTAATAATTAAAATTATCTTTCTTAAATCTCACATCAAATTTTAATTTTACCTCTATTGTGGATATTGAAGATTTTATTACATTATAATATACAATAAACAATGTTGTGGCTTGACTGCACTGGAACAGCATGGCCAAGCATGCTTTCCGGCTATGCGCATCATATCGCAAGACGAAGTTACGAGGCGAAACTTAAAGTCTACAAATCGAAGTTTAGGTCTGAATCAAATACGTGAAGGTTGCCTACTAATAATTGTCGACGAAGTAAAATAGAATGGTCTCCTCATTATGTACTTTCTTCATTATACATAAACTTAGAAATACATTAAATAATGTACACCCAGTTATGAAAAAAGACATGGATTCTATTACACTATTATCCGTGCGCACTAATGGAGTCTGTTGACAAAATTATTTTGCATTTTGTATTTATTTTGGCATAATGCAGAATTATCCGAGAAATCCATTGCCACATGGCAAGGATTGTTACCGTTATGTTAGAAAGTATACCTAAATATTGGTCGTTTTCATCGATTAAACCTAGGAAGTCGTGAAGCAAGTCAGCATCTGGATACAGAACGCTTCAAGAACTTATCCGGAAGAGGAACCTTACACACAACACTACACTAAACTCGGACACTACACCATCCTCCCTTCTGACACTAGCCGAGTCACCGTAAATTTTATTTTTTTAGAGGTTTTCACATGAAAAATGAAACTATGACATAGTGACACTACTTATCAGCGACTGCTTCCACTAACTCAATATTCTTTGAATGCTGTGGAAACAGAGAATAGAAGCTTTCTTCTTGGTATTTGGTGACTGCAGTTACAGATAACTCTAGAACAATTACGTGATGTTTAGTCTTCAATGTCTACGTGCTCGCAGCGCTATGTAATACTGATGAATCACAGCAGGATGCTATCCAGCTCAATAGCTTTCCCTGAAAGCAGCAATGGTACTTTGCAACGTAAAACCATAAAAAAATCCTATATTTTAATGCGAAACTTTCCTTAGTATTCTTCCTTCCTTACCAATGTATGTATGTGGAGCCTACATTTATACCAATAAATAAATCTGTAATTGGTCGCTGTCTGTACCCAAAAAATCTTTATTAACGCAATACAACGAAAAACAATGGTTTTTGGAATTTTTGTCTGTTTTTCTGCGGTCTTGTACGCGGTAATCTCCGAAACGGCTTATTTGAGTGCGTTATATTGTGGTAAACTTCAGTTAACATTTAGTGTTTGTTTTATTTCACAGCATGCACAGGACACACCATAGAAACTTCATATTACAACCCTGAAGGATGGAATGATTCCAATAGGATAAGGCGCAAATATGTATATTTTAAGGCACTCCCTTGTGGAGACCATTCGCCTATGACGTAACAATCCAAGTCTTGGATTGGAATCTTGGATTCCAAGATTCTAGTTTCGGCATTACGTTACAATAATGCTTTGCAAGGTTGACTTGTATTAAAATATAGAAAATTTAGATTTTTCGGACAAAGCATTTAATTCCATCATTGACCCCCGTATTCACAAACAATACTCAACGCGGTCCACTAATGCCTTTTCATTAAAATCAAAATTTCTTCTGTTTTAATACAAGTCATCCTTTTCAATTCCTACGTTACACGTTATCTAGCCTACGTGCTCATCAAACAACACTTAGGCGCTGCAATCTGATATCGGATCAATCACAACAAGATCCCTTGCACCTAATGGTTTGATAACATCTCATCTTATTGAGACACTTGTGTCTCGTAATGTGATGTCGTCTCGAGTGGCTGATAGGTCGATAAGGTGCGTCGATAACCATCATTCTACAAACATATTGTTGTTGCCGTTATTATGTCCACTAAAAGGTAATATAGAACTTAGAAGGTGGTTTTGCGTTGGTAGTAGGATTTTGAACCCGACTTTTTTTTTACTTATAAGGTAGTGCTTGACAACAATCCCACCTGATGGTAAGTGGCGATGAAGTCCTTGAGGTGTTGAGCGCACTAACTTAGATAAAGCATATTCACTTTCCTCTTGAAGACTCCCACATCAAACATGGCGGAAACACTGACGCAGATAAGGTATTCCACTCCTTCGCGACACGCAACGAACGACGAGGCAAACCGCTTCGTTCGGACCGATGGGGTTACGACTGGACGATTACCAATACCATTAGTCGCTTTCTTGGCCGGCAAAGCATCAGCGATGATGATGGTGTGGCTGATGTCCATGGGCGACGGTGGCCCATCACCATTAGGTGGCTCGTCTGCTTTGCCGACTACTAACTTAATAAAACTGTTATCAACTCCACAGCATTTCTATTCTTATTTAGCTATATCTTCTCACAAATCTTCAACATTTTCGGTCCTTGTCGCTCACCTTTCACGTTCTAATTTAATCCTTTAGCAGTGATGCCCAATTAGTTTGAACTTTGGACTTCCGCGCAAGGCTCGAATCCTGCGCACCACTAATTTTTGAAATGTGTGTATTAGAATTTTTACTTGTACGTGATACCTAAGGAAAACATCGTGAGGAAACCTGCACACCTGATCATGTTCTCAAAGGCGTGTGAAGTCCGCAAATCTACACTGGGCCAGCGTGGTGGACTATGGCAGTAGTGGGACAGTTATTGGTAGCGAATAGCGATGATGATGATGATAATTCAATACGTTGATACGAAATCCAATTAGATAATGTTATCAAACAATTCGTAATAGAATCCACTGTAGGTAGATCCGATAAGACTCAGTTCATCTCAGATTGAGACACTCGTATGTCATCATTGAGATGCGTCTTCGAATGGCTGATAACTGTTACGATGTAATCTTACGACAGTATAGGCTTATCATCTCTTAATGGCGAAGCGTGGTGGATTTAGCTCCACGCTGAACAATTAATGACTGACAAGACAAAAGCGAGTGTGTGTTTTTAGTTAAAATTCGTTAAACAAAAGCGAAGGGATACTCATTCACTCTCTCACAGATTAATAATACGAAATGTACTTAACCTATGAAATAAAATATGGCAGTTAAGTGGCAAGAGTCGGAAGTGACTCTGCCTGCGAAGTGAGTAATGCCGTTTTCGCATCTCGGCTGGGACAGATATTAATTAATGTGCCAAAAAGATTTTTGTATTCAGGGGTGGGTGTAAGTGATGTCCTATGTTGTCCCGCGACACAGGGATTTGAGAATCAACATTGAAAAGCGTTTTAACCAGAAATACGACGGCTAATTGAAAAAAGCAAATGCAAATGACATTATTAGCTAATATCATGTCACAACAGTTGCGCCACCGCGGTATCAGCTGGTATCGGCAATCCGTGACAAAGTTGCCATAACATCTCTTTAAGAGGCTGTTTGCAATCCAACTGCTCGTGAGCAGATAGTGAGTGTAAACGCAATTATATTGGAGGAGAAACCTTTGTTGAAGGATAAACCCTTTAGTGGTTCATTCTTCGTCGGTAGTTTTATATGCAGACTTAGGGCGTTGGATATAGCAAACCTTTTAAGGAATATTGGAGGCTCTATTACCTTAAGTCCAAGCGAATCTCCCCTGTTGATGCTCTCTAAATAGCTCCCTCTGGCTTTTAGAAAATGCCACAGAAATACGTTAAAATCATCATTTTAGAAGGTAAAGTAAAAAGATCCTACCACGACGCATATGTTCATGTATTCACCGTCGTGGTTCATTTAATGGTGACACCGACCAATGGGAGGGACTGTCCTCCACAGTTTCGTCCGTTGTTTAGGAGGATTCACCACGAGCAGGACAGTTCTTCACTTCTTCGTTAGTCAAAATATGTAAGTACTAAAGCGGTGACAAAGGAAATGCCGCAATATGCCATTAGTGGTGACCCCGAAATGATAATCTACCAAAATGATATCTCTGGCTAAGTCGGGTTATCATACAAAAATGATTGTTTCATGCAATTGGAAAAAATTCGATAGTACGATTAAAGTCCCAAGTGGCGCCATCTAGTATCACATAGCAGAAACCCGAGAGCTTCAGCTCAATCGAAACAGTAAACACAATAAGTAATATAAATTCTCTAAGAACCTGTCTCACGAAACATACAATGCGCACGTTAAATTTATTAATAATTATTTGTAATAGCTCATATTCACCGTACGCCTGCCATTCGATCACGTTTGCGTTGATAACGTGAAATCCTTTACTGATAAGCGGTGATAAATAAGAGTAATTGATTTACGTATTAAAACCACTGAGGTGAAAAAACCTACATTGATTAAAATAAAACAAACGCTAAATTTTAAGTGAAGCTTACTATAATACGTTAGTGAAAGCACAGACATCACAAAAAGACAGACAAAAATCTAACAATAATCGTTTTGGATTCTATTACGTTATTAAGGTATCCAATAATAGTTTTTCTCATTATATTTATTTACATTAATATCTCATATATTTATAGTTACAGATTTTAATTTATTATAATGTTTAGATTGACAGCCGAGTTGCTGTGTCCACTACCCGATAGAAGTGTCCCCTAATCTCCCGTCTCCATGCAAGTATAGGGAGTGATGCCCGACCCGCAGTCTAGAGGTTACTGTATCCCATTGACCTTTATAAGGTCGACAGGACTAGCCAGGTGAGCGTCGGGCTTAAAAAGATCTTTGTGTTTATTGATAAATTATAAAGAATACCTCTTCCCTTATCATTATACAATACCGCATAAATATTTGTATTTTTTTTTATATTACTGTATATTACTTAAATTAATGTGTAATTAATGTGTATTACTTAAATTACTTTATCTTAGTTACGTACCTACTTTGATTTACACTATATCTTAAGGTTGTCTGGAAAAGAATACTGTGTAGCGATACGACTGCCATTTGTTACTGAACCATAATAATAATGACGAAAATTTCTTGAGCGTTTCCATCTTCGTCTTAGGGATAGGGCACGTAGCTGTCGGAGGCCTTAGGGCGACGTAGGTTGGCCTCAAACGCCTTCACCAATCCGCACTGGAGCAGCGTGGTGAAGCTCTAGCACTCAGTTATGAGAAAAGACCCTTGCCAAAGGCCATTAATGGGTTGAAGCCAGCCAAATGTGCGTGTAAAGGCAAATTTAATATTGCGTAATAAAGGGTGTGGCCTGGTCTTCCCCACAATGCGGCGTATCTCCTTATCTATAGCCAATTATTTCTGTTACACTCTAGGGCTTAAACACCACGTACCGGGATATTAATAAGTAAATTTCATCATCGTTATTACGTGTCGCATGTTGTATAGCAATCGATTTAGCTCAAGTATCCCATATTAACGACCATGAATATGGATAATGTTTATCGAGATGATTCAATGACGTAAGCGAAAGAAAGACGTCAGAAGAACTGACGTCATATATTATGTTGGAGAAGAAAAAACAAAAGTCAACTATGCTGATTATCAATAAAGACTTACTTAGATAAGTAGGTAAGTATTTGAAATTCATCTATAAGTTTCTTTTATCATTTTACATTTCTAATACCCTTTAGAATCTACCTAGATTCGCTAAAGGGACTCAAGAACTTCAAAATTTGAATTCAAAACTTCATTATATAGGTTTTTATACAATACACTCTCAAACTAAAAATTTTCCTCTTAGCTCAATAAGTAAGCAAAAACCATTCGCAATGCAATTCAGTTATTATTAAGGCCTTCTATAAACAGCCGCTTATCGACTGAAACAGATAATAAATATTGTATTACAATTCTTACATGTTCTAAGTAAAGTGTAATCCTTGATCAAATGAGCCGACGGCGGCGTCCTTTGTGGTAAGACATTTGCGGAAACAGTGAAATTTCCCGCTGGGGGATACGACACCGGTTCTCTGGATACCGATGACGTAACATTATCGTGTCGTATTCGTTTTAAAGATACGCGATTTGGAGAAAGTGATTGTTCTTTTAATAAAAAATTGAGACATTGTTCTTTACGAATACAATAATACAAAGCTTTCTTGGTCTAAAATTTCATTACAAAGTAAACAGTGGTTTAAACCACCTATTAAACCCAGACCATATAAATAAGTGTGTGTGTGTGTGTTATATAAGACTATGCAGCTACGTTTGTTAAATTCACTATACATACTATATAACTATACTACTGTACTAAAATTTAAACCTAAAATTAAAGCCGTGATTAAAGGTATTTTTGCCGTCTAGGATACAGCCTAAAACATTGTCTTTTTTGTAACTGTGCAGGCTTCGATTAAACTAGTTATAAATAAATAATTAAATTGTGTCGTGGGACACCAGGTATAAACGAAGTTCCTTTGGCTACTGTCGCGCCTGCGCACGTCTCATTTAACGCTTTAATTCCACGCACTTTTTTTCCACGCTTACGGTTTTACTATCACATTTTTCATTTCGGTCGCGCAGCAAAATCCCTATCCCCTCCAAGCCTGCCGTAAGGAACTTCGTTCCAAAATACTGACCGCGAAAGCTAACCAAGATGAGTACTAGCAGACCTAATAAAATATTGTAAGTACACACGTCAATGTTTACTTAGAAGTCCTAAACACTAAGTAACACTTAGTGACATGAATAAATCCTTATTGCGATTCCTTGCTTCGGCTCGTATGACAATTGTCATAAAACAAAGACTTTAGTACGTATTGTATGCATAGGTTTGCTCGAGTATCGAGTACGCCTCTATACAGTATTCGTCGCATTCCTAGCCCGGTGTCGCGTTCAACGCTTTGTTAGAGGTAATGTCCATACTAATATCGTACGAGCCAATGCGAAAGTGTTTATTTGTTCTTCTTTCACGTCAAAACTGAGCAACGGATCGATGTGATTTTTGGCATGGAGATAGTTGAAGGGCTGGTGAGGGATAAAGGCTAATTTTTTCGCGGAAAAAACATTGTTTCAATAAGGGCTATAGAAGGCGGCAATAATGTATGACGTATGATTCAGAATAGGTAATAATTCTGGCAAACATGAGGATTAGGTAACCGGAACGAAGCGAGGGCGGGATTTATAAATCTTATACCCACTACATAAGAATTAAACTGTAACAAGTAGGTTATATTATGTCTGTGCCCATTAAATGATTTTTAATTTTTTTTTGTGCATATGTTTAATCGATTTGAATGCGGTTTTCACAAATGTATTGTAGTCAGCTTGCAAAAGTGTTGGTTTCATTGCAATCATTTTACAAATAAAAGAGTCAATAAAACAGATAAGTTATTTAGAGAATTCCGTCTAAACATTTTGTCGAGTAACACCTGACCTGATACTTAACAGTTATGTGACACATAATCCCTACCCCGGCCAAGAATCAAACCCGAAACCCCTCATAGTCTCTGAGTCATAGGCAATTGACATCGCATTCAGTTCGAGGCTTTATTACAATTATTACTATGTAGTAAGTAGTAACATAGCAAATACAGTCATACACACATTTAACTTTCATACATTGAAAATAGACACAAAGGCAAAGGTATTATTAAGCGATGGTGTCTGTCTGACATTCCAAGCGCGCGTTATTAGCAGATTGTCTCAATACATAAAGGTACCCTCACTCCTCACTCCTCACACATCCTCACACATGCACACAAGTTCGGCAAGTCGAATAATATGATAGAATACACATCTCCAACATACAGTATATTATAAATGTACCATGTGATATTCCGTTTCTTATATTCAAACCAAGATAATAAAATACTGTTCTAGATATTGAAAACAAATAGATTAATATCCAATTCCCAAGTACATTACCTTTATCTTGGAACAAACATTCGAATTAAGAATAACTGTATGTTGGAGATAAGATTGGAGATAACTGGACGGCCCTAGATTTTCTTCCTTGGACATACTTGTGCGGCTTGTGCCTCATTTAAGGCGATTTTTAGACGAGACGTCGATTATCGATATCTTATCTTTACCCTCTGGCGTTTTTAGCGAGCGCTTGATAACACGCGCTTTTTAGAAGTCAGCAAAGCGCGCGTTACTTCGCGTTGCGCGTGACTGATAGCCAGTATATACTTACTTACTTTCTTCTCATTCTCTCCTTGGTCGGCAACGCAGAGGTGATGCTTTTGATGTTACCAACGTTTATGCACGACCACTTACCAGTTGGTACGTCCGTTCGTTTGACGGGTAGTTACATAAAAAGTGACGTCAGAGTAGCTTAATTCGCCTGGTCCTTTGTGTGTTCGGTGTTTTACCTCGTCATCATCATCGCGACCAACTGTCCAAATTGGGCACGGGTCTCCTCTCACTATGTGAGGGGGTACAGGCCATTGTCCACCACACTGGCCAAGTACGGATTGGCGGACTACACACACCTTTGAGAACGTTACTGAGAACTCAGGTGCGCAGGTTTCCTCACGATGATCTCCTTCACCGGAACAGGCGGAAATTAAATTCTAATAGGCACATATTTTTTGAAAATTACAGGTTTGGAAGTCCAACGTTCAACTTCAAACCACTCGGCTATCACGGCGTTGCCTCGTATACATTTCAAGAAAGTTCCACCGTAAACAGAGTCATTATTTGTACCTACTGTACCTATTAATGGCCCCGTAATTACAATAAAATTGTTAATTCACTTGACCCTTTGGAGACGTGCAAAAAGACAATTACAATACGAAATTTAAATTTAAATACATAAATTCTAGAATGATCCACATACCACGCATAAGGTCCGATGTTAAAATTACAGACAACCGGAAGTCAAAAGGAGGAGCAATATAATATCTGTGATTGTTTTCAGATACAACTGTAGTATTTTTATTATCAACATCTGTCAATAATATGTAATTTTTTTGTTTATTGATATAGTTATTATTTATAATGCAATTATAATTACACAACACCTCAAAAACCCGTTAAACTGTGCCTGTACGAAAATCTTTTTTAGGGTTCCGTATCCAAAGAATGACAAACCCCGTTAATATCCTCCCCTGCCTGTCATAGAATTCTGAATCTCCGGAACAGAAATAAGTCGACAATCGAAATTTTCACAGAATGCGTGTTACTGTACTATCAAAACAAGTAATAAAAAAGAAAAATATTCAGACCTTAAAATTATTTCAAATACATTACTTATGTAAACTTAAAAAATGGGGTTTTCTTATTGACTTTAAGTCAGTGGGTTTCTGCATTCTATCTTGTTCTTGACCAAATAATTAAGAGTTATTACGAGTTTACGTTACGAGTTGTTACGACTTGTCTTTACGAGTCCGATTCGGAATTAACCGGAATTTGAACCCGTCGCATGAGAAACAGCCTAACCCGATAGGATTTAACCTCGTCGTTCGATTCACGCGGTAAGTGCCTTTACAGGAACTGATAGCTGCTACTTTATGAGTCAGTTACGTTTCTTTGTTAGTTACAGCGTGTGACGTGCGCCTGAAATGACAAGGAAGATTTTGTATGTTGATAATGTCTGAAATACAGGAGACATGACATTAATTTATTTAAAAAAAAAATCTACAAATTTCAATTGTGAATTTATTACTCATTTCAGATTATAAAAGATGTCAAAAATATTAGTTCAGCTTTTAAAAAAAAATTTTCCACTTTATACAGAACCGTACTTACTTACACTCATAATTTTGTATACACAATGAAATTGAGTTTAGCTTAAAGCGACTCGCGCAAACAGACAAAAATTCTAAAAAATCATTGTTTTCGGTTCTGTTACGTTGAAACAGTATCCAATAACTGTTTTTCTTATGTATCTTCCATGTACATACTGCAATCAGTTACAGATTTGTTATATATTATGTAGATGTGAGTGCCGTGTGTGATATAAGAATGTATTTCAGGCGCCGCGGTCGTTCGTCGCGGGTGATGCAGGGCGCTGCAGGCGCCCCCGCCGCCCCCGCGGCCGAGCCGCCTGCCTCCCAACGTGAGTACCCATCTCTATCACTCAAATGATTTACGAGCACATTATGTAACGCAAGTAAAAAAATGTTATTAATGTATAATTGGTTATGCCGGACTATAGTTCATACGATCCTGCAAATTTCCGTTCTTCCAAAATTTTTGGATACCCTACTCGTACATCGCATTTTAGGTTTTTTATTATTGTAAAATTCCTAATGAGAAATTTATAGGTATGGATTTCAAAGTACTTACAAAAAGTACTAAACTTATATTATAAAAAAAATTAAAGTCACGCTTAAGCCGAAGAGTTTATACTGACCGACTTCCGACTATAACTAGTCCAAAGATAATTCTTGAATCTAGAGAATACATCCCCGAAGCATTCGTAATAAGACGTCAGCTACGTAACAGTTAGCATACCACGAAGCCTTGCATTCTCATGTAACATGTGACATAAGGGTGACGCAAACCCTGAGGACGTTCATTCATAAATCCCCCGAGTTTCTCGAATCGATCGCCATTGATCATCATCGACAGGATGTGCATTCGACACGTAATACGTTGGAGATTATATTGTTCGGTAGCGATACCATCTGTTAAGCTAAGCCAGGACAGGTTGAGACTTGTGTTCACTCGCTCAAGTATTTGTTGAAGAAAGCCGAAGTATTCGTGGTTACACTATTCGATAAATAAAAAATCTGCTGCTTACATAATAAATAAAAAATCTGCTCTTGAAAACAATTTAACAAGATGAATTTGTTAATATAAATGAAATTGTGATTATAATCACATATAAATAACAGATAAGACGGTTTTCTGGGAAGCCCCATACTTTACAAAACCTTGTAATCTTCATAAATATCTGATTTATCGAATGTGTATAAGTACTTACATAGTTTAGTTATTAAAATGACACATTACGTTATGTATTTATAGGCAAGGCTCTATCTATACTATGACGACGATCTAGAGTCTCATGTCTCAACTGTACTTTCAAAAATAGTATACCTATTGGGGAGAATTCTAAAAAAAAATCCAAATACAAATTTAAAATTTTGACAATAATACCAAAAATCGCCTTTCAAAGTCCACTAAAATATAATTAGGGCATATCCGGAGAAACTCCGAACAGTTGGTGCCCTCAATGTCATCCCATCTCTGGCGGTAACCTGAAGCGAAGCGAAATCGGTCGCACGCGCTACAACACCTGCTTATTGAGATACCGCTTAATAACTGGTATGGTGTTTTGTAAGCCGACACTCGCCATAACCCGACGCTTATAGTCCCACGGCGCGTGTAAGTTAGGTCAGCCGTACTCAAAGTGTGCTCTACGGAACCCCAGGACAAAGGCTTTGTGGGGTCATGCAAAGGGGGCCTTAGGGAAAAGAAACTACTTCAGAAATAATGTTAAATTATATACTGTATACCTATATACTAACCTATATATAATAACATTGACATCAATAATAATACAATCTTCGTAGGTTGTACGGCAAAATAAAATTTATCGAAGTATCTCGTAACATTAATTGAAAAATCTCACAAAACCTGGGGAATCGTGGTGGACTTCGCTCAAGGCCAGTAGAGTTTGAAGCCAGACCCCTCATCCAGAGCCTCTATAATCACTTTAGGTACGTACAGCTGTAGTAAATAACTTGAGGAAAATAGAATTTAGATAAGTTTTAATCTAGGTTGGTGAGCTCAGACTGTTGCTTTTATCAAATCAGATGAGACTTTCTAATCTGTATCCTGTATAAATGATTTTGTTGTCATTGTTTCTTAGAAATACGTATTATTGGAACCACCAGTTTAGCCAACCGTCATGCCTGGGGAGCGGCTGAGTACAGACTGTTTACGTTCGGAATTTGTAAAATAAGTGAGCGGTGTAGAAAACTTCGATAGCACGATTCAGGCTTCATCTGACGTCACTGTCTCTAACGATAACGATGCGACGATGACGATGTCGATGATGTGCGATGTCGTCACATTATTATACAGTAATATTTTTATCAACGAGTTCTATGTTCGAGAAAATTAATGCTTGAAAAACTCTTTTCAGTTTTTATAGTAATACGCTAGACTTACATTCCCTTTTGGATTTGAGTTTGGCACAATTAACTTGATATAAACATATATGTTACTACAAAATAATCTTATCGTGAGAAGAAAATACTTTCAGCGTTAATAATATTCATTTGCGACACTGTCAGGTACACTCTAGCGTGTAAAGCCAGCTTTACAATGCCTTAAAACTGTTTCAAATTACGATACCAGCTGATAACGTCTAGCAGATACTTTAAATGCTTACTGCGGCATATTTATAGCTTATTTAAATACACACAATAATTAGCATAGTTCAGAGAGAAACTTAAATGCCTAGAATACGCTTAGAGTAAAGGAATTTCTATACTAATAAAGTGCTGATATAAATAACGCACATACCTTGCTCACACACACAAAGGCACGTTAGACTTATTTTTATTATAGTCTGCAAATAAATATTTATGAGGTGATAACCTACGTCTCAATGATAAAGAGGTAGGTACATATTGCTGGATAATTTGTTTAAATAAGCAGTGATAGCCTGGGTTTGAACGTCGGACTCCTGAAACATGGATTCGAATCATGCCTTTAATTTTTTAAATCATGCGTATTACAATTTAATAGACACTTGCTTAGGTAAGGGAAAACATCGTGAGCAAACCTCCACACCTGAGAGTTCGCCATAATGTTCTTAAATGTGTGTGAAGTCCGTAAATCCGCACTCGATCAGAGAGTGCATTCTCAATCATTAGTATTTCAAAAACCTCTATTTAATAGCTCATTATTGTAACACGTTCATCAAAATTTTTAAATGTTGTCCGATAAATGTGTTTGACTTATATCTGTAGGTCACTATTTCGGATACAGTGGCTTACACATAAAAGGTAGATTATGGTGTTGCGCATTTTTATTTAGGACTACTTAGGTATTGAAGACAAACAATCTAATGATACATTATCTTCGTGTATCTCGAACGGTTTAGGCAACGCACGCCAAGATAGCTCTCAGAAGGCAGGATTTTTTCCGACTTATCGTTATATTATGGCCAAATTACACAAAATTATCCGTTATCGTTAAAAACATACATTCATACTAACAAAGTTTCTCATTTATAATATTAGTAAGATTAACAAAATAACACTTGTCGCGCTAAAAAACTAAACACCGAACGTTAGTTAATTACTAGTAAAACAAGAATATCTCATTAGGGCCTCGTTAAGACAATCGGTATTCCGTTTGTTCAGTTGCGGCGATATCTCCTGAGAGTAATTCACATCCTTTTGTGGGCCACGCACTTGTATCCACACCGCATCTCGGCCGAAGATTCCTCGTGTTGCCTCTATGATAATAGTAAACACGCTAAACGCGGCGGGCGGACGGTTTTAATTTTATATTATGTTCATACTCGTACAGTGTTTCTAAGCTGTTGGTAGCTGTAGGTGTTTATCTAGAGGCAATAATAATAAATGCACGTCTACCAATTCGCACTGGAGTAGCGTGTAATATGCTATTCCTCAGTTATGAGAAAGGACCAGTTCACTGTAGTGGGCCATAAATTGGTTGAAAATTATTACAGGGCACAAGTCTCTCCTCAGCTGAGAAGGTCAAGAACTACAACGAAGAAATAGGTATAACCTATACTTACATCAATTACCTAACGATTACATAGTGAATAATCGATTTTATATTTTTTAAATTTGATACTGACATAATTTTGCAACGTCCGTAAGTGGCGCCTGTAAGTTCAACTACTATACTTATACCGTCTTGTTTTACTACAAGAATGCAAAAAAATATTGGTTTGAAGCTACTTCTACAAATACATTATCAATAGCATTTCTTGGTGATTAATGTAACTCGTGATGATAAATCGATCAGTGTCACCAAATTATCTCGTCTAGAATTACAAACAAGAGATTAAAGTCCATGAATTCTTTGTCAGAAAACAAATCCGAGAATATAGGTACAAAGAACGGATAGTAAATTTTGATCATGATAAATCATAGGCATCATAAATATATTATCATGTATTATATACTTACCTATAATACTTATCAATCTTTAGACTAGGTGCTATGCATAAACAATTTATTCAATAACAAAATATAAACATGTTATAAATCTGTACTTGAGAGATACAAGAAAAAAACTATTATTGTGGACCTTAATTATTGCAAAAGAACTCAAAACAATGTAGGTATTTCAGAATTTTTGTGTGTCAGTTTGCCTGTGACTTTGTACGCGCTAATCTCAGAAACAGCTGCACCGATTTGGGTGCGGTTTTCACTAATGTATTGAGGTAAGTTTCACCTTAAATTTAATGTTTGTTGTTTATCAAACAGTTCAAAAAAATGACAGTCTAAAGAATTACGTCTAACAATTTTCGAGGGTGGGTCCTAAGGAACAGGTTTCTCGAATCGATGCGAGGGCGGGTTTACTAGTATATAATACTGTATAATGTATGTAAAAATAGTGACTATATTATATCAGTGTAGGTTATCATACCTACCAAATAGTTGAGTTTAGCCTCTTTTTCTAAGGATATCTTTCCTTCCTCGCCCGTACGTTCGTTGCACAGACTCACAATGAATGCATGTCAAACACTCGTTATCGCCTCAAAGTACATCTAGTAGTGTCAATATATATCTCGACATTCTCGACACAATAAGACAAGGTTCTCGCTGTCACCGACTTGGAATTATATTTCTACGCAGATGTAAGATGTACATGGCTAATGCCCGCTTCCTATATTCGAAAAACAATTCTTTTTGCTTCCGGATAGAAGAACTATTTACGAAGCGTAACTAAAAATTGTTCCTAGAAGAAACTATTATAAGGAACTTTAACACCTCGTTACTGTTAACTCGATAACTATCGGTTTCATATAGAAACCGTCCTCATCATTGCTATGACCTAGAGCATACGCCACGCTGCTCCAGTGCGGATTGGTGAAAGGGTTAATGACCAACCCAAGTATCAATCAATCAATATGTGTAATAGATATAAATAATAACACAACACACACATAGCCCCATATTAGGATTCTTTTTGCCTTGGTCACAAAAACTTGAAGAGACACCCAGACGAAAGTTAAATTTTTCACAGAAATTTAAAGTCACCTAGGACCCTTCGAGCGGCAGTCCGGCGAGATAACCATTGCTTGGGCATTGCGCCGTGCTGGTCATCATTACGGGTCAAATCATGTATAATTAACTTCAATAAAAAAATGTGCAGAATTCTAATTTCAAAAGCACGCAGCCCTTGCGTCTAACGGTACCGTTATCAGAGATAGCGAGTTCCGGCCCAAATTGCCGTCGCCTCATTGGGCAAGTTTGGACAACTGGACCGATAGCTCAGATGAGTAATGGTTTACCTGATGACGCTATGACGTCTGCTGGGCACGGCGGATTGGGTAATCACCAGATAATTACGGAAACCCAGATAGGTATCGGTAAAAGATTTCTAATAACATTAGATATTGTGTGCAAAGACACACACTCTCACACAATCCCTATGTCTTAGGTGGTATGGACAACACAAATACATCAGTATCTGTCACATAAGTCTACCCAAGCCGGGAATCGAACCCGTGACTCGCTTCGCAGATAGGGTCACTACTAACGAAGCTATGGAAGTATGGAGTCATCGTCGTAATGGGTCAATAACAATAGCAATAAACAATATTTGCCCAGGAAATAAAGAAATAAAAAGTTTTAGCATTAAATCCGCCTATGTACAAGTTTGTATGGTGCAAAGTCTCAAAAATAAATTATTAGTTCATTAATTTTAATATTATTACGGAAATACGTGAAGCTTACCTTTCTTTTAAAGAAACCATCTAATAAGCTTAAATAGCGTTAGTAAAGACTTTCTTGAACCAAAAATTAACTAACTTTAACATAGGCACTAACATATTTGCAGTTGAATTCATCATAGAACAGGGTACATTCAAATATGTCTACATATAGATCGTTGGTGTACATACCATTTTATACATAAGCCTAATCTATAAAGCCAATTCCACACAGACATCGTAAAAATTGGACTGAGGGAAGTGCCATACAATTTTCGGCAAAATTGCACGGGGCATGTCGAAGAAAATTGCAGTTGTACAATTTTCAGTTTTTCATGAATTCCGTGTTAAAATTCATTTCACCTGAATGCCATTTCTAAGGCATGTAAATTTCAATTCATATTCGTTTATATCGACACAGTTTTGAACTTTTGAACTGTAAAGATAAATTATATCAAAGTAAGTAGACTATGTCGTCTGTGTTTTTTAAAGGTGTTCTAAAATTTTGTAGGGGTTAAAGGAAAAAAAAAGAAAAGAATCACTTCTCTTTTTTCTTCGTCACTTTTTTTGTTAAAACGGAAACAGGAAGTTGTGTTCTGAGTAAACGTCACCGTGACGGCTTTCGAATTAACCACAGAAACAACAAAGTACAGTATGGACACAGACTGTGGTATGGATTTGGAAGTTGAGGGGTACCGGCCATAGTCCACCACGCTGGACAAGCGCGGATTGGCGGACGTCACACACCTTTGAGAACATGAATAACTTTCAGATGTGCCGGTTTCCTCAGGACGTTTTCCTTCACCGAAGCAGGTGATATTTAAATTTTAATACACCCATCATTTTTGAAATTCAGAGGTGCATGCATGATTCAATCCAAGCCCCCACGTTCGGGAGTCAGCGTTCAAAGTACTTGGCTATCACAGCTTATATTATCATCTACCTATACCTATGTACTTGGCAGTCTACCGGTGACCGCACTTACCGCTACGTACCGCCATCTCGCGGGCTGCACAAGAATCAATATTCAGTTATTCATCTCCCGCGCAAACCTAATTTGGAACGCTTTTCCGTTCGGAGAAAGCGGCAATCGATTGGAACTTTTGGGCGCGCATAGAAATCAATTCAATACAGAGTACCTGCAATACAATAGGTATGTACCTACATTAACATACATATAATAAAAATGTAAGTGATCGCTCTCTGTACATGGAACATATATGAGAAAAACTATTATTGGAAGAAATACTATTAACGCAATGTAACTCAAAAGAGTGATTGTTACAATTTATGTACTTAAGTATGTGCCTTTGTTCGCGCTAATCTCAAAAACGGAATAACAGACTTGGATGCGGTTTTCAATAATGTATTGTGAGTAAGCTTCACTTCATTTTATTCAATCAGTTCATAAATAAACAAGTTATGTCAGTTTAAATTCATTTAACTTTTTTTATCTATTGCTAAACAACCATTAACTTTCCAGTATTAACAGATAACGACATTGGATTTAAATCCTTTAAACAAATAATACATAACTACAAATTCTCAAATAGAAAACATACAGCAACACTTACAATGTAGGTACCCTCCGTTCAAAACAATTGAATACATACGAGTAAGTACCGTCATTACTCTGTACCTTATAAAGTTCCTATTAGCATGTTATTGCGCTATACTAGTGACAAAGCGATCCTATGCCCTATTGACCTAACCAAGGTGGCAGCGCCAATGGTTATAACTGAGAATCATAACCGAACCGTTAAATCGGCGCGGAAGGCTCGCTCCTGACTTGCATTCCTGATGACAGCGCAAGATGGCCGCCGGTGCCCACAGAATTATAATATGCACAGATTATCTATATTTCAGATGCGTTTGAATATGGAATTTGTTTTCTTTCTTTTGGCTTTATGACTTAAACGGCCAGGTACAAAATCTGAGTCAGTTTAAATGCTATCGTTTAAGTATAAATACAATGCACAAAAGTAGCTCAGTTGAATTCTATAAAGATAAAAAGAGGCCAAACTTGTGCGAAACCCTCCAATAATGAATCGCTGCGGAAAAAATGTCACATCTCATTAAATTTCTCCATAGAACAACGTAACAATCCAATTGTTGAGTTCGCCATGGCCGGCTTGGACGCAAAATATCAATTTGTAGACAATACCCATGCTACGGTCACATTTATTGTCTCGCATGAAAGACTTACATCGTTGCAATAAGGCACAAACTCCTTGGGAGATTTCTTTGGAAATCTGCTCGCCTGGTAGGTAATTGTCAATAGCGTCACTATAAATGAGGGCTTAAGATACGACACGGTGTAATTCAGTACCGTTGACGCTCATTGGAGTGTTGAAGAAAGCAGCGGTACTGACTACGTCCTCACCATATCAATCAAAACGCTTATAATATGCTATGACCACCGTTATGCCACACCTTCGAGTTACACTCACCTTATTGCGTAGCAATATGAACGATAATTGAACGGCGAATGGGAATGATAACTGCAAATAGAACGCCATATTGCCGGGATGGTGATAGGTCGATTTAAATTCCGAATAAGCGGGAAGGAGGAAGTCACGATGCGCGCGCACATCTATGTCACACCTTTTCTCCGTATATGAACTTGAGTGAACCCGATGGACGGAGAATTTGATTTTATTCTCTGATTGGAGAATTTTATACGGGAACTGTGTAGTACTGTGTTTGGACTGTAAAACTGGACATTGACATTGGTTTGGTTTATTTTGGTGGTAATAACCACAACATTTGAAAATACAAACGTCTCAAGTTACCTTTAAGTAAGTGTCTGTATAACGAAAATGTAAAAAAACGTCCAGACCTAGACGTTCACTGTGACAGCTTCTCCAGTTTTTTGGCTAAGGTCAGAAAGTTTGACGTACACGGATATAAAAGTTTCGTTGCTCTTTTTTTATCTGTCAAATGTTAGTTGAAACTCAATAGCGATAGGTACGTAATACGGTTATATTTCATTAAGCATGCCTGTGGTTGCCTGTAATTGTGAGATCAGCTAAGCCAGTATCCTGTATTTAAAATCGGTATTATAAACATGTATTTGCTGTGTCTTATGTTGGCAATCCAAATTAATTAATTAATTATCTACACTAAAATAAGCAGTCGCAAAATCTCACGTGAGATTAAGGGGGAGGTAAGTTGAACCAAATCTCACGACATCTCACCGAGAGGGGGGTCGAAAAAATCCCAAAATCACCTCATGTAATTAATGGACGTCCCCTAACTAATATCCGTCAACTGGACACACTGAGCCTTTTAAGTAACTGATATGCAATGCACAAGCAAAATCGAGCTAATCGAAGATGACAAACAAAATCGGTAAAAAGTCGAACTTGCATTCTCGCTGCGTGCATTTCATAGATTCCAGGAATCGACTCCTACAGTAGGTACTGATTTCGACCCCGTTGCGACAGTTTCCGCGTAAAGTACTTGCGTAAAGTCCTCTTACACCGTGCACCGTTGCGAACGTTGACCATGTTCGCTTAACAGTCACAATCGCCTTGACTGTAATTCAGAATTTACTAATGTAAATGTTACCTTTTTTTAGTGTACTTAGCAGGTAAACTTGAGGTACGTAGTCATTGACTTAATAATACTATGGACGTCGTGTCTAATATTAAAATTGCGAAAAAAATGTCCCAGTCACAGCCATCGCCAGAATAGAAATGTTAACAAGGTAATTTCTGTACCTATTGTTTCTGTATTCTGTATTGTGGTATTAGTGTTTATTTATTCGCTACTAACCTAGCCTAACATGGATATTTTCGTTTTATTTTAATGTTGTATGTTTATAAATTCCCTGACGACTAACGACATTTAATTAGCCATTTTATATAACATGTACTTTCCGTCTCAATAATTGAAAATATTTGTAAAAAACCGAGGTAAAATATAAGAAGTGAATATCGTCCCTTCTCTGCATATTTTCATTATGAACGTCACAGTCATATTGATACTACAAGCTGTACAATATATTGCGAAAAATTAATGTTTTCTTACAATAAAAACCTCGCAGTAGCGGTAGGTGGAGAAATTTTGTTTATACACTTAATTTTTTTTACTGTTGAATTATGAATAATAAAAATATTTGTTATGTTGATAACTTTTCATGTTGAACAAACAAAAATTAATTGAAGCATGATATCCAATTATTACACAATGGTGAAATATTATTCAACATGAATTTTTATTCAGCATGAACAATATTGCCATTTGTTGGGTTTTTGAGGAATACGCCTAACTGGATACCTTCATTCATGTACATAAAAAATCAATATACTATAATAATCATACAAATGAAAAGGTTTCAAATATGTATATGAAATTATTTATTGCCTATAGACCTACCCTACTTTGGTCGCAGTGGCATTTGAGAATTCAACCATTATGTAATCAAATAATAATAAACTATTTATGATGTTATTAGTTTATAGTTGAATAACTTTATCAAGTAAAAAAACCTCATATTTTCATGTACAGACTTGTTGACGCATGACCAATGGTTACACAATGGTGCAATGTTATCCACCATCAATAATGTGACCATGCATTGGGTTAGTTGAGTATAGTCTTCGTTTTATATTGCTATAAGATACCCGCAATAATTATTTTATTAGATACTCTATTGTTCTCACAGCATAGAATATACAGAGAAATTTAAAGAACAGAACGTAAAAATCTAGCGTCATACTTATTTCTACTTAGTCATTTTTTCCAGACCGATAAAGTGGAAAAGAACACAATTATGACACTAAAAGGTTAGCGGCGTACAAGACAATAAAAATGATAAAGAGTGGAGGAAAAAATTTGAAAAATAGCAATTTAAGTTCGGGACTGTAAAGGTGGATCTATTCTAATCGACATTACTGGGCTAAATACCTACCTGTAAATTTATATGCCTTTGTAGCTAGCTACAACCTTCAGATCTCTTCACAATATTCTTTATATAATTACGTAGAAAAGTTAGGAAGCCCAATAAAAAGTGGTTTCACACGGAAACTTACCACCAGATGTCGTAGCAATACATATCCCATTTAAAAGACAAAAACGATGGGCACACCACAAAGCATCGTATTACTTGACGAGATTGCGTGCATTGATAATTCCTAAGAAAATATGATACGCTACATTTGCGCGCCAGTGGTATTTGGTGGTAATTGACCTGCGGGTAAAGTTAAGTAGCTTATGATGTTTTGTACTTTATACCTAACAGTCCCTGTCCTATTCCTCATACTTATTAACAAACTAACCAACTAATGTTCTGACACCGTCACCTAACCGGACTAACTAACTATCCTAGTTCCCATTTGAGTCTTGTTCTAGGTTCTAGCCTTTGTATAATTGGCCGAACTATAATAAACTAAATATAGATTGATAGTATTTAAAAATTCCATACATCGTAAAATTTTCCTTTTCATCCAGGCCGGTCGCTAAATAATAAAAAGGAGACAAAAGATGTGCTTTTTACAAGTTTTTGTCTCCTTTTGCATGCCGAACGACTCCGTTTTAAGTAATTGGCGTAATTCGATCGCGTCGGCTACCGGATGTGATTATCTAAATATGCAATGAAAACAGATATTATCCCTACCTATGTATGCTGATTAATAGGGTTGCCAACGACTGGTGAACAATAAAAACACTAAAACACGGATAGGCAAACAATGCGGGAGGCATTAGGATTAGCTGTGTGTGTGGCATGGACAACACAAATAACACATCACTAACACCCATGACCCGAGAACAAACATTTATCTGTCACTTAAGTAAATATGCCCCAGACAGGAATCGAAACGAGGATTCATAGCTTCCCATACTAAAAGCTACTTGGAAATTCATTACGTGACTGTTATTCTTGTTATTTAAGTACACTATTACTATTATATGATTAAAGCAATAATAACGTTATAATGTATTTAACTACGCAGCAAGCAAACTAAAAGCAGATATTTTGACGCGAGAATTATCGATTGAAAATAAGGGTGCTTTTTCGATATTAAAAGTCAAAATAAATAATAAAATAACGTGAAAAAAATATATATTTTAAATAAAAAAAATTACAGTGTGATTGAGACATAAATTTTACACCAAGTTTCATGAAAAAAAAAAATTTTTGTATGAAAAACCAACTTGAAAAACTTGGTTACTTGAATTTTTCACATAAATTGTGAGCTTATGTCAAAAAAGTGTACACACATGTAGATCTTTTTATTATCTACAACTTTGCCATTTAATTTTTTTTCCATAGGACTTGTAGTTTTACCGGAAATCGAGATAAACCGTTATTTGCACTTAAACCCCCCTCCCCCCACTTCCCGACCGCAGATCGCCCATAATTCATAATTTATATTCTGTTCCTTTTCCAATGGGTTTCATCCTATTATTTTTTTTCTACTTTTTACCATTTTCAAAAGCTTCAGCCCTGGTCTATATGCCCCAGGTGGCTCGTTTGCTCGTTGGCTGGCCAACAACATAAAAAATTTCCGATAATCGACAACCCTAACAATAGCTTACTTACTTACAAACACACACATGAATTAAAATGTATGATGCATGTTACTCAACACTCTTATGAATCAATAAGATCGTGGTGAGGGTGAGTTGAATTGGGTTGCTGTTCATTCATAGTTTTAATGTTTGATTTGATTGTTATTGATTGCAATCACTTTGATTCTCGTTTACCTACTTAGCTGATGCTTTGCTGATGCGTATTTATTAGATAAATGTTTTTAACCTAGTTTACAATTCCACATGGTTTGCGGGTTTTGCTCAGAGAATGTATTTACCTGACTTCTTAAAAAATTCTGTTAGAAATTTTAAATTAATCGTCATTATCATCGCAATTCGTAACTGTCCCACTTCTGGGCTCGGTTTTCTTATGATGTGAGGTCTAAAAGCCCATCACCTTGGTCAACTGCGGACTGGCATACAGCATACCTTTGAAAACATTATGAAGATCTAAGGCGCGCTAATTTCCTCGCGATGTTTGTTGATCGTAGCAAGTGATAAATTTATGTAAGAAACGATTACCGTTTTAACTTCAGTGGCTAGACTTATTTTTTATGGACTTAAGATAGCAAACGACCATGCAGCACCACACTTCTGCTGCCACCTATTACAACGGTGACCGACCCAGAAAAAGACTCAAATAGGTACTAGAATAAAAAAAATATTAATCGTGCGTGAGTTCATACCCAGTAGATCTTTGTTTGATTAACTTTCAAGAGAATAAGATTAACATTATTGTAAAGAGAAAATTAAATAGAGAGCGATTGATCGACAATTTTTTTATTGATTGAGTAAGAAAGAACATGAGAGATACATAATTATAATCCTACTTATATTATTAATGTGAAAGTGTGTATGGATGTATGAATGTTTGTTACTCTTTCACGCAAAAACTACCGAATGGATTTTGCTGAAACTTTACAATAGTATAGCTTACACATCAGAATAACACATAGGCTATAATTTATAAAGATATAGTGTGAGTTATCCAAAATAAAAATAAAATTAAATATTTTCAAACCGAAGGAATAAGTTTTCCGGTCGAAGCGAGGGCGGGTTGCTAGTTATGTATAAACACATTCATATTTTATTTGTCGTTTCATAAAATCCAATACACACATTCCCAAAAGAAGTTTCACTTAAAAAAATCTAAATTCACCTAAACAAAGCAATGTAACGTATGTACGTAGTACGTATAGTTGTAGGTGAGTCAGTAAGTCGTACCGGAGCGCGAGGTGTCAGTTAAGTATTGATTTTCCGAGCGCCGCCGCCCTCAAAACTACCTGTGTTATAGCTACAGCATTACGTTCTTCTGTTGGCTTAACGAATGTTTAATGAACAGTTTTAGATTAAAGTAATGAATGCTACTTTTCATATTTTTAATTATATAACGTTCTAAAATATTATATCCGCCAAATAATTTAATCCCGTTGTTCAGAAAATGTGAAAGATATCTCAATTTAACTCTCATTTATTTTTTCGAGTGTGTAGTAAGACGTTGGTACCGGAGCGAAACGAGGGCGGATTTAATGGGTATTCTAGTATAAAATATAATTTTATTTATTTATTTGGCAAATAATGTAGATAAATCATAAAATTAAATGGACTTTGTCCATACCAAACTCGCGATGTACCCTGAACCACGGACGATACTGCAGTGAATCTCTCTTTCACTCTTATTGGCGGGGAGTAAAGCTATGTACCATTCGGCTTAATCACACCGGTACTAATACATAGGTGGTAGGAGATTTTTAACCGCTTGATTAGCTAAAAATCTTCTAAAATCTAAAAAAAAAACATTTTTATTGCAACAATGGGCTTCATTACTCAGGGTAGTCAAGTCCTTAGCATTCAATTACACAAAACCCATGCCACAAGAGTTGAGGTCATGACTACAATTTTTTGACTACGTGTCTACCCGCCATAATAATGATTCATAAAAATAAACTGCATTACAAACAGTACACGATTGTCGCACAATTGATCCTATCGCTTTTAAAACAGACTTTAAACTTTAACAATGGCCTCTGGTCTGATTCATCGGACACTCGCCGCTGTGACTTAAGACATCACGACTTAAGACTGTCACATCGGTGAAGTACAATGTACTATATCGGTAGCGTGTACTAAATCGGTACTACATAATATATGTGTAGTAAGTTATCAGTTCTACAAACAACAACAAAATCCCCTTTATTGTACAAGAACAAAAAACAGACATAAGTACAACCAGGGATCCAAGTCTACTAACCTAACATAACCTAACCATAATATAATTATGGTAAGGCTGAGGCCCCATTAGTCCGTTGCGGTGCCTAAGAGGACCAGATACGCCTCCTTTTATCCTCTGTTGGTCAACCGATTTTATTTTATTCTTATGGTGTGGTGGATAGACTCTTGAGTTCTAATACTCTACTAATGTTTCATTGACATACGCATTACAAATGAACTACCGCTGTTACTGAGTGTGCTGGTGAAATAAAATGTCTTGAAAACTTATGCTCATCGTTGACTATTATTTAATATTATTTATGTTCTCAAAGATAGGAAGAAATATATAATATACGAGTAAATAGATATAAGAAATATATCTACTATTACACTTCGCTGGAAAAGAGAACTAAAAGCTTAAATAACTCCTTACATAGATGGTGGCACCATCGTAAAATAAAATAGCTGACTAATGCTTTACGACACCTGAGGGATAATTGTATGTGCATCATTGTAATTAGATAATGCACAACTAACATTTTAAAAAGCTACCTAGAATTACAATCTACATAGTTAAAATCAAGTTATTCAATTTCGATATGAGCGATTAGCTGATTGCAAACCCAACAATGAATGCGATATCTCATCGTCTATATTATTCTTATAAAAATACATTCATACAAGTGAATCGCCTGAGTCACCCATTGTCGCGTTTTCTTAGAATAGTAAAAGGAAAGCGCCCTATTCAAACATAACCCGGAATTGATTATAACACCATCCTTTGTCGTTACAGAAATCAAAACAGAGGTCTGCGAGGCCAAAGTCGACGCTCACAACCATCGGGAAGTCGGCAAAATGAAGATCGAACACGAGTCGCGAGCCACGCGTACGACCAGCATTGACAGTGACAACCGGTCAGATAGGAGCGACGAAGAAGATTCACGCAGAGCCCGCAAGAGAGCAGCGTCAAGTTCACCTTCGCCCATTCCGTTAGACAAAAGAATCGCCAGATTCGAATGTCCTAAGTGCTGGCAGCGCTTTGATTCTATTAACGCATTTGAAATCCACCGATACACAGCACATGGTGAAGACGCCAGATCCGGCTTCGATAGTTTAGATTTTACCACCAAAAAATATCCAGAAATCACTAGAGGAGATCGTAATTCCCACGCTGATCACAGATACAGATGTGATTCTTGCTTCCGCGATTTCCCAAGTGGACATGCGCTTGATATCCATAGAAAGACGTGCTCAGTGTCAACTAGACTCTCCAGCCCTGACAGAGACCGTAGGGAGGACTTCTTCGCGAAATTGGACCTTAGAAACAGATCCTTCGGGATTCCAGGCACGTTGACACCACCGATGGAACGTTTTACGCCTAAATTTGATGAGGGCCATGTGACGACAAACGGTATCAAGCATATCGATGCAGCCAGAGATTTGGCAGACATTCAATCTATTCTAAATGTCACCTCAACGGGCAGCTTGTTGGAAAGACTTACTGGCACTCGGGTTGCTTTAGAAAGCTCCGTCTTAACGCCACCTGATACAATAATTAAAGAACGTGAACAAGAAGAAACGCAAGATAATTTTGCAGCAGAATTCAGACGGATGAAATTGCGAGGTGAGTTTCCTTGTCGGTTGTGCCCAGCCAAATTTCCAAATTTGAGAGCTTTAAAAGGTCACAATAGAGTACATCTTAGTGGCACAGGACCTGGCCCATATCAATGCAATATGTGTCCCCACGCCTCTCTGGACAAAGCAGCTCTTGTGCGTCATATGCGCACTCACAATGGTGATAGACCGTATGAATGTGCCGTATGTAACTATGCTTTTACAACTAAGGCAAATTGCGAACGACATCTACGTAACAGACATGCTAAAGTTACAAGGGAAGACGTCAAACGCTCAATAATATATCACCCATCGGAAGATCCTAACAACGATGAAGTGAATTCAAAGCTCGCTCGTGAAGAAGTAAAAAGGTCGCTGGCGTTCCACACGCCTGAAACTGAAAGACGTAATGATAGTACCGGACGAGACACCCCACTCACTCATTATACTCCCAGTTTCATCACAGACAGACATCCAGTTACTTCCCTATCATCAAAACCTTTAAATCAATTGACTGAAATACCATGTTTAACTCCCAAAGAGTACAATAAAGAGCCAGAGCAACCATTGCCTAGAATAAAAGTTAAGGGTATCGGACAGTTGACACAGATACCGGATTTCAGGCCACCAGAACTTACATTCAAGACAAATGAAATTTCGCCACCTGACACTTATGACGAGGAGGCGCCTGTCGATCTCAGCACCAACGACAACAACAACTGTGATGTTCTTGATCTAAGTAAAAAGAAACGTGACGTTGATGAAACAGAAATAAAAATCCCACCGAGACAAACATTTGAACAAAACGCAGCCTCTGTTGCCGCATCAGCGTATGAAAAAACAAGATTCTTGTTGGCACAACAAAGACTTTTTGAAACTTCTCTGCCAAAAATAGACCCTGCTTACTACGCGTCTCAACTCACTCAACTGTACGCTGGCGCAGTACCAGGCCTACCTGGATTGCCATTACCACCATCCTTTCCTATCAATCCGTACTTTCTTCCAACTTCTTTTTTTCCCCACCCAACTGACTCGCAAGAAGTTGCCGAAATAAAACAACGCATTCAAAAAGAAATCATCAGAGGTCTTAGTATGTCAGGCGGAAGAATCGTAACAAATGAACAAGAGACTCAACCAAAGCAAGAACCAGAAGAAGAAGACCAAAAGCCTTTGCCGCTAGTCGAGACGTCATCCACGCCACCCCCACTTCCTGAATCTCCAAGGCCACTTAGTAACAATCTTGCACCCCAGAGCGACTCCGTTAAAATGGTCATTAAAAATGGCGTACTCATGCCCAAACAAAAACAAAGACGTTATCGGACTGAAAGGCCATTTTCTTGCTCGCAGTGCTCTGCACGCTTCACATTGCGTTCTAACATGGAACGTCACGTGAAGCAACAACACCCTCAACACTGGAGCGTTCGAAGACCAGGACCAAGGGCTCCTCCACCGTATCCCACCACTGATGCGTTAGCGGACCGTGTTAAATACGCTCTCCTGGCCCGCCATCTAGAAAGACCTATACAACCAAATGAAGGTTCGCCAATCAGAAGGGATTCCGATGAAGTTGCTGATAACGAAGAAGATGAAGACGATGCTTTGGTCATAGATGAAGAACCTGAAGACAGAAAGCCTGAAGAAAACACTGCTGCTCACCGAGCTGCCGCGGAAATACTGATGGCTTCCCGTCAGCAAGAAATCACTAAAGATTTTGACTTGAAAATTGCTGGAAATCTTATTAATAAACCGATACCCATCACCACTGATAAGGCAGAAGCAGGTATTGATGCCACTGCTGTACCAGATACTCTGCCAGTATCAGTGGTTCCCACCCGAAGCGATGAGGAGGAGGATGAGGAAGGACTTGTAGCTTCAACCAGCGAGGGCAACAATTCTGGAAGTGATGAAAATAAGTAAGTTATCATTTAGTAAATCCTATTCTACTTATACAAATTCAAAATAATTTGTATATGTATGTATCACTGATACACTTATGCACGTAATTGTTTTTGATTCTATCTTTTTGATTTCCTTAATTTTCAATGATCTAACCTTTCGGCATTTTTAAAGTTATTAAATCTATCGTCTCTTTCAGATCGGAGTCCGACACCGGTAACCAGCCACCGAAGAAAAAGTCTGCCTATAGCCTAGCCCCAAACCGAGTGTCCTGCCCGTACTGCCACCGAAAGTTCCCATGGTCTTCCTCTCTCCGACGGCATGTCCTTACCCACACTGGCCAAAAGCCTTTCAAATGCCCGCATTGTCCCCTGCTCTTTACCACAAAGTCCAACTGCGATCGCCACTTGTTGAGAAAGCATGGCGGATCTGCTAGAGCTATTTTAGCAGAGCCCATCGTTGATGCAGTGACACAGCCGCAACCGGTTAATGACAGGGCAGTCCCGGATAGACCTTTCAAGTGCGCCTCATGTCCCACCAGCACTTTTTCCACAATGGAGACTTTGAAGAAACACATGTCCTCTCGTCACGGCAATGGAGATTCTCAGCCTTTGTCTCCCAATCCCGATGCTAATGAGGAAGGTGGAGATGGCAGTTTGGTCTTCAAGTGCCATTTATGTGAAGCATCCTACAACGAGCGAAGTGGTGCTTTGAGCCATTTAGCATCAAGCCATTCGACAGAGTACGATCAGCTGGTCAGCAAAGGCGCCTTGGACGCAGCCAGTGACAGAAGCGAGAGTGCTGATGATGATGAAAGGGGGAAGTTTCCGGATCATGCCAATAGAAAGGTAGGTAGATATTTTTCGACGCTTTTACAACATTCATATTTAATTATCCGGAGTTTTGAGTGTTTTTGTAGCAAGCTTTCATATATGAAGTGAAGTTGGTGTTAAATTACAGTTCCATTATACTTTGATCACAGATATTGTTCTACTTCTAAGGATTGAATTGCAACGTCATATATGTTCGTCTGAGCTATTCAATATTCTCACTAGAGGTTTCCTAAAACAGATCATACCCTAGTCCATGTCTCCACACCATACTCAATTCTCATAATCGGCGAGTTTAGTGAAATTAAATTGACTTCCGTATTATTCCACAGGTGGTCTGCGCTTTCTGCGTGCGTCGATTCTGGTCAGCGGAAGACTTACGTCGTCACATGAGAACCCATTCTGGCGAGCGTCCCTTCGCCTGCGACCTGTGTCGCCGTCGCTTCACCCTCAAACACAGCATGCTGCGACACCGCAAGAAGCATCGCGAGGAAGTCACTGATGATGAGGAGGCGTCTCCACCACACACGCCTGAAGATGCCGTCACGAATGGGTAAGTACAATGTTTTTTTGTAAAGTATTGCGGACCTGGAAGTTTCTGCAAGAAGTCGCTTTTTAGTAATTTGTATTACCGACCACACAGCCAGTCTGAGTGTGGTCAGTGAGCGTAGTTAAGTATGCTATAAAATATGGGTCCTGAGATAATTATGATAATAAAGAGTCGAGTAATATTAAATCCCTGCCTCCCGCACTTTATCAATTGGCCTTTTATACATAGGTACCTACCACTTATTTCAAAGGTGAACAGCCTACGACTCACTGAGACTTTATAGGTAAGAGTTTCACGTCGATAGCTTTCTTAGTCAAATACTACATTTTTTTACAGATTCCGCTACCAAGACGATGACGGCTCTGGCAGCGAGATACCGAACAACGTCAACAACAACAACTCACCGCCCTCTGTGCACTACGACAAGAAACTTAAACTAGAAATGACTTCCCGTAAGTACTCCTCTGAAGCCGAAAATGACACTGAAAATGGCGGCGATCTGATAGGGAAACTCCTCGGCATCCCCGACAAAACCATCATCAACAAACTCCTTTCCTCCGCGGACGAGGCAGCCAAATTCCTGGGAGTGAACAAATGAGAGTACGCCTTAGTCCTCGTCACTCCGGCCAGGCTCATTCTGGCTCCGCGAGGACTAAAAATACCACTTCAACTCAACGTTCTACCAACGAAACCTGCTGACCGTACAACGCCATCTAGCAACGAATAGATGTACTATTTATTTTGTACATATCGCTTGATCGCTTTATCGAGTGCCTTAGCTGCCTTATAAGAAGTATAGCCGTCCTATTGTCTTATTTTATATATTATAAAAAATGTGTGGGTATCGACAACGAATATTTTCTTTAGTGCCAGTTTGGAATTTAGTAATTCCTTTTAGTAGGATGTATCGTAAGAAGTTTTGTACATAGATTTGGGTGATAAAATATAATGTATCCACCTGCTATTGTCATATTCATAATCTAATCGGATGATCACGTTTGCATTTCCATCTAGTCCATATAAACTTATCATTTCCACCTTCGCGTGTCTTTTATCCACATTGTTATTTCATAGTTGTGAATTTCAGCCAAAAACTTATTGTTTGCAAATAAATCCCAAAATTTTCTAGTCAATCTTTTAAACTTTTTTTGTAATTGAACTTAAGGTAGTTAAAATACCAAATAACAATAGTTTACATCGTAGTCTTATACTTAGGTAAGTATTGTAGATAGGTCTGTCATATTAATATCCTACCAATGAATTTAATGTAAGTCTTCGGTAGTTTTATTATTCTCTTTGAAGCTAAACTTTCTTTCTAATGTCTATCCTTTTACCTTTTCTATCATCTGAAGTATAGTTAGGTATTTCCATAATATATTATGCAGTGATTGTCTTTCTCTTAGAATAGGCATGAGACATTTAAAATGTATTGTAAAGTAAGACTTGTATTGTACTTAGTGAATTATTAACTCTTGTATTTAAGAATATGTAAGGTTATTATTTGCTCAAATCCATGGCATTTCTTTTACCGACAAAGACTAAAGTATGAACATTGCTAATAAGAAAAGTTAGGATCTCTTTTTAAAAGTAATTTACTAGTTAAACTAAGTTATTTTTAACCAAAGCCTCTGGTGGACTCGTGTTTACCGCTCGAGGGGATTTTTTGACAAACTTAATTCTTTAGTCAGGTTAATTCAAAGATTTTTATGCAAAGATTTTATTTTTAAAATACTTATAATATTTTTTTAACATGTCTCGGAAGCGACATTTTTTCGAATGGGTTTAAAACTCTTAGTTTAGTTAGCATAAGGATTACCGTCTCCTTCAGGATTGACGAATCATACGCTAGAATATACCTAAGTCCGAATGTGCTTTGTAAAATAATAAAAATGCTGAAATATATACCAAATAAAATTATTATCGAAAGTTATAATTCTAATTAAGGTACAGTTTAGTCTCCACGTAAGTATCAACATAATTAAGTATTTTCAAAGCAATATAATATTATGTAAATGGTTTAAATGTCTGCTTTATAGTTTAGTAATAATTATAATAATTGTCGCATGAGAGAGTAGTCATTGACATTAGAATTAATATTAAAAACGTAAATATTTAGGAAAAATGTACCCCAAAAGTAAGTTTAAAACATTTATTTAAAATGAAATCCTGCTTATTGTCAATTATAGTTAGTTAAAAAATGGGAATAATTTTGATATTGTAATTATATTCATTTCCATGTATGATAATCGGTTGTTTTGCATACGGCCAGGAAATTGAAGGTATCTATGCAGCTAATCTTTAAATTTTTTATACTTATGTTGAAATAGTATTTTATCTGTAGTGTTGAATAAGATACTAGTAATAATCTCGTACTTAATAATAATATGTAAGACTTTAAATTAAGATTTAATTATAAGAATTGTGGCAACACCGCTTGGCCTTGAAATGTAGTGTTCGTGTGTCTAATATATTTGAAGTTATCTAAGTACTTTATTGTTAATAAATTGAATTTTACCAATATTATACGCATGTTTATAATTGTGTAATGATTCATAATTGTAATATAGTAAGGTTATTTACTATTCACCCTTTGCCTCTCTGTTCTTTTGCAATAAGAGTGTCGTTTTTAAAACGTTTTTGTGAATTACATTAAGATGTATCAATAAAGAAGTACTGCTTGTATTCCTTTTTTTAATTTTGCTCCCAACCTCTACATTCTAAAAATTAGGTTACAGCCATTTTGTTTATTCGTTAAAAGCAATTAATAACCTAAGTAATTAATAATAACAACATTTTAACGTTGTCCATGATGCTTGGCAGCTGATGTGTTTAGAGTTTTAGATTATACGAGCCGCGACTTCGTCCACGTGGAATTTAACAAAAAAACCTAAAATAAAACTAGCCTAAGTTACTCCTTATAACATCAGCTATCTGCCAGTGAAAGTCCTGTCAAAATCTGTCCAGCCGTTCCAGAGATTAGCTCAAACAAACAGACAGAAAAAAATTATAAAAAAAAAATTTTTGTACCGTGTATACATCCATATGCATTTATTAAAAAGCGGTTATTTTAATATTACAAACAGACACTCCAATTTTATTTATTTGTATAGATGTAGTTAGTACATTGTGTTGTATTGTAAATAATCTACAAAACGATCAGACGAGCCACCTGATGGTAAATTGTCACCGTCGCCCGTAGATATCAGTAATATCAATTACCAGTGTGTTGCCGGCTAAGAAAGAAGGGAGATGAATACTGACTAAAGCCACGGTAATGACATCTGTACAAAGTGGTCTGTGTCTGTACAGTATTTCGACTCGGCTCGGTCCTTGAAATAAATGCCTAAAATAAGGGTTCCATACGCCACATCGAATTCCATTACATCGAAGTTCATGACATCGAACACGTTACATCGATAGTTTATTATATCGAACTATCATCACATCGAATGTTTATTACATCGATTGGTCATGACATCGAAAGCTTTTAAAATCGAATGTTCATTGAATCGAATTTATAACATCGAAGCCTTATCACATCGATAGATCGTGACATCGACAGCTTTAGAACATATAGAACAGACATTTTTTTTTTTGATATATTAAATGAAAGAAAAAATCATTTTTCAATTACGTTTAATGTTATTCATACATACATACATGTACATACATACATGTATGTATGTATATGTATGTATGTACATGTAAAATCGATGTAACGTGTTCGATGTCATGAACTTCGATGTAATGGAATTCGATGTGGCGTATGGAACCCCTAAAATAACACGCGCTAGGGCTGCCTCTTTCTAGTTGTAGTGAATATAGGTAGGCCGGAACATGACATGTCATTTCCCAACTGACTCAAGCGAGATCGGTGAAGACAGCGGGGCTACAACCCTACCAACTAGCAGGGAACGGCACACCGGGTTCCTAACACAATCATAGGGATTCCCAGAAACTAATTAAACCGGAAATAAAAGGTTTTTTAACCTTATCCACTCTTTATGATCCGATTAGTAGAGTTCACATAGAATAGTAGCGTTTCACATACCTAAATAAATGTACTTATCTAATGTTTTTTTTTTTTCTTTACTAAATCTCAACGATGGATAAAGTTTTCAAAATTAACCGCTTAATTAAAATTAGTATCTTTTTGGGGAAGCCTTTAAAATTTATTTATTTTTACTTATTACTAAACTTATTATAAACTTGGCTACAATGCCATCTAATGTCAAATGCTAATGTTATAATTACAACTACTACTCGCCGATAGATGACGCTTTACAAATTATAGAATAGGTACGTATTTCAAAGCAAGCGATTTGATAATTACAAAAAAGAAAACTAGATGGCACTAGACAAAAGATTTCTGATAGGGATACCATTGAAGAAAATAGTGACCTTTGTCCATATCAATTGAAGTTATCAATAATCATGTACATAATTATATTATTTTTATTTAATATTATAAAATATATATTTAAAACAATATCTTAAGTATCTTAAAGTTAATTCATGGAAATTTAATTTATTAAGAAATATGGTTTAATCATTACACAAAACAAGAAATACAAGTCTATATTATTTGCGTTTTTTTGTATTATTATAAATTGTAACAAAAAATCCCAATTAAATGGGTCACTTCACTGTTCGGCCAATTAGTTTAATAAAATTTATCCAATCACTCTGTGCGTTCCACTAATACATCAAATCGTTCGAAATAAATATGCATTTTCTATAAAAAAAAAGTCATTTTGACATGTAAGGTACTCTGTGTCTCTGTGAACTGAGTGGTGAACATAACATGGCAACCCCGACTAGGCGAATGAAGGAATTTGAAGAAATAGAAAGAAGTCGCTAATTTATGCGAGACGGCGTCTTTATTTTCAGATTCAATTGCTTAACCGTACAGGGAATTGTGAAACGTTCCGTGGTGTCCTTGAAATTAAGTGCCCAAATTAATTCGCCTGGAGGTTGAATTCTAAAATTATTTAAATTTATTGCATCTAAGTGTTTAGGTAAGCTTGTTTTCTATGCAATGCATACCACATAGTGACGTGTGTACAAAGTAAAGTGCACAATTTGTACATATAATTATTTTGTTTTCAGCATTTAGTTTTAAAGAAAAATCCGAAACCGAATTATAATTCAATTAAACTTGTATGAAACATATTTGTTTATATGTGTTTATTTACATGTGTAAACAGTTGCAGGATTACAAAAAAAAATTTCAATATGGGGGACCAACAGTTCTTTCTAAAATGGAACGACTTCCAGACAAATATGGTTACTTCGTTTCGACATCTGAGGGACGAAAAAAGTTTTACTGATGTAAGTAGTTTACCATTTTTACTGACAAAATTCTTCTAACCTAATCAATATAAAAAAATACACAAAGAAAGTAAGTGTCCTTTCTGCATAATTATTGTATAGTACATTCTAATATCATTACTTACATAATTATTTAAAATAAAATACGATAGTAATATCAAGTTGCACATATGAACACACTGCTCAGCTCTAACTTAATATTAAACTTTCTTTTCATCTCAAAATAAGTTGATATTCTTGGAGACAGACTGCTACTAAACTTAGTAGTAATAATACTATTAAAAACTTAAACTCATTAACTTAAATTATATTAGTAAAAAACTGTTAAAGATAATTACAACCAAAATACATGATTTATTAAGATTTGCTTCCTCAATTGAACATCACACATAATACTATAAATAAGTTTTATATTATGCCCATTTTTATAGATCACAATATTGTAGTTACTCATTTTGGTTCAGCTGTGTGTGATGCTGTGACCTTTTTAATTAGGCTCTTCATATAAAACAATACTGGTGAATGTTGGGGTTCTGTATAAGTATAAGTTATGAGGGCATGCAGACAACTTGTATTAAATGGTTTATGTTCATCAACATGGCACAAGCCACACAGCACAATAATAGAACTTTGTTAGCAAAACACTAGTGACATCGGACCGACAGACCTAAACAATGCCTAAAACTATGAAACTGCTCATGGGTTAATAACAAATGCAGTAAACGGGAGCTAGTAATGATTGAGAATTACTCCGTAGGGGTAAAATGTATTGTAAGAGTTTGTAACAGTATAAAATGTATAATAGTTATGCAGACAAAGTTGCATTAACCAGTTAATAAGCATATAAATTATTATCCTCACATTAACAGTTTGTAACTACATACTGTTGCTAAGTGTATCTCTATGTATTTTGATTTCTTGCAAAATAATTCTTTATGCAACATGGCCAACTTTTATTTATAATAGAAAAGACTTGTTTAAAAATCC
Source organism: Ochlodes sylvanus (assembly GCA_905404295.2). Classification (NCBI taxonomy): domain Eukaryota; kingdom Metazoa; phylum Arthropoda; class Insecta; order Lepidoptera; family Hesperiidae; genus Ochlodes; species Ochlodes sylvanus. Next base: position 4,208,248 of record FR990149.1, read on the forward strand.
AGTCTAGAAACCTCGTTACTCTGTGATATGTCAAATCTTAATTTTTTTTAATCACATAATTTCTAAACTTGCATAAATGATTGAGATCATAATTATTATTAACACAACATAATGTGTTTAAAGATGAAGCATTTATTCAAATTTGACTAGACACTGTAACTGTAATATTTATCATATAATTGGATACAAGTGTTTACAAAATCCTCGGTTTTACCAATAAATGTATTAATAATTTTAACAAAACAAAATACTAGACTTCAAAATCGACAAGCAATAAAAAATTGAGGGTTTCCCTTGATTTCCCTGGGATTCCATAATCAGATCCTGACTTGGTGGCAGTGGGACCACCTCGGTACAATCTTTCAAATAAAAATTAACAAACGCACTAGTTGCCACTACGATTTTCGAAGGTTCACCTCGGTTTTTCTGTGACGCCATCATCAGATCCTGATTTGCTTATCATGGTACTATGGACTTGGGATATCTCCTGTCCAACAAAAAAAGAATCATCAAAATCGGTTCATAAATGACGAAGTTATATGACGAACAGACGTAAAAAAATTATACATAATAATATATAATACGTATATGGCCGAATTGAGAAACCTCCTTTTTTGAGATCAGATAAAAACAATGTAGTTACATATATTTCAAAGATAAAATTATACATTGTATTACTGTAAAACTGGGCCTTTAAATATAACAATCAAATGTCTCCTCATTTCATTGTTACATTTATAAATTGTCATTATACAATTTATATCATTGAGCTTGTGATAACGTAACACAAGGTTGTTATTCAAATAATATGCAAGGTGGAGATAAGCACAATATGTGTATTGTTACTTTAACCTATGAAGAAAGTTCATAATGGTTTAGGTAGCACCAAATGTTATGTAATGTTATGTATAATAATTGACAGCATGTGGACTATTATAGTTCCTGTTGGTTACTGAATATAATAATGTAATGTATATTCATTGATATAAATTGTATATTGGATAAAATTTGTATAAAAAATTCCAGGTAACACTTGCATGTGAAGGTCAGACATGTAAAGCACACAAAATGGTGCTCTCAGCGTGTAGTCCATACTTTAAAAGCTTATTAGAGGTAAGATTTTTTTATGATTTTCTGTGTATATAGATGTATTGTGTGTGTGTATCAAATATTATGCATTAATTGGCTGGATGTATAATGGTTGATTAAAATAATGTTACATGAAATTTGCCATTCATTGATGCAGAAAAATAATTAATATTTAGGTATTCTTGAAACTTATAATATTATAACATGTTTTTATAACCAAAATTAGATTTTGTGACGATAAAAAACGTGAATTTATATTCTTTAATGCAGACGAAAATATAAATAACATTAAAATATAACGGTGTTTATAAAATAGCAAATATTATGCCAGACAGGTTTATTGTGAATGGTATTTCCAGAAGTCGTAAGTTTTATTGTTAAACTTTACAAAACAGGTGCATTTTGTACCTAAACTTTAGCGTGCTACTTTGCCTTTCCTTATTTTGATCTATTGAATTAAATTCATCGTTTACTAGACTATTATGTCTACATATATTTTAATGTAATGAAGTGAAATCTTTTATACGCCCTTTATAGAATAATGCATGCACACAGGACTCTGAGATTTAGTATACTAGGAGGTTATACTAGGAATGAAATTAGCGAATATTTTTACATAAATAGTGTCGATTTGAAGTAACCCAGTGACAAAATAAATTTCGAGCGAATTGCGAGTCTTGTTGACAACTAACTGTATACACAAACTTGTTGTTGAATACCAAGGTTTCGCGTGTAGGTTGTTATTCTTGATGTTTCTAGATAAATATTATTATAGTATTCCCGGTTTTATTTTATTTGTAAGAAATTTTAGGAACATCTTTTGCTAAATGATCTCTTGTTTAAATATTAAACTTTTAATTCTTATCACCCAAATTTCTTTTTTTTTTCAGGAGAATCCATCAAAACATCCGATTATAATCTTGAAAGATGTGTCATACCTGCATTTGCAAGCAATCTTGGAGTTCATGTATGCAGGAGAAGTGAATGTGTCACAGGAACAGCTGCCAGCCTTCCTGAAGACGGCTGCACGCCTCAAGGTATTTACAAATTCATTATGTAAACATAGTACTAACATACCGTTAACATAATTTTAAAACTAGAAATATACATAAAAATCATTCACAAACTATTTATATATATTATAAATATGCAATGCTAACTTTATTGATAAAATTAATTGAATAATTTGTTATTTCTTTTTATATGTTGACAATTTTTTCAATTTTATAACATATCCAAATAATTTGAGAGATGTTTTTTATTTTAACGAGCAGGTGATCGGTATTTAAGAGACTGTTACTATCTTTGTAGGCAAATATTATGTGGTCATAGTCGTAATCTTGTATATTAATAATAATAAATCTGTACTTAACTGGTCGCTGTCTGTACATAAAAGATACATACACATATGAGAAAACCGTTTACTGGGGGTCTTTGTTAACGCAATAGAACCCAAAAAAATGATTATTAGAATTTTTGTCTATTTGTCTGTGAAAGCTGAATACTTAATATCATGCATTTATAACTTTTTGTCGATTTTGTCGCTTATTTCGGTGTTACATGACAGTCCGATTTATATGAATTTCAGGTCAAAGGCCTAGCCGAGCCTCCGCCGCAGATGCCGAGCATCAAGCGGGAAGGCTAACCCTCAAGTGCCCTCTAGTGCCCAAGACTCTAGTGACGTGAGACACACCAACCTAATACCAATAATGAACCTTCACGCAGCAGATATTCACGTTTTGTAGTGGACTCGTTGGAAGCAACTTTGACACTAGTAACCGTAGATGGAGAAGAGTATAGACCAGTGGATGCCATCTATCTCACACACAATAAAAGGAACAACTTACGCCAATGGCACAAAAGAACGAGACAGAATGATGCTGTTTTGTCTAACTTTGCGTGCCACTTTTTTCAAGGAAAGCACAGTTGCTTGCAAGCAAATTTGACAGCCGATTGTTGAATTTTTCTTGTGCCGCATACAATCATACTTTCTCGTGCTGTCTCATGTTGTCTCACCAGATGTCTATATCTTTCTCTGTCTACGGCAGTAACAGTTACGGAGTAAGATGAATGTAGCGTTGATACAGTGAATGTTTGATTACAATCCCACCTGATGGAAACTTACGATGTAGCCTTGAGCGGTGAATAAACCAAAACGAATGCGGGTAAGTTTTTACAGTCATTTTCATATACTTGTAGTGTATTATTGTACGGTTTTGAATGACACGATATCCTATACATTTAATAAAATTGATGTTTCTGTCTGTGATTTCAAGTTGACAAGTGCTTCTAGTTATTTATCTAAAACACAAACATAAAAAAAATATCTGTCTGTCTTTCTCTTTGTCTGGGCCAACCTCTGGAACATCTGCACCGATTTTAAAGGGGCTTTTACTGAAAGATAGAAGAGGTTATAAAAGTAATAATGTTGCCGACATTAGACTACGTCTTATCCCGGAAAAACTCCCACGGGAACATTGTTATGGGGAGAATTCCATGGTCAATTATTTGTGTTACTCATGAGCTGAGTTGTAGATATAAATGATAAATTTTATTGAATATAATTACAAGGCTTAATTGTAATAAACGGCTGTATAAGTAAAAAATGAAGTTTATAAGTGTATTGTAAAAATACCCACATTATTAAATTATTTTCAATTTAATGCCATTTTGCAGTATAATTTGTTAATAGGTACGATTTGATGACCTAATAATTTAAATGTTCTGTATATCTGTTAAATATGGTAATATGCAGTACATATGGTAACTCCTGCGTTGATTGGGTTAGAATAAAAACAAAATGTCATAATAGCTACATTTCTCTTTACTTCGTGACTGCGGTATTTAATGTAACACAATTAATTAAAGTTGCAACAAATTTGTTTTAAATTTTATAGCAAATTGTATTTTAATTGTAACCGGTACTTACGATTTACGTGTGTCAAATGTCGACCTGTCTAAAATTTTATCCCGCTGCAATAGAATTAACTAGAAAAAATCATAGTAAGCGCTTTTTTGGACGTACGCTGTGAAATTTGTCCATTTTTTAAATATATATCGGGACTAGAATGGTTAATCCAGTTAGCAGGTTATCGTTGGTCCTGTTAGTAATTGTTAGTAAGAGTCTCGGTCAAATTTGGTCACAGATACGCTGTAACCCTTGAGGCCTAAGATGGTCGCCTCTTAAAAACCGGTTCTTCAGTAAAATGACAGATATTATCATAAACCGCTCTCGGTACAAAATATTGGGTATTCTGTACAAACTTTGTTAAAAATCGATTCTATGGTTTAAAAAAGCGTACTGCATAGATATATATGGACAGGAATAGCGATTTCATAGTACTTTTAGATAATTATGTAAATCGTAAGTAGCAATTACGCATACAATGAGCAATTATTATTATAGTTGCCAAATATGCTATCGGGCCTAAACTAACATGTACTATATCAGAGACGCATATATATTTTTTAAATAGAAAACAATTATATGTGGATACTTCACTTACATACTAAGTCCGCTGGTACTAAGAATATATAAGCAATAATTATATTAATAGCAATATTATTGGAATTGTGTAAAACAAATCTTATGAATCGTTCAAACTGTGGTGATACATTTAATATGTGTTCTAGCACCTTTGAAGGAAACTTTCTATTATAAGGAGGCCTTTCTGTGTGAGGCTTAGAAATACTACTCCTAAGGGGTGAAAAATTTGAAGAGTGACTTTTATCAAGCAAACTTTAATTGTAATTGTTTTTAAAATTCATTACTATTGTTTTTAAAATATGTACACTATTATAGTGTAATACAAATCTGTATACAGGGTGTTGATATTTTAACACTGAATATTTTTATTTGTTTCTCACTTACTAAGACTCCTGCTGCCACGTACCTTTGAAAGATTTTTCTATTTATGTGTCTTATCTGTATAAAAATAGTTATCTGTTAAAATTATTTAATGATATTTGTAAAATAAACATCCTGTATAACACAGAATCTCTGAACCGACATTTTTTTAAAGTATTGCCTTTTATTTGTAAATTGCTCATATTTTAATAGTGTCCAAATAGGTTTCATATGTAAGAGCTCACAGAGTCCATTGAATATTTGAAGGTTTTAAAAAGCGAATGATTTAATTAAGCAAATAAGAACTGTATTGAAAAGGTGCTGTGGTTGGTCCTACTCATGTGTATTTTTATTTTTACTTTTGACAAATTACTTTGTAACTTTTCAACGGTGACTACAATATGGATTGGGATGATGATTTTTTTTTTAATCTTTGCATCTTGATAGCCATAGATAATTCCAACACATGATGTAGTCAACGTCGTATACGGTAGATGTGCAAAATGAGTTTGATAGGTATTTGATTAGTTGATTCAACATATCCGACTAGGGCCAACCATTGCCACCGACCATTTAGTATAGCGTATTGTTGTGACCAACAAAATAGATTGATGTGGTAGCATAGACCAACAGCCCCGTATCGCCCCTGAGTTACCCAACTACCAAAGTATAATTTAGCTCTTATACCCTTGTATATACACTTGTGGACAAGAATTTGATGGAACGCGCTCCGGAATGGTTTTATAATAATATATTTCGGATGTTGTTCATTAATTTGTGTTAGACGTTAGTATGGTTAGGTTAGAGAATTGCCTCCATTGCTTAAGAGGTACTGGACTGGAGATGTCCTTTGCCCCAAACCCAGGGCAATTTTTGATAATATGTGGCGACATCGCACACACGTCATAAGGTGACGTCATGACAAGCCTGAATCACGCTATCGAAGTTTTCTTCCGCTCGCATATATACAAGTTCTAACAGAGATCAGTTGGGGCTTGGCCGCGTCGCGGCCGGCGAGAGAACTCCCTTTGCCAAAAATAAACTCATTTTAGTGTGTCACAATGCAACTGTAAGTTTATTGAAATGTAAAGAAAAAATTTACTTACATGATAACATTAAATACTTTTACTTTTTTATATGTAGGTACCACTGAAATTTAGTCATTATGATGTTAGTGAGCTAGGCTGCTGTGCCGGGGTCGACTTCCGGCTGAGGCAGACATTATTTTGGCAGAATGAGATAGTGAGTGGGTTTTAGTAATCTCTTATTAGTGTTGTCCATGCCACAGGGAAATGTAAAGCAGGGGGCCAGGGGGTATGAATTATTTGTCATCTGTCAGTGATAAATAATTCACATGCTACATACGGCGCACTGCTCACCACGCCGGACCGCCGTTGAAGGCGTCCTGGGTTCGATTCCCAGCTAGGCGGAAAAAAATTTCGTTTCTCGGTCTGAATGTGTGTCCTTGTCTTTGTGCGCCCATGGCACCCACGACACGGGGAAACCTTGTGTACCGTTATTTTATTTGTGCGTGCGTGCGTGCGTTATATTTTTGTCCATAACTGTATTTCGTATGTCCCCGACAAGTACTATGCTAGCATATCAATGAGCCTTCGTAGTTGTATCCACCGACTGTTGCCTTATAATTTACATATTCCAATATATCATTACGTGGTTCATACAATAATTATGTTTCTTATATGTAAGCTTTAACTGGGTTATTAACTTTAACTGGGTTAAGCAGTGATAGCGGTGTGGTTGAACGTTGGACTGCCGAACCGGAGGTTCCGGGTTCAAACCCCGCACGCACCACTAATTTTCAAAAATTATGTGCGTATTAAAATTTAATTATCACTTGCTTCGGTGAAGGAAAACATCGTGAGGAAACCTGCACACCCGAGAGTTCTCCATAATGTTCTCAAAGGTGTGTGAAGTCCACCAATCCGCACTTGGCCAGCGTGGTGGACTATGGCCTATACCCCTCACACTGTGAGAGGAGACCCGTGCCCAGCAGTGGGACAGTTATGGGTTGTGATGATGATGATGAACTGGGTTATTAATAAATATATCTATTGCAAGATTACTAATAATTATTACATACATTTGAAGTGCGCCTGATACACTACTACTAATATGCAATGCTCATATTATGCGTATCGCGGACTGAATAACTTGCCTGCGTCGGTGTGTACGTTCGATTATAATGTGGTCTTTGAATCAAGAGTGAATAGGATTTTTCTAACTAGGCGCGCTTCACAATCTAGACCCAAGTTTTCTTATTTATTATTGCTACAATTGCGTCGTGTTTGAATGGTTTGACACATTTTGTATACGAATTAACCGACACGAAGCAATCAGATTTGGGTTCCAGGACCCCTAGATATAGTGGTCAAGCGCTAACTTATACTAAGTAAAAAAGTTAGGTAATTCCTATTCAACCTGGTAGTTTGACACCGTTTGTTAAATCTTGTGACAAAACTATCAGTTATTACTTTTGCCTGTTATAAGTGAATATTATGTCCCGTCCCGTTTGTTCAATAATCTGTTGGAGCTCCGTAAGTTCCCTGTTATGAATCGACGTTAAATTTTATATTGGAATATAATATATTATAATTGACTTTGCTTGTAAAGTTAGCAATGTAAGGTATTGTTGACACCTAATAGTTTCTTGTGTGGATTGATTAAGTGTTGTTTGAATGTACGCGACTCGCACTGGCTTTTTAATTTCCAAATACATTTTCTTTAGTTACTTGTTGCTTCAAATTGTATTGACTGATTAATTCTCGTGTAATTCTGTCGAAATCTATTATATTTATGCGCATTTTTAATCGTAATTTATTTTTCGTTTGTAAAATTAGTAATGTTGATTGGTCGCATTTTGTCCTAGGAAGCAATAAAATTAGCAAAAAGCGTATGATTATGTAATTGATATTGTATAATTCGATTGAGGGAACTTAGTACAAATGTCTTGTTTGAATTTAATTATTATCGAGGAATAACATTGAATTTACGTTAATTTTGTCAGTTTATTTGAGCCAGGTTTAGAGAATGGTGAAGGTGAAATGATCGAATCAGTATCAGTACTGCTTAACGAATGAATTGTCATCATTTTAGTGATATCGCCGCTCAATTATATTTCAAATATCTACAAGATGCACAATGCTTGCAGTTATGCAATTCAATAGTAATTAATGTCAAATGCTGTTATCATGTCGAGTAATTGTATCATATTATCAGTTGCTTGTATCATGTCCATAGATTGTATCATTTTAAGTGATATTTATTGGTTTTGATAATCCTCATCAAAACATGTATGTATAATAAATGGATTGTCGTACTGCCAACTGTGTTTTGCAATTGTGTGTAATAATTTTGTTTGGAAAATAAGAGTTTCTACGCGAAGCATACTGATATTAATTTTCGTCGTATTGTGCATTGAACTAACATCACAAAACCCTTGAAAGTCTAAATGATTTTTCAAGCGACGTCACTGAATTTTGCGATCATCACTTTGAAAAATCTGGTCTATTTTATTTTATTAGGTGCAATGTTTTCTGTATTCTTTTTTATTTTAAAAAGCGGCAGCGTGTTGGACAATATTTTGATCACAAAAATATCACACAGTACCGTCTGGTGAGTGATATTGTAACACGCTGTCGTTTTAGCTTGATAAGAGGCCGATGGCTTTTGTGACATCGCACTTGTTGCCTAAAGAAAAATATAATTGAAAATATCTGTATTTTTCTCTTAATCTGTCCCAAAGTGTAGGCACATGACATGTATTGTGTATCTGTTTTTTTTTAATTGTGTTGTCACAAAAATTATCGGCAGGAGGCGGATAGTTTTGGTTTTAGGTCTATTAGATAGAATTTCATTCAGCACAATTTCCATTTTTTTTTACTTAAGTGTATTATTCCGTGGTTTTAAGTATTTCAGTATCGCTTACCCCTTCCCCCAACCGTAATGTTAGTTTTGTATAAATGTAAATCTGATATTTTTAGACGGAGCAATGGAATGTGCTGAATAATAATCACGTGAAACTAGTTTGTAATTATGATTGAAATTATGAAAGATTTGTAATTTTAGATAATACAAAATAAAAAATTAACTAAGATCATTTTGTTTTATTTTTTGGCAGTCTATTTTGTTAATCTATGAGATTAACGGACATACGTACATCGTGAATAATTAATATCTTTGTATTCAACCAATTGCATTACATTTTACCAATAGAATATTTAAGTGATATTGTGAAATGTAGGTCCATAACATTGTTTATATTTAATTCCGCTCTCTGTGCCAGTTAAGAGATGCTCAAATATATTGTGGGATAAGTTTTGGGACAAACTAAGAACTGTGTTATGTATGTATAAACGTCGTATGATCACATTACAAAGATGTTTAGAACTTTTGTCTGCTGGTTTGTATCCGATAATATGAGAAACGGTTCAATTTGGATGCCATTTGCATTTCATGTAAGCTTGGGGAAACGTGTTGTTTTATTTCAAACGATTGACGAAAAAGATGATAATCTGAGTAGCATTTGTTTCGGGTGTGGGTGGGTATCGAAAATGAATTTCCCGAAGCGAAGCGGGCCGCGGGCGGTTGTCAGTAATTAATAAAACAAAAGTTGTCATTATAATGTGTTTATTTAAATTACGGTAACATTTTCTTATATAATTCGAAATCATAAAACATTTTTCAATAAATAGCACCACAACATTAAAATATGTAATTTAAATAGAAAAATAAATAGCGCAAGCTATTAAAATGCATATTTTTTGGAATGATTTAGCCTATGGGGGTTTCCGCCTCTGGGAATATTTTGTTTTGCATAATATGTTCCCGATGCGAGAATTCAATCATGTAACATTATATACTTATGAAGTTCAAGTATATCAATAATAAAACTGGATGAGAACCCATCTTAAAAGTTTTACAAAAGAAGCAAAGTACGATTCAGTCATCGAGTGTAATTTTAAAAATAAATCATAATACATGCGTATACGTCCTAATGAAACCAGTTCGATAATACAAAGAAAATAATAGCTTTTTTTTTATTTTACCTTTATTTTTAAAACCATAAAGACAAATTTTAATTTCTCTGAAAACATTAGAAGGTATTGGCGCATGTCTCCATATTGATTATTCATATCATTCCATTCATATGCAAAACAATAAGTAGATTTCATTTAAATGCCTTTTTCTGTTTTTAATAAACCTTTTAGAAAAGTTTAAGAAGGAAACTTACAGCTTGTGAACATTTAGAAATAATTCAAATAATGAAAACAAAAATAAATATTCTGGAAAAGTTCCATTCATAAGATACATATAAAAATAACAATTACTAAAGTAAATTAGGATAATCACTGGTGCTTTGGTAAAACTTTGGAAAAAGTAGACAATATCTTTATGTTTTATATTATTAAATGGTATCTTTGGTATTTGGTAATAAGTGTCCCAACAATTTTAATAAAACTTATAATAAGAAAATGGCAACATATTAGGAACGAAAATTAAATTATTTGGAATTATCGGTATCTTTTAAACACTAAATTGACTATAGTAATACTAACTATAAATAGTTTTCTCAAGTATAACAGAACTGTATTCTGAAATAACATATTGTACTGCCACATATCATACAGATAATAAATTATTTACAATATTTTATTATAATATGGCAACACAGTCTATAGTCCAGACATGGCAAACGAAGTATGCAAAATATTTAATAAAAGTAAATTAATTTAGGAATGTAAATAAACATTAATTTGCGAAATGAAAAACTACACCTGACGTCATACAACAGTACCTAAAAAATTTGGTCACAATAAAATATTCAATTAAAATATTACAACAAATTCGTAAAGATTAACTAACTAGAATTAACTAACAATCACTATAATTTTAATAATGGAAATTAGTTCGAGTACAAGCTACAAAAAAATACTTTCATGTTTATTAATGAAACGTCAAAGCAATATGACCGCTACTCAGAAGTCTTCCTTAATTTTAATTAAATATGTTTAAAAAGGAAAACAAATTAACAAGTAACAACACTGATAATTGACTTAAAACAAAAATACCTTCTGGAATAGAAACAAGTAAATGTTAAATAAATCACTGGAAATTAAACTATTTAAATTATTATTTAAAAATAACGTAGATATATTTATCTAAATATGTATCCTTACTAGACACATTACTGGGTTAAAATATTAAAACGAAAATAATAATAACAATAATTCGAATTTTACTACAATTATTTATCATCCCTTGCAACTTGATACGTGCGGATATTACGTACATAGTGCGAACACATTCAGTATATCGTCATCGTAGAGCAAAACTTATCTAATGTCAATTTTAGGTAAATTTATCTCATTTTACCTACAATTGTCACTTAGTTTATTTTTGCTCTACGGTGACGATATACTGAATGTGTGTGTAAGGCATGTCATGCTGCATGACCGTCTAGGGTCTCCATTAAGTTGTCCTTTTGTTGTGTGAGTGCGATAGCATCCACAGGTCTATACTCTTCTCTGTCTACGAATCTTCGCTTAGCTGGTTAATTAGAAGCAGGTAAGCGATCTTGTCGTATCTCGAAAAAATGCAATTTTAAACCAGAGCCAAAAAACTATTTTAAAAATTCAACCATTGTTAACTGGAAGACTTAGAGATATCATTTTTGTAGCAATTGTATTTTACACTGAAACGTTTTTGCAATTAATGGAATCATTCTACAATTTTTTTCTTATTCCAACGAAGTGTACGACGAACATAATTTTCCCATTACCCATTTTTGCATATTCCCATTTTCCCTAATACCCATTTTCGCATTTTTTCTAGATACGACAAGATCGCTCTCCCGCCTCTTATTGTTGTTCAAACCTGTCAATCCTGAGGTAGGTTCCGATAGCCGTCCGGGTGCGTGCTCTGCCAGCGCCACGTGTCCGCGCACATGTCTCGCAGCGAGCGCGCGGCGCGCCAGCCGAGCGCGCGCGCCGCCAGCGCCGCGTCCGCGACGTTGGCGGCCACGTCGCCGGCGCGCCGCGGCGCCGCGCGGTGCCGCACCGCCCGCCCGCTCGCCGCCTCGAACGCCGCTATCATCTGCAGCACCGAGTAGCCCGTGCCGGTGCCTGGGGGAAACGTTTAATGTTTGGCAAAGGGAGATCTCCGGCCGGGCAAGACGTCTTGCCCGGGAGGCGTTGAAGCCCCGACTGCTGAGTTGTCGGAACTTGTTTATATGCGAGCGGTGTCGAAAACTTCGATAGCGTGATTCAGGCTTCGTGACGCCAGCGTGTGACGTTAGTGCGATGTCGCCACAAATGAAAAATGTTGCTCGCCAAGTGGATATATAAAATAAAGGCTAACACCCACTGACCAGTACCTTAACTGTAATTGTGCATATGAAAACAATAAAAAAAATACAATAACGCCCTACACACTCAAAGCCCCACACTAAGATTCCCTGTGTCATAGATGCCATGAACAACACACAAGAGAAGGACACACACACCTAAACCAAGAACAGAATTTATATCTCGCTGGAAATCGAACCAAGGAACTCTTGGAACGAAGATCCGGCATAGAAACTATTGCGCCATTTGGATATGAAAAGTTACCTAAGTTGATTGGCATGAAGCCGAATGGCTTCTGGTCGAAGAGGCGGATGGCCTTGACGTGGCCTTCCGCGAGGTCCATGACGTGCACGTAGTCCCGCACGCCGGTCCCGTCCGGCGTGGGGTAGTCGTCGCCGTACACCAACAACTCTTTCAGCCGACCTACCGCCACCTGCACCATATAGGGAACATTAGGGAGCGTGCAGTAAGCCATTCAAGTATTACGTAAGCAGATATTTTGCATCTCTTAAACCCCTCTCATGCTTACGTAAACATTCAATAGATTCTTTATTGATTCATGAGATTTTTGAGAGGAAATTTTGTGGAAAATCCGGAAAAAATATTAAAAAAGTATACTGCTGACATAAGTGTTAAACTGTGCTGGATGCATTGGGTTTATTAAAAAAAATATTATTATGTAGGATTATCGATATTTTAGTCGAAACATTTTTTTACTTTATCCTAGTTTGCTCGCGAAAAAATACGAGCGGGAAAAAATTACGTGATAATTGCCAAAATCCCCCTTTACACCTAAAGGGTTACCCTTTGACAAAATGAAAAGTACGGTCGAATTTTAAACGCAGAGCGGATCTCTGGTTATCAGTTAGCATATTTTATCAATTAGGTAGGATATTACTTTTTTGCAGTGTCCAAGTGTGTCGTGTGCAAGTTAGAATGTCCAATGTCCATACCTGGGCTATATAAGGCATCAGATTATTTGGTGTGCCAGCCGGATCCTCCCCAATAAGGCCGCTCGGGTGAGCGCCCACAGGATTGAAGTACCGGAGGGATATCACCATCCATTTCTGAAAACATTTTCAGGGCTAAGTAAAATGTTTTACATGTGTTTTTTTCTTAAGTTACAAAATCACTACGTAATTGCTAGTTTAGTTACACAATCACTACATAGTTGAATTAGTCGCATCTTAAGTTACAAGATCACCATATTGATTATATAAAAAAAAACAAATATTTAAAAAGTACCTATACAAAACAAATCATAATTACAATATCTAAACCAAAAAGATTTTTTAAATTCGAACCAGTAGTTCCTGAGATTAGCTAGTTCAAACAAACAATTAAAGAAACTTTTCAGCTTTATAATATTATGTATAGGCAACTAACCGGATCACTTATACACAAGTCCTTCATGATCTCCTCGCAAAAGAACTTGGACCGGCCGTACGGGCTCGCCAGTCCGACGCCCGTGGGATGGGTTTCGTCCAGAGGCAACTTCTGAGGCTCACCGTACACTGTGCACGACGAACTGTATATCAACTTGTAAACACCGTGTTTACGCATTACCTGCAAGTTTTCCAATTATGTCAATCTATGGTGGACAAACATTAGATCATTTCATCGATCTATAATGAAATTTATGTGCATTAGTCTCTAAAGTCTAGTGGCTATAATAATATGACTTGTGGCAATACATTACCAACAGTAACGGAAAAATAACGTCATAATATATTTTTCAGCATTCTATAATAATAGGTCCATACAAAATAAAATTCTCAAATATAGTATTATATCTATAAATTTAATGACTTTCCTAAAAACAAATGATAATTTATTCTTGCCAATAGCCCAATTTCATGTTATAACACAACACAAGAAATAAATAGACACCCCTACATGTGGCGTTATATACTATGTATACTTTGCGTTAGCTCATTAGTCTTATAAAACGTGCTTTGCCAATTTGTGACTTTGTATTCAAGAGCATTTTTCACTAGGGGATTTGAACATTGTGGACAGTTTTTCGAGAAATCATAGAGACAGACCATGTAGTTATCTTGTTAGTAACTATTTATTTCATAATTATGATGTCCCCCAACTGACCTCAAAAAGTGTGCACGTCCCTGTAATGTTGGCCTGGTAGTATTCGAGAGGTTTTTCCACAGACTCTCCAACTGCCTTTAAAGCTGCGAAATGTATCACGCACTCTATATCGTGCTGCAAAATAAATTATTCGAATCAAATCAAACTAAGTTACACAATCACTTCGTGTTTGGTGGTTCATGAGTTACACATTCACTAATTTCATAAATAAATACATTATAACATACATTTTCAAACACCTGACTGAGCCCCTCGGCATTTCGTATATCGATGTCGTAGAAATGTATCTCACTATTCGTCATCTTTTCAATTATACGTAACGGTTCTGGCTTTTTTTGCCCTTCAGATCTGTAAACGAAGAGTATTTTTTTTTTATTAATATAAGTCAATGCATGACTACAATCCCATGTAATGTTATTCGTCGATATAGCTTGCCTTGAAGACGCTCACATTATAATCGAACGTGAACCTGTGTCTGCCAAAAACTAAATGTGAAAACACTAGGATGTTCAATAAAAAACATAAAAATCATCATTATGTAACGATGCTTGGCCTAGCTTTCACCCACATTTCCTTTAAACATACTACAATAAAAATAAAAACCACTACTACAATGCCTTTCAATTAATTATTTTCCGTTTGATGACCAATATTAATCAATGAATACGATTCCAAAAATTTGGATCAAGGCAACCCTAATAACATTGCTACGTTTCCCACAAAATAAAGCATCCAGAACTTAGGTATTAAATCTATTTATAAGTTTCTGTAACGACGATAAGTTACAAAAAGTTTCTGTAACTCACCTGTAAGCATTGGACAGGTTATCCACGACAACGATATCATATTTATTGTCGGAGCTCTCTAGTAACGCTGCGACGGTGTGAGAGCCGACGTACCCCGCCCCGCCGGTCACTAAGATCGCCGACGTCATTATCCTGGAATAACAAACCCTTGTCCTTGACTATGTAAAAGCAATGAGCCACCTGAAAGTAAGCTGTCAGCGTCACCCATGAATATCAGTAATACCAAAGGAATCGTCGATGTGTTGCCGGCCAAGAAAGAAGGAACCAGAATGAAGAATGATTTTCAAGCTCCCAGCCTGAACATGGTAAGTCGTGTGGCGACTGACTCGAGAGGGTAAAGAGGGTTTGGAGTGTAGAAGTAAGGAGCCCCATCTCATATTGGCTGGCAAGAAAAACGGTCCAAAGGCGAGCAGTACTTAAATAATGGTTCAAAACCTCACCAAAACCACGGTAGAATAGCTAAGGTGTATGATATTAACTTAGCAGTTGTAGACGGAGTAGAGTGAGGTCTGAGTTGAGTCTGAAGGCATGCAAATGCCCGCCAAGAACGCTCTAACACCTTTTTCTCCAAATGAGCTCGCGGGGGCATTCCGGGCCTCCAGATGTAATTGTAATCTGCAATCATGATTATCATCTCTGGCACAGAGATGGTGCTCCTTAAGTCCTTACTTCTATACTCCAAGAAGGTAGTATTTATCCAGGAGGGCTTTACGGATAGATAAATAGTACCAGTAATATTCACTACTAACCTAGAACCTTCCGTATGTAAATAGCCGACCAACGAGCAGATAGCCAGCCGATGGTAAGGCTGCCACTGACCATGTACTATAAAAAGGCATTATCTGTGTCATTGAGTGCCATGGACAACACGAGAGAAGAACACCCAGCGAGTGTAGAAATATAAAATTTCCGCCTCGCTGAAAATCAAACCCTTCGAATGGCGGTCCGGCGTTACCATTGCGCTATACAGGCCGTGCGTCATAAATTCCTTTTTCTATCAATAAAGATAACAATTACAGGATTGTGTCATTAATGGACATGTTTCCGTCAAGTGCAATGTTGTACTTACTACAGATAAACGTACTAAATCACTTTAACTAATAACCTACTTATAGTATGTACTGATTTGGTTGTTTTACTGAAGGGTATGAAAATCCTACTGAATATGGTTTAACTCAACAACAATAATAAATAAACGTTAACACACTCATACCCCGCACTAGGATTCCCAGTGTCGCGGGTGGCATGGACAACACGAATAACACATCACTAACACCCATGACCCTGGAACAAATATATAACTGTCCCATAAATATCTGCCCCGGCCGGGAATCGAACCCTGGACCCGTCGCTTCCCAGACAGGGTCACTACCAACTAGGCTACGGGGCATACGGGGTTGTCAATCGGTTCAATAAATGAAAAAGTTGTATCAGTTTAACAATTTCCGAACGTTAACATTAAGGGACATGTTTCCCGAAGCGAAACGAGGGCGGGTTTACTAGTGATATCATAAACTCACATCAGTAGCGCCCCGGAAGTGAGCCCTAAATAATGTTATTTTCAAATATCTATCTCTTTATGTCAAATAGGTTCCGTAAATCATAGTTTCTTTCAGTAATGTCATCGAAGTGGATCAAACACTACGACTCGCGTTGAAATGAACGTAACGCATCTATACAGATGGTGTTGTTGTGAGACCGTAAAATTGATTTAAAATGTGCGACAATAAGTCGTGTCGTATTTAATTTCACAGTCTAACCTTCTGCATAACAAAACAACTATAAACGTCATTTAAATTTTTTACGTAATTTATGTAGTTAATCACAGAGATGGGCCTGATGTAATTATGATTACAGATTACAATTTCATCTGGTACATTTTGCCCGATGTATTAATATGACTATATTAATCATGAGTATGCTCTAGGCCTACTCAATTACGAGGGAGACCCGTGCCCAGCATTGAGTCATGATTTATTTATTTAGTCATGATTACGGATTACGATTACCTTTTTTTATGGAATTAAGGTAACAAACGAGCATGCAGCACCACCTTCCGCTGCCGCCCATGACAACTGTGACCGACTTAGAATAAGACTCAAATGGGGACATGGATAGTTATTCCGGTCAGGTGACGGTGTTTGTAATAAAGGACCATCAATAAACTGTCATATAAAAATTGCGCAAAGTTTGTAAAGATTATCTTTTGACTATAAATGAGTTATAAATGGTTCTAAAATGTTATGATCATGGCCCGATAATATCAAATTGGTCTTGTAAAAATAGATTAAAAATATTCGTAACTTCCTTATTTTATTTTACCATAAAGCTTTTTTTATACCGTTGCGTACAAACAATTAAATTATAATAATTATAATTATATATTACATAAGTCGTCTTTGCTCTTTGGCGATTTTTATAAAAACTGAATACAGAAACAGAAAGAAATAGTGACTTAGTAGATTCTACTCTACACATATAGGTAACTATAAATATAAGTACATAGCCAGCCAAGCCAACTCGTAATATTAAAAATTGGTAACTGCCACATAATACCTACTTACAAGCGGTTAAAACCCAATGCACATAATATAATCACATTAATTTATGAGCAAATATATTGGAACAAATAGTCCTGCTGACGTAACAATTTTTATGTTGTTTAATTTCTTTTTTATTTGAATAAATGTTAACTATTATTTAAAAAAATGAAAATTTAATACTAACGTAATAACACTCGTATTTAAACGCGTCTGGCAGCTACGAAGGCCGTCGGGTTACTGCGGTTATCAAATTCGCTATTACAAGCAGATTACCTTATCAACGCTTATATCAAAGTAACTTGAGTGCCACATTGTTTGTTACATCCAATACTATTTTGTAATTCATCATTGATTGCTATTAATACTTAAGAAGTATGTTTGCGTTATAATCCGCGGTTTATTGCCCCTATTGATATTAATACTAATAATGACAAACTAAACTAGTAATGACATGGGTAATTTGATTGCCTTTGTTACTACTGCTGTTGAAAATTGTTAGAGAAACAAATAAGGGTGTTAGTAATAAGTAAAAAAAAAATTATTTTGCAAAATTATGTAAACCCTAGAAACAATACTTATGTATTATTCAGATAACCGATTGTTGTAACTTGTCAAAAGTGAAACCTTTTGAAATTTCATTTAATCGTTAGTAGTAGTCTAGTAGTCAGCGCTCATAGCCTGGCTTGCGTCGATCCTAAAGTTATCAACTGAGTTAAGCAACAGCGGGCCCGATCGGCAGTTGGATGGCTGACCGCTTATGGAAAAAAATCTTGAGTTTTCGTGCTTCCGTGATGTTAGTAAAAATTGTCAAGAAAATCTATTGTATACTTTCAAAGAACTAAGTGCAGAAACAGACAGAAATAGCGACTTAAATAAACGCTTAAATGTGGATCTGTGGCAGATACCTCCTAATAGGGATCTTATAGCTATGTTGCGGGTTGTAAGAACATAAATACAAATGAAAATCATAAATAATTTCAACCTGAAACGAACATTAATCTGTAAAATAAACGTCTGACCCGACAGGAATTCGGTCCCGGGATCGTTCACCAGTTGGCGGGGCTAGCAACTGTCCCACAGTGTCTTGTCGTAGCGTGTCAGGATTCAAAGGGCCCCTAATGTACTATAACACTAACATAGTTCCGAAAACTCTTTAGCTTCAATGAGAATTGTGAGAACAGAGACATCTCTAGTATACTTAACATGAACAGGTGATATGTGAGTGATTAAATTGTATTTAATTTACATTGTATTTTAAAATTTCAAATAAAACACTTAAAAGGTATAGAGGAACATATTGCATTTCAGAATTATTATAATACATTACACGTCAAAGTTATGTATTATTTTTAATAAAGTTAATATCCCAATTGGTTTTATTACTCAAGTTTTGTTACCAGATTATGCTATCTAAGGAAATAATACAGTAAATTTTATCTCAAGAGTAGGTTACATAGATTTATTGTTCCATTATGGGAAATAACTTAAAATATTCTATGACAGACATATTTGTTATTGTTACAGCTATAAAAAAAAAGATTCTAAAACTTAATAGATCTGTATGTTTACAGTGCCATAGTATTTTCGAAAACCGGGTTGGTGGCGCCCTGTCTAGCAAACTAGCTTCTATATTTACAAATATTTATAGACACAGTGATCATGATCACTTTTCGTTAATTTATCAGGGCACATATCGAGTGAACCGTCCGTTCTTTTGCTTCGTTCATTTGCCTTTTTAGTGATTACAAGAAGCTCAAAATGAGTTTAACTGCATGAATTTACTACTTACCCATTTGGTTTCATTTCCCTATAGAACACAACACTCCCATAAAATAACAGACATAAATAACTTCAGTTTACGTCTTCCACATCACGTACGCATTGTACTGTACTGAAACAAAACATTTTACAGCTTCCAATAGGTAGAATAGGTATAAAATTGTGCTGATTCAAATATTTATATTCCTCAATCGTCATGCACTGCACTCTCACTCACTGCTGACTAAATAAAGCCTAAAAGTACGACAATAGTCCAGAATAAGCTTAGTCAAATTCACCTATTCTGCTTTTAATGAAGTGAAAATTAAGAAAATATTAAATTTCATTTTAAATTGGACGATCCCGTATTTTCTCACCTCATCAATCAAATCAAATTGTATACAAACGTTCTGAAACTAATTAACGACATGACATAACTGTCTAAAACTGTTTTGATAACTTTGTTATTATATATCCTTTACAACGATAGCAATTAATTTGAAATTATTTTCTACATCTTAATTAATTTCTAAGCTGGTGTAAAATAGTATCTTACCATTTATATTTAATATATCAAGAACTTTTAACACTGGTTCTTGAACGTAAAATTTGGTGCTGCCATTGATTGAATACAATTTCCCAAACATCAGGACATTTGAAATATTTGAATAAGTTGAAAGTTAGAAACATCAAAATAATACAGTTTTACTCAGATCAATTCCAAAGATCTTAATTTTATTCACTAGTCAACGTTAGCAGAGACGAATTGTAATATTTATATACCCAGATTTATTTGGGAGAATTACTATTGTGACTGGCACACTTTTGAGTTTTGACATTTTCTCATTCTGTCTCTTTTGCTCCCGCTCAGTTTCAAGGTGGATATTTTTACGGGTTTCTTAAGTTTTATTTATAAAACCTGATAAATATTACATGAAATACGAACAGTTCTGATTAATTTATATGCTGGGGGATTGATCAATCTAAAAAGTTATATATTTAGGGTAATGATCACTTAGATATAAACTGGTGACAATTCTTCGGTCCCCTATTCAACGTTGTTATTGTTGATAGATCTGATGAAAACGGCTTAATTTTCAGCAATAAACCTAAATCGGTTTACAAGTAAAGGATGAATGTGCAATTTAGTGGTTTTTACAGTGTTTTGAGATAAAAAATTGCCGTGAAATCTCCTAACCTATACAGATTGAAAAGTGTAGTGTTTTAGCACATTGCAGCTAAGTTCGGTGTATGTGGTTTCAGATGAGTACGAAGATTATGAAAGCGGGTGCCGCTGAGGCGGATCCCTTCGAGACATCGATCTCACAAGCTCTGGTTGAGCTGGAGACCAACTCCGACCTCAAAGCCCAGCTTAGGGAGCTATACATTACTAAAGCTAAAGAAATTGAACTGCACAACAAGAAGGTAATATTCTCAACATTGTATATTTGTCTTGGCCTCGTATATCAGGCATAGCTCCAGAGTAAATTAAGAGTTTAGTAGTCCTTATGCAAAATGTTCTTATGTAGCCGGCAGGTCACAATCATTGATAAGCATTTGCTGTTTAATTATAACAACCATGAAGAATGGAACATGTCCTGTGAAATATGATTTTAAACTTAATTCATTGTGGATTGTATATATTTTATAAGGATAGGATAATTATTCTGCATACATTTTGACCCAGTTGTGTAGACAATGTGAGTTGTATGTGACCCTGATCCATGCAAAATACATATTGTGAGTACCCATATAATAAAATGCCCTGTAAAGCAAGTTAGGACTCCGGAATTTTTTCCACAGAGTCCTGTATCAAATCATCTGGTATACCTTCTGTCACAACTGGTACTATCTATATATGCTTGCATATGGCACCATTTTATTATTAACACTAAAACATTACTTTCAGTCAATCATCATCTATGTGCCGATGCCCAAACTGAAGGCATTCCAGAAGATCCAGATCCGTTTAGTGCGCGAGTTGGAGAAGAAGTTCAGTGGCAAGCATGTCGTGTTCATTGGCGACCGTAAGATTCTGCCCAAACCCAGCCACAAGACTCGTGTTGCCAACAAACAAAAGAGGCCACGATCCAGGTATCTTATTATTTTTGGATCTGATATTGTCTGAATTTTAAAAATCAACGAGTGGACTTGCCCCTTGCTTCAAGAAACATACATTTTTTCTCAAATGTTGTCAAGGTACAGACTTATTATGGGTTTTATTTACAGTTACATTAAACAGTTTTATTATGGGTATAGATAGTAAAAATGGGATGGTAGCTAGCTATCATACATGAGTATTGTCAAGTTTAAATTGGGTGGTATAGTCCAGTGACCTCCATCACGAGGGATCTGGCTCAATAGCTTTGTCCATTGTTCAGCAAGTGCTCCACGAGTTGTTACGAAGTTCTTTTCTATTGTGCAAAAAGGAAAAAAGTAACGGTACCTTTTTCTCGGTTTGTCAACAATTTTTACTAACTTCAATGATATTTAATAAAAAGTCCCAAGATTATCTTTTAATTTAGCACAGTTGCTACTTTGTTGTTACTATAAGTATGAGTTTGGCTAGTTAAAATGCCTGGTTGACAGTTTTGGTCGTGTGGATGTGTACAATTTGTCTGTGTCCCCATTCAGTGCTAACCAGACTACTGTGTATAAACCCTTTTGTTAAGCATATATTTTGTATGCATGGGATGTCAATAGGATTCAGTGATTTTTAGGTATCTGTGCTCTTAAGGGTAAAAACTGAACCCTATTAAAATGCCTCCGGTGTCTGTCTCTTCGTCAGTCACAGGGCTCTTATTGCTTGAACAGAAATAGGTAGATACCAGGAATTTTCACAGAAAACATGCTAATTTCTTTTTCGTTCCATTGCCACATAAATTTATAACTTGTTAAATTGTTTTCAGGACCCTCACATCAGTGTATGACGCTATTTTGGAGGACCTGGTGTTCCCCGCTGAGATTGTTGGCAAGCGCATCAGGGTCAAGCTGGATGGCTCGCAGCTCATCAAGGTTCACTTAGACAAGAATCAGCAGACAACCATTGAACATAAGGTATTTATATCACTAATAATTATTTCTTAGAATTTTTGTTTATGATAGCTATTTTGTCTATGAGGACTGCATGCAAAGAGAGGGCTCCCGGGTTTGAATCCCGGCCGGGGCAGATATTTATGTGACAGATAAATGTTTGTTCTCGGGTCATGGGGTGACAGTGATATGTCATTTGTGTTGTCCATGCCACCTGCAACTCGGAATCCAGTCCCCCGCACCGCGCTATGGGTGTTTATTTATTTACTTTATAAAACCATAATACTTGAATAATGGTTACAGTATGTTGCACTACTTTTTTGAAATAATACAAATATTTTCAACAATAATATTGATTATTAAGTCTATATTTTGGTTTGTTGCGATTTCGTGGCTACCAACATGTGTTGGCATGGTGATGTTATTTTTCCATTACATTTTGAATTCAGCATCCATGACAACTGCGACCGTCATAGAATAAGGCTCAAATGCGGACTAGGATGGTTGGTTCAGTCAGCAAACAGTGTTAGAACATTAGTCCTGTTAGTTCCTGTTCTGCTGCGTACATTACTGTGCATCCCTAATTTTAAGCATGTATGGCAATTACGATAGCAATTCCTGTGTGTATATTAATACTAGTAAACCCGCCCTCACTTCACTTCGGGAAACCTGTCACTTAGTATAGTACCCAAGTCCAAAATTGTTAAAAGCTTTATTTCCACGCTCGTTATTTTTCATTTTGCGAAAAACTTTAACATATTATACATATAAACTTTCCGCTTGAATCATTATATCTATTAAAAAAAACCCCATCCAAAATCAAGATCTAAGCATACATAGGGACAGAGAAAGCGACTTTGTTTTATACTATGTAGTGATTATACATTGTTGTTTGTTACAGGTGGATACCTTCCAGTCTGTATACAAGAAGCTGACGGGGCGCGAAGTGACATTCGAGTTCCCCGAACCCTACTTGTAAACTTAGCACTATGACTTTACAATAAAATTTAAAACTTATTTATGTATTTTCATTATGATACCCTTTGTAACGACTTGTTCTTTTGGTATAGCCCTGTGCAAAAGTATTAGGCAACCCAATTATTTTGAAATCTTTAAGGAATATTTTTGTTATTGTTTTACGATGGCATTGGTGAAGTAATTTTTATGGTCTTGTATTTTTAAGGATTTTAACATTAATGCTTTACTAGTGCTTGTAGTGAAAATATTTATTTTAGTTTAGTCACATAAGTGATTTATACTTTTGCACAAGGCTGGGCGTACGAATAATACATTGACAATAACCCCATATTTTAACTTCACTAACTTGTACCTACTTAATCGCGTGTCACATGTGTGACTTTATTCTGTTATGTGTAGCATAATAAATAAATGATTGATGATCAGACCGCACTGGACCACAACAATATTAACTATACTCAGGATTGGTTAAAAAAGAAAAACGCCACAATATAATTATAATTTATTATTGCTTCATTTGATTTAATGATCAGTCTATAAGTATACACTGTACCTACGCGCTTATAAAATGTTCCACAACACTAGCATGTGTCAACAGAAATATTACGTTAAGAGAGCATAACATAAATCATCAGTAAGGGGGCGTCCATAAATTACGTGAGGTGTTTTTTTAAATTTTCTGATATAATAATTAATAGAATAATTTTTTTTGTTTCATCAGAAAAAAAATTGCGTGATATTTGCCGAGACCCCCCTCTCTCCAACGTAAGATTAGATGAGATTTGACTCGACCCCCTCCCCCCCCTTAAACACCTCACGTAATTTATGGACGCACCCTAAGATTGAAATTAAAATTTAATAAATGAAACAAAATAACCATAATATCATGTGAAAATGCAAACCAGTCTCAAAATACCCATTTTATAATCATTCCGTATTAAAGTTCGTATTCCCGCGTAAAATTAACTTGTTAATAATCTAGGTACAGATATCAATTACCAGTTTTTAGATTTCAACAACGTCCCTTCGCTTTCATTATAAGATTCCATACATTATGAACAAATTAAGACCTTACGTTGATGAAAATATTTTTTCACTTCTCTTTTGACAACAATTTCGAAATTTATTCTACAGTTGATATCTGTTGTAATCCTAAAAATATAACAAACTTATCAATAAAATTATATACAGCTTTTAAAGGCACCGATCACCTCTTGTAAATCTAAAGTTTGACCTAAATATAACAATGGCCCAATTTATTTTTTACATAATAGGTACGCAATAATATATCAATTGATATCAATAGCACGTAATAACCTACGCAATATACTATACACAAACAACCATAATATTTTTAAATTAATCTCTAATTATAATAAGACGGTGCAAAATATTTTGTGACCTCCGTCAAATCGATGAAAAATAAAATTACTAACATAGTTTTGTTTTGTGATTCGATATTTTATATAGTTTGCATAAAACCCTATTTAAAAAAAAACTATACACAATGTGACTGTTGTAAAAATTAGTAAATTTTAAATTGCATTGAGATTTGTATTTTCTCTCTTATTTTTCGACCGACAACGAGTCGGCGACACGTTTGGTACTATTTACAATATCCACTAGAGGTCAGTGTGCATAAAGAATTGACATATTTTAAAGACGCCCATATAAATTTAAACTAAGTTTAAAGTCGATGTATTAATCCCTAATGAATAAAATCATAATAAATTGAAATACATTGCTGTACTGTAGGGCATAATTAGGGCGTAATATCTGTTCTATAAATCATGAAACTATTATATTCATTGATTGCAATTGTTATATAAATGTACACCTTTGAGAACATTTTGGAGCTCTACATAAAACCTGTACACCTTTGAGAACATTCTGGAGCTCAGGTGGGCAGGTTTCCTCAAGATGTTTTCCTTTACCGGTGCAATGATAATTAAATTCTAATACGCACATAATTTTTGAATTAGAGGTGCGTGTCTTTTTTTTTATTGAACCGTGCGAACACCCCTGGTTTTAAATATGGGAATAGTGGTGACCGAAGGGTCTCTTGGAGGTACAAGACACGGCAGGGGGTACCCTAACCTCATGGCATCCCTATATGAAAATGCCACGAAATCCTTATTTTTGTTTATGTAACTACCATGAGCATCATTGAAATTTCAACTTTATACTCATAGTAGTGAGTTATGTTTCGCTTCGTCGCTTAAAAATACCCGGCAGTGCCGTCTAGGGCGCATATTACACATCTCGTTCGACGGCTATCGCATAAAAACAAGCTGAAACCCTAACCTTATTACTGAAAACGAGACTAATGATTTTCGTCACAGAGCCACGGCTAAATACTATAGTTCATTGTGATAAAAGTCTGGCATTGGCGCCTGTGAGTCATTTGCATTCACATTCACTCCATTGTCACTCGGCTTTATGATTTTGATGTAGTTGACTGGCACTAAAGCTGCGTTCACATTGTCAGTGGTACCCATCAGCCAGCCGGAGTTCCAAAGCCTCCCCTGCAGCGACTGGCACGCCAGAGTGATCACTTGGTTCGTTTTGAAGCTCAGTTCTTTTGGTGACGACGCGGTGTAGTCGTACGACGCGATCGCGCGTAACGGATTCTGCCACGTTTTTGGGTCGTTCACTGAAAAGGACACAAATAAATTAATGACTAACTGACCCCGTAGACAACCCGTGCAACATACATACTATTATTTATATCTCAGGTTCTAAACAGCGTATTAAGATCATTGACTTATTATTACTATGGACATCTAATCTCATACTAAAATCGCGATAAAAATGTCCCAGTCAGTTATGTCATGTCATGTCATGCAGTTAACAAGGTAATTTAAGCACTAAAATTATTACATCACGGTTTAATTTTGATTGCAGTCGTGAACGCGGAATTGTTTATCTCCTTGAGTTTTGTTGCTCATTTGGCTCGGACATTTTTCAGCGCGGACCCGACGTCCATAATAATAATAAGTCAATGATTAAGATGAAATATGCACCAGTTTCTGAATTTAACTCCCAGATATACAACTGCGAAAACCGCATCGAATTTCGTTCAGTATTTTACCGTGATGCGCGGACAAACCTACAGACAGACAGATAAAAATTCTAGAAATTATTTTTACTTCTATTGGCCATAGGAAGCTATTTCTCAAATATCTCCTATGTTATGTACAAACATAAAACAGTTACGTTTTTATTATGCTGATGATATTTGGGGCTGGATGAATTCTGGGCGGCATGGGTATGTAGATACTAGGCTATTGATTGTTACGTATACCTAGAGATGTTATGGTATGGTATGGTGGTAAATGCAAAAAATGACGTTCATAAGTGTATTGAAAATACCTACTTACATGAAATAAATGATTTGAGTTTGAGTTTATTACTTAGGATTTATAAATGAATTCAAAGGCAACTGTGGGTAATTATACTTAAGTACGATTCTAACTTATTATAATTTTAATCACTTACTTGAGTAATATAAACATTATTTTGTATTAACGTGTAGATAAAACAATGTTCTATACAAAATGACCTTTGAACTTAGTACCTACCTAACCATCGAGTATAGAAGTAAGGAGCCATTATATTTTTATTTAAATTTTAAAGTATTTTTAATATAAATATGTGACAAATTATTATAGACGACACCGTAGCCTACTTGGTAGTCCTGCCTGCGTAGCGAGGGCTCCCGGGTTCGATTCCCGGCCGGGGCAGATGTTTATGTGACGGATAAATGTTTGTTCTCGGGTCGTGGGTGTTAGTGATGTGTGATTCGTGTTATCCATGCCGCCCGCGACACAGGGAATCCTAGTGCGGGGGTATGAGTGTGTTAACGTTTATTTATTATTTATTAAGCGACATCAAGTACCTACACGGTTATTGCCTTTCTTTAAGTTACGTGAAGATTCGCAGTATGACAACCACACTCAGTGTTATCTTGATAAGTTTGATGATTACACAAACGTTTATTACACAATAATTATCTACTTTTTTATTACCTACACGCGCGCGCCCCGCCAGCTACTTAGCTGGCTAGCCGCTAATTTAAAATTTTAATTAGTTTCTTGTTATCGCTTTTTCTTTGAGCAATCAAATTAAATATTAGATACTCTTAGGTCAAACGCTGTCTTGTCTATGATTATAAACCGCACTGTCTTGGAGCTGTAAGGCTGGGGTATAACAATAATTGCCTCGTGGTATTGTCTTACCCCAGCCAGCAATGAGTTATATTGACAACTCATTGCAAATCATTGCAAGGATATTTAATGTAATTTTATTTTTTAAATAATTTTTACTTGTTTCTATTTAAGTTATTTGTGTACTTAACAACAGCAACAGTACAAGCATAACATACATACATACGAATAAACAAAATCTTCCAACATTGACAAAAATAAAATTAACCCGATAGAATAATACAAACCACATTACGTAGGTACTTAAGTTTACCATTAATATAGTAATGTTTTTATTTAAAATGAATAAAACAAGAATTTGTTTGAATTTGACTAGCGATCAGCTGAACACCAACGAGCTATTTTTCGCTGCTGAACACTAACAGATAAAGCGCTACTCGTATTTTCTTACGAGATAACAATATTATGATAAACCTTGATATTGAATTGAATA
Organism: Ochlodes sylvanus; assembly: GCA_905404295.2. Classification (NCBI taxonomy): domain Eukaryota; kingdom Metazoa; phylum Arthropoda; class Insecta; order Lepidoptera; family Hesperiidae; genus Ochlodes; species Ochlodes sylvanus. The sequence continues at coordinate 4,236,428 of FR990149.1, forward strand.
CAACGTATGTACGACTGTATTGAACTCTTATCGCGGTTTCTTACTGCCAGAATATATTAAAATTTAAACTATGCATGTTGAAGTACATTTAAGTACATGGTTATGTGTAACTGACATGACATGTTACACATAAATTAAAAGAATACGTATTAAAAATCCACTTAACACAGCCAATCCTTTTATTCGCGTGATCACTGATCTTTGATGGAACCACACCTACAAACCTATTAATACTCCGTTCTGACTGCGTAATAAATATTAACCTCACCTGGACACATACACCGGCATAACAATAGGATTTCGTAACTTAAATGGACAATGAACCCTGAACTCAAATGAAATATTCTTGTATCAACCACATCATTACCGAAATCTTTACTTTAAAAGAATATAATTATATACTTTGATAATAAAGATTTACATGTAAATGAATATTTATGATATTATTTAACGTCAAATTTTCTTTTTTTTTTCATATTATGCAGAATAATTATTATCAATTCTCATCAAAGAGCGTAATTTAAACACTGTGTTCACGTTTGTCGATGGTTTAAAAAATATAATTAGTCTATGACAGTTTTGTCTATGCGCAGTCGTTCTGTCGTCGTCGAGGAGTTAGCATGGCGGGCGCGCGAACTTGCTAATTCCAAAATTATCGTTGTCGTTTTCGTATTTTTCGTTCTCGTTTTATCGTGGCGAGCACTCAGTGCAAGAGCCTAATATTAATCATTTGTCGAGTCCAAACGGGCTAATCTATCGTTAAACAATATAGTTTATATGGGACTGATAGTTGCGGAAAAGGGTAGTCCACGTGGAAGATACAAGAGCCAAGGAGTTGGAGAGCGAAAAACTGGTGTAAGTCTGCGCAGCGTCAGTTAGCTCATATATACAGTAAGAAGAAACCTCGGTGAGTAACCTTTTGGAATCACACCTAATCTTGCACACTATCAGTCTCTCGCTCAAATATACAGTCCACTATTCGTATCGAAGGGTGCTTCGGCTAATAACTGGAGCACACGTCTTTATCTGGCTCCTCGAACGGAACAACCATTTCTCTAGCCCTAGCGCCAGAAGAAACAAACGTTTCTTTTGGTCCCGCGAGCCGGATAAAAATAAAACATTTTTTTGGTCCTCGAGCCGCATAATTTGATAGGCGGCTATAGATAATTTGAGTAATACTTTGTCGTAACTTTCGATCGTGATTTTGCACGAACTATTTATCGAATCACACTAAAGTGATATAATTTTGTTAGTATTTGTCGTCGTAAACAAAATTATATCGGTTTTCGTAGTGTATTTTATCGTAATTTCGTTAAGTATTAATGTAAAAATTAAATACGTAAATATCGAAAAGTTGAGGGTATTTTAATATAGACGCGTAATTCTTTCGTTTCTATTTTGTGGCATCATCCTTCCGCCATATTCCGGCTGTCATTCTGTCGGTTTCCGGTTATCGTAGTGTCATTGTCAAACGACAAGTAGTTTGGCATATTCTCGTTATGACAGCTTGACATATCCGTCATTTGACTTTGAGGTTTCTGTCAATTTATGAATGTTATTTTCGTGTCGTATGAGTTGTCGAGGTTAAGTAAACAATAATATTAGTTTTCGTTTGTTTTTATTAGTTTATTTAACTTCATTTTCGTTTAAAAACTATTATAATGTCGACAGATAGCCCAAATAGTCGCGATGGAGCCGATGTTAATCGTATTGCGAGGGATTATGCTATGTTTAGAGTGGAGTTGATGGAACAAAGTGATTTAATTGGTTATACTGAATTGGATATCAAAGAATTGGCTGAAGAGTTTCACAGTGCTCAACGTAATTTGTTATTGTCGCTTAGTTCTCAACATCAAAGAAAGAATGAACATTCTGTGACTGTAGACTTTGATTTAAAAGTAAAGAACATCAAAAGCAGAATGCAACCTTTATTACAAGTAGATAATAAACCAGTTATTCAGGATGGTTCCTTGTCTGCAAAGTTACCCAAGATTAATATAAAACCGTTTGACGGATCAATCGAAAATTGGGTATCGTTTATCCAATTATATGACTCCTTAATACATAAAAGAAACATCTCAAACATTGAAAAGCTTCACTACTTAATGTCATGTGTACAAGGTAAGGCATATAATTTGATCAAAAACTTCCCTTTAACTGATGATAGCTATGTTGATGCATACAACACTTTGTCGAAATACTATAACAATAAGCGTCAAATGGCTATGATCTACTATGAAAAGCTCTTGCATTGTGAACCAATTAGAAATAAGTCTCGTTCTGAATTAGAGAGAATTTATCGTACGTTTTCGGATAATTTGGCTGTTTTGGAAAAATACAATTTACCTGATAAAAACTTTATGTTGTTTCAATTGTTGTGGTCAAAATTGGATAGGGCAACTAGGGAATCTTTCCAATTAGAATTTAATTCTGATGAAATTCCAGAATATTCTGAACTTCATAATTTTATTGAAAAGCATTATTGGGCTTTAGAGATTACTAAGTTGCCTAATAGTCGTGACCCTGTTGTTGTTAAAAATAATAATAAAAATAAACCTTCTCTTGTCGTATCGCAGCCTAAATTAAATTGTATTTATTGTTCGGGCCAACATATCCTTAGCACTTGTGAAGGATTCTTAAAATTAAATTCTCGCTCTCGTTTTGATTTTGTTAAAGCCAAAAGTCTTTGCATTCTTTGTTTCTCTCCATCTCATCATGTTAAAAATTGTCGTTCAACCCATCGTTGTAGTCATTGTAACTTCTCACATAATAGTTTGTTGCATTTTGGTAAAATTATTCCCAGCAAAGATTGTACTGAAGATCCTAATAAAAATAGCATTGTTTTGACATCGGTGGCACACTCCACAAATAATATTCTTTTCTCGACCGCTAAAGTTTTAATTTTGGACTTAAAGGGTGTTTATCGACCCATTCGGGTATTACTTGATTGTGCTAGTGCATGCAATTTTATTACTGAATCATGTGTAAAGCTATTGGGGTTACCTATAAAACAAAATATGCTCACTGTGAATGGGGTTGGCCATTCCGTGACCGAACACTTGGGTTCAGTAACTTGTAATATAAAACCATTAAATTCACATCCAAGTAATCAATTTAATTTTGAAGCTTTAGTGTTGCCATCAATATGTGCTGACCAACCATCTGAAATTATCGACTTCTCGCAGTGGTCACACATACAGAACTTACATCTTGCTGATCCAGATTTTGCGACGCCTGGTCCTATAGACATGCTTTTGAGTGCAGATATTTTCTCGTCTTCGTTGCTGCCTGGTCTTAAGCATGGTGGGCGGGGTAAACCAAATGCATTAAATACCATTTTCGGTTGGATATTGATGGGAAGTGTTGACACCCCTCTCGACACATATAATAATAATAAAAATTGTTTTTTCGTTTCACCCTTGTCGAATTTGTCGTTAGAAAATTCCTTAAAAAGGTTTTGGGAAGTGGAAGATGTCTGTTCTCCAAATAATAAATTTTTGTCGAAGGAGGAACAGGCATGTGAAACTTATTTTGTCGAAAATTATTATCGTAATCTTGATGGTCGATTTGTAGTACCTCTACCCTTTCTCGACTCTACAAATAGACCTACCTTTTCGAACTCTCGTGAAATAGCTTTAAAAAGATTTTCGTCGTTAGAGCGAAAGCTAAATTTAAATTCTGAATATAGGAAAGCTTATGTCAACTTCATGACGGACTACCTAACATGTGGTCACATGGAAGAAGTAGCGCCACCTTCAACAGATGTGGGGAATTTCTACTACATACCACATCATGGTATTTTGCGACCCGATTCAGTGAGCACTCCTCTTCGCACGGTATTCGATGCAAGTTGTAGAGACGCGAGAGGCCTGTCATTAAATGAAACTCTACATGCGGGTCCTAAGCTACAGACTAACATTTTCGATTTGCTCGTACGTTTCCGTTGGCATGCTGTCGTTTTTACTGGTGACGTGAAACAGATGTACCGGCAAATACTAGTTCGTAGTGAAGACGCCGATTATCAGCGTATCCTCTGGCGCCCCTCTCCGAAAGAGCCTATAAAGGACTACCGGCTTCGCACAGTTACCTATGGCGTTTCATCAGCCCCATTTCAAGCGCTTCGCACAATGGCACAATTAGCCTCGGACTCTACTAAAGATTTTCCATCTGGCTCTGCCATTCTTGGTAGAGACATTTATGTAGATGATATCGTGTCAGGTGCAGATTCCATAGAGCAAGCTTTACAATTACGATCCGAGCTCACAAATATTTTGTCATCTGCTGGTTTTCATTTAAGAAAGTGGACGTCTAACTCTATCGAATTTTTTGTTAACCTTCCATCGTCTGACTTATATTCAGAAGACTTTAAGCATTTCGAAGAATTAAATGAATTGTCGTTAAAAATTTTAGGACTTTTATGGCATCCACAATCTGACAGTTTTCGTTTTCGTGTCAGTAGCAATGATGAGTATAGGTGTACGAAACGTATCATCCTTTCGAATATTGCACGGATTTACGACCCGTTAGGATTTCTCGGCCCAGTCACTTTTTATCTTAAATACCTACTACAGCTACTTTGGACTTCGGGCGTGTCGTGGGATGATCCGGTGCCTTCTCATATTGCACATGAGTGGTCGCGCTTTAGGTCTCAATTGTCGTCGTTGGCTACCATAAATATTCCTCGTCGTATGGTAAATTCAAATACGTCATTGCAGTTACACGGTTTCTGTGATGCTTCAGAACGTGGCTATTGTGCAGTCACATATTTTCGTTGTGTCGATGTCAACGGTATTGTATCCGTTCAATTTTGTTGTGCAAAGACAAAAATTTCGCCTTTGCGCAGATTGTCGATTCCAAGAGTCGAACTGTTATCTGCTGTCTTACTGTCCACTCTGATAGAGTTGGTGATGGTTGCTGTAGAACCCTTTCACGCAGTTGAAAATATTTTCGCGTGGTCTGACTCGACTGTCGCTCTAGCTTGGATCAAGTCTTGTCCATCTAAATGGCAAACCTTTGTCGCCAATAGAGTCAGCCACATTCAAAGCAAAGTAGCTCCAGAAAATTGGCGTCATGTCAACTCTACATCTAACGCTGCTGACTGTGGTTCCCGTGGAATGCTTCCCGCTGACCTAGCGGATTGTGACATATGGTGGAAGGGCCCTTCATGGCTTATAGAGTCGGAAGAAAAATGGCCGCAGTCGTTGTCGTCATCCATACAGGACACAGACTCTATCGAAAAGGAACAGCGGATACATAGTCTTGTGACATCTCAAAATTTAAATTTTGTCGATGAATTACTTCATAAATTTTCGTCGCTTTCAAAGTTAAAGCGTGTCTTGTCGTATTGTTTTCGTTTTCTGCATAATTGTAGGAAATCTTGTCGTAAAAATAAATTAATTGGTTCATTACAACCATGTGAGCTTAATAGAGCTTTCACATTCTTGGTAAAACACACTCAACTAAATTCGTTCTCTGAGGAATTAGAGAGTTTAGGTAAGGAGTTGCCTAATGCGTTACCTAAACCCCTGCGTAAGTTGTCGCCTTTCGTAGATAGCGCGGGTGTTCTCAGGGTGGGCGGTCGGCTGGCTAGAGCCAATGTAGAGTTCGATGTTAAACATCCGATACTGTTGCCTCGTAATCATAAATTTACCTCTTTAATTATCGATGAGTATCATAAGAAATTTATGCATCCGGGTTCTCAGACTCTACAAAATTTGCTGTCGCAGGAATTTTGGATCCTGTCGCCCAAACGTGCTATTAGGGAAGTCATCTCCAAGTGCATTAAATGTTTTCGAGCACATCCTAAACCCATTCCTGCTCCTTTAATGGGAAATTTACCATCCTATCGAGTGAACCAAATTAAACCTTTTTCGTCTGTCGTTATCGATTTTGGTGGACCTTTCGATATAGCTCTCGGTCGTGGTAGAGGCGTCAAGACCTTCAAGGGTTACATTTGCGTGTTTGTGTGTACTAGTACCAAAGCGATTCATTTGGAACTCGCTTCAGAATTATCAACGGAGGCTTTCTTAGCTGCTTTGGGAAGATTTATTGCGCGTCGTGGTAGATGTGCCCACATTATTTCCGATCAAGGAAGAAATTTTGTTGGTGCCAATAACTATCTTCAAGGCATTATGCAGGAAGCTGCGCAGTCTCAGGAGATTAAGTTTTCGTTTAATCCCCCTGGGAGTCCGCACTTCAATGGACTCGCAGAAGCCGGCATTAAATCGGTCAAGACTCACCTCGCTCGTGTCATCGGCACTCAGCGCCTCACGTTCGAAGAACTCTCCACCGTTCTCACACAAATTGAAGCGATGTTAAATTCTCGTCCCTTAACACCTCTAAGTTCCGATGCCAATGATTTTTCGGCTTTGACTCCGGGTCATTTCCTGACTCAAGAACCCCTTTCGATTCTTCCAGCAGAGGATTTTGTCGATCAACACGTTAGCGTACTCCAACGTTGGAAGTTGATTCAGAAAATGCATCAGGATTTTTGGCGTCGCTGGCATCTAGAGTACATCCATACGCTTCAACAACGACAAAAATGGAACAAACACCAAAATAATATTACTGTCGGTTCATTAGTGCTCATAATTAATGAACAAACCAGTCCACTTAAGTGGAATTTAGGTCGGATCGTGGCTCTACATCCCGGTTTCGATGGGATCTCTCGTGTAGCCACAGTGAAGACAGCCTCTGGGCAATATAAAAGGCCATTGGTAAAGCTTTGCCCTTTACCCATGGTTGAATAGTTTCTCGTTTTCGTATTGTCGTTAGCTCTATCGTTAGTTATAATAGTTTTAACTAAATATTTTCGTATCTTTATCGATTTCTCGTAATTTATTACAAAATAGCTTCTCTCGATCAATCAAACTGAGCTCTCTCGTCAGTTTGTTGATATAAAAACTTTGTCGCTAGCGTAAACTAAGCATTTTTCGTTAGATTTTGTCGATTTTTTCGGTAAATAGCTAGTATTTAGGTGGGCGGAATGTTCACGTTTGTCGATGGTTTAAAAAATATAATTAGTCTATGACAGTTTTGTCTATGCGCAGTCGTTCTGTCGTCGTCGAGGAGTTAGCATGGCGGGCGCGCGAACTTGCTAATTCCAAAATTATCGTTGTCGTTTTCGTATTTTTCGTTCTCGTTTTATCGTGGCGAGCACTCAGTGCAAGAGCCTAATATTAATCATTTGTCGAGTCCAAACGGGCTAATCTATCGTTAAACAATATAGTTTATATGGGACTGATAGTTGCGGAAAAGGGTAGTCCACGTGGAAGATACAAGAGCCAAGGAGTTGGAGAGCGAAAAACTGGTGTAAGTCTGCGCAGCGTCAGTTAGCTCATATATACAGTAAGAAGAAACCTCGGTGAGTAACCTTTTGGAATCACACCTAATCTTGCACACTATCAGTCTCTCGCTCAAATATACAGTCCACTATTCGTATCGAAGGGTGCTTCGGCTAATAACTGGAGCACACGTCTTTATCTGGCTCCTCGAACGGAACAACCATTTCTCTAGCCCTAGCGCCAGAAGAAACAAACGTTTCTTTTGGTCCCGCGAGCCGGATAAAAATAAAACACACTGTAATCTATTTACTTCTGAAAATATTAAATCAATTATAATTTTCACAATTTTCGTCATTTTGTCGGGACGTTTTTTACCCCGATAATCTCAGAAACAGTTTAACCAATTTTTCTGATGTTTTAACTCATACTTACTAGTAAGCTTTAAGTAACATTTACGGCTTGTTTTATATCACGGTTCACAAACAAAAGGAGTCTAATGTATGTATACATTGGCGTAGTCTCGAAGTGTGTGTTTCTATAATATGCACACTCACATGATTCATTAATAGCCGACGTGACGCCCCTCATCATCCTGAGCACGATGTATGGCGCCGCTGCGATAACACCGAAGAAGAGGAGAATAGGCCAACTGGAACCTTTACTGCGCTGATCTGGTGTCGCAGTGCCGGTCTGCGTGGCGGCCACAGCCTCTGCCCAGGCCTGGAAACATTTATTTATTTCACTTTATTGAAAGATCTAAAGTATTCTAAAGCTAAGAATTAAAATGGGCGGACTTAATGACTAATGGCATTCGATACCAGCAAACGCTTGAGGTAGGTGTTCAATACAATGGCTTCAACCCATTGATGGCCCACTACTGAGCACGGGTCTGTCCTCATACCTGAGGAGGCCTAGAGCATACTCCACCACGCTGCTCCAGTGCGGATTAGTGGCCAACCCAAGTGTCAGAAATTTTTAAGCCACCCGAAGGTATCCGACATGGCTTAACGACTGCTACCAAATGGTAACAACCGGGACCGACGGCTTTACGTGCCCTCCGAAGCACGGAAGCGGTCAAGAAATTTAGCCACTAGCGGTCACCCACCCAACTACCGACCGCGCCCGCTGTTGCTTAACTTTGTCGATCACTTGAGATCGACGCAAGTCGCCGGGCTATGAGCGCTTCAATACAATATTCAATACAAATACATTCACCATACACATGTGACTTTTTTTTGTAAATAGCTTGGAAACTAGCAGATGAATAATCTAATGGTAGGCGGCCACGGTCTTCCGTGGACATCAGAAGCCATTTGCCCCTCCCCCTTGTCCCCCATGGGAGATTGTGAGATTCGTCTCGCCCCTTTATCACTTGACCACAACCCCATCTGATGGTAAGTGGAGATAAAGACTAAGATAGGACCTGCCTGGAAGGAGAGACTGCAAGAGTCATCACCATACAATTGCTACTACTGAAAAGGTGATCAACAAGAAAACAATCATAAACAACTTACTTTAAATTCATCTTCTGTCCTGATACCCAACATCACCAGCAGTTTCCTTATTAACCAGTTAAGTGTGCGCACCACCGCAAAGGTGGACCAAAACTGGGCAAAAAGAGATCTTAGGCGACCAAAGTTTTCTGCCACACCTGGTGAAATTCGAATACCATGTTAATGATAAACTAATTGATTTATTTAAAAACATTAATTATGTACATTTAATCAATTAAATTCATTTATTTGGCAATATTCCCTGTTCTTATAGCTTTCACTGTTGAATTAAAATACACTGAAATAATTTATTGATTAATACAATGATTAGAGGCAATTGGGTCACACTAATAATTTTGTTGGCCTATACCCCTCACACAGTGAGAGGAGACCCGTGCCCAGCAGTGGGACAGTTATGGGTTGTGATGAATAATTTTGTAAACAAAATTTTTTTTGATGTGTTTGTTGTATTTTGAATGATTTCTTTGAATTTTTGGTTCTTGTTTATTCGAATAACCGATAAACAAGCATACAAATCATTAAACACATTAGCTGCGGCGATCGTAATAGTCTATGGAAAAAAAACACGATGTATACGTGGTCAGCAACTAACGTGTAATTCATACATGTCATCACATCAGCAATACCAAATAAAGAAGGAAGAAAGAAGATACCAAGTTCTTCTACGCATGTGACCAAAATTTATATTGTATCAATGTACTGCACCACTTACCCAATATAGCTCTAAAAGAACTAGTCAAAGCAAAGAATGTACTCTCCATCATCATAGCAACACTACCAACTGCATGAACCAGGCTTTGTATTGAGTCAAAGGCTGGCCTTGTACTGTCTTCTGCCAATTGGATAAACCTGCAAAATTGTGTCATTATTTCACCAGTCACAATTGTCCTTTACTTCTTAAATAAAATAAATAAATAACGCTACACACTCATAGACACTAGGATTCCCTGTGTCGTGGTTGCCATGGACAACACACAAGACAAGAACACACACACCCAGACCAAGAACGGAAGTTTAAATTCATCAATAAAATTTCCACCTTGCTGGAAATCGAAGCCCTAAAACCCTCGGAACGGTGATCCGGCGTGTTAACCTTTGTGCCATCCAGGATGTCATAAATAAGTTGTATACATAAATAAATGCTTACCAACTGTTACAAAATCAACAAACAATATTTTTCAACATAAATACTTGCCCTGGCGAGCAATCAAACCTGGACAACTAACTTCCTAGGCATGGTCCCTATCAACTACGTTATAGAGAAACTGAGAAAGTATAAGTAAGTAAACTAAGTCTTTATAACTATATATACATTATAGGAGTAAGAACTCCTAGGAAGCTCTACATAATATTAAAAACATGTGATAGATAAATATTAGTTTTTCATGTATGTATATGCATCAAGGTGTCATATTGATTTATCATTTTATTTATTTATTTGCATAAAAAGTTAACTTGTCTTACCAAGTTGCTAATGGCATATAATTTATTAATAAAACATGTACAACGTAAAATACACACACAACCTACACCTTACTTTACTAAAACAATGAAACTAAAACTAAAAATCTTAAAAATTGTTAAAATTTAAAACTAAAAAATTAAAACTTCTAATTGTTTATTACTCTTTGGAGACAAAATACCTAACTGGGTAAAACTAGTTTTGTAATAATTTGTAGCTTGGTAGCATGTGCAATTAAAACATTTACATCCTTCCTTGTTGTTAGTAGCCCCATAATATATTATGACGTAGACAGAAAATGCTTAACACATATTGCATATTATTCCTCAAGATATATAAAAGATACTTTATTGTAGTTAATTGTCCATGAATCAGGCTTTGGTTAAACACTGAGCATTTTGACCTTCAATAAATGGTATCCCAACTGCCTGGTCCACTGAGGACACAGGTATTAGAAGCACAATTCATTTAGTTATAAAACAGTTGTACGTTAATTAAAGCACTTTGTCAACCATTTTGTAAAAGTTGTAAATTACCTGCTCTCAATATTTCCATGGTGCATAGGTCCGAACCCATTATATCCACTGTAAGGACTCATACCCCCCATCCCAAATCCTCCCATACCGTACCCACCTCCCATACCATAACTGTTATATCCACCATAACCACCGTAGCCTCCCATGCCATAGGATCCTACCATGCCATTGGAATATCCATTCATAGAATTAAAATTAACGGGCACTGGCGGCGGCGGCGGAGGGGTTGGCCTGGGGTTTAAGGTATTAGGAGACATAGCAGACGAAGGGTCCCTGAACGAAGCTTCACCAGCACCACGTATGTCTGCGTTCGCCAAAGAAGGCCCCGAGTTAACGTCGAACAATTTAACTGGCTCAGACATTGCTTCACTTTTTGGATTTCTCTTTGATTCACCTAGGTGTATAATCACATTTATTTGGCAGCAATGTACAATTATCACAGTTTATGACACTTCTCAAGATAACATTTACGTAAACAAGGATGAGCTTTTAATCTCTGTATAAATTACAATCTGTAGCAAAATGGAATGAAATATTATTTTAAATCGTCACAAACGAGAAATGAGACATGCTTTTGTCAACGTCAAAAACAGCTGTCATTTCATTTCGTTGTCTGTGTCACAATCATGGAAGTATTTAAGATATGGAAGTGACATGTCAACAAAAAATACGTGCCACTGTTACGTCATCTGGCCACCAAACATGGCGGCTTTAGTGCTGACCTATAACTCATCTTTAACGTGACATCAACTACTCATGACCTATAACTGCACATAAGAGCCTTGCTAATTATAATGTAAATCTTCCTTTATTTTCCCGGCAACTTTAACAATAACCAATATTTTTAATGTTATTTATAGCGTACCTGTGTATGGTTAAAGATGGCTGATTTGACTTTGACCACGACTTTTTGACAAGACAAATACCGGCGGAACTGACTGACAATGACATTTGCGTCGGTAAACATGGCGGATTTTCGGTTCGACCTAATTAGGTAGTAGTAGTACGTATGGAACAATATGTCGTGTCCCTACTATAATACCTCCATGGTCACGATGAGATGTTGACAGCAGCGAAAATACTTTAAACCTCGTTGGTTGACAGAGTACTTTTACGCTCTCATAAAAAAAAGGATTTTTATAGAGTCGACTTTATTTTTCGCTGGGTGGACTCGAGTCAAGCCAATCTATTGTCGCTAGTCTGTCGAGCCATTGGCAATTCATAGAAGAGAGTAACTTTGCAAGACCAGTCAGAGTTACAGAGTACCTTATCGTATATGAGTTCTTGGAATAGACTTTCCTTCATCTATCCCTATATAATATAATATGATTCAGCCTAAATATGGTTTAAAATTGTTTCATATTTCTTGAGGTGTCTTTATAGAGGAGGAGGAAACTTTTTTACATTACATTTTGTAAGCGATTAATGTAAAGACTAAATGGAAAATTAATGACACAATGATAAAAAGAAATGGAGGGACTGAATAAACGAACGCCGACGGCTTATCGTTTCTTCCAACGCACGGAAAGGTTCAAAAAAAAATTTTCACAAGGGGTCCATCAAATTACTAATATGATTGTTCGAAGTGCAGTATTAACATAAAAAAACAATAACATTCATCAATAGAGACAAAGAAGTAGTACTTTGTCTACATTCAACGAGTTATTTAGACTTTAAAACTTTCATCCATTGTATGTAATGTTATAAACATTGCCATTTTAAAAAATACATATTTTTGAACATAGTATAGTACGTACCCCGTGATGGAAAGTTGTGGATCTGGATAGGTTTTGGATTGACCTAGTTTCCCAAATAAATATCTTTGTCTATGGTTAGAATTTAATTGTGTGAGGCTATTCTGTATTGTATTTACTATTTATCTACGGTGCGAGTATTGAGTGAGATTGAGTGAGTGTCAAGTCTGCTATTGTAGCAGTAATTTAGATTTTGTTTGTTGTTATTAATGTATTTTGTGTGATACTGCTTACTGCTATCGATTGCAAGAATATAAATAAAGGTATGTTGTATATTTAAGAGTTTACTGTCCTGTAAAATCACGTGAACGTAGGTTTTTAGTTGTATACATGTCATCTCGAATCAAGTTCAAGTTCTGGTGTTTGTTTCTTTTATCTTTGTAAGCAAATAAATCGTTTTTGACCGATTTCTGTACCTATAAGCTGAAGAATGGGATGTGCTGTAGGTGCTACTAATTTGTTTTTCTATGTGTCCTGTAAAACGATTGGAAAAGAGGACATTAATTAACCGGTTCGCGGCTAGGGACTGCAAGAAGTAGGGATATTAAAATTAAGGCTATGGTGTAGTCAACGGGGTGTGGGGTGGTGATATGATAAATGACATTGAATTACAACAACTTAACACAACATAGTATCTGTAAAGGGAAAATAATAAATTTAATATTTCATATCAAAGTTATTTATATCGTTGTGCTGTTTCATTACCAACTACTTTTAATATTGTTTTAAAGGGAAAAATATTTGTTATGCACCAAATAAAATAATAGTTACTATGTTACCAATTAATTACTTTTAACTTTGTTATGCTTGTACAGATCTATATATTATTTTCTTCAGAATAAGTGAATCATCATTCTTTTAATTGTATAATCTCATAATTAATCTAATGGATGTCATGTTACTTCAAATTTATTGAGGTTCTTTTATTTCAAAAATTTACCATGATTTAAGAACACAATGAACCAAATAGATATTGTTGCCTCATAAATTATCTCTTGTGCAGCCGAGTGGGAACCACACCTTTGCCGAAGCATGGGTCGTGAATTATTTCCCTATTAGCTATTTAGCTTAAACTTTAATAAAGAATAGTGTAAGAATTTTTAATAAATATAAATTAAGAAAAAAATGTATTTCATTGTAAAAAAAGTGTGGGGTGCTTTTTAAGATTTCATCAAAAAGATTCCTTCTACTCATATCTGTCAAAAAAATATTTATAACTATTGACAGACTGATAGACGTACAGATGAACATCGACACACAGACATCGGAGTCATATTAATAGGTTCCGGGTTCAAATCCGGGGCCATCTTTAGCATCTGGGTTGCAAGGTTTGGATAAAAAAAACACTTATCACATGCATATATATATAAAAACATACATAATTGTTGTGTATTGTGCATCTGTGGTGGACATTTATTTATTAAGTGTATGTGAGGGTACCCACACATCAGCTATTAATGAATTTCGCAACTACCTGCACTTCAGTATGTAATACCAAGTAAGTACATAATAGTGGCGACTGTGGAAAAATAGTGATAAATAGTGGTAAATCAGTAATAGTGTAGTGTAAACGGTGTGTTGACAATGGTTGATATTAAGTTCGAACATTTTGATATAAAAAATGGGGATTGGGAATCCTATAAAGAGCGATTTGGTTATTTCTTGTTAGCACATGGTATAACAGAACCTACACGACAAAAAGCAATATTTTTCGCATCTTGTGGTAGTGATTTGTATAATTTAGTGAAATCATTAGTATTTCCAGAAACTTTGAGTGAGATTCCGCTAATTAATATAGAATCGAAACTAAATAGTCATTTTAACCCACGACCAAATGAGATAGTAGAATCCTTTAAATTCCATAACAGGAACCAAGGAAAAAATGAATCCATGCAGGATTACATTGCTTGCCTTAGAAATATGTGTAAATTCTGCAATTTCGTAGATTTAGAAAGGACATTGAGGGATAGGCTGGTATGTGGGGTGCGCGATATTAAACTGCAAGAAACTTTACTAAAAAAGGCTAACCTCACCTATGCAACAGCGGTTGAGTTGGCATTCCAATCGGAAAAGTGCATGGAAGATTTAAAAATATTAAAAATAGCTAGTATAGAAGGATCATCGACCAGTTGCCCGACAAACTTGAGTAATCATAGTGAAGTAGAAGCAATGGAAGTAAATGCAGTGGGAGAAGACAAGAAAAAAAAATTATACTGCTACAGATGCGGAGGGGGCCACTTTTATCATAAGTGCAAGTTTATTTTTGCAAAATGCAATGCGTGCAGAAAAATAGGCCACATAGCAAAGATGTGTAGAAAAAATGTAAATGGAACTGGAGATGTCAAGGAGATTCAACAAGGAAAGGAAGAATTTATGAATGGATTATATTGCATGGCGGGAACGTATCGTGAACCTGCAATATATACTGAACTTAAACTAAACAAGAACTTAGTTAAATTTGAGGTTGATTCAGGGTGTTCTTATACCATTGTGACGCAGGAGCAAGCTGAATTGATTTGGCGAGATGGAGTGAAATTACAGGAGTGCAAGCTAAATCTGCTCACCTGGAATAATGCTAGGGTGCAGGTGCAGGGCAGGACCAAAGTTTTTGTTGAATACAAAAATTTTAAAGGTAACCTGGAGATAATAATTGGAAAGGGGCGAGGGAACCTCCTAGGTAGGAGTTTAAGCCTCTGGGGATCACAATTGAAGGTATAAATAATTATATTAACACCCTTGAAGTTGTTTCAAATGAATCCCTGACAGATATTTTGAATAAGTACAAAGAAATTTTTGAAGGACTTGGTGAATATGTGGGACCTGAAGTTGTAATAACTTGCAAGGAAGATGTGCAACCGAAATTTATGAGGAGCAGGCCAGTACCATTCGCAATAAGAGATAGAGTGTGTGAAGAAATAGATAGATTAGTCAGTGTTGGAGTACTCGAACCAATAGCTTACTCGAACTGGGCTACACCAGTGGTTCCAGTAGTGAAAAGAGATGGAAGTATTAGACTATGTGGAGACTATCGACTGACTGTAAACTCGGCAACGGAAACGGATACTTACCCGCAGCCAACAATTAATGAGTGTCTATCTGAAGTTGCAGGTGGTGTCATTTTTACTAAACTTGATTTAAAAGAGGCCTATACACAATTAAAAGTGTCTGAGGAGACTGGTATGCTCCTTACAATCAATACATTGAAGGGATTATATAAATTGAAAAGATTACCGTATGGTCTTAAGGCATGCCCAGGTATATTTCAACGGGTCATGTCAACTACTTTAGCAGGTATTAAAGGAGTGACTGTTCTGCTAGATGACATTTTGATAAGTGGCGATGAAAAACAACATAATGCAAGGCTGGAAAAGGTGTTGGCATGTCTTAAAAGAGTAGGCCTCAGGTTGAATCGAAAGAAGTGTGAATTTGCCACAAATAAAGTAGAATTCCTTGGATATGTGGTGGATAAAGACGGTATTCACCCAAGTAACCATAAAGTAAAATTGATTAATAATGCTAAGAGTCCTAGAAATGTTAAGGAACTGCAAGCTTTTTTGGGGTTGCTTAATTTTTATGAAAGATTTATTAAAGATAAGGCAACATTATTAGAACCACTGCACAGGCTTTTAGATAAAGATACTGTGTGGAGGTGGGGAAATTTAGAGGCAGAGGCATTTCAGAAAGCTAAATACATGTTAACAAGTGAGGATACTTTAGTACATTTTGATAATAATAGGAAAGTAACATTGACATGTGATGCATCAGAATATGGAATAGGAGCCGTCTTATCCCACATTATGGATGATGGATCAGAAAAACCTATTGCCATGGGGTCCAGAACTTTATCGAAAACAGAGCGTAACTATGCACAGATTGATAAAGAGGCAGCAGCGATCATATTTGGCTTAGAAAAATTTAGTCAGTATGTATATGGTAGACATTTAATAATATACACGGATCATAAACCATTGTTAGGAATTTTTAGCCCCAATAAAGCTATACCAAAAGTTTTGTCCCCAAGAATGATGCGATGGGCGTTGAAACTGAACTCACATGACTATGAACTACAGTATAAATATGGTTCTAACATTGGTAATGCTGATGCATTGAGCAGGTGGCCAATGAATACTGAAAATTGTGATAAAGATACTGGTGAAGACGAACATATTTTATTGCTGTCAGAAACACCTAGTGCAGTTCAATATTCAGCAAAGGATATTGCAGAACAAACTGGGCGGGATGAAATTTTGGCCAAAGTTAAGTTCTGGATATTACATGGCTGGCCAGATTGTGTAAATGACAGTATTCTTAAAATGTATTGGCTTAAAAGGAAAGAGCTCTCGATTACAAATGACTGTATAATATGGGGCACTCGAGTAGTTATACCTCCACCTATGCGAGAGCATATGCTGCAAGCATTACATGAGACACATGATGGCATAGTTATATCAAAGTCAATAGCACGAAGCTATTTTTGGTGGCCTGGGTTAGACCATGAAATAGAAGCTATGGTGGAAAAATGTAATAGTTGTCAAGTAAACAGGAACATGCCAGCCAGCACGGCACATTCATGGATCACACCATCTAATCCATGGCAGCGTTTGCACATAGATTTTGCTGGTCCTGTTGACCATAGGATATATTTAATTGCTGTGGACCCATATTCGAAATGGCCAGAAGTAAAAGTTGTCAGATCCACATCAACAGAATGTGCAATTAAGGCATTAAGAGAAATTTTTGCAGAACAAGGATTGCCAGAAGTGTTAGTATCAGACAATGGAAGAGCATTTACATCCGAAGAATTTAAGAACTTTATGAAATGTAACGCTATTAAACATGTATTGGTTCCACCTTATTCGCCAGCGTCAAATGGTCAAGCCGAAAGATTTGTACAAATAGTGAAAAAGAAGTTGCTAACTGTAGTGGGGTCAGATATTGACACAAAATTGCAACGATTATTATTTGGTTTGAGAGTAGTCCCAAGCTCTGTTACTGGAAAATCACCAGCAGAAATGTTAAATAAACGTAGATTTAGAACACGGTTTGATATACTACATCCCTTCTCTGTAGAACCGGTGTCTGAAAGACAAATTGAACATAATAAAGAAGTACCAGTGAGAGCATTTAGGTTAAAAGACAAGGTGTGGCTACGTAACTATTCAAGAGGGGAAAAATGGGTGAAAGGAGAGATCTGTAGAATAAAAGGGCCTGTTCGGTTCTTAATCAAGATGAATGGTGGGCCTATAGTGATGAGACACATAAATCAGCTGCGGCGAAGAGATTCTGAAGAAATTCCGGGTCCTAGCAGTGAAATGCGTGAAGTACTGGGAATACCTGAGCATGCAGTGGTAACATGTGAAGGAGACATGTTACAGAGTACTAATTAATGAGAAATAAGAAGAATAAATAATATAATTATAGTAATAAACAATAGTTAAAAATTAGGATTATTAGCAGTAGTTGTAATAATTAGTAGGTTTATGATTAGAAGTTAAAATATAACTAAGGGGGAAGGTATGTTGTGTATTGTGCATCTGTGGTGGACATTTATTTATTAAGTGTATGTGAGGGTACCCACACATCAGCTATTAATGAATTTCGCAACTACCTGCACTTCAGTATGTAATACCAAGTAAGTACATAATAATAATTATGCAGTGATAGCCAAGAAGTTCGATCGCTGCACTCCTGAACAGTTGGGCCTAGATTTGAATCCTGCAGATCTACTTTTCAAAACTATGTGTGTCTTATGAAATCTTAATTTATTTAATAGGTCACTTATATACTGTACACGTTACATTATATAGTATATAGGTATTATCACATTCTGGGCGCCAGTACAATTATAAGTGAGGATGACTTGCATTGCAACACTTAATAATAATTGTTTATGTAGTAAATACAAAGATGATAAATGAGACATTCACATAATTACCTACATTACATTAGAATACGATTTGTTAGTAAGGAATATTAGCAGTTAATTATCACTTCCTTCAGGGAAGGAAAACATCGTGAGAAAACATGCATACCTCAGAGTTTACATTATTCAAATTAAAAATTATTTATTAATCTGGATATCATTGATATAAATGTACTTGTGCATGTCATTTTGCATGTCATGTGCACGCCCGTTTCATTGTGTGAAATCTGGCAATCCGCACTAGGCCAGTGTAGTGGACCGCCGCCGGTACCCCTCACACTTTGAGAGGACCCGTGCACATCAGTCGAACAGTTATGGGTTGCGAATTGCGATAATAATGACGATGTCATATAAATTTATAGTTGCAGAAAAAGTCTGCAGAGTTAAAATGTGTGAGTAATGACACCACATTTCCGTCGTAAACAAAAGCTTACATAGCATTCAATAAGATTCCTATCGGATACGTTGTCCACTCTTTATTTCCGCACCCGTCGGTCGGCTGCGCAGTTTGAATGGGGACGAAGTATTGCGAAATAGGTCACTAGTGGCTCGCAGTCGCAATACTAGCAGGCATGAACTACCTAGAGTTTGACCTCTTTAACTGTTTGGAAATGTTTTTTTTAACCTTTTTTTAACCTTGTTTTTTTTAACAAGACTCAAATGGAGACTAGGATGGTTAGCCCTATTAGCAGACAGTGTTAGACCATTAGTTGGTTAGTTTGTTAGTATGTATGAGGACTGGGACAGCGACCGTTAGTGTTAGTTAGTCCTGTTAGTTATTTTTAGTACTAGTCCAGTTAGTAATTGTTAGTAAGGGTCTCGTTCTGATTCGGTCACAGATGTGTTGCTACACTTAAGGACTGAGATGGTCGAGTCTTAAAACTGTAACCGGCTCCACACCTTTCTAATCGGAAAACAACTGCTGTTCAAAACAAACAATTATTACATGGTAGAAATGGTACTACTACCTATTAAAATGCTTTATTATAATTGGTTTTACTTTCATAGAACTTAGTTTTTTCTTGTAAACGCAGTAAATTAACTAACTTAACTAACTTTTTCCAGGTGAATTTTTGGCGTAGTTTAGATCTTCTCATCGGTGAGTGTTATTATTTTATTAGATTATTCTAGATTAATTGAAAATATTGTGATAATTGTACTTTGGAAGGACAGATACACGGTAGAATGCTGATAAAAGTACGAAGACCACAACTTTTGGCTGAGAAAATTGCTGCTTAAAAATTGAATATTATGCTGTGCTGTGTGACTAAACCAGTCTCGCCGGCCCTTAATATTCAATTAACGATATTCAGAAAAAAAGTGACATTAGGTAGGTACAATGCAATCATATTGCAATTTAACATACAAATTTCTATGAGCCCAAATGGATTACTTATTATGTTCATTTTGCTATTCATAATCTTAATATACCCACTTGTATATTTCTTCTGTACGTGTGAATGTAATTGAACTTCTAAACGGCTGTAGCGATTTAGTTGAAATTTTTTGTCTTCCGGTGGATCCGATCCGGATGGTTTAGATTCACAATTGGACCCGGTAGGTGGCACTGCTGTCGATATGATCCTTAATTAATTAATTTATTATAGAGCGATACGAAGTTCGCTGGGACAGCTAGTCATTATATAGTTTTGGTGCACATAAGAAAGGCTTAAGTGGTGGATGTTGTTGCAACGGAATTGTTGAAGGGATATTGTGATGTTATGAAACAACAGTTGTGCTTCTTTATAATCTGAAAACGACTGACGCATTTCTGCAAAAGTTTTTATTTAATTCAATCTCTTTTTGAATTTATACATTCGACGCAATAGTCGTAATAACCATGCTAAGAAAAGACAATGGACATTACGAGTTAGGACAAAACAAAAGGACATGTATTTACACCCAATCGTACTCCGGGATCGGACCTCTCATTTGGTAGGCCTGAGACCACCTACCGGGTATAGTAATTTTGTTTAACATTAATGCTTTTTGTGTTTCGCCGTTGAAATTAATAAAAACTTTTTAAATATGGCGTTAATGCCTTTCCAATAACCTTTAACGCAAAAGTGCTTAATATCGCAAGTCACTTTTTGCAGAGTGCGGCGTTAAACACGTATTTAATATTTATTTATTTTTCCTTGCGTAATGTTATCAATTTTAATGAAACAAAGTTGCAGCCTCGATCTAAAGAAATTATGACTAATTTAATATCGAGTCCACCCACGTCCTTTATCGGTCGTTTACCCTATGAAATATTGAATTCGCGTTTTTAATCAGCTGCATCCGTCAAAGGAATCATAATGAACAATTAGAGTGCTCTCTCATTGTTATTTGTGTAGCAACTACTAGGTACTAGCAAATGCACGCCACTACAGCTAGATTGGGAAGATGTCACAATTCCATTACAGAAATAAGGTAACATACAAGCAAAAATGTAAGTCATTTTTATTCCATATCCCATGGGAATTGATACATTTTGGAAATAGCTATCTGATGTTTATTGCGGTCACCGCCGTCTTCGTCTTTAACTGGGTTTGTTTGACGGCTTCAAATCTTTTTCGAAGCACTGAAGCGTCAAAAACAATCCTACTAGTTATATGTCAATGCTACTAGTGGTCACACATCCAACTTAGACTGTCACAAGCCGCTGCTATAAGCGCATCCAACTATTCTATTATTTCTTACTTGATATAAAGTAATACTTGAATAATTTATTTATTTATTCTTTATTGAACTTTACATAAGTAATGAAACAAAAGGCGGACCTAATGCTAAGAGCGGTCACTGCCAGTCAAACTAAATAATTTGTCGATTTTGTCGTAATGTTTGCTCGTTTGTCGTCCAAAACATAGAGGGAGATTTGACGTTTCATATCGACAAATTCGAGCAGATATACCTAGTATTGATTTGATGTTAAAAGTGTGTTCCGTCGTTTACTGAAATTGACTGGAGTCTAGACAGTTGGCGAAGATTACCCGATAACGTCAGCTCTCAAGATTTTCTGTTTTATACGGCTAACCTCAGGTCCACATATTGGTGAAAACATGAACCCTGATAAAATGTTAGATTACTTGTTTGCCTTTTGATCAGTTTTATGAGTGAGAAATAACAAAAGACAAAAACAAATGAGTTCTTCGGTTTATGTTACCAAAAAGCGTGGGAGGTGTATTTTTTACGACGTGTATGTAAGTCCTTGGATAAAAAGAATTCTAGTCGGTTTTTATTAGGTACAAATGAAAATAAAGTAATCAAAAAAAGTTCTTAGCGCGTCGATATTACATGCTTAGTAGGTGTACGTAACAGTCCTTTCATGTTGTTACAAAAATACATATTTTTAACGTATTATATTTCAAGAGGGAGAAGGTTTTGGTTGCTAAAATAGAAGGAAGACTTTTAAGAATTACATAACACTAATATTTACTCGCGGCTTCGCCTGCGTAGAAATCGGAAAAGGACAAAAAATCGTTAACATTATCCCAAGGACACCTACTATCGGCATAAAAATTATTCAATGTCCTTTTCGGGGTCTCTTATATCATATCATATCTCTATACTAAATTTCATCTAAATTGGTTCAGCAGCTTAAGTGTGAAAAGGTAACAGACAGACAAACACAGTTACTTTCGCATTTATAATATTAGTAAGGATTTAAACTCATCATTCAAAGTTCCGCCTTGTCGAGAATCGAATCTAGGACCCTTCGAAATACGATTAGGCATGGTGCGCTACCATACAATTGCGCTACATGTAGTCGATGTCTTCATTTCATTTATTTTACAACGTCGACAACAAGTTCATAAAAAATCCCGTACACGTAAATTTAAAATTGTACCTTATCGTGGAATTATTCATAGTTGTAACCCATAGTTGTACAATTCCCATGTCATCGCGTCACTGACAGGATGCAAGTAATTTAGTTGCACACCGTGGCATGCAAATATAACTGCCATGGCGTCAGTCTGTCAGCCTCGGAGTCAGTGGCGGTTGAAACTAGGTTTTATAGTTTGAATGTTTGCGTGTTTTGTGTGAGCGAGCGCATGTTTTGTGTGCGTGTGATTCTAAACTATGTTACTATTATATACGTGAAAGTTAGTAAGGATTTTGAATAGTTGACGAAAAAGCAAACCAGCTACCTGGGGTCCAAGTCTGCTAACAGTTTAGCTAGGTTGGGTTATATAGTAATAGTTTGACACATTTATGGCATGTTTTGTATAAGAAATGTGTCATATTATTATATAGGCATATTGAAGCATTTATAAATTACCAGACTTGAACCCCTGATGTAGGTAAGCAATAATCGTCGTCTACAGACACCAGCAACACCAGGGCAGTCACGACTGCAACGCCGACCCTGACGGAGAACTCATTTTAACGTTTTCAAAGAACCCCTTGTCTCTAGCGCTGTTACAATATTTCAGAAGGGAGTGAATGTATGGTACGATGTAATTTCTCCTTCAAGCAAAAACGACTGAATTTTAATAACTTTAATTTTAATTTTAATAAAGCCATAAAAAATATATGTATACCTAAAGGTATTGTATAAATTGGCAAATATAATATCGATGCAGGTCAAGTTGGGCAAATTCTATTATCTAAGAGCTATCTTGGCGCGCTGTATAAGTGTTACATGAAGATAACTTACGGTGTGATTGTTGTTCAATTCAGTTCAATCAGTACGCACTTAGTGCACTTACACGCGCGCTGGAAGACGAAAAAGATGCTTACTACTTGCGATACGACCTTATAAGCACGGTAACACACAATATACGAATGGTGTGTGTGTGTGTGTGTGTGTGTGTGTGTGTGTGTGTGTGTGTGTGTGTGTGTGTGTGTGTGTGTGTGTGTGTGTGTGTGTGTGTGTGTGTGTGGCAATAAACGCGCCTACACGCGCTTCGAAAATCTACTTGTACGCTGGTCTGAAACGTCTTTTACATTCACGGATCCAATTTTAGGTTCCGATACGTATTTTCACAATTTCCATGACACCTGCAGAAGCGAGCCGCGCATTTATCAGCGCACGTGACATGTAAATGGAAGTTCCGCTTGTGCTGAAGAGTGGCGCTAAACTCGACAGCCTTTTGATTGTCTGCGACTGCCTCTGTTTTGTTCCACGGCGAAACTAAACTATAGATAATTTCTCCATTGGGAACTAGTATTATTGCTGGAAGCAATCTCTTTGACGCACGTTGTAATTAAGGGTTAGATCAACGAACGAATTATAAACGAGTAGATAACAATAAATTAGCTTCATTCAACCCATGAGTGCCGTACTACTGTGGACTTTCATACCTGAGGAGACTAAGAGCATATTCCACTACACTGCTCCAGTGCACATTGGTGGAGATAATAATAATCATATGATAATAATTATGTTGTATTGGTTATAATATCTTTAGTTACATCGAAAAAAGTGTACGATTTGGACTGTCCCAAATTTCTTAGAACATAGATACCTACCTAGTATCTAAAAATACATAATTATATGTCTCATGTCAGTAGGGTCTAATATAACTTCAGTACATATTCAAACGAAACATGTTGGATTATAGATTCCACGGCGTACTAAAGTCGTGTAATTTGGATTGTAGAACGTCGCCATCTATTAGGAATCTTTTTTCTAACTATTCTACTATTATTACTTACAATACACTTGCGTTATTGAACCAATGACTAATCAAATTACGATTATTACGCCCGGTTCGATAATCGCACAATCGTTCGTGTCACGACGTATCGATTCGTCACGATTATTCGATTCGCTCTGTGTTTACTGCTGTTTCATTTTTACGTAGCAGAAAGATGACGAAAAAGTTCCTTGCTTAGAGACGGGTCATTTTTACAATGGAAAGCGGATAACGCGCATATCTGTTTATATAGGCCTTAAATGGGACCGTTATGCTCATTATAACTTGCCCTGTATACACTTACCCTAAGTTAAAGAAATCATACTATTTTTTAATTTTTTTACAATGGTTCCGGAGACAAACCAGGACAAAATACGTAAACAATTCCTAGTCGAGTCTAGACCATTTCCTTTGGTCTATTCGATACTTTTAAAAGAATCGCTAAAAAAAGTGACAATAACTAAGAATCATATCCAACATACACGAATCGATATCGAATCTTGACAACCCTAATATCAACTTCTAAATTCAGCAGCATTTTTATTGTGTTCCTTGTCGCCTTTTGTCTCTTTAATTATAAGAATTAATTAAAACCCTTCAAAACGCCGCCAACTAAAATAAAACGGCATCCGAAAGACGACGGCAATTTCCGAGAAAATGAGAAAGTGACTGGAGTTTTCGTACTCTGGAGATTAAAAGCCAAATTGTGTTACCGTACTTTTCTTTTATTAATTCAAAAGTCATCATCGCAGTTTCAAATATAACATCCCGTTTGTTAAATGAATATGAAACATAATATCGATATTAACATACATCGTCAAATTACGCACACATTAGGATCTTTGTGTCCACAGCTGAATAGTCGCGGGTGACATGAACACCACAAATGACACAATATTACCAACACCCATGATCCGAGAATAAACATTCTTCTGGCACATAAATATCTGCCCCGGCGTGGGATCGTAACCAGGCGGGGCCATTACCAACTAGGCTTTGGAGTCCTCAATCAATGAATTAACAAATTGTTATTTTAATAATAGTCATAAATCCAATAAATCCCGTAACACTTTTTAAGAGGCGAACATCTTAGTCCTCCAGGTCAGCAACACATCTGTGAGCGTATTAGAATAATGACTAACTATCACTAACAGGCCCCGCCCCAGTCCCCATGTCTACTAGCGAACTAACCATCTAACCAACTAACGTTATCACCGTTTGCTAACTAACAAACCAACATAGTACCGATTTGTCATGGGCGGCTCAGCAGCAGCATTCTCGTTTGCCATTTTAATTCCTAAAATTTTTTTATTGATATATTTATTAGTAATAACTATTTCACGTAAACATCTCGTACATAATTGATTACAAACATCCCATCGCAATCGACTATTTTTATTCGTAATTTGTAAACGACTAGTGAGTCGTATTGTTCTTATACAGCGTGAAGATGTTATGAAACGGAACAGTAAACCACGGAATTGCTTGACTCATCGAAACGAACGTTGAACTTTTATTGTATCGAAATGGAAATCCGTCGTGATCAGCCACTCCGCCCATCTCGCATTGTCTTTACGTTAAAAAGTTTATGTTCTTTATTCGAATATCGGTTAGATAAGCTTAAATTACGTCATACGTTCAGGGGCGAGAGGGGGCTGTAAAGTTTGACAGGGGCGGGACGGGTTCTACATTGTATTAAAATTGCAAAATATGTGACGTCATGCTAAGGGTGCGACATGGGGACAGTCCTTGATGAATCAAGTTTATAAATAAGGGGGATATAGACATAATAACTTATTAAACTATCTTGTATCGAAGTGTGTAACCTACTTACTATAGTATCTAGGGCGCAAATTAACGTTAGTCATAAAATAGTAATAATTATGGAGTCGTATATCATTAAACCATAAATAGCTGTGTATTGCTGTTTATACTTAGGAATTAAGGCCATTTGTCTTCAGGTGACCTAAATGTATGAATTATACGTTTTAAGATTATAATTATGTTAAGAATAAGATTTTTCGTACTGACGTTGACATACATTTAATTTAAAAAAAGTATCAGTTATTGTCCCTACGTAGTAAAGGGCATCTTCTTTCAAAGAACGACATTGAGTTCCCATGGAGTTTTGCTTTTCATTCGTCTCGGAAAAAGAAGCATAGGACAAACCCCAACTTGATGGACACTGACAATCTGAAGAAGCCAGCGGGCGGCCGCTGGATTCAGAGTGTCCCAAGTTTGGAGATTTTGTCTAGCAGTATGACGCACAAAGGGATGGATAGAATTTCTCCTCTCAGAAATTTGTACGCTCAGGATTTTCGACATTTGTTTTCTAAGTACACGTTGGCAATATCTACAAAGAGTACGTACATAATGTTAGTACAAATATACCTTCATCACTTCGTGACTTATTATAAATGACATGCGACGTTCATAATAAAACAACACAGACTATTATGACTTTCCATTCATTGTCACAAATTGGTTGTCATTATATAAATCACGACGCTGCGCTGGCGAGCCCGCTAGCAACGGTGTAATGTAACACTTCACACTTTTTTGTTGCATCAACAGACATGGCTATTGTTAACGAAAAACAAAACCTAATAACCGTAATCTAAGATCGTTTAGTGCCGTTTTTGTAGCCGATATAATTAACTAGATGTCGGTGTTGGTTCACTAACGGATATCTTGCAGCCTCAGGGTTGCCATATTTGTATTCTCCATGGTTTTCTCAACCTTCGATAAAATTTTCAAATTAAAACTTTTCAATCATGGCGGTATGGTGGTTCAATCTCTTTCATCACGAAAAAACAAGTAAATACTTGGCATATGGCCAAGAAAATCATCGAAGATTACTTCTAAGGATTCAATATAATGATGAGTGTGTATCCATCTATCAGCCTTAAAGTAAAAGCCCACTGGTCGACATAGGCCTCCCCAGCGGAATCCCGCTGTCTTCTTCAGGTCGTCAGTCCACCAGGTCGCGGGGCGCCCTCTACTCCTTTTCCCCAGACGTCTTCTCCACTCGAGGACCTCTCTTCCCCAACGGTTATCAGTCCTGTCCTTCGAACTATGTGGTGTGTGTGGCCAGCCCATTGCTTCCTCAGCCGGCAAATTTTTGAGCCATGTGGTTTAGCCCTCTTCGTCTACGGATATACGCTCTTTATCATTTGCCATATCAGTGAGTAAAAAGTGCATAGTGCTTTGGTATACTCGTATCTAAATCGCTCTGTTTCAAAGTTTATTCTCTGTATAAAGTCACAATGTTCCGTATTGGTCCCAGTCAATTACGGCAGCCCTACACACTCGTATCTGTATAATTATTACGATTGTATGCCAGAAACACGTTTAGGATTGGAATCCCATGATAAATATCTGAAGATTTGTCCAAAAGAAACGAGGTATTTATGTGTTGATGGGAAAGGCGATGAAAAGTAATTTGTACGTGCCGTGTAATATATGGGTATGTGAGATGTAGACATAATACTTTATTTATAAGATTTCCCGTTTCCGATTCCGAAATCTTGATTAGACGAAAGCGAAGATTGTTTGTGCATCAGAATTTCATTTTAAGCGTTAATATTTCGAGCTTTATCTGGGTAATCGGGAAAATCATAGAGTATATATTCGTGTTTCACTTTGTAATCAGTAGAATAAACCAGCAAATAAGACATGTATTTATTTATATAATCCCTCAGTGTATGTCACGGGTTTGTAATTGTGAAATCATAAATTCTATAAGAGTTACCGTATCGCTGTGGCATGGACGTACACAAGACATGACATATTGAAGACCATAGAACAACTTCTCTGTTCCTTAAAACGTCTGCTCCTTCGGTAAATACAAGACAGTTCGATATTAATATTTTACCACCAAAAACGCTACAGGATCATCTGTTTGACTCTTCTAACAGCAGAACGTAATAAAATTAAGCTAAGGATGTAAATAGACATTTTGTTTGCAGAAAACTATAAACAAGTATTCCCACGGCACACAAATGCATCGAGTGGAACGTAAAACTGTTGATCTATAGCGAAACCAACGGTAAGAACAGCGGCCTTTGTGTGAATTCCGGATGCTATCGTTTCGAACTACCACAGAATAAATATCGGACGGCAAATGCAATGACGTACCCAACAGATATTCAGCAGGATAGTTGTAGCTGTTCACAGTTCACACAAACTAGTTTGAAAACATCTAAAACCGCGCTTATAATTTCCTATCTTCAATAACACGATGCGCAGTATGTGTGGAAGTGGAATTTTTGTTTCTGAATCAAGTTTTTGATTGATGAGTTGGCAAAAAAACTTGCCGGCTGGATGTTGCAATATTTGAAGATATTTTCAAATGGTAAAAATGTATACTTAAACAGAGACTCTCCGTGATAATTTCCCAAACTGCACAGATTCATTATAGATATTAATAATAAACTAAGTGATTTATGAGAAAGGTTTATAATAGTGTTATGAAAAGATGACTAGTTTTGGGATGTCGTCGACAAATGTGCAGACGAGCCACCCGATGGTAAGTGGTCAACGTCGGTTATAGAGATCAGTAACAATAGAGTTGTCTTCCAAGAAACGGAAGAAATAGAAAGAAAATATCGAGCTGGTAAATGACAATTCGTATGGCGCCTGACTCGTGTAAGTAATGTTACCTCAATAGTTGTAAGCGAAGCTAGGCGGTTGACTAGTATGAAATTAAAATGCGTCAACGGTTGATGCTTTCATGGTATTGAATTGGACGCAAATGCGGTACATTTAGCGCGGAGGCGTGCCGGCGTGCCCTGTTATGAATTACGGTCACCCAACGATTAGTGAACGATGTCAACAGTTTTCATTTACAGTAATGTGGTCGCCATAAAAGTTAACTACTCGCGCTTTTATTACGAACAATGCTTTCCTACCTATTTCAGCTTTTTCGTAGAGACAAAAATGTAAAATTTACAAAGGTAACAAAGGGAGTTGAAATTTTTGAGTGAATATGTTTATTGTGTTTGAAACTTTTATATTGGCTGCCAGATTGCATTTATGGAAATGCAATAACACTGTCAGCTTATGATTTTAAACTTATTCATCGCGGTCATTATCGAATATTCATATTTGGACTGCATGGACTGTGATGATGGATGGCTAAATATAATAATTGATTGTTTTTTGTAAACAGAGATTTTATGTCACTTAAGACATCCTTCGTACTTTGCTTTGTATTCCTACAAGAACTTTTGTAAAAGGGCAAATTAATACACGAGCTCCATTTTACAATACGTTTCTATTCAATGACAATATTGACATAATTCCTTTGTTCTTCATAATCATCCGTTTATTCTTGTAGATGGCCTGTTCGGCGGCCAATAACATTTTGCTAGAATACCTGAAACCTATGAAAGACTACCAACTGAATATCTCTCCTCTCCGCTCCTCAATCTACTCTCCACTCCTCAAGCCTGCTCCTCATCACTCCACACCTCGCCTCGCCAGCTCACCACACCTCACCTCACGTCCCGACACCTCATATGACCATTTCCTGCTCCTCGCAGTTGTTCTAGTAGAGGTACAAAATTCCTCCGTAACAGTCGGCCATCCTGAAACAATTGCGGCCCGCAATTGGCACGCATACAAAAGCATCAACACTCATGAAAATCGAAATCAAATTGTACGCTGTAATTACACGTCAAGGTATACATCACCCTATATATGCCGAAATATACTCCTCCTCTATATCTCCTCAACATCATTTTATAACTCTGAAAACATGCACTTATATCTGGTTATATTTTACATCTCTTTAATCAGATTCGTATAAATTCCAGTTTATTTTAATAAAGGCTCCACAAAATATTCTTCCAGAAAATGCCAATTGTATTGCAATAAAAACAATCTGCACTCATCGTCTATACTTCATTTGTTTTACGTCTTTTGTCTTTCCCACTGACACGTTTATCTGACATTTTATAATATTTTCTGCATCACACAATATTGTTATTTCTTTGCTTTACATCATAATCTCCAGGGCGAAACTCTTTCTAAAGCGGAATGGCACATCCTTACCAGCCAATAATGGCACATCCTTACAAGAGCGCCACTAAGAACTTTTCATATATTTCATCGGAACTCATGAACTCTTAATTACAACGGCACAATTCACATCTTTCTGAACTCTTCATCAAATTGCTAAATCCACATTTTATCTTTTTTTAACGAGAGGACATCATCATTTATAATCCATCTGACACATAGCCATAATGTCATATGCATATTACTTTGAAATCTTACTCCTTTTTATCGAGAAAACTTTCAATTCCGGCAATTACTTTATATTCTCTCCATTCTTAACACGTGGGTATTATGTTTTACAACATAAACATGCCACTTCTGAATGTAAAAGGGCAAATTAATACACGAGCTCCATTTTACAATACGTTTCTATTCAATGACAATATTGACATAATTCCTTTGTTCTTCATAATCATCCGTTTATTCTTGTAGATGGCCTGTTCGGCGGCCAATAACATTTTGCTAGAATACCTGAAACCTATGAAAGACTACCAACTGAATATCTCTCCTCTCCGCTCCTCAATCTACTCTCCACTCCTCAAGCCTGCTCCTCATCACTCCACACCTCGCCTCGCCAGCTCACCACACCTCACCTCACGTCCCGACACCTCATATGACCATTTCCTGCTCCTCGCAGTTGTTCTAGTAGAGGTACAAAATTCCTCCGTAACACTTTCTTTTAGCAGACCTAGTTAAAAGTGCGAGACTAATTAAGAATACACATGCAAATAATGACTAAAACTGTAAAATATAACGTATAAAACTTGGTTTAATGACCTTGCAGTGTTTCTACATTCATATTTTGTTCATTTTTAAATACGCTTTATCATCAATAATATAGGATTTTGGCTTCCACATTTCAACGAGTTTAATCAGTGGCCGCAAGCAGTCCGTATTTTATAGTAATCTTTTGATATCTGATATTTTTGAATGCAAATTCGGTTTCTGGACGCAGAGAGAAATGTCGCAGGCAAATCTTGAAAATGGCTGGGTTTGCAAATTGAAATATAAAATGTAGAGTAGGACTCGTTCCTTGATTTGACGTCCTATGTGGAATTTTATAGGTGCACAGAATTCATTGTGTAGATAAATTTTGATATTATGCTTATGACATGTATTAAAGTGAAAATTTAGAAAATCATTTTACTTCTTGAGCTGCAACACGTCGTTGACCCTCTGATGAATGTTTATAGGCCCCATGATAACGGGGTTCGGTCTGTTCGTTAGCATAATTATATCTACTAGTTACCCGCTCTGCGCTCGAAATTCGATCGTAATTTACTCTGTGAAACGGATACTTTACATTGACACTACACGTACAGTGAATGTACACATTTCAAACATCATGTCGTGTCAAAGGCATGTTAGTATGCATAGAGTAACTAACATTAGTGTGTGTAATATTTATTAACCCCCGCGGCTTCGCCCGCCAATTTCCAGAAATTCTTTCTTAGTGCTCACTTGCGTCAGTTTCAAGTGAATTCAGTTCCAGTTTATCCCCTTTTTCTCACCTTGGGGGGTGAGGGGGGGGCGATTTCCTAAAATCCAAAAATGACACCTGTCTGATTCCTTGTACATACTCCAATTAGAGCAGCATAACTTGAAGTACTCCGGTCCAATTACGAGTGTGATTTAAGCAGCTGTATTAAGTTATAAGGGTGACTCAAATTCTCAGTTAATAGCGCGTACCGTCCCAGCCGATCGGAACGGAGTGATCCTGTTTCGAACTTGAGACGACTTCGGTGTTGGATTACTGGGATCGAAGGTGACCTCGGCTTGGTCACATTTTTCATCGCCAAAATAAATGTTGGATTTGCTTGAGGAATAAAATGTATAGAAGGATTGAGAAAATTACAAAATAAATGTTGATATAGTGAAGGGTCTGTAAGTGTCATCAGATAAAATTTCTAGTCATTATGACATTAGGTCATAGGTAATTCCAGCAGAGGAATCGTCAACGCAAAGCCATTACAGGATACTAACGTTTTACGTTTAAAATCTATAAAATATTATAGGAGTGTATCGGAATGTAATTACTGGTCTGAATTTTATGAATCTTTAAAATAGTGAGCGTAACGTTTTAATGGTTGAATCTTCCGTATTTATTGCTGAGCTTGGTTTATTATTTTTAAACGATTATGCTCTTCAAACGTTTTCCAACCGCCATTACATTGCGCCTGAAGTGACTTTTACGTCGACAATAAATGCTATTTTAATGGCATGAGATGTTTTTTTTATTTTAAATGTTTACAATATATCATCGGTGTTATTGTATGACGATAGAGCTGTGAGCTGTGAGCGAATGATCTTGAGAATCTGAATATTGTCAGTATATAAGACATTGCATTGATAATACATAATGTTGTAGATTTTCAGAATGTTCTGAAAGAAAAAAAATATTTAAATAAACATCAGCATCTGAGACTACTCCATCAGATCTTGGTGATAACAAAAAATATTAAAACTACTGCATACCATATTATCCAATATTGTGGTGAACGAATAACATTATGTATTTTGGAATCAGCCATGCTGCATATTCCTTATCCGAAATCCGTAGGAAAAAAAGGATTAAATACTCAACCAATTCCCGATAACCCTTGAAGATCTTTAATATCATACGACTCTTCATAAAATATGAATAATAACTATCGTTAACTTGTGAGGACTTCAGGCACATTAACTAGCAAATCAAGCCAAGTAGCGCTTGCACGAGAAGAGGAACTTCAGATTGCGGCCACACTAAGGAAAAGATTCTTATGCAATGAATAGGTGCCGCTTCGTAAAATTTCTCAACAATTCCTAAGAATTTTCATGGAATTCAGAGGGATCCAAATGCGAACATCCTGGCCAAAAGTTCAAATGTGGACATTTGTATTCTGCCCGAGGCACACAAAACGGTGATATTATCATGCATTTATAATAATGATTATAGCCCACTCATTGCCGTCTCGCCTCGAATGGATGAGAATCCCTCGTTTGTACCTTCCCGTCGCTAATGAAATTCGAGAAGTCTCAATGTCGGTCCGCGCTTGTACGACGGTTTGTTTATAAAATAACATTTTTGTTTTACAATCATCGTTTGGTATTCTATGTGGGTGGAATTTGCGAAAAAATTATATCTACAGTTTCGGTCATGTGGACAGGAGCGGAGGCGGAAAGATCTGTTGTCCTGTTTCAGGAGCATCGATTGGCGTTCTCGGTACGTCGTGTTCGAATGTCGTTCTTCGTCCTTGGGTGTTAGGGTTGGTGTTCGCGTTTCGGGGTGAGGAGTTAGGTCGTGAGGGTTCTGCGGTGTGCGGGCTACACGCGGCCGGCCGCTAGCCGCAGTACCGCGCCGCTCGCCGGCACCACCGCCTGTGTCACCGTGCGACCCGTCGACAGTCGACGCGACATCGTAGTTCGCGAACATTTCGTTCGATAACATGCGACGCGTTGCGGTAGGTTTAGCATGACGAACGTTCGATGTTATTTCGGCGCGTGTGCGAACAATTTTTTTACTAAATAAATTGAATTAAATATTTAATCAGTGTCAGTGTTTTGTATATCGAAGTAACCAGTGTTTAAGTGCATTTAACCCGTAGTGAGAATGTAAAGTTGAGATAATTGCGTGTTGGATGTAGGTATTACCCGTGTTTGTGGTTTTGATAAACGCGCCGATCGCTTGTATTTCCACGAGGAGCAGTTGATTCCAAATTAAAAATGTTTTTATTACGTTTATTGAAGACGACTTCGCAATTTGCGATAAGTTTAATTTTTTCTCGAGTTTTCATTGACTTACGACGCACTTTGTGAACAAGCGCAATGTTTTAAAAACAGGATTGTTAGATTGGCGTTTCCTGTATGATGAATGTGATGATAAAGTATGACTTGTTTAACTTTTACATGACAATAAATTATGAATGATGGCCCCGGAAGCGAACATGATAAGTGAACAATAGAACAGTAATAAAAAGTTTTAAATGGATATGATCGTCAAACCGATAGTTGTCAAGCATTTTGCTATAGCAAACGGAGTTTATTGTTATGCGGTTTTCGTACTCACTAAATATGGAAATGGATCCATCAGGGCATTCAGGGCACTTGAAAATCTGAATAGTAGATAGGACTCTCTACAATAATTTGTGTTTCGTAAGAAACAAAGTAACAGTTCATCTTTAAAAGTGTGACGCAGTTTTTTAAATTTAAATTTTAAGTCCAGAGATTTCTACTGTTGTATTCACTTACGTATTATAACGAAAGTCTTCTGGTGTACTATTTGCTTATCCAAATAGGACTCGGGTTTTGTTATCTGCAGTAATAGCAGTATTTGCGTGTTTTCAAATTACATGTCGGAAACCTTTAACAAATCTTCTTTACTTTTAATTATAATCATTACAATACTTTGCAGAAATATTTTGTAAAAGATGTTCATCGGAATTCCCATCCTAATTGCGATAAATTTCAAAACAATTCTCTCGGGTTACAGACCTTTCGGCTTTACATCTTGTCGGACCCTTGAGGGCCTCAGCCGCGGTTCCTTATAGATAAGTATTTTCTTAATTAATTACTTGAAGGACCATCGCCCCCGGACGACAGGCCGTTTCATCAAATTTACGACAGTAAAATCTTACTTACGTTACATTTAAATAATATTACTGATCATGACAAATTGTTAGCATGTGTAGCAATTTGAGTGTTATTTATCTTCAGTGGCGTCGCAGATCTTTTGCAAAGAAATGAAGTCAATTTGATGAAGAAAAGAAGGATAATTCCAGATGAAAAGGCAATCAATAATTATCATGTTAAGATGGAGGGTCGAAAATGCTGCCGATATATTATGTAGGTTTGTAGGTACATACTTCAACACAAGTAATCACCAGATACTGATGTATGCTTTCCAAAAATTAAGTTCCTTCTTAATTTACAACAAAGTTTTTATCCAACAGCGAATTTCATGATGCCTGCGTTTCTTGCAGTCTGTATAGTACATTATAAGCATTCGTCTGAATACCAATTTGAAGTTATATGTAAATAAGCTCATTTCGCATACAATTTCCGTTGCGTATAGACTTGTTCGCAGAATCGTTTTTCGACTTTAGTATCCAGGTTTCGTATATTTTATGTTTTTTATGATTACCAAGAATACTCATTTATGGTTCTTTTATGTGGAAACCTATGCATGGAAGTGCTTTTATGGTTTAAATAATGTGCACTTTATTAATATTTTGCGAACTTAAAACGATGAAATATTTGTTCGTAGCTCGTTTGCTGATAATGGCTTTGAATTTTTATAACTTAAATATTCTTGTTTCATCGTCACTTAGCCGATACTTAAATATCTTCAATTCATAGTCTTGTTTTTATTATAGTGACAATAGTATTTGAAGCAATAGCGGATAGTGACGAATTTTAACTACAACCCATCCATAAATTCTTTAGCATTGTTTAATTTTCAGTTTAAATTATTATTCAGTTAAAATGGTCCAAAAATTGGTTCCATCTTGACCTTAGATTACATGGAAATTTATCGAAGGTGCGTTCGGGTTCTGCGAAACGATGCCTTTACCTGTCTTCAGATACGATCAGATTTGTACCTAATTATTTTTTGCACTTTTTCACTTATCGTCATCTTTTTCGATTTGTCTTTGATTTTTGATTTGATTTCCATTGTTCTTTATTTAATATATTATCATAATAAAATTGTCTACGTTATATTTTTTAATGTTTTGATGAGATGGTGTGCACGCAAGTTTTGCACCACTTTATTTAGGATGATCCACACAATGTTCGACAGTAATTTTACAAACAGTAGGCAATATAGTTAGGAGTTAATGCTTTAAGAAATTTCAATGATCAGTTCAAATATTGACTTCCAGAAGATTATAGACGTCGATAAAAATGATATCAATCATTACATTATCACGTTAATACATAATTAGCTTATACCTAATGTTATCGTTTCTAATGAATGAACATTTTCAATTGTCTGTTAATTTTAGACAAAAGTCTTATATGTTGACTTATTCTCCAAGGATTTTTAATGAATCATTTACATTTATATAAATTGAAAATTTGGTTCAGTTAACATTAATTCCTCTGTCAGTATCTAGAAACATAAATCTGCACGGCTGTTCGTCATACGTAAGGTAATATATTGCATAATAAGAAACATTAACTTATCAAGTAAACGTAACTTTACAGACCTCTGAATTATGTCAATTATGCGTGTATTAATGTCTTTCACTGATATCTTATAAAATAGATCTTACTGTAATAGGCAACAGTGTTGTAATGGAATTAGGTTGTGAACAAATGAAATTTATAAGGATTATTTTGTCAACTGGAACATTGTCATTATATTATCAACTTGCTTGTTTAGGCAAATTTAGTTAAAAGACCGCAATAGTTATACGACTTAGGGCAAGGTAATAGTAAAGTAACATAAAATTCACATGCACTCGCGATACGCTTGATACTATTGCGCTTCTATTTTTCTATTAGCAGTGCAGTTAATTAAATTTGAAGTTTGATAGTAAGACCGTTATTATAACAATTTAAATCAGATTTAGGGATTTTCTTAAATTCCCATGGACCACGGAAAAAAGATTATTTATATTTTCGCTTGAAGTGAGACAAGAATTACTATTTTTTGAATTTAGACATTTGAGTAGTTAATTGGGATCACTAATAACTATTTTCCGGGTATTTGGAATACCATTCATTCATTACAATTCCTTTGACGGATGCAGCTGATTTAACTGCATATACATATATCTATATCAATGCTACGTTATACTCGTACATCTATACATTAAAATCTTTTGTCAAAATAATCAATTTTGTCAAAAATTTCGTGATAAATATTCGTTTTATGACTCACTGACATCAATTTAGCATTTTTGAAATTATTGTCTGTCTGTAGGTATGTCCAGCTATAACTCAAGAACGGCTCGACCGATTTTAATGGGACTTTTTCTGGAAAAAGGAGGAGGGATATACTTCCGTTTAGAACATACCTCCGATCGATCTGAAATTTGGTATACTTATGTATTTTGACGTGCTGATCAAGAATATCATAGTCAAAATACCCGCAAATTTGATGTTCAAGGTCAAAAGGGCAAACAATTTTTCGACATTTTTCGCATGTATTGCCGTAAATATATATTTTAGAGAAAAATGTTTCAAACAAAAGTTGTAGGTCATGAGAAAAACTATATTTTTTGTTCTATACATTTTTCGTGTACGACCAGTAGTTTCTGAGAAAAATTTTAAAATCATCCAAAATTGGTACTTTTTGCCAAAATTCCATTAGTTTCGATATAATAATCTACTCACGCACTCACCACGGGAAGGTTGGAATTTGGTCTTAGAAGTGCATCTTTTTTTTGTTTTTTTTTTTATGTTTAACACACACACACACACACACACACACACACGCACACTTCAATTATTTATTTTTATTTATATATTTATGAGACACACGCACGCACGCGCACACACACGCACGCACGCACACACACACACACGCACACACACTTTAATTATTTTTCCCGAATTCTAGCATTGATTCTTGAAGAACCATGGGCTTTTTGTGCGTCCTACAATATCTTTCGCGGGGAATCAAGCCGATGTTACGCAACCACTCAAGGTTGCTTTCGCGATCTCGGAAAATTGCGCTCAAGCTGACGATATTGTACATCCGATCCATCGTTCGAAGTGCGAACAGGTCGAATGAACAAGCGAAATGACGAAAGTTGTACAGCGCACCGAAAAGATGGTTCGGATATGGGCAGTGAATTTATGCGTTAGCGACAAGAAAGTCTTGGAGCAGATCCGATGTATCTCAAGGAACAGCAAGCAGCAATATTTAATTAACCTAACCTAACCTCACCTATTTTTCACTTTGCGCGCAGTTCGGGGTACTCATCATAAAAAAAAATAACCTTGAACCTATTTTTCACTTTGCGCGCAGTTCGGGGTACTCATCATAAAAAAAAATAACCTTGAACCTATTTTTCACTTTGCGCGCAGTTCGGGGTACTCATCATAAAAAAAAATAACCTTGAACCTATTTTTCACTTTGCGCGCAGTTCGGGGTACTCATCATAAAAAAAATAACCTTGAACCTATTTTTCACTTTGCGCGCAGTTCGGGGTACTCATCATAAAAAAAAATAACCTTGAACCTATTTTTCACTTTGCGCGCAGTTCGGGGTACTCATCATAAAAAAAAATAACCTTGAACCTATTTTTCAGTTTGCGCGCAGTTCGAGGTACTCATCATAAAAAAAAAATAACCTTGAACCTATTTTTCATTTTGCCCTAACCTAACCTAACCTAACCTAACCTATTTTTCACTTTGCGCGCAGTTCAGGGTACTCATCATAAAAAAAAATAACCTGGAACCTATTTTTCACTTTGCGCGCAGTTCGGGGTACTCATCATAAAAAAAAATAACCATGAACCTATTTTTCACTTTGCCCTAACCTAACCTAACCTAATCTATTTTTCACTTTGCGCGCAGTTCGGGGTACTCATCATAAAAAAAAATAACCTTGAACCTATTTTTCACTTTGCGCGCAGTTCGGGGTACTGTGACCAAACCTAACCTAACCTAACCTAATGCCTATTTTTTGCCCTTTTGACCTTGAACATCAAATTTGCGGGTATTTTGACTATGATATTCTTGATCAGCACGTCAAAATACATAAGTATACATAACCTTGAACCTATTTTTCACTTTGCGCGCAGTTCGGGGTACTGTGACCAAACCTAACCTAACCTAATGCCTATTTTTTGCCCTTTTGACCTTGAACATCAAATTTGCGGGTATTTTGACTATGATATTCTTGATCAGCACGTCAAAATACATAAGTATACCAAATTTCAGATCGATCGGAGGTATGTTCTAAACGGAAGTACACCCAGGAGGAGGTTATAGGGAAACATATAGGCTACTTTTTATCCTGGAATTCATACGGGATCGGGATTTCTGCGGGAAAAGCTCCCACTTGAACGAAGTGGCAGCCACAGCTCGTATAGGTAATATAAATTTTAACAACTCATTTAGCTCTTTATGTAGGTGTACATTAGTGTCTTGTTTATACATAATACAGGCATAATATTGCAAATATTTTTGCAATAACTGCTTCACAAGGAAAGACTATTAAGTTACCTTATTACATTTATAGGTATTATAAATAGTTACAACCATTATTCCCCGGATGTCATTAACTACACGCTAGTATCAGTATATGAGTATTTATATGAGAAGAATTACCTATATAATTTTAAGTAACCTAATACATTATATCATCATCATCATATCAACTTTAAAAACATGTAGATACATTGTTTCTGCACCATATTTTTCTGAATTTTATGGCTAGCACTATATTTTGAGCGTTTGTACATTTTAATTTGAAAAAAAATCATCACAGTATTTAAAAACACGCTTCGTTCGACTACAAATTTACAGCTTTCAGTGTCTAAAATACAAATTAAGATAAAAATAAGGACGGTAAATTTAGGTATGACTATTTCTTGTCGATTTTAAATGAAGAGAAATAGTTTTACTGTTGTGAGCCATGAGTTTCTTAAGACGGCGCTGTAGGTACTTAGTAACGGAACCATTAAGCTTAATCCCACAGTGTTCTTCGTAACTTAAATCTGTACGAGTCGTAGTGGATTTTATTGTGTACTAGAAAGTTTTTTATCTGAAATGCCCTCTATTTGTAGCTTTGTTTTTCATTAGTTTAAGTTTAAGAACAAAGATAACTAACTAAGATTTTATTAGTCTACGGTCTAATTGACTAGACTTCTAAATTTTAAGGGCGTTGGGTGAAAATACAGTAATTTTAATGGTCTATAATGTTCATATAATCAAATATAACTTCACTTACGAAGTTACCTATTTGTTTGTCAGCCTTTTGTGCTTTTCCTCAATCTTAATACCTATGCTGGTAGGTGAAGAGAAATCTATAGCGAATTCATGTTATGTAGATTGGTAAGAAGTAACTCAGTAGTGAAATTAGCATTAAAGTCATTAAACTCTTTTAATCCTGAGGATTTTACAGTTAAAAAATGTCATGTTTCATCTTAATATATATAATTCGAGTGTGAGTGTGTATGTCACTGAACTCCTCCTAAACGGCTTGACCGATTTGGTTGAAATTTTTTGTGTGTCTTCAGGTGGATCCGAGAATTATTTAGATTCACTATTGGACCCGGTAGGTGGCGTTGCTGTCGATATATCACCAAAACATTTTTTAACGACTGGACCGATTTGGATGAAATTTTTTGTGTGTGTTCAAGGGGATCTGGGAATGGTTTAGATTCACAATTGGACCCGATAGGTGGCGTTGCTGTCAATATATCACCAAAACATTTTTTAATTATAAAGTGGTACGAAGTACGCCGGGACAACTTGTTTGTTTATAATCCTACACCAAATTTTCTTTCTGCTAGGTTATTTCTGTGTTTGTTTATCTGTGGTTGTGTCTTTTTAAATAGGGCGACGATGCATGTGTTGGCTGTTTGAATACGTCAATTGAACTTTCGTTACTCTTAATATATATCAAGGAACGACACGAATACATAACTGACATAAGTTAGAGGCTTGTAATGCTACATTTACTTGATTGATACATCAATGTTTCTCATTATAAAATATATTTCATTACGTATGACGAAGAGATGTGTTGATTTATGTCTGCCTATGTAGTATCATTATATTATCATTGTACGTACCATTATCATGTACCACGTATAATTGTACGTATAACTTGTTGCTTTATGAAATTTCAAATGTAAAATTCTAATTTGAGTAAGTTAAATGAGAAGGAAATATTACGGGTGATCTCAATCATTTGACTTTTAAGTTCATTTGAAAATGGATATTTGATTGTGTACATTTGAGAGTGGATCAAATTAATTTTGTAATGCATTAACTCGTACATCGCCAGCAATTCTCCGTACACTGTTAAAGATTTTGTATATCATCCTATATCGAGTGCCGCGTTCTATCTAACCCCTGCTGGGGGTCGTTGCCCTAATACTGTTCGTCGCATTTAGGGCTCAATTGTTATTTCAAATAGATCTAATTAAGTTTTTGATGACCTTAATAATAAATTCATTTATGCTTATCCTTGGTGGTACAAAAGAAATAAGATTCGATTTTTGAAAATCTTCTTCAATTATTATTTCTCAAACACTTCTCCATCGCGGTGGACTATGACCTGTACTTTTTTCATAAAGAGAGAAGAACTTAGTTCAGCAGTGAGATAGTTATGGGTTGTGATCATGATAAAACATTATTTAGGTTCACATCGATGTCGCGATCACCCCATATATACTTCAAACACGTATCAGTTGTTACTTATGAATAGACACAAATTATAATTAGTGTGAGTTTATTATTAGTACTTGTTTTGATGAATCATTCACGGTTGCGGCAGGCGTGGCCGCGTCTGATGCGAAGCCGGGTTCGTGTGGTACTTTAATTTATTGGCTACTTGATGTGTTTAGTGTTGCGTCCTTTCTAAATGTAGATGATAAATTTGCTGGAATAATTGCAGCTTCTGCGAAGATACCAGATACTGTATCGTCTTGGTTTTGAGTTTCTGATGTTGACAGTGTATGTTTTGAGTTTTTCTTAATACTAGGTAAAGAATTCATAATTATGTACTGATTTGATTTCATCCTTGGAATCAATGTAATGAATTAAGTTATCAGGAGACTTATCTACGAGTAAAACAAGTAACGTCTATCATGAACTTCGATTTTCCAGTGACATCGTGTCATCGTTAATCATTAATATGACTGAATTTCGAAATTAAAATAACGAAAATGCTGGATTTGGTTTGACAATGCGTTCGTTGAAATCGTTATCTATCTCCTGACTTTCTATCGCTCGCTGTACTGGCCTCTTTTCTATAATCAATCATTCCATAATAAGTTACGTTACAACTAACACAATAATGTTGTGAGTTTTGACTGTTGCTAGGCAACTGACTCGAGTATTACTAGTAGATAGAATATTGACAATGGCCGCAAGAGCTGCGTCTAGATTCTCCGAGTACTTTGTCCGTAAGTTTGACGTAGTTTTCGATATCGTTGGTGCGCCCTTCATCGTATAAATAGAATCGTTTACGGAGTTTGTTTACGTTCGCTCGTTTACTTTATCAATTACACAGCGCAATGAAGTAAACAAGATCGTACGCGTGTTAATACGAACCGTAAAACACTCGCTACTAGGTCAGTGTATAGGTACATAGTTACTCTGATCAGCAGTTTTATAGTGCCGGTCCGTTAGGGATGGTGATTACAAGTAACTCGACTCGATTAAAATTACTATTTTTAGATATTTTCATAAGTAATAATAATTAGGTACATAATAATTTTTTTGGCAAAGAAAGATGGTCATTCCTGGGGTGCGGCCGAGATGAGCTTAGACTGTTCGTGTTGGGCACTTGTATATTATGCGAGGGGCGTAGAAAACTGCGATAGCGTGATTCAGGCTGGACGTGACGTCATCTTTGTGACGTGTGTGTAATGTTATCTTTTATTTGGTATCGCGTATTGATTGATGTGTAAAAAACTCATTTAACTGTTAAATGTGCTCAATGCTCATCACTTCAGGTTTAATCCCTTCCATAAGCATTTCCGAAAAATTACCGTACTGTGTATTTACCATGTATTTCATACCATTTAGTGGTTAACATTCTCGTTTAGAATTTCTGCAAAAATGATTTTCGTGATTTTATTTGGTGAGTAATTAATACTTCTATTTCTCAATTAATTATAAAAGAAATTGTGGCAACCCTTTGCTATGAAAGCAAAATATGAACTTGCTAACAAGGCGTTTATGCGTGCGTGGATCTGGGGCAGTACACTTAGAGATGCCAGTTACAGTGGAATAATGTTTTGTAAAAGTTCTAAGGAGGTATGTAAATAATGAAGACAAAGATACAAGACGTGCACAAGCATGCAAGACGGGAGAAATTCAGTTACCTAGTTAGGTTTCAATGTTTACAAGGTAGCTTTTTTACGTAGACATCGAAGAGCATAGACCTATGGATGCCATCTATCGAACGCACAAAAGGAAAGGAACAACTTACGCCAATGACACGAAAAAACTAGATAGAATGATATTATGTTTTGTCTCACTCTGCGTGTTGGTTTTTTCAAGGAAAGCACAGTTGCTTACAAGCAAATTTGACAGCTGACCGTCGAAGTTTTCTTGTGCCACATACAATTGTACTTTCTGGTGCTATCTCATGTTGTCCACGCTCACCAGATGTCTAAATTCTTCTCTACTCTATGTACGCTTTTTTAATGTCAATAACTCATAAACGAAGAGATGCGCTACCTGATGGTGTTGGCAATGGTAAATGGCACGGCCGTAGCGACTAGCGAGGGGGTGGGGCATTGTGGGGCAATGTCGTACCTTGAAAATACCAAAAACTAAGATAAATTATTATAATAATTATATTATTTAATTATTATAATAATTATATATTATTATAATTATTATAACTATTATTTAATTAATTATAATTATTATTTAATTATTATTATAATTATATATTATTATAATAATTATAATAATGGGATTGTAAGTATTAAAATATTTCAAAAGTTAAAGACAAAAAGTTTTGATTGTCCATATCAACACAATAAGTCGAATTATAGACAATGTTTATTTTTTCTTTCGTGGCAGTGTTTTGTTTCTTGATAGTGTAACAAGTGTTTCAGCTAATAAGTATC
Source organism: Ochlodes sylvanus (assembly GCA_905404295.2). Classification (NCBI taxonomy): domain Eukaryota; kingdom Metazoa; phylum Arthropoda; class Insecta; order Lepidoptera; family Hesperiidae; genus Ochlodes; species Ochlodes sylvanus. The sequence goes on from FR990149.1 coordinate 4,280,332, forward strand.
CACAACATTTTATTATTTATAAGGTGTTATGAAGTTCGCCGAGACAGGTATTGTAGTTATTGTTATACATATTAGGCCACATATAATTGCAATGTTTGTACTTAACAGTAATAATAGACTATACATGGAAACATGATTTGTTTTCAGGAAAACCACACCAATATATTTTATGCCCTATATGTATACCTATGTGGAATCTGTTACTGACATAACTTATTTTATGGAATTTACCGCATTTAACTACGAACCTACGTATAAATGATGTTGTCTGTAGATAATAAAAAGCGAGATGTGGCTGTGGCCTGAAAACGGCCGTGTGTTTGTCGTGAATACGTTACGCAACGGCTTACGTTTCTTTGAGCGGCGTTTATGCCTTTATGCGTTTACGCCGCGCGTGATGTGTTATGGTACTCACAAAACCTAACAAATTCTTTGATATTGTAGTTATCGATTATTGTAATTCAATTTAGGAGATATGTGATATATAGTGCTTCAATATTTAACTGTATCCCCTGATCGTTACCGTTTTTTTGTTAATTGCTTGCTATGGCAGCAAATTTCAAGACGTATTCACGTCAATAGTAAAACGAAGTAAGAAAAACGGTTCACACCCAACTTATCTCTGATCGTACGGTGGGTGTTACTACGTTGAAACGATACCACTGCACTGCTGGTATACATGATAAAGGTGACCCGTATGGCGCAATGGTCACTATGCCGTCTCGTAGGGTCCTGGGTTCGAGTCCCCAGCGAAGCGGAAATTTGAATGATGAGTTTAAATTTTTGCTCTCGATTTGGTTGTGAGTTATTCATGGCTCCCACGACACAGGGAACCCTAGTGTGGGGCAACGAGTGTTTAACGTTATAAACATGGATAGATATGGCGAAAAGTGTGGCGAATCATTAGGGTACTATAGCCAAGGAATGCGAGTAGATAGTAAACATTTACATACATAATTGTAAACACAAATATATTATTGCAACAAAATAAAAGTTTGTTACTCAAATCATTTGCCAAACTTAGAACGTTTTTAGAAGCAAGACTCAATATTTTTTGTGCTAGGATAGATAATTTCGTAATAGATATTTAAACAAACCCCTTTCGCTGAAGTGTGTAACAAATAAGTTGCCGACAGTCTCAGACTTGACGACGTTGCTTATCTAAAGGTTTAGTATCACATGCTTTCAGAGATCTAATCTCCTTTAGCAAGCCCACGACCTACTTCCCTTATATCGCTTACACGAAAGCTGTCAGCTGTCTTGCTAACTTTAAGTGTTATAGCAAACCCTTCTCTTTTCTCGAGGCGAGCTTACTTTACCTAATGCAGTATTACCTCATAATTTTAATTAGGATTATCTACCTCCAACGATCTCCTGTTTCGTCTTTCGCCAGCTCTCGTTTCGTCGGTGGCAAATGAAACAATTCAAGCTGTTTTAATACCTGCTAGATGGCAATACGATTTATATTCTCTTGGCAAAATGTAGCCTTGACAGACATTATTTGAAACGTCGTACATTCCGTTTACGTTTAGTGCGCTCGTAAAGTTAACCCGTGAAATATAGCGTTCAGTATTATTGAACTCGGGTCTCGTATTGTTTTTATGTCTCGCAGTTTCAAACGTGAGTGAAAGCACTCGTAATATAATTGTTTTCGCATACAGGTTAATTTGCACCTTAACGCTTTCGTATCGATTCAATTTCTCTTCCTCGTTCGAAACTTACTCGGTTACCGTAAAATGAGTATTTTGAGATTTGAGGATTTTTGGACATTTTATATTTTAGCTTATACGGCAATGTTTAGTAAATCTTAATAAAAAACCCGATTAAAAGAAAGTTGAATTAATGGTATCGAGTTAACAAGTTCATCGATCAAAGAAATACGTTTGACATCTATTTCGCCTAATTTGAAAAATGATTTATTTTCTTTTTACTTAAGTGACCTCTTTAAAAATACGCAACCTTCGTGGCCCTTATCTATTTCCTCCAGGAATAGCGAGGTTCTTGACTTTTTCAATTTGCATTCAAATTTAAAGCTTCGCGTAGCGTGTTGTCGGCTATATCGGAGTCTTGATACGGAATGCCCTGTATTTATGCAGATTTACGCGCAATCGGTTGGCTGCGATAACGGCTATCAAATCTGTCCTGGATGAATTGATAACAAGCTATGTTAGATACATGTTCAATTGACCCAGATTTATGGCTGTGAGAAGAGAAAGATAGTTTATATTAAATACATTATAGTTCCGTAATATGGTTGTACAGTTGAATTCTGGTAGGTACACTTTCCTTTATTAAAATATTTTTGTTTTTGTTATATGGTCAAAAATTGCATTTAAAATAATAGTAACAATTTGGAGCTGGTAACTTCTCACAGGCATTCTATAATGATGCCTTTACTAATTCTGCGAACAAAAACTAGATTAGAATAAAAAATTACTACTTTTTGCTAATTCATTTATGTATAAAATCGTTCTTGAATCATCTCATTTAAGTAACCTCATTTAATCTGCTCAATTTTATCGAAAATTTTAACTAATCTTATTCGCACAATGTGAACGGACCACTTCTGCTGGAACGAGAGGCAAATGGGTAATTAGGTTGCATACCCTTTAAATGACCGAGCCATTTTTTCGTTTTATCATCGGCATTGGTGGATTTTTACGTCTTTTTAGTTCTTATGCTGTCATCTGTGGCTGCGAAAACCATTTTGAGTTTGTTCTGAGGCACAAATTATTACCTACCGTATCTTATTGAATGAGAATCCAGAACAATCGATATGATAGAGGATCGATCAGCATTCCTTTTGAAGGAAATACAATGTTGTCCCGTTGTCTTCCGAGGCTGAACACGATTTCATCTAGCAAAGTCGAAAACACTAGTCACCTAGTAAAAACTGAACTAGGCTAATTCTTAGTTTCATTTTTTTATTTAAATAATTTCGATCTTGTGTTTTTTCTTCTTATAGAAATAACAATCAGGAGTTATTTAATCAGGATATTTTTAATGGTCTATGATATTTGTAATTAGTTCAAAATCTGATCAAATTCTTATAATTTTGAATGCGCTTCGGTTATTGTTGCCATCATCATAAAATAGAATGACGAGAATTTTTTAGTTGGTATTACTAGTCTTCATGAATCTCGAGGTAGTTCAATGAATGTTATTTCGTCATAACTATTAAATTAACATAAGAATCTTCTGTAATATAATACAAAACTTTGAAACTAAGCGCGAGTAATTCTATGGTCATATTAGTCTTAAAAACTTTAAACGGCGCTAATGAAGAAAAGTTAAAATGGAGACGAGGGAAATAACTTAATGAGTTAAATTCTGGTTTCCTCGCTGAAGAATTTTCTGTCGTCAAGTTTGCACATCATTTTAAACAGTTCGTTGACCTTCTACTGAAATTTAATTAAGGAAATGACAGTGCCGATTTATTTGTTATGGATTTTTAATTTTCTGAACTATCACAAAGTATATTTACACAACAGTTATAGATACAACATATTCGCTGCGAGCTTATTTCTCCAAAGGGCAACGACATCTCAGGCGTCAGATATTCCAGAAATTCTTCAGTACTTAGTGGAGTAACTAAATCGGGATTCTTAAAAATTTAACAAAAGATTGATGACTGCGCAAATGTCTTTAATTAGACACATAAATCTTATCGTTACTTATTTAAAGTCCCACTTTAATGAACGGTCTGGAATCACGATTACTTGAAATTGTGCCCTTTTTATGTTTTTAGTGTTATAAACGCGTTGACGTGACTCAGTGAGAGTATAGGTACAGTTTTACCAAGATGTAGGTACTTACTTCCTGGGTATCGTTGCAGCTGATATTCTTTTGAGTTGAATTGTTGTTGAATCGTTGAATCGTTGAATGTGACTTCGGGTAATAAATAACTAATAAGCTTTTAAGCAAAGCTAAAACAACAATGTAATTTATGGTCAATTGGTCAATTATATAAACTTACGACATAAAAGTTTTGAGATTATGTGCGCTTTGATTACGCAACATTCTTACTATATTTTAACGGTTCATCTCAACAACTAAACTGTACCTTGCCATTTCGTTGACTATTCGTTCTCTTCGTGATCTATGTAGATGGATAGATTGCAATGCAATATCAAATAAAGTTTTAGTATAAACGTTATTTAGTTATTAATAATTGAAGCGAGTAATTTGTTTAATTTTACCAGCCTGGTCTGTTAATCTGCGTGCGGTGGCTAGTATTCGTGTAGCCAGTTGCGCAAGTCTTCCCACGTCTAAGCCTTGGGATTGTTCGCCAAGTCCTACTATCCTTAGCATCTAGATCATATCTAACTAGTTCAGTCGTTTCGTTTCTTCTAACTACATTGAATTGCTAGTGAACAGAGCAGTTTGTTATAATTATGTTTATCTGGCGTTATATTAGCTGTATTTACGTTATTTCATTAAAAATATTAGTTAAAAGTTGATAAAAGTTGAATTGGTTTGTTTTATATAATTTAGAAAAAGTCTGGCGTATGTTCCGATTTGTTTTATATAATTTAGAAAAAGTCTGGCGTATGTTCAGATTTGATTTTTTAAAGATCAATCATTTTTATGCATAAATACCAACAATAAAACAAGTACCAATAAAAAAGGACTAGGGAGGAGAAGGGGTATAGACACTGTTGGAAGATAGATGATCAGGGAGCATTTCTTAATTATAATAAAATATAATTAAAGATAATTCTTCATTGCGGTTATTGTTAAAGTAAATTGGAAAATGAATAAGATTGCCGCTAGTCAAGAAATCAATAACAAAACTAACAAGCTTTTCACAACGGATTACCTTCATATCTGCAATGTTGTGGTACAAATTATTCAGACATGATTTATTACTGTATAAATTGATTTCTCGACTTGGATTTCTTAAACTTATTATTGTATCCTATCTATCCTACTTTAAAGGTATCAATGAAATGAATGGATGAAATTGAGTTTCTTCGAAGTTGGTTTTTTACAAACATTTTTAGAAAGTAGAACTTCATCAACTCCCGGCGTCGTTTCAACAAATCCCTGCCGTTAGTGGTCTAGGAAGAAGAAGCGGGGCAAGCAACTCCCAGGGAGCTTATTTTCCTACTTACAGTTTAAATAATCCCGTGGAAACATTCGAATGTGGTTACTACGAGTAGACGCAGATTTTGGGTAGATGGTGTACATTTTGTTACTGAAGTAATATATATTTATAAGTATACTTATAAATAAATTAATTAATTCCAACTGTATTATCTATACCTTCAGAACTCCGTGAACAACGTAAATGTCATAAAGAGGCAATTATGGTGCATGCGGGATACCCTTGTCCGTGTGTCGATATAATTTTTATTGATTTTGACCGCACAGTGTGATTCTTATCAGAAATCGTGTTTGAGGCCTGAGGAGGTTGAAAGTTGACGAGGGTGAAGGCCCAGTGAAGGGAAATCCTTTAGATGATATCGATGTTATTGGATACTGGCGTCTGTTTAAATTGTTTTCTGTTAAATTGGATACTTTGATTAACTTTCTGATATTGGATTATGATGCGGCGTATCAATTACATGAGAATATTATAATTTTCATTGTAATGAAAGATATTATTTATCATATCTACAGGTATATTTAATTGTTTTTCTTACTTATGGTGATCATAATTCTTATTATATTATATCGTAATCATATCGAAACGCTAACACACTCATACCCTTGCACTACGATTCCTTGTGTCGCGGGTGGCATGGATAAATTGGACAACACAAATGACACATCTCTACCACTCATGACCCCAGAACAAATATTTATCAGTCACATAAATATCTCGCTCGGCCGTCAATCGAATCCGGGACCCCTCGCTTGGCAGGCAGGGCCCCTGCCATCTAGGCACGGGGTCGTCAAAATCTAATTAGAATATAATGAAATAATGGAAAACTGATGTTTTCGCATCTAGTATTTACATAATGGTCATCGCAAAATTCCCATAAGGCTTTAGTTGATGAGCGCAAATTTGCAAAAAGACAGGTATTGCCAAACATCAATTTTTAATAACCGGTGCTCAAGCTCAAAATCTATTACTCCTTAGATAAACAAATGCCATAAAACTACACGTTACCTTAATAAATTCCTTGAGTTATGTTATATGACGAAAATAATTTTCAGCGTCATAAAACTCGAACAGCAGTTTGTTTGCCGGCGAGAGTAGGTCCGCCAAGTTTGCCAAATAGGTACGGTCAGCGCAAAAACTTGGCGATACATGGTTTTCTCGTGGCCTGGCTACACGTGCTAGTAAGAGCCCCGGTTATGTTAAGGAGTGCATGCATACATACATACTGCAATGGGTAATGATATTTTTTTAATTTTATCATCGTACGAGCAGGGGTAATGCCTTCCTTCTAATTAAAAGTTATGTAATGCAATGAATAGGAAATAAAATTTATTTTGTGTAATACATACAATTATATTATGACTAGTACTAGGTATATGAGTTATTTAAAAAAACTACTTTTTCTGTTAAGTTTGTTGAGTGTTTTCCATAATTTTCATAAAGGTGTGTGAAGGCCGTCAATCCGCACTTGGCCAGCGTGGTGGACGATGGCCTGTAACTCACACATTGTGAGAGGAGACCCGTGCCCAGCAGTGGGACAATTATGAGTTACGATGATGATGATACTAACTTAAAAGCTTGTAGTTGTATAACGAATAGATATTATAACTTTCCCACGTCCCAAGTCCACATCAAGCGCAGGTCTACAAACTTCTAAATCGCTGGACAGTGTCATTGCGGGAACTTTCGAAAGAAATTACACTCACCGTCGGCCGCTATGCAGCGACATGTGCTAGTAATTGACGTAAGCTGTGTGCAAGACTATGGTGATTTTATGTTGTAGATACACAAAATTGTGTGCAGCCATATGCCGAGGAAATGTTTCCTTGCATAGACAAATTGTTTGGCGGATATTACATTTTTAAACTGTTTTAGCTGTAATAATAGTAATGATGGGCTGCCAATTGTTCTTTGGTTCCCAGACTTTTGTTGTAATAAACGATTTCACCCTCATATCCCCGAACTAGGATTTACCGTGTGGACGATACAATAATACATCACAAACACCCATGACCCGAGAATATAGATTTATCTGTCAGATAAATATCAGCCGCGGCATGGAATCGAACCCGGGACCCCTCGATTCGCAGGTAGGGTCACTATCAACCTCTAGAATGTCTCAGTCGACTAGTCATGTCCCGACTGCGAGGCCTTTTTTACTTCTCAATTATGTCTTGGCTGATAATACTAAAGAGGTCTTTGGACCGATGTCCATAGGCGATGGTGACCAATTACCATCAGATATTTCGCGTTCTTATTTGTCGGCAACTCAAATAAAAAAAGGAAAGTTGGGCCCAGCGGTAAGTTAAAACTAAAACTTCTCCAGTTCCTCAATGAATATGAATTTATCCAGCATCTATTAGTGTGGTATAAACTTGGCAATGCACGTTGCAGACAGATACATCATGACGGCTGGGAGCCGGCGCACGTGTTCATAAGTACAGGCTAAATGCAAATTGGCATGGAATGCTACGAGTATAAGCGTTCGGGGCAGCTGGTCAAGTTAGTTGGATAAACGCTGTGGCGGGGTAGTCATTAAAATAGCTATTAAACTGGCAATGGATCTACAATTCTTAGCACTTAAACGTGAAGTTGATATATTCAGATCTGATTGCTACTATAGGAACGATAACTTTGTATCCGACGAAAATAGACGGTAAAAATTTTCTTCGGTGTTTGGATCAACCCATTAACTGTCTGAGCAGGGGTTCTTACCAGAATGAAATATAAAATAACTAGTGACCCGCCCTAGCTTCTCTTCGGAAAACTTATTCCTTGCGTTTGCAGATTTCGCTATATATTTTGGATAATTCACACTACATCTATATAAATTATAGTGTTACACACAATCTTGCTGATATGAATGCGAATAGGTTTAGCAACGAAGGAACTTCGTATAACTTTTAACTTTAGTTTGAAACTATTAAATGGGTCCAATGGAATAATTTTCACGATGCACGGAAATGCTCAAGGAATTTTGGAGCTACTGGTCCTTCATTTAACTACACCGACCACACAGCCCGTCGACGCCTAATAACAGGCGAATGGCTCCTGTCAACCAACACATCTGGCTTATAGTACCGACATAAATGTCCGTTATAAACTCAAACTATCGTACCGTCTCAATCTTTCCCGTTGCGTAAATTAATCTATTTCTTTCCAATGTTTCGTGTGGCCTTGAATTAGCCGATCACAGCGTTGCAACCCCGCTTCGTCTTACCTCAGCTAGTTGCCAGAATGCATTCAATACGGAAAATCAAACATTAAGCGTCAATGGGCTGTGGTGGTCGGTGTTTAACTACCAACCGCCCTTTAAGTAGCTTAACTTGGTTAATCTTTAACTTATCTCACTTAGAAGCACATCGATTCGCTTTAAATCCACTTTAATCCTGTCCTTCCCTTAGTCACCAGCACGTGGTTAAATCCATTTAGTATCAAATGCCTTGTAATGATTTACCCGTTCCAACGTGGTTTCTTCGGCCTCATTCGATTTGTTATCTGCTGGTTCTCGAGTCATTCAGGAAATGAGTTTAAAGGGAGACTCCGTTCCTCGTCTGGCAATGGAGTCGCTTTCAGACTACGTTTTGAAGATTTTACTGTTATTTCAGCAAAAGTAATTTAGCTCGGCTTAAACTGTCGGCAAGATGATGCAATTTTCGTTAGCTCTGAAATGTTTTTTGCCAGCAAATATAAAGAACCTGCTTCTTGTACAAATAAAGTTATTCTAATTATGTGTATACTAATTTCGTTATAATTTGACATGTTAGGTCTGAACTACTGGAATGTGTTTGTAAAGAGGTATAAAATATGTTAAAATATCTATATAATAATAGTTATCGCAAAGTTAAAACTAACGCGCGTGAATATAAATTCGTGCGCTGGTTACGTTAAACAATTTTGGAGTGAGGGTACTAAGGGACAGGTTTCCCGAAGCGAATCGCAGGCGGGTTAGTACTCGAATAAATATAGTACGAAAAAATCGAAATGTGTCGGCTGGGACACAGTAGAAGTGAAACTCCAACGGACAAGTGAAAAAACGAATCGCAACGAACAAGCGGAAAAACAATTACTATATATACTATATATATATACTATATATATATACTATATATTTATATACTATATATATATACTATATATATATACTATATATAATGTACTTGTACATTAACAATCTGCCCGTAAAACTTCAAGTTAAAATTTTGTTGTGATTCGTTTTGCCCATTTACCGTTGAAGTTTCACTTCTACTATGTGTCCCAGCACACATTTCTATTTTTATATCGAATAGGTGCTTAAGAAATAAGGCAATCTTAAAGAGAATAATTATTTTGTAAAAGAGCATTGAGCGCCTACATCGCGATTTACGTTAATCGAGTCTGACCACTTCAGTCCGACGAAATCGAGGTCAGTCTTTGGGGAAATATATTTACTAGGGGCTTAGAATTGAGAACTAAAATCATAATTAATTACTTGGGCTTTTCTACCTGTAAATGGAAGTAGACAGTAAAAATGATGTTGTAGAAATGTTTTAAAATTGGCTCCTGAAATAAACACACAAAGCTCATGTCTAAACAATTAGAACATAATATAATATTCCAAAAGGATAGACAGAGCCGAGTGATAATTTGTAAAGCTTCTTTTTGTACCGGATGTACAGAACTCTAATAGCTTAGCGGTAAATAGCAAAATTCCTTGTAAATCGAGGTAGTAGAAAATTCTTGTGGTAAATCTGAAGGTAGGTGGAACGCGGCGTACCGTTGGTAATTTCTGCAAATTGCTCCCATTGTTCCGCGCGCCGGCAACTTCCATTGAAAAACTTGGTGACGTCGCATCAGTTGAAGATAGCTTGTACTCAAACTTAATTTCTTAAGCAGGTTTAGTTTGGCACCGCACTTAACGTTCAACTGTTCATATCGAGAGTTAATGAGAGTAATTTATGTCATCATGGTAACTCTTAACTTTGTTGTTTGATGGCCTCTCATGAGAGGGGTACAGCCCATTGTCCATCACGCTGACCAAGTGTGGATTGGCAAGCTTCATATTTAAGATCATTACGGAGAACTATAGGCGCACATTTACTCATGACGTATTTGTTTATCAAATCATCACCTCTAATCTTCAAATATTATCTATGTGCATATTACAATTTAATTATCACTTGCAACAACGTGAGGAAACCTGCATACCTGAGAGTTCTCCGTAATGTTCTCATAGGTGTGTGAAGTCAGGTAAACTGCACTTGGCCGGCGTAGTGGACTATGGCCAGTAATTCACAGTGAGAGGAGACCCGTGCCCAGCAGTGGGACAGTTACCGATTGTGATGATAAGGAATTAGTTATACATGAAGCATTACCTCCAATTTCCAGCAGAATACTAAGATTCGTAAGTGGTTTAGACTATGATTTATCAAACAGTCCTTCAGAATGGACGTATAGAAATATCTTAGCGGAAAATATTTTTCCTTCTCCAATATTTAGCAGTTAATCTCGTACCGTGAAGCGAAGTGCTCGCGATGAAAACCCCAATTACTGTCGGCAATTGTTCGCCTCTGGCGGGAATTAACGCGGCTTGTTTGTCGTACAATGTTTGTTAACACTGCATATAAAGTTGGGAAATGTCTAATATCACGTTGGAATGAAAATTTCGAGAAGGGCGAAATTAAACAGAAGAATAGTTTGCTTTATGCTGAGATTGCGGAGCTAATGATGAGTGTCAATTCGATAGTAAACTTTCCGGGTAATCCTGAAACATACATACATAGGTATGTAATCAAACATATGTATTTATTTCATCTTGTATAAATTATACAAACATGCTTCGAATATGCTTATCATGTATGTGGAAGATATTGTAATAAAAAACGGTATACGTTAGCAAATTAGTTATATTCCATTGACAGACTGCCCCATGACAGCCCACTAGCTTTTTATAAAAACATTATATCACAATGTCAGATGTCAAGGAGGTTGCATATATTACAATGCTAAACGCAGATAAAGCTGTACGTAACTCCAACATTTCGGTATCTAAGGAGCTCCATCCATATTGAACCCAAGTCAGATTCCTGTTCTCGTTATATATCCTGCTGAAAAAAGGGACGAGGTTATGGCGACAGGTCCCTTATGTTGAAAGTCATTAGGATTATTTTTAAAATTTATATCTGCATGTATTCCCGATAAAGTCATAAACTGCCATTTAGATGCGCTTTTCAGTGTATTGCATTGCAGGGAGCTTACGGTAATATTCAGGGTTTAAAAAATATGTCAATTTAAAGGACCTTATCTGAATATTTTTTCGAAGGATACTAACTATAAGTTTTCCGAAGCGACGCGGTTACTAATGGTGATATAACCAGTGAAAATAGTGTAATAATAAGCTGTGAATTCCCGGTTATCCAATATGTGGCAGTTGATGTGGAATCGTTCAAGGCGAAATCCCCAATTAGAGTCAACAATGGTACGAAAGAACGAACGAACGCGGCCCGTTGGTTATAAAATGCGATATCGATATTCAATATTCCATGGAGCAATTTCCTCTTTCACTGTGGAAATTAGATTAATTTGAAATTGATTTACAACTGTTAAGCCGTTTATTGTATTGTATACGGACCTTCTGAATGTTCAAAATATTTACATTACATAGATGGCTTCAACCCATTACTAAACCACTACTGAGCACGGGTCTCTTCACATATCTGATTATCTTCATGCCTAGAGCATACTGCTCCAGTGCAGACACGTGGAGGGGTTAGTGGCCAAATCAAATGTTGGAAACTTTTATGCCGCCCGGTAGGCCGTTGACATGGCTTAACTCTAATCCTTATGCTAACAACCGGGGGAGAGAGAAAATCCTCTCTATTAGGAAGTTTATACATATATTTGGTTCAAATAAAACTTCCAAATTAATATGTAAGTGGTTATTTTATTATTTTCTTGATATTTTAAATTCTCACAGTACAAAGGATATAAAAGATTTTCGTGAAGTACCGGGTATTTTTCTACCCCTGCAAGTGTAGTCGCTAGCAGCGGCAAGTATTGAATGCAACGCAAAAATTCATAAAATTCCCGGCTTACAATTTGCGGTTGCTGGCATTGGTTGTTTGTTGGCTATAGTATCTGCAAGCCGCAGACTGCTCCTGTCGGATTAACTCCATATTTTTGTTACGGGCGTGCCGTATCGTCTGCTAGCTTTATGTAATACACTTTCCAAGTTAAAACGTGCTCGAAAACGCTGCAAATATGCAGTGGGTAAGGATTAAGGATGACTTTTGGTGTATTTTAAAATGGAGATAGGTTAAATGGAATGACTTAGGGCCAGTTTCACCGGTTCCGGATAAAGTTCCGGATAGCCCTAGGAACTCAACTCCCAGATAAACTACAACTTTTGGCATCTCAGGTAATCTGATAGAAGTGACAGAGAAAAGTGTTGGTTAAGGTATCTGCCAGTTCAAGTGGCTGTTAGGCGTTATTTGACGGATAAAAAAATGTTTCAAGTGGCGTTTCTATAACACATTAGGAATTTGAACTGTAATAAATCATATTATTATGAATCCTACTATTTTCGTTCTATAATGATAAAATTATACTTGAAAATATTAAAAAAAGTCTAATTGGATTATTTTGAACAAAAAGTATTTTATTAATTAAGTTTTCAAAATAATTTTCAAATGACAATAATTTACGTAGTAGTAACGAAACGCAAAAAAGCGACGTTGCCGCTCCGTCAACTGTTAAGTCACTAAGTGGCAGATAAATTCCTAGGGCTATCCGGAACTTTATCCGTAACCGGTGAAACTGGCCCTAACTGTCCCAGCGAACTTCGTCTCGCGTATAGTAGTATAGTGTCGCGTATAGTTAATAAACTTTGGTGACATGTCGACAGCAGCGCCACCTACCGGGTCCAACTGAATCCAAACCATTCTCGGATCCACCTGAAGATGCACAAAAAATTGCAAACACATCGGTACAGCCGTTTACGAGGTATCTTGTTCTTTACGTTTACAAACATTAAATATTTTCCCCTTTTTGCAACATTTTTCATTGATGCTCCGCTCTTATTGGTCGTAGCGTGAAGTTATACAGCCTATATTTATAGCCTTCCTCGATAAATGGACTATCCAACCTAAAAATAATTTTTCAATTCGAACCAGTAGTTCTTGAAGTTATACTGTTCAACCAACCAACCAACCAACCAACCAAACAAACAAACAAACAAACAAACAAACTCTTCAGCTTTTTAATATTGGTATAGATTATTTAATTATTGTACTAAGAAATTGATAACGTTTACATGCGCTACAATGTAAGTCGACAAGTAATAATGACAATCAGTTTATTGCCAAATTAAATATTATAAATAATAGTTTAAAAACGCTTTAATAGCCAAACGTATTAAATTATAGAAAATAATTTTTAATTATAATGAGATTGTGTTATAGCCATATATCCAATAAATCCATTATGACTAATTAATGTGGAATAAAAATAGAATAAACATTAGGTTATAAAAAATTAACTATGAAGCAACCCTGCGTAACTAAAATGGAAAATAAAACGAATTCACGTTACACTTTACTAATATTGCATCGTTTTGAATAAGCGCGTGTATGTCGTCCGTAAAAATGTAATTACACCTGGCTGGTGTAAAAAGGGATTTTGAATTTTACGAATTTTACAACCAGTTTACCCGATTTAAAAAGAGAAGTGGCAGTTGGATAGGGTTCTCGATACACGTCTATTTTTACACGCTTTATATTAGCTTCACCTGTATGTTTGTTTGTAACCGACTTCTTTGGGCGCGATTTTGACCCACTTTAAACGGCCAGATTTCGTTCAAACTTTGTAGATTTATTGAGGACCGATGACAATACACTAATTTGATAAAATTATTCCATTTTTCAATTTGCAAAATATGATTTTTGTTAATTTATATAATTTATGGTTTTTGGTGCACTATTAAGCGTGTTTTTAGTTTTGTAACTATTCAATTATTTTATCATCTATAACAAAATAAACGCGTCCGTGCGTGCGTGCGTGAGTGCGTTCGTGCGTGCGTGCGTACGTGCGTGCGTGTTGTGTGTGTGTGTGTGTGTGTGTGTTTGTGTGGGTGTGTGTGTATTAATAGTGTAAACAATAGACAACAGTTAATCTTGGCGCGCGGCATTATATTCGACGACGTAGCTGGGTCTCTTCCCTGCGAAGGAAGGTTCGAATCGTATTCACGGGTTCGAATCCTGTTCTCGGATCTCTGAAAATTTGTTCTCGGGTTTTTGTTCTTGAGCGTTAGGGATGTGTTATTTGTGTTGCCACCCACGACACAGGGATTCCTAGTGCGGAACAGTTAAAAAAAAGGTTTGTATCAATATAATGACTACGTGTGCGTGATAAGAGGTGTACAGTGAGTGTACAGTATATTGTTTTACATGTGTTATTTTCATACAAATCAAATCAACATTATTTACGAGCAAACGCGTACAGTGCTGACCGCCAAAATGAGTACGTATAGGTATAAACTTTATTTAGTTACTCGCAAGAGTGCTCTAGTCAAGTGGCTTTAGGAAAGGTCCTGGTGACACTCCGGTCAACAAATACAGAGTTAGTAAAGAATGTCTGTGTGTGCAGATATTGTACGGATAAGGGTCAATATCTATTTAACCGACTTCGAAAAAGGAGGAGGTTTTCAATTCTACTGTATTTTTTTATGTGTGTTACCTCATAACTTTTTACCGGGTGTACCGATTTTGATTATTCTTTATAATATATTCGAAAGCTGAACTGAACTGTAGTAAATTCTCCCAGGGTAGTAGTACCGCCGCCCGCCAGTGTAACGAGTATCATTTCTACCGTGTAATAGGTAATTGTTTGAAGTTTGACCAGTAATTGAGTTCCGGTTAGAAAGATGTTCTCTGGTTAAACTTTTTTAGAGTCCTCAAGGGTAGCGACACATCGGTGACCAAATTATTACGAGATTCATTAGACTCTTTCTAACAACTAATAACTGGACTGGACTTTGACTAACGATAACTAACAGGACTACTCGTAATTGTCATTAACGGTCCCTGCCCCAGTCCTCATACCAACTTAGGAATTAACTACAATTTGGCACCGTTTGCTAAGTGGCTAACCATCCTAGTCCCGATTTGAGTCTTGTTCTGTGTAGGTCATAGTTGTTATAGGCGGCAGCGGAAGGGTGGTGCTGCATGCTCGTTTGCTTATCTTACGCGTAATTCCATAAAAAAGTAATAAAAGAAAAACGTAACCGTAATATAAATTTGAAAGTACGGGACACGTCGCCACAGTTCATACTAATAAATTTCTTGGAAACCTTCGTGAGTTTATATCAATCATAAATATTTGTTCGTCAGTATTAATGTTTATTTATATATTCAATAGGTCTGTTAGTTTAGCTGAGTTGTTTTTCTAATCTGATCTGATACGGGCGAGCCACTCGAGTCTTGTTTCAAAACGAACCTACCCTAACCTAAATCTTGCTTATCTAGTTTTATGTTAACAGCTTTCCGTTGCAATCGAGTTTAGTTTGTCTGAGATTAAGCGTGTGTCTCACTATTAATAAGTAATGTTAATTATTGCATCACATACTTTTCTGCATTTTACTGGACATCCTATTCGTTACAACGTCGATCTCGCTCGTCGGGGGAAGAATAGAATTTAATAAATTAATTGTGCCTAAGTCAGTGATGCCATTTTTACTTATAATGTCATTGTCTTATTGAAATAAAGACAAATGATTGTTACCATAAACAATGTGCACTTGATCTGAAGTTAGAAAAGTAAAAAAAAGTAAGTTAATGTATCACATCCCAAGTTTTTTTAAAGGTACAGCTTAATTGCAATTTTGTAATACTTAAAATTACTTAAAAGCTAATCTGGATTAAATGAATAAAAAAACTATTAAAGCAAATGAGTATGATATTTGATAAATGTTAAATACATTGGCTAGTACGCTCACATTGTATTGCTCAGCGGTAGGACAGTTATGGGTTGTGATGATGAAGATGAAGGCATATTTGTGCCTTTCGATAAAATATAATTTCTTATGAATCGGAAATGTTTATCATTGTGTGAAATATAAATGGTAAATGCATTTCTGATTGCGCTCCCTCGTTAGTAGCAGGCTCAGGCTCTGACTGGCCTAATGATAGATAATATCGCGTAGCGTTTAATGCAAAGGCCGCGTTCCGTGCAGCCGAACGTGATACATCAAAACGTTGACGATTACATCGCTTTCGTCTTAGTCCGATTAACTGTTCGTGGTGATAAGATTCAATTATGCGGTTGTTTATTATGAATGTATTATCTGTATATTAATTCGTGAAGCGAGAGTTTAGTAGCCCTTTGTACGGAAATTCCGTGATGGAGAGAAATCGTGTTTTTAGTTTTTTAAAGTATCCATTTATTATTTTAATTCTATTAAACATAAAGTATAACTGCCGCCATTCATCAGCAAATTATAAAATAATCAAGTTAACTACAGCATGCCAACAGCGTTCAATCAATCAATCCGTAATTAATCAGTTCCTTTAAGCAAGCATGTCACGACTTTTTGCGCCACTCAGCCGATTGACACACAGCCGTCGGTCGCTACCGTCACGGCACGTTCTTGCAATGTTTTATCGTAGCGTATGAACGTATTGATAACTTATATTATTAAAGGTAAATAATATACAAATAAATAAATCCCATACATTTTATTATTGTATAAGTACTCACGGTATGTATTTTGTGCGCCGATATTTCGATCCAGTTGCATGGATCGTGGTCACGATCAATTAGTTTGTGACTGTTTATTGTTTTTATGATGTTAAACGACCCATAGAAATCTTAATGTTCACTCTTAAAGACGCTCCAATTGCTTTCATGTTGAAATTTAGGTCTGAACGTCTGGAAACCAATTTAAATTGATTGGTTCGAACTACGGGCCGAGTGGTTTCTGGTGATTTATCACATTTCTACTTATCTTTAGACGTTCTCAGTTTCTTTTACCCTGTATTTAATTAATGGGGTCTAATGACATTTGTGTTTTTATTTTTTGTTGTGAGGTGGATACTGGATAAATCTCTCCGGATTTCGATGTACAGTGGGTACCAGAAATTGATGATATGTGGCTCAGGTCTGCTAATTTATGAATGCTTGTCTTGTCGAAATGGTTTGACGCTACTCGTTTGCTTGAGTGCCGTCGAACGACTCGTTGTGTTCCGGCTGGGGGCTTGTGAGCCACTTCTTCTTTCTTTTATCTTCTTCCTTGCCCGAAACCGGATCGCTGATGCATTTACTGACATACAAATGGTTCGTCTGCCCATTGGTCGGGTATTTACACAAAAAAAGTAAAGCTATTTTCAAGAGGAGTAAGTTCCAGCAATTTATCACTTTTTGTACTGCTCCTGTCGTTGCCGCAGAGTAATTTCATTACCCGGTCAGATGGCATTGAGGTTTTTATTCCTATCCCATCGCGATGTAATTGTCTTTCGAGTTAGGTATCAATAAGTGAGCCGTCGGTAATGATATCGGTCGTCGCTCCCGTTGAATTAAGGTTGAATGATCCTAGCGGTGTTGGTTCGGTGATTGATTGATCATTAGAAGGGATGTACATATCTATGAGGTTGAATTCAACACATTAATGGTCCACTACAAGGAACAGGTGTCTTCGTATAATTATGGATACCTTGGGAATACTCCACTGGTGAAACTGAGTTCAACTGTTTCAGGAGGAACGGACTTGGCATCTTAGCCCACGGGTGCACCGCGAGAATGGGATGATGGGTGAAGCCGCCCTTAAGCTTTTAACCAATTAACATAAAAGAAAATGAAAATAAGATTAAAAATGTAGCACGGTCAAATAAAGTTTTTTTTAAATATTGTGTTATTTAGCTTGCCGTGTTAGTTAGTTAGTGTAGGTCACATCTTGCAAGCTCCATTTGACCCACTTCTCAGTGACAGATGACAATGCAATTTTATGACAAACATGTCCGGATACTACGTTCAGGACTGGCGCCAGACAAGGGAACAGCTCAACGGTTATATTACTTGTAATAGTACCACGATAATAGTATCATACAGTATTGTGACTCGGCCCTGTCCTTGAAATAAATGCCTACAGCCGCGCGCACTAGGGCCGCATCTTTCTAGTAGTAGTGAATGTAAGTGGGTAGGTAATACGCACGCTTACTGATTACAAGCCCACACGTTCGATCGTCCCTATGGCGCTTCTGTGGCTGTTGTGTACTTAATGTGTACTAAACTCCGAGGCGCGTAGGTATGATTCGCGTTCCGACCGTTTGTATGAACATGGAATACTGTATGGTACTATTACCGTGCTTGAAGCGTTTCATTGTAGCGATAACACGTGAAGCCAATTTACCACACCCAAATTCTACCCGTGCATGCTTCTCTACTTTTACTTGTATTTACAGACCTTTAACGAATATCGAATCCCATTTCAGTGTCCATGTCATTGAGTCCGACAATGTCAATAAAGGGCTTGTTGGTAGTGACATCACCAGACGCTCCTTGCGGGGGGCGACCAATTATTGTCATATCTGTAACCACCATGCGATATATTTTATTCATGCGGTTTTAATTCGAAACTATCGGACATTGTGGACATTATTAATTGAACTCTTTTAAATGTACTTCGCAAGCAAACAATTTTGTTTTTTTAATATATTGTAAGTGTTATTATCAGACTTACCATAATCATTTTTAATTAGATTGTTCAATTCAATTTCTTGGCCTGGTTAAGGAAATTACCCACTCTGTGGAATGGCAAAAATATTAAGCGACTCTAAAGAAAGAAAGGTTCAAAATTCGTAGGATTTTTCAATGCATGTAGCAACTCCGTCATGTATCAACCGATTAAGAAAAATCTTTTTTATTTGAAATGGTCCCATTTATACAGAATGGTGCTATTTAGCATTCCAATTAGCAAAAAATGAAATGACTTTCTAGGCAAGTCGTAGGTAATGATCCAAGTAATTTGCGTGCGTCGTTTGATTGAATGACTGAATACCATTGGGGCGATGGTTGAACGGCGCCATTTCGTAAAAAGTCTGGGATGTTAATTAAACGCTAATTAAGCTAGTTGGTTACAATGCAACGACTATCAACACACAAACAATAAGCTAATAATAATAATGATAAAGTTTGTTCTCGGGTTGTGGGTGTTAGTGATGTGTTATTCGTGTTGTCCATGCCACCCGCGACACAGGAAACCCTTGTGCGGGGGTATGAGTGTGCTAACGTTTATTTTATTTATTATATTGCCTCCGTTATGCCCTAGTTGGTATTGCTGTCCACGAGCGACGGTGACGGTTGGTTGCTCTACTCGTTTGTTGCGATTTACATAAAAATCTCTATTATCGTACTGTACTTATGAAGCAAATCTTGAATGTTAAAAGTAAGTCGGTTGGATATTTTCATCGTGAATAATGCATACAAACAATGACTTTAAATTACGTTATGACCCCCGAGTACCTACCGAGACTCCCGCGGGAGCGGAGTGAATACGGCAGGGTCGCATGATCAGCATGATAATGTTGGAACGGGTATCTGACGAGAAAAAGGTACGAATAATAGGGATCGTGTTTGAACTACGCAAAATGCTCCCGGTACGAGACGCGACAGACAAAAGTTCGAATAAACTGACGTTTGTTACAGCCTAGCCATATACATATTATTATAATTATGTTGTCCAAGATGTAGGGTCCGTATGTGTATGTCTGGGGTAGTGTAGAGTTGAGACGAGCAGAATAATTATGCCTAGTTGAATTAGGGGCTTGGCTCTTTATGAGATCTAATATTGTATAAACTGTGAAAACGCTATGAATCATCTTGGCTATTTTACATAAAATGATTTTTGGTTTGATTGAAATTACGATATACCATCTCGACAGATACTTTATATTTAAGTACGTACAATAATAAAGTACGTACAATAATTTCACGAACCGTATAGCGCAATTGATATCATGCCGAACCACAATTCGAAGGGTCCTGAGTTCGATTCCCAGCGAAGCGGAAATTTGAATTATGAATTTAAATGTCTGTTTCCGATCTGCTTGTGCATGTTCTTGTCTAGTGTGTTATTCATAACGCCCACAACACGGATACCTAGTGGCTATTAATAAGTGGCGTTATTTATTTATTAGACTTGGGAACGCGCGGACGGTACCTACATCGATTTCACAGTATCGTAACAGAAGGCGCTTTGCTACGTTCGGGTACGATAACGGTATCCCCACACTAGGCGTATGGTATCGCATTGAACGATCTGTAACGCCGGAAATTCTTAAGCAAAACGCACACATACTAATTAGTATAAGGGCCCCGTTTGGTGAAGTGAAGGTACACCTCATTTGAATTGAATATTATGAAGGCTTAATGCCACTTTGTGCGGCCTTTGTGCCACTCGAGAGGTTTCTATGGTAACTGTTATTATGGTTGCGGTAAGTTAACAACAACTAACATTTCTAACTGTCTCTGCCCCAGCCCTCATACCTACTAAAGAACTAACCAACTAACGCTCTAACACCGTTGGCCAACTGACTAACCATCCTTTTCCCGGTTTTAGTCTTGTTCTGTGTGGGTCTTGGGTGGTGCTGCATGCTAGTTTGCTATCTTTGGCTATCTTAACTCCATAAAAAAGGGTACCTGGGATACAAAATGTTTGCGGAACACTGTTCTACACCTTATCCAATTACGAGATACCAGTATCCCGTACTGAAAAGCTAATGGGACGAAAGGCCTGGCTATAATTGGAGGCTAGCATTCAGACATTCCCAGAGGACGCTGCTATACTATATACAGACTACGGTATAGAAGATGCGGTGCAATTCAATTGATTACTGACAGCGGGAGCTCTGCTCTACGTGATACGCATATCCGCAAAGGGTTAAGGCGGCGTAATTCAATTGGAGAGGTGTGATCACATGATTACATCTAAGGGATTAATCTGTGGCGAGTTCGATATTGTAGGATTTCCAGTGAATGGAAATAGATTAGAGGTATTGGAATCTACTGGTATTCAGTTCTTTGTCATTATCTTTTTTAAGATAAGGACAGAAGTATTCTGTTCTTCTTATTTGTCCCAACCTTAGAGTATATAATATTAACTTACTCTAAGGCCCCAACCAATGACTAATCCACTGGCTGCTTATTATTCCCAGGTTACAAGGTTACAGGGCCAAGATCATGTGTAAATTGATAGACTTCGCAAACCATTTAGAATTTTTAAGTTGATATATTCTATTACACTACTTTTTTAAATAATAGCTCCGGATAAGCACTTTCATAAACGGATCAGACTCGTCCAGTACTCCGAAGTCAGACGCAATAGAATGTAAACTGGGGTAATTAATGTAAAAAAGGTTAATGTTTTGTAAACATTCTCTTCTGTACGTCGTTGGCAATACGATAAAGATAGACAATACCATTGCTCCGCTAATTCTGGAAGGACGTTAGCGTCGCTCCAGACGCGCCTAACGTAGGACGCTACCGCGCGTGATTTAAGATCGTAATTTAAACTGGCACTGACATCTGTAGTTTGCTAAGTAAAGTTTAGAAATGTATGTCCCTGAGCGACCGTGCAATTTGCTCAAAATGTTTCAATGTTTATTCTAGCCGGCATTCATCTAATGCTCGAGTTTGTCGTCGCATACCGTATTCGTGATGTAGATTCACGTATGTTATTTCACAATCTCGTTGAAATTGTTTTCACTGTATAAACTGGTCTATGCGCACACTTGTTTTCTTTAGTTTTGTGGAGTCACACAGATGTATTTATTTTTTTGTGAGCTGGCGACTTGACAGCATTACGCATACGAATGCAAGAGTTATGCGTTCTGGACGATTAAGAATTGACCCGATAAAAATTAACAAGAGTGTTTCGTTTATTCACCGCTTCGCGCTTGTATTCTCCACGTGTACCTTGTTAAACAAAGGATTTCTTACATCAAAAAACACAAATCTAGGTTATTAGGCTGGCTAGCCTGGGAATGCGTGTCTGCGCCCTAGTACACGCTTGTGACCTATGCCTACAGTGACTTCCTCACGTTATTAATCCTGTACTATTGCGTACAGTACATTGCGTATTTAGTAGAATGCGTTGTGTCGGCTTTTCAGTGTACACGTACGCTTAGCCTTAATGTCGACTGACGGTCAACCAGCTTATGAAGCTGTAGTTCAGTTCTTAAATAGACAATAGCTGGTAATACTCGTCGCTCGTTGATCGGCGTTATTAACGCTGCCAGTTTGATGAGGGTCTAACAAGTTGCGATTTTATAGCGAGTCATTAGCCCGGGGGTCGGTGACCCGTTCCCTGATTGCTAGACAGCGGGGCTTGTTTATTATCGACTCTGCATAACGTGCCATGCGTCCGATCATTCCTACGTTGCGGCTGCGGTATGCGTTATGCGTCATGTTCGAATAGTAAGCTGTAGTAGTCCGAAGTAATAAATGACGGCGATCTGGTTTGATCTAGTTTGCCTTTTCGCTTTTAGTCCTAAAATCGTGGTTGTTACGTGAATTTGTAGACAAATCTTTCGTACATGAAATCGTAATGAAGTTACATGGTCCTGGTCTTCCCTAGTTTGAGGATAAGACTCAACGTACGTTATATAACATGTTACTTCATACTTCATTGCAGTCAACTTGATTAATATTTTTATTCACGTGTTAACGTTTAAATACAGATAGATCCTAACAGATAATTATTGTAATCTCACCACCATCCATTGAAACGAAATGTTATTTTTGTATCCTTGTTCCAGTTAGTCTAACCATCTTCATTAACCTTACAAAGTTTTCTGAAATATGACCAACAGGACACAGTAATTAAATTTGGTTCAATTTTATAATTTATACCTTCGTGACTCTACATTTTGTGTGTTGATCAGTGTTCACCATCTCCCATGGATACCAACCGACAGATTCGCAGAAGCAGAAGAGAACCGGTCGCCAAATCCTCCTCTCCTCCAATGTACAGCAGGGTGCACAAAGAGCAGGGCTGGTTGGGCTAAACACAAGGAATTACCCATAATTCTTTGTGTTTAGTTCAATGTCCAGTACCTCCAGGGACTCCAGTCTATTACAATTCAAGGAATTATGGATTTTTTCCTTTCACTATGGGCTCTTATCGACAAATATACACATGGCAATGAAATAAATCTTGGATGTTTCCATTGCTACCACAATGAAGCATTTCACGCAGCCTCAAGCCGCAGTCCTCCAATTACTCGTACGTTAGCGATTTGAGCACCGAATAGCCGCTAATTAGTGCACAGTCTCGATTGGATGGAAATTAGAGGGAAGCTCGCTTTGTACTCGTTGTCGAGCTATTCAACACTTAATATCGTATTCAATGACGCTTTTGTTCCTCTGTTGAGGTTATTAACTCGCCAGGTGGAAGAGTCTGTGGGTACGTGAGTTATATTTTCGCCGTGGATTGTTTGACAAATATACTTACTTAGTGTGTGTTGTCACAAGTTACTAAGAGCTGTATTTTTTTGTGTTGTTTTGGGTTTGTGTTGTGATCAATTTGTTGAAAGAAGTGTGCTGTTGACGGAAGAAGTTTTATGGTATTCGCACATTACAACAACTCGACATCAACTACTTCAACGCGACTCAAAGTAAAGAATGGAAACGGGAACTTTATAACGTGATGATTTATAAACCTTGTTTCGTTTTTAGTTAGAACTTGGATCTCTTTTGGTCGAGGTTATTTTATAACGTACGGTAGGCTATGTTGTAGGTATATTATAGGCCGTCCTAATACAATGATTAATTAGTTTGATAAGGAAATAAAAGATTCGTAATCAAAAGTAAAGTTATGATCGAATATATTACTGACATTTTGTGGAATGTAGGTTACATTATATGCTTACGTGTTTTAAATAAAGTGCTAAGTAATCGTACTGCAAGAAATTCTATGCTTAGTATAAATGTCTAATTTCATATCCAATTAGGTGGCTGTCGGCTAACCTGAGGTGGCCTGTTCCTAATGCTACTTAGATTTGCAATTCCAACTCGATAATTACGTAAACATAAGCATGATTGATCGCGCATTGAGTGTACCACGTTGCAGTGCAAGTCTCGACGGCATCATTTGCGAAATGCATTTTGTACTCAACTACCGTCTAAATGTGTTTATTACCCAACTGCACGATGCAAAGGATAATGTGTTTAACAGCCTGGGTATGTGGCGCTGTATGTATCTTTGACATACAAACATACATAGGTACAGCGCCACATCAGCGCTCTTGACCGCTTTGATAATTCTTGGAAAAAGTCGACGGACGGACTATGTAAGTCGAGTACTATGTAATAGGCATTTCAAAATCATCTTTAGGTATCTCTTATCATTTTTTCATTTTTAATGATTACTTAGGATCAGTAAAGATGTAAATTTGATTACCAACCATTCTCACCCACATAACACAGTCGGTTTTTTTAGTTTTAAAATTGTTTTTGCTTTGATATTGAAAGTTCCGAGTTATGTGAAGTATTCAGAGTCAGTTCGAGTCAGTTCAGGGAAATTTGGTAGAGTTGTTTTTTTGTGTTAATAATCGACAATTTATCTTGATTATAAGCCTACGGTAGTTATAAGATTTATTATAAGCCAAAGTAGATGTGGAACGTGGAACTTTTTAATGAAATTATAGTTACTTTAAGTTTCCACTACCAGAAATAAGTGATATCGTTTAAAATTTCTAATTGGCATGGGGCAACAAATTATGTACTTGCTTTGGATTCGAACTTTTTAACAGACGTCAAGCAGGTAATTCGACTTACACTTTTCAGTCGTAATCGCGTTTCCGTGGCAAGCAAGTTGCAGTTTCATAATAAAATGAATAAAAGAGCATGAATTTAGCACCTACAGAGCTCGTTGACGGCATTTCATATTCAGACCCGTAACTGGGTCAGCGCACGTGACTCGTTTCCGGTTGTAAAATACGTACTCCAGTTCTCGGCTAAGTCAGGAGTTGAGTCTGAATCAGTAGCTCTTTTCCTTATTCTCGGCTTTTAGGAGCGCAATGCGACAAGGAATTAGGATCGACTGGGTATAAAGCATTCTCTGTGTTGTGAGTGTCATGGAGATTACCAATAATTGACAACATACGTATAAAGCACATAAATACGTACCCGACTTCAATACCTGCCCGACAAACTTGAATTGAATTAACAGATAATTACAGAAGTTGAAAATTTTGATGAATTATCTTCTCTAAAATGATTGCATAATTATAGCAATCAAAACTCGCTGCTGGATGGAGTTGTAACTTTATATGATTATTATTATATAAAATTAAAAACGAACCGAATTTATATCACAGGTCATAAAACGTAGTAAAACTGCGGTTTTGGTATCGAGCTAACTCGACGAAATTTATTCAAGCGGGAACCGCGCGCAAATCACAACGCCAACGAAATTTACGACCGGAACTGTTTAGCTTGTATCCGACAATGTTCTGCCCCTTCCATGTAGTGTGGAGCACAGGACATGTTTCATGGCATTAGTTGGACAAACTATCGGTCACCGATAGTGGCAATAATTGTTGAGCGGTTCCGTGCTTCGGAGGGCACGTTACCCATCTAACAATTCAAATAATATTTTTAGTAATAAAACAGTCTTTAAAATATTTCCATGGGACACCCTTATCTTATAACCTATTACCCGTCATCGTGTATTCTAAGTGACACTTTAAAACACAGTATCGATAACACCGCAATGAGGTTGACATTCAGGTGTGATACATACTGTCCGTCGCCGGAAGCTGCCCGTGCGCGATGAATACGAAACGTGATGTTTGTAGCACGATGACCTGTCTCGACGGAACAACAGACGGCTGATATGTTTACTATACATATTACATTCCACGAATGATACTTCGATTGAGATTGATAGATTTAAGTTGGTTTTTACGAACAATGATAAGAGTTTGCCGCTACTGTTCACAACGCCTGTGATTGGCGTGTAACTGTGCAGTTTACAAAATATGTTAAAATATCACAAGTCTCCATCATGCGGGAGTATTGCCAACGGATCGTTACGCCGATGAATATATTTTTAATTGACCGATTGCATGAAATACTCGTTTTGTGTCGCAAATTCAGTAGCGTCCTGCGTTGTATCCGGTAATGATAATAACAAACGTTTTACATTGTGGTCAGTCTGCTTTGTGTCACTGGAGTCCGTTGACGTATACATAATTATGTTGGTGTTCAACGACAGATTGTGCAAATTCGGTGTCCGTAAAGATTGTTTCTTTGACCTATGTGTGCCTGGTGGTCTTCAAGAATAGTTCACCAACAGTGTTTGTTTAAACAAAGGCGTCATAATAAAAAAACTAATCACTTTGCAGCTTAATCAAGTGGTCTAAAATAACTTAAACTCGTGGAAGTACGCGATATTGGCAGCGTTTCAATTAAGTTATTTTTTTGGATTCCTATAAGAATTCCTTCTTCGAGGAATTCATAAAATACAAAATTAAACATTTTAACGTTGTTTTTCAGAAACGAAGCTTAAAAGGAAACCTGCCAAATGAAGTGGAAACTTAATAAAAATAATTGGACTGTGATCGCCGTAGGGGCGTTAAAATTATAGCTTAGTCAACGATAAGTGCTTCTATACTAAACTTATATATACCCTACGTATCCAATAATAAATCAGCCTTGAATTTAGAAACGAAATCACCTTAAAGGACCAAATAGAAATTTTGTACTCGTTTATACTTACTACTTAGTGTACGAACGCCTTACTTTTGTACCGTCTAGTAAAGTAAGTATACCCGCGTTAGTGTGAGACGTTTCGTCATTCCGGTGGATATGAAGCGTTTACAAGTGTAAAGTGAAGTGGAAGTGAAAAGGATTTGACCATGGAGCGCTGCGATGGGTTCCTGGTGTTCCGGAAGCCAGTGTACAGGGTCTTCCAGTATTTAGAAACGTGAGTATTTTCTTGTGTACAAAGTTTGTCCATCACCGATTTGGTAGGCCTTCATATAGCCGGCTTGTGTCATTTGTAAGTGCTCGATTGAGGTGAAGGTCGGAGTTTGATATGTAATAGCTACAATTTTTTTTTATTTAATCCCAATTTTCTTTTCGACACTTGTACAAAGTCCGAGTTATAATAATATGCAACATGAAAAGATTGATATATTGTGTATAAAAAATTAGTAAAATTTGCCTGGAAATTGGTAAAATATACTATGATAAGTTTTAGAAAATGAAAAATGTGCTCAGTTTTTTATTTCTAAATCAGCATACGATATGATACAGCGTATAGAGAACCCTAAGGTAATGGGAACCTTAAGGTAATGGAATAATCGCTAGAAGCCAATGGTAGAACTTTATTAATGTACCTAATAAAGCCTATAATGTAGTTTATTATTTCAAGTAATATGCGTTTACTAATTAGGTTTTTTGACTTCTTTTCAAGGTGAATGGAAGAATTAGTAATATGAACTTTCTTAATAGCAAAGGTGAGAGGAGAAGCCTTATATATGAAAAGCCAGTGTTCCTTGAAGTTACCGCACATGTAATTCTTCGTAAATATACGCTGGGGCTATTTTAACGCATAATTGATGGTAACAGGTGCGTTTTTTAATGTGAGGGTAAGGGCTGCAGTGTACGACTTGCTGTTAGGCTTCTCAAGTTGAAAGTATTTAGAGCGCTGAGTTATGGCTTAAAATAGATATCAACAATTGACGATCCCGTAGCCTGTCGGTACTTCCATAGTGTCATTGCCTGCGAAGCAAGGGTTCGATTCCCGACTGGACAAACATTTATGTCAGAAAAATGTTTGTTTTCAAGACGTGGATGATACTGACGTCTTATTTGCGTTTTCCATGCCACCCGCGACATAGGGAATCCTAGTGCGGGAAGAGTTGTTTTCTATTTTAGTAAGCTTGACTCTTTTGCCTGAGATCTAAAATCTACGGAAGATTTAGTATTTTATACGTGAGGTCCGTTAATATTACAGTAGTTTATGCGCTGGCTGGTTCATCAAACATTAACATGCAGGCGCCTACCGACGGGTTCAATGTCGCTGTGACCAGACATGTCTCAATTCTAACGCGCTGTTTTGTATTCCGCACCCCGCAATATGGGTCTGGGGGAATTTAAATATTCGTTGTTACGTGCGCTTGTGGACGCGTACGGATTAATGTTGTACAGTTGGGGATTGGTTAAGAATGACTTGTTAAAAATGTGCGGAAAAGCAGGGATATGCCAAGATTATTTAGGTATGCAGTTTTCAGTTGTGTGGTTGGTGCAGAGGACGTATGAACATACTGTAATGACGTACAGAGTTATGAGTGTCAAATTAATTTTGAGGTAATAAAAAGTTTAACGCTCCACAGTTCATTGACGGGAATACAGGTTGTTGATCAGAAAAAATCATTCCTCATACTTTATTGTTGCTCTATAAGCTGTTCTGTAGGATGAATGTTACGTTTCATCTTTACGAAGTCTGATTACAAATCGCTACCAATGTACGTTATTAAAAAGAAAGATTAAGTACCTACTGTTGAACACATTCTTTTCCAAATTGAATTAGATTAGTCGATGTTGGATCTATTCGCAAAATGCTTCCCTAACAAAGGTTCTGTTCTCTGAATGGCCCATTCTTAAAAGGACCTTTTCGCTAAATGTCTTATTCATAAAACAACTGTTTTATTTGGCCAATTGCCTTATATGTGTAAACTCCCATGCTGTTTCGTCTAAAGGTGTACTTTAAAATGATATAGATGTTTAATTAAACTTTTAAACAGTCAATCGACACCATTTTCATTTAAAGTATTTAAAACTGTAACTTATAATAAAGTTTTCATTGAACAGCTTTTAAAGTTTTCTAGTTTCTCTTACGCGGAGGGAATTTTAAAATGGGAGCAGAAAATATTACATTGAAGTATGACCGTAATAAATGTGATTTAGAGACGCGAGGCAACCCGCGGCGAATACTTTACCATATACTCGTATTATAACTACATATAGAGTTATTTTCATTCATTTCAAATTTGATATTACTATCGGATCAGTTATTGGCTTATTTTGTAATAATTACTTCAAAAGCGCTTTATTGCTTTATTATTATTGTTTTATTCGCTAAAGGAGTGCACAAAATTAAGGAAACCATGTCCGAAGAGGCCAAGATGCTGTGGAGGTTGACTGCTTTGGGCCGTGCGAAAATTTAGAATTGTGTTTTGTTATGTTGTACCAATTGTCATCTTATTATGTTGTAGTAATTAATTTTGTTTTTTTCTGTACGGGATGATGTGGCCGCCCAGCGACAAATTCCCTTCAATAAATAAATAAAAAAAAATTAAGGAAACTTGTTTACCAAACAGCTAATATGATAGGTACATCTGCCAATTCTCACCGCTGTCTTCCGGCCACAACGCGCTCAAACTCAAACTCAAACTCAAATCATTTATTTCATGTAGGTATGATGCATACACTTATGAACGTCAATTTTTTGCATTTACCACCGTTTCACTAAGGTGCCTTTAAATATTGATTTTTTTAATCTTTGAGGAGAAAAAGAAACGGCGAAAGAAACTCCTCGGCACATCTTTTAAAAAAAATAAAATAATAATTCTAGATTACAAATTTTATACCTACATACAGATACATACATACTAACATGAGTAGAACTGGTCGCAGATGTCTATGTCCAAGCATCTTTGTCATTAATATATTCTTCTACTGTATAATAACCTTTGTATAAGAACCTTTCTCTAATAGTCGTGTTTTTACATGTTTCTTAAATATTTGTAAGGGCAAATCAATAACAGACTTTGGTAACTTATTAAAAAAGCGTACACCGAGCCCCACAAATGACCGCTGGACCCTACGAAGGCGGTACGAGGAAGTCACTAAATGGTGCATATTTCTAGTTTGCCGATCGGTAATATCGGATTTTAGTTTATAACAACTCAAATTTTTCTTAATAAAAATTAAATTGCTATAAACATATTGGGAAGCTACAGTTAATACATCTATTTCTTTGACTGCGCTTGTGCGCTTGTGCCCTTGTGACCTTTTACCACCAGTTG
Source organism: Ochlodes sylvanus (assembly GCA_905404295.2). Taxonomy (NCBI): domain Eukaryota; kingdom Metazoa; phylum Arthropoda; class Insecta; order Lepidoptera; family Hesperiidae; genus Ochlodes; species Ochlodes sylvanus. The sequence goes on from FR990149.1 coordinate 4,310,503, forward strand.
GCTGTATACCCGATAAACTCTTCTTAATATTCTCCAATATGATGTCTGCTAATCTTCATACAGAGATGTGCAAAATGTAATCATGATTAATTGATTACAGATTACGAGGTAGGTAGTGCGGTCTCGGCAGAGGCACTTTAGTTCGCCCAGATGTAATCGTAGTCTGTAAACATGATTACATTTTGCCCATTCCTATCTTCAACACTGTCTTCCGGCCGCAACGAGTCTTTGATCTTTCATCACCAGACTATTCGTCTGTCTGTTTGCCAGAAAACAACGTATTCCAGGTGGCACAGACCCCGCTCAGCTGTGAAACATAAAAACTATGAAAGGGTCGTCGTCAAACATAAGTATACTTAGCGGAGATTTTCTAAGTGTATGATTGTGCATTTTTTAAACAACTAAAGGGTGAGATGTTTATGTAGGGTGGTTTTAATATATCTCCTCAGAGGGGAGTTAATTCTTTGTTAACGTGTTCTAATTATATTCCAAGAGTGTCTCAACACTTTCAAGTAGATATTTTTTATGTAAATAGCCCATTAACGATCAGACGAGCCACGCGATTGTAAATTCGTGGATGTTAGTACCTAATACCAAATAATCACAGATACGTTGCTTGTCAAAAGAGAAGAAAAATGTAAAACTGTAGGTGAGATGACCCCGAAATCACTAATGGCGTTGAAATTACTTACTCGATAAGGCTTCCATTTAGCCCAGTAACACATTGACTTGTAATAATCTTATTAGGTAGGTAGGTGGCTTTGTGTATGACAGCAAGTTGTTCTACACTGATTTTATACTAACAAACAAATAACAATCATCGATTTCATCGATGCTATGCTCCTATTGGTCGTAGCGTGATGGTATATGCCTATAAGCCTTCCTCGATAAATGGACTATCCAACACAAAAATAATTTTTCAATTCGAACCAGTGGTTCCTGAAATTAGCCCGTTCAACGAAACAAACAAACAAACTCTTCAGCTTTATAATATTAGTATATTGCAATACCAATTAAAGGATGGCGAAAAGGCCACACTCACCGGGATCCGCTATACGCAATACCTACTAGTGACTCCGGTTCTGCAGTCGTAATTACACGATAATTCATTCGGGTCAATGAGGTACTTCACGGAGACAATGATGAATACACGCTAATGCCTAAAGAGGGAACAATAAAGTTTCCACTGCTTGTCGCTTTTACCAAGACAGCCACGAGTTAATGGTATAATCCGCTTTTCCAATACTCCGAATTTGTACCTTAAGTAGAAATTCTACTTTAAGTAGAAATTAATCATTAGGCATATAGACAATTTGTTGTTATAGGAGTGACTTGGTGCGCATCTAGCACAAATGATATCCAGCTCTTTGCAATCAAAATTAAATTTCTCCATAACGACAGTCGTTACCACGTGCCGAAATTTCTAAAACAACTATTTTATTTTATTCTATTTTCTAATTAAAACGTTAGTAACGATACATTAATCAAATAAGTGACTTTTATTTTCTAATTTCACGACATGTAAATATTATACTCACTCGACCTTCTTCCAGCTACACGCTTAACCCATTACAAGTTTGGTAATTACAAAAGAACGCTACGGGGTGTTAATGAAGCCGGACGGAACGTAATGTGTTCGGATATAATCAATAGTTCCATGTTAGGGGTTGCATGGGGTACAAATCCCTTAATATATACAGCCGCTTAGTCTGAGAGAGGGGTCGTTTTTAAGGGTAAATTAAAGTCATTATTCATTATCATCAGTGTTAACCTTCTTTAAAATTAAAGTAACAAAAAGTATAATTTTTGCTTCACTGACACAATGTATTATTTTGAATACGTACCTCGTTCATACATACTAAAATGAGTGCCATTTATAAAATCAACTTTCTGACCGAATCCGTAATGATTGTGATAAATTGAAATTCGGTCTTTCATATTAGTTTAAGCTAAGTTTCATATTAGTTTGCAATAAAATTACCAATTTAGATAAAATGATAAGTAATAATTGCGCTGTAACAGATTAAGATTGAGTAAGCTGTAAGGTGCTGCCCGTCTCTGGATTAATCACCTTAGTGGTATTCAATAAATCATATTTTATTGAGCACTTTGACAAACAATGTGGTCGTAATTCGTAATAATGGGAGTCCAAAGCGTGATCTATAGTTGTTCTCTCTGGAGTTTGATATGATGGAGTTTTGATTGTTACAGCATTAGATAAGTCCATTGAGATACACAATTGTAGTATCGATTTCTATGACAGACCCAAGCCAACATCACCACTTATCATTAGGTGAGATTGTAGTCAAGAATGAACTTATTACTAATGAAAAAAAAGATAAGATCTTTCATTTATTGTGTTTAGTTCTTTTGTGACTTAGATTAGTATTATGTATGAACGAAATGGTTTTCGTGGGATATAATTCTATTACATTTGGTTACTGATAGATACAAAATGAATTCTTATAATTTAGCCTTATAGCCTATTGTATCTTCTATAGAACTTGGGTTCACTTTATCTCAGTCAAATATGGCATCGTACTTATAATTTGTCATTATACTTTTCCCTTTTTTCATATTCATGTTTTGTTCAGTACCTTCCTTATCGACGTATTTTTCTTCCTTTAATTTAATTCTTTGGTTTATAAACAATTAATTTGTTAATTGAACCTCAAAAAGATTTTATAATAGCACGTTCACACGTGACCATTACAACACTCCATTGAATTTAAGCAATTTCTTTTACCAGTACATTTCGTTATTAAATGCATTACGTGGGTACGTTTGATTCTCGGCTCTGTAACTCTAATAATAAGGTCCTTATATAAGATAATGTTTATATGCAAGCCCCCATGAAATGAACGTGGATAAACAAAGGGGTTGTGATCCAGGGGTGGCGTGCGTTAGTGCATTGTGGGGCTCGGAGGTATGATTTATCATCGCGTTTTATACGCAATGGTTATTACGTTAGCAGATGTGAATTGTGTAATATTTACTATTGAAATTATGTGACTGCGAGTTTGGTAGTGAATATTACAAATAAAGCTAAGTAAAGTTAACTTTTCAATTCCATTACCAGCGCACGAATTACACACACCCTTCCAGACGGACTGTTTATCAATATATTTGTTGGGTAGTCAATTACTTAAAAGGATTTAGGGTTGTACATTATGTAGGTACATGCACACCCAAACTATGTTTATATCGCAGGCAAGTTAGTACTTGGACTTATAGAGCTTATTCGTTTTCATTCATTCGTCATTCACTCATTTTCATTCATTTGATATTTATTCATCATTCGTTCGTATATCATTCATTCTGTCAATAGCTAATCGCTAAATGATGTTATAGAAATCGTGAGTACCCGTATACATTAAAATGTTTAATAATAAGTAATAGTGTTAGGTCAATGTTTTAATTGGTTTGTATGTTTAAGAGGTACAGAAAAATAAGTGTGAGCCGAACAGTACTTTATTGCCGACTATAGTTAATACACAAATGAAAATGAAGTTTATAACCTACTTATTCTGCCAACCTGTAATTAGAAAACCTCTGCCTCTTTGGTCTGCAACGCATCTGTAACGCTTTTGGCGTTGCTGATGTCTATGGGCGTCGGTGACCACTTACCGTCAGGTGGCACGTCTGCTTGTTGGTGGGTGGGTGGTTGGTGGTGATTACATAAAAACAAAAGTGGGAGTCTAATCTACTCAAAACACTCGAATGAAGCTATTCGACGCATCGATAAATAACGTCGCGAAGTCGTCAAGTCCCGAAGTCATTATTTTGGCTGTAATACGGCCACAGTCTGATGAATGGACCGCTGTTGAAACTTGCTCGGAATGTGCCGTATTATTGAAATTTATCGTGGAACATGTTTCATTGATAACTTTGCATACAGCTCGGTCATTTGTCGTAAATACTGGAGTCGTAGTCCACTTCACTACATTTATTTTCGTTTGGTCGTTCGTTTTTATTTCTTAGAGGTCTATTAATTTTTTAGTAGGTCTATAAATTTTTGGATAGATATTGATTTGCATATTAAAAAGAACCGGTGCGAGTGCGAGTCGGACTCGCGCACCGAGGGTTCCGTACTAACTTAACTAATAAATCGCGTGTAATCTTTTCACTGTCAGCATCATCAAAACGTTGAATTCCGAAAGGGGACTTGACATAAATATAAATCCGGTGTACGAATAATATTGACGTAAACAACGGTTAAAATCGGACCTTCAAACTTGCTCAAAGGCAAACGAATATAAACTTAATTCTGACGTAACGAGGTTGATTAAAGGACGCCATTTTCTTTCCGCCCCTTCGTTCCCTGTAAGATACGTTTTCTTTGTTCTACAAATAGCTCCGGACGGTTGCCGAGCTCATAATTTGATGAAAAATAACGTACTTTGCTTCCATGCGGAGCAGTCCGAAGGGATACAAATATTTATGCACGGCGCCTTATTCGAAGGAGAAATTGTGATATACGAGTACAATAGTGATTCGAACATCAATTTAGTTTAGCTTGTTATTAAATTTACAATATTTAGGACGACCGAGTCATTTTTCTTCATTTTGATTGGGCTACGGAACTGACTTGCTGGTTCGGTTATTTCTCTATCCATCATATTAAAGAACTGATGGTATTCTCGCCTGAAGTTTGCAAATCATACGATAAGTTACGGCTAGTATTGCGCAATGCGATTTGCTACGGACGATGGAGTTTCAGCCTCGTGACATATGCTGTTTGTGGAGCCACGGGTTTGAAGTTTAGACCGAGCGGGTCTCGAACTAATGGGATTAATGTCAGCCGACACGGGCTGAGGCTGTTTAAGTCGGAGCTGTTATTTGGATTATGGTTTCGGCTATTAATACTGTGTAGTTTTGGACTGTTTAATAGTAGCTTAAATGTAGCTTATGTCTTGACCAGCATATTCTCTTTCTTCTGCCTTTTTCTTGGCCGCTGGTTTCTATGGTGTTACTGACGTCCATGTGCGACCATTTACCATCAGAGGGCTTACGTACTCGTTTATATAATGTAAAAACAGTTTAGCATTAAGCCACCTTTGTTCCTTTTACTTGTTCTAAGGTACAAAAGTTTAAATAAATGTTCAATTTCAATAAATATTTATTAATTCTATAATTAGGTTCAGAAATCCACCGTCATTTGCATCAGTTATGACATTAGGTATGTGTGCGTCCAATATATAAAAAAAATATTTGTCACTAGATTAATTGAACTAAAACTCAGTTAAGAGCCTTATTCGAAAGATAAATGGTATAGTTATTATTTTTTGAATTTCAAAAATTACTCAAGTTTTCATTCTCTAAAGTTTACCTATCGTTTCTTTTGTTTGATATCGATTATTACATTTTCTATCTGGAGTTAGTTCCAGACTTGTGTTTTATGATTACAATTGTATAATAAACATTTCCACAGTTCGAATAGAACGCTGGTGGCTCGGCAGTTCGAAGTAATCGCCGGTACGAGGTACTAGTACCACAGTCACGAAGCTTCGCGTGTGTAAGTCCAATCACTCGTCGGTCGGGCCGCTTCTAGCGCCTGACACTCGGGGCTGTTGTAGTGTTGTATGCTCACTGCGAACGTTGAATAAAGGATGAGTGGAATTGACTTGTGACGTTTGACGTTGGAGAGTAAAGCTGAGTCGCCATCGAACGAAAGTAGTTAGATTTTGTGTTGCGAACGTGTGTTGGTTTTATTTGGTGGAGTAGAAACACAACTTAAGGCTTACGCCTTCCTTAACAACTTTACAAGACTGCTTCCTTCCAGAGGCATGTATGTATGTCGTCAAGAGTACTTAGATAACACTCTGTTCATGTCTGCGTTGTTTTAGGATTCCGTAAATCCAGTGATCTTACATAAATCTGTATATTGTCTTATATGTGTAGTGTATTTATTGTCTGTCAGATACATGACATGACATCGTTAATATAGGACTCGATGGCGGATTTATTCAGTAACTACATTTTTAAATTAAGGCTAATACTGGATAATTTTTTCCCAACAATACGTAGATAAATTGACTTCAACCTATTAAATAGCCTATAGAGCACGAGTCACGTTTCGTAACTGAGGAGGTCTAAAGCATTCTCGCTGGTCCAACTTCAGCTGTTATCCTCCAAAAAAAGTGTCGGAAGTTTTTATGCCAATATGGCTGACCGATAGCTATGTAACGATAAAAATTAGACCGACGGCGTGTCCTCCGAAGTACAAGAAAGAAGTCCACTTGCCCAACGCGTCCGCTGTTGCTTGACCTGGTTGCTTTTGACGTGATAAAGTCTTATAAATTGACGAACACCGGCAGCGCGCACTAAAAAGTGTCCCGTTCCGCCTGAGCCTGTGAGTGCAAGCGAGAGCGCGGAACAATCGATAGTGAGGCACGATCGGCCTAAACGGCTTGCAACGCATCTACATATCTCTCCCTTATGACGTTATCACCCGTTAATACTGGACAAACGAGTAGCAGACGAGCCAACCGATGGTCGCCGTCGCCCATTGACGTCAGCAACACCAAAGGCGTCACCGATACGTTGCCTGCTAATAAAGAAAAAATTGGTTGTCTGTAAAGTCGGTTTACTGACGATAGTTGAACGTGACAACGTCTTAAGAAAATACTGATGGAATGGTAGCATTTTTCAAAAGAAAATTTTAATTTCATTTGTTCAATAGATTTGTCAATGTCAATTATAGCATAACCTACAATCGCTGCACTAGCGGACCGATGCTATTCATTTTAATGATGAAAGCACGAATACCTATTCGACAATATATCACTGAATATATAATTAATATCGAAAGAATCATTACCTTTATCGCTGTAATTATCGTTGCTATAAACAATTGACACCACATTCACTTTTCACTGCACTTGATACTCGATCAAAACATATAAATGTACAGTATAGCACGCACATGTATAGTATAGCAGCTGTCCACGCAGACGTATCGCTCACTCAAGTAGGAGAGAGACGGACGCTGCCGAACGCTGCCGAACGCAAAGGCCGATTGCTACGCCGTTACGGTAACGCATGAGTCATGTTTTTTCATGCGTGCCACCGAATTATAAGACGTTGTCACGTCAAAAAGAAAAACTCCCTCTCAAGTCCCCAGCCGGAAAACAAGCCGTTTGGCGGCTACCTCAAGAGGGTGGTAGCTGCCATCCGAATTCAAAACCCTACCACCATCTTAAACGCGCTACGAGGATATGTTACGGCACTCATCCCAAACGTTGCCGACTCGAACTTGCCGGTTAATATTGTTGATGTTCGATGCTCGCTCGGGAGCTGTTTGCGCAAAAACTTAGCACCGATCCGGTCAAAGACTGCATGAATGGCGACGGGGTTTGAACGCCGGATCACGGTTCAATGGAGCTGCACCGTTCGGTTCACTCATTACGTCAAGCACGTTCGAGTGTTGCTAAGTTAATAATGACCGGGTCCTGCGCGTAGTCTGCTGGCAACTCGTCGGTTATGCCTACGGAACAAAGAACAGAATCTTTGAAAGAAGAATTCCACTAGCCATTAACAATAGCTAATATTTGTGCACAGATGAATACAAGTGATAATCTCCATGTGTTCGACCCAGCCCAAGTCTGCTAATTTATAAATGCTTCAATTGCGTCGCGCCAAAAGTGTTTACGAATTTTTGTCAAAATTCCTATACAAAATGTGGCAAACTAATCAAACACTATACTACGCAATTGAAGCATTTATAAATTACCAGACTTGGGCCTCAGTTGCCTAGTCATAGGCTAATCAGGTGGGAGACTGCGACTGTTGTGTCTAATATCGCAGAAGCAGTCACTGAACTCGGTATGTTTCTCTATATAAAGTATGACGTCACGACCAATTCGTAGACACAGGAGTGTGGGCATTACTTGTCTTGACGTTATGACATCACAGTTACGAGTCTACCAAACCGTGGGTACAGCTGTACACGATGTTTGCAGTAATATTAGGGTATCTTGACGTCACAGTTACAATTTGTTCCAACCGACAAAATTTTTGTTCGTTCTAATAAAATTATTCGATATTTTGAAAATCGATATTTTGGAAAATTCAATTTACGCATCGCACTTTATTAAGATAAGACCAATAGATTTTTTAATCTGTTCTCTTTACTTTTTTCTTCTTCTTCGCAAACTATAACAGCTGTCCCACTGCTGGGCTCGGATCTGCTCTCACTGCTCACAATGTGAGGGGTACAGGCCGTAGTCCAACACGCTGGATAAGTGCGGACTGGAAACTTTACACACCTTTGAGAACATAAAAAAAAACTCAGATGTGCAGGTTTCCTTACAATGTATTCATGCACCAAAGCAAGTGATTAACAATTTGTAAATAATAGGAGCATGCTAGATTTGTATACCTAGACTTGCTCCCCTGGGTGTCCAACGTTCAGACTGGCTATTAGCTTTACTCAAAAGTTTAATAGTAATAGAATTAATAACCAAATGGACAGTACAGTACATTCGTCATAAATACACGATCGGTTTGCATTATTTCTGACTGATTGGTTACGCGGTAATACTATCGTATCGTTTGTTACGAGTCGCTGAGCTACGTGTAATACGAGTGAATGAGATACGTGTTTATTGAGTTTTATTTACAGCTGAACCAGGGCTCAATAAACTGAATTATACTATAGTAGAGCAATAGATCTATACCGGACAATGGAGTGGAGTAAGATGCGGTACCGGATTGTTAACTGCTTTCGGGGATGCGATGTGCGGTTTGTGTGTACCCTCTATGTCAGCCAATCAAAGATACATAAATGTACGTTTCGAATTAAAAAAAAATATATAATGCTACACAATAATAGCACTAGGATTCCTTGTGTCGTGGGTGCCATGGGCAATACGCAAAGACAGAAACACACAGGTCTCGGTCTGGACCAAGACAGAAGTGCTAATTCATCATTAAAAAATTCTACGCTTGGAATCGAACCCGTTACCGACCCTTCGAACGTCAATTCGACATTACACCAACCATTACACCATAGGACGCATTGGGTAACATACTACAAAAATAATAACCGAACATTTTCCAAAATCGAATGGTATATCGAATTGTTGAAATCGCGTTGCAAAAAAAGAGTTAGAATGCTTTGCCACCAATCATTCAGTCTTATATTACTCGACTCAATAAGTTATTTGAACAAGCAGTAATGGCTATGATTACTTGCCCGTAATCGATTTATACGATTCATCGAAATATCGTATTGCGTATAAACCACAATAAAGATATTGATATCGAAATTGTTATGTGTATGAAACTGCAGTCACCACAGCTAGTCTAGTATGGACGGAGCATCTATGTACATATAATACCTACATTATGTGGTCCATGTATACATAGCGTTATAATCTGTTCGATTAAAAAGCAATACCTTTGAATATAGTCGAAGTAAATGTTAGATTTTTCTCATATTCTTGTAATTAAATTTTAATCGCTCGTTTTTACTCCGCACTGGTGTAGCGTAGTGAAGTTCCTTCGAAGCCTTTTCTTATGGTAAGAAGAGAATGTGCCCTACAGTGGACAGATAATCGATTGAAGCCACATAAAGTAACTGTTACATACAACAAACAATAGTTAGTACGCAGTAAACTTACATTTCCAATTTATAAGTATTCCGATAAATATATTAATCTATTTTTTCTTTTTCAGGTACGTATTCAGCAAACAACATCATTGACTTGATTTAATCGCCAACGACTAACTTTGTTCAGGTATTTACTTTAGTGTAAGACTTCAAAATTATAAATCTTCGGTTTGAGAAGCTATAGGACTATAGGTATATATCTATATTGTAATAAGCAATAATGATAAAAACAATATTTTTTAAAACTTTGTTAGTCCGCACGTTTATTTCCGCTAATATCAGGGACGACAGAACCGATTAGGACGCGGTTTTCACTGGTGTATTTTAGTAAGATTTACTGCTTTGCTCTATTTCAATCGTTTTTCTCGTCATTTTGTCGATTGTCAATTTTCTGTCGAATTTCCCGAAAGTTCCCTAAGCGAAGAGATTAACAGTTACTAGTGTTTTTACCATATCTCCCAAAGGTATCTATAGCAGGTAGGTAGTAGATCTAAGTATTTTGTGAAAGGCAAAGTGATGTTTCAAAGAAAGAGCATTCGATTCATGATGGTAGTCCAAGCAGCCGAAACCGCTGAGCGAAGTTCCTCGAGTTCCGACCCTTTGAATGGGCTTCCGAGGGCGGCTATTGTGCCATGAACGTTTACTCATGGATGGTTTGGTGTTCTCTCACCCCGATGGTTTGGAATGATTGCCCTTACATGTTTTGTTAAAGATTTACTAGTCCGCCTTCCTGTCTGCGCTTCGATTCGGGAAACGTATGCCTTAGTATAGAACCCCGAGGACGTAGATTAGACGATATTTTACAAATTGACGTATCTTTTTTAATTGTCAACCGATAGAATTAAAACAAACACTAAATGTTAGTCATGGTTAGCACAATACTTCAGTGACAATCGCATTCGCAATCGCAAATCGGTTAAGTCGTTTCTTAGATTAGCGCGTACACAGCAGAGACAAACAAATCAGAGCAGAGACGAAATTCTAAAAAACATTGTTTTTGGTTGTATTGCGTTAATAAAGGCATAGTTTTACACATTATATTATTAATCTTCCATGTGCAAGATAGCAATCAGTTACAGATTTATTATTATGTATCATCACAACCCATAACTGTCCCACTGCTGGGCACGGGTCTCCTCTCACAATGAGAGGGGTATAGGCCATAGTCCACCACGCTGGCCAAGTGCGGATTGGCGGACTTCACACACCTTTGAGAACATTATGGAGAACTCTCAGGTGTGCAGGTTTCCTCACGATGTTTTCCTTCACTGAAGCAAGTGATAATTAAATTTTAATACGCACATAATTTTTGAAAATTAGTGGCGCAATTAGAAAATTAGTTTGAACCCGGAACCTCCGGTTCGGCAGTCCAACGTTCAACCACACGGCTATCACTGCTTGTATAGATTAATAAAAATGTAAAAGCTAATTGTAGGTACGTCACTGTCTGTGAAGTACCCTGAGAACATAAAATTATTAATAAAGTGAACACGTCTTCGAACACTAGGACTGAAGCACAAAGTAGATAAGTAAAACTGAAGTTACAAACTTTATCGTGATTGCCGACGGTATTGGCACTATCGTTTAAATGGAACGGGCTATTTATTTAGCTAATGATTCGATAAGTGTTAATTTATTACTTTAATTATAAGGAGAAACCAAAATTATTACCCAAGGTCATTTAAAAGAGCGAATCGTTTACTTCGTCTTAGGAACTAACAACTCATGTAATGCCAGTAAAAAATTACCAAACCATTAACAATTTTAATAATATTGGTAAATAATATAATTTATATTAAATAACACAACATTAAATTGCCTTAAAATCAATTGCTTATTTAGGAATCGTTAGCTAATCTTATTAACTTTGGAACATAATTATGATTTCAAACGTTTACCACCTCGGAACCTGAACACCTATTACCGGTTTATAAGCTGTAACCGGTACTAAAGATTTTTGTTATCCATATCGTTAATCGACCCAGTTACACGGATCGTTGTCACGGTATTTTGCCGTTACTGTGTCAGGTTATTGTTCTAATGATTAGTTCGAATCGCATTTGAATAATCCGTTTTGTTATGCCTGGGACATCTAAATACAGTCGTTGGAAAAAAAAGTTAGTGCCATTAACACGCACAGTGAAATACATACTAATTAGTAGTGTGCTTGGCTCATAAAATGAATATGTGGCATTTTCATGATTTCTGTACGTTTTATAGTGTTTTTATGTAAAATAGTATTTAATATGATGTACCAGCAATTAAAATGATTTATTTCAAGCTTGCTTAGCTTAGCCTTCCACGTGAGTTTGTATGACCTTAAAATTAAATGTAGTAGGTACCTAATATGTTAATGTTATCTGTAACTATGAGTTTCTGCCAGAACCTATGAAGATGAAATAAGACAGACAGTTTTAGTTTGTGTCAAATACATTAGCTAGGAACGGTATTTTATAATATTTTTCCCTTAAAGGGGGTAAACTAAGGGGTGAAATTTTGTTTTGAAAATCAGTTAAAATACTTCCGCGCGCGCTAATCCGCGGTCGATAGCTAGTATGTATATTATTTGGAACGAAGTCAGTATACGTATGTGTTTGAATAGTATACTTACGTGTGGTAATCGATTCGAGTTCATTGGCCGATTGGTTTTCTAACAAAAATCCTCCACCGCAGAGTTCCTCGGTGGAAGTCGGAGACAACTTCGTTAAGTTCTTAAGTAACTTTTGTCTCGGTGAGACTCTCTATCGACTGACTGGTTATATTGTCTGCGCCTGTCTTTGTCTACGAAATACGCTGTTACAAAGTTATAGTTTAACGTTGTTATCTATTAAAACGCTATCAACTTTATTAACGCTATGAACTTATGGCGTTATTACGCTGCGGTGTTTAATTGACATAGTCTGGACCTGTGGAACTAGAAGTATGAAACTTTTTACAGGGGTTTCTTATATTGTGTGGAGGAGCTGTGAAAGTATTTTTGAGAAAGATTATAGGAGTATAATAAATATTTCTGCGGATGAAAACGCTGCCTTAACAACGTTAGTCTACGAAGTCGTTAGAAACGTTAGTCTTTATTATATTGAAACACAAAGGGCAATTTTTCTGTGTTATTTTTATTTAAAAGTTTCAATAACAGGGCAGTCAAATAACTTGAGATTAAACTTTTTATTATTATTTTCTGTTGGTTATAATGTGAGTGTCTTCCAGTCGACATGAAATAGCTTCTAAGTCCGCTTTACCAACTACGTCGTAAGACTACGTCGTCACTGGCCATCGTTATGGTATTATAATCAAACATTAAATTAAATACGAAAAAAATAGATTTCCTGCTTGATAGCATACAAATTTTTTAACGGCATTACCCCATCGATAGTTAAAAAGTCCGACCGTACTGCAAGCCCGGGGCTAAGCGCTGGAAGTCCCGTTTTTCATTAATTCCAGAATAAACTGAAAAAGGAAGAACAGGAAGGCTAGCAACGACACGTTCGCGCCGCATCGATCTGCGAGAGGATTGTAGGGTTGTTTTACGGGGGTAGGTTTTATGGTTAAACACCACACTTATCTATTCTTTATTATCCATGCAACTGGGTCGAAATATCGGCGTACAAAAGACTTACCCTCAGTACCCGTGTCATAGTAAAATGTGTACAATCCACGATTTGTTAAGTTTCAAATCATATACTTGTTTATCTATATTACGAACTCATATTTTTCTCGTATTTTTCACTACTACTGCGAATAGCAAGGGAGGAATTTCTACCCGTATGTGTGTGAGGGAAATATTAGCTTAGCCTCGCGGCTTCGCCCGCATAGCCCTGCGTTGTCGGGAAAGTACAACTTAAAATGATCCAAAGGGGACAAAGGAACGTATTATTGGAATAAAAACTATCCTATGTCATTTTCAGGGTCTCAGCCTATCTCTATACTTTTCATCTGAATCGGTTCTGCAGATGAAGCGTGAAAAGGTAACAGACAGATAGAGTTACATTCACATAATTTTTTCGTAATGTTATAAAATATTATGAAAAATTTTAAAATTTACACATCCATTAATTTAGATTGAGGAATATATAAGATTGAGGAATATTATAAAATATTATGAAAAATTTAAAAGCGTGCGATGAATAAGAATAATAATTGTCTAGAATGCGGTTACAGTTTTGTGAAGGTAACGTTGTTTTCGAACCAAAGCACAATTTCTAGTGTCGAAGTAATAAATAATTTTGTAAGCTAATATACATTATGCTTATTTCTAAAACGTTGGAGCGGCAACCCTAATACAAGAATGGCATCGCAGGGGCGGCTGCCCGTCTAGAGACAGACGGCGAAATATTTAAATAGTCTGGCTTTGAACGCTGCCACCACCTGTCGTACGGAACCCCTTTCCAGCCTGGCTTTAATTCTAACGAATGTAGCCTTAAGCCCTCCGGCCTAACAAATTTAATTTTAATATTATTCAAGTTTATTGTCAAGCCAAAATTTCCAATTTCAAAAATTATTATAGATGAAAGTAAGAAAGAATATTGCAGCAAAACAATAATTTTTGATTATTATAAAATGTTGAACGTCCGTACAAGGGCAAGTTGAATGGCCTACAATCGTAATGTCGATGATCGAGTGATACTCGATTGTTTCATATTTTTTTAAAGATATTTAATTCTAACTTTTATTAAATGTTGTTTGCTATGTCAAGGTCTTATTAAATCTAATTACTTCTTTGATGAGTTTTTTCGTCTTCGCTAACATTTTAGTTAATCTACAAGCAATCACAAGATTAGAAAAATAGCTAAAGAAATGACGTACCTTATAATGTTTTCTAACGACAAAAGACATGTCCACAAAAGTTTTCTAATCCCATTACAATAGACACATCTAAGGTATTAAGTCCTTTGTGTTATCGCGAATAAACATTATCACTACATAGTATAAAACAAAGTCGCTCTCCGCCTCTGACTGTCTGTTTCTAAGCTTTCTTCTTTTTAACCACGCAACGGATTTTGATGCAGTTTTCACTGTTATTTAGGCAATTTATTCCCGATACGTTGCTAGGGCTGGCTAAACCGTATGAGATACATTAAAATAATGTACTACGGAAATGTACATAATAAAAAGGCCTATAAAAAGTCCGCGATAGCATAATTATGTCTATCTTTTAAGCATAACTTACTACACCCATTCTAAGTTTTAAAAAAACTTTACGTACAATTGGAAGCTATTTAGAGGGATACATTATTAATTCTTATCGACTTAAATATGTTGCCCACCTTAGCGCGTACAAAACGCTAAGTTATGTCAGTTTGAAAAATCACGTCTAACAATTTCCCAATGTTCCTACTAAGGAACACGTTTCCCCAAGCAAAGCTAGGCGAGTCCACTAGTTAAAATTTTAAAAATATATTATAAAGATCTTGGAAATTAAAATGCAAACTAAGCAAAAACTCTAGGGTACTTTCGTAATGTCAGCATTAGAACTAAATCGTGTTT
Source organism: Ochlodes sylvanus (assembly GCA_905404295.2). Classification (NCBI taxonomy): domain Eukaryota; kingdom Metazoa; phylum Arthropoda; class Insecta; order Lepidoptera; family Hesperiidae; genus Ochlodes; species Ochlodes sylvanus. The sequence goes on from FR990149.1 coordinate 4,325,600, forward strand.
AATTAAAAAATGCTTCGTATCAATTGATATAATTGTAATTAAGAGTTCATTTGAAAAATATTTTTCGCATCGGTCTTTATTTTGGCCTCTTTTGGGGTTTAGTTTGCCCGATGCCGGAAAGAAGTTTGCATGGAAATCTGTGAATATCCTGGAATTTTGCGTCTTTAATGTCTTTAATGACCAGGACTCCAAAGCCTGGTTCTAACGTTAAACAAGAAACATCGAGTCTTGTAATGTAAAACATTCTCTTTTAGAAGTGAATCGAAAAATATATATTTTATCACCAATCTATAATTATTTTTAATTAGTTTTAACTTTATAACTTTCAGAATGCTAGTTTATACCTTTGGGAGAAAGAATGCACGGATTGGAAATTAAACCTGAAATAAAAAACAATGGCCGTTTAAAAAATATTTATCCGAATTTTGAACGTTGAAAAACGAACGCTTTGTGTATTTAAGGCTCTGACGGGGTTCATTGTGGCGCTATTATTGAAACGACGCTTTTCACTTTCCTTTGTGTCCCACAGACAACTACTATCATTTATTTAACCATGAAACGCAGATAATGTTGAATACACTGGAAAAATATTAAGGTCGTTGCTCCTGTGAGTTTGTGAGCATATAAATTACCTAATATTATTTACACTTAAAAAACACATTCATTAATTTAGATTGAGGAATATATACGAGTAATAGTTCTTCTGAAAAATGCCGACAGGAGACTTATGATATATTCCTATAAATTGTACCAAAATTGTTAATGTCGGCTCTTAGTTTCCGCATTTGCATTTCCGAAAATTCCGCATTTGCTGCATGCATTTCCCGTGTCGGAAACTTCTTGCCAGTCAGCTAATGCAAGGGCATGCACGGCCACCACGATTTGTTGCATTCACGCTGTTGAATTGTAGTAATTTTGCATTTCTATGGTACTTTTGCGAAACTAAGTTTGTGAATAAGTTGAATTTCAAAATAATTATTTGTGTTCACGGTTGTATTATATTGTCTTTTATAATATTGTTCTAGTTCATCGTCCTTTGCGGGGATCAAAGTTGTGTGCACATTTTATAAATTTACACGTCCATTTTATTGACAAAATGTTTCCGATACCTGCGAGTATGTCTTTGTTTTGTTAGACACAATTTGTACTCTTTTGATCTCTTCAATCCGCACTGAAGCAGTGTGGTGGAGTATGCTCTAGGTTTCTTCAAGTATGACTCCCGTGATTGACGTATGATTGATTTGCGAGCAAGAACGAACTCTGGGACCCCTCTGTAGAAGACCAAAACGCATACAAGAATAAATAATTGCTGGCATATATGTATGTCAATATGACAAAGCTAAGTACCAAGCAGGAGTCTCGTGAAAAATAAACTTCTGAAGAGGTGAGCTCAGACATTCCACTAGTGAAATATTAATGTTGGCTTTAAGTCTCAGCGCGGAATCTCCTGATGTTATGCATATTCGCGACGGTGAAGACGGTGGCCGCCGTCAGCGGTTGTTGGAGCTCTCGCTCATTGTTAAAATTTAATTTGTCGTTTTTCGTGTTCATAATTCATGGCTGTCGCGTTCATTTGAATGAAACGTTTAATTTTTATTGAAGGTTCTTTACAGAAAACTTTGCGAGATGTAATGGATAAAAGCAATGGATGTAATGGATTATATCTTGATTGTATGAAATGTTTGAGATGCGACTATGTCGATGTCCGTCGGTTCAAAACTTTTTGAACCTACTTGAAATCTCGGTTTTGAGTTAACCACTTCAAAAGGTTTTAGTTCTCTGTTTGTCAACTCTTTGGTTTTGTTTGCTAGTTATTAACGTGTTTTAATATTATCAATATAGAAATTGAAAACTTTTTCGAAGTCTTGACGGGAATGGGAAATTCCAAGCGTGTTTTATATTTGTAATTTTGCATAGTCGCTATTTTAGTTGTTATATTGTTTGTCGGTCTTATTTCTTTCTTCCCGTACAAAGCGTCGGCGTAAAACAGCAACTAGTTGTAGCTCACGTAGTGGTTTAAAGCCGTCGGTGGTAGAGAAAAGTTTTCCTTTTTTTGCTGACGGCGGTTTCTTGTTTTCTATCTGTGAAAGGCAAGCTGCTCGTACTTTTTCACGAAACTAGTGACCGTGTGAAAGACCTGTAGAGTCGCGCAGTTGCTGAGAATTTATTTGTTTCTTTGCTGACGGTAAGTCCTTGAGTGGAGAAAAAAGGTAATAAGACAGAATGAAGAAAGGTTGAATTTTTACCGCAATAAGGTCCTTAAAAATCATTGCTAGCTGATATATATGAGTGACTTAATTCTTTTAAGGAAGCATATAAATATGCAGCACCACCCCTACGCTGCCGCCCATGACATTGTGATCGACCTAGAAAAAGACTCAGATGTGGAATAGTTCAATCGAGTCGTTCTTTTCGACGTCCTTAAAAGATGACAAAAGTATGTATGAATAAATATATTTTTACAAATAAAAAACTATTTTATTGAACAGATCACAGCTACGTTTTATAGAACCAACAGTAAAGTTAAACAATCAAAGTTTAAAGTTTCCAATTTTCAATATAAAAGCTGGGGGCGAATAGGCTCGCGGAGGGCTCGCTTGGCTAACTAAAACTTTGCGGTGAAGCTCTCGATAGCCCCGAATAGTTTGCAGTACTCCTCAAGTAGTTGGAGGCTGAGGTTACTTTGAAATCATAAGTGATAGCTTCTTTGAACAAAGATTCGCCGATTTTGATTTGAGTTCGACTCATGCACTCGGCTCCATTTGGTTGATTAACACGTCCCATTAATTAAAATCAATTAATTTGTTTATACTAATTTTGTTTGTTCTGTTTTGGTGTATTTTTTGTATTGATTTATTAAAAAAATTATGATAAATCCCGTTGTAATTGTTGTATACAGAGATCATTACGATTGGCAGAATGACCTTAGACCGCGTCGAAAAAAACATACATATTTTAAACAATTTCATTCGTTACTCTCACGTCAGCGTATATTTACAGAAATACCTATTCACGTTTTGATTACAGCGTACCAACCCCATTGTGTTAATATAATGCGTACAATTTTTTACCCCCGATTTAAGGGTCGCTCACATTCGTAAAGAGCACATTAAATACAGGAAGACGGAGTGTGTTCGTGGTTAATGTGGTCGTTACACGCTATTGCTGAACAGCCTTAATAGGTATGTGTTATACCTATTCCCGGATCGAGTAATACCAAATCGTATTTTCAGCTTAAATGTATAATAAAATTAGATTAGATTAGATTTAAATACCGTTACTTAAATCTGAAACGCTATTTAAAAAATGTGTGCGCGCGTGAATTCCTTGAAGGTAAAGCACCTTTCCGAAATGGTGCGCTGATTGAATAAAAAAATATATCATCTCACATATCTGCATGAAATACGTTTTTGAATTGGAATAACTTCTCTCGGAATAATTTCTGGTTACAGTAATTGTACTGCAATTTAAACAAAAGTGGCTTGTCAGTTTGTGACCGAAGCTTCACAGTCGTGTCGAGTTAACTGTCGCGTACAATGGACAAATATCATACGTACGTGTTCGACATTGTTTGCACAAAACGACAACTCGTAGCCGGCTGCCGCTGTTTGACTTGTGCGCCTGTGGCTCATATGGTTTCGTGCTACGAATGGTTGTGACTTTTAAATGATTTTTTCGACCGAAAAAGAGTATTTTCTTCTCTATTTAATGGCTAGCAAGGCATCAATGACGCCTTTACCTACTACCTACTTGGCTAGTCTGCTCGTTAGTAGACAATTAGCGTAAAATATTTCTGTATTTACTTAAACTTTGAAATTTTCTAACCCATTTTTTTTATTAATCACGTTTCTCTCTTTGGATCTAAGTCTGAAGTTAACGCATGACGCCATTTAAGCCTGTGAGTAAGTAAGTAAAAGCTATTAATTTTATTCCATTTTCAAAATTCTTCAATTAATTGATACACTTGCGAAGTGATTTTTCCTGTATTTAATTTATAATTTACCGTATATAGCACTTTGAATCATCGACTGATGTGAGCCCTTTATTTTATTTAACATTCAACCTTATTTCCAATGAACTGAAGCACTTCGATTCATTGGATTATGTATAAAATGTCACAGTGACGTGAATAGGGATGAATCCCGGTTCGTTCAATAACGATAGGGGTTTGATTAAACGGCTTGCACCGGGTTAATCCATTTTACCGAACCGATTCGCGGCTGCCACAGTGTGCCGTCGCTAAACTTTTAGATTGAGATCCAATTGATTTGATTGCGCTTAAAAGATGCTTTGAATATGTTATTGGATGTTTCATTGATTTGAAAATAGCGCCGGAAAGTGTGATGTTGTATTGCGGTATTGTCCGGCCGGCCACTCATTTGCGATGCATTTGGTGACACTGATATTCTTGGGCGGCGATGAACGATTACAGGGCTCGTCTGTTCGTTTTTTGACTATTTATATAAAATAAAAATACATAATATTATTATATACATAGTGATGTATGTATCAAATTCAAAATGTGTGCAATTCACACGTGCTTGAAGTGAAACTTCATAACAACGAATACTGTCAGTCCAAATATTCATGTTTTTCTTTGCTTACGTCAGCCGCCATTTTGCCGATGCTTCAATCGCGTCATTTCCGTTTCAACGAATTCCAAATCACAACGATACTAAAGAAGTGTTCACTTCAAAAATAACCCCATGTCATCACACGTGTATGTACTTAATCTTTCGCATCTCCAAACTGTCCAATAGAGTGGCACACCTATACTAACTATTAAGACGGACATCGATCCAACACAGCTGCAGGACTGCAAACCGCGGTTATTTAACGAGGAGTGCGCGAGTTTAATCGGGTCCGATCACAAACTATTCCCTCTCGAATTAAACTGTTTGTGTTAGGTAACTGGTAACAAGTTGAACGGGTGGAAAGCCACCGAATAGTTGACTAAAGTTCGTCTAATTCTAATAGGACAGTGTTAGTCGAACGATCATAGCAAGTCAGCTCGGCTGGATAGTGTTGTGGTTCGCTGTATTGTAGCAATACTGGTGCTTGTTTTTATGTGTTGAATCTATAAATTAATATACATGTAATAAAAGTATGAAATTAAAAATAAATTATTAGAATACACCCCATTAACTTAAACGATCCCTCAGACAGACATAAAAATTTATAACTTTCGTTTTGTGCTTTCTGTCAACTGAACTGCTTAGATCCACTCCATTATGCTTTCACCCATCACAAAAGAACTCCGTTTATTCACAATCTTTTTTGATACGAACTTGGCCCTATCAATAGATAATAACGGCTCGAAGTTCGGAACAAGTTGGAGCCAGTAATAGTTTGTTATTATCGAGTTCAGGAAGCCTCGGGCGACCGCAAGCTGCGGTTCATCACCGGGGATTATATCTGGGGTGATTAGTTTTTTAATGATCCGTGAGTTTGTTACGAATTGTTTAATAAGATACATAAAATAAATTAACGTTATACAGTCATAGCCCTTGGTGTGTTTTGAGCCCATATCACTGTCACGAGAAGTGTCATCATCAATATTTGACGACCATAGCAAGTCAAGTGCCTGCGAAGCGAGGGGTCCCGGGTTCGGGTTCTTAGTATTAGTATAACAAGCTGACCCGACTGACGTTGTTCTGCAATAGGTATGTCACCTTAGGGATGTCACCCGATATACTTTTAGGAAATGCTCATCAAATGAAATAAATTTTTCTGCGGCAGCACTTCGATGTCTCTAATAGTTTGGCTGGTCTCTTAGTAAATTTAGACAAACTGCGCCACCTCCTGGATCCAATTTTGAATATAGACACACAGAGCCTTTCTTAAATAGACAAAAACAATCATCAAAATCGGTCCAACCGTTAAGGAGTTCAGTGACATTTACAAGGGCAGAATAATTATACATATTGTGTATATTGTGTATGTATAAAGATAAGCGTTATTTATTTATAATTAATTGAGTAATCCAGGACCACATCTCTAATCAAGTCGAAAAATCCCACTGAAACAAACAGCTCTCGTAAATAAATAAAAAGTTATCAAGATTGTGTCATTCTTATTTACGATGATCATTAAACATTTTATTACACACTCAACATATAATTACTGTAATTGGCCACGAGAATGTGTTATGGCCACAGAAATATATTATGTCTCATATAAAGTTACCTCAGTCCCCAAAATGTGGTATTGTTGCAAAATAAAGATGAAATCTTCAATCGATTCTGATTTCCGCGGCGATGGTTATCGCTCGATCCCTATCATTGTGCTGTCTTTTGAAACTTAAGTTTTTATCCATTGCCTTGACTTTACTGCCGGTCTTGCGCATTATATTACTCTTACGGCTTTATCGTATTTAGCAATGAGATCATCTTTATCGATATCTTATCGAGTCAACGTATCGCCGTTATCGATATATCTATTATATTTTTATTAATAAAAAGTCGTGGCGATTATTTTGGATATTACCGAAACATATGATGTTCTTGCAACTATCCTTACTAATATTATAAATGTGAAAGTATCTCCGTCGGTCTGTTACCTTTTCTCGCAAAAACTACCGAATGGATTTTGATGCAACTTTACAATAATATAGCTTACACATCAGGATAAAACATAGGCTATAAATTATGAAGATATAGTGTGAATTATTCAAAATATATAACTAAATCTTTGCAAACTGAAGGAATAAGTTTCCCGAAGCGAAGCGAGTGCAGGTCGCTAGTTGTGAAATAAATCTGTGATTATGTGCGTCATTATTTTCGAAAAGAGTTGTTGTAGTTGAGTAAATGTGTGGGTTCCTTTGTGCCGCACTATGGACGGAAAAGCACGGGCTGATTTTGTTAATCGATTTGTCTTAATCTTGCAAGTGTCACTAAGCATGTGTAATTAATCACAATTCAATATAGCGAGCACAGACGCCATATACTGATAAAGTAAAAACTCGAAGTCTACGATCTATATTTAGTGGAATATCATTGAATAGGTAACTCTCCATTTAAAATTGTTTAGCAAAACTTCTCAATGAAATTATATTCCTATGATATTCCTTATATCCAATGATTATATCCAATGATATTCCTATTCCTATACACATATATTATAGTACAACCACAGACCACGTGGTCTCACGGACCGGTACGGTATAACGTATGCGGGTTTCAAGGTATTTTTTTTTACACATATTTTTCTCTCTCTGTTCAAACTTGTATCCATAGGCGATGCCCACATAAGTTGGTTCGTTAGCCGTATGAAACAATGTATCGCAGACAAACCTATCGACCCGCGGTTTGTTTTGATACCGGCCGTCCCCGCTGACCATTACGTATGCATTGGACACACGCTGTCGTGGGATTTGTGCGAGACTGAAGTGCGACTTGCAGTTTTGTCGCTCGATAATATCTACTGTTCTTCAGATTGCAACACAAACTTTCTTTTTTTTTACTCTTTCACCTATCATGGCGGGCAAAGAAGTGGGAATTGGTGTAACAGATGCCCTCTGGCGACGGTGACGTACCACCAGGTGGCAAGTCTGCTAGTTTTTTCCCTACTAAAATAAAAAAAAATGTTGTTTTGACGTTTGGTAATTATTTCCTTCCTTTCTCCTTCTATGGTAGTCCCAGAACTCCCAGAGCCCTATGACAAGGTGTTTTAAAAAAAATGTGAAATAAATGAATACTTTGAATGGCAACTCCAAGAATGAATTCAACAATGAATTCGGTGTTTCATTTTGAATGGAAACTCTCCTAATTTTGCTCATGTTCATACATGCCACATGCCAGGGAGAAGAATGGCTTCGCAGGAGCTAAATTAAATGTGACCAATTTGTTTGGAAGTCGGTTAAAAGTCCTTCTGCGCGGGAAAAACCGCGGTGTATAGACTAGTTAATATTTGCAGCTTCGCTTGTGTAAATTGTGTTCCAAAACAGAGTACCCAACACTGACTTCAAATTGGCAGTAACTCTGAGTAGGCTCAGTTCACAGTTCACACACACCGTCTTAAAACAAAACACTAACACACTAACAGATAGAATTATAATATAAAACCTCATGTCACTATTGTAACGTGTCAAATCTAAAAAGGCTAGAAGGGAAATGGACGCGTTTCCAGATTTAATGATATTGAAACACTCAAATGAAGCACTCTTACGGCCTCTCGGTGGGCACTATTCAAATAAATAACGAGACTCGGGAATTTTGCGGAATGGAAAAACATTTATAATTTTAATTGTACGTGGAATATCATGAGTTTGTTTCCAGGGATACGTATTTTGTGGGATACAGAAATTAACTTAAATAAAGATGTTATTACATGTGAAATTGTGAACATAATAATGTGAGACATAATTTCATTCCAAATATTTTAATGTTATTTAAGTAGTAAATTGTATTTGATTATTTTATCATTGCACTTGTAAAAATAATAGGTTTGACCTAATAATATACTGGTATGAGTAATTAGCTCTAGAGTCATCAATTACAAAAATCGGTGCCCTGTAGTGGACCGCTAATAAATTGTAACCGTGTATATTTTCAAATTTTTTTTTAGAAGTACTTTACTATTCAGTTATTGCACTTGAATCATATTTTTATTTTTATCTCGCGTACATAATTCCGTAAAGTGTAGGTGCTTGCGAAGAATCGTGCACTCCAGTCGGAAAAAATGTTTTCGAAAATCCCGTTCCGCGAAATGACTGATGGACATTTAGTTTCTACTATTTCGCCTCTTAGCCGGCTACGAGATCCGCGTGACGAAAGGCGCCTCCGTTGAGCTCGAGTGGCCAATTTGCCGGCTCTCTTCAATTTATAACGACTGCACTTGGGCTTTTTCGTTCGGTAAATAAATTATATTTTTGTGCAGCGAGTCTAGATTGTTTGTGGCTTAACCAGTTTCTCGGATGGTTTTATTTAATAATACTAAAGTAGCGATTGGACGTGCTATCTGTGGTCTCCTTTTTTGTCCTTATAATTGACTTAGGATCAGACGAGCCACCTGTGTGGACATAGTCGCAGTCAATAATGACGGAGAATGTCGAGCAACGCCGATATGGCGCTGGTTAAGCAAGATGTCCATGGGTGACGGTGATCGCTTCCCATCAGATGACCCGTCTGCTCGTTTGACTGCTTAGGCAATAAGAGAGCTGAAAGAAAGTCAGTGTTCCCAGTTGATTATAATGTGGGTGTCTTCAAGTCAAGAGTGAATAGGGTTTTTCTAAGGTAACGCGCTTCAGCATCTAAGGGTTACGTCGCCACTTACCATCAGGTGGGACCGTGGCCAAGCGGTAATTTATATTCAGTAAAAAAAAAGAACTGGGCTCTCAAACCGTCTGATGTTACCTGGCCACTATAAGTCATTGACGTAGTCATTGACATTAGAACGAGACTCTTACTAACAACTACTAAGTAGACTATTACTAACAACAAGTGACAACAACTAACAGGACTATCACTAACAGTCCCTGCCTCATTCCTCAGACCTATGTATATACTAACGATAACGACCTAACCAACTAAAGTTCTTAATAAAATATGAACAACGGTTTATATTGTTCACTACTGAGTATATATTATGTATCTATGTGTAAAAAGTAACTAATACGGTATATGTAGTTCATGTGGTGGCTGTGCCGGTTCTTGTAATTTTCCCAAGTGTAAAATATTATTCGGTCATATTTCATACGTAAAAGGACCTGACAACGCAGCTTCCAGAGCGGAAGAAGTGGGAAAGAATGTTAGGGAAGTGTCCCGAATGGATGATTTTGATTTTATACGTGTTTTTGTTGGTGTTTTAGAGGAAGTTAATGCTTTTTAAATGCATACGGGAACTCACGATTTCGACGGCCAACATCTCGCCGTGACCATGATCCATGCAAGCGGGTCGAAATATTGGTATAATAAATAATAAAATAAAATAAAAATAAAAATAAAAAAGCCTGTATTTCCTTATCCTTAACTATTACATTTCACATGTGCTATTTAATTGTTAGTGTTTGGTTAGTTATTAATGTATTGCTTATTATCTAAATGTTAGTAAGGGTTAGTTTTTTTTTTTTTTTGTTATTGGATAAGGACCCCTCCTCGGGTGAAGGCCTCCTCCAGTCCTTTCCACTCATCTCTGTCTCTGCCGATAGTTAGCCAGTCCTTCCCTATTAAATCGGTTATATCGTCAGCCCATCGTCTTTTCGGTCTACCTACACTTCTTTTACCGATTGGCCCTTTCCACCTTGTAGTATTTACTGTCCACCTGTTGTCTGTGTATCTCGATACGTGACCTGCCCACTGCCATTTCAGTTTTAAAGCTTGTGTGAGGGCATCTGTTATCTTTGTTTTCTGTCTGATTATTTTGCTCCTGACTTTTTGTATTTTTCTTATGTTTAGGATACTTCTCTCCATAGCTCTTTGTGTTGTTGTGATTCTTTGTTTTGCTTTTATCGTGTATATCCAAGTTTGGCAGCCATACAGAAGACAAGGCAGAATACATGTGTCTAATACAGTTTTCTTGAGGTTTATCGAGTAGTCTCCTTTTAGAATTTCTTTAAGTGACCAAAATTTCTTCCAGGCTATATTTGTTCTTCTTTGAATTTCATCTTCATTTTGCGTTTTTGAAAAGGATATCTGTTTGCCTAGGTAGATGTAACTGTGGACATATTCTATTGATTTTTCGTTTACATTGATGGGGCGTTCTATGTTATTTGTCATGATTTTGGTTTTTGTAGCATTCATCTCTAATCCCACTTGTGAGCTTGCTTGAGCAAGAGAGCGGAGCATATCTTGTAATTCATTTGCTGTTTCAGATAGTATAACTATGTCGTCCGCGAATCTGAGATGGCTTAGATAACTGTTGTTTATTTTTATGCCTCTAGTTTTCCAGTCTGTGCTTCGAAATACATCTTCTAAGACCGCAATAAACAATTTAGGTGACAGGGGGTCCCCCTGTCTGACTCCTTTTTCTATATAAATTGCTTCACCTCTAGATTCTAGCATGACATTACTTATGCTGTTGTTGTATATGTACTTTATAATATTTATATACTTTGAATTTATGTTTAATTTTTTTAGTGATTTCCATATAGAGTTGTGGCTTATGCTGTCAAATGCTTTGCTGTAGTCGATAAAACCTAGATAGAGTGGCTTATTAAACTCTTCGTATTTTTCTATAACTTGTTCCAGTGCCTGTATATGGTCTAGTGTGCTAAACCCAGAGCGAAATCCAGCTTGTTCTATTGGTTGCGCATTTTCAATCTCTTGTGTTATGCGTTTAAGAATTATAGATGAGAAGATTTTGTATATGTTTGCGAGTAAACTAATTGGTCTATAGTTGTTGATATCGAGGGGGTTTCCTTTTTTATATAGTAATATGATGTCTGACGTGCACCATTGGATTGGTACGATTTCAGCTTCTAGTATGAGATTGAATAATTCTGTGAGAGGTTTTAGTAAAACTGGTGCGCCTATTTTCAAAGCTTCATTGGTTATTCCATCGGGACCAGGACTTTTATCTGATTTTAGTTGTTTCAGCTGGGCGTATATATCTTTTTCTTCTATTGGTCTAATTTTTTCCGTGTTATAACAATGGTGGGATTCGTCGGCTTCCTCGATGGTTTTATTTTTGTTTTTGTATAATTCTTGGTAGAAAGTAGTTGCCTGCTGTATGATTTCTTGTCTTGTTTTAGTTTCTTTGTGTTTGCCTTCTAATTTTTGTATCCAAGTTCTTCTTAAGTTTAATTCTTTAAATGCTTTTTTCGTGCTTCTGAATTTGTTTAAATTATTTGTTATTATCTTTTGTCTGTGCTCACTATAGTCTCTTTTAATAGCTTTGCTAGTTTCCTTATATGATTTGCTTAGTTCTTTCTTTGTATTAGCATCTTTATTCTTTCTTATAGATAGTTCACTGCGTCTATTAATTAAGGCTATTGTTTCTTCGCTAAATATTTTGTGTCGTTTTTCTTTTTTAGGATTGTTCTGGCTAGTTAAACTTTTCTTTATGCTTATTTCTAGCGCATTATAGTAAGATTGAACGTTTCTGGTATTTATTAGTATGTTTTCTATGTTCAATTTAAGGCTGTCTATGTAGTTTCTTGTTTCCTCTTCAGTTATCGGGACTTTTGGTGATGGTTTAAAGCTTTTTCTACTTTTCTTCGCTTGGCTCAGTAGGACTGTTGCTCTAAGTAGTCTGTGGTCTGTTCGGAACTTAACGTTATTGAGAACTTCATAATTTTGGACTATTTTTGGGACATTTGTCATGATGTAGTCGATTTCGTTTTTAGCGCTTTCATCTGGTGACTTCCAAGTCCATCTTCTGCTGGGTCTTTTTTTGAAATAGGTGTTGATTATTGCTAGTCTATATTCAAATGCATATTCTATTAGTCTTTCGCCTCTATCGTTTCTTTGGCCGAGCCCATACTGTCCCATGACGAGTTTTTCTTCTTTTTTGGGTTGCCCTATTTTTGCGTTGAAGTCTCCTAATACTATGATTTTCTCATCGGCTAGTGTGTGAGCTTTTTTCAGATCATTGTAAAATTTTTGTATTTCTGTATCGTCTGATCTTTCCGTGGGTGCGTATGCCTGAATTATAGAAATGTTTAGTCTGTCAAATTTCATTTGTAATAATGCTACTCGCTCCGAAATGCCAGTGAAGTTAGTTATATTATTTTTCCATGCCTTTTTTATTAGAAATCCGACTCCATACAATCCCTTTGTTTCTCCTATATAGCAGAAAACATAGTCAGCATACTCTTCTATTTGGCAACCCATTTTTCTTGTTTCTGAAAGTCCTAGTATGTCGCAGTTTATATCTTTCAGTGCATTATTAAGTTCTAAGTATCGGTGTATTGATGACAGAGATCTGACATTATAAGTTCCAATTTTTATACAATACTTAGAGTCTTTGTTCAGTTTAGTGGTTTTTTGTTTTTGTGTTTTTCCTGGAGGGTTGTGGTCGTACTCTTCCACGGGGACCAACCGGCTTGGAAGATGTGTGTTATGTGTTGATGTGGCCTTTTCTGTTTGTTTGCTGTTTTCTGGGAGAGGCTGGCCGGTTCGTTGCTATACATTTGTGGTGTTGGCTTGTGTGTTTGTTTGGTTATTAATGCTATTTTTGTTTGTTAGATAGTTTAGTATGCTCGGTTTTACTGCGCCTTCGGAAAAGCTTGAAGACCTTTGTACTTTATGGGCGGCCCATGTTTTGTTCTTTTTGTTTGCTTGAGATACCTGTACGGCCTGGCTGTTTGTGTTATTCTCTGGAGATTTCGATAGATTTCTTTTATTGTTTTTCGGTTCTTTGGATAAACTATTTAATATAATAAGCTTGTCGTATTTAATGATGGCTGTATTACCCATCTCTCTTTCGGCTTTTACTTGATCCTGTAGCTCTCTTCTTTTTTGTAGGACCGATTGGGGGTAGTCTTCTTTTATATAATAAGGTGTTTCTTTAAGAGCTCCTTTGCCTTTTAGGATGTCGATCTTCTTGCCAAGAGTTGTGAACGTAATAGCTATCGGTCGTGGCTTTCCACTCTTCTTCCCTATTCTTCTGATAGCTTGTAAGTCTCTATGGTCTATTTGTAATGGGAAGTATTTATGTACAAAGTCTACTATAATGTTTTCTAAATCTGAGTAGGATTTTTCATGTTCCTCTAGCCCAAAGAAGACTAGATTGCGTTGTCTTGATTGTCTCTCCATATAGTATAATCTTTGCTCTTGATTTTCCACCCTCAACTTGAGGTTTTCATGTTTTTCCTCTAAAATTTTTAATTTTTCTTCTAGTATTTTATTTATGTTTAATGTTACCTTTTCTGTGACTTCTTCCCCTTTTTTGTGTATGAGTTTTTTCTGTTCATCGAGTTCTTTTTGAATAGAAAGTAGTGCGGCCATTACCTGCTCCATTGTGATGAAAAAAATAAATTTTAAAAGTATTGGTGCTTTGTTTACCATACAGGTAGTGACCCCTATTGATGTTCTTCGAAACTTAGTAGAAAGACTATATCGATTAATGGAATCGTTTAGTAGTGACCTCTTTTGCTAATTGCCGGAACTTTTTCCGTAGGTTGGTTTATTCGAGATTCACCGATAACGCTACTCGTCAATAGATGGCGTTAGTATACGATAACTTCCCAGTTTTTATTGTTTGTTTTTAGGTTATGTTTTGTAGAATTTTGCACTTAATCACTGTAAAGAGGTATTCCAGTCATTTATTAATTATTTCACAGCCACTAGTAGTTTTACGATGCGCAAAGTTTCATAAACTTCTCTACTTTTCACTGTTTAGTCAAGAAAAGTCACTGGCTACGTAGATTTTTCGAGCACTATTTTTTGCACTGTTTAGTACACTATTGTTGCTATTTTCATTTTGTTCTTGAAAAATGCACACTAAAGTTCTTTTTTGTTAGTTGTTTCACTGTAACTTCGCGTTTTTAATATTTAATTTCGCAAGAAAAACACAGAGCCGATGTTGACAGTTGCACAGTAGCGCCTCCTCCCCGAAAATTTGGTATAACAATTCAAAATTGTGAGTACCCGCATGCATTTAAAATGTTTAGTGTTCGCGATGTAAGTTTAAATCAGAAGTAGATAATAGAACTATCTACGAGGTGTAACTGCATAAAAAGAGTTCATATAATAAATATTATAAAGAAACGACTTAAACGACACGTTACTGGTAACGTGGTAACTCTGAAAAGATCGTCATTTGCCAATTGACTAATATAAGTCAATGTCATTTGCCATAAAAATTGTACAGATATGTAACCGTAATTTTACTATGATATAATTATACTATCGGCAACTCCGTAGCCTAAGTGGTAGTGACAATGCCTGCGAAGCATGGAGGTCCGTGGTTCGATCCCAGTCGAATCTGACATTTGTGTCAGAAAAATGTTTGGTTTCGGGTCGTGGGGGTTAGGGTTTTAGGGATGTCTTATTTTGTACTGCCCATGCCACCCACGACACAGGGAATCCTAGTGCGGGGGTGTGAAGGTATAAGCGTTTATTGTATGTATGTTAGTTAAATAATTAAACGTATTGTCAACCAAATTGTGTCCAATATTGTGTAATAAATCCTTCACTATTTATATACATTGCACACAACTTTGGAGCTCGTCTTCAATCTTAAATTAGTTTAGCCGACATAGCCGAAGCGAAGTTCGCCAATATTTGCCTTGTTGCTTCATTACTTATTTCGTTCGAAGCTAGCGCTTAGAAATTGCTGTTTGTAAGCTTTGTTAGCGTTTGTTTGTTTGATAACTGCATACTATACCATAAATGATTGAGTTTAGCAAGTTTGGATCTGATCCGAAAATATGTGACCGTCACGGTCGTTTTGACGACTCGATTAGATTCAATGCCAAATATCAGATGTACCTGGCAGACATTCAGGCCTAAAACCATTCTAACCTACTACATAGAAAATAGGAACGTTTCAAAAATTCACAAGATATTTATTTCAACTCAACGATAGATCTATTCATAATTATACATGTAGGTCTTGCAATAAAAGAATAGAGTCATAAACGGAACGAGCTTCATAACGCTACAACTTAGTCATGATAACGGAATAGCCTAGCGTCCCCTGAAACGCGTAAAAGTGAAGTACCTCCACTATCCACTATATTGGTACAGTTACATCCATAACTGTTGGATGTAAAGTGTCGAGTTGATGAGCTACGTAGGATACATAGAAAATGCGCTATGTGATGAAATTG
Source organism: Ochlodes sylvanus (assembly GCA_905404295.2). NCBI lineage: Eukaryota > Metazoa > Arthropoda > Insecta > Lepidoptera > Hesperiidae > Ochlodes > Ochlodes sylvanus. Next base: position 4,341,312 of record FR990149.1, read on the forward strand.
TCTCCGTGGTACACGTTCAGTTGAGTGCATTTTTTAGTTGTCGTGAATAGTGTATGAGCTGAATGCATTTGCATTTTTAATGAAAGCATAAACCTATAGTATAATGTATTTATTTATATTTATTTTCAATATCAATTGACGCGTTTGCTTGCCTTCCGGGATGTAAGTATTGATATATGTGTAGATTGGAGAATAATATTGCACATAAGCTGATAAGCTTCGTTTATTATTTAGTATTTGTTTTATTTGAAACAGTTTATAAATAAAAAAAGTTGTCAGTTTAAAGACTAAATCACGTCTAACAATTGTGATACAATTCCGAGTGTGGATTCTAAGTGACAGGTATCCCGAAACGGTGACAGTGGGTTTACTAGTAGGTATCAAATAAAATTGGTTATACGAATTTCAGTATCAATCTATAATTTATGTCCTTGGATGCAGTGCCCTCTTGATTTTACTACATATTTACTACATAAACAAATGTACTCTTAGAAAGAACAGCAAATCCTATTAGGTTGAGGTCCAATACAAATCATGAATCCATTACACGAATCCCGTCTGCAACGTCTGAAAACATATTCAGAGACTGCAAGATAAAGATTCTAAAAAAGCATACACACTTAACGCACCCAAAGGCTGAAGCGAAGCTTTACAAAACTCAAAGAAAATCTGAAAGGCCTTCTCCTTTTATCCACTAGCATGAAATATAAGTACACCTCTTTCTTTGTAGTCTTGCTCGTGAGGGAAATTCTCTTTTACTTTCGTTTCGTTTTTGTGAAACTGGGCGGTTTGTCGTTCAGGTGAACTAAAACCATTATTATGTTATTTTTTTGTGGATCTGCGAATATACCGTTACTTTGTTATCTACGTCTGATGCTGGGACAGGGTGTTTTCTATGTTATCAATGTCGGGTGCTACGAGTAAGCCTTTACTTTGATGTTTTCGCCAGACGGCACTAACGCCGCGTTCTCACTTATCGGGTGTGGGCCCGACAGAATTTAGGGTGATGTGTGGGTTAACATATTACATGACGCTATTCACATTATGCCGATGTCGAATTATGTCGGCTCTGGTACGAATTATGGATGTTTTAAGACGACTTGCCCGATAACAATAGATCGTGTTAGATTACGCGCTCGTCAAAGTCAAAGTCAAAAATAATTTATTTTACAAGTTAGTATACGTCTGCCGGATGTCGGGCCTGGCGATGTTCCCCTGTTTATCAGGCGGTCGGCTCTCCTCGGCCGTTCGCTAATAGTCACATAAGGAACACGATCGGATCTGACTCCACAATAATGTGAGTTATTATACTATCTTGCTCTATAGCCGAAAATATATTTTTTTTATAAATCGCCGACAAACGATCAGACTAGCCACCCAATGGTAGGTAGTCACCTTTACCCATTAACATCAGTAACACAAATGGTTCTTAAGGATTCTACACCCGAAAAGTGAGAACAGAATTTATGCCTAGAATCTATGCCTAATCTGGGAAAATATTTACTATTTTACGATAATATACTTTCAGTGCTACGATTAGACCTCAATTTCGTTCTCTACTGTTAATATAAGTAAGCTGTCGGAGCGGTGTCTACGCCGTATGCTACAAAATAAGTCGGCATTCGGCACTTATCGATGTCGAAAGCTACGAGTGTTCTCTTTAAGCAATATGCTACGAATAAGCAGTTACATTTTAACCCACGTAAAATGTTATAAGCCGTTACGTTGTTGTCTACGCCGTAGACTACGAGTAAGTGGATATTTTATTATTCTCGCCATATGCTACGCGTAAGCCATCTCTGTATGAGAAATGTCGAAGGCTATGGAAATACTGTCCTTTTTTGTCCACGCCATAATGCTACGAGAAAGTCATCAATTTACGAACGATGTCGAATCGAAGGCTATGCGCAAATTGTCGCTTAGTTATCAACTCATGCGAGGAGTAAGCCATCGCGCCCTCTAGAGGACACAAAGTCATAGCTTAAGCTTAAGCCGAGTTGGGTATCAAATGAAAGGACTTAATTATTTAAAAATATATAATACATATACGTATATACTATTGCTCGCAGCTTTTGAAATAAATTATTACGTATTTCAAATTTCACTATTGTTTAATTAAATAAATATGTTTGAAGCGAAATAATTGTGTTTAAGTGTTGGCATTCCCAAATCTTGATGACGTGGAAACTCCCATGTAAGACAAGTAAAAGCAGTTTTATAACGAATTAAAGTTCACAAAACTCCCTTGTGAAGCTGTCGCATATAAGGCGACTATGTTTAAACCGCCATTTCCGCTGTCCTACAAAGTTAAGATAAAATTTCGCTTAAATCATATGTCAAAGGTGCGCACCCCCGTTACACGCGCGCTTCAAGATCGCCTTTGACAGTTTTTCCGGCGTTTGTTTACCATATTACTAAGGAGGTTCGTGTCTCACTGCAAAAGATTGCACGTTGGAGATGATTGTATACATGTATTATATGTATTTAAGTAAATAAATATTTATATATATATTTAGTATCAGTATATGTGTAAGGTATTGTTACGCTAGTCAACGAGGAGAGAAAGAAAAAACTGGAACAACAAAGATTGGTTGAGGGTGAATCAAAGAATTAATCAAGGTAATTATGTTTGCCCGTTGTATACTTGTTTAGTAAATATTAAATTAACACATTATAACTATTGGAATTAAGGAGCAGAGATTTAATGCGATGGTTTTACTGTATCAATCCCAAGAAGGGCGGTACCGATAGACTTGAATTATATAATGCATTGCCACCGCCTCGTTACTTGTATCTTGTGACGTGGGCAGTGTTTTATGATAAAAATAATACTCTTTGGTTTTGCAATTACATTGTAAAGCAACATAATTGTGTTTCACGCGAGTCCTAAACAATAATCCTTGTTAACGCTTTCTCCATTAATTATTTCTTCGAGGATAATCGTCAAAAAGTTACTTAGTAACCGTCAAAAAGTCACATACAGTGTTAGCTGTCACAACTTTATCTACCTCATAACTTATCATCATCATCATCATCATCATCATCACAACCCATTAACTGTCCCACTGCTGGGCACGGGTCTCCTCTCACAATGAGAGGGGTATAGGCCATAGTCCACCACGCTGGCCAAGTGCGGATTGGCGGACTTCACACACCTTTGAGAACATTATGGAGAACTCTCAGGTGTGCAGGTTTCCTCACGATGTTTTCCTTCACCGAAGCAAGTGATAATTAAATTTTAATACGCACATAATTTTTTGAAAATTAGTGGTGCGTGCGGGGTTTGAACCCGGTACCTCCAGTTTGGCAGTCCAACGTTCAACCACACGGCTATCACTACTTCACCTCATAACTATGCCCGCGATAATAATGTATAGATAGAATTTTGGAAACTTTTCCTTTACCTTTACTCGCTTGCTAAGCAGCGGTCGCGCAAGCACCTCAAGGGCAGGGTTGCGCGGGTTAATGATGTTCTTTTTGTGCCGGCCCTCGAGTGTTTTCCTTTTTATTGTCGGCGAGTGGTAGTGCGGGGTAATATTATATTTGGGTGTAGGGGCGACCTAACGAGCCCCGCCTCCCCGAGCATTGAGTGCGTTCTTGACTTTCCGGGGAAGTTGGGGAAACTTGCGGGTTTTGTTTGCCTAATTTATTTCAATGGCTCTTTTTTGTCTATTTGGATTTCTTTAGGTGCCTTTAAGAAACTCGGTTTTAGTTTTAATGTTGAGTAATTATGGCAACTGCAGGCGCAGTGAATTAGTCTGAATACTTTGGGGTATAATTGATCCAATTTTTTTGAAGCTAAACCAGCTGCTTTTGGTGCACCCTGCTGAACAAAAGACGAGGTTATGATGAAGGGTTCTTTCGGAGGTAGCTGGGCTCTTGTTATCTCGAGTGTGGTGTTTGGTGGTAAGGTTTTGTTCCCGCCTAGCTACCGCCCTCCTTCTACCGTCGACTGGTTAAGGATTTTTACGTATTTAGGTCGTAGTATTGGAGCGCCAATGCGAGTCTCCACCTTTATTTTTTGTTCAACAACACATCGATGATGCCTTACTGTTACTGAGGCCCATGGGCAAAGGTGATCACTTATCAGTAGGAGGGTTGACTACTCTTTTTCTTTGCTATTTATATTCATTTATTTATTCAGTCTCATTTATTTGGTGTACTAGGATTAACGTTTTTGACCATGTATTTTAACAAAATTTTACGAATATACAAAAACTATTAGTTTGGATATGAGGACTAATGCATATTTTTTTTCTTTTCAGGTAAGAAGCCGGTAGTTGCATGCCATGTTAAGTAGACGCGTCACATTTTCACTGCCGTTTTGCCGGTAAGACACCGATTTTTAACCGGTGGTGGGTGTTGTTGTTTGTGTATGTCCAATATATTATTATTTAGGTTATTAATTATTATATTTTGCATTTGAGTAGTTTTAAAGATTTTGCAAATAAAGGCACCTTAGCGAACCGGTGGTAAATGCAAAAAAAATAACGATCATCATGGATATATAAAAAACCCTCAATTCACAATCAGCGTTACACCGTAACAGATTTCTTATACATACGTGTGCACACAAGTTTTATTTATAGAAACCAGCAATATTCAATTACATTTTGTATTTAACAGAATAGATATAATCATCCGACCTCACGCCAGTAGCAATCACGGCGTTAAACTGTAAGCCTATTCCCTTAGGTCTATATCAAGCCTCTATAGATACAGAGAGCCTGCGGAAATGCAATATCCCCTCGCTGAAGGCTTTGATTGTTGATGCTTGTGCCAATCTATACAGCCCCTGGGTGTATTTCATCATATCAAGAAGTGTATATCCGAATATATCTGAAAATATGTAACTGAGCGTATTATCGGGGTTTTTATAACATTGCTTTGTAATGTAATGTCATGCATGCATGTTGCTGACGCGAGCCCATAAGTTTCCCCCTATGCAATGCAACAGCATAGAGTTCTGCGTAGTTCCACTTACTATTATTACTTTTTATGACAAAGTAGACAGACGCCTGTAATTTTAATTTTTTTTATGGATGTGTAATACTGCCCGTACTATCTGGCAGAACTTATGACACACTAAATACGATAATTACGTCCATATAAGGTAGTCCTTCCTAGTTCCTATAAAAAGAGGCGTGAGACAAGGCGACCCAATGTCCCCAAACATTTTCATAGCGGTATTGGAGTCAATTATTAATAAATTGGACTGGAAAGATTGTGGAATAAATATACAAGGAAAATACCTAAGCCATCTTAGATTTGCAGACGACCTAGTGCTACTATCAGAAAGCCCATCGCAGTTACAGTCGATGGTTGAAGCACTTCATAGGGGTAGTATAGACGTTGGCTTACAAATAAACCTCACTAAAACAATGACAATGACTAACAGCACAAAAACAATAATATCAGTCGAAGGCAAACCACTGCAATATACCGACTTGTATATATATCTAGGAAAACAACTTGGATTTGACAGGAAAAGCAATGTACTTGAAATTGAACGTAGAGTGCAATCAACGTGGAATAAGTATTGGAGTTTAAAAGAAATCTTCAAAAGTAACATGCCAATAGTATTAAAAACAAAAGTAATGAATACATGTCTTCTACCATGCTTGACCTACGGCTGCCAGACGTGGAAGTTCACCAATAAAATAAAAAATAAGATTGTCTCCTGTCAACGAGGGATGGAGCGCAGCATGCTAAATTTAAATAAAAGACACAAAATAAGACACACAATAATACGAAACAAGACAAAGGCAGCGAGTGCTCTAGGATTCGCCAAAAAGCTAAAATGGAAATGGGCAGGGCATATAGCGCGACTCCGTGATCAGCGCTGGACTCAAAGGGTGACATGGTGGAAAGGCCCTCGAGGGAAGCGCTGTGTAGGAAGACCATACACACGCTGGGATGATGAGATAAAGAGGACAGCGGGACCACAATGGCGAAAAATAGCCCAAGATAGAAATAAATGGCAATCATTGGAGGAGGCCTTTACCTATGAAGGGGTTCTTGCATATGACAACTCAAATTGACATTAATAATTATTATAATTTTACTGACAAAAAAAAGACATTTGATAAATAATTGTTGACATGTAATTAAATAAAAGATTAAATTAAAACTAGAAATTAGAACTAGAATAATTATAATAAGATAAATATAAATATATTAAACGAATAAATTATTGTAAACTAATTAATTATTGTAAAATAAATTATTGTAAACAAGCATGGAAATGTATTAATGACAATATATTAATGAAATGTATTATGTATTATTATTGACAATTGCAAGAAATAAAAGGCTTTTTTATTTTTTTTATTTTTTTTTATTTTTATTTTTTTATTTTATTTTATTTATTAAGGTAGTCCTACTGGATGTTCATTTTTTGTGTTAAAACACATCCTTGCATCTTCTCATGTTTTAGACACAGTGCTGAATGTAAGCGAGTATTATGCGAATATGACATTTTTATTGTATTAAGGTAGCAAACAAGCATGCAGCATCGTCCTTCCGCTCCTGCCCAGGACTACTGTGACCGTTACCTAGAGAGAACAAGCCTCAAATGGGGACTAGGATGGTTAGTCCAGGTAGGAGACGGTGTTAGAACATTAGTTGGTTAGTTTGTTAGTAAGTATGAGGACTGGGACAGGGACTGTTAGTGATAGATAGTCCTGTTAGTAGTTGTTAGTAAGAGTCTGAAGAGTCTCGTTCTAATTCGACTGATTAATTTAATACTGACACTGTTTGATTATTCTTTGAAATTTTTATTACTTGCTTCGATTAAGGAAAACATCTCGAGAAAAAGAAAATCTTCCGAACATAATTTCCGGTAATCCTCTCGAAAAGTTGTAAAGCCAAAATGCACTAGGTCAGCGTGGTGCACAGCATTAAATTATTTTACTGTGAGAAGTATTCGGTACCCAGCTGTGGAACAGTTATGAGTTGTGGAAGATGGTGTCAGGATTTTTTATGCCAATTGCTTATGTAATAATCTGTCAAAAGTATTTATGTATAAACAATATTTTTTACGTTACAACGGTTCGACGTGTAACTTCCGCCCCACGCTGTAAATTCCCGATTTCTATATAACTGAAGTTTTATTCGCTTGACTGTCGATTGTCACGTAATCGCCGAAGATCAGATACATGTCTAATGCATTATTACCAAGTGAAGCGTGATTATGGCACTTGATAAAGGGATCTAACACCATGTAATAAAGTTGAAAATTGCTTGTCATGGCGTCTAATCATAACTTTATGGCGTGTGATTAATCAAGGAGTCGCTTCGTGTGACTGATTTGAGATCCATGCGCTAATGAAAGGGAATTAATGATGATGGTGATTGTATCAACTTGACTCTGTAGTATAGGTACTTATCAAATGGTTCTATAGCTGAAGTAGAATTTTATTTATTTCATAGTATTGGATGTATGGAGGAAACCTGGCACACCTTAGAGTTCTCCTTAATATTCTCGAAGGTATGTGAAGTCCGCTATTCCGCACTTGGCCAGCGTGGGACAGTTATGGGATATATATGATCCATTGAGATCAACTCTGGGCGCAATCAGTAATTTTTAAAGTTAATTTTTTTGTTAAGCTAAGGGTTTTAGAAATAGCATGTGCATATAGCGGAAATATTATAGTGAATTATAGTCCCCTAGTTTCCTACGGGTAAATAAACCAGTAGTTGCCTGCGGACCAGTTAATGGATGAACCCGGTACAAAAGGGTAAATACTGCGTTTTAAGCTGACCGTACGATTTAATGAACAGAAGTAGAGCGTAATACCCACCGGGTTTCGATTAGCCATTCACTTTGAACTCTGATTCGACTACGTACGTACATTTCGCCCCGCACTGCACGAAACAGACACGACCCGAGAACACGCATCTATCTGTTATAAGTATAATTATCTGACCCGACCGGGAATCGAAAATCGTTTCGTAGTCAAAGTGACTACCAACTATTCTACGGGGACTTAAAATACAAATCAATGTTTTATTGTTATATTATAAGTCCTTTGTTTGAACTTCGCCGAAAAAGAAGGTCCACAGTGAAAACATGGGTCTCTATCCGACATTGACACAAACTGAGTGTGAACCTTTCTCGTCTCTTTACATATTATTTTTCTTTTTTATCTATATTTTACATGTTATACAGTTGTTTTTAGCGACGAAATAAATGCTTTCTATTTATATGAAATCAAAAATCGTATAAAACACAAAAATCTTTAACAGTATCCTTAACAATAAAAATAAAATAATTGATACTGTTGTAATAGTATCGAATTAATTGAACCGAGTCAAACGACCGCGGGCGTATCCATCCTGGTTCGTTTGTTTCGATTGCATTTCAATTATCCTCGTGGATGATTTTCCCCGCAGTGTAGACAGTATATCAGTTATACACCTTAAATGGACGGACAACCGTTTTCAGTTATATTTGGTTTTCGTTGCGTGCATTTCATAAATTATTATTTAAGTAGTTTTCATTTAACTAGCAATGTTTGTTAATTTGGTTAAATATTGCGATATCTATGTTTTGAACGCTACTCCCAGAGTAGGCTTCGGATAGAGGAACTCCTAAAATAGGTGGTAAAATTTTGTATGAATATAAAAATAGCAAGGTTAATATTACCACCGACGAAGTCACGGGTTTTAACGTGTATGATATATGATATTAACATACAATACAAAAACCAAAAAGACAAAGAACCGCTTTTGTATTAATGTTAAAAAAAATTCAAAAAAGTAACGACATCTGTGATTCGATGGTTGAACTAATACGAAATGATGTAAACATTGAATTTAACTCTATTTGTATGATCTAGTCAGACAGCTAAAACATTACCGCAATGGAAGTTCCAATGTAAATTCAAAATTGACAATATAAAGTTATTCAATTAGTCCAACCAACCCTTAGTCTAACCGCACAGCAAATGGATGTGAGGGGGTTATCGAGAGCTCGGGGTCGGGTTATCCGAGACACTATTCTGATTCAATTGCGGGCAATTTCATCCGCAAAGGATTGCGATTCGCGTTGAATATTAACTTTGAGAAACACTATTTTGTGTGGCTACATAATCTATCTATAAATATGTAGTTAATGATGTGGCAGAACTATTATGAGAATTGAGAAAAACTATTTTAAAACTGTTCTATCTATTTTTAATTATATCTGTCGTTAGTTATATGATGTAGAGTACTGTTATGTGAAGTTATCACGAGTATTTTTATTAGCCATCCGCCCAGTGGTCAAAATTTGGCCGTTATTAGTTAAGCGTGCACGTTTAAAATTTAAACGGGAGTTGAGGCGAACGTGATTGACGACGATCTTTTCAAAAGACTGTTCACATATAATCATTACATTTATATATTTGTTATAATTGTGATGGTGAGTGACTGATACAACGTATATCTAATGTATGTATTAGTCACTCGCCTATGCCTACCGAAAATAAGCATCCACAGAGCACGACAACTCTAAGTTGTCCTTGTCATTGCGCACACTTGCAAACAAGCGTACCAATATCATTTCATATTTCGTTTATTTTACGACTACACAATAAGTAAAACAGCGTAAAACGTAAATTATAACAGACGTTACGAAACACAAAATATTATATTAACAGGACAAAACCATAAACATTGGCAGAGTTTTATTTCATAACTTGTATTTTTATCCGCCATAAACAACCGCCTGTCAATTACCATACGTCCTCGTGGAGTGGAGTGGCCATTCATTGATATTCCGCGTAGATTAAGATATACGGTGTGAAGTGATGTTGATAACTCCCGGAATATATCGATGCTTTAAGATTAAAGATACATTTTGTGTGTACGTAAAATTGATGTGTATCATTTGAATATTCCGTTTTTATTAGTGGATGATTGTATCATGTTCGTTTATCTTATGTCGGTATGAAATATTGGTCCTTATTAATGTATTAAATCCCTTTAGGTATCCTTTCATCGAAAGTAGTTTAGATAGGCAAGTCCAATTAACATGACATTTCTTCCATTACCCAAAAACTAACATATATTATTTAAAAACATCCCAAATGCCTTCTCGTGCCGGCGAGCTATTGATAAACAACCTTGGATAAGTCCGAAACTAGCCGTGCCAATCTTAATACAGTAATACGTTTTCCAGTCAGTCAAGAAGCATCCGATATATTGTTTTTTACATATTATAATATTGCATAATATAAAGAATTTTTAACGTGATGCACTTTAATAGTTCACGCGTCCTGACTCTAGATGGTCACAGCAATACTAAAAGCAAAAGCACGGACGCATTGCAAGCCACGATGGAATGAGTCAATTCGCTAGTTATAAAAATTATCGATAGCTTACAAACATCACTATAGTCGTTGCGTAATGACAGCGGCACGCGACAACGGTTGCGTGGCATGCGGGACAGAGGGCGCCCACGCTGCAGGTTTTATTACTAAACCGTATTTTTGGAAGTTACTGTCTTAGGTAATAATATTAATTTACATCTGACTTGGCGATTGAATGAGAAGAATTGTGAGCCCTGCGTTTTTTAATGCAATTAAGGTAGCAAACTAGCATGCAGCACCACCCTCCCGCTGCCGCCCAGGACAACTGTGATCGATCTAGAGTAAGATTAAAATGGAGACTAGGATAAGGTAATAGTCCAGTTAGTAATTGTTGTAGTTTTAATTCGGTCGCAGATGTGTTGCTACCCTCGAGGAGGATGTTCGCCTCTAATAAAGTATATTTAACCTGCATATCTTATGGCTGGTTCCAATATGTTGTACATTCATTGTCTTCAGTAGTAGCAGTAGTAGAAGCGAGGAACTGTTAAAAATTCACATTCTTTATGGTGTTAGTTATGATTGCTTTACCTGAGATTATAGTTAGCTATTGGGAACGGCCGTAAATAAAGTCACAATATAGGATACGAATATGCAATTCTCAGCGTTAGCCTTCTGTACCTACCTGGTACTAAAGGGTTTTTATGAATTCGAATTTTCCTAATAAACATCTGTTTGAGATTTCGCTACAATATGTAGGCTGTAAGGAAGTGTAGGATATTCCGTATTGATTAAGCCATAAATTCAACATTATATACTGTATAAAGAAGATTAATGCTAAGTTGGTTTTGTGCGATGTGGGTGTAATAGAAACACGCATCACTGAGATGTTGCGCAACTTGAAATGTATGGTAATCGGTTTGTGGGCAGCCGGAAATCCTCGACTGGCTTAGGTAGGATACGTTTCGTTGTCTTTAATTGTGTGAGAAGCATAATGGAAAATAATAAAGTCAGTAGATATAAAAGTGTGAAACAGAAATGAAATTGAGTAAAAATGACCGACTTACTATTTTTTCCTACAAAATCACATGTCAATCCGATTACAAACCTAATTTTTAACCCCTAGTTTTATTTTCATGGGTGAACTTTTACCCTCACTTGGCTCGTTCGCTTAGGCATGTACATTTGTGTATTGAAAAAAAAACATGAAAATCCGTGTAGGTACCTAATTCGTTCAATTTCGTCATGCAATTTAACCTAACCTAGATTTATGTAAACATTCGCGATAGGAATACCTCCGTCGCAGATTGAACCCATCGCACCGCATGCCAGCGGGCCTGCCGATGTGCGGGGCCGTTGGCATCTCACGTAATTGGCCCGGGTGGACTCGGCCGACGCAGTGTTATGTAATACCGCAGATGCATTGTATGCGGGTGCACCCACGCCGCTACATAATACTCGCGACCTATCAATGAATTGAGCGTCTGCGACACTGCTGATGGTAAGCTTAAGTAAGACCATTGCTTACCTTGGTGGTTTTATACATATCGCGGTAATAAATCGGTATACAGTATACATATATGGGAGAGAAAGAAAAACTGGCTCCCAAGCCCCCAGCCGGAACAAAACATTTGGCAGCTGACTCAGAACAAGAGGGTGATAGCTAGCCAGCAGATTCTGAACCCCACCACCAGTCTATAGTAGGTACCTTCGAGATTACACAGGATCCAGCTATGTACATCTGAAAAGAGAAATCGTGCGCCGTAACCTCGAACGCAACGATCAGGGGACGTCCGCTTGGACTCAAAGATGGAGCCCCTCACACCCCAATATAATTAATAACGACCGTTGTACCACTAAACCTGGTTTCTATCAGCTAAGAGGTCATGTGTACATGTTTATAAAATCTCAAAGTTCGTGGGACGCACTTTATCAAAGCACGCTTCAAAATGTCTAATGTTGCTACACATTAAGGTGTAAGTTTCTGTCCATTCGGGTGTTTACTTGTTTAGTTTAGAGAAGCTCGGCAGTTTGGTGTGAGTTAGTTGCCGGGTGTTGTTGCTGTTTTAACTTGTTCACGCTCTTTGGACGGTGTATGGGTGCAGCTTGCTTGAATACATGAATACTTTACAGTAGTTTAGGTTTCAAATGATTAGATAGTGATAACTTTATCTCGAATTATTCTTTTTCAAAGTGTATTCAAAATATCAAATACAGTTTTATAGCTATTTTCTCTGTTGCTGACAATAGATTCGTGTTAATGTTTATTTGGGAAATTGTATAATCCGCCAGCTGTTTACAATCTGTTCTAACTTCTAACCTGTAACCAGTGGTCAGATAGGTTTTTAGATGTTATTTATCAGGCAAAACAATCAATATTAAAGATTAATACGCCAAAGGCCAAAAACGCGTAAGGTCAAACATGGAAATGGAAAATCCATAACGTCAAACGCGCATCAAGTCCAAACACCTTATAATGCCGCATCTGAATACTTTACAAGTATCAGAATGTAGGATTACAAAATTTTATGGGAGTGTCATCTCTTCATGCCTCATTTGAAACCAATTTTTTTTTGTATTGTAATGAAACTCTTTCTCTTTAGTCGTGCACGTTGGCAGAGTGGACGTGGCCATGAATAAACCCTTGTAATTATTTAATTCTGCACAAGATAAAAACATATGTTAGATTTAAAAACGTTTGTTGTCTCTCGGATACACGATTACAAAAATGATTGAGAAAGTTATTGCGAACAATGTTGGCCCATGTGTTCCCAACGGCGCTCCCGGGAAATCAGAATTTGTCAAAACTAGGCGGCTTGCCCGTTAAAAACCAATGACGAGTGGCACGTTGAGTCGATAACAGTGCGACATTTCGCATCGAGAGGGGGATCGGACATTAAATGTCGCTTAGAGTCTACGTTCATTGCGAGGAAGTGTTAAGACCATCAAGATTGCGGAGAATGTTCCTGAGTTTGTAACTTTGTAAATAAGGCTCATCCTATCAGGAGGGCTTGTGATTAGATTAAAAGACATGGGTATAATTTAGGATTTTTAAGTTTTATCATCATTGGCAGGAAAATATTTAGCGGTCGAAATATCGGTGTAAGTAAAAAAATCGTGAGTACCTGTTTTATTTTGGTTACAAATAACAGTGGTTTGAACGTCGGTTTGGTGATTTAAGTTAGAACGCTACAAGCAAATAAATTTTTGAAATAAAGTGTTGTGTGAATGTTTATAATTAACTGCCTCGGCCGGGCATCGAACCTGAAACTTTCAGGTAGGCATTATCAATGGGGTCGTTCATAGATATTATTCATTATTTTAAAATTATTATCATTGACAGTAAAAACCTTCAGATGTGTTGCAAAGTTTGCATTCAGTTTACAAAACATAATTATCTTTCAATGGCTATCGAATGTGTTTGTTTCATAATGAGACAATTTAAAAATGTTACCTTTATTCCGAGTCTTACGTCACCGGCGCATTCGACCGTCCTTCGCCGTCGACTCCGCCCACGTCAGACAATCTTGAAACCGTGTAAATGATCAAATTACTGTCCCACTTTTTTGTGGCTGCCACAAACTTATGCAGCTCATCTGGAACTAGGCCTTTATTCATCGAGATATAAGTACTAACGTACTAGAGAAGCTACGTCAAATAACTGAATTGTCCTATTCTTCGTAATTTGTAATTTGTTCGCTGCAGCGCTAAAATAATAACAATTTGTCTAAACCGAAAGCTAATTTACCACAGCGCTAGATTTGCTGCGGAAGTGTATTTATTCTCGGCAAAAAGGTCTTAAGCGCCATGTAAATCACGGCACTTACGCGTGACGACTGAGTGAGGTGCAGCGACGGTGCGGCGCGATCGCCGCAGTTGAACGGGACAAAGTATGAATTTACGGTGTCTTCTCTAGTACGTTAGTACTTATATCTCGATGCCTTTATTCATATTTATCATCGCATCCCAAAACTGTTCCAATTTTAAAAATCATTTCTTGTTGTTGGATTTTCTGATGTACTTATAATAAAGAGTTATTGTATTGTAATTAAGAACCCCATTCGTATGGCACGAGCATGGAAACGTGAACCGTTCGTATATTTCGCAAACGTATTTCTTCACGAGTTCAGTCAGAGTTGCTTCACGTGAAACTTGCCACAATCCCTCCGCCCACGTCTCCTGCCCTTTGCCCGGAGTTTAACGTTGACTGTTTTTGTTAGGCAATATTAGACATAGTACTCTTGAATTAATTAAACTTTAGCTTGAGCCATATTTGTCTAGGTGGTGGTATATTTGAATGCATTTGGATTTTTTCAACCCATTCATGACTTACATAGCAAGGGTCTCTCTTCATAACTATGGAGGCCTAGGGCATACTTCAACATTCTGCTCCTGTGGATTGATAGATGATTTAGTGGCCGATTCATCCAACGTTTTTTACATACAAATTTTCGAGAAACACCGCTTTCACCGTTAAGAAAGAGCTAAGCCAGATTCTACGAGGTTCATTCTGCTAGACTTAACTCCACAAACCCTACATCTTGGGCAAAATGTTAGACTGGGCTGTTTCGCTGTTTTAGTACATAGAAAATCCACATGGCCCACAACCTCTAGGTTCGGGTATTTTTTAGCGATCCGTCGCTAGAAAAGAATAAATTGTAGTACAGATTTTAGGTACAACAACTTTTCGGATATATTTGGTCATCATCAGGGTGCACCGACGTGCAATGAAGCTTGATTGGTATGTGTTTATTTGTGGTTACAGTAATAATTTGAAACGGATTCACTGGCTGTTACATCAAAATTTATCTCTAGTCTTTTACACAGCAGAAACACGCAAAAATTCCACATCGCACATAATCCTCAGATTTTAACCTCACCCATTGCAACGGTGACCGAATTCCGAACTATTAATACGTCATTGTTATTATATTGATGTAAATACAGAGACAAAGAATTCATTCGTCGAAATAGTTTCGTCACAGGCATGACAGCCGCCCACGACCACTTAACATTATTATATTCGTGTCGTGTTGACTGTCTTGATAATACACGCGTGTCTTCATTTTTTAATTATTAACACGCGTCCTAATTGCCTAATTAAATCGTAGGTTCTTTGCTTAGGTTGTTTGTTTGTAGATACGTTTAAGATGACTTCCCTTTAGTTGTTATGTGTGTAATTAAAGATAGCTCACTCTTTAATTATCCTAATCCCAATGAAATTATCGTTCGTAATTGGTTTTGTATAGTATTTTATTTTGCACACTAAATTCTCCTTTAACAATAAGATAACAATTCAGAATTTCCTGAAGCAAGTTGTTTCAAGCATATAATAATAATAATAATTACTTGGGAACGCGTGTGGAAGAAGAAACAAGAAACTTCAAAAAAAATAAGATGAAGGACCTTTCAATTTTTTTTTGTTATTCATTTCTGCTTGTCGGTCGTTCCGTTCGACTGAACGATAACTAGTTGACACAAATGTGTAGCACCTGGGTAGTACTCCTGTATGAGAGTGTTTATAGCACCTCGACATGCACTCCACACGGCGCTGAGGTGGAGTGCTGATAAGGGTGCTCATATTATTGTCTGCCGATAAATTCATGGCGTAGTTGTTATTTTTTTACTGTATATTGCCCCTTAATACCGCTCACTGTAGTTAAAGGATTCTGGGATTATTCCCAGAATCGAAAAATGTATTTAAATTCCCAGGAATACTGAGTCTCCTTAGTTATTGTAATTGATTTTTTTAATTTAAATTGCCGATAAACGAGTAGACGAGGCATTTTATAGTAAGCAACACTAAAGGCAACACCGATGCGTTGCCAAAAAAAGAAGATAGATAGAAAAACTGACTCTCAAGCCGGACTCAAGTCTTTTGGCGGCAGACTCAAGCAAGAGGATGGTAGGTGTCAGCCGGGTTTAAAACCCTACCACCAGTCTAACGTACCTTCGGAAATAAATTGGATGGTACAAAGTCCAGTCCTAGTCATATAGACTTTCTAATTTTTCTGTAAAATTCAAATGGAAATTCTATGGAAATCAATCATCAAATGGAATTTAACAAATTAACTCAACGAAAAAAGAAACACATGAGACTAAAATATGCGCCGAAAGTGGCTAAACATTTCCTTAACACGGTCGCTGCGGCGATCGTAATTATGAAAAAAAAACACGACGTATACATACGTGATCCGCAGCGAATGTGTTAATTAAGGAGCAATTTAATGTCGATTCGGTCGGGCCATTAAGATTGTAATAACTCCTTTAAATAATTACCCAATTATGTCATTATATGTAGGTATTCCGTAATTAAATCGCTCAAGAACATCTCATAGTTGTTCTATTCCAGTAGGCACTTATGTACTAGATCACTTGCACGTCTACGAATACTCTTAATGTTTTTAATTGTATACAGTTATACCAAAACTTATCGTGTATTGAAGTGTGTACTCGGCCGGCGAGAGGTCGTTGATCTCGGCTATAAATCGAACCACATGCAGTGCGCCATAATTTAAACTATTATGATAGAGCATCGAATATTCACACAACAGATGTTCAACAATGCTTACGGGTTTTTATTAAAATTTAGCCCCAGCGTTGGCTCCGCGCCAGCCGATCGGTTCCCTTTTCTCGCGTCAAGTGTACTCGTGCTCCGATAGAAGTAACTGAAAACTGAATGTGTCGTTTAATACGCAATAGGCAATTGTTATCGAGTCTGAATACGATGCCTCGTGTGACGGTGTCGAGTGGCGAGTCGATGTATCGGTTTATTTTATCGCTTTTAACAAGTCGTTGTCTTCTGACATTCTGTCTTGTGACGTTTCTAAAACTATTGCAGACTTAGTGAGATTTACGACCTGTTATTTCGACTATTCTTGATTTGTAAAACTTGTTTGCTCAAATTTTACAGGTTTTAATTAAAGTTTCCGATCTACAATCAAATTATGTCTAGCCTATCGGGAGAAACCTCCGATACACATTTGGCGATCTAAAGAGTATGTGTGATATTCCAGTTGTAAGATAAGATAACCTAATATTTGTAGGGCTCCGTAAAAAATTATACTTAATAGTACACACACAGTTAGTGCAGTATTAGGATATCATTCGCGTGCCTGTCTGTCTACCACACCTGACTTTTTCTGGAGGCTCTAAAATACTGTGGAGGCTTGCCATAAATCCATTCGGTGTGGGAATTACATTAGTCAGTGGTGAAACAGTTGAAGGGTGTTTTGATTTTGTATATGAGACCTAGCGAAGCTCCCCTGGTGAAGGAGACGAAAATATGGCGTCAGGTCCCTCTTATCGCTGGGTTCTCTACCACCCCGCTTGCATGTGTTTCGAAGAGCCCGTATGGAGCAATGATTACCATGTCAGCCTGCCGTTCGAAGGTTTCCGGGTTCAATTCCCAGTGAGGCGGTAATTTAAATGATGAGTTTATATTTCTATTATTGGCCTTGGTGTATGTATTGTCTCTACATATTGTGTGATCCATGGCACCCACGCCACGGAGGTGTAGGGTTAAAAGTATAAAGCTATAATTTATATGCTATGTACTATACTATTTACTATATATTTCCATGAAGAAGACGAGCATTTAGCTTCGATGTTAAACACAAATAGCGTAGTGGAACAAACATCAACATGGATGCGATGGTTCAACGCTCCGCGAGCTATTCGTAAAACGGCTCGATAATAATGTTACACGGCGCGAATTGTAAGGCAGATAACACATCGGTGAGGAACGAAGTTCCTTACGTTTAGACTTAATAAACTTATTAAACTTATATGTATGATAAAAAATATCGTGTTCAATTCGATAGAAGTGAAACCATGAAAGTAGAATATCAGTATATAAACGCAATATAGTGATTTTTTGTTTCAATGCCATCTAGGCACTCTCGTCTGAACTAATATATTGTACATTAAAATTATATTGTCAAGTAGCGCTGTACTGTGCTTTCTAGTAACAACATAATACTCTAGATCAAGGATGATGCGGTCCGTTAACATGGTTATGCGACCCGCCAAACATTTTTTTTTTATTCTAAAGTTTCGTAAATTATTAATAAAAGTTAATGTATGTGCGGCCCGCCAAACAAAATATTTAAATTTAAATTGGCCCATTGATTAAAAAGGTTGCTCACCCTTGCTCTAGATGGCGTACACCACTATTAAAAACACACACAAACACAATATACTGTATTTCGTTACGTGATTATTTCTACTAAATCGCACTCCCCGAAAGCCGCGTTAAGGAACTTCGTTCCAAAAGATTTTTTAGGAAAAAGAAGCTTTAGGAATTTACATGTGTTACTATCCAATAGGTATCCTAGTGCGTAATCCCCCTTAGCAGTAAATCATAGCCGCGTAGCTGATGCAGTAAATTTTATCGTGAGAACAACGCGTCCTCCTACGCGGCTAATTCATCGGGGCTGTGCCCCTGCGCCTGCGCCTCTAGTATTACTGTATAGTACTATAGATATATGCGAGCAAATAGCGTCATTGTTGCTAACATATATGGAATATTTTAAATGTTTATCGTCGCGGATTCTGAACATTTTAAATACAACGAAATAATGTGTTGGTTGTCTGCTCATTTTTTGGTTTAATTAGGTACATAAAAAATACAACTATAATAGTAGTATTATATAAGATTTGAAGCAATTTATCTTATCTTTATTTTACTTAATTTTCGGCTTATGCAAAAAATATAAAGGGCCGATAACAAAATATTCCAGCAATGGGCACTGGAGCAGTATGTGGAGTACCTACGTTTTAGGCCTCATTTATAAGAGACCCGTGCCCTGTAATGGACCATTAATGGATGGAAACCGAATAAATACTACTAAGCTTACCTATAGAATAGTAGGTACGTCTGGTTGATTTAAATAAAAATAGTATATGATATATGCTATCACTGTGCGTGTGTAGAGCGGACCTTGCCGTCGGTTATTATTCAAATGTGAGTCACCTTCACCGGCGACCGTTATCGGTGGTAGCCCGTATATGGGATGTTGCACCACAGACTACCGATTTGATATCACGCATGCCCGGTACATGGTTAGGGCTAGTGCTCATGTTGTGTGTCGAAGAGTATCGATTAATACGACTAATCGTCTTATGACTTTTTTACGCTAATATATCGACCCAGTTGTATGGATCGTGGCACAAAATACATACCGCTGGTACCAGTATCATAATCTATACTACATATTAATAAATCTGCAAGCTAAATCAGTAATAAGAAGTACTTATTTCTGATTCAGCTTCAGCAACATACCATAGCATTGCAAGTTAAATACAAGCTTGCAAAATATCTAGGTGATAAGTATTACATACTTACTACCATCACGAGTCTACTGGTAGTCTGAGTTTTTAGTCATATCTTTCAACTTATTTAGAATGAAACCTCCTCGCTTATATAAACACACGGTGTTTACTTTTACGTCCGTGCGATTTTGTTTGTGTTTAATTTAAAGTGAGTTTGACGCGCTGAGAGCCAGATATATCGGACATATTCAATTAAAAATATATATAAACTAATTACATCATCCTTTTGAAGAGTCACTTAAATATATTTTTAGTCTTTAACGGATTGGATTACTACAGCGTTTCAATAAATTAAAGAACTTGAACGGAGCAATGAGTAATATGCCATATTACTTTAGAAATATTATGACTTATTTAAAAATTAAGTTTGCCGAAAAACGTCTTAAGGTATGTTCGAAAATGGATATTAAATATTTTTTATTTCTTTTATCAGGCATTTTATAAATTATTCATACATACTAAAATTTGTCTCGAAAATCACTCTGGTCTCCTGGTAAAAACCGTCTAAGAATTATTTAATATCTGTGCTTGTGTAGTAGATAAACTTACATATTTTCACTACACACGCAGAAATATTTTGTTATATACTAAACACTGACAGAATGTACAAGTATTATATAAAATAGAAAACCAGAAAATTTCCTTACTAATATACATATGTACGTGAATGTCTTGTGTTAGACTAAAAACAAATTCATCAACTTTAACACAGTGAGTTCTAGCCCTTACTCGGTGTAAAGAATTTATCATTGACTTTCATTTTTAATCATTAATAATAAAGTTATTTATCTTGGGTATTGCGTTTTCCTGTAACTATATTGCTTGATTTAATGGATCTTTATACGTTATGAAGAATTCCTTAGGCGATGTTAAACTACCTTGCAACGTTTTACCATAGATCTGTCGGAGCCAAGCTGGTTTATTATGAAAGTGATTTTTTAAAATAAGTGTACTTCGAAGACGGTTGCGTTAAACGTTTAAAGCTAATATAGTGGGGGAACGTGAGTCACGGGAATTTGGAGGAGGAGTAGCATAATAATTAAATTTTGGAACCAATTCTAAAAAGAAATTATAAAGTGTAAAAAGTTATTACTGTAAAAAAATCAATCAAATATAATTTAATAACCTGTGCTCTTGAATATCATAGTGTAAAGTTTCACTCAAAAGTCAAAACTCCACGCACCAGATTTTTTATTTAAATTACATACATAAGTACATCTTTAAAATTATGCAGGTACATACATTTAGAAGCCGTAATAGGTGGATCCTGTGAATATTTTGCAGTTCCATACATAATAATATGTAAGTGTCGAATTGGTAACCTACTTTTTACAATCAATTTAAAACATTACACGGTGGATTTAAAAAGTAAGATAAGTAACTCACTTATTCGCTCTACCTCATGAAACTATATCTTATACGTAGGTGTGGCGGAGGTTGACTTAATTGTTAAGAGTATTAGCCTCTTATCACCATGAACTTCTTAAACTGTCAACATGTCATCCCAGTATAATAAATACGTAAAAGATGGGGGGACCCCCCGCGCCGGTGTCCTATAGCAGCCAATTAATATCGTTAAATTATCAACGTCATATTTTTCGCTTCCCGCTTTACTACTAAAAATAGACGTGACTTATATGTAAATGGGATGTTACATTTATTCGTAACGTCGATATAATATTGAATTGAGTTTTTTATAATGTACGACCACGACACGATCTGTGGCAGTTTTTTTCGTAGTAGGTAGTAATGATTGCATTAAAAGCGTCGATCTTCACATTGTTTTACTGAGTCTACTTATTTAATTAACTTAATCGTTTGAAAATTTGCATTTTGAAAATTAGTATACTTTTTGTGTTGTGGAAATCTGCCTGGCTGTTCGTTAGTCCTATTACGGAACATTGTAGTAGTACAAAAAAATGCGTCTTCAGTGTGTAAAGAGAAGCAGATTAAGTAGTAACTTAATCTTTATTAATTAGCAGAAATAACTTATTTACCTACATTACTCGCTTGACAAATGCAGCGAATTACCGTAGTATTATGAAGGGAGTCAAAACTTTCGTAACGCAAAATTTGACTGATCGGTTTTGCAGAGCTGATAAAAGTCATAGTGATAAAATTTAAAAAATTGCCTTAATATTTTTTATTTAAAATGTTGATCATCAACTATCGTGTCGCAAGTCGTGGCCACTAAAAACCATATGTTTACCTTTAAACGCTACTCAGCCCTATTAATCACTGTGATAAGCAAGTTTACCTATATGGAGTGAGCTCGTATGAGCCGTAATGAACACCCTTCTTCCTTAACACGAACACATCATGTAAATAATAAATTGCAATTGGAGAAACACCGCCGTGTGATAATTTAAAATTAATGAGCCGAGGGAAAGATATTGTTTCTTATTGATGTACGACCGACAGATGTATGGATGCTGGGGTTGGTGGGATCGTGCGTGGGGTCGGATGTGATCGTAGATTACACACGTATAAATTGACTAAGGAGTCGTTTGGAGAAGATAATACTAATAATATTTCTCCCATGAACAATTTTATAGAACTACAAATATAATTAGTAGGAACTACTTGGTTTTTTTTTACTTTAGTTGAAATAATTTAGTTCTTAGCATATTAACACTCAGCCTAAAAAACCATCCAAAAATGGACCGTTACCGTACCACCGTTACCTTCATATGGCATGTATAATATGTATGGTAAACCATCACGCGGTCTGAATGCATCTAAATACTAATGGGCTTTCACTGTCATGAAGGGTTGACCGCATCGGGTCGCTTTCAAACTGCAATAAACATAAAAGCAATATGCTAATTCATCTACACGATACAAAGGCAATCTCACACAAGAGTGTTGCTACTAACGTATAAAGACCGGCTGGATGTTGTTCAATCTGACAGCCTAACCTAACCGGACTAACAATCCTAGTCCCCATTTCAGTCTTGTTCTAAGTTATATAAAGATATATGCTTTATCTCCAACTACAACTATCCCAAAGGAACGTATTTGCGGGATAAAAACTATCCTATGTCCTTTCTAAATTCTTTATCTATCTCCAGACCAAATTTCATCTCAATCCGTTCCGCGGATTAAGCGTGAAAAGGCAACAGAGAGATTTACTTTCGCATTTATAATATTAGTATGGTTATTATTGTATCGTATTTTGAATATTATTTCTTTGTTACAGGTAAGTTCGAGTAAATTCAAGAACACAAAGCAACAAAAGCTGCTGTAAACTTTTACGTTTATTAATCGATAATCTAACTCGCTCAATATCGATTATAGATAAATGAATACGATAGCGGCCGTTGATTATTTATCGGCCAATCATATGGCCATTGCTATGGAGATCGTTCTATAATGGGCGCGGCAAGGTGGACCGACAAACTTGTTATAAATGCTGGTATGGGTAGTATTACTATAGCAAGTCTAATTAACTCCAGCAGTTAATTAGAGTTGTGACACTTTTAAATTCTGGAAATATTACCTGATCAATATTTTAGAACCTTCTTAATTCTGAACCAGTCAATTCCATAGATTATAATAATGATGTGGTGTCGTGGGACACCAGGTAGGAACGAAGTTCCTTCGGCTAATGTAGAATCGACACAAATTGCAAAAAAAATCGTGCTCAATTTTATGTAGGTTTTCTTGATTTTTCTCTTAAATTTTGCTGATTAGTTTTTATTTAAGTACAAGAAAGTATTTAGGAAATTCAGTATTTTAGGAAATAATATAAAATAATATAAAATATAATATATAAAACAATAATATAAAACCCATGTGTATCCATTGTTATATAAAAGTATAGAATAGAAAATAAAAATGCATAAATTTCATTTGTGTTTTATTTAATATATAGAGAATCTTGTATATTAATCAAATCACAAGCTATAGTAAAAATATGGTTAAATGGTATATTTGTCTGTTCTTGAATCAAGTTAACTAAATAATAACAAGTTAAAGGATTGCCAATATAAGAACGGGGGCTTTTTTTTAATTTTATTCAAGGTACACTCTAAGGCATTTAAATTTTCTCGTCTTTTGTCATCCTGTATAATCACTACAATCTGAAGAAGACTCCATTTGAAAAGATATTGATGATTCTGTGAAAGTTACAGAGGGAGTATAAGATGTATCACTATCTGATTGTTCAATTTTTAACAATTTTACTCAAATAATGTTTAATTAAGTTTTTCCAAAACAACTCATTTATTCTCAAAATAAGTTAGCTTTTCTCAAACAAGTTGGCTTTTCTCAAAATGAGTAAACTTTTCCAAAACGAATAGGCTCATCGAACGTCACTCAATTAAATGTCTCTTAAAACAAGACTAAGAATAATTACATCTAACCTGTATACATAGCTCTCATATGTATCGTCCATCCCGATACAACTGTCCATTGGCACTCTCCAATAACAGAACTGAGCACCTCTCTCTAGTGTCTTATAAGAGCTATGCATTGTACAAAAATAACAATGATCAAATAATAATTTCAATGAGTTACGTTCGACAAGATGGCTGAATTTTATTAAATTTTCAAAAACAAAAGAAATCTCATTACAGTGAATTAATCATCAATCAGCTAACTTACTAAGCCATATCATAAATAACTCCATATGTTACAACCCTATTTTCTTTTTAACTATTAACTAACCATTTAACTGTAACTGTCAATAATTAATTATGTGACCGTCTCTAAGTATCTAGACTACCTATATCACCGTAAACCCTGTGTGATAAAGCCAAAGATGGGTAGGTACTTCAAATGTTATACTCCTAGTACCATATTACCACAAAATTACCAAAAAGTTATTAACTTTATCAATGTCATAATTAGAACTCAATATTTAACTTCAAAAACTCATTTTCTTGATAATTTAGTTCCATTGTGTCTAGATTATCATTTTATTATTTTGATGTTATTCTATTTCATAACTAATGAATAACAACTCAAACTCAAAAAGTACTTGGTCATACCTGACAAATCCTTCAGCGTGGACTTGTGGATAGCGACTCCTGGATACAGGTGATGCAGACTGCAGCTCTCTTTGACCTCATGTAACATCCTCACTCAATACTTGTATACCATGATATCCAGATGACATCTTGTACTTCATAGTCATCTCAAAGCATCGCAGCCTTGCTTGCCAGTTCATATTGACATCCAAGCTTTCTCAGTAGCTAGTTTCTTACGGATTCTTTATCCCAGCTTCTGATATCGGCGTCAGGTAGGCCGGGTGTGGGTGTTTGTATGGTTTTTCAGTCGATTCTACTCTGTTTAGCATGTATTTTCATTAAAGTAGGTATTCTTCACATAACCTCCGTTGTGGGCTTATTCAGCGATTCTCAATATTGATTTAAACGTTTTAACCACTCGCTCTATCCGCGATATCACATTTTATTATAACTTCATCAACAACTTTAAGAGACTCCGCGACATAGGACAACTTTCATAACTTTTTCCGCGGGAACTCAACATAATCATATTCTCCGTTTTCTGACAGATCTCGCAAACTCCACTTACATAACCAATGTAAAATATATTATATTTATAATATAAATATATATTTATTAATAAAGAATAAACTAATACTTACGTATTTAATTCTTTTGCACTGAATAAATATAGTAATAATTTCCCACTATTAGCACTGTCACTTTCACTTGCCATTTTCTTTTACTATATTACTATATTTATTTACTATATTATTATTTTATA
Organism: Ochlodes sylvanus; assembly: GCA_905404295.2. Classification (NCBI taxonomy): domain Eukaryota; kingdom Metazoa; phylum Arthropoda; class Insecta; order Lepidoptera; family Hesperiidae; genus Ochlodes; species Ochlodes sylvanus. The sequence continues at coordinate 4,366,667 of FR990149.1, forward strand.
TTACTATATTATATTATTAGTTTATGAAATTATATGATATGAAAACTAATTAAGGCAACGGCGAACGAAATGAAACAGGGAGAAAGAGAAAGGTAATATACACTACTCGCTTGTGTATGCGACTGTCGCGCATGCGCACGTCTCATTATTCCACGCATTCTTCCTTACGGTTTTACTATCATATATTTTTCAGTTCGGTCGCCGTAGCAAAACCTATCCCCTCCAAGCCTGCCGTAAGGAACTTCGTTCCAATAAAACTGTAACTAACCGAAGAGGTGAGGTGAGTTTGTAGTAACATTTGTATGGTTCATATCAATCGGTTCGCGTTTAGATATAAAGAATCCAGTTTATAACATTTTTTCGAGGATATGGCATTTATAACCAATTAACCATCCCAAAACACCTCGGCTTTAGGGCCTTGCTTCAGAGATCAGCGATCACACGATAAGCCAGCCTCGAACGATGACGAATCTGATTAAATCTGATTTATTCGTAGTCAATCAAAGAGCGTTTCATTCTTCATTCCGTGTATGTATACTTAAATAACACAGTTGTAAAGTTAATTTTCAATCGGATTATTTTTGGCCCCCTTGACATGTTGATACGTCATTTTGACAGCCGAAACGAATTCATTGAGAGCTCATTCATTAAGATCAACTTTGATGAAATGAAACCTTGGGTGTGAGGTTCATGGTCGTTTGGTACGCAAACAATAACTCAGTAATATTTATGTTTAAATAAAGTCGGTCAAGCACGAGTCGGACTAACGTGTCCGCATAATTTACTCGTGCAACGCACTAGTCATCCATCCAGAAATATTAATTTCGACTGTAACATTTTTAGGACTGATTTCGTATAAGTTTTCGTATTGAACTATGAAAAATAATGTATATTTTGAATTAAAAATAAATAATTAGAGCAGAAGACAGCACTCTTACTTTCATCAAAATTTCTATCGAAATAAATTTCTATCAGTATACGGTTATTCGCAGAAAATCTGGTGTAACAAATATACGAACAGATGTAAATCTAAAATGATTTGTATTTTCAAAATATGGCAAGCCGTGGTTTCTATGCAACTGTTAATACATACAGTTTGCAGATAAATTTAACACGTTAACGTTATGCTGTAAGTACTAATAGTCATAAATCCGTCCATTGATCTCACAATCCAACAGCCTTGCACATCTGAACAGTTTGCGCATTACATCATATTCCAAACCAAGAATAGGCCGAACACTAGTCTATTCTCACTGTATTAGCATTCAGTAAGACACAATTATGATGAATGCATTCTTAATGTCTTAACTTTTGAGGCACACACATTGGTGTTTGTGTATTAAAGTTTCGATTATTCGTTTTTAACACCGATATGTTGTTTTTGTTCTTGCACCGTACTGTGAATATCTTCTTCACAATTTTACCTTTTGTGTGAATTGGACTGTGGTTGATGAACTTGGTACTACATAATCTAAGTATTTAGTTTCCAAGTTTAACTGAGTCTAAAACGTTTATGCCGTCATATTAAAAAAAACTCCGGTCTTCATATTAGTTTATTAAAAAAAACACAGAGAACTTTCATCTCGTTTCTTTCATTTTCATTTCGTTCATTTCATTGACTGTTCTTGTTTTATAGAGGTCAAAGGATACTGCTGCTACTGATGCACTTGACATCGAGTGGACGCATACATAATTCCACATCCATACTACCTGTGAGAAAATGTTGTCACAGGTGCGGTTTAACCATGAGAATCCAAGAAAAATGTTTGACTGGATGCTTTAAACGGGTTGGCATTTGCTAAGTTTAGCCTAGAAATAATACATCCACAATAACTTCCGAATCTATATTCCAAATTAAAATTACCAATATTACTGTTTTCTACTGCGGATACAATTATACTAGAAAATCAGTTAAAAAAGAAAAAGATGACAAGAAAGTAAGTTAGTGTTTCTACATAAGGTTTTGTGAAATGGAACTGATTTGGATTTTTCTATAAAGAATCTCAGAAATTAACAGCACCCGAACCAAGTGGTTTGAATATAATTGCGCCAAATTTTCCAAGTTTTGCGCATCTTTGAAATTAGTTCTCGCAGATTTCGGAAGAAGCAAACTTAACGATCCGCGTACCTTAGTTTTTGGAAGTTTGCCAGATTTGCCTTTACCACACTTGGCCAGTATCGTGATATGTTGTGAAAAAGAGACAGATACCGTTGTATCTGCTCGTTAGCCACTCACATGTTATGACACGTGATGACGTGATCACATGTGATGTTAATCACAAAATATATTTATAATAATAATAAACTTAAACCTACATCATACCGTTACCGGGATCAGCTGCTTGTAATATCTTAAAGAAAAGTTGCCGTCGCATAAAATGCCAAGTCTATGCTTCAAAGGAAGAAAGGCAAGTACTCAGACGCAAAGTTTATTGAACCATTCAAAGGGATACAGTCAAAGCAATGCGAAGTGACATAAAGAACGGTCTAGTTCACGAGGAATAGAAAGGCCCATGACGTAATCAATGCATGGCAGCCGTTCACAGTACAGCCTGGCCATAATTTATGTGTCACACGAATGACTACTGAGCACATGATAATGCGGCCCGGTCAAGGTCTACTGTGATTCGTTACTGTGAGAAAAGGTACTAAATAATGCTAAATAATTGACAGAAGAAAACGAAACGATAGGTGTTATACTATGTGAAATTATAGATTTTCTAAATATAGTTAAAATAAAAGAAGAGTTTCGTCATTTAAAATCGTTTAGGCATCAGAAAGTGCTTAATTTATTATGGACTACCCATCACCAAGCACTGTTTGAGCATGTTTGTTTAGACTAAGATTAAACTGAAAGTAATTATGAAGTGGTTAGTGAATTACTAGAACTGTTGTTGTTATTCATGCCCAGGCAATCAATCAACTTTGCTACAAACATGATTGCTCCAGTAGATTTCCTGTTTTTAATTATAATTTATCATCATCTATGATGTCTGATCTTGGTGGTAAATCTTCCTACACATCGTTTTATTTTAAATCAGTTACTTACACAATGAATATTTCAAATGTTAATAATAAATGTTAATAAACCTAATAACCTCACTTAAAACAAATTTAATTATGACATTCATTTGTTGAAATTAATTCGTATGGATATTATTATTTATTGGTATTTATGCTATGGGTACTTACATATTATAAGAAAATCTTATATCAAAATTTGTGTGTAAGGCTGTTGGTATATAAATAAATAAATAAACATTTTCGAAGAGAAAACCGAGGCTGTGTTGAAATTTGCCAATAAGTGTTACAACGATGACAAGGGATCAAAGATCATATTCATGTTAAATCTTCAGCATAAGACCGCCCAACCAATACGTGGGAGGTCATGCAGTTACAACATAAAGAGTAACTGCTGAGGCAAAACAAAGAGCTTTTAAAAATAGACGCATTAAGCTAACATAACAGTTCTATTATGGGGTTTTTACGATTACAGATGGATACTGTACTCGTAGGCTCAGGAATGTTGTTGATTCTGCTCATTTTATCTATTTAATGGATAATTCAGATGAATGAAGGCAAATGTTTTGCACAACCCTAAAAGATAATTTTAATTTTTTAAACTATCAGTAAAAGTCCTTAGCAAAAGTGAATCGTGTAATATTTGACTTTCTATCTTGATTTTGTTGTTATCACTTTTATCGACGTTAATAAATAAATTAATGTCATTAGGGTTACTGTTATTAGGTACATTTCTAGAAATGTCTTACAGAATGCCATAAAATGTTATTGACTAGAAATTAATTTCAAAGAACCATCTAAATGCAACCCCGATTCCTTATTATGGGATCATATTGACAGGGCATTTAGTGTTTAGATTTTACGAAGAAACTATCGAATGTCCTAGATTCGTTCCTCCGGCGTGTACCAGTACCAGTAAAACGTTAGGAGAAATCATTTTAAATGTAACTGTTCTGAGAAATTCGGTATTGATTTCCATTCTATTTGACGGGCATCGCAAACGCAGTAGTTCGGTTAACGATGTTTACATGACTCACGTCGTAAGCTAACCCATTCCGTCTGTCGGAGTGTCGGCCCGCACCCGACCGTCGACCTCCGACATCGTTGCGGTCGCTTCGTCACTTGTTTCCGCATCATCACTCGATTGATATAATTATTATAATTTTACTGGACTGGACCCAGTAGTCAGAGTAAAATTTAACGAACTTTTTGAGGTTAAAGATTTCAAAGGTGAAATAAAAATGAAAACAAGACCTTTTAGAACGCTAAACAATTAAACGATTAAAAATTGAAAGTACATTAGGATTACACGATCAAATTATTAAAACATACAAACGTATGATGAATTACTTCAACACAAACATTAATAATAAACGCTAGAAACATGTTTTCCGTTAAAGTAAGCCAAGGCGAGTCTAACATGCTGAGTTAAAAAGGTTTAACCGAAACACTGGTTCTCTAATGTTGTCTGTTGAAAGGACCTATCAATTCTTTAAGGAAAAACACCTTGCCTTATTTTTGGCTTTGGATTTTTCTCATTTTTTATGTGAAATAATTAAAATAAAATAAAATGTTTTGAAAAAGTTTTTTGCAGTGTAAGCTCATAGTTATAAAATTTAAATTCTAATGGCTACAATCATTGACATATTTAGTAATAATAAGCCAATGTCTACAACACTCAATATTCACTGATTAATAACAGAAGAGTGGGAGTTAAAAAAGAAGAGTACATCTTGCACATCTGTTAGCACATTAGAATGTATGTATTTATAGAAATTTCATAAACCGTTTTAGATCCGATGTTCTAGCTTAACTTAGGTTAGCTTAGATCGTCCTTGACTTCAGCAAAACGCCTCTGTCGACCAGACAATTGCACAGGCTAACTTCAATTTTTGTCCCTTTCATGTTGGTATTTAAAGTTTTAGGTATGACTGGGATAGAAATCGAAGGTGAATGATGTGTGGTGTGTTGAATGTTTCGTCTCCGGCCAGTCTCGTGGCGCGTGCGGCGCGGGTCGCGCGGTCTCGACGCGTTCCATTCCGTGGTGAATGCGCGAATTTTAAATTGTGAACGAAGTTTATCGATGTGTTCTTTATACTTTTAAGTTGTGTTTCAATTAAGTGGTAATTATTAAACACATCATTGTTATTTTCAACAAAGTTACCAGCAGAAGTATCGTTGAGCTTATTTTGTAGCTCACATTCTTGTAGTAATTTATTATGTCAATAGTTTACTTCCTTTGCTAATCCTATGTTATTTATATAAAGTAGGTAAATGTTATGTTAGACCTTCGTAATGTTTTTTTGCGCAAATAGATTAGTACTAATGGATTTAGGAAAGAAATTTCAAATATTTTATGGTTTTTGTATTTCAAAAATTTTATGGTGTATATTTGCATATTATAGAAAATAACGAAGCTAAAGTTAGTTCTTTTTGTTATATCGGAAATACGGAATTCTCGAAATAAACAAAAAAAGTCTATAGTGAGTCAGATGACCCAGAAATTGAAAGTGCATATCGGTTAGTATGTCATTAAATGCCAAAAGGAGGCAAAGGCTGTCATTTCACGCTAATTGGTTGAAGATTGGTGTATTATTTTAATGTTATTAACCGACTTCAAAAAAGGAGGAGGTTCAAAATTCGACTGTATTTTTTTTAGCTTTGTTACCTAAGAACTTTCGACTGGGTGAACCGATTTGGATGTTTTTTTTTATTTGAAAGCTGGTGCTTCCATGGGAAAGTCATATAAGTCTTCAATTTATAAGATATGTATTATAAGACGTATAAAAACTTATTTAGAAATAGGTATACGCTCTTAGTAAAATTTTATACTACAGAGAATAATACGGATATAATGGCAAGCTCCCAAAACAGACACTATGTGAGTCTGCTAGTTAACGGGTCAATAGAACTGTTTCAATCGTACAATATTTTATGTCAGAAACGATGTGTTAGGGCTGCCGAATGTCGAAATAACAGGTTTAGTAGCTATAAAAACATCTGAATGGATATTGCAGTTTAATGAAATCCAGTATTTTATCAGATCTCTAATGGTAATGTTCTTCATTTAAAATCTCCAAAACATCTTAAGCAATGTATCTTTATTCGTGGTGTAGTAATAGTAGGAAGTAATAGTAGGAAGTGATCGTGTAATATTTGCAGGATTTGTAGTATAGGATTCGAGTTGCTCATCTTACCCACCAAGCGGTTGAGCACCGAGAGGTATCAATGTATCATTGCATTGATTGATAATTCAGCAACCCTAGATTTTAGTACGTTGTTGGCGCCGACACGTAATATACCGTTGTATACGCCAATCAAAGCCCATTAGTTAAATTCCCTGTACACTGATTAATTCTCCAGTTATGTATTACAGGACGTTGATCTTTTGGTAACGAGTACGTATATTGCCAAAAATTGTAGATACTCCAGAGTTATGAAGTGTGATAATTGGTGGCGCAATGACAGTGGCGGAATTGAACCGAGATTGTTCTCATTGAATAATCGCTAAACCACATCGAAAGCCTATGAACCTTACATAACTTCGCTACAATAAGGTTGGCCATGAACTGCTCATGAGGAATGTACGGTATCCTGTAGTGAAAAGTGATATGAAATTTAAATGTAATATGTCAATTGCAAAAATGAGCATGCTCGCCAATTTATGGCAAACCGAAAAAAACTAACATCAGTAACACCAGGCAACACTGACCGTTGTAGGCCAAAAAGAATTAGTGTACATATGTATAAGATATTTCACGATTTATTTTACATGGGGATGATAGCCCAAAATATTTCAGTGTTTGTAAATAATGACAAACACAAATATTTTCTCTGAATTATAATTACTAATGTCCTTTGTTGCGAATTCCAACCAAACTACTGGCATTTATTTAATAAGAACAATTTTAATGTTTTCCTTGAACTATTCCAAGAGTTTGAAACATAATTATATTGTTTTCCGTGATTGAAATCATTACCATGTCGGTTTTATAAAAGTGGCTGAAGGTTAAATATTTATTTAAGCAGTTATTATGGACCTAAAATCTAACAGTCTTTATGTTTATATCAAGTATCAAATAAATGAGAGTTGTTTAAAATGACAAATATGAAGCCTAAGTTTCGATTCTGCCTGAAAGACAAGAAATTGTAGATTCGAATCGATCTCACGTTCTCTAATCAAAGCATTCATGGCCTGCAGTTCCTGGTGCGAAGTGCAACTTATAGGACTCCAGATTTAATGGTAAATAAATTCTATAGGACGTACATATAATATGTAGGTAATGTGTATTTGTAACTGTAAAAGGTCTTTACATTCTGTTTGTGTGAGTGCGGTATATTTTTGTGCTAGTCCACGCATCATCATCATCATCATCATCATCATCATCATCATCACAACCCACAACTGTCCCACTGCTGGGCACGGGTCTACCAATGTGAGGGGTATAGTCCACGCATAGTTTTCTGATACTAGATGAACATACGCACAAACTGACAAACGGACAGTTATTAACACCCCTACTATATTTTTTCTAAAATGTCTTCAATGTACAGACATCGATGAATTACCGAGTGAAGAAGGTGAATAGGTTTTTATATGAAGCTGTCCTTTTTGGGTATTTCCATTATGGAAATTAAGGTTAGCTACAAATATCTAAGCAAGTAGCAAAGAAGCTTTTTCCGCTTTTTGTTGGATTCTGTCTAGGTTCAATTTGTTCTTTTCTCCATTACCCCATCTCTGAAATAGCCTGGGCCGCAATAACTGTCAAGCTGTCCAGTATGGTCATAACTGTCGGTGAACTGCCGGACGTGTGAGGTGGAAATGTTTGGAATACAATGGGAATTTTAGTAAAATTATTCTTGCATTTAATTTTATGGGAAAGAGCGTAATGAAATTAAGTGAAGCGTATTGCTGACCGTCCTAAATTAATTAGGGTCTTATGTTTCCTTGAAAAGTAACAACTTTTTAAGTTGTTTCAAGTTAGTGTATAGAATAATTTGTTTGGGTACTATTCTTTGGTTTTACTTATGGATTTTATTTCCTCACCTTTCTAAATCTCAATAAAATTACGTCAAAAACATTTTTCGAGAGTAGATGTTATTTGTAAATGTTAGGGCGTAGGTTTTCTGAAATATAGTGAAGATGGGTTTAGTAGTATACTCATATTGAGTAAGTCTCTGAAAAATATTTTCAGTTCAAGTAATCCCATTGCCGCGCGCAGCTTCTCAAAGCGGATCGTTTAATGCCACTGATTTACGCGAACTGAGCTTTAGAGCAGAAGTTACGGTCTCAAGCGTCTTGTGCTGTAGAAATAAGACTCCTTCACGTACTTTATGTACAGGAAAACTATGCAAGAATACCATGCAGATACAGCTGGTCCAATGTGCGCAGTCCTTAAAAAGAATAAATTATTTACATAAAGTAAATAACATTTAAAAAAATCAACATGCGTGTTGGGACACATGTAGAAGTGAAACTTCAACGGTAAAGTAATAACTCACCACGCGATAACGCTTTTTCGTGACAGAAAAAAATCTTAATACGGGGGGTATTAGGGTATTTCTGTCTATATAGAATCTGTCTATATTTGGATAAAATCACTCACTTTTCTAATACTAACTAAATTTTTGCAAAACAATCAATTGTCATTGTGCTGTTTACTGTTAAAGAGTTCCGTTGTCTTTATCCTGAGCGTAGTATCTGGTAACGACTGTCATAAAAGTACATAGTCATCGTAAGTAAAGCAATATTCAAAATTTCAAGTCTGTAAAGTAAAGAGGAACTAGCTCTAATTCAGCTTGCAAGATTTGACCTGAACACACACATACAAACATTGCAAATTAAATAAAAGTCTCTAAAAAGATAATTAAATCAGCTGTTTATAAAGTGTCCAAGCCCAGTTACAAAACAACCGTTTAAATATAATTATGTATAATAGTAGATATATAAATAGTAATATGTAGTAGAAATAAATTTTAGAAACGATACGCGGTAAAAAAATTACGACTAGGATTATGACAGTTGGCAACGTTTGTTGGTTCTAAAATTGTGACATGTTACATTGATATTTACGGTGCGTACGCGCATCCCAACTCCGTCTGTTGTCAAACAAATCGTCTCGACCGGCGCGGCGCCGGCGTCGCGGCGCCTCTCTCGCGCTTACTCATCGAACTAGTTTTACCGATCGCTTTACCCCGGTTTAAGGTCTGCCCACATTACCTCAATTTACGTCCATTTGACTGCATCTCCAGTCCGATTAAACTCATAGGTAGAGATGAGCAAAATGTAATCATGATTACAGATTACATTGTTGGAGCGTTCTTGGCGGGGGCATTTCCTTACCTCTTTACGGAATCGCTATCAGTGATCATGATTACACTGAGAAAACTGAGGCACTATAAATTATTGTACATGCACACATCTTTGACCAGTCGTGCAAGCACGTAAAATTATGCTGCCAACTGAGCACAAAAAGTTATGGTGCCATGACGTCATTTGCACTATAAAAGATAGTTCAAGGCACGAAAACTTTTAGTGCACCGCTTTAAAATACTTAATGCGAAGGCACTATAAATTTTAATGCACTGCGATTACTTATAGTTCCGTAACATTATACTATTGTGCCTGTGCACCATAATATATCGTGCCTCGAATGATATTATTTAATTCTTTGGAACCATGTTTTTACATGCGAGTGCACTAAATGTTTTAGTGCGTCATCATTATTTTACGTGCTCGAGCACTATTTAATATCGTGATGTCATAATATTTTTCCAGGATTAGCATCAAAATCTATACCAGGTGGCAGGGCGAATTGTAATTTTTTTCTCTAGAGGTCAGTACTAATCAATATGAACAACTTTCAGCATGAGACGGACGAGCTCATTTAATGAACAGAAAAAATCGACTTCTCCATACAAAAGTGCGAAATAATTTCAAAATGTTGTATGGAGAAGTTTTTTTTTCAATCCTGGAGTTCCGTCTCATTCTGCCAGTTATTCATATTTATTAGTAATTAGTACTGACCATCAGAGAAAAAATGTACACTTCGCTCTGCCACATGGTATAATTCTAAGGTTGCGATTCCAAAAGCTTATATAGAGTATATACTACAGCTTTAAGCTATGTTATAGGTATACCATCTACTGGATAGCAGAGTTAAACAAAACTATACAGTGGCACAGTACATATACATAATTATATAAGCTTTGGGAACCGCATCCTTAGAATTATATTATGAGACAGATGTGACGCTAATCCTGAAAAAAACAATAACATCACAATATTAAAAAAATGCAGAAATGCGATACTTGTAGCAGTACCTAGTATGCACTGGTATGTATTGGTAAGTAAATATAAAAAATTCAAAATTCTTATAAAAATTTATTTTAGACATATCTACAAATACAATACAATACAAATCCTCTTTATTGTACAGCATAAAGTTAAACACATAGACATACTAAAACATCATTAAATTACATTATTATTTTCCATGAATATAAGAAAATAATTAATACTCGTAGTGACAAGACAACTAATATTCTATCTTATATTATCTGGAGGGAGCATAGGTATGAGTACCTAAACAGATACACATGTCACATGAGTAAGCAAGATTAAAATATTTTTTTTCATAAGTATTTAACCGTCATTTGTTATTATTACTAATAAAAAATAGGTAGGTACCCAAATTAATACAGTAAATATCCTTGCACCTATCCGTATTCATGGTAGCACGTATAGAGACGGGCTCTCACCGTCTCCGACAAAAGATTTTCTGCTGTTGGCCAGGGAACGCCTACTATACTACCCCGAAGCTGCTCAGTCGAAGATTTTACCAGCTCAAATTCACCTGAAAAAAATTGATAATATGAATAAACATTATATTAGGAATATTATGTAAAAAAACAGTTCAAAAACCCAACTACTCACAGACACGGTTAAAAAAGTATAGAACAAGAAAACAGCCCGCGGTCGTACACAAAGAATAATGGGCAGTGTTATTGGATCCATGATCCCCCAGCTTACCTGCTTTGAGATGACTTAGATCAATCCAGGCTGAACTGCAGGAGGTGATGGTTTTCAGGCAGCTTTACATTTTCGTCAGCCGGCGTTTGCTGCGTAATTAAATACGCACACAGCTGGTTCCGAAGTTTGGTTTCCAGAGGCCAGGTCTGGCTTGCCCCTCTGGCAGGCTTTCAGTGAAGCCCACCTGTGGTGTCGCCCCACAGAGAGTCACGACCTAAAATAAATTAAATTAATAATTTAGTTACGGTTATTAAACGTAGAAGCGATAGAGGTGTATCGTAACAAGTGGAGTTCTATTATCTTATTATTATTACTCCTTGTGGGACTCAGGCGTGACATGATGATTAATTTAGTTGGCTTAAACCATGCATTCCAACACAAAACTCCGGCACAAAGCTTCAATCTCAAAGCCTTTTCTTCAAAATTATTATACTCTAACTAAGGCCTGTCCATTACTGTTTAATTTGGTCGAAGCTCTCAGTAGTCTCGGATGAAGTCACGGTACCTACCTACTTGTCTTCACGCACACATTCTTAGCGTAAAAAGACACCAAGCAAGTGTAACTTTTTACACCCACAACAAGTAAAGCTCACGTCGCTTCGTGACATGAAAGTTATAAACTTACCTACCAGGGTACATTTTACAAAGATAACAATAGGTCAGTGAATATTGAGACAGTTAGGTACTTACTCGCAAAGTGTTCCACGACTTCTTCACCAAAGCCCCATTTGATTATCAGTCTCCCATTGGATTCATTATTAATTTTATTTTCGGTAACACAACACACAAAGTTTCTTTTTCAATTCAATCGTACGCAGCGCACATCCACCTCACGCAAGGAATTACGCCAGAATAAAAAAATAATAAACATGTAAAATCATCGCAGAATGAATCGCTCACCCTCCCCGACCCCAGCCCGCGCCCCGCCCGCGCCCTGCCCGCTAGTCGCTGGCTCGCTGCACGTAATTTTTATGTGCAAACGCAGAATATTTTTGCGTGGAGCACTGAAATATTACGTGCATTGCACAAAATGGTATGGTGCAATTCCTTGAACCATAACTTTCTATGCAAAGAACCATATTTTATGGTGCCGTCACTGACTTATCGTGCATTGATCACTGTAAATTATGATGTTTAGTCCGATAAAATATTAGGCATTTGCACTATATGTTTTGGTGCGGCTTATGCACAATAAGTTTAATGCCCAGCAGAATAAATTTACATTCATGGCACTATATAAAATGTTAAGCACTGCTTTATTAGTGACAAGCACTATATTTTATAATGTTTGCATAATCTTTTATTACGTCGTCTTCAATCGATTTTTCTCAGTGTATATTTTGGGTAAAATGCACCAGATGAATTTGCCCATCTCTGTTCATACAATACTTACAAATACAAATACAATACTTACCAGTATTGTAATATGATTTTCTTATCGTGTTCTTTTCTGTTGAATTTTCGGCTGGATCGGAGTTGGCCGTAGGTATTCCTTCGTCAATCCGCACTGGAGCAGCATATGCTCTAGGCCTATATGGTGGTATATATGGCCGAATATGCTCGAGGCCTCCGCAATGATGAGGAGAGGCCCATGCTCAGTAGTGGACAATCAACGGGTTAAAACCAATACGACAACTCGATCATGTGTAATTAGTTCTTTCAAATATATGTTCAAAATTTAGCCGTGGGGAAAACGATATTAAGCTTGCACTGTTTTCCTATGAGTTAAATCGCAGTGGAATTAGAGTAGGATTGATGTAATGTGCGCAGACCTTAACGAATTTCGTAGTCTCATGTTACAGGAAATGTCAGGTGCTTTTGACTTTTTTCTTTTCTTTAACCCGATGAAACGATGACGTGTCATATTATTTGAGTTACTGGAACAGGCCGTGGATAATAAATTGAGGACGGTGTGTACGTGGTTTGTGAACGGGTCCCAAAGACGTCACTCGCTTAATCATTGAAGTGATTCAGTTTGAACGCTTGTGTTAAATAAACTATTTTTGAAAGTTTTGCGGGTCGTGAATCGTATGTTGTATCTTTGTGATATTATGTATTCATAATATAGTTCATATTCACTCAAAAGATAATCTGAATATCGGAAACGGCTCTAACGATTTTCATGAAATTTAGCATGCGGGGGATTTCTGGGGCGATAAATCGCTCTAGCTAGGTTTCATTTTTAGAAAACGTCGTTTTATCAGTGTTTTTGGCAATGAAAAACTGCTACAATAACATTAGAATATCAATGTAAATTTCGCCACCGTCTAGAAGGTAATAATAGCTCAGGTGGGAAATTACTAGTTAATCACGCTGGCCTGCCTGAGCTGGTTAACTTATTCACACACCTTTGAACTCATGGAGAACTCTTTAAGCCACGTCAATCGCAAAAGATCGAGTAAATCTCGGGTAAAGCTGCGTCGGTTGACCACATAAAGCTGCCATTAAAGATAAGAATTGTAATGAAGGAATGAAAGTGGTTTTTAATTATTACCTTAATATGTTTATTGATTGCGTGCGTGGTTAATGTGTCAAGGAGTTACAAAGGATAAAATTGGCCTCGCTGAAGAATTACGATTTTTGTTCAATTTTTTTACTTGACAATGACAATCCAGTCAGGACATTGTAGTCCCCTAACCCCTCCACCAATCCGCATTGGAGCAGCGTGGTGGAGTATGCGTTGGCCTCCTCAATGGTGAGCACAGGCCTCTCGTAGTCAATAGTAGGCCATTATTGGGTTGAAGTCATCTATGGAAAATTTTGCAATACAGTGGTAATACATATTACCCGACAAGCATTGCAATTTTATTGTCTCACAGAAAACATCTAACTGCGTTCTATTCTTGTTGGAAAGGAGATATCCCAAGGGTGGTACCGTGATAAGGAAACCAGGATCTGATGATGGCATCCCAGAGAAATCTAGGGGAACCTTCGAAAATCGTAGTGGCGACTTGTGCATTTGATATTTTTTATGAAAGAACGTACTATAAATAAAAATAAATAAATAACGCTACACACTCACAGCCCCACACTAGGATTCCCTGTGTCGCGGGTGCCATGGACAACACACAAGACAAGAACACACACCCAGACCAAGAACGGAAACTTAAATTCATCATTCAAATTTCCGTCTCGCTGGGAATCGAACCCAGGACCCTCGGAACGGCGATCCGGCGTGGTAACCATTGCGCCATCCGGGTCGTCAAGTCAAGTCAAGTCGTCGTACTTCCGAAGTGGTCCGACTGCCACCAAATCAACTTAAGTTTTATGTTAATGCATGATGCGGGTAATTTTCTTTCTTCATCCGCTTCATCGTTCTTTTAATTGAAACATTCATTCTTATCGATAGTTGCAAAAAAAACAGTCGTAACACTGTTTACTAAGTTAAATTATTTAACATTATTACAATGTTAACGCTACACACTCATATTTATTTTAAGTAATTACCTTTCTACCTATAAGTCACTCGTGGACGTAATTTGAAGTCTATCTGAGATTAATTTAGTTATTAATTGTAACCTCGCGAGGGAAACCTTACACAGTCACAATTGGTTTCGCGTATTTGCGACCTCCCATAGCGGTTAATTAAAACGTATACACAGCTATGATTATTTTTGTACTCTGAACAATTATTAAGTTCTTGGAAATTAACCGGAAATGAAATGAAATGATATAAACCACGGTATAACCTGTATAATCTGGGAAGTTCTCCACCCCTTCACAAGGTGTTCCAGGTGTGTCCTTAACTTTGGCGTACCATATTTGTCTTTATAAGTATAGTAGTATTGTATGATGAAGATCTCACAATTGAGGTGCCCTGAAGAGTACCACTCACAAACCAAGCTATAGAAGTACCTATAGCGCTTGATGAAGGGCTTAGTTAGTGGGTAACTCAAATGTCGGAAGATAAGTTGTCACTCGAAGGCCTCACCACACTCACAACAGCTGGTATTGTCGGCTATTTTTATATTTAAAAATCTCTTGGACATTATTGCATTGCGTCGCTTAATAACAACGAACGGTAGGGTAGGGAGGGGCTAGTTGAGCATAGGGGTAAGTTGGGCAATCGCAATATCTCGAAAACTATACACCGCACGCGATGGCATCAAATAGCGAAAAGAAGGAGTCGCGGGAGGGGAACTCATAGCGCGACCACCAGTGGCGACTTGTCGATCGAGTGAGATACGAGCTCGCATTGTTTATTTTGTGACTAAAAAGTAAAATAATTGTAAACCGGAACATTTCGTCTGTTCTAGTCAAATATTATCCATCAGTATGCATAACAAGGCATTAAGACTCATTGAAAAATTGCTCAACTAACCCCGCCCTACCCTACTTACAAGATAAGTTCTTTTGATTTTTATTTGTTAACTCAATTTGACAATGTAGTATTTTTTTAACTTTTCGTATTGCTTATTGAATATTATTAATGTGTGTGACGAATGCTACTTTATAGTTCCCGTTGAACTTTATGGAACATTTACGTGAATGTTTTAAAGAAAGAAAAATATTGACTCCTAGCCTTATTTTTTAAAGGTAAAACACAAACTTTCATGAACACAGGCTTGATTAAATAAAAGCATTTACTTGTAAATACATCAAGGAAGAGAGGATGGCGCATTATAAATTGATTGTATAAATAATAAAAAAAAACAAAAAATGTCTTATTATTATCTGTCGTATCAATTAACGGCTGTGTCGTTTGTGGTAAAATTAAACTAGATAGCCGTGCGGGTTAAGTGCACGTTGTCTTATTGTAAGCTTTAATTTTCATACCTTTAATGCATAAGTGTATTCGATTACGCTCACCTGACAACCTTGATACGCGGAAACTGTGCGGTGAAAAGAAAAAGTTAATATCGAAACCTATCATTAATATCGTTTTAACGGCCTGGGCCATATTACATCCATAAACACATATGGTGCTAATCGCCCCGCGGTCTCGTAAATTTCAATGAGCGCAAAAACTTGTCGTAATCTGACAAGATTGATTGACGAATTGTTTTTTGGGATGTAATTAAAAAAAATGGTCGTTGATCGACGGTTTCGGATTTTATTGATCCAAATAATTATATGCGTAATCAATCAATCAATATTTTTATTGTTGAGGAAAATGAGTTTATGAAGCGCCGAGTGATATTAAATCCGGAGAGGGTCCCGAGTTCGATTCGCTTCTCAGGCAGAGACTAATTAGCCTACGGGTTCGTCGTTATTATGTGTTTATTGATCAGTGACCAATGTGGAATATTACCATAGACATTATTTAATTTCGATGTGTCAAGTAAATGTTCGAACATCATTTATAAAAGTTAATAACAGTTATTTTTCACCTGGCTTACGAATTAAAACCTTAATTTAAGGGCATTAAAAGTTGTGTTTCATAAATATTGACTTTATGAATTTTTAGACTTGTTTATTGTAGATATTTATTACTTACTTACTTTTACAACTTTCTTTACCGTTTACACTTAATTACTTTTTAAGTATTTAGGCTTTTAAAAACGAATGCGCGTGCGCAATATAATGTTTTCTACACGTTTTACGCAAATGATTTACTTTTATGGTCGCGCGATGAAATTTGATTGCTTCATTTAGATTGAAAGGTATAAATTGATCGTTTGTTTTTGCCAAAGGGCGGACTATGGTTTCTATTCACCACATTGTAAGAGGAAGCCCGTGCCCAGTTGTGGGATACTTATGGTTGCGATGAAGTTGATGAAGACAAATGTGGGTTTAACACTAACTAAATATTAATATTAATAAACAACGCTGTTTCTGTTTCCTGACCGAGTCGTCATTAGAACTTCTGCCTTGCTGGTAGTCGAACCCAGGTAAAATGTCGACGGCGATGGTCACTTGCAAACAGCCGCTGAATATTAAAAACCCAAAAACATAATTCATAAATATGTTGCAGCCGCAATCTTTAATGCATTTTTAATTATTGAGCGCTAAAATTCTCCATGAAAAACTTAAACATTGACATATCTGGTCCTCGGCCTTGCTAGTGACCACTTTCGACGAGGTGGTCCGTCCACCATCAGCCCTTTAGGCGATAAAAAGAAAACAATTTGTCGAAACAATTTTCGTCCAACGGCTTTACGGTTAAGTGTTACGCACAAATGAGGCCCGACCGATGTGTTATCGCTCCTTTATTGGACATGAGTAATTAAAATTTCACCAGATGTATCGGATAATATTTGTACGCGTCAAAACTTTCACGGGTACCCTTGGTACCTTTTCACGCCGCATAGGTGGAAGTCGTTCTCTGATTTAAAGATGTTTCTTCTATTGATCCTCCGACGATCCGGTTGCCTAGTTGGTACGCCCAGCCTGCGAAGCTAGCGGTTCGATTCCCGCCCGGGGAAAATATTTTTGTGACAGGTAAATATTTATTCTCGGGTCATAAGTGTTAGTGATGTGTTATTTGCATTGTCTATGCCACCAACGACACAGGGAACCCTAGTGCGGGAGTATGAGTGTGATAGTGTTTATTTATTTGTTGATAACGATCTTAAGTGATCTAACAAGTTAAGCAACAGCTGTCGGCAATTTGATGGGTGACCGCTAGTAGCAAAAATTTCCTGAGCGTCCGTGCTTGTAGGGCATGTTAACCTATCGGGCCAGGTTGCTATCATTAAATAATAAATAACGCTACACACTCCACACACTAGGATTCCCTGTGTCGTGGGTGCCATGGACAACACACAAGACAAGAACACACACACCCAGACCAAGAACGGAAATTTAAATTCATCATTCAAATTTCCGCCTCGTTGGGAATCGAACCCAGGACCCTCGGAACGGCGATCCGGCGTGTTAACCATTGCGCCATCCGGGTCGTCAACAGCAATCGTTAAGCCATGTCGGCCTTTGGGCGGCATAAGAAACTCCGACACATGGTTTGGTCACTAACCCCTCCACCAATCCGCACTAGAGCAGCGCGATGTAGTCGGCTCCAGACCTCCTTAATTATAAGGAGACCCGTTGCTGAGTAGTGGGCCATTAACAGGTTGAAGCCTATATGTAAAGATAACGCCCATGTGTTTCCTTAAAACCATGCAATATTGCTGTAACGCCCCAGATTAGAAATTGGCTCCTTTGTACTGCCCCCAGTATTTACGAGCTCAGTTTGGTATTTAGCGACGTCCCTGCCCCTTGCTCCCATGCCCGGCGAGGGCGCGAGGGCGCAGTGTGCTTCCATTAGCCAAATTGTCTACCGTAATTACGTTTACTTTGGTAATTTGTTGTTGACGTTAGGTGAAAATGCTCCTATAAATTAGGTTAGTGGCCTGCTGAAGGACTTGGGTTACATCGTGAAAACATCGAATGTTTTGGTAACAACTGTTTGATTGTTGTAATTTTATAGGTAACAATATAAGTTTAGGTATTATTCTTCAAGCTTCAAGTATTAATATCTATGCACATAGATATTAATAGGTACTTGAGGCAAACATTTTGTAGCCATTTTTACGTAAATTACGCGGATGGAGGAGTATGAAATTAGTTAGGGTATTTAGTATGTGTCATTAAGAGATTGTCATGAGGAGATTTCATTTTAATATCTATTGGAAGATTACATCAGCTCGTAATGTCGTAAGATTTACTTAAAACAACAGAATTTAGAAGAAGCGTGGTAGGTAGCCAGGAAGGTAAAATACCTTACCGTCAAGCAAATAAAGTCGGAATTAAACTTGGTGGTATAAACCTCAGAGACCTCCAACTTAGAGGAAAGTGAATATTTTCTACAATTTCCAAAGAAAGGTTATATGTAATTCCATCGTGTATAATCTTACAGTTCCGACTTTTACAGTTTCTTACCTCATTCACTCATGAGTGACACAACCGTCGGGCTATGAACGATTCACTTCAGTAAATGAGCAGGCCAGTTTATTTTAGTTGGGAGGAGGCCTCCGCAATACGCGAGCTCGTATCATTCGTACCCCTGGCACATTTCCAGCAGCATAATGATCGGACCACTGTCGCGTTGGTTAATATTAAATAAATTCTCCGAGTTATCTACGAGTGTTCTAATGATATTGTTCTTTCAAATAACTACTGAAACATCGCGTGTGTGGTCGATGCTTTGACGAATAACTTTTTTATGGACTTAAGACGTGTAGCATCACCCGCCGCTGCCGCAGTGACCAACACAAGGTTCATTAAAGGAGTGCGCACATTACAACGACTCCACTACCGACCGACGCCAACGCGACTAAAACCTTGACAAAGCTAACATTCAATTATGAGCTTTATATCTTTGAAGGTAAGGTTGAATTTCGAACTTATACTTAAAAGCCCTGTACTGCTCGCTCTACACTCATAACCGTTCCGTTTCGAGACCAACGCGTCGACGATGCGTTGACGACTCACCGTAGACGAGTAGTCCACGCGTCGACCGACACAATGACGTAATGTACCTGCGTTGATCGCGGAACGGAACGTCGGAGTTGAAACGGAGTGGAGACGGAGTCGAGTTGACGTCGATGAAGCGTTGATCGCGGAACGGAACGTCGGAGTTGAAACGGAGTGGAGTCGGAGTGGAGTTGACGTCGAGTTGGTGTAATGTGCGCACTCCTTTAACAAACGGTGTTAGAACGTTAGTTCGTTAGTAGGTATGAAGACTGGGGCAGGGACTGTTAGTGATAGTTAGCCCTGTTAGCAGTTGATATAACTGTATTAAGCAGGCTCACGAATTTAAGTTGTTAATATGGGATTTAAGGACAATGGTCTGGCTTAAAGTTACGCAATTCGATTGCAGGGTGAGGGGAGAGTGAGGAGGGCGACGATGATGCCTTTGAGTTGTTTTTAGGCGGTGGTAACTCACCATGCGTCGCTAGATTATCGGCCACAGACAAAATAAAGATCTGAGAGTGAGAAGACAAACATTTACACATTATCCTGCAAATGAGTACACGTCGGAGACGCGCGCCCGTCTCAAACGAAACTTATTTGTCGAGCACTCGGCGCGCGCTACAAATCGAATACAAACAAAGTTTTGCATTTCTCTCTGTAAATACGATACTGCGCTGTGTAGCAGTGTCTGATGCGGTTGAAACTTGAGCTTGCTTTATGAATACTATTCTTTTTGTAGGAGAAATTGTAGAAGAATAAATAAATCATAGACAAATAAATGATTACACGCTCATTTTCCGCAATAGCATGCCGCGTGTGGCATTGACAATATAGATAACACGTCACTAATACCCATGGCCCGAGAAACATTTATCTGTCACATATATCTGCTTCGGGAATCGAAATCAGAACCCCTCGTTTGGCAGGCAGGATCCGCATTCGTCTAATTCGTCGAATCTAACTTCAACTTAGCCTTTGAGAACACTATAGAGAACTCACGATTTTTCTTTGACGAAGCAAGGAATAAATAACTTATGTCGAAAACGCGTATTAACCCATGCAATCCACGCCACACCACGTTCCTACCACGAGGCCACCGCAGTTTGTTCTCACACAATTAACATACAAAATGCTAATATCATAATGATATCCCCTTTACTACGTACATGTCGGAATGTGTGCTTTGTAACAAAAAGTACAAAATCAAATTTAAAATTGAAATGAAGCCAACGCATTGCGGCGATGCCTGAATACATCATACCTCGTAACGGACAGACGGACAATATCTTTATATAGATACTGCTGAGATGCAACCTTCGGCGAGGCACGCCGATTGTTATTCAAATTGCATTGCTTACTGAAATTAAGTAAACAATGGCTTTGTCTGTTTAGAGGACGGCATTCGAGGATATTAAATGGTTTTCATACTTGACGAGGCTTCTGAGGTTTGTGCTTGGTGCCAAACCTCATTTTGTTGCGATCTCTGCTTATTCAGTCGGTTTCGCTAATCTGGCCAACGTGAGAGGTTTACCGATTGCCTACAGAATAATAAAATCGATTTTAAATTTGCTATCCTATGGTAAAGAAATTATGCTTCAGTGGATCCCATCCCACATAGATCTCAAAGAAAATGATGAGACCATGTGCCGGAACACTCAAAACAAATTCGTTCTGCACTGCAGCGTCAGTGTTGAGCGTTAGAAACAATGAGCTTATAGTAACATAATTAGTAACATAATTATATTATAGTAATATAACTATAATATCATTGGTAAGAAACATAATATGTGAAACTATGTGTTCGTAATTATAAGGTCACGAATTTACGCTGAAAATTGTGTAGAGATATTGATGGAATTTGTTTGCGAATTAACGTTGATATGACGCTTGCTGCTTTAAAAAAGGGAAGTGTGTCTCCTGGCACACCGGTTAGCTGCACGTTAGTGCACTACGACATTCTATCTTCTCTCTTCTCTGTTTTTCCTAAGAATGCATTGCTTCCGTTCTATGCATTGAAAGACCACTTCCTGAAACAATTTAGTGATTTATCAGCACGTGGGCACGTAAGTAGATCATAATAATATACATATTATTATGATTAATTCTACTGATATTAATTCGAACAATGGATTATATAAATTGCTAATTAATACCGAAATCTCTTGAAAGTTGTTAAGTAATTCCGCGACGCCCAATTAGTTTAATTTTAATTAGTTGGTAGCAACTTCTATTGAGAAAACTTTCGTTACGGGTAGATAACGAAGAAATCGTTTTGATTAGTTTATCTACTTCTTGCTAATTTTAGAATTATATTGAAAATTTAGGTAAAGAAAAAAAAATATTCTTTTGACGTATTAATAGTAACAAAACCGGTAAAATGCTAGTCGGACTCGCATATGTAGCATCGCACGTTGATACTTCTGCAACTGTTACTTCGAATTCAAGCCATGTAAAATTGTTTGATACCATAACTACGTAAGCTTTGTCGAATTACAACCGACTGAATAAACGTTTCTTATTCTTTTACATAAGTAAAGTCTTCGCTAAGCAAAACGAGTGGTGTAAAACAATCTTAACTCAACCGCGTGAATACGTACCTCATACAGGTACCGACCCTTTCTACATATAGTCTAAATAATTTTCCCACGACACTTTGCACACTGTGAACAATGACAGCGCAGGCTTTGCAAAGGCATTATTATTTGGCCTACGGATTTCGTATAGGGCCTTTTGTTGAGTTTTTATTCGTTTGTTCGGTATGGTTTGTTTGGATGTCTCTTTTGATTTGATGTACGAAAAGACTGGCTAAGTGCAACTCGGTCTGGCAAACGGAGGGTTCCGTACCAACGGGCAATATTTACGCCCAAAAATTGCATGTCTTATATGGGTACCATTTTATTTTTTAATCTTTTTTACTTTTCTGTGTTGCAATATTAAAAGTTTTGCGTTTTCGTGTAGATTGTGTAAAATCTATTCCACGCTGGTAACTAGGAATCTAAGTGACAAGCTTGTTTGAGCTTTACATCTTATCATGCAAAAGGCAGCCGCGGGACGCAAACTTTGCGGTTTCGTAATGAATAAAATTTGTTCATTTCAAGCAGCGTTCAATATTTGCTACGCAGGTGCCGTGAATAACAATCTGTAAACGATTTAACTGAGTATCACTCGTACAGTTATAAATATACTTTAACCAAATTGTAAATAATAAAAACTCAAGAGGTAAACTCTTTAGAGGTCAACTAAAGAGGTTCATGTTGCGTAATAAGAATATTTATGACTCAATAATTATATACCTAATTTTATAAATATAATCCTTACAGGAAGTTCCACCGCCAAACTGGGGGCTGGCTTCTGTAGCTTGGTACGACACGACCTTACAACTTCTGAATCTACCAGCATGGCAATGGGGTCAGTATTGTAAGTTGTCACAATACGGCAATGTTTTGCTAGATATGTATGTAGGTATACAATAAGGTCTCTGTACACCGTGGATACCCGATTTACAAGCTTAACGCGCATACGTTAGTGCTCGTCCCTAAATGGCGATAGAAATTTCCAGCTACACTTTGATAGATGCGACCGTCCATCTTACCAACACATAGTAGCAACTTTCATAAATAGTAATCAAAATTCATAGTAGCAACACATCTGTGACCGAATCAGAACGAGACTCTTACTAACAATTACTAACTGGACTAACTTTCACTGACAGTCCCTGTCCCAGTCCACATACTTACTAACACCGTCTCCTAACCGGACTATCTATCCCAGTGTCCATTCGAGTCTTATTCTAAGTTGGTCGCAGTGGTCGTGGGCGGCACCCGAAGGTGGTGCTTCATGCTCGTTTGATACCTTAATTCCATAAGAAAAAATTGGTTGTCTGTAAAGTCGGTTTACTGACGATAGTTGAACGTGACAACGTCTTAAGAAAATAATTTCCTTTGAATGAGTAGGCAAGCACAATAAAAGAACACTTTTTCAATACAAGTTAAGTCATTTATTAAAAATGAATGCTGGATACTTATACATCCTACATCGTGATTCAGAATTATAGCGCCCCACTACTCAACGCCATCTAGTGTACTGCGAGTGAACTACCAGCTCAGCCAGCCTTCCTCCATCGATAAATGGACCCAATCGAACTTAATGAATAAATAATTGTTCACTGCACAATACATAGATGGCGCTGGTATAATAATTCACCAACGGTAACGACGGTAACGCATGAGTCATGTTTTTTCATGCGTGCCACCGAATTATAAGACGTTGTCACGTCAAAAATGAAGTCGGGGTCGCGTTACATTCCGCACGCCCTACGCAATATAACTACGAACATCTCGGTGTCTGAACTGTAAAAACGAGTTCATTAAACTAGTACAGAACAAAACTAAAATCTAATCACATCATGCATTTTTACATATTGTATGCTAGTGCTCCTCTTGTAAAGCTCTTGCAAGTCTGAGGTGAGACTGGAACTGTGCCAGATGGAATTTTCAATATTTGATGCTGCCTGTAACTTCCATTAGCAATTTTCTCCAAGCACTCCTAGGTGTACGAACATCTGACAAGTTTTACTTTGGAGTTTAGATTGATTCGTCTTCTTCTATTGTGTTTATTGGACAATGATTAATGTTCAGTAATGCAGAGTTTTTGTTGGACATTAATTTCAGAACGAGATCATTCGTTCTATATTTTGTTTGCAATGAAACCTCGGTGATGATAGATAATTTATAAAAATATTAATATAAAAAATTGTATAGCGTTAAATATTTATGAAAACATTACCAAATAAGGTGCATCAAATACTCAAAGAATCTATTCCAATGGATCTATCATTATGCGTCATGGGACAACTGCCATATTTTTCCCCATTGTAGCCCTATAAGACAAAAGAGAAATGTTTTAATTGCAGAAGCCAACACGCAATAAGACATTTTCAATTACTGACATAAAGAACTCTACCAATCCACACATAATAAAAACAAACAAACAAACAAACAAACAAATAAATAAATAACCTGCTGATCTTTTGTATGGCCTTAACCCACACCCTGAAAGAAGACTAAGGCCCCGTGGTAAGGTTAGACATCTACAGGTTGATGATGATTATTAATTACTGTAGGAATTAGGTTCTCCTTCGTGGGAAACCTATTCTTATCCGTACAATATAATATCAGTAATATCCGTTTACATGGTGAACGCTATGTGATTGATGTGCGCCATCCGTCACATTGCGCTCCATTCGTCACTCGTATATCGTATACGCCATATTGCGAATATTTTTGCGTCTCAGCTATGTACCCCTTATGTTTTATTAATTCCGAGTAAAAAGGATTGAGATTACCTATTTTTAGGTCGGTATTATTTAATTACTGTTCTCGACTTATCGTCGCTTTGGGATATTGTTTACAAACATTATTCGCACTCGAAAAACTCGTTTTGATATTTAATCATTTTGTCCTTTTAGATTTATTATAATTTGTTCTAGTCGTTACGAAAAAATTAAATACACATTACACATACAATTATTTTTATTAAAAAAACGCTACACACTCATAGTCCCACATCTGGATTCCCTGAGTCGTGACTTCGTGAGTGCCATGGACAACACCCATAGACAAGAACACACCCAGAACGAGAATAGAAATTTAAAATCATCATTCAAATTCCTGCCTCGCTGGGAATCGAACCCAGGACCTTTCGAACGGCAGTCCGGCATACGGGCGATATGACGCAGTGAATACATACATGTTACCATTGTATACATTTTTACTACTTTTATATAACTTACTTCATGGTTTTGCTTCCTATTGTGCGATATTGCGAAACGAAATATATATGTTATCGTAAACTGATAGCCGCCATTCCGTGCGACTCGGATTCCAATTTATATTGATTGATACTCTTGCACGTTTATGGCAACTAGGCGGCATTGCGTGTGTTCCAAGTTCCAACACAGATATCGAATTTGGCGATATACGCCGTAACTTATCACGGTAAAATTAGCTTTGTGCTCCGGTAATTGGGTGCCGAATCGCTCGAACACGATAGGATATCGGTGTGTCGCGGTGGGGCTCTGGATACGCGCCACCTTCCGGCCATTGTGTCTCTAAGGAACCGAATGCCTTATTCGTAAGGGAGAAAATGTGTTATCGAATAATAGGTTCCTCGGGACACGCCCTCATGGAGTCTTTGACGTTTTTAATAAGGTGATGTGTTTAACAACTTTTTAACGTTATGTTTGTTTCTTTATCTCATTCGTTCATAGCTTAATCATTGCGCAATAAAATAATCCTCAACGCTGTTTTGAAATTTGTCTTCAAAGTATTTTTCTTGTAATGTTCCTCAGTTACCTTGGGACTTGTCCAGCGCAGATTGGTGGAGAACCTTTGTCAAAAGTTCATCCAAAGGCTTTTGGTTTAGCGACATCTAACTCAAGATAACAACCGGCTCAACATGCCCTCCGAAGCACAAAAGAGCGCCATAACGTTTTATGAATAAGGGTCATAATTGGAGTAACTACCGCGACTGAAATTGCATCACTCGGTTGATAACTGAATACCGATACAAGGCTACCCTGGTCATCACGTGGGTGTTGTCAAGCATTTTAAAATGTATCTTTAAGTCATATATCTTGCTTTATGAGTGCAATTTATTTTGACCGGCCGACCGTTACATTCGCATATTATACTTAATACTAGTTGTCCCGGCGTACTTCGTACCGCTTTATAATTAAAAAATGTTTTGGTGATATATCGACAGCAACGTCACCTATCGGGTCCAATTGTGAATCTAAACCATTCCCAGATCCCCTTGAACACACACAAAAAATTTCATCCAAATCGGTCCAGTCGTTAAAAAATGTTTTGGTGATATATCGACAGCAACGCCACCTACCGGGTCCAATTGTGAATCTAAACCATTCTCGGATCCACCTGAAGACACACAAAAAATTTCAACCAAATCGGTCAAGCCGTTTAGGAGGAGTTCAGTGACATACACACTCACACTCGAATTATATATATTAAGATATAATATCAATAGCTTTGCCCCGCGGCGTCGCCTGCCAATTTCCAAAAAACCGTTCTTAGTGCTCACTTGCGTCATCTACTATCTATCATCTAGTGCTCCCCTTTACTTCCCAAGGAACGTACATGCCAAATTTCAGCTTGTTGCGTTAATAGTTTCGGGTAGGTACCTACTCAGGTCAAAACTGGTCTGAATAAGCTCTGTCCGTATCGGGGCGGTCTATAATACTGACACCAATCACATGCCAGTGACTAGAGTGTAGCAAGCGGCGACAGAAGCAAACCCTGGGAGGCAGGTCTAGCTACAACCCTCTGGCTTGAGTCAGCCCCCAAACTGCTTGTCGTGTTCTGGTCAGGAGCTTCAGAGCCAGTAAACTATTTCTTTCCTTTTGTCATGGCCAGTAACGCATCCGTGTTGCCTTTGGTGTTATTGATAAGATATCACCTAAAATCATTTGATGTCACCTAAAGTTTAATGCACCAATATACCAAAATTCATAAAATTATCCTTTCGATATAGTCGTTGAATTATCGTGAATTGGTGTCCAGTTTCGAGAAAACATTTGTGACTCGTATAGCGGAGTATTCATCGAAATTCAATATTGGATACGTATAGGCGTTGGGTATTGTTTCCTGTGATTCAGTCGAGCCAGCCATTTGATGTCCTTTTGCGTCGCGTACTGTATCATCCGATAACCGCCTCTGCCTCGAAGTGACTGTTATTAGGTACTTTGTTCGGATCGTTTTCTTCATTTTTAGTTGGATATCTCACAGTTTTATTGCTTTCAAATCTCGGACCTATTTGACGTTATGATTTTGGTGTCTTTTTTAAATAGTATAATACTTATCAGTATCATTACTCATTTTATACATAATTTAACCAGTTAATTAACATATATTTCGAACCGAGAGGACGAAGGTGATAAACAGTTATGGGTGGCAAACATTCTACTAATGAGAGAATGACTGCATTGAGCTTGACCAATTTTTTTTTAATTAATGAAGCAAACGAGCATGCAGCACCACCCTTCCGCTGCCGCCCATGACAACTGTAACCGACCCAGAACAAGACTCAAATGGGGACTAGGATAGTTAGTCCGGTTAGAAGACTGTGTTATAATATTAGTTGGTTAGTTTGATAAAAAGTTAGTAGTAATTAATATAAGACCAAGCTATTTATATCAGACACAACTTGCCAACAACATTTTTATCCCTTCTTTTTATCTTTTAGTAGTAACGCTATTAAATTGATATTAGCATTTCATTTCACCAAGCGGATAGGCATCCTGTCATACGGCGCTTCCTGCGATGCGTAAAGCATATTATACTCGTACGTAGCATCATATCATATTATTAAAACATTTATTCACACTTCCATATCTTTGAAAGCCATGAGAATTTTATGGCTATCCGAGTAGATAGCCATTGTAAAATGAGATGTAATAAACACGACTTAAGGTAGAGATGATTTATTGCCAACTGTAGTGGTAAATCATTTTATACCGTTAAATTTGAGAAACATATTGCTGAGTTGTAAATTTACCTGAGATGTTCAGTTTTATACTCCGACCCAGTAACATATATCGCTATTAAAAATAACAGAGATAGAAAATTTAGACAAGTTGTCTAACTAATAATGTTACTAACAGAAATATGATCTTCAAACAGATAACTAATGATCGTCTAAACTTTTGAAAGTGAACGTAGAAGTAATAGTAAATGCCAAAAAATATTTTAAAACGCATTTGTCATTGCCACGAAACATAGTGAAATGATAAACCTTAACGTGAAAATAGCATCAAATAGCCATTCGTTTGATATGAAACGTGTAGTTTTAGGTATGACTTAGTAATTACGGCATATAATAAAATGAACACGTTATTAGCTAAAAATTGACCGACATTACATACAGTATTCTCCACGACACGATCGCGAATTGGTATAAATTATTAGACTTTCCAATCTTTGCAAGTCTTGTTTGTTTGACTTAACAATCAGGTTGAATATAATATGTATGTTCTGTGTTAGTACGTATACTCATACCCATTAACAAAACAGATCTCGTCGATGAACCGGTTAAACACGATCGGACAATCGAAGAAACAGGTGCCACTTTCAACACTGGACCGAGTGATAATGATCAGTACGTTTGTATAACTGTCAATTAACGTACCTAGTTAGATGATATCAGAAGTTGACTTTCAATTTCAACTACCAGTTAATAGCATAGTAATTAAGGATAGTTTAGAAAAAAAACTCATACGACAACTCAACAGTAGCTTATTAGAATACTACAAGAACATACGTCACTGACATGCAAATATTGTAATAGAAAACAGCAGCCAGAAATATTTATCATAAATTATTCAGATTGTGCAATTTAAATTGACCGATAGCAATATTGCTATGATACGTAAGCTGATCAACGTAGGCTATTACGTAGGATCTATTATCATTGATTCATTCACATTATCATTCGGTAGTTATCGAGGATTCGTAGTAGGTGTTATGCATGATTGATTACGCGGAGGGGATTTTGCTATGCATATTTCGTTGCGTTGTGTGTAGTGAATGAATTGCTATCGGATGTCGCGGACGTTGCGACTATTATTTTAAATACTTTGAGTAACGAGTCGAACGCCGGCCGTCGCTCGTTACGGACATAGAATTTGTTAGTCTACATTATAGTGAGTTCTATGTAGTTCGCGATCTTCTACTGGTCACTTAATTTCAAACTTTCAATTAGTGAGACATCGGTAAAGTCGAAGTGCATATTGAAAATTTAAATCGTGCTAATTTGAATGCCCCTTGTAAAAGTGAAGTGTTCGACGAAAATGGTTATGGATTCGGCGCAGCACAACGGGCGATTCTGGCCTCTGTCGCCTCGCTTGTGGCGTCGGAGCAATGAGTATTCTAAGGTTGTGTTCGAACCGAGGAGACCTCCCACGTCGCCAATCGAGATCAGAAAACACCAAATTGATCTAACGCCCGATTTACTTCGATCGAGAAGCTTCATCCAAGACAGATTGGGCCACTTGGATCTAGAAGAAGGGAAAATTATAGAGGAATTCGATAAGCGATACAGCGAACACAATCGATTGAGCGTAGATTCGAAAAAGCCTCCGATTAAAGAAACGAAGAAAGTTGACGAGGTAGTTAAACTGAGATCGAAGAAGCCGAGGCAACCGAGACCAAACAGCCTGCAGCTTCTTCTCTGCCCTTCAAGTGGTGGCCACTACAGCAGTAATACTTGGAGATACACTCGAGTTCGATCTAAGAGGTGAGTTATTACTTTCGTTTTCTGCAGCAATGGTATCCCTTGTTTTTTGCACGAAATGACACGGTATTGTCAAGTGGTGAAATTGATAAAGCTTTTTGTACGCTGAATGATGACTAAAGTCTGGCAATATTTTCAGGTTTACATGAATTCATTACGTTGGTTGAAAATTAATTAATATTACAAGTTGATATTCAAAATTATTTCCTTGAAAGGAAATAGGGCGTGGCTCTTGTATTGCTTGCAAAATAACATTGATTTCGTAAAGATTACGATAACGCAATATACATATTAATACGTGCAATAATCCTTGTCGCACATTTGTATCATGTGTGTTTTGAATTAACTCGTTAAATTAATCGGCACTTTCCCTTAAACATTGACGACTTGCACAACCTGAGTTGTGGGCAGCGTGTGGGTGTAATGATCTTGACAACACTCTGCGATCGGAACGTTGGTCCATCGCCCTACTGACGAAACACGTTGACACATTCATTGAGTCCATTGTGACCAGATTGGTTTTAAATTGATCGCATTTCTATCTTCACGGCTTTAGCACTTGACTAATGGCTGTTGAATGTTACTTGTCGTAATTGAAATTTAGTAGGGTGTTTTTGTCATTTCGTCCATTTGATCAAATACATTTTATGTCAATATTTCCGTAAAGCTTCAAAGACGTTGATTTACTTTTGCACATATATAATTAGATTCACTTTGTACCTTATAAAATTATATTAAACAGATTTTCAGTTAATTTCCCATCCTTGAGTTCTTTCAAATTTTCTTTGTTATTTTGTAAATGTATAATAAAGATGTATAATTATATGTATTTATACATTATTTATACATCTTGTAATTATACATCTTCTAATTTACACCACACATTTTATTCCTCATCCTCTAATACATAGAAAACCAATTAGTGTTTATGTTGCGATTTTTATTATCACTATAGTTGTCCGTATGTTGATAGAGATTAATGTTGGTTGCAACTTTTGTAAGAAGGTTAATAGATCCACATTTGTTAGCCGTAGTGAACACATTCCATCTCGGTTCTCAAGGTGGTGTTGCACCTGCTTACTCTTTCTTAAGAGGTAATAATAATATATCTCCATTGATTATTTATGATTTAAGTTTATTAAATCATTAAATTATTATGACCGTGACCATTTATTTTATAAGTGGGTTTTAATCTCAATAGAAATCGTGATTTTTCACTTGCCGTCATGGAAATGTATGTACCTATGTATGTTATCATAATATCTGCAACTGTCTCTGCCAAAAGTACATGGGAACTGTTATTTGTGTTCAACGTGTAAAATGAAATCCACAGCCTCTGCTTTCTCCTCCAAAACAAGCTGCCATAGCCGTTCATTCGTCATCGATCTCTCGTGTAACATTATTTACAAACTTGGCCGACACTAGTTTTTGGACACCATTTATGACCACAACCAGTTGGGGCCACTGAACGTAATTAACCTCGCGTTAATTATTGATTCGATGTCCATTCCATTTGTCCGTTATTATTTACGTGCTATGAATAACAAGTTTTGCATTCTTCATACGAATGTTGATATTGGTTATCAAAATTTCTAGGTATAAAGTAAAGGTGTCAACTTACAAATAAATTAAGAACGAATTGATTTGGTGGTGGTATATGTGGCAATATCATACAATTTAATCTCTATTGTTACTGGGGTTACTGCTTGGTAGTAAAATAAATAGAAGCCAATCGATTTTGATCTCCAAGGCTTTGGTCATAAAAACTTACATTCGCCTGCATCGAACAACAATTGTTGACCGCATTCGACCGTTTGATAGACGTCATACATTATCACCGTTGTGGATGTAATGACAGACCCAACTGACATATTGTTGAATATATTTGTCTGCCTGGATTTCAATTTGGACATGCATTAATCATTGTGGAAGCGCATGTAATTCTGGCAGGTTAAATTATAGTAACTGTTTATTGATGTTGGCGAGTCAGAAGTAATTTATTAGCTAGCTTAAGAGGTTATATGCTCGAAGAGCTCTCACAAAATGAATAGTCATGACGAACGAATAATAGAGATTTGTTCATTAAGTTTGTTGGCGAATAGAACTAAACAAAAGCAGTTTTTTATATAACCAGTTCACTGTGATGTCTAAAGCTGTAATACGTGAGGTCGCGATTTCAATCTCTATCTATGTGTATGAACTGTGTCGTAGTGTATATTGGTGTATTTTCGTAGTGTTACGAATATTTATTATTATGTATATCTTACATCTATTTGTATAAGTAGGCTGTTGTGTCTGTCTGTTCAGTTCTGACGGCGAGGCGCTGACAAATCATAATATTGACGGCGGTATGCGCCACGTGGGCGGGTAGAACGACAAATTATCTTATTACGTTGCCGTCGCCTCTATCTACTACTTTTTGTATTCAACCCGGTCACAATCGTCACAAATGATGTTTACTAAATGTAACAAATAAGTTAAAGTGTGTTATCGTTATATGATTTTTAATTTGGTTTATTTATTTATTTATTATTGTATTCAGCGTATTGCAGATAATAAAGGGCGAACATTAAGTAATTACCCGTATCGTAGTGATTTTTTTCCTAATATTTGTTTCTTGAACATTACTGAAAGTAGGTATAGTGCATATTATGGTTAAAGGCATTCTGTTCATAATGATCACGGCAAAAAGCTTTATGTTTATTGTATTAAAGGCGCAAACTTAAAATTGCACGAGTGTGATTCAGATGCATTTGCTACAATCATAAGTGTATACTTAAACAAGCACATAATAATGTAAGTCGATCGTTCAAACTGTTTCTTATCCTTATATCACTTTGTAACTAATGTATGAGGAAAATTAAACATCAGTGAACTATTGATGTACCAATAGTTTTCCTATAAAGTTATCAAGTCGATACCCGTCCGTTTACCGCTAGACAGAACTGCACATGTTAGGTCATGTTTGTCACTAATTATGTTAATTGGACACTCTAGGAAAATAACATTACAATCGAAGCATAACAATTAGTTTAGACGGTTACCAGTTACCACGCACGGTGCGTTGCTGGTGACGCATTGTTTTTCTGTTCTCGAATTATACATAATACACCTATTTAATGAAATAAAAAATTTGCTGTGTGGAGTCTCTCTACGCGTAGATGAAGTGATACTTCACATTATGAAAATCAAAATCGGAGGTTATTTGAATTGTTTTTTTTTACATGAGGTAATAATTCCATTCCCGTGACTCTCGTTTCCCTACCACAGTAGCGTTAATCGCTTAACGCAACGGTCTACGAAGGCCACTGAGAGATTTATTATTTTTTACAAGTATATAATTGTGTGGGACAGTTATGGGTTGCGATGATGATGATGTAAGTGTCATTGATAAGCCCCCATTTTTGAAGTCGGTCAAAACAAGAGATAAAATTTCATTGATTAAAAGGCTTTACGCACAAGGACGTAATTGTTTTAGTAGGAGATCCCTCCATAGAAGGACCTTCACCCATCGCGTTACGGGATGAAAGTTACTTTTATATAAAATTTGATGTGTTAAAAAACTTATTCAGAGAAGGTTGCCTAAAAATTTTGATGCAAAGTGCGATAAATTAGTAATTTAAAAAAAAAATTTTTCTTTAAATTACACTCATTCGCTTACGCAATAAATTGCATACTAATCGAAAGTATGTAGCTTATAGAGTATGTATACGCTGGGTTGACTACTTCTTTCCGGTGCAATCATTGGGTAGGCAGGCATATACAGGTGAGTCAAAAGTAGTGATTTGCACCCATCCGCTTACGCGGTAAAGCGTATACCAAAGTAAAGATAATTTTAGTGCGAACATAATGATATAAGGTTGACTGCGAAAAATTGGTGCTGAATACGGGTTGTCGACTTTTAAAAATCTAAATATTCGTGCGAGTATCCAATCGCGGTGCGGCAGAGAGGTCCGAGGAACGTATCCAGTGAGATAGAAAAGGACGCAACATATATAAATACATATAATGTATATTTGTGGCGATATCGGACACACGTCACACGGTGACGTCACGAAGCCTGAATCACGCTATCGAAGTTTTCTACACCGCCCGCATATAACAAGTTCCAACAACGATCAGTTGGGGCAATCTCATTTTTTTTTTTCAAAAATAAAATAAAACATAAAATACGAATACAGAGTTGGATTTTTTACAAAAAAAAATTATTAGAAATACTTATATACAATACATTATGTCGTTTTTTTTAAATTAATTTACATTATTCAAGGTCTGATTCATCGGAAGTAAAAATTGTATCTCCAAGTTCAGAACAGTCGTCACTATTTTCTTCTGCTGTCATTTCAGTAAAATCTTGTACAGTTTGGTCCCCAATGAATCCTGTTGGTTTTAGATAATCATCAACAAACCAACCACAGTTTTCGGGTTGTAGTTTAACACAGAGGGTCCGTTGCATGAAACCACATACAATTAACAAAAATAGTTCTTTTAATTTTTCTTGTAGTAATATCCAGCACGATGGTATAGTATTTGAGTCAAAACTTTTGATTTTTTTTTAACTTTTCGCTGTCTTCTTTTGAAGAATAACTTTTTACAAAAATTCGATATCGCTATCTATTCACACTATTGCAGTTATTTATACCATACATAGGTACTAAGCAGTGATAGTCGTGTGGTTGAACGTTGAACTGCCGAATCGGAGGGTCCGGGTTCAAACCCCGCACGCACCACTAATTTTCAAAAATTATGTGCGTATTAAAAATTTAATTATCACTTGCTCCGGTGAAGGAAAACATCGTGAGGAAACCTGCACACCAGAGAGTTCTCCAGAATGTTCTCAAAGGTGTGTGAAGTCCACCAATCCGCACTTGGCCAGCGTGGTGGACTATGGCCTATACCCCTCACACTGTGAGAGGAGACTCGTGCCCAGCAGTGGGACAGTTATGGGTTGTGATGATGATGATGATGATGATGATAGGTACTAGCTGTGAACTCTAGAACGGTGTCCATTTTTCGTTATTGAAAAGATCAGACGAAAAAACTGTTTGAAACTTTTCGTTAAGCCCCAACTGATCGTTGTTGGAACTTGTTATATGCGGGCGGTGTAGAAAACTTCGATAGCGTGATTCAGGCTTCGTGACGTCACCGTGTGACGTGTGTCCGATATCGCCACAAATATACATTATATGTATTTATATATGTTGCGTCCTTTTCTATCTCACTGGATACGTTCCTCGGACCTCTCTGCCGCACTGCGATTGGATACTCGCACGAATATTTAGATTTTTAAAAGTCGACAACCCGTATTCAGCACCAATTTTTCGCAGTCAACCTTATATCATTATGTTCGCACTAAAATTATCTTTACTTTGGTATACGCTTTACCGCGTAAGCGGATGGGTGCAAATCACTACTTTTGACTCACCTGTATATGCCTGCCTACCCAATGATTGCACCGGAAAGAAGTAGTCAACCCAGCGTATACATACTCTATAAGCTACATACTTTCGATTAGTATGCAATTTATTGCGTAAGCGAATGAGTGTAATTTAAAGAATTTTTTTTTTTAATTACTAATTTATCGCACTTTGCATCAAAATTTTTAGGCAACCTTCTCTGAATAAGTTTTTTAACACATCAAATTTTATATAAAAGTAACTTTCATCCCGTAACGCGATGGGTGAAGGTCCTTCTATGGAGGGATCTTAGACCATTTGTTTCGTCTGTTAAATTTTGCACGTTTATTTTGCATAAAGATTTTATTAGGACCAAAGACATTTAGAAATGTATTTCGCAGCTCCAATGGCTCCAATGAAATTCGCGGAATCCAGCGTAATAAATCATTATCTCAATCTTCGGTCCATTCAGTTTCTGGAGCGTTCTATTTTTAGATAACACTTCATAGGCCAGCTGTTCTCAACCTATTTAAACATTTTCAGTTTTGATGACACACTGTTAGTGACTTTTATTTGAAGCTTTTCATTTTATCTATAGTGCCATTCGCTGTATGTTTCTTCTTTTCATAGATGACGTCACTGTCTGTATCTATGGCATTAAAGTTACTTAGCCAGATATGACTGAATATAATATTATACTAAGAAATAGGGTAATTTGAGGGACGTGACGGCATATTCCATGTTACAAGCGCAGGTAAATAGTGCTTTATTTCAATCCCTTGTAATGTCTCTTCATTAACATTTTAATGTTCTTTTTACATGTCATAGTAATTCAATCTAGTACCCAATTGTTAACCGCATCCGGAACAATTAATTCTCGTTTTCATCACGAATTCTATGTACTTTTCGTGAATTTATGAGTAAAAGTTTGAGATTATCGCATTTACAGCACACGTGTACGTAACAATATTTAAAACAATGTTAGGTACACAGAAAGCTACATTGATAGAGAGAGGCACCGACCACACAGCCACTAGACTCCTAATATTTGATTTTCCGTATGGAGAACATTCAGACCACTAGCTGAGGTAAGACGAGCGGGAGGACTGGCTAATTCAACGCTGTGATTGGCTAATTCAAGGCCACACGAAACGTTGGAAAGAAATAGATTAATTTAAGCAACGGGAAAGAATGAGACGGCACGAATTTATATCGGTACTATAATACTGATGTGTTGTTTGAAACCATTCGCCTGTTATTAAGAGTTAGTGGCTGTGTGGTCGGTGGAGAGAGGGAACACATAGATACTTTGTGGTGGTGGATGAGGGATAGACTCATCGAAAGGAGACCGAATACAAAAAAATCCTTCGGTTTTTTTACTTTTTTCGAACTTATTAAGGGTAAGGTAGGGTTTATTTATGACTTGACATAGCCACTTATCCCATAGCCACTTATCCCAGGTTGAGTGTTTCAGGCGCAGACAGTCTAGTGTCTGCGATGCCCCTAAAATGCGTAATTTTGATGATCGACGACTCGCGCTGAATATTCATTGGGCGTGTGTCCATTGACGAGGAAATCCTGACGGTAGGATTACCGCTAACGGTAAGAGGGCGTCGATAATATTGACCGTTAAGTAAGGCACCTTCCGCTGCCGGTCATGACAACCGACTTGAATAAGACTCAAATGGGGACTGGGATAGTTAGTCTAGATTATTCAGATATATATTAGAAATAGTATAGATTATTTCCGGACAACAATTTTGTGTAAATAACCTGAAAAAATATATTAGAATACTAATATGATCAAACACAAATCCTAGTAATGACACTATTAATAAACCCTCTTTTGGTACCAAAAACGATCGGAGCTCAACGTATCGTCGTATACTAATAGTTTCATTGCATCGGAACATTTACCTGTCGTTATTAAAATTTACCAGATGATAACAAAGCGAACGCCTGACGACGCCGTGATGTAACATCGTTATGGAAATATATCCTTTGCACAAGTGGAGACAGTCCACGATTATCGAATATTGTAATGCGCCTCCCTATCGGACCCCCCGAGCATCGGCTTCCATTAGAGCGCAATTTGTTTATTTTGCGTCATTGTTTATGAAAAGGAAAAAGAGAAAGTGTAAATTGAACACTAAGGAGCTGCCCGGTGTTTGGAGTCATTTGTGACTCCAATTAAGGTGCTTCAAAATGGCCGCGCGGACTTGGTTTCTGTAGTAATTATTCTAAGGGTCCCATTTTCAATTTCCGGCTAACACATATATTTGTTTTAAAGATAAATGTTTGTTAGTGATGAGTTATTTGTGTTGTCCATGCTTCCCGCGACACAAGGAATCCTAGTAAAGGGCGATGAGAGTGTTAACGTTTACTTATTTTATTTATTAACTCATTATACAATTTGCCGCTTCGTTGGAAATCGAACCCAGAACCCTTTGAACAGCAGTCCGGCTGGTAACCATTGTGCAATACAGGTCGACGTATTATAACATATTCCCACCACGCAGTTTGCTATTCCCTCGCGACACGCGTGTGGTCATCGGCGCGGTGCAGTGACGGCGTATCATTATTATCGCGCTCCACATTCAGGTCCTTAACATCGCATTGTTTCGTAGCATTGAACTTGTCCTAGTAAAGGTTCGTCCACACTACTTGCAAGCTGGGACATGTTGTGACATGTTTGCTTAATGATTTCGATACTATAAACTTTTGTTCGTGAAGAGGGCTTACTCATGTCATGGCACAATCTTTCACTTCAGTGATCGTTACCATGGCCTTTTTTGCCTCAACCCATTAATGGCCCAGTACAGGACATGGTTCTGGTCTACAGCGTATGGCATGTGTTAACGTGTAATTTTATTTTATTTTAATTTTATTTTACCTCTAGAATCTTTTACGACGGATTGCAGGTTAATATACCTAATAGGTTAAGTTACAAGCAATAATTTTTGTCTGTGTGTGTGTGTGTGTGTGTGCGAATAGTAAGATTCTACACTTTTTCACTAATATGAGATTGGAAAACGTTTAACTTTATTTATACCTAGTTATTACTGGATCTGGTATTTTTTTATGAAATATGTATAACATGGTTGATGAATACAACACCGATTGTTTTCAGCGTGCACCATTTATGAACGTAACAATTGTTTCCTGAAGCGAAAGGAGGATAGTTTATGGAAAAATACGTAACCGTGTTATTGAAGCAGACACAGGGAATTTTCCATCTCGACTTGTAAAACAACAAGCTTAGCTAGAACAAAACCCTATTCTGGACCAGGGACGTTACACAGGCTCAATCCACGCATGGATATACGGAAAACATACCCGGAAAACGTAACCGATGTAAAAACAAATGGGAACAAGTTTTTAACTTTTTTTACTGCGGTAGGAGTACACCATTCGATGTGATGGATCGTCGTTGGTTAAAAGTGTGTAGGTGTTACTTTGCAATGACGTAATTTTAAGCTTAGTAGGTATGTTGAACCTTCTGCCCTTGAGGTTTGGATTAACAACATCTTTCTAGAGAGATCATTTAAATCACATTGTAGGTTTTTAAACCCAACTGTATTATTCGGCACTTGGAAGTAATTTAAAAACATTTGCAGACTTTCTACGTCATGACTATAATATTTTTAAGATACAACTACTTGCTGGCTTCGCAGACGTTGTTCTGTAACATATTTTATCCCGTCAAGTAGGTACTCGAGGCCGCAAATCTTTAATGTACATATATCTCATCATTTTGATTAACTTTCACTAACTATGGTGGCAATTCAATGTTTTCAGCTTGCCTGATTCTTCGTGAATCAACAGCTGATGATGTTCTAATATAATCCTGTCTTACAAGTTGGAACCAGAACACTCTCAAAATTTCATTGTTATTGGTTGATTGGTGTCGAATTAACTTTACTTACGTCGGGTCATCATAAATATTGAAGTAATAGCAGTTATTTCTGGACTATTAAATAAAAACTTTAACTGATAACTATTCTATATGTCTGAAAGTACATAAGTATTTAATGATATTCAGAGAAAATATTATCGTATATTTTTAACAAGTATACAATGCGATACATACATATTTATATACATAATTGTACATATTATCTGAAACGTCAAATCCCTAACAGAGTAACAATAAAAACCTTAAAAGGCTCTGAAAGTGCAGCTTCGAATCGATTTGCATACAACGTTTGTACGTGCATACTCGTAGGTAGAGGCGATGTACGGAATCAATGCGTAGGGGTGGGGCAGTATAGGGGAGGAAAGGTGGTCGAAATGGCCGGGTACTGTAAGTACAAACACTTTTAGATGTATAATTGTTGGTGCGTTTTTTAGTGATTGTGTGACATTTGTATGAGTAGATCCCACGCTATTGATATTCACAAAGTTTTGTTCTGTTTTGGGAGATGAGGACATTGGTAAGGGAGGATAATGGATTTGAGGTATAAAGCATATTTGGAGTATATAGGAATTTTCTCTCTTCTTTTGAATTTTGAAATGTTGTTGTTACTAAGGAATCGGTAATTAAATTATTATTTATTTATTTAAACTTTATTGTCCACAATATATATAAAACTTATATTAAAATAAAAAATATTGCGGTAAAAATGGCGAGCTTCATGCTAATTGCATTCTCTAGCAGCTAATTATTGGGCCAAGCAGAAATACACGATGAGAGGTGGTATAGACGACGCAAATAACACACCACGACACGATCCCATGACGCGAGAACAAATATTTTTCTGTACAGTCGAAATTTGCCGAACGCACTTCTCCCATTGTTTCCCAATGCACCATTACCCAAGACACACGAGTGTACACATAGGTGCATTTACACCGGACACCAATCGATGCGTGGGGGATGGGGTGGGTACAGAGCAGTGGGGGTTGTAACTGCGCCCGTCGACTGGACATTGTGACCGGGCATGTAATTATAAAGCCTCTCCTTTGTTCAGTCAGCTGCAGACATGTCAAAATGTAACTTGTAGTCCTCGCAACGAAGAGTGTTTCATTTGAGTTAGCTCATTATGTTATGGAAGAACCTACAACAATATAAAAAACAATCTCCAATCTCTAATAGATAATATCTAATAGATCTGTAAAATTTTACGGAGCGCATATCCATTCAAAACATCCCATATAAAATAGAACATCAAATGAAATTATTTTTTAATCGAATTTATTTTTTAGAAACACTTGAAAGTCAAACTACAAATCGCTTTAAATTACTACCGTGAATGGTCTTGGAAGAAGAAGCGGCATGAAACTGCCAAGTATTTTTCTCTACTTACAGTTATATAGACTAGTTACACAGTTATATAGTATAGACAACACTTACCTATTTACGAGTACTACCTACTTGCCTACTTCAAACACAATCATCAAAAAGTAATCATCTAGTTTGTAATAACCATTTGGCATAAGAATGCCTGCTACAAAATTGAAGAGCCAAGCTCTTAATTCTGCAAACCTTGTACAAAAATATGGCATTTGTCAGACTTTCATTTTATTTTCATCTATACTATAGTATCTACACGTGTCATATTATAAAGTACATGTATCATGATTATCCAATATTAATCCTTCAAACAAAAAGGGCGTTGAATCTCTTTCTTCCACATATCGCGTTCTTGACAACAATTCACGCAAACGAAAGCGAAGAAAAAGGAGAAGAAGCGAAGATCAGCTAATCCTATGGTCGTATTTATACATGACTCCTTGACTACCCTCGTCTAACGAGCAGTGAAGCCGGCTGCCCGTTGAGCGCTAACGATATGGCTCTCGAACTGAGGAGACACTCCTGTTTCAGACGACACCGACCGTACCAAATTAGATACGAGTAGTACGCGGTCTCCGAAGATATTTATTTTCTATCGTTGGTTTTATTCTCCTTAGCCGTATTTTATGTTTATTTTAAAGATATAATGCAGTTACCGCTAGTATTAATTTTTTCCTGGATTAATCAGGTCTTATGAATGCTCAGCACTTCCCGCTGGTAAAATATAGTTTAAGTGTTTTGTACCGGTATCGGTAGTTCAACTGTCAAAAGTAGTTGAACTACGGGGACAAAAAAGTTCCACTAGTTCAGCGGTTGAACTAATCAGTTGAACTAGTTAATGCTTGACAACTATCCCACCTGATGGTAAGTGGCGATGAAGTCGAAGATGTTGGTCGCACTAACTTATTAAAAGCCTATTCACTCTCCTCTTGAAGACTCCCACATTATACGCAGGTGTATTTGGTATTTGTATTTGGTCAATTCGTTAGTATGACTTCTCCTCTCTAATCGTTCTCTCTGTTTGTCCACAGCCATGAGCCGGAGGGCGGCGGGCGCTGCGGCGAGGGCCCGCTAGCGCGAGTCATGCAGCCCACGCCCGCGGGCGGCTCGCCCAAGCGCCATGCCACGCCGGCGCCGCCGCATGGTCAGTTACCATCCTGATTACCATCATATATATATTGGAAACAGAGATTTGCAAAATGTTATCATGATTACGGATGACGATTTTATCTGGAGATACAGAAATTACCCGGCCAAGAAGGCTCTAACTACCTTTTCTCGAATGCCACTCGCGGAGGCATTTTGGGGCCTCCAGATGTAACTGTAATTTGTAATCATTATTATATTTTGCCCATCTCTGACTGAAAATTAAAAAAAAAACGCGAACATTCATGGCTTGAAAACAAACATTTATCTGTCAAATAAATTAGTACCCCGACCGGGAATTCAACTCGGGTTACATAGTGAGAAACTATGTCGAAAACGTTTGGTCGTCTTGAGACTTCCAAAATTTGGGTTGACCACTGTCGCTTCCCAAGTGGTGTATGTTCCACGCTTCCTCATTATAGGATACCCGTGCCCAGCAGTGGATCGATATTGAAGCCATAAAGCGACTGTTTATTTTCTGAGAACACGGAAACTCCGTAGTGATTCCTTTTGACAGCAAGTATTTTAACAAGAAAAATTCTACCTGTCTCTCACCGGGCAAAGGATCGCGTGTCGAGCCATTGTAACTGCACTACGAGTAGCTTAATTTCCTCTTTATGCCTTCGTAGCCTTTTTAACTGGGAGCTATGCTTCGGAGTGTATAGTAAATATGTATAAATAAACAATTGCATATTAATAACCCTGCAGTAGAACTCCATGTGACGCGGGTGGCATGAACAACACAAGTATAACGTCACTAATGTCCTTAAACCGAGAACAAACCTTTATCAGCGACATAAACATTACCATAAATGTATATTTTATATTTCTTAATTTTTTGTTTTGTTAGTTACGTTTACGCCTACCGCACATTCTCAACAACTCCAAGGGTTGACTGGTAGAGAATGCCTCTAGGCATTAAGACCGCCCATTGTAGACATACAATAAAAGGGTAAATAAATAAAATAAAAATAAATAAAC
Source organism: Ochlodes sylvanus (assembly GCA_905404295.2). Classification (NCBI taxonomy): domain Eukaryota; kingdom Metazoa; phylum Arthropoda; class Insecta; order Lepidoptera; family Hesperiidae; genus Ochlodes; species Ochlodes sylvanus. Next base: position 4,409,193 of record FR990149.1, read on the forward strand.
TTCTACCCCCAGACCTAACCCAGGACTGTCGTAGTCCCCATTTGAGTCATGCTCTGTGTCGGTCACGGATGTCATGGGCGGCAGCGGAAGGGTAGTGCTGCATGCTCGTTTGCTACCTTAATTCCTAAAAAAATCATTACGTCGGCGCCAGTTCGCCATTTTACACCCCTGTTACACAATATACGTTACAGAAACTCACGCTATACGCACACTGCTACAAAAAGCGTCAAGTAACACAAACTGTCGCCCGGTTGAGCGCTGCCATCAAGTTCGCCAGTTAGCTCCTTTTTAACGAGTCGGGCGTTAAATTACCCCGATGTAGTCAATTACGTGGGAAGGCCTTAATTAAATCCACTACGTTATAACCCATTTGTGTGTCGCTCATTATTACCTAGCGTAACAAGAGTACTTGCTAACGTCACTGTTAAAGGCTTTATGTTGGAAATATAAATTTTCAGTAATGTTATTAGAAATAAAAAGCATTCCATCGGTAAACAGTTGTACTTACAAAGGTTGTTAATTTGTTCATTGTTTTGTTTAAAATAGTATTTAGTTTCAATCAAACAACGGCCTTTTCACTGACTTAATAGTCGATTGAATGTCGATGTCGACGCTACGAGCGCAGTTTTCATCGGGTCATTAGACCGCTCCAACAGGAGCTCGCAAGGCGCAACACAAAGACGTATTCAAAGTAACTATTGAGATAGGGGCTTTAGAACTAAACGAAGAACTACATCGGTAATGGACTGCCCCAGTTTCAATGGGATGAAAGAACTATTTCGTTTTCGATGTTTAGTTACTTAGTAAAATCTTTCACTTCCCTTTGATAAATCTATGCTGATAAGTACATACACATAGAGCATTGATTCATTTATTTCAGGCAGCTAGGCGACAATTTTATTATGGTCGTTTTATAAGTTAGAAAGATACTCAGTTAGTGCTGTAGTTACTTTTACATTAATAACTAACCTTTTCATAGAACCCCCATACTAACTTTTATCCCGCGGGTACAAATCTGTTATTTACGAGTAGTTCAACTAAAAATATGCAGTAGCCTCCGCGTGATTCTCGAACAAACAGACAGCTAGACAGACATCAGACCATAATAAAAAATATACCTAAATTATGTCGAAATTTGCTATATAAGTTGTAATCGTAACCTGTAATCCGATTACATTTTGTTCATCTCTAGTAATACACTTTGCTCTTTGTCTTACTCGTAATACATACGTTTACAATTCCACCAAAGAGCTTTAAGCCAAATATATAAGACGGAAGCCCTAAAGTCGCCACATCGAACCCGGTGCTGACGTCAGCTGGTCGGTTAATAATGGCCGGTAACGAAGCCCCGAAAGCCTTGTGCGATGCCCGATGCCGCCTCAATCCTTCCTAATCACCCTCTTTTTGTCCCCGACTTTACGTCCAACTGATGCCGGCTGGAGATTTCGTTATTCTGACTTTGGATATTAATCCTGAGTAGAATCGATGTCAGGTCAAATTATATTATACTCCGAATTGTAGATTGAAAATTGTATAGCGTGTATGAAGAAGTGTGAGATCTGGCGTAGTTAATTTTATATTGGACGCAGGAAAGCTATCTTGTTGTATCTCGAAAAAATGCGAATATGACTCATTCATTGGATTTATTGGAATCAGAAAAAAGTAGTAGAATGATTCTATTAATTGCAAAAAGACTTCAGTGTAGAATTCAATTGCTACAAAAATGACATCTCGTAAGTCTTTTAATTTACAAGGGTTGAATTTTTATATTCGTTTTTTGGCTTTGGTTTAAAATTGCATTTTTTTGAGACAGAAAAAAGTGCAGAAAGCTGAATTTTGTCTCTTTACAAGTTCATTTTACGGGTTTCTAGCTTCGGTAGTTCAGTCAGTCATGGTAGTCAGTAAGGTTGTCTTTTTACTATGTATAGATTACGTTGGTACTTCTAAATACCTATTATTGTTGCATTTACTTAGTAATAATAAGTCAATGTATTATTGCGACTGTTTGCTAGCAGCATCACTGCGCTCAAAGTCGCTTAACTCGGCCGACTAACCCAGACCATATAGCAGTGCGCGTCAAACCCTTTCCTTAGCTTCAACTCATTAATTATCTACTACAGGGTTTCCTCGAAACTGCGGAGGTCTATAGAATATTCCACTACGCTTTTCCAGTACTAATTGGTGGAGGAGTTGGTGGCCAACAAATGTTGAAGATTTTATGCCTCGTGAGACCTCCAAATGTAATAACAACAACGGCGATTCACTACTTCACGTACATACCAATGCACGGAAACACTCAGAAACTTTTGCCACCCATGTAACAAGCAAGCCTGGCGCTACTCAATTCGATCACGTAGAATCGAGTGCAATCCTTTATCAAATAAATAAAAAGTCCTTAAACTTGAAAATAAATATATCGCCGCTGACGTCACCAGTCCGTTCAATCAATGGACGGTAACGAAGCAGCCTTCCGCGTCCTAATGAACCACCTTTGTGCGGGCTCCTTGTGACCAGTGAGCCGTGTAAAAGTTATTAGTCTAGAGATTTACAAGGTGTGAGCGCAGTCGCTGAGTTTTCATTTAATCCACTTTAGCTTGTGGACCGTTCGAGAATTTGGAGTGTTTACACATGAAAAAAGTATGCAAAAACATATATTGAAAACTCAATAGGCGGTCTTATCGCTAAGAAAAATGTCTTATTTGTAATAAGACATTTTTCTTAGTATTATATTATTTCTTTAAGATTTTCCAGCGCTAAATCGCTACAAAATTTGTCATGGGGAACTTCTAAAATTATATCCCGAGGAATTCTACCCGGCAGTGATCTCACGTCTCCTAGAAGTATTTCTGCGACTTTTCCCGTCACTAATTAAACAGTCAATTGTAGTCACCGAGGAAGGAAAATTATTACTCAACGTCAGCCGCCCGTCCGTCTGGTTAGAACTATTACCATATTCGATCAACATTTACATGAACAAATTGCATATGCATATGCATTGGGCGAGGATGGGACTGGAAATATAGACGTCACTTGGAATTTTTATGGTGGGATCGTAGTGGTTATTGTTATTTGTTGAATAGGGTTCCGTGGGCAACGGGGTGTCGCTGTTTCGCCATGTCTATTACTAAAAGGTGGATTACAGAAGCCAACCCCTGCCAAGTGGTAGGGCTGAAGGTTGGCTGCTGGCTAGCTACCACCATCTTAACCTGAATCAGCCGCCAAACGACTGAGAGCCGGTGTGCTTGTTTCTTTTGTCTCGTCCGGCAAAGCATAGGAGACGCCTTTGGTATTAGGACTTCTTTTCCATGGGTGACAGTGACCGCTTACTCAGTCAGTTGTCAGCGCTCATCTGCCTGTTTTCAGCTATTAACATAAAAAGGATGACGTTATGGGTGTTATATTTTATACTTATCATGCGGCCAAAGTGATAAAATAAATTCTACGTTTTTTTCATATCTATCCCTGGGTAAGATAAGATACCCCAGGGATAGATTTGTTTTATTTTATTTATTTTATGTATTAAATGCGGGTGTATAAAAACCAGTTCTATTATATTTCTATTCAGAAATCCGTTTGTGAAATATAACGCTTTTAAGTGCTATTTTTTGTTACAATCAATATTCTTATCGCATTAGGGGTGATATTTTCTTGGCTCTCTGATTTAGAAACAGTGATGTGAATGGAGACCGGTTAACTTGATATGATTTTTCATTTTATTGTACTGCTTCAATGGAAAACGATAGGTCAATTGTTTTTCCCTTTCTGCATTAATTTACTTAATTTTTCAATTAACATTCCAACCGCATAGATCGAATTCCTGTTAATGGCAGCTACAGTGAATTGCTTGTATGCTAATTATAATAATTAGTATTGATTACTTAAAACAGCTTGACTATCATTAGTTTTATTATTGTAGCCTACCCTGTTCCCTGACAGCACCTACCCCCCTACCGGACACCTCTTCCCGAACAATCACTCCTGTTTTTTTATGGAATTAAAATAGCAAACGAGCATGCAACACCACACTTCCGCTGGCGTCCATGACAACTGTGACCGATACAGAACAAGACTCAAACCGCCCTACAGTTAGTCTAGTGAGCAGACGGTGTTAGAAGGTAAGTTGGTAAGTTCGTTAGTATATGAGGACTGGGGCAGGGACTGTTAGCGACAGTAAGTCGTTTTTGTAGTTGTTAGTAAGAGTCTTGTTCTAATTCGGCCACTGTGTTGCTACTCTTGAGGACTAACTTGTTCGCCTCTATAAAAGTTGCGTCGGAACTAGAATTGTATTAATTTATTGACTTGTCCTGTATCTTTATCCCAGGAGCGTCGACGGGCGACCAGTCGACCCTGAAGGTGCACCTGCCGAACGGCGGGTTCAACATGGTGCGCGCGTCCGCGGACGAGGACGTGCGCTCCATGCTGCGGCTGCTGGCCAACCGACTGGCGACCGGCGACCGCGCGTACGCCGCGTGCTACGCGCTGCGGGCGAAGCGGCTCACCACTGGGAAGGTACCGTCGGCAGTGATAAACCGTTTGACTTTTTTTATTTTTATTTATCAAAAAGATTGTACAAATTTTCGTATGCTGATTCTGCCAAACTGTAGGCGAGTGGTCTGCAGTCCACATTGAAGTTCTCGTGGTGTATTATCTATAACTTTGTAAAAAAAATATTTACTTTATCTGTAAGATTATTATGTAAGGAATTACAATTACCCCACCTCGCTGGCCAAATTAGAATTGGCTTCACCAACAGATTTGAGAACATTATAGAGCAGAGAAGTTGTACAGGTTAACACTGTTTTCCTTCAGATCAAAAGTAGTATTTGCTGTCCTAAATATTTATTTTAAACTTTTCAACATTTCCCTAAAAATAGTCATATCATATAATATAGGTACTTTAACTCTTGTAAAATCAACAGAGGAATAAAATTGCCGAGCAAAAATTACTTAATAATTCAGTATTTTGTAAATCTAACTTTCGTTTCGTATCTTTCGCCATTTATAATTTATCGTACTGGATGTAAATAATGACGAGATTTCCAATTCAGAACAAAACTTCGCTCATTCAAATGATTACCGGACGATTTGGCGCTACGTGGATTGTAATGGCGCTTCGCTTTGTGAACAGGAGGTCGGGTAGGGCTACCAACTATCCGAGGTTGTCCGGACATGGGCGGACTTTTGTGCGGTTAATATAGAAAAAAAAACAGAATAATTATAATTAAATACTCATTAATAGGAATCACTCAAAAACTGCTCGTCAGATCTCACTGAACTCTGTCACGTCACTGAATTTAAATGGGACCTCATGACAAGCAACTTTTGAATATAAAAATAATCATCAAAATCGGTACACCCAATAAAAAGCTATGAGTCGAATTGAGAACCTCCTCGGTTTTTTGAAGTCGTTTCAAAATAATCACCCACGCTAAGTTAACAAATTGCCGAGTCCTTCTAAAATACTTCATTTAAAACATAAAGTAAAAAGATTTTATTTTGTAAAGTAAATGTCCACTATTTTCGAGAAATGTCTGGTTTTTTTTTGTAATATCCAGCTAATTGGCCGGACATTTGAAATGGGATGCAAACCCTGATCTCGGGTCATCCATTAAACATTCAGCGGCCGAGAACAACCCGGCTCTAAGATGACGGAGGTACAAATTGTACGGAAATGGCGCGAACTCGCTCCAACATTGTTGTGTTGTGACTCACTGGTAATGCCTCTGTTGGTACATTGGAATTTAAGCTCTTTGATGTTTGTTTATTGAAGTATTACGGCGATTTGATCGCGACAGTTTGTTTATAATTGTTACAGCGATTGGTTTTTGTGAGCGTTTCTGAACTTGAAGGCATGTTTACTGATAGTTGCGTTTATAGTATGACGACTAGCTGGATGCCCGCTGTTGTACCTACGTAGTATATATAATAAAGATGACTTTATCGTATGACGATCGAAGGAAGAGAGGGGGTCTGGGTTCAAATCCTGCATGCACCGACAATATTCAAAAACTATCACTTGCTTTGGTAAAGTAAAAGAAACCTGCATGAGGAAACTTGGACACCGTAAGTTCTCCATAATGTTCTCAAAGGTGTGGGAAGTCTGCCAATCTGACTAGAGATCGCTCGACCCGAGCTCATGGGGTAAATGAGTAGCAAAGAAGAGAAGAAGTAGAACACGCGAGATGAAATACTGGCACGCATAGTATAATTCTGTCTCGTTTTTTTTCGTGTCATTGACGTAAGTTGTTCCTTTTCTTGTGTGAGTGCGATAGATGGCATCCGTGGATCTATACTTGCGGGTGGCATGGACGAAACAAATAACACTTAAGTAACACCCATAAACGCAGACGTTTTTAAGTTTTAAGATAGCAAAAGATCCACTGTCTCGTCCGCAGATCCGCTGGGTGCACCAGGACACGCCGGTGTCGGAGGTGCTGTCCCGCTGGCCGGCCAGCGAGTGGCGGCTGGAGCTGCGCGTGCGCTACCTGCCGGCCAACCTGCGCGGGCTCTGCGACTCCGACCGGGTCACCTTCCACTACTATTATGATCAGGTGGGTTTGGTTAATCTTACTTGGTTCCACCCATTAATAGTCCACTGAAGGGTTGGGTCTCTCCTCATAATTGTGAGGCCTAAAGCATACTCCACCACGCTACTCCAGTGCGGATTGGTGGAAATGTAAATGGAAATGAATGTAATTTCTCTGGTCTAAATAACCTTATCAATCATAAGGGAAATAATATATGTTTTTGCTAATTCGTTTGTATTGTAATTGATCATATTGATGTTGGTTTCAGGTGCGACACGACTACCTCAACGCCAATCATCCCATGGTTGACCAGGATTTGGCGATACAAATATGTTGTTTAGAGATAAGGTGAGTACCAAGACTGCTTAATATTATTCTTATCAATTTACAAGTGAGTGATTTTTTTTCAAATCAAAGACAAAGTAAAAAATTTGGAGATCACAACTTCTCACCTACACCAAGGGTTGACTGGTAGTGATGATGATGATGACTTTGATGATGACTTTAGGCATTAAGTCCACCTCTTATAACTACCCAGCTTTAGGTTTATCCAATAAAATGTATATAAATAGATGAATAAATAACTAAATTATGTGTGTGCCCATTGTCAGGTATTTCTGCAAGGATATGCAAATATCGCTGGACAAGAAATCCAACATGGAGTACTTGGAGAAGGAATTTGGACTGCACAAGTTCCTGCCCAAGTCGGTGCTGGACGCCATCAAACCCAAGGTGCTCAAGAAGGCCATACAACAGCAGTTCAAGAAGGTAATCCGATGCCGCGACAATCAGATGCATTCATTCTCGATCAATTACTACTCGAACCGAATAGAAGTGTTGCCTCATTAATAATAGTGTGCATGTGTGACTATCTCTGTATGTTGGTGGGTGTGAGTGCGTGTAAGTGTGTGAAATCGTGCCTGTGCGTGCGTATGCTAGGGTGTGAAAGAAAGTATTTCTCGAAGTCCTGGTTGGTAATAATAGTCCAGTGAACAATTGATATTATTATTAATATAATTTTTATTGAAAATTTCAGGTGGCCAATCTGAGCGAAACGGAGTGCATGCTCCGCTATCTGGAGACGATGCACACTCACTACGGGTACGACCGCGAGACGTTCACGGGCGCGCTCGGCTCCGGGTTCGCTATCCCGGTCGAGCTGGCCATCGGACCGGACATTGGTGATTACAGCTTTACGTAGTTTATTAATAGTAAGCCGTGATGTACCTACAAGGTACTCTGGATTCAATGGCGTCTCTGGGCGTCGTGCCTGGGGAGCGGCCGAAATCCGTCTGATCACTGTCGGAACTTGCATATATGCGAGCGGTGCAGTAAACTTCGATAGCGTGATTCAGGTTTGTCGTGACGTCACAGTGTGACGTGTGTCCGATGTCGCCACATTCGTACGCAACAAATGTATGTATGTTTGTCCGTAGATATATCGTACGTGTCGCACAAGGCGGGCGAGCCGCCCACGTACACCAAGATAGCGTCGTTCAGCGACATAGTGGCCGTGCAGACGCTGCGCTCGAACTGCACGCAGTCTTCGCAGACGCAGGTAACGACACGGCGACACCTTGTCGCAATACAACACAAGGACGTAACTTATATGATGAACTGATTGAAATAAAACAAAACGCATTTTTAAAAATGAAGTATCTGTTTGTATTATTAATATAACCGCTTTTTCTACGCATCTACATATTATATGCATGCAATGTAGATGTATGCGCGGCACATTTCCAAAATGACATTCTTTACAATTTTTGTCTGTCTGTCAGTTTGTTCTGGCTAATGTCTGAAACGGCTGGACCGATTTTGACGAGACTTTCACTGGCAAATAGCTGATGTAATAAAAGTAGCCTAATACTTTTATTTTAGAAATGTAATAACGTTTCTGTTTAATTCTATGCGGATGAAGTCCCGGGCACAGCTAGTGCGTAATAAAAATAATGATTGTAACATTCCAGAGCGGGTCGTGCGGCAAAGCAGCGCTACAGTTGAGGGTGAAGGGGGCCTCGGAGACGCTCACCATCACGTGCAGCAGTGTTGACGTCAGTGTTGCTGTTTATTGTGCTCATATTTTATTAATACTTAGGTCAATAGCAAATAACATTGATGGACCTTCTGATTAGTCATCATTAGCTGACCCAACAGTAAAGGGGTCACTGACGCGTTGGCGATAGGCAGGAATTTTTAATAGTGCAATCGAAACGCGTTTAAAACATTCTAATGTTGATTATACATCAAAATATATAAGATAAAAAGAGAAGCTAAATAAGAATAATCATTGCCGATTCTTCTGCAGAAAAAAATGATGGTTATAATATTTTTTAATTTATAACGTTCGTAACCATTATGACACGATCATTTGCGTGCTACCAAGTGACTTCCGCTACGTGACTTCCACAACGTTCCGTTACGTGGCGCCACTTCCGTTACATGACATCGGTGACGTCACATCCGTATTGACATGTCGCGCGTCGCGTTACAGGCTGCAGAAAGCTTGGCGGACCTGGTGGATGGTTACTGCAGACTGGTGACGGACTCGCAGACATCGCTGTGGAACAGAACGAGTGAGTTATTTATATATACATACCATAAAGTTTTTTCGTAGACGTATTGAGAATGAAAAAAATGGAACAAATGGCATTACTACTCGAGTCCTACTCCTACAGTACAATTAGATTTTTTTGTCGCAGGTTAAAATTTCACTGATAAAATTATGTATTTGTTAGTCCTTACAGTTGGACATTACCTTATAATTGAAGTTCATCATCATCATCATCGTAACCTATAACTGTCCCACTACTGGGCACAGGTCTCCACTCATAATGTGAGAGGTACAGGCCATAGTCCACCACGCTGGCCAAGTGTAGATTAGTGGCCTTCACACACCTTGGAGAACATTATGGAGAACTCTCAGGTGTCCAGGTTTCCTCACGATGTTTTCCTTCACCGAAGCAAGTGATATATGTATATCAAGAGATTATATGCGTGCTGTATTCGAACGCAGGCTGCACTGTTCAGGAGTCCAACTTTCAATCCACTGCTGTTACTTTTATTGATATTATGATTTTTTTTTTACAAGCCACCGTTTGGAAACAACTGACCTGTCAGTGTAAAAGTAAGTTTTCAATGTATGAGTATACGCTGTGTCAGTGTTTCTCAATATTAATATGACGCCTTAACAATGTTATTACTTTTTATGTTTAATAGCTTCGGCTTATAGAGTGTTAAATGTGACTTTAACTGAAAAAAATCTTACAAATTTAAATTGTGGACACATAATTTACGTTTTGTGACCATATTGCCATAGTTGACTAATATGAAACACAAATAAAATGTTTAGTTTAATATTTATATAAAAAAAATATATTAACAGTAGTCCTTTATTCCAAATTTGTCATTTGTGTTACATGTCTAGATTTGCCTCTAATTAAAAACCAGATATGCTCTAATTAAAAAAAGACATGCTGTTGTTGAGTTAAATATAAAGAACCAGATATGACTTTGACTGGTAACAACGTAATATAATGTTGCAATGATCTAAAATAAATAATATCATAAAATTTTAAGCGAGTGCATCTCTTGAGTAATAAAACAATCTTATGCAGTTCTTATCAATTTATAGTCGATTGGACTTCACTTGTATCAACTAATGGAAACATCAGTCATAATAATAAATGACCAATGAAATATTATTACTAAACCTATGACTGATTTCATTTTTTTTTTATTATTATTTAATTGAATTATGTATGTGTTAATTAATTAATTAATTAATTGTGTTTTTACTGTTTATTGAAATTATTATTGTTATTAATGTGATTTATTTGATAATATTTCTTTTTGAATGGAATTTAGTAGATAATATTTAAATAATAATTGTTAAACATTCACAACGCTAATGCATTAGGCTTGCCCTGTAATGTTAGTGTGAGTTGGTATAAAAAAATATCTGCTCAGTAATTGGTCCTTCGAGCCGGTATGACTTAGCATTGAGTTGATTTTTAATGTTTCAGCGGAGATGAGCAGTAGCTCTTCAGAGGGCAAGACGAGTTCTTGGGAGGCGAACACTGCGACCCTCCTCTCGGAGGACTACGCGGAGATCGTTGACGACGACCCCGATTACTCCACGCCGGCTGGTGAGATTTCACGCATATATTGTTGGCGATTTTATTGAATACGAACATTCACGCGCGGCTTATCCCGCCAATTTACAAAAAATCAGGTGTTTTCCCTTTTTTATCCCTTATCCACCTTAGGGGATGATTTCCAAAAATCTTCTTTTAGTGCTCCCGTACCGTCCGTCCCCTAGGAACATACCATATTCCAGCCTGCGTTTAGTTGTTTCGGCTGTGCGTTGTGTCAGTCATTCAGTATCGCAAGAGTTTTATATATGTATACATACATATACATAGATTTAGTCAAGTTAGTCTCGATTATTTGAGAGTGATCGAACAACAAAGTAGAACTCGAAAAGGATTTTTTAACACTTTTTTTATTTTTCGTTATTTTGTTTTTCATCAGAATCTGAGCTTTGTTTAAAATTTCAAGTCTAGCTTATTAGGGTAGTCTAAAATTGATTGCCAATTTCCACCTGAACAGACAATACCCAAAATGAGTTAATAAAATCGTGGTAAAAATGTAATTCATAGTTCCATCCACAGCACCGATTATTAAATATAAATAATTCAATTTGTTAATTAGTCCTTACTTATTTTTGTTTCAGTTCGAGATTACGAATTAGTTCGTAATCAGATTGAACTCACCGGTATTATTGGAGAAGGACAGTTCGGAGATGTTCATAAAGGTAAACAACTTCTAGCAACATTTTGTAGAAGGAATCGATCAGTTCTTCAAAACTGTATTGGAACTTGTATATATGCGAGCGGGGTTGAAAACTTCGATAGCGTGATTCAGGTTTCGTGACGTCACCGTGTGACGTATGTGCGATGTTGCGACAGATGTAAAAGTCTTGTGAGAAATAAAGTTTCTTTAAACATAAACTTAAAATTACTTCTTGCCATAAAAATGGCAGGTTTTGCTTGTAAAATGTTTGGATTAATACGAGGATAAACTTGGTTCCAAGCACAGAACATTTAAAAAGAGTTAGAATGGCGATCAGTCGAAGTTCGAATGAAAACTGGTGTTGCCGATTCCGCCCCACCTTTCACCTCCATTACATCTGTACTTAAATAAATATGAAGGTTACGTACATTAAAATCTAGCCAAACCTAGCGCCGCGCAATCACGACATTTCAAATTGAACGAACGACACGCATACACGCATACAGATGTACATTTTTATAGCTTATTTGTGTGAGTTTCGTAGTTACGAGAGTAACGTAGTTACGTGTGGTTTAATATGCGCGTTTGCTCAAAACACTTGGCGCGTCTGCCCCGCCCACAACGCTGTTCTATTGTGAAATGAAATGAAATTTAGTCGAAGTTGGTTTTTTACAAACACTTTTCGAAAGTCAATCTACGCCATCGCTTCAACAAATCCCTACCGTGAGTAGTCTTGGAAGAAGAAGCGGCAGGAAACTTCCAAGAAGCTTTTTTTGCTACTCACATTACAGATAGCACTTACTACTACTTACTAGCTAGAATATCAAACTCATGTCCAAGCATATTTATCTATGTTTAAATGTTCCGTGTTTCGAAGGTACGTGTAAAGTGACGGCGGCGCTGGCGAACCACCCGTCGCTGCGGCGGCAGATGGCGGCGCAGCGCGCGGGCGCGGGCGCGGGAGGCGGCGCGCTGCCCGTCGCCGTCAAGACGTGCAAGCTGGACGCGGACCTCGACACCGCTGAGAAGTTCCTCGAGGAGGCCTGTCAGTGCATACAATACTATTCAATACAAATATTATTCATTGTGCACTTCGAGATAAATTGTCTTCAACCCATTAATGGCCCACTACTGAGCACGGGTCTCTCCTGATATCTGAGGAGGCCTACAGCATACCACGCTGCTCCAGTGCCGATTGGTGGAACGGTTAGTGGCCAACTCATGGTGTCGGAAGTTTTTTGTTATGCCTCCCGAAGGCTTCCGACATGGCTTAACGACTGTTACCAAATATTAACAACCGGGACCGACGGCTTTAATTATGCCCTATACGGTAACATTAGCTATACCCAATATCTGTTCTGTACGTGCTGTTGTAATCATCCTTTTTTAGTACTATCCTTTTAAAATTTGGGATAGATTTGGTGTGTGTGAGATGTGCTGTGAATATTGTGTAATTGAATTAAGTTGAAACTCGTGTTTCAGATATAATGCAACAGTTCTCCCACCCGCACATAATCGGTCTGGTGGGCGTGTGCAGCACTCCGCCGATATGGATCGTCATGGAGCTGGCCACGCTCGGGGAGATGAGGGCTTATCTACAGCAGAATGCGCATCGGTCAGTCTCCCCACAGTGCAATCATATACAATACAATTATATACCTAAAAAAAATGTGCGGTCGGGGGACGTTCAAAGTTCGTTAACACACACACAATTATCACACTAAACAGCAGACTAATGGGGTCTGCCGCGTTCTAAAAAAATGCACTTTTAGACTCTCTAAACTAGAACGTCAATGTCTGCTGCAACCGATGGTTGCCTAATAACGGTACCGAAGGTACTTTCCATCTTATCAAAAAATTTCAAAAATTACTTTATGTGATTCTTGAATGCTACTATATTATGTTTTTTAAGGATATAAATTTATTACACGGCAGAAATGGCACTAAGTACCGTGGCGGTAGTACTACCCCGGGCGGACTCTAGGCTTTTTTTTATTGATTTAAGGCAGCAAACGAGCACGCAGCACCACCTTATGCTGCCGCCCATGACAACTGTGACCGACTTAGAACAAGACTCATATGGGGACTGGGATAGTTAGTCCGGTTAGGTGACGGTGTTAGAACATTAGTTAGTTTGTAAGTATGAGGACTGGGACAGGGACTGTTAGTGAATGTTAGTCCTGTTAGTTATTGTCAGTAATAGTCCAGTTAGTAAATGTTAGTAAGAGTCTCGTTATAATTCGGTCACAGATGTGTTGCTACCCTTGAGGACTGAGATGGTCGCCTCTAAAAAGTGTAGCCGGCTCAACTACCTATTGAACGTATGGTTAATATGAAAGACGCCATTTAACCGTGTCATACTTGCTCGTCAGACTAGAGACGTGCACGCTGGTGCTGTACATCTACCAGCTGTCGACGGCGCTCAGCTACCTGGAGAGCAAGAAGTTCGTGCACCGAGACATCGCCGCGAGGAACGTGCTCGTCTCCACGCCCACCTGCGTCAAGGTACGCCGTTCAACTCGTCATTGTCCCACTGTCCCACTGCTGGGCACGGGTCGCCTCTCACAGTGTGAGGCGTACGGGCCATAGTCCATCAGACTGGCCAAGTGCGGATTGGCGGACTTCACACACCTTTTACAGCATTATGGAGAACTCTAACTAGTCAGTCAAATGTGAAATTAAAGGAAAAAAAAAAACAATAATAACAATGAGTAATTATTGCATAAAAGCAATATCCGAGACTGATGTAAATAACAGTGCTGTCTAAGATCAGTCATAACAGCATCACTTCAATTCTTAGACTACAAGTGATTGGTCCTTCGAGTCGATAACTATCAATTAATTAATATCGTTTGTCGCACGTTACAACAGCTGGCAGATTTCGGGCTGTCGAAGATGGTGGAAGACAAGTCGTACTACAAGGCGTCGCGCGGCAAGCTGCCCATCAAGTGGATGGCGCCGGAGTCCATCAACTTCAGAAGGTTCACCTCGGCGTCAGATGTTTGGATGTTTGGTGAGAATTTACATAGACTCTCTAAAGATGCAATAAACTGATTACACCTCATTAGAAACTTAATTAATGATCTAAACGAGTGCTATCTAACTGTAACAAGCGGCTATAGCTTTGCGTGCCCTCCGAAGCACGGAAGCGCTCTAGCAATGAACGAAACCGCTACGTTCGCTTTTGCTTAACTTGTTCGATCACTTAGAATCACAAGCGTTTACGTTTTATTTATTTATTTATTTAAATGTTGCACCAACGAAAAGATCACCATTACATTTTAAAAATATTCATGCAAGTTTTATACATACAAAGGTGTCAATTCACTTATAGGTACAAACTACATTTACGTTACTACATTACGTTTACGTTAGCGTTTACGTTAGCGTTTACGTTTACGCATCCACGAACTCCTGCATCCACGAACTCACTCCAGAGTTCGTGGATGCGTAAACGTATTTTAACAATCGTATGCGTCGTCACGTCCAGGCGTGTGCATGTGGGAGATCCTGATGCTGGGCGTGAAGCCGTTCAGCGGCGTGAAGAACAACGACGTGATCGGCAAGCTGGAGAACGGTGAGCGGCTCGCGCTGCCCGCGCGCTGCCCGCCGCGCCTCTACTCGGTCATGTCGCGCTGCTGGGCGTACGAGCCGTCGCAGCGGCCCGCCGCGCACGCGCTCAAGGAGACGCTGCAGTGAGTGCCGACGCTGGTTTGTGTTAGGGGGGTACTTTGAGGAATGTTGGTGGTGGAATGTGGGTGGTTCTGGAAATTTTGATTTTGAGCGTGAATGAGGGTAGTTCGGGAAATTTGGCTTTTGAGTGTGAATGAGGGTAGTTCGGAAAATTTGGATTTTGAGTGTGAATGAGGGTAGTGCGGGAAATTTGGATTTTGAGTGTGAATGAGGGTAGTGCGGGAAATATTGGCTTTTGAGAGGGAATGAGATTAGTTTTGTATTTCACTTCTTATAAGGTAGTGCTTGACAACAATCCCACCTGATGGAAAGTGGCGATGAAGTCCTTGAAAGCGCACTAACTTAGATAAAGCCTATTCATTCTCCTCTTGAAGACTCCAACATAAAGTTCCAAGAGAATTACTTTTGTGTAGGACCGTATAAGTCCTATATAACTGGGTACCCTGGTCATCACCAAGGCGAAATATAATTTTCATCAACATTACAATTTTATACTTAAAAAAATAAAATTATAAACGTGATAATATAAATCAAGTCTCCAAGATTGTATATAATTCCAGCGAGATCCTCCAAGAGGAGCGCAGCACAGCGTGGGATACTATGCGGCGGGAGAACAGGCGGGTGGCGGCTGCGTCGTGGGGCGACGAGCCGCCGCCGAAGCCAGAGCGCCCCACCACCAACCTCGGAGGTACTCCGCCCCTTCGTTCACTCTGTTTCCTCTTCTTTCTTGGCCGACAACACATTTGTGATACCTTGTGTTGTTAGTCATGAGTGAAGGACATCTGAACAATTTTTTGTCCTTTATGAACAGGAGTTGAAGGCACCGCGAGCGCTACGGGGCCCGTCGGCGGCACGCCGGGCGCTCCGCAGACGTACATAGTGGCGCAGAACCCGCAAGTGCTGGCGCACCTGCTGCGGGAGAACCAGGCGCGCGCGCTCGACCCGCAGGCCTACACCACGCCCGCCTCGGTATTCAACACCGTCGCTGTCGACTTCGCGCCGGAGAACCCCGCGGGACTACACACCGCGCCCATCCCCGCCGCCAGCCTGCACAGGCTCGATCCCGTCGTCCCATCGCCCCCCTCCGATCCCGACCGGACCGTTACCGGCGTCGTCGACTCGAGCGGCAGCTGCGACAATCTCTGCCAGAATATCCCAAACGTCCAGAACGTTCAGAACACCCCCAACCCCCCCGCTACTCCCGAGGCGGATCCGTACGCGAGTCGGGTGCGCTCGCTCGAGCGCACGCCTCGCGGGACGCTCGCCGAGCGCGCGCCCGTCCGCGTCGGCTCGCTGGAGCGCAACCCGCGCGCCGCCCCCTTCCCCCGCCAGCACTCCGTCCCCGCCTCCCCGCCCCCGCGCGTGCGACGCGAGCGCGACGTCGGCCAGTTCTCTGTCCAGGGACAATTGAACGCTCAGCTCGCGGCGAGCGTCGTCAATAAGATGCGGCAGCAACCGGACCCGCCGCTAGTCGAGGAAATCTACGACTTCGGCGGGGACAACGTCAAGAGCTGCGTGGCTGTCGCCGCCAAGAGCCAGTACCGGCCGGTCGCGATGGGGGCCCACGCGGCCCCGTACGCGCCCCCCGGCGGGGTCGCGGGCGTGCGCGCCGCCAGGCCCGGTCCGATGAAGCAGTACCGCTCGGCCGGGCAGATGTCGTTCGCTCAGCCGATGCTGTACCGCGCGCAGGTGTCGTGCTCGCAGGCCAGCCAGTCGGCGTCCCCCGCGCCCCCCGCGTCTCCCGCGCCCTCCTCGTCCCCCGCGCCCCCCTCGTCCCCCGTCCCCCGCCCCGTGTTCGTTTCCGCGTCGTCAATGGACGCCGTATACTCGTCGCGGCAGGAATGCTCGCCGCTCGCGGCTCCGACAGCCCAGGTGATTCGAACGCACGCACAACATATTTTATTTATTTGAAATAACTATATATAATGTATTATTATGTGCACAGAAGCATGTTTATTGGCATTTTTGTTTATTATTCAAAATTTTATTTGTTAGTATTATTATTTTTGAATGATACCACGATAGCGTAGTGTATGTGTAGATATTTCGAGTTGCGTTCGCATGCCGGTTGCCGCCGATATTGTAGCGTTTTTATGACGACAGCATCCACGGAGACGACACGTCGCTGTTTGGGACTTGATAACTGTGTGTGTATTGGTCTTATTTTGTCCAAATGTTTTTGTACCTTTCACTTTGTATACAACAATAAAATTGGTTAGAAAACATTTTATATAACTGTTTCTCTCCTGAAATAAGAATAGTAAATGAAATCATGATTTGCAATCATTGCTATATAATTTTACTTATCGACTTTGACCAACATTTATCATAATTGTAAATTTTATGCCATAACATAAATTATAAGTGAATAATAGACAATAATAGATTCAAAATATTGTCATTCATACATAGTCTTACATACCTACACTTATAATATTTTATATATTTGTTGTGAAGATTAATTTTTACTATGAAAATATATAGCGAATCCAATAAATTCAGCAGTATGTCGAATTGGTAACCTCCTTTTATTTGAAATTGGTAAATTTATAAACCTAATTGTTGTGTATGCGAAGTGAAATAGTACGAGGACGAAATATTTGTACATGAGAAAATGTATAATGGTTAGTTTTAAGTTGAACGGTGAAACTAATGAAGGTATAATCAGCTGATATAGTTCGGTTAACGAATGCTGGTACGTGCAAAAATTGTACACAATACGCTTGCTGTGTCATGAACATCACGAAAACTTATCTGTCTCTGTCGCACCAAGAGCAAGCTTAATAGAGTAACAGAGATGGTTATTGTTTTGTTTATATCTATTGAGAAATACAGCGGAATGTTTTGTTTGAAGTCGTTTCTCAGTCAGTCAAAAGATCCTAATCGATTTTTTACGCGTCGTATGTCGATTACACTGTTCGCTGATTGCGTGAGGCATCGTTACCACAACTGAAGACGCGCTGAAGGAGCGTGGTGGAGTATGCTCAAGACCTCAGTTATGAGGCGACAGTCCATTAATGGCCCAGTGCAACTGCGGTGCATTAATGGCCCACTCCATCTGTGGGCCATTAATGGACCATTTGTGAAACTATTATGTGAATCAAGCGATTAATCCATGCATCTGGGTCGAAATATCGGTAAAACAATTCAAAATCGTGAGTACCCGTTTGCATTTAAAATGTTTAGTGTCCGCGATGTAAGTCTAAAATAATACTGTGAACATGCCAGCCTTGGTTAACCGATGTATGTATGTATATGGTAACGTGTATTTATGTATATATATAAAGTACGGCCGGCGGATCAAGGCCGCTCTGAAGTTAGGCTTTCGGATATAGTGCGCAAGTATTGTACTTTAGAGAGAGATAGCGACACGAAAACTGAGCGTGTGACTGAAACAAACAATGCTCAAAGTGACACCCCGCGCGTCTTGCCACCATTTCGACCCTAAAATTGACTTCTGCGCAGCGATCCGAACAAAGTTCAGAGCGGCCTAGAACCGCCGACCGTCCTATACATAATTATAACGAGCCGGTACCGATGTCCGTAACGTCCATTCCCGTCCCCGGTATCTGTGATTCACTCCGTGTTTTCTTTTTTCCAGACGTTTTGTGTGACCGTTGGGTTTCTCCGGTAGAATTGGTTTTTTTTTTTTTGATTATTTATATTTTTTTGTTTTTAATTTCAAATCACATGTGAATTTGCGCTGCCAATGAGCTTTGGAAAGTCGCATATCGCTGAGTATGTAGTAGTTTTTTTTTTAATTTATGATTTTTTTAAGCTTGTGCTTAATTATTTGTGATTTTTTTTTGATATCTTGTATTATTCATATCGTCCGATATTTAAATTGTAATTGTAACTTTTTGATAATTACGGGATATCCAGTTAGTTTTCACATGTGATTTTTTGTAAATGGAACTAACTTTGTATTCGGCCACTGAACAGAATTCCTATTGGTATTTACCGGTCATTTTCCTAATTTACTTAATTCCTAATTAATTTTTGTTTATACTTACTAAAATTACTCATCACTTTGTACAAAATTCTATATACAAAATTGGTACTAACTACAAGGTTAGTTCTATTGTACATTATATAACACAGTATAACAAACGAAATTGTATATAACTAGATAGACTAGTTGGTAGTGACCCTGCCTGTGAAGCGAGGGGTCCCGGGTTCGACTCTCGGGAGATGTAGATATTTATGTGACAGATAAATGTTTGTTCTCGGGTCGTGGGTGTTTGTGACGTGTTATTCGTGTTATCCATGCCGCCCGCGACACAGGGAATCCTAGTGCGGGGGTATGAGTGTGTTAACGTTTTATTTATATTAATCCCTCAGAGGTTCAAAAGGGGCAGCGCCATTTTGTACTCATTTAGACAACTACACTTTACAATCAGTTCGTTACAGGTTGAGACATATATTTATTTCCAACTCTAATGAAATTTGATTAAATGACTACCGTTTGAAAGAGTTAGGAACTTCGTCAAAACGTAAGGCTGTACTGAGTTAGTTTTGTCCTAAAGCCATGAATTTTTATGTTCTGTTAATATCGCGCTAGTTTGTTATACTGTGACTGAGATACACACGAATGACTTGTTGAATTTTAAATATATAACGGCAGTGTAAATGTAAATAATTATATTTGGATTGATGAATGGAATGAAAAGGAAATATTTTGGTACCAATTTTTATGTACATATACTAGATATTTAATCTTTGTACATTTGGAAAATGCGTTACCCACGCTTCAAAATTATAGCTGGTACACAGAATTATTATAAAGAAATAGAATTCCATTCCAATTTTGAATTTTTGAACGACGAACGAACGAAAGCCCAACAAGTCATTCGGACTAGTACACGTGTGCAGCCTGCGCCATAGTAATGAGCACCGTATGTGTATGCGCGCAGAGTCCAGAGTTGGACACGGAGCAGGCGGTGGAGCGGCGGCTGCTGGCCGAGCTGGCGCGGCAGCAGCACCAGAGCGAGGAGGACCGCCGCTGGCTGCAGCTGCAGGAGGACAACTTGGTTAGTGTGGGTGTGACGTCACGACCTTACCTAGATCGCGCTATCGAAGATTTCTACAACGCTCGCTTATATACAAGTTCCGAGCGTGAACGGCGAAGCTTAGTAGTGGTAGGAGATTACCTAGATTGGTGGGGGATATTTCTTTGCTTACTTAGTAAACATTGTAAATGTGGGGCAAATCTCCCAACTGTATATTATGCGATAGCACTAATAATAATAACACTGGTGTCCCAATCGCTTCGCAACAGTAAACAAATAAACTGAAAAATTTATTGAAAAATAAATGGGTAATTAGTTGATGAGTGAGCGTGGGTGTTTTATCTAATTAGTTATTAAAATAATAATGTTGTATGTATTATGTTGCAGAAACGGCTGTCGAACGTCCAAGTGAGCACGCCGCCGGCGCCGCCCGCCGCCGCCGACGGCCAAGAGAAGATCGACGGGACCCCCGCGCCGCCGGCCGCCGCGCTCGACGGCAACACCTCTAGTCAACCGCATTCCGGTAACTACTGCTCCTTTGCTCCTCTTCTATCCTTTTTTTATGGATTATTTATTAAAATGTAACTCATTTTATTATCATCGGAAATCGACAAAAAACCGAATCGAAACAAACAGATAATTTATCTAACCGTATGATTTGTAATCATGCCAATATTAGCCTGTAACCTGTACGGACAAATTTGTACGTTGTAGTGGTAGGTATTTTGGTAAATAGGACATTCTTTACTGATCGACGTATACGTTATAGGCACTTGTTGTGTTTTTGGTGTAAGGATAGTATAATTGTATTGTACTAACGTATTTAATTGTGCAGCGGCGAGTTCATCGGAGACCAGTCCGGCGAACACTGTCAATTCCAAAGAGAGACCACCTAGCGAAGATAAGGTAATATTTGTGAATACGAGCAATTAAATTTAATATTAAAAAATAATGAAATGAATAATTTTATTGAAAAACTACCCACATGATTAAATTATTTTGAATTTGGTCCTTCGAGCCAGATTTTTAAGAAACGGCGTGTTTTTAGCATACAAAATTGCGATCGCCGCAGCGAATGTGTTAACAGAACAACATAATATCATAATTATAATTGGACGTAGTTATGCGTAAACGTTTCAGTCCACAATGACAACAATTTGAGAAAAATGCAATTAGTGTTTCACTGGTACACTTCTTTGCCGTAACTAGTATAGGCGAATACTAAGTTTTATTGTAGTAAAATAATAATTACAAATTATCATGTACACTATCAAAAAATATATACTAGTCACTTTAACTCAATTTGTGTTGGAACGTTTAGCATAACTACGTCCAATTGCACGTGCGCAGGGTTGTCCGACGTCGAGCGCGGGTGCGGGCGGCGCGGGCGGCGCGGGCGAGCCGGTGTACGCGGCGACGACGGCGGTGGTCCGCGGCGTGATGCGGCTCGCGGCGGCGGCGGTGCGCGGCGCGCCGCCCGCGGACGTGCTGGCGGCGGTGCGCGCCGCGGGGCACGCGCTGCGCCGCCTGTGCGCGACCGTCGACCGGCTCGTCGCGCTGTACCCGCCGCAGGCGCAGAGGTAGCCGCGCGTGGCTTGCGAACATAAATCGACGGTTTCCGGGCTAATTGTATTAAGCGACACTGTCGGCGATATATGTACACTTTTATACATAATTATTTGGAATCAGCGATTTTTTCTGCGTCGTTTGATCCGTCCGTTCCGTTTGAGCGTCGATAATACAAGTAGCGCGGAACCCGTCGAATATAGTGCAAGTGATAAATGTGTAACTTGTGAATTGTATCGTCGAGCTATTATTATAGATTACTAGCTGACTCAGCGTACGTTGTTCCGCCATATAGATTACTTGAAGTGAATGACGATTTAAATTTGAGGGGTGGGGATAGGGAAGTGAAAATTTGGGATTATGTGTATTTTTTTATGTCACACCATAAAAAATAATCACGTTAGGTTGGAAAGGCATGACAGGGGGGGAGGGGGGTAATTATATGACGTGATTTTTTAGTTGAATGCTCGATTTCAATCTATTTGCATCTACTGGTTTGTAATAAAGTATCGTTTAACCGCGGTCCGAGCGATTTTTTCAGCGATTACACGTTTCCTTTATTAATTTTATGCCAGTTAAAAACAAACTATAACCTTGATAATTTTTGTCTGGATTGCAGTCAAGCAAAATTGTTTCCTGAATAAATGATTAATGGAAGACCCCCAAGAAGTTAACTCGTCCTTGGAATTTCTCAAAGTGCGGGCCGTTTCATGTGTATCGAATACCGACGGTAACCAGTGCGCATGAACTAAGCAGACATTAATTTTAATTCAATTTTATAATCGATCGTATTATCGTGTGTCGGCAGGGAGGTGGAGATGGCTCACCAGGTGTTGAGCAAGGACATGGCGGCGCTGGTGGAGGCCATGCGGCTCGCCATCCAGTACGCCAACACCACGCTGCACCACGACTACACCAAGTTAGTGCCTCTGTTGTTTATGGACTTAAGGTGGTAAACGAGAATGCAACACCACCTTCCGCCGCCGCCCAAGACCAGTACAACCGACACGGAACAAGACTCGAGACTCGTGTTAGACCGTTTGTTGGTTAGTTCGTTAGTAGGTATGAGGACTGGGGCAGGGATTTTTAGCGATGTTTAGTTATGTTCACGTTCTGTGTTCTGTCAATTAATGTCGCTAGTTGGATTATTATTTCGTTCATGCAAATAAGTACCATCAATTCATTAAGTCGTTGAACGGTATCGGTGGTTCCAGGAGCATGCTGGCGGCGGCGCACGTGCTGGCGATGGACGCGAAGAACCTCCTGGACGTGGTGGACTGCATCCGCGAGCGGCACCCCGCCGTGGACTGGCGCGCCGCGCTGCTGCCCGCCGGCACACCCGACCACCCCGACGACCAGGTCAGACCCGCCTCGTGCAGCTGGTCGTACAGCTGATGCATGCTGGGTTGGATTATGTTTTTAATTTACATCGCAATTATAATTTTATTGCTGCCGGACACGGGTGTCCTCTCACAGTGTGAAGGGTAGTCCATAGTCCACCACGCTGGCCAAGTGCGGATTCATACGCCTTTGAGAAAATTACAAAGAACTCTCAGGTCTTATCGCGATGTTTTCCTTCACCATAGCATGTGATAATTGAATTCTAATACGCACATAATTTTGAAAATTACAAGTGCATTCAGAATTTGAACCCAGGCACTTTAAAGCACTCAGCTATCACTGCCAATTTTTTTTTTTTTTTTTTTACGTCGTTTAAACTACTCATCAGTCATCCTATACTAATTACCATTGCATATTTTAAATTTTACTAATTTTTCTAATTTTTTACTAATTCTATTTTTTTCTAATTTTTCTAATTGTATCTCCGCAGTCCAACCAAGCGCCGGTACCTCCCTACGCGGCGCCAACTAACCTCACCACCCAGCCGTCCCAGGAGGAGGACGCGCCGCCCCCCAAGCCGGACTTCAAGATCAACCAGCCCGTCACGACCGTGGCCACGCCCAACGCCGACTACACCCCCAAGGAGCACAACAGCCTCCCGATAAACACCAACCGTGTGTCCACCCTCATTCACAACTACAACCTCTACGGGAACGTGCGCGAGCCCCAACACATCTATGGTAACACAGAGGGCGTCTCTTTCCAACATTCGCAGTCGTGTGACGATTCCAAGATCGATTTGGCGCCCCTCGAGTCGGTGAAGAGTCGCGTGCAAGCGATAGCGGGGAAAATGGACACGCCCCCAATATATTCGATCAGCAAGAAGATGATTCAGATAGATCCTAATATAGCCCACACCGACCAGGGCTGAGCTCGCGCTTCGTCGATTTTAGTTCGCTTGTAGTGGCTGTTTGTGTTGGTCGCCCCGGGTGCGTGCGTTGACTAGTGATTGACCATTTTTGATGAAACTTTTGTTCGTCCAAATTAGTGGTTTGCTTATTGGTATATAACTAAAATGGTTAGTACACGAACTGCAACGAATCTTATAATGCATTAATACGTTGTTCACTGCGTTATGTTGTGAAATTGAAACCAAAGATAAATTGAAATAGATCGAAATAAAATTTGGTAATAAAGGACCAGGACATATAATATTAGTTTACTTTATTTTGCCTGGGAACGCGCCGTTGGTAACTCTTTAAGATGCGATGGCCTATCTTTTGATCACCAGCCCGTTGGTATTTAAATTTTATTTGCAATATCTAGCTCGAAACAATACTGTTTTTGACAATAAATTATTGTCAAATATAGCTTCAATGAACAATAACAATGACATAATAGTTATATTGGGAAACCAAGGTTTGCTTGGCGAGTTGTGTAGTCAATTCAACTTGAACACTTTAAATTGCTTGAAAAATACAGGAGAAAATATACTGAAATTGTTGCTTTGCCTATTTATATAGAGTTGTAATATATGTATGTGATCCCGGGGCGGTCCAATGGAAAGTTCGAAAGCTTTACTCAGTCCCGGCTCGGCTACAGACAGACTAGACTAGCCATCAGCCATTAGCTATTAGTACTTATCTGGACTTGAAGCATTTACGATATACTTAATATTATATTATTTACCGAGCAACGCCGCTTCTATTTCCGTCGATGACGTAGTGCTATTATTAAGCTTTACAAAAAGACAGACCAACGTGTGCTCAATATTGTTTTTACCTAATAGTTTGACGGAATGGGGAAGGCGGTCGCCGAACTTTGCTACCAGATGGCGCCACTTTGTGTCGTTTTAATTAAAAACGCTCTTTGATCACTTTATTGCACAAAGTGGTTATTTAGTGGGCTTCTGAATGTAAAAATATTAGAAATCACTCATTTCTAAAAATGCTAAAACTTAATAAGTAGTTGGGAAATGCTTAGAAAATTAAATAACAAAAACTAAAATGTTGACTATAGCTAACTTCAGGGTGTCGGGTTTTCGTGACGGTGTGTTTTTCCCTAACGCGCCAAAAAAAGTATAACTTTAAAAATACGTGCTACGAAACATTAAAGACTGATTTCATAACAGAGAGATTTTAGACAGTTGTCTCGAGCGCTTGTGGCGCCATCTACTCAGAGCTTCGCGCCGCCTTCCTCGTTGTGAGTGTGCGTTGTAAATGTATTATCCATCATTGTTACTGTATGTGTGTTTCATTTATTGGATTATTGGAGTTTATTCATGTACACCCCGTCGTTACTGACGCTTTTATTTATATAATATTTTGGTTGTTCTTAATCTAAAATATAATTTAATTACTTAAAAGTAAATGTAGGCGTTCCATGCGAAAAATGAATTCTCGTATACCTGATTCGATTTGGATCCGTCGATTGCCACAATATAGAACATTGAAAAAAAAAACACGAACTAAAAATTCGAATGTATTAAAAATTTGATTTTCTATGTTAGTAGAAATTATTAATTGATTATACAATAGCTAATGAAAATTTAATTTTGCAACTTTGATTATATAAAGTTTAATTGGACGCCAAATGTATATTTAGCGTCAAATTAAATTTTATTAAATAAGTAGGGCGTCAGTGGGCGGGGCTTAGTGGTATATCTATCGACATATCATCGGCATTGTTGCGCTTTTAATGTTTCACGTATCGCTTGTGTGAATACATTGTTCTACATATCTATTGATTCATTGACACTATACGTTGTTCACGTTACGATAATTTGACATTCGACAGTTTGACATTTAGTTAACATTGACAGATCACCAACCGACATTGATTTGTGATATTATTGCCATTATATGACTTAAATCGATTTTATTACTAAGATTGTTCGTGTAACAAAACATAAACAATTGGACTGGCACATTCCTGTCCGAAACACCTCACATGGATTTATTTTCATACATTTTTTTATAATGTTTGTCGTATACTACAGATTTTGTATTGAACCGAACGGCGGAGGCGTATACTAAAGAAATCTTCCATGCAATTATTAACACTTATGATATAATTTGATGTGAACGGTGAAGTATTATTTTGTAATGCGATGTATTATTCGAGTATGTTGCTATGTATCGTCATATCGTGTATATTTTCGTCAGTAAGGTGCGTACGTTGTCACAACATGAACTCGGCATTTAGTTCCCTATTACTCGTAATGTAACAGTATTTGACTAACTGGACGAAAACATATTATATATATTTCTTTGCGTGTAAAAATGTACAAAACTAATCGATTGTCCATAATTATTTTAATTTTTATCCAAAGTTTTATTATAAGCTTAGATCTCAGATGGAATTTCTAGAGTTATAGTTCATTATTGAGATGATTTTGACGGATTATAGTTCATTATTAGTTGTGTAATTTTTATATCAGAATTTATTTATTGATGAACCTCGGTTCCGTATGTAGTTGTTTACCTGATGTGTTAGCGATAAGCGGACGTCATTCCAAAGTGTCTCGTTGCTTCGACCGCCGACGGGTGGTCCGGTTTTTGTTTATGCATTAAATAAAGGATGAGTCAATTGTTCGCTTTTTATTTATTCCTTTTTGTGTCAAATAAAATCAATTTCAAGATAATTATGTATTCCTAATTCGAATTACGTTAGGTTATGTCAATTAAAAGAACTCCGCAGAGCGGGTCGCATTCCCAAACAGGCGGGCCCGGGATCGAACCGAACGAAAGGCTTTTACAGAATCTATCTGTCTATGTGTTTTAATAGTGGTGTTCGCCATCTACAGTATTATTTTGTAACTAGATAGCACGGTACAGCGCTGCTTTACAATGTATTAGTTCAGATGAAAGTGCCTAGATGGCGTTGTTACAAGAAAACACAATTTTACGTTTATATACCGATATTCTAGTTTATCATATAACCTCAACACACGGTTGTACAGTTTTTAAGTAAATTTATGGAGTTGAAGAAAAAACGTAAGGACCGACCGCACAATTAATTTTTGAACTTGCAAATAAACGTGGTGTTTTGTAGCATTGTGCAACTAAGTATCTTTCTCATTTATAGTATAATAAAAAAACGATTAATAAGGCTTACCTAAATACCTACAGGTCTCGCGTGCGGGTAAACGAAAAGTCAAATACTTTTAAGTTTACGGCATAGGATTCATGAAGCCAACAGCTTAACAATATTAGACTTTACTGCTATGTCCGCAAACGATACGCTTTGGAAAGTCATTATAGTGCGGAACATCCTACAATTGAGTGATTTTGATGATTGTGATAGACCAATTGGAGTAAAACAATATTTGAAAATAACACTTTATTAAAAAAAACACGTGTTTGGAAGCTTCATGTTAGTTTGACACAGAGAATAATCAAATATATAATTACAAATTAACATTTCTACTCTGTGCAATTAACTGAAACAAATTCTAATTAGCTTTGGATTATTAAAAGCTGAACAGGATGCTTGAAGAATAAAATTTGAGATATTGATTATGACCATAAAACTGATAAACACACAAACAAACTAAATGCAAACAGATTTAGGTTTTATTTTAACAAAAGTAAACCAAGTTGTCTGGGTTTAATTATCTTTTTAAATTAATTAAAACTAGACTAGGTAAGAAGCCTAGAAATTCAAATGTTTTATTATGTGTGGAGATTGTTCCTGAATTTCACGTTGGACTCTAAATCAAAATGCGGCTAGCGACTAATGATGTTATATATTTATTTAATAATAAATTATTTAAAGGAAATTGTTTTCTTCAAAATAAATCAAAATCGTAGTTACCACTTATTACGGCGTAAACACAGATGCAATAAACAAAATGAATAAAACACATGTATAAGAGAGTAATGTTTGAAAATCTAAAAATTTTGATGTTCAAACAAGGTGAGATTATTGTACTTATTGTTACATATCCATTTATATTATAATCAATCAGCTATAATGTCTAGGATTAGTCTAAGCTTGCCCAAACCACCCCAAACACTTTCAAAACTAGAATATCATCATTCAGTTGAAATGTGGAATCACTTAAAATAACCGATCATATAGCCTTTATAGGTAAATAAAACAGATACTGCATCCCTGATATTATCCCAACATACACATTTGTCTGTTTCTAATATCAACTAGAAAACATGTTTTCGCTGCCCCAAAATGTGTAGTTCAACTGACAGCAATGACCTTGACGATCCTTGACCTAGCAATCGAGGAAGTTGGCGGCCATGAGCAGCTCGAGGGCGATTTCGGGAGCGATGGGGAACTCTGGTATCTCAGTGGACGAGTTGGTGTAGCGCACCTTGTATGTAAAGTACATGCACACCTTTTGCAGGACGTGAGACCTGAAGAAATAATATCTGTGTAAATATAATATGAAAACTTACTTCCCCTTATTTCCCCCTTATTACTGAAGTCATTGAGATTTCATAGAATCTCAACTTAATAGAAACATGCATTGCTTGTAAGGAGGCAGTCGCTCACTGAAAGCATTCGCCTGTCCAAATACAAACGTAAGATTCGAGTTTGACTACTATGCTACAATGCTGCCTCACAAACTGACAAGTATTTGCCTGGAATTTATGTAAATGTTACAAATTCTCAAAATATCCTTTATTATTAATTAATAATTTGTGGATGTTTTCCTACCCACTTTTCTACAACAATTTTTTATATTATATTACTCACGGGATCTCCCTAAAATTGACTTCATTGGCTTCATTCTCAGCAAACTGTCCCGGACCACTGAGCATGGCCTTGATGGTTCCAGAGGTGAGTGCATGCTCCCTTTTGACAATGAACTCATGGCCATCGGAGGAGACTAACTTCACATACATTGCCTCTGGACCCTCACAGCCACCATATATTCTTTCTTCACCACCTATTTGGAAGATACAATAAAAGTTTTCATAATTATTGCAATAAATTAATGAATGCTTATACACTCATACCTCCAATGGAGGTTTCCCTGCATTACAGGTGCCTGCATATGATGTGCACCCAAAACCAAAAAACAAACATTTATGTGCCACAAACTTCTACCCTCAGCCAGGAATCAAAACTCTCGCTTATTTTACAAGCTGAGCCATGGAGTAACTTAGTAACTTTGTTTTTTTGGAATGAAGTTCCTAAACACAGCTTACGGGTGGTGCGATTGAGTATAAATTGTCACATACCAAAATGCCGTACACTCTGTATGTAGTAGAAATTGTCACATAAATTCCGTGTGTCTTTAATAGTGGTGTACTCCATCTACAGTATTATTTTGTAACTAGATAGCACAGTACAACGCTGCTTTACAAATAAACTAGATCAGATGAGAGTGCCAAGAATACCTAGATGATGTTGTTATAAAAAATCACTATATTATGTTTATATACTGATATTCTAGTTTCACTTTTATCATATTGCACAACGACACTTGATGGGGGCCCACCAACCACACAATTTTTTAATTATAAATGATTTAGTTTAACTGTATTCTACATAGTTGGTAGTAAATTGACTAATTTGTGTTGATGATACAATATTAAAAATACATATGTTAATGAAATTTTATATTGTTATCATATCATAGGTATATCATTGTGATTACTAACCGGAGCCGGTGCCGGAGCCCCCGCCTGCGGAGCGCTGCTCCTCACCGACAGTGCCGGCGGACGGCGCCGCGGACCCAGGTGCCACACTTTGTTCAGACATGTTTCCTAAATAATACACAAGCACACTTATATATTATGTATATATGTATGTATGTATATACACGCTCAGTCTTAAAAACACTAATTCACTGACGGTAAGTAATTTAGGTACAAAGTTTAATACTTAACAATTATAAACACATTAAAAGAACAATCGGTGGCCTTATATGCTAAGTATTCTACAGTAGCCTGTTCGATAACAGCAATGGAGGTACAGTTCAATAAATTACTTTTGACACATTATCTATTGGTAGTATTACTTTTTATAGATGAAAATACAATTCTAATTCACAAAAATAGATCTTACTGATAAAGGCGATACACACAATCCATTGTCATTAATCCGTGGAAAAGAAGACATTTTTAAAAAACATTCAAAGTAAAACATACCTAATGCTTGTATACTTCGTTGAAAGACGATGACATAGATTATACACTTATTTAAGAGACGATGATTCTAATATAAATCTACGAATTGATCGTAAAGTTGAGCAGTTTGAGTACTGTGGCTGTGGTGATCTGGTCACAGAACACTTTTAGCTTTGTCTTTTACTCCTGCTGCCGGAGGATCTGGTGAAAAATTGGTGAATACTGAAGTGAAATGGTGATCAAGCAGGTTATATTTTTCTGCTTCTGTCACTGTCACTTTTTGACAGTGCTTGGAATTGGAAATTCAATCAAATGACAATTTTGTCTACAGAATAACTAAACAAAACACAGATTAGATACTTCATGTATCACTTGTAATCCAGCGCCACTCATTGCTCAGGTGAGTCGTGATAGGGAGATTTTTTTTTTCGATTTTTCTTAACTTATTGCTGTGCTTACCGATGAAAAGGTATAAATACCGTTACTCTTGGGGTGGTGACATTTGTGGTGTGTGGAAAATTAAAAAAAAATGTAAAATTAGCCTATCATGAGTGGCCTAGTGTTTCTTACTCTATATAAAATACCGGTGCAATGTCGCACATGCATGCTGCATGATTGATTAAGCTTAGGGGGTAAGGGGCGGTTTACAGGGGATGGCGACTAGTTATAAATTTAAAATTTAAAGGTTACTTCAAACATGCTTCTCGATCGCTGTCTCGCTCAAATTCCATGCGCGCCAAAACCGCCACAAAATCGGTTAAGGCGTTTTTGAGATTAGCGGGAGCAAACCTATAAAGGTACCTAATAACTTTAGATTAATTCGAAAGTTCATTATTAGATAGTTTAAATAAATTAAAAAGTTATTCGAATTGTTTAAATCATACCGGTATATAATATTGGACAAAATATAATTATTATTATATTTTGTGCGTTTAATGAAAATCCTAAGTTAGATAAAAAGCATTATTATTTATTAATTAATAATATATCATATGTCAATGTTAATAATAAACATAATAAGGATTATTTATTTATTATTATAAGGATTATTAATTATAATTTTAGTGAATGCAAATTAGTGGAACTTTACTATTCATAAAATGTATGATTTATTGAATATTGCTTGATCATGTAATATATTAAATGTGGTGAAATACGTCTTCCTCGCTAAGGTCTTGAAAGGTCTCCCAATTCTCCCATGAGCCTATGAGCGGAATCTTCCTCGAGTTCCTCGATTCAAAAAATGTTTGGCATTATTCACAAAAATCATGCAAGATATTCTGGATTGATTAAATTGTCTATGATATGACATAAAGTTTTTTTTATGGCAATAATTAGAAAGGGGGCCGTCGACCGACGACGATTCGGCGGATTTTTTTTGACATGGCTTTTTGGCTTCATTTCATTATTTTGACATTTCGATGTCAACCGCTACGTATTTCTTCAAAGAAAGTAGATTTTTCATCGTTTTTCACTTCCTCTCCGTTTTTTTTCAATCGAATAGAAGCGTAGAGAGTCAAGCGCGCGACAAAGTTTGACGGAAACCGAAGATGAACTCCAAAAATTCCGCGAGAACCATGTGACACGAATACGAAAAAGGGCTTCCAGACCGTCAATGTGACAGAAATGTTTTCTGCCATCGCGACGAGCGAGAGCGACCGCGGAGCCCCAGCTAGCACTAGGCGCGATCACCGAGCAGCGATATAGGGCAAGCGCGTCAAAAATGTGCGCGAGATGGCTAGTCCGCCACCGAACCCTAGAGAAGGTGCGGAGGGCGGCTCCGAGTTCACGGAGGAGACGGCCGGACCGAGCGCGCCCACCTCGCCGAAGAGGTTCGTAGCGCCGCCGGCGTCGCAGCTGCCCACGAAGGTGCAGTACGTGGCGGTGGACGCGGCGGGGCCCAGCGGCATCAAGCAGTGCTTCCGGACCGTGAAGACCGTGCGCCGCGTGCCCACGTTCAAGGCGCGCGTGGAGCCCGCGGGCAGCGAGCGGCCGCCGGCGGAGCGCCGGCCGCGGCGTGATCGCAGCAAGCGGCACGTCTGCGCCACCTGCGACAAGCGGTTCTCGAGTCCCGGCAAGCTGAGCCAGCACGTGCTGAGCCACACTGGTGAGCTGCCCTTCTCCTGCGACCTCTGTGACAAGCGCTTCAACTCCAAGTTCAAGCTCGTCCGGCACAGCCTCATACACAGCGAGGCCCGCGCCTTCGCGTGCACCACTTGCGGAAAGACGTTCAACCGCAAGGATCACCTCACGAACCACGTCAGGGTGCACAATCCAGTCAAGAATCTGTACACGTGTGAAAGGCCTGATTGCAGGAAGTCCTACACTTCCCACCTCAGTTACAGAAAGCATGCTGCCCTGCATTCGGCCGAGGAAGGAAACTTGCAGTGTAAGATATGTGACGAAACTTTCAGCACGAGGCAAGAGATAGTGTATCATTTGAAAGTTCACACGGGGAGTCGGACCGTCAAAAGTGAGACAGACAAGAAGTTCACCTGCGACTACTGTGACAGGAGGTTCTTCACTGCGAAGGATGTGCGGCGACACCTCGTCGTTCACACAGGTAGAAGAGATTTTTTATGCCCTTATTGCCCCCAAAAATTTGGACGTAAAGATCACTTAGTTCGGCATGTTAAGAATGCACATCCTGACGAGTCTTGGAGGTCGGCTGCTGTAGGCACATCTAGGGAACCTGTACCGGAAGCTTCCTCGTTCGAAGAGAGCTTTCCCGATGTCCCCATTGAGGAAGGCGATTTTGATATTTGGAAGGATCCTTGCTCCAAGGACTCGTCTGAACCAACAAGAGTTCCATCTCCAAATATTATTGTAGGAATTCCTGACCTTGATATAAAAGTGGAACCATTAGACATTAAGGTAGAGGAACCAACGTCTCCTGAATATGGAACTAGTTACTCTACTGGGGGTAATGTCGATTATCCGGTGGTGTACATGGTACCTGCCCCTTATGGTCAGTCGTCGTCGGACCTCAATTACATAGCGACGCCTGACCCTATAGATGTGCATTTGCTGGGTCCCGGTAACGTTCAGTCATTACTGTTGGACCCTGGGGAGGGGCCCTCAGGTCTCTCCAGCCAGATGCTCGAATTGTTAGAGGAGAGCGAGCCGGCGTTTCCTACCGAAGAAGGACGGGTGCAGCAACGGTTGCCTGCCTTCACCCAGGCGTTCCAGACCGCGCAGAGCCCGAAGCCCCCGCCTCCGCCGCCTCCGCCCCACTAGCATTCGCATCTCATGCATTTAGCTTTGTGAATACCGAGCTACCTCACTAGGTAAGGTTGGTCTAAGCTGTATATAGTCTAGACGAGTGCAGTACCAGTTGGTATAATCTAATGACTAATTTCAACGAACTGCTCTATACGTAGTCTGTCTATCTATTACAAAACAGGTGTTACTATTATAATTAAGTATTTTAATAATGAAAGACAATTTTAGTATTGATAGTGCAAGTAGAATTTCATACCGCCTAGAAATTGTAAAGATTATACATAAAAGTGTATGTTAATATATTTTTTGTATATAAATTAACTTGTGAGCTGTTCGTTGAAATGAGTGTGTTATATCTGCAAGTGTAATATAATGCCAAGTTTATAGACATTAAGTTCAATTGGACATTCTGATTTTCGTTTATCTACTTAATAGAAATATGAGGGTATGGATCACCCTCGGAGGAAAATTGCCAAATTGTTACTAATTGTTCATGTCAGGTATACCAAAATATTTCCGAATTCTACATGAATATGTGATCTAGTCGTGTATGTACTTTCGGAATTGTAAATTGTTTATTTATAGCATGCACGTTACAGTTGTGGAGTTTATGTGGGACCAACTCTGGGAGCTGTAGATGGGATGAGTACATGCGGTCGCTAAGATTGTGAACTGTAATTACTAGGAGGACAATAATATTAGTTTACGGGATTGTGTATAGGGTGTATGGCTCTTGAAAACATTAGGCCGTATAATATGTTTTAGAGAGGCCTTCTGTTTTTCCACGCGTCTATAATACAACGGAGCATACAGTGTACAGTGTAGATCCGAAAGCTTAGGGCGGTACCAACATCAGATCTGTTAGCTAGAGTGAAGTATCATCATAGTGTAAGTTCGGAACAGAGTGTAAATGATTAACGCTGTAAATACCTAGGGATACCTTCTCGTTTTATTTTTCAGAATGATTTTGAACCTTCCAAATCATTGGGAAAGTCGGCAGTACAGAGCAATAACTATCCCTCATACCTCAGAAGCGCTTCGCTTCCTTAGCATATAAGAAATTCTAATTGGATCTGTCCGATCGGCTAAGTAAGAGCTTCAATATACATCATTTCATTGTAATAAGATGTGCCAAAAAATCGTGAAATCGTAAATCATTAGTTTTTTTTGCCGTTTTTATTACTAACGGGAGAATCGCAATGATTTTTTGTTGATCATGTAGAACAATTTTGCGCGAATAAACTGAGCTAAAATTGACGTTGTGTTGTGTACATTGTCGCAAGTTCAGATATTATGTAGAATGTTGTTCGAACAACCGAAAGTGGTCTTTGTCGAAGCTGTAAAAAAGTGATTGTCTTGGCATATGTTTTAGGATTATGAGCCAAATTATGTAATTTGTTGCACGATTCTCTTGGATACTAGGTGAGTGTAAGTGTCAGAAAATTGATGTAAAGTACAGTCAATTGTAAAAAAATGGTACGATCGAAACAGAAGGATGTGATAACCGCCGGATTATTAGGTGCCTTGCATTTCTGATAACTATTATAATTATATAGACCTTTAACCACACGACCGCTGATTACGAGGAAGAATAACCAAATATTTTTGTATATCGTCAACACGTTACACGTTTTCAAGATTAGTGAAGTGTTTGATAATAATTTTTGAGCAATAGCCTATTTAATTCCAACGGGCGCTCCGTTTTTTACACCTGGCGTTCAATCGATTTAATGATATTGGTAGAAAGTATGAATTCCATGCTGTATAAACTAAACCGACGCTCTCCTTTGTATCGGTTACTAAAGGTTTTTTTTTATGATACACGCTCTAATCCTCTTGCTTTGTTTAGAAAATTTGTCAATCAACCTGCGTACGCAATTAAGTGAGTTACTTCGCGTAACTTCGGATTGTTATTAAAATCGTTTGAATCACTACGTCGTATCTTTGGAATTGTGATTAAAAATGGTAATATACAGAATTTCTCTTAACGCGTCTAGGTCATCGAAAGGTTTTTTAAATAGATTCAATGTGCAATTATCCTTTACGATACTACTCGAATGGCCAAAGTAAATATCGAGTAACTAATTTGAACAATGAAATCAATACACTAATTCTGTCGTAAACTAGTTTCTGGTTTTGGAGGGGCAAGTTTTGAAAGGATTTATGGAACTTTTTCATACAAACCTGAGAAGTGATATTTCTGGGACGAACCCAAAAATCACCTGAGATGTAAACCTCATTTTGTGCTGAGGTTGGTTTCTTAGAACGTCCTTGGGCAGCTACTACTACCTAACGTCATATAAACTAAGAGACCGTATGATACCCTTGAATTAAATAAAAAAATGTATACTAATGTCCACACAAAACAAAGGTGTAGTCCACATTATGAATTGTGCACATTTTTTAATATGCTTAAAATTGAAAATATAATGAGTGTGCGAGACGATAAGAGCGAAATATAAATTTTGAGGTATTGCAATAAATTAAATTAAATGCATTGGCTTATTGATTATTATTAATATCAGTTGAATGTTATTGTGGTTAAAGGTTAACTATGCCATTCTTGGATACTCACAACATTTTTCTTATTTTTTAAATTTTTATAATCTTTTTTAATTAATGGTTGATTTAAGTGTTAATACAATAAAATTCATACAATAGGTATTTTTAAAAGGATTTTTCTAAATAAAACGAATTTAGGGTAGAATACTCACTACAGTATTCTGGTAATGTTGAATTGTTTTAGATTTTTGAATTGAGTTGTGTACAAAATCATTTTTGAAATAAAATGAATAATTAAAAATGTATAATCAATTAATTACAGAAAACGACTGGTTAAATTTTTTATAAAAAATGTTGGTTTCTTCAAGAATGGCAGTTTCGAATAGCGAATATTTTCTCCACTGACACTCAGTACACATTTGAATACGTAAATATTAAGATTATATTCCTTTTATATAATTATAAAAAAAATATTTTTAAATGTTTGGCGTCTAGTAATGGCAACAAAATAAATGAAGTATAAAAGGATCCAATGTTGTAAACGCTTCATATTATAAAATATGTAAATATTTCTAATCTAATAGGTTAATAGGACTGTAAAAAATTTTATCTACCTCAATTGAAACTTATTCTTACGACTAGAAATTTAATTATTACTTTAGGTTAGTGAGAAAAGAGAATGTTAGTTGTTATATTATATTTGAGAAAAACAAGCAACCGAAGGGTGGTTTC
Source organism: Ochlodes sylvanus (assembly GCA_905404295.2). Lineage (NCBI taxonomy): Eukaryota > Metazoa > Arthropoda > Insecta > Lepidoptera > Hesperiidae > Ochlodes > Ochlodes sylvanus. The sequence continues at coordinate 4,445,673 of FR990149.1, forward strand.
AAATTTGTGTACAAACAAGGGTTTGGCGTTTCGATGCCTCAATTTAAAACGTATTACCTTTTTTGAAGTCATACTATTAAAAAATAATAAATATTATTTCAGATTAATTTTCCGTATCAAAATTCAAGAAACGCTTAAATACCAATTTGTACAATAAAATACATAAAACTTGTTGTTTTTAATGTTAGTGTGCGCTGCAATATCGAATTCATTTCATTTAAACAACTTAAGCTACATACATATAATTTGCTTCATCTTTAGTGACGCTCATGAAAATCATTTTGATGTTGGGTTTAGTTTGAAAAAAAAAAATAGAAACACATCGAATCCTATTGAAGTATCTGGGATTTAAAAAAAATTAAAAATACTACACCGTTTTGAGAGAAACTTAAAAAAATATAAATAATTATTATAATTACTGAAACATTCAAAAATTTCCCAAAAAACGAACTAACATGATTTTTTTTTATATTTGTTGGATCACATAGGAGTTTAGCACAATAACGATAACCTGGTTGTAATATGTATGTTTGTCTGTATATCATAGTTTTTATTTTATTTATTTTTCATATTTTATATGCATTAGACTCTCCGTAGATCCGCTAGTCAAACAATAGCAGTACTCAAATAGCCTGATTTTAATGATAATTTAAGATGCACATACTTTTTTGTATGACCAATTTAATCATAGTTTTCTAATCGTCAGCCAGAAATAATAATCATAGGAAACAGTGAATATTACGAACATGTAATAACTTAGTCTCCATAATATCAGTCAGATTCAAAGTGTAAAGTCAAAAAATCAAGTCCTCAAGTCTTGGCTGGGATGCGATTCAAGACAATGTAATAGCCATGCCTTATATGAACATTAATTATAAAAAAAATAGTATTGTTAATTCAAACACGGGGTGCAAGTGAACACAGTACAAAAATAATAGTATACTTATACATATATCTCTATATATTTTACTAGTACCTATTGTTACAGAAATATACAACGATGACAACAATATATTTTTATAATGTTTTAGATTTTTAAATATTTTTTTAAATTGTTAACATATCAAAGACTACTTTTGTATGGCCGAGTACAAATCTCTTATGCGCTGTGTCCTTTAGTGATTGAGCTTGAACAATGGGATATCCATGTTTATCACTTGCTGGTAGCCAAGGTCACAGTGTATTGAGACTTAAGTCTGTTCCAAGAGTGCAGTAATATTTATCAATGGGTATATTATATTCTATTCCTTCTCCATGCTGAAGGAACGTAATGCCTATTGTTCGAGAAATTTGCAGCACGACTAGAGACTTTTACTAACAAATCTCGCAGGGTGTCCTTAAGCATTGTTTAATACGTAAATATTTCTCGACAGTTGTGATAGCAATTGAAAGTGTAAAGACCGTAGCTCTGGGCGTTTAAGAGATAAATGACTTTGGATCCCACTTGTGAAACATCATCCTTGAGTTTCGCTGGTAGAGGTCTCTGCTTGTATTTATGTACCGCATGTCACTTGACAATAAACTATATCTTGTTTAATGTTTAGTAGCACAAAGTGTTTGTTCCTTTTAATGGGAACATTTTTATGCATAATTTTGATTGTTAAATTTTTATATCCCAGTTTTTATTTTATTTTATGACCAGAAAATGAGTGTGACTCGTGTTTTTTTATAATTGAAACATGTTGTGTAATACCAAATAATACATAATTTTATTGTGCGTTTACATCTTGTAATGGTTATGTTTATTTATGTAACTGTTATGTTTGTAAGTTTGGTTAACAGTTATTGAAATGCTGGAAGTTGAGACGGAAGATTTGTGATTATATTATCCGTTTGGACTGGTGATACTAATGCAAAATTATAAAAATATGTGGGACACGCGTAATGTTAGATAACTCTTTAAATATTAACGTACAATACAAGCGACCCAGTTTTGCCCTATACCTACTTTATGTGTATGAAATTTGAAAATGTGGAGTATTGTAAGACCGAGTATATAAAGTAAGCAGAAATAGTTATCCAATCAATTATTCTGTGAAAATAACGAGTAAAATATTAGTAGTATAGTATAAAATAACGAGTAAAATGTAAACATGCAATTGAGAGTATATCATATCGTAACCTTTAGTAAATGTAGCCTGTTTGATTTTTTATTACACAGTATTAATGATGAGGAAACAAGGGGGAAGTTGAATTTTAGATATAAAGCGGAAGGAAGAATCTTTGAATGATATCCTACCCCCCGGCCACTCGACGCTTATCTGCTGTATTTGTTCATAAGCGACTCGACGTTGGGAAGCGGATTAAATCTTTTCGCAAAATTTGCTCGAGACCGTTACTAAATCATAAAGTTGAACCAGTCCAAGACGACTTCTAGCAAAACCGACTCTGATCAATAGGTATACGTATACTATTTGGTACATAACATAGGGGCCTTATAATATAATTAAAAATAATGTAGAAGATTGTTTGAATTATAACAAAATGAAAAAAAATATTTTTTAGAAGTCTATAATATTTTAATGAGAAGAATCTATTTTTGTTACGCTTTTGCAATTGATAAGGCATTTTATATTGAATGTTGGGAGGTTTAATGATTATATTTGGATTTAACATTTGAAGCGCGTGCCTGTAGGCTGTTTCATTGCTAGCGATAAGCGAATGGTGTTCTAGTTTTAAATTTTGCATTGATACGGCTACATTTATTTCATTCACGTAATTTGATAGAGCTACGGACAAACAAACCTGGGTTAAAATATAATATAAATGAATAGTCAAATTTTTTAGTAGGATTTTTGTTTTAAGAATAATAACGAAACTTTATAACGTATAAATCATGCTTTAATAAGTTCATAAGACAGTGCAATTAATTAACAATTAAATTTTCCGTATTATGAAATCATTTTTATTTTCTACCATACAAAACTGTAGTTATGTCATACTCTCATTGAAACAATTCGAAATGATAAGTTAATTCAATTTTACTTAACATACATAGAACATCAATCGCGGGTGATGAAACATCAGCCTACAAATTAATATCATGTCAAAATTACAGCATATTTGAAACAAGTTTGTTATTATAATATTATAGAAGCGTTACGGAGCCACACGTAATGTTAATTCGCATTCAATATGTAAAATTACTTCAAATTTAAAATAATGGGCTTACTAATGTGTTCGAATGAACCCTCGCAGGACAACTCATTGAATGTAATTATAAACACTGTACCTGGTTTTTAATAAAACGATGTAAAATTATGGTCTTCATTGTAATAAATATTTTGATCAACAGAATTGTTTTGAGTTATTTTATTACAGGTAATAATTTTCACAGGTTCAAAATACTGGGATGGACGCCAACTCGTTTTCAGTTTGTAGCTCGACTCGCTCGCTTCAGTCGGGGCCTTACCGACTCCCGGGCATGTCTCGCCCGGCGGGAGATCTCCCTTTGCCAAATTGGTGACCCCGACGTGATTCAGGCTTCGTGACGTCACCGTTTCACGTGTGTGCGATGTCGCCACAATTATACAAAACTAGAGGAAATGGCGGTATCTCCGCAATTGTTTCCAAACTGATTATTTTCTTTGCCAAATGTTTTATTCATTTTTATATTAAATATGTAATTGCATATGGCATGTAATGTATTTTAGTACATGTTTCAATACAGTGGTATAGTGGTAAAAATGTAGTACTACTCACTGGATTCTAAAAGTATTGTTGTGTGTGGTCGAGTTTTATTAATCACAGATTCCATTTTTTCTTTGTCACTTAATTCATATACTTGCCAAATGTTCACTACCCACAGGTCACTAATCCTATTTCCAAATTATTAACTTCAATTTTAGTTCATGGTTGTAATATTACCAAAGTAAAAAAACCAAACAGACCCAATAAAGATGAAATATATTTTATTGTTGATCAATTCGTTAACAAATAACACAGAGACTTAGAACCAGAAATAACAAAATAAATACCTAATCCATGGTAAAACAGTTAAACCAAGAGAAATGCGTCACAAGTAGTCTATAAACATGAAATTTCTATACACTTCGTTACATATACCTTTACTTACAATTTTACACAGATATACATTCAATATAGTAAATATACAGTTTGGTGATTATTACGAATAGGGATTACCTAATTCGCTATACCTGAATTTGAACTAAATTAAAATTGTACTAAAATACTAACACCACCCATAACGAGGCCTGTCTGAGTATAATTATAGAAAAATATCATCGAAAGGAAACCGAGCCTCAACGATGAGGGGTCCTATAAATGCACATATAACACCAGTCACATGGGAATGTTCACTCGTTGCGGTCCGAGCTGCTCCGTCTCAGTCTATGGACGAACTGAAACGCGAGAAGAAATCATTTTACTGTCCGTCTTTTAATTTTTCTCACTCTACCCGTTTTAGAGGGTTTGTTTCTTAATGAGATACTATCTAAATTTGGCAGTTCCGTGTCCGTTGACTTCTCTGATCGTTTCAAATATACAGGATTATCGTTGGCATCGTGGTCCGAGCTGTCCACTCCATTCTCCATCCGGACTGTGTTGACATAGTTCTGGGAGGGGCTGACGTCCATATCCTCATCAGAGTCTGGATAGTTTCCATTTGGTTCGTGTCTCTTATACTGGAAGGTGTGTCGATAGCTCACATCCTCATCAGACTCCGCTGTGCCTCTGGACACCTTGTATCGTCTGTTGATGTTCTGCAGAGACTGATTCTTTTGAAGCTCCCCGTGGATGGAATCGCGGATGTTCATTTCTGAAGTGGACTTCGAGCAGTACTCCTCCTTGTCTGATTCCGAGTACTTTCTAGAGAGTTGTCGGGTGAAGGGCTGGGTAGGTTCGGCTGGTGGGGTGGGTTGCGGGGCGAGGGGCGATTTGAGCTTCACCTCTGGCCCCCCGCCGTAGATATCCGTGAAGAACCTCCACAGCTCCTCACTCAGCTGAGCATGATCTGAGCCTTGCTTCAGCAAATACATCTTCTTACCGTCAACCTCCTGGAAACAAATGTTCGCATTAAAACGCTTTGTGTCTGCGCTGATATAAGTTTAAAATCTTATTTCCTAATAATTACCAAGTACATATTTACTAACAATGCGGTTTAAAATTCAAAAACCGTGGGTACCCGTTACGGTTGACGTGACAACAGTACCTGTTCGGTGAGGATGCCGGTGTTGTCGACGGGCGGCGGCGGCGAGCGCGTCTTGTTCCGGACGAACGCCTGCCACTGCCGGAACCAGTGCATGCTGATCGCGTACACCGCGCGCGGTCGCTCCTGCTCCTGCGACGTCACAATATACGTCAATTACGCTTTTGTAGGGTTAACTAGTCAACGTGGAACTGTTCAGGTGCGATTCAGCGGACATTTATCTTGTCACTTGAACATTTGTCTGGGCCGGGGACGGAGTCGTCGAGTATAAACTAAAGTAATGTAAATTTTATAATAATAACTTCACCATTCATACAGTTACCATTCACTATGGCATGGGCCTTAGCAAATAGCTCTTTTTTACTCATGTCGTAACGAACAAATCAAATATTTATATACATACCCTCCACATCTAACACTACGTTAGTTGGCTAATAAGTTACTTTGTATAATTGTCATTTTCTCAGTAAGCGATTTTTTAAATCTTTTGAGAAAATAAATGTCTAAGGCTGAGATGTATGAGATGAGACGATACTTAGCCTTACCTCAGACTTTACTCTGACTTAAGACAGCGTTCGTATTTATAAAGCGATCTTTGACTTGGCTGAGTACGAGCTGAGCAAAGTCTAATAAGTTCCTGAAATAGTCGACTTACCATAAACTTTGGCTATTATCCGAACAAAAATAATGGTCCCAAATGAACCTTGATATTAGTCGGTTTCTAAGACACTTAAATTTTTCGTATTAACAAACAGATAGATGGCAGCAATCAATGACATTAGCGGTCTTAGCTCAATCTCAGCGTGACATGTCTATAAATACCAAATCGCAGTCTTTGCAAAGTTAAGTTTTTCGTAAGTAAAGTCTGAGCTATCGTCTATACATCTCAGCCTTAAACCGTAAACCAGCAGCAAACCTGGAAGAGCGCGTGCAGATCGCCGAAGGCCTGCAGCTCGCGCGCGCGCCGCGCCCGCAGCCGCTGCGCCGCACGCGCGCACACGCAGCACACGTGCGCGTGCGACACCGCCGGCCCGCCGCCGAACCTGCACACCGCCGACACACACGCTCCGATAACATATTTTTAGAAATAAATAAAGAAAACTTATTATTATTATTGTTGCAAAACAATAATAATAATAAGTACCAGAATGGCACAATAATATCGGCGCAAAAAGATCCCTCCCACGATTCAATTAATTTCCGTGTACCATATTAACGTGCACATAAATATACTCGAACAAGCTTACTTTTATCGTTCACCTTTGAAGACAGCACCAGGGATACTAGTAAATATGCCTTCGCGTCGCTTCGGGAAACTTGTTATTTACATTTCAAATTATGGTATAAACTATTCCACTAAAGGTAATTAACCTTTGTCGCTCGAGCCCGCGCTAAGGGAGACAGCTGTTGCCCATACATTCTAAGTGTTTTTAGATAATTTTGATTGGTATTTTCGAAATAATTATCGTATAGAATTTTGACTTTTACCTATGACCATGTTCTTTGTTGTCAAGTGAATTAAAAATCACCCTGTATAATATCGCTTATTAATTCCGCTAATCAAATTGTACTTTAGTAACACGCAATAATATAGTATCGTATAGCGTAGTTACGCGTCGTGCAGGAACTCCCAGAGCGGCTGCGGCACGCGCGTGGCGAGCGCGGCGAGGTGCGGCGCGCGCTCGGGCCGCACGCCGCCGTGCGCGCACACGAAGTCGCTGTTGTCGATCGGGCCGGGCTCCGCCCACGTCTTGAACCTGCAACGACGACATACAGAGCGCTGTGGCGTTTCATTGACACCTCTTGTAGTATTGTATTGTGTGTGTATGTTTGTTATTTAAAAGCCAAGGTTTGTGTTTATTTATGCCGCGCGGAAAATGTTACCGTATGATTTACGCCACATGTAGACGCACAAAGGAACAACACAATTGTAGGAAGAAAATGGTTTTTTTTTAAATGGAATTATGGTAGCAAACGAGCATGCAGCACCACCCTTCCGCTGCCGCCCATGACAACTGTGACCGACACAGAATAAGACTCAAATCGGGACTTGGATGATTAGTCCTGTTAGTTGTTTTTAGTAATAGTCCAGTTAGTAATTGTTAGTAAGAGTCTCGTTCTAATTCGGTGAAATATATGTTGCTAATCCTTGAGGACAGACGTCCGCCTCTAGAAATGTGTAAAGGATCACAAATAGAGCCATATACATATTCGTGTTGGCGTGTATTCGTCTGTAGTCTAGTATTTAAACGGGGCGGTGCGGGGAACGAGATTCGTCACTCGCGCCATTCTCCCCCACACCGAGCATAGCAATATAATAAGTTAATGTTGCAATACTCACTTGTTAATCCACTGCTTCGATATATAAAATTTGATATCGTTGGCGTCCGCCGTCGCAGATTCTAATATTTCAGCTGCCTTCTGGCGAAGTACCGTCATTTGAGGATTTACTTTCCTGTAATACAGTTAAGACTTTTTTAAATTGCTGCATTTAAAATGATATACATGTGATGATGTATATACATCATCACAACATGTGTATCATCTCTCTTACGAGGTTTAAACGACTCCACTAGGTCATTAACCCCGCCCGTACGGCCCCGTCGTACCGCAGACAGCTGTTTCCGGCGTGTCCAATGTCCATACATTCCGAGTATTTTTAGATAATTTCGATTGCCATTTTTGAAATAATTATCGTGTAAAATTTTGATTTTATATTTTTAATCAATACCTATGATCATGTTCTTTCATGTCCTCGATGTATCTCAAGTGAAATAAAAATCAACCAGTATATCCATTTTATAATGATACGGTTACGCACGTAATGTATTTTGATCATCAATCATCATCATTAGATAGTTAAGAACTTTATCGAAATATTTCATGATGTTCTTACGTAACTTCTTTGTTCCTATTGTTCCTCCATCAGTTATCATTGCAATTTATGTATAAACTACGTAACTATCTTATATATATTTTCGTACACCGCTACCCTATTTATTAAGTCTTACGTTCTTTCCTCTACCCAAAGGTTGCCTGGAACAGATTGCTACTTTAGCGATAAGGTCGCCTTTTGTATACCATTGCAAATTGCAAACAATGGTATACAAAAGGCGACCTTATCGCTAAAGTAGCAATCTGTTCCAGGCAACCTTTGGGTACAAATACAAATATTTGTATTTTGGTACGCCGATATTGCAATCCGCGATGTGTTAAGTTTAAAATGATACGTGGCCAGTACATCCGTCCCTGTCTCCCACCGACCTGTAGAAGAGCACGTACGCCTCGCAGGCGGCGAGGTGCGCGGCGGGCACGCGCGCCACGCTCGCGTCGTCGAACGCGCACCAGCCGGCCGCGCCGCGCGCCACGCACGTGTAGTGCCCCCCGCCCGCGGTGCCCGCGTGGCAGATCACCGCGCACAGCGCGTAGCGCGTCACCTGTGACGTGCACTCTGCGGACACAATAGGGTGGTTGACAGTAAGAAAATATTTGAAGATTTCTATTTTTTATGGTAGCTTAATATTTACAAATGCGAAAAATCGATCTCATCGATTAAATAAATCATGATTAATTAATATTTCTGAGAAATAGAATTCCGAAATTACAGTCACTAGTCACGTGACAGCGAACGCTAATACGACGCGTGACGTCACATGTTGCAAAACTAAACAAACTTGACTTATTATTTTAGTCTTTCCGCTCAACCAAACAGCTCTTCGTTTTGCAACATATGACGTCACACGAGTTGCCATGACAGTTTGACGCGTTTTTTGGGGAAACGTCAAATAGTTCATAAAAATATAAAATAAAACATGTTACAGTTTGTATCTTACTGAAATATTAATATTTCAGTTAAATTAGACCTCTTGGCAAACTATGATTTAGTTTTTCAAAATTAGTCCACTAACCTATTAATATCGTCTATTTCATGTACGCATTAAATACAATACAATACAAAAATATTTTATTTAGTCTCCCAAACACAATATTGATATAATAATATAACAATAATTGAGTTGAGTTTGTAATCTATACATTTATAAACGTGAATGAATGAAGAACGATTGACGAAAAAAGTGTATAAGGCGAAGGTGAATGAAATTGTTGGAAAGGGTAGACCTAGGCGGACGTTTCGAGACCAAATCGGGGACATTTTGAAAAAGGCCAGGTCAAGAGTACCCTAAACCGCAGAGCATGTTTGAAGGGAATAATGAAAGTGGACGAAGCGAAACAAGTATGTAAGGATCGTAGCAAGTGGAAAGAAGTGGTCTCCGCCTACCCCCACGGGAAAGAGGCGTCATTATATGTATGTATGTATGTATGTATGTTTACGAACGTCATTGTTTGGCGTTCACCAAAGGTGGCCAACTACGGATTGACGGACTTCACACACCTTTGAGAACATTACGGAGAACTCTCGGGTGTGTCGGGTTTCCCCACGACGTTTCCCTTCACCGGAGCAGGCGACGCCGCCGCCCCAAGCGACACCAACCTTTGTGCGTGTACGGCGCCATGTTGAGCTCGTGCACGGGGAAGGCGACGCGCGCGGCCACCTTCGCGCTGAACATGAGCTCGTGCCGGAACCGCTTGAGGTGCACGCACAGCACCTCCGGCAGCCGGACCACGCCCGACATCTTCACGCCGTTGCGCAGCTTGTTGCAGCGGGAACAACTGGAACATACACTCGCTTAAGCCGCGATTCCGCCCAACGCGACGGGCGACAGACGTTGATAACGTTTGACAGACGATGTGCACAATGACGTCGGCGGCCGCAAATGCCAATTTGTACAAACAAAAGCATTCATCGCACGGGTGCCCTTATTTTTAAATTTTAATGGAGTGAGCTTTGCCGTCTAATATTACCCACTCTGGGTAATATTAGACGGCAAAGCTGGTTATTTAACATTTATTCGTATGACGTGACGTAATTTAAAAATGGCCTCTAAGACCACATAACATTGTATTAAGTTACAATACATATTCACAAGCACGAACTGCACACCGGAGAGTACCGTATATCCACTTGATCCTATATACCGTACATGTATTGTATGTACACGAGATCCCATATTACCTGTACATGTTGTCCCCCTTGAGCTCGTCGGCGCTGAAGAAGGCGGCGAGGCAGTCCTGCAGCGAGACCACCGGCCCGTAGAACCACGAGCGCAGCCAGCCGAGCACCCACCACACCTGGGCCAACTACGACATTATCACACACACCTCGTTATTCAACTCGCAACGTGCCTGATTGGGTGGGGAAAAAAAAACCCTTGAATTAGGGCCACTTGCAGCAACGCTTTAAATCTAGATTTAATCTCGATTTTAGCTTAAATATCGTTTACCGTCTGGCACATCATCGATGTAGCTTAAATCTCCATTTAAATAAACGTCAAACACTAATCGCCATTTTTGTCAGTTAAATTAAATTAAATCTCGATTTAGTGATTTCAATGTCCAATGACGTTGACACTTGATTTGTCAGAATAACGGGGAGGCAAAAGGACGCCAAACCGTTTCATTTTACGAAAAAATACAACTGTCATCATTTTTTGCATTAAAACGCGTCAACCGACACGGACACAGACGGAAAACGGAACGCAAAGAATGAATGATGAAGGATAGATCGACGTAATCTCGGTTTAGTTGAATCGAATACGAAATGTGTCCATGCAAGACATCCAAGATTAGATTTAAGTTAACTCGAGATTTTGACAAAATCGAGATTTAATTAAATCAAGTTTTACACAATTTTGCTGCAAGACGGCCTAAGTATTATTTAGATATATTTATAGTATACTTATAAACATTATATTTTATTCCTATACACAGTCATGTTTATGAATCGTTCCATCTATAAAACTTATTTTCTTAAAATTTTTAGTACCGCCACTACAGTAATTCTAAATGATGGAACAGTCATTTTCTTAAAATGTTGCGTTATGACACTTAAATTCTAAAGGAGATTCAAAATTTCGCTGGGAATCGAACCCAGGGCCCTTGGTACGGCGATCGGGCTAACCATAACCATAATAATCCAGCACTGTTGTAACAGACACGCATCAGTACCTATGCCGGTAAAAATATTATAATTTTTATTTTTTGACATGATTTTTAATTTTTAATGTGTTTTAAGTAATTAAGTAGCTAATTTTATTGAACTGTATAATAATATTATATTATGTGTTTAATTATTGATTTTTATGTTATTAAAATAAGATTTTGATTTTTTTTTTATTTTATAACGCTATACGGGTATACGATTGTTTCCTTCTATCGGCGGGATTAATTCATTCTGATCAAAACGCGTATCCCGACCCAGTATCGTCAAGGGCCCCCAATCGGTAGGGCCGCGTCGTAAGCGACGCAACGACCTCGAGTGCTACCAGGCTGAAGAGAAGGTACCGTGCAACCCTTTGCTTGGCATACGACGGTTCCCGAACCATAGTCTAGCTAGCTAAATTGGCGGGAGATTTGAAATGTATAATGAAACCTTAACGAATAACGGGTGTTATAAATAACAGTGATATGTACATACCCACGAGTCCTGCGCCCCATTCTGCGCGTGGCCGAGCATCGGCTGCTGGCAGCGCAGCACAGCGAGGTGCTCCCGCGACGGGATCGGCAGGGACAGGTCTTGGAATGTTTCCACACGCGTCGACACCTGGCGACAACCACGTGGGTCAGTACCACTATCTGAGCCGGCGGCTCCCAAAGTGGGGGGGACCACCGGGAGTCCGCGGGAGACGTTGGGGTCTACGTTGGCGTGACTAGAAAATGGGGGTCCACAATACGTAAGCGGGGGGTCCAAAAAACTTTAGTTGGTCGTTTTTTGCCCTCACTCGCAAAAAATACTGGCTTAGAATTGTTGCACCCCCGAGAATAGACATCAAGAAACAGATCAGTAATTCTCGTGTTCAACCTAAGAGCTGACCGACACATAATTTTTATTTCATACCGCTATTATTAAGTACGCAGTATGTAAGTGGGACATTTATTTATTTGTCGGTCGATCAGTGTGCATTTCTCTTCTCACACTTCGCCACTTTTTCGAGTCATCAAATGAGCAGTTGAGCACCCATGCGGTTTTCTAAAAGCCTGAGCATGAGCACCCATGAGATTTTCTAAAAGCCGGCGACAGTGTCTCACCCTGTTGCATATCAGGCACTGCACGGAGGAGAGCAGCTTCCCGTCGAACACGTCCGATACGATGCTCCGGTAGCGCGCGCCGCCGCCGCCGCCGTCGCCGCCGCCGCCGCTCGCACAACCAGATTTACTGCCGACAATTGGGTATTTAGATACAAATTGCCGGCGTCGGTGTTCCCATCAGATTATAATGTAGGTGTATTCAATCAAAAGTGAATAGGCCGCTACTAACTTAGTGCGCTCTACCACCCAAGACCACATCTCCACTCACCGTCAGGTGGGATTGTGGTCAAGCATTAACTTATAATTAATAAACAAAAACCTTACAACCGTGAAGGACTAGTGCGGTTTGGTCGAGGGGACAGTGTATTTTAGGATGTATATTTAATATTGTTATTAGTCAAATAATATTGAATATATAATATTGAATACGACCCGGATGGCGCAATGGTTAACACGCCGGATCGCCGTTCCGAGGGTCCTGGGTTCGATTCCCAGCGAGGCGGAAATTTGAATGATGAATTTAAATTTCCGTTCTTGGTCTGGGTGTGTGTGTTCTTGTCTTGTGTGTTGTCCATGGCGCCCACGACACAGGGAATCCTAGTGTGGGGCTAGGAGTGTGTAGCGTTATTTATTATTATTATTTATTATTATTTTATAATGTGGTATCCAGTAATTTTTTCTCCCTTTGTTGATACCGCCCTCTTATTTTCCCACTGTTCTGAGGTTGACTGGGAGATAATGCTTTAAGCATTCGCCTTAGCTCTTCCGCCTTCGTCTCTGTACTATTGTACGGGGCATAAAGTTGAAATAAATGGTACAATATGGTACTATACAGTACAATATGGTGCTATATGGTACAATATGCTACAAACAGCGCGGGCGGCGGTGGTCTCTCGTGGTGGTCGCTGGCGCCGCTGGAGCAGGTCTCGTAGCGCTCCTCCGCCTCGCTGGAGCACGACAGCTCCGACTCCGAGCCCACGTCGCGGCCGCCGCACTCCGCGCCCATACCTGGATACACCGATACACAAAATATTATGTACAGGATACAAAAAATATCTATATTATGCGCCAGTCATTTAAACAACGGCTTCAACCTGCAGATAATTCAATTCAATATCACTCATAGCCCGGCGGCGTGCGTGAAGAGCTCATAGCCCGGCGACTTGCGTCGATCTCAAGTGATCGACAAAGTTAAACAACAGCGGGCGCGGTCGATAGTTGGATAGGAGACGCTAGTGGCAAAATTTCTTGATCGCCTCCGTGCTTCGGAGGGCACATAAAGCCGTCGGTCGCGGTTGTTACCATTTGGTAGCAGTCGTTAAGCCTTGTCGGAAGCCATCGGGCGGCATAAAAGTTTCCGACACTTGGGTTAGCCACTAACCCCTCCACCAATCCGCACTGGAGCAGCGTGGTGGAGTATGCTCTAGACCTCAGGTGTGAGGAGAGACCCGTGCTCAGTAGTGGGCCATTAATGGGTTGAAGGCATAGCGAATCGAAGTTGAAGCCATGGCGGTAAATGCGAAAAATGACGTTTAAAAGTGTATTTAAAAATACCTACATGAAATAAATGATTTGAGTTTAGAGTTCAGATAAATCCAAACTTACCATTGACTTGTGTGACCACGTTGTAGGCGAGCTGGTGTGTACCCGCGAAGCTGGCCGACCGCTTGTGCCGCGGACCCTCCTTCGGACTTTGAACCCTGGACGTCACGACCAGGTTAATATCATCGTCGATACCAACATTTTAACTGTGACGTGTACCCACGATTTTTTACCATCGGACCCAGCGTGCGGAGCGAGGGGCGCTAGTTCGATTCCCGATTTTAATGTGACTCGGGTCTCGGAAGGTGATGTCGTATTTTGTGTTAATATTTTTTTATTTAATTAAAATGGTATAATTTCGCGATTACCAAGTCTTAGGGTCAAAAAATCTGTCCAAAATACTATAATCGTGAGTACGCATTACAGATTTTTTTGATGAAGGCTTCTTATAACTACATTATGAAGTGCAACATAAAAAGAAGCTAAGATAAGTAGAAGAACTAAACTAAGTAAATAGAAGCAAACAAAAAAGAAAATAAATAAATGTAACCTCAGGTACCCTTCAGTGGATTCGCTGTAGGACGCGGGCGAACGCCGGCGCATGCGCGCGAAGTACGGCGCGTCGCTCGCTGGAACAAACGTACAATTATTATATAATATCATTATAAATTTTTTATAGAATGAAGGTAGCAAACGGGCATGCAGCACTACCCTTTCGCTGTCGCCATGAAAACTGTGACCGACCTAGAGCAACACCCAAATGGTGACTAGGATATTAAGTCCCGCCTCTTGTACCACATTCATTTTTGCTATAATAAAGTTTAAATAAATAAATAAATGTTCGCCTGTATAAAAGTGTAACCGTATAATGGCAGGCGGCAGTTACCTCCCGAGGAAGCGGCCCGCCGCCGCATGTGCACGTTCCTGGCCTCCGGATGGTCCCCGTCAGCCTCCGAGCCGAGCTTATCTTCGGGCGCGGTGTCCCACACCTGCGCCACATGCAATGGTTACAACATTACGTAACGGTGGAAATTTATACCTCTACTAGAAGATCAGAAGGAAATGGTGATATGAGGTGTGGTGAACCAAAAATCGGTCTCTTACCGGTTCTTTGAGCTCTTCGTGAAGCTGATCCATGAAACACCTCAGGAACTCCTGCGTGTCGTGCTGGTGGTAGCCGCGGAACATCGGGTGGACCTGCCCGTGCACAACATGCCATTTAAACGTGTACATACGTGTAAACCTATTGCTCACCGTTACCAATATTATACATATACTAGCGACCCGCCCTCGCTTCGCTTCGGGAAACTTATTCGTTCAGTTTAAAAGATATTTGGATATTTTATATATTTTGGATAATTCACACTATATCTTTATAAATTATAGCCTATGTGTTATTGTGATGTGTAAGGTATATTATTGTAAAGTTTCAGCAAAAATCAATTCGATAGTTTTTGCATGAAAGAGTAACAAACATTCATACCTACATCCATACAAACTTTCGCATTTATAATATTATTAGGATTAACGCGCTCCTAACGCCATCTACACCGCTTATTTGGTTAAAACGTGTTTTCCCACGGTAATGGGATATTTTTAAGCGAAAAAAAATAGCCCATGTCACTCTTCAGCCGTTCAATCAACTCCCATACTAGAAATCACTATTGTCCGTTGCTGCGTTTTGACGTGTGTGTTCCTTGGGGAGTGTAGGGGAGCACTAATAGAGATTTTTTGTAAATTTCCCCTCCCCCTATAAAATGATAAAAAGGGGATAAATTGATTTTTTTTATTTCTTCAATGGATTCACTTGAACCTTTGTACGTAGGTTCCTCAAGTGACGCATGTGAGCACTAAAAAAGGATTTTTGGAATCTAATGGACACAGCCTTCTTATTTTAAATGCAATGGAGATATTAGGCCTTAGGATAAGGTTAAAATCAATACAATAGCAATAAAAATTCAATATATATGTTTAATAAACATAATTAGTACATAACAATACTTACATTCCGTATCCCGTATAATATGCCGTTGGGCACAACGTAGCCTCTAGTTTTTCTACTCCACATTTCTTTAATTAGTTTTTGGTATGCTCTGAAAAAATATAAATTTTGTTGAAAAACAAACAAACAAATTTAAAACATAGTGCTGTGAGGGTGTTGTGTAATAGTGAAGGAACTGCCGATTCGGCATCATCGCGACCGTGAAAACAATATAGCTCAGTTTCAGCACTTCGTGGGAAGGACATAAAAGAAAGATACAAAAATGACGATCGTTTAAGTGATTACGTCATAGAGAAACATTGATGGAAACACGTTGTCGCGTATTCAACATTTGTTATAAATAATGGCTTCCGTCGAGGTGGGCGGGGGTTATTGTAAAAGTTCTCGAAGAACTTCCAGTAGCAGAACTATTCTAATTGATAGCTGAGCTAGCTCTGACGTCACGATCTTACGTCATGCTCTGACGTCAGTGGAACGGAAAGCTACTTCGTGCGCGCTGCCCATCAATTTATAAGACGTTGTCACGTCAAAAAGATTTATTCAAGATACCCACACATATAACTTAGAATAGACACTACACATTAAAAAAACGGTTGACAGTACGAGTTCCAATGTACTCCTCAATAGTATTAATTAGTTACCTATAATTAATTATTTACTTCAAGGTTGTAACTTCAAGGTTGCACTGTAATATTCAATAAAAAAAAAAATTGCCTTAGATTTCGGTCTTTGAAGCTGCACGGATATATTAAGGGTATGAGTAATCGTTTATTATTTTTACTTAAACAGTGGAACATCTAATGCTAAATGGTCATTGTTGTTCATGGTCACCATGGTCATTATCATGGCCACACAGCGTCTCACCGGCTAAGTCCCGGCTTCTTGTCCCCGGCGAGTATGTTGACGGCGGCGGCGCACTCCAGGAAGTACGAGGTGAGCGGCGGGGTGTTGGCCAGGGCCTGCAGCGCCGCGTTCATGTAGCACGTGTTGCCCATGTTCTGCAGACCCACCAACCCTGCGACCATCGACAATATGACTGACTGAAGGGACTGACGTAAGTGCAGACAAGACCTGATGGTAAGTGGATATCGTCACCTATGGACACCAGCACCGCCAGAGTCACTAATACAACGCCGGCCTTGAAGAACTCTTTTAGGAGAACTCTTTTTATACCTTTTTGATGAACCCTCGCGTTTTCGCGCAAGATTTCTACACCGCTCGCATACAAATTCCGAGCTCGTGCGCTCCAAGGCCTCGATTGACGGAAAATCTACCTTTGCTATTGTTTCTATTTCACCGTCATCATCATCGCAATCGCAACCCATAGCTGTCCCACTGTTGGGCGCGGCTCTCCTCTCACAATGTGAAGGTGAAGGTGTGAATGTGAAGGGTACGACAATACTCCATCGCGCTGTCAAGAGCGTAGGTAAGTAGGTAGGTGGATGGGGTAACCGCTAGTGGCAAACATTTCTTTAGCGCTTCCGTGCTTCGGAGGGCACGAAAACCGTGTCGGAAGACTACGGTCGGGACAATCATAGCTGTGGACGCCCAGAGCCTCACAAGACTCGTGCCGTGTGTATAAAAAAGTTGATACCTGTCATTAGCGCGCGAAAAGCGGTACATTCAAATTTGGCGTACTGGCTAACTTTTCATGTAGCTATTTCCCTATGTCTCATACGTTTCGTAATTATCTTTCTCATACATAATGACATAAAAAAGTCATAGGAGTGGGATCCAAAAGTGCAACTCGCGTAGTATGAACGTGACGCATCTATACCCATACCATACCTCTTGGCCTGGTCTCGTCGTCATAATCCATATCATCTGGGTCCAGGTCGTCATCGTCCGCAACGCTGATCCCCGGCGAACCCAGACACCCGCTGGCCAACGTGCCGTCCAGGGATGTTGAATCTGGACTCATCTGGATCGTAACAGTGAATTAATGGTTACGTTACACGGGCCTTTTCGAAAGGAAATAATAAAAAGTCGAAATAGACTTTACGTTAAATATATCGCACGTTCGGTGCTACGACGTCACTTATGCAATTTTTGTCAAAATTGATCCGACTGAGAAAAAAAGGACTGATCTCATACTCGTACCTGGGACCCCCAGAGGTTTCGAAATAGCTTATGAAGATACCCGCTTTTTGGGTTCAATAACACGTTTAGGCCCCATAAGAAGGCCGGAAACCCATCCATTTGTAAGGCACTTACCCTGCCCTGCTGCGACAGAGCCGCTCTGGCGTAAACCTCTTTTTCGCACTGGTAACACCATATCCGCTCCGTCGATATGTTCATATGAACACAATGGTGGGGGTAGTTCTGCAATTAAATAAAACGTCAAACATCTTTATTTCAGACGATATTAAATTTTAAGATATCATAATGTACCGTCTTGATGGTTACCCTAATAAAATAAAACCGGTTGCGTCATCTAGTACCGACTTCCGATGTCAATGTTTTCATATTACATATCTTGGTACTTGTACGTAAACATTGACAACCACCAACAGCCACACTACCACTAGACTCATAATGTTTGATTTTCCGTATGGAGAACATTCAGACCACTAGCTGAGGTAAGACGAGCGGGGGGACTGGCTAATTAAACGCTGTGATTGGCTAATTCAAGGCCACACGAAACGTTGGAAAGAATTAGATTAATTTAAGCAACGGGAAAGAACGAGACGGCACGAATTTATATCAGTACTATAAGCCCGATGTGTTGTTTGAAACCATTCGTCTGTTATTAGGAGTCTAGTGGCTGTGTGGTCGGTGTATCAGCCTAATGTTTATAATGTTTGTAATAACATCTTTATTTCAGACGATATTAAATTTTAAGATATCATAATGTACTGTCTTGATGGTTACTTCCGATGTCAATGTTTTCATATTATCCTGGTACTTGATCATAAACATTGACAACATATTACAGTTCAATCAAACCTCCTCATCACTTATGCTGTCCTGATTAAAATCTTATAATTATGGAAATTGACACCATTTACAGATTCCTTTGACCTTTAACTACACGTTTGTGACAAAGTCTTAAATAAAATGAGAACAGGCCAACAAGATAGAAAGAACTCCTGGTCATGAAAATGGTAAAAAAATCTCCATTAATAAATAACTCCTGACTTAGATTTCATAATGTGTTTCCATTACTCTACGATTTCCATAGACAATTTAGAAGATTTCTTCTATCACGTAACTCATATCGCAAGCTTCTTTATGGAACTTTTCTTTGTTCTATTAATCTTAATTCTAAGTTACTACTTGATGCCATCCCACTTGATGATAAGGGGAGCCATAGATTTTGGTGGTAAAACGCAGTAACTTAGTAGACTATTCGCTCATTCCAAAAACTATTACCTACTCTGTACACTCAATTTCTGGAGTGCAACGATTTACAACAAAGGCATCAAACTCGCGGATCATGAATGCGTCGGCGAATAATATCTTTGGTCTCCGGTCCAGTCAATAAAACGTACTTACAGTACAAACTCAAACTCAAATCATTTATTTCACGTAGGTATTTTGCATACACTTGTGAACGTCATTTTTTGCATTTACCACCGTTTCGCTAAGGTGCCTATAAATCTTAGAGGAGAAAAAGAAACGGCGAAAGAAAACTCCTCGGCACATCTTTTAAAAATAGTGCTTAAAAACGAATTACAATATTTTTGCTAGGTCCTACCATTTTATACCTAAATACTAACTTGAGCGGAACTGGTCTATTACCAAGCATCCTTGTCATTAATATTACAGTATTACTGACCTGACCGAGTTGCAACCAAGTCGATTTTGAATGTATTTTTTTCGTAAATATTAATAGCGTTGGCGTAATGGTCACCATGCTGGACGAAGGGACTATACCCTTGGAAGGGTTCGATTCCCAGCGAGGCGGAAAGAATGATGAGTTTAAATTTCTGTTCTCGGTCTGGGTGTTTGCCCTTGTCTTTGTGTGTTGTCCATGGCATCCAGGACACAGGGAATCCTAGTGTGGGGGGAATCCTTCCAGGGAATCCTATGAGCGTATAGCGGTTTAAAAAAATGTTACCTTTATGGTGATGACGTTACTATGATGATTATGGTATGATATGGATGGTATGATAGTTGGTACTTCATCATTGCAACCCAAAAATGTCCCACTGCCGGGCATGGGTCTCCTCTCACAGAGTGAGGGGTATAGGCCATGGTCCACCACGTTGGCCAAGCGTGAATTGGCGGAAGTCACAAACTTTTCAATTATGGAAAACTCGCAGGTATGCAGGTTTCCTCGCGAGTTCCCTTTACTGAAGCAAGTGATAATTAAATTCTAATATGCACATAATTTATGAAAATTAGAGGTGCGAGCGGGATTCCAACCTAGGTCCCTCTGCTCGGGAAGACCAACGTACAAAACCAATAGGTTATCGATTATAGATTTATAATACATGTATGATGTAGAAGTTATTACAGTTTTTTGTCAGTCTATACTATTTACGAAAAGACCACTAAACATATTACTTTGGACCTTGGCATACCAATTACATAACAACTAATATTATAAATTTAGCACATCTAATATCACGCCCTCGCTTCGCTTCGGTAAACCTATAACTATGTGTTTATGTGGCATGATATAAATAAGACATATATTTATGTATTGCAAATAAACACCTGAACTTTTCACAGCACATATTTTGATTAAATACTCTATCAACGATGCAATTATGCCGAGGGATCTCGTACAAAATAATTCTCATGCAGCTGAAAGTTATTTAGTTTAACCTGTAAATTACATCTTTGACACTGTACACTGTACCCAAATACAAACCAACGAGAATCAACTGGTACATAGATACCGCATGTCCATATCTAATCACTTAAGTAAATTAAACGGACGATGCTACATTACATTGGCTACGCCAACGTTGATTCACTGACCATTCCACACAATGACTTGTTAATATAATGACATAATGCTTACTTGGTAACAACAGTACATACTTTATTGAGATCTCAGACAGATATAGTCCATATTTATTAACCAATTTTACAATAAATAAATATTTTAACTGTAACGGGTATTCACGATTAGGATTGATTGATTAATAAAAAATAAAACCCGTCACGTGTGAGTCGGACTTGCCGCACTTAGGGTTCCGTACCACCAAGCAATATTAACTCTAAATATTTGGTCATCAACAAGACACAATGTAGAAAAACCCCATTTTTACGTTAACTTTCATTGTAAGGGGGTCCCCTTCGGAATGTAATTTTTTATTATTTGTTGTGATAGCGGCTTTAGTAACACGTAAGTACCTATTCTGTGAAAATTTCAAGATTCTACCTATTTTCGTTCATGAGATAGAACTCTGTGATATACAAACAAACAGACAGCGGAGGCTGAGGGAGGGGAGGAGGGAGGGGAGGAGGGAGGATAGTAATAGGACTCAGTTTTTACAGAACCATAAAAAAACAATGTTCATAAAAAACGATCATAAATTGAAAACTACTGGGCCAAACTACGTTAAATTTTTGTCGGACCAAATGGCAACTATTCCGCATCAAACTGTAGAAGAATCACGTAAATCGGACCATAAATCTCTGCGTTATCGGTGAACATACATAAAAAAATACCAATAGAATTGAGAACCACCTACTTTTAGAAGTCGGTTAAAAAAGAGACATTCAGCTCGCAATCTTAAGTAATTTTGTCATGAAATGATAGATATATAGGTACATTATTTGTTAAACATCATCTTCATCTTTCCACACCGTATGCTTCAATAGATTTAAGGATATATTTAACTATCTTTCACAAAACCGATACAGACAAAAGACCTATTAGTGCTTTAAAGTGACCAATAAATAGATGCTAACACACACATACCCCCGCACTAGGATTCCCTGTGTCGCTGGTAGCATGAACAACACAAAATAACACATCACTAACACCCATGACCCGAGCACAAATATTTATCTGACCAAAGAAAAAGACCAAAACAAATGCCCCTCAGTTAAAACAACTCACTCGAGCCCACATAACATTACGCCAAGTACAAAGCTATTGTAATCAGCTCAGCGTGTATGACTAAGCATGTTTGCAGTAAATGTTCGTATTTCTGTAATGCCATTTTAGTAAAGATATATGATTTGTTCGAAACAAAAGTGGTTTATGTAATTGGGTTACTGACTGGTATTAAGTGGTCTGAAACTCTGCAAGTCATAATAAAATGACAAAGGTATCCAATTTGCTGTGTTAGAATTATTCACACATGTAATAAAACATTTTTGCCCATTTGTCTTTGGTTTGGTTGCAGGTAAAACTAATTAATTGTGGTGATTTTCAACTAAAATTCAGTGCTTGTTTTATTTCAATCAATTCATAAGGACAAATATTATGTCAGTTTAAATAATCACGTTAACAATTTTCTAGTGTGGGTACTAAGGGACAGCTTTCTAGAAGTTTACTAGTGCACAATAATTTTATTTCTAAGATGGTAACAATGTACAGTATGTATATATATATTTTTGGTGCCTATATTATGAGTATACAGTATTTTTTAATAACAATAGTAACATCCATTGACAGGCTGGGTACATTTAAAAAACGCACCTATATTATTATTAAAGATGTTTCTTTTTCGTAAATATAATAATTCTGTTTTTATAGATACCATGTTACCTAAGAAATAAATATAAATAAAACAAGGCCACCCTGTATGTTTGATAATTGATAAGAATTTAATAGCCAGTGAAAGGCAATTAAAATATAACAATAGTTTCTTTCTATGCAAAACAATAAAGTATGCTATTGTATTTGAAAAGTATGATTAAATACAGTGCCTTCACTTTATTAATGGCTAAGCAATTTCTATGTTATCTTTGTGTTTTGGTTGTGTTTATAAAAGAAAATTAATTTAAAAAACATGAATATTAATTTTTTTAAACACAAATGCAAACTAAGTCACACCCCCATGCTAGGATTCTTTTGGTAACGGGTTTTACTTCTATGGACCAGCGCTAGCCCTATATGAGGGTAGAGACATGTCTTTCAGCACCCCTTGGCTGACGCATTTACTTCACGTAAATAGTATTCCAATTTTATTATTGGCGGTCCTAGCAAAATTTTTAGGCGAAATGGCCTAGCCATTTTTGACACATTGGCGCCTAAAGCGACAGCACTTAACGCTTTACCCCAGGCCCAGGCCTAGGTTAAACTTATACAAATGAAACAAATACATGAACAACTTGAACTAAACAAATATTTAGTAATGTAGATCTACAATGGATCCAGGGTCCCTTATCTGTGCTTACGGGGTCACTACTAAGTAGGCCGCATTGTGAGGTTTATTTTAAGTAATATGACTTACCCTTTGGTGTATAGTGCTGTGGTCATTTTTGACTTCAGAGCATCCAATGTGGTGGCATTCAGGTTGTAGACAGATCCAGAGGTTGGGACCAGGGCAACCACAGTCGAGGCATGTTAATGTCTAAAAATATGGATTGATTTCATTAGTATGGTTCCATTTCACTATGTCTTGGGGTACAGTGAAGAACATATGAATCAAATACTTTTTTATAAATGAACAACATTTTTTTTCTCCCTTATCAATTTTTTCCTGATTGGCAATGCATTAGTGATGCGTTAGGTGTAATTGAGGTCTTGGAGTTGATGGTGACCTTACCATTAGGTCCGCTCAGCTGCTAGATACCCAAATATTTACATATAAAAGAAATGTCAATGAAAGCAGTGCTACTTGTCTGAACTGAAATATACAGAACTCAGAAAAATCATAAAACTTCTTTGAAGAATTTCATAGCAAATTCCACCATACCAATTACATAATTATTTATATGTTTTCTTTTTCCTTTCTTTTATATCCCACAATTTGGATACTACATATCGAGGCACTAGGCTTCTGTTGTTATACAGATTAAATTAATATAATACATCTCGCACTTAACTGTTAAACATCACAATGAATTTGAATAGGAATGATGTATTTGAATACACATAAGAATTCACAGTACCTATATGTACTACAATAAGCAAGTAAAGAAGTTGTGTGTCTGCAAATACAAGTGAACGTAGCTTGTATTATTTACACTCAAATATAATAGTTCCGTTTAAAATACAATCAAATTGTATTCATTACGTATGTGCTTTTATCCTGATATCATTAAACTGAAAAATATTTAGGTTCTTATGGGATATGTCGGATTCCAGTGAGGTCTCTACACTTAAACGATTAACCCTGTCTGGCTAGCCACTGTTCACTTGCTTGAGTCAGTCATGAAATTACTTATTGTGTGTGGTTGGAGGCTTTAGGTCAGTGTTTATTTTATTACACTTGATTCTAAATCATAATTGGACATAGTTCTGCCACTATAATTGTAATTTATGACTTAGTAGCCCAACCTATATTGCATGGGGTATACAAGACCTATGGGTTGAACTTAAATCTTGATTTTCTCAAAATGTTATGTTTGTGGATTGAAACATTTTTCAGGAACTACATCCAATTATAGTCATGCTAGTTAGCTAACATAAAAAGCTAAAATTGACTTCTGCGCAGCGATCCGAACAAAGTTCAGAGCGGCCTAGATCCGCTGACCGTACTATACTTCCTTTATTTCTTCTTTTGACACTGGCAAAACACTAATATGTTGTCTTTGGAGTGAACAATGTCCTTACGTGATGTTGACCACTTGCCAATAGGTGACTAGCCTGTCATTTGTTGCATAAAAAAATGACTTGCATAATGTTTCAACTTTTCCCTGTTTACAATCTGATATATCGTCATCTTCTCTTAAATATTCATCTTTTGCTAGTAAATCTAAATTTTTCTTTAACTCAAAGGTTTCAATTATCTGCCCTGTTTCATAAGCATGCAATCTGAGAAATATATTGTAGTCCATGGCAACTTAGTTAAGCATTTACCGTTAAGCAACATAAAACTGATGAATGGCATTTCTGTACATGTTATCAAGAGGAATATTACTCTTGAATGCACATGATTTACAGATAAACCAAGATAAACAATAGATTGTAACTTTTTAACATTACTATCTATTGTATAATTTCCTTGGTCTAGCTCTAGATTATCAACATACATGAATCAATATTTTAGTGTCTTGATTTTTAATCAGACTGCTTTTTAGCGTTTGGATATTTACAAATAACCTGTTCTTTTTTCTACTCTGTACAAGTTAGTCCTTGACTAAAATCCCAACTGATAGAAAGTGGCAAAGTAGCTCTTAGATTGTAAAGCACGCTAACATAAAACAAACCTATTTATTCTTGAGATAAAGACTATAATCGAACGGTAATACCTACGCAGCAAGTTATTCCATTCCTTCAGACATATGTACTGGAGAGATGTTCACAAAGAAAGGTTGGATACTCACCATACATCAGCTTGCTTGATGGTAGAAAGGTTATCGGATGGTATTTTAATTTGAGGGTCTTATTATCTTTTTTTTGTTTTTGGTTAACTTTTATTCCTACAACCCTAGCTCCAGGGATAGATATCTTATTAGAAATACGAAAGGTTGAATTCCACATTGAGACCAAAATTTGAGATAAATGTAGATTCAATTTATGTAAAATTAGTGTTTAACAATCTGGACAGACTTTCATATAATATTAATAAAGTAACCTTTCTCTAATAACTAACTAACTAACTCATAGGCAGCAGCGGAAGAGTGGTGTTGCATGGTTGTTTGCTACCTTAATTCCATTAAAAACTTTAGAACTTTCAACAATTCTTATTGTTTACAAACTAAAGCACCTATTCTATGAATATTAATGAGTCTAATATTATGTTAAGACTGCTAAGAGTTGTTTGAAGTTTATTTATGACTCCAATTGCATCACTATCTTACATAAAGAGTGTCCATTACATATTCATAACATTCATGTTACCTAAGTCCAAATGTTAAAAGCTGATGTTTTACATACTGTTATGTTTGTTAGCCTATGTACTAGGAGACTAATGTAAACAATAGGAACTAATGGAGTACCAAGTATACATGTGTACAGCTATGTTAGATCAAGTTTCATCGGATAGAGTACGCGCCGGCAACTACGTTGCATAATTTAAGCTTAAGTAAGGAATGTTAATTACCAATTACAATGACATTACTGTTGAGGTTATAAACCATTACAATCAAGTTGTATTACCTCCTTAGACTGCCACAGCTCCCGCCCGAGGACGTGAACCAACTTGTTTAAATGTTCACACGTCACGCATTTATCCATAGTAGAAAATAACTACCTTTGTTGCCCACTTAGAATACGTAAATACGATCTAATGAACCACAATAGTCTTGTAAATAAAAATCATCTTCTAGAGTATGGGAGCACGGTATAGAAAATTGAATTTGATAGCGAAAGAATCAAAACAGTTAATGAGAGAACACATGTCGTAAAAGGTCGTAGTAATTGAATTAAAATACAAAAATTTCCTACAACAAATTGTTCCGTGACGAGCGAAATGAAAAATCAGTCCAAAGAGTAAATTATTACAAGAGACTACAGAATATAGAGAATAGAGAATCAGTGATCAGTCAGTCATTAATTTTTTATAAAGAAAATTTAACGGCCTTAGACGTCATATTTTTGGCCTAATATTATTTAGGTAATACCATAGGTAATACTAGTGGACAGGCAGACATAACTTTTTTATTTCTCAACCGATTGAAATAAAACAAACACTAAATGTAAAAAAGTGAAGCTTACTAGCTCCACAGGTAAAACATATATATGATTCAGTTTACTGAGTGTTTCTTGTCGGTTCACATTCAACCAGCGTTTCATAAGAAACCATTTATGTTTGCGGTGTTGTAGAAGGGTGATTTCATAAAAAAAAACGATATTTCACGGTCTTTACTGACTTGTGTGGCCATTTCAATGAATATTTTTTGTAATTTAATAATTTTTACAGTCTATCTAGGACCTGATTGCATTTAGC
Source organism: Ochlodes sylvanus (assembly GCA_905404295.2). Classification (NCBI taxonomy): domain Eukaryota; kingdom Metazoa; phylum Arthropoda; class Insecta; order Lepidoptera; family Hesperiidae; genus Ochlodes; species Ochlodes sylvanus. Next base: position 4,472,494 of record FR990149.1, read on the forward strand.
GCCATAGAGTTATAGTAGTCTATAATGGGCGCGTTTCATTAGGCGAGACGTCCAAAACATTCGTTTTCTCTAAAAAAGATTAATTGACGTTGACAGCTTGACATTGACAATGATAGATGACAGTCAATCAACTGACAATTTTATTAACCTACATATTTTCAAAATCGCTGAAAAACATTTTCGAATCTCAACTCAAACCATATAGAAAACGACGATAAATCGAGTAAAATTTAATATTCATAATGACATCAGCGTCTTCGAGCAGCGCTCGTTCGCTATTTGCTGAATCGAAACAACGGTTGGCGGAGCGTGTACAAGTCAACATGAACAACATAGCTTCATTGTCTCGACAAATACAAAGGGGGTCCAAATCTAACGAGGTATATCAATTCAACATTACTCAGACTACTGTAATGAAATTAAAAATAAACAAAAGTTATCGGCTGTTAGTATTTAGACTGTAATCTGTTTGAAAAATGTGTCTCGGTCAATGTTGTAGAGCTACCTACTAAAAATGCGACCAAAAAGTATGCAGGGGACTTTCAAATTTTAAGCACCCTTTTTAATTACATATTTGGAATGAGAATCGAACACTGAGTACCCCCATGAATAATTATGTCAAGTGACTAAAAAATCACCTTGTATAGTACAAGACTAACCAATTATTAACAGTTCCTGTCCCAGTCCTCATCCTTGGCTGTGACTGGGACATTTTTTTCGCGATTTTAGTATGAGACCCAATTTCCATAGTAATAACAAGTCAATGTTATCAGCATTGAAATTGTCATCTATGTATATTCTAAGAACACAGTTTTTGTAAATTAAGCATATGATTTATCACTTATTATGAGATTGTAGTAAATATAAATAGATTCTAAAAACAATGTTATCATTCCAGCTGTTAATGAAAGCAGCTCGTGAAATGGCCGCCTCAGAGAGCCTCATAGAAAACACAGAAGAAAACTTAAAGAAAATGCAGCTAATCGCTGTCCACATTGGCTACCAGTTTGAGAATATTCACAAGTCTGCTCAAATGCTTACCGAGATCAGTGAACAGGTTGCCAGCATGCAGAGATAATAAATTATCATACAATTCCAGGATTACAATTTCTCATGTTACAATTTATACAACACAAGAAAAAGTGCATAGCCAAAGTGATAGCCAAGATGTTTGAACGTTGGACTCCCGAATAGGGGCTTGAATTGGAATCCTGCAAACACCTGCACACCACACACACTCCACACTGCACACACCTGCAAGATCCTGCACACAAACAAAATGGTGTGTGTCGTCGTTCATTATCCGCACTGTGAAGGACTGGAATAGCTGGCCTGGTGTTCGGCTGATGGTATTCCCACCTGCGTATAATGTGGGAGTCTTCATGAGGAGGGTGAATAGGCTTTTAATAAGTTAGTGCGTCCAACATCCCTGACTTCATCGCCACTTACCATCAGGTGGGATTGTTGTCAAGCATTAAGTTATCATCTGTAAAAAAACACCATTCGGTTTTCAAAAATGATGTAGATACCAAGTACTGTTTTTGATACCAAGTCCTGGAGTTAGCTGTCTCTGGTTCTGACTAATATGGATATACATAGTTGATATTGATTCCAACAAGAACTCGATGCTAGTGATGTGACATGGTAATCAATAATGGGTATCGAGATACTAGACCAGAAGCACCAATATATGGAAAATATATAATCTTACTTACATATCAAAAACAAAAGCAAAGTTAATATTATAAGTAAATATAGATTACAGTACTTAGGTTCATTGGCTAAAAAGGAAACCATCAAATTTAGTGCATGAAAAGTATGACAAGTTATAATTATGAATGAACATAAAAATATATTTTTCGCCTTATTATTTATTAAGATACATACTTATTATTTATTATATACATTGTACGTAACTGAAATACTAAAATCTAAATCTAATCTAAATCCTTAGCGTACCATCTTCATTTTCTTGTCCTCTTTCACAAACTTCATCTCCCATATCATCATTGTCACCAATTTCTTCGCTTCCGTTTTGATTCAATAGATGAATTTCGTCTTGGTCTATGTTGCTCAGAACCTTTTGGTAATATCCTAATTCCGACTGCTTATCCCACTCATCACCGTAGTGTTTTTTAAGAAGGTTTCGCACATCTCTGAGTTTTAATGCTTTAATAATAATTCCTTTTGGAATGATTGCTGGCTTCAGCATCTCGGCCTTTTTGTTTTAACGACAGATACTTTTTGGGTTACATACCTACTTACGTCAGAATTGTAAAACAGTTCACCACGTACCACAACATTCCCCAGCACTTTTGTCCTACGAATAATGACTCGTTTGTACTGCGATATTTTAAAATGTAGTTGTGCCGGTGCTTTGATTATTGCTTGGGCAGTAGTTTTCCAGTAAAGGACTTCAGTTTCGTCGAGTCTTGTCACTGTCGCATTTTTGCTAATCTGGTTAATATATTCTGTAGGATCCGTGATAACTTATTTTCTTCTTATGTTTTTTTAGATATTTCCGAACACCCTATCAGCGGGCATAAAGGAATGTCCAGTAACTGGAAATACTAATTCCAGTTTTTTTATTGACGGATTTTGGAGAAACAATTTGCGCACATTGATACCATCACAAGATTTTTATTTTGTCCAGCGCAATCATTACGCTACTAAACGCACGTGAGAAATGTTCGTCAAATCACTTTTATTTAATCGGTCATACGAGTAGACGGCGGATGCTATCTGATTTGCACCTTTTGCATATTCGTCTTCCGTCCACACATAGCAGAACGTATTTTTATTCAAATGGTCTTTGGACGATCCCTGTACTACTGTAAAATTGTATAGATATAGCTGTCTGCTATCGCTATCTACAGCGTAGATCGGGTACTTTTGGCAATACCAAGTGTTTCTGGCAATCAAAGGAGAATGTAGCTATTTGGTCTTTTTTCTCTCGGAGAATTTTGTAAAAAGCCTGCGATTTCAGTTTGTGAACTCTTTGCTGTATAATCAATTTCTTTTTTACTCTCAATAATTATTCTCCGTTTTATTCTTTCTAACATTTCATTGCATAGAAATAGCTGTTTGATACCAAACGGTCCACCTAACATGTACAAATTTATATAAGGATTCCTTATCCAAATTTCTATTCCCTATTAAGGAATAAAATGGCATTCATAGTTATAGATCTACCAGGGTATGGATTTAGCTGGCTTTGATTCTATACCATACAATATGCAAGAGACTTGACAAATTGAGAAGAGGAACAGAGCTGATGGCCATTGTGCACGGCAGCATTAGGCTGAGCATATTTAAAATACTTGATTATACTTACTGTGTAATGTAAATAATCTACTCATTAAATCATTATTTGGAAGATACTGGATTATCATTAATTTGACTGTACCTACTTATAATTTATTTCAGTAGTGGGCTAAAGTTTAATTACATGTAGGTATAATAGTTACAAATGTTAGTATTATAATTATACTAAATTAGTTATAGGTATCATTGTTATACATAGTCCAATTGGATAAAAAAAAATGTTTATTCTCACTATTTCTGTTGACAGAATAGATACCTATGTAATACATAAGTTTAACATATTCGTATACATGTAAATATTAGTAAACTATTATCTACATTTCATACTGCCGTATGGTAATGTATGACATTGAAATCCCGAAGGTCCGTTACCGTCTTCATAGAAACGCAGCAGGATGCAACCGCGATATTTCACGACAACTTAATTACGTGTCGTTGACACCTTTGACAGTCAATAATATTATTTATTTACTTGAACTTTGCGTTTGCGCATCATTCTCGAGACTGTGTCCAGTGCGCAAGCGCAGATTATCTGTTTTTCTACAATCTATAATACAATGAGCAATCCGTGGGAAACTGTCATGAAGAATATTTTTTAATCCACATTTTTAAATGTCAACAGCTAGTTTGTTAAGTACCAGTCTAACGAACTGATTAGTCTTGGTGGTAAGGGATGATCAAAGATATTATCATTTAATAAATTATTATTATTTATAGGTATTATTATAAATTATTATTACAAAGGTATTTTTTTAATCATGTAATTATGTGTTAATTAGAAGAATTGGTAAAAAGTTCTAATCCTATCCTATTAATATTATAAATGCGTAAGTTTGTATGGATGTATGAATGTTTCTTAGATACATACTCTTTCACGCAGAAACTACAAAATGGATTTTGCTGAAACTACACATCAGAAGCAAGCAGTGATAGCCGTGTGGTTGAACGTTGGACTGCCGAACTGGAGGTTCCGGGTTCAAACCCCGCACGCACCACTAATTTTCAAAAATTATGTGCGTATTAAAATTTAATTATCACTTGCTTCGGTGAAGGAAAACATCGTGAGGAAACCTGCACACCTGAGAGTTCTCCATAATGTTCTCAAAGGTGTGTGAAGTCCGCCAATCCGCACTTGGCCAGCGTGGTGGACTATGGCCTATACCCCTCTCATTGTGAGTGGAGACCCGTGCCCAGCAGTGGGACAGTTATGGGTTGTGATGATGATGATGATGACACATCAGAATAACACATAAGCTATAATTTATAAAGAAAAGATATAGTGTGAATTATCACTAAATCTTTGCAATCTGGGTCGATAACTAACAATAAAATCACTGAAGCATTGTCGGCCCAAAATATAAAAAATAGAAATCTATAATGAATAAAGTAGGTACCAACCGAACATAGTAAGTAAGTTTGTTTTTACTTTTTTTTTTGTTCCATCATCTTCATGTCTCTGAAATGTTTTCTACCATCCCTGAAGGTCTTTAGGGCTCATGAGGACGTCATAGCCCACTTTGAGTAATACCTACTGCTCCTGAGTTTTTATAATTATGGTAGACATCTGTAGAAACTAGAAAAGGCGGTATTGACGTTAAAACCTCGTCAATGGACACAGGCACACATCAGTCTAGTCTTATAGGACCAGGAAGTGATGAAACCACGAGCGAGCTTTGTCCGAACCAGGAGAAAGTAATGGTCGCTGGTTAGTCTGATTCGAGCGTACCTACTCATTTTTCCGTTGTGCTTTACACTTCCGCGGACACATAATTCAAATTCTGTATTTTATCATATAAGAGCGCACACAACAGGTTAAAGAAGAAAAAATGAACAGACCAACGACCAACCAACCAACTGTTTAAAAGATCTAATGTAACTTTGTGGAAACATTCAGTACCTATTTCTTTCATTTTAATCGATTCACAAAAAATTATGTTAATACTTCGGTGAAAAACATCATCATCTCACCCCATAACTGTCCACTTTTGAGAACATTATAAACTTATTAAACTTTCAAGTGTGCAGGTTTGGTTTTTTTCCTTCACCGAAGTATTGTGATAATTAAATTCTAATACGCATATATTTTTTGGATTTGAAATTGGATTTGAACCCGGGCCTCCGGGAAGTCCAGTGTTCAAACCATTCGGCTATCACTGCTGCATCGGTGAACATAAAATCATTACGTTAATAACATTAGTATAGTACCTACTTACAATATTTGTTTGCGCACGCGCAGTTACCCTTAACCTAGACACGTGTCACTGTCAGCCAAGGTGAAGGTGTCACATCAGCGCTGACGCTCAAGTTGACATCATAACACTTGATTGCACTTTTAATGCGGAAGCTTATTGTGGTTGTCTACTTTAAACACACAACACTCGTATTCCGCGTCAATCACACGAGTTGATGAGTTTTTTTGTAAATAGTTAGCTAGCGAGTAGAGTTAATCTAATCGACTGCTCGCCACTAGACGAGATACTCAAAAATAGAGCCCCTTATGACAGTGTGGGTGTTGGTGATCGGTGACGTCTCGGAGTTAAAGATATGCATGGCGAAGACCACATAAGTACAATCACGTAACACACTTGTTTGACAAGTGCCATAACAAATACGAGTCGAACATGTCCACTATCAGATCTAAGGTATGCTTAAAATGGTGCGAATCGAATGCATAGGTACTTAAGCATGCTTACACAAAAGTAGCATTTGTGGCAAATGGAGCGTAAGGCGTTGTTGAAGTAACAATCGGGTACTAATAGGGTTACCATATAAAAATCATTAGTTCGGATAATTAGCTGGATAGTATCAAAAATTATGGACATTTCTATGACATTATCAAAATGTTTTTACATTTTAGTTACAAAACAAAATGTAGTATTTTTTGTTTAAAATTAGGTACTTCTTCATCACAACCCATAACTATCCCACTGCTGGGCACGGGTCTCCTCTCACAATGTGAGGGGTACCGGCCATAGTCCACCACGCTGGCCAAGTGCGGATTGGCGGACTTCACACACCTTTTGAGAACATTATGGAGAACTTTAGGTGTGCAGGTTTCCTCACGATGTTTTCCTTCACCGAAGCAAGTGATAATTAAATTTTAATACGCACATAATTTTTTTTAAATTAGTGGTGCGTGCGGGGTTTGAACCCATACCCCCTGGTTCGGGAGTCCAACGTTCAACCACACGGCTATCACTGCTTGTGGTTTAGGTATTAATTAATGAATGAAATAGGTAGGTACTTAAATATAATTTTAAGGGCGCCACTTACCGAATGATTGTTTCGTTTTTAAAGTAAAAACGTTATCGTTATAATTTATTTCTGATTTTTTATGCCGGACAAATCAAACGTCATAAAGCTAAATTCCAGGCATATCCGAACAAATATGCACATCGGGTGGTAACTCTAGGAAAAAAGGTTTAATTGCTGCCAATGAGCGAGGCATTCGGTTACGCAAGCTATTATGTGGCCCGCTTAGGAGGTTCGCCCACATTACCGAACTTGCCACTGCCTGGTTAGGCTTATCTTGTTTACAATTTTAGAATATAAATCATGAATCAAAATTGAAGTAGATCGGGAAAATTGGGAAATTATTGTAGACTTCGTCGTTCCTAGCACCAACTCGTAACACCAACGTAACACTGTATGTTTGCTTTACTTCAAATTCAATATTGTTCATAGTCCGATATTGTTGTTCAATTATAAATGTTTAACAATTTGTTCCTTACACTAATAAATCATAGGGCTTTTATCACGAAGTGCTTGACCCTTTAGTGAAGTGCTAAAATTAATTAAATTACTGAATGTCGTTTAACGATCAGTATTAATAGATTTAATGCTTTTAAATTAAATTATTGACCAATATATTTTATAACTATATTATAAATTACTGAATATGATTGAATCATCAATATTTAACGATTTGGAGTACTTATACATACATCACGAAAATCGAGGAAATAGGTCCGTGGGGATGTATGACTCACATTATTACAAAAATGTATTTATCATTTCCTTTATTGTTCTGAATATAATCTAAAAGAACATTAGGTATCTTCAAAGCAATTATTTGAATATAATTACAGAGAGACAAATGCCACTGGCTGAATTACTGATTAATATCCGCATTGAGTTTTACGCGTTGTTATTATCGACAAAGCAATTAGGTACCTTTAGGTATCTATTACAAAAACTCGTATTGTTAATTAAATCGAAACTTAGAAACCTATTTTAGGACATTGGGATTTTTAATACCTGAATTAGGTATAAGTATGTTAGTCTTTGGAGATCCAGTAGGTTCTAAAAAAAGGATTTGATTTTGTTATAACTCGCGCCAAAGTTTATGGCAGGCAGTTTTAGGATTTTCGTCTATTGCTTGTTGTAATGGTTGACTAGTTGGAGCCTAGTTATCATTTTCCGTATTTTGGACCTTTGCAAGTCTTACGATAATTTTTTCCTTACGAGTTCTAACTCTGGCTATGATTAAGTACCTACAATATTAGTTATATTTAAGAATGTGCGGGCTTTAAATTAGTTTTTAATTACTTCTCATAAATAAATATGCGTTTGCGACATTTGAATTGAAGACGCTACTTATCGAGTATGTAAATAGGTAATAAAGTTTGAAGGCTTAGACGAAATATAATTTCAAAAATAAACTATTACGACAAACTTAGTTAAATGATTTGAACATAAAACGTTCACCGATGCACTTAAATATTCTCCTCGCATATTATGCAAAATGTCAAGATTGATTGCCATCAAATTAGAAAGGAGCATCATTATTTTGCTAATAGAATGATATGAATCAATGAATGCTATGTATTGTAACATACTGATGGATTAGGGAGAGGGTTATGAGACTGCCGTTCAAAGGGTCCTAGGTTTTTAGACGATACACTCATAGCCCCACACTATTATTACTTGTGTCTTGGATACCATGGACTAGGCACAAAGACAAGGACAGGTGTCCTTGCCTGACCAGACCCGACAAGACCGAGAACAGAAATTTAAACTCATTCAAATTTCTCAGCGAGGCAGAAATTCGAAATTTAAAAATGCTAATAGCCGACAAACAATCATACCAGCCATCTGATGGTAAGCCACCTTCAGCTATGGTAATCGGTACCACTGTCAGCACCGATGCGTTGCAAAGAAAGTACCTACTGCGTCTCAAGCTGCTAGCCGAACTACAACAAGTTATTTGGCACCTGACTCAAGCGGGAGGGTGTTAGCTAGCCAGCGGGGCTCCAGCCCGAACCTAGAAGCGCTCATAGCCCGGCGGCTTGCGGTGATCGACAAAGTTAATAAGCAACAGCGCTACTGCTAGTGGCAAAATATCATGAGCGCTTCAGTGCTTCCGTGCGTCGGATACCTTTCGGGCGGCATAATAATTTCCGACACTTGGGTTGGCCACTAACCCCTCCACCACTCCGCATTGGAGCAACATGGTGGGCAGCTTTAGGCCTCCTCAGGTATGAGGAGAGACCCGTGCTCAGTAGTGGGCCATTAATGGGTTAAAGCCAAGTTTAAGACATCCCAATGCCCAAATCGGCCGTCAGGTCGAATGAATGTTCCCAAGAAACGAATGAATGGCAATTGATCTGCAGATTGGCGAATTAAAAAGTATTTCAAAAGTAAAGGTTTACTCTCACAGTCGAGTCGGTACACAAGACATTCGCCATTAATCTCGGTTTCCTGACCACGACCGGGCATGGGAAAACATATAACAAAACTACGTGGTCATAGAGTATGGTATCATGTAGAGGGACAAGTCTTATTTGCGAAATTGAAGACTAAGATCGGTTTCGGAAGAATCGGTTTACTGTTTGTATTTGGTTTGTACATTTTTTTGGTTTTGCTTTGGATTTCTTTTTGGTAAATAAATATTCACTGTTTTATAGGGCATCGTCATAAATGGTTCTATAGATTTGACCAACAACGCCGTAGTCTAATTGCTAGTGGTCCTGTCTGTGAAGCGAAGCGTCCCGGATCCAATTTCTGGCCTGTGCAGCGTCCTATGCTGTTCTGCGCAAAAGTTGTGTCCAAGACTTCATTCGCATGGGAGATTTTATTGCGTAAATTCCGTAAATCCCGTGGCACAGACACAGATTAAAAATACACACTAGATGCTCAGTAATTTATAATATGTTTAAAAATCATTTGAACAATGTTTTAACTAGCGCTCACTATTGTGCCTAACGCCCTTCTGCCTAACCTCCCACGTTGTTTAATCTATGTCCAGTGAAATAATCTTTATCAACCGTACGCGGTAGTAGGACAGTGATGCAATAATCATGATTCTAACATTTCGCACTGTCAATATATTTCAACTTTATTTATTTGTTGATAAAGTTGAAAATTGTTTGAATCTAAAGAGATTTGTTAAATGCAGAGACTATGCAAAGGATGCGATGCGCCTGTCCATGCAAATAAATTTATAGATGCTTGTACACTTCCTCGTGTAAATAACAATATTTACTTGCGATATTTATTTATTAACATGTCTGAAAGGAATGTGCTGGATAAAGTTCTTAAAGCGCTCTTTGAAATGTGTTAATATTACCTACATCCATATTTATGTATATCACAGTCTAACTAAATAATTATTTAAGTTTTTACCTTATTATACTACCGTAATATATACTGTAAGGTTTTTACGCTGTGCAAATTTTTAAAATGCGAAATTGAGCTGGGTCTGTCTGTAAGTCTGCTACCTTTTTGCGATTAATCCGCTGAACCGATTCAGATGAAATTTGGTATGGATATTGTTTGAGATCCTGGAAAATAAGTAGGATAGTTTATATCCCGCTATAATACGTTGCTTTGGAATAATGTTAACGTTCTTCTGTCGTTCACACCCACGCAGGCGAAGCCGCAAGCAGCGACTAACACGGTAACACCTCCCTAATGGTAGGGGAGCCCGTGGTGCTAAATGGGGATTTACTCGAGCGTCACAGAGACCTATTGGGTTGCAAAGCTTAGATGATAAGAAGAAAAAAATGTTATATAATATATACCTTTTCATCGGTGGAGGAAGCGGCTATAGATTTTTGAATATGTAAAAAAAAACTGATGCATGGACATCCTCGAGCGCGTCAGATATTGATAGCATCAATGCCCTACGTATTTTTAATAATGTACGTATGTTAATCCGACCGTTTGCATGGTGGGGGTGGTTGTATGTAAGGATTGAAAATGAAAAAAAAAAAAATTTAATCGAGCGCGTCAGATTTTCTAAGGGAGTGTTAAGTGCACCAAAAATAAGCTCTCATTCACTAATCTGACGATTTCGATGGGACGCAAACTCGTGGCCACTCTCATAATATGCAAAAAAAATTCGCCATTTTGACATACTCAAGCGCGTCAGATTAAGATATATATGGTTCATCTTTATGTTCTAAACGTACTGTCTCATAATCTGACGATTATCTAGAGGGATTCGCCTAATCTGACAAAAAAAACGGTTCACCCTAAAGGCCATCCCTGCAATTTCCCGCTAATTCCATTCCTGGGCGCTTAAAATTGTACTTATGACATTTATTTTGAGCTCGCGGAGTTCAAAGAAATAATATTTCTATGCATTTGAGCTCTCCCAGCTCAAAAGTCTGATAGAAGTTTCATAGAACACTATTTTTGGAATTTTCAAACCGCAATAACTTTTGAATGAATCAACCAATTTTCACGCGGTTGGCGGCATTCGACGCAGTTTTATTATCCTCATAAGTAATTTAAAAGTTTTAATTGATTGAACCAAAAATTTCGGAGTAATCCCGAAAAAACACTTTTTCGGGTTTCTTTCGTTCACGATATCTCTCGAACGAATCAACCGATTTTGACCAACTTGGTGGCGATCGACGTGGTTTTTCAAGCTCAAGGGCGGATTAGTTTTTGAAGTTGATCGATAAAGCCGTTTAAAAGTTATTCCAAAAAAACTACTTTCAAAAAATTTTTTGCTGGAATATGGTGATGGCGTCATGACAGCAGAAACTAGAGTGGGGACGGAGTGAGAGAGTAATAGATAGAGAAAGAGTGAGAGAGGAATAGAAACGCGGAGAAGGAAATATAGGCATCACGCAGCTGCACGCATTTAACTTTATCGACGATTTTTTTGTTGTTTCGGCTTGCGGAAATCGTCAGATTATATATTTTTCGTTATTATTGAATTATTTCCTTCAAAATAAAAAAAAAATTAACTACGCTCGAGAATGTCAAGATGACGTTTTTTTTTTACAACTTTGCTGCGCTCCCCTTTCTTTACGTCACTCTCAAATTGTCAGATTAGTGGAATATACACTTTTTAGGAGGTAATTAACTCACCCTACCTTAATCTGACGCGCTCGAGAATGTCTGATGATCAATTTTTTTTTTACTAATCTGATCCTGTATCCTTCACGGGCGGCCATATATATGGGGCTCATATTTGGTGGTGGTACTTAACCGGGTACAAGGTATCCCCCTGTATATTAATCTGCCGCGCTTCAGTAAATCCAGAAATCCCCTCTTGGGCTCCCCTACCATAATAAAACGAAAAAAAGAAAATGTTTGTAATAGTCGGTACCTCACTTGGTAATCACACTATCAAAATAAAGGGTTAATTGCTATCCCTGTTGGCTGTTTTTTGAAGACATTGGCTAAAAGAAGCTTGTCCAAACTTTTATTACCCAATTAAAAAAAGAACTGTCAATTCGGAGTTGGTCAATATTGCGGAGTGCGCAATGGGGAGAATGAAACTCTTTTCATTCAGTATCGCGTGAACAAAGCTAAATCACACGTAAAATTACAACAGATAGGCTCTGGCGTCGTTGGACGGTAGTGACCGCTGGCCACTCACCATTACGTAGCGTGTTGCGGCGAAAAAAATTTAACTCTCACACTAGACTAGGCTAGACACCTTATATACTAAAACATAACATCAATTGAGTCAGCCGGTAATCGTACCCTAGACTCCTTCTCTGCGGGTGGTCAGTAAACCACACTGGCTGCAGGGGCGATAGTAGCTTACCACCTTAGAGTATATACTACTGTATAATACTCAAAGCTTACCACAGAACTTGCGCCTCGTCTCTCCGGGCGAGGTCGCTTTCGATGGAGGCTTTAAAGCCACAGGGCTAGAGCCATCCCCATTTATGTTTCTTCAGGCGGTGTTTAGTGGGTAGAAGTCCCACATAACCAACGCAGCCGGCTACGTTGGTATGCTATGAGCATTCACCGCCTCCCTGCCGTGGAAGGGGGAAAAAAAAAAAAAAAACCACAGAACTGACCATAACAGGGGATTTAATAAAACATTGCTGTTAAAAGCCCGTAGAACTGATAATAATGATTGGCTTTGAGATATGCTGAGACCTCCGTTTTTATTGAAATGAATCTTTTTAAAACGGTAATTCCAAATAGTAACGTGCTTGAAAATAAGAACATACTGTAGCTTCAACACATATAACGGCTCATAACTAAAGAGGCCTAGAGCATACTCCACCACGCTGCTCCAGTGCGGATTAGTGGAGGGGTTAGTGGCCAACCCAAGTGTCGGAAATTTTTATGCCACCCAAAAGCTTGGCTTAACATCTGCTATCTAACGAGATAGCTTATTACGATTACGATAACAGCAACCGACGGCTTTTAAGCCGTCCTTAGCTACGGGTACAGTATATAAAAATTGGTTACGAATAAATAATTTTGAATATGATATTGAAATGTGTACTTTAAAGGCAAGACGTAATTATATAAGCTACTTAACAATTATGACCATTGCAATGGAATGCAAATACGATATTGTCGCCAGCAACAAGGATATTATGTAGATAAGGCCAGTTATTTTTTGTGGCATACCTAGAATTTTGTTTTGTTTCTTATCAGGATATCCTATTGCAGTATTAGGTACAAGTTATTGTTCAAGGAAAGATAATTTATTCATATTTATATTATCATACTTGTTTACTTAGTAATAATTAAATATGACCCCGTAACTTAAAGGTGACCCTGTCTAAGTGAAGGGTCGCGAGTTCGATTGCCGGCTGATGAATTGGATATTTAAGAGGAAATGCTACGGGTCATTTTTCCATACAAACGTTCTCGACTAATCCCTCGCTGGTTTTTGACTCTAGATCAATAATATTTTCACACAAGAATAATATCATCATTATCTATGTCGGTACGTTTTGATTTTTTTGATATTTATGTTTTCAAAAGTTTTAGGCTACTTCAAACAGCGCTTAAAACGGCCAAATAAATATGCCGCAAACAAACGCCCAGTACACAAATTGTATAATAATTAGCACAAAAAGCTAAACGGTCCGACACAGAATATCTCCTTCCCATTCAATTTCCAAAATTTCGTTAAGATTGCTTTAGTTTTGGCGGGGGGATTCGTCGAGAACGGAACCTCGATTTTGATGATTTTTGCCTCGGGTTTTTACACGGAGCTGCAGTTGTCCCTATCGCACTGACATACACGCCGCTCGCAAGCGCGACAGAGATATTGAGCGAAAAAATCCCAAATTTGAAAAAGGGTTCGCGTGGTATTTCCTCTTAAGCCCGGTTCATGAAGCCTATGTGGCAGCAAAATGGCAGTAACAGTTAGGTACAGCTGCTAACATATTTCTCATCATCAGTTAGAGGTTCTTTTATGACTAGGCACTCGCGTATGGATTAATAACATATTTTAACTTAAGTGTAATATAGTTAGGCTTTTATCAGCATTTTAGCCTCGTCTGATGACGGGGGAACTGGAAGCCAAGATGCCAGTTAGAGGTTGTTAAAGAAAAAAACCGTTAATATTTAACGTACCTAAAACAGACCGACTATTTTTAAACACTTCGCCCAAATATAAATAATGACACGGTGTTTCAAACGCTATAAAACATCCTTTTTCTACTGTATAACGGTAGCTCGTACGGTATAACTTCCATAATTAAATTAATTCCAATTTGTTAAAATAAGAACAGATATTTTTCTGATGTCTAATAATAGTGACATGGGAAATCCATTACGCAACTAAATTGTCTTAATTAATCATTAATTATTTATTACGGCAAGTAAGTATTAAATAGCGGAATAATTTTAATTTTTCTACTTTTGTAGATGATTAGAAAGGTAATAAATTAAAGAATTAATAAATTAACTAAATATATTGTCAATGATTGTAATTGGGTGTGGTGTTATAAATCTTGTCTTGGGTTTATAACGAATTTTGCATTCTTAGGTAATAGTGATAATCTTTTTGCTTTGTACTTTGCCGTTTTATTTTTTTAATTATAAATAGGTATTTTTTTTTACTTAACAAACGAGCCGACTGTCACCTGATGGTAGGTGGTCACAGTCGACCATAGATACAGTTGCTGACCAAGAAAGAGGAAGAAGGAAAGAAGGAAGAACAAAGTAAGAAAGCATCGATTCTCAATCTGAACACTCCAAGTCGTTTGGCGGTCGACTCAAGTGAGTACCACGTGGTCCCGGGTACGGTTCTCGGCCGGGGCAGATGTTTATGGGACAGATAAATGTTTGTTCCGGGTCATTGGGTGATAGTGATAATGTTACTTGTGTTGTAATATGCCACTATGGGTATGACTGTGTCAAGTTTAAAACTCAGGCGAATTAAGTACCTACCTATACAGCATCATAGTTTTATGTGAGACAACATTATGATCAGTAAGCTTTATTTAATGTAATTTTAGTGTGATTGATTGGTTAATTAATTGATTAATTATCTTAATTCTAGGTCAGATTTATATCTGACCTTAATGACTCGATGCTGACCAGTATTTGACAGTAATCGTAATCTTCAGTCGGCCTTCAGTGTTTTTCGGTTCATTGTTGATTTTGAACTTCTTGTTACTATTTAATGAAATTAAGTGATATAAATCATATTATTTTCAAATGCCATATTGATAATAATAGGGCGTTATGTACGAGTCAAACGTAAATTACCTACATTTCAGTCCCCCGCTATAAACGTTTTTTTTCACTTGCTAACTGAGAAAAGCAAATAAACACAAAAATGTGAATTCATTTATTTAAACCCAAAAATTAAAAATAGTTTCTTTAATCCCAGAGTTAATTTCTTTATTTACGATATCGTTACGATAAATTTCAATTCGAAAACGAACCGAGAGCCCGACGAATGATATAAGCACTCCGTTTTTCAATCTACTTATTGAACCGTATAAATCGTTAAGCTGAAAATGTTACACGTCATAAATCCATCCGCACTCTGTTTACAAACAGCACGCCGCTAATTTCGCACTTTCGACGTAGATAATTATAAGCTTGCGTAATCTAGCACCAGTTGCTTCTGCAGTCACGAGCAAATTGCCCCACAACCTATTCTATTGCAATTTACAAACTCAATAAACACGCCAAAACGCACCTTATCACGGAAGCATAGGAACGTAGACAGAGATTTTGGGAATTGCGCGCCGGTAGCAACCCTGGTGTGGCATGAAGCATTAAAATTATATGAAAACTTCAAAGGCGAGCGGTTGCGTAACCTCGTTCCCAATACAATAATAATGGATGTCGCAGAAAAAAAACGAAAGCGCAAGAAATAGAGCGGGCAGCGGACACAATGGCGCGGCAGACACGACTCGTCTGCGACAGTGCTGCTCAAACTGACGGCCTTTGATCATGAGATGTCTTGATGATGAGATGGTTTCAGAGATGTTTGGAGGGGCCATGACAAAAGTTTTGTCTAAATGCTGATTCTCTGTCTAGCTTTCAATGTTATCAATTTTAATGGGCGACAGTGGTATACCATGGGACGGATCGTCTGATTGTTAGTTGTTTGGCTTTGTCTGTTTGTACGGCGATTAACCTGCATTCAACATTTTAGACAACTAACCAAGAAGCTATAAAATTTCCTGATAGTAAGTGGCCAGCGCTACTTGTGGGTATGTATCGCAGTACTGTCTGGTTGGAGGAAGAAAATAAAGTTCACTTTTTAATGTCTTTCCGACTTTGCAATATTATAAGGTTGGTACTAGAAGGGGGGTGTATTAAACGCAGACAAGTAAGCAAACCTAGCCCAGAGATCTCCAGGAAGGAACTGCTGGAAGGTTGCTAGGTTCCTTGTTCAGCAGGGGTCACCACGGGCGTTGGATTTGGACTCAAAGATTTTTTTTAAAGCTTAAAGGCTGACGTAAAAGCAGACGAGCCACCTCATGGTAAGTGGTCAATGACCACTGGTTATCGTCGCCTATGGACACGAGCAACCAGGGGAGTCACCAGTGCAACGCCGGCCCTGAAGGAGAACCCTTTTTATACTTTTTTGAAGAACTCCATGTCATAGCGCTCCAGGAATACCTCCGAAGAAAAGATGGTTGCAGATCTCATATCAATCTGTTATTTAAAGGCCCAACTATCCTTAAAGTTTTGCGCAGTCATTGCCTTTACAGTGATGGATATCATCTTCCAAATAATTCATATTAATCCCAACTTTTAGCAACGGTGAACCATCAAAATAAAAACATATTTAACTCACAGACATGAACTAATGTACTAAGTTACTCAATACATACTGATGTCGTTACTGCACTTAGTTGTCGTGGATAGTTATCGATTGTTATGCACTGGAGTAGCCTGAAAGAATTGGATGGGAAAAGGCCAGGATTATCGATTTTTACATAGGTATGTAGTTAAGATAGCAACCGAGCATGCAGCACGAACGTTCCGCCGCTGCCCCCGACAACAGCGACACAGAACAAGACTCAAATCGGGACTAGGATGGTTGGTTTAGTTAGCAGTGGCTGTTATTAAGAATGTTAGTAGGTCAGTTCTTCTCAATTAAGAGGAGAGACTCGTGCCATGTTGGGAGCCATTGAGGGTTTAAGCACATATTTTCTATAATAATATCGAATTTAAAGACAGATCTAAAGTTAATTTTTCTTTCTTTATTGGCCGGGAACGTATAGATGATGCATTTACGACCCTGGTCTTGCGACACGAAATTTAGGCCATCAGGTCAGTGTTCTCTCCCACCGCAATACTATATATCTATAACTATTATATGAAACTTCTCCAGCAATCCGCAGTGTTCTTCTTCTTCTTCTTCTTCTTCTGCTCAGTAGCGGGCCATTCATGGGTTAAAGCCATTCTTTGAACAACAAACATCTAACATGGAGAACAAAAAATAACCTTGTGCAAACATTGAACTCTGTTCAATAACAAACTATCAAGTCGTCCTAAACTAGTTGTTTGAAAGTGAAACTAAGGCAAACGTACGTCTAAAAACAGTGTTGCGCAAAGTGAAATCACCACAAAGGTCATATATTTTGTTGGTTAAAACAAAGTTTATTTTCACGGCTAGCAACACCGCCCGCATTCGGATATATTTTTTACATACTTAGGTATAATCAATCTGTAAAGTAATCGCTGAAGGTACATAGAAGATATACCTATGAGAGAAACTTTTACTGGGGGACTTCATTAATGCAACAGTAACCAAAACAATGATTTTTAGAATTTTTGTTTTGTTTATATATTTGTCTTTGGTTTTGTACGCGTTAATCATGCGCTATGTCGGTTTAAAGTTTCCCCGAACCGAAGCGAGGGCGGTTTACAATAATGTTATTAAAAATACTCATAATGTCATTGATTATAAACTAGGTAGGTATGTAACTTTGCTTCGCTTCGGTAAACAGTCATCCATACTCGAAACAATTTAAACGGGATTTTTAAACTGACATATCTTTTCGTTTCTGAATCGATTGAAATAAAACTCACTTCAATACGATTTTAAACTTATTATCGCGGACACTAAACATTCTGACTGCAATGGGTAGGTAACTACTCACCGCAGTCTCGCCGAGACCATGATGCATGCAATTCCAACAGACGAAAAAACTTTATGTTTGTCTCAATGCACAATTAATCGAAAAAAGAAATTCGTCACTATCGAAGAGCACGAGTCAACGTATTGCATTTGTTTTTTTGGTAATTTTCTGACGACTTTTTAACCTAGTATCTACTTACAAGTTAAAAAACACTTTTTTTGAAGAAAATGTGTTGGAAGGCCCATAAGGGATGTGTTACGGTAATAGTTACCCCCAATAATATTAATCGATTCGGATATGATGTTTCGGTAAATGTTAACGTAACGATTATGTGTATGAATATTGTTATGTATTCGACGAAATAAAAAATATTTATCTATTTAAACAATATACTTTAGAAATATAATGATTACCCAGAACAATTAAAACAGTATTAAGTAACTAAATTACTCAACTAATTGTGCGCGCGCTTTTATTCGATAGACTTTTTTTGGAACGATCGTTCGTAGCTTGATTAATCGTACGGTAATAGTTATTATACCATTCGAAGTGTCCTGAGTTCGACTTGTGTCATTGAAAATTTGAAATGAGTATGGTTGTGTGTACCTATGTGTTCTTGTCTTTGTGAGGCACCAACGCTACAGGGAATCCCAGTGCGAACTTGAGGATTATGGATGGATACAAGTAGTAGTTAGCTGCAGCCATCGTACGTACACGGAAAAACAATCAGTATCAATTGTCAGTTTTGTCGCAATCACAGAATAAAAATGCATGGAAATATCGTATCTGTCATCTTAAATTGAGTTGTATCCGCGAAGAGTAAAGGCTAAAATTAAGTACGTATATCGGTAATATGAGTGAGTGAGTGAGTGCCATAGAAAATATTATAGTCTCTACAAGAAATTACATTAGACACTACGAGTAACTCATATTTAGGGTTACCAGATGCCCGGCTTTGTTCGGGCTTTTGGTCTTATGTGTCCGGTTTTTGTTCGTCTTTTGAATATATTAAAAAAATATAAGATCATTAAAATTTAATAAGAATTCGAAAATCTTTAAATTCAGGTATGAATATATAACATACAGTGTCATCTCACACAGACAATGAAATAGTAACTTATAATAAAAATATTACTTAAAACTAATAATTGCAAAAAAAATTTGTAAATAAAATTTCCGATTTTTTTTGAAATAATGCTACACACTCATAGCCCGACACTAGGATTCCCTGTGTTGTGGGACCCATGGACACACACACCCAGGCAGGAACAGGAATTTAAAGTCATCATTCAAATTTTATTTTTATTTATTTAAATTTCCGTCCCGCTGGGAATCGAACCCAATACCCGACGAATGGCGGTTTTCATAATAACCATTGCGCCATACAGACGTTTAATAATCCGAATTTTAAAATATCTAGCTAATAGTCGGGACTTTTAAAACTTTGAAATGGCAATCCGAGATTCAAGATCATATTATGACACTTACTCATATTGATAAATGTTTATTAAGTTCAGATCTGGTTGACGCCTTGTCAATCGAGTATTGATCGCAATCAGCTTGTAAATATCAGGATCTATCCACTGCACAGAGTGTAGACAATACATATTATTAGGTATAGGTTTTTTGTTCAGGATCTTAAACAGGATGTGGACTGATTGTCTTGTTAGTTATAAATTCATTATTATGCTTGATAAGGACCGTATTGCTATTACTTTGTTCGATAAAGTGTGTTACAGCCAAATGATTGTGTCGATCTTAAATTGACCGACAAAGTTCAGCAACAGCGGGCGCGGTCGGTAGTTCATAGTTGGATGGGTGACCGCTAGTGGCTAAATATCTTGAGTACACGGCACGTAAAGCCGTCGGTCCCGGCTGTTACCATTTAGCAGTCGTTAAGCCATGTTGGATGCCTTCAGGCAGCATAAAAAATCCTACACGCCCTAAACCCCTCCACCAATCCGAACTGGAGCAAGCTCTCGTCGTTGACGGCTCTTGACAAAGGACCTCGGAATGGTCCGAAACTAGTCGGGCAAATCCGACAAGTTTAATACGTGAGGTATGCCGCGATATACGAGTACATACACGTAAAACCGATCGACGTTACAGGCATAGTGTGGAAGATATTTAACAAAATCTGTTATTATTGTTGGGTGTATTTAGTATTGAAACACATTCCATTTTTAGAATTTTCTCTGTTTATCTGTGTGATTGTCCCGGTAATTTCAGAAACCGATCTGAATGCGGTTTTCATTAATGTATTGCAGTAATCGATTCTGAAACGATTTTCAAATATAAATATATAAATTTCAGTAATAAAAAAAGGTATGTTAGTTTGAACAATCCCGGATAAATATTTTTTTCGAGTGCGAGGGCGAAGCGAGGGCAATTACTAGTGTTACATATTTAAAAATATGCATCGCTCAGTATTCGAACCTGCAACACAACATAGTCAAAACATATCATCCACAGCGTTCAATTTAACACAATAAGTAGCAATACGAAGCAGATGGTAGCCAGTTACACAATTTGAACATTAGCAATATATTATCTCGCCAAAATGGGCAGTTGTGCAAAATCGACACAAGCGATGAGCGGGTCCGATTGTCGTCCCGTAGATAATTATCACCGAACACTTGTATCGAACGACATTATTTATGAACAATAAAGATGGCTCGATAACGGCAAGATATATACTCATTGTGTCAAATTGTTTTGTTTGTGAAATTGTTTTTTATTTGTAGATAAAGAGGCAATGTGCAATCGATGTGGTGTTAACTAGATATTGCAATCTGTGCACATAAAGGAAGTTGGTTATAGATAGTGTAGCTTAGCTCAAAAGAAGTAGCGATAGGCGATAAAAAAGGTGGAGAGATTCAAATTCCTGTAACAGAGAGGTACGTACATTTACCTACCTCTAATGAATACAATCCTGGTTGGTAAAAAACCTGCTTGCGAAAATCCTAGGTTCGAATTCCGACCGGGGCATATGTTTATTTCGCAGAAAGGGAATGGCTTGTTGTCAAGTCGTGATTGTTGGTGATGGTTCTTTTGCTCCGGGGATTTTAACGCAGCGGAAATATTAGACTTCCAAAAAAGAAATAGATTTTCAGCATGAATTAAACAATTTCGCAATAAATTTTTAGCTCATATTTAATTTTATCACCAATTTACCTTGCCCTTGATGACATAATAAAAATCGTGTGCGAAGATAGTCCCCAGGCCAAAGAGTAATTTAAATGAAATTAAAGTACCATATTGCGGCGGGTTAAGGACACACGAACAATGGAGAGATACAACATGTAAGTACGCGGGTGAACACCATGTATATGGCATGTATGTAGTTCAGTCTCTTGCGCAAAATATAGCAATGAGCATTTAGTTGAAAGCTTTTTGGCAAAATTAGTGGTCTATTGAAGGACACGGTCTATCGTGTAAGGTTACGCTTTAAAATTTCATATCACCCATCCAACTACCGACCGCGCTCGCTGTTGCTTAACTTTGTCGATCAGTATAGATCGACGCAAGCCGCCGGGCTATGAGCGCTTCACAAAACCTATACAAAATCTCTATCTTTATACAAAACCTATAATTAGATCCTAAATAGGTTCCATATAGGCTTGTCCACCTATAGCAATAAACAAATTACTCCGACATACATTCTTTCGACGCATCTAATATACAAGGATAGCATTATTCTATTATATTATATAGATAATGATAACTATAGATATAATGACATCTACATTTCTCTCAGGATGTTATTTATGCAAACTCGTGTGTAATAATATAATTAGAGTTATGACAACAATCGTTTACTCATTACCACCCAAGGTACATCCGACGCGGAAGATCTTGTGGACATAATAAATGATATTTTATTGTTTTCTCGTGTTACCAACTTACACGAACGCCTGGACGTTAATAAATGTAACGTGTTAATAATTATTTTTAGTAATTTCCGACGTTTCCGTTGCCGGAACTGTATTCATCTTCGGTCACGTTGAGAATTGACTGGTAGGCCGGGTGCTAAAGGCAGGGAACTTCCTCGTGAGCCTGGTCTTTTGAAAGCTTTGCTTCTCTCATGTGATTGATCCGGTGATAGCGGCGGGCTGGCAAGAGATTCGGGACGGTGCACTACGGGCGACAACAAATAACTCTCTGATGTTCGGCCTCCGAATATTAGTCCTGCTTCGGCCTCCGCATTGTAATAGTCCCAGAGTTAGATATGGCAACGTGGGCATAATCGGCAGAATAAAGTCTTACCAAAGTTCTTTTTAATCTATAAATTTCTTAGGTCTTACTACCTAGATAATAAGGTGTACTCATTTGTTTTTGGTTGGTTGTTGTTTTATAAATTAATACATGATTCATGCGTTTTTTCTTAAGCAATTAAAAGTAATTTACGTTTAGATTTAGAACGCATAATTGAGAGGATCGCTTACATTTTGGGGTAAGTAGAGCGGAATACATTTGCGAGTCACCATTGCAATTTAGTTTTTTCTGTCATAAATAGTTAACAGACCTGAAAAAAGGTTTGTTGAGGAGATTTGTATATGAGTTTGGAAACGAAGATAAATTACGTAGGAGTACCTAACATTGGCATAGTTTTTACACATAGAGGAGGGCCATAAAGCTGAATTAAGCTTAAATAAAGTTACTTGACAGTAACTCTAACATAATTAATTTTAAGGTTGAATTTCAGCCATAGAGCGGGAGCCGCAGTACCTATAATTAAATATGGAACTGTTGACAGATATTTATCAATATTGTATTTATAGTGATTATGACATGTATGAGTAATTCTCGGTAGTTCTGAAGGACATAACGATTAAATCTAATCACATATTGATTGAATGGTTCACCAACATATTATTTAACACGAGGTTGTTGTTCGATGGAATACTTTTATGAAAATCACAAAAGATTTAGTTTTTTTTTGTTTTAAGGTGAAGTAGGTATTTTGATTTGGGTTTTTGTTTGTCGGTTTGTCTGTGGCGACATTGCACACACGTCATCCTCTGACTTCACGACAAGCCTGAATCACGCTATCGAAATTTTCTACACCGCTTGAATTTGTAGGTATACAAGTTTCGAACGCCATCATTCGACGAGTTTGCTGCTCCACGGGCATGTCTCCCTTTGCCAAATGTCTGTAACTATAAAATAAATTCGCTATTTGTGTTTTCTTCGACGCCTCGATTTTTTAATTTCAAACCAGCAGACGAGTCACCTGATGGTGAATGGTCGCCGTTGCAGGTGATATCAAAAACATCAATTAATGTATCACTGTAGCGTCGTCAGCTTAGAAAGAGGAGACAAGGAAGAAATTACTGGATCACAATCACAAGCCTTAGTTCTATCCACATTTTAAGATAACTTACAGAAGATTGATGTGTTTGTTTAATTTAATTATTTATATTATACCTATTTAACTGAAGACGTACCATCTAGACACCACAAAAAAATAATGATGTGGTGTCGTGGAACACCAGGTAGGAACGAAGTTCCTTCGGCTTATGAAGGCAACGGCGAACGAAAAGAAAGAGGGAGAAAGAGAAAGGTATTCTCTTTCTCCCTTTCACTACTCGCTTGTGTATGCGACTGTCGCGCCTGCGCACGTCTCATTTAACGCTTTTATTCCACGCATTTTTTCTTACGGTTTTACTATCACATATTTTTCAGTTCGGTCGCCGCAGCAAAACCTATCCCCTCCAAGCCTGCCGTAAGGAACCTCGTTCCAACAAAGACCCAAGAGGGTCCAAGTTCATAAATTTATCTGTCAAAATAAAACCATCCTGGCTGAAATCGAGCTTGGGATTCTTTCATTCTCATTCTGCAAAGTCTCTCTCATCTGTGGTACTAAGTTAATTAACCCTTATCGTCCGTTCTGCCATGAATATTATAATAAATAACCGTACACACTCATAGCCCTACACTAGGATTGCCTATGTCGTGGGACGTGGGTGCCATGGACAACAATTAAAAGAAAAACATACCCAGGCCAAGAATATAAATTTAAACTCATTATTCAAATTTCCGCCTCTTTGGTAATCGAACCATCGACCTTTCCGTAGTCTGACATGGTAACCACTGCGCCATGAGGTTCGTCAAATGAAGCAGGTAAGTAGAAACTAATTGTATTGTATAATAATATAAAGGCTACAATCATTAATTAACATCTGATTGTGATACAAACACACCAGGAAATTATTATATTATAGCTTTATGACGCATCTTAAGTTTATAAATAATAATTTCCACATGCGCGCAAAATCCTCCATTGTAAATTGTTTTATGAATCATGAGACAATATAAAAATTTGGAAGTACCTACCTTTTATCGTGTACGTAAAAGTACTTAAACAAGCAATAGGTTTGTAAGTTGTCTGAACGCATCTCCCAAACAGTGAAAGCTGGGTTCGAATCCGTATTAGAAATTAATTGTCACGTATTTCGGTGCCGGAAAACCTCGTTAGGGAACCGTGCAGATTTTCTAACGAGGTTGGAAACATTGTAAAACCTGAGAGTTACTATGTTTTCAAAGGTGTACAGTCTATCAATCCGCACTTCGACAGCGTGCTGGACTAAAGCACATTTTGAAAGGAGACCATTGCCCAGCAGTGGGACATTTGTGGGTTGATTAAGAATGTGCACGTTACTAAGTATTTGTTTCAGTTATCATATCAGTGTATTTACCGAGACGGTGGTTGTGTGGTCGCGTGACCAGCGGATGGTGGTGCTAAGTAAGTATAAACAAAGATAAATCCAATATTTGTATTGTAACAGTACGGTTCGTGCTCCGTGTGGTTAGGTACTTAGTTTTTAGATGAAACATTGCTTTATGCGGTATGATAAATATAGTGTGGCGGACAAAACGAAATAAATGTTACAAAGCTATATAGTCTTAAATTCGAAAATAAATTAATAAACACACACGAACGAACGTATTTCAAATATTAGCAGGAATGAACTTAAATGTGCAAGATGGCACCCAGACCCAGAATAGAAATTTAAACTCACGTTTTATTTTCTGCCTCGCTGGGAATCGAACCCAGGACCCTTCGAACGACAGGCCAGAGAGTCACAAAAATGCGTGCGATAGAGTCGTCAGAAACAGTAGTCACAAAAAGTTTCCTTAGCCACCATAAAGTTGAATGTTATTCTATTCATCATTAATTTATATAATTCCCGTGACGATGGGATCCCTTCCTACAATTGTCTTGTTTCTACGTAATTCAAGTAAGAAAGACCTTGACAAGGTGTTCTTGCGAAGTACTCACTCCGCACAATGGATGTATCTCCTTATTTGGAGAACGTACTCACTAAAGCTATCTGGTAGAATACTTTCCATGGATGTCGTGACTGAAGTAACGAAACATATTTTTACGTAAAAAATCTTCAAAGGATTCATACTTTTCTTTTGTCGGTTCTCGGCAGATGATCTGGCAAGGGTTACCCGACCTAATAGATCAGCTATGCGTTGCCGACCAAGAAGAAATCTCTGAACTCGTTGTTTGATTCGACAAAAATGTGAATTCGAGTAGCGATGTAGTGGCCGCCATGTTAGGCAATTCTACCATCATATTGGAGTACCAAATTTAACTAGGTACCTAGTATTGATCCCATTGATCCACCCATCCAACTGGTAAGAAAAATAGCCCTTGCTTCGCTTTGTCGAATATCCCATTTAATTAAGTTAAGGAAAGTTTTTAAAGTAACTTATCTACAATAATAATTATTTACAGTAGTTTGTTTTGCCACTAACTGTTGTAAAAATCATAATATCTTATCTTCTCAGAATTTCTAATAGGTAAGTAATATGAACTAAATTATATTCTGGTATTGCACACCAACAATTTGAGAGTACGTATTTAGGAAAAAAGATTAATGTAAAGTATGTGTTCATTAATTTATGGACTGAGCAATAATAAGTAAAAAAAGTCGAATTTTTGAAAATTTAACAAAGGTTAAAATTTCGAATACGGTGATTATGGGAAATTTTTTAGAGTAGGATTTCGCTACATTTACTCTAAAAAATCTCGTACGACTTACGATACCGATATCCTTCATACCTACCTGTATATACACTGTGTACCTGTGTTAATAAACATAAAATTGAATTAAATATACATTGTTAATGTTCATAACATAAATGTATGTTATGATGACATAATGACAAAAGAACATCTTTAACGTTCAAGCTTATTTAAATAAATTGCGGTCAAATTTCGACCATTGGCTGACAACTGACCAACGACCACCGGTATATATTAACAATAATGATGTATTGCTTGATGCAAGTTAACAAAATGTCATGTGAATACCATAACCTCGGGCTCACACGTTGGCCTTAAATTATGTTTACGAATAGTGAGGAAACGAGGAAATTTCTTTGTAAGTCTTACCTATATATTTTTGGTACTGTTGGATTATATGTGGCAATTCGATTTACATTTTTGCTTGGGGTAACCCAAGCGGACTACAATGCAACAGTGAAAACAACATTCGAATCGGTTAATCCGTATCTGAATTTAAAGGAAATAAACACAAAGAACTAACCGGAAAACGGACAAAAATTCTAAAACCCTTTTTAATGAGATGTATAAACGCGTAACATAATTATCTTCTATGTAAAGACATTAATCAGTTACCTACACTTTTATTACATGCGTAGATTTATAACCTGACCTATTATTAACAGATTATACATAACGATAAAGATGATCCATGGGATTGACGTATGTACATATATAACTGTGACGTGCATAACCTCGCCTTTACGTGTTAGCCTTAGTATGTTGACGAATAGTAAACAAAAAACAGCCTTAATAAGGAAAGCTTTAGTGTATAAGAAAACATTTGCCATCACGAGAGACATAGTTTGAATAAACAAAATTGAAATTACTGTCCGTGAGATGAATTTCCAAAATGCGAACTTTACGTTTATTCGCTAAGCTCACTGGCTGAGTT
The DNA here is from genome assembly GCA_905404295.2 of Ochlodes sylvanus. Taxonomy (NCBI): domain Eukaryota; kingdom Metazoa; phylum Arthropoda; class Insecta; order Lepidoptera; family Hesperiidae; genus Ochlodes; species Ochlodes sylvanus. The sequence goes on from FR990149.1 coordinate 4,499,558, forward strand.
ATTTTGTATTTTACAGACCTTAGAAATGAAAAGAAAAAAACATGACCTTAAGAAAAATAATGTAGCAACTAATTAAACGTGCTCATTGTTTATAAATAAATGCATATGCACATTGTTTATAAATAATCTTATTTAATTTGTACATAATTATAATAAAACTGTACCTAACTGTTCTGTATCTGTCTGAAGTCCGCCAATGCGCGCTTGGCCAGCGTGCTGGACTATGGCCTTTACCCCTCACGTTTTAAGACAGCCTAATCTAGCAGTAAGACATTTATGTGTTGCGATAAAATATAAATAAATCTTCTAAGGTAACCTACTTTTTTGTTCTTCAATTAGGGTTTGTATTTTTAAGTCCATTATAGTCTGCAAAAATTGCATCAATCCACGCAATACTTAGCACATGTATCGTGTTAAACATTAGGCGAGGCCTGCAGGTCAGAACTCGCGTGACGTTACGAATATCATGATTGACGCGTTGCGTTCGGCTGATTGTGGCGACCCAGTTTGGGTTCGGCGTTACGTGGGCTTGAGATCGCTTGCATTTATTGTTGTATTGCTTAGTAGGTGTATATTTATTTACATATAAAGACGAGTTGCTCAGTCGAGCGCTTCAATAAATTTGTACAAATATGCTCAACTTTAATTCATATTATTAGATAATACTTGATCACTCGTTAGTCGCATGTCGCCAACGATACGACAACCAGTGTTTAATATTGTCGTAACGTAAACAATAGTTTATACGTTAGATATGGTTTCCGTTCGGCTCGCAATGCAGTTGTACTTGAGACTTCGGTTTTCTAAGCGGATGTATAAGGGTTTAATTTCCCGCATACATGATTTGTTTGCGTAGTTGTGTTACCGTTAAAACTTGCTAATAGTTCCAAATTCAAACTACTTAATAGTTCCAAATTCAAATCCAATGTAGTTATGTCTTTCTTCACGCCAGAGAATTTGAATATAGCTTGCTTACATAACCAATTTTTCTGTTTTGTCCATCCCATATGGAAAACGTACACTTATAAAAATAAACAACAACCAGCCAAAATAACAACACGAAATTATAATAATTCACAGTTTTAATACTTACTTGAATAATACAGATATTACTAATAGTAACTAATTAGAGATATTTACTACGTAATACACTCTCTGCGGAAGTCTGCAAATATTGCTTTTAAATAAATATTATGCTTATTCTATAGAATTGTAAGTATAAGTAATCTGTTCTTAAAACAGCGCTAGTTTACACCTACTCTATCTACATAATTATCAACCTAAATATGTATAGTGTCTGATAAGTTGTACGACAAACTTCGATTTTAGAAAAACTTTTTATCTAAATTACGCATAAAAGATAAGCTGGCAATGCTGTCGATAATGTCAATGCCAGGCTTCAGAAGATGCTCGGTATCTATCTAGATTAGTTTTTATGATTCACGTATGAATCAGATTTATATTCAAGAACCACATTCTTCTGTGTATAATAAAATTTCAGGACATCCTTTATTTCAATATTATTCTAATAATAAGGATAGGTATAGTCTAAGAGAATTGGTATACAATTCACCGAGCATAGCAAATAATTCGTGTAGTTTTGAATAGTTGGTACATGTATTCCTTGAGACAAAACAAATCTACTTAAAATTACAAATAGTTAGTATGATAAATAAATTGTTTTACACGTGTACGAGGGCGGTTTGATAAGTCCATGACTTTGGAAAGAAGAAACACTCTTTTTACATATATTTTTTTTTATTTATCTACATAATCTCCTTTCAACTCTATGCACTTAGTCCAGCGATGTTCCAACCTCTTCAACCCATCAAAAAAATATTTTTTGTCAAACCCTGAAAAATAGGCCTCATTTTCGGCTACCACCTCTTTGTTTGACGAAAATCTTTGCCCGCCAAGCCATTTCTTCATGTTTAGGAAGAAGAAAAAGTCACAGGGGGCTAAATCTGGAGAAAACGGAGGGTGTGGCAATAATTCGTACCCTAATTCGACACTTTTTGATGTTGCGATTCCAGACAAGTGGGCCGGTGCATTATCCTGATGATATAGATTTTTTTTCTTTGCTAGATGCGGTCGTTTCTTGATCAACTTTTTATTGAATCTGTCTAACAATGCAGCATAGTAAGCTCCGGTTATTGTCTTGCCTTTATCCATAAAATCAATGTAAATAATCCCTTGGCTGTCCCAAAAGACTGTGGCCATCACTTTAGCAGCCGAGCAAACAGTTTTTGCCTTCTTTGGAGCACGTTACCCGGTAGAAGTCCATTGCTTCGACTGGTGCTTAGTCTCTGGACTCTCTGGTGTATAATGATGGACCCACGTTTCGTCAACTGTTATGTACCGACGCATAAACTCACTCGGATTGCGATTATACATGGCTAGGCATTCCTCAGAAGCTGTTACACGATTTCGTTTCTGATCGACTGTTAGTAAACGCGGCACCCATCTTGCAGAAAGCTTTTTCATATCCAGAATATCATGCAAAATATAAAAAACTCGTTCATTCGAGATGTGCACAGCATCACTTATTTCGTGTATCTTCACTCGACGGTCTGCCAAAACAATATCATATATTTTATTAACCATGCCTTCCGTAGTGACCTCAATCGGCCTTCCTGGGCTCTCCGCGTCGTTAGTGGTAATACTTCCACAACGAAATTCAATGAACCACTTATATACCATCCCATGAGAAGGCGCAGAATCACCATAATACTTTTTCGATTTGTCTTCGGTCTGCTAAATAGTTTTATCACGTAAAAAATAGCGTTTAATTAGCACTCGAAACTAGCTTTTCTCCATATTCAAAGAATACTTAGAAGTCGCCTAACTTTTTTGTTTCTAAAAAGCTTGTTTTCGCGCCAAATTTGAAAAAAAATCAGCATCCGCTTCGTGGTGAGTTTCCAAATATGAAACAAAAAAATAAATATTAAAAAAGTTTTTATTCAACCCTAAAGTCATTGACTTATCAAACTGCCCTAGTATACAGTTACACTACACTATAAACTATTACGACTACTTAAATCACGCTTTTATGTTTACAAACAGTTATTAATATTTCAAACATTACTTACTAACGCATTTACTAAAATACTCAAAGCTAATATTATGCCTAAAGAGACATAGCTCGAAAGGTTTGCTATTGCAGAACCTTTAAATGTAATGTAAACTCACGATTTTTATTACATTTACACAAAACATTTACTGGCTAAATAGCAGTCGTGAGTGCCACTCACATTAGTTCGTAACTATTATCATTGAGTAGTACAATCTACATCGGAATCCAAATTAAATATCAAAAACTTGATCAACAAAACAATGAAAACAATTTGATTAATGAAAAGATTTGATCTCACTTGATTTGATTTAAAGATATGTAAAACTGGTAGTATTTGCATCATCATAACTGCGTGGTTAGGTTTCGCATGATTGACAAAAAATTTGTTAAATGTTCAATGCGGAAAAAATATCTAAGATATTTTGTACTTTGTAACAAGATTTCATATAAAAGTGAGGTAGGAGAATTTTAGACTATAATTACAATAGACAGTGGGAGCGATACCTATTATTACAAGCTTTTATTTACTTGCAATTGTATGTACTTATCTATGTTCGGGTCAAATCTTGCTGCTGCAAAGCAAGCTGAATTAGAACTACTTTTTTTTACATAAGATAAATTAATGCTGATAACAATCCCACCTGATGGTAAGTGGCGATGAAGTCGAGGATGTTGGACGCACTAACTTATTAAAAGCCTATTCACCGTCCTCTTGAAGACTCCCACATTATACGCAGGTGGGAACACCGACGCAGGCAAGCTATTCCAGTCCTTCACAGTGCGGATAATGAACGACGACGCAGGTGGGAACACCGACGCAGGCAAGCTAGTCCAGTCTTTCGCAGTGCGGATAATGAACGACGCAAACCGTTTCATTCGTATCGGCGGAATGTTCGCGACGAAAGGGTGGGGAGAAGGAAGGGGAGGGATGCCCGCCGTACGACGGGTTGTTCGATGGAGGAAGCACTTGCTAAGGATTGGTTTCAGACAAGGGAATTCCTCAACGGTTAACAGCACACTTTGTACTTATAATTCATTTGTTTCGCAATTTCGTAAATCTATACATCTATACAAATAAATAAAATTGGAGTGTCTGTTTCTATTTACTAAATGCATATGGATGTACACACGGTGCATATACCAAAATAACATTTTGTACAATTTTTGTCTGTCTGTCTGTCTCTCTGTTTGTTTCAGCTAATCTCTGGAACGGCTGGACCGATTTTGACGGGACTTTCACTGGTAGATTGCCGATGTCATAACGAGTAACTTAAGCTACTTTTATTTTAATTTTTTTTTGTTAAATCCCACGCGGACTAAGTCGCGGGCACAGCTCGTGTGATAATAATGTTTGTTCCCGGATCATGGGTGTTGGTGATGTGTTGTCTTGTCTACGCCACTCGCCACACAGGGTAACCTAGTGAAGGGTATGAGTGTGTTAGCGTTATAAATAGTCCCAAAACGGGGTTATTTGTCTATAAATAACATTGACTTATTATTACTAAGGACGTCGGGTCTCATACTAAAATCGCGAAAAACATGTCCCAATCAGTTATGTCATGTCATGTCATGCAGTTAACAAGGTAATTTAAACAATAAAATCATTACATCACGGTTTAATTTCGATTGTAGTCGTGAACGCGGAATTGTTGCTCTCCTTGCGTTTTGTTGCTCATTTAATAAATCAATGATAAATAAATAAAAAAATACGTCACACACTCATACCACACTAGGATTCTCACACTAGGATGTGTTGTGGGTGCTATGGAAAACCTACTACTACTACTAAGACGAGATCACAAGAATAATTCGTATATACTCATATCATGCAACATAATGTATAAGGTTTAAGTTTAAGGTATGATTGCACGATTAATAGTGTGGACGTGTACATAATTATGTAATAATATCAAAGAACACATTTCGTTTTGTTGAAGACCCCGTTGAAGTCTTTTGTGGGCTCCATGCTACACAATGACGTTTCATATTGACTTCCAATTGAATTGCAAGTTTTGTATGAAGTTATAGTCTGTACGTTACATACTCGTAGTCGTAATAGTGTTGCGGAGGGCCTGGGTTGAAATCCTGTTCGCAAATTTAACTATTTCTTGCTGCGAATGGCTTTTGTTCAAGGCTTGTACAGTAATTTTGCTATTATTTTTCTTTAAACGAGCCTGAGTTAGTTACTGTTAGAGGTCACCATCGCCCAGGACATCCGTTATACCAAAGGTATCATCGATACGTTTTCGGCCCCAAAAGAAGGAAAAAGAAGAAAATAGTAACGTATTCCAATATGATCCTAATATTTGCAGACATGAAAATAAGTGAATAAGCTTTTATACACTCATAGTCTCGAGCTAGGATTTTGCCTGCTTGGGAAGCGAGGAGTCCCGGTTCGATTCCCGATCGGGGCGGACATTCATGTGACATTTGTGTTGTCCCATGCCTCCTTTAATTTATGATAATTATGTCCATGTCCATTAATTTAAGATACTTCTCTCTCTCTCTCTGTCGCTTCGAAGCCAGGGTCAATGTCAACTAAGTAGTCAATGAAATGACAAAATATTGTAAATTTCGTCAAACGACAAACAATCCTGGGAGAGCAGCAAGACTGTTGGATACAGATGTCGTTTATAAAAAACCACCAAATGCCCTTGAAGCTTTTACCGCGTAGCGTAAAGGTCAGTTACTCATCGACAAATTTATTTATTTAAAGTCAAACCACACAGGATATACATTCATTCCTACCTAAGTTGTTTAGTATACAATTCTAGCTCTTGAAATTAGGTATATGAACAGGAAAATTTATAGAGAAAAAGGATAAATTCATTCAAAAATATACCTTCATTCAATAACGTACTACTGCTTGCAGGTAACATTATACGGGCTCCTCCGATTTTCAGGTCGGCAACGCATCGGTGATGCTTTTGGTGTTACGGAAGTCATGAGCGCCATGACTTCACCATCAGGACTGTCTTTTACTCGTTTTTCGGCCATTAAACAACAAACAAGGCTCCAGGTCCTGTTTTCTTCAGATATCCGAAGGTTGTCGGGTTGTGGGATTTTTACCTAAAACCGCCTCGATGGACATTGCGCCCATTCGGGGAAGTTCCGGGACCTCCTAGGAACACAGCAGAGCTCATAAAGCCCTGCTTTAATAAGACCACCAGTCCTACCACTAACCCATCAGTCAATTCCAAACCGACCTTTATTAACCACTACTAAAGTGGACTTACTAATACCAAGTAGAACTAACTATCACTAACTGTCTCTGCCCCAGTCATCATACCTACTGCTGAACTGACCTAGTAATTCTTACTAATAACATCTGCAAACTGGACCAACCACCCTACTCCTGATTAGAGTCTTATTCTGGACCAGTCCAAGCTGTCATGGGCGGCAGCGGAAGAACGGATCTGCATGCTCGTTTACTTTCTGAAATCCATTAAAAACTTCAGTGCCAGGAGGCCAGACTGGCCAGGTCTTCCAAGAGACCTGCTACTAGTAGAATTAGAAGTACCGTTTTCAAAAATCGAACGCCCCACTCTTGAAAAGCGAAGGTTTTATTGCGTGGGGGAGCGCACGCGCAGGTCAGTCGCCCGCTCGCCGTCGTCAGCGTCGCACGCGTCGCGCGACAGCAGTTTTCCACACGGAAAAATTGTGTCGCGTGCACTAACTCTACATACTCTATTGTGACTCCCTGTGAACTTGTGTCAGGAACTAGCCGTGATGGATTATGTGTATGGCGTATAAGTGTGTTGCGTTTGTGTATCTCTACAGCAGCGCCCCCGGCCCACCCTTCTGCTGAAACTTCCTAATACGTAAGTAGAGTCGATAGAGATGGTAGAGTCGAAAAAAGTAGAGTTCGTTTTTTGTTTTACAAAACTAGAACGATTTAAATAGTTTTTAGAGCACTTTTGATAGAGTATTCAAATTATGTCACAGCTTTCGGATTTTTTGCGACAATACAATGACTTGTATTTGGTATTGAGACGGTATATGATAAATAAAAGCGCATTGTGTAACCGCCTTACGCAACAGTATTATGCCAATTTTGAAGCTGAAAGTGTTATTGCGAAAGGATTATATTGAAGTATACGGTATATTGAAGGCGCTAATAGGTCGCCTTATTAGAATATTCTGAAGGTAGAGCGCCTCTTCGCTTCACTTCACGCTTTACATTTTATATGAACGTTTCGTAATGCTTTAATCAGTCATGAAAGTATAGGTCATGTTAAAAACATGACTTACAGATATACATATTATATTATATGTATAATGTATTAGCTTTATTATTTCCTGATATAGAACAATATGTATATATCAGGATATTGACATAATTATCTCTAAATAAAGACTCACCATTGATAATATTTATAATTCAAAGTGTATTATATAAAAAAATGTCTTTGTCTTAATAAGTGTATGAAAATTTTTCTCATAGCGTGAAGGGCAAATTAAAAAGTATTTTTTTATATGAATTTAGTTTCTCATTAATGAAACAGGAGGTCGTTCCGTATTCGTAACTTAATATCGATTGGGTTTGGTATCGAATTGGTAATATTTTTTTTCTATTAACTATTATGTTATTAACTGACATTTAATGTGACTTTTTAACAGTAACTAGGTAACTGATTGCGGTTTATAAATAAATATAATATTGGGAACGACCAATATAAGTTAAACAAATTTTTTAGGTTTTGACTTTGTTTGGCTAACTAATGTATATTACATACTAGCTGTCCCGGCGAACTTCGTACCACTCTATGATTAGTAAATGTTGTTAAGCACTTGTTACTCTATAAACAATAACAGCAGCTCATGTCAACGCACGCCGAACGTGTCTCGCGAAAAAAAAAAGAATTATGACGATTTGTCCAGTTAAATTGTGTCACAAAATATCTGAAAAGCTTTTTATGTATTATTGCTAAAAACATATGACTATCCGCAGCCGAAGTTCGGGAACGTTTCGGTTTAGTGCTTCACTTTAGACAGAGCGCTTGTATGAAGACTGTCTTTCTATAGTGTAATTATTCTAAGACAATATGTTATTATAGATTCGCATAGTGCTTTGTAGACTATGTCTTGACAACTTCATAGAACATAATTATTTTATGTGTGCAACAATTTTGTAGTTCACGATTTGATCTAATGGTAGGTTTCTAATTGAAAAAGGGGTAAATTTGATAATGAATATAATTTTATCTAATTTTTGTAGTTAATACTTGACTAAATAAACGTTATTTGAATAAAAAGAGGATTCAGGTCAAATTACACAATACGAAAGATTTGTAAGAAAATTAATTATGTTCAAAAATGTTTGTTTAAATTAACCTCATTATTTATTCAGTTTTAACATGCAGTGTTAATATATTATAATATATGTAATTAGTATGTTTGTTAGTTATACAGTTTGCCTTTGTTCTATTGAGGTCTTGCCTAGATTTTAATTGCCGGAACATTGGGTGGTACATTTTAATTGGAGATTATTTAATTGGCATTGCGAGCAAATCTATTGTTATTGATTATAATTATCGGAATTTAAAAGGTATTAAAACTATTTGGTTGACCTTACAAAGGGTCTCGAATTCGATTCCCGACTAGGTTCAATACTCAATCATTGCCAAGTTATGTGCATACATATAAAATGCTATTCACAATAAAAACCCTGAAAGGGTGTGGCAATGTCAGGGTTAGATCGGACCACTTCGTTTCATACGTCAATATAACACGTTTTAATTTCCTGGAAAGTCTAAATATTGTTTGAAATTGTAGAAGCATTTCTCGAACAATTTTTTAAATTTTACAAATTTTTTTTCGGCTATTCATTAAATATTTAGGGTTCACATTATCCAAGTGTCTTATGACACTTATGATACTTATGACACTTATGATACTTATGACACTTATGACACTGATATGGTGTCTTAATGACATTTCAGTTGTATAGTTCCCGATATTAATAACAATACTGATCCGTAGCAAGTGACGATAACAAAAAAAGCCTTGAATATTAATTTACTTAATAAAAACGATTCGGTGACAAAATATCTTTACAAACACCTACAAACTTTAGTACGAATATTAAGTTACACAAAGCTATAAATTATAGGTGTTTAATTATAAAAATCGTTTGGTAGCAACCTAGCAACAAACCGATTAGTTTTCTTAATGTCATTTACATAGAAATCACTTTATTTACGCGGGATTTCTATTTGCATAAAAAATATTATTTATTGTTACATTAAAAGTGTCACAGATAACAATGCGTAACAATATATTAGAATAAACAGATACCATCTTGTTTAATAAAATTGTAAACCATTTTCTGATGAAGTTTTTCTTAGGATAATAATTATGTCATGTAAAATTATACTTAGATATTGTTACAATATTATGTCTTATTTGTTTACTTAATTAGTTCAATCGAATAACATTGTCGTATTTTCAAAACAGAAATATAACAAAAGTATCATTTTCATTATTTCCATTATTAATTAATAGAATATTAAACCGAATATTACCCGTTGCAATCATTTCGTTGCTTATATCATTAATTTTTCTACTTCAGTCTAAAAACTGATACATAATATATCAAGTATATGTAAGTCTGCCAAAAGTTTAAAAGTAATAAAACTGTATACAAACTCGCCTTAATCAATCAACGGACAAGTAGCACAACCTTTGAACTTAAGTTAAGTTTCGAAAGGCGAATTTCCTCGTGAAGGTTAAAGTTCCGAACGCTCTTGTGTCAATATTTAAGTATTACGACGGGTGTCAGGCGGATTCTAGTGTTTGGTCTCAGTTACATCATCCTTAATGGGGTTCAAATAAGTTAACGTGATACGTAATTAGACGAATTGATGAGCTACGAGCAAGAATTTCAATAATACCCAGCTTACCAATAATACATGGCTATTTTGCTCATTCGCTACCATATTTCAATAATATTATAATATACCTGGCTTATCTATATATATAAAAGGAGAAGCTGACTGACTGACTGACTGACATATCAACGCTGGGCCTAAACTATCAGGGTTAGAAACTTGAAATTTTGCACAGGGGTTCCTTATCTAACGTAGGGGAGCACTAAGAAAGGATTTTTGAAAATTCACCCCCTAAGGGGGTAATAGGGGGGCGCAAAGTTAGTATGAAAGTTCTCTGATTTTATCAACTTTTATATATTTAGGGATTTTTGGCGGGCGAAGCCGCGGGTGTAGGCTTGTCAAAGATATTATTATTGAAATTCCAATTGATCCATATCTGTACATAGACGATATGTGAGAAAAACTATTACTGGAGGTATTTATTAGCCATAGAAGCCTAAACAATGATTGTTAGATTTTTTGTCTGTATTTCTTTTCTGTATATTTGTAAGCGTTAATTTCAGAAATGGCGTAACCGATTTAGGTGCGGTTTTCACTTATGTGTTTTGGTAGTTTTTGTGTGTTTGGTTTATTTTATTTCAATCAGTTCATAAATTAGATGTTATGTCAATTTAAGGAACCTCCTGTGCGTAGCGCATCGCTTAAAATATTACAATTATTTTTAATTCTTTGTAAAAAAACATTCTTAACAGAAAAAACTTCCTAAATACTTAGAATGTTTGGTATATGTATGTCAAGTAATTAACATGAATCGTATCTCGTTATGATATCTTTTAACCAGGAAAACTGTTTGGTTACATAATTGGCATTGAACGAATATCTGTACAAAACAATTAATATATCATCTATTTGATTATCAAAACAATCAGAAATTCGTGATTTTCAATTTGTCAATGCGTTATAGTCCTTCCTAGTTAGTAAATAATGTTGAAGTCGTGAGATAGTTCATTGGAAGTATATAAATAAGATTATAAGTTTGTCAGTTTATATGTGCGTTACTATAACAAGTAAATAGCATTTTAAAATTAGGAGTGAGTTTTCATAAAAAAAATCGTAAATACTTTGGTTTATAAGTTAATAATTATATCGTACTCAGAAATTAAGTGTTAGCACCTACAAAACACACTTACATGTACAAACACATGTACAAACACACTATCAGTATTATTATGCCAAATTTTATCACATATAGCTAAAATCACGGTTCTTGCGAAAATCATATAATTTTGAAGCATACCATTACCATACAATAATTTTATGATATACTTAATGAAAACCTAAAAACGGCTGTGTGTCATCTAATAACGTTTAAATTTAAATATATCTCGAGGGTAAGGTGGGCGTGTCTCGCTGTCAGAATGGTCAGTCATGGCGTAGGATCCAAAATAATACCACTCAGGTTCAATTAAGCCTTTTAATAACTCGTGTACATAACCTTCTCGCAAAATAAGAACGGATCGCACAGGTACACACGGATTACAAATAACCTATCAAGTTACTTTCGCAAAATCACAATTGATTGCACTGCTATACTCGGATTACAAATTAACGAAACAATATTGGAAACGCAGCGATTTCGATATCACGTGGACACGCCCTTCGATATCACGTGGACACGACCGTTCTCAACGACGTTCCGAATCTGAATGCCCCATCGCCGCAATGGCTACCGTCCAAACTGTCTTTCTGTCAAAGTCAAACTCAAAGTGTGACCACGTGCTATCGACTTCGCTCAAGTGAACTACTTGACGCTTCCATTATTCACTAATAGATGGCGCTACGTGTTTACGCTCCGACACGGCCGTCCTGACTTTTCGCACGTCCCCGTGCGAAATACGTGCGCAAATTGCAAAAGTCATATTTCACAAAACAGTCGCTCGGTCAACCTGACTAAACTTAGGAATACTTAACTTGACAAAAAGTAATGACTCAAGACAACCTGCATCCGGCGTCTGATAGTCTCAGGACAACCCTTCACAGGCGTCCGATAGTCTCAGGACAACCTTTCACAGGCGTACGATAATCTCAAGACAACCCTTCACAGGCGTCTGATAGTCTCAGGACAACCCTTCACAGGCGTCCGATAATCTCAGGACAACCCATCACAGGCGTCCGATAATCTCAAGACAACCCTTCACAGGCGTCTGATAGTCTCAGGACAACCCTTCACAGGCGTCCGATAATCTCAAGACAACCCTTCACAGGCGTCCGATAATCTCAGGACAACCCTTCACAGGCGTCCGATAATCTCAGGACAACCCTTCACAGGCGTCCGATAATCTCAAGACAACCCTTCACAGGCGTCTGATAGTCTCTGGACAACCCTTCACAGGCGTCCGATAATCTCAAGACAACCCTTCACAGGCGTCTGATAGTCTCAAGACAACCCTTCACAGGCGTCTGATAGTCTCTGGACAACCCTTCACAGGCGTCCGATAATCTCAAGACAACCCTTCACAGGCGTCTGATAGTCTCAAGACAACCCTTCACAGGCGTCTGATAGTCTCAGGACAACCCTTCACAGGCGTCCGATAGTCTCAAGACAACCTTTCACAGGCGTCTGATAGTCTCAAGACAACCTTTCACAGGCGTCTGATAGTCTCAGGACAACCCTTCACAGGCGTCCGATAATCTCAAGACAACCCTTCACAGGCGTCTGATAGTCTCAGGACAACCCTTCACAGGCGTCCGATAATCTCAAGACAACCCTTCACAGGCGTCTCCACGTGATCCATCTTCACAAACGCTCTACCAGCGGCAACACGTACTTGGCATTGAATATTACCTGTAACATCAAAACATAAATGCGAGTATCTCTCCAAGCTCGGCCCTTCCTGACCAATAAAAGTTTCAAAATTGTTAAAAGATGGAGATATTATGAGATGGAGCTCATATGACCAACCAGTACAAAACTTTGAGCCATTATCTAACCAGTATTTGTACCACTCCAAGTTCCAATTCCAACCAGTATTTAAACAATTTGTCACAGTTCACTCTTGAACAAAAATGGCTGAAGGTCATTTAACTCAAATTAAAATAAACTTAGTCAACAACATCACTTTACTTAGTACTTACAAAACATAGTCTCTCAAGCTGACACATCAGCACATCGGTACCCATAACACAAGGGACCATTCCCCAGTTACTAAACATCGTGTTGAGTATCTCTAGGCCTATCTGCCTTAATTTCCTAATAATTGATCGTCACAGAAAATTCAACAATAACAACTTAACCTTCAGGCACTTTCATCATCAATATCACGGCTAACAAAAGCCTTCATCAAACCAAACCCGGTTATTAAGAATTATAAAGTCAAACAAACATACTGGTTAAACAATATCCCTCATATCCAATAAACTTGTAATAACTTATAATGTCATAGTTTTAATTTACACCAACTCAAAACATAACAGCTTGTACTCAAAATAAATTAACTAGTCACTATAGATTATCTCTAAAACAACTTAATTGTCACTAACTCTTTTAACCAGATTAGACAATAGGGGATACAAAATTTTCTACACTAATAGCCAGAGCCACGCATCACAGTCGTTCGAACCAAACAGCCATAGTATGTGAATGTAAACAGGTAATTGTCAAATGTACCACCGCTTGATATAAAGCTCATTTGTAAGTGACCTCAAAAATAAAGTAATAATTATTCTTCAGTAAAGCGATAGGAAAACAAAATGATACAAATCACCCGTCACACCACACTCGCAACCGTGAGCCATGACACCAGAGGCGCGAGAAATGGCGTTTGTCCCGGCCTCCCTCGCCAGCATCAGCGCCAGCACGTGACAGACGATGCGGTCCCACACAACACACGGCCACTTAACCGCTCCCCATGTAGTCATCGCAGGTCCACGTCGGCTCACCAAATCCAATGCAATCAGAAACAAAATAATCAAGAAAGAAAAATAAGCAACGCGTGAAATAAAAGTTATTTCTCTGCACTGCATCACATTATTACCCGAAAATTAACTAAATCAGAACGGAAGAACAAAATACCTTAAATAAAATGTTTCCTTTTTCTACACGATTGAAAAGTCAAATCTACCTTCATTAACTTTAACACGAGTTAATTTTGATGCTACTTAGCCTTGAATGATTCTTTTCTTTACAGCGAAGTAAAAATAAAGGAAAATGAGACATTAAATTGAATTGAACTACCGGAACCACCGATTTCCTAATTGACACCTATGTTATCGATCACTTCATCATTATCACATCTACAGCCACTGTCCCACTTTTGGGCACGGGGCTCCTCTGATAATGTGAGGGATACATGCTACAGTCAACCACACTGGCCAAGTGCGGATTGGCAGGCCAATACAGATTGTTGTCCAATTATAACGGTTAACCAAAAATCTAACCAAATATTAAGATTGTTCAATCACAATAGATCTGATGTAATGAAATAAAAACAATGCCATACCGATACTCGCCGTCTTACTTGAAAATCCTTATGTTCCACCATAACCTGATACAACATATCTCCACCAAGTAAAGAGATATTTGTGGATCACATTATCACAGTAACCTGAAAATCTGAAATAGGTCCTTTATCCCAACTTCTGATCTCGAGGGTAAGGTGGGCGTGTCTCGCTGTCAGAATGGTCAGTCATGGCGTAGGATCCAAAATAATACCACTCAGGTTCAATTAAGCCTTTTAATAACTCGTGTACATAACCTTCTCGCAAAATAAGAACGGATCGCACAGGTACACACGGATTACAAATAACCTATCAAGTTACTTTCGCAAAATCACAATTGATTGCACTGCTATACTCGGATTACAAATTAACGAAACAATATTGGAAACGCAGCGATTTCGATATCACGTGGACACGCCCTTCGATATCACGTGGACACGACCGTTCTCAACGACGTTCCGAATCTGAATGCCCCATCGCCGCAATGGCTACCGTCCAAACTGTCTTTCTGTCAAAGTCAAACTCAAAGTGTGACCACGTGCTATCGACTTCGCTCAAGTGAACTACTTGACGCTTCCATTATTCACTAATAGATGGCGCTACGTGTTTACGCTCCGACATATATATTAATGACAGTCATTGTATAACGAGTATAAAATAAAGGAAATAATATAAAGTTTACTTTGGACAATTTACCTGCTTTGTTTCCGATTTCGCAATATTTTTTGTTGTTATTTTTGTTAAAATATTTTTTATCACCATTATTGAGTTGATTCAAAATTAGAGACGCTTTTTCCTAAAGATGTCAGCTCGCTGCCTCTCAACAATTGTGTAATCTTTATTTCTGTATCAAACCTGTTTTTGCTTGCGAATTTATTTACTAGAGACCCGCTATGCGGGCGAAATACGACCGTACTACAATCTGTCAAAGGATTACTTCACGTTGACACTATGAACGTATGCATTTCAAACGTTACGGCACGTAGTGTGCATAGAGTAAGTTAAATTAGTGTGTGTAATGTTTTATTAATACATACATTCAATGTTATAATATTAACTTTCTGCAATCCTGCTCCATATAAACTTTAACTGTGCTGAATTTTTTAACGGTTTTTATTTATTTTCTGAAACACAAGCGGACGAATTTACGGGAATAAATTGTGCAAGTTCAATAACTTGGTTATATTTTTTATGATTAAATATTAATAATTGAAAATTTGAAATGAATAATGATAATTGATAAACAGTGATGTAACAATGAATTGAGCTGTCCGAGATACGTTTCTTATCAGTTTCATTTAATTATTATCGACTAAACATTATCCGCGCATGTCACTGATACATCACGTACGATCAATGATTCATACAGATTGTACCTACAATGGTATATTCAAACCATTTAATTTCATTCAAAATGGTTTTTGTTACCTTATACTTTAGTTTGGAATATAATTTTGTATGTTGGTTATAAAAAAATATATAATTAAATTGGAACATTTTAAATATAAAGTAACTAATTTTTTGGAAATTAGCGGGTGAAGCCGCGGGGGAAAGCTAGTCGGAACTAAAGCAATGTACAAAATTTCAAGTACGTAGTGTAACACGAAGTAGTTCTAATTGAGCTTGCAAGATTTGACCCACACATACACAAACATTGCAAGTTAAATATAAGCGTGCATGAAAAAAATACAATTATATTTTATTTTAGTACTCAAATATTCAATACTAATCTCCAATCACAAATATATTATTTTATTGCATCGAATGTTCTAATATTCCACAGAATAACTGGTTAACTGAGTGTTCAAATATACATAAGTAATAAATATGGCGGATGCTAACTAGAAGGTGTTATTGGGGCCAGAACTCGTTTCGCTCATCTGCCAAATGGTGACGTGTATTTATTGATAAAATCACGGTCCTTGTCGTTTAGGAGGATATTTTCAATTGCATTAAAGCTAAATTAACATCAATGTCACTCATTAAAAAACTACACTGTTATACTGGTAACAGGAGCATAAATGCAAGAAATGTGAACCTGCAAATATCCGAAGGAAAAAATGTACTAGGAAGTTTAATAGAATAACTTTGTTTTATATTCATGAATGAAATATTATCATTCGTCATGAAACATTATCATATATTATGAATAAAAAAGCGACGATATGAACGGGATTAGAAAAAAATATGACCGGAGCCAAGACCTTTGGGACTGCAGTCCGGGGTGGTAATCATTGCGACATACATGTCTTAAAAAAACATTTCATTTGCGCACCATTCCGACCGAAATAGCATTCCGACTGAAAAACATGTGCTTATACAATGTTTTGTGGTAGGTATTAGACTAGCCGCACACACGCAATATTATTTACAATAATACGAATATTATTTGCAAAAATCTGAATATTAGGTGTGTTCGGGCCGTATAAGAAACGTTTATTCCGTCAGTAGCACTTCGTCAAGGCTTACAATGGTATCAGACAATTTTACCTGGCTAATTATAACCTGGCGCTATGTGCTTTACCACCCACGACTACATCGCTGATAACCATCAGGTGGGATTGTAGTCAAGCATTAACAGTATGTAAAAAAATACTCGTATTGATGAATATTAATGTAAACTTTTATTGACAGTAATATTGTATGTGTGCGGCTAGGCTAGGTTTACACTTATGGAAATCCAATCAAAGGAGCCGTTGGCTAGGTTACGAAAGTGATGGCAAATAATGCTAATAGTGTTGTGACACGAGCGTAGGTGCCGCGAGGGTAAGGGCTAACTACATAACGTAATTCGCGCGGGCTTCTTGACTTCTTAACGTAGGCTTCTTTGTATAAAATGTCGTTCCCAGTTTAATAGGAACTTGCTCTCGTCTTGCTTGACTTCGGGAAACTTATGCCTTATTACACATGGACAAAAAATGTTTACATAAATAAGATATTAAATGCTTTATAACAAGAGTGAAAACCGTATGCAAATAAGTTAAGCCGTATCTGATATTAGCCGGAAGAAACGTTATCATGGTAATGGAATTTCTTGCATTAATAAATGCCCCTTTATTTTTTACATTCAAATATTTTCCATATACTTACAGACACGATCGCTTATAGTTTTATTATACTATACAGATGACATATTTTTTTTATTTTACCGGGAGTCGTACGAAAGACCCTTCGCACACGTCAGACTGGACACAAGACAAGATAAAGAACCATATTTTGACAGAACTATGATACATTATCTATATTCGTCGAACACTGGTATTTAACAACAAAAAATCTAGGTTATGTCCAAGTGTGTACGTAATACCTGCGCAGTAGAGCGTACACTATCGCAACTGTTACCTGCCAACCGCCGGTTGCCAACGCCTCGTTAACATTTCAATAATATTTTTAACATACAAAAAATATTTAGAAGTCACAATCACGCTCACTTTCTTTCTTTCTTTGGACGGCCGGTATGGCGTAATGGTTATCATGCCTACCGCCGTTTGAATGATCCTGAGTTCAATACTCAGCGAGGCAATCACTAATATTTACTTATCTACTAATATATATTTATTTATGTGCTAATAGGTACTAATAATTCAAATATCTGTTCACATACAGATGTGTTTTTGTCTTTGTGTGTTGTCTATGACGCCCATGACACAGGAAATTGTAATGTATGAGTGTATACCGTTATTAATTAAACTGTTTCTTGACCATCAACGCGTCGTCTTTGGTTTTATTGGTGACCACTGTATAGATATAAGGTCTTCCGGCAATGGATGGTGACCACTTATCTGGTAGCTCGTCTGGTCGTTTGGCTATTTATATAGAAAACATACATATGTATCTCTACTCCGGGAAGAAGGTAGACTGATGTTGCTGTCTTGCAAGAAAGACGAAGTGAAAGGATTCTTAGATATCGATATCGATTCAGATATATAGATATCCTGAGACAGAGATTTTATAATATTACCTATAATTAGTTATTAACGTCCTGAGATAAGTTCTTTTTGAGATTTTGCAGGAGACAACTTACAAAATCTCTCATTTTTTCAGTCTCTACTAAAATGACCTAGGTACGTGGTTAAAACCAAGGAATAACTTTTATGTGTAAAATATCACATTGCTTCATAATATTATTGCCACACGAAAACCGAATATTAATAATATCTAATAATAATCTGGTTAAAAAATTATTAGCCAGAGCAAATTGTTCAATAATATTTAATTAATAGAAATGGCACCCTATAACGTAATTTGAAATTGAAATAAAAAATAAAAGAAAAATGTGTCAAGTTCAAATAATTTTGCGCCATTTTCACACGCTCGACACAGATACTTTGTGTACAATATAAAAATGTTACACAGATAATAATAATAATATAAATAATAAAACGACATAATTTATTATTCAATTACATTTTTTGTCAGTTGGAACCCAATTTCGTAATAATTTATGTAAGCGAACGCATATTGTCACGGAATACAGTTACATGCTTGTAATTGAATTTGGTTTATAATTTGAAACTGAACTAACGACTAAATTTAGTTGTTATAAGTGCGCCAACGTTTTAGCGTAATTTTTTGCAACAGTGTTTAACATATTATATACCTACATTATAATAAAAAGAAAGTTTCGCGTGTATATTTGCAAATTAATAATAATTGCAAAATAAAATTTGAGGGGTAAATATCATGAATATATTTCTAACCCTGGTTTCCCTTTGATATAGGTAGGTACTTAACTGAAATTGAAAATATTAACGTGAGTTGGTAATCGATTATAACTAAGCTGATCAGAACAATTGATCTTGGCGCCTTTTTAGCCCATGTTCCCATACTGTAATAATCATTGTCCTTTAACAGGGGATTTGAAAATATGTATGTAGGTCATACGCAAATATACCATGATTGATGAAAAATATAAAATACTAGCTGCCCCAGCGAACTTCGTACCGCTCTATAATTAATAAACAAATAATAATATGGTGACATATCGACAGCAGCGCCACCTACCGGGTCCAATTGTAAACCAAAACCATTCTTGGATCCACCTGAAGACACACAAAAAATTTCAACCGAATCGGTACAGCCGTTGTTGAGTTTTAGCGTGACTAACGCACAGCAATTCATTTTTATAATATATGATATAGCCTATGTCACCCGGGGATAGTGTAGCTTTCCAACAGTGAAAGAATTTTTCAAATCGGTTCAGTAGTTTTGAAGCCTATTCGATGCAAACAAACAATCAAATCTTTCCTCTTTATAATATTAGTATAGATGACATAAAATATAGTCATTGTATAGATATAAATATTGGGTAGATATGACCTCAATCGATTAGAACTCACACATTCTACCGACACACAAATATTAATCCCATATAATTTTACATAAGCTGAAAATTGCTTTCAACGTTATTTGCATAATTCCCGTCCAATTTTCAACGGCGGCGGCGATTCAAATCGGACAATCTCTTCAATATTACATAAATATCTGACCACAGACTAAACAGGTACTGCACATGCAGTTACATAAGATAACCTTTGGTTCTGTTTTGCAACGAGAGCGTCTTTAGCTGTAATAGATGTTGCATTGGCTTTCCCTCACTCATTCAGGGCGACCTCGTGACACGGAGTACGGCGTGACCTATCCGTTCTATATGTTTGTTACTCTACGTTTGCAGAGATGGGAAAAATGTAATCATGATTACATTTCATACCCTTTAAGTTCGGGTTTCCAAAACTCTCACTAGAAGAGAGGTTAAGGTCCACTAAGATGACCATGAGAGTCTTACCATACTTTAAACACCTTTGAGCAATGCAATGAAGAAACTTAGGAGTTTCTCTAAAGTGCAATTAATTTATAAGTCGCATATAATAATTTGAAAACTTGAAATCTGCCTTTGACTAACCGACTGATTAGGCTATTAATTTAGAACCATATGGCAACATTTTTTTAATAATCTTCACTCATTTCCACGTTCAAATAAAATTGTACATTTAGCACATTAAATAGGACATCCGTTAGTTGCGTTATTCTAACGATAAATAATGTATGACTAAATATGGTTTGTTTAATTCAAAGAGTAAATAATACTCTATAACTGTTCGCCGAGGTGGGATCGATGACCCAACTGTTTGAAAAACAAACCAAAGAGGTCGTATTAAATGCAAGAGCAACGCACTTTCTTGAAGTGCCACTCAAGCGCCCTGTGTGCGCCATTATGCTTACCATCCACAGATTAATAAGAATAATAGATAGAGTGATAGCACATCTATGTTTGGACTTTTCGCTTAAATTATAAGAATCGTAATTAGGAAAGAGATGCATTTTTTTGTTTTATTGGATACTAAATGTTTTAGATTTTCATTGTTTTAAAATATAAAACGTGGCAATTAACACTTTTGTTATTGTTGTTTTCAAGTGACTTTTCACTTTTTTTCTTATACCTCTTAAATAACTAGTTTTGTCATAAAAAGGTTAACCAGTCATTGTATAATTATTTTGTTATATCCCTGACAATAAAGAAAAAGGTATTACGTTTAATTAGGATTCAAAACAGCGGAAAACTAAAAATCACCCATCACCATTGGTTTTACTACATACTCCATCTGTTTAACACGCTAATCTATGGCTCTAGCTTGATCACTTTTAATACTTGACCGATTTTACTCCTTTAAATAAAAAACCGGTAAATGATTAATAAACTGAAGATACACCAATAGTTTAAATACTTTAAAGTTTCCACATCGTGCGAATAATTCAACTGCAATTGGTTCAGAACATCGATTAACAAATACTATAATGTATTATTTACTTTATTAGCACAAACAATCAATACACATTACAAAATTCACAAGTTGAGCGGACGAGAGCCGCGGGGACGATACGTCGCGTTCGCCATCGCGCATCAACGCAACTAGTGCCTACTCTGCCGAGTCTGCCGAGTGCCGACCGACTTGCCGAGCGACCGAGCGAGCGCCGGCGGCGGCGCCGCGACCTTGGACCGGCAACCGCCATTCAACCGTGCGCTATAGTCTCCCCCTCTAACCCGAACGAACGCCCTCGCGGTCGGGTTAGCTCTTACGAGGCCTTCCCCTCCGACGTTTCTCCTGAACCGGGGCCTGGATGCGGCCAACGAAGGGAGTCAGTACTGACGCATGGTACTTACCTAGTACTGTGCCATCGCTGACACGCTCGAGAATATAAGAAACTGGACCGACTACGGCTTTAACTTTATACGGGCCATCACGGCGGGGAATAAACTTGGGGGTTTGTCCCTTGCTTGTGTCGTTGGCCCCTTGTGTCTTCAACAATACCAGATCACCTACCTGATAATCTGGAGCTGGTCGGCGATGCTCATCGGTATACTTCTTACGTGTTGCCTGGGCGCTCTCATACACGTCGCGAGCATCTATTAGCACCGATGAGATGCCCTTTAGATAGTCGGTTATGTCACCTACATAACCGTCGTTTTCTACAATGGTGCGCATCTCCTGCAGGACATCAGCGGGCGCGCGCATGTCTCGCGCAAAATTCAAATAGGCGGGAGAATACCCTGTACCTGACGTGACCGCTGAGTTTATTGCAAACCGAATTGCAGGCAGGTGGACGTCCCACGTATGGTGATCTCTCCCTACCAAAATCGACAATTGTGGCTTGAGATCACGGTTCTTACGCTCTACTGGGTTTGCTTCGGGGTGGTAATACGATGTGAATGATTGTGAAATCCCCATTGCATGGCAGGTCTGCTGCATGACCTCACTGATGAATTGGACACCATTGTCACTAATTAGGCGTCTGGGAACACCGAACCGTAAGTACACCTCCGATATTAATGTTCTGGCGCATTCTTCACTGGTGGCTGTCGTGAGTGCGAACAGTTCCACCCAGCGTGTGCAGATATCTTCTACTATTAACACCCACTTGTGTCCTTTCTCCGTTTCCGGAAGGGGACCGAACAGGTCCACGGATAGCACCTCGAATCGGCGAGCAGAAACGGGTGTTTGTAACAGCCCAGCAGGTTTTCTATTATCCGCTTTATAGCGCTGGCAAGCCACACAGTTCTTAACGTACTGCGTGACGTAAGAGCGCATTCCCGGCCAATAATATTTGCCAACTATCCGACGCAGCGTGCGCTCGGCGCCCATGTGACCCGCAGTGGGTGCATCATGATACTCGGCCATTACCTTAGCGCGCTCATGCTCTGGAACCACCAGACTGGCATCGTCGTGCTCCTCATTCTCAGGGCAATACCTATAAAGCACCCCATCATTGAGGACATACCCTCTGTCGGCCCACACCCTCCCCCTAAAGGGATCGTCGGACTCTAAGGCTTCGATGATCTTACTCACCTCTAGGTCCTTTAGTTGGTTATCGCGCTGGTCTGTAGAGCTGCGAGAAGGCATGTCGGCCGTCGCCGTGGTGCAACACAAGTCGTGTTCGGGATCCTCGGCGCAGATCGGTCGCGACAGCGTATCAGCAACGACGTTAGCTCTACCAGGCGTGTACTCAATCTTCAGGTTATACTCCTGAAGACATAAGGCCCACCTGGCTAAACGGCCGCTCGGAGATTTCATGCTCATCAACCACCTGAGCGGTTGATGGTCTGACCTAATCACAACCTCAGCTCCGTCTATATACCCCCTGAATTTCGAAACAGCCCAAACGACGGCCAGAGCCTCTCTCTCCGTCGTGCTATAATTCCTTTCAGCTGTTGTCAAGAGTCGACTGGCGTACTCTATCGGGCGCTCGTCAGTCCCCTCCCCCTGGAGGAGAACTGCCCCGAGAGCGTACCCACTACTGTCGGTTCGAAGGACGAAAGGTAACGTCGCATCGGCCTGCCGAAGAATAGGTGCAGACACCAGTAGCTGTTTAATGCGCTCGAAAGCAGTTTGTTGTTCTGAGTTCCATTGCCAGATACTTACCTTCTTTAGCAGCGCCGTCAACGGCTTGGCTACCTCTGCGTAGTCAGGGATAAATCGCCTGTACCAGCTGGAGGTCTGTAGAAAGCATTTTAGGTGTTTTACGTTTCGGGGGGTTGGCATGTCTGCGACTGCTGCGGTCTTCTCCGGATCGACGTGTATGCCACCTGGCATAATAATGTGTCCTAAAAACTTTACCGAACTTCTGGCGAAGTGACTCTTGGCACGGTTGACCCTTAAGTTGAATAGGGCGAGTCGGTCAAACACTGAGGTAAGGTCATCAAGGTGTTTCTCGAAGCTTTCATCGGATAGAACCAGCAAATCGTCGAGATAAGCGAGCAGAGTGGTACGTGGTAGGTTCGACTTGAACCTATCGATAAGCCTCTGAAAGGTAGCCCCCGAGTTGCGTAAACCCATTGGCATGCGTTTGAACCTATACGTCCCGAGCGGTGTGATGAAGGCTGTCTTGTCCCTATCACTAGGGTCTACCAGTACTTGAAAATAGCCTGCTCGAAGATCGAGGGTTGTCATATATTTAGCAGTCTTCGCCTCGTGAAGGATGTCCTCGATCCTTGGGAGAGGGTAACGGTCGGGTTCAGTGACCGCATTGAGCTTTCGGTAGTCGACGCATAGCCTGAAACTGCCATCTTTCTTTTTGACGAGTACTACGTTGGATGCCCATGGTGACTCGCACTCCTCGATAACATCGGAGCTGATAAGCTTCTCTAACTCCCTTTCAAGCGCCTCTTTTTTGGGCGGGGATAGCCTATAGGGCGGAGAAGCCAAAGGTTCCTGTGTGTCGCTTACCTTGATTTGATGCACAGCAAAGTCAGTGGGGGGTCCATCTGGGGCGAATTGGGCGGCCCTGCTTTGCAGGAACTCGTTGAGTGCGCCCCTGTGCTCTGGTGATAAACTTGTACCTTCGTCTTCACGCAGCGACACCTCACAGGCGTGCACATGCAACACGGGCACGTTTTTCAGTACATAGGATTTTTCAAACGGGAACCGGTCTCCTGGACTATCTGCAAAATACCATGACTCCTGGGCTATGTCTAAAACAATGCCCGATTTAGCTATAAAATCGCGACCTAAAAGAGTCCTAGTGTCGTCGCCGGGAAATATCATAAAATCGGTGTCAACTATACGACTACCTAGGGTGACGGGTACTGTCGCGGTCTTGATCATCTTCCGGTGACATGATCCATCGGCGAGACCGATGTAGCGAATAGTGTCTTGAAAACGAACACCGTTATTCATTAATATTGAATACAATAATGGGCTAGCCACACTGTGTGTAGCCCCAGTGTCTACAATTGCGACCCCTTCTTTACCTACTACACGTATGTTAATCAAAGGGTGCGAGGATGAAGTAGCGAAAAAGTCTCCTTTTATTACGTTGAATTCAGATGGCACTGCGCGTGCGGGTTTATTTGAACATGTCTCACATCTCGACCTGACTACCCCGGGCTGACCGCATCCATAGCACCGTAGCGGGTGATTTTTACTAACGTTATCTACTTTAATGTGATTCGCTTTGCGGCAGTCGTCAATTGTGTGCCCGAAGGCCTTGCAAAACGAACACCTAGTGCGAATACGTTTCGACCCGTCGTTCGAGTTAGGGGTGAGTTTTACACCGGTAGTAGTGGTAGCGTCCGAACTCGTAGTAGGGCTTCGATCGGACGTCGTAGCCGTCGTAGGTATATTACGAGTATATAATTTCGCGGATGCATTCGATGTTTTCAATTCTAATATATTGTCCTCCGCGAGTCTCGCTCTCTCTAACAAATCGTCCACGTCACAAATAGTATCACGCGACAATCGTTTTCGTATTCGACGATGTATTAAACCATAAATAATATCGACTTGCATTACTGTAGGCACAACATAAGGCAATCTAACTAATAAAGACCGTACCTTCGATACAAAAACCTCTGCACGTTCACATTCACTATGTTCACATGCGAATACCTCCTGCAGTATCCGGTACGCGGGCCTCTGCACGCCGTAGGTAGCGCGCAGGCGCGCCAGCGCGTCGGGCCACGAGCCGACGGCGGGCCGGGCGCCGCGCCACCACACCGCCGCGTCGCCGGTCAGCAGCATGGAAAGGCCGCGTAACGCGTGCTCATCCGTCACGTCGGCACACTCTTTGTACACTTCTACCGCGTCTATGAATGCCTCCAGGACCTCGGCGTCGCGTGACTGTCCGTCGAACCGCGCGGTGCACTTTGAAAAGTTGCCGCCGGGTGTCGTTGATGCGTTCGCCGTGGGCGATGCCGCTGGAGTCGACGCGAGTCCGGGGTTCCACTGGTTGCCTTGAAGTGATCTGAGTGTTTCCACAAGAGTGCGGTTGCTCTCAGCCTGCACTCTGGCGAATGACTCCATCATTGTAGTCAGGAGCCTCTCGGTATTCAATGCGGAGTGAGCGGGTGCTCCGCTGCGGCCTCCGCCGATCGTATAATCCGAGTCTGGAGCGGCGCCCTCCTGGGCGCACGTCTCGGTTGCGTCTTCAATATTATGGGTGGGAGCGGCGCCTCCAAGGGTGCGCGACTCCACCGGAGTATCTTCTTCTGACGAACTGGCGTCTCCTGGTTGGCGTCTGCCGGCCGCGGCCGCTCGTGTTGTGCGTGGCATATCGTCGCAGTTTCACTGGACGAACACACTAATAAAATTCGTGGAGTCCTTTTAACTTAACACACGTTAACTTAAGGCCTCTAGTTGGGCGCCACTATAATGTATTATTTACTTTATTAGCACAAACAATCAATACACATTACAAAATTCACAAGTTGAGCGGACGAGAGCCGCGGGGACGATACGTCGCGTTCGCCATCGCGCATCAACGCAACTAGTGCCTACTCTGCCGAGTCTGCCGAGTGCCGACCGACTTGCCGAGCGACCGAGCGAGCGCCGGCGGCGGCGCCGCGACCTTGGACCGGCAACCGCCATTCAACCGTGCGCTATAATACTAAATATTTTAGTTTCATCATTTTATTAAATTTTTGACGTTATCTCTAATTCGATTTATTTTAAGTAAGATGTATTTTTCTAGTTGTAAATGGCGACGACAGATAATTACGTAAAATATTCTTTTTGTTAAAAATATTTTTGTCTGACGTAAACTTGGTTTCAGCCATTAATGGCCCACTACTGAGCACAGGTCCTGTTTTCTGAGGAGACCTAGAGCTCACTTATCGGACATTCTTACAGCGTGAACTTTTTATGGTCGCTGTACACTCACAGCCCCCCACTAGGAATGCCTGTGTCGTGGGTACCATTGACAACACACACCCAGACCGAGAAAAGTTTAAACTCACCGTTAAAATTCGTATGTCCAGGCCGCAACCGCGCAATATGGGTTTTCTAAACGAGTCTTTAGTACGTTTTATCATTTATTTCAACATTCAAATCAGGATTGGATGGACTGAATGGAAAAGTTATGGCCGTATAATCGGCCATTAAGTTTAAAACACGTTTGTTGCAGATTTATCCACTACTAACGACACTTTAGGACTATTGGAGAGAGAGGGATGGGCTGAGGAATTTTAACTTTATACTAAAATTACGAATTATTCGTATGAAAATTATATTCCCCTTAATTGAATTAACGACTGTAGTTCAACTAAGGAGTTGGAACTAAGGACTTAATTATGTTTTGCACTTTAATGTGTTAAAGTTTAATACATACTGTCATTAAACAGTAATCGTTGGACTTCCAAGGAGCCTGAGTTCCGTATCCTGCACGCGTCTCTAAGTTTCAAAACTATAGGTATGTTTATTAGAAATTAATTATCACTTGCTTTGGTGAAAGAAACAACGATTTCGTGTGCGGTTGTCGCACTTAAACATGTTTTTGACTAGATTTAAGTAAAATTATTTCTGTTCTTTGTATAACGGTAGCGATCAAGTCTTGGTTTTATTCGTGTTGATATTAACACCTCCTGTTGATATATCACACACGAGTTGATTACACTATGTAATGTTATGTGTAAATACTTTACATAAGTAAATTGTGGGTTTTGATATGCTTACATCATTGACTTACATAAAATAGTATGGTTGATGCAGATTTATTATTATTTTATTGAAAACGAAATTTTGACGCTGGAGCATCATCATCATCATCATCACAACCCATATCTGTACCTGTTACTATAACTATGTAACTATGTACCTGTAACTGTAACTATGTACCTGTACCCCCATTAATTATATAAATTTCCACGCTTTTATAATCATTTTAAAGATTAAAGATAAAGAGTAGGTACTTACGAGTATTGTATCTTATATCTATATTTCGACATGCCAGGAATGGTTAAATACCCGAACTATTTAAGTACTACAATGAACCCTTAACTATATTAGTGTACCTAAACCAAATAAATAAATAAAGTATTTGACATAATTACTGTCTGTGTGTCTTATATTCTAGATATAAAACGTGGCTATCATTGGTTTATGCGTAAATTACTATGATGTGTAAATGGCTCTCAGCAATTTAAGCTAAGCTTAGAGTGTAGTAGTTTTTTACCAACCAGTTAATTGCTTATTCATGGGGATTAAACATACAATTTAATGAAATCGAATTAATCCATAAAAATTACGCTTTAGCGATTAGGAAGTAGAAACCAGATTTGTCAAAATAACACTTCATTACAAATATTATTGTAGGCGCCACTATGTTAATATAGACAGGTGTAATATAGACAGCTCAATAATGTATTGTTTGAGTTAAATGGGTCAATGACCAGTTCTTAACAAAGTTATTGTACCAGTGAGAAGTTGTCATGTCAGCTGTAGTGGAAGTGACTACTTAAATTTACAAAAAGTCTCTACATCTGAAAAAAATACCGTGATTATTTTCTTAATTAATTTTCTAAATTGCGATATCAACTTTGTAATTCATCTGTAGGTATATTTTTCGGATGACGTCAGGTTTTTTTTACTTATCAATCCCACCTGATGGTTGAGATGAAGTCTACAATATTGGACATAATATATTAACTTAGATTCTAACTAATAAACTAATAATTAACTACTAATTAACTTTTACTTTTTTATAACGTTTGATAGTACTCTAATAGAGCTGATAGAAGTACATAATAAAATAAACGAAAACTAAAAACACGTTTCTAACAACAAAATACAAGCTATTTTGTTCACTATACTGTTAACCGTTGAAGAGTTCCCTTCTCTGAATCCAATCCCGAGCGTGTGTATGTCCATGCAATCCGGTCATAAATTGTTGTCATAAAATTGCAACCGAAGCAATATGCAAAATTTTAACTTCGTAGACTAGTTCTAATTCAGCTTGCAATATTTGACCCGAACATACATACAAACATCCATGTAAGATAAATAAAACCTTCTAAAAATAACCCACAGACCTTGTTACAGTTTTATAATAAGTTTAAGAGTAAAGAATAACAACCATAGACAATTTTTTTTCTTTTTTCAAACGGACTTTATTAAAGATAATACCGTCTTGGGACAATTAAGAGTTAATATGTTTTTTAATGGAGTCCTTTAACGACTAGTACCATTACTTGTGTTACTCATAATTGCCTAGACCGCGTGTTATGATTTCTTGTGGGTTTCTCCTTCAGATAATCGTTAGTTTATGTTCTACTGGTATTATAGGTACAAACAAAAACATTCCTATAGGTTGAGACAGAATGAAAATTCACACGAATAAGACAGAAAGTAATTGAGGGAATCAAAACAACTAGGTATTTAATAAAGTTACTTTAATGGAATAGCAAAATACATTCATCGCTGTAATTTTAATACGTATTATTTTCTTTTTTTTCACTTTACTGGTATACAACCAAAATATGTATGCTTAAACCTATATTTCAAAGGACAACACAAAAGTTGGCCTTATCACTAAATAGTGATTTCTCCCAGGCAACCCTAGGTTTTCGAAAAGTAATACATAGTCAAGTAGAAAGGGTATACGCGCCACAGAAGGAGGAAACATAATTATCACATAAACACTATTACTACACTATACTTAACACTAACACTATACTACAGACACTATTACTACTATTTTACTTATGACAATTATCAGTAAGAAGAGATGAGAGGTATTCCCTGAAATAAACGTACGCAATCTTTAAGAAAGAAGTCTTATTGTTGACGATAAAAATATTAATGTATCTATTAAAATGGCCCTATATAAACTGCAGCGCTGGAATTACCCCCATAAACTATCATATAAAGAGCTTGGAGCTTGTGCTGCTTTATGAATAAGACTTTCGATTTCGGTTTATAGCATGGTAATTTCATTTCTCATGTATCAAACTCCTCGCTGAATTTGCAGTATGGGTGTTATAAAAATATCGGGTATTATTATATTGATTATATATAATATTATTAAATAAATTACTATGGAGCTTTTGATTATCATAACTGGATAGATTGTAATGATGTTAAAACTAAAACGCTTAGAAGGGATTTGAACACAAAGATGAATATTTTCTTCTCAATTACGAGTAAGAGTTTAATAAAGAAGATGGTATTTTAATAGAAAAGCGTAAGTACATTTTGAAAGTGTTAGAAAAAGCAATATAGGGCGTCTCAAGGTGGACGGACGACCTAAACGATACAGCAGACATTCGCTGGATTGAGAAGGCTGAGGACCGGTAGTTATGTCATGGTTAACTTCGTTGCTATGGTAACCGTTGCTACTGCTAAACGTGACTTATACAAGGTGATTTTTTAGTCAGTGAGAATATTAATAGGGGGTACTCAGTATTCGATTCTCGTTCCAAATATGTAATAAAAAAGGGTGCTTAAATTTTGACGTAATTATCCATTACAAACCGATAATGTAGACATACTCGACCGCGCGGTATAAACAAGGTCATTAACCCGGCCGCTGAGCCACCGGATGGCCGGTTTAGTACCTACACAGCTGTTCGCCATACATTCCACGTATTTTTAGATAATCTTGATTGCCACGTTTGAAATAATTATCGTGTAGAATTTTGACTTTATATTTTTAATCGTTACCTATGACCATGTTCTTTCATGTCCTCGAGTATAGCAAGTGAATTAAAAATCACCTTGTATAGCCAATGTTTAGCTAATACAAAAATTACACAAAAAGATAAACCAATGGATTTATAATTGAATTCATATAAAAAATATGTTTTATACGAGAATAGAAGACCAGTTCTTGTATAAAAACGTGGGTAATACCCATTGATTAATTGATACACTTTTGTGGCTGTCCCGTACATTACATATATTATTATAATTTATAGCCATAAATCTATATTTCTGGTCGAACACCGCTAGGAAGATTATTAAGAGCGTTATTTAATTCGTGGGAATACTTAAGGTATTTGTTTGACTGTAAGCTATAGACGACGACGTTGCTTTTAAATAGTTAAATTAATTGATTCGTTCCCTGTGTCGTCGGTACCATAGAACAAGACACAGACAAGAACACACACATCTAGACAGAGAACAGAAATTTAAACCCGTCATTCAAATTTCTACCTCTATGGAAATCGAATCCAGGTTTTCGAGTGACGGTCCGGTAAGACTATAAGGGACGTCAGATATAGGACAACATATTTTACTTTCATCAAATTTTTAATTGTTAATCAAGAAGGAAAAGGAAATATAGTAAGAACACTAAACCTTGATTCCAATTTAAAAATTGCAATTTACTGGGTTTCTTTACATTTAGAACCCGTGAAACTTCTTAGGAAATAATTGATAAATATTATAGTCGCTGTCTTACTAGGATACTTCAATTTCTACTGGTTCATCGTTCGTGATGAGACATTGACCTAACGACACTTTCTGAATCACTCGGTATTTCCGTTTCATTCCGTGACTTGTCGATGTTTAACATGTTTTCGTTAATCATTGCACAAATCGTATGACATATTGTAATTCTCGAAACATATTGTTATTCCTTGATTTATTGAAGAACTTTTTTTGAGGAATAACATGATCACTATGGAGAAATAAACGAAATTAAATTTGGGGAAATAACATAATTATTTCGTAACACCGTTTTGACCGTGTATCTAAAGTAATAATTATTTAATCTATTAGAAGAAAAATAAATGTAGTAGGTAGATCACGTGCACACATACAGCAAGAAAAAAGAGAGTAGGTAGTTATTGTAGCCCAGTAATCAGACAAATATATTTTCTGATGAGATTATAATTATTATGGGAGTGTCTATTACAACAATAAAAGTTTATTACCTAACTTAACCTTAAATAAATTTTATATACAGCTCAAATCGATATTTTTGTTGCATCAATCATTTTAATACCATCTCAAACTTTTTCAACCCATTAATGGCCCAATACTGAGCACGGATTTCTCCTCATCATTGAGTAGGACTAGAGCATCCACCACGCTGCTCAAACGAGATTGGTGGAAGGGTTGGTGGCCAACTCAAGTATCGGGAGCTTTTTTGGCGCCCGAAGGCCTCGGACATCGCTTAATGACTGCTACATTATGATAACAACCGGGACCGACGACTTTACGTGCCCTCCGAAGCACGGAAACGCTAAATTTTTTTGCCTTTAGCTGACCCCGACAACAACCTTAACTTGCTTAAACTTGCTTAACTCGATTGATCACTTACAAATGATTTATATCGACCTAAGCCGGGCTATGAGCGCATATCTCAAACTCTAATCGTAATTTATTGCTTGGATGGTACGAAATTAATAAATTTATTTATATATTATTGCATTAATTTATTCACCAAAACAAGAAATTACAGCGGTTAATAATTATTAAAGTTATAAAGTTAAAATAAAAATAAATGATGTGTCGTTCACTTTGTTGCATCCTCCTTTATAGTTTTGAATTCTGATTTACGATCGTGTAACAGCACTTGTATTGCCCATTATAAAGTCCTAAAAACAATGGCATATGATTTAAAACTTTATTTGTCTTGGATTTGGCAATTTTACTGATATTCACGAATTTACGATTTTACTATGTCGAAGTCATAAAGAAATAAATAATGAAATTTAATGTCCTGTCAGAATGAAATGTAAAAGTGTTTACGAAAATATAATATGGCTTAGACTTTTATGGATTTAAAATAGCAAGCAAATATGCAACACCACCCTTCTGCTGCCGCCCATGACAATTGTGACCGATACAGAACAAGACTTCGGGTCTAGGATAGTTAGTCTTAGCAGAGGGTGTTATGAAGAATGTTAGTGAGTATAGTGAGACAGTTCGTTAGTAGGTGGGCAGGGACTGTTAGTGATAGTTAGTCCTGTTAAATATTGTTAGTATTTGGACCCAGTTTTGCATTGGATATTCTTTTGATTATACTTATATCGTTACACTTTCGTTAACAAAATATCGTATTTTGTTTACAGGGTTACACAAAGTGTATTTTGTCGTTTGTTTGTTTGAAGTTTGGAAGTTAGGTTGAATAGATAGAGCCTTTTACGCCCTAAGTTTTATTGAAATGACTAAATGAACGCGCCTTGTTTCGAGAGATATAGACTTTATCTCAATAAACTTCAAATACTTTATGGGAGTGGGTGAAAACGTGATTAATTTTATTCAAACAATATTGAAATAAGTCGACTGTGACCTTTCCGAAAACACATTGAATTTAAACTACGGACTACGTTTAATTTACTTGTACGGTCTAAATGTTAACTGATGTGTCGTTAACTTGCATTTGACCCATATGACAAAATGGTTGGGTTGCTGGACTCCCGTTTGAAGGGCCCTGGGGTTTCATTCCCAGCGAGGCTGAAAGTTAAATGATGAGGTCACATTTCTGTTCTAAGTCTGGGGTTTAGAAGAAGTTTACTTTACCTTATAGACTTTTAATAGGTGTATTTTGTTTACAATAAAATCTATAAATACATTTTTAACACATTGTATTTTTTATTCATGTTATATAAAAAACGTACGTAAAGTTTTTAAAATTCACGTTATTTTGATAAAGTTACAAAAACAAAAACTCTATGATTTGCATGAGTTTTAATTAGTGTTATTTTCATTTAATTTAATCAATTATATCGTTAATCAGTAAATAAATGTTAAGTTCCCATGAAATTCTATTAGATACTTTTAAATGAAGAACAATTTAACATCGCATAATATATATAACTTTTAAATTCGGTAAATTCATTTACAAACCGGTACATAAACAATGTTATTAATATGTAACCGCTTATTAATAGTCAGTTAACAAAGTGTTATTCGACATTAATCTATCTGTAAATCCATCATAATGGGTTTGTAATAATTTAACACTTAAATTAAAAGATTTATAAACGTTGCTTAACCGATATTTTAGCTATTTAAAAAAGGTTTTTGCATAAATGTTTAAATGAACTCGTAGCAGTATTAACTACGTTTAAGATTTCGATCCAATAAAAATAAAATAATAATTAAATATTATAAATAATGAAATACAATATAAATAAATATTAAATGAGATCAATATTTGACTCTTATTTTTTATGTTACTCCAATAGTTTCTGCCTCAGTTTCACTTGAGGCTTTCGAGTGTGAGA
The DNA here is from genome assembly GCA_905404295.2 of Ochlodes sylvanus. NCBI lineage: Eukaryota > Metazoa > Arthropoda > Insecta > Lepidoptera > Hesperiidae > Ochlodes > Ochlodes sylvanus. The sequence continues at coordinate 4,533,402 of FR990149.1, forward strand.
CATTACAAAAATGCTTAAACGTTTGAATGTATATTATCTAACCTTAAGCTATTAACCATAAGCTATATCATATATAAAATGTTCTTAAGCAGGAAAAATGTTTTAATAAACAAAAAAATACAAAACAAATACAAAACAAATACAAAAAAATACAAAACAAATACAAAACAAATACAAAACAAATACAAAACAAATACAAAACAAATACAAAACAAATACAAAACAAATACAAAACAAATACAAAACAAATACAAAACAAATACAAAACAAATACAAAACAAATACAAAACAAATACAAAACAAATACAAAACAAATACAAAACAAATACAAAACAAATACAAAACAAATACAAAACAAATACAAAACAAATACAAATTCTAAAAAAATTAAGATCTATTGCGTTAATAAAAAACCGTTTTGCTTAAATATATTTAAAAAAGTCATAGATCAGTTACAGATTTATTGTGTGTGTATAGATAACAATTTTTTTTTTCATTTTTCTCTAGATTTTTTATCTGTAGTTTCTGATACTTAGTCATATTTAATACTGTCAGTTAAGCGCGGCTCTTGTCACTTTTACTGGACGAAACGGAGAGTGAACGTATTACGATCCATTGGCTATCCGGGTCAAGAGTAAATCCACTTTTGCTACTTCTTTTCTGAACCCTGTGACGCGCTTTTTCTTGTGGATCGAGTTTCCAATCGGTTATGATGCGGATATTGGCGTTTTGTTCAGTTACTAAGTGCTGAGTTTTTGTAAATAGAGGTGTGTGTATCCGAATTTTAACCGACTATGGGAGCAAGGAGGCAACCATAAATAAATATGTCACAACATTTTATTATTTAAAAGTGAATTTTAGAGCCCCTTCAACACAACTTGTCCTCGTCACACTTGGTCACATAATGCGTACACTTGGTGTGACGTTGTGAAGTTCCCTTGATTGAAGGAAATCCTGAGCTTAGTATCCGATCATACTTTGTCATAATATTGCAATGTCATCAGAACTAAAACAATATTATGCAAAATTAAAAGTCCGAAGTATAAGAGGCGGTGGTACTAATTCAGCTTGCAAAATTTGACCTGTACATACATTCAAACATTACAAGCTTTTAAAAAGTACCTAACCTCAATGCGTCAGTGCAACTGATATCAATCTAATGCACGACTTGAATAGTGTTTAATGACACTTACAAATGCATTTCTTTACAGAAAACAAATTTATTGCAAACTTCACATTCACGCCTATAACAACACCACTTACAAGTGGTGATTTTCTAATTTTAATAATAAAAAAAAACTGTACTTAAATTCAGCACATAAAACATATTTTCATTGGATAAAAAACGGAGCAACTGTTAAAGTCGCCTGATATACATAAATAAGTACATAGGTAAAACCAGTATTGGGTATAACATTGTATAATGTAACATTATATATAAGTATCGGCATAACAATAACATTAACAAAAGCCATTTTTGAAAAATAGTTTCCATTGAAAATTAAAATAGACTAAAATTAAATAAATTATATTCACTAGATTATGATTTGCAATTTAACTAAGTATTTATTCATGAAATAAACAACATTCATAAACCAAAGTCAGTCAGTTTGTCTGTGTTCAAAATCGGGTCTAAACGAAACAAGAATTGAATTCAAGGGATTGAAAAATAATTCCTTTCCTATTCTAATTAAAATCGATCTAATCTATCAAACAATGTTATTATCCTACATTCACGCGAACATAGTGGACAGTGGTAATTAAAGCCTACACTCAAACTAGTACCATAATCCTCGGAGTACGATGACATAAGAAAATAATCTGTTATAAGACCACGTAGCGCGGGTTATAATTGATATATTTATTAAAGTTAAGTCACTCAATCGGAAGTAGCTCGCGTTGCGTCACTGGCCAACTTTCGTCGTTCGACTTCGCAATCGGTCGCCTTTACTTTACACGATACCGAGTATATTCTATTTGCTTCCTTTTACACACATACACGGAATATAGATGGACACACACATACACGGAATACACACATACACAGACACTGTAGTTTTTTTTTTATTTTAATCTTCTACACCATAACAATGGTAAAGCATGTTCAATGATACAAAAATCTATACTTTTTTAAAAATAATAAACATTTGAGAATATTATGGAGAACTTTTAGGTGTGTAGGTTTCCTCAGGATACTTTTATTCACCTAAGTAAGTGGTAATTTGATACGCCTATAGTCTTTTGTAAATTAGAGGCTTGTGCGGATCCAGGTCCCGTTTTCGGCAGTCCAACGTTTAAATTACGTACGTAACTCTTATTGCTGCCAATGTAATTAACGTATAACAGCAGTAATTGTTTGAATGATAGTCTCCGCATCCGAATATTTTATACTTCGCGTGCATGGCAGAGCGTAAGCTCGCATCCACGCGCCTCTAAATTCAAAAAAACTTTTTAGATATACTCGTATTTACTTTTGATCCGTTTCGGGTTCGTTTTACGGTATGAATGTGGTACGAGGCGACCTCTTAACCTGCACGGTAAGCTCACAAACAAACGCGCAAGCGAACTTTGACCTGTCGTCAAAAATAAAGACTCTAAGGTCTTCAACATCATTCAACAGCCTTTGAATTGTTGTCGAATATTAATTATAGGAAATATGATATTTGTATAAATATTAAGTTACAACATGATTGTTTTGAAATATATCGTTAAGAAAATAAATAATTATGTAAGGTTTGCAGTTAATTTGCATACTTATTTTCTTATTTTATGGACTTAAAATAGTAAACCAGCATGCAGCACCCCTTCCGCTGCCGGCCATGACGGCTGTGACCGACAAAGGACAAGACTCAACTAGGACTAGGATGGTTAGTCCAGTTAGCAGAGGTTGCTTTTAAGAGTGTTAGTTGGTCAAATGAGGCACGGACTGTTAATGATAGTTAGTTCTGTTAGTTGTTCAGTTAGTAATTGTTAGTAAGTCTCGTTCTAATTCGGTTACAGTGCTGCTACCCTTAAGGACTAAGATGGGCTAATAGAGTAACCGTATTGCTGTTCGTGTCGTTTCAAGAAAAAAAATGCAATCGAATTTGGAGACTACGTAGTGGCAGTATTTTACGTCAAAATAGAAGGTCTGTCGTAGTTCTGCCTTACGCAAAACCGTACGAAAAGGTACCCGTATCATGCAATAATAATTTTATTTGGTAATCTTTTATGATTACTCTAAAGTTTACATAAAAATATAAAACAAATGTTGAAAACCAAATTGAAAGTAATAACAAGGGTCAGTGCATAAGGTCAATTTCAATTTATTCCGATTCCAAAATCATGGCTTTATCATATCTGACGGGTCTTATTATTATATTCTGCACGGGCACAGTAAAATATTGTTGCCGTCCGAATTGATAAAACACTGGCCAAGTGCGTGTCGGACCACGTTCAGTGTAGGGTTCTGTAGTTTGTTTAATTACTTGTAGGTATATCTTAAGATAATTGTTGGTTATCTTATCTTATATATATATATATAATTCTTCTGTGAGTGTGTATGTCACTGAACTTCTCTCAAACGACTGGACCGATTTGAATGAATGAAATTTTTTGTGTGTGTTCAAGGGGATCTGGGAATGGTTTAGATTCACAATTGGACCCGGTAGGTGGCGTTGCCGTCGATATATCACTAAAACATTTTTTAATTATAAAGCACTACGAAGTACGCTGGGACAACTAGTTTCATATAATTTCAAAACCAACCCTTTAGTTGGGAGAGGGGGTACTCTAGAGAAACTTAGCAACTTAAAGGTTAATATTTCTGATTTTTAATTTATTTAAAAAATAACATAATTATAAAATTAATGATCATTCGTCCCACACTAGGATTCGCTGTGTTGTGGAAGACCAACACCTTCCTCTTTGTAATACAATTTTATACATTTGAAAAATGGTCACCTCTAGCAATATTATTGAACCTATCTAACATCATGGAATAAACGAGAAAAAAATCATGCCCACTGTACAAGTGTACATGTAAAAAATGTTTTATAAGATTAAATTTCACTTTACCATTTTGTCGACATGATAAATATGCGTAGGTACTCATGTCAAATAACATGCTTCTGGTATTAAACGACTCTCAGCTTAGGCGCGGGCGGGTGGACATAAAGACTCTAAAGGGTTCTGTTTTAACAACGGAACTCTAGAAACCGGCACATTTGGGAAATATAATGTTTTCGAACCCATACATTTTGAGCTTTGACCATCGACAGCGTATTAAGTTATTGGGTAATTCTTAGTGCACTTTACCACAAGTCTACATCACCACTTAGCATCAGTTGAAGTATTGAAGAGAAGCATTTAACTTATAATAAATAAATAAATCTGTATAAGATTCTCTTTTGGATTAACTAGATATATTTTCTTTGTTACTAGCTGATATACCTACGTTCGTACGTTAATCTTCAGTTAACAGGGCTTCCATTTACAGACAGCAATCACTTTCAGATTTATTATTATGTATATATACATATGTAGATATAATTGAAAGTTAGCAAGCGCAACATACCTACTTAACAGCAAGTTTTAGTGAAGTATTCAACATAGTGGTAATTCAAATTTGACACGATCAACATAATACGCGGACTGGCGTGTGATATTAGACATATATTATTTTTAGCTCCTTTTACAAGTAATTTTCCATTATTTGTACCTAATTCCCCAGTTAAAGCCAATGCGAATATGCGTTATTATATAATTTCTGTAGAGTTGATGTTTTAAATTTTGCAAGAATCTTAGTTTGACCTGAGGTTGAAAGGCCAAAAAATTATAAAATTTTCCATTCAATTTTGTTACAAGAGTTTTTTTGGACATAGTATCGGTGACTTGTTTATAGTGAGTCAACTAGCATGTCTTTGGGTATTGGATTATAAGTACGAGTTTATACTCGTATACTAACTTTATAGTATAATAACTTTATAGTTATTTTCGTGTTGTTTTCGTATAGGGGGTTATTTATATGATTATAAAATATTTGATTAATCTAGGAGGTTCGGTCATCCGGAAATTTAACAAAAAATCAGTGAAAGATTTTTGTTGAAGCGAGGAAAGTATGGTTTTCCATTTATAAATTTAATGGCTGTATTAATTTTTTTACAACCATCGAGACACTATTACTATAAGTGACGAAATTTTAAAATAAATGAGCACAGCTTATATTACTTAAGCCTTCAGTAGGTTAACCTTAAATTAAGCGTTTGAGTTGTAAGCTTGTATTGTTTCTGCTCAAATCAATCGTATCCCTGACTTTCAAAGTCATTAAATACAATACTTTGCAATACTGTTACCTTGGGCGTTAAGTCGTAGGCAAGGACAATGCGAGAGAAAGTGCAATCTATTAGTCTTGTGAATATGTACACTTTAATCACATATGGTGGAATGTTATAAAGACAAACATACAGTTTGATATTGTAATTAATAATGATCTGTTGATAATGTTATGTTTAAATAGTTTGATACATTTGGTATACGAAATGTGTGAAAAATGTGTGTCAAACTATTTGACACAATGCAATTGAAGCAGTTCTAAATTAGCAAACTTGGGTCCCAGGTCTTGGATTCGATTCCCTGCTAGGAAACTAGCCCAATGTTTATTCAATTTAATTTTGTTTAGGATAACCGATATGACTCACATTATGATATTGGTATCGATAAATGGAATTGTTTTGAACTAAATGTAGTCTTCATTTCGCACCCTGTATATAATGGCCTAATTCAAATAGGTAAGTAACTTTTTTGGGAGATTACGTTTTAAAGATTCTGGACGAGGCATTTCAGCTTATTTTTCGTTTAAAATGTCGTCATAATGTCATCCTCTACCTTATAACTAAGTAATAAATATTTTATAACAAAAATATTATACTAAGTATGATTCTTAGTTATGTTCGTAGCATTTTCAGATAGAGTAAACGTTTTAAAGACCAGATAATTATTAACACAAAGGAATTTTAATCGGATCAGACGATTATGAAAGGAATTCGATTATAAAATCCGATTCCTTTCGAGTGAAAAATAAAAGAATCGATAAATTTCACGTTACCGGACGCGAATTAATGTATCGTTATAAATGTAATCTTTCATCGCGTTCCGCTACATCGGTCGCGAGTGGGTTTGACAGATTGTGATGTTTGCAAATGTTGCAATGCATATCCCGCGTGACAAGGCACCGGTAAACAATGGCGCTTGCGCAACGAGCATTGTATTCCGAAATGAAAGATTCATAGTTACTAGATTGCATTTCGGTTAGCGGCGGGTGTCACGTTCGATTTTTAAAACGCGTACAACGACCCTGCCTGGTTTTGCTCATGTTTGTGTAATTTGCAGCGGTATATTAGTTGAAAAGGGCCATTGATATACTAATTTGTATTAATATACATAATGTTTGTGCGCATAAAGGAGTGCGCACATTACACCAACTCGACGTCAACTCCACTCCGACTCCACTCCGTTTCAACTCCGACGTTCTGTTCCGCGATCAACGCTTCATCGACGTCAACTCGACTCCGTCTCCACTCCGTTTCAACTCCGACGTTCCGTTCTAGGTACATTACGTCATTGTGTCGGTCGACGCGTGGACTACTCGTCTACGGTGAGTCGTCAACGCAACGTCGACGCGTTGGTCTCGAAACGGAACGGCTATGGGTGTAGGGCGGGGAGGGGCCGTACAGGGCTTTTAAGTATAAGTTCGAAATTCAACCTTACTTTCAAAGATATAAGGCTCATAATTGAATGTTAGCTTTGTCAAGGTTTTAGTCGCGTTGGCGTCTGTCGTCGTGGAGTCGTTGTACTGTGCGCACTCCTTAATGATGACTCTGTTAGCGATCAAGTAATTTCTTGATTGGTTCTATCGATAAATATATTTGTTGTGGCTTTGGCTTGATGGATCACCCAAACTATTAGTAAAAATAATTTTATAGGATGAGCACTTAGAATAATTACACTATAGAAACGAAGTCCGCGCAGCCGTTTTGAAGCACCTTATTTGGAGCCAGAAATGGCTCCAAACACCGGGCAGCTCATGTCAACGCACGCCAAACGTGTCTCGCGAAAAAAAAGGATTATGACGATTTGTCTGGTAAATTGTGTCACAAAATATCTGAAAAGCTATTTATGTATTATTGCTAAAAACATATGGTTATCCGCAGCCGAATCATTCCCCGCTTTCGGGAAAGTTTCGGTTTAGTGCTTCACTTTAGACAGAGCGTTTGTATGAAGACTGTCTTTCTATAGTGTTATTATTCTAAGGATCAGAGTTATTGTAGTGCCCCACCGCAAAACTTATAGTATGTGAACTACTTTAATTAAATATACAGGTAACCATTGTACGATTATACGGTTTGACCATCTGTTCTATGCAGTTTCTACGAATGCATTCGATAGAAGGAATTTAAATTTGATAAAAGTAATCAGGAGCTTGTACCGTATGCAAACAAATTCTGGTTTCAAAGGCAAACTGGAAAATTCAAAACAAAATCATCTCATGCATTTTATGATATGCTATTAATTACTATTTTTATTTTGTTTTACAATGCGTCTCCACCAATCCCCACTGGAGTTTGTTTAGAGAGAATTATCTACGAAACAACAAACCCATTTGATAAAAAGGTCAACTGTATGCCTACTTACACTTTTGAAATCAAATCACAAACAGATACTCTCTCCTAATCTAATTTATAATGATGCAACCGACGATCGGAGCGTATCGCTTCAGTTACAAGTAACTTTCAAGTTTTAACGTTAGTGTCCCGTAACAGTTACCCAATACGTGTTACATTACCCGTTATTTTACCTGTTACTGCACCTATTACTGCACCTGTTACGGTTTACACGGTTTACTGGTCTTTGTGGACACGTTTAGTTCCGACAAATATTGCTTTTGTGTAAGTTTGACAAAATTAAATTGATACTGTTAATCTACTTAAACGTTTCTAAATGACAGACATCGGAGAATCTGGCCCAGAGAACCTAGAAGCATATTATTTTGTACAGGTTTCCTCCTATAATATGGTCCTCATATAATATGGTCCTCATATAATATGGTCCTCATATAATATGGAGAAGCACCAAGAAAGGATTTTAAAATAAGTAATCCCTAAAATGGGTAAATTAGAGGGTAAAACTTTGTATGGGTATAAAAGTAAATTTCATTCGATTTCCTACATAAGTCGAGATTCAACCTTCTTGACTGATTTCATAGAATATGTATGACAGGATTTTTGTAAATTCATCGAGTAATATTTCTGCAGACGAAGTTGCGAGTATCATAAGCTGATGCTGATGTAAGTCAACTGGAAAAATAATGTTTAATTTTTCAAATTGCAGATTCATTTATAGTTGTATATAAATACAACACTCGAAATTTAAATGTATTCAAAGTTCGAATGTAATAAATTAATACTAAATTTAAAAATCGAATAGCATTAACTCGTTAGCACAGTAATGTACGAAAGGTTCAAACGTAAAAAAGAACTGAAATCAAACGTAATCGTAAGTATTATTATATCATAATCACTCGCATCGTTATTCATAACCGATTATGTTACCCAAATGCCAGTCTATCTATTGTGATTCGGGCACCGGAAGTCCGTATCGTAGATAATAGATAGATGTAGGTAATTTCGATAGATGTAGTCAATTGGATTCATCCATTAATGGCCCACTAATGAGCACGGGTCTTTCATAACTGAGGAGGCGTAAAGCATGCTCCACCACGCTGCGGTGGAGGGGTAGAATATGAAGATTCCATCCATCCATCAGCCTTTGCACATCCACTGCTGGAGAAAGGCCTCCCCTAACTTGCGCCACTCTGACCGGTTCTAAGCCTTCTGAGTCCATGAGTCGGGGTGTCCATTGCTCCTTTTTCCAAGACGGGGCCTCCCCTCGAGGACCTTCCTTCCGAAACGGTTATCGGTCCTTCGAGCCATACCCAACCAACCAACCAACCAACCAACCAACCAACCAACCAACCAACGAACCAACCAACCAACCCAATAGTCACTTCAGACGGCTTATTCTTTGAGTTGGTCACCCTCGTTCGTCTATGTATACTAAAACTGCTTTATTTTAAAACATTTCAACGACTTTGTCGTATAACTTAATGCTTAAGGAACTATAAATACTTAAATTATAATTGCAAATCGACAGAAACACGATTTATAAAACGCAAACACGCCAATGAAGACAGTGTTGTCGTGATATTTCTTCGTAGATAAAGTACTGCGTTTATTTTCGGGTAAACGACATGCGACGTTAAATATCTTTTTTTCTCTTTTTCTCTCTTTCTCGCAATTGGTGATGCCTTCTCTTACGACGGTGACCACTTCTGCAGATTGTTAGTTAACATAAGTAAGAAAAGTCAATCAAGTGCGAGTCGGACACATGGATTCTGTACCACCGATCATTATTAATAAATATTATTTATTTGATCAATAACTAAATAAATAACGCTACACACTCATAGCCCCACACTAGGATTCCTTGTGTCGTGGGTGCCATGGACAACACATAAGACACACACACACACACCCAGACCAAGAACGGAAATTTAAATTCATCATCCAAATTTCCGCCTCACTGGGAATCGAACCCAGGACCCTCGGAACGGCGATCAGGCGTGTTAACCATTGCGCCATCCGGGTCGTCAACTATACATAATCTAGAAAATGCCCGGTTTGGGATCGAACTTTTTACTTTTGACGTGACAACGTCTTAAATTAGGTTAGCTGGGAGTCACTTATGAAAAATAGTAACGCTCGGTAACGTTACGATGAGTCACCGAACGAGAGAGAGGCCCGCCGAATGCCTTGCGTCTCTCTCCCACTCAACTATGATCGGTCTGTCGCGCGCGCAGCACTAGAGAATTAGGCGCATTGAATCGGCGCGTTAAGTTTAAGTTTACATGTACAATGTTTTAGTAAACAAAATATATTTCTATAGTTAAAATTTGTGCAATTCTTATTTTCATTCAATTCCTTGTTCCTATTGCGCAATTTAATTATATTCATATCAATAAATATTCTACCGAGAAAAAGACGTTGTCACGTAAAATCTTCGCCCGTAAAACCGACTTTACAGGCAACCATTTTTTTTTATTTGTTGTCATAGGAGCCACACGCATTCTGTGAAAATTTTAGGTCTCTACTATTTTAGGTCAAAAGATAAGAGCCCTGTAGAGACAGAGAGACAGACAGACATTAATATGTACGGAACCCTTAAAACGGGTAAGAACCGTCCCGTTCAAGAACTCGGCTTAAGAGGAAATACCACGCGAACCCTTTTTCAAATTTGGGATTTTTTCACTCAATATCTCTGTCGCGCTTGCGAGCGGCGTGTATGTCAGTGCGATAGGGACAACTGCAGCTGCGTGTAAAAACCCGAGGCAAAAATCATCAAAATCGAGGTTCCGTTCTCGACTAATCCCCCCGCCAAAACTAAAGCAATCTTAACGAAATTTTGGAAATTGAATGGGAAGGAGATATTCTGTGTCGGACCGTTTAGCTTTTTGTGCTAATTGTTATGCAATTTGTGTACTAGGCGTTTGTTTGCGGCATATTTATTTGGCCGTTTTAAGCGCTTTTTGAAGTAGCCTCAAACTTTTGAAAACAAAAATATCAAAAAAATCAAAACGTACCGACATAGATAATGATGATATTATTCTTGTGTGAAAAAATTATTGATCTAGAGTCAAAAACCAGCGAGGGATTAGTCGAGAACGTTTGTATGGAAAAATGACCCGTAGCATTTCCTCTTAATAATCAATTTTAAGTCATAAAGCTATTTTAAGATAATGAGTCAAGATCATTTGACAGGTGCGAAATAAATGTAAATTCCATAATAACACTAAACTTCGTAAAGGTTTAAAAATAATGTGTGATTGAATATTTATTGAAGTTAATAAATTTTCGCACGTTGACCAGGTTATTAAGTTAAACAGTGATAGCCACGTGGTTTGAACTTGGGACTCCCGTACAAGGGGCCCGAGTTCTAATCCTGCACGAACCCCAAATTTTCAAAAATTATTTTCGTATTACAATTTAATTGTCACTTGCGTCGGTGAAACATCGTGAGGAAACTTGCACCTGATAGTTCTCCATAATGTTCTCAAAGGTGTAAAGTCCGCCAATCCGCACTTGGCCAGCGTGGTGGACTATGGACTGTACCCCTCACATTGTGAGAGGAGACCCGTGGAGTAGGACGGTTAAAGGTTGCGATGATGATGATGAGAATAATAATCTATTTTAATAGCTTAAATAATCTGACCGCCTTTTGTGTGTCGTCTTTCTATGTATGTGAGTTATGTGACCAATTGGCGTAATCTTTTATTTCTTGTGTACAATTACTGTGGGGATTGAGAAACGGTAATTACTTTCTTTGTTTTCTTCTTTATTGGCCGACAACATATCGGTGTTGCCTTTGGTGTCATTTATGTCCATGGGTGACGTCACTAACCGGAAATCGAATCTAGGACTCCATAGTCAGCAGGCATGTTGTAAAGACTATTTGAAGACATTATGGAAAATTGTGTTGGCTCGAAGTAAAATAGATGTTATTATCGAAAAAATCGTTAAACCGGATCCGAACCTAAGTCCTCCAATTGTAAAAAGGAAGTTCAAATCACACGAGTGCAAGCCATCGGATATATTCATCCAATGTTCGATTTTCAAACGTGTTTATTTCCTTTACGCCGTGCCAAGGGAATTTATTAATGAAAACTTGATGAAAACCAGACAACTACAACTTTCATCTGCAGTTGATCGGACGCGCTTGTTGGAAAGCCTAACGTCCCTACAACACTATTACTATTACTAGTACGCACATACATATGTGCGTATTATAAATATGAAAGGTTGTATGTATGTTACTCAATTTTGCAAAAAACGGTTCAATGGACTTGGATGAAAAGTGCGTAGAATCTAGAAAAAAGAAATAAATGATTTTTACGTCTTCACCCCATCACTAGTAAATTGACAACCGAGATATGAACGGACACTGTATTATAGTCTTACCTTGCCTGTTTTATTTTGTTTATTCCTATCACTAATCAATTGGAGGTTGTGAATTTATTTCTCAAATCTTTTTTTTATTTCTCAAACCGGCCACGCATCGATGATATTTTTGGTGTTACTGACGACCACGACGGTAACACTTACCATCGGCTACTGTCGGCTATTAACATAAAAATTAACTTCCCAACACTAGTAGGTACCTACATTGATATAAAAATTATGAACATCATTTTATATTCTCATATCGTCCCACACATCCGTATTCCCATCACTAGTACGAGTACATTGACAACCGGTATATGATATGATTACATAATCGCGAATTAACCGCGATCTATTATATTTGTTATTGCGAGACCAACATCGATTTTCGCGCCAATATAATCGGTGTAATGAATCGATAAACCAATTCTAACCGAACTGGATTTTCTCCGTAAATGTTGTGTCGGGATCTACCTATTACTGGTTTGTTGGTTTTGTTAAAGTTCTTACTGGAAGTGACAGATACGGAGTATCTGAAGTGAAGAAAATGAAAGTTTAAAAAGTGGTTTGAACGCTGGACTCCCGAACAGGGGGGCTAAGGGTTTATTCTGCGCGTAAAATCCTCTTAATTTAAAAATAAAGTGCATATTAAAAATTATTTATCAATTGCTTCGGTGAAGGAAAACATCGTGAGAAGACCTGGGCATTTGAGAGTTCTCTATAATGTTCTCAAAGGTGTGTGAAGTCTGAAATGTTCAAAAAAGGGGTCACACGAGGCTTGTCTGTTTGCTGCGCTACTACGCGATATACACAGCGATTACCTAAGATGCCGTTCAAATACTCGTATTCGCACGTTCTCGTTATTTCTGGTCGTATCTAAACGAGGTATAAGATCACAAAAATTAAAATAGGGCACATCCATTCGATCTATCTCGGTGGTCCATCGACTACGTCATTTCCTTACGGCATGCTTACGGTCGGCGCGGGCGCAAGCACGCACACAGCGACACACGTTATACACTAGACTGCGTCTGTGAGCGTGCAACACGTTCACTTTCGTTGCAGTGAGAAGGTAACTTGTAATTGTACAAAGATTAACACTTTACAGGTTTTTATTGTAAGTATTGTTAGATAGTTAAATGAAAAGGTAGTAAACAATGTGTATGTATTGTAAAATGATGCTTGAGAGGAAAAATTAAGGAGTATCATGATATATACCGTGAATGAATACCATGGTATTCATAGGTGATGGTCATTTGACGACTACACACATAAACATAGGTTATTGTCTCTAGATCATAAAAATACGAACAATCAAATATAACAACAAAATAACCTATCAAAAACGTTAATCTTAAATATTCCCTCGCACGATAATAACAGGAATATATAAATATTTCACACAGAACGTCCATTGTTTAGCTGTGGAAGATATTTGTAGTAGCCATGATGTTTATAGTCTAGGAAATAACCTAACCATAGACCACAGCTCGGCCGCCACGGACAATGCCGGTAAATTGAAGGTTTTCGTGGGAACCATTGTTATCTTTGTGTTCTATTCGCTAATAAACTTTGTATTTTAATTCTTCTTATTATATTATATATTAACTATTATTTATCTAAACATAACTAACGTCATAACACAATTTATATGATCTAAAAGCTTGTCGCGAGATTTGGGTACTCGTATTTACTTAGTTAGAAAATTCAAAAAAATTCAAATCAACCAGATCAAGTTATTTGATTTTATTGTTAATCTAAACGGGTAAAGCTGTTTAAAAATTGAGTTGCAAAATTCCACCCGAACAAACATGATTATATGTATGTATACATACATAATTGCAAGTTAAATAAAAGCTTTTAAAAACGAAGTTCATAAGTGTATTGTAAAATAACCCACATAATGTTAAATATGTCACATGAGTGTTATATTCTTTAAGGTCGGCCGGCAACGCATTGACAGCTTTCTCTGTAAAAAAAGTTTATTACACTATAATACATCTGTAGCATAGATTTATAATCTGTAATTAGTGTTGTGACAGGATATTTATGTAATAGTGTCCACAGACTACGACGGACGTTACAGACATGAATTACAAGATTTCCGTCCCGATGTACGGTCATTAGAACTTCCTATTGTTGCAATGTAAATAGTATGTGAGCATGTAGGTTAGGGACGTTGTGTATGTGCATGTTGTTGATTGTTCAACAGATTCTTATATTTTGTTTAAGTAAGTTGCGTTTTAAATTCTTTTTTTTTCATATAACTAATTAATATAATAAAATTGTGACATGAGGCGTTGTGGCGCGGTCGATAAGTGGATGGGTGAACGGTAATAGCCAATATCGAGGGCTTCCGTGAAAATTCCGCCTTTGTAGGAATCGAACCCAGGTCTCTCCGAACGCCAGTCCGGCATAGTAACAACAAATACGACGACGACACGACATACGAAATCCTAAGACCTTAGGCACACAATGTTGTGGTCATCGTCACGTCCAGACATACGTATCGCCGGGGGAATTGTATGCGTTGCAGCCCTTGCGAGCCTTGAAAAGAACGTTCAACGCACTCTTTGAAACAGTCTGTATTATGTACTCGTGTGGTTATACCGATTAAATAAATAATCCATACTAATATTATAAATGGGAAAGTAACCTTGTCTGTCTGTTTGCTAACTTTTCACGCTAAAGCCGCTGAACCGATTTTCATGAAATTTGGTATAGAGATAGTCGACATATCCCGGGGATTATTCTAACGATATTTTGTAGTTTGCCGACGATCTGCCCCCTCCCCTTGCGGGCAAAGCCGCGAGCAAAAACTAGTAAGTAAATAATATCACCTAACAATAATTATGATTAATGTTATACTCACTTCGATTTGCCGTAAAGAAGAAACCTACTATACCTACTATACCTTGGACTAGTGTATTGTTATTTTAATTTGCGTTGCAATACATACATTGACAGCCAAAAGATTTGATTTAAAATTGTAAATTTATAAACACTTAACTAGTAGTTTCTAAATTCGCCGAACATAGTTCAAGTTGGTGTGCAATTATCAGCATGGTAAGCGGGAGCGGAACTACCGCACCGCTGCGCTGTGGCAACACTAAATTGTAGCCGGCAATGTTGGGTTTAGTGTACAGTGGTTCTCAAGGATTATAGGATTAGTAGTAGCTTCCTTCGTTTGGTTTATAATATGATATACCTACTCTTGTTAGTTCAGTAGGTGAGGACGGATAATTCTTCAAACGCTACTGCGACCAACTTAAATCTACGGTTATGCATTAAAATTAAAACTGACCACTGAAACCAAGTAACTGACTGACAAGTATCTTATCAACAAATACTATCATTATTCATTAATGGTTATTTGGTTATATATTATTCATATTTCGATGTCGTATGAGAGAATAACAATGAATATTGTGCAGTCTGTGACGTTTTTGCAAATAGTATCTGCTTTTAAATTTATTTTTGAAGCACTTAGGACGTTTGGCATTTTCGACAGAAATAACATTATGGTTAATGTATTTTACGTACTTAAGATTGAAGTGTAACTAACAAATTTTTTAATGACTATGCTAAGAAATAATGTAAAAATTATCACTGGTATTTTTTTCTTTATTTGAATTAAATTTTAGTAAAATTACCGATTGATACGTAGCCTTTATTTCAGATCATTATGAAATAAATAAAAGTCATAAGCAAATACTAAGTTGAATTGTCTATGGCAGTGTTACCAAGGCAATAGACAGCTACTCTGCTGCTTAAAGGTTTGGGCACAAGGGCTCGCGATAAAAGGTTGAGAATTTAGACCTAGGTTGATACAAAACCTAGGTCGTTACGCTCTTAGCCTAAATAATCACTGAGCGTCGATCGATTGAACACTGCCCTGAATAATGATCGATAATGAGTAATCATCGCATTGTGGACTGCTCGGTCACTAATCGACGTTAGAGAGTACTTAGTTTGTTCAGGGGTCCAAGTGTGCTAATTTATAATTTGCCTCAATTATGTCCTGTCGAAATAGTTCGACACATTTCTTACGAGATGTGTCAAACTATCATAAATACGACTTAATTTAAAAAGCAAATCTGCAGACTTGCGCCCCAGATGTATTGTTTGGGCATTGAAGCGGTCCATCCAACCTTGAAGCTGTGATGTTACTAGTTGTCCGAATTTGTCCACATGTCCGGACTTTGCGCTTGTTCGGACTGTTCAACTTTTGAATTTGGCCAGATAAAAAAAAATGAAATGAGCAATCGATCATCTTTTTTGGAACGAAGTTCCTTAACGCGGTTTACGGGTAGTGCGATTTAGTAGAAATCTTCACGTAACATAATGCCGTATGCTGTGTGTGTATGTGTATCAAGCATACTACAAGCAAATGAGCAGACAAGCAAGTGAGTGCGCAACTCTCTCTCTCTATCTGACCCTGTCTTTTTATACAGATTTCATTTCGTATTTCATTCGGAGTTGAAGAAAAAACGTAAGGACCCGACCGCACATGTATATTTTTCTTTTATTGAACTATTAAAACATCAGTAGACTCTCTAGCACTCCCAGCCGACATGTCGTCGTCTAGCGGATGGTAAGCAAGAGGGTGGTAGCCAGCTACGTATCCATGGTATCTGCAGGGTACTCGAGGCTATAAGCGACAATGACCACTTACCATCAGGTCTGCTTGTGTTGGCGTTGATCTTGTCGGCTATTACGAGTAACATAAAAGAAAATATTGAAAGCACATCAATAAAACGTATTTGCGTAAATTCTTGTGGTGTGCCTTAACATCAATTGGTTTCTAAGTCTCCTCTACACAAAAGCCTATTGCCTACGCATAGGGTTGCCACTTACAGGATTTTTATAATTATATGTATAATTTCATCTTTGTATTTAATCAAAACAGAATAATACCTTTACTTACAATTTGCTTTGTGCATTCTTTTCCCGTGTCAGTGGCCTATGTTTTAAATATCTATGGAGTCAGTTCCATTAAACTTATGTACGTAATTGATTATTTTACTCATAAACTATTAATTAATAACATAATGTTACGTATATCATGTTACCAAACTTGTTGTTATTATAGCTTTACTGCTTATATTTTGTGAAGCGAGATTAATACGAGTAGCGTATATTGTGAGATATTGCACTTATATAATTTATGTTATATCTAATATTTTTATACACGCAATAATATAATTGTAACGTAATACTTTACATATAAGTAAGTTATGTTTGGGTATAAATAACTAAAGTTTTTTTACTAATTACACTCCAGTTAAGTCGATAGGTAACTAATGACGGTCATTAGGTTTATTATGATAAAACCTATTGCATTGAAAAAATTACGCTTTACAAAATCAAAAATACTATTTAACTAAGCATTAAAAAATAAAAGGAGAAGAAGGCAGGTACTTAATGAAAAAGAAAAATAAAGGATAGGTACACAGTACCTAACCATTCAAACCATACTTAGAAAAAATATATTCAAAGGATAACCACAGTTATGAAACAGAGAGATCTGATATGTGACCTCAGCAATGCTTTATGTTGCTTTTTAATTAACTTAATAATAATTAACAGATTAAATACAAAGTCTAAGCAGCCCTCAAAAGCCTCGACACTCGTTCGTCAACCGGTTTTCAGTCCTGAGTTCTAATGTTGGTGCAATTAAGATCTTAAAGTCAAATGATGAATAGTATAAGAAGCTGACAGCCCTGACTGCATGTGACCCACGCGTCGCTAAATGTTCAAGTGGCTTAACATTCAAGTAATAAGCGTTGAAATGAACTGTTCCGATTGGTACCAGTGAATACAACCTTCATAATATAATCAGTTCATCTTTCGTATCGGAAAACTTTTGCCCTTAAAATAAGTAGAAACTATTGTTCTAATAAAATTGAAAGATTAATAAAAACTGACGTAAAAGGGAACATGAAATTTATAAAACGCCTGATAAAAAAAGTAGCAACTGTTGGGGTGCGGTTATTTTTTTTCAATGTAAAGAAATTAAATTGAGGATACATACTGACGATGACCACTCCTCACAACTCATCTCCTAATTTGTCAGTTATTTAGAAAGTAGGTACATTACAAAGTATAGGAACGAGTCGCTTAGCGCATAGTGGAACACCCAGCCACCACTTCACAGATAAAACAGCTTTCTCAACTACAATGGAGTTAAATATGGAGTAACTATAAGAAAAATGAACCGCTTTATGTCATCGACTTATGTGCTCTTGATTTGTTACGCATTGAATTTGTTTTGTGCTCGGTATTTCAATGAGGTAGAAAAAATATTTAACGTGGACATAAGATAAGTCTGACAGATTGTGTCTATTATAATCGGATGTTTGTATGGAGTAATATTAACGAAAAAAAAACGAACACACTCATACGCCCGTAGTAGGATTATCTATGTCGCGGGTGGCATGGACAACACAAATGACACATCACAAACACCCATGACCCGAGAACAAACACTTATCTGTCACATAAACATCTGCCCCGGTCGGGAATCGAACCCGGGACCCCTCACTTCGCAGGCAGAGTCACAACCAACTAGGCTACAGGGCCGTCATAATAATATAATGATATATAAATATAATGATACCAAAGATCCGACATTGCGTAATACCGGAATGTTATTGTATTTAGATAATTTTATTCACATAACATTATAAATACAACGAAATTAACACTCTGTTACGCTCAAAACATCTACATAACTAATATCATAACCCGTAAATTAATTTAATAATTATTATCAACATAATATTAAAATGTAATAAAGTATTATTTATTATAATATGTGCCCTACTAATTTATTAGTCATTAATAGTTTAAAATTACGGTAGTGGATGAATGAACAATGATATTATATGCCTATGGATGGATATAGACAGTTAATTACATAATATAATGATTTCAATGACATAACCTCTTTGGATCGCAGCGTGACAATAATTAATTTAGTCATAAATGAAAAAAATATAATACAATGATGTCATCATTAAACCATATTAATCAACGCTATATATTCTGTGTTCGTTTGCTTGTCTATGTGTACATTTTAAAATGAATTCGTCGCGGACGATGCGCACTGGCAAACAAAATTACCGACAAACAGACAAAAATTCTAAAATGTATGTATTGTTATGGGGTTATTACGTTAATGAATACCCTCAAAAATAGTTTAGACTCAGATTATCATCCATATCTAAATATGTAGATATAAAACTTACAACTGAAGTTGCCCCTTACTCCCCAAATCTCCATCATTATTTACATAATCTTGATGACAATAACAATGTAACAAGAGACAAAAATTCTAAAATGTATTGTTATGGGGTTATTACGTTAATGAATACCCTCAAAAATAGTTTAGACTCAGATTATCATCCATATCTAAATATGTAGATATAAAACTTACAACTGAAGTTGCCCCTTACTCCCTCCATCATTATTTACATAATCTTGATGACAATAACAATGTAACAAGATACACCTGACACATAAAATATAGTCAATTAACAAACTCGGAATGTGTACAAATATTCGTTAATCTGTCGCTAATGTCAGCCGTGAATGGAATGTCATGCGAGACAGTACCCTATTAGTATCGTGTATATAATCAAAGATTAGCATATTCATATTAAAGTATTTGGAATAATATTCCTCTGCGAGATAGAATAATCGGTGTTTACTGAGAGAAATAGGTACTATAAATTATTAATAATATTGCTTTGTGTTTAAAACCTTATTAGATTACTAGCTCTCCCCTGCGGCTTCGCCCGCCAATTTCCAAAAGTTCTTTCATTGCTCCTATATCGCTGCATTGCTCACTTGCGTCACTTCAGGAAATATGAATGATGAGTTGAAATTTCTTTTCTAGCTGACGTTTTCTGCTTTTAAACTACTTTCCAACCCAATTTATAGGCTCTTCATCATTGACATTACAATGCTCTTCATAGACTATGTAGTTATCGAGATTTTGTGTTTAGTCAGTGAGTGAGTGAGTAACTTTCGCTTTTATTTATAAAGATAGATAAATCTTAGTGGCATACGTTTTGACTGTAAAACTATTAAATTTGATCTCCCCGTTGAATAATTCACGGTTGGTTGTGGCCAACCTTTGTTTCAATGTTTCGTTAGGTTTTGTTGGGACCACTAAAATGCTGCCTTTCTTTGTTTACTCTAAATATTTCTGTAGTTAACCGTGAAATGTTTCAATTTCTATTAACCATCAACTTTGGTGATGCATTTTGATATGAATATACAGCGGTTATAACCTCAGATCTCAAGACATCAAGTTGCCCTATGAAAGAACGGAAAAAAGGAATTGATATTGATAATATTCCCATTAATAGACTTTTTCATTCAATATTCAAGTTATTTTAACTGGTCTATCAGTTTTAGTAAGCACCTGATAATACGGTTACTTAGTATTACTAGTATTATTATGGTTTTAAGGAAAAAGATTGACTTTAATAATAATTTTACAGACAGCCAAATATGGTGTTTTGCATATGTCAAGTTTAAAAATTGTTGCATATTTAATGCAAATGTTTGCCACATATGGATATGACAGATGATCTTTCTGTGTAGACACTAGCAAATGTTAATAGAGCAAGGTTATTCCCCAACATGGATATATCCTGATGTCGTAGGCAATTTTATCGTCTCGTGCGATCATTTGTAATTCTTCATAATACTATAAGTTATAAGTGACATTTGAAGACAAATTTGTCATAACATTCAACTTTATACTTTGTGTACAAAGTAATTGTTGGTTGGTATAACTTCTAACATAACAGTAATTTTATACTGTCTACGTTTCACAACTCCTGACTACTGTCCTATGCAAGCTAGTGAGATATAAAATATATCTGACTTCTCTAACAATATAGATCACAGCACACTTAAATAAATTAAATTGAGGCGACATCACGCACACACGCTACCGAAGTTTTCTACACCGCTCGTATTGTATAATATACAAAGCTCCAAACATGAATAGTCGGAGCTCGGCCGCTCCCCAGTTGTAACACCTCGCTTGGCGGGAGATCTACATTTGCCGAGCTAAAAAAATATGACCTTAAACTATGTACCAAGATCCGGGACCGGGATTGTTTATCTTAATCCAAATCTTTATATCTCATCTACTCACCGAATCACAAGCAATCTCATTAAAACAAATGCACCTCAATAAAGCTTAATTTTAACATTTCCAATAACATTTTGGATGGATGGATTAACTTTTGGATGGATAGATTACCGTGGTCATACCGATGCGGCATTTTACGCACCTCAAGATCGTGCGACCGCGCGGTGCATTTCAAAACTATTGTTTGTCCTGTAATTACTGTCGTTAAGCAATGACACACTACTGCTAGTAGCGGTGAAGGCTGCGCTGCGCTGGCTGTGAACTTTGACGCAACGACCACGAGAACCCATGGACACCCTACCCTTACTTGAGTTTTAAATATTTTTTTTGCTACCCGTACATAAATATTTAAAAACTATTAACCTCCCCTCGCTTCGCTTCGTGTAACCTGTCCTTTAGTACCCACACTCGAAAATTGTTGGACACGATTTTTTTTTATTACATTTTTTTTTATATCTGAACTGAATTAAATAAAACAGACACTAAATTTTAAGTGAAACATACCATAATACAGTTGTCAATACTGCACCCAAATCGATGAAGCCGTTCTTTGATTAACTCGCACAAACGCAATAAGAAAAATAAGCTAAAATGTCTCGTCCTGAATCTTTATTTATTTAATCTTTATTGAACCACACAGTGGTACAAATGGCGGACTTAATGCTAAATAGCATATTAATATTATGTAGCGATATGTAGGTATTAAAAAAACTTTAGTACAGGTCACCTCTTAACTCATTTGGATGCGGTTTCCACTTATGAATTAGGGTATAATAGTAACAGTTAGTGATTTTTTCATTTCAATCGGTTTACAAATAAGAAAGATATGTAAATTTTAAGAATCCCGTGTAAATATTATGTTCTAGTGTGAATACTAAGGCATAGTTTGAATAGTTTCCCCGAAGCGAAGTGCGCAATTACTGGTATCTACATACATAACACGCGTATAGTATAGTTACGCTCTCACGTGACATCACAAGGTAAATATATAGTACAGTGACGTCATAAGGTAAACATTAGGTACTCTAAATAGGTAACAATAATGAACTGTTTCGACAAAATTTTCTTAAGATGATCTCGGCCAGTGTTACAAGTTTAGAAAGCGATGAATTCTAATTATAAAGCAATTTCGCCGCGCGTTAAGTCTTGGGCAACGGTTTTTGGTAACGTTTTCATTTAGTTTCGCGAATATTTGTCAACAATTCCGCTATGGTTATCTCCGTAGAAAAACGTCTGGAATTTGCAACTGGTATCAACTGCAAAAAAAAAATTCGTTAAACAAAATCGGATTTTGTAACGTGATTTTAAAAAATTCTGTCAGTTTTTTTTCTTTTTTAATGAAATGACAAAAAGCAATGAATATAATATTTTACAATTAACAAATATTTTGTTGATGAAAAATTAAAACGTATACGTCGATTTTGACAAATGTATTTATTTATACGAGTAGTTGATTGTGCTGAAGTATTATTTGTGAATACATGGATAAGTTATAAAACCAAGAAGCTTTTACATTGTTAATTTAACTCAAGGCTACATCGCCAATTATTAAGTGCGAATGTGGTCAAGCCTAACTTGCAATACGTAAAAATCCTATCTTGTTCTGGAAATCCGCATTCAAAATACATATCTCTGCGGTTTTATTGTATTTGTTATTTAATTTTATTTCCTCATTAAAGACCAAATGACACATATTTCAAGCAAACTCGTAAATAACGTCACTGAGCAAATCTAGTATTGCGTGGGCGTAACTTCAGGCGCTAACTAAGGTTGTTGTATACCGAGAAATGTTTCAAGGATAATTTTTAGCAACTTACCTGTGTAAAGTGGTTATAATGAATTTTATAAAAGCCACAATGTTTAGATACAATATCATAATAGTCGTATTTGATTCGCAAATAAGATTTTTCCTTATTCAAAAAACAGAAAGCAGTTTGGTAATTATTTTATTCATGGTGGAGTTTTCTACCTGTAATGTCTTTAAAATATTGGCTCACGTTACTTACTATGCGTTTTCTATTTTCTTTATTTCTAGCATACCTCTGACAAGATAGACTTCATTAGTTAATTTTTTTTAAATTAATTTATAAGTGTTTTTAACGAAACGAAACTTACGAAACAAAAAACTATTGAAAATAAAAAGTTTTATTAACACTTTAAAAATGAAACTACTCTATCGCTTATAAATCATTTTCAAATAATAAATATTTATATATATTTCTAATCATTGTTTTTGTTTTTCAGGTAAGTTTCCAAATCACGGTATACGAAACGAGATGTTGTAAAAAGATAAGTATAGTAGTCTAGATCTAAATAAATAGGTAAATCTTGGATATACATACAAGGGGCATAGTCTATGTGTCTAAATTGAATACAACCTTGATCACAACCATCACCTTGAAACCAGTCCTTCATTGTTATATCCTTGATGTATAGTATAATAATTATGTTTGTCGGTGATTTTGGTTTGCTGATGTCTGTGTTCGCCGGCTATTCGTACAAAATGTATTAAAACGAGAAGAAAATCGAGAGTGTTTGGACGATAACTAAATTTACAATAACAGATTCAGCACACGTAACGTTTTCACATGTTCCATTGAATATAATACATTCTGTAGCCTTACAGTTTTTGTGCTCGGAATCCAAAGCGAAACTTTTACTTCGGTCATTTTACGAAAGTTAAGAAAAAGAAAACAATTGCAAATTTTCAAACAGTTTGAATTTGGAATCGGTTTCAGAAAGTACTTTTACTGTCTAGGCCGCACTTATCGCGATAACGCGAATATTCATATTCGCGAATACTTCGGCACTTCGATGTGTGCGGCCCAGGCATAAGTGGAACTATATATTACTAGCTGACCCGGCGAACTTCGTACCGCCTTACAGTCGATTCTTTAATTTTTTAATACTTATTCTGCTATTCAGGACACCTTCCCGGAACCCCTCCACTAACACTTAAACTTTATGGTATGGTATTAAAATTCAAATTGACTTTTAAGTATTATTACAAATCTTTTGTATGGGAATATAGAAAAGTGTTGTTTTTTGGAATTTTTGCAGGCAATTTTTTAAATTTTTCTCTCCGTAAGAACCATCTTCGTACTTTAAGGAATACTATAAAAATAGAATTAGCAAAATCGGTTCAGCTGTTCTCGAGATTTTCGCTTACCAACAAAATCATATATAAGATAACAGAGAAATAAACCCTTAACATATACTAACCCAACCATTTTATTCAATGCCACTTACCACCGGGACGCTCGTCTGTACGTTTGTCGGTTAAGTATTACCATAAAATAAAACTAATAATACATCCTTTTATTATGTATTTTCATTTAAAAGCATGAATCCTGTTTATGCAGGAATTCGGCTGTAATAAACACTGAATCTAATTATGATAATCGTAATTTCACACTTTGATTTAACATAATGATGATACACAATTAACTGTACTTTTTGAATTAAGTAATTTCAGAAATAATCATTTCATTTAATTCCAATATTTAAATTTCTTTTGCTCAAAACGTGTTGCCAAATGGGCACAGAAATAAGATTTCATTAAAAATATTCTTTCCTGGCACATTTGAATTTTTCTCAATCATATTTTATTTGACGTGTTTATTTTAATTAGGTAAGGAAAGTGTATTGTCATTCTGCCTCGATGTTAAGTAATCTCTACATGTGTTGTGTTTATACAATACGACACGCACACACAAATACAAACGGTTCCGTTGTCAAGTGTTATCAAATAACCGTGCGAAATCTTCCTAATTTACTTATTCAGTATCTTCTGTCCTACTGCTAGGCTAAGATTTTAGTTAGTTGAGTTGTCCAAAGTTATTTATCAACGAGCTGTGCCCGTGACTTCGTCTGCATGGAATTAAAAAAAATCTAAAATAAAAGTAGCCTAAGTTACTCCTATGACATCAGCTATCTGCCAGTGAAAATCCCGTCAAAATCGGTCAAGCCGTTCCAGAGATTAGCTCAAACAAATAGACAGACAGAGGGTAAAAAGTTATTTTAATATTACAAACAGACACTTCAATTTTATTTATTGGTATAGATATAGATCATCAGTCTATTCCCGAGGATGGACTGCTCCCTGGCCAGTAATATTTAGTTGGTCACTAGGCAGGAGATTTTTAGACCAGATATCTTTTTCAAATGTTTTATTGAATTGGCTTTGAGCCCAGATTATGCAGCAGATACTAATGTATACCTACTGACATACAAATCGCGTGTATGTGCGTGCACACTTAATGAATTAAACTGATGTTATTGCATAACGGGAAGCCGCGGTAGGTAAACATTTATGTTATCAAGGGGTCAAAAAACGTATAAAGTTCCGGTGCTTTCGCCAGAGAATGTAAGGCACTTCAACCACTTTCAGCGAAATAACATCGGTCGCTAAATTATTAGAGACATAATTACGATTTTTGTATTTCAAGCTTAATTGCGCTATGCAAAGAAAATAGATCTTGACCCTGAATTGTAAATTATAAAAGTTGTTAATACCAAGTAAAGCAACCACATAAAAACGAAAGAATTTAATTGTTATTTTTTTTAATAACTTGTAATATTTTACAAATAATGTAAAATTTTCTACTGTTCCTAATAACAAGATAACCTAACTTGATAACCTGACTACCAATTGACCACCCACAATAGAAGAACCTCTCTTTCACGGCTGTCGAAGCATTGGCAACTTTCTGACCGCTCCGGCGGGAATCAAACCCGGGGTCCCTTGCCTCACAAGGCCACAATCAACGAGGCTATTGGATCGTCGTCTGTTATATTGACATGTCACTTGTAGTAATAAAAAGCCTCTAGCGGGGCTTATATTTCGTGACACAGGGCTTTGCTTGTAGCCTGTGGTTGCCCTCGCTTGACAGTGATGTCAATGGACTATAGTGCATACCGTCACGACTGCAAGTCCTAGATTGGACATATGAACAGGTCACAATCACCGCATAACATCAGGTACCAATACAATGTTTAAAACCCGTTTTAGTAACGTGCAAGCAATATAATTAAAAAAACGTTAGAACTTTGAACGGTGTTTTCCCGTCCGAAGGATTGGCTTCTACGCATTATTTCTTTTTGTATCTACGATTTTGTGTTCATATTTTTCAATGTCAAAAATTACGATTTAGTATTAGTGGTGACATAATAAACTTAGATAATTATTTCACTAGCGCGCTGAAAGTTAAGTAGCGAAATTCTTTATTAAGGTTATAAAATTATCTTTGATATCGGCATATTGCATGTTTAGTAAGAGATTTCAACCCACTAAACTATATGCTATTGATAACTTAATCCACAAATAATTGCTTTAAATACCGGTCAATCATAACAGAGGCTAATCTATTTTGCACCCACTTTGCACCTTATTAACCGGCAAATTTGTTCGAAAAACACCGGCCGTCCAAGTAACATTTCCTTTTGAAAGATCCGACACTCGGTCGAAGACTGATATCTTCATTATGCACTTAACTAAACGAGCATTTCGCCATCTTGATTGTACTTGAAGATAACCAGTCATTGACTTGAGAGGATATACGCATCTTAATTAATATAGAGGTATTAAATGGACATGCTGAACAACTGACCTATAACGATTGTTAACCTATATTATCTAAGTACTTATACGAGTACAATGTCAATAATACACATTACGTTTTTTAACATTTGTAAGACTCCCTCCTCATTACATCTCTCCTCTCCTTCCTTTTCTTCCTTCTCCTCACCTCACCTCACCACACCACACCACACCTCGCTTCACCACTCTCTACTAATCATAGCTATCATGATCCTAATCGTAGCTTTTGCTTTAAGTAATGGTATAAAATTAATTACAATTACATAATCTTTCTTCCTCATGTCTAGATATTACGACTATATGCATAGGATATGGCCAAGACCAAAATATAAAGTTCATCGTTCAGTTGGGCAGCTGTGGCGGCCAGTTGGCCAGTTTCGCAAATCGGATACCTTTCGCAAGCGGTTTCGCACGACTCCACCGGCAATATGTATTTTTGTGTTTGAAGTTTTATTTGCCTCTCACGCAACAAATCAGTGTCCATAAAGCATTACGTTATATTATGCCCGTTTTCAATAATGTCCAGTCGTAATCGACCCCGTAGCCTAGTAGAAGCGAGGTCCCAGGCTGGATTACCGGCTGGGGCAGATATTTATGTGAAAGATAAATGTTTGTTCTCGGGTCGTGGGTGTTAGTATTAATTGTGTTATCCATATTTTGTTATTGAAGTGAATACGTCTATAGTATCGTTGTGATTTGGAATTCGATGAAACGGAAATGACGCGATGAGAGTAAATGAGATAGGAAGCATCGGCAAAATGGCAGCTTACATAAACAAAGACAAACATCAATATTTGCACTGACAGTATTCGTTTTATTTTGAAGGATTCACTTCTAGCATGTGTGAATGACGTCATCCTTTATTAGTAACCGACCAAATCGGATTAGTGACGTAAACGGCAATGTGTCAATCTTTAGTTAACTAGATGACATTGACATTTAAATCTTTGACAAATCGCGCAGGGTTCGGTAATCAATAAGGAACCCTCATAGTTACGCCACGTCTGTCCGCGGCTTAGACTTAGAAAGATGGAATTTATATACAAGTTTATTATGCTAGTAAAAGGGACAAATAAAATCTTAAAAAACTAATGTTATCCCCAGCATCCCATGTGGGATATCGTGGGATATCGACGCACATAGATCGAACATCACAAACATTCACGGGCTGAGAACAAACATTTGAATCTGTCGCATATATTTATAAAAAAATAGATGTTTGCCTCGGCCGGGAACGCAACTCCGGACCAGAGGCTACAGTACTCGTATACAAATCTAGTTTTACATATTTGCTACGAAAATTTCAACATCCTAAAATTGAGTTAACATTGAACCTTGCCATTAAATATCTGATTAATGTGTATCATTTAAATACCAATTGACCATATTATTAATAGTTATCATTTCATTGCTAATGGTAATTACACGGATGGTAATTACAGAATTAATGGCAAAAGAATAAAAATAAAAATAATGGGTTATAGGTACACGCACGAAAAAGTATGACATTATTGTCACGTTCCGCGTGGGCCGAGTGTGCAAGGGAGAGCGAGAAACAAGCGATAGAGAGGCACGATCGGCCTAAATGTTCAGTTTTCTTAAATGTTTTCTTGTGATGTTATCACGTAAAATTATCGTTCGTAAACCGACTTTACAGACAACATTTTTTTTTAATTAAGGTAGCAAACGAGCATGCAGCACCACCTTTCCGCTGCCGCCCAAGATGACTGTGACCGACACAGAAAAGACTCAAATCGGGACTAGGATAGTTAGTCCAGTTAGCAGAGGTTGTTATTAATAACGTTAGTTTATTAGTTCGTTAGTAGATAGGGACAGTGCCTGTTAGAAATAGTTGTTTCTGGTAATTAAAATTCAAAATAATTTATTTATATAGGTAGGATAGTGATATACTTACGCACTTTTAGGGTTTCGTACCCAAAGGGTGAAAACCGGAGCCCTATTAACATGCTTTCGATGTATGTCGACATTCCAAATATTATTTCTTACGACGAAACCTATGACTCGGTAATAAATTAATAAATTCCCGTACACTCAAGGCGAATCGGGTAATTAAATAAAATAAACAAAGTTTTGATCGACAATCGTCATTGCGTTAATTAATTTAATTTATTTTACGTTTCCTGTGGATTTTGTCGAATACCTAAGCAATGCTTGTAAGGCTTGTATATGTCAACATAATTATATGTATATGTTTACATATAAATATAAGTGATCAACTTACGTTTTCAATATTTTATTGACCACCTCGTAGCTTAGTTGGTAGTGACACGCCCCGCACACCGAGCGGTCCCAGATTCGATTTCTGGAAGATATGAATTTGACTGATAAATGTTTGTTCTCGGCCTGGTGGGTGTTAGTGATGTGTTATTAGTGTTGTCCGCGACACGAAATCCTAGTGCGCGGGTGTGTGTGTGTTAGCTTTTATTATTGGTACTATTATTATAACTTATCCATAATACTGAGTAGAGCAACAGCAATAGATGATGATGATGATGATGATGATGATGTCATTAGAAGTTGACATCACTACTGACTTTGGTGTTAGTGGTGTCTCGAATGGCAGTGACCACCTACCTTACCGTGGTACATTTGCTTGTTTGTCCGCTATTTACATAAAAAATCTGCTTGTCCGGTTCGATGTCGCCACGGTCGTAGAATGTAAAACCCCGCTGACCAAACAACCGACTTGTCCCCATTCAAACCAATACGTAACGGTTATAAGACAAACAATACCGTTACCTCTTTACCGGTAAATAATGGTAATGATAATGTTATGTAACGTACTCTGATTTTCGTCCTTAATTTATAAAAATCTACAGGTTTAGTTTCAGTAAATTAGGTATATTAGTTAAAGGAGTTATACTTTGAGTGTATATGAATATAAAATTATGTAGTTCCAGATGAAATTAATACACGTTTGTCTATATATTTCTTAGTTGGATGATATAAAATACTGTACTTTAATTTAATTACATTTACAAAATTTATTACATTTCCTCATTTACTTCAGACAGAAGAATTATAGGTAATCACACTTTCTGATTATAAGTAAATAATCAATTTTAAGATAAAACGAGGTGGGTACCTAATGATAAATCAAAAATATACGAGTACATCATAATAAAATTCTGTTATAGGCCCACGCCAATAAATAATTGTATAGAAAACATTTTATACGGTATTGCCATCTTTAACTGTAATTGGACAGGCCACCTCTGGTGTCTGATTTATAATGCAGGTAAAACTTGAATTATATTTAAGCGTTGTTAAATTTATTTCCTTAATAGATTTGATTTTGATACTTAATATACCTGTATTTTCAAAGAATTATGGTAATTAGACGAGGTAATTAGAATTGGGTGATTAAATCGTGAACCCATATCAAATAAAAGGATATAAAATTATCGTTGCCACTAAGCCCCTGCGGTGAAAATAAGCTATCGTGAAATATTTTTATCACGAAATTTTCTTTTGTATGTAAGTACCTACATATTTTGTTTTATAATCCTGGCCTTCACCGCTCGAATTTATGTATCTTACATTTGACCGCTTCATTCATGATAATAAGTTGATAACCAATAGGTGTTGAAGATGAAGTTATTACTAAGTGCGAGTACAAATGTGTAATTAACGTACCTAACACACAGAATTATTTATGTTTAAACGTATTTTTCCGGTATTCCGCCATTGTGTTTTAATTCATTCATTGCAATCAACACTTATATACATAATAATATTACATACATTACTATTAACACATACGCCATTAATACTTTATTAATAAACACCATTAACACAACGACTGTTTTTTATTGACTTGTTAAACGAATGGTAATGATATTAAGATTGTTCAGATATGATGTTATTGTGTACTGTAGTGGAGGTCTTTAACGAATATGTAGCCCATTTGGTACCTACTGAACTGCCATAAGGTCTTGGGTTCGTGGAAGTTCAGAGTTCACATCCCGGCATGCATTTCCAGATTATTTTGGTCGCAATATGGGTGTTTGTGTATATGATGTCTCATTTATTTATGACTAATAAACCCGCTCTCCCTTTGCGTCGGGTAACATAATGGCTTATTACAGAAAAATGTTTAGACGAGATTTTTTACACTGACATATCTTTTTTATTTGTAGAGAAATTAAAATAAAATAAACACTAAATGTTGCTCCAAGCTTACATTAGTAAAAACCGCATTCAAATCGGTTAAGCCGTTACTGAGATTAAAAACAAATTCAAAGACACAGAGTCGTTCAGTCATACCGCAACATATTTTTATATCAGTCGTAATAGTTAATTTAACACCAATATAGGGAAAAAGTTATTTACAAAAAAATCTGAACTCAAAAACCAAATACTACCAATTTTTTATGTTCGAATGACTCACACACTATTAGTATCGGAAAGAGATGAATGTGTCTGTTTCTTAAATATATTACCACTAGTCTGCCCGCGGCGTAGTCGGAAAACGGCTAAATACCGTTAAAAGTGTACCTATGTAACGTAGATATTATCGGGACAAATATCCTATGTACTCTCCAGGGTTTCAAACTGTCTCCTTACAACATTTCATCTAAATCAGTTATTACACATACATACAGTTATAATCAATAATTATACATACAAATAAATAAAATTGGAGTGTCTGTTTGTGGTATTAAAATAACCGTTTTTACTAAATGCGTATGGATGTATGTATACCTACCGTGTATACATATGTACATCCATACGCATTTAGTAAAAAGCGGTTATTTTAACACGCAGGTCTGTCTGTTTGTTCCAGCTCATCTCTGGAACGGCTGGACCGCTTTTGACGGGACTTTCACTGGCAGATAGGTGATGTAATGAGTACTAGGTACTTTTATTTTATTTTAAGCTAGGTACTTTTATTTTATATGTAATAACTGTTTTGTTACATTCCACGCGGACGAAGTCGCGGGCACAGCTAGTTTATAATATTAGTTTAAATTGCTTGGATTGCGCGGTAGAATCCATGAATGTTACTGTGCCCCAGGCCTGGATTTTACGGAATACCCCCTGTGAACTTGGTCCAGTCTGTTACGCGTGTTAGGGTTGTCAACTGGTATTTTAGCTTCATTAATTTATTATTTTTATTAATTCAACTGCTTACTTCTGTAATCCGTTTTAGTCTTTATAATTAATTTTATTATTGCATACAGAGAAACGAAGTTAGGAATACGCTGTAGGATTACAAAAAAAAAACTTTAAACTGTTTCTGTGCAATCAATTTACAGCTTTGTAGGTACTGGTAATGTTAACCGTCGGACTGCCGTTCTAAGGGTCCTGGGTTGGATTCCCCGTGAGGTCGATTGCTGGACACTGAGAGATGAGTTAAAATTTCTATTTTGGGTCTGCGTGTGTGTTGTCCTTTACACCCACGACACAGGAAATTCTCCTTGCAGACTTAACCACACACTGTGGATACGAGTCTGCAGCAATATTATTAAATATTATTTGCTGTAGGATTAAGAGATTTACTTGAAAGTTTTGATTAGTTTTAATGCAATTCAATCAATGAAAACGGTCGGCGTAGCTCAAGAGCCGATATTATTACCAATGCTATATATCTTAACGTCTTAATGCCACGTATTGTACCCCTGACTGGCATCGACAGCCTTACCGAACGCGGAAACAGGCGACGTAAAGGTTTATTAATATTTTCGCCCGAGCTCTTGGAAACGGCGATGTCCTTTTGTGCGGCGTTCGACGACCCTGCCATTCGCTTTTTGTTTGTTTACGGTACGCGGGATTTTTACTCTATGGTTTCTTATTTTTTTAATCTTAGATAGGGTTCGGTTTAGGGCTGCTAATGGATTTTTTTTTAGTTTTTGCTACATTCGTACTAAACAAGAAAAGAGTATGTTTTGAATTTCTGTTTTCTTACGTAGTTTATTTATTAGACCAGGTATTAAAATATAAAACACTTTACCATTAGGTTTTGGGCCGTATTGGGGTGGCATAGAATATTGACTCCAATGAAATGGCATGAAATTTATTCGAAGTTGGTTTTTTACAAACACTTTTCGAAAGTACTAAGTAACACTTTTCGAGAACTACGCCATCGCTTCAACAAATCCCTACCGTGAGTAGTCTTGGAAGAAGGAGCGGCAAGAAACTTTCAATATGATACAGGCGGACCAGGGTGTCGTAAAAGGCGACAGAAGCCATTGTTTCAGATAGACGCCAAACGACTTTTCGGAGGCTAGGCTAGGAGCTTAAGCTAATATCTTTTCTTTCTTTCCTCTTTCTTTTTTCTTAGAAGGCAAAGCCTCGGTGATGCCTCTGTGGTTGCCGACGTCCATGATCACTTATGATGGGGTTCGTCTGCTAGAAAGAAAGAAAGAAAGAAAGAAAGAAAGAAAGAAAGAAAGAAAGAAAGCCTTTATTAAGTCAAGTAATGTACACTTATCATATCAACTATATAACTGTATACTTATCTGCTATAAATGACAAAAAAGAAAAATAATAAAAATAAAAATAAAAGCAGATTGCCAAAGTACAATAACTTGAAGGGTTTGCAGGTTATATACATTAAAACATCAAACAAAGTAACGTCAAATTGATAAGTTGTTTTCCCTAATGTGTACGTTCGGATATAAGTACATCCGCAGAGGCAATTAAAAGATTTCATGCTCACTTAAACGGTTTTATTACTTAGTATAGGTATAGCAATATAAAAGTATATGGGTAAGTACCTACGTATTATTTTATTTTGTGAATTACCTTCGATAAATAACGGAAACTTCTATCAAATAACCATTTAAATAATTAATTTGTCGGTCTGCTATATTAAATGTTTAAGATTATCTTAATTACAAGAGATATAAATGTGGATATTGCAAACATGTATTTAATAGGTAACTATATTTTTTTTATGTGGAAGTAAATGTTTCAATTTTATTTAACTTTTTAAATGTATATTGCTAATATTCTGTTATGTGATTAATATTGACGGTATTTAAATTATTTTATTAAAAATTGACATAATTTTTGGATTGACATTATTTTTGACAACCCTGTCCTGTAATTCAAGACAATAAATTCATGAAACCAATAATTTCTCTATCACTGGTTAAATTCAATACTAATCTTGTTTTGGTTTTTTTTTATGTACAATACCGGCAAACGAGCAGACAGCTCACTAAGGGCCCAAGTTTACTAATTTATAAATGTTTCAATAGCGTCGTATTTGAATAGTTAGACACATTGTAGCTCAAAGAGTCAAACTATTGCGACACGACTCAATTGAAGTACCACCCTAGAGCTGCCGCCAATGACAACTGCGAGACACAGAACTAGGGTTTTCGGACCCGGGTACCCGGGTCGGGTATACCCGGGTATTCAAGAGTTTTCGGACCCGGGTAATATTTGACTTAAGACCCGGGTACCCGGGTATCAATAAAATTATTCTATATTTCTGTCATTTCCTTTATAAAATAACGCCGAAAATGATAGAAAAAAAGTACTTAAGAGGAGGCATAAAGCTAGTAAAAAATCAAATTTCACCCGCGCTCCACGCGGACAATCGTAACTGGTAGATGAAACAAAAACTTTGAGCGAGCTGAGAAAGACGTTAAGCTTATTGCACGGAATAGGGATGCACTAAGCGACAAATGCATTTTCTTTTGATTATACCTAAATTATAGATTTAATTTTAAAATCGCTAGTCTAATCCCTACGTGATACTAATCAGCATTATAATTATTTATATTAAAATATAGACCATATTGAAAATAAATTCATTTACGTTGAACATTGTGATTTATTATTATTGTGATTTATTAACTTTGTGATTTTTTTTTATGAAATAAAGTTTCTTCTTTTATGTTTTTGGTCAGTTTAATCCCTCGATAATATAATTTTATTGAGGTTTTAGAAACTACCCACTGTAAAATTTGAATCTAAGATTTAGTGGAGTGCCCAAAGGTTTATTCTTCTTCTTATTTAGTATTTTTGATTTTTCTAATTTCCCGCGCAAGTTTCTTAATTTATTTCTTTCATAAGCTTCTTCCCCTGACAATAACAAACACAACAAAAAAAGAATTAGCGAAATCAGTCCAGCCATTCATAATAGAAATAGGGATTCATTTTCATATATTTGTCGTCGTCATCGTTTTTTTTATGTATGTACATCGATTACGCATATATTTATGATCCGATTTACGTAATTCTTTAGTTGGATGCGGAATAGTTGCCACTTGGTCCCATAAATATTAAACATAGTTTGTCTCAGTAGTTTTCATTTTATGAACATTTTTTTCAGTAAATTGTTGTTAAAAATTGTTGTAATCAAGAGCGGGCATTTTTTTTTTACTTTCTTCTTTGAGCAACATTGCAGTTCAATAGTTTTAATGAATATTCATTGACTGGCCCTGGATTCCGAGGTTTTACCATTTTTACGTCTTTCGGCACTCCACTAATTGCCAATTTTGCTTTACACCCCCTCTTAAATTTGAGTTAGCATTTCTGTGTTTTTAAATAAGATTTAAGTGTTATTTTATTCGAAATAGATAGATTCATTACAGTCATGTTAATTCAGTTTAATTTGATTGAACTCGTTTCTGTCAGATTAATAAGATGTGAATTTTTTAGAACTATCTTTATAAAAAAAATATTTTTGTCAGTTTGTTGTGTTGTGTGATTTTGAATGGACAATTTTTTAGAGTATTCCTACAAAGAGTAGAAAATACGTAGTCTAAAATAAGAGTTTATGGAGAAGAAATATATTTTTGTCCTTTTTTCTTGAAAAATATATTACTGAAATGAGTGAAACTCATAAATGATGTGAATCTTTATTTAAATTGAAAATACCCGGGTACCCGGGTCTACCCGGGTATTTAAGAAAAAAATACCCGATACCCGGGTATCAAAAAAGTCCGGGTACGCGAAAACCCTACACAGAACAGAACATGACTCAAATCGGGACTAGGATGGTTAGTCAGTTTGCAAACGGTGTTAGAACGTTAGTCGGTTAATCCAATCCTTACCAATTGGGCAACAGATTGTCGAAGGTCACACCAATTTGGCTGTACACCAGCTCGCTTCCGACCGGACTATAGTAATGCAATGCGGTTATTTCATGTAATTATGCATCAAACGCGAATGAAGCTTCGTTTCCGACTGTTTTGTATTCCAAATATTTTTTGTAGCTATGTATCGGCTAACATTGTTATGTCGGCGAGTTACGGACGATAATAGGAGTAAGTCCATAATATGAGTAGGATGTTAAGTTAAGTTGATGATAAGACGTTGTAATTGGTTATTTTGTGGTTGTATTTCGGTATACTCTAGAATCAAATGAGTACTAAATTTACTCACACTCCCGCACTAGGATACTCTGTGTCGCGGGTGGCATGGGCAACACAAATTACACATCACTAACACCCATGACCCGCGAACAAACATTTATCTGTCACAAATATCTGAGTCGGCTCGAAATCGAACCTGGGACTCCTCGCGTCGCAGGCAGGGCCACTCCAACTAGGGAGTGATGCCTGCTGAAAGCGTGACGGATTTGAATCCCGAACCTTCTTATGATGTTCTATCAGCCATGTGTCCTTAATAGGCCTAGAGAAAGGCCTCTTATAACTGACGCAACACAAAATGTTTGACTAGTAGAAAATGCCTTTTGGTATTAAGGCCGCATTTTGTAACTATTTAGCTTTAGGTTTAGGTATAATAAAGTGTAAATAAATAAATAATCAATTTTTATTTGTCCACAGTTTCAACATGGAGACGATACCGCCTGTATCGGCCCACTGGCTGTCGACGGTGGTTCTTCTCTGCTCCTTCTTCTCCACTCACTCACTAAACAATAAGGTAAGTCTACTTATTATTATAATAGCTTACAAGATTGTATTACAATGTCGCTAAATGGCGACTCTAGACGTAAGGCCGCGTCTCCACCGCCGCGCACGCTGTGCACAGCACGCGACGCATTTCAGATTTCATGCGTAGCGTATTCGTGGGTTGCAGTACTTGCAGTGGACGTTATCACATCATATTATAGTACGGCCGGCGGATCTTGGCCGCTCTGAACTTTGTTCGGATCGCTGCGCAGAAGTCAATTTTAGGGTCGAAATGGTGGCAAGACGCGCGGGGTGTCACTTTGAGCATTGTTTGTTTCAGTCACAAGCTCAGTGTTCGTGTCGCTATCTCTCTCTAAAGTACAACACCTGCGCACTATATCCGAAAGCCTAACTTCAGAGCGGCCATGATCCGCCGGCCGTACTTTACACTTTCTCGCAACACGAACCTACTCACAACTGACACAAGTATAGCCTCTCTATGCGCTGGTGTTGGTTCGCGACTTTATTCGAGTATTATTGACCGCAAGGTCAGCGATACTCAACGGTTACCCAACTGAACCCTAGGGCTCCAATTAGTCTTTATAGACGCCCCAAAAGAAGCTGACAGTATTAAAAAAAGAAACTACAGGGTTACAAAAAAGAAACTACAGTTGCAAAGTAAAATAAAATCAAATTATATACTCGACCACACAGTGCCTAAAAAAAACTTCTATTTTCTATTGTCCAAAAATATTACATAGAGAATTAATATATGTAATATACATTCTATTTATTTTTAAAAGGCTCCGTGAAATGTATTTATCCAAAGAGTTCCGTTTGAACCGTTGCTCTAGAATTCTAGATAATGTCGAAGACGGCGCAATGAATGCATAATTTTTTATTGCTTCAATATGATTGACAAACTTATTGTAATTCCAGGAGCCGCTTAAATCGATATAACTTAATAGGCTTAATAATTTGATTTGCATTAAAATAGAGAGTTGTATGTTTCAAAGTAGGATTAACTTTCATCTTTAAATCGCTTAATACTTTATCACACACGAGAATAATATTCGTAATAACAATTATATAATATTAATTTGAACTATTATTTAAATCTCTGTTCAATGATTTAATTTAAATAATTTATGTTGTATTACCATAGAGGCATTATAGATATGGCAGGGGACCGAGACTTTCAAATGTCACTCGGTTAAAAAGAGATAAAAGATTGTGGTGCTCTATCTGTCTCTCTACTAAAGCATGTGCATTTAGCGTGAGAAGGGAGCGTGTTCGACGGTTCGTTGTTCTGATTGAATTTCTGCGGTTGATAATGTATACGAATAAATGAAATTGGAGTGTCTGTTTGTACTATGAAAATAACCATTTTTACTAAATGCATATGGAAGACATTGTGTACACGGTACATACATAGACCAAAATAACAATTTTTACAATTTTGTCTGTCTGCGTATTTGTTCCGACTAATCTCTGGAACGACTGGACCGATTTTGACGGGACTTTCACTGGCAGATATCTGATCTAATAAGGAGTAACGTCAGCTACTTTTATTTTAGAATATTTTAAATACGCGAATACAGAATTAATAAGTTATCGTAAGCTCTGCGAACTGAACAATAACTTGTTTGTTAAAATCCACGCAAACGAAGTCGCAGGCACAGTTAGTGTGATTATAAAATGACAAAAGCGTGTGTAATTCGTAATTAATTTGATTTTATTATTTGATTAATAATCTCCTTTACTGCGCATGCGCTAGTAGAGAGAAACAGAGCATCGCAATCATCTCTCTCCCTCCAATCAGCGCTTCCGCTTACAGGCAGCCGTATATCTCCACCACTCTATGTATGTATAATACTTCTGTGGAACATACACACACAGGTGCAGGTAACTGTGTAAAATACGTTTAATACCAATCCTTTTAACATCTAATAATATAAGTTAATTTGGATGGCAAAATGACTTCAAAAGATCAAACTTATCCTTAATCAAAAATTCGCCTCACCTTACGAATAACGAAGTAGTCAAGGAGTACTTAACAAGAGTGACATTTCAAGCTCGTTACTCCAAACATACACTCACTAAAGTAACAATCAATCAGTTAACCTGTCAATACTGGTTAACGCTTCAAGAGTTTTTTGGATAATGGTTGCGTAATTTTGATGGAAAATTATATGAATTTACCCATGAATCAAACATAATTAGCTTATCAATATGGCAAATGTTTGGTTAAAGCATTATAGAAGTTTTGTTTTATATGTGAATCTTAACTATACATGTTTTCAGTGATGCTTAGGATATCATCATCATCATCACAACCCATAACTGTCCCACTGCTGGACACAGGTCTCCTCTCACAATGTAAAGGGGTACAGGCCATAGTCCACCACGCTGGCCAAGTGCGGATTGGCGGACTTTACACACCTTTGAGAACATTATGGAGAACTATCAGGTGTGCAGGTTTCCTC
The DNA here is from genome assembly GCA_905404295.2 of Ochlodes sylvanus. Taxonomy (NCBI): domain Eukaryota; kingdom Metazoa; phylum Arthropoda; class Insecta; order Lepidoptera; family Hesperiidae; genus Ochlodes; species Ochlodes sylvanus. The sequence goes on from FR990149.1 coordinate 4,572,524, forward strand.
ACGATGTTTTCCGTCACCGAAGCAAGTGATAATTCAATTCTAATACCCACCCCCCCACTTGGGGGGCATATCATATAACCTTTGTTTATAAAAATATAAAATCTAATTCGTCACTTTACCATGGTCAGGTCAATAACCCATAATAAACAATAATACATACATAGAGTATAAAATACAGAGGTTTTGTGGTGGGGCTACAATACGTAAAATATGTAGTTTGTAGAGAGGAAACTATTCGTTTTGAATACCTTGCTTATAAGTTTTGATATTATTTTATTAACAATCATCTACTTTTTTATCATCTCGTTTTCATAAGTTACTATTATTTAACTCCATAAATGTACTTAAAACTGTACAACCGTGTGTTGAGGTTAGGTATAAGATAAACTAGAATATCAGTATATAAACGTAATATAATGATTTCTTTGTAACGACGCCATCTAGGTACTCTCATCTGAACTAATATAATATCAATATAATACATTGTAAAGCAGCGTTGTACTGTGCTGTGTAATTACAAAATAATACTGTAGATGTCTTACACCACTATAAAAACTTTTTGAACTGCAGCGTCTGTCGCGATGCTACTCTGTGCAGTTTATTCAGAGGCGATGAATAGAGCAAAAATGAAGCGAAATCAATGAGCGCCAATGTCAGGACTGGAAAAGGTTGTGCAGAGTAAGGTGCGATTGACCTCACGACCACCGCAAGCCTTTCCATCCGACTTTTATTTAGTTCCGCTATTGATACTTATTGATTCAAGGCAATGATTTACTGTGGCACAGCCTAAAGATTTTTTGTTGAGTTGGTCGATTGAGATGGTTATAGGTTAATTGTATGCGGTGTAAATTGCGTTCCCAAATATTTAACTGAGTTCTGGGAATGCGTTAGAAATAAATGGTAGAGAGCGCAGAAACAGATTTATTTATTTATGAATTATGAATTTTAATAATTTGTAGCTAAATAAACATTTTCAAGTTGCTTATTGGCACGGTAATATACTATTATCGTGTTATTAGTGCACCAAATTAATCCGGTGGCGTGTATCATTTGGCGATTTGAGTCTTGTTCTGTGTCGGTCACAGTTGTCAGTGGTGGCATCGAAAGGGTGGTGCTGCAAACTCGTTTGCTACCTTAACTCTACACAGAAATCGTATAATGTCCCCTCCTTTTTGATGCACTGTCTACATTTCCGATTCTAGTTGCGTTATTGGAAGTGATAGACTACTATAAGTACTTAAACTGTGGTATCGACATGTGAGTGTTCAGTGTACTCTTAGTGTACCTTATGTATTTAAGAGCGGGTCAGTGACGTCGGCTTGTATTGATTTAAAAGCAAAGAAGGTGTATCAGTGTACTAGTACCTAGATGACCGAGCTTTCTTCGATTTTTTTTTATAAATTGTTACATTTTTAAACCACCACAGGGCAGCCCTTGAATTGATATCGTCAGATTTGTGACTGCAACAACCCGAAGCACTAACAATAAGCATTTAACAATTCACGGCCAAAAATGAAATTTATTAAAAAATTCTCTTCTCAAAATCTTATCTCTAGGATCAAATTTGGCAACCGTTGACTCACAACTGGGACTATCCATCTCAATAAAACTAATGTCACGTCAGATTTACCGTCCCGATGTTAGTCCATGGGCTATCGACCCCACAGAACCGTTAAACCGCCTTAGAGAATAATCAATCAACGCAAATCGAGTAATATTGTGAATTATCGATGCCAAGGATGGTCTTGATATGATTATGGATATGGATATCCGTTAAGGAAGGAAAAAACTGAATTAAATCGTGTACATTTACGGTTCTTTCTAGAAAGTATAGCAGGTATAGAACCTGACAATGCATGAGCACCATCAGTAACCTGGATAGAACAAAGATAGTAAAGTTCGGCAGCAAAGGACTGACTTCTTATCAGCTTAAAGTCAAATATAAATTGAGTTCATATCATTTTACTTAACGCCTAAAAATATTGTAAACTCAGCTCCGTCGAAAAAGATAAATTCGGCTATTGCAACTGTGTGGTGCAATGGATACCATGCCGGACCGATGTTTGCAGGGTCCTGGGTACGATTCCCAGCGAAAAGATATTTGAACTGTACTTGATCTGGTTGTATGTTATTGTTTTTGTGTGTTGTCGATGGCACCCAAGACACGGGAATCCTAGTTTGTGGCTATGACTGTATAGCTTTATTTGCTTATTATTTTCGCTGTATTTATTATTCGATAGTTTTAAATGGTTTGTTCAGGCAGGCCTGGATGTTGACTAAAATTTGTATGGGTATGTGCAATTGAAAGGAGCATATACACATCGACACAATTTTAAACAAACCATAAATCAACAACCTTTAGTATTTATTTTAGCTATGAACATGAATATTTTTTATTATATTAATAGCCGGCAAATGCCAAAGGCATCACCGGTGATGACCAAGAAACAAAACAAAAATACAGTTTCGGATACATTTTTTCGGATATCCAATAGCACGGGGAGTGCGTTAGCATCCTTAATCTAAGTCTGATAGTTATGACACCGTACGTAAGATGCCGGGGTCGCGAACTCTACGGAAATGACTCAGCTCTTTGGATAATGTAACATGTTACAATGGTATTGATCTTAAATCAAACTCATGAACATATCAATTTGATATAAGTTACATGCTCTGTTACATAACTTCCCGGTTTATATAAATCGAAAAATACATTCAAATTCAAAATAATTTAATCATATATTTTGACAATACATTTGTGCGTTATTTCTGGATTCTAACATCGTTTCCGAAAAGCGATTTGATTTAAAGAAGAAGCGGTTAAAAAAAAGTCTTACTTAAGTACATCCTTTAAATTAATATGACGGATTACATAATATTTATGTAACTACACAAAGAATCACACGGGCCATCTGAAGGTAAGTGGTCACTGTTTTAACCCCTGGAGTGACGAGACCCCCGAATGTAAAACATGGCCAACGTGTCACGCCTATTCGTAACTCGCGCGATCTTGTCGCTAGGTCATCGAAAAAATGAATTGTACGGGATTATGTTATAATTATATCACATAAATTATACATCATTGTTATCACAACGAAATTGCCTAACACCTAAAACAATTAAATTAAAGCAAAAAAACTTACCTGCGTAAGAAATTATTCAATTTCTTTTCAACTTCGAAATTTTCAAACACAATGGAGACACATTTTTCCACATTTCACTAACTCACAATGCACATTAATCAAAACTAACACTATCACTACTTAGTATACATATTTACGCATCGATATAATACATTATTTCATTTGGAAACACAGTAATTACACGGTAAAAGAAGTTAGAAAACTAACACGAAAACGGTGCCAATACCGGCATATTTTTAGCGAGCCGCTTAGCGGCCGAAGTTATTTTATTTTTGGTCAATTTTGTGTAAATATTGTAATCAATATGTTGCTAGATTAATAAGCTAAGAATGTGTAATACTGTAAAACCAAACTTGCTGAACCTATATTTATATGAAAATTTACACAGCTTGTCGACTTCAACGACACTCTAACTATGTTGTTCAAAAGTTATTTACTTTTTTCACCAACTTTTTTATCACCATTCACAAAACTAGCACTTTACACGTAATCTGCACAACTTTTCCAGTAATAATAAGTAAAAATCTCATCAGTTAATTCACCGTTTCCTTCTCGAAAACAATTTTATAAAATCTTGCGAACTCAAATGACGCGAAACGAGCGTAGCGACCGTACTGTACAACTTTCAAATAAATATTTTCCTGTTTATCATTCGACTTTGCAGCCAATCACAGTCGGTATTTCGTAGCTAATGAACGTAGGTTAAATTTAAATCCAACCAATGAGATCAAAATATTATGAAATAGACAATAATCGGCCTTCAATACGATTGTATTTAGTTTGCCCCTCCGTCGGGGGTGCACTTCACGTTGGCCTAGAAAAATTTTTGCCCCGACGGAGGGGACAACTACACTCGAGGGGTTAATTCATCGACATCATGACCGACGATTTGTCGAAAAGAACCGTTACTACCCGTGACATTATAAATGCTACACTTAACTAAAATTACCTCAATAAGATAAGCCGATAACCTCCCACTCCTCGACTTTAGATGTTATCTTTCGGAAAAAACAACAACCGCTTTTATGTGACATCGCAAAAGTTTAATTGTGACATTAACAATTCCGCGTAGTGCCTAACTTCCCCGTTGCAGGTCACATCATGAATATTGTCTTCTCTGTTTTAATTAGGATGATTTCATTAGAAGCGTGACTTGATAAATTGGCATGCCTTATTAGATATTTATTTAATAATAGATTTTATTCTTAGCTTATAGGCATTGTGGTGTTTTAGTAGGCATTATAATTTATTTATTTGTTATTTATTTATGTAAACTTTATTTATTATTAAAAGACATTATAATAAAACTGTCACTAATCTGTATTTATACATATATTTCTATACATATTTTAAAGAAATAATGATTCGGGTACCAACGATTATTAGAATTTTCTGTGTTTGTTAATACCTAATCTGGGGCTCGATTTTTTAATTTCACTAGTATACGAAAATCACAAAAACGTATACGTATACTAGACTAGTTATTAATTAATTGATGAACCCCTTCTCACACCCCAATTAATAAATTAATTGTTTATTACTTGCTATAATTAGTAAAATCAAACCTGTATTTACGACTGACCTAGCCTTTGTGACATGAATATTCATGATATGTATAATGCAGTGGGCCACTGAGGTTTGCATGGCATTATGTAATAATATGACTTGAGAAAATAATAAACCGTGTAAAATATGCTAAACTGGTTTACTTGCGTAAATTAACAATATAAAGAAAACGTTTAAGACGTCAATACACTCTCCGATTCTAAGTCCAAGGAAAAGATTTATTTATTTATTCATTATTTATTTATTTGTTCAATTTAGGTATTTCCATAATAATGTCTCCTATTAAAATAACAACAAAGGTTTAATGCTTTGAAACACAATTTTTAAATAAAAAATGCGGTAGCCGTAAAAAATTAAATATTATATTGTGCTATTTTTATCCAACTATGTTAAATTTGCCTACTTCGTGGCATACATTACGATACAATAAAAAACAAGCTTATCTCCATTTTTATCAGTAAATCAATTGGCGCCAAAAATTATATATTGTCTGTAGAATTTATATAACTAGGCACTAGTATTTTGCGGAATTAATTAATACGTATATGCGAATCTATAATTTATGATTCTTGTTTGTTTTTATATACTATATATGTCTGTATGTCAGCATAACCGTTATAAAGTTGTTTATAGGTACGTTGTTTTAAAGAACTGTAGTTCAATAAATCGTGTCTATAAATAACTATGTCAGTTTGGATGTAGTCTGTAGTTCTCTTTGGGTTGGTTATATATTACCATGGACGACCGTGGCTAGAAAAAAGTCTGTTTGCAATTTCCTACAAAAAAACTAGCCCTACAATATCCTTGTGCCGTCGGTTCCATAGACAATATACAAAGATAAGAAGGCACACCCAGACCGCGAACAGAAATTTTAACTCATCATTGAAATTTCCGCCTCGGTGTGAATCGAACCCAGGACCCATCCAACGGCAGTTCGGCATGGTAGCCACTACACCATACAAGTCGTCAAATGTTTAGAAAGAGAGCGTTGGCCGACCGCAAGATGTCATAACATAACCTAACCACAATGTTGTCACCTCACGCCTGCGCGGGCGCAGTGAGGAAGTAAAGGGCTTGGGTCACTCCGGGTCATGGTTTGTTGTTTTATACTCTCGTATAATTTGCTTCAGAAAAATAACGCTTTACGTTCACAAATTTCATGTTTAACCTCTTTTTATAGCGAAGGTTCTATAAATAAGGTTCTTTTATTCTAAGTATAGCTGCATACTTGAATGAATTTATATTTCCTTTTTCGCGAAAAACGTTGATAGATATTAACGCTATAGTTTTTACGGTTTAGACACTGGATGCCTACTCTCGTTTGATCTTTCCTTTACAGATTATTTATTAGTTTCCTAATAAATATTTTCCTAATCACATAGCCACTAACGTATAATTTATTAAATAGTAACTACAATACAAAATGCAAATTATAATCATTCCTAACGTAGCATACATAAATCATTGGTATTTTTAAATTGTTTACTTTGGTATTTAACATCATCGTTCATAGACCATTTCGTAAACTTTTGTTTTAAATGTCAATATATACGAATTTCGAAGTCATTGACCTGTACATTTGGCGGCAAATTTGGCAACGCTTGTATGTAATCTGCCATTTTGTTGGGACTGTCAATAATGAATATCTTTGTTACGGCTGGTTATTGCGAAGCAAAATTTGCTTTTGCTTTCCGTTGTGTTAATTGAAGAAATAAATAAAAGCGAATGTATGTAAGAGGGTAATGCACCTTTTGCTTTTAAGCAAATGCATACTTTCAAAATTAAATTTATGACCCATAAAATGTAAGTAGGTATATAGATGGGTACTTAGAATAATTACACTATAGAAACGAAGTCCGCGCGGCCTTTTTGAAGCACCTTAATTGGAGTCAGAAATGACTCCAAACACCGGACAGCTCATGTCAACGCACGCCAAACGTGTCTCGCGAAAAAAAAAGAATTATGACGATTTGTCCAGTTAAATTGTGTCACAAAATATCTGAAAAGCTATTTATGTATTATTGCTAAAAACATTATGATTATCCGCAGCCGAATCATTCCCCGCTTTCGGGAAAGTTTCGGTTTAGTGCTTCACTTTAGACAGAGCGCTTGTATGAAGACTGTTATTCTATATGTATGTCATTATTCTAAGGTACGTATTTACTCATAGCAGAGCAGATGTCAACTATCTAATCTAAATAAGTAAGTAGGAATTTAGACAAGCCTAATTTACACATTAAAAAATTGTTTTAAATTGACCGTTTAAATTAACCTACCGTCAATAACTAGTGGTGACCAGCCAATTTGATCTTAGATAATCCAAAAACAACTAGATTTAACTACTGGTTATTAAACAAATGAGACAAATAAAAATAAAATATTTTAATTACTTACATCTTATACATTCATGCCTAACATGACTAACATAGAATAGAAAATCATTTGCCAATTACAATAACAAAAAAATAAGATTGACATCAAATAAACAAAAGAATTCGACCCACATGCAGCAGAATAACGCGCGAATAATATTAAGGTGTCAGTTACTCAACAACATTATAGCACGTAATAGCGTGAACCGCGGCCGTATGCAGCGCACGTATTGGCAATTAAATCTTGCCACGGAGCACGCCACTATGGTCTTTAGAGCCGTAAAATGTAATGTAGGGCAACGGTACACATTAATGTTTTTTGGCGCGATTTGACGAACTTCCTGGTGAGGTCCGTATGCGTTTTTGACAATTTCTGTCAAATTACAGATTATATTATACAAACAAAAAGAAAACTGTGTGATGTGATGATGGGTCGTTTCGATATTTCTATCATGGGGTACAGTGACGACTTCCCATCAAGTGGCTTGTCTGCTCGTTTGAGTACTTATTGTAATGTGTTTAAATACATTATATTCCATCCAACGAGGCAATTTGCCAACATTCTAGGAACTCAAAATGGGAGTGTGAATGCATAACACCTATACCTACCTTATTTGAATAACTATAGGGTATCTGTCTTACAATCGCATTAGATAAAGCCGTGTACGGTACACCATAATGTGCTATGAATTTTGAAGTAACACGTGGCACGGCCGCGTGGAATGATAAAACGTTTCTAATCCAGTCCAAGATCAGTTTGAAGGCTTTGTGGTTAAAAGAAAATTCTATTTACTTACATAGTTGTTATTATTAACCCGCAAACCTTTATTGCCGAATTGACATTTTTATACACAGTAGCCAAGGTTGGGTTAGATTTTTTCAAGAAGATTAAAAGTATTTAATGTAGAAAAAATTAAATGTGGCACTCGGAGACTGCCGCGGTAAAGCTATTGCATAGCATTTTTTATCAACTTATGCAATTATAATTATTAGAAGTTATATAGTTATATCAGAACAGCGCCACCTAGTTTATAGAAAACATACGTACCATACCTTAGTATTAACCCATATATGCCCGTAACTTTTTTGACGCTATTTTTTTGTGAATTTCGGATATGTTGTTATTAATAGTATCCGTATAATGTTTTATGAAGTGAATTTCAGTTTTTATTTGGAGAAATGTGTTTTTTTGAGAGGGTCGTTAGCGACCCACTGGGCATATCCACTGACTTCGTACTATGGAAATAAAGACAAGAAAAAATAACAAAGATAAGCAATATTTTAATAGTTTATTATAAGAGAAACAAATAATTAAGCATGAAATTCAGAAAAACATTGGATACAAGTACATTATGTGTATCTTCATTTGTCTCCCAATACATACGACGTCTTGGCAAAGGGGCGTATCCAGTGAGAAAAAGTATTCCTAGAAAGCAGTACAGCTCATCTGCAGATAACATGAAGTTTGTGTTATGATTTTGATAAACATCATACATTACCGAATGTCTTCATTGAAAAATAATTCAAAGAACTCAATAGGTTCACCGTCTTTGCTCAGAGTAAGGACTGCTCGCGATGGTGGTTGAGATCACTAGCCTTGCAGAGGAGACAAATATTTTCTGCGCCATTTTCGAGGCTTACTTTATCCTGCACTCACATGACGTTGTTCTGTGGGTTGCTCTCGATTTATAGACGAGTCGGAGACCTTTATCCGTCACAGAACAGCCTCGCCCTCGACAAAAACGTGAGAGTAGTCTAGAACTAGTCAATCTCGATGACGATAAGGATAGGTTTATCATTGGCCTCAGGTTCCTCACAGTCTTCAGGTCGATGAACGATCAACTAGGCCGGAGCAAGCAGCTGATGTCAATTTAGTCTTGCAATATCACTGCAGTCTTCGTCTCCAGAATCACCATCAGATATGGCTCCGTCACAAGGAGGGTCAATATAGACATCGATACCGTGGACATCATCTTCTTCAGCTAACTCCTCCAAGAGGTCAGAGATTTCATTCATAGTTAGCACTCATCGAGACCTGAATGATTATTATTCAAATATAGTATTATTATATAAAAAGTGGTATTATAAAATTATAAAAAATAGTATCATATATGCCTAAAGGGTCGTTATCGACCCAAACAAATGTTCGCGGCTGCTATTTCGTAAATAATAATTTATTTGTCAAACAAATATCAAAAATAGTGTGACAAAACATTCTAGTTATCAATCTATCTGTTGCAAATCAAAATTATTATAAATAAATAAAATACTTACATTTTTCTACGCGGCGACGCACACTTTTTGAAATAAATTTCAACGACAACTTTTGCAGATGGCATGTGACTACTACGTGTCAAAAGTTAGACACAAACCTATCGCGTCTTGTACGTAGGACACTGGGTAATCGTTAGTTGGCGCTAAACTTAAAAAAATATATTTTGTTTACTGTCACGAAGTCTTTATATAGGGGTAAGAAAGAGGGGTCGTTAGCGACCCCCTGGGCATATATGGGTTAAGGTACTAGATGGCGCTGATTGGGGGTGTGTATGCGTAAATAAAACGTTGAATTTTCTTCATAAGATGTAATCCGAATAGGTAGTAGTTTTACAAAACATGTCGATTTGATGATGTAATTTGATGACAGAAGGATATTTAAATTATTACGGCACTGTTTCACCGTTCACGAGATGATTATACGAGAGGTCTGTCCACTCAATTGTCAAAGTTTTTTAAATGGCGCGCGCGCCTCGCCAATTGTCGGCAGCAATCGGTTGCTGTCGTCGATTACGCGTGAACAGGGGGTGTTAGGTTTTTTTCGTTACGGAATTTCTGGATTCGGTCCCCACGCTCAAGGCCCGCGATAAAAGCTATGCAATAGCTTAAAATCTTACATTAATAGTGTAACTAAGCGAAAAATACAGTATGACAATCATGTTCACCTTCTTTCTTCGATATGATCTTGCAAATGAAGCCGCTACATGTATCCTACTCAACTATATTCCTACTTCATCATCGTAACCAATAACTCCTACTGTTGGGCGCGAGATACCTCTCACTATGTAATCGATACAGGCCACAATCCTCTACATTGGCCAAGTGCGGATTGGCAGACGTACATTCAGAAAGACATCACGATTTTTTCCTTGACCAAAGCAGGTGAAAATTGATTAATACTTTCGCGGGGTTGCCTAATTCAATCCGACCCATTTCTTGGCAGTAAACCAATCGCCAGCAATTCGATTGTGATATTGGTAGCTCGTGGTAGCTCGATCCGATTGACGTAACTTAACAGTGTATTCGGTTTTAATGTAACTGTTTACAAGTGTAACACTTTAAAACGTGTTTTTTACATAAATATTTTTATGATATGGGCAGACTCACGGTCGAAAATGTAGGGCGTTCAGATTTTTGATAAGTAAATTCTTTTTTATTAGGGTTGCGTACCAAAGGGTGACAATTGGAACCCTATATTATGCATCCGCTGACTGTCTGTCACAGGGCTCCATCTGTTGAACGGAGTCAGCTAGACACCTGTAATTTTTACAGAATGCGTGTCACTGTAGCCGCTATCAAAACAGGTAATAAAAAGTTAGATCCCCAAGGGGGTCCAACAAGTACCCTTAAATATTGGGGGTTTCTTCTTGTTTATACTACTTTATTCTGTCGAATTATGGTAGGTACCTATGTAGTTTAGAAATTGTAAGGGAATCCTTGAACATAGGGGCTAAAATTACAACCTTTTGATTGGCCAAAGTCGGGTAAAAAGTCCATAATATATCGTTATTTATAACATATACTTAAGTAAATTATGGTATTTGGGCGTCCTCAATCAATATTGAAGAAAGTAGTCGGCGAGGTTTCACAGGATGCAGTACTGGGGCCGCATGAGAGAAAATGCAATTATGCTATGTGCCATCTGCCATTTAATGTAATTTACCACGCTACGATTAGATGGTGAAATTGTGACTGCATTCTTATAGACAATAATGGATCGTATTTCACCACTATTGCAATGTCATGTTGACAAGCCAAATTTTACTTTACATTATAATAAAATTTTAACTGATCGATGTAGGTATAGGGTACTTACTAAAGCATACTTTACTGTAGCGAATGGAGGGAGTTAAAAAAATATACTATACTAAAAATTATATTTATAAATCGAAAATTTGATTACAATCTTTATTTATAATAGGATCATGTGTGTATGATTGTAATCTACTTCACTAATTGTAATCATATTCATTATTCTAATTACACACGAAAGTAACTATGACTGTGTCAGATAAATAACGCTGTCACTGTAAGTTACTTAGTTACAAACGAAACAGTATTAACATGACCTTACATAATTCAAAAATATTAAGGTTATCTACATAAATAGCTAATCTAAGTTAAGAAATAATCAGTATAACAAAGGCAATGGTCAGTGACTCCGAAATGCAAACAGATATCGCTAATGTCACAAGCAGGTCATTGCCAATAACTATTAACAATTGCCGGCCCAGCCTTGTCCATTAGTTCCAGATCTAAATAAATTAGAAACAACGGTTTTTACTTACTGATAAAGTTAGCGTAAGTCCATTTGATTTATTAGCGAACTACTGAGTAGGTATAGATATAAAGTTAGGTATTAAAAGTAGTGGGTAGAAAATATACTGTAAACAAAGTAAATTTATCTGATGATAAGACCTATATTATGTTGATACTTGATAGATAGATAAACACTTTATTTGTAGATCAGAAACTCTATCAGTACCTAATAGACAGGATACACATGGATATACAAAAAGAGGCCATTTAGCTAAGTAACGAACTCTTCCACGCGACGACGCGACGGAGAAACGAAAACCAAAAGGAAGAGAATAAAAGCGTGTTAAAAAAAATACCGCGTTCATTTTTACACTTACTATTTTTTGTAATGTAAATAAATAAGACGTTTGTCATTTATTAACATTGAAACTTGTGGCAACTTTGATCAGACAAAATAGACAGTGTTGTGCAAAAAACGCGTCAACTACGTAGAAACCGAATTGTAATTTTTTTCTCAAACAAAAATCCACATATTATTCCGAGCTAAGGTCAACTACACGGCTTCAGACGAGTTTTGATCAGCTTTTTGTGTTTACGACATTCTCAAACGTGATTCGATACAAGCATGCAGGAAATTAAGTTGGAATAATTCCTACAAAGATCTTTGTACTTAACTTTACCCCTGCTAAGTGATCGACTCTTTACTTAACAAATACCTTCAAGTTTGTGAACTTAAATGCAAACAAAACTACCCACAAAAGGTCCAAACAAAGTGACACGTCTTCCCTTGATTCGAGAAGAAAATTTGTTTGTGACAAAAGACTTTCAGGTTCTTGTAAATTGGTTGGTGTAATAAATAAATTTTTAACATTATCGGCGAAAATATCCGGTGATGATTTAGTATGTAGTTCAATTTGCAAATGTCAATAACACAAGTATGTAATTTATGATTTAAAAAATTAACTTTGATAAGTAGTGATGCATCCTGTTTAGGTTTATTAAATAGGGCAACACCCGCTCACCCGGATTTTTTTTATGTTATCTCCGTATGTTTTGTGGTTTAGATTTGTCTATGACTAGTCTTGAGTTTATTAAACACGCGTGTATTAATTAGTGACCAGGTTTAAAGTGCATTACGAGATATAACATTGGCCTATTTTTAAGGTCGTCTTACGTTTCTGTAAGACGACTTTAAAAATAGGTTGTTAATGTGTATTAAACAACTATAATCATTTTTATTGTATGCAATATGTTTTAGTAGGTATATAGAACAATCCTATTATAGTTTAGATAATACTGTTGATTAAGTTTAATAATACAATTCTGGACATGTGATTTCAGTTATCTTCCTTTTCGTTTTTGTTAAAAACGCAATGCTTTTAAAAATGTAGGTCTTTATCTTACAGAAAACAGAACCTAGAAAGTAACATACAGTTTACTAAAGATTATCTGTTTTGTGAGTTCCAAATTATATTACGAGTAAAATTAAGTTTTAGTACAATAAATAGAAAATATCTTATTCAAAAACTTCACAGAAGTTTTTGCAAAAAGTTTATTACTATAAAGTATGAAAGCCCGTGTGAATTCAATGATCACATAGAATTTCATTTAATTATTTTTTTACTTAACGTTAAATATAATTTATAATTAGTTTCATGTTGTACTATTTCTAACCGACTTCAAACAGGAGGTTCCCAATTCGACTGTATTTTTTTGTTTGTTAAAACTCCTCACTCCTCAGAAATTACGACTTAACCGATTATGATGATTCTTTTTTATTATTTGAAAGCACCAGCTTTCAAGCACGGAAGCACTGCCCGTGTGGTCCCACTTCAATTGGCTCCAGTTCTGACAATGTCATACATGAGAAAATAATATACCTAAGTCTTAAATTTTCATTATTTTGATTTTGAAGTCGGTTTTTTTTCTTCTAAGATTATGATGATACAGGCAGACGTGTTCAGTCTATTAATAATAATTCCAGTCCTGAGAAGCATTAGAAATATTAACGTTACGGAATTTCATAATCATAATTTAAAAGCATATTTCTGTATGACTGCTCGAACCAACCATTCATTTCATTGGGACATAAATTACACGCGCGCTCAAAAGTGTACATTGTTTCCCAATCTAGGTTGATGTGTGCATGTTATCATTGTCTTTAACCTCGAATAAATCTTACACGGCCGACTGAATACTATTGGTTGTCTATAGACATGCTCAAAATTAACCTTGACATCCTTAAGTCCTGCTCCGGAAATTAGAGCAGAGACAATAGTTTCCTATTTCCGCATGTCATGAACTTGTCAAAAGTGTCAATACTTCACATTTATTATCTATATTTCTATACGTATAAATAAAATTGAAGTGCCTGTCTCTGATTTCAAAGTAACTGTGTTTTCTCAAGTGCTTATAGATTTACACGATACTGAAATATTAACAAATTATTAAAAACATTTTGTCTCTCTGTCTGTCTTTCTGTTAGTCTGGGATAATCTCTGGAACAGCTGAACAGATTTAATTGGGACTTTCACTGGAAGATAGAATAGGTTATAGGGCAACTTTTAGGACTTCATTTTTATTCCGGAATTCCCACTGGATCGGAATTTACGTGGGAAAAACTCACACCCAAACGAAGTCGCAGGCACAGCCGGTCTGTACATATACCTAGTCTTATTACGCGCACACGGAATAATGCATCTGTGTCCGAACTTGTAACGGATATTTTATGTAGCCTTGATATATTAATTTAAAAATGTATTATCTTTGTCTAAATTTGTATCCTATCATGCAAATTGATACCTAAATTAAAAGTCGGTTCACGCGTTGTCTCAACGGCCATGCCCAATGTCAAATCTAAGCAAATTTGACGTTTAAACCTTATTTGTACATGCGAAAATAGGGCTTTTTGTAGTGAGACATAGTTGCTTTTCGCGTAGCGTATAAAAGTTTTAAAGATTCTTTTTGCACGTTCACTATATTTGTGTCACTGGGTAAAGGGCAGTACGCTAAACCATCATTTATGTACTCGTAGTTTAAGAGTGGCACAATCGGCGTCTTGCGGTTAGTCAATGAATAGAGTGTCACGGTGTTCACGGTTGCCCGACCATAAACAAATTATTTTTTCCACAATACCGCACCGACGATTTCTTGTTCGTAATGCAATTAGTGTTGCCATTTAAATTAAGAAATGACTATGGTAATTATGAATAAAAACTTTCAATTGATTAATTAACCCAGTTAAAAGTTTACGAATAGTTTTAAACGTATTTCCATTGTTGTTATGGTAAATTTTTGTTGATTATGCTTATTAGTATGACTAACTTAAGTTAATTATGTGTTAGATTAAAATGTATATTGAACAATCTATCTTCCTTTTTTGCATTACCTTATTTTTTTTGTAAATAAGTGTTACGCACGTTTCAAACTACAAGTAGATTTACTATTCACTTTGTCTATTATTTTATTGTAATTGCTATCTCAACAATTTTATGTGTTAAGTCTCTCTTCTTTAACATAATATATATTTATTGCTTATTGTGTTAAGTCTCTCTTCTTTAACATAATATATATTTCTTAACTGACAATTTGTTATACTTAATTGTTTGATTATATAACTTAAGAAAACATATACCTAAGTATTACATTTTCCTAACCGAATAAATTATATGCTCAAGTCGGCCAAACTGCTTAACAATTTGTCTATGTAACAAAAGACAACAACAAAATAATTAACTGGACAAATAAATTCTGCTGAAATGTGGTTATTAAATTTCTGTATTTTGATTCTTATCAATTTTCACATTGCTTCAAATACTTACTTCAGTTGTTTTGTGGCCTGATTAATACAATCAACAGGTACTTAATTTGTCTTCAATCAGAATGACAAATTGATTGGAGTAAATGTCGTCAACGGTGAATACGGTAACCGGCGGTTAGTCACGCAACGATGACATAACGATCCTTCCCGCTTCCGAGACTGCGTGTCTATGTACCGTGTAGGGTACAAGCATAGACACAGAATTATATAGACATCTGGTGAGCGTGGCGAACATGAGATAGCACGATAAAGTACAATTGTAGGTATGTGGCACAAGAAAAATTCGACATCAGCTGGCAAATTTGCTGTCAAGTGGCTGAGTCTTTGAAACCGGCACGCAAAGTGAGAGAAAAAATTGTATCATTCTGTCTCGTTTTTTTCGTGCCATTGCCGTAAGCTGTTCCTGTTCTTGTGTGAATGCGATAGATTGCCTTTGGTATATATTCTTCTCCATCTACGAAAACATATGCGTAGCCTTGGAGAGAGACTCAAGGAGAGTCTGAGAGAGTCATGACTGCGTGTAAATTTCCAAACAATGTGTAGCTGAAACACTGATACAACGAACAGCTCTAACTTTAATTTGTACAAAAATAAATACCTAAGCGTAGACAATAGGCAATTCGTAACAATATGTTGTTATGACAGTTTTCTTTGAGGTAGCCTAGCCTTGAGAAGACTAAAAGGAAAATACAGAATAGGCATACGTGCGCATTTTTGTAAGAATAGTTTCCAAGATATAAATCTATTGGCAGAAAAGGATACAAGATACGAGGCGTGAAAAACTACAAAATCACCACAGTAAAGCAGTTCTTACGGACTTAGGTTAGCAAACGAGCATGCAGCACAATGTCTCCAGGTTTCCACTGCCGCCCATGACAACTGCGACGGACATAGAATAAGACTCAATTCAGGACTAGGATGGTAAGTCCAGTTAGCTAGGTTAGCTAGGTTAGGTAGGTTAGATAGGTGTTTGTCATAAAGATTTTTTATTAACATAATTGTTTGGGTCAATTCGTTAATACATAATTACGATTACTGGGGCAGGGACTCTTAGTGAAAATTAGTTGTTTTTAATAATTGTCCAGTTAGTAATTATTATTAAAAGTCTCGTTCTAATTTGGTCACAGATATGTATGTTGTTAGTGTTGTTACCCTTAAGGATTAAGGGTAACAATCTAAAAAGTGTAACCGGTGTAAAAAGTGTAAATCTAAAAAGTGTAATCTAAAAAGTGTAACCGGATCCAAATGTAAGATACGTGTTGTTACAGTTGTCTTATCACTAAAATCGTACACAATTTACGTCATTTCAGTAATACGCCATTATTTTACTACTTAATTTATTTTAACTGTGATATTCTAACGGTTTCAATCTCGAATTAACACGTGCATTCAACTGTTTTGGACAAATGACTCGTTTCAAGCTATAAATCTTGATACCTTACCTTTGTGCCGCTGAAACCATTGTCCCTCCTTATAAAAATAACAATGACACACAGACGTACAGTATCCAATTTGTCTACTAATACATAATGTTAACCATAAATAGTTAGAGGGAAATAACAATAGTGACACATGTTTATTACTATGTTAAAAAGATATAAAAATGTTTTTGTGAAATGTCAGGTTTATCTCGATGCTTCCTTGAAGATAACACTACTGACTGGCATTATTTTATAATTTTATATAAATCATAATCACCCCGGGGTGTGCCAGAGACATATTAAGCATCATAAGTGGGTACTCACAATTAGTGTTGCCGTACCTACTCATTATAACAGGATACAAATAAAATCAAGTGTCTATATATTTATAAGTATATTTATATAAAAGTATATTATATATAAGTATATAAGTATTTATATATATATTTATGTATATTTTATTCGCCAGTTTAATATTCGCTATGATAAATTATTTAAGGTCAGATGAAGCATCGTTAATGATTCATGTATGTATACGTACTCGCAACTATATGTACTTACATATATTTATGTAAAATATAAAAGTAAGTACCTACCTATAATTAATTATTATTTTAATATACAAATAAATAGTGCTTAATTGCCCTATAACATTTTCTGTCATACGGAGAAGCCAGAAATATGTAGATATGTCAAATAACGTAAAGCCCACATCAAATATTTAAATTAAAACTTTAGATGTAAAAAGAAGCTTACATCATTTATAAATAAAGGCCAACAACAACAATTTATTAACAACACTCAACAATTACCCCTAACGGATTATAGTAACAACAACAACAATTAAAGAATATCACTCAAAATAATCAATTTCTTGCGTGCAAACAGACAGAAGGACCTCAACATTTGCTCTAGAGCAATCTTCTTCCTGATAAATATTCATGATTTATGCAGCGATTGAACTCAGCAGAGTTGAATGTCAGAATTAATTGTTGTAAAAGATTGGGTACGTGTAGATGTAACTTGTTTGTGGTCGGCTGTTGTATCGCTCGGGGTATTATTAATATTTGATTTGTTGACCTGTTTATAAGCATACATGCTCATAGATAAATGAATGTCTGTCTACATTTAATTTCATAATGGCATGTTTATTTATCAGGTACTTGTTGCCCCGGCGAACCGTACCCTATAATTAATAAATATTGTGGTAACTTATTAGCTGAAATATTTGTTACTCTATCACGAAACAAAAACAAAACACACAAGGAAAAGTAAACACTGTCTATAATAATTCGACTCAATTGTGTCGCTATAGACATTCAACATTTTTTCGACTCAATTGTGTCGCTATAGACATTCAACATTTTTTCGACTCAATTGTGTCGCTATAGACATTCAACATTTTTCTTTAACTTTTCAAGTATTTTAATACTTATTACATAAGTATTCCGGACGAAGATAAATCCGAAAACACAAAAATCATAAAAAGTGCTTCAGCTGTTCTTGAGTTATTAATAGTGTAACTACGTGTTACTTTGTACTTTGTTTTATATATAAAGTAGATTGATTTAGTTATTTCAATAAACAAAATTTCTTGGGCGCTCCCGTGTCTCGGAGGGCACGTAAAGCCGTCGATCCCGGGTGTTTTTATCAGGTGTCAATTGTTAAACCATATTGTAAGCCTTCGGGCGGCATAAAATTTTTCGAAACTTGTGTTGTCCACTGACCCCTCCACCAATCCGCACTGAAGCAGTATGCTGAAGTATGCTCTAGGCCTCCTCAGGTATGGGGACAGACCCGTGCTCAGTAGTGGGCCATGTGTGTTAGCGTTTATTTACATATATGTATTTTAGATATTTATTTACATTTAAAAAACAAATGCTCTACCTCTAAAACTGAAACTTTACTGAATAAGTCTAATTAAGCACAAAGTTATATACTAAGTTAGTGTCCAAGTCTGTCTGCTATGTAGATAATGAAAATAATCTACATAATTATTCACTAAGTTAGTGTCTAAATCTGTCTGCTACATGGATAATAAGCACGTGATCTAAGTTCCCAGGTATTAAATAACAGTCACCAGACCTGTAGCTTGTAGGCTGTAGGTAGGTACCTACTGACCGTAGTCTATGCAATACCGGAACGTTACGTCACTTCCTAGGAACTAGTACAACTTTTCAGACTATGTGACACTATTTGTATTAAATAAATATTTTCGCCTAAGTTCAAAACTTACACAAGGCCATCCTGATAACATAAAAAGCTTAAGTAGGTATTACGTGAAACGAAACGCTTAATTTAAACTTTCAAACCGTCTCAATTTAGTTTTAAAACAATTTAACATTTAAAAACGAAAACAATGCAATGCAAATTATTCGTTTTAAAATAATTGTAGGTATTATGTTAGACCATATAAAAACCCAGTTCTCATAGTTTAATTACCATACCACAGCATGACATCAGGTGTTACGTGGTGAAAATGAAAGTGGCATCCAACGAAACTGAGAGTGGCGGATAGTTGATAGTCTGTGCTACTTTGACTTGAGATATATTATGTATGTAGATCAACACATTATATTTACTATCTGTTACAAGTTTTCAAGATCAAGATCAAGCGATTAAAATTAAATGATTTTTTATTCGAATTATGTTTTTAATTTTTTTTGTTCATTATTACGGCCGACCGCCGAACCGCCGGCCGTACTATACCAAGGGAACGTACCCATACTACGCGACCCGTCTGGGGGAGGGACGTGTCCAAATATACCACGCTTGGTCACAGGGTGGGTGGGCTTTTGTTTTCGTCTCGTAGTCAATATCCTCTAAAGAAATATCGCGTTTTTTACAGTGCAGGGAAGTTTCCAAGCAAGTCAACGATGAACGAGAGTTTGTATCGGTAAAAAATGGTCACATAGTCCTTGCTACGTGCCCCTTTTTTGGTCTATTTATGATATGAACATATCAACGTACCCTCCCTAAGCTGCTTAATTATTATATAAATAGCGGGTTAGGGGTATTATATAAATAGGGGGTGTACAGGTGGCATGTGACATAGGATTCTTCAAGAAACGGGTCCATTTTTTTCATTAAATTTACGTCACATTTCTATTTTTTGTCTGTGTGTTTAAAGTCACATCAAACCAAAACCACCACAATGAATTGAATTCTGGGTTTTAAAAATACGTATGTTTATAAATTACAATGCATATCTAGAACTAACATTTAGTCTTGATTGCATTGAAATTGATAAATTCTATTAAAAATAATCACAATTATTTTAAACATGTTATCGCGGGAACAGCTTGTGTCCAATATGTTTTTCTTTTTGTACACGTCTAAAATCTAACACAAATAATACAAGACGCATTATTCTAGCAAAAGTTACCTAACAAATCCAATTACAAATCGCGCCGGATGCGACCATCCAATTGAAGTGACATTTCGGCAGCGGATACAATGCCTTCCGACGTACGAGTGGATGCGTTAAAATGTAGAGTGACATTTACATCACTACTTTCTATTGTTTATTGTTCTATAAAGGTGTACACGCATCAACCGTGCTTGTCTATGCGGTGCGGCTATACAAGACATGAATACATTACGTTTAACAAGTTAGCATCAATGTATGAATAAGATAAGTAGCTAGGAGCTATGATGGTTTTAAATACAACGAAATGTTTCGAGAAAAGGTGTTGTGACGCCCGCCTTGGCAAGCGCCCCACCAAGATTGATAATAATAAAAAATTGGTGTCGTGGGACACCAGGTAGGAACGAAGTTCCTTCGGCTACTGTCGCGCCTGCGCACGTCTCATTTAACGCTTTTATTCCACGCATGTTTTCTTACGGTTTTACTATCACATATTTTTCAGTTCGGTCGCCGCAGCAAAACCTATCCCCTCCAAGCCTGCCGTAAGCAACTTCGTTCCAATAATAATGACGTTACTTGACATTTCAACTTTTCTTTTGTTTTACAATCAACTATATTTTAACTTTTTAAGTATAATGCAGAAATATTTTACAAATAACAAATAATTATAAGTAGTTCCTAGCCCCAAGTAGTTCTTAGTACGTGATCTAAAATATATTAGCATATGTGTATATACCTTTACACATGCGTGATATAATTCATTACGTACGTAATGCGACGATCATGCGAGATAATAAGAGTAATAGGATCAAACGAATTCAATGTAGTCTTGTTATCTCGATGGCCGGATATAGTTGCTACTTTTTGCGTAGGAGTATAAGGATGAAAGTGATATTTAAATATCAGATTTAAAACCGCTATTGTTGATATGAATTCTCGAACATAGTGTTGCCGTTAAAAGGATAGGATGGAAATTATATTTAAACATATTGCGTAGGAATTTTAGGATGGAAAGGATATTTATATATCGGAAGATTTTTAAGCACAGCTACTAACAGATGTATGTATATCGAATAAATATCACAATTCACATTATACAAGATGTTAAAGGGATTCTTTGATATAATTATAACAACACATCCCGCGTAACATACTTAAATGCATTTGCATTTAAGTTTGTCGCAGTTAGTAGGTACCTGTTTTTTTTTTAAATTTTATAATCAAAGTAGATGTCGCGAATATACAGTGGAATATTTGAAAATATAAAATTGAAAGACTCGTTTTGTCTTTCATGTGTCAAGTTAAAAAAGAAACAATTAATGTTAAAGATTGTTCGGTCTTATTACCATAAACAAGTTTTTTTATTAATAATGACTTTTATTTTTGGTTACATTATATTAAATGATGTTTTTTACCCAGGTGCACAGTCATAGTTAATGTGTGGGAGTCTGAAGTTCAAATTTTGGGTAAAATACCTCCTACTCTTATTTTATAAACTACCTGTTTGAAAATGTCGTTGCACTCATTCATTGCACTTATTGTGTGAATAATACCATTTCAGAGTTTTATAATATGGCAATGCTTATTAATAACCAGCAAACACGTGTATATTGGTGCCGATTTTTTCCCCATCTGGTTGAGTACCAAAAAATCAAAAATGGACTTTGAAATATTGACGTGTTCTAATAGCAGTCACGGTAATAGTATCATACAGTATTGTGACTCGGCCCTGTCCTTGAAATAAATGCCTACAGCCCCGCGCTCTAGGGCCGCCTCTTTCTAGTTGTAGAGAATGTAAGTGAGTAGGTAATACGCACGATTCCTGGTTACAAACCCACACGTTCGATAGTCCCTATGACACTTCTGTGGCTGTTGTATACTTAATGTCTACTAAACTCTTAGGCGCGTAGGTATGATTCGCGTTCCGACCGTTTGTATGAAGATGGAATACTGTATGATAGTATTACCGAGTCGCAGTGTCGGAGAGCTAGAAATAATGAGGAGAATCCGCCTCTTATTTTCTTGCCGGTAAAGCATCGGTGATGTCCGAAGTATGTGGATGATGGATGATACCCATGAATGGTGTCACTACTGATGAATTTTCGCGTTGAAAACTAGGGTCTGTATAGCCACATTTCAGTGCAGCCTTCTTAAGAACCCGCTGAATTTCTTAATTCTTATTCGATCTACCTACGTACCCGTACATTTTATTTAATGTCTAAGAAACGTCATTATAGTCTATTACAGTTGTTATTTTATGACGATTATACTCAACTATTACTACGTTAGTGTTTATGCCAGTAGTTAATTAACTATTTTGTAAGTATTAAGTAATAGTTCTATTAGAAAAGTACCCAACTTTACTACTTAGTGTAACATAAAAAGTAATAAAATTAAGCAATGAAATACGAACGCGGCTTTTCGTTTTGTCACGACATTAGTTCTAAATAGTGAAGTTGTTTGTGAGTAGGGTTACCACATCGATGGTAAAAATACTGACAAGTAAATGTTGCACAATTAAAATGGCTTTACTCCATTAAGAGCCTATTACAGGTTACTTAAAATTAAGGAAGCCTAGAGCATAATTCACCACACTGCTTTAGTGGCAAAACCTAACCTCTCCTCCTAACCTAACAAAACCTCTGTAGATTTTATTTCACCTAAAGACCTACGATATAGCTTAGCTATGCATTTCCAAAGTGGTAGTAAAACCAAAAAAATATGATCATAAATGTATTGACGAAAATTGTGTAATTTCCACAGGATTTAACGATTTTGTATTTGAATTACAAACATTTACACAGGGCTTTATAATATGCACAAACGTCCTTATTGTCATCCCTTTTTTTAAACGACCTATGTCTTAGTTTAGACCGAATAAAAATTACGTATCCTAATCTGAACTAACGCATGGTATAAGTAGCGTGTACGTTGCCGACACGCACCGCAGGAAATGGTGTCGTGAGGAAACATTAGTCCAAGTATCTGCCAGTATTTAGTGCGACACGCAACAACGGAACACGCTGATATGGCTCTCGTTGCTAAATCTTGACCGGATTTTTAATGAATTGGTAGTTAATGCGGTTAAACTAGTTTACTATTGAGTATTAACAACTTGACTTAAAACAATTATTGTAAACCCAAACTAAACCCAACCTAAGAGGACTAAACATCCTAGTCCCGATTAGAGTCTTATTATGGGTCGGTCACAGTGTTGTCATGGGCGGCAGCAGAAGGGTGGTGCTCTTTGGTCGTTTGCTATCTTTATTTAATAAAAAAGCCTCAGCCGGGACATTAATTATACGAGTATTATAACCTAAACTTTAGCTCGTCTGGGTTACCCCTTCTGGGCTACAGGGCCAATATTGAGTGACATTAGAACAATGCCGGGTAATCACTAACCAAGCATCACGGCAACTACATTCGAATTACTTATACATTCTATTGAATAGATTCAATGTAAAGTTAATGATACAGTTTAACTGCGACCTTACAATGTCGTTAACAGACCTTCATGAACTAGTTAAACATATTTCAATGTAAAACGCATATTAACGGGGTTACATTCTCATACATTTTTATATTGTTTAAGAATTAATAGCTGAGTGGTTTGACCGTAGTCCCGAAGGGAGGGCCCGGGTTCGAGTCCCTGTAACCTCTAATTTTCACAAATAACGTGCGTAATAGAATTTATTAATCACTTGCTTCGATGATGGAAAACATCGTGAGGAAACTTGAACACCTGAGAGGTTTCCATAATGTTCTCAATGGTGTGTGAAGTCGCATACGCACTTGGCCAGCGTGGCGGACTATGGCCTGTATCCCTCACGTTGTGAGAGGAGACCCGTGCCCAGCAGCGGGACAATTACGGGTTGTGATGATGATGATGATGATGATGATGATGAATAAAAAATCTATGATTATACATATATTACTCTGATGATATTGTAGCGGTTTTTATTGCCTGAAAAAACGGATAAAACGACGATTTCTAAAAATGAAACCTAGCTAGATCGATTTATCGCCACCGAAACCAACTGCATACTAAATTTCTAGAAAATCGTTGAAGCCATTTCCGAGATTCAGATTATATACATATATAATATATACATGTAGTTTAAAGGTATTAGATAGATAAGTGCAAAAATTGCATTATTTCAAGAAATACGAGTATACCAACAATATACACGGCTGAGAAGTAGGCACACGCGTTTGTATGCAAATACAAATTCGATGCAAAAAATAGTTTGTTGTTCTCAGACAATGACCCGGGGAACAATGTAGGAGCGTGTTTATTAGGAACAATGAAAGGAACTGCAACCATCAAATCAAGGCTCTTCAATACTGTGAATTTAAGTAGAAATGGATGAACTTTACCTTCTGGGCTTAATTTAGTTGAAGGGCTAATGTTAAAGTTATATTTTAGTAAATTTATATGTTTATAGCACAGTGACACCGTACAGGTAATATGTAGCATTTATTGTTACTATTTTAAGGATAACTTACAAATACGCGCAGTAGTATTTGCAACACTAAAGACGTCTTCTTTCACGGAAGTATTAGTGTACATACTGTTTAAGTTTGCGTATAAGAGAATGTTGTTTAACGATAAAACCGCTTGTATTACTGCTATTATTAATGTAAAATCAATAGTTAAACCAAAGTTTTTTTTTTACTTCGTATAAGTTAGCGCTTGCCTATGATCCCACCTGATGGAAAGTTGCAAAGAAGCCCTTAGATGGTAAAGCGCGCTACCTTAGACAAAACCTATTCACTGTTGACTTAAAAACACACATTATAATCGAACGGTGACACCGACGCAAACTAAACCTTAGCAGTCTTAGCACTCATAGACGTAGATGTAAGTCTACGCCTCTATAATCTACGATTTCGTCTTCGCAAAATCATATAGGTACTTATTAATAAGCATAAGCATAATATTTAATTAAGCATTATATTTAAGCAAGAATAGAAGCTAACACTGGTTCAATAACTCAAAGTCAAAATCATAAAACTTTATTAAAGTTCTAAACAACGGCTATTAAATTTTTATGTTTACAATATTTTATCAAGAAATAATTCGATAGATGAGCGAATTTTCCCACAAATGGATTGCGAAACAAACCGGTGCGTATGTGGAGCAAGGTCAGACGCGGATTGCCGCCAAGCAATATGGCGGCGAATCGAATGTCAGATCATTTCGCGCCAAAACCGTTGTCAGATTAAGATCGTTTTCAATTTTGATGTTTTATTAAAGGTTATCATCATTAAATGATGGCACACAATGGTTCAATTATCTGGTGTTATATTTCCGGAATTCTTAAATAGTAAATAATTGGTGAGTAATTTAGGTTAATAATTAATTATTAGGGTAATAATTAACTACAGATACAACAAATGTTATGGCGATTAAAGTATTATTATAAAAAAGACATGTTATCAATCCGATATTTAAACGAGAGGATTGCAACTGACTCCAAAATAGCGGACATCACCGCCACCTATTATGTGTCAAGAATTGGGGATAAAACAGAGCGACGCACATTGCGTGGACATTCGTATGCGAGTCTTCATTGAGCCGTTACGCTGCCGGATTATGTATCGATTGATTAATTGTTTAATTAATAGTTAATGTCGTGTTATATTAGGTCTTTAGATATAGGTTGTTGATAAAGCGGTGAAGTGAGCTTTTGTTAACAGATACATTTCTTATGTTTAATCTTTATAAAGTTTAGTCTGTTATTCTTCAACTTATTTTTAATTTGTATGCAATTTATCCGACTTGGTATATAGGAGTCGCAACCCGTGATCTGGTGTCCGTCAAGGCGCGATTCTTGGCCCGCTCTTGTTTTTACTCATGATCTGCGACCTTTCGGGTCAGTCAGTCATTGTCTTCTTAAAAATTAACGTTAACGACATTATTAATTATTACATACCCACCGATATTGTTTGTTATCAGAAACAAATATCAATGCATGCCACTAGAGCGGTCTTATCGATCTAGCAACGACCCCTTTCAGACAACCGGTGTCTACGTAGGTACGAAGCTTCGTTATTTCTAAGCCTATCTTTTTATTTTCGCGAAGTCTCTTTCAAACGCCACAAATATTTTTATTATCTATTATAATCAAGCCCGATATAAAAGTAAGAGTTGGTTTAATAGCGATGTTTTCGTAAGTTTTGTAATATTGCAAGGTCGGCCGATAGCGGCGGACGTTCCAAATTACAGATTTCGTGTGAAAAAACGCCGAGCAGTTTGCAAATCGTCGTTGGAAACATTGAAGAGGTTAATCTGTTTTGAAATACGCCCTTTCCAACACGATTGTGTTACTATTATATGTAAATTGCGATCGTGTTTTGACATGAAAATTATAGCTGATTATGTCACAATATAGTATTTTTTGTCAAAATATAGTTCTTTGTCAAAATATAGTATTTCTGCCAAAATATAGTTTTTATGTCAAAATTATAGTATTTCTGCCAAAATATAGTTTTTATGTCAAAATTATAGTATTTCTGTCAAAATTATAGTTTGCGTTCAAACTAATAATGGTGTGGAAACGATCGAAAGTAAAGTAAAGACTGAAAGTATAGTAAAAGGAGGTAAATAATGCAAACAAAACTGTGAACAATGCCAGTAAATTGTACGCGTTATTTCAAATTTATTATTTTGTACAATTGCTTAAGTAACTTTCTGTCAAGTATCAATTTACATAACTATTTCTGTGTCCAAATTTTTTTTTGCAAATATGTGTCTGTACAGACAAGTCATACATTTCGACATGTCAATGTTTTCATATTAATAAAATACAGTTGGTACATTTTGTGTAAAATCGGCAAAAAAGATACGTTGATTTGAAGAATCCTCTCTAAACATTATTTGGAGTGTGGACACACTGTGGGCTTTATAACATGCGACTTCGTAATACATTGTTTGGCATTTTCAAAGTAACAGTTTGCGTCATATATAAATGCAATTTGATATTTAACTAACGTAATGCCAGCTAACCTGAAACTTTTACTCTATTACACAATATGTAGAAATTACAAAGTAACCCACGGTTTATGGTAATTGAAGATCTTCAATTTATAGTTAACAGAGAATGCGCAATCAGATTTGCTACTAGTACCTACCTTTTCTCAAACAATTGTTAAAGTGAAAATTTCTATAGTATCGTTGTGATTTGGAATTCGATGAAACGGAGCTGACGTGCAAATTAAACGAAACGGAAACAAAAAAGACAGACACATTTTAACGTGGGAGAAAATGAGATAGGAACATTAACAAGAGTTAGAACTAAAGTTTGCTGTAGCGCTAAAGCAATAGTTATGACATCTAACCAAACTATTTTTTGAAGTTTCACTTCTAGCACTTGTCAATTGCACACATTTTGATTTTTTTAACTGGCTTGATTTTGATTTTTTTTAAATACAAGTCCAACACATAGAGGCCCTTTGAGATCATTCAATGTATTGTATTATTATTAATAGGCATGAATACTAATTTGTCGTCAACTTATCCGCCTTTTACACTAAAACCATGTTTATAGACCGTAAACAAGGACACATTACTGCCATAGGCGTGTCCAGCTGTGGATATCCGTATCCGTATCCGAGTCCAAGGCGGCGGAGCTCAAAACACGCCATATCACGACCACAAGACAATTGTTGTGGAACATTAATGTTCATAAACCAGCGAACCCTGAACAATGTTCATTAGGACTATAGAGTACATGGTGAACAGAAATGTCACTTTTAATTAAAAGTAATAATTAATTTATTATTGTTGTAATATTTGAACGACCTGTATGGCAATGGTAACTATGCTGGATCGACGTTCGAAGGGTCCTGGGTTCGATTCCCAGCGAGGCGATGTGAATGATGAGTTTAGGTTTCTATTCTGTTAAGTGTCGGTGTGTGTTATTTATTTATTTATTTCAAATTGTATCCATAGAATGTCTGTATGTAAGAACTTATAAATTCATAGAATTTTTTTCTATAAAAATAATCATAATAATCAAAAGACTCAAGATCAAGAGAATCAAATTACAATAACATCAAATCAGATTAGTTTTTTCATTCATTGCATTCATGGAATTGCATAACTAAAGTGTATGGTGCGTTGACAACCAATTATAAAACGTAAGTAAAGAATAAAAAAATATTTTCTGTCTTATAATGCTAATAGCTGCCTGAGAAAATACTTTCATTAAGACGGGAAAATCCATGAGGAATTCCGATAAAGTAAAGTTGTCTAAGAAAAAACTACTTTAATAAGAACGGTTATGTTGAAATAAATTGTTGGAATTGTTTTGAATTGCTGCTGCAATAGCACTCCTGTCTATCAAGGAAGTAAATCCCGAATTTAAAATAATTTATCCTCTTAACGGTACTAACAACAACAAACAGAACTATCACTAACAGTCCCTGTCCCAGTCCTCATCACTACATAGTATAAAACAAAGTCGCTTTATCTGTCCCTATGTATGCTTAGATCTTTAAAACTACGCAACGGATGTTGATGGGTTTTTTTGACGTGACAACGTCTTATAATTCGATAGAGCCGGTCGCACGCATGAAAAAACATGACTCATGCGTCGTTACCGTCGTTACCGTAACGGCGTAGCAATCGACCTTTGTGTTCGGCAGCGTTCGGCAGCGTCCGACATCCGTCTCTCTCCTACTTGAGTGAGCGATGCGTCTGCGTGGACAGCTGCTATACTATAGTACATTTATATGTTTTGATCGAGTATCAAGTGCAGTGAAAAGTGAATGTGGTGTCAATTGTTTATAGCAACGATAATTACAGCGATAAAGGTAATGATTCTTTCGATATTAATTATATATTCAGTGATATATTGTCGAATAGGTATTCGTGCTTTCATCATTAAAATGAATAGCATCGGTTCGCTAGTGCAGCGATTGTAGGTTATGCTATAATTGACATTGACAAATCTATTAAACAAATGAAATTAAAATTTTCTTTTGAAAAATGCTACTACCATTCCATCAGTATTTTCTTAAGACGTTGTCACGTTCAACTATCGTCAGTAAACCGACTTTACAGACAACCAATTTTTAATAGATATAATGATTCAAGAGGAAAGTTTATATGTATAATATATTAAAGTTTTTCGCAAAATGAAAAATTACGCGTGTGAAAATAAATTCGTGCGCTGGTTACGTTTAACTATTTTGGACTTGGGTACTAAGGGACAGGTTTCCCGAAGCGAAGCGAGGGCGGGTTTACTAGTACGTACTAAAGAACTGACCAGCTTACATTCTTAATCACATTTTGCTAACTAGTACCCTTTGAGTCACAGTTGTCAAGGGCTGCAGCGGAAAGGCGATACTGCGTGCTCGTTTGCTGCAGTCCAAAAAACTGAGATTCGTCTTGGATTAAGAATAACATATAATGTTGAATTCTTTCGTTAAATACGTCGACTACAAAGCCCATATGAATAAATGTTATTTGTCTATTTGTTTACAATTGTGTAACAATAATGGCGCAATCCCATTGCGTTGTTTCAACAGAACAAAACATTTCTGTCTAATCATTACTCTGTGTTTTCAACCAAATCTTGATTAAGACTTTCGCTTTAAGATTACTATAACCACGCCTGATCCCAAGGCCTGTTTCAATTAAATATCAATTATTGTTTCTTGTTATTCGCTAACTGCTATGCGTCAAAAAGTGGTATGATAAACCAATGGTAATGAGACCCAAACTCCTCTACCAGGTTAAGAATGACAGATCATTTTAAACTAGTTACATTTAGCAGCTAAGTACATAAAAACGTAAGACATTAACACACTCATACCCCCGCACTAGGATTCCCAGTGTCGCGGGTGGCATGGTCAACATAAATAACACATCACAAACACCCATGACCCGAGAACAAACATTTATCTGGCACATAAACATTTTCCCCGGCCGGGAATCGAACCCGGGACCCCTCGCTTCGCAGGCGGAGTCACTACCAACTAGGCTGTGAGGTCGTCAATATAATACAATACAATCGGGGGTACAATTAATGTTCGGATTTAAACAAAAGATTAATTAAATTTTATTGCAGTTTCAATACTTCTGCAGTCGACAATAAAAATTGTTTGGGATACAGACACAGGTAGAGATACCTATTCTAATCAATGCAAGTTGTAAGTCTTTCATGACGAATAGGTCCTTCAACTCGGTGGAATGCAATAATGGTAATGTGAAACGTATTTTGTTTGTGGTTACACACTTTGTAAAGTTATATGGTTGGTAGAGACAGACAGATTTTTTAATTTTTCGAAACAAAATTTGATGTTATTTTTAATAGTTTATCTTATTCACTTTTCGCCTACATTGCATTGTAAGTAATCAAGCAATAATAAAAATTATAATGTTAAAAACAGGATAATATTTAGTCCCATAATCAGTAGTATAAAACTAAAAAGTATAAAAATCCTACGCCTACGGCTTACGTAGCGTAAAGAATTTTCCGAGAACCGCCTTTTATTGTGCAAATACTTTGTCCGGATCAAATATTGACAATATTGCTTGAGCCTTATGAACAGGATGTTGGGTAAATAATTATGTAGTTGTAGTTAAGTATAAATATTTTCTACAAAAATTTTCAACAACTTGAACAAAAAAAACAACGGGTTGCACTACTTGCACTCCGGGAGTGCTGGCAGAAGTGAAAACTTTAACATTAACGTTGTGCATTTTTGAATTTTGCAATTTTTGAAATGTTTAAGCGATAGTTTCAAAATTATTAGAATATTATTTAAATTTTTATAATAATTATTATTTTTTAATACACTCACGCAAGCGCCCTGCGCCACTTAAACGTAACAGCAGGAGCAGGCATACATTTTCGCCAAACGGTAGAAAGAGAGGGGGATATTACTACCTCTCCCTCCTACTGTACTCCTGTCTACTCTCCCTCCGTCTTACGAATTTTCGATCAGGTCACGTGTCCTGACGCGAGTTTAAAATTTTTTGCCCATTCCAAAAAATTGCATAACGCCGCTAAAGAAGTTTTCACATCAATAAATTCATTGACACTTGCTTCAGTAAAGGATAATATCATGAGGAAACCTACACAGCGGAGAGTTCAACATAATGTTCTCAAAGGTATTTGAAGTCTGTCAATCCACACTTGGTCAACTCGGTGAACTGTACTATCTTGTACCCATTACATTATGATATGAGACTCGAGACCTGCAGTGACACAGTTATGGGGTGCGATGATGATATGATACGATACATTTTTAAGTTTATACTCATAATTTATATACCGCCGCACCAGCTTTAAGATCTCAAGCAAAACGTTCAGAAACTGTGCTAGTAATTTAAACCCACCAATTATGATTAATGTCCATGACCAATATTGTTTTAACTACAGGGTAAACCACACCTTAACGGAATACAAGATATCTGCATTGCAA
The DNA here is from genome assembly GCA_905404295.2 of Ochlodes sylvanus. Taxonomy (NCBI): domain Eukaryota; kingdom Metazoa; phylum Arthropoda; class Insecta; order Lepidoptera; family Hesperiidae; genus Ochlodes; species Ochlodes sylvanus. The sequence continues at coordinate 4,604,182 of FR990149.1, forward strand.
AGCTATTTCGGTTCCCATAACACAGGGTCACCCACTTAGCTGGCTAAGAACAATGTTTTATATGTAGAACTAAAAACACATAATATTCTATAATACGTATTGTTTTACACGGGCTGTTATAAATGTTTTTTTATAAAGCACGGGGACTTTTAAAGTAGAATTTAAAGTTTACGTAGAAATTTTAAAAAATGAAATAAGTAATTTAATGTCTATCTTATTCAAGTGGTTGACTATAAAGTGAGCATTGATAGCCGAATGGTTTGTACGTGGGATTCGCGAACTGAAGGGCTTGGGATTGATTCCTTTCCGCATCTCTAACTTTCAAGAATCATGTGAGAAATGAAGAAATTAATTCTCGCTTACTTCGACGAAAAGAATCATCGTGAAGAAACCTGCGTACTTACCTGAGAGTATTCCATAATGTTTTCAAAGGTGTGTCCTAAAGTTAGTCAATCCGCGCTTGGCCAAAACTGTCGACCAGGCCAAAGGTGGTATAGTTATGGGTTCGGATGGTGGTGATGATGTTTCGATTAAAAAAACTCACGTAGTTTTTACCAGGTAGTTTTTTGTAGGTAGTAGAGCCTAGGATCTACTACCTATGTAAAATAGTTAATTTTAATTGTTTTGCATAGGTAGTAGAGCTTAGAGTTCGCCCGAGGTAGTACTACCGCCCGCCACGGTACTTACATTTCTACCGTGTAATAATTGTTTTAACAGCAATTGTGTTCCGGATAGAAAGGTGTGGAGCCGACTACATTTTTAGAGGCGACTATCTCAGTCCTCAAGGGTAGCAACACATCTGTGACCGAATTATAACGAGACACTTACTAACATTTACTAACTGGACTATTACTAACAATAACTAACAGGACTAACATCCACTAACAGTCCCTGTCCCAGTCCTCATACTTCCAAACTAACCAACTAATGTTCTAACACCGTCACCTAACCGGAATAACTATCCCAGTCCCCATATGAGTCTTGTTCTAAGTCGGTCACAGTTGTCATGGGCGGCAGCGGAAGGTGGTGCTGCATGCTCGTTTGCTGCCTTAAATCAATAAAAAAAAAGCCTGGTCACCTACCCACCTTCTAAAATCGATCCTGTAATGTTTATACATCTTTAGGTCGCAGTTTCGGGGAACCAGAAGTAATAAAGTTCCACTCTACTTTTTCGTCCTGCATGTCCACGGATGATTACCATTTGCCATCAGGATAGTCTGCTCATCATCGGCTAGTAACATTTAACTTACAAATTGCTCAACTGTTCGCACAATAAATAATTGTTCCCAGAGTGTTATGACATGGGGTCCGTCAAGAAGCGGGACTTTTGTTTCCTTCGTGGCCGGCAACGAGTTGTTGACGTCCCTGGTGTTGCCAATGTCCATGGGCGGCGGTGATCACTTACCATCAGGTGACCCGTCTGTTCGTTAGCCTGCTTAGGCCATAAAAACTCACTAGCACTATCCCTAACTTGAGCTAACAATACAAGCATGTCTTTGTACCCGCCTCGATATTCGCTGTTACCTAACTCACTTCCTATTCAAAGTAGAGCCATTTTATATGATTCAGATATTCTAGAGAGCTGAGTAGGGAAAGTGTTGTTGTGTAACGAAACGCCTGCCAATGTTAAAACGGCCTAGAATATCTATTGTATATAAATAAATCATTCCACGTGCTTTGGGCTAAGATTAAGCCCAACCTTACCTTTACTCGAATCAACAAGTAATAAACTTAAAACTTTAATGATAGAGATACAAATGCTTAGTTTATGCTAGAAAGCATGCTTTTAGTGAGCACTTGCTCATTTCAAGCATGTGTATACGTGCTCTGCTCGAAATGAGCATGCTTATTTTGAACATGCTCAAAAATCAACATCACGCTACCGGATCTACTTCATGCTTTCTCGTTAACATAAAGATTACTAGCTGTGCCCGCGACTTCTTCCGCGTGGAATTTAACGTTGTTATAGTATAAGTTATAAAAGTAGCTTGAGTTACTCCTTATGACATCAGCTTTCTACCAGTAAAGTCTCGTCAAAATCGGTCCAGCCTATCCAGAGATTAGCCGGAATAAACAGACAGACAAAGATTAGCCGGAATAAACAGACAGACAAAAATTGCAAAAAAAAATTGGTTAATGTACCATGTATATTTCATTTCATTTCATTTCAGTAAAAAGCGGTTATTTTAATATTACAAACAAACACTCCAATTTTATTTATTTGTATAGATTATAAAATTGTAATTAGTGGTAGTGTTATTGTATTGTGTCGTAAATATCTGCTCCGGCCGGGAATCGAACCCGGCAGGGCCACTTCAAATTAGGCTACCGGGCTATCAATAGAGAGCGACTGATCACTCTGGTCAGGCAGTAGCAATGACAAGAAATATAAAATGAATTTAAGCTATTAACATTTATAAATAGTTTAATTTAAAATGTGTTGGTAAATGTTATCAGGATGCAGTGGTTAGAACAAGTCATTTCCGTATTGTAACTGTCACTAATTAACCTTAAATAACCGACTGCAACAATCTAGACTGTCATTTTAGTGTTTGAAAAAATATATAAACAGTACATAAGTAGCCTTGGTTCTGCTTCGGGGTACCTACACTTTAGTATTCACACGAATTTTTTTTTAGAAGGGATTCTTTTATTGACAATTGTCTTTTCTGAACCGAGTGCTTTATTTCAACATGAATGCTTTATTTCAACACTACACGAATCAAGAAAACTGCATCCAAAATGGAAAGCCATTTTTGAGGTGAACGGGAACGGCACAAACTGAAGAACCAACAAACAGATAACAAAACGTGTGCAATTCACACGTGTTAGAAGTGAAACTTAAAAAAAACGAATACTGTCAGTCCAAATATTGATGTTTTGCCTTGCTTACGTAAGCCGCCTTTTTGCCGATGCTGCCTATGTCATTTTCTCCAACGTTAAAATGTGTCTGTCTCTTTTTCGTTTCCGTTTCATTTCATTTGCGCGTCATTTCCGTTTCATCGAATTCCAAATCACAACGATACTATAGAAGTTTTGACTTTAAAAATCTAAAAATCATTGATATGAAATCTATTCCGTTAATAAATAACACCACTTTTTTTATTCTTAAATGTTACCGTTACCGTTAAATTAAGGTACAGACCACGCTCTCTTACAGTTTTATTAAATATGTATATACCTACTTACATAGATATGTACGTTATTATATAAAATTATTATTTTTGATTGGAATTCAATATCAATTAAGTTATCTAGATTAAACATTACTGATGACGGAAGTAATTTCTGCTCTACTGCGGATAGCTCTAATTTTGCTACACTTTCTATTTTTGGCCTTCTAAAGACAATTTCCGAGTAATAAATATATATTATTTACTTTGTGTATGCAATAGTATGCTTCTATCTTCTATACTCTATACAAATAAATAAAATTGGAGTGTCTGTTTGTAATATTAAAATAACCGCTTTTTACTAAATGCATAAAATATGGATGTATACACGCTACATAATTATATACCAATACAACATTTTTTACAATTTTTGTCTGTCTGTCTGTTTATTTAGGCTAATCTCTGGAACGGCTGGACTAATTTTGACGGAACTTTCACTGGCAGATAGCTGATGTACTTTTATTTAAGAAATTTCCCCATAACAATAAAAATTCCACGCGGACGAAGTCGCGGGCACAGCTAGTCTAATAGAGTAACGTTGAGTTTTTTTGAGTCCGAGTTTAGCTAGTCGTACTGGTAGTCGTAGTAGTACTGGTGGAGAATAAATTTTCCCATTCCATTTGAATAGAGTCGCGGTTTAGTTATCCAATAGTTCATAACCACTGTCTCAATATCGACTACATCTGAACGGAATTTCGTAACAGCGAGTCATGACCAACCCTATCGTGACCTCTATTACCATTCATTAAAGTTCACTTTCATTGTGAACTTATTTGTCTGCTGTACTTGGAATTTCGACCTTGTTATTATAACAAGAGAGCTTATTGTTTAACGGCTGTGGCTGTGACCAGAGCAACGTTTAGCACATACGCCATAATGGTCATATTCCCATGGCCAGTGTTGTATAATCGGTATTTGTAGGTGAATGGGATTAGGGTAAGCCGAATAGAGTGCAGTTATTAGGTACTATTGTTTTATAGTATATTGCCTATTATGTCTTGTGTACAGCTTCGAGTTGGTACTTACCTACTTTAATATCACTAAATGTCTTTTGATTTTCTTTGAGAAGATTGGCAGAGCCCTGAATCGTGTTTTTCCGCCATTTTCATAATTTTATTGGGTGTTTTCCTCTCATTTGATATCAACGACCCGCTTCGCAACGGGTTACCGTCCCGGACTGCCCATTGAAGGTTTCAGAGTTCGATTTCTAGCGAGGTTGAAAGGACAACCCCAATTCCCATACAACCTCAGGCCATGACTTGACAAAACTGAAAATTTGCCATCAATTAGAACATAATATAATGTATAAGTTGTGTTAAAATTTCTCCTCTCGGTCCGTGTGTTGTATATTGCTACCACGATACAGGGAATCTTAGTGTCGGGTATGACTGTGTAGCGTTATTTATTTATTTAAAAAATGAAACAACTATTATTGCAACACCTATATATAAGAAAGCACTGAAAATTAACGCCACACAGCATTTAACGCAACCATCATCAAAGTCCACTCAAACATCTCATTTCAATAAGAAAAGTTTAGCAATATTAGTTTCATTGAAGTACGTTTTGATCTACGCATACTGTATTTTATGATCGAATCAGTTAATGAAATGTTGCAATGCTTGAACTCATGTTATAACACTTATAACGATACGATCGACATAATAGAAATTACGTCAAACTTCTCAAACAAAGAGATCAATCAAGAAAGTTGACGAAACGAATTTTACATCGACATTGATGTTATCACAATCAATTTAATTGGTTACATAATCAGATCAATTAAATAATTGATTTCGATAACCTTGGGGCTAATTTGTTCGCTTTGTTTAATGAACGAAATGCTTCAATTAAATGTCTTTCTTTTTTAATTGTCACTTAATTGAAATTAACGTCGAAGTCGTTGCAGATCACATGATTCGATCATGGCTCGAGTCAATTGATCATTGCGTATTAATGCCACTGAAATTAATGCAGGTTACCTATATTTTTTTATTAGAATCTGATATTGAACATTATACCAACTACAAGCTTTGACACTTAAATTGATTTGTCAAAGGTTTTTAGTGCTTGCAAAAATTTAAGCTGATCGTGCAGATGACCTTGTAGATAATTGTTTATTTATGAGTTTAAATACTTTAAATAGCAAACGAGCATGCAGCACCACCCTTCCGCTGCCGCCCATGACAACTGTGACCGACACAGACCAATACTCAAATTGGAACTGGGATGGTTAGTCCAGTTAGCAGAGTTATTATGAACGTTAGTTGGTCAGGTCGTTATTAGATAGAAAGGTTAGTAAGTAAATGTATGCAGCGAGTAAATGAGTCTTAAACTAAATTTAGTTATTTGTGATGTCTTTTGGGTCATTGTCTGTCATCTTTAATGAATAATGTTAAAGAGTAAACCACGCTGACCAAAGTTCGTCGAGATCGTTTAGTTATTTGTAAGAAACCCTTGTGTAAAATGACAGTTTAGACACAATTATTAAGTGCGGATGATTTAAATAACTACGTTATGTCTATATAGGTAATCATAAGTGCCAAAGCTTTCATCTCAACGACATTAATAAAAAACCTTGCACAAATGAACTGCCATTACATAAGATGTAGTTCACACAATCGAGGTTACCCACTCTATACACGAAGCACTCAACGTACTTAATTTGCTTGTCATGGGATTTTATGCCATAATTTTAGAAAGTTATAGTCTATATTCGTTTGAGATGTCTAAGTGGCTTCTATTACTATGATGTAGAATGTTTATGCATCCTACATATCAAAACTGGTTAGGTAGGTACTTCCGGACGGTAGCATTGCATGGTATTAGTCATCAAACATTTGAATATCCTCAAGTACCATTGCTTATCAATTATAGGTCGGTCTAATATCAGTATGTAGGTAGTGTGTAGTAGGTATTACGATACCTACCTGGGACCATTTCTGCCGTTTAGGGACAATCCTGCACGCAATAAAACTTAAAATTGTCCTGTGAGCGTGTTTACAAGGCTGCAACCGTTTAGTGGCCTAGAGGGCACGGATCTCTTCTCATCATCGAGATATAAGTACTAACGTACTAGAGAAGCTACGTCAAATAACTGAATTGTCCTATTCTTCGTAATTTGAATCTCTAGTTCGCTGCAGTGCTAAAATAATAACAATTCGTCGAAACCGAAAACTAATTTACCACAGCGCTAGATTTGCTGCGGAAGTGTATTTATTCTCGGCAAAAAGGTCTTACGCGAGCGACTGACTGAGGTGCGGCGACGGTGCGGCGCGATCGCCGCAGTTGAACGAGACAAAGTAGGAATTTACGGTGTCTTCTCTAGTACGTTAGTACTTATATGTCGATGCTTCTCATACATAAATGAAAGGGAGGATGAGGAGAATAAGTAATAAAATACTCATAAAATGTTTTATACGATTAAAACGCGAAAGTATAATAATTGTAGGTCTGAATGAGGACCCGCAGGCAGAAAAATGTTGTGTCTTACTTCCAAGCATGTATGTCGCATAAGTTGTTCTTTTTTTATCCAACTGCTAAAGGGCCAACATTAGGTATTGTGTCTAGGACATAATATGTACCTACTATACTAGTAATCGCATTGGTCATATTACGGACATGCATGACAACTGCTCATCTATTGTTATATCCCATTTTATAAAAATAATAAATATTAAAATTATTATTATTTTAGTACTATAAATATATAAGAATAGTGAAATCATTAATTACTGAAGAACTTACTTCGCTTGTATGTAGGTACCTTTTATTCCACGGGAACAGGGGCATTTTACAGGGTAAAAAGTCCTCTTACTTAATCCATGAAATAGTTAATGTGTGCCAAATTTCACGTAAAATATGACAAATATCCAAACATTCAACATTTATAATATAAGTAGGACTAGTATAGCTCGAATCCTTTGTACGTTCTCGGTTCAAAGAAAAAAATACAACAAGTTATGGTCCAGTTAATATCCGTATCTGTGCGATTTTTATTTGAATGTCAACAGCTTGCAAACCTTGGCCGCGGTCAATGGTACCCTTGGCAGCCTTTCTCGATGTTCCACAAGTGTTGTTAATCCGTTGAAATTAATCCTTTAGATTTTACGAAGCTGTGATAGGCTAAAACAGGTATAAGTCCCTTCGTAACGCGTAACGATTCTTACAATAAAAATGTCTTGTTTCCCAGGAGTATTTGTTCGAATTCAACTCGCACCTGTTATTTTCAAAAACGTATTACAAATTTTATTAATCATCACTTGCTTCGGTGAAGGAAAACGTCGGCTTCGTGAAGTATCCTAGATATTAGAGTGTTCTCCATAACGTTCTCAAAGGTGTGTGAAGTCTATCAATCCGCAATTGGTCAACATTGGTCATGGCCTTTACCCCATTCATTGGAGCCCAGCAGTGGAACAATAATTGCTTGTGATAATGATGTTTTTTACTGCTTTATAAATGAAATGTAAAGTAGTCTACACGTATCTTACCCATAGCGTTGTTACTACCCGCATCTAGCACAAGCTCCATCTAGCGGCCAGACCTAGAACTAAAGCATATATAAACTTCTTCTAGCGGCCACTACTTGAACTAAATCCGTCAAGCAAATAAATAATGTACGAGTAAAAGGCTATACTTCGTGATCATATTTATGCGCTATTTTGACGATGATAGCATTATACAGATTGTGATTTGTTATTACTTTACTAAAAACGGCAGTTCTTTCTGTCTTCTCTCGTCTTGGCCGAGAACTTATCGATGATACCTTTGGAGTTTCTGGTGTCCGTGGGTGACGGTGATAATTTAACACCAAATGGCTCGTCTGCACATTTGTCGGCATTTTACGTACACACGTGCATGTAGTTTATTGTTAAATTTATCGGACATTATCATTCTATTGGCTGCCTCACACTATATTGTACAAAGTTACTGAAAAAATATTTCATTTCCTCACGGTATTATATTAGTATAATAATCACAAATTATTTTAGTACAAACCCCGGAAGATGTTTATTTTGCAACAGATAACCGCGATTGAGTGTGTTTAACAATCATTTTAATTTTAATATTACCGCATTATTCAAACATATCTACATAATTATTGATCGTAAATGAATGCAGGAACTTGTAACTTTAGATTGTATCTAAGATATGCTTACGCATTCAGTTTTTACTAGCCATGATAAAAATAGCTTACAAACTTTAATTTTGAATAGGATATGAAGTTTTCTTTTTTTCCATGACAATGTTTAAAAGTCTTGGTCAGCAATTATGAAACTTAATTCAGTGTGTTAAAATTCAAATTTGAAGTATGTTGTTTAGTGCCGATGTTGACTGTTCAGGACCTTCTAAAGTTTATTTCCTCTATGAAAGTCTGTAGCTGAAAGTGAAGGTTTCTGAAGTCGTTATTCAGATCATTGCGGTTTGTTTAATTTTATTGTAGACCTAGGTTACTCGACTTAACTTTTCTTTTAAACACATTCCTTGCATTTTCCTTCTAAAACTGATTAGTATGGGATCTGTTGCGTTAATAAATACCCGCAATCTGAGCCCCCAATAATATTTTTTCAAATCTTCCAGTTACGCGAAATTTGTAATCAGTTGCAGTGTTACGATATGTAAAAGATATAATAACACAGAGACTTGAATGTCGCTTTGACAGTGATGATTGGGCAAGCAGATGTCTAACCCCAAATGTAAATATTCAACAAACAATTGTACCAGACATCTGATGGTGAGTGACCACCGCCGATCACGGCTCAACTCTAACGAAGACGAATAAATGCTGACAAGCAGGCAGAATCATGACAGATAGCAGTTTGACAGTAATGAAAGATCAATCAGTCTACTCTTCGTTTTCGTGTTTGTGTATGAAAAACCAATTCAAAGAAAAATAGACTTACCGCAAAAACATTTTTAATGTTGTAATACAAAGTACAATTGTGTGGTTAATCCTAACATATGGCAGTTGTACTTTACGCAATGTGATGATTATAAAACCACTATTAACCTTATTTTTCCTTTTTTTACAGATACACCAGCACATGACGATAGATGAACTACGGCATGTCTTCCACGTAGACCAACATAGCCACGTCCCTCAATACCACTTAGTTCAACTAACACATCATTTAGCAAGGCGGAACATTCCCACCAGCCATCCCGCGAATTCCCACCCAACAAACTCTGGAAAAATTCCCCACGAAAAGCCAACAAAACCCTGGAAGACCGAAGCCAGTCCACCGTCTCTCCTGAACGATGAAATGTTTGTCAAAGCCAAGCAGTACATCAAAGACGTTGATATTTTTGGTGATCTAAATAATACAGTGAGCGTTGAGTTTGGTGCGTCGAATTCTAGTGAAACCAGTGATGTATCAAGTGGTAGTGTCGGTGATAGGGAACATGCAGTGGATGATCAGGAAGCTGATGTGCATAAGATCGAGTTGGAAGCGTTCGGGAAGCAGCTGAAGCTAGTGTTGAAGAAGCAAGAAGGACTGGTGAAGAAGGATGGGCTGAGAATGTGGCGAGCGCTCACCAATGAGTCGCAACCGCATGGCGTTGATTATGAAGAAATGAGTTCGGTAAGTGTTAATTATAATTTGATTATTATTATGTTTCACGATGACATTGAATTATAAGCACTTCTGAATATTACCATCTAAATATTTCTCCGTGGATCGTGTTGTTTTGAATAAAAACAATGGAATCCCTAATAAGAATCACTCTTATAGTTCCATTGATATTTTCTTACTCAAAAGTGTTATTGATATACTTACATTTTGAATAATATACGACGTCATGATATTAAATTCAATTTCAATGGGTATGGTGAATGAATATCACTTCCCCTTAATCAACATAGGGCATGTTTATTTGATGTATGGATGATCTGTAAAAGAAACAATATCATCTTTTTTATTTATAAGGACATCCTGGTATAGGTTGAAAACCTTAATGCGTCGTCCTAATTGGCAGCGATCATACGATGGCGCGATGCGTTCTCGTCGTGCGATGGGTATTTCATTACAATTCCTTGCGAGGTTAAAATAGGTCTGTATGTTTGAACCCATCGCACGACGACCACGCATCCCTTCATCGTACGATCGCTGCCAATTAGGACGACGCCTAAGTGTAACAAACAAATAATATTCGAACATTTCGATCTTCAGCTTTTAGACTTTGAAACATTCAATAAATTTCAAAAATAAACCCACGACGACGTTCTAGAAAATCATATTGCGACAAGCTAAGTTATCGATATCGAACGATATCAGAAAATTATCAAAGAAGTGCATAACTATCCATATACTACGGCAGGTAATTAATTAGTGAAAAGGGAAACTAATAATCGATCGGAAACTCGTGACAATGAGCACAGTAGAAGTGACAAGAGCAATTAAATCGAACGTTATACAACTAATCGGGGAACTTAACAAGACAATAGAACACGTATAATTGATGGTCTTAAACAGAATGAGACTTTATGAGAACAGTATAGGATTGAAAATGGTATGAGGTTAAATAACTGAAGGTGTGGTAGTAAGTACTATAGGCAATTGTTCATGGTGAGCAAAAAAACGTAGCACCTGCTTCGATGTAGGTGAAAGCGATGTTCATTCCCACGCAGTTTCAACTGAGTGGTGGTGATGATATTTACAAAATGTGTAACGATGTGAAAAATGTGATGATGAAGAACTCTAAAAATATCAAATAAATAAAGAGATTCAAACTTTTAAACTTTTCAATTTTTAAAACAACTTTGCTATACTTAATGTTAACTCTTTAAAAATACTGTGTAATTTTAATATACATAGTTCTATTTAAATATAGATTTAATATATAATCTGTAGTCAGTACCTAATTAGATAAAATTCCTTATTTGTAAGCGTCTGTTATGTCACGTCTGGTACACAGACAAGCAACAAATCTTAGACAAATTTACAAGGATAGTGTACCACGTAAATAATTCAACCTAACAGCAAGAATACAGCATTGTACATTTCGAATTCCGAACAACAGCCGTTGAATACTTTGAATACATAATTTGACTTCAAAGCTTCGCTGTGATTTAAGTACGCATACCTGAAATACTTCGCGTCCGATCTGCTATCCGTGATACATAGTTACATAATTTGACTCGTCAAGGTTTGCAAAATTAATTGACTGCGACTTGCTGGTTTAAAATCGACTGTTCGATTTGTCGGATGTAAATTTCCGGTCACGTTCCTTACTACGCTTTTCTAATGATTTCTGTAGATACCTACTCGTAATATTGCTGTTTTCCCTAATGTTTCAATGAACTACCGTTATTTAGGCCTTTTTATATATATTATAAAAACTAGTTACCCGATCTGCGGTCCAAATTCCACCGTTATTCATTCTGTCAAACGGTTACTTTACATTGAAAGATTAAGTCCTAAATTACGAGAAAAGATCCACGGCCTGTAGTGGACTACAAATGTTGACCCTACCATGTATTTTTATTAATATTTGAAGTGAGAAACAATATTCTTTTTTACAAATCTTATTCCCTTCATTAAAGGATAATATTAATAATAATTGTCATAACTATTAATATTTTAATGTCTTGAGTAATAATTAGCTATAATATTCCCAGTAATGTAGTAAAAAGCTTCTCAATGAGCATGTGCAAGCTCGCGGAAACACGATGTAATATTATTACGCGAATTATGTAAAATACTCGTTAACACTGTTACATACTAGTTATATCATATTATGAGTATTATGTGGAACACCGATACTTTTTGATTGGTATTTCAATAAACGTTTAATATGTATACGTAGTATTGCTCTAATCGAGCTGAAAAACTTTTTTTCGTAATAAATTTTAATTATAACTAGCGAATCAGCCCGACTTCGTCTCGGTTAAATCAATAAGTAGCTTAGATGGATGATCTAAGAGAAACATGTGTATATATAAAAATGAATCCCTATTTCCCTCGGTCACGGCATCACGCGTGAACGGCTGGACTGATTTCGCTAATTCTTTGTTTTTCGCTAATTCTTTTTTGCTGTGTTTGTTATTGTCAGGAGAAGCAGCTTATGAAAGAAAAAATTAAGAAAATTTCGCGGAAAATTAGAAAATTTAAGGATACTTAACCATATTAAATTTTCTCATATAACTTTAACGCTTTTGATACTATAAACTTTTTTAATGTAACCAACCTTATGGCGTTTGACATACGAGTAACATTGACATATGCATTCTGTCAAATATCGGCTGCAAATAACGTCAAAGGGGATGTAAATATCTGAATTTCTTAGTGCACATAGTTAAGAATATAATTATATATATATTAACACAGGACAACGTCTGTCGGGTCAGCTAGTGTAACACGAATACATTTAAGTTTTAACAACTAAAATAAATATGAATAGAGTGCATTTTTTTATCTCGTCATTGCCACTATGCGTAGACTTGACTACCTACGTAGCGTAGGTGTAAGCGATGACCATGGGCGGCATTGACCTCTTAACAAGCACATAGTAAAACATAGTGGTTATGTATGTCACTGTGTTATATTGGAATTTATTCGTTTTGATACGACAATCATTATAGCGAACTATTTTTTTATTATAATACGGTTACTTACGGTACTTTGCTGCTAATAAGCATTATTATTTAATAAAATAACTAGCTGATAAGCAGATGTTATCCTGCAGCATATATTTTATTTATATCTCAAGTTCTAAGTGATAATATGTTCTTATATAAAATATGCACCAGTCTTTAAGTTAGACTTCCAGCAATACAACTGCGAAAACCGAATCTAATTTCACTCAGTAGTTTTTGCGTGATGCGCGGAAAAATACAGACAGGCAGACAAAAGTTCTAATACAGTATTATTATATCACACTATTGGTTATTATAGGTATAGATTATATCGATCAGTTGCAAATGTCACTAAAGACATTTAATTTAATAAGTGTTTAGTCACTAAAGAGTTGGACAAATGCTTCCTTAATTAAGATGCTAAATATAAAAATCTAGGTCGTTATACAACGACTTTGAACTATAAATAAATAAACAATTACAGTTTAATATACACGTCACGTGTTTGAATGACGTTATTTTTGGGTACGGTCAACAAAAACTGTTTGAAATCTCGATTTACAATTAAATAATTTTGTCAATGGGTAATTTATGATCTAGGATGAAGATTACCGTCTGATTGATGCTAAAAAATGACATTAAATTAATCAAGTTTTGTGACATTTGCCATTTTATGACGTTTGTTAATGAACTTGAGTGATGGGTTAATAAAAGTACCTATAAATAATATTAATTTATTGTATTATAGATTTTATCGCGTATGACATTTAAACTTATAATGCTGTAAAATTTAAAATGTCATTAATTTGTTGCTGTTTTATGCTGGAATAGGTTTCAAGTTTATTATTTAAGATAGCGCAAAATAATTATGCCGAGGCATTTAAAATTATATTACGAGCTTTTATTTAACTTGTAATGTATGTATATATTTATTTATGTAACTATAGATGTTTGTTCGAGTGGAATCTTGCAACTACATTTTGAGGCAGTTGTTGTCAACCAATTGAACTGAAATTTCGTATAATTATACACGTTAAGTTTGGATGACTGTATACATATATGTATTTGTATTAGGGGATCTGTTTCGTTTAAAATAAGCGGGACTGACCTCAGTTCACTAAACATTTTGACATAATTTTGAAGCAGAATTATTTTAACTCGTGCATCGGTATGTTAGTACTTCCAAAATTATCAAAGTTAACACTTGTCAACAAATGTCTGCGTCAGTTGCACTTATAACTTAATTTACCTACCCACATAAGTGAGAAAAGGACAGAGGTGGGTACTACTCAAACGCTGTCGTAAGTTAGGAAGGTACATGAATACAAGTCAGTTATTATCTCATTCCATTGGCCGCACTACAGTTATAATTATTATACCAAAAGAATTAATAAAGTTCCTTTAAAAACAATTCTTTCGAAGAAAATTTTCCTAATCTTTGTAAAACAGTAGGTATAATAATATATGCAACGTGTTTCATTCAGGTGGACAGTCTGCCTGTCGGTGTCTGTCGGTGCTAAAAAACTTAATAAAAATCCAACATGTTTCTTAATGATGATTTTAACATCTGGCGGACACTGGTAATAAATCTAGTAAACAGTGGAAAAGTCGTGCGTGAGCAAAATAACTGGTTTTAGGCATTATTCTTGCGTTAACTACGTCTATCTATCTACGTCTAGAAAAATAAAGATTGTTCATAAATTGAAAATAACGCCATCTCTTGACAAAAAGATAACCTTCGTCACCCAAGTCGTTCGGAAATTAAAATGGTTCATAGATAAACCAATTAATATTTATATAAATACCTATGACTGTGAATATATATAAACATAATTGCTACCGGCTACATAATAAGACATGTAATATTATAATAAAACAATGAATTTGTAATATTTATTTATATAACTTGTACCAATAACGCATTAAATGGCGGGAATGCAAATTATTGTTAGTAGTTTTATAGAATAATCAATTAAAGCCAGTTAACCAAACCATAGATGCAGTGGCTCAGTGGAAATAATCAATATCAATAATGAATTTGTAATTAGTTAATTATGCATTATGAGCTGAAATGTTAATGGGATATTTGAATTACGGACATTTTACAATGTTTTTATGATAAATATTTATTAAGTGGCTTTTGTTGCTAGTTTCTCGCGTGTTATCATGTAACAATAAGCCATTTAATCTTTGTGATACTTCCTGATACTCGAATCGAGTCAGCTTACTTTCTTTGGTTTACGAATGTAGGTACCTACCTATTCAAGATACATAATAAGAAATGGATCAGTTAAATTAATACGGGGTATCTATTTAATTAAAATTTTCAAAATTTTTATTTCGTGGTTTTTAGGAAGAACTAAATGATTTTGTAAATTTTTCCTGTTTTAATCAAATTCGTTGCTAGTGGCATCAATTTCTTGAGCGTTTCTATGCTTGAAAGGGCGCGTTATGTCGTCGGTCCGAGTTGTTGTTATTGTCACCGCCCGCGGTTGGCGGTGAAGTCCGCCAATCCGCACTTGGCCAGCGTGGTGGACTATGGTATTACTGATGTCAATAGGCGACGGTGACCACTTAGCACCAAATGGTGACCACTTAGCACCAAATGGTGACCACTTACCACCAAATGGTGACCACTTGCCAATTACCATCAACAGCCAAGAGGCTTATCTGCTCGAATGCCGGCTATAAAAAATCGCCTTCTGTCGAAGTAAACTGTTTAGGTTAAACGTACATTATCAACAGAAAAGAAAATTTAGATTGCACGTGCCTTCTTCGGTAGGTAGGCGACTATGTAAGCGGCAACAAAAACACAAAGACTTTTGACCTTCTTTACCTTGAGCATACATTCAGAAGCTGGCGAGCATTGTAGTTAGGGTTGGCACCTTTATTTAAAAGAAAAACAATACCTATTTTTGAAAAAAATATATAAAACTCCCAATCCGCAGTGGAGCAGCGTGGAGATACCCGTGCTCACTAGTGAGTCATTAATGGGTTAAAGCCAAGTAATAAAATACGATTCTTTTTTAGCATTTTTAGTTATGAATATTTTATAATTTTTATGATAGGAAATCGAACGATGTTCGGTAACAAATTGACGTGACAAGAGCGACCGATTTACCCATCATCATACGTTTCATCACATTTAAATAGTTAATACAAAAGAACAGGATAGCTGAATTAATATAAAAATAGTATTTTTGTACTAGATATATTATTATTCTATGATAGCATTGTACGGTATTAAAAAGCAGTTTAAGTGGCGTATGAGTGGCAACCCTACTAGTAATATACGTCCAAATATTTTAATACAATACAATGAAAAAGTAGATGTATTGTCTATGGACATTTTAAAGATAATAAATTGATTCACCGAACTGATTCTCTTGTTTTATCAAAATGGCAACATTATTAATAATTCTTTTGTATTGATACAATAGACATATTATTTGGCTACGAAATATTTTTATCATTTCAGTGTACAAATCGTTTTTAATTCGATGCCATTTATTTTTTTATTTCAGCCCGATAAAAACATAGGGTGATTGTGTTATTTTAGGTGCTCTAATGACTGAACTGAATTAAATAATTTTAATGATATAATCTAACAAATCAAATCACACCTCAATTTACTAATTAATCAGACGTTGAACCAATTTTGATGAATTTTTTGTGTGTTTGAGTGGGTCTCTGGGTGGTATAGAGTCACAATTGGAACAGGTAGGTGGCGCTGTTGTCGGGATTTGCTAAGAGATCAGCAAAAGTATTGGAGACGTGCTGTCATAGAAAAAGTTATTGCATTTAATGAGCATTTCCTAAAAAGGTATACCTATAAAACTTTAGAATGTAAAGTATGTTACAGAACGACTGCCGGGTCAGCTATTACTCTAGTAAAACAACACTGATTAAGTAAGATGACTAAGCCTGCGAGCAAAGTCACAGGCAATACTTAGCAATTAATATGTAAATAGCGAGGCAACATTAATCAGATGTCACTTTATCACGTGTCTGTATGAAGATGCGTTCGATTACCTTACAGATAATAAATAATATTAAATAGCTGCAACACTCGTGCGGTTATCTCAGTAATTATTATTATTGTACTCATACATTATAATGTTTCCCGTTTTACTATATCGGGAAAATAATAACGAAAAGTATAAGGTACTTGTTGTATTGCAAGAGAGTTAATACTTACTTAGCTTAGCTTAGCTGCATCATAAAGTGCACCACTATGAAACGAAATGTCTGACGGAATGCACGATAATATCATAAGTGTTATATATTTTGTGACAATATTAAGAATTTGCACGGATTTTTATGTTTTAGGAATAGATTTATGATTGACGAGATATGTTTAAGTGTACATTTTGTAAGGCTTTTGTGTAAAGTTATATACATCTGTATGTATTTATATATGTATATATATTTAGGCTTAACTAGGATGTTTTTTCGACGATAAATACTGTACTTGTTGGTTAGTTTGTTTGCTATTTACCTAAGAAATATTAAATATATGCAATACAATATATGCAAGACAGGCAAAATATTCTTCAGGGTGTACTAAAATGAAACATGATTATGAATACTGCTTCATATACAAGATACCATAGGTAAGTTAAATAAACGCTCGCTCTACGCTCTTCGCTAGCGATAGGACTTGTCCTAAACCGTCAAATAAATACGGAACCCATAAAAACTTTCCATGAAAGGGACGATAATTCACGCACCGGAGGAGCGTCAAAACACGCGCAATAAATTTTCATTCGACTACAGTGGTGACGGACGGTTTAATAACGATTAATCTATGTATGTTTATAAAAATTCAATCTCCGTGTATGTTTGTGTATGCTGCATAACTCGGAGAGTTGTTGGTGTATGTTCATTTGATATTGTTATACAAGATATAAAAATATTCATAGTGTTCCAGTAGAATAGGGTTTCCCAACCTTTTTTTCGCCAAGCCCCCCAAACCAAAAATAATATTTTCATGTCCACCTTACATGACGGTGGGGGGGGGGTTCAGAAATGGTAACGTACCAAGTATGCCCCCCCTGAAATTCCTCTACGCCCCCCTGAGGGGGCGTGCCCCATCGGTTGGGAAGTCTTGCAGTAGAAGTTCCCGTAGGTATACCTACCGACGTTTTGGATTGACTTATAATTAGACATAGTTGTTGTTGTTGAGGGTGTGGTGGTTTTCATGTGTACTATTATTGACTAGGAAAGTTATAAATTTAGTATAAAACAAATTGTTTTTGGATTAAATTGGATTGGATTTAGATGGAGCTATAAATATTTTAAATATTTACCGATGGACAGCCAAATGACATACTGCCAAAGATGCAATCTTGATGTGCGCAACACGGAAATGTTGCAATAATATATTATTGTGTTAAACAGTGTTTATTACCCGTATTCACTTATCATTGATATGCAAACAGGATATTGGTATGACAAGCACGGCTAATGATGATTTATGTTCATCGTTAATTTTCTGTCATACAAGACTTTATTTAGTCATTAAAAAATGATGTTTTACTAGTAAACATAACCTCACTTCGCTTCGGGAAGCATTCCATCCTGCAGCTTTTGTGCGTCGACAGCTGGATATGGCCGCCCCTTACTGTCACCACTCTGACCGGTTCTGAGGCTTCTGAATCCAGTAGATGTCGCTGTCTTCTTCAGATCGTCAGTCCCCCTGGTCGGGGAGCGTCCTATGCTCCTTTTTCCTAGACGGAGTCTCCACTCGAGGACCTTTCTTCCCCAACGGTTATCGGTCCTTCGAGTTATGTGGTCAACCCATTCACACTTCAGGAACAAATAGAAAAACAGACGAACCGACGAATAGGCTTTAAGTCATTATTATGCAATCATTTGCCTTAATAAATTCAAATATCTTCCACGTACACAGTACGTAATGTGTAAAAAGAGTCTAAAATGTTATCACCCTCTTCTTCAAACTTTTAATGCCAATAGGCGACAGACCTGACGCCACCAAGTATCTGATCTAAGCCGTCGTTGTTGTCATGGAGCCATGAACCAAATAGCTCAGAAACTCCGGCTGCGACTCTCTGTTCCGATTCGGGGAGCTATATTAATAGCCGCTCCGATTACGTAACCAAGATCGTGACCTATCCAGTCAAACAGACAAATTCGCAAATCGCTAAATCCTTTTACGTCTTAAATTTGTAAACCCGATCAATTTATACTTACGCTGATCAAGTTAAGTACATTTTTTGCATAATAAGTCTAGGAAATGCTTTAAAATGATTTAAAATCATGGTTACTGAATGGACGAAATTCGTTTGTATTTTTTGTATATTTCATATTATTATGCAGCGTTGAATTGACCAGATTTTCGAAAAATAAGAAATCTACTGAGGAATATTTTCTTGTATACTAAACGATAATTTTAAATCATGATGTACCTGCTTTAATTTTCTTGTCTAATGGAACGAGGTAGTGTAGTAGAGAACGAAAGTTTCCTAATTTAAATCCTAACTTTTTAAAACCTTAAAAAAGTTATGTTTTGAAATACACAAATAATGTCGATGAAAACATACTCTTCTATAGTAAACCTATTTCCCTTGGTAATTGGACACACACAATAACAAATATTCATCAATTTTAAACTTATATGTCATCATCATCATCATCACAACCCATAACTGTCCCACTGCTGGGCACGGGTCCCCTCTCACAGTGTGAGGGGTTTAGGCCATAGTCCACCACGCTGGCCAAGTGCGGATTGGTGGATTTCACACACCTTCGAGAACACTATAGTGAACTCTCAGGTGTGCAGGTTTCCTCACGATGTTTTCCTTCACCGAAGCAAGTGATAATTAAATATTAATACGCACATAATTTTTGACAATTAGTGGTGCGGGGTTTGAACCAGGACCCTCCGGTTCGGCAGTCCAAGTCAACCACACGGCTATCACTGCTTACTACTGCTTACTACTTGCTATGCTGCTAACTTATATGTACCTACATCCATATCCTTCGTTCTAATCCCCAGTCAACAGTAAGTATTTAGTTAAAGTAATTCCTAGAACCATGTAGCAATCCGATTTTAATCAAATATTCTCTATTCTAAGATCACCTTAATCTCCTGTCTGCGTTGTCACTTTTTATGACTGTTATGTAAAATTTTAATAACGTTTTCATTGTTCGTTTAACCTCGTTGTATTTCCTATTAGTACATTTATGGCTAAAGATATATCATTTTGTATGTGTTTATGTCAATGGTAGATAATTCGAAAGTAAAGTTAATCGAAATAGTGTTCTTTAGAGAAAAAACTTTGAAATACTTTTCCTTAGAGGAAAACATTTGCGTAAAGATTTATTTTTGTATTTGTATCAAAATATAAAATGTTTTAGTCGTAAATATAATAATAATGATTTAATAAAAATATTATAAATAGAAATCGTATTCTTATTCATTCACATCAAGTAATAGAAATTAATTAGGATTTGTCGAAATCGTTTTAAAATCACAACAAGATTCATGATAAATATATAAATAAAATTATCACTAAAATATTTAATTGCGACAGATTAATTGATGCAACTTAATTGTGTTTTATCTTAATTAACACTTTCACTTTCGAAAGTGAATCTTTTAAAATAAATAATATTTGTTTGTGCGCGCGTTGAAATCTTTTGTATGGAGACATTTTGTTAGCACTTCGGAGTATTTCGTACATTAGTTTAGCTGCTTAAGTTTAATTAGCCTAGTTGATAGTGGCACCTGGAAGCAAAGCGAGGAGTCCCGGGTTTAATTTCTGGCTGGGGCAGATATTTATGTGACAGAATGTTTGTTCTCGGGTCGTGGGTGTTAGTGATGTGTTACTTGTGTTGTCCAATGTCCACTCGGAATCCTAATATGTATGCGTTAGCGTTTTT
The DNA here is from genome assembly GCA_905404295.2 of Ochlodes sylvanus. Lineage (NCBI taxonomy): Eukaryota > Metazoa > Arthropoda > Insecta > Lepidoptera > Hesperiidae > Ochlodes > Ochlodes sylvanus. Next base: position 4,624,834 of record FR990149.1, read on the forward strand.
TAACTAGATGTGCCCGCGACTTCGTTCGTGTCGGATGTACCTAAAAGTATAAGTTCTAAATATGATAAAAAAATCTGTTAATACGTACTCATTCTCGGCTCCCCGTATTTTTTTGCAAATAAATGAAAAAATTAATTGAATTTTACAGACATGCGGAGCCGTCAATTTTATAATATGTAGGTAGGTACCATATTATTACTGTGCCCTAGTAAAATTGTTTTTCTTTCTTTGTTCTATATATACTTACATATATACAACTTTTCTATGGACATACAGTTAGGCTTACTTTAGACACCAGATCTCCCAGAGATTGCAAACTATATTTAAATTACTTGTTATGCCTACAACTATTTGTAATTTCTATGAAATAAACATCGAGATATAAGTACTAACGTACGTACGTTAGTACTTATATCGTATAGGTTTATATCGTATAGGTTTTTAACGTACGTACGTTAGTACTTATATCTCGATGGAAATAAACTTTTTTGTTACACAAAAAATATTATGAATCTTCTGCGAGGATATATTTGGATGGCTGCTAATTCTGGTTTCATCACATCGCTACCTCGTTCGTACTTGGTATCGCGGCATCGCCGATCGTATCGCGTCACGACCGCCAGTTACCGTATCGTGATACCTGACGACACTTTTGTATCATATCTTAAGTTTACAACTTTATGAAGTTTATATGTGAAGTTAAAGAAACGCGTGACTCATTGCAACCCATCCTTGCAAATTTTAACTGCCCTCTCAGACCCATTAGCAATCCATAATTGTCCCACTGTTGGGCTTGGGTCTCTCCACCACCGGTCAGTCCACCACGCGGGATAAGAGCGGATTGGCTAACGTCACACACCTTTGAGGACATATAGAGAACTCTTAGGTATGCGGGTTTCCTCACGATGTTATCCTTTACCGAAGCAAGTGATGATTGATTTCAAATACGCACATAATTAAAAAATAAAGTTGCGTGCTGTATTCGAATTCGAACTCAGATCTCCCTGTTCGGCAGTCCAAAGTTCAATCCACTTGGATATCACTGTTTTGCTATAAGTATTCAGAGGAAATAAATATTTTGTTTGTGATAAAATAAATTGTCAAAGACAACGCATTCGCTGCGGCGATCGTAATTCTCTATGGAAAAAAATACGACGTACTTTGAAATTTGCATATCGTATATTCCTTGGGGAACGTAGGGGAGCACTAAGGGAGGTTTTTTGACAATCCCATTATGGGGATAATAAAGGGCATAAACTGAAAGTTTTTGAAGTGAAAGCTTCCATAGTATCTTTGTAAATAATAATCAGTTAACAATTCTGAGCAAACTAGTTTCTGGATATGCGTCTAATAGCTTTTATACCTACTACTATTTAACTAATACTCTGCCTTATCATGATTTTTTTGAAGTTTCACTTCCAGCACGTGTGATTTGCGCACATTTTGTTTTTTCTTTACTGGATTCACTTGAAACTTTGTATACTACATAATATTCCTCAAGTGACTCAAGTGACCACTAAGAAAGGATTTTTGGAATTTGGCGGTCAAAGCCACGGGGGAAAACTAGTTGAATATAAATCAAAACTCGGGTCTCTATGCAGGAATTAGGCATTCAAACATTTGAGACTACGGATATCAGTACCGTTATTATTTTAAGTTATGTAGTAAATGATCTATGTTCACTAAACTAAGTTATTTGACATAATCGAAATTCATTAAATCAGCCTGTCATACAGTCGATACAGCAATGTGTCAACAGCTAAGTGCCTAAATCTAGTAATCTAGAGATATTTTCGTCACAACATTGTTGTTGGGTGTACCAAACTCACGACTTTGTATTTCCCACGTTGGGGCAGCTCGACTTCATAATAAAATGTCATAACGACCGGAATTATATCCGTGTGAAAAATTGTTTTTATTCAGATAAGATTTTTATTTAGATGTTCCGCAGCACAGCGAGTGACTACCTAAGGGCCTGGGTTCGATTTCTCCAAAGCTGTTGTCATGAAACCAACTGGTTAATATAAGATTTGCGCTTAATGCTATTAAGCGATAAATACGCCATTTCTATTATTATGTTTAATGGTTGCAATGCTGATATGATAATAAATAAATGACGATCAAGCCATAACATCCACTAACAAAGATCTATCGCAAAGGTCTGAGCGAACAAGAAAAGTCAAAATGACTACGAACGGCCACCATCAAATTGGTATTGGTGGCCGCATTGAGGCGGTCCAGAATAGGTACTAAATACTAGTCTGTCTGGCTGTTTGAGCTAATCTCTGGAACGGCTGGACGGATGTTGACGGGACTTTCACTGGCCGATTGCTGATGTCATAAGGAGTAACGTAGGCTACTTTTAGTTTAGATTTTTTTGTTAAATTCCACGCGGACGAAGTCTCGGGCACAGCTCGTACTTAGTAAAAAAACTAGATCAATCACTTTTGATTGGCGTAGTTAATTATACATTTGCATACAATAAAGATCAATGGAGTAGCGGTTGTCTGTTGTCGGGCCCAGAGCAGTGTCAGAGACGAATACATAACGGTACCTACAGCCCCGCAACCTTGGGTTTAGTCACTTCCGGCGATTGTGCAAAAAAAATTAAGTTCCCGCATACACGCGCTGGACAAATGAATTAATAAGGTATTTCTTCAATTACTACTGCAGTTGTTGAATGTAAAGGACAGTCACAAAAAATAATTCCGCCTAAGCTTTTTTTGGCAGCCTTAATGATAAGAATTGTTGGTCATTACAACCTTGTGTACAAATCCTTGTACAATGTACTATGCTCTGGGATTGACTTGGCTATTTGTGAATCTGAAGTATATGCATAATATTATTATGACAGAAACCTATTATCTTTTTTCATCTGTCTCGTGGATCTACAACCAATTGAAAATTTTGTACAGCGTTTAAATCAACCCTATTTTCATACATCGTTTTCGTTTGATTTAATGTACTAACCAATTACTGTTATACCAGTATTTAAGTTGGCAAATAGTACCCACTGTTGAACCTTTTTAATTTATACAAGTTGATTAAACATAAGGAAAAGCGGGACATCTTGGCACAGGTAATCTTTTACTTACGGATGTCTCTAATATGTAACCAAGACCTTATAAAAATAAAACTATTTTCTATTTTTCTATTTCTATACATTATCTTCTGAAGTCTCAAAATATTATCGGTTCTGGTGAGAATTTTCTATTTTGTAGGTTACAGCGTTTCCGATTTTTATCCTCGATATCTACATACCTTTACCTTGAAAAGAAATATATCTACGGTTACTCGCAAGTGTTTGATTTTTGCTGACAAAATTTTTTCCATGTACAGACATGGAAAAAATTCTAGATGTTAATCCGTGAAAATGAGGTCTATAAATGTTTTCATTTTTCAGGAAGGCGAGGAGGACATTGGCGAGCTCTACCAGGATGACCAGAACGGTGCCGCGTTGCTCATCAGGAGGCACCCGAGACACGGAAAACTTGTTGTGGTAAGTCGATACATAGCATTAAGAACTCATAGGTGCCAGAGCCTAGAAGAGCCTAGTTCGCCCGGGGTAGTAGCACCGCCCGCCACTTTGGCAACGGGAGTTCTCCCGCCGGGCAAGACGACATACCCTCGAGCCGGCCAAGCCCTGAATGATGTCGTTCGGAACTCGGAACGTATATATGCGAGCGGTGTAGAAAACTTCGATAGCGTGATTCAGACTTGTCACGATGTCACCGTCTGACGTGTGTGCAATGTCGCCACAAAACCTAGTACCATTTCCATTGTGTAATAATTATTATAACAGCTATTTTTCTTGGTCGGCAACGCATTGGTGACGCCGTTGGTGTTGCTGATGTCAAGGCGATGGTGACCACTTACCATCAAGTGGTTCGTCTGCTTGTTTCATCATCAAAATGTCATCTTATACCTTATAATTTAAGTAATAAACAATTTATACGAAAAATAAGCTGAAATGTCCTGAATCTGATGATGCTGAATCGTCCAGAATCTTTAAAACGTGAACTCCCAAAAATCTACTTTTTTGTATCATGCCGTTATATTACTAAGGGTGCAGTTTATTGACTATTAAAGTATTAACATAAAAATGTGAAAACCGGCAAACATTAGAGTTCCTTCCAAAAAATTGTGGGACACTTCGAAAAAAGAATGAATGAAATAAGTAAGTTTCTTTGCCATTAACTTATCCCAAACAAAAAAGATTAAGCTCAACTGACATTGGTATCAAATGTAATGCCATTAAACTAAATGTAGTTGTCATAAATGTCTTGCAATCAGTAACCGGAAAACATATCGAAACATATTTATCAACCACTCCTATAGGTCAAGCGAATGACAATAGATATGTTTTTGTCCGTAATGCCATCCGGATGTGGCTTGGTCTGTGTCTTTGGACATTGAGATAATCAAATATGTATGTACAATTGTACATGCGTTTTTATATTATGGATTTAAGATAGCAAACGAGCATGCAGCGTAACCCTCCCATTGCCCATCACAACTGTGACCGACACAGGGTGTGTGAAGTCTAAAAAACCGCACTTGGCCAGCATGGTCGACTATGGCCTGCTGCCATTGTGTGAGGAAACCCCGAGCCCAGCGCTGGGACGGTTATGGGTTGCGATGATGATATTTACCGCGAAACCTGTTAATATATAAAAGGCGTTCCGAGACGGTTTTGCTTTGTGATGAAGTTTCGTTTAAACGTGCTATAAATTCTGATCATCTATAATTTCTGCGTCTTGTCTGAATATTTGAGTATTAGGATTCCGCTACAGTATTAAAATGGAAATGTAATTGAGATCTCGTTATTCTGTATTCCGACGATGGAGGAAATTTAAATTTGTAATTATTCATGTTAAGTTCTGTTACAAGCTAGATGAAAAAATTATACTAGTAGGTACACCCGCCCTCGCTTCACGCTGGGAAACCTGTCTCTTAGCACTCCAAAGATATTAAAACTATAGATGCGTTACGTTGAAACAACACGAGTTGTTCTTTTGGATCCACTCCGATGACATTTGTGTGGCACTATGGACGAGAAAAATAATTACAAAACATATGAGACAAGAAGTGATATCTACATGAAAAGTAAGCCAATTGATCAAATTTGACTGGACCGCTTTTCGCGCGATAATGACTCGCTGCTCGCCAGCTCGTTTTCGGTTTCTAGCTCTACTCGCTACTCGCTAGTCGCCGGCGATGGGACAACTGCCTTAAACGGTGGACAATACATTTGTATTTAACGCTGGACACTGACAGCGTAGCGCGAATTCGCTTTGAGCGTTGCTTTTCGTAGCCCTCGGGTAAAGCTAGTCATACACGATAGGGTGTAGGTACCTGACATGTTTGGCTGTCCCTACTGTTCAACTTATCAGGAAAACTTTAGCTACGTAATGGACGTAGATATGCCTATGCAGAGATCTAGGAAGCACCGCGCACAGAGTTCAACGCCCTAACTCGTAATCTAACCTTAAATTTTTACCCTCAGCGCGGCAAAGAAGTTTCACTTCAAAAAAGCTTAACGTTCACCGATGTCGAACTCCATCGATCGCTCATTTATCAGAAACAGAGCGACTAGATATACGCGTATTGTAAACGCAATAAGACTCATAACTAGTTACGTCACAGACTGAACATTGTGCGTACTACGAGTACAATAGTACAAACATTTTCCCGCCGGAGTTGCGCAAGCGGCCTTAGACTAGTTGCAGCCCATTGTCTGATGGGATACAGACAGCCTTTATATTATACGCTAATAGGCTTGGAGATTGGACGAATTCGACGAGTGTTTGTTGCGCCTTCCAAATTACAATCATACATGTAACTTTTTACAAAACAAGAAACCGAATTCAACATCTACAAGTAATAAAATGTTATCATCATTTAAATTCATTAACGTAGTCGAAATCAATTAAACACGCATTATTAAATATAACTCCTACTTGTAGGAGTCATAGGTAGGTAGGTCGTGGGTGTAAGTGATGTGTTATTTGGTGTTATTATGGTGTTGTCCACGGTAATAGTAGATATCATACATTTTCAATACATTATGTATTGCAGAAGTCATTTTCGGAGTATTTTCGGAATGTTTTATTCGTTGTTCTAAAAATATATTTCATTTTAAAATTCGTGAAACATTTCATTACCTAATTGTCGGTTATTCAAAAATGTAGACAGAAAGGCATTGACTAGATTTTTGCATAACACAGTAAGTATTTCTATTTATTAAAATGTTATGCTGTCAGTGTTACTAGGTATACTTAGGTCGAAAGATCAAACGTCTTACTAATATGCATGTGATTTTCCGCTTCTTGCCATCAATGATTCATAAATAAAATTTAAATTGTAGAACTATTCAAAGTCATGCCACTTGTTCGTGTTTTTTAACGATGACTGTTCAGTAACGTGAGATCTATCGTCAGGCGAGGTGTCATGCCTGGGAAGCGGCCGAGCTCTGACTGTTCATGTCCGAGAATATGAGCGAGCGGTGTAGAAAACTTTGATAGCGTGATTTAGGCTTGGCGTGACGTCACCTTGTGACGGGTGTGCGAAGTCGTACAAGTACAAGTCGTGCTTCAAGGAGCTAGTCAATTAAACCTGCGAAGTCTTCCATGATAGTTTCACTTTTTTGATGGAATTAAGATAAGCAAAGCAGCATGCACCACCCTTCCGTAGCCGCCCATGTCAACTTTACTGTGACCGACATAGAACAAGACTCAAATAAGACGACGGCCAGCTAGACGAGCCAGACAGCCGATTCGAAATGTGAATGATGAGCTCAAACGTCTGTTCTCGATCTGGATGTGTTGTCCTCTTTGTGCGTTGTGACACAGGAAATACTATGGGGCTATGAACTTTTTGTTTTGCGTCCAGACAAGGTGAGACGGACGACCCTCCGGAGATGTGCGGGAGGGAGGTGGTGAATGAACATGCATGCCAACACAGCTGCCTGCGATGGTTATGTGGGACTCACGAGGTTAAGCCTGTGCCTACCCACTAAACACCACCTGATGCTGGCTTTGCCCATACGGCAATCCGCTACAACGTCCTTAGCCCTAAAACCCGTTAGTTGAAGTGTAATCGACACCAACTTTAACCATATCAACATGAGACGCGAATCCAGTGCCAGTAATTCGGAATGTTGGTGTAAAACGATACAACAGTTGCCACAGAAGCCTTCGGTGAGCGGCGAAACACGAGCCGGCGGTTTACGTTGACCAAACATACTCACAGGTTACACGTTTTGTTACAAAACTGCACAGTGCCACATACTTTTTTGAAGTGTAACTTTTATAGGGACGCTAGAAGATTTTTGGTAGGGGGAAATCTTATGGATTCGCATCAGCAACATGCTGTGACGTAGCGCGCCGGGCTTGCGACACATGGCAGTCTGCTTACTTTCTTAGCTACTATTAAGTTATTTTTTAAAGTTTTAAGTTTTCAATTCTGTCGGCAATCCTCGTGATTACCTCTGATTTTTTTTTGTTCTAAGTTAATGCATGTCGACTATCCCACCTGATGATACGAGTAGGTGGTGACGTAGTCTAAGGATGTAAAGCGCACTAACTTAGTAGCAGCCTATTCACTCTTGATTTGAAGACATCCACACCACGGTAATAGTATCATACGAGTACTTGTAACTACATATTACTGTGTCCGCTTATAAGCAATTAAAAAATTTATTTATTTACTTAAATTTCCTTGTAGGTACACCTTAAACTGTACCTTTACTAATTAGTAGACTTAGGGCTCTGGTATGTCTATTCGTGATTCAATGGTGTTTTGTAATAAGGCCCTCATTCTCCGATGTCTTTACAGGAAGGCTCCATCGGCCACGACCTGGTAATCAGACCCATCCCTGACACGATGACGGCGGCGATGCAGGACGACGAGATGTTCTTGGATCCCACCAGCATGGCCGACATGGTCTCGATTGACACTGGCCTGCCTATTGGTGAGAATTATTCTCGCTTACCACAACAATAAATAATAATTGAAGACCCGGATTCTCAATGGTTAACACGCCGGATTGCCGTTCCGAGGGTCCTGGGTTAGATTCCCAGCGAGGCGGAAATTTGAATGATGAATTTAAATTTCCGTTCTTGATCTGGGTGTGTGTGTTCTTGTCTTGTGTGTTGTCCATGGCACCCACGACACAGGGAATCCTAATGTGAGGCTATGAGTGTGTAGCGTTATTTATTTATATAATAATTAGTATCTATGTTGTATGTAGGTATATTATGTATTTATCTTTTAATTATGTCATGTAGGAAATACCTCTCATCTTTTATTTCTGTTTAGCCCAATGGTTAGCTGGTAGAGAATGCAATTAGCATTAAGCTCGCCATTTGTACTGTAATATTTTATATTGTGGGCAATAAAGTTTAAATAAATAAACAATCCGCAATCTATCACAAACAGCAATCCGCTCTGGAGCAGTTTGGTGTAGTATGCTCTAGGCCTCCACGGCAGGCCAACACCCTATTCATATACCTAATTATATTCTGTGCGAATTCCAGTATGTTCAATAGAAAAAAAAACACTTTAAATTTAAAATGTTGGTTTCACTCGTTTATTATAATTAATAGCTCTAACATCACTTCATTAAAATAATTTTCGTTCATTTAATTCGCAAAGCATGTCCATAACTTGTTCCACTCAGCTTAAATATTAGCTCTTGATTATATTAAAGGATTTTTTCTTCTTTTTTTTTAACCCTTAATTAGGCGCATGGGGTCAAGACAGTTTGAAGTTGAAAAAAAATTATGTTAAAGTGATTGGAAAGCGAACGCGCTCTTTCTAGCTTCCTAACTCCCCACGGGGTATGCAAATCAGTCTGGGTCGGAAACCCAACGCGTACACATTTGTCGCTGCTCTCTTAGGTGCTGACCCCATGCGACCAATTACGTAACAATTTTTGGCAAAAGGTAAGTTCTCATTTTTATGTTTTTACATATATCCATTTTATATCTTAACTTGTATTCGTGTAATATTTAATTTATATACTCTTGTCTTTATTTTTGTAATGTTTTCTTTTTTCTTTTAATTTAAATTTCAATATGAATAAAGAAAATCAGTTACAGAAATAGCTGGAAGATTTATCCGATGATGAGGAAGACGTCGCTGGTTCTACTTAGGATAGCGAAATTGCGGAAGATAATAATACTCCTATACTTAGTGCTCATGACTCGGAAAGTGTATTTGAAGAGTCCGAAGATGTAAAAATGTCCCTGAATCATCGGAGGGTACTATTTTTTATCTAGATAATCTATGTGACAATAAAGAGAAAAACGACAACAAAGGAACGAAAAAAAAGTGCCAAATAAATGCCATAAGTGTGGTAAATTTGTTTGTCAGCAACACTTCAGGACTTACAGCATTGAATGCAGAATAGAAGAATCTGTTGATGAATATGAATTACATATACTTTTTAAATGATCTCGGCTATATCAAAAATAAGTAGTTTTAAGAGATATTAGAAGTTGATTTTGTTTAAAGTCAAAGTTATTATTTTATGCATATATTTAATGCTTTATTATAATTATAATAAAGCATTTGAGTATTTTTAATAACACATACTTAGTTTTATTAATTTCTTCCACTCCATTTTTATATATTTGTTTGGGGTCAGTAGTGACCCCATGCGACTATTTGTGTGATTTTCTTAATGCGCCTAATTAAGGGTTAAGTTTCTTAGAATCTATTTAGACTTTGTACGTCGTAAAGGCTTGATTCATTTCAAATGTGCGTGTGAAAGAGTCCAATATTAGATACCCGTCTATGAAATATTTGTCACAGTATAAATGTGTGTTCTCGCGAATCGTGGGTCTTTGATATATCAATTGTGTATGTATGTATAAGCTACTAAGAACTATATTTGCGCAAACATAATTAAGTGTACGAGCGTTTATTTTTTGTTATTATTACATTGTTATTTAATGATATTTGTGGGTAACATGGACTAGGCTACGAGGTCGTCATTAAAAGGTGACTTTTTTATAGTTAAAAGGGAAAAAGAAGAACAGGAGAGGTTAAAGATGGCTCTGCAAGGCGCACAACATGTTATCATTAAACGGGATCCGGTCGAGGGAGATCATCTAAGTGACTATGGTGAGTAATTAATAATATAACGCATTTGTCTACTGCAGATCACATGCCTCATTGTATTTTCAAGTTCAAGCGCTCATGTTAAGTAATAGTGGTCGCAGTTCGTGGATTGTAGACCGCTAGTGGCAAGAATTTCGTGAGCGTTTCTGTGCCCCGGAGTGCACGTAAACGATCGATCCAGGTTGTAATTATTAAATAGCAATAAATAGCAAACCGAACCTGTTACAATTTATTTAAATACATTTTTAGCATCTACTACCTTCCTAGGCTTAAAGAAAATCGATGCGTCGATTGGAATTTGAACTGTGATAAAAGCATGTTTATACTGACTTCAAAAAAGGAAGAGGATTTCAATTTGACTTTTCAAAAGTTAATAAAGATGCAATTTATTGACTAAAAATAAGTTTCGACTTCAAACACCGCGTTGAATGCCGAAAAACTAAAGGAACAAAACCGGTTTACTTTATTCGAGAAATATCTTGAAAGAAAGGATTTAAAAGTATTATTTTCTTCAGTCTTCTAGAACGTACGGAAGTAGAAGATTCTGCATTTATCCAACGGCCAAGAAGTTTTATTGGAATCTTTCCATTACTTTCAACTGAGGTTAAGAAGACGCGCAAACCTGCCACCACCTTTAATGAAATTCTAAGGAATCGCGTAATAATACAGATTTATATTCCGAAGGTATATTTTAGCCGTGCTGATTAGCATATGTCGGCATGTGTCGACACGTGTGCGTAAAACTGGATATTTTATACCTCATCGAGCAAAATATCTTCGGTATTAAAATAGTAACCCACAATTTCGTCAGCGTTGACTTTGGAACTTGAATCGATACAGACATTTGGCACATGAAGAGAGTGGCGTTTTACGAAATTAGTGCGCTGAACATCTTACAATTCTTTTTGGAATTATTTTTATGCATTTTATAATAATATATCGGAACTATATAGTCCTTTTAAGATAGCAAACGAGCATGCGCCGCTACTATGACGGAGAAAGAACAAGAGTCACATCGGGACTAAGACTATTCCAGATTCCGACTAGTCCAGTTAGCAGGTGTTGATAAGGCTGTTAATAATAACGTTTAGAACGTTAGTTGAACTGTTGTCTACCATTAACGTAGGTAATTGAAATATCTAAGTAAAGACTATGGTCACCGCTAAAAATATCATATTGACTATATTTCATTATTTTAATCACCGATCAAAAAATGAAAAATAATATTTTTTTCTACTAGAAAAAATAAGTAACTTTTTGCTTTACAGTACCGTTTATAGATCCGTTTTTTGTGATAATCAATTCTGTACTACACCTGGTCACGACGATTTTTTCAGTCCGGTTCGTTGGGCGATATTTTCGCCAAGTTTAGTAATAAGTTTTTATTAATGTCATAAAAAGCGTGTACCCACGACTTATTCGATTTCTATTCAGACAACTTTATTACTATCGAAATCCCTGCGGACATTCAAGCTCATTGAAGGACAAATATCTAAGAAAATAAATAGAAATAAACGTTTATATTAAAACACAATGAAATTTTGTAATAAAGATGAAATCAGACGACCCCATAGTTGGTGCTGTTATTAGTGGCCTATCCTGCGAAGCGAGGGGTCCCGGGGTCGAATCCCAGCCGGGCCGGACATTTTATTTAAATAATATTTATCGTCAGATCGTGAGTTTTCCATGCGACCCGCCACCAAGGAATCCTAGTGCGAAGCTGTGTGTGAGCATTTAGATACTTAAAAAATACAGTTTTTCTCTAGATAGATCCGTTCATTCCTTGCAAAAGTTATGATTTGTATCACTGACCGTAATCATCCTATACGATCATTCGAGCGTTTTATTAATAATATTATGAAGTATGTCGTGCAAACACGTATGTAGGTAGGTAGGTACGTACTTATCTCGGGTTTGCATAAATATTCCCAAAAAGGGCAATGTAGATTATGAAACGCTGAGTTACGTTGCATTTCGCAGTTATTGTGCAAGGATAAATTATTTACACAAATTATTTGAATTTGTGTCGTGAATATTTTTAAAATATTTTGTTTTGTAATTCTTTTTTTATGAGTTTTTTATCGAATATGGTGACATATCGACAGCAGTGCCGGGTCCAATTGTGAATCTAAATAATTCTCGGATTCAACTCGAAGACACACAAAAAACTTCAACCTAATCGGTACAGCCGTGTAGGAGGAGTTCAATTCATACACACGCATAGAAGAAATACATATAATAAGATGATTACCATGATATAACATAACACAATACGTGCATAGAATAAAATTCAATAATGGCGAGCGATGATAGTAAGCGAAAAATGAAGTCAAATTCGCCAATTTTTCATTTCGCTATCTCTTCTGTGCAACTCGCGTTGTATGAACTTAACGCATCTATAGATAGTACCTATCTTTGACTATAAACATGTTATATAAATGCGTTGGCATTCGCGCACAAACCGGCGCCATTATCATAATGGAATCGATGTCTCGCCTGCTATGCAATCGGTATTAGTATTCGGACGGTATGTGCACGTGACTAGATAAGAGGTTGTAAATATTCACGTGCATAAACTTACCCAATTACTCATAGCGGTAAAGGTATGATAGCTATCGATCTAATCAGATTAGGTAGTAATAAATTGTGATGATAATTAGAATTATTACTATAAGTTCTATGTTCATGAAGCACGATTTATTAGTTCAACAAAAAATGGATACTAGAACACGCCTCCTCGGTTCCATCTTGGTCTAATGCACGTTAGTCAATACCTTTATTGTTACGCATTTCTTAGGGCTAAAGAAAAAACTTACATTGAATAAAGGTACAAAATTTTGCAAAATAATAATAATAATAATAAATAAGTAGTGATAGCCGTGTGGTTGAACGTTAGACTGCCGAATCGGAGGGTCCGGGTTCAAACCCCGCACGCACCACTAATTTTCAAAAATTATGTGCGTATTAAAAATTTAATTATCACTTGCTTCGGTGAAGGAAAACATCGTGAGGAAACCTGCACACCAGAGAGTTCTTCAGAATGTTCTCAAAGGTGTGTGAAGTCCACCAATCCGCACTTGGCCAGCGTGGTGGACTATGGCCTATACCCCTCACACTGTGAGAGGAGACCCGTGCCCAGCAGTGGGACAGTTATGGGTTGTGATGATGATGATGATGACAAAATTTTGAGATTCCATAATTACTTACATGTTTTATAAAAAAAAGTGTGTGCGTGTACACACGTTAAAAGTTTTAACTTCTGTACGACATAACTTTATAGTTATTGTACCGTACAATGACATACCGTATCGATTCGTGATTGTGCGGTAACACTTTTTTACCCTATGCCCTACTGTGAGTAGTTTGTTGTAGTGTGTGTAGTGTAGTAAATGCTTCAGCCATGACGGTTTAAAATAAGTAAACACAGTAGACAAGTTATTGTTTAAGAAAATGCATTACGCAACTTCCATTTCAAAAAAAGCGACGGAATGAGACAGATGTTTAACATTTTGCAAAACATAATTTTGTTAAAATTAATAATTTCAAAAGTCGTCCAAAAATAATATTTCACTTATATTTCTGTGGCAGTTAAATCACGTGTGTTATTGAACTTTATCTGTATTTAAAATCAATCATACACGTGCTTCCAACAAGGCGGGAAAGGCACCTGTAGTGAGTTGAGTGGATATGGCAGATTATGCTAAATAGTAGCAAACCAGTTTGTGTTAATCGAAATGTCGCCTCGCCTAGACAATTTATTAAACTGTTATGTTATAAAATTGTATTCCTACCACATACTAATTGGCAGTAAATATTGCTACAGAAGTTCAGAGGTTCAGACCCCTGTAAGTCTATTCATGGAAATTGTATTAGTGTCACAAATTTAGTAATTTGGCGGTTGCTAATTACCGGAACATAAAAATATCGATTGCTTGAATTCCGCCATAATGAATATTCGTGGCAATAGTTGAGAATACGACTACGAATGACGAAATTTAATTGGCAACCCGCAAAAACAAAGCACTCATTACGGAATAACAAGCAATCGAGTAACGAAACAACGTGCAACGAGCCGTCAAGTAACGATTCTTCGGGTAAAAAGTCAATCGAGTAACGAGTTATCCAGTAACGAGTTATCGAGTAATAACAAATTGAGAGACGGATCATTCAATTAAAATCTACTGAATAACGTGTTAATTAATAACGACTAGGCAATTGAGAATCAATGTTTAGAGAGTTTAATTAATTGATCCTTTGATTTGGAGAAAATCTAAATAATAGATACTTTAACTTATTCCTTAATATTATCTACTGTTACTTATTCCTTCCTATTTAGTTTTGTGTTCAAATATTGCTGGGCTGTTTCTAATAGGTACGTGATAATTATGATCTAAAAGACAGTAATGAAAATTAATTTAAGCTTTAGCTTTAGACACTTTAGACGACTTAGATGCGTATTTTAGACACGAACTTTTAAATGAACTTTGGATGCGTGGTATCTCACATGCGTACAGCAGGAATGATCATTATTGAGATCTACCATCCGTACGTACATAAATATACGAACGGTGACATTATTAGTGCCGGAGATGTGGATTTTATGACCGGTATTCGCATGAGGTCGAGAGGTCGTGAGCTTACGTCAGCCTTATTATGCATTCGAGAGGAATAAAGATGGCCGCTCACTCGAGAATAGATCGGGACAGGGAAAACCAATCGTTTCATTAATTCATGATGTAGATGTGGTAGGAAATTAAAGCGGTTTTAATGAATTGTTTGTTTTATTACCGTTTTAAAATTATTATCAGATATGACATGTCGTGAAGAAGTGATGGCAAGAAGAAAACTAGTCCGGACTTTTTTAACCATCTATTACGTTTGACACTGTTTGCCGGCCACAAAACGTTGTTGTTAATTAAGTAGTTGTCTGATATTAAAACTAAATCAATAAAACACTTGAAAAAATATTATTAATTACATCTGACAGGTTTAAAAAAAATCTTGTCTTTTTTAGTACTAAAGTTTGAACTCTCGATGATATGACGTGTTAATTTTATTTTCCATTATTATTTATCCAGATTATTATAATTTTTGTTATTTTATTTTCGTAATTAGCATATTTACTTTACTAGTGTTATCGGTAACAGCTAACGATAACCGAATTGTGCGTGAAAGTCGTTTAATTAGATCACTTAAGATCGATACTGCCTACTAGTCATTTGCCAATATATTAATCAATATAAATTTAATTAAAGATGTACATTTCTATTTGTTTACAGCATTCATGGAACCTGATCATTTGGGCAAGAGGTTCAGGCGGAAACGTTCAACAGAATCTCACAGCCGCAGCAAGAGAGACGCGCCTTATGTGATCTACCCGGAGATCCTTGTTATTGTCGACTATGATGGGTACAGGTAAGACCGACGAATACTTTTTTTTGAAGCCTTTGACAAAGAGATGGAGAAAATTGCGCGCGAGCGTAACTGAGCGCCTTTTCAACTAAGTTAGTGCCATTATTGCGCTTTACCGCCCAACACTACGTCACCAGTTACCATCAGGTGGGATTGTTGTAATTAACTTATAACATAAATAAAAATGTTTGTCTGTAAAGCTGGTTTACGGACTATAATTTTACGTGATAACGTCATAAGAAAACATTGATGACAAATTGCATACTTTGATGGAGTGGAAGACCTGTCATCGGAATTAATATCTAGGGAGAGTTTACCATAATTGTTTGTCCACAATGAACGTACAAGTGTTTTTTCCAAGGTTGCACGGCGGCGACAATGTCCAAATTAAGCGTTACTTCGTCTCATTCTGGAACGGCGTTGACCTCAGATACAAACTGCTCAAAGGACCAAGAATACGCATATCCATCGCCGGTATCATTATTTCTAGGGTAAGTATTTAGCACGTTTTAAGTTTTACATTTACTTAACTGCCTACTTTAATTTTACCTTTATATTTTCACCTTTTTGTATTTGTAGATAGGTAATGTGTTATTTTCTCGTTTCAAACGATTTTTGTTTATTGTCATATCCTAAGACTTGGAACAAAGGACGGATTTAATGCCTATTGGCTTTATCTACCAGCCAGCTCTGGGTGATGGTGAGCACTATATTATTATTATGGTTGGTGACAATAAATTTATCAATGAAATGATAAATAAAATGTTGATAACTGTACCTAATAGAATATAAATACAACAATCTTTTAGGAGGTGTTTTATTTACTTTAATGTACTTTGTTTTATTTTAATGTGCTGAGAAAATTACTTGATTTTTTTCTCTATAACGCACAATTTTAAAGTAGGTACCATCAACAAAAACAAACACAATCAACATTGCAACCCCATCACCTCGTCTCTAAGCAAGCCCACGGCTTAAGGCGAGGAGAGGTCGAATTGTTTTCGTGTTGAAAGATATGAGCATGAAGACTTTCGAATGAAAGAGAGGCTATCAAACCAATATACTAAATAATTTTATTGCTTTGAAACAACTACATAGATTAGATTACAATCAACACAATATTTTCGAACAAACAAACGACGTTATACTCTTTCAGAGAGGACTATCTTAATTCTCAAGGGTAGCAATACATCTGTGACTGCATAAGAACGAGACTCTTACAGAAAATTACTAACTGCACTATTAGGTACTGACAATAACTAACCGGACTAACGATCACCTCACTAACTACGATGACTAACGATCATATCCACTAACGAACTATCCAAGTAAAGTTCTAACACCGTCTGCTAACTGACCAAACCATTCTAGTCCCGACTTGGATCTTGTTCTGTGTCAGTCAGAGTTGTCATGGGCGGCAGCGGAAGGGTGGTGCTGCATGCTCGTTTGTTGCTTCAATTCCATAAACAAGCGAATAGCAAAACTAAACGATAACGGTTTTATCGGAATGGAGTTAAAATAGTAAATCGATTAAATTTGTAAACGTCATTTGATAATAAAGCCGCGCCCTGTTTGTTTCACCAAGCATTTGTAATAATTGTGCAAGCTATTGTTAACGGAACAGAATCTATAGGTATTTCACAACGTATTAGCTCATTTACTATTTAGAAACAACTATATTTTATTTAAATATCGCCGAAATATCTCGGTAAAATCGCGAAATATATCTATGAACTATTTTAATCGATATTTGTATCATTGACCTACATTAGTAAAATTATATTGATATGCAATTAGCTAGCAGGCTTCCCGATTTGCGCGGGGTGTTACCTACAATTTTCAGGAGTGTGTTAACACAGTCTAATTTTTCACTAACTGAATGGTACCTACGTCGAGAATTTTGTCAACTGAATAAACGTTATATGATGATTAATCAAAATTTTATGTTTTGTAGTCCAAAAGCACGATTATTTCAACGTTCTGTTCCACAATTTCACAAACTGAAGCTAACAACTCATTGTGCACGATGTAGGTACTACTAGTACCTACTAAAAAAAGTATAGGTACTCTAATCTAATGGATTACTCAGGTATAAAACAGTAGGCTGAGCTTTTAATAGTTTTTCATTATATTATCAAGGTATGAAAACGAAACACAGATTAAAAAATATAATTATATTGTTAATTACAGTTACTAGTCACTTTAAAATCAACCATTTCATCGGTCTCTATACAAAATTCTTCTAGAAAATTCTTCTTTGACTTGGGGTAGGCCTCTAATACAGCTTCCAACATGTCGGAACAGATTCGTTTGCGTTTCCTTTAAGATTAATGTTACATTTAAATATTTGCATAACCAAGTTTTTAATCGATTTTTAATTTGCACAACTCGTCTGTCCACTATAATGTATCGATTATTCATTATATTAAATCGAAGGTAAATCTTCCACTTTACATGAATATTAATTTGTTCAATCAGTATGATCATACCATATCGATTTAGATAACAATATTATAATTGCTTAGAATAATTACACTATAGACTTTCCCGAACTTCTGCTGCGGATAATCATATGTTTTAGCAATAATACCTACATAAATTAAATAGCTTTTCAGATATTTTGTGACACAATTTAACTGGACAAATCGTCATAATTCTTTTTTTTCGCGAGACACGTTTGGCGTGCGTTGACATTGAACACTGCGGAGCTGCCCGGTGTTTGGAGTCATTTCTGACTCCAATTAAGGTGCTTCAAAATGGCCCCGCGGACATGGTTTCTATAGTAATTATTCTAAGTATATAAGTGTCTGATAGTTCACTTTTACTGTGAAGGAAACGTTTTTTGTCACATCTAAGAGAAAACTAAGAGGCATCACAGATGCGTTTTCAGCAAATAATGCGGAGAACTAGCTTATAAATGGCCCACCGAAGTTGCAACCGAAGCACGTAAAAACGCTTAACGGTCCATTTTAGAAGGTAAAAGTGAGTACTTTAATAAATCGATGTTGTCGGTCTGATTACTGGGTGATACAGTGCCTATCGACCACCAAAATATGCTATTCCGTTGTTCAGTAGGATGCACCAGAGCAGGGAAAGTTGGTAACTGAATAAAACCTAATGAATATTCCATAAATAAGAAAACCTCACCTATACTCCCTGTAAAACGTGTCATGCTCAGTTAAAACTTTTTTCTTGTCATCTGCACTAATAACTTCTGTTGTGTTTCTTAATGTGGCCAGTTTTGTGTGCATAGCTTGTATGGCAATTTTTTTCGCATCGATTTGTGTCTTTGCGGACTCTGTAGTCGGTGCCGATACGAGGTTTTTGAGGTCTGTTTCAGCTGTTTTTAAAATGTTTCGCTTGTTGGCTATGTCTTCGGTTAAGGTTTTAATTTGAGTGTCGTAGTCTGAAAATTAAATAAACGATAAAGTTACCACGAGTAGGTAATGTGGGTGACTGTTGATGGACAAAATTTTGTGAGCGCTACCGTGCCTGGCGAGGCACGTAGGCCGATTTTGGTCGTTCTCGTTAGGTAATTGGTTGTATCAGCGACAATACAAACTTGAGAAAACCTAAAGCATTAATAGATGTAATAAAATAATATAATACTCTTTATTGTACGCTCTTAAAAGAAAATTAAGAGTTACAGGACAAAAGGCGGTCTTGTACGGTTTTTTTAGAAAAATACTGTTTAATTTAAATCTCCGAGCTTGATATCTCTATTATAAAGTTGGCAAATCTAGCTAACCTAACACACGGACATCTATTCTGTAACATGATCTTACTGGTTACACGTTGTTGCTAAGACCGAAGTACTAACCTACACTCAACTACTTTCAACAAAATGTAAACGAGGGAAATTAAAGAGACGAAAGTTTTTAATTAATACCTAAATTAATACATAGGTAATCTTTGCTTACCTTCGACGTCACTGTTTCCGTCGTCAACATCAGTTTGAATAGCAACGTAAACCTTTTGTTTACCATACAATTTACATCTTATTTTACCGGACTCGGTCAATGCGTCCAGCGCTTTCTGTACCGCAGTCTTTGTGAATGCTCCTCTCAAGTTAGCTGTTACGTCAGCACACGAATAAGGACGATTTGTATCCACTAAATACTTTAAAACTTTTTCGTTTGCCATTTCTACACTAATATGCTGTATATATCATTAAATTCTCAATAACTCTGTCGTAACCGACAGGCTTTAATGTTAAATTCAATTAATACAAAAAGTCCGTACAGATGCAGTTTGAGTTTTGGTGCGAAGTTTGGCGCCAAAATGTTTTTTAAGATAGACTTGGATGTCATTCTTTTGGCCTTACATTAAAAAAATGTGTTTTAGATACTAGGTATGTAGTTATATTATAATATACCTATTAGGTATGTTCTTTTGATGGGTATAAGTATTACGTACGTAAATAGTAATCTCGCAGATAGATACATTTTTGTCTGTTTATCGTTGTCAATGGTTCATTTTATATGTTTTAGGAAGGTTTTAACTATAATAAAATCAAACTAACAGAGAAAATAATAACAAAAACTGGTTTAGTCTTCGACCATTTGTGTTGAATAAATTTGGATAAATTAGCAACACCTGCAATTAATGAGTTCGACGGCAATAATTTAATTGTTTTTATAAATAATAGGAATCATATGGTCGAGCGAAATAAAAACTGGACCGATTAAAGGCGGCAAAATCAAGTTTTAGAAATGTAGGTAATAAATTTTATTAGGTCACATGATCAAGAAATTTGTTAAAACGGTGGAATCATGTGTGTTGATTAGATATCCTTAACACGTGACTATATCTACGTAGGTATAACAAAACTGTAACTGATCAATATCTGTTAATGGAGATATTAGTGAATACTAGATACCTATTCCGTACCCCGTCTAAACATTAATTGAGTGTGTAGGATATGTACTAAAGCGGTTTCACGAAACAAAGCGAGGGCAGTTTCTAGGCTATAATATGAGGTAAGCGATAGGTAAACTACTTATTACTACTTTACAAATTAGTGGATGATAATGTTATAAGTCGTTAAATTATCTGATTTGCGATGATGTTCTTTAATTAAGACGGTTCCCATGGTTTTATTATTGTCACAGGTGAATGAATATATCGATGTATGTCGTCAGCGTATTAGCGAGCCGTATTGGCCATATTAACATTCGATCAAGTACTTGTAGGTGTTAAATGACATTTACAGTTCCCGTTGGTTTTAAAGGTGAAACGTGTTATTAGGTAAATTACCTATGCATAGGTAATAAATTATTCAGCATCATTGCGAAAACTGCTTAGCGGAAGAATGACATGTTGTTATTGATGATACGTTGGTAAATAAGCTCTGGTGCTTTGATTTATTTTTATCCAAATGCCCAGCAGCTAACAATAATGCTTTTTCTAATTGTTGCATGACAGTAATTAAAATTTTATATGGCGACCATCAGTCGTCTTATCAAGTAAAAAATGTAACGTAAGTAATGTCTACGACTTTGATGACGTGTATATAATCAAAGGTCTACGACCTATATTAAGTAGGATAATTTAGGTAACTGTTATAATTTTTCATTTCGAATGACCATTTATGATCTATGACAATTTTCAATATCCCTATTGCGTTGTGAGGTGTTAAGTTTTAAATTATCTTGTCCTTCTATCAGGGTAGAGACGCGACGCCATATTTGGAGAGGAATCGAGTTGGTCGCGATGCAATAGACTCTGCTGCCGCGCTCACAGACATGGGCAAGTATCTGTTCAGGGAGCGCCGGCTGCCTGTGTACGACATTGCTGTTGCGATAACAAAGTGAGTAAACATTTTTTTTTGTAATAAAAAAAGATCATTTGTAAAATTTGAGCAAACTATCTTAACCTGTGAAGTTCTACTTTTCTGTTACGCTTCGTGCGAAGAGCGCGTACAAGTATTCTGTGTAGGTATTAGGTAATACTTGATAATATTAGGTAATATCTAGATCCGCGTATACCTGCGTGTACGGCTTTACTATATTTTAATTAGGTACGATGTTTAACTATAAAAGCTAATTCACAATAAATTGTATTTGTATGTAGGCACTATTACCTAGGTACCTACATGTTATCAGTATAACAATATATTTTTTACCAAATCAATAACTATAAAACATGATGGAACAGCTTTATGCATAATAAATTACAACACTAGGTATAAATTACGTTGAAAACTAGACAGGCTTTAAAAGTGGATTCTTTTGATATTTGTTTTTTTTAAGCTTAAAATAGTTTCCAATTAATTAAATAAGAATATTTTGTTTTCTGTTATATTTTATTGTATATTATATAGTATGTAGGTACATTAAATCATAAAATT
This sequence comes from Ochlodes sylvanus, assembly GCA_905404295.2. Classification (NCBI taxonomy): domain Eukaryota; kingdom Metazoa; phylum Arthropoda; class Insecta; order Lepidoptera; family Hesperiidae; genus Ochlodes; species Ochlodes sylvanus. The sequence goes on from FR990149.1 coordinate 4,646,720, forward strand.
GTATAATAGGGACGATGAATAATTTTTTGTCAGCTCTAGGTAAATCGTCTTAGTAACATGGATTTTTTAAATTTATAACTAGCTAACTTTTTTGCATAACATTACGTAGGTACCAACACTACCAACTGTTTTTTTTTTATTAAAATACAGACCATAAATTATGTTCCTATCTACTATACCTACTGTATATTTTACGTCAGTATTAATAAATTTGAATATTTCCATTGTTTCAAAGGATAAAGGAGGTAAGTGAAAAATAAATGTTTACATATCGATTTGGCGCCATTATTCCAAGATTGTGTGACTTTGTTTGAGGTTCTGCGACACTTACTTTTTTCTAAATTACATATTTGGTGGCAGTTTGAAGACACATAAACAAATTTTACCAACAGGTATGACATGTGCCGCCGACGCAAGGGTGGTCGCTGTACAAAAGGCACAGCTGGTAAATTGTTTTGAAAAAAAAATATTTTAGGATTGCGAGTGGTTTTGACGTACTCGGCATTAACAGTTGCTTACGAGTGAAATAATAATTCGGCTTATTATTATTTAAAACAAGGTAAAGGATTTGGTAATGGCGCTGAATGAGTTTGTTTTACCATAGTCAATTTTATTTTTTTAATTAAGCATTTGACTTTGAGATAGTTTTTGTGCAGCCTTTATTTGTACAAGACTATTAAAAAAATAAAATTGGCGTTAGTTTTTCAACACAATAAGAGTCGTTTGCACAAAACCGTATCGTATTACGATCAATAAATACTCTTGCGAGGTGTTATTGAATTATGAACAAGGAAATTCATCTTTGACCAAACAAGTCGAAGCCCCGACTGCAGGTCATAATTGTCGGTCATCCTAAGGTCACATACCTGACGGAGACCACAAAAGATTGTAGCAGTTGTATATGTTGAGTTCTAAATATTTCCGTGGTTTCCAGACTAGACATGTGCAGGAGACAATATGCGAACGATGCGTGCAATAGGGGCACAGCAGGTAGGCGTGTTTCGATGACGGTTATTATTTGTTCCCATGAGCACGCCTTTATCATAAATATGTCCCTCACTTCTACACGATAGGGGCTGTCCATAATAAACGGTACGAAAACCTTGGGAGACGGAAAGGTCCTCTTTGTATCCTAAGTATCCTAAGTATTCCGCACCTTCTCCTTTCTCTGATTGTTTGGACGTCACTGCAATATGCGGTCTCACACAGCTATTGTATTGAGTTCTATTTCTCATCTTCAGATTAAATCGGAATACCTGGCTTTAAAAAAAATGGTTGTCAATTTTTAAATTATTGGCACAAATGACCCCAACCGATACCATGTCATTATCCCTAGTATCTAGTCCTACAAACACCTACCTTAATACTACATACTCCAAAAACCTATTACCTACTTACCTATTATTTATATGGACGGCCCTTTTTATCACTTTGGGATCATATTCACCCAAATGTACCTACACCTGATTCCGTGATTTCATTAGCACTTTGTGAATAATATTCTGTCTTTCCGCAGTCGTTACCTTCTAGAAACTTCTAGAAACCTGTCATGTATATATGTTGAACATCTCTTCACTGTATGTAGTTTAGTCATTTACCTTCTATTGCATTATATGCGTAGTCATCGAATCATCGGATACATAAGTAATCATTTATGACTCATGTGTAAAACAAAAGCATGCGACAGATAGGTATGCCTCGAAAGCTTATCATTGCATTTACTTTATATCAAATAATTATACACTTCACCAATGGAGAAGGCAAAAGGGTCAAAATATTACTATCAAATACACCTAAAATCCGAGCTTAGGTCATATACATTACATAACTTTTTATTTCACTTCAATACATGCAGTATTTCCGAAGTTATAAAGACGAGAAGTTCAAGCCCTTTTTTGAATTTCCGCGCTTACGCTATGACGTCACGACGTGGCTCGGCCGCGAGCATGATACGGCGCAAGTATAGAAAATATGGGTCTATGCAGTTCAAAAATCTATAACTTTCTTATTTCTATAGATACAGACTTGAAATTTTGCATAGATGTAGTAGATAGTATGTGAATTATATATGTTATTTTATTATTGATAACTAAGGTTTGCTCGCGGCTTTACTTGAGTTTAAATTAACATTTCGGTCAAAAATCCCTATCAACTACGCGCGACTACTGAGAGATGACGTCATCGAGTAGTGACCGCCCGCCTGCGTTTTAAAAAAAACCAACGTCCGTAAATACGCACTTTGATCGTTAATATCTCAGCCATTTATTGAGATATGGAAAAAGTAAAAACACAGTTTTTCTTGTAATTTTTTATAGATTTATTTGACGTGTAAAAAAAAATTCGTTTGCCTGGTCCATTGAGGCATTAACATTAAAATTTAACTCTTGTATACATTTATACAGATCATAATTTATATTTAAGTATCTTAAGTCAATATGACCAGCTATTTGTTACAAAATAATGATTGGCTTCTTGCGTCCAACGTTTCAAAAGACCATCTTCCAACACTTAACAAGAAAGTTGCGTAAGGTCATTAAGGGGACGTGTTGGCCCTACCTTACTAAAATGACACGAGGACGTCGTAAAATAACTTGGTACACGTTACTTTGCATCTATAACACAAATTTAATGTTGGCCTAAAATATCAGCATCATAATGGTCTGCTCATTTGAATACTTGAGTGAAGTGACATTAAAATATGGCAAAGGCTGAGTGTTAAATCTTCCTTTACCTTTAAAAAGTATAAATGTCAAAAACGCGGTAAATTTGATTCCAAAATCAGCTGTCCTTTTCTTCCGGAGGATTTTTTTATAAGTTAGCCATCATTAAGTCCAGAACTAATAAGGTTTATTCTAATTAAGACATACCGACACCAGGTTAATGACAAAGATCTACAATATAATCTATACTTACCTACTGCCATAAAATTATCTCATTTATATATTTCATTCAATTTTAATATAAGTATTTTACATTTTTTGCTTTCTATTTAAAAGCCATGAACATATTATATTGGTTATTATTAGATATACTCACAACAGCTAACTAATAACAAATATATGGATTTTGATCCGGTCGTGGGCTCGTATTAACCATAACTTGCTTTGCATGACATTTTGCATGATGCAGCTAAAGTTTTAGTAAGTACTTAGTGTATCTTTTAGTTGTATGACTCATTTGATGTAAGTACTTAAATTCATTATAACATAAATTATTTTCTCTTAATTCATTCTATCTTCATGATCAATCTGTATCCCAAACAGATCCTGTCCAATATCCTCGCTTTTCATTTTTAAAGATTTTTACTTTAAATTTTTCTTGCAATATTTTATCATGATTTTTTTTAATTTTGCCTTTTTGAAGTATCGTTTTTCACGTTAATGATTTTCCCGCGATTTTCTTAATTTTTGCATACAGATTAAAATAACTGTCTTTTTTTATTCCCGCCGTTTTTTATATGGTAAATTCTAGCATAATGATTTAACACCAGGGTTCGCCTACGTGGGAGGTGCCTGCGTAGTCAACAAGCGTTTGGAGAAGGTCAACTCCGTCGCTATAATTGAGGACACCGGTGGTTTCTCTGGAATTATTGTCGCTGCACACGAAGTGGGACATTTGTGAGTATCGTCTTCTTATTTTTACGACGGTACAAAGGTGCTATTTACTTCTTTGATTTTTGGAACGAAGTTCCTTTTATGGGACGTTGTGGAGGGATACCGCAGTAGGCAAAATATGTCCCGTAACGTAAGTAACATTTAGAAATCGAAGACGGCGGCTGCGTGAAAGTTTTAATAGTGGTGTACGCCATCTACAGTATTATTTTGTATCTACATAGCACAGTACAGCGCTGCTTTACAATGTTAGTGCAGATGAGAGTACCTAGATGGCATTGTTATTATAATTCATCGTAAACAAAATAAAGGTGTTAAGATAATTTTATAAAGTAGTTTTTTTTAGTCTTTTTAATTTTTATCGATAAAGTAATCATAATGAAAATGTATAGGTACCCGAATACTTATTTTCTTTATACCTCGAATAGAACTTGAAATTAATGTTTTTATAATAAGAAACTTCGTTCCTATCTGGTGTCCCACAACACCACTCGTTCTATTATTTATTTTTTATATGTATTTAAAAAATGATACGTTAGCGTTAGGGCTTTTATCAATAAATAAATTACAAAACACTGTTTCACATCACCTACAAATTGTAGATGATGTGAAAAAGTGTTTTCGTCCAAAAAATCTAGGAAGTACCTACTCAAAATGAACTTTTTTACTAATGACATTTTTCACTGCTAAAGACCAATGTTTCATATTGTAGGCTAGGAGCTGTCCACGACGGCAGTCCGCCGCCGTCGTACCTGGGCGGGCCGGGCGCCGAGAAGTGTCGGTGGGAGGATGGATTCATCATGTCAGACCTGAGGCACACCGAGAAGGGTTTCCGATGGTCACCTTGCAGTGTTCAAAGCTTCCATCACTTTTTGAAGTAAGTGTCATACCCGTTAAAAAAGTAAAAAATCTGTTCCTACGAATCTTTTTGATCTTCTTGATGTCCTTAAGTATTTTTTTTATTCTAAATTCTAAGTGTTCTTAAATTTAGGAGTTAGTAATTAGGTATCCACACAATAACCGAGTTTTATTATTTTCATTTAGGTATAATTAAACTGTTCTCGTGTATCCATCTGTCATTTCGTAAAAACCGGATGAAAATCCATCCAGTAGGTAAGTAATAGGTACACATACGGACCTAATACGTACCTAATACACATACGGACTAGGAGAGACTGTTTGGTACAACGTACCTACTGAACCAAAGTATTGAGCAATTTTTACGCAATTGCATTCAAGTGTAACGAGCAGTTTGAAGTAACGATAATCAGAGTACCTAATTATCGCTGAAATATTGCAAACATAACACTTGCTAAGTACCTACTTTTGCACTTACACAGTCTAAATTCCACATAAAGAACCTACCTATCCTATAAAGTTAAGAAATAAAAAAGTTCTTAACGAGCTGTTACTGTTGTTGAGCCAAAACTGACTTCGTCCCTTAAAGTAGAATATAAGGAAAACCAGTCCTTTGTTTCTGGGCGGCTACACGTCAATTACGCGGCTCTTGTTAAACTATGGACGGCGGTGACCTACTACCATCTACGACCATCAGGGATCGAAGTCTGCTAATTTATGAAAGCTTGAATTGATTTTTACGATGCGCGCGCACACCGTCACGAAAAACCGACACCCTGAAGTTAGCTTTTTTAAATTTTAGTTTTTGTTAATGTCAATGTCGTAAGTCATGTGAATGTCAAATTTTTATTTGTTATACTGTCATGTCTATCGTCAATGTCATTCTCATCTTGATGTTATTTTATTAACACGCTTTTTTTTATTCAATGTTATGTTATCACATTAACGCTCGATTACCTAAATCGAACGATTAACGCTCGATTTAGGTAGGTAGGTGCATGAAAAAACTGCGTGGCAATGACCGGTTGATTTTTTTTACTTTTTAATTTACTTTTATTCCACTGCTCAAGTGCTCATTCTAGAAGGATTCTCTATAAGTGAATTTTTGTATAACATTGGCGCAATAACTATACTCTATGATAATAATAATTATAACTGACTTCAACAAAGTTTGATGATAGACTTACAAAAAAAATCCTTAGGAGTTCTTTGCCACTTCTTCTTCCAAGAAGACCACTCACTGTAGGGATGTATTGAAGTAGTTTTACCTTCGAAAAGAAGTTGTCAAAATTTTATTAAATTGTAATGTTACTTTCGTTGCTATCGTTACCGTTGCTTCGTTAATTTCGAGTCACAGCGAAGCATGACGGGGTTTATGTAACTATTAATAAATAAATTGTTTGTCCCAGCGGCGATACAGCCACTTGTCTATACAACTCGCCACACGAGGACGACTCCCTGCCGCGCGTACTGCCGGGACGCCTGCTCACGCTTGACGCTCAATGCCGGAAGGATAGAGGGACAAGGTGAGCTCTCTGTTACACGGTATTACTCTGTGTGAAGGCTTGAAAAAGAAGACGTAGCAAAATGTATGAATGTAGCAAACTATTCGAGAATGTATGCTTCTAGCCTATATATTTTTTTATTTATCTGTTCATTTAAAAAAATAAATTTGTTTGTTTTTATTAAATTGCATTTGTTTTAATTAAATTACTTTTGTTTCTGTCTTTCAAATTTATTTCAATGGCATATGAACCCTAATGACATTAGATAATTACTTAGATTTATACTGAATACCAGCACGTTGAAACATCCAATATTAATTCTATAATCCCAATATTCATCTTATAATCACACTAGATTCTATATTAGGTATAACCTACAGCTGATTGGCAGCGCGTATTAGAATATCCAATATTATTTCTATATCCCCAAAATTACTTCTATGATCCCAATATTACTTCTATATTCCCAATATTACTTCTATAATCCCAATATTACTTCTATAATCTCAATATTACTTCTATAATCCTAATATTACTTCTATAATCTCAATATTAATCGTATAATTGTCATTACAGCGCGTGTTTCAAGGACGAGCGCGTATGCGCGCAGCTGTTCTGCTTCGACGCCGCGAGCGGCTACTGCGTGGCGTACCGGCCGGCCGCGGAGGGCTCGCCTTGTGGAGACGGACAGGTTTATTCTAGTTACACATAGATACTTCTAGAAATAACTACTAATTATGAAAGATTTAACTGATAGAAAGGTTGACTGGGAGAGAACGCTTTTAGCATTAAAGCCAGGTTTTGTTCTATACAAAAATTCTAAATAAACAAATGACGCTCAAACATCTTCATAATATCAACACATAATTAAATTCATAGGAATCCATTCTGATATTTACTGAACAACAATACTAGGTAAGTGTAAAACATTGGAAATCGAGTGTATTTTCATTTCATTCTATACATGGCTATACTGAGAATACCGACGCATTTAATTTCCTAAACATTGCAATAAATTTGAGAATTTACGAGACCTTTATTACTTTCGGTACCAATACTTAGTATTGGTACAGAAAGATTTTTAAGGTACAATATTGATTATATTTATAATATTTGTGATATTCCAGTACTGTATTAACGGGCGGTGTATAACCGAACACGAGAACATAATACCGGACTACTCGCAACATACGCCGAGCTACGTCCGGCCGGAGACCAGCCCCTTCTTCGGAAATATTACGAGGTACGTTGTCCTGATATCTTTTAAGATTTTACAGACAGACACATTTAACTTAAATCTCGCAGTAGGCGACCGACAAAGAATAATTGTATTATATTCTTAAAGTAGATACCGGTAATCTTTAATAGCTTTAAATATTTTAAGCACGTAGAAATATTTAAAAAAATGCATTATTAGAATAATTAGGTTATAAAAATTTTGCTTGACATAAATAAAAACTTAATTTAGAATACTTAAAGATAAAGACATACATTGATACATGTACATACATTTTAGGCTATTTATGGATTGATTTAAGTTACGAAATGCTTTAAGGTATTACATGAACGTATAAAAGATCTTTTCTTAGATTTGTAACTAAAGATGTTAGGTATATTATAGGTTATAGGGTAAATATAAAGTAGGATTTCTTGCACATTTTCAATAATATATCATCACGCTACTACCACAACCAATGAGACGTAAATATCTCATTGCGGTCAGTACGTGCACATTCTTAGACAATTGATTCAAGCTATTAATATTGAATTTTTTTAATCGACACAAAACAGTTACGAAGACACAACACAGCCTTACGTACCTAGCACTTCAGCGCCACCTGTATCTCACAAGAAAAACTATTTTTCGAACCAAAAGAGTACAAGTGCAGCATATACTTCAACAACAACAACAACAACCACTACAACAACAACAACAACAACGACACCGTCAACAACAACAACAACGACACCGTCAACAACAACGACGACGACAACTACCGCTCCTACTCCTTCAAGCACAACGGAGAGTTGGTTTAGATACTTCTACCATACGACAAAGAAACCCGTTGAGGTCAAAACGGAAAAGTCAACAGAATTCACAAAACCTAAAAGCAGTACATATCCACCTTCATTGAACAAATACTCTGTAACAACAACGAAGAGCCCATACAATTTCGATCTATTCACTACGAAAACTACTCCGGCTGTTGTATCTGAGCCTAAACGAGGATTTTTCAATAAAGGCGATCTAGACAATTACTTCAACAGATCGACGACAAAGGGTCCATATCAAGACAAAGGCATTAAAACCCTTTTCAAGATAGGGACGTACTACTCCCAAGCCAAGTCATCAGACAACTCCATTAGGCCAGATGCAAACTCGCAGCAAGTTCAAATAGAACCAGCAAGACTAGTATTCTCTTACCAACGGAATTTGACCACTGGAGAGCTAATACGAACATAGATGTGCCAAAATAACTTTTATTGGTAAGATATTAAGAATGGATTTGAGCATTGAAGTCATTCTGTTGTCGTCTCATCTGGATATGCTCATGTTTTCTGCATTTGCGTGGATTTTCATCATACATGCATCCTTCTTCTACGTGCACAGCACCATGTAGTTGCAATCTTTACATATTAACAGGCACAAAATGAAATGAAATGAACAACCGACCATCTTAACAAATAAATACACAAACAAAATATAACCTGAACTCTCCAGACACCTAAACAACGCTAAAGAGTAAATGTTGGTGAAAAAAACACAGCATTAACTCGTAGGTACTTAAAGTTTGCAACTACATTTAATAACCATATTATGTATAAAATACATACTCATACTCACTCAAGTCTACTCTGTGATCAAATCATCATGTGCGATGACGTACACACATCACCACTCTCCACTCTGTGTATTTAGTAGTGATATATAATATACAAATGTATCTCATTCTTATATAGTTTCTTGAGCATGGATCTTAGTGTTGTGATTAAATTTTTAGTATTAAAAAGTAGATAGATATATTATGATATCATTTTAACAAAGCAATGTACCTAAAATGAATGTAAGCATGATTTTTTTGTCTTATACGACATACCTACGTTGACTGCATGTCACCATGTTTTGCAAAAATGCATGTTTTAATTAGATTTTCATTGTATCAGTGAACATTTTCTCACCTTCAGTCCTTAACAAATCAACTCATTAAATAATTACCTTAACACAGAACTTAGTCTCAGTAAATTCTAAAAAGTAAAAAGAATAGTCATTTCCCTTCTATAAGTGAATCACATAGTTGACTATGACTTATATAATCAAAAGTAAACCCTGAATATTATTTGTACAATATTTTTAAATATAAAAAAAAAATACAAGTACCTAATGCTAATACCAAAGCATCGACAAGTAATTAACATAGAGCGAGACTAACATAACATAGAGACAGATTTTGATTGTAGTGACGCAATACTAATACATTTATGTATGTTACAGTAGCCGCCATTAGCGAAACGAGCGGGTTTAAAACTGAAGACTGCAGCTGGGATGGTGCCTCAGTACCTCATGTCGCCTGGGCACACGCCGGGGCCAATCCCAGCCTCAAACTACCGTACAGATTGTGAAACGTGCGCACATACCACATAATATACGAATATCACTCCCATAATACTTTCGTCCACAAATATTATGTGATGTATATTTATAATTACATAATACAATAATCTCTTCTAGGTTTTTAAACGATTAAAATAATTATATTGTTAATAAATATACAATCAGTGAATATTATCGTTATAATATTAACTGTCACTGCGAATATTATTGGAGTAATATTAAATATTGAGCGGGTAATAAAGGAATGTGCGCGCGAGTGTGTGTAAAATGTGTCTGAAGACAGAACTAAGAAGTGTCAGACACAGTTCTCTGAGTGATATTACAATGTGATTGTGTTACTATTAATGAACTATAAGTACACTAGGATATAATTATGTAAATGGCGATCAAAGTCCGAATCAACAAGAATTCGTCGAGAAATTCCGTTTGGTTTTGGAATTAAAATAGAAATACTCCTTAGTCTATGATCTGTTTAAAACGGTTGTAAAAATAGCATTGCTCTAAGGTAATAGACACTGCCAACAAGTGCCTTTTTATAAAATAATTTTTAACATAAAGGTAGGCTTTACAACTTTTTGTTTGTACTGCGACTGGTTCGCGCTTTCTGAACAATTAGCAATACTTAATTTTTAGTTCACTTTCCAAGTTACATTGTTTATTTGGATTTTAATCCTTTTGAAAATTCGATAAGAACTTGTTATAATTTAAGTCTGTTTTTAATTTCTAAACTATTTATGTGACATAGATCTTTAATTATAAAGTTACCAATAGAATAAATTTTACATGGTAGTATTTTGGCGGAATAGTTGTATTAGGACCAATCTTGAAATCACTTGCCGTTATATAACTATTTATTACGTTCCAAATATTTATGTACGAACCAATTCTTACACCCTTCTCCTAAATTGTATAAAACGTAAGAAAAAAATACAAGATACGAAATTGACTTTTGTTTTTTATTTAACTTTTATACATAAATGATTATAAATCATAATATCCATCACCACATTGTGAACAATGCAAATATTAATGTGTATCCAATCATAACTGGAAACAATAAATTATAGCACCAACACAACTTTAACATCCAGATTATACAGACAGTTCAGCCAACATAACAAGCAAAATATTAACTCTATGTTAAGTAAAATTGTCACTTACAATCAAAGAAAAATATCTACATCTATTAATTGGAACACATAAAGGAATAAAATGCTTCAAGTACTGGATACTCCGGTATCCATCAATGCAGAGATATAAAGTTATGATCTTGACAAAGACATCAAAATAATATCAGTGTTACCAGTTAAGTTGACATAGAGTAATAGAGTAGAGTAACTTAACAATGGAGAAGGCAAAAGGGTCAAAATATTATTATCAAATACACCTAAAATCCGAGCTTAGGTCATATACATTACATAACTTTTTATTTCACTTCAATACATGCAGTATTTCCGAAGTTATAAAGACGAGAAGTTCAAGCCCTTTTTTGAATTTCCGCGCTTACGCTATGACGTCACGACGTGGCTCGGCCGCGAGCACGATACGGCGAAAGTATAGAAAATATGGGTCTATGCAGTTCAAAAATCTATAACTTTCTTATTTCTATAGATACAGACTTGAAATTTTGCATAGATGTAGTAGATAGTATGTGAATTATATATGTTATTTTATTATTGATAACTAAGGTTTGCTCGCGGCTTTACTTGAGTTTAAATTAACATTTCGGTCAAAAATCCCTATCAACTACGCGCGACTACTGAGAGATGACGTCATCGAGTAGTGACCGCCCGCCTGCGTTTTTAAAAAAACCAACGTCCGTAAATACGCACTTTGATCGTTAATATCTCAGCCATTTATTGAGATATGGAAAAAGTAAAAACACAGTTTTTCTTGTAATTTTTTATAGATTTATTTGACGTGTAAAAAAAAATTCGTTTGCCTGGTCCATTGCATCCTGAAGCATGAATTGGAGAAAAAATCTAGTATTATTTACATTTTTTCTGTGTATATAAAAAGCACAGATGTTAAAAAACACAGTAAAACTTCAAATATTTGTATTCTTAAGTTTAAAAAACATTAAAATTACCTGGCAACACTAAAAAAGATAAGTGCATATCAGGCAGGGTGGTGTTGCAGGTGTATAAAAAAAAGGCTTCAGCACATTTCACCCGTCATCCTGTCTCTATCTTTCCTCTGCAATGGTGGATACCAGTCACGACAAGTCAATTTAACTTTCCTTCACTGCCATGGGGCTAGATACAACATTTTTCACAAGCAGCCTCGCGAACATGCCGACCGACAAACAAAATACTAAACCAGCTGGCATGAACTTCCTACTGTTGTAAAATCTGAAAAAGAATATGCTTATTCAAATCTAAACTACTTATACTCTCAATTTTCTATCTATCAATACGCTCTGGTAAAGTCAGCTGCAAAAGTAATAACTGGACTAATGGCAAAAATACCATGAGGACCTGATCTAAGCCGAACAATTGTTAATACTTTTCTATGAGTTGAATTGGAATTGGAACTAACTTAGGAGTTGAGTTGATGTAATCTTTCATTACTTTTTAAGTGAATGCATATGAAGAACTTAGAATAAAAAGAAAGTTACCTGTATCCCATCAGCCCCCCCAAAGTAGTAGTTGTACCAAGCATCAAACCATACCGTGAAGGGTCTTGGCTCAGCTGATATGCACCTAACCCTGAAATGTAAAAATACAGATATTACAACATCAATTTAGTGCAATCAATTCCACACATTGAAATATCCTAATCGTTTTTATTATACAGTTAAATACACCTTCCTACTATTTCTACAATACAAAACACCATTAGGTACAATTACACCCTGACCCAAAAAAATTATTAAATATGTGCCGACCCACACTTATTAAATATGTGCCAACCAGGGAACAAACATAATATACCAACTGAGTTATGGGGTCATAATTTGTAAGATGGTGACAAAAAAATATAAAAACTTAACTTACATGATACTATTTACTTCTGATTTTAAATTAAATACTTTAAAATGTATTTAAAAAAAGCAAGATAATTTTTTAGCCCATCCAAACAGCACTCTGAAGGCTAGTTTTGAAAAAGGTTTTTTTTTACTTTGTTGATACAGTTGCCACAAGTTCGCTATAACACAGCATTTTGGCATATCATTATATTTACAAATAAGTAGTGCTTCCGTAATTGTAATCTGTAACTTGAAATTTTGTGTTCTTAACTGTATTAATAATATGTAAAGTTGTGAAAATCCATCCCCTATAACTGGACAACATTTCCTATGTACAAACCGGTATGTACAGGACAAGACAGGACAGTTACAGGAGAGCGCTACAAAGTTTCAAACACGTGTTTTACTTAATGTTAAAGTCATGAAATCATGAAATTTGGTATATGACATATTTTATAATAAATAAAAAGATAGATCATAAAGCTCAGTTTTTGTGTATCATTTTCCACTTACTTAGAAATCGGAATAATCCCTATTGCACATAGCTTAAGTGGTACTTATTGACTTTATGTGGTAACCTCTGAAGTAAAAGAAGTCGTAATTTTATTGGTATTTAAGAAATTGTATGTGAGGTATATGGGAAAAATGTCGTCCCAGCACGTCCCGCAAATGGAAGTTGAGGGAGAGGCGCGCGGTGCGATGGACAGTACAACTTTAAATTACTGGACTACCACAACTGTTTTTCTTCTACAGAAATTTTAAGTGATGGGAAATGTTGTACACAGCTTTAAAGGTAAGTTTGCCGACTAGACTTATTTTTGTTGAACTAATCGATACTTTAGGGTGTCCTGAAGGTCATAATGACAAAAATGCAAATCACCTACCTACCACTTAAAGAATTGTACGTAGACTGTTGATTTATAAGTATAATAATAATAATATTTTCACAGATTTCAGTGTCAATACTATGGGCACCTGCCAGTCGTTTATAATAATTTGACAAAGAAATAGTAATGTTACAAACCTAAAATTGAACCAAACACTAAGCCTGCTCCGAGTGATGGTATGGAACCTGAAACATTATATAATTTCATTACTTATTATAATGTAAGATACTTTATTAAAATGATATCACTTCTACATGTACAAGAAGACATAATTACTCCTTAATCTACATAGATTATATACACTTATGATAGGAACATACATTAAAAATTTAGTCTAAGATATGGCTTTTATAAAGAAAATAGTTTGAGCACATACTTAAACCACTTAGGGTTTCCCGCACATTTTCTGAGAATCAGGTCTGCATTCACTCAACTTCCAGAGTAATGTGACAAATAGTTCAGTAGAGATCAGATTAGACAAACATAGTAAAAAAATGAGTTTATCTGAGAGTTCACAACTTAATTAGAGAAACACCTACTTTGAGTTTTGCATTAAAAATTAGATAATTTTACCTAGCAAAACAAAGTGTATCATTTAATACCTATCGTCGAATGTTCTCGAACAATTGAACAATGATTGATGTATTTATAAACTTTGGGAGCCAATATCTTATCATTTGAAAACACAATGAAATTTAATTTTTGCGAATAAATAAATACGATTTCAAATATTAAAACACTTTCAAGTTTAAAACAATTATTGCTACAATTCAATCGTTATTAAATTTATATAAGATTTTTTGTCATTATTCTAACCTGCTTTAGCATATCCCATGATACCGCCAGCGGCTACAGTAGCGGCGTAAGCAAATCCCAAAAAATCTACACCCATTTTGTTTCAAGAAAAGCAATAATAAACTACTGAATAACACAAAATATCTTCCACCGGCAACTGGTATGAGTGGTATCTAATAATCTAACTATCTATCTTCGTCACTGATAATTAATTATAGAGAACTAGAAAAGATAGACCATAATCCTTATTATTATAATTATGAATGACAATTGACATGACAAGACAATGGCAGCAGGATGAATGATATGATATGATGTAATGATGACATTTGACATTGACAATGACAGATATCATAGATAATAATAATAGCACAGAATAAATACCGTGCGTTCCATTAAACGATCAAAACATTCATCAGTTTCATCACACATTTCTATAGAAAAAGAGGCATTTTGTTTGAGCGTTGTGGGACGTCGCTTAATGGAACGCGCGCATCGCAGGGTGTATTTAGAGCAAATAAAGAATTTGAATTTTAACCTCTGTATTCTCTGTTTCGTGATTAGGCCGTGCTCATCTATGTATGTCACTGTCAAGTGTCAATAGAGTCATTAGTTTTTAAAATGTTTTCTTCTTTCTTCTGTTTTACTTTTACTTGTGAATCTTGTGATAGAGGATAGACTGATACTGATAGTAGTCACAGAGTACCTTTTTGATAGTAGTTATGACAGCACTAAACTAGAAACTACATGAGTACAGACCAACGATTAAAGAAAAGATTAAATTATTTCTTATTTCGTTGGTACAGACACATCAAACAGAAGTTGACAGTTGACTTCGTTCACAGTTCACACTTTGACGTCTTTGACAAACAGATTTCGTTTAACATTAACAAAAAATGAATTAGTTAAATAAATTCCCGTGGTTACAAAATTTTCGCATAATAACAGTATTGTTTTTTCTATCACGTTGCTATTTACATAATCCAATTACTGATGATGACCTCATATTCACACATTTCGTCATAATTTCTGTACCTATGTAATATTGTAATATCGTTTTATCAGCTGTTATAAAATACTGCAAAATAAATTTCGTTCGTCATAGCTGCCAATGTTCACTAACACTAATTCAGTTTATGAGCGCCTCAGGTAGCGCTTGGTCGCGTCGCGCAATCACCTAATTTCCTAGTAGTATTGACCGGTAACCTTGGCTCACTAGACTGAGACCCTGACGCGTTTAGTTGAAATTGAAAAAAAAGTAAAATCTACAAGCCACGATGTTTAAAAGTGCATCTAAAGTGACAATAAACACAGGAAATGTGCTCAATTTGATCGACATCAAGAAAAAAGCTGGCCAAAATGTAACCGAAGAGGTTAGTGTTGTATTTGGTTATAAATAAAAAGTTATTTGAAACTATCGTATAAGTATGTTGAGGAAACAAAGTCATTCAATATAAATTTAAAACAATAGTTTAATCTCTATTACAATATGTTGGAAAGCTGGAGTTCAGGGTGACTATGATCCACGCACCTGGGTCGAAATATCGGCGTATAAAATACATATCGTGAGTACCCGTGTCATAATAAAATGTGTACAAGTCGCGATAAATAAGGCTTCATTTATGATAAAAAAAGTTTCAACTGATATAATATGCACACACACATACACAGAATATGTTAATGCAAATCCATCCTCTAATTTATTAAATTATTATAAACCAGTAATTAGTGTGGTTCACATTCATGGAGTAGCATAACCAATAATTACCATTGACTATTACTACACAGTAACTTAACATGAGTAAATTAACAGAGTTTGAATGTGAGGGACTCTGTCCATCATTGAGTCCAAATGGCCTCCCCTGCAAGTAGAGCGCCATGCTGGACAACTGCTGGTTTGCTAGCATCCTCTCGTTTGACTCAGGCGCCTGACTCAAGCAGCTTCAGAGAAAGAATCGGTTATGGAGCCAATTATTTTTTTTTTTAATTCCCCATAATTCTTACTTTACTTACTTTACTTTATATGTAACCACAATTATTGCAAAGAAACTTTCATTCATTCATTCATTCATTCATTCATTTACCAACAGCACATTGGTGGCAGCTTTGTTATTGTTGATGTAATATGGCAAAGTTGACCATTTACCATAAGGCGGCATGGCCCCTAGCTTGTTGGGTATTAACTATTGTTTATTTATCCTGACTAAGTTTATATTTACCTTTCATTGAAGATAATTTAAGCAAATTTAATGTGACCATTTCTTTTCCCTTACAATAGGACATTCCTAAATTATGTACCTACTTGACCAATAATATTAAATCATGGTATTATGTCAGAGGTCATGGAATGGATGTCAAGCTGGAACTGACTTGGGTGTATTTTGGGGCTGATTTTGGCAGCTATCAGCAAACTGTCTTTGATTTTTCTCATTTCATAACCAATGTTTATCACCAATTCTAAGTTCGTGACTCAAATGACCAATGACGAATATGGAAGAGCACACAGAAATACAGACAAAAAATCCTTTGAGCAATGCCTATAACTAACACCGAGGCGAGAACGAGCTACAAGTAATACTCGTATCCCTAATACGTTTTTACTCATCATGGTCACTGGACACATGGTCAATAGACCGTTTACATTAAATCGGAGTATCTAAACAGGGTGTATATAATAATTAGGGGACAATGTATTTGCTTCTGATTGTCTTCTTTTTTAATATTAAGGAAATCAGGACTGTCCTGTTCAAATTGGAATACATGGTTATGGAACACAGTACACAGCACTGTTTAATGGCAACCATTTGTTGTCATAACATAGATGGTTCACCATTTTAACTGTACCAAATGATTTGTTTGATAATCTGACTCTTAACATCCTGTGATAACCATTCTCGCAGTCTGTTCAAGGTTATTGTTTGGCTTGAACTCATTAATAGCCCACTACTGAGCACAGGACTCTCATACCTGAGAAGCCCTGCACCACGCTCCACCACGCTGCTTCAGTGCGGATTGGTGAAGTGATTAGAGACCAACCCAAGTGTCGATTTTTTGTGCCGCCCGAAGGCCTCCACCTCTGACATGACTTAACGACAGCTGCCTTATGACGACAACCGGGACCAACGGCTTTACGTGTCCTCCGAAGCACGGAGGCGCCCAACAAATTCTGCCACTAGCGGTCACCCATCCAATTACCGACTGCGCCCGCTGTTGCTTAACTTGATCGACGCAAGCCGCTGGGCTATGAGCGCTCTCAAGGTTGTTTAGTTATTTGTTATTATATTATAGTTTGTTTATGTTTTTAAATAGCAGTCATTTGTAAATAAGCAACTTTGTATGTCCGGCCTGTAGTAGAGGTATTTCGCCTAGTCATTCTCTTGTCATGCCTGTGATATGACTAAGGCCAATGATTACGCGATCTTTATCGTATTTTGATAAATTTCGATTGATTGACGGAAAATCAAAAACTCATTTCAATTGTTACATGAAGTTTTCATTAGAAAACTGTCAAACTGAAATAAGGAAAATTTGTTATTTTCGTCTATACCTACCAACTTTCGTTTTGACGGCTCCGAGAGCGTCTGTGCGTCCATTTGGTTCCGGGTTCGATTCCCGATCGGGGTATATTTTAACAGAAAAACTACGGTCTACTCAGATCCTGATTAGTTTTTAATGTATGTTCACAGTGTCAATGTACTTAATGTGACCCTTTGACATGATGAATTACGGTCAAAATTGGAGCAAAGACTGGGCCTCTAGTTAGTCTCTTAGGAGAACATTTTGTCAAACACCTTGTTTTTAATTTATATCGGGATGCGTGACGATTTGGCAGACCGGCAAAATGTATCTATATTTATGTGGTTTGCTATCAGGTTCTGATTCTGACACCGCAACACGCAAGCCCCATAAATACCTATATTTATGCGTTACATAAAAGTTAATTTGATTGACAATTAACAGCTTTTTTAAACTTTATTAGACATTTTTCTTTCTTCTATTGTTTGGCAATGCATCGGATGCTCCAGGTGTTACTGATGTCCATGGGCAACGGTGACCACTTACGATCCGGGGCCTAAAGGTCTGTGCACATTAGACCGATTCAACTACCGACGGACGCCATATCAACTAAAAGACTCGACAAAACTAAAATTCAATAGGGTAGTTGACAGTAAGAAAATATTTTGAAGATTTCTATTTTTTATGGTAGCTTAATATTTACAAATGCGAAAAATCGATCTTATTGATTAAATAAATCATGATTATTTAATATTTTTGAGAAATAAAATCCCGAAATTACGGTCACTAGTCACGTGACAGCGAACGCCAATACGACGCGTGACGTCATACGTTGCAAAACTAAACAAACTTGACATAGCATTTTGGTCTTTCCGCTCAACCAAACAGCTCTTCGTTTTCCAACATATGACGTCACACGAGTCGCCATGACAGTTTGACGCGTTTTTTGACGGAAACGTCAAATAGTTCATGAAAATATAAATTAAAATATGTTACAGTTAGTATTTTACTGAAATATTAATATTTCAGTTAAATTAGACCATTTGGCAAACTATGATTTAGTTTTTCAAAATTAGTCAACTAGCCTATTATGAGCTACTTACTTAAAAGACGTACCTACTACTGGTGAGTAGGAGGGTAGTACTGGCGAGTAATTCAACCTTACGCTACTAGATATAAAGCTCATAATTGAATTTTAGTTTTGTCGAGTCTTTTAGTTGAGTTGGCGTCGGTCGGTAGTTGAATGGGTCTAATATGCGCAGACCTTACAAGTCTGCTAATTTATAAATTCTTCAATTGCGTCGTGTTCGAATAGTTTGACACATTTTGTATAGCAATTGTGACAAAAATGTATAAATTAACGGACTGCGGGCCCAAGTGGCTTGTCTGGCTCGTTCGGCGACCTAACATAAAAAAGCGGGCCACCTGAAAAGGTATCACATCGATACTAAGATTTACAGTATCGGTTAATATGAAACGCTAATATACTCATACCCCCGCACTGCTGCACTAGGATTCCCTTTGTCGCGGGTGGCATGGACATCATAACTAACTAAAATAACACATCACAAACTATCATATAAATATGTATCTTAATAGGCCCCGGCTAGGAATAGAACCCTTCGCTTTGTGTATAAACTTTTGTCATTGTGGACACTCAACATTTTAACTGAAACGGGTACTCACGATTTTTATAAGCGAGCACACTCACCCGATTTTATATACAGATTCTCCGTGTCCATGATCCATGCATTTGGGTCGAAATATCGGTACAATAAGTAAAAATCGTCAGTACCAGTTTCATGTAAACTAACTATATACAATGAATCAACCAGCTTATTATCATAACCACTTCAATCGCAGTACGTCGTTCACTTCTCTTCTCTTCCCTCTTCTAAACTGACCTTTAACTGTCACGTCCTATTTCCAGTTATCAGAAAGCATCAAGCTAACACTATCAGAATGGGGCACTCAAAACGGCACCACGGCACTGCCAGTTCAGAACGGAATCTCGATACCGGAAGCGGTGGACCCCACGAAGCAGACATCGGACTACATGGTGGTGTCGACGTCGACGGCTCGGC
This sequence comes from Ochlodes sylvanus, assembly GCA_905404295.2. NCBI lineage: Eukaryota > Metazoa > Arthropoda > Insecta > Lepidoptera > Hesperiidae > Ochlodes > Ochlodes sylvanus. The sequence continues at coordinate 4,666,557 of FR990149.1, forward strand.
GGGAAGCGGTTCTGAACATCACGAGGCCGCACGACGATGTTCATAACAAGATGGCGGAGGAGGAGAGGAAGAATTTGAAGATTGGCGTCAAGATATTCATTAATGAAGACAGCACGCAAGCGTTGACGGAGTGTCTGGAGAATGGTGAGTTACTGTTGATGTCAATGATAGTAATATTTGTTTCGGACGGTAAAATGTACATGCATATTATGTGTGAAGTTGGCATGCATGTAAACTTGAGATACGTAGAGTGGACATGCATGCACAGTACACGCTTAAGTTTACCTGTATAGTACTTATAGGTACTGTACAGTAACTACTTTACCTGTAAGAGTGTAAGGTAACAGTTCTAGGTATTTTTGTTGGGTTTACGGTATAATAGGCTCCCTGGAACGCATTTTCAATTTATCATAGACGCGAATTTGAGTGTGTTCAAACACGTGTGACACAAACAAGCCTTATTGGTATACTATATATCGTATGAAGAAAACCTACTGTTCTTCATATTTTAGAAGCTTCTTATGATGAGAAATGTAGGTATAAATAACCCGGAAGCTAATATTGCGTAATGTTTAAGTTATTGTTGAAAACATGTGTAGGTACCTACTCGTGTTACACTATCTACAGATAACAAATATCTAACTATACTTATCTTTATTAAATCTTATAATATCAAATAACGCGATGCCTTTGTGTTAATGATGTCTATGGGCAATTCACACGTGGTAGAAGTGAAAACTTCAAAAAAAAAAACGAATACTGTCAGTCCAAATATTGATGTTTTGCATTACTTACGTAAGTAAGTTTAGTCGTAAAAGCCTAAAAGGTATTGCTCTTAGGACCCCGATCTTGGAGCACGAAAGCGGATAATGCTTCCTATCTCATTTTCTCCCACGTTAAAATGTTTTTGTCTCTTTTTACGTATAATTATGTTATAAGGAAAAAGATTTAAATAAGGAAAACTAAATTTACGTCATATCCACCGAGTGACGTCATTAGGTACGTTTCTCGTAAATCATGCAGAACAAATTAGTTTTGAATTGAAGAACGTATGAATACTATGAATTAATAATGTTTGCGGCTGTTTCATGTCAAGGTTTGTATTATCTGTATTATTATGAAATCGTTACGAGGCTATGTGTATAGAACTTTGTAAAAAATATACCTCGTTTCCTAGCGATGTTTTATTTTAATACGCTTGGTGTCTTTATAGCCTAAGCAGGCCAACTAGCCGACGGGTCACCTGATGGTAAGTGGTCAGCAACGCGTTGCCGGAGACGAAGGAAAGGATGTCTGCTAAAAACTCATCATCGCAACCCATAAGTGTCCATTTCTAAGCGAATTCCCGTTGCGCTATGGCATGGGGTTCTTCAAAAAGGTGTAAAAAGAGTTCTCCTTCAGGGCCGGCGTTGCACTGGTGACTCCCCTGGTGTTTCGTGTCCATAGGCGACGATGGCCACTTAACATCAGGTGGCTCGTCTGCCTTTACGTCATCCCTTCAGGCTATAAAAAAAGCGCGGACCTCCACTCATAATAAGAGGGGTACAGGCCATAGTCCACCACGCTGGCTTTCAGAACAGTAATAGGTAGTAATAGTTTATCAGTCAAACAAAACTATTTAGTTAATAATAAACTTGATGATAAGTAAATTGTTACGTTGTATACCATGACTTGCGTTTATTTGTGAGTGGTACGTAAGTGTCAATTGAGTAAGTTATTATTAGATATGTGGTGGTTCTTGTTACGAATGGCTATTATGGCTGGCGGTGACTTCATACCATGAAACTCAAAGTCAACCATGGTTATTTATTAACGGATCACCAAAACTTTTAATTTAATTATCACTAGTGACCCACCCTCGCTCCGCTTCGGGAAACTATTCTATTGCGTTGCTAATTATTCTATTGCGTTTGCAACGATTTAGTTGTACGAAGCAAAGTTGTAAAGATGTATAATTGGGCGAAGAGTGTGTAGCGATTTGTATTTATTTATGAATGACCCAATTAACTTCTTCTTCTTCCCCAGTGTTTACAGCGCTGCATACGGAGCTGATAGAGAACGTGATCCTGGCGTACAACCCCGAAGTGGTGCACAAGGACGAGGCGCGCGACGAGGCCAATTTGAAGAACGCGTATACTAAAGCATCACCCATTTCTCTGGGCAGTAACGTTGGTGAGTAACTGAGTACTCGTACATTATTTTAAATGCAATTTGAATAGTTATACCGTCAAGATCGTGATTTACAAAAATGTGTTAAGTTAGCAAAATTTTAAACTTTTTTGGCGACCGAAGCCATGTGGATAAGTAAATATTTCCCTTAAAATATACAAAAGTTTCATTTTCATTTTAGATTATTACGCAATCCAATAATTATACTTTTTCACTCTGTGTTGCAGCAGCTATTTAGATATTTTATTTTACTCTGCAATTTAATCCTTTCGTATTTTTTTCACTATCGCAATTTTTTTGCGGAGCGTCCACAAGGCTTTACTATGCTCTAGGGTTCTACGGTGCGCACTTCGAGCATAACTGCCTTAAATTATGATATAATCGTATATGTTTAAATTTAATGTGATCTGTGGTTGCCCAGTGCGCTTGCCCAGCACAGAGACGGAAGCGGACAGCGAGGCGGACGCCAGGAAGTGCGAGGCCATCCTGCCCGGGATCAAAGTGCTGTGGGCCGTCCTCGAGGATTATGTTAAGGAAGGTAGGTTGTTGTATTTCAATCAACTATACAAGGTGATTCGTAAGTCACTTAACATATTAATAGGGGATTCTCCATACTCAATTCTCGTTCCGAGTATGTAATTAAAAAGGGTGCTTAAAATTTGATATTTGAATTTGATAAGTGCGGATTGGCGGACTTCACACACCTTTGAGAACATTACGGAGAACTGAATTGTGCAGGTTTCCACACGACGTTTTCCTTCACCGAAGCAAGAAGTGATAACATTATCCCGCACGCACCTCTGCAGGATTTGAACCCGCTCCTCCCGTTTAAGGAGTCCAACCTTCAAACCACTCGGCTATCTTGTGCTGAACTTGATCCATCCACACCCCCAGGTCGAGTGGGCCAGCTGGGCGTGGCGGACGTGGGCGGCGGCTGCCTGCGCAAGCTGCACGCGTGGTCGCGGGTGAAGCCGGCCATCGCGCAGATCAACCTGGCCTCGTGCTGCGTGGTCCCGCCGTCGCTGCACGCCTTCTGCAAGGCCAACGACGTCCAGCTGTTGACGCACGCCGACCCGCCGGGTGAGTGCCCGCGCAGCAATGTATCGCGTTGTCGACGATGATGTCGGCGACGTCGACGTTGGCACGGTAATAGTATCATACAGTCTTAGAATAATTACACTATAGAAACGAAGTCCGCGCGGCCGTTTTGAAGCACCTTAATTGGAGTCAGCAATGACTCCAAACACCGGGCAGCTCATGTCAACGCGCGCCAAACGTGTCTCGCGAAAAAAAAAGAATTATGACGATTTGTCCAGTTAAATTGTGTCACAAAATATCTGAAAAGCTATTTATGTATTATTGCTAAAAACATATGATTATCCGCAGCCGAATTAAGTATTCCCCGCGGTTGCTTACAAGGAAATTTGAGAGTTGATGTTGAACTTTTCTTGTGCACTACGTCTGTAGTTTGATGGGTGACCTCTAGTGGCAGAATTGTTTGGGCGCTTCCGTGCGTCGGAGGGCACGTAAAGCCGTCGGTCCCGGTTTTTACCATTTGGTAGCAGTCGTTAAGTCATGTCGGATGCCTTCGGGCGGCATAAAAATTTCCGACACTTGGGTTGGCCATTAACCGCTCCACCGATCCGCACTGGAGCAGCGTGGTGGAGTATGCTCTAGACCTCAGGTGTGAGGAGAGACCCGTGCTCAGTAGTGGGCCATTAATGGGTTGAAGCCAATTATTATTAGTAAGAGTCCTTTCTAATTTCATGCCAACACTACTCACCAGGCTCGAGGGTAATAGCACCTGTATTGACACTAAAATTTCATTGTTTTCAGATCTACTTTCCCTCGCGGCCGTAAAAACACTATCGGACGCGGGCGTGGGCTGCAACAACCTGGACTGGTGCGCGAGGTACCAGGTTCATATCAAGTGCAGGGGGGTGTTGGCGCTCAAGGGGTACGTGTGTAAGGCTACCCTGGGCAAACATGCCGATAAATAACTACCACCTTTCTATTTATTCCTTACATTGTTAACTTTTATTATGGTTTGGGTCTGTTAACATCAACTCAACTTTGACTTGATTTCGTTTCAACTCGTGAAAGCATTGAAATATAAGCCTTATGTCATGTTCTATACGGTTGAATTTCTAACGTTTACTTGAATAACAGATTAACGATTGAAGAAAGCTTCAATTGGGAGAGAGAGTTGACTGTAGGTATATGTTATACGTATAACTCTAATTCGGGCAAAAATCGGCCGTAACTGACACGAAACAAAGGTCATATTTCAATGCTCTCCTATGAGTCTATTTGGAATGTGTTAATAATGTTTTCAGGTTATCAGATACGATATTGTAGATCGCCAGTGATATTGGGGTGCAATAAATGGAAGGGATACTAATTCTGCTTTAATCTTCGTTTCAATGTAATTAGGATTGATTAGCTAAATTTACGCTTATTTATTGATCGACAACGCTTCGGTGACCACTTTGATACTGATGTCTATTGGCGACTCTTACCAATAATTATGTTAATCTCTAATAGATTACGCGGAAGTACTAACGTCAGTTATGCAAAACAATTGGTTCTAAAAGCAATACTTAACTATTTTAAAGTACGAAATGTTATAGTTTCGTATGATATCGTATCGGATAATCTGATTATACCTTTAATAGTGAAGCTGTATACGGAATATTACCAGATACTACAATACTATATTATTTACAAGTGATGTTGAGTAGAGATCGTTTTAACTGTAACAGGTATTCACGATTTGTAGGGTTCTGTATACAAAAGGTATGGTACCCTTGCGCTGTCTGTCACAGGACTGTATCTCTTGGAACGGGAACAGGTATACACGTCACAATTTTTTCAGAATATGTGTTACTGTGGCCGTTGTCACTACAAAAAATGATTAATGAACCTTATTTTTTTGCACATACATATACCAAATAATTAGGAGTTAATAATCAGGGGTACGGAGCCCTACGTGGGCGAGTCCGACTCGCGCTTGGCTGGTTGTGTTTAAACCGACCCTCCAGTACGTTTTACAGTTAAAATGATGTTTAAAATCTTATTAGTAATTATATCCTGTGATAATAATCTTGGTTGACGTCAGAGAATTTAAACAGCTTGCTAGCATAGCCCTGCAGTATCTTTGCAGGCTACCGGGCTGTTATTACGGCTATGTTAGACTATTAAAATATATTGGGTGCTATCCGTAAAATATGTCACACAAATTAAATTTTTGGAGGTCACACATTGTTAAATACGAGGTGTGACACCATTCCCATAGTGCACATTTTGAAATTATGTAATTGAAATAACCCTTCAAAAGTCATTTAGTTGTACCTATAATTGTGTTCAAAATCTCGTTTCATAAAATAAAAAATAAATTGACGTTTTATAAATTTTACAAAATGAAACAAATCAAATACTCAATACAAATAGTTTGTGTTAATTGATATTTTAAAGTTTTGCATTAATAAGTTTCGATAATATTTTAGCCATATATTTATACGTAAGACATCGCGAAGCTAATAATTTGTTCCTCCTTGTGTCACACAAAGTCACACTTAGTTGATCCCCCATTCCCCCATGTGTGATGTAATTTATGAATGGCATTGTGGCTATGTTTAAGGCAAAACGATGTTAAGGTTCGGCTGTACTATATACGGCTGAGATTCAAAAATCATTCTTAAGTTCAAAGAAAATTCATACTCAAATTGTGACTTCACTTGATAGTTACTTACTGAAATGAAATGAAATGTGAATTATTAAACTAAAATTTAATTAATGTATATTAGGGTGTGTAGTGATCGACGTTATTATACAAACAAATACAACAAGTAATTTCAGAATATTTAAGCCAAAATATTGGTTTTGCTATTAGTTACCAGTAATCTGCATTAATAGCTCATTTATTTAGTTTAGGCTATCGCTCAATTCGTTATTACTTAACGCTGTTAAATTACGAAAAAATAAATTAAATTCCAACATTGATGGTAACAGTCTTATAATGACAGTTTATAAATCTCAGTCCAATTATATCATGTATAAATACTGTACAGTCGTGTGAAAAGTGGTTTAATATTATTATTATTTTAAGACAAAATTGTGATGACCCATTAGAGTGACGCAAATGATTGCTGTGATATAATGCACGCGGTTTTGGATGTTAAACACAAGGAAATGGTAGTTGTTAAGGTAATAAATTGCACTCACATTTATATTTTGATTCGCGTCCATTGGGCGGTGCTCGCTTCGAAATGCGGTGGGAAATGTAACTAATAACGAATTGTGTCAGTACGTGACGTTTAAAATGTCGACGGAACCCCAAGTTCTGAGCTTCCTGTTTATTTAATAAATGTAAACGGATTAATCTGACCCTATCAAATACAATGTATTGATCGATACATTGCTTAAAGATAAAAACTTTAAAAGGCATTTAGTTCGTCATCCTACCTGCTAGGTGTCGGTATGAGCACATGTTAGCAACCTATCCAGTATAACATTATATGAGTAGATGCGGGATTGCTATTTTATTATTATATTTCCAGTTTCATAACAATTACAAACAAAATATAAACAGTTTTAAAGTATATATCGCCTTTATAAAGAATAAGATAAGATGGTCATAATTTATTAAAAGAAATATTATTTTCGGCGGTATGGACGGTTTTGCTTGTCAGCTGTAACAGAAAATGTTATGAACATAGGTTTATAATGATAACCAAGAACTAAGATATAAGTTCTAAATTGTATATCATATTAATTAATATATTGTTTAACCGTTAAAATATGTGCACTAGTGCTTAAATACAAATTGTAGTACTTATAACGATACTTAGGGCCAGTTTCACCGGTTCCGGATAAAGTTCCGGATAGCCCTAGGAATTTATCTGCCACTTAACAGTTGACGGAGCGGCAACGTCGCTTTTTGCGTTTCGTTACTACTACATAAATTATTGTCATTTGAAAATTATTTTGAAAACTTAATTAATAAAATACTTTTTGTTCAAAATAATCCAATTCGACTTTTTTAATATTTTCCAGTATAATTTTATCATTATAGAACGAAAATAGTAGGATTTATAATAATATGATGTACTACAGTTCAAATTCCAAATGTGTTATAGAAACGCCACTTGAAACATTTTTTATCCGTCAGATAACGCCTAACAGCCACTTGAACTGGCAGATAGCTTAACCAACACTTTTCTCTGTCACTTCTATCAGATTACCTGAGAAGCCAAAAAATGTAGTTTATCTGGGAGTTGAGTTCCTAGGGTTATCCGGAACTTTATCCGTAACCGGTGAAACGGGCCCTTAATATAAGTTTGGTTTTATAAATACGTAATCTCTTTTACTTGTAAAAAAATTGAATAGGTTTAAATCCTTTGAAATGGAATATATTGTTTTAGGAATTTTTGTATGTGGATCATTTGCGATCCCACTTCTGATTGTATTTATGTGATAGAAATATACATTGATTTCTGATAACCATTTGATTAATTTCTATTATTTGTAACTTATAAGTAGCTACCGGATAAGCAAATATATGATTTGTTGGTTTTCTGGGTAATTTGACATAAAGATAGCCCGGCAGTGACTTATATAAAAAATATATTAATATTAATTTGTTTCTATTTTATTTTATATATTAACGTGTTTATTTAAATTGTAATGTCTTAACTAAATATAATTATAATTCCAATATTTATTACTCTTGAATTAATTTATTTTAAATTAATAGTTATATAATTATGTACGACTTACATCTTTATATAAAACAGTATTTTAATTATAACATTCCCTGGATATAGAGCCTTGTTTATGCAAGGTTTATGTAACTGAAGCTTAAAGTTACCGATCAATATTAATCAACCATTAACTATTTAATTATACTTCTTAAATATACACTTTCAATACTTTGTCATTGTCATTATGTTTTGGAAAATACCTTCAAAATAATTGACAACATTTCAACAATTTTAAAGTGCTTAAAACAAAAGCAACATTTTTTATGTTCCTATCCTATGTGACTGTAATAAAAATATATTCATTTTTATTTTACTTATTTTTGAAAATAAAAATTAAATTTGTGACGTCATTTGGCGTTTACGACAATTTAGGATGAAACGAAATTCAAAGTGAAAATGTCGCAAAAAAATAATATGCGTCTTTTAAAAATATTTACATCTTTTACAAACTATGAAATGTTGTCAATTTTAACTGATTAGTTACATCTCTATTACTAAGATTAATAAGATATTACTGATCCTACTTCGAGTCCTATTTACAGCCCACCGGCCGTTGCCCGTAGATTCACTTAGGATGTTTATAGGACAAGATTATTTTATGCTTTTATCCTATATGAAGGGTATTTTATATAACTGTACTTATCATTATAGTGGTTGAATTTAACAACTAATACCTAACAGTGTCATAACTACTATTGTAAGACAAAAAAATCGAATTATGTTAAAAATAAAGTATTTACACCAAAGTGGATTTGTAATTATTTCCTGTTGACCTTTTCTTAATTGTTACAATTAAATTTTAGTGTTATCAGATGTCCCAATTTTCGCGGGTTATTCAAATTTATTTTTGTTCGGGTTTTCAATTTGCCCTTTTTTTAAGGTTCCGTAATGATGAAAAACGTAAGGGTAAAAAACGGAACTACATATTAATATGACTCCGTTGTCTGTCTATAACAGAGCTCTCTATACAAATTATTATTCTATTGAACGGAAATAGGATTCCTGAACTTTTCACAGAACTTAATAAGCAAATGGGTCTATGTAATGCTATGCCCATGCAACCCGCAATATGACCTGACATCGACGTGTGGCTTTGCTTGTTTTTAACGTTATACATATTGATAACACGATAATGAATATAATGATCCAATGATCGATGATAATATGTCCGTAATGATGAGCGCACTCACCTAATACAATATTCAATGTCTTGAAGACTCCTGTGCAAGGCGGGTGAATCGGTTGCTGTGGATTTGAGCGTTGATTTATATGGTACATACACAGACATTGGTAATTCGTTTCGGTAAGCTTGTGGTTGTGCCTATAGGTATGTAACTCATCGTTACCATTGCTATTCATTAATTTCAGGCTCTTCATAAATTTCATTTTATACCTTACCTCTACTTAAAGGCGCAGATGAGAAAAATTTAATCTTGATTACAGATTACGATTACATCTGTATGGAAATACCACAATACCCCTGCCAAGAACACTATCTATCTTGTTTCAAAAAAACTTGTTTTTTCAGAATCAGATGTAGTTAGCAGACTAATAAGTTTAATTTGTCTAGCTTTTATTCTTTAGATGTTATTTTCACCTAAAATATGTCGTAATTTCCCACCTACTCAACTGTAAAAACCTATAAGATACCTACATCCTGAAATCCTAGAAAGTTCAAATTTGGTAAGCAGAAAATTTTAACCCCTCTGGCGTAATCCAAACATAAAGTAGAAAATGTTCCACCAAGAACGATCTAACTACACTACCTACTCAGATATAAACTTAATCCGTGATTACATTTTGCCCATCTTTAATATCAAAGAATATAAGGGAGTGTAAAAGTGTAGGGAAGAATGGAAGAGAATAATTGCGTGGAACCGTGGATTAATTTGGGAAATGGGTAAGAAGAAGAAGCATTATTAGCAGAAGAATATTGCACCTAAGGCGGCAGCCTGCTCAGTTGTCAAAATAGTGTAGTACAAAACCAGAAATGAAAGCTAAAACGATAACGCGGTTGTCGCGAGCGATCATCGCCGCACGTTGTGCGTGACAGTCGTATGAAATGAAAGTTGACTTCGACATTGAACATGCGTCACATTTGCAATGAAATCCCGATCACTGTATATACCTAAGCTTCGTAAGTTTGTTTAAGTGCAGAAATACGAGTAGCAACAACTAAGAGGACTAGGTAACTATCATTAACAGTCCCTGCCCCAGTCCTTCCTACAAACGAACTGACTAACTAACGTTAATAACACCCTCTGCCCGGCTAACTATCCTATACAACAACAACAACAAACGAGCCACCTGATTTTAAGTAAGTGGTCACCGTCACACACCGTCACACACCGCGGACATCAGCAACACCAATGCATTGTCGGCCAAGGAAGAAAGAAGAGGAAAGAAAAGCAGTGTTTAGTTCCTTCGGTACTTCTTAATACCGCCCGAAGTCTCGACGATACCTGCTTAATTCACAATCATCATCACATTCATTGGCTCCCCCCCGCTATGTTATGTGAGCCAATGAATCTCATTGGTGGATTGCAAACGCATCCATAGCAACGTAGCGTAGCACGTCCTGGTGGAAAGTTGACCTTAAACTGACCTTAGGCTTCTCGCCCACGTCAGACTTTGTAGGTTGTAGGACACATAATCGGCCCGATTTTCCCACCGATGCTAAATGACCGTATTTCTGACCGACTTTTTGTAGGACGTGTGCTTTGCACTATTGCTATCAGTAACGTTCTATATTTCTCCTACCAAAAATCGGTCACCGATTATCGGACGTGGGCCAGAAGCCTTAATGAAAACAACTGCCGATACCCTCCAACGATGGAAACTAGCCATAGGCAGTTCAAGCTAACCAGGTAGTGAACATCCAGGGCCATTCCCCCGCAGGTCAAGTACCCCAGCAAAGACTGCGGTAATGATCATCGTAATTAAAGCGAAAGGAAGGACGTTACATATCGCGCCATCGAGAAAGCAAAAGTGCGACAATTTCATGCTTGTGACGCGCACGCGCTGAACTTAGGTCTAATGCGCAGGGAGGTACCGATAGCAAACAATTTTTAATTATTTTTAACCAGAACTCCAGACAGGCTACGTGATCATGCAAGTCTTATTCCGAAAGCGCTGACGATGGTAGGTATCTACTCATACATGGTCTATGTATACTGGGAGGGTCCTTTACCCGGGTGGGCTATTACCAGCCTACCACCAGCTAACCATATCTACCACCTGTCTTTTGATATCGAATACGAAATCCTTTATGATTATGTGCTCGAAGCTCGGACACTGTCTAAGAGTGTATTTAGTTATAATAGGACATACGTAATAAATATAAAATGATTTAGCAGTAATAGCCAAGTGATCTGGACGTTGGACAGTTGTACCCGAACAAGTGCGAGGGGCTAGGTTCAAATCCCGCACGCATCTCTAATTTTCAAAAATTGTTTCTGTTCTCACATTGTTAGACAAAACCCGTGCCCAGCAGTGGGACACTTATGGGTTACGATAATAATGAAATAATATTGGTAGATATGTGCCTGCAAAAATATCAACATGATATTAAAATTAAATCAATGTACAACGCTTCTGCTGACGGTACCATTGCGACAGTCGATGCGCGCGCGCAGATCTCGCCGAAATTGTCCAGCAATTTACCGCTTTCCATACGCTCCTCACTCGTTGTGCAACGCGTGCTCAGTAATTCGATTATCTAACCTTCCAATGAGGGTAGACCAATACTCGTACGCTAACAAGCTTCTAGTAGGTAATCTAGCTGTAATACGAGTATAGTTGTTAACATTGCCCATCTCTGGTCGTAGTATATAGTTACACTTACATAACTTATCTACAAAGTATCTTTTTTACAATTTGAAGTGAAAACTTCAATAGTATCGTTGCGATTTGGAATTCGATGAAATGGCAATGACGCGCAAATGCAACGAAACGGAAACGAAAAAGAAACAGACACATTTTAACGTGAGAGAAAATGAGATAGGAACATTAGCAAGAGTTAGAACTAAAGTTCGCTGCAGCGCTAAAACAATAGTTAACATCTAACCAAACTATTTTTTGAAGTTTCACTTCTAGCACGTGTGAATTGCACACATTTTGATTTTTTTATTCTATTCTACAGCCAACGAGTTATAGATTCAAGCCTGCTTATAAACAATACGCGGACCACCCTCATCTCTTATGCCTTGACGCCATTTATATTCAAAGCATGCGGCTGTAAGGAGCCACTACGAAATCAAGCGAATAACTTTATAATTGTGAATTAAAATAAAAAGGGGTTAGCAGGAAACCGGATATTGCCTTCCGTGGCGACCCTTCACTTCCGCCGAGCGTTTTTTATGTTGGCAACTGTGACGACACAAATATTGCATTTATATTCAATTGGTTATGTCATCTTAGTTATTTAGAATTTATGCAATGGATAAGTACATCGTTAGTAAGTATACCTAGCCCTTGATATTCTCATTAATGGGTGAGGATTTTTTCTAGATTCCTTCTCACAAAGATGAGACCTACCACCTACACCCACCTACCTCCCTATTGCCTCAACAGCAATAGGTAGGTAGCATGTAGTAGTAGTAGTAGGTGTGTAGGTGTGGTAGTAGGTGTGCATTAGTAGGCTTCACACGCCTTTGGGAAGAATATGGAGAACCCCATGTTTGTATAGGTAATCAACCATTTCTCAGATAGATATAAGTAGATACTTATCAGATGTGATATTTTTTTAATTCCCGGTAAAGTGGACATTTCAGACACCACTTTTGTATGAAAAGAAAAGCTCAATAAAATATGTAGAGACAAAGTAAACATGTATAAAATCAATAATATTTTATTTTTTTAACTCTTAACGATGAATTTATCGCAATACTTTTTAAAAGGTGGTAGAGCCTAGAGTAACAGGTATTAGGTAGGTACCACCACCCGCCACGGCACCTAGTACCATTTTCATTGCGTAATAATTGTTTAAACAGCAATTGTGTTTACACTTTTATACAGGCGAACATATCAGTCCTCAAGGGTAGCAACACATCTGTAACCGAATTAGAACAAGACTTACTAACAGCTACTAACTAGACTACTAACAACAACTAATGACGAACAGGTAAAGGACTTATTATTTACATGACGATTTCTGTTAAATTGCACTACCCGTAAGCAGTGTTTAAACTTCGTTCCAATAAGTAGGTAAGTACTTACCTAACTATTAAACTTACGAATAAGTATTATGTAATTTCTACGCTCGTCGTCGTTTCGCTGTGCAATATTTTCGCTGAAACTGGGGAAAATGCGCGCCGTAAGGGTTGCTTGATACTAAACTACGGGAGAGTGCTTCTAAAAAACAGCGAACTCCAGAGACATCTACACAGTGCTTAGAGTATATATTAGGGTAGACACAGTGTATTTGAAAACAGGGCAATTCCCCAGCTTGTAGGTACCTACCCTAGTAGGTATTTTATTTGTAGGTACTATTTTTATGAAAAGAGAAAACCCGCCCTCACATCGCTCCGGGAAACCTGTCCCTTGGTATACCTTTTTTTTTTTTTGTTTTCGAGGGGGAAACCTTCAAAAGGTACCCGGCGCCGTGGGAGCGACGCCGGGGTATGTGGGATTTTTACCGCACTAAAACCCCCCCGGTGGCCTTCCTCAGCGCTGTTTGGAGGACTCCGGGATCTCCAAAGGAACGCAACCGGAGTCCTCCAAGCGCAGTGCCCTTATGTTGGGCTCTACCAACGAGGGGATAACATCCCCTCGGTAGCCTTCGCTGATGTTTACGACGGTATGCGGCCACACATACCGTCGTCCTTCTCGGGGCTGTTGGTGAGCGGTTCGAGCTCCCACTCTTGCCGCCCGCAGCCCCAAAGCCCCCTTTTAGTCGCCTCTTACGACAGGCAGGGGATACCGAAGCTCGTATTCTGGTCCCGAGCCACAGGGACTGTCCCTTGGTATACCTACACTTGAAAATTGTTGCCAACCGTACTTTAATATTATATAGTCTTGTACTGTATTTCACTCCGTACTATATACTGTTGAAGAAATATAATTATAACACGCGAAAATACTATATTTCAGTATAGTTCAGTAGGATCAATGTTTATATTTTGCGACACTAAAATTAATAAGGATGCAAGAAGTGCAAAAAAAATAGTTTTTAATGTTCAAAAAAATTAAGTAAAAAATATAACCAAGTATATTTTTTAATTTTCCCATAAAGTATGTACTTACCTACTATATTTTTAAGCGTTTTTGTTTATACTCGTAGTTTTCTTTCGTTGGCAACTCTACTTCAAACTGACATAACTTTTTTATTTATGAACTGATTGAAATAAAACAAATCTTAAGTGAAGCTTACCAAATACATTAGTTAACCGCAACCAAATTTTTTAGCCGTTTCTAAGATTAGCGCACATAAGCACAAACTAACAGACAAACATTCTAATTATCATTGTTTTCGGTTCTATTGCGATAATATTTATTTTTCATATACTTAGGTACTACCTATATTCCAGGTAGAGCGATAGAAGATGTAGGTAGGTAGGTACATACATAGGTAGGTAGTCACCGGAGTCGAAAGTGAAACGTTACGAAGACGCTCCATGTCACAGAATGATTGCGTCTCGTTTACCGTCTCGGCTTTTGTAATGAAATACCTACAGGTACCTTTATCTAGGTATTGAAGTGAAACTCCTACATCGACATAAGGACCTACTCGCGAGAAAATTCAATGTACACGTCACAGTTATTTTGAAACGGAAGTTGCGTAATAGGTACGTTTGTATTATGTTTCATAAACAAGAAGGTAAACTTGTGGTACACAACTTGTATTCAGTAGTTAGGTTACGTTAGGTTAGAATAGCCATTTTTGTGATTTATTAACAGTTAGGTAATGCAAAAATAATATTAAAGCGAGACAATACAAGGCTTCCCGATCATTCTACACTAAAATATTAATAGCTAAATAATACTGTGGTTAATTAAATAAACAATATTTTTCATGAAAGTAAGTAATTGTAGCGAAACTTTAACTTGGGCCAAATGCGGATTGGTACACTTTACAACACTGAAGTTTTTTTTCCTCATGTTTTCCTTCCCCGAAGCAAGAGATCATTATTAATTATTATTAATAATTAATTTCTAACACGCACATAAAAGTTTTAAAATTAGAGATGCATGTAGGATTCGAACTCAGGACCCATTGATCGAGAGTCCAACCTCCAAACAACTTAGCTATTACTGCTTGCAATTCACTACCTATATTAATTATCCCAGTCCCCATTGGAGTCTTGTTCTAAGTCAGTCGCAGTTGTCATTAGCGGCAGCGGAAGGTGCTGCTGCACGCTCGTTTGCTACCTTAATTCCATTCAAAAAATTAATTAAGTAGGTAGGTATATTCATTAATTAATTTCTAGTAGGTACGTAGATTAAAAATTGTTGGCGTCGACAGCAATCGTTAAGCCATATCGGAGGTCTTCAAGCGACTTAAAACTTCCGATAGGTCTCTACTTGGGTTGGCCCCTTTCATCTCTACCAATCCACACTGAAGCAGCGTGGCTGAGGATTGTCTAGGCCTCCTCAGGCCTAGGCCTGCTGAGGAGAGACCTGTGCTCAGTAGTGGGCCATGAATAGCTTGAAGCCAGTTTACAAATTCATTGATAATGAGGACTTTATAAACGTAACAAAACTAAGAAGACAAAATAATGGTTTTAAATTTACTTACCTATTAGATAGGTGGGTAAGGCATTATCGCAGAAACACATGATAAGTTTACCAAGTGTCATGTATTACACTGATAGCCAAGTGGTTTCCGAACAGGTCCAGGTCAATACTGCACGCTCCTCGAATTAAAAAAATATTTAGGTAGGTATGTGCGTATTAGAAATTCATTATTGCTTTTTGCTTGATCAGTGTGGACTATGGACTTGGTACTGTCTCTAGCGGTCACATGGAAGAAGAACCAAGTCCAGCAATGGGTCAGGGTTAAAAACATTATGGAGAACTCTCAGATGTGCAGGTTGCCTCAAGATGTTTTCCTTCACCGACGCAAGTGATAAGTAATTAATTTCTAAAAACGAAACGCACATTTTTTTTAATTAGAGGTGCGCGCAGGATTTGATCCAAAGCCCCCTTTTAGGGATTCCAATTTGAAAGTTCAAAGAATTCGGTCTCAGTGGTCTATCTACACACATACCTATCTCTACATTTAGGTGATTTAGGTAAGTACCTATAGCACACACAGAGATTAAATATACCCAGGTATGTTTGTAGGTAGGTATACTTACTTATACGAAATTGAATATTTTAAAATCTCATTAAAATTAATTACAACTAACAATTTGTTGAAGTTATAATATAATAAAATAATAATACTTAATTCATTACTTGACGTCAGAGTTATAAATTAAATTATGCAATTTATATTTATAATAGGTACCTAAAGTAGTAGGTAAGTACTTACCTAGGTACTATCAGCAGGATAAGTAATACTTAATTTAATTAAAAATTAAAGGTTAAGCCTTAAAGTAAATGAACATATTCAATTAATTATTTAAATGATACGCTATAATTACTTGAGACAATATTTTTAAAACTAAAGATAACATCGTCAAGATGAAAAAATAAGTTAAGAAAAACAACACGACACACAATCACACAACAGATCTCGAGATACGATATATAGAGTCATACAGACTGAAGTTAACATTCAATAAATAATGTAAAAAAAAACTTGAAGTGCTATGTAAAGCAAGGTAACTACGATTTCCTCCTACCTACGAAAATTAACCGATCGCGTCTGGGAAGATCCAAGTACGGCCACGTCTACATTTTGGTCCATAAAGATGTAAACATAACTTTGTCTCGCTTCAATATATTCCATAATACCGTGCGGGAGAGAGACGAAGCTAGACGTGCAGTCTCGTGACTAATGAAACGTGTCGACTGTCCGGCTGCGCCTACGCATCGAAAATCATCTTGCGCCGAAATCATCTCAACAATTGTGTCGATTTTACTAAATTTTGTCAAGTTATCACAATGCCTATAATTCTTTTGTCTCACGGCTCAACTCAACAATATAATATCGTGCCAAAATTAACATATTTTACCTATATTTTTATTAAAAATATAAACTTGGAGATAAATACAATCAAATTGTCACTGTAAATCGTAAGCTCTAAAGCTCGAAACAGAACAGCTTTACGTAAGTTGTCTGCTTACCTTTTGGCTCTGTGTCAAATGATCGAGAACTCTATGAAATCAGCTGAAGAAATAGTGTTGTCTTCTTCGTGTAGAACACAGAATGTACAAAAGCGAAAGAGATAGATAAATGTTTCCCCGGACGTCTTCGTATTTCATGCATTCATTTGTTGAGTCAACAGGTTAAAATAGCAACCTTTGGTACACATTGTTAATAATATTATTATCTTTTGAGAGTATGAATGATTAAAATCCATATACGTGCATATTATAATAATTAAAAATATTAATATAACACACATATTTTGCTTTAGAGGCTTATTAACAAGACAATATTTAACATATGATACGTCGCGATTAACGACCTCTAATATAATATATTAACAATATTTCGTCGATTGCATTATTATGTTAATTGTAGATTTTAAAAAAGTGGCTGATTCAAAAAAGGTCATTTTCATTACAAACAGGAAGCTGTACAAATGTACTGTATATGTATGTACCTATGTACAAAATAAAAGTATAGCTTCTCACTACGACCTTTTTGGCCTTTAAAGAAGGTGTATATAATATGTATTATATCATCAGGATAAATTAATGTTTCTTCACAAAGATTGTAAGCTGGTGTCATACGTGTGAGATTACATTCGGACCTATAGCATAATCTATCTCAAATTACATGCAAAATATCTACATCAATAATGTTTCGACTGTCATCGTCTTTCTGTGACTTACTAATTATTTTATTTTTAATTTAATAGTTCATATATCACAAGAGCGGAAGTATTTTAATTTTATCTTTACTTTTACTTTACTCTTTTTTTTAGCCATGCTTTACTTAAACTTTTTTTCGAAGATAGATTTTTCTAAGACGAGAAATTTGACATAACGTAACGAGGACGTATGTATTTTACGACGGGTTTTCCTATAAGCACATGACGTTACAATAAAGGTTGTCGTTCCCTGCCGCGCGCACGGCTCGTGTAGCGCTGCGCGTGCGCCGCAGTTGATCGCGCTCTCCCAACGAGGATTGATTGCGCGTCGCTCTAAAAAAAATTACTCCGAACTTTTAGCGAACACTCGCATTAACCTCCCCTACCTTTTATCCACCGACTCGAACTAACGTTTGTGTGTATAATCTGTGATAAATTAAATTCGTGAAAATATTATAATATTTCATGAAAATGTGCTATGTTGTAAAATTTGTGACAAGTTACGGTTAAAGTTCAGCGCTGGATGGTCGATACGGTTAAGGGATTCGTTGGTGTTGTAAATACTCTTGTGGTCTGTGGACGAATTATTTATCTGCGACAATTCACTGGTGAGATATTTTTAAAATATTTTACGTACTTAGTTACTAATCGGACTTATTTAGTCTGCAGATATGATTTTTTGCTAATAAGATACTTTACAATAAAATTTAATTAACAAAAGTAATTTAGGTATTTAATGATTTATTTTATAGGGCTTTCTTGTTATTAATCTCTTTAAAAGTTTTAATTGTTGGATCATAATAGTTCACATGATTGTAGGCATGTACATAATTTGTGTACACTTATGTCTTTATGTACAATTGTATTATTATAAGATATTCTTAGATTGAATACCTGATATAAAATAAAAAAATAAAAACAAAATTGATACTTAGTTACCTACCACCTAAGTTTTCGTATTTTTACCGGCCTCACTGTAATCGCTTGGAAAAACATGCGAAAATTAAGTACCTATAGAAGTAAAGTTTGAATTTTCAGTAAACTTGGTCAAAAGCTTAGGTCAAAAGTTTGTAAATCTTATTAACCAAAACATTTTATCCAATGAAATTTTATTTCTTTTTAGTCACTGTATGTAATGTTAATGTATTATGTATTTTATACCTTACAAATCTTACAATATAGGTACTTAATGAAAAAAAATACGTTTTACAGGTTACATTATTTTCAGTAGTTTACTGAAATATGTACCTACCTAAACGGTTTTTTAAATAACATTGCCTTCGGTTTATACTTAATTTAATTGCCTTACTTATGCGTTGGTACCTTGGTACCTACTTGCAAATAATCTGTTGAAGTAGATATTTTTAGTCTATTAGGTTTAAATATGTATTGCTTTGTAACTAAACTAATAAGTTACAGATTTAGATTATTTATTTAGGTGGATATTTTTCGTTTGGAAGTCGTTTCAATTCTTTTTAGGTTTTTTACAGTCCATTTACTTATTTTTAATTTTCTCGATATAAAATGCCTCCCCATAGTATACCTACTTACTTAGCGATAGATTCGCTTTTATGCGATATTTTACAGTGTCTATTTAGTAAGAAACGATTACTGTACAGTATGTACCATAGAGGGCGTGATAGTAACATTTCTAAATTTAAAATCCGATTAGATACTGTGTAGTATAGTGTAGGTAAATCTCGAATCTTATCAAAATACACCAAAAACACAAAAAATTTAGGTAAAAGAAACAAAAAAGATAAGGAAACAAGATCGTTGCTTATTTTGCAAATAAACCATTCTAACAAGTAGGTAGGTAGAATAGTTTTTGTTTTAATAACAATATTTCATTAAGTACTGTAATTAATTTACCCAAAACGAAATGTCAAATATCAAAAAAATAACACAATAAAATCCGGTTTATAAGTTTCAACTTTCAACGATTGACTTACCGCATTATTTTTATTAAGGCTCGATTTTTCTAATCGAAAATTAATGATTGGGTTGCTGGTAGCTATCATCATTTTACCGTCGTATTATATTAGCAGTGTATATACAAATACACAATATAACGTCGTATATATTAGCAGTAGTATTATAGTAGCAGTGGGAATCAAGTGGCTTGAACGTGGGACTCCCGAACACGGGTGACTGGGTTCGAATCCATTGCGCACTTTAATTTTCAAAAATATCTTCTCATTATAAAATTATTGCCACTTGCTACCGTGGCGGAAAATATCGCGAGGAAACCTTCAAACCCGATAGTTCTCAATGATGATCTCGAAGGTGTCCGAAGGTGGTGAAGATCGAAGTCTACCACTACCACTCCTCACTTGGCCACTAGTTGACTTCGCCCACACCCTGTGAGAGGAGACCCGACATCAGGAGGACAGTTATGGCCATTGGTTGCAATGAGGAAGATATGAAGGTTCACAAAGAAATCCGTGTTCTTTATTTTTCTGTTATAATCCAAAGGTTTGTTGGACATCCTTGTGTCCACTTTGCACGTGCATTTACACAATTTACTCTTCACTTTTCTACATGAAATGCACGTATGATAAGATAGTCCCGTACACTACGTGTTGTGTACATTGCGAATAGTTAAAAGTAACTAAGAGAATTTTGTACACTATTAGATTTAACCACTGCTGATAAATAAATAGTTTCATATAGCTAGATAGTATTTAGGTATATGAAGTTATATCCAAAACCAAATGGAATGATATTATAAGTAAAAATTGCGTTTAAATAGGTAGGTAGATATAATAATACCGTAGGTAGGCTTGGATATCTATTTTTAAATACATAATAGGTACCTACTATTGGACGATAAGGTTTGTTAATTAAGTATGTAGATACCTACGAGTATATACCTACCCACTTTTAATATTAAAAATATCCTGAAGTTTTATAAATGAAGATGATTCATAAAATAATTATTCATTTAATGCTTCGTTTTAATTATTCGATGAATGTTAAACCGATTTAATTAATAATTAAAATAATTTAAAAAGTTTCAATAAAAAATCAAGCAATTGACAGTAAAATTTGGCTAGAAAGTAACTAATAATAATAGAATAAAATAGTTTTATTACAATAACTCACAAGAAATTTATTTAACATGGAACTCTAACGTCGGGCAGCGTGCAGAGCAGACGTGTCATTAGATATTTTATTCTCACTCGTGACAACCGCTAACTTAATCTGAACCATAAATATTACAGCTAAAGTACTAAAGTGCATTGTACCTATCTGTGCTCATTGTTACCTTACGTTTTTAAGTTGCGATCGTATCGTGCGTAGTTCTTTGCAAACAGTGTGTGGAACAATAACACAGATCAACTCAACATGCTACCGATGCGTTCACCTACTAGAAGTGACATAAGCGCGAGGCGTTGTGACTCACAGCCCGATTTAACGAATAGTGGTGAGTCGTTTGAATCTTGCGATATCCAAAACATTACTCACCGTAACAAGAGAAGATATCCTGAACAAGATGAAGCTATTATTGCTATTAAGGAAGAAGTAGGTGACATTAAAAACCAAATGGTACAAATAATGACTTTATTATCTTCGTTAAGCGCAAGTCAAAAAGAATTTATGGATAAATTATCAAAGGATATGACTACCATGAAAGAAGAAATAAGCAACATAAAATCTACCGCCAACAATTTAATCGAAGAACAAAAGGGAATAAAATCAGACATGTCCACAGTTATGAGTAAATACACTATGACAGAAAATAGACTTGCAACTGTGGAGTCTGAAATGAAGCTACTAAAAAGTGACCCAACTGCTTCCACCTCAGCCGCAATTAAATCGACTGAAGCAATAATGGAAGAAATAAGAGAGCGAGATAGAAGAAGGAAAAATATTATTATAAGTGGGATTCCTGAACCAACATCAGCGCGAAATGAAGAAAGAGTCGAGATGGATAGAAGAGAAGTCATGAAAATACTGAAGAAAATATATCCTGATTGCTCGGAGCCACATACACTAATGCGCCTTGGGAGGTATAATCCATCAAAAAGCAGATCGATAAAAATTTCCTTTAAGTCTCATGAAATATGCACACACATCTTGAAAAATAAGAATAATACACAAATTGACAACATAAAAATATATTCAGATCAAACACCACAGCAACGAGACTTTCTTAGAAAGATAACAGAAGAACTTAAAACTAGATTGAAAAATGGAGAACAAAACCTGACTATAAAATATTTGAAAGGTGTACCAAAAATTATTGTCACACATCCAAAAAACCCACCGCCTGCAAAAAACTGAGATCCGCTGATGATACGCCTACTCCCCAGACACATACAAAAAAACCTATATCTAATAATAACACTAATACCTACCAGATTGCTAAAGACTACGACTGTATTGTCACAACAAAGAAGTCACTTAGATTCTTATATACAAACATAAGAAGTATTGTAACACCAGGAAAGTTTGATGAACTCCTATGCATTGTCAAATCATTCAAAAATGTCCTACATTTCATCATTGTGACAGAAACATGGATTAAAAATGATGACGAAACTAAAAGATTTGAGATACCAGAGTATACTCATTACTATAATTATAGGTCTCATGCCAGAGGCGGCGGAGTGTCAATTTACGTGCATAATAACCTTAAACATAGTTTAATTGAAGATATGTGCTTCAACGAAAACCACTTTTTATGGATTCATGTTGAAAACTATTCGTTAGATATAGGAGTAGTATATAGAAAACCAGACAGTAATATTAAAACCTTTCTCGATAAATATTCAGAACAACTTAGTAAAATGAAAAGATGCATCGTTTTTGGTGACTTCAACATTAATCTACTGGCTTCGGGATCAGAAAAAAAATCCTACAAAGATTTACTCCAAGAAAATGGCTTCAGAATTATGAACAAAATTGACTCAACATACTGTACCAGAGAGACTTCTACCACCAAAACCATTATTGACCACGTGTGCTGTAATTTAAAAGAGATCAATTTTCACCAGGCACTCATAGAAACATCTATATCAGACCATAGACAATTGTATTTTGAGTTAAAAAGATACCAGTCAGTACCTCCAGAGAAAATCCCATATGAAGCTATCGATTACACAAAACTTTATATGACGATGTCTAACAGTATAAATAATAAAAATTCACAATTGCGATGTTTAGAAGAAAGACTATTAACAAGTACAGCTAAAAGTAAGATGATAAAATACAAAATTCAAAATGCCCCAAGACAAGATTGGATTAATCAAACGATAATTAATGAAATAAATTGCAGAAACCTACTATGGAAAGAACATAAAAGTAACCTAGACGAGATGCTAAAACGTGAAGAATTTATAACAAAAAGGAATGAGGTCACAGAAACGATACAACGAACAAAAAGTATATATTATCTGAAATCTTTTCAAACATGTAGCAAAAATCAAGCAAAAATGTGGGCCCTAATTAATAATCTCTCAAGTAACAAAATAAAGCGAAACACTGGACCAAGCAGGTTGCTAATTGATAATGAAAGCATCTCCGATGAATACAAGATCTGTGAATGTTTCAATGACTATTTTTCTAATATTGGACTATCTTTAGCTAATAAAATTAAAAGAGCAAATCCAAATTATGATGCAACATTAAGCGTAGATAAAACTATAACACATACAATCAGTCAATTTTCTTTCTCAAATACAGATGAAATAAGTAAAATAATAGATAATCTAAATAGTAATACTAGTTCTGGAATTGACGGTATAACCACAAAGTCTATTAAATGTGTCAAAAATCTCATAATTAATGAACTTACTCAATGCATAAATTATTGCCTAGACACAGGCGAATTCCCTGATAGTCTTAAAGTTGCGAAAGTTACCCCAATCTACAAGGCGGGAAATAAAACAGACCCAGGTAACTATCGTCCTATTTCAGTACTTCCGATTTTTTCAAAAATTTTTGAACGGGTTTTTTACAATCGCCTAGAGCAATATCTGACTACTCTTAACTTTATTTATGACAAACAATACGGCTTCAGGCCGAAGTCAAACACACTTTCGGCTACGACAGACATAGTTACTAAAATAATGATAAATATTGATAAAAAAAATATTGCTGTTGGGGTATTTATCGATCTAAAAAAAGCATTTGATACGGTAAGCCATAATATATTGCTCAAAAAATTAAATAACATTGGTATAACTGGTGTTGCACTTAGCATTTTTAGATCATATCTTAGTAATCGCTATCAGGTAGTTAAAATCGGAAAGACTCAGAGTAGCCCCAAAAATATTAACTGCGGTGTCCCACAGGGGTCTATTTTAGGACCATTATTATTTTTAATATACATAAACAATATTAGTCAAATTGGATTACAAGGTGAACTTTCTTTGTATGCTGATGACACTGCTTTATTTTACTTTGGCCATTCAATTGTAGACATTATAAAAAGTGCTCAAAACGATCTGAATATCTTGAACACGTGGTTTCAAGATAATCTACTCACTATCAACATTTCTAAAACGAAATACATAATATTCGCTGCAAAAAATAAAAAAATTACAGATTATCCTCCGTTAAAAATAGACAACATAGAAATTGATAAAGTAGATAGCGAAAAATATTTAGGTTTAACACTTGATAGCTCTTTGTCCTGGAAACCACATATCAGTCAGATAAAAACAAGATTAACCACTCTCACAGGCATACTCCGTGGCATTGTACGATGTCTTCCTCGCAAAGTGAAGTACTATATCTATAACTCACTTATTAAATCACACATTGACTACCTTATAGAGATTTGGGGCACAGCAGCAAAAACAAACTTATCGGTTTTACAAGTAGCGCAAAATAAACTTTTAAAAGTATTGTTCAATTATGATTTTTTAACTCCTACAGTAAAAATATATAAAGAAACAAATATAATGAACATTATACAAAGTTACAAATACAACACGTGCATTTTAATTAGAAAAATTCTTAACAGGGACATACACACACATATAACATTTACTAAGAAATCACAATTCCAAAAAATTCGACTTAGAAAGGCTGATCATATTGTATTACATGCACCGCGAACACAATACGGAAAACGTAATATTTTGTATGAAGGTGCTCAATTATACAATAAGCTTCCTCTGGATATAAAACAAGCTAAAACAATATTATCATTTAAAAAGCTTCTAAAATTTTATATCCTAAATAAATCATAATAAAATATAAATAAAATTCCTTAACATTATAAATAGATACTTACATTTATTTCATATCTTTCCTATTAAATTCCCTATAGATAGCAAAAAGAAAAAAAAAATAATATAAAACAAAATAAGAATATATATAGATAATAAGAATATATAAGAATGTACCTATATATTAAAAAATATTCAAATGAACTTTTCATTCATAGCAAACATACTACGCTCAATGTCGCATCTAGTACCACGTACTTCGCTAACTCTGTGTATCAGTGAATAGCAAAGAACTGTTCTACTAATATTTTTGTGTAACTACCCTCTATTATTTTATTGTACGCTATGCCCTTAACATGTAACTAATATGTTGTGTTTCTCAAGTAAGTGAATTTGTAATTCTTTTTGAGAAATAAAGATTCTTAAACCTCAAATTGCTTATAAACGCATACTTACACTAGTGGACCGCCCTCGCTTCGCTTCGGAAAGCTTGACATTAAGTATTTTTACATTTTTGCAACATATTTCTAATACAATGAAGCTCCTATTGGTCGTAGCGTGATGTTATATAGCCTATCGCCTTCCTCGATTCATGGACTATCCAACACAATAATATTTTTTCAATCAGAACCAGTATTTTCTGATATTAGCTCGTTAAAACAAACAAACTCCTCAGCTTTGTGATGTTAGTATAGATTTTGAACTACAGACTGCACTAAGAATATACTTACTTTTTTATGGTATTAAGGTAGCAAACCAGCATGCAGCACGACCTTCCGCTGCCGCCCATGACAACTGCGACAGAATAAGACTCAAATGGGGACTGTGTTAGAACATTAGCTGGTTAGTTTGTAAGTATGCAGACTTGTGTTGCAGAAGTCTGGATACCCTTTTGGAAACGAATTAAGCCTTAAATAATTTATTTAATACAATTAATTTACGTTTTAATGATGAATTATGATTACCAATAACGACATGTAATTTATTTCTACCTATTATTACAATATTATTCATAAAGTAGGTACAATTTAAATGTTATAATCTTTCTTATTAAACAATTACATAACTCAAAAGATTCCCAGCCTTACTGGGAAAAGATTCTAGGTATTTCAAAATAGTTATTCACTAAAATCCCCCAAGCAATGGGCAAATGGGAAAACTCCGATGTCCACGAAACGCACGAAAGCTTTGAGTGTGTAGAGCTCTTCAGTGAAATTGGTCTAGGGCTTTTTCTACGCAAAGGAACACTTTTTAGTTACGCCTCGTAGACAGTTCTACTAACCGTAAGCAAAACGAATCGTTTTTCTAGTATAGGAACCGATCAAATTTTAATAAAGTTCCGTCATACAATTTTTGACGGATACGTAGTCCGTGGTTTGACCACAGATTAACTTCAGAGACAAAATTATATATTATAAAAAAATGTCTCCTGTATGTTTTACTAGTTAAAAACAACAAAAAATTTTATAACATTTACTACTTTATTTACATTTTTTTAATTTAATTTACAATTACCACCACGAAACAAAGCTACCCCTAGAATTAGAAATTTGAAACAAAAAACATGAAAACGTATCGTTTACAAAGTACGAGGGGGGATCAAAAAGTAATGATAATCAATATGAAATAAGGATATTTTAACTAAAAAAAAATCTATTTCTCTACATAGTCTCCTTGCAAGTCAATACATTTAGTCCATCTTTTTTCTAAACCCATAATTCCCTTTGAAAAAAATTCTTTGTCTTGACCCTCCAAAAACGCCTCTACGGCAGTCATCACCTCGCTATCGTCGTCAAATTTTCTGCCTCGGAAGTATTCCTTGAGCCGAGGAAAGAGGTAAAAGTCACTGGGAACCAGGTCTGGCGAATAGGGTGAGTGTTCGAGCAATTCGAATCCCGTTTCTTGAATGGCAGCCATCGCAACGGAGGCTTTGTGAGACGGTGCGTTGTCTTGTTGAAACAACACTCGAGCTCGGAGTTTGCATCGTATTTTTTCTTTGATGACCTCTCGCAATCTTCTTATTTGGTCTGCGTAGTAAGAGCCTGTAATAGTGGCTCCTTTTTTCAAGTATTCCACCATTATAATTCCTTCAGCGTCCCAAAAAAGGGACGCCATAACCTTTCCTGCCGAACTTGACACCTTGAATTTCTTCGGCGTCGGTGAAAGGCTCGTTTCCAAGTCATTGACTTTTGTTTGTTTTCCGGATCAATATGATGGATCCAGGTCTCATCCATGGTCACGACACGAGACAAAAAAAAAATCTGATCCGTCTGGAACTTTACGAGATTCGCCCTCGAAATTTCGACTCGATTTTTCTTTTGCTACTCGGTTAACATTCTCGGCACCCAACGCGCAGAGACCTTTTTCATATGCAGTTCGTTCGCAAAGATTCTTTGAACACTGCCATATGAGATCCCTGTGACCTCAGCTACACGCCTTATGGTCACTCTTCGATCTGCCAATACGACATTTGCGACTTTTTTAACGATTTCCGCATTGACGGACGTGGATGGGCGTCCCTCACGATGTTTATCTTCTGTGGATGTTCTACCCAGCTTGAACTCCTTTGCCCAGCGCTCAACTGTGGAATATGGATGAGGAGAGTCCTAAAATGTTTCCACTAGGTCGCAGTGTATGTCTTTGGTAGACATTTTTTTCAAACAGAGGTACTTTATGTCAGCTCTGATTTCGTTTTTCTCCATTTTGATGTTTACTCTCCGACTGTTCGTATTCAAATGAATGTACCTCACGGAAATCGTGGCCTATTTATATGATATTTTTATGCTGAACTAGTAGATATATGAGGAAGCAAAAACAATTTTTTTCATATTTTTATATGCTCTATAAATATCCGATTCTCATTACTTTTTGATCCCCCCTAGTATACACTAGGTATACAAAATTCAATAATATATTGTACAGTACAAGTAATTATACTTGGACTGTATAATTTGAACGCTATGTACCTATATCAGCCGCGAGCGATGGCGACCTTTCCCCCACATTTGAATATGTATTGGAGACATAACATGGTTGAATAAACCTGTAGCTTGAGGTAATGTTCCATCCATTTGGAACAAATTTTACTACCAAAATTAAAACTAGTGGGACTTTTTAGTTAATTCAGTAAATAATAAAATAAACGATGACACACTCATATCCACTAAGATTCCCTGTGTCGTATTTAACAGACAACACAAACAAGACATCGCTAACTAACCTAACGCAAAATATTAATCTAGCACAAAAATATCTGTCCCGACTGGGAATCGACCCCGAGACCCATTGTTTTGCAGGCAGGTTCACTACCAAGCTACCAACTAGATTAGGGGGTCGTCAAAGAAATATTATTCAATGTGTAAGTACCTATACATAGTCTCATGTACGAATAGAGGGTAGTTAATTAGTTATGTATCGTCAGTCTTGTGACAGACACGGGCACGAATTGACGTACGCTCTAGCTGCTACCACACTGCTACGCTCTAGCTCAAACATGTACAAGTGAGCCAGTGACTGTGTGTGTGTTATCTCATGTCTATCTAGGAATACCATACGGATTCTCGGACACATTCAGCACTATCTTTTTATGCAGCTTTAAACTTTCAACTTTCAACCCCTATTTATCGACCTCAGGAATATTATTTCTTAATTTCCAATATTAGCTTCCGTCTTCTATTTATATACTATCGTCCTGCCCAATTACATCTTCATAGGTCAAGTATTTTCCGAGATTTCGTGATTAGTCATTTAACGAATCTTTTAATAGATAAAGACAGATTTTATTGTTATTAAGGATTCATAAATATAATGTACCTAATTCCACTTATGCAAATACCACCAATTAATACGAGAACATAAGTAGTACCTACCTACCACATAAGTATCCATTAGTACATTACTGTATGTAGCTGCATAATGTAGTTCTAACGGCAAACACATACATATAATTAAAACTCAATAATTAAGTATTCATACATTATGTGCCACAATAGTATATAAATGTATTTTGTTACCTAATTAGAGATGTTTAAAATCGCGTTTAAAATAAACATTTGAATTTATTTATATCGACTCAAAATACAGTCAACGATTTTCAAATAACAAAAAAAAGGACTTAAAAAGATTATTCATTTAATATTATCGATTTTAAAAGTTCTTGTTAATAAGTTTTTAATGATTAAAACCACTGGCAATTAACAATAATATGAAAATATTGCCCTATATTATTTACACGGTATTACTTGTTACATTTTTTCAAAGTTTCACATTATCACAGTATCTTTAAAAAAACATCGCCGATGCGTCGTTCCGAGAAAAAAATATGATTCGTTGTGTTGAATTTTGATTACGGACAGAAATTTCTAGGTTATATTTCATTGACGTAATTGGTCGCTCCAACCATTCTATTTGTGGGCAATATCATCATAACTTCAGCACTAAAACTGTGTTGTTTTTGTCATATACCTCGGCTGTCTGGGTTCGAGTCTCAGCACATCTGTAAGTTTTCTTTCAATTTTCGTTTTAATCATCGCAACCCATAACTGTCCCACTGCTGGACAAAGTGAGGTACAGGGCATAATCCACCACGCTGGCCAAGTACGGATTGGCGGAATTCACACACCTTTGAGAACATTATAGAGAACTCTCCGCTCCTCCCCACGATGTTTTCCTTCACCGAACCAAGTGACAATCAATTATAATACTCTCATTTATTGAAAATCAGAGGTGCGTGCAGGATTTGCACCCCAACGTTCAAATCACTCGGCTAAGCTGGGAAGCTTCATATCGTTATAACATTCATACCTTCGTATGATTTTTTTGTCAGAATTGTAGATTGATGTAAAAACGTTTGTTTCATTATGATTAACCTATGTAAATTTGATTTTTACATAAGTACTGTAGGTTAAAATTAACAAATGGTTATACCTACTTATGTATTAATTTTGTATAATAAACCACCATGTTCACCAGGGCCTATAGATTATAGGCCCTGGTGGTGATATTGCAAAATTTTTGGTTAGTTTCAACGCTGTAAAAAATGTTATTTAGGTCGTAGAGTCACGAGACTTAGACCACTCGACGCAGAATTTATTTCTTTTATTTGAATTTATTTCTGATTCCGAATCTACAATAAAAAATGTCATAGGTGTTGACGATGTTTTCGCTTTTTGCATCAAAATCTGCTTGGCGGTAGAGTTTCGAGTATGGATTATATTATCAAAAAGCTGTGTCATCGAATTCGTTAATTTTAATTTTAAAATTTTCTAAAATATATTATTAGCCTAAGTTACCCCTTGTTATATCGGCTATCTGCCAGTGAAAGTCCCGCCAAAATCGGTCCAGCAGTTCCAGAGATTAGCCCAAACAAACAGACAGACAAAAATTAAAAATAATGTTATTTTGGTAAGTAGATATGTATACATCCATATGCATTTAGTAAAAAGCAGTTAGGTATTTTAATATTACAAACAGACACTCCGATATGTTTTTTTGTAGGTATACATATTATTATTACGTCATTAATATTATTAGAATTTTCGCAGTTAATGTGTGTAAAAGTAATAATCGTGTTTCCGAAGTAACGTGAGGGTAGTTTACAGAAATAAATAATTACAGTGTTAATAATAGAATGCAAAGGTATTGAATTATTTTTACAGCCTGAGACACATCTGCTGTTTATCTCTGGGATCGGAGCCCTTATTACTGACGACAGAATTAATGATATCGTACTAGATAGCAGGTATTGATATTAATCCATTACATATTTCATATTGTCAAGTGGTTGACTGGTATATAATATATGTCTTTGTTCAAAGTACCTAAGTGAGCTGTCAAAATTAATGACCATTGTTGAATAAAATTAATTTTATATATTAATTAATTTTTGTTTCATTAAAATTATAATCATTATTGTTGTTGATTTACATTTTTGTAGCACTTTTGTCATTGTATTTTTACTTAATTGAATCGAACAAAAACTGTTCCATGTTTTTATGAAAATTCGTAGACAGAGAATTTTGTAGACAAATTGTAATTTTATCTTCTCTATGATGCTATATCTAAATCTGCAATGGGCCAGCGTGGCGGGCCATATCCATACCCGGATGGACACTCAATACGTTTATTACAGACATTACAAACCAATACGTTGAGGCCATTATTAATATCGATGTATGATATTGCAGTCAAAATTTGATAACATTCACTTATATCTCACGGCGCGGATGTTTTCTATAAGCGCGCCAGTTATCATAATACGGGCCAATGTTTAAACATTTAACTTGAGAGCAGAACTAAGTTGGATGACTGTCTGCACACTTTCTAATAATATTTAAGGGGTCGATTTTGTTTTAAATTAGTTATTTAGATAGTCGGATTTATGCGGGGTTCCTTTATTCGAAAAAGATTCGTTTTGTTTCCGGGTAGAACTATTTACGAGGCGTACCTAACTAAAACGTGTACCTTTAAGAAAAATATAAAATAACGTCTTTAACGACTCGTTACTGGTAACTCGAAAACGATCGGGATAACGATTGGTTTAATATAGGAACCGAGCATTAGTGAAGACTGTTAATCTAGTGGTTTGAATGTTGGACACGATCAAGGTTGGGTTTGATTTATTTATTTATTTATAGTCGGCTAACGAGCATACCAGCCACTTGATGGTAAGTGGAACCGTCGCCTATACTAATCAGTAACACCAAAGACATTACCGGTGCGTTGCCGGTTATCAAGAAGGAAGAGTAACTGAAAGAGAGATAGAGAGAGAAAATGAATCTGAACGAGATTTTGCAAACACTACTAATTTTCAAAAAATATGTGCATACATCGAAATTAATTACCGTTTCATTATGGTAGGGGAGCCCAAGAGGGGATTTCGGGATTTACAGAAGCGCGGCAGATTAATATACAGGGCGATACCCTGTACCCGGTTAAGTAACTCCACCAAAAATGAGCCTCATATATAAGGCCGCCCGTGAAGGATACAGGATCAGATTAGTAAAAAAAAATTGATCATCAGACATTCTCGAGCGCGTCAGATTAAGGTAGGGTGAGTTAATTACCTCCTAAAAACTGTATATTCCACTAATCTGACAATTTGAGAGTGACGTAAAGAAAGGGGAGGGCAGCAAAGTTGTAAAAAAAAAACGTCATCTTGACATTCTCGAGCGTAGTTAATTTTTTTTTTATTTTGAAGGAAATAATTCAAGAATAACGAAAAATATATAATCTGACGATTTCCGCAAGCCGAAATAACAAAAAAATCGTCGATAAAGTTAAATGCGTGCAGCTGCGTGATGCCTATATTTCCTTCTCCGCGTTTCTATTCCTCTCTCACTCTTTCTCTATCTATTACTCTCTCACTCCGTCCCCACTCTAGTTTCTGCTGTCATGACGCCATCACCATATTCCAGTAAAAATTTTTTTGAAAGTGGTTTTTTTGGAATAACTTTTAAACGGCTTTATCGATCAACTTCAAAAACTAATCCGTCCTTGAGCTTGAAAAACCACGTCGATCGTCATCAAGTTGGTCAAAATCGGTTGATTCGTTCGAGAGATATCGTGAACGAAAGAAACCCGAAAAAGTATGTTTTCGGGATTACTCCGAAATTTTTTGATTCGATCAATTAAAACTTGTGATTACTTATGAGGATGATAAAACTGCGTCGAATGCCGCCAACCGCGTGAAAATTGGTTGATCCATTCAAAAGTTATTGCGGTTTGAAAATTCCAAAAATAGTGTTCTATGAAACTTCTATCAGACTTTTGAGCTGGGAGAGCTCAAATGCATACAAATATTATTTCTTTGAACTCCGCGAGCTCAAAATAAATGTCATAAGTACAATTTTAAGCGCCCAGGAATGGAATTAGCGGGAAATTGCAGGGATGGCCTTTAGGGTGAACCGTTTTTTTGTCAGATTAGGCGAATCCCTCTAGATAATCGTCAGATTATGAGACAGTACGTTTAGAACATAAAGATGAACCATATATATCTTAATCTGACGCGCTTGAGTATGTCAAAATGGCGAATTTTTTTTGCATATTATGAGAATGGCCACGAGTTTGCGTCCCATCGAAATCGTCAGATTAGTGAATGAGAGCTTATTTTTGGTGCACTTAACACTCCCTTAGAAAATCTGACGCGCTCGATTAAATTTTTTTTTTTCCATTTTCAACCCTTACATACAACCACCCCCACCATGCAAACGGTCAGATTAACATACGTACATTATTAAAAATACGTAGGGCATTGATGCTATCAATATCTGACGCGCTCGAGGATGTCCATGCATCAGTTTTTTTTTACATATTTAAAAATCTATAGCCGCTTCCCCCACCGATGAAAAGGTATATATTATATAACATTTTTTTCTTCTTATCATCTAAGCTTTGCAACCCAATAGGTCTCTGTGACGCTCGAGTAAATCCCCATTTAGCACCACGGGCTCCCCTACCATTATACCGATAAACATCACGATACTTTCCTTCACCGAAGCAAGTGATAATTAAATTCTAATACGAAAATAATTTTGAAAATAGGCGCATGCAGAAATCGAACCCAGGCCCCCTGGTAAAGTAATGCAAGTCCAACGTGCAACCCTTTTCAATCACTGTTAACAAAACCACTATTAATTGTAATTATGTAGAGGTTAAATTTTCCAGCCATCGGACTCAAGAATTTAGAAAACGCGTCCCTTAATGTAAGGAGCATACAATGTGGAGACTCTACATTGTATGAGAGTACGATGTAGAGATAAGGGGTTGTAACTCCGGTTTTAATCAACCAACTTGGATATTAATATGGAATTTTGAATAAAAACCAATCAAGTCCTGATCGCTCGCCAGTTGAGGTCTGTATCATAATTTTAGTGTATTTTTTTGTTAATAGAAATACAAAATCAAAAATGAATAAGTACCTACCTAGGATCAGTTCAAAGTTTCAAATGCAATGACATTCAAAATATTTAACAAATTGCTACCAACACATCATAGCCGTCAAAATACAAAAAAAAATCGCAAGAAAAATATGCAACATTTTAAAATATAATGTTAGGGAAATGTTTTTAGAATTTTATTTTATTTTTTTACTGTAGAGAAATTAGAACTGTATGTGATACAGTCCTTCAAGGTATTTTACTATCTTAATTATATTTCTTCTATGCGTTTGTACGTAATTGAGGTCCTCCTAAACGGCTATACCGATTTGGTTGAATTTTTCGTGTGTCTTCAGTTCAGGGAATCAAACCCGGGACCTGTCACTGTCACTTCGCAGACAGAGCCACCAACTAATCAGCAGGGTCGTAGAAATAGAATCTAAATCATAATATTGCTTGCAAACCTTCTCATAGGTCATAATGATGCAATGTCCCCAGTCCGACTGCGGCACGGTGTACCGATGTGAACATAGCTTATCTTGATGTTAACATGTTACATTATAGATGTTATTATCGCGCTAAAAACGGCTAGTGTACGACGTGGTGTAAAAACTTAGTGTATTATCGCCCTTAGTTTATGTCCAGCTCAGCGTGTATGACGTCAGTCAGGGTTGGCACAATCTTTTATTAATACGTGAAGCAAAATGTATTGTACCCCTTTTCAAAAATTACTGACGTCAATCAGGATTGACACTTTATAAATCAATATTTTAGGTACAAAATTATGTACTCTTTTTACGAAAATTAAGCGAACGGAGGAGTGTGTTTGGCATAGTTAAATTGTATTATGGGGTGTAGAAAGTTATTTCTACTTAATATTGTATTACATTAAATTAAAAAAAAAAAAATTACACACACTAATATAAGTTACTTTATGCACAATATCATGCGTTTCACAAGATTTCACATGACGTTTGAAATGTGAATGATGATCCGAGTGCTACTGTCATAATTGTAAACATAAAGAAAAATACAGAGGTAAGAAACTTATACTCAGTAGTAGAATCAATGATCATCACAACCCATAATTGTCCCACCGCTGGGCACGGGTCTCCTCTCACAACGTGAGGGGTACAGGCCATAGTCCACCACGCTGGCCAAGTGCCGATTGGCGGACTTCACACACCTTTGAGAACTTATGAAGAACTCTCAGGGTCGCAGGTTTCCTCACGATGTATTTCTAATACGCACATAACTTTTGAAAACTAGAGGTGCGTGCGGGGTTTGAACCCGGGCCCCCGGTTCGGAAATCCAACGTTCAACCACACGGCTGAATTAATGATGTTACAAGTAAAGTAATAGAGAAGCAAACTTTATTAAATATGCTGGTAATTGAGTTGCATTGTCATCGGAAATTAAGCAATAAGCAAAATTTCAAGTTCGTAGAGGTAGAGGTTCGTAGAGGTTCGTAAGGGGAAGTAGTTCTAAATTCTAATCCAGCTATTCGAACTAATAATGCATCTATTAGTATTGGTAAAGTATTTGAGTATCTTTGAGTGGAATATTAAAATTACAAAGATGCACGAAAATGACCAGCTGTAGGTACCAGTTCGCTCAGGTTAGAGAATATTTCGAATGAAAATTGATAAAACCATAGAATTGGTAATTTTTAAATTATAATTATAAAACTGGTATTTTGAAATTTTGTGAGTAAGTGCTATTGCCTTGATTACGGGGAACTTAAACAGCAGCAATTTTGAAGAAACAGTTTGTCTTTTGTAAATAGATGTATTATGTCAACTAAACTACGCTGTATGTCAACTTAACTATGTATTGACTTTTAAATAATTAACTCACTTCACGACTGGCAGAGAAGCATTGGGTTAGCGAATTTATTAATAAGAGTTAAGACCTTAGCATAAATTACTGTATTTTAAAAATTACCATTTTATCTATCCATTTTCCCACAGTAGGCATACAAAATTTGTGGAATACTCTACAATTTTCACGATTTGTACTTTGATGGGACGATATAATATAATATTATTACCCTCGTTGGGTTAACGGAAATTAAATTTTTAACCAACTTGAAAATAGGAGGTTCTCAATTCGGTTGTATTTTTGTTTGTTACATTAGAACTCAGTCATTTTTGTTAACCGATTTGGAAAATTCTATTTTTGGTTTGGGAGGACAAAGCTACATCCCATTTTAATTTGAGGCAAAAATACCACCCCTAAAAGTGAAAATGTAAAGGGATGAAGTTATGTGTAACTGGAATCAGATTTTTGTTTTTTCATTTAAATATTCCATTTAAAATAGGTAGGCATTATTGAGAAAACGCTCAAAAAACCCATATACATACTACGTACTTACAGACTACGTACTTTCATGGGAAATACCCTTGTAATAAGTATTAATAGTCATTTTATACGGATCATATCACGTAACATGTATTTTATCAGAAATTCCTGAAGGATTCACTACTGGGGATACGTTTCAAAGGATTCTTTTATATAGGACGAAAAAAGGCTATAAAATAATTGGAACTCTGCCATCCATGTGCCCGTACGCTGTCTAGATGTTATCGATAAAACCTGTCTAGTGTTGTGACACAAATTGTCGATATCTTCCGCTGCAGATCGTACGAAACGATGTGTGAGGTTTTTTATTAATAAAACTTTAGCTGAGTGTATAGAACATCCTGAATTAATACATGTATCTAGTCTCTAGACAATTGTAACTACAAAGTATGTCTTCTAATCCGCACTTAGTTAGCCAGTCTATCTCTATTTGATGACCCGGATGGCGCAATGGTTAACACGCCGGATCGCCGTTCCGAGGGTTCTGGGTTCGATTCCCAGCGAGGCGGAAATTTCAATGATGAATTTAAATTTCCATTCTTGGTCTGGGTGTGTGTGTTCTTGTACACCACGACGATGTGGCACCCACGACACAGGGAATCCTAGTGTGGGCCATGAGTGTGTAGCGTTATTATTTATTTAAATTTATTTTTAAATTTTATCATTCAATTTGCGAGAGGAGCGTGTTTTTTTCTCGGCTATTTCCATGCTTTTTTGTCCTACATCGAACCGACACGACGAAATTTGGTTTCGTCGTGCACGACACTAGTAACACACACTAAATGAACACACGAAAATAGGTTCATCATCATGAAGGTAATCATTTCACTCCCAGTAGTCCAGCTTGGACATCTGTCATACGTAGTTAGATAAATTATGGCCACAGCCCATTACATTGGCCAGGTGCGAATTACCAGACTCGACGAACTTCGGAGATCACTATATAGCTCTCTTATGACTCTCAGTCTAAGAGACTCGGTTTAAGAGAGTTTAAAGAGAATCTCGGGTATCACGATTTTTTTTTGTAACTTGGCTAAATTTTTGTATTTACTATTATAGTGAGTTATATTTTTACTCTCTTGCACTTATTTACTCATGTACACCCGAGCGGATGTGGCTATCTTTATAAATAGTTATATAGATATTCTGATACATGGTTTCGTAATTCACCGACAGTGGTCGTATGTTAGCTTTAAAATTATTATTACTTCTATAATAATCTTGTAACCGTAACGTTGTTTGTGGTGACGCAGTCGCGTCGTAAACTAAGATTTATTGTAATGGACAAAATATTTATATATCGCTGTTTTACTACCCACAGTTTGAAGGTAGAATACTGCAGACTTACGTTGACGAAGGTACCACGACATATCCTTGTCGGAGTTTGGGCACACGCGCTTATAAATAGAATATTTTGCCCGCGTCGGTGTCACCGTTTGATAATGACGTGTGCCTTCAATTCAAGAGTGAATAGGCTCTTTCGAAGTTGCTTTATCATACCTTTACCGCTTTACCATCTAAACTAAAGTAGGTAACATTGTCTTGTCTTGTCTTGTCTTTCCACTAGGTGGTATAGTAGTCAAGTCTGATACATATAGCAACAAGCTATAATTTCGCTGAAGTGTATACTTAGTAAAAAATAAAAAAACGTTGATTCTGCTTCGCGGGACTGGCCGTTAGAGATTACCTTTAACCCGTCAATGGTCCGCTTTAGCACACTGTTATCCACGAGCGGTGGTGACCACTTAAGAGATGGCGCGTCTGCATGTTTGTGACATATAAAGTGCCTGTCCCGGTCTGGAATGAAACCTACGGCCTGTAACTCAAGGTATTGTAGATGAGTGCTTCATCAGCTGGCAATGATGGTGACTTGCAGGTCATTTCTAGCGAAATACCCAAAGTTCAGCTTTCCCCTTCGATTGTTTGGGTTCTTCAGTCCAATCTTCAGACTTGTCGGTTTAAAGAACGAAAATGTAAGCTTCGTACACGACCTTTTATTTTACCTTCTTCAATATTTTTTGACTTACGATATAAAGATTATAAAGGTTTAAAAATCTGCTTCGAAAATCATTGTATTTAACTCATTGACTATCCAATCCAAGTTCAAATAGGTACTGACGAGTATTACTTACCTACTTTTTAATTACGTCAGTCTAACGAAGAACATGCGTATATTTTTTTACGAAATTAGCGGTCGTGTCGTGGAGCGCGGGCGCGGCGACGCGTCGCAGTGCCGCCAACATTGACAGCTGTCAATCAGATTCAATATGGCCGCTCGGCCGGTTTCACGCACAACTTACGGGCTTTGCTATCGTTGTCAAATCTTATTCAGTTGGTCCAGTCACACAGATGCCTTAGATTAAAGCATTTCATAACAAGCCAATGTTTACGATAATGTGTTGTAGTATTAACAGATTTCGCTTGGAAGCTGAAGAGCTCTCTGTACTTACAATATTATGTTTTAGTAATTAGTTACTGGACTGGCCACATAGCTCAAAGGACCGACATCAGTTAGGGAGTAGGTCCTCGATTGGAGACCATGGTCTTGGAAAAAGGAGCATAGAACATCCCCAATTAGATGGACTGACGTCCTGGAGAAGATAGCGGGCATCAGATCGATCTGATGACAGATCGGACGCGATTTAGAAGGCTCAGACCTGATCCAATTGGCGCAAGTTTAGGGAAACATGTGTGCACCATTGGCCAGCATGTCTATTAGACTACTTTTACAAAAATACAACACAATGTTCGGCACATACTAAAGACCTGCACTTATTTTATAATTTTTCTACCCTGGGCTACGATGACATTTGTAAATCTTCTAATAAAAATCACAATTTGTAGTGCTGGTATTGTCAATTCAGAAATAGCTACAACCCATTAATGGCCCACTACTGAGCACGGGTCTCTCCTCGTACCTGAGGAGGCCTAGAGCATACTCCACCACGCTGCTCCAGTGCGGATTGGTGGAGGGGTTAGTGGCCAACTCAAGTGTCGGAAATTTTAAGCCGCCCGAAGGTATCCGACATGGCTTAACGACTGCTACCAAATGATAACAACCGGGACCGACGGCTTTACGTGCCCTCCGAAGCACGGAAGCGCTCAAGAAATTTTTGCCACTAGCGGTCACCCATCCAACTACCGACCGCGCCCGCTGTTGCTTAACTTTGTCGATCACTTGAGATCGACGCAAGCCGCCGGGCTATGAGCGCTTCAGAAATACGTTCAACTCAGAAATACGTATATCTTAAAGCCAAACGGAGCCGGTCATATGTAGGTAGGTATCTAATAATGAGTAGATACCTATACATACAAGTTTAACACGATCTTCTATGTTAAATTCAACACTTTATGTATGTCAGGAATTTGTCCGATACTCAAGTGACGGTTTAATCTGAAAAGTATTTATTTTCTTGTAGGTATACAGTCGATTCAGCATATAACAACTAGGTAGGTACCGGTGATTGGTCGAGTTCAAGTTACGTTGGTATCGCAACAATTAATTCTAGGAATAATGTAGTTAGACACTTTTTACCTAAATTTACAATTTATTTTTTCTAGGAAACGACTGGCGGTTTTCGCCGCGTCAGTATATTTTAACATTTGGAAATGACTAATCATCTTAGTACAAAGTTAATGAATATTATGTACTTAATTCTGTATAATAATTGGACTCCAATCGGCGTGTGGCCGATTGCTATAGCTTATCTTTTACTGTGGTTAAAGATCCGTTTTTTTATTACCGTATTTATCGAAGATAGAAATTATCTTGTTTAAGCAAAAATTACGGCTATTTAATCGTGCAAAATAATTTCATGTTTGCAAGTATTTGCTATTTTTTTAAATAGTGATGTACCACAATCGGAAAAATGTAAGCGTTATTTTTCGATTCGTGTGTTCAATACAAATATTCAATCATCCGAGAACAATATATCCGCCACATATCGGAATTGCCCCTACCGGCCATTAACCGGAACCTCTCGCTGACTACTAGCTTATTTCGTTACATAATAATATTAATAATACAATTTTGTTTCCAGGTGCAACATAACAAGACCAGTTAGTGATGTGGCGCACTCCGGCCGCCCTGATGCAATCGCTCACTAGTGTCGTGTTGACTATCGATAACCAGTGATTGATTTGGCAACCACTAATGAACACACTGATGCTCACGACGGGCGGCCCGGTAGACGAACAGTCCTGCGTTGACGGGAACATGTCTTTTTCGACTTATAAGTGAGTATTATTAATTGTGGAATTAATTTTATTTATTGTTATTAAGGAAGTTACGAACACGTGTTCGATACGTTTGGGAAGCGAGTGGTGCTTTACAAGCCATAATAATACAGCCCAATGCTGGGGCAATTTGAATGGAATTGGGGATAATTAAAATTTTCCGCGAAAAAATCTCAACCGCAACTTATAGAAGGCAATGCGTAACGCGTATAGCCAATAAGATATTCATTTGAACTCAGGACCTTACGAACGGCAGTGGCATGGTAACCATCGTGCTCTGCCATCTTTGTTACCTCAGAAAACCTCAACCGGAACTTATAGAAAGCAACGCGTGACGCTTATGGCCAATATGAAACCCATAATTCCCCCTCACACAAAAGGCCACAGCACCATAACAACAAAACGTCATTCTCTGTGTACTGTATGCAGGATGAAGCCATTTAGCACAAAAGCGCACGTAAGAAGTATTCGCCAGTGGAACCAGAATTCAGATGATTATTTATACTTGGAAATGGCCGCGAGCTTTCGATGCGCCATTAACAGCATTACGCGTTTTAATTACCCCATTTTTTTGACAGGCGAATTCTAGACTTCAATTATGTTAAACAACGAACGAAACTTTTTCATTCATTTCACAGTTCATTCTTTATTTATTGATTATAATATTGACAGTATTATTGATATTAATATCTACGAAAAAGTTGATGTGTGTCAAGGATGGATTGGATATTTGCAATGTTTATACCTAAGAACATCCCAAATAATTTTTTATTTTTTCGCCATCTATTAAAGTTATTAAACAGTAATAATTTAATTGAAGTTTGTTTTAATTTAGAAAACGATCTAGCGACATCTGTTTAATGACGGCATAAAAATAAAAGAAATAATTGCACAAACTAATACGTCGAAAAGATTCCTAAGTAATGTTATCCATACTAATATTATAAATGCGAAAGTTTGTAAGCATGTACGGTATGTTTGTTACTCTTTCACGTAAAAACTACTGAACGGATTTAGATGAAACTTTATAGTAATATAGCTTATACATCAGAATGACACATAGACTACAATAGGGTAGTTGACAGTAAGAAAATATTTTGAATATTTCTATTTTTTATGGTAGCTTAATATTTACAAATGCGAAAAATCGATCTTATTGATTAAATAAATCATGATTATTTAATATTGTTGAGAAATAAAATTTCGAAATTACAGTCACTAGTCACGTGACAGCGAACGCCAATACGACGCGTAACGTCACACGTTGCAAAACTAAAAAACTTGACATAGCATTTTGGTCTTTCCGCTCAACCAAACAGCTCTTCGTTTTCCAACATATGACGTCACACGAGTCACCATGACAGTTTGACGCGTTTTTTGACGGAAACGTCAAATAGTTCATGAAAATATAAAATAAAATATGTTACCTACAGTTAGTATTTTACTGAAATATTAATATTTCAGTTAAATTCGACCATTTGGCAAACTTTGATTTAGCTTTTCAAAATTAGTCAACTAGCCTATTAATAAAGACTGTAATTTGGCCACAGTATAACGCTAAGCAGGAAAATATAATATCTTAGCGTGCGCTGCCTAACCCGTTGAAGTTACGCGAACATAACTTACAGTAAGATTGTTTTAGTAGTACTAAATAAAAGTCCACGATAGGGTTTATGTATGTACTACCTTTTGTGAGCTATAAATATAATTGAATTGGATACTTACTTTTTTACAATGCACATTTTAGAATATTTATCAAATTCTTATGAAAATTGATACATTGTCGCTTTTAGCAATTAATGAAGGTAAACTTTGTCTTTTACACTAAGTAAATTGGACGAATAGTTTAAAAGTTGTCACGGTAAGATTGAAAATTATCTGACAGACCAAATTCCACGCGAGCGAAGCCGCGGGAAAAGTCTAGTAATAGTAATACCTAAATTTAATGATAATTAATGACAACCGCTTGAAAAGCGCCGATGCAAGAATCCAAGGCAAAACTTTATATGCGGTTAAACAATAAATCTATTTTATAGCCCGCTTCAACAGCTTGAGGTAAAGTTAGTTCGCAAATCGATTTGCAAAAGGTCAAACTCAAAACTAACGCGATGACATCAATGAATATTCATTCCTGTAGTGACATGTCAATGGATAATTAACTGCTTTAAAGTGCAAATTGAAATAAAAATCGATTCTAAAATTATCGTTAATAAATAACATTGCCCGACACTAGGATACCCTTACCGCAACGCTTACCCAGACCGAGAACAAAAATTAAACTTATTCAAATTTCTGCGTCTCTGGAATCGAACCCAGGATCCTTTGAACGGCTGTTCGACATTGACATTGCGCCATACGGCATATCAATTATTTTGATTATTAACGCTTAAATCATACCTACCTATAAAATGTCTAAATCTGCTGACACTCTAGTAATCTATAAAGTAAACACAGCAATTACTGAACGTAAAAAGCCGTTGACCAATGAATTCGTCAGGCGGTTACAGTCCTCAATCGGGCACCTTTCATTTTAAAAAAAGAACCATACGCCATTTCATGTCAATTTTTGAATTATTCATTGTGCGAATGCGCGAGCGCATCGATTGATGCAAGTAAAAAGCGCGCGCTCGCTAATCTTCGCGGTCGTTCGCGACTCTTCGGGAACCCTCGGGTCCCAATGCTGCCAACCGAAGCATTTATTATTCAACTAGTTTTTGCAGTCACGCTGAGCAAGGACATAACCGAGAATGCATTTATTTGATAAATGATGTTTTTTCTAAGACACAAAGCTCACGATTTTTTACACATTTTTCGGTGTCAATATTTGGTAGTATCCTTTATGATGCCAAGGGAACGCCATTCACCTGCGTTTGATGAAATGGTCGAGTGAAATGGCATCGTCAGCTAATTTTATTATGCTTACCGTGTTCGGTATTATCTCTCGTACTTAACTCTTTAATAATTAAATCAATTTGCTATTCATACCTATTTTAATCGAGGTAAATTTTGACGTATTATGATTACATTTAGTTACACTTATTGTAACGTAAATAAACAATCGATGTACACTT
This sequence comes from Ochlodes sylvanus, assembly GCA_905404295.2. Taxonomy (NCBI): domain Eukaryota; kingdom Metazoa; phylum Arthropoda; class Insecta; order Lepidoptera; family Hesperiidae; genus Ochlodes; species Ochlodes sylvanus. Next base: position 4,710,136 of record FR990149.1, read on the forward strand.
GTAATATATTTAGTTATTTTGCCTAATTTATGTACCTAATCAAGTAATAATTATAGACTAGAATATGTTTATTTGCACATTGTTACTTTGATTGTTAATGATTCACTTAGTGCATACCAAGTATTAATCGTTTTTGTGGTGGTAATTCCTAGCTTAGGAACTTTAGTTAGCGCGGCCGATTTAATTCTATATTCGTTGTCATTGGCCGTCAAGCCAATTACAAGTACCATCGTGATGCTTTGAGTGCAGAAAAAATATAGTATTCGAATTTCCGAGCGTTCATCCCCCCGCCCGTCCGTCGCGCCTCGACGCCGCGTCTCGAGTGTACGTGATTGGTTTATTAATTAGGCGAATCATCGTCGGGTTCCATTTTTAAAAATAGGCGGGATTCTTGCTGTGCGACTTTTCTTTTTAATTTTGGTCGGCGTTGAACGTAATTAGAGTTGCCAGTATGGTTTTTGTCATAATTCCGCAAGCGGTGATAAGGGTTACTTAAAATTCTGCTTAACATACTTCATTAATAAGGTAATCCGAGCACTTCTTGACATATCATGGGCTAAATTAAGTTTTTATAGTCGTAAATGAACACATAGTTTCTGTTAAGACTTTAATTATATCACTTCGGTAAATGTTTGTGCACTATCTGGTTGGTTTAAGTTAAGTTTAAGGTTGATGATACATATTGTATTGTATTTAATTCCATAACAGCACAAGTAGACCCAAACAACAAATTATTAAAAAGTTCGAAAATCGAACGCGAACCAGTGAGGTCAGCTCTGCAGAAAAATAACATAAAAAGTTTGTTCGCGGTCCGTCTCGAAGTTATGTCTCCTGGTGAATACCGTTAGGATGCCATCCAAGCCTAAAATGAGATAAAAAAGCTGAAAACTATTCCAATTGCCAGTATTCGGAATCCGTTTTGTCTGCTACACGAATTTTGTAACGTTGTTTTAGTCCTAACTTGATACCTATAAAAGATTATGCTTTTTAATGACCAAAAATCGATGAAAACGGCTAAATACTGACCTATAGTAGGAACAGACAGGATTTGAATTATCGATGCTGGCCACATAAAAAAAATTAAACGATTTCAGCAAAAAAGTAAAACCGAAATATTATGATAACATTCGAAAAACAATAACAAAATTTAAAATAAGAGTACGCAGCGAAAGAATGTTTTTCAAGTTGCAAATAATACGCATAGTCACACACATATTTCAAGCAGCCGAATCGTTCTACGTACATTTCTCCTGCGAACATGGACAGGTCGGCTGACCGCCGCCGCTACTAAGTAAGACGGGGACATAAATTCTTCAAAGAGTTAACAAAAATAAAAAATGGAAAACCCTTTAAAAGAGCTACCGAACTATAATTTATGAGAGTGGGCTCAGCGCGACGGCCATCGTTCGAAATAATAAAAAAATAAAACTGTTTTTTAAAAAAAGAACGTTTCCGAACGGAGACGCAAAACGGTGAAATTGGAAATAATTTTGCGATAGCATCGCCCGCCGGTTACTTTCAATTTCTTCGTTCGCAAATGTATTTTTTGTTTTGTCACAGAATTATGGTCAAAAGTTAGTGGTCAGATTTCGTATTGTATCGAGGGCGTTCGTTGTAACCGTATTGAGTTGTAAATTGTATTTGATTGCATTTGAACTCCTTAAGCTTTGAAAGAAAGAAAAGGAAAGATACCGGAGATAATATTTTCGTTCTATCATGTCGCAAAGATTGGCATGAAAAGTAGGTCTTTCTAATCTTAAGTTTGACTTCAGTCATCTGACCATCGTTTTACTATACTTTTATATGTATACAAAAAGGCAGCCTTATCGCTAAGTAGCGACCTCTCCCAGGTCGTCTTCTTTAGTCCTATTAGTAGTTAGTAATATTCCAGTGAGTCCTTTTAACCTCTCCGTAAAATAACCAGAGATTTATTTAGAGCGATATCAATCGATCTGTAAGCGCGTGCCGACTGCCGAAAGTCGTAAGTGGATTGCGAATTAGAAAGTGGGCTTGCGGGTGATTAAGCTCGACATGACGAACACTTCGGACTGGCCCGGGTATTAGTGTGATAATCGGACTGAATTATCTTATTTAGCTTTTGACGACCGTAGCCTAGTATCAATAAAAAAAATCAAAATGTGTGGTATTGTTTAAATTAACGTAGAAACCTTTTTTGTTTGTGAACCATTTGTAAAAATATTAAAAATGAATATTGTCCCGTTCTATTATATCTAATTAGATCAGTGAAAATCGCATCAAAATCGGTTAAGCTGTTTCTAAGATTATCGAGAACAAACGCTCGGACAAACAGACAAAATTTAAAATGTAACGTAAAACGTAAAATGTTTAACGGTAATAAATGCTCCACCTACTGAAGATAAGGAACTGGGGGTTCCCCGGGAGATTTCATGCCACCTTGTAGCCATTCATTAAAGCCATATTCATAATTAAATTGAAATTAATTCTCAATTACTACAATTTATAATTATCAAAGTTTTTGTTATTTAAGAAGCCATTTTCGCTTTTTATTGTATTTCCAAACCCTCTAAAGATAAAATTAATGGTTAGAGTAACGTTATTTTTATTTAATAATTAAGTACGCATACAATACAATTTTAAATTATTCCCACGGTTTTGTGAAGGGAAGGGTTAATTAGAATATTACAAAAACCTATAAGTATACAATAACGCGACTTATGTAATGCTTCTTGTTTTTGCATTTAATGAAGACGTAGATGTTTGACTTTCAAAAATAATTATGACTTATTTTGCTTACGTGCCTACTTGGAAATATATTAAGTTGCAATAGCATTAAGCTCGCCATTTGTACTATGATATTTTCATATTGTGGTGGTGTGGTGGGGAAAATAAGTTATGTCAGATCGCTCTGGGCTCTTGGACTATTAGTGGTAAATGCAAAAAATTGACGTTCATAAGTGTAACATACCTACATGAAATAAATGATTTGAGTTTGAGTTTGAGTGAGTTCATATTTATTATTCTTTATTTTTCAAACCTATTACCTACATGAACTGTGTGTGTTTGTTGTATAAACTGTGTCAACTAACACAACTGTGTACAGCCGCTAATAAAAAAATAATCCATCTGCCACATTTGACATTCATTAACTGGCATAAGTAATCACACACTGGGCGTTCGAAACGCTACGTTTTCATGTCAGAGTAGGCGGTCGAAACGTTCTTTCAGTTACTGCCGAGATAAATGAAATGATTTCATAATGCATATTAAGCGTTCCAAACCAAATTAAAAGTATGGCTATGGGGTAACCGATGAGATTGTACTATATGATTGTATTGAGATGGTAATTAATGTTTATGGTCCCCTGGTGCTAGCGTTTAACACCACAGACCGACCAGAAAACGGGAACATGCTAATTGCTTCTCCTAGTATTATGTATACCATTTTATAAACATACCAGCTGACCCCGCGAACTTTGCTCCGCCTTATGTATACTCGGATTTTTAATTAAACGGAGCTACCTGACAGTAGCTAATGTCACTTTGTATTATAATGATGCCATATTTAAAGTAATAGTGATGCGTTCAGTTCTCGTTCAATCAGATGATTGAACAACGAGTGTCAATAGTTAATCATTTAAAAGTATAAAATCATAGTATTTCTATTATACAATAAATAAAATAAAAGTGCTCTGATATAAGTTACTACAAAACATTATTAACGTCATCAAGACATATGTTAACCCCAAAATTAAAACGGGTTTATTTATTAGTCCTTTCAGAGTTATGTATTCTGTAATACCTATCATACAGAGAACTTTTAAGAATTCTGCTATGAAACTCGTTTTGACTAAAATTGAATTGGAGAATATAACGGACTATTGCCATCAGCAAGACATTATAGGCAAATACCACGATGGTAAAATTAACCATCGCGGTATAAATGAATGTTACTTGGCTCTGTCACGCAAATTTTATTGGCCTAGAATGCGTAAGCATACATACATACATGCATACGACATAGCTGAAGAACTGGGAATTGACCACAAAACAGTTTTGACCCAATTGAAAAAAGCTGGGTACAAAAAAAACACTGGATATTTGGTTGCCAAACGAGCTCACTGAAAGAAACTTAATGAACCTTGTGCTCATTTGCGATTCTTCATTGAGACGTAACGAAACCGAGCCTTTTTTGAAGAGATTGATAACTGGTGATGAAAAGTGGATCACGTACAACAAGAACGTGCGAAAACGGTCGTGGTCAAAGGTCGTCCAGGCTTCACAGACTGTGGCAAACCTCTAGTAAACTCGCAATAAGGTGATGTTGTGTGTATGGTGGGATTGCAAGGGCATTGTTCATTACGAGCTTTTACCATCGGGCAGAATTATCGATTCGCAGATTGATCGATTCGATTCTCTACTGCCCACAACTGATGAGATTAAAGCAAGAAGTTGAGAGAAAGCGGCCGGAATTGATCAATAGAAAGGGTGTGGTCTTTCATCACAATAACGCTAAACCACACACATCTTTAGTCACGCAGCAAAAATTAAGAGAGTTTGGCTGGGAGTTGTTAATGCATCCGCCATATAGCCCTGACCTTGCACCTTCAGATTTCCATCTGTTTCGGTCTTTACAGAATTATTCAGGTAGTGTCATGTTAACCACAAGAGAGGACTGCCAAAAGGACTTGTTGCGGTTTTTTGATCAGAAGTCCCAAAATTTCTAGAGCAATGGGATCATGTCTCTACCTACAAGATGGCAGAAAGTTATCGAACAAAATGGTATATATATACCATAATTATATGTAAATAAACTTTGAAAAAAAAATGTCTTGAATTTTTATATAATATGCGAAGAAACTTTTTCCCCAACCTTATATTTTATACATCTATACTTTCAACTACATGATGTATTGAAAATAGGACAGTCTTACAAGTTTCCTCGCAATGTTTTCCTTAATGTTTAAAACACTCAGTATTCAGTATAGGTAGATATATACTATATAAACATAGTCGTCGAAAACTCGTTGGTATGTACAAAGCACGACTAAAATTCGAACCCCGTACCCGATATCGGCAGTTCGGCACACTAACTATTCACTAGACAATCGAGGCAATTTCATTCATTCAGGAGGTTTTTCAATCATTGACTTTGTCACAACACTATTTTTATTTCATTAAAAACTGACAACACAGTAAACTTCATTGGGCTCCGTCTAATTAAAAATTCGACTATAGATACAAAAAGCGCGATTTAAATTTGATGGGTGGGGGTAGGGAAGTGAAAATTTAAGATTATGTGTATTTTTTTATGCCACACCATAAAAAAATAACCAATAAAAAATCTGTCCAAAAACTGAAAAAAAATTTTTTTGGGCGAGCCACCCTTAACACTTAGAGGTATGAAAAATAGATGTTGGCCGATTCTCAAACCTACTCGATATGCACACAAAATTTCATGAGAATCGGTCGAGCCGTTTCGGAGGAGTATGGTAACTAACATTGTGACACGAGAATTTTATGTGTATATAAGATTTTATGGTTGGTTCCAGAAGAGGAATAACCAGGCAACATAATTTTTTTTTATAGCGTATGCAATCTAATACATTTAATGTTTATTGCTAAGACTTCTGCTAGCGGGAAAGCTGTACTATATTTTGTGATTTAGTCTGTGATGTTTTCACGATTAAAGAATAGTTATTTAATTTTGTCAATTTTCATCAATAAATAATTGTATCTCCCTGTATAGTGTTCAACTCTAAGTCCACTACGAAAAAGTTTTTTAGTTTAGTGAGGATCTTGTAAAGTAGTTTGCTCTACCACCCAAGACTTCGTCGCTTAGATAGTATTGTAGTGTTGTGTCAATTATAAAAAAAAAACCTTTTTTTATCATCACTTACTCTGCGCAAGATTCCAAATTTGAAAATAAAGCAATAAATTAAACGAGCTATTAGTAGCTAGGGAACCGCCGCCTATGTAAACGACCTTACTTGCCTATTGACGTTGCGATATATCACGAAGTATCAATAACGATTTGTCAATAGCCGCCGGGCCGGCCCCGCGCACTGATCGTATCCACCGTGAGGGTCGCCAGACATGACAGAAATCTTCGGATATTCTCACTGAGTAATGACCGTTTTCTGTATTATATCAACAGTCCTCATTAAGCCTAGGAACTGTCAAAATGCCACATTAATGTCATCGCAACTTATAACTGTCCCACTGCTGGGCACGGGTCTACTTCCACAATGTGAGGGGTACAGGCAATTCTTGTAATAATTGTTATTACTTTACTTTACGGCGCAAAATAAGTGGAAGTCCAAGAAGTTGAACGCACTAACTCATAAAATTCACTTTCTTATCCAGATATTACGCGTAGATAGAGTATTTAGAACGGCCGCACGATAAGAAGTCTCGACAAGGAACCAGTCGCGCTGTTGCATGACATGTCAGGAGATGTCGAGTGACGTCGACAAGACGAGACTTCGACAGGTCGCCTGGTAACACGTGTCGCGCTTAATAGGTACTGTTAATTTATAAGTAACTGCAAAATGTAACATAACTTCCAATACTTCCTACAAATCATTTATAGGCGAAGCTCATAAAACAATAAGTAAATAAAAAGTATACTAACAAAAATTCATTCACACAATGTCTTCACGGATTCCGCAGAGATGGTCGCCCTATACTTTGCCCGAGTAAATCACAGATCAGAGAATGCAAGAATAATAAGAGCTTTATGGGATTAAATTTAATCCCTTTCATGTTAATACGCATATTTCAAAATAAATAAACATACAAACGTACGAGTAAGATTATTAATATTGTTTTTCATCGTCCCACAGCTGGGCACGGGTCTCGTCTCACATTCAATACCTACCTCTGAAAACTTCATGATGTTTCTTCATGATATTATCCTTCACCGAAGCAAGTGGTAATTAAATACGCACATAATTGTCTCACTGCTGACGAGTCTCCTCTCACAATGCGAGGGGTACGGGCCATAGTCCACCACGCTGGCCAAGTGCGGATTATATACACACCTACTTGCTCGTTTCTTAACAGAAAACAATTAATAATAACTACCTATGATATTATAAGTAAAAATGAAGTAGATATGTCAATAGCGCGCCAAAAGTGGGGCAGTCAAATTCGACTAATTGGCGCACTTTTCATGTATATCATTCATACCCTTTCTGTCTCATATGTTACGTAATTACCTCTCGTATCCTTGGTTACAATAATGCCGTCGGAGCAGGTACAAAAGTGATAATCGCGTATTATGAACGCAACGAATCTATAGGTATTTTATAATAATGATGTTTGGTACTTGGCAATACTTTCGTCATCGAAGACAGGAGTTCGCATCAAAATATCGACGTGTACGTGGAATTCTAAAAATCTGCTCGGGTGTCGGGTCTCGAGTCACGAGAATGTAACGATATCAGGAAACAGCGCAACGCGAGCCGTGATCACTTCTGCTATGTAGCTAGTAATCGACACCCTGGCTTGGTAGCTATGGAATATTGGACGAGGCACTTACCTTCCTTACTTTCTAGCGTAACTCTGATCCAGTGTTACCCAGTAGCTTCAGAAGATTAACACTATGCTGCTATAGTCATTGAAGAAATGATGAGTCAGTTTGACATTTGAAAAGTGACAGTTTTCGCTACTGTTTCGGTGCTCGTGATGATTATTTTCGTTTTGTTGCGAACCTTATCATAGGCAAGTTATTTTGATGTTATGTGAATACAAAGCAACCCATAACTGTCCCACTGCTGGGCACGGGTCTCCTCTCGCAATGTGAGGTCCGTGCAGGATTTGAACCCAGGTCCCCCGGATCCGGAGTCCAATGTCCGACGTCCAAACCACTTCTTCGCACTTCAGACACATTTTACTAGGATTTTATGACGACATCACTGCGTAGACAAATTCAAATTTCCTCCTTCCTGGGAATCGAACCCAGGAATCCTCGCTCGGCATAACATAGCAACGATATCGCCGTTCGTCGACGAATGAAATAGAGATAAGAGATTACATGCAACCGTAGCTACGTCACTCGACGCGGGCTCTCCTATTGCAGACCACCAAGCCAGAAATGTGAGGCGAGTTATTCCAAATTTAAAGGAAAGCGTTGGCGCCGTATCTGACACCGCAGTTTCCGCGAACGCCGCTAGAGGCGCCACTGTTGTGGGAACAAGCGGCATTGTTCTGCGATTTCACCCGTCTTTCTTCTTGACGCGATGTTTCTGGAAGTGTGAAAAAGTGTGAAGTTATGGACGAGATGTATCGGCTTTTTGTAAGCCTCGTTTCAACGGTTGAGTTCGATTGATTAGAAATATAGAACTCTACTTAATCTAGACATTCTAGCTGACAGACGGAGTTTCGACCTGAGATGCAAAATATGTCACTTAAATTGAGTTCTTATGAAAAATAAACAATAATGTATGAAATGGCCTATAGTTTATATAAAGAACGAGTGCGGAATACTAATATTTTTTAAATAAATTCATTATAATTTATTTAAATTAATAAATATAACACTACACACACTAACGTTACTCTACTATCTACGCACAATAACTACGCAAAATAACGCCTTTGACACACTTGTCGCGAGGTAAAATGACGTTTACACTTTGACAGTACTTATAAATTACAGTTGAATTTCGCAGAGCGGGTCTCTGGTATTGATAAAAATATGTTTCCTATCTTTATTCTTTTTCATAATATTGATAATTATGTTAATTAATGTGCAGGTATACCTACTTAAAAGAATAAACTTTATCGTACTTATAACAAATTTTAGGAGAATTCTCTCTTGTCATTGCCGTTGCTGTAATATCAAATCCGTTGCCGTAATGTCAAATATCATGCACAATTTTCACCTCCGACAAACTGGCTGTAATTAAAGCTATTATAATCTTAAATACTACTTCTTTATCAGTAGGCTTTACCGCTGATCAATCACATTGCGACGTAATTAGGTCGGAGAAATTATATCTCGCTAGTTTATTTAGAAACAAAAAGTATCTTTATTTGTCCAATAGCCGGTGAATTGATATGTCGCAGCGAATTAATGAAAACGGATATTTGATCCAATCCCTAAAAGAGATACGATACGCGTAAATTAAACTATTAGAGTCATGTGCAAACTTAAAGAAAAATTGGGTTAGGTTACGTTCAATTATATAAAATAGGTGGATTTGTGGACATCCACGTCAACATTCTCATCTCCGCCACATGCATCGTCTCTCATCCGTCTTCTTTGCAGGCCAGCATTCTGATCGATACATTACGACAGGTCTTGATAACGGATTGGTATATTTTACCCTTTAATTTGAGGGGGAATTTTGTCAAAAATACTGTTTTCAAAAATATTCCATGACGCTACCAACGCACTCTAGTGACGTGTACAGCTGTCACAGTCTCACAGGACATTTCAAGACGACAATATCTCAAGACCTGTCTCGTAACCTACACGACGTATGGTCGCCAAGTCTCATAAATACTTGAACCAATTAAAAAGGAAATTTATTTTCATTTAACTCGATCTTACGAATAACCTATCCTTGCTATGACGCAATTGTTTATACGAAATAGTTTTGTTATTTAATGATCATTAACATGTAACTAATACCTAGCACATCCATACTAGTGATAACATAAGGATTTGAATGTCAGTATAATGAATCGCTCATAGTGGTTTGCGTCGAACTTAAATGATCGACAAAGTTAAGCAACGGCGGGCGCGGTCGGTAGTTGGATGGGTGACCGCTGGTGCAAAAAAATCTTGAGCGTTCCGTACTTCGGAGGACACGTAAAGCCGTCGGTCACCTTGTTATCGTTTAAGCATTTCGGAAACCTTCGGACGGTATACATAAAATATGACATTAACATACTTGTAGCTAGCAAATTAATAAGTAGGTAAAATTGACATTTGTATTAAATATTGACATAGACATAAAATTAATTAATTAAAAATAAGAAATATGTATTTAATGATGGAAGTGATACTAATATTGACATTCTAAATAATCTTATTCTACATAACATTAATGGTTATTTGCATGCCATAATGTAAATGGCTAATGGAGAAGGCAAAAGGGTCAAAATATTACTATCAAATACACCTAAAATCCGAGCTTAGGTCATATACATTACATAACTTTTTATTTCACTTCAATACATGCAGTATTTCCGAAGTTATAAAGACGAGAAGTTCAAGCCCTTTTTTGAATTTCCGCGCTTACGCTATGACGTCACGACGTGGCTCGGCCGCGAGCATGATACGGCGCAAGTATAGAAAATATGGGTCTATGCAGTTCAAAAATCTATAACTTTCTTATTTCTATAGATACAGACTTGAAATTTTGCATAGATGTAGTAGATAGTATGTGAATTATATATGTTATTTTATTATTGATAACTAAGGTTTGCTCGCGGCTTTACTTGAGTTTAAATTAACATTTCGGTCAAAAATCCCTATCAACTACGCGCGACTACTGAGAGATGACGTCATCGAGTAGTGACCGCCCGCCTGCGTTTTTAAAAAAACCAACGTCCGTAAATACGCACTTTGATCGTTAATATCTCAGCCATTTATTGAGATATGGAAAAAGTAAAAACACAGTTTTTCTTGTAATTTTTTATAGATTTATTTGACGTGTAAAAAAAAAATTCGTTTGCCTGGTCCATTGTGAGAAGTAATATATTTTAATTAAGATCCTTATGTTACCACAATTATTGCAAATAAACTTTCATTCATTCATTCATTCATTCATACAAGCTTACGTTACTTGGGTTGGCTATTAACCCCTCCACCAATCCGCACCAGTAGGCCATTAATGGGTTGATGCCACACCAAATGATTGTATGTTTTATGTCAATTGTTTGATAGAAAAGATAGATAAATATTTTGAAATTCTATTGCTTGGGGATTTTAATGTATGACGGAATCATTTACGTCTTACATCATGTTAAATCGTCTCGAAGTAAGGATCTAGTAATTCCATCGTTCCATCACCGCTATTACAACTCAGAAACAGTAAATACAGGTTGACTATTCCATTGTTTTTCTCGTTATTCTCACAAACGTAAATAAAAACAGTATCCAGCACAATCAGTCGGTTAGAAAACTCGCATTCCTTCTATCTAAACATATGTCTATCAGTGAAAACATTTAATCAGACTATTGTGGACGAATTCTTTTATTGTTACGCCGTTGATCACCTTTATGAAGTGGATGTTTACTTAAGTGGCCTGTACCCCTCACATTGGAGAACCTCTACGATTTTCACGATATTTTTTGCCACCTACGAGCAAATTGTGGAATGAGCTTCTTTCAATATTGTGTTCCCGGGGCGCTATGACATGGGGTTCTTCAAAAAAGTAAAAAGGTTTAAAAAGAGTTCTTCAGGGAGGGCGTTGCATTGGTGACCCCCCTGATGTTGCTCGTGTCCATTGGCGGCGATGACCACTTACAATCAGGTGGCTCGTCTGCTTTTACGTCAGCCTTTCAAGCTATAAAAAAACATTGTGAGAGGAGACCCATGCGCAGCAGTTGCAGGTTGCAATGATAATCACGATGAACCCAATTTTCTTGTTGGACGTTGGAGTAAAACTAACTGACTTCTTATAGGATCTATCTTGTAGGTAGTATTTTAAACATGGTCACGAGTATTTAGAATGTTACAAGTTAAAAGTTGTTCGTTTCAGACCATTTTAAACAAACGTCTGCACCGATGTCGATGAGGTTTGCATTAATATATTGTTGTAAATGCAACATTTTATGAATCGGTTCACATAATATAAAAAAGATATTTGGTACCTATATCAATTTCAATAATCGCATGAAAATTTAAATGTGAGCATAAGTTTTCCAAAGCAAAACAAGGGTTGATAACTCAATTTTTAGTGCGAATATACAACGTATATGAATTAATAATAATATTTAAGAAGGTAGTCGCCCGCGGCGATCTTAAAAATTTCCTCCAGTTGGGAAGGGTGATTATTTTCAAATATCGATCAAGACAATAGCCTTTGTTGACCAAACTACACACGTCAGCGTTCCGAAGACCCGCTGAGATACTGGACTGCTGAGTGAGCCGACGATTCTTCTCTTAACAATGATTTCGATGATTCTTCACATCTACTTCCGAAAACGTGGAAGTGATTCATTGATTGTTCTTTGTGAGATTTATTGGGAAACAAGAGTTTGTGCTGTTGGTGAGATAGTTTTGATGGGATGACGTTTTTGCTTTTTATAAGTTATTGCGAAAACAGCACCAATTGATGGCAAGTGGAAAGCCTTGGGTGGTAAAGCGAAGAAACTTAGAAAGACCCTATTCACTCTATAAAAGAAGTAATAGAAATGATAAAGACAGACAGCTTCAAATTTTCTGACTCACCTAGTCAGAAAATTTGAAGCGGTCTGTCTTTTATGGACTTAAGTTAGTCGAGCATGCAGCACTACCCTTCCGCTGCCATCCATGACTACTGTGTCTGACCCAGAATAAGACTCGGGACTAGGATGGTTAGTCCGGTTAGCAGAGATTTTTGAGTATTAACGTTCTTAGTTAGTTAGGTCGTTAATAGGTATGAGACCTGGGGCAGGGACTGTTAGTGATAGTTAGTTGTTGTTAGTAATAATACAGTTAGTAATTGATAGTAAGAGTCTTGTTCTAATTCAATTAAAGATGTGTTGCTAAAAGACCCTTGTCGGCACCTCTAAAAGTATAACCAGACCCACACCTTTCTAACCGGACCACGATTGCTGTTAAAACAAGTATTACATAGATATCGTTCTAGGTACCGTGGCGGGCGGTGAATAAATTAACCACATATCCTAACACAGCCAACTTTTTCGAAATAATACGATGTAGTTCGGTCTATTTGTCTGAAAGTATTCGAGCTAAAGTGGCTCGGTCGGTTGCATCCGCGATAACGTAGTGATCGCTTATCTGATAACGTATCAGTACTGCACATTGCACTCGGTGCACACAAACATATGCCACAACCGTATCTGCTGTATCGCTGCGTAAGTAATCAAATGATGTGATTGAAATAGGTTTGTTGGTTGAAAGACCGATTTGAATCCAGATGTCCAAATCGTAACTACCCACGGTTAATGACTGTTTAATGTTGGCTGTTTTGAAGTGTCTCTCAAGGAATTTCCTCTTTCTTTCTTATTTATTAGCATTATGTATTGGTAATGCCTTTGGTGTTACTGATGTCCATGGGCGGCGGTGACCACTTACCATCAGGTTCGTCTGGTCGTACCATGTTTCTTATTAACGATGGTTTAAACGTATGCGGAAAACATGGAAAAATTATGGAATTTTCGATGAAATAAGTAACAGTTGTTACGGATGTGGATACTTCGGGAACGTGGATGATGTTGAACCCTATTAACTATCAGGGGAAGTCCACTTGGTTGTAACCGTCAATTAAGCCCCTTAATCCTTCTGTCACCTTGCTTCTTTCCTTTTTGCTTTGCCGGCAACGCATCCGTGATGAACATTAAAAACCAACTGTTTGACTATTTGTATCGTACCACAAAACACCAGATGACATTTGTCAACATCTCTTCACAATAGTATGTCCACAATAACCTCAGCATTTCTACAACATAATATACAAACAAAAACACGCGCAAAGTTCTCGCGGTGAGGAAAAATATCTCATAGTTTACGTAGCCGACAAAACACGGCATTGTGAGCGAGCGTCAACAGTGCCGGCGCAACAACAGGCTGTACGCGGAGGCGAACAAACACGCGTTTCAGGGAACACCGCTACTGGAATCTACTATGTTTTGATAGAGCATCCAAGAAAGCTAATTAATACTATCATTTCATGTGAGCCTGGTACTTTAGTCATAGGAAATACTGTAAAAAAGCTGGAGTCTTATGTTTCCATAGATGATCGATATCATCTCGGACACTAAACATTTTTCATTTAAACGGGTACTCACGATTTTGTATCTAAGAAAGCTATTATGATTTTATGTGGATTGGTACTTGAGTGAAATCATCTAAAACTACCAGTAGTAGACCAGACTACAAGTTCCTGCGCTCGTAAAGGACGATGCCACTCTGATACTGCCTGATAATGATAACTGCTGATAACGACATTACGTAATTAACACACTTCATCTAACTGGACTGAATGTCTACTTTATATTAACAACTATAATTAATAAATAAATAAATAACACACTCATAGCCCCACACTAGGATTCCCTGTGTCGTGGGTGCCATGGACAACACACAAGACAAGAACACACATACCCAGACCAAGAACGGAAATTTAAACTCATTGTTAAAATTTCCGCCTCACTGGAAATCGAACCCAGGACCTTCGGAACGGCGATCCGGCGTGTTAACCATTGCGCCATCCGGGTCGTCAAATTATAGTTAAAAAACTATAGTTAAAAAACTTTGAAATAACTAAACGCTAACACACTCATACCCTCGCACTAAGATTCCCTGTGTCGCGCGTGGAATAGAATATTGGACGTACACTAATAAGACACAAAATCGCAACATCTGAAAATAAACACTCTACTAATTAAATGAGTTATTACTACTTTACCCCTCAATACTATTTTTCTAGTGAACGTCAGGTGTGATTTATTACAATGGGTGGTTTGAATGTTGAACTCCCGAACAGGGCGGCCCGGGTTCGAATTCTGGACGAACCTCTAATTTTCGGAAATGATATGCGTAATAGAATTTGTTTCCCAGTTCGGTGAAGGAAAACATCGTGAGTAAACCTGCACACTCGAGAGTTCTCCATAATGTTCTCAAAGGTGTGTGAAGTCCGCCAATCCGCACTAGGCCAGCGTGGTGGACTATGACTTATACTCCACACATTGTGAGGAGTATAAGGTTGCGATGAATATAAAAAATGACTGCCTCAACTAAAGCTCTCATCAGATATGGGCAAATAGCCAACAAAGAACAATTTACGATACCTTATTTTAACTCATCTTTTCTCTTCCAGTATGATGGACTCGGGCGGAGCAGGCATCGCTGAATCACCACCTACTTACCACCGCAGCTACGAGCAGTACGTTCAAGGTGCGGTGGAAAACAGCACTGACTCCACCCAGGAACAAACCAGTCCAGAGCTGGTGGTGTGGTCCACACTGCCGTACGGCTTGGACTATAGAGCACAGTATGACTACAGGAGTCCATACGACACGTCACGAGATTACTCCTCCCAGCAGTATGCCAGAGCACCCTTCACTACTAAAATGGGGCAGGCCAAGGCGCTGAAGGAGGCCAGGATACGGAGGCCTATGAATGCGTTCATGGTTTGGGCGAAAGTGGAGAGGAAGAAACTGGCTGATGAAAATCCTGATCTTCATAATGCTGATTTGAGCAAGATGTTAGGTGAGTCTTTTCTGACTGTTTATATTTTAGGATAATTATTAACTATATTCGAACAGATAAATACGAGTAGATTAGTGATTTTAAATTTTACTTTATTGTGCCGAAAATTATACTTCTTACACTTCTATAATATTTACTAAAAATATGAATGAGAATAAATTTAGAAAGCATTTTATTAAATTAGCAATTAACTTTTAAAAAATCGATATTTTTTCTTTTTTATATCAGGTACGGTACAGATAATGTCATAAAATTATACATAATTTTAATTTTATTGCAGCGTATATACTTGAACAACCTTGTAGCAAGTATTAAATACTATTGACAATCTGTAAACCCCGATATATTATCTACATTCCAAATAAACTTTTAAAACTATTTAATAAACCATAGAGAAGAGCTATGGCATGAGTCAGCGGAACTGGCAATCCTCACTGCAGGCGATTTGAAATTCAAATGTTCCAAACGACCAGTTTAAAAAATTCTTAAACATGTTACTAGCACGATATCCTATTACCATACCTTCTAATAATATTAATTTCAATCTCAACTATCTTTCTAATTTTCTAAATTTGAAATAGAATTTAAAAAAAGGAATATTATTAGTTCCCTCTAGGTTTTAATATGTAGGTTTTAATGTGTAAAGTTACTAAACTAAGCTAGGTAGAAAAAAAGATTGAAACAAGTAGAAAAGCGATGTTGAAGATACGAACTTACATAAAGTGAAGTTCTTAATAAGTGAGGTGTTTCAAAATATTTAACATGCATATAATTATTTCAAAATGCAAATCTACTTCATTTGTTATAAATGAATTTTCAGTACGTAACATTTTGCTAAGATGGTTACTTGAGTAGGATGGGAATTAATCAATTAAATGAAGCAAACTCTTAACAATGTTTTGCATCACTAGAGACCATGATAATTCTAGAGATGAAGATGATGCCTAAAAACATAAACGAGTTATTTACTGTTTATACAAGATGATATAAAAAAATTGGTGCGGGGAGTCCCTCGCCTGAACTCTACTTGACTTTATGAAATTCAAAAGCGGAAGTAATTTTTTGCAGCACCTACTAATAATTTTAGCGTTCCGTACCCAAAGGGTGAGAACAAGGTTAAGTGTGAATCGGGATATTAATTTTACTTAATTATTTAGTCAATGAAAGATAGAACTATGAAAAATCCCATTTTTTTAAGGTCATTACTCTGACTCTGACCAGTACAATGAACACTACATTAAAGAGCTTACTGCGAAAATTAACCTAGTATTACCTGTTGTCATAAATAACTTTATATTTCACCAAAAAAATCTAATTAAATCTGAAAAATCGTTAACAAAAAACTAATAGGTACCTAAAAAATTAAAAAAAAAACATGTACAAACTGAAATATTTTCCATTAACAATTTAAATTTTACAATTAGAACGCATAAATCATCTCAACCTGTATTACCCAACGCATCTCAAAGTAGAAATAAAAAAATCCAGCCAAGGACTGCAATTTAATTCCTTATTAGCGTCAATAATTCCGGATTGCATTCTGTAAGCTTAAAAAGGAACAACTCCGCTTACGAGCTAACAACTTAATTAAAATGTACCACAGTATCTGAAAAATGAAGTCGCCATAGTACATGGAATGAATGGAGGTGTCCTACGGTTTTAAAGAGAATTCTATAATTTTATATTTCTATAAATTTTTGAAAGAAAGTGACCTTTCTTTTAGTACCCTAAATTAATACCCTTAAAAGTACCGTTAAATAAGCGTAATTTTTTAGACAATCTCCAAAATGTTTGTTATCTGACAAAATAGTCCAGAGCAAAATTCTCGTTCACCCTTTCAAAGGTCGGTACCAAGTTCCATCTGAATACATCTTGGGTTCCATTGCATCTTACCATCAGGACTGGATCATGACAACAATTCCATGTCATCATTTCAATAATTAACTTATTTTATTATAAAAAATTGATCTCTTGCATTGCGAGCCGAATAAAAAGTTCAACTTCAATGCCAACTCTATGAATTACTACTAAATCAATGCCAAATCTCATCTAAATTGGTTCAGCGAATTTACGGTGAAAACGTAACAGACAGACAGTTACATTCGCATGTGTAATATTAATATTAGTATGGGCGTTGGTTTCTGCAGCGTAGCGTGGGTAGATTTGTAGCAGTTTCGTAGTATGCAAAGTTGCAATATAATATTATGTAAGTACCTACTGTTTTATTACGTAACGCATTAACGTTATTCAGTTACATCAAATGAATAAATATAGCGCATCCTGAAAACCCCATTAATTGTTCAGACGCTTGTTACACTTTATTAATGGGTTGAATGACGTCAACAACAACAATACGTCATTACTTTGTTGTGATCTGAAGCGTTTAGCGTCATTTTTTTAATACGTTAGAGTTTTAAATATCGAACTATGGACTAATTAGAATCTGGATTGTATATTACTTTTTACTAATACATATATATCTCAAAATACATACATAGATCGTGGTCAGCGTTTATTGTCACTTTGTTTGAAGATATACATACATATGTACCTTTACCTATAGATCCATGATATTTTATGAAAAGTAGGTGTACTGCCCACATCCATACCTCCCATAGGTACCGTACAAACTCACACACGCGCACACATCCTCAAAAACACACACAGAGGCACGTTAGTACAGCTACAGTCACTCTCCGCTCTTTCCCCTTCTCTCTCACACATACCATGACCATCTGTCAATCCACGGCTCGCATCCAAAAAATAGGTTAGGTTCGTAATAACCAACTGTTTTAGGCTTTCGTTCTGAGCAAGATTTGGCGTTGTTATAATTACTGTGACCTTAGACTTTCTCTCAAGAGCGAGCCAGAGGACACGAACTCCACGCAATGGCTATGACGCTGCTTGGACAGACGGACACACAAGTTTATACTTTAAATTATTATTCTGAAAGATCTGAGTTTTATATTGAATAAGGCCGTTTGATCTTAAAAGAACCTTCAAAATAACTCGTACAAAATGGCGCCACAATGATTCGGATGTTGTGAAAAGTGACGTATTTTTAAAAAGTTTCAAATTTATAACAATTAAGTTTAGAAGAACTTGATGAGGAAAATATATATAATATCTATTCTATAGTGACATACTGACATTTCTCACATCTTAATACTTGTAAAACGGAACTATAAAATTATTACTTAAGAGGAAATACCACGCAAACCCTTTTTCAAATTTGGGATTTTTTCACTCAATATCTCTGTCGCGCTTGCGAGCGGCGTGTATGTCAGTGCGATAGGGACAACTGCAGCTCCGAGTAAAAACCCGAGGCAAAAATCATCAAAATCGAGGTTCCGTTCTCGACTAATCCCCCCGCCAAAACTAAAGCAATCTTAACGAAATTAATGGAAATTGAATGGGAAGGAGATATTCTGTGTCGGACCGTTTAGCTTTTTGTGCTAATTATTATACAATTTGTGTACTAGGCGTTTGTTTGCGGCATATTTATTTGGCCGTTTTTAGCGCTGTTTGAAGTAGCCTAAAACTTTTGAAAACAAAAATATCAAAAAAATCAAAACGTACCGACATACATAATGATGATATTATTCTTGTGTGAAAAAATTATTGATCTAGAGTCAAAAACCAGCGAGGGATTAGTCGAGAACGTTTGTATGGAAAAATGAGCTTAAGACGTTTTTATTGAAATCTATAATGAATCCGTGTTACATTCCAAAGGGACTTTTAACTGCCATAATCACTGTTTACTCTACCAACAATGGGCATAAGTTTCCTTCTAACCAAATGATAAAAAACATTTTAATCGACCACAAGAATAACAATGCAATTGCTTCACTATCAAATGTTTGTTTACTGCATCGTCCTGAGCCTTGGGAATCTTTAATGGGGCAAGTTGAAATTTTTGTAGAGCCTAAGCACTCTTAGCAGCAAACGGATCGCCTGATGGTAAGCGATCACTGATGGTCAACAACACCAGAAGCGTCACCAAAATTCAGTAATATTAATTTTAACTTTAAGTTTTAATAAATCACACTAGTCCAGGATGCATGCCGTGGCAGCCAATAATAACTACACAATAATAATGGTACACCTAGGTAATATTTATGATGTAATTTTCACAATGTGCATGTGATTTGCACATATGTAATTTTCACAATGTACAATGACATGTACATCTGTGTGTTTGTGTAAGTTTTGGCGACTCCCCTAAATAAATAAACAATGCTTGGAAGCGAAGGCCTCATCAGCATCATCATCACAGTGTCCTGGTATCTAAATCCGCTTTGGTAACATTATCGCCAATTCTGTTATCTCATGGATTACGGTTGACGCACATTAATCAATTCAATAACGATTCGGATTTGTCATCGATCGTTTTTCCTAAGTTAACGGCGTTTGGTTGACATATTTTAATGTACTGTAAATTGAGATTAAGATTTCAAAATGCAATAAAAATAAAATTAGACAACCACGCGTCGTCGAGTCATGATTGTAGTTGGGGAAACTTCGACCTTACCCATCATAAACCTTTGATTAGGGTGGCGCTTTTGAAACCTGACCCCAAGAATCAATCTATTCAAAGATATAAATTGAATGAAAACTATAGTAAGATTATCGAGTCTAGACAGACACTGTTTTTTAAGTGATAAGTACAACCGCAATGTCAATTAAAATCAAGGTTGGCATAACGGTAGTTAAAACCCTTTTGTAACCGAGTGTACCATAGAGGTACCATAGATGCAAGTCATTATGGTGAACCGGCGTGGGTGGCTGATGGTATCGCGCTTAATGAAATAAAACTCGAATAAAAAATAATAAAAGCAAGCCAGTACCTGTAAATAGTAAGTGTTCCGACAACTGTTGTCGTTCAAACCAAATCTTTTATCACGTTTGACTCATATTTAAATATCATAAGGTCGATTTTTGAATGTACCGATATATGATACGATGGTGCGTACTGTCAAACTATTACTCATATGGTACAAATGAATAATGGTATATAGTTATCGGCCAAATATATGGGATTACGGTGGCATACGGAGACGATAGGTTCGATTACAGTGGCTTAGACAAATAAATCGACTATCCTATACAATTCATGTAGAATTGGGCGGCCATGTAGCCCAGTGGAGGTCCTGGGTTCAATTCCGATAGGGTTCCATTTGTTTATGTGTAAAATTGCCATAAGTTATTACATAATTAGCTAACCTAACAACATTAAGTTTTATGGTGACCATATCAATATTAAAATCTTTTATGTTTTAAGTAAATAGATTGACTTGGCCATCGCATGAATGTTTCCCACAAGTATTAGGTACATAATTATGATATTATATTAAATTAGATTGTTAAGTGCGAGCAAAAACTGGTAAGTAAATAAATAAGCGATCATTAATTGCATCATATTTGTTTATGACAACAATAAATGTATATATTAAAAATTTCTATTAATTAACAGCCTGTATTCTGTTGACCTAATAGTTTCGCGTATAAAGAACAAGGGTTTTCCCAACCTCTATCAACGCGTCATTAGTCATTATTACAATTGAACGACAATTTTAATACATAATTAATAATGCCCTCTTAATTCATTTAACATCGATCCTGCTTAATCATGAGGGAGATATATGAAACATTGTATCAGTAGGTACTAATAATATTAATATTGTAATAGGTATTATAAAAGCAAATTATGAATTATGTTGAACAATGGCTTCTAATTATGTATTTTGGACCTTTGAGGATTTTGGTTGAGGTAAGCGCCTTCACTTCTCTTTCTGACACGTAAGCCTGAATACCAGGGCTTTACCCTTAAAGGTCAGGTACGAATTAGGAACACATTAATCTAATACTGGCATAAAAGCAGTCATCCATTAATTACCAACCTCAACAAAATCGCCACTCTAATGCTCGGGCCACACTAACGAAATCGTCAACGTCAACGGCAATGCCTAACATCGCGATAATTATTACGATAAAATTAACACGTTATGTGAGTGGCTACACTTGACTGTCAAACGTGACTGCCCATCGGCGATAAAATTGGCGTTTACGTTCAAACAAGATGGAGGTTGACGATGCTCTGTTTTTGATGAGTGTAAATTTTTATTATATGAATTTAATTAATCATTACCATTAAACAAGGGATAAGTAGGTAACTAGCTACTAACGTGATAAGGTTGACGTATATTAAATAAAAATAATTAATAAAATTGTCATGTTATTATAAGTAATATGTACTGTAAATAGGTAGTAAAATTGAAAACAATAATTGAGAGAAACAACATATCAAAATTCATACATTTGCAACAAACGAACTAATATTTATTTATATATATAGGATTATATATATAGGATATCTAGGATTCGAGCATATATATATATATACTTCACTAGCTCGGGATTTAAACTAGGCAATCACAACAAAAACAAACTTTGCCATCTTGTTGAACAAATAACTATTGTTTATTAAATTGTATCCTCCTGTGCCAACCCTACCAAAATAGGTATAAATTTTGCTCGCTTCTTTCTCTGTGGTGTGGCCGCTTCAACGCATTAATTAACCAACGGCAAACGGCAATGTGAATGCCGTTGTGAAATTATCGCGTTGAAGTCGTGGCTACACCTACGATCATCGCCATAATTAACGGCATTTCCCGTTAGTGTGGCCCGAGCATAAGGGTGGTGCTGAATCCTTGTTGGCTACCTTATATCCATAAAAAAAGTTATACCAAATTATTCCGCGGTAACAGGTAACATAATATGTGTAGGTATATCCTAGATAATGCCATGCAATACAAGTTATGAATGTGCCAACAGTTTTGATATGTATAGTGGTTTTCTTGTAATATTCGCACAGACTGACAGCATAGCAATGAGAATATTGTGGTGACATCGTACACACGTCACACAGTGACGTCACGACAAGCCTGAATCACGAATCACTGAATCGAAGTTTTCTACACGCATCATCAACAATGAACAACAGGAGTTAGCAGGCATACACCGTGCCTGGTCGAAGAACCATCTCTGATACAATATAATACGTACCTGCAATAACTTAACTCAAGCATTAACTAATAATTAATCAAGAAAAATAAAATTAGAAACCAATATCCAATGTACAACGACCTCATTACAGTTTTTTTTATTAATATTTATAGAATATATTTATATATATTTTTTTTTTTATTTGTTTCAATAACATAATTATATTTAATATGATTATTTTGATAAATAAGGTATACTAATATAATTTACTACAAATTTTGAGTAAAGACCTGTTAGTTTAAGATTAACATCGCAAAATCTTGACCGTTTATAAAATCTAGATCTAAGCTTGTTATTCAGCCCGGCGAGCTATCATTACACCACGTACCATTATGACCTTGGGCTATCCTTCTTCATTAATTGGCTAAATTGCCCACCATTTAAGGCGTGGCCATAGTCCGATAATGACATCCTTGTAGTGAGTAGCGCGGTGTACATACTTACTGCACTTAATTAAGTAAGCTGTTGAATCAGCCGGGTTTAACTGGATGGCTAGCTTCCTTCTAGACAACCGTGGAATGTTTTAATGTTTAATTTGCGGGGTAGACAGCTTTTAGATTCATAGGAGCCCACTATAGGGTGTTCTCCTCATAGTTGACGTGTTGAGCATACTTCACCACGCTGTCATCGGTAAAGATGGGTGGTGAGATTTATAATCAGTCCAAAATGTTTTATTTTCGTATTGTATTTGTATTGTCGTGTATTCCGTAGGCCCCCGACATTGCGATGGCGACAAAGCTTAACGTTGTCGTTAAGTAAAAACTACTGTCCGCAAAACGGTGCCCCTAAAAGCTTGGAAGCGATACTAAAAATTACTAACAGCGGTCACTACCACTAGTCATTAACTAGCATGTAATAAGCAAGAGTTTTTTCTTTTAGGCGGTCAACTGGTCGGTGATGACTTTGGTGAAGATTGATAGTGAAGTAACACTATTATGACAGACTATAATGATCACTAACTGTCCAGTTACCCGCCTGATCGTTGCGTGCTATTTAGTTAAAAAATATTGACGTAAAATAAAAAGGAATCGTTTTTGACTGACTGTAGTAAAATAAAAATTATTTTAATGCGTGATTTATTAATCAAAATGTCTCATATTGTATTTCATCTATCAAGTGCCTACCAGCTTTTTTGTACGTACAGTTACGTAATTAACATATCACAAAAACACAAAAACAATTATGTCCCATGTTTGCCCCTCCGGGAATAGAATCTGGGATAGAGTAAGCTACCATCAGTCTACAGGAACATAAAATAAGAAACGTGCAAGTCGTATCTTGAATACTCAAGTTTCAATAAAAATTGGTTGTCTGTAAAGTCGGTTTACTGACGATAGTTGAACGTGACAACGTCTTAAGAAAATAATTTCCTTTGAATGAGTAGGCAAGCACAATAAAATAACACTTTTTCAATACAAGTTAAGTCATTTATTAAAAATGAATGCTGGATACTTATACATCCTACATCGTGATTCAGAATTATAGCGCCCCACTACTCAACGCCATCTAGTGTACTGCGAGTGAACTACCAGCTCAGCCAGCCTTCCTCCATCGATAAATGGACCCAATCGAACTTAATGAATAATTGTTCACTGCACAATACATAGATGGCGCTGGTATAATAATTCACCAACGGTAACGACGGTAACGCATGAGTCATGTTTTTTCATGCGTGCCACCGAATTATAAGACGTTGTCACGTCAAAAATTCAAGCTATAAGATTATCGTTTATAAATGTCATAACTCATAAGAACTTATAAGTAATAAAAGTATATCTGTATTACTGATAAATTGTAAATGACATATCACTTAACCCACCCTACAAAAAGTGTATTGAAATAATTGGAATACTGCAAATATCTGAACTGAGCAAGCAGGTCATTGTTTATATTAATATAATGAACACTCGCTACCTACTTCCTCTCGTATCTGATATAAATCATGATTACCCAATAAAAAATATTTTATCTCAGCAATACAAGAATTACGTGAAAAAGAGCAATATATCAAACAATGACCTTTTTACTATAAATATTCTTAATATTGTTTGTTCCAGTACCTGCTAAATACTTCTAGTAAATTAATTATTTTTATTAATTTTCTTTTAGATCATTATGTGTCTTTTTGACCGATTAAGTAAGATCTTGGTTGAAGACACATTATTAAAGATTTTCCGGTGGGTGTCTGGAAGGGTGGTGCTGCATGGTCGTTTGCTTACCTTAATTCCATAAAAAATACATACGATCTGAAATCTCCCTTTGATATGGTAGTCGGGTAATAATAAGAATAGTGCTAATTGGTGCACAATTATCAGAGTATGTTGCTATTGTCACAAAACCAGGTGCTATAAACCCGTTTGCTACTTTCGTTCCAATAAATAACTTAAAAGCCGACCTATAAAAAGGTTTTGACACTTGCAAAACAATTATACATTCAATTATGCTCGACATTTCAATACAAGTCTTCATCAATGGATTACGAAATACATGCATTTTCAACAAAAACATCACCTATTTCTTTTATCGAATTTCCAAAACACGCTACCAAGCAAAAAGTGTAATTATTCATTTATACACACATCAAGATTAATATAATATTTTCATAAAGTGGCCCACGACCAAATTGGGAGCGGTGTAAAAAGTTACCTTTGGCCGAAAATGGTCGTACTTGTTCAAGATAAGCGAACCAAGCGCTTTGGTGGGAAATATACCTATTAGATATGCTTTTTTGTGCAGTTGTTTAATGGTAATTATGATTTATAGTTATTTCTTGTTTAGACACACGGAATTTTACTAACATTACTCAAACGTTACATTCGAAAAGTTTTCGTGGGTTGAAATTATTTTCAACGATTGCCAGACTGCTGTAAAATAAATTGTATAAAAAGATGATAGAGAAAAAATTGCATTATTTATTAATTTTTTTAATGTATGATTAAGTTTTATCCATATTAGCCTATTCAATTATAAATTTACCAAGTTACGAAATAAGTTTGATTGAAAATGCTTGCAAAATTAATATAATATATTATTAAACGTCGAATTAGAGTACTCCTGACTCTATTAGAATATTATGTGAGTTGAGTAGGCACGAATGTATGTTAATTTTTTCAATAATATGTTTACACGATCAATTTACTTCAAACCAGACTTTAAATTTAGTTCGTTATAATTTTACGGTATAATTGAATTATTCTTTACGTAGTCAGTCCACAAATTCTTAACAAACCTAGCCAAAACTGATTCTACGAAAGCGTCCGCCGAAACTCGCGTTGAATAGAACTCTTTTCGTTCCAAGAAACACAAAAAGACCGAACGTCAAATTGTAATTCAAACCTCGTCGGCTATAATAATACAATTAATTCCGTTTGTCACATCTGATAACTGGTACTACAAACTCTTTTGTACGTATTACACGACCTTATTCGTGAAGGCGTAGAGTCCATTTTGAGTTATATTAACAGCGGGTATTAATTTGTTTGTCTATATAAGTAATCTGTGGAGAGGGTCAATCATCATGGGAGGTAGCCTCCGAGGAAAATGATCTGCGCATCAAACATCTTCCTTGTTGAAGTACTTGTAACAATATTTTTAATAATTATTATTAGCACACGAAAGCAAGCAGTAATAGCCAAGTGATTTGAACGTAGAACTTCCGAACTTAGGCCTTTTTTCGAATTCCGCAATTCATCATCAATTCTTCATTTAAACATTATGAGCGTATTATAAATTAATTACCACTAGCTTTGATGAAGGAAAACGTCGTAAAGAAACCTGCACAGTGCACACCTCTTCATAAGAGTTCTTCTTAATGTTCTGAAAGGTGTGTCAAGTCTGCCAATCCGGACTTGACCAGTGTGGCCTGGACCCCGCACATTGTGAGAGGAGATCAGTTTATTTCCTATCTATCTACATTATATGAATGCGTGTGCTCTTTCTTTGTTTGCCATGCCACCCGCTTACATAGACTCCTAGTGTAGTATTGTCTGTGACCATAAATTTCTCCTAAAATAAGCTTCAAGAGCGGACGCGAGACTTGTGTTTCGATAAGTACCTACGATAGTGTGTGAGCATTTATTTAATCCCAAACGAAGCTTCAGAAACCATGTGTTGTGACGATGATGAGATCAATCCAGATTTAGGTGTGACATAATACCAGAATAATTCCTACATTAACTGAGTTTCACACCTCACAATTTTCATAAATAATCCGCGCTTGTTAAATTAACGAGTCAATTATACGTGGTGTGGGCGACGCCGTGTGTCGAATAACTAGTTATTAGCAATTATAATAATTATAGGGATTTAATTGGCGGATTTGTTGCTTTAATGATGAAAATCCTGATTTAGCGGAGCTCCTTGGTTCTGATGATTCAGCGTACCACGCGTTTCTGGCAGGTGTCTTCATTTTGTGCAAATAATAATAAATAACGCTACACACTCATAGCCCCACACTAGGATTCCCTGTTCCATAGACAACATAAAAAATACAAGAACACGCTCAGGCCGAACAGAAATTTAAACACATCTTTCTAATTTCCGCCCCGTTTCGAATCAAACCCAAGACCCTCCGAATGGCGATCCGGCCTAGTAACCAATGCGAAATATGGGTCGTCGATACTAAAATAATATAATAAAGATTCATTCTAACATTACCTCAATCCCGCACTAAGATTCACCGTCGGTATCGCTAGTGATGTGACACATGATGACATTACAAAACGATAACATACATTAATCATTATGAGTAAACAAAATTATTAATTAATTAACAGTTAATGAGTTAATGCATTTTACACCCAGAACTACATAATTAATATGTACCTACTTATTATTAGGATTGTGTATGGCGTTTAGTCTTTTTATTATTTTTTCTGTCGCGCAACGTATCGTTGATGCATTTATTTATTTATTTATTTTTAATCGATTTTCATAAACGGCGGTGACCACCATCACCATCAAGCTCATGACATTTGTTGGCTGCGAAAAAAGAACACTAAAAATTCAATTGAACAAGAGATTGAACTACACCACAAAAGCTTATTACAATCTCTTTAATCCAAATTATTCTAACCATGCCTTATCGTAGCGGGTCAAACGGACGCCGGATCGAATAAATACGAAATTTTAAACCCAACAGTTGCGCACGCGCCGCCAACATGACTCACACATGCAATAAGGTCACGACACGGCGAGACCCATAACACACCTATACGTACGGCAAAACTATATACCCACCGTTTACTAAGTTTTGATTACGTTCCGTTGCTTATGCGTGTCGATCTATAGTCTTGATACTATTACCACAGCGTGAACTAAGTTTATTTATGCTATTACTAAATCGTGCTATTACTAAACTATTTGTAGTGTCCGAAGATTACTGTGGTATACAAAGCACCAGGATACAAAAAACACTGGCGCACCAGTACACAGTTAGAGCGGACTGTGTCTGTCACAACTGTCACAAGTCTGTCAACATACAACTACCCTCCTCTTCTCGTGCACCCGAGAGAATAGGTACATACATAGATAGATAAAGGAAACAGAATTGTACCAGATAAGTGATTGTACCACATTTCGATCGGTCGAGCCGTTCAAATGTTATGTGAGGTTTACAAACACACTCACACACACATACATACAGACACCATACACAACCATCGCGGGAATAGTAAGAATAGCTTCCTAGGACCTCAAAATGTGGAGGTCTGATGAAAATTCGAATTTCGAAAATCAGCATGGAAACGACAACTTCACATTTTCGATTTTCTTTGCGAGAAGTTAAAAGCGGAAAGAAAGAAAAACTAAGTCTCAAGCCCCAGCCGGAACACAAGTCGTTTGGCGGTTGACTTTGGCTCTAGCAAGATGGTTTTACCCAGCTGAGTTGAAAACTATTACCAGCCTAAAATGACCAATTTTTCTTCTTCATAACGTGTAATATCCATGAACAAAACCAGCGACCATTTGTCTAAATTCCTTTTTGTCAGCTGCCATAATCTAGACACACGTCAGCCTAGCCATTGAATTTACGTAAACAAAACAAACTTCAATCAAATTCGAATCGTATATTTTGATAAATTCCACGAAACATTTGAAATCTAACTCGACAAGGTGAGCCTACGCTACCTACAGACAATAAACAGTTACGACAAATGGAGATTGACAGGCGGATCAAGACATCTTGCGCGCGCTACAGCACCTACGCGGTTCGTAGGCCCGGCGCTGAATACATTACGCCGTAAGTAGGCGAATACTGCTAGATATGACTGACGACAAATTGCTATTGCGGACTAATCAATCGTTTAAAAATCAATTCTGATTAGTTTATGGTTAAATAAAAAAAAATTAGAACCCATACCATTAGGTGGCTTGTTTTCTTAACTTTATGTAGATCATTATAAGGGTGGGATGTGTGTTAACAGGTTAGGTAATAGACTTAGGTCTGAATTCACGTAGATGGGTTACCTTCGAGCCCATAGCATAGTTACATAGCATTATTTAAATATTATCATTATTATTTATTATTAGCATGGGATAGCATACCCTGCCTGCTAATCGAATGGTTCCTCGTGATTCCTAGCGATTCCCGATCGAGCAGACATTTTCTGTCAGATAATGTTGGATAACACCTAGTTTGAAAAAAAAATGAATAGTTTGAATAACTAAAAACACGCTTTATAATTGTAAGTTAATAGAATTTAGATAAATCCTTAGTTAGCCTATTATTGGTTCCAAAAAGCTTCATAATGTAAATAATAAAAAATAAATAAACGTTAACACACTGACACGCCCGCACTAGGATTCCCTGTGTCGAGGCTAGCATGGACAACACAAATAACACATCACTAACACCCAGGACCCGAGAACAAACATTTATCTGTCACATAAACATCTTCCCCGGCTGGGAATCGAACCCGGAACCCCTCGCTTCGCAGGTAGAGTCATTACCAACTGGGCTGCGAGCTCGTCACTCAATATGATTTCAATTCGAAACATCACATACAATTTAAAGATTAGTCTATTATTGATTTATAGATACAATTTGCAAATACTAAGACGTTCAGTTACAGAAATTTATCGCAACTCAAAGCTATAAATTACCTTTAATTGTAATTTATAACTACGTGTGCAATTATTTAGCAGTAACCGATTGCTTTGCAGTTAGGATTCATATAATATAATTATGTATCCTGTTTGGGTAATGGGTTCAAATCCATGTCAAATTTTTCTAAAGTATGTGCACGATCCCGTAGCTTTGGTAGTGCCTGTGCTTAAGCAGTAAGAGTTCTGGGTTCGATTCCTGGCATAGACATTTGTATGACAGATTAATAATAATATTAACAGATAATCTAGGGTCGTGGGTGTTTAGATGTCCTATGTGGTTATTACAAGTTATCGTCAATCAGGAGTCCAAGTCTGCTAATCAATAAATTTATGCTTTAATTGCGTCGTGTTTGACTGATTTGACACGTTTTGTATATTAAATATATTATGTCAAACTATTCAAACACGACGCAATTGAAGTACTCGTATTTATGAATTAGCAGACTTGACCCCGAGGTGTATAGTTAATTAAAAAATTAAAGTTGGTTAATATTTCCGTGTTCAACTCAAACTGTATGTCAGTTTGACAGAAAATGAAACTGAAAGGTAAGTGCGGCATGCATACGAAATATTCAAAAGGAAGCGGCTGGTTCATTCAACCTGGCGTTTGCCGAGTTCCTCCTACGTCACACGTCACAGCTTGGCCTTCGACATCCTGTTCTTCCTCGCTGCCTTTTTGTATTCTTTGTTCTTAGTTTCATAAAACCCACAACAATATAACGACACAAGAAAATAGAACAAAAATTGAATGTAATTTTGTAACCTGATAAGTATTAATTTATTTTTAACAAAAACATTTATAAATGTGTACTTACAGTTCAGTGAAATTGTATCCCGCAGGACCAGAGATCCTGGGATGAAAAGTATCCTGGATACTGACATTAATGACCCAAAATGACTGAAAATTGTGTACTTATTGTGTACAACATTTAGTAATGCACATTTTGATAAAGGTGTGCCTCAAATAATATTTCATTGCTAAACGCTTTTAATACATAAATCATTTTAAACAGCTAATAGCCGTCGCAAATGAACATGACAATCTACTGAACCTAATCGTTTTGATGTCCAACTGATATATTTTCATGCTTTTATCTCGAGAAAGTGCACAATGATCATTAATCACAAATTGTACAGACAAAAATCGCAGTCGATTCCAACGGTGCATATTAGCTTGTTAGAGTAGGCGGATATGAACGATTGCCTTATGTATTGTATAGTAACATGACAGGAACATAACGCTTAATAGTCGTGACCTAGTCGTGCGTAATAAATAGCTTCTGCTGTATGTCGTCTGGTTTAAACGTCTTGTTCGGTCTTGCGAACTTACAATGCTGGGTGCAATGTCAATCAGTGATTAGAATTATCGTTTGTATATTTTATTAATATTGATTAAGACATTAAAATACGCGTGACAAATGGATTATTAGAAATGCTTAGTTATATAATGTCACTGGTGGTGGTTTAGAATTTCAGTAAAGCTAGAATATGCAAAAATTAAGACAAAAGTAACGTTGACGGCGACGTTCAAAGCTAAATCTTGTTACGTAGTTAGTATTAATTTTTACCAGAAATTAGAGATGTTATTACTTCAAAAATTTATTAACAGATGGCGTATTAAGAACTAAGGTTGCTTATTATGTCCAGTCTACGGAATCATACGATTGGAAACATTCTATTCCAAGAATTTTGTAATAGTCAAAATGGTAGATACATTTTCAGCCTCATTTGCAAAGCGAAGTTTTTTGAAATTTTGTAAAACTTTATCTATAATTAACTTTGAAAAAAAAAAACACATCAGTCATGACTTCTCTATTCATAGCCAACGTCACCATTTACCGTCAGCAGGACCGTCTATTTGTGTTGCTTAGGTATAAAAAAGGATCATTGCATCTTTACTTTAAATGCAAGCCCTGTACCATCGATGTCGGTACGAATGCAAATTGTATCAAATAAAATCGATAAAATAACATCACTTGCCAATTTTTATGAAGCGGTCAATACTTTATTCGTAATGAGACCCTTTTATACAAATAAACTAGGAATTATTCAATGCAAGCACTAAGTACAGACGACGGAGTTAGCAACGCCTCATTCGAGTCTGCAACCGGACTATGGAATGGAAATGATATAAAATTACATGCAAGTTATTGCCCCTACGTACGAACATGAGTCAAAGTTAATAAAATCACCTGTAAACAGACAGTCCATACTAGTGCAAGGACTTATCGATTCACCGGCTGTCCTGTGACGCGTGCCAAGCCAATGCTATTGGCGACGGCATACGATTAATTTATTTATTGAAATCAATACTAATATCTGCCAAGACAATGGCCCCAAATGAAAATGCGTGCGCTGTTATGGCATGTCGGAATGCTAAACGAAGCGGTGTCATTTATTCAATACAACATTTTGCATTCGATTTTGAGGTTATTAGATGCAATCGGAATGCGTGCGGCCATGTTTGACTCGGTTCGGCTTTATTCGGCTGTCTTCGGCTTCTGTCGATACCCAGTTTTGGCGGTTGACGTGTGTCGCTGTCATAGATTTCCGAGAAGTTATTGATGTTGGCGGGAAAATTTAAAGGCTGTGTTTGAGGGTTCGGAGAATTGTATACATTTGTAATTCTGTGGTTGATTTGCAGGGTGTTAACGGTTTTAAAACTATAAAAGTGTTATGATTCAGAATTCGCATAAGTTAACAGCTGTTTTAGACTTTCGATTTTAAATATTTATTTACGCTTTTTAAAGTAATAGTTAAGTGTTTATTTTATAGTAATTTTATATATTAGAACCTTGTGCTCAAATTAAAATAATAATCTTATAAATGAAAACTAATTAAGTACATACCAGCACCACCCCTGCACTACAACAATAATATAACCTCTGAGAGAGCACTTCACATTTATTTAACTGTTTAATCACTGTGAATTGGTGTGGACTTCTTATCATGGCAAGAACTCCTGACGTTGACACAATCAAGGAACTCGAATCCACTTGGGTGCAGAAAATGGAAGACTTTGAAAACCGGTTAAGAACTGCATCTTCTACTGATACTCCGACACTTGCTACACTTGGTGAAGAATTCAAGGCGTTCAAGGATCTTGTGTGCAGTACAATCACTTGTCTGAGAAAGGAAGTGCAAGAGTGTGCAAGGCAGCTGGACGCCATAGACATGCATCATCGTCGCAAGATTTTATTGTTTAATGGCATTCCCGAAGGTGCAGAAGTCTCTGAGGAAAGCGCAGTTCTCGACATTATAAACAATAAAATGAATCTTCCACATATAACCAGTTCTGCCTTTAAGAGATGCCATAGGCTTGGTTCACAGAGTGGTGAAAGGCCCCGTTCAGTTCTTGTTCACTTTCAAGACCACAATATTAAACGAGACGTGTGGAAATCCAAAGCCCAGTTAAAAGGATCTGAGGTGATGGTGGCTGAATTCCTGACCAGAACCCGTCAGTCCATTCATGTACAGGCGCGCCGGCACTTTGGCATACGCAATGTATGGTCGCACGATGGAGTCATTTACGTCAAGGTTCCTGGCGGTGCTCGTGAGAAGTTGGTGACCGAGGAGGAGCTTGCTGTTATGCTTGCTAAGTTCCCAGCCTCCAGTCTCTTAGAAACAGAGCAGGCTGCACCGAGTCGGCGGCCTGAGACCAGACGTAAACCGGCAACCACAGCATTGCACGGCGATGATGGTAAACGCATCAGAAAGAACCCGGCTAAGAAGTAGGTTTTCTTTAGACTCATTGTTTTTCTTTTTAACTGTTTCATCTATCTATTTATCAACTTCAATGTAAGGTACTTGTAAATAACGTGAATTGTGAATTTTTCTTTCGTACAATGCTGCTAAAGCTAAATGTTAGTAGTAGGATTGACGTATTTTGTCAGTGTTATTTAATTGTCACTTTGTATTCATTAGACCACAGAACACTATTACTCCTACTGAAGCATTAGACAAACTGTCAAGTTGTCATTTCTCTCGACTCTAGTGTCGATGCATAGACTAATCTATTTACCACAGACTAATAGCTATTCCCCACTCAGTGGATATTAATACTGTTTTCAGTGTTGGCACATCAAATAATGGTCGATTTTAGTCTATAGCAGCTCAAAATCCGTTCAAATTGTACGAGGTGTAAACTTGTAAAGACAATTTGCACAATCTATTTTGTTTAACTTACTTGATAATGTTCATACTTCTCAACTTGTACTCATGTACCTGTTACTTTATTTTAATATTGATTTTATTTATGGTTATTCTTCCAATGTGTGAACAGTCAGCAACTGGGATGGTGCTTTAATTATGTTTTGTTAATATTAAGATATTGTATTTAATTACATACTCATAATTATATATTTTTTTTTATTTTTTAATATTAATTAAATATTACATTGTTTTATGTCAGACGAATCGTTTCACTCGATTGATGATTCGGATTTGTCGTTTAAATCATGCGATGGTGACAACTTTGAATCTACATCGAAAGATATAATCGAGGCTTTTGCCACTTGTAAAAGGACACTAAATGTGTGCCATATCAACGCACAGAGCCTTCCTAGTCATTACTCTGAGTTGGAACACGTGTTTAGTGATCAAAATATTCAAGCCATTCTTATTTCAGAGAGTTGGCTTAAACCTAACTTGCCTTCAACTTCGTACCCACTGCCGGGCTATGTACTCATTCGAAACGACCGCATTGAGAGGAGGGGAGGCGGCGTCGCTATCTATCTGCGTGTGGATATCCCATACAAAGTGGTATTGACATCGCCCCCTTCCTACATTGCCTCTGCTGAATATTTGTTTGTGGAGCTTGATTTCGGGGCCAGTAAGTTCCTCCTAGGGGTAGTATACTGTCCTCCCTCCACTGACTATTATGATTCTTTGGAATCTGCGTTTGACTCTGTTGGGTCTGTGTACACACATCTCATAATTATGGGCGATTTTAACACTGACATGTTAAGTAACTCACTCCGACCCAACAAACTTCGCGATATCTTAAAGTCAGTAAATTTCTCCCTGCTTCCACTATCTGCTACCCATCACAACACTGACACTGATGACACATGGCTCGATCTGGTTATTACTGGATCACCTGAGCATATCATTAAACATGGCCAACTCTTGGCACCAGGGTTCTCACGTCATGACATCTTATATGCGTCATATGACATTAAACCTCCCAAACATATGCCGGCTATCGTAAAGATGCGCAATTTTTCCCGAATTGACGTTGATTCTCTCAGAAAGGATGCTTCTACCCTAAACACTGAATTACTCATATCGGCATCTACAGTAGACGATAAGATTTCCTATCTAAACGACAGTATTCTGAAATTGTATGATGACCATGCTCCGTTGCACAATGTTAAGTTGAAGCGTCCTCCTGCCCCTTGGATGACGAGAGGAGTTCGTATGGCCATGTCCAGACGTAACCGAGCTTTTGCAAAGTTTAAACGTGATCGCACTGAACAAAACTGGGTGGCCTTTAAGGCCGCCAGAAATAGATGCAACCAGATGGTGCGAACTGCTAAACGCCGATATATCCATAGTTCTTTATCTAACTCTTCTCCTGCTAATACATGGAAATTTCTTAAAACACTTGGCATAGGCAAGTCTTACTCAATGGATTGTGGTCCCTCTCTCTCATTAGATGACATGAATGCTCATTTCTCTTCTACTCTTTCCTTGGACCCTACAATCCAATCTCAAACTATTGCTTCCATTGCATCAATGCAACATCCTAACATACCCGTTTTTCAGTTCACCACTGTTAAACAGGATGAAGTCAAGAAGACGATGTTGGTGATCAATTCAAATGCCGTGGGCTGTGACGAAATTAGTAGGTCAATGGTACTCTCAGTATTTGACTCTCTGTTACCCTTAGTAACGCACATTATAAACTTTTCCCTACAATCCGGTCAATATCCATCTATTTGGAAGAAAGCATATGTGCGTCCTATCCCTAAAGTACCAAATCCCGCGCATCCTTATCAATTCCGTCCAATATCGATCCTTCCATTTCTGTCTAAAGTTCTAGAGGCCTGTGTGCATAAGCAAGTTTCTTCATTTCTCTTCAATCATAACCTACTGGATATGTACCAGTCTGGGTTTCGTTCAGGACATAGTACCACCACAGCTCTTCTAAAAGTTGTTGATGACATCAGGCGCGGTATGGATAGCAAAAAAGTTACTGTGGTGGTGCTTGTTGATTTCTCTAATGCTTTTAACACAGTTGACCACGACATCCTGTTATCCTTACTCTCACATTTTAGGTTTTCGCCCACGACTTTGGATTGGTTTTCGTCTTATCTTCGCGGCCGTCAGCAGTCAGTTCGACTTGGAGGTAGATCCTCTGATTGGGTATATC
Organism: Ochlodes sylvanus; assembly: GCA_905404295.2. Lineage (NCBI taxonomy): Eukaryota > Metazoa > Arthropoda > Insecta > Lepidoptera > Hesperiidae > Ochlodes > Ochlodes sylvanus. The sequence goes on from FR990149.1 coordinate 4,746,051, forward strand.
TCAATACTGGCGTGCCGCAAGGCGGTATTCTTTCTCCAATAATGTTTTCGTTATTTATTAATTCCATTTGTACTACATTCGACTGTTCGTATCATCTGTATGCAGATGACCTACAATTGTATATTCACACTGACATCGAAAATATAGTAAGTGCAATCTCCAAAATTAATGAGAACCTGGTAGCAATCAGGGACTGGTCTCTTAGGTATGGTGTGACAGTTAATCCTGCTAAATGCCAAGCCATACTAATAGGTGGGTCAAGAATGCTCAGCAAAATTGATAAGCCGAATTTACCACCGATCAGGTACAACGAAGTAGACCTCCCATGGCAAGAATCTATTAAAAACCTTGGCCTGAATATTGATTCCACCCTCAGCTGGCGCACGCATGTGACAGAGGTAGGTAATAAAGTGACTAGCACACTGCGGTCGCTGTACCGTCTTAAAAATTTTCTACCGGTTAAGACCAAAGTCATGTTAGTGCAGGCCCTTGTTGTTCCCATTCTGGATTATGCTGATGTTTGTTACACAGATCTGTCCGAGGAACTTCTGAATAAACTGGAGCGCCTTCTCAATAATTGTATTAGGTACATTTTCGGCTTACGCAAGTATGACCACATTTCCCAGTTTCGTTCCCAACTTAAATGGCTTCCAATTCGTTTAAGGCGGAACTCCAGGATTCTCTGCGCATTATATTCTATATTGAATAATGCGACTTCTCCTGTTTATTTAAAGGAAAATTTTCAGTTCGTCTGTTCAACACATGACAGAGGACTCCGTTCTTCAACTAACCTTAAAGTTAGTCTTCCAAACCATAAAACTGGTTACTTCGGTAATTCCTTCACGGTTCAGTCTATACTGCTCTGGAACGCTTTGCCTGTAGATATCAGGAAATCGCCCACTTTGAGCTCCTTTAAGAGTCGGGTTCGGCAGCACTATTTGAAACAGCTGGAATAAGATCACCTGTTGTAATCAACTAATGTAATATATTATCATGTATATATTTGTACTTTCTAATATATAATTATATGTATATAGATATATATATATTATTATATGATATTATTTACATCCATTTACTATTATTATCTTATTATTATTATTTTGCATTATCTGCGCCTACTACACCTTCTCACCAGCTCCCAGGGTTGACTGGTAGAGAATGCCACCAGGCATTAAGTCCGCCCATTGTACTCCTTAGTTTTAAGGTTGCAATAAAGAATAAATAAAATAAATAAAAATAAAATAAAATTCGAAAGGATGTTTTACATATTATTCGAAAGTCTTTGAAAACCAAACAAAAAATCTTAGCTCAGCATTCATCAAAATTTCTATAACGGAATCCTTACTAAGGTTAAGAACATTATTATTTTTGTAGTATTTTTCTTGTAACTCTGACGATAGATTAACCATAGACCCTCAAAATTATAGATAAATATTACTAGTACGTATATCCTAGAAAGAAATCTATCGATTCCAGATAAACGCAAATCATTTTACAGCGAATAAAATATGATCTCATAAAAGAGACACATAGCTTACGAAAACCGGCCACTAATAAGCTATGATAAAATGAGCCGCTTTGAGTTGTTTTAACGACTGTACCCACCGAATTCGGATACCCACTACGACACTAGATCACAGTACAAATAAGTACACCACTAAATATTAATGTTAAGGTATCCTTTCTAAGCTTCAATTTAGTCACTCGTTTTGGGGTTATGCGTAATATATTATAATGTGCTATGTTGGTGCTAAAGGCAGTTTTAATATATGGAGTGACGAATAGTGTGGCCGATGACACATAACATTAGCGACCGCAATTTTAATATAACGAGCTCGCATGATCATAACATAAGTATGCGCGTCTATTTACCGGCGACGCAAAGGAGGGTAATGTATTTAGCAGCTTAGGTATTTTTTCTTGTTTGTTCTTTGTGTGCGACCAAGAAGCCAATGGTCTATTTTGAATATTCTTATGTCAATCGATTTGTCTAAACCTGCAATTTTATCACTAAAGACATGATGCGTGGCTTTGGAATGCTTTAAGGCTCCACAGTTACAAGGAGCGACCTGTGCCCTAGAGAGCCATTAACGGGTTGAAACCAAATGATAAAAGAAGCCTTATTCGTACCGTAATAGACTGAAGACGTAAGTAAGTACGTAAATAGTTGCCGACCCGAATAGCGCAATGGTTATCATGAAGGACTGCCGTTTCAAGAGTCCTGGATTTGATGTCTAGCGAGGCGGAAAAAGTGATAAGCATTCATTTCTGTTCTCGGTTTAAATGTGTGTTCTTGTCCTTGTGTGTTGTCTATCGCACCCACAACACAGGGAATCCTAGTGTTGGGCTATTAGTATGTAGAGTTATTTTATTATTTATCAGTGAATGAAAGGCAGTTTCTAAGGCAGTTCCTTCCACCTTCGAAAATGAAGTCTAAAAGTGTAAAATTAAATTTGAAAAAAATTAACCAAGGCATAGTTCAACTTAACTGCTTAACCTCTATTTCTATTAGGTATGTAAATTACAATTAATTATAACGTGCGCAGTTAACATGTCTGTGTAATTGCTGTATGTTAGTATTTAACATGATCTGCATCACAAATATTAGATGATTGACTGAAAAAGAAAATCAACAGCAGGTTAACATATTTTTAACATTTTTTTCTATTACATTACAAAATTATGAGGTAACATATCCGTGTAATATTGCTATTTATTTATAACGCTGCCAGTATATTCGGAACCTTGCCTAAAGGGACTCCTTTTAATAATATTTTTTAGTTATTATGTTATTATTTAACTTTTTAGTTTTAGGTTTTGTGTGTATTATTTAAGTTTATTAATATTAGGCTTTGACAATACTATTAGAGATAATATTTGATAACTATCTTATTATTAGACTTTATTACTTTGTGATTAACATAGTCTATATCCACATCGACAGAACTTAAATCATTTCATCAACAACAGCAGTCACACACCAATATGCGCACGGAATTCAAAAGCGGATCGATCATGAATCAATTAAGATCGTTCGTCTGTTTGTGTTCGCAATTAAATATTAATATACGCATGTTTTTACATCGTCGTTAGAACAATGTGTTGCCTATACTGACGTGATGCGACTGGACTACACTGGCCTGTGCTGGCTGACGCATTGAATCATTAAGCGCTTGTTATATTGAATGCATCGTATTCGCTTACGAAGACAGCGGGTTTTAAAGGACTTTATGCATTGGACTTAGCTTAGTCTTATAGGCGACTATCTTAGTCCGAATTAAATATAACATCCTAAGCTAACTGGACTAACCATCCTAGTTCCGATCAGTCTTTAATGAGTCGGTCACATTTGTCAAGGGAGGCAACGGAAGGGTGATGCTGCATGCTCCTCTGATATTTTAAGTCCATAAAACTGTGTATTTTATGGCTTGATACCTAGGTCATTATTATCATTGTAATCCGTAACTGTTCCGCTGCTGGACTCAGGTCTATGCTCCCAATGCAGTTTATGGAGTAGTCCACTGTGTTACTTAATGTGGCAGATTGCACATACCTTTTTGCCATAACAATAACTAGGTGCGAGGGTTTCATGACATGTTCCTTCACTTCGATGAAAGGCCATTTCCGTTCCTCCAGATGTAATTGTAATCTGTAATCATGATTAAATTTTGCCCGTCTCCGCTATCTATCTGCTATCTATGCTTTTACAGTAATTGTACTACAATTAGCTGCTTCTATACAAAATCGTTCCTATTCACTCTCCGATAATGTGTTCAGTGCATTATTGTTATTTTATACGTACATATGTACGCCTAGTTATTATCCTCATAATCATACGTCATAATTACACCGTCTTATAATAACTATAGGATTTCCCGGATGGTGACAGTTTTGTATGCGTTGTACTGCAATCTGCAATGAATAATACCAAGCTGTGGTTAGAGTTTTGGTTACGTAGTAACAATATATTAATTACCTATGGTCTTTGGCTGAGTGTATTTATGCCAATGCCAAATTGCGAAAAAAACTATGGTTTTGGTCTCTGATGGTCTGTAGAGTGTAGAGTCATCAATAGGTGGGTAATTATTAACTTAATAGTTTTTGACTTAGTAATAGGTAGATACAGTTAAGGTATGAATGATTTTAAAATTATTATAATAAAATATGTAAAATTATTTCATTGATGCCTATATTTAAAAAAATATAAGGACCTAATGAATGAAGAATAATTTTTTGTTCATTAAGTATAATATACATAGATACCTTATACCAACTACGACTACTAACTACTTAACCTTTAAATCGATTACGAAAATTAAATATTAATTTAAATTTTAAATCTATTTGTTTTCTGATATTCTTTACTTAGATTGTTCAATAACTAAAGCGCATTTTGTTAATATAATTATGTACCTACATCTACTATCTATATACTAAAAAATATGTATGTATGTATATACATACATACATATTTTTTATTTGCCATATGGCAAAATGTTCCAATACTCATTTTATTATGATACTGGTACTCACGATATGTATTTTGAAACGCCGATATTTCGGCCCAGTTGCATGGATCGTGGTCACGGCTGAACTGTGTAACATAATAAAATGTGTACAATCCGTGATGAGTTAAGTTTAAAATCATATGTTCCAATACTGTTAAAAACACCGATTTAATGCTTAAACAACCTAGCCAACTTCACCTGTTGTAAATTCTAACCTGCAGCCATCCCTAACATATATTACCCTCATTTGCATGTCGTCTGCCTTTTTGAACCCTCCCAGATATCGATAACGGACACAATTAGTGTCGACGCAGTCACAGGCCGCCTTTGTATCGATAAATTAAATGTGGACAAGCGGAGACAAAACACGATGCTATCTCAGAAGCGGCGTTTTTCAGGGCCACCGTCATTTTAAATTCAGCTGTATCGAACGATGTATCGATTTGAATCGATACTTGTGTTTGGGATCTATATGTGAATGAGTTTGGTGTTCGGTAAATGAATCGGGCTGTATGGTTTTCGGTTGTAATATAATGATATTACAGAAGTCCTGACGGATATATCAACTCCCCGGCCTTTGATCAGATTTTCTTTATAATCTAGCTAGACAAATGTTAAGGCTGGATTTTACGAAATTTCGACTGAATAAAGAATAGATTATAAGAGAATTTAAATTTCTGCTTTAAAGTTGTCTTATTTCCGTAACGACAAATATTAGAGACTTTAAATTTGGCATGTAAATAATTCTACATACTTATCATATACTCAGGATTCTTGTAATACCCCCGGGTTAAAGGGGATCTTTAATTATCTACTCAATACTCATCTTTGAGTAGATGATCTAACACACTTCCACATTGTTAATGGTTTAATCAGAATTATTAAGTTTCATATAAACTTTGAATATTGATAAAGTACTTATATTTATATCTACTTCGTTTACGTCTTTAACGATAACTAAGCGATAGGTATTACAATTTAACTAACAATAACTAAGTAATATGTAGGTATTGCAATTAGAAATGCAGGTTAAAACGTTGGATTAAAAGGTTAAACTTAGTTAAACGCGTGTTGCTAACTTGCTAGTAATGAGGTCGTCTCTGTCTTTCTTGGCCAGTATCGTATCAGTGATGTTTGTAGTATTACAATGTCTATGGGCGACGGTGCCCACTTACCATCAGGTGACTTGTCTGCTCGTTTGTCGGCCCCTTTTTGAAGTGAATACTTCTTTAGTATCGTTGTGATTTGGAATTCGTTGAAACGGAAATGACGCGAATGAACAATCGGCAAAATGGCGGCTGACGTAAGCAAAGCAAAACATCAATATTTGGACTGACAGTATTCGTTGTTATGAAGTTTCACTTCTAGCACGTGTGAATTGTACACATTTTGATTTTTAATGGTGTTAAGGTAGCAAACGAGCATGCACCACCCTTCCGCTACTGCCCATGACAACTGTGACCGACCAGAACAAGACTAGGATGGTTAGTCCTGTTAGCGGTGTTAGAACAATAGTTGGTTAGTTTGTTATTAACTATGAGGACTGGGACAAGGACTGTTAGTGGTAGTTAGTCCTGTTAGTTGTTGTTAGTAATAGTTAAGTTAGTAGTTGTTAGACTTGTTAGTGAGATTCTCGTTCTGATTCAGTCACAGATGTGTCGCTACCCCTGAGGACTGACATGGTCGCCTCTAAAAAGTTTGACTGGCATACTTACCTACATAGACGTCACTGATTTTCATTATTGCTTAAACAAAAACAAAAAATCTTTGCATATTTATATTTATTCTTCCTGTCTCTGTCATTCACTTATAAGTGACACAAATAGAGCTCCTTAAAAATTATAAATAAAACAATCTAGTCTTACTGAAAATAAAACTGTGACCAAGTTATAAAGTATTGCTTTAAATTACTTACACAGTATTACAACTATTCAAAGTTTTTTTATGTTCAGTAAAAGAAAATGTTTCTTTGAAACAACTTGTATCAACAAAGACTTATTGCCGTTTTCAATATTACCTTTACACGTATCTTAAGTCATTTGCCTAGCAACCGTCAAAAGGCACGTTATTATAATGTTACTTGTTATTTACTAGCTACTTTAGCTATTAACTAATCCGAAGATTATGGAGTATGTTAAAAATATAGATTATAGATTGATTATTGAAAACGGCCGTTACACGACTCACAACTCACAACTGCAATTAACACGCGCGTAATAAAATATAAACAATCTCGAACAATTCTACAAATTAGTAAAAACCAAAAAATCAAAAAATCGATTTAACTTTCAGTCCAACCCTAGTGGCGATTTAAATGGTTTAATTCTTGCGCGCACGCACCTCGGTCATTGGTCCGCAGAGTCCGCTCCCATTGGCCGGCGCGCGAAGGGACCGGCGGTGTGCTCAAAGAGTTGAGAGGCGGCATCGGTTACAGTGGCTGCAATTGACGGCTGGCCACCGTATGAATATGGATACTATGTGTATTCACTGATCAGTGTACGCGCATGAATATTTGATGTCGGATGACCGGACCGCGGTCCTAACTTTGTCGCAGTTTTTGTTTGCTTATTGATTTTAATATTGATCACAGAACATTAAAATGTTCGCGTTGAGTTTTGTTACGTCAAATTCTTTTGATGTTTTTAATTGATCTCTTTGAAGAGGTTTGATTTTCGAATGCCGAATGGGTGAATAGATTGGAAGTTTGTGTTCGGTTAACTTTGTCATTAAAGATACAGAGTTTCGACTTTGACTTTGGAAATTGTAGGCAAACCAGCAGACCAGGCGCCTCATCAGTGATACCAAAAGTATTGCCGATGTGTTGCCGCTGAAGAAGGAAAGTATTGTGTCTCAAGTCCATAGCCGTAAAAAGCCAAGTCGTTTTAGGACTGACTCAAACAAGGTGATGTATAGGAAAGATGGTGGCGGCAAGGGAAGAAATGGTGATAGAAACTCCTCAAATTAAGCTCCCTCCAGCATCTCTCGTAAGGGGGCGTTAATAGGACACGATAGCTTTCGCGCGGCGACTGCGCGCTCGCCTCCTGGTGCATAGCAAATTAAACTTTTGTGTTAATAGGAATTTCAGGAGAGTTTGCGACTTGTGTAATATGTGGGAATTTTGCCCAGCCTAAAAGTTCTTCGGCAGTCTTCTTACTAAAGCGTTAGAGGCGTCAGGATAATTTTAAAAAGGCATCGGCTTGAATGTACCTAATATTGTTTTAAACTGAACATATCGTATAGGTAATAGGTACCTACTATGATTACTTATGATTATTAACACAATAATTATGTTAAAATAAGTACCTATATAGGACAGGTATATGAGAAAATAATATAAATAGGTATTTCCTACCGAAAGCAAGAGTTATTCGGTTTACTAAGAACGTTAAAATTACCTAGAATAATAAATAAATTAAGATACCTAATAATAAAGTTTTATATACTAAAAACGTCATAAATACTAAAGCTATTTGCCGCCATTTTGGTAATTCTTGGTAATTATAATGACGTCAATAAAAATGACCTTATGTTTTATGCAGATAGTACGTACCTACCCACTGCGATCATTATGTTTCTTATACGAATTTTAATACATAGCATATAATTAGTTAATTTTAATTAATGATTTTAATTTATATTCAGTTAATTAAATTGTTTACTGACTATAGTTGTTTATTTCAATTAATTTTATATCTTAATAATAACCCTCCCTCGCTTCGCTTCGGTAAACCTGTGCATATACTTAAGTATATGCCCAAAACATTCTTTCTATTTATTTGAGGCTTTTAAATCTAAATTAAATTACAAATTTTTATATTTATTTGATTCTATTGATTATAAGTCAATTACTTATAAGTCAAATTCTGTTTTACTTAGACTCCGGCCACTGAAACGTTACGCAATGATCAGAAAATTAAAATTTAGTATAATAAGTGGCTTTGAAATGTTGGTACGAGTGTGTTTGGTTAATTTTTTATTATGCACGATTAGTATTGTATTGTCGATTCCATAATGTTTCAGTTGTTTCTTCCTTTATAGTCTGGCCATTAAATATATTCCTCTCAATAATATATTTAATGGCGTCGAGACGAGGATGGTTCGGCCGAGCTCGTTCCGGACATGGTAGATGTAGTTCGCATTTAACTGGTGGTCGGGTGTAAATTATATTACCAGTCCGACGAATGTTAACAAGTATGAATGACATTAGAAAAGACACGCATATTGCGATACTTAAGTATTGTGTTGTATGCCACATGCCATGCAATGCAATGGATGCATAATTATGAAGTATGCTGCAAAATAACACAATAAAATTGTACTGGGCAAAAGTATCATAATTATGCATTCTTGCGGTCGAATAATTCGAATATAGAACATTTTTATTGACATTAACAAAATAATAATTGAAAAAACAGTTCGGCATACCATGTATTAGCATAGGAATAAACTCGATTTCCTGCAACGTCACTGCGCCGCTCGTTTTGAATTGCAAATGTGTTCGGATTTTGAATTTCCGAACGCCTCTTGCGTAGGCGTTTGCTGAGCGGGAACGAGTGACTGGACTGTTTTATTGGTTGCCAGCATAAAAAGTCAATATTTTAAACTGGCAACATCTATAGACACAGTGTAACCACAAAAAATAAGGATATTTTAGTTACCTAATGGTTTTTAACAGCAGTTTTATTAATTAGCATATGAACAGGATGCCCGATTTGCATAAAAATGTACTGACTAAGTAGGTACATGTTAAAAATTAACTACCTACTTTGTGTACTAAGTAGTTAATATAATTGTCTAACAGTGTGTGCGACGCTTTAGTGCAGAGGTTCTCAAACTTATTTCATCTACGGCCCACTTTGAAAGTCAATTATTTTTCAGCGCCCCCCAAATTACAAATCGGCCATCGACCGCGTAAACGACATCCCCACTTTTTTTGGGCTCCTTACCACCCTTCTAGGCCTTCAGCGCCCAGAAGGGTGCGTTATCGCCCACTTTGGGAAAGACTGCTTTAGTGCAATGCAAATTATATTTCAAATATTTCAGTTTAAATCAGTTACAAAATAAGAAACGTCCCAGGACCCAAAAAATTAGATACTAATGCTATGCACCATAAATTCGATCGCGAATTGCGTCAAACTATACAACTTCAAATTTAATTATACAACAGCTCGAAATTGTTAAGTTTGTCAAAAGCGAACGTCAGGCGAAGACAACCTTTCACAATGCCAATGACTCTTATATTTAGCGACGTGTTTACGTGCATATATTAAGACGTAGATTACACTATTGTAATACATACGATAGGTCAAAGCACCCGTTGTGGGTCAACTTACCAATGTGTGTACGATAATCATTTTTGCAGACATTAAAATGCTCGTTAACTATAAAATAATAAAAAATTTCCTAATTATAGAGATTTGCTTTCTTGAACTTACATTTTGATTAGGCACTGTAAAAGTATAACTCCTCAGAGTTCTTCATACGATTATTTTTCCAGTTATTTTTGTTCCTTTCCCTCGTGATCTACGTATATATAATAATATTATTCCTAATACTAACTAAAACACCTAACCATTTCTGTGTAGCCTAATGGTTAGCTGGCGAAGAATACAACTAGCGTTAAACTTGCCGTTTGCACCGTAGTATTTATTTTATTGTGTTGAATAAAAGTAATTAAACTTAAATAAATAAATAAAAATAAATTATTATATCTATGTTACAGGCTTTACTTATTTTTTTAATTGTTTTCAAATTGACTATTTCTTTGGTTTTCTGCTACGTTTTTGGAACTTATTAGCATGGTTATCGATACAAGGGTTCTGTTGCTTTACCTGAAATGTGAATAAATAGAAAATATAAATGTTTTGAACATCTACTATATCATCTCCGTGGAAACCCGAAGGAAAACTATTACAATTATTCATAATTTACAGTCTGTATAATTTCGTTATCTGTATCGCTCGGAGATATCTCAGGATCCCGTATAATTTCATTTGAAAGCCGAAATGTATGGTAATTCACGCTCGACGCGTCTCAGTGTTGCTATATGCAAAAATACGAGTAAAAATCATACCGTTAAGTTGTGGGAGGTTCATGAATGGGCTTGGCGAAACTGAACCGCGTTCTGAGAAATTGATACCGGTATAGATAATTTGATGGAAAGATATGAAAGTTACGAGCATGGTACATCTAGCAGTGTTATTAGATACCAATCTAGTAACCCGCATTTGCTGTGCTTCGGGAAACGTATGTCTTAGTACCGAAACGAAATATTATGGTACTCATTTTTCATGTTGATGTTCACAAGAGATTCTTTGAATTGACACAATATTTTTATTTGTTATCCACATTAAATGAAATAAACACTATACATATATTATGTTCCCGCAAGCTTTTCTAGATCACTACAAATCACAACCAAAACAGTTATTTTTAGCTGTTGGTTTGTGCTGTCTACGATCATCCCATTAGAAATAAGTGAACAGTGTCATATCGTGTCCATATTTATTAACGCTTCGTTGTTTATTTTTTCAGGTAAGTCGCAAAATTAACTACTTCAAGCGTCATTCGTAAGTTGTTTTAAATTTGAACTATTTCATGACGTCATTGTGACATTATTGAGAACTTGGTAACTCAGTCTTTATCTCTATACTCTCAATAGTGGAAAAAAGAGATGGCAAACAATAGCAGTTTAAACTCATGTGATTTCTACAATGTAGCTATCAATTTACACATTATTAACTTCTCAATTCCCTGTAATTATCGTCCTTATTATGTATCTAGCGTTCTCTGAAAAAATACGATCAGCGGCACGCAACGGTGAAATAATTGATATGTAAAAATAATTGCATTGGACATAATCCGTTGCCATCTTATTAACAAGACATTATACTTATAATTATAATTTAACTATAGTTTAATATTTAAAATTGAAAAGGAAATTTCTTATCAAAGTCAAATAGACCAAGTAATATTACTATTGCATTATTTTAAAATGTTCCCGATATTCAATTTATTATACTTAATAGTATTTTTATTTCTAACAAATGGAATTAAGTCCATTCGGGTCAAGTTCGTACATTTTTCTAAACTCGAATGTACTTGTGGTTCGGTTTAATCGATGGTTTTATGGACAAGAGTGACCCACTTACTATTTCTACCTAGGACACTCTGTGATCGTCGGTTAATAACATAGTATAAAAATATTACACTATCAAAAACAGGATGTTGCCCCTGGCAATACGTAAAAGCCAGTACCATAACTGTTATATTACGGTGACCATTTATCGTGGGAATATCGCAATTCTGTACTTATTTCAATTTAACCATCCTGACTTGCCATCTCGGACGGCATGACCAAGGTCAAAACAGTTAGTAGATAATGAAATGCGGAAAGCCTAGCTATCGTCAATTAAAGTAATTAAATATTAATTTTATGGTTATTTTAATGTAATTTTTATGGTAATTTACTTACATATAAAAAGGTTTTGTCTACAAGCATATTATGACAATTTTAGTTGAGTTTTTTTAGTTTATTTCAACGTTTCTATGATATCCTGGTCATTCCTGCTTGGGGCAATTGAAGGGTCCAAGAATTAAATATTGAAGTACCTACTTATAATAATATTAAAAGTAAAGTCCTTAAAAATACGCCCAAAAGCTATAAAAAGCAATTATTAATACCTAGTAACATCTTCGAACCTCATCCATCCATCCGTAACTTATCATCCAAAATTTGTCCATTCAATATAAACTTCTACCTAATATGTACTACAAAAACATACTTATAATATCCACGAACGACCAAATGAGGAGTGACCATTGGTATGCCGCCCGCGTCGTACAGACAAAAGGTCTTAAGAATTCTATTACAGCTATTAAATTACCTTCTAATTGGATTTATCTGTTTTAAATTACATTACGATAATGTTGTCCATGCTGTTGAAGATATGCCATATTGCGCTCGTAAAATATCATGGGTTGTAGGTACTGTTTGTTTTTGACCGCTAAGTTGATGGACTGCGAATCGGTTTATTCGCGCAGATCTTAACTGTTCATAGGGAGTGTAAATATTTAAATTGAAAAGTGATAAGCACTATTTTTTGTTACATAGACTTCTTACGATCAGGTGGCTTTTTTATTAAACGTTTTGCAAACAATAGTTAGTCTGAAATGTGTTGTTAGTTAATATACTTATGGCTGAATTTCCGTAGACACGTTTCCCTCGACCCAGTAGACTAGTTGGTTGGTTAGTGACCCTGCAAAGCGAGGGGTCCCGGGTTTGATTCCCGGCCGGAGCAGGTCGTGTGCCTTAGTGATGTGTAATTTGTATGTAATTTATTAATTGTACTATTTGTAGTCGCCTATTATTAGATTAGATTGCAATTACATAAAATACATACGATTATAATTGAACGTAGAATGCAGAATTCTCCATAATTATGTTACGTATTCACCAGCTGCGACCCGATAACATCCGATAGATTCAAAAGACCTCATTAATTAATCTAGACCTAGTAATTGTAGTGTTTCATGCGTCATTACGCTAATTCATTACGGACGCACGGATCTTTACACGCGTAACTGTCGCCGTATATGCGCGGGGAAGACGTCCGATACATCCGGACAACGCATCGTTTAGTATGAATGAGGCTTTCGTTTGGGCACGGGTACTCAAACTTTTTTATTAAGTTAATACTAGATTTTGCGTGGAAGTCGGAAAACGACAAGTTATCGTGAAAATCATCCTAAAGGAACGTATTTTCGGGATAAAAACTATACTATACATTACATCGCACTCCTACTATTTAATTAGCGAACCCCACTTTGAGGAGCATTGTACTAAGGACCTAGTACACTGTGGAACACCTCTACGCGGAATTGCGCTCTGCGTACGTGTAAACAATCATGATCTATCGTCTTCGGTAACCATAACGTGTATTATAAAATAGATGACCATGCAGCTATAAAACATGGATGTTAAGTTGTTTTTGTTGATAGTAACCCTGCCTGCCGGACGAAAGGTCCGAGTTCGAGTTACTCTGGCAAAATTAAGCTCTGTTGGAGTTTTTGTTGTTTGATCACTATTTTTATGTTCAATTTGACCAGACTATGTGTATTCGTCTATATGTATAATTCGTCTACAGACCTACGGTAGTATCAAAACAGTAGTATGCGCGTGTCGGATGTGTCGTGTGGTCGTGTTCCATGCATTAGCTCGTGTACAACTACGTGTGCCTCTCTGATTGACATCCACGTAGTTAATTAGAATACGTAATGCGCGTGCGTCGAGACTTTCTTATTGAACTAACATGTGTTCGGAACTAATTCATTTGTCTGTTATGACATTGCACATTTTAAGATATTTATTTCTTACTAGAACCTAGAGGAAACCTGTCTCTTAGATCTTGAATAAGTCGTTTCGTTTGTCGTGTAATTGATGTTTGTAGTGAGTTTGGGATAACATTTAATGTGTCTTAAATATGTCAAGTGTTGCTATTACTCATACTGAAGTGAATATGGTCACTAGTAGGTAGCTATATTCCATAGGTATTGCTTAATAATATGACGACCCGTATGGCAGTGATGGTTCTATTCCAGCGTAGCGGAAATTTGAATCAGATCAAATTTCTGTTCTCAGTGTGGGTATGTTCCAAATAGAGTTACTAAATAAAAACACTCGAAGCGGACACCTAGACTTCGATAAAACAGTCAGAAATTATCTCTTCCACGTGGGAGACTGAAGATGTTCATGTCAGTCAAACTGCAGACTTTACACAGCCGCTAGCCAGTCTGTCACACGTGTGTGTGACATTTGACATTTCCACGTCCGCATACTCACCGCAGACCGTGTGACTCTTCTCAGAATGTTATGTTAGTAATAGTGAACAATTACGTTAAATTGTTACGTAAAAACAAATAGTAAGGTGGCATTTGGTTGTAGCGATTTGTTGATAGGAATAATTTACAATTGGTACTAGATTTTTATACTATCGATGTCGGCGTGGATATTATGTATGGTTTTGGCAACTTATGTCTTGGAAAAAATCCCTTTTTTATTTGGGCATTGATTGCACCGGGCTACATGTGCTAGAGCCGCTCCTGCACTTACCGTCTGGTGATTGCCTTCCTTTGTCGGCTGTCTAACAAACAAATACTAAGGTTATTACATAAATGGCGAACAGAAAAATGAGTGGCAACGCGTCATTCACAATTCACGACACGACACGGGACGTGATGCTTGCGTCATCCGGTATGAATGCGCTTCGCTGCTTCATACCGGAGTCATTTGAGTCGGCTATCAACGAGGTGATACTGCCATCTTAATTTGAAAAGTCCGGGTAATACGCTAGGTAAAATCCAGACGTTTCTAAGAAACCGGTCAAATGCGAGGCGAACTCGCACTCGTCGGGTTCCGCACCACCGTGCGATATTAACTCTAATAAAAATATTTGGTCAATAACCCCATTTTTTAATGTGAATTGTATGGGATCCTTTTTGAAGTTATACTTCTTTTGGCGCGTTAGGGAAAAATGATGAGAGTAAATTTTTTTAATTTTTCGTGACAGCGGCTACAGTAATACATTCTGTGAAAATTTCAGGTGTCTGTTTCCGTTTAAGAGAAAAAGCCATTTACAGACAGACATGCACCATTTAATAACAGACAGACAGGATTTGATGTAATTGTTTATTAGGAATTAGTAGTGTGATTGTAGGTACATACATACTATTTCATATCTTTTTGTTTTTTATTATTTACTTATTATTCACAATTTACTTTCCCATTGCGTTACATAATATCGAATATTAAGTAATGAGTTGCAAAGTGGTCGGTTTTATGCTATTAATAAGTTTCCGTGCAAAATAAATGTCGTAATGCCTACGTTGTTATTAATAACCGTTACTGATATTGTAACCTTTCGATCATTTTTACTTTTATTTTTATATAATCTACCATTTTCATATACCTAAATCTATGTATTAATATGTCAAGACAAAAAGTTCTAAAGTATCTACGTTTTATGCTTTCCTAGAAGATAAGATGTAGTAGAAGTAGAGACGGAGAGGGATTCCCATACAACTAACCTTAATTTATTTCCATTATATTGTAAACCAAATAATAAGAGTTCGTATCGTTTAGTGGTACGGAACCCTACATGTGCGGGGTTGTCTCGCCCTCGACCGGTTTGTAACTGCACGCACGTAGGGATATGGTTATGGAATATCTAAGGTTCTCATGGAGAAATACAGAAAGCTAAGTTTTATGATGATATTTGTTACGGAATACGGAAATCATAATAGTCTTTAATGTACCTACATTCTTAATTGATAACATTTTCATTAGTGTATTAGGTACAAAAGGTGATTTTAAAGTTGATCTTGCAGACAATTTTTGGGCAGAGGACCAACCACACACTTCACACAGAAGGCAATAAAGAGGTATTAAGGAGAAAAAGTTTATAAAAATGATTATAGGTACATAATTATGAGGAGACATAACAACTCATAGGGATATACAATGGACTTATTTATTATAGAAAACAGTAAAACACAACAAAATTAAATTATAGTCGAATGCTGTCTACAATCTATGGTCGGTCTCTACCATGGACGACACTTTCATTGCATCTGTTTGACATAATATAGGTTGAGCTTATTTATATACTACGTACGTAGAGCACAGCTTTCCATAGAATATCTTTAAATTTCCTTAATATTTCCCTGGGAATCGAGCCCTAGGAAGCATTAAGACGTCCACTGTAATGTCCACCACAAACTATAGTGCTGATGACGTCAGATTTTTTTATGGTAGCAACCGACAAACGGTAGACGAGCCACCTGATGGTAGGTGGTCACCGTCGCCCGTGGACGTCAGCAACACGAAGGCATCACCGATGCGTTGCCGACCAGAAAAAAAGAGAAAAAAAAGTACTGCCTCCCGAACTAAATTCTATATTAATATAATAGATAGAGTTATAAATGTACTGTACAAATAAAGTTATAATAACATCCGCTTACCACAGAGTTTAATGCTTGACAACAATCCCACCTGATGGTAAGTGGCGATGAAGTCGAAGGTGTAGGACGCACTAACTTAACTTTCCTCTTGAAGAATGAAATCCTATCGCTAGACAGCGATCTCTTCCAGACAACCTGTGGGGAGAGGACACGAATAGTTACATACATAATTAAACGACAATCAAGCGAGTTAACACAGTAATTACTGTAAACGCATTGAGACGAATTACGCAGCCGTGGCCAATCGATACAGCCTTAGTCCTTATCTCTATGGACTGTGTAATTTGGTGCAATTACTCAACTTACCTACAATTTATTTATGTGCTTAATTGTAGGAATAAAACTGTAGTTGAATAACGCTAACGCTAACGCTACACACTCATAGCCCCTCACTAGGATTCCCTGTGTCGTGGGTGCCATGGACAACACCCAGACCAAGATCGGAAATTTAAATTCATCATTCAAATTTCCACCTCGCTGAGAATCGAACCCAGGACCCTCGGAACCATTAACCATTGCGCCATCCGGGTTGTCATGGTAATGGTAAAATCATGGATTTAGATGTTCCAAATTATGTTTGCCTGATAGATCTATCAAGTCACAAGATAGAGCTATTTGTTATCTATATACGTAAATATCCGGCAAATAAGAAGTCGAGTTACCTGATGGTAAACGATTAACGTTGCCAATGGGCATTAGCATCCAAACGCATGAAGCATTGTTGGACAATGAAGAGTGAAAAATAATGAATATATCAACTGGCTCTCAAGATGCCAGTCGGAAAACGAGTCTTTCGACAAACTTGAGCAAAAGGGTGGTGGCTGTCCAGGCAGTGATTGCGTGATGAATTAGCATCACATGTTCAATAATCGCCAATGCCTTGATTTCAATCCATTAATGGCCCCACAAGGCACGAGTCTCTTATAACTAGGCCTAGAGCATCCACGACTGCTACATTACGAATTGGTGAAGACTTGAAGAGCATCCTTAAACCCTATTACACCCTTAACTTCGCCACTTGTAAAATACAGCATCAGCTAGGAACTTAACTACTCCCATTTCTCTCTTAAACTGTTATGAGCGTACGTTGCTTGAAT
This sequence comes from Ochlodes sylvanus, assembly GCA_905404295.2. NCBI lineage: Eukaryota > Metazoa > Arthropoda > Insecta > Lepidoptera > Hesperiidae > Ochlodes > Ochlodes sylvanus. The sequence goes on from FR990149.1 coordinate 4,763,677, forward strand.
TTCATTCATAATCGATTCGGTGAGTGATCGATTTTGAATAACATGAATCGAGCGGGTCTGGTTGCAGCTCATTCACCCAAGATCAGTCTAAACACGGGTCGGGTTGCCTCCGTTCATGTTGTTCTTGCCTTGTATAAACATTTCGCGTTGATATTTAAATACGATCGTGAGAAGGTATGAAATCACTCGGTTGACGGTGTACTGTAATAAAAATATCTTACTTAGTGGCTTAGCTTAGTAGGCTTAGTGGGAATAAATTTGAAATTAATTAGCTTCTGACTATTAACTGAGCAATTGAAGGTTTGTGGTCTATGCTGCTTCGGGTTGAGAAATTAGTAGTCAACTTGAAGTTTTATTTTGCCACTTGAAATTTTCATCTATACATACTACATACTCGGGTTCCCACCCGAGTTTTCATCATGTGATCCCTCACATGATGAAAAATATCCTAAAATTATTTGTTCCAGCGTATTTCAGAAACCGATCCCGGTTTAAAAGATTTTAATGCAGTTTTCACTGACGTGTTGTAGTAATTTTTAAGTAATATTTAGTATTTGTTTTATTTCAATCGGTTCACAAATAAACCAGATAACATATCAATTACATATTTTCCAGAGTGAGTAAGTAGGTTCGCTAGTACGGACGACATATTCCCCAAAGCTAAACGAGGGTAGTTACTATCATCTAATCATATTTTCGAGTGTAACAAGTTTCGATTAATATAGTGTTGTTGATCGATGGTAAGAGAATATAATTACCAGAAAGCGAGCGAGGGCACCTCAGACCTGATTCTAAGTTCACCTTTGCCGTAATACCAATGCTTTCCAGGCTTATATGGAAGCATAAAGGAGTGCGCACATTACAACGACTCCACGACCGACCGACGCCAACGCGACTAAAACCTTGACAAAGCTAACGTTCAATTATGAGCCTTATATCTTTGAAGGTAACGTTGAATTTCGAACTTATACTTAAAAGCCCTGTAAGGCTCGCCCTACACCCATAGCCGTTCCGTTTCGAGACCAACGCGTCGAAGTTGCGTTGACGACTCACCGTAGACGAGTAGTCCACGCGTCGACCGACACAATGACGTAATGTAACTAGCGTCGGAGTTGAAACGGAGTGTAGACGGAGTCGAGTTGACGTCGATGAAGCGTTGATCGCGGAACGGAACGTCGGAGTTGAAATGGAGTGGAGTCGGAGTGGAGTTGACGTCGAGTTGGTGTAATGTGCGCACTCCTTTAGACACACTTAATACTCTTTCAGAAAGACTACAACTTCAATCTGAGAATGATCGTCTTCCGGTTATTAAATCGGAGTGTAAAGCTTACATAACCTTCTATACACGAGCGCATGCTCGCTGGAGATAGATTTACGGCGTTGAATAACATAAGTAGGTACGATAATTTGTATAATGAGCTTCTTGCTACTTCTTCGAGAGTCGCTTACTACACTAAGTACACTTGGAACATCGTTTGCGCCTGTAATTGTAAATGTTACTGTGGCTTTAACCCATTAATGGCCCACTACTGGGCATTCTCTCAGCATCATTGAGGAGGCCTAGAGCATACGCTGATCTAGTGCGGATTTAGTGGAAGGGTTAGTGGCCAACCCGAGTATCGGTAGTTTTTATGCCGCCCGAAGGCCTCCGACATGGCTTAACGATTGTTGTGTAACGATAACAACCGAGGGCGTTACGTAACTCCGAACGTTATGTAACCTCCGAAGCACGGTAATGCTTAAGAATTTTTTATCACAAGCGGTCACCCATCCAACTACCGACTGCACCCGCTGTTGCTTAACCAGGTCCTAGTTCTGTCACTTAGGATCGTCGCAAGCCGCAAGGCTAGATACTATTACAGTAAGTTATCGGATACGAGCCTTAACTAAGCATTACATGCTTTGTTTCCCTGCCGTTTCTTCTTCTAAAAGCACTTACGGTATGGATATAATAGAACAGTTACACCGACGCTGGCAATTTATTTCAGTTCTTGCCGGTATGCATAATAGATGACGAACCAAAGCGCGACGTCCGTACGAAAGGATAGATACCCGCAGAGCGTAGTTTGTCATAAAACAGTGGCGTCGCAATTTCTTTTAAGCCTATCAACGTTTATATCAGACTAATAAGATACCAAAACGCTCGAAAGCACTAATCCTGTATCTACAAAGAGGTTTTCGTCGTCGATCGAGACGAATCGTCGTGCAAACGTGCTCAAAGTTGGAGGTGGTAAAAAAAGGTGAAATGGAGACGAAGGCTCGTATGCCACAAATGACCGCGCCGGCTGTGTTAAATTAACGTGCAATATTTTGCTCGAAAACGGCGGCCGGCGTCAAGTTGCGTGGTCTTTAATGCGGTCATATACGGACTGGGGATTGGTCGTGCAGTGTCGCGGATTTTTGTTGAGTTTTGTGCAGATTTTGTGTGAGGATCATGAGGTTAGCTGCTTAATTTTTGTCGTATTTATTTTAACGTTTATTGTAACGTTGCAAAGTTTAAAATGGTACGATAAATAGAATAGATTAGATATTGTGCCTTTTATTTTTAAATGTGTATGTTACGTGTCTGTCCCATGTCTAAGTTACGGTGCGCAATCAATAGTTTAAATAAATAAATAAATTATAATTTAATACTTAATTAGCTACAGAAATATTATAATTATGTCGTTATTTGTTTATTATAAGTAAATATTAATTGAAATTTTTCATAAAAGACATTGGTATTTAATTTTAATTAAAGGCACATTTCATTTAATGTCTCGTTAAAACAGTTTATGTGTTTCTTATTATGACTCAGGCATAATTGTCGGCTGATTAAACCAATTATATGTCGTAATCAAAGTATTATCTCTTTTTTATGTTGTTTATTCAGATGTAAATCTATTTTGCGTCCGGTAACAAGTGATGAGGATGCAATTGCGATGGTATTTATTACAGTTATGAAGTACAAAGTAATATGCAGGTACTCGTTCAAAATGCTTATAGATTGTTAAATACTATCAGTAGAAGGAAGTGGTAGGAATCAGCAAAAAATTTAATGTTTACACTTTACTGTTAGATTAATAAAATTGATTGATTTAATTTTTATTAATCATTTTATTTTCAAGTACCTATATTTTTTACTCATCAATCCTGTGTTCCAATTAAAAATTTTTTTTATTATGATATTTAAAATTATAAGCGAAAAAATGAAACCCTGTCGGTGTCCATGTCCTTTGTTCAACTTATAAGTAAAGTAAAGTTAGTTTATCAGAGAAAACTTAGTTTTAAAGTCAGCATGCGTGCTCGGTAGAACTACACGCCGTGTGTACACACCGTTTCAAGTCACTACGGCACCCGTACATACGTATAGCAGAATCTCAGCTTTCGCTGCATTAGGTACGGGCTCCGGTGCTGGAATTACCTCAAGCTTGCTCGTTGGCTCTCAATGTCCAATGTTTCTTTTATTGACATTAATGTCCTTAGTATATTGATCGCCATACAACAGCTGAAAGCCTGAAAGCTCTGAAGCAGTTAACTGTACTACTAATGCTAAATCTAAACGTGATAATAATTGAAAAAACTATTTTGGGGGTATTTATAACCGTAACACACATGACAATGTTTTAAAGATTGTTTGTCTTTGTTTTTGTTCCCGTTAAACTATTTGCAAAATAATAATTATATTATTTTATAGGGTTAAAATCGGCCAAGTCCAACACCCAACTATTTTAACTGATCTTAACTCTAAACAAAAATGAGTACTTTAAAAAACTTCATAATTTCGCAAGCGGATTACTGAATCGAAAAATAATCGCATAAACCCTACCTTTTACCTACCTACCCTATTTTTTAACTTCCCGCGAGGAAAATTGAAAATAGGCAACTTACGCAAGTTATTTTTTAGATTTTGTTCTAGCACGTGAGTACTACTACTACGTAGTACGTATAACGTAAGTACTATTACTTATTCTGTGATTCTACTACTTTGTAAGCCTGGTAAGGATATAAACCTATGATTCTCGTCTCGTAGAAGAAGAGCTTGGCTAGAGCTTGGGCCAGGGAACAATACATTGAACAAATGCCAAAAAAATCACCGTTTAGTTTTGACTACAGAACCATAAAAAAAAAGTCAGTACAAAGTTCTTCTCACGTACTAACATAAACGTATCTAGTAGTTCAAAGACATTCTCCCAGCTGATTATTCAACAAAGTTACAGCACTCGTAGAGGCGTCAAAACTCTTACATTTCAAAATGAGTTGCCATTTCAAAAGTCGCAGTTTCGCGCCATTTGCACATGAAACTCCCAATAAATCACAGCTGGCAACACTGTTGCGATCGTAAACGCACCGCATAAAATCGTTCAGCAGATAATTCGATCGGTTCCTCGAACGGATTCGGTTCGTCTTTGGAGATTAAAAGCGATGGGTTAATTTTGTTTGTCACGCACTTTTAGCTACTTCTTGCCAGAACATCGATGAGTAATTATTTCACTCTCGGTTGTTAGTCTTATTTCTTACATCGAAGTGTGAAAAAATAGATTTTATCGTTTATTCAAGAGATTTTTAAATGACTTGACGTAAAATCCCGTGCGTTACCATGCCTGACGACGAAATCTTGAAAACTACTTGACCCATGAATGACATGAGAAGGGGCTATTTTATAAATAGGTGACTTTAGCTCAGAACGGATTTTGTCGTCTCTAAAGTGATGTGTAATTTGTGTTGTGTCCATTCCAATCGCGACATCGGGAATCCTAGTTGGGGTATGAGTGCGTTAACTTTTTTAAATATAAAAACAGTTTAAAAATCAGATAAACATAGTATCACGTGGAACAAACCGCAGGCAATATCTAGTAACCTTATAAATATAAATAAACTAATTTGGTAATTGACAGCCAAAAAACCCCATTTTGTCTTTTATCCAAGAAATTGAAATCAAAACTGCGCTTGACGTGATATCACGTGCTTCACGCCATTTATATTTTAGTTATAATAAATTAATAAATTTATATAATATAGGCACTAAAAACACTACACGAGGCTTATTAATACATACAACAAAATTAGTTATGATGCTGAACCGCGAAAGGCGAACAGTAAAAACAGTGTTATTTACCATCAAAATAGGGTTCTCGGTAGGCTTTAAGGATTCCTAAACAGCCATCACGACTTTACTTACTGTAAATTTCGTCCAGAGTAATAACTTTCGAGAACATAGTATATTGAACACTCCCTCATCGTAAACGCAAATCCGAAGATTTACTCACTTGCGTCTGTCGGGAATAAATCCGACACCTTACGACATTTGTATTTTTTTCTGCATTTATGACGTCATTTTACGTCCGTGCTTCCAGGTTTAATAGGTAATTTAACGAAAATACAAAACTGATTCCACCACGTTCTTTCGAATACTTAATTATTTTGATGGGTTTTTATTTACTAACGATCGAATTTAAACGAGAAATACGGGTTTCAAGGCTTCACATGATATGCATTTTCATTAAAACGCTCCTTCATTCGTTTATTTTTCACACAATTTATTTAGACCGCGTATTATGTATTAAGTACCTACAATATTTACTTTAATTTCCTGTTATGTAAAACATAGGAAGTTATGTGTCTCCCAAAAACGAAAACTGATAAAGCAGTAATAATATTATGATTAAAAAAATGATACTATGCGACAATCAAATCAAGAAAGTATTACGAACATTCAAACCTAATAATTTCAAAACAAGAAGCGGGTCCATCACTTCCTTCGTGGCCGGCAACGCGTTGGTGACGAACCTGGTGTTGCTAATGTCCATGGGCGACGGTGATCACTTAACATCAGGTGACCCGCCTGCTCGTTTGCCTGCTCAGGCTAATAAAAAAAAAAAAAACAGATTGTACTACACAAAATGTTGTCTTAAAATCTGGTAACGCCATACAAAGCTTTGCGCGGCTTTTTGCAGGCTTTTCTGTTCCTTTGTGCTTCTTTGTTTGTGTGTTTGTGTGTTCCTTGTTCCCGCTCATCTTAGGACTCACAACCGATTAAAGTGTATTTTCACTGACTTGTTATTCAATGTCTTCTATTATCGAAAAGGTATTATTGATTTCTTTTAAATACTAATTTGTAACCGTAACGAATAAGTTTACTCAGGTTTAGGCACCTACCTGCTAGTTAATAATATTAGAAACAGAACCCTGGTCGTTCGGAAGCCGTCGAAGCTTATTGCATCTGTCAAAACAAAGGGATAAAATATGCAAAACACGGCGTGTCCCGTACTGAGGCGGTGTGTGTCAGTGTGGGTATTGCCGTTACTCTATACAGTCCAAATCGTGAACTGAACGGAATATAAAAATTACAGTAAAGTTATTGATTGTATTAGATAATATAGATTGTATAGATTTTGGCTTTCGGATACTTGCAAAAAGGAGGCAGGAAGATTTGGCGGGCATATATCGGCGGAACGCCTGGTTCGGAACAGAGATAATTATAATTTAGGAAGACGAAAAGAAGGTAAAATATTTAGGTTAGGAGTAAGTTAGCCTTTTGTTGCCACTTGTCCGATGAAGTTTCACTTCTACTGTCTGCCCCAGCATATTTCGATTTTTTTTAACAACGCCAACAATTACTATCTACGCCATCTACTGAAGTAGCTTTAGTGTTGCCGTGTCGCCAATAGATGTCAGGAAGAGTCATATTTTCGGTATAGTTCGGGAAGCTATTTTTTAGTCCTAGTGGTTTCTTATTTGACTGTGTTTTCAGAGATCAGACACTGCCTAATCCTAATGCCATCTGTTCCTTGCTTGTACCACACCATAAGTATGTAGCCTCAGCAATAATTCACTTCAGCCATCACTCACCCTCCCATTACCAATCATTTTACGTCGGGTCATACATAACGAGTTATGATGACTCCTGCCGATGTCGACCACTTAACGGTACGCGACTTTCCTAACCTAACCTAACACTATCTATGCTTACATATAATAAAAATGTAACGTATCGCTGTCTGTACATGGAAGATAATAGAGAAATTGTTATTGATCGCCTTATTAACGCAATAGAACCCAAAAAAAATATTTTTAGATTTTTTTTGTATGTTTGTCTTAACAGATTTGGGTGCGGTTGTCACACTAGTGTATTGTGGTTAGTGTCACTTTTGTGTCTTGTTTTATTTCAATCACTTCGTAAATAAAAAAAATAACAGTTCAAAATCATCTCTAACAATTTTTAGCGAACATGTACATGTATGAATGTACAAAAATCCCATTTTAAGGTTATTATGGGATATGGGATATAGTTATGGATATGGGATGGATATTAAGGTCCCTTTGATATGTCACTTTTTTATTTTTTGTTGTAACAGCAGCCACATTAACATGCATTCTGTGAAAAATCAGGTGTCTACCTATTTCCGTTCAAGAGACAACGCCTGGTGATAGACAGACAGTGTACAGAGGCATATTAATTTGGTTCCGTTTGTCTCCTTTCAGTACGGAACCCTAAAAAGTTCCAGTAGCTACTATAGCTCTATGAACACATCAAAGTATTCTAAAAAGTGACATTAAGGTAAACGTCAGATGAGATCTTCCCTATCGGCTGTCAAAACCGCAACAAAACCGAAACAGATTCACGATCGCGTTGGACAATTGAAATCTCCCAAGGACGGCTAGATGGAGATAAGAACAATTGGTAAACAATGGTGAAGGAGCACGTGGCGGTCGACATAATTGCGGACACCGGCCTAAACAAACAATGTGCCATTGTCTCTGGGATTCCTCAGGGCGTTCACACCGCTAGAAGAAATGCTGATACGTACTGGTTTTGCTGACTGATATCCTGATCTTTGCACTTTATCGCGAAGTTTATACGGTTAGCAACGCAGTTTGTACGTGTTGGAGGTGTAATTTATACGATTGTAACGATAAACTTGTAAGAGACAATTTAGAATGTGTTTATCGTATAGCAATTACGAGCGAAATTGTAGATGCAAAATGTGATGTTCTTTTACAAAAATAATCTTGCAAAGTAATTTAATTAAAAAAACTCGCGGTAATAGCAAACGGTAGGTAGCCTTTGGTTAATGCCACGCCTTGTGCAAATATTAATTACTGCGAAATATCTGCAGTCGTACAAAAACGTTAATACCCTCAAAAGTACGGACAGCGATTGTATGCAAATCGCTTCAGAAGTGGGAATACAATAATCGCTACTGACGTCACAACTTCCAAACGGTAAAATAGAACGGGAGGGCGCCACTAGTCGCACCATTCAATTCGTGGGATCAGCTGAGTGCTGAGCTACATTTGGGCTACCACTGACCTATATCCGAAGTATGACGTAGCCCGACAACAATAGGCATTGTTCTTTTATATTAGCGCGAACATCAGGAGTCCCTCAAGGTGGTCGGTTCATTCACATTTAGCCTCTTTTAAATAGGTTCATTTGTTTTTCATTATTGTTCGAATCAGCTGTTTTCACGAGATTCCTATCTCGCGGGTGATCAGTGAAAGAGAAGGTAACAATGAACTTGGCTCATTGTTTCATGTTATCATTGTTTGTCGTGTTAGGCTCTTGTCTTACTATCCGGCTATCAGTGTACGCGCACTGCCTGAAAATCTTATAAGTTGTAAACCGATTTAAAAAAGGAACAACCAAATTAAAGGCTTGCTTTGAGCTAAGTTTAATTTTCTTCTGCAATATCTAATCACATTTTTTACATATATTATTGTAATAAAATGGCTAAATGCATAATAGTTTCACATACCTTAGCTTAGAGGCTTCAAGAATATTCGCGCACTCTCAGGCAAATTTCGTCACACAAATTCTTACGTCAATAAGCGATTAATCGTTTACTCGCCGTCTGGACAACAAGTGAGTTATGCCAAGTATTAAATTGTATTGTTTCTAGTTACGTAACACAGATGTCGCTGGCCGCCATCAAAATGTTTGAATGGTTCGTTTATAATGACTGCATTACAACCGTTTACAACCATTGAAGATTACGTCCGAGACAGCCTTGCGAATTGTGAGTTTATTCAAATTCTTGGTTGCGGAAATTTTACATTTTAATAGAAATTTGTTTCGTTAGACATTTCGTCTTCGTTTCCACAAACATACACTTGCTCCTCAATCGAAAGGTTTTATCAAAGGATTGCAAGTTGATTCTGAAAATTATAGAAAAATGAAACTTACCCGCCGTCGCTTAGCTTCGGGAAACCGCTTAGTCGACAATTTCTTTAAATTTACATAACTTTTTTATTTATGACCTGATTGAAATAAAACAAACATGTACTCAATAGTGACGCTTGCCACAAGAAAGCACCAGTCGCAGATTTCTTATATATTATGTATAGATCACTTACGTTTAATTACAATTATTTCTTTTGTATAGATCACAAATAGATCCAACAAAATTATTAGCACGAGTTCCGACCAACATTAACTGGGTGCCTAAAATCACTTTCAATATTCAATTAAGTTCACTCAGTCAATCCGTGGAGGTCAGCAGCTCATCCACTCTGAACGGTAGTGAATAAAAAGAAGTGAATGATAAATAGTTGTAGTTAATCCTCGCTTATCGGCGACCTCCCGTGCGTTCAATATGAGAGATGAGCTCTGGCACAGATAAAACTTCCAGGTAAGCTTTCTAAGGTCTGTTGGTTGATTGTTCACGCGTTTGATTGACGGTTTAACGGATGTATGCTTAATGTTGAGCTGACAATTTCTTATTGTTTTTGGTGTGATGCGATTTTGTTTATTAAACGGTGTAATTATCGGAGTTGAGCCGAAAATTTTGTAAGTTACAAGTTTTACAACGTTATAATAAATTCTATCTTTATGACATTTAATCTCAGAAATGGCTTAACCAATTTGGATGCGGTTTTCACTGATGTTGTGAACTTGAGGTAACATTTAGTGTTTTATTTCAACCGGTTTAGATATATAGAAAATAAGTAAAATTAAAGAATCCCGTCCAAATATTTTCTAGAAGCGAACCGACGGCGATTACTAGGCTAACATCGATCTTGTTTATAAAACGACCATAGTATCGATAAGTGGTAGCACCCCCTCCCTAGGCGTCATTTGTCGACGATATCGCGCCCCGGCCGCGCATCCATCACTCGGTCGCGACGTTCAATAAGATAAGCTACCTTATTAACTGCACCTTACCTCCGCTTGTACGCTGTTGTTTAGATGCTTACAATGCTTACGGGAATAGCTGGGGATAGGGTTATAACGTTGGTACCATTGGGACTGTAACGGTTTTCGCCGTGAACCAGTATTGGTATGATTTTGAATTTGGAACTATTCTTTTTTGAACTTAGATTAATTATGTGTATTAATAGAGGGTACTCAGTATTCGGATTCTCATTCCAGGTATGGAATTAAAAAGGCTGCTTAATATTTTACGTAATTATCCATTACAAACCCATAGTGTGGACAAACTGAGCGCACGCGGTTTAAACTACTTCACTACAGGTCATTAACCCCAATCGTACGGCCCTGCCGTACCGCAGACAGCTGTGTTTCGGGCGTGTGCTTACATTTCGAGTATTTTTAGATAATTTTGATTGCCATTTTGAAACAATTATAGTGTAGCATTTTGACTTTATATTTATAATATTTTTAATCATTACAATGTTCTTTCATGTGAAATAAAAATCACCCAGTATATTTCCTCTTAGAATTACACAATAATATTTTACTTTAAATTCAAAGCTATTTGATTACGGTTCCTTCGCGGTTTCTATAACATTGTAGCTTTTCAAAGTTATAGCTTTGTTCTATGTACATGATGAAACCATGATTTAGAATATGTACTTATAATGTATGTTACAATAATATGTTCCTCATGCCTAATACTTACAGTGTAAGCAAACAAGCCCCCAAAATGAAGAATTTCATAATCTTTTAAGTCCTCGTCGCCCACCTGAGCGTGACTCTCACTTTTGGCCCGTTTCTATTATAAGGCCTATATTAATATCTTTTGTTGTGATGACGGATCGATTTTATGAATTAACTTTTTGTGTTCGAGCTTTTTAAATGGAAATAATTGGATATAATTTTAATAACTGGGCTGAGGGATAGGCGTCTGTTCCTGATAGATCGAATGATTGACAGTCTCGACAGAACGTAGCCTTGTGAGCGGTTCTTGTGACGGCCTACATGACGTTCAACAATGCTGGTTGGCTACGAATGCACTTGCGTTGTGCAACGAAGTGTTCACTACGTTGAACAGGGGTTCATAATGTTTTCAAGCTACGGAACACTAACAAAACCATATTTTTATGGCATCTTACGTTCAATTTTAACAAAGAAGAATTGCTATTTTTATTTCAATTGCTATTTTATCTAGCAACAGAAAAAACTATATAACATAAAACTAACGTCTTATGTTATATAAAGTTATCACACTCATCCAATACATACCTCTGAGAGAGCATCGGATCTCAGTCGGCAATAGTCTAGCCCAGGAGATACATAATTAACATGTCTCATAAAACCGCTTTCGTCGTATTTGGGCGGCTTTGAATTCTGACTCTAATCCCCTATCGGCAGACAGTAGAAGTTATTAATAGTACTGCTATATTATCTTCCCGTGAAACCATGCCCAACGACTTAGCTTACTGGAGTCCATTAAGATCCTCGAAACGTCAATGAAACTAGCAATACAGCTAGGCCAAGCCTTCTAGCCGTCCAAAGTGTCTTATTCCGTTAGCCGCCTCTTACGACACGTGCCGAGAGGCGTGGTCGTGTAATATTTAGCCGGCTATTCCATCATGATACGGGCATGACCTTAGGAGGGATTGAACACGCGATCCAAGATCCAAGATATTTTTGTGTACCTACGTTATATGAATTTAGAGTTATGGAGGACGGATGAAAAGTATGATATGGCCTTACTTTCTAATGTATGTACTGATTATCGCAAAATCAATAATTGCCTTTCGAGAAAAGGTAGTTAAAGCGTTCTTCGCGGGGGAATTTCCGTGCCATGATTCCATTTTCGGCAAAATGCACCAGATGACATTGTAATCCATAATCATGATTATATGTTGCCCATCTCTAGATGGATCAGGTTGGCACACCTAATGGGATGATATTACTAATTTTATGCTACGTTATATACTTTTAAAGCTTGTGGGGAATATGGTACGGTATGTTCCAGTCGAAAGTTATTAAAAGCAAGTCTTGGAAGGCTCGATGCGACGACGGAAAAATCGTTAAGTGCGAACGCAACCGCAGAATAGCTTTTTGATGTAGCGTTGGAATACAAAATAATAAAAATTATAGCATTTTCTACAAAATAATTCGAATTTGTTTGTAATGTAATTTGTAACGACATATAAAGTATATGTATAAAGTATAAGGCTTCCACCCATTTCTGTCAATACCAAACTCTCGTACTTATTATACGACTAAGCGAAGTCGAAAGAAGGGTTATGAATTCAACCGATAGTTATGTAGGTACATACCATGTTCGTATGTTAAACTTCTAAACTACTTATAATAATTGTACATGTGAGGTATTATTAAAAGCAATGACGTTATATAGGAAAGTTTTACTAATAATGACATTTATTGGAAGGCTCCGATTCGACAAGTCATAAATTAATTGTTTTAGTATTATGGATAATTTGCTTTAGATGTCCTGTGTCTTATTTTTTTCTATTAATACCCTTTTTGTATCATTCATGTGTTATGAATTAGCATCCTCTGTACTTTTCAAAAAGTCTTGAGCTGCCCGAGTATTTCCAAAAAGCCTACTTCATACGCCTTTAATCAAATGTACCTCAACAGTATGACAGCCGCTCAAAAAATCCACCCTTCCGTTCAACTCGATAAACTTTGTCGATAACATATCGACAAGCCATCAGTAGTCAATTGAGTAATGTTGCAAAAACTTTGCGCGTTTTATTGCTGGCCGTACAGGCATGGCAATAAACTCGGTGAAGTCGCATAAAACCTTTAATGATTTACTATGTATTTAATACAGCCACAGTTGATGTGGCATGTGTATGTGTGTACCAATGATTGTGTGTGTGTGTATAGTATTGTTATATATGATATACCTACATACATATATCGAACATGTCCAAGTATGTTTGTAAATAATCAAGCGAGAAGAATGTGAAGTATTGTTGAGGAGTTACCTCGTTTCGTCTCGTAATAAAAAGCATTACTTAACGGTAAGACAATGTGTAGGTAATTGCAGAATATTGTCAAAATTTCTTGTTCATTCAATTTGAATTCCCCTTTCTCCCCTTTCACGCCCCCCTTTCACCCCTATCACGCCCCCCTTTCACCCCTATCACGCCCCCCTTCCCCACCCCCTTCTCCCACCTCTCCTACTACCTTCCTTTATTTATCTGCCACCTATTTCACACATTCCACATATTACCTACACCGTGGAAGCATTTTCATGAGCCATCGTACCTACAACAGGTTACCTAACTAGAAATATTATATAGTTTGTAAGCAAATTGAATTCTGTCGAATGACACGACAGATACGGGGCGGGACTACGTGTGATTTGAAATTGAATATGTTAAACTATTTTTTGTTACGTCCAACATTCTACAAGTTTGTGTTCAGAAATGTTAACACAAAAGTTCTCTTATATTTTTTTTATTATTAAAATAATTACATTTAGGTACGAAACAAACGCTTTTTCAAACTTTGAACTAAAGATTTTATTTGTTCAATTTGAAACTCCATTTAATAATTATTATAAGGGGTTCCGTACACAAAGGGTGGCCAACAGAACCATATTAATATGACTCCGCTGGCTATCTATCTGTCTGTCTATTCTGTCTAGTCTGGGATATTGAACGGAAATAGGTAAGGTAGGTGTAAATCTCTTAGAGATCGCTGGTAACTGTGACTGCTATCAGAACAAATATTAAAACGTTACAGGAATAGGGTCACCAAGTAACCCTTAAAAAAGTTTCTACGTTCTACATAAATATCTTGTTATTGACTTATGAGTTAAATAACATGGTAACATTAATGCGTTATTATACCTATTATCAATAATAATCACTTAATCACCTTTCTTCTATGATTTTTTAACATATATCTATATAACACTTCAACATTATCTACTAGAGTAGCAGACATTTATTTTGGTAACGACATTTCACAAACAGGATGTCCCCATAAGTCAATGACCAAAAGAAGCCATTTTAATTTCTCAAAATTAAATTTACAATCGATTATTCAATGCGTTCGTTGTATTTAAGAATGAACATACACACGAATCGAATGATAATTCGAATGTACTTCGTATTACATAAGAGCAAAGGTCAAAATCGTACACACCTCTTCCTATTTCGATCATACATTCGTCACGTGTTGGATCACGTCGCTTTATTATGAATGAATGAAACCGGTACAGTATAAAACATAATTTTTTACCGACACCAAACCTTCTTCTTGTCGATTTTAACCCTTATAGCCGACAAAATAAAGGTTAGGGATTAGAAAACACGATTCAGAGCGTGTAAAACGAGTTGTCAAAATAATTGTACAGTACTAGTCGATGTATCGATATTGAATGATAAATGATTGTATGTCAAAACGGAACGGATTGCGTATCGACGACAAAAAAGTTGTTTGTAAAAGTCGCGTCCAGGTTCATTCACCATTAGTTGATGGCTGTAAATATACATAGAGTACTTACATGTGCTCTGGAACAGAGATTTATCATCTATACTCTATACATATATGTAAATAAAACTTGAGTGTCTGTTTGTACTATTAAATAACCGTTTTTTACTAAATGCTTATGGATGTATACACGGTACATGTATGGTACATAATTATACCAAATAACATTTTACACAATTTTTGTCTGCCTGTCTGTTCGTTTGTTCCGACTAATCTCTGGAACGGCTGGACCGATTTTGACGGGACTTTCACTGGCACAACAGCTGATGTAATAAGGAGTAACTTAGGGTATTTTTATTTTATAAATTAAATAACTTTTTGTTGTACATACAAAAATTTAACGTGATTTGAAATCAAATTAATTAAACTTTATAACTATAATTACGAGCGTTCCATCATTGGTACACCAGGCTACAACATTTAATCGCTATTACATCCTGCGAATTCGCGGTTCATTTCACACATTGTACCTTCATCTATGGAAATTGTGCTATAAATGGTGTTTTATTAGTAACATCAATTTATTGAAAATATTTTTTATTTATTCTATCTAGTTCTAGAACAACTCTATAAAGATAGTCGTTACTAACAACCAGCTCTCATTCAACATTTGCATTCTAATTAAAATTAATTTAGACCTGCGGGTATATTGTAAATACACCTTAATTTTTTGTCGCCTTCGGAAAGCTACTTTACTATTAAAAGGAAACGGTATAAGAAACTCCTCAGCAACTTTAACTAATACACGCGAATATTTATTTACAATTAATTAAAATAAAAACTCATTAGTCTACTCACCAGACTCACCTATAATCTACAGCACGTGCAAACAAAAAGATATTTTAATTTTTTAATAGGATAGAAGTTATATTAAGTACATTAAACGGCTGTCCATAAAGATTAATATTATAATAGTTGCGATATGCCGCCTCCACCCACGTTGTGCTCGGTAATTTATGATCTGTGCAATAGATCTGGTTTTAATTGTAACGCCTTATAAATGATTCGGTTGGTGATCGAAAAAAAGAAAGTTAGTGTCTCCCAAAACTTGATATTATCTGTGGTCGTTGTCCTTTAGACGTGCGCGAGGATTATTAGTTTTAATAATATTGAGCACATGTAGTATATTATTATCATTAATTGATTGATATCATATCAATAATTGATGTTGGGCTTAGAGTTTATTTGGCGACTATTAGTCGGCAAGTTTATTCACAAGGATCTGAGGTGCCTACTATTACGCACTTGGCGAGCGTTGTGGACTATGGCATTTACCCCTCTGTGTAAGAACACCTGAGCCCAGCAGTGGGATAGTTGTGTTGTGAAAACGATTTATTTACTCATGATCATATTAGTCGCTATGAACAGGCTAGTAAAACAGAAGCTAGTAATTTTTATCCTAAGCAAACCAATTATTAAAACCATTTATTAAAATTTATCACCATAATTATGTTACAATAATAAAAAGAAGTAAAAACATGTTAATGGAATATAATTATTTTTTTGACAACATGCACTTAATTGAAATGGTTTGATGTCACGCAAGTAATAATAATTGCAAATTGTATCATCCTGTATCGTTAGGGTGCGGTCCAATCAAACCGTATCGACCTTCCACTGATACGTGTCACAAACCCAATGAATCGTACATTTATTTTGCTATGGGAAAACTGGTCGATGGAAATAAAATACTTATAGGTTTTATATTTTACTGAATTAGTTTAGACACATCTATTATTTTAATTTAGACATATTATCTACATTATAATAAAAATGTTACTGTTTGCTGTCTGTACATGAAGGATATAGTGAGACTATTATTGGAGGCCTTTGTTTACGCAATAGAACTACAATAATAATGAGAATTCTTTCTCATTTGTCTGTGCGTTTTTACACGCTAATCTCAGAAACGGCTTAACTGATAAGGGTGTGGTTCTCACTAATGTTTTGTGATATGCTTCATTTAGAATTAAGTGTTTGTTTTATTGCAGTTGGTACACAAGAGTCGTATCAATTTGAATACTTAATCACATCTGACAATTTTTGAGTGTGGGTTACTATGTATTTGGTATTTGTTTAAAGCGAAGCCATTGCAGGTTTAATTATAATAATAATTATGTATGGTTTAAAAAACCGGCATCTGCAATATAAGCTTACCATTCAAGATATAACCAACTTAACAGTGAGTTACAGTATATTGTAATGCGGATGTGTCTAAGAATTAAATGTGCATTAAGCGTCTCTTCAACCGTGACGCCCGAGGTGACGCCATGTTTTAACTTATAAGCAATAAAACGTTAACATGTATTTAATCTGTGCATTTAAGAAAATTTTAGGTACTCTGTGGCTTTATATTAACATATTAAGTAATAAAAAAAATTCAGAACGATGTATAGAAATATTGATAAAATTTTGTTTGGTTATTCGCCTATTGGTTCTTAGATGGTTTGACTCCATGCATCGGTCTTTGTTTGCTAACTTAAACATTGAATGATGAAGGCAGTTTCCGTGAAAAACAAAACATAAAAAATGTAATTAATTAAATTGTAAATAATTATACCTAAAACAAGATTAAATTAATGCGTCATCTTTAACAATTTAATTACTTGTTACGACTGGTTTTTGTTGGTTGTTCTAAAGTGATAAAATATGTTAATTCAAGAGTCATTCTCAGGCTGACCAATCACAAACTACATCATTAATATATTTATCATATAAAGAATGTACCGACACTTTAGTAACTTAGTAAATTTCTGACTTTGAATGATAATTACCATAATTTTGTTTTTGTATGTTCAAAATATAATCATTCATGATGAGTCATAAGATTTATGTTATTTTTTAATTACGATAAAATTATAATGCCTTGACTGTCATCTTTTCATTTTATTTTAATGCAAATTGAACACAAATGACAAACATAACTTCAGCATTAGTTTTTCTATATCACTTACTGATCTACTTAAAAACGAATAATCTAAAACAGAAATACAAAAAGGATAGTAATAGATAATTATTAAAGTTATTTCTTATAAACTTTCACTATTTATTTTGATTATATTAAAGGAATGATTTGTAATTAATTAGTCAATGTAGTTTAGGTACCTACTATGGAAGAAACGTGCCCTGAAATCATTTTTAAATACAGACAGGAGTATGTTAACTATAATACCAGGAGTTCCATGGATATTTGATAATGGCCTCTATTAATCCATACATTCTCCATTAAATACGTTCTGTTCCGAATCAAATTTCCCTTGTTCTAAAATTAGTCATGAAAAGTTTTATAACGTAATTATTTGTCTAGTAGTCAGAGAGCCGATACAAGCTTACGCATCAACGACAACCTTAATATTACCGATGTTCAAGGTCAGTGTTACCATTTGGTATCTCATCTACTTTTTACATACCTGAAGCGATACCCAATTAATAGTGTATATTAAAAAGCGCTGTGACTGTGACGGCTCTTATCACTAGCTCATTAGAGTTGCTCAAATGTTATCCAAGCTCAAACCTTGAGCCAAGTGTTGCATAGGTTCTTAGTCCGAGAGCTGCTACGGATCCGCTGTGGATTTGCTTACACCTTTTTAAAGGCGATCATCTTCCTCAAGGATACCAAACACATCTATGACCGAATTAGAACGAGACTCTTAGTAACAATTACTAAGTGGTCTAGTACCCACAACAACTAACAGTCCCTACCGAAGTCCCCATACCTACTAGCGAACTAACTAACTAACGTTCTTAATAACACTCTCTGCTAAGTGGGTTGACGACAATCCTGGTCTCGATTTGTGTTTTATTCTGGGTCGGTCACAGCTGTCATGGACGGCAGTAATGGATGTTTTTTTAGCAAACGAGCATGCCCCCCTTGCGCTTCTGCCCATGACAACTGTGTCCGACCTTGTCTTGTGTGTTTGACAAGACTCAAATCGGGACTATGATGGTTAGTCCAGCTAGCAGACAGTGTTACGTTACGTGACTGTTAGTTGGTTAGTTTCTGCTATCTTAATTCCATAAAATGTTGCTCAAATGTTAGCCAAGCTAAAATCTCGAGCCAAGAGTTGCATAGGTTCTCAGTCCAAGCCGCTCCCGAGTACATGTAACTGTCGGTCACGGGTCGCTCGGTACAATTAGTGCGCGCGCCCACCCGGAACGTGCCCTCCGCTCCGGATCTTGGCGACTCGGCGATCTCACTCCGCTTGGTCAACGCGCTCACAGTTTTATTCTTACATGTGCGGATCGTACGGAATTTTTTGCCTGTAGGCTGACCTTTGAACGACATTCGTAGGTGCGGAAATTTTCGCGATTATTTGGTTCAGAAGTAATGCCTTGTGTACATTGGTTGGCGTCTCACCTGAATCACGCTGTCGAAGTTTTCCACACCGCTCACCGTCAACGCGCTCGCAGTTGAATTTTATTCTAAAATATATGTGCGGATCGTAAGAATATTTTTGCCCACATTGCATTCAAAAACTTGCCTTATGATGAAATTAATGATACAGAAAATTTTGCGCTTATTAGATTCAGACGATGGTTGCCGTTGTCCTCTACCTTGGTTAGCGCAAGACCTGAATCACGTTATCGAAATTTTCCACACCGCTCGTCTGTACAAGTTGTGAACATTAACAATCGGAACACGATTCTAAGGCATGACTGCCTAGTCTGTCTAAAGATCTCTTTGCTAAAGCCTATAAGCAAATCATTTATGAACTACCAACCTAACAGGCAAAAGCAAACAGGTAGGTACTTGTTTACTACCAAAGCTGGGACGCATAGTGACAATATTACATTACAAATTCAACAGCTGCTTGACGTTTGAATAGGCTTAATAACTGATTATTGCGCAACCCGTAGCACGGAAGCGCTCACGATGTTTAGCCACTGTGATCACTCCTTCAACTACCGAACGCGTCCCCGGTTCCTTAACTCGATCACTCACGATTGACAGAAGCCAAGAAGGGCCTTTAAAAGTTTCCAAGACGTAGTGACTCTTCTTTTATTACCCATGTTTAAGACGACGGTGACCTTCGTCCATCCATGTTTTCCGTTACCTTACCGCGATTTTAAAAGCAGTCAGGTGGAGCGCGTTCCCTAAAACCCACATGGACTCCTCATTAACTTAAACTGTAAACTCAAACCAATCCATTCACCAGCTCACGGACAACCAAGATACATTATGAAAACCTGACAAAAGCGTTACCCAACCAAATTAACGCTTTTGCACCTTCGCCAGTTTGGAAACAAAGCGTCGACCGGAAGCGGCCAGTTAACCGGCAAAATTCAAATTTCGATCAGAATGGCTGCGAAGGGGAACGAGCTATATCCGTTCCGTTTTCGCAACCCGATACATCCGAGGAGGCGTTGGTGCGTTGCGACCGCGGGATGCACGGTGTTAGAGGCGACCTCGATAGGCCTGTTTGTTTAAGAAAGTTCGCTGAAAGTTCATGCAACAGTGTATCGTACGTACGTAGCGTAAAGCAGTTGAACACACGTTGGGGCGTACCGCATAGGTTTGCCTGTACATTTGAACTCTACAGGTAAACCTGTACGATACGCCCTAGAGTGTATGGCTAGCTTAAGTAAAGATCGTTCCAGGAGTTTTAAAACAATAACATTGGACATGCATGGTACTTAATTAATTATTCGTAGGTAATACCTGTGAGTCGTTCATTACTAAAAATCATTCACTTAACATCTCCTTAACTTTCCTATGTTATAAAATCAATGTCCTCTAACTTAAGAGTACCTACCTAGTAACGTAACTCATTTTCAGGATACATCTTATGTTCTATAGCACTGACATGGTTTGGACGTTACACTTTAGAATGGTAAGGGTCTGAACCCTGCAGGCATCTCTAATTTTCAGAAATTACGTGAGTATTAGAATCTAAATATCACTTGCTTCGGTGAAGGAAAACATCATGAGGAAATGTGAAGTCTCCCAATCCGCACGCTTTATCGCTAGTAGCGTGTTTTTAGGCACCACAGAAATGCAATCACTGAACGTAAATTCTAATCAGCATACAATTTTTCCAAGTCACGCCCTCTACCATCATGCCCACAAGCCACGAAAAACTCCATCCCCGCTCACCGATCGCGCGATAGTAGTTCCAATGGCGTACACAATTAATACAGTACTTATCTCGGCTAATTAACGATTGCAGTCCGACCTAGAATCTTTAATGAGTCTGAGGCAAGATCCGGCCTCTCAGTTCAGCTGTTTACGACGCGCATCGCTGCACGGTATCGGCGATTGCCGCCGAATATTTTAGGGATTTTAATTTTACCCTTTTCGCGTTTGACGCGCGATTTCTGGTACATATTCGGTGTTTAAGCGCGCGATTTGATTATGCGCGTTTCTAGAACTAAGCAAAGTGTGCGTTCCATTTTGTACACTCTATATGACCTTTTAAGTCTAGTTCTGACTTACTTAATTAGGCTTTACTTAATTAGGCGTATTACTTTAATGCCCCTAAAAGAATTGAAGAAAACCAGTTAAATATAACTCTTGAAGATCCAGGAAATGTGTTACTATTGAAACAAGCTTGTGAATAGGTTGCAACACGCTTGCAAATTAATTTCTTCCATTCCTTCTACCAATTATGAATAATACCAAGATAGAGCAATAAGCAAATTAGTCACGAACCTCAAAGTACCGATAATAATGTAATTACTTTAACTACTCGCTGTTAGTTACCATATCATCCGAGTACGCCCACTTGCGAATGGTTTGTACCTACCTACCGACGGTTTTGATAGAAATCTGTTTCGGGGCTTAAACTTATAGATTTAACTTGTGTAAGTCATACGTGATGGATGATAAGCAATGTCAGACGCTGTTACATGTTAAATGGATTATCAAATTAAGAACTTTTGAAACAGTTTCCGTGCTTAACAGTACCTAACCTACGCAGTCTATTATTTAGCGTTAATATTCCTTTAATGATGTATGTCGGTGGCCTTGATGCCTACGATAAGATATCTTAACGTGCCCTCCAAAGCACGGAAGTTGTCCAGAAATCCACGAACAGTTGTTATTTTAATAAAGAGTTTTAATAACCGAATCATATTCAAGACCATTTCATCTTTCTCACGGTTTGTGGCCAGTTGTGACCATTCTGTAATTTAGATGTAGATGTATGTGTGTCTCTCTGTTTCTTGTGTTCTTTACATATAAGGGTTTGAACAAATTTTCTTACTCCGACGACGGCACGAAATTATGTTCATTAAATCATGTCTTCGGCTAAAATATAGATGTTCGGTGAGGCGCAATAAATCTTAATACAATTGGTACAAGTTTGGATATCAGCGGCAAGGTTGGTTTGACAAGTGTAAAAACTGACTACGATCAATGACTTGTTAATTTTTTAATTATTTATTAAACTCTCGTTTTTCTGGTAAGTATATTAAAAACATTGGGTGTTTAAGGTACTTGGTAAAATGAAACTTAATTAATTAAAAAGTAATTTAATTATATTAATTAACTAGTAGGTACTTATACTACATTTGGAGTGATAGTCCAGGTAGTGGTTTGTACGTTGACTCCCGAACCGATCTTACACGCACCTCTTATTTTCAAAAATGATGTGCGAATTAGAATGTAATTATCACTTGCTTCGGTGAAGGAAAACGTCGTGAGAAAATTTGTACACTTTAAAGAATTTTATAATGTTCTCAAAGGTGTGTGAAGTCCGCCAATCCGCACTTGGCCAGCGTAGTTGACTACCTATGCCCACACATTGTGAGAGGAGACCCATGCCCAGCAGTGGTACACTTATGGGTTGCGATGAAAATGAAAAAAAAGAATAGGATAAAATCAAAAGATTGCACACGGCAGTACATTTCATTAATAATAAAATTTCCTTCTTATTAATCAGAAGGACGCATGTAAATTGGTAGATGTTATTGCGTCGGTCATATCAAGTAGCTGAGTTATGGTGTCATTTATAAGGAAAAGATGATCACGTCATTATTAACGTCGTCTACGTTTCAGGGCTTTAATTACCATCGCATGGACACGGAATTATGAACGCGGGTAAAAAATATACTTGTTCTACGCGAAGTATTCTAATGCAGGAGACGCGAGTGATGTTAATCGATTTACCTACAGTTTCTAACACACCCTTGGCTTCAACCTATTAATGGCTGACTACTCAGCTCGGATCTCTCCTCATAATTATCTGAGGAGGCTTAGAGCAGACGTCTACGCCACTCTTGTGACTTGTTGAAGGGGTTAGTGGCTCTCGAAAGCCTCTGACATGGCTTAAACTTTGTCATCTAAATTTACGTATATCTGTTAAAAAAACTGTTATTCCAGGCTATTTAGGCTAATTAATAAATAATCACACACAATGTTGGATTCTAAAATAAAATAGAAAAAATCAAATTAAAAATCATTTTAATTTGCTCTGCTGTTAGTATACTTTGTAACTTTAATCACCCAAATTACTCTCATTCAATTTGTGACAACTCCAAGTTCTAAGAAATGCAAGCACCAATTCCAGGATAGCAAAGAAATCCAAGTTACTCAATCGTCCAAACTGGCTCCGGAAACTTTGTTTCAATGCTTCAAATTCCCGACCGTCTAATGGGACGTTACCAAAGTGGCCCGGGCGGTGTTTGTATTGAACTACCAACCTGCCCCAGCTTTACTTTACATATAAATGAATGTATATAATTAGTAAACCCGCCTTCGCTTCGCTTCGAAAGTCGAAACATGTGTCCAACTTCCTTCTCGGTCATGGACCAAATTTTATCGTAATCTGATAAGAATAATTGTATTGAGTTTTATATCACTTATATTTGATTCCCCATGCAAACTTCCACCCCCTGACGTAGTCACTTCCGGGATAAAAAATATCCTAAGTCTTTTCCCTAGTTTCAAACTATATCCATACCAAATTTCATCTAAATCAGTTCAGCAAATGGAAACGTGAAAAACAAACAAGGAAAACAGCAAACGTGAAAACGTAACATTCAGACAGACAGACGCATTTTGTATTATTAGTATGGATTACAAGCGTAAGCGTTTATTTATTTATAGTTAATTCAACTCTTTCCACGTCCACCCAGGGCTCACCAGATAGCTTATGATGATACCTGGTACCTACCTACCTAAACTTTTACGTAGTCTCCATACAGACACTGAAATATTCTAAAATGTTTTGACTTTGACGGCAAAAGTCTACTCATACGAAAAAAATCTCAAAAATAAAATTATATACAGATTAGATCATGTTACAGTTTTATTAGTAGTATAGGTTATTCGTACTAACTCGTTCCTATTAAGTTCTTAAAATCTAGATTGCTGCTCAATTCTGTTTAAAACATCCACATTAACAGTCGCGGCACGTGCCGGGCTCCTTCGACGTCTTTATCTCAACAAAATCAACTTACTTTTTATCAGCTGATGGTTAATAAAATTTAAAATTAAAATTCACTACTTGAAAGGCTGTATGTAAAAACTAGGTTAAATTAAGGAACAACTCGGTGCGCGCGCATTTTGCGATCATTTGCAAAGAAGGGCGCCATTTTTGTTGTTAAGTGCGTTCCGTTTTACGAAAAAGGTTGAAAAAAATTAAAAATGTTTTACTTCGTTATTTAATTTGGACAAGAAATGATTAAGAATAGAATATTTAAAATTTTAGTCCGTATAACAAATTTGTTTATAGAATGTGTCGTAACATTTCGATTATAAAGTATTACCAGTAATTCTAAAAACACCTACAGCAGCACAGTAGCGAGTTCAACATCCTATAAACTTGTCCTTGAACAAAACAATTTCGTAAACTTATAACGAGAAAGACGAACCTATGATTAATTACCGATATAACAGACACTTCATGTTACAGCCTCCGCCTACGCGCAAACGTTTTTAGATTTTGCAACAAGACAAATCGAGGACTCGCTCGAGGGACGAATACTTATTAATAACTATTTGTTACTTACGATACGATCTATGGAAATTTCTAGAATGTAATTCAATTTGTGAATAGACGATTTTAATGATCTATTTTTGTTTGTTAGTGAATACCACGTCTTCTGAGAAGGTAGTTGATAGGAGTGTACCAGATTAGTAATGCTATTGCATTATATTGTATACAATTGTATAGCACATATTTGAGTTGTGTTAATGTGATCCATTATACAACTTTGGGCTTGGTCGGTATATGAATTTTTTTGTATAAATACCTGATAAACTATTTTATTACCCAAAGGCATCTCCGATGCGTTGCCGGCAGCCAGCGGAAAACCCGCAATATAATTAGCTCTACGACACGGCGACAGATACAAACATCACCATCTATTTTGCAAAGAGGTTAGTAGCAGCTGTATGTTGATACCATGCATGGGTGTCTTCTGGGTGAAACTGGGTGGTAGAGGCGAGGCGAAGCGAGGGTTGTCACAAGTACTCTAATAAACCCATCGCGTGAGATGACAAAATTCCTGTGCGAGTCGAGTGCTAATGTGCTTAAGTCATTATGGACGTTTTTTTTAATTCAGCCATATTAGTCTTCATATGAAACGCGATATAATATGAGCGGTTGTCGCAAGAAGTTTCGACATCCAAGTACCGTAAGTTTTCCTTTTTTCGTGGGAAAATCTTAACGTTTTCACCACAGGCAACACAATGCCCATGTACTGTATATAAACTATGATATTTCTGCGCTGCTACTGATCCTTATTGCTGGGGAACAGGGACGGTAATCGTTTGCAGTAGTGGTTTGAGTTGATAATGGCATTGCTAGTATGATATTAACGGTGTTTAGAGTAATAATGTTGTGTGGAACAGATTGAAGTGCTGCGAAGTTAATGAGGACCTTTCGAACTTACTTATGGTGGCGAATGAGTAGGTATGTATATATTTGACTTGGCTAAGAGGCCTAGAGTATAGTCCACCACGCTGCTCCAGTGCGGATTGGTGGAGAATTTTCCAAAACCCTTTCATACGTTGCATATCTTTTTGACAGCCCATTTAGTAACGGTGTAGGGACACATTCAGAGAGTTCTTGTGAGTTTGCGAGAGCTCTTGAGGTATCAATTTATTACAAATTTAAAATTGATTGTTACCGCAGTCCCTACCTTGAAATAAATCAAAATTACTTAAATGCCTCCAAGCTTCCTACGATACAGCTGTGAACATCGTGTTCGATTGGTCAAGCTGTTTCTGAGACTGAGTAGGAACAAATGTGTTATACATATAAACAGACTAAAATATTAAAAACATTATTGTCGAATCTATAGCGCATTTATTATATGAATTTAAGTATAGATATAGAATAGATGATATTGCAGATCAAAAGGAATTAACAGCGGTAGCAGACCCGCACACTAAACGGAAGTTGCATCAGGTGTGGTAGAGGCGTACTTTGTATTCATAACGTTACGTGTGCGCCGGGCTTAATGTGCGAGGGAGAGAAAAAATCGAACATATTTAAGGATGAGATTTTTAATATGAGACGACAGAACATACCTCTGCTTTAAGTTCTGGACAATAAATTCCAAATTCAAATTGAGTTAACTACGATTTGCTGACTGACAGACAGTGCAAAGCCTACACTAGTAAACCAAGATGCATGAAGTTTTGTGCAAGGGTTCCTTGTATATTGTAGAGGAGCAGTAATATACGCTACAAACTTATAGACCCTCATAAGACTTCCCTGTGTCGTGGGATTCATGAACAACAGACAAAGACAAGAACTTTCTAGGTGTGTGTGTTGGGGGTCCAGTGCGGATAGGGGGGTTACCGATCCAAGTGTAAGGCTTAACGACTATCCATCGACAACAACGGATCGATGGATCGAGCGATGGATATACGTGCCCTCCGAAGCACGGAAACTCAGTTTTAGTACCAGCGGTCACCCAGTCATGCAGTAGTGATGTGCCTATTAAAGCATATCGGGTGCATTATGAAGGCCACGGGACAATCGTGGCGCAACGGTGTGCCAACGCATTAAACAGTATTAATTGCCACACCGTACAATTAGCTACAGGGTGTTGTGGACAACTAAAACGTGCGCTGTACGCGTTACGTTGACTTACAGACATCCACTAAGTTAAGAAACGTGAAATTTTTCAGGATTCCCTAGAAATTACTTGCGTACCTGCCATAAATAAGTAAACCATTAAATGAATTTAGATTATATCGATGATATTATGAAGGCATTATTTATTACATTATGACGAAATGTGTAATTTCCATCCTCTATGTTGAAAGTATGTATTGGTAAAAAAACTTTTAGTTTTATCAAAAGATTTAAAAGTGTCATGCATTGACCCATTTACGCCTCTCTGGTTGAGCCTTCAGAATCCAACGGATACCCGCTCTCTTCTTTAGATCGTCAGTCCATCTAGTCGGAGTGCGCCCTATGCTCCTTTTTACAAGACGTGGTATATTATAGAATAATTTGAATTTTTTTTGAAATATACTCTCTTACACTTTGACACCATCTTGTATATCAAATATAATGGTTTCTAATTACCACACAGCGCAAAACCTTCACAAGCAAAAAACGTAAGTGAAACCGAATAAAACTGAACACCCTGTACATGCGAGTACAGTTAGCAGCAAACCGTGCGAAAATCTGATAACTTGTTTTATGTATGTATAAGAATATTTTTTGTGAGACAATAGCCCGCTCGCCGTACCCATATGGACCGGGTTTGTTAATTACCTTAGCAATTTACCTTTCTAAATTGTAGAGGTCGCTGCTGTAATCCGATTAAAGATGGGATCCGGGTTAATTGGATTGGCAAATTTTAGTTTTTTGGACCTATTTGTACTGCTTTAAGCTTTTCAGTCTAATGTTTAGTTTGCAAAGCGACCTTGTGATTATTATAAGAACGCGTTTTGTTTTAGTTCATGTTTGTATAGCCAGTATAAACCGCCCTCGGCCTCGCTCTAGCAAACAAGCTGTAGGTTACATTCGATAAAAATTTCGATGGGATGATTTAAATTGTAATTATTATTTTTGATATATAGAGTGTGGACCGATTGAAATAAATCTTACCTTAAGCCGTACAATATCACTGATGTTTTGGTTAACTGAAAAAACCCGCATCTAATCCTGCGGTACAAACACATTTTAACATTCTATTGTGGTAAGGGCCGGTTTGGGCTCAAAGACTAATTGGAGACTTTTGGCGCCCTTGAAATGATCTCATAGGATAGGTATCACGCAGATAAGGCATCGCTGTATTCAATTGAGATTTTGGAGTACTTCCAAAAGGGACCGTTCCATTCTGCTGAGGAGAATTGGAGTGAGTTCCAAATTTGTGTTCAAGAATCAAGTAGGTTTTAACAAAAAAGATCCCATCTTCCATCCTTAAACTCAGCTCAGCCAGTGAGGGTAATTGTCATGGCTCAAATTTCAATCTTGAATGGTACCTTATTATCTATTAAAGTTGTAATTATGTTTCATGCCCATTACCGTACACATTACCGTCAAATTAGCGATTTCAAAACACCAATCACTAATCTTAAGGCGCTCGCACAATCGCTGAATCGCCGGCACATGACAATGAATCCGCCTAACAAGAAACATTTTCACACGCTCATTGCAATTTTTGTTGCGCAAAAATGCATATTGCAACATTCGAAGGGCAGAATGATTGTTCATAGCATATACCATTACAGAAACCTGTTTTGTCGAATGCCTTTTGTGTTATGAATAATGTCGCCTAATTGGCTTTTTGTTAGCCTGATTAGTTAGGAAACTGAGCTGTAGAGGGCAATTTGTTAACATAAATTCTGTTAAATCTTTGTGGTTATCCAGAAATACACGATTTAGTTTTGTCCTTCATTTTGTTGCATGCAAATTGAAACTTGTGTGCTACTAGTAAATGCGATCGCTTGACGTTCGCAGAACCTATAAGCTCACACTAAAAATATTTACACGGGCTTCTTTAAGATGACATAATTTTTTATTTGTCAACGTATTAAAATAAAACAAGCACCAATAATTGCCTCAAGCTACAATACATCAGTGAAACCCGCATCCAAATCGATTAAGCTGTTTCAAACGTCACCGGGAACAAACACAAACAGAGGAACTGATATTCAATTTTTCATCGAATTAAAATTTAAAATAAATGTTAAAATTTGCTTTAATAACTATTATCATTATAATAACCCCAGCGCAAAAAAAAATGTGAGTTCGCCTGTACTTTTTCCAATTTCAAGATAGAGACTCTACATAGTTAGCCACTGAGGCGCATCAGCAGTCTTTACAGCATGAATGTAGGCTTGTGCCCAGTTCCTATATTAAACCAATCGTTAAACCGATAGTTTTCGAGTTACCAGTAACGAGTCGGTAAACTGGTTCCTTATAATCTTTTCGTTTAGGAACACTTTTGACGTGACAACGTCTTATAATTCGGTGGCACGCATGAAAAAAACATGACTCATGCGTTACCGTCGTTACCGTTGGTGAATTATTATACCAGCGCCATCTATGTATTGTGCAGTGAACAATTATTCATTAAGTTCGATTGGGTCCATTTATCGATGGAGGAAGGCTGGCTGAGCTGGTAGTTCACTCGCAGTACACTAGATGGCGTTGAGTAGTGGGGCGCTATAATTCTGAATCACGATGTAGGATGTATAAGTATCCAGCATTCATTTTTAATAAATGACTTAACTTGTATTGAAAAAGTGTTCTTTTATTGTGCTTGCCTACTCATTCAAAGGAAATTATTTTCTTAAGACGTTGTCACGTTCAACTATCGTTAGTAAACTGACTTTACACACAACCAATTTTTAGTTTTGCCTTATGGATAGCTCTACGATCCGTAAGCAAAACGAATCGTTTTTCGAATAAAGGGACCGGGAAACTCACTGTCAACTGCGGAGATCAATATCCAGCAGACATACAGTACGCGCAATGAGTTGAAGTTCAGTACAACCGATGAACTGCTTGAGTCATTGAGCTGTTTGAATTATTCGCTGGACTGTCGGTCAACTCAATACGATGCAATATTGAGGGCGGAGAGTGTTTGTCAACTGGGCGCCAATACATTTGCATAGGTCGCGACTCGGCTCGCTTACCCCAACATTTCAGAATAGAGGCAAAAGTAGGTTGCCGAATGTCGTTATTAAATTACTTAATTAGGTTTTTTTCGGCGGCTTGCGTAATTATCTATCATTAATTGGTGACGACGAACTTTGTACCCTTTTTAAGAATAATACGAGCTCTTAGTAAGAGTAATGTGCAGAATTGCACGGTATTAAACTCGCTTTTAACTTGATAATAATGTTTTGTAAGTGTATACCGATTCGTATTTAACCAGAATTATGGCGTAGACCCCCACATTGTGAAAAAGTATCTGAACCTAGCTAGCTACGAGGTCAGCCCGATGATTTTGATTCATCTTGTGTTTCCGCAGAACTTCTAAACTACTTATCATAATTCAACAAATGAAGTAGGTATAAATTAAAACGTCTTAATCGTCCGCTGGTTGACCTCTAGGCTTAAACGTTAATTTTTGGTAGTTTTAAAAATCTTTTTTTACTGATCTTGAAGTACCTTATAATCGTCAGATCACCGAACGACTTAATTGACCTTCAATTTTCACAACTCGTTGAGACGTTGCAAAATGATCCAGAGTTCATTTCTCCTCATTATAATTCATCGAACGGTCGGTTATTAAACACCGGCTGATCGCTCCGCCCACTACAACGTAATGTTGTACTAATGGAAGTACCGTCGACCTGACTTGGCTATTAATTACATTACGTAGAGCATTTAGCCACACTACTTTATACGACTGCGTCTGAAACACATTGCCCTCTGAAACACATTACAGGCAACCTGTCTCAACTCTTAGCTAGGGTCTTCTCACAATGTGAGGGATAATGGGCATAGTGCTACTAAGTAAATGAGAACTTCACAAACCTCTGAGAATACTATGATATTCTCATTCTAGCGAAGTCTTAGATACGCAGGTTTTCTCACGCTGACTTGGCGTGGAATGAGGGGGGGGGGGGGGTAATTAAACATGAAACTAACCCCCTGAACCTTAAACATTTTTCGGATCTCTCAAACAATTTGTTGATAACTCCATTCCGCGAACTTTTTGACCTCCCCTCGAATCTTTGAAATTAGTGCTACATGCAGAGTACGAAAAACCAACAATCCATGGTGCACCAACGTTGACACCACAAAGCATTAATGCGTCACGTGGCTACCAGCTCAATAAATCCAAACTGGAGCGAGGATGCATACTTCAGCTCCAGCTACCGTTGCCGATTTGCAAGGGAACGTCCCGATTTTAAGGGTCTGTTGAATTTGACACGTCGATTTACTTTTGATCGGGACTCTGTTTCTCCGGATTGTTCAAAAACCTCTTTAGTAAATACTTTTATCCAGAGTTTAAATATACTTTTTTACTTCTTTTAAGGTAGTGCTTGACAACAATATAAATGACTTTCCTTTTAGCTTAAGCCAAAGTATTTAAAAGTAAACATATAGTTATATTCTAAGTTATTCCATCCTATAATTTGACACCCAGGACATTGCAATATTAGCTCAAAACCCCTTGATTAAGGGATGGGACCAGAACCAAAAATGCAAATGCCCGCTAATGGGTTGAAAGCCATTGCATCGTACGACTCATTTAACCGGGTCATATCCAACTTAATCGAGTCATGAATATATAGTTTGGTTATAGCTTGGCAGCGGAAACCCGAGTCCCGAGTAATTTAGTGCACCGGGGTGCGATGGTGCGTCCCGTCACGGCCGGTTGCCATTATGGGGCAAAGTTGAAAGAACATGTTCCATTAGAATTTACTAAGGTTTAAGTATAGTATGAAAACATACGTTTCACATATTTGTCCAGTCATTGCCTTGAAAGAGTAATCAGCTACAGAGGTTTTTATGCTCATTGAAGACGCGTTCCCGAAACTCCAACAGCGTTTGGGGAACAGCGTTAAGTAAGTTTCGTTGAAATTTTGCTGATCAAACGGATGTCTAAAGCCTATTCTAACGTAAATATCATGACCGACGCGTTTATGGCCAAGAAAAAGTAAAAGGAAAGAAAGAAAGATACTATACTGTGACTACTACATATAACATACCTTTCCGCTTAAGATAATTCATTGCTTGGTCAATATAGAGGTTACCCTACTACGATACCGGCAGGCACGTCACGGTTGAGCGCCATTTTGGAACAAAGGTGAAAGAAGCTCTTGCACTTTTTGAAACTGCGGACTTGTATGATAATGTATCATTTTACAATCTGTAACTGTAATTAAGTTGTAACTAATCGGTGTTTGTAGAAAGATATTTGAGAAAAATTATTTATCCTCATCATCAATACCCATAACTGTCCTACTGGGTTAGGCCTTAGGGTCTCCTCTCACAGTGTGAGGGGTACAGGCCATAGTCCACCACGCTGGCCAAGTGCGGATTGGCGGACTTCACACACCTTTGAGAACATTATGGAGAACTCTCACTCGTGATATTTTTCCGTCACCGAAGCAAGTGACCATTTAATTCTTATATTCAATGTTTGAAAATTAGAGGTGCCTGCGGGATTTGAATGTAAACCCAGGTTCCTTTGTTTAGGAGTAACACGTTTGTTGGAGAAGCTCACGTCATGATGCCAGGAAAACTGTACAAGGAAGCAATCTACAATTTGCACGTGCGCGGCAAAAATGAACCAATTGTCATGCGGTTTTACCAATATTAGTGGTACATACAGTGATTCATGAGGTTAAGTATACCTACGGGAGTACGTGAAGAACTTATTAAACGCCCAATAAAAACGAGTCATTCGTTCTTCTTCATTCTTTCTCCGTCAGTAAAGTCTTGTAAAGTTTCATAATCTATGACCTACAGATTTTGTTTACCTTCCGAGAGTCAAAATATGCAGCATAAAGGACTGAATCTTTTGATTGCGTTGAATTAGAAGTGTGATTTTTTCTCTGGTCTAAGGGATTGCAGACCTGAGTTTTTGATATTAATTTTAGCAACCTCCATGCGTTCCTGAGAATAAATTCTTAAATTAAATAAGACAGATAGACAATCGGACAACAAAGTGATCCTATAAGAGTACCGTTTTTTGGGTTAAGTTACGATTGAACTCTTAAAATAACAAAAATTTCAAATATGATAGGTACCGACTGTCGTGGTTCACAGGGCACGGTGGATAGCGACCGCATCGTCGATCCACGTGGCTATCGTTAGGTAGCAGTCGTTAAGCCATGTCGATCTTAGGACGGTATAAAAATTCCAACATAACGCTGATATCCCCTAAACTAATCCGTATAATAATATCAAATACCACACAATGAGTTTTTACCGATATCATAATAAGCCATCATAATATTTTAAAATATCCTAATATTTATTATCACACAGTTCCGTTATATTAACTAGGTACGCAGCCGACTTTCCCCAGCTTTATGGCCATATAAGACCATGATCCAGTTTCGTACTATGCAACATATATTATATAGGTGAAGAGTCGAGCTTCTCCGTGGGAGACTCCCACCATTGTCGTCTTAACTTTCACGAATATTTTAATTATGTATGTCGCCAATTTAAATTAGCGTAATGATTATTAATACAGATAACATCGTCTGGTTACGGTTTTGAGGCTTATATGGCAATTAAAGTGATTTAGAATTGCGTACGTTGACCCTAATAGTTTTAATAGAATGTGCAAAATTTGAAATTTAAATCTATTTCTAGTTTTTCTAAAAAG
The DNA here is from genome assembly GCA_905404295.2 of Ochlodes sylvanus. Classification (NCBI taxonomy): domain Eukaryota; kingdom Metazoa; phylum Arthropoda; class Insecta; order Lepidoptera; family Hesperiidae; genus Ochlodes; species Ochlodes sylvanus. The sequence goes on from FR990149.1 coordinate 4,797,029, forward strand.
TACTATTTGTAGCCAGATAGCTTGCAAGTAGGTATGACTGTAAAGTAGTGATATTTAAGTTTTTTTAATAATTATCGAGAAAATACATTACAGGCACCCACATAGAGATCAATCAGACAGCGCACGTACACAATAGATATTAGCTGCATAGAGTTAAACCTTTTGATTGCTAGTTATTATTATTGATCATAGTATTGATTAGATATATTATGTAAATTACCTATTCTGACAAATATAACAATTTTCAGCTTGCCTAATAATTTATATCTAAAGCACCTTGTCTTATAAACTTCTAGCTGTTATTTTTAGCTTCGAATATAAAATAGGTAGGTGTTCTCATCTATTATTGTCGAAGCTTAAAATATTAGGTGGATGAACAGTACAGAAGTATTAGGTGATTATATCCGCTCTTGCCACAGATACTTCTAATGAAATCAACTACCTATGTAGTCATACTTTTAAACATTCAATATTATGATAGCTACCGATAATAAAACACCGGTATTTACAAAATAAACATGAATAGGCATTATCATAATAACATACAGTCAATCATTACAAGTTTTTTTCATAGACATCTAGAGTAACTGACCATAACCTCCCCATTCATTTCCATAATTTCATTACTCCACCCCTCTTATTATACGCATACCTTATTACTAACACTGTACAGTCGAAATTTCCTTGCAGCGTACTAATGATGAAATCATTGATTGAATCCATATCGCACCATTTAGTCATAAGAATTTAAACTTTATGTCAAAGGATTACGGTTGTTTTTTGTGTGTGAAATGTTTACCTAGTAATTAAATTACGCGCTTGGGCAGTGCTAACCGTTTAGAAGACAGCTCATTTACGGCATAAAACATGGTGCGTTATGGTAATTGCTGTGTTAATGGTGTTATGTTCAACATGTTAACAATATTGTATAATGATATGGCGTTAATTTTTCGATTGTTATCATTATGGAATTTTACCTACCTATTATAGTTTTTATATAGTTTTAATTTAAGATTTAATTTTCAAGAGAAAACTTCTTTAGGCGCGTTAGACGATTTTTTGGAGGAGAAAATCTTTTGGGTTCGCGTCAGCAACATTCTGTGACGTAGTGCACCGGAAACCGAAGCAAGTAATAATTAATTTGTAATACCTACACATCATATTTTTTGAAAATTTAAAGGTATGTGCAATATTCGAACCCAGGCAACGCTGATACTGACCTGAGGGTACCCCGATACCAAAGTTTAAATCACATAAAAATTTAAACCGCAACGTACCCAGACCTCACTGTTCAATATACCAAAGTACAAATCACTAAGACATGAAATAACATAACAATTACTAGGTACTAATAGCGGCTTCAACTCAACCTATTAATGGCCCACTACTGAGCACGGGTCTCTCCTCACACCTGAGGAGGCCTAGAGCATAGTCCACCACGCTGCTCCAGTGCGGATTGGTGGAGGGGTCGACTGCTACCAAATGGTAACAACCGGGACCGACGGCTTTACGTGCCCTCCGAAGCACGGAAGTGCCCAAGAATTTTTGCCACTAGCGGTCACCCATCCAACTACCGACCGCATAACATAGATAATTATAGTGCCATATTATATAATTATGAATTATATATTATATACAAATAAATAAAATAAATAAATAGTGCCAAAGTAAAAATCACATTGTGTCAATGAAACTCATAATTTTATTATTATAAAAAACGATCCCATTTTCCCGCTTCGGCAGTTTCTTGTTACCATCAACAATTACCATTGCAATTTATCCATCTTTACATCGATAGTGCAATATGCATGAGATTCAGTTTCCCATGACCAATGTAACTGTTCATGATCGTGTTGCGACTTGTTTAAACATGTCGAAGAAGCTAATCATTGTTATACTAATTATTCGCGCTGTAATAGATCTTTTATTAGATATATTTATTATATAGAACTTATGATTTTAAACTAATTTTTACAAGCTTCAAAGTATACTACTTTCAAGATTCGTTCCAAACTGTGACTAAATTTTTATTTGTCTTTGTATTTATCAATATATAAGCGAGTTTCTAGTTTTCCAAACTTATTTGATACTATTTTTCTTATTTTTCCATCTAATTGCGTGAATCATGATCAAGGTCTCCACAAATGATTCGAAATAATATCGGCACATAAAAAAGTCACCTCAAGTAAGTAATCGGATCATAGTAAAAATTTTGTCAGCCATTTGAAAATTGTATGTGATCTGCCGGAAATAATAATAATATCTTTATTTGCATGAACACGGGTAAGAAAATAAAATATTACATAGCATATCTACAGCCGCCAAGTTCCACATGTTAAGGTACGCAAAATTTTAGAATTAAAAACTAACATTATTAAAGTTTACATTTATTTTATTATCACGAATGTCACATTTAATATAATTGGATAGCGCAATGATCAACGTTCTAAAAATTATGCTCATGTGCGTTTAAATGTTGTGTAAACCGACTAAAAAATTTTATAATGATAAGTCTTTTAAATCTTATTACACTGGAGCAGCGTGGCGGGATTCCATTATAAGTAAAAACCAATGCTGCATCGCTAATGGATTCTAGTCAGGAAATATAATTACCGATAAAGTAATCTGCATATTTTTTCTCTTTTTTTTACTTTCCTCGCACAGCTCATAAATCTAAAATCTCGCTAAACTCATTAAAAGTATTCGAACCGATGCAATTATAGGGATAAAGCTATTTTATATCGAAGTAGTGCAATATGCATGAGGTGCATATTCCCATGACCACTAACAGTACTCCGTGATTGAGCTCAGTACTCCTAGCTTTTTGCTTTAATTACTCAGGGGCAGTGATCTTTGACCGCGAGCTATTCTTTTGTTGGTTCTGTGTTCGATTTTTAAATCGATTGAATGAACTTTGAGTAATACTGAATTTGGAACTGAACTGAACTTTATTGTGTAGAACCAAACCAGCCAGTTTTTTTTAACCAGCCAGTGAGACAGACATTAAAATTTATCTGCCAATTTGCAAATAATTATGAATAATTTTTAATAAAATAATATACCTATTATACGTACCTAATATAATATAATGTACCTATTATACATACCTAATATACGTTTATTTAAGTAATTTCACTAGATGCAACATGTGCGTTGAACAAATCTTTCAGAATTTACAAATTTATCGACGTACATAATTATATCTTAAATCCAAAAGCTACATAGTGCAATGGATGTTTAAGAAATCTTAGAAAGAAAAAGAAAACAGAATAAAACACTTTTCAGACACACATATTTGAATTCAAATGACCACCCCAATATTGTCTGATTTATTAATTCTTTATTTAGATTATTTCTTAATAGGTAGAAGACAAATTACAATAAAATGATGCCAGATCTTAGAATAATAACACTATAGAAAGACAGTCTTCATACAAGCGCTCTGTCTAAAGAGAAGCACTAAACCGAAACTTTCCCGAACTTCGGCTGCGGTTAATCATAATAATGTTTTAGCAATAATACATAAATAGCTTTTCAGATATTTTGTGACACAATTTAACTGGACATATCGTCATAATTCATTTTTTCGCGAGACACGTTTGGCGTGCGTTGACATGAGCTGCCCGGTGTTTGAAGTCATTTCTGACTCCAATTAAGGTGCTTCAAAACGGCCGCGCGGACTTCGTTTCTATAGTGTAATTATTCTAAGTGCCAGATACTATGTTATTGGACCACTTGACGGTAACTTACCATTTTCCACGAATGTCACTGAGCCTGAAGACCAAAAAGGAAGTATGCTATTGCTGAAGGGGAGTAACTCCGACTTTTGACGTTTCGAAGAGCGTCTTGCTATTCAATCACCAAACATAGCCCAAAACACATGCGATAAAAGTATTGCTTCACGCAATAATCACATATAAGTACTAGCTTAATGTGTTAATTAAGGCACAAAATGGCGTGCAGCGGTAGTGCGTAAGGGCCACGACCCACCGATGCGTTACCTTCCGTGTTCCTGACCTGCGAAGTTCACACGACTTATATGGAACGTTATTAGTTTACCTATAAAAAAAAAAACTAAAATTGAATCGCAGATGTGTGTATGTGGGTGTCGTGTGTTAAAAATAACTAACACACATTAATCATAATCTCAATCTTTAAAAATTCCACTGCTTGAGCCGAGGATTTCCGTCATTGAGGTTTAAAGAGTCTTAAGTAGGATGAACTATTCGTTATTTTTTTTATTGGAACGAATTCAGCGAAGTGTTAATTACAGCCCTCAGAGTTCGATATGCATGAAATTATAAAAGAAATCATGGTCCTCCTAGCCCACGGTGAACCAGCGACGCGTTACGGCCTTCCGTGTTCCCCGACCCCTCGTCTGTGACGTTCGTGTTCACACGGACGACAAACATTAATGCTTCAAAAAGATAATGCTGAAACTCGGAATTCTAATGCTGTTATTCCAAATGTAAATTAAAAAAGGTTTTATTTAAAAATTGCACGGTTTTGCATTTGAAACGATACGTTATTATAGTCCAAGAGCCCGGAGCGATCTGACGTAACTTATTTTTGCATGGATGAAACCTTAATTTCTCAGGAGCGTCCATGTTCTTTGTATACCCTGCGTGCTTTTGGAAGCTCACCTCGTGACACCTGGGCAGGTACCAGGTAAAAAAGGCAGGTAAAAATAAGAGCTACTTCAGTTATTTTCACATGGCTGATTTTTATATATGTTTTGTAGAATATTATTCTTAAATAGTATTCATAAGTGTCAGACACTTTCCATGTGCCAAAACTTTTGTCAGACGCTTTAAAGCTTCACTCGCCACGAACTTTGAAGCGTCTGACAAAAGTTTTGGCCCATGGAAAGTGTCTGACACTCTTGGACTATTATGATTGTTGCTCAAGTTGCGAATGAAGAAACAAATTATTATTCCAAATTTAAATTAGGTAGGTAGGTACTAAGAGTTTGATTTGAGGGCAATGCCAGCTGAAGGTCGATAATAATAATTTAGTAATTACATTACTGCGGTATGATTTCCTCAGTAAATGATTAGGTATATGGAATTAAGATCTAGGGAATGAATAGGTTCATCGTATATTTTGTAGAAAACATGTTCAAAAATTTTTATAAACACCCAGTCATACTTTTTTATGTCTTTTTAATCATGCAAAGCTTCATCACCCCCAAAAACTTCACCCAGCAGACCGTTAAATAGCCATCGATTGTCCGAATCCACCCGAATCCACCTTCCAATTTCCTGCGACAATTAAAAACTATAGAAAAAAAACCTCCACAGAGTATAGACCATTTCTTCGGGGTCATAGCACCCAGCCGGAAACGACGTCACGGGTCGCCGCGCGCGCTCGCCTCTTACGAAAAATAATACTTTTCTAGGTACGCAGTCGGCCATTCGTATAAATGTACGGTTACGGCGTTTATGAGCTGATCGGGTACTTGGCTTTATTGTGGATACGTGAGCTGGTAGAAGTGTATGGAGAATGTTTACATGGGTAGCGAAATAAGCACGACAAAATGCAACGTTATAAAATTCAACATTAGCTATGAGCTAGTTTACCAGATATATATTTTTTTTATTATTTGCTTAAGGTGACACGGCAGTGATAGCCAAATGGTTTGAAGGTTAGGCAGACAAAGGGGTCTGGGTTCCAATCCTGCACGCACCTCTAATTTCCAAAAAAATATGAGCGTATTACATATTAATTATCACTTGCTTAGGTGAAAGAAAGCATCGTGAGAAAACCTGCACACCTGAGGGTCAACCCATTAACGGCCCACTGCTGAGCACGGGTCTCTCCTCATATCTGAGGAGGCCTAGAGCATACACCATGCTGCTCCAGTGCGGAGGGTGGTGGGGTTAGTGGCCAACCCAAGTGTCGGAAATTTTAATGCCGCCCGAAGGCATCCGACAAAGCTTACCGACTGCTGCCAAATGGTAACAACCGGGACCGACGGCTTTACGTGCCCTCCGAAGCACGGAAGCGCCCAAGAAATTTTTGCCACTAGCGGTCACCCAATTTATTACAAAACATACATTATTTTGTTTTATATTGAATCTAAGCAGGCTGGGTTTGAACCAGCAGCTCCTGCAGTCGCCAAACGACTCGTGTTCCTGATGGAAGCTAAACAACCAGTTTTCCTTTCTTTCTTCCCTCTCCTTTCTTGGCTAGCTCTTTCTTTTTTTATTGGTGATGTCTTTGGTATTACTGGTGTCTATGGGCATCGGGGACCACTTACCATCAGGTGACCCATCTGCTTGTTTTTCGACTTTAACATAAAAAATGGTATGTAAAGTCGGTTTACGGACGATAATTTTACGTGATAACGTCATAAGAAAACATTGAAGGAAACCGAACGCTTAGGCCGATCGTGCCTCTCTATCGCTTGTTCTGCGCTCTCGCTTACACGCTCGGCTCAGGTGGAACGTGACAATGACGACATACTTTTTCGTGCGTGCAGCCGGCGTTAATCGATTTATAAGACCTTATCACGTCAAAACGTTTTGTGGCAATTAAGTCGTTGAAATCAAAGTTATAATTCCTTAATACATAACTAGTGAAAATCAGTCATGATAAATATTAAAGAAAAAATATGAATATAACAGATGTTTAATACTTTGTTAAGACGTATGGTAATACTGATACCTTATACAGATCATACTTTTTCTCACCACCTACATACCGTATAAAGATGTTACCAACTCGATTTCTCTACGTGTGCAAAAAGTACCTATGAGAGTTTGCCTTATTGAGAATTTTTTTTTGTACTTAAATACAAAAATTCCAAACAACAGATTTATATATTTTTATGACAACAACGTTATTTAATGTTAAGGGTAAATTCTTTAATTTTCGCAAAGAAAATGCAGTGATAAAACATACATAATGTGTTATTACCGCATTTTCTTTGCGAAAACATGCAGATAGAGTAGAAGAGGTATTTCTACAGATAAAAAAATGCAAGGTTGTTTATCAAACGCCCCATAGGTAATAATGGAGAAGAAAGTTGACCCCTGCTTTCCCATACTCCGCTTCCATATTTATGACGAAAGAACGCAGAACCGATTACCCGTCGATCCGTCTTATTCGAAGCCGAGATTTTTTCTAGATAATTATCAGCGCAGAGCTTCCGTGTCGCGAGTTTTTATCACTTTTATTATAATCGATTCTAATAATTATGATTCGTTGAATCGATTAACTGGGGTCAACACTGCTTGTTATTAAGATCAGTTTTTTTGTAGCTTATTAATGTGTTTGTGTTATTTTGATTATGTTGCAAAATACCTAGTTTCGATACGATAATACAAGGAATTACGTTACATATACAAAAAAAGTTAGTAATATATCAAAAACTAAATGATTTGGTGTCGTGGGACACCAGGTAGGAACAAAGTTCCTTCGGCTACTGTCGCGCCTGCGCACGTCTCATTTAACGCTTTTATTCCACGCATTTTTTCTTACGGTTTTACTATCACATATTTTTCAGTTCGGTCGCCGCAGCAAAACCTATCCCCTCCAAGCCTGCCGTAAGGAACTTCGTTCCAAAATGTATTCTTTACAGTCGTGCTTTGGACTAATAAATTGGAATATTTTCCTTTTATTTATTTATTTATAAATCAAGCGTATCTTTTATCCGCGTGTAAACAGGTTCATTAAAAAGCGATAAATAAAATTACGCCCCTTTCACGACGCAGCTTTGAGCGGGACATCTGCGTAGCGTTCCACTTCTTTAAACAGCCATAAATAATACCCAGTTATCGTTATAAATAACTTGCAATTTATAATAAAAAGCTTTACACGGAATACTCCCTTTAAATTGGGCATAATAAGTGTAATCATCAAAACAACTGTTATTAAAAAAAAACATGTCACGCGTTCGCGCCAAATCATAATTTCATATTTCGAACACCCACATCGCGCCAAAGTCCTGCCTTCGACTCGTACACGTATAATTAGGAGAAATGATCATGGATTTTATGCACGACAAGCGTCGAAAGGGTCGGCTTCGTCTCGCAAATATATTACCGATTTTTCAAAGCGCACTCATAAATATCATCATAAAATTGTGGACCGTATGTTTAATAATAATGCTCCTTAATAGAATGGTCTTTATTAAGAATTATTACCGTAGCGTCCATATTTTCGCGCGTGGGGCACGAATGAGGCAGATTTCATTCATCGTAGTGAGTTTACCGGTAATCATTTTAATAGCATAGAATCGTAACTTAATATTGATATTCAATTATTCTTAGAAATTCGACCACACGCAATTTGATATGGCCACAAAGTCGATCGATTTATCGATTTAAAACGAAACGGTTCAAAATTTGAAACCGGCATGTTCGTGGTCTCTAATTCACTTTTACCGCCTATAATTGACAGTACCGGGTATGCTCTGTCCTTTTTGAGCTCTACGTGGATACGTATAGGTATCTCTTTCTCGTCTCGATGTCACGTGCGAGTGTCAGCGAAGTGACTATTTTGACAATTATGTCATTTGCTTGTCACGGGGTGTCATTTGGGCGACGAGCGATTGCTCTGTAATTTTGTTTGGAATTGTGGAATTCTGGGGTCGTTGACTCACGTTTTCAAGTATGGGAACATCTGTGAGAAAGTTAGACCAAAAGGGGAGGTACAAAATTTAATGAAGATATGTACTTAAACGTAGTTATAATTATTTTATTTCATAATTTGTGTACTCTTCAACAAGTGATAAAGAGGACTTAGGAATAATAAGTATTAATTAATTATGTAAACTTCAATCATAGAGATGATTTACAAAAGAATCATAAACGTGATCACATATTTCTTTTCAAACCACTGACCGCTATTACAAAAAGCGCGCTTAGGGTAAATTTAGAAAAATGTTAAAAAGCATACTGGCACTGTCACCAAAAGAGTCTAGCTAGCAAAAGAGTCAACAAGAGGTAGCTGATTTTTGGCAGTGGGAGGCAAATAATTAAAATGTTTAAAACTCTTCCTTAGTGGAAGGTGAAACCTTTAATAAAATTATATTCCGTTGTGTAATAAATTGTACGCCGTTTCTTTCGACGATTTTCCGCATATTAATCCTTTTGCATTGAAACCCTGGCCTGTCTTAATTAACGTCACAAAGCCGGAGGTGCTTACTCATCATTAAATTCAAAACCGTTTATTAATAATTCGACGCAAAAATGCGGAAACACTGTAACAAGACTATAACCCACAAAATAGAACATAATAATCTTTTGAGATTTCTGAATATAATGTATAAAAATTGGGTTAACTTCAACGCTTTACAACATTCTCTATTGGTTATAGAGCCTTGGACCTTGGACCATTCGGTGCAGACTTTTTTTATGATTCCGAATCTGCAATAAAAAAGTCATATGAGTGGGTTACAACGTTTCCGTTTTATTGGGTCGAATTATAGATAATTATTACAAACACACGTATGTACTTACTTCATCGCATACTGTTACTTATTTAGGAAACGAAACGAGCCCACAGCTCTAAGTAACAAATTTTCTTTGTAGATAAAACAACCAACACGTTATAAATTAATAGTCGCGTTATAACGTTATAATTATAATGAACTGTGTGTGAGGAATTGATTGTGGGTGCTTACATCGCTAACGGCAACCATAGACAAATTAGGCGTTGTGCAGTCATAATGAACACAGATAACTAATGGATGGAATAGGGCAAAGATCAACTCATATTCGTTTCAATTTGCGATCAATACGATTGACGATTGGTGTTTAATCATCTCAACGACAGATATTTGAAATACGATTATTAATATATATCACTACAGTCATATTGCATTTCCTTCGATTCATCATCATCATCACAACCCCATAATTGTCCCATCGCTGGGCACGGGTCTCCTCTCATAATGGATAAATATAGGACGAATAGAGAATATAACAATCGCAGTGATTAATTTTATTAATAATAATTTTGATTATTGCAATCAAACTATGACTTGCCAAAGCCCTCCACCGAAGAAATTTCCACACCTCACATTCCCCTACTAATCCAAGCCAGGCAAACGATGTAATAACAAACGAGACATTGTGCTGCTATAATGTACGGACGGATAACGAGTGGATATGCCTAAGTTCAGCTCATATTTAATTCAATAGGCGCCGGTTAACATCTCAATCGAGGCAGACGGATGGGGCCAATCGTGAAATTCATAGTCACGAATGGCCTATGGGCGGCGGTTTGAGCTATCGTTCGAAAAGGTTAAGGTTTTCTGCGCCATTGGCTGTTAATGTGTGTGTAATAACACGTAGTTATGTTGAGGGGTTCTAAACAGTGTGATTGAATTTGAATTTACTACTGTGAGTATTAGTGCTGTCTATATTTTAGGACCTGTTTTGCCGTAACATGAATCATTAGATTAGTTTTGTACTTAATGTAGTTGACTGAGAGTGAATGTTGTCTGTAACTGTGAGTATAAATAATTCTCCTTGGGAGTTTCTTGCCCGTTTTCTCAAGTAGGTTAAACGTATCTCAAGCGTTATCGTATTTCGAAAAAATCACTCTTACTATTCTGAATTTATAATAGTACCCGGAGTGGACTGGTCATATCGGTCCATCACTAGTAGAGGACTATGTAGATAACTTAAATATTTATAAAACTTTTCAATTGTTATTAGTTCACCTTAGTTACCAACAAAATCAGCGATTCATTTTTATATAATAGATATACATAATTATAATTATGCCCTATACTCTCAACTCTCTTTTTTAAGATTCTCTTTTTGAAAGTTTTTAAATTCTAAAAATCTAATTCTATTTTCAAAATCCATTGTCATCTACACTTGACTATAACGGCGACTCATATCTATTTGTGATGAGTGTACAACTTAAAAATAGTTAAAACCAAGTAATTTGAACGAATAATCATTCAAGGTTTTATCTGATAGCAAATCACTTCCATCGCAGTCGGGGAATTGTAAATGTACAGGAAGTGTCTGTGGTTATTGCGATCCTGCGTATACCGCGTATATACTCGTACCTGGTATATCTGAGGACACAACATATGAACACTGGGAGGGTTGGAAGTGTAGGGCTGTGTTCAACTTTATGTTAGTTCAATAATTTATTAGTTCACAAGTTAGTGATGGGAAAGTGAAAGGGTGATAGGTTTTTTTATTATTGTTATCATATTATGGTGCAATTTTTTTGGTTTGCAAAGTTAGTAAATTACCTTAGCTTAGCTAAGTTAATAAATTTAGCTTAGAAAAATACAAACTAAGCAACAAATTAAGCTTAGCAAAATGGTATATTAAGTACTTTACTTAAAGGATAATTAAATTATTACGAAGTTCTTATTATTATATGGAAAAAGAGAAATTAAATGCAGAGAATAAAAAGGCAATTATTCGTATTTTTTTTATTTAAATTCAAATTCAATTCAAATTTAAAAACAATTAACCATCTAGGTATTTTTAATACACTACGTATTGCTTCTATCACCAGTACAAAAACGCGTTTTATCACTAAGGAGAAAAAACGGCGAAAAAAACTCCTCAGCTTAAAAATTTTAAACGTTTATACATATTTATTTATAAGTTTTAAAATATTTAATGCGCGTATTCGCTCCGAGCAGTAGGTATCCAGTATTTGCCTCTGGCAACCCTGGATACAGTTAGTAACGCTATGGCAACTCCGTGTGAATACTAATGGCGCGCGCCGGCTTTGTCTACACCGCCATTCGGGGAACGGTCGGCCGACGAATATTGATCTAGGATTCATCTTCAAGGATAACCTGTGTTAGGTCTTGGAAGTCGGGTTTGTCGTATATCAGGCCTACATAAATTACGTCACACGTTAGAGCCGAGGGAAGGGTCATTAGCTTCGAGACCTCACGTGTCCAACTCTGAAGTTAATGACGTCATAACAGGGGGTCACACTTTTGTGACAAAAACGGGGTAACTCAAAAAATCACGAAACTCGTGTGACATAAATACATAGCCTAATTCTATTATTAAAAATCATAATAGACATAGCCTGTGGATACATGTAGTGAAGAATTTGGAGTGACGTCACATAGCTTACAACCCGCGGACTAATATTATGGTCCAAAATTTTTTTGGCCTTTCCGTAGTTATAAAAAGATATTATTAGTTTTGAGATGTAAGTGTCATTATCATCGGAATGTACCTAAACAATTAATCGATTGCTCTTATTTGTCAGTACAATATTGAAGTAAAAAAGTGAAAACGGTTATAACTTATAAGTCAGCTACCGTTGGCAGTTGCCGAAAATGCTCTTATGAAAAGCAAAAGACATCAACGAGCGATTGCTTTTTTCAAACACCTTAATTTGATATCGCATAGGAATCTATAAAGCTTTCCTAGTTAACTTAACTTAATAGTTAGTAGACGACCCCGTAGCTTAGTTGGTAGTGACCCTGTCTGCGAAGTGAGGGGTCTCGGGTTCGAATCCCGGCCGAGGCAGATTTTTATGTAACAGTTAAATGTTTGTTCTCGGGCCATGGGTGTTAGTGATGTGTAATTTGTGTTGTCCATGCGACACAGGGAATCATTTGTTTAGTTACTGGTGGTTACTGGTTAGAGGATGTTAATTCATATTATTAATACTCACTTCATCCAGTAGACCACCTAAGTGAACTTTAAAGTTTCTGTAGTCAATCCACTACTTACATTCTATCAAACGATCGCAAACCTCGCCCGACATCGTCCATACATATACAATAGCCGCTCGCCTATAACATTAATGCTTATAATATAATAATAATACTTATAAAATGTAACGCCTAACGCAAATGCGGTGCGTGCCGCAATGCTAAAATGGTGTGTTACCACTGTCTAGCACGGCACGGCCGTTGTCATCAATGTGTCGGGTAGTCGGACGCATATTTACTTGTGTTACTTATATACGAAATTGTGCAACTGGCTTCTTAAAATTGTAAAATGGAGCAATAACAAAACTACGATTGCATATTTACTTGTTTATTTTTGAACTCCCGATGCAAATATATGTAAGGTGTAAGATATTCGCAAAGCAATAGGTATTATGAGATGCACCGGTGCGTTCCTTGCGCAAAATATTGTAGGTTGGTCTCTTTTTTGTTCTCTCTGTCTCTATCAAGCGGGTGGTAACTAGCCAGTCGGGTTTAAGCCCTACCACCAGTGCGGGCTGGTTTCTGTCTTCAGTTTCAACACTCTGATCTGCCGGCTGTCGTCACTATTCTAGGCCACGCCAACGCAACGAAATAGTCTTGGAAAACTTTAACTAAACTGTCTCGCAATTTTCCATAGCTTATGCTAACGTTAACCTTGACAAGGGTCGGCTTCTGACGCCTGTTACACCCTGTTCTGCCACTGAATTTTAGGCCGCCCAAAAACTCTCGAAAAACATGAACCAAACCTCCTCACAGGTTATGCTAACGTAAACCGTGTTACTCCGTACGGTTCACGTGACAGTCCCCACCGTCGTCCCGTTGCCGTCCCGCCGTGCGTGACACGCCGTGGAGCCGCGCCGCGGCGCGTGCTAGCGACGTGACCGCGGCGTCGCGCGGCGCATACCCGCGGTACTAATGACCAGGTGGACGCACCTTTACCACGGCCGGCCGATGCGTTTCGGAATGTTCACAACTTTCGCGAATGGCTTTTAAGTTCTATGTAAGGCTGTGTTTGAATATCAGACTTTGTTTAAAGGCAGAGATGGACAAAATGTAATCATGATTACAGATTACAATTTCATCCGGAGGCCAGGAAATATCCCCGCGGGCGCCTTTCGGGAAAAGGTCGTTGTTGTGTTCTTGGCGGGGGCACTCCCGTGCCTCTAAAAGTAATCGTGATTTTCATAATTTTTTTTGTGTATATTTGGTAGTTATGAGAATAGGTCGTAAAGGTGGGTGATCAGGGTGTCCTAGGCTGTCAGGGTAACAAGATTTTTTTCTATTTTTTGATGAAAACTTTTTCGTATTTTTTTTAATGATTTGGCATAAAAATTACATGTTACCCCAGCAGATCGCTGATCAACGTTCGCTGGGTCTGCTAGTAATGTATAAGCATAACTAAAAATACAATATATCCCATACATACAATCATAGCTACGAATAATACAGAAGCAGATACTTTTAACCTAACTGGAAACGAATAAAACAAAAAGATTTGAATGATGCCCGCCACAAAAACAAATCAATTAACGCGCAATTATCGCACCGCTCTCCTTAATCCTAAACGGAAACTATCCTTAAGCTTAACAATCACTTCATTTTATGGTTTTTCTTATAATCAAAAAAGAAGTCAACGATGTCGACGCGGCACGCGCGCGCTTGCCGACTGCGTACGCGCAAGGCATCCTAACGCGCTAGACGAGTGCAGCAATACGCGACGCGCTTGCGAGAGAGCGAGACAGCCGTATGATTAATGGGCACGACCAGTAACCGAGAAATGCAGTCAAATTAGGAGAAATAAATATCGATGTTGATACAGTACGGAATATCTGATATACGTTATAAAGCGAAAATTGAATGGAACACGAGTATTAACGTCGTTGAGACCGAACTCTGTTTAACGACTATAATAAATTGATGCTCTTTAATTGTATTTTTCAACACTTGTTATGTGTTATAAATTTAACGAAACAAATAGTGATTGATGATTTTTAAGACATCATATTGCAAATTTTAACATCGTATTGAATGAATTGAAATGTTTCACTCTCTCAATTCGATTTAAAAAGCAATTAAATGAAATGATGCCTTTGTAAAGTATAATTCTGCGTGGGCGTGGGATGTAATTATAGTTTTCGTCGGTTGTTCAACAATCTGGGTCAATTTAACTGAAAGTTTACAGAGAATCACGGGAGAAGAATAGGTAACTAAATATATTTTTATATCCCTACCTAAGGATAATTATGATTCAGTCTTCGGCTTGAAGTAACTTCAATAGTGTTTTAATCAATGCAGTGATAATCTAAGTATATTTTTTGTCACGCTTCTACAAATTCATTTTGCGTTTTTATATTGCATCATGTACCTACTCTCACAATAATCACTGTTGTTCAATTAGTTTACCAATTTGACTTGCGGTGTTTAGCGTTGACAATATTTTTTGTTTAACAACTGGAATAGAACAATTAATGATTGGACGCGAGACACTACCGTATCTCCGGATTATATTGTTTTAATATCGTAAAACTGAATGAGTCTGAAAAGTGTTTGTGTGTGTCTGAAAAGTTATCAAGTCCTCGTATGATTTTACTACATATTTAGTTTGTTTTCTGAATATTATTTAGAATATAAAATGTCACATTTGTCAATGTATTGATTTAGGTACATGGGTTCTAAGAATAAAATACATTTTTTATCGTGACGTGTCGTTATTTTGTCCAACTTTGTATACCTACATTCATATTTCGACATTTTGTAATCACACAAATATTACAACATAATATTACAAAGTATAAAAACAACAGACCTGTAGAACATGAAAAATACTATTCAGTAGGTATTCAAAAGTAATTCGTTCCCTGAAAAAACGTCACAAATAAACCACGCGTCCAAGAACAATTTGCGGAAACTTTTATTGAATAACAACCATAAACATTTACACTTTAACACAATCTCCTGTAACACACGCGTATAGAAATCGTTGGCGAAATTCCTTCGAAGTTTTTGCGCCGCAACCCGGGTACTACAGGGTACATAAATGATTACAGAGTGTACAGAATAGGTCGGGAGGCGGTGCCGTAGTTTGCCTGTGCCTAGGCACAATGCGTCGCTGTAGGCATTCGGCAGGTTTACTGCGCGCCACAAAAGTTTATTACTCCTGCGAGATATGTATTACTTTATGGTGTGTGGTGTAAAGATATTCAGAAGGTTTAGATCGTGGTTTCTTGCTGTTTTGGGATTGGATTCACGTAATGACCAACATTCATAATGTTCAATCATTGTCTATATCACCCAAAGGTTGACTAGGATACTGCTTTTAGCATAATTCCGCCTTTGTCTCTTTCATATGGATAGCCGATGACTTCCGCGCTGCCAAGGGCGGTGACGCGTTGGCGGGCGAGGAGAAAGCAAACATTATATATGTAACTAACTCTTTAATCTGCTTACAAATAACGTTCCTAATTATATAGATTTTGACTGTCAGCTAGTAGCTATTGGTAAAACAAGCCCTATATATAGTATTGTAAATACGTTACGGTACATAAATGTACATGTAGAAAGCAGTCTACGGGAGCGACGAATCTCTATACCTTTTGCAGATATGGTATTCCTTTATTCTAATGATACGATGTTACACAAAAAAACGAAGGAAGCAGGTGTTTATTTGTAATACAAATTAACACTAAGCTGTCCGCGGTACGTTTCGGGTCAAATCTTTTTATTGTACAACTGCTACCGTATTCCGTTTCTTATAACTTACACCGCGAGACACGTAGGTAGGCTTTCGTTTCTGTCGATATACAGCACAAACCGATCGAGCTCGGCTGCCGAATAAAGGTTGCTTTATGGATTTCGGCAGGTTTACATTTTATTTCGCTCTTCGCGGAACCTCAAATAAAAAACAGAGAATGGAGTCTTGTGGAAAAGTCGCCATTCTAAAATATTTGCGAGCTCTTAAGCTACTACTGTTCGAGTGTCAATGGAATGAAATTTTGTGCTAAATTTAGTTTATTACACGTACTTTAAATTTTAGAACAGAACTTAGCAACAAGTGAATTAAATTTGTGTGGTAATAATACTTTGTGAATACGATGTGAATTAAAATGGGAGGGAAAATTGATTAAGAACGTGATGTTATTTTTATGTGTTAATTATATTTAATATACCAACTATAATTTAACATAGTAAATATTGACGCGAGGTCAAATAATCATATCTAATTACAATTAATAACCGTTCCATTGCTGGTTTCATGTTTCCTCTCAGAATAATTAGGGTTAATATTACTGATTCATAGAGTTCACATACTTCTGAGAACATTTTAGAGAATTCGAAGTATGCAGATTTTTTTATAATATAAAATTCAGCGCCGCAAGTAATAACTTTAAGCAGGCACTTTAAAAACATTAGAGCTTTTATCAAGATTTGATGCTGAAATTAAGTTGTAAAATCACTATGCTATAAGTCCTTCTATGTAATAAGACGATCTGTCTTGTGGGAAATTAAGATTTTATCACAGTTTCAAAATATTTTATTACCGTTATGTTAGGTTAGGTTTAACAGGATTTTAATATAATAAAATTAACCATAGCACCATAATTCGCAATAAATCATAGCACCATAATTCGCAATAAAATTTAGTGACTAAAAAGGCGATACCAAAGTATGTAGCATTAATAAAACTTTTTTACTATCAATAAATGTGTATTATTTTACCTAATGGAACCAGCTTGGGTTTCAAAGAATTAAGTGGGTCACGAAGGGGCAGTATGAAAATTACCGGGCCATAGCAGAACAATGTTCGGGAAACATTGCTGTAGGACTCCTCGGTTAGGAGGAGATACCCGTTGTATCTAATTAGAGACCCGAAATCAATTTTTTATACATGTAATTATGTTATTTATTTAGCAAATTAGAGAGTGCGCGCACGGGGGACTTTTGTCTGCGTGACATAAAAGTTTTTGTCTTCGTCGCGTCGCGTTTCTAAAGGGGGGTGCGCTCACGAGGATGACAGTGACAAAAATTTTTTGATATGGAAGCGTCAATGGAACGACGATCTGGCATGTCAACCATTGCGCCATCCGGCTCGTCAATGTGAACGGAGAGTGACAATTTTGTCACCGACGTCGGTCGTCGGACATATTACATATCCAAGGACTTGATAAGAGCGACGAAACAGTCACGGCGACAAAAGTCCCCCGTGCGTGCACTCTCTACGATATTTCTTATACCTTCGTTAGTATTTAACCTCGAACATTTAAAACATTAAATTAAAATAATTTAATTCGCAATATCAATATAGTGCTTATTGGCAGACTTCGACACAATAATATGACGATTGCCATTTATGTAGATTGTAAAATTGGTTTTGATCTTTTATATAACCTTATACACCTACTGCTTTAATCTCGTAGTAAAAACAGCTAATTGTTACAAAATTTGAATACCTCCAAAGATAATTATTGAAACTTACAACGCATTCAGGATTCGAACCCAGTGCCCGTCTTGAATGCAACATTCAAACCAATCTGCTATCACTGCTCACCTGATAAACGCTGATACTTCTTTCGCTGAAATTGTCAAATACTTATTGAAAAATAAATTATGTATTATGTTATTGCTCTGCCTATCAGTAAACTGTATTCAATATTAAAGAAACAATTTATATCAGCATCGCAAAGGGAACATACAAAGTATATGCCGGCAAATAAAACCAACTAAGTAATTTGAATTATTTGCTTCTAGCCGGTTATATGGCTTATCGATTTGTTTTTATTCCATAGCTTAATAACAGGGGCCCATAGACTATTCGTAACGTTTTATAAACACAAAATAAAACAAAGTAGCCTGCCACCGTCCACCGCGATACTATAAGAAAACCAGGCGTACCAACGCAAAAAAACGACAAAAATAACCACGCACTCGGAATCGAAATGCAAAAAAAATATTTTGCGAGAACGAGAGAGGGTGATATGATACCCGTCCTAGATAGAGGGGAATGGCAGAAATTTCGAATTTAGAATGCAGCGCGTGCGCCTCGACATCCGTCGACGCAAAAAATCGGGGCTGCCATCTACCGGCCGGTTGCGATACTACGCTCATTCGGTTTTAACATTTTGACAGATTGAGGATTCGTTTCGATTGAATTTGAATAAATTGACAGCGTTTAATGCACAGCTGTTAGGCGTCGTCCTAATTGGCAGCGATCGTACTATGGCGCGATGCGTTTTCGTCGTGCGATGGGTATTTCAATACAATTACTTGCAAGGTTAAAATAGGGCACTCTGATGAAATCTGTATGTTTGAACCCATCGCACGACGAAAACGCATCGCGCCATCGTACGATCGCTGCCAATTAGGACGACGCCTTAGGGTTCATACTAATGATTACTATGGTCCATTGGTAAAGTCGATAGAGCTTTAAATTCTTGGTTCAAATAAGAACAAACACGTAAGGCGGCTCCATTAGGATGGTAGTAGGCACCACGCTGCTCCAGTATGGATGGAGGAACGATAATTTAATTGTTTACATTGTTTGTGTTTTATGTTACTGTCTATTAGATTAGTATCTCGCACTAAGATAGATAATTATCATGACTTGTCTGTATTTCTGTCACGAGCATAGAAGTAACATACTTAGGTACTTAATTCGATTTAAATATAAAAGCGATTATATTTAGTGTAAAAGCAAGGTTTTTAGCAGTTAGTAGTGATATTGACTGCCGACCGAAGAGTCCTGGATTCCATTTCCGGGGTAGACGTGGCAAATACATGTTTGCTCTCGGGTCGTGTTCACCCGCAGCACGGGGAATCCTGGTCTGTCCATTTATCTATGTTTGAGTGTGTACTCACACTGTCTGTGTTGGTGCACGAGTGTGTGTGTATATTCAAAATACTATCTATTAATGAAATGAATGATACGTGATACATGCGACATACAGGTCGTTATTAAAAACGATTAAAATCTTGAAATCCCAGTCTTCATACTTAACCTTCTCTTTAAAAGCCAGAAGCCAAAAAACACCCAACCGGCAGTGATAACCCGTTGAATGATGGCGATCGATCAACCGTGTTATGACGCGGTGGTCCCGACCCCCGTCGTATCATTAATTAGATGCGTATCATTAATGACTCTAATGATGTGTTCTGATTGCTGGGTGCTATTGTGTTATTGATTGGGTGTGTTTTTTTATATGTAATGATTGTTTATGAATTTAAATTGTTGATTGTAAATATTAGAACAGTGCAGCATCGCCGTAGGGAATGCCTGGTGGTTCGTCAAACTCTTGCGTAGGGTCCCAGGTCCAGTTCAGCATATTCTTATTAGATACAGAATTGGTAGGAAAAAAGATGTTTGATGTATTGATTCTATTAACCTCTTTCATAATTCTTCAAAGTAAAACTTGTTGTTAAAGTAGGTTTTGACAACTGGATTATTTTTAAGATTCGGCTTGAGATGCTTCGGCATGAGTTTTGTGTATAGCCATAAGTAGTATGTATGTATGTATGTAGTAGTATGTCCTTTTATTAATTTATGCCTTTATTTTTGGAGTTCTTACCCAAAATTTCCATACTGACTTTTACCGAGATCTTAAAAGTTCAGTTGAGTATAGGTACTCATAAAAATATAATATACATAAATACAGTGTGTTCTATGTATCAACTTCATATTTCATAAATATTCCAAAACACACGCCAACGATACTAAATCTAAAATAATAAAATACCAATGCAGGTCGTATTGCATTGCTCTGTTGAAATAAGAACCGTGCAACGCCATCTAGTAAGTAAGTGTTGTAATAAATAACGTAAAATAAACCTACCTCTAGGTCGAGTCTATCAGCTAAGTCTTTAGAATATCGGGATGAAATATAGCGCATTTTCTCAATCAAAAATCCTGAAAATTAAACAAAATTCATTTTGAGACATTTTCTTAAAACTAGAACAGTTAAACAAAAGATATTTATTTAAGTGAATAACTTTAAGACCAGACGAGCCACCTGATGGTAAGTGGTCACTGCCGCCCGTGGAAATCAGTAACACCAAAAAGAAGATAGAAAGAAAGATAATACTCACTTAGGTTTCTAACATTTATCTATCAGATAAATATCTGGCCGGGTATCGAACTCGGGAACCCTCGCTTCCCAGGGCCACCACCAACGAGGCTACGGGGTTCTTACATACTTATATTATTTAGCCAAGTTCATATCTAAATTGATATCTTTAAACTTCTGTTTAGATAAACATCAATATCAAACAAACCACTCAATTGAGTGAAAAACGCGTTTGACGCTAATATAATCCAATCACTCAATTTAAAAGTGGTTCCAAACGACAAAAGGATCCAAAAAGGATCCTTTTGATTGATTCGTGTCATTCAACTGACTCCGTTTACGAGAAACTTCGCTGTACCCTAAAGTTAATGACTAGTCATTTATTATGAAGATATGATAACTTTTGGGTGGTTTCTAAGAATATGGCGTAAGGGATGTTTACCTGATTATTTTAGACGCATGTCGCCCCTTAATCTTTTTGATAGTTTTTTTTTTAGATGTGCAATTTAAAACACGTAAATGCTATTTAAAATCCTTAGTATATATCCTACTTAAATACTTTATAAATATTTTTTTAATACTTTATAAGTAGGTATTTTTATTAACGTTAGTTTTCCGTCATATTTTTGATTGTATACACTTTTGTATACTCGTACCCTCATCGAGATATAAGTACGTTAGTACATAGTTAATTAGTAGTAATAGTTAATTAGTATTTATATCTCGATGCGTACCCTCAATTGGTTTCTGCATACATTCAATTGCATCAAACAAAATTGATATTTGATTCAGGTTGAACTAATATTTAGGAATCTTTTTGTAATTATTTATAGCTCATATACCTACGTATTATGTTTCAATTGATAAAATTTGTAAAAATTATTAAGTGAACATCTAAATGTTAATTAAAATGTTATAATCACCATACATTTTTAAAAGCGTGTAAAAGTGATTAATTAATTGATCTGATGCCAGATTAGGGTAAAACTTATGAGCTCACTAGAAGGAATTCTGATTGTAATTAGAGACATCTTACAAATCGTTTGGTTTTTTACTATAGAGTATTTGAGTCCATTTTAATCTTTTTGATCTGTATAAATTATCACGGATTAAGCTACTTATGAAAATACCTACTATCATGTTTAAAAACATTATAGAGATTAAACTATAGAATAATTAAAATTAAGTTTTTAAAATTAAGCTTCCCCAAAACAATCAATTGTCCTCAAATACAGGCTACTATAAACTGTGTATTTAATCTTTTTGGTTATCTTAAAAAAGTAAATTAGTCTATTAGTAATAATGTAACCAAAGACAAAACAATTTTTTCAAATTTCCCGCCAAATCGTTTCTTATTTTGCTAGGCGCCTAACACTGACAAAAACAAAGTGAGGTCATCCACCCGGCCGCGGTCCCAAAGCTTTATTAGTTGGTATGTAACGAAATATCTCATACAAGTATCGGTAGGCGACATTTTAATGGAATACGGTAGTCGCGGCATTGACAACAAACCTTGAATATTTTAGTAGCTTCAAAATCGATATTTGAAAACGATATATTGTCATAACTCGAGTTTAGTTGACAGGCTGATAATTGCGCTAAAAGTTTTTTAGATATTTCATGGGACAGGTAGTAATTTACATAAATATACAAATCTCTGCACAAAGTAATAATAATATTTATGTAATAGGTTACGTTTGAGTATTTTGTGAAATGTTAATTATGTAATTAAAATATAATTATGTAGGTACAGTAAGATATTGTATTTTAATACACTGTACCTACTGTACCTGTACTGTACCTGTAATACCTACTGTAGATATTGTACTTCATAATATCTTACTAAGTTATGTTCCATTATCTGTTATTGTGTTGCATAAAATGTTAGTCAATTTATTAGTATGTAGGTAGCGAAGTAATGCTTTCAAAGGCGTGTGAAGTCTACCAATCCGCACTTGGCCAGCCTGGTGGACTATTGCCTGTAGCCTGTAACATTGTGGACCTAAGTAAACGAAAAATAAACTTTTTTATTTCAAAAGTCATTTTAAGACTTTAATTTTAAATTTCAGCTATCTAGTTTCTGTTCTTCTATATTTGAATTTAGCTGCGATTTTTCAATACAAGAAAATAACTTTAACAAAAAATAATTTACTCACGATCGATAAATCGACAATCGATATTCCGTAGTAATGACCGCACCTCACTACAGGAAGCCCGCCCCGTCATTTGTCAAGTTGACATTTGACATCAGTCAAGCAGGTTGATCGTACCTGGGGTAATCATATTTTTTGTCCATTTTACTTTAGTTGTTAAATTCTTTTGGAATACGCATATTTTAAGCACCTGGATATAAAGGATGTACGTTGAAAGTTTTATTTCGGTAGTTGAACTTTTATTTGTGCTAGTATTAAATTAATGAGCAATATAATTTTTATCTATATATCTCAAAATATGAAATTTACACCAAAAATTACTTCTTTATTCCATTGAATTGGAGAGTTGTATTCGGCACCTAAGTTGATTTATAAAGATTGTAGACCACAAAATCATGAAATATTTTGTTGCCATTGAATGATTAATTACGAAAAATTTAGAAATCCCGAAATGCATCTCCACTATTCATCGGGTAAAATTATAGTCAAACTCTTGCATTGCATATAAAGCGATGTGTATATTATAATAATATATTATTTTTATTAAGAAACATTAAGTTTTACGACAAGGTACATTACAAAGATTAAATAATTTTAAAAACCAAACCAAACTTTTACTAAGCATAACATTACTAAGCATATATTAAAATAGTCTTTCGATATCGGTATTTACCAGTGATGACCATCACTAGCAGAGATGTTGTTTGTTTTGCCAGTAGCAAGTAGTGTCGCGTTGATAAATATCCTTAAAGATTGTTCAGTCTCTTCGATAATTCCTCTTTGAACCTCACACATTTACCGCAAAGTAATGTAGACTTTGACGTGTACGATTTTAAGTTGAAAATCCAGTTAAACCTTCACGAGTGGTCAAACCGAGCATAAGGTAATTTATGAGATGGTCTCGGTAGGTGTTTTATAGTTATTTGATAAAACACTATCGTGATTATTAAGCTTGAGTCCCTGACAGCCGGCGTTCATTTTGTTTCTATAAATTCTTCCAGGGAATGTTATCTGAATATTGTCAGGCAATATTAGTAATGATCTCTGTATATTATGTTTCATATTTTTATAATTTTTGTTGACCATACACAAAGTATCTGCATTAAGCCAATATCAATGTCGTTCACTTAGGGCCAATATCGTCTTGTCTATGTCATAGTATAACAACATTTTAACCGATTGTTTCTACTTTTCAGGTAAAAAATGGCGCTCGCTGACACCACAAGACAGGCGACCTTTCGTAGAAGAAGCAGAACGTCTTCGAGTCATCCACATGACTGAGCACCCGAACTACAAGTATCGACCTCGACGGCGGAAACAGAATAAGACAAGACCGAACCAGCCGACTGCGCCCGCCAGCGCCCCACCCGCAGCCTCCGCAGCCCTGGGATCACCCTACGCAACCGCCACCGATTCCCCAGACACTCGATTCTCGCACAACCCCGGAGCTGGTTTCTCTCCTTACCGAACTTCTCCACTCGCCTCAGACTCCTTCCAGACTAGCCAATTCAACGGTCACGTTCAAACGCCAGAATCGTCGCCCGCCAGATCCCCAGAACCCCAGGGCCGGAGAAGTGCCCCGGCCGAAGCTCCCCTCCCCACTCCCGACGCCTCGCCAGTGGAAAACGAGAAGGAAAACTTCCAGTACGAGGAAAGACGTAGGGCTATGAATGCTTCTTCTATGTCAGACTCTTACCCTTACAAAACGTTCAGGACGCCCGGGTCTTATTCACCCGCGCCCGTTGCGGCCATGGGAATGGCCAATGGCATGTATGTTATGTGTACTCAAAGAACGCTGGCCGAGCAGCCGCCTCTAGTAACCGGCACGTTCTTCCCGCCGGTCGCGACATCCCAGGATCAGCAAACTCTCGGCGCATCCGCACCTCGAGTATCTTCAGCTCCGAGCGGCCAGATGACCACAGACTACAGCATCCAGTATAATCCTTACGAAGGAACATACGAGCAGATGTACAAGACAGAGGACTCGTATGTGTCTCATTACCCGGAACAGCCCAAAACAGAGTACGATACCGGTGGAAGCTACTTCTCCGAGGAACCGCCGCAGAGTCAGTCTCAAGAGCAGGAGCAGGCATATATGAACCAACGATCAGAAATACGGACGGGATCGCCCGAATCTGATGTGGACGCTCGGGAGTTTGATAAATACTTGGACTATGGAACAGAGGTGACAATGGAGCAGCATCAGCAATACAGATACGACCAACAGCAGTATAGATCCTACTGTCCTGATCCGAATCCAGGGCCAGAATATTGTACAGAGCGGATGTACGCGTCGCCGTATGCGTCCGTGATATCTGGACCGCCGGGTATCATCACTCCCCCCGCAGTGGCGTACACCCCGGCCCCGGCCGGCGCTGACGTCAGGCCTGAGGATGAGTTCAGCGTCATCCTGGCGGGGGTTAGGCAGACCTGTTACAGTAATTGACTGCACTGGGATAGGAACAGAGAGGACGCTTCCTAAACAAAGTCCAAAGAGTTATTTCCGATTTCTTTGATCATAGTCTGTGAGGGAGTTTAGGAAAATTCTTTTTACTGATTTCTTTGTCTTGTGAAGTATTTTGATGATTTTAGTGAGAAAATCTTTGAATGTTTCAAATTCAGATTATTGTTTTAAATGTTATTCCCGCTTTAATTTCGAAATCTATACCCAGTTTTCTTATAAGAAATATGTTAGTATCAGAGGTTTTCGATCCATATTTTAATTGATAAACATGAAACCGTTGAATAAAATGTTTTTAGATTTAAGACAATGTATCAAATGTAGGTAATTTTATTTATATTTCACCTATATGTGACGTTGCTAACATTGTGTGGCAGAATAAGCGACTATCTTCGACTATCTGTCTTTTTTAAGAAGTAAAAATATATTTTTATAAATTGGTGCTATGTACGAGGGTCCTATAATAAAAGTAATTAGAATATTTTTGTACGATTTACCCAAACACCACAGATGTAGCAAATTTCGAAAAAACAAGTTTCCTATAAAAATATTATTTATTTGTAACTATTTTTGTATATTTGTTGAGAATAACGGATGTTAAGTTAGTTAAGTTACTCGTAGTTCTTCCGAAATCTGTAGATATAGCCTAAGTCGTGTTTACCTTTATGTTTATACTATATTTCAATATACCTATGTTATCTGTATAAATTGTAAGATCAGTTATTAAAATATCTCATAGTTATATTTGTACTAAAGTTAGTTAATTAATTTAGTTTATGTTGCAATTTGTAGTTGTTTAGTTGAAAAAGACACTCGCACCGCGAAACTAAGTTCTTCCTGTTTGTAAGAAAATTTATAAAGAGCAATTAAATTTATATTCTAAAACTTTTTTTTTATTTCGCATTTCAAAAGATAGTACCTAAATTGCGACTCAAAATAGAATATGAGCTGGCCATATATAAATGAAGTTAATACCACTGGCCAGTACGGTTGCCACAGAATAGCGGACTTCACACACTCTTAAAAAGCAATATGCAATAGTTAAGATACGTTTTCTTCATCAAGGAATAATTAGTTTCAAATACACATAGTGTGTATTTAAACTTTTTTATTTAATTCTATAAAAAGGCACCAAATAGCCGCGGTGCCTAGAATACTGACCCCTTGCCGACAGACTGGGGTGTCTGATCGGAAAGAAAGGGTTATTGCGGTCTGATCCCCCAAACTGATCCACTGCCAAATATTATTATTTTTTAATTCCGGTTTGATCCACTGTAAGCTTTACTATTCCGGTTTGATCCCCTTCCTTTTTTAATAGATAGTATTTACGGAGATCCCTTTGGGTTGGAAATATTTTAGAATATACCGGATCCTGTTGGCTTTAGGGGATCCGAACGGAATAACTCGAAAGAAATCTAGGAATCCGCATTGCAACTAGCTCTATGACATAGTGATCGAAACATTACTCAATTAACATCCATCTCGAAGGGTTTTCTATGACTCAAGATTTTCAGATACTTGGCCAGACCCTTCAGAACTAGAGTAACGTACGTACTCCAAAACTATTTGTTATTACTTACAAAAAAGTTAATGTTTGGCTACAATTCCACCTGATGCTCTGGTGATGTTGTCATTTTCGGGGGAACCTGTGGACTGCTATGGTTTGATGTCCTAAAAAAAGTCTTACCACTGAAACTACCTAAAGCATTGTTGAAAAATAAAGAATGTACGAAGAAAAATGTAAAATTATATTCCGCAACCTACCCATTGCTCTCGCTCGTCTTCTAACAAAAACTACTTGTGTAAAGAAGTCAACTCTTATTAATATACTATATTAATAAATTATAGACTTTTAATCTTGAACACAGTTGATTTATGAATCACACGCACATTCCAAAATCACAGAAATCTAACAACAATATTTAAATAGGTATGTATCTATAATATTAATTCAGTTAACGACGGGGTTAATATCCCTACGCGAAATCGCTGGAAGAACTTAATGCAATGTCCAAAAATATTAAAAAATCATATCGAGATTGAGTCGCAATATAAAGGTTGCTTAATTATTATAATAAAAACATTTGCCATCTATCTTACCCGTACCTCACACGCACTTGCCAAATACAGAGCTAAACAGTGCTATGTGCAAAAAGACGAAACGTACCGCCCCCTACAGAAAGCGTATAAGTCCAAATAAAATTAAAATTACTAAATAATTTGCGCGCGCCGCGCAGGGCTGCCTTGTGCCTCGTATATATTTGAATTTGTCACCTAATTGTCTAATTGCTTACTATATAAAATTATTGTTTTGGAAACTGTAGAAAATATTAAGTATAATAAATTGTAATCAATAATTTTATTGGATTATACTTGCCTAATATAATAATTTCTAAAGATATTAAATAAATAAAGTTACTTACAGTAGTAAAGATACAATCATTTATATTACAATTATAAAATGGCAAATATTTATTTCTGTGTACATATTTTGTACCAAAACCAAGTCATTATTCAATAACGTTACAATGTAAGTCCTAGATCGTTTTCAGTTATTAAAGTTTTTGACAACTTAATTGATATGACTATAATTTAGATAATAATTGATAAGAATTAACGCTTAAGTCGTATTTTAGCATATTATGAAATTATCAGAATAATAGAAGAATAAAAGCTTACTTAAGGTTCTATTCTACATTTGCATTACCCAATGTCCGTATTAGCAGCCCTATAGAGGGGTATATATCGGCCCGCGGGCCCGCGCGCCTGTAATTATGCTGCGGCCCGCCCGGGCCCGCCCCGCCAGCCGATATTGATGTATTGACGTTTGGAGCCAAGTGAGATATGTGCGAGATGGGGATTTTTGCGGAAATGCACTGTAGACCGTACACTTTGGCTTCAACCCATTAATGGCCCACTACTGAGCACGGGTCTCTCCTCATACCATGCTGACCATGGGACTCAAAACCACGCTTCTCTGTGTGGATTGGTGGAGGGGTTAGGTGCCAAGATAAGAGCGTCGGAAGTTTTTATGCCACTTAAAGGTCTCCGACATGGCTTAAAGACTGCTATCTAATAATACAACAGAATCGACGGCTTTACGTGCACTCCGTAGCTAAGAAGCGCTCAAGAAATTTTGCCACTACTGATCGTGGATAGGTCCACTTACTTATTGCGTCCTTCAGTATCGACCGTATCAATTAGTCTTTTATAATAATATCTGACAAACTAATGTAACGATCATATGACTCCAAAACACATTTAACACACTAGCCACATTATAGCTTTTAACTTTTATTGCGTTAGTTGCTTATATTAATTATAGAAAGTATACTACAATACACAAATGTCGTCACGTTTAAGTAGGTGATATATTTACAATTTCCAAAAGTTACGAGCAAGAAAAAGGAGGAATGCCCTAGTTAATACGGACCTAATACGCATAATAGACCGTCTTATTTAGGGTACCAAAATTGACTCCACACATTTATTTTTGCTGAACGTATTTTGTATGCACATAAAAGTAAAAGAGGTCAACGTCCCCATAAATCATGTCAAAAACTGCAGGCCGTTTACCATTGCACCAAATTTTAGTGACGCCAAAATGAATACATTCTTGTGCCGAAATCTGAAGAAACTGGCTGACATACGAGTATGGTAAATGTATTCTTATTTCATGTCGAAATACTTTACTTCATGGAATCCTCTACTAAATATTTAAAAGTAATATTTCAACTGTATTTCCACTCTTCGTTTCTGTTGGAACAGATTTTAAAACTCATGTTTGTCATTTAATAAATAACAGATAGATACGCTGTATTTTACACAAATAGATGATTTTTTAAAATCCTTGTAATATAATCAGCAACATAGATTTTAAAAATGTAATAAACTTTTATAACTAATAATTGTTATTCAACTTGTTATGTAGGTACACTGTGTTCATGTGCATTTAATTTTATTCATGGTACAGTGTTTAACGCCTTGGATAAACGTTAGTGTGCGACGTGTTAAATGTTTTATTTCACAAGGATTAAAACAAAAGTTTATTATATGATTTAAATCTAGTACTATTATTAAAACAAAATAATTAAGTTGTTGATAAAATGCAATCCACTTTTAATAAAATTTACAAAGTAAAACGCCATGATTGTGAGTTACAACATTTTTCTATCAGGCGCTTTGGCGCGAGGCGGTTATAATACGCGATAATTAAGTTCTTGTTGGTCTTTTGTGTTTTAATCCACGGAGACATCTTCGGTAACCTGCGCCAACGATTTATTGATCTTTATTGAATTAAAGTTAGAGAATAATATCAAAGAATGATATTCTTCTATTCATATCACTATTGAGTCGATGACTTTAGAGTGCCTTTCCATTTAGCTACTTTGCTATGGATGCGTGTGCTATCCACCAATCATATTCATAGCACCTCACTCACATAGCATAGACCTGGTAGAAACGGTTCCATTAAGCTATGCTATGTGAGCCAATGAATGTGATTGGAGGATAGCAAACGCATGCATAGCAACGTAGCGTTGCACATCTCCGGTGGAAATGCACCCTTTGTCTGAGAGGACGTGGGGTCCATTTTGGACCTATAGAATTATCACAAAAAATATCCTCTCTCTTTCTCTGAAAGGTGTCGGATAGTTTCTTCAGGACTTCGAAAGTTATCTTATTTTTCTCTTTGCAGAAAGAAGTACCTAAATCTATTTAGATTTAGGTACTTCTTATATCATATAGGTATTTACCTATATGAGATTTCGCCAACCCTAAAAAATTGTGTTTTATTCTAGCGTTTATAGAAGTTATGAAAATATTATTGTATGTCAATAGGTGGCACAAGAGCAGACTGACCACGTTATGGTAGTGCTCACTGTTGTCAATGTACCTACGAGAACATCCGTAAGGCAGTCATGTGAAACTGCAAAAGTGCAAACCAAATACGTGAAATATTTGACGGTAGAACTTAAAAGGAGAGTAGTAACTAACCAGGAAGGTAACAAAACCCTACTGCAGGTGCAAAGGTTGGGTTTCTGGTGCCACAGAACACCACGAGCTGGGAATGTTGGCTTGGAGTCAATGATGGACGAAAATTGTTACTCTGACAATTGATCTAAACATAACACGTGCGAGGGTAGATGTACCTAAGTTTAATACTGTTTAACAACCTCAAATTACAATTCTTGGATACTGCGAGGAAAAGTAAAACCCAGTAGTACGCCTGTGAGTGTAATAATATGATCCTGAAAATCATTTCTTAACCTCCTTAACTTAACAGGGGGTCTGTTCAGGAGTCCTATCTTCAATCCACTTGGCTAGTGTTTCATGCTAATGTAAGCATTTTACCAACGTTAAAAAAATCGTCCGACTACCGGACGACTAGATAATACTGCATCTCAATAAATAGGTCCTGGTATATTTTAAAGCACCTGCAAGTGTTGAAACCTTCCACCTTTATTTACTTCAACCTTCCACGTTTAAGTAAATAATGCTTATAGTTAAGGTAAGTTTATTGCAGTAAATAAAACGCCGTCTGGATGTGTGACGTCGGTACGACAGTGTAAAGAGCGGCGCGTGAAGCGGCCGACCAGCGTAATGGCGGCCGGGGGCTGGGGCATGCGGCCCAGCTAAAGCTATACTCATGGTAAAACAGCTGGCGTTACATTGGCGTCTCTTCTTAGGTATTGCTTAAAACGTAGCCCAGTGCCCAGTTAAAGCTATATTCATTGTTAACGAGCGGGCGACGCAATAGCCCTCTTCTGGTGTTGGTTGAGTCCATAGGCACTGACCACTTACTTTTTTTATTTAACATGAGAATTATCTTTTTCTATGTAAATATGCGACAACGTTGTATAGTGATTCTGTCTCTCGATCGAAAGGTTTCAGATTAATTTACTCATCCCTTTCAAAAATCATTGTGATTAATTATTATTATAAGTAATTTGTGAATATCGGGTAAATATTGTTTAATTTATCTCGCCTTTTGTGTCACAAACAATAGAGAAAATTTGTCAATATTTTTTGAGTTTGTCTTTAATTTTGATAGAGAAAATCTTACTGCATAAGTATGTGAGCAATTAATATTATATCATCGTATATCTTGAGCTGTACGTGCGGCATCGGTCCGGCAAAGAGAAGATGCGCCTTTGAAGATAGCGGCGATACATTTATTGCGGCGAAGGCTGCTGCCCACCGCTGGACTTCGATTGGACTTCGATCGAAACTTGAAAAGTGACTGCCACTTACAAAATACTTAATGAAACTCTTTATCATTAAATTAAACATATTTATAGTAGTTAATTAGGTATTTATTTGCATCCAATTAGACAATAAAGTCATAATAATTATGCAATGTTATACCGTGTGTACCTATGGTACATTCGATTTTTTTCCATTTGATCGGTAATATCGGTAACGGATCTGCCATATTGAAATATCATAGAGCACAAGTTCTACATTTCTATAAATTTTGGCCCTAATGTTACCTTGTTATTTGACTGGTGATCTTCAAACAGCTAAACAGATTTTCTTCATAGCTAAGAAGTTTAGCTTAAATCTCATTTCAAACTAAATCCAAATCCAGGTCGTCAAAGCGTCATTGAAGCGCCCAGCGACTTGTGTCAATCCAACTGATCGAACGAGTTGAACAACTCGGGCCGATAGAAACCTGTGAAATGCAAGAAAAAAACATTTTTACAACTACTTTTAATGTTATTCATACATACATGTATGTATGTATATGTATGTATGTGTAACGTTAGTGTAAAAATGATTTTTTCTTTCATTTATTATATCAAAAAAAAATGTCCGTTCTATATGTTATAAAGCTGTCGATTTCACGACCTATCGATGTGATAAGGCTTCGATGTTATAAATTCGATTCAATGAACATTCGATTTTAAAAACTAATCGATGTAATAAACATTCGATGTGATGATAGTTCGATATAATAAACTATCGATGTAACGTGTTCGATGTCATGAACTTCGATGTAATGGAATTCGATGTGGCGTATGGAACCCGAATGAAATTGAGTAAGAATTGCTTCACCGCTATCATGCGTCCCGGACGTGTCAGGGTAACAGCTTGTTTATTATTAATAAGCAATTGCTAAGCCCCGTCCACCAACTATCCACACTGAAGCAGCGTGGTGGAGTTATACTCTAGGGTTGAATGCGAAGAACGCCGAAAGCGTAGGGGAGGCGTAAAACTGCCGACATAGGGATTGACCATTAACCATTCCAGCAATCCCAAATGGAGCAGGGTCGCGTAATTTGCTTTGGCCCTACCCAGTATTGGACCTTATTGGGCTAAAGCCATTCTTGCTAGAAGAACAGTTTTTTTTATACAGCCGCGTTATGGCAAGTGGTCACCGCTACCCTTGGATATCAGTAACGCCAAAAGCATACCAATGCGCTGCCGGCCATCATAACTGGAGAACAAAGGAAGAAAGCGCTAGCTCTCTAGCGCCCCGCTGGAACATGAAAAGTCGTTTAGTGACTTAAGCAAAGCAAAGCAAAGAGGTAGTAGCCTAGCAGGCTCCACGGAGTAGTAAACGGCCGTTCGGCACCACCCTTCCGCTGCCGCCCATGACAACTGTGACCGACACAGAACAAGACTTAAGTCGGGACTAGGATGGTTACTCCAGTTAGCAAAGGGTGTTATCAATAACGTTAGCTGGTTAGTTCGTCAGTAGGTATGAGGATTGGGGCTAGGACTGTGTTACTGTGTTAGCTAGTCCTTTTAAGTCCAGTTAGTAGATAATTATCAATAAGAGTCTTGTTCTAATTAGGTCACAGATGTGCTGCTATCCTTGAGAACTAGGATGTTTCTGTATAAAAGTGTAACCGGAGTCACAATCGACTTCGGAAGTGGGTTGGTGGTAAATCACGTTGCAGTCCACCTTCACTGGCTGCATGGGTTAACACGTGCACTTACAAGATGTCCTTTTTACCCAGTTTCGTCAACCAAAACACAGATTAACGAGCCATTGTGTTCCACGTAATACGGGGTATGTTTTCTAAACATGCCGACCGGTAGCAATAAAAAGAGATCAGCTGATTAGCGTGTGATAAGGCGCAGATTTCATTGCTATGTTATTAACGTGACTATGCTTGACGTCGTCGATCTAAGATTTTTATGGAATTAAGATTGCAAACGAGCATGCAACACCATCCTTCCGCTGCCGCCCATGACAACTGTGACCGACCTAGATCAAGACTCAAATGGGCAATAGGACATTTAGTCCGGTTAGGAGACGGTATTAGAACATTTTTTGGTTAGTAGTTAGTACATAGTTTGTTATGATAATAATCTAATTTTTCTTATGGCTTATAATGATGGAAGATATACATTTTACTTAGATACTGGTATTCACAATAATGTACGCTGTATTTTCGACCCATTTTAAAAAATATTGGACACAGCTTAATTGAATGATCCAGAATGATCCCTAATCAATTTTAAACTATACTATTGAAATATATTTTTAAATACGCATACAAAAACTACATGACACATTTTCCTATTTTTAATCGGAAAAGCAAGATAGCTCGATAATGTCCAAAAGTATAATTAATGGCCAATTATTATTGTGCCAACTAGGTACTCCGAGAAGAAGAAATATAATACGTGTAAATCTCCAAGCCTTCCGTATAATTTGTCAGGAAGCAGTTGACAAAAAGCCAGACAGAATACATTTAAGCTGTGAGGAGGGTCAGGATGTGGTGACGAAGCATAATTGTGTATTTTAAATATATTTTGTCGGCTGTAATCTCACTGGTGGTAGAGACAGGATTTTTGAGGTACTTTATTCAATTCATACACGTCGAAATATTTTTTTTGGAAATATTGTGTCTGTTTGGGTAACTCGCGGCAACCAATGAACATTAAGAGTCGACGTATAGTGTTATGTGCGAAGATCTTTAATTTAAGCCATTTCTTGGTGTCAATAATATTATTATTTCCAATTACGAGATCAAGTTATTATTTTAAAATAAGCGACACATCACACAGGGAATCCTAGGCATGGCTTAGTGTTTATTTATTTATTATAAAATTTATAAGATACCAACTTATTAAGAGCTCATTTTAAATTTATGGTAAAATTGTATTGTTATCCACTCTTTCTATAAACTACTACAACCACAACCACTTATTATAAAACGACAGTAAAGTTAATAAATAACAGCGACATCACAGGTAGTTCAGGTTTATAGTTATTTATTTTTCACTGAGTAGAAAAATGTTCTCAGTTCGTAAAAATACTAACTTATTAAATTATAGGAAAATGAAGATAAGGTATTTCTGTATTCCCGCACTTTCCAATTATAAATCTTGTCAATCAGGCAATGCAATTATATGTAATTATATTATACTCGTAGTACTTAGCTTCTTAATAAATATTTATAAGATTTATAAGCTTTTAATGAACCGATTGAAATAATTCATTATAACAAACTTGCTTAATTATGTCGTTAAAAACCGCATTCAAATTTTTTCTTTCAATTTCAAATTCAAATCGTTAAGCCATTTCTGTGATTACCGTTAAAAACGCACAGACCAACAGATATTTTTTAAAAATAAAATTATGAGATCTATTGCTTTAGTAAAAAACCTCAAAATAGTTCTTGCGTAAATATCTTTATACCTTCGATGATGATGATTTGAACATTTTATTCTATAAAATAACTTTGTTTTTAATCTATAATTTATTTCCTTATTGACTACACAGACTATTAGAACTTTTTTTAAACCCCCAGACGCCTGTCTATCACAGAATATTAATATTCATAATTCGTCACGTAGCGACAACTCATAAATAAATTATAAATATCTACATAACAACTGCGACCACCCCTGGCCATCGCGTTATTCAAACCTATCACGGATGAATGGTAAAATTATGATCGAAACGTCTAAAAAATTTAAAAAACTTCCTTCTTCAGACACAATACCTAGTACGTAAGTATAATTTTTAGTATAGTGTATCTTTAAAACATGGTAGTAATACTCTAAAATTCTCCACCACCACTGACCACTGGACTTGCGTTGCAGTATATGAAAGTCTCAAATCATTAATAATTCCACGTATTTATCAATACACTTACGAACGTCATTTTATTGCATTTACCACCGTTTCGCAGGTGCCATTTTAAATTTTGAATTTTAAATTATACTTTAGACCTCCTCACTTAAGAGTAAAGTAGAGTAGTAAAATAATTTTT
Organism: Ochlodes sylvanus; assembly: GCA_905404295.2. Lineage (NCBI taxonomy): Eukaryota > Metazoa > Arthropoda > Insecta > Lepidoptera > Hesperiidae > Ochlodes > Ochlodes sylvanus. The sequence continues at coordinate 4,832,590 of FR990149.1, forward strand.
GGTAATACAATAATAGCATTTCATTAGATACGTACGAGGTGTGTACACGACTTCGTTTGTGTGCGTATCAAATGGGTAATATCGTTTGTTTGATACCTAATAGCATTGTTTAAGATTGTAATAACTTTCGATAAAGTGCAACAATTTTAATGAATTAATGACTAAATGGTACTTCAAGATACGGACTATAAATAAATTCTTAATAAAGTCATTTAAATTTGAGCGATTTCAAACAAATAAACGATGACTGAAAGATGTTCAAGGAATTATAGAAAATTCTGCTACTACTTGTCCTCAGTCCCCCAAAGACTGACCCCTTTGACTCCGACTTCACCCTCCCCTATGCCTTCACCTTCAACTCTAACTTCAACTTTACCTCCACCAACTCCACTTCACTCCGCACCTCCGTTCTGTACTTTGTTTTGCTGTGATCCTTCTATGGTACGAGTAATTCAGTCGTGATGTTTTAAAATAAGAACAAAACACAACTTCCTGTTTAAGAAAACGTGTTAGGCACTTCTTGGACGTTTTTTTTGTTTTACCCCCTACAAAACTTTTCGCTAGTACGTAAAGAAGTTTGAGTTCTAAAATTAAATATTCTCCATACTTTTTCCTTAACAGAATAATATTTCCACAGACCCCTCCACACAATTAGCAGTTAAAACTTATTTACATGTAGATATGTTTCGGAAGCAACAATGATTTATTTAAAATGTTTATTGGCTCGTAAAACTTTAATGTTATTGGCCATTGATTGTTACTGCTTAAACTTATTTATCACCTAACACGTCGTAGTGAGGACGCGCGTCGTCGATCGGAAGCGATCGCATTGGGTGCGGTCGACAGTGTGCACGGCGTCAACCCACGAATGGCCCACTACTGACCACGGGTCGATCCTGAGGACCTGAGAAGAGAGAGACCCGTGGACCTACTTTAAAAAAAACCTGAGGAGGCCTAGAGCATGCTCCGTCACGCCGCCCCACTGCGGATTTGTGGAGTATTACTATACGATTATTTTATATTAAAACAATTAGAAACGATGATTCCTATGGCGCAATGGTTGCCATGCCCGGCAGCCGTTCAAAGGGTTCAAGGTTCGATTCCCAGCGAGGTAGAAAAAATGATGAGTTTATTTTCGGTCTGGGTGTGTGCTGTCCATGGGCCCCACGAATTACAGGGAATTCAAGTGTGGGACTAAAGGTGTGTAGTGTATATTATTTAAATAAGTTTTTTTTTATTAAAAAGAAAACAAAACGTTAATCACAATATAATAAATACAAACACAATAATTTTAAAGTTTCGCAACGAAACCGTCAACCTGCACATCGTCTTGGTTTCTTCGGACATAGGAGATGCCAAAATACTGTTTAGCAGGCCAACGTGCATAATGTGTAGCAATATTATTTAAATTCAAAACAGTAATTCCAGTTTTTAAATTAAAAACATTAAGCATTATAAGTACAGTTTGACACGTTTTTAAAATCGTATTATCCAACAACAAACATTTTCAATTTACCATTAAAATTTGTCTCACACGAACAAAACAGATTCATCCGATGATTTAAATCGCGTTAAATATAATCCTGTCGGGTGGATCTTTCGCTGATTTAACTGAGCATTCCGATCCAATTAATGATCGAACAGTGGCGCTATCAATAGCCTAATTGCACGGCAGCTCCGCAATGTGCAGACTACTGAGAAATACTACACACTACAGAGTCCTATAATCGACTGAATACCTCGATCGAACTCAAATAACTGAGCTTCTAGAAAAAATGCCATGCTTCTTGTGAAGTGAAAAACGTTTTGTGAAATTTAGTTAAGTCTAATTATAACATTTTATATGCTATTTTTATACTGATCAAAATCAATGGATAGGCTTACTTACGACTCATGGGCGCAATGAAATATCAGAGGCTGTGGTGCATTAGCACCGCGCCACATTCTGAGTGCGACCCGTTTCCATCATGAACAGAAAGCAACTGCAACATCGAACGCATATTAGATTAAATGTTTAGGCCTTTTAAGTCATAATGTTGTGGAGAATCATGACGGAATAAACGTTTTTTCTTCTTCTTTATTGTTTGAGGTTATAATTTAAAATCAGAAATAAATTTCAAGAATGTTAAGTTAGATATAAAGTTCTGAAATGAAAAGTCTTAAGTTTTGTACAATATTTAGAATATTGTATGTGACACTCGTTGTTCCATTCTGCCATTGACATAATTTCGATATACTTAATTTTGGTTTTTTTGTCTGTTAGTTAGGGGTTATCGGCGCACCAGCATAGGAAGACCACTGAACCAATTTTACCACCTCCCCCTAGTAGCGTAGTCTAGCCTAGTTGATTATCACTAAAACCTTAGGACCTGGATTCCATTTCCGGTTGAAGCAGCCATATGTGACAGAAGGTTCGTTTTCGAGTCGGGGGGTTTGTGATGTCTTATTTGTATGACACATTGTCCTCTGCGACAATCCTATTGCGAAGGTAGACTGAACTCTTTTATTCAGATCTCGTGAGTAACGTCGCTCAACACCAACCGTAGACTGCGCTACGATAATACATCAACTCCCGATTCCTATATTTAACCAATCGTTAAACCGACCGTTTGCGAGTTACCAGTAACGAATAGTTTTTAGTTACGCCTCGTTGATGGTTCTACTATCCGTAAGCAAAACGAATCGTTTTTCGAATATAGGACCGTGCATCAATGAACTGACCCGCATAACTACGGTCTCTAGGTATATTTTAATAGCTCTTATCAATGAGTTACACCTCAGTCCATCGGTGTGGGTAATTTTTATCATAGCAAAATCGGGGGATAACAAGTAGATAATAAATCTCCGGTCCTCAGCCTCATTTACGTGCTGCCGGCCGTATCGCCGGCCGATATCGCTGATAGTGGCCGGCGATAAATAAAATAATGACGCGTACGGCCGCAGGCGGAGTGGTACTCTGGTGGTGCACTTTCAGCCCTCTGCTGGGCTTCGGTGGGTCTGGTGTACCGCCTACGATGAACGGTAATTTGGTCAACGCTCTCGGCATGTTTCGCTGAATAAAGTCATGTTGGAGTTTTGGAGAATAGAACCTTTCATTTTCCCGGTTTAGAAAAGATGGCCATAATTACCAAAGAACTCTAGAACACTCGCAATCTTAAGCCTTAATTAGATACATGAAAATACATGAAATTACTATTTAAGTACGGGGATAACAATAAATTATACTTACATACATTACATACATTAAGAGATACATAAATGTAATTATAATCTTAACAATCTTTACATAGCCTGAAAGGACATCATATTCCGTGTCATTAAAAATAAATAAACAACAGAAAAAGCCTAATTCCTCTGACTAGATCATACATTTATAAACACGACTTTTAATTAATTACTAAATCTAAATAACTTTACTTAACTGATAATAAACTTCTTTGTTAATACGTACTGACTAATTTAACGTGCAATAGTGCTTACATTAACAACGAAAAAGAAATACCTCCATCCTTCCTTACCTACTTAATAAAATAAGTACATATCAAAGTAAAACCAGTAGGCTCACCGCCCGTACATCAGAGTATCCAGTTTAAATTAGCGTTTGGTGTACGCGACGGAATCTGCGGTCCATTAACATAAGAGGGATGCCCGCGGGTACCTATACGTAGCTCTGGCCGATTAAAAGCATGCAGGGGTTACGCATTACCTATATGGCGTTGGACTTTTGCACTTACATGGTAATTTTTTATTTGTATACTCAAATCGGAACTAGGATGGAAGTCCAGTCAGCAGAGGGTGTTTGTATGAGGACTAGGGCAGGGACGTTAGTAATTAAATTGGTAGTAAGATCGTTAGTAATTGTTAGTACGTTAACTAAAGGACTAAGCTAGTCGTTTATACATGTAACAGGATTCACACTTATATTACAACTTTATTTAACAACTTATACAAAGATTTTGGACAGATCTATTACTGAATTATGGGGGAAATATCTAAACAGTATCTCGTCTCTCGGGGGTTGAGCCTGGTAATAATGGCGCTAACATCGGTTACAATGATGATGATGCAGCAATGATGAGTTTAAACTGTTCCCGCTCTGGGTGCATTATGTTCTTGTCTTGTGCGTTGTCTATGCCACACACGACACAGGGAAAACCCTAGTAGGCTGTGAGTGTGTAGCGTTTTGTTAGCTTTTAAAAAACCCACGCGGGTATTTATTAATTACAATTAGACAAACAGCACCACAAGCAGCGGTGGGCGGTCGATAGTGTCAGCGGTAATCAGTTAATCTCCTCAATCAGACGGATCCCTGCTATCTCCGATCTGCCGGTTAATACCTCTTCAATCCAGACCCCAATCTCGCTGACGCTCACAATCAAAGCACAATTAATTAGCTGGAACACAATGCGATCTTGTTGTATCGGTGCGTCGACTCGAGGATTTATACGAAGCGAAGCGTTCATACACGGCGATGTGTCGACATATGTCGAGCTGTGATCGATTATGTATCTATCCCTAATCATTGAATAATCCATATTGATAGATAAAGTTGTGATATGTGTAAGGATAAGAATAAAGGATGCGAGAGCCTTTATTACTGGCTCTCTGACTGCTGCCGTAATGTGAAGGAAATTTTATATGGCCGGCAGGAATTTTCTTTCTTCTTTTTGCGTCTTATCTGTGGCGAGACATCGCACACACGTGTCATGGTGACGTCACGTCAGGCCTGAATCACGCTATTAAAGTCTTCTACACCGCTCACATATTAAATACAAGTTCTAAATGTGAACAGTCGGAGCTCGGCCGCTCCCCTTTACACCTCGCTTGGCAGAATCTCCCTTTGCTAAACTGCTGACCCCGACGACCTGGTAAAGGTTTAGATAAAAGTTATAATTAATATTTTGACTTTTGTGTCCGTATTGAAGCTATTTTAATACGATATCAATCAAATCGGTTGATATCATTCACGTCGCGTAATATTAATAATATGAACAAAGAATTACAATTATACATAAGAATTATTCGATAAAAATCGATCTGATGATGTTATTACTTCGGTAATGTTGAAAAGGGAACCGCACGGATACACCCTTCGAATAATAATGGCGTGATACTTCAGTTCAGCTTTTTAAACGACAGTGTTGTATAAAATAATATCGATAACTATTTTACAGACGACTTGCCTCTGAAAGCGACATCTATCGGCGCTCGCGAGTATTTACCGCTATCTGATCTCAGATGATAGCGAGATAAATGCTCAGCCGAAATACAGGGGACTTGAGGACAGGACAAAAAGGTACGCAGGGGACTGTTGTATGCAGTACGTAGACATTGATTTTAAGTTTTGATAAAACTTAGTTTTGTAAATATAATTTGTCAATTTTATAAATTTTACCAACTGTCTTGGCTGGCAGGCTATGTCGTTAAATAGCCGTTTAATTTGTTTTGTTTGTTTGGTTGAAAAACGTTAAAGAGTTAAAAATATATACTTTATATCAGTAATGACCATAAATATTTCGCTTGACATAATTAGCTATGCTAATTAGCATTTAAGAGAATTGCTTGTATCGCACAAATTAACACTCGAAATCCGAGAACAAACATTTTTCTGTCACATAAATATATCTAACCTGGGAATCGAACCCGAGACCCTTCGCTTCGCAAGTATGGTCTACGAACTACTACGTAGTTATCAAACGTGTACAATGGTCGGTGAATTAAATTTAAGTTCCATTGAATCAGGACGTATTTAAATATTAATACGTTATCCTTAACTGGCGCCTTGTGGCATAAACCGGCAGCGGCATTCGCAAAGGCTAGCGCGACACTGTTATTTAGTACCGACCGCTACCACGCTACCACGCCACCGGTCACCACCGCTCACCACCATACTATAGCGATCCGACTTTGTATTCTTCAGTTTTCCATTAAAGACTTATTTCAACCGAGAAAATTGTTCGACGCGTCGCATTTTTCAAGACAAGTGGGCAATAACAAACGTCATGTACTTATATCGAGAAGAATGGTTTCTTATCCTGGCCGTTATTCAAGTGTTGGGCATGTAAATGTGGCATGAAAAAATTAAGGATACCTCCATAATCAATTTGTTAAAAAAAATAGAATATAATAGAATCGAATAGGAACAATTTCATGTTAAAATTGTAGCTGCTCCTGATTTTTTAAATTCATAATTAACTTAATAATTTGCGTAATTTACTTCAGTTTTTGAGTTGATTTTCTTTTTCAAATTACAATTTTACATAAATAATTTATTTTAATATTAATTACATATGTAAACCATCGGATTGACCACGTTAATTAATATAGACGATCCCTTAACACGTTGGTATGGTGTTACAATGCTTGCGAAGCGGGAAGTACCTTATTCGATTCCGGAGCAGACATCTGACATATTTTTTTCATATTCTAGTCGTAAAAGTTTGTCATCACTTATCAATTTACTTATGTCCATAACACCAACAACAGGAATCCATAAATTGTGTGTGGACTACACGAACACATGTGAAGAACTACACGCCAGCGAACCTTCGAAATCCCAAGAACACTCCGATAATATGAAAGTACAAAATCCCTTACAATTGGGTAAGGCACGAAGCCGTCTAATCCGTAGCCCGTTATCAGTGTGCCGCAGAGCCCGAAGACCGCATTGGTCCCGAACTAATTACAAATAAGTGTACCCAGATTGGATCTGCCGCGCCGTCCTGCTCCTTACGTAAGATCCACTAAATCGCACAACCATTGCGGTTGGGAACCGCCCGTGTTTGAACATTGTTGATATTCCATATTGTAACGAGTTTTCAAAATTTCAAATGCCTTTCGACATCCGCCCATGGCTGACTGGTAGAATGCCATCAGGCATTAAGATTTTGCCCTTGTATACCCTAGTTTTAGGTGTTACAATATAAATAAATAAGTACAACATCGATGATGGGCATATTTAAGACATCTCGAGACTATCGAAAGCCATTTGGGGGTTTAGTTAATTAGTAGTTAATAGGTTAAGTTTCTGCACTGGTATTTGACACTAATCCCGCCGCGTGTCTCTATTGAAGCAGCGTATGCTCTAGATTAGACCTCTTCCATTACCAGTAGACCAGTAGATACTGCTGTTCCTATGACAGAATATTCACCATTCTGATTCTCAAGAATAGTCTTACATTTCACGTATTTTTTTATATGTATATTTATGTTATTATTCGCCCAACGAGCAACTACTCGATGGCAAGCAATCTTTGTCGCCCATGGTCATCAGCACGGGCGTCACCAGGATTACTATCAGGGAGGTGCATTTGCATCTGCACACATTATGCTATAACTACGAGTAATATAAAGTCTAGAATTAGGCACGTGTAACTTTATGTATGTATTTTATTTACTGACAGAGGAGTGCAAGTACACCCCCTTGCACCCTGCTGCCGGCGCCCTTCGACAGCAACCCCATCGGCATCACTTGCGTCGCCAGCGCCAGTGGCCCCACCAGAAACACGACAATTGGGGTCAGAATTCTAGGCCGTCCCAATACCGCTAACTCCACCAATTACATTGACAACGAAAATGTCTATTACTTATGATAAACTTGATAATATGAGTTAAACTGTGTGGCCACTAATAGCAACAATTTTGACACAGTGCCGCAACTAATAGTATGTACAATTAGCCAATTTAAGATAGTTTACCACAAAAAACGAAGTCACAGCCACATTAGGATGTCGTGAACCCATTGAATATTTTTAAAGCCGTTAAGAGTCCTTAATTTGTAAACAAAACGATTGCCAAAGATTTTATCCAATTCTTTACTTGTGGACTCGGCGTTTACAACTTTGAATAAGATTTCTATTAAATACTACCATTTAGTTTTTTTTTATTGTGTTCGATTTCGGTAATAAGCCTTATCGGCTTATTAAAAAAATTGATATCAATTGAGATGAGTATCAATTTAAAGACAAGTTTTCTTTTGTCAGTTGACGACGCGGATGGCACAATGGTTAACACGCCGGATCGCCGTTCCGAGGGTTCTGGGTTCGATTCCCAGCCAGGCGGAAATTTGAATGATGAATTTAAATTTCCTTTCTTGGTCTGGGTGTGTGTGTTCTTGTCTTGTGTTGTCCATGGCACCCACGACACAGGGTATCCTAGTGTGGGGCTATGAATGTGTAGCCTTATTTATTTATTTTATTTAGTTATTTTTTCGTGGTTAGGAATTTGTTTTTATAATACAATCACGGTTCTTTTTTAAAGAACAATCACGGTTATGTAGGACGCAATAATAAACGGGTACAACAAGCAACAGTATCACGACTGTACCGCGACTGCAGCGCTACAATAAGTCGCCGCGGACCGCCCTTAACTACCCGCAAATGATTCTCAAAGGATAACAATTCGCAATTCCAGCTAACGATTCCTGAGCTGACCTACCGCTCAAAATACCAAATATAGAATCGTTCATAGGTCAGAAGCATGGTGTGTGGTGTACGTCCGCTACACAGTATACACCGCACCGGTATAACTCAGAGCCGGCACAAAGGGCGCGTCGTGAGCGGCCACGTAAATAATTAGAGGGAGCTAATTAAACGTAAGTACCTGCTTGTGGGGCCGACTGCACAGCGAACGACTGACGTTTAACCTGTTGTTATGAAACCGTTATTAATGTTAATTAATGATTAATGTTTGCCATGATAAACTGTGTAGATCAACTGTGTACAAATGCACAATCATATTATTTGAAATAAATAATAATAATTAATCATGTTTTAATCATATTCACGCTCAGTTGTACGTAGTCATACTCACGTGGACTTCAAAAGATTACCACCCTATATATACGTTTTTGGCTAAAGATGTTTTATACAGTATAAATTGTTGTACAAAATAGTTACAAGACTAGACTAGACTAATTTATTATTGGACTGGAGTGGTTAATCAATTAGCCAACGGTGTTAGAACGTTAGTTAGTTCATTAGTAGGTATGAGAACTGGGGCACGGAGTGTCAGTGACAGTTTGTCCTGTTAGTAGTTGTTATTAAGAGTCTTGTTCTAATTCGGTCACAGATGTGTTGCTAGTTGCTATATACCCTTGAGGACTGTGATGGTCGCCTCTAAAAAGTGTAACCGGCTCCACACCTTTCTAACCAGAACACAATCGCTGTTAAAACAATTATAACTCTATATAATGTAAAAATGGTACTAAGTAGCTAACGTGGCGGGTGGTAGTACTACCCCGGGCGAACACTAGGGTCTACCACCTATTATTAGTATTGTTAATCTCCGGTTAGTTAAAACGGTGTCGCCCGACCACGAACAAATGCGGTAATGCGCCGCTCCGCTAGCTGTAACGTGGCATTTTAGAAGCCCTTGTAAATCCGCTGCGAGCCAAATAGGAACCCATTAGCTAATGAGGATTTTTGGCTATTTTATTGATCACATTATTATTAATAATATATTATATTAATATAAAGTAAGAATTTTGAAGAGAGATAGGCTTTTAGTAAGAAGAAAGTACTCTGGTTTTGCTAGATTTGACCCGAATACAACTGGCGCCATTTTGTATCATAATGCTCAGTCCTAGCAGTTACTGAGTGACTGACAGACATCGCACAGCCGAAACTACTGAACAAAACAAGCTGAAATTTGGCATGTATGTTCCTTTGGGAGTGTAGAGGGATTATTCCACTTTGCCCCACCAAGGCGCCCCACTGGAGGGGCAGAGTGGAGCGCTTTAAAATTCGCAGTGGAATCTGCCCCACTAAATCGATTTATTGGGGTAGATTCCACACGATACCCATATCATAGTAAAACTCTTATCATTGATTTGAAACTTCCAAAGCGGTATGTACTTGCGAAAAATTTCGTAGTGTATAAAAGTAAAAAAATACAACGTTTTCCTGAAACGGAAGTTGCGTTGCAATATTTTCTAACAACGTCGGATGTAACAACATCCTTTGCTATTCTTAGGCTTTCAGTTTGGAAATAAGGAAGATAATTATTATTGAACTTAAAATGATAAAAATAAATAAACACAAAAATAAATTCCTGTTATCGATACATAGATAGATGGTAGTTCAAAAAGGTGTATATTTTTTAGAATAAAATAAAACCTAATACTTTATCGTGGTCCTTTTTCAGCCGCGATAAATGATAGCCAAAGGGCATAAATTCGACTTTCTCCAAGACTATGAAAATTAGCCTTACGCGGTGCTTTAAGCTTTAAGCTCTTCTCGAAACAGTAAGTTAAACAAATGTACATTCGACTGCAAATACTACCAATCATACTCAAAACATCCTATCTACAGATACGGACCAAGCTAAACTGGACTTTACTGAAGAAGGATATAATCCAAACTTGTTTATCGCCTGTAATTACTACATATGAATGTAAGCGTATTGAAATTTGTGTTTTAGGTTGTTAAAGTTAGGGTTTAAATTTAAATGAAGCCGGGAAATTAACTTAAAGGATTAGATTAGATAAAAGTCGAGATGCTCCGTATAAGGGACCCACGAATGCTCAGGTAATGTCGGTATAAAGTGCCGTATCATTACCGCGTGATACACTGATAGGCGGTTAAAGATTTTTATTGAGGGCTTCTGGTTTTGGTTGGTAGATAAAATATAATTTATGGCGCTCGAAGAGTTATTCTAATTACGTTTAATGGCATAGAAATGTTAATACGGGTTGCTTAACTGTTGCGGATTGTAAACGACAAATTCCATAGGATTCGCAACGAATGGCGCACTGTAATTATAGTGCGCCATTCGTATGCAATTGCATTTTTTTACCATGCTTCTTGGCTGCAATAAACTGTTAATTTAAGAAATAATTTGGACTTCATGTTCACATCCAGACATTACCAGATCCAGACACAACCAGACATCCAGGCATCCACAAATTAACTAGTTTCTAACACGCACATACTTTTTTTTAATTTAGTGGTGCGTTACGTATTCGGACCAAGGCCCTTCTGCTCGTAAGTCCAACCTACCAAAATAGACCGACGGCTGCTGAACTGATTCAAAACTGGCTAAATTCGCACCCACCCGCCTCCTCTTCGGGAGTTCAGCGTTCGAACCACTAGGAAATGGCTGCTATACATTTTCTTATAGTATATTATACTCGAAGTGTAGTTCTGTATTGAATCCGATAGCGTTACAACTCAACATTATATTAAGCTGAGTATTGCCCGCTAACAAATCAATTTCGTCCGCGCTCACATGGTGGGCGTCGTTAATTGCTCGTTTTTGATCATATTGAATCTGTGGTGATTTATGGCTTATTGTTCATCATGCGCACTGCAATTAACTTGTAAAATTAATAAAACACACTCATATTTAATAAATTGTTGCAAATTGTAACATTAAACGTTCCAACTTATTATAGGTTAGACCTCGATATATTTTAATACAGGACAGGATTTAAGTAGTAGGATCTGGTTTGGTAGTTACCTAAATCTATAATGAGGTATTACCAACTAATCAATTGAACCAATTTATCAATTTTCTGGAAGGAAACATCTAGACGGCTAGCATTATACCGATCTGACAAGAAGTCAGCAAGTTCATAACGATATTTTATAAAGAATCTTGCCACTGTACCACAAAATTAATGTAAACACATATTTCTACTCACATGCTACAAAGGCCAAACCCGTTTATCAACGATGATGGGTAAAATTTTATGGTATTTCCAATAAGTTACCATACCAAGCTACTGGACATAATCTTAACAGATGATAAATCGCTCGCTCCGTCACGGGTTGACTCGTCAAAATGAACTTATTTGTCAAAGTTAGATGACAGGAACGCGATAAGGAAAGCAGGAAATTGAAATCTGTATCACTGGACGAAAATCTGAGCGCGGCCATCTTGGATGCTAATCGTCCGCCCGTGATTTGAATATGGAACTCTTTATTCGTAAATGGTCTTTTGGTTTTTTCTCTGCATGTTGCCAGTTAATGCATACTTTCGATGCCGGAAATTACTTTTTTGTTTGGTGTAGTTATAATAAATAATATAATATATAACGTTGACGGATTTTATACATAAAAATATAGTTAATGTCAATCCTATCTGCTAACCCTGCGACTGTGACTATGACGTCGGAGGTGTTTAATTTTATTAATGGCATGACTGTTATTTATCTATTATTTATTATTCAGATTTTCTATTTAATATTCCAATTATTGCAAAATATTGTGTAAAAATAAAGTGTAAACTAAACGTAACGTAAAAATTTAGTATAAACTCAATAATATTCAGAGAAAATATTTTGTTACATAGAGTACCTAATAGGCATAATTTGTTAAATGATTGCCCTAAAACTCTAATCAATACACCCTTCGCCAACTACATACGTCTAAAACCCAACGATCAGTTCCTAGACCCTAACTAGAGCACTGCTATCATTTTTCGCTCCACATAAACATTGCACAGACAAGGCAAAGCAACCGCCATTACGCCAGCGCATTAAAATTCAAATAAAGCTAAAAAGCCTGCGTCCGCGTCGAAATAGCGAAATAATTGCGACGTGGAGCCTTAAATCGGTACGTCATTTGTTTATTAAGGCCCTCGCCGCTCGCCCTTTTAGCATAAATACGCACTCGTAGCAACCCGACTGCCGCATGGACTTACCCGTAATAGACAAGGTAACCGGTCAATGCTGACCCATATTTATGTTTTATAGGAAAATTAAATCCTTACAATAAACTTTTTTGACGTGACAACGTCTTATAATTCGATAGAGCCGGTGGCACGCATGAAAAAACATGACTCATGCGTCGTTACCGTCGTTACCGTAACGGCGTAGCAATCGGCCTTTGCGTTCGGCAGCGTCCGACATCCGTCTCTCTCCTACTTGAGTGAGCGATGCGTCTGCGTGGACAGCTGCTATACTATAGTACATTTATATGTTTTGATCGAGTATCAAGTGCAGTGAAAAGTGAATGTGGTGTCAATTGTTTATAGCAAAGATAATTACAGCCATAAAGGTAATGATTCTTTCGATATTAATTATATATTCAGTGATATATTGTCGAATATTCGTGCTTTCATCATTAAAATGAATAGCATCGGTCCGCAAGTGCAGCGATTGTAGGTTATGCTATAATTGACATTGACAAATCTATTAAACAAATGAAATTAAATTTTTCTTTTGAAAAATGCTACCATTCCATCAGTATTGTCTTAAGACGTTGTCACGTTCAACTATCGTCAGTAAACCGACTTTACAGACAACCATTTTTTTTTGTTAGAACTTAAATATCAACACAATTTTACACTAACTTTTATGGGTAACTTAACTAGGTAACTAACTTAAGGTAAGGTTTGAACATTATGAACAATATAAATTTGAAAATTCTCAATCAAGATTTTAAATATTACACAGAGTAACATTTTTTGATTTATGTTCCATATTCAAGTTCTATTCAGCAAATAATCACACGGCTGTCAGCATATAAACAGATTTCAAGCCTGCCATTATCGCAGCACGAATTTAATAAAATAAAAGCACAGCTGTGATACAAGCCATTACGGCGGTTTGCCTTACAAAACTGATAAAACGATATTGTTAAACCGTCGGCGATGGCATTCCATACCACAAAAGTACCAGGCGAGCAGACCGCGTAGAGAAGTGGCTGTGCTGTCCACTTGTCATCGGACACGCGCGCGCGCATAAATCTGACGGCGACATTCTTTGTACCGCACCGCTGCTATGCGCTCCTGGTACCAGAATGTGCACGGGAGTTTTCATCTTACAGTCAAGGTTACTTTAGTTTATTTATTGAGTTTAATAAAATTGAATTTCGATTAATGTGCTTCATTTGATATTAGAAAAAACCGCAAGGATAATTCATTGTATGATATTTCAATAAAGAATAGAAATCCTTTGTTTCCTCCAAAAAAATGAGTTTGTCACTCCTAAAGAGTTAATTAGCAAACACTTCAGTGTTGTAGAAATCTGCCTTAATTAACTAAGTATAATATTTTTATTAACTACTTGTAAACCCGCCCTCGCTTCCCTTCGGGAAACATGTCCCTTAGTGCGAAAATTCGGAAATTGTTAGGCGTGATTTAAACCACGGAATACAGTCTGTATTCCGTGATTTTAACTATCATAGCTTTTTTATTTATCAATCGGTTAGATTGAAATAAAATAAACGCTAAATGTTAAGTGAAAATCACACCCAATTCGGTTAGGCCATATCTGAGATTAGCGCGTACAGAACCACAGACAAACAGATAATAAAACACAAAATTCTAAAAATGATTGTTTTGAGTTCTAAGTATTATGTTATTAAAGCCCCCAATGATGTTGTAATTATAAGCTCATTGAAAGCCCCCAGTAAAAAAATCTCATATATCTTCCGTGTACAAACATTGATTCGTTACAATATTATTATTTGTTAATATAGATAAATGGTTACATCATAATATTAATACTTAATAATAAGGATTACTCAGTGGTTGTAAATATATTATACCTAATCGGATAGCTCACGGTGATTGAGTAAACTAATGCCCGCGAGCTGGAACAAAGGTTAAGTGCATCCGTTGTACCGTCGTAATGGTTTGTCCCATAACGATTGCCCCTTGATTAATTCATCTAGTAATAGATATGTTTTAGCAATATTCTCAAATACGGAATTTTATAACCTTACCACTGAATGAATTTACAATTAAATGTCAAAAAAATCTGGTAAAAATCATTAATGAAACTGCCCCAGTTAGACGATGCGATAGCGCCGCGCGGCGGCCGCGCGTTAATAGTTAACACTACAAACAAATAACAGTGTCATGTGCTCTTTGTCGCAAATTACATAGATCATAAACATACACAATTACGCGACGAATTACGAACGCGTTACTTTTTGCAAGCCTTACTTTTCGCCCATTTAGAGGCTTGGCTTTTCATGACATCTGATAACTTTTTAAGAGTGAAAGCATTTTGAGCTTTTAGTCTTGGTCTAATTGAAATAAAATCTTTTTAGTGGGATACAAAATATAACAAGATAAAAATGATCAAGACCCGAAAAAAATATTATCTAGAATTAAATATTAGATAATTATTCATTAAATGTACCCTACAGCCCCATGCCCCCACTACACCTTAGCAGGGAGATAATACCCTGAATTCTCCAATTAGATCGACCACGATAAAATGTTTTAAAAGTGTAACTTAGGACTCGGGTAGTTGACAAATTTTATTGATAAACAAGCCCACCAACAAAATGTAACTTAAGTATTTCGCAAAAGAGGGGTAGGGGGAGAAAAAGTGTGTTGCGCAATCGTCTGATAAATTAAAAAGGGATATGTAGGTACAGTGCGTTAGCCAAAATTTCCATAACTATACGAAATACAAATAACAGACAGACGAACCAAGATTGTATCTATAAAATATAACAACAATTATAATTATAATCAACTGTGGTATAAAGTTGTAAATAAATGTATAAAGCCGAGTGCACAACCAACAATCAAATTTAATGTGCAACAGCACATAGAGATGCGCAAGTGCGCCCACGCCGCAGCCTACTCCCACCATACGAAGGGTGACCACAAATTAAAATATAAATAAACCCTAACACACACATACCTCCGCACTCGTACTCGCACTCATTCCCTGTGTCGCGGGTGGCATGGACTACACAAATAACACATAAGTAAGAGCCTATTCACTGTTAAAAAATCTAAATGTTCTCTTCATTCTAAATAGTAAAATAAAATATTTACCCTCAGCTACTGTTGGTTGGTAATGTAATTGACAGTAAATCTTTTTTTTATAGACTTAACAAAGCAAAAGAGCATGCAGCACCACACTTGTAAAAAGACACAGAATCACAGAACAAACTCAAATCGGGTCTAGTAAGGTTAGTCAAGTTAGCAGAGGGCGTTATTACCTACTCACCAAACTGAAATAACGTTAAAAGAACGGATTGTCCGCAATTATCCCGTAGTCCTGGTCGCTCTACCGTACCGTGCACGATTTTTCCTACCAATCAATAAAACGATCGCCGCTCGAACAATCGAACCTTCAATATTACATTATGTTATTTCGCAATTTGCAACTTTACAGACTAATGGGGTGTATTTGATGTGAAAACCTTTAATAAGTCATAAATAATACGACAGACATATGACTCAATTTATATGTTAACTAGTTTTCACTCGCGGCTTTGCCCGCGTGGTGGTCAGAAAATGATAAACTACCGTTCAAATTATCTTCACACTTCACTTAAGGAGCGACATTAGCCGCCGTCGCTTATGAGCACTTGAGAATGAACTGTTCTTCGAACATAATCTAAATACAGATAGATTAAGATTAGCGGTCCTGAAAAATTATAACCTGTATAAATACAAACGTATAAACGACTTTTGTAGTTTATGAGACTGCGTCGACAGAGTCGAAGGTATCACAAGGTTTAAGTGTTTGTATGTGATATAATATATTATGTATGTGAAGACTACGTAGAATCAATTCAAATTTGGGTATAGGAACTAACAATCGTGAGTACCCGTTGCATTTAAAATGTTTACCTTGCTAACCAGTTGTTACATAAGCCGATCCGGGTTTGATAAACGAGGGAGACCCCTCCGGGATCGCGGAGCGCCATCTCCCGGCGGGCGGGCGGAGCGCGTCACGCGCGTGACGTCACTCGAGTGAGCGATGCGTTGAGCATTATTGCGGGTTAAAGGATTAGCCGTTAACGTTCACTTTTACAGGGTGTTTTTGTTTTGGAATTTATTTTTTAATCTTTATTTTTTATTTATTGCTTCGTTTATTTCAATAAACCGACTTTAAGCGGAATTTATGGGTTGGTAGGCTGTGAAGATTTTATAGGGTTTCTACACTAATAGGAACCTCACCGTTGAAAAGTCCTAACAATGGTGTTTGATGATATAAAACAGGTTATTAATTACAAATATATTTTAATTAGTATTTGCTATATAACAAATATTTAGAATTTAATTATCACTTGCTTCGGTAAAGGACAACATCGTGAGGTAACCTGAGAGTTCTCCATAGTGTTCTCAAAGATGTGTGAAGTCCGCCAATCCGTACTTGGCCAGCGTGGTGGACTACGATCGGCCTGTACCTACGCATACTTACATACAAGCGGTCTGCCCTTTGTAAACCTTAATAAGGTTCTAGTTGCCGAAATAAAAAGACTTAGAATTTCTATTTATTTCTGCACATTAAAATTATATTTTTGAAACGTTGACGTTGATAAGTGCATCACACTGTATGTGATGGCCGTTAAGGTGCTCTTCGCAAGCCCTTATTAATAATAATATGAAGAAAGCTACGCGAAATCTGATCGAAAACTAACATAATGGATCCGCTCGGATTCCTGTACAACCTCCCCGGCAAATATGCATCCCGGTTAATATTTATTTAATAAATGATGTATCTATGCAGTCATTTGATATGCTATTGCTATGAAGCGCTCATAGCCTGGCGGCTTGCGTCGATCTCAAGTGATCGATAAAGTTAAGCAACAGCGGGCGCGGTCGGTAGTTGGATGGGTGACCGCTAGTGGCAAAAATTTCTTGAGCGCTTCCGTGCTTCGGAGGGCACGTGTACCCCGAACTGCGCGCAAAGTGAAAAATAGGTTCAAGGTTATTTTTTTTATGATGAGTACCCCGAACTGCGCGCAAAGTGAAAAATAGGTTCAAATATGTGTCGTGAATTATTAATAATTACTACTAAAAGTAATAAATATTCACATTTACCAAAACATGTGGTTATTATTAATAATTTTGTAAAAATATTAATAATTTTCAATTAATCAGATAAGTACCAATTTCGGATGATTTTAAAATTTTTCTCAGAAACTACTGGTCGTACACGAAAAATGTATAGAACAAAAAATGTAGTTTTTCTCATGACCTATAACTTTTGTTTGAAACATTTTTCTCTAAAATATATATTTACGGCAATACATGCGAAAAATGTCGAAAAATTCGATTTTTTGCCCTTTTGACCTTGAGCATCAAATTTGCGGGTATTTTGACTATGATATTCTTGATCAGCACGTCAAAATACATAAGTATACCAAATTTCAGATCGATCGGAAGTATGTTCTAAACGGAAGTTTATCCAAGAACTGATAAGCTTATTGTACCGCGATGTTTTCTTTCACCGAACCATTATGTAGTGATAAACATTCATTTATAATAATGGACATACGTAAAAAATTCGAGTGTAATACGAATAATTTTCATTAAGATACAATAAGGCAGTCCTAAATATGCATATGTAACACAATCGAAAACAGATCTTGCGTCGCCCAGGGATACATGTTAAACAAACACTCGGGCAATCGTTGCACTAACATCTCTACTAAGCTCAGATTTATAAAAAATATACCTTCAATACATTATTGAATTATCCACGAGCAAGATTTGCGATAACAGTACCTACATACTAAGAGCAAATTAATATTTTGCAACGAAATTAATGTAATTAGACGTAAGTTTTATTATTATTATTTACTTTTTTACTTTGTTGTCTTTTTCTTTTTTAATATTTTGGAATTTGATTGCAGTTGGAGACCGCCCACGAATCTCACGATAGAGATGCAAGGAAAACAGGATAAACGAGGTCGGTAAAAAATAATAAGAAAGTATAAACTCTTATCTATTGTTTTTTCAACAGTAGGTACTACTATTTTTTATTTTCGCAACCGTGATTCAGTGTGTATCGTGTGTTATCGTGCAGGAACAACAAGGTGTACAAGGAAGGATAATAATCGAATTTATTATATTGGTTTTATTTTGCCATCATTTTGGCACCTGACATAACTGCTGCGCATTTATTTTGCTTCTCAAGATAAATTATTATTATGATGTAGCTCTTTTTGTATCTTTAGATTGTTCAAGAAAATATTAATTAACATCTTAATAATTTACAATAATTACTTATGTACAACAGTACAATCACAAAGTTATGGAACAGAACAGTAGTGTACTCTTCCTTTGCTCTATACAACTCTATGGCAATGTATTTATGACATTCACAATCTGTGAAAAAGCTAATGTCAATCCTAACAAAACTATGTCAAAGTTGTCAGTTTTAATTCTAAATTTCGAGTAATAACATAACAAAAACACCAGCGATTCAATTTATTGAAATAGATCCATGTCCTCCGTTTACTTCTATTTCCAGTAAAAGACTTCATAATGGCCGAAAAGTAAGTAGTTATGACTATACCGATCACTAATCATCTCAGTACATTTGTTGATGTCAACATCTATAGGTCCTCGTTACATAAATAAATAAAGATTTCACTGAAAAATTGTAAACAAATATACATTACTTCATCGTATAACAACCAGCATAATTATCTATTTTGTTACTTCAAACCTGTAATCTATGTAATTGTTAATATCTTTACTGTCGATGTGTTTGGTTCCGCATTTTATTAATTATGTAGATTACTTGGGCCAGATTGTCCAGAAGTAACCAGTTATTCGCCAACTGCGAATGTCAGAGTAGTAAATTATCGTAATATACTTAATATAATTTCCTTGTACTATGCCCAATAGTCGCGTTTGAAGTCGTCAAATTTAACAAACGCTAATATAGTACATACTAAAAGGAATAATAAACTAGACTTCCGAATATGTTTTAGAGGTCACAATATCAGGTATAAAGTAATGAGAATGACCCTGTTGTATATCTTTGTGTATAATGTTAATATGTCAAATGTTAATATCTAAATAGTTGAAGTATAAATTCCTATGTATGTCAATTAGATTATTCATAATAACAAACTTACATACATAAAGACTAAGTGATAAGGTATCTTTGTAGTTTTTGCTGTACAATGTTTACATTGCATATTATCTTGATATCTGAATTTTGCTTATCACTTTTTCCAATTGGTTTACAATAAGTTATTGTATAATAAAATGAATTCTGATAAAAATAATTACCTAGGTTGGTTACGGACCATTATGTTAATTTTAATATAGTATATTTTTATTGAAAATGAAAATGTTTTTACTTATTCACCTAACAAAAAAGTATGATTTAGCCTCAATGTACTAAAAATAGGTGTAAGTGGTTGCGGCCCAGAACTTTGATTTGGTGCATTTGGCTAATTATTTTTTAAGGGATATACCCTATACCTAAAGTTGACTATTTCATTTATAAAGAAAAAAATATATTATTATTTAATTAATATTATTTTATTTAAAATTTATTTTTTTGATGATAGACTTAAATAGACGAGGTTATTTTAACCCAAAAACTTGTTCAAATATGATGTCATAATTTTAGGTTGCTGGGCTCCAATTTAATGATTTTAAAAATTGTCTTGGGCCGGAGTGTCCTAATATTTTTGTCCTTAAATTAGGTTGTTGGGCCTTACGAGGGTATCATAGTATCAACAGTGTGTTTGTGTGTGTATTTGTATCGTCATGATCTTTTGATAGGCAATGAATCAATTACATACTTCAATTAATAACGCTGACCATAAAATTTTATTTCGAATTGAGTGTGGTGACATACATAGATAAATTAGAAACCTTATCACAAAAAGTTCTATTTGATGTTATCAGAAATGTGCTTTTAAAACATTGCACAAACTCTTACAATATGACCATTTGGATATTACAAAACTATTGTACTCGTAGAATAAATCTTTTATTACATTATCTATTTTACTTAAATTTATATATTCGTTTTGTAAATAGATTATAAAAGACTTTTTTATTATGGTAATACTTAAATGGAATCTGTTTTCTTCTTGGCCTATACCAAGTTAGTGATAGCTTTAATGTTACTGATATCAATGTGGTGGCCCCTATTAAAGGTCTGCACATTACATCCACTCAACTTATAACTCCAATTCAGATCATTGAGCATTCAAATATCAGCTTTATTTCATGTCAGTTATGATTGAATTTTCGGTCAGATTGGAGTTGGGAGTCGGTATGACAATGCCAGAAATGTTTTCCCATTATTGAAGTGGAGTTGAATCAGAGTTGAGTGGATATAATGTGTACAGACCTATATTCGTTGGGTCTCCTCTGGTCAAGGTTTTAGAGAACTTATAGCTTCATGGTCTAACTAGAAAATATCATTGTACAGGAGTGATGTTGGTATGAGCGACACAATCAGCTCCCCACAAGAGGAGAAGCCATCTGGCAATTGGTGGGACTCATGGATATCGTCAGCCAAAAACAAGGTAGGTTTATTGATTTATTTATTTACGCTTTTTTGCATAAACCTAAAACTAGGTAGTTACATACAGGTGGACTTAATGTCTAATTCTCAACCGGTCAACCCATTGGTGTAGGCGAGTTGTGATAGGTGGCAACAATAATAAAAAAAGTAAGAATAATTATGACAACAATATATTATATTAATATCACTTTCCCACCTATAGCATATATGTCATATGTAATGTATATACACATATAAGTATGTATGTTCTCGGGTTGTGGATATTAGTGATGTGTTATTTGTGTTGACTATGCCGCCCGCGACAATGGCATTTTAGTGCAGGGATATGAGTGTGTCAACATTTATTTAATTTATAATTTTCTATTCAGTATTTTTCTTAGCCATTTCTGCATACATCTACGTACTTAGCCATTTATACCTTATATTGACCCACATAATGTCCGCAGTCAGCAGAGGTGTACTCCATGGTGAAAAAAGACCTGGACGAGATTGGGTCTGCTGTCAAGAGTGAGGCCAGTCATGTGTTGAGTTCCACTTCTAATGTCATCGGCAAGACTTTAAAGGTAAATATAATTAAATATATTCAAACTGTCAGTAATTTCCAATCTTACGCTTATTTATTCATAGAAGTTTGGATTATTTTGGCGATATGAAACTTGGTATGATAATATGATCTGATATCGTGGTATGATATAATGATATAATATTGGCTGAAGCTTGAATTAATATTGGCTGGTCAGCCACCAAACAACTTGTCATACTCCGCTTGAACCTTCAAAGCCAATAATTTATTTGTTTTCTTTTATTTTTTCTGGCCGGCAACACATGGGTGATGTGTTTGGTGTTACTCATCCATGCTTGCTGGCCGTTTGCATAAAAAAAAATAATGTTCCGTAATTAAATTTCAGTTGGATGTACCAGAGTCTCCAGCAAATGTCATGAAAAAGAGTCTGAGCAGTTTCATAGGTAAATATTTTGAACTAAGCGTGTAAACTTTAGCTTAGGGTACGGTTAGTTACATATATTGTAACTAAATTTAGTAAAACATACTTTACATTACGCCATCTTTTGACCAAAATTCGACATTAGTAATGATGATCTAAGGTCGTGTAAGTCTAACCGGTATTCGGAAACCGAGCATCCGAATCCTAAATTCCAAGTATTCGAATACCTGAGTACCATCTACGTATTCGATACGCCTATGTTTTGGCACACCACTGTGCGAAAATGTTGAATGCCCCAGGTTTAGTTAAAACTGTATGCACCAATGATATTATAAGTAAAAAAGAAAAAATATGTCACTGTAATTATCTTTCGCTTCCATAGTTACAGTAATGTCATCGGAGCGGAACCAAAAGTGTTACTCGCGTTGTATGAACTAAACGCATCTATAGTCAAAATAACTTTGATATGTACGATGAATATATTTTTTGATGTTTTCAGGCCAAGTGAGCACAGTTTTGAACCCAGAACCTGATGATGAAGACGATACAGAAGTTATTTTGTCTTCCGGAGACACAACTATGCTCTCCACATACAAAGTAAGTAAAATTCAGTGTATACAGTCATTACTTGTTTATTTATTAGTGATACAGTAATGAAATACTCTGAAGAACTGTTTGGTTTAATACCCGTGGTTTTATTTACTAAACTTAATCTTTCTACTTACTTTACATACATAACTATATAAATGCCCACCCACAAAATAGAAAATGTTCACCAGAGCCGATTAACTTTTCCGATTTAAGAACATAATGTATGGAAATAGGTTCATTTTAACGCTATGAAAAAGATTCTATTTGTCAAATGTCAATAAGAACATATTTGTCATAGGTGTAGGTTACAACGTTTCCGCCTTTTTGCGTCGATTCGATATAGAAACTGATCTTATATGATCTTAGAATAATAAACAATTTGTTTCATCACTATACCAAAGATATTGTCACAGCCGTGGGCAGGGGATATATCATGCATCAATATATGTACATTGTATTGTGCCTTTCATTTAAAAATATGCATTGATACCTATATTATGTCTATATTGCGGTGTGCAATCAATAAAGAGTTTAAATAAATAAATATGTTAATTTTGACTGAGTATATTTCTAAAGACAACTCGTACTTGTAACTTAGATAATGTCAAATGTCCATAACTAAAGCTATAGTCATGGAAATTTGATGGCCTACATAATAATTACACAATAATTATTGTCTTAGGTACTTGCCACTTTGCTCGCAATCGTTTCAACTTCATGCATAATAAACATGTTTAAGAAAACAATATAGAAATACACTTGGGTATATATTTGGGTAGATTTTTAAAAATTTCGTTTACTGAAATGAATCTAGTGCAAATTATGCTTACTAGTGTTTAATACAATTATATTCGTTTAACAGAAAGAATTGGAAGCCCTACAGCGCGTAGACGCAACATACATAGTGCCGGCATACAGTCCAGAGTTCGAGGCCTGGCGGTCCAGCCTGGAGGCCACGGAGACTGTCATCACACCGTCCTCAGCTGTCAGGAAACTGGAGACCAACCCCGTGCTGAAGGCCCAGTACGAGAAACTGGTGCCTGACGCAGTGTCTCATGAGGAGTTTTGGGAGAGGTTAGTATATTATTACTGTTAATTTTTTTTTTTCAACGAATCCTTTTTTTAAATTGGTGAAAAACATTGTTATTTATTTGTTAAAAAAATTAATTAGAACGGGTACCCCCATTTACACTAATTAAACAGAAAAATAAATCACAAAATTCTGAAAAAATTAAATTAAAAAAAAAGAATTAACAATCACTCAAAATCAGTTGTCACGAATACAAAATGATTAATGTCAAATGTATTACACGACATTATTATCATCACTACATAGTATAAAACAAAGTCGCTTTCACTGTCCCTATGTATGCTTGGATCTTTAAAACTACGCAGCGGATTTTGATGGGGTTTTTTTAATAGATATAATGATTCAAGAAGAAAGTTTATATGTATAATATATTAAAGTTTTTCGCAAAATGAAAAATAACGCGCGTGAAAATAAATTCGTGCGCTGGTTACGTTTAATAATTTTGGACTTGGGTACTAAGGGACAGGTTTCCCGAAGCGAAGCGAGGGCGGGTTTACTAGTTCAGTATATTATTGTTATGTCCGTTCCAGATACCTGTTCCGCGTGGCCCTGCTGCAGGACCGGCTGGCGGCGGCGGCGCGCCGGCAGCCGCTGGAGGAGGCCTCGGCGGACCCGGTGCTGGCCCACCTGCCCATGCAGACGCCGGCGCCCGCGCCGATCATTGAACAGTCAGTACCACTTTGTATTACTACGTAGTGTCTGAACAACTTTCCAACCCATGCTCATGTCAAAATGTAGTTGATAATACCAAATTGACCACGTGATGCATATTTACTGGCTGTTAAAATTGAACAACTCTACTGATTTTTTTTTATATATTTTTTATTATTAATAAATCTGTGTATAAAAGGGATGAATACTGTACCTGTCTGACGAATCCTTCCTCACGAATCACGAAACTGTCTATTGGTGAGAACCACATGATCTGTTCAGTTATTTTTGAGTTTATCGCTAACAGACAAACAGACGCGGCGGGGGACTTCTTTTTTATAATATGTTACGATTTACAAAGCACTAAAGGTATGATAAGCTGACAACCCCAGTGGTTTTGATTCATTCACACATCATCATCACATTCCAAGCTGTGACGTCACAAACCAAATTATACATGGTGATTTGTAAGTCACTTAACATATTAATAGGGGATACTCAGTACTCGATTGTCATTTCAAATGTGTTATTAAAAAGGGTGCTTAAAATTTGACCTAATTATCCAATTAAAACCAAAAGTATGGACAATCGAAGCTCACGCGCGTGGCGTACCGCGTGGCGACTCAAAGGTCACTAACCCCACCGATCGCGCGGCATTGACCGCATTATTTTGAGCGTTTGCACATTGTGTCCATACTTCCCGAGGATTTTTAGATAACTTTGAGTACCATTTTTATCTGTCAGAATTTTTGATTTTATATTTTTAAACGTTACATAAGACCATGTACATACTTTCATGTCCTCGAGTATGTCAAGTGAAAAGAAAATCACCCATTATAGGTACCGTGCCACAGACTTACAATTGTTTATGTAAAAATTTTCAGGAGCCCCAAAAAAGTGCTCTCCGGAATAGAAACAGATGACGTCGACGGTGTTGTTACATGGGAAGATGGTAAGAAAGCATAATATCTTTAAATTTTATTATTTTAGTATGTATAATCATAATTATTAATAATATAATATTGCTTAAAAATCCACTGTCTAGAGACATAATATTTTTATTACGTATAATTATTATCTTGTACTATTATTGTCTTATATAGCTGTTTGTATTCATTAAAGATTTTAATTTGAATTTTTGTTTAATATTTTTCACATTCACTACCTCATTATTATTATCAAGACATAGCCGAGCACCAGATGTCACACGTAATACAGTCATTAAGGAATTCGTTATTCGCAGAAGATTTCGCAAATGACGTAGAACTGACAGAGGAACAACAGACGTTGCTGTTAGAAGAATACGAGAAAGAGATAGCATCAAAGAAGTTGATTAAACCGTTGATCAAAGATGTCGTTAACAACAACGCGGAAACGGACGCGAATGACAATAAGTCAACGCCAATAAAGAGCAAAGATAAGAATAAAGGCCGTTCTCCTAAGAAGGTGAAAGCAGATGATTGTGGCAACTTGGTTGAGGATTACTTCGGTGATAAGGAAGTCAAGGACGATGCCAGCGCCAACTCTGATGAGAGTTGGGAGAAAGACTTCGATGTCGATGTAAGAGCCTGACTCTTGGACCAGTCGTGGTCGTTCTTGGATTACTGAACTTGGCCTCGACCACTCGTCGCCAGCGACGGGACTACCCTCAGATTGAGCTAATCGAAACAGTGATTACAAAATTATGACGTATTTAAACAGCTTGATGCAATAGGCCGTTTGCGATATATAAGTGTTATTTTGCTTGCTAAAATTAAATATATTTGTACGTGAAAGATGGGAAATTCCATGTTTTTGTTACGCGACGTGATTTTGGTGTGAAATTACGATGGACAGTATGGCACTAGGATAAGTGCACGATTTTTATTTTTTGTTTTGCAATCTTTAAGGTTTAGATAGTTTATATATTGTGGAAATTCTTTAGCGTTTTTAGATGTACGCCATTTTTAAGCTTTATACATGGAAATAGGAAAATCGACTGTTGTCTATATATTACTTTTTGTAACCTTACATAGTTGTATCCACTTATTTCCAAATATTTCTGTATAGCAAGAACTAGTTATATGATGTAAATATATTTATACATATAATATTATATTTCTTATAATTATAAATAAAATTTTAAATGAATTACAGAACAGACACCCAAAGTATATGGATTATTATATATTTATAAATGAACTTATAAATTTTGGCATTGAAAAAATGTTATGAATCTTGAAAATGAATCCGTAGTTGTTCCATGTAAAAACAGAATTACTTTAAAGTTATTTTACTGTAATATGCCTAAATTGATGCGATGGAAAACATGAAAATGTAATTTCCTTTGTCACAAAAGCAAAATAAAAAATAATTGTTAGTGAAATGTATCGCTTTCGCATTTTCCCTATTAAAATTTAATCCTTATCAAAAATATACAAACGATGTAAACTAAAAAATGGGTTAGTTAAAAGAATAAAAATTGCAACAAAATTAACGTAGAATAAAATTATTATCAAGACAAAATTCAAGTAGTTTAGATTTTTAATTAAATTCAAAGTTTGCCACCCCAGCGTATGTAACCCACTGCACATAAATTATGCAGGCAATAACTGTTATATTAAATTTTATATTAAAAAATATAAAAATATTACACCAATACTTCTAATATAGAAAAAGGTATTAACTTAATTTTAATGTTTTATCACGTTCTTATTTTATGGTTGCAAAAATTTATATAATGAATATTTTTATTAATTGAATGTTTTTTTTTATATTCTGTTCATTTATTATTGTATACCTGTTATACAAACACTTGTTTCTTGTGATTTGATGTTTAGATTGTTACGTCAATATTTTGTGCGAATAGTATTTTATCTGTATTTTTTATCCGAATTATCCTAATATCTATTATCCATGAATTAATATGGTTAAAATATACGAAACATCAGGAGTTATAGATATGAGTTCCTTTAATACATCTATTTTCTACATACTGTATCTTTTTAATTTTTATGCAACATGATTTTTTTGATCTTGTCCTAAGACCGTACTGTTTTAAAATAAACTTTAACCATTTGACTTAATGTCACAAATGCACTTTCACAATCGAAGCGAAGCGGAAAATTAAAATTCTTCACGTCAAAAATTCACTTGCAGTTTGAAATTTGAAATCGTTACATATTTTAATAGATAATCCCACATATTGAGAATGTTCGAATTAGTATGGATTTCACTGTACACTGATACAAAAAGCCTCTTAAGACTATTATGATACCTATAATTTATATCCCTCGTTGCATTTATTTTCTTTTTATTATAAGTCTTAACAACTAACAATAACTTGATCGTATTGTTTGTTTCATGCTGAGCAGATAAAGTAATCCCATCTCATCAGGTTAAATGCGTTTTACTAAGTAAGCATTGGTTCAGACATCCAACGCATTGCTGTAGATGCGCAAGTAGATATTAACATGTTTCGCTATAACAGATTATCGTGTCCCATAATTATAATGACATACGTTTGGAGTAGTTTGGACTAATACCCCAGAATTTCAATAACAGATAGAGTGTAACAAAATGTAAGTAAGTCTATAATGTTATGATCATAAAAAAATTGAAAACCCAGCGTTATGGTGAATTGGGTTAAATCCAGCAATTAATATCGATGGATATCAATGGTAATCCCAATCATATAATTTTTTTTTGACAATTTATTGAACGTCGTACTCACTATATACGTCTACATCTTTTCGTTACGTCTAAACGTAGCGTCATTTCCGGTACAACACTAATTATTGTGTTTCTTGTATAAAACGCAAGGACCTTTTAAGAAAGCTACCTTAACCTAATGTCATAATATCAACCTCATTTTTACCATTTTTGTTGTAGACAAAGCTTGTCTGGTGTTTTTGTAGTTAATTAGAATATTCGCAATGTCGAATTTTCCCCAATTCACTGTCTAAGATAGAAGAGTTTATAACCTTAACCGATTTCAAAGATGAGCTACACTCGTTGAAACTTTCATCATTGCTTACTTATTATATTAAAATCAAAAGTAATGTATATTTTCATGTATGCCAACGGTATCCTTACTAGGACTACTTTTAAACCTTATTGGATTTATAGTTAGACATGTAACCTGCTAAATAAATTAGTAACAATATGTTAACAGAGTAATGTTAAGTATTCAATGTCGCTGTTACTGAATTAAATATAATGTAGAGGCGTATGTTATAAGCGAATGGAATCGTATTATTTTGAAAACTTTGGTATAAAGGTATTTTGGTAGAAAGGTATGAAGCAAGAGTATAAATTTAACGGGACTTTTTGAGGTTATGTTATTTTGAACTACGTGTATCGTAGGCTTTTTTCCATACAGTAGTTTCGTTAAATATATCATCAATATTATAAAATTTAAACTCGAGGAGACTTCACTCCGTCTACAACTGCTAAGTGTATTTCATACATCTTAGCTGAATAGCCGTTTTGGTGGGTTTGTGAACTATTATTAACTGCTCACCACTGGACACTTTTTTAAATTCTCATCTTGAGATGGGATGAGATGACGCACCTTATTTCGAACACACCAGTGTATTAGAAAATACCAATCAGATTTGTAACTTTACAAAAATATTATCTTGTATAGCTTACAGTGCCTCAAAATTTACATTTCGCTTCTAACATACAGCCTAAAAGCAAACTCGAAGATTTACCTACCTATTTATATAATGTATGTGATATTCCTTCATCAAATTAATAGTTTTAAGCACATTAGTATTACTGTCGCCGTAGTATTTGAAGTATTTGAAATACAGGCCATTTTGGAATGTTTTGGATAGCAGTTCATAATAATATTATGTGCAATAGATTAGGGGTTTGTTTGGGGGCCGACAGTTCTCTTATGTTAAATTAGTTATGTATGTCGCTCTGCCAGCGGGTGGACGGTAGATTCCGTTATGTTTGTGTAAATTATGATTATTAAGACTATGAATAAAGTTATTAAAAATTGGATATTGATGCGTTTTTTGAGTATTTACCCAAAACCTGTACTAAGATACTTTTATCTTTAAAATATATAGAAGTCGATCACGCAAATAATGTCCCGAATCTTTTATTGTATTTGTTAAATTATAATAATGTTTGTAAAGACACAAATCACAATAATAGTCAAAAACCTAATTTTAATGTTTTCATTTCTATGAAGAAGTAAGTTTAAACGCTATCGAAGTTTTCTACACCGCTCGCATATACACAAGTACCGAACGTCGTCGTCGGAGCTCGGCCACTCCCCAGGCATGCTTCCTCGCCTGGCTCCTGGAGTTCTCCTATAGCTAAATAATTTGATACCAGTGGCCGATTATCCCCAAGGCAAACTAGGCACGTGCCTGGGGCCGTAAATTAAACAAATTTTGTGTTTTGTCCCTAGTAATCACTAGTTTCCCAAATTTTCTTATCTACACTTTATGAAGGGGCGCCGATGAGATGTTTGCCTAGGTCGCTCTCGCCATTTAATCCACCTCTTTGATGCCTATATAATTTGATAATTATACTACGTACAAAATACGATCTCTAACCACAATTAATTAAGCTAGCACTGCTTCCACTAATGTACCTATATTACGGGAATACAGGTGTTAGAAAAATAAAAGTTGAGTACATTTTTTGTAACGTGTATATTGATAATGATGGTGACTACGCATGGCCCGCGGGTGACCGCGCGTCGGGCCCAGTTAGATGCGGGTAGACCGCGTCGGGCAGCGAGCCCGTCACGCCGCGCGGGATGTCGCCCGCTTGCGGGTACGGGTGGTGCGGGGGCGCGCCCATCCATTGCGGGTACCAATACAAGCCCTGGGAAAAGATGGGCAGAATCTTAGAGACGTCCTAGTAACATTTTTGCGAATATTATGCCGTTGTGACCACAGAACATTTAAAAAGTTAGAATGGTCAGTCAAAGTTCGTATGAAAACTGGTGTCGCCTATCCTGCCGCCACTAACCCCTCCACTAATCCGCACTGGAGCAGCGTGGTGGTATATGCTCAGGTATGAGGAAAGACCCGTGCTCAGTAGTGGGCCATTAATGGGTGTAAGCCAAGTAATATTATTATTACAATTAATTTACCTACTTAAAATAAGGGAAATCACGCCAGAGATGATTTACAAGATAAATGAATAAAATGAGGACTCCGTAGCTTAGTTCGTAGACGAGGTGTCCCGGGTTTGAATCCCGGCTGGAGCAGATGTTTATGTGGCAGATAAATGTTTGTTCTCGGATGATGGGTGATAGTGTTGTTCATGCCGTCCGCGACACGGAATCCTAGTGTGTAAGCGTTTATTTATTTATTATTATTATAAATGAAGTAATACAGAATAAAAATAAGTAATTAATAATACCTTGTTGCCCGACCCCTGGCAAGTGTAGCGGTACTCGTTGACGGTGAGCGGGTCCAGGTAGCTGATGCCGGCGATGGAGCCGTAGTTGGGAGGGAACATGAACCAGCATCCGTCCAGGGTATCTGAGGGTTTGGACTACTACTACAACTTTTTTTTTACTTGGTATGAGAGTAGGGCTGTGCTTGACAGCAATCCCACCTGATGGCAAGTGGCGATGCAGTCTTTAATGTTGCGCGCACTAACTATATTATGTAGACATATATAAACTTATAATACATTCATAGAGAAACCTGTACAATTTTTAAATCCTTCAATCTTGCACGTCTCGTAGCAGTTGAGTTAGCAACTAACCTTCAATCCCCACCGATGGAGAATTGGCGGAATGCTCCAAGCCTCCGCAACTACCAGGAGAACATGACCGAAAGTGGGTTACGAATGAGTTGTATAGTACGGCGGGCGGTTCTAGGCCGGTCTGAACTTCGTTCGGATCGCAGCGCAGAAGTCAATTTTAGGGTCGAAATGGTGGCAAGACGCGCGGGGTGAGCGGGGTGTCACTTTGAGCATTGTTTGTTTCAGTCACACGCTCAGTGTTCGTGTCGCTATCTCTCTCTAAAGTACTGTACCTGCGCACAATATCCGAAAGCCTAAGTTCAGACCGGCCTAGAACCGCCGGCCGTACTATAAACGTAGAGAACACACAGGTGATATTGCTCCATTCGTGTCCAGATGGCTCGGTGGTGACGTCATGGTACAGCTCCGTCGTCTGCTCGATGAACGGCGGGATGGGGGACAGTCCGGTGCCGGGGTCTCCGGGGATTATGAACGGGCCTGGTGTAACATAAAATTAGTTTTACGTCCAAATCCAAACTAATATTGAAGCTGAATAAGATTTTTTGTTTGAACTAGTTAATTTCAAGAACTACTGGTTGGAGTTGAAAAAAAAAAGTGTGTGTTGGATAGTCCATTTATCGAGGAAGGCTATATAACATTACGCTACGACCAATAGGAGCGCAGAATCAATGAAAAATGTTGCAAAAATGGGAAAACATTTAATATTTGTAAACGTAAAGCACAAGTTTCCCGAAGCGAAGGGCGGATACACTAGTCAATGTTGGCAAGTCGCTGGTTAATTTATTACAGACTGTCAAAAACGAAGTATAGGTTTACGTTTCAGGGTTCTTGTAGGTATGTATGTTAGTTTCCCATTAATTCTACCATAACCTTTAATGCCTGAACAGATTTGCTTATGTGGGGTGTAGTTACATCGTAATATTTATCAGCGAATCCTTACAAAATCCCAAATGATACTGGCTATAATTTAATTACGTAAAGTTGACTATTAATATGTTTTAAATTTACCTCCATAATAATTCGTGTTATTCCATTCACAGACATGGTGATCGCAGACCAGTGGCGAAAACGGTTCTTTGGTATAAAATGAATGACCGTTGGGTAAAAACTGAAAGAAAAATTAACAATAAATAGGTAGGTAACTAATAAGTATATAATTTTCTTTTATCTTAACATATTATAAAACAAAGTCCCCCGCCGCGTCTGTCTGTCTGTTCGCGATAACTCAAAAAATACTGAACGGATTTTCATGCGGTTTTTAACA
This sequence comes from Ochlodes sylvanus, assembly GCA_905404295.2. NCBI lineage: Eukaryota > Metazoa > Arthropoda > Insecta > Lepidoptera > Hesperiidae > Ochlodes > Ochlodes sylvanus. Next base: position 4,865,055 of record FR990149.1, read on the forward strand.
GTAGACAGAAGAATTCTTGAGGAAAGTTTAGGTAGCTACAGGTTTGTTGAAATTGGTTAAAATATGTGGATAACCATTGAGAGTCGGAGTTCGGCCGCTCCCCTAGCATGCCTGGGGACATCAAGCATTATGACGCCTCGCCCTTTGCCAAATTTCGAATCTGAAGACTACTCCGCAATCTTACCAGCATATAGTCGTGGTGTCTAAACCGAATGCCCTGGATGTTGAAATCCAGGATGAAGGAACCAGAAGTGATGATGCAGGAGGCGGCAGTGAGCGGGGGCAGCTTGTACATGTCTGTGCCGCACTTGACGATCGCTTTAGGGAGCGTCGAGATGTCGCGGATGTGCTGAAGATTCTTCTTGAAGGGAAACCTACAAGATTATCAAGAAAATAAGTTAATTTTGCACAAGTCTCGCTTATTATTAGATTAGAGTCATCCTTTTTATGACAATAGCAGACAAATGAGGAAACGACCCATCTGGAGCTTATGGGTCCATGTTACCAATGAACATCAACACAACCCAAAAACGCGTCGGGATGCATTTCCGGCCAAGAAAACAAAAATAAAAATATCCTCATCCTTCAACAATTACGGATACCTGTAACACCGTGGAAATAATTGCTACTGAATACTGATTGACTCTCCGATATTGCTACTTAAATGGACCACGTGAATAAGAGGTAAGCTTACGTGGAATGAATGGAAGAATTCCGCTCCAAATATCACACTCACCTAAATATACAAATTCCTATATGACACTCTAAGCCGTGTACGTAGTTGTCCATCTGGAAGGCGATATTGGGGTCTTCCTCCAGGTAATACTTGGTGTCATCCATGAAATGGACGAATCCGAGGAAGTGGAACCCTCGACCTTTGCAGTAGGGCGCCATTCCCCTCCCCATGTTGTAGATGTCGCTGTATAGCTCCGAAACGAACAGGTATACGTTTCTGCCGCAATAGAATTCTGTCAAAGAGAATCTGACTTTTTAAGTACGATGTATTTAGCAGTTTGCAGATGTCCGTTTAGGTCTTACTACACCCTTCATTGTATTTTACAGATTTCTTAAGTCGTTTGTTTTTGAAATAGAAAATAAACGCTAAAAAAGAATAAAGGCTAGTACTAACACTAGGTATCACTAGGTAACACTAGGTATCACCCATGATAACAAACATATACCTATCTGTCACATAAATATCTGCCCCGGCAGGGAATCTATCAGCTAGCCTACGGGGCCATCAAATGGCCAGTTGGTATAACACGTAATGATTAAAATACGTGACCAACTGCAATTTTCAAAAAGTGAAAAAATTTTGTCACGGTAACAACTTACCATGGCTGCTCTGTGCGATTGTCAGCTATTAACAAAAATCATCGTAAATTCAAATTCATATTTAGTAGATTTCGTAGATTTTAGCACCTATTTAAAAAAACAAAATGAAGCAATAAATTCGCAGACTAACAAAGAAAGCTCTGTATCACCTTGGCTCAAATAAAACTCAGCCGGCACCGCGCCACCAGCGTTGGAGTTGTAGGTGGCCACTCGCTCCGTCTTTATAGCGTTGTGGTTGTCATACATGGTCAGCATGTTGTCTATCACATCGTCCAGCGCTATCAACAGCACCTTCAAGTGTCATAATAAAATAAGATTTAAATTAACCCTACGCACAAAATACTTATAGTTTGAGGAACAACCCTTAAAATTTAACTGTTATCACTAAAACTTTTCCACTAACCACTTATGGTTAGTGGAAAAATAGGGGTTTCTGGTGCTTACACTAGAAACCTTTGCGTTCAATGAGCGTAATATGTATTCATCTTCGCAATTCATTGGTAACGTTGCCACTGCTAGGCATGGGTCTCCTCTCACAATGAGAGGGATACAAGCCATCCACCACGCTGCCGCTGGCCAAGTGTGGATTGGCAGACAAGATTTATTAGCCTACCGGAACCGGATATAAATGAAATGGTTGTCGTTTTAACTTAAAGTACAGAGTTGTACGTATTTTATATTATAATGATGTAGTTTTAAAATTGTATCATACCTTCAGTTCTTTTATATGCAAATGAATAAATCTGCCCAAATGATCCGTCGCTATATGAACGTGTTCGTTTATTATATACTGAAATAAAGCATTCGTTATTGTTTATATAACATTTATGTAATAAGTAAGTAGATACATCTAAACAGCATCTTACGGCAGTAAAGCAGCAAAAACACTTCTATTTATTTATCTATTCTTTGGCCTATTTACAATTGTATATTCTAACGTGTAACGTGAAAATTAATACACATTTTCATTGTTTGAAGCTACATACTAAAGGAATGCTTTTGTTAAAATTTTGTTATTCAAAAACAAATTTCAATTAAAACCGATCTCGATGGAAATGACTCACTCTGACTTTAAAAATGTTTCGACTGAAATCAATGTTCATATTATAGTACCTACTTTTACTTAAAAGTAGAATAAAAAAAATTACAGTGATAGATACCTATATGAATAAATTATTTGGAATTTGAATTTTCACGTACTTAGTTCAGTTATGAGGACAACCCGTATCGTGGTGAGCCATTAATGGGTGAAAGCCAGTTGAGTTACCTGATCAGGTGCTCGTTTGATCTTCATCATCTCGATCTGGTAATGAGCCAAATGGTCCAGTTTGTCTGTGGGGTCATGTCCATAGATTTCATATGCATCTATAATCATCGCCAGGGTTAAGTTTTCCGCAGGCTCCTGACAGCATGGGTGGTTACGAATGTTGTATGCATTCTGAAAAATAAAAAGTCATGATTGTTGAACCGTTTTGATGCGGTTCTTATTGTTGGATCGGTGGAATCGCCGAACCTTTATGGCTTATGGGCAACAGTTTGGTGTTTGTATTTATTTTTTCTATGAATAATTCGTGAATGAATGAGTGTCTGAATACATTTTACGTGTATATCGCGGCTTACCTCTGTATTAATATTATCGGTTTCACCCGACTAGTTTTGATCAGTTATATCATACCTACCTCTCTCGGAATTTAAAATAAACCAATCTACAAGCTCCACCCACAAATCAATATTTGTGCGTCCTTGGCTTGGCAATCCAAGTACTTACATCCATCCGCTAATGGACTTATGCCTTCCCTAACTTCCACCACTCTAACTGATCCTGAGCCTTTTGAATCCAGCGGATGCAAGCTGTCCTCTCCAGGTCCTATGCTTCTCTCAAGTCCTAAGCTTTTTTCAGGTCGTCATTTGAGTGCTCGGAGAGCGTCCTTTCCCACAGACATAAGGACGTAAGAGAGGAGACATAGATACGTAAAGTACATACATACATACCCCTAAAATAAAAAAATGTGCTATAAAAACAAATAGTGCTAAATCCATAGTGGGACAAGTTGCAAAACGCGCAAGTCGTAAAACGTGCCAAACGTCTAGTTATTGCCATCGGTTACTAACAAGCAATTAATTTAACAACGTATAAACTTAAACGTTACTACAATTGGACCTTTTGTTAAGGCGATGTTAAACTTATTAATACAGATCATTAATTTATCTTTGACATACATATTGATTTTACTGGGTGGGAATCGAATCTTGAACAATGTAATTGTACACTTTTTACGTATATTTACATTATAGATTAATGGTAATATTGCAGTAGATATGGTTAGTTTTCTGTGTCATAATTTTAGTAATTTAAAGTTTTATAAAATTCATTTGTTTTCGTTTTCAATTCGTTTGTGAAAAAGTAATGAAACCCAATTAGATTGGGTCATTTCATTGTTCTGTTGCAAAGATAAAATTTTAGTCAAAAGAGTCGAATAAGAATCATCTCGTTCTTGGTTTTTCTATGAATAAACCGATCGTGATAGCTAAAATCTAGTAAATGACGAGATTTATTCTCGCTTCGTCTAATCCCGATCGTTATTGTAGTGGCAAAATCGGGGAAGAGTAAATTTGCCCTCGTACGTATCGATCGCTCCCTCGCGCAGAACCGCCGCGCCGTACGCCTTGCCCATTCCACAAGGTTTCGAGCAGCCATTGCACTGAAGATTCCCGTTTTAAAATGTGGAAAACCTATAAAACAACTTAATTTAAACAAAATCTATTCCTCACAATAGATGTGCAGTGCCATCAAATTATAAAAACAACAAAAAGCAATGACCGCAAAGTAAAACCACGAAAATGGCTGCTCCAAAATTCAAAGGGTCATTCATAGCATAATGTAAAAGTTTAACTTAGTGTAGTGTAACGAAGTCTTCCGTTAGCGTTTAAGTGATAGTCGATAATATCGGGTATAGGTGAATTAAGAGTATATCAAAATTAAGATTTAGATAATAGTTTTATGAAAAATCGATGTCTTCCTGTTACGTCAATTTTGGTAATAGTTTACTAAAGTGATAATCGTTGTTAAATCTATTCGTATTTATTGGCTGGTCGCCAAGTAAAGTTGTGCGAAAGAAGAATAAAGTAGTATAAAGATGATCAACCTCGGGCGATTCAAGATACCTCCTCTGAAGAATGCCCTGGACGTGGCGATGCAGACGGTCAGGCAACAGATGCCTGACAAACCTGGTACCGCACCGCGCCCCCCACAGAACGTCAGATTTGCTAACATGGGTATGTAATCATCAAACTTCGAACTATTTCTTCGTAATACCGTTTGAAGAAACTATCTTGAAGAATAATCTGAAAGAAATAGGTATTATAAGTTTTAATTTATGTGTGTAGTAATTTGTGAAATTTGCCATTCATAATCATAATCGCAATCCCTATCTGTCCCACTGTTGGGCACGAGTCTCCGCGTACGAGGGGGTCGAGGGGTACAGATCGTCCAACACGCTAGCCAAGTGCGGATTGGTAGACTTTATATACCTTTGAAAACATTATGTAGAACTTTCAGATTTCCTCATGATGTTTTCCTTCAATTTTTGAAAATAAGAAGTACGTGCAGGATTTGAACCTCCTTTGTTCGGGATGCCAACATCAAAATTGTAAACCACTCGGTCATCTCTGCTGTGTATCTTTTCTTATGTAATTTTCTGTTATGGGACTTTAAAGATGAAGACTTTGAACATTAGGAAGATAGCATCATTAACTTAAGGGACCATTCTTTAATCAACCATTCTTTAACCATTCTTTACCCATTCTTTAATCCTTAGACAATATGGGCGAAAGTTGCGAGCTATCGACCATGAACGAGACCACGTCGCCGGGATATCAGTCAACCAACCCAACAAATCCGTTTCTGAGCGGCGAACTTCAGGCTGAAGACTCTTTCACCAGTTATCAGAATACCTTCCCGCAAGAAGACGGTGCTCCTAGGTATTAGTTTAGTTAGTCGTATTTTACCTTTCATTTGTCATGGTCTTATCATTATAATCCTACTAAATTGCATCACGTTTTATCTGGCAAAGTATCATAAGGAAGGACCTAAGAAGTCAGTGATGTACCTACAATTTTCAGGACAGGATCAAAGTTAAAATGTTTCAATGACTTCCAGAACTCAGAGTATGCAGAGCGTTGACTTTTACGCTTCTTCTGAAGAAGGAGGCTTTGAAGAAGGAGGTGGCAAACCAGGGGCAAAAATCAACGAGTTCCAAGCCGCATGGAACGTCACCAATGCCATTCAGGTGAGATTCAAGTACCTTTATAACATCTTGATTTTAAAATTTTAATTTATTAACATTTCTCTTTTAACTTTCACAGGGCATGTTCGTCGTGTCGTTACCATTCGCTGTGCTCCAAGGCGGCTACTGGGCTATTGCAGCTATGATTGGAATCGCACATATTTGCTGCTACACTGGTAAAATCCTCGTCGAATGTCTGTATGAAGATGACCCTGTCTCAGGCCAACGGGTTCGCGTTCGAGATTCATACGTAAGCATTGCTAAGGAGTGCTTCGGCAGAAAATATGGTGCACGGGTGGTAAACATGGCGCAAATTATAGAACTGCTTATGACTTGCATCCTTTACGTCGTAGTCTGCGGTGACCTCATGATTGGTACCTTTCCAGACGGATCCATTGATACCCGATCATGGATGATGTTGATTGGAATTTTTCTTCTGCCGTTGGCATTTTTGAAATCATTGAAAAGTGTCAGCATGCTTTCTTTCTGGTGTACCATGAGCCACTTGATTATAAACGCCATCGTCCTCGGCTACTGCATCCTTTACATCGGCGATTGGGGATGGTCGAAAGTAAAATGGAGCCTGGATTTTGAAAATTTCCCCATCAGTCTGGGTGTCATCGTTTTCTCTTATACATCTCAGATTTTCTTGCCTACTCTTGAAGGAAATATGGAAGATCGCTCGAGATTTGAATGGATGCTTAACTGGTCCCACATTGCAGCTGCAGCATTCAAGTCTATTTTTGGGTACTTATGCTTTTTAACGTTCCAAAATGACACTCAGCAAGTGATTACAAACAATTTACGGTCGGCAGGTTTCAAGGGACTAGTCAACTTTTTCCTGGTGGTTAAGGCTGTACTCAGCTATCCATTGCCATATTATGCAGCTTGTGATCTGTTGGAACGTGCTCTTTTCAGGGGTAAACCCAAGACGCTTTTCCCCACAATCTATGCTCTGGATGGCGAGTTGAAAGTTTGGGGATTAGCGTGGAGGCTCGGGGTGATAATGTTCACAATACTTATGGCTATTTTTATTCCCCATTTCGCCATACTCATGGGATTTATTGGTAGCTTCACGGGAACCATGCTGAGTTTCATTTGGCCCGCTTACTTCCATCTCAAGCTGAAAGGTAACCAGCTCGAAAGCACCACCATTGCATATGACTACTTCATAATGGGTCTCGGGGTTCTTTTCGGTATCATCGGAATGTACGATTCAGGTTCAGCCCTGATCAAGGCTTTCAAGATAGGCTTACCGTTCTAACTTCAGTAGTATTAGGTAATTGTTGAACTGTTTTAGACCTATGGCTATCCTTATCCTTATAAAGTCGCTATAATTTTGCGACGCACCTAATATTACCGCCAGAGATTATCTAGTCAGATGTGATTAATATATTAAGCTAGACGTTAGATGAGTCAATGTTCGGTTAATATACTTTACTCGTGTCTTCCAATTCTTTAATGTATATGTATATAAAATTGTATTAAATTAGAGGTTTACTATTTACAAATTACGTTAAGGTATCCCACGTCTTCCAATAGAAGTTTGCTTTCATGCAACTCTTCAACAACGAAGTCTTCCATAGAGTAATACCTAAGTCTCTAAGGTTTTATGTCGATATAATTTGTAGTAGATTCATTATGGAAAGTATGTTTAAATTAAAGGTGCCACTCTGATCATAGTACAATAAATTATGACATGATAAAATTATCACTTAATTCTGGACCTTCGTCAAGAAAGTCTTCACAACTAACTACTCTGGCAAATAAATGTTATTTTCTTGATATTGTCACTAACTTGACTATCGAGGTAAATTAATCTATTGTCTCGGTCAACTAGCGTAGACAGCGAATATTATAGATGTTTGATATTTTTACTGCAAAAATATTCATTTGAAGGAATTTTAAAAGCTCTATGTATTATTTAATGTGAAACCACATTCAGTTACGTTATTATTAATTCGTTCCCTTCCATTCCGTTCCGTTCCATTAACATTAAATTAGTCTTGATGATACAAGTAAAAGAGCATAGTAACGAACTAAAAGCACTTATAAAACCAGTAAATTGCGAGTCGGACTCGCATACGTCGGGTTCCGTATCGCCGAGCGATAATAACAGAATGATTAATTCATCAATTACAAGAAAATGACAAATGAATGTCAATGAATGACAAAAATCTAACAGTGCACGTTGAAACAATTGATATTTTCGCGCATACATTTCACGTAGCCGTGGCTCGCTGGCTTGTACTATGGACGGTTAATCATGAGGGCGTGAGTTGGAATCCCGGGAATATAATTTTATTTATTTCGTTTTTTAGTATAAATAATCCCGTTTGGTAAAACTTTCTTGCATTTAAATTAACAATGGTGTATAATGTCCTCTGTCTATCCCATTTGGAAAGTACACTGGGCCGTAAAACAGATTCTGTTCTATTCAGCTATATTCGGAGTGGCACAATGATATTTATAAAAACATTTAAACAGATATATTTACATATACAATATTTATATTTCTACGTGTACATTAGCGCAGTAAATAAATATTTCATATGCTCGAAATGTACACAAGGCATGTTTTCCAAAATATCTATCTTGAAATTATTTAAATTTGTAACCTACGCATAAATTCACAATATTTCTAACATACTCAGAGTGTTTACTAAATCGTATATTATATTTATTAAATGAATATTTTTTATTTGAAATATATAGATATGGGTAATTAATTTAATTTTAACATTAAATCCTCCATGGATACTTATTAAATTTTCGTGCTATTTTGAAATGAAATTAGAATAGTATCGTTAACTTGATATTTTCAATTTGTAATATTTTAATTGCAAAATTGAGTGATATTAAAATTTATTTGTTTAATTAGAAAGGCGTCCAGGTAGCCTAGTAACATCTACTTATACTATTTCCATTTCTTTATTTTCTCGATGACAGCTCCTGTGAAAACTTGAACGAGCGTCTTTTTTACATTATGTATGCATTATTTTATAAAAATATGACGTTTACATACGTACAAGGTTATACCTGATTCGGAGAAACTGATAGGGATGGGCTATATCGATAAACGTAACACGATAACAGACCCGATATTTTTTTACAAAATGTAAGAAACTAATTGCTGCTGGATACTTTTGTACAAATTTATTAACTAATATTATACTATATTTCATTACAAGATGTTACACGTATTTATTCTTGTTTATTTCGTATTTATTCTATTAAAATTTTCGAAGATGTTGTAAAATAAGTAGGTATAGGTTAGGTTACTCGACAATGAAACGTAATAATTATAACGACAGGTAATCTTTGTTTATTTATTTTAATCAAAATCTGATGAATTTAATATAATAAATATATGCGATCGATATCATTACTTATTTGGTCACAACACTACTACAGAACTGTCATCGAGAAAATAAAGAAATGGAAATAGTATAATTAATTGTATTTGTTGTTCATTTTTTATTTATACAAAAAGTCAAATAATGCCAAATTCGGTAGATCTTAAAAAATATAATTGTGATTATAGAAACTCTATGGTGAGATAGAGTTGTAAAATCGATTATATTTTTTCAATTTCTTACTGATTATCAATTTTTTTGTATTCTATTAAATAATATAATGTACTTATATATTATTGTCTTTAAAAATCATAGTATTCACGTACAACATAATTTTGTTACTTAACACTTCCAAATTAGTACCTAATTGTTGTTGATTATATACTAAATATCAATTATACATGTTACCTAGAATAATAAGTATATACGATGAATAATAATGGAATTGCAATATCTTTATGTATTTTTGGGAATTTATCTACAATATTAATGATTGGTACATAGCAGAGCAATAAAAAACGCATCCCGTTAAGACTAATGTTTGCTATTAAGCCACTGACAATAAAGATATAATCATTAGAAACAGAGAGAAACAACTTTATTATTTTTGACTAATGTTACTGAAATTATTTATAAGGATTTATTTACAAATATAAAAAAAATATACAAAAGAAAATAGGTAGGTACTCGCTGAGTAATGCGAAGTTTCAAATTAGTTTTTCGTTAAAAAATCATTGCCAAGGTCAGCGCTATTACAGGGATCCCCGGAAAGGTTAAATTGATTTCCAATCTCATTGCTCTTTGAAATGAAATGAAATTTATTCGAAGTTGGTTTTTTACAAACACTTTTCGAAAGTAAATCTACAATCAATAATCTTTGGTTTCTGCCTTAATCTTTACATTAAGTTTAGGGATTGAACAGTGTTAAAAGCAGTCTGCTACAAATAAGGTACGGCGTAGCACTTCGTAACTGCCAGTCTTCTACGGTAGCTGTGTTGACTAATTTGGGGTAATCACCAATTGCAGTTCAATTAATTGTTTGCAATATTTTCCTCTGTAGTACAAGTAGCTCTAATTGCGTATCTCTTTTGGCTAAAGATACCTTTGAATTATAAATTCCTGTGTGAGACAGACGAGACCAGATTTCATTCAATAATCCATTCATGGACAAACTGACGTTCTGGTGGCTAAAAATGTTAATTAATTCTTTCTTTTGGACAAATAAATCGACGTAAGTAGCTCTAGGACTAATTAAGGCCGTGGCATAAACTGTTCTGTGTGTAATTTAATTATGATGCATACGATGAAATTAAAGTCAGTTTTCACGCGTAAAACCAAAGATATTATAACTTTAGATGCGTTAAGTCTACACAACGCGAGTTGCACTTTTTGATCTGCTCCGATAACATAATAACTAAATATGGAAACTAAATATATTTACAAAACGTATGAAACAGAAAGAGGAAGTAAAATGAAAATTACATTAATTAGGGGAATTTGACTGCCTCATTTTTCGCGCGCTAATGACTACGTTTAAAATATTAACATGCTCGTCTATGTACCAACAAAACAAAAAATAATATAGTAAGTACTATAAAGTCTTCCATTTTGAAAGGGCTTCCAGAAGTAGATGTATAAATAAATTAAAGCTTGTTTGAGTCGTTTGAACGTTCTAGTGTTATGTTAAAGCTTATAATCAAGATGTATGTATTTAGACTTGTATCCAAGTGCAATAATGTTTTATAAATGTAATCAATACGCATGTATTGGGATGAAATGGATTCTAGGTGTGTATTTTAAAGAATATAAAATGTTAATCCAATGTTTGTTTAATTTTATTTAAACACTTTTCCTTACTTATTTACATCAATATACATAGCTTGTAAGAGTTGTAACGTAATACTTAGTTTACAATTGAAAACGGGTTTAAGAGGTAGAAAGTTTACGATGTAAAACGAACTTAACCTCAGCGTTAGAAGACCATCTACATTTATGTACACAAATTGGAATCATTCTATTTTTGTATTTACAAGACAATTTAAAATGTACTTAGTCATTTGTAAGTTACCTTTATGGTATGGCCTTTTCACGACTTCCCTTCTTCTATTGATCTTACTTACTCTGTGCAGTAACTTTAAAGCTTCTGTTTTCCTATGAGTGTTTACGAGAAATTAAGAATAAAAATATTTTTACTCAATCATAAAATATATACCTAAGAAGTATTTCATTATTTAGGTTTCTTTAATTACTATCTACGTTAATAATGTAATTGCTTTGAAACAGCTATAACAAGATTTGAAAGACATTATCAGGTACATACACTTTAAATAAATTAATTTCTACGTACACAGTGATATTATAAAAAAAGCTGGTTACGCTACGAAATACTGATAAGTAAATTGGCAATTTGTAAACTAATTGGTTTGGTCACGCGTGCAGCGCAGGCTTTCTACCGTCGCCATGGTGGTAAGATGGAAGGCTTCCTTCGAGTATGCGTGCTACTATTGCTATGTGTGGCTTGGGTACGGATAACGGTAAGTTTACAGAATAACATCTATATGGCTCTAAGTTTACAATAGAAAATTGATTCAAGTTGTCGAAAGTTTACAACTTAAAACGAACTTTACTGGTCATAAGTTTAGAATTTACGCTGAGTTAGAGGTACTTCTTGTAAACATAGAATCGAAAATTAACCTAAGTGGCCGTTAATTTACCTCTAAAAACCATTTAAATGATCATTGGTAATGCCAAACGAACATGCAGCAGCACCTATCCGCTGCTGCTCATTACAACTGCGATCGACATAGAGCAAGACTTAAATAGGAACTAGGATTGTTACTTAAAGTTCGTTAGTATGTAGATAAGAAGACTGGGGCAGGCATTGTTAGTAATAGTTATTCCTGTTCGTTGTTGTTAGTAATAGTCCATTATATTTAATGCTAGTAATATTCATATTAACTATCCAATTCACTGGCCAGTTCCCGTACAACATCAGGAACCACCCATGCTGCATGGGTCCCAACGAAAACTTGACGCTGGCCATGATTATAGATGCGTTCGAGATCTACGGTCACGACCCCACAGATAAACTGGACAACCTCTGGCTCTACCAGAACGAAATGTTGAGGATCAAGACTGCTGAAGATCAGGTGCGATTAGATGGTTTTAAATATGTTAAAAATAATTGCTTGATACAATAGGCTAAAGTTAGCTATCTTAGTTAAAGACTGAAGTTAGTGTATGAGTAATAATAAATAAAATCCAAAACTATATGAGAATTTTTCAAACGAATGACCTCTGAAGGATAAAATTTAAGCTTATTTAATTTTATTTTGTGAAAGTGCACGAAACAACGGTAACTAATTAATAATTGCAGTACATGATCAACGAACGAGTCCACATAGCTACCGACCATCTCGGACGATTCGTAAAACTACACATTCAAGAGTTAAAGGTATGGATAAAAAAATTGTCTGTAAATTATAACATCGAAATACATGAATAACCTAATGATTCTCGTTTAACTTCGTAAGTTTCAACGAAGTTCAAGAATCATTGGGATCTACTTTTTCTATTTTTTTTTATTTACGTAGTAAAAAAGATCTAAGTAGGTACTTTTTGATTATTGATATACTTTTACTTTACATAAATACGAAATTTTTATGAAATTAAAATACGATAAATATTGAATAAAGTAGGCACGATATACTTATTTTACCGATTTAAATAATAGTGAAATTATTTCCACTAAGTACCTACCCTTTTTGTTCACTGTTCTATTAGTGATAAGTACCTACATGTCCATCTCATGTCTAACCAAATTTATTGCATTTGGATCACTTTTATAAGGAGTTTTTTTTTTTGTAAATAACCGACAAAAGAGCAGATGACCCTCCTAATGGTAAATGGACCTCATTAACACCAAATGCACAAATATACACGTACAATCGGCCAAAAATACAGGAGTTAAAGATAAAAAAGAAGGAGAGAGAGAAAACAAATAATGCTGTGATATCATCTCTGCCTTCTCTGATCGAAGGTGCTTCTGATAACATTGGACGATGTGCTGGACAACATGATGACAATGTACGAAAACCACAATTCGATTGCTGCAGAGAGAAAAGCAACCTACACGGGGGGTCCGGTGCCCATGGAGTTTTATTTAAGTCAAGGTAATCAGAATGGTCACTACCTGTACAGGTGAACAAACAAAAGGCCTACCTGTATGAATTTAAACGTAACCATGATTGTTCTCTATTACACAATTATAAGAAATTATTATGCACTTGGGACTTGTAGATAGATTTACCTAAACCTTCCTCACGAATCCCTCCGTCTATTATTGAAAACCGCATGAAAATCCGTTCAGGAATTTTTGAGTTTATCGCGAATAGACAAAAAGCAATTGTAATTGCGGCCGTAACGCTTTTTCGTGACAGAAAAAATCCTAATACTTACCTTCGTCTATATAGAAGTTTCCCTTCAACAACGAGGCAGAATGATACCTACTATGTTTTCGTGCGCGTGTTAGCGTGCCGGTTTTTTGCAAGCTTTAAAAGCTGATGTTGAACTTTTCTTGTGCCACATAAAACCTACCTTCCTACCTACCTTCTCATGTCGGCCACTCTCACCAGATGCGACTTAACTTAGTTTAAGTAATATAATATTGTCTATTACATCCTGTCTACGGATGAATCAGACAATAATGAATTTACTGTTTTTAAGAATTCTACTGCGGCAAAAACGTCTACCTGTTCTACTCTGAGCTGTACAGCGACATCTACAACATGGGTCGCGGCCTGGCGCCCTACTGCAAGGACCGATCCTTCGTCTTCCTGGGCTTCCTGCACTACCACGACGAGCAGAAGTACTACCTCATGGATGACCCGAGCATCTCGTTCCCAATGGACAATTACATGCATGGCTTGGAATGTCACATGGGTATATGCATTTTTAGGTAAGATACTTTTTGAGTACCTACCTAAGTAATAATTTGTACCGATAAGAATAATTAGTTTTATTTAGGTATTTAGGTAGCATTAGCGTCTCAATAAACTATGATTCTATACATAAATAAATAACGCTACACACTCATAGCCGCTCGTGTACAAAATATTTTCTAATATCTATCTACTCTTAGTACAAATAGACAAAAATATAACTAAAATGACGTAGAAAATAACAAGTCTGAATCAACACAGTTCTTAAAAGATTACCATATACTTACGATTTACTATTGTGATTCCCTCCAATAAAATCTGCTAAAAAGCTATTACTTTGCAATAAAACATTATCAACACTACAATGACGTACATACGTTACTTTAACTAAATACTTCATCACATTTCAAGGTTTCCTTTCAAAAAGCTGTTACAACGCGACAGAGACGTATCGACTCTCCCGAAGGCAATAGTGAAGTGCGGGCTAGTGATGTACAAACTGCCGCCGCTCACCGCCACCACCTGCATCATTGCGTCTGGCTCTTTTATACTGGACTTCAACATCCAGGGGCTCAGATATCGCCATCATGACTTCCTCCTGGTACGACGATGCACAAACAACTTTATTTACTAATATAGGTAATCACACCCCCGCACTTTGGTCTCGTGTCTTAGACACACAAATGAGACATCACACCTGAAGCGTAGTAGGTTACCTGGTTACCAAGAGAGTGGGCCCGGGTTCGATTCCCGACCGGGCAGACATTTATGTGAAAGATAAATGTTTGTTCTCGGGTCCTGGGTGTCAGTGATGTGTTATTTGTGTTGTTCATGCCGCCCGCGACACAGGAAATTTTAGTGCAGAGGTATGAATGTGTTAGTGTAGTGTTTACTTAAGCGTTTTTATTGCCACAAACTCCCATAACCCGGCCGGGAGTTGAACCCAGGACTCCTTGTTTGTGATATCATCATTTCTCAGAAAATTTCAGAAAACCTCAGAGCCTCGGCTCTGGTTAAAGGTAAGGCAGTTTTAATCCTGAACTTGCATAATTAATACTTACTTTAATTAATGTTTCCTAGATCTTAATAGCCCATTTGGCAAAGTTGAGGAGCCCAATGACCTGTGTTGATGGCAAGCGAGCTTTAACCTTTGTTGGATAGGTACAAAGTTGGATGGATGTTCGGTTACGGGTCCATGGCATTTTCACCTACCCACTAGAAAATTTCAATTTCTCCAATTCTAATATCCCAATGTTGTCCTCGTTCAGACGATACCAAACGGCAACACATACTACACGAAGGAAGACAAAACCCCGTTGGTGTGCGACCACCACGTCTGCGAATGGAACTACACTAATCATTATGGCGGTAGGTAGTCTTATAGATACCTATCTATTGCATGCACACTTACTGTAAGTAACAGTAGTACCTACAGTAGTTAACAGACACACAGTACACACAGTTACAGTTACAGTAGTTACGGTAAGTACAGTAGTTAACAGTAGCATACTTCATTATCTATTTTACCAGTGAACCGATTGAAATATAACAAACTAGTTTTCGCTCGCGGCTACGCCCGTGTGGGAGTCGGAAAACGGTTAAAATGATTTCTCGGGTCCCTTACCCGGGGTCTCAAACTATCCCCACAATAAAATTTATCTCAATTGGTTCAGTGGATAAAACGTGAAAAGGTAACAGACAGAGTTACTTTCACATTTATAATATTGGTATGGATAGTAAATATCACCTCAAGCTACACATAATCTAGTGAAAACCGCATCCAAATCAGTTTATCCTTTTTTGAGACTAACGGGAAAAACGCACTAATATCTACTCAAACAGTAAAAAAACTGTATTTGAAAGCTGTGCATCTTTTATTTCATTAGAAAATAAATATCATTTTATTTATTTTATTTTATTTATTTTTATTTGACACGCCAACAGCATTACATACACAATAATCTTAAATTATAACTTACAACAAAACATTGATTACAGTATGCGCGCCTATTAAAGGCATGTACATCACTCGCCATAAATAAGTGTAAGGAGTAGATACACATTATAGTTTTACATAAATTAAAGTTACGCTATGAGATATGTTAATCTATGAGCTGAAATGTTTAATAAGTTTTGTTTTTATAGTTGAAACAGAGTCGTGGTAGATATCAAGGGTGTCGATAGATGCTGAGAATTTATTGTATACGGTACACATACGTAGCAGTGGGCTATTTTTAAGAACGTTCGTTTTACTTGTAGGAATATGGAAGGCTTTTGTGATGGGCCGACGTGGGTACTGATAGGGGATGCTTATTTTCAAGTTACTAAGTAGTTCGCTGCTGTCAATTTCTCCAGACACTATCCTCCTTAAAAACACAACATCATTTAATAAGCGGCGATTGTAAAGAGATATCATTTTAAAATGTTTTAGTCGAGTATCGTATGTATTTCTATGTGATATATCTTTTGAATGAAATGCCAAGTATCTCGTAAAAGAACGTTGCAACCCTTCAATCCTCTGTGAGTATGTTGCACAATAGGGACTCCAAACCACAGATGCAAACTCTAGTTTGCTGCGAACCAGTACATTGAATAATATAATTTTTGTCTTGGATGAAATAAACCCCTTTGTATTTCTTTTAAGAAAACCCAACATTCTCGCAGCTCGCTTAATAACGGAATCGATATGTATACTAAATTTTAATTGCTTGTCCATTAATACACCTAAGTCGCGGATCTCAGCTACCTCCTGTAATATTTCAGTTTTTAGCCGATATGATGAGGGTATACTATTACATTTGCGCGTGAATTTGATATGGCAGGTCTTCCTAGTATTTATAACCATGTCGTTGTCGTCACACCATGCTGCTATTCTGTCGATATCGGTTTGTATAGCTTGTATGTCGTTGTTTGTAGTTACCGTTTTAAATAGTTTTAAATCGTCAGCAAAAAGAGAATAACGGCAATGTTGTATCTCTGCCGAGATATCGTTAATAAAGACAGAGAAGAGGATGGGGCCTAAATGGGAACCTTGAGGTACTCCCGAACCTGCAAAATATTCATTAGACTTATGCCCGTTAAGCACCACATACTGGAGTCTTTTTGCCAAATACGATCTAAACCATTCTAGTAGGGTCCCGCTAATCCCATACTTTTGTAATTTTGAAATAAGGCGAATATGTGAAACTTTGTCAAAAGCGCTCGAGAAATCCATATACACTGCATCTACTTCGTGACGTCTGTCTAATTCTTTGGATATATAAGTTACAAATGAAATTAAGTTGCTTTGTACTGAACGCTTTTTCTTAAACCCATGCTGATGTTCAGAGATCACACTATCGAAGTGGCGCGTTATGATAGGACATACAAGAGATTCGAATAACTTCGAGATGCACGAGATTATCGAAATCGGACGGTAATTTTTGATATCACTGCAATCACCTTTTTTATGTACGGGCACAATTTTAGTGGTTTTAAAAGTGTCAGGAAATATTCCATTATGCAATGAACGATTAAAAATTAGTGATAACGGTAAGGCTATCGCTGGGCTACAGCGCTTTATAAAGACTGGGGGAATGTTGTCTGGACCGGCACCTTTGAATATGTCTAATTTCTTAATAGCACGAATAACATCAGTCTCACTCACGGTTATTTGACATAAGTGGGATGATAAGTCATCGAGGCAGATTGATGTGTATGAATTCAAAGTTGATTTACTGTACATTGACGAAAAATTACTGGCGAACATCTCGACTATTTCAGGTCCCGATTTAGCTGTTTGGTTATCTAAAAACATTTCTGATGGTATAGTTGTATCACCACATCTTCGGTCCTTGATAAAGCGCCAAAAACATTTGGGATTTTTAATAATATTTCCTTCCATACGTTTTTTGTATGTAAGAAGGCACTGATCTGCTAACTTATGACTGCGGTCGCGAAGGAGCTCATATTCTAACTGGTCACGAGGATTTTTGTATAATAAATATTTTGCTCGCTTTTTATTTTTTTCCGCGTTCAATTTAATAAGTGACCTGCTAAACCACACTGGAAATTTATAGTTTTTGGGTTTTAATGTCGGAACAAATTTTTCTACAACAGAGTTAATTATGTGATAAAAATGAGATGTCATTTCGTTTACACTTTTGAAAACTGTTAGCTCTTTCATCCAGTCGATGCTTCTCAGGTGTGTCGATATGGTTCTATAATCGGCCTTATAAAAGTTAAAACGAGGATTCTGGATTACCTTAAGGAAGCGAGGTAATTGATGGGGTAGAGTAATTAGCAAGGGAGGGTGTTTTTGGTCAAGCTTGCTTAACAAGTTAATAGATTTAGTAACTTCAACTCTGTTATTATTGGTAAGAACCAGATCCAATATTTTGTCATCTACATTGCATTCAGCATTCATTTGGAATAAGTCATTAGAAGACATGAAGTCAATTAATGAAAATCCTAATTTCGAGTTATAATTTGATGCACAACATGGACCACATGCCGACTCACGAGACCAACGAATGAAACTCATATTAAAGTCACCTAGTATAATAACTTGGTCAGTTCTATCTATACAAATATTCGCATTATCTAAGTACCGGTTAAGGCATTCCAGAGTGACAGGGGGGGGCAAATATACAGCACATAAAAATACTTTAGTGACAGTATTATTAATTTCAACATCTATAGACACCCACAGGTCCTCAACGCCACTTTCCCAGTTAAGCAGCCTATTAGAGGGTATTTGTTTTGAAACAGAAATCATTACACCTCCACCATCCTTCTTTTGATTACTTGAACTCGACCGATCCCTCCTGTATGTAACGTAACGTTTATCAATTATTTCACTACTGATTATATTACTATTAAGCCATGTTTCTGTGAATACAACTAAATCATATTTATTAAGTGAGATATTCCTAAGTACATCCTCAGTTTTGGTTTTTAAGCCTCGAACGTTCTGGTAATAGATATTTACAGCCATTTTCAACAATAGACTCAAGAACTATTTAATTACTGTTACTATACAATTAATTTTAAACTATTTTCGTCTTTAATATAAATAGCGTGGCTCTGCTCGTTCTTTCTTGCAAATATCCTTCCATCTCTTATCCATACAAATTTATATCCAGTTTCTTTCGCTTTCTTGCGGGCTATTGCGTGAAGATTTTTATTTGCGAGTGTTAAATGTTCAGAAACAAATACTGGTTCACAACGGCCTCCGATTCCAAGATGTTCCGAGTTAAGCTTGTTATCTTTATTTTTCCTGTTAAATTTGGTAACAGCAGCAAGGATTTCATCACGACGACGTTGACTACACAGCTTTACTATAACTGAACGTGGGCGGTTGCTCTCCTTGTTAAACTTCGCAACTCGTGTGACATGTAATATATCAGACTCAACAATTGGTAATTCGACCTTCCTTGCAAGTTGTTCTATGGTTTTAAGCAGGTTTTCAGATTTATGCTCAGGAATACCCATAATTTCTATGTTAGTGGAGCGCATACTCTGCTCGACCTGGCACAGTCTTTCCGTTAAGTTTTTGACCTGCGATTCCAGGTTCTCGTTTCTTGCGACTAAATTGCTGATGACTTCACTTTTTTCAGTTATTGATTGAAAGAGTGCATCATATTGCTTGCTTATAAAACTTAGGGACTCACGAAAGCTAGACATTTGATTATTAATGTTCGCTAGGGTTTCAGAGAGCAGACTTGTTATAATTTCGGTCACTTCCTGGTTGATTATATTGCGCAGGTTATCCTCGGTTACATATGTCTCTGAGTTGTCAGACTTAGAGCGTTGTTTTTTTATCCTCTTAGTAACATTTCTTGCCTCTCCCTCACTTTGATCGTCATCAGAAGCAGCTGAGCGATTACTAATGCGAATTGGAGTGTTCGAATTATCACCTTTCGGTATTTTGCTACGACATTCCGAACAGTTCCAATTGTTTTTTTGATCAGGAGACATAAGATTGAATCGTTTTGGCAATATATTTGCACAGAATAGGTCGTATCCAAGTTTGCATGTGACACAGGACATGTACTCTTTTTTTGGCAGATTATTTTTACATCCAGAACATTTTTTCGCAGCCGATGCCATTCTGAATAAAAGATTTCAATAATATTTTCCTTTTAATTTATTATAACTATATAACTTTTCTGCCTTTTTACTCAAAAAAGAATAAATAAAAACATTCAAAATATGCAAGAAAAAATTATAATCGAAAAAAAGCCATAATCTCCGAGATTTGAACCGCCGCCCTTCTCGTTACTTAGAAGCGTCGCGTCGCACACTTTATCCGCTAGACCGAGCCGCTTCTTGAAAGCAGTGGTGAATTTTGCTATTCATAGGTACCGTACGTGTGTACAGTATGATGCGGCGTGTTTGTCGGCAATAGCTGAGGTCAAAGTCCAGTCTTTTGTTATCGTGGACAGCGTTTTATGCAACGGAAGATTTTTATTGATATTCCTCAATTATTTCACTATATATGCACTTTTTTAACGTGGTTTTTACACTGTTTGATAGTATTTTGTATACGAAATGAAATGATGTAACTTAATTCGACAAAACTTTAAACTTTACTCCTTTATTGAATTAAATCGCAGAGAATAACAATAATACGTCTACACACTTAGCACTTGCACTAGCAAGTGCAATCATCTAAACTTCGAAACGAGTAAATGACTTATCTACTAGAAATAGTTGACAGTAATAGTACTAGTAACAATTGACACTAAATTCTCATTTTGTAGGGCCCTTCTTAGTGCCTGGCGATCCCGGGACAGGAATCGACCCCGTACCGCCGTACATCGAACCTACACCAAAACCCGACATTGAAGAGGACAATATCACTGTGCCTTGTGAGTACTCCAACACCCATTATATGTACACATAGCTACGTTACATAACCATCAATCAAAAACAGCAGCTGCAAAGATAGCGCTTACGTCTTTCTTTGACGTGTTCAATATTTACTTATCTACTTTGTGATACAGGGTAGGTTCTCCTTCGGTCACAAATGTGTTGCTAGTACCCTTGAGGACTGAGATGATCGCCTCTAAAGTGTAACCGGACTTAATTTTCTACTATAGTACCCAACCATTTGTATAGAAAACAATGTTATAATATATTTGCATTAATTGTCTAGATATTCTTGACGGATGCCTGTTCATGTATCCACCGAACTACGGGTCAATCGCGGGCAAGAGCTACCTCGACCCTGTGGAGCTACACGACGATCGGTTCACCTGTAACGCTGCGGGAGGGAATAAGGTACAGTTTAACTGTAACGGGTACTCACGATTTTTATTATTTATGCCGATATTTCGACCCAATAAAATCGTGAGTACCCAATACAGCTGAAAATTTTAGTGTAGCATGATAAGTTTAAAATCATATGACAAGCTTACCCGTCCATAGAATCCTTCACCGAGACAATTGATAATTAAATTCTGATATGTACCTACATATTTTTTTAAATAAGAGGTTTGCGCAGTATTTGAACCACCATTAGAACAATCTGCTATCACTGCAAAATATATATAATTATGTATTGATAAACAATCTTTCTATCCAGGGTCTGTACTGGTACCCGCAATGGATGGGCGCGATGCCCCATCACCCTTACCCTACGCTGGTTGAGGATAAGGGGTCCTTCGAGCCGCCCGGGCCTTACTACCATCACCAGAACTATGACGTGCCAGAGGAAGACAGTGATAACTAAACCGAAGCCCTCCATAGACAGCATACTCTGTTTTGATTGTTCTAGAAAATAAAAAGAAATACTCTTGACTGCGTTGTCTATGGAGGGACAAAGAGTATATAAACACTACGTTTTATGGAGGGGGTAGCGCATTTTAGAAATAAAGTTTATTTGGTTTATTAATGCAGTTCTATTATTTGTCAAAACAAAATGTGATAATATTAAAAAAAAAGATTATCAATTGACATTAACTACATCTACTCCAATAAGGTTGTTATTACTCTATCATAAACAATTAAAGAAAGCCCTATTAGTTGTAAACGGCAGGTAGGTATACGAGATTAGATACTTATGCAAATTTTATGACAGCATAGGATACAACTAGGTAGAGAAGGAGGCAGTGGATATCTGCTGAAAGTTGAAGACCCAGCACTAGAAAAAGTTACAGAAGACTAAAAGACTACCCGCTTCCAGAGGATTCTAAAAATATAAAGGCAGTTAATGATGAACTATAAGGATCTATTATATTCAAAGTCAAACTCAAATAGTGAACCATTTTTATTTTAAAGATAACTTTCCAAAAACCGCCTCTCTATAACAGTACCCCGAGGTAGTACAAAAAATGCTGGGGTACCCGCTTTTAACTCAAAATACTTAGTCAGCAACAGATCACCAAGATTCCTTGATGGATCTATAACGTGAGGCATTTTATCACGACCCTCAAAGTAAACATTAACAGTGCTACATCTGTATTTATCATTCTCATCCCAAGGCGCTGGAAACAGTTGTTCCAATTGATTAAGTAACGGAACATTTTCTGGACACGCCCTTATAAAATCTGTCATTTGATACTCAGGATATAACAATAGGATAGGCCATTTTAATATTCCATCTTCAATATGAACTATCGCATCTTGGGCGCCCGGTAAACTCGGCTCCAACTTCCCCAAATCAATGTCATCTTCGTCTTCACATTTAGAAATCTTTATTCCCCGCTCTATAATTGCTTTAATAACACCCTCTTTCTGTTCAGTTCTTCGTGCATCATCTCTTTCCTTTTTCCTCTGATCCCTATCCTGTATCATCTTTCTCTTTTTAGCTGTATTCAGAAGATCTGCGACCTCTTTATCTTTTGGCTCAATCTCCAGCAGCTTTTGACAGTGTTCTAAACATGCGTCGTAATTAGCAATTTCTAATGCTGACTTAGCCGCCCTAATTCTTGCTTTAACATGCTTCGGATTAAAAAATAGTGCTTTCTCAGAATCATATAGCGCTGTGCGGTAATTCTTTAAATGCCAATTACAAGCTGCTCGGTTGTTGTACAAACTAGCATTTACTTCGGCATCATTGCATTTTACTTTGATTCCTTCTGTGTACCTGAAAATTAAACATTCAGAGTCAAAAGGAGGTTAAGATTATTTTTGGCAGGCAACGGCAATACCTCTTTTGTTATGGATGTCAATATGGCATTTAGCACTTAGCATCAAGTGACTTTTTTAACTAATTATTGAAATACACAAACGAAGAACAACTTGATTATAATACTTCTAAGTTATTTATGGCACTAGCATATCATAGCATGCTAGCCACAATAACGCTTATGTCTAAGTCGTTAGTCCTGTTAGTTGTTGTCAGTGATAGTCCAGTTAGTAATTGTTAATAAGAGTATCGTTCTAATTCAGTTACATACAGTTCAGTTCAGTCTAATTTAGGAGCTGGGTTGTAGATATCAATATTTTAAGTAAAATAGCATACCCTAAAATAGCTAATCTGTAATTCTTATGCTTAAAATTAAAGTTTCCATCCTCTTTGTAGCTTATGGCTAACTCCAACGGAGTATTTTCTTCAGGGTCATATTTGAGCTTCGCAAGACCTTCAGCCAATGGTGATATGTTATCGCCTTCTGGGAATTCTTTCATGAAGAACGGATGTTTATCCATTTCTTCCTGAAACAAAAAAAATAATTATATATACTTACATTGTAATAGTGTATTATTTAAAGGTAAGATATCAAAACTATGCTATGCTATAACTCTTATAAACAACACACAGTATTACCAAAAGATTGGACTGCACTATATCCTCCTCAAAACCCCATAAATTTTTTCCTCAGTAATGTTCATTAATTATTGGTTGAAGCCAAAATAGGGATTAACACACATACCCCTTCCATTCCTCTGTTTAAAAATTTTAAAGCCTGCTGGTAAATATTAATGCAACACCGAATTATTCTCCCACTGTTAATTGACTAAATTCCATCCTCAAACTATAATCATCATAGCTCATCCTATCCTACGGTCGAAATTCGTGTTGCTTCATGCAATACCACATTATTGGTGACCCAAAAAGTACTAACCTCCCATTTGTCTTCTGGCCATCCTTCAGTATACCTCTTTCGTTCTAAGCTGTTAATAAAATCGTCAAGTTCCTGGTCCAGCTTTTGACATAATTCGAGTCTTTCTTCATCCGTCATGGATTTTGTAGACTCTGCTGGTTTACTCATCATTAGAGGAAGGTTATTATTGAAATATTATGCAGAGTATGTAGACACACCGCTTGCTTCGCTAGAAGAGATTAGAGAATCCAGCCAGGGTAGGGCAGCCAGACTTCTAGTTCCAGGACTTACAGGCTAACAGAACAGGGCAAGAGGCCAGAAACCATCAAAGCACAACCAGACCAGCTGACCAGCTGGATAAATGAAATGTCATTGTCATGTCATTGTCACTGACACCGGACACTTCAAGATATACAAGTGTCAATGACAATAACATTGACATCATAGATATTTAAAAAGTAGTAGCTATTCATAGAGTACTAAAGTACACCCGTTTTGTTCAATATTTGTTCATTTTCTTGTGCATCAACGCCCTTAGCTCCAGCGCTACGCGCCGCAGCGCCGCACCGATGTACCGCTGATTCTACAGATTCTACTAGAATAACATAACATTCCCTTAAATCGGATATTCACAGGTCAGCAGTAGTAGACAACTTACTTTTAATTTAACCTTTTTACTGTTAATCGTTCAAATAAAATAAAAAGTAAGTGTTAACATTCGTTTTATTGAAGATCAAGACAACATTTACATTAATGTCTTGTTATTCCAATGATGAACATATTCCTGTTTTCGGCATTCGCGTGTTTGAAAATATTTCGGATACTGAGCCTTTTCCAGTGGATGCCAATAATCAAGAACCCAGTCAAACGGTGGAGCTAAACGCTCGTGGGCCACCCCGCCTACGGACTGTGCAACTGAAATATTGAGTATAATAACTGTAAATTTAAAATTTAACCCTCAGACAACGAAAATCTGTAATAAGCTGATGATCATCAAACGCCTGAACAGATCTTCATAGATTATAGCTAGGAACCCTGTCGATCACGTCGGCTTTCAAACAAAAAAAAACGCATCCAATTCGGTCATCGCTTACGAGCTACGATGCCACAGACAGAACAGACACAGACACGTCAAACTAACAAAACCCCTCTTTTTGAGTCTGCTGTTAAAAAAATCTGTATTTTGAATTGTCTTAGTTTTGATCTAGGTGTGCGTTTATAATAAAAACTTACATTTCATGGGTATGGGATGTCTCTTGCTTAACAGTTCAAGCTCCCCGACTCGTAACAAACGTCGTTGATCTTTTGGGTCAGAGACGCATCTATTGCAATCAAACTGATTCCGTAAAATAGTCCTTTGGTATCTTATAAGAATCCTGATTGAGAGGAAAAAACATACATTGCAAATATTAAAATAACTAGATGTGCTCGTGTTCGTATGGTAGTTTTTCACGCGCAACTTCCGATCCCGTGGGAATTTTGATATAAAATGTAGCCCTATACTTAACCTCTATTTTCCAGTAAAAGTCCATTACAATCGACAAACCGATCTTATGTTACTGCGGGACATACAGATTTGAAGACTGGTAGACACAAAAATTTCAAAAATGGTAAAGTAGGTTTATGCTAGGAGCCCAGGAGTGTCAAATTAATGTACAAAAAATTCATGTACAGACAGACTCTGCAGATTTGTATCATCCTCACAACCCATAACTGTCCCACTGCTGGGTACGGGTCTCCCCTCACAATGTGAGGGGTACAGGCCATATTCCACTACGCTGGCAAAGTGCAGATTGGCGGACTTCACACACCTTTGAGAACATTATGGGGAAAACTCAGGTGTGCAGGTTTCCTCACGATGTATTCCTTCACCGAAGCAAGTGATAATTAAATTCTAATACGCACATAATTTTTGAAAATTAGAGGTGCGTGCTGGTGTTTGAACCCGGGCCCCCCGGTTCGGGAGTCCAACTTTTAACCACTCTGCTATCACAGCTTAACCAGATTTCAGATGCAGATTTGTATAGTAACTTAGATTTTATGAAGATTTTACCTAAAAAGAGATTAAAACACAATAAATAAACGTCTCTATAATATTGCTTACAGTACCGTTTAAGGAAAATGTAACTTACTTCCCATGGTAATAAGCATCAATTAATCGACACGCGTTTTTATAAAGCGCACATACCCTTTGGCAATGCGATTTAAGCTCGGGTGCAGGTGGACAAGGAATCATCCTAAAAATATTGCTGCACTCTTAGCTCAAAATACAAAAATATCTTACCAGTTACAACTGATTACTGTCAAACAAGTCAACAATTTTGTAGATTTGTGATGTGTTTTGGAATGCTATGAAAAACTTTGAGAATTAAATCTTGCCAGTGCTATTTTGCTTCGGTAGGAGTACTGCATACTTGCATAGTGCATACTACTTCCTATATAGTCTGTGCTCCGGTAGGTAATAGTGTTGTCTGTTTTATGGATGTACTCTGTGTACTATACAGACTACTCTAGACTATACTACTTTAGACTCTTATTCTACTTAATTAATCTGTGCTCTATTTTAATATTTTTAAATTTTTTAATGCTATAGCTATTGAAAAAGTTAAATGAAAATTGAAATTTAATTTAGTTTAGTTAGTTAATTTAGTATTAATTTATTACACAAAGTAATACAAAGACACATAGATTCATGTTTAATTCCTTGAGCAACTTGTAACAATGTAGTCACAACGCAAATAATTCAATTTAGAAAGTTTATTTCAACAAGTGCCGGTTATCAAATACAATGTCAGACGCGTGGGAAGAGATCCAAGCGGTGAAAAGTAAGAGGAACAGCTTGCGAGAGAAATTGGAGAAACGAAAGAAGGAAAGGCAAAACATTTTGGGCGCTAGTTTGGTTGGTGACAAGGAAGGCTCCCCAAGTAGCAAGGACCGCTCTGCATCCAGCCCTGCGCCGTCTAAAACTGAATGTAAGTTTCATCAAAACAACTACAATTCGCTGTGTTTTGAGAAGAGCAAGATATCAGTGGAAATGTGATCATTAAAGTTCAGTGACGTAGCGTGGTTTTCAGCTGCCTTGGCGAGGCTGCTTGTGCGAGATTTGAGCAATTGTAAAAAAAACTGTGCCAATTCTCAATTCAAAGGTTCTCCTGGGCCATCGCTTGCCATGAGATCACCCTAAAACTTCTAAAACATTGGTGACTCAGGGGTAAAAATCATTCCTACACTAGCTGTATTTCGTAGAGCTGGAGAATACCTTAAACGCTTATGAAACAATAACCTTCTAATTAATATATAAAATTCTAGTGTCACAGTGTTAATGGTCATTATATTATGTTAAAAAGCATTTTCAAACAAAAATACAAGTATATAAATAAAACAATTATTTTCAGCTACAGCTCAAACAGAGAAGCCTAAGCCAGTGCCGTCGGTATCGCTGGAAGTCCGTCTGCTCCAAGTACTGTCAGACATGCAGCTGCAACTGCCGGCCACTGCCAGCGCACTGCTCCCTGGCCTCGGCGACGTGGACACTGGCATAGTTGCCAGCTTGCTACACAAGTTTGCCACACAGAAACTAATCACGTGAGAATTTTATAAAGTATTGGCTGTATTGCTTTAACAGTAGTAATCTTTTTATAAATCCTTATTTTAGTAATCGGCCTGCTACTCCTAATTTATAATTATAATACATTGCTACTGTTAAAAAAGGAGTTTCCTTCCACAATGGGTTTTTCAATCTCTCTCAGGATAAAAGAACCGTCAGAGAGTACAACAGAAGCTGGTATAGAAGTAGCAAGTGCAGAGTCTGTCAGGTTGGCAGCGGTGTTAGCAGCGTTGATAGAAGAACAGAATCAAACTACTAAGCGAAAAGGTATGGCTTTGCTTTAACACATTAATGGCCCACTAGAGAGCACAGGTCGTCATCCTCATCATTGAGGATGCTAATGCATATCCACCACACTGCACTAATGTAGTCTGGTGGAGGGATTAGTGTCACAAATTTTTATGTCACCCGAAGGCGTTTAATGTGGCTTTGTTGTGCATGTGTGTCTATTATTGGATTTCACAACTACCTGCACTCACTTCAGTATGTAATACCAAGTAAGTACTTAACAGGCTTATTGACTGTTATCATGACAACAGTCGGGACGGACTTTCAGTGTCTTCCGCTGCACGAAAGCGCTAGCTGTGACCCATCCGACTATTGACTGTACCTGCTGTTGCTTAACTCTAATGAAGACTGAAGATTGATGCAAAACACAGCTATGATTGCTTCAAGGCCATTTACTAGTCTTTAATAATGAATATAATGTAAGTATGTACTTGTCAACAGGCAGCAACGCTGTTGAAGAAGGCACAGCACCTAAGGTGTCCAAGCAATCAACGGATGAGAAGAAAGCTGCTAAAGGCGATACAGATATTATGGTAATGTATCACCATAGATATTATTATGCAATTGTAATATTGTTGATAGTTAAATTAATAATTGTGGTACTAATTTAACAAATATTTTTGTTTATAAAACTGAACTTATTCCTACTATTATATTAAATTAAAGATATTTTATAAAACATTTCAGTCTCTACTAGCAATGCCGTCAAGTAGAGAGAAAGCAGTCAAAAGAGTTGGGGAAGAGATTATGGACCTCCTAAGTAAACCAACCGCCAAGGAAAAGTCACTAGCAGACAAGTTCAAGAGCCAAGGAGGTAAGAAAAGAGAAAAAAGAACAAAAAAATAGCCTACTGAAAAAAAATTGACATGGGGTCCTACAAGAAGGCTTCCATGGCTTCCTTCTTGGTGGGCAATGCGGTGATGATACCCCTGGTGTTGCTAATTTCTATGAGTCATTTACCATCAGGTGACCTGTCTGCTTGTTTGGGCTGCAGAGATAGATCTCTGATAAAGAACGATTGTATGTGGCACAAGAAAAATTCGACGGTCAGCTGTCAAATTTGATGAAACAGTACACAGTAAAATACAGACACGATATGCGAAACAAAACATCGTATCATTGTGTCTCGTTGTTTTTCGTGTCATTGGCGTCAGTCTCTCAATTGTTCCTTTTCTTGTGTGAGTACGATAGATGGCATCCATTGGTCTATAACTTATCTCAGTCTACGACGCAAACATTACCCAGTGATTAATAAAACTGAAATACCCTTAGCAATTCAACCACATACTATGCACACGTTCATCATACACTCAGCGGCACGGAATCTTGGCCAAACTCATAGCAGACTATAACACTTTTTTAAGTGTGTGTAACTTTGTTCTTAATGTATAATTGGGTGGAAATAATGTTTACGTTAATCCTAAGAGGCTAATTAACTAAGTTGAAGTGCATTTTGATTTGATTTTTGAAGTTTAGTTGAACCGTGTCATTTATCCGACGAAGTCTACGTTTTGAATTGCGTTCTGGAATTTGCAAGCGTTAAGTTGTCGAAGTTCTTTGGTTTTATTGTGATAAATAAACATCTAAAGGCGCCTTAGGATCCATAAAAATGCCTCTATCACCAAGTCAGATAGCACAAGCAATGGCATTAGTCGAACTAGGGATGACCCATCGTGAAGTGGCTACTATCCTTAACGTACCGGGTTCTTCGATGCAATATGCACTAAAACGGTACCAAGAGACTGGCCTCTGCACACGCAGACCAGGTAGTGGCGGTGTACGTTGCACGTCAGCTCGTGACGACCACTTTATTGTGTTAGAGATTTTAAGAAATCGCTTCCTTACTGATGTCGAGATCCGGTAGCGGCTTCAAATCTCCAGGAATGTAAATTTTAGTGAGCGTACGGTGAGAAGACGTATGGAGGAAGTTTTTAAGATCAAGAAGACCAGCCTGTGGCCCACAGTTTCTCCCACAGCATAGAGCAGCGCAATTTCAATTTGCCCGCGAATATGCTAACTGGTCTCATGAACAATGGGAAAGGGTTTTGTTCACGGACGAGTGCAGGATTACTTTAAATGTACCTGATGGTCGACAACGTGTCTGGAGAAGGAATGGTGAACGATATCTGGCGATTACTACCACTCCCACAGTGAGTTTTGGTGGAGGCTCTATAATCGTATGGGGTGGCGTTAGTTCTGATGCACGTACAGAATTGGTCATCGTCAATAACTCTCTAACTGCAACACGATACGTCGAGGATATCCTTCAAGAACATGTTGTACCCTTTGGAGGGTTTATTGGATATGACCGATTCATTTTAATGCATGATAATGCACGACCATACGTCGCTCATATCGTAAATGAGTACCGTCAAGAGGTTGGTATTCAAAAATTGCAGTGGCCAGCTCGCAGCTCCGACTTAAACCCAATAGAGCACATTTGGGATAAGCTAAAAACGACAATTAAAACAGCATCGAACCTACCACAAACCCTTAGCCAGCTTCGAGATGCTGCACTGACTGCGTGGCGCGACTTATCGCAAGTAGACATCAAGAATGTCATCCAAAGCATGCCAGACCGAATGCAGGCGGTCATAAGGGCTAGAGGAGGAAACACGCGATATTAAAAAGTACAAAATGTTGTCAAAGATCAAACAGTTTTTAATTCCTAGTGCTCAAAACTGCAGTGTTTAATTTTGTGTAAATGTGATTTTGCGCTTAAACTTCATTAAAAACTTAAAAAGACGTTATTTATGAGTAAAAATGATTAAAGAAGTTAAGTGGATGAACAACGATTAAATTGGCCTAAATTAGAAGTGTACAAACTGAAAAAAACTGAAGTTATCACAAATTTTGTAGGTGGCCAAGTTTCCGTGCCGGTCAGTATACTATAACATCTATTCAAGTTCAAGATTAAACTTCACTACATAGTTAAAACTAAGTCGCTTTCTCTGTCCCTATGTATGCTTAGATCTTTAAAACTACGCAATGGATTTTGATGCGGTTTTTTTTAAAAGATATAATGATGATTCAAGAGGAAAGTTTATATGTATAATATATTAAAGATTGGTTTTCCCGAAGCGAAGCGAGGACGGGTTTACTAGTATTCTATATAACCCAGGTGCGCAAGTGATGGAGTTCTGTCCGCACGGCACGCGCGCGGAGTGCGAGCGCTCGCAGCGGGCGCGCGCGGGCGCGGGCGGGCACGCGGGGGGCTGCAAGAAGCTGCACTTCCGGAAGATCATCCAGACGCACACGGACGAGTCGCTCGGGGACTGCTCGTTCCTCAACACCTGCTTTCACATGGACACCTGCAAGTTGGTGCACATTTCGAATTTAACTCTTCGTAACTCTAAAATTCATGTCAGGATTGTGACGAAATTTTGTTACATACTGGATTTTTTAAAGATGAAGAAGAAAAAACTTTGGACTT
Organism: Ochlodes sylvanus; assembly: GCA_905404295.2. NCBI lineage: Eukaryota > Metazoa > Arthropoda > Insecta > Lepidoptera > Hesperiidae > Ochlodes > Ochlodes sylvanus. The sequence goes on from FR990149.1 coordinate 4,896,328, forward strand.
TTTTTTTAACAAAAAGATTTTTGACAGTGCCTATTGCATTTTTCGTGTAGACACATAAAATTTTATACAAATCATCCATTATAGGTAATTAAGTAGTCCAAAATAAAGAGTATTCTATTATATTCTGTTACATACATGTATAACAGCTGAATGTCCTATCATCACCAGGTACGTGCACTACGAAGTGGACAACGCGGACCCGAGCCTGCAGCCGAGGGCGGAGCCGCCGGGCAAGGGGCCCAACGGCGCGGGCGCGAAGCCCGACGGGGTGCTCACGCTCACGCCGCCGCAGTGGATCCAGTGCGACCTGCGGTACCTCGATATGACGTTCTTAGGTCAGTTCCACATATTACGTGCACACTGCTCGCATATACATAATTATATCGAGATCAGTCGGAGCTCGGTCGCTACCCAGGCATGACGCTTCGCCTGGCGGGAGATTTCCCTTTGTCAAAACAGCAAAACAAAGCTTTACTAACGCAATAGAATCAAAGACAATGATATTATTATTTTGATTTTTGTCTGTTTGTTTTGATTTTTGTCTGTGGTTTTGTACCCGCTAATAGGCAGAAGTGGCTTAACTGATTTGGATGCCGTTTTCACTCATTGTGACAAGCTTCACTTAAAATTTAGTGTTTTTTATATCAATCAGTTTAGTTCATAAATAAAAAAGTTATGTCACTTTAAACACTCACGCGTAATAATATAATTTTCGGCTACTAAGGGACAGGTTTCCCGAAGCGAGGGCGGGTTGCTGGTATAAAACAAATGATTTAAAATTGAGGTAAATTTGACTCCTGCCGAGTCAATAAACAATGTTCATCGTGTGAGGTGCACACAGGCAAGTTCGCGGTGATAATGGCGGACCCCCCGTGGGACATCCACATGGAGCTGCCGTACGGGACCATGTCGGACGACGAGATGCGCTGCCTGGGCGTGCCGCAGCTGCAGGACAGCGGGCTCATCTTCCTCTGGGTCACCGGTAGGTGAGTCACGTCCACGCTGTGTACTCGTCATGGGCCGACCAGTGCAAAAAAATATATGGTAAATTGCCCGGGGATCTGAAAGCCTACCGTTACCAACATACTGAAGATATGTGCACAAATGGCTCATAAATAAAGGTCATCATCATCATCACAACCCATAACTGTCCCACTGCTGGGCACGGGTCTCGTCTCACAGTGTTAGGGGTATAGGCCATGGTCCACCACACTGGCCAAGTGCGGATTGGTGGACTTCACACCTTTGAGAACATTATGGAGAACTATCAGGTGTGCAGGTTTCCTCACGATGTTTTCCTTCACCGAAGCAAGTGATAATTAAATGTTAATACGCACATAATTTTTGAAAATTAGTGGTGCGTGCGGGGTTTGAACCCGGACCCTACGGTTCGGCAGTCCAACGTTCATTGCTTTGCACTGCAATAAATAAAGGTATACCTAGATAAATTAATTAATTACATGATGACATAAGTACATAACTTTATTATAAATTATTATTACTAGCTGACCCAGTTGTTCCGCCATATAGATTACTCGTAGTGCAAAAATACAAAAAGCGCGATTTAAATTTGAGAGGTGGGTGTAGGGAACTGAAAATATGTGTATTTTACCACACCATAACAAAAATTGTCAAAAAAATTAAAAAAACTTTTTAGGGGTGGACAACCCTTATCACTTAGGGGTATGAAAAATAGATAGTAGCTAAAGTGGATACTCCCACGTAGACAACGTGGAGATCTCCCCGTGCCAAAGACCTTTGACCACCCGCAGGGCGATGGAGCTGGGCCGCGAGTGCCTCAAGCTGTGGGGCTACGAGCGCGTGGACGAGCTGATCTGGGTGAAGACCAACCAGCTGCAGCGGATCATCCGCACCGGCCGCACCGGCCACTGGCTCAACCACGGCAAGGAGCACTGTCTGGTCGGTGTACCGCACGCCGCGGTCGTATGTCCCACGTTTAGAATTGAAGTGGCGTTACTCAAAATTAAAAAAAAAGTTAAAGTAAAGTACTACTAATACTGAATACTGTCTGTCCAAATATTGAAAGAATACTGTCAGTCCAAATATTGATGTTTTGCTTTGCTTACGTAAGCCGCCGATGCTCCCTATCTCATTTTCTCCCACGTTAAAATGTGTCTGTGTCTTTTTCGTTTCCGTTTCATTTCATTTGCGCGTCACCGAATTCCAAATCGCAACGATAGGAAGCATCGGCAAAATGGCAGCTTACGTAAGCAGAGCAATACATCAATATTTGACAGTATTCGTTTTTTTGAAGATTTCACTTCTAGCACGTGTGAATTGGACACGTTTTGATTTTTTAACCATATTTTATTTGAAGACCGTTAAAAAGTGTTAATTCATTACAGGTAGGCATGAAAGGCAACCCCGAGAACCTCAACCGAGGGCTGGACTGTGACGTCATCGTGGCCGAGGTCCGCGCCACCTCACACAAACCGGACGAGATATATGGCATTATTGGTAACATACTAAATGTTTATGGGGTTTTATACATAGATACGTTATAGATATAGAATATAGATGATTAGATAGATATACGAAACAAACGGACTTCAATTGAACTAAGCTTTTTTTTCCACAAAACGGCGACCAGTATCGAGTAACGGATGCCATCTATGGCACTCTCACAGGAAAAGGAATAATTTCGCCAATGACACGAAAAAAAGAGGCAGAATTATACTATGTTTTGTTTCACTTTGCGTGCCGGTTTTTTCAAGGCAAACATAGTTACTTACAAGCACCGACCACAGCCAATAGACAGCTAATGTTTGATTTTCCTTATTGAATGCATTCTGGCAACTAGCTGAGGTAACACGAAGCGGGGTGACTGGCTAATTCAACGATGTGATTGGCTAATTCAAGGCCGCACGAAACGTTGGAAAGAAATAGATTAATTTAAGCAACGGGAAAGAATGAGACGGCACGAATTTATATCGGTACTATAAGCCAGATGTGTTGACAGAAGCCATTCGCCTGTTGTTAGGAGTCTATTGGCTGTGTGGTCGGTGCTTGCAAGCAAATTGAATGCTGATGTAGAATTTTTCTTGTGCCACACAATCATACTTTCTCGTGCTATTTCACGTTGGCTACGCTCACCAAATGTCTATATTCTTTTCTGTCTACGACTAGTCATGTTGAAATTTGGTCCAGATAATGACAATAATTATCGTTAAAAGGCTTATTGATTTTTTGTTTCAGAACGACTGAGTCCCGGAACAAGAAAAATAGAATTATTTGGACGTCCACACAATGTTCAACCAAACTGGTAAGCGGTTTCTTATGTGCATAGCAAGAGCTCGAAATAGGGTATGAAAATGTCAACCATATTGCTTCGTAATAAAGTCGAAATTTCTTTAATGGTTTTCCCTTTTGCCCATAGTTAACATTAGTATTCTAATATGTCTTAACTTAGCATCGTATAAAAAAAAAGAGAATAAAAATATTTTTGGAACGAAGTTCCTTACGGCAGGCTTGGAGGGGATAGCTTTTGCTGCGACGACCGAACTGAAAAATATGTGATAGTAAAACCGTAAGAAAAAATGCGTGGAATAAAAGCGTTAAATGAGACGTGCGCAGGCGCGACAGTCGCATACATAAGCGAGTAGTGTATAATACCTTTCTCTTTCTCCCTCTTTCTTTTCGTTCGCCGTTGCCTTCATTAGCCGAAGGAACTTCGTTCCTACCTGGTGTCCCACGACACCACATTTTATTTTTGATTCGTTTTCTACTAAATCGCACTATCCGTAAGCCGCGTTAAGGAACTTCGTTCCAAGGACATAATATAAAATGGTAAGTACTTAAATATCCGTCCCGATCGGGAATCGAGTCAAGGACTTACTCAACATGGTCACCACCAACTGGGCTAAAGGTTCAAAATCAAGTCAATGTTACAAATTTTAAGCACCCCTTTCTAAATACATACATATTTGGAATGAGAATCGAATACTGAGTACCCCCTATTAATATGTCGAGCGACTAAAAAAATATACAAATAGATAATAATATGCGTGTTTGCACAGGATAACGTTGGGCAATCAGGTGGACGGTGTCAAGCTGGTCGATCCGGAGCTGATAGCGGCTTTCAAGAAACGGTACCCTGACGGCAACTGCATGGCGCCGCCCGACCCCGGCCTGGCCTAGCGACCGCCCCCGGGCGACGTGGCTGCGGGGCGGCCGGGCTCCGACTGTTCACGTTCAGAATACGATGCGAACGGTGTAGACAACTTCGATAGCGGGACTCAGGCTTGACGTGACGTCACTGTGATGTGTGTGGCGATATGAATGAAATGACATTTCAAAGTTTGTACCAAGTTGTACCTCGTTTGTTCCAAAACCAAACCCAGGACATCTTGACTTCGATTTTGTAGTTATTATAGTCAAGAAATTAATAAATTGTAACATCAGGAAGTTTCCTTAATTAAACATTCTGGGGACAGGACTACATGTGCAATACAATACAACCTATTTCAATAATCTCTGTATAAATTCGTAGATTGTCTTATAACAACTAACACTGTAATTTAAGTTTTCAACAACTGTTAAGGATTTTATGAATAAATAAAATATTGAGAGCCGGGCGGAATACTAACAAGTGCAATTGGCTTCAACCCATTAATGGCCCACTGAGCACGGGTTTCCTCATACCTGAGGAGGTCTGGAGCATACTCCACCACGCTGCTCCAGTGCGGATTGGTGGAGTTAGTGGCCAACCTAAGTATTACAAGTTTTGATTCTGCTCTAAGGCCTCTGACATGGCTTAACGACTGCTATCTAACGGTAACAGCCAGGTCCGACAGGGTTTTTTTTTTATTGATTTAAGGCAGCAAACGAGCATGCAGCACCACCTTCCGCTGCCGCCCATGACAACTGTGATCGACTTAGAACAAGACTCATATATGGGGACTGGGATAGTTAGTCCGGTTAGGTGACGGTGTTAGAACATTAGTTGGTTAGTTTGTAAGTATGAGGACTGGGACAGGGACTGTTAGTGAATATTAGTCCTGTTAGTTATTGTTAGTAATAGTCCAGTTAGTAAATGTTAGTAAGAGTCTCGTTATAATTCGGTCACAGATGTGTTACTACCCTTGAGGACTGAGATGGTCGCCTCTAAAAAGTGTAGCCGGTTTATGTGCCCTCCGAAGCACGGAAAACGCTTAACAAATATTAAGTGCAATTAAACACGTAAATACAAAACTATTGTTAAAGATGAATTTTATAAGCCGCAAAACGCTTACTTCATACGTTGTTTTTGCTGTTAGTCAGTGTGTTGTTAAATTGTAAATATTAATTATTAACAATATAAGATTAAGATTGTAAATAAAAACTTTTGTAAAAATATTTTTTTATTAATTTCTCACCAATTACGTCACGTTTGATTTACAACTGATAAATACGATCACAAAAATGAATTAAATTATATACAAATGTCGCAGAATTTTAATAAAAAGATGGCTGCATGTTTCGTGGGCCTTTTGGGGAGCAGGGGCGAGTCGCGCGGCAGAAATGTCTCGGAGGGGACGCCTTGTCTTGCGAAGAGCTGAATAAATGAACAAATATGGCTAATTAATATGATGAAAAGTTCTAATGAAGGAGCGATAAATAAAAATCACATTCTGCCAACCCAAGGATTCCGTGTGTTGCGGGTAGTATAGAATTATAGATAGATAGATACCTACATCATACATTTTACTCTTTGACTCGGAATCTATACAAATAAATAAAATTGGAGTGTCTGTTTGTAATGTTAAAATAACCGCTTTTTACTAAATGCATATGGATGTAGTGTATACATGCATATACCAAAATACCATTTTTTACAATTTTTGTCTGTCTGTTTGTTTGGGCTAATCGCTGGAACGGCTGGACCGATTTTGACGAGACTTTCACTGGCAGATTCCTGATGTCATAAGGAATAACTTAGGTTTCTTTTATATTCGTTTTTTTTTTGTTAAATTCCACGCGGACGATGTCGCGGTTACTGCTCGTATAAAATGATGTTCATTTCGCAAAGTATATAATGATACTATGCAAAAATGTGCATATTTTGCGAAGTTCTCATTTAAGAAGTGTTCGTTTTGCGAAGGTGCAGTCCTGCGTCAAACTCTTCGCATAAATTTTTTCACCAACCGGCAGTCGACCCCGATATTCTTTAGTTTGCAAGGTTTTCTCAATGATTTGTTAGTGAAATCGTGATGGTCATTAACATCAAATCTCACCTGAAATCGTGGTTGATCCGAGTCGACTTAGTACCAGAACCAGTCGTCTTGGACAGACCACTTCGGATGCTAGACTTATCTCTTGATGTCGTCGACAGAATACTGAAAATAAAATGTTCATTAACAGGCAGCAGCACAGCGTCGTGGAAAACAAAGAACAAATCGACAAGAAACAAATTACCTACTTATTATTACTTAGTTAAAACTTTTCTTTGAATTAAGACTACAAGCGATGATAGTCTAGCTAGTGGTTTAATTAAGTTTATTAAGAATCCTTGACCACTATTTTTCAAAAATTATGTGCGTATTATAATTTAAATTATCACTTGCTTCGGCGGTAGGCCAATATCGTGAGGAAACCTGCACACCTGAGAGTTCTCTATAATGTTCTCAAAGGTGTGTGAAGTCTACCAATCCGCATTTGCCCAGCGTGGTGGACTAAGGCCTGTGTCTCTCACACTGTGAGGAGACCGAAGCGTAGCAGTGGGACAGTTATGGGTTGCGATGATCAAGGCTCCAATAGACCAAACTAAAAATACCTATAGTACAGGGGGTGCGGTGCACCGGGCGCTGGTTGTTAGGGGGCGCCGAGAGCGTCTTGTCAGTAGGTACCTATTTCGACCGCGTATTTTAATACAAAAGGGCGCCAAGGTATTTATCGCAACAAGGCGCTACATGTACTAGAGCCGGGCCTGCTCAATGAGGTGCTTATGCTATAGTATAGTGCATAAGTAGCTACATAAGTAAGTAGGTAATAAGCGAAAAGAATAAGATTATGATGTTAAGTACATACCAGTTTTTGTCGTGGTATAAAGTGTTAACTTTGGCGTCATGTAGAGTATCCCGAAATCTTCTCTGAAACTATTCAACGATACATAATAATTAGGTATTACATTATAATTAGAACTTTACAAATGTTCATTTTGCTAGTTGTCCAAAGGCACGATAGGGAGAGTGACATTATAAGAGTATCCTGTTATCATCGTGAGCTCGTAAACTCGTTTGCTTTATATTGACATAAAAAAGTTCAGGGGCAAAAAAGATAATTTCACTGTAGATATTGTTGAAAACTTGACGTGTCTAACTTGTAGGCATACTATGGTTAAGAGTTATGACTTATGACTGTTGCTTTTAGAAAATTCAATTTCGCATGAATTGCATGACCGCTATATGAGGCCTTTCTGCCACTGCCTCCGCTCAACGTAACATTTTGTTAGCGATGAAGAATTAAAAAAAATTGAAATGGGAAAGTAATAACAAATCGAAAACATAAGCCCAACCTTTGAACCTTTCAATCCGTGCTGTAGGTAGATAGAATTTCGTCAATGCTAATTACCTAAATCCAAAAGTCAAATTACTGGAGCTCCATTATTTTGAGAGGGTCTCTCTCGACACTTTATAACGGAATGGCAATCAATATGCCAAAATACCTTGATACTGTTGAGCATGTCTCCTTGCGTGGCGACCGGGCGCTCGTCGGAGCGGACCGAGGGCGCGCGCCGCGGCGCCGGGGCCTCCCGCCTGGCCCCCAGCGACGCCGCACCGACCGACCCATTGCGAGGATTCGACACTGACCATGACTCACATTGTTTTAAGAAAATTAAATAATAATTAGCCAGCATGCTTTACCATCTAAAGGTACGTTGCCACTTAACATCAGGTAGGAATTAGGATCGTAGTTAAGCGTTAACTTTTATAAGATAAAAAAAAATGGTCATTTCGCATACCGTTCCGGTCGATAGATAAGTTAGTGCGACATATCAAAGCGGCGCGGCGCCCGTCTAACCAAAGCTCGCAAAACAAATGTTTATCCAAATGATTGTCGGCCGTCAAATTAAATGCTATGAATGCAATATGATATCTAGTTTGGCAGGCCCTGCCTGCGAAGCGACGGGTCACAAATTTATGTGACACAAAAATGTTTGTTCTCGCGTCACGGGAGATACGTGGAAATGTAATGCGAGGGTGTGTGTATTCGCGTTTATTTGTAAGTAAATTGACGACACCCGGGCGGGCCGCGCGGTCACATGGCTCGCACCGCCTGCTGAGATACTAGTAATTTTATTGATGGGTATACTTAATTTTATTTACTGCCACGTAAATGTTTTTGCATATGCCCCAGAAACGTATTAGCAGTAGCAGGACTTTTACAAAAAATTAAACATTAACAAATAAAACAAACTTTATTAAATTTTTTAACTATTCTACATCTATACCACTTGTTTATAACAAACAATTATACTTCATACAAACTATAATGTTCTTAAGATATTTCCAAGAACATGCTTGTCGAATCAAAACCAAGCAAGTGGAGTTAGTTCTGAACAAGTTAGATTTATCACAGAAACATTCATAGAACAAAGGTTCTTCTGTAGAGTGGTTCTTTGGGCAAAGTAATTCAAGTTGATTAAAATAATAAATGGGGTTTACGAAGTAATTAAGTTGAGAGTTGTACTCTACCAGGGTAACTAGTTTGAACTAGTTACATCTAGTTCTTCGCTTCTAAGTTAAATTTCCAATTATGTTAAGTTCACAAAAGATTGCTTAAATAGTAAAATTTGGTTTTAAACATAATACATATATATAATGACCACCATATGATTGAAGACCTATTTAAAACTAAAGACCTATTTATTTGAAGAACCAATTTTAACAAGATGTGGGTTTATTAACAATAAATCTTGTTTAGTTGTAGTGTATTTAAGAACATGGCCGTCAATAAATGGGATTGTTAAGTATTTAATTTAATAACTATAATGATGATACTCATGATATAAAGTTTACACAATGTACACCATTATTATCACAGTACAATAATTTATAATGCACTGATGTCTATGTGCTGACCAGCTAATGCGATAATATTCTCTATAAGCATTGTAACTCATTGTTTATTTTAAAAAAACTGTCAAAAGTATTATATTAAGCAAAAGTTGCTATTATTTGTAATGGCAACTGCCATTCTAACATTGAACCTTTATTCTTTGAAATAACTTAATTTCATTAACTAATTAACATAACTAAATGAACTACTGACATCTTGTCGTTACAACTAATTCTAAGCTGCCCCCTTCGCCCGATTAGTTTCATTGTTTTCTACATTTGATTCTAAACTATGTTTCTTATCCTCTATTTCCTTGAGCTTAGCCGCTTCCAGCTGTTCTCTCAGCAATGCAGGTCCCGCAAAAACTGCTGCCGATTCCTTTGTTTCCGGAACGTACACTTCGTATGTTTTGAAATATTTTAATATATTCTCGACATCATCTTCCTTGAGTTTGTATTCCAATGCTATTTTAGCAACGGTCACTTCCGCCGGATTGGATTGGTGAAGCGTCATGAACTCCACGGCCTGTCTGAGGGTGGTCCGTCCGTATGGGACGCGTTCAGGCTCCTTATGACCAAATTCAAAGTCTTCCACTTGATTCCTGTCCTGAGGCAGAGGTCGATCCGGGTTCTCTTTCTTCCGCTCTTCAGTCAAATCATCTTCTGGTTTCCCAACAGACGTTACATAAACTTCTTTTAGCCTATCGTATAGTCCGGGGTCCTTTCTATCCAGTTTAGTGTCTAAGTCGGGGTCAGCTTCCAGTGCCCGCTTCTTGTCCTCGACGTTCGATGGGTACAAAGGAGCTGGTACCGGTTTCTCCTTGGATATCACGCGATGAGCGCGGTTCTCAATGTTGAAAGATTTTAAAGGCCGTAATGCCTTTGAAACTAATGCACCCATCTCAGGTGGCGTTAGCTACACAATCACTATGATATGAATTATATCATCATATTTTTTTCAATTTTTAATCATTAAGTCAACATATTTCAAAAATCTAAATATTGTTTTAGGTTATGATTATGAAATTTTAAAATTTGTTCAATTGTCAATGTCAATTGTCAACTATTATCAATCAATTGTCATTTCGTTTGCCATAATAGTTGACAACTTAATTAACGTTCAAAAGTGTAAGACAAATAAAGTTGCCAGTATCTGTTTTTAAGGACATTTATATCTTACTAGCTGACCCAGCAAACGTTGTTCCGCCATAGTACTCGTAGATTACTTGTAGTTGTTGGAGTTTGAAAGTGTAACAAGTTCATAATATTAATGGACTACGCCTACACCATGGTAATAAAACTATTTTAAACACTCATAAGTTTAACAACCATTACAGTTACCTTTTAGTCCGGACAGCGCATCCCTTAAATTTGTTTTAGAATCTTTTACGAGAAATCTGTCTACGGTGTGTGCAGGAGTATTTGTTGCACGTGACTGTTCCATAAATATTTTCGAAGGAGGTGGACTCGGACTTCTCCCGAGACGTCGACGTTGTTGTTGTGGAGTGTTTACGTTGGGTACTATAAAATTTAATATTTATATTTATGAACTATTGTATTCTGTTTAAGCAGAAACAGTGATGGCCAAGGTTTGAGTGCTGGGACTCCTGTACATAATATGTACAGGAGTACATAACATGTACAAGAGAACCTGTACATAATATGTACAGGAGTCCCAGCACACAGCAAACCCCTTTTTATGTAGGTACGTCCTGAACATTATTATGTTCTCAAAGGTTGATGAAGTCTACTAATCTGCACTTGGCACGGTTCCCCTTATATTGGTGAGACAGTTACGTTAAGATACGATAAGAGTTAAGATAAGATATATGATACGGTGAGATATTTACTATGAGTGTGTAGCGTTATTAATAATATAACATACTTTTTAATCACTTTAAAATGCTTATTATAATTTAATAGTAAGAATATAAAAACCTGTGCTAAAATACGATGGCGTAAATCGTGACGTATTTTCAATCGCAGATCTTTCATTTAAAAAGTTGGTGATTCTTGACGAGTACTGGGGAGTTACGGTAATTGCAGAATTTAAATGTTTATTGTAACCCTTAGTTTCCATGCTGCTCCTCATTAAAAAATGCTACAATAAAATAACATGCGTTATTTCCGAATCGTTATTACAAACGAATTTCGAATCGTTATTTGAAAGAAACAAATTTCTAAATGTAATTTAATAGGTAATTTATAACAATTTGATTTTATTTACCTTTGCATCAGTAACAGTTTTAATTGCGGGTCCTTGTGTAGTTAAAAAAGTTGGTATCCGATAGGAGTTGTTAATATTTTTGGCACTGGGCTCCTGAATAAATAAATGAGCTAGTTAATTTCACTTGTATAATAATAAAGTATCGCAAAGATCGTAATAAAGATAATAACTACTTTTATTTTACTATTCGTCCGCTGTTCATTTGACTTAGCAGAATAGCCTCGTACAGGTGAGCGCGGTGTTCGAGGAGGTCTGGGTTCTCCGGCACCGCTTCGACGTGACACTGTACTATTTGTTTCTCTGTCAATATTAAATTATAATAAAAACCAATTCACATGCACTAATTTGTACCAAATTTAACATAATTTTCTAACATACCCCTTTTCTTGTTTTCTATTTATATGAGTATTTACTGGCGATGCTGTCACGTACCACTCAAATTGTTCTTTCCTCTGCAGAGGCTTACGATCTTAAAAATAAATATTGTTAGATTTTATATCAATAATTCGTCAATTAATTATAAGGAATAGCAAAATTTGGTTGACAGCTTTTAGTTATACCAAGAAAGATGAGCGATGTAGCGATATGAAATAGCGAAGAAACTATTACTAGAATAATTATGCGAAAATTTTCCATTTTGACATACCAAAAAACTAATCTCGTTGTTGAAGGTTATCAGTTAACTCATTAATACAACCTTATTTTTACGGTTTTTCAGCAACTACTATGAAAATATAATAAGAATATTCAAACTAACCATGTCAACAAAAGTACAACACTTATTTTCGTAACATAAATCAGGCATAGCTTTTGCGCAACGCACCGCCAACGGCCAGAAGCAATCTTTGAAAACTTCACTACATGGCACGCAGCATAACAATAGTTTCCATGTGAACATATTACTACTATTTTCGCCATTCTCGGCTTCAACCGGAGTAGTTTTTAATAGACAGCCCTTCATTCGTGTTAGTGGTACTTTCGGTTTATGCGTCAAATCGCACGACGTCAGAAATGTCTCATCAATATCGTCCGGATCCGATTTCGCTACACAGTAAAAAATAACATTTAATCTATCGAAAATACTAGGTTGTGAAAAATTTAATTGGCGGTGCGTTACGTATGGAAGCAAAATGAAAAGGAAATAATTATTTACCTTTTACTAACGATTCTTCTTTACTTCTCGAGGCTAAGGGTCTGACTGGAGGGGATGTATCGGAGCGAATTTGCCTTTGAACCGGAGGTGGAGGTGACGGCGATTTATTAAACGAGAGCTGTCTTGGTTTTTGCGATTTCTCAGCTATTGAATATACTCCATAATTGTGTTTTGGTAATCTATTTATGTCATGGTATGTGTTTTTCCTAAAACAAACTTTACCAATATTAGCCCAGAAGTTTGACATAAGCAAAACTAGAGTTTAAAAATCTTGTTTAGCTGTTTACCTATAAAGATTTCCCTGTTTTATGAGCCAAGCTTCGAGATGTTCTAACCAACCCTGAAAAAGGAAGAGTGTTTATTATTTTGACCAAGTATCCACAACAGCTAGTATACATATTTTAAAAGTACCTACAGTTAATTTTTTTTAACATAATATTAAAATAATAAATGCTTCTCTTCTATGTAATTTTTGTGAAGAATTCGTGCTGTAATACAATAATTACCTGTTGTTGCCCTATAACAGAACCTGGTCGACAGATTCTCATCCAACCTATGGCCTCTCGAGCTGTCATACGATAGTGCTTCATTAGGTAACAACCAATCAGTGACCCGGTGCGACCTAGACCTGCCTGAACAATGAATCCATGAACAAGTGACTGTGATTGTGATTGTGATGGATATTTACGTTTGGGATTATTATGACTAAGAAAATACGTACTTCATGATTTCACAGATAAGTATTTTTGACGTGATAACACCTTATAAATTGATGAACACTGGTAGCGCGCACGAAAAAGTGTCCCGTTCCGGCTTAGCGTGACGACAGAGCATGACGCCAGAGCGTGACGTCAGAGCTATCAGTTAGAATAGTTCTGCTACTGGAATGCTGCCATGCGGGCTTCTTCGAGAATTTTAACAATAACCCTCACCCACCCGACGGAAGCCATTATTTTAACAAATGTTGTATTCAACGCAACAACGTGTTTTCATCAATGCTTCTTAATGACGTTATCACGTAAAACTATCGTCCGTAAACCGACTTTACAGACAACCGACTTTTAATGGAAATGGAATCCGTTTTCAGTGATCAATTATATTATTATGAATGAAATTGTAACGATGCCATCATAATGAAATAAATAATAAACTCATAACCTTGCAATGCACTGCAATAGCTCCATCGGCCTTTTCACTTATTTGCAGAAATTTCATTAAAATATGCCTTGGTGGACATGAGCCATCCGGAAAGAATAAATCATAGTGAACTATACCCACATTACTGAAACTGATATAATTAAACGAATTCATTACTCAAAATTAACAATAAATGATTGATAGTGCAACAAAATAATAAATAACATTATAAATATTTACAAACTACAGATAATATCAACTTCCAATGTAGTTAAATTCCCTCAAATAGTTGATTTTATATTATGTCCTTTTTACTGTTGTTAAGCATTTATATCTTCATATTAAATATTTTTACTTACACTGAACTATCGTAAAGTCTTTTATTCAATCTTATAACAATTTGGACATCGTTATCCATAAAATAGTTAATATACATTTCAGGAGGGTGATACAAATTGACACTGTAGTCCACTGGTCCAATGAATGCTAGAAATTTTGCTAAAAAGATAATTAAAAAAAAACATTGCAAGCTTCTTTAAATATTAGTCATGTTCGTAAGTTTTACCATATAGGTGGATTGTGTGTGTGTTGTGTGAGGATTTAATACTTATACTTATGTATCTACTTTCATCCAAAGCCTTGAAATATCTCTAAATATATGTTCTCAAAAACACCATCGATCAAGATGTGAAAATAATTAGTCAGCGCAGAAAACAGGGGTTGCTATAATTTCGTCACGAGTATTACGTCGCAAGAGTGTTAGAAATACATACATGATAAATAAATAAATGTGGTTTAGTATTAATACTAACTTTACCTGGAACTATCCAATTAAGATCTCCGCCTTGTATTTTGCCAAGTCGTTCATATTCATCGTAGTTAAAGTCTTGAAAGTTAAAAAAACCTAAATTTCTAGCTTTAGAAATAGCTTGCAGACAGTCCATCAAAGTTATCGTATACGACGACTCACCTTGTGTTGCGTCTTGAAATGGCCTACAAGAAAATTATTTTAAAGATGTTCCTGTGTCAATAGATATGCTGTTTTTTAAACTATGATAATCTACAAAATGTTAATTAATTATGTTATTATAAATAACTAGTTACATTAAAAATTAGGACTTGATTACGAATATTGGATTGGATCGGACTCTTTTGACTTACAGGTAATTTTGTCCATGAACGAGAAGTGGTTTTAAAGCGTCTTTTGCCGGCAAACTTAAATATATAACACCATAACATCCTAGAAGAAAAGCTGCATTAGCTTTCTTCTTTGGATCTATTGAGGTATAGTGGACAATAGCTATCTGTTTTTTCAAATAGACCTTTAATTTTTCATCCAGAATCGTACAATATCTGTAGACACAACCCAAATTTAGTGGACCAAAATCTGAGTAATAATTCTCATAAATTAACTGGTCATCTATTGTAAAGTAATGTGCTTCAGTAGTATCCCTTAGGACTTTTCCTTGTCTTACTGTTGCAAAATAAAGCACGTTCTTTATATATTCTGTTATAAATAAAACATCATCAGGTGATCGCGTCATAGTAATACTATTCCATTTATTGGTTGATCGCGCATTGTTCAAATTATTATCTAATAAAATAATATAAAACTTTAACACAAGTATAAGACTGTATGATTTCTCACAAAATTATTATAAATTAGTACATGACATAAATACAGCAAAAATAAATTGTACTAAAAATTATACAATGTCAAATTTTTATAAGTTTTTAAATCTAACCAGCATTATATCATTATATTCTAAAGAATTTCTAACTCACAGAACAGAACAGTGTCTCTGTCTAGTCTGTCTTCCGTGTTTTAACTAATCGAACTCTGAATTCTCTATCAGAATCTGAAATTCAGAATAAAATATTGTCAAAAATTGGTCAGCGTTTGTTTTCTTTTTTTTTGTTTGGCTTCTACCCATTAATGGCCCACTACTGAGAACAGCCCTTATTATTGAGGAGCTTTATAGTATACACCACGATGCTCCAGTGTGGATTGGTGTCGTATCGGAAGTGTTTATGCCACACCAAAAGACCTCCGACATCGTTTGACGACTGATACCTTACGGTAAAAAACCGGGACCAACTTGTAAGTGCTGAAAACACTCAAAAATTATTTTTGACTACTTACTCATCCAACTGCCGGTCGCGCCCGGCCTCCTATTGCTTAGCTCGGTCGATCAATTCGAATCGATGCAAAGTGCCGGGATATAAGCGTTTCGATATTGCCAAAAGCCAAAAAAACTTAAAACTTTAGCATTTTTTAGAATACACACAGTACATAATAACAACAAAGTACTCTGTGCGTTGTAAAGAATGTTTTTGAACGTTGCTAATTACTTACTCATTCAAATGTCATTGTCATAGTGAATTGTAAATATGGCAACCCTAGTCTTTTTCCGGTACGCGAGGTAAAGTGTCAAAGTGTTCGTGTTGTTAATTTTGCAAATCTTAGATTATTTTTGTGATCTTTTAGGTTTTTGCGTTCATAATATTCCAGACATTATGCTGGTGAAATATTCAATTTATTTTAATTCGTATTTCAGGTCCGTATTAACCGTGAAACAATGGCAGACGTTGAAGTGTAAGTATTATTTATCATTATTATTTTGTATTATTTCACAGAACATAAGACGAATATCTTTTAATTTTTCGTAATTCACACGTATATACTTGTAAATTCTTAGATATAATTCACAATTCCATGTTACAAAAATGTTGTCAACATAACCTGTAAAAGTTTACATACATGTTTTATTGTAAATTACGTACATATACGCTATGTACATACATCTTTTATGTTGTATATACCAGCACATAGTAACTTCATTGAATGATTAGAACTTTCCAATGTAATTAAATGCTACATTAACCGGTTTCGCGTTCAATAATTTCAATCAACGATTTCGATGACTCTCATGGTGTAATGGTTACCATGCTGACTACCATTCAGAGGGTCTTCTTGAGTTCGATTCCCAGCAGGGCGTGAACTTTGAATGACTAGTGCAAAATTCTGTGCTTCTGGGTGTGTTGTCCATACGATAACAATGACACTGGAAATTGTAGTCTATAATATTCTAATGATAGTGTGCGATTTGAAAGTGAAAATTTATTGTTATTGATTAATAGTTTCTCCGGTTCCCTTCAATATGTAATACAGCTATTAAAACAGTATTAAGTCTTAAGTATACTGTATATTATGTACCGCTGAAATGCTAATAGAAAACGTGTTTATTCAGTGAGGTTGCCCCCAACCCCGTCCTGAGCGGCGGCGCGATGGATGTGAACACAGCCCTACAGGAGGTGCTGAAAACTGCCCTTATCCACGGAGGTCTTGTCCACGGACTGCATGAGGCTGCTAAGGCTCTGGACAAGTAAGTATTGCTTACAAATCAACTTACATCGAACAGTTGTTATCCACTTCCAGAGATTCCACTTACCTAAACCATTTTGTGGATACCTTTTGATAGAAAGGTAGGTATTTCGTTTCTACCATAGGCATTGTTAGGGTAATTGAATTGAAATTGACATGGTTTTCATATACAGCCACATTTTATACTTCTTAAAACTATGAATTTTTCAAAACCAAATTGTGACCAATTGTTTGCATGTATTATATTTTTAATGTCAAAATAGTAAAATGTACAAATAGTTTTTAAACTGTATGTAACATATGTAACTGTATGTAAAGATAACTACTAAATTACGTCATTTTTTATCAAGGCAACCTGCTTGTTCTGCGACATGGTTACAAATGATAATAGCATTAAATTGAAATCTCTGAATGTTTTCTGTAGTTATTCAAATGTGTTTTTTCATAATTTCCTCATCCATTATTGTGTTGAATTGAACTGAATTGAAATTTAGTTTGTGGCGATGGAATTAACACAATATTCACATGGTCAGTGACTGTTCTAGTTGCTCGCCGTGTGGAAATATCCTTCATGACGTCAGTTGTGTTGGATTCCCTCTGTTGCCGACATCAATGCACACACATAGTACCACTTTGTTTGCTCTTGCAGATTGTGGCCTCCCAAGTGTGCTACATTGAAAATGATACAAATATACCATTAATAGAAATGCGAGTATTAATCTCTTATAAATAGAGTGTGGTATTAATGATATGATGGAAGATATAAATATTGTTATGAAATACAAAAAATTGGTCTCGGATTTTTGTATTTTAAAATAATTCTTTTACATTTATTATTTGTATTTTGTTAAGCCTAGGTTAATAGCAGACAAGCTACCTGATAGGATGTGTTTACCATAGCCTATGTACATAAGTAATACCAAAGACATCTCTGATGCTTTTCTGGCTAGGAAAGACATAAGAGGAAAACGAAAATTTTGTTATGGTTCGGCCATTATTAAGGTGATGCCTTTGGCGCTACTGGTGTCTAAAAATTACGGTGACTACTTACCATGAGGTGGCTGGTCTACTGGTTTGACGGGTTCATTAAAAAACACCATTTAAAAATCCTGTTCATTGATAGGATTTACTTTAAAGAAAAATGTACGCACCAGGCCTTTCCTCATAAATTTGTGTAACTAGGTAAAACATATTATTTTTTATTGTATAATTTACTTTGGATCCAATCCCTGAACATAAAATTTGCATTCTAGGAGGCAAGCTGTACTCTGTGTATTGGCCGAGAACTGTGATGAGGCTGCTTACAAAAAGCTTGTGCAGGCCCTCTGCAATGAGCACCAGATTCCACTTGTAAAAGTAAGTACATAAAATAGAATCAACATCTGGTTTGATAGTATGAATAATTTTGAGAGGCTTTGAGAACCATAGTGACCTATTGTAAATAGGCCGGTGTCGCACTTCCAATATTTGATGATTAATTACAAACCATAACTCTTTTCTTTGAGTATTTAAGAACAATGTGTTTTAATACCCATTGAATATTCATGGAATAACTTTTAGACCACTCAGGAGTCAATCAAAATAATTATTTTTAACTGTCTAAAGTTATTTACACTATGAGACCATAATAATTATTATACTGACATAATAATAAATTGTTTTCTACATTTATTTCCATGTTTATTCACTGTCGCTCCGCACGAGCCACATCGTCACAATGACGCCGTCGGCACATTAGGAGCGTATATAGAACTGTGTGCCCCTATGGTGGCTCTCGCTATGATGAGTCAGACTTTCCTAGCACCCACACATTAATATTTGAAAGCTGGAATACATGCATTTTTACTTATTACGAAATTATGAAATAATGATAAGTGTTTCTGATTAGTTACAATTATATTTAATAAGTGATTGTTGCATGAAACATCATGGTATTCATATTTACTGGCGTAGTTTCTAGGTAGGCTGAAATCACTTAGAAATTGTATCCACGCACAAACTAGTCTGAATTCGGAGAAAGTTTTATATATTGGAAAACTTCATGTGTAATGAATGTGTGTCATGACATAATTGTATTTATTCTTTTTAATTTAGCTAATAAGTCTGTTATAATCTGATATGTTATAACTGATGTCATTATTTTATTTGCAAAGGTTGATAACAACAAGAAGCTTGGTGAATGGGCTGGATTATGCAAGATTGACAAGGACGGCAAAGCCAGAAAGATAGTCGGATGCTCGTGTGTGGTTATCAAAGTAAGTATACACTGGTTAAGAAAAGTTATGCCAACTCTTGATGTCATAATTGCGCTAGCACGAACACTGCCAATAATTTTTAAGTTGTCGGTGCCATAATTTAGCGCTACATAAACTCAAGTGACCCTATGGTTCTGTGTTATTTGCTCAGACTACCTTCCTATCACTTGTACATTATAACTATTGTAAAGTAAATATTTTCTAACTTATACCTTTAGCCACTGGTCATATGACAATCATGTAACTGTGAAAGAAGACTTCCGACTTCAACTACAATCCACTCTACTCTGTTGTTACTGTGATAAACTCGTGTCAAGAGATTGTTGCATTTTTTGCATAATAAATTTATTGTGATTGACGAAGTTAAAGTTGTGTGATTTTTTGTTTAATCATAGCATTATGGTGATTTATGTTATTGAGATGTTGCTAAATAAAATTTGTCTTTTCAGGACTTCGGAGAAGAGACGCCGGCGTTGGACGTGCTCAAAGACTATCTTAAGTCGTCCAGCTAATCCTTAGGTGTAATGTCTTCTAAGTAAACAATAAAACCCAAAAAAATCCTTACATCTTTTATTTGGAAAACATTATTATCTAACAAGCATTTGATGAAGAAAAAGATGAAATTAACAAAAAATAAAAATACTGGATGTTGCTTCATCTGATGCAATTTCTGACATAATCTCTTAAGAGTATACCTTCCCTAAAATACATAATATATATGTAAATGAAATACTTATTTTCCCATGCTCACATGCAAAGTTTAGCAAATTGGTCACAAATTTCCTTATGTTTCGGCCATTGTTGCACTTGGCATTCCCTGTAAAAAAGTTTGGTACTTATTTCTTGGTCTCATCATGAGATAACAATTCAAAGTAGGTTTACACCAACCAGCACTTGAATTCGAAATGTGAAAAAGATGTGCTGAGGAGTTACTTTCGCCGATTTTTCTCTATGATAAAGTACCTTTTACGCGTAGTGTAAATGAACTCCAACACCAACGACTCGAGAACTGCTTGCGTCGCCGGGAATCGAACCCAGAACCTCGCTTCGCATGCAGATCCACTAATTACTACGCTATAGGCGGATTACAGTCGGAGATCAGGTAGCCAGTCGACCAAGTAGAAAACATTACCTTCCACAATACCATTCGGTCTTGCACCTGGAACACTTCTTGCTGGCGCTCTCCCCACACTTGGCGCACTTGGCCCCGCCACTGTCCATCGCGAGCGCCGCGTCACTCGTGTACGACTCTAGAAGCTTCTGCGCCATTCTACGCGAGTCTTCGGAGCCGTCCATCTTGAAGTGCTCCAACTGCGCCTTCGCGAGGGTTTTGGTGCGCTTGTGGACTTGTTTTAGGTACGCGTCTTTAATCTGAGTAACAATTTCCAGGATAAAGACATATTCCGATTTGCGTAAAAAGCTCGAGATTTCTCTAGAGAATATTGACTTCGTGACGGAAACCAAAGCCAGGGGACTTGTGACCCCCTTGACCAAGTTTAAGACTACCTCCCTGGACGGGTCACGCAGTATGGGATTGTTCCCTAATGTCAATAGAGTGCAACTTGCGTTGTATGAACGTAACATAATTATCTATACATAGTATTAATTTAATATCTAATGTTAATACCTGGGGCACAACTTCAATCAACGTGCAACCGGGGTTCTTGACGCCATTGGTGCGGTTATGGAGTCCGGAGTAGTCGCCCACGGCCAGCCGGCACAGGAACACCTTGAGGTCGCCCAGCGGTGGGATTTGGTCCAGCATTACATCGGTCATTTTAGCTTGAAGCTGGTGAATTGTGCAACGAATTATAAAGAATAAAATCGAATACTTCAAGTAATTCCTACTTAGCATACGTTAAAAAATGTGATAAATGAGTATAATTCCCTTTGTGGCTTGTAACCTATAGCTAGAGACGCCTGGTCTGGAATCGAACCCTGAGCCAGCATAGTTCCATAACTGTGTTAGGACTACTTATCGAGTAGGCTCTATGAACTACAATAACGCACTACGCACATCATTTTTGAAAATTAGAGGTGCGTGCAGGATTTGAACACGGGCCCCCCGTTTCGGGAGTTCAAACCATTCGGCTATCACTGCTGTTCTAAATTTGAAATACATTGCATATGTACTTTTTTATTAACAACAAAAAGGAAACGTGCATCGATTTAAAATTCGACGAAGTGTGCACATTAGTAATCACCCCACAAAATGTAGACCTCCGACAGTCGTCGATGGTGTAGTGGTGCGCCAGCCGCGGCTCCAGCAACAGCTGGCGGAGACACAGCCACAGCTGGGCCTCCGAGCGGTGCAGCTGCCCCACGTCTGCTTCGCTCTGCTTCGACCACCGACCGACTGGAAACAGGTTTTTATGTAAACAGTCGGCAAACGCACCTACGACATCTTACCATCGTAAGAGACCCCTGTGAAATAAAACTAACTTTGTGTAACTTTAGTAACAAAAGTATCACTAATGCGTTGTCGCAAAGAACACAAAAACAATAGTTCAATATAACTTGCGCCAAGCCAAACTTTTTGTAAAATGTACATAAGTGACTCACATAAGAAACGCATAGGTGATAATCATACATTTTGGAAGATTTACCTAAAGCGTCTGTTAGGCAATATGGCCGCAGGAAAGTGTGGGAGTATTGACGACTTATTTTAATACTATATTGTCTAAAACATTCGTGAAAATCAACCATCAGAAAGTACGTGAACGTGGTTTTTATGTACCTTGATCTGATACCTGGAAATTGGCCGTTTGACGAAGCTAGCAGGTAGGCAATACGATCGTAGTACATACTAACACTACCCAATCGTCCACATTTCGTTCATCAGAAAACGTGACGTCTGGCAGCCCTGGGACCTTGGACCAATAGCATTTCGTATCTAGGTACATAAAAGAATCCTTACAGCTGAAGAACTGAACGTCTCCCTTGTCGTCAGTCTTCTTCCAGGGCTCCTGCTGCAGCAGGTGACACAGCAGGGAGGGCACGTCGTATGTCTTGTATAGATTCGTCGCTATCGATGCACCCACGCCCGCCACTTCCATGTGCTCCGCCAGATATCTTAAGGCAGACGTACACAATAGATACAATATGTACGGACTGGGTCCTATTAGTTAGCTATATTGTAACGGAGGAATTTTGTACCTTTACTGAAACAACTGCGAGGAGCAGGATTAGCAGGAGATGGTCATATGAGGTATGGGGACGCGAGTTGAGGTGTGGTGAGCTGGTGAGGCGCGGTGTGGAGTGGTGAGGAGCAGGCTTGAGGAGTGGAGAGTAGATTGAGGAGCGGAGAGGAGAGATATTCAGTTGGTAGTTTTTCATAGGTTTCAGGTATTCTAACAAAATGTTACTGGCCGGCAAACAGGCCAACTTCAAGAATAAACAGATGATTAAGAAGAACAAAGGGATTATGTCAATATTGTCATTGAATAGAAATGTATTGTAAAATGGTGCTCGTGTATTAATTTGCCCTTTTACATTCAGAAGTGGCATGTTTATGTTGTAAAACATAATACCTACGTGCTAAGAATGGAGAGAGTAAAAAGCAATGGCAGAAATTGAAAGCGCTCTCGATTACAAGAAGTAAGATTTAAATTATTAATATAATGACATTATGGCTATGTGTCAGATGGATTATAAATGATGATGTCCTCTCGATATAAAAAGATAAAATGTGGATTTATCAATTTGATGAAGAGTTCAGAAAGATGTGAATAAGTTGTAATTAAGAGTTCATGAGTTCCGATGAAATATATGAAAAGTTCAGAGTGGCGCTCGTTTTATATTATTGGCCGGTAAGGGTGTATCATTCCGCTTTAGAAAGAGTTTCGCCCTGGAGATATTATTATTATGTAAAGCAAAGAAATAACAATATTCTGCGATGTCGAAAATATTATAAAATGTCAGATAAACGTGTCAGTGGAAAAGACAAAAGACGTAAAACTGCAAAATAAATGAAGAATAGACTTTATGTGCAGATTGTTTTTATTGCAATAAAATTGGCATTTTCTGGAAGAATATTTTATGAAGCCTCTGTTTAAATAAACTGGAATTTATAGCAATCTGATTAAAGAGTAGAGGTCAAATATAAGCAGACATAAGTGCGTGTTTTCAGAGTTATAAAATGATGTAGAGGAGATATAGAGGAGTATATTTCAGCATAAAAAGGGTGATGTATGCCTTGATGTGACATTGTACAATTTGATGTCGATTTTCTTGAGTGTTGATACTTTTGTATGCGTGCCAATTGCGGGACGCAATTGTTTCAGGATGGCCGACTGTAACGGAGGAATTTTGTACCTCTACTGAAACAACTGCGAGGAGCAGGATTAGCAGGAGATGGTCATATGAGGTATGGGGACGCGAGTTGAGGTGTGGTGAGCTGGTGAGGCGCGGTGTGGAGTGGTGAGGAGCAGGCTTGAGGAGTGGAGAGTAGATTGAGGAGCGGAGAGGAGAGATATTCAGTTGGTAGTTTTTCATAGGTTTCAGGTATTCTAACAAAATGTTACTGGCCGGCAAACAGGCCAACTTCAAGAATAAACAGATGATTAAGAAGAACAAAGGGATTATGTCAATATTGTCATTGAATAGAAATGTATTGTAAAATGGTGCTCGTGTATTAATTTGCCCTTTTACAATATATTATCATCATCATCATCGCAACCCATAACTGTCCCACTGCTGGGCACGTGTCTCCTCTCACAATGTGAGGGGTATAGCCCATATAGGGTTAAAACGGATCCAGTAAAACGGACGTTCTATGTGAACGCGCCCTAATCCGACATCAGATTGCCTACTGTATTTCATAGATTTACGAATCTCGAAAGCCTTCATCAAAAGTAATAGAAAGTAAATCACACTTTTACTAAGTTCTATGTGCAATTCCTTATGAAAAAAGGACCATCATAATTCCGCCAACTTTTGAAATATAGACAGCTGGTAACTTGAGAATTAAAAACCGTACTCACCGAACAACAGAAATGCATCTCATGCTGATATCGAACTGCAGGTCTCGTTTCTGTCTTTCCAGTTCTTCTGCGGCTGTTTCACACTCCATCTCCTTCGCTGTTATCGGCTTCAAGTAGCTATTGCTAAAAAATTAAAAAGTGTGCAATTCACACGTGCTAGAAGTGAAATTTCAAAACACCGATAATGTCAGTCCAAATAATGATGTTTGATTTGGCTTACGTAAGCCGCCATTTTGACTCTTTTTGTTTCCGTTTCGTTTCATTTGCGCGTCATTTCCGTTTCATCGACTTCCAAATTAAAACGATGCTAAAGAAGTTTTCACTTCAAAAAATTTAACAGTATTATTAGCCGACAAACGTCCAGATGAGCCTGATGATAAGTGGTTACCGTTGCCAATTGACATCAGTAATACCAAAGGCACCCCCGAGCTTCCGATGATTTTCCAGCTAAGAAAAAAATAAGAGGAAACAAAGGAAAGAGAATTCTGCTCTGGCGATTTAAAGACGACTCACTTGATAAGAGCTACCAAAGCTGTGAGTTGTTCCACAGCATAATGTAGCAGATCAATCACCACATCACTAACACACTGCGCGCCGTCTTCGTGAAACAGAACAGTTTCCAGCAACCCTACCGCTGCTGCCTCGTGGTATAACTGTGAACATGGTGACCAAGGTAAGAAAATATAGTTTAGAATTTTAACCGGTGGCATAAAATATGTTGTCTAATCGTATTTCATTATAGGTTACACTTAATTCGAAGTATCTATAGCTGTAAATAAGAGAAAGACATGGGACATCTGGTTGAAACAAGTTATTTTTCGCTGTATGATCTAAGTTAAGAACATTTGACATACCTATTTAAATTGAATAGGTATACAAAATATACAAGGTGATTTTTCAGTTAAATTAATTATTACCATTAGATAATATTGATTACGCGTGAAATTAAGGTTTATAAACATGATGATCACTATATTAACAACTTATGGCCACCAATGCCACCATTTATGACGTGTTTCCGTTACGTCCCCGTGCATAGACAATAGACGATTTCTATCAGTTTAACTTTACTCCTATCACAAGTCCACTCAAGGAACTTCTGTCCAAAAAATCTTAGAATTGCTTACGACTGTATAAATCCCAAAGGTGTAAGTTGGTGCAGGCTCCAATTTTATGATTTGGGGGTAAATTTTCGTACGCCATACTTGAATACAAATAGCTTCATAAACCAAAACTGGAAGCTGAAACAAACGTGAGGACCATATTTTTACCTTTTACTTTTTTTCTTATACAGTCTAGTGTAGGCATAAATAAAATCTTACTAACCTTTCCGCATGAAATTAGCGTTTCTTTGGTCAATTCTTCCTGCATCGATGAAGCTTCCAAAACTGCTTGTTGATTTAGCTTTTGTAAACGGATATGCCAATCAGCCCAACTAAATAAATAAAAAAATAATGAAATTAACAATTTCGTAGTTGATAGAAATTGTTTTGTGTGTTATTGTTTCAGGTATCCTTTGAAAATGTTTTATCGGTTTAATAATTGATAAGAACACTGAACACTATTTTTATGTACTTTAGAACGTAGTATCTCAATGGTTTCAGCAAAAAATACAGATCTATAAAGGTGCTCAAAAATACAATTTAGCTCTAGATATTAGTCATCCCCGTAGTTGTAATTATCTGGTTACCGTCATTTGCTAGTAAGCCACAGAAATTAGACTCGTTCGTACTTGAACGTACGGCACACTTGAATTCTCCCCCATTGTATACCTTGGTATTACTTACGCTTGATTTCCAATACAGTCAATACGGCTAGGAACCATACTTTCTACAAATATATCCAATTCTCCTACATTTAGGGCACTTAGTTGTGGTTCTTTCTCTACCATGTTAAATTAAATTAAAATCGTTTTTACTGTGAAGCAAAATATGTTTTATGCCACTATGTAATTAAAGTTTTTTAAGTCGCTATAGCAACTAGTTATTTCAAATCGATCTATTTAAATTTACGCGCTGCTATGGACATAGACTACCTACAAAATCCAGACGACAACGATTTCATGCACGGAATTCTTTCTGTATTCCGTGATTTCATGACTTTTCAATAAAACGAAGTTTTAAATCATCACGATGAACCTTCAACATTTAATAAAGAATCTTCGTGCCAGTATAAACTTAAATGTTTTTTTTATTTATTTTCGAAATGAAAACTTTTATTATTATACCATAACCTATAACAATTTGTTTATTAAAAAGGTTGCCATAAGAAAAAATAAATATGGCGAATACCGGAAGTCTATGAATTCTATCGTTCTTTCAATAATTTGACACACGTGCCGCGTGGAGTTTCATCCCGCAGGTGGTTAAATATTTAATAAATCATTCTATTTTTAATGTAAAAATATACATATTTAAACTATAATGCTTCTCGCGGTATTAGATAATATATAAAAGTTGTGGGTTTTGTGAAAAGTGCAGGCTAAGTAGTGGATCGTGGTTGTGTGTGCGCCGCTTCTCCACACTATCTTACCTATTATTTTCCTCTTTTACCCTTTTTCATTAACGCCTTTCAAGTAATTTTACATTTGATGGACATTCAGTCATTCATTTTGATGGATTTCCAATCCCATCCTAGTTCCTAAACATCCATAACCTTAATAAAAATGCATGTTGTTAGTGCTTTTAATATCTCTTGCACTTCGATATGTTACGAAAATTAAATATTTTCGTATTTAGATGGTCCTTTCTAACAATTCATTTATAACATTGTTTAATGAACGTGTTTATCTATTATTTTTCAATGTGTTTTGACAAATTCTATCATAACCTCTAAAATAGTCTTGTTGTTAAAATGTCACTAAATCATTCTGTGACTACTGTGTTACGTTACTGTGATTGTGAAGGATGTTTTCCCTATTTTCTAGCAACAGATTTGTTTCTCCTTCAGCTGTGCTGTTGTGATTCATTAATTTCTGGGACAGTCTGGATGTATAAGGTGGACAGTAATTCTAAATAAACACCCATTCTATACCATGCAGTCTTTATTCATGCTTTTGGTTCCTAATGTGTATTATAGAATTCAATTGTTTATTCCATAGTTTTATGCACGCAATATAGTTTTACATTATAACATTACACAAGAAAATTAATGTACCTACATGAGCACTATTTCCTATATAAATTTATTTCAGAGTCCCTCAATAAGGAAACTAGCATACGTAACAGATATAAAAAAATTAAGTGCATTTAAAATTTACCAAAATTTGTTCTGAGGTCCAAAAAAACTTGATAACGACGAGTGTCTTAGTAAGTTAACATTTGTTTACAGCACAATGGTGGCTGTAACAGAGAAGAAGGCTCCGGCCCCCAAGAAAGTAGTGAAGGGTAAGGAAGACAGCAAGAAGCTGCCCGCTGTCCCAGAATCAGTGCTCAAGCACCGCAAACGGAGAGATGCGCTGCGTGCTCGCCGTGTGCAGGTAATTTAAATTTCATGCTTAAATATAAGTCTTTCTGAGAAGCTGAATTCTCTTTATCCCAGCGCTGAATAAGTATTAATGGCTTGTGCTATAAAAGTACTGAATACAATCTACGGAACCACTGCATATTAATAAACAAACGTTATAACTCCATTTTCTAACCGGACTAACTATCCTAGTCCCCATATGAGTCTTATTCTACACTAGATTGGTCACTGTGTCATGGGCTTCAGCAGAAGTGTGGTGCTGCCTGCTTGTTTGCTACCTTAATTCCATAAAAAAAGTAAATAAATTGTGTTGTAATCTAATCAGATCTTAATTTCAGTTTAATTTCGTAATGTTTCTATAAATTCTATTAGCACTGTTATTAAATTTTCAGTTATATTCATGCCCTAACTTTTAAACAACACTGAATTTTGTTTACAACTTGTTAATGTGGGTAGTTTTATAAACTTGTTACTAAACAATGATATTTGAAAAAGAAATTGATAGGTCTATAGCGTGGGAAAAATGGGGCAGTCAAATTTGGCCATTCGGCATACTTTTCATTTAGACATCCCTTTCTATATCATATGTTCAGTAATTATCTATCGCAGCCTTAGTTACAATAATCTCATCGGAGCTGGTAGAAAAGAACAAGTTGCATTATATGAATGTAATGAATCTATAGTTAATTATATCTTTGTACTAATTGTTAAAATTTGGAAGTATTGAGTGAATTGAGGTGTTAGTGTATAACGAGATACAAAGGTGATCAAAATACAGTCTGTTCTTCATCTGAGCAATTATATTGCTGTAATTTTTGATACTACAATGATGTTTCACTACAAGTTAAAAAATACACTATAAACATTGAATATTATAAAATGTGTTTAACATTAACAGGTTACTATCAAAAGGCGTTCGGCAGCAGTTAAAAAACGCAAGGATATCTTCAAGAGGGCTGAACAGTATGTGAAAGAATACCGCATCAGGGAGCGTGATGAAATCAGGCTAGTCAGACAAGTGAGTTTGAATTTGAGTTATAATATAAGTGGATTTTTGTAAGAAGATGTAATGTTTCATAAAGTTGTTGCCATGTACTTACTAAAAAGTATGTGAAGTTTATTATTCGTGACTCTGTAATGTCAAAGATAAATTGGACTAAATAACCTGTTTTGTCCTGATGCTACTTGTGTATGTAACGTATTTTACGTTACATGCGTGTCTTACGCCGTCCTTTCGTCAAAATAAATCATATTTTCATCCTTATTGCATAAAAATTAATTTCATCCACATTGTTTAAATTACTTTACGTCATTTACAACCTCAAGCATATTAAATTATTTCGGTTCAAACAAATCTTTCATATTTCGTTTGATTGACAATACTTTTATCTGTCATTGTAGCTGTCGGTTGTCGCTGTCAATGGTACTTCACCATCTGTCATTTGACAGATGTCTTAATTTACATAGAGTAAAAACAATTAATCTTGTTCAAACATAGGTGTACATCTACCCGTGTTTACGTTGAGATGCATTTTTGCTGCACTTTGCATGTGCATCGACCTTGCTCTATGATCTTTAATTGGCTGAATAGATGTTATCTACGTCTATTATTTTTTCTTCGTAATTAAGACATTAATTTGTCATAGAAAAATTTTACTTTCCTGGCCGATTAGCTCAAAGGCGGACAATGTCGCCGAATTTTATTTAAATTAGTTATTTTTTTTCTTCAAAAACCCAAAATAATGGGAAAATTTATTTTAAAACAAGCTTCTTAGCTTGTATATAATGGATTTTTATTAAAATCCATTTGGATTCGCTAAATATTGTGCGATATTCTTTACCTCATGGTAAGTAGCATAAAACATTTTGGTTCGAATTGGTTTCTGATTGAAATTCTCGTGTTATATAGTGGTTTTTGAAATTACAGGCTTCCAAATTAAGTACTTTTCCGTACGATTGATGGATTTCTTTAATCAAAAACACCGGTTTTGTTCCCCGGGTAAGTTCCACATTGCAAGTTTTCGTAAATTTTGAATTTCGAATTGGACAATAATACTAACGTAGGTTTTCTCTTTTGTCCACAGTGTTTTTATATATTATGGGTTTTACGACTAATTTTTCTCCTGTTTAAACGTGTTTTCATACGCGGTTTTTGGATATGTTATACATTTAATTATTCGTATAACAATTTGCAAACTTGAAGTAATTTTTTCACTACCTTCGATTCACGTCAACGGTTTCGCCGGTACCCGCTACCATTGGAAAGGACACCGAGCCCCGTTTATTATTTTGACAACTTTGGTTAAATTTATTATTTGATATTTGGATTGCTACGGTTCTGGTATGTAGATTAATTTTATTACACACTCAAGAACTCGGCATTCAACTTTATTATAATTCTGCGAGATTTAATTTTAAGACTAGATTAATATATACTAGTTAATTTTAAGTCGGATTGCAACTTAGCATTTCTGTACATTTTGTTTTGAGATTTAATTTCTTTAAAAAATTCTTTATCGGATGTAATCTAAGCATCCTGGCGCCCGATTATTATTGTTATTAGCTTTCCTTAAATAAAATTAATATATTAAAATTAATAGCAAAATTATAAATTCACTTTTCGGCAAAAAAGATTAAATTTAATAGAAACTGTTTGGCATAGAATGAAAATTAAGATAATATGTATTGTTTTGGCGAAAGACACTATTAAAAAATTGTCATAATATGTATCGTTTTGGCATGAAATAAATATCTATTTTTTTTAACTTAATGCGGTTTACTTTTTCAAATAAACCCCATTGTAATATAAATAAAAGCCTTTTACAGTCCAATTGCTCTATTCCGGTGCAACCTTTTTTTTTCTTTACTTTAATTGTGTTGAAACACACCAACACAAATAATTTTAATTTTTATTTTTATTTATATTACATGTAAGATAAGATTGTGTAAGAAATATGGCTAGCAAACACTTGCATTGCTCAACACTTGGCATCTCTTCAGATCTGTGATACTTTTTTATAATGTACAAACTTTTTAATTTTACATTATATTTTTTAATTTTCCAGGCACGCAACCGTGGCAACTACTATGTTCCCGGTGAGGCCAAGCTTGCCTTCGTCATGCGTATCCGTGGTATCAATCAGGTCTCACCCAAGGTATGTAGAAATTATATCGACACCTTCCTAACTCACACTTTATTTATTACAATTTATTTTTTTATAGTTTCACTTAAAGTTGGTTAGATATACTTTGCTCTAATGAAGGTCCTTTGGAGAAGATATCACAATAAAGTTTCAGATAAAATGATTACAGTTCGCTTCAACTAACTTTGCCGCTCTGAAGTTGGCTACAAATCACTGCGCAGTAATCAATTTTACGAAAAAAGACAGCACTGCGCATGCGCGGCTAACGATGCAATAGACGAACCTCAGTGTTATGTTTCTATCTCAGTCGCTCGTATACGTCCGATACCAGCTTGTGTTCCGCTCGCACAGTACCGTACGGTCGTCGATGCGAAAAGTGCTACGCGTATAATTATTACCTACCGTACTACCTATGTCAGTGAAGACTTTTTACGCGATAGTACCTGCGCCGTTGTTAGGAAAGCCTAGCTTCAGAGCGGCATAGTTATTTGACGCGTACTGTACTGTTTAGCAATGGCATTCCAGCAGTTAAGAGGGAAGACAGAGAGATTGATAATTAATTTTATGATTAGAGGTAGTATCAACAATGAGACAACATTACATAGAGATTACATAATTCAATTTGAAATTATGAAGTCATCACTATATAACAAGCTTTAGAACAGCCTCGGAAATTTATTATTTAGTAAAACACAATGCTTAAACTACTCTTTATATTCAGTTCATTAATACAACATGTTTTGTGGTATTTCACTTTGACAACAAATGCAGGCTGTTCTATATTCTGCTGCTAGCGTCAATCATCATCATCACAACCCATAACTGTCCCACTGCTGGGCACGGGTCTCCTCTCACAGTGTGAGGGGTATAGGCCATAGTCCACCACGCTGGCCAAGTGCGGATTGGTGGACTTCACACACCTTTGAGAGCTAGCGTCAATACACTATAGCAATTATCTGGAAGTTGTAACTTAAAATACATTACTATATGAAATTTTATTAGTAGGCGTATACGAGAGTATACATCTATGTACATATGTATGTATCTATGTATGATTTGAGTTCATAGAAATATAAATGAATGTAATCTGTTGTTAGGTTCGCAAAGTTCTTCAGCTGTTCAGGCTGCGTCAGATCAACAATGGTGTGTTTGTCCGTCTCAACAAGGCGACTGTCAATATGCTGCGGATCGCTGAGCCCTACATCACCTGGGGATACCCCAACTTGAAGAGTGTGCGCGAGGTGAGTGACACGATGATCACATCAATCTCTACATCATTCCCACATTAACATCTTGACATCAATTGGTATGATGGGGCATAACAGTATTCAGGAGCCAACGGACCAAGCTGGCACGTTGGCGATGCGCTCTGCTAAATAAATGGAAATGGCAATGGCAATGGCGAGCGGTCTCCCAATTGTTGGAGGTGGTAGGGTATTTCCCGTCTGGCCAGCTGTACCCCTACCTTTAAAATAAACCGTGAAATGATGTTCAACTTGTTTTGGTTGTTGGTGTTAAGAGAGCCTTTTACTTTTTAGTACTCTTACTATACATAGGTAGCAATTACCACTTACCATCCGGTAAGTGACCTATCTGCTAGTATGTCAGCTATTAAAGAAAAATTAATTGACTCAGAGAATAAAGTGTTACTATGGAATCCATTCCATTTAATGGTTAGTATGATCAAAATATAATATTTGACTATTTAATTTATGATTGCAGCTGATCTACAAGCGTGGTTTCGCGAAAGTCAAGGGCCAGCGAGTGCCCATCACCTCAAACACAATCATTGAGGAGAAACTCGGGAAGAGTGATATCATCTGTGTTGAAGACCTTATTCACGAGATCTTCACTGTCGGTGAAAAGTTTAAGGTTTGTTTGTGTTACTCTTTATAATCTAAAATGTGCTCTTGCTATTGCTACCATTAAGAACTAAAGAAGTAACATGCAGATTTGTTAGAATAAGTTTATACTCATATTCGCTACAAATAAATAGGAAAGCGAAAAATGAAATAAAGTTTATTCGAAGTTGGTTTTTTACAAACGTTTTTCGAAAGTCAAATTACGCCATCGCTTCAACAAATCCCTACCGTGAGTACTCGTAGTCTTGGAAGAGCAAGTTATTACTTGATTAGTGACTGGTAAAAAGGTTCTAAGAGAGGACCTTATTTTCATGTTCAAATATTCAAACTTTCATTTGCAGTATTTATTTTCGTTTGTTGGTTGTTTGCTCACGTAATATACGTTTCAATGTAAAAAAACATTTATGTCAAAAATGATTTATATGTGTACAAAATTCATATATGGGTTATTTTTCATTTGTGGTGGTCAATGCCGCTCATTAAACAGGAAAGTGGCTGAGTTTGTCACCTTTTTTTAGAAACCAGTTACGAATATCATTCTTTATCCTCATGGGGATAACCAGCTATTAAGCATGTTTTGTAGAGCCATGATAGCCGAATGGTTTAAATGTGGACTCCCGAACCTGGGGGCCCGGAATTAAATCCTGCATGAACCTCTAATTTTTTTTTAAATTATCTGTGTATTACAATTTAATTATCACTTGCTTCAGTGAAGGAAAACATTGTGAGGAAACCTGCATACCTGAGAGTTCTCCATAATTATTGTTCTCAAAGGTGAAGGGTGAAGTCCACAAATCCGCACTTGGCCAGAGTGGTGGATGTGCCTGTACCCCTCACATTGTGAGCGGTGACCCATGCCCAGCTGTGGGACAGTTACGAGTTACGATGACGAACCATGTTTTGGATCTAATATGATATTTTATATTTACAGTATGCCAGCAATTTCCTGTGGCCTTTCAAGCTTAACAACCCGACTGGCGGCTGGCGTAAGAAAACCATTCACTACGTCGACGGTGGGGACTTCGGCAACCGTGAAGATAAGATCAATGAGTTACTGAGACGAATGGTCTAAATAAATATAGATTTTAATATCATCAACTTGTTTTATTCGAATTTACCACACGGGAATGAATAAGGCTACGGTATTGAACTGGTCGATTATTGTAATTAGGTTTTGTTTACGGAATTAAGTTAGCGGACGAGCATGCAGGACCACCCTTCCGCTGCCGCCCATCACAATAATTATTACTGTGACCGACCCAGAACAAGACGCAAATCGGAACTAGGGTGGGTTAGTCTAGTTAGCAGACGGCTTTAGAACATTAGTTGGTTCGGTTTAATTAGAATTACTTCGGTAATTTTTCAAACTTTTGTGATGTAAATAAGGATACTATAAATAAATAAACTTAACTAATAACTATAAATAAATAAAAATAAATCTTAAAAAATTGTTTTTATTAATAAAAAATGAAATGTTTGTATAAAGTATAACCAGAAGGTCGAGAAGACATTACTAATACTAACGAAACAAAAGCCAGACAGTAGTAAATAATAATTTGCAACTTGTCTCTCTTTTTATGGGTAGTCCTAAAGATTATGTTTAGACGCTAATAGTATCATACAGTAATCCATCTTCATGAACGGTTGGAACGCGCGCTTCGGAGTTTGGTATAGCTCGGTACACACTACACAACAGTCGCAGATGCACTGTAAGGACCAACGAACGTGTAGGTTTGCAATCAGGAAGCGTGCGATTTACCTACTTACATTTACTACAACTAGAAAGAGGCAGCCCTAGCGCGCGGGGCAGTAGGCATTTATTTCAAGGACAGGGCCGGGCCACCATACTGTATGATACTATTACCGTGGTTAAGGTTAACCATTGCCCGTTTAGGACCTAAACGGACAATGGTTAATAGTAACCACTAAAAATACACTTATTGCCTACTATTTAAGCTCAAAACAAAAAATTAAATCTACAAAAGTTTGCTAAAAAAAGGCCCTTGAAAATTGAAACTAAAACATCATTATACACTCAACACATTCATTAAGTACTTAGTTATAAAATCGCCCAAGTTTAATACTTGGGAGATTTCAAAATAAATGTACTCGGCAACTAAGCAACAAAATATTCAACATTTACTTGTAAAGTTATTTTGTCTATTCTAACAACTTAAATTGTTCATAACAATTAAATGATAATCTTTGGTTAGTTTATGACAAGTTTTTTTTAAATGTTTAATTAACCAAGTATGTTAGGAACAACAATTATATTGGTATCAAACAATAAAGAATCCTCAGGACTTCTGTTATAAGTGTTGAGAATTTTTCTGTAGATGGTCTTTCACTGATGCATTCATTTACCTCCCTCTTCAAATTCTGGAAACAAGACTGATAGTTTAATATTGTTTTTATCATAGGTAAATCTTAATATATATATTTCTTGTGTGCGTGTGTATGTGACTGAACTCCTCCTAAACGGCTTGACCGATTTGGTTGAAATTTTTTGTGTGTCTTCAGGTGGATCCGAGAATGGTTTAGATTCACAATTGGACCCGGTAGGTGGCGTTGCTGTCGATATATCACTAAAACATTTTTTAATTATAAAGCGGTACGAAGTACGCTGGGACCACTAGTAATAAATAAGTTACCTGCTGCACTCTAGTAAATTTTATATTGAACATACCTCTTTATTACAATTTCTAGTGTAACAAAACAAAGGGTAACAATAATTATATTATCATCATATTACCCTTTGACAGAGAGGAGTGCAGAATGCTTATATTTTTTTTAAATAATGGATAAAAATACATTAAAGGACTAATTTCTCTATTTACACTGCCATACGTTTGACACGGCGTTTGAAATGTGTCATAGGGTCAATGTTAATTAACCCTTTGACAGAATGAATTACGGTCGAATTTCGACCGCAGAGCGGGTAACTACATAGAATTACACATTTTTTTGATTATGTATCAAAGCAACCTTGAGCGCATCTGTGCTTCGGAATGCACATTAAAAAAGTGCATGCTTTTAAAATTGAATAATGTATTTTAGTTCTACAAAGTTTCCTTGACTCCTTATAGAATTTTGCTATTCCTAAAATAAATATAAATCTAGATTCGACCTTGATATAATTGTAAAATTCATCTGAAAATTTGTAAAATTTATTAAGATTTAAAAGTAAAAGAAAATTACCTCAAAAGCTGTGTAATATTTGTGATCAATAAATTTTTCGCCAATCTTGTCTTTATAAGTGTTAAAAATAATTCTGGAAAAAAAGTTCCTGATATCTGATCCAACCATAATGTCTGGACATGTAACGACCAAATTTTTATCTGCTATATTCAACTTTACATTGTCTTTGCCCACTTGAAATTCGAAACAGTTGCCTTCTACAATTTTCACTAAATGTTTGAAAGAATCACATGCCTTCTTTGAATCCTCAGCATTTATTAAACCCAAAATGTCTGTCAAAGCTAAATTACAATCAGGTAACTTAACAAAGAATGTCCATTTGTATTTTGAACAATCGGACATATGGAATTTGTATTCCGGGTATAGATGTGCAGACATTTTGTAAATGAACATATCCATAGTATCTTCATCATCCTTTAAGAGTGTATTGTTTGTACTGGTATTTACGTTAATAAAATTTTCAGCATTTAAATAAATATATTTCTGGTATAAAACAGTCCATTGTGTTTGATTTTCATCATATTTACTGGGAATATTCGTGATTATCTTCACATCTATTTTCATTCTCTTAATATTTCTGTGTGTTCTCTTCAAAGGAATAACAAAATTCTTTGTTCTCAATTGCTCCTTTATCTGGATACTGGTAGTTTTTAGGAATCCTTGCTCAAATAATGTTATATGGATTTTAATATCATCCAATACATCTGAGAGCAATTTGTTCAATTTGTGGTGTACCCTATTTACTAAAACATTGATAAGAAAATAGTATGATTGAAAGTCATAATAGGCATCAAGTCTATCCGTTAAAGTAAGATCGCAATGTTTTGACGAAAGATCTCTGTAATCATCAAAAACACTAGCCGTAACTTGTATCAATTCTTCCATGACATCTTTTCTTACAGATAATGACAATGCCATCAAATATTCACTTTCCTTGTTTATTTTTTTAACCAGCTCTTCATTTTCTTCCACCATCTCCATTATTTTTTGCAGATAATCTGAATTTGTTACAAGTTGTACTGCACAGCTAGGATCAGTTTCAGGTAATGTTAAGAAAACAGACCTATGATTAATATCAAAAGAATAGATTAAATTTGAAAATGTAACACAAATAATTTTGTTTCCAATGACACAAAAATCTCTTACATTTCTTACTTTGAACTGTTTAAATGTGGAGTTGGATTCAGAAAATGCATTTTCATTCATCCACATTGTCAATGCATCTGTATACAGAATAGTATTTTCCATTGTGACAAATTTATTTATAGATGTATTCAGGTGAAACACTTCTGGTTTTTTAATCTTACGTAATGGAATTTTAACTATATTACCCCCAGATAGTCCAATTAAGATATATATGTCATCCATCTTATTTACTTTAATATCAATAATATCTGTGTGACTTTTATAAAGTTTTTGCCAGTCATCTTGGGAAATCATGGATGCGTCATTGTGTACATTTTGTAATGGAAATAAAACTGTGTACACGTTTCTATTATCAAAAGAAATAATGATTAATAAATAATCTGAATCAGTCTTGACTTGTTTAAATATCTTTTTTATTAAATCTGAGTTTTCTGATTTAATATAACTACAATTGATAATGCTGGTCTCTCCTGGTCTCACCCAGTCTTCATTAGGCATTGCAAGTTGCAATCCAACATATTTATGGACACGAGGGGAATTACTCATTTCTAATTCATTTATCCATAGTATCGCTCTGTTTTGTTCATGTTGCAAACTCGCTACACACCAAATATCGATAATCTCACAGGCACATATGCAATTTATGTTCTGTTTTGATATTTTTATTATTTCTTTCTTAGATCGATTTGAGTTAAGGTAGATGATGTTTAGGTTACCGCTGCAGTCCAGACATACCAAGGCCCGGTCCATGACAATAACATCAACTACTTCAAAATCAGGCTCAACTTTAATAGAAAATTTTGTAAAATTAAAGTTTTCGTAAACAAATAACTGATACTTCGACCAAAGAACGATTAAATAGTCCGTAAATTTATTATCATAAGAAATTTTTAAGTTACCTCTGATATTGGAGGGAATCTTAAAACATTGCATGGTCGCTCCATTGTTAACAACTTCCATTGTAGCCTTGTAGGATTTGTAGGGTTAACCGGTGGATAATTTCCGTTCACATTTAAAACACTAATAAAACTTTTCACGTCTGGTATAGCTATTGATCTCTATTACAATGTTATATTTTGATACGTAGACGTAACAAAACAACGTATTAAATTCATTTAATCATCGAGATATAAGTACTTATATCTCGATGATTAAATTAATAATTACCTATACACCAAAGTACAGAAAGTTAATGTATTTATTGACAATCACTATTTATCAGTCTTTAAGCAAATATGCAATTAAATTTCAACATTTTAATATATTAATAACCTCATTATTTATTTCAATATTATTAATTTATCACTGTACTGCTTAAATGATAAGATAAATGATAATAATAATAACGATATAAGTAGGTAATTTGAATTATCTGATCTGTCTGACAGCTCTGAACTTTTGACAGTTATGACAGTTTTGGCACTGATTCTGATACTACTGATAGTGATAGTGACTATAGTATCAGCACAAAATGACGGCCCCTATGACGTTTACTTGACGTCTGTCCGATCGTCAAGTTTCGTATAAATTATTACATAAATTTGAAGGAGTAAATTGCTGTTCTTTATTGTCAATAGTGATGTGCAAAAAGTCATAAAATTTATGGAATGTATAACTTAGGACCCAAAGTTAATTAATTACATGGATATTGAAACAAAACTGCTAAGTGGCAGATAAATTCCTAGGGCTATCCGGAACTTTATCCGGAACCGGTGAAACTGGCCCTTAGTGACTTAACAGTTGACGGAGCGGCAACGTCGCTTTTTTGCGTTTCGTTACTACTACGTAAATTATTGTCATTTGAAAATTATTTTGAAAACTTAATTAATAAAATACTTTTTGTTCAAAATAATCCAATTAGACTTTTTTTAATATTTTCAAGTATAATTTTATCATTATAGAACGAAAATAGTAGGATTCATAATAATATGATTTATTACAGTTCAAATTCCTAATGTGTTATAGAAACGCCACTTGAAACATTTTTTTATCCGTCAAATAACGCCTAACAGCCACTTGAACTGGCAGATACCATAACCAACACTTTTCTCTGTCACTTCTATCAGATTACCTGAGATGCCAAAAGTTGTAGTTTATCTGGGAGTTGAGTTCCTAGGGCTATCCGGAACTTTATCCGGAACCGGTGAAACTGGCCCTTAGTATTTTTGTTATGGCAACTTAAGTTTTTAATATGTGCCGTAAAATTAAGACTGAAACACCCTGTTTCTAGAATTCACCCTAATTTTTTTATCAAATTATATTCGTTTTTTTCACCTGCCTTGTTTGCTATCTTAGTATCTTACCTTCTACGGTAATCGGTAAAGTTCTGGTTACAGTGATGAAGAGCCAATAAGAAGCGTGCTTTGCCTTTCGTATTGCCTGACAGATCGAGCCTTTGGCACGGTAATAGTATCATACAGTATTGTGACTCGGCCCTGTCCTTGAAATAAATGCCTACAGCCCCGCGCGCTAGGGCTGACTCTTTCTAGTTGTAGTGAATGTAAGTAGGTAGGTAAATCGCACGCTTCCTGATTACAAAACCACACGTTCGTTCGTCCCTATGGCGCATATGTGGCTGTTGTGTACTTAGTGTGTACTAAACTCCGAGGCGCGTAGGTATGATTCGCGTTCCGACCGTTTGTATCAGCTCCCTTTCAAAATGATATAAGGCATTTTTGGCGTATGATTACTCGACTAAGTGCTTCACGCGTGCCAGTATGTTTGAAAGCTGACGTGATCGACTTGGTTCCCAGCTATAATTTATGAAGATCTGTTCAAGCGTTTGTTGATCATCATCACAGATTTTCATTACAGATTTTCATAGTCGGGGGTTTTCAATGTAAGTAAGAAAGTATCATACATAATTGTTTTCACTATATTTTTTATAAGGCGTCGTTGATTTTATTTTGACGTTAAATAGTCAGCGGACCATAAAAACGCTGCAAAAGATATCCATTTGTTAAATTACTATAATGTGATCACAGGGTACATATAAAATATACTTACGTAGGTAAATAATATATGTACTTACATACGGGCTGAAATTTTAGGCCTTCTTTAGAGTTTCGCCGGGTAATAAATCAGGTAAATGAATAGATAGATAGATATCATGGACGAGGATGGATGATGATTACAGTAAATAAACGATACCTTTAGCAAAACAATTTAATTACTCTTAATATATCAAAAGATGACATCCCGAATTAATTGTGTTTCACATGTATATCCTTATGTACAAACCACAGTGATAATAAATATAATTATTAAATACTTGATTGTTGGGGACAACCCGTGACCTCTCGTTATAAAGTTACACTGGATAGGCTATATGCTAATATTTACAGAGTTGTGATGTGTGTGTCTTTCGTATCTGTGTCTTTACTTTACCCTTCCACGCAGACGTTGCCATAGATAGAGGTATTAGTCCCTCGGTTAGAACGAGAGAAAAGATTGTGTTGCTCTATCTGTGTCTCTTTCTACGAACGATTGTGCAGTTAGCCTGTAAAGCGTATAACGCATTCCTCTCTCTCCTTCCAACCGTTGGATGTTTTCCATTTACAGGCAGCCGTATGTCTCCCATACGGCTATATATAATACCTTTAATTACCACGACTATACATCTCAACGACAATAATATAATTATATTGTCAAGCAGGGTACCTATACGTGTGAATAGTCGTTGCACTTTTGAGGATGAGATAGAGTTCGTCACTAATTGCGATGCTGTATCGTCAAATCTGTTGATCGAAACATCAATAAATAAATGACTACTAACTAAATAGTGCCTTGTGTGAATAAACTGCGTTTCATGCAATTTGCGACCGCCCATGTAGTTGTTGTGGTCAATCATTAAACCATCTTATTTCTTAAGTGATCACTTTTAATTGAATTAGCCCCTCTATAATTGTTTCCAAATGGTACGTAGCTATTTTACGTCGGTATTTCTGTGATTCACATTCGCCACCTAGTTCACCGAATTAACAATGACTTATATCTAGTCCCTTCAATTTCAATTGCATTATTAATTTAAATTTATTTGCTAGTCAAATATAAAAAAAAGATATCGGTGAAAAAATTGTATCATTTATTTCTATTACTTTTTATGGTCACCAATCGATTTTTGACCAGCATTTGAAACAGAGAACATTTGAATTTCGCGGATTAAATCAAAACCTAAGCAATTTTTTTTATTATGTTACGATTTGCGTCAAAATAACGGATGTCAAATACTTTAAATTAAGAAACAAAAATGTATTCGGGATAGCCTATCCAGTATATTTATAGTATAAAATAGCATTGGCATCCATGTGTTTCAATTTTACAACTAATTGGCACACTTTCACTTGAATCACTAGCAAAACTATTCCTATACCAAATTACAAACTAAGGAGGTTCGTGTTAAAATAGTTATTATCTTATACTGTGTGGGAATGTTACCTTGCACTTCTAAATTATTTACAATTAATATTGATATGTTTATCATATTGCAATTAATCTCAGTAAATGCTGGTTAAAACTTAAGTTAAAGTTCAGAATGAAATAATAGCTGCGTAATGATAAATCTTTGACTTTCAATAATTACGAGTACATTGAAATATTGTTATAAATAGCGCCAAACTTTATGGCGTCTCTGAAATAATCCGGTTGAAACCGGTATTCTTGTGTCTCTTGTCGTTTGCTCAGCCTCGATCGTACGTCCAGTAATCCGAAAACTACGTACCACCACACGGCTCATAGACGCCTAATAACAGGTGAATGTTCCTGTCAAGTGTCAACACATGTGGCTTATTGTTTCTAAATAAATGTCAAACTATCGTGCCGTCTCATTCTTTCCCGTTGCGTAAATTAATCTATTTCTTTCCAAATAGTTGCCAGAATGAATTCAACCCGCAAATTCAAACATTAGGCGTCCATGGGCTGTGTGGTCGGTGCTACGTACTAACTGCGCCTAGGTTACAAATGCCATAAAATCTGCCGCGAGTTATACAAAAATCACGCACAGTTAGTTCGAAATTGAAATCATTAATTATAGTTTCTAAAATCGGACGTTCGGATTCTATAGCTCTAAATTTAGATTACAAAAAAATGTCAATCAAGCGGCCAGTCTCATATGAAAATAATACAACAATGTACAACCCAGCACATCAAAATGGCACATTACAAAAAATACCCACGGAAAGGCCAAAATGCATAAAGGTCAAATAATCACACGATACATTACTTAATACTTAAATTAGTTCATCTATTGAATCTATATTTACAGAGCTCTCACAATCTTGAGTATTTTTATAATTGCACTTTATTTGTGTTTCTCGTTACAAACGAGGGTCATCACAAAAATAATTAGGTAGTATTTTTTAATTTACAAAAACTTGTAAAATGGCAGTTGGGTGTTACAAAATTCAAACAAGAAATTAAGAAACAAATCATTAGGATAGAATTATTAATAAATACATTCTTATTTTACTAAAATCAGTGTTTATAGCGTAAAATATCACGTGCGTAGAGGTAAAGAATGAATTTTAAATGGCAATAAATTAAAGAACATGTCAAATGTCATCACAATCACCAATGTTGCCTGTATAAAAACTGAGCTAATTCATTAGGTATTTTTCAGCGACGATTTATTGTAGCTGACAACATTTAACGTCGCCATGTTTTAGTTATCGTTACTTCTTTATGTCGGGGTCCATTTTTGTCTTATCCATTGACGATGATACCATACCACTTTGAGGATATAACTTATCTAAATGTTTCAAGGACTCATTCAAGAAGTTCTGAAACAAAAAAAATATTATTGAGAGTTTGATATTATAAGTAAAAAAA
Organism: Ochlodes sylvanus; assembly: GCA_905404295.2. Taxonomy (NCBI): domain Eukaryota; kingdom Metazoa; phylum Arthropoda; class Insecta; order Lepidoptera; family Hesperiidae; genus Ochlodes; species Ochlodes sylvanus. Next base: position 4,939,163 of record FR990149.1, read on the forward strand.
TAGTTTTAAAATCTTTGATTTGAAGTATAAATAATTTATTGGTAGAATCAGAATCAATCAAAATGTAATCATGATTACAGACAACAATTTCATATTTTTCGGTGCATTGCTCGGTGATTTGCTCAAGTGGCGCGGAAATGCTCCCGCCATTACATTTTGTCTATCTCTAGACCAGTGTTCCGCAAACTTTTTCTGTTCAAGGTACATCAAGGAAAACGAAAATTTTTGAAGGTACACCATAAATTTAAACGCGAAAAAAATGCGAAAGATGCGCCAAATAAACCACAGAATTAGATGAACGAAACCACACGCTTTGCTCGTGCACTACCGTGATTTACATATTTGTGTAAGTATTTTTCTTACCCTTACATTTACTAAAAGTAAGTTTATAAGATAACCTTATTTTTCCGCGGCACACCAACTAATGACCACGGTACACCAGTGTGTCGCGGTACACCCTTTGCGGAACACTGCTATAAACGAAACTTAAAGGTAGGTATAGTACGACCGGCGGTTCTCGGCCGGTCTGAACTTTTTTCGGATCGCTGCGCAGAAGTCAATTTTAGGGTCGAAATGGTGGCAAGACGCGCTTGGTGAGCGGGGTGTCACTTTGAGCATTGTTTGTTTCAGTCACACGCTCAGTGTACTGTACCTGCGCACTATATCCGAAAGCCTAACTTCAGACCGGCCTAGAACCTTCGGCCGTACTACAGTGGGTTCTCGGCGGGGCGCTATGCTCCAACCAGCCAACCACCGACCTGTATCGCAGTGAGCGCGGCGACGATGGCCGGCCCGCCGAAGCCGTGCGAGATGAGTGAGAAGTGCGTGAGGTGCCGCTGGATGGCCGGCTCCAGCAGGTGCGGCGGCCGCGTGTTGCACAGCGGCGACCGGTCCTGGTTCAGCAGGTCCATCAGCTCTTTCGTCACCTGGAACCGTTCGCCAAGAAATTAGAGAAAGTGCATCTAGATACTATGGTTTTTTGGAACGAAGTTCCTTAACGCGGCTTGCGGGTAGGGCGATTTAGTGAAATCGTCACGTAACGAAGTGCCGTATGCTGTGTGTCTATGTGTGTGTATCGAGCGTAATACAAGCAAATGATAACACGTGCAAGTGAGTGCGTAGCCGGGTGCGCAACACTCTCTCTCTCTCTCTCTCTCTCTGGCCCTGTGTCTTTATACAGATTTCATTTCGAATTACATTCGGAGTTGAAGAAAAAACGTAAGGAACTTCGTTCATGACGGGGGTCCCGCGACCGCACATTAAATTTTTTATGGATTTAAGATAGAAAACGAGCATATATCGTACCACCCTTTCGCTGCCGCTCATGACAAGTGTGGTCACAGAACAAGACTCAAATCGGGAGAAGATTAGTCCAGTTACCAGGTGTTATTTAAACATTTGTCCACTATACAGACAGATAGTCCTATTGGAACAGGATCCTAAATCTGCTAAGTTAAGGTGGCGGTTCGCGGCCGAGACCGAGACAGGAGACCGAGACAGGAGACCGCGACCGGCACTTGACCATAGGCAATGTATGTATAGGCGACAACTAGCGACCGAGACCAAGACAGTCTGTCGCGCCTATACAAAGTGACGGTCGCGGTCTCCTGTCTCGGTCTCGGCCGCGAACCGCCAGCTTTATAAATGCTTCAATTGCGTCGTGTCGAATTAGTTTGACATGGTATGACACCCACAAACACAACGTAATTGAAGCATTTATACACTATCAGACTTGGGCTCCAGGTTGTGCTTTCGCTCGGATTTTTTCTACCAAGGTTCCGTCTTCCAAGAACTCATACGTCTACGTCGTCTATGAAGATTCCGTCCACCAAGGTGGTTCTCGACCCCTCCTCACTCCTCACCTGTTTGGTGGCCTGCAGCAGGTCCCTGCGCCGCCTGGCGTCGTGTTCAGCGTACTGCCTCGCGAGGTATTCAGCCAGCGCTCGCGCCGGGAACTCCGTCTCGCACACGTAGCCGAAGTCGCGCGCCAAGTGCACTGCTTCGGCTGATAAGACACCATTTAATTATTACAGGGTGTCACACTTAACTTTTTTTTATTGCCTTAAGGTAGCAAACGAGCATGCAGCACGACCTTCCGCTGCTGCCCATGTCAACTGTGACCGACTTAGAACAAGACTCATATGGGGACTGGGATAGTTAGTCTGGTTAGGTGACGGTGTTAGAAAATTAGTTGGTTAGTTTGTGAGTATGAGGACTGGGGCAGGGACTGTTAGTGAATGTTAGTCCTGTTAGTTGTTGTTAGTAATAGTCCAGTTAGTAAATGTTAGTAAGAGTCTCAATGTTACCCCTCACATTGTTAGAGGAGACCCGTGCCCAGCAGTGGGTTAGTTATGAGTTGTCATGATGACACGAAACTGTCCCGGCAGAGAGCTGGGCTTAACTCACGATGTGAGGAATTAGTACTCCTCACGCAATGTGAAGAGTAGAGGTAAGTCTTTGCTGGAAAATTGCGGATTGCCTGACTTCACCCAAAATATGAAACTTTATGGAGAACTTTAGCTGAAACTACGTTGATGGGAAAATGGAATAATATTATTTACACGAGAGACTGTGCTACGATGCTACGAAGTGCTACGATGTCGCACTTTAACGCAACGAAGCTGAAAGCTACAGCCCTGTTGCCGATAATATGTCGTTGCTATGTCGTGTAGTAGTCGTACTTATAGCTGTACATTTTAAATTATTCCCATAATATTACATATGAAATTACTTTTAATGAATTAAAGAAAATTAAACAATAAAGTTATTAATTTGATGTCTTGTGTCGTGGGTGTCATGGACAACACACAAGACAAGAACACACACAAAGAGACCGAGAACAGAAATTTAAACTCATCATTCCAATTTCCGCCTCGCTGGGAATCGAACCCCGGACCCTTGATCCGGCATATTAACCATTGCGCCATACGGGTCGTCATCGTATACGTAGGTACATCATAGTCTAGAGAAATGTTACCTTCTACTAGTGATGTTAGGAGAGTAACGTTGGCAGCTTTCCGCCGTCCGGCTGGTAGGTTCAGGCCTATCTTTTCCAATTTTTCTCGCAGCAACCGACCGCCATTTTTGCTTTTCGCTCTGGAAAGACAAAAGGAAACTTATTTATAAATTCCAGAATAATTACGGCTTTGAACAGCATTTAATCACTTTTATAGTATAATTTAGAATAACAACTCAACTGGAGAATAAAGTACATAATATATAGTTTAATGTTTATCCTGGCCATGTAATCGAACCTAGGACTCGGGTTCTGGGGACCCTGTATCTCTCTCAGGTATGAACTTGGTTAGAAAATCGTCACTTAGCGCAATGGACTAATAGAATAGATAACATTTTAATGTCTGTCAGTTGCTTTTGTTCATAACTAATGTACAGGCTTGCTTTTTAGGGCTCCGTAGTCAACAGGGAACCTTTATAGTGTCGCCATGTTCATTCAAGAATCAATTTGCGAAATATTAGTTATTTTAAAGTCTTAAACAAAACCTGTCTAGTAAATGATTGATTTTGAAAACGCGTAAAAGTTACGACTCTCACATATTATGTACCTTTGCGAAGGAAATTATCGCACTTAGGTTTAACAAGCTAAGGGCTAGCACGTGGTAGTCGATCAACTTATATACGGAACCATACTCTGCTCGGGGCCCGACATACACTTGGCCGCTTTTTCTTATTCTAATGCACATCTGACACCTTATCAGCTAAAACAAAGTTACGCGCGTATCCGTCACGCCTCTCCTACTTAGTAATCACCCGCCTATCATTTTACATTGATCAAACTATTTAGAAACCATAATTTGTTTAAAAATTAGGCAATGTAATGTAAACATTATTGCATTGGCATAGAGTATATATTAATGCGATTGACAGGTCATGTTCATTTGGGCGCATGAAACTAGTTTGTTGATTTTTTTTGTTACACGCGTTGCGTAATGGCCTGGCTTGGGCAATTTGGAGTTTTAAAATAAGAAGCTTCATTTGACGCAAACTTAGAAGTAACTTATGAGAAACTTGGATACTTTTTATTATTTTTTTATTCGAAAGAAAAAATAAATGTTTGTCAAAAAAGTTGATGTGACAAAATAAATACCATGCGGGCGAAGCCGATGGCAGAGGCTAGTACTTTAATAAAAACGATAATAAAACATAATTTATAATATTTTTCTCGCGTTCAATATCCTTAGGTTACACTTCTAGTTTCGTTACTGACCGCTAGATGGAGCTACTAATATCGACCCATTAACGTCCAGTTTTAAACGTTGGTTAATGGATTGTTTTTGTGTACATTCAATATTAGTTTAATAAAAATAAATTGGTTTAAGCTACTAGTTCTACTACAAGATATTTTTTATTTCTCGTCAGAATCGTAGATGGCAACAAGTTGGGTTGATCGATTGAAAAATGGCGGTTGATTGAGTGTTTTCTTAATGAACCAGTTCTATCTGGTTAATTCTGGTTAATGAAGCTGTTAGAGTGACCCACATAAACAGTTTTTGCGTGTCGTATTCAGGTGACGTTGAGTAATATCTACGTACTTGTTTTAGTGTTTAGCGTTCGCAGTCCGCCCACGTATGAAATCATGATCATAAATTATAATTCCCTTGTTTTATGTACCTACCTTAGAATAATAATGCTATAGAAAGACAGTCTTCATACAAGCGCTCTGTCTAAAGTGAAGCACTAAACCGAAACTTTCCCGAAAACGGGGAATGATTCGGCTGCGGATAATCATATGTTTTAGCAATAATACATAAATAGCTTTTCAGATATTTTGTGACACAATTTAACTGGACAAATCGTCATAATTCTTTTTTTTCGCGAGACACGTTTGACGTGCGTTGACATGAGCTGCCCGGTGTTTGGAGTCATTTCTGACTCCAATTAAGGGGCTTCAAAACGGCCATGCGGACTTCGTTTCTATAGTGTAATTATTCTATGGTACCTACTTACCTACAACACATTGCGTGAAGTTAGAAAATGGTCCCTTAAAAAGAGGTAACATTAGACAGTTTTTTGATCGCAGCAATTTCAAACAATCAGATTTGCTATCAGATTGACGATTTTTTGTATAATTTTATTGATTTGACATGAAACGTTACATACATATAACCCCAAATTTTCACCTTGCCCCCACCCTTCCGATTTTTAATCGCGCTTGTAGTATTTTTGTATGAACAATATCCATATCATTTTACTACAAGTAATTTATATGGCTTATAACTTTAAATTTGACTGCGCGCTGTTAACTGAATATCAGCTGGCCTGCATAAGCATACAGCACAGGCCCCTACATAATAAAATAAGTATAAATATACAATAGAAAAATGTTAATACGTATGATTGTTCGAAATTGATTCATGATTCTTTTCGTTTGACACGAATAATTGGACATCAAATGGTCAAATGATCCCACATTCTTATATTACATCCAAGTAGGTATCTACTTAGTATTATCAAATTAAACAGCTTCTAACGCTACGCAATAAGGTTTCAAATGGTCGAAAGATTATTGTATTATGAATACGGGGCAACGGTATCTTTTCGTCATAATTATCGATAGGAAATCAAAGAGGTATCGGTGCTTGATTGATAATCTCTTTAATCGGGGAATGAAACGATGTTTCTTGAGGTCGACACGGTCTGTACTCGGGACAGTGTTGTTGTAGTAGGTCAGTGTATTTTAGGTCGGTGACAATGCTAGCGGAAACATTGACATGTTTAGTTTAATACCTGCGCCTGCGCGGATAAAATCGTAAACGTTTATTTAAAGTTTATTGAAGTGATAACTTCTTTAGTATCGTTGTGATTTGGAATTCGTTGAAACGGAAATGACGCGAATGAAGCTACGGCAAAATGGCGGCTGACGTAAGCAAAGCAAAACATCAATATTTGGACTGACAGTATTCGTTGTTATGAAGTTTCACTTATAGCACGTGTGAATTGCACACATTTTGATTTTTTTATTATTTAAATACTTAGTGGAGAAATAGTTGGTTCGCGTAACCCGTTTAATTAAGGACAAACGCATAAAAAGTGTCTGCGTATTTTAAAAATTACTATTGACTTATTAATTTCCATCGATTTACCGATAATTTTAACTATAATATCGATATCCGAACTAATTGATGAACCAATCTGTTTAAAACTGTCGAATCATTCGATTTAGTGTTCCAATGATTTCAAGTTTTAATAGATACATTGTTTGGCTCATTAGCGCACAGCGTCAAACGACGACGCGACGTGGTTTGTTGTTAGTGAAACGTGGGAATGTCTAATGTTAATGGCAAAAAGAGGGTAGATTTACAAAATGTAAGTAGGCGCCTAATAGTTTGGTTGTCATGATAATTGTATTTATACAAGCTTTTACAACGTGTTGACGAACATAGATAGAATACTTAACATTTTTTTTGTTTTTTTTGTTCGATTTCTAATGTTATCATGTGTGCAGGCATCGTAAAAATTCCTTATAGGTAAGTATCTTTTTTCCATCGTACCAAAACTACCAAAACTTCGAAATCATTAGAAAATATTAACTTATCTAAATAATTATCTTAATCGTTTCTTGTGTGGACATTAATTTTAATATATTCATAGTACGAATATAAAGTTGCCGACAGTAGCTTTTGTTACATAAATTTAAATGAATTAGGTCTCTTTGCTATTAAAATTAAACGGTAATTGCGTCGATCGGTAGTTACGTCGGCGTCTTTAAAAATAAAAATGCAAAATATTTCGAACAATGTCAAGAGCCCAGCTGTTCGGTCAGTCGCCATTACAGCAAAAGTGTTGCTAGTGTTACCTTACCGCTATGAATATTACTATTTATCGAGCTAACAATAATGCTATTAACAACAAGTCTTTATTAATGTAAATTTTAGATTTACGAATGAACTATCTACTTTTCCTTATTAATAGCTATCTAATATTATGTAAGATGATTTGCTGAGGAGTTCCTTTCGTTGCTTTTTCGAGACGATGATGGTAGAATAAAAAAATATAATAATAATAATAATAACATGGCTTAATGTTTCAATGATATTTACCTAAGAATAAATAATGATTAATTAGACCGCGATGATCCATGTCATGAGAAACTACGGTTTTACTGATGGAGAGTGTACAGGAATGAAATGAAATGAATGGGATAAAAAATAAAATGCTACACACTCAGGCCAAGAACCGAAATTTTAACTTACTTATCAGTCAAATTTTCGACTCGCTGGGGAGCGAACCCAGGACCCTTGGATCGTCGATCGGGCATGTTAGCCATTGCACCACTCGGATCATCAAAATTTAAATAAATATGTGTTAGGTTTATAAAATGTTCCGAGCTATTGTATAGGTGTATGGTATAAGGTAACACGTTTTTCAATTCAAATGGACACGACGTGCATTTGTTACATCCGTATCATATACCTAACAAACGGCGTGCATCACATGTATTTCTAAGTTATCAGATCACGTCTAAGCAGTGTCTGAAGACATACTCATTACAGACCTCTTTTGTGGAATAATTGAATTTTTCGCACTGACAACACCGAACAGTTACGGATATTTAAAGATTTAAATTAAGAACACAGATCTGAAGTTCCGATTCATTCCATATTAAATTTTATGTCATGTTGTTACTTTTAATTTTCTTGGTAGGTAGGTAGGTACCTGATAGCACTGCGATGCGCGAAATGTATCAGATAGTTATTCGTATTTCATTTTGTACAAACAAACTATTCCTATCACTATCAGCATCCATAAAACTGATCGAAGCATCGGAAAAAATAAAACAAATTGGAAAATAACATGAAATGAATATAATTTTAAGATCGTCGTAACCTTGTTATTTGATAATAAAAGTAATTGATAAATTGCCATATTTCTAAAATCTAGAAAAGTCTATTGAATGGGTTTAAAGAAACTAAGTGCAGGAATAGACAAAAAAGAATAATACCTACTTAATTTCATATTCATTATACGTAGTAAAATTATGCAATACCCTCAACACTTGTCTTATTATAAAGTCATACAAGCATGCACCTTATGAAAAGCCCCGTTAACCAAGATCTAACCGCAAACTAACAAAAACCGCATCATTTCGAATACACACGATGAAATAATAACTGACATGAAATCCGTTTGTGAATTTTTTATTCAACGACACCCTAATCTAATCTAGAAATAATCTATGTTTGTACGTATGTTCAGTTTCTAGATTAAACTATTGTCGCGTAGATTCATCTGTTGACAAATTACGATGTGTATGTCAGAGAGAAAATGTGCGAGCAGGATAGAATAAATTTATAAATAAAACGAATAAATCGATAAAACGAGACAAAAAATTTAAAGCAAATGTTTAAATTTGGAATGTTGGTGTTCGAAATTAGGGGTAGGCGATCTGAAACACGGCAAGGGCAGTTCAGTTTGAAAGAGAATCCGAGAGGAGGACAAGAAGAAAAAGAAGAAGAAATAAAGAAGAGCAGTAACGCGAAGTGAAGTGAACAGTGTCGTGTCGCAGTCACAGTGTCGCGATTGTTACTCTGTGGTGTGAATTAATACTCCATCTATTGAAGCGGGCCTTATTCCTTTCCAATCTCTTACCCACTCCTGTGCCATTATGTAGTCTCATTTTAGGTATAACCTACATAAATCGACGTAGATGCTTTGATGGAAAGGTAACTGTAGAGAAAAGGTCCTTGAATCGAAAGGCGAGCACAATTTGGCAAGTAGATCCGAATTTTCACTTTTCAGCAAGTGGATTAATGACCTAAAGAAGTCATACTTGCTGTATTGCTTGTCATATTGTCGAACCCGTAACCTAGTTGGAGGCTCTGCCTGCGAAGCGAGGGGCCCGGGTTCGAATCCCGGCCGGGGCAAATAGGTGACAGATAAAATGTTCGTTCTCGAGTCATGGGTGTTAGTGTTGTTTTATTTATGTTGTCCAAGCCACCCCCGACATAGGGAATCTTAGTGCGGGGGCATGAGAGTGTTAACGTTTATTCAGGGTCAGGAAGGCTAAGAGCTGAAGGCTAAGCAGAGTGGCGCAAGGTAGGGAAGTCTGTTCTGTAACGGATACACCATTTAAACTGCAAGCAAAGCTGTGAACTAAACACTGTAAAGCTAGTGTATATCCAAACCAAACCACTAACCACTATTCGGCTCCGATCAGATCTCATAAAACTCAAACATGTAGTTAGAACTCTCCACAACTACGCCACGGTGTTGCTATCACAAAAAACGTATTAAATATTATACAGAATTAAACTGCTGTGTTGCAACAGCAAAAAATATTTGCTTGTACAACGGGAGTGAATTCGAAACGGTGTATGGTGGTGGTAAAGTGAATAAATTTGTTTTTAATTATAGCGGCGTGTTTAGTATTTATTACTGATACTGAATTTGCGAACCAGTATTTTATGGCTTCTATAAAATTGCACCTATAATGTTTGCATGTTATTTTTTTTATTACTTTATATGATACCAGATCAAAACACCTTTTAGTTTTTAGTTGTTACAAAATGAAAGGAGATTATCTGATCGATCGATTACAATAAATTCTAAGTACCTACTACTCAGACGGCCTCAACTCATTAATGACCCAATACGGGTTTCATAACTGAGGAGGTACGCCTCCTATGGTATGCCCTACAGGGCATACTCCACTACAGGGCACGGGTCTATCTTCATAACTGAGGAGGTGTAGGGCATACTCCACTACAGGGCACGGGTCTCTCTTCATAACTGAGGAGGTGTAGGGCATATTCCAACACTCTGTTTTAATGCAATTGGCAGAAGGGTCAGGTTAGCGTCAACTTAAGTGTTGAAAGTGTTTATGCTGCCCGTAGGCACTGGCGGTCACCTATCCACATACTGACCGCGACCGCAGCTGCTAAGTCGGTCGATCTATTAGGATCGATGCAAGCCGCCGGGCTATAATGAGCGCTTCTACTATATAATCATTTACTTTCTATTTATTGAATTAAGATAGCAAACGAGCATGCAGTACTACCCTTTCGCTGCCGCACTTGACAAATGCGACCGACACAGAACAAGACTCAAATGAGGACTAGAATTTTATGGATAAGATTATCTTCAGTGACCAGGTGGTATTGTGTTCAGGCATTAACTTACATTATGAAAAAGAAAAAGCGAATATACTCACCTCCTCAAAACACCCCCTAGTAACGAGGCGTTGAGGCACTCGGGTGGTGACAGCCGTCGCTGGACTTCCGCGACCGTCACCTTGTACTTGCTGGTGGAGGACAGTAGCGACAGTCGCCCGGGGACGGAGCAGAACACGTCGTTGGGGGCGCACGACCCAGCACCACCCAGCCCGTCTCGGCCTTTCATTGCTAGGGAAACGCATTGGTTGTTAATTATTTATACACTGGTTGGTAGTCGTCGGAAGTTACAAAGGAGTTACCGCCGTCAGGGTAGGCGTGATGTGGTGTGATATATGTTTTTATATGTATATACGAATTATGCATAGGTATATTGTGAGAGGGTAGATGAATAATTTAGAGATCTTGAATATTTCTGATGTCATTATTTTTGTGGGTGTGTCTGTGGATACATGCAAGTGTAGTTAATTAAGCAAGTTGTGATATACATTGGTATTACTTATTTAAGTACCTTTAGGTGCGTCTACTACATGTAATAATAACAAACAAAAAACAAAATTAACAATATCAAAGTACAATGAAATCATAAAAAGTTAGATATCCACATACTACAAAATAATTCCTTTTACAAAATCCTTATGTGGTCGTTTAAATCAATTGTAATTGGCTGCTAATAAACACCTTTGCCGTCAACGTCATTTGAAACTATAACTCAAATTCAAAGAAAAAAATCTGTGTTACCAGTGTGGTGCACAGCTAATGACAAAGTAATGTTTATTGTGTTAGGGTTGCCATAGAGAAATATTACAATGATAATAGAGATCACGCTGTGCGCATGTTTGGGGCGTGGCGCGGATTGTTAAGCGCGCCATTGTTGGTTTCGATGGCGGGAATTTGGTAATAACTGGTATTCCAACTGATTTCGAAAGTTTCTAAGCTACTGATATTAAATAAATCTCGTTTCTGATTTTAGTATTGAAATTGAATGTGTTTATTTATTTGTGTTATAGTGAGGTTATGTAAGTAAATATTTATTAGCTTGACATTTCTGCAACTTTAGAACAACACAACTTCTAAACTCATTATTTACCTACTCAATGATAAAAAAATTAAAAACAGGTTTTTAATTGCATACAATGACATGTTTTTTCTCTGCTTTTAGCCGTAGACGTCTTTGTCCGTAACCAAGCCTGAGCGTAGTGTCAACTGTCAAGCAATGATTATTGCCATCGGAACTAAACTAACATGAAAATTTCATAATATCATCTCCGTTATAGATAAGAGGAAGGTAGTTCTAATTTAGCTTGCAAGTTTCGACTACTTTATTACCTACATAGGTACTAACTATTATGAGTAATAACATAATTAAGTAAGTAAATAAAATGTAAAATAGAAACAGATTCAGCTTAGAAATTTATTTTCGACTTTTTCTCGTGTTTCTATTCGTCGTAGAATTGCTATTAAGATACATTAATACTATGTATATCCCGACAGGGAATCGAACCTACGATCGTTATAAATATAAAGCCCCTTCGCGCTGAGATCGGAAATGATTAGAATGTTCAATTAAAAAGTAAAATTAAAAGTATTGGCCAAAGGAAATCATACAAGACCAACCCAACCATGTTTAAACATCGATTGATTGATCGTTACTTTTATTTCACTGATATCGATTTGATGTCCGACTTTCTTACAATCCACTTACAATAATCGATACACCTATCCGATAACTGTTTTGTGAGGCCTAATTACAGTGTTATCTTTGTCGGGTCATCGGTAAAAGAGCAACAATAAAAATATTTGATAAGTTAATTACGAATGTTTATTTTTATGCCGTGTTCAGTTGCAGCGGTACAAATTATTGAAGTGATTCGTCCTACTTCTGTACATCGATTAATCGATTTGTAATTACGATTGGTTAGCTCTCAATGATTTGCAATTTTTTAATGTGTAAACTTATGCTTATATAAGAAAAACTAGACTAGACTTCGTTCGCGTGGGAGTTTTTCCCGCGTAAATTCTGATCCCTTGGGAATTTTTGAGATAAAACATAAATAATTATGTTGCCCTTACTTCCCCTACCTCCAGTGAAAGTCCTCCTAAATAAATATTTAGGTGTTTAGGTTAAATGTCAGAGAATTGACTCTTTATTCAACACTCATGGTTTTGCTTCCTTCAGCAATGTTTCCGCGTGGATTGCAACGCGTCCATAAAAAATAAAATAAACATGAGGTATGAGTGTGTTATGTTGTGTGTGTGCCCTAGGATTCCGTGTCTTGGGCATGGACAACACAAATGAGACATCACTACACAGATACATAGACAAACAAAACTTAGACAGATGGACAAAAAATACTTACTTTTTAATAATGGGAGATCCGTCATAAACCCTGTTGTGTCATCCATCCCCGCATTCTACAAAATAAAAGTAAATATGTTAATATTTAGCATTTTAATCATTGTATGTTTTAAAGAAATATATAAAAAAATATAAACGCCAATTTTTATTGTTCCGTTTTTTATTTTATAATTCCATTTCATTTATGTTTTATGACAGCTTATGAAATGATTATTGCCGAATTTCGAGAAAAGGATCCAAAAATCTAAGTACCTACCTACTTATATCAAATACATTATTAAATAAAGTCTAAAGTGGGCATTAGAATAGAAACTAAACCGAAATGGAATCTAATTAAAATAAAACAAATTAGGCATCTATAACTAAATACATTTAAATTTGAATGTGCATGATCTTTGTCGAATCTGTTTTACATGACATAACGAACTGATACAAGAAAGAAAACGCAAAACTTTTGCTATCGCATCTTTATTAACAAATCGGCCCGGGACGGGATGTAGCAGAAATTCCTGCACCCGGGAATGCGTAGGTTCAAATTCTTGTTTATTAAATTCTTATTAGTTCAACATACCCAATATTGGACCGTGGACCGGCGTGGACTTAATAACGGGTGTTTTTGAATTTATGAAAATATTGACTTGCAAAGAATTTCGGGACCTCTGGTATCTTGAAGTAATATTAACAATGATTTTATTGTATTTATTATTCTGTGGACTAATAATATATATGTGGACTAATAATAGGAATAATAATATTTTTAAGCAACTTCCTTCAGAATTGGCAGGTTTAGGTGTCGGTATAGGTTACTAGCAGGTGAAAGATATTTTCTAATGGTACAAGATCCGAGCCTACATCGACCTTCACCGGGTTGATAATAGAATCAAACTTATTTTATAATGAATTTCGTATATTAGAAAATATATTAAAAATGGGTTGACAAAAAAAATCCTGGACAGAATATTTTTAATTATGTTTTTAAAAATGATTTTTCATTAAATGTTGCAACATGAAGATAATAATAAAATTTTATACTGGACTTAAAGACTAAGAGACCATAAATTAATGTTTTTTAAGATACGTAGCGCGTCAATGCGATATGAATTTAATAATGCACTCATAATATATCACAATCAAAGGCCGGACCTATATTACAAAGACCTGTATTTCAAAGACCAAAATTAAAACTACACGTCTGTTTGAAATAACAATGAAATGCATGTCGTTATTAAGACATTTCCTTTGCCTGGTAAAAGCGATTGTTGGGCGAATGTGGGTTTTGCATATTCCAGATCTGTCATGTTCTTTCGGCCTCGGCCACACTGTCATTGCAACGCATGACACCGTCCGTACACCGCCTTTACCATGTTGGAATTTATTAATATGGAATATGTATTGTTCTTATTAGTAAAGAGTTTGCAATAAACATCTTCTTATTAAATATCTTATGAATATAAAAATCAAATTGGTTTGAGTGAGTTGTTAAACAAAGGACTTTTTATATAGTTCAACCGAAATTGAACAAATGAGTAGGTATAACATTGTTAAAAAACTATAAAACGATGTTTACGGTCTATAATTTCAATGATTTTAAGTATTTAGCCGGAAAACGAGCAGACAAAAGGGTGCTAGCCAGCCGGGTTCAATACCCTGCCACCAGCCTAAAGTACCATCGGGATTGAACTGGATGGTACAAAATTCAGCAGTCTCTGAAAAGAGTACCCGGGTTCCGCAGGCCGCCCCTTACGCACCAAAAGAGGTTTTGAACTATTTACCCTCTGGTCTTGAACTCACTTGATTTCAAAAGCTCGCTATGATTATTATGAGTATTCGTTAAACAGCAGTAACTAAAATTCATAATTATAATTTGTGTAGCTTTGCCAACGGTTTATGTACCCAACTCCCATAACTCATAGCGGTAGGTACGCCTCAATTGAGAACATAGAACTATAGATAATCCTAGATGTGGTGTTACACGAATACAACCACCCAAACAAACAGACATTAATACATTGGGTTTTCTCGTACCCCTACCCTATTACTACCCTATTACGTTAAGCTGCAAGAGTTGAGTAAGAGTTTCAGGACGGGCAGGCTTCACAGGACAATAACAGATATGGCGACCGGTGTATCTGATATCCATTCTATACTATAAAAATACTGGAAATGCTTTATTAAACCAATTTCCATTATTATGTGACCATTCGAAGAAACGCTACCTTGCGATATCTGCAAGGAATTACAATCGTCGTCCGCTTTTTGCCCTTTTTTCATTATACCAATATTAGTGTTATTTTCATTGTATGGTGTTAAGAGTTACTAGGGCTAATAGTGTTCTATGCAAACAAGAACCGCCCATAGCCTTTCTTCTTAATTGTAACACAGACAACTTTAGTACTAGTGGCTACTAGCGACAAAATTTATGACCATCTGTCGGTGCTGTGGGTACATTGACCCCTCGATCCTGATTGTCATTAATTAGTCTAAAGGAGTGCGCACATTACACCAACTCGACGTCAACTCCACTCCGACTCCACTCCGTTTCAACTCCGACGTTCCGTTCCGCGATCAACGCTTCATCGACGTCAACTCGACTCCGTCTCCACTCCGTTTCAACTCCGACGTTCCGTTCTAGGTACATTACGTCATTGTGTCGGTCGACGCGTGGACTACTCGTCTACGGTGAGTCGTCGACGCGTTGGTCTCGAAACGGAACGGCTATGGGTGTAGGGCGAGCCGTATAGGTATTTTAAGTATAAGTTCGAAATTCAACCTTACCATCAAAGATATAAGGCTCATAATTGAATGTTAGCTTTGTCAAGGTTTTAGTCGCGTAGGCGTCGGTCGGTCGTGGAATCGTTGTACTGTGCGCACTCCTTAACTCTTATGAGTTGTAAAGCTATCTTTCAGAGAACATAATGTACTTGTGTTGGTTACATTGGAGCAGCAAGATGGTTATCTCTTGCGGTGTTCTAAATGCAAAAACCCGTGTTTTTCATGACTCAAGTATCAATTATACCCATTGACATTATCATATTATGTCAATGATTATACCGTACAATTACACGGCGATCAAAGTCCAATGCCTACGATGGTCAAACTTGGATATGGCTGGATAAACCTTTGCCATGACTGGACAAACCTAAGTCATTGTTGGACGAACCTACGTCATATTTGGAAGAACCTACGTCATATTTGGACGAACCTACGTCATAATTGGAAGAACCTACGTCATATTTGGACGAACTTACGTCATGGTTCGACTAAACTACGTCATATTTGGACGAACTTACGTCATGGTTCGACTAACCTACGTCATATTTGGACGAACCTACATCATTTTTCGACTAACCTACGTCATATTTGGACGAACCTACGTCATGGTTGGACTAACCCTACGTCATTGTTGGACGAACCTAAGTCATATTCTGACGAACCTACGTCATATTCGGACGAACCTACGTCATGATTGGATGAACCTACGTCATGATTGGACGAACCTACGTCATGGTTGGACAAACCTGCGTCTCATCAGTGGAGTGGAGCGCGTGATGCAGGGCCAGTTCGTGTTGCTCTCGGGTGCCGTAATCCGCCCGCCTCTCGCCGCCGCCGTAGCTGAAGCCGCCATGTGATAGCTGATGAAGACCAAACAGTCTTTAGATAGATAGACAACTCTTTCTTGACGACCCGGATGGCGCAATTGTTTAACACGCTGGGTCCTGGGTTTGATTCCCAGCGAGGCGGAAATTTGAATGAGTTTAAATTTCCGTTCTTGGTCTGGGTGTGTGTGTTCTTGTCTTGTGTGTTGTCCATGGCACCCGTGACACAGGGAATCCTAGTGTGGGGCTATGAGTGTGCAGCGTTATTTATTTATTATTATTTATTTTATATTTGTACAC
The DNA here is from genome assembly GCA_905404295.2 of Ochlodes sylvanus. NCBI lineage: Eukaryota > Metazoa > Arthropoda > Insecta > Lepidoptera > Hesperiidae > Ochlodes > Ochlodes sylvanus. The sequence continues at coordinate 4,955,545 of FR990149.1, forward strand.
CAGAAATAAATTCAAATAATCATTTATTAACTATAAATACGTTTACAAAAAGGCGGCCTTCTTGCTAAGGAGTTATCTCTTCCAGGCAACCTTAAGTGCAGGAAAAAGGAAACAAGGCTCCTTAGGCCACCTCTCTAAGATTCTAAGGCGACATTAGTTGCTGGCTACGTAGCAAAATATTTCGTATTGTAATGTACGTGCTGCGCTGAGCTGACGTGCTGTACGTAATGATATTTTTCTAAACGTCATGTCTAAAAATTATACTACACTCGAATTACACTATTGTTTATTTATGATAACACGTATTTTAAAGGGAAATAAGTAATAATAAAAGTTAACTATAACCATTAATAATAATATATATATTTTTAAAACCTCCACTATTTGATACTACCGGATAAACTATCCGTCAACCCCGCAAAAATCACTTGGTATTAAATAAAAATGATATCTCGATATTTTTGTTCGGATCAGAACGTTAGTGGGCCCACTTTAGTAGATTAGTCGTTGGTAATGTCCCGATCCATCCGGCCTTCACAATAACCCGTCCTGGCTGAATGGAAACCTAAATATAGAAGGAATTTGTGGAGTTTTCTACGACTGCTAGTAAATTTTCTATACTTAGATAGAAAATAAAAGAAATACGAAACGTTTTTATTTGTAGACCGTATAGGATACGTTACATGCGCCTTTAATAAAATTATAAGTTACGTACGTATTATGATTTTTATGACTGAACTTGGCACTTAGGCATATTTCTCATTTTTGGAACGTTAAAATAAAATTTTATATAATACATAAGTGTAGATTGGTAAATATAGTTTTCTTAAATTTCAGTCATGTATCTACGTACGTACCTAATTATATAAACGAATTGTTGACATTAAAGTGTTTATTCTAAATTTTATCTGTATACGTTTTAAAAAGTGTCATTTTATAAATACCAGGATATCATTTCGAATACTAGGTAGGTATTAGGTACGTAAGCAGGAGGTACTAAGATGGCAGACATGGCAGTACTCTCTTCCACTTTTAAATTAAATGTCAGTCTTGTTAATGAGTTGAGCGAAATAATTTTCATCTGATAGGAGTAAGTAGCGTCTGTATTATCAAGTCATCGTGAATGTGTACTACCTGCTAACTGGATGTGAAACATTTCTAATCGATCAGACGTGACATAAAAAATTGATTAAATGATTCGATCGCTGCCAATGCCGCCATCAAAGCAAGAAAAAGCGCGGCAATATTGATTGGTATGCTCGTGTTGCTAGGTGTGTGGTTTGCGCGGGTAATTCAGGCACAGATAAAAAAAATAAGAACACAATTATGTGTAAATAAATAAGTTATAAAGGTTATTATCGGCAATTATAATGTTTTGTCTGTCTGGTTTCTCGCGACCATTTATTTAGGTATCTGTTAATGTTATAACGTCTTGTTTTAAAATATTCCTTTTTAATAACATATAAGCAAAAATATATTGTATTCTAAATCTTCTAATACGTTTTTGCCAACATAGCTCTCCCAAGGGTGATATTCTTGGGATATTTTAATAACTTAATTACGCTATCGCGGGGCTTCTAACAATGCCAAGATTTCCGGGGTCGGAGGCATGCGAGGATAAATAGTTTCCTTGTACAAGCGGGCTCTGTTAAGATTTTGTATGTCAGTATAACCCGTAGACGAAAAAGAGTATATTAGTAGTAATAGTATAGACCTATGGATGCTGTATATTTCACTCACACAAGAAAAGGAACAAATTACGCAAATGCAATGACAAGAAAAAAACAAGACAGAATGATAATTTTTTTGTCTCATTCTGCGTGGCGGTTTTTTCAAGAAAAGCACAGTTGCTTACATACAAATTTGTCAGCTGATGTCGAACTTTTCTTGTCCCACTTACAATGTACTTTCTCGTGCTGTCTCATGTTGGCCATGCTCACCAGATGTCTATATATCCTTTTCTGTCTACGTTAAAACCTGTTGTAATTAGAGACAATATAGACGACCCGGATGGCGCAAGGTTAACACACCGGAACGCCGTTCCGAGGGTCCTGGGTTCGATTCCCAGCGAGGTGGAATTTCCGTTCTTAGTCTGGGTGTGTGTGTTCTTGTCTTGTGTGTTTTCCACGGCACCCACGACACAGGGAATCCTAGTGTGGGGCTATGAGTGTGTAGCGTTAAAAAAATGGCAAGGGCAAAATTTGCCTGTATTTAGTAATAGAACTTTTGACCGATCCGCGTTTTGACTGCTACATAGAGACGTAAATCTACTCACGTGGTGCGTGTGGATGGCGTCGTGGTGGTCGCGGTGGTGGCGCAGGTGGTGGTGCGGCTCGGGGTGGTGGTGGCGCGGCAGCAGCTGCTGCGGCGCGTAGTGCTGCGCGTACTCCCCGCCGCCGCCCCCGCTGTATTCCATACCATGACTCTGTGCCCAAGATTGTATTGTTATTTGCTTTTATCTGTGGCTAGTTTAACTTGGGGTGACGAAGAATTTAAGGTACCTACTCCTACTGCAAAATTGACAGCCTTTTATTGATTACGGTAGTAAATATTATTATTGATGACCCCGTAGCCAAGTTTATAGTGACCCTGCCTGCAAAGCGAGTCCCGGGTTCGATTCCCGGCCGGGGCAGATGTTTATGTGACAGATAAATATTCTCTCGGGTCATGGGTGTTAGTGGTTACACACCACTAACTGTGTTGTCCATGCCACCCGCGACACAGGGAATCCTTATCTAAGTTAGTGTGCTCAACATTAATCGACAACAACGACTTCCCCGCCACTTATCATCAGGTGGGATGTTGTCAAGCACTATCTTACAAAAAGGAAAAAAAGAGTAAAACAAAAGCCATTTGTCTTCTTTCTTGATCAGCCTTGATGCCTTTGATGTCAAGCTGACACTTTGACTGGTCCTTGCAGGGTACATACATACCTGTTGCTGATGGTGTGGACTAGCTGGATGGGCGGTTGGCGCGAAGGGCGGCGGGAAGTAGGGCGGCTGGAAGTCGGCGAGGGAGGGTTGCGCGCCACCGCGGAACCCCCCTCCGCCCAGCCCCAGCCCGCCGCCGCCAAGCCGCTCCTGAAGACAACACCAGGTTTAGGAAACTGACGTACCAGCTAACTTCGTAGACACGTATTGAAGGCTCAGTTCAGAACAAAAATTCAGGTTCGGTAATTAGGCAGATCTTTTGATTGAGGTAGAGACAGAGACAAAAGGAGCGGTAGAGGTAGAGGCTATGGTAGAGGTAGCGGTAGAACTAGAGATAGAGTAGAGGTGGCTTTCGAAAAAAGTTTGTCATAACTAAATTCAAATAATACATTGATTTCATTGCCGGTAAAAGTAGAGGGACCTCAAGGTAGGTATAGTGGTAGACGTATTAGGTTGAGCTACTCATATTAGCTAGAGATACAGGTAGAGATAGAGTTAAGTAAACAAAGAATTTCAAATCTAATAAAGCTGATTTTGCGTCAACGAGTAAGAAAATTTTAGAGACAACTTCAGGCCAAGAGTTGTAGACAAAAAAGCACATCCCGCACAAACACATGGACGGTTATATCCATGTATGTATGTGAGAGTACCGGAGAGTTGAACAATATGAATAGACATATCTAATTTAGACTGTAATTAGTGCGATTCACTAATTATCGAGTCAATAGCATCGATGGGTTATTTTGGTTTAACGTTCTCTTGTTACTTGTGAAAGAATCTTTTGTTACTAGTATCAAATTGGCACCCAGTTCATAGCAGTCATAAAAGGGTTAATTATGGTCGAGAACAGGATTGTAGTTAATGTTTAAGAAAATGCATTATTAGGTAGGTGCCCAGTACGGATATTGGTAACGATCATCACCACATTCCATTGTACCAAAATTGGATAGTGGTAATCGGTTCGTTTCATCGTAAAAATTTTGATTTATTTGATAAATTAGTCATCATCATCGCATTCGATAATTATTGTCTTCCCTCTCATTCTATTATTTGTGGAGAACTCAGGTGTGCAGGTTTTCTCACGATGTTTTCCTTCACCGAAGCAAGTGATAATTAAATTCTATACGTAAACTATTAGAAAATGAGAGGTGCGTGCCATTTATGCATAAATAATTGGACTATTTTAATAGTTAAATAGAATCGATCAAGCAGGATTACATTGATATTAGAATTGTAATGAAATGACGCACAAACCAACAATGATTTATATGTATCTATTGTTATTATATGTGTTATTTCAAAATCATTAGCAACATGTCTCAAATGACTAATGCTATACTTATGTGATTTGTTTGTAATGATATTGCATTAAATGGGCGTCACGCGAACTACGAATTAGAATAACTTCAAACTTATTATCAAATTATTATGTATAGCAATATATAAAGATTCAAATCTTAACATACCCACTGCGTCGTGCATTAGACTATGTTTGTTCACACTTGCGACATTGATGCGACAACGCAACGGCGCGACAGATTGACGCAGGTAAAAAAAAGTTTTCGTTTATACACGCTTTATTTATGAAACTGACGGGAAAAGAAGGGACGTTCTATATGCTAATAATTAAAAAAAAAACGAATTCTAAACTCAATGTATTAAAAACCCGAGGGTGTATGTATTTCTACGATTTTTCGTCGCTTACCAAATAAAACCGCTCAAGGCATTTTGACCAACTTTACAGAAGAGTCATAGAACTATGCGCTGTAGGAATGAAAACTGAGTTGCGCGTTGTTACAATTTTTTGACAATAGCAAATTGGGACCCGCGTTTCACTGAAACAAAATGTTGAATAAGTCCAAAAAAATTTGTACGTCGGTTTGGGAGTCTGTTTTTAAGCGAATCTGTTAATTTACGATACTTGACAACGCGTTTCTGACAATTCGCTGATCTGTTGTTTTGCGTTTCTGACATTAGTTATACTTGCCCCGCCAACGTCTTTGTGCGACAATTTTGTCGCGTCGCTGTCGCAAGTATGAACAGACACGTGTGAAGTTTATGATTCGTGCCACGATTCAAATATGATATATTATGCATAATTGGTAATCTAATAGGAATACCGCTCGTGCCAAACATAATGAAAAATCGTTTCGATTATAATAAAGAGAAAGGTCCAACCATCCAACTGGATTACTCCCGATAACGATTTAATTTTTAATCTAATTTCATTCAAAATCATATTATTCAGATATCATTCGACTCTTTTCAAATTGAATTCCATACACAATTCGGCTAACGGGAATTTGTTTTTTTATAAAGAATTAAAAATGCCAATTATCTGTTATAATATCAATCGTTAAAACTAACATTTAAATCGTAAGCAGACATAATTCATTTTGTAATTGGACGTCTAACAGCTGTTTCGCAATTTATTTCGGAGTAACTCAGTCTAGTTTAGCGTAATTCTATAAAACATTAACTTACAATTTATAGACAGCAATTAATAATGAAAGTGGATGGCCTGAATGTGGCCTCACTCACACACGATGTAATAACCAAAACTCTGCTACAAGTGTACAGCTTGCCACATGTGTGCTATGGAATTTCAAAGATTTAAAGATCGTGCCCAATGCAACGTTAGCTAAATTTTGCGTAGCGAATAAAAGTATAATTTATTAGCATTAACCTAAATTGAACAATCCACGATGTTTATTCTAAACACTATAATATAATACTGATAAAAATATCTCTTTATTTACAATAAGAAGATACTTTTAGATTTAGATTTCTGCTTTCAAAATTGAAAACTTTTCTTCTTATTTATTTGCTCTATTTCAATCTAGGTAAAAATACCTAGAAAAACCCAGCTGTCTTTTCAATTATTTATTTATGTTACATAACATACAAAACACACTAAAGCGTTAGTGTAATTCACATTAAAAAATTGCCTAATCGTTACTATTAGGGCCAGTCAACTAAAATTAATATTTTATTATTTCAATTAAATGACTCACATAAGTAAATCTTATCTCTCAGTACAGCAAGCCCTATAAATATGAGTTGCGATCTAGTTTTCGTTAATTTAATTTATTCACAGCCACCGGATGCGCGTTGGAAAGTAAATCGTTAGAGGACGCCGAGATGAAAGCTTTTTGGATTTGTCCCTATTGATCTATAATGATAATGGATTGGTTCAATGTTATAACTGTTTATATATCACTAGCAATGCCTGTGGTTACGCTCGCTTTTAGAAATTGCAGCAATTTCCTTACGGCAATATGGAAGTTGGAAGCAAAAATATACTTAATTCCCCATCCTGCAAGAATTCATAATATCCAGAAAACAAGGTACCTATGCATTATTCTAATCACCCATTATTGGCTCTCAAGCCCTGGATTGAATTGCATGGTACAAACTCCATCTCTGAAGAGGGACCGGTCTCTTCATTCATACACTCCTAAAGAGACTCTATCAGTCTTTAAGTCGCATTAAAAGTGATGTATACAATAACTACAATAATTAGTTAGGGGAATTACCAAAAAATCTTGAACATTCTTTTTCTGCAACATGCAGACGTAACAGGTAAAAAAGAATTCTTAACTCCCACTTAGTCACTTTATACCTAAAACAATTTACCTCCTCCAAAAGATCGCCTCAGACTAAACTTAGTTACTTAGTATTTTTTATAAATAATTTGATAATAATTTATGCGCGGCCACCGGATGTGCGGTGAGGGTACATACGAACAGTAACGGAGTCTCGTTAATTGCTCTCCGAGGATTGATTAATGTGTCGGAATACAGTTAGGATCTCCAGAGCCGTGTCAATAGACGTCAGTGTTTTTTTTATGGAACGAAGGTAGCGAACGAGCATGCAGCACCCTTCCGCTGCGCCCATGACAACTGTGACCGACACAGAACAAGACTCAAATGAAGACTAGGATTGGTTAGTCTAACTAGATTACTAGACTCACAAATCACTACGGTTAAAAGGATATAAAGGATTTTGTTTTAATAAAAAAAAACAAAATTTCAAAACACCCGATTCAGTTCAGGGTGAGTCTATGACAGTACTGTCAGCGACATAAAGGTCATTATAACCACAAGTATTCCGCCCCGCTTAGCTGTCGTGCGTGTCGCAATGCCCGCTCCGATTTTGTCAAGATTTATCGCTTATCGTTCTGTCTAATTACGTATCAAACACGATATGACCTCTATTAGAATCAGGAACAAAGGATATTGCTTATGTCATTATCACAGGTATCTATTCGGTATTGTTTAATTGTGACAATTTTTTTTCTGACATTTTCAGCGACGTACGGGATATCGTCAAAGTTCTCTATAATGTATTGAGGTTTCTTTTTTATAAAAAATCTCATAATTTATAGTGCTTACTTAAAAAAGAAATAATTTTCAAATAACATTATTTTACCCTTATTTTACCCTCTTAGTTGCAGAATTTTTAAAATGTTGAAACACGTGTTTCATTATTATAGGTGTTAAAACAATAAAGTCAAATATAAATTTTCAGTGCTTGCTTTAAAATCTGCGAATTAAAAAAAAAAACCCTTATTTTCAAGTTTACTACAAACTGAATAGCAACTGTAGAAAATAACCTATCAAAATATATCTCACAGATTAATGTTCTCTAAACCAGTAAGTAATATAAAAAGTGGCGTAGGTAGTCGGTGTCACAGATTAATATAAAGATTAGACAATAATTACAAGAACTAATTAAATTAACATACTCTATAGATAACTTTTTTGTTGATAATGCGATGAGTGATGTGGAAGATGGATGGTGTTGAGCTATTCTCAGAAATGTTTAGCGACTTGGAGAGTGAAAATAGAGTAATATTTTTTATTTTATCCTTTTAGAAACATTCAGCGTAGGCGCAGACACTTTCTATTAAACTAGAAGTGTGCGCTGCTATTTTGGGAATTCGGTGTTTTGTGCCTGTAACACGAAATTATCCGTGGGTTTATTCATTCTAAAAAATATTGTAACATTTAGATTTTACAAATCTTTTATTGAGATAATTTAGAGAATTAATTAATTGAGATAATTTAATTCAGATAATTTAGATAGTTTATTTTAAAAGTCATAAGCAAACCATAATATTGTGAAGTACGTGAAAATCCAACCGCATAACACATTCTGTCACATTTGAGGTAGGTTAAGTCCGTTCCAACAACCCATTCCAAAAACAATTACATTGCATATGCCTGATAAATCTTTAATTTTTAATTTTATACCACCGTTTCGCTAAGGTGCCTTTAAATAGATATTGAATGTTAAATCTTAGAGGAGAAAAGAAACGGGATAAGAAACTCCTGGGCACATCTTTTTAAAATAGTAATCTTCGGACAAGGCTGCTGGAATGGACTTAGTTTTGTATTTTTAAACCGATCACTACAATAATTTTAACTGTTGCTACGACAGATGGTTTGCATGTCTTAAACCTTGCGCGTGGCGGAATAATGCACGGTTAGAAACTTCTAAACCTCCGGTAACTTATCTCGAGTTTTAGATCTTAATCACCGTATAATTAAATGCCACTTTAAACAGATAAAAGTTAATCATATAAAACGAGTGATAAATGATTGGATCCATAAATTTAATTTAAATGTTTACGTTATGGCCCATTAAGCACGGTGCCGGCATCACTCAAAATGTTGTATCGTTAACCTTCACCTTACTTCGTAATACGAAATAGTTTAAAAATGCATTTATGAAATTTATTATGTGCTCTATGTTTGGCTAATGAATTTAAATGTGGAATTTTATCACGCATTTCGAATTAATTGCTAGTCTGGTCCAATGCGTCCAAACGCTCCAAAGCTCCTTCGGCCAAGTTACGAGTATAAAGATCTCTTAAAAAGACACTAAGGGGGAGAGTGGAGATCAACAAATTGTGAGACTATGTGACAGGGGTCGGGACAGGTTATAAGCTTCGTGACGTCACATGTATAACCCTCAAATGCTATCTAAAATTAAACTTGAACACAAAACAAAACTTTTTAAAATTTGCTAAAAATGCGACGTCGCGCTAGGGATGGGGGAAGATCACACATTCGTAACCACGTGTGACAAGAAGGGAGGGGGGACATCAAAATTTATGAAATGATAAAAAAAGGGTTAGGGGGGATGATGAGGAAATTGACGTTACGGAATCTATTGATGGCCAAATTTATTTATCGCCACTTATTTCTAAAGCACAGAGTATAGTGCGGTGAACAGACGTTTTCATCGATAGTGTACTGTTAGACATCGCCTCATTAATCAGTATCGGAATGTGCCGTATATCTCTATTACAATGCGATAGAAATTGATCGATATGTGAGTCTCATTAATACACGAAATGGGCCAAGATGATTCGTTAGCGGTCAATCAGGTGTAAAGTATCGTATTGTAATAGTAATGCGTGCTTGTCGGGGTTAATGACCTTTCGGCGGTAGGGTTGGCAAAGTAATGTTTTTGAACTTTAAGAAAAAGAATGTGTGCGTAAGAAGTGAAACTTCTTTGTGACTTCTTATGTTTTTTTTGTATAACTCTGATTTTTACCTTAAATTTGTCTCCAACTTTTAACTCCAATTCACTCCTTCATAGGTACCTACCTCCGTACTGTACTTTGTTGTTGCTGTGGTAAAATTTTCAGCCATGATGATTTAAAATAAGAATCATCATTTTTTGTTATATTTATTGTGAATACGTTAGGGGGCGCGTTCCACTAAGCGATCAAATCGTTCAAAACATTTCTTTTTCTATAGAAAAATCGATCGATTAGTGGAATGCCACCAGATTGATAGCTAGGGGCTTCACAGATAAATAATACTAGTTACAATATTATCCACTTAATAATGATAAATGTTCATTCAATCTTAGTTTTTGTAAACTCAAATTTATACCTCATAAATGGCTATTCCAAAGCAAAAAAAGAAATCAATAATGAAAGCTAGCTGTAGAAAGTTGATTAAGTAATAAACTTACTAGAAATTTAGCATTACCAAAAGTCTAAGTCTCTCCATAAATTATTGTAAATTGTCTAGTTATCCAGGCTACATAATTCTCTAAGTTTGATTGATATGAACAGATAAACATATTCCATACTGGGTGAACGTGGGTGTGAAATCTTTCATATAAACCACTACAGAGTTATAATAACTATTTTAACAGTATCTTTAACTGACCAATTTATATTTCTTTTTATATAAACAAGTCTCCATTCAGCACATCTTTTCTGAAAGACACTCAACCTAAAATTTGTTTGTAACAAAGTTTATTTAACTCAAGTACGGCTCATTCCCACGGCGTCTTGTATTCAAGTAGTTCAAACGAATACAAATCACAAAAATATTATTCTTTGCAACTTATATTTGGATTATCACGAAGTTTGTGAAGCCTCGGCGTTTTAGCGTTCCTTCCGATTAGACTGATTAGTCTATTAGAACATTACACTTAGCCTAGTGTAGGCTAACTCCGTCCCTCTAACTTTTTATTTACCATTATTAGATTAGCGTATTATCAACAAGGCAGTCGGCTAAAATTTACAAAAACTATTAATATTACAAAAATTAAGTAAGTAATGTATAGTACGGCCGGCAGTTCTATTTGCCGTCCTGAACTTTGTTCGGATTGCTGCGCAGAAGTCAATTTTAGGGTCGAAATGGTGGCAAGACGCGCGGGGTGTCACTTTGAGCATTGTTTGTTTCAGTCACACGCTCAGTGTTCGTGTCGCTATCTCTCTCTAAAGTACAATACCTGTGCGCTATATCCGAAAGCCTAACTTCAGAGCGGCCTAGAACCGTCGGCAGTACTATAGGATTATGAAATCATAGGTGTAATTTTTCAACGTTATCTTGCTCCACCGTAAAAATGATATTTTGTTTTAAGTACCCAAGTACTCTATGATCAAACCTGTCTTGGTGTTGCCTCAAATCATTCCCAAATACTTAAGTCATCTAAATACATTTAGCCAAGTGTGAGTCCAGTTCGTTTACGGACGTGAACTTAAAATCAGCAGAAGTTTGTAGATCCTGAAACTAGATGACGCTCTTTACTGATAATAAGTTAATAACAATAAAAAAAATGTTGTACATTTTTAAGTAATATTGTGCGAGTGTACTGAACTCTCGGTGACCGAATTTGATTCGCACTTCACTTCTTTTTTCATGTGTGTTACAAAACGCAGTGTCATTCATAGCAAATAGAATTTCGAACAAAAAAGATGAAATGACAGTGTACGCTCGGTCGGCGAAATAAAATGAAATCAAATTTATTAGTCGTCCGAAATCACCTTAATTAAAAGGTCGTTTGATATCTTGGCATCGTATAGGTGTTAAATTAGGAGGAAAAGAAGTATAAATAATTTTGTCTAGTTTGTAAGGTTTGAGGATTGAGGTTTCTGATTATAATGCCATCAAAGCCAGCGCGTTTGATTGTGTGTGGCTTAGCGGTATTTTGTTTTTTTTTTTGGCAAATAATCAAATGTAGATAAAACACCCGGACCTGAATACGATTAGGTAATTGAAATCAAGCTGAATAAACAAACAAACAAAAAGAGACAAAAAACGACGATTAAAACTGAATTTTTATCTAAGATTTGTTTATGTAAAGGTCTACGATATTTGTCATTTATGAAAACGGATCTTTGCCGGTGGGATAACAGACACAAGCTAATATAGAGATTCTACGGAGAACTACGGTTTAAATATTACCACGTTCATCGTTGACTCGTTATAGTAGCTACAGAATGACTCAAGTGCGTTTGCTTGCTTGTGTGTGTATTAAATCAATATCATAAAAACTTATAGCGGAAAAATTCATGAAACCGGTGTTTGAATTCAAACACACTAGAGAGTTCAATTTTAGGCGCGTCAGTCAAGGGCTATTCAGTGTGTCAAACAAACGATTACCCACAGATTAAATTGATTGCTGTATTATTCATCACCTGTATAATTTAAGCTGTTGATTGACAACTGTGAGTATCTTTGTATAATTGAAAAGTGTATGCAGTAAAAATTTATTCGCTTGTACGAATACACCAGCTGTGTACAAGCCTGGATATTTTTTTCGAAGTGTTTATTAATCCGACAATCGTATGTATTAATATTTTTTTATCCGTACGACTAGTCGTATGATTAACAACAGCCTATTTTTTAGGTTCAGTGCTGTTCAATCAGGAGTAGGAGTGGAAAGAGATGGTGAAGTTAAGCCCTAACAGATCCCAGAGAAGGTAAAAGGTAATAAACTTAAGACATATCTCACAGAGCTACAGAAGCAATTGACAAGTCAATAATGTTTATCGAGTAAACAAAATGAGTACTTATCTATGGACAGAGTATGTTTACTTTCAATAAGCGTTTCCGTCAGGGTGTTCACACCGATTGGTTTTTAACGCCCACATTCAATCTCAAGTCCAATGGTCACGCTCTGAGATATAATGACTTATGAAAATTTAAATATTTCACAGAGGACAAAATGTATCATAACCTCGTACCTAATAAAATTCTAACTGATCCATCTCTGTAAATGTAAGATATTTATATTTGAACCAACTTCAAAAAAAGAGGAGTTTCTCAATTCGGCTATAATAATGTTTTAATGTGTTTTTGAACTGAATACTTCTTTAGTATCGTTGTGATTTGGAATTCGTTGAAACGGAAATGACGCGAATGAAGCATCGGCAAAATGGCGGCTGACGTAAGCAAAACAAAACACCAATATTTACACTGACAGTATTTGTTGTTATGAAGTTTCACTTCTAGCACGTGTGAATTGCACACATTGAGATTTTTGTTTCTGGGTGCACCGATTTTGATGATTCTTTTTATATTCGCGAGATGATACTTGTCATGTAGTCCTATTTAAGTTTGAGCGAGATTTGACGAGTACTTTGTGAGTTATCCCTAATAAGTAATGTGTATTTAATTGACGAGTACGTTAATGATGTTCTCATTTTATTAGGTACTTGTCGATATAAAATGACTGTCGTTTACCAATTCAACCGTCGTTTACAATTTTTGTCGTTTACCGACACACTTGCGGGCGAAGCCTCGACCTATAACTAGTGATTTATAGATTTTTGTCGGTTTGTCTGTTTGTCAACGTATTTGTTTCGGCCAATCTAAGCTTGGGGTACGTTTTAGTTGTTTCTTTAAGGAGTGCGCACATTACACCAACTCGACGTCAACTCCACTCCGTTTCAACTCCGACGTTCCGTTCCGCGATCAACGCTTCATCGACGTCAACTCGACTCCGTCTCCACTCCGTTTCAACTCAGACGCTAATTACATTACGTCATTGTGTAGGTCGACCCGTGGACTACTCGTCTACGGTGAGTCGTCAACGCAACGTCGACGCGTTGGTCTCGAAACGGAACGGCTATGGGTGTAGGGCGAGCCGTACAGGGCTTTTAAGTATAAGTTCGAAATTCAACCTTACCTTCAAAGATATAAGGCTCATAATTGAATGTTAGCTTTGTCAAGGTTTTAGTCGCGTTGGCGTCGGTCGGTCGTGGAGTCGTTGTAATGTGCGCACTCCTTTAATCGGTTCACAAAATTTATATTTTTTTATGTAGGTATTAATCTTGGTTACTGCCATACTGTATCGTGAGTACCTACTCGTACCATAGCAACAATACTTGAAGCAATTAGAAGGGGATTTTCTTGGACGAGATTTATGTAAATATGTATTACGTCATGAAATGCTTGAAGTAGGTACATATTAATGTGTAGGTGTACACAGCAAATAGTTTTTATCTTCGTAGATCTTCTAAAGTGGCAGAATGACCAATGAAATCCCCGGCCATGTTTATTTGATAACATTTAGCCAATCTAAAAGATGTTTGATTATTATTTTAGTTCGTCCCACTCATGTACGAGAGCAGAAAAAATGGCAAAGTAGGTATCGTCTACAGCTACACTCTATGTAGTGTCGAGTTCAATATTCATAATAGAGTATGTTTCAGTAGGTATGTTAACCCTTAATCTGTCAGCAAACTAGGTATAATAATATACCTACTGGAAATAAACCGACGTAAAATTCCGGGAGTTTCCAGGGTATACCGGCTTTCTGGAGAGCCCATTCAAGGGCACGGAAACCCACTATTGCGCTATATGGTGTGGCTTGCCCGCTAGAAGCCTAATAGCTACGTCATTAAATAGCCTAGACCCCGTTGTAGTGACTAGCCTGAGAAACAAAGAGTTCGATTCCCAGCCAACCTGAGAAACAAAGGGTCCCGGGTTCGGTTCCCAGCCAGGGCAGATTTTTATGTGACACATAAATGTTTGTGCTTACGTCGTGGGTGTTCTTATGCGTATTTGTATTGTCCATGTCTGCGCTACAGAGAATCCTAGTGTGGGTGTGGGTGTGTGTTTGGGGGGTATGTGTTTACGTGATTAATTCTCAAACAAATTTAAATAAAAACGGTACAATTTGTAGAGCAAGGCCTCACAACGTTGAACACAAAAACGAAGCCATCTGGTGAATAAAACGCCAGATTCCCTGTGTCGTGGGTGCCATTGGCACTAAGGCAAGAATTTGAAATCAATAAAATTTCCGCCTCGCAGGGAATCGAACCCAGGACTTTGGTATACATCGCGCCAAACGGGTTGTCAATATTATGCAAAATGTAATTACCTGCACCTCAATCACGCTGGACAAATCCACGTACGCCACCGCCAGGGTTTCGGTACACTTCACTATTGAATATTAAATTCAAGTTTGCTGTGATATTATTATTAGGTTACGTTTATTTCATAATCGATGTAATACAACTTTATTATAATAGATCATTTTTCTTCGCAATTTTAGCTGAGTTATTTTTAAAGTTTATTGCTACGTACGTATTAGGTGCATAAGTTTTAGATACATTAAATGTATTAGGTGCCAATTTCTACCTAATTTTATTGTTGTTTTATGTCAAAACTACTAAATAAATTTATCAATAATAGGATTGTATATTTTTTAATCAACCTAAGTATATTTTGGTAAATGAAAGTAAAAGCTATTCGTAAATTTTATTCGAATCTATAATTACAGGCCCCGTAAATGGCCGATGATTCTCGCGGCCAGTAGGTAAGTAATTGCTTTTTAAATTGCCCTTTTCAACCCAGCATGTGTCGAAAGACTATCAACTACCGAATTTCGTTAATAATAATTCCCGATCATTGCAACCGAACGTCTTAATTTACATAATCGTTCATCTACGCAGACTTACGCACCTCGATTCGAATTAAAATCGATTTAAACTATCAACAAATTCATCGATACAAGTAATTAAAGTTTGAAGCGCGTCACTAATTCTTATTGGGATTTTATGCAAATAAAGTCATAAAAAATGTATGAAAATCTACAGGTAAATAAATTGATTGTGTTTCGTGAAGTAAAGTGTATTTAAGTGAATAATTTATCGGGAATTTGAAAAAAATATTTTTTGTAATTGGAATTACAGTTGATCGATCACTGTTTTGGTTACCGTTATTAAAATAATGTAGCACAACTTTAAACGGTAGTAATCACATAAAATGATCTATTGATAAGTATAAATAGGTACCTATTGTCTGTTTACGAAATTATTATATTTTACGTAGGTACCTATAGTTTATGAAATTAAATTATTTTTTACTTTAATTTTATGTAAAAAAGTTAAGAGAAAATTCGCTTAGCTTGTTGTAAAAATGATATCAAATGGGGCGATACTGCTCTAAGGGTTTAATGCATCAAAATTTAAAATAATCACGTTTAAAAAAAATCACGTTTTAAAAAATCATAAAAAAATCACGTTTTGGTAAAATAAAAATAATTTTAGATTTTAATTTGAATCGCGAACAGTCATTTAATAAACGTTATTTCACAATAAACACAATGTCAATGTCACGTATGTTTACTACGTGTTTACGGTTCGGTTTACGATCGCACGCGTGGCGCGCTCGCGGCCGACTGCCGGAGGGCGGCGCTCCGCCCCCGGGGTGAGTGCCCAGTACTGCGTGTTCTCGAACGAATGTCACATGTTTTTTATTTACATCTACCTATAGTTTCTTTCTTCTTCACTTTAGGTCACCGTGATGGGTTGACAGCCAAGAAAGACTATTTCTTGAATGTCATTGTATAATATTTTTATATCCTACTCATGATAATGTTCTTTATAATGTAAAGCATAGTTGCAGAAGTACCGGTATTATTATAGTAAAATAGGACTTAGTAATGTCAGCACACCAACAAATGGCATATTAGATAAGTTGCACTACTTGGTCTACGCTTGTACGCATGACGCGTTCGCAGTTTGCAGACGACTGCCTGAGGGCGGCGGTGGCGCTTCGCCCTCGGGCTCACTAACGGTTCTGGGCAGAACTACGATTATATTTTGACATTACAACATTACAAACATTACAAGATTGCAACGTTACGACTGAAATGCATAAAAATATTTAATTTAACTAATTAAACGATTTATGTATGTGTTTCATATTACATTTATTTGTTATCTCTACTGAATTTAAGCTTATAACAGAAACCAAAACATTTTTAAATACAATGGGTACTCACGTTTTGACCATGATACATTTAATTAACTGGGGATATAAATATCGGTATAAGATAGAAAACTCGTACCCCTTACAGCTTTCATTTTCAGTGGGTTGCACGACAAGCCAGTGTTTGACACGGATTTAAGGAACAAAGGAACATCTTAATCCTCAAATGTTGTCAATTACGTCATTACAAAACGTATCTTAAATGTTCAAATTTTAAAATATTACAGGGACAAATTAACATGGACACTGTTTTCAGTGTCTAAAAATGGCGATTTCCATTCGAGAATCCATAGTTGCACGCTCCGTGATCCCCACCTAAGGGCGCGTTAATTAGCAGTAGGCTGGTATTGCACGGTTCCGATTGGCGATCAGTCAAGTGTGGCCGCGACTTTATATTATGCTCTTGTAAGTTGTAACTTAGTGACAGTCGACTGAATAAAGTGGGTGATAATCGATTCAATTATACGATTATTAGTAATGACACACACACATACGGACGAGTAGGTGGCTGTCCGAGAGCGCCTGAAATCTTAACAAGTCATTTAATTCGAATTCGAGTATTAGGTATAGAATAATTTAAATAAAAAAATATTTTTTTTGGCACAAAAAAATGGTAAAGCGAGCGAACCGGTTATTACCTAGACTAAACAAAATAATGATGTGGTGTCGTGGGACACCAGGTAGGAACGAAGTTCCTTCGGCTTATGCAGGCAACGGCGAACGAAAAGAAAGAGGGAGAAAGAGAAAGGTATTATACACTACTCGCTTGTGTATGCGACTGTCGCGCCTGCGCACGTCTCATTTAACGCTTTTATTGCACGCATTTTTTCTTACGGTTTTACTATCACATATTTTTCAGTTCGGTCGCTGCAGCAAAACCTATCCCCTCCAAGCCTGCCGTAAGGAACTTCGTTCCAATAATATGAAAGCAAAATAAAAGAATTAAAAAGTTATGTATTCAGTAATTCTGTAATTTTGTTTAATACTTTATCACTTTACTTTTAGAATATCATATATTTTATGTAATATACAATCCATAATATACGAGTAGATACGAGTAGATAAAATAGACATTGGCACCTTTTTATGCGATATTTTTTTTGAGAACCGACTAATGCGGCATAAGGAATATAATTAGATGAGGGAAGTTGCACGAGTAAAGAAAACAATAGAAATTCCTAATACACTTATATCCCCGCACTAGTACCGTAGCGTAGTTACCCCGCCTGCAGACCAGAAATCTGGCGTTCGACCCACGGTATGTGATTGATAAATGTGTATGTGTTTGTTGATTATAACTAATGTATGTTTATTCTATTTGCGATACAGGGATCCCTGGTACGAGTTTAAAAACATTTCGTCTCAGGTTTCAGGTAGTCTTTCATGTCATTATTTGTTATTAATGTTCAAAGACTGAAAAATAATATAGGTATCATTTTTTTTTTCTTTTTTACCAAATCTTTTTAGATGGCAACACCGCCTTGTTAACGTGTGACCGAATTAGTGAATACCCTCGTAATTTATTCAGTTATGTATAATATCCGTTATTGGGACACCCTTCTGGGGGTAGCAGCAGGGTATAGCCGCAGGGCATAGGGGTTGAAAATTTGCACACAGATACATAGGATACAGGGAGATACGTCTTGGATCAATAGAATAATAGTTATAGGTAGGTACCTACTTAAATAGTTTTTTTTGGTTTAAGAATTCTTGATCCTTTACTAACTATAGTTAACTCGAACCAACTAAAAGTTAGTTCTCCCTAGAGGGGTACTGCTGTGGTGCAGCGTGGTGGAGTCTGAGCCAAGCCTCCTTAGTAGCAGACACTCCCAAGATAAGATTAAAGAGAACAGCTGATACTTCTTTGCTAATTATAACTGTTATAAATTAAGTAGAAATCGTTGAATAAAACAGCTAATTGTCCATACCTACTCTAAGCCTAGCCTTTTAAGTAAGTTTAACTTATAAAAAATAAATTCCTCAACTAAAAGTAATAATAAAGTTCAGTAACAAAATGATACAATGAATTGTGAGTACTGGCCAATTAATAAGTACAATAAAACTAGCTGATGAATGGAAAAATAAAAATGTATTGTAGCAGAAGCACTTCTTTTTGAATAAAGAACGCGCGCCAATTGGTCGTATCGCCTCGGGCAAGATGGCGGGGTGCCGAATGTTGCCAGCCTTGTCCGGAAATATGAATTGAATTGTCTAATGACGTTCACAAATTATTTCTTTTTTTACAGACTAAAAATATACTTTTATTTAAACCTTTGTTACAGAGAGTAGTCGATATTACTCGGTTCAAGTAGGTAATGCTTTGTGATTTATTTTTAAAGAAAGGTTATCGCAATACATTATCTTTGTGCTTGTAACCAATGTACTTTAACACCGTAAAATCTCGACACAATAATGAGAAAGTAATGTGATAATTGAACCCGTGAAAAGATTGTATACATTTTCTCTTTAGTCATTTTAATTTTTCGAATTCTCAGAAATATTCTTAAGAAATGAAAGTATCGGGATATAAACTTTAAAAAGCTTTTAAAAGTAGCAACTCGTCTGTTCTGTTTATGGAATTATGTTACAATTTTTGTACCTTATACCTATGTCCTCAAATACTTTGTCTTCAGTTAAAGCGCAAAGTAAAAGTACGTTTTTTATAATCTTTTTTATGTGAACAATCTGCGAACTAGCAGACGACCCATCCGATTGTAAATGTTTGCCGTCGCGTCGCCCAATGTGTCGTCGACCAAAAATGTAAGAGGCAAGATAGAAAAAAATCGTATTACTTGAAGCGCTCGTAGTCCGGCGGCATGAGTCGATCGTAAGTCGATCCTAAGTGATCGATCGAGGGTGCGGTCGGTGCTTGGATTTGTGACCGCTATGTGCTGGTGGAGAAAATTCTTGATCGCTTCCGTGCTTTGGAAGGCATTTATAGCAGTCGGTATGAGTTATTATGGTTCGATAATAATCGATAGTCTTCGGGCATTAAAACTTCCGGCATTTCGGTTGGCTATCAACCCCTCCACCAATCCGCATGGCAGCAGTGGAGTATGTTCTAGGCCTAGTCATTTATGAGGAGAGACCCGTGCCCTGTCAGAGGCCATAATTATATGGATTGAAGCCGTTACTTACAGGAATTCTGTAACCGATTAAATATACAAACTACGACCTTATAATGAACGTTACAATTATACCTACTTTCATAGAGGGAACGAAACGAGCAGTAATTTCATAGATATAAGTTATACACAATAGAGATACATGTTATTGATGTGTTTGCGCACAATGGACGGAGGTAGCTCAGGTCTGGAGGTCATTGGGATAGTCGTGAGTACACCTACACTGTACAAACCAACACTTTGATTTGTATTGATATTCATTCTCATGTAAAGTACGAGTTATTGGTTGAAGATGGGTTTAATTGAATTGACAGAAATGAAAAACATTGACGGTTACCATGCCGGGCTGCCGGTCGAAGGAAACCGGGTTCGATTGCCAGTGAGGTGGAAATTTGAATGATGGTATATATGGGTCAAGCTGCCTCTGCCGACACGCCAACCGAAACTCGTCAAAATATTTCCTAGCTGTTTCCAGAAGAAAGGTGGTAGTTACCTTTTCCGTTGATTGAACCGGCCATGCTAGTCTTCTTAAGTACCTAAATGAAAAGACATCGATGCACACATGAGCAATAAGTCTTCCCCGACCGGTAATCGAACCCAGCACCAGGCAGGTAAGCCTAACGGAGCTAGAACCTTCGCCCTTGTACTGCGCTACTGCAGCCGATCGATCTAATCAAAGATTTCTCACCGATTCTGTTTGTTAGCACGATGGCTAATATGGCTTTAGAAATAGGCTTGTAACCTTTTGGCTTTACGTCTGATTACTTGTGTATCGATTACGTAGCTATAATACTGTCACTTATATTATAATACCTACCTACAAATATATTTTTAACTAGTAAACAGTATATAATTATCTCAGTTAGCTGAAACGCAAACATTCAGTAACCGGCCATTTTTCTAAGGGTCACAATGACATCTGACCTCTGAAGAGCAACTTAAACCAATTTATAGCCCTAACAACCAGAGATAAGGTTCAAAATGTAATCTATGTAACCGTGTCCGAAACAGCTGAACACAATGGGCGGCCTGTAGAATCAATCACTGTTCCGAGAAGCTAACGGGCCGGCGAGTTGGCAAGCGGCGCGGACTTTCTTTATTGCTTCCTTTTTTGAAATTTTGTAATTAACTCCCTTTTTGCGGCAAGTGGATTATTTTATACCGCGTCCGGGCCGCCAGAGAAATCTTGTGTCGGAACACATTCCGCGCGAAGAAGCATTTCTTGTTTAAAATGCACGAACAATTGTATGTAGATAATAATGTCGTGTACGGTTTTTTTAATATAGGTCAACGTATGTTTTATCGTAAGATACAAGTGTTCCTGTATAATCTGTAAATGAAACAGAGACTTTATTTGTTGGTTTGAACGCGATAATTTTAATAATAAAATTATGTCTTGAGCAGATTTTTATACGGTTTTTTCCAAAAAATAATGTAATTCACGAGGATGATTTGAAATGTGTGGGAAACATGGAAGAAATACAAAACAATTCAATAAAAAAATATTTTTTCTGGCACGGTTACTGAATCAATAAATAATAATAGCTTAAGATTGGTTTGTTATAGAGAAGCAAGACTTAGAGCTGGTTATAAGTGGTATAAACAAAATATGTCCAAAATTTACGTAACAATTTGTTTACGAGTGTCACATTATTATATTCAAATTAAACGCATGAATAATCTCCTGACCCAATCAGGGCTCAATAATGCGTAAATAACATCGCAACACTCTTGTTACGGCTATCTTACCTTAAAACTAAAGACATAAAGGTCGTTATAATTTAAAAATCGTTTTAGCGACCGCATTCATCGTGAGTATTGAGTAATGTTAACAAGCCGATTTTGGAGCAACTTTCTATATACAAACAAGAACAATTTATAAGTATCTTTGAGCAACCAAAGTCGAACCACAGCCTACTCTGTCATAGTATGGCGATATCTAACTTGAGGGGCTTGCGCGAGAATCCCCATATTCTCTATAAGCGATTGGGGAAGAACGCTTAAACTTATGCATTGTAAAATTACTTACAATTACAGAAACAAGAACGAAAGAGAGAAAGAAAGAAAATACATTTATTTCATCAAGCATAAAACAAAAAAGAGAAACATTAATAAAATATAAAAGCCTTGATGGAATGGAACGCACTCAGCAAACACCAAAGCAGACGGACGCTGATTTTCAGGGCGACCCGTTGCAATGGGTAGTTCGCGCTACTGGTCAGTATTATACATGATATTATCTAATTAGAAAACTTTCTTTTATAAAATTATCTTTTGAAGTTATACTTCTTTTGGCGCGTTAGGGAAAAATGATGAGAGTAAATTTTTACGATGCGCGCGCACACCGTCACGAAAAACCGACACCCTGCAGTTAGCTATAGTCAACATTTTAGTTTTTGTTATTGTCAATGTCGTAAGTCATGTGAATGTCAAATTTTTATTTACATCATAAAAAAATAAAATAAAATAAATTTTCACATTCCTATTTAATGTGTAATAAGTTTATAAATAAATTAAAAAAAGATTTTTATCTTGTTACGCCAAAGAAGTATAACTTCTAACGCGTGTACATAAGTACACACACACTTTTTTACATTGAGATTCATTACAGTTACTAAATCAATATTATCAGACAGACTGGCCGTAATGCGTTACGTAACGAAGCGAACACTCCCGTAACAAGTTATCACTTCAAAATGTAGACAAGTAAAGACAATTTTCGAGAGACAATCTTAGATACTGTTAGTTCTTACACTGTGTCGTCGCCCATCAACCAAAAATTGATGTATGCTATTTTTCGTTTGCACACATTGGCAATAAGAAGGAAATTTGCTTGAATTCTTTAGCCATGTTATTTGCGTCACTACGAAGTTACCAAAAACGGGATAGCTGATGCAATGTAAAACAAGATACCTCAGTTTATGATCTGTAACTCAATTTACGAGGTTAGTTTATAGATATTACCTACAAGAAATGACTAAGTATGTAGCGCGAAATATTAATTTAGTTTCATTACGTACATATTTATTCATCATTTGCGTAATAATTTTAATGTCAGTTCAATTATGTCGAACTACGAAAACGTGGACTACGTTTCGTGGCAGGAGAAAAATTATTTCGACAAATAATGATATTTTAAATTGGACGATAATTTAAACCTTTTTATATTAAAATGTACAGAAGGAAATTTGTAACCAATCGTCATATCACGGCGGTTATCACACAAGATAATCCAAAAATGCTTAGTAGGGGTACTCGGAATAGATTTGTACATTTTTTATCTCCTCGTCAATTTGTCTGTGAGTTATGCCCGCAAATCTCATAAGCTTAACCGATTTAGATGCGGTTTTCACTGATGTATTGTAATTGTAAGTATCGGGTTGCTTTAATGATTTGTTTGGAGCAAATTTGTCATTCGTTTCTAATTAGTTATCGAAAAGCTAATCCTTTTTAATTAGCAGACAAAATGATGCAGCAGTGTCGTGAATTAGTAATAATATTACAATGGCGAGAAGGACAGACTCCGCGATTAATGTGGCTTTAATAAAATAATATGGTTAGTTTGACTCTATCTTGATTCGCGTCCAGGAGGAATTGGCAGAGAATGGCGCAATCAAGTGCGCTGGGCGGCACAGGGCTGTCACCATCCTGCTGGCGTTCATAGTATGAATGTAGTGTTAGACGGAATACCGGAACAAGAGATAATGTGCAACACTATGGCCGCGCCGATGTAACCCCATCACTAGCGGGAGTTTGACAGCTCTCTTACCGCGCCCTTGGTCGAAGTGAAAAGTCGTGGTTTAAGAATAAAATAAGTATTTAACCAGGATAGTTTTGTCTCTATTAGTAGCCATATTAAAATCAAAACATATAATAAAATGTAACTAATCGCTGTCGTACGCAAGATATATGAAACTGTTAGGGGGGTTCTTTTTAATTACAATAGATGGGTTCTATTGTAATTTTTAGAATTTTGATCTGTTTGTCTGTGCCTTTGTACGCCCTAATCTCAGAAACGTATGTAATGAGAGTGGACAACATAACTAACACATCACAAACCGACGATCCGAGAACAAACACTGTCACAAAAATGTCCGTCACAGCTGAGAGTCGAACCCGGGACACCTCGGTTTGTCGTAACTTTTTGTAACGTTTTTGCCAACCCTAACAAACGTTAACAAAACGAGCCATTGTGTGTTCTACTGTGCATTCGATGTCACGATTGATGATTGTCACGTTACGCAACCACCGCGTGATGTCGGATCAATTGGAAACTGGAACGGGTGAGGTCTTGGGGTTTCATCACCAGTCACTGATAGGTGTTGGTGGGTTTTATATTTACATTAGGTGCGACTAAGCGACAAAATATAGGAGAGTTAAGACTTGAAGCTAGTGGTAGTAGCCTTTTTCCAGGGGACGTCCCGAGTTAGAGGTCTGTAGACAATGTAGACTGTAAGGGTAAATCGGGTCACCGGTGGTCGCGATTTTTCACAAAAATAGTTAATCGAGAATTTAGAAAAAAAGGGAAATGTCTAAGCGTTTATTTCTAAGTATTTACTCGCCAAACTTGTTTCCACAACTCTGATTAAAATGATGACTAAAAAAATGTTTTTGTATTTGAAAACCAAACTTTCGACTTTTTTAATCTTCCCTTTCAAAATTTGAAACCCTGAACCTGGAAACACTAGTATAAGTGTCCGTGTACACGTGCGATGCTAATTAAGATAAGGTTATCACAGACGTATTGAAAACTTATTACTTTAGCTCAACATTTAGTATTGATTCCATGTGCTTCTTCCCGAGCATGCAGCTTCACCCTTCCGCAGCCACCGGTGACAACAGTGACCACGTGACCAGACAGCCAGACAGTGACGCTGAGCATGACTGTCGGAACTACTCGTAGGATGGTGATTAAAAACTGAGCGAACTCTTGGCTCAAACCATAAATAGATCACTACAATTTACCCATCTACTTACATCACTAGCCGCTTCTATGAGCGCTTCTAGTGCTATAAGAATAAAAAAGTCAATTCAGTCAATTTAAAATCTCGTCAATTGCTTTTTGAAGTGAAATCTTCTTTAGGATCGTAGTGATTTGAATGTCGATGAAACGAAAAAGCGACAGTAAAAAGAGACAGACACATAAATTCATAAGATTTAACGTGGGAAAAAATGAGATAGGAATCATTGTTTCTTAAGTTCGTGGTTCTCTTTGTGATGTGTTTTACGTATTATATTTTTGTAGAGTTTTTGGAGTTTCACTTCTACCACGTGTGAATTGCACACATTTATTTATGTAGGTTCTCTAAGACATAAATGTTTATCGAAGCGAGGGCAATTAATATAAATAAATATGTTTGCAATGCAGCTTTCAAAGCAAAGGTCGAAGTAACCAGATGAGGTTCAGCCTACGCACGGCTGCCACCAATGTTGGCTTCTACAATATACAATTTCACAATTACCTTTACTATCATCTCTAGATCTTTACTCGAATACAACTCGAATTAACAAGCCCAAGAATCGTTTTGATGTCACGCTCGATTTGGCTAAAACTTTATAAATACACGAGCATTCCCTTGCGTCTACGCCCGCCAATTTCTAAAAATCAGTTCTATCCCTTTTATAGTTTTTATCCCCTTGGAATAAAGAGAGAGAGAGAAAGAGGAGACTCATTTATCAGATTATTAAATTTACAGATTATTAAACAAAACACCATCGAATTTCAGGCGAGAACACATAGTAACGGAACTAACATTGAACACATATTCTAATAGACCATTGGTCGTCTTACAATAATGCATGGCCGACTCATTCCGAACACACTTCCATTGTATTTTTTCCACATAGCCACCTTGATAAATGGCATAGCTGTATCTCATCGGTAGCTCTCAGTTACAAAAGAATTCACTTGTTGGAAGTTTACAAAACTTTTGAATAAACAGGTTACGAAATAGTAAGTATTATATTTGTTGTTGGCCAATATAGAAACGCAGTGTGGAGCTGCGACAATAATTTATTTAGTGGCATTTCAATTGATATACCTAGGTGTGTTTGTTGGGTAATAAATCCTAGAAAGCTGTAGATTGTTATAAATGATGTTATCAATTGTTACTTGATTTTTGATATTTTATGGTAATAGATTATAAACGTACAGACGACCAAAGTCGTCACACACCGACATCACCGATGCGTTGCCGGCCAAGTACAAAGAAGAGGTACGAAAGAAAGAAAAAGAAAAATCAATAAAAATAATTTGAATTTAGTCGATTTTCCAAAGTCCCCGAATGGAAAGCACGTTTTCGAAAAATCATAAAAGCATCCCGACCAAGGACTGATGAGTGATGACCTTCAGATCTCTTCGTCAGAAGACAACGGGGTTCAGCTGGATTGACAAGGCTTACGACCGCTCGGAGTGGTGCAAATTAGGGGAGGGCCTATGCCCAACAGTGGACTTGTGATGGCTGGATGCACTGATCGATGGTGAAAATGCGTCGAATAATTTCTTATTTATATTAAAGAAAGACATTATTTTTCATTAATTTTATTAGACAATTAAATGTCTACTCCGGCCGGAAATCGATACCGGGGCCCGCTTCACACACAGGTACACTATGAACTAGACTACGGAGTAGTCGGATTACTTAATTGTACAGTTGCTACCAAAATATACTTAATTATTCTATTATTATACTTATTATAAATAGTTAATGTCATGTAAACTTACACAGAACATCCATTACCCTACAGTCCGTAACGTGTGGGTGAACGTGGCCTGATGGATTATTATTTGGCTGTATAAAATTAATTCCTTTGCGAGGTGTTAAAAGGTGTTCAATTTGAAGATCACTTGTTTCACTATCAGCGGATAAGCGTTTATTGATGTAACATTACATTCAGAGCTCGTTGCACATTGCATTAAACCCTTTACCCACCGGTTTACGACTTTTATTATGATAAAATGTCGATAAATCAGCCAATGAATCTACTTACTAATAACAAGCGTAAGCTTCATCGTCGTGGGTAGTTAGGACAGTAAATAGGCTTTTAATAAGTTAGTGCGACCAACATCTTCGACTTCATCGCCACTTACCATCAGGTGGGATTGTAGTCAAGCATTAATTTATTTAATATAAAAAAGTTAGAGCTTTCGTGGCGGGTATTTCCGCGTCCCTAGATGTAATCTTAACGCGTAATCTGATTTCGTTTTGCCCATCACTATTATGGACATCGGTTTTTCTTTTTTATGGGTCGTCAAAGGCACCACACACAGGGAATCTTAGTGTGAGGCTCTGTGTGAGTAGCGCTAAGAAGATTTGTAACCAAGCGAAAACTATATTTTCTCGTTCATCTTTAACCTCTTTGAGTCAGACGCAAAGCAACGGTAATGGTTATAAACCCGTAAAAATGCGACGTGTAAGATTTTGGCAATAATTTTTATTGTTATCGTCGATCGGACAGGCGGTGACGCGGCCCTGAACGAGCTCGATAACGGTCAGTTAAAAAGACCGACAAAGGGCAAAGGAAAAGAAAAGTACGTTTCAATTTTAGGTCCTTCGGTCAAATCTATAGATTCTGGTTCCGTATTGAGCTAAATAGCAGAGCAATACGATACTGTTAAGAAACTAACCAACTAAAGTTCTAACACCGTCCTAGTCCTGATTTGAGCTTTGATCTATGTCGGTCACAGTTGTCATGGGCGGCAGCGGATCTTTCAATCTTTTTTATTGTTTATTGTTACCTTAGTAAGGTTTAGGTATAGGTAGGTTCCTGAAGCTAAGCAAGGGCACTTACTATTTGTACATCTTATATGCATACATAAAAATCAATTGTTCGTTAGTTTCGCTAAAACTCGAGAACGGCTCGACTGATTTGACTAATTTTGGTTTTGAATTACTTGTGGAAGTCCAGGGAAGGTTTAAAAGGTGAGTAAATATGAAAATTCAGCTTTTTATTTGTTGATTCTGAGGCGGTACGAAGTTTGCTGGGTCAGCTAGTTAGAAATATAAATCACCCTTTCGTTACTTTTTAATCTAAATACTTTCAATCATTCATAGGTAACGAATGTGTGAGATACAAAGACTTAACCAGTTTTAACGAACCAAATCGTGCTTAATTTTAGTCACGACTCGATACTGATCCTATTATCCGAATAAATAAGACCATTCATTGTCGCTCTAATACTCAAAATGCGTCCGTCGACAGTGGGACGAAAATCAGCTTTCATAGACATGTGTCAATCGATATGTGTGATCCTTTTTTTATTTAATTTTATTGCATTGAGTTTTTTAAACACTAAGTACTAATTACATTTTATTACCTTTCTGGTGTGAATAAGTGATATTAACTAAGTAAACAATTATATTTTCTAATAGAACATACCAAAAAAAATTGTTATTGTTATTTTATTCTGAAAAGTGATTAGGTAATTAGGTAGGTTATTCTGAAAAGTGATTGGCTAATTAGGAATGAATTCTAGTAATAATAAAGAAGTAAAGATATGAGCACTAATTAACTATTATTAAAGAGAGTAATTAAGAAATCGTCAATTTGCTAATCATTTAAAATCAGTCCTATAACAACTATAAATGAACAATATTTTTAACACATAATTCAGTTTATTTCAAACTTTTGTGCTGTTAACATTAAATCCTAATCCCGAACTGTGAAATATTTAAAATGGAAAGTCTGCGTACCAATTTAGACTTGTTTGTTGTGCTGAGAAGGGAAGGTACTTCATTCGATTATGAAGTATTGTTTAGTGCAGTTGTAAATCGACTTGGTGATAGCATTTCGGACGAAGATCGGGTGACACTTAAGGAATTTTGTCGAAGATTCACACGTGCTGCATCACAAAGATGGCAGAAATCTCACCGCATTCTGGATACATTCAGAAAGCAGTACGAAAATTGGCTTCAGTCTAATGTCGATTGGCCAAGTTGCGTGCCAATCAGTATGGTCATGCCACAATCCAGTGAAGAAGAACAGCCAGGACCTAGTGCACTTTCAATCTGTCCAGGACCATCGACATCATCTATTGGGACAATGACAAAAACATCAAGGAAAGCATTTGAAGATCTTGGAAGCAAACAAAAGAAGAGAAGGTCTGATGATCACAAAAATGAAAATCCAAATGAATTGGCATATTCCGCTGCAGTTCTTTTAAAGGAAGAAGGTCGTGAAGATATCGCATCTGTTATCGAATATATGTTGAAGAATCCAGAAGCAGCAACAAAATTTAACGAAATGATTAACAAACCAGTTAAAAAAGTTATCTTTACTCCAGAAAAAGCACTAGGATTGCTTCTTTCGCTGAAATTGTCAAAGTGGCAATATATGACGCTGAGAGAGACTACCATCCGAGAGGGTGCAACTGACATTTATCCGTCATATTATAAAGTACAGCAAGTAAAAAAACAGTGTTACCCTAGTAAGCAATCAGTGACTGTAACGGATTCATCAGCAAGAATTACGCTTCAAGCATTGCTTGACATCACAGTGAAGAGGATCCTGGAAAGTCTTCCTGAAAGTGTGCAAAATAAGGACTTAAAGTTAATATCCAAGTGGGGCTTTGATGGTGCTTCGAACCAAAGTCGTTATAAACAGAAAATGGATGGACAACAAGAAGATTCAAGCATATTTATGACGTCCTTGGTGCCATTAAGCCTGACTGATGGAGACGAAATTTTGTGGTTGAATCCCAAGCCATGCTCAGCGTTATATTGTCGTCCAGTGCAGTTCACATTTATTAAGGAAAGTGAAGAAGTGGTCATCAGTCACAAAAAGCAAATGGACGACGAAATTAAGTTGCTTATCCCCACTGATTGCAACAGAAACAAGGTGAGCCATCAACTTAAGATGACAATGATTGATGCTAAAATTTGTACGTATCTTTCGGAAGCCAGATCGAATGCATCGTGTTATCTCTGCTTAGCTAAGCCTACAGAGATGAACCGCTTGGATATTGCAACGTCAAAAACAGTGAACAGTGATGTATACGAATTTGGACTATCATCGTTACACGCTCGTATAAATACGATGGAATGCCTTTTACATATTGCATACAGACTGGACTTCAAAAAGTGGGCTGCACGAGGACAAGAGCACAAGGATTTGCTAGAGAATCGAAAAAGAATAATTCAAAATAAATTCAAAGATGAACTCAATCTATTGATTGATATTGTGAAACAAGGCTCAGGGACAACAAATGACGGGAATACAGCAAGAAGGTTCTTCGAGTTCCCCGATATAACTGCAGCCATCACTGGGTTGGATGAAGAGCTAGTCAGAAGATTTGCTGTTATTCTTCAAGCAATAACATCTGGAGAGGTAATTGAGCTAATGAAATTTAAAGAATATGCACGTAAAACTGCAGAAAGATACGTGGAGTTATATGATTGGTACCATATGTCATCGACCGTTCATAAGCTGCTGATACATGGTGCAGACATAATCGCCAATAATAACATTGTTCCGATAGGTAAGCTTTCAGAAGAAGCCTCAGAGGCCCGCAACAAAGACTTTAGGAGATTTCGGGAACATAATTCGCGAAAAATGTCCAGGCAAGCTTCAAATGCCGATATATTAAATATGCTGATTCTTTCGTCTGATCCATTAATCTCTTCTCAAAGACCGAAATTGGAAACTAAGAAAGGTAAGGATTTCTTCGCTGAAACTTTAGAATTGATCAAGTTTCCAGAATCTCCATTTGAAGTTGTAGATATGTCCAATTTGGAACCTGATTCTGAATTGGGATCAGATGAAAGCGATTTTGATTAATTAGTAGATAAGTGCTTGTTGTATTTTTATTTTATTTTTTATACATTTTTTTATCATTTAAGGAAATTTTTTATTGCCCTGTACAAATTTTTCTGATCACAAAACATGGGGTCTGTTGACTTGCATCAGCTCCCCTCCCACAAACTTTAGTTAGTAATGTTATTTTTTTCTTTTGTAACTCTAGTCTTTAAGAGGCCTTGTTTGTAGAGATAAATAGACATTTTTATTTATTTATTTCTTGTATTGTTTTGTATAGTATTATCATACATAAGTAGTGTGTAGTAGGAGAGTTTAATTTTTTATTAATAGTTCTTTATTTTTATTTGAATATTATATAGGAAAATGTTATATAGTATACATTTTTTCATTTTTTTAATCAAGTGTTTTTGATATTTTTTGTCATAGTATTTGATATTTAAGCTCATTTAAATAATTTAATAAGCTAGCAACAATAAATATATGATATTTATAAATGAACAAAAGTATAATTATTTACTGCCCTCACTTCTCATAACTTATTAACTCTACAACGTGTCTGGGTTGCATGCTCTTACAAAATGATAATACACAATTTTTATCACTCATTTAGAGAATATTTAGAGTGGATGCCGAAAAATTAAGCTTTAAACTAAATAAAAAATGTACATTATACTTAACGATTTTTAAAAAAAATTCTGCAGAAGTAACCGTTGTATGTGATATGTCAAAAAATTACAAATAATTAGTAGTAACACTCCCTAGAAGGATATTACGGTTTGACTTGCAGGTCCGTAGAAAATCGGATTTTTCAAGAAAGCTCCATACAATTTTTTCTCGAAAACAATATAAATCATTCGCATAAATGCCCAATTACTTTTTTTTACATATGTAGGCTTAGTTACTGTAAACAAAAGCCATATCCAACAAAAACAGCGATATTTATGAATTAACATTCCTATGTCTATTAAAGCTGATTTTCGTCCCACTGTGCGGCCTACCTATAGCTCCACAACTTTTTGTGCTTTGAGTCTGCCTTGGGACTGTTAGAGACTTGATTTGCGAAACTTATCATTTTATGTTTTTAATTGTGTGGTAATCTCGAGAAGAGAGAGAAAGAGACTAGGTAATGATCCTAGTCTCTAACAGTAAGTAAGGTTTTTTATGGAGTTCAGAGAGCAAACGAGCATGCAGCACCGCCCTTCCGCTGCCCATGACAAATCAGACCGACCCAGAACAAACTCAAATCGGTGCTTGTGTCGATCAAAAGTGATTGACCGAATTACTACACCAACGGGCGCGGGTAGTTGGATGGGTGTTGGATGGGTGACCGCTAGTGGCTTAATTTCTTGAGTGCTTCTGTGCTTCGGAGGACACGTACAGTCGTCGGCCTCGGTTATCACTAGATAGCACTTGTTCAGAGGCCTTCGTGAGGCATAAACACAATAACGCCATATTTTTGATGGGACATGCTTTTGCCTGAGCATTCTGAAAGCTCTACACAGATTTCTGGTAAGTCGTAAGGATGGATACCGGTGCGTTAAATGGTTGGATAGACAGGGGATCCTGACAAAATTATTAAGCCGTATTATCTAGGGCACGAGTTATTGGTGGTATCGATAGTCGATAGGCCTTGTTACCTTTGGGGGCATCCTGATAATTATATTTGGCTACTATTGACCAGGTCAGGCTTTGATGATACCTGCGGTGTGATCCATGATTAATACAGACCACTTAACAGCAGGTGGTCTTAATTGTTAATGAAATAAAAATACTCCTCAACCAATTCTCACTTAAGCAACGCGACTATACCTGAATCAAAAATTGTGCTGGAACAATTGTGCACCTTATTTGAATAGATGTAAGGTTCATAATAAGTCAGCAAGGGCGATAAGTTCAATCTTAATCCATATCGGGAAATGCCAAAGGCGTAAGTCGTAAAATTTCATCTGTGTATTGATAAATGTTAAGTAAGCGACCCGGTAATAAGCACTTCGTTTTGGGTCAACCAGTTTTAAAGTTAGTCAAGTGTTAACATCAAGTGGTTTGGCACTGCTGCTGAGACCTGTGGTTCAAGGTTCGAGTTCCAGTAATCATTTAGTAGTTTCCTGTTAGTGAGTGAGTTTTCTCAGTGTTTTCTAATATTTTGAACTAAATTACATAGTAGACCAACTTTCTGAGAGTACGTGAAAAAATAAAATATTAAAATTATATGCTTTTTTTTCGAATTTCCGAAAAATAAAACAAAGGTCCATATCTCGACAACGGTCACATTAATTTGACATTCTGTTAGGTCCATCCTCAAGCTATCTTTCATTTCAGTTTATGGTACAACTTACTAACACTAACTACTAACTAACAATCGCGTTTATTAAAATAATATTGCTTTTCTTAATTGAACCTTATGACCAAACGAAATACAAACGAATTTCGTCTGCAGAGCTATACACCTATACAAATAGGTACTTAGGTACACAGCTAACAATAAAAATTACCTCAACCGTTCACTCAATCGTAAGTGATACTAACTAGACACGTGCTTGCATCCGATGTCTGTCCACTCGGTAACTACTTTCTAAATAAAAGATTAATCTTGGACCACTGTCTCGGACACCGCTACGAAACGTGCTGTGCTCTGACCTTATAATAGTTAATTGCGCTCCTTCATCAAAAGTTCTTTAGTTACCATGGAATATACCAAGGAACACGATTTCTGTGCATAAAAAGTGTCCCTCGAAAGGTATTAAATAAGGGTGGTTAATTAAAATTGTTTAGACAAGAGTGTTTTAGCAACACTTTTTGAGGTTATATTCACTGAATTGTTTTTAACTACGTCGATAGTGGAGGTTTTGCATACAACAGTTGGGTTAACTACCCTGGTCATAAATATTATTACATTTTTCAACTCGGAACACCCTTCACTCCGTCTAAAACTGCTTACCTATAATAAGTATAAGTGATTTTGAATTCGAATTCGGCGATTTGCCGGCTAAGGAAGGATGAAAGATGTCTTGGGTTCAGCTGAAACCTTACCCACCAAAACGTCATCCACATCGACCACTTACCACCAGGTGCCGTTCTGCTCGTTTGGCGGGTATTGACACAAAAAGAGGTCATAAATTACCAGCGAGAGAGATACGGTCGGTGTGTTTGAAGTGACAAATTTCGCACTGCTTACGTAATTGATGTTAATGGCCAGAAATAAAAAGCTAGAGCTTTAGGCTTATCGGTGTGACTGATCGCAGCCATTTTGTATACGTTATCTGTGTCTATATCATTGCAATTACGAAAGAAAACATTTTGAAATAATTCTAATCAGGCTTAGGCTTAAACGAGATATTTGGTAATAACACAATATAATTATAACGGTTGGTAATATATGACATTATTCAGTTTATAGGACCTACCTAATAATGCCGCTGTTTGAATCTTACGGCATTAAAAATCTCTATATTTATCAATAAAATTTTATGTTATTAGCAACGTAGTTAGCAAACATCTATTACACAAGGGAACAAATTTCAACTTTTTTTATACAACTGTAAAAATTTTGCATGTTTCGAATTACAATTGCCTTATATAACTAGAAACTGAAAGTGAATTTATTGTAACAGGTCTAAATTTATAGATACGGCGATACTTGGAAAAATGAGAAAATAACATTAAAAAATCGTTCAAACAATTTATATAAATTAAAAGCATAACGAATTTTAACATAATGGCATTAATTTCAAATTGTCCACTATTATAGAGTATTTGAAGCGTGAAGATACAGGTTTTATTTGGTTAATGACTCTTTTTTTGCCTTTTGTGTGATGTTGAATCTTCTTTTTTGAGGAACCAACAAAAATCTGCCATCATAGCTGGATCGCATCGTCTTAGATATCTTATTTCTATTTTTGGTACATCCTGATGAAACCTTTCTCCTTGTTCATCACTCACTGCGTCAAGATTATCAGGAAAAAAGTCTAAATGAGAGTGTAGGAAATGGATTTTCATTTTGATGGTGCACTTGGTACAGGATAGTTTTTCCGTGGGGGATAGGTCGCGATGCTGATGATAAGTTTGGATATTTTATTTATGTTATCCTTCTTAGAGTACCCGGAGACATTTACCGTGCAAAAATAGCAATCATTTACATGATTCGAAGGCTCTCGCTAGCATAGGAACTGCGAAAGGCATTTTCTTTTGTTATCCACTTCAAAAGTCCCATGTAACAAGAAATTCAACACATTTGAGGTGTCCACGACTTCTCAATATCTCCAATCGTAAATCCAAAATAGGAGCAGGAAGCTGCGTTTATCTTTTCCGTATTTTTTTAGTGTTTTAACTACATAACATCCGCACGCGTAGCAAAATATATTTGGTGGATTTTTACAAGGTCTTCTTTGATGGACTAGCCATATTTTTATGTGCAAAATGTCTTAACTTAACTATCTAACTTAATTTTATGTAATAACAGAATTAAAACTCAAAATATTGTGAATCATATTTTGTGAGAATTTGTTACAAGAGGCTAATGCTAGCGAAATATGAAACTGAATAAAACTTAAATGAGACCTGTCACACCACTTTGATGACTTGATGGGTGAAAGATGAAGGTAGTGCAACAAAAATATATGATTACTGTTCTGGTTGTCAAACCTTTGTTCCCTTGTGTTATGTTTGATAATATTTATGTAGTAGGTAAGTACTTTTTTTAAAATTTTGCTAACTTATTAATATGTAGAAGGTAGGTACTAAATGTAGAAATACCTATTAGTAGCTCGTAGTATGTCTTACACCGTTAAATTTATATTTAAAGCGTACACCTAATTATTTGAAAACTAACGACCGATATAAGGTATGTAACATTTTTAGAAAAAAAGTTTGAAACGTCAAATTTTAAATTAGAAAAAGTTTAGTGTTACACACATTATATGCATTATGTCTATGTATCTAACTACAAGTACCTTAACATGTTCTTGGCGAAGCAGTCGGGACTTATTCTAACCTAAATCTGTTATAAATCGCAACAATTGGATTTCCGCAATATGATTGTCATCTGCACGATACTACCTATTAAATATTATTTAGAGCAATTATTTAATTTATGAAATCTGTACCCGATTACGATTACTATTAAATTAGTTGGCAAAACGAATTCTGTTGTGTGACCTCATTGTAAGTGTAACCGTCACCCTTGCGTGACGACGTTAGCAACCTCAGGAGTCTCCAATGCAACGCCGGCACTAAAGGAGATCTTACACCTTTTTGGACCCTAAGTAATAACGCTCCGGGAATACCTAACTTAAAAGCTCATTAAGAAGCTTTCAAATAAGGTTGTACGTAATAATTTATGTCGGTTACAAATTCCATGAATTGATGACGTAACATCTGGTTAACTTGCAACAAAAAAAATTGTGACGTCAATCTATGTTATTAATAATGTAACTAACGGAAACAAATCTATACCTGCCTAGGCTGCCTACTTAATTAATTAGTACTATTTGGGAATTTCACGGTTTCTTTGTTTCTCTATGAACGTATCTAATATTTGGCAAAAATGTAAGATAAAAAATAAAATCTAATTGACAAAATTTGTTAAGCGTGTTTTATATTTAGGATACCTACATTTAAAATTTATGAAATATACCTAGATAAAAAATATAACAGTTTTTTGGGTGCGGGCAGAGTTCATGCTTGGTCGTAAAATCCCTGAGAGAAAAATATTAAGAATATACGAATTAAGAATCTGTAAATAGATAATTATATTCTATTATCTATTAATAGATTCTTATTAGCTCAAAGACTATAAATTCAAAAACGCGACAAGAGGTCAACAGTTTTGACTTCTTTTTAAAAATAATAATAGTCACTAATTTCTTCGTTATTAATATGCGTAACATAATGCATTACGTTTAGTGATGTGACATTAGGTTTTTACATTAAGATTTTACAATACCAAATTCAAGAAGTCGTTCCACATTACCCTCTTGGTATTGTAGAACAATTACATGCTTTGTTACTTATCCTTAAAATAAAGTACTTACTTTATCTTTTTGGGGGCCGTTGCCATCAAATTCACCATTACTTTGTCTGTGTACATCACCATTAGTCTTATTCTCATCACCCAGTCTTATTTCACCACTTTTAAGGTCATAGTCAGGTAAACCACTACCTTCAAGCGTCAACACTGTTCTTTCTTCGCTATCCTCATTACAAATATCTATTTTATAATCAGCTAAAATACAATCATTTTCAGGATTTCGTAGTTCTAAACGAATTGTTTGATTGACATCTTTATCTGCCTCTTCTGTTTGTATAATATAATTAACAGAGTCCTCGTAGGTTTTACATAGCTTCCTTTTACGATTAAAATCAGCTGTTTTATCCATAAATTTTGTGTTGTTGTTGTTAACGAATTTTATCAAATCAGTTGATAGCTCGGCTTTTTTCGCTTCGTATTCATCAAAACTGTATTTCTTTCTTTTAACTATCATGTTCTCGTTGAAAATGTCATCCACAGTCAAATTTTCTTGCGCCGTCATATCCGGCAGGTTGACTTCGTTAATTTTGGTCATCTTGGCGAATGATACGACCAATCTAATTGATCACATTGTGAGGAGCGGCTGGGGGTTATCTCTCGCCATTGTCGGTTTAACACGGCGTAAATATCGACAGATCATTATCTATCAAGGCATGTTGACCGCCATAACCAACCAACGATCTTTGAACTCCACTCCCAGTCTAAGATTTATTTAAAATAGACTCGTTCAAGACCAGGACTAGCTGGCCAGATCTTATTGTTACCGCATTGGGCAACTATCGTGAACTTTTACACGATTATTGTACCGCCATTACGTTTCGTATGAGAATTCTATTTTCTTTAAATCGATGATTTTAGTGGCATCTCGCTCTACGAAATGCAGCCCTTTCTAATCCCTTTCTAATAAATTATGTTATTGTTTACTCGACCCGTTATTGGTATAGGAAATTGATGTTCATCCAATATGTGATTACCTTTGATTCGGTTTGATTAGATCGGCACTATCTTAAATATAAATTTAGATGTATCTATGTTATGTATTTATAAAAAACCTTAAAACCTTTTTTTAACATTCTACACTTTGTAATTAGTAACACGAAACTAAAAGTTTATAAAAGTCACAGCCAAAAATCCAATGTACGTGAATGAACTTACATTAAAACAAAAAACTTCACAAAAAAATAAAACGTTTTCAAATCATGTTAGCTGGCAGTGCGATTAAAAATTTAAAAACAGTAATTATTCGTTCCGAATTCGAATTTCCCGCGCGAGCCACGTGCGAGCGCGGGTCGCTCGGGGCTATCACATGGAGTGGGCGCGCTCTCGCCGAGACATGAAAGATGGGGGGAGCAGGCTGTGCACGGTGAAGACATAAAACTTGAATTCTTTTCTCGGAAGCTCATTGCATAATTCAGGTACTTCTACTTGATAGGTTAAAATAAAGGACACTTTAAATATCTGTGGTTGGAAACAATATCGACAAAGATTATGTAAGTATTGATGTCATTGTTACTTGACAAAATGAAAGACTTAAAAATAAAAGTTATCTCAAGTTGCCCGTAGTTAAAAAAGTGTGTAATTCCTAATTAGAATAATAATATTACTATCTCGGTATCTGTCTGTGATTTGTCTATAGCTAGTCTGTCGCATGTCATCTAGTCTAGATTATATCTAATTAAAGACACCCAAAGACACAAGCGTAGACATGATGGCGCCAGACTTAATCATTAGAAGCAATGTGGGATAATTACAGTAGGTACTTTTGAATAAGTAACTTAATAAAGTTTCAATGAAAATTTCGAATTTGTTAGAATTCAATTAACCTTTCTATTAACGATTTTCCGCAATTTTACATCAACGATTCGTCTTCGATTTTTTTAGCTTGACTGTCATTGTGTTGGGGTTAAAAGATTTCTGAGAAACATCCTAAAATGCAATAGGTACTGAGTCTAGAAATTTATTAATTACTTATTGACTTTGAAACTAAATCTTTATCAAAGCCTTATTATGTTTTTCATATCACTTTTACCTTTACAGATATCATTTATCTTGGACTCTTCAGACTTGTACTCAGACAGAACTTTTTTCTCTAGAAAAAAAAACACGGTTATAACATCACGTAGCCGTGACGTTATCTCCTCATTCCCGTGTTCGGCGCTTCCTTCTCGCTTCTTGTCGCGAATCTATATCATTGTTCCTCTCGTGTCCAGTTTGATAGTGCGAGTGATGGCTACGTGACGAGATGCACGTGTGTGTGTGGAATTATTTTGAGTACGTGTTCATATTTGGAATTTAATGATACATGGCGTGAATGGCGTCGTTTTTTCTTAACGGCTGTTGGGATTTTATGTATTTTTAGAAAGGGTAGGCCTCTTTCTGTTAATAACTTGGCCATCACTGTAATCTACAGTTTCCTTTGCAATAATTTGTGCCAATTTTGTAAATTAATTTCTTACTACAAATACATTTTTAGGTTGACTCAGATGGTCAAATGAGCAGAGTTAATTGACTCTCAGTGAGTTAAAATAGCAAAAGCGAATTGGTTATTATGTTTGACA
This sequence comes from Ochlodes sylvanus, assembly GCA_905404295.2. Taxonomy (NCBI): domain Eukaryota; kingdom Metazoa; phylum Arthropoda; class Insecta; order Lepidoptera; family Hesperiidae; genus Ochlodes; species Ochlodes sylvanus. Next base: position 4,994,473 of record FR990149.1, read on the forward strand.
ACTCATCAAGGAAGTGTATTTTACGAAAACTACCCACATTAACTTCTAAAAAACGTTTTCACTACTTCTTCTTTACGCCATAAAATGACCACTAACACTATGCGCCACTAGACTTCACATTTACCGGTTGTTATTAATAAAAAACAAAAACAATTCCCATCGTTTATCTGTCAGAGCTTTCAGAGATCCAAGCTAACCAACTTTATGTTTGAAAGCTGACAGTAAACTAAAACTAATTAAGAGTGGTCGCAATGTGAACTCTCACCCAGTGGTCAGGCGAGCGGTCCCGTCAGCCGATTGTTTCGACCGGTCATTAATATTAGCATGGCGATACCATCTGCTCAGATAACGGCTAAGTACTAGCCGCCTAGCCGACGAGATGTTGGGAAACCATTCAGCCGAGCGACTTCGCTCTTTGTAGAAGTCTTTGATAACGGTTTTTTGTGTTGATTTTGTGATTGTATTTTGAATATAGAATCATATATAATATCTATATATATAGGTACATATATGTATATAGAAGTTTTGCTTCATTTCGGTAAATGAGTAGCTTCATTTTCCTAGCAAAATTGAGTCATGTATCTGACTCAAATGATCTCTATCTCTGTATATGAACATGCGCCAGAATTCCCCGTAACATTTTTCTTGCTGGTCAAATTTATATCTTTAAAATGTACATTACATAATTTAAAACTGACTGGACTGTCACGTTATGTTGACCATCGGGCATACTTGGTGCGTGACGCAGTAATTGATATTTTTATCTCGTTGAAGTCTTTTGCCGGGAAACGATGTAGATCATTGACTTATTATTACTATGGACATCAGGTCTTCTACAAAAATCGCGAAATAAATGTCCCAGTTTCACATCACAAGAGTATACATGTTTACAAGGTAATTTAAACACTAAAATCATTACATCACGGTTTAATATCGATAGCAGTCGTGAACGCGAAATTGTTGCTCTCCTTGCGTTTTGTTGCTCATTTGGTTCGGACATTTTTTAGCGCGGACCCGACGTCCATGGTCAATAAGTCAATGATGTAGATAGTCTTTTCCTGCGAATACCGATTTGTTTTATTATATAATTTAATAAAGTTAGATAACATCTTATCACTTATCTTCCTTAAGTGGCAGATCCAGAGTTAGAGATAAATATCATATTAGGTAGAGTTTTGTATCTATTTTATTTTATTAAATCTCAAATAGGTATATCAAAATTAAACCTATCAAAGGACGATCTCTTTTCGATAATCAGGAAAAGACGGCCTTTAAAAACAGACCCACAGAAGTCTAGACACTAAATTGTTACAGCTTGCTAATATTGCATTAATAAAGAATATCGGGGTGTCTTTTAAATAGATCAAGGTATATCTGAGTGCAGATCAGATACAAGTTCAATAGGCGCGATGCAATCAGCTGATTGATAGAGGAAGTCCGCTTCAGACAATGCGGTGTTCGGACGAATCGGATTCATCCGACAACCATCATTTTAGAGCTGAGGAAGGGTATTAATTTATAAAATTTGCCACGGTGAAAAATCGTTTCGTCTTCTGGGACATGGACGTGTGGCCTGTTGCAGATGCGTCGCTACTTTACAATGTAATTATTTCTTTTAAAATATAAAATAAAATCGATGCGATCAAACCACGTGTCAGAAGTAATTTTTGCTGCTCTTTGACATCCCTTAGTCAAATTTTATGTATTGAAACAACCTAATACTACGGCTTAACGTCCAATCTGGGGCCTGTGGCAATAGTTACTATAGCAATGAAAGTACTAGCAACTAAGTTTACAACCATAACCCTCGAATTTTCCCATTCCCATAGAAACTTCGGAATCTATCAAATTTTTTTATTGGTAACATTGATCTTGTCAATATCAAACAAAACCAAAATAAAATCGGTTGACAAATACAGAAGAAAACGTGACTTTGCCAATTAATTACCTACGCCGTAGTTGAGAGTGACCTGCCTGCGAAGTTCGATTCCCGGCCGGGGCAGATATTTATGTGACAAATAAATGTATGTTGTGTGGTGTTAGTGATATTTTTGAATCTTAATGCGGGGTATGGTAAATTACTTAATATTAATTATGAATTTGTCTATTTTTATTTACTACTAGTGATGAAAGGATAATTCACACTATATCTTTATAAATGCCTATGTGTTATTCTGATGTGTAAGCTATATTATTGTAAAGTCTCAGCAAAATCCATTCGGTAGTTTTTGCGTGAAAGAGTAACAGACAGACAGAGTTACTTTCACATTTATAATATTAGTAAGGATACCTATAGATTTAAGTTTCACACGAAATTTGATGTGTGCCTCGTGATTATAACTGTTTATGTTACACTCACCAAGTTCCTATTATTTACGTTCTCAAAAATTTAATTGTGGGCGTATGAGGTCACCTCGAGGCTTATTGACATGTCAACAGGTTGGTTGTGGGTCGATGACTTGGCGACTCCACGGAAGGTTTGCCTAACGATACTTACCAGTACCACCTACAGGTCACTTGAACATTTGGGAAAGTTTTAAAGAATTTAGTTTAAAAATGTTTTTAATGGTGTTTTCATCGCGCTGTTTTAATGAATGGTTCGTCTCTATTGTTTGCAAAAATAATTGTAGAAATTGTTTATTTATTGCGAAGATTTAATATTGGCAAGTATGCCTAAGGTGGCCATTATCTTAAGAAAGTTTCTACATTATGAGTTAATAAAGTAATTATTTGAATAATTTTCTTTTATTAAAATTATAATTTGAAGTTAAATTAAAACCTTCGTATGATAATACGTCATAAAAAACGTTAGTAGCTCCATCTAGTCTAGAGGCAGATACAGTACTGTAATAATGAAGACGTCTTGCTCTACTGCTTAAGCTATCTATCACTCCCAATAGATGTCACTACTTTGTTGGAAAAAATAGATGTATTTACTTAATATTTTTAACAAGACGTCATGATGTTATTTATACTATAATAATTTAGTACAAATTCATAATATAGATACTTTTTAAATAGTGTGAATAACTTTAACGTGGAGCACACGCTTACGCCACCTGTTATCCAGTAGCAGTACTACAAAAAGAAAGCTTCCATGAAACTTACCCAGGTGGCGCTACTATCATTGGACGACACTGCTTGAAATGAAGGGACGCAACGAAAAGTCATTTTCTTCTAAATACTCTACGTTTGGTCAAATTTTACACATGAACCTTTTCTCACAGCTTACCTAGAACAAAACAAAACACATACTTAGTGATAGAGCTTGAAGTAGGTAGTACCTTACAAGGTTAAACGTTTCCCTATGCAAAATAATTCCGTACATATCATTTTTATACAGTGAAGCAAGTTACTTTGTATAGCGTCACAGATAATTATATTTCGCATGTTTTATTTTTTACTTTTTACAAGTGCTTGTCTACAATTCCACCAGGAATATTGTTCGGGAGTTCAAGAAAAAAGGAAGATGCAACCAAGAGGGTTCGCTAGCCATTCGGGCATTAGCCTTACCAAACAGGGAGGCATGCTTCTGTTGCCGATTATGACACCCTGGTCTTCCGGAATGGTACCTAACAGAGTAAGTACTCTCGCACCCGAATACGTCCACAACAAAATTACACAAGCCTTATCTTCTTCCCTCGATAGGGAAGAACGCCACGATACCTTACCAACTAAAGTTCTTAAGGACACGACTAACTCTCAAATCAAGACTAGGGCGAGTCTTGATTTGAGTCTTATTCTGACACATTTGAGACTTATTCTGGTCACATTTGCAACGGGCGGCAGCGGAAGGGTGCCGCTCTATCCTATTTCCTTAAAAAAAGGTACTTAAAATGATCTGAGTAAACGCGATTACTTTTATACGCGTATTCTTTTGTAATTGTTCCAATTCACAATTAACTTTTTATCGACAGGTATTCAAATCGAATTCAAACAGCATCACGAGAGATCCGACCATTGATTTATCGAAGGACTCTGACAGACTAATTGGTGCCAATTATCGCAGCCGTCCGTCAGTATAGAGCGATGTGATAATTGCCCCTTATATCTCGACTATGACTATGAAATTAAATGTAAATGTTAGTTGATGCTATATCTTGAATTTTATCTTATGATTTAAGAGTTATTAAAGTCTAATATAATTTTTATTTTGTAGTCGCAGATTGGACCGGTCACCGGATGTTACGTTGTAACACTTAACGTAGACGTCAAGTAGTAACATACCCCTACCACGGTACAAGTTGACCTTTGGTATATTCATGGGAAGAAAGAAACCTTTAACCAATTATGAGATGTAAAGCTCTATGTTTTTTCACTTTTAGGGTTCGGTACCCAAAGGGAAAAAATGGATCCTATTAATATGCCTCCGATATTCTGTCTGTCACAGGGCTCTAGATATCAGTTGATCTGAAATAGGTGACTATTATCTCTTGAATTAAAACCTGATATTTTCATAGAATACGTGTTGCTGGTGGTACGAAACGCCAGTGCGAGTCGGACCGCGCTTGTCGGTATTTTTCTACGAGAACTTTAATTTCTCGTTTAATTTCTCGACTGATCATTAAGCATTATGCATACCTAGACAAATTGCATAACCTAAACGATAGTTTTGATAGCATTTCTTATATTTAAATTTAGGATTCCCTGTGTGCCGTCCATGACAACACTAATTACACACACTAACCCATGACTCAAGAACAAACGTTGCAACGTTACAAAAACATCTGCCCCGGCCGGGAATCGAACCCGGACCCCTCGCTCCGCAGGGTCACTACCAACTAGGCTGCGGGGTCGTCATATGTTTAAATCCACTAAAGTTGAAGACAACGGTATGAGTTTTCATTTAAAATTTAAATGAAACGAATGAGCTTCGAAAGTCTTGACTGCTAATTATAAGCGAGATGCGATTAACAGCTATTGCGATCCGTGACAGGGTTTTTTACTATTAATCATTTTAGCTTCGCGGCGAGGTTCCTAGCCATCAGAGCTCAGAGTGGCCCGTGCTATGCCCCAGGCCACGGTACAAAAAATAACGGACTAAACGACTTTCATCTGTATTACAAACACGTAGAGTCGTTTTAAAGTTTGCCACTTTTTTCTTTAGGTGTCGGTCAGTAGAAATTCGAATATTGCTGGTTTATACTTTATGCTTCATTGTGGGGCTTTTGGTACTGTATGGATAGGTTGTAAGAGGTTTGTTTGTGTTTTTTAAACTTTTTTGTAAGATTTCTTTCAGAGGGTCCATTGAATTGGTGTTGTTTGACACTATTATGCCAATGTCGCCTCAAATATGAATGGTGGATAAGGATATGAAAATTCCGTTTTACGTTGCTTATTTATGTAATAACGAATTTTTAAACATGAATAAAATTAATTTTAACGAAAACTTGTACGAGTATATTGACGTGCTAGTAAAAAAATAGTTGTGGGTAAAACAAAAACTTTCGTTACGGAAGTACGTAATACGTTTTCTTAAACAGGAAGTTGTGTATTGTGTTCTTATTTTAAAACATCACGGTCGTAGAATTTACCACAGCAACAACAATGTACAGTAGTTACGAAGTTGCGGAGGACGTCAGGTTAAAAATTAAAATAAAGCTTTTAAATAATACAACAATAAACGAATAATCATAATGAAGTTTCAGTTTGTACAAGTTTGAGCACGTGTTTTTCATAGCTAAGGTTTGGTTTCCATTCCATTCATTGTGTTGTACAAATGCAACAGCAAATGTTTTTAATAGCAGATAATCTCAGAGTAAATTTCAAAGCTTCAGTTACAATTAAAATTTAAAAAAATTGAATAAACATGTTCACTAATAAATCCACTATAAAATTACGTTTCAAACAGCTACCTGCGCCTGCGCCACTAATATTAACAACATTCCGGGCTAACCTTTCATACATCGAATTTATGTAAAAACGGAAGTCAATAAGTATCTTCCGCTATTCATAAAGATCTTAAACACCACATCTGTACAAAAGAAAGTGTATTTTATACAAGTAATAATAATGTTGAAATTGGGTAAAAGTCAAAATGCGTATTCAAAATTGGTAGCTCAGTTCATTTCAACATTCCGTGCCCGCCCGTTCTTTTTAAATTTGATCTCGTATTAAATTGCCAGTGATTTGTTTTTATTTTTTTACTCGCCAGAGTAGGTGATATTATTAGTGAATTGGGCACATAAATTGAAGTTGTATGATTAAAGGCTGCTATTTTGTCTTTTATACTACAACATTTCGTGTAATGTACCTATACCTACACATATTTTTTTTATGACATGGTATTCGATTTAAGAAAAGCTTTCGAACTCAGTAGTGGAATTTGTTGTGTTTTAAATATCGAATAATGCGATTTCTTACTCTTATTATCGTACCGACTTATGATATTTGTGTCCATTTATAATTATTATGAAAAAGTAGGTAGGTACATCGAAAATTTTCAGGAAAATAAAGTCAAGGAATTTTAATTTGCGTATTTGTATAATATTTTTCTATATCTATATCTATACTTCTATATCTATATCTATACTTCTATATCTATATCTATACTAATATTATAAAGAGGAAAGATTTGATTGTTTGTTTGTTTGCATCGAATAGGCTTCAAAACTACTGAACCGATTTGAAAAATTCTGTCACTGTTGGAAAGCTACACTATCCCCGGGTGACATAGGCTATATCATATATTATAAAAATGAATTGCTGTGCGTTAGTCACGCTAAAACTCAAAAACGGCTGTACCGATTCGGTTGAAATTTTTTGTGTGTCTTCAGGTGGATCCAAGAATGGTTTTGATTTACAATTGGACCCGGTAGGTGGCGCTGCTGTCGATATGTCACCATATTATTATTTGTTTATTAATTATAGAGCGGTACGAAGTTCGCTGGGGCAGCTAGTATATTATAAATTGGAACAAGTTCACTAAGTTTAATTGATAATAAATAAAAGTGTTGCCATAAAAAGACTACTACTAAACTGGATAACTTTCGAAAAAAAATGGACATTGTTTCTAAAGGCTTTTAACTACTTTTAAGACATGTTCGTATATTTCATCATTGAGGAGTAAAACGTTCCGTTGTCGAAACATCCAGGGGGCGTGACCGCGTGATGGATGTTGGCGCAAGCCCAAGATTGAATGTCGTGCTCGTTGCGCGCTGGACTCCCTATTAAATACTTCCCACCTTACTAATACACAGCAAAAATCATATTTCGAACCTTACGCCTATAGAAATAAGGAGTTTGATTACGTTTCTAAAAGCAACTCTAAATTAGCAGTTTTAAAAAACTTTTGTTTCGAAGTGGTTAACCCGGAGCACGTTAGAACAAATTCGGTTTTGACTCACCTCTAATGAAGGATTCTTTGCTTCATTACTCAGTTGAAAAACTTATATTTGTTATCCTAGACACAGAGATTAAGATTCTTGTTAAGTAGAGAATCGACTTTAAAATTGCTTTTCGGAGTGGATGTTTAAATAGAACTACGATCGACTTTTGTGAATTGAATAATGAGAAAAAATACATTTCCTCACCATAATTCTATCTGGTGCTTGGCTAGAAGGAAGATGAAAGAGGTCAGTAACAGTAAGTACGTATAATTGAATCTATGTGGCTTCCATTATTATGCTTAGCAGTGGATAGCCAATGGCTGATTAAATTACAACCATTGCCTTTCACATTTTATAATTTTACATCTACCTACATACCTATTAATAATATAATTACACAGGCAAAGCTATTAAAACTATAGATTTGTACGTTACATTCATACAACGCAAGTTGCACGTTTGGTTAGTAGGTCCGAATGATTTTATTAGAAACTCTTTTGGCAGATAACAATTATGTACTTAAAATCATTGTAAATTTTTTTAAGGATTGGCAAAGGCTTAGATGAATGTGCGCCGGAATCCTGAGCGATCACATTTGATAGTTTGGTAGAAAAAGTAAAACGAGCACCATTGTAGAGAGCAGCCATTTATTCAGTTACTTGAAGAGGAGTGTACACAGAGTAGGAAGGTCACAGTAACAACATACTTTGAGCACAGACTAATTAATACAATAATATAGTGTTTGTTGTTTTATTTTCAACACCCCCCCTCAACAAATACTTTATTATAACTTTGGGTTTTTTACTATACAGACATTACATTTAACTTCACACATTAACTTTAATTACACCTTATTTTTATATAAGTTAACTTTATATCCTTACATTAATTTGCAATGCCTGTAACCCCACAAAACATGACCTCATTAATTACTATTTAAGTATTTATTATAACATAACTATATACTAGAACACATTACATGTATCTATTTCACCTCATTTAGTATGTTATTTCTAAACTTATAAAACAATACTTTTCCAAGGGGTTTAGTTAATAAGTCTGCAATATTATCATCAGTTTTAACATATTTTAAACTAATACATCCCTCTTTTATCTTGTCAACAATGAAGTGATACCGAATATCCAAATGTTTTAACCTTTTATTATTATCATTATTATAAGATAACTTTATTACTGACTGATTATCCTCAAAGATTTCTATTACTTCATTTTTGACAAAACCAAAATCGTTTAATAAATTTTTTAACCAACATGCCTCAGAGATAGCTACACTTAAAGCAATATATTCAGATTCAGTGGATGACAAGGATACACTCTGTTGTTTCTTACAAGCCCAAGAAACTAAACAATTATTCATTTTAAATAAGTAACCCGACGTTGACTTCCTATCTCTCATATCTCCGGCCCAATCTGCATCAACAAATCCCTGTATTCCTGTATCCATATTACTATATACCAATGCAAGATTTAACGTTCCCTTTACATAACGTAATACACGTTTTAATGCCTTTAGTAAAATAACACTTGCGCAATGTTGAAAACGACTTAGAAAACTTACGGATACACAGAGATCTGGTCTTGTACCGCAGACTGCATACATTAGACAACCAATTAACTGTCTACATTTCTTTCTATCTCTAAACTTTCTGATTTTTCTCTCTTAAGTAACTCAAAATTGAAATTCTGATCCATCGGTGTACTTACAGACTTGCAATTACTCATGTTAAACCTTTCTAGAACCTTTAATAAATATTTATTCTGAGAAATTATTGTTTTATTCTTATTCTGCTCAATATTTATACCTAAAAAGTTTGTTGCTATACCCAAGTCTTTCATCTTAAAGTTGCTTTTCAATGCCTCCTTAAAATCTTTTACTTCTGTGCTATTGTTTGAAAAGAACAAAATGTCATCAACATAAAGTAACACATACATGTGATTATTTCCATGTTTTCTAAAATATAAGCAATAATCATTCTTAGACCGACTAAAATTTTGTTTATGCATGAAATTATCAAACTTTTGATTCCAATATTTTGGTGATTTCTTCAAACCGTACAAAGATTTGTTCAATTTACATATTTCTCCAGTAGGTAACTTTATGTAAACATCCTCATCAATATCACCGTGTAGGAATGCTCCTATAACATCCATTTGATAGACAAGACAATTCATTTGTCTAGCTACTGCCATAAATACTCTAAACGTTGGTAACTTTGCAACTGGTGAGTAAACTTCTATGTCACTCTCCGTCTGTTCGAAACCTCGAGCAACCAACCTTGCCTTATACAGATTTTTACCATTAATATCTTTAATTTTGAAAACCCACTTACAAGAAATTAAATTACTATCTTTTGGAATCTCCTTTACTTTTGACCAAGTATTACTTTCCTTTAAATTGTCTAACTCATTTTGAATAGCCTCTTGCCACTTACTTTTGTCACTATTACTGTTACTTAATGCCTCTTCATATGTTAATTGTTCATTATTAAATAATAGAAAGTTTGTTTCATAATCATCCATCCATGAAGGTTTCTTTTGATTTCTTTTTGCCCTAATATTACTACAAGTAGGAATTTCTTGAACACTAGGCTTTAATGACTCAGGTTTTTGAGATAATTCAGGTTGTTCACTTACCTCTCTGTCCGAGCTCTTACTACAGGTTTTCTCTAATACTAATTGTTCATTCTCAACTTCCTCATCTAATTGTTCTATTGTAGCCTCTAAATCTCCATCATCAGTTACACTTGGTGATAAGATGCTTTCTTCATAGAAACTGTGAAATTCATCATTATTTTCAATACTTTTAATACTATTAGTCTCAGAAGGATAATAAAACTCTTGTGTACTTTGTTCATTACTTATACTTGTATTAGAATTTTCCTTAATGAAAGTAACCTCTCTTTGTATCAAAACATCATTTTTATGTGGGAAATATATCCTATAACCTTTAGTGTTTTCACCATAGCCTACAAAGTAACCTATGTCAGACTTAGAATCCCATTTACGACGATTTATTTTGGGAATATGAACTGCAACTTTAGAACCAAATATTTGTAACTGTGTTATGTCGAAAATACCTTTATTATACCATAATTCGTAGGGTGTTACTCCTTTGACTCGACTCTTACCTGTTCTGTTTAATACATACACAGCTGTGTTAACTGCTTCAGCCCACAAGCTTTTATTCATATTTTTATCTAATAACATGGTTCTAGCTGCTTCAGTAACGGTACGAATTTCTCTCTCTGCACAACCATTTTGTTCTGGAGTGTAAGCACAACTTGTTTGATGTATTATACCTATACTGTCAGTTAATAACTTCATATGACTGTTAATAAACTCTAAACCATTATCTGTCCTAATAGTGTTTATTTTAAAACCCAAATTTTGTGTAATATAATTCAAAAAACTTTTAATTTTCACATGTGTTTCTGACTTATTTTTCAAAAAATATACTGTCCTGAACCTACTAAAATCATCCTTAATAAGCAAATAATATCTTACACCACCTAAGGAAATATTCTCCATTGGACCACATAAGTCCATATGTAATAGTTCACCAGGACGTTGAGCTGTAATTGCACTTAATGGAAACGGTTTCTTGTGCATTTTACCTTTAAGACATGACACACAAGTAGACTCCTCACTATTGACTGTGTAATCTACATTGCATTTGTTCAACATTGATTTGACCTGTTCAATGTCTTGATGTACCATTTTATTATGCCATTCAGAAATATCAGTATTTGAACGACCTACACATACATGACTAACAATATACCTGAACTTCATGACATACAAGTTATTTTTACGATATGCCAATGCACTTACTTGCTTATTGCTTGTTTTTATCAATTTACATACATTATTGTTCATATTAAATACATAGCCTTTGTCTGTTACAACACTAACTGAAAATAAGTTTAATTTTAAGTCTGGAACATATAAAACATTATATAAAGTTGATCTTATCCATTCTTTACCATTATATGCTTCTAATACCACATTTCCTATGCCTATAGCTGTTATGATTTTACCATCACCTATTACAATTTTTCTTGGAATATTTAACACCTCATACTGAGTAAATAAGCTTTTATTGTAACACATATGTTCAGATGCACCACTATCCATTACCCACATGTCTATTGAAGAGCATTGTGCATTTGGTACATGTATTATGGATGCAGGAAATGCATTATCTTTACTGTGATTTTTGTCTTTAAACCAACAATCTTTTAATAAATGACCAGATTTTTTACAGTTTTTACAATACTTATTACCATTGTTTACACCTTGTTTACCTTTATACTTACAATCCTGTTTATAATGACCAATTTTACCACACTTGAAACATTTTCTACTTGCTTTGACCGCTGCTAAAGCTGATGTTTGTTCCTCAGTCTTTGCCTTATACCGCTGTTCCTCCACAAGCAAACGCGCTGATAATTCTGTTAGTTTACGATTCTCCAATGGTACAGACTCCCAAGCAGATATAAAATGTTGATAGTTATCAGGTAGACTTGTTGTAATTTTGGTGACAGCCATGCTTTCATTCACCTCTGCTCCTAACGCTTTGAGTGTTGATAAAATCTGTTCTACTCTTCCTAGAAACATTGACATTGACTCGCCTTGTTTATACTGAAGTGCAAAGAACTTTTGCTGAGCTAGATGTAGTGATAGTTCGCTCTTTTGTTCAAATATAGTATGTAACTTTGACCAAATTTCTTGCGATGTCTGACAACATATTATTTGAGTTATTACATTTTCGGCTAACCTCGACACAATAACACCTTGCGCCTTGGCATCTTTAACCTGCCATTCGCTTCGTTTTGAGATGCTTTCAGCAGTTTCAGCATCACCATCCTTTACCGGACATTTTAGGTCTCCGCTGACTATGTCATATAACCCCGCCGACTTTAATATAACCATGACAGCAAATTTCCATGTTGCCCAATTATCATATCCATCCAGTCTGACTTGACCGCCGACTATTATGTTTTCCATTGTTACTTTTATTGCACTTACGAATAATGACGTCCGTCTTGACCGACTGACCGACACGTGCCCTCGCGACCGACTTCACCGCCGTTCCGCTAATTTCGCAGGTATTACTTCTTCTCATCAAAATATGATCATTGCAGGGACTGGGCTACTGGGCCCATAACCAGATGAATGTGCGCCGGAATCCTGAGCGATCACATTTGATAGTTTGGTAGAAAAAGTAAAACGAGCACCATTGTAGAGAGCAGCCATTTATTCAGTTACTTGAAGAGGAGTGTACACAGAGTAGGAAGGTCACAGTAACAACATACTTTGAGCACAGACTAATTAATACAATAATATAGTGTTTGTTGTTTTATTTTCAACAGGCTTGGTCATCCTTTTTATATAGGTTAAGGTAGTAATCCCCAATAACTTTTGTTACACTGGCAACACTGCGTGATCAAATTAAAAACCATTCCTGTACTTAAATTAAACAGATTATAAAAAGTAAAATAGAAGACAGAGATTTATGGGCGCTTCTTTTTTTGAACGTTTTAATTCGAATTCATTTCCCTCCAAAACCGCGTATAGGTTAACGCCCAAGCTCACTAAACACGTCGTACAAACCAGTAGCGTTTTAATTAAGTTTTAGTACCGGAGAGGTTAAATGCTCGTGCAGAGAGCAAGTCGTGACCGGCGCACGCGCCGCTGTTACGGGTTGCACGCCTTTCGTAATACGGGTACCGATACCTCTTTTTTGATTATTTTTATAATTTTCGTGCCTTTTTAATCTACTAGCTTAGAATAATTACTATAGAAACGAAGTCCGCGCGGCCATTTTGAAGCACCTTAATTGGAGTCAGAAATGACTCCAAACACCGGGCAGCTCATGTCAACGCACGCCAAACGTGTCTCGCGAAAAAAAAAAGAATTATGACGATTTGTCCAGTTAAATTGTGTCACAAAATGTCTGAAAAGCTATTTATGTATTATTACTAAAAACATTATGATTATCCGCAGCCGAATCATTCTCCGCTTTCGGGAAAGTTTCGGTTTAGTGCTTCACTTTAGACAGAGCGCTTGTATGAAGACTGTCTTTCTATAGTGTAATTATTCTAAGTCTACTAGTCACTTCTATAAGCAAGGGCGAATTTTAATAGTGAACCGTTGGTCTTAAGTACCCCGACCCGTGTTGGCAATTTGATTTAAAGTGATAGGTAATCATTATAACACTTTAATTGGTGGACGACAGAAAAGGAATAAGTCGATAAGCAACATTCATAACGGTTAATTCCCCATAATGTTCACTAAGGTGCGTGAAGTCTGTGGACCTGCAAACCAGTATGGATATGGCCTTGACCCGTGTGTGTGTGATAATATTGATGACGTTGCACATTTTGATGTACTCGTGTGTCGGCGTAGGACGAAATAACTGTAACCCCGCATACAACATAACGGGATTTATGCCTTGTTTTAGATTTAGACTATAAAAACTGACGTATTACTTTATCATTGGACCTACTCAGATATGTCATAATAATCTATATATAAAAATCAATTGCTGTTCGTTAGTCTCGCTAAAACTCGAGAACGGCTGGACCGATTTGGCTAATTTTGCTTTTGAATTATTTGTGGAAGTCCAGGGGTTTAAAAGGTGAGTAAATATGAAAATTTAGCTTTGTTATTTATTGATTCTGAGGCGGTACGAAGTTTGCCGGGTCAGCTAGTAGGTAGATGTCTGAATATTCGGCTACATCATCATCAGCGTGGTGGAGTATGCTCTAGGCCTCCTCAGGTATGAGGGGAGACCCGTGCTCAGTAGTGGGCCAATAATGTGTTGAAGCCATTCGGCTACATTATTAGTTTAGTTACATAAATGTCAATGTTAGTCCTAAATGTTAACGTTTGTAGGTACTGAGACACCAAACTCTTGTGTTGGTAGCAGTATGGCTCTTCATAATAATGGGTTCCCGTAACACGGTAACTGCGGAGCTTTTTGTAATTATTTCTTAAACGATTTGCTAAGAGTGGGCGGCTTTCATCGCCCTGATGGGTTAGCTTAGTGTATAAACGCTTGGTTAGTAACAGTTGAGTTTAGTTTAGCGGATACAGAGATACATTGTTGAAATAATTAACGGCCCGTATGGTTACCACGCCGGGCTACCGTTCGGAGAGCCCTAGATTCGATTCCCGGTGATTTATAACCCGGATCGATATACCTAATTAAGTCACTGTGACTTTGTGTCAATGTAAAATTATTTATTTCGGTAGATATGTCTTGATGAATGAACTATGTTCGGTGTCATTGCAGGAAAGCGAATCGTGAACAACAACATCTAACATAAGAGCAAATATCTGCTTGGTTGGGAATCGAAGCCGGGACTCCTCATCAAAGGATTTTTTCTATCAATTCCATCGTTGGATATCATCATCGCAACCTATAAGTGTCCCACTGCTAAGCACGAGTCTCCTCTCACAATGTGAGGGGTACTGGCCATAGTTCACCACGCTGGCCAAGTGTGGATTTGCGGACTTTACACACCTTTGAGAACATTATGGAGAACTCTTATAATCAAGTGCTAATTAGATTCTAATACGCCCATAATTTTTGAAAATAAGATCTGCTGCAGGATTTGAACCCGGGCCCCCTGTTCGGAAGTCCAACGTTCAAAACTCTCGGCTACCACTGCTACATTATACATTGGATATACAGAATCTTAAATATTAGAAGACAGTCACTTAATGGTAGGTGATCATCCAATGTGGACAACATTGCAAAAATGATTTTATTTAGAGAGAAACATAACAGAACAGGATGACAACATAAAGAGAAACCTACACGAGAGAAAGAGACAAAACATAGCCTATTCTCTTAATAGATGGCTGTAATCAAGAGGTGTCAAGTCTTCCGGTAAGAAAATAATAAGAGGTAAGACATTTAAAAATACAAAGCTTGGATTCAATGACGGAGATAAGTGGATTTTAAATTTTAATTTATGGTTAAGAACCAGAGACATTTTAAGTAATTATAACTGGTTCCTTTAAAGTTTGTTCTGTGATTATTCTTCGAACTAGTAACCGCTCTCGGAGTGATTGCCCAGTGGTTCAACGTTGGAATTCCGAACAGGGGGTTTGGGTTCGATTACTACACGCATCACTAATTGTTGACAATAGTGTGCGTACTGGCTGTGTGGTCGGTGTTAGTCGCCCATAGACGCAACACCAAAGGCGTAACCGATGCGATGCAGGCCAAGGAAGGAGGCGCAAGAAAGAAAAAAATAATCTTACAAGTAAAAAAACCTACTTCAAAACAATGCAATGTCAAGACTTATATGGTTTTCACGTGGATGCCATTGTCAGAACTGGACCAAATTGAAATGGGACCGCACGGGAAGCACCAGCTTTCAAATAAAAAAAGAATCATCAAAATCGGTTCACCCAGTCTAAAGCTCTGAGGTAACAAACATTTAAGAACCTACTTTTTTGAATTCGTTTAAAAAATGGCTCTCAAGCCCGAGCACAAGTCGATTATCTCAACTATCCTCTAGCAGACATCATCTGACATACATTATTAGTAATATACATACATTGTAGTCTTGTTACGTATTTACTTACATTAAAGTTAAGGTAAACGAAAGCCCTTGTACATACACGCATATTATTATGTACTTACATATACGTAAGTATGCACGGACCCTTAATAAAACATATTACAATAAGTGCTATAATCCAAAGATAAAAAAAACACTAATTATATATTTTTTAAATTAAGGCTCAAATACGAATTGAATCTGGATCTTGTAATAATCTTCGCAAACAGGATGGCATCCATTAAGTAGTGTCATTGATTATACCATAATTGTTTTAGTACATCAAAAGGGACTTTAATTAAACATGTCTCAATAGCAGCATTCGAAGAAAAAATGTATAATGACATTTTTAATCTCAATAAGGCAGCTGATAAAGTTTGTGGCACACTTGGCGAAATCGTCGCTTTTCACGGAGCGCTCGGTTAACCATCGTATACAGTATAGTATTGATGTATGTGGTACAGTGTATTAACAAAGCCATGTTGTTATTGTTTTGTTATTATTAATATTTATCTATTTACGCATAGCTATGTTTTTTGCCACTTAATAATTAGGTAGGTATGTATGTTATTTTAAAAATGTGGCATGTTTTGCATTAATATAAACCCAGTTTATTGTCCAGTCCCCTTACCGGATGGTTCTTTCATTCTTTTTAGGTACTTTGTCAAATTCGTCGAAGTAGATTGCATTACTTTTGATAGTAATACAATTAAGGCTATTTTTATGTAGCAAAGCTATTAAACTGGAGGTATGCTCACACTCAAATCAAATGCTTACACTCAGTGTGTACATAGCTTGATGCTGGTTGCAAGCACGCAATGTGTATTTAAAAATAAACGTGTTCGAAATTTGAAACATTTAAATTGCATGTTATTGCTACTGTGCACGCGGTTGCGTCCGATTCTTTTTCCAAATTCCATTGCACGTTGTTATTATGGCCGCCGATTCGCTCATCCCGATCCGATGTTGCCACAAATAAAAATCCTTAGCCTAATTCGTGAGAGTTCAGTGCGTTATTAACCGTGAGAAAGGATTTGAAATTCTGAATTTTTGGAACTATGTCAGTTATGGGAATTCGGTTTAGAGGTAGACTGGTAATGATATGGTTCAAGTTAAGTTGGAGTTGTTATATTTGCAGTAAATCATTGGACTGTTACAGTGGTTATTTCTGTGTGAAACAGGCACTTAAATATTTAGTTTATAAAATGTGCTCGAGAACTACTAAAATCCGTCGTTTTTCATTACCATCGTTAGTATCTTAAACAACTTTGCGTTCTTATTTGATGTTCATTATTAAGTATATAAATCTTTAATATTATTTTCATCTTTATTACCACGATAATAAAACGAAATTACATAAATTAGCCAACCCCTGAATAAATTATCTGTCCGGTAATGTTAATAATAGGGAAGCGCGGTGCGGATTCCAATCGAAAATTAAAGTGAGATAATTCGAAAGACGAACTCTCCAACGGTTGCGCCAGCAACCCGCTGCGAGTCGCACTTCAAAAAAAGAACGCCGTCAACCGAACTGTCAGTGCGCGGGACCGGGAATGAAAAATGTTGCCAGTTTGAAAAAAAACAAGTATTCATTCATTCATAAAACTCCGGCCACTCGCATTTAGAAATTAGTTTATTTTAATTACTCGGTGAACGTATTGTTGTATTAATTATTAAACCTCTCGATTCTCCGTCTGGACAATATATTTTATTGTCTTTCTGTAAGCTCGAGATTTATACGTCTAGTTAGTAAGTTATTCGAATTTTAATTTAGACAAGTTTTAATGGGGTACGGCTGAATGGATTCTAATTAGGGGAAAACAACCGGAGCGGAATATGAGTAATGCGAGATATAAATTCCGGTTATGGGTTAGAAAAGCGATTGCCGAGAACATGACCTCTGTATCGACACACAATGCCTTCGTATTTGCTGTAACAAATTGCCTTTGAAAAAACAGACGGTGAAATATGAATAGGAAATAACAATATCTCTTTAAAACGTATTGTTGGTACACTACCTCGTGCCAACGAATTGAGACTTGTAAGTTGTAACACAGTTCGTAGTAGCAACATAAAAAAAGACAAAACATTACGTGGTCCATTAAAATATCTCTCAATCAGATGTAGCGCACAATCATACGACAAGTACTTGTAGGTGATATGAACATGTCATATATTAATGGGACACACAACACAAATAACACTATATAAATAGAAGATGTACAATACATATAATATGCTAAAAATATTAAAACATATTTTTTTGGGTGCCACAATTTTCAGCTGACCGAATTATCAGAATCAGTAAGGCTTGTTATGTGGTAATTTTGTATTGTTTTAATAAAAGTCATTGATAAAATAAGAGTAGGTATTGTTTATCGAGACATTAGGTATTGCCAAAAGATTAACTATTGATTTTTAAATCAGTAATCAATTTAAAGGTAATTTAATGTAGTATAATTATTATTTAATTTGTCGAACTTTTGGTAAATTCTAAGTTTCATTAAGGCACCAGTTCCTACGACGAAATAAATATTAAATCATTTGATGTACAACGTCAACTAAACTTTTATGGACAGGTAGTATATTCAGGACAAAATAGGGTTGTGTAGTTTGTATAATACGTAAAGAAAATAAGCCAGTTTACTTATCTATATTGAAAAGATTGAAAAGTAACTCGGGGATGACTCACTCATGTCAATGACAGCTCATGATTGAAATACACTATAGGAAAATTTTACTTCTCTGAAAATTATTATTGTTTATTACAAATAATATAAATTCTTATACGTCCATCAGATCGATTTGAATTATTGTTTTTAAATATTTCATAGTTAATATACTTATAATACCTTATCTTTTATTCCTACAATAAGTCTATGAAGGTTTGAGTTTATGAGTCAGTTATTAATTATGGGTTGTGGTAAATATCCCTTACATTTACGATACGTAATTATAGAATATTATTGTAATTATTATTATTATATTCGTGAGTAGGCCTCCTTAGGAATTCAATACACAGTTAGCCTTCCTACTTGATCCTCATGTAATCATAATACTTCATATTACATAAAACGATCAATAGTAAATCAAAGCATACAAACGTATTTACAATATCTCATAAACATTACAGGTGAAATGAAGTAGTAAATTGATGGCATCAGGTCTTAATGGCGTGTTTTATTTTCCAACCGCCATTAAATCGAGAGGAAACAGCCGTATCGTAGCTCACCGGCGACATTACTCAATACTTCATTAACTGCTGTTCACAATTCATTGCTTATAAATCAAAACATTGAAAAACAAGAACGCACTCATTTGGTTGCCCCGTGCCGCAGAACACTACTCAAAAATAAAAACAAAACGTTCCTAACGATTTGTTTCACGACAAGCGAACAACGATCAAGCAGTGAACAATTTCAAATGCAGAGAAAAAGTAGCAAATAAGTAATGGATCGCCTGATCGTAAATGTTTCCTGTCAAATTTGGGGAATAGGGACGTCATAGTCATATTATTATATTCCATTAAAATTACCAAAAGAAGCTAACATGGACTTACAAATGGGAACATTAGGTACGCACGAATCTTAACATTCGTCTAGCTAGAAAAATAAGTAACTTTAAATAGGGTCTAATGAGAATGACCCAGTTGAACATAATATTCACAAACAAAATAGATTTAAAGAAACATTTATTATATTAAGCAGTAAGTGCTAGTATTATTTATTTAATTTCCTTTCAGATTTCACTGTACTCAAAGTTATTCGATCTCCAATCAGCACATTCAATTATTAATAGATTTATAAGGATAATTATACATAAAACATATTACATTTTTTAGGTTTGTAATAATTGATTATATTATAATCATAACAAATTCAAACTTTTAGTATTTAGCAAGTTAATCGCTAGTGGTTGAACAGTACCTTTACGCCCTTGCTCATATTGCCTATTAAAAATATATCGGCAATGCTTATTGAAAATCCAATTTTGAAATAGCCAATTAGACGCGTGACTGCATATTATTAAGAATCGTTTGTGGGCGGCACAGAATTTGAAATGTCGCATTTATTCTTGTACTATCTTGAGACATTAGAATAACAAAGAATAATAAGAATAATACACTAAGCATCAGGATAATGAATACTGAATAGAATGTATAAAATAAACACTGATAAATCAAATTCGAATTGCAGGATTAGATACATTATTTATTGAAAAACGTGCATTACCAAAGCTTTTAGCACACTTTTTGTAACCAAAGCACATAGAAATAGAAATCAACGTATTTAACAGTTGTTGTTTAAAAAAACTTATAATTAATGAAATAACAAATTAAGTCGTATAATAAATAATTATTGATGTCGGTTTCGTAAAGGATTGTAGTTTAATAATTGCTTTTGACGAATAAAATGTAGTACCATTCGATGTTATAAAATGAAATGTAATTCACAAGCATACAGAAAACTTTAATCCTTTTACCACATTTTGCTGTCGACATTCTGACGAGTCCAGTCAAAATGTTATTATTCTTTACAAAGAAATCCGGTGCGAAATTAATTTGTCAAAATTACATTCAATAATCGCAAGCGTAACGCTGGCTGAATGGCTGTATGAATAGCCTCAATGTGGCAACACCGCTCCCGTTCCTAATTCAAAATTCGAATTTCGAAATTAATGGCGGATTTGACAGGAGCGTTATTGTGAGGCTAATTTAAATCTTATCAACGCAGCGATGACAGCGGCTTAATGGGATCGCCCGGTTGTTTTTAAGAAATAATCCCTTTCATTTCATTTGAGATTATTGTTTTTTGTTAATGTTACAAAACCGAACAATTTTATGACCATTGTATGGCAAAGGTAATAAAATTATATTTTTGTTTTTGGCAATTATTTCGGCTACTAATATTTTTTTACTTCCAAACGTTATTTTATTGAAACAAGTGCGTGAATACATTAAGGTTACTAGTTTACTACGTAGTAGTAGATAGGTTTGCATTTTAAAGTCTTAAGTTAGTTAAGTATATTTCTTATTGCACTCCAGAACCACCACGGTGGCCCTAAACTATCCAACACAATGGGTGCCAAAGCACGTAGATTTTTTAAGCTATTGCATAGCTTTTATCGCGGGCCTTGAGCGTGGGGACCGAATCCAGAAATTCCGTAACGAAAAAAACCTAACACCCCCAATCAGCGCCATCTAGTACCTTAATACTAAGGTATGGTACGTATGTTTTCTACAAACTAGATGGCGCTGTTCTGATATAACTATATAACTTCTAATAATTATAATTGCATAAGTTGATAAAAAATGCTATGCAATAGCTTTACCGCGGCAGTCTCCGAGTGCCACATTTAATTTTTAAAGTGGGTAGAGCCTATCGAATTCTCCCGGGGTAATACCACCGCCCTCCACGGTACCTAGTATCATTTCTACCGTGTAATAATGCAACAGCAGTTGTTTATACAGTTGTGTTACACTTTTTGAGAGGCGACCAGCGACTATCTTAGTAGTTGAGGGTAGCTCCACATCTGTGACCAAATAAGAACGAGACTCTTACTAACAACTAACTGGACTATTACTAACAGCAACTCACAGGACTAACTATGACTACTATCTTAAATCCATAAAAAGCCAAAGATTATGTATGTATGTTATGACTTTTAGGTATAACTTACTACTAAGTATTTCATGTAACATATTTAATTTTTTAATTTTAATGCTATGTCAAAAGGATGACGTCTAAACTGAACTTTTAAAAGAAATAGGTAGGGTTTTAGTATTAATTTAAAAAAATGAGAACGAAAATAGTTGAAAGTAGTAAAATTGAGTTCGGGCTTTAAATAAATGACTTATCTATAGAAAAAAAACTTCATCAATGTTTTATTCTTTCTCTCGTATTAGTCAATACTTATTCTCTTAAATCACCTAAAAACCTATGGGAGTTCTTAGTTCTTCTTAGTTATATATAAATAACTAAAAGTAGAGAATAGAAAAAAAGATAATTTGATAATAAAAATAAGGTTATTTTTAATGTATAATAATATCTGTACTCGTACACATTTCACACACTAACAATTGGACGACAGTAATACAGGCAATAAATTTATTAAGGTACAAAATGCCTTGCCAAAAGTCTTACCTGTTCCGGGAAACCTTAATATATAGCGAGAAGATATATCTTCTCAATTTCGAATGACACGCATCCTACAAGCAAAGAATTCATATCATAAAAATGTTCAACATTGTAGAGTTAAAACAAATCCCTTTCTATCCGATGTCTCGGGTATAATTTGCCGCAATTATGAGTTTTGTGTATAAGTCGGTCCTCGGCCAGATAATTACACGTTTGCCGGAATTTTTTAAACGCGACTCCTTCGGTCTTGCTGACCGTGTTTCCAGTTGAATGTTAAAACGGGAATCGCCGACGTGTTTTTGGGGCTTATTTGGTAATAGGTTCTTGTTTGCAGTGTTGCCAACACTCGGATCGCAACATCGGGATCGACGTATTGCAGAGTTTTGTGTCAAAAGTTGATGATGATGATAATGATTAATCGCACATTCGGGTGATGTCTCTAATCAATAAATATATTTTATTAGTGACTGGCAGAATTAGTAGGTACTTCTTAGGTACCTAAGCCTGGCAAGAAAAAGTGCTATCGAGGTCATTAAAAGGCGCGATTTAACCGAATTTCACGCGGGCGAAGCCGTGGGCGAAAAGGCTGTTCGAACCCAGGGCCCTTTGATCACAACGTATTTTACATTTCACGGCCGAATTTAGGAGAAAATTTGTTACCAAAGCGGATAAAATACCATATAATACCATCACTGGGTGGTTCAGATTTCAACGATTTTCAACTGGAGCGACAGTTCGTTGTGGCCTACTCCATTGTTCAGTAGAGAGCAACACGAGCAAGGAAGCCTTGACTCAACGATTGATCACACTCACCACCTTGGCCCACCTTGCATTAGTAACAAAATAGTGAAGTGCAATACAGTAGACAGGTCGTTCAGGCCATATTTTCGAGAAAACAAGCAGTGTTAAAACCACTATTAGGTACTTCCACCAATCTTTCAGACCCTTGCCACTTGCCTAGCTTACAGTAAATAACGTAAGAGAGACGATCTAAGATTATCATGAGGAAAGTGATTTGCCGTAAAATGTCAGTAAAAAGTATGTTTTAACATAGGGTAGTGATTTTTACATTTCTATTAAGTAATACACAGCTTGTAAAAAAATCTCATCGATTTTTTTCTTTTACATAGCACCCTTCCCTTACCATCAGGTAGCTAACCTGAAGATGGTGTTTAAGATGGTGAGTGCACTTAGTAAAACATTAATCACGCTGTTCCTGAAGACTAACATGTTCAGCATTTGGATAAAACTATCACGGATGGAAAAGCAATTATGGATAATGTTGACCCCTCGAATTGGAAGATAAATTACTCTAGATTTAGGTTATTCAGATGTTTTATAAATTCAATGATATTTAATATCATAAAGTCGAAAAGATCGAAGATCGATATTTGTAGTATGTTGCTGATTTATTTTATAGCCACTTATAAACCGGGCTATCATTTATATCAAACACAAGATAACTACTCTATGTTGGCAAGTAATTCAGACGTGTAAATGGCAAGTGGATGACAAAAATGGCGAAGTTTCGAAGCTTGTCATGAGCAATTGAGCCGTCGGTCATAGACAGACATTGAAACAGATCCTTAAAATGCTACTTGAATAAAATAATTATTAGTCCATTGAAATGTTAAATTCTTTTGGGCTTATCTAACGTGCATTTGTCAGAGAATACAATTTTATTTTGGATTTAACTTTACACTAACCCCCACTTGACATATGAAAAATTAAATTGCGTCATCTGAAAAATGCAACCCCAAATGTAATTTTTCAATGGACTATTTAAATGCGTTCGGTACAAAGATATACCTAATTGCGGAGTTGGTAGGAAAGAATAGCATCCATAGATACTACATAGGTTATAGAAAATGCAGATGCTAACAGTCTACGTAAAGTTTACAGATAATTTGAAGTATATTTGATGTTTTCAACATAAAATTTGTATGACATTTTTCTTCTCATACATTTAGTATATTTTCTGGAAGAAATGGCTTGTATACCTTTCCTCTAAAATGTTTAATTATACTTTATATATTTATGTTATGTTGAACAAACAATAAAGATTCTGAACTTTGATCATCGCGGACACTAAAACTTTTAACTGAAACGGGTAGGTACTCACGATTTTTATTGTTTTACCGATATCTCGATATTTCGAAATGCAATTGCGTTGAAATATAAAAATTACCTCACTACATTGTGCCATTGTACCATGTTTGGGACAAATATTGAAAGCTGAATTAGAACCAGATCCTCTAATTCTTTGGAGTTGAAATTTTACATAATATTATTGTTTTACTTCCGATAACAATAATTAGGTATATTTTTATGATTAACATTACATGATACTACCCCTCAGAACTCTTTAGTAAATTTTGGATTTTCGTATAATTATTTCAATTCAATTGAGTTAGTAAGTTTTAATTTGAGTGAAAGCTTTTATTTTATTTTAAAGTAGAATGGTATATTGTAAGGTTTACCACAAAACCTTACAATATACCATTCATCCTTACAATATAGCATCCAATCCAATTTTGTAAGAAATAAAAATTATGCATTTATTTTACAAAATAAATTATATTTTGATGGGCGTAATTAACCAACCCTCGCAATGCGTATGTAAAATTTAGAATTCATAAAATAATGGTGTTACGGTAAACAAGTTAGGTACGCTGGTATGTAGAAAAAATATCGCGTAAGTGTATCGAAGCTATCAAAACAATTTGATCGTAAATTCTTCTCAACAAGTTGTTATTAATATTATGATATTACATTTCATATGACTTTTGACACAATTAGGACTAAAAAGTAACTAACGGTAGACGTACATTTTTGCAAGAAAATTGGTACAAAAGATAAATAATACAAATATCACACGCTAGGCTTAAGCTGTGTCTACATATAATGTATTACACATTACATAATATGTAATGTGTTATATTATAAGTATACGCTGTATAACGTATTTATTATTCACCAAAAAGTTCATTATAAAACAAAAGGCAAACATAGATAAACTGGTTGACACTCATACCTCACGATGACACTGCATGTAAAGGTTCATGCCGTAACAAATTCTATCTATACTAAGGCAAACATATCACAGAACGCACAGGATGTCTCATATCACAACAAGGAAAGTTCCGGCGTACAGAGCGTATTGTGTTGCCGGCACATCGCTATCGATTCGGTACCGCCTCGGGCAAGCGCGTAGATCACAGAATCACGCGTATGGAATGTAATAATAATCGACCATCCCGCAGGCTTATCTGTAAACGACTGCAGGCGAAAAGGTTTTAGCTGGGGGCGAAACGCCGTGCGTAGCTGGAGGCTCCGCCCTAGGCGGCACCATTGGCCAAAAAGCGCCGGCGAGAGACCAGCGTGCGACCCCATTGGCTACTTCTAGCCGGTGGGGGCCCCGCGCCGGCTACACGGACAATATTTTGACGTTTTTTTAGCCGCGCGGTGGCATTTCTCGTGGAGAAGCGATTAATTGTAATTCTTTATGGCTATTGTAGGGTTAAGTGAGCAGTTTAACGGAGTTTAGCGTGACGTCGCGATATGTTTGTGTAGAGTCGCAGTGATTCTCCCTCGTGTAATGGATGGATGTTAATGGTAACCATCCAATGTGCAAGTTTTGTTCAAGTTTTTGTCGGTATTTGAACAGGGTGGTTTTGTGTCCGCGCATGAAATTCGTAACGCTCCCTTTTCAGTGACGCACCTGTTTACAATCGAAAGGTTTTGAAGGTAAAAGGATGCAAGCGTGGAATCTTTCTATTGTACTAAATGTATGGAGTGCAATTTTTAGGTATATTGATACCACTTCAGTTCGAAACCTTTTCAAAGGCTATTGTTGCGATTTAGAGGAAAGTAAACATTCATTGTTGTACAAAAAGTTGTTGAGCAAACGTACTGACAATCGCTGCTGTTTGTTATAGTCAAATTCCTTTTTTAATCAATCCTGTATTCGCTTTATAAGTTTTTTTAAACATATTAAATTTTGAATAGATGGTAGAATAGTATGGATGCACAATGAAAGATTTAGAATTTTGGATACGATTTTCAATTATTAAATTAAAATAATTTTAAACTTTAGCCTTTTTCGGTATTAGGTAGCTTGTTTTTATTATCTAAATGTGCTCAGAAATTTAAAAAAGAACGATAATATTTTGATCATTTAATAAAGTAAAAAAATTAGCAATAGAAGATAGATAAATAAATACTCTCTTTATTTGTAATATAAAGTACTAATTAAGGGTAGCAATAGTTTAGTTTATGTACAATACATTACAAAAAGGACGCTGGTAATACAAAAATAACCAGCGCTGGTTCTCTCAGAAGAGATTCTCTTAATTCTTGCACGAAACTAATTAATTTATTAAAACTTCTAAAATACAAATAGGTAGAGGCTTGCTGTTTACATTCATTAATGTTCATGTGTGCCTTGTTGTACAGGTCTCTCCTAGTCGGGCGAATCCTACAATTATAATAAGTACGTGAAGTAAGCCACGATATACACGTAAAATGTATTCATACACTCACGAATCTTTCAGTGCTAATAATCACACGGCAAGCACCAGCCATGAAATAAATAAAGAATCATCAAAATCGGTTCATCCAGTCGAAAGTTCTGAGGTAACAAACAAAAAAAATACAGTCGAATTGAATCCTTCTTTTTTGAAGTCGGTTAAAAGAGCTTTCTGCTTTCTCCGTTTAATTTTTAACTTCACAGAGACGAGATAGAGATGGTGTACCTGACGGTAAGTGGTCAGTGTCACCCATGGACATCAGCCAAGATCACACCAAGGGTGCGTTGTCAACCAAGAACATAATACGTTATACGTTAATACGCTTATCATCTTTGGACATCATCGCCACTTAACATCAGGTGGGATTGTTGTCAAGGATTAACTTAGTATCGTAAAATGTGTGCAATTCACACGTCCTAGAAGTGAAACTTCATAACAACGAATACTATCAGTCCAAATATTGATGTTTTGCTTTGCTTACGTCAGCCGCCATTTTGCCGATGCTTCATTCGCGTCATTTCCGTTTCAACGAATTTCAAATCGCAACGATACTAAAGAAGTATTCACTTCAAAAACATATAGAGAAGAAAGAAAGATCTACCTGTAGTTTCCTGTTCTTAAATAGTTGCTGTGCATACGGCGGAGACTAGCGTCGGTTGTCAGCTGTAAGTTTTCGTCGGTTGTAGCGTACATACACATTTAAGTGTCTCGA
Source organism: Ochlodes sylvanus (assembly GCA_905404295.2). Taxonomy (NCBI): domain Eukaryota; kingdom Metazoa; phylum Arthropoda; class Insecta; order Lepidoptera; family Hesperiidae; genus Ochlodes; species Ochlodes sylvanus. The sequence goes on from FR990149.1 coordinate 5,021,776, forward strand.
AGCGACCTCTACGTTTTGGACCTGCCTGTGTGTGTGTGCGCCTGCCAAATGACCGGGTCCACTTACATCTAGGACCCGTGTAACTTAGAGATACTAATAATAACCTAAAGTCGAGTAGAAAGCAATATCTTTAATACTAATAATATCGTTATAATTCTTCCGCCAAGCCTTACCGGGCAGCAAAAAATCACTGCTGTATTGCTGTCAAAAGAGGAAGAAAACACCGTCAAAACATAGAGACACGGCCAATCTTTTGTAGTTGATTCTAAACGGGTGGTAGCTAGCAACCCTCCACCACATGCAAAGCTTTCGGTTGACGTTGCGGCTGTCAACCGCTTGGTTTATCATTATTATAATAAGTAAAAACCTCATAATCCGACTCATGATGATCATCATGGCAACACATAGCTGTCCCATGGGAACAGGTCTCCTCTCAAAATGTGACGGAAAATGGGCATAGTCCACCACGTTGACCCAGTGCGGATTGGCGGATATTACACACCTATTAGATAGATACATTATGGAGAACTCTCAGTGCAGGTTTCCTCATGATGTTGCTCTTTGCCGTTGCAAGTGATAATTAAATTCTAATACGCATATATTTTTTTGAAAATTAGTGGGCGTGCAGTCTTTGAACCAAGGCCCTTTGGGGAAGCCAACATTTGAAACACTGCCGACCAAATCATAGGAATATTGAAAATTCAATTGAGAATGGTTAGGTACTAAATAATAGATCATAAAAAGTCATTCGAATTGAAAAATGATAAAAGAAACCTAGAGATGATTAGAAGGCAAAAAATGTTTTGTTCACAATGCGCTTTATAACTTTTCTACAAAGATACAAATATACAATACATACGTCCAAATATGATAAGTAGGTCAACATTAGGATTTACATAAGTATATCACCGAATTATATTCCCTTTTTTGCTTTTGAGAGCAATTTGGCTACTCCAACTCGTTACGTTAACAGACCACTAAGCACAAGCATGCGTCTCTTCTCATAACTAAGAAGACCTAGAACACACTCCACTACACTGCTCCACTGCGGATTGAAGAAGGGGTTAGTTCCCAACCGATGTATCGGAAGTTTTTATCCAGCCGAAAAGCCTCCGATATGTTTTACGGCTGCCATCTAACGACAACGTCCCGGCCCGACAGCGAGGGCTTAATAAGTTATCTGAAAGTTCCTTTAATTCATGTTCCTTCTTTCTTGCCCCTCAACGCATCGGTGACGCCTTATGTGACGCCTTAGGTGGCTCACTCGCTAATTTGACGGTTATTAACAATAAAAAACTCCCGACTCTTTGGTTCTTCCCTGAACTTTCACCAATTTTACTGGCCTGACTTTAAACAATGCCCGAAGGCTTGCTAGCAAAACAATCAGTACAACCACACCCGCAGCTGGCGAGCCATTGTGTGGTCTTTAATTAGTGGAACTTGTGTAACATTTAATGTAGGTTGTACCTGAAAATTTGCGGTGAGTATTGTCAATTTTTGAGTCATAAATACGAAAAATGCTTCTTGGTTCGTCTGTAAGTTATCTTTAAATTGTAAAGGCTTTATATCTGAGTAACAGTCTCATGACATTCCTTTGGAGAACTTTGGGTTAAAATTCTTACCTCTAACTTTTTCTGTTATTTTAGGTAAGGTTAGAGGTTGTCTAGGAAAAATGGCTACCTAGTACAGCGATAAAACCGCCTATTGAGTTTTATGTTAGTAAAATTTACACTGTATTTTAATACCGTTTGTTGCTTACTTACGCACTTGTTTATTTAATTTATTTATGGTTTAAATATAATATTTTTTTTATTTACAGACAATGCCAATGACAACAAGCAATAATTAAAGAATAATTTGAACCTATGAAACTGGAGAATAACCATACAGAGCTGTGAGCATACGGTAGTATGGAAATAATCCGCAGTCGAAAATTTTCGAATTGCGGTGTCACAAATTAATTCTGTGTGGAAACTGCTGTGTTTCCGTGTCGAACCCCCGGGGGAGCGAGGCATTTGGTCGGCGTCGCGTCGAGGATCCCTCATTAACATGAAAGTTTCGCTACTCTTACAATGTTTCTGTACGTTAGGGTTCTGTATGTTGGATGAGAAGACCATGGATAGTTCAGTCACGAATCTGTGTGGTGGAAATGGGTGTTTTTGAAATGAAAACTTCTATAGCATCGTTGTGATTTGAAAGTCGATGAAACGAAAAAGCGACAGTAAAAAAGACAGACACATTTTAACGTGGGACAAAATGAGATAGGAAGCATTATCTGCCTTCGTGCTCCAAGGTCGGGGTCCTAGAGCAATACCTTTTACGGCTTACGTAAGCAAAGCAAAACATCACTATTTGGATTATCGGTATTCGTTTTTTCACTTTTACCACGCGTGAATTGCACACTTATTAGTTTTTTTTAAGTTATTTGATCTGGAATTTATGTAAACTGTGCATTTTTTTTATGGAGCATGCATCCACCCCTTCCTCTCCGCTCATGACAACTGTGAGCGACAGGTCATGTCAAGTCTTGTTCTGTGTCCAGAACAAGACTCAAATCGGAACAAGGTATAATTTTTGAAAATAAAATTAAATGGTGCGTGCAAGATTTGAACCCAGGCGGTTCAGGAGTCCAACGTTCAACCACTAGGCTATCACTGCTAAACTAGTATTAGGCCGATCACAAAAAGCTTTATATCTATTATAATAAAGATGAAAATACATCGTCCGACGCGGGTCGTCACAGCGTCGGTCTGTCTATGAGTTCAGATTAACATAAAAATTAAAATTGCGTTATAATTAATCGTTTTAATTAAAAACAGAATCAAACGACAAATCATTTGAACGCCATAAGTCATACTGACGAAATTAAACTTTCGTTTCACAGTATTCATTAGGCCGGTGTCAAACGAAGGTTGAAGATAAGTTGTTTCTATCATTGACTTTTCGTTTACCGTTATTGGATTTAGGCCTCTTACACGTGAGAGACAATAGTCGGCCGATTATTATGATTTGCTAAATTTTTACTTCCGTTAACACGTTCGGTGCGAATCACGAATACGTCGTGTTTTTTTCCATATATTACGATCGCCGCAATGAGATGTCATTGCTTAAGCTAAAATATATTATTTTAACTTGAATTTTGAATCTAAATGGGACTCCGCTTTCTTTCATATCTCGGTACTGCCTTTGTTTTCATGAATAGATAGTTTACTACTTAAGTATCATCTGAAACGCAAATAAAAGGAGATTGCTCAAAGTCATTAATAAAATAGACGTTAGGTGAAAACCTTATAAAGGGGAGAGTACAATGGACAGACGGCACTCGAAACATTCGATATTCTGAAAAAGAGGTTATTTTTGCAATATGCGATGGTTTAAATGTCTTTCATTTGAGTTAACAACCGCACAAAGACTGTCTTGTATAAAGGGCCTAAAGAAAAAAATAACGAAATAGGAAACCAAATCGAAATCGGCATAACACATTAGCAGGTCATTAGTCCGTGATTCACCACGGTGACCTGGTCAATTAAAATCGACTAAAACTGTCAGATCCGATGATAAATTTACCCATTCCTTGGGTAACTGCTTTTTGTTTTAGCCGCTCGATTTGTCATGGCGCCTTCGGTTTCCGTCTTTAAGTTTTTTAACTCATTGCTAAAAACATTCTATTTTTTGTATTGGTAAGTATAGGATACAGGGAGACTTATAAGGACTTTTAAAGAACCCTGTGTTCTTATGCCGGAGGCAAAGACACTTTTGGTTGCTGCGGCAGAAGTTAGTTGGTTATTGGTAAGTATAAAGACGACAAAACAGATGTGCCCTCAAAGGTAAGTGAGCACCGCTGCATGGACATTAGTAACCACAGACTACCGACGCGTTGCTAGTTAAAAATGAATCGGATTTTTGTAATAACGATACACGCTCATAGCACCGCAACTAGGATTCTCTGTCGTGCGCTGTGTAGTACAATTACACATGAGTATACCCAGCAGTCGGAGAGTTATGGGTTATGATGATGATGATGATGATATCCAGACCGAGAACAGAAATTTAAACTCATTATTCAGATTTCCGCCTCGCCGCTACAGGCGCACATAAAGGACTTCATGGTCTCACCATCAGGTGGATCGCAGTCAAGCATTATAATTAATAATTTTAAAAATGTGTGAATTGGTAGACCTCACACACCTGTCAGAACATTATGGTTTGCTTACTTCACTGAAGTAATAAAGTAATGTCAATTAATTTCTTCACCATAGAAAATGTCGTCTGTAACAAAGTATTTAAGAATAGGATCACACGAGAAGCCCCGCGTGGCCACGAGCGATACTCGGTAATCTCAGTAAAATTACACGAATTTTCGAAGATCATAATTTGTAAAGGAATTTCAAACATTTGGACCGTCTACGACGATTATTCTAACATTTTTGTTCGACACTACTGTTACCTTTTAACATCTGATAAAAACAGGACATACAGATACACGGGATTTTTAGCGCAATGAAAATCTTATCACATAGATTAAATAAGTAGAGAAAATGCAATCTTACGTTTCTCTTCTTTTCTGTAGGTACATTAAATATATGTATATGTATAAACTTTTCAGTGTGACGTATAACGCTTACATTTCTAACAGTAACAGTAGGTACCTACAATTCCCACTCGAAACGTATGAGAAAAAAACAGAGTGTGGCTGTATTATTCTCTGTAAATTTCTTTGAGCGGCGTTTTCAAAATAGCGGCATTTCCGCCTTCACCGAGCGTGATACTCGTATGTTACAGCTCTTACAATATTACAATGTTTTTGATCTTTTAGGTATTCATTGGTATTTTAGATCTTTTAGCTATGGATTTTTTTCGGATTTATGTGATGATAAAAATATGGAGTAACAAGGGTACAATACCAAATTGTATAAACAGTGTTTTGTTGTTATTGGCTTTTTGAATTGCCTCCCTCTATAAATGAAAATTAAAACAATAGTATTCTCGTGAAAAGTAATGCTTCAAAAATTGCATGGGAATATCCCATTGGATATACCTTCAGCGTGGCCACAGCTCAGTGCTCGTAAGGCCGGCACGCGATTGCACCTATTACACACATTACGTTAGTGTAATTTCAGACATCATCCATCATCTTTTACGTATTAACGTTTGACGACGTATCGGTGTTCAGTGCGGCGTCCTGGATTGTGCCGATACCTTTATTATTTTGATTATACTAGGGATGCTTGCTGGTTAACTTGACAGTTCAGTCTAGTAATAGCATTGATAGCGTGTTTTGTTCTAGATTATTATCTAAGAGAAGAATTTTGATTATTTATGTTAGTTTTTAGTTGGCTATAGGTATTGTGAAGTATGGAATTAGTTTTTTAATCAAACATTATTTAATTTGAGCCTCATTTATTGATTTACAGATTATTTAAAAATTGTATCTATGGGTGGATACAAGTTTGAATTTATTTACAATTTTTATTTGACAAAAGAAAAGCTATTCATTTGTCCACATACAGGTATTTACGTAAAACCTGGTATAGAATATGATGTTAATTTAGCCCAACATTGCAGCAGACACCATAATTATTTAAATATCGTTGACTAACCACTCAAACGTCCGAAAATGTCGAAAAACAATGCCAATAATGCCTTAAACGTCCGCTCGCGAAATCGGTAAAATACCGCGTCGAGCCCCCCATGCCATTATTTATTTAAATTGTATTTTCTGGCAAACCACTGCAGCTACATCTAATTAAAAAATACCTGTATAAAGCTGAAACTACAAGGAATCACTATATAATAAACCTAAAGTACAATTATTAATCCAAAATATATGAATAAAATTATTTTCCTTTCTCAATGTCACAAAAATTACTGGTGAAATTGGTAATAAAATGACTAATTCCATAATTACCCTTACCCTCATACTCGTAAGTATAATGCGTTAAAAAATGACCACAAATGCCCCAAATTCCCCGAAACTGGCTCGGATCTGACCTAAGATCTCCTGATCCGTATATCACAAACTGCTTTATAATTGCACGGTGCACAGACCCCGTGGTTATGAGTCCCACCTCTAAATCTGCCTCAAACATAGTCATTTTCTGTATTTTATTGCTTCTAAATGCATCACACAAAGCTTTGTTTCTTGACTGCAGTGATAAATTTCCAAGTGAATTTCTTCATTTAATTGTAACAGATGTTTCTTTGTATTTGTCTTTTATCACGGATTTTGTAGGATCACGGGCAATTCACGGCTTTTCTTGACTTGATGTTTTAAGAGCAAACTGTGTTGAAGATTTCAGCTGTCTACTTATTTCCGTTTAGGAGAATACGTTAAAGAGCTCGTTAGAGACGTTATAGAGCTCTGTGACAGACAGACAGACAAACGGTGGGGGCATATTAATAGGGCTACGTTTATCACCCTTTGGTTACTGAACACTAAAAACGATGGCTACATTTGTACAGTTCTGTGTCTGGAAAAAATCTATACCCATATTATTTTTTGCATGTTTTATTTCATTATAATAACAATTATTATAGTTTCTCTTCTTCTTCTTCTCCAAAGATATCTTTGGTAAACGATCGTAGTTAATTTTTAGTTTAGCAATAAAGGGTTAAAGTAACTCACTATTATTATTGACGTACGAAGTTGCCCATTTTGTAGGTACAAAAACTTCATAAATTATGCAAATTATTAGATGTTATCACATAATCTTGATCATTATCAGAAATGTTCGACTTTAATCCTCACAACCTATACTTATCTGTGACTAATCATAGATTAAAAATACTTTTTTTATATATTTTCGCGCAAATTGGCCACCACAGCCACCAGTGGCTGGAAACCGCTACTCTTTATAACCCGCTCTCTGCTATGTAGTCGTAATTATTTCGATCATTTTTTATATTAATTTTTATTTAATTAAATAAGTTATTTACGTTGGGAATTTTATGTCGTTAAAATATGCTTTTTACAGGAAATCATTTTTATTAATATTGCAGAATATATAACAGACGTGATCATCACACAATCATCACGTGATCATGTCACATCGTGACAGCACAACAAAAGGCACATACCCTCATGAAAATACGCCAGTGAAAATGGGATTTTGATTATTCTTAGCGTTTCACAAAAAAATAAACAGGTATTGGAGGTATTTAAAATGAAAGTAATTGTTCACATGACAGCTATGTAAATCAATCAAAAAATGTTTCCAATCAAAATAAACGGCCAAATTGACGGTGTCCGGCGCGAGTACCTACGGCAAAACAACGAAGAGTGAAACACGAACGAAATTATTATAATTCGGATAAAGGATCATCTTAACTAATCTGATAATCACTCGATTGACTCAACCATTCCTTTTTTGTTAAAGATATTAATGTTAAGATTTCACGGAATAAAAGGGTTTTTTTTTTCAATGTCTTTATAAGCCTACTTTCTTCGATGACGTCACAACTGGGACATGCCCTACTGTTGCTTGCGTATCTTATTATGTTCGGGGAATTTAAGGTGGTTTGAGGTGGTGTGGTTCACCACATTACCCAAGATTGGAACATAACTTTAATTCCATAGTATTATTGTTAGCTTTCCGTGAAGCCTGCCTCTCCTGTATGAGATCTTTGGAGATAATAGTAAGTACGTTTTTCCTAAATCTTTATATTGAAATAGCATCAAATTCTGAAACTAGAACAATCGGCACTCTAGCGGGTAGGTTCCCACAAATAAATGTTTACAAGACAGGATTTCCTGTATGTTGAACAACGGACAATAAAGGTCTGTACCACCCGGGTAATTTCCGACCCTTCCACACCCTACCACGCTACCACCCTCTTAAAATATTCTATACCTACATGTTTAGGCCGCAGTATCGGACGCCAGTAACAATTATCTCTATCGCACCACTCGTCACAGGTTGACGTTCCATCATCGCCTTGACTAGTGGCAGTCGTCCACCGCCCGCTTTTCGCCACGAACCTGCGGGCTATGAAACGATCTCCATCCGAGGTATTCCCTCCGCGCTACGACGTGGGGTTCTTCAAAAGGTAACCATTTCCTTCAAGGCCGGCAACGCATCTATCTTCGGGTTTTGGTTACCACATTACATCAGGTGGCTCGGTATTTACCTGTTAGTTACATAAAAAAATCTCGTACCATGAGGAGGGTGTTCTAATAAGACAGGATTTTTTGAGAATTTGTCTTACTTGGGTACCGAATAAAAAATCAGCGTTCCAATTTACGTCAACAAGAAGACAAAATAAGGAATAGAAGGAGACGGAAGATGCACCGTGATTTACTCACTTTTATTGTACCAACGAATTTCTCAACAAAAATGCATACAATCTCGTGTCGGGCTCGCGTGTCGGGTCCGTCGCGGCGATCAATCAGGCAAATTATATTGTCTTAGAGATCGCTCCAAATTGACCCGAATCTCTGCATTGCCTGGACTCGACTAAATTGATGTAAAACGACCTGGCCGTTACGAGATTACTCCTCTATCAAGAGAAACAATTATCTATTTATATAGTTACATTCCCCTTGTAACGACGTTCCTTATCCTACTTTGTTATCAATCAAAGACGCAAAGGTAAGTAGTATTTAGATATACAACCAAAATCATTTCGTGTAAAATAGGTAGCCAAGACGCGACCGCTCATAACGAATTTACTCTAAAAAGTAAAACCCTAAGTCTTTGTTAAAAAAAATTTTCACAGAGTAGTTTTTGCTGCGCTTTCTTTTAATATAATAAAATTTGAGCACGAATCCCAAATTTTGATTTATTGAGAACATCAAGATACATCACTCGCTCGGTTTAGTAGAGCTTGATTCACACAATAAACATTTAAGTATGATTTATCGGCATCTCGTAATCGCACAGAACATAATGGTTTCCAGTAAATAGTGTTATTATTTATTAATTTACCATAATCTACTGAGTAGTTACACATTAAACAGATTATTAAGACATAACCATTTATTGCTCTGTACCTACAATAGAAACCTAAGTATTAATAAAACAAAGTACCTAACTATTGAGTCTAGTTTAAGTGTCCGTTCAGAAATTTACCTTAGATAACTTGATAATAGTATTTTCCGATACCATTTATGGTTGTTTGCAAAAATTACTACTTAGGTACAAAATTACTATAATTATTTGTCAATGCAATAAATAATGTTATGTACTTAGATAATATATTATTGGTTGTCGAGCAAGGCATTTTAAGAGTTCGCGACAACTCTTATAACAATGGGAATAGGTATTTATTTAATATCTTTGGGAATAATAATCTTTAATTCTACGATTACTTAATTAAAATGTTAATAGTATGGCCAGGGGAGCTTTTGAATCATCTCAAAACATTACTATCCTATTGTTGGGCTCCGATCTTACTCTCCAGATGTGAGGCCAGGCCATGGTCCATGACGCCGGTAGACTACACACATTTTTTTAGGAATATTAAGGAGAACTGTCAGATGTGTATGTACCTACATTTCCTCACGATGTTTTCCTTCACCAAACGAAGTATAATTAATTCTGATACGAATATAACTTTTGAAATTATACATGCGTTCAGTATTCGATCCCAGGTCCCCTTTTGCGGGAGACGAACATGCTAATTAATTATTGCCTAATAGGAAACTGTTCAAATACCGCGAATTGCAGTTTTGGATCCACTCCGATGACATTTGTATGTTGTATGAAAGTTTCATTCGTCGTGGGGTTTTTCAAAATTTCTAATTTTGTAATTCTTAATTAACTACCTACTTATAATGTCATTGTACTTACTTTCAACAGTTTTAGTAGTAAGCTGATGTAAAATTGTCTCAATGAAAGAAAGGATATCGTGAACAGATTGATCCATATTGAACTTGCGTGATCGTTCCCTCGTTATAGCAATTGTATTCAAATCGATTTGAATAATGCTAATACAATGCACCTGGCATTGGAATATTATCAACGGAAAATCCATTATATTAATCGCCTTTTGTTTTAGATTAGTTTTAACAATAACTTCATTTATAGTTAGGCATTTAAAAAATATTTAATTTATGGCTACTATGGCGTAGGTACCCCTTCCGTCCGGCAGCAGTCCGGCGAGCACGGTCGGCAACAACCGTGCGGCAGCAATCCGGCACCAACCGTCTAATTTGAAAGCGCCCATAGTGTTAACTGTTGTTTCAGATAGCGCCGTTTTCAAGATTCTGGTTAAATGAATCGTAACTTTATTTGCTTTTACATCATTTGCTTCAGTGAAAGAAAATATCGTGTTGTAAGTAACGTAACTCAGAGTTTCCATAACAATTTCGAAGGTGTCGGAAGTCTCGCCGTTTAAATTGTGCTAAATAAAACCCTTACAAAATAATTTAAAACCCAACTGTGGATTCATTCGAAGCAATCGCAACTCCTCTAAAAGTAAAATTTTCACGTCACTGCAGACAAATCGAATAGCGCGAATCATCGAACATCACAGACGTTGAGAAATCGTTGCAAATTGACAATCGAATGCAAAAATTCAAGCATCACTTTTCCCCTCGTGTGCCGCCACCATCTTGGAAATAAAGCTCTTCAACCACTGCAAAGCTCCAACTATTCTTATCTATAACAAGCTTTCCAATTTCCAAAAATCCTTTCTTAGTGCTCACGAGCGTCACGTGAGGAACACATAGTTTCAAGTGAATCCATTGAACAAAATAAAAAGTTACTGTTTATCGCCATAGGGGGGTAATTTCCAAAAATCCTCTCTTACTGCTCCCCTACACTCCCCAAGGAACAAACATACATGCCAAATTTCAGCTTCTTGCGTTCAGTAGTTTCGGCTGTGCGTTGTCGGTCAGTCACTCAGCACTTGTCAGTCACTTGCGAAGTGAGGGGACCCGGGTTCAATTCCTGGCCTGGAAATGTGACAGATTCGATCTCGGGTCATGGGTGTTAGTGATGTGTTATTTGCGTCGTCCAAGCCGCCCGCGACACAGGGAAACCTAGTGCGGAGGGATGAGTGTTAGCGTCGTTGTATTATAGCTTCGTTGGTGGAGCGATGCGTTGTTTCGTTGTGATTTGTAATTCAGATCGCGCTGGATGTGGCAAGTAGCGCGCGGGAGAACGTTTATCTTGTACATTGATACAAATTGAACATTCTACTATGATTTATAAATCCTCAACAAATACAACACACAAAGAATTGTGTTTTGTGGCGAGGAGGTCCTAGATTTTGCTTCGCTGGTATGTTTTTTGGAACGAAGTGCTTATTAATTTTTTTTAATATCTTTTTTTATTACATTCGTGTTTAAATTTTAAACTTCGTGTTAACATGGGGTTGCTTGTGTTGCGCGTGTTATAGATATAACCAAACAAAACATAACAAACAATCTGAATCTCTCGCCTGCATATACACTACTTATTCTGTGCATATACCTATGTCAGCCTTACCTAGGAATCGAACCAGAGACATTCAGAACAAAAGATACTTTCACCAATCAACCCACAGATCTAAAGAGCTGTACGTATTATAATAGCATTAGTTACGTTTGTAAAAGCAGAAAACTGGTCACAAAAAGCACGGTAAAAAACCTCTTCCAACTGTATTGACGCAAGCTACTAATGTAATTAAAACCCTCTTCCAACAGTATTGCCATAAGCTACTAATAAAATTATCCAATCCCAATTATTCGTATTTCTTTCAGCAAGTACGTACAACCACGCTCCAACAACAGCTCCTCAAGCAGCCACGCGTCGTCCATTACGGGTAGGCAGGGGGTAGTTTCGATGGAAGGATAAAAAACAACCAAACACGTGCCAACACTCGATATCACTACTTTATTAATTTTGACAGCTCTGGCTCTTACCATTAGCTTGTTAGGGAATTAATTAGCGTGGGTATAGTGTATCTGTTTTGGGGACGGGGAAAGGTGAATGTTGCCAGGTAATACCGGGTATCAAATGTCCAATACATCCACAGAATGGAAATGAAAGAACACTGTTTACTTTTTAAAATTTACGTTTTTTTATTACCATACCATATTATTCATCATCATCATCATCACAACCCATAACTGTCCCACTGCTGGGCACGGGTCTCCTCTCACAGTGTGAGGGGTATAGGCCATAGTCCACCACGCTGGCCAAGTGCGGATTGGTGGACTTCACGCACCTTTGAGAACATTATGGAGAACTCTCGGGTGTGCAGGTTTCCTCACGATGTTTTCCTTCACCGAAGCAAGTGATAATTAAATATTAATACGCACATAAATTTTGAAAATTAGTGGTGCGTGCGGGGTTTGAACCCGGAACCTCCGGTTCGGCAGTCCAACGTTCAACCACACCGCTATCATTGCTATATATTACCATATTATTAATTTCCGTTTATTTGTTCTCAAGTTGTCTTAGTAGGGTAGTATCTTTTACTGGTAATTTAATTTATACAATTAGGTGCTCATTTCGACCACAAAATTGCTTATTATATGTGGTCCAACAAACGGTTGACAGTAATTCTCTTTTTAAATCAAAACGCCGCGATTGGATTTTGAAGTTTTGAAGTTAGATAGTCCAATTTCAAATAATTATACGAACTCCTGATAATAAATATGTCATGCCCATATTTTTTATTTCTTACTACAACAATGTTACTTAATAAAATTGCAGTAAAGTCTGAAATTGCTAATGTTCTATTAACGACGGTGTCACTGACGACTCATCCTCAGTTTTTTCTCCACTAGTTTCATAAAGATGGAAAACATCGTGAGGAAACTTCCACACCTGAGAGCTCATATTATTCTCAAACGTGTGTGCCATTCTGCAACTGACCAGTGAACATTATCCCCGTCAGCTTTAATCCGGGGACAAATAAAAAAGCAAATCAGTACAAAGCAAACCGACATCAATCAGTCGATCAATATACTAATTGAGACAGCCGCGCTCGCACCGCGCCCGCTGCGACCCCGCTGCGCACACGCAGCGAGATCGCTGCGGGAGTCGCTGCCACTCATGCTATCCTTACCACTTTAAAGAGCCGTAGGTTAATGTGCTGCCTAACTGATGTTTATTAATTAAGAGGATTTCCCTAATACATTAGAACATAAATACTTAGGTAATTAAAAATGCTTGAAAACTTGTACAAGTTCATTCCTAGACAGTACTTTAAAGCCTAGTTTATAATGGTCCTTTTTGCGAAGCGAGGTTACTCGGGTACGATTTCTGGCCAGTGTAGACGTTTATTTGGCAGTTCATATTTATTCTCGGGTCGGTTAGTAATGTCTTATTTTTATTGTCCACGCCACATCCAATAGAGAGTAGATACGAGTGTGTAAAAGTTTATTTATTTAAAAAAACTAAAATTAAAATATTTCGTAAACATCCGTCAACTCGCGCATCTAAACAACAAACACGCCATCATCGCCTCGGTAACGAGCGAAAAAAACAAGATCACAAGCGAACCCTCGCGAGCGACACGGACCCCTAAATTACGGACGCACCGACTGTAATTACGGAACCCCATCCAGTTTTTTACCATCCATATCGGCCACAAATCTAATATAACTAATGACGGGATCGGACTGGTAAAGCACCTATTACTTTGCGTCCCTTGTGTCATAGTGCACGATTTAGTTTTTGTTGCTATATGTTTTTTGTTGCCTATAATAAAATATTGATAACGCTTTGGATAGGTTAGATTCTGCCAATTATTTTTATTCACGTGCTAGATGCATACTATGCGATGCGGGTTTAGGTTGAGGAACTTTTCGTAGATTTTTTGTTTTTTTTTTAACAGAGCAACTCCAATGTCATATCCACTGCACATAAAAAACTTTCAACGATGTCATCAAAATAGCGCAAAAATATTGACAAAACGCAATGACGTTAGCATCTTTCATGTACCTATCTATTACGTGCTATTACTATCTTGTGAAAATGGCGCGAAATGGGTTGTCAAAATATAATTTCAATTGCTATGTTTCAATTGCTATCTATTACGAGAAGAGAAGTCCCTAAAACGTATTTTTAAGAATGCAAGCACGATGGTGTGAGAGATTTAATATACCTACTTAAAATTTACATACTAGAGTACATTACAGTACTAGTACTTAAAGTTTTATTGAAGTAAATGAAACATTAATTGTTGTCAAAGTGAAGAAACTCTTGAATAATAATGAACAATGGTCAATTTTCGACGAAAAGCGAGAGTCCCTGTCTCAGTAAAGAGCTATGTAGAATGTGTACCATAAGGCAACGGACGTCTCACCAATTTCAGTCAATTATCACGTTACATGATTGTGTTCTGAACATACTTAGTAGGTATATGTAACAAAATAGGTATTATGGGGTTGTTAGGGACTCTATTCATTCATGAATGGATGGTTGGATTCATGGTTGATTAAGCCAATACCCCTCTGTCATTCTCATAGTATTTTAAGAATGTGCTAAGTATCTTCATTCGCAGGTGTGGCCACCGTTGTTACACAAAAAAACACTACTTTTTTACATGTTACGTTTGCAAACCAAATAAACATTTTTCATGTAAATAGCTATTTAACGAGCAGCTAGAAACCTGATGGAAAGTGGACCTATGGACGCTGGCAAAACCAGAGGCACGATGCGTTGCGGGCTTAGAAAGGGTTTGGCTCTCAACCACCCAGGTGGAATAGCGGGAATAGGAGTCATTCGGTGAAGCTATAGGGTGGTAGTCAACCAGCCGGGCTAGGTATAGCCCTACCACGAAGAGAAAAGACTGTCTGTCATGTCATACTATTTAATAATTATAATGAAAAAATATTAATATGACTTTGGGCTAGTGTTTATAAATACCTAAAGGTTGTGTTTTTTACTGGGCCGGTATGACAGATATAAAAAGGTTTAAGTAATTCCCTTTTATTCAATTATGTCAATGTCATCCGCATGCAGAAAAATATTTGGGCTTAGAAAAATAGTTGTGACAGAAAATAACTATTCAAATATACTTGTGACATCGCCGATGACGGTAACAATAAGGAAAAAAGTAAGTTACAAGGAACAAAATACCTATTTGGAAGCAAAAGAAAATTGTGACGGGCAAGTTTAGCGGGCTATAGCCGGGTTAAAGACTGGTACCACTGTGGGCACGTGCCTCGGGCCATCACGATAAACGCGGGTCGGCCATACTGTTTCATTGGAGTCTTGGAATATCTTTTATCCTTTTACTAAAAAAGCAAAATAAGTCAAACGCTTATGTGCGGTGTGGGGCTCTATGAACGGTGTGTTGGATAAAATGAAGTGTATGTATTGTCTTAGGCGTACTTTTAAGTTGAATACAAAATACGGCTACTCTGCCACATATCCAATACTATCTCACTTACCTCTTTTTAGCGTCAGCTACGGATGAAGGTAGGTAAGACTGTCGGATCCGCAATGTTGTCCAGATATCTGTTTATTACAGGCTTTGATTCACTTGCAATGTATGTATGTATGTATGTATGTATTCACATAAAACGTGTTTTTAGTTTTTCAAACCATTGATTTATTAGTCTACGCGTTTTAATAATAAGAAAATACAAGATCTATGCGTGGAAGCGTATATCGTTAGTTAGGTTCATTTATTTTATCGTATTATGTTGTAACATGCTATATCAAAGTAAGCTTACGAATACGGTCAGATACTCTTTTAAGAAAAAATAGCAACAGCGCTTTAAATCTACATAGCATCAGCAAGAACGTATTACGGTGATGAGTGAATGAGATGAATAGAATAAATGGAACAAGATATAGTTTAATTGAAGGAACACAGTAATAAATTCCGTAAAAATGAAGGAAGCCTAATAGTTTCTTTTTTTCTTTAATTTTTTTAATTATCGTTAATTGAATCTAGAAAATTCCATATTTGAAAATTAAGACAACAGTAACTCTAATACCTACTACTCGCAACAAACCGGATATACGTTCCCTATCAGGTCAAGGTAACGAACCATCTGCCAATGGTTTAAAACAATTCAATATGTAAGGTATCGCAAAACAAAAGGCAGAAAGGAGCCAGCTCGCTCGTGATGGCTCCGGGCTAGTGCAGCTTACGTACTGCCACTTCGGTAACTTTACGCTACAGTTCGTCATGGTGTAGGGCGCAGAAGGGTTGCTCTGCTTTGATTCGGTCCCTTTCTGCAGATATTTTTAAGCATTACCTTTGACGCGTTCCACTAAGCGATCACAAAGCGCAACATATTACTTTTTCGTTAGACAAAGTGTTGTTTTGAGCGCAGTGCCCCATTACGACCCGTTGCGCAATGGTTATCATCTCGGACTGGACTCTGTACTCGGACCGATTCTGAAGGAGGCGGAAAATGGTGGTAAGGTGTTTTATGCACCTAGCAACCACTCCCTTCTAAACCCGAACTAATCGGTTCTTTCGATCTTCATAAAACAATTCTATGCGAAGGAATGAGATAGCTAATTCATAACAAAACTAAATTTTTTGTCCTGTATCTATCCTCATATACAATACTAAGAATATACGTCATTAAAAATAAATATCGTCACTTCTGCACATCTCCATTATCTATGACCAGCTTTTTCTTGCAGCGACAAACTTGATACAGCAAAAATGACGCACAGAAACATTTGAGTCCTGCGAAATAAGGTCTGAAATATTCAGATTCCCTGTTCACCGTCGAAATATAAAATTGTCGAGGTCAATATTGTAATATTGTAGGCGTGATTTGAATGGCAGGTGTATGATGTGTGTAAGATATTCAATGCAGTTCAGCTGGTTATTAATGTTGGTACATAAAGACTTGATTATAGCGTGGCTGGTTATCCGTGCATACGCTGTACCAGTCGGCTCATTTTAATTGCGTATTATATCTTGGATTATGATTCGTTATACATACACAGACAAGTAGGTACTTATCTTAGGTTTTGTGTGTGTGCGTTATATACACACATTAAAAAAGATGGCATTAATGAATGAATGGTGCGTGTTCGACTTCGTGTTTGACTATGTGCTGTTTGAACTTGTGGTATTGACTGCCAAAGCGCATATTCAAATAAATAATGGTTCATCATCATCATTCCAACCCATAATTAGCCCACTGGTGGGCTCGGGTGTCCTCTAACATTTATTTATTTATTTCATTCACCGAAGCAAGTGATAATAGGCAGTAATTTTTATTAGTGCAGATTTCGAACCCAGACCACTTGTTCTGGCGTCTGTTCAGTTATGACACTTGAGAAAAAAATGCAAATTACAGGTAGGTAAAGTACGGCCGGCAGTTCTAGACCGCTCTGAATTTTGTTCGGATCGCTGCGCAAAAGTCAATTTTAGGGTCGAAAGGGTGGCAAGACGCGCGGGGTGTCACTTTGAGCATTGTTTGTTCCAGTCACACGCTCAGTGTTCGTGTCGCTATCTCTCTCTAAAGTACAATACCTGCGCACTATATCCGAAAGCCTAACTTCAGAGCGGCCTAGAACCATCGGCCGTACTATAGGTACCTCCTTCCAAACAAAGAAATTGATATAATAATAATATTATTATTATTATATTTTCCCCACTGCTTTCCCGTTCCCGAAACTTTACACGTAAAGACCGTAAACTTTGAGCTACAAACAAGTACAACTTGTATTTTATGTGAAATTATAGTTTGGTTAATTTATTCACCCTTTGCTAACCACTCACTCTATACAAACAAAACGTTTAAAACACATGAGCGATAAAGAACTCATTTACACGCTTTATTAACCATGAAATGGAACGTAGATCATTAATTTGACAACTCTATTTAAAAAATAAAAGGAACCGAAAAGCAACTTTATTGCATGTAATTTAAGTCTATATAAAAATAGTGAAAACGAATCTATTTTTTATCTGTATCAAATAGGCGGTAATTTGAACAAATGTCACTCGCCGCAGCCGGTGCTAAATTGGCCAATGTAATGGAGCTGTCAGATTTTTTGGGGGGATAAGAAATAATTACAGTTATTTTACTTCCATTACTATTTTATGCTTGCTTAATATTAAAGAAGGCATTTATATATCTTAGCCTAGGAACCTATAGCAATGTTAATATTGGCTATATTGTGGCTCAAATTTTATTGATAAATGAACCAAGCAATAAGTTATTTTGAGAGTTCGGTAATTTAGATGAACAGTAATTTTAATATAAGTAAACACAGTAAAAATATTCTTGTCTGGAAACATTGAATTACATAGGTATATTATAACTTCCTTATCATTGTGGTCAAAGTATGTCTTTAAAATTTACTCGTCAGTCCTTACTGGGTTATAGTTTTTCAGCAGTCTCTACCGTAACTGCAACGTTATAATTATTTAGAAGTAGAAACGAGTACCTACCTATCTATATTTGTTTAATAAAATGTAGTTGTATTGGTTACAACTATATTATTATAGATTAGCTGGAGAAGATAGACTGTCCTTGCGTGGACCTGCATTGACATGTTAAACAAAATTGTCTGAATAAGAGTAGGTAAGTACTAATAGGTTATGCACGGTAGTTACGCACTTTCTAGTGCTTGGTTTTTGCAGATTTAAAATCTTGGGAAAATAGCATCTGGGGATTTCAACATAAATTAGTCCTGTTTTAAATGAAATAAACACAAAAAATTCTATCGCAATGACGAAAAGAAGAAAAACGAATTTCGTGGCATAATTACAACAATTAGTAATAACCACAGATGAAAGTGGATATTAATTCTTAATTTAAATGACGCTATCTTTGACTAAACGAACAAGGGACCAAACTCATTTCGCGCCCAATTTAAGACAGATTAAAAACAAAATTCTATCAGAATGCATTCGGGTTTTAATAGGGTTGTAAATTATCTGTGTCGACTACGCTGAGCCTTGTCGATGAAGTATTACTAGTAAATCGGTAATAAAAATGTTAAAGTAATTTAGATGATTTATCGCAGCAGTGTTAGTATATAGCATTAGATAGTGCCTAAAATTTAATTCTATAAAATTATTTTTAGCTTAATTGTACAAATCTATGACTTCTGAATTACTGGAATTATTCAAATGGATATAATATAAATAAATTATTCATTTCCAAATGCATAATTCCAAAATGATATTGTACATAGTTAAACATACATTAAAACAGTGATGTCACGTATATAATGATAATGATAATTTATTTGCGAAAATGTGGTCGTCCGTTTGTAATTTCATTTAAGTATAAACAGATACTCACATGTATGTTATGGTAAAATATACCTAGTTTTTTTTTTTGATAAAAATGTTTAACACTAGCAGCCCTAACGGGACCGCGTCAGTGCGCTGACATATTGAAAACCACCCCACTGTAGTGACATCTCTTTTGTGCCACACAAGGGCAGACGATAGTCTCTTAATAACAACAGCTAACAGGACTAACTGTCACTAACAGTCCCTGTCCTCAATCTTACTAACAAGCCCTCATTCTTACTAACAAACTAACCAACTAATGTTCTAACACCGTCTACTAACCGAACTAACTATTCTCGTCCTCATTTGAGTCTTGTTATAGGTCGGTCACAGTTGTCATGGACGGCAGCGGAAGGTGGTGCTGCATGCTCGTTTGCTACCTTAATTCCATAAAAAAACAGGGTAAAGTATACATTACATGTGCAAAAAAAAATATCTCGTATTCAGAAGGGTATTCGTATTCAACATCTACATCGAAGACTTCATCTCCACTTACCATCAGATGGGAAAGTTGTTAAGACCTACCATATCCCAATAAAAAAAGGGAATTTGGCACCTATCAACTAAGATACGATTCGTTGCCGTTACAAAGCTGATAAGGTGTGTTGACATAGGTATAAAGGTATTGTATTAATTTAATGGCTAGAGGCAATGCGATGCCGAATCAATTCCGAGATGACAAGCGTGCGCCAATCCTATTTGTAACTTACGATACTCAAATGAATAAATAGTTCTGAGCTTAAACCGTTACGGGTCAATAAAACCATATTTATTGTAGAGCTAAATTTGTGAGTTATAGCTCATAATACCATTACAAGGTAAGGGCAGAGTTCACAACGCACATTGCTGGCAGGCATCGCATTGCTTGATCGATGTCTCTCTTCACGTAAACGTTAATTCCAATTTGCATTATATTTCCTGAATTTCTTCTTGTTCTTAATTCGTCGATATTTTGGAGTCAATGTGAATCGAGGACATAACATGGCTAGTTTAAGTAGGTACTCGTAATATCAAAGGTTAAAATCCATAAATTGATTACAATATGTTATTAGAATAAGGAAAATGTTAAATAAAGTTTGATACCACAAATACTTCAATTAATTTTTTTTTTAAATAAGTGAATGAATGAACTAATTTTATTTGTGTTTGAAAAAAAAGTAAAAATGTTTGTTTTATCAAAAAAGCTGCCATTTTAGAACTTGAATTTGAACGGATTAAATCATAAGTACTTGTTTACATAAGTAATATCAAATAATTATGAGGAGACCTGTGCCCTGTAGGGCAGGTCATTAACGTAGGGTAAGTAGGTCATTAAGGCTAGGCGTATGCTGGAATGCAGGCGACGCAGTACAGCAAATCACAGATCAGTACACCTCAGGGCACCTCAGGTCACTACCAACTAGCATTTTCAAGTCGGCAACCTGTTGGTTCCCTAAAGTCACTTGCTACATAGCGGCCAGTAAAGAAAGATATCGGCAGTGAATTAATTTCACAACTCTGTAGCTCGGATGAATGGTCATTACCATGTTTGTAAGACGTTTGTCGTATAGCTAGCTACAAGCGATGTTTATAATAATAATACTTTATTTCAGACAATGTAGGTACATGTATTTCATATACAGAACAGACCTCATAAAATCCTTACAGACTAACATACATAATAATATAAACTTATAACTACGGTTCATTTTAGCGGCGACGTGAAGCGCGGGTCTGCTGATCTTCGGGGGTGGTCGACGTCCGCGGAACTTTAAACACGACCCCTTTCGGCCACAGCTTCAGGATGGTCGACTGGTGTTCGGTCAGGGCGCGGACTATGAACGAAGTTAACTTCACTGCGTTACGAATCTCCAACTTCTTGAAAAACAGCCCGAGCTTCTACTTAAATAACTTATTTATTTATTAAAATTAAAATAAGCAAATTAATTTATCTCCAAATACCTACTTCACAAACGTATTAGGAACGCGACGATAACGAAACGAAGGTTGAATTTTCACCGATAACGTGTCGGGGATACCTTTGATGTTACTGATTTAAACTCATCATCATCATCATCGCAACCTATAACTGTCCCACTGCTGGACTCGGGTCTCCCCTCACAATGAGGGGTATAGACACGCTGGCCCAGTATGTATGTACAATTGTACACATTGGCGGGCATTAAAACTAAAAGATATAAATATATTAAGCAGTCGGACAAGTGTCTTGCAGTATAAGAGTAGGAGACCTGGTAGGCAGATAAGTTAAGCCCCGCCCAGCAAGGTGCATTGCAGGCTATAATTATGTACCGACTGCACATATGTACTCCGGGGCTATAATTATGTACTAAGCGTGTATGTGCTATCCGAGTCTATCATGGCAGATCGAATCGCCAATTATGGAGATTAATGCCGCGTTGTATTAGATCTAAGTGGAATGCCAAGATAATTATGATACTGTACGTTATTATGTAAATGCCGACAAACCAACAGACAGGCGACACGAGCCACCTGGGGTCCACGTCTGCTAATTTGTAAAACCTTCAATTGCATCGTGTCGGAATAATTTGACACATTTGGTATCCGAAATATGTGTAAATGTTCCGACACGCAGTTGAAGCATTTCTAAATTACTAGTGGACACGCCCTCGCTTCGCTTCGGGAAACTTGTTCTTTATGTTTACGAATATTAAATATTTTCCATTTTGGCAACATTTTTAATTGATGCTCCGTTATAATCAGCCATGAGAATATACGTGAACTAAGTAATGTTTTTATGTACCTTTTGTAAGCAGTGATAGCCGTGTGGTTGAACGTTGGACTGCCGAACCGGAGGGTCCGGGTTCAAACCTGGGCATTTTCAAAAATTATGTGCGTATTTAAATTTAATTATCACTTGCTTCGTTGAAGGAAAACATCGTGAGGAAACCTGCACACCTGAGAGTTCTCCATAACGGTCTCAAAGGTGTGTGAAGTCCACCAATCCGCACTTGGCCAGCGTGGTGGACTATACCCCTCACACTGTGAGAGGAGACCCGTGCCCAGCAGTGGGACAGTTATGGGTTGTGATGATGATGATGATGACCTTGATCACCTGATACCTGGAAATTGACCGTTTGACCAAGCTAGCAGGTAGGCATACGATCGTAGTACTTACTAACACTACCCAATCGTCCACATTTCGTCCGTCAGAAAGCACGTGACGTCTGGTGGCCCTGGGATCTTGCTCTATAATACCTACTTCAAATTATTCTTCGAAAATTTTCAGTGTCGTTACTTTTTACGTAAAGTTCGAATACTTTTACAATTATAAATGTAGAGTAATTAATTCTGGTAATATGAAATCCAAAAAACAGTTTTAAGAAATACTAATGGACCTAAATTAATGAAAAAGCTAGGAAACGCATGAGTAAAAGCCGCATCCACATAGGTTAAGCCGTTTCTGAAAATAGCGAAAGCAAACGCACAAACAAGCAAATGAACTCAAATCATTGTTACAAGATGTCTATAAAAACCTCTCAAGTTATTTCCGAATATCAGTAAGTTCAGTAACTCGAATGCATTACCAATTACCATTGTAACCAAAACCTTACCACCCACAAACCCGCGCCCTAACTTTAAATAAAACATAGTTACTTACTTAGTCACTTACCAACCATTTAGTTAAACACATCGTGAGCGACCGTCGGCGTCGTGAGCGGTATGTCATCTGAACAGCGGCTGATCAGCTATCATTATCCCGGGGGGAATAAATCATTCGCCGTGCCAATCATATCTGGTTTCCTTATCTTAGAGCAATAAGGTCTATTTTACTTGCAATTTATTAGTATTTAAATAAAAGCTGTTTTGAATATTGCAACATTTTATTTTGTACCACAGTCACCGTCGCTTCGCTTCGGGAAACTTATTCCTTATGTTTGCAAAGATTTATTACCTATTCAGAATCACATGTTACCTACATCCCTATTACGCCATCTATAACGCTTATATGATTAAAACGTGTTTTCTCGTGATAATGAGATATTTTTCCGAGAAAAAAGTAGCCTAAGTCATTCTCCAGCCCTTGAACTATCTCTATACCAAAAATCACATTGTGCTCATCTGTTGCTCTGTTTTGACTTGAAAGACGGACAAACAAACACACACACTTTCGCATTTATAATATTATATATTTATTTTTATTTTATTTATTTTTATTAATATTATAATTATGGATGGATTCTTGTGCTTATTTTAAAAACAAAGACACAATCATCTGGTCTATGGTAATAGCAGACGAACATTATGGTAATAGTAAAATGTCATAGTAGAAGGATTCCCATCTTTGCCGAAGTATGAGTGCGGTAGCGTTTGGTTGTTTTTATGAGGATACAGTAAACAGGTGTACAAATCATACAAATAGCTAATTTAGTTTTCCAAGTAGGTTGTAGTAATCTACACTTCCTTTGATTAAAGAAACCTTTTATAATTCCTAACGTTTACAATAAACTCTTCCCCGAAACTTGTTTACATTGTTATGTAATCCAGAGACGTAGCATTTCCAGTTTAATTAATATTACTTAGTACTAAACATTATTTTCTCACATCGAACCCACTCGCAAAATGCAACATTCGAAACATTAATTAGTGTGTGTTCCCACAACATTGCGTAGCAATCTTGGAAATGTACTAATTTGCTAAATTACTGCGCTCCGTGCCATCTAGTACGGTAGTGCTGATTGCCGCGCTGCCGCCCGTCCCTACCGGTGCGCACAATTCGCTTCTAATTGAGCATTATTCCGCATTGTCTCGAGGCGGTCATGACTAGCCGACACACGACCCCTCCCGGCAACTACTACAAAATAAGAGCGTTTATTTAAAAACGTACGCAACCCCGCGTAATTTCACTCATTCCGTGAAATTCCAATCTGAAACACGAGTGAATCGTGCTGAAATTTCCGATCCTGAGGTCGCCTTAGGCGCGGCGTAATTAGATACGTTGATTTATTATTACGAGATTGTTTTGGGCCCGACGTGTGAACTGCTGGTAAGTGCGTTCACGAAATATCGTGACACGCATCCTCATCATCGTTTAGGTGCTATTAATACGGATATGACCCCTTCTAATCGTCGACTGATTACTAGAACATCGAACAGTCCAAATAATGTAAATAAGTCAACACGATTTGTCCCAAATTAAAAAACAAAAAAACACTGCGAGTTAACGAAAAGTTTTTATAATAAAAACACATAAATTCAATGACACATTGCAATACGGCATTATCTGTAACGATTTCGCAAAACTAACCACGGAATCGCGTTCGCTTTTATTTGCGTGAATTCACCGCGGTCTCTCATTGTTCCTGGCCGGTGTGTGTGTATGTGTGTGTGTGTGTGTGTGTATTTTTGTGTTTATATCCCCTTTGTTGAACACAAAGGTTGGCAGTTTTGATTGTGAACGTCACGGTGTTCTTGATGCCTAGGTGCTGTAGGGTGATTACTGGAAATTACATTTATTTCGACGAGTGACTAGTGACCGAATACTACAATAGTAGTTAACAGGTAGTAGAGCCTAGAGTTCGCCCGGGGTAGTATTACTGCCGACACGGTACTTTGTACCATTTCTACCGTGTAATAATTGTTTTAACAGAAATTGTGTTCCGGTTAGAAAGATGTAGAGCCGGATACACTTTTTAGAGGCGACCATCACAGTCCTCAAGGGTAACAACACGACCGTGACCGAATTAGAACGAGACTCTTACTAACAATTACTAACTGGACTATTACTTTTCGATTTTTTGATAACACTAAAACTCAATAGCTAGGAAAATTTTTTGTTTTTTTTTTCTCTTTTAAAATTAACAAAGGGTACCCTTTCACGACGTTCGTTATTGACAAACTACGATTTAAATATAATTGTGTGCTGAGTGAGGACTTTTGAGCATCTTCTAAAACCTACTAACTTTTTTCCTTCTCATTTACTTGCACCGAGGCGACAGGTCTAAAATTCAGAGCGACTTGTGCCTTTATAACTTACATACTTTTATAAATTATTTATTTATCCAATATCGTAATGTTTTTGATTGGATGCTACATACTTCATTTCACATGAATGGCATTTAATTCACGCGAGGCCGATGGCTAGGTAATAATATGCGGTACTAACTCTGTGTGGTTTTGTTTGAGGATATTTTTCGTGGTCGGGAGCGAGCCGCGGGCGCGGATATTTCGAAATAATAATTAAGAGGATACATTTATTATGCCGCGCGCATATGTAATGCGGGAAGAGATAAGATTGTACAGGATGTTGTATGATTAAATTAAAAAAAGATTGTAAGGTTCTGAACTATTTTCAATAATGAATGAGTGAACATGTATTTGCTATAACGGTTACATGTTATTATTACAATAATTGTATATTTCTATTCACAATCAGCCTTAGTGTTATGGCATGCAACATGTTACAGTTGATATGTCAGCCTAATTAATAAATATGTATAACATTTACTTAAGTTAGGATTTAGTCGTTTCGAGTTATAGACAAATTTGTTGTTTCTTTGCAAAGTTTGTGAATCATTACAAATTCCCGCTTTTTAATTAATTAAATTCTAATATTTACTTCTGTCTATAGCATCTCTTTCGTGTCGTATTCGTTAAAGAGTGCAACTGATTCCCGAATGACAGAAAACAATTTATTTATACCTTCTATACTAATGCTCATGCATACGTGTTACGTGGGACTCACTGGGTGAAGCCTTCCCCATTACACACCACCTGGTGCTGGCTTTGGCCATGCGGCCTTTAAGCCTTCATCGATGGTGACCCCGCTTGGAGGGGCGGGGCGCGGATCGTCAACTCGTTGTGTGTGTGTGTGTGTGTGTGTGTGTGTGTGTGTGTGTGTGTGTGTGTGTGTGTGTTTGTGTAATATATAAGTAATACATAAGTAATAGAACAAAAGGCGATGCATTCTCTGCCAGGCAAACTCAGGGCAGTGGGAGAAAGACAACTGCTATCTCGGAGTTATGAATCGCGGCTAAAAATAACGAAGGACAAATCGGGATCACCCTGTAGAGCGGCGTGGCGTAGCAGCAGCTGCAGCGGCCGCCGCGGGCCGCAGCGCGGTATACCACCGCTGCACCGGACTGCACCCATTTAAAACTGATGTACACTGCACGTATACAGCTACACCGGCTACACGGACACTTTACGACTCCGTGATTGGTTGGCTTAGTGCGTGGCAGGTGGAACAGGCTCTGTACAATGTACATATATCGATCGACTAGATAATTATTAGTTCTTATTAAACGCACTTGAAGGAGTATAAAAAATAGAGGATTAAAGGTGTTGTACACTCACGCGAGACTGCTAGCCGAGTCGAGAGTGTACTTGGTAGCGTTCGCTTCGCCTCGTGATGTCTCGGGGTGTCTCGCCTGCTCTCGCTCCCATGACGTCTTGTCCGAGGCGTCTCGGACGAGACATAGCGAGTGCTCTCGCACTAGAGTGTACAACCACTATACATCCGCTAAAAAGACCCAAGTTGAGCCCAGGGACAGTAGCATTTGTCAAAGGTTGCAAGAAGAAGAAAATTATACAATATATTACAAATACTCTTTATTGTTTATATTAAACTCTTCATCAGTTTTAACAGAAATAACAAGATATTATAATAAGAAAACAATGCTAACCAGCAATTTCTTAGAGACAACCTAAATAGGGTCGAGTTAATAGGGGACAAAGATTTTAGTGACAAAGATTATTAGTGATGTGTTATTTGTGTCATGCCACCCGCGACACAGGGAATCCTAGTGCGGGGGTAAGAATGTGTTAGCGTTTATTTACTATTAGTTTATTATATATAACGATACACACACACGGACTACACACAAGACAGTAACACACACCTAGAACGAGAAAAGAAATATAATATCATCATTCAAATTTCTGCCTCGCTGGGAATCGAACCCAGGACCATTTGGGCGATGATAACCATTGCATCATACAGGTCTTCGCATAAGCTACTATAAATGAGTGTATCCATTCAAAAGCGTAATACTTTCGAAATAGTATGGAGGTCGGAGTCTGCGCAGGCATTTAGTGAAGCGCCCGGCTCTAGAACAATCGCCCGCTACGAAAGGGAAAGGGTTGGTTAACCCTTCAGCGGCCATAGAGCGTAGTGGTGGATAGACAGGATTTATAATAAAATGGCTTGTTTTGATGTCGCAGAAAAAAGTTTCCTTGAGTAGTTTTGTATCTTGTTTGGATATCCTTGGGATAGTGGTTTTGAATTAGCGTTTATTTCTGTTTTTAAAGAAATATTTTGACTTTCAGTTTAAGATAACGCTACACACTCATAGGATTCCGTAGATACCCTAGCCAACACACAAATACGAGAACATATTTATGTCCAGATCAGGAACGGAAAGGATCCATTTTTTCTTCCATACAACCGTGGCCCAAACATGTACCTTGTGTACCTTGATGTATTTTGGTATAAAAAAATACGCTGAATTAAAAAAAAAAATTAATCAGAATTTATTATTCATTTGTACCACTCAAAATTATCGTTCAAAGATATAATTAAGCGGCAACACAATTATTGTTCATGGCAATAATATACTTTTAATGTTACGTATTTTATTCTCGGATCTAATAAAAAAAGGAGGACTGATCGGCTTATACAGGTGTAAAAACATAGAAAATGATTATTTTGTAACCAATTAATTAAGATCACATATAAATACATTCAAATATGTAAAATGCTGGCTAAAAGACCACTAGCCAAGCCGATAAACCATAGATTTAGTACTTAATCTATGCGATAAACAAATGTGAACTGTCATCGATGCCGCGATTGACATGTCAACGTTCTCTTGTTTATTCCGTTTCTGTGTTTCGTTTGATTCGCGTCTCTGGAGTGTCACTTTGATAGTTGTCAAATCAGGACAATGCACGTTTTATTGAACGCAGTTTATGATATTTTAATATATATTTTTTCACGATTCAAATGCAATTTAAAATATTTAGATTATAGATTCCATTTCTACACAATTTAAGAATTTTTTTGGTATAACTTGTACCTCGGTACATACTTGGGCCAAAAACTGAAGGTCTCCTTTTAATTTATTATTTCTCCGCCTGGCTGGGGTT
Source organism: Ochlodes sylvanus (assembly GCA_905404295.2). NCBI lineage: Eukaryota > Metazoa > Arthropoda > Insecta > Lepidoptera > Hesperiidae > Ochlodes > Ochlodes sylvanus. The sequence continues at coordinate 5,050,042 of FR990149.1, forward strand.
TGAACCCAGGACCTTTTGAACGGCGCCGGCGCGGCGGTCCAGAATGGTAGTCATTGCGCCATACGGGTTCTCAATCTGCAATTAATACAGTAGGTTACCATACGTAGGTACCATAGGTTACCATACGTAACAGAGTAATGTGTGTACCGTACGGAAACAGAACTCAGCAGTTTTTTACGATCAACAGGGTCATCGGTAATGACGTAAACATTCGAAGCGAAAGAAAATCTGATTTTTTTTACAACCCGTTTAGGTTTTAGCCAGCAACGCGTAGAGGATGCCTTAGGGTTATTGACGGACATTGGCGATGGTGACTATTTAACATCAATTAACTTGTCTGCTCGTATCTCAGCTATTGACATAAAAATAGGCAATAACTAAATGTTTATATTATACATTGTCACCAAAATATTCCACATTCATTCCGTCTACTCAGACACTTAGAGCCATATTTATTACTATTATTTATGAATAGACTACACTTTAAAATAGTCTTTATATTTGTCGTCAGCATTGTTGTGTTGTCAACAGCATCTTGTGGCCCGATTTTAATGTATAAATTCAACTGCTCAATTCTACAACGTTACTAAATCTATAACAGTATAGTTGAGGTAACCCTCGGCTGGCCCGATCAATACGTGGCTCGGCTCCCTGGCCCTCTGATTATAATGTATAACTCATTGTGAGGATAACAATGGCTCCTTACTATTTAGTTTTGCGTAGATCATGTTGAAATTGGGCGTAGTACTTTACCTCGTAATGATAACCTTTAAAGTTATCTTGGGAAAAGGCGTACTTTTGTTCATTATGATAACCTTCATGTTTACCTAGGGAGATCTAGGATCGAATCTAGGATCGTCAGAGATGTTATTGTATCTTCAAGTATCTCTACAAATATTATGAACGCGCAAGTAAATTTGTCTGTTTGTCTTATACCTTTCACACAATCCGCTTATCCGATTTGGATGAATAGATAGTTTTAAGACACCGGAAAGGAATTTTTTTTACCCGAATAGCTAAGGTTGTCTATTGGGATAATTCTAACGGTACTTCGTCGTTTTGCCACTCCCACACGGATCCTCGAGCAAATACTAGTTTATTAAAATGATCTGTCGCATATCTGCCCCGGCCGGGAATCCAACCCGGGACCCCTCGCTTCGTACACTGTCCATTAGCTTAGAATATAAAGATAGCACGTAATTATACCGAGGAAACTTAGGAACCTTATAGCAAATATCGTAAAAGTCTACCTGTCAATTGTTTTTTTATCGATCATTGCCAATTTGTTGCCATGGCAACGTATTAAATCACTCGCCGGGTCATTAGCGCCCTTCAAACAGTTGCCTTGATAACCTACCAAGGCAAGCGCAAAGTTGTTTGATGATGCACCAACTAGCCGCTCTATCCTGATATGTATGCCATGAAAAATGATCTTTATTACATTGGACTAAAGTCTCTTTTAATATTTTTGACAGGTCAGGGTAAAGTGGGGATTGTAAAGGTGATTGTTCACGCCCATTGGACAGAGAAATGAAAAGTCTCAAGTGTATGGAGCTCAACTCGATTTCAAGTTTTCATAAAGATCGTTAGCGTGCAAATTGTCAGTTTTATGAAGTAATGGAGGATAAGGATTTGAGATAAGTATATGACGAGCTTAAATAAGTCTTAGGTCAAGCTAAACTAGCAGAAAAGTTGCTAAGAAAAGTTATTTCTTGCACATACGGCCATTAAATCTGTTACTTGCAATGTCATTCCGACTTAATCAATTTTTAATTAATTATTTAATCAATTTCTTTATATTAAGAGGAAATGCTACGGGTCATTTTTCCATACAAACGTTCTCGACTAATCCCTCGCTGGTTTTTGACTCTAGATCAATAATTTTTTCACACAAGAATAATATCATCATTATCTATGTCGGTACGTTTTGATTTTTTTGATATTTTTGTTTTCAAAAGTTTGAGGCTACTTCAAACAGCGCTTAAAACGGCCAAATAAATATGCCGCCAACAAACGCCTAGTACACAAATTGTATAACAATTAGCACAAAAAGCTGAACGGTCCGACAAAGAATATCTCCTTCCCATTCAATTTCCAAAATTTCGTTAAGATTGCTTTAGTTTTAGCGGGGGGATTAGTCGAGAACGGAACCTCGATTTTGATGATTTTTGCCTCGGGTTTTTACACGGAGCTGCAGTTGTCCCTATCGCACTGACATACAGCGCGACAGAGATATTGAGTGAAAAAATCCCAAATTTGAAAAAGGGTTCGCGTGGTATTTCCTCTTAAGCTTATTATAGATCTTCGAGAAGTGATAGGCTTAGCAAAGAAGCATGCAGCACCAGTAGCACCACCCTTCCGCTGCCGTTGTGACAACTGTGACCGACACGGAACAAGACTCAAACCTGGACTAGGATGGTCAGTCCAGTGAGCAGAGTACCGTTAGTTGGTCCGTTCGTTAGTAGGTATCAGGACTGGAACAGGGACTATTAGTGATAGTTAGTTGAAATGGAATTGGAATGGATTAAAAATTCAAAATATGAACCTAATCCTGATATGGAAACGAGCACTTAACGATGCTTCATAATCGATACGGTTGTGATGTTGTGGTAGTGGCTATGTACCACGAGGTAACCATCAGCTCCTTGTCAGCTTACTGTATTACAGTGATGACAAATTAACAGGGAAGACAACTTAAAAAACCCTAAAGTAACTAACTCTAAGGTATTTTAAGAGTGTTCCGCTTATATGACGTGAGGACTTTAAAAAAAGGTAAAAAATGCTCTCGTTTTGGGGTTTCATTGGCGAGTTTCTAATATTGATCATGGCAAAGGCGACAGTGATCGCTTACCATCAGGTGACCGGACTCTTTCATCAACCCTTCAGGCTATAAAAAATATTATCCTGACATCATCTTTAACCATTTGATCACTATCACCCCCTTTAGGGGTAACTGAGCGTGACTAAAGACTATTCCATTATCACTCAAATGCAGTTGAGGGTTGGCGCGAATTTAAATATTGAGAATTTTAATGTTTGGGGAATTGTTTGCAGTTATCGTAAAATCGGAACTACGTAACAACGAAGTATGGCTGGCTCTTAATGAATAGTTGAAAAACTATAAAGACATAAATCCCCCACTGTTGGGCTCAGGTCGTCTCTCACGGATTCACGGTTCTCCATGGGTTGACCACTAACCCCACCACCAATCCGCTGGCGCAGCGTGGTGGAGTATGCTCTAGGCCTCCTTAGGTATGACGAGAGACCCGTGCTCAATAGTGGGCCTTTAATGGGTTGAAGCCAATGTACAGATAGCAAGTTACATTTTTGTTATTATGTACTTACAGTTTTTCAAAGTAAAGCAATGGATTACTGGATTATACTAAAAGCAACTCTAAAGTACTTTACAAATAAAACACTAAACCATTTCCAATTAAAGCGAGAATAACTCCCGACCTCTGAAGCACCCTCTCTAACAAACTGCAGAGAGAGTTTTCCGATCTAATAATGCGAGCACCGCCGGTAGTGTCGGCTGCCCGTTACGAATTTCCGCCAGGATATATATCTGTAGACTTTGTAGTTCAGGTGAACGTAATAGGTCTGGGTTCAATTTGTGGTGTCTTGTGCAGGATTTTAGGCATGTGCTCAAACTGTCTGAGTAAAGTTGTCCCGCGGAGACACAGTCTTTTCTTACAATGTCCAAGACAAATTAATAGGTATGCAAGTTTTCTCGTTATGATTATTTTTATTGCTTGTGGATGCGGTTACAATTTTTTAGACACAACCGTCTTAGTCCTTAAGTGTAGCTACACATCTGTGACCGAATTAGAACGAGACTGTTACTATCAATTACTAACTGGACTATTACTAACAACAACTGACAGGACAATCTATCACAACAATCCTTGTCCTAGTCCTCATACGTACCATCAAACTGGCCAAATAACATTTAATAACACCCTGTGCTAAATGCGCAAATTACGGGGGAATGCAGGTTTCAGCTGGACCCAACCATGTGGTTATCAAGTAGTCGAATCTGGGACGAATATTTGTGTTGCATGGACCTGTCCAACCACACCTCTAAAGTAAGTACCAAATCTCTATGTGAAAATGTACCAGGCTAGTCTGTGGAAATGGGGGAATCTGACGCGAGACTCCACTTGGTAGCCGACCCTTGCGTTATAGAAACTCTGAAATGTCATATGAACACAACGGATCCATTTATTCACAGCATTTAAGTACTTAATATAACAACCGACACAAAAAAACGGAAACGCTGTAATGTTACCAAAAAAATAGAAAATGTTCACAACAGCCGATGAAATGAGATTTCAAAACATAATGTATGAAAATAGGGTTAATTTCAACACCGTAGAAAATTTTCTATTATTCGTAGAGCCACGAGACATGAACCATTCGACGCGGATTTTTTTTCTGATTCCGAATCTGCAATAAAAAATTGTCATAGCGTCGATAAGTACCAAGTTTAACCAAAACCTCAAGTCCTCTAACAGACTTTCCCAATAAAAAGGCAACGTGGAAAAAACGCAGTGTACCAAATAAGATCAATGCGAGAACTAACAAGGTGAGTAACTTCGTCTTGGAGCGAGTTTCCCGATCAAATAAACTAACGGCAAGGTTGCCGTCCTTCGGCGCCGCTGCAAATTGTGATTTCCGCTTGGACGCGCAGCGCCGCCTGACGAGACCCTATCTTCTTACCAGGACTAATAACTTCCTTCAGAATATCTCTTATACATAAAATTCTCGTGTCACAATGATAGTAACCATACTCCTCCGAAACGGCTTGACCGATTTTTATGAAAATTTATATGCATATTCAGTAGGTCTGAGAATCGGCTACTATCTATTTTTCATACCCCTACGTGATATATGTATAAGTGATAATGGTTGTCCACCCCTGAAATTTTATTTTTATTTTTTGGACAATTTTTTTTTTGGACTTTTTTATGGCGTGGCATAAAAAAATACACAAATAATCCCAAATTTTCACTTCCCTCTCCCCACCCCTCTAAAAATCGTTCACTACAAGTAATCTATATGGCAGAACAACGTTCCCTGGGTCAGCTAGTATCTATATAAACTAAACAATCCTCACTCACTCACTATTTAAACACGAAATCTCAAGAACTACTTAACCATTGAACGTTTTGTTAATACGGCGACTATGAAGTCATTTCTGGGGTTAGCGGGAACACAGACAGACCGATGTCTCTCTGGTATCTGAGGTGTATCTGGTCGTATAATTACTATTTTGGAAAAAATCATTAAACTTGAGGAATTACGAGAAAAAGTCTTAAGGAATTACGAATCTCAGAAATACATAAAATGTTTAATTTATTTGTAAAAGCTGATAATCGCCATTATCTACGCTGTGCAAATTTAATTAAATCGTTTTATTAAGATATTAAAGGTACCTATTTCAAATGTGAATACAACGCTCAAAAAAACTTTTCTTTTTCTTTTTGAGCGTTATGATCGCTTAGTGGAACGCATAGATTATGGAACAAAATTGTGATTTCCGGCCGCCATTCCGGCAATAGGGCCACTTCCGCCCGGCGCCAAATTATAGTTGACGCTCTGTCATCCGTATTTTCAGGCGGGAAATCTAGTTGACCGGCTAAATGTATTGCCAGTGGCAAGTTCACAGGAAGACATTTTGTAAATTATATAAACTGCTCTACTTGCAATATTATTAAGAAGAATAATAAGTGCTTAATGTATTACGCTCTTTTTAACATATTTCGATTTATTTTGTTAAAATAGATTAGTAGTGGGTACTCTATAGCGCCTTATAAGTTCGCGCCATTTTGATACAGATTAAAATAGGTTTGTAACTGTAAGCTGTAAGTACTGGCCAGTAACACAGAAGCGGGGAAAGAATTTCAATAAGTTACCCATTTTGTATACAAAGTATTGGTGACGTAGGTATAAAAATAATTTTATTGTGTAATCTATATATAGAGTGCTGACAATTGACAAAGTTTAACGTAACATAACTCGCCTGTTATGGACTTGGCGTATTTGTATGACACGAACTTTTTAACAAGCGCACTCGTTAACTTGCCCGCTACAATACGCGCAAAACATATTTGTTTTGAAACTTTTTTTCTTATTCAATATTTCAGATTTTGTAGTTGAATTTTAAGGCCAGTTACAAATGAGATGGTCTATATTAGACCTCAGGAGTAGCGAATTTGGTGGTTGGTTACTGTAAAAAAAACTTTGAATAAGAGAAATTCGAATGCGATGTACATAATAATATGTGTGAGTAGGTGTGTGTACATTTATGTTCCTTTTTAACACCTGGATCTGGAGGCAGCTGACGGTAAATGGTCACTATCGCCCATTGCCGTCAATAAGACCTAAGTCATATTAAAAGTAGATAAACGAATCGAAAAAATCTAATATTCACTTATTGTAATAAATCCTTTTGAAAGAGATTTTGTTTCAGTAACCAAAGCCGAAATTACGGGGAGATATTCTTATCCGGCTTTCACCAATTTTTTACCTCAAATAAAGTTGTTACGGGAAAGTTTTAAGGAAAAATAATTACAGTAGGGTCGCTCCCTGTTTTTCGCCACTGAGGGGGCAAGTAGGAACTAGGGCTGGCACGTTATATACCTATGTGCGTACATAATGAATATACATATTTTGTGCGTTTTATTAAAATCTAAACCTAAGTAAAAGTAACCAAGAAATATGTACAACGTTTTTTATCAGGAGAGTGATATTTCACTCAAACTGCACTGCCCGTACAATACATTTGGTTAATTTGCTAAGATAACATGAATTTTTTACAAACTAATAATAAGATTGTATGTGTTTTATTTTTTGTGTAAAAGTAACTGTTGGTGTGTGAAATAATTAATATAGTAGCTTTTAAATGTCATAAACATGTCAATGTCATATTATGCAATCATATGTCACAGCAGATGCAGAGTGTAAGGGATCCATCCATCCATGAATCCAAATTAACGTCTCCTGCTCATAGTGCACCCTGATGAAAAACTATCTAGGCTACGGGTTTTTCATATTGGAGGATCGTCAGCTCTGTACCATCCAATGTAATGTTCTATGATTTTTCACCAGCCTGCGTAGCCTGCCAACCAATCGCGTACTAGAATGGCTTACTCATTGAATTGGTCTAATATGAGTGTTTGAACAGATTTAACTCGCTCACTTGTTTGTTTTAGCTACATAGGTTATACCTACATAGGCAATCGAACTGACCAAAACAATGTAACTATGTAAATAATGGAACTAAGTAAGTTATTAACCTGGTTTTTTTATTGTACTGTCCTGATAGCGACAGCCCTACCAAACCATACAGTTTCTGTAGTAACCGAGGACTTTCTTAAATAATTACGCTTCTTTATTTTCCTGCAAACATTTGCTTAACAAGATTACCTACAGACTACAAGCACGCTAATTACCTTTCGGCTTTTGTATTATCTTGGGGCACCGCTGCCCAAACTATCTGCCTTGACCCGGTTGTATGGGTTATATTATCTTCATAATTATGTAAGTATATTTTTATGCCCTGAGCAAGCAAACGAACAGACGGAGAAAATGTTTTGCCTTCTACATCGGTAATAAAGCCTCCTTATGTCAAATCCAAAATCAGTTATTCGAATAGGTATCAGTGATAAAGTATATTCTATCAAAATATCTATTGCCGATTTAACTTTGTTTTAGTTTAATTACTTACGAATTATTGATAAGTATATCGATACTTATCAATATTCGTTTTGCATAGAAAGGAAACGAATTGTCGAACCATGCGCAAAATTTATCATTAAGGTACCATCAGGGGCCCAACTCTGCCAATTTAGTAACATTTGGTATACGCAATGTGTTAAACTATTCGAACACGACGCCATTGAGCAAAATATCAATAAGCACTGGGGCCCCAGGCTCATATACTTAATTGTCTGACATCCGACATGACGAACGGCACCGACGGCTTTACGTGCCCCCCGAAGCACGGAAGCGCAAAAGAAATCTTTGTCACTAGCGGTCACCCATCCAACCACCGACTGTACCCCCGTTGTGCGATTGGGGCCCGGCATTTTAAGTTTAATATCCGGTTTCGAGATTTGAGAAACTCTGTGTTCAGCTAATCTTATAGTTAATTATTTTATTTACGTAAACCAAGATTTGCGTCTCATGTCTTTGGAAGTAAATTGTGGTAACAAATATTTACTGAACTGTTTATGGTGAATAAAATAATATAATTATTATATAATCTACGTAAAAAAAAATCTAGGTCTGTATGGGTGCACAAAACAAAACAAACAAACAAACAAACAAAAGAAACACTCGGATATTCATGCTGGTGTACCAGGCAAGGTCACTACCAACTGGGAGTTCATCGAATCATCGCTCAGTTTGTGCACATTATGGGGTTTATAATGGATAATTACATCAAATTGTAAGCACCTTTTTTAATTAGGTACATAATTTGGATAATTGAATAATGAGAATCGAATACTGAACCCCCTATCAATATCTCAAGTGACTAAAAATCACCTTGTTTTATACAAATTTAAATCGAAATTTAAATTATTTCATTACCAAAATAGTAATTAAGTTTTAGATTTAAAGATTTAAAACCATTTTAAATTTGATATGTTCTAACAGGTGCAATTGAAATTAGGAAGCGCTCATAGCCCGGCGGCTGGCGTCGATCCCAAGTGACCAACCGCATATAGGTACAGCGGGCGCGGTCGTTGGATAGGTGACCGCTAGTGGCTTAATTTCTTGAACGCTTTCGTGCTTCGGAGGGCACATAAAACCGCCCTCTCTCGCTCCGTCTCGATTGCTATCTTTAGATCGCAGTCGTTAAGCCATGTCGGAAGCCTTCGGATGGCATAAAAACTTCCGATACTTGGGTTGGCCACTAACCCTTCAACCAATCCGCACTAGAACAGCGTGGTGGAGTAAGCTCACTCTATGCCTCCTGAATGATGCGGAAAGACCTGTGCTCAATAACAGGTTATTAATGAATTAAAGCCAGCTATCAGGATTCGAACCCAGGCATCCGCACACCCTATACTCTCAAAAATATTACGATACGATAACCATCTATCCGGCTAAGTACCTATATCTATACCAAAAATCGTGCATTAAGATGGGTAGATACACACGGACAAGGACTTAGTATCCGAAGACACTACGCACATAACTTTAAATACATGGCTGGATAAAAGTTTCGTCCTATTTCAGATACCTATGGAGATTTTCTTTTCAGAGGGAGACTGTACGGTGTGTGTGTGCCTGCGTGTCGGTGTGTGCCCCGCCCCGAGCGACGAAGACGGCGCCCTCGGTGACGCCGGCGGGCGGGAATGGACGCTACTGAAAATTTTAACAGGAACTTATTTATAAAACCATCCTATAACCCATTTGAGTCTTGTTCTAGGTCGGTCACAGTTGTCATGGGCAGGGGAAGGTGGTGCTGCAGTCTAAATATTCATGTTTTGCTTTGCTTACGTACATATGCCGCCATTTTGCTGATGTTTCCTATCTCATTTTCTCACATGTTAAAATGTGTTCCTCTTTTTCGTTTCCGTTTCATTTCATTAGCGCGTCATTTCCGTTTCATCGAATTCCAAATCACAACGATATATACTATAGAAGGTTTCACTTAAAAAAAAAACATCTAGAATCTAGAAGTCTAGTTCGTAGTGTCATTGGCTAATAATTTCTTTCGGTGGTTTCAGTCGGTCGGTACTTTTTTTATGGAATTAAGATAGCAAAAGAACTTTTATTGAGGAGGTGTTATCTGAAATACTGGCTGGATACTAGAGGGCATCAGACAGCTTTGTTAAGTTAATTTAAGTGTACGTAATACTCGTAAGTTGAAAAGTGTAGGTACACTGTTGCACAGCTGCTGTTAAAGTTTTTATTATTATTATTAAATTAATAATTATAGGTAAGTAGCAATGAGACAATTTATTTTACTATGAGCAAAACCTGTAATAAGAAGATTTAAACACGAATTTTAAAAGTGGACAAAAGTTGTTTTGCCAAAGCAAGCGACGCAGTGTTGTACTGCAATCTGCAATGCGTCGTAGGTCGTAGATCTGTATAATTATGTAGACTTTTAAATATTTCAAAAATGTTATCACTAACTTTTGTACGGTTAGGCTCGAATACTCTAAAAATTAGATTCGTATAGGATTCACTAGGAGCCATGGATTGCAATTTACAGTAATTACCTACTAAACAGACTGCATGCCTTACCCTATAAGTCTAAAAACTGATGTAGTGTTTCCCCGGAACAAAATTCATTCAGTCTGTACCACTCTTTCATAGCTTAGTTTAAAAAGACAAAAAAATGAACCTTCCTATTCAAATTATTTAGGATAATTCTGAATATTTGTATCAGTTATACCCCTATGTTAGCAGATCGTCACCATTTACAGTAGACATAGGGCGGGCTACTGTTCACAGCCTGCGGCCTTCCTGACCAATCACAGCGCTCCGAGCTATATTCCTCTCCCGTTCACACCTGAGAAAACCCCCATGACATCGTCCCCTTCACTTCCCCCGGCGAAAATCCTAGCAATGACCACTTAACAAACGACTATTAACCCTATTTCTAACTGTTAAAGTTGTGTTTCAAGTGTAGCCCCGGGCGGCGCTTCGGGCGTTTCGCTCCTACGCAACTGTTTATTTGATATCGAGCGTCAAGCAACGACGATTTTCAAGTTCAGATTTCTCTTTCAAGTGATTGTGAACCGTATTCTGTTAAACATTAAATCTAACACGGTGAAACGTTTTGAGGAATCGTATTTACGTGTGCAATGCTCGCATTTTCATTGTTACACTTCTGAATAGCGGAAGTTTCAGAGCAATGTCTACTTTCAGTTGTTCAAGTTAGAGATAGATTTTGATTGCGGTTTACTAAGTTGTGGTCTTTTAAAGATGTGAAGGAATGACGCCTACGGCAAAAGCTATTTGCGATGACAATTTTGCGAGCGTCGGCGAACGAAATATGCCTTTTATTCGTACGAGAGTCGGGATTAAAGCTTTAAAACAGAATTGCTGTCAGAGGGGCTTTGTCGAAATTTGTGCGCTGCACCTATCTCGGATCTTACATTTGCGTATTGCTTTGTGATCTTGTGGGATACATGCACATTTGTGGGTAATATAGCTTAGAATTAAATTATTACTTTGGTGAAGGCAAACCCCGCATAACCACGACCCAAGAACAAATTGCCCTTGCCGGGATTCGAATTTGGTAATGCAAGTTGTAGGCGCACTTCAATTTGGCTATCGCCTTATTTGGTGAATGAAAACATGTTAAGTGAAAAATAGCGCAGACAGGGGCCCAAGAATAGGCACTAATCCTATTAATATTATAAATGCGAAAGTTTGTTCGAATCTTTTTAAAACCACAACTGGCATAGGTACGCTGAACTTTTAATTTAAAAACACTTTCCAAACTTTTTCCTTACATTTTTTTTAACACGGGCGCGCACATACTGCGTAGTCAACCGCGTGGTTGCAATTAAGTACTTTTATTTAAATCAAAAGTGATGAGTCGGTGATACTTATACTATGTTTTACATTAGGACCGGGTGTACATCAAAGATATCTATTATAACTCTATAGTTATACTAGATATCTTTGATTTACACCACGTTGACGTAACGCATGCGTTGTATACGTCCGCACAACGCGAGTTGCACTCTTTGCATACGCTCTGATGACAATACATACTGTCACAATGGTTGCGAAAGATAATTATAACGTATAAGACAGAGAGAGACGAAAATTACGAGAATTATCCAAATTTGCCTGCCTCACTATTTACGCGCTAGTGATATTTCTATTCTCTTGAGGACAAAGATGGTCGTCGCTAAAAAATGTAACCTGATCCAGCTTTCTAACTGGAACACAATTGCTTTTGAAACTATTACACATTAAACTATTACACGGTAGAAATGGTACTAGGTAACGTGGCGTGTGGTACTACCCCAGTCGAACTCTATAGGCTCTATCACCCACTAGAATAATGTTACCTTACTTAGGGCCAGTTTCACCGGTTCCGGATAAAGTTCCGGATAGCCCAAGGAATTTATCTGCCACTTAACAGTTGACGGAGCGGCAACGTCGCTTTTTGCGTTTCGTTACTACTACGTAAATTATTGTCATTTGAAAATTATTTTGAAAACTTAATTAATAAAATACTTTTTGTTCAAAATAATCCAATTCGACTTTTTTAATATTTTCCAGCATAATTTTATCATTATAGAACGAAAATAGTAGGATTTATAATAATATGATGTACTACAGTTCAAATTCCAAATGTGTTATAGAAACGCCACTTGAAACATTTTTTATCCGTCAGATAACGCCTAACAGCCACTTGAACTGGCAGATACCTTAACCAACACTTTTCTCTGTCACTTCTATCAGATTACCTGAGAAGCCAAAAAATGTAGTTTATCTGGGAGTTGAGTTCCTAGGGCTATCCGGAACTTTATCCGTAACCGGTGAAACGGGCCCAGAATAATGTGCCTTCATAATGGTAAAACAGCCCCAAATTATCGCATTGAACTAGGAGATTACCCTCTACATACTCGTTGTAGCTAACTCACAAAGTTTTCTCTTCTATATTGTTAGTCCTTACTTACAGATTAAGTACCTACCTACAGATTTCTTATTGTAATTATTGCTTATACATTAAATTTGTGTGGGAAGCTTTGTATTTATTCGAAAAGCCAGCGGTATTCATGAATACTTATGTATTTGGGCGGGAGGGTCCAAATCAAACCAACTTGTTATTCCAAATTACATTTTTCAGAATTTCTTTAGGGGAAGATTGTTTGCCGGGGATCCTTAATAGAAACGAAACATTGAGATGAAAGGAAGCTAACTTTGGAATAATAAAACCATACCAAATTAAACTCTATGCGTAATAATATAAAGATCGATCGATGGTACACCAAAATAATGTTAAGAAGTCAGTTTCTGTCTCGGGAGTTATATTAATTTTCGTTTTCCACTCAATTCTTTGTTTTTCTTGTTCATTTTCCGAGCGGTTTTTCTATTTTCTTTTGATTTTGTAATAAACTTATTGTGGCTGCCAGGAACCAGTATTTACTTTGATTCTATGAATATCAATTGTGTATATTATTAACGTTTGTTCCTGAACATGTGGCTTTTCTGTTATCGTAGGTACCTACATAAAATACTAGGTATTAAAAACATTACGGTTGAGTCAACAAGGAGGTGGGTAGCAAGCTGCAAGAGTAGTTAGTAGTAAAAAAACTACTACGTACCTACTTCTGAACACCAGGTACCACTCGTTAAATACTAACGGTACGAGTGCAAGGTGCAAGATACCGCGTGCAAGATACCTGCTTTAAGTTTGGCTGAAATCCGCAATCCGCAATACCTAAATAGTACCACATAGTCTATTAATTAATGTCCATGACTGGCGAACTGGCATAAAAGATATAAAAACAACATTGTGAATAGATATATTGCTACAAACATTTTCTATTCTGTGAGATTCGTCACCGGTTTAACTGCGATTCGTCACACTTGTTACAAGGTTGCTGCGAAATACAAAATGCAAAAACATTGTAGGTAAGGTGCGTCTCGTAAGTAGTTGCCACGGGGATTGGATTTCACACTTTTTATGGTCTAGAAGATGGCAAGTTAAAAAAGATCACGATACCTGGCCGATTTTAAGTCATAATCTTGCCATTATTTGCGGAATGTAAGAAAACATTGAAAAAAACCTATAGGTAGGTACCTAATATCTTTATCAATTTGCCCATTTGCCGTGGACAAAAACTAGATTTTGGATTAACTCCTATCCACTGCTTATAATTTCATAGGCTTATTTTATTTTCAAAACGACAATGAAATTAAATTGAAATGAAATGATTTAAATATTGCTGAAATTTTTTAAATATTGTAATTTGAATTTCTGTGAGAGATATTTTAAGTTGCATTGCAACCCCAGATTGATCAATATCTTTACAATGACACATTGATTCCTTTGCATCGTTTACATTTAACATTAAAGTTAGATTTAAGCATTGTTTTACTATGTATGTATGTATGTATATCTGTTGCCATCATCTGCTCTATCCTAATTTCAATTCTATGCAACTTTTAAATATTGATTCCATATTTTTAAAAGTTGAAATATCCAGCGAATATTTGCTTTTATCTGTATTAGACAATAATTCCAGTTAGATCAGATATATTTTTTTGATTTCAAATATAATTCTTTTTTCATCATGCAAAATAAACGGTGTCATATTTTTAATATAACACAAAAGAGGCTAGTGACATGTGTGTGTAGGTATTATAATTATTGTATTTTAAACTTTAAAGAATGAAATAATAATTTCAAAATTTAACAATACAAAATTCAATAAGTAGAATGCAGCATGTACTATGGTAAATTACGTTTAATTATTAACTTATTAAGATCAAGTTACTTTCATCGATCTTCATAATAATATGCAATAGGTATTAAAAAGCTATAAAAACAAACATTTACTACCACCTCTATTTCTCACCTATTTAAAACTGCATTTTTGAAAAACATTTTCTTCCACCTATGTATCGCTAGTCTTTGCAGACTCGCGGAACGTATCTAGAAAATGCTGGCCTTTGAGCCCATACAAAAGCACAGCGGGCGGGTTCGCTAAAATATTCAGCAGTCATTAGCGTTTCCTCTTTACTGCGTAGAGCGGACATTGTTCTGCGGGATGAGCTCTGCTCTTTACAGCCCTGACACCCAGCTAATTGTCCGTACGTAACGAACTTTTGTTTACAGCAAAGGTAACAAGCAGAAAGGAAATGTGGACTCTACTACTTGTTTTATTAATCGCTCGTCGAAACTAAATTAATGTTTTAACTGCATTGCGTGGTCTCGTAATCTGTCTTGTGTCGTGTTGTTTATTATTTTGTTTTGTTATTAAATTATTATAAGAATACAAACTAAGGTGAGCTTTAATTTAACATAGTCATATTTAAAGGATTTTCAGTCAGTGAACAATGAAAATGGTTTAAAAGAATTTATGTTTGTAGCCTACACGTAAAAAAATAAAATACCTTGGGCGTGCTTCCAAAAACTGATAACCGAATTATGAGCTGAAATTTGGCACAAAGATTCGTTTAAATATCAAGAGACAAAAGGATTTTTGACGAAAGTCGGTTTTCAGCTTTACTACAGGTTTTATTAACGTTAAAGCTGACAAACAAGCAGACGAGCCACCTGACGGTAAATGGTCACCGTCACCCATGGACATCAGTAAAGTCGAAAGGCATCACCGGCATTGCTGGCCAACAGTGAAAAAGGCTAAAAAAACTGCTTTTCAAGCTCCTAGCCAGAACACGACAAGTCGTTTGGCGGCTGACTCAAGGCAGATGGTGGTAGCTGGCCGGCTACAGCCCTACTACCAAGCAGGGGTCTGCTTTTGACGCCTTTCACGCACCCTGCTATTTGCGAATTTATTCACTCGATTAAGTCTAGATATTATGTACACACTAAAGAAAGGTTGCTTCGAAAATTACAAGATGGGAACATAGACCTAACAAAACGGGCCGAAAACGGCCAATATGAAAAAAAATATTTTTAAACATTCCTAAGTCAATCTCGAAGAAAAAATCATCCACTTAACCAAAGCTGTTAAACAAACTCATTCATTAATTTTATTATGTCGTTACAGATAAAATATTGACATTACGTGAAATTCTACATTTATCTTTGTGTAATCATGTGGTGACTGTGGTTACGAAAAAGAAAAACTATTTTTACGGTTGGCAGCACAGCATGGGCTCGCGCGCGACCGGCGCGGCGCGCGGCGTGGCGCGAAAATTATAACCTCGTGCCCGTACGCGCGTACAAATCAATTTGTGCCGTTAGAGGATGGGCAGACTTGCGACTTTTAACCACGACTATACGGTGTTAGATCTGGGTTACTTATATATAGTACGGTTTTGAATTTCAGGACAAGTTTACCTAGGTAGGTTTAATGATCTCGTGATTAAGTGTTTATTGAAGTTCAACCTTTTTAATACTAGAACTAGTATTAAAAATTCAACCTTTTCATACTTGTTCTACCAAATTTTTATTTTTATCTATCCCTACTAATATTATAAATGCGAAAGTAACTCTGTCTGTCTGTCTGTCTGTCTGCGTCGCTTTCCCGCTTAAACCTCTCAACCGATTTTGATGAAATTTGACACAGACAATCTTTAGACCCTGAGAAAGGACATAGGCTACCTTTTATTGCGACAAAATGGGATGAAGAGGTTGAAATAAAGGTTGAAAGTTTGTATGGGATTTCTTCGGGTTTTAAGCACAGCGCCATCTAGGGGTGAACCTTCCTAACTTAAAGAATAAGAACGCCTAGCGCCATCTCTTAAAGAACCATGAAACTTTATATTTAAGCACTTGATAATAAGTTTCCCGAAGCGAAGCGAGGGCGGGTCGCTAGTATTAAATAAAGATTGAGGTGACTATGTTAGGTTGGACATAACCAAAGGACATAACATACAGTAAAATTTATCTAGCTATTTTAAAATTTGCCAAACATGGCCATAAATTGCTTACAATTCAATTATTTTTTCCCAATTTAAAGACTAATTCGACGACATCAGCCCTCTACTTAGGGACTATTAAATATGACAATATCAGTCACTCTCGACCAACAACGCACAATGTCGTGTAATCGCACAATCGTAAAATAGCATGTAGGTATCACCGCTATTGAGCTGACCGCACGAGGCAAGCGCAAACTGCTGAGCCGCAATGTAATCGTGTGTAAACACGCAGCTCGCCGATTTAACTCTCTCCAGCAAATATCAATTACCGATCAGACTTCACCATTTAAAAATTATAAGACATTATCACAATGAAGGTATTTATAAGGAACCAGTAACCTGCGCTCCTCAATCGCGTTTAACGGCGACATTGGCGGCTACGTAGCTAAATATTTGTACTACCTGTGCCCGCGACTTCGTCCGCGTGGAATTTAACTAAAAAGTTATTGACCTAAAATAAAAGTAGCCTAAGTTACTCCTTATTACATCAGCTATCTGCCAGTGAAAGTCCCGTCAAAATCGTTTCAGCCGTTCCAGAGATTAGCCGGAACAAACAGACAGAACAGAATTGTAAAAATGTTATTTTGGTATATGTACCGTGTACATCCATTTTAGTAAAAAGCTGTTATTTTAAAATTACAAACAGACTTTTCTCCTTTATTTATGTGCATAGATTTTTGGTTTATAAGCTGGTAAGTATACTTAAGTGGTCACCGATGCGTTGTTGACCAGGTGAAAAGTTCTTTCAAGGTGAACAAGTCTTGGCGGCTGAATCAAGCAAGAGTGAGACTACACAGAACTATGAGCGTTTGAATAACAGAAACATAATCGAGTCTGTTTTTCGATGATCCCTAAACTTTATTGTCCGCTACATCATAGCAAAACAATTTAATTTAAAACAGTTATTTAAATTAAAATGGGAGAGCAGGGTCCTTTGATCAGAGAGGAGCTGTATGTGACGTCACTTTGTGGATTATGGCCCCACGTCAGGCCGGGCGTGACGACGACCGGACGGACAACTTAGCGTAATCAAAAGTTTAACGTGTTTGTATTCGTACCGCATCTGTGTGGAACATTAATTTGTATTTAGAACGCACCTTTTAACGACTTTCTGTAACATATCTATCACATATATTTTTCTATATAGCAGCTGTTTTTGTTTAAATAAAAAGAGACGAGATCTCTCCGTTTTAGGTAGGCCAGCTGACATGTATTTTTAACAGGATGAAATTATTTTTAAAAATTAGAAGCGAATACATCTGCCGGCCAGGATTATTGAACAAGTTACGTATTATTACACCTTGTTAGGCAATTTATTTATTATCTTTTTTAAATGACCTATTTTACTTGATATTAACTTCTAGCAGAAAACAAACAAAACGGGTATGGCACAGAATACAATATTTCATCAGAAAATAAAAACAAAACCCTAGATAATTCTAAATTTAAAACATATTCGTAACTAACTTTAGACTTCTTGAAGCTAGCTAACAATATGGGCCCTATCTTATTATGCTATTGTACCTATCATCATTGAGCCCTATACAGAATATACAATGCAGTAGTAATAACTATCAATAAAGGACTTAAACAAATTACGCACAATTAAAACTTAAATTACTAGCCGCACGTAGCTAACGAGAAGCAGATATTAATACGGCTATCTGGGGAATTTCATTAATATGGTTAATTGCAAGAGGTATGCAACTGCGCTCAGCGTGTGTTTTGTAAGCATTGCCTAACGAAGACTTTTATAGTCGGTCTATAAAGATATCTGGACAGCTAAAAAGTAAGGGGTACGGGGTAAGATGATTACCCGAAATTGTCAAAGGGTTTGGGGAAAAACGTTTACGGTAAGCGTATTAAATTTTACACAGCACGAACGCTACAAAAAATTAAATAGCTTCAACCCATGAAAGGCCGGCCCACTACCACCACCGGTCTCCCCCCTGGACTGAGGACTCCAAGAACATACTCTACCACGTTGCCACAACGCGATTGGTGGAAGGGGTTAGTGGCCAATCCAAGTATCGAAAGTTTTTATTCCTCCCGAAGGTCATCGACACAGATTAACAACGGTTCTCTAATTATAACAACCGCGACCGACTGCGTTATATGCCCTCTGAAGTATGGAAGCGCTCAAGAAATTTTGCCACTAAACAGTCCCACACCTGCCTATTACCGTGCCCGTTGTTGCTTAACTTTGTGAAACACTTAGGTTCGCGCAAGCCGCCGGGTTATAAGCGCTTAATCCATTAATCAAATTAATTACCGACTTTAGAAAAGGAAAAAAAAGATTCTCAGAAAAGGGAGTCTTATCAGGCAAGCTTTTTTACCCACCGTTAGAAATGTCTATCCAAAGATTCTTCTCTCCTTTGCGCTCTACTCGCTTTGGATAGAAATTCAGAAAGGAGCTCAAAGTAGGTATATAACATATCAAAAATTGCATGGAACCGCTGGATCCAGTAGTTATATGATACAGCTTCGATATCATAAAAGGTGATTTGTATCCGCTTATAAGGAGTGTAATTGAATTACCAAACACGTATCGTGTCGCCGCTGAGTATATTATCATCGGCTCCCAGCGTGCGCGCGCGCACCTCATTATAATGGAAGTAATAAAACTCGTAGCATGCATCTACTTTTACCTTACTCGGTGGTAAAATTGTGGTGAATATTTAAATTATGCGGTGTTAAAAGGTCACAGGCCCAAAGTTATGTTGCAAGCCTAAAGGTTTAATATAAATAAATAACGTTAAACACTTGTCCACACTAGAATTCCGTGGCATGGATGCTATGAACAACACAGAAAGACAAGGACACACACCCAGACCGAGAACAGAAGTTAAAACTCATCATTCGAATGTCCGACTCGCTGGGAATCGAAGGACCCTTTGGCATGGTGACCATTGCGCGGTACATTATATGGGTCGTCAACACGTTATTTCTACATTGAAATTTTCATTCGTTCTTTTAGAACAATACTCTTAGTAACAATTACTTACTGGACTACTCGTATTATTAATAACAACTAACAGAACTAATTTTATAACAGTATCTGCTCCAGTTCTCATACACACATACATATAATCACGCCTCTTTCCCGTAGTGGTAGGCAGAGACTTCTTTCCACTTGCTATTACGATCCTTACATACTTGTGTCGCTTCGTCCACTTTCATTATTTCCTTCATACATGCTCTTCGGTTTAGACTACTCTTGACCTGGCCTTTTTTCAAGATAACAAACCAATAACACCCCCTGCTAACTGGACTAACTATCCTGGTCCCAATTTGAGTCTTGTTCTGTGTCGGTCACAGTTGACATGGGCGGCAGCGGCAACACAAGTATGGTTCTGCATGCTCGCTTTGTTCTTATGTCCATAAAAAATACTGTTTTACATCGGACGTTGGAATGTTGTTGTAGGTGATTAAGTTAATATAGGTACCAGATATTAAGTACCTAATATTTTTGTCACAGTTCAACAAAATCCTTTGATAATTTTAAATGGTTACATAGTTTAATTGGTGATGATGTAAAAAATAAGTCATGGTCGCGAAAATCCATTTGTTAATGTCAGTAACAAAAACAATGAATTCTTATTCTAATTAAGAATACAATGCTTTCGTGTATATTGTTCTAGAATTAAAATGATGTAGAAACAGATTTAATCACTCGTGTGACGTTCCCCCATCTTTGCTTTCCGCGCAATTAAAAGCGGACTTGCAGCAAACACCGCCATCTGCCGCTGTCAAAGTTAGAGCAACAGTCAAAATGTAATACAAAATTCATGAACGAATGAAGAGATTTCAATATGAGTTTGTTTATGATACCATACTAATAGGGATGACATATGGAGGTGAAACGATAAAGCAATGATAGCCAATCCGTTTGAACGTTGAATTCCTGAACGGGGACCTGGGTTCGTAACCGGCACGCACCTTTAATTTTCAAAAAATATGAAACCTAAGTACATGGACTTCTCCATAATGTGTTCAAAAGTATGTGGAGCCGTTAATTCGCACTTGGCCAGCTTGGTGGACGATCGCCTGTACCCCTTACATTGTGTGAAGAGAGATTTTCAGTAGTTTTATTTTTCGGAAAATAAAAATGAAAAACTGAAAATCCTCTTTCCAGATTCGTCTTAATTGACTTATAATTTCTATGGACGTTGGGTCCGGGCTAAAAAATGCCCGAGCCAAATGAGCTACAAACCGCAAAAAGAATTTTTTTCTCGATTTAAACCCTACAAATGGTCAAACTTATCTTTTATATCTTTTGTTCATAGAGTTAGCATACTTAAATGCCTATGACATATTGCTTTGAATCAATGTAAGGGGCTAGAAGGACGCGTAAGATAGGGTCGATGGCGGTGATTACGTGCACGGTGAATGGTACTATGTGGGAATGAGCAATGAATGAATTTATTTTTCACCAAATGATAATTATTTTCCAAAACCAAAACAACAAAAAACATTTTTCTATTTTCGGAAATCTAACTAACCACTGGTTTTGTCAACAAAATAACAGTTCGAACAATGAAAACGACTCAACCGGTATTTTAGCTAGAGTTCCACTAACTAAACCTAGAATAAAATAACTTAAAATAAAATTTATAAATAGTTCGTTTCATAAAATAAATATCATAATAATTAAACTGCATGAATATTTCCTCGTTTTATTTTACAGTTTTCATGCAACGATATTATATCTAAAATCTTTGTTTTCATGTATTCTATTTTAAAAAAAAGATGCAGAATGGCTCAATATTTTTTTCACCAAATAAAATAATTCCTCTACCTAAATTGTGTAATGTTTGTTTACTATGCTCAATGTGTTTAAATTCATGATGTTGTAATAATTATTCCTCAAGGCTGCGAACATATTGCATAACACATCCCTTAATCATTTATTCAAGACATTTTTAACCGACGTTTCGAGGGTGACTTGTCCATGGTATTGTTTTCTACCACTTCATACACTCTATGGTATTCGAACATGTGTTATTGGCAAATGACGGTGGTATGAAATGTGAAATTCAAGGGTAAGGGTATTTTTATTCTCTGATTTAAAACATTCACACATCCACCCTATTCTCTCTTCAAACTGGATTCGGAATTTATGTAAGCAATGAGTTGCCTAGCATAGTGCTATTTCTAAAACATTTTGATTGTAGACTATTACTAAAGTTAGCACATGGGCTATTGCTAACTACAACTAACAGGACTAAAATTACTAACAGTGCCTGTCCAAGTCCTTATACATATTAACAAACTGAGGAACATTCTGAATAACACCCTCTATTAACTACCCTCCATTAACTAGACTCACCATCCTAGTCTCGATTCGGGTTTGTTGTTGTTGTTTGTCTCATCTTAAGTCCATAAAAAAAATCAAAACGTGTGCAATTCACACGTGCTAGAAGTGAAAACTTCAAAAAATAGTTTTGTTAGATGTCATAACTATTCTTATAGCGCTGCAGCGAACCTTAGTTCTAACTCTTGCTTTTCGTCTTTCTTCGTTTCCTTTTCGTTTCATTTGCGCGTCATTTCCGTTTCATCGTATTCCAAATCACAACGATACTATAGAAGCTTTCGCTTCAATAAAGAAAAAAATCAACGGACATCATAAGAGACCGGTGAAACAGACCCGTGATTGTGTGGTGAACAGTGGCGGACGGTGGCGGCCGCTGGTCGCCGTCGCAGCTGGAAGCCGCCACCCGCTGTTCTGTTCGACAGCCTCAAGACATGCATCCGAATGTATTGAACAAAAAAACTTACATTACATATTGCAGCCTGTAATAAATATGTTACAATATCGATTCATGGGTCTGCGTTTATCTTATTGAGTGATGATGATGTCAGGGTTGCTATTTAGTGCGAGGGTTGCTGCAGAGGATGGTTTCAGGTTCGATTTGTGGTTCATTACGTAGTCGATTTTGTGTGAACGTTTACTTATTATGTGAACTCAAACTCAAATCATTACTTTCGTGTAGGTGAATACACTTATGATCGTGAAATATTTTGCAAGGGTGCCTTTCAATATTTAATTTTTTAATTTTAAAGTTGTTATTATAGAACTCTACATTGTAGAACTCTAACGGCGTGCAGATTTCCTCACGATGTCCAAACGCGTGTGACTATAAATAAACAAAATTATGGTCCTATTAGCTATTTATTTAAAGTAGCATTTCTCGAGTTAATTTATAATACTGGTATGAAACTAACACCAGTTCAAAACAAACGCAGAGGAATGTTAAGCTGTGTAGCGAATGATTTAAAGTGCGTGTATGTTAAGTTTATTACGTGGATACTGAGAATCAGGGATGTTGTGGTGCTCCGTAACCGTAACCGAAACTGTCGGATATCCGAAATAAAATCGACCGTAACCGAATCCTAAAAGTTTCGGTTAATTTCGATTATGGGCGGAACCTAAATGAGACATATTATGATAGGTTTTTGTTTTTGCCCGACCTAGCCGACATTAACCTTGCAAACTTTGTTATTATTAAATTTGCATTGTCATAACTGTATCTATTATGAGTATCCGAAAGTATCCGAAACATACGGATAATCCGAGATAATTACACATCGGTATCCGTATCCAGATCCGAACGTCCCTGCTGTGGATAGCTAACAACAACAAACGATGCTGGAACAACAGGAACGCGTTTCAGCAAACATGCGATGGTTAGATGCTACAAATAACTCCTCTATTGAGATATTTGCTATGCACTTCCTGTTTTTTTACGAAGAACGACTTTATTTTACGTCATCACCAAAAATGACCAAAAAAAATTAACGTAAAAAATGTAACTAAAAAAATTAAAAATGACTTAAAAAAATGTAACTTGTAACTATGAAATAATAAATCAGAGGCCTACAATTTTTGTCTTACATTGGTGCCAGCAAAGCCATCGAACTGATAACAAGTTAACGCGTGTGACCATGGGCGTAGGCACGGTGGGCCAGGGTGGGGCGCTTGCCCCACCCTGGCTCTGACCTGTAAGGTATCTAATCAAACTTAAAAAACTTAATTTACTAGGTTCTAACTACAATACTTAAATCCATAAGAAAGTTCACACTCGACAGTCGTCTGTCGACACAGAAAAATTGTATGAAAATTTATTTTCATAGCTAGTTTCATATTATTTTAGACCGCTGCCCCACCCTGAGCCCATGGCTGGCTACACTCATTCGTGTGACCATAAATATAAAGCTCATGTC
This sequence comes from Ochlodes sylvanus, assembly GCA_905404295.2. Classification (NCBI taxonomy): domain Eukaryota; kingdom Metazoa; phylum Arthropoda; class Insecta; order Lepidoptera; family Hesperiidae; genus Ochlodes; species Ochlodes sylvanus. Next base: position 5,073,865 of record FR990149.1, read on the forward strand.
GGTTAAAACAATTCAGCTAGTAATGTCGTCAACATTACGTACATCTCCCAACCTACAACACCCGTGATCTATATTAATCCGGTCTTATAAAAAGCAGGCAACACACATCTGGAATACGCAAACAAAAAATAAATCCAAGATTCGGCTCAGCATCCCCTTTGCGAATTGGATGGTCCCCGCGCCGAGCGATACCTTCCGCCCGAGGATATTTGAACAGCAAACGCACTACTCTTATAAAACCGGGATTATTCCAATCTTTCATTACCTAATGTGTGGGGGCGAACGGGTGATTTGGTTTCAGCAGTCTTTGTTGGGGTGCATCGGGTATGTACTTAACTGGTTCAATTACCTTAGTTTTATTATGTGGTATGTACAGAGGATGTGATGAGATGATAGATAGTGATTGTATAAAATACTCTCAAATAGATACGTACGATATACGTACGATGACATTTTTTTGATTTTAAAGTTTGTTAAAAAATAATTATAAAATTGGAAAAAGGGCTTAACTTAATGGTTAACTATAATAGTATTTTATCAAACCAAAAATTATGAATATACGTATATAAATTATATTTTTAATGTTCAGTTCTTGACTCTTTATAACTAGAATACTAAGCACTAAGTTAACTAGAGCGCCTTAGAACGAGAAACTTATAAGAAACGAAGCAGAGAAACGTGTGATAGTTTCTGAAATTTTATAGAGAATCTCATTAGACACTGTTAGATTATTAATTAATTTGAACTCTTTGCATAATCCAAGCCGAATATGGATTCAAAAAGCCCTAAATTCTTAATTTCTTAGAACAATCCCTTCTAACAGTTAATTGTATATTGTTAGACCTAGAGTACCTATACCTAGAAAGCACGTGCCAATTTCAAAAAAGAAATCAAATCAACACCCCAAAAACACTTAAGCATCGGACCGCATTGCACCTTATTGACAACTACATTCAAAGCTTAAAACAAAAACAGCAGTTCCGTGGAATAAAAAAAATAAAAAATGCCTTGGACGGCGCTCTCAATATCCTGCTGCGTCATCGACGGCGCGTACTTTTCCGGCAGACGAATGGGGTTTGAAAGCAGGTTCTGATTTTAATTGGAACATATTCGCGGGATCAGTCGCGCGGCAAGCGGGACGCAGCCGCGAGGCGTTTGCTTTGGACGAGTGTTTGAATATGAACGCCATGTTTTAAGGCGTCATACAGGACCAGATGAATTTAGTTTTTCGACACATAAAAATTTACACGTGACAAGGATGTCACAATGTTACATTGTAATACCTAAAACTATAAGTACCTAGTATAAAATTTTAAGTAATGATTTTTTAAGTGAAAGCTTCTATAGTATCGTTGTGATTTGGAATTAGATGAAACGGAAATGACGTAAGCAAAGCAAAACATTAATATTTGGACTGACAGTATTCGTTTCTTTTTAAATTTCACTTCTAGCACGTGTGAATCGCACACATTTTGATTTTTGTTTTACAAACTGTATGTAACTAATTCTTATTTTAAAGCAATTTCAAATCAACGGCCAAGTAGGGTAGGTACTTATGTTAATTTTTATGAAAGTCACTAATTTTTTTAGTTATATTTGTAGCAATTGCTCTTTTTCCACAATATTATTATATTTTGCTCGAAATATAAACCCAAAAATAATAGATTTAGAAAAAGGATTTTATTTGAGATTATTTATAGACGTCTATGAGTTGTACCGAAACCTATCTTGCAAAATTAAATATAGACTGCATGAAGTTCCATGGTTTCGTTTTAGTAAAATTTCCCCCGCTAATATTCTTCCTACATGTCGAAATTCGTTAAAAATTAAATAGGACGACATAAACCATTTTCGTCTCAAGCTCCCGTTTTAATGTATCTTAAAATCCTAATCGGCTGGTCACAGTACACGCATATTGGCATAAAGGACTGCGCACAGTACAACGACTCCACGACCGACAGACGCGAACGCGACTAAAACCTTGACAAAGCTAACATTCAATTATGAGCCTTATATCTTTGAAAGTAAGGTTGAATTTCGAACTTATACTTAAAAGCCCTGTACGGCCCCTCCCCGCCCTACACCCATAGCCGTTCCGTTTCGAGACCAACGCGTCGACGTTGCGTTGACGACTCACCGTAGACGAGTAGTCCACGCGTCGACCGACACAATGACGTAATGTACCTAGAACGGAACGTCGGAGTTGAAACGGAGTGGAGACGGAGTCGAGTTGACGTCGATGAAGCGTTGATCGCGGAACAGAACGTCGGAGTTGAAACGGAGTGGAGTCGGAGTGGAGTTGACGTCGAGTTGGTGTAATGTGCGCACTCCTTAAGACGGTCCGCCCCTGCAATAACTGCGTCACAATAAGGTACTCCACGCAGCCCCGTTTTATGACTCCTATGCACAGATCTCTCCGAGTCCATACGATTTTCCTACATTTTATTTATCGGTTTTTTACATTTGCCACCGAACAGAATCGGTAGCCAAATTATTGGGGACAGAATTCGGATTTTTGTATTTTCTGGTTATACTGCACTTGGCAAAGAACATCATCTTCTTCGTCTTAGTCGTCTGAGCTCGTCGTAATTATTTTTATTTAAGGATTTGAAGTACGCTGTTGTTCAAACAGTTTGCGACAACAGACTAGGTTATCGCTTGATTCTCGGCGGACGAAAATTAACTCCCAAGGAAAATCATTATTATCCACAGATATGGAAGCTGTCTGTTATTACGATCTTACAGTTAAATAAAACTAACTATCCTGTATGTATTAGTCTTGTCTTTAAAATATTGTACCAGTTTATTTAATAAATAGTTTGATGTCAGTTTTTGCAACATAGTAATTCTGAAATGAAGTAACTGAAACATTAAATTAGTCTTAACTAATGCTAATTTAGCACCATGACGTTAGGTCGAATTTCCAACAATAGCTAATCAATTAAACTTCCGAAACTGTAGCTTAATTAAGTAGCTTTTGATTAATGGATTTCACTTCAAACCACGCTTCAAACCGTAGTAGGTTAGGTTATATAATATAATATCTAAGGAACAGGTAGTCAAGATACCAGGCGTACAGATCTATAAGAGGGCTGGACAAGAGAGCGGGGCTATTCGTCAACGGCTTGCGGCGGTCACGACGTAAAGCCGCGATTACAATGAAATTCGCAAGATAAACTATCGAATGAATTTTGCAATTTTGTCTTAAATACCTGGATAAAAACATTTGGTAGTTAGATACATTGGTCTTTGTGATTTTTATATAATTCTTTTAATTTAATTAATAACTCTGTTAAATATACCTTAAATATTATAAAATAATTAAGAATATATTCTTATATTGTCTTATCTGATAATAAATAGTCACTTTTTACGCTTTGAACAGCCCTCGAGGCCGCATCATAACGGTTTAACACGTTTTTTTGTTTTCCTTTTTACTTCGTTATCTATGTTTAAAATTGTATAATACCACCTTTTTTACTTACATCACTCTTAAAATCCAATCATGAATAATATGATTACTCCTTAATCGATAACACAATCGATAATCTCCTTACAACAGTGTGAACATTTCCGAAGCGGGCGCGCGACTGCCCGCTCGCGTGCCAGTAATTGCCGAGCGTTCCTTTTTTGAATAACTATCACGACTTTTTCGCTCCAAATGCTCTTCGTTTTTCGCCGGCCGAGGCATTCTTCGCATACGGCCGGGCAATTTGGATGAGTTCGAAATTTCAGGCATCCAGCAATCACGCTACGGAGCCCTTATGACCCTTTGTGATGTACATTTCTTGTAATGATACTTGATTGTCGTTTACGAGGAGTTAAAACGTGTTTTTAGTTCAGTATTTTGGCTTGATATTGACTTCACAAATCAAGTTAACTTACGAAGTTTATTAATCGCTTATTTGATCAGATTGGTAAATTGATTTTGTTTACCTACCTACTTCGTTATGTAAACAGTTTTGGAGAAGTAATGAAATATTAGACTTCCTCTTTAGGTGCTCTAATAAATTTAATTTAACGAAACTTAGTATGATTAAGCATTTCTTCTTGTAGCAAATGCTAAAAGGCCATCGTATATTATTTTATAGTTATACTAGCTGACCCAGCGAACGTTGTTCCGCCATATTACTTACTTGTAGTGAATGAATACAAAAAGCGCGATTTAAATTTGAGGGGTGGGGGTAGGGAAATGAAAATTTGGTTAATGTGTATTTTTTATGCTTAATCAATAAAACATAATAAAAAGTGATTTAGTCCAAAAAATAAAAAAAAATGTTAGGTGTAGACAACCCTTATCACTTATGGGTATGAAAAGAGATTATTTTTCAAGAATGGGTTTTGTGGCAATCCCATAATTATCTCTCTTACTTCTTTGTCAAAAATAAACTTATGGCTTATTTTCTCCAATATTGTCATGTAGAGTAGCGTAATTTATCTATTTGTAGTAACGAGTAACGTAACGTAGGGCGACCCGGATGGCGCAATGGTTAACACGCCGGATCGCCGTTCCAAGGGTCCTGGGTTCGATTCCCATCGAGGCGGAAATTTGAATGATGAATTTAAATTTCCCTTCTTGGTCTGGGTGTGTGTGGTCCTTGTCTTGTGTGTTGTCCATGGCACCCACGACACAGGGAATCCTAGTGTGAGGCTATGAGTGTGTAACGTTATTTATAAAAAAAAAAATTGTGTAAGAACCACAGTTATCAGTCAAATAGTTTAGATTTTATTTCCAAATACGTCAAGAAAAGATTTAATTTAATTATCATAACAGTTCATATCATAACCATTTGTAAATACACTAGTTCGTTAAAGTAATAACATCTGACCCTTGTGAATATCATAATAAAACAGATCTAGAATTTTGGCTCCCAAATTCTAAACTGTTTTCCTTGGCCTAAACCAATTGAATATCTATCAAAGTTCATGCTATCTAACTAAACATAGTTAGAGAGTTTGATATCTTTGTTATTATTCAAGTTCGAGGGAAAGATAATATTAGTTCGCCAGCTTAATAGGTAATTATTCTAGGAATTCAATATGACCTATTCTAAATTCAGTTTATACCTATAAGACTCTTGGCTACAGTTATAATAGTCTAATGACGCAAAATCTAATTTCTTATCGGAGAATTAAAGTAATCGATAATTTGATTTTATCTCGGCAAACGTGTAAAAACATACCTAAATAATTTGATAAGAAAACATAGATAGAAGATAGGAGAGTAACATAAAATCAAAAATATTTTGATGGTGAAACAGCTTTCTGCTTTTTGCAAAATACAGAAAAGAAGATCTGTGAAAAATTCACTACTTCTGGCCCATAATATAGCCCATAATGCATCCGCAGTTTTTTTATTATACCGACGCCCATGGATGTTAATGACCTTACCATTAGATGTCTAATGCTCATTAAGGGCTTTTCAAATTAAGATAACGTTTCAAAACGAAAAAGAAAATTTTATAACAAGCCAACAAGCAAACACGAGTTGTAGGTAGCATAAAACATTGCTTGATCACATCTGCAAACCTGTATTCGGCGGTTTTTCAGTAAATAGCTATAGTGACTGGTCTAGCAGCTAGACTACAATCTAAACCATCTGAAGTAATTCATGGTTGATAGAATCGTTTATCGCTTGTGGCTCTCGGAGCCCTGGACGTATGTGGTAGCCCCGCGGCGAGAATTACAGTGTCAGATCACGGTGCCTATGTTAAGTGTGCTCCGTAATGTATGCATGTAAATTGTTTGCTGTGTTTGTATGAAATTGTTCCTGGATTAAGGATTATTACTTACCTCCAGGTTCAAGTTCAAAAGTCATTACTGTAATGTTTGCTTAGAGGTGTAAGAATTTTTGTTTATATATGGACGTAGGTTAAAATACCTTTGTTTTTAGGAGTTTTAGTTAAAAAATCAACAACTGTCAAATTGACGTTAACACAAAAGGTACTCCTTGGCTTCAACCCATTAATGGCCCTCTACTGAAAACGGGTATCTCCTCATACCTGAGGCGGCCTAGAGCATACTCCACCTCGCTGTTCCAGGGCGGATTGGTGGAGGCTGCCACTAGCGGTCACCCATCCAACTACCGACCGCGCCCGCTGTTGCTTACGAGTAACTTTGTCGATCACTTAAGTTAAGATCGACGCAAGCTGCCGGGCTATGAGCGACTCCTTTGTCAAGGATAATTTACAAAATAAATTAATAAATAACGATTTAAATTAAATGAAATAACAAATAACTCATCACATAAAAAGATCAGTAATGAAGTAGTACAGTCTACAATGCAAGTTAAAAAACGGTTTGTCACAAGCTCAAAGGTTCCCGACCCCATAAAATAATCCCTCATCCCTCGCTAAATACTTATTTGATTAGGGGTCATTGGTACTCAATGACAGAATGACATTTTATTTCTATATGTATTAAATACAGCTTGATCGTGCGAAGAAATTGGATAATTATGATTCGAGAAGGATAGCATATTCTTGTTACAATATTTTTAATAAGTAATTTTTTAGTATTTCTTGATTTTGTTTTATTAAACGTATTGAACCACCATCTTTCGTGCCTACAAACAATTCAGTTAAGTACGATTTTCGTCTCAATTTTGTTAATCGACTTCCTTTTCTTTTAATTGTTAGCTATTGGTGAGCTATAGCGTTATCAACACAAAAAAATAATGGAAACAGATTAAAAAAGTAGTGAACAGTTTTTCCCCAAACTTTCAACAATGACTTCGGCGGAATTCCATATAATTTCATTCCTTTCATAAAATTCTGACAATAGGGTATTTGACTACAATGAAAATATCGATCAAACTGTTGTTAGCTTAAAAGTATATAACTTTTTAAACCAATTAAGCCAACACATTATTTTAAAATTATTTGGATTTTTATTAAAAATCGATAATAAAATAATGAATTTTTCGTGTTTGATCACGTGATCGAAAACACGCGGTTTGGCTGAATGACGTCACTTGCTAGTACTGCTTACTATACGCAATGACAGCATTGACAGCTTAGTATGGTTATTTGAGCAGGTGACGTCATAACCTATTTAATATGGCGTATTAGCGTTTTCGCGGCTTTTTTGTTCATTTAAACTTTGAAGGTGATTTTCATAGAAAATAGAGATATTTACAAAGAATTAACCAAACTGCATAATGTATTATGTTATATTGAACAATTTAAGATATTTTTCTAAAATCTGTCAAATACCCTATTGTGTTGAGGAAAAAGGTCACTAACTAAACTAAACTAACTAAAATAAAAAAATCTAAATGTGTGCAATTCACACGTGCTGTAAGCGAAACTTCATAACAACGAATACTGTCAGTCCAAATATTGATGGTATTGCAAATCACAACGATACTATAGAAGTTTTCACTTCAAAAAGGAATATTATTTTAATTGAAACAGCTATGCATACATAACTACACACAAACTGCTCATCGCCCCGCGCGCGCCCTAGCGGCGAGGGTTGCCACAAACAATGGTTTTTTCATTTAAGCCCTTCAAAACTGATGAGTCTGTCGTACTTGTACGCTTTGAATGACAAATTTTGCCAATCGACTCCCCACTGCGGTAACTAAATTATTATAGATAATTTCACAGGGGCGACCGCACCGATAAATACCGGTTTTGATAAAAAACATTTTTCTTTTAGTTCGTGAATTATAAAAGATTATGGAAACGGTTTGCTATGTAGGAGGCATTTTAATATTATCAAATTACATATTATCGAATTCTTAGTATTGGGGAATTACCTACAGTGTGCTTACAATAATGATGATGTTAATAAAGAATGCCCAAACTCTGAACCCGCACTAGGATTATCTACAGCGCGGGCGTCACACTGACTATCATTGCCCTACACTACAGGATCGTTGTTACAAAAATGTTTTAAATCACACCAATAATTACAATTTATTTTGTTGTAATTTTCAATATACCTACATATTTTCAATGACAGTGCGCGCCAAACGCGTCTCGCGAAAAAAAAAATTATGACGATTTGTGCAATTAAATTGTGACAGAACACATTTGAAAAACAAAAGAAGTGTAATAACATCACTTTTCACAGGTAATCTTTCAATATACCATAATATCTTGTATTTAATTAGGTTTAAATAAAAACGTTTTGTTTCAATACTCAGTGTTGCCCAATTGTGAAAATAAATATTCCCATTTTAAGTGACGAGTGATATAAGGCTTAGTCGTGGAGAAGTATATTGGAAGCCAACCAAAAATACACGAATATGTTCAAAACATTTTAATAATGGAGATAAGTACATTACACAGGATGGATCATGTAGATTGCGTGAAAATGCTGTCCCTGTAGTATACCTAATACCTACCTATAAATATTGAAGTTATTATTCATTACTATTTTAATGATTATTATTAGTTATTATTATTAGTTAATAATATTATAAATAGCATGTTTAATGCCTATAGTCAGTGTCATTTTCATCTTAATTTTATTGTTGTTTTCACAGATACAATAGTTCACAGATTTAATATTATTATGGTCCATAGAGTAGTAAATCAACAAAGCCCATTGTTTTTTGTTTTTTCACAGAGTATATTATTAAATATTGGAACAAAACTTTTTTACTCAATGCTATTATTAATTTAAAAAAATGGTGTTATTATATTCTTGTATTCGTTTCATATTTAAATAAACATTCTCGTAATACAATTTTACATAACCATACCCATACTTTACCACACATAGCTATTTATGTAGGTATTATTGCTAAAAACAAATTGTTGTCAGCGGCCGAATCATTCCCCACTTTCGGGAAACTGCACTTGCCTGGCAACCATTACACAAGTATAAAAAAAAAGAATATTAGTGCTTCATTTTAGACAGAGCGCTTGTATAAAGACTGTCATTCTATATGTCATTATTCTAAGCTAAAACTAGTATTATAATATAACATTAAGTGACCAGTGCCCAGAAATTACTGCACAAAAATTTCTTAATTCTGGAGTCCTCCACCATTTTTGTCACAAGAGATCACAATTACAGTCTACATTACTTAATTAACAGCCTATTTGTCTTCCAATATCAAAGACAATGAACCACTGTACCCGGTAATACAAGTCTATGAACACACTTGAACTATTACGCGAATATAACATATTTGTCGGCAACAACTGCGCCCCCGACACGGGCTAATGTCGCAGCCGCGGGTCATAACCATTGACCTGGCTCTTGTAATTGTTGATAGCCATACGGAAAATACACAGATATCATAATGTTTAGACATGGCATAACAATTTGGATTTTCTTCGACAAAGGAGCACACAAGCCGATGGTAAATGGTCATCGTCGGTCATTGATGTTACTAACACCAAGATCACCGACGCGTTTTCGGCTCAGAAAGAAGGAAAGAGAAAGAAAAATAAGGGTTGTCAAGGAACACGACAAATCGTGTGGCGGTTGTTGATTCATACGCGAAACCCCAAAATACTTAGTATTGATAATACATAATACAATCCATACACGAAGCCCTACCACCAAGCAATCAGCTTCGCCATTTACGATACCAACAACATTGGAGTTCTGGGTCGAACCATTACGGTCTAGACCAGGACTTCCCAACCGGTGGGGCACGAGAGGGGGGAGGAATTTCAGGGGGGCATACTAGGTACGTTATCATTACTCTTTAACAAGTCACAACACGACGTTTGATGCGCAACCCCTCCCTCCGCCCCCCCGCCCCTCCCCCCATGTAAGGGGGAAAATATTATTTTTGGTTTGGGGGGGTTTGTCAAAAAAAAGGTTGGGAAACCCTGGTCTAGACAGACGATGTCATTGACGAATTCTAATATCGTTACTTTAGATTTAAGTTAATAAATAAATAATGCTACCCATTCATAGCCCCACACTAGAATTCCCAGTGTCATGGGTGCCATGGCCAACACACAAGACAAGGAAACACACGCCCATACCAAGAACAGAAATTTAAACTCACCATTAAAATTTCCGCCTCGCTGGGTATCGAACCCAGGACCCTCGGAACGGCGATCCGGCGTGTTAACCATTGCGCCGTCCGGGTAATGTTCCTCAAGTTGATGTTGCGTGTTGCCATTCCCATGTTGGTAACACGAAAACGAACAGAACAGGTATTTCTACATTTACTTAAGTCTATGTAAGCAATTGCACAAATTATTAGGTCGCCTGGGAAAAGTTTCAACGGTAAATGATAGGCGAGGCGATGACATCGTCGGGCTTCGAACTATTACGGGGATTTAATGGTTCCGCTTAATAGCGCTAATACTCCTGCGGGTGGTATTTTCCCGCCAATTTTAAATAATACAATGCTTTTTATTTTAAATTTAAGTAGATTTACGTTCTGAGAAGTCGTGTAGCCATCACAGTGTATTGTTAAGTTTAGTGTTTAGAAGTCTAGAACTATGCGTTAAATCTCAGTTTTGACCTATAATATTCCTTTCATGAATTAGAATAAGTGTAAGTAGTATAGTATGCGACAACCTTCGACAATATAGAAGTAAAAATATTGAGTGAATCTATCACTACACTTATTTTTGAGTAGCTACAATAGACTTAAAAAAATTATCAGATCTCTACGTACAGACACTGTGATATAACTATATTTTATATCTATAAAAAAACACACTCAGATGCCCGAATAAGGATTCCCTGTTACACACTACTATTCCCTGAACACATTACTAACAACCACGAGCGAGAACAAACATTTATCTGTCGCATGTCTGCCCGGGAATCGAACCCAATACCGCTTGCTTCACAGGCAGAGTCACTACCAACACTACCAACTGAGCTACGAGGTCAGTTTATAACAAAAAATCAAGACATTTGCTGTATAAAGCCCACATGTTAAAAAAAATGATTTGGTGTCGTGGGACACCAGGTAGGAACGAAGTTCCTTCGGCTACTGTCGCGCCTGCGCACGTCTCATTTAACGCTTTTATTCCACGCATTTTTTCTTACGGTTTTACTATCACATATTTTTCAGTTCGGTCGCCGCAGCAAAACCTATCCCCTCCAAGCCTGCCGTAAGGAACTTCATTCCAATAAATCTATTTAATTTTGTTCACTATCTCAGTCCGCGACTTAATTATAGTTTTGAGAGAAAGCGCTCGCGAACTCTATAATAACAATGTTATAAATCAAATGTGTATCTAATCGACGGATCGATCGATAGAGAAAAAACATTTGTTACATATAAATGTAACAGTGATATATAACTATTGTACTCGATCATATATTATGACAGCTAACTGTTACATTTGACTGTCAAATTAAATAATTTGTTTATTGCGTAGACGGAGAGAGTATAGACCAATGGATGTCATCTATCGCACTCACACAAGAAAGGAACAACTTACGCCAATGACACGAAAAAACGAGACAGAATGATACTATGTTTTGTCACACTTTACGTGTCAGTTTTTTCAAGGAAAGCACAGTTGCTTACAAGCAAATTTGACAGCTGATGTCAAATTTTTCTTGTGCCACATACAATCGAACTTAAATAATTAAATAAACTTAATTTGATTTGGGTTCAGACAAGACTGACATTGACATTCTGAGTTTGACAAGTTAAGTTAACTTCAATATTATTTCGAATATTGTACTTTCTCGTGCTATCCCATGTTGGCCGCGCTCACCAGATGTCTATATCCTTCTTTGTCTACGGTGTATTACGGAGGTACACAAATATCTTAATAAGTAAAAAATACATTATTCGACAAATTAGAGGTAAACTCGGTCATCGATATTCGAACAAAACCTCATTCACACCACTAAAGGCGCGTTCCACTTATCAATCACAACGCCCAAAACATCACTTTATCTACAGAGAAAGGGATGTTTTGAGCGTTGTGATTGCTAAGTGGAACGCGCTCTGAGATATCATAAATTTTGAAACAGAAATCAATATTGCGAAAAAAGTCTGTCAACAACAAAACTTGTTCAATACATAGTATTTTTATAATTACAAGTTTTAAAAACAAAACAAAGTGTCGCAGCCAATGATAACTACTCACCACTTATGGTGGGGTAAGGCAGGTCAGGTCCAAGATGGCTGTTAAACTGTAATTTCACTGCAAATTCATTTGCATTCTTGTTTGTCGCCGGCCAGTCTGATCAGCGGTTCTTGATTGCAAACTTGATTGACATCGTAGATAAGGGTATTATACACTTAGTTACTGCACGCACTACGCTTCGGTCACGGTAATACGTGCTTCGGTGAACCTATATCTTAGAAGTATGAGTCTAACTCCTAAAAATATATTTTGGAAGGGATTTTTTAAATTGACATATTTTTTTTATTTGTGGGCCGACTGCAACCAACAGAAATGTCAGTTTACTGCAATACATTAGTAAAATAAAACTCATTAAAACGCATTCAAATCGGTTAAGCCGCTTCTGAGATGAGTGGGAACAAACGCAGAGACAAACAAACAGTGGAAGATTGATAAACAGACAATAATTCTAAAAATCTTTTATATGGGATCTATTTCGTTCCTATATGTACCTATATGTAGCTCCAATAACAGTTTTTCTTAAATACAGACATCGATAAGTAGTTAAGAATTTTATTTTACGTACAGATTAACCCGATCTGGCCTAAACCTGCTTAACACGTTCGATAACTACTTTGAAACAACCTATCAACCTAGAACACTAATCTAGCTTTAAGACAAATAGTTCTATTGTAACAATAAAAAAAATCTACGGACTAAAGAGAAAACATAATAGAATAGAAAGTAGTTCAAATTGGAGCTAAGTGCACTTAATGGCCTCAGGGTGCGCACGCGCTGATCCGATGGAATAATAACTGGTAACAAGCGATGGACTGACGGCCATTATGACCGCTTGTTCCGTTAGTTGATCGATATCTGTTACCAGCACCTCCTTGTTTATGCTTGCCTGGTACAACGTGGACTATATGAATCAGTAAGAGGCGATAGTTATATTTCTATAAGCACATTTTTGAAGTGAAAACTTCTTTAGTTATATACCTAAGTGACAATAATAACATACTCTTACGATAAAAATATAAGAGGTCTATTCACTTTTAACTTGACGATACCCAAATTGAATAGTTAAGTAGGTACTATCGAAGGGGAAAAAAGAATTTTTACTTATGTTTTTTTGTAATATTTTTTGTAAAATACTTCAACATTAGATTCTATTATAATCAAGGCGTATACCACTCGTGGGCGTGAGCAGTGTCTAATCAAAGAGCCGTGGCGCCTTGTTGAAGGTGATGGGGAAAGCACGGCATTCTTAATTACAGGCTAGGCGCGGACGTTTATTGTAAACGCTATCAATTTTGGTTCATGCAAAAACGTGTGAAAGTGAATCGGGAAATAAGACTTATCATGTGACGTATTGTGTCAATCTATTGTTTTGACGTATGTAACTATACATTCGTACCTATATCGTTCCTAATGTCACAGTAATTGATGACGTTCCAAAATATTAAAGTGCTGAAAACCAAATACCGTTTCTTCATTTTCTATCCGGAGCCTTAAATTTTTGAGTGTCTTTTCTTTTGAAATTCTATCCGAAAAATGCTTAGAGTAGTAAAAATTGAGTACCGACTTCAAAACTTCGGCTGCATTGTGGCACTAAAATCATTAAAAACTATCAAAACATTGACAAATGACATTTCATGGATAACAAACCTTTTATACAAAACTTTATCCACATCGACAATGTCAAGTTGGTACCTACCTACCTATTATAGTCAAACCAGTCATGAACGCTCTACCCAGTCATTTGACGTGTAATCATAGAATAATTACTATAGAAACCAAGTCCACGCGGCCATTTTGAAGCACCTTAATTGGAGTCAGAAATGACTCCAAACACCGGGCAGCTCCGTAGTGTTCAATGTCAACGCACGCCAAACATGTCTCGCGAAAAAAAAAGAATTATGACGATTTGTCCAGTTAATTTGTGTCACAAAATATCTGAAAAGCTATTACTAAATGTATTATTCCTAAAAACATATGATTATCCGCAGCCGAAGTTCGGGAAAGTTTCGGTTAAGTGCTTCACTTTAGGCAGAGCGCTTGTATGAAGACTGTCTTTCTATAGTGTTATTATTCTAAGCGCGTAATATTGTTTTTAGAATAAAAATTAATGTGCACCTAGCGTGGACGGCTTTACCTATAGTGCAGGGGCTGCGGTGCACCCGGGCGCCGGGTATCAGGGGACGCCGAGAGCCGCTCGCGACACCTAGACCTAATCCATTTCGACCGCGCATTTTGATACAAAAAGGCGCCCGCCAGGGCTTTTTATTGCACCCGGGCGCTACATGTGCTAGAGCCGCTCCTGACCACTAGAAGCAGAGCTTGGCTTGGAATCAAAGATAGACGGAGTAGAAGCCCCTACGGAACGGAAGCAAGTGATAAACAATTTCCAATAGTTATGCATGCAGTATTCGATCTTAGGACCCAAAGGCAACCGAAAGCTTGACTATCACTGCTACAGTAACATAATTAAATAAAAACAAATACATAATAATACAAACATTAGGTTCTTCGCTTCGTGTAGGTTTAGGATGTTTAATGCCTTTAACGTCCAGGGACAGTAAAAAAATAAAAAGGCCATCGACCTCTAACCGCGAAAATTCAAAATCATTCTAAGAAGCTCCGTTCGCAAATCAACACCTGCAATAAAGGCTTTGGCGTGGCGCCAAGACGCGTCGCACAAAGCGCACCGCGACCAGACGCGTATCCGAACGCACTCAATAAATTATAAGCCCTAATCACCCTTAATTGGGATGTGTCGTGACCCACCTTAACCTCGGGTCGCGTCAGAACAAGAACAAAATAATGCAAACATAATGATACGTGCCGCGTTTTAAAATGTTCCAAACTCTTTTAATTTTCGAACGTTACCTCGGTGTTCCTAAACTGTAATTATCAACTTTAAGTATAAGGATAGAGATATTAATAGTCATGTGTTTGCTTTTTTTCTTGATTTATTTGGTTTTATATATTCGGTTAGATTAGAGGGTTTAATAGTTTTTGTGTGCGTTAATGGTTATAAATGTTAGCGACCAACGTTCGGTTACAGAGCCAAAATTGTGTTTCTACGATTTGATTTCCATTTCTTTTTCATTCTAATTTTTTTTCATTTCTTATATAGTGATGTTATTACCAGAGCTTACTCAACTGACACATCAATTTGATAGGGTAGGTACGCTCAACTTTTACGTGACTATCGATCTGAGTTTTCCACAAGAAGCGAATGGGGAAACATTCGCAATACGAATTTATCCGCAACAAGACGAACAAAAGTAAACTACGACGAAATTATGTTTGTAATACATATACATATATACGGTCTAAGTAGATACCTACTAAACATAATGCATTAATCGTAGGCCTCACAAACTTTTAAGTAAAAGTAAGTTTAGTATTACTATGCTTGATACGACAATAAATCATTTAGCATATTCCAACTGTATCATGATAATTTGCATCGCTTCACGCAGAGCGAATTGAGCACGCTTCTCTAATTGAGCCATTTCACAGATAAGTAGATAAAACACGGAATAGGGCGGTCGAAATTATGCGTATTATTTGCATATAATAACTGTAGGGGTGACATGTCTAAACCGTCTCTTAAAAACGGCGTATCAGCCAGGCAGAGTCAATCAAAAAACAACTTTGAGCAATAACATAACGGTACGTTTTCGTTATTGCAGAGTTTAATAGGGATTTCGTCAATAACAATCGAGTTTTATATGGATAGCCTCCCCCGAGAATCGAACCGCGACTGTACCGCAAGGCAATGCAGTTATGCAGATTTCGTAATGATGCTGGTTGTGTTGGTTTGATGAAGTCGCCCCTTCAGCGTTTTATCTGCGAGCCTTTGTGTACTCAAGGGTGACGTCGACAAATTGTGAGCTATCTGTAATATCGTTATGGTGAAAGATAATCGCTTCGATAAATGTTCTCAAAGAGAGGAATTTGGATAAATATAAGTATAGTTAAATCTTAAATCTTTAGTTAAATCTTATAGTTAAATTTGTAATATGAACGTATTACCTACTCAAACTTACTCGTATTCTACAAATCGTTTAAGTTTTTTGTCGTAAGTCTTCATAAAGCTTTTGACATTTATAAATTTTTAGGCCTATTGAGATGCCATTCTTATTTCACCTCTTAACTATTTAATTACTTTAATACATTTAATACATCCCCCACATACATCCTTTCAACATAGAGGAAAAGTATCATGCATAAATCTGCATATCTACTAAATAACGAATTAATATTTTTTTATGTACCTACAAACAGGCAGAGAAGATGACAAAAAATTTGAGACCACCTACTAATCGGCCATGGACATGAGGAATACCAAAGGTACAACCGATTCGTAGCCGGCCAACAAAGAAACCATTGCGATTATACGTCAAAAACCATTGCTATTACCCTGTTCAAGCCAAGTATGCGTACTATGCATCAGACATGACAATTTCGCGCGCGAAAGATCACTATCTTGTCTGTGGGGCGACACGTGACCGCTGGCGGCGACCGCCCTTTTGTTTACAGAGTAAATTAGGCTACAACCCATAGATTATTGCAAACAATACTGTTATACCTAGCAAGTAATAGTAGCAAATGTTTTGAGCCTACAATTCGTATCTCGGAGCGTAACATGATTTCTGAGTTGCGCCGAGCGCGCAAAGTAACTGATTTAGGGATATACTAGCTTTCCCCCGCGGCTTCGCCCGCCAAAAATCCCTAATAAGGTTAAGAAAGGATTTTTGGTTTGGTAAGCTCACTTGAGGAACCTATACACAAAGTTTCAAGTGAATCCATTGAAGAAGAAGTTTCAGTTTATCCCCTTTTTATCCCCTTTGGGAGGAATTTCCAAAAATCCTTTCTTAGTGCTCCCCTACAATCTTGTTTTTTTCTTCGTAAGTAC
Source organism: Ochlodes sylvanus (assembly GCA_905404295.2). Taxonomy (NCBI): domain Eukaryota; kingdom Metazoa; phylum Arthropoda; class Insecta; order Lepidoptera; family Hesperiidae; genus Ochlodes; species Ochlodes sylvanus. The sequence continues at coordinate 5,090,809 of FR990149.1, forward strand.
CTATAGGATAGTCTTACTAATCTGACTGAGTAGTGTATATTACTTCTTTAATGCTAAAGAGACTTACCTAATTTTGTATTTTATTTTCTTTGGCTGAATAAAGAAGGTTTCCCTGCTACGTTTTAGTGATCTGTGGTAATTTCGCGCGCGAGAGCTCATACACTAAACACTACACGGAGTGCCACGTGACTGCTGAGGGCGAGCCGCGTGACGCGTGACCGTGTTTGTGCGGAGAGCCCCTTATTAAGTTTACAAAGCTTTGTGGTATCGTCGGTGCGGTGATCAATATGAAACCTAGCTGAAACGTGTGCAAGAAATTCAGTTTCAAAAAACGCGCTTTGAGTTGGATACCAACCTTGAATTGGATACTACTTTAAATAGGTTGTTAGTTTATAAGTTGCCTGCTCATAGTACCTAGTCTAGAGCTTATAAAGTATTCATCGACGTAAAAAGCTTAAACGGAAGTTTAAGTAGGATAAGGTACACTACGTACATAGCAAAATAAATTGTATCGTCACCTGTGACTGTTTCAATTTGGCGGGAAGTTAGTGTGTCAACTGTCAACTCTTATTAATAAAAATGAGTCCCTAGGTATAAAATGTTTACAACAAAATAAATAAAGTGAACTAAAACGAAAATTAAAAATAAAATATACAAAATATGTTACACGCATACTCAATTTGTTTCGCACCAAGTAGACTTAAGTGCATAGGTTAATAAAGGCGGGGTCATCTGATATAATCTGCACTGTCAATACGCCGTTTGAGTGACACTTGACGTTCCGAGGACGGTAATCCAGAGGGATTACGCTGACATTGGGAAAGAATGGATACGGCAGTTTACTGCAGTAGCTATTTGTAAAAAAAAGATTTTTTTTTACACGATGCTAAGATAATCCTTGACAGCAATCCTTATTATTATTTATTTCCAGTGAAAACTTCAATAAGCATATTAGGCACTTTAGGACTGCGGAAAAAGCACCGAACTCGCGTGACCTTCACGCTCAGATATAAGATTGCATAGTTTTGAATTCAAATTAATCGTTTCTAATTTAATTTGCATTGTAATTGAAGTTTTTGAATCATCATTGCAACCCATAACTTGAGAACTCTTGGGCAGGTTTCCTCACACAATGTTTTCCTTCACCGAAGCATGGGATTTTTTTTTTCAATAATTCGCCTAGTTTTACATGATAAGTAGGTACTGTAGAACTTGCTAGATTACTTTGGGACATTTTAAGCTATTGCATAGCTTTTATCGCGGGCCTTGAGCGTGGGGACCGAATCCAGAAATTCCGTAACGAAAAAAACCTAACACCCCCAATCAGCGCCATCTAGTACCTTAATACTAAGGTATGGTACGTATGTTTTCTACAAACTAGATGGCGCTGTTCTGATATAACTTCTGATAATTATAATTGCATAAGTTGATAAAAAATGCTATACAATAGCTTTACCGCGGCAGTCTCCGAGTGTCACATTTAATTTTTATTTATTAATTTTTAATACCTATGTTTTCATAACCATAATTATTATCCGTAGACAATAAATAAACAAATAATAGGAACACGAAAACCTTACTATTAACATGATGAAATATTACTTAAAGTTAAGCAAAACAAAACCACCACATCCATGGAGTGCTAAGTACAACCTACACATCGGTGTAAAATGAACAGCAAACCATACTACTACGTGTTGATTTTTGTTCTCAACTCGCGTTTATTCATTCCGCGCGCTTTCCCAGGGGCGGTAATGAAATATCATTCCTCTGGGATCTGCGTGGACACTTCTCGTCTATGGTAAGCTTGTTACGACCCTCCTGTTTCAGGAACACGGTTATAGGATTTGTACGCAATTAGTGGTCTGTGCTTGTGAGGTATCCAAAAATTAAAAATTAGTTGGACTTATGTATAGGTAATGGAATATATATATATATATATATATATATATAAATATAGGTAATGGACTTAGGTATAGGTAATGGAAATTTTAAATTTTTCCCGGAGAAAAGAAGAATTTTGTCAAACATTTTAGATTTTTTTTTCTATCAGAAAAAAAAGAAAATAATGATTACCAAAGACATTAAATGGGATTGGGACCTTTTTTCATGTTACCTAATATATTAATATTGCATAATTAAACCTATAATTTATAAAAAAAATATAGGAACACACTAAAATTGTAAGAACGTCCCATATTTATTCATAATAATTAAGTCATTAAAAATAATATTAAAAGTTGTACGAATATAGCAGGTCCTAATTTAAGTAATTAGGTTAAGTACCTATTACATACCTAGCGAAAATGGAATCGGAACGGATATTACAATAAAGCGGATATGGTATAGAACCATAAAACAGACCGTACTTGACCATTTATAACATCAAATTATAACTAGGTACAATAAAGACAAGAAATATTAGAAAGATTAAACTCGTATTAAGATGTTTAATTGCTGATATTAAAGTTATTTCATTTAGTTTAATGGGTACTCGAAGTAATTGTACCAGTGAAAGCAGTAAACACATCTGAAATTATACACAGTCGTTAATTACTAAATAAACATTTTAGTTATGGGCCACTAACCCCTCCACTAATCCGCACTGGAGCAGCGTGGTGAATGGTGGAGTATGCTCTAGGCCTCATCAGCGAAGAAGTACTTATTGTAGTTACAAACACGTATAGTACGGCCGACGGTTCTAGGCCGCTCTGAAGTTAGGCTTTCAGATATAGTGCGCAGGTATTGTACTTTAGAGAGAGATAGCGGCACGAACACTCAGCGTGTGACTGAAACAAACATGCTCAAAGTGACACCCCGCGCGTCTTGCCACCATTTCGACCCTAAAATTGACTTTTGCGCAGCGATCCGAACAAAGTTCAGAGCGGCCTAGAACCGCCGGCCGTACTATACGATTGTTGAAGCTTGCTGTACTGAATCGGACGAGAAACATTGGTATCAACAGCATTTTCACCTGTAAAATTTAACATTCACATCCATCTAACCTTAATAGCCACTTCCCAAGCCAAAACTCACATCAGCGATTTGGTCCACATGACCATTTAGTATTACGCTCTAGGGGCAATCTTGTCAAGAAACCAACAATGTAATCCATAACCGAGCGGTGATTAAGCAGTTAATTATAGTGGTTAGAACCAATTAATCACGGTATAAATTGAGTTTTCATTGATATAAAGGTCAGGTGATTTGGTGCGTAAATCAGAAAGTCGCCGTTAGACTTAGTTTACAAACTTCACGTAAATACAATATACAATATTGGCCGGTATGACGGCCTAGAGATTGTAGTGCTGAGTGTTGGAACAAATATGTTGTCTGTGTATAGACAGAATACATTTTATGTATTAGTCTGTACACTCGTCCGTTGTAATGTCTACCTATAAGCGGATACTCTGCTAATGTCTTGTCTTGTTATTGTCTTCGCTGTGATACTGTGCTCTTCCTCGCTTGTAACTTTGTGCTCATATGAATAAGCCTGCTTAAATCATATCCGTTTTTATAATATTTTACCCATAATCCATCACTGAGCAGACCCGAGGCTAGCTAGAAGAGATATTTGAGATGATAATTTTAAAAAACAAAATATAGCATCAACTTGTTTCAAAATTCTGTCTAAAACTCTCTATTTGGATGGAACAACATCAACTTAAGCATTATCATGGGTGACCCTCCGAATCTCACTTACTGCGACACTTTTAGAAGCGACCATCTTAGTTCTCAAGGGTAGCAACACATCTGTGAGCGAGTTAGAACAAAACTCTTACTAACAATTTCTAACTGGACTATTACCTACTAAATTACTAACAACTCCTAGCTATCACTAACAGTCCCTGTCCTTGTCTCAGTCCTCATATACCTACTAACCAGCTGACCAACTAACTTTCTTAATAACAGCCTCTGCTAACTGGACCAACCATCCTAGTCCCGATTTGAGTCTCGTAAGCATGTTTTTAAAAAAGTTTTTTACTTTTAATTTATTTCAAAAGATGTGCTGAGGAGTTTCTTTCGCAAGTTTCTTCTCCAATATAAAGCTCCGTTGCAAAACAATACTTGATAGAATAAAAAAAATACGTGCTTAACAGTAGGTACACGATTAATTATTTTGAATTTTGATAACCGCAAGTCTACTTTCGAACGAACCCAGGCAATGTAAAAAGAATTTCCCGAAACTATGATACCCGTATAGATAGCGGGTGCATTATTTCACACCGTGAAAATGGCTAATCGAATGGCATTATTCAAATTGAGAGCCCCCGGCTCGGTGCTGCCATCCGGCGGAACTGACGCATTTCGTGCGCGCTGTTTTTTTATAATTCAAAAGAGACAAACGAAGTTTCTGCAATGTGCCTGTATTGCTTAAATATTTTTTCATGTCACGAATCAAATAATGCACCATGCATTCAATATCGGAGATACGGTCGTATCTCACATACAAAGTACCCCATTTTTTTACATTTTTAACGATTTTTTTATTGTTCTGTAACGTTTCAAGTATTTACGTGGTTGATTTTTTATTTAATAATTTTTTGTACTGACTATTTTGTGTACTTGCCGCGTCACTTCGCTTATAGGGTAGGTATAGTTTACCCACGACCAAAACGTTATATTTTTTTAAAGTTTTCACTTCCACATTTTGATTTTTTATTTTTTTTTATTTACTTAGATCATGTACACGGAAACAATATATACAATAAACTTATTTTTACTTATTTAGTACTGGCCAGCGATCACTGCAGCATCATAATGCACGATACTGGACCTTAATTCTAAATTCAAAACTTTATTGAAGAAGTTACGAACGGTCGCGCACGGGCCAGTGTTGCCAGTTATATAATTAGAAAATGAAAGGGTGGCGCGCACGCAGCCCGCGCCCGCGGCCCGCGGCGCGACCACTACTATCGCTCACCATCGGCTCCGCTCGCTCTAGTGATGGTAACAATTTATAGTGTTGTCGTTAAAACAATTTCATAATAATACTTATCAAGAAAAGTGTGCTAAGTAAAATTTAATATTTAGTCATTATTGTTGTATTCGTTATGTTATCTATACGTATGTTGAAAGTTCTTTAGGTTAGCAATCTTGCATCATTTAGGAATTTTGGAAGGCATTCTGGTTCGTATCGTGTTATGAAATTAGAAGCAAGACGTATTTAGTACATAATTGATACCTAGTAGGAATTTAAAAAAATAAATGTTTGTAGATATTTCTAAAATATGTCCTACTTTTCATAATTATACTCGTACGCGTAACAAAGTACCTACATTTTGACGATCCAATCCAATGATATCATCAATTACATGTAATTAATAGTTAACCATAGCTAAACATAGAACACGTTTCTATCGACAAATAAAAACGACACTTTGAATCTCTATTTGAAAATATACTCCCCTTCCCCGAGGGCAAATGGCATCATTCTTTATTTTCGAATATTAATAAGGAGCATGCAACATTACACCGTATTTCACAACGAGTAACATCATATCTCACCATCCCTGTCCTACATACCTATAATCCGACTACCTGCACTCTTCTTATATTAAAAATTTCAATAATGACGACTCTTGGTAGATGAACCCGAGATTTGAGCTTAACCACTGGGTTTACTAAATCTTATGATAGCCTGGTACAATCTGAGACTAATTTTCATGTTTATTAAACGTTTAATACTGCGAAATGATAAAATAACGTGCTAAACACGAATTGTGAAAAAAAAGTAGATGTAGTACGGCCGGCGGTTCTAGGCCGCTCTGAACTTTGTTAGGATCGCTGCGCAAAACTCAATTTTAGGGTCGAAATGGTGGCAAGACGCGCGGGGTGTCACTTTGAGCACTGTTTGTTTCAGTCACACGCTCAGTGTTCGTGTCGCTATCTCTCTCTAAAGAACAATACCTGCGCACTATATCCGAAAGCCTAACTTCAGAGCGGCCTAGAACCGTCGGCCATACTATACTAAGTTGAAATAATTGACGTTAATAAAACAAGGGAAACAAATATTACTTTAAGTAATAGTTTTGTTGTTATTTATATGTATAACATTAATACTTTATGTAATAAGTAATAAAACAAGAAATGTCGCTACATACTTATAACCCTAGAATTCCCTATGTCGTATACGGCATGGACAACACATAAAGACAAGAAACGATAATAGAAATTTTAATTCATCGTTCACATTTCCGCCCCGCTCGGAATCAATCCCAAGACCCTTCGAGCGGCAGTCCGTTATGAAAATCATTGCGCCATGCGAGTCGTTCAATATTAAGTGGAATAGTTTAGTAAAATTAAAATTTGACACCTTCATCTCTAACCCTAGAATAGAAGGTGCCATAATGACTGTCTTCATTTTCAAATATTTCGTCGGCCTCCAAAGAAGTAGAAGCTTAATGTGGGAATCTTCAAGAGGAGAGTGAATAGGCTTTTAATAAGTTAGTGCGCTTAATAATAACGTTTTAAAAACCGGCAAAACCGAACCCAAAAGGTTTTTTGGGTAAAAGCACAACCTTACCCATAATATCTACAATTAAAAATGAGCCCTAATCACGGATTAGCATAACAATGTCGGTCTGTGTGAACCGAAATCATAAAGTCTGGCGCTAAACACAACCTACTCTCGCGTCAAACAAATTCAAAAGTCGTGCGCACGCCACCAGGAAAGTCACGATTTTCGTCAATCCCAAAAGTGCATGTTGCCAAAAAGTATACCACTGGACTAGCTCTGAAATGATAGCCTAATTTTTAAATTTTCGAATGCTGCGTGTCACACCGTTACGTAGCGTAGGTATCCCTTCCAAACAGCGACATTTCTAGGTACCTACTCTGTTATAAAATTTTAAATGAGGTGTAACGGAGGAAGTTTGTACCTCTACTAAAACAACTGCGAGGAGCAGGATCAGCAGGAAATGGTCATATGAGGTGTGGGGACCAGAGGTGAGGTGTGGTGAGCTGGTGAGGCGAGGTGTGGAGTGGTGAGGTGCAGGCTTGAGGAGAGGAGACGAGATTGAGGAGCGGAGAGGAGAGATATTCAGTTGGTAGTTTTTCATAGGTTTCAGGTATTCTAAAAAAAGTTTCTGGCCGGCGAACAGGCCAACTTCAAGAATAAACTGATGATTAAGAAGAACAAAAGGAATTATGTCAATATTGTCATTTAATAGAAATGTATTGAAAAATGGAGCTCGTGTATTAATTTGCCCTTTTACAGAGGTGTATAAAAACTATAACGACATGAAAAACGTAAAACGATAGGTATTGAAAAAGTTAGATGTATTTTTCCGTCTTTCTACCAAAACTTACGCAAAACCTTTAGGAACTTTATAAATCAGATTTATGTAAATTGTAAGTATATTTCAAGATCCTTTCGATATCGGTAAACCTAGTCTTTAATTTCACGTACGGATAAAAAAAATAACATATTAAAATTCTTGGCTTCGAAGTAGCTGATAAATCTGGTAGCAATAAAATGAATTTATGCCTATAGATTTTCCAAATTCAACATTACAACGCCTGGCAATAAAACTTGTTACACGTCGGTGTAAACGCGGCTGTTTAACAACGTAGGTAGGTATTAGCACATTGCCGAATTCCTTGCAATTTATCAGAAGGCTTAGGGTCGTTTGCGCGGTTCCCATAGGAATACGAATACTGAAAGTAGAGCGTTTGTCACGCGATCATTGTATTCTGGTATTCGTTAGGGTGGCCAGGTTTGCGGGAAAAATAAGAATTATATTAAGAGATAATCTTAATATATATAATTCGAGTGTGAGTGTGTATGTCACTGAACTCCTCCTAAACGGCTTGACCGATTTGGTTGAAATTTTTTGTGTGTCTTCAGGTGGATCCGAGAATTATTTAGATTCACAATTGGACCCGGTAGGTGGCGTTGCTGTCGATATATCACCAAAACATTTTTTAACGACTGGACCGATTTGGATGAAATTTTTTGTGTGTGTTCAAGGGGATCTGGGAATGGTTTAGATTTACAATTGGACCCGATAGGTGGCGTTGCTGTCGATATATCACCTAAACATTTTTTAATTATAAAGCGGTACGAAGTACGCCGGGACAACTTGTAATATTATAGTCATAGATGTGTTATGGTTATGCAGTTGCGCTTTTGGATCCGCACCGACGCTCCGATATTGGAACTATGAATGCGAAAGATAATTACGGAAGGTATGAGACATAAAGGGCTGTATCTGATCGTAGGTGCTGAGCCCTTGGATTTTATCATAAGTAGATAAGTACAGGAGGTTGCCGACTACAACCCGTCGGAAGTATTGTTCTTTTCGATATCTACTCATCTTCATCTTCATCATTAATTAAATGTAAAAGTTAAATTAAGGCTAAAGTTAAAATTATAAATTTATTAGTAAATATAGATTTCAGATTATGTAGTGAGACAAAACTTAAATAGGTATGAAATTAGATACACAAAAATGTATACGAGCCACACACAAAAATTAAATGAGCCAACAATGGTTAAGTGGTCACCATTACTATAGACAAGGATTCCCTGTGCCGCGGGTGGTATGGAAAACACAAATAACAAGCACTTAACACCCACGACCCGAGAACAAACATATCTGCCCCGGCTGGGAATCGTACCCGGAACCCCTTCAAGCAGCGCCACTACCAACTAGGGTAAGGTCGTCCAAGTCGTCAAGGAGGCAGAGAGAAGAAAGAAAGAAATAAAATCAAAATGTGTGCAATTAACACGTTGTAGAAGTGAAAACTTCAAATAAACGAATACTATCAGTCCAAATATTGATGTTTTGCTTTGCTTACTTTTAAAGGTATTTCTCTTTGCTACGTCATTTCCGTTTCATCGAATTTCAAATCACAACGATGCTAAAGAAGTTTTCGCTTCAATTAGCAGGTATGTAACCAAGACTTGTCTGCAGGAGTCTGCAACCTCTGGTCACCTCAGCTCAGTTCGACAGCGTAGCCTGCGGCTGTCACATAATGTCACGAATTTCGGAGGCATTTTAATAAGATCAATCTGACCAAATCCTAGCCCACTACTGACGCCTAAATTGTTTAGAAATGGATGGTAACTATAATCATAAACATTTTTAAAAGTTGCTCCGGGAAAATCATTTTAAATTGACATATTATCATTTTTATTTATGAACTGATTGAAATAAACACTAAATGTTACCCCCAGAATACTACTACAATAAATAAATGAAAACCGCATTCAAAACGACAAATCCATTTCACAGATAGCGAAAACAAACTCACAAACAGACAAAAATTCAAAAAAATCCTTACAATTATTATTATTATGAAATATACCTACTGCTTTATTAAATAGATGACAGTCGCAACAAAAAAGTTTTTTCTTGAAATATCTTCCATGTAATAGGTACAGATATCGATCAATCAATTTTATTATGTAGATACTTCAAGATTTGTATAATTTTAAATATAATTATACAATATTAAGATCTACAACATTACTTATTGTAATGTAACAGACCTCAATATATGAATTATTCTTATGCTCACTAACACTAACACCTAAATAGCGAACATGCAAAACGAATTAATGAAGAGAATAAAGTACTCGCCTTAGTTAAAATGATAAAATAAAAAAGATTTAATAGATAGGCATCTATTTCCGATCGTAATGACAGACTTTAGCCACGGCGGTCCAGCTTAACCCGCATTAGAGATCGTATCGTTAAACCCAAGTATGGCCTGCCGTCTGACTCATAATGTAATCATAGGTTTGTTAAGTCTTTTGACTATTTATTCGATAAATCTGGATTCGGTGAATTTCATAATTCGAACCTTCGTTCTGGTTTTGGGGAATCAGCAACTGATAGTTAGGTTTGGTTAGGTTATAAATGTTTATGCTTTATGGTTTTATACGTACCTAATAATCAGTTTGCTAAAAAGAGCTAACTTAATAATCAATTATGTAATTCCCGTTGCTGTTAAAAAAACAGCTTTCATGAATCGTCAAATAATTATTATAAAACAAAGTCCCCTGTCACGTCTCTCTGTCTGTCTCTCTTTTCGCGATAAACTCAAACAAAAAACACGCGATAACTTAGCATCGTAAAAAAAAACTACTGATCGGATTTTCATGCAGTTTTCTCCAATAGACAGAAGGGTTCGTGAGGAAGGTTTAGATATAATTATTGTTTTTTTAAGTTTAGTATAACGATTCAGAAAATCGGAAGTCGGGGAATCGGAAAATCGGGAGTCAAGCTGCCTGAGCCTTTCAGCGAAAACGCTGACTATTTCCTTTGAGATAATTATAATAGGTAGGTAGGTATAACAAAACAATGAATGGGTGGATTTACAATGTACTTATTCGTATTTTATTGATCTACAAAAAAGCCCGCGATGGCATTATGTCTATTAGATCTTTTAAGGACAGCTTACCATATCCATCCTATCTTCTAAAAAAATGGAAAGCTTATACGGACAGTATTAATCCTTAACGACTTAAATACTTTAGTCCCTTTAGGCATTTTAAAAGTTGATAAAAAGATAATTGTGTTCATCATAATTATAGCTACTTAACAATCTGAATTTTTGGTACACCCTACTGAAAAACTATCACGCCTATAGATTTCTGTTATATCATAGTAATTCAACTTCAAATCAAAACTATCTGACAAAAAAATTATAACCATTAATAAAAATGAACATCAACAATTTTATATTCAATGGATTGAATGTTATTGTACTATTAACGCCATCTGTTAGAAAATCAAAGAGTTAACATCGCTGCAACTAAACTCAGTCAATACCTACTCAAATAGATCCTATTTAATACTAAATGACACCACTACTTATTTTACAAACTGATTCTAAGAATCCACCACCACAAGAACCACTTATTTTACAAACTGATTCTAAGAATCAGTTTGTAAAATAACGGTGGAGTTTTGGCGGGAAAGCGACAATGTCACAATACATCAAATAGCCCTTAAAATTATTACCCGTTATAAAAACTAAGCGAGCCACACAAAGCTCAGCTTTTTCCTAGTTATTTACATTAAATAAGATTTTTAATGTACACTAATATTTTTAAATGCAACTTGTAACCACGACTTTTGAATATAAACCGTTATTAACAACGTAATCATAATAGGTAATTGATGATAATGGAATTTGAACACGATTTTAATGTACAAACGTATCCCTTAGCGCCATCTAGCAATGAGTAGAATAATTTTCTTATTTTCAAAGTAATAAATATAACTGTAAAAATCATAAATTTAATTTCTGTAACTTATGTAAAATAAATGTATACACTTTTATAAAATACAAAAACATATTGTTAAACTATGTTCCTATTTTTTTAATATTGCCTTTTTAATGCACAATGATATTTTTTTAGCACAGCAACACAAGAATTAGGTGTCAAAGGAAAATGTCATTGTCATTGTCAGTTTGTCGGTCTGCTGTGCTGTGACAGTCTGACACTTCTGACAGTCTGTGTTCATGATTTTGTGTTTCTGATCTGTTTCTGTTCTGAATTTCGCTTGTCATCTTTAGTTTAGTATTCGTAGAGTTTGAAATACATTTTTGTAAAATGGCTTTGTTAGATTATTGTCGGCTTGATGAAAAAATTAATTTGAAACCAGTAGACTCCCTCGCGTCTTTCCAAAATGATGTTCTCGGATACAGCCAGAACTTCGTGAACAGCGCTCAACTTGCAACTCCTCCGTTCGCCAACGTAAGTAAGGGTTATTGTGTTATGCCGAAAACAGTTGTAGGACCAGGGTGTTGTGTGTTTCACTTATATTTATATTCATTACAGCCCGCTGAAACCCTCGCGCAATTCAACAGAAAAGATGACACCGGACGCGACATCAAAATCCAGTTCGATCATGGAACTACAACGCTTGGGTTTAGATACAAAGTAAGTTACTATACAGCAGCCTCTGATGTTTCGCTACTTGGCGTAAACCTGCTCAATTTTTTGCCACACCTAGCGGTTACTCCAAGTATACAAATCATCTCTTTATGCAGGTTATTTAAGACATAACTTATGGGTGGTACCTAAAGTCCTATCTAAGTCGCTCATGGTTTCCGACATGGCATGACATGGCGAAAAAATTGACTTTAATCAAAAGCAAAAAGTGAAATTCGGCTTATTAATTTTCTATGTGGATGTTATGTACAAATATCACTATTCTTCACATATTCAATTACACATATTTTTGATTATGTAGATGCCTTATGAGCTTATGACAACAATTAGTCTGGTTAATTAAATTTCTTGTCTTTATTTATAGTTAACAATATTTTTACCATATCTATAAACTTAAATTTTATTATCAGATAAAGATTTAGGGTTAATATCTTCAATATTGCTTTTCTATAGGGTGGTGTATTGCTGGCGGTGGACTCGCGTGCCACAGGAGGCCAGTTCATTGGGTCACAGACAATGAAAAAGATTGTGGAAATCAATGATTATCTACTTGGTAAGTTTTTTTTTTTTCATTTGGAAATAGTCAATAAATAAGCTGGTGAACTACCTGACTTGAGTGAGTATTAGTAAGGTTTAGCTAAATAATTTATAAAGTTTTGTGATTGGTTGAAATATGACAATAACTGTTAAGAATGTTGGAAAAAGTCAGGCCGGATAGGAGTTTTCAGTGAAAACGCTGCCTAATTCTTTTGAGATATAACTGAACAATATTATGTGAAAAGTCCTCAGTGACATATTATAGTCTATCTTTTAAGGATAGTTTACTATACCCATTCTAACTTCTAAAGCATTTCTTTAAGGGATAGGATTCCGGAAGCTAAGCAAGGGTGGGTTTACTTGTACATACAAACATTGTCCTTAGGTACTCTGGCTGGTGGTGCTGCAGACTGCGTGTACTGGGACCGAGTGCTGGCCAAACAGTGTCGGCTGTACGAACTGCGCAACCGCGAGCGAATCTCTGTGGCAGCGGCCAGCAAGCTTATGGCCAACATGGTCTACAATTACAAGGGCATGGGCCTCAGCATGGGAATGATGCTGGCTGGATTTGATAAGCGGGTAAGCATCACATGTCGTTTTGATTAGAAGAAAAATAGAAAGATTAGAAAATTGTAGAATCTCAAAGGTACATTTTTTTTTTGAGATAAGTTAGTGCCTGTCAACAATCTTACCGGATAGTAAGTGGTGATGAAGGCCTTGATGTTGTACGCAATATTAAAACCTATTCACTCTCTTGATGGCTACCACATAACACACACACATCTTCTCGACCTCTCTTGACGAAAACTATGTTTTATCATGTCAGCGAGATGATCACGGCGGTAGTTGAAACAACTATGGGTTATAGAAGTGGTTACTAATTCATAAACATAATTTTTTATGTATGCCAATGTCTCTTGTACCAGGGTGCACAGCTATACTACGTGGACAGCGAGGGAACGCGCACGCCCGGCAAGGTGTTCTCAGTCGGCTCGGGGTCGGTGTATGCGTTTGGTGTGCTGGACTCAGGGTACCACTGGGACCTTGAAGATGAGGAAGCACAAGGTATTATATAACTTTGTTGGCGTATATGGGACACTTAAGAATATATGTTGTAAGGTTGTAATTGCTCTGCTATTAATGACCCACTACTGAGCATGGGTCTCTCATATCTGAGGATGTGGATGGGAGAAGACAGAGGTATTATATGTATAGATATCACAATTGTTTCCATGTTCTAGAACTGGGCCGGCGCGCCATCTACCACGCGACCCACCGCGACGCGTACTCGGGCGGTATCATCCGCGTGTACCACATCCACCCGCAGGGCTGGGTCAACATATCCAACGAGGACTGCTCGGAGCTGCACTACAAGTACCAGGCGGAAAAGGGGATCGAGGATGCATAGGGGCGTTGGGGCTTTTTGTAATAAATAAGTGCTAAATATTCTTTGGTTTTATTTTTCTCAAGGGTGTTAACTTATTAAAAAAAAAAATGTATATATCAGCCAGTTAAATTCGAAGGTACTATCTAAACTCCACCACCACCAGGTACCATCCAGAAACAATCGTCCAGAAACGTATTTTAAATCCATCCATCCAGCGCCTCGTGATCCAAGGCCACATAGAAGCAACACGTTTATATAACAAAATTAAAAAGAAGCTCCGTGTTTGAAATATAACAAAAAGATTTGTATTCCGATTGTTTATTTATATAACACTTTTCGTACACCATAATTACAAGGACAAGAAAATCAAGCTGTAGTGTAGGCTATTTACATTACGATTAAAACAAAATTACGATTTCTTCGAGATAACCTTTTGGATGGAAAATTACAAGAAGTTTTGGTAGAATGTATGTATTACAATCTAGTATTAGATACATAATGTTTGTACAAGAAATATGTCATTTCTGTATGAGGAATTAGATATTAGAAACGGTAAATTTAATGCAATAAAAACGATATTGAAACCCGACTAGACATTTATTTAAGAATTAGATAATAACAGTTAAATTAAGTACTTAGGCTAAAACAAAATAAATACTCCTAATCTAATTAAGAATTAAACCACAACACATCAAGTAGAAATGTTTGTGAACAACTATTGAAGTTATACGAGTAAGAGCCCAGAGCGATCTGACATAACTTATTTTCACATGGATGAAACCTTAATTACTCAGTAGCGTCCATGTTCTTTGAATACCCGCGTGCTTGTGGGAGTTCACCTTGTGACACCTGGGCAGGTACCAGGTAAGAAAGGCAACTAAATTTAATTAAATACCACGAGGACGAAGTCGCGGGCACAGCTAGTCCTTAATAAATCTCTTTAAAACTTCGTATAGTTGTGATGGTTCCAGAGATTACCCTCTATACATACAAATCCACAAAATTCACACTCACTTTATTACATTACTCCACACATTAACCTTACATTTCTACTTGATGTGTGCTCCGTCTCTTACAACGGCTCATTTCTTTGCTTTCTCGTCGTTGGTCTTCTCAATGTCTACCGTGACCTCCTCAAATGTTTCCTCCAGTTCCCAGTCTTTGAGCGGTGTTTCTGTCAGCTTGTAGAATTTGCCATGTTTGCCGATACCTGAAATAGTGGATAGGTTTCATTTTCACTAGATGGACAATGATGTCTCCAAAAATACCAAGCTTCGTCAGACGCAGGGAAGGGCCTTGGTTTTATATCCTCTAGAAAAATCTCGCGCTATTTACAGTGCATGGAAGTTGGCAAGCAAGTCAATGACAGTTTGTACCGGTACAATAATGTTCGGTAAATATTATTTTAACTTACTCATGCCAAAAAATGTTATAAAACCGTATTTATGATTGAAAATTCGAGGGGAAGGCGGGGTCTTGGATGGCTAATGGTCTAAAGGTGGCCACCGAGCAGTGGAGGGGGATAAAAAATGAGTCACGTAGCATGGGCATGTTCCCTTAGATGGTAAAGCACGGTAACTTAGAAAAAACTTATTCACTCTTAACTTAAAGGCGATAATCGAATGGGAACAACCCAAAGCTTAACAATTACACTATAAAACTTCAAACCTCCTTGGAACTTCTTAACACCCTCGTTGATATCCTCTATAGCAGCACCGAGCAGACTCTGCATCACAGCCTCGTCCCGCATGCTCTCCTCGCTGTTGGGGTTCAGCTGGGAGTTGATTGCAGCCAGCTTGTCCATAATGAGAGCGTTCTGGGGGAACTTCACTAGTGACTTGGCCAGCTTTATTGACTCCCCCAGAGCTGAAAGGTAATGAATGATAGTCAAAAGTCACTGGTAAGAAGTTTCTTTTTGAATTAAGACGACCTATATTAACATTGTTGCAAAAAATTTAATTTTGAGATTTGAGTTACAGTTTTTAGTCATACCAGTTCCAGTAACAGTGACCTTGGAAGCGAGGCCCATCGCGTGAGCTTCAGTCCCGGTGATCAGACGACCTGTCATCAGTAGATCCAGAGCTCTGGAGAGCCCAATCAGGGCAGTGAGCCGCCTCGCACCGAATATGCCCTGTGGTACTCCTGCATATAATAAAACGGTACTGATCAGTTTCTGTATACAGAATTTTGAGAAAAATAAGACTGTAATGGGAGAATTTATCAAGGCAATTATGCACCACGCCAATAGAATTTTTCTCTGTTCGTGACTGCATTTGTGTCTGTTCATTTCAGAAATGGTTTAACAGATTTAACTACGGGTTTCACTTATGTATTATCATAATTATGATGCCTGACGTATTTATAATAGATCAGTTTAAATGTTTATATTTATTTCAATAATCATAATACTAGATTGAAAATAAATGACTGGACAAGAATCAAACCCAAACCACTTGCTCAACAGACAGAGTTACTGCCATACACTGGACTAGACAATAATATTAAAACATAAGCAACATACAAGCAGTGATAGCCGTGTGGTTGAACGTTGGACTGCCGAACCGGAGGGTTCGGGTTCAAACCCCGCACGCACCACTAATTTTCAAAAATGATGTGCGTATTAAAATTTAAGTATCACTTGCTTCGGTGAAGGAAAACATCGTGAGGAAACCTGCACACCTGAGAGTTCTCCATAATGTTCTCAAAGGTGTGTGAAGTCCACCAATCCGCACTTGGCCCGAGCCCGAGGAGACCCGAGCCCAGCAGTGGGACAGTTATGGGTTGTGATGATGATGATGAAGCAACATACACACCGAACCTCCTTCCAAGGCACCCTAACACTGCAGTTTCCTCAATGACCCTCAGGTCACAAGCGAGGGCCAGCTCAAACCCTTCTGCCACTGCGTATCCTGTGACTGCAGCTATTGTGGTCTTGTCGCACAATGGCCGGCGACGGAGACGTGACTGCAAAGACAGAATTTAACAATAAATATTACATAAAATAATTATAAAGACATGAAAAATCAGCTTACAGACGGCGCGTATTATAGTGCAGAGTATTAATGACAAGAAGTATAAAATTTGCCACAGTTCAAGTTTATTTGGATAAGGAGTGCAGAAAGCTAACATTTTTATTTAAAAATGAATTAGAAAATTTAAATTATTAAATAAAGCAGTATACACATTAAATATACTATGTCCTTTTTTCTAGCCAAAAGAAAAGTAACAAACATAACCTGTTTTTGGAAACATCACATTTTCACACAATGGCACGCTTCAATTATGATTTAAAGTTAAACAATTAAATCGGTTCACATAATACAGTTACACGAATAAAAGCACTTTATGTAGCGGTGCGCGACTTTGAATGATTCCATTCGAATTATTCGATTTAGTAAATCATTCGAATCAGTCGAATGATCTATACAAATTAGTAACTAATTTGTTTTTTTTTTTTGGGATTTTATGACCTGGTATTTACAACCTTTAGGTCAATAACTAATTTGACTTGAGTCGACACAGAGTACTAATCGTGTAGTTGTATTTCATTCGACTCGGACGGAACTAATTTGACATGATTCGACACAGAGTACTAATCGTGTAGTTGTATTAGTAAGAGTAAGAGTAACCTTTCATTCGACTCGGACGTGACGGAACTTAGTAAGTTAGCGGTTAGCGAACCTACTCTATACCGATTGAATTGAATTATAGATTTAAAGAAGCGACTACTATCTATGACCCGCACCGCGCCGCTCGCACGCACGGCGTACGTTCGTTCGCACCAGCGTTGCCATATAATACAGATTTCTCCATATTTATACAGATTTTCGATGAGTGATACAGATTAGCACTGGATACAGGTTTTAAACAGAATTATTACTCTATTGATAAAATTAGTTCCTTTGTTGCAAATATTTGAATTTATATTGTTGTGTCTTTCAATTATGTTTTCAATTTTACTATTTACATTTACAGTACATAGTACTTAAATAACATGGAAATTTTATTAACTAGTGATATTTTTATTTAATACTAGCGAAACGCCCTCGCTGAGCTTCGGGAAACTTATTCATTCGGTTTGAAAATATTTAGTTTTATATTTTGGATAATTCACGCTATATGATTGTAAAGTTTCAGCAAAATCCATTCGGTAGTTTTTGCGTGAAATAGTAACAAACATTCATACATCCATACAAACTGTCGCATTTTATAATATTAAATAGGATACGACAATCAAACCTATTCACGTTAGTACCTACTTATCCCTTGTTTTTCAAAAGAAGCAATTATGATTATGACTAATATTCTATTTTAGTTTTGTTTGTACAGATTTTATACAGATTTTGAGTTAAAATAGCATACAGAATTAATACAGATTTTAGCCGTTTCAATTTCAAATACATCTGGCATCTGGCAACACTTGTTTCGCACCACATATTACGATAGGTATTAGGTAAAGGAACGCAAATGAACTTTAAAAAGTAACAAATAATTAGGTATAGTTAACAAGTTTAATAAAAAATAAATAATTATAGAAACAAAAAGGATTGTGTGGTTTTATGAAACCACGGTAATAGTGAAACATTGTTCACATTATAGACAACAACAACATTTACATTAAACACTGACAAAAACAAACAAAATAGCGTGGATGAATGAATGCACGACTCAACTCACGTCGCGAGTCGAAACGCTGCTTATTAGATTAATTACTAACAGGGCTCCAAATAACGTTAAAAATGTGGTATCGTTACTTTCGTCCTTCGATTGTAACGTTAAAAATAAAGGTAATAAAGGTAACGTTAAGCATGGTATCGATACTTTTTACCGTTAAATCGAACGGTAAATGATAACGAAACCAATGTTTATGTAAGCTGGGGGGAGGGGTAAGAGCTTTTTTTTTGCTTACTTAATTTGCTTACTTTTGCTGACGAGAGGGACGGGGGGGTTAAAGATTGTTAAAAATCTGCTTACGTTATACAGTAATACTTGAACGGTCCCTTTCTTCAGGGCGAATAACGCATGCATTAAGTAGCGATAAAATTACCGATACTTTTAACGTTAAAGTAAAGAAAGATAAATTAAATTTTTAACTTTACCAATGTAACGTTAAATGTGTTTACCATTAAAATTTTAACACTATGAAAATAACGTTACTTAACGATACTTACGACGATATTTACGATATAAAAGTCCGCGACAGCATATTTACAAGTACATTTTACGTGGGAGCCACTATATCAAAAATAGTGAGGTTTAAATACAACTAGCTGTGCCCGCGACTTCGCCCGCGTGGAATTTAACAAAAAGTTATTACATTTGTAATATAACATTAGCCTAAGTTACTCCTTATTACATCAGCTGTCTGCCAGTGAAAGTCCCGTCAAAATCGGTCCAGTCGTTCCAGAGATTTGCCGGAACAAACAGACAGACAGACAAAAATCGTAAATAATGTTATTTTGATATATGTACACCGTGTACACATCCTATTATGCATTTAGTAAAAAGCGGTTATTTTAATATTACAAACAGACCCTCCAATTTTGTTTATTTAAATTGGGTGCTTTTTACGATGCACATTTTACAAAATTTATCACATTCTTATCAAAATTGATTCATTTGTCGCTTTCAGTATTGAACGTAAATAAACTGTACGAATACAAATTCCACGCGGGCGAAGCCGCGGGCAAACGCTAGTATCCCAATAAGGATAAGCGGTGAACGATCCATGGCTACATAATTATTATTCATTCCAAACTGAGTGAGCGTCGAATGAAATGAAGTCAAATGCGCGACTCTCGTTGCGAGTCGAAAGCGAAACGCTGAGATTAGTTACTAATTTAGTAGTCGTCATTCGTATTATTCATTCGAACCTGACAACAGAACCGACTGAGTGAGCGTCGAATGAAATGAACTCGAACGCGCGACTCGCGTCGCAAGTCGAAACGCTGTTAGATTAGTAATTACTAATTAGTAGTTGTCATTCGAATATGAACATTAGTATATTACTAATATTCAAGTCGAATGCGCACATTAGTAGTTGTAGATTATTCGAATAGTGAGATCATTCGCAGTCGCGCACCTCTAACTTTATGATGCGTGCGCACACCGAAAACACGAAAAACCGCCTCCCCGGAGTTAGGTATAGTCTACATTATAGTTATTATTTAATAAAAGTCTATTGTCAAGCGAATGAACACAGAGAATAAAAGTAAGGAGCAGCACCTGAATACTCTTAAAATGTCTTTCGTAAGGGTAAATGAAACATTACTTTTTAAGATTACATTATCTGACTTTTACCATAGTTATTGCAATTGATTATTTGCATGCAATTATAATCTATTCGAAAGTATAACATCTCACGCGCGTACTTAATTAAGTACGTACCCATTTTTTTCTACAGAATATTAATTTGTAATTTTCTGAAACGAGTAAAATTAACGATTTATGTAGAAAATAATAATCATTATGAATAAAAACAATATTTTAAAGGTATTTTACGCAAACGAACTAAAAGTAACAATACTTGAAATTACTGCATAAACACTATTCGAGCTTGCAACACTGTGGGACACAAACATTTTCCATGAGTTGAGTTCCATTCCATGACAATTTTGTGTCATTCGTTTCGTCGCCTCGCTTGATGTCGTACGTTTCGGGTGCTCTTTTGTGTTTGAATTTTAACGACTTGGCTTGTGTACTGGATTTGTGTTTGCTCTGTGATTTGGTTCGTGTTATTCTCTAGACTGACGACCTTTTGCTACCCTTACGGACATCGATATTGCATATGATTGGACTTTTAGTGAACTTGTGTAAAAACACGGTAAGAAATTATTTTTTTCTAAAATTAATGTATAATAAATTAATAATAATTACATATTAATAATGATGAAAAATGTTCAACATTATTGCGTATGTCTGTGTGTTATTATGTGATTATTTAATATTAGGACAACAATATTTTTTTAGTTCAATGAAATCCAACGAGTTTTAATTTTTAACTTATATTCAGTGTTTCATTTAGCTTCTTGAATTTGAAGAATTAGTTTGTTCAGTACAAAAAAATGTAATAAAATCCTACTCACTCAGAACTCTCATTGAGCATTTAAGAGATTTTATAATTCCGTTGCAGTTATAAAATATTTTTGTGAAAAATGTAACGTCTACTTCCCGTCATCATTTTTCTAGCGTACTGTGAATATTTTATGTACCTCATGAATATAAAATTATGTAATGTTTTCTACAGGTATATAAATGAGTACGCCTGAAGCAAGCCCTGGGCCCTCCCATTCTAAAAAACGGAATAGGATACCTAGCCCTGCGTCATTTTTAATGTCACCTTTGAAGAAAAGGCCAAACAAGCTTGCCCTCACAGCAAATGAGAAAACGATCGCCATTAATATTTATAAATATATTGTGCGGTCTAGCCCCACATATCCAGTAAAAATGGATATTTTAAAAACAACGGCACAAATTATGGGTTCGTCTAATAGCACGATTTCAAGAATTATAAATGAATATAAAAAGAAAGGGCAAGTGTCTTCACCAAAACGGTCTATTCCGAAACCTAAAGGTATTAATAATTTAGACGAATTTACACTGTCGGCTATAAGGAGAAAAGTGCATACATTGTATTTTGATAATAACGAGTTGCCGACAGTGGATAAAGTTATGAAAGCCATTAATGACGACGAAGATCTGCCGTCATTTAGTCGATCTACAACGTACAAGATTTTAAAAAAACTTAAATTTAAGTATATGAAACGAGGTAGGAGAAGTATTATATTAGATAGACCAGATGTGGTCGAGTCTTCGCTTGAAGAAGACTCCGATGAATAAAAATGTTTTTCAATCTTTTGTTGTATAATTTTTTTATTCATGATTTTTTTACAAAGATAATAAAATTTTAGATCAACGATAGAGAGTGAATCATAATTGAGTTAAATAGCTACACGTAACCTACCTTGATTGGACTTTAAAGGGGAATCAAAAAGTATAAATTTATGACAAATATTACTGTACATTTAGTATGTACATGACGTAACTTAAATTCAAAATTCATGTTTAAAATAACATTGGTTTTAACTGTAATATTTTAAATGATTGCATCATGTTATTTTTTACTTCTGTTAATAGAAAAACGAAATGGAGATAAAATAATGCAGTATTAAGTCTGCAAAAGTTTGAAAAAATAATAATTTCTCTGTTTTAGTAAGTAAAAAATTAAATATCTTGAAACTAATTAAAAGAGTAATAAACATATATGAATTACTACACTTGTTTAATATAAAATGCCATAGATATCATCCTTCCTAATTATACAGTCACTTAGGCATATTTAAATATAACACAGTATTTAATTTAAATAAAACATATTTGTTAGATTGGAATAAAATTGAAGAGTAGAAATCGATATCGATGCGATTTGATACAACAAAATCGCGGTAGTTACCAACAGTTATTAAATTGAATACTTCCGTACTCTATAGACTGCCAGTGTCTAACGCTAGAAAAACGGACTTGTATATGCACACTACCATGCATTTCACATGATGACATGATGTTTTAAAATGTGTATTTTTATCACGTCAATGTGAAGTTAACCATTGACAGACTGAATTATGATCGTATTTAATGTGTAGAACCGGTCTCTAGTAATGATAATAATGCCACAACAAAAGCCAACTATTTTAAAACGAAACTTCATAATTTTACAAATTCAATAATGGTTACAGATTGACAAGGCATTTCCTTTTTCCTTCAACTGTTTTAAGTGGCCTACAATAACAGCATTGGGTATAAAAAGAATCTAATATTTTAAGGTCATTCTGATCATATAATTATGTTTGCAACATATCATTTTAAAAATTAAGATGG
The DNA here is from genome assembly GCA_905404295.2 of Ochlodes sylvanus. Classification (NCBI taxonomy): domain Eukaryota; kingdom Metazoa; phylum Arthropoda; class Insecta; order Lepidoptera; family Hesperiidae; genus Ochlodes; species Ochlodes sylvanus. The sequence goes on from FR990149.1 coordinate 5,113,521, forward strand.
ACATAGCTGGGTATTGCGTCTGTCAAATAATATGACAAATTATTGTGGTAACATTCATCCTTCAGCTCGAACCAGCCTGGTCACAGAGCACTAGGATGGACAATGGATGAGGTTGTGGCATTTGTGAATCACATGCATTGCCACAGTGTACACTTTGTTTGGCAACTAATAAAAATAATTGACAATTTTCATGCAAGGTGGAGAGATCTTTATAATATGTCTGGCTAGCTACCAAACTAAAATCAACTGTCATATATTTTTTATGTGTTTTGACAGCATCATTTGGCAGTTTGGACACTGTTTGGAGTTACTGTTGCCCTCAGGTAGCAATGACCATCAGGCATCCTGACAACTCATTTCCCGACTACATATTTACATATCAAATGTAAATGCCGCAGCCCTAAATAATTACAAAGAGCACAATACAAAATTGAGGATTACTTACTGCTGCATCAGTAAGTGTGCTATATCCTTTTGCTTCTATATCATCGATATCAAACCCAGAGCAGAAGCTACCACCTTCACCGTTAAACACCAGAACTTTGGCCTCGGGATCCTTATCAAATGCATTGATCACTTCCACCATCTCCTGGAGTGTGGTGGTATCCAGGCTATTCCGGGTCAACCGACGATCAATGTTCAGCGTAGTCACACCACCATACTTCTCAACTACGACATCTGTAAAGACCATTGTGAGTACGACGATCAAAAATTATTTGCGATATAAAAATTTCGATTTAAAAAATTGAGAACAATCTTACTTTTTTTAGGTTCTTCAACATTTTTTGCTTCGTCTTTTTTTTGCGCATCTTTTGAATTGTGGCGAACAGAATTTATTTGGACGATTGCTACACGCCTTGTCGTTAATAAGTTTCTGATTAAACTCTTCATATTCAATTTTATTTATTATAATATTTGGTTAAAAGTCACAAAGACCGAAAAACAAATAGAAATCAATCAAGTCTTCCGATTCGGATTTCGTTTCGGCCCGGCCAACTTTACTTTTTTAGGTTATACGTCAAAGAATTCAAAGATGTCAAGTGTCAAGTGTCATACTCTGCAATCAAAAAATTAAAAAAACCAGCAACAGTACACAATAATGTCTATGTCTAGAGGAAAATGGAAATCTGTTGATTCTGTATTAATTTATGTATTTTGTATTGATAATATTGATGTTCTGTGGTTTGAAAAACAAATATCATGAAATCATTGAATTGAATTGAAAATTTCTGAATCTCGTCGTCTTTTCTGGACAAATTCTTGTGGGACACGTGTACTTTGCTCGGTTTATTGTGTTTCATCATAATTTCAAGGCGGTTTGCGTTTGCAGGCGCTGCGAATGTAGCATTTGTAGTGTAATTTGACATTGAGTATATTTATCAGTGCGAGTGCACATCTTGCAAAATGACGGAATTAAGGGACATGTATAGGGCCATTCCCTTTTTTACTCGTTACTGGTTAACTTTCACTGTTGGGCTAAGTTTAATTGCAAGATTTGGTCTTTTAAATTACCGATACCTAATTTTAGATTACTACGGTTTCGTTTCCCGTTTCCAAGTAAGTTATCATACCTAGTTTAACCGTTGTTATCAGTGATTTATACATGTCATCATGTTATTCAACATTTTAACAACAATAATTTTAATACGGATTACATTCATGAGATACTAAATTATACTAATAATAATTGTTTTACTAAATTATACTAATAATAAATTTAGTTTTTATTATTGGTCAAAGTAAAACATTGTTTGTTGAATTATTTATTGCAATACAATTCCCTCGTATTTCAAATATAGAAAAATACTAAACATATTCTATTACCAAAAAAGTAATAATAGATAAGTAGATAGATGCGCTCTCTATTTGTAAACATCATAATATGAGATAATTATTTATACTGGCAGCAAAGATAAATAATGCAGATATATTAAAAAATAAACAACTTAAAACGTTTTTTTTTTCAGATATGGCGTCCAATAACTGCATTATTCTACTATCCAATTGGGCCCAGCACTGGGTTCCATTTCCTGATAAACTGCTACTTCCTGTACAGCTACTCCCAGAGACTGGAGTCGGGAGTGTTTATGGGGAAACCGGCCGACTACTGCTATATGCTGATGTTTAATTGGGCTCTTTGTTTGATCATTGCACTGTTGATTGATTTGCCGGTAAGTTATATATACTTTTTTATACTCATAATTTCACTAGAAAATCCTATGTTGCGGGTGGCATGGATATCACTGAAACCTACAACCTGGGAACAAATATTTATCTGTCTCATAAATGTCTGTCCCGGCTGAGAATCAAACCTTGGACCCCTTGCTTTGCGGGCACGGGTCTAGGAAGACTAAGAAGATCCCGGATATCATTGCTTAACTGGTCAAGGCTGCAGTCATCTAAATTGCAGGCAGTAGATAGAACACTAAAATAGTTTTTGGACCTTGTATCATCAATCAATAACAAGAGTTTCTCTTGGGTGGCTGGCTACCTGCTTTAGTTAGATAAACAAGTTCTACTTGGAACTTGAAACTTGAGAGCAAATGTTTTATTTTCTTTCTATCATCTTCCTTTTTTCTTGGCATTGGTATTACTGGCCTTTGTTGTTACTCATGTTGGCATATAATCATGGGCAATAGTGACCACTTAAAGTTACGTCTTGTCAAATTCATTCTAGTTCTTTCCTTATTCTTATTATTATTAAAAGATAATAATTGCTCAACCAGATCCTAATGGACCCAATGGTGCTCTCCGTGCTGTATGTATGGTGCCAACTGAATAAGGATGTCATTGTGAACTTCTGGTTTGGATCCCGCTTCAAGGCCATGTATCTACCTTGGGTGTTGTTTTTATTCAACCTCATCATTAATGGAGGGTAAGTTAATTATATAGGCTTATTTACATTAAACACATAGATCGGAAGTAGCCGAAGTAGTGATGTGTAGCTACCCCAGAATTTTAGTTATATTAAAGACATTGTACGAAGCGAAACAAGTACGTAGTAAGGATCATAGCAAGTGGAAAGAAGTGGTCTCTGCCTTCCCCTACGGGAAAGAGGCGTGATTATATGTATGTATGTATGTTTTTTTTATTGATATAAGGTAGCAAACAAGCTTGCAGCACCACCTTCCGCTGCCGCCCATGACAACTGTAACCGACTTAGAACAAGACTCATATGGGGACTAGGACAGCAACCATTAGTGAATGTTAGTCCTGTTAGTTGTTGTTAGTAAGAGTCCAGTTAGTAAATGTTAGTAAAAGTCTCGTTATAATTCGGTCACAGATGTGTTGCTGCCCTTGAGGACTGAGATGTTCGCCTCCAAAAAGTGTAGTCGGCTCCAAAAAAGAAAGACATGTATGATAATAAAAGAGTGTATAATAAATTGATGACATTTTGTTGCAGAGGAGTAACAGAGCTGTTGGGTATCTTGGTGGGTCATGTGTCATTCTTCCTGCTGTTCCAATACCCTCAGGAGTTTGGTGGCCCCGCTCTTCTGACCCCGCCAGCATTCTTGTAAGTAATCTATATTAGCACCGATAATAATGGCATACAAAAAACAAATTGGCTACAATTTTATTGATTACTTTGGTCCTAATGGCGTTTGGGAACGTAACTTTTATCCACTAAACAAATTATAAAAAATATTATCTTGAGTACCCATTCATCCATCCATCCATCCATCAGCCTTTTGTCGTCCACTGTTGGACATAGGCCTCCCCTAACTTTCGCCACTCTGACCGGTCCTGTGCCTTCTGAATCCAACGGTTGCCCGCTGTCTTCTTCAGGTCATCAGTCCACCTGGTCGGGGGGCGTCCTATACTCCTTTTTCCGAGACGTGGCCTCCACTCGAGGACCTTCCTTCCCCAGCCCCATTACTTAAATTACATTAGAGTACCCATTACTTAAATTTAATATCATAACCTATATTTATGTACAATGATTGATTTTAAAATTTAAAATCATCTAGTAATGAAGGTATTTTTACTTATGAACATTTTTTTTTTGCTGTTTCGTTTTGTACCGTTCGTTTACCGTTGCCACCGTTTCGTAATAGTGCTTTATCATTCATATATCATTCCATAATGAAATGTCGAAACTTCACACCAAATCTTTTAAATAAAAAAGTCAATAACAACATAAATATATAACAGATTAATAATATTTTTGCGGAACTGGATGGCTGTTATTTGACATTAGATATACTCGTCCTTGACATACCTTCTATCTAGGTCTTGTACCACATATTTCTTGTACTAATAGTTTTCATTGACTTTATATAATAATGATCAGTATTGCTGCAATATTGCAACAAAATTTGGTCTGTACACTCATGGTAATTATGAAAAAAAAAAACAATCATGTAGAAGTATCATGAAGGACACTAAAAACAACTTTTATGGAAGAGCTAACAACATAAAAAGAATTTGTGTTAGTTTGTGTGAGCATCAATGAACTAATGAGCCGATTTTGATACTAGAGTCACTAATAATTGTAGTTATATGGTGACCAGGTAGTCACCAAGATTACCGTGAGGAAGTCAGCTGGTCTCGTCATTGATAATATTGAAATTGTTGTAACTATTTGTTATAGGAAACAAATATTCCCTGACACGAGATACGTTGGTGGGTTTGGCACTGCGCCCCAACAGCAGGTCCCAACGCGCCCCGCGGGGACAATGTTCGGCGGGCACAACTGGGGCCGGGGACAGACCCTGGGGGGCAACTGAGGGTTGGTCCACCTCGCTCGTCACTTACTGCGTCACGGGCGCATGGCCGGCGAGAACGGGCGGGTGGTGCCCGGATAAACTGTTGTGGGCAAACGAGGGATGAGTGAAAAGGATTGCTTATTGTCGTGAAAAGAGAGAATTCCCCGAATCTTCGGAAAGTGTGGTGATCATTGCATTTTGCAGTACAGAGGTATGTGTGTCTCTGTAATTGTCAGTGTCGACTCAGAAGAGCATTTTAGTAACGACAAAGAATCGATGTTTAAATTTCCGTAAAACGTATGTGTAAATTGAATTGAAATTATAACATAATAATTAAATGTATGTAGTTCAGAACTTTAAAATTGTTGTAAATGTAATAATTATGTTATTTGCTGTTAACTGTATTTAATTTGCCAAAATGTTGTAGTTATAACCTATGTGCATTGAGTTTCATATTATAATCAATACGCATAATGCATAATAATATAAAAATAGATTTTTAACTTAACTCTCTGTGTATGAATACTGAATGTGTTTTTAATATAATAAGAAAATTGCATTTCCTATTTCCTGAAGTATTTACAATGACGTAGTTATTAATAATTACTATTGCTTTCTATATATATATAGATTAATATTTTTTAATCTATCAATTACTGAATAAGACGTGCAAATATTCTGCACTGTTTCACATGAGTAGTAAGCGATGTACATACATATTACTACATAATTTTAAAACTTCATAAAAAGAGGATTAGTGGAGATCTGTTGTAGAATAGATAAATTTTATCGAATTAAACTACCTTCCTGTCCAATAAATCCCTATTCAATACATGTATGTCCATTAAAGTGTTAAAACTAAAATTTAACTAGATGTTATTAAACTGTTATTTTAAAATGTGCAATGGGTTTTAATGTAATTTTTTATTATTGTTTACATTAAATCTAAACATTTTTATATTGGTAGACAATTTTCAACCAGTTTCCATTTTCAGTGTAAAATAATGAATAAATTATGCAAACATAATATTGTAGTACACGCTGTCCTAAAAGCAAACTTTTTTTATTTTTTGTATATATTCTCTTATGTATATAATAAATTTATTCTATGAACAAGTTATTAAATATACCTATGTAGAAATATTGTTATAGTTTATTTTAATACCCTGTGTGTGTTTAACAATTTGGATGTCTAGAAGTAATGTAAAAAGTATGTAGGGTAAACTAATACAATAAAATATGAAATGGGAAGGTAAGTTTGTATGTTTAGAAGCTTGGCAGCAAAATTGCCGGAACAGATTTGTATTAAATTTGGTATTCACAGTATATCACCTGAAACTTCCCACCCAATCCACTAACTAGACTTTTCTTATGGTTTAAAAAATATAATTTAGGTTCTGTTAACTTTCTGTAACGGTTTTGAATGCCTTTGTTCTATTAGCTTGAAGTTTCTGTGAAATTTTTCTTGTTATTAGGTATTTATTAACTGCACATTTTTCTCTATGACTTCTGAAGTTCATGCAGATATGGCGATTTGTATGCTACTTTACTTCCTATTTTAATTGAAATAATAATACATAATTATATTATTATGTTGCATAAAATATGAAATTATGAATATAAAATGTCCCTGACCTTACTGGTGTCAAAGAAGATTGTAGATTAGAAAGCCATGGACAAAGCAATTTAAACAAACAACATTTAAACTTTTATTTTTAATTAGATAAACAATACATTCTTTCCATCTATATTTCTGACAATGCTGATTTTGTTATCAGAAATGTACATAATTAAATTACAACTCTATACAGACCACACAGTTTAATGATGTGGCATGTCCTTGGGGTCCGGCTTGCCATACTCTTTCTCCCACATGGCAATGAACTCTTTCTTTCTCTGTTCCCGTCTCTTGAAGTACTCTGGATATTGTGCCTTCTCGAGGGGATGCCAGTAATCAAACACCCAGTCTGGGGGTGGAACTACTCTCTCGTGCGCCACACCGCCGACGCTGAATGCGACTGAAAATATTGGAATGGTTGTGAATGTAGACCAAGTAGCTTGCAGTGTCTATGGATGATGTGGGCTCTCTGACATTGCAACCGAAACAGGTAAATATAAATGTCAATTATATTTGGAGGTTTTAAGAAGATGATAAAGCTTGCCAAGAGGGTAAAACCCTACTATACATATCATTGCTATTAAAATGTTGGATACAGAGCCCAGTATCCTCCAGTAGGGACGATTTGCCTGTTAACCTCACGAGGTTATCACCCACGGGTGCCATGGACTACACACAAGAAAAACACACCCAGACCAAGAACAGAAATATAAACTTATTCTTCCACCTTGGTGGGAATCAAACCCAGAACCCTTCAATCAGTGCTTCAGCATGGTTACCATTGCGCCATATGGGTCATGAACTTTATAGTTTACGTACATTTCAATAGCGTGAGGTAGTCATGTCAAGACAAGTGATCTTGTAAGAGATGATCAGACTTACATTTCTTAGGTATGGGATGTAGCTGGCTCAAGAGCTCTTCCTCACCCTGCTTGAGTAGCTCATTGGCTTTGCGCATGTCCGTGATCTTGGCGTTCTCGTCAAACCGTGCTCGAAGGAGGACTGCCTGGTAACGATATACATGGCTGTAACAAAATACAATTCCATTTAAATGTAGTAGGTATAAAATGTTTAAGACAAGTATTTTCAAAGAGGGATGGCAGAGGATTGTATCGTCATCTTATCTGTCCCACTACTGGGCACGGATCTCCTCCCACAATTTGAGAGGTACATCCCATAGTCCACTGTGCTGGCCAAATGCGGATTGGTGGACCACCTCACAAATGTTTGACAGAATTATTGAGAACTGTCGGGTATGCACATTTCACAACAACGTTATTCTTCACCAAAACAAAGTGGCCCAAAAATTTTTTACTTCTAATTATTTAATTACCTTTCTTACTTCTGCAGTAATTTATAGAACAGTAATAAGAATTGCGCATATTAATAGATTTAAATTAAGATTTCACTTTCAATATTGGTTTAGTTAGCTAGCTGCTTCAGCTGTTTAACTTGGTCAATCACTTAGGATCGACACAAGCCACCGGACCATGAGTGCTTCAACGACTTCTAAATACTAAGTTTTGATTTATTACAAAATATTTATAGTAATTAAATAGTATGTTTAATAAACTGAACTAATCTAAGCATACAGACAGTGATACTGCCACTAATTATGTTGCTAAAATGAGAAACTTATTGAGGTATTATTTAACATGATAGATCCCATGCAAATGATTATAAAATTTTTTGTTTGTGTGTTTGTTCCCACTAATTTTGGAACTGGGTTTTTATTGTTAAATTGTGCAAATTAGGCATGCCTTGTCTAATTGCCTTGAGGTCACGGAAGTCCAGTGTAGTATCTATTACGCCATATGGGTTGTCATGTCTTCAATTATATTTTTTTGGAATGTTGCTACTATTTGAAAACGTAACGGATAATTTATCCGTAGCAAAGTGAGTGTGGGTTCATAGTCTTAGAATAAATTATATTGCAACTATAAACCAAAACAAGCCCAAAATTGAGTTATTATAATAACAATTAGGGGATCTTAATGATCTTATATTAATAAATAATATCTGATGGCTTGGCTCAATCTTGAGCCAAGCCATCAGATATTATTATTACTAGAAAGAAATTATTAAACAAAACTACAAAAAATACCAATAGGTACAAATTAACAGTACTTCTATCATATATAAATAAATCAATTCAACCTAAGCAAAAAAATAAAATAAAACCTGATTGAGAGAAAACTCTTGATATCCTTTAATATGTACGAAATAATATAAATCTGCAAAAAATAAGGTGTTTTATTTGAAAATTACGTAACCTAGATATATGTTTAATATTGAAATAATGAATAAGGTGGACGCTTTTCTATACTTACCGTCTATCGTAAAACGACTCTATATTACGCAAAGCCTTTTTGTAAAGGCCGCAAACCTTTTGAGTATGGGTTTTAATTGCAAGAGGTACTTTCCCAGCCATTTTTGTTGATTTGATTTGATTTGATAATTGATAGCAGCAGACTGACAGTTGACACTTTGACAGTAACGCTTGACAGACAACACAAATGATGTAGGTAGCTAAACATAATTTTAATATCTGCTGATCATAGATTTAGAATTATAAACAAATGTGAACCAGCGAATGAGACCAACAGTCCAAGACCAAAAACAAATTGTTCACGCACGCGTGATGTGCTGATGTGACAATGTGTGCTTCGAAAATGGTTTTAATCGCAAATTGGTTTAACTTCACTTTACTTAAGTAATACCTAAAACTCCGAGTTAGCTTTCTGACAATAGAATTATAATTATTATCTATAATGTTCTTCGACCACATTCATTCATGGAGTAATAATCTATGCTACTGACTGCATAGTCTGCTCTTCTTACAGCACAGACTGGATTAAACCACAGAAAATTAATACTACGCCTACGCCTTGTACGTGTTTCGACTTTTCGATTGGACGATAAAGCCCGCAACCCGGCATCAACTTTTCTATCCTGGAGGATGACATCTATCCTCCATGCTTTCTATAATAAATTAATATACATAATCATATATTATTATTACTATGTTCTACATCCACAATATAGATAAGTAGCGATTAGTACCTACAGACTACAGACAAGATAGTACGCTACGTAAAGACGTTCCCTTCGGGGGCATTCGCTTGTAGTGCTGTTGCTGTGGCCATTGTTCTTAATTATCTATCCCGCTTAACTTATATAGACAATATAATATTAAACGTGAGATGTTTTGGTATAAAAGCACAGTTTATCGAAGCGAAGCGAGTGTGGATTAACAAATTCTGCTTTAATCATTACCTAATTAATTCACTGCACTTTGCGCACCGCACCATTGCTTAGACATTTTTAGATGTGACACTGCACTAACAAAGACACCCAGACTGAGAACAGCAATTTATTTTATTTTAATTTATTTATTTATTTATTATTTACATAAACAGCTTTTCATTAAAATATTGTATGATATTACATAAATTACCCGCACTTAAGCCAAATTTAATGTAATTAATTTATTACCTATACTTTCATGTATTTGAGAGGAGTAGTGTGTGCTTGTGTGTGTGTGGGAGTGTGAATATGTGGGTGTGTCTCTGAATGTGGGTGTGTAGTTGAATGTACGTGCATCCAACCAAACGCATATAAACTCGTCATTCAAATTTCCGCCTCGCTGGGAATCGAACCCAGGACCCATGTAACGGCACGGCGCGGCGGTCCGGCATGGTGACCATTGCGCTATACAAGCCGCCGTTAATAGAGTATTACTAATAATTATTTGTTTTAATTCTCAGTTAATAATTTATGTCTTTACCTATTGCTAGTATAAATCTATTGCTAGTAATAAATAAGTAGAGGTGACATGAAATCAAATTAGTTAAATCACTACGTTTCACATCTATCACTTCATTTCTATGTTTAACATCTGCCAGCCGTCACGTGACGGCTCACATTTTTTTATTAATTTAAAACATTTTTTTCCTAATTCTTTAAAAAGACATCCTATAATAAAGTCAATATTAGTAATAGTCACGGTCGTATACGAAATAAAATAAAATAAAATTTGTTTATATAGAATTTATGACAAGAATATTTACGAGGGGAATATTTGCAAGGGGTCTCCGGTTTGATTCTCGGTGCAGACATTTATGTTACAGATAAAAATTAATGTTTGTTATTAGGTATTGAGCATTAGTGATTTCTTATTTGTGTTGTCTACGAATCGTAGTTTGGGGGTATGAGGGACTAAACGTTTATTTATTTTGTGAGGTGATTATTAACTAAATATTTATTTGAAATGTACTTGTTGAATAAAGGTAGGTACGTAGTACCTATTATGGACAGTACCTAAACCTCAGTTACGAGTTTCGTTCATATTTGTTACAAGGCTGTATCAATGCATGCGTTGCGAACTTACGAACAATCTTCTACAATTGGATGTAAAATTGTAAATACTAAATGTTTGTTCACCGAATTCAATACGAATATATTATTTATCACTCACGCGTCGTCCTTGCGTTGTTGCCGTAAGCAATAATTTTGTTGCAATATTTTGCTCACCGTTTAGTTTAAAATATTATTCACATTAAGTTATATTTTTACACCTAAATGTTTGAAAAAAATTGTAGTGTAAAAGACTAACCATCCTACCCTAGTCCAGATTTGAGTCTTGTTCTGTGTCGGTCACAGTTGTCATGGTCATGGGCGCCAGCGGAAGGGTGGTGCAGTATTTACATTAGAGTACCTACCTGTACGTAGATGTACCTACTTCCCCAAATAGTTAACCTAAGCATGTAACTTTACATCGTAATTAGTAGAGATATGAATTCATTATTATCTAATTCATTCATTGAGTTAAAACACTTGATCGCTATTTAAATGCTATTTAAGTAAGTATCTAACAAATTTTACAGGTATGTATAAGTAGTTAAATAAATAATTAAACCTTAATACAATAATCATACTCCGTATTAGGAGATTATTAGAGCCTTGTTCTAAGTCGGTCACAGTTGTCATGGGCGGCAGCGGAAGGTGGTGCTGCATGCTCGTTTGCTGCCCTATATCAATAAAAAAAAAGATACCTTAAATTACATAATGAGACATAAACTTATAACTGATGACATGACTACATGACTCAAAAACAAACATTTTTATCTGTGACTGTGACGCAAACGTGGGGCCCTTGCCGGAAATCGATTTCTGGGTCAGGTTCAAAATATGAAATTGTGGCAGTTTAGAGTTTAGTTGGATTTGACTAGGTAACTATTAAGTAGGTCATGATTTTTTTTTCAATGGCGTCGGCAAATGGAAATTTTAATGAACTTAGAACTGTGTATTTTGTTGTACTTCATTAATGTACTTATAACTAATATTATTTTACTTCATAGCAATGTTACAATGGAACAGTAAAACTAAAACAATATTACCAAATAAAAACTCAAAATTCTATCAAATGCAATAAAAAAGCAATCACGAAAAAGTATACATCCCGCTGCATTTATCGAGGTCGAAGAAAGTTAGAAAAACGGACGCAACAAGATGACCAATCGCAACTGTTCTCGATCCGGCCGATAAACGTGCTAGAACGTTTTTCGAAAATGGAACTCTGATTTTTTTTTAAATATCGTTTAAGTGGCCTGTATTTTATGTTTTTATTATATTGGTTTTCCCAGATGCCGCAAGGTTATTTTCTCTACATCCAACATGTCTGTGTATTGGTCTAGTGATTCAACACCGTCAGTTTCAAACCGACGCTCAGTGCGGTGGGTTCCTGCTCATTATAAAATTTAATCTGTTCTCTATTTCATCTGTGATAAGTTTATAGTGATCGAAATATTTACTGATTTGGATTGAACTTGCGTCGTTTGGAGACCACGGGATTTGTTTTGGTAAATATTTATTGTAATTCTATTTAATATTATTTGACTAATATTGCGCTGAGGCTGGTGGTGAACTAAGTTATTGATTTATACTAATTTATTAATTTAATATTTTAAGAATTATATACATTTAATTTATATAGGTAACTAAACTAGTTAACTGAAACTAGTTTCTAAATTGAATAATTTGATATGTTAGATGTAATTGACTGATTCGCTTACAGGTACTCACGATTGTACCTTTTATTCTTTTATACTCTGTTTATATGATCTAGATATACTTTCTACATGTTATGATTTTTAAGGGTAACCCTTAAAAATATTAAAGGTCAGTTTGTGTTTTACTCGCAGGGAGGTAAGTACTTTACCTGACAATTTTATTATTTCTGTGTAATTAAGGTCTACCACTTTTACCAACAACATCGATTAATTTTAAGTGGTTACACGCAGCATATTTTTTAGCGTGAAGACCTTTACCAGGACAAGCTTTGCAAAGGCAGCCATATAAATGTACCTATCGATGTTGATGTTTTTACTCACAAAAATAATTTTAGTATGATACGGGTACCTACCTACTATAAGTACGTATGTATTTTATAAGCCTACATTTCGACCCAGCTGCATGGGTCGTGGTCACCCATATAATAATAAAATATGTGCAATCGACGATAAATAATGTAATAACACATTTGCTAGATAAAAGTCGGCTTTTATTAATTAAGTATTATTATTATTAAATTAAATTATCTAGTGCACTAGTTCTGGACTTCATCTCTACTTACTATCAGATAGGATTGTTGTGAAGCAATGCATGTTATTAAAATTTATAAGCATTAAAGAAAGCTTTAAGTTGTAAAAATATTGTTAATAAGGAAATTAATTGTTAACAATTGTTGGAAATTACATACTGATCACAGTCATGTATTTGGAAACTCCTAACGCCAAAAAGCAACAAAACCATTGAAAGCGAAAGTGTTAACTAAGGTGATAATAAAATTTTCCATATTGTGTTACCAGCATGGCGTCATGTTTTCGGTTTACGTTGTTACAAAATTGTGTTTTAGCGTTAAATCGTTAACTCTGAACAATAACAATTTAATTTGCACTTAACACAATGTACTTACATGTAATGAAAAAAATACGTGCATCACAGTGTCGATAAATTTCCTACTTACTCATAAAATATGAATGCATATAACTCTGTGCTCGGACCCGCATCTATGAATGTAATTTTTACACATTTTTGTTGAATTAGAAAGATAATATTCATCTAACTCTAACGCAATAGTTGCAGATGCTATCTAAACATGACCGTTTTTGAGACCCCATATTTCGGTAACTAGGTACAAACTTTTATCTGGTATGCCGGGGAACAAATCTGTTTTTCAGTATGAAAAATCCCTGGGGTCAGTGCCGTGACGTTAGCGACTAACATGGCCGGTTTCCTCTGAATCTGTCTGGTCTTTTTGCTTATTTCTCTGGTTTCCGCGCGATACTTGACATACATAAGTACCTACCTAATTAAAAAAATGTTATGGTCTCTATATCGTTCGCGCACATTAAAATTCCACAAAGGATAGTGAACGTACAGATTTGACCCGTCATAGTTCTAGTAGGTCTAGATTATTAATTTATAGTATTTGAACTGCAGTAATTGGTACGGCGCGATCGAGTCAAGTCGCGTCGCGAGGTTGAAATTGGGTTCACAATCTACAACAGTTGCGGTCGAAAGTGAAATCTCGATCTCTCATTCTCTCGTTTCATCAGTTCGACTGCGGATGCGGAATGCGCTTTCGTTCTTTGCCACTGACGTTCTTTAAGAGCAATTACACTGTAGCACACTGCATAGAAAAAAGTACAAAGTGACATCAAATTAGTTACTGTTCGACATTTCCTCTGCGTGAATTTGCTTTTTGTGCATAATTTGGACACAAACTTTCAAACATTGCCCGCACTTTGAAAATGATTATCGAAGAAAGATATAGAATATACTTTTAATGTTTATTGCATATTATTCACATAATTCATAAAACGTTTATTATAGGTAGGTACATTAGGTGAAAGGTGTAGAGTCGGTTACACTTTTTTAGAGACGATCATTTTAGTGCAAGGTTAGTAGTTAGTATCACGTCCATGACCGAATTAGAACGAGACTCTTACTAACAATTGCTAACTGGACTATTACTTACAACAACTAACAGGACTACTTAACTATCGACTGTCAGTTCTCATACCCGGCCTCATACCTTCTAACTAGACTAACCATCCTAGGTCCAATTGGAGTTCGTTCTGTGTCGGACACAGTTGTCATGTGCGGCAGCGGTAGGGTCGTGCTGCGCTTTGGTTTGCTATCTTAATACCGTGAAAAAAAACAAAATGTGTGCAATTCACAGGTGCTAGAAGTGAAACTTAAAAAAAACGAATACTGTCAGTCCAAATATTGATGTTTTGCTTTGCTTTGCTTTAAGCCGCCATTTTGCCGATGCTTCCTATCTCATTTTATCCCATGTTAAAATGTGTCTGTCTTTTTTTCGTTTCCGTTTCATTTCTATTGCGCGTTGCCAACCTTTCGACTACTGCTTCACTTTAATCTCTTTTAAGAATAGAAAGGATTAAGTAAGGTTATTGTACCTAAAAACTAGCAAACCGCTAATTGGCAATTAGAGAATGTCTTTTATCTTTCGAAGCAACAGTTAATTTCAAATTTTAATAAGATCACAATTTTATTTCATCAAATAGTGCCCTAATAGTGGAAGCAATGATCACTGTTTCCTAACAAACCGTCAACCAAATTTGGTGCTCTGTGGAAAGCCACTATGGTAATGTAGTGTCTACATCTTAATACGTCACAAACACACACACACATACCAGTTAACATTATGCTAATATCGCCGTTATGTGTATGTGCATAGCGCGTAGAATATATTCACGGAGATGTCAGATTCGGATTGTGTTCAACTTATGGGTTTGTGCAAAGAATTACGCCATCGAGTTTAGCATGAAGGTGTTGATAGTCATGTGTGTACACACCATGTCGAATTTATAGGTCGAATCATTTATCATAATTTTACTATGAGTTCAGTGATGTTCTATCGGTGTCATTGAGAGTACTAGTAACCTAAAGTAACCTTGCCTTTAAATTGACAAATCTCTTTATGAACCGATGGAAATAGAAGCACAAATGTTACCTCAAGCAATACTATATGTAAGTTAAAATCGAATAGAAATTGATGAAACCATTTTTCTTATGAGTTATGAGTGAGATAAACAAAAAAATTGACAATAGTTATGGTAATGCGTTAAATACCCCCGTTAATAGCTATTCTTTCTCAAATATCTTCCATATACGGACATCGATATTTGAGAATATAATAACAGTTTTATTATTATGTATTTATAGTACTTACTTATACGTATTATTATGAAGACACTCGATAGTCTGCCTCTGATCAGACAATCGGAAGGCGCTCGTGCCATACATTTGTTTGAATACTCAGTAGGGGAAGGCAGGGTAATTACGAACACAACACAATAGAGTTGAATGTTCTGAGTTCTTTATAGTGTACCAACCACTATAAAGCTTATAGTGGTTGGTAGAATTTTTGCCACTAGCAGTTACCTTAGTAATACAATAATTATTTACTCAAACATGAAATAATTCTTTATTTTTCACGTGACAACGTCTTATAATTCGATAGAGCCGGTGGCACGCATGAAAAAACATGACTCATGCGTCGTTATCGTCGTTACCGTAACGTAACGGCCGGCGTAGCAATCGGCCTTTGCATTCGGCAGCGTTCGGCAGCGTCCGACATCCGTCTCTCTCCTACTTGAGTGAGCGATGCGTCTGCGTGGACAGCTGCTATACTATAGTACATTTATATGTTTTGATCGAGTATCAAGTGCAGTGAAAAGTGAATGTGGTGTCAATTGTTTATAGCAACGATAATTACAGCGATAAAGGTAATGATTCTTTCGATATTAATTATATATTCAGTGATATATTGTCGAATAGGTATTCGTGCTTTCATCATTAAAATGAATAGCATCGGTCCGCTAGTGCAGCGATTGTAGGTTATGCTATAATTGACATTGACAAATCTATTAAACAAATGAAATTAAAATTTTCTTTTGAAAAATGCTACCATTCCATCAGTATTTTCTTAAGACGTTGTCACGTTCAACTATCGTCAGTAAACCGACTTTACAGACAACCAATTTTTAGTCATAAATCGTGTACTGAAACCTGATTAAGTAGGTACCTATTTATTAATCTTGCTGCCAAAGTGCCAAATCAACTATGAGTTAATGCAGAATCATTCATTCATCAGGAAGTTGGCGAACCTAACAGAATTATTAAAGGTCACACACTAAAAGCCGTGCACAGAGAGCTGACTGCCGACTACAACCTGTTTCGGCCCAAGGGTCAACCAGTTTGATGCTTGAAAGCGCAATCGTGATTAATGAAAGCTGCATTGGCTGTGTACAGTGTACACGGCTTTCCGTGAATTTTACTGTTATTAATTGAACTTATATTACTTTGTTCAGTTGATTGATGTTAGTAGAAACATTTACGTGTATCTGTACGAGATGTATTTTACGTTGCGCCGCTCATGTCTAACGCATGGTAGAGTGCATAGAGTAACTTAAATTGTAATAAAATATTAGCTTTCTGCAATCCTTCTCCAAATAAACTTTAAGCGTTAATTTCACACTCCTCTGTCCGCGTAATTTTCGTAAATAGGGCTACAAAGTTTTTGCTTCACGTATTAAATAATATACAGATAATATTCTGGAAGATATGACCCGTACAAGGCAAAGATATTCACACCAAACGACTTTAGACCAGACGTTCTCAAACTTATTTCGTCTATCGCCCACTTTCACAGTGAAAGTAAATTATTTTTAGCGCCCCCCAATTTTTTGTTACTTTACCAAAAGTTAAAACCAAAATGACATGTTTCATTACTTTAATTAATTTAACCAATTATAATGTGCTATATAAGTCTGGTTTGAAGTTTACCAGTGTGAGTTATTAAAGCGACCAACTTCAACATCGAGTGGGATGTTTATTTTATTGGGCCGCTTACCGCCCTCCCCCCCCCAATCTTTAGCGCCCATAAGGGGTCGTTATCGCCCACTTTGAGAAAGACTGTTTTAGACTAATATTTCCGCTCCCCATTAGCACAGATAAGAAATGTCATTGTCAACTCGGATAAGGCGAAATCTTATCTAACGATATATAGATCTAGCCTGAAAGGAATATCTAGTCCTTTCTCGTAACCTAGACTATAAGGAAGAGGATTATCGAGCTTATTTGCGTCTCAAAAATGTCGCGTGCGATTACATTTTAACTTCTATCCGTAGCTATCTTTTGTTCTGTGTTTGTTAGCTATCTTTAGCTTTTAACTAGCAGTCTTAGTTGGGTATACTGGAAACTAATGATATTATGTGTACTTATATATAAAAATTAAGATCTGAGTGGATCCAATAGTACAACTCGCTTTGTATGGACGTAAGTTGACGTAACGCCGCTGTAGTTTTAATATCTTTGCTGGAAACTGTTATTGATCGATGTCTGTACATATGGAAGATAGTTGAGGAAAACTCTGACTAAGGTATCTATTTGACTGACAAAGATCTAAGTATTTATAAACACGAAGATCCCATATTAAGGAATGTTTTTACAAATTTTGTTTGTCATGTCTATTGATTGCCTATTGATTTTCATAGCCACTACACTATTGCTTTGGCGGGGATCAAAGCTGGGACTTCACTTGGCAGTCACATCTGAGCTTAAGCTCATAAAAAATTACTGTAATATGTTGCATATAACTGGAGCAACGAGGCTGTATATAAATAACATTAGCAAAAAGCTTTAAATGTGCATCCATGCAACACCAACGGATTCACGTTTTATGGTACGCGATTGCACCACACAAAGATGTCAACCATACAGGAAGAAAGTGCGAGACGATTGCTCACACTAATTTATCCAGTATCGTCGTAACACAAAGACTATTTTCGCTTGTACAAAGTAATCAAGTCTGAGTGTGATAGCAACCAGTCGCGAAAGGCTATCATCGATATGTCGGTTAGTCGGCAAAGGCACTTTATGTAACATTCCAACCTATCGGCCGATAGGTTTTGCAAGCCCTTAGCTTGTGGTAACAGGAAAATCGAACCGGTTTCAATTTAACTGTGTCGTTACTATATTACGTTTAAAACTAATTGGTTTAATATCAGAGAAGTTGTCGAATACTTTACAACATCGAAATATAATTATTATAGCGGAATGAATCCCTAGTATTTAATCCTTAGTATTAATATTAATAGTTATGATAATAGTAGACGTGATAACGTCATGCGTCATAAAGAAAGATTGATGAAAACATGTTGTCGCGTATTCAACATTTGTTATAAATAATGGCTTCCGTCGAGGTAGGCGGGGGTTATTGTAAAAGTCCTCGAAGAAGCTCGCATGGCGGCGTTCCAGTAGCAGAACTATTCTAACTACTACCGCTGACGTTACGCTCTTACGTCACGCTCTGGCGTCAGCGGAACGGGAAACGTTTTCGTGCGCGCAGCCCATCAATTTATAAGATGTTTTGACGTCAAAAAGTTCTTTAATGCAGGCGTTGCATTGCCCCAGGGTGCAAGGTTCAAAACAAGGTACAAAAGCCTTATTGCATTCACACATGGGATTATTGCGTCACCATAGTATTGTTGCGTTGTTGCAACAATACAATACAGTAATTCTTTATCCCATCAAAAATAAAAAATGTAAATAAATTGCAAGTCTCGCAACGCGTGTCTTTTCAACGCAAAAAGTTGTGAAATCTCATGTAGGTAATGTCGTAACTATTATACAACAGTTTTTGAAATATATCTCACGAAGAAACCATAATATTTTGTACTCGTATATCTTTAAGTATAAACTGGGTACCTTCTTCTTCAGAATCTTTGACTATAAGTCAATGTTCAGAAACTTCAGAATCAGAACATTTAACTGTCCCACTGCTGGGTTCAAATCTACACTCTAATCTGAGTGACTGGCCTTAGTCCATCACGCTGGCCAAGTACAAATTTTTAGACTTCACAAGCCTTTGGAACATTATGGAGAACTATTTAAGTATGTAGTGTATAATAGTGCATGTTCCACACCATGTTTGTTTCATTTAAGTAAGTGATAAATTCAATTCTAATACGCTGACTATCTACATTCTATCAATACATAGTACATATTTTTTAATTTGAAAAACTAAAAACATGGTTTTATAATGCTAAGTGAAACATAAATGAAAGCAATAGATTTAGTCACTGTACTGTACCGTAGAGGACTTCCCATATCTGGAGGTAATCCTGAGCGTGGTATCCGATCGTGCTTGACATAAAATAGGGTATTTGACACCTTTTAGAAAAATAACTCAAATTGTTCAATATAAGATAATACATTATGCAGTTTGCTTAATTCTTTGTAAATATCTGTATTTTCTATGAAAATCACCATCAAAGTTTAAATGAACAAAAAAGCCGCCAAAACGCTAATACGCCATTTTAAACAGGTCATGACGTCACCTGCTCAAATAACCATACTAAGCTGTCAATGCTGTCATTGCGTATAGTAAGCAGTAATAGCAAGTGACATCATTCAGCCAAACCGCGTGTTTTCGATCGCGTGAACAAACACTAAAAATTCATTATTTTATTATCGATTTTTAATAAAAATCCAAATAATTTTAAAATAATGTGTAGGCTAAATTGGTTTAAAAAAATATATACTTTTAAGCTAACAACAGTTTCATCTATATTTTCATTGTAGTCAAATATATTGCATTGTCATCGGAACTAAGGCAATATACAAAATTTAAAGTCCGTAGAGTAAGACGAAGTAAGTAGTTCTCATTCACCTCGCAAGATTTGACCCGAACACTTTAAACATTGCAAGTTAAATAAAAGCTTGTAACAAAATGTGCAATGAAGATACAATAACCTACTTTTTAATCTGTTAATTCCAAGCATGTTTGCCGTGATCTTATTCCTAACGAATACGGTATCAAGAACGAAATGAATTATTCATAACATCTTGTAAACACCGCCCGCTTTTAATTACACAACGAGAAATTTTAGTAGTTTTTATAAAACTCACAGACACAAATTCTTAATTCAATTTTAACTGTATGCTCTTAATTATAAAACTTATTCTATAACGTAATTGAAGACGAGCAGTGTTTTTTTAACATAATTAATAATAAGTAATTATTTTTAATAATAAGAGGTATTTTTTAATAATTAGAGGTTCGCTTCATGCGATGCATTTGGTACAGTATCATGTTTACATCTTATCTTCGAGTGTTATCTTTTCAACAAATAAATAAAATTGGGGTGCTTTTTACTTAATGCATAATAATATAGATGAACGAACAAAGGTACCTAATGATTAAAAATATAAAGATAAAATTCTGCACGATAATTATTTAAAAAATGGCCATCAAAATTATCTAAAAATACTCTGAATTTATGGACAACAGCAGTGCGGTACAACGACCGACCGGTCCGGGTTAATGACCTTTGGCGGAGTAGTTTAAACCGCGCGCACAGTTTGTCCACATTATGGGTTCTTGACGGATAAATACGTCAAATTTTAAGCATCCTTTTTAATTACGTATATTATTTGGAGTGAGAATCGAATACTGAGTACCCCCTAATTATGTCAAGTGACTAAAAAATCACCTTGTATAATCTATTCAATTTCATTCATTTGACGTTTAATATTGAGGAATAGCATTTTTGTGACCGCATTTCTTGTTTTCCCACTGTTCAAATTTTGACTAGGGCCCGTTTATATGACACGCTGAGCGGCTGAGTTCATGAGTTGACGCATGGTCGTAGCGCGACCGCGCCAAAAACTATCGCGTCGTCTATCTGGGCCTAATACGTTGTATGATAAAAATAAATAATACGAATACGTAATACGAATACGTAATTAGTTCGGGTACCTTATTTATTATTATTTATAGTTATTATTATATTTATTTATAGTAAACATTGATGACATAAAATATTTAACATCCCTATATTCACAAACACACACGATTTCTACCAGTAGGTACCAACCGTAACTAAGTCACAAAAGATTGGCAAAAGCAAGTCAGTGTTACCAGCCTTCAGCCGATCACTCCCCGTCTAGATTACAATCAAAAACGATGTCCTTAGACAACAATAAATCGTGGCCAGGCCTTACAGTAAGATTTATCCGACGGCACCGGAACGCAGGGAAAGTCTGCAAAGAGAATCGGAGCGCGAATGACTCACTATTACTACGGTACACTTGATCATTACTCTTGGTACTTCTTTCGCTCACTGAAAACAGTGATCTTCGGTCATTTAAACACACGTTAAGTTAAGTGTTTAAGTTTAAGTTAGTTGTTTAGGCGTAGGTACATAAATAAAGACGTGGTTCCGATCCAACCCTGACATTGTGAAACCCTTTCAGGGTATGTTGTGAATAACATTTTTTATGTGCTGAACTGAGCAATAAATGTATTGAGTATAGATAGACTGACACTCGGTTTCATTCGTACCTTATCCTATTAATATTATAAATGCGAAAGTTTGTATGGATGTATGAATGTTTGTGGCTCTTTCACGCAAAAACTACCGAATGGATTTGATTTTGATTTGATAGTGACCCACTAGTATGTAATAAATAAAAAGGTAACTTATCGTTGACGGTACTTGAAAGTTTTATGAGAAAAGTATTAACTGGGGCCTTCATTAACGCATTAGTAACCAAAACAATTATTCTAAGAATTTTTGTCTGATAGTCTGTGAGTTTGTACGCGCCCATCTCAGATTGGGTGCGGTTTTCACTAATGTATTATTGTAAGCTGTGTAAGCATCATTAAAACTTAGTGTTTGATTTATTTTTAAGTTAGGCCACGTTAGGCTTTATAATTATTGAACATTCACCAGTTGTTTTCTAACGTAAACATTATAATATTCTAACCTAATGCTACTAAAACTTTTTATTAATAAAAATACATTGAGTTCCCTATCTTCAATCTTTTATGATGAATTATAGCAGCGACGTTCGAATACTGAAAGCCGAAGCAAAGCGATTTATCACCGAGAGCGCATTGTAGCCGTCCCACTTTTCCACCTAACAAAGCTTAAGTACCTATGAAAGTTTTACGATCATAATTGAAGAATGTACCCACAAAAGAGTCAGTCGAAGCATTCAACCAGGAATGCTAAGGAGGTCCGTAACCCTGACCGAAACTATCGGATATCCGAAATAAACATCTATCCGTAACCGGAACCGCATCCTAAAAGTTTCGGTCACATGACACATGTTTTGATAGGTTTTTGTTAGACGAAAGTAGCTATTCTGCTGCAATTATAAGTCAATTAAAAACGCTTGAAGTTACAAACATGTGGCGCAATTCTTTATAGGAAAACAGCATCACCTGTAATAGTATATAGCGTACTAATCATAAATCACTATATCGTTAAGAGCTCTGTTTTCCTAGTACCATTAGGCTTGGTGTACATTGTATAATCATATTTGCTCCTAGTATGGACGATAATAGGGTATGTTGTATGACAAACATAGTGATGCGACATAATGGATTAACCCGTACACGTGCAATCATGCAATGAGTGACTATAAGGCAATGACATTTGCATTTTGCAACTGGCCAAGGTCAGCACCTTGGCCAATTACGACACTGATTAAGATCTAGAATTAAAACAAAACTTTGCTACAATCTTTATTTATCAAAACAACTTTTATAAAGTTTAGTGTTAACATAGGCTGAGTGGTCAGTGACTGGCATTGATAGAATTGGCGATAACCATTGCTCAAACAAATAATTCGAGGTTATATAAATTGCATCAACAATCGATTCATCGTGTTTATTTTGAGTTTCTCAATTTAAAACTATTGTTTTGACAATTGAATACTCAAGGTTTATTTCGCAGTCTAATTTATTTTTGTCGCCAACGTCATGTTGAGAAAATAATATTTTGTCGCGATTTCACTCTATATCCGGTGGTCTTTGGAGCCGTTATTGAAGTGAATACTTCTTTAGTATCGTTGTGATTTGAAATTCGTTGAAACGGAAATGACGCGAATGAAGCATCGGCATAATGGCGGCTGACGTAAGCAAAGCAAAACATCAATATTTGGACTGACAGTATTCGTTGTTATGTAGTTTTACTTCTAGGACGTGTGAATTGCACATATTTTGATTTTTTATTATTAGTTTTTGCATTTTTTTTCATGATCTCGTTTCCTCTTCTAATGATGATGATGCCTTTGGAGTTACTGATATCCACGGTAGACGATGGCTACGTCAACCGTCCCTAGGCCCATCAACACATTAATTTGTCCGCTATGTACTTAAAAAATAACCTTTCCAAAACTTTTGGTCGTTACTCACCACTTTTATTTTTCCAAATGTCTGCCTTTTTCATGTTTAAATTGCATCTGATAAAGCTTATTTTTTAAATTTTAAATTCAGAAGCATGTGCACGAAACGCGGAAGTGCAGTCGCGGGCTTGACTAAAAAATACAATCAACTGCCGGGGTTGGTGGTGTTGGTTCCGTGAGTAAATGAACTTTTGGGAGTAGGTATGTACCTAGTATGTAAATTGTACTAATATTTACTGTCGGCCTATTACATCGTATTTTGATGAAAACGCGATTAGCGTTTGTATTAATGTAATATTTATATGAATAATAAACATTGGTAAATATCACCTATATAGTGTTTTATAGGCTCTAAATAAATTTGCTTGGGTTCGCGTCAATCAGTACTAAAGGTGTTTTGAATTTGAAATTTTTGATGATTGAAATAATCAGTTTACAACACAAACACAATTTTTAAGAGACAAAAGAATATTTTGTATTTCATGAGCTAAATTGAAGTACATATTTATCTTCAATTCTAAAGTTAAATTACATACATTTACATACATTCACCTAAATTTACGAAACGCAAAAGCTAATAAAATAAAGTCCGTACAAATACGTAAGTTACTTTACGTACTTTACCTTGTAAGTATCAAAAAGCTCGCTGAAGTTTCCTCGATAGTACCAGGGACCCATAAGACGCAAGGTTTCGGCGTTAACGGTCATCCCAGCTCCCAGGTGCATCGACCGCATTCGAGCTCCAGTTTTTAATGGCCAGTTGGTTTTTTGAAAGGCTTCCGTATTTTGTGCCGGAATAATTTTACTTGCGGACTCGTACCAAGTACGCAGCTTTCGTCGTATTTAAATCGGGTTTTTGTCACATGCAACGATTAAAAGTAATGACATTTTTTGTTTTAAAACTTTATTTGTCGGAAGGATATAAATGAATTTATTATTTTATTGAAATATGGTGGTGCTCGAATATTCGTTTACTTACATGTACAAACTTTTACCGCGTATTTTGTGGACGAAGTAAAAATTTTGTAATGCGTTTTTATTTTATTTTGTTAGAGTCTATTAAAATGAAAAGTCTTCTTTTTATAAACAGAAGCCTCCTTCACATAAGAAATGGTACATAAAAGTGGACAAACAGAAACTTGTAATATTTATGCAAGTGGTGTAGAAAACTTCAATAGCGTGATTTAGGCTTGTCGTGATATCACCAATTCACCAAGTGACGTGTTTGCGATGTCGCCACAATACAATGCCTCCTCGACTCGATGTTTAGACTGTCACTGTTACACGTGACTTTATCAGCACTGATGCATTTAAGTACATCATTTTTTTATAGGGGGGGGGGGGGGATGATTCATACCTACTGTTAGTACCGTGACCCTTTCTTCCGTGGTTGGTACATTTGTGCTGCTAGAACAGAGAGAGTGAAGTTTTATTGGTGAAGGGATTAAAATAAAAGAAAATGTCACCCTAAACTTACATTTCCAATTCTGAGATTAGCGAAAATCAATGCATAGACAAACAGAAAAGTATATTAATTGTAAGTTTGTATAAACAAAATGAGGCTGTGTATAGTAAAACTATATCAATCTGCGGATATCAATGAGGTATGAATACGAGCAAATGAAATGCAACACACAATTACGAATCCATTTGCGGACGACAAAGAAACCATATGAGAAACTTTATTGAATTGAACTTTTAACAGTAAAGTCGTAATGGTCCATTTCAATAACACTATCTGCCTTACACGAGGTGAGAATGGCGCTTAATTGAAGCTGACGTACAATTTATTGAAGTCGTCGAGTTACACCACGATTACTAAATCTTGTCTATTACTCTGTGCCTCTAGCGTTTAATATTGTTTGAATGGACTTCTCTGCGATTCTGGATCAACTTCATAAAGGTTCTGATCTGACGTCATCGGATTCAGTCTGTGTAAGCGCCTATATTACTCTGTGCCTCTAAATTTGTTTTTTATTATATTTGTATAGACTAAGTAAGTAAATACAATGATCTTGTAGGGGAGGAGTACTGAACCTTGAACTAATGCTGCAGCGATATCTTCAATCAGCAGAATAAATACCCAACTCCTTGTATCGCGATTGACCTCATCTGGTCTCAATGGATAACTTAATCACATAATAATAACACTCACTCCCTCCATTCATAGTAACATCAAAATTCCAGGAGTTGTAGGTAAAACGTACACTCACCCAAACCGGAAACAGTTAAAACTTAAAAGTTGAAAAGTCATCATGCAAATATCCGTCTCGCTGGGAATCGAACCCAGGATCCTTCGTACGGCAGTCCAGCATGATAGCCATTGCGCCACACGGGACCCGCTATTTTTTTTATTCCTAGCCCTCCGACACTTCGAAGTTTCAAACGGTCAAACCGCTCTTTAAGTCGCCATATTTTAAATTTCGAATCGATGTCCCCTTGTATATGCCCCATTAAAGTAATTGTCGGCGACACATAGAAGACAATTTCATTTTTTGGTACCTCGCGACGGGTGGGCGCTAGCTACAGCGCGCTACGCGAGCTGCCGAGGCCGATCCGACCAATGGGAAGCAAGAACGCTATCGTTAACTTGTTTGATATTACGTAATATTTCAAACTTGTTTGTTATGTAATATTTTGATAAGAATGTTATGTACAATGATGAAACTATAAGAGAAATGTAATAACGATATGTGAATTGGCATAAATAAAGAATTACGATGCGACCGACCCCCTCCCATAGATAGTAAGGGATAGGTTTTTAGCGAATAACTAGTTATGTGATAAAGTATAGAGAAAGACAATAACTTATATACGTAGCCAGTAACGAGAGCTGTAAGTTATTATGTAATATGACTGATTGTAAGAGTTTTTACAAATAAATAAAAGGCAAAAAGGGTCAGACGATAGGGACAAATTACAATCGTAGAAACGCAATTTTGGGGTGCTTTCTTTATGGTATTTCCGCGACCGGGGAGAGAAAAACGGGAAAGCGGTAAAAGCGCGGTTCCAGAACACGAAGACTACGAAGAGATTACGAAGAGATTACGAAGATAGCGACTAGTGCAAGAAAATTCCCCATCGTCTGACCGCATGCCATCTGACCCCACTCCATCGTTTTCATTCGAAGACTCCCTTCACCCCGAGGTGGACATCCAGCCACGACGCGGTAACCTCAGCGCGTCAACCGACGGATAGTTACCGGCGCAGGTCATCTCGGACCTTTCAATACTATCCGTCAACGCAGGGGTACTAACCCAGGCGGGACGCATCGGCGGTTGCAGGCACACGGGCTAGCGAACCGGCTACGCCCCTGCACCCCTCGCCCAACAACTGGTCCTTCGAGCCGGATCCTGAGGAAGGAAGAAGATGCCCACCACCAGATCCCAGCGGGACGGGTCCCAGCGCCGAGCGGGTTCGGAAGAGCGAACAGCGGCGTCGACGCAGGAAGCCACGTCGTCGGAAGAGAACACGTCGACCGGGATGACAGAAACCGGTACTACGACGACGGGGACGGGCACCACGACCACGGGGACTGGCACCACGATGACTGGGACTGGCACCACGACGACAGGAACGGGAACAGGCACTAGCGCCAGTGGAAACGGAACCGTCAAGAACGGAGAACCTGCCCAGACGTCGGAAGCCCAGAAGTCGAATTCGACGGTGGTACCGGCTGGAGCAAGTCTGAAGGCGCGGTCGACGAGGACCGCGAGCTCGGCGAACCGAAGGCGAGAATTGGAAGCAAGAGAAGAATTGGCCCGTCTGGAGCTGAAGCAAGCCAAGGCGGCAACCAGTCTCGCACGCACCCGGTTGGAGCTGATACGATGCGAAGAGGACTCCATGGACGAGGATCCTGAAGACAGGACTGCGCAAGTTCAAGAATGGGTCGACGCATCGATGAATGGAGAAGCAAAGAAGATTGATTGTGAACAAGAAGAACAGAAGAGTCGAGAAGCAACCAAGCCTGGGGCGAGTAGCGCGCCCAGCGACGTGCGGCTGCTAGCGGACGCCTTGAAAGAAGCTTTCGCATTCAGGGAGGGACCGGTGCCGCAGCCGAAGTACATCCATGAGTTGCCGACCTTCGATGGAAACAGTAGCGAGTGGATCGCTTTTAAGGTAGTATACGACGACACCTCATCCGTCTTTTCAGATACTCAAAACATGGCGCGACTACGGCAGGCGATCAGAGGAGCAGCACGAGAGGCAATCAAGAGCCTCTTGTACTCACACACATCACCGGGGGAAGTGATGCGAGCCCTGCAGCGCAGATTCGGGCGAGCCGATGCGTTGGTCATGGCAGAGCTAGACAAGGTAAAGGCTTTGAATAAAATAAGTGATAACCCCCGTGATATCTGTGTGTTTGCCAGCCAAGTCAACAACAGCGTCGCCGCCATACAAGGACTGAAGAGACCGCAGTACCTACACTCACCCGAAGCCGTGAAGCAGATAATAGACAAGCTGCCGGCCGTCATGAAGTTTAGATGGTACGATTTTGCGGCAGACTCTGAAGAGGGTGAGTTTTCAAACTTATTGATAATTTCAAAGTTTTTGAACAAGGAGGCGGATCGATGTGGTGCGTATGCTACTCTAGAGACTGCAAGACCCCGCTTTGAACCAATGAAGAGGACTCCGACCCGGCCAGCAGCGCATGTGACTACTGAGGACTCTGGCCGGATTCTCCACGAGGGGGAGAACAGGGGTTCAAACAGAAGAGAGTACGATACAAGGCAAAAGCAACCGTCAAACAAGGAGGGTTGTGCATATTGCAAAGGGGGTCATTTAATTTATGATTGTTCACAGTTCAAAAGGATTCCGGTGGATGACCGGTGGGCATTTGTGAAGAAGAATCACCTATGCTTCAAGTGCCTGGGCGAGCGGCATAGAAAAGGGGCATGCCGCAAGCCAGAGTGCAAGGCCTGCGGACGCTGGCACCATCAGCTACTACACGACGAAGAGAGAGCTTCAAACCCTGCAGCCGAGATGGGTGGGGACACCACGAGCGTGCCCTCGCCAGTGAACGCATTGAAGACTGCACGGGCCTACTTGAAGATGGTTCCTGTTGAGCTGTACGGACCCAAAGGCTCTACCAAGGTACTAGCGCTCCTCGATGAGGGGTCAACCGTATCTCTTTTGGACTCACAGGTGGCGGTTCAGATTGGGGCAACAGGCAAGATCGAGGAACTGGCGCTGGAGACCGTGGGTGGACAACGGATCACGAAGAAGGATTCCGAACGACTACGCGTCCGGATCAGAGGGGTTCACCATGACAGGGTAAGAAACCTTAACCGAGTCCACACCATAGACGAGTTGAAATTGTCTCCACAGTTCATCA
The DNA here is from genome assembly GCA_905404295.2 of Ochlodes sylvanus. Taxonomy (NCBI): domain Eukaryota; kingdom Metazoa; phylum Arthropoda; class Insecta; order Lepidoptera; family Hesperiidae; genus Ochlodes; species Ochlodes sylvanus. The sequence continues at coordinate 5,142,466 of FR990149.1, forward strand.
ACAGAGAAGCGATCGGAGCCTACCCGCACCTGGAAGAGATAGCAGAGGCCTTGGTCTACGACAGCGAGCCACCGAGACTGCTTGTGGGGCAGGACAACTGGGAGCTGATCGTGTCCAGAGAAGTCAGAAAAGGCAAGCCGGGTCAACCAGTGGCATCGCTGACTGACCTAGGATGGGTGCTGCACGGATACGACGCTAGAGGGGTGAGGCCTGTACATTTTATAAATTTGTGTTCACATGTTGCTCAGTCAGATCAAGAGACTCACAACATGGTGAAAGAATATTTTAGTATTGATTCACTTGGCGTACAACCCCGGCGTCCCAGTACAGATTCAGACCAGAGAGCGCTGAATATACTACAGAAGACCTGCAAGCGGCTAGAAGACGGAAGATTTGAAGCCGGGCTGCTGTGGAGGTCAGAAGATGAAACAATGCCAGAAAGCTACGCCGCAGCTGAGAGGAGGCTGCGAGGCATTGAGAAGAAATTGAACAAGGACCCAGCGCTGCGTGATGAATACAACAAACAGATAGAACATCTGATATCGAGTGGCTACGCGGAAAAGATCCCAGATGGCGCCGAACAGGGTGGGACCAGAGACTGGTACCTGCCCCACTTCCCCGTGGTACACCCTGTAAAGAAAAAGATCAGATTGGTGTTTGATGCAGCGGCCAAGTCGGGAGGCAAAAGTTTGAACGATGCTTTGCTTACAGGTCCCGATTTGCTTCAATCCCTGTTCGGCGTCCTGGTGCGATTCCGGCAGGGGCCAGCGGCGGTCGCAGCAGACATTAAAGAAATGTTCCTGCAGGTCCGGATCCGCGCCGCAGATAGGGACAGCCAGCGCTTCCTGTGGCGCAGCGAGCAACGCGACGCGCCTACTAAGTATAGAATGACCTCAGTAATGTTTGGTGCGGCGTCCTCCCCATGCACAGCAATTTACGTGAAGAATTTGAACGCTGCAGATTTCAGACAGGACTTCCCCGAGGCGGCGCGTGCAGTGGAGAGAAACCATTACATGGACGATTATCTCCATAGTTTCCATGACGCAACTGAGTTAGTGAATATAAGTAAACAGGTTGATTTCATCCACAGACAGGCCGGGTTCCAGCTAAGGGGATGGGCCTCGAATCGCCCTGACCTGCTGAGGGAGATCAGCCAAGAAACCGCCCAGGATGCCGAGGTCGCGATCGGCGACCGTGAGGAGAAGGCCCTGGGACTAAGGTGGAGGACAGGGAAGGACAGCCTGGCGTTCCGAGCAGACTTACGAAACACGCCGGGGAGCGTGGTCGTCAGCGCCAAGGCACCAACCAAGCGAGAAGTAACCAGCGCGGTCATGTCGACGTTTGACCCGCTGGGCTTGGCTTCACCCATCCTCATCCAAGGCAAGAAACTGTTACAGAGCATCTGGCGGAGCGGCGTCGACTGGGACGAGACCATAGAAGGCAGTGAGCAAGACGCCTGGAGGACATACGTGAGTAGTATTGCAATCTTAAAGGATCTCGAGGTGCCCAGGTGTTTCTCTCCGTACAGCGACGAGGGAGAGATGCACGTGTTCGTCGATGCCAGTGAGTCGGCGTATGCAGCAGCAGTGTATTGGAGAACCAGCACGGGAGACGGAGAATTCAACACAGCATTGATAGCTGGGAAGGCACGAGTATCTTCACTGAAGCCGATCTCCACTCCGAGGCTGGAGCTGCAGGCCGCTCTCTTAGGTAGTAGACTCGCTTGCTCTGTTGCAGATGAACTGGATTTAATTGTGCACAAGAGAACATTCTGGTCGGACTCCAGCGTCGTGCTGTCCTGGATCAAGACTGATCCCAGGACCTTCAAGACATTCGTGGCGCACCGGTTGGCTGAAATCGAGGATCTGACACAGCCGACGGAATGGAGGTGGGTACCGACCGCTCTGAATCCCGCAGATGACGCGACCCGAGATATACCAGACAACTTCGGAAGCGACCACCGATGGTTCACCGGGCCTGAGTTCCTGAAGTACGACGAGCACCGATGGCCAGCGCCAAGAAGCTTCAGGAGGGAGCCGTCGGTGGAGGAGAGGGACCTGGGCGCCACGGTCGCAGCGACCGCGTCGTGCGACGTCTTGGATCCGAGCCGGTACTCAACTTGGAAGCGACTTTGGCGAACAGTCGCGAGAATATTACAATTTGTTGACCTCTGCAGGGCACGAAAGAGTGTAAACGTCTCTCAACGGAAGGAGCGGCGGGACCCGGCGTGGGGCAAGCGAAAAAAGAAAATGAAGTTCAAGAAAGAAAACACGCCGGCCCCGACATCACGCTTCGTTCCCATCGAGGCGGAGCACCTGCGCCGCGCCGAGGCAATCTTGCTAAGTAGGAGCCAGCAGGCAAGTTTTAAAATTGAATTACTGTACCTAAGCCGCAACAGGCCAATTGAGAAGAGCAGCCGGCTCAGGAGGATCGACGTGCAACTGCAAGACAACCTGTTACGTGTACGAGGAAGGATCGACGCCGTCAGGGGGGTGACGACCGAATCAAAGGAACCTGTGATACTGGACGGTAAAGAGCGTATCACTCGCCTGATCATCGAGGATTATCACCGTCGATTCAACCACGCGAATCACTCAACGGTTTTGAACGAATTGAGACAGAGATTTCACATTCTAGGGTTACGATCGAGCCTGCGTGCAATTCTACACAGCTGCCAGTGGTGTCGGGTGAAGAAAGCCACGCCCCCTGGGATTCCTGAGGGCGACCTGCCAGCTGAGCGCCTGATGCACGGCGCGCCGCCGTTCACCTGCACCGGGGTGGACTACTTCGGCCCCATGGTGGTCACCGTGGGGCGAAGACACGAAAAGCGCTGGGGAGCGCTTTTCACCTGCCTGACGACGCGCGCCGTGCACATCGAGTTGGCTGTCTCGCTATCAGCTGACTCGATGCTCCTGGCGCTGAGGCGGTTTGCGGCCCGACGGGGCATGCCGCAGACCGTGTTCTCCGACAACGGGACCAACTTCGTGGGGGCCAACACCGAACTGAAGGCCGCGTGGGAAGAGCTGCGGAAAGAAAACCTCATAAGCGAAGCAGAGAAGATCGGCGTGCGGTGGAAATTCATTCCACCTGGCGCGCCCAACATGGGGGGCGCATGGGAGCGTCTCGTCAGGTCTATCAAGACAGCCCTGACTGCAACTCTACGCGAACGACACCCACGAGAGGAGGTCCTGCACACCCTGCTGCTGGAGGCGGAGCACGTGGTCAACTCCCGACCACTCACCAACCTGGACGACAACACGGAAGAGGAGGCGCTCACCCCCAACCACTTCCTGATTGGGAGGTCATGCGGGGCACCGAGGGTCGGTGCCTTCCACGACGGCGAGCTGGTCGGCCGCGAGTCCTGGCGGACGGCTCAGCGGCTGGCTGACCACTTTTGGAGACGATGGCTGCGCGAGTACCTGCCGACGCTGCTACCGAGAAAAATCAATGGACGCGCAGGCCCCTTCGACTTCAAGGTGGGAGACATCGTGCTGGTGGTGGACCAGACCCTGCCGCGCTGCACCTGGCCCCGTGGAAGAGTCGTCGCGACGCTGCCTGGGCCAGACGGGCGGACGCGCGTCGTGGACGTCGCAACGAGGGGCGGCGTGCTGCGACGGCCAAGCTCAAAGTTGGTGCTACTGGTGCCAGGCGGCGCATCGGAGGAAGACGGGCAGCCGGGAGAGTCGCCGAGTCCCAGGGATGGTGCACGGCACGAGGGGGAGGATGTCGGCGACACATAGAAGACAATTTCATTTTTTGGTACCTCGCGACGGGTGGGCGCTAGCTACAGCGCGCTACGCGAGCTGCCGAGGCCGATCCGACCAATGGGAAGCAAGAACGCTATCGTTAACTTGTTTGATATTACGTAATATTTCAAACTTGTTTGTTATGTAATATTTTGATAAGAATGTTATGTACAATGATGAAACTATAAGAGAAATGTAATAACGATATGTGAATTGGCATAAATAAAGAATTACGATGCGACCGACCCCCTCCCATAGATAGTAAGGGATAGGTTTTTAGCGAATAACTAGTTATGTGATAAAGTATAGAGAAAGACAATAACTTATATACGTAGCCAGTAACGAGAGCTGTAAGTTATTATGTAATATGACTGATTGTAAGAGTTTTTACAAATAAATAAAAGGCAAAAAGGGTCAGACGATAGGGACAAATTACAATCGTAGAAACGCAATTTTGGGGTGCTTTCTTTATGGTATTGCCGCGACCGGGGAGAGAAAAACGGGAAAGCGGTAAAAGCGCGGTTCCAGAACACGAAGACTACGAAGAGATTACGAAGATAGCGACTAGTGCAAGAAAATTCCCCATCGTCTGACCGCATGCCATCTGACCCCACTCCATCGTTTTCATTCGAAGACTCCCTTCACCCCGAGGTGGACATCCAGCCACGACGCGGTAACCTCAGCGCGTCAACCGACGGATAGTTACCGGCGCAGGTCATCTCGGACCTTTCAATACTATCCGTCAACGCAGGGGTACTAACCCAGGCGGGACGCATCGGCGGTTGCAGGCACACGGGCTAGCGAACCGGCTACGCCCCTGCACCCCTCGCCCAACAGTAATTCTACACGAAAGTTGCATATAAAAGTCATTAATACGCTCAGCGAGTGCTGCCTTCATCAGGGAGCTTCGTGTAGCAATTTTTGGGCAAGCGGGAGCGTCGACCGCTGGTAGTACCTGGATATGGCATGTTCACGGACAAGGTGTAATATAAGAAAAGGCCACGGACCTCATAATTCAGGGAAAACTGGGCTTATTTTTAATTTTTAACAGTAACATTAAATTATAAACATAACTTAGTTAGTGAATTACTTTAAAAAATTACTTAAAATAGTATGGGTTAGTTAGTGATGGGATCTACGTTGTATGATCATTTGCGACATTCATTCCTACAGGGCAGGATCGTAATGTCTCTAATAATTATCAGCAATTCAGCATTGGGATAGTAATCCTGTGACGTCTTCGAAGATTCACCATTTGTGAAGGCCGTGTGTCCCAATATTTCGGGAGCTAACGGTGAGACGCGGGAGCATCGACCGGCCAGTCCCAACTGGCGCGCGGCGCTCGCGTGACGTGTGCGCCGGCGGTGACGTCACGCCCGTGACGCGCTCGTCTAGTGCCGGGAACGATGTCTATCAACTAGTTGATAGCAGTTTTGGTATGTTGAGTTGACGAGTTATTTCAAGTTATTTATGTGACGTTTGTTTGAAATTAAGTTTGATAAGTTGTCACCGATAGCATTTATTTCGATGTGAAAATTTGGAATTCATTTATTATTATGTTGCGTTTACTTGCCCGCGGCTTGATTGACTAAATATAAGACTTGTAGTAATTGTTATTAAAAGGTGTTTTATAAGTTAATATATTTTTTATACATTTTATCCGTCCTCATAATATCATCTATCTAAGTATAACAATTTATTTTATCTGTTTACAAAAACCGCATGAAATTTGCGCTCCAGTACCGCGGATTATCGCGGTCAGATAGAGAGACAGTTTATTTTATTAGAGTTGTGTGGATTTTTACAAATTTGATTTTATTTTTGGACGTATAATTATTTTTGAATTTACTTGTCACTTTATTTATTGTAAAGTAAATACTGAAAAGAGGTATTCTTTATGATTAACCAGCTGACCTGGCAAAGTTGTCCTGCAACCTGCAACATATTATAATTATTATTTTTATCTCAGGTTCTAACATGCTTCAGTTTTTAAGTTAGACCTCCAGAATGTATTTTCACGTTAGTTTTCATTTTGCGTTAACTCCTAGATATACATTAAAATTTTATGATGTAAAGACTTATCATAATGTGCCCGAATTGCTTAAGGTGAAAATGGTATTTAAGTCGGTAAGGATTAATACTGTATCCGTCTAAATAGCTTCCCAATTACCGCATTGTACAAACCTTCAAAATACTTACAATAAACCTTAATCTTCACGATTGATGTTAAATCTTCACGCCATTAATATTCTCGACGACCCATCATTTTGTAGAGGGAACCCTGCTGCTAGAGTCCCAGATTCAAATCTCGACAGAGGCATGTCAAATAAATGTCTACTGCAGGATAGTCAGCTAATCCTACTGCGGGGTTATGAGTGAATAATTTTTAAGTTTGCTAACAATCTCCTTCCTTCTAAGGAATAAACTAAGTCTAATTAACCAATTTTCTTCAATCTAAGTTGCATGCGTGCATAAATCTGTCGCGTCCGTTCAATAATCGCCCGACAATAAATAATGTACTTGTCGTTCGCTCGTTGGAAAGTAGCACGTCGAAACAAGCTGTAATCAGTCTCCTCTCCTTTTCACACATTAGAGAAAGAACTAAGTAAGAGAGAGATGAAATATATTTCTTTGGTTCTATTCCCAGTTCTATTCTTGTTATTGCGTTTTGTTGTGACAGTAGTTGAAATAAAGTGTGGTAATAGTTCTGGTTATCGAGATTGGTGGTAAAGGTTCCTTCGAAGGTCGCTGGTTGGTGAATTCCGACTCGTAGTGGTATCACTGCTTTTTACCACAAAATTTCAGAAAAAAAAATGTTTTTTCCCTACACTGACATCGGTACAGTTTTATTACGTATACAAGTAATATATGATAAGTAGATGTCATCGTAAAATATGTAAGAGAAACCAAAAATCAAGATTCCCTTACGGCTTATATTCATAGATCAGCTAGGATTCATATTTGACCGGCATGGATTACGGATTACAGCCTGTTTCGGCTATTCCCCTCTCTTGAAGACACCAGAGTCCAAAAGTCAAAAATGGTCGTGATTTAGGGCTGCCAAATATTTTAGGAGATATATTTTTTCGTTTAAATTTAATTAATTTCCATACTGTATATTATTCAGAAATAAGTAAGTACTTCTTCGGCTTCTAAATGTATTTTTGATATCAAATTTACAATTCTATTACGAAACGACGTCAAATAGCAGGAAATTCTTATCTCGTACAATCAAAGTAAGTACATTGCCATGTCTTTTATAAGTCTAGGGCAAACAGACTATACAATTCCGTGCTATTCGCTGTTAAAACACCCTCAAGGGAATTTGGACCCTAAACTGAAGCTTTAAAGTCGAGTTCAGTTCGTGAGTATTAAACAATGATTTTATGCTGCTACGTAAGTGATACGCCTGTGGACTCCAAATGGATTTATTGATAACGATAATGGAGCTTATAGAATATCAAATAGCGCTTTGTACCTCCGCCCATGCTCGGCCATGGCCCCAGCGTCAGCGGACGTTGATGTTTGATACCGTGGGGGCTGTGGGCCCATTTGTCTGACCACACGGCAGGAAAGTGATGGATACGGAATTTCGGATCTGGATACGGATACGGATTATTTCGGATCATCCGTTAGTTTTGGATAGTTTCGGTTACGGATATTACTTAAATATAGTTGACTAAGCAATAGAAAAAATAACAAACTTGGTAGGTTGTTTGATTGATGTTTTTGCCTCCGAAGTTATCATTAAAATATTATTTATTTATATATTTATTTACCTTTTATTGCAAAATTTTACAATAAAGGGTAAATAATATATCGTTTCTATATTCTGTGATATGCCAATGCCAGCAGTCAATTAATAACGGTTATGTATATACATAGTACTTTCGACTTTATGACTCAAGGAATAAGGTCATTAATAAATTGGCACGTTAAATAGGTATCTGCGATATAAAGCGAAACTCGTGATACAAAAATCCCATTGTGATCGTGTTAACTTTTACCGTGACGAGAAAGTGTGGTGAAAGTTTTGCATAAGCCTTAAGTTTGAAGGTCAAGTGTGGTGTGACCACCGGCGAGACCGACAGTGGTTAGTGGTAACGTAATGTTTGATTTATTGTTTGATTGCTTGATTCAATTGAAAATTATTTGCAACTGCATCGGTGAATCAAAAGATTCTAATGAAATTGGTGAAGGAAAACATCTTAAGGAAACCTGCACACCTTGTTATAAGAGTTTTTGTAAGTGTAAGAATTATGTCACACGTTAAAAGGGGTTGTTGACCCCCTTGTCAACAAAGTGTGTCAGGACGGTTTTTGGGTTAAAACTCAATGCAATTAGGTAGGTACGTTAGTTACGTCAGATCAGAGAGTGTCACATATTTGTGGACATCATAATAACAAGGATGAAGAGATTGCTCTAAGAATCAAGAAATTTGTGTGACATTTTATGTATAGGTTCAATCCCAATTAAGGCAACGTGGTAGATTAATACTTTGACAATGAGAGATCAAACTGATTACCTATTTATGTACTATATAGTTACTTTTGTAATAAAAGTAACTATAGTTAAGTTACTTTTGTAATAAATTGTACATGTACCTAATAAACAGCTGAAGTCGCTATTTATGAAGCTACACACGTAACAAAGTAGGTACACAAAGTAACTATATAGTAACTTTTGTAATAAATTTTACTATAAAGCTGCTATTATTACTGTACCCAACAATAATAAAATATGATGCTATATCGGAATACAGAAAGTGCTATATTGTCTTCTATTTATATATTGTGATGCAAAAGACATCAACGAGGTAGTAATATAATGTATGTAAATTCAAGACCGACTTTAAACATAGAATAGATTAGATAATTAAGCCACTGGAAAAGTAGAACGATCGTGGTAGGATTAAACTTGCTTAATTATATTTTTTTACCTTATAAAGTGTTATTAGACCGGTAGCGTCGAGAGAAGGGAAAAATGGGATTTAAAATTACAATTTCATCCGGTGCATTTTGCCCAAAATGTAATCATGGTTAAGAATTATTCACAAGTTAGCGCTAATAATAAAATTAATGAAACAAATGGTTTCGTCGTATTTTATATTTAGGACTTTAACACTCAAATCGAACTGAGACCGAGATATGAATCTCATTACTATTAAATATATGTAAGTATGCAAATAACAACCAGTTTCTCGGTCAATATTAGGTCCATTCTAGTTGGCAACCGACATTTTTTAAGCAGGATTTCATTATCTTCATTATGGCATTTGTGTGTTTTCCTGAACTAGTAGAACTAGTAGTTAACTAGACTACCTCTCTGCGGTCGAAATTTGATCGTAATTAGTTCATCTTCAGTGACACTGAATAATGTTAAATATTCTTATTTTTTTATTTTTAAAACTTTATTCATATACTTATCTTAACATATTATAAAACAAACTCCTCCGCTGCGTCTGTCTGTCTGTCTGTTCGCGATAAACTCCGAAAAAACGAAAACGATTTTTATGCAGTTTTTAACAATGGACAGAGGAATTCATGAGGAAGTTTTTGGTATGTTATATATTACATTTTTGTGTAAATTGGTTTAAATTTGACGGTAACTGTTGAGAAAGTCCGAAAAAGTTAGACCGCCTGGTAGATTTCAGCGAAAACGCTGCTGAAAGTGTATGGGTGAATTGATATTATCTAAACTTAAATTTTTAACTGAAGATTACCAAAATAGAATACCAAGATACCAAAAAGTCAAAACCGCACTCAAATCGGCTAAGTCGTTTCTGATATTAGCATGCACAAACGCACAGAAAAACAGACAACAAATCTAACCATTTGTCTTGGGTTCTACTGCATTAATAAAGGCTCTCAAAAATAGTTATACCTACTTATGTACCTATATGTACGAGTAGACAGCACAGCAATCAGTTATATTTTTATTACATGCATAGATGTGGACATTATACGCGAAGTGAAGAGTATGTCAGTAGGTTGAGAATATCAGATTTTAGATACGAGTAAACTCAAGCAACACCAGGTGGGGAAATACCTAACGAGTAACAATTAAATTTAAGTCAATTTTGCACTTTGCATACCGCGAGCGAGAAGCGTTAGATTTAGTTATTTTGGAGCGTAAACAAAACCCGTTTGTTTTCAATCATAAAGCTGTACTTTTAAACATAATTTGATATTTATTTTCTATGTAAATTTTAATGTTACCCGTGTAGGTTTGAGCATTGAATGTTGTTTTCTCTCTCTTTTGACTTTTTCTTTTTAAATCATCCTCGCTAATAAGCTCGAATCGAAAAAAACTGTTGTGTCACGTTTCTGATGGTATTTATATTTATAATAATATTTTCGGTATTCATTAATAAATGACGTTATAAAGCTTTATATTATTTGGAATGAGTGAAATCAAATGCAAATAACATTGTAACATTTAATATAATTTAAAAAATTTATTTTATGTAAACTTAAATAATAATAAAAATAATAATACTAATAATATAATAAATACTTATAATTAACATATAAATTAGACTAAAATTAAACTAAAATTAAAATAAATTTATAAAGCTGGGCCCCTGCGGTGCAGTACCCAAGATGCTGGCAGCATTTCCTCTCTGTATAGCAATGCTAATACGCTGAGCGAGAAAACTGCCAGCTCTGGAGTCGCCAGTCTTGTGTTTTATTTTATTTTTAATTTGTCCGAAAAGATAATGAGCATCAGGACCCCACGGACCAAGAGTCTCCACTCCAAAAGCTTTAAAAAAATAATAAGCATTTAAAAAATATAACATTTAAAATATTTAACATACATACAAGTTATTGTAAAGCGATTAAAAATCCGTTTTACTCGTCGCCAGTCGACGATCGTGAGCCTTGCACATTATGTAAGTTGGGCGTGGTTGTTACATAACCGATCGGCCGTAGCAGAAGGAGGTTAATAGTTTATGTTTCAACCTTCGCAACCCCGTGGTGTCACCATCCGTCAGAATATCCGGGTGGGGCTTAGATCATCTCATGTTGCAGTTATTGCACGGACCCCAAATAATATTGGGAAACCGCATGAATATGATGTTCACCTTATACCCAGTTTGGCAATGTGATAAAAAATCAAAATTCAAAATCGTATTAACCTTATCATAGTATCACTGATACACTTACGAGTATGCACGTCAATTGATTGATTTAAAAATTATCTAGGTACCTAATTTGGAATTATTCTACATGTAATAATCTAAAATGTTGAATTATTGTGTGTGATGATGCTACCATTGGTGGTCACAGTGTTCCACCATAACACCAAGTACCAACGCGTTAGCGACTTAACACGTTCACTGCGTCACTATTTTTGATGGACTTTCAGCCAGTGCGGATGAGGTCTTTTCGAGACAAAGTTGAACTTCTTTCCAGTGCGTTTGAGGGCTTTTCGACCTCACAAAATATTGTTTCTAAAAAACGCCTTAAATATAGCTCAAAATTGAAAATATTTGCTTGAAACTTTACCATTATAAACTTAAATAGTTTTTCAAGTTGAATCTAGCTTCGTACGTAGGTGTGACATTTCGGTATTGAATAAATGAAAAAAAGAATTATGCCATCGATTCTGCCTCACAACGCACTGAAAAGAAGTTCGATTTGTGTCTCTACTAGTGATGGGAATAAAATAGAAATGCAGGTGATATAACATTTATTTACTTAAATTAGGATTCTAAAGTACCATACACCTACCACACATACCAATTTTAGTTTTAAAGTATGTAAGTCAGTTTATGTGTGTGTATATGTGTATGAATGGATGTGTGCGTATTTGTGTGAATGGGTGGGTAATTGTGTGTGTTGTGTGTGTGTGTGTTTGTGTTGTGTGTTTGTATGGTAATTAGTGGGTAGATAGATTTATGTGTTTGTATGTACTCTTACTCATTGAGTATAACAGCTATGACCACTGCAGACACGAACAAAAGAGAAGATATACTTCCTCACCTAAAGGAATCTGGTATTGTAAACCGGAAATATAAACTATACAGAAGTTAAAAATACGAGTAGCTATTTATCAAATATTTCAAACCACATTCATGTTGTAGCAATATACATTTGAAAACACCCACACCTAGGGTAGGAAAAAAATAATAATATCTAGAGTATTAAATTGATTTTCCTCTTTTGAAATATATTTATCATTATTTGAGTATTGTGTAGATTATAAAAGCAAAATAGGATTTGCGACGATTAAGGATTTGTTAGTGTAAGCAGCATGCGTATAAATGATGAGTGTTAAAAAATCGTGCTAAAAAAAATATCTTGAGTACAATTAGTTTAGTTGTCAACTAGCTAGCTGTAGCTTGGCTATTAGTAGGGGTCATTTTGGTTAAGAGGATGAAACGAGGTCCGCCAAAGTGGTACCAGACTGTACAGTAATCAATTTTATATTTTATATGAGTCATCTTATACGCTTCATTATGATACAAAACTTAAAATTGTAGCTAGTGGGATTTTTTTTATTGAATTTTACAATTTACTATCCTTACTCTTCGCCGTAATACTTTACGTGAAAAGGAACGTAACCAAGTGCAGTAGTGAAATTATTAAGTAAAAAAATCGATGTTAATAAATCCAATAAAAATACTTTTACTTTTAAATGGCTATTTACCGAAAGATTTTAAATGCAGTATATTATGAAAATCGATATTACTTGATGGCTGTTGGTTCTTTCTATTCTAATGTCAATCTGTCAAAGTACTCAAATCAAAGTCACAAATAATAAGTCAATGACGAACAATAACAAAAATACTTAAAAAATAAGGCGAGTCGCGCGGACAAGAAGTGCGCTTCCGTATCGAAACTTGTCGCATCACTACGCGCCGCCCCCCGCGCTTCACTCCGTGCGTTTATGAGGCCTACAACTTTTGAGGCAGATTAGACCTCACTTCGCACTGGCGCATATTTTTTTCTATTCAGTGCGTTTGAGGGCTTTTCGACCTCATATCTTATTAAATAAGCCATTGGGCTCTACTTCGCAAGAGAAACAATTTTATGTATTTGTCTCTGTCATACTCAAAGAAATGTTAAAATTGTAGCCTCCCGCACGGAGTGAAAGAACGCGATTTTGATTGCCGCACCAGCGGGAAGTCATGCTTGAGACGTTTCGACCTCATAACGCACTGAACGTGTTAAAAGTAACTGCCTTTATAACTGACTCTTGGCTGCAATCAAAAATATATAACAAAACTCTCGGTTAGGCAGATTAAAGAAAACGCACGAGACTGTATGAAATTGCATTGTACCCAGCGACCTCCAGGAAGGACCTTAGCCCCTTGGAAAGGATTCTATGATGGAATGAGGTCCTCTCAAGTTTAAATGCTTAGTTATTGAATATTGATCCTCCTGGTCCTAAAAATACCTCTGAAGTAGATACTATTATGCTTCTAATACCCGCTTATGCTTACAGATAAACCATGGCAACATCGGTGCTCCAGCCCGAAGAGTGCCGGAGGGATCATCATAGGAAGCCGGACATCCCAGACTCCCGGCCCACGGATGACGAGCGCTCGCAGATCTTGGAGGCGAAGGAGCGCGCGGGGGGAGAGCTGCCCCCCGAGCTGAGGGAGCAGGCCAGACACGACATCAGGGAGGAACCGGCGCTCAGGGAACAGGCGCTGGCGCAAATGAGACACTTTATCGACAAACATCCCGCGATACGGAAATGTCGGACTGGTAAATACTCGTATTGTAGTGTTGTTCTATTTTTATATTTCCTTGTTGTTGTTGTTGTTGTAAAGAGTTGTTTTGAGCGTTAGATAGCTTAGTGGAACGCGTCCTCCCTCTGTGAAGCTATATTTGGCGGTTTCAGTAGAACAAAGTTGTCGATTTCTGTAGAAAAAGAGTTGTTTTGAGCGTTGTGATAGCTTAGTGGAACGTGCTGGAACACACCCTGAATAGTATCACAGACAAATTGTGTGAATAAGTACAACAAATTAATAAACGAAGTTATCGTGCCTCGATTTGTTTGCGGGTTGGGCGTCGGGCACTTACGACCATGCACCTATTCGTCGGTTATTTACATGCATACTACTAATTAGTAGATGTGTGTGTAGATGTCATTGTGTGTCTGCTTGTTACGATAAGTGAGAGTAATCGATATTATTTATAATAGCGTTGCATAGTTACTTATCCTACAGAGACTTATGGTTACAGTCCCAAAGGAGATACTTTCTTACTACCGTAACCATAATACCTTTGTACTTATTAACTGTATTATACATAAAATATTATCCATGATAACGATCAATTCATACCTACTGTTGGCTGTACTCATGAGACGTGGAAATTCAAATTTCTATGTCACCAATCTCTAACCTTTTAAATATAATATGTGCTACAAAACCCATTAACCGTACACAAACTTGAACTCGTATAGCGTGATGTTACTTACGTTTATCTTGCGGGCCACTCATATTTAGCTAAGGAGATCTGAGTGTCGAAAAGTGCTCATGTTAAACCCCAGGAATATACAGTGAAACTTGGTTAAGTGGGTCCTGGATAAGTGGGACCTGGATAAGTGAGAAACCTCCATAACTGGAACTCATGCTGAGGTCCCAACACTTTGGCACTGAATTACCTCTGTTAGTGGGACGAGGTAAACCTCTATATCTGGGATTTGTTCTTTCGATTTATCATCATAGTTACCTCTATAACTGAGACAGCGAGTAAATTTTATATGCATAAACCTCTGTAACTGAGATAACATTGTTTGTTTACTCATTCTTATTCTACCCACAAATTCCACACGTAATTCCAAGTACGTAAGTACAAATTTTGAGCTTCAATTACCTTCAGTTTTAGTTTCGCTTTACTATCATGCAGATGTTTATTTGAAAAATGTCAAAACGAAAGCTACAATCGTTCATATTTTTTTTGTTGATTACATTTGTATGATTACCTTTAAGTACATACTATATTTTTTTTATTAAAGTCATTTACATACATAACACGTTATTTTATTTAATGATCGCGACTGTATAACTGAAATAACCTGTATTCTCACCTCTATTAATGGAACCCTCTGTAAATGAGACAGATATTTATTTATACCTGTATATCTGAGACACTGGGTAAGTGGAATACCTCTATAAGTGAAACGACATTGCAGGTCCCTTGATGTCTCACTTAACCAGGTTTCACTGTATATGAATAATATTGTTGTTTTTTAATAGTGTTTTTAAATGTTTTGGTATATTTCTATGATGGTTTCCTTCAAAATACTTTATGCCTTGTATTTTTCTGTTTTGAACTTTGCAGATGCCCCGTTTCTTCTCCGTTTTCTCCGCACAAAGAAGTACTCCATTCCCCAAGCGTGCTCCATGCTGGAGCGGTACCTCACCATCCGGCAGATGTACCCCCACTGGTTCCAGAAACTGGATCCGCTGGACCCCAAGATAGCGGCTGTGATCGACGCTGGGTACCTGGTGCCGTTGCCGAAGAGAGACTCTGAGGGTAGAAGAGTCGTGTTGTCTTGCATGGGTAAGGACTGCTTAAATATGTTTTTTATGTTATGTTTATTTATATTACGGTTATATTGTGTACCTATACCTACGTGTTAAAGTACAAACGGTACACTTGCCTGCCAAGAGGACGGTCCCAACTTCGATTCCTGGTCAGGGCAGATCTTTGTTACTAGGATAAACGACGAATCCGATACGAACGACGCGTTGCTTCGTCTTTTATCATGCGTCAAGTGGAGGACTGGAATAACTTGTCTGCGTTAGTGTGCCTAAATAGCAATAAAAGTTTTACTTGGCTACAACCCATTAATGGCCCACTACTGAGCACGGGTCTCTCCTCGTACCTGAGGAGGCCTAGAGCATACTCCACCACGCTGCTCCAGTGCGGATTGGTGGAGGGGTTAGTGGCCAACCCAAGTGTCGGAAATTTTAAGCCGCCCGAAGGTATCCGACATGGCTTAACGACTGCTACCAAATGATAACAACCGGGACCGACGGCTTTACGTGCCCTCCGAAGCACGGAAGCGCTCAAGAAATTTTTGCCACTAGCGGTCACCCATCCAACTACCGACCGCGCCCGCTGTTGCTTAACTTTGTCGATCACTCGAGATCGACGCAAGCCGCCGGGCTATGAGCGCTTCAATAAAAGTTTTACTTAATTTTTAAATTAAATTTTAAAAGTTTTACTCAATAAAAGTTTTACTTATCTACGTTATAATATACGTTTTTCTCTTACTTAAACTTAGGTTAAGGTGCCCGTTATGGGCCCCTTCCTCTACAAAAAATCTATAAAATAAGAGTTGCCCGCATCTTAATAGAATTCCCCGGTTTATTTAAACAAGTTTGCGTAAATAGCGCAGCTCTTATGTCATTAACAATTTGACTAAGATCATTAATTAATTTACATTATACGTTTGGTTAGCATTCGGGTTTTACATAATCGTTATTCCGTTTAAAAAAATAATTTCTTACCACCTAACAAAAGGTAACCTCGGCACATTAAAGCGTATTATGATGTGCTAAAATATAAGACCGATTATGTCTGATTAGTTTACCTTATTACCTATAAATGTACATAATTTAATAGTTCTTTTCCTGCCGTTAGCTCATAACGTCATGAGTGTAGTTACCAACTTCATTGTTATGCGATTCAGTTGCATTCGCAATGATTACGATAGCGTGAGTTGCACGAGTACATAGGTTCTATGTTAAGGAGACCAAATATAGTTCATAAGTCTCCATCCTGGATTATATTGATGCTCGAGCTTAAGTCAAAGTTTGTGGTGCATCCTGTTGATCAGCGAATGAGGCGATTTAGTGCTTGGTACACAATCGCGATATAAAATAACTTATTCTCTCACAAACATTATGTTGGACAATTTTCGTGGTTATTTATCCGAATTGCTCTCTGTAGCTTAACCAGATAGCGGACCGGATAGCAGCGCACGTTGTACAGCGGGCACTCGGCGCATTTTAACTGCGTGGGTGGGTTTGTTTTGGTAGAAGATCCGAACCTAAGTACATCGACATTCACCGGGTTGATAATAGAATCAAACTTACTTTATAATAAATTTCGTATATTTGAAAATATATTAAAAATGGTTTGACAAAAAAAATCCTGGACAGAATATTTTAAATTATTTAAAAAAAATTGGTTTTTACCTTTGTATTTGCTCCGTGGTTTTTACATTGGCCTTAAAGTATAAAACATATATAGAATGTGCAGACGTAGGTTGACTATTATTTACCTGGACGAACTACTGGGTTGACAGGTAAACAGGTATGTCAATACTAGTTACAAAAAAGTTAAAATAATAGTTAAAATTAGTTAAAAGTATTAGTTATTATTATTAGTTAGTTAAAATTTTATTATTATCTTCATGTTGCAACATTTAATGAAAAATCATTTTTTTAAATAATTAAAAATATTCTGTCCAGGATTTTTTTTGTCAACCCATTTTTAATATATTTTGTAATATACGAAATTTATTATAAAAAGGAAATATATTATTTGTATTTACAATTTTACATAATAACATAACATAATCATAATAAACTTAAATAATATACACAAAACCTAAAACTAAAAAATTAAAAAAAATAACATAATAATTAAAAAATATTATTAAAAGGAGTCCCTTTAGGCAAGGTTCCGAAGATACTGGCAGCGTTCCCCCTTTGAATAGCTAGGCTAATTCTTTGTCCGAGGTAGCTGCCAGCTCTTCGGTCTCCTGTGATGTCGACTAACCTTTTTGCTATTTCCTTAAAAAGCTTAATAGCACTAGGACCCCACGGACCAAGGGTCTCGACACCGAATGGGACAAAATCGTATTCGGAGCCTAGACCCCTGTATTTGTATGCCTTCGCTTTTTCAGCCGCTTCACAAGCCGCACCAGCTCTGTTGTTGGTTCCATGTAGATGGGAAGGGGCCAGCGTGTCTGAACAGGTTGCATCCCATACCAGCACCCGGCCCATCTTCCATGGAATCAAACTCATACCGTCCGGTCTCTTGCCATCGTCTCTGGCAATACCAGTCGGCTCAAGTAGACTTGGCACGTTGACGGTGGCAAGGGACCGGCGTATGATATCGTTAAGTGCGGCATGTCTCGAGAAGCGGCCTGTACTTTTTTGGCATGACAGTCCATGATGTCCTAGCTTGTCGACATCACTGCCACAGGGACATTTATGAGGAGCGCAGACCGGAACCCCAAGCCGTAGACAGGTTGCAATTCGGAGCGTGTCAGGCTCAAGAAATGTTCCTGTATTTGTGTTATAATATTTTATTATCTGTATCAAAATTCAAATGTTCCGAGTTTAAAAATAAAAGTCAGTATGTGAAAAATGTCTAACGTGTTTTCTATGTTTCCAATTTTTTTAATAGGTTATGGGCCCAGAATAAAATAACTGGAAAGTTTTATGCGTTATTTTCGCAAATCATGGCTACGAACTACATAGCAAGCGTGCCTAAGTTAAAAGGCAGGGAGAATTATGATGAGTGGTGTTTTGCGGCTGAAAATTTATTGGTACTCGAAGGTATGGATAATTACATTAGACCTACTGTAGATTTCGAGATAAAGCCAACAGATGATGCAAAAACAAAGGCAAAACTAATATTAACTATAGATCCTATATTGTACGTGCACATAAAAAACACGAAGAGCTCGGCAGAATTATGGAATAAGTTAAAGTCCATGTTCGATGACTCTGGTTTTGCTAGGAAAATAACCTTGCTCCGACATTTGATATCCATACGGCTTGAAAATTGTGATTCGATGGTTACGTATGTTACGCAAATGATCGAAACAGCGCAACGGTTAAATGGCACGGGGTTTACAATAACTGATGAATGGATCGGGTCTTTATTATTAGCTGGCTTGTCGGAACGTTATTCTCCAATGATAATGGCTATAGAACACTCTGGTATATCAATAACTGCAGATGTTATAAAGTCAAAATTGCTTGACATGGAGGTAAGCAGTGATATTGATGAGAGTGGTGCAGCGTTCGCAGCGAAGAATAAATATTCTTCTAGTACTAAGAACTCTTTTGCAAAGAAATATGGCAATTCTTCAACGTCACATAAGAACTCGACGTTTAACAAAAAAGAAAACTTGTCAGGTAATACATCAAAAATGATATGTTTCAAATGCAAAGAGAATGGACATCTTCGATTTCAATGTCCATTGTTGAAGAAAAATACAAGTACTAAAAGCGTATTTAATGTGGTTTTCCTGAATGGAAAGTTTAATAAGGACGAGTGGTACGTGGACTCTGGTGCAAGTGCACATATGACGGCGAATAGAGCTTGGGTAAAGAACATGAACTTAAAACCATGTATATCGGAGATTGTTGTCGCAGATGAGTCAAAAGTGCCTGTTGTTTGTTCTGGAGATGTAGACATTGTATCTGAATTAGAATGTCACATAACTGTTAAAAATGTGCTATGTGTGCCTAGTTTGACGACTAACTTATTATCTGTAAGCGAGATTATTAAAAATGGTAATAATGTTATATTTCAAGAAAAACACTGTTATATCCGAGACAGGAACAATGTTTTAGTTGCGACTGCGGATTTGGTGGATGGAGTTTATAGATTGAGGTTACAATCACAAACTTGTTTATTAGCAGCTCCAGTAGTGAGTGGAAAGCTATGGCACAGGAGACTAGCGCACATTAATAGTCACGATTTAAACAAGATGAAAAATGGAATTGTTGACGGTTTGTCTTATGATAGTAATTTTGACGTAACCAAATCTCAATGTATAACTTGTTGTGAAGGAAAACAAATGAGATTGCCCTTTTCTCATGTGGGTGCAAGAAGTACAGAAACTTTGCACAGAATTCATACTGATATTTGTGGGCCAATGGAAATAAAGTCGTTAAGTGGTGCTCGATATTTTCTCTTATTCGTTGATGATTACAGTCGAATGACTTTCATATATTTTCTAAAGCGGAAGTGTGAAGCTTTCAACAGATTTAAAGAATTTAAATCAGTTGTTGAAAATCAACAAAGCAAGAAAATTAAGATACTAAGGTCTGATAATGGATTCGAATTTTGCAATAAGAATTTTGAAAACTATTTAAAACAGACTGGAATAATTCATGAGAAATCGAATTATTATACACCGGAACAAAATGGACTGTGTGAAAGGGCTAATCGTACAGTTATTGAGAAGGCAAAATGTTTATTATATGATGCTAAGTTGAGTAAAAACTTTTGGGCCGAGGCAGCAAATACTGCTGTATATTTAAAAAACAGATCTATTGCATCGGGATTGGATAAAACTCCATATGAACTGTGGTATGGTTCAAGGCCAGACTTGAGTCATTTACGTTTATTTGGCAGTAAGGTCATGGTACATGTTCCTAAGGCAAAGCGATTGAAATGGGACAAGAAAGCCACAGAACATATTTTAGTTGGATATGGAGAGGATGTAAAAGGTTATCGTGTTTATAACCCTACCAAGAACACTGTTATCATCAGTAGAGATGTTATAGTGATGGAGGATGAGACAGATGTGAAGGAACAAAGTAAAGAGTCGGCCATTTGGATTCCTAATGTAGAGACTTCAGCAGAAAGTGCTGAGGAGAAGAACGGCGTTATAGTGGGGGAATTATCTCAGAATATTCCCGAAACTGAAGATTCTTTTGATTACTTTACAGATGCTTCAATATCTGTTGAAGGCAATGAAACATTGACAGAAACTCCAATAAAAGGCATTCGAGAACACGCAGTTCAGGCTACATCAACTCCAGAGAAGGAGGTGGCGGATTTGCAGCCAATAAGAATGAGTAAGCGTGACAGGAGGCCGCCGGACCGGTATGGTTATAGCAATATTTGTGTTTCTAGTACTGTTCCAGCAACTGAGGAGATTGTGTTCTCAGAGGCTCTTGTGGGGCCAGAGAGTGAGCAGTGGAAACGTGCAATGGCTGAGGAGTTGCAGTCGTTTGAGGACAACGACGCATGGGAGCTCGTTGATAATCCAGGTGATGTTTCAATTGTGAAATGCAGGTGGGTGTTAAATAAAAAAATTGATGTTGACAATAAAGTACGTTTTAGAGCTAGGCTAGTGGCAAAAGGTTTTTCGCAGAAACCTGGTATTGACTACACGGATACGTTTTCTCCTGTAGTGCGTCACTCTACTCTTAGGTTACTGTTTGCTCTTAGTGTTAAAATGAGAATGAATATTACTCATTTAGATGTAACTACGGCATTTCTAAATGGTTTTTTGAAAGAAAATATATATATGTCATTACCTGAAGGTTTTGTAAACAAAAGTGGGGGAAAGGTTTTAAAATTAAAAAGGGCCATATACGGGTTAAAACAATCTTCTCTTGCATGGTATGATAGAGTTAAAGATGTTTTAAGTAGACTGAATTTTAAAAACAGTCAATATGAACCGTGTTTGTTTACAAAAATGTTTGGTAAACTTAAAATAATTGTGGCATTATATGTAGATGAATTTCTTATTTTTTCGAACAGTGACAATGAAACTAATAGATTGAAACAGGTATTAGGTTCAGAATTTAAGTTGAAAGACCTAGGTCCTGTAAGACGATATTTGGGTATGAGAATAAACTTAGATAAAGATTATAATTTTATAACTGTGGATCAACAACAATATATTGAGCAGTTAATTTCTAAGTTTGGGATGTCTGATTGTAAGGCGCAAAATACTCCAATTGAGCCTAAATTAAATTTAGAGAAGTCGTCTGATAAAAGTCTACCTGATGTACCTTATCAGAACTTAATTGGAAGTTTAATGTATTTGGCAGTATTAACTAGACCAGACATTGCTTACTCAGTGAGTTATCTTAGTCAATTTAATAGTTGTTATAATTATACGCATTGGAACCATGCGAAACGTTTGTTAAGGTATTTACAATGTACTAAGAATTATTGTTTAAAATATGTTAATAACAATAGAGGTTTACATGGTTTTGTGGACAGTGATTGGGCAAGTGATGCCATTGATAGAAAATCTTATACTGGTTTTTGTTTTATGTTGTCAGGTTCAGCTATATCTTGGCAAAGTAGAAAACAAAAAACTGTAACTTTGTCTAGTACAGAGGCAGAATACACTGCTCTGTCTGAAGCTTCTAGAGAAGCTGTGTACTTGAGGTATTTATTGCATGAAATCACTGGTAATTTTGATGTCATTGATTTGTATTGTGACAATCAAAGTGCCCTGAAGTTAGCATTGGGCAATCAGAGTCACACTAGAACAAAACATGTAGATGTACGTGTACATTATATTCGAGATGTAGTAAAGGACAGGTTTATTAACCTTAAATATGTTCCTAGTGAGGAAATGCCTGCTGATTTACTCACTAAAGGTCTTTGTCCAATGAAGCATTATAAGTTCATGCTGTTACTCGGAATTGTTACCGTCTAATATATAAGTTGTAGATATATATTAGTTTATTTTGATAAGTGGGGTTGTTATAATATTTTATTATCTGTATCAAAATTCAAATGTTCCGAGTTTAAAAATAAAAGTCAGTATGTGAAAAATGTCTAACGTGTTTTCTATGTTTCCAATTTTTTAATAATTTGACGAAGGGTACGCGTGAAGCCAGTAGCCAGCCTCATGCGCACCCACGGCCAAAAGCCTAGCACGCGCCGAACCTGTACTACAGCTCAAAAGATTGTCATAAGTCAATTTACATTTTATGTCGTCCCAGCTCCTCTGAGAATTTGGAGAAAATGGAAAATTTTGACCTGGGCATGCAATTAAGAATGCGTTTCTAGCTATCTTCCAAGCCAACAATCTCAAAGTTTGAAGGGGATGCCCTTAAAATTTAAATTTATGTTTAGTTTATTATAAAATAAGTTTGATTCTATTATCAACCCGGTGAAGGTCGATGTAGGTTCGGATCTTAGACCATTTGAAATTTGGCATTTCTTGCGTAGCGTATTCGTAGGTTATATAGGGTTTTCCAATAGGGACGGGTCGATTTTGAAATTGAATAAAACAAGTTGTAGTTATGTGAGATATCAATAAGGTTTTATCTTTATTTGAGAGCCCTATTAAAGACATTTTGGGTGAATATAACATCGTTCAAATAGCCGCCGCGGCTTCGCTGGGTGGCGTGCATTCGAAAAGTCCAGGTTTCGATGGCTTTGGCGTATAATTCAGGCCGAATTTGACCGATGGCATCGATTATGTTGTCTTTGAGGGCCGCGGTGGTTTGCGCGTAACGATCACAAACTTCTTGTGGCCTGAATTGGATGATTATTCACACCGAAGACATATGGTTTCAACAGGATGGCGCTACGTGCCACACAGCTCACACAATCGACACTCTGCACAGCGGTTTCATGGCATGGTTATCTCGCGCCGAGGCGACGTGAATTGGCCACCAAGATCGTGTGATTTGACCCCTTAAACCCCTTTAGACTTTTCTTGTGGGGCTTTCTTAAGTCACAGGTCTATGGGAATAAGCCGCAAACCAGCACGGCCTTCAAAGACAATATAATCGATGCCATCGGTCAAATTCGGCCTGAATTATACGCCAAAGTCATCGAAAACTGGACTTTTCGAATGCACGCCACCCAGCGAAGCCGCGGCAGCTATTTGAACGATGTTATATTCACCCAAAATGTCATTAATAGGGCTCTCAAATAAAGATAAAATCTTATTGATATCTCTTATACAACTTGTTTTATTCAATTTTAAAATCGACCTGCCCTTAATGGAAAACCCTATAATATAGACGTATTCACATATTTTTTCTTGCTAAGCGAAACTAGACATACGTGTATAGTACGGTTAGTTGGCGCCTTTACTTCAACGAATTCGAGGAGCTTCAAACAATGTACAATATGCCACCAGGCCGCTTCGACCCGCACGCGTTCGACAGCTGCGTGATGGCGCGCGTGCACTCCATGATAGTGGAGCTGCTTCTGGACGAGCCGCGCTCGCAGCTGCTGGGCTACACGCACGTCAACGACGAGGCGGGGATGCAGATGCCGCACGTCAGCCTCTGGTCGCTGAGCGATGTGCGCGTCATGCTCAACTGTATCCAGGTAAGGTTGGCTGAGTTGGCTCGGAAGCTTGGAAGACTTTCTTTTCTTGCTTGGCCGATAAATAGGTCAGCCTTTCGGGTTACTGGTGACGAGTTATATCAGGATTTTTGCTCGTATACCGGCTGTTTACACAAAAAAAGATTTGCTTCTGGTGCTGCAATTTTATTCCATGCGGTAACCTTGCAGTGTCTTAGAACAAATGATGTATTCACTTCTGTATTCGCTTTTTGCCTGAATCGCATTTCGGCAGCTGTAGTGACTTTTTTTAATAGGGCAGTCACAGTCATTGGCTACTTCAGTAGTGGTTGATCAATGATGTGGGAGTCTTCAAGAAGAGTATGGATTTACTGAGTTAGTTCACTCGCAACTTACCATCAGGTGGGATTGTTGCCAAGCACTAACTTATTCCATGTAAAAAAAGAAAATCCATCGTAATCACTTATTTAATTATGTCTGGAAGAGATCATTACTCTAGCGATAAGCGTCTGTTTGTGTATTCTCAGTGTTATTTCTCAGTGTATATGTCAAAGTATGTTGTGTAAGTTGTATTGTATTATATTCAATTAGGTATTTGATTTGATTGTAGAACTCCACACCGATGCGGCACAAGCGGACTCACTTCGTCAACATTCCCCACTACGGCGTCAGATTCTTCGAGTTTGCCATTTCGTTGCTCAGCGACAAACTGAAAGACCGTGTTATGGTAATATAATCATTTTAAAATTAAAGACTAGACATTTCTGTGCGTTAGGTCGCTCAAACGTATGAACTTCCCCCTATCATGCCCGCTTGTTTGGACTCCGACCGACTTGGATTACTCCCGCACATTGCTTCTGAGAATCCGGTGTATTCTAATAGTGCCTGACGTTTGGAATAGCAATTGTTACGAGCGCGGGTACTATGGCATAGTTATGTTTACCGAGTCGTCGAGAGGGTGCTTTTTTATTTTATTCATGGATTAGTTAGTAGTAAATATTACTTAATTAATGCTAATTATTTACATAAATAACAATTTTCTTTTCAGTTCCATCGAAGCTCAGACGATTTGACGAAGCACGTCGATTCTTCGATCCTGCCGAAAGAGTACGGCGGGACCGTTCCCCTGAGAGACATGATCGAGGAGTTAAAACGGAATCTCCTCAAACACAGAGAAGAGCTGTTAGCTTTAGACGACATGTACGTTGATCTACACGCGCTTGAGAAAAACGATTTAACACAGGATATACACTCCACTGCGGGCTCTTTTAGAAAACTTGAGCTGGATTAGAATAAATAACGGCATTATTTTAACATTTAAATCATTACATTACCCAACCAACGGCCCGTTTCAACTTCAATCTTTCCATAATTATGATAGAAACTATAACAGAAAAACTATTTTTGTGGACTTTATTAAAGCATTACAATAATTGTGGAACTTTTGTCTGTGCTTTTGTACGCGCTTATCTCAGAAACGGCTTAACCGATTTGGGTGTGATTTTCGCTAATGTGTTGTTCAATCAGTTCAGAAATAAAATTTATTTATGTCAGTTTAATGAATGACGTGTAACAACTTTCGAGTGTATCTAGTACAGGTTTCCCAAGCGAAGGGTGGGCGGATTTACTAGATTATTAAAAATAAAACTGGTTAAAAAATAATAAAATTGTTAAGTCCTGTTTTTTTTGTTTGATATTGAATATTTGGCAATATTACATAAATTAGAGCCAGTACGTAAGTACTTTGGTCAAAAAGATGAATTGAACATTGAACAGTAATTGATTTTTTGTACCATAGATAATCTATTTATTTTACTGAATAAACGCCAACGATGACATGGCGACACATTGGCAATCGTTTAGATGACTTGGTTGGGTAAATAAATAGGCTGTTAATAATAATAATAATAATAAACACATACATAATTGACATGACGACAACTAAGTGATTTTGTACATTCTAATAATATATTAAATGATAATAAAAACATCTTTAGATTTTTTAATTTTGGCACTCAACTGAGTTCATATCAATCAGCCGTTATCTTCTTTGTAAGGAAAGGTCACACTGCCTATAGCATAAGCCTATTTTAGTGTTACGATTTTTAGGAGCAATGTGTAATGTGCTTTATTTTCAGATAAAATTGGTTCATTATAGAACTTCCATTAAGTTTAATTGTAAAACATTTCTAATGTCTTAGTAGATCTCAGATCTGTAGGTTAGAATTTATGCATCAGACAGCTTGTTTTAATTATTAGCATAATTTTAAAAATTATATTTCTTAAGATCCAGCTACCTTAACTACATAGCTGTATCTTAAGGAATTTATTTTTATGTAAGTATGTAGGTAATATTTTAATAGGATTTGAGGCTTAAGTTGGACGTGGATGAAGACATCTGTATTTTTATACCTTTGCTAGTATACATAATAATCACAATAAATAGAAATTGCAATAAAGTTGATTGATGCACCTTTATTTTATTCGATTTTTGGTGCGTATGTCCTTGATAGAAATTTAGAATTTAAAAAATATCATTTATTCGAGTTTAAGTCCAGTCGTCTCGTTAGCAAGCAGTATTATGTTCTTCAGTATAATATTTACGAATTTTTTTTGCGCAGCTAATAATAATATTTTGTAAGTGCGAGAACCAGACGTAAAATAAATTAAAATCATGTATTAGTAAATAAATAAATTTTAGACAACTCAAATTTCTGCCGCTAGAAGCGAGATTGAATAATAACATCGCTGTGTAATTTTATCGTTATTTTTTATATAGTTTAGGTGGCAGCCGTTGGTGGAGTCACGTTACCATTCTATACTGGTTGCATGCGTCATTGTAGACCGATGCTGATATTATTTGTATAATTCTTATTATGTGATTAATAACATGACAAACTGACTGCTGCGGATAGTGTTATGAAACAGTTGCAGTTCATTCTTCCCTGTCGTTTAATGTGTGTTAGCTGTTATCACTTTAGCATGTATTTTTGGAAACAATGTTTTAATAATTAATATTACTTAATTAAAATTTTCATAATGAATGAATGCGTTGTTCTTTTTTAATGGAATTCCTATAATAGTATTTAGTTAAAGCAGAAAGTAGTTAAGTAAGTTAGACTAATAAAATATATCCGATATTTTATTTTACAACATTATTCTCCAACTGAAGGTATCTACAACACTAGAATATTTAATTGATTATACTTGATTATAATTATTTAATTATAATTGATTATAATGATTTATGTAACTAAGCCCTACTACCTACTAAATCAACGTAGAGATGATTAAAATATTATTTATTACTAAATTAATTTTTTTATGTCTATGACATAAAAAATTAAAAAAAAACTAATAAATATTTTATAAAACCATTTTTATTCTATTGGTATAGAGTTATAGACCCGTAGACCGTCAAGCTTTTATTTCCGTAATTCGAGTAAGGCGGAAGAGCATTTTGTTGTTTGAATCATATTGAAACATTTTTTCTTTATAACGAATTATTTAATTTAAATAAGAAACTTGCATAACTTGTTGAAAGCACTTTTTATTCAGCTATTGTGAATTGGTATATTAAATGGTTCGCAGGTACATAAAAAGTGCTCAAAATAGTCGGGTTTTGGGAGTCTCGAAAGTTCGGGACTGGGATAAAGCTACAATGTGTGGCCACATAAAATAATTATTTTAGTTTCTGAACGATATCCATATTCCATAGACATAGACTATTATAGAGCAACCTTGAATAGCGACGCGAATGCTGCTAACTTCGCCCTGCTCGCTGTAGTTTTTCCCGCAGTTTAGCGTCCACCGATTGATAAAAAAATTATTAAACCAAATTTCTCTGTATTTAGATCAATAGGACAATTTATTACGCCTATGTTTTGTTTTCCAGTGAATATTTTGTGAACCCATTATGCTTATTTTGTGATTGTTTTGTTTAAACACTACTGCTGTGGTGATTTTGTAAACATCGGGATCACAGGGCCCACGTCTATGACTTCTTGTACGTATTTTAGCCATTAAACATGTTTCTTGCTTACTTAAACTTATTTGAATGACGAAAATATTGTGTTTTGGTAAATTTTATGCGGATAGATGGGTGTTTAACCTTGAAAATTGGGTGTGTTTGGTTGGGTTGAGGGAATTGTCAGGGTGTTCGTACTTATGGTGTTGTGATGTCGCGTAAAGAGGACCACGAAGGCACATTGATCGTCCAAAACAAATCAGTGTCAAGTTTACACGCTAATTCGAATTATTATAAATCTTAATGCCTTGTTTGGAGTCACGTCGTTTGTGTCATGTTTTTGTGTTCAAGTAAATGTTTGCATTTTGACATCCTCAGGTAAAAGCGTTGTTATTTGATGCCATCGTGTTACATCTAGATAATGCAATGTTGATGCATCATAAGATTAAAATTTGATTCGGGTAGTATATTCATCGAGATTGAATCATGAAATAACATGGATTAATAAAGTAGGTAAGTACGAAAATATGATAGTCAGCCATCGTCCATACAAAATCGTCTTGTTCATAACTTGAAAGTAGGTTTTTGGTATGCCCAGAAGCAAGCTTACAAATATTGTTTTGATAAATAAATAAGATTCGAGTAACATTAACACTGAAGATTATAGGGTAGGGTAAGGATATAGGGTATTAAAACTATAACAAATTATGCCAAAATAATGTATGATGGTAATTCAGCTTGACATCAGTATTTGTTCAGTAATCGATTTTTTTACCTCACTAAACAACAAAGACTTATTTTGCTTAAAATGTGTCATTATTTCTTATATGGTATTATAAAAAAAAATCTTTAATAACCTAAAATACTTAAACAGGTCATAAACTATTTCGGTAAACCATAACACTAGTTCAAAGATGTCAATTTGTGTCAAAGTAACCCTAAATCTATTGATAATTCCAATGGAATTACATAAAAACTAATTTTACACGCAAAACCATGATTTCGTTCCTTCTTGGCAGGAACGATGCCAGTAGCGTACTTGGAGTTCCATCCATTTTTGTTGGGCTGTATACTCATGAAATTGACTGTCTTACTTTAATCATCATTTGGGAACTATTCACTGTGTCACTTTAATCATCATTTGGGAACTAAAATAAATAATATGTACCCATAACTATCCCATTTCCAGGCTTGGGTCTCCTTACACTATGTAAGGGGTGCAGGCCATATACCATTCTGGCCAGGTATAGATTATCAGAAATCAAACACCTTTGATACCATTATGGAGATATCTTAGATGTGCAGGTTTCCTCACCCGAGCAAGTGATAATTATTTGTCATACGCACATAATATTTGAAAATAAGTGTGGTTTTGAACTTAAGTCCCTGTTTGAGAGTCAATGTTCAAGCTATTGGTGACATTTAATAAGGCTAATTAATAAATTGACTAGTGGTCAGCAGAAGCTGACCACTAGTCAATTTATGCTCAGATTGAAGGGCTGTCTACTTATAACGCTATTAAAAATATAAATAATAACTTAGAATACTAAGCAACCTAGGCGTGTAAATTAGGCATAAAAATTAACGCCTTATTACTCATATAATTTTTGGATTAATGAATGCATGAAGAAAAGTGACATATGAAATATAAATAAATGATAAAGTTTTTATTCGGTCACTGTTGTCATGGTTGGCAGCGATAGGCAGGTCCTGCATGCTTAAGTGATACCTAAATTCCATAAAAACAAATAACTAACATCACAGCCAAAATTAATTTTTTATCACTCTTCAAAAGCCATTTTATTATATTTTTCTCTCTCATGGTACTAATGTTAACTCGCAGAATCCTAATACAGTATTTAAATATTAACAATATAAGTGCAGTTTTTTGGCCCTGAGGCGACTATAAATTTATGTAAGTGAGGTTCAATATTAGTCCATTATCAACAATGATGACTCCCACGTGTGCGAGATTGGGCCCCAGCCTAATATATGACTTCAACAGTGAGTTATAACCATGTAAACTTAGAGGAATTAATTTATATGTCTTCTGCTTCACTACAAAATCTGTATGTGGCACTGTTGTGTATGTGTTTATAGGGGTTAAACTTGAGAAGTCCAGTAGCAGCCAGCATTTTGGAGTCAAAGTTCATAACAAATTAGGCTGAGCACTTTTCCTGATTACTTCATCCAAAGTAAATCAGATGTCACATGACTGTATTTATTACTAATTGCTACTATTCTTATGTTGTTTAGGAAGTCAATATGGGATCTTGGTCCGCAATAGTAATACTTTAACTTTTTGGTTCAGGGGTATAGTTTTCTATTTTCCCATTTTTTAATTCCTCTGATCATAGGGATCATATACCTAGGTATATGCAATATATTATACAGTGGATTTCCAATACACATTTCATAATTATATAACAATGATTTTCTATAACTAGAGTCTATATTTATGAATCAAATAATGTTACTTCTCATGTCTTATTAACATGCTAATGATAGTGCTAATTATAATTATCTTTACCATGTGTCATACCATCAACAATACAGTATCCTAACGTGGGGGTGTAAGTGGTAAGCATTTGTGTATTTGATGGTGAAATAACTAAACTCAGCCACCTGTCAATTAGTATCTTTGTAACAGATTAAAGTTTTTGTTAAAAAAAATGAAAGTTGCAACAATGCATTCCAGCTAAGTAACAAGTGCATGATAAAATATTATGGTACAAATTGCCTACTCAATTCTTAATGCATTCTATATCAGATAAACATTGAGTTTTACAGACTATATGTCTGTATATAAATTCATAAAGTCTATTTATAGGCATACACACATAATACCCACCAATACACAAACAACAAATACTCTTGTATATTAATACTTATATTTATACTCATGTATATTAATATGTACACATGAGTGTACAACTCATGTGTATGTATTAATATAGATAAGTACATGTATAGAGCTATACGTTTATAGAGTATCCAGGTCCAGAAGTTGACAGATATCCATGTTCTTGGTCAACAGACTGGCAGCATGGCGGAAATAGTGTACCCGCAAGGCTGCCGCCCAATCACCGATGACCTTGGACCAGATGAACTTGTTCGCAGGCTTAAGGTAAGAGTGAGAAATTATATCAAGTCTTGAACAACTGATCAAGATAAATATAACCCAAAATGAGTTGGAAGACTGAAACAGAATAATTGCTGACCACAGTCAGTTTACCCAGATTATTGGATATGATATTGACGGTCCAGTACCCATGTTTTTAGGGTTGAGTGAAGCTTTTAATTCATAAGTGTTGCCTGATATTGCAGCAGGCAATGTAAAACCATTATAATAAAAAATTATAAAAAGAGGTTTGGGCTTTAGTATCGTGTTTAGTGTTTAAACACTTGACAAAATAGTTATTTTGAATTCACAGACAGGTAGGTACTTCAAAATTTTTGGAACGAAGTTCCTTAACGCGGCTTTACTTATCTACTTTGTGACGCGGCTTACGGGTAAGTGGGATTTAGTAGAAAACGTCACGTAACGAAATGCCGTATGCTGTATATGTTTGTGTTTTTAATAGTGGTGTACGCCATCCACAGTTTTGTTTTGTAACTATATAGCACAGTACAGCGCTGCTTTACAATGTATTATTTTAGTTCAGACGAGAGTGCCTAGTTGGCGTTACAAAAAATAACTATATTACGTTTACATACTGATATTCTACTTTCTTCAGTTTCACAAAAAATGTAAGCAACTTTGTTTCTGGCGGGGGTCCCCGACTAAGCACATTTTTTATCGCTGTTGATGAAGTTACTGATGGAAATGGAAAATGCAATTTGATGTAATAATTATTATCGGATAACGTTTATTGGCATCCGTTAATGGTATCGTACCGGGTAATATTATTAATATTTAGTCGCTTTTACTTCCCGCTGACCTGTCAGTCAACTAGGAGGCCGCTCTGCGAAGTAATTATACCTACTTATAAGAAGTCCTAACGTACTACTAAAATACGATTTAAATTCACGGAAAATATTATAAATATAGCGTAAGTAAACTGTGGCTGAGAGCTTAAAAATTATAAACATAATTAAGTTATTATATTTACTAATATTTTAAAACTTTTACTAATAATTTCAACTTTATTTTTCAAAACCATCCATCTAAATAACCAATAACCAGCCATCTAAATAAGCGTAATTTTGAAAAAATTACACTATTTTTAAATTTTCCTAGGCTAGCTACTACACAGTAATTAGTATGTATTCTACGAATCATTTGGTAGCGTGTTATAATCGTGACCGTCAGAATCGCAAAACATCGTAGCCCTGCAAATCCCCGGTCCTAGGTATGACCTGTGAGCTATGAATTTTTGACCTACATATTGGTATCTACGTCATGCGCTGATTAAATACTATATAGAATAACAATCTACAGGTGAGCTGACCTAGTTGAGTGTTCTGATGACCTAAATGCGTACTTAATTTCCTGAACTGCAGGGTAGTTTGATTTAGCTCCGGACATTTGACCTTGACACAACCTACATACTCGTAGATATTATTGTTGCACATTTTTAGTCAATGCCCTAAGCCTACATTTTCTAGTTATTTCAAGCATACGCCCCCTCTGATATTCTCTGTTTGTAAAGTGAAACTTTTAAATCGACGTATGTACTCGAGCGTTATTTTGTAGGGGGCAAAACAAAAAATTGCGTCACTATTTTTTTAAAACGGAAGCAGGTAGTTTTGTGGGTAACGTTTTCCTAATTTAAACTGAAATTTGCCGCGTCAACAATAAAGTACAGAATGGAGTTAGTGTAGAAGCTATGCGCATGCGGAGTCAAAGTTAAAAAATAAAAAACAGTGTGAAGGTGAATATAGCGATGTAGGTATACATATTATTGGGATAAATAATTAATGTGCAGCGTCGCCCCCGGCATGTTATATATTGTAAGAGACACGATACTTTCCAAAGCCTGTTATGACGTAAAAACTGACGAACTGCAAGCTATTCAGTCGCACTGCGTAATTCAGTTTAAATGGGACACTCGGCTGTTATTTATTCATGTGCCTTTAATACAGTTCTCTTGGAAGGAGTTAAATATTCCGCTTGAGTTAAGCTGCCAATCATTTTCACAATCATGCAGTCGGATTGGAACAACGGTGAGAAGTTATTGATTCACTACATAACGCTATGCACAAAATAATATGTCGATATAAACAATTGGCGTGGGCTATTAGCGGCCTCTTTAGGGCACGGGTCGTACCATACAATTTACGGGTTTTTTGACCACCCTCGCGCTCTAATGCGGATTAGTACACGGTTTATGTGTCAAAGGATAGACAGGTACGTTGTTCCCTTATGTTGCCTGAAAGCTTACGACTTGGCATAACGACAGCGATCTAATAACAACGACCGGTTAATTAATTATTTATTATTATTTCACTCTTATTGAAATCGAAATCCGCTACCTAAGAGAGTGCGCGCACGGGGGACTTTTGTCGCCGTGACTTTTCGTCGCTCTTATCAAGTCCTTGGACATGGAGGTGCGCGCACGTTACGACTTACGACGCGACAACTGGGTGACTTTTATGTCCGCCGACCGGCGTCCGTGACAAAATTGTCACTCTCCGTTCACATTGACGAGCCAGATGGCGCAATGGTTAAGATGCCAGATCGTCGTTCCAATGGCGTTTTCATATCAAAAAAGTTTTGTCACTGTCGCCCTCGTCAGCGCACACTCTTTAGAAACGCGACGCGACAAAGACACTTTTATGTCACGCAGACAAAAGTCCCCCGTGCGCGCACTCTCTAAAGGAGCGGTTGTCGATTATTCTACATTCATTTTGTCAATGTCTACATTAGAAACATTGATTTAACAAAAATAACTAAATGAAAAGTTATTTAATAATCTCAGAACAAAACTTCTGTATTTCTTTACCATTTTCCTATGGGATTAAACACGTGTTTATCTGTTTTCCAGTATGTAAATTTTAGATTTTCCCATGTAAGAAAAATATTCTAAGGTATTCTTAGAATATTTTCTTCGGTTTTTTATGAGAACGTAAGGATCAAAATTCCAAATATCCTAAAGACAAAGCTTTATAGAATATTAACGGGTAAACTTAACATTTATAATAGGAGTATTTAATGTATACCAATACTTCAGATACAGTTTTCCTGCTACAGTTTTGCAATTTAAAATCATGTATAAGTATCGATTCTTCTTAAAGAAATACTTAGACGCCAACGTATTTTCGTTACATTATTCTTCGCAAAAACAGAATGACCTATCGAAGAAAATGAAGATTGACTATCGCTAGCAAGATGGCTGTTAAACGCGTAACGAAAATATTTCGAGAATAAATATTCAGCGCCTAAAAATAAATCATTCAGTGTCATGTCATGTCCTGTTCTTTCACTTGGCGCATATGACTGTTTACAGAAATAAATATTCATTCTGAATCAAGTGCTCAGATTGCGCGTGGGGCGTGGAGCTTTGTTCAGTGTTTTGATTAATTATGAGTACTATTCAACTAGACAACAACTAATAGGACTAACTATCACTAACAGTCCCCGCCCCAGTCCTCATACCTACTAACGAATTAACCAACTAACGTTCTAACACCGTTTGTGTCTTGTTATGGGTCGGTCACAATAGTTATGGGAGGCAGAGGAACAGCGGTGATACATAC
Source organism: Ochlodes sylvanus (assembly GCA_905404295.2). Lineage (NCBI taxonomy): Eukaryota > Metazoa > Arthropoda > Insecta > Lepidoptera > Hesperiidae > Ochlodes > Ochlodes sylvanus. The sequence goes on from FR990149.1 coordinate 5,176,887, forward strand.
TCGTTTACCTTAATTCCTTATAAAAAAAATGGTAAGTACTTGAAGGATCAAAAAAAGTTAGCCATCCTTACAAAGTCACAGACACTACCGGCAAAGAAGGCACCAGGTAATCCGCTCGTGCAAGCAACTCTCGATCCTTGACACCGAAACATCTAAAAGATTTCACGCCGAAGCACTGCCAGTATTCAAGTCGAGCTAAGCTTTCTAACCGCATCAAAATCGATTTAGTTGGCCTTGTACCACTTTGCATATGTACAGTATTTTTAACATTTGTTTATGTAGATGTGCAGAATACTTAAACTATAATATATATAACACTCGTAGAATATTAAAAAGATGCATTATTATGCATATCTTTTTGTATCATCATACGTCATACCAAAAAAAAAGGAAAAATCGTGAGCAATTTCGCTACATACCTACTGACTTTATTTCAAATACGGAACACAACAAAATCAGTTATATTTTGACTAGTGGACCCGCCCTCGCTTCGTTTCGGAAAACTTGTTCTTTTGCGTTTACAAATACTAAAAATTTTCCCATTTATGCAAAACACTTCAAACCAGTAGTTCCTGAGATTAGCCCGTTGAAACAAACAAATTATTCAGCTATACAATATATATTAAGTATAGATACAGATTATATAACACAAATTACATATTTGGAATTGGAAGCGATTCAATAGCGTAACTAGTAGAGGGAGTGTTTTTATTATAATAGAGGCAATCTCGTTACATTATAATAATTAATTTTTAAAATTTAAAACTCAAATTCAGAATAAATTAAAAATTCATATAAACGACGAAATCATTTGGATTCATTCGACGGAGGAAAGAATTTCGCTACTCAATTTGTACGCAATCAAAAAGGCGGCTATCACGTTTCTATGAACAGCGGTAATGAAAACAAACCTTCTCCACTGGCGTTATTAAATTTCACAACGGTATGCGCTCTGCCGGCGAGTGCTGCAGGTAGGGTTGCCAACAGGCCTTGGGCGAAATTATTTATTCAAAATAAGCTTTCAATAATAAATTCTTAAAAATAAATTTAAATATGCATATTTACATTGCATCGTCTAATTGGGGCCTAACAGTCTCGTTATAATTCGGTCACTGATGTATTGCTACCCTTGAGGACTGAGATGGTCGCCTCTAAAAAGTGTAGCTGGCTCCCACACCTTTCTATCAGGCACATATTACAGTGTTAGTATTACAGTGTTATACGTTTACCAAATACGTCAAAATATTCCAATACGACGCATTTGACACATTAGCAGACTTGGGCAGACTTTTTTTATGGGACAAAAAAAGTTACGACTGGGTAGGTATTCATTCAAATGTTGTCAGTAAATAATGTAATATTCGTCATCGTTGTTGTAGTATCAGGGTGTTGAAAATACTGTACAGGGGCTCTATTTTTGAATTTCACCGATGACTTATCATATTCGTATACGAAACCTTTTCACTAGTGATTTTCGTAGCGAGTGGTCACATTTACCGCATTTTTGAACCATTCGAAACTATGTTGCGAAGTAATTAAATGAGTAATATTTTAATCGTTTCACGCAGAAGAAATGTCAATAGGTACTAATCGGTAATGGAAATAAACACCTACGTGTCTTAGCCTGAAACGGAACGATAAATAACGACTTGACATTTAACATTTCATTTCAAATTGTGACATGACGTTTGACACATTCTATCGAGCGAATTATGAATTCGAATGGTCAAGACCACTCGTTAACAAACTCGTCTATGCGAATTTCAAAAATAAGGAAATATGAAATTCGTATACGTTTTCGAGATTTTCGTATACGAGTGAAATTCAAAAATAGAGCCCCAGGGCGGTACTGTCTTCATTTGTCGTAATTCCGCCTGACATCCTGTCTTCGTCAATACGATGTAGAAGTGCGGGGCGTTATTAAGTGTAATAAATGATTTTGCCTATCAAATCTTAATATATGTATAATTCGAGTGTGAGTGTGTATGTCACTGAACTCCTCCTAAACGGCTTGACCGATTTGGTTGAAATTTTTTGTGTGTCTTCAGGTGGATCCGAGAATGGTTTAGATTCACAATTGGACCCGGTAGGTGGCGTTGCTGTCGATATATCACCAAAACATTTTTTAATCATAATGCGGTACGAAGTACGCTGGGACAACTAGTATAATTATGATATTTTGTGATTCATAAAGCTTAACATGATAGAATTAAGGAAGTGCGCTGTACGCTTGAAATTTAATAAAATTTCTTTTGCGCTGGTAAATGTTGAAAATTCAACCGTAAAACAAACGAAACAAAGCTTATATTTGCATCAATGCCATCTGAGTCGAGTTGGAGTTAAGTTCTGTAATGCGCGCATTATTATCAACAGTCTGTTTATTTTTTTAGACTTTTATTTTATTCATAATAACCTTCTACAGGTTAGGACGAAGTTCTTTTAACACGCAGGTACTGGCCCTGCTGGCGAAGCTTGGGGTCCCGGGTTCGATTCCCGGCCGAGGCTTATGTGGATGTAAATGTTTGTTCTGTGATCGTGGGTGTTAGAGATGTGTTATTTGTGTTGTTCGTGCCGCCCGCGACACAGGGAATCCTAGTGCGCGGGTATCAGTGTGTTAACGATAATCTATACACGTTAATAAAATTGAAGTGTTTGTTTGTAGTATTAAAATAGCCGCTTTTTACTAAATGCATATGGATGTATACACGGTACATATACCAAAATATTTTTTTTTACAATTTTTGTCTGTCTGCTTTTGCCGGCTAATCTCTGCTGGACCGATTTTGACGTAGGAGTAACTTAGGCTACTATTATTTTAGAAACTTTTAAAATTAAACTCGACGTGGACGAAGTCGCGGGCACAGCTCACATGTGATCATAATAGTTATTATTATGGTCACATGGGAGAAGAGTTCATAATAAACTTATATTTATTTTATAGTCGTGAATCGCATTTTGATCGACATAGGTACGACGTAAAGCGTCATAAACGAAATGAAATTTTAATTCCGTGTAATAACGTAGGTTTTACCTTAAATTGTAATACCGTTAGCCAATAGCTTGTATTTATAGGGAGATGTTAATAAATCCTTGATACAGGGGTACAGGTGTAAAAGCTCGGATTCAAATACAAAATGAAATGAGAAATTTAAGAGGACACGACCTAAATCTGTTACAAAATGGCTTGTTTTGTTCGCTTCCGGAAATTCGTGAGTTCTGTTATTGGATTTTTACCGCTATTGAATAATATTAACAAATTTTGTTGTATTAACAATGTTCGAATTCGTTTTTCCTTATAAAGTATTTAGGTATAAAGGCCAATTAGGTATTGTTTTTACTTTCAACCAATCATTTAAATAGTTTTAGGAAATAAAAATTGTCTACTCACTAAATCCCCTATCTTTTACCACGGCGTGCCCTACCAGGACATCATTATGTAGCTTGTAATACCTATGTATTAGGGTTAAAAACGCAAAACGAATAAAACTTCGTCCCTTGTCACCAGGCCCTAGCGCATACGCTGCAGGGTCTCGGCCAAGATGAGGGCATGTACCAGCAGTACATCCCGCTGGCGCTGCACCTGGCCGACGAGTTCTTCCTGACGCACCCCTCGCGCGATGTGCAGCTGCTCATCGCGTGCTGCATCGCTGACGTGCTCAGGGTGTACGCGCCGGAGGCACCTTATAAGGATCAGGAACAGGTGAGTGGGTTGAGCTGAGGCTTCTTTTAATGTCAGTAGCTGAGATACGAGCAGATGAGTCTCCTCATGGCTAGTGGTTACCGTCGCCCAATAACTCCGTGTATTAAGGCGTCATCGATGCGTGTTCAAGAAAGAAGAGAAAAAGAAAGAGTAACAGTGCTTCCCTCTCTCTCAAGTTCTCAGCTGGAACGCAACGAGAAGAGAGACGACGAACTTAGCCAAGTAATAACGACAAACAGGTAACATTTGTAGCGACATGGCACATACGTCACACAAACGGCTCGCGTATACTTCACTCGCCCTGCGCATCGGTCGTCTCACCATCCAGACTCACCGCGGATAGAGCATCTCCACGGCGCATCATTATGGCTAATCAACATCGAGGAGCACGCACTGTGGTGACACCACACGCGTCACTTGATTACGACAAGCCTGAATCACGCTATCGAAGTTTTTTATACCGCTCGCATATACATTATACAAGTTCTGACCGTGAACAGTCGTAGATCGGCCGCTCCCCAGGGACAACGCCTCGCCTGTCGGGAGATCTCCCTTTGCCAAATCTTTAATAACATTTTGTTTTGTTGCCAGGTCAAAACAATATTCCTGTTCCTGATAAACCAGCTACAGGGTCTACGGGATCCGAAAGACCCGGCGTTCAAACGGTACTTCTACCTGCTCGAGAACTTGGCGTACGTCAAGTCTTTCAACATGTGCTTCGAACTGGAGGACTGTCAGGAGATCTTCTGTGCTCTTTTCTCGTTGATGTTCAAGATTGTCAAGTGAGTGATAGTTAGATAGTTATCTACAACAAGGTCTGGTGGAGAATTTGCAGTGACAGCGGCTTCTTTTATGTTTACTCGTTTGCCGGTTATAACCGGCAACCCGTCCACTCGTTTGCCGGTTATAACCGGCGTCCGGCGACCGGCGGTTACCAAATGGTTAGTGGACACTGGCTTTTCTATAAAAGTCTTTACTCCGGAGCATAGATATTTAAAATAAGCGTTAATAAAATTTATTTATTTGAAATTCCTTATAATCTAATCAGGTAATAAGTTTGCTGTAAATGTTACGTTTTCAAACAGTACGGAGCACTCGTCAAAGGTGAAATCGTTCATGCTGGACGTGTTGTGTCCACTGATAACGGAGTCGGACGTGGTCTCCAACGAGTTGTTGAACGTGATCCTGATAAACCTGGTGGAGCCGAATAAGAGGGATCACAAACACGCGTACGCTCTCGCCAAGGAGTTGATAATTAAGACCAGCGAGACTTTGGAGCCGTACATACAGACGGTATGTTTTTGTGTGTATTTACAGAGAATTAGGGACTACGAAATTGTCTATGGAATGTTTTGTTAATCTGTAGGTCTCGGCATGTGTCGTGGCCCAGATGGTAGTAAGTTCGAGTACTTATGTAGTGATGGTGTAACGGATTCAATTCCCATCTGGTGCAGATATTTAGACATTTATGACAGTCGAGTCGTGGGTGTTTGCGATGTCTTCTTTGTGTTTTCCATGACTCCTAGAGTTTCCTATTAGGGGGGTTGAAGTGTGTAAGTGTTTTCTTGTTTATCTTGGGCTCTATTTTTCTATTTTAATTTTGCCAGATTCAATCACAAGTTTGTCCGGAATAAATTGTTATTTAGCGGTACAACAACCATGTACAATTTTTTGTTCATTAGCCTAATAAAATATTGGAATCAATTGTGTACAGTAAACATATTGTTAACAGATAAATAATTTAAAGGGAAGATCATGTCTTTCATAATACAGATTACATAGTTTACGAATGAATTTCATTGCGTAATATTTTTCTTTCAGTTTTTCAATCACGTCCTTATCCTCGGCAAGGAAGAGAAGAATCTATTAATCTTTTCGAAAGTATACGAGCTTATATATGAATTGAATCAGTGCTGCGCGAGTATATTACTGTCGGTATTACCGCAACTGGAGTGCAAACTGAAATCGGCACAGTTCCAGGAGAGACTTAGCGCTGTGGCGTTGCTCGCTAGAATGTTCTCGGAGCCGGGCTCAGAGCTTGCCAAGCAATATCCAGCCTTATGGCGCGCTTTTCTGGGACGCTTCAACGACATTTCCGTGCCGATAAGAATCAAATGCGTCCAGTACTGTATGCACTTTCTGGTCCATCATCCGGAACTGAGGAAAGACATAACAGAGACCCTCAAGATGAGACAGCACGACGCCCACGAGCAGGTTCGCTACGAAGTCGTTATGGCGATAATCGCGACGGCCCAAAGGGATTTTCAAGCGGTGGCCGAATCCGATGACTTGCTCCACTTTGTCCGAGAACGGACCTTGGACAAGAAGTTCAAAATCCGCAAGGAAGCCATGTCTGGGCTGGCGATGATCTACAAGAAGTTTTTGACGGAAGACAGCGTCCCACCGGCCACCGAGAAGGCGGTCCAATGGATTAAGGACAAAATCCTCCACGGTTACTACATGACGGCTTTGGAGGACAGGTTGCTGGTCGAGAGGCTCCTGAACACTTCCCTCGTCCCATACACTCTTGCTCCGCCGATACGGATGAAGAAGCTCTTCTATTTGATGTCCAACGTGGACGACAACGCGACCAAAGCGTTCATAGAGTTGCAGAAACACCAGTTGGCCGTACGACGATCTGTGGCGGAGTGGGTGGAACTCCACAGGAAACCTCCAACGCCGACAGTCCAGAAGGAGCTGATGAATAAAGTTCTCCACATCAGCTCCAAGTTTCTGCCGGAGTCGGTGAAGGCGCAGGAGTTTCTGAACAAATTCTCGAATCACATGAAGAAGGCGCCGGAGCTTCTGCAAGGAATGGAGACCATTTTGAATCCCAATGTCAGCTGTGAAGTTTGTGTGCGTACCACTGTGAGTATCAATGTTATGTTATGTTATGTTATATCCAATTATATGTATGTGTATAGTAATATGTTGTATATTTATACAGCTAGGTAACCTGGTCGGTTCGGGAAACAATATGTTTTGTTTTACAAATTTTATGTGAGGCCAATAGTTTTCCAGATAAACCATAACCATTTGCACCCTTGTTTCCACTATGGCGGCCGTGGGACAAGGGTTACGACCCCACAAACTTGGATTAATCTTTACGCTAACGCCCCCTTGATATCTAACCAATATAATTTCGTCCTCCGACAAACGCAATCCCGAATGTAACTTTTCAATGGACTAGTTTGTTTGGTCTGTAAATGTTTTTTACACAAACTATTGTTTAAAAAAATTAAGCTTTTTTGATTGTAACTTAAGTAACATTTATGTTACTTTACAATATTCGCGTTTTCTACTTTGCAATAGTAAATATTATAACCCGTAATGAACGTAATAATATTATGTAATTAGAATTTTTGAACCTTGTAATACTAACGACCGTATTGAGCTGAGGTCTTTACTTAACATGTATTTATGTAAATGCCACGCTTGTATAATTAAATAGAGAGTTATTAATGCGGACGTATTGCAAACGTGGGTTTGACCTAAAGTTGTTCAAGCAATAATTATTTGGGGAGTAAAAGGGTAATTCATCTTGAATGTTTGGGTCAACAGAACAACTGTCCGCGACGAGTGTTGATCATACACTGAATTTATTAAGTGAAAAAGTAAAAGTCAAAGTCAAAGGTACTTTATTGTGGACAATAGGTTTACAAGAGTTGGTCAGATACAACATATTTAGTTAGTTCTCTATGTCCTACCGGTCACAGGTATACAATATTAAATAATACATAAAGTACACACGATAAAATTGAAAAGCAAAATAAAAATAAAATAAAATGCAGACAATACAATAGTAGTGCTTCAATGCATATTTAGTTTGGTACATATTTAGTTTGGTACATGAATCTTCAACAAACCTCCCGTACACATGGTGTTTTAGCAGTCAGGACTTTCCTGTTTAAATTTCATTCATACGACAAAGTTATGCTAACTTGTAATGATTATTAGCATATAAATTTGAATACAGACATGTTAATTTCATAATTATTCAACAAGCAACGATAGGTTAAGAACAGATATTTTTTATCGTATTGCAATAATTATACACTTTTGTTCAAAATGCTTACTACACAATTGTTTAGAAGCTGACCTTGAGTTTATGAAGTTATATTTGTTTATTATAATTATGTTTTAACTTGATTTGAACCCATTAATACATTAATACTATCTTCATTATTGAGGTCTAGCTAGAGTATACTCCTATTCTTGCTCCATTGCAGATTGATGGAGGTTTTTATGCCACCCGAAGGCCTCCGATGTGGCTTAACGATTGTTACCTAACAATAACAACCTCGAGCGACAATTTTTTCGAGAATTTTCTGTCCCTAGCCGTCAATATACACATATTACAGTATAAATAATCAAAGTATTGTTGAATTTAACAATGATTAGCGCGCTAACGACCAAAAAAAGTTATTTTCTAACGTTTTAAGTTTGCACTTCTTGACTATATGTTTTGACTCATAACAAGTTAATCACCGTGTCGCCAGTCGAACGTGCTGAAGAAGCTGGGCCAGCCGGTGATGACCAACCTGTACTACAACACGGTGAAGATGCTGCTTGAGCGGGTCAGCTCCGTCATGGTTGACCACGAGTCGCTGCTCATCCTCGTGGGCTACGTGGAGGGCGCCGTCCGCGGCACAGATCCCTCGATAGCCGAGGAGTGTGGTATGTATTGTGCGCAGAACGGGCTATGTGTAATCATGATTACAGATTACTATTACATCTGGAGGTATAGTACGGCCGGCGGTTCAAGGCCGCTCTGAACTTTGTTCGGATCGCTGCGCAAAAGTAAATTTTAGGGTCGAAATGGTGGCAAGACGCGCGGGGTGTCACTTTGAGCAATGTTTGTTTCAGTCTCGCGCTCAGTGTTCGTGTCGCTATCTCTCTCTAAAGTACAATACCTGCGCACTATATCCGAAAAGCCTAACGTCAGAGCGGCCTAGAACCGTGGGCAGTACTATACTGTGTTCCGTTTAGAAAGGGATGGAAGGAATTAGAACAAGACTCTTACCAACATCTACTAACAGGTGCTACCTTCCTTTGGTAGATATTAAGGTACCATTATCTTTATTTAAGCCTCATTTAGTTTAAATAAATTCATTTATAGAGTTGTTGTAGTTCGCGACATCCCGGATTCATTGTTCTTGTGATAACACAATTTTGATTGCGCGGAATCGGCAATAAATGTTAGTGTTTTAGTATTTTAATGCAGTTTGACGATAAATATTACTTGCAAAAACGGAATTTCTAATTAAATTATAATTTGACCTTAAATATAATTTTGCAATTATTAAATAATGTAATCATTATACTATAAAGTGTATATTAATGAATTAACGTTAGTTACTCATAGCTAAGAAGGATAACCTTGTAATAAAATTATAATATGCAAAAAAGTTAAGTGTTAAGTTACTGCGCTCAATATCAAATCGTTTACTGTTAACATCGATACCAAAAATCGATTTTTGTAACTAAGTAACGTAACTAAGTAACGTAAGTAACGTTACTTACGTTACTTAGTTACGTTACTTAGTTACGTTACTTAGTTACGTTACTTAGTTACGTTACTTAGTTACGTTACTTAGTTACGTTACTTATGTTACTTACTGACGTTACTTACTTACGTTACTTACTTACGTTACTTACTTACGTTACTTATTTACGTTACCTACTTACGTTACCTATTTACGTTACTTACTTACGTTACGTTATTTACGTTACTCGAACGTCACGACCGGCAGGTATCGACGTGCAGAAGGCGGGCGAGCGCGGGCTGAAGCTGCTGGTGATGCTCTCGTTCGTGTTCCCGGCGCACTTCCTGCACGAGGACGTGCTGCGCCGGCTGACGTCGCTGCTCGAGATGGACGAGGAGAACGTCGCGCCGCACATCCTCGCCGCGCTCACCTTCCTCGGGAAATACCGCCCGCTCAGTGAGTTCACGACTGATACTTAGCGGTTGTGTGTCGGCGTTTAACGTTTCGTTTAGATATTCGAGTGGTCGGTTTACGTTTCCTTTAGATACTCTTTCGAATATTCGGTTTGCTTTCTCGTCAAATATTCGTGCATGGGAACAATCACGAAAACGCGTCTTTTACATTGTAAGTGAGTGCTATTGGTGATTGAGGTAATATTGACCGCATAGTTACGCTACGTTGTTTTACAGGTGAGGCCTGCCCGTCGTTATTCCCCAAATTAATAACACTCTGCAAAGCGTACGCCGAAGTTGGGACGCCGAAACAAGCTAAAAATGCCGTCAGGTATTGTGACGTTCTTGTAAATTACATACTTAATCTTACATAACTTGTTTGTGGTGCACCGTGCTGAAAAATGAACGGGGCTATGGTGACAGGTGCCTCTTGTTCGAGATCTGTATGCTCTGTACCATCCGGTTTAATCTTGTCGGTATATACTGGGTGATTTTTTTTCACTTGACGTACTCGAGGACATGAAAGAACATGGTTATAGGTAATGATTAAAAATATAAAATCAAAATTCTACACGATAATTTATGAGCTTTAGTGGAGTAGTTTAAACCCCGTGCGCTCAGTTTGTCCACACTTAGGGTTTGTAATGGATAATTACGTCAAATTTTAAGCACCCTTCAATTAAATACAATTCAATTGCAATTACATATGTATTTGGAATGAGAATCGAATACCGAGTACCCCCTATTAATATGTCAATTGACTAAAAAATCACCTTTTGGTGGTGATGATATTTTACGTGACGGTCGCTTAATCAGACGGCTTGTCTGCTCGATTGTCGACTAGATACAAAACGAAAACAGTTACTTCAGGGCCTAAAACACTTTTTTTCATTTCAGATGTTTGTTCGTGAACGTGCCGGACCAAAGGACACAGATATTCACGGAGATCCTGGAGACCCTCAAGGCGACGTTGAACCCGCACTCGGAACACTACCGCACGGCCATCGTCACGCTGGGCCACATCGCCCACAACCTGCCGGAGAACTTCCCCGTGCACATCAAGAATATCGTCTCCAGGAAAGTGAGTATACGTCAACGAACATGGAGAAGATAGGTCATAGAGTATAGTCGACCCGTATGGCCCAGGCAACCTCACATGGATCCTGGCAGGGTCGCCATGTGAGGTTGAAATAAAAGAGTTGGTTGCTAGGTTGATAGCGCTTTTTTAATCAATTGCAATGCTATATAAAGACGAATAATTATTATCAAAGAGCGACAAGATCAAATAATACATTGTACAGACGGCACTGTACACCGTGCCCGACTGCTGTTGAATGGGCACAAGGAAAAATCGGACATCAGCTGTCAAATTTGTTTGTAACTGTGCTTTCCTTCAAAAAACCGGCACGCAATGTGAGACAAAACATACTATGATTCTGTCTCGTTTTTATCGTGTCATCGGCGTAAGTTGTTTTCTTTTGTGAGTGCGATAGATGGCATCCATTTGTCTGTACTGTTCTCCGTCTATGGTGTCAGTGGGTAAAGTTTTGGAAGTGAAAACTTCTTTAGCATCGTTGTGACTTGAAAGCCGATGAAACGGAAATGACGCGAAAAAGTGACAGTAAAAAGAGACAAACACATTTTAAAGTGTGAGAAAATGAGGTGGGAAGCATTATCCACTCACGTGCTCCAAGGTCGGGGTCCTAGAGCAATACCTTTTACGATGGCAGCTTACGTAAGCGAAGCAAAACATCAACATTCGGACTGACAGTATTCGTTTCTTTTGAAGTTTCACTTCTACCACGTATGAATGGCACACATATTAGTTTTAATTCATCGTTCCCCAACTCCGCAGATAGTGAAGGAGCTCCTGGTGCGCGAGAGCGGCGGCAGCTCGACGCAGGTGCAGGGCGAGTGGTGCGAGGAGTCGCAGCTGCCGGAGGAGACGCGCTGCAAGCTCGAGGGGCTCAAGTGCATGGCGCGCTGGCTGCTCGGGCTCAAGCGGGACGAGCTCTCCGCGCAGAAGACGTTCAGGATGCTCAACGCGTTCCTCTTGCACAAGGGGGATCTGTTGCAGGTGGGTGGACCGTGGTGCTGTTGGCGGGCTGAAGGTCGGCGCACATTAGACCATCTGAACTGCCGACCGACGCCAATTTAAAAGGCTTGTACTATTGGCCATTGGTAGTAAATATATGTTCGAAGTTCAACCTTACTTTAAAAGATATAAAGCTCATAATTGCATTTTAGTTTTGTCGTGTCTTTTAGTTGAGTTGGCGTCGATAGGTAGTTGAGTAAGCCATTAGACTCATTTAACTTACCCTACTCTTATTTATCGGATTACATAGGAAGATCTCCCGCCAGGGGAGTCGTCATGCCTGGGAAGCGACCGAGCTCCGCTTGTTCACGATCGGCAATCGTGTACATATATGCGAGCGGCGTAGTAAACTCGATAGTGTGATTCAGCCTTGTCGCGACTTCATAAGAATAAGAAAAAATAGAAATGTGGTGTCGTGGGACACCAGGTAGGAACGAAGTTCCTTTGGCTAATGAAGGCAACGGCAAACGAAAAGAAAGAGGGATAAAAAAATAAAAATTAAATGTGGCACTCGGTGACTGCCGCGGTAAAGCTATTGCCTAGCATTTTTTATCAACCTATGAAATTATAAAAATTAGATGAATAAATCTTGGATTGCCGCCATCTTGGATTTCTATTTTGACAGCACCATCGACTTCAACACCCTCGAAAACCATGAAAACGATACCCATGACGAAAAGTTGATAATTTCGCGCAGCCGCCATCTTGGATTTCTATTTTGACAGCACTATCGGCTTCACCACCCTCGAAAACCATGAAAACGATACCCATGACGAAAAGTTGATAATTTCGCGCAGCCGCCATCTTGGATATCTATTTTGACGGAATTATCGGCTTTAGTACCCTAGAAAACTATGAAAACGACACCCATGACGAAAAAGTTGATAATTTCGCGCAGCCACCATCTTGGATTTCTATTTTGACAGCACTATCGGCTTCAACACCCTCGAAAACCATGAAAAATTATTTATTTATATATTTTATTTATTTCATTATTTCGTTACGGAATTTCTGGATTCGGTCCTCACGCTCAGGGCCCTCGTTAAAAGCTATGCAATAGCTTAAAAAAAAAGGTATTATACACTACTCGCTTGTGTATGCGACTGTCGCGCATGCGCACGTCTTTGATTCCACGCATTTTTTCTTACGGTTTTACTATCACATATTTTTCAGTTCGGTCGCCGCAGCAAAACCTATCCCCTCCAAGCCTGCCGTAAGGAACTTCGTTCCAATAAAAATTATTTATTCCAGGTTAGGTTAGTAGGATAACCTACTACACAAACAGAAAACATACAATAAAACAGTACACAACACATTTAAAACGGCTTTGGAGTAGGCAGTAATTATGTCATCGTGAGACGTGTGCGCGTCGTCGCCACACTATCCATTTAAACCCGTCATTATAATTAATTTAGTGGTAGGTAGTAGTAGTAGTATATTATCTTTTATTTGTCCCGCAGCAAAACCAGCTGTCGAAGGCGGAGATGGCGCACCTGCGGCTCGCGGCCGGCGCGGCGATGCTCAAGATATGCGAGCAGAAGGGCGTCGGCGACCAGTTCACCGCCGAGCAGTTCTACAACCTGTCGCACCTCATGATCGTGAGTGCCGGACGCGTTGACAGTTTGACGTTTTGACAGATTGACAGTTTGACAGATTGACAGTAGTGTAGATGAACAGTTTGACAGATCGACTGTATTACAGATGAACAGTTTGACACATTTACAGTTTGACAGAAGTACAGATGAAATCTTTTGATTTGATTGTTCCAATTTTTGAAAATAAGTACACATTCTACATAAATGGTATGTTATCAAGCTTGTTGTACACTAAAACCAACTGTCCAGTAATGTTCTACCATTGAATGCCTGAATATATTGACTTTAAGTTAAAAATTAATTACATACAAAGATTTATTTTTCAAATTTTGGGTAATTTAACTTCAACACCTTTTTTCTTTCCAGGATGACGTACCACAAGTGAGGGAACTATTCGCGGCGAAATTACATAAAGGCCTCTCAAAGGTATGTCTGATTTAAATCATTTTATCATATTTCTTTAACATGTGTATTTACTAGTTGTGACATTTTTTTTATTTTATTTTTACAACTTGTCTTTTGTCGAAGTTGTTTTGCGAAAAATTTAGTTTAACCCTAAAGCTGCCTATCTTCAACAAACATGTATTTAACTGCTTTATGACTAAGCATGTAGAGCTGAACAGAGATAGGTACTATATAATCATGATTACATAATTATTACATCTTGCCCAAGGTCACGGGCTAACGTATATGACCGATATGCATCTGAACAAAGCTTTTTTAAATTGTAAATATACTTATCGTATTATTGTTATTCTGCACAGGGTATCCCCAACAAGTGCCTCCCGCTGGACTTCATGGGCATGTATGCGCTGGCGGGCCGCGAGCCGGACCGCCGCGTGCGCGCGCTCGTCCGCCAGTACATGCTGGCCGACGTGGTGCGCCGCCGCGAGTACATCCGGAACATCACCGTGGGGACCAAGGGTGAGCGCGCTCGGGGGGCCGGGGGGCCGTTTTAGACCCACGACGCGAAATAGGGGGGTTATAAGTTTGATGTCGAAGTCTGTGTGTGGTATCGTAGCTCTCAAACGGATGGACCGATTTCGATACGGTTTTTTTCATTTGAAGGCCAGCTTCCAGATTAAATTCGGTAAAATGGTGTTAAATGAATAAAGGAGACCTTCAGTTTTTGGCCCAAGTATGTACCGAGGTACAAGTTATACCAAAAAAATTCTTAAATTGTGTAGAAACGGAATCTATAATCTAAATATTTTAAATTGCATTTAAGTCGTGAAAAAATATATATTAAAATATCATAAACTGCGTTCAATAAAACGTGCGTTGTCCTGATTTGACAACTATCAAAGTGACAGTAACATGTCAATCGCGGCATGGATGACAGTTCACATTTGTTTATCACATAGATTAAGTACTAAATCTATGGTTTATCGGCTTGGCTAGTGGTCTTTTAGCCAGCATTTTACATATTTGAATGTATTTATATGTGATCTTAATTAATTGGTTACAAAATAATCATTTTCTATGTTTTTTACACCTGTATAAGCCGATCAATCCTCCTTTTTTTATTAGATCCGAGAATAAAATACGTAACATTAAGAGTATATTATTGCCATGAACAATAATTGTGTTGCCGCTTAATTATATCTTTGAACGATAATTTTGAGTGGTACAAATGAATAATAAATTCTGATTAATTTTTTTTTGAATTCAGCGTATTTTTTTATACCAAAATACATCAAGGTACACAAGGTACATGTTTGGGCCACGGTTGTATGGAAGAAAAAATGGATCCTTTAAATACAAGTGCTACTTATATTGTATATTGAATTTTGGGAAATCTTTGATTAGGTCATACGAAGAGTAAAACTAGTAATAATAAAAAATAAAAATATAACTAACAATATGAACTTAGCCTCACATTGTGTATTACATCTCACAATTAGCTTTTTACATTATGGCATGCAAATGTCAATTAATGTTTGTTTGTCCGTATCTCGTGTTACAGTGGAGAAGGCCGTCTCCCAAGTGCCGCACATCCTGCCGGACTACATGCTGGTGTTCGCCATCCCCGTGCTCACACACGACCCCGCGTTCACCGCGTACGACAACGTTGCGCAACTCAAGGTAACTTTGATCATTGGCATGGGGAGGTCTCTTGAATCCGATTCCAATTTCAAATTTGCCTGTTAGACATTTTATTGTGATACGGGTACTCACGATATGTATTTTGGTACACATATCCCAGATTTCCAGATACCCAGTTCGGCCGTGACCACGATCCTTGCAACTGGGTCGAAATATCGGCGTACCAAAATACATATCGTGAGTACTCGTATCATTATAAAAAGTGTATAATATGCGATGTTAATGATGCGTTAAGTTTAAAATCATACGTTGCCTGTATATTATAAGATAAGTTAATGCTTGACAACAATCCCACCTGATGGTAAGTGGCGATGAAGTCGAGGATGTTGGACGCACTAAGTTATTTAAAGCCTATTCACTCTCCACTTGGAGACTCATATTATACACACACTGTATTGATTAATGTATGTAAAATAAACGATTTGAACGTGTTAACCAGACGGTGAAGCAATGCCTGTGGTTCATCCTGGAGCCGCTGATCACCCGCAACGACTTCTACTGCTACGGCTTCTACAAGAACCTCATCGAGCGGATGAAGTTGCACAAGGACGCGCTCAACGAGACCGACGACGCTTTTAACTACGTACGTATCCGTAACGTATCCGTGTACGTACTACGGACGTACGTACATTTGAACGTACATTTGATCCCGCTAATTTTGTAACTGTATTTGCTTGCAATTGACGACGTTTCATTTTTTCAACATGCACAATTATATTATTTTAATTTTTTCCTCCAAAAATAAGTCTTTATTACTTATAAAATAAAAATATAAGAAAAATCAAAATCAAAAAGCGGCAAGCAGCTAATAAGGGGTTTCGTAAGCTCCTTGTAGTCGTAAAATGCGACTTCAACGGCTACAACAGTCGGTCTGTCCGTCCGTGTTACACAGAAGCTGTGGGCGACGTGCGACCTCGCGATGGCCGTGATATGGGCGCGCTCGACCAGCTTCGAGCTGCGCGAGTTCCCGGCGGACGCGCGCATCCCCGCCATGTACTTCGCGCAGCAGCCGCCGTTCTTCGCCAACACGAGGGTCTTCCTGCCGCCGGAGCTGCAGGTATGACGTCACACACGCACACACGAACAAACGCGCTCGCATACACGAACCCGCACACATGCACACGCGTAAACGCACGCACAACGAGCGTGCGCAAAGACAGCACAACGACGCAGGAAAGCTATCTTGTCGTATCTCGAAAAATTGCAATTTTACACCATAGCCAAAAAAGTAGAAGCCTCAGAGATATCATTTTTGTAGCAATTGAATTTTCCACTGAAATGTTATTTTTGCATTTGATGGAATCATTTTACGAATGAGGAATTATTTTTATTTATTTGTGCTAGTATAGGTAAGATGTTAACTTAATTATAATTTTATGATTCCAGTATATTATGCGGTAACTTAATTTGATTACTGTTAACTCTTTAAACCTTTAACTTATTAATTATGTTAATTAATAATGATGATCTCAATTGTAACGTATACATTGTGTGTACAGTTCCAACCAAAGAAGAACATGCCCGCAATGGAGGCGGCGGTACGCGCGCGCAAGCGTCCGCGGAACGAGTTCAGCGAGACGCACACTAACGACGTTGAGGTGAGCGCGGGGCGGGCGTACCGTACTGTACCGTATCGTACTGTACCGCACCGTACCGTACTGTACTGTACCGTACCGTACCTTACCGTACTGTACTGTACCGTACCGTACCTTACTGTATCATACCTTAATGTATCGTACTGTACTGTACTGTACTGTACCGTACCGTACGCGGGCTACGGCTTGGGGCCGCGAAATGTAAACACACCTTACTGTCCACTTTTGTATCTCGTTGTATATACTGCTATGTCGTGTCGTGTCACGATGAAATTAATAAACCGATGATAAGTATATGCGGTCCAAGTTAAAAGATAGGATAGATTTTATGTCGATAAAGAATCACAGTCAATAAAAAAACTACTCAAGAAGCTGAAAAGCATGTATGTGCTTTTAGGAGTGCAGGGGAGCACATAACAAATATTACAAATAATTAAACAAATAAATAGTACAAATATTTAAGTTCCAAAAGTTTCTAGTAGATAGCGGTGTACGTTGCTTAATTGGTACAATTCGTCAGGATTTTTCGTATTTTAAGCTGGCTAAGCGTCCAACATATAAAACTGTATTTCGATTAATGATAATGTTATCTTGATAAAAGAATTTCCACTCTAGATTTAGTTTCCGTAATGATAATTATTAAATAACTTGTTTCTACGGTTTGTGTTGTGCAAGTCGTATTTATTACGCCTAGAATTTAATTAATGTTTTCGACTAAATTTACTAAATAACAATGAAATATGCATAGAAGTAGAAAATAGTACATTACGATACGTGTGCGTAAAGTAGCTTATTATTGCACGGTGTGAAGTTAGCGCACGAGCGGAGCGAGTGCGCTAAACACTGTACAAATAATATAGCTACATAACGCACGAGTGTCGTATACTATTTTATAGCACGAGTGACATAAACCCGCCTATACTCAAACATATAATTATTTACAGGGAAATAAAAGAAAGGAAATGTTTACGAAGCTGCTGCCTGCCTGCTTTACCGACATGTCAAACGTCATTCAAAAGTATTATTAGTTTGTCTGCTTTACCGACATGTCAAACTTCATTCAAAAGTATTATTAGTTTGTCTGCTTTACCGACATGTCAAACTTCATTCAAAAGTATTATTAGTTTGTCTGCTTTACCGACATGTCAAACGTCATTCAAAAGTATTATTAGTTTGTCTGCTTTACCGACATGTCAAACGTCATTCAAAAGTATTATTAGTTTGTCTGCTTTACCGACATGTCAAACTTCATTCAAAAGTATTATTAGTTTGTCTGCTTTACCGACATGTCAAACGTCATTCAAAAGTATTATTAGTTTGTCTGCTTTACCGACATGTCAAACTTCATTCAAAAGTATTATTAGTTTGTCTGCTTTACCGACATGTCAAACGTCATTCAAAAGTATTATTAGTTTGTCTGCTTTACCGACATGTCAAACTTCATTCAAAAGTATTATTAGTTTGTCTGCTTTACCGACATGTCAAACGTCATTCAAAAGTATTATTAGTTTGTCTGCTTTACCGACATGTCAAACGTCATTCAAAAGTATTATTAGTTTGTCTGCTTTACCGACATGTCTAACGTCATTCAAAAGTATTATTAGTTTGTCTGCTTTACCGACATGTCAAACTTCATTCAAAAGTATTATTAGTTTGTCTGCTTTACCGACATGTCTAACGTCATTCAAAAGTATTTTAATTTGTCTGCTTTACCGACATGTCAAACGTCATTCAAAAGTATTTATTGTATAAAATAAATGTAAATTGTTTAAAGTACCTATTTATTATTATAGGAATCCTATCCTCTTATCTAATCTAATACTTTTAAACGAGCAATTCTTGTATATATATAATTGGAATCTCGGAATCGGCTCCAACGATTTTCAAATTAAATCGATCTAGCTAGGAATCATTTTTAGAAAATGTCATTTTATTCGTGTTTTTGTAGTCCCAATTTAAACTGAAAAATATGACTCTTCCTGACATCTATTGGCGAATAATAATACTACTATACTAATACTAATTGCTTTAACGACACAACAGCAGAATAGATGGCGTTGTTAAATGAAAATCAATTGTTTATTTATATTATTTGTGTCTTCTTAATATTATTATTCGTACTTAAATATAATTTCCAAAAAACACAATTTATAAAAAAAAAATACCGAGCAAAGCTCGTCGATCTAGCTAGGAATCATTTACGCTATCAATTTATCGTAGCGACCAATGTCGATGTTATCGTACCTGCTTATAGTACATTTTAGCATCGAAAATGTTGCCCATAAACTTGGTGGGGCGTACTTTTGTGACAAATGCGCAAAGTATGCCAAGAGGACATCTTCACAAAAAGAATTTGATTTGTTTCCTCTGCGCCATTTCTTAAATGCATTGTACGCTGCTGTATATAGCCTTTTTGATTTACTGGGCAACAAATTTAGGGTCACCGATTTTGCTATTTCTTTTATAGCGTCTGGAACAATTTCATCAATGCCATCTTCACTAAACTCACTATCCGAACTACGAGTATTCATTTTAGCGAAAGTTATAATAAATGTACAACTATGACTTTGATAATAATTATTAATACCGTTTCGTTTTGACTTACTTAGTATTTCTACCTACCCACTTCTCTTTTGATATTTTTCCCCTACCAATTTGTAATTGTCAACAGTGTAAGTGTCAATTTGTGCACGGTATGAAGTTAGCATCATAACCCGTGCTATAATCGACTACTTTACGCACGGAAAACCGTGGCATAAATGCGGGTTTAGGTCACAGTGTGCTATAAAATAATTTAAAAATTTGATTTGCGTAAGCTGTTTAATAGATAAAAATAACATTAAAAATGTTAAGGTTAGAAGAAACTGAACTTCTTCGCACTTTTCAATATAGACAATGTAAATTATAGAATACATTCATTGCATTTATATTCTATGCTAACAATGATCATATGAATATTTCTGTTAGACAATTAGAATTAATTTAAATGATAACGTTACATACTGCTTGATAGTTTAATGTAATGGGTTTATCCGTGTTAATTAACTTAATAAATAAATAAATGATAACAAAAAATTACTTAAAAATATCCATTTTGTTTATTTTTGCTTATAATAGTGGACAGTAATGTCATGACATTAATCCTAGTAATTTCTATTATAATCCGTTTAGTAATGAGTCGTTAATGTTGTTGCAAGATTGTCATTGGACGTCCCCATGGAGGTATCGACTACAAGGTAAATTCCATGAGCTTAGTTTCCAAATTTATACAGTGAATATTTATAACAGTAAATATTTATACCGTTAATATTTACACAGTGAATATTACGTTATAATATTCGTATGATTTTTAAAGTTTCGTCGTCGTAGTCGCTTTCTATTCGCGTTTGTGTTTACATTTCGTTTTTTCCTTATTGTTTTGCTTCCGAGTGTTTAGTGGTTAGTGTTTTATGTTGACGGGCATTTTTGTAGTTTGTTGGTAGATTGTCAATTGTTATATCACCTCCGTGTTGAGGAAAGTATGGCTTATGTCTGTCTGTTGTTGTCTTTAGGGTATAATATTTTTTTATTAAAGGGAGGTCAATTGCACTGCGCTTTGTAAGAACAGAATAAGAAATTTACTGTAAGAGATTTTTTCTAAAATTTTAAGTTTAAACAAATTTTGAAATATCGCTTAAAGGAGTGCGCACATTACACCAACTCGACGTCAACTCCACTCCGACTCCACTCCGTTTCAACTCCGACGTTCCGTTTCGCGATCAACGCTTCATCGACGTCAACTCGACTCCGTCTCCACTCCGTTTCAACTCCGACGCTATTTACATTACGTCATTGTGTCGGTCGGCGCGTGGACTACTCGTCTACGGTGAGTCGTCAACGCAACGTCGACGCGTTGGTCTCGAAACGGAACGGCTATGGGTGTAGGGCGAGCCGTACAGGGCTTTTAAGTATAAGTTCGAAATTCAACCTTACCTTCAAAGATATAAGGCTCACAATTGAATGTTAGCTTTGTCAAGGTTTTAGTCGCGTTGGCGTCGGTCGGTCGTGGAGTCGTTGTACTGTGCGCACTCCTTAACTCGACCTAAAGACGGTCACTTTTGAACGTAAAATCAGCCGATAGTGTATCATGTCTACAATCCATTTGCATCAATACTTTATTGATTCGGTTTTGTTGCTTTACTTGCTCTTACATAATACAGTCTAAAGTTAATTGGAGCAAATCGAATCTGTGCCTTAATGCAATTGACAGCACTGCTCGCCGTTTTGTGTATTACATAAAATGCGGGCCACTTTCATACTATCATTATTTCCAGTAGATAGTTTATAATTAATAAGCTTTGTTACATTGTGTTAAGGTTCAAATTTATGTTCATCAATGTTGTAATTTTAACATGTAATGTTATTTACAGCCATCAGAGGCTTCGGACACCCAGATCCAGTTGCCAGGGTTGGAGCAGCCACCGGAGACAGACATCTACGAGCCACAGGCCAAACGGCCTGTCACCGACTGAACACCTCACGTAACTGTGTAACAACACACTATGTGGACCGAACCGTACAATGTACTGTGTGACGTCATTATAATCATAACGGACTGAATGTTCACCAAAATATGTGCAACATCATTCTATGTGGACTTACCATTGAATTGAATACAGTGTAACATTACACTATGTGGACTATGAAACTCATAATACTGTGTAATTAGTTTTACTAATGTACACGGTAAACCTTCCAACGATTACAATACACCATTCTATATAGACTGTGTATCATTCGTTAGATACTGTTTGCATTATCTGTACGGTATGTGAATCTTTCACCAAAATTAACATCATTGTAAAATGTGGACTGTTTACAAGAATTATGTGTAACATTACACATTGACAACTTTTCATCGATTAACATCATCACATCGTTATTATCTTGATGATATATTAAATGTTACAGTCATAAAATCATTTTAATACTCGTATCAACTGTACATCTTTTACAGAATACTTTATACAGTCTTTAATATTAAACATTATTATATTATTGTTAATACTTGGAATCTAAACACTATGTGTAGTAGATTGTGAAACCCCAATACACAAAAATAAAAAGTGTCCGCAACTCAGGAGTTTTCAAGTTAATTGTCAGGTATAGATGGTTTCTGTGGGTATTTAATTGGAATAATAAAAAAAAATCACACAGTTTAAATTAACAGCGAAATTGTATTTTGATCATGCTGTTATAAACATGGAATGAATACGCTTATAACTATGGTATCGAAACTGTACCATACCGTTGAAAAATAGTGTTTTGTGTCCAACTGATATTCCTATTGAATTCTAAATCCGCGGTAGTCTAGAAAGTTACAGTTACTACGTCAAATATATTTGGTGTAATTGATGGTCACGACCACTACCATGGTAGCTCGTCTGCATGATTGTCGAGTATATGGAAGAGATATTTCAGAGGAGATAAAACTGTCTTTTATGCTAAAAAGTACTGGCTTGGCTGTCTACAATTATGTAATTTCCAATATATTTCTAACTCCGCGGGGTTATAATTTAGATTTTAGAAGAAAAAGATCGTACACAATCCTCATGACGTCTAAAAACATCTGTTTTTGTGGTCATCTTATGTCGTCAGATGTTTTTGTGGTCGTAAATTTTATTACTGATTTATCGCACCTTGCAATGGGGGCTGACAAATTTTGCCGCTAGATGGCGCTACTGGATTTTGTGACATGTTTGAACGCTACGTAATTAGTATATTTTTCATATTATTTGTCTAGATCCAAAGATATTTAGGTAAACTAATAGACGCGTTACGTTCACAATACGCGAATTGCACTTTTTGATCCGCTCTGATGACATTTTTTTATTTCAATTATTTCCTTGAAAGCTAAAATTGAAAAGAACAATGGGAATATGCTTTAAAAAGAAAAAAAAGATGCTGCGAAACGTTCAAAACCGTTCTGAAGCTTAAACATGAAGATTTAAAAGAGGATTTATTATTAATCATATTGTCAATCATGTCTAAATATCGAGAAGCGCCATCTATTCAGAGCTTTGCGCCATCTTTACATTACTATTATTATGTTTATTAGTCTGTGGACAACACCACACTTCATGATCTCGATGTTAATATAATATCTTGACCTCAGATATTTGTCCGTATGTTTATTTGAATGGACAGCGAATAAATATATTTGTAGTATTACAGATATTTTTAATATTTAAATGTTCCTTTTTAATGTGGGCGAGTTATCATGTTTGTTAACGACATGTGCGACACCGACATTACAACGATAAATAATGGATCAGTTCTTTCAAATACATGTTTTAAATTCAACCTTAATTAATACGATATAAGGTTAACATTTCAATGCTTTTCTATGAGTTTATTTTGTCGTTGCGATGGCGTGCTGTTGACGCAAATGTCTACAGACAATCGATTTTTGAACAACATGAGTTATTCAACAACCGTAAGATGCATAAAATATTAAATTATGTTAGCATACATTTATTTTAACGTACTTTAAACTTAGTTCCTTGAATGAAGTCATGACTTGTCTTTGCCAAACAAACAATCATTGCATGGCATTCTTGTTTGCCACACTGAAATGATAAATTATTATAATATGATGATATATTATAGTGGCTTCAACCTATTAATGGCCCACAACTGAGCGTGGGTCTCTCATATCTGAGGAGGCCTAGAGCATACTTCACCATGCTGCTCCAGTGCGGATTGGTGGAGGAGTTCGTGGCCAACCCAAGTGTCGGAAAATTTTATGCCGCCCGAAGGCATCCGACAAGGCTTAACGACTGCTACCCAATGGTAACAACTGGAACCGACGGCTTTACGTGCCCTCCGAAGAACGGATGCGTCCAAGAAATTTATATTATTACACATAATTATGTATTTTTCGTTTTTTCTTGATCAGGTTTTTTTTAAAATAATTCATATATTACCTCAAAAGACGTCTTACTCATGTAGTATTTTAAAGAATGATGTTATTTGACGCATTTCATTTTTCTTACGAATTTTAAATAACTAAACTATCTTTTCCTCTTGTCTTGGGAGCGTTGCAGTTCTAACTTGTTTATACTAATCCATTTTGTATAGTCATCTCTTTCCCAATTAACAAGATGGTAAGAGAACACTGTTCAAGAAATATACACAAACATATAAATTACTATTACATAATACTGCCAATTTGTCTTTAGTAATCTTCAAACGCCTGTCTTTGATAATTTGATAATGAACTTTTTAAATCAAGTATCAACAATCCTTTTAAGCTATTCTTTCGCAGTTAAAATCTCGATGTATATTATATCTTGGTGTATAGTTATCTATATAGTTCCTGAGGTAACTAATTGTGTCTACACTATAATGAATAATATTTGTTAAACATGAATGGATTGTGTAGTTTATTTTAAACGTCGTTGAAATGAACATTTTATGTGTAAATTTTGATCTAGGAAGATGATCATTAATATAAATTGTATTCGTAAGTTACTTTAAAACATGTATCAAAATATATTTTTTTCTTTACGACACGCGTATTGTAGATGAATGTTTCGACGTAAATTGTTCGAAATAATGTTTTCGAAAAGTTATGGGACAGTTATTTGGGTACGTTGTATTGGCCTGTAATTAGGATTGAATCGTTCACTGACCCTGTCCTATTGAAATCTATGAAAGTGAAATCAATTATTTTAACTTAATTTTATCGAGTAAAAATTAGGTTTTGGTTTGTCCTTTATAAAGGGCATGTGACTGCTTTAGGTTTACCAACTGGTCAGTATGGCATAATGAGAAATGGCTTAATGTGAATTGCCTTAAGGTGTTCTCGTTATCGGAGATTGGGGGAAGGGGTGTGTACCTCGAATGAAATGGGAGTTTTTATAGGAAATTGAGGAGTGTATTATACAGGTTGATTGTAAGTTAATTGAAGCAATGTTTGTTTGCTCGTTGTTTTTAGTTGTAATTTAGTTTTTCGGCTGGTCGGACTTTTTCCTTTTTTAAATTAAGTTAGACGTTTCGGTTTTATTCCAGTAAGCGACAATTTAATGGTGAATACACACGATATGTTATTAATTAGGTTTCTTAAGTATTTAAGATTTGAGGTTTTATACTATTTACCTTTCGAGATGTTCGCTTTATTTATAACAGTAACGAATTCGCTGAACTTCTGACCTTAGATATGAGTCGCTTAGACGTAAATAAATTACGTCTTTTTGCATCGAACATACATTACGACTACGAAAAGACGTATCATGTTTATCAGGAGAGAGTAATGGCGATTTGGTTTAGTATTTTCGATTTGAAATAAGAATGGTTACGATAGATTCTATTTGTAAGTTGATGTCTCTGTTAGGTCTATTCGTCTATTTCTGATAAAATGTTGAAGACTTTGCGAAATACAGGAAGCCCGTATGATTAGCGTGTATTTTTCGTATTGTATGTATTCACCTCGAATAGAATACAGATGGCTTATCCAGAATATTTATAATTGAAGACAAGTTAGTATAACGTCTGCGGACATCGCGGCGGTAATGTTCTATTTAATATTAAGAAATAGTTGTGTGATAATTGTAATGTACGATTAATTGTAAGACTTCATTGTATGATTCGAATACAGTTTTGAGATTGTGTTCTGTCTTTCTGTGTTCCTAAGGTCAACACGTATCAACTGTAGGTCCTAATTAAGATATTCTTATAATTTTGTTAGGCTTTATTGAGGACTAAAATCAAGATTATTTAATTTAAAATAGTTGAACATATTGGAATACGATATTAAATTATCAATGTATTCTGTCTAATTATTAATCAACTCATAATATCTATTTACTTTATTTTTATTTACTATGTTTCATTCTTATATATTCATGTGTATTTTTGTATAAATCTTGGTTCAGACAGGCTTCTAGATAGTTCTCAGCTGTGCCCGATGTCCCCTCACGTTTGATGTAAGTTTCAATGAGTATAATTTTAATTGATGTCGTTTACATTAAGTGTACCAAAAACTTGGATGACAACCGTCTCGCGACTGTCGGCTGCGCGGAGCGGCGATGATTCTCTGTAGTAATTTAATAAAATGAGTAATAAATATACACATGTGACTATTTATTTATGTTTTAGAATCACTTCTGTATGTGCGTCAGTGAACTTCTTAAGGGTTGGACCGATTTTGATTTAAAAAATTGTGCGAGTGGGTCTCTGGATGGGTTAGATTTACAATTTGAACCGGTAGGTGGCGCTGTTATCGAGATTTACTAAGAGTTCGAATCGTGGAAGTGTAACTACTTAACTATAGAGCAAACTTCACGAAAAGTAATGTTTATTACTATTTCATATAACACAGAGCTATTGATCCTACCGCTTTAAGCTTTTAGTCATGCTTGTAGTCAGGTTGCGTGACTTCCTCCCAGGCCCGCGGGTCCTCCGCCGGGAAGCCCTCCGCACTCTTCACGTGCACCGGAGGCCTCATGACCGGGTCAATCTCCTTCATAGCTTCGATGAGCTCGGCTGTTGTTTTATAAGACGCTATCGTGTGCTTCACGAAGTCTCTGAGGAAAATTTTACGTTATGTACGTAATTATAAGACTAGGGCCAGCGCCCATTGTACGGTATGGGGTCCTTTGCAGCACTACGTGTTATCGGGCACTGAAGTCAACTATGCCGCGGTATTCCTCTCCATGACTTAGACATGTCGAAACATACCAAAACATTTTGCTGCTTATTCGTGGTCTCTGTCGTTACATCACCTGCGGCATACAAAAATCGAGCGAAATGCCCAAGCATTTTGAGGGATGCCTAGGCACTGTGAAGACTACCGACCCCGACTGCCTAAGCATACATACCACAGCAATTTTTGTATACAAAACACGGCCGCTTTCCTGACTTGATCACCTAGATTGGTAGGAGATATTCCCTTGTTAGAATGTGTTGCAATTTTTTAAGGACATTCAACACTTGGTGGAACACCTGTTTGTAACTCTTTCTTTATACCACTTACATAATATATACTTATTCTATTTAAAAATAAACTGGTCCGATTAGGTTTTCTTTTTCATCATAATATTATGAGCTGATCCAATAATTTGTCACCTGAAGTAAAATGCCTTGATGAAGACCGCAGGTTGGTACTCGTGCCCGCACCGCTCTGGACCGAAGCTCATCACACCCATCAGACGATTCTGCTGCACTGCGGGAGCTCCGGCGTCGAACTGTTAAATAGATACATTTTCCTTATTTGTATACCAAAAAAGGAATAACAGTGATAAGAATAGTCAAATAAACACCAAAAGATGTTCCAAGGGATCTTCTATAAATTAATTAAATTATGTCACGTTAAGTGGAAGGGAGGGGAGGGGGCCGACATGGCCGACAAAGAGAGGGACGCATGAGCAATTTGAGAATTTTGAGAATGCGATCTAATCTAATTGTAATAAAATTGTTATTCATTTAAATATTTTCAATTCTCAGATTTCTTACAATTCTCATTCTCACTCTCAGTAGTCTCAGTTTTACTTTTATTTATCCTAATTCCTATTTCCTATCTGAGGCGGAGGCCTGAGCCCTGAGCGGAGAATAGAATCTGGTGATCAAGTCAATCTAGGAATCTACTAACCTAGATTTTTTTTTTTAGTTAGATACAGGATCAGTCTCTATGATCCTAAGCAAAAATAATTAACACTTATTATGTATTTAAGTAAGTGTTAGTGAGGAAACCTGCACCGAGAATCCAGTGGGTGAAATACTTATAGAAACTCCGTCGTTCTATCGTTAGCGTGATTCAGAATTCTGAACAGCGCCATCTAGTTCATATGACTGACTACCGAATCCGTATAATGAATAGCACAGCACAACACTATTTATTCATAATAATAATTATAATAATAAATACAAGAGTAGGTATGAAGGTATATAGGTACTGATATTGATGCCAGATCCCCGAACTATCGGATCCAATTTTCCGTATTGCAATGCCTACCTGTTATGGAAGTGGAGGACACTCCAAATACTTAACATGAAAATTATTTATTATCGATGGCCTCTTATCGTTACGCAGTGATTACGTTTAGAAAACTTAAAAAAATTTACCAAACAAGCATCTCTCGTTCCATTCCTAAGGGAAGCACAGAAGAAGTCTTCAGTGAACTGGAAACCGTTGACCAATTGGTAGGCGTCCATGCAGTAGTGGCGGGTGCGCACTTTCAGTCGCGCGTTCAGCAAGTCTGGTGTGTGGTCTCGGAATGAAGTGTCCGACCCCTAGAACAATTTTATTACTACTGCAATAAGGCTAGGGATTTTCCATGAGACCCAATCGGAGCAAACATTTTTTTACAGCTGATATGTAACTACTTACCTACCTATCCAAACGTGTTTTACGTTACCGACGTTACGTAGTACCTATCTGATAACAAATCGCTGAAAATCTAAATGTTTCACATTATTTCGCAGGCAATTATATTATTTTCTTGTGGATGAAAGGATCTTGGGTCCACGTGCAGTAGAAGACTCTTGGCCAGTGATGGTCAAGTTCCTGGGTATTATTTGGGGTTGCCACAAGTAATTGTTTTCAAGGAACACTTGGTATAGAGGAAAATTCTATTCATATTAACATTATTTATAATTATTCATATGGGCAACGCATTGGAGGAGTTGTCACAGGAGCCTCTTCCACATAACCCTAAATCTTCCTCAATGACTTAAATCTTTCTCAGGTCTGTTTGGAGATTTATCCTCTGAGACAAAAAACCTTTAACAAAAGATTTGGGAAATTCATAATACCCTTGTCATGCCCCATCCTGACACCACAATAAAGCTCTGTGAATATGGCTCCTGCATCCCATTGTATATCTTGATCAAGTTGATATGGTCGTCGAAAACTGAAAAAGAGAAGTTAAGTAAATCAAACGTACGATTATATCCATACCTTTTTTAACGTTATTAAGTTTCAAACTAAGTTAGCAGAGGGTGTTATGAATTTTAGAGATGGACAGCTTTTACCTAGATTATCTTCAAGTTTCAACAAAGCTATGTCTGCGTGTGGCACCGGCTCCTCCTCGAACTTGGGGTGTCTGATAGCACCCGCGACCCCCACCAGGACCCCTCCTTCGTGTGCCCTGGGAGACCCAACACGAACCTTCACGAACTTGCCGAGCGTCTTCAGTGGGGAGACGTGAAGCACACTGTTGGATAAAATACCTATTAATTACCTACTTAAAATTTTAACAAACACTTCTTAGTACCTATTTTTTAACAGAATATACTTTATACTAAATAGTCCCTAATTATAGTACTAAATAGTACTAATTAGTCCCTACACTCTTCATGATAATTAATTACTTATTCTATTTTGAAAGTAGCTATACCTATGTACTTAAGTGATATTTATTTTGTAGGTAGCTAAAGTTAATTATTCTGTGTGTGAAACTTCATAATTATAACAACACATAGACAACACAGTAGGTACTTATACGTTGATTATCAGCATCATTATTGCATTACCTCGCCTTAGCTCGAGGCGAGGCGATGGCCAATCATTTCAGACTTTAGGTATAGGTGTGCGCCAACCCTTACATGAACTTAATGTAACAAAATAACCGAGAAACGATGACGACTAGAGTGACTAGACAAGCAACTAGTAAGTGGTCTCCGTTGCCATGGACTTCAGTAACACCAAAGGCTTGACATGCGTTCCTGACCGAGAACGAAAGAAGAAGACAGAAATAAAGTAGGTTCCGTTAGACTTAAGCACTCGGTTTGAAACACTACAACTCTTTTGGCGGTTAACATAATTATGCAAATATGTAGATATATAGTAGGAAATAATATTTAACAACTTACTAATTCAAGCAATGTGCAGCCGTTAGTACCCAATTTTCGTCTACAATGGTACCTGCGCACCACAACCTGCCGTTGATAATGATGGCGGCCATGTACGGGTAGTTCCGGGTATCCGAGATGTTCCCGCCGCGTATCCGTTGGTAGTTATTGAGATTCATCGGATGCTCGTTGCGGATTCGGAGATTTCCCTTACCATGGTGACGCCGCCCGTCCACTTGAGGTTCGTCTTTTTCGATGTTCACTCGAAATTTTACTAGAAAGGGTATTTTGCGTGAATTAAAATTAATTGTAAAGTACCTGCTGGTACTGTGGATAAAATTCCTTCACTTTGGGAAACTCCAGTGTCTTTTTGTAACATGGCTCTTTTTTGTATTAAGGTAGCAAACGGGCATGCAGCACCGCCCTTCCGCTGCCGCACATTACAACTGCGACCGACCCAGAACAAGACTCGAATGGGGACTTGTATGTCGTTGTCCGGTTAGGAGACGGTGTTAGAACAAATATGTACTACGTTAGTTATTTTGTCAGTAATTATGAGGACTGTTAGTGATAGTTAGTCCTGTTGGTATTAGTAATAGTCTAGTTGGTAATTGTTGGTAAGAGTCTTGTTCTAATTCGGTCACAGATGCGTTGCTACCCTTGAGGACAGATGGTCACCTCTAAAAGTGTAACCACACCTTTCTAACCGGAACACAGTTGCTGGTAAAACAATTATTACACGGTAGAAATGGTACTAAGTACCGTAGCGGGCGGTAGTACTACCCGGGCGAACTCTAGGCTCTAGTACCTATTGACCTATTGAATTGCTATTTCTATATTTCTTGAATAAACATATATTATTTATAGGTAGACAATTCACAGAATGCTAGCTACTATTGCTGCATAAAGTTAGATCCCAAAGGGGATCCGGACTAGTACCTAACCTTAGAATAAAGGGGATTTCCACATTCTATGTTGTTGTTGACTAAATAGGTAAGTAATTGTTTATTAGAGTTAGTATCTTTCAGTGGTACCTACGGCACCCTACGTGTGCAAGACTTGCACCTTACCGGTTTTTACCGTTATTACCTATGATTAAAATTTAATAAACTGTTTCGTTTACCTACAGAATCATCAGAACTAGATGCTAATGTGAAACAGAAGTAAAAAATTGTAACAAAAGAAATCTTCAACATAGTCACACTTTATACCGTTTGAAAACTACTATTACACGTCATGTGCCGCGATACAGCAACTGTATTACCTACATGATTGTGAAATAATTTATCGTTTCATTTTATTGTTATAGCTTTATTTAGGTGAAAGTTTATATTTCATTTTTTATGGATCTATGATAGCAAACGAGTATGCACCACCCTCCCACTGGCGCCCATGACAACTGTGACCGATACACCACAAAACTCAAATCGGGACTAGAAAGGTTAGTTCAGTTAGCAGAGGGTGTAATATTTGGTCAGATCGTTAGTAGGTAAGTATGAAGATGTTGGTCTTTAGAAGATTTCCCCCTAGAAAAAAGGTAGGTAACTATGAGGACTGGGGTAGGAAGTCAGTTATTGTGTTAGTCAGTCAGGGAGTCAGTCAGTGTTAGTCTGTTAGTCATGTTAAATAATGATGTCCAGCTATTAGGTAATTTTTAGTTTAGTCTCGTTCTAATTCGGTCACGGATATGTTACTACCCTTGACCAGTAAGATATTTGCCCCTAAAAAGTGTAACCAGTCAATAAAATTGTTGTGTTGTTTTGTTAATTCATTGATTTTTTTATGTAAATCACTGGTGGAGGATTAAGGCCGCCTATTATGAACAGTAAACTAATAATTAGGAATAGTCAAATAATAAAGTAAACGTCAAGAAAATAAAAAGTTTTTATTGTAAACTTACTCTACATAATTAATAATACCAATATTTAGACAATAATAATTCGTAATATCACAATCGGCGTCAGGAAGCACGTCCATGTCTGTACATTACCTGTGTAGGTATACAATTTGATTTTTATCACAGTTTAATTAAGATAAATTCTATTCAAACTTTTTTAGTACTGAACGATTCGTGAGTGTCTGAATTCCGTTCCGAGTCGGAACCGCGCTCTCGTCGGCGACCTCGGAATGGTCCGAAACTAGTCGGGCGAATCCGACAATTAAAATACGTGAGGTAAGCCGTGATATACTCGTAAAATCTATTCAAACTTCTTAATTTTTATACGTAATTTACTAAAGCGCAATTAAGTACCTCCCATGTGAACACGAGAACTTATAGTTCTATTGACATGGATCATATTTTGTCGTCCAAACCAACAGTGTAGTTGATCCGTGCGACACTGCAACCGCAACGAAATCATCAGCTACGACAGAGTCTGTAGCAACGACGGGTTTATATGTCTTCGCATCGCAACGACATAATTATTTTTGTTTTAACGACAACGCAGCTTCAAGAAATTTTAACGACACTTTTAACATGTAACCACTGCAAGCCGACTTTTTTGTCGTTGCGTTGCGTTGCGTCGATGTCCTGTGGTTTTGGTAGGTACATTTGAATAGATGGCACTAAGTTGTACAAAAGTATTGTGCTAAATATTTGTTTTTAAATGTCATCATGGTGTGATATAATGCGATGATATATACATTATTAATGGGTACATATTAATTTTTACCAAATTTTAACACAAAATATAATTAAGTATGAACATTTTAGTTGATACGACATGGGTAGGTAGATGAAATGATTTGTAAAATCAGCATATTAATTTAAAAATTATTAAACAAATAATTTGAACAAAAATTGAATAAGTTTGTGTTATAATAAAATTTAGCACAATATTTCATTCACATAATTATTAATGTAGGATCATTATGAATAAATAATAAGACAAATAAAAGAAACATTAATAATATTCATTCAGATATTCATCAAGCTACGTTATAAAAAATTTTGTTAACCAAAATTACCAATAAAGTTTAAACTACTACTCAATTACGCTCAAAAATAATTTCGCCATGTATCAGCGGTGAGTGTAATCTGTGGACTGTGGGATTACAGATTTTGCTGTACGGTACAAGTACATAAGTAGTAGGTAGGTACCTATCACTTGACATCACAGGACTATTCGAGTTTGCAATCGACTAATACCAGATGTTTTAAATTATATGTATAGTACAGTTAATGTATCGACAATGTTGACCACAACCTTCTGCAACATAGACAGAAACACTATAGACGACTCATTCTGGTTTTCATAATAAAATAAGAAATGTTATAATTTTTTCACATTATAAGACATTGATATAAGCTAAGTAACGCTGAACCGAAGCTTTGGACAAATTTAAAGTCGACACACAGAAAACATTTAAAACTCATTATTCAGTAGCTTATAATTATGTTGGCAAAAGTTGCTTCAAACAACGGACACGCAAACTAGACAAAAAAATATTATAATTTTATTTTACTTTCCATTAAGCTCACTGTCCTTTCCAGTTGAAGAAGAATATAATTCGTCTATAGGTTTCTTCTACGGTCTACAATCTGCTAATTTCCTTTCCAGTCTCGACATCTCTCCTATCTTTCCTCTTCACCTTCTGCCTGCCATCCTTTAGAAGCGCGTAGATCTCTTCCACGGTCCGGTCTTTCGTCTCCGGAACGTAGAGAACGGTGTACAAGGTGCCGAGGAAGCAGACTACGGAGAAGAGAATGAAGACCCAATGGATGCCAAGCAGTTTGAGAAGTGGGTCGTATGCTTTTGTCTGGAGAAAGTCGCTGAGCGCGTCCACGCTGCTGACGAATGACGTCACCATACCACGGTGCTGGAAAACGAATAATATTTATTTTATTTTAAACAAAAAAACCGACTTCAATTAAATAAAAAGTGAGATTGTCAGATCTCAGAAGGATTCATCCTTGGGACAAATTTTGTTTGGACCTTCCCTGCTCATAGTGATTGTGTGTAAAGTACTAAGGACGATATATAAATCACCCCAGGTCCGTACTATGGAAGGTCGTTCGATGTAAGGTACATAGGTAAAGGTGTAGGTTTTCCGGTATAGAGTTCTGTTATCACTGTATCAGATATTGCAGTTCGTTTGATAATGATTTTATTATCTTCGAAGGTGTTTATTTTCACTTATTTTATGTCAATTGCCGAGAACGAGTCGAGCCACTTAGTAGGTGGTCAAGGACTTGGACACATTACAATGGATTTGTCCAAAATAACGCCCGATAGCAATTTGAAATCACTCACTTGGAAAGTAAACAGCTCGGACGTGATGACGTACGGCACGGGCTGGTAGCCGGCGGCGTCGGAGAAGATGCAGAGGCACATGGCGAGCACCGGCAGCCAGCCCGGCAGCCACACCGCCAGGGACGTCACGTAGAACCACATGCCCAGCGCCAGCATCGACAGCCCGGTGGCCAGGGAGGTACCCGCGAGCAGCCACTGGAAACAACACGTATACCATTACCACGGAAGGTCATAACAGAAAGGGGATATGCGTGTAATCCAATCCCTCGAGGTAAAATGATTCCCGACCGTATTAGAGTGACTACTGGTAACGACTAACCAAATACGCGACAAAAGTCATCCATGCAACCCCGTCAGTTGCCTCTTAACATAAAAAAAAAATTGGTTCTAATTTATGTTAACCTATTTTTCGAGTAGTATACTTTCTGCATGTAATGATTTAGTAAAGTTAAATTAAAATAAGTTTGAATTGAATACCGCACGTTGTACCTATTTGACGGTAATATTTTAATCGATGACATCGATGTCTTAAAGTTTGTTGTTTGAGGTGAAAATCCCTCTTCGTGCGTATAAAACGATCCCTGGGATCACAATATTACCCCATCCCAAAATAAATACATTTAATAATTCTGTCCTATTTTGTCAAGACCAACTTACCTTCCTCCCAGTCTTCTCCACAATACAGCTAGCGACAATGGACCCCAGCAGCTGTATGGCTCCGACGACGATGGTCTGCTTGTTGGGGCTGAGATGCAGGCTGATGGACTCGGCCGCCTGCTCGAAGATGGAACCAGCATACATCAGCACCACCAGGTAGCCGCATGTCTCCTGAGACAGCATCACGTTCAGGGATATCCTGAATGCTTTGAACGTGGTCTTATCTTGCACTGGAAGGATAAAGAGATTGAGGGTGAATCTTAAGGCTCTACTTCTGAAAGGTTGACAGACTGAAGGTGAAAGTTGTTCTCTTGTTGTGTTGTTGTTGTTCTTAAAATTAGCACAAAACTTTGCCAGTAAATAGATTTATCTATAACCATGGTGTATTCGCCGACTTTGTACTTAATTCATAAGCCCATGGACCATGGTGCCGGTTTTTAAATAGGAAGGTACATCGAAAAACCACAAAAAGATTGTTGTTGTGGTTTTATACTAGCGCTGAAATTTAATATCAGTAAAGCGGTCAAACAATTGCAGCAGTAATGACGATTGTCGTTGTAAAAATTGTCAAGGAAAACTAGGTAAACTATACAAAATAGAGGACGCAAAAATACGTCGAGAATGTAATTTATGCGTAAATAACATACGGCTGGTGTCACGTCTCCCCGAACTTGACCGAACATGACAAATTTCAACTAATGCAGTATTGCTGTGCAGAGGTTTCTAATATGTATAGTATACACACTCAAGTCTCATGCTTTTATGCCCATTGACTGATTCAGGCTATGCGTTGCCTGCGAATTCAGTATTAGGATATACAGTACCTATGGATCTCCACGAGGCTTTTTGGACGGAATTTGCGTATTCCTCTTCTCTCTCCATCTGCTGGATCTCCTCTTCAAGATATTTATCATCTGTTGAGGTGTTCCGGAGCCACGCTAGAGCCAACCTGGCTTCCTGCAAATAAGATGAAATATAGTTTAATTTATTTATTGTTATTGGCTGGCATGCCAAAAAGGAAAGGTGTAACTTCGCTTCAATATAAATACTGTAGATTTCCTGAGTATTTTTAATGTGTTTAATAAGGTTTGAATATTGAAATTCCAAACAAAAGGGCCTGAGTGCGAATCATGCACGCAGCTATAATATTCATAAATTATATGCGTATTAGAAATTAAATATCACTTGCTTCGGTGAAAGAAAACATCGCGAGGAACCTGGTGGCTGTCCGATTGTTTGTAGGTTATTTACATAAAAAACCTGAGGCTAATCAAAATAAGGCCCAGGAGATAACAATGAACAATGTAATTTATATAGTGTTTTATTAAGTTATTATTCCTACAGATAATGAAGTAGATGTAGGTGTCTATATCAATATTAATAACTGTACCAACGTCGTGACTGCGCACGTGCAGACTGAAACCACAAACGGATCCTTGGCTCGACTCGCTACCTAACGATAGGTAGAACAACT
This sequence comes from Ochlodes sylvanus, assembly GCA_905404295.2. Taxonomy (NCBI): domain Eukaryota; kingdom Metazoa; phylum Arthropoda; class Insecta; order Lepidoptera; family Hesperiidae; genus Ochlodes; species Ochlodes sylvanus. The sequence goes on from FR990149.1 coordinate 5,213,131, forward strand.
TAGAAAAATTTCAAATACTGAGACCGTTTGTGCTTCTACCAACGATTTAATGTCCGTGTCATCTACCCTAAGGTTGTCATTGCTGCAGTAGCGATTGAGACTGCCTATTGTATTCGTAATAATTTACACTGTTCTGTAGTTATACATTTCTTAGATATTGTATTGGTTAATATACAATCTAATTTCGATCCTCTGCAATGAATTAATTCAGGCCATTAGAACCAGAGTAGCCTAAAACGTTTTTGATAGCAACAAAGCGGTCACATATAAAATAAAATATAATATAAAAAGTGTAGCATTGTTGTGTAAGGACTATCGTTTTTAAAATGTTTTACGTACAAGGGCATTGATAGAATGCTTGTTACTTAGCTTTTTATTACAGCAATTAATAATGATAATTTTAACTAGAACATTGCGTAGTTAAATATTATTCAGTCACTTCGATTGTATCTACATTACACATAAGTTATTATGAATTATACATGACATAAGGAAGGCGGTTTCATCTGGATCGTATGAGGATACCAGCCATTCCGGTTTGAAGTTGTCATGCTAAACTGGAATTTATATAAAAAAATCCTCATATTTCAAAACTATGTCCGGATTTTTTAATTGTATAATTAATTCCTAGCGCAGTTTCTAGGTACACGTTTTCTAGGAATAGAGGCGCACCTAGACAGAAATGATGAATGAATGATCTTTATACATAGTACATACTTTTTTATGAGAATATAAGAGCAGACGAATCACTTGATGGTAAGTGTTGGTCATGGACAACTACATCATCGATTCGTTGACAAAAATGAAGCGGGGTCCTGCACTTATTGCCTCAATAAGATGCAGCCGAAATACGTAAAACATTTCATAGTCGATTTTAAAAGTAGGTACCACTCGGTAGTCTAGGCTCATAAAAAACACTAAGCAAGAATAGGTACCATCGCGATTAAACTTGGCGGTACTGCATGACATTATTACATAAATTACGGGTTACGATTCTGTCCAGTACACAATTTGTCCAGTCCAGAATCTACCCAAATAAAAATCAGCCCGATCCTGAATCCGCCCAATTCAGATCTGTCCAATCAAGAATCGGCCCAATTCTGAATCAGTCTCATCTCAAATCCTGCAAATTCAGATCTGTCCAATCAAGAATCCGTCCAACTCAGTCTGCCCAATCCAGAATCTGACCAATTCAAAATCTGTCCAATCCAATACCTTATACCGAAGGTTCGCGACTCACCTGTATCTTCCCCTGTTTGATGAGGAACACTGGGGTCTCCGGCATGGCGAGGAACGCGAACATGTGCACCACAGGGACCGCAGTGCAGATCCACATGACGGTGGCGAAGGACAGCGTGTCTCCCGCTACGTACACCACCAGGTAACCCAGGTTCTGGGATAGGATGAACAGGGAGCCAAGCGCGCCGCGGATCTTGTCTGATGCTATCTGCAAGAAGGGTTTAAACGGGGTCGATTTATACTAGTGCAGAGTCTAGTAACTTTTTTAGAGGCGACCATCTTAGTCCTCAAAGGTAGCAACTCATCTGTGAACATATGTATATATGTAACGTAAAACGAGCTGTCGATTCAACAGCCGCCCAAATCAACTGTGACCGAAATAAGACTTACATCGGGACTAGGGTGGTTTTATTTATTCAGTGTCCTAAATGACCCACCTCCTTCAAGTAGAGTGGTGTGACGACGTAGCAGCCGGCGCAGGCCAGCCCCGCCACCGCCCGGGACGAGATCAGGGCCCACGGCTCCAGGGAGAACAGCGTTATCACCCAACTGATCTGAGGAACACACATCATCGTCATTGCAACCCATAACTGTCCCACTGGTGGGTTTAGATCTTTTCTCATAATGTGAGGCGTACAGGCAATAATCTACCACGCTGATCAAATGCGGATTAGCGAACTTCACGTCACTGGCGGGCTTTGAGAACATTATGGAGAAATCTCAGGTGTGCAAGTTTCCTTACGATGCATTACTTCACCGAAGCAAGTGATATTTAATTTCTAATACGCACATAATTTTTGAATATTAGAGATACGTGCGCAGGATTTAAACCCGGGCCCCCCGGTTCCGGCGGCCAACGTTCAATGACTCGGCTACCACTGTTCACATCATCATCGAATAATTATCGAAGATGACCAAATAGATCGTTTCCATACCTACTCGTACCTAATCGCGCGTACTCTGCCTTTCTCGCCAAATATAAACAAGGTAACTGATACAATTATGTCATTTCCATTGTACATAACAAACATTTTATATCTTTGCAAGTCAACGCATTGCATAATTTTAAGTACCTCGACGTCAAACGCGGTTACTGGTATATTATGTAGGTACCTACGTTTCCATATAATTATACCGAGTAACTGATAATGGTATAAAGCTTAGCGTTAGGCGGGACTTGCGCGCTCGTACAAGAATTCACGTTCACCACAGTAATTGGAATTTGTAGCGGAAATATTTTTTTGTTATAATTAATCTGGATGGAGAGGAAAACTTCATTCATGTGTGTTCATGCCACTTGAAGACAGGGAAATTTATTTTGTTTTTAAAAGATGTGCCGAGGCGTTTCTTTCGCTGTTTTTCTTCCTCTTTTATATTTACTTACTGATTCCTCAAATCCGTGTTACAAGGTAATTACTAATTACTGTACACTGACAGAAGCGTTGGCTTCAAACCGAAGATAATTCTGTGGGTTTGTAGGTTAAAGCCAAACTTAAATCGAGGCCAGTAATATAAATAGCAGTTAATCTATCGTAATCCATCAGTTAGTATTGTATCGACGCGTTCTGTAGTCGGAAAAGAGCATAGACCCATGGATGCCACCTATCGCACTCACACAAGAAAAGAAACAACTTACGCCAAGGACACGATAAAACGAGACAGAATGATATGATGTTTTGTCCCACAGCGCGTGCCGCTATTTTCAAGGAAAGCACAGAGTTGCGCACCAGCAAATTTGACAGCTGATGTCGAATTTTTCTTGTGCACGTGCAATTGTACTTTCTCGTGCTATCACATGTTGGCCACGCTCATCAGATGTATGTCTATATCCTCTCTGTCTACGATGGGTTCAATTGAACCGTCGCATAGAGCCGGTCGGCCCAGATCCGAGAATTATTAATCTGCTGGTACGGGTTGATTGAATCTGGTGCAGTCTCGACTCTCGACTCTCTAATGAAGTTGTAGAGCGTTTACAAAACAGAATGATTAGTTTGTAAGCGTCACTCATAGAATATTTATAATTATGTATCTTGTTATATGTGTTATTTTGTATAAGTTTGTGGAAAAGTTTACAAAATAATTAACAATATTTGGCCTGGTTATCAAATTTCCGTTTCACAGGGATACGGAAACAGGACCCTTCAAATGCTTCGAACCCTTCATGTCTTAGAACAGTATCAGAAACTTACCACCAACATGAGCGATGTCAGTAATGTGGTGATCTTCCTGCCCCATCGGTCAGCCAGGTCGCCCACCAGGAAGCCGCAGAAGATCGGTGGGATGAAGGTTACGGACGCCATCCAGGATATGGTTTCGTCGGAGATGGGCGCTGACGACGGGCCGTCTTCTGCTTGCAGAATGGGAGTCATGGGAGACTGCCATCCCATGAGCATTCCGAAGTTCAGTACTGGGATGGTTACTGCGAACGATAATTAAAGGTTAATGTAGCTCGGTAGTACGGAGTCCAATTCCAGGGTCTGAAACTATCCATACCAGCAGATCAAGTGTGAAGAGAGCAGACAGATCGAAAGAGTGACACCGCACATTTGCTTTAAATTTTTTAATATCCGTATGATCAGTGGGTATCATCAGTAGGGATTATTAAATCTTACACTTGGCGTAGTAGACCTTTAGATTCAATTCTGAAAGAAATACAAGGACACCGAAGTGACTCAGCCATGTGTAGGTACAATCACTTTTGGAATCAATAATAACATTTATTATTGTTTTGAATATACCGATGTATGTCGGTATTTAGATTCACTTTATCCATATTTACTCAGCTTTAACTTCAATTACGCCATGTGTTTCGTTCAAAGAATAAACTGGAATTAACCCACATATTTCTCTTTTAGAATTGAAGTGGCATAACTAAAATTTTATAGATGGAACGACGTATAAACATTGGAGATAAACGATGGAACGACGCATTAACTTTGTAGGTAATTAATTTGTTGTAAATGTTTATGAATCGTTCCATGTATAAAAGTAATTTTCTTAAAATTTGACGACTTTGTTTATAAGTCTTTGTTTGTTTGTCTTTGTTTTTGTTTTTATTTTTAATTTATGCGACAATATATTATTATTTTATTCATCCTTTGTTGAAATTCCGCCAAAGTTATGAGATCTACCTATCAATTTTCAACAAAATGATATGGTTCATCATTTTGTCATTTTTTTCAGTTAGGTTAATTGAACTACTTCGCGGAATTTCACAAGGTTGATAACCGAATACTAATAAGAAGTGCAAACTGTCTGTTTATACATCTCAGAAAACACAAGAGGTAATTGTTATGACTTGATAAATTGATAGCGAGCTACAAACAGCTTTAACTGATTTATGGTCCACTACTGAGTACGGGTCTCTCCTCATACCTGAGGAGGCCTAGAGCATACTCTACCACGCTGCTCCAGTGCGGATTGGTGGAGGGATTTATGGCAAATCCATGTGTATTTTAAATGCCACAAGCCTCCGACATGGCTTAACGACTGCTAATCTAATGATAACAGGCGGGACCAGCGGCTTTACGTGCCCTCTGGAGTACGGAAGAGATTAAGAATTTTTTCTACTAGCGGTCACTCATCTAACTACCGACCGCGTCAGCTGTTAATACTTGGTCGTGCATGTTGGATCGACGCAAGTGCTTCGTAAACTTTAACGCTAATATAAAATTCTAAACTAACTAGTCAAATATTTACCCCACTGTTTACCGAAACTGTCAACTGTCAAGATCGCCGTATCATCACTTTTATCATAATTTTGCACAATGTTTGAACATATCAGAATGAGATCAGAGACTCATGTTCCTTATCAGCTATTCTACCTAGTGTAATGAGAAGCATTTAGATATCGGTAATAATTATTAAAATATGCTTCGTAACATAATAATAACACCTTGATGAGCCTATTTGGTGGCCTACCTAGCGAGCGGTCTTAGTTAAGATTCCGGTCGGGCGGGACAGAAATTAACGTGACGGATAATATTATTTCATTTTTTTTATTTGTTCTCGGGTTGTGTGTGTTCTTGAAGACATTTGGGGGGGGTGGGGGTCGAATCTTATTGAAGGGTAGGAGTAAGATAGTGTTAACGGTTATTTATTAATTTAGGATGTCATAACCAATATACATTTCTAATCAATCATAAATTAATCAAACTAATCAACCTAATTCAATTTGGATTATAAGGTTTTGATGACATCTGAATATTTTTTGACCATAATAATACGTCCTATTTTCATGTCCTATAAACTTTGCTCTTGTCAACCTTAGTACGTTATTCTTTAGCACACAAAAACTGAATAAAATAATGTCACCGTCGGTCTTTGTGTATCCCTGTGTACAACTGTACACCCTTAACAGGTTTGTTTACATGTTACCGCGATCGACAGATAATGATCCGATGGATTTCCGTGCGAGCTGGTCGTAACCGACCGCAGTCAGTTCGTCGTGTGACTGCCATTGTCGGTAATTATACCGACGCGGCGACGGCTAATCAAGTAGCCGCAAGGACGGATTTGAGATTGTTTTTATTAGTTGTGGCATTCTAGTGACATTGGTTCGATATTAGTAAGATCGGCTTGCGGAAGACATTAAATTAAATGGCACATATTTTTAACTTATTTCGAGGAAAACTTTGGTAAAGAGATCTAGGAAGTCCTCATTACCGTTTTTACGTTATATTTATTAAGTTATAGACGTATGAAGTATGTGCCTCTATGTTCATTTTCTTTGTAACGCATTCGCGTAAATATCTGCTTATAATTGATATTACGTTCAGAATCCTGAATCCCCCGAGTCTTGCCGAAGGTACTGCCTATCAAACCACAAAGCTTTTTATCACCGGAGAGAAACTATAACGTACAATGGTTTAAATCCTTATGAATAACATAAGTACCTAGTTCTCACAACCTCCAATGCCGTAGTAGAAGTAGGTAATGGCCTTAGTCCGTAAACGCTTAACATAACTGCCTAAAGGAGTGCGCACATTACAACGACTCCACGACCGACAGACGCCAACGCGACTAAAACCTTGACAAAGCTAACATTCAATTATGAGCCTTATATCTTTGAAGGTAAGGTTGATTTTCGAACTTATACTTAAAAGCCCTGTACGGTTCGCCCTACACCCATAGCCGTTCCGTTTCGAGACCAACGCGTCGACGTTGCGTTGACGACTCACCGTAGACGAGTAGTCCACGCGTCGACCGACACAATGACGTAATGTACCTAGAACGGAACGTCGGAGTTGAAACGGAGTGGAGACGGAGTCGAGTTGACGTCGATGAAGCGTTGATCGCGGAACGGAACGTCGGAGTTGAAACGGAGTGGAGTCGGAGTGGAGTTGACGTCGAGTTGGTGTAATGTGCGCACTCCTTAATACGGACTAAATAATGCGTTTTTAATAATTTATGATAGGAAGCGGGCATGCAGCACCACCCTTCCACTTCCACCCATAACAACTGTCACCGACACAGAATAAGACTCAAATCGGGACTAATAGGATGGTTAGTCGGTTAGCTAACGGTGTTAGAACGTTATATAGTTGGTTAGTTCGTTAGCTATGAGGACTAGGACAACTTTTACACGGTAGAAATATACGAGTATGTAAATATTTTATTTTAAACTATAACTATTTTGTGAGGGCTAAAACAAAAATAACGTCATGTTTATTCGAAATGGAAATTGCACTATACACAGGGAGATTTGTGTACCGAATATATGCATTCTGTACCACGTGATCATCACGGCTTACAGCACACGTCAACAGCGAAGTAGGGTTAGTTAGGAATTAGGATACGGTGCGGTACGGTAGGGTATGGAAGCGTACGCTACCATAGACCATAGTCCATACGGTACGGTACGGGTCAGTAGAGTATGATACGGTACAGTACGTTATAAAGGAACAGAGATGAAAACTATAATTAAACAAACTAATTGTGTCGTGGGATACCAGGTAGGAACGAAGTTCCTTCGGCTAATGAAGGCAACAACGGCGAACGAAAAGAAAGAGGGAGAAAGAGAAAGGTATTATACACTACTCGCTTGTGTATGCGACTGTCGCGCCTGCGCACGTCTCATTTAACGCTTTTATTCCACGCTCACATTTTTTCCACGCTTACGGTTTTACTAACACATATTTTTCAGTTCGGTCGCGCAGCAAAATCCCTATCCCCTCCAAGCCTGCCTTAAGGAACTTCGTTCCAATTACGTAATTTAATTATTTTCGCAAAACTATTTGAATACCAAAAGGTAAAAGGTAAAGGTAAAGGTACCCACTGACAATATTTTCTGGGGATTATAAACTCAGTATTAATAATATGGGTAAAGGAATAATGAAAATTAAATTATAATTTACCAAAAAGGAAAGTTAACCGCGGAATTCAACGTACTTATACAGGGGAAACCCGTTCTAAGATGCCGTGGATATTGCAATGACTCATCTACCCGTTTTATCCCGCGTCGAATTCATTCGCACCTGGGTCTCTTCTGAGAAATGACAAAAATGCTGGCTTAGGCAGACACAGCCTAACGATCTCCTTCGTTGATAGCGGAGTTTAGACCGAAAGGTCGTGCGGAGCGCGCAGGGGGAAGCACGTTCCCCGAATTCTAATAGCATTTGGGGAAGAGCCCGAAGAGCGTTCAGACTAAGACACGTTAAAATTACTAGCACTTAACTGCCATTACGAGCTCTTAACTTTCATGGATAAAAGGTGACAATAGTAAGCAAAATTTCAGGTTAGGTTAATTTGTTAAGTTGTAAGTGTTATGGTTTCCTAAATATCCTGCGGGCGAGGCAGAAATTTTAATGATGACTTTAAATTTTCGATCTACATAGGTGAGTGTGTCCTTATCTTGTAACACACAAGGCATCCAATTCCATGGCATCCACGTCACAGGGAATCCTAGTGTGGGGCTATGAGTGTGTGGCGTTGTATTTATTTATTTAATTATATTACTATATTTACACGATGTCAAGTTTTTTTCTGAGATCAAAGATGGTGGAAAACTGTAAGCTATTACACTGTGGCGTACTTGTAAAAATACGGGTTTTTTTGCCTGAGTAATTTAATACCGGTGTTAAAAATGCAACGACCTTTTATATCTTGGCAGTGGTATTATACGAGAGTCTAATCTCTGCTCCTGGTGCACGTAACATTTTGTACGAAAAATAAAGTATATAATTAATTATATTGAGAACGGAGAAAGTTTATGTATTTTTGGAGCTTCTAGCAAAAATTAACAGTTTATAATAATTGTAGAATTAATCGTAACTCTTTACACTTTTAAACTAAGTAGAAAAATATAATATCATTTTACTATTAAAACGAAGATAAACTTCCTACCAATCTAAATGGCGTTTCGTGGCTAACAGAGTTGCCGTTCTCTGATTGTAGTATTTATGTCAATGTGTACCAATAAACTTCGATACTTAGCGTGATTTGGTAGGTAAAACAGCGGCGCCTTCTCTTAGCGAACGGCAAAAACTTGCCACTATTCAAGTGTTCATTTAATGGATCTTGCCAAACGATTCATTACAAGAGAAAGTTCTCAAAGTTCCTTAGTATTCAATGAAGGTGTTTAGGGTTCATTCTATCCATGCATAACTAGATCGCGCATGCACGAATTACGTGAAAAAGTGACGATGTCTCTGCTGACGGAAAATCAAATAGGGTTGTCAACACGGTTTTAAATATTTGCTGCTTAAAATTTCAAAATAATTTTATGCACAGCGACGTGTTTCGGGTTTGATGTTCGGTTGGATCTGACATTGATGTTAAAGATAAATGTTTGTTTTTTGGGTCGCAGATATTTATAAGCGCGGAGGGTGTGAATATTTATATACCTACTTACTTTAAAAAAAAGTTTTATTAACAAATACAAGAATAAATAAATTGTTAACACACAATTATTTATTTATCTATTCAGCATTCTTGCATCTAACATTACATACGACATAAAACACCTTCTATTACCCGATGGTTTAACGACTTTGTGTTTGCTCAGTGCATTTCCTCTAACGTCTGTGTTAACAAATTAAATTGTCATGATTTATCGCAGTCAATAAATGTAATTATATGCGGATAAGTTTCCTATAAGAATAATTTATTATATAGAAGTACACAAATTATTATTAGTACCTACCCACAATACTTAGGTAGGTAATGTTCATTAGGATACCGGTCGGTGCGGTGGTCTTTCTTCGTAATTCGTTAACGTGTTAGTTTATTGTTTAACTCATAAGTATTCTAATCCAGACTCAAGTTTGTGAAGTCGTGACTAACTGTGGCCTTTTGATAACCTTCTAATGATCGGGCCGCGCGTCACCGAAACTTCCTGATTTATTGCGCACCCGATCTTGCTTCGCTCTGAGACATTTGTTAAGATTGCCAATTGTACTCGCAGCAAAATACTCAATTTTTGGTTAACAAATTATATCCGCAGAAAAATATTGAATTGTTATGTTAACAAATTGTACTCGCAGCAAAATATTGGATTGTTATGTTAACAAATTGTACCCGCGCAAAATACTGAGTTTGTGGTTCATAAATAATACCCGCAGAAAAATATTGGATTGTTAAGTTAACAAATTGTACTCGCAGCAAAATATTACATTGTTACGTTAGCAATTGTACCCGTAGCAAAATATTGGATTGTTACGTTAACAAATTGTATTCACAACAAAATTGTTATTAATTTTTAATAAGTACGTGTACACTAAATTAATTATTTTAGGCGTTGATATAATTTTTTACAGGAACTCTCTTAACTTAATCTCTTAACGGAACTTCCTTACTGGGTGTTATCTCTTATCCCACTTGAATAGATCCATTATGTTGAACCTTTATACAATCTGTGTCCCCTAATTTTAAGTTTCTTAACCCCGGTGGTTATCGCTGATTCTGTTTCAGATAGACCAAAACTCCATAAAAAATGTTTGAGTGACAAAAAATTCTTGAAAGTTTCCGTGATTCCGTCGATCTCGGTTATGTTATCGTAAGATGCATTGTCAGACTTCGAGTGACTTACTAAATTTCGATACTTAGGTTGGCTACTAACCCGTTCACAAATCCGCACCGGAGCAGCGTGGTGGAGTATGCCCTAGACCTCTAGGCCTCATTGCCATCAGTGGGTTAAAGCCAATAGCTTGAATTTTATATTTAGAGTTTAGCACATTGACATAGTAATAATAAATCAATGGTTTAGCATTTGAGAATTTTGAGATTTCGAATGCCTCTTCCCCTAAAGGTATGACGTAATTTATACATGCCCAATCCTGGTTGCTATGGCTAAATTGCCCCGAACAAAGGCACTGTAATAATATAATGCCATTTATAAAATTATGTATAATTTTTATATAACATACTTAATATTTTATCTTAACTATAAATAACGTGGAAGCAATCAGCGTCTGAGTATTTCCGCGTAATCGAGATTCATTTTATAATTTGTTGAAGTGTATTTATATTAAGTAAGTATATTATTATAAATTGATATGAACGATTTTTGCATTTGTAGCATTGAAGCAGGATTGACAATTTTATTATTATAATGATTTAAACTATGTAATTTTTTTACGTGGAAATGTACAGTACTTCAACAGGCAGCAAAGCCTAGAGTGTGTCCGGGGTAGTATCACTAGTATCTACTACCATCCGCCACGGTACCTAGTATTATTTCCACCATAATTATATTTGATTAACAGCAATTGTGTTTCGGTTGGAAAGGTGTGGATCCGGTTAAATTTTTTTAGGGGATACTTGAGGGTAGAAACACATCTATCACCGAATTAGAGCGAGACTCTTGCTGACAACTACTAGCTGGACTATTACCAACAACAACTAACAGTTCTTGCCCCAGTCCTTGTACTAACCAACTAACCTTCTAACATCGTCTGGACGTGGACTAAGCATCCTAGCCCCGATTTGAGGCTTAAAATAACACTCAAATGGGGACTAGGACGGTTAGTCCTGTTAGCAGACGGTGTTAGAACATTAGTTGGTTAGTTTTGGTTATGCTTTTTATTTATCATAATTTAGCGGGCAAACGAGCAGGGAATGATTTAACTAAATGGTAACCTAAGTTATCACCGTAGTATTACTAACACGTACAGCGCGATTTGGGGACATACCACGTAGAACTCTCACATGATGCGTAGACAAAAAAGTGTTCATGCGCCTGGTGCGGAAGGCACTTAAATATCATTCAGATAAGACCTAATGATTGACCTAATAACGCACTAGAATAAAGTAACCTTTGGATCAAGATGACCGCATAACGTACTGATTTAAAATATTATGACATAGACCACGCACCGGAGGTATGACGTAGGTAACAATAGAGGCTAGAGTAACATAATATTGTACTTTCTAGTCGGACATCCATTCATTTTATGAAGCGGAAGATTAAAAACATCTTTTCTTCCGTGCTTGGATGCCATAAATCTCCGATGAGGTTTGGTACATTGCGGAAATCCTCCGACATGGCTCAACGACTGCTATCTAACGGTAACAATTGGGAGGCTTTAAGTGCCATCCATAGCACAGAGGCGAAATGTAATGCCCTAACTGAACTAAACGATTCCATCCGCACACTCCGTCAAAATGTGTCGAACGTCAACTCTTCTACATTCCACCCATGGTAATTTATTTGGTACAGCCAACGATGTTATATAGTGGACACGGACACGAATATTTCCGTTTCATTAATCATCAACGAGACTGCGATCGTCATTAATTTAAATTCGCGAGCCCGGTCCGGTATACGAATCTTTCCACACAGACGCACTGGAACCGGTCGCCAGCCTCGTATTTATAAACATGTACAGACAGATGACGCTACATTTCCTCCTACCTTTCTATTTAGACGCTGGTACTATTGCTAACGAATTTTTCAATACCCGCCCTCGCTTCTGGATAGTTTTCAAATTCAAATCCTTACTAATATTATAAATGTGAAAGTAACTCTGTCTGTCTGTTACCTTTTCACGCAAAAACTACCGAATGGATTTTGCTGAAACTTTACAATAATATAGCTTATACATCAGATTAGCAAATAGGCTATAAATAATAAAGATATAGTGTGAATTATCCAAAATATATAACTTATCCTACTAATATGGACGTATGAATGTCTGTTTTAATCTTTCACGCGAAAACTACCGAATGGATTTTATTGAAACTTTATAATAATATAGCTTATACATCAGAATAACATATAGGCTATAATTTATAAAGAAATAGTGTGAATTATCGAAAGTTTCCCGAAGCGAAGCGAGGGCGGGTCACTAGTGAAATATAAAATCGTTTATTTACTGATACACTTTTGCGCGTTATTGTTTTAATTCTACTGACGACGTTTCGAAAGGTGCAGTTTCGAATGTTGCTAGAAGAAACGGCGAAAGAACTTTTTGTGTGAGTCAATGTTTCCACGACTTTCTTTAAATTGACGTAATAACATCTCTTTTATTTGTGAACTGATTGTAGGCAAAATGCCTCATCTCGATTTTGTTCACTTATAGAACCAGTTACACATTTTTTATCGTCATATCTAACTATGATGAGGCTCGTTTCAAGATAACTGCACATGTCACTTCACTGTGCATGCTTGTATATTATGAGACAGACATTATAAACATTCAGGACTGGAAATCTGGAACTGGTTACCGTCGTCGGCGTGTGAGAGTTTAAAGACAGATAGGCTTCTAAATCAAAAAGATGGTGGGAGGAAGTTATATAAGAAAAGCAGAAACCCAATACGCAAGACGTTGCTATTTCAATAGTGGTCATTTCTGTAATCTAGAAAGACTAGACGCGATGCTGTTATTAGAAAACTGGTCGGGCGGCATTTCCCTACTTGCCGTTTCCCCCGCGGACTGTGAACTTACTGCGGGTAATTAGGTTCTTGTCAAGAATATCCCAGACTTTATTCTCTGTTATATGATAATATGTACTAGTAACTCGTTCTCGCTTCGCTTCGGGAGACTTATTCCTTGCGTTTGTTTAGTTATGTATTTTGGATAGTTCACTATATCTTAATGCCTATATGTTGTTCTGATGTGTAAGCTATATTGTTGTAAAGTTTCATCAAAATTAATTCAGTACTTTTTGCGTGAAAGAGGAACATACATACATCCATACATCCTTACATCCTCACAAACTTTCGCATTTATAATATTAGTAGGATTTAGTAAGATCTAAAATATGGTCATAAGCAGTTTTAGCTTAGTTTGAACGTGGGACTCCCGAATCCTGCACGCACCTCTAATAAAAAATGTGTCTATTAGAATTAAATCATCACTAGTATACATGTTATTGATATTTTCTAGAATATGGTGTAAATCCCAAGTAAAAAATAAATGTGTTGTGTTTATAGGGAAAGGTTACAAGATTAATAGGTAAATTATTATTTTACTTACTAGTAAACCCGCCCTCGCTTCGCTTCGGGAAAACCAATTTACACAAAACTTTAATATATTATACATATAAACTTTCCTCTTGAATCATTATATCTATTAAAAAAACCGCATCAAAATCCGTTGCGTAGTTTTAAAGATCTAAGCATACATAGGGACAGAGAAAGCGACTTTGTTTTAAACTATGTAGTGATTTTGACATCGTTTAATGGTTAGTTAATTTAGAACGAATTGTCGTTCACGTCTTTCTAGATTGGTACAAGTTAAGATATTTTAGAAAACGTGACAAGGTATAAATATTTTATTATTGCTCGTGACTGTACAATAAGAAATAACAATTTTAAACTCACCCATTAAAGCCATAAAAAATTGGTTGGCGATACCGCCATTTTGGATCCTCGCGAGCCATCGCAGCGGAAACTGATTGAGCATACTGCGTCACTTCCGGTCTGGTCTCTACTGAGGATCAGAGGCCTAGGACACTCATTCTTGGTCCTCTGAGATTCGATGATTCTGCAAATAAAAAAATACAAATAACTTCTGTACCAGACCTCGCTTTGCCTTGAAACTTGTTATATCGTTTCCAAATATTAAATATTCCCATTTTTGCAACATTTTTCATTGATGCTCCACTCTTAATGGTCGTAGTGTATATTATATAGCCTACATTTTGAAGTGAATACTTCTATAGTATCGTTGTGATTTGGAATTCGTTGAAACGGAAATGACGCCAATGAAGCATCGGCAAAATGGCGGCTGACGTAAGCAAAACAAAACATCAACATTTGGACTGACAGTATTCGTTGTTGCACTTCTAGCACGTGTGAATTGCACTCATTTTTTTCTATAGCTCGTTCCAACAATCAAACAAACTCTACAGCTATGTAATATTAGAATAGATATAACATAATCATGATAAATGTTGAAGTGAACTGTAATTTTCCTTTAAAATGATTTCACCTAAGAGCTCTGAGTTTGACATGCAAAATTACAGATAATTACCGTGCAAATGTTAGTGATTATAAGGTAACGGTAACCAGTTGATATGCTGTTACCATAACAAATAAAATTGTATTGATACCTAACATAAACAAAACAATACATATACATATATGTATAATTGAAATATACGAATGAATTAAGTCATGAATGAATGTCATTTATTATCATATGAAGATAGCGTAAATAATTTAACCTTCTAAAATTTATTAGAAAAACAAGCTCTTTTATTGGAATGCGTAATATAAAAAAATAAGTGTCTGCCATTGACCGCTGAGGAGATTTCTCGTAAGGAGCCTTCTGGGTGTGGCGCGTGGCGGCCAGGTTATGACGCATTGTACAACAAGTTATCAAAATATAGGTAATAATTAAGTAATACAAATAAATAAAATGGAATGTCTGTTTGTAATGTTAAAATAACCGCTTTTTACTAAATGCATATGGATGTATACAGGGTGCATAATTATGCCAAAATAACATTTTTTAACAATTTTTGTCTGTCTGTTTGTTTGAGCTAATCTCTGGAACGGCTGGACCGATTTTGACGGGACTTTCACTAGTTTCACTGGCAGATTGCTGATGTCATAAGTAGTAACTTAGGCTACTTTTATTTTAGTTATTGTTAATTCCACGCGGTCGAAGTCGCGGACACAGCTCGTGTAATATTAAATTTCGTGTTTGTTACGAGTATGTTAACCATTGAGGAGGTCCGTCACCTCTAACCAATCTGAAGCACTATCAGGTTATGATTACCACAAAAATGCACTGACTTCGAAAGTAAAGCACTGTAAAATACAATAATAATAATTAAATACTAGCTGACCCCGCGGACGTTAATCCGTAAATTTGAGGGGCGGGGGTAGGGAAGTAAAAATTTGGGATTATGTGTATTTTTTTATGCCAGACCATAAAAAAATAACAAAAAAATTTTTTTTTCAGAAATTGAAAAAATTTTTTTTAGGGTGAACAACCCTTAACATTTAGGGGTATGAAAAATAAGCCTACTCGATAAGCACAAAAAAATTCATCAAAATCGGTCAAGCCGTTTCGGAGGAGTATGGCAACGAAAACTGTGACACGAGAATTTTATATATTAGAGATATAGTTCTAATCCAGCGTGAATTATAAATACAAAGCAATACATTGTCACTGTGCTCAACTGTGTGTGTAGTTGTAATCGGAACTAAGGCAATATGCAAAATTTCAAGTCCGTAAGAGGAAGTAAGTACTTAGTTCTATAGCTCGCAAGATCCGAACATTACTTGACAAACATTGCTTTGTAAAAAGAAGTCAGTACCTAAAACCTGGCATTCAGGTCATCTGTCATTCAAACAATCATAAGTATACAGGTAAACCAAAGAACGCGCCATTCACTGGCATTGAACACCTTTGCTGGTAGGTAGATGTACTCGCAGGAACCGAGTTGGTCGTAATTGCTATCTGCAAATTTATAGTAGCTATGCTATATCTATTGTAATATAAAGTACATAGCTATTATACTTTTATATGTACTAACTTTTGTATTACTTTTGAATAATAGTACGCGATAATACTAACTACATTCAAGTTTTTCAACTTCGTCAAATGATGACAAATAAATTGTATAATAATATTTTTGGCTTCTGTTGGTCCTATGAAAATCCTTCATATATTTCTTTCTCTTATGTATTTATTTACTTATTTATTACACTTTATTGTACACCATAATTATTACAAGTAAGAAAAGAAAAGAGTATGTACATAACATAGGCATTTCCAGTTTTATTATAGGTTAGATAAATGTATTGCGCTCTACATTTCATCCACGTCATTCTATCATGTTGTAAATAAATGTTCAATTAATTTGAAATAAAAAATCAACAACTGCGGCTAGATCTGGAATGCGCTAAGATAATTTGGGGTCGAGGGCAGAAGAGTATGTATGACGAATATCACAAAGATGGCAACGTAATTATTCAACAAACTAATAAAATTATCATTTGTTTTGATTCGCGGAACAGTTGAGTAGGGTTGCCAGGCGTCCGGATAAAGTCGGACATAGTATTTTGATTACGTGTGCGGTTACTAGTCGTTGCTATGTCTGGCTTTTAGGCCGGTTAAAATATGCGCGGTAGCCGCTACCGCTGTCGGAGCAATTCATTGAGTTGAGTTTTTTCCATACTAGTAGTATTGTATGTAAAGTTGCAGTTGGAGTGATATGTTGGGTCAGGGCCGGATTTAGGGGAGGACAGGCGGGGCTACTGCCCCAGGGCCTCCACAGGAGAGATACCCCAGCAATAAAGATAAAAAATATCCAAATTTTGACGGCACAGCAACTTTTACGTTTTTCCTCCCAAACATTTTTTTTCATTTTTACTATTTTTTATTTTCATTCATTAACGCGGTACTTAATTTAGTTTTTAATAAATTGTATTTAACTGTAACAAATAACTACATTCTTTGTTGAAATAATTTTATTTGCTAACAATAAATATTTAAAAGACTTGACAGAAAAAAAACATTTCTTTTATTTGGAAAATAACTGATACCAACAGCGGTGGTAGCACATGACGCGCATATCTGAACCTGAACAGGCCTTTTAGATCTATTTCACTGCTGACAATAATTATTAATACCTACTAAAAACTAATTTTATTGCGGTTATTGATATTAATAAAAAAAAATTGAATGATTAATAATAAAGAAGAGTAATTCATTCAATTTTATTTTTGTTTTATTAGAATTTAAGAAGATTATCGGTATAATACTCGTATAAAGCCTTGTTTTACTTTAAAAAAATATCGTGGAGGTATACTAAGACTGAAAAATTAAAAAAGTGGTCTGTCCGTCTTTTCGGTTTTAAGACCTGGCAACCCTAGTGAAGAGACATGCAGCCGTGTGATGATTATCATCTCGAGAGATTAATTAGAACTTGCTATTATAAAACTGACTGATTTCAGTCAATAATTTTATCATCATCATCATCATCGGTATTATAATAATAAAACTGTAACTGATCCCTGGTTGTATATTAAAGAAATCTGAGAAAAACAATTATTAACGCAATGGGATCTATTGGAACAAGCACGCATTTATAACTTTCAAAATCGTGTGCGTGTTAGAAATTAATTATCACTTGATTCGGTGAAGGACAACATTGTGAGATAACCTGCTCACCTGACAATTGTCCATGATTCTGTCAATCCGCACTTGCGTGGGAGATTCAAGCCCAACAATGGGACAGATGACGATGATGACCCAATGCTTGCTTATGCAAGTAACTAATTCATAGATAATATCTAGTTTTTATAGTTAACTAATGCTTAGGCACCGTGTTTCTAGTAGGTTTAAAAATAGCCTTGAACTCACAATCAAGGATTTAAGTGCTTATTGCATTGACTACAGTGACTAAATGATTAATCAGATCTGATTCTACGATAATGGTTAAGGTACGATTCTACAGAATGCGACAGACGAACGACGGCACACGTCAATTTCAGATTACATGTGACAAGAAGACAGAAGACAGACAACAAAGTTTGCAGTGACTCTCGTGTGACGAATATAGTGCAGTGGGACTCAGTGGGTGCCCTTAAGTAAAGAGTGAATAGGGTTTTCACCATCTAAGGGCTACGTCGCAACTTATCAGGTGTGATTGGGACCGTAGTCAAGCGGTAACTGAAAAAGTGAATGTGTTTCCACAAGTTAATATTGCAAAGTAATGTTGTTTTTACTCTACCAAATATGGCATTCGTTCCTCACCTGACAACACACCTATCGCAGAATCACATCCGAAAGGCAACAGACGCCAACATTACTAATGCCTTGTCAGTTGTCACACGCTATCGCCGCGTACAAATCATTTATTTCATGTAGGTATTTTTAAACGTAAATTTTTTTGCATATCTATCAACGACCCACCTCTGTCGTTGCCATTGCCATCTGTCGTCGGTCGCGTGCAGCGGAATGGGACCTTATTGTACATCGTAACTTTTTGATCTAAGCCATACTTTATTTGGGTGGTGTTACGTCAATAGAACTTAATATTCCATTTGGCTAGCGGGTTCCGACTCACGATTTGCATTGGTTTCAAGGTCAGGAAGTATGAGCGTATACTATTAACCTACCTATGGAATAATTATACCTATGGATAAATAAATGAATTAAAAAAACGGACCGTTTTGCTAACGGATAGTAGAACTATTTACGAGGCTTAACTAAAAAGTGGTCCTATTGAAACGATTAAGTATATGGATCGTTAATGGTTACTAGAAACCGGTCGGTTTAACGATAGGTTAATTATAGGAAACGGGCATTATTAACAACCTTAGTGTATAATTATAACTTAGTTTATATTTATCTAGTTTAAACTTAAAAACTACATTTGGATTTAATTTAAAATTCTAAAGGAGTGTCTCATGTGTGTGTCATATAAGTGTGTGTGTTTGTATGTCTTTTCACACCCCTATAACTGAGAGTAGTTAATACTTACTTAGTAGTTAATGTTAGTACTTAGAGTAGTTAATGCTTTAGCAGCATTACAAGTTTAGTTGTAGATAAGTGGCAAAGGAATATACGATGGCGTTGCGTACGACTATACTAAAATCCCAACTACTAGTAAAATCTCCACGACTTTACTAAAATCCCCACCACTACTAATATTTCCAATGATGTAACCGGGCTGAAATTCGTTGTGGAAATTTTATCTTATGGAAATTGGCCGCCTTATCACACCTATTAAAATTGCGTAGATATATGGTTTGCAGTAGTACTAAGCAATGTTTGTGTAGTTTATTATTAGAACTGATTTTCGTTTTATGAGATGAACGTTGGTTTATTATTGTTCTGTAACCAACTATGCCTCTTAGCCCACGGAAGGTGGTACAGTTAAATATGACCAATTGACTTAATTGTCATGTATCACTTTCTGTCTCATACGATTCGTATTTATCTTTCTTGTCCATAGTGCCAAACAAAATTAAATGTCATCGGAGTGGATTCGAAAGTACAACTCGCGTTGTATGAATGTAAGGCATCTATAGTTTTAACTAGTGGACCAGCCCTGGGAAATTTGTAGGCGTGATTCGTTAACCTGACATTACTTTTTTATTTGTGAACCGATTGAAATAAAACAAACACTAAATGTTAAGTGAAAAATCGGATAACACACAATAAAAAAAAATTGGTTATCTGTAAAGTCGGTTTACTGACGATAGTTGAACGTGACAACGTCTTAAGAAAATAATTTCCTTTGAATGAGTAGGCAAGCACAATAAAAGAACACTTTTTCAATACAAGTTAAGTCATTTATTAAAAATGAATGCTGGATACTTATACATCCTACATCGTGATTCAGAATTATAGCGCCCCACTATTCAACGCCATCTAGTGTACTGCGAGTGAACTACCAGCTCAGCCAGCCTTCCTCCATCGATAAATGGACCCAATCGAACTTAATGAATAATTGTTCACTGCACAATACATAGATGGCGCTGGTATAATAATTCACCAACGGTAACGACGGTAACGCATGAGTCATGTTTTTTCATGCGTGCCACCGAATTATAAGACGTTGTCACGTCAAAAAATCGGATAAGCTGCTTCGGAGATTAACGCGTACAAAATCACGGACATACCAACAAACAGACATACTAAAAATCATTATTTTGGGTTCAGAACCGAAAGAAAAGAAGAAAGACACCGTACAGTAACACATTTATTATTATATAGTTTTAATATCTTTGGGTACATGTACAGAAGATGATTCATGCGATAGAGCCCTGGCCTTATTGCTCAATATTTAAATGACGACCCAATTAGCAGACTTGGTAAGTTAATGTGGGTAATGTGACCCTCTCGAGCACAGCTGGTTCAATTCCGTGCTATACAGCCACGTTATTGACGGGGTTTGGTTGTTTGTTAAAACCAATTTTGAATAAAATTTTATTTTATTTTTGAAATGAAAATAATGTCAGAATATCATATTAAAACCATGATACTTGTAAAGTTGGTAGATATATTATAGGTACCTACCAATATTTAAAAATATATATAATAAAACTGTTACTGATAAATGTCTGTACACAAAAGATATTTAAGATATACCTAATTTTAGTATAGACAAATTATAAGAATAATTTAAAAAAATAATCTTTATCTATACGTTTATATTCAAATTTAGATAATTTTAATTAGTTAATTAGTAAAAAAGTTTAGGTAGATAAATAATTTACGCAAGTTAAATTACGTGTTACGGAGATGACATGTCAAAATATTAGTTACCTAACTACCTTTATCTATTATATTTCGTAAGTAGGTACTTTATCAAAATTCAGCTGCTTATTGATAAATTATTTATATTATTATTATAGGCCTTGGCTTATTACTTAAAATGTTGCTCTATTAGAATTATTGTTATTTCAATATTAATATTATTATTATTGTAATTTTAATACGTTCGAATACTTATGTATTCGGATCATTATTTAAAAGTAAAAGACTTACAACACATTGAACCGGCAGACGCAACAAAACTTACTTTATCGGGTAAAGTTACCCATTTTTGAATCATTTGTAACAGAATAAATACACTATTTATTTACTCACATGAATTCAATTCACTTGACTCATGTTATTATTATAAGCATCTCAGTAAATAATGTAAGTATAATTAGAAACTGTGCGCTAAAGCGTTAATTTGTAAAATTCCACGAAAAATTTAACTCGTTTAACAAGGAATCTTAGGTAATGACGTAACTGTAGTATGAGTCAACAATGGCTAATTTGTACTATGGTATCGTCATCGCAATCCTTAACTGTCCCACTGCTGGGCACGGGTCTCGTCATACAATGTGAGGGGTACAGGCCATAGTCCACCACATTGGCCAAGTGCGGATTGGCGGACTTCACACACATTTGAGAACATTATGGAGAACTCTCAGGTGTGCCGGTTTCTTCAGGATGTTTTCCTTCACCGAAGCAAGTGATAATTAAATTCTCATACACACATCATTTTTGAAAAGTAGAGGTGCGTGCAGGGATTTGAAACCCATCACCCCGGTTCGGAAGACCTACGTTCTACCACTCGGACCAACCGAACTGTACTGTAAACCGATCGTTTTCGATTTACCTCTAACGAGTCGTTAAAGTCATTGTTTATAATCCGTAAGTATCAATTACCCACTATCCGTAAGTAAAAGGAATCGGTTTGGAATACAGGACCCAGGCATTAGTCTGTAGGATACTGAAGTATGTCATCGTAAACCACTCTGCTGGTATATGTGTAGGTAATTAAAGCTATGTTGAAGTCATAAAATCTTTCGATACTTGGTTTGGCCATTATACCCTTCACTGGAGCACCGTGGAAGAGTATGCTTTGGGTCTCCTCAATGATGAGGAAGCCTGAGGAGAGGCCTTAAATGGGTTATCTTATATCTTAATATTTTAACATTTTTGTGACTCAGCTTATGACCGAGTTCCAAAAAAAAAGGTTCATCCCGAGGTAAGAATGACAAGTTTTTCATTACATTCCAACGAGACCCTTTCTATGTCTCGTGTCTATTTGTGAGTTATAACTATGTCGCAAATAGGTGTTTGGTATTTTAACTAGATGTTGGTTAACCGTTTAAGGTTGGTAATAGAAATTTGCGTTGAAAATAAAAATTGAATTAAAATAATCATTACAATTAAAATTAATGGATACCTGCTCTAAAACGCCACTTATTCACTTTACTTAGTTAATTTAAATCATTCATCATCATCATAATTTACTAAAATACGGGTAACAATATAATTGGTTACACCCATTTTAGTCAATGATTAATTAATGTTGAGTACCATAATTATGTAGATAATATTTTTTTTGAATTATCTACACAGCATAAGATGAGTGAGATAATTATCACAAGTAAAAACTATAAAACGAAAACTATAAAATAAAATGCACAACAATTTAACAACATAAAAGTATGTAGAAGCTTACTTATTGAACATTTTTAATAGTATAAAAGTTTTAATTGCCCAGACCTACTTAATCATGTGTTTAGTTATTATAATTGAGCATCAGTTAAAAGTTAGTATGATACAATTTGTAATTAGTTTTAAGCACTATTTTTAAAAAGATGTGCCTAGGAGTTTAACAGTTTCTTTATCTCTTCGAAAATTTAAATCTTAAAATTCAATATTTAAAGGCACCTTAGCGGAACGGTGGTAAATTAAAAAATACGTTCATAAGTGTATTTAAAAATAACTACATGAAATAAATGATTTTAGTTATGAGTTTGTATAAATAGCTTAATGTATGCTAAGTAAAACCTAGCTAATTAAAGTTCTACCAAGTCTATTTTAAAACCAACCGTTTAAAATAAATGTGGAACAAATTACCTCAACAACGTACAAAATGAGGGTAGACGATGTATAAAAATATAAATTATGATATCATCATCAATCATAGCATTTACATACGAAAAATATTAGTTTTTATACTTACATTGTTAAAAATTTCAACACTTTTTGCCACTACACAGAACAATAAAAAAACACACAACACGGTTTACAAAATTGTTCGTTCAATTAAACTTACGAGTAATACGATTTAAAATAATAGTGACACTTTGTATTCCGTTCTCTTTTGGTTAGTTCATAAACTTTTTATAAATCGGTTAGTAAGTTATGTAAGTAATTCTAATTTTATTTAGAATTTTAAACATCGAACGTATTCCGTCGTGAGGTTTAAACGCGCGCGCACGCTACGGACGCAGTCCATTCACTAAACGCGTTTCGTGTCATTAACGCATTTTATAAAAAGAAATGTAAACAAACAAAAAGTGTCGTGGTTATGCGTCAATGCACTCTTGCGTCTCTTGCGCTTAGCGGGCTCTCAGCAAATAATAGGTCCTGCACTTTTAAGTACCTATTATGTAAAATAATTAGCAAATAAGTTCACAACTAATATAAACAGTTTATTGAAAATTTAATTGATACCTTAAGATGATTTTTAACTATCTATTCAATGATATCTCGCTTATCACACCTAATAGTTGTTCGACATAAAATTTGCTTTTAACATAATGGGCTCTGATGGTCCCCATATTGATAATTTTGATAATTAGTAATGCTCGCCAGATTAAGAAACGATTGACTGTCATAAGAATAATTAAAATTAATTTACGCGTTTGGTCTCTAGTACGCCACAAAGGAACATACATTCATACTTAGACTAATAGATACATCATCCTCCTTGCATAGCGCAGTGGGGTCATCATCGCAACCGGTAACTGTCCCACGTAGGCTCGTCTCTCCTCTCGCAATATGGGGGTAAGGGTTGTGAAACACTAAGAACATTATGGAGAACTAGATGTGCTGGTATCCGCACGATGTTTTCTTTCAGTGAAGCAAAGTGATATTTAATTTTATATACGCACATCATTTTTTAAATATAGAGGTGCGAACAGGATTCTATAAAAACATTTTTTTACAAAAATCTAAATTACCGCAAAAATAGTTTTTCATTAAGTAAATATATAAGTAATGTTTTCTCGCGTCCTTTGTAGGTGAAGGTAATTGGATATAACATAATTCGATAAGCTTAACATAATTGATTCAAATAAAAAATTGAATCGATTATTAGAAAACTTCTTTTAGCGAAGGGTTCTTGGTGTATTTACCCGACAACTTGTGAAGGACTTTATTTTAAAGTAGGTCCATATTTAATTATAAAGGTGTATGCAATTATAGAGCATAGCACTAGTAGAAGTAGTATGATGTTCGTATGCAGGGGTATGAATGGTCGCCAGTGAAATGTTAATAAATATTTCGCTCGCAGCCTATAGATACCAAACTTATAATAACTTATAATGATACCAAACTTGGTATCATTGATTATGGTCAACGCAGCCCTTACCAGCAGGTGGCTCGTCTGCAATTAGTAGACGAGTTCTCTACATTAAAAGTAATGTGAGTATTTCGTTCTATAAAATAATGTGATAATGTATTATGTGTGTGTGTGTATATGTGATATGTGTATAAAGTAATGTGAGTAGGTATCTAGTTCTGATATCTAAACTAAACTAAATTAGATCTGTATGAACGACTCTTTTTAAAGTAAAACTTTATATCGATGTACACGTCGAACGTAAAAAATATTTCTTTTTTTAATAAATGCATTTATTGCTGATTTTAAATCTCCAACTCTACTCAATTAATCTATACAATGATTCTGTCAAGTCGCTCTTTGTTATAGGTTTTACCCAATTTTCGCTGGTTTTACCGTAACAATCTTACATTTTGACCATAAGCAGTTAGAATTGGACGGCGCTTGTGGTTTTCCGCATTATGTCAACATACCCTTAGCAAAGATGTTTCATATTTTGTAAGGATTGTGGTAACTTTGGGCGTGGGATTATCCCGATGTCATGCGTACCTGCCTGTTTGCTTGCGTGCATGACTAGGTATATAATTTTCCCATAGATGATGTGTTCTACGCGAGTTATAAGGTGATCCATTTTCTGCCCCAATTCAGACAGTTCTGATCCAAAAAAATTATAAATAAATGTGTGCAATTCACACGTGCTAGAAGTGAAACCTAAAAAACCCGAATACTGTCAGTCCAAATATTGATGTTTTGCTTTGCTTACGTAAGCCGCCATTTTGCCGATGCTTCCTATCTCATTTTCTCCCACGTTAAAATGTGACTGTCTCTTTTCGTTTCCGTTTCATTTCATTTGCGCGTCATTTCCGTTTCGTCGAATTCCAAATCACAATGTTATTATAGAAGTTTTCGCTTCAAAAACAAGGAAAAGTAGAGGACGAAATGTTTCAATGATTACTTTGCCGGACAGCCGTGAAGAAAAGAACGAAGAGGAAAGATGGGCAATACTGGCTCACAAGCCGGAATACGAATACATTTCCCCCTTGAAGAAAAATGTACAGTTCGTTAGAAGCTTAGACTCAATTTAAGGCACCTAAATATAAACAAAACCTCCAGAATATGTATTGATTTTTGTTGTGGGCGATATTATCGGCGCTTTGATGTTTCGTGTTGGCAAATCGTTAATATTCTACTTAAAACGCAAATGTTAAACATGGAGTCAATATGGAGCAAATTACAGCGCAGGACACATTTCGCCAACACTATAAAGTTTTGTGAAGCAAATAATAAGTAGCTACGTGGGTTTCAAGCCAACGCATGGTCACGTCGATGGCAGTGGTCGTGGGCGGCAGCGGAAGGGTGGCGCTACATGCTCGTTTGCTATCTTAAATCCGTAAAAAAATGATGACCGTATACTGGGAATAATGACGACCCGGATGGCGCAATGGTTAACACGCCGGATCGCCGTTCCGACGGTCCTGGGTTCGATTCCCAGCGAGGCGGAAATTTGAATGATGAATTTAAATTTCCGTTCTTGGTCTGGGTGTGTGTGTTCTTGTCGTGTGTGTTGTCCATGGCACCCACGACACAGGGTATCCTAGTGTGGGGCTATGAGTGTGTAGCGTTATTTATTTATTTATTTAATGCAGAGTGCAACTTTTTAGCGGCGACCGTCTTAGTCTTTAAGGCTACACATCTGCGACCGAATTAGAACAAGACTCTTACTTACAACTACTAACAGGACTGACTACAGCTAACAGTCTCTACCCCAGTCCTCATACCTACAACGAATTAACCAACTGACGTTCTAACACCATTTACTACCTGACTGTATCAACCTAGTCCTGATCTGAGTCTTGTTCTGTGTCAGTCACCGTTGTCAGTCAGTAAGGTGGGCGACAGTCGAAGGGTGGTACTGCATGCTCGTTTACTATTTTAATTCCTAAAACGATTAGACCCGCTCACAAGTTCGTCACCTATTCTCATGAGCATATTGACTAAGGCTGAGATGCATAGACGATACTTAGCCTTAGCTCAGACCTTTACTCTGACTTAAGACAGCGTTCGTATTTATAAAGCGATCTTTGACTTGGCTGAGTACGGGCTGAGCAACCAAAAACTTTGGCTATTATCCGAACAAAAATAATGGTCCCAAATGAACCTTGATATTAGTCGGTTTTTTCGTATTAACAAACATAATTATAGATGACAGCAATCAATTATGGCATTAGCGGTTTCTTATGCTGAGCACAATCTCAGCGTGACATGTCTATAAATACCAAATAGCAGTCTTTGCAAAGTCAAGTTTTTCGCAAGTAAAGTCTGAGCTAAGGCTAAGTATCGTCTATACATCTCAGCCTTATAGTCAATGCATGATCATAATATTTATATTACATTATTGCGAATGTGCCACTTCCCACCACCTACACTTACCAACATTACACGGTAATGATGTTTATTCTGTCCTGTTAAAGTAAAGTGTAAAGTTTCTGTCCGGTTCTAAGCTAACATAACAGACTTATTCATCGATCTCACCAGGAGGCGATTACATCAAAATATGACGTAAATAAGATCGAAAGAAAGACCTTAAAGTGACAGGACGGGCAGAACTAGATATTAGTTTAAACCTGGAACCCAATTCCCGACTAAGTTGCTAACCAACTTAAATCGTAATATCTAGACAGGATCCTCTAAATTAGGTACTTATCATTCGAAATGAAAAATTATTTTTGTTTTGATAAGGGAACCCAAAATATATTTTTTAACAATAAGGTGTCTGCCATGTCTTCAGTAATACTCGCAAGATTGAGGTAAATCAATTGACGTAATAATCATCAAAATTGTCCCACGGGTTTGGTCTCTAGACCGCCACTCAGAAACATATACGTGTACGTACATAAACTGGTAAACACATTACCTTCCCTTGTGTCGCGCAGTCGGGTAAAAATGGGTATTGGCCTCCACAAACTGCCCTCTGCAGAGCCTAGGTACTTCGTACTACAATGTGATTGGATGAAGGCTTCTCAATTAACTAGGCTTTATAAGGCAGTAACATTATCAACGACTAACAAAACTAATTTGTCCCTACCCTAGTCCTCATACCTATTATCGAACTGATCAACTAACTCTTAATAACACCCTCTGCTTACTGGACTAACCATCCTAGTCCTGACTTAAAGGGAAGGGAAGGGTGGGTCTGCATGATCGTTTGCTATGTTAATTACATACAAAAAGGCATCTAAAATAGTGTTTACTAAATGAAACTTCAAATATATACATTCATTAATTTAATTATCAATATTTTTTTATCCGTAGGTATATACAGAATATTATAATATTATCATAACAATTTCATGTTATTTATTAATTTTAAGTAGGCGTATTAGATATATTAATTTATTTTTATTAAGTATTATAATTAATTAATTACATGATTAATGTAACAGTTATATTTAGAATATCTTAAACATATAAAATAAATAAAATCTACAAGAATTTTGTCCATTTGACTAAAATAAATCAGTTTTCTATCGGGTTTTTACTTAATTTACAAATATAATTATTATCTGCCAAACAGCTTTAATCGATTACTTAATTAGGTAACAAATTTAGTAACTCTGAGCAAATATATTTTTATTGTATTCATATACTACATGTACTAATTGATTTGTATACATTTAAATAGGAGGTACAATTTAGTAAAGTATGTTCTCCATTTAATTCCATTTAAAAAATTGTTTCTAAAACAAATTTTATAGGGTACATTTATTACCTTAGATAAATTTAACACATTAAATTGATGGCGTGGTATTTACTGGTATTATTTCAATTATCATATAAATTATTATCATTTTTCTTCTTTTAATGCTTTTCTTTCCTACCTGCATCGGTGTAGCGTGATTTTTTATAAAAATTTTGGAAAGGGCCTAGGGAAACTAAATGAAAGTAATAATTACTCTTATGACGTCAAACTGCTCAACTTAGTTTGGATTAAGTTGACTGGGCAAAGTGGACTTCACTGGATTAATCACATACAATTAATCTCGGTCCAATAAGTATCTACCAATAAGTTACCCAAACAAAGCCTTAACTTATTAAGTTGGCACACGTTGCTTATCTTGATTAGCCAGAAAATATCAAGTTCAATGTTACAATGTTATTCAATTTATAGATACGAGTAATAATAGGTAATTATTTATGTAAATAGCGAACTTCATAATCATCAACGCGATATAATATGTAGTACAACTTTGGGTCGTAAGTACGTGCTAATAATTTTGTTTGAGGGATAAAAATATGTTTAATTGGTTGTTTCCATTGACTTTTGATTACGCTAATATATGGAAGATTTTAATTAAAATTATGATATAACAATAGCTTTAAAGGCGGTACTTTTCATTGCGAGAAAACTAATATCCCGGAGAAGTTCAAATAAATTAAATAAATTAAATGAATAAATCGTGCGCTACTTCAATCCTGAAACCCTTTTCACAGTTAGTTATTCCCTGTATTTTATATACTATAGATCCTACTCTACAACACGATAATTCAAAATACAAAACATTTAACTGTCCCTGCAGATCTAACAATTGGACATGGCCCGTCATTATCCTCTTATTTGGAATGACCGTCAAGTTTATTGTGAGACAAACATTTCTAAGTTTGTTTCTAACTTTTATAACTCAACAATTGAGACCGATTAATTCACAATTCAGATCTATACCCGCAACATGAGCGAATGTGATCTTAGTAAGTTTGCGCGGTTTACTTTCCTATTAGTTAGAGTGAACCATATTCAATTTCGCAATACTACAATAGTCATCGTAGTGGATCAAAAAGTGCAACTCGCTTTGTATCAACGTAAGACTTATAATATCCTTATAAGAGTTATAATATCCTTGAAGCTTTAAGCATTAACAATTGATACGTTAAAATACATTGATCGCATCTTGCAATGTGTGCTAACTTAGCCTTTAAATTACATTAAGTCATAATTTATGTTTATATACATTTACACTAATACCTTGACTAGAGTATTACAGTGGCTATGGCATTGACCTCGCATGCTGTTCATCTTTTGTCTCTTTCTTCTTTGATAGATTAGAGTATATCTCCTCAACAGACTTCTGCCTCGTCTCCGGGAACGCCACCACGGTGTAGAAGCAGGCGAAGAAGCACACCACGGCAAAGAAGAGAAAACTCCAGTGTATGCTGATCAGCTCAGATATTTTGGTGAACCATTTCATTTGAACGAAATTGCTCAATTTGGCGCAAACATTCGCGAAGGCGGACACGGTTCCACGAAGCTGTAAATAACCAATAAAACTTACATATCTATATCAAATTTTAATTATCATTATCATTGCAAGCCAGAACTGTCCCATTGATGGGCACGGGTGTCCTCTCACAAGGTCAGGGGTAAAGGTCATAAGCCATCACGCTGGCCAAGTGCGGATTGGCGGCCTTCACACACCTTTTAGAATATTATTGACTTATATAAAACTCTCAGGAGTGCAGGTTTCCTCACGATGTTTTCCTTCACCGAAGCAAGAGATAATTTAATTCTAAAACGCACAGGATTTTTGAAGATTAAAGGCGCGTGCAGGATTCGTGCCCAAACAGACCCCTCTGTTCCGGACTCCAACATTCTAACCGCTCGGCAGTCACTGCTTTTTCAATTTAAATTGTGAATTTTGATTTGTGGTTATTTTCTGATTTGCGCAGAAACAGAGAATTTTATGGCGGAATATAACCCTCGTAATCCTATCCAATGCGAACCGTTCTGCAATTATAAGCCCCAAATCTAATCTCGTTCGCGTAATCGCGGACACTTTACCTGGAACGTGAAGAGGTCCGTGATAATGATGTAAGATATGGGCTGGAAGCCGGCCGCGTCCGCGAAGATGCAGACGCACATCGCTAGCACGGGCAGCCAGCCCGGCAGCCCCGCGCCCACGCCCACGCCCACGCCCGCCAGGTAGAACCAGCCCGAGAGCACCAGCATGCCCACGCCCATCGCGAATGATGTCGTCACGAGCAGCAGCTGGAATTGGGCTTAACGTGTAGGCTGCGACAACTCGAAATGGCAACTCACTAGTGACGTCACACCGGGTAGTCGATTATTATAATTATATTAATGTTATACTCATATTAATGTTATACTTTTCATTCATATCATAAAACCAAACAAAATAACTTGCATAGTTACACACATTAATTTTATATACGCAATTGAAGCATTTATAAATTAACAGGCTGGCAGCTCCATGCTGGTCAAACGCGAATTTTTGGAAGGGTTAGTGGCCAATACAAGTTCTTATGGTACAAGGTTTTGTACACCTGAAGGAAAGAACTCTGAGACCGATGCCTTAACATATCGGAACAATTAAGTTACGTAAAAAAATATCAAAAGGGTTCCAGGTAGAATGAAAGTAAAGCAGTTGGTAATAAATGCTATTGTTAATACACAGGCGTAGCTGTGTATCGCAAATCCTAAGTATACGACCGGATCTACCAACAGCGAATGCATTCGGTAGCTGCATGGTGACCACAAGCGGCCGTTTCCGTGCTTCGGAAGGCACGTAAAGCCGTCGATCCCGACTGTTATCATGAGATAGCAGTCGTTTAGCTATGTCGGCGGCTTTCGGCATACAACATTCTGATAGGTACTTAAGTTGGGTACTAACCCCTCCAAATCCAATCTTTTATTCCAACACATTAAAAGGTTCTGACTCACTTTTCGTCCAGTCTTCTCCACGATGCACGTAGCCACGATGGATCCCACCAGCTGCACCACGCCTATCATCATGACCTGCTTGTTGGGGCTCAGCTTCAGGCTGATGGACTCCGAGGCCTTCTCGAAAACGAAGCTGGCGTAGATCAGCACTATCAGGTATCCATCGAACTGCTGCGTGATCTTTATCACCAACGTGATGATGAAGGCTTTGAACGTTGGTTTGTCTTTTACTGGAATTAAAAATAAAAATGTAGGTTATTTAATCTTAGTATGAGTGTGTTAACGTTTTTTTATTACAAACTGTGCCTGCGACTTCGTCCGCATGAAATTTAACAAAAAATATCTAAAATAAAAGTAGCCTAAGTTACTCCTTATGACATCAGCAATCTGCCAGTGAGAGTCCCGTCAAAATCGGTCCAGCCGTTCCAGAGATTAGCTCAAAAAAACAGACAGACAGACAAAAATTGTAAAAAATGTTATTTTGGTATATGCACCGTGTATACATCCATATATGTACATTTAGTAAAATGCGGTTATTTTAATATTACAAATTTATTTGTATACTTAGATGTATAGATTTATAATGGTTGCGTGCTATAGAACCTAATCTAAATAATTGCTATACATTCTTATCAGGCATACAAATAAATGCATGAAATGTACAGATTCTCAATTTTCATTCCTAGTAGACGTGGTAAGTCCACCAATCCGCCCTGGAACAGCGTGGTGGAGTATGCTCTAGATCTCCTCAATCATAAGGAGAGACCTGTCTCAGTAGTGGGCTATTAATGGCCCATTAATAAAGCCAGGCGTGGCAACAGGCAAACTGTCTTACATGACTTTGCAAATGCAACACAGTAATTACTTAATTAGACGTGACATAAATCATGATTTAATTAAATAACTAATAACATAGATCCGTAACGCGATAACACTGTTATTAATCACGAGTATGCAATCAACGTCAATATCAAAATGATTTACATTACAATCCGTTCATAGCACGACATACAACGGATCATGCCATGCATGTCAACAGAGGCTAATTATAAATAAATGGTCTAGAGTTTTTATGTTTATTTGTCAACTAACGATGGAAGAAACCAGATAGTAATTGATATTCGTTACTAAGGCAACAGCGGTGTGTTTGGCATAGGTCTCTCTCAGGTGATCTCTGTTGGAACTTGTATAGTTATGTATATGCGAGTGGCGTAGAAAACTTCGATAGCGTGATTGAGGTTTGAACTGACGTCACCGTATCACGTGGTGCCATGTCAAGAATGAGGGTGCCATTCCACCAGAGATGTGCTCCTCTACGTTGCTATGGATGCGTTTGCTATTAGCTGGAAAAGGTTTGCTTACGTATAATTTTCCAGACAGACTTAGGGTCGGCCTTGGTCAGTTTCTCTGCCTTCACGATGCTGTCTATGTCCAGCTCTAAGGACCTGTCCAGAACGTTCACTCCGCGCAGCCAGCCTAAGACCTTCTTGGCTTCCTGGAAATAAGAAATATCTCGTTTCAGAAAAGCATTGACGAAGCAGAAGCTCTAAGTTCTTTGACAAAGTATAACCTGTCTACCGATTACAATATCGACGCAAAAATCCGTTATGGCTCACCCCTATGACAATTTTTATTGATTCGCAATCAAAAAAAAAATCTGCCTCAAAAGGTCCAAATCGTGGCTCTACGACCGATATAATATTTTGTCCAGCATTGAATAAACCTATTTTTATACATTATCTTCTGAAATCTCAAAAGTTAATCGGCTCTGGCGAACATTATCTATTTTGTGGCTTCCCTTTTTTGCGTCGATTATGAAGATTTGCCACACACAAAGTGAAATTGCGTTTCATCAACAATCCAGTCTTGTAGAACTTACGTCTACTTTCCCCTGCTTGACCAGGAATTCCGGGGTCTCTGGCATGATGAGGAAGATGAAGAACACGACGGCTGGGACTAGCAAGCCGATCCAGAGCATAGTGTTCACCGGTAGTAGATCAGCTAGCACGTAGCTGGCCAGATAGCCGATGTTTCTAGAACAAAAACAAAGCTTCAATCTACCGGTTTCATTCAACTTATTGACGGAGGACTATATAAGCGTATTTCCTCGTAATTAAGAGAGATTGGAGGTTTTGTTTTATGTTAATAAATACTACACGAAGTCTCATAATAGACTTTTTTGTTTCTTCAAACATTATGGCGAATGACGACAGGCGGGGTTTTCCGTTACACGCAGCAAACGTGTGAATCCAAATTAACCTGTATCTCGACTCAGAGAAGGTCCCTTTTTGGGTAGATTGCAGGTGCTCAGGTGTGCAGATTTCTGATAATTAAATTCTAATTTAAACACTATCCAAACCCCATAAAACACAATTCCATATCATACCCACACCGAAACATTAAATAATTTCGACATACCTACTCTGTTGAGTTTGAAACAAATAAAAATTCTTTAGGTCCCTAAATCTATTTTTAATTAATTAAATATTGATTTACAAATGAATTACTTGTTCAAAGATTTCATGTGCATTTTTTTTTCATCGTAACGACGCCTAAACACTTTTCCATGTGA
This sequence comes from Ochlodes sylvanus, assembly GCA_905404295.2. Lineage (NCBI taxonomy): Eukaryota > Metazoa > Arthropoda > Insecta > Lepidoptera > Hesperiidae > Ochlodes > Ochlodes sylvanus. Next base: position 5,246,937 of record FR990149.1, read on the forward strand.
ATATTACATAAACGCCAGACAGCGAGCGGTCCTAAACGGTGCAATCAGCATTTAAATCGACGCGACCGACCGACCGACGTTGGGAATCGCTACATAAAATTTTATTTAATGACTTGTTGATCTCATTTGTACCACTGTATCACCATCACCGTTCCAATGGGTATTTCCCTAACTTACGTGTAAATAGGTACAAGAGTTTATTGTATTTTTTAAGGTTATGCGTCATACGCAAAGATGTTTATTCGCGTAACTTCTAGGGGGTGCTAACTTGAGTGATACGAATATTTGATATAAGCCTCCTTATTTATTTGGAAGGACCCATGCCAATTAATGGGCCATTAGTGGATTGAAGCTCAACGTGATATTATAGAAGGTAATTTTAGCAATCGGGTAACTTTACATAGTCTACGTGTTAGCTTTCGTATGTTCGCATACCTCCAAGGAAAAACTTGCGGCAACTGGTCAGATTTTAGCAGGATATATAATAACTAATATGAGAATAGAAAAGGATAGGTTGACTTAAACTCTAGGATGAGTGAAGCTACCCTCATGGTGGGTTTACAAACCTAATAAAGGAGGTCTGTTTCAATTTGCATGGGTTCGCGCAGATTTATCTTAATGATGCGTAATTACGTATCCATGGTTTTTGCAGTGAAAACTTCTATAGTATCGTTGTGAGTTGGAATTTGATGAAACGGAAATGACGCGCAAATGAAATGAAACAGAAACGAAAAAGAGAGACACATTTTAACGTGGAAAAAATGCGAAAGGTAGCATCGGCAAAATAGCGACTTGTGTAAGCAAAGCAAAACATCAATATTTGGACTGACAGTACTTATTCGTTTATCTTAAATAAACGAATCACTTCTAGCACGTGTGAATTGCACACATTTTGTTTTTTAAATGCTTTGGTACCAACCTGTTGAGTATGAGCAAAGAGCCTAGCGCTCCTCTTAGGTCAATGTCACTGATCTCCTTCAGGTAGATGGGCAAGACGATGTAGCATGCGGAGCAGGGTATACCGGCGATGGCCCGCGCGAGGATCAGCGCCCACGGCGCCAGGCTTAGCAGCTTGATCTGCCAGTATATCTGAAAGTTGAAGATGAGACGTCCATAATCATGTTTATAAAACTGAATGCAGGATAGGAAAGTGGAGATTGCGTTTTGCAGGATATGACAAAGATTGTGAGATAAGGCTTGAAATGTCAAGCAATTGTTTTTGGGAAGGAAGGAGTTTCATCCATCCTTCCTTCCCAAAAACACTTGCTTGATGTAGATGGCTTCAATTATTCCTTAACTTTTTAAGTTCACCTAGCTGTGACATTATTCCTTTCAACTTTTGTGTCGGTAATTACCTAGTGTCCTACTACTGTCGTGGTTTTTTGCCAATTCAAAAACCAACCATTTAGCTGCTATACTAGTTCCATTTCTTTATTTTCTCGATGACAGTTCTGTAGTAGTGTTGTGACCAAATAAGTAATGATATCGATCGCATATATTTATTATATTAAATTCATCAGATTTTGATTAAAATAAATAAACAAAGATTACCTGTCGTTATAATTATTACGTTTCATTGTCGAGTATCTACCTATACCTACTTATTTTACAACATCTTCGAAAATTTTAATAGAATAAATACGAATAAATACGAAATAAACAAGAATAAATACGTGTAACATCTTGTAATGAAATATAGTATAATATTAGTTAATAAATTGGTACAAAAGTATCCGGCAGCAATTAGTTTCTTACATTTTGTAAAAAAGTATCGGGTCTGTTATCGTGTTACGTTTATCGATATAGCCCATCCCTATCAGTTTCTCCGAATCAGGTATAACCTTGTACGTATGTAAACGTCATATTTTTATAAAATAATGCATACATAATGTAAAAAAGACGCTCGTTCAAGTTTTCACAGGAGCTGTCATCGAGAAAATAAAGAAATGGAAATAGTATAAGAACAAACACAAGGTCTCTGACGTCAAATTAGCACATCAAAGCGGAATATTTCGCAAATGGATTAAAATGTTATATGTAAAAAGGTGGTTATAGCCATATCAAATTACAGCTTTGTAGTACTAATAGTGTCTGAACTATGAAGTGGGCGGACGGACATGGCAAAACTATAAGGGTTCCTAGTTTACCACGGAACCTTAAAAAGGTCAATGTTAGTGTATACTGGGAGTGAACAGGGATAATAATATATACGGACTAAAAGATATCTTAACATATTATAAAACAAAGTCCCTCGCCACGTCTGTCTGTCCATCTGTTCGCGATAAACTCAACAACTACTTAATTTCCATGCGGTTGTCACCGGTAGACAGAGGGATTCGTGAGGAAGATTTAGGTTCACGTATAATATATTAAGAGTTTCTTTTAAGAGTTATCGCCATATTTCAACCAATTTACACAAAAATGGTTGAGATATATCGATCGAAAACGCTGCCCTCCCTTTGAGATATGACAAAACAATGTATGGGTGGAATATTCCTCTTTTATAGGACTACAATAAAGTCCGCGATAGCATAATTATGTCTATCTTCTAAGGATAGCTTACTTTAAGTTTTGAAAAAATGGTCACGTCCAATGCGGTTATTGGAAACCTATTTAGAGGGACTCAGTATTAATCCTTATCGACTTAAATACCGGCACTTTATGATAAGCCGTTATACACCTTTATATACGCGCGTGCTAATAAATTCGTGCGCAGGTTACGTCTAACAATTTTGGAGTAAGGGTAAAGTACGGCCGACGGTTCTAGGCCGCTCTGAAGTTAGGCTTTTGGATATAGTGCGCAGGTATTGTACTTTAGAGAGAGATAGCAACACGAACACTGAGCGTGTGACTGAAACAAACAATGCTTAAAGTGACACCCCGCGCGTCTTGCCACCATTTCGACCCTAAAATTGACTTTTGCGCAGCGATCCGAACAAAGTTCAGGGCGGCCTAGAACCGCCGACCGTACTATACCTACCTACTAAAAGATAGGTATCGCGAAAAGAAGCGAGGGCGGGTTTACTAGTGATAAAAATAAGCGAGTGGTCAATGCAGCTCCGGAAGCACAGAACCGTAAATAAAGTCTATAAGAGATACAACATCAGGTTTTGGTGGGTTTCCCAATTCACTCGTCATTGTGTTAATAATTATTATGTTTTCGAACAATATTCATCGATATATTTGCACAACATTAAACATGTTTTGAACCAGTTATTTTAGAATTAAAGAAATAATCTGTGGTTTTCCTCTTTCTATATATATGTACTTATATATATATTCTAACCTACATAAATATCTATAAATATATATAATTGGAGGTGTGTCCCTATATTTCAGTTTGCAGCCAAAACTACGCATCACAGTCCAATAGTGTTTCTATAGGTACAGTTTCCCATCCACAAGGCTCCCATCGTGCACTATGGTGGTGGCTAGTCCATAGTTATAAGGGTGTAAAATACGGGGGTTGAAACATGTTAACTTTAAAATGTAATACTTGGTCTCAAATGGTCTGGACCAATGTTCCGATCGATCGAGAATGTTCTACAAAATACTAAAATGGTCTAGAAAGTTCTAAAATCTACGTTTAGATTCTGATGGATCTGAAATTTGGCATGTATGTTTCTTGGGGAGTGTAGGGGAGTACTACGAGAGGATTTTTGGAAATTCCTTCCCAGGTTTCAGGGGTCAGTAAGCCAAGAGTTTTATATAAGTACTAGCTGACCCAGCGAACGTTGTTCCGCCATATAGATTACTTGTAGTGAATGAATACAAAAAGCGCGATTTGTTTGAGGGGTAGGGGTAAGGAAAAAATAAAAAATTGTCCAAAAAATAAAAAATAAATATTAGGGGTGGACAACCCTTATCACTTAGGGATATGAAAAATAGATAGTAGTCGATTCTCAGACCTACTGAATATGCATATAAAATTTCATAAAAATCGGTCAAGAGATATTTTATATATAAGATACATATAAGATATTAATTTATTGAATCCATATCTATACTAATATGGGGTTTTCCATTAAGGGCGGGTCGATTTTAAAATTGAATAAAACAAGTTGTTTAAGAGATATCAATAAGATTTTATCTTTATTTGAGAGCCCTATTAATGACATTTTGGATGAATATAACATCGTTCAAATAGCTGCCGCGGCTTCGCTGGGTGGCGTGCATTCGAAAAGTCCAGTTTTCGATGACTTTGGCGTATAATTCAGGCCGAATTTGACCGATGGCATCGATTATGTTGTCTTTGAAGGCCGCGGTGGTTTGCGGCTTATTCCCATAGACCTGCGACTTAAGAAAGCCCCACAAGAAAAGTCTAAAGGGGTTTAAGGGGTCAAATCACACGATCTTGGTGGCCAATTCACGTCGCCTCGGCGCGAGATAACCATGCCATGAAACCGCTGTGCAGAGTATCGATTGTGTGAGCTGTGTGGCACGTAGCGCCATCCTGTTGAAACCATATGTCTTCGGTGTGAATAATCATCCAATTCAGGCCACAAGAAGTTTGTGATCGTTACGCGCAAACCACCGCGGCCTTCAAAGACAACATAATCGATGCCATCGGTCAAATTCGGCCTGAATTATACGCCAAAGCCATCGAAAACTGGACTTTTCGAATGCACGCCACCCAGCGAAGCCGCGGCGGCTGTTTGAACGATGTTATATTCACCCAAAATGTCATTAATAGGGCTCTCAAATAAAGATAAAACCTTATTGATATCTCACATACAACTTGTTTTATTCAATTTTAAAATCGACCCGTCCCTATTGGAAAACCCTATATTATAATCCATACTCCATACTAGTATTATAAATGAGAAAGTGTGTTCAGTTATGGTATACTTAATTTTTGTATGTGGAGATACTTAGTTAGTGGGCTGGAGAGTAACGCGTAGGCTACTTTTTACCACGATAAAACATCTCATTCTTCTCTTTTTTTGACAGGAATAATTTCACATAACACTGCCATGATACAAATAATAGCACAGAGTGCGTATCTCCTTGGCGAATGATAATGGCTCAGGATTCAATTAAAAATACGTCCTTGTTCTAAAATTCTAGAAGTGTTTATTTAATAAAGTCGTAGATCTTTTCAACCGTGGCAAAAACAAGACTCCAACAATGAGGGGCGGAAGAAGCGCTCCGAGAGAGTTTTTACCGGCGCTAGATATTTCCTAAGCCTATTTTAACGGTTCTTATAAAGAGGATAACGTAAAAACAGGTGATAATAGATCAGACGAAAGTTTTTGTCGATGTCTAGAAGCAGAACGGTGGTAGTGTTATGAATTAAATCGGAAGTGATGTAAAAAATAAGGCAGGTAAATACGGAAATTGTTTTCTAGCCGATTGTCAGATCTTTACAGTTTTTGATACATTCTACTAAGTATCCTAATCTTAATATATATAATTCTTCTGTGAGTGTGTATGTCACTGAACTTCTCTCAAACGACTGGACCGATTTTGATGAAATTTTTTGTGTGTGTTCAAGGGGATCTGGGAATGGTTTAGATTCACAATTGGACCCGATAGGTGGCGTTGCTGTCGATATATCACCAAAACATTTTTTAATCATAATGCGGTACGAAGTACGCTGGGACAACTAGTAATGTTATAAATGTGGAGGTTTGTGAGGATGTATCGATGTAGGTCTGTTTGTTACTCTTTCACGCAAAAACTACTGAATGGATTTTGATGAACTTACACATCAGAATAAATTTATAAAGATATTGTTTGAATTATCCAAAATATATAACTACATTAGTTTCCCGAAGCGAAGCGAGGGCGGGTCACTAGTATCGTTATAATTACTTATAATATTTAGACGCTAATAAATTTGTAAAAAAATTGTAACGGATTCAAAGGAACAATATAAGTAATTAAAAATTCCAGCAATGTACATAAATAACAAAATGTAAGTAATTTATTGTTCTAACTGCTAATTATTTTTCATAATTTCTGCTGTAATTTTATATAAATATGTACTTCTTATAAAATGTATAAGGATGTAATAGGTACATAGAGTATGTAGGTACCTACTATTTAAAACCAAAAGTTACCAAATAGGTACTCATTTGAACTGCTTATACCACATGACCACATCAATAATATTCTATGGTACTATTAGATTTTCTCAAATATCTTCCATGCAGGTACAGACATTTATTGTCCACCATCACGTCCCATAGTAATTTTGTACTGTATGTATTTATAGTACTTGTATACTGTAGTGTGTATCAAAGTACACGTTGTAATTATTGACACCATACTCAAGACATAAGTTACACCTCGATGTTCAGTGGGTAAGGTTATTTTAACGTCAGTAAATGTCAAGGATCAACAGGTTAGAAATAATAACGATACATTATTTTAACATTATTAATATTACGATACAAGAAATCTTGATGAGTAGGTATATTTTATATCTATAGTTGTTTTAGGTATTTTAATTGGGGCGTAAAGGATCTTTGGAGTCTGAGAAACCTTTTCTGTTCATGATGTGCTGAACAACTGATAAGATATAACTGATAAGGTATTTAGGCCAGGTTTTTGATGTATTAGGGCAGCAGAGATACTCAAAATATCTTGTTCCCATAGGGGTTCAAATTAAACACACTATATGAAGTGTTTGGCTATACCCCAATCGAGGATTTCCTGTCGAGACTGCCATGGACAACACACAAACAAGAACATACACCCAGACCCAGAACAGAAATTCAAACTCATCTAAATTTCTGCCTCGCTGGAATCAAGCCCAGATCGCTTCATCCGGGGGTTCTGGCATGGTCACCATAGTGCACTACACTTTGTCATAATATAATCAAATAACTAATTATGCAGCAGTCTTTTTTCGTGACTCAGCTGCAGTTCTATGGAACATTTAAAATCCCCGACTGACCGTCACAGATATCAAAAACAAAAGAAGCAAAATGGTCATTGAGCCAAACGTAACGCTGATTCCGGAAGAAAACCTTGTTATAATAACGTAGTTTCTCATATTACGTCAGTCGTCAAAGCATCTAGAGCAGCCTCGAGAAGCTGAATCCATTAATAAATAAACATAAATTATCGTTTTTGTTATAACCATAGCTAGATATTGACATATTTGTCAAAATTTCTGGGTACGAATATATCCAATTAAGAATTTTGGTACGAAATATGACTTGACTCGTAGATAAAGGTGGTACGTAGGTAAGTCACGATAAGTAAATTATAAACATTACTGATTCTGCTAAAAGCTAAGCTGGTCATCAATGGTCACCTACAGCGAAAGTGTCTTCATAAATGAATCTAGAGCATACTCCACCACGCTGCTCCAGTGCGGATTGGTAAAGTAAAAGTAAATCCCATAAGTCGCAAATTGGTTCCACACATGCCCATTGACTAGCACGCGTTGATTTTTAACCCCCGACGCAAAAAAGACGTTTGACGTCGATGACTGTCTGTCTGTGTGTGTGTCTGTCTGTGGCATCGTAGCTCTCAAACGGATGGCCCGATTTCGATGCGGTTTTTTCATCTGAAAGCCAGTTTCCTTGCGGTGGTTACTTAAACTTGTGCGGCTTAATTAAACTGTAAGTATTTTTGTATAGGGTTTTTTTATTTTTTATTTAATTTAGATAGAAAAGATAGTCTCAAACGTAAGTAGTAGTAAGTAAGTAGGTAAGTGGTACCCGTCGCACATGGACAGTGTAACGCTCAATATCTCCGATACGTTGGCGGCCCAGAAAGAATAATTGGAAGGTTCGAGAATGATCTAGTAAACAAAAATACAGTCTAAGGACAGCATTCGTTGTGTTACGTAAATACCAGTCAGTAACGCTTCTTGGTTATTAATGCAAAATCAAAACGATCTCCGCACTAATCAGTCCGAAGCTTGTATCATGAATTCATGACTGGAGTTGATTACACTGCATTTGAAATTATAGATTGATTACAACGACGTCTTTTCGAATGTTGGCATAACTGCAAAGGAATATGACAATATTTCAGTACCTACATCATTGACAGTATTTATGTCAATGACCTACATAATTATATTTTTTTAAGCATTTGGAGTGAAAACTCTGGTACGTGGGGTCCTGATGGTTATTATCTTTTTTAGTGAATAAAAACAAAACTAAAGGATAAGATAATTATGCAACATATTTATGTAACTAGGCCAGGGACCTAGAGACATACCTAAATATATTTAAATTTATAATTTACTTTTATGTTATTTATTTTTATGTTTTTTATATGTTTTGTATTCTTTTCTAAAGCTACCATGTCGTCTAACTGGGGCCATGAGGAATATTATGACTTGTGTGGTACTGATTGTGTATCTACAACTACATACCTTTGTGCTATAACCCTAGAGCTCCCTAGAGGGTAAGAACGGATGAATGAATGTGAGTGAGTGAGGGATTGTGGTGGCTCACTGATGAGTGAGTGAATGTTTCATCATCATCATCATCGCAACCCATAACTGACCCACTGCTGGGCACGGGTCTCCTCTCACAATGTGAGGGGTACAGGCCATAGCCCACCACGCTGGCCAAGTGCGGATTGGCGGACTTCACACCTTTGAGAACATTATGGAGAACTCTCGGGTGTGCAGGTCTCCTCACGATGTTTTCCTTCACCGAATCAAGTGTTAATTGAATTCTAATACGCACATAATTTTTGAAAATTAGAGGTGCGTGCTGGGGTTTGAACCCGGGGCCCCCGGTTCGGGAGTCCAAGGTTTAACCTCTCGGCTATCACTTGCTTCACTTGTGTTAATGTTAATTACTTAATATTTAATCAATACTTACAATAAGTGACAAGGTAGTGGCAAGCGTCATGACCTTCCGCCCATATTTGTCAGTGAGATGACCCATGGGCGCCCCGAAGATGATAGCGGTGATGTAAGTGACTGACGCCGTCCAGGATATGTCGGAGCTGGTGTAGGGCTCTGGAGACGGACCCTCGGGCGACTGCAGGACCGATATCATGGGCGATAACCATCCTTGCACCATGCCGAAGTTCAGCAGTGGTATTGTTACTGAAAAGGAAAATTTCTTTATCTATATTATTCAAGTTCCGTATGATTTTGGCCGCAAAGCTTGTAAAGCATTAAGTAATTAAGAAAAAATATTTTGAATATGTTGTGTACCAAACGACGAGTATTTAAATGTTTGCTTTCGAGCGCGATTTGTAACGTAGTCGAGTTTAAAATGATAAACTTATTCTTTGTTTCTTGAAGATTCCTCGTGAAAGTTGGATGGAAATATCGATGCAACCCACCAAACTACGTTAGTAAGTACCCGAAGTTTACAAAAGGAGGAAAAGGAGGAAGGAGAGGAGGAGAACGCCGAAGGTAGTAACAAGTAGGTAGATAATGAAACCTATGAGGAGGAATTCAGCCATATTTTCCTGTACACCCTCCAAAATCCTATAAAACACCGAGAAGTCTACCCTGCGGTGATCGCTGTAGATTGGTCATCACCAGTTACCAATAAGGGTCCAACCAATAAGTAAGACTATATTAAACCTAAAATAGTAGGTACCTATTTGTAACATTATATTAATGGACTATTTAGGTCTCTATAACTACTTACGTCAGGCTTAGTTACCTGCCGGGTAATCCCCAGAAAGTATAGCGACAGCGTAAACAGAAATCTAATTGACAGGTCATGGTTGACAGGTTTATCTAAGCGCGACATTAGTGAATTCACAACACGACATAATTAACGTAATTTCTTGATAATAACAGCGTCATTTTCATAATATGCATTTGAGTAAATCAGTATTAGAACCGAAATTGGACTCGAACATTTGCCTAATGAAGTTAAATATACATAATTGAGCGCGACTAATGAATAGTAAGCACGAACTAACTACTTACTTATACAGAAAAACTATTTTACTACACTTCGATTGTTATTGTAGTTAATATAATCACATTACTTGCACTGTATGGATTTGACGTGAAAATTCCCACTTCACCAAAGGCTGATAGTTTAGGAGCTAAGTTTTTTAATTAAAGATATTTATTCTGTGTATAATTCTAGTCTTGTGAGTTCCAGAGTTTTATAAGGTCCTTACTTAACCTGAACCTGGAAGGAATATGTAGCAAAATAAATTTAAAAATGTTTTATAGCATCCCTGTTCTCCATTTTCTAATTCTAAACGTTACATTATAGAATATTTTATATTACTAGATTGAGGTATAAATAAGGAAAATGTTAATTAATAAGTAGGTACGTTCAAAATCCGATAATGGTATTATAATTTGGTCATGTTTCTAAACGGGAATAATCAAGTAAAAATAGCAAAGAAAGTTTCTATCGGCGAATATGATTAACAGTCGAACGGTAGCTGGATTTAGAAAGTGCCATTAGGCCAGGCTACACGATTTATCAAATTTTATCAACAATCCCCTTGCGGATGTCCACATTCTTGGCTTACTTACGCCGTATCAAATTCCTCGATACATTGCGATTTATACTTCTCAATTTATTTCTATAGCGCGCCTATTACGAGTTTCTCTAAACAATCCGTAACAGGGAGGGTTTTTATTAAGCTTGAAGGGCTAACGAAAAACAGGTTACCTTTTTTTATGGAATTAAATTAGCAAACCTTACGCTGCCGCCCATGACAGCTATGACTGACTTAGAACAAGATATATTGCGGTAAGCTTCACTTAACATTGTTTATTTTATTTCAATCGGTTGATAAATAAAAAGTATTGTCAGTTTAAAGAATCACGCCTAAAAATTTCCAAACGTGCGTACTAAGGGCCATATTATAATTTCCCGAAGCGAATCAAGGGTGGGTTTGCTAGTGCTAGTAAATATTATGTAATGTATGTAAATGATGTCTTTGTTTGTCCTGATTTGAAAACTCTAACCTGCAAGATTATTCGAAATTTGTCACACTGGACTTGACAGCACTAACGCTATCGCTTACAGCTGAGTTATACATTGCACCTGCCACATACAGAAAACAATGTATAGAAGAACATTGTAATGAGTAATGATACTTTATTGTCTACCATTGACTAATATGTAATGTTTCTCGGAAAAACGAGTACTTTGTGTTGCATAATACTTTGTGTTGCATTTTGTGATGAAAAATAAGGTTTATCTATTGTGTAGTGTTCTACGTATCCAATGATATTGTGTCTACGAAAAATGTGTGCGGACAATGACCCCAGCCTACTTGGTAGTGACCCTGCCCGCAAAGTGAGGGGTCGGTTTCCTGTCGCGTCACACAGCTAAATGTTAGTTCACGGGTCACGGGTGTTAGTGCTGTGTTAATTGTGTTGTCGATGCCTCCCGTGACGCAAGGAATCCTAGTGCGGGGGTTTGAGTGCGTTAGCGTTTTTATTTATTTATTTAAACTTTATTGCCCACAATATAAAATATTACGGTACAAATGGCGAGCTTAATGCTAATTGCATTCTCTACCAGTTTTTTTATTTATTTATTGGAGAAACACGATGATTCCCGGAATATTATTAAAATAATTTCATAAATCTGTTCTGCGTGCAAATCTGTGTGCAAACGCGATCTTTTTGTAAATTAAGTGAATAATTATAGACCATTGTCAAATTCAAAAATAAAATTAATGATAACGTATACCTATAAAAAAAGCCGTGTGGTTGAACGTTGGACTGCCGAACCGGAGGTTCCGGGTTCAAACCCCGCACGCACCACTAATTTTTAAAAATTATGTGCGTAAAAATTTAATTATCACTTGCTTCGGTGAAGGAAAACATCGTGAGGAAACCTGCACACCTGAGAGTTCTCCATAATGTTCTCAAAGGTGTGTGAAGTCCGCCAATCCGCACTTGGCCAGCGTGGACTATGGCCTATACCCCTCTCACTGTGAGAGGAGACCCGTGCCCAGCAGTGGGACAGTTACGGGTTGTGAAGATGATGATTTACAAATTATCATCGTATTATATTAATCAACAAAGAAAACATTACATTTTTACAGGTTTCGATCCTTCTTTTTTACCCCCGACGAAAACGGGGTGTTATAAGTTTATGTCTGTCTGTGTATACTCGTATGTGTGATACACACAGAGACCGGGTTGTCGTTTGCACTAACTTGTTTTAGTTTATAGTTATAGTCTTGGCTGTGGCGTCGTAGCTCCCTGAACGAATCGACCGAATTAGATGCGGGTTTTTTTCGTTTGAAAGCTGACGTGATCGAGATGTTTCTTGGTATAATTTATGATGATCTGGTCAGTTGATGGTCATCGGCTCATTAGAGGTTTTTCTTAGTCGATGGTTTCTTTAATTTTGTATTTATTAACTTATGGGATTATGCGCCGACGATATCTCCTAGTGCGGATTGGTGTACTATACACATCTTTGAGAATATATGGAGAACTCTACCTACTGATTTCCACACGATGTTTTCCTTCAACGAAGCAAGTAATAATTTTAATGCGCGCATAATTAAAAAAAATTAGAAGTAGCAGGATTCTAACCTGGGCCTTCTGTTCAAGACTCCAAGGTTCAAACGACTTTGCTATCGCTGTAGATATTATTACGTGCTTTGAATACAGTTATCCAGTATAAAATAATATCTGTTTATGTAAGGATCCGCTCAGCTTGCACAATTTGCATATTTTTTATTTTCATACCTGAGGTCGGTTCGTTAGCCCTTCCTGAGCGGGTTCTAAATAAAAGAATTCTTGTTATGTGAATACGTGTATAATCCCCGTGTAACCAGTTATCCAGTTTTAAGGGTTCACTGACATTAGTTAAGGTTCTACTGCGTTGAGCTTATAATTAGAGCCATACAGTACAGTTGTAATTTATTTAAATAAATAAAATTAAATAATTGTAGGGGGTTTTCAATTAAATAATTGAAAACTCCCCGACTAAGAAAATCATTAATGAGCTGATGATCATCAAACGCTTGAACAGATCTGCATAAATTATAGCTAGCAGCCGCCGATCAAGTCTATATCAAACAGAAAAACTTTTGTTTTCTAAGTTACGTTTACGCCCACCGCACATTCTCAACAACTCCAAGGGTTGACTGGTAGAGAATGTCTCCAGGCATTAAGTCCGCCCATTGTAGACATACAATAAAAGGGTAAATAAATAAATAAAAATAAAACCGCATCTAATTCGGTCCAGTCGTTTAACCATAGACACACACGTCAAACTTATAACACCCCTATTTTTGTCGTCTCTCTGCGTAGGGGGTTATAATACCCGACAATCAAGCAGACCTACCACCTGATGGTACGTGGTCACCGTCGAACATGGACATCAGTAACAAGGCATTGTCGGCCACGAACGAAGAGAGTCTCTATATATTCGAAAAACGATTCGTTTTGCTCACGGTTAGTACAACTATCAACGAGGCGTAACTGTTCCTATAACAATTGTTCCTATAAGAATTTATTACAAAAACCACTATACCGATTCGTTACTGGTAAATTGAATACGATCGGTTTAACGATTGGTTAAATTTAGGAGCCGGGCATAATCAGTTGATCGACACGACAAGTCGTTAGGCGGCTAACTTTATTTACTTTAAAAAAACTTTACCCTCAACTAACGGTTGAAAGTTTGTTTGAAAATCAGATAAGGTACTTTCGCGCGGACAAACCAACAGTCGCGGGAAACAACTAAGTAGGTACCTAGTTAAATTATAAATATTTACATAACTCTAAAGTGCAAGAAACGTAACAACAACAGACCACGATGATGAACAAATGCCGGCGCTAATTTTCCAACAAAATTGGTCGGCTAAAACTTTTATAAAATCGACCTACTTAGTATACTTAATTTTATTTTGATTTTTATTGTTTGGGCTTGAGAATATCGGGTTTGATTCAAACAAAGCAATATGCGCACAAAATATAGTCATATGAGTCACGCAAAAAATAAGGAAATAATCTTCGTTGTTTTATTGCATTGTTAAGTGAATTTTAAGCAATGTTGATAATAACGTGTTACTTAAGACTTAAGTGTCTCATACTTAGTAATTACTTTAATTAGAGATCTCACCTTTTTAAGTTATTTATTAATTGATAAATAAGCTCTGATACTACTCAAAGATTGCGACGCATTAGTTCACTTGGTTTGGCTCTACAGAGTGAGAGTCTTGGGTTTGATTTCCGGCTAAGACAGTAATTTTTTCTCGTGCTTTGCGACATGTAAATTTAATCCTGGCGATGTAAGTATTTATTATATTCATTTTTATACTTATTTTTTTATTTATATGATTTTTATCCCTTTTTAGTATGTTATACCTACTTTGTCAAACAAGACAAATGTTGATATTATAGTACATTTACATAATTATATGAAGTTTATGTTTTGGCGTAAAACATTGTTTTTGTAAGACGATTAAATAAATATTTCTGTACTTATATCAATATATTTACAATTATAATAATTTGAAACAATTATAAGTAAGTATATGTCGTCCACTTTTGAAATTTAATATAACATATTTTAATAACCGTCCTAGGTAATTACGAAAATTGTGCCAATTTTTTCTACTTAATAATGTTTTATGCTATGTTTTCATCAAATTCATTTTATTAAATAAAGGTGAATAAAATGTTGAATGATATTCTTTTATTTACGATTATATTGCGACATCGGAATCAATAGGCAATAATGAATTATGCATTTCTAGAGTTTTCGGCATCGAAATGGTAGATACTAATAATTTCATTAGACTTAACCATAATAATAAACAATTTTAGGTTTATAATTCGTTCTACCCCCTAACGTAAAAATACCTGTTAACTTTTTAAGTAAATATTAATCTTACAATTAATTTAAAAAGTAAATGTAATACTTTACTCTGTTGCTTATCAATTTAACGCAATAATAATATATAGGTACTGTAGCAACAATTTCCAAACAAAACTCGATAAAAAAAAACATAAAAAAATGTCATAATTTCACAGAGCACGACACTAAATTAAAAAAAACTCACTGATAACAGCAAATAAATACTGATTGATGCGCGTTCCATTCTGCCACATTAATTTCGAAATTAGAATGTTCATTTTTTTTCACAACTGTGTCACAGGTAAGCTAACGGTATTAATCCAGACACCACAACGTCTTCAATCGGACTGGCTGGCGGTAGATGAACGCTCAGATCGTAAAACTCATTCGACGGATTAGTGTAAACGCATTCTTTGTGATATCAAAACAATTGCACTAACCAGTAAAAAATTGTGCAAGAAAAGACTTTTTCGTGTTCAGATACGGAATTAGGTTTATTTAAGTTAGGTGGAAGTAGGTTTTGTCGATGTAAAATACAATGACCGCAGCCATTTCCGCCTGGAATTTTCATAAGGCGCAACGGTAACCACGCTAGACATCTGATCGAGAGGGTTTGTCTTCCCAGCGAGGCGGTGTAGTGTGTGTTACTAACATGATTTAAGTAAATCTGCTACTTTTGGCAATTACAATTTATGACGTATGAAAATAAATGTGGCTTATTATCTTTATATATCTATCTTAATATATATAATTCGAGTGTGAGTGTGTATGTCACTGAACTCCTCCTAAACGGCTAGACCGATTTGGTTGAAATTTTTTGTGTGTCTTCAGGTGGATCCGAGAATGGTTTAGATTCACAATTGGACCCGGTAGGTGGCGTTGCTGTCGATATATCACTAAAACATTTTTTAATTATAAAGCAGTACGAAGTACGCTGGGACAACTAGTATAAATATAAAACTCTTCCGTTATTGAGTGACTGACAGACAACGTACAGCCGAAACTACTGAACACAACAAGCTTGGCAACACAACAACACAACACAAAATTTGGCATGTATGTTCCTTGGGAAGTGTAGGGGAGAACTAAGAGAGGATTTTTGAAAATCCCCCCCCCCCCTAACGGGATAAAAAAGGGGATAAACTGAATTTTGGAATTTGGCGGGCGTAGCCGCGTGGGAATGCTCGGTACGGTAACGTGTTATGTTAGGTAAATAAATGCGTAGTATAAAAGTTACTTGAGAAAATAATATGTACGTAATTTCACCATTCTCCCATTTATCTACTGCAGCCCAAAATGAACAGACAGACAGAAACAATAGTTTTATTTTTATAAATTTTATTTTATTTATTTATTTATCATTTAACAAAAGTTACATAGGTACAATGATAGGATAGCATTATAAAAACCACTGAGGTTTTGTTTTCGTTCGACATCACAGCCTACTTACATTAAAATTCCCAAAAACATACAAGTTTGGCACCCTTAGATTTTTTATTACTTTGTAATAATTATTATTCTATAAATATTTTTGAAGTGGATGTATTCTTTTTTTACACACACACACCAATCTGACTTTAGTTGGAAAACATGCTGACGAAGTTATATTAAAACACGCACTCACGCGTGTCGAACGCGCAGTACCATGTCAAACGCATCCATTGCATCCATTAACATTGGTCTGTTGATAAACAGTGATGATTAACCGGATTGGTGTATTTCATTAAACATCGAATTGTCTCCTTTTACAGCTTCACTTTGTGAGTGGTCATGGTATTAAACTTTATTGTTTATACCTGTTATAAATCTATACTAAGTAATAATAAATCTAACGTAACCGATCACTGTCTGTACGTACATGGAAAGTATTTCGATTTGGGTGCGGTTTGCGGTTCTGGTAAGCTTCACTTAAGCGGGGGTCAATCTAAATTAAGTAGGTAATAAATAAGTTGATGTCAAGACATCAAAAAATAAAATTGCGTCCTCTGACGCATGCACGCTTAGCCCAAAAATGTAATTTAAATGGACTTCAAAGAATAGTAGGATTTATAAATAAAATTTTCATGTAAAGCTGGTAAGTAAGTACAGTAGGTATGCCTTAGTTAAATTATGTCAGTTTTGTAAGTAACACTTAGTATACGTACTTTGCATGTGAATAACCTTTCAATAGATAATTATTATCAAGGTCATTTTATGATCTCAAAATTTTATGTGTGGTTACGTATACCTACATACCTACGTATAATTATATTTTACTCTTAAAAGTCATAACTCTATTCTCACAGCCATAATTTTTTAACGTAATCAGTCTGTCAAATGTTATCAAAAATATCCAAAATTCCTCGTTGACAAATTATACCTAGTATTATCTGTTTACAACAAATAAAATTGAATTATAACAACTGGTAATATGTATTACCAAAATCGTTATTTTGACGACATGTCGTTGGATTCATCAAACATTAATTTTTCAGTAGGGTTTGGCCAGTGAATCGTGTCACAAGGAAATTTTCAAATTTTTGATATGTCAACAATCATAAAAAAAATCGCCAAAACTAATTATTTTTTGGCAAAGGGAGATCTGCCGCCGGGTGAGACGACTTGCCCGGGGAGCGGCCAAGCTCCGACTGAGATTGTTCGGAACTTGTATAATTATAGAAAACTTTTCTAAATTCCTATCAATACAATGCAGAAAATATTGTCGTCAATATAACATTATTAATGCTTGCAACAATGTTTTTAATTCGCTACGCGATTGCTCGTTGCTTAACTGCTAATAAATTACCTGCCCTTGAGTTCATCTATTTCATATTTTATCTAAATACGATAGATAAAATATGAAAAGAAACGATAATGAAAAGAAACCATAATAACAAGTCACGTAATTTATTTTGTTTAGTTTATTAGTACACGTGTTATTATTACTCGTGTACCAATACAATTAAAATATATTGAACTCCTGAATTTTATTGTTGTAACTCTTTTACAAAGATGTACATTAAAGGGATACAAAAATAAAGAATGTGACATGAAATGTTGGTATTGTTTTTCTATAAGCAATGTTGTTTTTCTTTATGCAAGTGGAAATAATTAATAGAAGTAAAAAATGTGTGCGTATATTGTAACATCTTAGAGTATTATACACCCTTAGAATAATGACATATAGAAACGAATTTATTATATTCTACTCTTAGAATAATGACATATAGAATGACAGTCTTCATACAAGCGCTCTTTAAAAAGTGAAGCACTAATTTTCTTTTTTTTATACTTGTTTAATGGTTGCCAGGGAAGTGCAGTTTCCCGAAAGTGGGGAATGATTCGGCCGCTGATAAGAATTTGTTTTTAGCAATAATACCTACATAAATAGCTATGTGTGGTAAAGTATGGGTATGGTTATGTAAAATTGTTATATTACGAGAATGTTTATTTAAATATGAAACGAATACAAGAAAATATTAACATCATTTTTTTTTACTATTTATTTTTTTACATATCTTTTACGTATCTGAACATAAGCATGAACACAGGAACTTAGTATATTTTAATAACAGCATTGAGTAAAAGTTTTGTTCCAATATTAAATATACTCTGTGGAAAAACAAAAAACAATGGGCTTTGTTGATTGACTACTCTATGGACTATATTATATCTGTGAACTATTGTATCTGTGAAAACAACAATAAAATTAAGATGAAAATGACATTGACAATAGGCATGTTAAAATAATAATAACTAATAATAATAATTAAAATAATAATGAATAACAACTTCAATAATTATACCTTAACAGGGACAACATTTTCGCGCAATCTGCACGATCCACCCTGTGTAATGTACTTATCTTCATTATGAAAATGTTTTGAACATATTCGTGTATTTTTGGTTGGCTTCCAATATACTTTTCTACGACTAAGCCTTATATCACTCGTCACTTAAAATGGGAAAATGTATTTTCACAATTGGGCAACACTGAGTATTGAAACAAAACGTTTTAATTTAAACCTAATTATATACAAGATATTATGAAATATTGAAAGATTACCTGTGAAAAGTGATGTTATTACACTTCTTTTGTTTTTCAAATGTGTTGTGACAAAATTTAACCACACAAATCGTCATAATTATTTTTTTTCCGCGAGACGCGCTTGCCGTGCATTGTCATTGATGACTACGGAGCTGGCCGGCGTTTGGTGACATAAACTACTCACATTTATAGTTGTCAAAGTAGCCGCGCGGACTTCGTTTCTATATGTCATTATTCTAAGATTCTACTATATATAATATAGAATATAAAATAATAGAAATTTACACTTAGAATATCATTATTCTAAGTATACACCGTAATATTATACTCTAAGTGTAAAATACACAAGAAGGAAAATTCGAATGATTACCCGAATAACGTAATTTCTGTATTTTAATAATGTTATGCGTAGTCTGTTAAAGCGTTAAATTCTATGACTCTGTGGTAACGACAAATCGACAATTGACATTTGACAATGACAATATTGACAATTGTAAACAAACAATAAAATTGAAATTTTATTTGAAGTTGAATGTAATGCAAATGCAATGAACTTGTCCCTTGTTTCAATTGCCGCGGCACCGTGCTGATAAGTTTTCAAAAGTGCAATTAACTTAGTCCTAAGAATTTTATTTTGATAAATAGTTGGTGACTTAGTTTAGACAATGTTGAAAGCTGTGATTCTAATCGGGGGGCCACAGAAAGGTAATAGTTTTAATGTTAATATCGTCGACGTCACCAGTATAAATGTTTTAATATTTGCTAAATTATGGAACGCTCATAGCCCGGCGGCTTGCGTCGATCTCAAGTGATCGACAATGTTAAGCAACAGCGGGCGCGGTCGGTAGTTGGATGGGTGACCGCTAGTGGCAAAAATTTCTTGAGCGCTTCCGTGCTTCGGAGGGCACGTAAAGCCGTCGGTCCCGGTTGTTATCATTTGGTAGCAGTCGTTAAGCCATGTCGGATACCTTCGGGGGGCTTAAAATTTCCGACACTTGGGTTGGCCACTAACCCCTCCACCAATCCGCACTGGAGCAGCGTGGTGGAGTATGCTCTAGGCCTCCTCAGGTACGAGGAGAGACTCGTGCTCAGTAGTGGGCCATCAATGGGTTGTAGCCAAATTATGGAACAAACTAGTAATGGAAACTATTTAAACAAGTGGAGAAAAATATGAGTTATCCCTAGTGGTAAAATTCATGAAAGCCGGTGTCGTGTCGTGGCTCGTTGGGTGACGAGGTGACGACATACCGAATGACGTTGGTTTGGTTGTCAGGAGTCGTTGTAAGTTGTCAGAAGTTATCAGCAGTATAGGAACTTTTGGCACTGTCCACTATTGTCGAGACCTACCAGTCGGTACAAGAATTGAGGTTAAAGTGAAGAAGAAGCTTGAAGCTTCACCTTCAAGGAATGTATGTCCCCTGTAGAGGACAATTAGTTTGATTGCAGACATTGCGAGCGATATACTTACTTATCTACTTTACAAATTGGCTTGTGTAACACAGTCATGTCCATTTTCTGTAACTGATAAGAAATTACATTAAAATTACATTTATCTGTAAAGCAAGTAATTATAGCTATAATCTATATTTAAATGGGCTAAGAGATTTTTTACTAGATTATTTATAAAATAAAGATTTTTTATAATTTAACTCTATTAATATTAAACTATGTATGGTCTCAGAAATTAACAAATGCCTAAAAATAGAAACATTTGTTTTAGACATAAAAATTCATGTTATGTTGATCTTTCAACAATGATTATGGTCTAATTTTGACCACTTTATGAACATTTTTAGATATGAACAAATGACATTTAATCTATTTGTTATGAAATTTGAACTTTATTTTATATGTGTACACACACCGACAATTTTATTTTTTTGGGGGATGAGTTAAGGAGTGAATACTCATTATGGTAAAAATCACAGTACAAAATCAAGTAGAAGGTTGCTAGGTATCCCTGTAAGAATCCGTTCAACAGTTTGATTTATATCACATAAGTTAGTATGTTTATGTAACAAAAGAAAATTCACTGTAATTGTTTGTTCAGTTGTCTATACTATATAGTTTTATGATATTTTTATATCCACCTGTCATAGTTTTTAATGAAATCTAGGTAATCATTTGATTTTCATCCACATCAGAACAAATGTCTTAACATGTTAACTGTGGCGATCGTAATCATCTATGGAAAAAAAACACGAAGTATACATGCTCAGCAGCCAATGTGACAAGCTTATTTTGCCTTAAAAACAGAAGAGATTGGATAGCTCTCTTAGCTACAACTTTGTATGTGTTTCTAATGATAATTAGGTAGTTCATGTTATATCTTTCTCGGCCCACAATGCATTAGGAAAGCATGTTACTGAAGCCTTTGCGAGACAGTGCTATATACACAATAAATAATAGCATCACAGCACGCTGCTTTTAATTTATGTTCATTACATATTATTACAAAACAATAAAACTTCAAGCTGACAAGATATCTTGTATTATAATGAGACTATTTCATTTTAGACAATCTTTACTTGCAATTTAGAATTTTAAAATATTGAGCAAGCAATAATCTTGAGCACCATTAATAATAACTCTTCTTACTTAGTTTAAATAGCATTGAGCATTATATCTATCTAATGCCCTTAAATGAGGTATTCTTGTACCACCCACCCCTTTGTAAACCCATACAAATGTAGGGTACCAGTAACAAACCGATTAAGTGACATTTTGAAAGTAATTTAGATTTTGTGACTCAATTACTACAACTATCTAAACTATCTTTAACTTTTTAACTTTTATCTTATCTTATCTTATGATTATTATTTCCTATATAATCTGAATCTCGGAAATGGCTCTCACTGGTCATAGAGGTTATTTGTGGTGTGTAAATATTGTGTACCAAAATATTAGGGTTGATACAATATGTTTAAATATGAAAACTGTCTAACAAATAAACATTAAAAGGACGACAACCTTGAGCGATCTAATATTTTCAGGTACACGTTTCCGTCCATTGTCTCTGGACATACCAAAACCCCTGTTCCCAATAGCTGGTATTCCGCTGATCCAGCATCATATAGCAGCATGTGCAGAGCTAGAAGACTGCAAGGAGATCCTCATTATAGGGTCATACACAACGACATTGATGGCACAGTTTGTGAGTGATATGCAGAAGGAGTACAAAATTATTATAAGGTAAATAATGGTAGTCATGTCATTATCATCATCGCAACTCATAACTGTCCCACTGCTGGGCTCGGGCTCACAATGTGAGGGGTACAGGCCACACTGGTCAAGTGCGGATTGGTAGACTTCATACATTTTAGAACATTATGGAGAACTTTTAGGTGTGCAGGTTTCCTCACAATAATTTCCTTCAAACTCAAACTGAAATATTTTATTTCATGTAGGTATTTTTAATTCACTTATGAACGTCAATTTTTTCACCTTATTCTTCACTCTTCACCTAATTCTTCACCTAACTAAGTGATTATTAAATACTAATACAGACTTAATTTTTGAAAATTAGTTATTTAAGCATATGAACCCAGGCCCCCTTCTCCGGTAGTTCGGCTTATCCGATTTGGGTGCGGTTTTCACTAACATATTGTGATAAGCTTCACTTAACATTTAGTGTCTTGTTTTATTTCAATCATTTGTGAAATTATAAAGTAATGTCAGTTTAAATAATCACGTCTAACAATTTCCCTGAAATGTTTCCTGAAGCGAACCGAGGGCGGGTACAATAGCCAAATAATATATCAATGAATTGTGGTTTCCAGGTATCTTCAAGAGTTTACTCCCCTTGGGACCGGCGGTGGTTTGTACCACTTCAGAGACCAGATTAGAGCGGGCAACCCAACGGCATTCTTCCTGCTTAATGGGGATGTATGTGCAGACTTTCCCTTAGCAGAACTATATTCTTTTCATGAGGAGAGACCACAGGCCTTGGTATGTTATATTTACTTAAATATATGTACATTTATATCATTTTGCAATAAAAATCTAATATTTAAGTCACTAAAGGATTTGGTAACTGGTTATTGCCAGTATCTTCGACCGCGTTGTAGTCGAAAAACATCAAAAGACCGTTAATTTATGTCGGTATGAATGCATTTTCGGAATAAAAACTATCCTATGTTCTCTCCAGGGTATCAAACTATCTCCATATCGAATTTCATCTAAATCATAAGGCATATGAGGCAGCAAACAGAGAGACAGACAGTTACTTTTTTTTTATGGATTAATATTTGTATCCTGGGTGGATATTCATTTAACATAAATATATTTTTTTAATAGTGTTTTCAAATAAGTACATTGAAAGCTGATAGATTAACTGTAAATCTTATTAACTCTCCTCGTCATTGGGAGGGCCTAGCTACAGCATACTCCACCACGCTGCTCCAGTGCGGATTGGTGGAGAGTTTAGTTTAACGACCAAATAACTACGTTGTTCTTCAGGTAACAATAATGGGCACGGAAGCGACCAGGCAGCAATCGATCCACTACGGCTGCATGGTCCACGATGCCACGAGCAAGGCGGTCACGCATTACGTGGAGAAGCCGAACTCGTATGTGTCCACGTTGATCAACTGCGGCGTGTACGTCTGCTCGTTGAACGTGTTTCACACCATGGCCGACGCGTTTCAGAGGAAACAGGACTCGTTTTATAAGTGAGGAACGGTTTGTCAAAATTTGATCGGGCAATCGGCTGAACTAAAAAAAATATCGTACATTTTTAGAATATAGATTTTAGAATTAAATAGGTTTTTTATGTTAATAACTGACGAACAAACAGACTTTTAATTTTCTGAAGATTAACACGTTCGCTGCTGGTAAGACGTGTATTTTCCTATAGAAAATTGCGATCGCCGCAGCGAATGTGTTAATAGTGCGTGTAGGATTCGAACCCGTTCGGGAATCCAATGTTCAAATCTATGGCTGGCTTAATGCTTGGCTTTGCTTCTTGTCACAATTTTTTTCACACGTTTTTGATGATTTTCTTAGGGGATTATTAGATCTATAAAAAAAATTGTTTCTAATATTAAAATAACCGCTTTTTAATAAAATACATATGGATGTGTACACGATATTAAAATAACATTTTTTACAATTTTTGCCTGATTTTTTCTGTCTCTGTCTGTCTGTTTGTTTCGGCTAATCTCTGGAACGGCTGGACCGATATTGACGGGCACTTTCACTGGCAGATAGCTGATGTAATAAGGAGTAACTTGGGCTACTTTAATTTATAAATAAAAAGATGGCATTTGTTTTATTAGTGTTCTTATTATTTTTTAGTTTAATTAATTTTTTTTTTATAATTTATTAAATTAATATATTTTGATTACAGCAATGGTCAATCGAATCCTGAATACATGTCGTGGGAACAAGACGTGATTGCGCCGTTGGCCGGCACCAACAAGCTGTACGCGTTGCAAGTTAGTATCGTTTTATTGGAATAAAGTTTCATAACTAGTAGAAATAGTCTGTTGTTTATGGACATGGGGACGTAACGGAATACGTTGTCTCATTACGGGCTAGTAGTTGGTGCTCACCCTACCTGTGATCTGCGGAGGCTCCGGTTCGATTCTCGACCGCATATTTACGTGGCAGATAAATGTTTGCTCTCGGGTGGTGGGTGTTGTTTTTTTGTTTAGTTTATATAAGTTGCCGTTTGATCGATCGATCGATCCCACCTGATGGTTAGTGGCAACTCAGCTACGTGGTATTTATGTTGTCAATGTCACCCACGTCGAAAGGAATCCAAATGCAGATTCTAATCCTGGTGTGTAAGCATGTATTTATATACTAGACTCTGCTGGCAGCTTCGCCCGCGTGGGAGTCGGAAAATGACAATAGTATGTATAGCTCACTATTTTGTATAAAGTGGTTTACCCATATAAGGTAGATATCGCGGACTTTGATTTAGGACTATTTAAGACAAATATTATCTTCGTGTAACCCGAACGGTTTAGGCAGCGTATGCCAGGTAGCTCTCAGAGGGCAGGCTTTTTCAGACTTACGGTTATATGTATTATGGCCAAATTACACAAAATCTTTATAAATTGTAGCCCTATTTTATTACTGTATAGTTTCATCTAAATCCGTTCAGTTCACACACATACACACACGTACGCACGCACGCACGCACGCACGCACGCCCGCACGCACACACACACACACACACACACACACACACACACACACACACACACAAACACACAGGTACGCACGCACGCACACACGCACACACACACACACAAACTTTCGCAATTGTAATATTAGAAACGAGTTTCGGTTCATTCCTTTCCTTTTCTATATTGACAGTCCATGTATATTTA
This sequence comes from Ochlodes sylvanus, assembly GCA_905404295.2. Lineage (NCBI taxonomy): Eukaryota > Metazoa > Arthropoda > Insecta > Lepidoptera > Hesperiidae > Ochlodes > Ochlodes sylvanus. The sequence continues at coordinate 5,272,040 of FR990149.1, forward strand.
AATAGCAATCATTGAAATTCATGGCAGCTGTACATACATATTAAATGAGCCCGAATCCGGTGGTCGGCAGGTGAGCAGCTGGTGGTCGCAGGTGAAGACGGCGGGCGCGGCCGTATACGCCAACCGGCACTGCCTGGAGCTGCGCGCGCGCACTGTGTTCGTGCACGACAGCGCCAGCGTGCACCCCAGCGCGGTGGTGGGTCGGCCCGTTTGACGGACTTACATAATCGATCAATATACAATGTGATTTTTTAGTCACTTGACATATAGATAGGGGGTACTCAGTATTCGATTCTCATTTCAAATACAAATGTATGTAATTAAAAAGGGTGCTTAAAATTGAACCCATAATGTGGACAAAGTGAGCGCGCGGTATAAACTACTCCACTAAAGGTCATTAACCCCCGCCGCTCGGCCTCCGGCCGGTCGGTCGCCGTAGCGCACATCTGATGTCCATATATTCCGAGTATTTGTAGATAATTTTGATTGATATTTTTCAAACAATTATCGTGTAGAATTTTGACTTTATATTTTTGATCATTAGCCATGTTCCATGTTCTTTCATATCCTCGAGTATGTCAAGTGAAATAAAAATCACCCAGTATGTAAAACTTCCATTACTGAGTGACTGACAGACAACGCACAGCCGAAACTACTGAACGCAACAAGCTGCATGTATATTCCTTGGGGAGTGTAGGGGAGCACTAAGAGAGGATTTTTGGAAATTCTCTCCTCCTCTGAGGATAAAAAGGGGATAAATTGAAACTTTTTATTTCTAAAATGGATTCACTTGGTACTTAAGATTTTTTATTTATGTAGGTATATGATTTGGTATATTTTTAAAAATGGAGGAGATTCTCAATTCAAATGTATTTTTTTATGTATGTTACTGTTAAAAGATCTAAAATAAAAGTAGCCTAAGTTACTCCTTATGACATCAGCCATCTGCCAGTGAAACTCCCGTCTAAATCGGTCCAGCCGTTCCAGAGATTAGCTCAAACAAACAGACAGACAGACAGACGGACAAAAATTGTAAAAAATGTTATTTTGGTATACGCACCGTGTAGACATCCATATGCATTTATTAAAAAGCGGTTATTTTAATATTACAAACAGACACTCCAATTTAATTTGTTTGTATAGATAGGTCCGAACGTTTCGATTGGGCCGGGCGTGACGGTGAAGGCGGGCGTGCGCGTCAAGGAGTCGATCGTGCTCAACAACGCGACCATACACGAGCACGCTCTCGTCATGTACTCCGTCGGTATGTATCGACAACCGTGGCGGGATTGAACCCTGGACTCCCGAACAGGGGGCTCGGGTTCAAGCCCTGCGCAACACCTCTAGTCAAAAATGATGTGCGTATTAGAATTTAATTATCACATGTTTCGGTGAAGGAAAACATCGTGGGGATTTTTTAATTTATTCGATAAGCAAGCGTGCAACAGCTCGTACTGTAGACAACTTTGAATTTTGGGTCTTAGAGCCAAATTACTTTCTGGTCCTTCGAGTCGCATTACGTGATGGTCCTTTGAGCCGGTGTTTTTTGTACCATTTATTGTTGCAGTTGGTCAAGAGGCGTCGGTGGGAGAGTGGTCGAGAGTGGAAGGTACCCCGACAGACCCGGATCCCAACAAACCCTTCGCTAAGATGGACAATAAGCCACTGTTTAACAATGACGGGCGGTTAAACCCTTCTATTACTATATTAGGTGAGTGTAAGTTAGTATATATACTGGGAGGTCCAAAAGGTCACGTCCACCTGTTTATAATACGGGTTTATAAATATATTTATTTTGATACACTTTAATTAATTTGAAGGAATTTTAATATTGCGATTATTCTTATTAATCCACTAGTGAATATAATAATTATGTTTAATTATATAAATCTAATATTTAATCATTGCTATCAATATTAATATAGCGGCACCGGAAGCGGAACTTGTTACGCTATGGCCTGTACAGTCACGAGCAATAATATGTATACATTGTAACGTTTTCTAAAATATCTTAACTTGTACCAATCTAGAAAGAAGTGAACAACAATTCGTTTTAAATTAACTAACCATTAAACGACGTCAAAATAAGGTATGATATACAATTTCGAACGAATTGTTTTTGTTGTTCAAGTTAAGATATTTTAGAAAACGTGACAATGTATACATATTATTGCTCGTGACCGTACCACTGTGAGAGTAGATTCAAGCCCAGCAGTGGAAAAGTTATGGCTTGCGATGATGGTGATGATATTGTATATTATTCCAGGTGCTGGGGTGATAGTACCAGCTGAGACGATATTGCTGAATACAATAGTGTTACCGCACAAACATCTCTCGAGAAGTTTCAAACATGAAATTATATTATAGTTATTTATCAGATTACATAATTATATCTTCCGTGAACTTGTGAGAACTCCCATCTGAATATATAATACAAAAATTGTTTACTGGACGAACAATAAATTGATTTATTTAGTCACCGTGAAGTGTGTTGTAAAAATAAAAAAATAAATACTATTTTTTTAAAGTTCTTTTACTGTTGATGTTACAGATTAGTTATTTTATTTTTACTTTATTTTATGGCACTTAAGACATTTAAGTTTTTGAATTATAAACATGTTAGTTAGAAGGTATCAGAAGTTCACGGTTGATATGTATATATGTGCATATGTATGTACTATTGCCAACAGTTTATTCAGATTATTTTGCCGGAAATCGGACCGGACGTTGATTTCTGATCGATCCGCTGCTAAGATGAGCCGGATTCAGTTTTTGTTTCGGTCAAACACCTGCTGTTTTGCTGATGTATTGATGGACGACCCCGTAGCCCAGTTGGGGACGACCCCGTAGCCCAGTAGGGAACGACCCTGTAGCCCAGTTGCGAACGACCCCGTAGCCCAGTTGGGAATGACCCCGTAGCCCAGATGGGGACGACACCGTAGCCTAGATGGCAGTGACTACCTGCCGAGGGAGAGTTCCCGGGTTCGATTCCCGCCTGAGGCAGATGTTTAAGTAATAGATAAATGTTTGTTCTCGGGTCATGGGCGTCACAACAGCAAAAAAGTTACTGTACTTTGTTGTGAAGTGGAGTTATGAGTTGGAGGTAAAAGGTGAGGTTAGGTATAAGAGGTAAGATATAAGGTGAGGTTGAAGGTGAGGATGACCTCACCTTTATCCTGACCTTCAGCCTCACAGGGTCACGCCGGTCCAGTAAGCAGCTCAGGGCCTTAGATTGTCAGAGAAATGAATGTGAGTAAACCGTAGGTTTTAGTATTGAATGGACTGTTTACAATAATAGGGAAAATGTACAGTTTATACCAAAATCATAGAATAAATGTTTATGCGGCGAAATTTAAATTTTTATGGGGCGGCGATGGAGCTGTGGCGAGCGCTAGTATTGAACCGGGGCTCGATTTTTGAATTTCACTCGTATACGAAAATCACGAAAACGTATACGAATTTCATATTTCCTTATTTTCGAAATTCGCATAGACGAGTCTGTTAACCAGTGGTCGAGTCCGTTGACCATTCGAATTCATAATTCGCCTGCTAGAATGTTTCAAACGTCATGTCACAATTTGAAATGAAATGTTAAATGTCATGTCGTTAATTAACGTTCCGTTTCAGGCTAAGACACGTTAAAGGTGTTTATTTCCATTACCGATTATTACCGATTCACATTTTTTCTGCGTGTAACGATTAAAATATTTATTCATTTAATTACTTGGCAAAATAGTTTCGAATGGTTTAAAGAAATAGCAATTGTGACCACTCGCTACGAAAATCACATGTGAAAATGTTTCGTATACAAATAAATGTTGAGTCATCGGTGAAATTCAGAAATGAGCCCCTGTCACTTTCATTGTCTGTCTTTTACTATGATTGTAATTTCAAAAGCGACTTTTCTATTTCATAAAGTTAATACTAAGCCAACCACAGGTCAAGACGAAACAAGTTTTTATGAAATATAAAATACAGACTATAAAAGGATACGAATATAATTATCAAAATTGGTCGTACACAATTCCAATTTACTATAATGATACTGTCGTACAAATTAATTTTAAGGGAAAATTATACTTAAAAGTTTTGTTGGTATGGCAACCCCATGAACGATTTGTAGTGGATTCGTGTAGTAATTTATGTATAGTACATAGGCATTTCTACCCAAAGACCAAAATAATGTTAATATCTGTGTAATTATTTTTACATTATACTTGTAAATATCTACTGTAACATGATATTTAAAAATGTTATTTACTGTATGTACATTTATTAAAATATGAAATTGGACAGATTTTGTTTTATTTGTATGAATATTTAAATATATCTCGAGGGTAGGGTGGGCGTGTCTCGCTGTCAGAATGGTCAGTCATGGCGTAGGATCCAAAATAATACCACTCAGGTTCAACTAAGCCTTTTAATCATTCGTGTACACAACCTTCTCGCAAAATAAGAACGGATCGCACAGATACACACGGATTACAAATAACCTATCAAGTTACTTTTACAAAATCACAATTGATTGCACTGATATACTCGGATTACAAATTAACGAAACAATATTGGAAACGCAGCGATTTCGATATCACATGGACACGCCCTTCGATATCACGTGGACACGACCGTTCTCAACGACGTTCCGAATCTGAATGCCCAATCGCCGCAATGGCTACCGTCCAAACTGTCTTTCTGTCAAAGTCAAACTCAAAGTGTGACCATGTGATACCGACTTCGCTCAAGTGAACTACTTGACGCTTCCATTATTCACTAATAGATGGCGCTACGTGTTTACGCTCCGACACGGCCGTCCTGACCTTTCGCACGTCCCCGTGCGAAATACGTGCGCAAATTGCAAAAGTCATATTTCACAAAATAGTCGCTCGGCCAACCTGACCAATCTTAGGAATAATTAACTTGACAAAAAGTCAAGACTCAAGACAACCTGCATCCGGCGTCTGATAGTCTCAGGACAACCCTTCACAGGCGTCTGATAGTCTCAGGACAACCCTTCACAGGCGTCCGATAGTCTCAGGACAACCCTTCACAGGCGTCTGATAATCTCAGGACAACCCTTCACAGGCGTCCGATAATCTCAAGACAACCCTTCACAGGCGTCTGATAGTCTCAGGACAACCCTTCACAGGCGTCCGATAATCTCAGGACAACCCTTCACAGGCGTCCGATAATCTCAAGACAACCCTTCACAGGCGTCTGATAGTCTCAAGACAACCCTTCACAGGCGTCTGATAGTCTCAAGACAACCCTTCACAGGCGTCTGATAGTCTCAGGACAACCCTTCACAGGCGTCCGATAATCTCAAGACAACCTACATCTGGTGTCTGATAGTCGCTCTGTCAACGTGGCACAGGTTTACTATTTAGAGCTTTCAAAACATAGGAAAAATGGCTACTAATGCGAGTAAATTTTAATTAACTTTGTATTGCATTTTTTTTTATCCCTAACTACCGTAAACTACCACTGCTTCCAAGTGTCGCTATGGAGAAGAAGCAGCGGAACAAACTCCATAACATTACAACACATGTTTGAACAAAATTACCAATCAATTATTTGCGCGATTGTAAACTTTTAATCGGTACGTCGTCACCGTATAAATCTACGTGATTCGGCGTCTCCACGTGATCCATCTTCACAAACGCTCTACCAGCGGCAACACGTACTCGGCATTGGATATTACCTGTAACATCAAAACACAAACGCGAGCATCTCTCCAAGCTCGGCCCTTCCCGACCAATAAAGCAATTCTCAAATAGCTAGTCTGTCCGACCAATATTAAGTTTCAAAATTATTAAAAGATGGAGATATTATGAGATGGAGCTCATATGACCAACCAGTACAAAACTTTGAGCTATTATCTAACCAGTATTTGTACCACTCCAAGTTCCAATTCCAACCAGTAATTAAACACTATTTGTCACAGTTCACTCTTGAGCAAAAATGGCTGAAGGTCGTTTAACTCAAATTAAAATAAACTTAGTCAACAACATCACTTTACTTAGTACTCACAAAACATAGCCTCTCAAGCTATGACATCGGTACCCATAACACAAGGGACCATTCCCCAGTTACTAAGCATCGTGTTGACTATCTCTAGGCCTATCTGCCTTAATTTCCTCATAATTGATCGTCACATAAAATTCAACAATAACAACTTAACCTTCAGGCACTTTCATCATCAATATCACGGCTAACAAAAGCCTTCATCAAACCAAACCCGGTTATTAAGAATTATAAAGTCAAACAAACATACTGGTTAAACAATATCCCTCATATCCAATAAACTTGTAATAACTTATTATGTCATAGTTTTAATTTGCACCAACTCAAAACATAACAGCTTGTACTCAAAATAAATTAACTGGTCACTATAGATTATCTCAAAAACAACTTAATTGTCACCAACTCTTAACCAAATTAGACAATAGGGGATACAAAATTCTCTATACTAATAGCCAGAGCCACGCATCACAGTCGTTCGAACCAAATCACAAAACTACTCAGTACAACTGTACACAGGTTTAACAAAGTCTCTAAAAACTTCCGAGTAAGACATCTAGTGCCCCGGCTACCCAGCCGACCAGCAATCACATTGCTCACATCCAGCGAATGGATTAGATCCCTTGGATCACCCGTGTGTCACCCCCTGGTAACCACACGTATGGTCTCTACAGACCCCGACCTCTGCCAGAGCCAAACGCTCACCGCTCACCCACGGACTACTTGAGTTGCCCCAAGAGATACCGATTTCTACCGGGCTACGACTACGTTATAGCTACTGGTTCGATCGCACGCTACTCACTATGGTCCTAGAGTCCCCTTACTCGAGTTCCTACCACAACTTAAATTTGAATATCATTAACTTCGATCTTGACTGATACGCGACCTGCTGGCATTTTTCTAAGCCTATCATGCGCGTATTTGTAAGAACGATTTGAATTTAACGCTCCTATTACGAAAGACGAAATACGAATTAACGATCTCCGTCATACTTCTCAACAAATAACGCAGGATTCGCAAAAGGTGAACTACTAGGTCTAATAATGTTGGCATCTAATAATTCCTTTACTCGCTCAAGCCTTACTTTTCGTTCCTCTGTCGAGCAACAGTAAGGGGTTTAAAACAACCCGCAACGGTCATTACCAAATAGCCATAGTATGTGAATGTAAACAGGTAATTGTCAAATGTACCACCGCTTGATATAAAGCTCATTTGCAAGTGACCTCAAAAACAAAAGTAATAATTATTCTTCAGTAAAGCGATAAGAAAACAAAATGATACAAATCACCCGTCACACCACACTCGCAACCGTGAGCCATGACACCAGAGGCGCGAGAAATGGCGTTTGTCCCGGCCTCCCTCGCCAGCATCAGCGTCAGCACGTGACAGACGATGCGGTCCCACACAACACACGGCCACTTAACCGCTCCCCATGTAGTCATCGCAGGTCCACGTCGGCTCACCAAATCCGATGCAATCAAGAAACAAAATAATCAAGAAAGAATAATTAGCAACGCGTAAAATAAAAGTTATATCTCTGCACTGCATCACATTATTACCAGAAAATTAACTAAATCGGAACGGAACAACAAAATACCTTAAATAAAGTGTTTCCTTTTTCTACACGATTGAAAAGTCAAATCTACCTTCATTAACTTTAACAAGAGTTAATTTTGATGCTACTTAGCCTTGAATGATTCTTTTCTTTACAGCGAAGTAAAAAAAGGAAAATGAGATATTAAATTGAATTACTACCGGAACCACCGATTTCCTAATTGACACCTATGTTATCGATCACTTCAACATTATCACATCTACAGCCACTGTCCCACTTTTGGGCACGGGGCTCCTCTGATAATGTGAGGGATACAGGCCACAGTCAACCACACTGGCCAAGTGCGGATTGGCAGGCCAATACAGATTGTTGTCCAATTATAACGGTTAACAAAAAAAATCTAATTAAGATTTTTTTTTATCACAATAGATGTAGTGAAATAAAAATTATGCCATACCGATACTCGCTGTCTTACTTGAAATTCCTTATGTTCTACCACAACCTGATACAACATATCTCCAGCAAGTAAAGAGATGTTTGTGGATCACATTATCACAGTAACCTGAAAAGCTGAAATAGGTCCTTTATCCCAACTTCTGATCTCGAGGGTAAGGTGGGCGTGTCTCGCTGTCAGAATGGTCAGTCATGGCGTAGGATCCAAAATAATACCACTCAGGTTCAACTAAGCCTTTTAATCATTCGTGTACACAACCTTCTCGCAAAATAAGAACGGATCGCACAGATACACACGGATTACAAATAACCTATCAAGTTACTTTTACAAAATCACAATTGATTGCACTGATATACTCGGATTACAAATTAACGAAACAATATTGGAAACGCAGCGATTTCGATATCACATGGACACGCCCTTCGATATCACGTGGACACGACCGTTCTCAACGACGTTCCGAATCTGAATGCCCAATCGCCGCAATGGCTACCGTCCAAACTGTCTTTCTGTCAAAGTCAAACTCAAAGTGTGACCATGTGATACCGACTTCGCTCAAGTGAACTACTTGACGCTTCCATTATTCACTAATAGATGGCGCTACGTGTTTACGCTCCGACATATATATTGTAGTATTTTTCCTTCGGTACATTCTAGATTAAAATTGAACTCTTTAGACAAGTGCAAAAGGAAACGATTTCTTTCAGACAAATCATCAAAGGAATAGCTATACAATACAAATGTGTTTATAAGCCAGAGGCTTACTAAAGGCAATAGAAGAACAACATATTAAAAACTTATTAAACAGCTTTATCACAACAATCGTAGCAGACGTAGTTAGTGATGGCGATTGTATTAAGAGAGAAAAATAATAGAACGAAACAAGATACAAATTAGAACCGTAAGACCCGATTAGTTATGTAATCAGTATTGAAAATTTAAGTGAGGATGGTTGATTTAAGATAGCAAACACCACCTTCATAGATTAACTTAAGTATTATACGGAAACCACGACAATTGCGACTGATACAGAAAAAGATGCAAACTGAGACTAGGACGGTTAGTCCAGTCAAAAGGGTGATAAGTAGTAAGTATGTTAGTTGGTTAGTTCGGTAAGAGGTACATAAATGAGAACTGGGGCAGGGACTTTTAGTGATAGTCTTGTTAGTTGTTAGTTGGTATTTGTTAGTAAGTCTCGTTCTCGTTGCTAGCATTGGGGACTTATTGGTGGCTTGACTGCTCGTTTTCCGGCTCTTAACATGACAAAATCATGAACTGTCCCCTTTTATTCCCCTTTCATGGGGGGTGGAGAATGAGTTTTTTTTTTTAATTTCTTAAAATAAATAATTACTTCATACTTTGTCTAAAATTAGGTCACATTATTGGAGTGAGACGATTATTAGCGAATAACCGCCCTTCCGTAATACAAAAGGGTTTAATTCTTGACCTTCTCGCGACCCTACAAAGGTCACATAGGGACCTGTAATAAATTTATCCCTCCGCGACCAATTTGAAATAAGCACCGGTTACAATGAGGGGTGCCAACAACGTCGAAAATGTTTATTAATGTGAAAAATGTTTAAATGTTTTGAAAAACAAATAATATTTTTTAATTTTCACAGTTAATGACGTGACGAATCATTTCGATTGGTCGATAGGCCCGCATCGGAGAGCTGTTTTCGGATGTTTCGGATTGCGGCTTGCATGCCAGCTACTGGAGATTTATGTAACGCATGCCAGAGGGCTCGCATGCGGGATACTGTTTTAATTAGTCGTCGGAGCCCGCCAATAAGGTGCTGGAGACTTCTGTCATACATGCCATATAGACCTCATGCGGGAACCCTTTTCCTAAGTTATTAGAGGCTATATTAGAACTGTTTTTACTATTCCATAATGGATCCATATGGATCGCACAGCGTTAAATTCGTTTTATCGATGGCTGTGTTCTCGCACCCGGCATGCTGAGTACCGACCGATGAATTTCATACGGTATTACAACTGTGTTAACGACAAATGAAATTATATTTCTGACTCGCCGACACTGCGTCCGAAACAGGAAATAATTACATATATATTTCACGGTCGATTTAGGAGCTAAGGTCAAGTTACACGATTAGGTACACAATTGTGGAAAAGATCTGCTGAGGATTTTCTTTCACCGTTTCTTCTCTGTAACAAGTTTTCAGGTCAATATTTATTGAATATCAGGTAAATAACTATTGGCATTCATATTAATGAATACCTAGACGAAATTGGAAACAAAATTAGTTTTTATTCGTGTTAAAAGCAGACTAAGTTCAAGCACCTATAGTCCCTTACTCTGTGCCTATAGGTAATTTGCGTAGCACCAATTTCAGCTTACTCCTTAGAATAATAACACTATAGAAAGACAGTCTTCATACAAGCGCTTTGTCTAAAGTGAAGCACTAAACCGAAACTTTCGCGAAAGCGGGGAATGATTCGGCTGCGGATAATCATATGTTTTTAGCAATAATACATAAATAGCTTTTCAGATATTTTGTGACACAGTTTAACTGGACAAATCGTCATAATTCTTTTTTTTCGAAGACACGTTTGGCGTGCGTTGACATGAGCTGCCCGGTGTTTGGAGTCATTTCTGACTCCAATTAAGGTGCTTCAAAACGGCCGCGCGGACTTCGTTTCTATATTGTAATTATTCTAAGGCTTACTCACTTTTCAGCTATTCCTACCCAATATAAAATAAAGTCAACTTTTTGGGATTAAATACTTGATTAGTTATTAAGAGTTTCATATAAAATATAAATGAACCTATTCCCGATATCCAGACCTTTTTAATCGACTCAGGGAGGAACAAAATTGTGAATTTAATATTTAAAACGGCATTTTTGTATGGGTGTTGTTATTTGATAGGCGATTTATTTTTACCCGACAAAAGGAGGGTAATGTGTTTAACAGTCTATGTATGTTTTTTTGTTTTTTTTTTAACCTAAATACCCACAGTCTAAAAAATATTTTTTCAGGCATCTTTCAATTGACAATCATGCCTTATTTAATTTGAACAGATTCTAATAATACAAGGTTTAGTTACCCCAAGCTTTCTACAATGCATTAGTGAGCGCATTTAAATCGGTGAAGTCGTTTCTGAGACTAGCACGGGAACGGAAGTTGCCAAGTAATTTTTATGACCTAAGTAACGTTACATTCAAACTCAAACTCAAATCATTTATTTCACGTAGGTATTTTGAATACACTTATGAACGTCATTTTTTGCATTTACCACCATTACGTAGGATGTTCTTCGAGTTCAATTTACGATAAGTAAGATCTTCCGTAAATCCGTTTTAAACGGATTTCAGGCAAGTCTTCAGGATGATGACCTTGTGGTCTAGGGTGCTAGAGAATGCGACCGGGTTCGACTTCCGGGCAGGGGAAGACATTTATTTTAGAGTTCTGTATCTCCGTTAGTGGAGCAAGCTTTAAGTCTCCAGATTCGCATGGGCCTAGTGGACATTGACCATGAAAACCAAGCCCAAATCCTTTTAGTATATTGCAGTTTTTGCAATTTGCACTTTTTTCATTTTCATCATTTTCATTAAGTTTTTTCAATTTTCAGTTTTTGCATAGACAGACTAATTAATGGTTCATTAAGAGGGGGTATAAAGTAAAATTGGCAATCGTAGATTCAATTTTTACAGTAGTAGATCAAGTTTCTAGAAGCTGAAGAAAAACATAGTTATACTTCATCATATTATTGAGTGAATGCAAGAAGCAAAAACATAAAAAAATTAAATTTTCTCGATAGAAAAAAATCACAAAGTTAGGTCTAATTTTCAACTAAAATCAATTTATTTTCAATATGGTGCATGTTTTTGAGTCAATATTTTAATATATTATGCTAATTAGTATCACGGAGGGATTTGTAGATCGATTTCTAAATCAAATCTATAATTTACGAATTATTTAAATAAAATACATTTATCTTTATAGCTCTAGAATTTTGACATGCTCTGTTCCATTTATCAGTACCGTTGCTCCATTGCGACGGGCGGGTGAAATTTGATTTTTTCCTAGCTTTATACCCCCTCTTAATGACTACCTAAGTAGTTATTACCTACATGTTTTCTTTACAAAAATTCAGAAATAACTTGGACAGCCCTAAGCTCATGGAAGGTAAAATGAGAGTGGCAGTAAAAAAGGCAATTTATATTGCGACCACTCGTGTTCCAATGTCGGGAATCAATTGATGGTCGATATGATATTATTATGCCAGATGCTAGGAAAATTATTTGTAGCGTGCTCATAAAATTATATGTGACAAATAATGCCTTAAGGTGTATCATGTGTCAGAGTAAATTTAATATTAAGCTTGAATTACATACTTAAATGTCCGTCTTCGTCGCAACTCATAACTGTGACCTTAACCCAGCAGCGAGCTGGGCTAAGGTCTACTCTTATAAAGTGGGCACAGGCCATAGTCCACCACGCTGGCCGATTGCGGATTGGCAGATTTCACACACTTGAGATTTGAGAAACTTTTAAAGAATTCTGTCGTGTGCAAGTTCCCTCACTATATTTTTCTTCAAGCGATAGTCAAGTGGTTTGAATTGGTTGGACCGAACCCGTGGGCCTGACAATGAATACTGCGAGCACCTCTAATTTTGAAAAATTACGTGCGTAGGTATTAGAAATTAATTGTCACTTGCTTCGGTAAAGGAAAACCTGCAAATCTGAGAGTTCTAATAAATATCTGATATGTAACAATAACGTTTGTAACGTTTTGTAACGTAACGGATTGTAACGTTTCATCCCTCAGTTTTTCGTATTTCTTTCTTTCCTCTTTTTCTTTCTTGCCCTGATGTCTTTGGTGAATGAAGAAAGGAACCTCATCCATCTGTTAGTAATAACTGAACATACGAATGGATTACATAACGCGGTTGTAAGGCTTGTAAAGTTTCTAGCCAAATGGAAATCCTATGTTTCTCTAATACGTGTATTGTAGTCGGCGGTATGACGCAAATAGCCTCCGGTTGGACATATCCGTCATATTACTACATGACATTTCAATATGCGGATCATGGCATGTTCCATACTTCAAGCTCAGTTATGTACCTAACTCATAACTAGGCATCGGATAATATATTCGAATGCATGTTCACCTAACAGTGGCGTTATTACGGAACGGCTTCTTTAAATTTTAAAATTCCTACTTCATACAAAATATCGGTAACCTTTTTTTATGCATTTAATTAAAGTTAATTTTAAAATCCCGCTACATATTTATGTGAATGTGTGTGTCTTTCGGTGTAACATTTTTAAGTGAGTCTTCCTTAGCCGCGCTGAGTGTAAAAATTCAAGATCCTGACACACTGTTAGGGCGTTGATCTCTGTGTCGACCGCTCGTCACTCATCGACACCTATGGAAAAGCGTTATACTTATTTACATACATTTACATTTATATATTAAGCAGTGATAGCCGTGTGGTTGAACGTTGGACTGCCGAACCGGAGGTTCCGGGTTCAAACCCCGCACGCACCACTAATTTTCAAAAATTATGTGCGTATTAAAATTTAATTATCACTTGCTTCGGTGAAGGAAAACATCGTGAGGAAACCTGCACACCTGAGAGTTCTCCATAATGTTCTCAAAGGTGTGTGAAGTCCGCCAATCCGCACTTGGCCAGCGTGGTGGACTATGGCCTATACCCCTCTCATTGTGAGAGGAGACCCGTGCCCAGCAGTGGGACAGTTATGGGTTGTGATGATGATGATGATGATGACATTTATATTTACGCAATATTGTATGTCTGATGTCTATTGTATGTGTGATGTGGTGAGGTGCGGTGTTTGAGGAGAGAAGATTAGAGTTATGATGAGAAGGGACTCTAAAGGTTTCAGGTGTTTCTACAAAATATTACTGGCCAGCGTGCAGGCCATCTCCGACAATAGACGGATAATTAATAAAAACAAAGAAGCCATGTCAATATTGTCATTGAATAAAATGGATTGGAAGACGGTGCACGAGTATTTTTTCTGCCCTTTATAATTTACTTATACATTTGTTATACATAAACAGTCGAAGGCAATGCAAAATATTTACTTTTGTTAAATGAAGAATACATAATTTTTGCACGAAAGATTTATCTAAATGTCTCTGTTTTAGGCTAAGTAGGTACTTACGTTGTAACCTTTTCAGTGTGATAATGATGCAAATGTCCTCCAAAAGGCCCGTGCCCTCCAGAGCCCTTAATGGAGTGTTGGTGACCAGATTAGAATCAGACCATTGTCGCTAAAACGTTTCTTTACACTCATAATTCTTCACTTCGCGCGTTATTTCGGCTCAATGGAGTGAAAAATGGGGGAGATTCTCAAGTGATAATAAATTATCTTCGTGTCATGGGGTGCTATTTGAATAAATGGTATATTTGGGTGGCCTACATCTGTAGTTTATGAGACGGAATCGACTGAACTTGTAAAACGACTAGTTTCTGCACTCAGTTTCGCCTACATTGCAGTCAAAGAACGAAAAAAGCCGTTACAATTATGCCAAGGGAACGTCCATTGTATATCGCACACCTGGATCAAAACTAAGTCAACTAAAATTTCGAAAAATTTTACCTTAAGCAATACTCGAATGCTCTGTCGCCATCGCCATGTATACAAAACAATTTCACTAAAATCTTATTAAATGTCCGTCTAGATAACAATATCTTGATCTATTTTACTTATTTTAATTGTCTTTTAGCGACAGAGCATTCGTGTATTGCATTAGGTAATTTTTTCCAACTTGTCTTGGTTTTGATATAGGCATGCGATTGTTCTTTACTCGTTCTTAAACTATCTCCATAGCAAATTTCATCTGAATCGGTTCAGCGGATAGCGTGAATAGGTAGCAGTCAGACAAACCTGACAGACAGTCATTTTCGCATTTATAATATTAGAACGTCCAACATCCTCGACTTCATCGCCACTTACATGAGGTGGAATTGCTGTCAAGCATTAACATGTAAAAAAAAATGGATGCCAAGTGTTCGTTCATCCATCCAATCCAAATGTTCGTTTAACTAACTTATTCCACTTTTAAATAAGTTTACTTTAATTATAGCTAATTAGTGTTATAAGTACCCAAGCGTAAATAGTCTTGTTAAGATATCTGATGTTTTTCATTAATTAATTAAAATGTGATCGCTAATTACTTCGCTCTTCTTCATTTTGTTTTCAATTCTATTCTGGTGCGGCCTCTATGTACCTACTGACTATGTTTTAATAGAAATAAGTTCTGAAAGGTTTGTTTATATAGGATTTCATTGTAACTATTGAAAATATAGCATAATAAAAATTAAATGTGGCACTCGGAGACTGCCGCGGTAAAGCATAGCATTTTTTATCAACTTATGCAATTATAATTATTAGAAGTTATATAGTTAGGTATATCAGAACAGCGCCATCTAGTTTGTAGAAAACATACGTACCATACCTTAGTATTAAGGTACTAGATGGCGCTGATTGGGGGTGTTAGGTTTTTTTCGTTACGGAATTTCTGGATTCGGTCCCCACGCTCAAGGCCCGCGATAAAAGCTATGCAATAGCTTAATAATCTGTCATCTTTTTCAAACAGAAGAAGTACGGAAAGCTGAAACACCTAATAAGCTTATCATTTTTCTTTTACTTAGATTGTTTATTCAGCCCGCCATACAAGGCTCAGATTAGACTACCATCCGGGTCAGACCCGTAACCGATAACTTTTTTATGGAAATAAGATTGTGAGAAGTGCCCAGCAGTGGAACAATAATTGCGATGATGATAACAGATAATATCCATAGTTTTATTGATTTATAGGTAGGTATGTACATTTAGGCTGAGATGTATAGACGATACTTAGCCTTAGCTCAGACTTTACTTGCGAAAGACTTGACTTTGCAAAGACTGCGATTTGGTATTTATAGACATGTCACGCTGAGATTGTGCTCAGCATAAGCTGTCATAATTGATTGCTGCAATCTATCTGTTTGTTAATACGACAAATTTAAATGTCTTAGAAACCGACTAATATCACGGTTCATTTGGGACCATTATTTTTGTTCGGATAATGGCCAAAGTTTTTGGTAAGTCGTCTATTTCGTGAACTTATTAGACTTTTCTCAGCTCGTACTCAGCCAAGTCAAAGATCGCTTTATAAATACGAACGCTGTCTTAAGTCAGAGTAAAGTCTAAGCTAAGTCTAAGTATCGTCTATACATCCCTCTACACATCCCTCATCCCTTAAAACCTCCACCTTCTCCTCTCACCTCTTTCCTCGCTTACCTAGTTCACATCGTCACATGTCATCAAAGTTGAGTTAATTTTAGGCGTTTGGGACGGTATGCTAAAGTTAGCCTGTCACAAAGGCATTTAAATTAGCTTCGAACCCAATTATATAGACCTAATTATTGGGCGAATGTAAGTAGACTGGGCTGTTAATTTTATTAAACGAGTGTAGGTATATTTCGACATCCTAAAGATAGTCTAACTGATACCTAGTCTCCATAGTTTTCCATGTTCCATTCTTATCAAATATACTTCTGGACTCGTACTTTCTTATTCCAAGTCGATATATTTACACTTTAATATTGATTTCTATATGCTTGAACTATCTTACCTAAGTATCACAGTAATTGCGCGAATTCCTTCGTCTTCGACGCGAGAATGTGTGCGGAGAAGGTTCGCGTCAGCAACATGCTGTGACGTAGTGCGTCGATGGCGAAGCGCGGAGCGGTTTGCTTAGTTACGTACTGTTTAAAAAAGTTTTTTTATTAAATCTTTTAAGTTTTCACTTGTGTTGGCAGCCCTCATGAAGTCATGACTGCCTCCGATTTTTGTAGTTATAAAACTTTGGACGTTAGTTGATTGATATCAGTAGGTACCTACTTTAAAAGTGTTGGGGATCTTTTGCTTAGATTCTGCGCCAGTGGAAATTAAGCCTTACATGGAAGTGGAAAATCCAGTTTCTATGTCCTTTGACACTGCGATGAAATATGTAAAAAATAAACCCGAATTAAACGGGAACGCAATTTTATATTACTCAAAGATTATAACTCTTTATAGGGCATAATAGGCACGTACGTATTATAAAGCCATAATCCGAAGTAATATCGTACGCCGCCTTTCTAACAAGGGGAAGTTTTATTAAAAACGCGTTGACAATGTCGTTTCAAAGGCTTGTCTTTGCGTCGTGGATTAGATTAGAGATTATATTAACTGGATGCGCCTTCAATATTATGGTCCTTTATAATTTATATTGTTATAAGTAAATAGATTTCAGTACATACCAAACTGCACTAGAATATAGAATAGTTTTTGCTAGCGGCATTGCCCACGTGAAATACCGAAAAGGACAAAACAGCAATAAAAACTATACCAAGGGACTGTACTAACGGAAATAAAATATTGAGTGAGAGAAATGATATCCTATACAACCTTCTCTCCCCGTTTTGACCCCCTCTCCAATGTTGGTCTCCATACCAAATTTCATCTAAGTACTTAGGTATATCGGTTCAGCGGATCACGTGTGAAAAGGTAGCAAACAGACAGACAGGCAAAACAGAACTCTGGGTTCGTTAACAAACAATTGTCTTATGCTTACAACCTATACCTAAAAGGCAAACGCAGCATGCAAAAATATGTAATACTATCGACCCGCCCTCACTTCGCTTCGCAAAACTTGTCGTTTACATTTACATAGGTAATAAGTAATGTATATTAAATATTTCCCATTTTTACAACATTTTTCATTGATACTTTGCTCCTACTGATGGTAGCGTGTTGTTACAAATAGCCTCTAGCCTTCCTCGATAAATGGACTATCCAACACAAAAGATTTTTGAAGTTAATACTTCTTTAGTATCGTTGTGATTTGGAATTCGTTGAAACGGAAATGACGCGATGAAGCATCGGCAAAATGGCGGCTGACGTAAGCAAAGCAAAACATTAATATTTGGACTGACAGTATTCATTGTTACGAAGTTTCACTTCTAGTACGTGTAAATTGCACACATTTTGATTTTTTTTATTTCGAACCATTATTTTTTGAGATTAGCACGTTCAACCAAACAGACTCTTCAGGTTTATAATATAGGATAAGATATTAAAGTTAAAATACATAATAACTAAGATTTAATTGTAAAATTATTTACATATAAGTATATAATAATCACCTCCATACATTATTACATCAATGCTCAGTAAACGTGTCATTAAATTTTAATCTGGTGGCTTTCAATCGCGCTCACACGACCGATTAAAGCGGGCATTAATTTGAGCCGCTTTGTACTATAATAACTACTGAATTTACCATAATCACTAGTATTTAGGTTAACCTACTATTACTAATAACATAGTTGAATTTAAATAGAAAACAATTATGTAATAGGTAGTGAAAAGATTGCAAAGATTGATGTTGAAGATGTCCATGAGCGACGGTAACCATTTACTATCAAGTGGTTCGTTCAAGTTAGTCGGCTAATAACATATAAAAAGTGTGTGCAAGATCTCTTGAAGGAAACTGGCGTAAAACCATTACATTATACAGGATAATACTTGCGAAATTATTGTAGGTAGACTTTTTTCTATTGAATTAAGGTAGCAAACGAGCATGCAGCACCACCTTTTCCACTGCCGCCCATGACAACTATGACCGACTCAGAAAAAGACCAATTCCAAATCTTAATCCACTTTTTATGCTAATAGTCAACAAACGGGCTGACACGTTCATGAAGCAAATGATAATATTATGATTGATGACGCCAACGAAATTTTGACAGCGGAAAAAGGCCCAACGTTGTGCCTATGTGATAAGAATTTTAAAGATAATTGAAAATAATTTTATAAAGTGGGTGAGTTAAAAAAAGGTTTTTTGTTTTTTTATACCTAGGTCATAGTATATCACCAACATAACAAAAAAAGCAAGAAATAAAGACAGAAGAGGAATTCATCCGTCTAACTAAAGGAGTAAAATGGAAGGATGACGGGGTAACCCCCGTCATCCTTCCATTTGCTTTGAGACCATTAAAATCCGATTTAGTTAAAATATTTAACTACTCAATTATTGAATAAACAAAGTATGTACATACTATATGAATTTTTAAAATCCTGAAAGACAATCCTTAGGCGGTATCTTACTAACACTTATTAATTGGACTATAACAATAAATAGGATTAACTATTATTTTTCGCTGAACAGTACCTGATCAGTCTTTATACCTACTAACGAACGGACCAACTAACACCCATAATAACACCCTCTGCTTATTGGACTAACTATCCTAGTCCCTAGTGTTAGATGAAATACCGGAACAGGGGATAATGTGCAACACTATGGCCGCGCCGATGTAACCCCATCACTAGCGGGTGTTTGACAGCTCTCTTACCGCGCCCTTGGTTGAAGTGAAAAGTTGTGGCTTAAGAATAAAATAAGTATTTAAGCAAGATATTTTGTCTCCATTACTAGGTATTTGAGTTCTGTTCTGTGTCGGTCACAGTTGTCATGGGCAGCAGCGGAAGGGTGGTGCTGCATGCTCGTTTGCGATCTGAAGTCCTTAACACGTTCACTGCGTCACTATTTTTGATGGACTTTCAGCCAGTGCGGATGAGGTCTTTTCGAGGCAAAGTTGAACTTCTTTCCAGTGCGTTTGAGGGCTTTTCGACCTCACAAAATATTGTTTCTAAAAAACGCCTTAAATATAGCTCAAAATTGAAAATATTTGCTTGAAACTTTACCATTATAAACTTAAATAGTTTTTCAAGTTGAATCTAGCTTCGTACGTAGGTGTGACATTTCGGTATTGAATAAATGAAAAAAAGAATTATGCCATCGATTCTGCCTCACAACGCACTGAAAAGAAGTTCGATTTGTGTCTCTACTAGTGATGGGAATAAAATAGAAATGCAGGTGATATAACATTTATTTACTTAAATTAGGATTCTAAAGTACCATACACCTACCACACATACCAATTTTAGTTTTAAAGTATGTAAGTCGTTTATGTGTGTGTATATGTGTATGAATGGATGTGTGCGTATTTGTGTAAATGGGTGGGTAATTGTGTGTGTTTGTGTTGTGTGTTTGTATGTACTCTTACTCATTGAGTATAACAGCTATGACCACTGCAGACACGAACAAAAGAGAAGATATACTTCCTCACCTAAAGGAATCTGGTATTGTAAACCGGAAATATAAACCATACAGAAGTTAAAAATACGAGTAGCTATTTATCAAATATTTCAAACCACATTCATGTTGTAGCAATATACATTTGAAAACACCCACACCTAGGGTAGGAAAAAAATAATAATATCTAGAGTATTAAATTGATTTTCCTCTTTTGAAATATATTTATCATTATTTGAGTATTGTGTAGATTATAAAAGCAAAATAGGATTTGCGACGATTAAGGATTTGTTAGTGTAAGCAGCATGCGTATAAATGATGAGTGTTAAAAAATCGTGCTAAAAAAATTATCTTGAGTACAATTAGTTTAGTTGTCAACTAGCTAGCTGTAGCTTGGCTATTAGTAGGGGTCATTTTGGTTAAGAGGATGAAACGAGGTCCGCCAAAGTGGTACCAGACTGTACAGTAATCAATTTTATATTTTATATGAGTCATCTTATACGCTTTATTATGATACAAAACTTAAAATTGTAGCTAGTGGGATTTTTTTTATTGAATTTTACAATTTACTATCCTTACTCTTCGCCGTAATACTTTACGTGAAAAGGAAGGTAACCAAGTGCAGCAGTGAAATTATTAAGTAAAAAAATCGATGTTAATAAATCCAATAAAAATACTTTTACTTTTAAATGGCTATTTACCGAAAGATTTTAAATGCAGTATATTATGAAAATCGATATTACTTGATGGCTGTTGGTTCTTTCTAATATAATGTCAATGTCAATCTGTCAAAGTACTCAAATCAAAGTCACAAATAATAAGTCAATGACGAACAATAACAAAAATACTTAAAAAATAAGGCGAGTCGCGCGGACAAGAAGTGCGCTTCCGTATCGAAACTTGTCGCATCACTACGCGCCGCCCGCGCCCCCCGCGCTTCACTCCGTGCGTTTATGAGGCCTACAACTTTTGAGGCAGATTAGACCTCACTTCGCACTGGCGCATATTTTTTTCTATTCAGTGCGTTTGAGGGCTTTTCGACCTCATATCTTATTAAAAAAGCCATTGGGCTCTACTTCGCAAGAGAAACAATTATATGTATTTGTCTCTGTCATACTCAAAGAAATGTTAAAATTGTAGCCTCCCGCACGGAGTGAAAGAACGCGATTTTGATTGCCGCACCAGCGGGAAGTCATGCTTGAGACGTTTCGACCTCATAACGCACTGAACGTGTTAAAAAAATCCATAGACAAAGCTACGGGAATTAGTTACAGTAATAGTAATAACATGAAAACTTTACCAAGGATTCGATAATGGATCGTACGAACTGATATAATTTATTAGACTTAGAGGAAGCTTTTTAGTAAGGCGTGGCCCATGACGACCGCTTGTCATTCCTTAATAGTTCGTAAACATGTTTAGTTCATTGAAATTGGTAGGCGTGTCTCTTAATATGACGTTACCAGACTTAAATCTTGGGTAAATGTTGAAAGACGTTTAGTGTTAGAAGTACACGAAACACTGAGGACAGTATAACTACTCGTATATCGCGCTTGAGATCGCTCCATCCATCCATTGCAACCCATAACTGTCCCACTACTGGACACGTGTCTCCTTTCACAATGTGAGGGGTACAGACCACAGTCCACCACGCCGGCCAAGTGCGGTCTGGCGGACTTCACCCACCTTTGGGAACCTTATGGAGAACTTTCAGGAGTGCAGGTTTCGTCACGATGTTTTCCTTCACCGAAGCAAGTGATACGCCTGTTTGGGAGTTCAACGTTTGGTCGAGTCAGTGATGCGTTTGGTGTCACAGAGCTTCACTGGCGACGGTAACTCCTTACTGGCTGGTTCGTATGGTCGTTTGTCGACAATTTACAGCAGCAATTACCATACTTTCCGTCGATAAACAAGATGGTAAGACACCAACAATCTCCATAATGGCTTACCCCCACAGAACAAAATTGTCCATCTTATGTGGCCTACCCATTTCCCCTTCCATTGCTCTGCAGAACAATTAGGCACTTCGAGTTACGACTGAGCCAAGCAATCGAGTTATGAGCGATTAGTAACAACAATTTAACTATCTAAAACTGTTATTTTAATAGTTACCCAACTATTAAAATTATAATATTCTTTGCCATTTGTAAAAGCCGGGTGTTCCTCATTATTTCTGCACAGCGCCCGCTCGGAGCTGTTATTGTTCCCGACGGGGTTTTTGTTCTCACTTCAAATGTTCCACTTTTAATTGGTGTTGGAGCTGTGGAAGAACTACAAGTTTTCATTATAAAGGACATTGTTTTATGATTTGCAATAATGAATAAGGCTTATTTATTATATTGAGGCACTGTACATAATCTTAAAACAATGGGTGCCAAAATCGTATATTTATAATTTTTTTTGGAAATTGTAATTTAGGTTAGCTTTTGTTACCGATATATAACTAAAACATGACAAGTTTTTAAACAAAACTTCTTAAATATCGTTGTGATTTGAATTTGATAACGAATGAGTGTAAGACAAAGAGAGTACCTAATGTAGGATTAAACCGGCGAAAGAATGAGAAAGAATACATTCCGTAGTACTTATTTTAATACTGGAAAATAGTTTTTATCCGGGATACGTTTCATTTCAGAAAACAGTTTTATTTCCGCGGTATACATACTCGCGAGTAGATTCTTCCATCTTTACACCACTCGCGGAAGATTAAAGTTTTATTAGGATTGGTGTCGGGGAGAACCTCTACGGATCGATTCTATATATTAGGGTACCTATATAGTAGTACCTATATGCAAATTATGAAAGGAGCTTCTTTCTGACGACAACGACGACTGACGACGACGACCTGGATGGCGCAATGGTTAACACGCCGGATCGCCGTTCCGAGGGTCCTGGGTTCGATTCCCAGCGAGGCGGAAATTTGAATGATGAATTTAAATTTCCGTTCTTGGTCTGGGTGTGTGTGTCCTTGTCTTGTGTGTAGTCCATGGCACCCGCGACACAGGGAATTCTAGTGTGGGGCTATGAGTGTGTAGCGTTATTTTTTATTTATTTATTCTGAGGTACTTCCGCAGCGTTATGACAGTTATGAGATTCTTCAATAAAGGTATACAAAGAGTTCCCCTTTTAAGACCGGCGTTGCAGTGGTAACTCCCCTGGTGTTGATCATTTCCACAGGTGATGGTGATCATTTACCATCTGCCAGAAATTATGGACGTTGAATTTTGTATTATTAGAATGTTTTTTTTAGTTATTTTTTATATTGAATAAGTTAATGCTTGACTATAATCCCACCTGATGGTAAGTGGCGATGAAGTCCAAGGTGTTGAACGCACTTATAGTTACCCATAGTTACCTACTAATAGTTGTACTTTTAAATATATTCGTCGTTTCTCATTTGTAATTCGTTTTGAGAAATAAATGTCTAAAAGCGTACAAAACCTAACCTAAGTCATTAATTATTCAGCACAAATAAAGGTCTTATTAAGGTCTGTATGTCATAAGATACCTAGAAGTTCGTACATGTGGGATGAAGGGCGTCATTAAATATTACATTTTCAATTCTGTTACTATAACGTTTTCCCTGAACATTATTCAAACGGGTAACAAAAGGGTTCAAAAGTATTCATTACACTCGGGTCATTGTTTCGTTAAAATTTTAATACGGCTATGTACGCGTCATACCTATTTTGATGTAAATTTATCTCACTAATACATACAGAGAGCTAAGAATTTTAAAAGACGTTGTTGTAGGATATAAAAAAATTCGCCTGATAATAGTTTAACTCTAAATTGTTCCATTGCTTCCGTGTACAGACATCGAGGATGTTGAGTTTTATTATAATCGTACATATGATCCCTCTGGAATATTATTACATTAAATCTCTCTAGTGTACTAGACTTCTCATTGATTAACTGATTATTTCACTTCAAAGCCATTTTTCCCGGGCGAGTTCCACAAATTTATTCACTAGCCATCACGTCAAAGCTTAAACGAGGTAATTAAACCCTAAGGTTCATGAATAAGTTTTCCACTTTATATTTTAATAGCGACCACAGTTATCTGATTTACGTTTTATCTCGTAGTTTGTCGTTGACAGTTCATTAAGATCATTTTTAAAGTTAATAATAATGACTAATATGACTTAAACTTCATTAAAACTTTAAAGTAATAAAAACTGTAATGAGGTCAAAGTCTTTGAATATTTTGGAACAGTTGGAACGAAGTTCCTTACCGCGCGTTGTGAAAGGGGGCTAGACGGAAAAAATTCTTACGAAAAGTTGTCACGACACTTTTTGCTATAGTAAGCTATTGTAAGCCGTGCGGCGTGCGCATGTTTCTCTGTCTCTCTCTCACTCTTATAGAAAGTTTATATTAAGTATTAACTACTAATATTATATTATTAGTAGTAGGCCTATTATTATTATTATGTAAGTTTATATTACATTATGTTGGTCAATAATACAAAAAATATTACTGCAACTTTAAAAAAAATTATTACAATTCCTTCAGTAATTAATCGAAAGGAACTTCGTTCCATCCGGGTGTCCCTTGACACCTCTCAAGTTTTTTTTTTGTTTGGAACAGTTTTGGAACATAATTATGATTTTAACTTTTATCATCGCGGCCACTGAACATTTTTACTGTAACTCTTTATAATTGTACTCACGATTTTTATTATTTTTACCGATATTTAGACCCAATTGCATGGATCATGGATCATTGTATCTCGCCGTGCCCATGGACCATGCAATTGGGTCGAAATAATAAAAATCGTGAGTACCCGTCACAGTAAAGAGTTAAAAACGTTCTTAATAACACTTACCATGCTATAGTCCCGATTTGAGTCTCGTACTACGTCGGTCACAGTTGTCATGGGCAGCAGCAGAAAGATGGTGCTGCATGCTCGTTTGCTGCCAATCTTTGAAGACGCAGGACGTTTTGTGGTAAATATAATGTCAGGCCGTTATGTTCCGGCTGGGCCCTGGAGGCCTACTACGAAAAACGAAAGTCGACGTTTCGGACGACGGATCGTACTTTTTCTTACTGTTACTAAATTTATGTACAAAAATCGCATTGAGTTTTCTTAACAAATTCCATAATAATAATGTTCACACGAAACATAATTTCGCGACCGTGACTGGTAGGAAAAAGTACGAACCGTCGTCCGAAACGTCGACTTTCGTTCCTGGGGGTTTGAGGGCTTACTTTATACTTCTTTCTTTATTTCTTGTCCGGCAGCGCATAGGTGATGACTTTGATGGTACTGATGTTAATGAGCGACGATCACTGACCAGTTACCAGGTGGCTTTACCGTTCTTTCGTAGGCCGTTTACATAGAAATGGTAGTTTCTAATTTTTTCTACTCTTAAGTACATAAACAAGGCTTAGTTACTTCTTTCCCTAAACTTGACAAGTATATCTTAATAGCTTCATGATCCCGCATCCTACATGTTAACCCCTGGCAATAAACAACATCTCTCTTGGGGATTCTTACTTCATCCAAAATGACTTCCCAGCCGTAGTCAAGGAAAGTAATTTGAACCTTGTCACTGGCGAATTCGGTAACTTTTCTAGTGTAGCTCCCTTTGAGTTACGGTCTTTCTTAGATGTAAATGTGTAGTAATGTGTAGTAATAATATGTAGAAATTCGTAAGTATAAGAATTCCAAATAGTAGTTGTTAATCACTGACAGATTAAAAAAATATTAATGTTTCGATATTATATCTCAATCTAGACTAAACTAAAATAAATAAACAATAGCTGACCCGGCAGACGTCGTCCTGCAACATAATTATATTATTTATATTATGATCTCAAGTTCTAAGCGGCGTATTAAGATGAAATATGCACCAGTTTTATGTAATATTTTCAGCAATACAACTGCGAAAATGGCATCAAATTTAATTTCATCCTGTACTTATTGCGCGATACGCGCGACAAACATACTGTTTCAAAAAAATTTGACGGCCTTTCAACCTAGCACATTCTCTAAGTGTACCCTTACTGTAGAATGGATACAATTATAGATAATTTACATTGTATCAAAAAAGATAAATTATATCCCCAAAATCTCTCGCACACCGTATCAATATCGTGTGCGTATGAATTCCTTTGTTGTTTGAGCCCGTTGGAGAAGATAGTCCATTACTTACTCATTCAATCGGAAACATAATATGGCTCCTACGGGGGTTTTTATTTACTTTACCTTTCTTCAAGTTATGGATGTTTTGACAGCTAATTTTTATAACCAGTTAATATGAACGTTTCAACTTTCACCACCTTCCTTCAACAGATCGTGGAGAAAAGTTCATCATCCATTCCATAACTGTTCCATTCCTGGGCACGGGTCCCCTCTCACAATCTGAGGGGTAATTCCCACTTGGCCATTACACCACGCTGGCCCAGTGGGAATTAACAGGCTTCATACACCTTTGAGAACATGACGGCGAACTCTCGAGTGTGCAGGTTTCCTCACGATGTTTTCCTTCAACGTAGCGGATGATATTTTTTGTTTTTGGTAACATTTTTAGTACCCTAATCAATCAATTTGGAATCAGGGAATTCTGATTAATCCAATAAGTAACAATTTATTTTGACGAGAGATATAAGAAAGCCGGAGTGGAATATAAAATAAAAAAAAACATTCTGTTTACGCTTTACGCACCTAAAAAGGAGTAATGGAAATTGAAATGACGGACCAAAGAATACGTACTAATTAGAAATACTAGTTCGCTTATTATTATAAATTCTCAATGTTCGAAATTTAAATATTTTAATGTTAGTAGGTACCTCCCATTTTACCTTAAATCATTTTTTTCTCGACTATAAATTTTCACCCAAAGGTTTGGTTACTAGGGTGGTTTTATGGATTAATTGGTAGAAATTTGTTATTTATCTAAGTACACGACTTTTTGTATCGTAGTTTGAAGAAATGCTTTTTGTTTCTCCTGAGAGTATTTGTATTTTGATGACTTGGTAGCTTAGTTGGCAACCCTGGCTAGGAGCGAGAAGTCCCTACTTTGCTTCCCGGCCAAAGCGGACAATTATTAGACAGACATATTTTTACACATACAATTATTAGACATAAATGCTTGATCGTTAGTCGTAGGTGTTGTGATGTGTCATTTGTGTCGTCCATGTCGCGCGCGACACAAAGAATTAGGACTCCCTGTGTCGGGGTGTCCCTGTGTCACTAGGGCGTAAGGTCCAAAAAGTTGTCGGACAATGTGATCGTCCTTTCTATTTTAAACATATTCTATGGTACAACAGTTTCGGGTCAACTAAGTAATTCCTTCTCCAAAAGACTTCTAAAGGCGACGTTTTGTTGGCTAACAATACGAACTTAGGTAATTAAAACATCTTGATGACAAAAATATCTTGTAATGTTTCTTCTTGTTTCTTTTCCATCTAAATAGCCGATAAACAAGCCATTTCAAGTAAGTTCTTACCGTCGTCAATGGACATAAGTAGCACCAAAGGCATCAAACGATGCATGCCAAACAAACAAACAAACAAACAAACAAACAAACAAACAAACAAACAAACAAACAAACAAACAAACAACCAAAGAAGAAAGAATGAAAATAACATCTGGCTTTCAAGCCCCTAGCCGGAATCTGGCAAGTCGTTGGGCAAGCATGAGGTTGGTAGCTCGCCAGCCGGGCTGTACATAACGTAATAATGTAAATTAATCATTATTCGTGTAATAATATAAATTAATCATTATTCGTGTAAATGTCAATAAATAAATAAACGTTAAAACACTTACCCCACCGTATGATTCCGTGTGTCGCGGGTCGCGGGTGGCATACACAAGTAATGACAACACCCACGACCTGAGAACAAATATTTATCTGCCCCGGCCAGCAGTGGGACCCGGGACCCCACGCTTAGGCAAGGTCACTAACAACTAGGCTACAAGGTCGTCATGACTAATGATTTAGTAATAATATTGATAATTAAATAAAGTAATATTGATAATTAATAATATTAATAAACTAGTAGGCCCTAGTGGTAGGGCAAACAACCCTGCTTGCATGGGATTATGGTTAGTATTCAAGATCGCCCCAATACGGCCACAACTACAGCGATTTTTAGATAACCTTCGACACTTCGTGGTCGTACTGCTAAACTAAAACGTGATTTCGTTATTTGTCTCACATAATTTAATTGTGTGATGACGTAATAGCTTGGTATTACTCATAATAATTGAATGAAGACTGCGTGGGCTGTAAGAACGTAGGTAAATCATTAGGGTAGCGTCCCCACCTACGCCACGAGTACGTTGAAATATCTCGAGATGTTTCTGGCTACTGACCACCAGTGTTCGATCTCCGAGAATAGACAGATGATTAATAAAAGGGAAAAGAGTTTTTATGTTGTCAATATGATCGTTTAATAAAATGATTTGGAAGACGGTGCAAGAGTACTTATTTTCCATCTTTTTTCTTTCGCTGCAAGGCTTTGAAAGCGACTCATTTCTTTTCATTTCTAAATACGTCAAACTTTCTTTACCTCTTTTATTTTAATAGTTAAATCTTTCAAGCGCAAGTGAAATTAAACCGTCCATTTTGTTTGTTTAGCTGTAGGTTCAAGTGTGCTCCAACCGCCTTTTACGACAAGGACGTAGTTAAACGAATAGGATACTTGTTGGTGCGATTTAGCCCTTTTTCTCATTTATGTCCATGGGCTACGGTGACCACCTTCCAATATGCCGTGTGTTCCTGTCTTTGTGTGTTGTCCATGGCACCCACCACTTGTGGAAACCTAGTGTGGAGCTATGAGTGTGTGGGGTTATTAATTGATTATTTAAAGTTAGTACGCGTGATCGTCGTACGCTATCAAAATACATCATCATACAAAAGGGTATCCAAGTGTATCTGATCTCCAGTACACACATAGCATCCGTTGAGCAATATAGGAAGTTTACGTGGCATTAAAACTTCCAATACCGATCGCTTGCATTAGTAAGTGAATTACCACACTGGGACAGTTCTCATACTTACTAAAAAACTAACCAACTAACGTTATAACACTTATAACGCCGTCTGCTAACTGGTCTAACCATCCTAGTCCCCATCTGAGTCTTGTTCCATTCGACTTTTCACGGGCGGCAGCGGAAGGATGGTCCTGCATACTCGTTTGCTGCCTTAATTATGTACATAAAAAACCTTAGCTACACCTTTTATTTTGAAGAGTAATAATCCGAAGAAAACAACAAATTCATTTCAAGAAATGTATAATTGAAACAGAAAATGACACAGTAACAGGAAACATCTTATTTAACATATAAAAGTTGTAGAAAGTACCATTTTGTTTAGAAAAATATAATCAGTACCTACTCTAACAATAACACGTATACTTATAGTTTATAATTACACTTATAAAGATTACACAAGCGTATGTTTTATATTTTAGCCTAATACTGACTTTATATTTTTATAGAGAACATTTAGAAAAAGAGCTCTAGCATTAGACGATGTTGACATTTTCGTTTATTTCGGTTATAAAGAGTTGTACATTCGTATAAAGTGTAAAGGAATACTTTTTGAGAAAGAGATAGCGCTATACATAAAGAAAAGGACAGAATAACTACGATTTTGTAAGAGTTAACGACAAACCGCTCGTCTGCAAATTATAAGGAACGTTTGCGCTACAAGTGAAGTTGAACGATTACGCTACGAGTACCTACAAGTAAAAATAAATAAACTTCTTTGACAACAGTTGGCGAAATAGTGATAGCACAAATTGACTTTAATATAAAGTTAGGTACTTAATTCAAACAAAGATAATACGATTAACTTGGATGACATTTGTAGAATATCGGAATAATAGAAAGTCGGGTAAGGCGGTATCAAAACAGCCTTAGCCAACTTTTTAAAATCTACTCGAAATCGAATTGTATGATATTGATGTGAGGCATATTAATATACCTACACATTTAATCCGATTGATGTTGTTTAAACTAATGCAATAACTAATGAAAGTTGTAAAAACCGTAGCGAATAGAAAACAGTCTTAAGTACAATATTTTCGATTAATTAGAACAAAAGCAACATTCTGAGATAAGAAATATTTAGTTATCATTTTAAACATTCAAATGGGTATTTGCGATTCTTAGTTATAAGAAAATCGCTTTCTACGTCAATTTTAACTTTGAAAATGTACAGTCTCACCTACACAATCTATTTAATTTTAATCCATTAAAATAATAAAACATTACCTAGTTCAATACCTTGAAAGCAGTGTTTTGTTGAAGTTTGTTAATTAACGAGGGTCTTCGTTATCTTAGAAACATGGTTCCCAAAGGCTGACTGACATCCTTCAAGATAATATTATCAACCTTGAGGTAAAAGAATAAAGTTCAAATAAACCATGTCAGAGTGACCTTTACGAAGGCCAACGCAATTACCTTGACTCCAATGTCTGATCAGTCGCTGGTTGTATATCAATAAAATTATATTCAATTCAATTACATACGTGGTACTCAAAGCTCTCTTTGAACGTGTGGTAAAAATAGCGCCATTATTAGTATCAATTTGACAGATCTCGCTTTCTTTTCCTAATTATCACAGATTATAACAAAGCTGATTTGTAATTGACCCATTCATATTGATATACAGATTGCAAATTCTAATACAAAGAAATTAAGTACCGCCATTACAGTTTGCCTAAAGAGTCGTGGCACAAAGAAAGAAAAGAAAGAAAAAGAAAAAAGAAAGAAAAGGAATAAAAGAAAGAAAATAAAGAAAAGAAATAAAAGAAAAAAGATCATTAATTTGTTTAATCATTTCTAATAACTTTTTTCTATCACTGATTTTAATCAATCGCGTCATTGTTATGAACTTTAAAAAAAAAAAAAGATAATAAATAAACCAATTAAATGTAACAGCAGTCAAATAATGTAATAATAATCAAATAATTGTTGTCATACCAAGAATCTGAATAAATGGCTTGTGACACGACTCGTTAGCCTGACTATAATAGGTAGGTACCTACATGATCTCGATATCACAATAATTATTAAAATACTCGAAACTCGTATGGAAGTTAATATCAAATGTTAGTTAAGCATGTCGCAAACGCTTTATTAAACAAACCTGTCGCAATAACAGACGGTTATATTTATATCATAGGTCAAAATATTTAATTAAGTGGAATTAATTGCATTTTATGGCCTTAAAAATGATGAAAGAAAGAATGTATAACAGTTGATTGTATTAAAGTTATGTATACTATGTGCCTCAATAAAATAAACGTGATTTTTTTAAAGTACTGTATGCCCATAAGAATGGACTGTTGCTAACAGTCTAAAGGAGTGCGCACATTACACCAACTCGACGTCAACTCCACTCCGACTCCACTCCGTTTCAACTCCGACGTTCCGTTCCGCGATCAACGCTTCATCGACGTCAACTCGACTCCGTCTCCACTCCGTTTCAACTCCGACGTTCCGTTCTAGGTACATTACGTCATTGTGTCGGTCGACGCGTGGACTACTCGTCTACGGTGAGTCGTCGACGCGTTGGTCTCGAAACGGAACGGCTATGGGTGTAGGGCGAGCCGTATAGGTATTTTAAGTATAAGTTCGAAATTCAACCTTACCTTCAAAGATATAAGGCTCATAATTGAATGTTAGCTTTGTCAAGGTTTTCGTCGGTCGGTCGTGGAGTCGTTGTACTGTGCGCACTCCTTAAAGGAGTGCGCACATTACAACGACTCAACTACCGACCGACGCCAACGCGACTAAAACCTTGACAAAGCTAACATTCAATTATGAGCTTTATATCTTTGATAGTAAGGATAGTAAGTCGAAGTAATTGGTATAAGAATGTCAACATGTTTAAAAACAATAACAGTGTAAAGTAAACAATGTTTTTTCTCATAACATACAAGTCTTACCATAACGAGAAATTTAAATTACGTAGCGAAAGTATACCATATTAACTATTAAGTATATTTTATTAACACGATATTAACAACCTGTATTCGTACGTTAGGGTAAAATCTATATATCTACTACGATTACATTAAATAGGTACCTACTACATTTACGTAACGCAGAAGAAAAATATATCTACGCAACAACACTTAGCGAATTAAAATCACATAGTATTTTGTCTTGATTGAAAAGTTTTATATGAATAATTATACAAACTAAACTACATTACACACTTTATAATAATAGTTATGAATTAAGATTATAAACTGCACAGCGATTAAAAAATCAATGTATACGTCTACATAAAAAAACAAGGGTTCTTTGAATATATTAGGCCGATAACAGAGAGAATACAAAGATCACTTGTAAATATTTGATTACTAGATGGAGTTAAGTAGTTAACTACAATAATAATTACTAATCACATCAAAAATCTATCTGCTCCAAGAAAAAATGGAAGTATCTATTTACATTTATATGTTTATTAATACGAGTATATGCTATCAAATGTATTTTAATTCGAATAGTACCTATAGTAATTCGCGTAGATCATAAATAACTATAATTCATTAACCAACTATTATAATGTCTAACAAATATTAACATAATGGATATTTCCTTATTTAACGTTTAGACAGTTTAAAAAAAATATTTTTTGTTGATAAAAATATTTTAAAACTAACAAAGGGTATGGAATTGAAATTTTAAATCGATCAAAGAACATTCCAAAGTTTTCTAAAATATCTATAATTCATCCCACCAAGATCCATACAAAGTTTAATTTCAACAGCCAACCAATCGTCAAGTAATATTTTAAATAAGTATAAAGACAATAGTATAATAAAAACACCTTTTCTACTTAAAAATTATGTATAGCAATACCACATTATAATAGGAAGAAGTCACACAACTGAGGGTAAAAGATATACTATATTTACTAATAGAAAGAACGCTTAAAAATAATTTATTATAAAATATTAGATATTTATTTATTTATCTTTTATGGATAATATAGATATTTTATGGATATATTAGATTACGGTTGATCAGTATCAGATAAGAAAGTATTTTACGAAAATAACTGGTAGTCATCGCGTTTGGCCGAGGAAGTAACAACGCAACAAAGCAATTATTGATGTTTTTAGACGTGGTATTGGGGGAAGTATATGAGATACGATATTTTTTACGATGATCGATCGACGAGGAGAGTTAGTTAGTTGTCTCACCGCCGGTGACTAGCGAATAACGAGTAGATTTAGAAACTGAAAAAGAGTTGGCGAGCAGCGAGTGTTTAGTTCCGACAGTTTTGTCGCTGGGCTATCAGCGAGTGACAGACTGCGACTGGCGATTAATCGCACTGCTCGCTGGGGGCTATACTATTTGTATTCGACGTGTGTTCTGACCGTCGAGCGAGTATCGCTGAGCGAGTGTCGCCGAGCGAGTATTATCTTCGATAGCTCTGGTCGCTCAGCAAAAAACTAGAGAAGCGAGTCCTCACCGGCATCGGCAGTGTGAACAGTCCGCGATCAACTATTAATATATGCATCTCTTTTGTTTACACGGAATGTGTATCTTATTTTATGTTTCTTGAGCAATAAAATAGCCGATAGTTACTCGTTTACTCGCCGGCGGTGGGACAACTGCCTATCTGATGTTACCATGGGCCATGAACACAAAGGCAATCACGAGCGTGCCTTGAACCGTAGATCCAATGAAAATTTCGCTCTTTATCGGCATAGTTCTGCATTTGGATAATGCAATGCGCTCATATCGAAGTTAACTATCATATTTTTATACTTAATATGAAACTTAGAGACTTGGTTAAATCGTTACAACTCACATCAGGGATGAATGACCTAGAGTTCGCTTAAGAGTTAAGTACATAATTATGTACGTA
Source organism: Ochlodes sylvanus (assembly GCA_905404295.2). Lineage (NCBI taxonomy): Eukaryota > Metazoa > Arthropoda > Insecta > Lepidoptera > Hesperiidae > Ochlodes > Ochlodes sylvanus. The sequence continues at coordinate 5,306,033 of FR990149.1, forward strand.
TAAAACTTAAAATTATATCCTTGTCTGTTACTTAGCTAAGAAGGATTTGGCTCCCCATTTTCTACGCCTTTCTTTTCAGTCAAACTTGAGACTGACAATATTATTTTTTTGTTTTATCATTTTCTATTTCTATAGATGTCTTTATAGTCGCATACAGGACCCTGTACATAAATTCAAGCTTTTAGGTCCTTTGGTTTCGGCTGTGTGATGACCGTTGAGCTTTTTATGTACTTAGATAAAATTACATAGATCATTTAGAAATCTAAAAGATCTAAGAAATGCATTCTCCGAGTTTGCAATAAAGACTGCTTAAGGATGGAATGCAACTCGATTTTCCATACGAAAGGACACGAACATTGGAAAATGTAGTTTGCTTTATGCACTATCGGACATCGGAATAATTCTATTGGATATTCGTTTAAAACTGAAAAAGAAAACTATGGAATGTAATAAGGTTCCATTGATCTTTTTCTAAATTTGAGTTTGGGAGTCTGTTATGGGGCCGAATGCGTTTATATGTATGTAAGTCTTTTTAAGCGCTTTCCGCTACGCGATCACAGCGCTCAGAACATTACTTTTTCTGTAGAAAAATAGTTCTTTTGAGCGCTACTGCTATCGCTCGTTTACCGCTGTAATGTACAAAAGAATAATGTCACAATACCCTTTCATAACTTTAACTTTGTCTCACTTAAAACTTTTATTTACTATACAACTCTTTTATTTCAACAAGAATTACTTCAAGCTTCAGTCTAACAAGGCCACGCTCAATGCCTTCATGCGAAGGTTTCTTTAAACCAGAAAGAGCTAACTTCATTTGAGTGATTGAATTCTTAGAGTATAAGAGTTTGTTCAAATAGGTTTGCGTCTCGAGTGTCTATAAAGTGGAAATTCGAATGAAATTTCTGTCTTTCAAGAGAAACTATTTCATTTGTTTTAAAATTTCATTCAATTTAGATATGGTTTAAGATAATAGACTAGTTTTATGTGAGAGACCCATGCTCAGTAGTGGGCCATTAATGGGTTGGGGTACTAGGGTACACATTGTGTAACACTTTAAGTAACCCTGCTCTAAACCTACAAAGAAATATGGTTCATTAGACGGATTGCGCGTACCAACAAAAAATCAGTTGCAACGATCCAATCAAGTCTTGCAGAAGATTCTTATAGCAATTTTTGGACGTAATAAATCGTCACAAGAAGTCATCAATAAAAGATACTGGTCCGGGATCTAACAGGTTGTGTTACAGGTTGTGTGTAAAACAACCCGTTAGTATTAAATTTTTTCGAATCATGAAATCGACATATTTTATCCCTGCTATTCCTGTTAGCTCCCACAATCGAGATTTTTCGTTCAGACATTCTTGGGCGTCTCATCAAAATTAAGCTACTCACGGAAAAATTAGCTTGTTAGTAATCAGATAAAAATGTACTAGGGATCCCGGACCATACCTCTTTCTTAGGTTTTTCTTACTTATTGGCCAAAATATTTTCGAATACAACTGTTATGTATGTATCATTTAGCAGTCATTTGAAATAATTATATCGCTCAATAATTATGTTGTTATTGGAAGAGTTAACGCAGTGAAAAAATAAACAAAAACATTTTTTTGCTTCTTACAAGAGAGCCTCGTTATGTATGACTATTCTTTGAAAGTTAATAAGACAGAGATCATAATTGTGGTCGGCGAACACGTCATCAACAATACTTAAAGCCTCGAGGCAAGGCGATACCAAAAAATTCCCGAGTTGATAAGTGTGCACCAACACTTATTCTAGAATATTCCCATAGTTGTTAAAGGTTTACAGCACATGAAGATTCTCACATGACTTAGATTTAGAGATGTCGTTGATGCAAATCTTCTGTAACAGTTCCCGAGCTATGCTGAGAGAGATATGGGTGCGGGAGCTCGCCATTTTTGATGGTTTTGATTCCTGTGGACAAGGAAATAAAGTTTAGATTTGTCTGTGATCATTGGAGTATCGTGTCTAGGTGGCTTATGTCGGCTTATGTTTGGGGTTACCAGATACAGGCTTATCATTTCCGGGACAACCAAAGGGAATATATAGGGCTATAGTAGGTAATAAATGTGTGAAAATAAATATAATAACTGAACCTCTAAAATGTTTTTATTTACTTTATTTTGTAAAGAGTAAGTTAAAAATGTAATATTATTTCTACTATATTATAAACTAACCCATCCTAATAACTACTTTATATTTTTATAATAACATAAAAAAACATGAAATACAATTGAGCACCCACTGATGAATATTGATAAAATAACTTTCACAAGTTATAAGTAAAAAAAAGCAGTTGGATTTTGGAGGCATGAAACCAATTACTGAACATAGAGGAAGACGTTAAATTCCGGGTCATTCCCGAATTTCCCGTCTATAAGTAAACCCTACTTATGTCTAAGGTAACTGATCGATCGACAGCTGCTATCGCAGTTGGATGGTTGGCCGCTAGAGATATTTGTTGAGAGCTTCCGTTACGACCACAAGACATTTTTGCGACTTAAGTGTTTAAAAGAAATAGAAATACGAAGTTTGCCTACGTCCTGTTATTTTGACATTGGTTACAGCACGGAATACAGAAAGAAGGGTTACAGAGTTTCATTAGTTTATGATTATTAAAGAACAAAGCTAAATATTAATTTTCTTAATCACCATTACCAAATCAATAAATAAACAAATATCACCACACACTTATAGCCCCACAATAGGATTGCCTGTGTCGTGGATGCCATGGACAACATTTAAGAGAACAACACACGCACCCAGAGCTAGAATAGAACCCAGCTACCGATATCGATAGACTCGGCTACCAACGTGTATATCAAACTCAAATTCAAAGTTACTATCACAGATGACTGTGATCTGTATAACTATAACAGCAGAAGAAAAAATATTGCACAGAAATCGTCTTCAAAAATATATATCTCACTTGCCGCCTGACCTTATCACTTATTGTGGGGAAACCTGCACACCTGAAAGATATCCATAATATTCTGCTGACATATAAAAGGGAATATTTCCTTTAAAAATATATTCCTCACTTGCCCCGTCTGACCTTTTCAGTGATTGAAAGGAAATCTGCATGACAGTTTTATATAAAATTTTCAAAAGTAGATTAAGTTATCCAATCTTCTATAAATAGCCTATATTAAGAGAGATACAGAGAGCTTATACAGAGATTAAGGATTTAAAATAAATAGAAATACGACGTTATTGTATTTGATGTCAATTACAGACAATTATTGGTTTATGCTTATTAATAAACAAATCATTACTTTTTTTATCACCATAGTGTTTGTTAATCAAACAAAACTTTTTATAACAAATAAAGCGTTCGAAAAGAGCTGTCAAATCCCCGCTAGCTATGGGATAACTTATGTATCTGTATCTCACACACATCTCACGTTTCACATTCACACAAAAGACGTGACGGTGCCCTACGTCATAATAAATAAAGGTGGGGTAATGATGTACGGACACAGATTGCACTGACAAAAAATATTACCTGCTTGCGAACTTTCTTCGCTTGCTTGTTATCCCGGTTTTCCTTGAGCCCTACGTTATAATAAATAAAGGTGGGATAATGATGTACGGACACAGATTTGCACTGACAAAAAATATTACCTGCTTGCTAACTTTCTTCGCTTGCTTCTTATCCCGGTTTTCCTTGAGCCCTACGTCATAAAGGTGGGGTAATGATGTACGGAAACAGATTGCACTGACCAAAAATATTACCTGCTTGCTAACTTTCTTCGCTTGCTTCTTATCCCGGTTTTCCTTGAGCCCTACGTCATAATAAATAAAAGTGGGGTAATGATGAACGGACACAGATTGCACTGACAAAAAATATTACCTGCTTGCTAACTTTCTTCGCTTGCTTCTTATCCCGGTTTTCCTTGAGCCGTATCTGCTTGAGGATGCCCACCAGCAGCTCGTCCACGTTGTGCTGGATGCCCGATGACGTCTCGATGAACTTGCAGTCTTTGGTCGTGGCCAGGGCTTTCCCTTCTGATGGGTTAATGTATCATTACATGTGTTAGATAACGTTGACATTGTAATTTTGGTAAATTATCTAGTTTTAATATTTTGCATGCAATAATAAATGGCTGATTGTGTGAATATATTATAATGTAAGATCTCATGTAACCACAATTATAGCAAATAAATATTCATTAACTTAAATTTCCAGCCGATTCAGAATTGAACATAGGTATACTCGTCTCAATCGCATCAGTTCTTTCAAATAAATGTTGCAAAATTCAACTATAACTCAACCACATAAGGTGCTTATTTCAATGCTTTACTATGAATCGAATCGGAGTCGAGTCGGAGTTGAATTGATGTAATATGCACCTTTAGGCTATGCATTGTCTGTCAGACCATCACCGTTAGCGTTTTATTAGATAGCTGATAGCTTACCATTAGTGGACACCTGTCTCGCTCTGGCCAAATCAGCTTTGTTCCCCACCAGTACCACAGTCCTCTCGACTGTGAACTGCTCCCGCGCTAGATACGACAGCAACTCCTGAGCCCGGGTGAACGAACTCTTGGCTACAACGGAGTATACCACCACGCAGGCGTGCGGCTCATACGTAGAGAGACAGTTCTCCACCTGTGGGATACAGCGGTATTAGATTTCGTAGAGAATTTCAACGATCACGATCGCTGTGTTAACACCAATATTTCGACTTAGTTACATGGATCATTGTCAAAGGTTTTCGGGCGGCTTAAAACCTTTCGATACTTGAGTTGGGTGGTCCATTTGACCCTCCATTAATCTGGAATGGAGCAGCGTGGTAGAGAAGAGATGCCCAGTAGTGAGTCATTATTGAGGGGTGGCATAATCCGACATGGCTCTTAAAACTTAAAACATTGTTTATTTTCTAAGCTCATTCTAATTACTTTAATTACTTAAGAAACAAAAGCAAGAATTAAAATTACTTACAACATTTTGTTTTCAGGGTTCCGTACCAACTTCAAATGAAAAAATGGAACCCTTATAGGCTTATAGGTTCATTATGTTGTCCGTCCGTCTATCTGTCAAGACCCTTTTTCTCAAGAACGCGTGGAGGTATCAAGTTGATATTAATATCAAATACTAAGACCTGCAATACCTTGGAGCGAAGAAAACATCAAACTTTTAAGTCAACGCAATCAAAAGATACGATCGTTTATGCGCATATATTGACGCTCGTAAAGTTATCAAAACCTAACTTCTCGTTGACCTAGATTCTTATACAATACAAGTAAAGGAAAAAATCTGAAAATTGATAATTGGTACAAACGGAACGAACTAATTACTTATCTACAAGTTAGTACGGAACGATCAGAACAAACGGTCCGACTCGCACTTCACCATTTTGTCTAGCTTGCTTTACTTTGTAAACAGTAATAGGACGAACAGACTGATGCTAAAAGAATTTATACATTTTTATTACAATCTTCAAAGAATGGACGCTTCAAATATCTCGTGAACAAAACAACATTGTTATTTCGATACAATTTCCCTTTGTGCTGAATTAGTCGAGATTCACAAAGATTTTGTCGATTCATTGATCCTGCGTTGGCTCTAAGTGGATAATGAATATTCCACTTCGTGTTTTACATTTAAACCCGTCTGTTTCGTGTTTTAAAGTTAAGCCAGTGGCCTAAACTTTAAATAAATGGGTTTATTAAAAACATGAAAATACAATAATTTACAATTTCATTTTCATATTCGGGGTACCGCACGCTCACCTCATCATCAGTTATGAAAACAAACCCGTGCTCAGCGATTCATTAATGGGTTAACTTAAAGCCATTCCTTACCGACATCTCCGTGCTGGGGTGGTCGATGAATATCATCTCGGACTCCTCGCCGTCCAGCAGCACCGACACCGACTTCTCCCCGAACTCGTCATCTGCAACAACATCCTACGTTACCGCTAACTACATACAAAGCTTACCATCAACGAGTACACAGCAATGAAGCACTAACCAACACTCATACATACATCTTGTCGTGATGCTACGAAGTCACCGAACGATATCCGTAAGACTAAGTTTAGGAATTACCTGCAAACTAATAGTATCAAGTGATGCGTAACTCAGTTGCCAAATGATCGTAGTCTGAGAAGAGTATAGGGCCTTGGTTGCCGTCTATCACACTCACAAGAAAAGGAACAACTTACGAGAATGACACGGAAAAGAAACAAGACAGTATGATACGATGTTTTGTCTCACATTGCGTGACAAACATGAATTTTTCTTGTGCCACATACAATTATACTTTCTCGTGATAGCTCGTATTGGCTCACCAGATGTCTATACCCTTCTCTGGCTACGGTTCAGATCATTGAGGAATGAGCTACTAAGATGCATCCCAACAACAAACGAAACGAAACGGTTTGCATCGTCGTTCATCATCCGCACTGCGAAGGACTGGAAAAGGATGCCTGCGTCGGTGTTCCCACCTGCGTATAATGTGGGAGTCTTCAAGAGGAGAGTGAATAGGCTTTTAATAAGTTAGTGCGACCAACATCTTCGACTTCATCGCCACTTACCATCAGGTGGGATAGTTGTCAAGCATTAACTTATCTAATGTAAAAAAAAAAAACTAAACAGTTCCCAGAGATTTCACCGCGGGCGGAGTCATCTGACACTCGACCTGCATAGTAGTAGTTCACCAATAAAGAGACTGCTGAGAGCAAGAACAGTCAAAATGCGCTCGCTTATTACTGGCAGAGGAAAGCGGATAATGAAAACTTTGAGGGCTTCCGGTAATCGTCGGTGAAAACGACATAAACTTTTCAGGGCTTCAAAACGACATCAAAAAATATGTTAAGGCACACTGAAGTGCCAAATTGGACTTAAGTTTAATTGAATTAGCGTGCAAACCTCTTTCATATTTCCACGATAAAAAATAAGTATGTGCCTCGACAATTTTGTGCCATACTGACTTTGTTTTGAATTTTAAATCGCTCTGTGAATTCCTTGCAGTTTATAATATTTATTTACTATACGAAAAACTATTAGTGCTTCATTTATATATACTCCGCACACATTTAGGTACCTACACAAAAATTTGTAACATAATACCATGAATTCAAAACATTGTTATACGGAGGAAATGAATAGCAACATAAGCTTGAACTGGGGGAATATCTACCACAAACAAATATTCGAAATTTCTATTGGCATGTTAAAAGATTAATAAATGTTATGTCTTAAGTGTTATAAATAACTTAACATGCTGGTTTGCTGGTGCAGGGGAACATGCATTACATTTTTATCTGATCATTTGTTCAGCAATTGCTACGACCACAGGCTGAGTTGCAGTCAAAGATGAATGGATGGAATTTTATTAATAAGCGACACAGATTCGAAACGAAAAATTAAAAGGCCCGTTCTATCATTGCATTATCTATACGCTACACATGTAAATATAATTGAAGTGTCTGTGTGTGATTTCAAAACAACTGTGTTATTTACAGGATGCTAAAACACAAAATTTAAAAAAACTGTCTGTCCTTATGTTTGTCCGGGCTAATTGTCTGGAACGGCAGAACTGATTTAAATAGGACTTTAATTATTATATAATGTACTTTTATTCCGGAGTTCATTAACATGCATCAAGAGGTCAAGATTTACATCAAAACCCCCACGCGTACGAAGTCGCGTTCATAGCTAGCAATTAATAGGTAGTCGAAACAGATTAATTAAAAACAAAAAGTTAAAAGGTCCGTTCTGTCAACGTTTTAATATTATGACGAAATACTTTGACACTTGTCTCCACAGCTGTTAATTAAAAATAAGCGATGCATGAAAGCGATGTTTAAATCTTTGAGATACGCTCGCGTGGCTAGCGGTCAAAGGAATTTTAAATATAAGGCAAAAATACCCTTCCATTTGACTGGCTTTCCATTTCATCATGAGGAGTTTGTTGGTAATTACCCCCAAAATACTTTACACACAAAGCGGTCAAGTGCGAGTCGGACACATAGGCTTCTGTACCACCGAGAGATATCCTATCCTATAAATATTATAAATGCGAAAGTTTGTATGGATGTATGAATGTTTGTGGCTCTTTCACGCAAAAACTACCGAATGGATTTTGCTGAAACTTTACAATAACATAGCTTACACATCAGAATAACACATAGGCTATAAATTATGAAGATAATTAGTGTGAATTATCCAAATTTTCCCGAAGCGAAGCGAGGGCGGGTCACTAGTTAACTATAATTATTTGATCAATAACAAGATAGAATGTAAATCCATTTTTTTAAGGTCAGTACCTTCTTGTATGAACTTCTTTGGGATCGATCTTTATTACTTTTGTGTTATTTGTTGTAATAGCGGCCACGTAGCGGCAAGTAATCAAATATATTAAAAAACTAATTGTGTCGTGGGACACCAGGTAGGAACGAAGTTCCTTCGGCTACTGTCGCGCCTGCGCACGTCTCATTTAACGGTTTTATTCCACGCACTTTTTTCCACGCGTCTCATTCCACGCGTCTCATTCCACGCTTACGGTTTTACTATCACATATTTTTCAGTTCGGTCGCGCAGCAAAATCCCTATCCCCTCCAAGCCTGCCGTAAGGAACTTCGTTCCAATTAAATCTATAGATGCGTTACGTTCATAGAACGCGAGTTGCACTTTTGGATCCGCTCCGATGACATTTGTATGTCACTATTGCATATGGATGCGAAGTATAATTACGGAACGTATGAGACACAAAGAGATAGCTACGTGAAACGAGACAATTAGCCTTTTACTGTACTGCTTTTCGCGCGTTAAAAACATTATCTTGCATTGTTATTAACATGCATCATGGAAAAATTTCAGGTGTCTACTTATTACCGTTCAAGAGATAGAGCCCTGTGAGAAACAGACAGCGAAAGCATTATACCGTTCCATTCGTCATCCTTTGGGTACGGAACCCTGAAAATAGTACTTTTCGTAGACCTGTCGAAGTTAGGTGTTAGAACATTAGCTGGTATATAAATTGTGTTGAACGAAACATTCTTACTGAACCAGACTGTTTGATCAATGTAAATAAGGTAAGTAATAAAGAGAATTTAATAGAGCGAAATAAAGCATGTTTACTAACCCTAGCAAGAAGTTTAATTTAATCAATCCACGTTTACATATTGAGCTCGGGCTCTTTATTACTTGTACAGTAGATCTTTTCTATTGTATTGAACCATTGACTTATTATTACTATGGACGCCGGGTCCGCGCTAAAATGTCCGAGCCTAATGAGCAACAAAACACAAGGACAGCAACAATTCCGCGTTCACGACTGCAATCGAAATTAAACCGTGATGGAATGATTTTAGTGTTTAAATCACCTTGTTAACATTTCTATTCTTGCAATGGCTGGCGTTCACGACTGCAATCGAAATTAAACAGTGATGTAATGATTTTAGTGTTTAAATTACCTTGTTAACTGACATGACATGACATAACTGACTGGGACATTTTTTTCGCGATTTTACTATGAGATTAGATGTCCATAGTAATAATAAGTCAATGTATTGAACTGAAACAACCTACATTACTCACAGCTCAGTAAATTATCTGTCCAACGAATGTTTTGTGTAGTAAATAGGTCTGACGTTCACGAATAAAAATTCTCTTGTATCTAGGTCACCGCGCTTGAACGTGTTAAGAATACAATTACATTCGGCACTGGGAAGGAACTCGGTGTAATGGTTAGAAAGGATTGGTTTACGACATTTGCGTTCATCGTTTCCTAGTTCGTATTAAATGCGAGGATGTAGGACACGTAATGATATGAATAGTTTTTTTTTTAAATATGATAAGACTTAACAAGGATAATAGCGGCTGACATATTATTGAAAGTGGCCAATCTATCTCTCTCTAATCTCTAGATAAGTTAATAATAAAAATAATTAAAACTGTCACTATAATGATGGCGATAGAATCAAAATAAAAATTCAATTCTAATGGCATCTTAATCTTCAGTTTGTTAACTAAAAACTTATCGAGAAATTAAAAATGGATAAAATTTTATAAAATTTTAAATGCATTTTTGAAAGGGAAATTAAAATTGTACACCACTATTACAACATGACATTAATGCCATTATTGTTTATATACTCTTTGGCCATAATATGACAGCTGTCGACTAATTGACAGGTATTCTAATTAATTTGATAAGGCCATCACTGTTTACGTATTTACTCTGTGGACGACGTCTACAGAGAATGTATCGATCTTGAGATTCTTTTGATGTTATGTCAGCTTTGCGTTTAAAAGAACAAATCAGTTGAGATGTTAACATCGTTAAATCAAAACAAACATATCTGAAACATTTCAATCAACCAATGCGGCAAAAATAAAAAGAACAAACAATTGAGAGAGGTTTAACGAAAGCCGACATTTTTCCAACGTTACTTCAAATAATCCGAGTGAATTCCCTCTGCACGGTTCACGTATGATGGATACAGCTTGAAATATCACCCCAACGAATTTATATAAAAGGTCAGGTTTTATCATTTCTATACTTCTACTTTCTATGGGTCTACGTAACGTTTTCCTATATTTTTATGCACAGGCAATCAAACATGTTCATATTGGCGTAGACAAAGAAATTTGTACTAATCTGTGGTGCGTAAAAAAGTAACGAAAGAAAAAACTATTACGCGCGTTTTTAACTAATAAAAGCGCGCGTTCACATGTTCACAGTTTCACCACAGAGTAGTTAAGTTTCACACCTCTTATCATTTAGTTATTACCTACAGCAAATCGCGCGCTTCTCAACGCTAACGCGTTTCAGGTGATTAACCCCAGCTTAGATTGATTTTGTATCATTGTAAAATAGTTAAATTTTTTGAAAATACATTGAAGCGTTGTCTGCTCCATGATTAAGCGAGTTTCCAATATTACTAGAAGCAAAAAGTACTTACAAAAAGTTTATGATATTTAGTATTTATATATCTACTAACATGAGCAGAATCGGTCGCGGATGTCTATTTCCAAGCATCCTTGTCATTAGTATATTCTTCGACTGTATATTACCATTAATGTGTTGTAATAATAATATTAGGGATGGTTAATACCATATTATGTATTAACTGATGTAAATAAAATAGTAATGCAAAATACTCGTATGTACTAATAATACGACTGTTAATACGACTAAGTTGATACGTATTTCCAGCACTTCGGTTAAGCAGTTCTGTTGACAAAACTAACAGAACCATCTACGGCGGTTATCCGCAAACTCAAACAGTAATACATCAGTAAACATGACTTTTCCTTATTAAAACCGCTGACATGAAACCAAACCTAGAGGTATTGACGTAATTCTCACCCAGATTACTCAAACACATTTCAAATCGACATTGACGATAATCCTACAACGAACGCCAACATCTAAAACCGATTTAATCTTGTTTACCTATTGTCACTGGCCACATAATAAGAGGCATCGAAAAGTGGAGTAAATCTACAGTATTTTGGTACCCAAAAGATAAGAATAGGAAACGAGGTACACAGTTTCGAAGGTGGGAGAACGAAATAATCACAGCAGAAAAAACATGGACAAGAAAAGTGCAAAACAAAATGTGGAAGGAATTGGAGGAGGCCTTTGCCGAAATAGAGTAAACAGACCGGATTTAATTAATTTAAAATTATTTTATAAATCATTGTAAAATTTTGGTGTCTGAATAAATTATATTATAATAAGATTTTCCCCGCGGCTACTCCTGCCAATTTCCAAAAATTCTTTCATCACTTGAGAAACCTACTTGTATATACAAAGTTTGAAGTGAATCCACTGAAGAAATAAAAGGTTTCAGTGAATCCCCTTGTTTATCCCCTTAGAGTGTAAAAATTTAAAGAAATAAGCAGTACCTACTTTGTATTTATATAAGCATTAATTAAAGTATACGTTAAAAGTTAATTAAACGGTTAAATATTAATAGATACATAAAGGATACATAAATCTTAATATATATAATTCGAGTGTGAGTGTGTATGTCACTGAACTCCTCCTAAACGGCTTGACCGATTTGGTTGAAATTTTTTGTGTGTCTTCAGGTGGATCCGAGAATGGTTTAGATTCACAATTGGACCCGGTAGGTGGCGTTGCTGTCGATATATCACCAAAACATTTTTTAACGACTGGACCGATTTGGATGAAATTTTTTGTGTGTGTTCAAGGGGATCTGGGAATGGTTTAGATTCACAATTGGACCCGATAGGTGGCGTGGCTGTCGATATATCACCAAAACATTTTTTAATTATAAAGCGGTACGAAGTACGCTGGGACAACTAGTAAACTATAAAAATAAATACCACATCATTTTATAACACTATAGAACTCAAAAACGATTTTTCATGAGCAGCATTTCATGGATAACAAATGCAGATGTCAGCAGAAAAATTAAACTGGTACAAAAATAAAATCTTAAATCTAATACTTATAACTAAACATCTATAATGTGTTAAGTAGACTTACCGCGTTTTGCTTCACCGACCGAGAGCGAGCAAAAAGAATGAGTTTTATTCACATAAAAGTTGCAATAGCCAGCCATTCTAGTGCGGACAGACAAAATTAAGAAATGTAAAGCTGTTTCTTACACAAGCATGCATATTAATAAATATTACATTCCTACGCACGACTAATAAATTATACAGCCAACCTATGACCAGCGGGCGTTCAAGATACAGCTAAATAAAAATCACATTAAAGTTGCGATTGCGCCAACGCGACAGACATCACAATCGCCATTTGTTGCTGTCGTCTGCCGCGTCCGGAATTGCACCTTTAATATCCAGCAGCCGAAAGTTTTGCTGCCTAATAACACAGTATATTTAAAGAAGTAGGTTTACTGTAGTTTACCCTTTTTAGTGCGAATGTCAGTGTGCCTTTAGCTATACACGCCTGACACTCTATCGCGTTCTTACTTTACACGCTCGACGAAAATCTTTGCGCGTTTTAACCAGGGATGTTATGAAGCTTCGTAACCGTTACCGAATCTATCGGATATCCGAAATAATAATCTATCTGTTAACGTAACCGAATTAGTCGTAAACGTTTCGGTTAATTTTGGATAGGAGAGGAACCTAAATGAACGTGTTTTGACAGGTTTTTGTTTGTGCCACGCGCGCTAGCCGCGCCGAGTGTTGCATAGTTTGTTATTATTTCTATTGCTTAATCATAATAATAGTCACTAATATCCGTAAACTATCCGAAACTAACGGATAATCCGAAACAATTACATATTCGTGACCGTATCTGAAATCACTATAATATTATTCCTATATCCGTACAAGTATCCAGATCTGAAATTTGATAAGTATCCATATCCATAACATCCCTGATCCATAACATCCATCAAACGTACAAGGGGCGGGGGCGGCGCTCAAACATTCGAACGTCGTCGCCGTCTCTTGGTACTTTTGATAATCTACTGTTCTTATACGTTGCCGCTTATATACGAGTAATCTGTAACACAGCCAATTGTTACCTAACGATAGCAAACGGAACCGAAGTGTTACGTTTCCTTTGGAGGTTGGAAACCAAAGATAATAATATTCTTTTCTACATAATATATTATCAGTGTTGGAATCGCTAAAAAACTTAGGTAACTTGTGGAAATAACACCGTCAAGTTATCAATTAGGATATCATTTAATTACAAACAACATGAAGTAATCTTACGGTCAAACAATATTAGTCTTAAGACAACTTAAGCGTCACACTATTGTCAAAGGAGGTCCGGTCAACTAATAAAAATATCTTACGATCTCGATATTTTTAGTAATTTCATAATTTGACAAAAAAACGATTTGACGAACTACCGATTTGACGAATATCAAATTTGACCAATGTCGTGCCCCCCCCCCCCCATTTTTAAGTAATTGTTATTCAACACATTTCGTATGTGGTACATTATTATCTTGCGGTCCATCTGCAAATATGACAATGTGATGAATATAAAAGTAATTTAACGTATAAACTATTATAGTATTTTACGTTTTATAGTAAGTAATTCACAGGAGACCGAAGAGCTGGCAGCTACCTCGGACAAAGAATTAGCCTAGCTATTCAAAGGGGGAACGCTGCCAGTATCTTCGGAACCTTGCCTAAAGGGACTCCTTTTAATAATATTTTTTAGTTGTTATGTTATTTTTTAACTTTTTAGTTTTAGGTTTTGTGTATATTATTTAAGTTTATTATGATTATGTTATGTTGTGATTAATTAAATAAATTTTTAAAGTAATTTTATGATGACATGTGACATAAACACTACAATTTTTGTTAAGTACTTGGTAATAATTTTAACTATAAGTACTGTCGGTAGACACCTCACCCCTTTGAGAACATTATAGAGAAAGTCATTTTATACAATAGCATTCAGCGCCACTCTTCCGCTGCTGCCCATGCAACTGGGACCGACACAGACCAATACTCCACTAGGGACTAGGATGGGTCCAATGGGCCGATGTTAGAACATTAGTTGGTTAGTTTGTTAGTAGGTATGAGGACTGGAGCAGGGATGGTTTGGGCTAGTTAGTCCTGTGAGTTGCTGTTCGTAATAGTCCAGTTAGTTATAGTTACTTTCTAACAATCTACTGCTACTAACTACTACTACTAACAATTTTCTCTCATTCTAATTTGGTCACATTAATGTTACTAACCTTGAGGACTACGACAGTCGCATTTAAAAAGTGTACCCGGTAATTGAAGGATGACCCGTAACATTCAGTTTCAGCACGAAAACACAAAAATCGTTGTTTGCTATAAATATTTCCCTAAAATTTTCCACATCTACAAAGCCAGATCGACGGGGCTATTATCTCCAGGTAATTTATTTCCAACATCAAAGCTCAAACGGAGTGTCAAAGGTCTCTATTAACATAGAAATATGACAAGATCAATACAATTCGGGGAGGTTCCGTATCCAAAATAGAACACGTTTTTTATTATTGGAGGTTGGTGGATTTAAGCTTTCATGTTGTTATTTGTAATATAGGAGGTTTAGAGCACTTCGGCACACTGTTCCAGTATTTGCCGGTGAGTAGGACCAATAAGAGTGGGAGAGACCCGTGCTCAGACTGCTCAGGAGTTGGGCATTAATGGATTGAAGCCAAAAGGGCACGTGTAAAAAAGGATGACTGAGGTACGTACGGTACCTAATCATATTTTTTTAAACAAATTTAAATTTGCTCATCCAACAGAAATTGGTCTCTTACAATTTTATTATGATTCCCTGCGTCGTCTGTGTCGTCGGCCATGGACGAAACAGTCAAGGATAGGTACATCTCCAAACGACAACATAAATTTTAATTCGTCATTCAAACTGCTGTTGGGAGCCGAACCTTTCAAATTTCAAACGAAAGTCTGAAATGGAAAACATTACGCCTAAAGTCGCATGTTGTCTATTTTTTTGACAATTGATTTTTATTTTTAAACTTGCAACCCAACCACCTTTGCTTAGGGAAACTTATAACTCAAAACAATATTGCTACTTAATTAATTAATTATGCAAGGTATACACATTTAGTATAAACAAACTTACTAGAATGCCGGTTTAACACATGTAGGTTTGAAATTTTAATTTAAATACATTAACATTACATAGGTACATTACATTTAAATTAAATTTAAACAAAAAAGCTTTTAGTATTGTTTACCGAACCAAAAGCAATTACTCAATAGGTTAAATGGAAATCGCGATTAGGTTTTAAAATATAACGTTCGACGTTCAAATATTTGCATGAGTACGAACATTTTACCATGTCGTAGACTAAAAATTATACAGACGATGCGCATATACGCGAGACATAAAATGACATATAGATTTATATTTTTTCTTAGAACCTGAAAGTCTGACGTAAAAGTAGATAAGCTGAGAGTTAATGGTCGCCGACGACTTTGGACACGAGAATAACCAGAGGATAATCATTGAAAGAGAAATCTTTTTATACTTTTGAAACCACAACTCATAGCGCTTCGAGAATAACTGAAAAGGCAGATTCATTCAAAGGGAGTTAGTGATATCATTATTATCATTGAATATGATCTTTGGAAGACTCGTTATTAAGTGAGTAGAACCGATAAAACAAACCTACAATATGTCAAACTCCGTATTCCATGAGAAAAACTTAAAATTAATTAACGATAGAATAAAAAAAAATACTTGCATAAGTTTATCGGTGATACCTACCCGAATAAATGATTTTGAATTAGAATTTACCGGTATGTATTTACAATTAAAAGTCTTAATTGCAGACTAAACTTAAAAGAAATGGGACTTGGATATAAAAATATTTTTGCTTCACCTCCATGCATGAAGGTCAAGTCTTCACCAATCTTTCATAGGAGCCACGAGGTCAGGTTTGGGACTTTATATCTCCCGACTGAAGTACTCTATTAATTTCGCTGTCTACCTCCCCAAACGTACCGAACGGAGTATAAAACTTTAGAGGCATGTAATATATAAACGCTTGTGAACATTCTGCGGTAAAAGGGTAAATATACATTCGTACGACATTCCACACAATGTTTTCGTTGGCGATAGAAATGTCTTTACGTACGTTGTAGAATTTTATTTCCATTGTAATTTTCGTACTCAATTGTATATTTGAAGTGTAGCGGAATTTGTTTTTGCTTGGAGTGGAAAAGGATCTATTTAAAGATCCATTTAACGTAAAATAATGTCAGACAATTTTGGTTTTCCACTTTTTTATAACAATTTTGTTTTTAAAATGTTATTGCTTAATCTACTAGACTACACACCATAATCAATCTGCACTAGAAAAGCGTGGTGGAGTATACTCTAGGTAGGCCTTCTCAAATATGAGGAAAGGCACGGATACGGGCTCAGTAGTGGGCCATATTGAAGCCACAAGTGTTATTTACTAGGAAAACGCTCGCTTAGTTATTCTAACGGGTAATAATTTTAAGCGCTGTGACATTGTCGCTTTCCCGCTAAAACTCCGCCGTTATTTTACACACAACCTGATTCTAGTGGTGTCATCGAGTATTAAGTAGATTAACTACGATGTATATAATAAAATTATTAGAGTATTGTGTTTAGTTTTGTTGAAGGGATGTTAACTTTTTTTTTGACGTGATAACGTTTTATAAATTGATGCCGCTCCGACAGGAGGCATTCTCGAAAAGTTGTCACAGAGCCGGTCACGTCCAGTCACGTCCGCCGTCCGGTCACGTAACGGCGCGCGCGCGCGCGACATTCGAGAAAGAGGCTCGCTGGCCCGCTCTCTCTCTCTCCCCCACTCAAGCGGAATCGGTTCGCATAAATGACAGTGTAAGAGAAATGACTAAATCTTCATTTAATCCTTTGTCCTTATAGACTTATACTACATATAAAACGTTATCACGGAAATTTCGATCGTAAACCGTCTTTACAGACAACCAATTGTTTTTTTCTAGTAGATGGCGTTAGTAGTACTAGTACAATATCATTATATCCAATGAATACAAAACTGTTAATATTAATTTTTTTAATGGTTATAAAATTGTATTTTTTGACAGATTACACATCTAATTGTGAAGTTAAATTACTATGTTAAAGCACAAATCTATAGGCGTGATAGTTTTTCATTTAACTGTACCAACAATTGTCTCAGATTGTGGGATAGTGATAGTTACATAATAATTAAGGTCCAGTCAATCTTCTCTGCTTGTGGTAGCTTTCTAAACGATGGACGCAATGGGGATATAATACTTTGGTTTAAGGGCTGGGTTTTATACCACCCAGAGTGACACTTTGGAGTACCAAACAGGTACTAAATATTTACGAACAGATAAGATTGTTTGCTTGTTTTGGTCTATCTATGAGAAACAAATGTTGCGGAGACATCCTGACGTCAGAATGAGAGGCCACTTTCCTTTGTATTTGTCTGTATATTTATCGAGGTACCAATTATTTAAAAGTAGGTACCAAAGAGTACCAAAAAGTTTCAAAAGTTTGCCTGGTTCCAAATCCTGGGTAAGAGGCCTGCACGCACCAGTAATTTTCAAAAAATATGTGCGTTAGTACTTAATTATCTCCTTAATTTGTAGTTCGAAAGTTCTCCATAATTTTGTTAACGGTGTGTGAAGGCCGCCAATCCGCACTTGGCCAGCGTTGTGGATACGGCCTCTACCATTCACACTGAGAGAGGAGACCCGGACCCAACAGTGGAAGAATTATGGATTGCGATAATGATGTCAAAACCTGCAAGACTTATATCCTACAAAGAACGGTGAACAAAAATAAGTAACTTGAATACTTTACGCATTTAGAAACTCTACAAAGTGTTACAGTTAAAAATATTTCTCTCGAATAAAAGTTAGGCAATTTTTTCTTTACTTTTTTAATAACTTGAGCGTCTCGGTTGCATAATTTAAAAAGTTGGGCAGCCCCAAATAGGAGCGAATTAAATCACAAAAACCTCTTGTTCTTTTAAGAAAATTCCGTTCAAATATTTCATTTCAAGTAAGATGTGTCTTTCTGTTAGACGCTTCAACAAAACCCATTCATCATAAGGTAAGTTTCATGACAAAAAATTCTTTTCCCATGATAGTTACTACTCGGAAGTTGGCAAAAAGAAAAACTATAGTCATGTTGATACGTGAAAGGGAATATATATTATGTATATTGTTTTTCGTATAGCGTGTTTTTGGTTTATGATAAATCCTTACCGGTATGCCCTAATACCAATAATCGAAAAAATATTTAGACAGAATTCTTTAAATTGACTTACGATTTTTATTTGTGAACCGGTTGAAAAAAACACAAACATCAAAACTCTTTTTACACCTTATTTGAACTACCTACATATCATACGGTGGCATTTATCAAGTAGTTACATAAAAAAGCAATATGACATCCATTATTGCGACCCGCATAGCTCTAAACGTGTCTAATAGAGAAACAAAAGTCTCTATGTCTACCCCTCAGGGGGTTAACTGTTCATTTAACAAATACCCCTCGAAGACAATGAAAGTAACAAGAGACAATCGAAGTAATATCGTGTAATAAGCTTAACTGGAGTTTTATTACTCGCAGTGTACTAGAATACGGTCCGGGAAATATCCCGGTCAAGCCTGATAAAGCTTGACCTGTATTGAATGCAATTTGTTTCACTTACTTCCAGATATTTTACACACCGCAAGAAATCTTTTACCTACAAGGACGGCCTTAGGACGATACGAACGGTACGATCGCACCGGGTGCCGTCATTGGTCTTGCATGGGAGGGGATGCAACCAAACTCTTTAAATTTTAATTTATCGAAAGCTTACACATCGCTTTTAAGCTTTGGTCAAACAGCGGGCGGGGCGGGACAGCGACGCGACGCTAGCGGGACGGCGACGCGGCGTGGAAGTCACACTGCGGGCGTGATGATCCCGCTAGCGTCGCGTCGGCCGACCCGTCGTACTCGGCGCGACGTGACGTGATCCGCCGATCGCGACGGCTCTGTGTATTGTATACTTGCTAATATGTTACAACTCTTCACGTCCCGCCAACGTCGCGCTGCCGTCCCGCCTCGTCGCGTCGGCTGTTTGACCAGAGCTCTTCACTCATCCAGCTACCGATCGCGCCCGCTTTAGCTTAAAGCTAGCCATTCAGGATAAGGTGTACCTGACAGATTTGCCTGTTTAGTTAAACTTATCAGCTAAACCTGTTAGGTACACCCTAGCTAGCGTGAATGGCTAGCTTACTTTGGGCAAACATCTACATAGGTAGACGCAAGCCGCCGGGCTATGACCGCTTCTGCTCGTCTCATACTTAAGGACATATAATTTTCTATTAAAGAGTTAAATAAACAAAGCACATCTGCGCAAGTTACTTCACTTATCATTTCAGTAAAACCTCATCTTAAATCCTATTAAAAATTAATTCAGTTTGAAGTAATTTTTAATGAAGATAGTTTTCCCGATAAACTATGAAAAAATCTGCTCCCTTGTTTCCACGATGGCGGCCGTGGGACAAGGGTTGCAACCCCATAAAATTGGATTTGACTTTGCACTAAGGGTTAGTGTAATGTTTTCTGACATCTTAAAAATTAAATTGTGTCCTCTGAATATTAAGTCTCATGTAACTTGTAAAATTTAACAGTTCAAAGGACTAAATAATTTGCCCTATTATTGATGGTCATACTAGAATGTCATACTAATATGACCAATAAGAATCGTTTGTATTGATTTGTTCATGCCGAAGAAGGCAGAAGGCTGAGAGGTGGTAGATCTTCACATTAGGTTATTAACTAACTCTGTAGTTAAGATGTAAATGGCCCGGTAATTTGAAAGGCTTGCGAGGGGACACAGGTCCAACACGTAGAGCCCCCTTGGAGACGCTTTGATAGGACAAGCTTTTGTATCATATAATTGTAAAATAACTTTATAATTTGATAGTAATAGATTTAAAGGAGAAGTCTATTTTATTCTTTTTACCGCATTTAAATAACAGCTTGTGTTAAAAATACTTTTAATTTATTATATAAATACTAGTTATTAATTTGTTTTCTCTGTTTGTGCGATTGTTTCCGCTAAACTTACAAATGCCGATTGTAATGTGGTTTCCATTGAGGTATTTAAGTACTTACCGATGTGTAAAATTTTGTATTTGATTTTTTAAGTGATTCACAAATTAAAAAAGGAAGGTACATAATATGTCTTATTATACTTATACCCATTTATCTAATTTAACGAATACCTATCTAAAAAAAAATTCGAGTGTGATTCAAGGCAGTTACTAGTAATGAGTAAAAATGCCTACTCTGTCTGAGTTTCTATTTCACCTTGATCACTGGACTCAGACCAAGAAAGGGCATCTAAGGAATCTTTAAGTTATAGGTACTTTCGTAATTCTTAGTCATTTGCTACGAAAGCAAATAATGGGTGGCGCGTGACTACGCTCTTTCCAGACAAGCGTATCATGAGATGGCTTTTTTTATTTTCACGCGTATCTCATTGAGATGTGTAAGAGAAATAATACAATAAAACTTCTATTCTTTGGCTATATACGACAAGGTCCAAACTTGAAAATGCTTGACATTTGGCGAACCCAATGTCTACTGCTTGCGTGTGCTTTTGTAGTTTCAGAAGAGAAAAAAGAACACACTAATTAATTAATAAGTTAATTACTGTTATACTAGCCATCGCTTAATGATGAATGCACTAGAAGTATTTCCATCGCGCTACGCCATATCGTAGGGCCCTCAAAACAGTGATTAATGAGTCCTTCAAGGTCGAAAACTCATTTGCAATTCACGTGGTAGGTACAACACACACCGCTAGAATGAATGTCTATTTGCTCATCCCTGATGTAAAAATATAAATATTTAATACAAACCTCTCAACGATTTTACGAATACCCTGAACCCTGAACCTTAAAAAATTTGAAATATTAAAAGCTTGTAAAATACACCCTTACCTACAACCCTTTGAAAATAAAACTTGAAGATATCTTATTCCTCAGATAACCTGTAAATTGCTGACGATCGAACGAAACGCGTTTTAATTGTAAGAACACGTTGGAACAGCGCGTATAATGTGTCGTGTAAATTAACACCCATGCAGCACTAATTGGACGTGTGTCGGCTTACGGACTGTTACTGGTATTTAATTGGACGCAGTGTCAACGTTTATTGACGACATGACAAAATTTATAGGCGCAACCTTTAAACGAATCGTGGGGCGAAAATGTCAACATATTAATACCGCCGGGGCAAAGCTATCAACACACCTAGTTCTGAAGGGGCAAAAGTCTATCAAAAGACTATCCACTTTATGCAGAAAGAAGAGGCAAAACCCGTACTCAAACAGAAGGGACCTTACGACATAGCCTCTTTTCTTGTTCAGCAGGGTGTTTTATAACCAAGGGAGGTTAGGCTCGACTCTAGATATTCCGCCTCTAGATATTTGAATCCGACTCTAGATATTTGAATGAACCGCCCAAAGTTGAGGATCGAGGAAACCTCACCCAACCCAGCAACTGTAGACGGTCAGAGTATTCCAAGGATACATCCCGGAGGAGCCAAGCTGAACGGGCTCGGTTTGGCGGTGAACAGACACGCTTGTGTTTTGGTAGCGTTGAATCCCACAAGGTTGGCGTCGCCCCATTCACCAACCAACCACCAACAACTACTAACAGAATTAAATATCATTAACAGTTCCTGCCCTAGTCCTTATGAACTCCTAACGAACCTCATGTCCTACTAACGAACTAGCCTATGGTTAGCCGATGGTTAACTGACTAACCAACCTAATCCTGAATTGAGTCTTGTTCTGTGTTGGTCACAGCAAAACGTCAAGGTCACAGACTAAAACCAGTCAAACCTTTGATCAAACTCTGTTAGCTAATCTTTCATTAAGTTAGCAAATCTTTAAGCCAAATTTTAATACAATATACAGGAATCCTGTAAGTCAGATATCTAACGAAATATCTTTATAAAACAGTCTCCTTGGATGTTTTTAAAAGTTGTCGCAATTTTTTTTAATAATAAATTTAATAAATGTCGCAAAATTAATGACTACCAAATTTCGTTCCAAAGATATGTTTACATAAACATAATATCTTATGTTCCAAAGTAAAAGGCCGGCATACTTTTGTCAATATTTATACAAAATAAATTAGAGTTGTTGTTACAACATATAAAATAATTAAACCTCTGGTCTTCAACTACAATGTTCTCAAAGAAGTGTTATGCTTAACCCCAAAATGTCCAGCTCGATACACAAAAAGCTAGCCATTAATGCTAAGGTGTGCCTGCTCAGGTAGGTACAGGTTTGCCTGTACAGTTAAACTCAAGCTAGTGGGCGGATAATCATATTATGATTATCCGCAGCCGAGTCATTCCCCGCTTTCGGGAAAGTTTCGGTTTAGTGCTTCCCT
The DNA here is from genome assembly GCA_905404295.2 of Ochlodes sylvanus. NCBI lineage: Eukaryota > Metazoa > Arthropoda > Insecta > Lepidoptera > Hesperiidae > Ochlodes > Ochlodes sylvanus. The sequence goes on from FR990149.1 coordinate 5,328,917, forward strand.
TTAGACAGAGCGCTTGTATGAAGATTGTCTTTCTATAGTGTTATGTTTTTAGCAATAATACATAAATAGCTTTTCAGATATTTTGTGACACAATTGAACTGGACAAATCGTCAGAATTCTTTTTTTTTCGCGAGAGACGTTTGGCGTGCGTTGACATGAGCTGCCCGGTGTTTGAAGTCATTTCTGACTCCAATTAAGGTGCTTCAAAACGGCCGCGCGGACTTCGTTTCTATGAATAGTGTAATTATTCTAAGGGGCATACATTCACAGTTGTGCAACATTGATATAAGTTTAAATTTACCTGTACTGTTGAACTGTACATGTAAACCTGTCAGGGTCACCCTAACATGGCCCTAACTAGCTTAGCTTATCTCACTACAATGCAAGCCTACTACTCAATAGACTGTTGTGTTCTTATGACAAATAAAAAAGCAAATATTTCTTTATACTTACTACCTCTACGGTACGAAACGCAAATTACAAAACACAATAAGCGCAGTAATTACGGTAATTACACTAGGAAATTGAAAATTAATTACATTGCTACTTTAATTAGTTTATATACTACACTAGTAAGCATAATTATTAAAGAAGGATTCACATGACTCGTAAACTGCAGTTAACTAACGAATAGATATTTAGCGAAGTATATTGGAGCAGTTAATATTTAAATATACATTTAAAAATTTAAACTGTTCGTGATACAAGCATAAATATATTTTAATTGATGTAAGTCGAAACTGTCTAGTAACTCAACATACATTAATGTATTAATGTAATTAGGTGTATTGTGTTATTAGGTACATATAATATTAATAAATAAATGAATTAGTGTTCATAAAACTTACAATGTTAAAAATAGCTTTATTATTACTATTTAAAGCATTCACTATTCTAACGAAGCAAATTCTTATAATTTTTTTAAATTAGAATGAAACTACAAGGCGCATCCTCCTTCTATTAATTAACACCTTAACTGCGGCAGTAAAAACAGTGACTTTCAGCTGGTGCGGTGGCGGTCCAAAAAGGCACCCACTTGACTTTCTTACTGTGCGGGGCGGTCCCTTTCGACCCGACACCTCTGAGTGGTATTTAAGCTCAATATCTTAGCCAAGGAGTATGGTATATAACAATTTTTATACTTTTTGAAATCGTCATGAATCACTTGTGTTTGCATTGGCACCGCCCCTAGATTCTCCTAACAGAAAATGAGTAATTAACAATTAAAAATGTCAGGTCGATAAGGACCGATGCCGCACTAGAGTGTAATTTTTGTAGTGATGGGAAAGTGAACGAAAACAAAATATCGAGTCATTATTTAATAAAATTTTATTAAGTACAATAATGGGTTTAAAAAAATATGTAAAACAAATTATGTAAACTTAAAAAAAAAAACTCAAACTCATGTAGGTATGATACATACACTTATGAACGTCAATTTTTTGCATCTCCCACCGTTTCGCTAAGGTGCCTTCAAATATTGATTTTTTTAATCTTTGAGGAGAAAAAGAAACTCCTCGGCACATCTTTTAAAAATTAATAATGCTACTGCTAATGTATAATAACCTTTCTCTATTAGTCGTGTTTTTACCTGTTTCTTAAATATTTGTAAGGGCAAATCAATAATAGATTTTGGTAACTTATTAAAAAAGCGTACACCGAGCCGCACAAATGACCGCTGGACCCTACGAAGGCGGTACGAGAAATCACTAAATGGTGCATGTTTCTAGTTTGCCGATCGGTAATATCGGATTTTTGTTAATAACATCTCAATTTTTTCCTAATAAAAATTAAATTGCTATAAACATATTGGGAAGCTACAGTTAGTACATCTATTTCTTTGAATTTTTCACGCAATGATTCGCTTGATTTTAATTTATAAATTTTCCTAACAGGTCTTTTCTGTAACACAAAGATTGTTTTAGTTTCCGCTGATTTACCCCATAGTAAAATACCATAAGACAATACTTTATTTGCCGAGCGGATTATTTTATGTTCTAAAATTGTAATTTTGCTGGTGGTGTACTTCTTGTTTTTTAAAATATGTTTTCCTGTATTTATTTTGTTTAGGCGTTTTTGAAGCTTAAGCGTCGTATTCCTCCCCGTTGTCACTTTTATTTCCTATTAATAATTGTTTGTTGTGATGCGCCATTGTATCGAGCACGAGGGCGTGCTCCTCGCGTAGCAAGCACAACACTACTCGCGGCTCGACGCGTACGCATCTGCACAGTGCGGCATCGGGTCGCGGGCGGTCATCCACCAAAACAGGCCCGCTCCCGCACTGAGATAACTTTTTTTACGTTCTGTGCGGCGGCGGTCGAAAAAGGCCCGCCGCTTTATTAAACTGCTATATTTCTACATTATTAGTCACGAATCGAAAACTATATTTGTCTCTGTCATACTCGTAAAAATTCCCAAGAAACCGGTCCCGCACTGGCGGGAGGAACCTATTTTTCCCGTCCGCACAGCGCGTTGGCACAGCATCGGGCCGATTGTGGGTGATCCGCAGGGAACGTGTTAATAATTATCATGGTATAAAAAGGGTTTAAACAACACGAAAACCGTTCATAAAACCTTTTTTACACCGCTCATGTAAGAGACAAATTCGTTAAATCCTCACCCAAACTTGCGTCGTAAGTATTCATGTACTCCGACGTCATGAACTGCGAAACAAGCGCCGTCTTCCCCACACCAGCGTCGCCGAGCAGAACCACCCTGTATTTTGGTATCTGTAATCAACAAACATTGTTTAGGACACCATGTATAAACTGGACATATTGAAATCTATATCAATCAATCATCAATATGTATAATTGCGGAGTCAAACAAAGCACAGCCGAAACTACTGAACGCAAGAAGTTGAAATTTGGCATGTTTGTTCCTTGGGGAGTTTAGGGGAGCACTAAAGCCGGCGGTTCGCGGCCGAGACCGAGAAAGGAGACCGAGACAGGAGACCGCGACCGTCACTTTGTATAGGCGCGACAGACTGTCTCGGTCTCGGCCGCGAGTTGTCGCCTATACATTGCCTATGGGCAAGTGCCGGTCGCGGTCTCGGTCTCGGCCGCGAACCGCCAGCTTAAGAGAGGATTTTTAGAAATTCCCCCCCTAAAGCTGGCGGTTCGCGGCCGAGACCGAGACAAGCGACCGCGAGACACGAGACCGAGACAGGAGACCGCGACCGTCACTTTGTATAGGCGCGACAGACTGTCTCGGTCTCGGTCGCGAGTTGTCGCCTATACATTGCCTATGGTCAAGTGCCGGTCGCGGTCTCCTGTCTCGGTCGCTTGTCGCGGTCTCGGCCGCGAACCGCCAGCTTAAGAGAGGATTTTTAGAAATTCCCCCCCTAAGGCGATAATGACAACAAAGGGGATAAACTGAAACTTTATTTCTTCAATGTATTCACTTGAAACTTTGTGTGTAGGTTTCTCAAGTGACGCAAGTGAGCACTAAAGAAAGGATTTTTGTAAATTATGGTATTTGTAAAACAATTAAAGAAAAAGCGCTGTCGAGTTCATTATAAGTCGCGATATACTTAACCGAATTTTACGCGGGCGAAGCCGTCGGCGGAAAGCTTGTAGTATATAATAAAAATGTAACTGATATTTATATAACACGAAGAAGATATATAAATATAATATGAGAAAAACTATTGCTGGGGATCTTTTTTAAAGCAATACCCAAAACATTTATTAGTATATTTTTTCTGTTTGTCCGTGCGTTTGTACGCGCTAATCCAAATCCAAATCCACGCCAGTGTACCTGCAGGCATTTGCTAGTGGCAATATAAGGACTTTAAGACACTTAAGACACTTTTATTTATAGTTCAATTAATTAATAATCCTGCACGGGTTCATTAGTGAAACGGATAATGACCGGATTATCTTCCCAAGATAATGCTCTCGATATGCTTCAATGATTACTATCTTAGTAACGGGCCTGCCTTACGGACATACCCAATCCGTCATCTTCAGTAAATTGTCAAAAATAAACAACCTATACCTATAATAAAAATGTAACTTGTTGTTTGTACACAGGACATACATATTTGAGAAAAAATTTATGAAGGGTCTTCATAGGACCAATAGAAATTTTTGTCCATCTGTCTGTCTGTATGTTTTTCCGCGTTTCACGCAGAAACAACGGAATGAAATTTGATCCAGTTTTCTCAATTGTATTGCTGATAGTCTAACTTAAAAACTGGTGCATGTTCCATCTTAATACGGTGCTTAGAACCTCAGATATGAATAGTATTATGTAGCAGGACAACGTCTGCCGGGTCAGCTAGAAATAAATAAATAACGCTACACATTCAAACTCCCACACTAGGATTCCCTGTATCATGGGAGCATAGATGTATTCAAATTTTCGCCTTGCTGGGAATCGTACTCAGAACCCTGCAAACGGCTGTCTGACATGACATCCATTCGCTATACGGGTCGTGTATGATGTTCGAATTATAAACCTAACAATTCTTTCACCCACATTATTATCTGGGATTGACATAAAGTCAATACATGATATAGGATGTCTACTTGGAGGTTTGCCCGTAACATTTGCGTTTTATTCAGCTTGCAGCGCGTTTAATAGACCACAGTGGCGCTTAATAGGCCACAGACGACCCGTTTCTGGCACGGAACGCTGAAGTATTATCTATTGGCTTTCAAAAACATATTTTGGTCGTTTATTCCGCCAAAGGTTGCAAATGACAGGCTGAGCTTCAAAATTGGCTAATAAAAGATATGTCAAAAACTTATATCTATGATATATCTAAGGGTTTTGGTGACCATTCTGCCATGAGTAGGCTCACCTGTTATTAGGTTAACATAATAAAAAAATGGCCATGTGTACCCAATAGGTTTATCTATAGATATTCCATAAGCGTATAGACCTCAATAAACCTTCAAACTTGTAATTATTTCTTAATCTTCAACTTCACTTACGTGCAGTCTGACAATAACCCAACTAGCAAGTTTAGTAACTATGTATACAACTATTCAATTAGGTGAACTTAGGTATACACCAACCAGTAAAGGATCCTTTAAAACAAGGCAATAATTTACTTAACTTATAATACCCGGCTCAATTTCAACTCTAAAAGCCATATTATATTTCATTTTGCAAGCAGTACTAACCGCCAAAATAGGAACATTTTATTAACTTCTTTATCTTCTTTCTTGGCCGAAGACGTATCGGTAACGGTGACCATCAGCTGGCTCATTTGCCAGCTACTAACATAAAAAAATACGGTACCTACCTACTTAATCTAATTCATAGACGTATCACATATTATTATCAAAATTCACAGATGTTACGCAAACGCTACGCCGTAGGAGATACCGTACCGTAGGACCAACGGTATTTATATTTTTCCACGGAACCCGTCTGTCTTACAATTGTCAAACATTCGCATAATTCTAGAATTATTCCGCTTTCGGTTATTTAAAAACCGCTGGGTGTACGCTAGACGAGCCGAGCACGAGCGGAGCTCGAGCCGAGCCAAAATTCGTGTAGTGTGGACCGACTTACGAGCCTCGAACGCCATACTTGACACTGCGAGCGAGCGGCTCGGCTTGTGCTCCGCTCGTGCTCGGCTCGTCTAGCGTAACCCAGCCTATAATATGCTTAAACACCATCTATGTTGTTGGCTTATCGCCCACAATATCGCGTAACTAGAGGGATGAATAGTTCATAAAATGGACTTAATAGGCTTCTGCTGTTGACATGAAGAGGTTGAAGACCAATAAATAAAATTTATTGATGCATAGGAAATAGCTCGAAAAGTCTGATACGGGGTTCCTTACCCTGGACTCCATGGTTGTCTTAGTTTATGGTCTTATAGGGGTGTGACCTGCACTATTTATAACAACAGAAAAATAAATAAATGAATAGTTATAAAAACTAAAAACACGCTTTATAGTGCTAAGTGAATAATAATTTTATCAAATTAGTGTATTGTCATCGGTCCTCAATAAATCTACAAAGTTTGAACGAAATCTGGCCGTTTAAAGTGGGTCAAAATCGCGCCCAAAGAAGTCGGTTACAAAAAAACATACAAACATACAAACATACAAACATACAGGTGAAGCTAATAAAAAGCGTGTAATAAACAATACATACAAATATTTTAAATGCGAATGTCACTCTGTCTGTTTACTGTTTTATGGAATTAAGTAAGCAAACAAGCATGCAGCACCACCTTCCACTGACGTCCATGACAACTGTGACCAACTTAGAACAAGACTCGAATGGGGACTGGGATAGTTAGTCCAGAGTTCCCATCAGGTGGAATCGTAGTCAAGCGTAGTCAACTTATACAAACTAAAAAGAATGAAGGATGTATACCGGATCTAATTCATCTTCATCAGGGGTGTCGAGGCTGGCAGAGTCCACGGGCCGGTAGCCGGAACAACAGGAGCCGTCGAATGGGGACCGGTCTGAAGCTCTGGGGGCAAAATATATCATTCATATAAAACTGCATCTCATTGACTTCTGTACGTGATAAATATGGGGGTTTTAGGAGGGGTATGTACTTAATAATGTTTTTCAAACTTTTTGTCTGTTTGTTCCCGTTCCCGCTAACTTCAGAAATGGAGATAATTAAAATCTAATACGCTCATATTTTTAGAGGTGTGTGCAGGATTTGAGCGGGGTGCCCGGGTTCAAATCCTGCACTGGTTCAAATTCGGTTCTCCAACGTTCAAATCACTTGGCTATCTCTACTTAAGGTCTTAATACTTATACAAAATTTATAACCGACAATCCTATCGTATACTATACAGAAAGTATTCCTATCATTGTAGTACATACTATGTATTCGACGTCATGAAGAAAGTATACTCAGTGGATTGTCTGGGAGAAATTGCTTTACAGTCCTCGGAGTTCGCATTGTGTCTATTTTTATATTTCATGAACATGTGGGTAGTGCTTTTATTGCATCGTGAAGAGCGCAGTAGAATGAACGCTTCGCCAGATGGCAGCAGTGTGAGACAATTAGGAGTTTATTAAATTTTATACCTAGAAGTAGTATCTGCAAACCATTTACAGAGTTAATTTCATTTTTTATGGATTTAAGATAGCAAACGAGCATGCATGCCCTTTCACTGCCGCCCTTGACAACAGTGACCGACGCAGAACCAGAGATGCCTAGAGATTCTGTCCATGTCTGGGCAAAATGTAATCAGATTACGTCAGAATCAGAAATCAGAAAGAAAAAGCAAGGGCATTTTCGTGCTCCCAGATATAGAAGTGAATCCTTCTTTAGCGGCGTTGTGCACTTTTTGGAATAGGTAAAAAATGTTAAACTCGCGTCACGGTGTCCTGATCGAAAATTCGTAAGATGTATTTTAGAATCAAGGAGCTACTTAGATACTTTGTAATAAGGTCCTTTTAAACTCTCAGTGGTGACTGTTATTTATAATGTCCTGGCAAAGTACAGCTAGGTATTTTTATAAATGTAGGGTTGCTACATATCTAAAGCAGGACAACTGATTTACTTCTGTTTATAAAAATAAATAAATAAATTATTATATTCAAAATGTTAGCACAATTTTCAGGTTACCAAATGACTTGTAATAACATTATAATTAATTTATCTTAATTACTTGACAGTTAAAGCAGTGATAGCGGTGTGGTTGAACGTTGGACTGCCGAACCGGAGGTTCCGGGTTCAAACCCCGCACGCACCACTAATTTTCAAAAATTATGTGCGTATTTAAAATCTAATTATCACTTGCTTCGGTGAAGGAAAACATCGTGAGGAAACCTGCACAACTGAGAGTTCTCCATAATGTTCTCAAAGGTGTGTGAAGTCCACCAATCCGCACTTGGCCAGCGTGGTGGACTATGGCCTATACCCCTCACACTGTGAGAGGAGACCCGTGCCCAGCAGTGGGACAGTTATGGGTTGTGATGATGATGATGATGATGATGACTTGACAGTTTCCTGTATGCTTCAGCTGAGATGTGGGTCGAAGGTCGCACGCGACTCCGTAATCAGTCACCAAATTATCTGATTAGCTTTTGGGCTCTGGCAACGATAATTCCGCACCAATTCCTCAATAGGTTACAGAAACTGTTTTTTACAACGATGACGAATTTATACATTACTAAAGACCCGCTCTGTGCTCGAAATTCGACCGTAATTCATTCTGTCAAAGATTTAGTTCACATTGACACTATTGAAGTATGTGCATATTTCAAACGTAATTTCACGTCGTGTGTCAAACGCGTTATAGTGGTATGTGTGGGGATTTATGTACTATTTAATTTGAGTATTTTTATAACATTACTAGCGGTCCCAGCGAACTTCGTACCGCTCTATACCTAAATAATACACAAAAGTGACCTTTCCGTCTCATACGTTCCGTAATTATCTTTCGCATCCATAGTTCAATAATTTCATCGCGTGTTCAAATTGCGATCTGTGAACGTAACAACTATAATTATAATATTTTTAATTTTTTGCATAGATAAACTATTAATACAAACTATGATTGCCTACGACATTAAGTCCGCCCCTTGTAATAATAGATTAAGGTTATTACAATAAAAATTAAATTATAAATAAACAACTAGTAATTGTGTCGTGGGACACCAGGTAGGAACGAAGTTCCTTCGGCTACTGTCGCGCCTGCGCACGTCTCATTTAACGGTTTTATTCCACGCACTTTTTTCCACGCGTCTCATTCCACGCTTACGGTTTTACTATCACATTTTTCAGTTCGGTCGCGCAGCAAAATCCCTATCCCCTCCAAGCCTGCCGTAAGGAACTTCGTTCCAAAAAGCTAGCAACTTAGCACTATAATATAGGTACAGCCCACTCCTTGAATTTCATCTATTCGCAAACCTACACAATAATTTCTCTGGCCTGTTACTGTGGCTTAAGTACGAAACGTAATAAATGTAATACGTTGCGTCCTTACTTAATTAAGGGCCCATCCAACCAGTAACAGTGCAAAGCAATCAAGCAGAATGTAATTATCGTTTGTAGCGGCACTCGGCACGGACATTATTCAATCAGAACAATCAGACCTTTGGAAGGTCCGAATCCAAACGCTTATACCTACGTGTTATATCTACGGAAAATATATTAGTAGACTCAGTCTTGGTAATTAAATGGAATAGCGTTGACTATTTCTATAATTATATATATTAAATTGTAACTATAATAGCTAGTAATTTCTCTTCGTAGACAGAGATATATATAGACATCTGGTGAGCGTGGCCAGCATGAGACAGCAGAGAAAGTACAATTGTCTGAGGCACAAGAAAAAGTCGACATGAGCTGTTAAATTTGTACGTATGTAAGCAACTGTAAGAAAAAGCAGTGATAGCCGTGTGGTTGAACGTTGGATTGCCGAACCGGAGGTTCCGGGTTCAAACCCCGCACGCACCACTAATTTTTTAAAAATTATGTGCGTATTAAAATTTAATTGTCACTTGCTTCGGTAAAGGAAAACATCGTGAGGAAACCTGCACACCTGAGAGTTCTCCATAATGTTCTCAAAGGTGTGTGAAGTCCGCCAATCCGCACTTGGCCAGCGTGGTGGACTATGGCCTATACCCCTCTCATTGTGAGAGGAGACCCGTGCCCAGCAGTGGGACAGTTATGGGTTGTGATGATGAAGCAACTGTGCTTTCCTTGAAAACCCCGTCACCACAAAGTAGATAAGTAAACCCGTCACGCAGATTTTCTATATCGTATTAGATTTTCGAACAGTTTAAATATTCCGGCCCCGGTTCGAGTCCAGATGTAAAAAAATATCGAGTAAAGCTCGGTACAAAGTACTGTTCAGTAAGTACGCTACAAACACATTGAAATACATATTTAATCATTAAATTTAATACCAATAAAGGTTGTAGACGAAGAATAAACCGAACGAAAATATCAGAATTACTCGTACGTACGGTAGAGGATAATGGCGAGTCAATCAAATAGAATGTAATTATCGAGCAATGGTTTGGAGCGAGGCACCCGGCTGATTGTACGATGTCGGCGGGAAAGTGCTCCGTAAATAGGGTTGTCAGACATTTTCTCGACTCGAACCACCAATAGAAAATTGTGTATCGAATAATGTCTACAATGGATGTTTTCAAGTAGGTAATCAACAGTAGGTACTGTTGATTACTTTTAATTTAGGATGCTTTGACTGTTACATGCTTAGAGCTCGAATAAAGAATATTGGAAATTTGGAACGGTATTGTTAACAAGATCCTTATTTCTGTAGTATATTTGCGGACATTAATCGAGCTTTTTTTATTTTGTAATAAAAAAAATTTCAAAGATTGCAAGGCCTAATTGGTTCCAAATTTTAACGGTTCTAAAAAGGCCCAAATCCTTACTTTGTAGTCTTCTGGAAATTCAAATCAAGATTGCTTTATATTTAAAAAACAAAACATGGAAATATTGTTATCAGGTTTTCTCTAATGTTTGATTAAGTACCTATTTTTAGGTGGAGTATTTGTAAGTACCAGATAGAAGCATTGAACTCTTCAGCTAAACAAAAGGCAATTTATAAGACGGTGCGAGACAACGCTTTGCTGAAATTATTTGATTTTTTTTTGGTCAGATTCTTACTAAGTTTAAATTATAAATAGAAGTGCCAATTAATTAAATGTGTTGATTTTCAGTGCATACTTTTTTGCCAATTGCATGTTTTATTTGTATGTTTTCATGTATTATTAATGTTGATCTTCAATGAAATGAAAATTAATAAAATTTGAATTCATTAATTAGTCATATTAAAAATTAACAATTAAAAATTGAAAATTTTGAATAGAAAACAACGCTGCACTTTTTCGTCAATTAATTGGTCGAGGAGGTCATGAGCTGTGTTCGCCAAGGCGTAGTAACCATTCTTTTCCAACAATTGCCACTTCAGCCGGCTAATTCTTAAAACAAAATATGGTCACCCTCGTCCCCAAAATCAAAACAAAGACAGTCTCATCATTTACAATCGTACAGAGACCCGAGGATTTTTCAATCCATAAACCTCGCCCTAAAACTTTATAGACGCTAATAAAATGCCTTCATATTTTAATAGTGGCCGTCGATGTTATGTCTCGTTTCTCTTTGATTCGATTTGCGTCTTTAGACACAATAAGTGATTGACCTTCGACGGTTCGCAGAAACGTCAAATTAGCTGATGAATAAAACTGTTCATTCATAATCACAGTTGAGTAGGAGTTGACATCTGTTGAAATGCTTTCAGTGGAGCATTTATCAATATCTATATTTATATAAAACTCTTCCGTTACTGAGTGACTGACAGACAACGTACAGCCGAAACTACTGAACGCAAGAAGCTCAAATTTATTATGGTCCTTGGGGAATGTAGGGGAGCACTGAGAGAGTATGTACACACACTCACAGGGCCACACATACACAACAGGACTATACACCCAGATACACACACACATATACGCAGTTATGACACATTATTACCATACCTGCTATTAGTGGAGTTGACAGAGGTATTGGATCGGCTTCGCCTATTGCAGATGGAGTCCCCGCAGTTGACGACTCCGCCCTTGGTGGTGATGGAGAAGGTCCGCAGCCGGTACAGGTCGTCCGACACCCGAGGGTTGTACGGCTTCTCGGGCAGCGAGCACACTCGGGGACGCGAGTGTTCCACAACTAAAACAAACGAAGAAATATGTAACTAAACGAAACTGAACATAACAACCAACACCACCTGAATACGGCATTCGTTCACAATTCGGTTTTACGTCATTTCCTCCCATGTATGTACGCGTAAGCTGTGGAACGAACAGGGGCGGCTCTGCACTGGCACATGTAGCGCCCGGTGCAATGAATGCCCTGGCGCCCCTTTTGTATCAAAATGCGTGGTCGAAATGGATTAGCTTTTCACTTCCAGTTTCATTTTCTTAGAGGCGACCATTTTAGCCTTCAAGAGTAGCACATCTGTGACTGATTTTGAACGACTCTTACTAACAATTACTTATTATTATTATGTATCTCTAAACTTAAAGTTTCACGGGTCCTAGATGTAAGTGGACCCGGTCATTTGGAAGGCGTGCGTGGGGACACAGGTCCAACACGTAGAGGCCCCTTTGAGACACTTTGATGTTGTGCATGTATGTTACATTTTTAATTATTATTATTATTATTATTACTAACAACAACTAACAGGATTAACTATCGACAACAACTAACAGGATTAACTATCACTAACAGTCCCTTTCCCGGTCTTTATTCCTTCTAACTAACTGACCAACTAACTTTCTTAATAACGCCCGTTTCTAATTGAACTAACAATCCTAGTCCCGATTTGAGTCTTGTTCTGTGTCGATCAAAGTTGTTATGGGCGGTAGCGGAAGGGTGCTGCATGCTCGTTTACTATTTGATTATCTATAAAAAAATGTACAGACAGTGATTACTTACATTTTTATTATGTTTATAGAAGTAGGATATACACAGGTTACAAATAATAATACATGCATGCACAACAAACAAAAACTTAGACTTCATACTAATCTACTTTGTCCGTTCATGGAATGTAATACGTAGTATTATTCTAATAGTATTACGAAGAGTTAACGAGTACTCTATATACGTACGAGTATTTCTATGATTTCAAAGCATTTCCAATTAGTAACATTGGTTTGAAATGCAAACTTTGAACGATACTTTGAAGGTAACATTTTGATACTGACTTTGAAACTGTATCATGAGATTTTGTTAACAACTTTGACTATTTATTTGTGTGATTCTACAAAGATTCTGATTATTGTTGAAGTGTAATCCTTATAATAAGCGGCGTATAAGTTGAACTATGTCCTTGAGTGCGCAGTAACACGGGGGGGAAGCGGGGGACGCGGGAGCGGTACGTCACTCGCTCAGTTCCGCTCATACGCATAGTCGCTTTCCGTCCCTCTCCATCCGTAGTACCTGCGCAAACGGCAGCCATTTTGGTTCAACTTATGTGCCGCGATTTATACTAATATTATAAATGCGAAAGTAACTCCGTCTGTCTGTCTCTCTGTCTGTCCGTTAACTTTTTAAGCTTAAGCTGCTCAACCGATTTAGAGGAAACTTGGTATGGAGTAGTTAGTACTCGGGAAAGGACAAAGGATAGTTTTTATCCCGATAGTACGTTCCCTTGGGATCATTTTAACGGTATTTTGTCGTTTTCCGATTCCCACGCGGGCGAAGCCGCGAGCGAAACTTAGTCTTGTACAATTTAGGTATTCATAAACATATTTTTTAAATAAATGTTTTAAACACACTCATAATCCCACACTTGGATTCTCTGCGTCGTGGGTGCCATGGACAACCCACGAGACAGGAACACACACACTTCACAAAGGTTTATCAGTAGGTACATTAATATTTAATAATAGAATTCTGTGACAATTTAAGGTGTCACCTATTTCCGTTCAAAAGATAGATCCCTGTTACAGACAGACATAATTATTAGAGTTCCGTTTTTCATCCTTTAACAAAACCCTAAAAAGCAGAAGACCTGCTACCTGCTGACCTATACTCACTATTATGACACCCGTCCTTGTAACCGTTATACTTAGAACCAAAAGTAAAGTTACCATTAAAATTTGGGTTCACGCCAACTTTCCGGTCTTGTGGTTCATCGAACTGGCAAATAGCATCTTAGCTAAATTGCGAGAGCCTTTTCCAGAGCCTTTGAGAACATTGTGGACAACCTTCAATGGTTTCCTGCAGTATATTTCATCACCGAAGCAAGTAATATAATTGGCATACATTCTCGTATATGCTAGTATTCTATGCAGTTGGTATGCAAAAAGCTGTGATAGCCAAGGCGTTTGAACGTCGTACTCCCGAGCAGACGGGCCTAGGTTTGAATCCAGAACTAACCCATTGTGATGTTAGTGTTAGTACATCGTATCTTAATGAACTTACCTTTGATTTTCTAAAATGATGTGTGTATTAAACATCGTGAGGAAACCTGTACACCTCAGAGTTCTCCATTTTGTTCTCAAATCCGCAGTTGGCCAGCGTGGTGGACTATGGCCTGTGTCACTCACATTGTGAGGAGACCCGTGCCCAGCAGTGGGACAGGTATGAGTTATATTGACCCTGATGATGTTGAATATTTACACTGAAGTTTGGTGAGAGGAAGACTTTTAAACCACAATTCTAATATTGATTTTAAAGAGCAAATTTAAAATCTTACAAAGTAATAAATGAATAAAATGAAGATTAATTTATCATCATAATCATAATGATTTAAAAGCATGAATAAGGTATACATAATAAGAGGTAGTACAGTCAATACACATGTAAAAGTATTCTTATTCTGCGCATGAGGGCGTGCATCATCACATCAATCATCATAAAATTATAATTTGCTTTGGTTTTCCATTGCCTAAATCCATTAAAATCCGGGCGCACCAGTGGTACAGAACTGGCGATAATACTATTAAAAAGTATAACCGATGAACGATTAGTTGAATGATATTACAAGGTACAAAGACCGGAACGGACGGCTGAATGAAGCCTTACTGGAACGAGGAATTAATAACGGCCCCGGCCTGGCTTAGACGTAGGTACCTACAAATACATAGACATGGGTCTATTCATACGGTCATTCACACTGGAGAAATATGGGTTATGTTGCAATAGTGTCGCTGATGGGTTGAATCGCAATTCTTGTAATGTTGCTGAATTTAATTTACAACAATAAATCGAGCAAACTCAAACTCAACTCAAACTCAAATCATTTATTTCATGTAGGTATTTTTTCAATACACTTATGAACGTCATTTTTTGCATTTACCACCGTTTCGCTAAGGTGCCTTTAAATTTTTAATCTTTAAGGAGAAGAAACGGCGAAAGAAACTCCTCGGCACATCTTTTGAAAAAAAAAGGAAATGCTTACAATTACTTAACTGATTTTATACCTACATACAGATACATACATACTAACATGAGTAGAACTGGTCGCAGATGTCTATGTCCAAGCATCTTTGTCATTAATTTATTCTTCTACTGTGTAATAACCTTTCTCTATTAGTCGTGTTTTTACATGTTTCTTAAATATTTGTAAGGGCAAATCAATAACAGACTTTGGTAACTTATGAACAGAGAATAATTAAGTTAATTTTAATATCGCCGACACGATTCTCGCCGTGACCATGGTCCCATGCAATTGGGTCCAAATATAAATAACAAAAATCGTGAGTACTCGTTACAGTTAAAATGTTATTCATTGTAGTTCTATCACCCTTATAAAGTCTATGGTGGATGTGTTGAGCGCACGTTCTGAGGGCGTCTCCATGCAAAGTCAATATCGCTCGGCGTGGTGCTGTTTAATTTCTACTCTGACGTGTATCATCGGCTTATATTGATGACATCCATATAATATTTACCTGTGGCACACCACAGACTAAAAAGATACAAAGAGGTACAAAGACATACAAAGAGGTGATGTCGATAATAATATTAAGTAAACATAAAAATATCACAATATTTTTATGTTTACTTAATATTATTATCGACATCATAGAAGCAAATAACTGTTCCACTGCTGGGATCGGGTCTTCTTCAGAATGTGAGAAGTACATGTCAAAGTCCACCACGTCGCACTTTATCGAGGATCTCTTGTTGAGTAGGGGCACCTTTGATTTGTCTTCAAAAATACTAAATAAACGTTAACACTCTCATAACACCACACTAGCATTCTTTGTGTCGCGGGTGGCATGGACAACACAAATTACACCTCACTAACACCCATGACCCGAGAACAAACATTTATCTGTCACATAACTATCTGCCCCGGCTGGGAATCGAACCCGGGACCCCTCGCTTCGCAGGCAGGGTCACTACCAACTAGGCTATGAACCAACTTTCAATATTAATGAAGTAAAGTTTAACTATATTTGCTGAGTGAAGCATTTAAAAGTCATTAATTGCCGAAACAAACAGAATATTATACTAATTAAGAGAGGAGATTTCCGGAGAGAAGATAACCCATAAATAATTTTATTTTGGGATAACTGCCGTATTGTTCACAGTATAAATCGAAATAAGCGTTTCATATTGCATTAATATCTGTTGTTTTCACTTATTTCATTTCCACGCTGTTTCTAGATCTTGTTACAATTTATTTATTCGTGTTGCAATCTACGAAGCGACCTTAATTTCTCGGGATTAAATTTTCTCTCTACCTGTTGCTTCTGGAATTTTATAGAAATAAAAAACTTAATTTCAATTACAGTGCCTTAATTATCAAATATAATTCGTGCAGTTCAAAAATGTGGGTAGTGCGATACATTACAGGATATCTATGATAAGTTCTTTTTACTCCGTAAGATTAGATAAAAGTTAAAAAAAAACTACAACTCTTCAAAGCTAATATGAACGGTACGGAAAAACTATCATTCTATTCAATTGGGTTCTATTGAATACGTCCCTACTGGAAGTCGCTTTAATAAGCAAATTTTTCTTCATCAAAAACAAAGGAAGACCACCAGTCTTACCAGTTTCTCTGAACTCTCCGAGAATATCTACGGGTTCTTGTAGACGTACAAAAAAATTCTCTTCAATAAATGTTTATAGAGTTAGGCAAGCGTTTACAGACTCGCAGTTTTATTGAATAATGTTCAAATATTATTTTATAGGGGATTAAAAAGATGTTTATTTTTTAAATCAACCGCTAATTTTAGGTTTTATCGCGATCACAAAACATTTTAATGAGACGATTTTTGTATTTAGCACGTTTACGGCCTACAAAGAAAGCTGCTCTGAATAGATGGCGAGACAATGTAATTTACCTATGTAATAAATATTTAATATTGTTATTTGAAATGTTTAGTTACTACGAAACTCTTAATACTGCAGTATGTGTATGTAGTTTAAAATGTTTCGCAGTAAGATTAGAATTTTTATTCATATTGATAAATATTAAGCCTAATTTTGTTAAAAAAAAATGAAAAATACAGTTATACTATTCGTATATCTATAATATATTATCATTGTCAGAGAGATAATTTATACTGGGTGATTTTCATTTCACTTGATATATTAGAGGACATGAAAGAACATGGTAAATAGGTAATGATTAAAAATATAAAGTCAAAATTCTACGTGATAATTATTTCAAAAATGGCAAGCAAAATTATCTAATAATACTCGGAATGTATGGTCAACAGCTGTGCAGTACGGCGACCGACTGGCCGGAGTGGGCCCCGGCCAGTCGGTCGGTTAATGACCTTTAGTGTGGTAGTTTAAACCGCGCGCTCAGTTTGTCCTCATAATTTTTGATTTTAATTGATAATTAAGTCAAATTCTAAGCACCCTTTTTAATTACATATTTGGAATGAGAATCGAATACTGAGTACCCCCTATTAATATATCAAGTGACTAAAAAATCACCTTGTATAGTAGTACAACGCATATTTAAGAATAATCGAATGTTGCAAAGGAAATCAGTAACAAACAATAAATCTTATGTTTTTACCATGAGGCGCTATAAACACGAAAGCGACAAAGATTGTAGCTTTAGAGATAAATATCTCCCAGCAAATTACATCTCGGGGACACCACTGAGCAATCTAATAAAAAGATTATGGCAAGCACTACTTCATCTCAGCGGAGTAACTTGGCTGGAGCTCCTTAAATTAGTGGTCCTTGAGGACAATTTACACAGAACTCACTAACTTCCTGCAGAGTTTGCAATTCTCAGTCATGGCATTTCCATTTAATCCCATAACTCATTTTAAAACTTCCGCGTAATGCGCAATGAAGATTTTGTCCTTTGTTGTCGGAAGTCATTAAAAGATATGTCTGATTATTATCTACATGAAGAATACCCTTCGGCAGCGCAGGCTCGGGATTTAAATTTATGCACCAATTATATTAATGCACTGGTGTCCTCGTTTCTATTTCTTTTTTCTTATAATGTTTTTGATCTATACATATATAGGTAATATATCTGTAACTGAACGTCTTCGTACATGGAATATATATGAGAAAAACCCGATATGACTATATGGCTGCTAACTAATAAAACAACATCTATACGATCCCTCCCTTGACATATGATATAGTATTTATGTCAATGGATCCCTTCGAAGAACGAAAGCGCTCAAATTTTCCTACTACCGACCACATATCTAACCACCGACCGCGTCCGAAGTTGTCTATCTCAGAGATATTAATAAGTTACACAAGTCGTTAAGCTTTAAGCGCTTCGAGTATAGGGACATTTGAGACTCGCAATTCAAGTCAAGAAATATTTTTCAGTAAATATGAACAGAACTGTACCTCCTCGCAAGCGCACGCCTACTTGAACAACAAATTGAATACAGCGGAAAATATCAAGGCTTTATCGAAAGGATACTGGAACTAACCTGGTAACTCTAGAAAGTTTGAAGTGCGCCGCTGCCTCCCTCGCATCGTGTTCTGGAAGTTCAGAGGTCCTATGTCTTCGACGGAGTCACAATTTGACATAGTTGACTCCCTCGACCCTCTTCTACTCGCTAGGTATGCCAATCCTCCTTTCATTGATCCTCGCCTCATTGGTGAACATGGCCGACTGATGCTCGTTGACCGGGTCTGAGGCGTATCATCGGTCATGTCAGTCAAATCGGAGGTAGATTTGCGACAAACTCGCGACGACGTAGTTGTAGCTTCGTCATCTGCGTCGTGTACGATAGCAGAAGGAGTCCCCGGCATGGCATCTGTAGAATCATCAGTATGACTGGATATGATGCTTGGGGAAGTCGCCATGCGAGGGGAACTAACGGTCGATGTAGACCCGTAAATCTTCCTCGTTCGGTTGGGGGAGACGTAACCGGGATTGGTGTGGATATGTACTGGAGGTGGCTTCGGTGACCGGGACTTCTCACGGCGATGATGCTTCAGAGATGTTGTGTAATGCAGTCCATGGGGAACGCGGTCAAAGTTGCATGGACTCGATCTTCCTGAAGGAGACTTTTGGGGGAAATTGAAGTGTCTTGGGCTTATAGGGCTCCTATGTCCATGCGCGATAGGGCTCTTCGGTGGAACATGCTTGTCATAACTGCATCCAGACTGTGGAGTGTAGTACCCAGATGAAGATGTGCTGGAAGTGATTGATGGACTCTTTTGCGGGAAGATGAAGTGCCGAGGGCTTTTTGGGGTCAAGGGCTTTGGCGATAGAGGGGGATATCCACCAGGACTGTTTACTGCCATCATGCGATTTTCACCTCTAACCCTGCGGTTGACGATTCATTTCCACTCTAACCTGAAAAAGAAAATCAAGTTAATGCAAAGGTTAAGGCGCATATCGACTTATGAGGAATTTTAAGGTGCTTTTATAAAAATCTTGGACTTCGTCACAAATTGCCAGTCTCTAAGCAAGTTACTTAAGATTAATTGCTTTAGGCAAATATTTTTTGAAATCTTCCACATTAATCCTATGTAAGTAGTTGCGTAGATGCATAGTATAAAGAATAATGGGAATTCTACTGAAATCTAATATTCTGTTCAATAGTTTGAACGAAATATGTACGTATGTCCAGCAAGTGGGGCGTGATGATAAGAAAAGGTGCTTTGCGCAGTTAAATTGTCATTTGTTGTAAAAGAATTTAACATACATTGATCATTTTTATTCAGCAATAGTAACTCTTTCGCTTCACTACAGGAAACCGAAGTATTAACACTCGAAAAAATATTTATAAGGGATTCCAAAATCCTGAACAGGTAATTGCCACTTTTTTAACCTCTTTAAAGCCTGATTTACATGATACCATTTTCTTGTACATGCAGGAGCAATAATGGTATGCAATTAAATACGCGCAAGAATTGCCATTCAAGAATTGTAAGCGGCTGTTTACACGCAGATTATTGAATGCGATAATTGCATGCAATTCTTGACAAGATAAAATTGCCAGTGTCTTTTGTTTACACCAAGGCAATTCTGTTTATGAAACAATTGCTTTCAAGTTTTGCCTTGTCTAAACACATACTTGTACCATCTTTTGACGTGTTGCTTCAAGTATTGCACGTATTTGCATTGGTGAATATTTAGTGGAACATTTTTTGCGCTAGCTAATTATTTCAAATGAGCCAAATAGTCCTAAAGCTCGGTTCTGCTGATATAATAAGGTTCATTGAAATTTATCGCGATAATTAATGTTTAAGGGATACTGAAAATAAAAAAATATTTTAATATCTATAAATTATTTATTTATATTTTTACGTTGTTTTCTCAATATTTCGTGCCTATGAAGAGCAGCAACGATCAACACACCCTCACTAACTGCACTCATGTTTGCAAATGCAGAGAAAATTCAATAAAATTTAATACAATAATTGCATAAGAAATTATGGTATATGCTGTTTACACCAAAGCGAAACTTGCAAGGAAAGTTGTGCAAAATGTCAAGAATGTCACGAGTTGTTTAGATGATACAAGTAATTTATTGCTCCAATTTTATTGTATGCAACAAGCAAGAAACTGGTATCATGTAAATGAGGCCTTATTTGTGAACTGCTTGGCCTTAAACTGACAAGAATGTATTTGAATGTACCATTGAATTGCCCACTACAAGACACGACTGGCTGGCTGACTGACTTGGCGTAACGACTGCTACCTAGAGATAACAACTGGCATCTATGGACTTACGTGCCCCACGGAGCACGGAAACACTCAAGACATGTTTGCCACTAGCGGTCAGGCGGTCACCCATTCACCTACCGACCGCACCGTTGCATTATTCGGTAAATCAGAATTGAAGCAAGCCAGCTGAGCGCTCCAATGCGGTTCGGTTTATAGAATCTCTATTTCTCAAGACATACAGAATAGTTCAATGTCACTTCAAAAGAAACTTAAATTTGTGAAGTCTGAATAATCGGCGAAGTTGTAAATTCTGTTATGTTGAGCATCTAATTGTTAGTTTGTGTGGGGATGTGTGGACATGTGTGCGTGTGTGTTGTTATTCAATGTCTCAAAGTTATCAGTTAAGTATATTATGTCCTATACGTAAATAGATGATCGTCGCTTAGTTACACTTAGTTATACCCGATATCTGCCCACACGCTCGGTCTACGTGAACGATACGACATTGTTTCGAAGTATTGCATGCACGGCTCGCTGAAACATTCCTGATACTGGTTTATATTGAAGAGAAATACAAATCAATCCCGTAGGTATATGTTACGACCCATAAGGTGCAATGGTTACAATGCCAGACTGAAGTTTTTTTTTATTAATTATAAGTTAATCATCATCACAACCCATAACTGTCCCACTGCTGGGCACGGGTCTCCTCTCACAGTGTGAGGGGTACAGGCCATAGTCCACCACGCTGGCCAAGTGCGGATTGGCGGACTTCACACACCATTGAGAACATTATGGACAACTCTCAGGTATGCAGGTTTCCTCACGATGTTTTCCTTCACCGAAGTAAGTGATAATTAAATTTTAACACGCACATAATTTTTGAAAATTAGTGGTGCGTGCGGGGTTTGAACCCGGAACCACCGGTTCGGCAGTCCAACGTTCAACCACACGGCTATCACTGCTATTATAAGTTAATGTTTGACCACAATCCCACCTGATGGTAAGTGGAGATCTGATAAGTAAGTTAAGGGTCCTATTCCCAGCGAGTCGGAAATTTAAATGATGAGCTTATTTCTGTTCTTGGTCTGGGTGTGTGTATTATCTTGTTTGTTGCCCATAGCTCATACGTCACAGGGAATTCTAGCGTGAGGCTATGAGTGTGTAGCGTTAAAAAAGCAATAATGCGGATCTCCGTTTCATTTTTGCTTTAAACCCTCATTTTTAGGGTTCCGTACCAAAATGGTAAATAACGGAACCCTATTTATGCCTGCGATGTCTGTCTGTCTGTCCGTCTGTCAGTCACAGTGCTCTATCTCTTGAACGTAAATAGGTACACTGTATCTTTCTATGTTGCTTGCTATGGTGTAAAATATATTATTATCATTTTAGAGAATTGTGTACATTTCCATGACTCTTAAAAAGTTTCGGTTTCGGCCGAAACTGGAACAGAAACCGAAGGTTCAGTTTCGGTTTCGGCTGAAAATCCAGTTTTGGTCGGTCACTAACAATATATTCTTTAACAATAATATAATTATTCATTGTTATTTAAATATCACCCTGAAATTTTCTTTACCTTATCGCTGTAAATACGAGTGAATGACGTTAGGGCTGTGATTTATAAGTCGAACTTACGCAGAAGTTGAAAGTCGACTATTAAAAGTTGGCTGCGTTCGAGAGTTGGCTAAAGTTAAATTGGATATTTATTGTCGGGATTTACGGTTTTTTATGTAAAAATATGTATGTAGTTATACCTGCCTATACTTAGTTTCGTAGAGCAACAACCAAAATGATATACATATATTATTATAAATAGACATTATATCACAGACTTGAGAGCAGGCAGTCTTATCACTTAATTAGCGACGTGGCAAACTATTAAGCTAAATACATAAATAAATTTGGAAACCGGGTAGGGTGCACAATTGAGCCTATTGAGTTAAGTTTGTTAGCAGTTATAAATAGTATAGAAGAGTAAGGATTTATGTATATTAAAGATGAAAAGATGGAAGGAAGTATTAAGGGGGAAAAAAGAAATTCATTATAAAAGTGACGGGTAGTAATCTTTACAAACCAAATCCAATTCAAATCCCACTGCAAATACCAAAACCTACCTATATTGTTAGTTTAAGCACTACACCACGGTAAATGATACTATTACCGTGACTACACTCACACATAGACAATTATTTTGGTAAGCAGTTTCAACACCTCGTCTGATATGTGATGTGTCTACGACCGGCGCCATTCCTACATCTTGTCAGGTCGTGAGATCCATCACGACACGTGGTTTGTGTTACGACACGACAATACATTAGACTGAAGTAGGACGGGATGAGAAAACCCAAAAGTACTCTAAAAACAGAAGGGCTTAAGGTGGCGTTCCGCGAGACGCGACACACTAAGACATCAGCGACAGACAGACGACTGGCATTATGCTGCCACGGCATACGGTATTGGTCTCGCCGTACTCCATAATCCATACTTATAATAATTTTAGCTTGTTATCGATATACCGCGGTGAATAGATTTATTTAGACTTTTTTGTACCATACAAAGTATAAGAACAAAAGGCGGTACTTAATGCTAAAAGCATTCTTTGCCAGTCAACCTTAAGTTTTCTTAGTCGGGGTTTTTTAATATAAGTAGCTTCAACCATTAATGGCCCACTACTGAGCACGGAGGTCTCCTGGGCACGGGGGCATTACAGATCACGCTCGCCAAATCGCAAAATCGGATTGCCGGACATACACATCACACATCTTTGAGACCATAAAATAAAAATTACTAATAAACGAAAGCCGCAAGATTTTCTTAATTTCACAATTTGAGAGATTATTTTATCATCGAATTAAATCTTCAACAATAAGAGCATCAATCTCACTCAATTACAAATCTTAGCTTTCTGATAGCCGCGTGATGGATGAACCAATGTAGGTTCATTTACCTAAGTTATTGTGCCTTGTATCTAACTTTGAGGCTTTGAAAGATAGCCTTAAATGCTTAGGAAGAATACAAAGCCAATCCCTCACTTACTTGGCACTTAAAGATTCCTTTCTAAACATTGTTTCGAGGATGGGTACGAAAAGACGGGTTTACTAGTGTTTAATAGATATATCTGCTTTTAACCCGATCTCTCCTCGCACTTTTGCACGTAAATTGCGAAACCATTACAAGACCAATTCGCTGTGCTTACGATGTATTGTATTACCCACACATCGCCATTACCACAATGAAATCAGAAAGAGTAGGTACTATTATACCGCAGAAAGGAAATAGCCTAAATACGCACCTCGCGTGACTTATAATAATATACCGCGGTGGATAGATTTAGGTCCTCTTTTATTCGGTATTTACATAATAGGGCGACAACAATCAGCTGTTAAGGTCTTAGAAATATATAAATGACCAGAAACCCGCCCTCACTTCCAGAAACTTATTTCTTACAGTGTTCAATTCCTTGGAGTTATTTGATATTTCGTGTGTTGCAAGTTTTTGTCGTGTGTCCATTATTGCGTATTGCGTAGTTAAATAAGTGAAATGAAGAAAAAAAACAACGAATAGCGAAAATAACAAAAATTGAATCAGTTACTGGCCATTACTTGATAAAATTAAGATACTTAATTAATTAATTAATTTTCTCTTTTAAGAGGCGACCATCTCAGTCCTCAACTGACTACAGCTAACAAACAGGACTAACTATCTCACATACTAACATACTAACCAACTAATGTTCTAACACCGTCTCCTAACCTGACTAACTATCCTAGTCCTTATTTGTGTCTTGTTCTAAGTCGGTCACAGTTGTCATGGACGCACCGGAAGGATGGTGCTGCATGCTCGTTTGCTGCCTTAATTCCATTAAAATTCAGATTCCCATAAAAACTAAAGCACAAATCGCAGCGATTCGAGAAAAGGTAGTCGTGAGCCATGGGATCGTATAAGGTATAACACATTCATATGTTCTCCTCACAGCTTTATTTCCTGACACGGGTTCCCATTATGACGTATAAGGGAGGCCAGAATACATCAATTACGATTTCCGGATAGATTAGGGTCCAACCTTAACACCCGAGATTTTAGGCTGCCCGGCCGCCTTACACTATAACCGGCCTAGGCCTTCTCAGTTACGACGAAAGACTCAGTAGTAGCCCATTAATGGATTGAACCTGACAATTATTTATGGAGCTGATTCTATTTTTAAACGTAGGATTATGATACTGGACGTGAGGGGGCGTTACCTGTTATTTATAGATTTTGACCACTTCTGATAAACCAATGATATCAGTTGTCACCGTTATCACGCTTATCGCTGATAAAAATATTGATCATGTGATTGTAACGGCGTTCGTATTATTTTTAGAAGTACATTATGAATCATAGCACAGATTTTTTGCATCAAAATGCGAAATAGCCTGATAAACACACTGACGCATCTTGTAAGGGGCTCTTTTCATCTTTACTCGATGAATAATGTAGTAGCATCGCCAGCTACGGTAGGTACTTAGTACCTACCATTTCTGCGGTGTAATAATTGCTTTAACAGCAATTATGATCCGGATAGAAAGGTGTGGGGCAATCCTGTTACACATTTTTAGAGCCGAACATTTTAATCTTCAAGAGTAGCAACACATCTGTGACCGAATTAGAACAATACTCTTACTGGACTATAACTAACTATTACTACTACAACTACTAACAGGATTATTACTAACTGGACTAACTATCACTAACAAGTTCTTGCCCCAGTCCTCATATCTACTAATGCACTAACCAAATAACGTTCTCAAACCCTTCGCTAACCAGCCTAATCCCGATTTGAATCTTATTCTGAGTGGGCCACAGTTGTCATGGGCGGCAGCGGAAGGGTGGTGCTGCATGCTCGTTTGCTGCCTTAATTCCATAAAAAAAAATTACACAACACTAATTTCTAAAAGGTAAAAACTATCGCTTATAAATGAATTTCTTGCAATGACTGGATTTGCAACTAACAATTTGTTCACTAGATGTTAAAAGTTCGATGATAAACTTGGTATTGCGTTACTAAAGGCCCCAATAAATCTTCCACGTACAGACAGTGATCAGTTATATTATTATTATATGTATATGTACATACTAAATAATTTACTAAGTATACCTTAATGACATTATTTATTAAAGTAAAGCATTAGTGTTGGAAGGAAAGCATTGCTCCACAATGCCCCTCTCGTACGGCCATCCCGAGTTATGACAATGAATATTTAAACACGTTTTAAAACGAAACAATCTATTTCTTGTCTGACACAAATTGCACGTTTATAACTCTGGTATATTACGAGACTATATATAGCTGAGTGCTTCAAGATTCTACACTCAAGCTCTTGGTATATGTATTACGCCCTAACAAGCTTTAAACGACGTGTACTATTGCTAGGCTTAAAATAGACTCCGTATATGGGTACATTTAATACAATCTGCCCTGTGGCCGAGTGTCTAGGATATACGCAAAGTTGTAACAACTATTATGGAGAACTAGTAATCACGTAGTGTTGGTGTGTAAGGGGCTCCATCTTTGATTATTATCTTCTTTTCGTGCGCCCTACATCTTTCTTTATTTTTATTATATCGTCTTCCCAAAGGTTGTCTGGAATGATCGATCTATAGCGATAAGACCGCCTTTTGTACTGTAAATCTCAATTTAACTAATGTAAATGTTACCTTTTTAATACGCTTTTATTAGCTTGAGACGTATGTTTGTATGTAAGAGAAACTGAACATGATTTTGACCCCCTTCAAAACGTCGGTTTAACTCGAAATTTACTATGCAAAAGATACTCCATTAATTTGTAATAAGGTTCTATTTAAACTGTCAGTGGTAATTATAATAGATGTACAAAGGAAAAGAATATTCATTAATGAATGACAGTCGTGTTGTTAATGATGCCATGGTAACTGAAACTAGGGTTGACTATAGTATACAAATAGTGTAGTGTTGTTGCTCTAGCCCTAAGCGTATTTTTTAGTTTTTTTAACTATATTTTTTAGAGTACAATAAAGAGTAGGTATTCTATTCTATTAGTCCAAGCAGACTTCCTGCTCGTGGAGCACCCCGCTGAACAACGGACATGGATACGTCCGGCCCCTCTGTTCAGAGGTCGCTGGACATTGTATCATCCAGTTGAATCCCGAAAGTACTGTAGGCTGGTGATAGGCTATCGAACCCGGCTGACTAGCTACCCTATTGCTTGAGTTGGCTCTACTGAAAGCATCAATCAAGGAAGTGGTGAGGTGAGGTGAGGCGACATGAGGCATGGTAGCTGGTAAGGCGAGGTATTAAGTGGTGAGGTGAGGATAGGAGAGGAGAGATGTGATAAGGGGGAGGTTCACAGTAATTAATAAAAACAAAGGGAAGAGGGCTTGATGTTGTCAGTCACAGAACAGATACTACAAGTTGTCAGTAGTCATTTAATTGAATGGTTTGGAAGACAGTTCACGAGTATTTTTCCCCTTCACAATAATTACTTCGTTACCGGCCGATATGGGAACAACAAGTCTGGGAACTGTCTTAAGACACTATAATTTGTACCCGATTAGTTACAAATCAGTTGAATGATTCTGAATTGTTTGCTTGATTTCACTGCCCACGTGTCGCCCACTCATGTGTAATAGAGAAGATTTCTATCCTAACCAGCCATAAGCATATCTAAGATAAATATTTATAGACGGCAAATCAACTGCCTAACATGAATCACACAGAAAACTTACGCACAAGTTTAAGTCCACCCCGTTTAGACACTTGGCGAGAAAAGGCGAGCTATTGCTTTAGATTGCTTATGATCCAAGGATAGATATCGGGATCACGGTTAACCAAAGCTTGATCGATATCAACTGATATGATATTGACACACTTATGTATAACCCCAAGAACACATTACAACTTGGCTGTATAAATAGCTCAAGGTAATAGTTACAAGTAGATGCAATTTGGACGCCAACGTAGATAAGAGTAAGGTCGGGAAGCTAACAAGGTCGTTTATTTTGCAGAAACATCACTTCGTAAAGGAAAACTAAGAATTTGAGCATCACTTTACAGAAATTGGGGATGAAGTACAATGCTTGGTAAGTTGCGGTTATTTAAAAATCTGAAAGTACATTTAAACAGATGGCTTCAACTCATTAATGACCCAAAGGCACAGGTCTCTTCGAATAAATGAGGACGCCTAGGGCATACTCCACCACACTGCTCTAGTACGGACTGGTGGATAGATATCCTACGGATAACCATTTATTACAGTTTAGATCAGTTTGAACATTCCCGTGTCAAAATTTTTTGGAATGTGGGTACGGAATTGTTTCGCGAAGCGAAGCGTTGGCGGGTTTACTAGTAACCGACAAAAGTATCATTATAACTTGTCCAAAATCCGACTGTTATCTGTAATTCATTGTCAGATGACATTTTGATAAATGAGCCTAGTTAGAACAAGACGTTATTGTGGTCCATCACATTTTTTCTGCGGCAGTTATAACTGGACGTAATTAGGGTCATGTACACCAGTAACGACGAATTTGGGGCAGATACTCGTAGTACAACATAAACTGACATGCGGATTGGTGAGACCTTAATCTAGATATTTTTTAAGATAGCAAACGAGCATTCAGCACAACCCATCCGCTACCGCCCATGACAACTGACCGACACAGAACAAGACTGTAATGGAGACTAGGATAGTTAGTCCAGTTAATAGTTTGTCAATTGATTAGTACCTACGTATGAGGACAATGGTACTGTTAGTGATAGTTAGTCCTGTTAGTTGTTGTTAGTAATAGCGAGACTATTCTGATTCGGTCACAACGCAACAGCCGCAAGTTTTATACCGCCTGAAGTTCTCTGACAAGGTTTAACGACTGCTATCAAGCAATAGCAATATTTACTCGTGGATAGTTTTCTTACTACGCCCACATACTTAACCCTCTCAAAATCACATTTTCTTCTCAAAGCACATTGGAAAACATATAAATTATCGTTATATTGTAAGCTATTTGGCTTAACCCCAAATATGCCAAAGTTCATTGGTAGTGTTCACAGTCGCGCGATTATTCGGGGTCCTTGACCCATTTGGCGCGAAACCGAAGTCGCTCCTTGAAGGACGCGTCTGAAAATTTACCGACAGAATCGTCGAAACGGTGGGAAGAAATTTGCCTGTGGATTAAGAACATATACCTTTTATAGGTATTTGGCAACATAACGTTTAACGCGATACATAGCCACGAACGTTTATTATATTAAAAACAATAAAAAGGAAATAATAATAAAGAATTAAGACATTGACGAGCCCCACGGAGTCAACGCCCTAAGCATTTCATCTCTAACTACGGTAACCTAGAGCCCAAATCCCATGTACGTACAAAACGTTTGTCAGGTCTATTACGAAGGGCAATGATATTTTAATGTCATTGACAAAGGGAAATAAAATACTCGCTCACCGTCTTTCAAACCGTTTTATTCAAGGACAACAACAACTAGTCTATCACTAGCATGTCGGGAAATAAAAAAATCGTGCACTGTCTTCCAAACCACTTTATTCAATGACAAGATTGACAACATCAAGCCCTCTTCCATTGTATTTCTTTAATCATCTGTCTATTCTCTAAGAAGTCTAAGATGGCCGCTCGCCGGCCAGTAATATTTTGTCATTTCCTGCTCGTCTCTGTTCTCTTTAGTAGAGAGACATTCTTCCAAAACACGCTAAAATTATAACGACGTCGTCTACAAGTATACAAAGGTAAAGACGATACACGCTCCGAAGTCGACGCTCTAAGCACTTCATCTCTAACTACGGTAACTCAAAGCCGTGTACAAAGCTGTTGGCAAGTCGTTCAGACCCCGCCTCATTTTAAAAGGAACGCTATCTAGCTTCGCAAACAAGGCGTCGCCGCGCCTTCAGAACTTCAATTTAAGGTTAGTTACGTACCTTGAAGGTAATGCTTAGCGTAGCAAAGTGTAACTTTTATACAAAAAGCCTTTTTAAACACAGTTTTTATCGCAATTAATAATTCATGTTCGTATAACAAAAAAACACACCTAAAAACAAAACAAACAAAAACATGAATATCAACTCATCGTTCAAAATTACGCTGAGATTCGAACCTGGACGCTTCACACGGCAGTCCAGCTACATTGCTTATACATCGTCAAAAAGATTATGACTTCGTGTAAAGCCGCTGACTGGCAAACGACGTAGTTTCATTGAGACCCATAAAAGTTTATGTCCAGTCATAGGAACATGAAACGGTATTGGGGCGCTGAAGACAACTAACGGTCGCGGTCGTAAAATATGAAGAACAGGCGTATTGTATTAATGTGTTATTCGGTGCACGAGTACCGAGTAGTATGTTTGTTGAAGTGAATACTTCTTTAGTATCGTTGTGATTTGGAATTCGTTGAAACGGATATAACGCGAATGAAGCATCGGCAAAATGGCGGCTGACGTAAGCAAATCAAAACATCAATATTTTCACTGACAATCGTTTTTATGAAGTTTCACTTCTAGCACGTGTGAATTGCACACATTTAGATTTATTAAACTAAAACTTCTTCACGCACGCTTGACTTGGGGAGTAGACACTGAACGCGTGACGAGAGCGTTACGAAAAGTGTGATTGGGCGAGGCGAATGGAAGTTGAGAGGGAGATGAGATGAGATGAAGATAGACCGTTTAATGGGTTCAGGGTTAAATTTTCAGTGAGGTGGAAATTTGAATGAGTTTAAGTTTATACTGTCGGTCTGGTTATGTGTTGCCCATGGCACCCACGACACTGGAAATCCTAGGATAGGACTATGAGTATGTACCCTATATTATTAAAACACATTTCCGTCTATCAACATCAGCAGTAGATACTAGATACCACTTTTATCGTCGAACCGTATAACATCTTTATTTCCGTGTAATTTCAAACAATAGCATATCTCAGTGTGAGCTCGCTGTTATAAACATAACCTACACATTTATTGTTGAATGAGAGACAGCTTTTGTTTTTAAAAATACAATGTCCGTTAGGTACAGTTCAGCGAGCCGAAAAACTAAAGATATTATACGAGTTTATTATGACATACAACTATTGTAGGTGTTTTTTATTAAATTTTATTTTTAATTGCAAAGAAATTAAAATCACAATAATAATAAACTAATTGTGATTTAATTTTGTCTACCCCGTAGCGTAGTTGATAGTGACCCAGTAGCGAAGGGGTTCGGTTTCGATTCCCGGTCGGGGCAATGTTTATGTGACAGACAAATCGCTTGTCCGGAAGAATACTGTATTAAGTCAAAATTTGGCACTAACTGACTTAATGATACAGTTCGAATAAAAAAAGTACGTTCTACCTTTTGAATGAGGTCGAAAATCGTTTGCTCCCTGAATAAGCAAATTACGAAAGTTGTGTCAATATCCCTCTCGTAAGAAAGTACCACAATATTTGTAGTTAAAAGCTTTAATCGCTTCTCCTGAAAAAGTAAGTTTGTAGAGTTAATACAGTATTCTTGCGGGCAAACGAAATGTTCGTTCTCGGGTCGTGGTTAGTGATGTGTTAGGTATGTTGTCCACGCTACCCCCGACCCACACTAGAGTTTCATTTAAGCATATCATTGTCCCAGATACTAATGTAACTTAAACGAAGATAGATTTTTAAAATATCTCCCAAGTTTTTCAGCGCAAATAGAGTAAGAGTACCTACTAATAATAAAACTGTATTTCTGTAGATGGCACATATATTTTTTTATTCTAATGTAGGCATTCCATTGAATACTGGATTATACAGATTGTCGGTAACGTAATGTATATTATACATTCTATTCTAAAATTGGTACCAATATTTTCTGCTCAAAAATGTTTTGTTCATTACAAAATGCTTTCCGCTTGCGCGCCGTCATTCAATAGCCATTGACGGCCGAGGCTCTCCAATAACGTACCTACATGTATCTATGCCGAGATTCAAATATCGAACGGTGGAGAATGATTGCAACGTGACCGGAACACGAATGGAATGAAGTTATTCCTAAGAGTTATTCCAATTTCAAAGTTAAATAATTTGTCTAATGGATTGCGGAAAACATAGTGGGTTCTAAGAGGTAAGTATGTTTCAGAAGTGAATGAATAAAACGGTCTCACAGTTTTTATTAACCGACTTCTGAAAGGAGGAGGTTCTCAATTCGATTGGTATTTTTTTTTAAGTTTTAATTATATCACTAGTATCACTTGTTTCACTTTGGGATTCTATGCGTTAGTACCGTCACTCGAAGAAATGTTCAGAAGGGATTCCTTCCATTGTCCTATTGATTAGAGTTGGATAGCTCTTTTGATTTTCGGTATTATTGGTAGACGTACATACGTACCATTATAGGTTAACTAATTTGTTACACGGATAGTTTATAACCTGGATTAAATACTAAGATACCTGATCCTGGGAAAAGAATCGGTCCCGCAGGATACAAGGTGTAGGTAATGGAAGCTTGTACGTAATGTTTAATAATATAAGTAATTAGTTGAATGATTTTCATATTAAACATAAACCCAGATAGGATTAGGGACTAATTTTATTTTTAACTTTTGCCCCAGTAATTTGTCATAAACAAATATAATGTATGTGTACCATTGATAAATACTCAAAGGTTTGAGCTTATTCGGCCATTAAAATGAGTTACAAATTGTAGCGACATTATTTGAATGTTTATGTGAATTGATATTGACATGGACATGAGGATTGTTGCGTTAAAAAGCTTTGTCGATATTATCTACGAGTATAAAAAAATTAAATAGGATCTCCCATCCATTGTTACTGCTGTAGATCAAAATGTACAAATTATTTATTATTTAGGACTATTTAAGACAAACAACCCAATACTATCGGCGTGTAACACGAACGGTTTAGGCAGCGCACGTCAAGATCGTTCTCAGAGGGCAGGAATATGTCCCACTTATCGTTATATTATGACCAAATTACACAAAATCTTTATAAATTGTAGCCCATATGTTATTCTGATGTATAAGCTATATTACTGTAAAGTTTCATCTAAATCCGATCAGTAGTTTTTGCGTGGAGGACTAACAAACACACACATACTCACAACTTTCGCATTTATATTATTGGTAACAAAGATTTTGTACACTGTATGTACGAGTATGTACAGGCGTGAAAACGAGTCCTTTTAACTCCGTCCTGCAGCAAGATTCCATGAAGTAATTAAATGAAACTATCTAAGCTCCAACGTAATGAACATCCCGCTGGAATTTTACACGTGTAAATTACAGATGACCGCAACTTGACTATTAAACTTAATAGTGGGCCATTATGGGTTGAAGCTAAGGGACTTGTATCAAAAATATAAACGTTCAACGTCTCGCCCTTACAACATTGACTTGACAAATACTCCTTTGAATTGAGCAAATATGAGCCCGCGGTACAGCCGCACTGACAGTAGATAAATTGCTATTAAATGGTGCCATCAAGCAGTGATAGCCGTGTGGTTGAACGTTGGACTGCCGAACCGGAGATTCCGGGTTCAAACCCCGCACGCACCACTAATTTTCAAAAATTATGTGCGTATTAAAAATTTAATTATCACTTGCTTCGGTGAAGGAAAACATCGTGAGGAAACCTGCACACCTGAGAGTTCTCCATAATGTTCTCAAAGGTGTGTGAAGTCCACCAATCCGCACTTGGCCAGCGTGGTGGACTATGGCCTATACCCCTCACACTGTGAGAGGAGACCCGTGCCCAGCAGTGGGACAGTTATGGGTTGTGATGATGATGATGATGATGATGGTGCCATCAATAACTTCGGCCTATATCGTTTTAGTTATAGAGGGCTTACATTAGATTAAACTACACATCATCGGTGGGGTATATTATCTGTAAAGCCATACATGTTTAACCGGTTTGCCTGTACAGTGTACTTGTATTGTATGTACTTATTGCATGTACTTATCAGGTAAATTAAGCAGTGATAGCCGTGTGGTTGAACGTTGGACTGCCGAACCGGAGGGTCCGGGTTCAATCCCCGCACGCACCATTAATTTTCAAAAATTATGTGCGTATTAATATTATTTAATTATCACTTGCTTCGGTGAAGGAAAACATCGTGACGAAACCTGCACACCTGGGAGTTCTCCATAATGTTCTCAAAGGTGTGTGAAGCCCACCAATCCGCACTTGGCCAGCGTGGTGGACTATGGCCTGTACCCCGCACACTGTGAGAGGAGACCCGTGCCCAGCAGTGGGACAGTTATGGGTTGGGATGATGATGATGATGATCAGGTAAATTTGAGTTACGTGCAGTTCTAACTTACAGGCTCAAGTTTACCTGTACAGTTCAACTGTACAGGTAGACCAGACACGTTAACCGACGTTAGCGTAGACCAGTTAACCATAACCTCGTCCGCGTGTTTGACGGCTGTTAAAACCAATACCAATCCGCACTTGGCCATCGTAGTAGAATAAGGCCTGTACCTATTTTTTGCAATTACGTAGCAACATCCATAATACCTTTTCTGTAGAAATACTAAGTCGCCGTGGGCGATCTCCCTTGGAGCAAAAATATTATATGAGTATAGTAAATTGACAACCCTATTCACAAGAGAAGTTCCACGTCGGCAGAGTACTCTTCAAGAAGAGTAGACGCAAAGCCACCGAGGCTTTGTGACGTTTCCAACTCGTTATCGGTATTTTTATTTTCCTCTGAAAGGAACGTTTTGTGAAACGAGGTTTTTAAAGTTTTAAGGGTTCCGTAACTTGGATGACGTAACTTTGTCTCTGTCTGTTTCTCCGACTTATTGATTACATAATATAATGTTTCAGTTTCTAAAAATAAAATGTGTTTAAAGAGTTTATTGACATAATGGCTACATGAGAACTTAATTATAACAGTACGTATGTATATCTAAAAAAGTACAATCGTTCTCAATTATATGTATATAAAACAAAGTTAATATTATTACCGTTACTGTATAATTTTGGAAGCAATTCACAGTTACGTATTGAATTTACTGCATTTTAAAATATATACAACGATACAAAAATCATCATTAGTCCCTTAACCATTCCGCACTGGAGCAGCGTGGTGGAGTATGCTCTAGGCTTCAGCTACAAGGAGAGACCCATGCCCAGTAGTGGATGTTGAAGCCATACAAAAAGTACATAATTGTTAATATGTTTGTGTCACATAAATGGATTTACTGTACCAAAATGTTTTGTGTCAAAATGTTGTGTAAATTTTAAAATTCGTAATTTGAAAATGTACAAGATAACATCCCCTTTCTTCACCCATACTTCTACACACTTCTACTACACTTCGCCCATAAATACTACTAAGCATAAAATTATAACTTGGCTTGCTTAACTTCAACCCATGTCCCACAAAATGACAATAACAAAAAAAATTCAAGTCCAAAACAGACAAAAAAAATAATCTAAAATATTTTTAATACGTTAACAGGACGGAACCCTGTGTCATGGATGTCCGATTGGGACTTCCCTTTTTGTTCTTATTCAGCGTATGTTGTACGTGGAACAATTATTTTCCGACAACGTTAGGAAAACACGAGATTTCACATCGGTAAAAACATAAAAATTCACCATTTTTACAAGCTTTCATTTAACTTGGAACGGGTCTAATATTTTCGGGTCAAATACTGCATTAAAACTTCTCTAGAATCATCTAGAACTTGGAAGACTTAAAAATGTTGCATATTGCATTAGTACCGAAGACCATTAACCGGGTTAACAGCACGGTGACTAAATTATTTCTTTGCATATGTTTTCACTTAACAATATAAAAGCAATGTTTTTGAATAGATAATAGATTAATATATAGATCGATATAGATAATCTTACAAGTAAAATACCCGACTTCAAAATAATGAAAATTTAAGACTTATATGGTTTTCTCATGGATTCCATTGTCATATGGGAAAACTCGGGAAGCACCAGCTATCAAATAAAAAAAGAATCATCAAAATCGGTTCATCCAGTCGAAAGTTCTGAGGTAACAAACTTAAAAAATACAGTCGAATTGAGAACCTCTCAATAAAAATATTTGGTCACTCGTACCTTTAATATCATTTTTTATCAGTTTAATATAAATCTTATCTGCCGCCCTACTCATAGATTAATGAGTCCATCCAAAATGAGGTTTATATTATCTACCTAAACTTTATAAAGAAGTAGTATATAATATACATGTCTAGAGACCTGCTCTGTGGTCAAAATTCGTCGTAATCCCTACTAATATTATAAATGCGAAAGTAACTCTGTCTGTCTGTCTGTCTGTCTGTCTGTCTGTCTGTCTGTCTGTTACGCTTTCCCGCTTAAACCTCTCAACCGATTTTGATGAAATTTGGCACAGACAATCTTTAGACCCTGAGAAAGGACATAGGCTACCTTTTATTGCGAAAAAAAGGGATGAAGAGGGTGAAATAGAGGTTGAAAGTTTGTATGGACCGAAGGAATTAGTTTCCCGAAGCGAAGCGAGGGCGGTTCGCTAGTTATAAATAATTTATAAATGTCCTAAAGTCAAAGGGTTAGTTTACATTGACCATAGTGAATGTTTTATTTTCCGTTATTAACTTAAACTATAACTACGAGTATGTATGACAAATCTTGCTGTCTTGAAAAAGGGGTAGAAAATTTCTCTTCACACATTTGACACACTTTTGCACTTGTGCAGTTTTTGGGATGGATGATTTGCTGGCACCGACCTTATAAATTATAGACCCTAATTTATTTCACGTATAAGTCACTTCTTTTTGAACCGAATTTATTCCAAATTATCGTTTTACTTTGAAGTCAGCTAAAATTAAACCAACACAATTACACACTGCCACGCACACTCACATAAAAATAGGTCAAAATAAGATTGACGAGTTACAGTAAAATCTTCACAGAGGATAATACAAAAACCCCTGCACAAAGCAAAAACAACATTCCATCTCATAAACCCGAAACTTACCAGAAGTTATCAATTTGGCGGGTCTGGTAAGGAAGGTAATATGCAATGATTGGCAATATATAATGAACCGCTATCCTTCCCGGGGATAAAAGGATATTCGGTTCAGTTTATTTTCAACCGTCAAAGGTCGGTCCTCTACAAAAGGTCAGCTTACCTGAATTATAGATTATTAAGTTAAGTTTGTTCTGGTATTTTATTATTTATTTAAGTATTACACTCTTTATCTAATGGAAAATTGTTTAGGATATTCATTGTTGAACCGGTTATAAGACAGCTGGATTTTAACAGGTATTCCACGAGTCTTATTTACCCGGCCCCACAGATATACTCGTATATTTATTGCTTTTATGTAGAATCGTATGTACAGTAAAGGCGTTTTCCAGTGGTATATACGAAAAAAATACCGTGTGTGTAATTTACACACGTAACAATTCAAACAAATATTAACTGAGAAAACAACCAATACACGAAAGTAAATAGTAAATACAAATAAAAGTTTGGGTACCTACCCTCCTCAAGCCTTTTTACGGTAAAACACACAGGGTAAATACCGGAACCTTAGGTGATAAATAATTTCTAAAATCCCCGTAATATTAGGAAATTAGAGGTGCGTACAGTTAAACCCAGGCCCGGTTTGGGAGAATGTTCATACCACCAGGCAGAGGTAGGTTAAATGTAATCATTATTACAGATTACATTTAACCTACCTCTTCCATCCGGTACAGAAATGGGCAAAATCTAATTATACTCGTATAAATAAATAAATAACGCTACACACTCATAGCCCCACACTAGGATTCCCTGTGTCGTGGGTGCCATGGACAACACACAAGACAAGAACACACACTCTAAAAGACCAAGAACGGAAATTTCAATTCATCATAACCAAACCCAGGACCCTCGGAACGGCTATCCGGCGTGTTAACCATTGCGCCATCCGGGTCATCATTATGATTACGGATAACGCCCATCTCTGCCACCTGGCTATCTCATCCTACATTTTCAACTAATGGATGAATGAACTATCAATACTGACCACTTAACAAAATTGCACCATCGTATACCATGTTTGCATTGCGTAAGCGAATGCTCATTGTATAATATTTGTCTTTGCCACACTGAGTATCATATTTGAGTAGGGTGCTTGTACCCGTGATGGACAGGTTTAGAGAACCTTTCAGAATAAAATAGCTGTGCAGTCCGTATTTTAAGTTTACTTCATTTACAATAGGTATTGATGGAATTGACATTACAACACAAATAGGTGTATATCAAAATTAAATTTAAAATTACAGATACTATTTCACAATGGCAGTTATGTTGTAATGCACTGGCACCCTAATTATTTTTAAATTTGGTATTCGAATTTCGCGGATTTAGCCTACACATTATACGATCATTTATCGCAAATTGCAATGAAATACTGACAAAAGTGACATAATATATCGGTACAAATGTATAAGTGATCATTTTCCATACTCACTTATTTCATAAAAAATAATTATACTACAATGATTTCGTCCAAAACTATACATCACTGTTACAATAACCTTACCATATTCATTAACTCGATTACTAAGCGTCCTTGTAAGTATGTTTCTATTGTTACATGTAGGATGTTTGTTGTGTTTTTAACATAACTTCGAGAACAAACAAACAAACATTCATAACGGGCCTCCTCTCACAACGTGAGGGGTACAGGCCAAAATCCACCACGTTGCGTTGGCCGAGTGCGGATTGACGGCCTTCATACACCTTTGGGAACATTGTAGAGAATCAAGTGTGGAGGCTTCCTCACGATGTTTTCATTCACCGAAGAAAGTGATAATTAAATTCTAGTACGCACATCATTTTTGAAAACTAGATGTGCGTGCAGGGTTTGACCCAGGGCCCCCCACACACACCACACGGCCATCACTGCTATAAATCGAGACACGGCTTTCGCAGACCGTATATTTAAACTTTTTGCTTACCCACAAGATCAATTAATTGCGTTGTTAATCTATTTTGCTCTTAGAACTACAGCTTTTCATTGAAAAGTCATCTTTATGTACTTTACATAAGATTCAAAACAAATTGGATTGAGAAGTTAGAATTTTTATGTCTGTTGAACGATAAATAAGAAATACGAACGACATTAACGTGTTTAATTTTGGTTTGTGTATCGGCCGGAACGTATGCGAAACCAGCAATGACAACAATAAAAAATCAGTCAAATGTGAATCGGAATAGGGTTCCGTACTGAACATAACCAGATATAAAAAAATTAAGCTCAGTTGTGAATAAAAGCGTGAAAGGACGCTTCATGTTATGAAATTTTAAACTAAGCATAAACATAATTCTTTTTATATGACTTTAAACTGCAGCAATGATAGCCGAATGGTTTGAAAGTTGGACTGCCGAACCGGGTTGGTCCGGGTTTAAACGCACCGCTAATTTTCAAAGAATTCGAATTTAATTATCACTTGCTCGGTGAAGGAAAACATCGTGAGGAAACCTCCACACCTGAGAGTTCTCTATAATGTTCTCAAAGGCGTGTGTAGTCCGTCAACCCACACTTGACTCGCGTTGTCATCTATGGCATGTACCCCTCTCGTTGTGAAAGGGAGACCAGCCACCAGCCGTGGGACAGTTATGGGTTGCGAACATGATGAACAAGATTATAAATAACCGCGGGGATAAAGCCATTTTCAAAATTAAAACTGATTGAGAGTACCAGAGACGAAAGCCTAGCAGTAGGAGATTTATGGGTTGCGAATATGATGAACAACTTTCTACATAAACGACGTAATAGTCCTTTTTAAACTGATTCTTTACCATCATGTGGCGTCATACCGGTTGATGGATATTGACATAAAGCCGTTCACAATTACAGTCGTAATCCTTTTTATATTAATCCTTGTATTCAGGCTGTCCATAAAATATAGCGTTTGAATTACAGCCCGTAAGCTTATAAACGTTGTACCTATGTATGTGAAATATAATACAATTTAGTAAAGTATATACAAACATAATGATCCGATAGCTAAGGATAGCTATGCGGTCTTACGTAAGGTTCCAAATTCGAATCCTGCACGTACCTCTTATTTTTCAAACTTTTATTTAGCTTGCCATGTTAATTAATTTAGTGAGTAAGTTAGTTAGTGTGGGTCAAATCTTGCATGCTAAATTTGACCTACTTCTCAGTGTCCGACTGAGCTGAAAGTTGGAATACGGCTTTAGTTTAGAGACAATGCAATTATATATGAACAGTATTGTATCCGAATTAATCCAAAATGGCCGCCACAACAAAATGATGAATATTTTTGTACAACTCACCCAATATGGGTACCAAATGAAAGGGCTTAACTTTTAAAATACAATAAAATATGAATAAAGCTTGTTAATAAAAAACGTTTTTTAAATATTAATTGTTACCCGACTGTTTAATGCAAAGGAGGCTTCAGGAGAAGGTAATCAGTAAGTAGGTATAGTTTGTTGCATTGTGGCGCTGTCGAGAACAAATGCGTGCGATTTTGATGAATCAATCAATTTGCCTTTCTTGCAAGCTTCAGACATGACAAGAATCTAAATTCAATATCAATCAAGACAGACGCCTTATGAAAAAGAAAAAAATAGAAGTCGATGAACTATGGTTACGTGGCGTATCATCAAATAGATATGTGAAAAAATTTTTTTTCACTTGCAATGTTTGTATGTATCTAATCTGTATTTGTCAAATCTTGCAAGCGGACTAGTACTACTCGTACTTCCGCTTAGTTTACGGACTTGAAATTTGCATATTGCTTTAAGTTTGATGATAAGGAAATTTTATAACAAGCATGACTGAATACGAGTACGTTACAATGACTAAAATATATTGCTTTGTATTTATTCATTTATAGTATTATAAAAGCGTGATTAATTTATTTTTGCAACGAAGTTCCTTACGGCAGGCTTGGAGGGGATAGGGATTTTGCTGCGCGACCGAACTGAAAAATATGTGATAGTAAAACCGT
This sequence comes from Ochlodes sylvanus, assembly GCA_905404295.2. Taxonomy (NCBI): domain Eukaryota; kingdom Metazoa; phylum Arthropoda; class Insecta; order Lepidoptera; family Hesperiidae; genus Ochlodes; species Ochlodes sylvanus. The sequence goes on from FR990149.1 coordinate 5,369,435, forward strand.
AAGCGTGGAAAAAAGGTGAGCGTGGAATAAAAGCGTTAAATGAGACGTGCGCAGGCGCGACAGTCGCATACACAATCAAGCGAGTAGTGTATAATACCTTTCTCTTTCTCCCTCTTTCTTTTCGTTCGCCGTTGCCTTCATTAGCCGAAGGAACTTCGTTCCTACCTGGTGTCCCACGACACAATTAGTTTTTATGGCGCCGGCGTCCACCGCTGCTAGCCATGCCGACGGCCAGGACCAATTATTAGAAGTAAATGTATTTAACTTTTATTGCATTGTATATGATAAGGCCACTCTATTGTATTGGGTTTTACCTGTAAAGATAGATGTGTGTGTGAACAAATAAATAAATAAAATAAATAAAAATAAATAAAAAATGTTTCTCTCTCTAACTCGGCTTAAAGTGTCCCAAATCTCAGAAACGCTCTAAAATGTTGACCTTTGGTTCGATGCAGATTTCACCGTAGCAAAGGCTTTAGCTCTAGTTCTGTCACAATCGAAGCGTACAGTTTCTACCGAATTTAACTTCTCTGTGAGCGACGTCGCTTAAAGTCCAATGGAGCAGAAAATAGATTCACTGCGCGGTTAATTGTCCAAGTAGGCATAACGTGTCTAAATATACGGCTTACCTACGTTGCAGGTGACGTCAACAGCAACAGCAGCACCGATTGACGGTGGCTATAGTTATGACGAATTTTATTGGAAAAGGTTGTATTGAAGTGCTTATAGACCGACTTGCGACGGTCCTTGAACGAGTTAAGCAACGGCGGTAACGGTCGGTAGGCGGATGGCGCTTCGGAGGACACATTCAAGGAGTGCGCACATTACACCAACTCGACGTCAACTCCACTCCGACTCCACTCCGTTTCAACTCCGACGTTCCGTTCCGCCATCAACGCTTCATCGACGTCAACTCGACTCCGTCTCCACTCCGTTTCAACTCCGACGCTATTTACATTACGTCATTGTGTCGGTCGACGCGTGGACTACTCGTCTACGGTGAGTCGTCAACGCAACGTCGACGCGTTGGTCTCGAAACGGAACGGCTATGGGTGTAGGGCGAGCCGTACAGGGCTTTTAAGTATAAGTTCGAAATTCAACCTTACCTTCAAAGATATAAGGCTCATAATTGAATGTTAGCTTCGTCAAGTTTTTAGTCGCGTTGGCGTCTGTCGGTCGTGGAGTCGTTGTAATGTGCGCACTCCTTCAGTCGTTTTTTATGCCAACTTTTATCTTTACCGACGGCTTTACGTGTCCTTTAAAGCACGAAAGCGCCCAAGAAATTTTGCCACGGTCAACCGTCCGAATACCGATCGCGCCCACTGTTGCTTAACTTTGTCGATCACTTAAGATCGACGCAAGCCTATTACTGCAATACCGCCCAATAATAAAACATCAAAATAGCACCAAATGTGTTATTTTGCGTAATAACTTTGGTCCTGAAATAACAGCGGCAAGAATAGTTTTACAGACTGTTAATGTGCATACTTCTGGCAACATGCAGAATACGCACTTCGTTTTGAATAGGCAAAGGCAATAAATTTATAGCCGACCATCTCAGTCCTCAAGGGCAGCAACACATCTGTGACCGATTTAGAACGACGCTCCTACTAACAATCACCTGCTAACTGCACTATTACTAACAACAACTGACTAACTATCACAAACAGCCCCTGCCCCAGGCCTCCATACGTACTAACCAACGTTCTAAGACCGTTTCGTAACTGGAATAACTATCCTAGTCCCGGTTTGACCCTTGTTCTATATTGGTCATTGTCAAGGGCGGCGGCGGAAGGGTGGTGCTGCATCCTCGTTTGCTATCTTAATTCCATAAAAAAAGAAATGTAGAGAAGGTAGTAAGATAATAATTAATTAGATAATTTGATACTAAGAACCTACACGAGATGTTTGACTTCTCAATTATCGGTGCCAGCAGAGTAAGTTTCATTTAGTTAATGGCTCGGTGAAAGGATGCGAAATTCAATACAATGTACTCTAGCAACGTCGTTAATGGAATTAAAACACAGTTACTTCGGAATCTAGACCTTACAAAGACATGCGTCTCACACGAAACTCGAGTATAGAATGATTCTTATTTTTTCTGGTCTGAGCCGGCAAACTAGTTGACGAGACCTGCTGGTAAGTGGTCACCGTCGCCCAAAGACATCAGTGACCGCTAAGATCCCTTAGCGGTCACTCAATGTCAATGACTTGTTGCCGGCCAAGACAGAATAGGAAATAAAGAAACTGTCTCTCAAGCCCACGACACCGACATGTCGTTTTTCAGCTGATTCAAACAAGAAGGTATTAACTAGTCAGCTGGGTACAAAACTACACCTATGCCTAGAGTACAAAGATGATAAAGAAACCTTTGTATAACGTTTATTGTATACTAGCCCCCGCCCTCGCTAGTTTCGGGAAACTTATTCTTTCGGTTTGCAAATATTTAGTTACATATTTTGGATAATTCACACTATATCTTTATAAATTATAGCCTATGTGTTAGTCTCATGTGTAAGCTATATTATTGTAAAGTTTCAGCAAAATCCATGCGGTAGTTTTTGCGTGAAAGAGTAACAAACATTCATACATCCATACAAACTTTCGCATTTATAATATTATTAGGATTTATAATATTTATAATATTAATATTATTATTATTAGGAAATAAATAGTGCTACACACTCATAGCCCCTCAGTAGAATTCCTTGTGTCGGCAACAAATAAAGGCAAGCACTCGCTGGGAATTTGGGAATGAAACCCTTAGGACCCTTCAAATGGCAGTCTGGCATTGTAACCATACATGATACAAGTCGTCCGATCTGACACATTTTAGACCAGCAAGATGAAACCCGGGACGTCTCGGCCAACACAGCCACTTCCAACTACGCTACAGGGTTCAATGGACCTTCTATCAAGGGTTGTCTAATTGCCTCTTATTTATTCAGACTGTAAGTATCGCCTGATACAGAGTTTCTTAATTGGGGCTGTCGAGAGGTGCGCGCCCAAGTACTCTTAACCTGTCGACCTTGTATTTATAATAAGTTTGAGTGGTTTCATAGCCTTACGGGTCCTTTATAGATAATGCTATTTTATGGGTACACTAGCGACCCGCCCTCGCTTCGCTTCGAAACTTATTCCTTCGGTTTGCAAAGATTTAGTTATATATATTGGATAATTCACACTATATCTTTATTATTTATAGCCTCGTCCCTTATTCACCAGGGTGCATCATGAGTAGGGGAGGGTGATGCGAACTCAAGATGGATAGCCCGTTACTCCCCAATAAAATCGCATTAAAAGTTCCCTTGATTATTTTTTTATTTATATACTCCGTTAAATGGCAGGATAAGCGAATATCTTATAAAATAATTGTCACCTTTCTGTACCTTATGTCCACAATAAATATCTTTGACTTTGACTTTGTATATCATCATCACAACTCATAACTGTCCCACTGCTGGGCATGGGTCTCCTCCCACAATGTGAGGGGTATAGGCCATAGTCCACCACGCTGGCCAAGTGCGGATTGGCGGACTTCACACACCTTTGAGAACATTATGGAGAACTCTCAGGTGTGCAGGTTTCCTCACGATGTTTTCCTTCACAAGCAAGTGATAATTTAATTTTAATAAACTATTTAATAGACTTTGTATTATATTAAAGGAATATTTACTTTTAATTTACGCCCACAATGAAGCCGGCTTTATAGTATTACGCGAATCAATCTATATTTGTCCGTCTGTCACACATTTTTTTCCGTTCTGACGACGACCAAAACTTAATCTCCGTAGCCTTTTTTTGTCGAGGGGGAAACCTTCAAAAGGAACCCGGTGCCGCAAGAGCGAGGCAGGGTTATGTGGGATTTTACCGCACTAACCCCACCGGTGGGCTTCCTCAGCACTATGTGGAGGACTCCGGGATCTCCAATGGAACGCAACCGGAGTAATCTCCGTAGCCTAGTTGATAACCTGCCAACGAAGCGATGGGTCCCAAATACGATTCCAGATACATACATACATTTATTTTACAGATAAAATCATTATATATTCCACTAAATGAAAAACATAACTTCAAAACGGCTCAACTAAAAATACAAGAACGAAGAATACAAAGTTATTTCAAAGTTATAAGCCGTATTTTCTAGAAGAGCTTGCTTCCTCCGCAACAAGTAACAAAAGGAATACATTTGAATAAGTAGCGCAACTTTTATATTATATAAATATACATCCTCGGATTGAATGTATTTCAAACGTTTATATAAACACACCTAGGGATGTCTTCGTTTGTGTATGTTTCATGTACATAATATGTTTCTTTAAGTATTTGCACGTGAAAGGTGATATTTTGTAAGTACTAGGTACACAGAGGATGGGGTTACATTTTATTATCGGCGCGACTCATCCCCCGTCTTGGACAGTCTCCTCTCACAATGAGAGGGGTGTGGACCATAATCCACCACGTTGGCCAGGTAGCGATTGCAGGTCCTCACAAACCTTCGTAAATATTTTGTAAAACTTTCAAGCACGCAGGTATCATGTTGCAGGCATTTTCTCCCTTACCGAACAAGAAACAATTTATCTGCATATACCTACGTAAAACTCTTCCGTTACTGAGTGACTGATAGACAACGCACAGCCGAAACTAATGAACGCTAAAAGCTGAAATTTGGCATGTTTTTTCCGGGGGGGGAGTGTAGGGGAGCACTAAGAGAGTATTTTTGGATATTTCCCAAGGGGATAAAAAGGGGATAAACTGATTTTTCGGAAATTGGCGGACGTAGTCGCGGGGAATGCTCGTATATGAGACCTGACATGAGCTTCATACATCATAAGCAGGTACAAGAATGATTGGTTTAATGTTTATGAAGCCTAATAAGTTTGTAATATCGCTACACATTCATCGCCGCACACTAGGATTCTCTGTAACGTGGGTGCCATGGACCACACAAAAAAAAGTTAACGTTGTAGAAACCGTAAGCCAGCTTAAAAAATCCATTATGAATTTTGAAATACATAGCATAGAACCTTATAGGGTCTTAGCTTGATTAGGCGCTCAAAATTAAACGATCTGCTATCGTTTCAATACGTAACATTCCGCACAAACTACCTTAACCATATTTAGATTTGAAATTAATTGATAGCTTGATGGTTATGCAAAACAAAAACTGATAACAATTTTAATTAACAAAGTTTAGGTAAGCGCGAATTTCTGACAATATTCAGCAGTCCTCCCACAGATTTATTTTGTCGCCCGACGAGAAATCACCCAAACAAAATGTTCGATCAATATGAATCTACCCACCTTTGTAAAATTATTATCTGCTTAAAATATTAATTTTGTTACGTATTAAAATTGAAGGTGAAAAGGAATTTACGTAATAAATGAGTCTCGAACTGTTTAATTCAATTTTAATTATTATTAAAATGTTATGATATTATTATTTTGAATCTGTATCGGTCCGTGTTTCAGCAACAGGTACGATCAAAAAGTCAATCTTGGACCTGAGTGGAACTCACCTGAAGATCGATGAAGGTATTCAAATTAGTCCAGTTGATACTAGAGACACTTCAGTTGATAAAATTAAATGTTATTTCACTTATAAAAATATGTAATTGCTCAGTTTTAGTGAGAGAGATTGCGGAAATTCGCGACGCAACCTCCCAACGCGACGGCTCTGGAGCGACTGCCGACTGGCAAAATTATAGAATGTTATGACTTCCCTGGGAGACACGAATGAGTCGTGCGACGGAAAACGAATCCTTTTCAGCTCAATTGTGGTTCTGTTGCGTGCAAACGTGATTAGTTTACCTAATTCCATCGCAATAAAGCTCAAGTTGATCTAATGCTTCCATTATATTTTTGATCGATGTCGTTTGTTTTGTTAAGAGGATCGTATGGTGTATTCATTTATATTGTGTATGAGCACATAATTTAGGGACCACAAGCTGTAAATAACCCACAGACTTAACCGCTGAAGTGAAGTTGAAACTTGTGTGCCTTTATAACGCACGCTTTTACAAAAAAAGATAATTGAGTCAGAGATGGCTGAAAATGTTTAGTTAGGGTAAAATTGTGTAAAAAATCCATTTAGAGGTAAATAATAACTGACAGTCTTATTGATAAACACCGGCAGCGCGCACGAAAAAGTGTCCCGTTCCGCCTAAGCGATAGAGAGGCACGATCGGCCTAAACGTTCGGCTTGCAACGCATCTATCTTTCTACCCTTATGTCCTTTCTTATGACGTTATCACGTAAAATTATCGTCCACAAACTCTCTCTTACCCGAGTGTTGATAAACCCTTTTATTTAAGTTGCAATGTTTGTTATTTGTTAGATCGTTAGTTTGTTTGTTTAGGTCGAATCTTGCGAACTGAAATAGAAATACTTCCTCTAACCCTACGCAGTTGAAAACATATTGCTAAGGTCCGATAACAGTGCCTTTTTGTGATAAGCATAACCTAGTATTACTCACACGAGGAACTCTTCAACCACTGACAACATAGACATGAGATTTTTTAATGCGACGCACAAAAGCGGAAACGTTGTAACCCACACTAATGTAATGTAATTTTAATGCAATTTATCGGCACCAATTTTCATACTCCACCACCCAAATATTTTTCGTAAAAAGGGCTAAGTAGGTACATCTTTTTGCTTCACGAATTGCTACACAGATTATGTAAAACGCCTGCGAACAACAGCACAGATACTTCATTTTGTATATGCATGCCTTCAAAAGATTGGTTTTAGACATGTTTTTCCTATTATATTATTATTATTATTCCACTTATCATGTTTACATAAACTAATTCCTTTGACATTTCAGTAACACTACATTAACACATGTTCAAATTACATTACCTTAATTTATTCACCACCCCACCTCATTATGTGCTGTGTAGATGAATTAATTTGAAGATTAGTTTAAATTCTCCAACACATCTAAGCATGTAATGGTTTTAATATCTGATTTGTGGCTGTGGCGAAGGATCCGGAATCTCTACGAACGAGAATTCTAAGGAGCAGAATTTAAGCTTTGATGTTTACTCTATCGTTAGTAAGCGGTAAACAACATTGTGATAACTTATGTAATGTTTATTATGGAATTAAGGTAGCAAACGAGCATGCAGCACCACCATCCCGCTGCCGCCTGTGACAACTCTGACCGACGCAGAACAAGACTCCAATGGGGAATAGGATAGTTAGTCCGGTTAGGAGACGGTGAGAACATTAGTTGGTTAGTTTGTTAGTAAGTATGAGGACTGGGACAGGGACTGTTAGTTGTTAGTAATTGTTAGTAAGAGTCTCGTTTTGATTAATGAGATGGTCTCTATAACAAAAGTGTAACCGGCTTGACACTTTAAAATTGCCTTAAAACCTGCATGCCTGGGAGTTCTCCATTATGTATTCAAAGGTGTGTGAGATCTACCAAAACGACCTAACTCGGAGTTCTTCATAATGTTCTATGTGAAGTCTACCAATCAATCCTTAATCGGCTTGGGCTCACATTGCGGGGAGTACCCGAACCCAGCAGTGGGAATGTTATGGCGAAAAAGAAGACTTATTCTTTACGCCACTATTTAGTCCATTGGTGCTAGTTCAAAAGTCAACTTCATGATAAACAAATTTGTAAATAAGTAAATAAACCTAGCGTGGAAAGTTCCGAGATTAAAGCGATTTAATTTGCGGCTCGCAATGACTTCCTGGAGAAATTCCTGCTTCAACAGGGTTAGATGATCAATAACGGAATGGGGTTAGAAAGCCTTTTAACTAAAGCATGTTTGACTTTGAATAAATAAAGATAGATAGGAACACGTCTATTTGTGAAATTGGTATTCGTTCCAAGGGCCTTTTGGTTAACCTGCATTAAACAATATAGTCTACAACAAAATCTTTTACTAACCTACTTCAAAAACATAAAAAATAAGAGCTAATGAATGTGACACGAATGTGATATTAATTTAATTTGCAGCTTCCAAATAAATTACCAAATATACTTCTATATGTATAATTGTATAATAATTATTACGAGTATGAAGACCGAATTGAATGTTTGAAATGAAACCACATTTTTCTCTGGAACTGAAAATTTATATCTGGAACTGAAGGTTTATATTTTTGCCATTATTTTTCATTAGGTTTTTATATATTTTTATTGGCTTACAATTACTTTAACTTAAGGAACGGTAAAGATTTCATCATAATTTCCTTAGTACACTCTATGATATGGACTAATACATAAGTGTAACAGCCCGAGCTCAAGTCTGATAATTTATTATAGTCGCGGCATTAAACGAAGGCCCCGTTGACGTTTATTTGACGTCTGTCCGCTCATCAAGTTTCGTATAAATTAATACATGTCATTGTATATTATCATTAACATAGTTTGTTAGCTAGTAGTGTGCTTTAATTGCGTCGTGTTTGACTAGTTTGACAAATTTCATATACAAAATGTGTCAAAAATGTATCAAAATTATTCCGACACGACGCGACGCAATTGAAGCGTTTATAAATTGGACCCCTGGATTGTTAACTCGAGCTACGGGTGTGATTTGAAATTAAAAACATTTCAAAACTATAGTCAAATTCTAGTGCGCATGTAATACAATTTAAATAAATATTCTCCCGCCCTCGCTTCGCTTCGGGAATGTTATTCCTTCAGTTTGCAAAGATTTAATTATATATTTTGGATAATTCACAATATATCTTTATGAATTATAGCCTATGTGTTACTTGATGTGTAGCCTATATTATTGTAAAGTTTCAGCAAAATCCATTCGGTAGTTTTTGCGTGAAAGATTAACAAACATTCATACATCCATACAAACTTTCGCATTTATAATATTAATAAGATTTTAGTTAAAAAACCTAGAAATTACAAATTAAGGTTGTAATTTATGAAAATAACATTGACCTAAGGTGGTCGCTTCGGTCCGGGGCGAGAAATTCAAATAAAACTCAGTTTTTATTGTCTAATTTTATTTTAACTTGCGCGCGTTGCATCTTTCAATGTATCGTTTTGCTTTTGACGACCCGGATGGCGCAATGGTTAACACGCCGGATCGCCGTTCCGAGGGTCCTGGTTCGATTCCCAGCGAGGCGAAAATTTGAATGATGAGTTTAAATTTCTGTTCTTGGTCTGGCTGTGTGTGTTCTCGTCTTGTGTGTTATCCATGCCACCACGACACAGGGAATCCTAGTGTGGGGCTGTGAGTGTATAGCGTTATTTATTTACATATTTACGTATGCAAAGGTAGCGTCTATGTCGTAAGTGTAATGAATATTAACGATAGCTGACCTACTACTAATCTTTGATTAGTTATTTATGTTTCTATATTATATTAAACTCTTGCGTTACTGAGTGTTTCGGCGTTGTCAGTACAACGCACAGCCGAAACTACTGAACGCAAGAAGCTGAAATTTGGCATGTATGTTCCTTTGGGAGTGTAGTCGAGGACTTAAAGAGGATGTTTGGAAATTCCTCCCCTAAGGGGATAAACTGAAACTTTATATCTAGGTTCCTCAAGTGACGCAAGTGAGCACTAAGAAAAGATTTATGGATATTGGCGGGCGAATCCGCGCGGGAAAGCTAGTATTCTATATTCCTTCAATACTACAACACCGTTACATTCAATCACCGCACCCTTTCGTGTACATCAGCCATTTGTCTTTAGTGTTTCAAGATTATTAGAATGGCCTGACGTCATCAAGCAACACATTTATCAAAATTTATTATTTAAGGAACTTACCTCACAAATTACTTAACACTGTCTTACGGATAACCTTGTGTACTTAAGCGGCCGGTTTTTATAATCCTACCTAACCTATCCTTACTGGCGATAAGAGATAACAAGATACTTAATAAACAAAATATATTTTGATGTAAATTTCATTCATACATAAAGCATGTGCAAATGAATGGGAATAAAATTTAAATAAGACTGTGCCACTAAATTATTTTTAATTTTTTACGGTCAGTAGTAAAATGGGCCGCTAATTGCAGAAAATTCTTGAGCGTTTCAGTGCTTCTGAGGGCACGTTAATCCGCTGGTCTGCTCTGGTATCGTTAGATAACAATCGTTAAGCCTTGTCGGAAGCCTTCGGGTGGCATAAAACTTCCGGCACATGGGTTAGTCACTATGCCTTCCACCACCTGCATTGGAGAGCGTAGTGGCGTATATTCTAGACCTCCTGTTGTGAAGAGAGACCCGTGCTTTAGTGGTCATTAATGGGTTGAAAGATAAAATCAAAGGCCTTATATCCAAATATAATCTATAGTAATGACTAACAAGCCAGTCGTACGCCAAGTTTACGACGACTCCTAAGTTCTCATCCTTAAATCAATAAAGAAAACATTTAATTTTTATTATGATTCGGGTACCCACGATATGTATTTAGTACACTTATATTTCGACCCAGTTGCTTGCCACCATCAATAACTGGCTAACGATCCATGTAACTGGCTTGAAATATCGACGTACAAAATATATACCGTGCGTACCCGTATCATAATAAAATGTGTACAATCCACGATGAGTTTACGTTAAAATCAAAAGTATAAAACTTCGATAACGTTCAGGAACCCAGTGGCGCTTCCGTTATACGTTATCGATAGCTACCAAAATCATTATCAGCCAAACACAAAGTTAATATCTCATGATCGTAACTCTGCGATATGAACACTTCGATCGTTCCTATATTACTATTATAAACCATTGAGATATTATGTACTAAGTATGTAGTATCTCTATGTTATAAACATTATTTATGATGTCTTTAATGTGCGTAGGTAATTGTTTTTCATTGACGAGCCATAAAGCCGTAGTCGCGTGCAAGTAAGCAGTAAAGTATAGTCACCTGTTCATACCATCAATACACGGTGTTATGGTTTTGCTGTAGGGTGACCATGAAGCCAGTTTTTTTTATGTTAATAGCCCACTAGTGGCAAAATCTTAGACGCTTCCGTGCTTCGGAGGACACGTAAAGCCGTTGGTCCTGGTTGTTACCATTTGGTAGCAGTCGTTAAGCCTTGTTGGATGCTTCGGGCGGCATTGAGGTTATAGTATTCTAGGCCGACCTAATACGGCCAAAAAATATTTGGTTATTACACAACTTTATACTGTCCCATCCATTTTCCGCGTTCGAATGACCCGACGCAGGGTGCGTATCCATCCCTTGGTCGTAAAAATCCCTTCGGTAACGACGCGTTTTTCTACGTCATTTGTTATGACCGCAAAGGACAGCTATAAATTTAACTTGAGATTGAATAGAATTTTACAAAGTTAATGCCCTTTTCCACCTGAATAAATGTAACTTCCGGTGAAATTATAGTCAAGTCAAGTTAGGTATGTTATAAATATATAAATAAGTAAAATAGATTATCAACATCTACATAATTATATGTATACAAAAAAATAAGTATCGAAGAATCAGTTAAGAACTAGTCCAGCTTCTTATTTTCCCTAAAAGCCTCTGGAGTTACGGTAACAGTGACTAATTTCCATTTTTAATGTTTTGAACTGGCGTCATCTGACCAGAGTCCCAAGTCTGCTAAATTATAAAAGCTTAAATGATGACATGCCGGAATTATTTGACACAATTGGTATAATATAACTAGTATAATATGTCAATTGGTACATACTTCAAGTCCACTTGGTCAATCGGTACATACTGAAAGGTTATACCAAATGTGTCAAATAATTCCGACAATATACCAATTATGTCACATAATTCCGACACGACACTATTGAAGCTTTTATAAATTAGCAAACTTTAGCTTTTTCGATATGTACCTACCGCTGTTTCCTTCATGATATCAAATCATACAGGGAACAGCAAAAACAACCTAACAATATATTTCAAATTTTGGATATAGTCACCCTATTCAGCCGTGGGTGTTCAATGTCTTCATTGAAGAGTATAACGAAATATTGTGTAATATTCTCTGAAGCAACCAGATGTTCTGATTTTTCTTCGCTAGGTAATTGGATCATATCTCTACGTACCGGGCGTGCGCGGAATAACAACCTACCTATTATACGTACAGTCAAAGGTCAAAAGTGCAATAAAATTTTATTTTTAAAAACAGCTTTTAAATGCGCTAAAAAGAATAAAATTAACTTTTCCTTGAAATCTTTTACTATCAAATTATAACGGCATTACACAATTTATGTGCTATAAAAGCTCGAGTCGATTTACCTGAGTAACAAGCAAATAAACAAATTAAATAAATTGATCTGATTTTAAAATTTTCAAACGACGTAAATACCTAAATCTCACGGAAGAATGATGCAGAATGCCCGATTGCTATTTTATTTATCCATAAGGACAATTTATTCCATAAAAACAATTGATAGGCAGAATCACTTAGCTTTCTACTTATTTGAGAAAAACTAATATTGGGGGCCGTTAGTAGGTAACGCAACAGAACCCAAAACAATGATTGGTAGAATTTCTGTTTGTTTGTCTATGCGTTTCTGGCGCTATATATGTGATAAGCTTCACATAATAAGTTGTGTTGTTTTATTTCAATGAGTTGATAAATAGAGAGCTATGTCAGTTCAAAGAATCACGTCTAACAATTTTCGAGTGTGGGTACTCGCGTTTTTTATGAGTAGGCGAAGTATAATGAGTACCCGCGTCACAGTTAAATGTGCCACCACGATGAAGGTTTAAAATCGTGTACTTCATTGCTTGACAGCTTTGTATTACAAAGCAGCCTTTGTGCAGCGCAGCCAACTCTGTCGCATAGTGAAATACCGAGGGAGGCACGCATGACACGCTAAACGATTTTGGGCTTTGATAGAGACTTTGTCATATTGTTTTGTGTAACCACGTAAGTTGTTGATACTGCTTCCGTGTTCACAAACAAGCCTATTATTTGTGAGCAGTGAGAGCCTATGGTTTAAACGTTGGATTCCTGGATCGGGAGGCCGGGTTCAAATCTCGCACGCAACTCTAATTTGCAAAAAATTTCGGTGAAGGGAAACATCGTCACATATAAGTTTTCCATAATTCTCTCAAAGGTGTGTGTCAAATTTGGCCTACGTGGTAACTATGGCCTGTACTCCCCATATTGTGAGTGGGACTTGCGGTCGAAGCCGCGGGGGAAAGCCAGTTTTGTATAGATTTCTAGGCTTCCTTCACCTACGCCACTTTGACCGGTATAACCAGTTAATTCCGCAGAAATAGCTCGCAACAATAACCCTTGTTGGTTGGAACTCATCATAGCGTTTTCGAACCGGCATTAAATACCAGAAATATCTCGCTTTATAGTACGCTTCAAATTCAAAATGTTATTTCATATTTCTCTGAAATATGCTTTTAGTTACTTGGCGTCAGTCTACACCTACTATTACATCAGCTATCTGCGAGTGAAAATCAATATACAAGCCAAGGTCTCATAAACCTGGACTGAGAACAGAAATTTAAGCTGATCATTCAAATTTCAGCGTCGCTGGAAATCGAACCGAGGACCCTTCGAACGGCGCTCCAGCGTACCATATAGATATCTTTGCTGATACAAAGAAAAATGAATTTTATTGTAACACAACAAAATCGACTAAGCTACAAATGAATGAAAAACCCTCAAAAGCACTACAAGCGACAGGTAAAAATACAAATGTTGCTTGTTCGACAAAATGAAGGATGCTTGAAGTGGCAGCGCCTTTGTCAAGAGAACAAAACGACAGTCCTTTAGACGGGCCAGAGAAATTTGACCCCTACAAACAAGTGCTCTTTAGAACAGTGTTTGTGTACTTTATTTGTGAGACAACTATTATACTATTAACTATTAAGGGTTCTTTGTGTCGCGGGCGGCATGGATAATATAAATAAAATCACTAACACCCACGACCCGAGAACAAACATTTATCTGCCACATAAACATCTGCTCCGGCCGGGAATCGAACCCGGCACCGCGGCACCCTATTGCTTTAGATCCTTTAAAAAAGGGTGGGAATTTCGGAATAAAAAATAACCTATGTGTTATTCCAATGCATAAGCTATATTACCTACTGCAAAGCTTCATCATGATCCGTTGCGCAGCAAACATCCATCCATCCTCACAACCTTTCGCAGTTTTAATATTAGTAGGATTTGTTTGTTTGTCATTTATGTATGTGCGTTTGTTCCCGTTAATCTTAAAAATATTTTTACTATATGTCAATTTACAGAATCCCATCTAAATATTTTTCGACCGTGGATACTAAGAGGGGTCCCCGAAACTACTAAACCGAAGAAACTAAGCAGCTAATGTTGTAACACCGTCTCCTGACCGGACTAACTATCCCAGTCCCCATTTGAGTCTTGTTCTGTGTCGGTCACAGTTGTCATGGGCGGCAGCGGAAGGTGGTGCCGCATGCTCGTTTGCTGCCTTGATTCCATAAAAAAATCCAGGTGAAAGCTACGTGCATATATGTAGGTGTAAAGTAGGTATCTGTATATGATGTGGATATAAACGTGTGAGTGAAAATGATCAAAATTATAACAACAAACAACATGCCAAAACCGCAACTACGTCACACTCGACGAAAATTCACCCCAATCATTAATTAAATGAAATTTCAGACGAATATTAAATTCGTTCTGTAAAACAAACGCCAAGGGTTGTTACTGAGGTGTGAAAGTCGTTTGAAATTTTGAATAATTAATCAAGTAGTGCGCGTAGCAAAACTTGCTTCGAGGTTAAATGACATCGAAATATCGAATCGATTTAATCTCGTTGTAAGGTCGTTGACTTAAGACATGCGGTTAATTCTAAGGGTGGAATTTATAGAATTAAAAAAAATTAATAGAATTAATTTAAAAACTGGGATAAGTCCTCTACAGAGCACAGGATCGACGGCAGTACGAGAATGATTATTATAATTTATTATTCTACAACAGGTCACACGTAACAATATATGTGTATGCTATATCATCATCATCATCATCATCACAACCGATAACTGTCCCACTACTGGGCACGGGTCTCCTCTCACAGTGTGAGGGGTATAGGCCATAGTCCACCACGCTGGCCAAGTGCGGATTGGTGGACTTCACACACCTTTGAGAACATTATGGAGAACTCTCAGGTGTGCAGGTTTCCTCACGATGTTTTCCTTCACCGAAGCAAGTGATAATTAAATATTAATACGCACATAATTTTTGAAAATTAGTGGTGCGTGCGGGGTTTGAACCCGGACCCTCCGGTTCGGCAGTCCAACGTTCAACCACACGGCTATCACTGCACTGTATGCTATATAATATACACAAACACACACCGTACACGCGCGGATGCTCGTATACAAACATTACATATTTTTGTGAAATTAAATATTAATTTAAATATGGCAATAGCAAATAGTGAAGTAGGTATTCCGAAAAATCGCAAATCCAAGTTCACTTTGGTCTGTCTGTTAACATTTTGCAGGTGGACTTTTGAACAAAGGCCGAGCTTTCGTGAGTACCGTACGTCAGTCAGGAGTTTTCACAACATTTTTCGACCTTTTTTCCATTGGAACCCCGGCGTGGCTCACTCGGATTTTTCGTAGAGAGATTTTAAAATAATTCTGCAGTATAAATATTGTAAGTGTTGTTTGAAGCTAGGTGTTATGAGTTATAGCCGTTATAGGTATACAGCTACTTCCGATATATAAGAATGCTTAGCCCAACACTTTAATTAATAACTTATTTATTTGTTATTAGGACACCCAACACGGATAATACTAGAGACAAATCTATGGTACTTATGCTAAAAAGATTATAATGATCATGTTCAATGCCCACTGCATTGTGTATATTTTGTTAAAGATGTTTGGTACCGAGCAGTGTGTAAGTTTTAATACTTAGGTCTTGTTTTTGAAGGAAATAATTATTTCCCGTATTCTCGTACCTACTATTAAATAATATTTTATCTATGTTAAATCATTGCCGTATCGTGAATTTCGGTACTTCGCAGACATAAGACGGCTTTAGCAGACTGATTGTGTTTCAGTTTTAGTACCTACACCTTACTTCTCTGGAAACTTGAACGATGTTCAAGTCCTCTTCAACTCTTTCAAACATTACTGTTTCTATCAAAAGGCGTACTTAGCAAATAGTCTTAGTTCAGCTGCCGCTTCGTATCCTTAAACTTTGGTAAAGTTCTCAAACTTAGTATAGACATACAGCCGTACCAGACACATCATTAGTCTGACCCAAATAGTCTAACCCAGCAGTGATAGCCCAGTGGTGAAAGCTGGACTCCCGAACACAGGGGCCTGGGATCGAATCCTGCACAGAGCAACCACTAATTTTCAAAAAATTATGTGCATATTACAATTTAATCATCACTTGCTTCGGGGAAGGAAATCAACGAGAGGAACATTGAGGAACCTGACACCCATTTCTCCATAATGTTCACAAAGGCGTGTGAAATCTGACAATCCGAATTGGTCAGTGTGGTGGACTGTCGCCTGTACCCCTCACATTGAGAGAAAAGACCTGCGCCCAGCAGTAGGAAAAAAAATCCAGACACTTCTAAGAAGTCAGCAAAATCCGAACATTTCTAAAAAGTCCGCAACATCTGGACATTTTTAAAAGACAGTCAAGATATACATATGTATGTAAAATTTCGTACCCCTTTTTACGAGAATTGCGCCTACGGAGGAGTATTAAATTTGGCACACTTATAGTTTATGTAGAGAAGGAGTGCAGAACGCTAATATTTTTTTTTTAAATAATGCATTAAAAATACATTAAATGAATAAATAAAACATTACAATTACACACACTAATATACCTAAGTTATTCTATTCACACTGCCATACATTTGACACGAGATTTGAAACTAGTACACAGCGAAAAATAAGTACATAAAATTAGCTATATTTTAACACCAATATCATCTATGTAGTAGCCGATAAGAAGATATTTATGAATGTAAGTGAGTTTTTTATTTTGTCTGTAAAATTATAATTTTTATATTGGTGTCTTATTCCCCGGAGTATATGGCGTTGTAGGCATTTCTCTCATAAAAACTTCGTTACCGTCAAGAGTTGACAGCATTTTTTCCGGCCCGTTGACATAAAAACGTCTCTTGCCTCCATCTAAAAGAGGACCATAAAATATTTTAATGATTCTTGTTTGGAGGTTTAGATACAGGTGTGTTAATAAAGTCTCTATTCACGTGCGTTAAAGACAAAAAATTAACGCTACACGCATAGCCCGATACTACAATTTAACTGGACTAGCCATCCAAGTCCTCATTTGAGTCTTGCGGTCGGTCACAGCGGAAGAGTTAAATCCATTAAAACAGATTCATTTCCACTAGGGAAACATGAAATCACGAGGACATTAAAGTAGTGAGATAGATCTTACTACGAAATTGAGTCAATTATAAAGTAATCCCAGTACCAGGGCACCAGCGCCGTTAAGGGAGTCAAACGAATTCGGAACGTAAACGAGGGCTGATAACATTTAGCGACACCTAAGCGGATTACAGCAACAAGTTAACGAATACGAACGACTGACTGTTATTAACTTCATTCCAAGTGGCATAAAGTCGGAAATAACTTACCACGAAAATATTTTATTCTCACCGAAATTCAGAGTAAGTACCTACCTACGTTTCAATATTTTTTTATACAAGTTACTTACTCGTCGCCTCCGCCTACAGTCAATTAAGAGGGGGTATAAAGCAAAATTGGCAATCTTAGATTCAATTTTTACAGTAGTAGATCAAGTTTCTAGAACCTGAAGAAAAACATAGTTATACTTCATTATATTATTGAGTGCAAGATCTAAGCAAAAACAGAAAAAAATGAAATTTTCTCGATAGAAAAAAATCACAAAGTTAGGTCTAATTTTTCACTTAAATCTATTTATTTTCAATGTGGTGCATATTTTAGAGTCAATATTTTAATATATTATGCTAATTAGTATCACGGAGGGATTAGATTAGCGATTTCAAAATCAAATCTATAATTTACGAATTATTAAAATAAAATACACTTGTAGGATTTTGAGTATTTTGACATGCTCGGTTTCATTAATCAGTCACCATTGCTCCATTGAGACGGGAAGACTGCGTCAGTCTTCTCGACATGTGAAATTATTTTTTGGTGTACATTTGTGACTGAGAGCGTAGTTTTTATTACAAAAACAATAATTGTGTGTGTGTGTGAACTAAAGTTAAAAGACACTAAGATCCAACATGGGTAACAAACGGAATAAAATCAACATTAAAAAGGGATCATAGAAAGCTGAAAATTCAAGTCATGGCTAGTTGTCAGAGGTGAGTTGACAAGTACTATTTCATATTCAAAATTAGACCTTATTGTTTTAACTTTTGTGCTCACAATACAATGTTGATGTTGATGTTTGATCGCTGAAGCAGCATAGTATATACGAAAAATTCACATTGTATGTATCATTAATAGTTAGTATAGGTATGTACTTTCAAACAAAATATACAGCTTTATCCAAAAGCAAATTTAATTTTGAGTTAATTATTTCCTCTTTGCCCCATAATTTTGTTTTTAAAGCAACACCTATATTTCTGGTAGTCAATTTGATCAATCCCTACAGTAGTTGTTACTTGTGTGTGTTTGAAACTATTATTGTATTTTCATTTCAGAACAAGATTTAATCCAAAATCAAGATATGAGAAGAGAGAATAAGAAAATATTCCAAAATCTATTGATGATGACGGGAACATTACACCAGAGAAGTGCGTATCAATTCATCTGTCTATGTATTGTTTCATTTATTATTTGCTTGTTGTTGCATTGTAACGAATCTACAAAATAACACATAAACTAAACTTTTTTTATACTATACATACATGCATAGTTAGGCAAAATTACTTTAACAAAAACATAAAATTTTGTATAAATGCATTTTAAAAATATATACTTTCAGGCTTACTATTTTACGCTTTTACAAAATGTAGAAATTTTAGAACATACAGATCCAAATGCAGACGAATTTATTGCACCGGAACGACTGGCATTAAAATAAAGTATTTATGTAATTTAGTCCTATCTAAAACTTTCAACCGATTATAAATGGCGCAAAGTGATACCTGACGTCATCAGTTTCAATGTTAGGGAGTAAAACAGTGTTTGACTTTTTTTTAATTTCAGTAACATCAATCCTCGTGTTTATGAACGGGTCAAGATAAATATCAAGACAAACGACGATACTAAATACACATGTGAGACAAGTCAACGGCTTATAATAGACAAGATATATTTTTTTGAACAATTAAAACTTCCAACCATGCATAATTTTGGCATTTTATTTTTTCTAGACGGATTTTGGACTTAGTGAATTAAACTTGATTTCGAATAAATTCATTTTGGTTTTAAGTAAGCTTTGTTCGATTTTATGCTTATTTTTAATCTTCAAAAAATAATTTAGTTTGATGACTTATGTGTTCTTACTATACCTTAAATATTTTGAATACCCATTATACATTTTTCCTGTTCTCACGCATAATTATATCATCACGCATCATATTTCACACACTGTTTTTTTCCTATATTTTTAAAGCTAACAATTGTCGCTCAAGAAGTTAGTGATTGTCATCTTTTTTATGATATTATTGTCACTTAATTAGTTTCCTTATAATAACGGTAGTGGCATTTGTAATTTTTCTGTTTTCTGGCGAAGGATTTCTTTCAATTTAAATAAATTTAAAGGATAACTTACTTTATCTTTTATAGCGAAAAAATGAAAACAATGTTATCTATAATAATAAATGTCTGAAAAACATTGTACGTGTTATTTATTTACATGTTATACGGCATACAGGTGTCATCACGTAAAAATAGAGCAGATATTCTGCTTTGCGAGAATTCAAATGATTTAATGGTCACACCAGTACGAACATTATACTGCCTTTCTTGTCATAAAAGTGATTCAATCGCTCCCTACACTAGGTTTCCAGCGCTATGGTTACATGATGCGACCGACACTACCTATAAATGTTATTAGTTTCAGAAATACAGATAGTTACAGCGAGAAGCTTTAGATTAATAGATACCTACATAATAATATATTCAAAATTATTAATGACACCTAATAATGTGTTGTCTGCCATTCACTGGCTCTCTAGCTATTAACATTGTATAAAAATCTAACCCTAATAAAGAAAAAACAGCTTGCCATTTTTGAGGTAGATGATTCTACATTTATTGAGCCGAAATTTGTCTCAGTTTTTACATTATACTGTGCCGTATTCTTGACTGATGCCATGTTATATAATAGCGGCTGTACACTCTCGTGCGAGAGTACTCGCTATGTCTCGTGACGCCTCGGCCGAGACGTCATGGGAGCGAGAGTATGCGAGACCCCCCGAGACATCACGAGGCGAGGCGAGCGCTACCAAGTACATTCTCATACGAGTGCACTCGGCTAGCAGTCTCGCGAGAGTGTACAGCCGCTAATAAAGTCAGATGCAACCGGACGCGCAACTGCTGCGGCGCATCTATTTGACGGGCGGGGCGGGGCGCGCGGGTGAAATTTGATTTTTTCCTAGCTTTATACCCCCTCTTAAGACTTGATTTTGTATATTTTTAGCATAAAGAATATTCATTAATAAATTTGACTAGGATTCTATGAGGAGTTTGAGTATGAGAATCTAGGAGGACTATGAGTGCTTCAGTCATTGACTTATTATTACATACTAAAATCGCGAAAATAATGTCCCAGTCACCGCCACCACAAGAATAGAAATGTTAACAAGGTAAGTAATTTCAACACCAAAATCATTACATCACGGTTTAATTTCGATTGCAGTCAATTGCAGCTGTTTGCGTTTTGTAGCTTCAGTAGTAAATAACATATCCAATTCCCGTAATGAAATACTACTCTAATACATCAGAATTAAATTATTCTCATTAACGCATTGTGGGTATATAGTATCTACGTAAGACGATAAACCCCTAGGTACATACGGGGTAAGTTGGATCGTTACCTACTTACCTACGTCCCTCCGACCCTTCTCAGAAGACCTGTCGATAGACATACTCACCCTTTTCACCCTTCAGGTACCTTCATAGGTATTGATTTGACTAAGCCGCTTAAATGGAATTTGGTCAGTTGGGATGATATAATCAAAATTATTTTCATAACGACCAGGGTAGTTAGTAATGAGTCTACGGCGAAGCGAGGAATCCCGGGTTCAATTCCCGGTGGGGGCAGATATGTGCAAGATAAATGTTTGATCTCGGGTCATGGGTGTTAGTGATTTGTTATTTGTGTTATCCATGCCACTGCGACACAGGATATCCTAATAATTTAGCGTTTAATCACCAACTTACATTTTGGACTTTAATTTTTTTAAATTTATAAATCAAATTCCATTTTAGGGTCTTTGCTTAAATCTATACCCAAAAACCTACAAAGGTACCTGAAAGATGAAAAGGGTGAGTATTAAATTCTTCAAATTATTGTTTAAGTACAATTTAAGTAGTGCTTAAAGATGAGCAACACTTCTGAAGTATTGCTCATCTTTAAGCACAATGCAGCCATAAAGTTTCGACTATATTACTCCCCAAGCGGTGAGGGATTGAGGACTTTGTGATGCGCTGTTATAAGTTTTATTTAAAAGTTTACTATAATAGGGCATCTGTCTTTGCTCCTTGGATGAGACATCTCCGCTTTTATTTTTGGTTCCGTATCCAAAGGGTGAAAAACGGAGCCCAATACGCCTCCGATGTGTGTCGGTCACAGGGCTCTATATCTTGAATGGAAATAGGTAGGCACCTGAAATTTTCACAGAATGCGCGTTACTGTAGCTGCTATCACAACAAATATCTAAGACAGATAAAAAACACTAAAAATTAAAGAAGGTCCCCATACAAGATACAATTACGTCTTTACTAAACTTATAACTGTCTCAACTCCTAGATGTCGCTAGTAGTACCGTAACGCTGCGATATACAACACTAGTTTTACAAATGCAGCAGTACGGAACCTTCGTGACGAGTCTGACTCGCACTTGGCCGATTTTTAACCTTCAATACTTATCCTCTTAAATAGTTTAAAAACTTTCCAGTCGAATGGACTTGCATAAGCTACGCGTTTTATTTTTGAAGTATAACGCCGACAAATTGGCAGACTTACTTAGCGGAACGTGGACTTTTGTAATATTAAACACTTTCTTCACTAGTTTCTGAACAAGAATCAAATGAATAGTTAATTGTACTAATTGATATTTCTATTTTGCAGATGAAATATAAAAAATCTAGCTTGATTTTAGATAAAAGGTGAGAATTTCTCCAAGGGTTGTCTGGTAGAGAATGCCGCGATTTATGCGAGAAAATCTGCATGCGAGCGAAATCGCGAGCACAGCATAAAATATAGTTTAAAGCAGGGCATGTCTCATCAATTTAAAGTACGTGGTACCACTAATAAGTTAAGATGTATTGGAGGCGGATCCGGTTGAAAGTTCTAAATTAAAGGATAAGTTGCTCCAGCGACGTTCTCGGTGTTTCGATCTGTTGAGATTGTTGGCTTCTAACTTTGCTGGGTCTATAACTTTGTAGGGGCGGAGAAAGGTTTATTTTCTAGGTTTATTAAACCGACTTCAAAAAAGGTGCAGGTTCTATGTTCGACGCCTACTTTTTTTAGGTCCAGCGAAGTCTCCGTGATTTATGAACCTTTTTTTTGTATTCGAAAGCTGGTGTTTGACATGTGGTCCCATTTAAATTTCAGCGACATCTTTTTTTTATTTATTATAAGTTAATGCTTGACCACAGTCCCACCTGATGGTAAGTGGAGATGAGGTCTTGGGTGGTACAGCGCATTAACTTAGCAGCAGCCTATTCACTCTTGATTTGAAGACACCCACATTATAATCGGATAACACCGACGCCGGCAATTTAATCTGATGAGTATTTTCTGAGTCATCTCAAATATTTTATTGTATTTAATTAACGTTAACTATGATGTTCTCATTTTATTATTTGTCGATGTTGAAGTCGGTTTTTTGTTTTGTTAAAGTTATTTATGGATTTTGGAGCTAACGAGCATGCAGCACCACCTGTTGGTTGTTGTTAGTTATAGTCCAGTTAGTAATTGTAGTAGGAGTCTGGTTCTAACTAGCCTTGTAAATATGATAAGAGCACATTTTTGTCTAAATGTCTTAATAACTGACACTGACTCGTCAAGTCTACGAGGCGTGACTTTAAAACCGGTACATCTGGTACCCAAGTTGTACAATAAAGAGAGTATTATTATAATCATACATTACAATCATAAATGTAGCTATGAGCGCTGCTCTACGGCTCTCTGAAAATGAACAAACATGACATCCCTTGTATATCAGAGTAAACAGGCGCCTCGCTGCTGCAAACTCAATATTGACACAAAACTTCAGCTCTATAGTTTTACTGATGTAGTTATGGCATTTGTCGTGAATTACTAAACTAGCATTTAATAGTAACGCGTGTAAGATCTCTACTGACCTTTGTACTGTCGTCCGTCAATACACAAAAGAACACACAAATACCAGGAACACAAATTTTAACAAATCTTTCAAATATTATTTTAAACGTTTATCATCGTGGGCCCTAAACATTTAAAATGTAATGAGTACGCACGATTATTACATCGGTATAAATCGTACCAGTTAAAATAATCTTTCAAAATTTTTTTTCGCTGGTCATCGCATCCATGACCCTTCGAACTGCTTTCCAGCATGGACACCATTGCGCTATACAGGTTGCCAAACATCAAGACAACACAAAGGTAATATTTGAAACTAATGACCAATATTCCTGGAATTCGCAAACGAAGCTCTGAGGTAGCCGAAACAAAACAGTCATGCAAATTAATTTCATTCCTAACTACATTCCATCTGTTAGCGTTAAGTTAAACAATAGCCTTGATAAAGGTTTGAGCCAATTAGGGACGCCCTTGACTTAAAATAGGGTAGTTTGTGGTTAGAAGCAGAAATCCTATAAATATCTACGAGCATTCGTTTTATCAATATGAAACAATGATAGCCGAGTGGTTGAAGGAGACGGAGGGCCCGGGTTCAAACCCCGCACGCACCTCTAATTTTCAAAAAAGATGTGTGTATTAGAGTAATTATCACTTGCTTAGGTGAAGGACGACATCGTGAGGAAACCTGCATACCTGAGAGTTCTCCATAATGTTCTCGAAGGTGCGTGAGATGTTAAGTGGTGAAGAAGTCCTTGATATTGAGCGCACTAACTTTACAAAAGCCTTTTCACTCTCTTCTCGAAAACTCGCACATCATACGTAGACGGCACACCGACGCAGGCAAGCTATAAAACTAAGAAAGTATTTATAAATAAGGATTTAGCACTATAAATTATTTTAATGGCTCTCAACAAAAGGTAAAGGATACTTTTTGCACCCCATTTTCATCGATAAATGTTTAGGTTTGGGGTAACAAATTGGATTCTGGAACAAACAAACGCCAGGTTTCTTTAACTTATTTTTTCTGTCGCAGCAATTTGCCTGTTCCTATATTTTCGCTAATATCAGAAACGTCTTAAGCGGTTTAGTTTGGATGCATTTTAATTAATGTAAGTTTTTTTTTTTCGATCAGCCGACCCGACTCGCACTTAACCGCTTTTTAAGTATGCATTTCATAAAACCAGTATAACACGATCTACAATACGTCTTATCAACGCTTACGCTTGGCCGTTTCTATAATACATCAAGACGGAAATAACCACGAAATAACCCAATATGGCCATACTCCTGAATGCACTCAGTTTCTAACGTCGAGGCCTAACGCAATCACCCGAAGATAGCTTCCATACAGACGGCGGCCATCTTGAATTTTGCTTTGTTTATCAAATAGCCTAACCTACTCTTCTATAAAAAGCCGTTCCAATAATGCGGGGAGATCGGGGTAAGACCTATTCTACTTCTAATAACGTTCTGGGAAGAACGTTAAGGATAACATTGAATACAATTATACGGAGCTAAGTTATAATTATACTAAACAGAAAAAGACAAAAATTACCTTTTATATCGAAACTGCTAAATTCCTACGCGTGCGTAGTAGTAATAAAGTAATTATAGCCAATGAAGTTATGAAAAAAAATCTTCAACGTTACAAAATAATAAATAAATTACATTATCAGACGATTTTCAGGGAATATTAGTAAAATTTAATAAATTTCCCTGTATATTAAAAAAGGAAGTTGATCCGAAAACAATTATTGTCGTAGACGCGCTACTCTTTGATATTCGTAGCATATCGTAGCTTTGAAGCTACGGCGTAGCACTTCTCTACACAATTACTTGTAGTTTTTGTAGCGCAACTAATACACTATGTAGGTATTTGAATATTGTCAACATTGACTTATTATAATGATTGTCAATATCAAATTAGTCGCAGTAACCAACTTACATCTTATTATCTTAAAATAAAATGTCTTTCTGTCATGTTTCGTTTAGTGAAAATGTACGATCCATACGACCATCGAAGCGCCAGGAGTAATGCGGTTGTATTACCTCCATCTCGCATTTATTATTATTATTATATGTAGGTATATTCATTATTGTATACTACATAACACAGGATTTCATAATTAAGTTATATTAATGTTTAACAATGGTAACAAAAGGCGGTCTTATCGCCGTAGCGATCTCTTCCAGACAGCCTTCTTTGCGTCGCGCAGTCGGCTAAAAATATAATATGAGTCAAACACGTAACCATTATCAACTTCAAAAAGATATTAATAAGTAAAATAATTCCAATTTTAAATATTACATTGGAGCTTAGTAACGAGAAAGTACAATAACGCCTCTAGATTATAACACTTAAGAAATTGTAATAAAGGGCGTGACTACACCGTCGGCACCTGTTGCCGCGGATACTTTGCTCCCTATGTAGGGTTACCATATTAACATTTAAAAATCCGGACATTTTTAAAACCTCCGGATAGTTTAGAGACGAATTATTTTGCAATTTTTTTATGCCAAGAGCCGATAATGCAAGGGTGGGTCTGTCAGCCATGTAGATCAGACACAATCATAACACAGAGAAAGCACACTCTTAAGCTCTCAACCAGAACTCGACAATTGGATTATGGTCAATATTCTAGGCCACCTCAATACGGCCAGTTATCGTTTAAATTAAATAGGTACATTTGAGTTAGACGTTACAACTCAATTGTTTTTCATATGTCACTGACTAATTTATTGTTAGTTTTTATTCACTTTTTACTAACCAGATAGATCAAAATGCTGAACAAATTCAAAAGACGGCCGTAACGCCGAACATGTCCGGAAAATTCCAGTCATCTGGTAACCCTACTTGTACATAATCTTAGAAATTACTGCCACAGCTCCGCAGCTACTTAGAATAATTAATGATATTTTATAATTTGAATACTTCGGCCAAATAATTAATTAGTAAAGTTTTTGTAAAAGTAGCCATGATCTCAGCCCGTTGCTGTCCCCCTGCTGGGCGCGGTTCTCCTCCCTAAATGTGGGTACAGACCATGGTCCACCACGCTGGCCAAGTGTGCATCGACAATTGACAAACAGCACATTATGGAGAACAGTACATACTAATAAAATAAGAAGTCTGGTGTACGTTTCCCCGCAATGTTTTACTTTACTAATTTTAATACGCACGTGACTGAAGTTGAAAGTGCGTGCTGGATTCGAACCTGGATCCCTCCCTACGGATGTTATCTCCCGATCAAACAAAACAAATAAATGACGGTGACTATACTATACTAACCATCTATGGCCTACACAAGTTTCTCAGCCAACTTACTATATACACTTAAGTACTATATAATAGTGGTCTGTGATACAGGTATACTGCAAACTGCAGTCGTTGAAAGGGGGCGTCTCTCAACGGGGGAGACCTTATGCCCCTTCATAACTCATTTACTTAACGTTGTTACAATGTGAAACAGGCGCGCACGAGGGGGTGCACTGAAAATTACGATCTCATTATTGCAAGTTATGCTCGAAGAGAACAGCAGAATGTTCACAACCGTATTATTATTGAAATTTGTTTCACATTTTATTTTACTGGTTATAAAATATAAAACTTTATGAAATTTAACTAAGGTCAAAGCTGTTCCGTATTATATTTATGCATATTAAAATAAAACTATTACCTATTGATTTCTAGACATGGAGGATATTTGAGAGAAGCTATAACAATGAATTTTAGATTTTTTGTCTGTGAGTTGGTTTGTCTGTCTATTGTGCTGTTCACGCTTATATTAAAATCAGCTTAATCGATTTGGATACGTTTATAGGAAGCTTGGAGTAACATTTAGTGTTTGGTTTATTTCAATGACGGATTGTTTGTTACCGGCTCGTGGGTGTTTGTGATGTCTTTTGTACATGTCACGCTATACATGGAATTTACTGAATGAGCGTTTTTTTTTATTTACAAATAAGTGTCAAATTCTTTTTTTGTGCGTTGTCCATAGCTCCTACATTTTTTTTTATTGATTTAAGGCAGCAAACGAGCATGCAGCACCACCTTCCGCTGCCGCCCATGACAACTGTGACCAACTTAGAACAAGACTCATATGGGGACTGGGATCATCTACATCATAGAATCTACATATATAGATCTATATCATAGAAAATCCTAGCGCTAGGCTATAGGTACTAAGCGTGCAACTTTAATTACTTTCATTAAATTGATTTGATTACTGTTGCTTTTCCTAACGTTAAGGATACATTTCCAAAAGCGAAGTGTGGAAAAGTTTACTAGTTAAGTAAAAAACATAAACGAACCGAAACATAAAAATAAAATTCTTCACCTTTCACACTTCGTCCCCTTCGCAAAGGTTGTCTGAGAAAAATTTCTTTGTAGTCATAAGATCACATTTTACGTTAAGAAAATTTTTACGTTATAACTTGAACACACAGTTTGTTCAACTTATAATACACAAACAATGTCTTTGGGTGACGGCAGGCAGCGTTCACTTGTTTGTTTGGACACGATGAGAATGTTTAAATTGAAAGGAAGACGATGTCAGTTAAGAAAAACTCTGAACTGAAACAACGTAACCGTATCGGATTTAAGCTCGTTTGATTTGGCTTGAAAAGTACTCTAGTCTCTAGTCGGAGGTGATATTCAGGGTCTGATGATGAAGCCAAAAGGGGGCTAAACGCGGCTATATGTATAGAAGCGTGTGTAACGGAAGAATTGTATACCTCTACGAAAGGAACAACGAGGAACATGGATCAGCTGGAATTTATGAGATGAGATGTAGTTAGGTGAGGTGTATACCTAGCTGGTGAGACGAGATGTGGAGTGATGTGGTCCGGTAAGGAGAGAGGAGAGGTGAGATATGATGAGGAGCCTTTCAAATGTTCCTGGCCAGTGGCTTACAACATTTTATTGGCCAGCGAGCAAATTATCTTCGAGAATAGACTCAATATTGTCACTGAACAAAGTGATTTAGAAGATGGTGTACAGTAGGTACACACCATGTACGAGCAATGATATTATACATTCTTTTTACTTATAATGTCATTGTGTACGAGTATGTATTTAATTTCACGATATGTAAGTAATGTTTCGTCATGAATAGGAGTCACTGTTAGTATAAAATACGGTACCGCCTACCACTGATAAAACCAAACTATCTCAAAAGCTACGTAGGTGTTAAGACAAGAAAATAGATACATAATACATAGGTATATATTTAATCCTACATTTAAGTATCTCAGACCCTTTTATACCTACCTAAATTAATTTTACAATAATAAGCGGGTACTTAGGCTCGTACTCGTAAGTGTATACATCTCAAGCCTACAGTCTGTTCAATAACTTAATGCGGGTCGCCGTGGTTTGACTAATACACTCGGCTTATCCCAACTTGATGGGTCTCCGTCGTGTCTATGAAAGTGGGCATATTTTATGACTAATTGAGGACTCTTGTCGAATTTCTTAAGTTAAGTTTTAACGAACTATAGTCACCATCATTGACCTTTTTCAGCGGGAGTTTTGAGAGTATCTATAGGCATTTACTTGGCTTTTTGTCCATATGATGGCTACTGAACATCTTAGAATATTCTTGTTTAAAGGCGTTGGTTTACACTTACGTCATATTGATACTCAACTGTACCTAACTTATTCAGTGGGAATAACTCTTAATGGCTTCAACCCATTAACGGCTCACTACAGGGAACTGGCCTCTCTAATCTAAATAAGTAAGGTCTAAAGGATAATAATTAATGAGGACTAGACTAAATCACACTCCACTACTCCACTTCGCTACTCCATTGCGGATTGGTGAAGGTTTATTGGCCAATCTATGTGTAGAAAATTTTGTTACCACTCGATGGCCTCAACGACGATTTTCTATTCTTTATTATATCATTATACTATCCGCTAATAGTTTTATTGAAGGACCCAACAACTGCTATATTATAATATAAATAGAATTTACTGACTCTCAATCATGGTGATCCTACCCCACGTAGACAGGTACTCACCTATAGCTACGATCGCCTACGCAACAAACTAAGCCGCAGTAACTTGGAAATCCTCCCCAATATGCTAATTCTGATTTGACGCCGTAAGTCTACAGTGCGTACACTACAATGTTATTGTTACAAAGCCTTGGGTTACAATAAGCCGCGCGAGTTCGGAAACCAATTCGACTATCCTGTGATCTGCATGTTAATTCTGTAATCTCACTCACAGCTGATTGGCGATGAAATAACAACAATATTGAATATAATTGAATATAATATACTGGATCCGGAATACATGACAGTATTCCGGATCCAGTAAAAAATCCCACACACAACGGAAATACTGACCCATTAAAACGGATCCTGTAAAACGGACGTTCTATGTGTACGGGCCCTTAGCCTTATCCATTCTACCATCGATCGATGCCGTCGATCGACCATCGATCGATTAGTCTAGTAACACTCTTAAGGTCGACACCATCCGTCGGGCTATGAGCGCGAATATTCGTTTATTAGAAGTCAAAGGGTAGTAAAATTCTGCTAAAATAAAACAACAGCATAGTAAAAAACAATTACATTTATAAAATAATATTTACAGGTCTTAATATTAATTTCACTTGCACTTCAATAGATACCACATACATAGATATTGCATAGTCCTACACAATATTCACAATTTCTCAGTCGTAGTATTCTAAGCTTAACCCCTCGAGTGTAGTTGTCCCCTCCGTCGGGGCAAAAAATTTTCTAGGCCAACGTGAAGTGCACCCCCTACGGAGGGGCAAACTAAATACAATCGTATTGAAGGACGATTATTGTCTATTTCATAATATTTTGATCTCATTGGTTGGATTCAAATTGAACCTACGTTCATTAGCTACGAAATACCGACTGTGATTGGCTGCAAAGTCGAATGATAAACAGAAAAATATTTATTTGAAAGTTGTACAGTACGGTCGCTACGCTCGTTTCGCGTCATTTGAGTTCGCAACATTTTATAAAATTGTTTTCGAGAAGGAAACGGTGAATTAACTGATGAGATTTTTACTTATTATTACTGGAAAAGTTGTGCAGATTACGTGTAAAGTGCTAGTTTTGTGAATGGTGATAAAAAAGTTGGTGAAAAAAGTAAATAACTTTTGAACAACATAGTTACAGTGTCGTTGAAGTCGACAAGCTGTGTAAATTTTCATATAAATATAGGTACAGCAAGTTTGGTTTTATAGTATTACACATTCTTAGCTAATTAATCTAGCAACATATTGATTATAATATTTACCACAAAATTGACCAAAAATAAAATAACTTCGGCCGCTAAGCGGCTCGCTAAAAATATGCCGGTATTGGCACCGTTTTCGTGTTAGTTTTTTAACTTCTTTTACCGTGTAATTACTGTGTTTCCAAATGAAATAATGTATTATATCGATGCGTAAATATGTATACTAAGTAGTGATAGTGTTAGTTTTGATTAATGTGCATTGTGAGTTAGTGAAATGTGGAAAAATGTGTCTCCATTGTGTTTGAAAATTTCGAAGTTGAAAAGAAATTGAATAATTTCTTACGCAGGTAAGTTTTTTTGCTTTAATTTAATAGTTTTAGATGTTAGGCAATTTCGTTGTGATAACAATGATGTATAATTTATGTGATATAATTATAACATAATCCCATACAATTCATTTTTACGATGACCTAGCGACAAGATCGCGCGAGTTACGAATAGGCGTGACACGTTGGCCATGTTTTACATTCGGGGGTCTCGGCACTCCAGGGGTTAATCTAGATTTATTGTACTTAAAACTGAAATTTTAATAAAAAGTTTGAGCAAATAGGTACTGGTCATTTCAAAATACCAAAACAACATCTCATATACACTTTATATATTTCTCAAATCATTTAAACTCTAATTTATAAAATTTTATTTACAGAATTATTTTTCATTAAAATTTCAGTTTCCTTTGTAAATTTTGGGTCAAATTTTGGAACATTTTAAAGACATTGTAATAGCTAAAATACAAATTTTTAGACTATTTTGGTACGGTTTCATACAAATAAGATGCTGTAACAACTTTTCAGTATTATGTGTATTCAGTATTCAGTGTTATGTATAATTTCAGTCTATGTACCGGCAGTATAATGTATTATACGCCGCGGACACCGGAAGTTGCCAGATACGGCTCATACTTAACGACATAGAAGGGCCGGCGTGGAATCTTGGTTCAAGCGACGTTGAACTTTATGTCTATAACTTAAGGTGCAAAATGGCAATCGAAATTGAACGGCACCGATTTTAAAGTCATGCGATTCAGAAATGTAAATTATTGCTCATTGGTCACTACAATACGTATTAGGTATTCAAAGTATTTTAAAATACTACTATAACAATTATGATAAAAATGACAATTATGACGTACAAAACCAAATAAATTAATTTCCAATAAATCTTAAGGAAACCGATTAATTAACATTCTGTCGAAAAAGTATACAATGTGTGTTGTGTGTGTGTGTGTGTGTGTGTGTGTGTGTGTGTGTGTGTGTGTGTGTGTGTGTGTGTGTGTGTGTGTGTCTAAGTGTGTGTATCTATGAATACTTGACCGACTTTCCACAGGTCGATCGAACGAATCTAAACTTAGATTTAAATTGGTTGGCTTCACCAGGCTCCGAACACTAGTCTATTCCATCACTAAAGTCGCAAGCTCAGCACTATAACCATCTCTTTTCCGCGCACTCACTCACTTATCCTAATTAACAATTAATTTCCTTCACTAAAGTTCACAGCACTGCTGAATTCACATGAATAAAGAAAGTACATAGAGAGCAAACTTCATACAAATGTATCTTTGAGTCGCATTGATTATATAATTATTTATTTGAGGCTACCGATTAATGTTTTTTTATTTTATTTTAAGACAGTTTTATTAAGCCTTTTGTTACCGTCTGTGCTTAGCACGAAATAAATCATGTCTGTCTTTCTTTCTTAATGACCTGTCTGAAATAATCATTATTGCCTAAACAGTGCTATTACTATGCTTCAGTGTACAGGTTTAAAGGACATGTAATGTATCGACTAGGGTTTGGGGCCCGGGACTTTTCGTAATTTTAATTGTCTCGAGCCCCGGGACTTAACTTTTATCGTTAATTGAATTAAAATCCTTTATTTGTGTATCACAGCTAGCCCCAAACAATATAATGATGCAATCACAGACATATAAAACCACTAGACCTCATCAACGCGTCATGCCAACGGGTAAACTAACGAATATTTGTATGAAGTTCGGCCTCTGCATGTTACCTTTACTCGTGCGAGTCAGCAGTGTGTCACATGCCTCATACGCCGGGCATGAGGCCTGGTTTCCGGCCAGGCCAGGCCTCTTTCGCATACTTCTTCTTCTTAGGCTCGCTAGACGGACCCGCCTCTTCTGCGGCTGTGGAAATAAAATAATATTATCTATAGGTTATTTATGTGTCTAACACTATTCTTAAATTCACTTGTCGGCAAAATGTCACTCATAAATCATGGCTCATGCGTCGGCTATGTACGTAAAAAGTATAATGAGTACGTAAAATATATCCATATTTTACGTTCTTTATTATCTGAAATAAATATATTATGAAAAAAGATAATACATAAAATATATCCATATTTTACGTTCTTTATTATCTGAAATAAATATATTATGAAAAAAGATAATACGTAAAATATATCCATATTTTACGTTCTTTATTATCTGAAATAAATATATTATAAAAAAAGATAATACGTAAAATATATCCATATTTTACGTTCTTTATTATCTGAAATAAATATATTATGAAAAAAAAGATAATATTGTGTAATAAGTATACACATACCAGCATTCGGTAGGGGTGGGTGTATACTGAGGTGCGGCTCTGGACCTTCCAATTCCACGTCTGGAGCTGGATTCGGTAGTGACAATCCTAGCCTGCGCATAACATAAATAAAATTACAATCTATATTATACATATATCTCTAAATTAAAACTGTATCTGATCCAAATCTGAAATTATTTGAAAAATCTCACGTGCGTTTAAGGGCAGAGATGCCAAAATCGTAAAATGCCAAAATCACCTCACGTAATTATTGGATGCCCCCTTATTGTTCTTAAATCATCATCATCACAACCCATAACTGTCCCACTGCTGTGCACGGGTCTCCTCTCAATATGTGAGGGGTACAGGCCACAGTCCACCACGCTGGCCAAGTGCGCATTAGCGGACTTCACACACCTTTGAGAACATTATGGAGAACTATCAGGTGTGCCGGTTTCCTCACGATGTTTTCCTTCACCGAAGCAAGTGATAATTAAATTCTAATACGCATATCATTTTTATTTTAAATGAAAATTAGAGGTGCGTGCCGGGGTTTGAACCCGGACCCCCCGGTTCGGGAGTCCGACGTTTAACCACTCCGCCATCACTGCTTTTTGTTCTTAAATAATCGGTATTTATGTTTTTAATAGTTTCCACTCATACCATCGACCACAAGGAACCATTATTCGGGATTGTTTACTAAACTCACCTAGCCCCGATGATGCTAAGATGCGAGCTGGGCGCCGGCAGGTCCGAGTACAAGTTGGTCGAGCGGGATATCTCTTGCAGACGCAGCGAATGGTGGTGGTGGTCTGGTAAACAGTCAACGTTATTTACGACAAAACATTTTCCAATTCAAATAAAGAATCAAGTAGTGGGTCCACTAGTTGATTCTTCATTTGAATTTTAATATTTGAATAATAATTGTATAGATAATAATTGTATGTTATATACAAGGTGATTTTTAAATCACTTGCTATACTCGAGGACATGAAAGAACATGTTCATAGGTAATGATTAAAAATATAAAGTCAAAATTCTACACGATAATTATTTCGAAAATAGCAATCAAGTTTATCTAAAAATACGCGGAATGTATGGCGAACAGCTGTGTAGGTATTAAACCGGCCCGCCGGCGGCGGTTCAGCGGCTGGGTTAATGACCTTGTTTATACCGCGCGGTCGAGTATGTCTACATTATCGGTTTGTAATGGTAATTACGTCAAAATTTAAGCACCCTTTTTAATTAGATATTTGGAATCTAATACTGAGTACCCCCTATTAATATTCTAACTGAGAGAGATATTCTAACCGAGAAAATATATTGAATTCAATCCAAACCTGGATAATTTTAATGAAAAATTTATGTTTAGAGTAGGATTTCTTAATATACAGGCATTAAATTCTTATAACAATGAATATTGTAGCAACAATGACTTACTCTCATCCGGTCCCTGCAACTTCAACTTCTTGGGAGTGTTACTAGCATTCGGAACGATCGTTGACTTGACAAGATTCCTGAACCGTCCCACCGTAGGGTCAATATCTTCAGGGTTGATGATGTCCACCTCCTCGTTGAAGGAGACATTCCGCTTCTGTTTCTTGGCGACTCCGCCGGGCATGGACGCCGACCGTTTTGTACCTGTCGGAGGCTGAAAGCATGTCATGTTTATAGCATAAACCGACAGACATTACTTTTTTAACTAGTCTTTAAACCTTAAAACTGCAATTGGTCTATATCTGTATGTGAGATAATTAAGAAAAAAATATGTTAGGGGTCCTTATAGGGAATTTTTATTTTTGTTTTTGTCTCTGAGTTTGTACGCACGTTTGACGACCCGGATGGCGCAATGGTTAACACGCCGGATCGCCGTTCCGAGGGTCCTGGGTTCGATTCCCAGCGAGGCGGAAATTTGAATGATGAATTTAAATTTCCGTTCTTGGTCTGGGTGTGTGTGTTCTTGTCTTGTGTGTTGTGCATGGCACCCACGACACAGGGGGTATCCTAGTGTGGGGCTATGAGTGTGTAGCGTTATAAAACAAAGCGTTATAAATAAAATAAAACATCACGCAAACTACTGAATGAAATTTAATGTGATTTCACATTCCTATTGCTGGAGGTGTAACTAAAAATTGGCGCATGTTTCTTCTTAAAACTGAGATATTAACAATAGTAATAGGTAATAAACATTTGCCAACGTAAGAAACAACTTTCAAGCAGCGAAGTGACAATATATTTCGATATAGGGGTCGTAGCTAGCCAGTCGGGTCAAATGACCTACCTCTGTGCATTTTTCTTTTTATTCCTTCTTTCTTGCCCGACAACGCAACAAACATGTGTTGACGAAACAAAGGTCATAGACCATGACCACTTGCCATCACTGGCCCTTCTGCTAATTTGTCGGCTGTTAAAATAATTGAAATGCTTACCTTCATGACGTCACTTCCATCATCTGTTGAAATACCTAACATTGAAATTCTTCTGTTATGGGCAGTGTTGAATTCTGTTAAATTCTGAAAACAAAACAGAATAATCTGTTATATGTGAAGACAAAACTTTGTACCCCTTTAAGGACAATGTGAGATTTGACATATTTAAAGTTTACATAATTATAAAAGCGCAGTAAATAAAATCTTATCTAAATGTATAATGTGTTACAAATAACTGAAAATAATATATTAATTAGTTTCAATGTGAAATAACACTTAGACAAATTGAATTACGGTAGAATTTCGCCTGCAGAACATTATTGTATACTAGAATTTGTGATAGCAAAAGGAAAGGTCAGAACTAGTCTAATCTCTCACATCTAACTCTGTTTGCGTTTCTGGAAGACCAAGCAGAGCTCCCTCCATCTCCGTGTTGGGAAGGTCTTCCATTATACCCCGGGCATTTCCTGTGGGTCGCTCTCTGCAATAACAAAAAAATAAATATGATAAAATATAAATAAGTTATTTCAGGCTATTTAGGCCCACAATATCAGTTTTAGTGATTTAGAACATAATCACTTACGCACTAAGTTAGATTTTAATTGAAAATTGAATATTGGAAATTGAATAAAATTTTAATAGTAATTATAATCATATTGAATCACAAAACATCATTTTCCAAATATTAATAGTAGTCTAGCTGTGGTCCCTTCTTTGACTCTGTCATGAAAATAATTATAATCATTTCTATAATGCAATGAGTTGCAATTGAGTCGAAATATCGGTATAAATAATAAAAATCGTGAGTACCTATTACGAATAAAATACTGCTAATTAATTTTTTTACTGATCTTAATAACCTCCAAAATGTTAAAACACCGAACCAAAAATTGTTTTTACTCTACAAATTAAGCCTTATTATAGTTGTTTAATTAATATACATAATACAGTTGTATATACAACTTTTACCTTATGATGTAGTTCCTAGTTGATGCACCAAAATGAAATGTGGAGTCAATTGGTAACTGCGTTGGCTTATTTGATTCTAATCTCATTTGACCAATGTATGTTCCATGTGCTGTAAGTAACGGTATTTGTGATTAGATTTTTTGCATATAGGTATTAATTATAGTTTGGTAGTTAGTAATATTTAAAAAAAGTTTACATTATTAAACATATGTGAAGTTATTTCATTTATTTTACTAAAAGTGAAAAAGTATATTTGTTATAGTTTGAAGGTTGGCAAATTCCAGTTGATTACTATAATTTTTTTTAAAACTATGTGCACAAATTTATCGTCAACAGAATCAACGCATATAAGCACATGCCAAACTACAATAATTGAAAAATGTAAAATTAATATCAACTTAATTACACAACAATCAATTACTCACTTCGAAAAAGAAAGAGTAGAAAAAAGAAAGACTTAATTGACATAGGTAACTTGATACAATAAGTTTGAACTATTAAACCACTAATGCAAAATGTAATTACAGCCCAGCTGATACGAATAGCAAATTATCACCGCATCATTATCATCGCAACCCATAACTGCTCTCCTATGTAATCGGCACTGGTCCCCTCTCACAATGTGAGGGACACATGCCATATCTCCACGACGCTGGCCAAGTGCGGAGTGGGGACTCTACACACCTTTGACAATATTATGGAGAGGTTCTCAGGTTTCCTCACGATGACTTCCGTTACTGAAGCATGTGATAATTTTTGAAAATGAATTGTTCATGCAGGATTCACACAAAGGCACTCCTATTCAGGATTCCAACGTTCAAAACCACTTGGGTATCCCTGCTGTGGATATGTTATTAATGCATACCTTGAGCAATTATAACATTAATGATACTCACTACTTCCCAAATCAACCAGGAATGCTCTATTCAAATTTTTATGATAAACAAAAGCTGCATGCACCCTAGAACAGCTTGCATGGTCTATACAAAAGTCGTTCATTTGAGGGTTACGTCCAAAGAGATAACATTTCTTTTCATCAATCATCAACTTCTGTATCAGTTTATCCCCCTTTAATACATCCAAATGGAGGCCTGTTGGGGGTTTGCCGGCCCTGGAATACAAATTTATTTTGCAAATTGAAGAAAAGAAGTAAATAATATGGACAGGTACAATGTTAACGAATTAGTTAAATAACAGACAAAGAACAAGGTTCATTTTTTGTTCTTATCTATTTTGTTCCTATTTTTTTCTTTCAGAATGTATGTAAAAACTAAAAACATTAAACCAATGTTACTTATACATTTAATCTATAAAGCAATAACAATGCAATAAACAATATCATTAAGATGTCATACAGACAATTCATTAGCAGACACAGACTGG
Organism: Ochlodes sylvanus; assembly: GCA_905404295.2. Taxonomy (NCBI): domain Eukaryota; kingdom Metazoa; phylum Arthropoda; class Insecta; order Lepidoptera; family Hesperiidae; genus Ochlodes; species Ochlodes sylvanus. The sequence goes on from FR990149.1 coordinate 5,407,462, forward strand.
TTGCAAAAGTTATTTCATACAATGCCTCTTTTGTAATATTGTATCTCAGCACTTTCTAAACCCCATTTCATATACCCCATATTTAAGACGGAGTTAATAATATTGGATGCATAGCATTTTATCTTAATTATTATAATCAAGGCATTTGCAAAGATCATAACCGTGGGTTGCTTTACTCTCATGGATATAATATTGTATTTTTTACATTGATACACTATAACAACTTACTATAATTACTTAATAAAATACCTCTTCTGTTATTTTAATAAAACAAGGCCCTAGGCAATATGTCACATTTTACATCAAAGTAACTACAATCTGTCACAAAATTTCTTCTTCAGAAACGTTTTACTGAATTTGAATAGTATTGTCAGTAAATAATCAGCAGTACTTTTTAAAAATATTGTGTTTTTGGACGATACCAGCCAGTGTTTATATTTCATGCAGACAGATATTAAAAGCAGCAGTCACCAGACTCACCAGTCTAGACAGCGGTTGATAAAATCTGTACTGTTATGTACGCCTGGACGTTGCTGACTATGAAAGTTTACTATTTTTGATAAATATGTCGGTAAAATTATCGAAATTAAGTTATTTTCATGATTAAATATACATTTCAACTAACGTACACGACAATCACTTTTAATTTGTATTTATTTCAGGAATGGCGGCATGGGTTATGATCTGTTACGACATTTGATACTCACCAGTTAGGAACTTCGTAATGGTTCGCCATTTTGATAATATAGCTGTATTACTTGTTACCTTTGTCACAAAGGAAAACGTTTCACATTTTCAGCAGTAAATCCATTTAATTTATGTTAACCAAAACTAGCACCACGGCATAACTTTCCGATACCGCTTCATTTATTTCACTTCGATTGCTTGACTTGACGTTGACGTTGTCATGTCATTGACAAATCTGACGCAGGACGGCAGGACTATCATTTGTCATTAGTGTAGTAATGTCAAACCTGTCTTTTTTTTTAATGTACTTCAACATAACATAATATAAAGCCAAAGTGCCAAATTAAATTACAGTGAAGCAAAAATAAAAAAATTATACCTACTGTAAATAAATAATAGGTAGGTAGTTAGGTGTGCCTTTTCCTTTAAAAAAGTTCCTTGTTGTTTACAGGCGTTCTATAAGATGAATCTAGACAAGAAGAGCTAACAGTTAGCAAACGGAGATAAGAAGACTTGCTTTATATCGTAACGATGATGATTAGAAACTGCTCCTTTGATTTTGAATGTCAATCATTTGATGTTCGTCCAGTCGTTTAGAAGTGATTCTAAAGCGGTACGAAGTTTGCCGGGCCAGCTAGTCTTACAATATAAAAATTAGGAAATGAGAGTTGTATAAGGAAAATCATTTACATAACTCATGAGAATGGAAAGTATTTAATATATTATTTCAAAACAATACATTCTTCGATCAGACAGACTTAAACGAGACATACTGAAGAATTTATCGTAAAATAACAAAGTAAAATTGACAAAGCAAAGTTGTTTGCAAAATTTGCCATAAAAAAGGACAAAAAATATTGGTACTATCGAGCTTTCGCTGTTTTTTTTTTTGCGCTTCACTTCTATGTAAGCATGATGTAAAAGTGACTTACAAGCGATAACAGTGTATTGTATTATTCTGTATAATACAAATTTTTCTTACATTTTTATACTTAATAATACAAAGAATATTACAAGTAAGAACTTGACATATTACAATGTTAATTAAAAGAGTAAATTATGTTTTATACCTTAAACAAGATTGATAAATTATATAGGATAAAACAATCTCATTTTATTTGACAGTATACTAATATTTTATAGTTATTCTTAATAAATAGTATATTTATACTTGTCCGTGACAACATTGTCATCCAAGAGGCCATTTACATTACGGACTACAAATTAGAATACAGAAGACTTTGTTTAAAATTACTTACATCAAATGTATTAAAAAAGTTAACAGTCTGTCCACCAGAATCAATACCTTATTTTTAGCTCAATAAGAGTCCATTTAAAAAACCAAAGACAAACTGTTACAACACTAAAAAATCACATCACTCAAAACCATCACATAAAGAAAAGAACTTGGTAACCGCTTGCATTCTTCTTCGTTTCGTCCCAAGTCTTGGAATGGTAGGTCCTGACCACTGGTGTCGTCAAAAGAACTGGTGGTAGGAGTGGGCGTGCGTATGTCATATGCGCCGGCGCTTTGCTGGTGCGGTGGCGGGGGGCGTGGACGTGTTCGCGCGCCGGCGTCCCCGACGAGAGCCGCTGTCCTCATCCAGTGATGGCGAATCCCAGGCTGTAATATCAACGTCAATAACCCTGTATTAATAAAATGTTGGCTTCATCCCATTAATGGCCTACTGAGGGTCTCTCCTCATACCTGAGGAGACCTAGAGCATACTCCACCACACTGCTCCAGTGCGTGGTGAAGGAGTTAGTGAACAACCCAAGTGTCGGAATTTTTTAAGGCCCCGAGGCCATCCGACATGGCTTAACGACTGCTACTAAATGGCAACAACCGGGACCGACGGCTTTAGGTGCCCTCCGAAGCACGGAAGCGCCCAAGAAATTTTCCCACTAGCGGTCACCCATCCAACTACTGACCGCGCCCGCTGTTGCTTAACTTTGTCGATCACTTAAGATCGACGCAGGCCATGAGCGCTTCACGCAAGCCGCCGGGCTAGTGTATTAATAAAATGTAATGGCATTGGCAAATGGATACTCCTATTGGATGTACAGTCACGAGCATTAATCACGAGAGTCACGAGAATTAAGTAGTATATAATAATTGATGATGATGACTATGAATTGTTTGACATTTTTGAAATAATTGTAATGAATCAAATGAATGTGTAATGTATTATATTGTAACATGATTATTGGAGTATCCCTATGCCGAATATTGCATGCCAGAAATGGTTAAATACACGACTTATTTAGGTACTACTCTGAACCTGTATTTCTGTATTTAGAGCAAATAAAGAATTTGAATTTGAATTTGAATTTGAATTTGAGCAATAAGAAGTAAGATATTTTAGAAAACGTAACAATGTATATATATTGCTCGTGACTGTACCTAGGCTCTGTACCACTCAGTTTCATCCCATCAGTACTCTTACATAATGGTATGTATGGGAATAAACTGTGCAATATTTCACAAACGTTTTAGTTCCAGCGTCAGAGAGCCAGTGACAATGTAGTCCCAGCTTTCATTTTATTGACAACAAATTTCAACAAAATTCATTTTATTGACCACGACTTTAATAAATTCACTTATAGCTACAATATTATTATTTCAATTTGTACCAAAGATGTGAAATTTAATGTGCTCTTTCCCTTACATCACAGAAGGTTGCCTTAATGCCAACATTCTAAAGAATAAAACAATTTGAATATATCACCTGAAGAGCCAGCTTTAACCTTAGGCTGCCTGTCTTTCTGTGAGGTAGATTTTCTGCCGCTGGAACTTTCCCGCGGTCCCGATGCATTGGAATCTCTTGAATCTCGTCTCCGATCTGCAATACGATACCATACCATGTAGTCTAAGTCAAGTTTGTGTAAATTTTTCATCATTTTTTATTTCATCTTCATCATTCATCATCTTATGTTTATGGTTAATCTTACGGTTAACGGAGGCGCGCGAGTAATAAAGTAAACTCCGTACGAAGTAAATCGTTTATTACGCGTAAGCACAGAAAAGAAGAAGTTTACAGCTACACAAAGAACCACACGAGAATTCACCATAAACAAAAGGAGAGAAGAGTGATAGGCACAAAGAACAGTCAGAGAGCACAAGCACAGATTTAGCAACACGGAATAAGAGTTAGGTCACAGCGTAAGCACTAAGTCAGTACTAGCGAGGTGTAGTTGAGCAATCGAGCGGCACGGGTGTCGTGCGGGACGGACGAAAGCCAACTGTCGGGTCCGTGCGCTCGACTGAGCTGCTGGCTGCGCGGGAGCAGCGACCGGCGACTCGCGCGGCGGTCGAGTGCGTGCGCTAGGGACTCCAGTCCACGGCGCTCCGGGTTCAATCCGTGGAGTGTCAGTGCGCATGTGTGTGTTGTGTGTGGTATGGATATATGCGTGTGTGATGTATATCATAAACACAATATAATACATAAGTTTATCTATGTGTAATTGTGAATGTGTGATATATATACTATTTCCATTTCTTTATTTTCTATTTGACAGCTCCTGTGAAAACTTGAACGAGCGTCTTTTTTACATTATGTATGCATTATTTTATAAAAATATGACCTTTACACACGTACAAGATTATACCTGATTCGGAGAAACTGATAGGGATGGGCTATATCGATAAACGTAACGCGATAACAGACTCGATATTTTTTTACAAAATGTAAGAAACTAAACTACTGCCGGATATTTTTGTACAAATTTATTAACTAATATTAATTCATTACAAGATGTTACACGTATTTATTCTTGATTGATAATGCCAACTACTTTAGGTAAAATTTTCGAAGATGTTGTAAAATGAGTAGGTATAGGTAGGTACTCGACAATGAAACGAAATAATTATAACGACAGGTAATCTTTGTTTATTTATTTTAATCAAAATCTGATGAATTGAATATAATAAATATATGCGATCGATATCATTACTTATTTGGTCACAACACTACTACAGAACTGTCATCGAGAAAATAAAGAAATGGAAATAGTTTATTAAACTACATATACATAGTGCGTGTGTGGGACGGAGTTTCCCACATGTTCATCATTCAACCTCTGTTGTGTATGTGTTATCATTCATTGTTTCTCAAATGTGACAAACGTTCATACACTAAGTCCATTATATACATATATTTTTTTTTACATAAGATAAGTCAGTGCTTGACAACAATCCCACCTGATGGTAAGTAGCGATGAAGTCGTGGATGTTGGACGCACAAACATATTAAAAGGCTATTCACTCTCCTCTTGAAGACTCCCACATTATACGCAGGTGGGAACACCGAAAATAAAAAAAAAAATGTATTTACCATAATCTTTCTCAGATTTGATGCTTGGTGTGTCAGTAGAAGCATGTGAGCTGCCACTCTCTTTACGTGCCTTCGTAGCAAGTGCGCTTATACTGTCTTTTCTACCTGCTAAAGTACAATAAATAATTTATGTAAAAGTTATTATCTAACACTTTATTTTTTCTACACCACAAAATAAATATACACATAAAAGAACAGGGAAGAAATACGGAACAAAGAGAGGCCTTATACGTTTAAAGTAATTGGAGCGTATGTTACTTATTGTGCACTTTATGTGAGTAGTCCGTAATAAACTGCTGAGCGTATGGACGTGTCGTGTTTCAATTATCGCCTTCACTACAGTGGCGCAATCGTTAACAATTAAAAGCGTAAAAGTGATTGAATAAGATGCCTGTTGGTAAATCGAGCAAGTTTAATCTAATTTTTCTTCCAGTTACTGTCATGTTGTAATTGGTGCATGATAAAGTTTAATTGTATTGTAAACACTCCTCCTGTGCCGTAGCACCCACACTCGAAAATTGTTAGACATCATTCTTCAGCTTACTGAAACTTTTTTACTTGTGAACTAATTGGAATAAAAATACACAAAGAGTGAAGCTCTTACCACAATACATTGGTGAAAACCGCAGTCATTTAAACTGTTTGTACGATTACATACATACATCTTTGTTTTAAATACTGTTGCATTATTAAAGGCCCCCCAATAATAGTTTTGCTCATAATTATATCTTCCATGTATAGATAGCAAACAGTTACATTTTTATTATACACATTAGAAGATCATCAGACCAACATTTATTAATATTCATAATTTTGATGCAAAATTTTCTTAAAACGTTCTTGTACCAAATATGAAGATAATTAATGTAAACCGTTACCTTTTGGAGTACCATCTTTGGAAGCTGTTCCTCTAGAGTTGCTCCTTGGTGTTGAAGGTTTTGGTGAAGGGCTTCTACCATCTAGAAAACCAATTTTTTAATCTTTTTGTTGATGCTATGAATGCAAATAATAATTTCACGATCCTCAGATGAAGCAGATATTTATAAAACAGATAGAAGTTTGTTTTAGTGTCATGGGTGATAGTGAATACTGCAGGAATATAAGTGTTAGTGTTGTTTATGATATCGATTAAAAAGGAAAAAGAAATAAATGACACTTGTGTCCGACATGGTCTCTAGTGCCAACGTTCATTGATTGTTTTATTACTAATATTTTACTCTGATATAAAATAATAGGTTATGGGCCCAGCAAAGCCAATATTTAGCTAGGAAAAGTTATAATTTTCAGTTTACTCAGTTATTTAGCGTAGTTCGCAAGTGATAAGTCGAAAAAATCATGTCGGCAAATTATTTGGTGAACGTACCGAAGCTAAAAGGGAGAGAAAATTATACGGAATGGTGTTTCGCTGCGGAGAATTTTCTGATCTTGGAGAACATGGAGCATTGCATAAAACCTGTTGCCGGAAAGATTACAGAAGCCGCTGATGATGCGAGGACTAAAGCTAAATTGATTCTCACAATTGACTCGAGTTTGTACGTGCACATAAAGGACGTCAAGACGGCGTTAGAGCTTTGGAATAAGCTAAAAGCCTTATTTGATGACTCCGGTTTTACCAGACGCATAAGTTTATTGAGAAGTCTCATCTCGATTCGTCTCGAAAGCTGTAGTTCTATGACTAGTTATGTGACACAATTAGTGGAGACTGGACAGAAACTAAGCGGAACCGGGTTTCAAATTAGTGACGAGTGGATTGGCTGTTTATTGTTAGCTGGTTTAACAGAGAAATATTCGCCGATGATAATGGCGATTGAGCATTCAGGTATCGCCATTACGACCGACGCCATTAAATCTAAGTTGATGGATTTAGAAGAAAATAGTGTTGACACTAGCGGCGCATTTGCGAGTTTTCGAAAAATGAAAACTGGCAGCAGCGGTCAAGGCGGAATGAAAGACAACCGACAATCTGGACACACGTCAAAGTTTAAGAAAGTACTTCGTTGTTACAAATGTAAACAAACCGGACACTATCGCAATCAGTGCACAAAGTTCGATATGGATTCTTCTAATACCAAATCAAGTGAACATAAACAAACAAATGTGTTCAATGCAGTATTCCTAAACGGCAGTTTTTCGAAGAATGATTGGTATGTTGACTCGGGGGCGAGCGTACACTTAACCACAAATGAGCATTGGATCAAAAATGTGTCGACCGAGCATCCTGTCAAAGAAATTGTTGTTGCAAATGAAGAAAAGCTTACGGTGAAGTGTTCAGGAGATGTACAAATTGTTACGGTTACGAATGACAGTGAATATGACGTGATTGTTGAAGAAGTATTGTGTGTGCCGAAGTTAACCACAAACTTATTGTCTGTCAGTCAGTTAGTCAAAAAAGGTAACCGAGTGTTGTTTACTACCAGTGGCTGTAGTATTTATAATAGAAATGACGAGTTGGTGGCCATAGCATCACTGATAAACGGTGTATACAAGCTGAAAACACAGAAAGTCAGTACCAGCAGAGATATTATGATAATGGAAGAAGTGAAATCTGAAGTGTCTATATCTGTGACAGAAAGCAATGAATGCAATGAAGAGAGCTTTGATTCAGTGGGGGATACATCATCAGTTGAAACAGAGAATACAATAACTGAGAGTAATGTTGACAAGTCTCATGTGACATATATTCCAAGTGAGTATGAAGACGCTGAAACAACTGAATTGGATGAATCAAAGCATGCGAGAAGGAGTGTTAGGTTTAGAAAGAAACCTGAAAGGTATGGATATTCGAACATATGTACTGATAATGGTATGGATGATGCTGGTGATCTGACTCTAGACGAAGCATTGACAGGATCGGAGAAGGAGCAGTGGTTAAATGCGATTAAGGATGAACTAGACAGTTTTCGTGAAAATGATGTGCGGGAACTGGTAGATGCACCAAGTTCAGATACAGTTGTCAAGTACAAGTGGGTTCTTAAAAGGAAATATTGTGGCAATAAAGTAAGATACCGCGCACGGTTATTGACAAAAGGTTTGCCTGGAGCAAAACATTATCAATGTATGAAAACTCTAGGGATCATTAAGAAATAGTTTATTTTGTGGTAGCATTTGTGTTGATTTTGTATTGAAGTTTATTGCTTGTTGTTCTTAGTTTTATCGATATAGTGGGGGTGTTGTTTATGATATCGATTAAAAAGGAAAAAGAAATAAATGACACTTGTGTCCGACATGGTCTCTAGTGCCAACGTTCATTGATTGTTTTATTACTAATATTTTACTCTGATATAAAATAATAGTTAGTGTATAGTATTATTATTAGTTTATTATATTAAGAGGATTTCAATTTATATATTTTTTTATTCAATTCAAAAGATGGAGCCTCTGGCAGGTTCTGATTGTGTTGAACAATACTTTCAACACATGTAGCACCCTGCCCTGCCCCTGCCCCCTCACCCTATCCCTAACCCACAGTTAGTGGCAAGATTCTAAACCGTATCCCAAAACCCTTGACTTCATCTCACCAGACTAGCAGAGCTTACACTAGCCTAATCATTTTTCAAGCTCACAAATGTTAATAAACTGATTTCCACTTAAAAACAAAACACTTTGTTTAATTATTATTTAAAAATTTACCATCACTATCATCAGCCAGTATGGATTCCTTAACCTTCTGTTTAATTAACGCCCCAAATTCACTTTCCGGCAGGGTAAACGGAGTTTCGTGATTAGGAAATGGTATAGGTTCTGTGTCGTCTAACAACGGCATGTCATAAAGAGTATCAAGATGCTTCCAGATATCTTGAGTCGAAATTTCTTTTGTAATGGAATTAGATAGCTTGTCCCAAATGCAGACCATATGAAAGTGTTTGTTGATTCCAACCGGTTTGTGGCTACCCATCGCGTAAAACAATTGAATCTCCATGTCCACATCCCATTCAACTGTATCTCCCGGCTTCGGCTCAGATTCTTCCTCACTGGAAACCATTTTGGCGGTAACAAACAAATACACAATCGTCACAATCACTATTTGTAGTTCGAGAACTAACAAAAGTAACAAAATATGAAAATACGTCTTTTATTTTCAGTACCAAGTTTTACAAACAGCAACGGGCAACGGCAAAGACTCACTGTCAGTGTCAGAACTGTCAGAGTGTCAGACCAACCAAAGACTGGCAAAAAGAGCAACGATTAAAGAAAAGAGAGGATAGGCCCTAATTTGCATTATATAATTTTTCATTCTACAAATATCATGCAAACATGGCCCACAATACCAAAAATATATCTGTATCATTTTCACACGTCACAATTTGCGTTTGAAGACAAAGTACAATATATGTCGCACGTTTCATTAAACTGGTAACATTTTTAGTAATATCGCCCAAGATCCGCCTTGAAGCACGAGTCGAATAAAAAAATGGCGTTTTTTATTCGACTGACAGCTGTTGGTCTGTCAACTGTCATGTCATGTCATGTGTTGCATAAGGTCGCGCATATTAGGCTAATATATAAGGTATATAAGCCTAATATGCGCGATTTAATAATCACACAAAAGTGTAACTACCAACAAAAAACTGCATTTTATTTTAATTTACCGCCGTGAAGTTTCCCTCAATTAATATTTTAATAGAATTTGCATTCCTTTTTGCGAAACTACTGAACGCAAGAAGCTGAAATTAGGCATTAGTGTTCCTTGGGAAGTGTAGATTGTGTGTGTTTTGTGTAGTGTGTGTGTGTGTGTGCACTAAGAGAGGATTTTGGAAATCCCCCCCCCTCCCTAACGGGATAAAAAGGGGGATAAACTGTTTTTTTGGAAATTGGCGGGCGTAGCCGTGTGGGAATGCTCGTTTAGGAATAAAAGCTCATCAAGTTTATTAGCACTTAACCGATTTCGTCGCTCACTTTAAATGTAACCAGCATTAGAGAATTTAGAGAATTGTAGATGTTGCTGGAATGGATAAAGGCCAGAAAAAAATCTAGAGTGATCATCATCTCAATAAGCGGTGAACGATCCATAAATAAAATAAAATAAAAAGCCTTATAATGGAGAAGGCAAAAGGGTCAAAATATTACTATCAAATACACCTAAAATCCGAGCTTAGGTCATATACATTACATAACTTTTTATTTCACTTCAATACATGCAGTATTTTCGAAGTTATAAAGACGAGAAGTTCAAGCCCTTTTTTGAATTTCCGCGCTTACGCTATGACGTCACGACGTGGCTCGGCCGCAACGCAAGCGCGATACGGCGCAAGTATAGAAAATATGGGTCTATGCAGTTCAAAAATCTATAACTTTCTTATTTCTATAGATACAGACTTGAAATTTTGCATAGATGTAGTAGATAGTATGTGAATTATATATGTTATTTTATTGTTGATAACTAAGGTTTGCTCGCGGCTTTACTTGAGTTTAAATTAACATTTCGGTCAAAAATCCCTATCAACTACGCGCGACTACTGAGTGATGACGTCATCGAGTAGTGACCGCCCGCCTGCGTTTTTAAAAAAACCAACGGCCGTAAGTACGCACTTTGATCGTTAATATCTCAGCCATTTATTGAGATATGGAAAAAGTAAAAACACGGTTTTTCTTGTAATTTTTTATAGATTTATTTGACGTGTAAAAAAAAATTCGTTTGCCTGGTCCATTCTTGCAATGCATACATGACAACAAGGTAAAAAATCATTAATAACAAATTCAATAATAATAGTTATAACATTACATTAAATTTGAATTATTTGTATATAAAACATGAATAAAATGATAGTCAGTTAATCGAATAGTGGGATCATTCGCAGTTCTCCGGGAAAACTTTTCATTGATACCATAGTGTTGCCAACATGGTGTCAGGGTTTCAGGCTAAATAAAATCGACCATCACAGTAGATAATAGATATCAACAAATAAAGCCTGTGCATCCCTAAAAATTGAGGTAAAAAATTAAATAACTTCTATGAAACCGCCACGCTGCGTGAGATAAAAAGATTATCATTTCCGAACCGGAAAAACACGAGACAAAATGTTAATATCGGCGTAAGTTGTTCCTTTTCTTAGGTCACTGTCTTTAATAAAGACCCTATTGGTCTACACTATGGTGACATCTATTTCAGTGACGAGAAAAGGAACTCTATTTACTCTTCTCCGGTTGGCTTTTTTTTGCTTGTCAATGTCAAAGTTGTCAATCTAATGTCTTGTCTTATCACTTTCGTCTTTCACGTCCTTCACTTCACTGTCATAAAATTAAAGTTGTTTTTGCTTTGCGTAATTTTTTTCGCAAATTCTTATCTTTTATAAATTATAATCATATTCGCGTGTTCTTTGATTATATTAGGTTTACTTAATTCTTAAAATGGGTGTGGATGTAGAAACTTTGTCACCGGGAAATGGTTTGTAAAACAATATTTTGCAAAGAATATTTTTTGTATTTTCAATGAAAGTAAGTATCCGAGCCGAGATACCATGTGAGCTTTGTTTACAGGTACAACGTACCCAAAATCTGGCCAAACCGTGGTCGTTCATTATACTGGTACACTTCAAAATGGCAAAAAGTTCGATTCTTCAAGAGATCGTGACCAGCCCTTCAAGTTTACCCTAGGAAAAGGCGATGTGATTAAAGGATGGGACCAAGGATTAGCCAAGGTAATATCGGTTATCTTTCTGAATCCTGATTCCTTTGCAGTAAGCGGTGGAATGAAGTTGGAGCATAGTAGTGGACTCCACGTAGAACCGTTCATAGCCCGGCGGGTAGCGTCGGTTTGAGCGATCGATCTAGTTTAGTACCAACGGGCGCAGTCGGTAGTTGGATGGGTGACTACAAGTGACAAATTATTTCTTGAGCGTTTCTGTGTTGTGTTTCGGAGGGCACATTAAGTCTATCGCTAGGTAACAATAGTAAAGCCATTTTGGAGCCCTTCAGGTGACTTAAACGCAACAGATAGGTTGGCCACTAACTATTCCACCTATCCGCATGGTGCAGCATGGTGGAGTATGTTCTGAGCCTCCTAGGCTATGTCCTGAGCTAGCCAGTTTAGAGGAGATATCCATGCTCAGTAGTGGGCCATTAATGGGTTGAAGCCAAGTGGTGGAATTTTATTCCACTAAGGCCAGCACCTGAACTAAACCTGCTAAAGCATCCTTCAGCAAGCTTATGAAGGGTGTAGAATCAGTTTAATTTCTAAAGCTGATGCAGCATCAGCTTGCAGCTGACTCAGGTGGCCTCTATTAGTACACCTCATATTTGTGGTAGCATGCCCAATTATATAAGCCAAATCAATTTTTGATTTTCTGCTGTTTGTGATGAGATAGCAAAGGACTATGACTATTAAAGTATGGGGAAATGGCTCTAAATTATCAATTATTAATTTAATTATTTAATTTGATCAGCTTAGTAAATAAAATTGATTACCAAGTCACGTAAGTTTTTCAAAGGTAAACCGGGGTTAAAAATATATTTATGTTATTAAGATATTTGCAGTTCAACATACCGTCTCGACATAGATGACAACTTAATTCATTATACTCATGATAACCATGATTTTAAATCTAAATCACGTGCTGCATCAAAATCATATTTCACTTATACCATATTCCTACTTATTATATGTTTATAATAAAATCCCCTGTTCAAAATACTGATTCTAATACTTAGACGACGGAAACTAATAATTATGGTTCTGGAGTTGATCTGAAGTGTGAGAAAATTGCAGGAAAAATAATCATTCTCCTTTGATTTTTATTGTAATTATTGACTGAATGTTAGACATTCTCTGTAAGATATTCCATTACTATTACGAGGGTGACACTGAAAGTTCTTAGAAAATCAAAAACTGAGCAAACTATCAAGTTATTATTTTTATTATATCTTTTCAAAATAGTTTCCATTCACATAAATACATCGCTGCATTCGATAGAACCACCGAGAAAAGCGCTTTGCCCACTCGTCCTTAGGGGTCTCTTCCATGGCCTTCTGGAACGCAGCCACTGCTTCCTTGGCGTCCATGAAATGTTTTCCTCGAAGTTTTTCTTTTATTTTCGGGAATAAATAAAAATTGCAAGGTGCGCGGTCGGGGCTATATGGCGGGTGACCCAGAAATTCCACGTCTGACGACGCCAAATAGTCGATCGTTCGCCCGGCGGTGTGCGAGGAGGCGTTGTCGTGGTGAAGGAGGATCCTACTGCGAGGTCGTTTCTTTCGAACTTTTTCCAAGACAAGTGGCAAACATTTGTTAGTATACCACTCTGCAGTAACTGACTTTTGATTTTCTAAAACAATTGTCGCATAATGACCGGTCCTTCCGAAGAATGAGGCCACGGCCACCATCATTTTTCCTACACTTCGATCTCTCTTCAATTTTGTTGGCAACTCCTCGGAAGGAAACACCCACTGAGCAGATTGTCTTTTGGTTTACGGATCATAGCAATAAATCCAGCTTTGGTCACCCGTAAGTATGTCGAACACAGCTTTTGAGTCACCTCCGTTAAATCTTTGTATCATTTCACGGCACCAATCAACAACACGGAGTTTTTGGACCTCAGTCAAATAATGAGGTATCCACAGGGCACAAAGCTTCCTAACGGCTAAATGTTTGTGGAGGATTTTGTGCACTTGAGTCATACCGATGCCTAAGCTTGTCCGAATCTGCTGATAGGTTACTCTTGGATCAGTCTCTATCATACACCGCACAACACTGATGTTATCTTCAGTCGTCCCCGTAGAAGGCTGTCCCTCACGCAGAGCATCGTTGAGATTGGTGCGACCACGTTTAAACTCATTAAACCAGTTATAAACGGTGGCCCGAAAAGGGGCTTCATCGTGAAAGGCCAATCGAAGTCTGTCATATCATTCTTGTTGACTTAAATGACACCGAAAGTCATAAAAAATCATAGTACGAAAATTTTCTCGCGTCACCCCGGCTTTACACTCCTGCGAGACTGCTAGCCGAGTGCTTCGTACGAGAGTGTACATGGTAGCTCTCGCCTCGCCTCGTGATGTCTCGCCTGCTTTCGCTCCCATGACCGCGGCTTTACACTCCCGCGAGACTGCTAGCCGAGTGCACTCGTACGAGACTTCGAGAGTGTAATGGGTAGCGCTCGCCTCGCCTCGTGATGTCTCGAGCTGTCACGCTCGCTCTCGCCTGCTCTCGCTCCCGTGGCGGTTTTTTGCGCCCGAGTCAAAGGCCATAGATTGCCATAGATTATATTAAATTCCAGCCATAGATTACATTCACTTTGTCTATGCCGATACTACTTCGTTTGGCTTCAACCCATTAATGGCCCACTACTGAGCACGGGTCTCTCCAGTCCTCACACCTGAGGAGGCCTAGAGCATACTCCACCACGCTGCTCCAGTGCGGATTGGTGGAGGACTACTTCGTTTATATTTGCTAAATTATTTCTCCGCAATTAAACATCCATTAGAAATAATATTAGTATAATTTGTTTATAAAATATTGTAAGGAATATTTAGTGCCATATGAATTTAGTTTTCTTAATTAATATAATTCGGGTTGTCTGTAGCACTCTTGAATTATTCTCGGTCTTGTTGGTTTATGATGAATGACTGGAAGGAAATACGAGAATCAATGAGCTATGGGATCTTCAGTCTGTTTTTGCGTGTGCGCGGTATAGGCGTCCCTTGCCTGCAAAAAATTTTTTTTCTTTTAAAATGTTAGGGATGGATAACCCTTATCACTTAGGGGTATGAAAAATAAACTGTAAGAAGTCGATTCTCAGACCTACTGAATATGCATTATAAAATTTCATAAAAATAGGGCAAACCGTTTCGGAGGAGTAAGTAACATTGTGACACGAAATTTTATATATACTTATTGTACAATACACTCTAATCACTTCCAAAACTTGAATATTATTGCGTTAAACCAAATATAAAAAAAAAACATCCTTATCAGTTTGTAAGTGATAGGCCTTAAAGTCACCTACAAGTACACTCAGGTTTTTAGACCATTTTCTCTGATTTCGTTCTGTACTCCAAAATAAAATAATTATCTATCATGTAATTTATTATACTTTCCACTAATCAGCGTGATGGAGTACACTCCACGTATAAAAAGATTCAAACTATATTTCATTAAATTAAAATTAGTATTTTAATTAATAATTAATTTTTTGTCGTGATATGTTTTGACATTATTATGATAATTATCGGCGCATATTGCAAAAGCGGATGCAATTTCTAAGACGTCCATCCTCTCGACGTCCGCAACTGCAACTGAGCCTGAGAGAGTGAGAGAGCCTGACCGCCTGACTGAAGTGTACGAGTGCGCAGCCGAGTACGCTCCCGACTGCGCATGTCTTGGCCGAGGCGCTCGGACGAGACATAGACGAGTGCTCTCGCACGAGAGTGTAGAGGCGCTATTAAATTCATACTGGCGTGACACAGACAAATTTCAGTTTGCCGCCAAATCGTAAAATAAATGACAAATGAAAGAAATTAGTACTCAATAATATTAACAAAGAGTTCTATTTTCAAAATTTAAACTTATTTTTTTATTATATTCTTTAAAAGTGGCCAGTTCTAAAAACTTTCAGTGTAGCCCTCGTATTAGAAGCTAATCAAATATATGAGTCCATCTCCATTCAATGTTTATTCAATCACTAACAAGGTACACTGGTGACTATGTCATAACTGTACATTACTCTCTATTAAAACCAGTACAGATATACATTGTATATGATACAGCTGTAAGTAGTGTAAAATATCACAAAATATACCAACTGTTGCTGTTATCTAAGGCCTATTTGCCTTTATTCTGTATTTTATATGCTTTTAAGCCTGGCATGTTCATTCAGAAAACATCTTAAAATTACATAGTATTTTTGTCATTGTAGTATGTTTAGATGGACAATATACAATTGAACTTCCAACAAGTTAATGTAATTTTTAATTGACTTCAAAATGTTTCTATATTCAACTGTATTTTTTTATGCACAGTCATTACTTATATATGTACCAATTTTAATGATTGTTTTACATTACAGATGTCGGTAGGAGAGAGGGCAAGATTAACTTGTTCACCTGATTTTGCTTATGGATCAAGAGGTCACCCCGGAGTTATTCCACCTAATGCTACCCTCATATTTGACGTGGAACTGTTGAGGGTTGAATAAACTCGTCGCAGGAAATTTTGTCTATATATTTTACCATACTATATTTATCAATTATCACCTTAGTATATTTTAGTCCATTATGTTCCAAGTATTGCATTTCATTTTAACAATATTGGTTTTGATTGTGACTTAGTATAGTATTTACATGTTGACGGGCAAAACTATTATTTAATTATTCATATCATATAAGTCATTAAGACTTATTTGCGTATATTGGTTATGTATTATTTATGTGAATTCTGTTTCATTTCTTCCTTATATATTATCTGTTCTTAGCAAATCATTTCGGCAGGATTTTCCAGTTCTTGAAAAGTATGAAGTATTAGTAAGATAATAATTATACATCCTACAATAATTAAACACCACTATTGTTCTCGATTACATAGTTACATTCGTACTATGGAATGACAAGAAAGAGATGGCTAAATTAAAATACGACAATTAACCTTATCTTACTTATCTTTAACTATAATATTGTCGGTTCCACTTAATAAAAATGTTTAATAATGTTTCTTTATTGTCTATGTTTATAATCTATTAGTGTTAATGTGTTTACCTTTTATTATCATTGCAGATATGCATTATTTAACCTCATGTAATATTTAATTTTATGTTATTCATATTATGTTAGTCTCAAATATGATATTACACTTACAAAAATGCGATGAAATTTTATATATACTCAATGCCTTAATTTAAAAATTTGGGTTACCACATTGATATTACTAATAATCTTGTTATTGTTATCATTGTCATTTAGTATTTTAAAACATTATTGACGTTTCATTAATAGGTTTCACATAGGTGAATTGAATGCATTGTCTAATTTTGTCAATCCATATTCACAATTTTTTGTAAATTAGTAATGCTTGTTGTAGAAACACAAATAAGTGTGTTTATGCATTAGATAATGTTATGTTAAAAGGTGAGAGATAAAATATAATAATGGTAAACCCGTTCATTGTTGATACTCAAACTGTATCTGACCACAACTCGAGTACTATGCTACATACTATCCTTTAATATTATCAGTGGAAGTTACATGGTGACCACACCGGACTGCTGTTTGAACGGTCCTAGGTTTGATTGCTAGCCAGTCTTCTTGTCTTTTTGTGTTGTATAGTTTCACACATAATGCAGGGTTAATTTGGGCAATGAATGGGTTTAATTCATAATAAGTAAATGGATATTGTATCCTGTTTATTATGCTGGTATGGCTATATATTATGTTGGTATGGCTTAATAACAATTGTTTGCATTAGAAGTTGGCATTTATTTTATAAAAATATATAATTAGCACAAATATATATTTATATAAAAAGAACTGATTTACCATGTAAATTATAAGCATAGCTTGCACTATATGTCACTGAATGCAAATATGATTAAAAAATATTCTTAATATTAACATTGATTTATATAACATATTGTTACAGTCTGTTTTTTTTTTAATAATCATAGTAACTAATTAAGTAGTGAGTTGTTGTGCAAGTTAATAATTTAGCTTTTCACCGTTATAAGACCATTGCTAAGTTTTGATCAGTTCAAAATCTCTAGAGATTTCTACAAGATGCTTAATAAACTTCTAGATTTTAGTTCCATGTTGTGTAGACTTCCTATAATTTATTTTAATGTTAAAATAATAAAGTTTTCATGAAAACTAGATTTATTTATCACAACCTCATACAAAATATACACCTTCCCTTGGTATGTGTTACACTTGATACATGTCAATGACTTGATATGCAAAATATGTTTGAAAATTTGAAAAATATACATATTTTCTAAGAATTCATTAAACATCACAACAAGCTACAAAAGAGTGAAATAATCAGGTACCAAATTACATAACATAATTATACTTATTTGCCCAATAACAATAACATTATTTACAAGTAATGGTTTATTAAAAAAAAAATGAAGTGACAGGAAATCATAAATTAAAATAAATAATAGCTCCCTGTGGTACAATACCTAAGGTGCTGGCAAATTAAAACTGACAATAATCAGAGAAAAGATTCCACAATTAAAACCTTCACCCATTATAAAACTTTCTTCTGTAGGTATGTCTACGTTTCTGCATTTCATATAATAAAAAGTTTCTTTAAATTGTTGTAATACACTATGTTAATACTACTATGGATTGTTTTTTTTGGCAGTAACAACCATAATGAAGCATATAAAAATCTTTGCTCTGGTAGTTTTGATTGTAATTAAATTATGGTTTTTATTATATTACTAATTTTATTCAGCTACTTTAAATTATATTAACTGCCAGGAATAAAGTTCATCAAGGGAACAACAGTATTCTTTGTAAATGGAGTGCGGCATAATGCACAGGTTTCCAGTGCCCCGTAGCAGCATTGCATGCAGAAGAAATGGCCGCATTGCAGCACACATGGTTGAATGATCTCCTCTAAGCAAGCTACACAGGACTTACTAGTATCTACTTCGTTAGGTAACTGTGACATTTGTTCCATATGTTTCTTAGCTTGGTACACACTTTGACCACAGGTAATAAAAGCATGAAGAAGGGTTACAATACCAAGCAGCTTTAAGTGTGCATAATATGCTGCTGCCGCAGGTCTAACATGCACATAGTCAATACCAGCAACTGCCTTCCCCAACTGTAATGGCCCTCCATTAATGTAAGCTAGTGCACGGTGAATACTTTCGATTTGGGGCACAATATTGTTCAACGCTTTCAATACAACCAAAATTATGTTCTGAGCTTCTGGTCTTAAGGAAGCATTTTGTATGACCTTTTTTTCACCGTGACGCAACAGTCTCCTAGTAATATTTTCACCAAATGCTGAGAGCAGGATACTTGTCAAACGACTGCAATAGGTTGGTAGTTTGTGGTAACTGTCATCTACTTGGACTATGCCGGAGTACTCTTCACCCAATGTTTGCAAGTCTTTTAGTGTTGTGAATGATTTATACAGGATTGCGGACATTGGCGTTGCTTTTGAAGCGTGATGCGATGGCATTAGTCTGGCGAGCGAACCGGCCAACTGCTTTTCATATAGATCATCTTTTTGCCATGCTCTGAGCACTTCTCCTGGTTGTGCACTGGGCAATGCCATATTTAAGATAAAATTGGCGCTGTAACACTAACTCGTAAAATTCTATATTCACTTGGCTTAAATACTAAAGCTCACTGTCCAAAAAGAAAAATTCTATTTATCTATCTGCTACATAAAGTATCATAAAAGTTTCGAAAGTCGAAAACTCGAAACAATGTTAGTTGTTATCATTGTTATCAAAATAATCAAATTTGACATTTGATTTGAGATAACAAAAATATACAGACTGTTTTGAAGAATATGGAACCACTTTATGTTTACTACTCTGTGGGGGCGTTCCACAGATTCCACTTCCACTAAGTGAAAACATTCCTTTTTCATATAAAATATTACCTACCTACTTCTTAATTATTTATCAAGGTATTCAATAATGGTAATGAACAATATATAGATAGGTACAATACAATATAATAATATGTCTTATGGAATTAGGATTTTGATACTTTATGTTAAGATTTCTCAGCCAATAATCATGGAGAGTTTTGTAAACAACACGATCTGACCAATGATAACCATTATTGACATTCTGCACATAGACCAAACCAATGTGTCAACACTGTCAAATTCAAGAAACAGTTGAAGTTGAAAGTTGAACGAAACTATGCGATGAAACATTTCAATATTTTCAATTTTATTTTTGTACAAATTTGTAACCTTTCTGAGGTATATTTTTGAGTTTATTAGTGAAAGTATTGCAACTTTATATGGTCGATAGCCTTGGCAAAATGGAAGTGGACGGTGCTGAATGTTGGAACGGCAATTCCGATGGAACAAAGTTTGCTAACTTGAAGGCTTTTGTGACCGCAGCGCGAGAATTTGAAGCTACACACAGTGAATCCGCTGTGAATTTAATGACACGTTATTTAGGGGTGAGTTTAGTTCATTCAATGTAATATTAAGTTTAAATTTCTCAAAGGTTTGTATAGATTGTGTGAAGTATACTAAGTAATAAGTAATCACCACTTGGCCAGCGTCGTGGACTAAGGCCTTTATCCCTCAATAAAATTGTGAGAAGAAACTCGAGTCCGGAAGCGGGACGGTTATAGGTTGCGATGAAGATATATTAAGTGTTAATTTGGCGTAGTTAAACATGATTTTCTCATTGCAGTTGGTAGCATCGTCGTGCGATCTTTCTATATTTTCCCCGGGGAGATCTGAGGTGTGTGCGTTCTTCAGCTCTCTATGGCGAGTAATGTGCGACGGCCGCGGCCCTCACTGGGCAGGTGTTGCGGTCTTGGCAAGAGCTGCAATTGAGCCTAGTGCTAGACATGCTCTCACTCACACATACAAGTAAGCCCATGCTGTTGCTAGTTCCAGTATTTTGGGAATATTCAAAACATTCAACATTTAAAGATATTCCATTATAATGACCATGTAGCTTGTTACACTGGCTACTGAATGAGGAATATTGGATTTTACAAATTTAAACATATTCTTTATTTTTGTACATCAGATATAAGCATAATTATACAGTGATATAGACAATTATTGGTATACAAAAGGCAACCTTATCGCGTGGCGATCTCTTCCAGACAACCTTTGGGTAGAGGAAAGAAAATAATACTTAAGAGATAAGGTTATTGGGTTTTATTTCTAGTCAAAGCATAAATTATTGTGACAACCTCATGTTGTTGTGATCCGAATTAATATCAATTCCACCTACTACACAGAGATACCTGGTGGATAAGTGTGTTTACAAGCAATTCAATTCAATTCCTTTAATCCTTCAGTTCCTTCATTCCTTGTTAAAGAAGGAACAACCAATTTTGCATGTACTCTAGAACTTTTCTTTAAATTTCAGGTTCATGCCAATCCTGGCTAGATTATTATCAGACAATATATCAAATGACAAGAAAATAAAGCTTCTTTCGGTTATGCAGGTAAGAAGATTTAAGTTTATTGATATTATACTGCATCATGTGGGATTGTTGTCAAACATTGACTTAGTTTTGTAAAAGCCTTGTGTCGCAGCTGGCATGGACAACACAAATAACACATCACTAACACTCGTGTCCCGACTACAGACATTTATCTGTAACATAAATATCTGACCGGGATCATAATATTGAGAATCTAACACAGGACCCCTCGCTTTGCATACTGCTCCACTACCAACTTGGCTACGGTGTTGTCAAACACTGATTTGAACATTAAATGTTTACAGGACATATCCTATGGAATTAAGATCAGTTGGCAAGAGTCCTACCTTTCGGGTCTGATGAAGCAGCTGACGGAGTGGATCACAAAACCACCAGCAGAGCCTCAACATAGAGCAATTGGACATAAATCACTGACAGTGCTAGTCAATGTGTGTTATGGAAACTTGCCAGCAATATATGCGTTAATGCGGACTGTTGATACAAAGGACTTTGTTGTGCATCTCATAAGTTTGAAGGTAAGGCTGTTATGATGTTTTGAAGAGTTATATCACAAGCTGTAAAACTTACAGTGAATTTTCTGTACAAACTGGTGTCAGCCTTTAGCATTAAAAACGTACATGTTGGACCTTACGAGGTCATGAAAATTGCTGCAAACTTTAGCTATATTACTTAAATCTGTATGGACATTTAAATTGACAGGATACTTGTAGCAAATTGATACCTCTAGAGGGAGTATTAGATCAAGCTTACTATTAAAACACATTGCATTTGAATTAAAACAATATCTCTATGTAGTTCTAATTTCAGTTTTAAAGTTTTGACTTCTGTTTACATTTTCCGTCTTTTTTTCAACTTCTCGTGTTCCAGGAAGGTGGATACGGAGGTGTGGAAGTATGCCGTCTGCTCTTGTGCCTTTCGGGAGCGACTCGGGGCTCCGGAGCGACCAGGCAACCAGACGTACACAGCTACCTGTGTTGTACCATGCGCACATTCAAAATGGCGATCGTGTTAGTATTCTAGTGTGTGTGTGTGCATATTCAAGTTCAAGCGTTTTTGCACCAATTTGAATACCACTAGTCCCGATTATTTTTCCATTGGCAACTCGTCCGTGATGACTTTGGTGTCTGTGAAGTCCAAGGGCAACAGCTGTTATCATCCACCATCCATCATTGTCTGCTTATTGGCTAGTTGGATGAAAAAGAATTCTTTCACACTGCAACAAATCCAAACTCAAAAGTGGAACTGTGGTGGCGCTATTCATGCTTCCTGAAACATTGTTATTTTCTTGTCTTTATTTTCCAATAATAATTGAGTATAATATAACGTTTACAGAGAGCGAGACGCCACCCAGTTACTCCACGCGTATACATTCATCAATGACTTGTGCAACGACGAACATCTTCGCAGTTTTGTCCTCACGTACCCTAACTTTTCTAACGCCTTAAAAGATGCATTGAAGGTAAGATCGCTTGAGACATTAATCTATTTATTTAAATTAAGATGTCAGAAATGACATGAGGACGATTCATTGGGGAATAAATAACTTTGTGCCTAATAAAATAACAACTGCACTTGCATCAGTTGGTACTTGATTATAACACATTCACATTTCAAATTATTTAAAAGAGACTCGGGTTCAACTTCCAGCAGGGACAGACATGTATATGACTGATAAATGTTGCTTGTCATATTTCCATTGTGTACCTGCGACAAAGGGCTTCCTTCATTTGGTTATGTCATATTTATGTATTTATCTATATCAGTAACGGGTACTTACTATTTTCGGAATTCGTAACACACTTTTATCATCACATCACTTTCATTATCATCACCATCGTCACAACCCATAATAGTCCTACTGCTGGGAACGGGTCTCCACTCACAATATGACGGGTAAAATCACTTTATATCATCATAAATACAATACAATGAATATGATAATATTCAGTTATGCAATCTTTGTAAGATTTTTGTTTATTTTAATCCCAGGACATGGATGCTCTCTGCAAAGCAGCCCCGGACGATATGGGGGAACCGGAGACTGCTGTGAGCTGCCTTCAGAATACACTAAAGTTCCTAACTGTGCTTGTAAATTTGGGTAAGGACGTCTTTCAATTAAAATGATTTTGACCTGACCTTGAGACCACTTGTGGTAAACTCTAAAATGCTATGTCATGTCGCATTTTAGAGTTTACCATATGTGTTTAATTGAGCATTCATCCATCCATCCATCAGTCTTCATAAATAAATAATCATAAATATCCTTAAATAGAGCCCCAGATTCCGTATGCAGTAGCTTAGATTTTACTAGTTTAAAAGATATGCTGAGGCGGTTCTTTTTACTCCTCAATAATAAATAAATGATCGTTAAAATACATTCGTACCACTGCACTAAGATTCCCTGTGTCGCCGATGGCATGGATATCTGTCCCAGTAGGGAATTCCCGGGCGAAGCGAGGCGTCCCGGGTTCCATCCGGGACCCCTCGCTTCGCAGACATTGCAACTACCAACCAGGCTAGTGCTTTGGATCGGTTTAGATAAATGTTCAACGTGTATGTTTGTTCAACATCAGATCTGTATTCGCTGCGCTGCCACCACTGCCAGCTGATCTGCGTGTGCATGAAGGCGAGCCGGGTGTGCTTGCCAGAGTCGCTGGAACTGTTTGCGGCCATTGTGATGCAGTACAGGGGTAAGTTGAAATTTTACTATGGTATTTTTCTTAAATATCAAATAAGTTAATGCTTGACTACAATCCCACCTGATGGTAAGTGGCGATGAAGTCCAAGATGTTGAACGTAATAACTTATTCACTCTCCTCACACTCTTATTAAGACTTCCACATCATACATAGGTGGAAACACCGACGCGGTGATTAGGTGAATCGCTATGGCCATAGTCCATACTGCACAATATCTGTGCCCCATTGGTTCTTAATGCGTGAGAGGTAAGTTAAAATTGAAATGCACCAATTTCCATCAATGCCTGTGTACCAATGTCCATCAATGCCCAATTACAGACGAGGGCCGGTTGCCTCAAGAGCTGATATCAGTGATCAGCGACGGTCTGCCCGGCCTGTTGGTCCCACCAGCGCTGGAGCCGGGGAAAGCTGGGCTGCAGTGGGTATGTTCATCCATCCAGTCACACATTTATTGCTTCACTAAATAATTCAAGACATTAATTCAATGATTGTGGTTGCCATGAACATACATTGCAAGCTATAATTGTTTCACAAACACTGATTGATAATTATCATGGGTACGATGACGATGATGATAAAATTATGAATATGAAAAATGACAGGTGTCTAGAGAATTGCAATTTGGTTTAATTTGTTAAGAGACGTTGATAATAGGGTGTTGATATATTGTGATGCTAATTGAAAAGTTGTCTACATTTCAGCTGCACGTAGTGGGCGCTCTGTGCGAGTCGAGCGAAACCCAGGAGAGGGTCCTGCGGGAGGTGACACCGGACTCGTTCGAGGACACGCTCTATAGCGTCCTGCAGTATACCACGCAGGTGTGTGCGTCTTGTATGTAGATGTATGAGTACATATTTTCAGCGTTAAAACCAACGAATGGGCTGGCGTTGCCTACTAGGCCCCAGCCTAGTATTTTTGTATTTTTCGCTGGTTAAAACATTTCGACTGTGTGTGTGTGTGTGTGCGTGTGTATAATACGTACGTGCAAGCGTTTGTGCGCGCGCGTGTATGTGTGTGTGTGCGCGCGCGTGCGTGCGCGTGTGTGTGTGTGTGTGTACTTGAGCGTTTGCGAAGCGTGGTTTCAGTGACTTATGTAAATTGTTTTCTTTAATAACATATTTAATTGTTTTGTTATACCCTTTTAATAGTTGTTTTCACCCATTTAATACTTATATAAAATTGAGTAATACTTGTTAACTATTTCAGAACGGGCCAATGGGTGTGGAGACCTCGCTGCAGGCCGTGGTAACGGGGTGCCGCACGGGGCTGACCCTGGCGCCGCTCTCCAGGGACTGGGAGGCTGCCCTCAACAGACTGTTGGCACACCATCAGGTATTATAGGGTTTCTTTTTATTTTTTAATCCTTTTTCTTCGTAACCTATAACGTATCAATTGGGTTCGGTTCATCTCCTCTCAAAGTTTCTCCCATCAAGTTTGGTTTGTCAGATTTGGGCTTTAAGAACTTTAAGGTCTGTATGTTTCTTTATGGTGTTTTCTTTTGTCGAACCAAGTGATAATGATTTTTGGATAAAAATTAGAAGTGTGTGCAGCATTCGCACTGGGGCTCCCCTGTCCGAGAGTCCAACGTTCAAATAGCTTTCACTTGGCTATCATTTAATTCAATATCAATAATCGAGTGTATGTCAAAATAATTTGTAGGTGCGAAAACTGTTATGCACGGGTCTGACGAGCGGGAACGGCGCCAGACGGAAACAGATTCTTCAGCTAGTCAAACACCACTGCTTCCCGTCCGATCAGATGAACCAGGTAATTGCAATGTACGTAATATATATGCCGGGAATGTCTGTTGATCTATTAACATTTCAACTACGTAATGTCGGAGTAGTTTGACACGTTTTGTATACGAAACAATTTCTTATTAGTGTTTACTAAGGTGAAGTAAATTCCAAAATTAATCAATAACCCCATTGTAATCTGTAATCATTAACACTTTGGCAAATGGAGATCTCCGGCTGGGCAAGGCGTCTTGCCCGGGAGGCGTTTAAGCCCCAACTGCTCGCTGTTGGAACTTGTATAATGTATATATGCGAGCGGTGTAGAAAACTTCGATAGCGTGATTCAGGCTTCGTGACGTCACCGTGTGACGTGTGGACGATGTCGCCACAAAACGTTGCCCATCTGACCCGACCTCGCGACGTCAACAGGTGTTCGGCGAGTCGTGGGCCAGCGTGGCGGAGGCGGGCGCGGAGGGCGTGTCCCCGCGCGCGGACAGCGACGCGGAGGGCTGGGCCACGCCGCGGCTGACGGCGGCGCAGGAGGGCGTCGTGGACGAGCTGCTGCACCGGCTCGGGGACGCGCTGCGCGACGACAAGGTGCGGGCCACGCCCTCAACATAATAATTAATACCTACTGTAGTGACCTGTGACTGACAGACTGAGAGCCACCCCCTCTGCTGGTGTACATGAGACAATGTACAGCATACACACAGCAGACACCAGCAGGGGGGGACTATTTAATAGATATAAACACTACACCTACAATTGTGAACACAAGTTGTACATAGTTATATAACTTCGTGCAACAGATAAATTTTATTATACTAATATATCAATTAGGTTACAACGCATCAAAATTTTACTTTTACGAGACGACCGTCAACGAAATCTGCCCGCTTGGGTTGTTTTGTTCTAGGCGAAGCTGTCCCGCTCATACTCACGCGCGGCTAGTGTAGGGGCGGGTTGACAGCGTGACGTCACTTATGTACGAGCTGTGCCCGCGATTTTGTCCAATTGGAATTTAACAAAAAAAAAAACCAAAAAAAAAAGTTGCCTGAGTTACTCCTTATCACATCAGCAATCTGCCAGTGAAAGTCCCGTCAAAATCGGTCCAGCCGTTCCAGAGATTAGCCAAAACGAACAGCCAGACAAACAGACAGAAAGACAGACAGACAAAAGTTGTAAAAAATATTATTTTAGTATAATTATGCACCGTATTTAGTAAAAAGCGGTTATTTTAATATTACAAACAGACACTCAAATTTTATTTATGTATTTGTTTATAAGTGTGTCAAATTTCAGACTCCTCCGTCCGCGTTATTTTCGTACAAAGTGGTCCATAGTGTTTGCTTCGCGTATATACATTTTCAATCCTTTTCGAACAATTTAATCCATTTAAATCAGACGTCATGAGAAACGGTGAATAATATATTTGAATTACTTGATAACGTTGACAGATATCGGACGGTGAATATTATATGTAATGACGTTGTCAGATAACGGACATCGCAACGTCGAGCGTGATGGAGCTGTACGGGTACAAGATGACCTGCCTGGAGCAGCGGTTACATTCACATTCGGTCGCATTGCAGGTCAGTTTTATATAAATATTAGGACTCCCTACGCATCACTATTATTTACGACCTGGGAACTAATATTTATGTCTCGCATACATATCTGTCCCGGCCAGGAGTCGAACTCCGTCGAACTCCCCTCCTGGTGCATAGCAAATTAAACTTTATTGACTCGTCCACAACGTACAAATTCTTAGCAGTTATCAAAGTGATCGACAAAGTTAAGCAACATCGACTGGGGTCTTCGTTTCGTAGCAGTCGACAAGCCATGTTGGTTGCCCACGGGCGGCATAAAAATTTCCGACATTTGGATTGACCATTAACCCCTCCACCGATCCGCACTGGAGCAGCGCGGTGGAGTATGCCCTAGGCCTCCTCAGGTATAGGAGAGACCCGTGCCCAGTAGTGGGTCATGAATGGGTTGAAGCCGACCACAATATCTAAGTACACGTGGTGTTTGTTCGCAGGGCGCCACGGATCACATGGCGTCGCTGCAGCACGCGCTCGCGTTGCTGCAGGCGACCAACTCCTCGCAACAAGACGTGCTCTACACCACGCAGATGCAGAGCGAACGGTGAGACACCGCTACACTTTATGCCTAGGTTTAATAATGGTTATGGCCGATTTGGTTATCAGGCAGGTGCTATAACTTTTTTGATGTTTATATTCTGATTTTATTTAGTTTTTTTTTTATGGAATTAATGTAGCAAACGAGTATGCAGCACCACACTCCGCTGCCGCCGATGATAACTGTGACCGACTTAGAGCAAGACTCAAATGGGGACTGGGATAGTTAGTCCGGTTAGGAGACGGTGTTACAACATTAGCTGGTTAGTTTGTTAGTTGTTAATTTGTTTTAGTTAGTTAGTTTTACAAACGCGCGTTGTATACTACCTATCTGTTTCCAATAAATAATGCTCCAATAAATAATGTGTCGTGGGTGACACACAAGGCAAGAACACACCACCCAGACCGAGAACAGAAATTTAAATATTACGGGTTTCTATGATGATTTTATTTATACTGCTGTTATTGTTCAATACATAAAGATTTATGTTTATCCTCGCACACTACTTAATGGTAGGGGAGCCCGTGGTGCTAAATGGGGATTTACTCGAGCGTCACAGAGACCTATTGGGTTGCAAAGCTTAGATGATAAGAAGAAAAAAATGTTATATGATATATACCTTTTCATCGGTGGGGGAAGCGGCTATAGATTTTTAAATATGTAAAAAAAAACTGATGCATGGACATCCTCGAGCGCGTCAGATATTGATAGCATCAATGCCCTACGTATTTTTAATAATGTACGTATGTTAATCTGACCGTTTGCATGGTGGGGGTGGTTGTATGTAAGGGTTGAAAATGAAAAAAAAAAAAATTTAATCGAGCGCGTCAGATTTTCTAAGGGAGTGTTAAGTGCACCAAAAATAAGCTCTCATTCACTAATCTGACGATTTCGATGGGACGCAAACTCGTGGCCATTCTCATAATATGCAAAAAAATTCGCCATTTTGACATACTCAAGCGCGTCAGATTAAGATATATATGGTTCATCTTTATGTTCTAAACGTACTGTCTCATAATCTGACGATTATCTAGAGGGATTCGCCTAATCTGACAAAAAAACGGTTCACCCTAAAGGCCATCCCTGCAATTTCCCGCTAATTCCATTCCTGGGCGCTTAAAATTGTACTTATGACATTTATTTTGAGCTCGCGGAGTTCAAAGAAATAATATTTCTATGCATTTGAGCTCTCCCAGCTCAAAAGTCTGATAGAAGTTTCATAGAACACTATTTTTGGAATTTTCAAACCGCAATAACTTTTGAATGGATCAACCAATTTTCACGCGGTTGGCGGCATTCGACGCAGTTTTATCATCCTCATAAGTAATTTAAAAGTTTTAATTGATCGAACCAAAAATTTCGAAGTAATCCCGAAAAAACACTTTTTCGGGTTTCTTTCGTTCACGATATCTCTCGAATGAATCAACCGATTTTGACCAACTTGGTGGCGATCGACGTGGTTTTTCAAGCTCAAGGGCGGATTAGTTTTTGAAGTTGATCGATAAAGCCGTTTAAAAGTTATTCCAAAAAAACCACTTTCAAAAAAATTTTTGCTGGAATATGGTGATGGCGTCATGACAGCAGAAACTGGAGTGGGGACGGAGTGAGAGAGTAATAGATAGAGAAAGAGTGAGAGAGGAATAGAAACGCGGAGAAGGAAATATAGGCATCACGCAGCTGCACGCATTTAACTTTATCGACGATTTTTTTGTTATTTCGGCTTGCGGAAATCGTCAGATTATATATTTTTCGTTATTCTTGAATTATTTCCTTCAAAATAAAAAAAAAATTAACTACGCTCGAGAATGTCAAGATGACGTTTTTTTTTTACAACTTTGCTGCTCTCCCCTTTCTTTACGTCACTCTCAAATTGTCAGATTAGTGGAATATACACTTTTTAGGAGGTAATTAACTCACCCTGCCTTAATCTGACGCGCTCGAGAATGTCTGATGATCAATTTTTTTTTACTAATCTGATCCTGTATCCTTCACGGGCGGCCTTATATATGAGGCTCATTTTTGGTGGAGTTACTTAACCGGGTACAGGGTATCGCCCTGTATATTAATCTGCCGCGCTTCTGTAAATCCCGAAATCCCCTCTTGGGCTCCCCTACCATAATAAAACGTCATCGTCACCGATTCGTAAATGAGTCGTAAACGATTTTTTGTAAACAGCGCCATCTATCGAGTAATTGAAAAAGTACTGTATTATCTTGGTTAGTATTGTTGAAAAGTACATTTAAATTTTATGATACCATAAATAAACATAAATTATAATGTTATGGTGTTGGTAATGTTTTATAAATTCGTTCTTATTATTGTAAGCATCGGTGGTTCAGTGGTAGAATGCTCGCCTGCCACGCGGGCGGCCCGGGTTCGATTCCCGGCCGATGCAGTCTTTTTTGTTTTTTGAATTGAGTTTTATATTTAATATTTTGTTTTATATTAAAATTATTTTTTAAACTGTATGTTTTAGTTATCTTTTTTGTAAATAAATATTTTAAGACAGTATTTCAAATTATTAATAATATAAACTTAAATTATAATCATATCATAAAATAAAAAAAAAATATGTTTTCTTACATTACATTGGACGAAGATACAGAATTCGAATCAGTAATTAAGCCGACATTAAAATTGATCTATCAACATTGTGTAATGTAAATAAGTACTTCGAAATTTTGCCGTTATGTAAGAAAACCGTTCTGAAAGTTCGATATTTACAGGCGAATGATTTACCATATTTACGTATTGTTGAAGGACTCTTCACGCCTACCAATCGGCTCTAGTAGATATCGCGGCTCCGTTGGCTCGGCTCTAGTAAATTAGACTAGATGATATTATGTACATTGTATATATTATGTAAGTATGTATCTATGTATATCATCCCTATTAGTCACTCGAACCGCTCTTCGTGTTTATCAGTTAAGCCTAATGGTTATCTAGTAGATATTAGCATTAAGCTCGCAATTTGAACCGTGTACCGTATTGAGGTCAAATATGAATTAAATGAATAAACATAGTGTTAGATGCAATACCGGAACAGGGGCTAATGTGCAACACTATGGCTGCACCGATGTAACCCATCACTAGCGGGAGTTTGACAGCTCTCTTACCGCGCCCTTGGACGAGGTGAAAAGATGTGGCTTCAGAATAAAATAAGTATTTAACCAGGATTTTTAAGAGTAAACGCTCATCTCATGGT
Organism: Ochlodes sylvanus; assembly: GCA_905404295.2. Classification (NCBI taxonomy): domain Eukaryota; kingdom Metazoa; phylum Arthropoda; class Insecta; order Lepidoptera; family Hesperiidae; genus Ochlodes; species Ochlodes sylvanus. Next base: position 5,438,357 of record FR990149.1, read on the forward strand.
GTAACCGGCCGCTTAGTACTTTTAATTGTGTAATTTATTCTAGTAGTGCTCATCGAACTTTGTATTTAATGAAATTCTTATTTTGTAATTTATATTTCTCAATAAGTGATTGTATCAAATCTTCTGAAAAATACAGATTCTTAAACCATAAACCATATTTTGTCTCTATTAATAGGCACAAGAAGACGATAGAAGACCTCCACAAACAGCTGGAGGACGCTGAGACCACGATGCGCGGCTTCCGCGCCAAGCTCGCGGCGGAGCGGCTGGACAAGGAGAAGCAGAAGGAGGTTCTGCACGCGGAGTTCAGGGTGCAGTTGGTGGTGCGTAGAGAAGAGGAAATATCCTGTTAAAAACCGGTTTAAACTGGTTCCAGTGTAGTTTTTTAGACTTCGGAAAGTCGAAGTGTTTGTAAAGACTAACTTCGAATTAATTTCAACCCCACCCAAAGAATAATAGAAGATAAATAAAAGGGAAATAGATCAAAGGTACACATGTATTATCGGTTTGGAAAATAACTCCACATCTATATTTCATATATAATTTGATTCACCATTGCAGAATTTGGAGAACGACATGAAGGCGCGTGAGAGGGAGACAGAAGAAAGGTTGAGGCAGGCGCTCAATGAGAACGCGGCCTTACAGAAAAAGCTGGAACAACAGGTATGACACGGGCTTAATATTTTTGAATGGTACAATGTATACTTTATATTATTTTTATCATATAACCTCGACCGACACACGATTGTACAGTTTTGACGTGATAACGTCTTATAAATTGATGGGCTGCGCGCACTAAAAACTTTCCCGTTCCGCTGACGTCAGAGCGTGACGTCAGAGCTAGCAGTTAGAATAGTTCTGCTACTGGAACGCCGCCATGCGAGCGTCCGACTTGCACTGGGCCTGCTTTTCACGGTTTGTTTTTCCATAAACAGGCGAGTAAGAACGGTGAATTGGCCGGTGTGCTGATCAAATTCGAAGAGAGAGTGAAGCAGAGAGATAAGAGGTTGGAGGAGGCGGCCGCTGCGGACGCGGCGCTCAGGAGGGAGTTGGACCAGCGGGACAGTGTGAGTGCAGTACAGAGGGGGGAGGGGGGTTTATGGGTTGACCCATTAACTTATTATTACTACGGATGTCGGCTCCGTCCTAAAAAATGTCCGAGCCAAATGAGCTACAAAACGCAAAAAGAGCTCCAATTCCGCGTTCGCAACCGCAATCGAAATGAAATCGTGATGTAATTGTTTTAGTGTTTAAATAACCTTGTTAACATTTCTTTTCTCGCGATGGCTGTGACTGGGACATTTTTTTCGCGATTTTAGTATGAGACCCGATGTCCTTATGAGTCAAAGGCGCCTTTCAAGAAAAGGTAGTTAGCTTTCTTGGCGAGGGCATTACCGTGCCTCCAGATATAATCGTTATCTGTAACCATTTTCACATTTTGCCAATCACCGCCACCGTTATAATGGTTATGGTCGTCCGTCCACAGATGGTGAAACAACTGGAGAAGACGGTGGTGGAGCGCGAGAACCGGCTGTACCAGGTGACCACCCAGCTGGAGGAGATGAAGCGCGTGCAGGAGATGGTCGCCAAGCTGATGAGCAAGAGCACCTCGGCCAGCTAGCGCGCGCGCGGACGGTCGGTGCAACTTATTGTTAGGGTTTTGTGCGTCATTGTCGCGGTAGAATGAGTGGGGATAACTCAAAAACAACGCGTTCTATCTCGCTCTAATTTAAATGGGGTCACATGACAAGCTTACGAATATAAAGTTAATATGAGTTTCGTTCTAATTCTGTCACAGATGTGTTGATCGGACTTAAGTGTGTATGAAACACACGCACGCACGCACGCACGCACACAAACACACGCACGCACGCACGCACGTACGTACGAACGAACGAACGGACGCACGCACGCACGCACGTACGAACGAACGAACGAACGGACGCACGCACAAAGCACCTAGCTTTATTAAATTAGTAAATAGTAGTAATATTTATAAATTGACATCTAAAGCAGAGCAAACATTCAGTGATACGACAAGGAATGATAATTCCTCGTACCACTGGCGGAGGACTACACAGTTTTACTACCCCGATCCAACTTTATAGGCCCCATCAACTATCGTCAGCTATTTACATAGGGAAGCGTTTTAAACGCGGCCAGTTAAAACGATTATTTCTAAAAGTTCCCCAGCGGCCCCAAACGAATAATTGCCTCAATTATCCCGTCCTTAGCGCGTCCGTTCGTATGGAAGAGTAATTTTGCACGTCAAAGCAAGAATACTTGTTAAACGAGCATGTTTTGTAGGTTGTGGCAGTTTTGTAAGTTACGACTCTAGCATAGTTGAGTGGCCCTGTTTGTGAATCGAGTGGTTTAGGGTTCGGTTCCAGGCAGAGGCAGATATTTATGTGACAGATAAATGTTTTTCTCGGGTCGTGGGTGTTAGTGATGTGTTAATTGTGTTGTGCACGCTGCCAGTGATACAGAATCGTGGTGCGAGGGTGTGTGTGTAATTATTCTCTTCACCATACTATACAGTTGGCTGGTGAAGAATATCACTATGAAGAAGTGTGAAGGACGTCCCACCTGATGGCAAGTGGTCACTATGGCCCACGAACATCAGTAACATCATATTCAAAGGGATCACAGATGCGTTGTAGATCAAGAAAAAATAAAGAACAAAAAAATTAACAAATACATTGTCTCATATTTATTTTATTTATTTTCAGGTACACGTCGCCATATAAAGGCAGATCTCAAGACTGCAAATCAAGCCGTTCCACTTTGCTACGTATATTTTTATAATACCAAGTTTTTCATATGAGGTATATGAATATTGCAATGGAAATTATGTTCAATGTATGTAATGAAACTATAAAATAAATACTATAATGGAATTTGACGAATAAATATTATGTCTACAATATTGGGTTTTGTTTTAATTGTATAAATTAAGAAAGCCAGTATGTATACTTACAAAAGTACCCTCGGCCAAATGATTCTCCCGCGATATTAGGCGGTGACCTTCAAGTTACAAGATGCAATTGTAAGATTGCTGATGTAGTAGTACTAATGGCAAATCAGTATTTGTAACGAAGTTCCTTAACGCAGCTTACGGGTAGTGCGATTTAATAGAAATCGTCACGTAACGAAATGTATGCTGTGTATGTGTGTGTTATTAATTAGTGGTGTAACCAGTTACAGTATTCTTTACAAAATAGTACACACGAGCAGACGAGCCATTTGATGGTAAGTGGTCACTGGCCCGTGGTCATCAAAACACCATAGGCATCACCAACGAGTTTACGACCGAGAAAGAAAGAAAGAATGGCTGGCGAATAGACAGACACGCCATTCTTACTTAAATAATAAATAACGTGATGATTATTCTTATCTATCATCCATACTACCCATAATAGGATCCAATTTAACACTTCAGTGTAACAAAAATTCAAAATTCTGCAGTGCAAGAGTGCAGAAACTTACAATAAAATTATATGATACAAAAGCCAAAAGTTTCGCATTTCGCAATAGTATGCTAAGTTAGCAATATGGCGGAATAGCGCAGGTGCTCAGAGCCGACTGCGGATACGAGATCGGGGATTGCTGACGACATTACCATAGGCATTGCTTCATGCTTTTTAAACCATTTCATTTCAATACGAAGCGCATTTGAGCATTAAAGTTGAATAGAGTAAATAAACCGGTTAATACGGAGCATAAAAAGGACGCATCTTTTGATTGCGTTGACTTAAAAGTTCGATTTTCTCTTCTCCCAGAGATTACAGACCAGAGTGAGTATTTGATATTAATTCCAACTTAATAACCTCACGCGGTCCTGAGAAAAGAGCCTTGACAGACAAACAGACAGACGGACAACAACGTGATCCTATAACGCTGGCAGCTAAATTGCACAATGAATTAGTTTAAGTAGTCATTTTTTATTACTTTTTATGTTACCGTTTGACTACGATTCCACCTGATACTAAGAGGCAACGTAGCTCTAAGATTGTACAGTGCGCTAACTTATACACATATCATTATAGATAAGTCACTTAAGACGGTACATTTACCGTTTCCTTCTTGACCTACAATATCTAGTATGGCAGCCGTCCGAATGTGGTCAATTATGTCAAGTGACCCGTCTGTGTAAATGTGTTATTTAAATAAAACTCTCGAGCGAGTGCCTCAGAAAGGTAGTTACAGTTACTAAATGAGCGATGTACCAACCTTTAAAACAAATTAACTTTAAATTTAATTTGCGGACTGTATTTCGGTATTTTCGTTCGTTTTCAACGTAGGTATGAGAAGTGTCTTCACCAGGCGTCATGTGTCAGGGCCGCTCTCACTTCTATTTTCAGAATAATTACGTTTTCGGGAACTATTTAACTTCTAAAGCTGTTTTCTCATATAGGTTGTGTATGAATTATGAGTCTCGTAACGAATATTAATTTCGTTCAAGTACTCCACTATGTAGTACGATAATATGCTATAGCTCAGTGGTCGTACCTAACTATATCCAAAGGGCCAAGGCAGTCATTACTGAGAGATGTTTTGACCTTGGATCTTGGACCATAGACATCTTGATTCGTCATTCGTAGAATTGAAGGTCTTTGTTGGGCTATAAAGCAAACCGAAATATTTATAAACTTATTTGTAATACGTCATAAAGATAGTTTCCTCCCAGTATTTCGATTTGTACTATCTGTCTTATCTGTCTGTCTCTGTTGAAGATATTAGAGAGACTGTCTAATATCTTCAATAGTTTTACACATTTGATATAGGTAAATTAGCAGATTTGTGTCCCTGTTAGCCTGTTCTGTTTATTTTATTCTAATTACATCAGAGTCCTAAGACCACCCACAATTCGGGGAATCCAGCTTTGAGTGTAAGAGCGTATACATTTATTACCTACTTAATGCAGGGCTACTCAATTTTTTCAACTTACTTTATAATTTATCAGACTTTGACATGACTTACCATATCCACCATTTTCCCATCATTGCTAACCCCACATAATGCTATGATAATAAATAGTAATCGTAATCCTGCCTACAAAGCTAAGGTTCCCGCGTTCGATTCCCATATAGATCATTGTTTGTTTTCACCCGAAAACAAATGGGTGTTAGCGATGTTTTATTCGTGCTGTCCGTGGTACCCGCGACGCGGAATCCTAGTGCGGGGGTAAGTATGAGTGTAAGCGTTTATTATTTAATATTCCTATTTCATTGGCGAACTACACTTTAACTAATCCTGGCTTAGGGTACGGTCAAACAGCCGACGGGGCGGGACTCCCGACGCGACGCTAGCGTCCGCGTTGTACTGCGCGCGACGTGACGCGACCCGCCGAGCGCGACGGCTCTGTGTGACATACTCCATACTTGCTCATACGTTACACTTACAACCTCTTCACCCTTACCCTGTACCCTTAATGTACCTACTTATTGAAGTGAGTTGGGGTAAATACGATTCAAGATATTTTCAATTAGACGCAGGTGTGCAAAGCTATCATTCAACCAGACAAATGACAGGTCCAAACAAATGTGGCTAATAACAAAATAATGGTAGCTACCTACGCTTTTAATGTAGGGTATTAATTAGGAATTCCATTTCAATTTCAAAGTAGTTAAATATTTTATTTGTTAATTAAAGTATCTTACCCTTACCAATATAGTTAGAGCACTTTAAATAGTGTCACTTAACTTCTATTCTATTGTTTTAATTGGACTATATTTGACACGCCCCGAAAATGATGTCAATCTTCGAGCGGCATAAAAAATCCTACACTTGGGTTGGCCACTAACCCCTTCACCAATCCGCACTGGAGCACAGTGGTGGAGTATGCTCTAGACCTCCTCAAATATGAAGAAAGGCCCGTGCTCAGCAGTGGGCTATCGATGGGTTGAAGACGTGTCGAGACGAAAAAGATGGCCGTAATGATCTAAAAGCGTTTGTTTCATTTTCGAAATGAGATGTCTTATTTTATGAGATCGTAAAAGAAGTTACATTTTCTTGTCAGTAGCATCCGCTTCGTTTTATATTAAATTGGTAAAAATATATCTGTAGGTAGTTACCAGTTTTTATCTGCAGCTTTGCCCGCGTTGGAGTCGAAAAGTTATAAAATACCGTTAAAATTATCGTAAGGGAATGTATTTCCGGGATTCAAACCTATGTCCTTATAACGTCCTCATAACTTTTTACTGGGTGGCCCGAATTTGGTGATTGTTTTTATATTCGACAGCAGGTGCTTGTAATGTGGTCTCATTTAATTAGGTACTTGTCGATGTAAAATGAACAATTTTTGAAGTCGGTTTGTTTTTGTTAAAGTTAAGGTGGCGGTTCGCGGCCGAGACCGAGACCGGAGACCGAGACCGAGACCGAGACCGAGACGGAGACCGAGACCGAGACCGAGAGAGAGAGAGACGTCACGTTGTATTATAGGCGCGCGAGACCGTCTCGGTCTCGGTCGCGAGTTGTCGCCTATACATATACATTGCCTATCGTCAAGTGACGGTCGCGGTCTCCTGTCTCGGTCGCGGCCGCGAACCGCCACCTTTACATAAATAAAACCTCAAATAATATTCTAATGGTATGTATTTATTGAATCTCATAATATAATAAGATTAGTCTCGATGAAGTGATTCAAAGATTAACATATATGTAACAATAACACGTGGGTCCGCCCAGCTCGTGGGACTTCGTGCCCAGCAGTGGGCCGAGCCAACAATAACAGTAAGTAAATAAAATCTGCAAGTACTATAACAGTGCTTAGATTAAGTAACCAATGAGTAAAATCTCTTAATTATAAAGTAATTATAGAAAATATTTTAGAGGTAAATATTTAACGTTTTACAAAACAATATAAATTGCTTAATTAACATTAAAACAACGTGGCTACATGACACTTATCTGGTATTGTTTTTTGTAATTAATAACAATAAATAATTCAACATAATTATTCAAAATTATAATTAACAAGCTGTCCCAGCGAACTTCGTACCGCTCTATTAATAAATGTTTTGGTGACATATCAGGGCCACCTACCGAGACCAATTGTGAATCTAAACCATTCTCGGAAAATTTTAATCCAATTTGGTCCAGCCGTTTAGGAGTTTAGTGACATACACACGCACAGAAGAAATATGTATAATTATATATTAACATAGATAAGTGAATTATGTACTAATTAACAATTAATCACATATAATTCAAAATTAATGATAAACTTTCGCAAAATTAAATATGCTATTAATTTTAATCTATTAAAGTAGACATGTCAAAGGAAATTGGATTTATTTATGTTTATAACTATTACCTAAAGGAAACATTGAGGGAGCAATGAAACCGATCCGAAAGAAATTATTAATTACTATCATTTATTTATTTGTATTGAATAATTTAACATAAAAAACATAAATATACAATATGTGTAAAGATTCAAAACAAATTAATTATTTATTATTGCATCTTGGACTTCATCGCCACTTACCATCAGGTGGGATTGTTGTCAAGCATTAACTTATTTAATATATATAAAAAAAGATTTAAACATTTTACAAACATGCTTCTTTCCGACTTTGACATTTTTGTATTAAATGTGCTTAAATTGTTTAGTAGTGCTACATTGCAAAAGGACGTTCTGAGATAGAGTTGAACAAGTATATTTATAATATTAAAATGTTTTAATGGATAGGATTCTATCATAAAGAACCTTATAACTACGAGTTAAAATACCTATTAAGTAATCACAAAGCGATTGCACCATGCTTTTAATATCTCCTTGTTTAAAATAATTAACATTATTAAGTAAATATTTTAAGTTATATTGAAATAATTGGTACGATTGTCGCATACATAATTATCTTATTAAAAACTTTAAATGACTTACAAGCCAAAAGTCTGCGCCTTAAGCTTAGGGTTGTCAGGTATTTCAGAAGAATATAACGCTTGTAATATTGTATTATTAATATAATATTACCGAAGACCGCTCAGGGTGGCTTTTTGCAGCGATACTGTAATACATTTTACTTGCTCTTGGATAGTTTTTAAAACGTTGTTACGTAATAGACACCTTTTAACTCTTTTTAAATATTGTGCATCCAATGTTTACGGCGTTCACGCCGTGGCTAATTTAATAAAAGCAGCAATTCAATATACCGTGCGACTGTATTGAATTGATAGCTTATAGCAAAGTATAATATTTATAGTAGGTATCTACATTTATAATGTACCTGTGGCGACATCGCACACACGTGACACACGTGACACACGTCATACGGTGACGTCATGCTAAGCCTGAATCACGCTATCGAAGTTCCAACAGAGATTAGTTGGGGCTTGGCCGCCCCCAGGCATGTCGTCTCGCCTGGCGGGAGATCTCCCTGTCCGAAATACCTACCCAAATACCCACTCCTGGTATTAAGTACTATTACATATAACATAATAATTTAACCATCCACAGTCTACTCTCGTTACTACTTCATAGTTATGCAAATGTGTCTCTGTTATGTTCTTCGAATAGCTGGCAACCCTGGCAATAAGTTTCCGTTAATATTTGAAACTATTTGAATTGAATATTCAATAATAATACACATAACATTTCAATAGTGTATAAATATGATAATACATTTTACTACGCAATCAGCGTAAAACTTTCTTTTTACAACACAACACTGAGTAACACCAATGAAGGCAGTAATCACATAATTTTACTTATGATTAATGTGCGTTCTATTTCTATGCAAGATACTAATGAACCCACAAGGGGGGCCATTAATTCACCACCGCTTTACTTTTGGGAACCGTTTTAACAAACAAAATTTAGCATTGGCTTGAACTACATAAGGCACATTTTCTGTTGTAGACTGACTGCCTCATTGTGCTTTTGTCACCTAGGTAGTTCAAGCGAATTAGTTACAATTTGTGGCCTATCGTACATAAATATATTTGAGTATTTACACAACTAATTTGAGCTATTAATTTACTTAAAGAAAATAATTATACAATAAAAACAGGACCCCTACATAGATTACATTACTATTGAAGTTTACCTAGGTAATTTAATATCTACATTTACAGAATTTCTTACGAGAAATAACGACACATTTGGCACTTAGGTCTTTATCTCACTACAATGACATTCGTTTGGTGTTTCATAAGGTTCGAGTTAGGACTGCTTGTGTGCGCTTTGCGTGATTGTGAATGTAATTTAGGAAATGAAGACTGCGTATGGCATGCGTATTCTGTTTCAGTGTCTACAAGTAACGAGAAAACAACACATGCCAGCATTGCTTTGAATGACTTACGCTTTGATAAAGCATTGAAATTTCTTTTAAGAAAATTTTGGACATTACAATCAATGCCACACAAGCCAATCTAAATAATTGGCTTGTGTGGTGGGATTTAGGTACTTACCTATAGGTCAAAAAAATAAATCAAATGTTCTTTTTTAATGCTAGGTGACGTCTTTAACTGTTTATCTTATCTGTTGTAACAGATTTACAGACAAATTTTATTAAAGTGTGATGAAAAATTGTTTTGGCGGTTTTTGTTGGACTTACATTTTAAATCCAATTGAGCAAGTATACTACATTAAGCCTGTCGTAAGCTCTTAGACGCAGTGACAAGTCCCTATTTCACATCAATCATAACTTCATTGTTAGGTCATTAACATCGTACATAACACAAGTATGCAATTCAGTATCAGTATGAATATAGTTATGATCATGATACATTTTAGACGTAACAGATTTTTTTCTGGTACCTACTTATGGCACGACTATTACGACTGTAAGACTATGTTGTATGATTTTAAATTTTAATTATTTTGGATTGTGCACATTTTACTATGGTAATCGCGATACGTACCTACATAGTACTCCGTTGTACTCCGTTATTTACAGCTCGTTCAATGGTTCATGTTATTCATGAGTACGAATCTACGAATCAGGTACGAATAAATGGGTTGGGATTCAAACATTTTTCTTTAGAAGCTGACCAGCAATCAGACATAGCTGCTTCCCGCCATTTTGTTTTTTTTTTAAATTTCGGCGCACGATGTAATTGGTATAAAACTATAACAATGAATACTTATACAAGCAAAAAAATATCACTATGGCACGCTTAGTGTCACATTACCGAAATACTCTGTCATAAATATGGCCATATAATTATGGAAGCATTTTTAATGATAAATTATTATTTTCCATTTATTCCAATATATCATCGTGCGCCGCAACTTTGAAAAAAATGGCGGGAAAGCAGCATCCCAAGTGTACTTTGAGGTCCGTGACATTAATTTTAATTTTTTCCCCTAATTTCGGTTCAAGATTACTCATACACAGTTGAACCATCATACACAGTTTAGTTTTAATTTAAATTGAGTTAATTAGTCCCTTTAATCAATCACTCGGAATGGATGTTTTCACAGATAAGAAAATTGTTTGCTAAATGAAAGAGGTAACTTTTAATTTATTGCTATTAAAGTTCACTTCATTCAGAATCGTCAACATGTCTATAATTAATCTACTAAATACTAAGTTCAAAATTACTAATTAGTTTAAAACTTTTATAATTAATAAAATACTTTTTAACATACTATTGGTCTTTGCTAAAATTTTATTTAATTTAATTTATTATCTTTTAAAGAAATGTTTATAATGAGATGACTGGAAACATGCAAAAGTCGAAATATGAAAATGAGCAATTTTCAACTTTTAAATATAATTACAATATATCTAAGAAAACCGTGGCGTATCTTACAAAGAAAACTAGTTAATTTATTTTATTGAAGGCATATTTATTAAGTTGAGTAGGTACCATAAGTACCATACCTAGTAATAATAAAGTGATAATAAGTAGTTTATTGCACGACAAATTATATTATAACCAGTACTTTGTTGAAATTAAATGATATAATTTTGGTCAAAAGGGTCAAATACAACAAAATTAGCAAGACAAGGCAATATTCAGCAAAAATATAATAATTAAAATTCCTTAATAATTAAAATTCCTAAATATAACATAACACCTAAACTCTTAGTAAAATTTGTAAGATACCCACAAAAGCGTAATTTATCTACACTATGTAAATAATCTCTTCAACTGTACAATTATTTGTCTTTTAGAAATTACACTTTACCATTTTCGTCCGAAACGCTAACGACAGTTTAATTACCCGAATTATAAATATGTTCCTTATTTAAAACCGTTCACTATAATCTAAAACAGGACTATATTATTTATATTAATAGTATTGGTACTCGTGGTACATACCTCAGGTATTTTTCTTTGTTTCATCAGCCAGCGTAATGTATTTTTATTCTGTGCTTCACACTTTACAGCCGCAATTTTGGCGGTAACTGTTTTACCTAGTTGGTTAGAGGTTCTAAATCTAAATGAAGTTTGAAAATCCTAGAATTAAGTAATATGAAATTAATCAACATTTACAAAGTACTAAAAACTTACTTTTTCCTTAATTCTTTTAACATAAAAGTGGTGTTTAAGATATCTGAAGTCAAGATAAACTTGCAACATGGCGGTTGTTTAAAACCGACAGATGACACAACTGTCAATGAAATTGCTCTGTCCCCCCATTACAATAACTTTATATTAAAATCACTCATCGTCGATTAAGATCTACTTCAATTCCATTAGTAGATAAGTACTAAAGCGACAAAATAGTCGTTGATTTAATTTAATTATTGTTTTTATAAAACAATGTTTGCTTTGAGATAAATTCTTTAATACTGTAACAGTTTATAGCTCTTTCTAATGAGAAGTCATTTTTATGAATATTATTTTCTTATAACCGTTTAAAAAAATTTCATCGCGTAGATAATTTTTTTCTTTCGGCGAAAAAAATAGACACTCATAAAATTACTAAATATAAAAAAAATATTTCTCATGTTATAATTAATATTATGTTTTTATATTATCTTTATTATTTAATAAATAAAAAAAGTAAAATTGTTATGCCTGACAATATTTAACGGTTAAAGGCAAAAAAATGAAAATGAAAATCATATTTTCACACTAAATATAACATAAATTTTTGTTTACCTTCTTTAACTAGTTTAAATAAATCAACGACATATCGGCACATCACTAAACACTACTTTTCAACATGTTGTTCAATTGGAAAATATGCGAATATGTTACATGCAACAGGTACCTACTAGTAGATCGAGACGAAATTACCTCGACAAGGCAAAGGCAAAATGTTAACCATTTTTCTGCAAAATGTTACAAAAAAATCATTGAAGCTCTGTTTCAAATAATGTAACATGTGAAACATTGGCTTATTATTACTAAAATAAGTCAATGATGTGATAATATTTTTTTGAGGCTGTGAGGCCATGGATGGTTTTGGTCACAACCAATGAGAATGAGCATAGACAATTGGTTTTTATTTAATAGTCACAATTTCATTCATTTATTTTAACCATAATTTATTTTTTAACCAAGATAACATGAGATGACTATTACATTAATTTCAACAAAGCTTTATCTTAATGTTATCATCATGACCATTATCGGTAAAGGTTAACCGATATTAATATTACTGATAATATAATTATTTACCTTGCCGGCAAGAAATACTTCATGATGATATTTGTCACATCTTCTCGTAAAAGACCTACACATAATTTTCGTTACATCTTTCTCACGCGTAAAATACCTTTTATTTGCTTGAAAAATTACGCGTAGATAACTCCTAATTTTTTTGCGTAAACTAAACCATGGCTTAGATTTCTTAAATATAACATGGTACAATTGAATATGTTGGCAGTACTCAAAAATACTGAGAATTATGACAAATGAAATGATATATTTAAACTATAAAATTATTATCTATAATCTGTGACAATACTGTTATAACAAAACACAATTAATTTTGGAATCATCACATCACTTTCCTGATAATTCCACAACATCGAACTTCGAAAGTAACTCACATTTAAAACTTACGAATAGCATTACTTATTAATTTCTCACTGTCATCGATTAGCCTTATACCAGGCAACACAGTTCATCACAATTTCTCTAAAAGTTTCTTTTATATAATTTAATTATATAATTATCACATTCGTGTATGATGTGCATGGAAAAGTCCACTCATTGGCAGTAGATAATTTATTAAATTGGGATATGGAAGAAAGTTGTACTACAGTATTCAAGTTCTCACGTTGCTGTCGACTATTTTATATGTTCAGTAATTTTGTTACCTGTAAATAAACATTGTAATATTTAGGAAGTTTTCATATAATAATAAAAATAAATAAAACATTACGAATATTACTATATTATTTTTTCATTCAGTCCGTTGATCTGCTAATGATAATTTGCATCGCGTCACGGGTTGGGTAAAGAGTAAGTAAGGTGAGGTTAGATCGCTAATGGTAAAATTTTCGAACTCCGATCCAGTCCAATCTTCGATTTCGTTTGCCCAGTGGTCTAGATTACCCTCGGTGCATGTCCTACAGTGGTCCTCTAATGAGACCAGCCCATGGGTAGTCCAAAAAGAGCTGAATAAAGCTATGGAACCTCACCAAGAGTTAAACTCTTCGTCCTTCCACGTATCTCAGTCAAGGTTTCCGCCGTTCCGCAGCCCGGCCTTAGTCTCCGGCGGCACCTGCTTCCGGAAGCAGTCGTCCAGGAATCCTGACATGGTGCGGTACACGTGCTTCCTCACGCCCTCCAGGTTATGGCCCTCGTCAGGGTAGATCTAAGGGAGTAGAAAGAAGTTTTTTTAGGTAAATAGTTGTGAGCTATTGCTTTTTTTCTTCTCCCGTGGCAGTCAATGCAATGGCAATGACTTTGATTATGACTAATGTCCATTAGCGACGGCGACCGTAACACCAGGTAGCTCACCAGCTCTTTTGGCTATTTAACTTAAAAAGTTGACTAATTATTGGCATACATAAAACAAATTGTCACATAAACTATTAATTTTAATCCGTCACAAACAAATAAATGTAATCTGTTACATAAACAACTAACTTAAACCAGTCATATAAGCAACGAATAAATGTCATCTGTCAAACAAACAACGACTAGATATCATCTGTCAAATAAACAACAAATCATTTTATCTGTCACATCACTATTGTTCTATCAACATGGATCAGCCGCAACAAACCTGCTGCCGGAACATGCTGCCCTGGTGCGCGAGCGCCTTCGCCAGCGCCATGGACTGCTGCACGTGCACCGTGTCGTCGGCGGTGCCGTGCACCAGCAGCAGCATCTTGTCGTGCAGCGCGGCGGCCTGCTTCGTGACGTCAGCGTCCGCGTACCCGCGGTAGTTGTTCGTCGCGTTCGGGTACCCCATGTACCGTTCCGCGTATGCTGACGCTGTTGGGTGGTTTCTTGTTAGAAATAAGGTCTTTCCTACTTAATAGGTAGATATGGCTTTAACTCAATAATGATCCGCTACAGGGACCCAAGTCTGCTGATTTACAAAAAAAATTAGGCCCTAGGTAGTCTTTCCTCTTAAGTGGGAAGACCTAGAGCACCCTCCACCACACCGCTAAAAAAATCTTACTCACGTACAAAATTATTATTTTAGGATACAATCCATTGAGATATAAGTACTAACGTACGTACTTATATCTCGATGATACAATCACAATTAATATTAGTAATAAAATTAAACGCAATAATAGTAACAATACGCATTAACTTAAAACTCTGCAAACATTCAAAATCTGAACACCACTGGTGCCCACCTACATCACTATACTACACTACCTTGCTATAGAACTACCCATACCGTAATACCGCCAGCGCACGATGGGCGCGAGCGCGATCCCGCAGTGGAAGACATTGAGCGGGCTGGCCAGCGCCAGCGCCGCCAGGAAGCCGCCGTGCGCGCGGCCCCACACCGCCACGCGCCGCGCGTCGATGAAGTGGAGCGACTCGCGGAGGTACCTGGAGAGATTGTTTGAATTTAGAACTATAGAAGGAAAAGAGAAGACACTGCGTAGCAAGTGATAAAGTGAGGCACGCGTAGACAGAGAAGAGAAAAGGAGTCTAGTGAGCGTGGACAACATGAGATAGCGCGAGAAAGTGTATGTCGCACAAGAAAAATCTGCTAACTGGACTAACCTACCTTGTCCAGATTTGAGTCTTATTGTTCTGTCGATCACAGTTGTCATGAGCGATAGTTATATCGCTAAATAAAATAACGCTACCCACTCATAGCCCCACACTAGGATTCCCTGTGTCGTGGGTGCTATGGACAACACACAAGATAAGAAGACACACATCCAGCACAGAAGTTTAAACTCAACGTTCAAATCTCCGCCTTGCTGGGAATCGAACCCATGCGCTTTAAGGGTAGTGTAAGGGTGGTGCTGTACGCTTGTTTGCTAGCTTAAATCCACAACGAAATATTTGTCCTCACTCAGCAACTTCCAACTGATCCGCGAGCTCAATGGTCCCGAGCCGTCGATGCAGGGTGTGATGCGCCGCCAGCCCCCTGCCGGCGGCTCCCCGGGCGTCCACCGCCGCCAGCACCGCGCCGGCCCCCGCGGCCACCGACCCCCAGCCCAGCGACCACTGCTCCGTCACTAGCTGGGTCCCAGGCCGACCGTCACTGGGGAACGTGAAGAATTGTGAGCACCCAAGGTCATGTTTTAGAAGAACATGCCATTGGCTGATGATTATTAGGCTTTTCTTTTTGGCAAAGTGAGATTAGTGAGATCTCCGCCGGGCGAGACGAAATGCCCGGGCGGTGGCCAAGCCCCGAGTGATGTCTTTCGGAACTTGTATATTAAGCAAGCGGTAGAAAACTTCCATAGCGTGTAACAGGCTTGTCGTGACGTCACCTTGTGACGTGTGTTCGATGTCGCCATTTTTATGACTATCATTTTTGCATTCGTTATTTTCACTACCCAAAAGTTGGGAAAGAAAGCGCTGAACATTAAGTTCCCTTTTTGACTACGCAGATGTAGCTAATGTGTGTTGTAGAAAAGATAAATATAATAAATAAATAAATGACGATGGAAGTAATAATAATAAAATGAGGATAACTATGACGGTGATGGTTATGACGACAATCATGATGAAGATGTTACTAAAAAC
The DNA here is from genome assembly GCA_905404295.2 of Ochlodes sylvanus. Lineage (NCBI taxonomy): Eukaryota > Metazoa > Arthropoda > Insecta > Lepidoptera > Hesperiidae > Ochlodes > Ochlodes sylvanus. The sequence continues at coordinate 5,454,440 of FR990149.1, forward strand.
GCTTCTTACTTACACCTTCATCACCAGCGGGTACTTAGTGACTTCATCCTCTCGTAACCCCGGAGGCAGAAGCAGGCGCACCCTGGCCGCGTACCCACTGGACAGCTGGACGGAGAACGTCCGTGGCGTTGGAAGAGCTATGGCTGATAGCCTCTCCTGTACCCACGAGGAAATGAGGGGATTATACATAAGGCTGTAATACAACTATCCCAATGAGTTCAGGTTTCTTTGTGTAATGGTCGCCTACATACGTATAAATGAAATTGAAGCATCTGTCTGTGATTTCAGAATAACGGTGTTTTCTCAAGTGCTTATAGGTAACTATTTACACGCTACTAAAACACAAACAAATTAAAAAAAATAGCCAGTCTTTCTGTGTAACCGGGCTCATCTCTGGAACGGCTGAACCGATTTTAATGAGACTTTTACTGGAAGATACATTTTAACATATAAGCTTCATTTTATTCCCACAGGATCAGGATTTATACGGAAAAATCTCCCACGCAAACGAAATCGCGGACACATCTATTAAAACATGTATTCATACCTTAACTAAGGTATTGTTCTCCAAGTGCATGAGCAGTCTTGGTTCAGGCAGCGCTGTCTTGTGTAAGCTGGAGGTGGGCACCGTCGGCCCGAGGCACTCCAGCACGAAGTACGCTGACGAGGGGCTGAAGTGGGCGTCGTGGTACAGACACGGCAGGCTTTGTGCTATGTTTTCTGTTGGAGCAAGAAGATGGATTCAGTCATCCTTATACTCTATCATGATACGTAATACAATGCTACGATCCGCATGGCAATGGTTGCCATGCGGATGTAGGACCGGTGTTCGACGGGTTCTGAGTTCGATTCCCATCGAGGAGGAAATTTAATGGATATGAAACTGGTGATATGGAAAATTTCTAGTCGGTAAATTAAGAGGAAGTGGTTCTAAATCATCTTGCAGGATTTGATTCAAATATGCAAACATTGCAAGTTAATTAAAAGCTTGTAAAAATATTACATAATCAAGACGACTCCGTAGCCTAGTTGGTAGTGACCCTGCCTGCAAAGTCAGGGGTCAAGGGTTCGATTACCGGCCGGGGCGGATGTTTATGTGGCAGATAAATGTTTGTTCTCTGGTCGTGGGTGTTAGTGGTGTGTAATTTGTGTTGTCCATGCCGCCCGCGACACAAGGAATCCTAGTGGTATGAGCGTGTAGCGTTTATTTATTTAATCAATGTATCAGGTAATTCAGGTATCTCTGATAAAGTTGAAGGAACCAAGTAAAACTACCAACTCACCAGGCTGCTTGGCCTTCTTCTTCTTTTTGCTTGGTGAAGGCGTCGCTGTGGGGAGTTCCTCGTCCCAATCGCTGTCCCACGTACTGTCCCCCGACGACGCCAGGTTTCCATAGTACTCCAAATTTATGGATTGGGACGGCTACAAACGGGACGTTAAAAGATAAAATTTGCATCTCTTAGTTTACCCCTTAGTGGTTGATTTATCAATAACTTTGAAATAGGTGTTTCATTATTTCTAACCATCCCTAATAGGAGGTATTAGATTCATAAGATCTGGTTAATTATCAGGGAATTTTAAACAAACTTTCAACCCTTATTTTACCTCCTCATGAATAGAATATGATAAAATCCGTTCTTAGTGTACCTATAATCGACCTCCCTGCCAAATTCAATTTTTATACGTCGAGCGATTTTCATATTTCGCGATGGGTGACCTTTCGCCTTCATAAATTTAGATTACTTACCAGTGATTTACAGGTGACACAGTAGGGTAGTTTCTGCGGGGTGCCGGGCCGGGGCGCTTCGGAGGACACCCTGTATAGGTGCTGCTGTCCCGGTTTTCCTTCCGGGATGCCCAGGTAATATCTAAAATTATTTCTTGTTCTTTAATTTGGTAAAAACATAAGTTGGAGTATTGGAGTATAGGAAATTGCTATAACGACAATTACAAAATGAGTGAATAGAAGTAATTTTGATAAGTTTTCAATACCATGATAAAATTTTAATTTTACATCTTAGGCGATCCTCTAAATTATTTTGTTAGCTAAAACTATTTGTTACCATGTAACTATCTATTTTATAGTAATTTTATAATGTGTGTCGACGACGACGGATCGCCGTTCTAAAGGCCTGGGTTCGATTTCCAGCGAGGCGGAAATTTGAATGAGAAGTTGGAATTTCCGTTTTAGGTCTGGGTGCGTGTTTTTTTCTTGTGTGTAGGTACATGGCACTCACGACACAAGGAATCTAGTATGGGGAGAATATGACTGTGTAGCGTTATTTATTTAATAGCAAACAAACTTATGTACCAGGCTAACATAAACTCACATGTGTTGATTCGCATGATCCCACGCTAACAGCTTCACCACGTCGAAGCTGCCGTGAGTCAGCGGTAGAGCTCTCGGCCCGTGAGCGTTGTGCTCAGTTCGAACCACGTGGCGGAAGAGCCCCGCCGGGCCGTCTCTGATGGGGGCTAGCGTCACTAGCGCTCCGCCCCCCGCTGACCAGAGTGGCGTAGGGGCAGACTCCACCCAGCCTTCAGAGCCTGATGTTATCCGGTATACCTAGAGGAACAGTATTAGGTATATTGTTAATGTTTTTGGATCTTCGTAAGTATAAACCAAATTGACAGCGATTTTCTAGTCATTGTGAATTCCAATGACCTTAAAGACGGTATATGCTGCTATGTTACTATTTGGCTACAACCCATTAATGGCCCACTACTGAGCACGGGTCTCTCCTCATACCTGAGGAGGCCTAGAGCATACTCCACCACGCTGCTCCAGTGCGGATTGGTGGAGGGGTTAGTGGCCAACCCAAGTGTCGGAAATTTTAAGCCGCCCGAAGGTATCCGACATGGCTTAACGACTGCTCCCAAATGATAACAACCGGGACCGACGGCTTTACGTGCCCTCCGAAGCACGGAAGCGCTCAAGAAATTTTTGCCACTAGCGGTCACCCATCCAACTACCGACCGCGGCCGCTGTTGCTTAACTTTGTCGATCACTTGAGATCAACGCAAGGCGCCGGGCTATGAGCGCTTCATGTTACTATAATACAGTTAAATCATCAAAGGCACAGGTTACTAAAATTAGAATTGTTTCGGACCTGTAGAAGTTACTCAAATCAACAACTACAAAAGTACGGCTGATCTTCAAAAAGTCGAACAGATTGTCTTTAATCATAGGTAAGAACTCAATCAAAATCGGTTCATCTGTTTATAAGTTGCGATAACACACTAAACGTTCGGCTCGCAACGCATATATCTCTCTTCCCTTATGACGTTATACAGACGTAAAATTATCGTCCGTAAACCGACTTTACAAACAACAATTTTTGCTTAAGCATCCCTGAAGGACAGTCTTCGTTACGGACGGTAGTTGGCCAACTTTGGCAGCAGGTGAGGACACTCATGACGGTTAGTGTCGGCAGGGGATAGGTGATGTTCGTTCCATAGTTTACACGTACAAACAGAAAGTCTTACCGTTATGACAGATTGTACGTCACAAAAGCAAAAGTTTTTGTTGTTATATTCGCTACTTGTTATAAGGAACAGGGGACGGTTTTTTATTTATCGAGAACACTGCCTATTAACACTGACTTGTTAGCTTAATTACTTTTCTTTTCTTCTTTACTTTTATTTTCGTCTTACTTTGACCTTACTTTTCTCAATCATCTTCGTATTATCCACTTTGTGAGCAGTAAATGAATTAGTGTAGTACATAATGTACATAATAATATTAAGCGTCGTTTTTTCCTCATGCAGGTCTAGGTTAGAATCATCTCCAACTTAAAGTTACATGCACATTACCTATATAAGTTAGGTACTTGTGTCAAGTCTGCCAAACCATAATCGGTAGTGTGTCTGAGGATAGCATTGCTACTCTCAAGCTTAGCTTTGGGATAGTTATGGGTTATGAAGAAGGAGACATTTTTATTTTATATACACCAATAATTTACAGTTTTATTGTATAGATAGGCAAAGTAACAGTCGCTTCCGACCACATGGATTTATGAGTTAAAGAAAACAGAATTTGAACAGTTCAGGGCCGCTCTGAATGTCGCCAAGTATGCGAGGCCTATGTCCAGAAGCAATCGTCCAAAGGATGTTAGATACAGTAAGATAGCATACCTCCTGACAATGCCACAAGGGGCTCTTGCAGACGGAGACCACCGACAGGTTCTGGGCCCTCGTCAGCCAAACCACGCACACTTCCGTCAGGGACACCCACTGAGCGCTCGTCACGTAGTAGTCTCTGCAGCAAAGAGGATTTGTTACCAGGAGGGCTAGAAGTGGACACGCCATAAACAAAAAAATCAAAATGTGTGCAATTCACACGTGGTAGAAGTGAAACTTCAAAAAACGAATACTGTCAGTCCAAATATTGATGTTTAACCAAACATTCATGGTAGTAGTATCTTTAGCTATCTGTGCATTGACATTGTGACTTGACATTTACATGACATAATTATGTCAATGTCAAGGTTCATTTCATTTGCGCGTCATTTCCGTTTCTTCGAAATCCAAATCACAGCGATACTATAGAAGCTTTCACTTCAAAACGGCAATCTTCGCCTCCTCCCCCCTCTAATAGGATTCTCTGTTTCACAGATGGCATAAACAGACCAATAGGATCAACACCTTCCCAGCAAAAACATTTATCTGCCACATAAATGTGTCTCGGCCTTAACTCAAATCCGGGTCCCCTCAATTCAGGCAGGACTGGGCTGAAAGGTCGTCAAGTGAAGCTATTATTTTCTTATCGGTTGTTCATCGTAGAACAAGCCTACCCAATCTAGTTAATACAAGAGCGAAATTAACGATTAATACCACTGAAGAGCGTGGCTACTGACGCTATTTTTGTTACCTAAGCAATCTTGTTGCGTGCATCAATGTGATTCTACGAGGAACATTGTTTTCTTTAAATCGTTTGAATATTCACGCCCCATTTAGATATTGGAGAACGCGCGAATAGGAGTATGTTAATGGCCTATTCGTGCGTCTTCGCTATTCGCTTTGAGTATTGTTAGGACTTAGGAGTTAGCTCAGACGTTGATAATACATAGTTCTGTTTTGAAAATGGATCACGCTGGCCCCTAAACTCCGACGATATAGGGCCAAAATATGGAATTAAGGTAGCAAACGATGTTATAACAATAAATTTAGAACTTTAACAATCCCAGTCCTCATACTTACTAACAAACTTACGAAGTTTACCAACTAATGTTCTAACACCGTCTACTAACTTGACTAACCACCTTAGTTTCCATTTGAGTTTTGTCTTGTGTAGGTCAAAGTTGTCATGCGAAGGGTGATGCATGCTTGATTGCTATTAAAAAAATCGCGCCTTGAAGTGTACGTAGGTATTAAATTGACGTGGCAACGTCTTATCAATCGATGAACGCCGGCTGCAAGCACGAAAAAGCATGACGTCATTGTCACGTTCCGCCTGAGCCGAGCGTGCAAGCGAGAGCGCGGAACAAGCGACAGAGAGGCACGATCGGCCTAAAAGTATGTCTAAAAGTTTTCTTATGACGTTATCACGTAAAATTATCATCCGTAAACCGACTTTACAGACAACCATTTTTTTAATGTTTAATGTGAATACCCATATACCATTAAACCATTTTCAGTTAAATAAATCCTTATTGAACCATTTCTTGGCGAGATATTATGTAAGTTACAGATGCCAATATTGTTGCTGATGTCCAGGGGCGACATTGACAACTCACACAGACTGACTGGTCTGCTCGTATGTCGCCTATTAACATAAAAAAACTTTGAGTTTGATTTTAACACTGTTCTGTTTACCTTTCAACAAAAATGAGCATTATTTAAGTACAACCTTCATAACAGGAAGTTGAAAATACGCGAGGAACATCCCTTTTAAGTCGGGTAAAACAATAAAGTTATTTAACAATAACCCAAAACAATGTATTTTTGGCCAGCTCCAACAAACGCTGCCCGCAGTAAATATTTTGCGGTATTCGCATCGGTTTCAGTCCAATGCGGATTAATGTGTCCCTGCGGACTCGTGTGCCGTATTTGGGAAATGGTCGGAAACTTTGTCTTTGACCGGCGCAATCTTGGACATAAATTGTATTAAGGGATAAAGACGGCTTTACAATCGAACGTGGCCCATTGTAAGGGGAAAGGATGTTAAAGTTTTAGACGTAAACTTGGAATTTGCAACTAGGTTCGTAACATTAGTTTCGTAAATTTTGTAATTTAACGTTAACACACTCGTTCCGCGATCTGCTAAGCAGAACATGGCCAGTTTAGCTTTAAAATGTCTCATACTTTAATAAATACACATATACTCCGACTCCTGGATTACGATTTCTTGTTTTGCAGATGGAACCAAACATCTACAACACACGAAACCAACGTTATAACGTCGATGTAAAATGAACAATTTTTGAAGTCCATTTTCATGAATTATGTATTAAAATTTTAAACTGTTTGCGAAATATAAAAATTCAATATTTATATTCCAATGGCTTTTTTGGGGATGCCTGTGGCGTGTTTGATCTATACAGCCGTCAAAGAACTCGCCTTTTCATTAAACCTCGGGGCATACTGAGAAAGTGCTTGGTTCGACAATAAAAACAGCTCATTGAGTTTCCGTATCAGGGATAAAAGAAAAAAGAAGATTAATGTTTGTGAGAATAAACAAGTTATCTTTTTGTAACTGGCCGTGTGGGTGTGTTCCGAGAAATACGTGAAAGACTGATTAGTGTTCTGAAATATAACAATACAGTTTTTATAAGACCGTGTTTCGTATCAGACCTTATCTTAGACATAAAAGTGAGAAATACACAATTACATAAGTATTTCTTCTTCTTCTGGTATTTAGAACTAGTAATTATTATTTACTGCTTCGCTACGGGAAACAGTTTCCTTAGTACAAAGGCACATTATGAAATTGTTAGGCGTTCTGTCAGTTTAAAGAAACTGACAGAACATTTTAAGTTTTCCTAGTTTAACTAGCAATATAAACAAAGCACAGTAGGTGACACTGACAAGAAATCGAAGGGGGTTCCGTGTTCGGTCCCCGACCGGGGTACACGTGTAAACATACTTATATAATTATGTATGATAGATAGGCTGTTCTCAGACAGAGAATCCTAAGTGTGTACGATATTTATTCTCCCTGGGGATTTCTTACCGTTGCTTCTGACAGGACTACTTAAGAACTACTAAGAATTTGCCGAAGCGATTCGGTTACTTGATCCTTGGAAAGTATTTTTAAAACATCATTATTATTTAGGTACATTCATTTAGGTACTTCAAATCTACTCGCATGTTATTAAACGCTAACTGAATTACATAAAAATAGGTGGACTTACCCTTCTTCCAAAATCACTTGTGGGGGCGTAAGATGTCTGTTCCGAATATGCTTAGGGTCTGCAATATCAGCTACGGTCAGTTTGATGGTGGGGTTGGTGGTCCCCGGTTTCGGGTATCTCACGCTTCTGATCTCCGGATAAGTCTGGACACAGAGCAATTAGTAGAATCGTTATATATTTCACAAAATCAGTCATTTAAGGGCGCTTCTTACTTAAACTTACAAAATTAAACATACGTCGTCGTATAATAAAATAATTTTTACTTATATCATCATCGCAACCCATAATTGTTTCACTGTTGGGCACGGGTCTCCTCTCACAATGTGATGGGTGTAGACCATAGTCTACCACGCTGGCCAGGTGCGGTTTGGCGGACTTCACACATCTTAAAGACATTATGGAGAACTCTTAGGTTTCCACACTATGTCTTCCTTCACCAAAGCAAGTGACTTGACTATCATTTCCTCGCATTATACATTATACTCTTTATGCTTCTACCATTTTCTTTTGTAAAAAACTTTAAAAATAAAATTAGTACCGAATTAAACCAACACAAAGGGCGTAATTTTGTTCATGTCCATGAACACAATTTAATTCTTCGACGTGCAATTAATCTTTTACTTTACACCTCACATTTGTGGACGGATTCAATTACCCCACTTATTCCGGTCGTCCCTTCAATCTCCATCCCAGTCACGTAGTCCCTTGATTCCCCTATTCGGCAATACAAGAACACGTCTCGGAACGGTGATAACATTGTGGTTAGAAAGTAGGTTGCTCTAGAGACCTGAATTTGAATCCGGCAGGCATCTTTTTCGAAGCTGCGTTCGTTTTTGAAAATGATTGTTACTTATTTCGATGAAGGAAAACATACTTTCTCTTTCTTCTCTTTTCGTTGGCTGAACCATCAGTGATTCTTTGGCGTTCACTGATGTCCATGGGCGACCGTGACAACCTTATTATCAGGTGACTTGTCTGCTTGTTCGTTAAATTTTACATAAAAAATAATCCTCAGTAAACTGCATACTTACAATTATCTCAAATGTTTTCTTTATCAATACAAAATTGACCTGCATAGTGGATCATAAATTATACCTTTGGTCTTACCATGCCTGGGGACTGTTGAGATTAATTGAATTAAGAATGAAGAATAGAATTAAGTTAATGGAACCTGTCACAATGGCCTCGTCCGTCTTTCAGCGGGATGTACCACTAGCAGGAAAGTCTATCTTGGATTAAAGAATAATTTTCAACCTGTCAAATGCTAATCTGTCAAGTCCTACTCTTACACATCATACCTTAGCTGGATCATCAGTGTCCAAGGCAGCGCCATACCAAGGATACTTCTGCTCGTGCACCAAGCTGTCGTTAAAGGTAGCGTAAAGCACCATGTGCCCGTCGGCAGACATCCACAGCGCTGTACGGGATTTGAGTATCTCCTCTGTAACAAAAGAAAAGAGGATGTTACAGGTAGAAAAAGTTCTCAGAGTTGTTTTATTGAATAGTTCCTAAGTATGGTTTCGCTCATAGCCCAGAAGTTTGTATTGATCCTCAGTGACCAAATGAAGTAACAGCGGGCGCAGTCGGTGAGTGAACGGGTGGCCGCTGGTACCAAAAAATCTAAGAGAAGATTGTTGGTTTGGAGAGCACATTATGCCGTCGGTCCTGGTTGGGATCTTTAGATAGGAGTCCTTAAGCTATGATGGGGATCTTCGGGCTACAGAAAAGCTTCCGACATTGGCGTTGGCAAACCCACCACCAATCTACACTGGAGCAGCGTAGTGGAGTATCTAGCCAGTTATGAAGACAGATCCGTGGCCTATGGTAGGTCGTATTTTGAAACCAAAATGATTCAATATTCGGTTCAATCAAAATGATAAAGGTTTAATTCCACACTGAATTAATAATTTGCTCTTTGGACAATAATTAAGTCCTCTGTGAAACTTTATCCATTTTAACAGCATCTTGTAAGCAATGATAGCAAGATAGTGTATTTATATTAATATAAAAGTGTGCACGGAAGTACCAATAAAATACTACTTTGCGAGAATAGCAACGAGCGTAAACGATGTTTCGACTTTCATTACGAATAACATTGGACTCTAGTTCTATGCCAATTGAATTGAATTCACGTTGGCCAGCTTGCGATTAAACTTTTGTAAGTTCCCACTGGGATATTGGGAGATTAATTTTTCAGTTCTATGGTCTGAAACTGCTGCGAATTGGAACCTATAGCGTTTTATTTCAACGGGCTCTGTTTTACTATGAATGGAATTGCAATGATTGGCATTTACAAAGGAGTTATTGGAACATGAAAATTACCCTACACGTCTTTGTTTGAATAATTCTTCACGTTTCTCGGACTTTATTTCTGGGAAATTGTAAGAGGGTAGTATGTAAAACATTAATAGCTAATTTGTCGAGGGGTGTACCGTCGTATATCTACGGCCAACTAAAATACGAACGAAAATGAGTCATATAAAGGGACTTGATACCTACAAGCACCTCGTCCGTTATTTTACAGGGTATATCACGAGCAAGAGACATTGATTTGGACTCAGGTACGGGAAGGACCAGAAAGAAAAGATTTTTTTATTTACTTGCTCGTTTATTGGACTCTCATTCTAAGAGAAGATACCCCAAGCAGAGAGGCAGTTATGGGTTTGATGAAGATGATGACAACTATGACTGACTGTAACACATTTTGCAGAATTATAAACTGCCACTGCATTGTAATTAATAAAGATGAAGCGTATGAAAACATTAAAATTAATATTTGTCGGTTTGTACAAGTGAACTGTAGCAGACTGCACTAATTCTACAAATAGTGATCAATCATATTAAATATCTGTGTCATTTGTCTAACGCATTAAGCATTAGAACACGCATTTGTAAATAAATCTGTATTTGTAGCCAACACATTTCTTTGAAGTTAGTGATGTGATATTTGTGGTGTCCATTCCCACGACACAGGGAATCCTAGTGTTTTATGAGTGTGTTCGCGTTTATTCACAAAACTAACTGCATAAAACTATTGCATTTGAAGAAGCTAACCGAGGAGCCGGTTACACTTTTTAGAGGCGACCACCTCAGTCCTGAATAGCAACGCACCTGTGACCGAATTAGAACAAGGCTCTTACTAACAATTACTAATTGGACTATTACTAACAACAACTAACAGGACTAACTATCCCTGTACTCATGCTTGCTAAAGATCTAATCAACTAATGTTCTAACACAGTCTCCTAACCGAACTAACCATCCTAGTCCCCATTATTTGAGTCTTGTTTCAGGTTGGTTACAGCTGTCATGGGCGGTAGCGGAAGGGTGGTGTTGCATGCTCGTTTGCTACCTTAACTCCATAAAAAAATCATGACATCTACAATTTCCTATTGTATCTAAATAAAATATCGTCAAAACAACAAGGAATTGACGAAAACATTTTATTTCGTGAACATAATCTTATTCGTGAAGACTTTTATTATCCAACCAAAGGCTCAAAGGATCGCGGAGAAACAAAAGTTTATGAATCAGTAAACGTTTAGAGTAAATAAAAATAGCTTTATCCCGCGCTTAGCCGTGGTCGGAGATTTTAATTTTTATTCGTCCTTTGAGCAATATGAGGTTTTACAACCGACGAAGCATAAAGCACCCGTATAACTCATCTAACATTTGTTAGGGTTAAGTATACCTATCTTCACCATTCCGCACTGGAGTAGCGTGGTGTAGTATGCTCTAGTCCTCAGTTATAAGGAGAGACCTATGCCCTGTGGGCCAGTAATGGGTTGAGGGAAAGTATAGTATTGGGCTGTACTTGTAGGTGCGCAGGTTCCCTCACGATGAATTGATTCACTGAAGGAGGTGACATTTAATTCTATAATATATACTTATTGAAAACATTTTGGTGCAGGATTTGATTTCGATAAAAGCGGGAGATCAAATTCGAATAGGGTTTCACTGCAGCTGTATGACAATATAAAAATATAATATCTACATATCTTCTGTTGCACCGATTTTGATGATTTTTTGTTTGAGTGGGTCTCTGCATGGTTAGTATTCACAATTGGAGCCGGTAGGTGGCGCTTTTGTCGAATTTCACTGAGAAATCAGATCAGATCAGAGATCATTTTTATTTATTTATTCTTATTAATAATTGAACCTTACATACATATTAAGCATTATCTGCCAGTCAACCGGCAGTGCGAGATTGAATAAGGCGGTAGCATCAAAGCTAACAAAAAAGGAGAATTTTTATACATATATGTATGTACATGGATGTAAGTACTGCATTTGATAAGCATTTCCTAAAGATATATAAAATTTAGAATATATGTTTCTGAAATATGTACATCTACCAGGTCAGCATATGTTTAACATGGTAGGAGAACAATATAAACAAACACAGAGAGCGTTTCTCGTTATATTTCGCCGAGGTCGGAGATATTAATTTTTATCTTTTGTTCTGTAGTCGAGTGTTGTCGTTTGTATAGCGTAGATAGAAAACACTTGATCCATGAATAGAGATTCATCTTTCGTTTTAACAACTTTTTCGACATGCCGTTATTTAGTTGTTAGTTGGCGAGATGGAATATAGCACGTCGAACATGTCAGTCCTCAAGGGTAGCAACATGTCTGTGACTGAAATAGAATGAGACTCTTACTAACAACTACTAAGTAGACTAATTATCACTCCCCGTCCCATAACATTCCCCGTCCCTGTCCTTGTATCTACTACCGAACTAACCAACTAACGTTCTAACAACTCTTTAGCGACTAACACTCTTAGTCACGATTTATTGTCATTATAGTATATATTTTTGTCGTATTCCACCTTGAAAATCAATTAAAAGTACCACCACACGGGCCAAGCCGCGGGCAACATCTAGTAACTATATAAAAACGTATAATATCGCACAGTAACGTAATGTCAAATATTTGTTATCGTAAATTAAAAGAGCCATCCATCAAGTGTGTAAGCATCCGGAACGGTTCAGCGGCTCTATCGACGAAGTTTGCACGAAAGATTATTATTTTCCTCGGTACCTATAAGATTAAAATCCCCGCAGAGAGATCATGTCATATTGTATTAGTGAGGCTATTCTCCTCAGTCGTACACTCTTGACAGATTGGTCCACAGAGTGGTCGTGGTCCTATGACGACGATGGTGGTAGGGGGTTATCTTTTTCTTGTAGATTACAGCTCTCGCACTGCGTCCCTATGGGGTTCTATTAACGGCATTGCGACAATATTAGATTACGGAATATTTCGTTGACGATTTGATGGTGTCCGTCCAGCACGTGAGTCTACATCTTGATCTACACCTTCTACTTGACCATGGACTACAAGAGTTTCATTTGCTTTGAGCTTTCATCACTTTTGATTTGAGCTCATGTTTTGAATCCAAAAATAATAAAACACCGAAACGCATGTTTATCACAAATTTTCCGCTTATGCTGCTTGCTGAAATTGCTGAAAATATACTTTACCAAAAAGGCTATTACTATAAGTAGGTAAGATATAAGTAAGAGCAACTTGACAGAAAGGATCTGCGGTGATACCATCCATCAAATTAAACAAACAGAGTCAATAAACATAACCTTTCAGCTTCGATGCCTTAGTGGCTTAGCCATATTTGCAGCGGCTTCGAAACCTTTTTAGCTGATAGCCTTGTACCACAGTTTAATTTTAATATTGACCTCGATTGATGCGAACTGGACCAGCGCAAGTTCTAGTGATCTGGTTGTATATGACTTCTAATTTTATGTTCATATTAAAAGGCGAAAAAGTATAGGGGATGAATTGGAACTTTTTATTCCTTCAATTGATTCACTTAAAACTTTGTATTTGTATAACACTAAGAAAGGATTTCTGGAAATTGGCGCGCGGTGGGGGAAAGCTAGTGTTTAGATAAAATAGATCTAATTTCGCAGTGGCCTTTGGGACCTTAACCCTTTCTTACTCGACAATTTAAGTGCTCACCCTTGTGTATAGACGTCTGTTAAACTAGGATCATCTCAGACACTTTGCGGAAGAGAAGCAAAGATGAAACTCGCTTTTAACTGGCTTTCTGAGTAGCAGGGACTGGAATTAGTCCAATTAGTCCAATCCGTATTTGACCAGCGTCGCTGACCGTGACCCCAGTTATTCAGCGAAGATCCAAGCCCAACAGTGGGACATAATGAATAGCCCATACAGGGCCATATTTACCTCGCCCCATTTCCCGAGCCTCATTATATCTCTAGAAGCAGAAACAGCGTATAAATATTTTTAAAGTACCGTCATGTGTGCCACCTGACTGAACCGAGGCAAGATTTAAAATGAGTACAGTCAACAAAATTATGCGAATGTTTGCTAAGGTCTGCTTAGTACCTTTTGTTAGAGGTAAAGAAAATTCAAATAAAACGTTTCGAGCATGAAATTTGTATTTTGCTGAAGAAAAGAATGTAATAAAATGAATGAATGAAAATGATTACGTTGAAAGACTTAAATAATAAATTGAAGATTTTGCAGACTTCAATATTACGGTTTGTATTTTACGTCCCTTGTAGCTTTGTGGTCCTTCTTGTGGGCCCAGGTCTCAAGCTATAGGTTACAGATCTCAGGTTCAGATATGTGACAGATTAATATTTGTTTTTGTATCGTGAGTTTTTGTATATGTCTATAATATACACAATTGTTGTGTCAATTGTGTATATTACAATAAAAAATCTGTCATGTCTACCCCGGCCGGGAGTCGAAGCTGGGACCATGCACGTCCAACTAAGCTATGTGATCGTCTATGACCGTATTAATATTATAAATGTGAAAGTAACTTTCTAAGTAAAAGTGTATGCTATCTGCTACTTTCACGCTTAATCTGCTAAGCCGATTTAGATGAAATTTGGCATAGGGACAGTTTGAATTTATTTTATTCCGGTAATTAATAATTGTAATTCCAGTAATACATTTTCCATAGGATAATTATAGCGACATATTTAATTATTATTATCATTTTCCGACTCTCTCATGGACGAAGCCGCGGGAATAACCAGTATTCTGTAATAATATAATATGATAATTCTATACAGGATGTTGTGGGTTAATTTTTCAATTCCGCTATCTACGATAACCTATCAATATATTGCAACAGTCTTCCTAGCGATTGGTATCTAATAATATAAAGAGGTTTACGTACGTATAAGCGGTTATGATAAATTGCCACATCAATCACATATCAAAGGACCGATGTCTGCTATATGATGTGAATATATTATGGTCGGTATTAGTACATTTATTCTGTAAACTCGCTTGATGATGAATGGTATTATGTTACTTCAACCATAATGAGTTTGAACAAAAGGTTTACCACACATATAAATTCAACCATACCCATAACCAGATTAGTTATTCCATTATTTTATTATAATACGGGTTCTCACGATATGTGTTTTTCCCGCCGATATTTCGACTTTCGAATAAATCGAGTGTTTAACAAGGTACAAAACGCCTGATCAACATGAGTAACAACTTTTTTTAAATGGGTACGTTTAGGAACGGTACCACCCTTAGCCGTAGATTTCGTTAAGTGACTCGTATTACTTAGAAAGATTATGACGCAACCTATACTTGTACACACTGATTTACCCACATTAATGACCTAGCTGATTCTACCTACATCAATAGCAAAGATTAAAAAATAAATAAAACCATCGAATCTTTTCTGCAGACGCTCCCGACCGCTCTCATCTCATCTCAAAGGTCAAAGCTATATTTGTTCGTCGGCATGCAGTTATTTGTTTTGCACTGCGCGAACTATGAGTTAATAATATGTCAAATGTAAAAAAAGATTAGTATTATTAAAAGTTAAATACGGCTTAACCAATGTAAAAAATAGAGGCAATGGTGTTAGGATCCCATTGTGGATGTGATGGATTGAAGTCACTGTTTATATTTTAATGTTTTTTTTTAATAAGTGGCTTGAACTTGCACGGCCGAACAGGAGGGTCTGGGTTTGAATACTGCACGCACGTCTCGAATTCGATTCCCGGCCGGGGCAGACATTTATGTGACAGAAAAAATTTGTACACGACTCATGGGTGTTAGTGACGTGTTGTGTAAATGTCTGTCCATGCCACCAGTGACATATTATGGGATCTTAGTGCGGGGGTTTGAGTTTTTTAGCGCTTAATTATTAATTTAATTTTCTAATACATACAATATACAACATACAACTTTGAATTCTTTTAAAAAGGATTCCATCCCGCCATATGGCATGTCAAGGTTTAAACCAATACTGAAACACACAAGTAAGGTAATCGGGAATTTGGGTTAAACGTAGCCTTTTGTACACGGCAGTTTAATTAGCCGCTTAATTAATATGCTAATTATTGTTGTAGCTCCGGCAATGGAAGATTAAAGGTAGCTAATAGTGACATGTAAGTATATAAGTTTAGTACATAAGATAGCACATAAGTGTAATAGAAGCAAGATTACCCAACTGTAGGTACAATGTGTAAGTAGGCACAATTTTTACTATATAACATGTATATAATAATAGATACAAATTATCTTGGTTAAATACTTATTTTATTCTTATGCCACATCTTTTCGCTTCATCCAAGAGCGCGGTAAGAGAGCTGTCAAACTCTCGCTAGTGTTCGGGTCACCTCGGCGCGACCATAGTGTTGCCAATATCCCTTGTTCCGATATTTCATCTAACAGTTCGGCCATCAGACAAACCTTCGGTCCCCGAAGGACACATACAACACCAACACTTTTGAATTTCCACTTTTATATAATGCTCCTCAATGGCAGACATGCTCCTTAACTTTAACCTTTGATAACAACTATATATCAGTCTCCTCACACATAATAAGTGCTCAGGCGGCACTGAAATAAACAAGCCCCATATGGAAGATCTCAACAAATATTCATCCATCGGCCGTCGTATAATTTCCAATTGTTCGTAATATCTTTATGCTGTAAAAATAAAGTGTAATTACTTCAAATATGGCATCAATTGTTCGTGATATCTTTCTGGTAATCATAAAATGCACCCCGTAAGGTAACTGTAAGCATATTCCCCAAGTATGAATATGCACTCCATGCAGTAACTGTGATTATGCGCCCCATTCGGCAACTGTGAATCATCACCCCATTCGGCATTCACAGATACGGCCCCGCAACGGCAATTGTGAATATTCGCCCCACAAGGCATTCACAATACGGCCCCACAACGGCAATTGTGAATATGCGCCCCACACGGCATTCACAATACGGCCCCACAACGGCAATTGTGAATATTCGCCCCACACGGCATTCACAATACGGCCCCACAACGGCAATTGTGAATATGCGCCCCACACGGCATTCACAATACGGCCCCACAACGGCAATTGTGAATATTCGCCCCACACGGCATTCACAATACGGCCCCCCAACGGCAATTGTGAATATTCGCCCCACACGGCATTCACAATACGGCCCCACAACGGCAATTGTGAATATGCGCCCCACACGGCATTCACAATACGGCCCCGCAACGGCAATTGTGAATATGCGCCCCAAACGGCATTCACAATACGGCCCCACAACGGCAATTGTGAATATGCGCCCCAAACGGCATTCACAATACGGCCCCACAACGGCAATTGAAGTCGGAAGCTTCTTAACCAATTTTCACAGGCCCCTTAAGACACGAGATCTTGTACATAATTACACATTATTCGTACTTTGTGTACATAATGCTTCATATTTAATTTATTTATTCAACTCAATCGACTAGGTTGTCTTTGCCTTTATCATCATTCAATTGCATATTGTCAACGTATTTTGATAAAATTCTTGCCCCTTTCGTTCGGCCGATGCTACTCAATATCAGCTTGTCATGTCATGTCATGTCAAAAGCATGAAACAATCCTGCGAATTGTTTCACTAACTTGCCATATCCCATCCAGGTCTAGTAACCCTTCTTTCCAATACTAATTAATTGACAGCAATCTGCCTTGACAATTAATACAGCTGTATAAACTGAACTATGTATTTCACCCACCCCGCGTGGTCACAATCCACAATATAATAATCAAAATTGATTTTAAGTAATTGTTGAAACAAGTACTACACATGCCCATATCACATTTAATAACTGCTTAATAACTCAATCTTTATCACTGAGAAAGATGCCACTATGGCTTACTCTTTTCATCGGGTAACCAAACACTTCGTAAGAGCTGATACTTTGTGAACCCATCTATAACATTGCTTTTGCAAAAAGGACCTTAACCATCCCCAGTGTGGAATGATTTATCTGGACACATACATGCCTTGGCATTTTTTTTTTTTTAACTTTGACATGCAGTGGTTTTATAGCTCTTAAGCACTTTTCAATTCCCACATAACCACAATGACGTCAACTCAGAACATCAAGTCACAGAAAGTTCATCCTGCAACCAAACTCCTTAAACTCTGTAATACACACAATTCAAAATTATAATATTTGATTTTAGTCACGGTAAAAGTTAAGTTTCAGAATTATCAAAATCTCCATCTCATATGAACAACCAGTAATCTAAAACTTTGAGCTATTATCAACTCAGTATTTACACCACTCTAAGCTATTATTTAACCATTATTCAAACACAATATGTCACAGTTCACCTTAGAACAGAAATGACTGAAAGTCATTTAACTCAGATTAAAACAAACCTTTAGTCGACAACCTCACCACTTTGCTGAGTGCTTACTAAACATAATCTCTATCAAGCTATAAGATCAGTGCCTTATGCAAGCACAATCACAAGGGACTACTTCTCAAACACTAATTGTGTTGACCATCACTAGGTCCAACTGCCTCATTTCCCTTATACTTGACGAGCATACCCTCCGCAGCTACGCCCGACAGTTTACAAAAATCGGTTTATCCCCCCTTTTTTTATCCCATTAGTGGGGGAATTTCCAAAAATCCTCTCCCAGCGCCACCCCACACTTTCCAAGGAACACACCCGCCAAATTTCAGCTTGTTGCGTCCAGCAGCTTCAGCTGTGCGCCGTCCGTCAGTCACTCAGTATCGGAAGAGTTTCATTTAAATAGATTGTCCCATCAAAATTCAACCATAACAACTTAAACTTCAGGCACTTCCATCATCCACAGCACGGCTAACAAAGCCTTCATCAAACCAACCGAGGTTAATAAAAATTATAAAGTCAAACAAAGATACTGGTAAACCAATATCCGTCATACCCAATATACTTGTCGAGTTTTCCATGTTTTAATCTCATAGCTTTAATTTATATCAACTCAAAACATAATTAGCTTGCAATCAAAATATAGGTACTAACTGGTCACTATTAATTGTCTCCAAAACATCTAACATGTTACGAACTCTTTTAGCTAAAAATAAATTAGCTTTCCCAAAACAAGTTAATTTTCTCAAAATAAGTTAGTTTTCCTCAACCAAGTTGCCTTATGGGTAATGATTACTAAATTAACCATTTCTTTAAACAAAATTAACATTTAACCCATATACTTAAATCTCATTTGCATCCATTGTTCATTATAATACAAAACTGTTCATTAAAGAACAGAAATGAACACTACTCTCTAATGTCATATAAGAGCCATGTAATGTACAAAAATAACAATGATCAAATATTAATTTCAATAAGTATCATTCAACAAATCGACTCTAACTGTTAATAATTAATTCTGTGACTGTCTCCGAGTATCAGATTAATCTGTTACCGATATCACCAATAACCCTGTGTGATAAGACCAATGATGGATACTTAACATTTTATACTCCCAGTACCCCATGACCATAAAGTTATCAAAAGTATATTACTTAGTTTCATTCTGTCGAAATTCTCATTTTATTAATTTGATGCAATTTTAATTTATAACTGTATCCATTAACAGTTCAAAAGTACTTAATTGGTCTACTATAATCAATTATGAAAATTACTTATAATCAATTATGAAAATTACAGTGAATTGATCATCAATTAGTGTGGCTAACTTACTAAGCCATATCTTAATTAACTCCATATTATTATGTTACAACCATATTTTCTTTTAACTATTAAATTGACCCAGTAGTCATACAAAATAATAGCAACCAAGTAATAACTAAACCTCATTATAATGGTACTGATGACCATGTATACCAATATTAAATATACTTATTATTATATTTATAATTCCTCTAATAATGTATATTTATAGTTAGTTATTTAAATTTCTGTAACTTTAAATATGACTGTTGACATAACTTTGTAATACCATATTTGTGCAATAAAAGAATTTGAATTTTTGCCACACATGACCATTGACCACACATGCCACACAATTCCCACAAGTGGCACATGTAAGCTCAATTACTGCACTGACCATACCATTCTATTTCACTACATGAATGTAATAATTGATTTGATTTGATTGAATGACAACACCTTTATATTGTCAAGAAATTACAGCAATCTTAGTGGTACCTGTTTGCCGATTCTAAATAACAAATAGATTGAAGTAGATTTCCTCATAACCCCAACTCTAATTACTTAATTATGTCAATTATTAAATATTTTCAGTTATCTCTCTCTCATAAAATTATATTCTTTATGAAATGTAATTTATCACCTCATCTTATTTTCATTTAACTTTTACAGTTTCCTTGCTTCATAACATCGCCAAATACTCAGGCTTCTGTGTATGACTGTCCACACTAGGACATAAAACTCTTAAAATTCACATGGTACAATAAACAATTTAAAATACCTTTAATCCCCATACCAATTTCTACAGAGAAATTGTTGAGAACAGTCTCAACAATTTGTTTTACCAGGTTAAAGTGTGACCATATTGATGGATCACCACCATCATCATCATCATCATCACCATCACAACCACAACCCACAACTGTCCCACTGCTGGGCACGGTTGCACCACCATACCACCAATTATTTGACCAATGTTATTACGTCCTGACAACAAGCTGACAGCGCTCCAACTTCTAAAAGCTTATCACCCACTGTACCAATAATAGCTTGAGTGATCATTTCATCACTACGCTTGCATGTAAATTTCTATAGTTTTCATTCGGTAACATCCTGATTACAAGATCTCTTATTTTAATGGAAAAGCCTTGATCAACTTGTCTCTCCATTCAGTCCAACTAATCTCATATGATGCTCGCTGGCCATATAAATCCCTGGCATAGCCACTTAGATGTACAGTTGCAAATAAATGTTTGTTCATCACATCTATGCATTTCAAATATGCCTTCCAAATTATTAATCCAACGCTTTATTGAGGTAGAATTCTTTTGAAGACCAAATTCAGGAATAAAGTAATTTCTCCCCACATAACACATTAATGAAGCAGGTGTTATTTCCATTGAGTTTTCACTATGACAATTTCTTTGTTACGCAGTTCTCTCACAAGACTTTTCAATGCTTCGATGCAACTATTATTTCTTTTCTACTGTTTTCTATACTTCTTTTTAATCTTGATCACTCCGTAAACTTGAACTAGTAGTACTAACAGACAAGGTCTGTTACTCCCTCTTATGTTACTTTACTTTACTTGTTACTTGCTCTTGTTTACCCACTATAGTAGCCAATGTTTACAATACTTTAAACCAATTGTTTTTCATTAGGTAACATGTAAAGTTATAATTTATAACATTTGTATTAATATTGTTAGGAAGTAATGTCTTCTCAATTTCCCAAATTTGTATCAGTTAAAAGTCAATAAAAATCACAACATGGAATATGCTCACCCAGTTTTTATGCACCCCAAGATGCCATGCACATGAAGTATAAGCCAAATAACTTAGACACTGTCCTTTTATCATCACAAGTAAAGTATTTGCTTTGCACACAACACACATCACACTAAAGGAACATGTTGAAACTTTACAAAGATTGTATAAGGTTAAAACTCCATGCAAGGTAACATATATGTAGTACATGCACTAAGTAAAGTTAATCATCCACATGTAAAGACATTTAAGTTGTCTAAAACACTTTATGTACTCGTATATTAAAACTTTGTAAGCGTCCATTCCGCAATTGAAGTTAGGTTAGTATGACTGAAAATTATCACAAATTCTACGTTTTTCGTATCGTCAGGCTTTACGTTACATTTATGCACGTGAGAATCCCACTTCTGAAACTAATAGATACAAATTATCTTGGTTAAATACTTATTTTATTCTTATGCCACATCTTTTCGCTTCATCCAAGAGCGCGGTAAGAGAGCTGTCAAACTCTCGCTAGTGTTCGGGTCACCTCGGCGCGACCATAGTGTTGCCAATATCCCTTGTTCCGATATTTCATCTAACAATAAGTACGTTTTTACAATCCGGCCTTTTGCCTATGCCCCACATAATTACTCGTGCCCAGCAGTGGGACAGTTATGGGTTGCTATGATGATGAAGGCATTTACGCTTTGGATTGAACTTTGCCCAGGCGACATCGTTTCCGACGATCGTAGTCGTAGCGTTTAAAGATACCTTTCTTATAGTGTAAAGTGAACTTAATACCATTTCGGGTCTCCGAAACGGAATATTTATCGGCCGATCATTTTCAATATGCTTCGCCGACCCTACAAATTATTATAAAGGAGGTTTTATACGCACCGCAATATTAAATTAAATACGGACCTTCGATGGAATGTCAGGTGACATATACCAGGAGTTGTAAGAAGATTTATTTTGTTAGGTACGTTGAATATTCAGGTTTTGCAAGTCATAGTTCTTACGCGGATGGTAGGGGATCAGAAAGGAATTGGACCGAAATTGAAAGACAATAATTGGTAGTGGATCAGTTTGGGGGGTCCGACCGGAATCACTCGTCGTGACAATCCCGACCACCACTTCTTATTCTAAGTGGCCATATATTACAGTTTTGTACGCGCTAAAATAAACGGCATATCCTTTATTGTATTTTGGTATACTTCACTCATCGATTCATAAATAAAAAAGTTATGTTGCTTTAATGAATCACGCCTTCAAATTTTTGAGTGTTGGCAGGAGACAGGTTTCGCGATCTACTAGCCCTAAATAAAGTCTTATGTACTTTCATAAGACGTGAGCTTTACGAACCGTTTCCGCTCTGCTAATGACTAATACAACAGTTAATCTCCTAATTAGCACAATCTAAATTCACCATCCAAAATCCTGTGAAATATATCAACCATTATCTCGAATCCGTCATATTTTAAATCACGAATCTGCACACTGAAATCTGGGAAAGTCGTTCGGTGCTGAGAATGTAAAAGCTGTTCAGACGTAACGCGGTTTTGACGCGACGTAGATACTTTACGTCACTTCAGGTTTCAGGGCAATAACTAATCGGCTTCCTTGTGCTTGACTTCTAAGCTGCAATGCCAACAGTATTCTATGTAACCGAATTTTGTCAGCTGTGTTTTCATTATTTTTACCATTTATTCTCTTTTGCGGCCGGTTTTTTACAATTCTACTATTTTATATTTATAACAAAAGAAACATTATTGATCAAAACTGATACACATACATAGTAATAATATTATCTAAAATGATAAGGCGGCATAATATAAATCCGTTCAGTGATTTCCACGTGAAAAATGAATATTCGTAAATTAAATAGTAAATAATTTGGTTTTCATACCGATATAAATATGATTAAAAAACAAATATAAACCCGTTTATTTTATGAGAAAATGTATTAAAAAAAAAACTAAGCGTTAAAATGCTTTGTAACTAAATCGCGACGTTTAAAGCCGTCAGTCTTAGCCTCTTTAAGTGGAGTAAATGGGGGAAGCAGGGGTCATTAAGATAAAACAGGTTGAGGCGCTCATTTACAACGCCCCTAACAGAATAAAATGATCATTTTCTCGCCCGCGGTCCAAATTAAAATGTCTTATAGCTCACTCTCAGACCTACAATGTTTCCAGTTCAGTATTTCCTAATCTAGATTACAGTTTAGTTGTAGTTTTTGCGGGCCGAGTAACGGTTGTAAGAACTTTAAATTCTCTAGGAGGTATTCGTTTTGGTTTAAACTTTAATTAAATTCCGTTTTTCGCCACCCTGTTCACATGTTGAGCTCAGATCTTCTCTTCCAATGTAAGGGAAGTAACTTATTAAAATATAGTTGCAAGGTTTGACCCATCCATTATTATTACTTACTAATGTTATAAATGCGGATGTTGGTCCTTATTTCACGTCAAAACGGAGCAGTGGATCTATGTAGGTTTTGTTACAGACATAGTTGAAGGATTGGAGAGTGACACAGACTTCATTTATTGGCGGTGACATGTCTAATTTAAAGGAAAACAAGTTTTAATCATATAAATAAGTAATATAAATGGCGTTACGGGCGCACTGTAGACGTGTGATAGTGAAAAGTAAATATTTTAGGTAATAATCTTTGCAAACGTAAGGAATAAGTTTCCATGTTTACCTACCTACCTAACCTAACCTATGTTACGTAATAACAGTAACGGCAAAGTTAAAGTAACACCAAATTAAATAAAAGCATGGAAAAATGTTGACTTCCAATTATTATCCGTACAGTTTGTACTAGTTTGTACCAGTTTGCACTAGTTAGAAAACATCGCATGTCGTTCACACGCTGTTCTTATAACAATAGCTAAGGCTTTAATCCAGTTAAATCCGCTTTCTGCAGCGTCAGTTCATATTTATCTTCCCTTTTAAGATTCACGAGGATTATACTAGCTTGGTAACATTATAAGACTATTTGTTCAGCGTCAAAACGCTGGTTTAAAGTATTGAAAAATAGCTTTAGCGCTTTACCTATTTATTCGTTTTGAAAGATCTAAGCGGGATAGAGCTTTCCCTTGTGTGTGTCTTTATCTTGACGACCTATAATCGCAATGTTTACTATGCCACCTGCCAGACTGCCACCGACCACACAGCCAATAGACTCCTAATAACAGGCGAATGGTTTCAAACTAAACATGTGTCCGCTATAGCGAAACGTAACTGAAAACCGTTGACATGCCTCTAACGTACCGTATCGATATTGATTTAGCTAGCAGCGGCTATCAGATATCAAGGTAGGTACTAACTAACAACTTCCAATCCAAGTTGCCAACTGACATTTGACAATATCACAATATTTCACAATATCAGTTATTCACGATGCTCGTTTCGCTAGCGCTACTAGTAACCGAACTAATGAATAAATGAACTAACCGTCTAACCGAACGAACAATAGTAACCAAAATAACTATGCCTTCTCTCTCTTTCTAAGTGATTCCTGACGTGCAAAACAGAGAAGGAGCGAATATTAGCTAGCGAGCGGCTGGCTACTAACCAAAACCAGCAACATGTCACGAAGATAGATATAAACCAAAGACAACCTTATTTCTATCATGCTAAGGCTTAACTGTAATAAGCTTTGATAGATCAAAGTATAATGGGGACAGTGCCCAGTGGTAGCAAAAAAACCGTTCATTTTAGTTTGACTTATGAAAGGTTATCATAGTTATTTAGTTAAACTCTGCTTGAATAGAAATAAGGTCCTGATTACTTTACGGAGTTTGCGATATTTACGATAATTATGTAATGTAGTCTTGGTAATTTGTGAAAATTGCGCGCGCAGGTATCGTTCAAATTCAAATAAAGTTCAAATGAACTCAAACTCATTAGAAAGAAAGTTTGTTTTGTTTGCGCGGTGCGTATTAAAAGCCAGATTTTCTGTTTTTTTAGAGTTAATTAGACTGATTAGACTTTGGAATGCCGAGTAGTTTATGTAAAGTGTAAATAAATGTAAATATAACAAAATTAGTTTTAATAGTTTTAAGTGTTGTGCAAAACTTTAATATTTTACGTTTTTATAAGTTAAAAAAATATGTCTGGCAGAAAGGGTATTGTGTGGACTCATTTCGATAAAAAAGACAATATTCTCGCTATCTGTAAATATTGCAAGAAAATCTTGTCATATAAAACATCGAACGGGAATTTGAACTCTCATTTGGAAAAAGCTCATGCTTCTATTTTTTTGGCATGCTTACATTTTCTTCTTTAATTCTTATTATTCCTATTTATTAAATTGTTGAATATTCGTAGCAAAATGACGCTGACAACCGTCAGTACCGTCACATTTCACATTTGACAGTTGACAACTTGAACTTGACAATGACTAGTTGACATGACAGGTTTTTTTTATCTGAAGTGAACGACCGTCGGTCTAAAAATCGACAGGTGTTATAATTTCAATTCGTTCAAAAAATGATAGTTGTCTATGGTGTATCGGTCATTTTAGAGACTTTTGAGCATTCACGGTTTGTTGAAAAAATATTAAAATATTACAGTAAATGTGGTCAAACAGTACAGGATGTTAGGATGTTAAAGTTGGTCATTGTTTTTTTTTTGCTCTCATGAAACATCTCGCAATAGTCGCAATCGCTAATATCGATATTCAGTCACGGTTACCAATACCGGTATTGAAACCAAATAGCGGTTAGATAACCGTTGCCAAAAATACCTGATAACGCCCATGTATATTTCAAACAACACATCTGGCTTATACTCGTAGTACTGATATAAATTCATGCCGTCTCATTCTTTCCCGTTGCTTAAATTAATCTATTTCTTTCCAACATTTCGTGTGGCCTTGAATTAGCCAATCACAGCGTTGAATTAGCCAGTCACCCCGCTTCGTCTTACCTCAGCTAGTTGTCTGAATGTTTTCCATGGAAAATCAAACATTAGGAGTCTATTGGCTGTGTGGTCGGTGCAGCCTGCCCTTCGAAGTATCCTGGGTTTGATTCCGAGTGAGGTTTAAATTTGAATGAGTTAAAATTTCTGTACTTGGTCAGGGTGTGTGTTGTCCGCGGCATCCACGACCCAGGGAATCCCACTGTGAGGCTTTTTTTATAGATTTAAGATATTAAATATTAGTTAGTTATTTTTTTTTATTAGTTCTGGTGTTGCCAATGTCCATGGTAAGGTATCACTGTCGCGGTGATCACTTACCATCAGATGACCCGTCTGCTGTCTGTTGCCAGCTTAAGCCATAAAAAAAAATAAACGAGCAGCAGCACCTTCCGCTGCCGCCCATGACAACTGTGACCGACACAGAACAAGACTCATATGGGGACTGGGATAGTTAGTCCAGGTTGCGGAGGGTGTTATGACGACCGTAAGTTGCGTTGGTTCATTAGTAGATATGAGGACTGGGTACTTAGGACTTTCTAACATAATATGAAGAAAATGATAACAGAGTGAAGTCCAAATAAAATTTATTAACCAGCAGAAAAAGTTGGTTTGGTCAGAACCCCTTGAACCCCCTAGCGGTGCACCCTTTGGTGGTGATTCAGCAACATGGAGAATATGGCTTCAACCCATTGATGGCCTACTACTGAGCACGGGTCTCTCCTCATACCTGAGGAGGCCTAGAGCATACTCCACCACGCTGCTCCAGTGCGGATTGGTGGAGGGGTTAGTGGCCAACCCAAGTGTCAGAAATTTTTAAGCCACCCGAAGGTATCCGACATGGCTTAACGACTGCTACCAAATGGTAACAACCGGCGCCGACGGCTTTACGTGCCCTCCGAAGGACGGAAGCGCTCAAGAAATTTGGCCACTAGCGGTCACCCAGGATGGAGAATAAATCTGTCATAAATCATAATGAAACCTACCTTCATAAAGCCAGTCCGGCACTCCGTTATGTATAGTCCCGGGTACCCCAGTGTCCGTGACGCGGTACCCGGTAGACGACCTCGGCGCCGGGCGGTAGTAGATATCGTAGTCTTTGACGGTGATGAGCCCGTGGCCCTTGGGAGTCCACATCGCGAGCAGGAGCAGCGGACCTTCCGTGATCACCCCACCGCCCACTTCATCTGGCAAGGGGGTGAGCGGGTACGATTCCCTGGGGATGGAGACATTCAGTATAAGTTCCTCGCGGAATTAACCAGGCTGAGTGCGGAACGGGAAGTGCATAAAGTGTTACATGAGTTTCATATACTTTTATTGTGAATAATTAATTAAATATATTATGTGTTTCAATTGGTATTAGGTATATTTTATAGTCTTCTAAAATTGTTTTGTTCTACTTTGCAAGGTGTACATTATTATACATAGTTTTTAATTTTTATTGAATACAATTTCACCTAATGTTAAGTGGCGATGTAGTCTTTGGTGGTAAAACACACTAACTAACTAGAAGCCTTTAACACTATTGGCTTGAAATCATCTCATATCATTACACACTCATTAGGTGTAATCGAACGCGTGTATCTACGTTTTTGACGGTCCATCTTTTTACACCATTAAACTTTACTTCGGTTTTAATTTAATGTCAAATATTTTCATGCAAAGACACGTTTACCCATTCGGTGTGAGTGTGTGGACTCAAGCTCAATGTTACGTAAGTGACCTCGCCGACATGAGAGTCTTGATCGCCACTTCCCTGAAGCACCAGCCTCGCGGAGGGTCTTTTATAGCAACTTGGGGCAATCTAGAAGGTTAAGTGATACACCCGGGCAAGTCTACACATGTATTCGATTAACCAACAGTATTTTAACAAAATATTGAACTAGATAATATTCATCTTTCAAAATTATTTTGATTATCAGCTTGTTCGCCGACTACCTATTAACATAAAAAAATGACAATAATATCCTTACTAATATTAAAAATGTGAAAGTAACTCTGTCTGTCTGTTACATTTTCACGCAAAAACTACCGAATGGATTTTGATGAAACTTTACAATAATATAGCTTACACATCAGGATAAAACATAGGCTATAAATTATGAAGATATAGTGTGAATTATCCAAAATATATAACTAAATCTTTGCAAACTGAAGGAATAAGTTTCCCGAAGCGAAGCGAGGGCAGGTCGCTAGTAATATATAAAGCTTTAGTCCTCAAGAAGCAATATAAACACGCCTTTAGCTTAATACTTTTACGGAGTAGTCAAAAGTGTCCTCACAACAAAACAAATACTCCGAAGAGATGGAAACTAAACATTTTGTGATGCAAAGCCTCGTCGCTAAAAGGATTGCTACGCAGGATTGCTTCTGTTTATTTTAAACAATACAAGTTACTTCCCTCGGCTCACTTCGAAAACTATGCCTTAGTAACCATCTACCAATCCTGAAAAACATTGTATAAACAGAATTCTTTAAATTGTCATGCCGTTTAATCTGTGAACAATTAAAAAAACATTAAATGTTACATCGAGCTGATTAAAATGCATCAGTGCGAAAAAATCCAAATCGATCAAGTCGTTTCAAAGATTATCGGGAATAAACGCACAAACGGACAATCAAATAGACACGACAAACAACAGACTGACATGACTAGCATACAACAATTCTAAAAATGATTGTCATGGGATCTTTTGCGTTTTTTATTTATTTATTTTTATTTCCATACATAATATTACAAAATAAAACATTTAAAAACCCGCCAAACAACAAAGTAGTTTGTAGGCGGAGAATGAATGCTCTCTTATACACACGTATATGTATATAATGTCTTATTAATCTAATTAATGCTATAACATAAGTACCTACCTACTCTTAATTCTATATATTTATGTTCAACCATTTTTCCTATTAACTCTTTTTTCTATATAAATAATATATATTATATAGACAATATATAGGTGGCATATTACTTAGAGCACATAAATTGCATCAAGTTATGTTCTCTAAGTACTTATTAATAGTTTCAGACTCAAAACTCAAACTCAAATCATTTATTTCATGTAGGTAATAAACTTATGAACGTAATTTTTTTGCATTAACCACCGTTTCGCTAAGGTGCCTATGATGGTAATATTGAATTTTAAATTTCAAATCTTAGATGAGAAAGGTAACGGCGAAAGAAACTCCTA
The DNA here is from genome assembly GCA_905404295.2 of Ochlodes sylvanus. Classification (NCBI taxonomy): domain Eukaryota; kingdom Metazoa; phylum Arthropoda; class Insecta; order Lepidoptera; family Hesperiidae; genus Ochlodes; species Ochlodes sylvanus. The sequence continues at coordinate 5,483,614 of FR990149.1, forward strand.
GGCACATCTCTTAAAAATAGTGCTTACAACTAATTACAAATTTTATACCTATATACTAACATAAGCAGAACCGGTCGCGGATGTCTATTTCCAAAAACCTTGTCATATTCTTCGACTGTTTTTCTCAAATATCTTCCATCTACAATACAGACATCGATCAATAACTTAAAAAACTTCAGTCATTTGCCATTGATAAAACCGACTTTTATCAACTACTCTCCATTCAAAATTAAAGCTACATAGGTACATCGTTATTCAAAGGCAAGTCTGCCTCAAAAGCGAAAACCATAAGCCCTATTGCTGGAGATGCGAAATAACATTTTTCATTGAACAGTCGTCTATACTCTATAGCAGCCGGAGCCTCCATTCAGCGCGTGTATTCAGCAGTCAATCTCCTGACGTGAAGTGTAGTTATTCCAAGCTTGTGTGGATAGCGAGTGCAGCATACTATAATTTTATATAAGCTTAAACACTTATACCCTCGTACTAGGATTCCATAGTCGTTTGGGCGGGCTGGCATGAACAATGCAAATAATAAAAATTATACTTCTGGGAATAAAATAAATAATAGTATAATGTTGGTGTCTTCAAATCAAGAGTCAATAGGCTTTCACTAAATTACTGTGCTTTACCGTCCAAGACTACGTCATCGCCTACCATCAGTTAGGATTGTAGTCATACTTGTGTTTTGAAAAGAAAAAATGGTTGTCTGGAAAGTCGGTTTGTGCACGATCATTTTACTTGAAAACGTCATAAGAAAACATTGAAGAAATCCGAACGCTACACTCGCTTGCACGCTCGGCTCGAACGTGAAAATGACGTCATACTTTTTCATGCGTGCAGCCAGCGTTCATCGATTTATAAGACGTTATCACGTCAAAAAAATTAACCCAAAACCCCTCGTTGTACAAACTCATAAAGCAATGCGATGCAACATCGTTAGTGGTAGCCAACTAGAAATATCCACCGTAAACGTATTTTCCGCTGTAACCCAACCGTTTTACATAAGTAACAAGAAACGTTCTAGCAGCGGAGTAGATATATGGGAGCGTTAGTTTTTATGCGAGCCTGGTACCTGTGATTAGGGTTTACGGCGCAGTTACGACCTGGTAAAATTTACAGTTACTAATTAATTAGGTAAATACATTTAACTTGCAAAGAGAACTCTTAGTTCAAGGATAGTAAATATAAAGTGCGAGTCGGACTCGGAAACGAAGCGTTCCGTACTACTAGGCGATGTTAATTCTAATTATTTGGTCAATAACAGCATAGAACCTCATTTTTAAAGGTCACTTGGGGTCAGTTTGTTCCCTTTGGGATCAAACTTTTTTATTAATATTGTGATACAGGCCAGAGTAATAAGAATTCTGTGAAATTTTCTAATTTCAGGTGTTCTACGTATGTATTTCTGTATTGACAAAAAGCCATGAAGGTACAAGGAAAATTTGTACAAAGTACAAAGAGAGTTGAAATAATTATCGTGTAGAATTTTCAACTTTATATTTAATCATTTTTAATCATTACCTATGACCATGTTCTATCATGTCCTCGAGTATGTCAACTGAAATAAAAATCATCCATGTATACTTATAATTATAGTTTACCAAAGTAAGCTTCAATTACAATTTAGTGTATGTTTTAGTTCCATCGGCTCATAAATTAAAAAGTTAGGTCAGTTCAAACAATAGTCTAGCAATTGTCGAGTGTGGGTACTAAGGGGCACGTTTCCCGACGCGAAGCGAGGGCGGGTTGACTTATTAAAAGTTGCAGGCGACTTGTGATGTTATTATGTCTAGAAGTTTTAAACGTCGTTGAACGTTGAAGTTACGTAACTGCGGGTTCAGTTCCAACCCGTTACATACACGTGGTTGATGGTTCACGTTTCACAGACTAGTCGTTACCGCTTTGTAGGTACTTTTGTCATTATTTCTTTCATTGGATTACCTTTCGCATTTCTGTCCACTTATTTTTGTATTTTAACTTTTTCGGATATTTGTAAATAACACCCATAAATTAAAGTGTTCCTGGTTTATGTCTGTGCATAGGAGATATTTGAGAAAAAATGTATTAGCGGTATGTAGTGTCTCTAGCGGTATGCCAAAGCGAATATGATAAATGTCGTCTGCCTGTTTGTATGTTGGAACGCGCATCACGCAAATGTATATGGGTTTTTCTAAGTTAACGCGCTTCACCATCTAAAGGCTACGTCGCCACTTACCATCAGGTGGGACTGTAGCTAAGCGGTAACTTATATTCATTAAAAATATATATTTTATATACATATATTGCTGGAAGACTAATTTAAAAATTAGCGCATGTTTCATCTTAACACGCCACTTATGAACATGATATAATAACAATAGCAACATTTAATATTTGTAAAGGTATTCAAGGACGGAAACGAAACCTCTTAGTAAACTTCGGAGACGATTGCGTTAAACGTTTAACGCTACTGTGGTGGGTGGTCGTGAATAAAAAAACACACAAAGCAATTAAAATAATCTCCGGTTTTGAATTTCATAGTGTGAAGTTTCTCTTCATCTGCGTGTAGACTGTGCAATACCTTGAAGAAGTCACTGGCTAAAGTCTGCGGATAGGTAATGATGATGCATCTGCACCGCTAGTCGCCGCAATGTTGGAGTTCTGAATTTATTACCTCATTACGCCTTCCCGACTGTAACTCATGGTTCATGCAGACGGCAAAATAAATCATTTGGTATTATGCTTTAGGAATTACATTGAAAACCGCTTTCGCTTTACTAAACCTCTAAGTACAGGCATCCAAAACCAGTGGTAATTTCAGGCATTATAATTATAAATTCCATGTTTAGCTCATTATTGTATTTCGTTGAAGGTGTTTATGGAATTAAGATAGCAAACGAGCATGCAACACCACCCCTCCGATGCCGTCCGTGAAAACTGTTACTGTTACCAATCTAGAACGGACTCAAACGGAGACTAGGATAGTTAGTCCGGTTAGCAGACGGTGTTAAAACATTGGTTAACGTATTGGTAAACGTTGGTTAGTTTGTTAGTAAGTATGAGGACTGTGACAAGGACTGTTAGTGATCTTACATTAGTTGTATTTGCTGAGTCCACAAATGAACAGATATTTTTATTATTTCTTTTTTCATATACTACCAGATGGTTGGTCTACAATTCATGATTAGGTATAATTTAGTTCAAACTGTCCGAGAAATTAATATAGTATAAATTCCATGTTTACTCATTAGATGTAGATTCACTTAACGTGGTTTTATATAGAACCCGTAACATTGTCGTTCACATGTAACAAATACATTATATGACAGTCACGTCTAAGCCACGTTTAAAGAGGAAAAGAGTCGTAAAAATCACTTTATGCGACGTGCTAAGATGAGCATCATATTTCTCTACCGCGTATCTTCAGCGCTTATAATATAGCCTAAAGCTTTAGCTGAAACGTAAGGAATTCATGTTTTAGAATTCCATTCCTACAATGTTTTTATTCGTACAAACGTACACAGAGAAGAGTCTAACATTTTTGGAGTGATACCAAGGGAAAGGTTTCCCGAAGCGAAGCGAGGGTAGGTTTACTAGTTATTTAAAATTGTAAAAAATACCTTGTTTGAATGTATTATAGTTATTATTATTAAACTCAAATAATTCGTGTCCCCATACCCACGTTATTATTTACAATATTCCAATAAGTAGTCCTTCTAATCTGAGATCATTTCCATTTTCCCGTAATACGGAAACATTTTTATTGAACGGTGATGTTTCATAAAGTTGTAGCCGCGTTCTGTTATGAGGTACAAATAGTCTACGTTCCCTGTCAGCGAATATTGTAAATTGGAAAAGTTTTGAATAAGTCCCTTGTTCAATGGTACATGTTTTAATAATTTATCTTTCCAAACAAACGTTAAATAAATGCAAAGAACAATTTGTTCTTTTTCAGTTTTTTATTTTTTGTTTCTGAAGATTTCTACGTGCGCTGGAAATAGAAATCGGACTGTGTCTGTCTGACTTTGGCCTGTACTATATACTTTATAAAATGTAACTTATTTATAGAAATTAAATTTATGGATTAAATTAGTAGCTCTTTACGATAAATATAAGTATAATAATCCTCATAAGCATATCTATACTGTTCTTGTTAAAAGTATTTTTGTAACATTTATCAAGGCACGGCCGCGTCCCTTAATTTTTTTTTTTAAATAACAAAAACCGACCTCGACAGTAGTGAAATGGAGCAAACATGAAATTTATATAACGCCTTGTAAAAATGAGTAGCAATTATTTGGGTGCGGGTACCGTCTAAACAATAGGTTTCTCAAAACGAAACAAGAGCGGGTTATAGCCCGCTTATGCGGTTAGCATAATAATATTTTTAAATTATATTTATCTATATCTAGTTCCCCTCAGCCCTCAGTTCGCTTCTGGAAACTCTTCTTCTTAAATATTAGTACCGACAAGAAAAAAATAGACAGAATTATATAAATTTATATATATAAATTATTTTGTAAACCTGTGTACAATTGTGCATGAAACAAATACTCAATCATCGTGACTTCAGGCTTACTACAATACTTAGGTGGAAACTACATTGAAATATCTTCCATGTTCTGATATCGATCACTCATAGCTATATTTTAAGTAATAGATACAAATGAGCAATGCATTGAATTTTAAAGAATAACTGTCTTATCTCCCAAAATTATCTTTTTAATACCTTCCCTTCAAAAAGTTACAATCAGTTCACCATTGGTTGAACATTTGTAACAAAAAATAAAATAACTTGTCAGTCATTGTCTTGATTAACTTTACCCCACATTTCAATTAACAAATTCATTCCAAAAGCCTAATTTCCCAAGTTTTATCGTCTCAACCGTTACGTTGCCACCTCGTTATCGAAAGATAATTTCTTCAGACTTCAAGTGTCAGTTCACACTTAAATTTGGACCCTATCACATCGCAAAACGGTTGGGAATTGAAGAGTGACACTTGATGGATCACTCCGACTTCAGACCTTTCAATTGAGATAATTCGGAGTTCTCTTTCAGATTCTCAGCATGATTTAATTAAAGATAATAGATCATCCAGTTCGGATCGTTTGGGATAAAATGTAACCGTTTAACGAGTGTCTTTTAAGGGATCTATTTCCGCTTAAAACGTGTGACAAAGGAGATGCTCCTTTTCCGTCATGTAGCGTATGAGGGAAAAATGCAGAGAATATCGTAATAATATAGTAACCCTCTTCCACTTCGCTTCGATAAATAAAGTTCTTGATACCCTATAACCTCCCTCATGAATGTGGTTATCATACATAAATATAAGTTTTTTAAATTCGACTGGCAGTTCCAGATTTGCGCGTTCAAACAAACAAAAAACTTTTCAGCTTAATTATATTAGTAGGATAAAAGGGGTAAAATCAGAGGTAAAAGTTTTTTTGAGTATAAAAATAAATTTCCGCCGATTTAGTTAAAACTTCTTAACTAAATTATAATAAAGTTATAAGTAGGTAGCACAATTTTTGAAAATGAATTCCCATAAGGGGTAAAGTCACGTATATCGACGTCAAAAATATTTTTTTAAGCTATTGCATAGCTTTTATCGCGGGCCTTGAGCGTGGGGACCGAATCCAGAAATTCCGTAACGAAAAAACCTAACACCCCCAATCAGCGCCATCTAGTACCTTAATACTAAGGTATGGTACGTATGTTTTCTACAAACTAGATGGCGCTGTTCTGATATAACTATATAACTTCTAATAATTATAATTGCATAAGTTAATAAAAAATGCTATGCAATAGCTTTACCGCGGCAGTCTCCGAGTGCCTTTTAGTGTTTTTTTATCAGAGATGATAGTTTCCGATCCCAATTTTTTTGAATTCTGTCTTTTCTATTGGAATTGTCGCTAAACTACAGTACTAATTATGATGTGGTTCATTAATGTTTTCTCAAAATCCTTTGAATAGCACCTTGACCATGGCTATGAAATGGTCATACCCCTTTGATCAGTAGTAGTACACCTAATATAATATATAATATCATATTAATATATTATGGATAAGGAAGAAATTATTTGAAAATCAATTAATTAATTTAGGTTTTCAGATTGACGTTATCACTTTGAAGATAATTTATAAAAGGCAACAACAAATTTAAAATCAAAAATATAAACTGACCTATTTCCACGTTTAATAAAATCAAGAACAATAAATAGTTTCAAACAATTTTAAACTATAGATTCAGTTGATGAAGTTTGCTAGAACTAGTGTTAAAATTGTAAAGCCGTCTTCATGCATGGCTCGCAGCCAACTTGGTTCTCCGGAAAAACTTATCAAAGTTTTAATACTCTCTGGACACAGACTGTTAGTCTAGTCTAGACACTATCTTATAGTCTAGATTTATGACTGGACTTTCGTGGAACAAAATTTTCTGGTTGCTTAGGTAATTTAATACCTTCTTATTTCTCCAGTGTTACAAAAATAAATTACAAGATTGGAGCAGTTGTTTTAAGGGTAAAGGCCACTGCGACCAAAGTAGTTCTATATTAGTCGTCGGAAGCAGAGTTAAACAAGTAAGTTATCTTCAAACAAAGGTGCCAACGAGGCTTGTTAGTTTGCGCGCCGCTTCGTCGCGATGTTTGAAAATATATGCAACTATTTATTATTATGATTAGTCGCCAAAAGTCGCTAAAGAACTTACGTAGTCAGAATGTCGTACACGGTGTATCTTGCTAGGTAGGAGTAGTGATGGAGTTTCCTCACTCCCTGGGCCAGGAGTAGGAACCTTCGGTCGGCTGACAGTGAGAAGGAGGCCGGCTCCAGCACTCGCTGTAACAAGACAAACCGTTATATTGTTAAGTAGACTTAATGTTTTTCGGGCTTAAAGGGCCCCATGTTTCTTAAGTCTTAGCTTCTGCCCGCGGTGCACCCTGATAAACAAAGAACACGGCTATGGTACCAAGTCCCACCTTTTGAAGGTCGCTAGGGTACCACGAGCAACAAGTGTTACGCACGTGCAATACTTGCACTGTACAGATGTCAAACCTAATAAAACTAAATTATTCCAATTTCAAAATAAACTCGCAACAGCCATCTAAAAGTTCTCGAAAATGTAATACCAAATTCAAATTTAGAAATTCTATAAACGATTTTCATTCGAAACGTCGTGTTATTTTAAAGGAATGATTCCAATTTCAAATTTATCGTAAAACGTGAGTATTGAATCTATTAAATCCAAATTCAATTCGATAACAACCGAATCCCAAGGCCCCATTGTGTCTATTATGTTTTCAGCCAGTTACGTAGTCATGCAACATTGTAATAAAACGATGAACCGTTTCCCATAAATCATCATTTATCAAAGCGAATTACGAAGTTAGCCTTCACAAAATTCATTGTCTTGTCTACAGGTATATTTCGGGGAATAAACCTATTGAATTTGATTTTTAGCAGTCCGTGTATGAAGGGTTCGGTATATTTTACATAACTCCGCGCGTTATAGGTAGTTCGGCCGTTATGACGTTTGAACTTGTTTTAAAATAGTTAATGAAAATCGATGGATAATGTTAGGACAAATTATTTTAATCTCAGTCTTAGGTGTATTTTAAGTAAAGATAGACTATTAAATTAATAACAAAATAATGATGTATTTTAATCGATAGCGCGAGGTTTTAAATATATGAAGCATTTTAAGAATCTCCTTATTAAAACTAAAGTTTTTAGTACGGAACCACGAATATACAAACAGTAACATTGACTTCATTATTTTAGACGAAAAAAAGAAACCAGTAAGGATAATCACCCGCTGTCGTTTTGAACCCCAGCGAAATGGATAAAAATTGAGGCAAGCAAAGATATTAAAAGTTTCCAGAGACTTCGTTTGTATGGTCATCATACAAACCCTTAATAAAATCGTAAATTATCGATGTCTTCACAGAAAAGATATTTGAGAAAATCTATTATATGATATCTAACAGTACACTTGAGTGTTTGTGTTATTTCTATGAGTTCATAAAGAAAAAATATATGTCAGTTAAAATAATTAGGTAATCAGTAATTAAGCCGTTGGGCCTCAGCCATTGAAAAGTAAATAACTAAAAAAGAAGTAGATACGTCACTGGAGCGCTGAAAACGGGGCTGGAAAATTCCGCTAATTGTCTTAATTTTCATTTAGATTAGCAGTCTCTTTCTGTCTCATACGTTCCGTAATTTACTTTCGCACCCGTAGTTACAGTAAAGTCATCAGAGCGGAACTAAAAGTCCAACTCTCACGTAAACGTAACACATCTATGTCATAATATCTTTGGTCAAACCCCACGCCAAACAAATGGACATAAACTATGTCATACACTTGTAAAATAACCTCCTTCAGACGCAAAGGGAGTAAAAAATACAAAGAATCTATAGAAGTTGGTAGCAATAAGTTTTATACAATTGCTTGTATACACGCGAGCACTATCCGCATACACAGACTCGATTAGGAAATGAGTAATACGTATTGAGGCAGACGTCGTTTTCACTATCTAATACATACATTACCGTCTCAAATAGATACATCGTAAACTCAATGATGTTATAAACGTAGATCTTGTCACAACGTACCGAAAGTGTCGTAAAATGTTACTGGCTGTGTAAGGTAACCCATTACCATGTTTGGAAAATGAAATATAATCTTAAAATGTAACAGTTGATACCAAAAGAAGCTTATTAACCAGTCAGAATATAAAAGGATGATATCATAAGTAAATAAACACTTACACACTCATACCCCCGCACTAGGATTCCCTGTGTCCGGTGGCACGGACAACACAAATAACACTTCACTTATTTGTATAACTTTATTACGATGTGGTTGTACTTAAGTCAAGCTTAAGGCTGGTTTTACAGTCACGCTGACCGCCAGCGCGGTTGGTAAGCGCGCGGGCCACGAGCTTTGCGTCTCTTGGATCGTTACATAGTCGCGCTGTTTGCCCGCGCGCGGTTGATAAGCGCGGCCGAATTGCCGTCAGCGCGGGCAAACAGCGCGACTATGTAACGATCCAAGAGATGCAAAGCTCGTGGCCCGCGCGCTTACCAACCGCGCTGGCGGTAAGCGTGACTGTAAAACCACCCTAAATAGGCCTTCTTTAAGGTAGTGCACTCGTTATAGCTCATTGAGTGCACTTTGCCAATTAAGATAATTTGCCACTTACTATCAGGTGGGATCGTAAGCCGTAATTTATACAACGTAATTGAAAAAAGAGAGCCGTCTCAGAACGGATAAAGAAGGAAAGAGAAGGAAGAAGTAAAGGATGGCTCTGAACATTTCAGCCGGAACACGCCAAATCGTTTTACGGCTGACTTGAGTCAGAGAGTCAAATATTGCTTGAGCAATATTTTCAAACCATGCTACCGCACACAGTACACAGTTACTATAACAGTACTCTCTGATACAGGATTTACCATTGTCATCAGAAATATGGCAAATGAGCTGGCCACACGCCAAACTGCAGTTTTATCAACCGACGCTCAATACGTGACTATTGTACTTAAAGTTAAGGATTGGCTCCATTGTTTATCGTAGCATTTGACTTGCCAACAAACTGATTGTGGAAAACGAAACGTATTATTTGTAACTATTAGTAAGTCTTCTCTTTGCTTCAGGTAACCTATGCCGTAGACTACATTCGAGAAAATGTAAAAAACCTATCTAACTATACTACTATTCTTAATGTTTAGATGCAGTAGATGCGATTCTTTTAATATAACTTGTTAGTGAATTAATTGAAATAAAACCTACACTACATTTACCAACTTTACTACAATGACTTCAACCATATAAGGTACTTATACTACGCTGCAGGAAAGTTTGGTGGAGGGCTTGACTGCCAAACCAACTGCTGAAAGTTTTTATACCGCCCGAAGCTTCCACATGGCTTAACGGCTACTATCTTCAACTTTGAATGGATTTACGTGCCGTAAAAATCAAAGAGTCGCTTTAAAAAATTTCGTCACGCTAACTGTGAAATTAAATTTAATTAAGTCTATTCGAAGTTGAAAAGTGTTTGTAAAAAATAAAAAACTTTTCGAGAGTTAATCTAAGCCCTCGCTTCAACAAATCCCTACCGCGGGTGGTCTTGGAAGAAGAAGCGGCTAGAAACTCCCAAGGAGCTTCTTTTCCTACTTTTGCTTGTGCCCTGTGCTTGTGCCCTGTGCTTGTACCCTGTGCTTGTGCTCGTGTTCCAGGTTTAAACGCAGTTGCTTAACTCGATCGATTAATTTACGATCAACCAGCCGCCGGGTTATGCACGTTTCTTAATTAGTGTTCTAGCAAATTTAATAATGCAACATTTAGATAGGTCATCAATTCAACTGCTGTAATTAATCTAGCCCTCGGCGTTGCGATAGATTTCCCAGTCAATCGGAACGTCACGCTACACATAACAAATCACTTATCTCATTAGTAAATAGTGACGTCACTGCGGGATCTATTTCGGGCTATTTCGGGATAATATCCTTCACCTGTTACCTTCTCCAGGATTCCAGAAATACAAATAGCAGCGCTTGTTCCAACAACATAATAGTCTCTTGCTTTCGACTAAAGTAACTTTACGTAATTTTAGTAAGAATTGCTAAATTTGAACGTTGGACTTACGTACCGAGATTTGATATCCTTTCGTGTTTGTTTTATATCAATCGGTTCACAAATAAGCCGGTTACACATTTTAGAGGCGACCATCTCAGTCCTCAAGGGTAGCAACAAATCTGTGATCGAATTATAACGAGACTCTTTACTTTTACTAACAACTACTAACTGGTATATTATTAACAACAACTAATAGGACTAACTATCACTAACAGTCCCTGCACCAGTCCTCATAATTACTAACAAACTAACTAACTAATGTTCTAACAACATCTCCTAACCGGACTAACTATCCTAGTATTCATTTGAGAGTATGTTATCGGAATTCCGTTTAAACATTTTGTGTAGGTACTAACGCATTATGCTTCTCGAAGCGAAGCGGGGGCGTTTTCTAGTAATTTATATAAGTGAGCGTTTATAAGAAACGAATTCGCTCGACCAATTTATAACCGACTTACGTTACTAAAATAGGTCTCAGCGAAAAGCCCCTTTTACTGAAAGGGGATACACAACCCACGTTCAACCAATACGTCCATTCAACATATTGGTAAAAGATTTTTTGAAATCAAATATCTATAGTATCGTTACAATATGTAAGTATTACATACTTACATATTGTGTACATATCTTATTACTTTAAACGAGCAATTCTATATATACTTATATAATTGGAATCTCGGAATCGGCTCCAACGATTTACATGAAATTTAGCATATAGGGGGTTGGGGGGACGATAAATCGATCTAGCTAGGAATAATTTTTAGAAAATGTAATTTTATTCGTGTTTTTGTAGTCCCAATTTAAACTGAAAAATATGACTCTTCCTGACATCTATTGGCGAATAATAATACTACTATACTTATACTAATTGCTTTAACGACACGACAGCAGATGGCGTTGTTAAGTAACACGAAGTCAATGAGTGTTTGCTTTGAGGTTAGACTAAGAAAATCAATTGTTTATTTATATTATTTGTGTCTTCTTAATATTATTATTCGTACTTAAATATAATTTCCAAAAAACACAATTTATAAAAAAAACGAGCAAAGCTCGGTCATCCATCTAGTGTACTATTAAATGAATAAAAAATACATTTTCCAAAATCACCATTATACTAAAAACAGCGTTGTGTGGTAGAAAGCTCTTCATTTACAATACAATCCGTTCGATCTCTGATCACTAACAACCATGTCACGACAAAATTAATGGATGACACTTATTCCTAGGCAGTAAAGGTCCAATTTCAAACCACATAAATCTTGGCATAGTTTTGAATACCCTTTGTGCCATTTCGGGGCTAACGGTACAAATCTACATCTTAAACATTTGACACGATGGCCTATTTATGCAAATTGCGGGCCGTGCTGGCAACGCTGTTCAGACCTAATGGCGGTATTCATATACCGCCATTAGGTCTGAACAGAGCTCATGCTCTGGGTGAGTTTTGATTGGGTTTGTAGCTCTTATACACGGCGGAACTATGCGTTACAGACCCCACATTTACAGACCACATATTTACATGTACGGTGCGTGACAGACCTATGGCACCTTCATTTTTAGTGGTTTGGCAAAGGGAGAAATCCCGCCAGGCGAGACGACATGCCTTGAAGGCGGCCAAGACCCGACTAAAGAGTTGTCGGAACTTGTATGTATACGCGACCGGTGTAGAAAACTTCGATAGCGTGATTCAGGCTTCGTGACGTTACCGTGTGACTTGTGTACGATGTCGCCACAGTGGTTAAAAATGTTTAGCGAAGGTAGTCATATATGTATACTTTATGGTTCAGACTTGGTGGTAGGGCTGAACCCCTGCTGGTCAGCTACCATCCTCTTGCTTGAGCAACTTGTCGTGTTCCGGTCGCGAGGGCTGACAGCCAGTATTTTCTTTCTTTCCTCTTCCGTTTTTCTTAGCCGACAACGCATCTTTGACGCTTGTGGTGTTGCTGGTGACCACTCACCATCAGGTGGGTCGTATGCTCTTTTGTCGGCTAGTAACATAAAACAAGAGTCTATAATTTTAACAAATGACTTACTTACTACTAAGTTTTTCCTATTCTGGAATCCATTGACTAGGATCAGTCAAAAATAGTGTCTCAATTTTGAATAAATATGTCGTTATAATAAAAGCATGCAATGTTAAAATTACAGCTTCACCTGTCAAAACTTAAAGAATTAAGCCAAAATAAGTTTCATAAACCTTTTATTTACAAATACTTAGACTCAAACATTATTTATTTTCGCACGAGCATTCAAGAACGAATAAAGGTCCCCAATGTTCGCAGGAAGCAAACAATTGGAAATAGGTTCGCCAGCCAATGCTTTGTTAGATAAAATGGGACCATTTAATTCTCCTGAGAAATCAGTCAGAGCAGGTAAAATCACATGGATCCGTAATGAAGGCTGACCTCATTTACTGTGCGTGCGATGGCTTTTATCACGTATTGACGCCTATATTCATACTACATTTTGTCACAGACATGATGGTAGATTTGTTGGAGTATAGATAGAGGGAGGGAGAGAGAGGGAAGGTGGGAGGGAGAAAGAGAGATATTATATTTTCTTATTAATACAGATCCCAAATTTCGACCATGCCGACCAGGATCACATGAGTCGCTGATGGGGTAAAAAACGCGCTCTTCCACGCGAGTCAACCTCAGGGCTACCTTCTTCCACGGGCTCTTACGGGAGCTCTTAGAGTCACGCAAGTCCACCGACCACATGGGGCGACTGACTGTCACAACTATATGGGATCAGCTCAACAAAAGGATCCACCCAACCACCAGGACTTTCGCATTCTCGCAATTGAGGAGAAAACATCTAAACTTTTTGTTTAATATTAGGTAGGATTCTCAAACTTCTGTAACCATAATAGTCCGACAAGTTACAGGAGGTTACGAACAAATACCTCACTTAGCTAATAACCTTTCTTGTCTGAATATAATTAATTCAAAAAGGTAATTTGTCTTGTCGAAGAGGTCAGGGGACTGACAACTGGTTAATTGTATTTCCCTTAGGAATTAAACGAGTTGTTTGCTTATCTGTTTACAACATCCATCAATAAATAGAAACGGTCAAGTCTTCGAACTCAGATAATTAATATAACTGTTGTTACTGGAATGTAGTTATGAGTATTTTTGTTAAGTTTCCTGCTGTAATTTAACTACTTAGAATTTCTATGTTATTTTCCTGTAAATCGATAGCTATGCATTTGTAAAACTTTTTAAATTTAAAGATTTTAGCTTTAGAAAAGGGAAAGGGAATTATGGTATATTTATTCGTGTGTACACTTCGTAATTATTCGTAAAGTTCAGTGATATATTTTAAGTAAAAGATAATTTGTCACTAGCGTGCGAAAAGTGAGGCAGCCAATTTCTGCTCTTTCTGTCTCATTCATTCCATAATTATCTTTCGCTTCCATAGTTAAAGTAATGTCATCAGAGCGGATCAAAAAGTGCAACTTGCGTTGTATAAACGTAACGAAATAATTATAGTTATAGTGTCTGTGGATCCTCTATTGAACAATACAATCGTGTATATAATTGTTACTACATAGACGCATACCCATACACAGTTAATGAACTCTTAATTGCATGTCAAATAGAATATACGAAAAAACCAACATTAATGGGCTAACAGAACAACGGCCTTGGTCAGAATACACCGCCGGTCCCAAGTTCGGTCGTAATTCCGTTGAATAACAGTTGTTACAAACTAAATATAATTAATTCAAAAAGGTCATTCGTCTTGTCGAAGACGTTAGGGACTGACAGCTGGTATTAATTGTGCTTCGCCAAGAAACCTAAATCAACTAGCTACACAGTCGGTTAATTATAAGACTCATTTGCAGATGTTCAATCGTTTTTATTATTAGTGTTATGGTGGTCATTTGTCACGACCATGCAAAATGTCTGTTTACACGTTTACACGCAACGACAAAATGTCGGCAACCACTAATTAATGTGAAAAGTGACGCTAAGACATCCTGAAGTTATTGTCGTATACACAAAAATAAATCGTTGCTCATTTAATTGAAGCTTCAACGACATCGCACCCACGTCACTCGCTGACGTCATGACAAGCCTGAATCACGCTATCGAAGTTTTCTACGCCGCTCACATATTTTTTTTAAGGTTCGATAAACAGCGAAATTTCTTAGTGGACTTTGGAGACCGTTGCGTTAAACGTTTGGCTTCTAGTTCTGATATGAGTCGTGTTCTGTGTCGGTCACAGTTGTCAAATCAGCAGCTGAAGGGTGGTGCTGCATGCTCGTTTATCTTAAAGTTTAACATTTAAAAAATCGCTAAAATATTTTTTAAATGAATCGCACTTAATACTTATCGTAAGCTATATGACCTTTGCGAAAAGCAAATCCTTTTAATAGAAAAGTTCGGACGCAAAAGCTTAGTGCAAAGAGAAAGGGAAGATATACTTTATATTTGAAAAGAGGCAAGGTCAAAATGGAAACGATAAAAGCTGTCCTACATTTAAGGAATCTTAGCGAAGCACTTCAATTAATCTTAGAATGATTTTGATCGATTATGAAGGATTTTTGATAAATATGAAATGCCTTAGGTATAATAATTAGTCTTTATTAGGTTACAGATTAATACATTTATTAGTTAGAGCAAACTACACGAAATAAAACACTCATCTTTATCTCTTTTACATTATGAATAACGAATTAAAATCTGTAATCTGAAAAATGTGTAGGCCTATCCTACCTATAATAATTGAAATTTATGTATGTTTGTACGTAAAAGATATTTCAGAAAATGTATTAAAGTGTTAAGTCCTAATAAATGATTATTGCACAAGCTGACCGGTTACTCATCTGGAAGAAATTATCTGAATGATGGTAAAAACCGCATCATAATCCGTTGCGTAGTTTAAAATATCCAAGCGTACAGACACGGAAAAACGAAAAACGGAAACAAATTTATTTTATACTATGTAAAGATAAAGAAAATAAAGATATACAGTACTTATAATAAAGCTGAAACAGCGTTGAATGTGTTATTTCCACTTCGAAAACTAGATACACATAGTGCAGTGATTAAGACGGCACAAACTACACTCAGGAAGTGCCTCTATGCTGCGAGAGCCGGCTTAGAACTCCCCAGAGAGACGTACTTTTATAACATGTTAGTTCATCTTTAGAAAGCTGTATCATATATATTATAAATATCTGGATGACCGAGCTTTGCTCGGTTTTTTTTTTATAAATTGTGTTTTTTGATTTCGTGTTAATAACGCCATCTGCTGTTGTGTCGTTAAAGCAATTAGTTGCTCACAAAGAATTGCTCGTTTAAAGGTATTAGATTAGATATGTATACCTTTTGTACCTCTCACACTGTGAGCGGACTGAGGTCTTCGACACGAACAACTAGATACTAAAAGTATTATAATTATTGATCAAAAAACCACTCGGTGAGGTGGTGGGTCCTCTCATGACAAGTTCAGGGGTGGTATATTGTAACCCTTTTGTAAGACAATAGTTGACAATGTAACGCTTAGGTTAGATAGGCAAGATTGAATTAATATAATTCGTTTTGTAGTGAAACTCTTTTTAAATGTTTTGAAACTGAACTGAACTCGATGAAGCGAAAAAAGACCAATAAAAAGAAACGTTGGAGTCGGAATCGGAATTGGGAGGCGGAGTCGAAATCGTAGTAAAATTAAATCGCTTTAAATTAATCCGATATCAAACGATACATCTGCGTGTCTACACGCACACTCTTTTTAAATATCTTCTCACTACAAACACATCCTTCGTGTGCTATGAAAAAACTGATATAACCTCGGATCGTTCTACAACTTACACAAGTGCACGAATACAAGGGACTTCTCCGAACTCCACAAAGACGTAACGAGAACTGAGGAAGCGTACAGTCAACAAACAACGAGCGAAGTTGGATGATTGGTCTAAGTTTTGATTTAATTCGTAAGTAGCATTGATACTGCACTGTTGAACTCCTGATGCCTTGGTACTGCGCTGGTGAACACTCACGATGCTGATAGCTATTAACTATGCTACAACTTTTTTTATGGACAAGATAGCAATTAAATATGCAGCACCACCCTTCTGCTGCCGCCCGAGACAACGGTGACCGACACAGAACAAGACTCAAGACTCAAATCGGGACTAGGATGGTTAGTGCAGTTAGCAGAGTTTATTATGAATGTTAGCTGGAAAGGTAGGAGATGCGCGGTTAAATAAGATATTTCTGATTACGTCAATAAAACTTACATATGTTGTATTCGGCATGAGGGTTTTTGAGGTCTGATTGGCTGCAAACATGAGGCTGATTCCACCCCACGCGTCCCGGTACACGAATTCATCACCTGTGAACAATAAAAAGTTTTTGTAATAAGTCTTCTTATATACTCGTAGGATAAAATGATTTTAAATTATTTTTTAAAATTTTTAATGGCCGGCGTACGAGCAGACCAGCCACCTGATGGTAAGTGGTCAACGTGGCGATGTAGTCCAAGGTGTGAACGCACTAACTTATAAAAGCCTATTCACTCTCCTCTTGAAGACTCCCACATCATACACAGGTGGAAACACCGACGCACCATAAATAGTTTCCAACTTAGCCCGGTAAATTTAGACATAAAAGTAGTGGTCAAATAACAATAATTCCCGGAAAGCCAAATTTTGGTGGAGAGCTAGGGTTTACCATTACAAATAAAGTGTCAAAAGTCCCCATCGATCCCATGTGTGCGTCAAAAGTTATTCGGGATCAAAGGTCAAAGTTTGAGGTTTTTAAGATTTATCTCGAAAACGGTAAGTTTTACAAAAAAAACTTCAGGCCAAAGTTGTAGATCTTAATATTCTCTACAAAAATGGTTTTTATAATTTTTTTCCTAAGAGTTACCATTCCTGAGATATCGCGATTCTAAGAGTAGTGGAGTGCCTGAAGCTTTATACCTCGGAATCCAGAGCCAGTCAATGAATATTCATAAAAACTGTTGAACTATACTTGTCGTCGTCATCGTTTTTTATGTATGTAGACCGATTACACAGATATTTATGATCCGATTTACGTGGTTCTTCTTTAGTTTGATGCGGACTAGTTGCCATTTGGTCTCATAAAAATTGAACATAGTTTGGCTCAGTAGTTTTCATTTTATGAACATTTTTTTCAGTAAATTGTTGTAAAAAATTTTTATAATCAAGAGCGGGATTTTTTTTTCTTTTAACTTTTTTACTTGAGCCTTTAACAATACAGTTCAACAGTTTTTATGAATATTCATTGACTGGCTCTGGATTCCGAGGTATAAAGCTTCAGGCACTCCACTACTCTTAGAATCGCGATATCTCAGGAATGGTAACTCTTAGGAAAAAAATTATAAAAACCATTTTTGTAGAGAATATTAAGATCTACAACTTTGGCCTGAATTTTTTTTTGTAAAACTTACCGTTTTCGAGATAAATCTTAAAAACCTCAAACTTTGACCTTTGATCCCGAATAACTTTTGACGCACACATGGGATCGATGGGGACTTTTGACACTTTATTTGTAATGGTAAACCCTAGCTCTCCACCAAAATTTGGCTTTCCGGGAATTATTGTTATTTCAAATGTCTAAATTAACCGGGCTAACTCTCATCATATTAGGTAGACATCAGCGAAAAATAAGTAGACACCTTCAAAGACACGACAGTTGCCACAGGATAAAAATATTCGCAGCATTATCGGAAAACAATTACGCGCTCGTTAAAAATGTATTACCCATTGCGACGCGACGGGCGAGATTAATGCCGCTGTTACGATACTGTTATAAATTAAGTTATTACGAATTCGTGCAGTTTGTTAATTGTTATATGTACTTCGTTGAGTCATAAATAAAGAAGTGACCAAGTCTACAGTTGGTGGTCCAAAACAGCCCCCTTATTGGTTCTTGCTCTAATTAATGCAATTAACAGACCATTAACAGGTTGAATTCGCTTCAACCTATTAATGCTCAGAAATGGCTTAACAAAATTTGGCTACGGTGTTAACCAAAGCATTGTATTAAACTTGGCTTGGTAGCTTTCAATTGTTTTATTTTAATCGCTTCTTAAACAAAAAAGCATGTAAATCAAACTACTATACACATTAGAAATAAAAAAAAATATAAAAGTATAAAATATAAAAATATTCCGAAGCAAAGTAACCCGTCCAAGTTACTAATAAACATTGCTCACTCAAACACGATTAGCTAAAATCCGCCATAGAACGAACAGTAAATAGCAGTTCTGTCCGGGATCATTTATCTCTCCCATTCGTTCAGTGCGGCTCATTACGCGGATATATTGACGGAATAGTTCGCAAGCGTCCGCAACGTTACCGTCATTTACTAGTTGTTGCTTTCCGACTGTGGCGGTGGTTCTCAAACTTTTACTACGCCCCCTTTGAGGTTTAACAATTTTTCAAAGCCCGCTTTCATTAAATTGTAAGCCCCCTTTTATAAAGTGTGTATTTATGCTTATGAAAAAGTAACCTGACTTACACAAAAAGGCTTACATTACAGCAATTATCTCTTAATATCTGAATAATGTTAAAACTCTATAAGTCTAATAACTAATAGCTTAATAACAAATATTAAGTCAGTCGCCTCACGACTCGTTGTGTTCTTGGAATTTACGCAAGTACTTTCTTTCTTCTAATTTCTTTACTGGAAATTCTTCGTTTCGGATAATTCGTATGTCGGATATAAACATATAGTTTTTTCTCTTTCCTATGGCCTGAGGGTCTTTAAAGCATTTATAAAGCAACTAATACAGACCCTCTGATACAGCCATTTGAGGGCGTATCGCCCACTTTGAGAAACGCTGATACAGTACGGCTTCGACCCATTAGTGGCTCATTGCGGGTTTCAGCTCTACGTATATCCGTAAATTACTAGTTGATTCGGAAAGTTGTATTATCGGCTAACCATTTGTTGTATGTATCGACTTATATTTTTTATTACAGTTAACTGGATAATCGTGCTTTCATACAATTGTCATTCGTTTTTAATAATAAACTTTTAAATAATTAGGTTAAGTATTAAATTCTTCATCATCATACATAATTATAATAAAATTCTGATCGATATCAAGACATGAAATATATTTGCGAAAAAGTATTACAGGAGATATTTAATACCGCTATGTAGATGACGCTAGAATTTTTTATTTATTCTCTATTCATTTGTTCTGGCTAATCTTAGAAAATATGTCCTAATCGATTTTCAATGCGACTTTACCTGATGTATGTATTGTACTCAACTTTAGGTGCAGAAGGTGAAGTAGGTGGTGTTTATTTTAGTTTTTTTTTTTTAATTTATAGAATTCCGTTCCATTTGTCGAGTGTGGGTCACTGTAGGTGTAGTACACTGTGGGTGTGCTGCAGGTAGGGTGTGACTGGGACATTTATGCAATATGCAAGCACAATATTGAGTCGCGTGTTTATATTCGATAATGGTTTTGTAAACGCTACATTGTTATCCTTTGTAAAATGTTGCCTTAGTCACATAATAGCGCTAAAATATAATATTTTCATAACATAATTACGTGTATAATATTCGGTACAATCTATATTAACTTCGGCCCATGTCGTCACGAACGCAGTACGTGTTTGTGAAACTTTGGTAATTAGATCATTTGATATGGCAACACATAATAATTTAAATTGTACTGTCATGCCGCAATGACAGATTTAGGGCACAGATTACGTTGATAATGCCAAGTCATGAAATGTATGAATATTTTTATAATCAAAGTTTATTTCATTAGATATGTACGTAAAATTTTATGATGTGGTGCATTTATTTTTAGTTATTTATAATTTTTTGCCACCTGTATGGCTGTTACCATGCCAGACTGTCGTCCAAAAGGCCCCGGGTTCGATTTCCAGCAAGCCGGAAATTTGAATAATAAGTTCGAATTTCTATTCTTGGTCTGGTTGTATTTCCATGTCTTGTGTGTTGTCCATGGCACCCACGACACAGAGAATCTTAGTGTGGGACTATGAGTGTGTAGCGTTATTATTTTTTAAGTTTTTCGGTTGATGTGGTACTAATACATTATTTATGTCCATATAATAAATTCCTTACAGACCAGCATACATATTGACAGAAAACTCTCCACTAGCACTAATACAAAGAGAATATAAACACTACGTTTCACTAATACTCTAATCTTATTACATACTTGGACATAAAGACTATTATATAATTAACCACTTATTTCTATTACTCTTTTTCGTAGAAAACAATACGTTAGGCCGCCCTTTATCTCCGTAAGATAATCCTTCTTTGATTTTATATCTCATGGTAATATTGTATTTATTTATTTCTATTTGTTGATACAAAACATGTCAATATTTTTTTATGTATCACTGCTGAAAATAATAATATAAACTCATAGCAACTTTAATCTATGTGTTAACTTTAACTCTAATCTAATAACTTTAGTCTAATATGGCTTAGACGGCTTAGATATCAGCAGCTTATAATTAAAAAGCGACTTTACCATACGAAATTACCGACCGTTTAAACGGTACCGTTTTAGTTAAATTAATCGAATATTAATTACTAATTAGGTATGTTACGCTAGGGTTACGTCATACAGAAATTAATTTGCGATCAAGCACATAATATGTACGAGTATAAATATGTAACAATAGATATTTTGGTACAGCGTTGGTTCATTTGCTGACAAACGCACAGATGAGAAACCTTAGGGTACGGTCAAACAGCCGACGGGGCGTGACGGCGACGCGACGCTGGCGGGACGTGAAGAGTTGTAACATATTAGCAAGTATGGAATATGTCACACAGAGCCGTCGCACTCGGCGGGTCGCGTCACGTCGCGCGCAGTACAACGCGGACGCTAGCGTCGCGTCGCCGTCCCGCCCCGTCGGCTGTTTGACCGTACCCTATAGTACCGACCTAGGGTACCTTCCAAAGTCCAAAAAAGCTAAAATTGGTGTCATGTAAATATACATAGAGCCAACCAACATCTGCCGTTAACTAGTGAAATAATACAAAAAGTCGCACGTACAAACGATGGTCACGTTACGGTGGCCACAAAAATATTTTCGTTCGGCATATAGCCTCAATAAATGTAGACGAGGAAATGAAAATACGAGTGTGTATTTTTTGCGTCTGTATTTCACGAGAGCGAAACATTGGTGCCAGCGCAGTTTTGTAAGGTTGTAATTCGTGACCGGGTGAATTTTTAAATGTGGATGTCCAATGATATTAAATTGATACTAGCGCAAAAAGCGAGGCAGTCAAATTCCCCTAATGAATGTACTTAATTATTTTTGCCTATATCTTTCCCCTTCATAGTTACAGTTTAATCGGATCGAATAAAAAAGTGCGACGCGCATTATATAAACGTAACACATCTATAGTTCAAAATATCTTTTTGGATGACTAAATTTAAAAATTCTTAACTGCACGACAATTCTCTATACAATGGTTTTCTGTATAGTAGGTTTACGGACGATAATTTTACGTGATAACGTCATAAGAAAACATTGATGAAATATTGCCTCTCTGTCGCTTGTTCCGCGCTCTCGCTTGCACGCTCGGCTCAGGCGGAACGTGACAATGACGTCCAATGTTCCTATCTCATTTTATCCCACGTTACAATGTGTATTTTTTGGTTTCCGTTTCGTTTAATTTGCGTGTCATGTCCGTTGCATCGATTTAGAAATCACAACCATAACATGGAAGTTTTCACTTCAAAAACTGAGTAACATCATATTACATAACAACTAACAACCCTTTTGCTTATCAGAATTTTAATAGTCTAATCATCTGACAAAGGATGACAGCCAAGAAAGGAGAGAACGAATCAAATGTGCCAATGAGAAACCGGAATCAAATCCTCCCAGTTACAAACAGTGATAACCACCGAGCCGTAGCACTAAAGTTATGAAGATTCTCCTTCCAATGTACTTTTAATGACCAAAGGAATCTCAGTTTATTGCAGCACCAATAAAATTGATTCCTACTCCCAAGTCCGAAGCGCCCAATAAAGTGTTTACGAGTGTCGTTCGAATGCTATGAATTCGGTTGTGAAATTCCTTATTGTCTACAAGCGACTGGCCGTGTTTCACGTCGGATTTTTAATTTAAACGTCAATTTTAACGGTGATGGTAAAAGGACAGTTTTACAGAAATATGGTGTTCCAAATTGTGCCATAATATAACTGTATGGGCCGTTATTTACGCTGTACCTGCTGCCGCATTGCGATATCCGAATGGGTAAAGTATTCCTTATATTCAGTTGTGTTGTTGGCGGCGATGTTGTTAAATATCTATCACTAACAGCCCTGTCCCTGTCCTCATACTTAATAACAAACCAACCAAGTAATGTTCGAACACCGTCCGCTAACAGGACTAACTATGCTAGTCCCAATGGACCAGGCAAACGAATTTTTTTTTACACGTCAAATAAATCTATAAAAAATTACAAGAAAAACTGTGTTTTTACTTTTTCCATATCTCAATAAATGGCTGAGATATTAACGATCAAAGTGCGTATTTACGGCCGTTGGTTTTTTTAAAAACGCAGGCGGGCGGTCACTACTCGATGACGTCATCTCTCAGTAGTCGCGCGTAGTTGATAGGGATTTTTGACCGAAATGTTAATTTAAACTCAAGTAAAGCCGCGAGCAAACCTTAGTTATCAATAATAAAATAACATATATAATTCACATACTATCTACTACATCTATGCAAAATTTCAAGTCTGTATCTATAGAAATAAGAAAGTTATAGATTTTTGAACTGCATAGACCCATATTTTCTATACTTGCGTCGTATTGTGCTCGCGGCCGAGCCACGTCGTGACGTCATAGCGTAAGCGCGGAAATTCAAAAAAGGGCTTGAACTTCTCGTCTTTATAACTTCGGAAATACTGCATGTATTGAAGTGAAATAAAAAGTTATGTAATGTATATGACCTAAGCTCGGATTTTAGGTGTATTTGATAGTAATATTTTGACCCTTTTGCCTTCTCCATTTGCGTTTTGTGCTAGGACGGTCATTGTCACGGGCGGCAGCGAAAGGGTGGTTCTGCTCGATGCTGCCTTAATTCAATTTTAATCTAATCTAGACAATAAAATGCATCTAATGCATCTATTGTACCTATACGACAAGGGAACTTTATGACGCGCGGTCCGGACAGCGCTATTCAGACAGCGACTTCTATTGTCTAGATTGGACGATAGTCAATGTCCGTTGAAAAAGTAGTCGCATGATATTTTTACCTACAACGGTAGTGGACACCGGGTTATATTTGTGTCGGAACAAATATCGTGAGTACCCACATCATCCTTCTGCCTATTTCCCAATTTTGTTTGGGGTCGGCTCAATATGTTCTTCTCTTCCATTCTTCCATTTTAGACGTCACTGCTACACTGACTCTCTTATCTTTGATTATCAGCAATCCATGCATCTTTTCTTTAATCGTCTCCTTCGTCCATCATTTGCATGCAACATGCATTTTAATCATTTATTATGATAAATACCTTAAGGTATAGTACTCTTAAATATAAGAAGTAACTTGGCAAAGTTTGACTTAAGCAATAAGACTCAATGAGAAATTAAACATTAATAGACAACTGGTAGTGCTCACTCAATAAGGAAACTTCAGTCAACGTCACGACTAATGGGTTTGGATTAGTCACGACCAATGAGCGTTAGTCACGCCAACGGAAAATCATCGGAACATCGGTCCACTTAAGGCATTAAACATCACTTTGTTTGATCTATTCTGGTAGTCGATCTATGAAATTATAATGTAGACACGCTTGGCTAGACGCTTCTAAGGTAATATGGAGGCGGCGGTTAGTGCGATTTAGTAAAAATCGTCAGGTTACGAAATGCCGTATGCTGTGTGTGTCTACTACGAGCCTACTACGAGCAAATGAGCACACGAGCAAGTGAGTGCGCAGCCGGGTGCACAACTCTCTCTCTCTCTGTCTGGCCCTGTCTCTTTATACGGATTTCATTTCGAATTACATTCGGAGTTGAAGAAAAAACGTAAGGAACTTCAGTTTCTCACGGGGGTACCCCGGCCGCACAATCGTTTTTTTATTTTATTTTAATGGCCGGCGAACGAACAGCCGAACCATCTGATCACCATCATCCATGTGTTGTCAGCTAAGAAAGAAGGAAGCGAAAAGAAAATACTGGCTCTCAATCTCAATCTGTTTCTAATTCAGCTCGTAATTTCACCCGAACATACATAATAAACATTGCTAAATAAAACCTTATAAAACTCGCTAAGCTGCTAACAGTTATGCCCTCGATACCGTTATCGTTATTGACATTTCAATAGCCAAAACGGTTATCAATCAGTACATTGTTCAGTGGTCCGGAACGGCTCGTTAGTCAGTTCACCAATCTTTAGCGATACACTGACGCTCTGTGCTGCGAGCTCTTGAGCGCTCTTGTCGGATCTATTGGAGCCGTGAGCGTAAATACGAGTAACAATATGTGTAGGAATACCTATGTGCAGTATTTTGGCAATGCTACAATACAATACAAAATACTTTATTACACACAAAAAAACAATAAAAAACTGTGAATTGGTTGAATTTGAGGCTAGAACTTACTTGACCGAGCAATAAAAAAAAATATCGATTTTAATTTATATAACTTTACCTATTGATCTAAGCCAAAAGGCCCAGAAGCGGTAGCCGTGTGGTTGAACGTTGGACTCCCGAACCAGGGGGCCCGGGTTCAAACCCTTACATGCACTTCTAATTTTTAAAAAATATGTCGGTATTAGAATTTAATTATCACTTGCTTAGGTGAAGGAAGACATCGTGAGGAAACCTGCACACCTGAGAGTTCTCCAAAATTTTCTCAAAGGTGTGTGAAGTCCGCCAATCCGCACTTGGTTAGCGTGGTGGACTATGGCCTGTACCCCTCACATTGTTAGAGGAGACCCGTGCCCAGCAGTGGGACAGCTATGGCTTGCGATGATGTAAACTTTATGCAATTTAAATCAAATAGCCCATTTATGCAATCAGTATCATTAACTACAAACATCTGTAACAGTCGTTAAACTAGTTGCAGTGCTGATAACATCTGAAACGTTTAACCGAAGACTAACGATTTGAAGTTGGTGTGCCAATGCATCTTGGCAACCCCCGACACTGAGATATGTAACCGCGGATTAACTGAACCCCGCCCCTGTACATATAGACCTGGACATGAGAATAGAGCAATTGCTTTAATAAATTCGGTTAAGTTATTTTTGGATGTCATATTTACACTTTGCACAATTATGCACCATTAGTGTTAAGGTATATTTTTAAATCCCACGGGACATTTATAAAAAAAGGATACGAAATGTTGAAACAGACCTTAATTACTGAATTTTCTTGTTACTATAAATTACAAATGAAGAATTAAAGTAGATAACTAACATATTCACAAAAAATTAAATTGTGTTGTGGGACACCAGGTAGGAACGAAGTTCCTTCGGCTACTGTCGCGCCTGCGCACGTCTCATTTAACGGTTTTATTCCACGCACTTTTTTCCACGCCTTTTTTCCACGCTTACGGTTTTACTATCACATATTTTTCAGTTCGGTCGCGCAGCAAAATCCCTATCCCCTCCAAGCCTGCCGTAAGGAACTTCGTTCCAAAAATATTTTCAGCATTTTTTAAATTAAAGAATAAGTAATAACTAGTATCTAATTTGCTACAATAAGATTTCGAACGTAGCTTTTAATTAGGTAATTGCAATCACTTACACCTTTTATCGGGTTTTTGAAATTCTCTCGATACCTACAGGGAATAAAAAAATCCTAAACTTTCAAGTTATCTTGTATCCGTAACGGCAATCTCCAAACACGCAAGCAAAGCCGCGAGCACTTGCTAACTAGTGCCCTATAAAAATTGTCATAGCACAAGTTAGTTCGACAGGCCATAAATCACTCGTCCTTTTAAGAATGACTTACAAAGTTTTCTCTTTATAGTTATTTTCAAGCCGTACGCGACCGCCGGCGACAGTCTTCGATTATAATCGGTAAAGTTTATTGTCCGCACTAAAAAAAACAGGTCGTTGAAGCAATATCGTCTGTCAGTCTGAGCGTAGTTGTTAAACACAGTATAAAGAGTTTTAAGATGTGATTACTAGTTATATAGCTAACTTGGTTAAATGCGCATTAGAGTGTATTTTATTGTGTGATGGAATTTACGCGCGGGTAATTTATTATTTATAAATACTTTCAGGCTCAGCTTTAGTACATTACCATGGCGCCTACTTACAAGACGCTTTCGGCGCCCCCTAACAACCGGCACCCGGGTGCACCACACCCATTGTAGGTAAAGCCGCTCCTGAGTACTTGACATAAAGTTAAATATTTAAGCAATAATAATAAATGATAATAACAAACATTTACTTCAGGCTATGTAGATCCATAGCGATAATAATAATTATTAGTAATTTAGTACATAGCCACTTACACACTAAGTTAGATTAAAATTGAAAATAAAATTGAATTGATATAAAATAGAATAGAAATCCCTATAACAGTATTAAATTACAAAATTTCATTTCTATTATTGCTAATAATAATAGGTAATTTACATAATATTGTAATAAAAAACATTTGTAATGAGTAACATTTTACACATACCTAATTATATTGAAACAATTACCAAATAAATACTTGTCCTATTTTCAGTCGCGGTTTAATTAATAGTATGGTTTTGTGAGTGAAATTTATAGGCTCGAGCATTGGATCCGTGAATGTTATTCGCTATTCTTTATTATTACAATAACAATCGACAATGTTGTGTTTATTATCATCTATCTATATCTAAGCAGTGATAGCCGTGTGGTTGAACGTTGGACTGCCGAACCGGAGGGTCCGGGTTCAAACCCCGCACGCACCACTAATTTTCATAAATTATGTGCGTAATAAAATTTAATTATCACTTGCTTCGGTGAAGGAAAACATCGTGAGGAAACCTGCACACCTGAGAGTTCTCCATAATGTTCTCAAAGGTGTGTGAAGTCCGCCAATCCGCACTTGGCCAGCGTGGTGGACTATGGCCTATACCCCTCACACTGTGAGAGGAGATCCGTGCCCAGCAGTGGGACAGTCATGGCATGTGATAATGATGATGATGATCTATATCTGTACTATAATTAATCTGTAACTGGTTGCTGTCTGTACATAGAAGCTATATGAGAAAAACTTTTACTGGGGGTCTTTATTAACGCAATAACAATAACACTAACAATGACACCAAACAATGATTTTAGAATTTTTGTCTGTTTGTCTGCGGTTTTGTACGCACTAATCTCCGAAAATTCTGTTATTCAAACTTTTATTTCTAATACTTTACTTTCGTGTAGTCGTGGGCTCAATATTTGAATGAAACAAACCAGACACCTTAGAATAATTACTATAGAAACTTAATTGAAGTCAGAAATGACTCCAAACACCGGGCAACTTCATAGTGTTCAATGTCAACGCACGCCAAACGTGTCTCGCGAAAAAAAAAGAATTATGACGATTTGTCCAGTTAAATTGTGTCACAAAATATCTGAAAAGCTATTTATGTATTATTGCTAAAAACATTATGATTTTCCGCAGCCGTAGTTCGGGAAAGCTTCGGTTTAGTGCTTCACTTTAGACAGAGCGCTTGTATGAAGACTGTCTTTCTATAGTGTTATTATTCTAAGCCAGACACAAAGAAGGTCACAAAAAGTTGTACCGAATTACTCAATACAGTTATACCCATCATGATGTATGGGCCCATAAAATAGAATGGTACTCATAAAGTGTACACCCATTCATCATGTTCTATCTCATGAAACTGGTTCGAGTCGCAATCTGTCTCCATATCGTATCTGGTGGAAAAAACTACTTTACCCAAATATTCTCTTGGCCCTACACTGTAGTGATTTATCTTTTATCTGATTATCATGATATTTAGGATAATGTATGAAAAACTCCGCCAACTGGCACCATCCTGCACTTGACCAGTGTGGTGGACTAATGTACCCTTCAATTGTGAGAGGAGACCCGTTGCCCAGCAGTGGGATAGTTTTAGTTTACGATGATGATAAAAACCTAAGACAAGCAACAGTTTTTGGCAACTTAGAAATGCTTCCAATATTTTTAACACGCTTTTATTTTTAAATAAATTTTCAGAAAACAGTCCACTCTCCATATTCGTATATGTCACGTAATATATTACATAAACTATAAAAACGTTAATGTTATTTATATGTGACAGAAACTTTTTATTTCGGGAAAATATATGTTGACAGCAAATATTCGTTTTCGGGTCTTGGGTGTTTTTGTTTTCTTATTATTCTGTGCCACGCGCAAAATAAGGAATCCTAATACAACAGAGGGAATGTGTAAGCAAAAAATAACGAGAGGACTCTGTTAATACCTGGATTTACATTTTTTGTATGTACAAACTTGTAAACCGCTAAGGCGTAGCAGTTGCACAAGTTACTAAAAAGTAGGCTACGTTAATTGATGTAGCCGTAGCGCAATGCTACGATTCACGTAGCAGTGTAGCTACAGAGTTACTACGTAATTGCCTAGATATATGTAGATTAGAGACATCCTTTAGTTTTACGTATAAAGCCGACAGAGACACCTGACTTTAACTGGCCTATATGGTAAGCGGTCACTGCACTCTTAGATCGTACCACCGCAAGCATCAACTACTACTATATATTACAATTACTAGACCTTTTTAACAGCGAGTTCGTAGTCTCGTTGGTAGTGACCCTGCCTGCGAAGCAAGAGGTTCCGGGTTCGATTCCTAGCCGGGGCAGATAGTTATGTGACAGATAAATGTTTGTCTCTGGTCGTGGGTGTTAGAAATATGTTGTGTTATACCACCCGCAACACAGGGAATTCTAGATGGCGGTATGAGTTTCTAAGCGATTTTATTATTCGTGACATTAATATTAAAAATCCACTGAATTTATAAAAATATTTATTCCAAGCTACAGTTATTCTCGATACAGTCCTACTGAATTCATCTCACGCATTAATACAAGCCGTGTTTATTGCACAATCATTACAAACAGTAAGACACGATACATAAGAACGTATGTTCGTTTACTTTCTCAATGATTTGTTCAATTCCTCGTAGATCTCTCTAACCGCCCCCTTTCACCACAATCAACGTTGCAATCAATGCTTTGTTTTAGACAACAATTTCCACTGGAAAGTACTTATAGTACTTGACTTTATACGTATAGTTGTACTAAGTAACTCACAGAACAGAGACAAGAAGTAAGTTTCACAGTCTTTATCTCAAGCCAGTGAGCATTCTTAATGGGACTACACCGACTTTGCGATGTTTTTTATCATGAGCTGGTTTTCTATTCAAAAGAAGAACGTAGAGTTTCTAATTAATATTACTTGTATATATAAAACTGTAAATTATTGAAGATATTTGTGAAAAATTATACCTGGTTTTTGAACGCAATATCTATCTATCTATATATAATATCCATCGAAAAATAAATCTGAATTTTTGCCTGTTCGTCTACTTGTGGGTACTATGGCTTTGCTCCCGCGAATCTCAGAAACGGCTTAACCGATTTACATACGGATTAATCAGTATATTGTAGTGAGATTTGTGTAACATTTAGTGTTTTTATGTTGATAATAGTCGGCAAATGAGATCGATGTGTGTAAAAAGAACACACATCGATCAGTTACAATTTATTGTAAGTATGTTTTTAAAAGTTTCAGGCACAATAGCCCTGGAAATAAGCACCGCAGTACCAAGTGAGTCGTTACTGCACGGAAGTCGTATTCCAATAAAATGAAAACAAAGTTTTATTCGCAAATTGCATGCTTGTTGTTCAACCGGGCTGCCTTTGTAGACTGTATGAAAAATACTTGCTAAACTTATTGCACAAGACATTACATTATTGTACATAATATTGTGTATATTTCCAGAAAATAAAGATGGATATCTACCGAAAACATGAAGAATTTTTCTGTTAATCATTCTATCACTACAATTGAAAAACTAATTTTAATGGTTTTTGATTGGTAGAGTTGTGTGGATCCGACTACACTTATTTAGAGGCGACTGTTTTATTCCTAACAACACATCTGTGACCGAATTAGAACTCGTTCTAATTAGTAAGAGTCTTGTTAACAATTTCTAACTGGACGAATATGACCAACTACCTCTAACAGTCCCAGTCCTCATACCTACTAACAAACTAACAGACTACAACCAAAACTTTTAACAATTAAAAGACATGTCAATTTAAAGAATTCCACCTAAATATTTTTTAATAATGGCATAAGTTCCCCAAAAGACTCGAGGGCACTGATTAGCAATATAATATAGACTATAATTAGTTAACAATAGTTTATAACAAGGTAGTTACACAAAACGGACCCCGTCGCTGCGAGATTTAACATCTAAGTTTAATTACATTGTGTGCTCAAGTTTCCGCGCGTCAAACTCAGCGCAACTGTTTTACCGATTAGTTGTAACAAAAAGCCTCCCTCATAGCGGGTTCATTTGTTAAGCGACAGACCCAGGAAAGTTATAAGGCTGCCGATACATGTACATATTAGAAAATAAATATTTGTTTCACTTGAAGAACGTTAAGTTTATTATCTTAACCCATAAATGTCTAACAGCTGGGCACGGGTCTCCTCTAACAATGTGAGGGGTACAGGCCACACCTTTGAGAACATTATAGAGAACTCACAGATGTGCAGGTTTCCTCACGATGTGTCTTCACCGAAGTAAGTGATAATCTAATACCTTTAAACGAGCAATTTTTGTATAAGTATAAATTGTACTAGTAGATTTTTATGAAATTGATTACGCGGGGGTTTCAGAGGCGATAAATTGATCTAGGTAAGTTTCATTTTTAGAAACCGTCATTTTATCCGTGTTTTCAAGCAATGAAAAACTGCTACAATATCATTAGAATACGAATTCGCCACCATCTTATACAAGGTCATAATAGCTCATGTGGGAAATCGGTCGGTCCCGAAACCAGAAGAACCCGGTTCGAGCACAGATATAAAAAATACCAAGCAATCGGTCATCCAGATACTTAAATTATAATACACCCATCAATTTGGAAAATTAGATTTGCGTGCAGGATTTGAACCCGGTCACCCCGGGAGTACAACGTTGAATCCATGCGGCTATCACTGCGCACACATATGCATACATATCAATTAACATACTATACATTTTTATAAATAAGAATATAAATTAAAGTTATTTGTCAATAGTATTAAAATTACCGTTAATAATAGAAGTATATTGTCCACATTGCATGATTATTACACATAACATTATTTTCCTATTTACACGGCTCTACTGTACACTACCAACTATTTGTACAAGCAGCCTATTGAAACAAAACAAAGTTATTTGCCGTGTGGTTAACCGTGGAGTAACTCGCCGTAACGAAGCTAGACGGCGGCCATTTTCCCAGTTACTGTTACTGACAGTCTTTACACCCATGTTAACAGTACAACGATATTATTAGGTTAAGTAGAGGTTAACTAAACAATATTTTTGTGTTTGATGTGGCGAATAATGATTACTATGTTTTGTTAGCTTATATTTTAGGAGTGAAGAAGATAATTTTGAAGAAGACGACTCGTAAGGCGCAATGTTTTTTTGCCGGGTTGGGGCTGCTGTTTGAAGGGTCTTGGGTTCGATTTCAAGCGAATCGGAAGTTTGAAAGATGAGTTTTTATTGCCTTTTTATTGCCCTTGTATCAAGTGTCACACACAGACAAACACACAACACTTAAGAATAGACCCAAACAAAAAGGTACAAAAAACACACTCGTAAATCATATCAGTCACAAAAAACATTTTGCCAAAGAACGAAAAATCTTTCCGAATCGTAAATGCGATAATAAAATGTATCCAACCATTTCTTTATTCCTCAAACCAATTTCGTCGTGAAACAAATTTCATAACAAGTCCGGTAATTCTAAACATTATGTCCGTGACTAGGGATGTTGGACACGGATACGATGGATACGGATACGGATATAAGAATACTATTATACCGGTTTTAGCTACGGTTACGGATATGTAATTATTTCGAATTATTCGTTACTTATCAGATAGTTTCGGTTATGAATATTAGATAATTTATACTTAGTTATCACTAAACATGAATAATAACTAACTATGCAAGACTCACGCTTGGGATGGTGCGGCTCGGCCGGGCAGAAACAAAAACCTGCCATAACATGTCTCAATTAGGTTCCACCCTTAACGGAAAATTAAATTATAACGGATTCGATTGAGGTTATGGTTAAAGTTCCCCGTCGTCAGCAAAAGTAAGCAAATCTCTTACCCCGCCCCCCCATGCTTAGGTAAACATTGGTACTTGCATTCAGTGGTTTCTTTATTGATTCAAGATACCTAATTTTGAAAAAATAATGGTGGGAAATCTGAAAAAGTGAAAAAAATATATATTGCTGACGTAATCACCATCTAGGCTCCCCCACCCCCCATGTCATGAAAAACAAGCAAAGCAAAGACCCCCTCGCCCCCCTGTTGTGCTTACGTAATTCTTGAATGACGCCATATCCGATATTTTCGGTTACGGTTACGGAACTCCATAACATCCCTGTCCACGACAATAAAGTCGCCGCAATCCTGCAAGCAGAGCCAACCCCTTAAAACACCTTGTAGGCAATAACAAATTTACAAAGTTAAAAGTGGCTAGAAATTACTTGTCATTAAAAAAAATATTTCTCAAATTGAACAATAATAGCCCTTTAGTACTCGCACTCGAAAATTGTTGTTGTAATTCTTTAAACTAACATAACTTTTTTATTTATGAATCGTTTGAAATAAAACAAACACTAAGGGTGGGTTTTTGGTACATTTTAGCTATCGTTGTAACCAGCGTTAACTTTTACCATGCCATAACCATTACCAAGCTCTTACCGAAGGTCAAGATGCATGTGGCGTTGCACAATGCCTTTTTTAACCCTCGTCAAAAGTAACGCCGGTCAATGGGGCTGCCATGACAATTATGACACCCTTCCCGGTTTTTTGAGTTTGTTTTGTGTGGAAGATATTTTGTACTAGCAACATTGTGCTAAAATGTCGTACGACTCTTGTCAAATTGACAGTGCGGGCAGCTTTTCATCTGTCAATGCTGTCATTAGGTGCTAAACTCAATGGTCATTACTGTTTGTACTTTGTTGATTTGTTCTTCGATCGATCATCGCTAAATAAAGGTTGATTTTCGTAATATTATCAAAGTTAAATAGGTATCGTAATCATTAAAAAGGAATTCAAATCAACTTTAATATGGACAGTTCAGTAAAGTGAGTACCTACGTTTCTTCTTGTTAATTTATTGTCATCTTGGTTGTGATGTACCTACATCTTTTACTTTGCTGTGAGAAGTAATCCAATGACTTCATTTTCAGATAAAGATCGTCCAATTTTTCAGCCGATGAAATAGAAAAATTGAAACTGTTAATTGACAAGCATAAGGAAGAAGAAGGGAAGGGATTCGCTAAGAAATCTATTTAAAGAAATAAATATATTAAATGTAGTTTCACAATATATTGTTGATAATATATATGTACGTTATTAAAAATACTATGACAGTTTCCTTATGAAGAGTGATGTTCACATGATTAATACTAGGAACAAGGCTAAACTGATTGCACCAAATTTCAGACTCAGCAAAACTGGTGGCTCGTTCATGGGTAGATGTATTAAAATCTATAATAAAATTCCGTTCGTTTCATTGTTCGTTTACATTTTATATAATCCTGTAAACAGTAGATTTATGTACACCTTTGTATCACCGACACATCTTTGGAAAGATACTGATGCATAAAATTGTAAGGCCAGAAATATTTGATCAGTTACGGATACTGCATGGTTTCTGAAATAAATAATTAGGTTTTAGTAAATAGAATTCATATTAATAACATAATTTCGATTTTACTGGACCATTGCAATAAGTGCTTACCTGTTTGTATTACTTTTTTGTGTCATTTCCAATATACAAATGAAATACCTAGCTACGCGCTTAGATAGCCTAAAACGCGCCACAAAGTCCACCTCATCCCAGAGAAAATGATCAATTCTTGTCCTGAAGAAGTTTGTTTTTCTTGCCGTAATGTAGGTATTCGATGATAAGGTCGTCATTGGATGAAGTATCTTCATCAATTATACATAGATCGAATCACTCTACTGCTTTGAAACATTGTAACCGATTTTCAATTACGTAAAAACAATAATTTATCAATTAATATCAAAATATTATCGGAAATGTATACAGACATATGTCAAACAAAGTCAATTTTAAGGTTAACTTTGACGTTGACCGATCACATTCGGACGGTTACGGTTAGGGCAGCGATATAGAAAAAAAGGCAGATGGAGCGTGCAGAACAAAAAAGTGAAGCCACAAAAGCAAATACAAATTCAAAAGCGAATACAAACTCGCATTAGTGCTATTCAGACCGTCGTACTGTTTAGACGTCACGCGTAATCACGCGTCACGCATTACTACAACTTAAAAATGCCGTCTTGTATATTTAAACATTGTAAAAGTTGTTCCCAAACACATAAAAACGAAGATGGGATATCTTTTCATAGATAACTATTTTTATTTCACTGTTTTGTTGTATATTTACCCATGTAAATAAATAAAGAAATAAATAAAATAAATAAATATTTTATAACCAAAAAGCTACTCAGTTACTTGGCAATAAGGTTCGTTTTAAGTTTTAAGTAGTAGTGCTACTTCCAGAACTTTCTATGCTACTCGTGAAGGAATGGGGTAAAAATTTATCGATATCGACAATTTTATTATGTTATTTCTAGTTAATAATTTTCAAATGAATAATTATGAGTCTTGTTCTAAGTCGGTCACAGTTGTCATGGGCGGCAGCGGAAGGTGGTGCTGCATGCTCGTTTGCTGCCTTAAATCAATAAAAAAAACATGTGTATACAGTTCTGCTACATGGTGTGGAATAAATAATTATTATATTTTGCCCTCTACACCACTCCAAGCTGTTCATCCAATTGTAATGAGATTTTGGTTAGTTGTTATGCGTAAGGGATGAAAATGCAAAATAAAGGTGGTTAAGATTTAATACCTATAATTATCTGTGATTTGAATAAATATTTTAAGTTACCTATGTATTTATGTCTCTCAAATTCAAAACACCTTAATATGTTATTACCCCTGTGTGTGATAAATTAAGTATATCACAATATTATCATAAAATGTAATCACGGCCGTCTGTTGTAGTAATAACGTGACATGTCACTACATGTAAGATGGCGGATTCAAAACCCGCCACGGACAATATATTTTCAAAAAACGTTCATTAATGTTTATTTATTTATTATGTATATTATATTGAATTAATATATTATTTATCTTTTATTTTAATTATAATAATAAAATATTTTAGTTTTAAATAACGGGAACTTATTCAATACCTAGCAACATTACACTCACACAGAGATACACGTGTCCCTACAGTGGCATTCCTCGTTGTCACGAATACATACATCAATGCTAAAGTGGCCTATGTTCTGTCTATTGAATGTTATAATAAATAACATAATATTATAATAATATAAGTAATAGCACTAGGCTATTACTGCCTTTTATAATTATGATTAACAAATATTATACGAGTAAACAATACAGTACCAGTTTCTATCGTTTTCATATAAAAAAGCAACATAATAATAATGTATTGTAGATCTAGTTCTAGACCATGCAACAATAAACTGTCGATAATGTGGCAAAAACACCGTCACATCACTAAGCCTAAACCGATAATGGTACTATGCCTGAAGCAGTTGTTAACCAAAAATGTAACTTAAGACTATATGCGTAAGGTCAATCTGTTATAGATACCAGTCACGCCATCTAGCGTTCAATAGCGTTACATAAAATTCCATTGCCATCTAGCGGTGGATAGACGAACTTTATAAATATTATGTACTTAATTGATGAAGGTAAGAAGACACCAAATATGGCAAGGAAAAATAAAAATTAAGATAAAGTGTTAAGGTGCATTTTCAACTAATAACAGCCGGTTTGATAGACTATTTGAAGTTGACAAGTACCGACCAATTAAAATGTAAGTTTCTTAGTGTGAATAATACTATTAGCGTTGTCACGCACACATAAATGCTAAAGTGGCCTATGTTATGTCTATTGAATGTTCCATCTAGTTAATCTATGGGTTAGGGTTAAATTTTAGTCAAAATTTAACGTGGGTTAGTTGATGCAACCCAGTTTTGTCTCTTTCGGCGGTTAAATTTTACTTTAACCGACATGTACCTATAACCTTACTTTAACCACGTGATATGCAACCCACCCTAAATGTCAAGTGAAGCTTACCACAATTACATTAGTGAAAACCACAGAGAAACAGATAAAAATTATAAAATAAAATTAGCCCAATTTCGAACACTAACATTGTATACCTGTATTTTCTTTTCTATTTCGACGCGAACTTTCTGGAAATTCAATTTTTTAATAAGGATAAAAGATCCTGCTCGCAAATTTTCCACGGAGCTATGTCGGTTTTTTCATACGCGTCGAAATTTGTTAAGAGATGAATAAAAGCAGGCATTGCTTATTAACAGTGGGACCGCTTCTGTATTTCTTATTTTGTGGGTGAATTCTCTTATATTTAAATGTGGTTTTACTAATGTATTGTAGTAAGTAAGTAACATTTATTTTGACGTGACAACGTCTTAAATTAGGTTAGCTGGGAGTCACTTATGAAAAATAGTAACGCTCGGTAACGTTACGATGAGTCACCGAACGAGAGAGAGGCCCGCCGAATGCCTTGCGTCTCTCTCCCACTCAACTATGATCGGTCTGTCGCGCGCGCAGCACTAGAGAATTAGGCGCATTGAATCGGCGCGTTAAGTTTAAGTTTACATGTACAATGTTTTAGTAAACAAAATATATTTCTATAGTTAAAATTTGTGCAATTCTTATTTTCATTCAATTCCTTGTTCCTATTGCGCAATTTAATTATATTCATATCAATAAATATTCTACCGAGAAAAAGACGTTGTCACGTAAAATCTTCGCCCGTAAAACCGACTTTACAGGCAACCATTTTGTTTATTAGATAAAGACAAGTAGACAAGCACGCATTATAAAAGTGTGAGAGAGCGCGGTTACGAATTGATAATATAATTGATGTAGTTATTAATTTTACTAACGACAAATCAATCTATATCTAAATACATTTCCAGCAATATTCCAAATTGTAATTCTAACAAATTCCAATAATTGCAATCATCGTGCCAACTAAAGCAATAACCAGTGTGACCGGCAATCGAAAAGCGAAATGCCGTTTATTAGATTTAATCCGTTAGATTTAATCAAATACCAATTTTGTCCATTTCCCTACAAATAGTGTCTTCTCATTCATAGAATTGAATAAATGAATACTGAAAATATGTAATGTTAATTAATATTTTACTTTAATTTAAAAAGTTCCATGTCAATAAAAATGCTTATTAGAAACAATACTATTTCTGTAATAAATAAATGAATAAATAAATATTTCTTTAATCACTTCCAGTTTTTCTATCCCACCTTTGAAATCTCATAACGTTTAACTTTATTTTCCGCAGGACATTATGTTCGGATACGGTCGTCTTGTTCAATGAGTAGTAATTTTTTTTATTATGAGGATTGGCTTGTCTTGGCCTATCATTGGCTAACCACACCATCCCCTCATAATATAATGGATATAATGTTAATCAGTTATATAATGTGTTCATCGTGAGTGGAACAAATTAAGTAATTATTTTGTCATTCTGCTGTTTATTGTGACACAATATTATATGGTATAAAAATTAAAATATTCACGTAGAGTATTTGAAACCATTTCAAAGATAATATCGAATTCAATTCCATTGTTCTTGTGTCATTCGTCTATTATCTCGCAGATGGCATTCTCGCCGGCCAATAACATTGTCTAAGATTCCATCCTTAGTTTATCGCTTCTCCACCTCTCCTAACTTCTCTCAGCCTTTCCTCTCCTCAATTCATTTTTACACTTACTGCTTACGTAGGAAGTTATCGTTAATTCCGCAGAAGATAAAATAAACTGTTAACCAGTTCAAAAGTACCCAAGTCGATTTAAAAACAGAACGTTCTTCAAATTTCAAATTCAGGTTAAATCTTTTGCTTTTATTTTTATGTATGGTTACGTGTTGTGACGTCATTAAAATAAACGCTCGAGTTATCGCCTCAGCGACGGTGTCCTATAAACGCTGTATTGCAGTCACGTACCACGTTGAGATCGTACAATTTGGCTGTGATAAGGCATTCTGCGGCTGTGAGGACGAAAACGGAGACCTACATCAAAAAACAGGCCAAGTGCGAGTCGGACTCGCTCATGTAGAATTCCGTAATACCGAATGATGTTAACAATAGTTATTTGGTCAGTAACCAGATATATTGAGGAAAATCCCCTTTTTTTGAAGAT
This sequence comes from Ochlodes sylvanus, assembly GCA_905404295.2. Taxonomy (NCBI): domain Eukaryota; kingdom Metazoa; phylum Arthropoda; class Insecta; order Lepidoptera; family Hesperiidae; genus Ochlodes; species Ochlodes sylvanus. The sequence continues at coordinate 5,522,731 of FR990149.1, forward strand.
TACTTGTATGATTGATCCCAAAGGGAGATCTTAAGTTTTCTACTTTTTTATTATTGATTGTCATAGTGTCCTTTTCCTTTTTATGTTTTTTGTTGTTTTTATGCCTACTCATTTATTTTTTTTCATCATCATCACAACCCATAACTGTCCCACTGCTGGGCACGGGTCTCCTCTCACAGTGTGAGGGGTATAGGTCATAGTCCACCACGCTGGCCAAGTGCGGATTGGTGGACTTCACACACCTTTGAGAACATTATGGAGAACTTTCAGGTGTGCAGGTTTCCTCACGATGTTTTCCTTCACCGAAGCAAGTGATAATTAAATTTTTAATACGCACATAATTTTTGAAAATTAGTGGTGCGTGCGGGGTTTGAACCCGGAACCTCCGGTTCGGCAGTCCAACGCTCAACCACACCGCTATCACTGCTTTAATTTTTTTTTACCGCCTCAGAATCCTGTTGATTTTACTATATTCCAATTTTTTTTTTCATATTTACTCACCTTTTAAACCTTCCCTGGACTTTCACGAATAATTCAAAACCAAAATTAGCCAAATCAGCCGTTTTCGAGTTTTAGCGAGACTAACGAACTGCAATTGATTTTTATATATATAGATATCTGAATACCAAGTAACCAAACATCAAATGTAACACTGTCCATTGGGTATTTCAGAGTATACAACATAAATAATGAGCGGCGTTGTGGGTAGGTAAAGTTTCCGGGCGGGCCTGCGCGGTTTGTTGCCGTAAAACGTTTTAAATATTCATGCGAATGGTTACACACACTCTGACAAGGTAACAGCGTTACGCTTCACAACACTCATTACAATACAATACCTTTCAAGTAACCCTTGAAACAAAAATGATTTTATCCTGTCGAGGGCGTCATATTGAATTTAGTGTGACGTAGCACTTAACCAATGGGAAATAAAGACGCTTTTTATGGAATAAAGGTAGTAAACGAGCATGCAGCACCACCTTCCGCTGCCGCCCATGACACCTGTGACTAGGATAGATAGTCCGGTTGGGAGACGGTGTTAGAAGAAGTGAAGTGAAGGAGAAGGCAGGTGTGGGGCAGGGCACAGTTAGGATTTTTTTCGTTTTTTTAGGAAAGGTTCAGTTAGTGATTACTAGTAAGAATCTCGTCCAACTCTTGCAACAATACCGCATTTGTCGAATTATAATAAGTGGCTTAGAAGGTTTTTTATGCTGTATTGGGGCGGCCTAGAGTCTTGATGGCAACCCATAACTGTCCCACTGTTGGACTCGAGTCTCATCTCAGTGTGGGGCGGCCTAGTTCCTTCATGCTTGGGTCTTCATGAAATGACTTGTGTTCCGCAGAAGCTTGAGAGCTAGACTTTCTGTCTTTCCTAGCCGGCAACGCATTGGTGATTTGGTGTAACTGATGTCCATGGACGACAGTGACCACTTACCATCAGCTCGTCGTTAGCAGATAAATAAAAGTTTTGCGTTAACAGATGCATAAACATACTTACATACCTCTGAAATCACAACGCTCCTTTTGACCAATGAGTAAACCGTCACAGTCGGCTAATTGTCAAATTATGTACAATATTAAATGCTGTTTTATCAAACGTGTCTACGGTGTACCCAGATCAAAGTCAGTGACGTAAAAAGGGTGTGAAAGATTATATGAAATAAGCGGTTTTGTGTCTTGGAACGTTTAAGGGTAAATACTAACGATATTTGTTACGTAAACATAAACTGTAGTGAAATATTTTACTTTTCTATTAAAACTAAAACAATGATATTATTAATAACACGAAAATTTAAGAAAAAGCTTGAACATTTTGTAATATATACCACGTCTCATAAAAAATTTGTAAACCAAAAAGATTGAATAAAATTAGAACAAATCCTATAGGGAAACATAAATTTTACTTAGTTATTGCTTCTGGGGTGACAGCGGAAGCAATATTGAATATAGCGGAACCAAATTTGTCAAGTTTAAATGAATGAAATCGTAACTAATCAACCTGTATAATATTAAAATATTTAATAATGTAGTACAGATAAATCTGTACTACAGATAATCTGTACAGTACCTCTTGTCTTGTGTAATAAAGAAAATATCTGCGTGGATTTAATTTTTACGTTAAAAGTAGGTATAAAGTTGCGTAAAGTTGGGCTTAATAGTCTTAGTAATATTCAAGTTTTAAACTTACGAAGTGTCTCCTGTGAAGTACCTAATGATATTGCAATATGTCCCCTGTTCATAGGACCCATTGAGCAACATTAATCTTCTTTTGAAGAGTTCGAGCTATCTTGGATAAGTTATTTTTAAACTTGTGATGTTACAGGCCGCATAGCGACACTTTAACAAGTTTAACATAGACTCAAGAAATGGAAGACATTCACTTACTCATGGTCACAGGTTAAGATATTTTAAATGCTTAATAACCTTTGTCGCTTCCCTTCGCAAAACATAATGCCTTAGTAATATAAAAAAATAACTAAATGCTTTATATTCACGTCTTTATTTATGCACCAATTGCAATAAGACAAACGCTAAATGTTGCATTCTTATCGGAAAAGCCATTTCTGAGAGTAGCCGGTATAAACGCACAGACAATCAAACAAATAGACTAACCGATAGAAGAATAGTCCAAGTGCGTAATAACGAACTTTACACACCTTTGAGAACATTAAGAAAAACCCTCAGGTGTGTAGGTTTGCTCACAATGTTTACATTCACCGAAGCACCTGATAATTACATCCTAACACGCACATCATTCTTATGGTAGGGGAGCCCAAGAGGGGATTTCTGGATTTACTGAAGCGCGGCAGATTAATATACAGGGGGATACCTTGTACCCGGTTAAGTACCACCACCAAATATGAGCCCCATATATAAGGCCGCCCGTGAAGGATATAGGATCAGATTAGTAAAAAAAAATTGATCATCAGACATTCTCGAGCGCGTCAGATTAAGGTAGGGTGAGTTAATTACCTCCTAAAAAGTGTATATTCCACTAATCTGACAATTTGAGAGTGACGTAAAGAAAGGGGAGGGCAGAAAAGTTGTAAAAAAAAAACGTCATCTTGACATTCTCGAGCGTAGTTAATTTTTTTTTTATTTTGAAGGGAATAATTCAAGAATAACGAAAAATATATAATCTGACGATTTCCGCAAGCCGAAACAACAAAAAAATCGTCGATAAAGTTAAATGCGTGCAGCTGCGTGATGCCTATATTTCCTTCTCCGCGTTTCTATTCCTCTCTCACTCTTTCTCTATCTATTACTCTCTCACTCCGTCCCCACTCTAGTTTCTGCTGTCATGACGCCATCACCATATTCCAGCAAAAATTTTTTTGAAAGTGGTTTTTTTGGAATAACTTTTAAACGGCTTTATCGATCAACTTCAAAAACTAATCCGCCCTTGAGCTTGAAAAACCACGTCGATCGCCACCAAGTTGGTCAAAATCGGTTGATTCGTTCGAGAGATATCGTGAACGAAAGAAACCCGAATAAGTATTTTTTCGGGATTACTCCGAAATTTTTTGATTCGATCAATTAAAACTTGTAATTACTTATGAGGATGATAAAACTGCGTCAAATGCCGCCAACCACGTGAAAATTGGTTGATCCATTCAAAAGTTATTGCGGTTTGAAAATTCCAAAAATAGTGTTCTATGAAACTTCTATCAGACTTTTGAGCTGGGAGAGCTCAAATGCATAGAAATATTATTTTCTTTGAACTCCGCGAGCTCAAAATAAATGTCATAAGTACAATTTTAAGCGCCCAGGAATGGAATTAGCGGGAAGTTGCAGGGATGGCCTTTAGGGTGAACCGTTTTTTTGTCAGATTAGGCGAATCCCTCTAGATAATCGTCAGATTATGAGACAGTACGTTTAAAACATAAAGATGAACCATACATATCTTAATCTGACGCGCTTGAGTATGTCAAAATGGCGAATTTTTTTTGCAAATTATGGAAATGGCCACGAGTTTGCGTCCCATCGAAATCGTCAGATTAGTGAATGAGAGCTTATTTTTGGTGCACTTAACACTCCCTTAGAAAATCTGACGCGCTCGATTAAATTTTTTTTTTTTTCATTTTCAACCCTTACATACAACCACCCCCACCATGCAAACGGTCAGATTAACATACGTACATTATTAAAAATACGTAGGGCATTGATGCTATCAATATCTGACGCGCTCGAGGATGTCCATGCATCAGTTTTTTTTTACATATTTAAAAATCTATAGCCGCTTCCCCCACCGATGAAAAGGTATATATCATATAACATTTTTTTCTTCTTATCATCTAAGCTTTGCAACCCAATAGGTCTCTATGACGCTCGAGTAAATCCCCATTTAGCACCACGGGCTCCCCTACCATTATATTAGGCACGCGCAGGATTACAACCCAGGCCTCCCCTGTTACAGAATCCAACGTTCAAAACACTTCATCACAGCCAATTTAATTTATAATGTCATTGATCACAGCTGATAAATTTATTCCACATATTATGACGTAGGCAAAAGCTACATAAACATCCACCGTAATTTTACTCGACTGTCAATAAGAAGGTTAGTGAGATTTTACCATTCAGACAGAGAATTGGTTCATAACACAGAGATTTGTTACCAAAACAGAGGCAAGAAAAATAACATACATATTTACTTTATACCAACATGCCCTTAGATAAAATAGAAAAGGTTATGTTAGTCTGTGACAAGTCACCAGCTATCCAAGTATGCGAGAACTCGTAACTTATCTTGCCCCGCGTTTTACGGCGCTCTCAAAAAGATATAGGGCGGCCCATTCTTCGCGCGGGGTAAACATGGCAGGATCAAATTCATAATTGAAAACCCCCGGACACAACAAGACTGAACTTTCCTACATGAAAGAAGAAAAGTAACGTAAGATAAGTATATGAATTAAAAGAAGAATCATATAGAATGTTTATAACAACTTATTAACTAATGCATCTTAACCCTATGGTTCTAAGTTCTCTGTAGGGTTAAGATATGGTGGTATCTTAACCTCTCAGAGAACTTAGATGTGATTTAACTTAGATGTGCAAGTTTCTCACGCATTTCAACTACGCAAAGTGACATTTAATTTCTAACACACTGAAAACGAAAGTTGCGTGCAGGACTCAAACCCAAGCCCTTTGTGACTACGCTCAAACTCACAATTTAATTCCCCATCCCTTTTCACCCTTAGGCGTAAGGCGAATGTCCATCCCCTTGTTGTTAACGTCCCTTCTTTATGAACAAATCGTGCGTCATCCTTCATAATGCGAACACCTATCAAGGGACTGAAATTGCTTACCTGCGTAAGTATTTTCGTACGATTATAATGTATTATTCAATGCAAGTTTTAGGCTCTTTTTATGCCAATAGTCGACTAACACGCAGACCAACCATCTGATGGCAAGTGCTGAACGTCGACCGAGGGTATCAATTATCATTAAATCATTATATTTAACTAATACTATATTAAAGCTCCCGTGCTACGGAGGCCACGCAAAAGCCTGATTATGTAATGTAAAAAAATTAAAATTACAAAAACCAGCTGCTGAGCTTGGAGGCCTTTGTCCGGCATAAAAACTATCGACACTTCGGTTGGCCAGCATGCCTTCCAGCAATCCACAGTGAAGCAGCGTCGTGGACTATGCTGTGGGCTTCATCAATAGTGAAAAGAGATCCGCGCCCTGTAGCGGATCATTAATGAATTGAGGCCATTACACTTAAACAGTAGCTAAATATAATATGAAAACCGGACCGACGAACGCATGGCGCAATGGTTAACACGCCGGATCGCCGTTCCGAGGGTCCTGGGTTCGATTTCCAGCGAGGCGGAAATTTGAATGATGAATTTAAATTTCGGTTCTTGGTCTGGGTGTGTGTGTTCTTGTCTTGTGTGTTGTCCATGGCACCCACGAATGGGACCACGAATGGGACCCATGGGAATCCTAGTGTGGGGCTATGAGTGTGTAGTGTATTTATTTAAAATAGCAGTGCTTTAACTATGTCAACATCCGGATGCAAACTTAATTTTTATTTCATCGCAATAATGTCCTTTTTACAGCTGCGGTCTGACGTGTAGGCTCTAGTTTACGAGCACTTGAGACCCAGCTTGTAATTTTACGGCTCTGACTCGAGTATGGTTGGCGGAAGTCACTTACGACTAGGGTAGCCAACTCTCCGGGTTTGTTAGGACATGTGCTGACTTAAAGGTGATTGGTTTTTCAAATGTTAAAAAAAACTAATTAAAAACTCGTAAAAGTGACAAGTATAATTCAATCTTTCTTTGATATTTGAAGATGCTTTAATTTTTTTTAACTATAAAAATATGATTGTGTTGTTATTGTCATGGGCAACTTTAAATTCTCGTGTTATTTTAAATGGATACTTCATAAAAAATACAACATTTTATTTTGTGAATAAAATGTCCGAACTTCTTTTAGGAATGCCCCAATTTGTCTAATAAATATCCAGAATTTTTCAGAAATGACCGAGATTTTTTTATCTAGCTAATTGCCGGGACGCTTCAAATCTCGAGATGGTAACCCTACTTATGAATGCGGGTGCCATATATTGGGGAGTGAAATTATATAACGTTAAGGAGCTCAAATCAAATTATTATATAACCCCGTAGCCTAGTTGGTATCCTCCGAAGGTCCCGGGTTCCAAGTTCGATCAAGCAGAATTATTTGACAGATGTTTGTTTTGGACGTAGACATCAAAACCATATACAATTGTGTCTTCAACTCATTAATAGCGCACTACTGAGCCCGGATACTTCATCAAAAGCTGGTACTTTGTGTATTGATAGAAATTTGCATGTACAGCATGATGTGAATTTGTATTTATCACCGAAATGAAACTAGACCACTCCGCCTATATTCCAAAATATACACTAACAGCGTTGTAAATTCAGACCAACTAAATCCCAGGTTGAAATAGTGCATTGTAAATTGCTTAAATACGGACGCAGATGCAACCTTAAAATTTGAGTTAAAATTTTAAACAAAATTTAACAAGTAAGCCAAATTTATGAAACCGCTTTAATTACCAGGATCCGGCGCTGATTAAAGTGTGTTACAATATTATAATTAAATTGTAATTTATAAGCAGTGCTGCACATATTATTCAATCAGTAAAGACATCAAAATGTCACACTTCTGGAAATAACAACGAGTTTAACTCCACGTCAAGTCAAGAATCACGAGGGTCAGTTTTCACGGAGTCCGAAGTCCGAACCAACAGTATCTTGTCATCTGCCAGCGTCCTATAATTCACTTGTACATAAATAGGTTATGAGTCATTTCTAGTCTAGTTCTCCTAATATTCCTAGTAATATACACCAAGATTCTAGATTATGTTAACTTTGTGTACGCCGCTACCATTAAGTGCTAAATTTGTTTTCCTTTCCTTTGATGGGTTGCCTGGAAGAAATCGCTATATAGCGATAAGGCCGCCTATTGTTTTGTTCTTCATGTTTATTGTTTAATTCCTTATTTTACGTTCTTTGGTGTACAAACAAAGAGTTTATCTATCTATCTATATATTATGTTTATATACACTAAGATTATAGTATTCACGTAGCAACAATATCTCGTCAGCTGCCCCGATGCATTGACCAGTCACGTCTATTGACGTCATCGAATCGATGTTCCGACCACGTCCGACGCCCCTTGCCACAATGAGGCAATATTAAACAAATTAGCTGCCTTTTGTGCCAATGGAAGATTAATCATGACTGCCTCTATACTGTTTGGTATATATCGAACATGCCTGAATTGTGGTTTCATAGCCACATTTTAAATAATATACTGTTTCTGATCTGAATATTGTAGCTATGATCGTCGACACAGTTGCGGGTTGACAGTTACAATAATACATAATGTATGTATATGGAAGATAATCAAGAAATACTAAAATATTACAGTGGGAATTTATTAACAATCTTGACTACACAACCATAAGTTTAAGTTTCCGTCTTTGTTACGGCACCCTAAAAATGAAAATTCCCAGTTTAAGGTGCCAATATGATTGCGGTACCTACCCTAAAAATCAGAATTTCCAGTTTAAGGTTTCGTCTCGATAAGGGAACCCTAAAAAAAGTGTTCCCAGTTTAATTAAAAATATAAGCAAGACAAGTAGCTGTTCTTCTCCTTTTGAAGTTAAAATCGTCCGTACTTCTGTAGAATGTTTATTCTTTCTTAATTTACAGAGACAGTGATTTACGGGGAACACTAGCATTCTATTGTTTTCTCAGAGAAGAGGATTCTATGCTAAGGCAACATAAATTTTCACTATCTTTAACTTAATATTTTTCTTAAACACTTTTAATACAAAAAGATAAAAATGCTTGGACATGAGTTTGATATTCTAGCTAGTAAATAGTAGTAAGTGCAATCTGTAAAGTGAGTAGCAAAAGAAGCTTCTTGGAAGTTTCTTGCCGCTTCTTCTTCCAAGACTACGTACGGTAGGGATTTGTTGAAGCGATGGCGTAGTTTGACTTTCGAAAAGTGTTTGTAAAAAACCAACTTCGAATAAATTTCATTTCATTTCATTTCACATAAACACCTCTATAGCAGGACTTCCCAACTATATATCTTCTTATAGTTCAACTATTAACTTTATCATTACATTCCTAAGTGGTATAAAGTAAGTTACAGAAATATAAACGTTTACATATGCAAGCAAAGGATTGAAGCACTGAATCTGTTTGCTAGACTTAATTACACGTCTGTACAATAAAGTCTTAATGTGCTTCCGCTGAGCTGCTGACATGCTCCACGGCAGCTTCACAATGCTTCAGCACAATGCAGCTGAACAATTTTACTACCACGTTTAATAGTATAGTCATAAACTTAGGTGACGAACTATTTTACACTTCAACTGAAGTTGGAAGCTGTGATACGGCAGCATAAACTGGTGAATTAATGAAGACAGTCTGTCTATAATGATTATGGATTAATTACTTCTTTTGGGACGGTGTTCATTGGTTTTTATGAAACGAAAACTATAAAATGTATTTAATTTTGTAGGGTTAAGGTTGTGGGAGAAAGAGATAAAAATAGCCCAGTTAGTAATTATAACGTGGCCAATTATTGCTTTCTCTCTTTCGTTCTTTCCTACTTCAATCGATAAAAATATTCTAATCAATCGCTTTCTCTCTCTATTTCTCTCTCTCTCTCTCTCTCTCTCTCTCTCTGTTTACCAACTACATAGTGTATTCATATTCTTCTCTTAAAATAAAAAATAAAGTTTGGATCACCTTTGAAAAAGCTGACAATTCTTTTAGCGTTCAAATCGACAATGCTAAGTTTTAAACGAATTAGGAGCATTAAATAAAACTGTACTTATAAAAGAAATTGGAAGCAAAATTTCTTAAATATTTAAAACTTTATAAGACCAGTCTCTCAGTATAACGACTCATTCCCGTTTCATGAAAATTTGCACACAATTCTCTAGAGAACTCCAACACAATACAAACGGCTTTAACATGAATTTTACAAAGCATAGGGACGCATTGCTATTCTTGTTTTAATTTGTGTGTTTCATATATTAAATTAAATCATGTAAAATACGATATATTAATTGTATGTACAATTGAACGCTAAACTCACGGTGTTACATAATTATGTTATCGATTAAGTTTACAGTTCTTAAATGAATATCGAAATACTATAGTTAGGTGTATCATTATTATTATTATAATCCCGAAGAGTGGTAAGGTACCACTTAGTTGAGTCAGCCGGCTTTCTTTCTATTTTTTCTTTCTTTCGCTTTCTCGGCTTATATATGACAGTTATACAATCACTCCGCAATTGGTCATGCAACGAATCGTTAATTAGTAACACGGTCACGACGAACTTGATGATCATAAATTACATAATCACTGCGAATCGTTCATCTTTTTAACTGGTTTAATTAAGCGCCAGACCACTATTTATATAGAATGTTACCGACCACGTCATAATGATCATATATTATCGTCATAATAATTATATAATGGCATCAAAACAGTGAAAAGAAACGATAAACATTAATAACGTTAACAAAGAGACAAAATTTAACATTTTAGATATTCTATGTGACGTCACATTCTATGTGACCCCCCACCCTGTTCCTTGTCACAACAAGACACATTTCATTGACCCCACCCTCTATTAACGTGTGCCATAATTTACGGATGGTCCCTTATCCGTGATAACCCCGCAGTAAGTGAAAATCTTCCAGCACATGAAGTGCTTTCGCAGTAAATAATCTTTAAGTGCAGAGCAGCGCCGGAAAGCCGATAATGGAATATTGCACACTTGAAATTGAAGTAAAGCTTTAGAAGCTGAAGTTTCTAGCGACTGTGAACAGGTAGTGATTGCCAATTTATTTTTATTTTATCCTGGTACTTGTGTCAGGGGACTTACATTGGGTAAACATCTTTACGTTCACAAATAATAACTGAACATTTAATGAGTGTTATTTTTTTAATCACGCGTTTTTTAAGTCAGAATTCCTTATTAACCTCTCGTAATCACTCAACTAAAACATTAAAATATTCGCGACATATGAACGGACGACCCACCCAGTATTAATTTTGACGAGCCCGTAACCTAGTTGATAGTGACCGGTTGGAAGGGTCCCGGGTTCGATTCAAACAGGGGCACATGTTTGTGTAACAGATAAATGTTTGTTCTCGAGTCTTGGGTGTTAGTGATGTGTAATTTGTGTTGTCCATGCCACCCGCCACACAGCTAATCCTACTGCAGGGAATCCTACTACTAAATAAATCGTAGTTATAATAACAAACGCTAACACATTCATAATAGGGAATCCTAGTGCAGGGGGCCTCGGATTCGCTGTGTCGCAACTAGCATTGACAACAATTACTTTTCTGTAGATCACTAACACCCACGACCCGAAGACAAACTTTTATCTGTCACATAAATATTTGCCCCGGGCGGGAAGCGTACCCGAGACCCGAGAGATCGCATTCAGGGCCACTACCAAATAGGCTACGGGGTCGTCGTTTATTATGTCTTAAACTGCATAATAACATGTAACGAACTTGTTACTATGTTCTCGAGAATGTTACTGTGCCGGCTTCGAGCTAAGTAATGCTTACGATGGGACGTTAAGCGAATGGGGAATGCCGAGTGCATTTGAACAGCTCCGGAATAGAGATTCACTAACTACACACTAGAACAAAGGCTTGTATTGTACACGAAATAAAACCCCAGTTGTGATCCAGGGTGTTTGGAGAGCCAGTCATTTCTTTATTTCTTCTTCTTCTTTCTGGCTTTCAACCCATCGGTGATGCTCTGGGTGTTAATGATATTAATGGCGAAGGTGACGACTTAACATTCGATGGGTAGTCTGCTCGTTTGACGGTTATTAACGTTAAAAAGGAAACGGACAGACAAAAAACTAAAAAACCCTTTTTAAAAACAAGCTTAGGAATAAAGAGTAAAATAAACTTTTCTTTTAAATCTTTTACTATCAACTTACAACGTCATTACACAATTTATATTATATAAAAGCTTGTCGTGAGATTCACAACATACATTGCAAGTTAAATTAAACCTTTTAATTATAATAATCGTTGTCAACTCAACTCTGCTACTAAAAATCCTTAAGAAAAGTTTTCTTATACAATTATAATTTTATTATATTTATAGACTCAATCAATATTTAAGGCTAATTTAAAGTTGTACCCTACAGCGTCTTCCTTATGAATGTGGCTGTCATACACAAAAATTAAATCCGACTGCCATTTCCAGAGATTCCATTCCATTACGCGCCCACACATACAGAATTTTTTTTAGCTTTATTGCATAAGTATAGATTAGAATTCCGTGTTTACTTATACTAAATACTTGGCTAGAGAGGAAGACAATTTTAGCCACTGTAAAACGAGACAGTACATTTTCACAGTCCTACATTTTCTTCAATATATTGAAATTGTAGCAACTGGAGCAAAAACCAATCCCCTTTCTCCCGATATTAGTTTCCAATCCAAGTCTGACTGTAGCGGGTTTAATTAAGGCTGCAGGTTTAAAGTTCAATGCATTGAAATTTCCGCCAAACTTGTAATGAACTGGAGGTTAAATAGTTATGACGAGCGAAAAGCAATTAATATTTAGCGTTGACAAAACTCCTGGTTTGGTTTAAACAGATTAATTATTGATGATTCAATAGTAGAAATTAATTGTATATATTTTATGGAATTAAATGAATAGAATTTTGTATTAGTTGGTATAAACTGTACTAATTAATTCAATAAATAATTGTATTTGTGTACACACAATATAAACTACAATAAAAACGTTATTTTTGGAATCACTTATAAACATTTTACGTAGTTTAAACTGTATTAAATTTTTAAATAAAACGTACTACAAGCATATTGAGGCTTAATATAATATTACGATGAAATATTGATTTACGAGTACTAGCACAATGTACGCGAGGGTCACATTTGAAGCCGCAGGGGTCGGTATTATTAGCAAAACAAATATGGCTTTAACCTGTACAGGCGGCCTTGGACGTATAATGAAAATAGCGGTGATGAAAGGGTGTTTTTAGATATCAGTAGCTCAGTGGTGGATTAATCGAAAACGACTGCGTTTTAATTCAACGTAATTAGCTCTATTGTGGTGCGTGTAGCGGGAAAATAATTTTCTTCAATCCATTAATGGTCCACTACTGAGCACGTCTTCATAACTGAAAAGTCCTAGAGCATACTCCACCAGCTGCTCCAGTGCGGATTGGTGGAAGGGCTAACCCTTCCGCTGGCCAATCCAAGTATCAGAAGTGTTTATGCCACCCGAAAGTCTCCGACACGTCTTAGCGACTGCTGTCAAATATAATAACCGTGATCGACGCTTTACGTGCCCGAAGCACGGAACAGCTCAAGAAAGGTTTGTGTCTCATGTTATTAATTAATTAGAACGAAACTACTAATAACAATTACAAACTGGGCTATTCCTAACAACAACTAACAGAACTAACTACCACTAGTCCCTACCCCAGTCCTCGTATCTACTAACTACTACTACTAACTAACTCTAGTCCCGATCTGAGTCCTCTCTGTGTCGATCAGTTGTCATGGGCGGCACCGGGGGCGCTGGTGCTACATGCTCGTTTGCAATCATAATTCCTTACATAAGGATATGCACATTAATAAGCGGTCTGATCGGATAAAAATGTTCAATTGTGTCACTGCCTTAGTAATACGAATAAGCCCAAGGCAAATCATTAAGCGTACAATTTAAGTAACTTCTGCGTAAGTAGCGCCGCGAAAGCTCCAAACTTTTGGGGCTTTTTTGGATGACAAACTTAATGAACACTGTCACGCTTCGAAACTCCCCGTATTTTTTGTTCTATCTATTATAAATTTTTAAGTAGGCTTTGTCCGGATAGATAATTTAAAACAATTTGATGGAACTGATGTTGGGACGCTTATTAACTCAATTAATTTCGTTTTAATTCTTATTTGTTGCCTGTTGGCCCAAGCTTGATGCGAAGAATGTAAACTGTTATTAATGCAATAATTTATATATAAAAAATTAACTACAAAAAATGAACACACTGGACGAAATGGTTGTAATCGAAGAAGGATTAAATAAAATTAAATAGCTCAGAGAAAATTATAGTATAAAAACAAGAAAATCCATAAGGGACATTCACGAAAAATCGCAGATGAATCATCACAACATTCATGTGCACAAACACGCAATGGATGGTGCTCAATGTTCCCAATTTCGAGGTTTGTAATAATATCAGTCAACTTCACAGCTAGTATTATTGAAGTGAAAGCTTAAGGCGTATTTTATTAGACATCACTTGAAGACATTTAACCGAACTTGAAAGCTAAATGAAACTTTTAATTGGTTTCTTACAATCAAAATTTAATTAAATTACATCACATGATCTGAGTTAAACCAAAGTAAAGAATACAAACAACGCTTGATGGAATAGATCATAAAGTATTTATAACGTAGCTACTTACTATCTTAACATAAACCTACTTTCAGATAACATTTAAACCGTCCCCCACTGCTCTTAGGTACGTTTCCAACCAACCTTGACTAGCGCCATCAAACAGATAAAAGTAGAAAAACCGCGTTATAATATTATCACCGTATCCCAAACCCTGGGAGAAATAAGAGTCCGCAGCGTAACAGAAATTAAAACGAAAAACATATCTCTGAAGCCCCACTTCCAAAGATTGTTTGCTCGTTACAAATGTAAGCGCACTTCGCAGCTTGACACTCTGACCTATATGCTTCTCTGTATACACGTGCGACTGCGACACAAAAAATCCAATCAAAATTTATTTATTTCAAATAGGCCATTTTGTGGCATTTTTGACAAGTTACTCGTATCTCGAATATGTGTGTGCTGGCAGTTTATTATATTTCACAGAGGTTCCAATGAGATTTTTATTTTACTTTGCCTAGAAGTGGGCAATGCAAGTTTAGAAGCACACGACATCGCAACGACAAAATGTTAGCAGCCACTGTGTCTTTGCGCCACACGACGCGTCTTCGCAACCACAAGAAATTGTTTCTACGTATGGTACCAATAGGTACACACAGAAATGACGCAGTAAAATTGTTTTTGTTTAATAAAAATCTTTAATCTAAAATAAAAATCTTCAATCGCTTCTGATTGCGTTGTCGTCGTGCTATGTCGTGCGTTGTGCCATGGGTACCACGGAGGACAAACCCAGACCAAGAATTTAAACTAATCACTCAAACGTCTGCTTCGCTAGACGTCAAACCCGGGACCCTTCGAAAGGTGGTCTGGTATGATTCCCGACCACACACCAGGCAGTAGCAGGCTGTGTATGATAATCATTGCAATGTACGGGTCATCAAAGTTGTCATTCCTTGCGCTCGCCAAAGTATTGCGACATTTTGTCGTTGTGCCGTCGTATTGCTGTCGCACGTGTGAATATACACTTAGGCTTACACACATGACTCGTTGCGTCATCATAGCGTATCCCTCATTTTAATATGGTACGTTCTACTTTGTTTCTGTCCTGCTCTTTCTTTGTTGCGATAAAGCTACTTTGGGTTACTGAGAGAAAGAAATAAAGATATATTATATTTATTTTTAGTTTGTGTGTGTGTGTGAGGAATATGTGTGTTTGAATTTGAACAGTTTTGTATGTAACAAATAAACACAAAAACTACTGGACCAATTTCAAAAATTCGTTCATCATTAGAATGCTGCATTATCTCTGAGAAACATAGGCTATATTATTTATTATGATACTAGTTCTTGCTCAATAAGTAAATACTGTTAAAATTATCCCAAGGGAACTTATTATGGGGATTAAAACTATTCTATGTCCTTTACTGGGTCACAACTTATCTCTATACCAATTTCATCTAAATCGTTCAGCGGATTAAGCGTGACAAGCTAACAGACAGACAGACAGAGTTACATTCACATTTATAATATTAGTATGGATATACCTCCTACACTGCATCCGTGCGAAGCCGGGGCGGCTCGCTAGTAAACAATAAACCGGGCTAACAAAAGATAGCACAATATAAGACAAGATACGACAAAGTAAGAACAACGAAGTCCCAAACGACCCTGGTACCGTGGCAGTATCAACTCGGTTGAGCCCGCCCGAAATGGCACTTCTGTGTTTCGTGCGATACTACCAATTCCCTATTTCTATTTCCCCAAAACAATCTTCGACTCGAATTGGGGATTCATTGGCTGCAATGTTGGTGCAGCGTTTGTTTAGTGCAGGGGTAAAATCTTTTATAGGTTATCCGAGACCAGATCTAGATCGTATTTTATATGAATTTCGAAAAAAAAAATCCAAAGGTCGGTCATCCAGGTACTACAATAAATAAGAAAGCAAGTAAATCTGTATAAAAAAGTAGTTATATGTACTTAGTCGAATTTTGACCACTAAGTTGCTCGTAAGTCTATAAACATTAAAATAAATAATGCGTCGTCTTAAATGGATTTTTTTCATGAATGATTAAACTTAATTTCATTAGGTAAATGAAATACTTATGAGAATTCCTAATTATTATAATATTTATACTGAACTACTCGTAATCAATCTGCTTTGTAAATATACTAACTGTAACTGTAGGTAAAATGCTATAAAAATTACCCTGATAGGCACGAGTGGTTACCAAGTTCTGACTAACAAAACGTGTAAAACTAAGAACGAGCTCAAACCAAATAAAGCAATATCAAATTGTTTGTGACACGCAACGCTACTCCATTTATATCTTAAATCACGTATATTAACCTGAGAACATACTCCTTTCGCTACTTGTTACCTACCCAAGTAGCGTAGGTACAACTAGTTCTGTAGTTTCTGTTATTTTTTTAGTAGGTTCAATTCTGTTGCCCTGGTACTTTTTACGTATATTCAGTTATCTTCTCTGCTAAATGGCAGACAAACAGGCAGACGAGAGATCTCTGATGGTAAGTCACCATCACCCATGGACATCAGTAACAAAGGCATGATAAGTTGCCGGCCAAAAAATAAAAGAGAAGAAAGAAAATACAGGTCTACTATTACTTAGAGATACCGCACATTCTTCGCGATTTCTTCTCCTCGTGCCCCAATAATTTTACTAAAGAAGCGGGATACCCTGGGCCTGATACGTTCCGGATAATCGAAAATCCGTATTACTAAATTACACAAAGAACAGTAGATGATCGTCACATTCGTTAGAAGTGAGGCTTGTAAGTGTGCCTTGTACGTACTACGTACGCACCGTGGAACGCACACAAAGAAACTACAGTATCCTTAGGATTTTGACGCAAATCTTCGATTGAGTTCAAACATGATGTTCGAGAAGCAGCGGCTCACACAAACAAGCCTCATCGGTACCTTTATTGGAAGAAGACCTACGAATATCTATTTAAATATACTGTGGTATAACAAAGGCCCGGATAATCGAATCCCTATAATATCACTAAACGATTTATCGTGTCCTGGCTTGATATATATTTCTTTCTCTGCTGTTTTGGCTGGTAAATCGATGACGAATTAATATGACTACTGTCAATAGCCGACGGTAACCGCTTACCATCAGATGGGTCGTAAAAAAATGAACCGTTTTTGGATTCGATCCATAATACCAATTCCAAATACAAACAAAATATCCAATGCTATCCAAATAACAATAACATCGTATTACAGTGAAACGCGTGTTTACGCAAACTTGTCCGCCTGCACGTCAACCGGGAGGCCGTTCGCTGTTTGCGTAAACACATCACTTTGATTCCCACATCCTACGCCCATTCTTATCTCAATGGATGTTCTTTGTTATTTTAGGATCCTGTGCCTGAAGTAAAAATACCATATTCCTTATCTTCCCCTGCGTGAATTTGCTTTGTGGTGTAGCATTTTGGTGTGGTACGCGACCAACTTTGTCGGTGACAATAGCGTGGTAATTAATGGTGACCCGTATGGCGCAATGATTGCTTTTCGAATGATGGAGTTTACTGAGTCTGGGTGTGTATTCTTGTCCTTGTAAAGTCCATGCCACCCACAAATCCGAGTGTGGGGCTATGAGAGTGAAGCGTTGTTATTATTGAAGTGAATACTTCTTTAGTATCGTTATGATTTGTAATTCGTTGAAACGGAAATGACGCACATGAAACATCGGCAAAATGCGCGCTGACTAAACATCAATATTTGGACTGACAGTATTTGTTTGTTATGAAGTTTCACTTCTAGCACGTGTTTATTGCACACATTTTATTTTTTTATCTTACTATGATTATAAATTTGATGGATTTATCGATGATCAAAGGATTCCCGGCCAAGGCAGATATTTTGTGACTAAAAAGTGTTTCTCAGGTCGTAGTTACAAACCATAGAGAGTAAGCTAGTGATTTATTATTTGTAATGTCATGTGTCAAGATGTGAGTGTTTAGCGGTTGTGTTATATATTTTTAATACATTATTTACGCCAATAGCTTAGGGCCACAGTCTCGTCCATTTTCCAGCAGGGTGCACCAGGGGATATTGGCTTAAACTTAACGATTTACGAAACTTCTTACACCTCAAACTATACTACTGATCAAATGTTGCTAGTACTTTTAAGGACTCCAATAAACCGCCATTGTTGATACATATAAACTTAGACTAAATGTTAACTGGTAGACAATGCTTTTAGCATTAATACCGCCTTTTGCACCACAATGTTTTTGGTAAAATAAAGTTTAAACAAATAAACTTCAGTTTAATCGACCCCATGACACCCTCAACGCAGTGAATCCAAGAGTAAGGCTAAGTGTGTAGCGTTATTTATTCAGAGAATTCTCGATCAGCACTTAATATTTGAACCGCGTCACATCTCCGTTCCCATCTCCAGAGAGACATAATGGATCCTGTCACGAGTTTTTGTCCTCCGCACAATACCCACGTACATAATGATCATGATAAAACGGGTTGTATAATGTTAATGGGTTTAACACAGCGTCATACATCGTTGATGATGTTTTGATGATGTATTCTTTATGTGTTACAAAATGGACTTATAACCTAGAAACTTTCTTTTCGACGACCCCATAGCCTAGTGTGTGTTTCTGTCTGCGTAGCGAGGGGTACCGGGATCGATTCCCCGCCGGTACAGATATTTATGTGACAGATATTTGTTCTCGGGTCATGAGTGAAAGTGATGTGTTATTTGTGCCATGCCAGTCAAGACACGGGGAATCCTAGTGCGGAGGTTTGATTAATAAATTAAAACCAGGTATCTTGCAGAACTTTAACAAGTTGCTTTCATAGTTTCATAGCCAAAAAGACTAAGTAAAGCCTAGGTAACCAAATATCTTGATACTTTTCAGGCTTTTCATGCGATAGACAAAGAGCACGACGTTCTAATCTCTAGGCTATAACTGCTAAGTTACATAACAATCCCCGAATAACTCGTAGTTAATAAATGAATAGTTTCCTCATTTCCCTAAGGAATTGCAGACGGTATTCAATAGGAAAATTTACTGCCAGAGGTTTTCTGCAATACAACGGGAAAGAGAAGATATCAATATTCGATCTTCACTTAGCAGAGATAACTATTATATTTCGTTATCGACCATTATTTATATAGCACATGCACGCATACATACACACACATTCACAACCTCATAACTTGAATTTCGAGCTGTCGGGAGTTATCATGCCGCCCGAAGGCCTCCGACATAGCATAATGACTATTATGTGATGATGACAACCGGGTCCGAATATTTAACGCGCCTTTCGAAGCACTAAGAAAATCCAACCACCACGCCCGCTGTTGCTTAACGTTAAGCCGTCGGTCCCGGTTGTTATCGATAGACAGCAATCGTTAAGCTATATCGGAGCGGAGGCCTTCGGGCGGCATAAAAAACTTCCGACCCATGGGATGACCAATCCGCACTGGAGCAGCGTGGTGGAGTACGCTCTAGAGACCCATGCACAGTAGGGGGTCATTAATGAGTTGAAGTCAATCTACTTTTTTACTTAACTGAGTCTTGATCTGGATCATTACACTTTTACTCTAAGCAGTTTTGTTATGTTCATAGATTTATGTATTACAAAATCTTCGTAGTCTAGTCTGAATATACCAATACCCGAGATCCTCACGATTTTATTATAAGTCTATCTGGGACTGAACAACACCGTCATTTATTACGCGGAATCTCAGTGTATTCAATAGGCAGATTTAGTGCGTAAGGCTGGCTGAGAGTTTACGATAAACAATAAATTTTGTAGCCTTAAGAGTATTAACGTACCATCGGTATATAGTACCCATCGGGAAGTAACACACGAATTTAATGGGTCTCGCGTAAGAAATTTATACGGTGTTTAGGCTTTCTGAAAAGATTGCGTTTCTTTAGGTAAATAGCTGATGTTAAATGCAAACGGATAGATGTTTTGCAATCAAAATTGTAAGTACCGGTTTAAAATGTTAATTGACCGCGATGATATCAGTTAAAATCTTAAATATCTGATAAACGAGAGCTCTACTGTGAATGTGAAGCAATGTTAAGTATGGAGTTTCTTTCACCGTTTATTCTCCTCCATTATTTAATAAAGAAACTTTGCAAAATGGTGGATACCCACATTATAATCGAACGGGCACACCGACGCTGGCAATTTATTTCAATCCTTCACGGTACGCATAACAAAAAAATGCGCTTTACATCACTTTTACGTGCCCTCCGAAACTTAATATGACATAGAGCACTACAAATAATCCTTGACGACAAAAAACTATAACCACGCATATCTAAAACGATTTGATATAAATAATTCAATGGAACCCCCGCGATATTGTTGCTCTATGCTAATGCCACCGAGATAGATGAGTTAATACCGACGTACATAAATCATGTGCGCCGTGTGTTTGGGAAGTATTACCGTCGCTATCTCTGGGGCTGCTCTTCATAATCTTTATTTACTAGAGAAAATCCCTACTAATATTATAAATGCGAAAGTAACTCTGTCTGTCTGTCTGTCTGTCTGTCTGTCTGTCTGTCTGTCTGTCTGTCTGTGTCGCTTTCCCGCTTAAACCTCTCAACCGATTTTGATGAAATTTGACACAGACAATCTTTAGACCCTGAGAAAGGACATAGGCTACCTTTTATTGCGACAAAAAGGGATGAAGAGGTTGAAATAAAGGTTGAAAGTTTGTATGGGATTTCTTCGGATTTTAAGCACAGCGCCATCTAGGGGTGAACCTTCCTAACTTAAAGAATAAGAACGCCTAGCGCCATCTCTTAAAGAACCATGAAACTAATAAGTTTTCCGAAGCGAAGCGAGGGCGGGTCGCTAGTAGTTTATATATATTAGTAACTACATAGCATAGAACAGAATTTTTAGCCGTATATCATAGAACATTTCGGTCGTAATCGCGCAGCTTTGATTTCTTTACGGAATTAATGTAACAAACGAGCACCTTTCCGCTGCCGCCCGTGACAAGTTCTGTGACCGACTTAGAAGTATCCCAGGCCCCATTTAAGTCTTGAACTACTATTTGAGTTAGCCCGGTTAGGAGATGGTGTTAGACATTAGTGGCTAGTTTGTTAGTAAGTATGAAGATGGGACAGCCCACCTTTCAACCGAAAATAATGTTTTTCTCAACAAAAGTAAAAAAAAGGGGTAAATTCCAATTGTGCAGTTGGTTTATATTGTAGATAGTTACATTTTAATTATTTTGATATTTTTTACTTAATGTTCAATATATTTGGTGACCCCGGCGTGAACTATACGGAACCTTCTAAATAAAAATCCTTCTAAATTACATCAATTTCCACTCACCAGATATCCACGTTCCATTCCACCTGACCGGCACCAGATCATCAGTCAGCAGGTCCTGAATCCTCAGTCTCCTGCCTTTGACCCGGGGTCCCTCGTCTGGGGGTGTGAGCAGCACAACTGACGTCACAATCAAGGCCAACACCATGACGATCACCAGGAGAGCGATGAGGATGCCGCGCCAGTTCCGCTGGTTGGTTCCTCCCACAACCAGCTTCTGGAACCAAGGGTCAAATTTAATGATTAATTTCTTTTATAGCCTGGACGGCAAATGATAGATTAAAGTTGAAAAAACTAAAAACACTTCATCGTAGCTACCTTCTGACTTCATCATCAGACCCTGGATATCATCTAGGATCAGAGTAATTCTCAAGAATTCAATAGAATCAAACTGAACTCACACTCAATTAGACTGTGTAATTTTATTTCAGAGTTCCTAAGGCGAACTAACTACTCCATCATGTGACTACATCTATGACATCATTATTGTCATCCAACCATGAAGAGAGTCAAATTTGCAAGATTTGATAAACTTGATAATGGGGAAGAGGTGTTAGGGTAGTCGGGTTATCAGCTTTGGTCAGAGTTCTTAAGCCTCTTCAACGCCAAAACCATGGAGCAATGAGTGCAGTACTCCTACCCTTCAGTCCTCAGTCTAGCGAATTCTTAAGCCTACAGCAACTAGAGCATATATCAAATACAACATCGACATTCCCAAATAAATAGAGATACGTCAAAAATCTGCGGGAAAGGTTTAAATAACCACGGCCGGAACCCGATAGGCTTTATGGACTGGACGGCCCATTTATCACGCTTCGACGGGGCACCGATTGTTACGGGTCTTTGGACCGAAAAGTTTTTACTTCAATCTGGTTACTTACATTTTTATGAGGCAAAACTTCGTCAATATCAACGGTGTTATCTAGACCGCGAAGGGGTTTTCTTGTTGCTGAATTGATATAGAGCACACTCCAGAAAATATGTCCGCGTTTTTTTGTTAATAGCAGAGAAAATATCGGATCAGCCTCCTAATGATGTGAACACCGCCTGTAGACATCAGCGTTGGTAATGGCATGCATTGCCGGCCAAGTAAGAAAAAAATTACATTGGAACATACATATAGCATAACATAATATATCTACATATCTATAAATTAAATGAGAACGTTAATTTGAATTAATACCCTTTTATCTGACCAACATTCAAAGATTATATTTTTATTGATAGATAGACTGTCTATATTTGTTTTTGTTTAAGCCATTATATATTGAATGTGCATTTAATATTGAAATAAGCGAAAATAAAAACCATTGTCAAAGCCGCGTAAAAATTAATGACAGCTTAAAATATCCAACGTCACAGCCGCCATAAAACTTAAATTAAGTGTCGGCAATGTCGTCTCGTTTTCGAGGAAACAGCCCTCACTCGTGATAATGGTCGCCATTTCGGCCGAAAAATAGCTCTGAACCGCCATTTGCCGCTATAATCTTGTAAGCAGATGCAAAAAATATGTCGCCAATATTTCGCGGAGTAAAAAGATATATAGTTACGTAACGGTAATGTAATGAAAATTATGTCACCCTCAGCAGTCGGAAGAAGAAATTCTTCAGTCTTTGGTATCCCAACAAAGCTTATGGATAGCATTTTAGCAAAAAATAATTCCTAATCAGAATGATGGGCTAAAAGATAATGCGGTGACCATATACCTATCTATTGCAGTAGTGTAAAATATGCTTCAGTGGCCGTTTCTATCATGAGCGTTTCATTGTTATGATATATCAGCTGTAAAATATATACCTACTTCCCTGTTTCCATTTCTATTAATAAAGGAGTATAAAAAGAACTACAATCGCACAAATAGTAGAATTTTTAAAATGTATTTAATTTCCAGTTTAAGTACAAACTAGGAAGAGTGGGAGCATTAAAAACTCCCAGCCAGCAGTGAGAGCACTCGTAGTTCGAGAAATCCGATTAGTTTTGTTCAATTACTGCTTCCAACTATTTTTTGTAGGAATGTGTAACTTTGTTTGTAATATATTATGCAATAAAGCAAAAATACTTCATAAAATTGAAACGTTCCTAGTGTCAATGTGAAGTTACCCTTTGACCCTTATTTGCGAGTAACCCTTAATTGCGGTCAAATTTCGTGCAGAGAGCGGGTCGTGTGATATCCACACTCTCGTACAGGGTTGGCGTATGGGTATAGTATATTATTTACACAAAAATCCACAACTAAGATTTCCTGTGTCGCAGATTTTATGGACATCACAAATCACGTCACTAGCACCCATGATCCGAGAACAAACATTTATCTGTCACACAAATATCTGCCCCAACCGGGAATTGAACCCGGGGCCTCTCGCTTCACAGGCAAGTCCCCTACAAACTAGGAAATGGGGCCGTCTAATACGGCGTACTATAATCACTACGGAGTAGACAGAAATACACATGTCTGCACCTGGATTGAACGCTGAACCACTTTCTCGGCAAACAGGGTTACTACACCAACCTTACACCAAAATTACAATCTCCAACAATTACAACAACCGGGATGAACAGTTGAACGTGATCTCCGAAGCATGGATAGTTTCATACTTGAACCGAGAAAATTTTACTTCATCAATTCAAGTTAGTACAGACTTCATAACTCGTTGTAGAACGAAAGGAACAACTTATTCCCAAAAACACGTTTCTAGTGTCATTCAATTACTCCCAGCTAGCAAATATGCAACGAGTTATGTGGAGGATCTGAATTTAGGTTAAACCATAGATTTAAGAGCTAAAGAGATGGAGCGTTGAAGAATACTAACTGACATAAATCTATCTCTCTCATTCATTTACAGATAGAGCCTTCTTTTGCCATGTTGCGAATGAGGGGTAAGATGTTAAGGTCACAAAGATTTGATACAATATGTTACAGTATGTCTAGTTTGGGAGACCAAAAGCAAGTAATGAATTTTTGTAAACAAAAAATACCCAATCTTCATCGAAATTACTATATTCCAGGCCAGCTTAACACGTTCACTGCGTCACTATTTTTGATGGACTTTCAGCCAGTGCGGATGAGGTCTTTTCGAGACAAAGTTGAACTTCTTTCCAGTGCGTTTGAGGGCTTTTCGACCTCACAAAATATTGTTTCTAAAAACGCCTTAAATATAGCTCAAAATTGAAAATATTTGCTTGAAACTTTACCATTATAAACTTAAATAGTTTTTCAAGTTGAATCTAGCTTCGTACGTAGGTGTGACATTTCGGTATTGAATAAATGAAAAAAAGAATTATGCCATCGATTCTGCCTCACAACGCACTGAAAAGAAGTTCGATTTGTGTCTCTACTAGTGATGGGAATAAAATAGAAATGCAGGTGATATAACATTTATTTACTTAAATTAGGATTCTAAAGTACCATACACCTACCACACATACCAATTTTAGTTTTAAAGTATGTAAGTCAGTTTATGTGTGTGTATATGTGTATGAATGGATGTGTGCGTATTTGTGTGAATGGGTGGGTAATTGTGTGTGTTGTGTGTGTGTGTGTTTGTGTTGTGTGTTTGTATGGTAATTAGTGGGTAGATAGATTTGTGTGTTTGTATGTACTCTTACTCATTGAGTATAACAGCTATGACCACTGCAGACACGAACAAAAGAGAAGATATACTTCCTCACCTAAAGGAATCTGGTATTGTAAACCGGAAATATAAACTATACAGAAGTTAAAAATACGAGTAGCTATTTATCAAATATTTCAAACCACATTCATGTTGTAGCAATATACATTTGAAAACACCCACACCTAGGGTAGGAAAAAAATAATAATATCTAGAGTATTAAATTGATTTTCCTCTTTTGAAATATATTTATCATTATTTGAGTATTGTGTAGATTATAAAAGCAAAATAGGATTTGCGACGATTAAGGATTTGTTAGTGTAAGCAGCATGCGTATAAATGATGAGTGTTAAAAAATCGTGCTAAAAAAATTATCTTGAGTACAATTAGTTTAGTTGTCAACAAGCTAGCTGTAGCTTGGCTATTAGTAGGGGTCATTTTGGTTAAGAGGATGAAACGAGGTCCGCCAAAGTGGTACCAGACTGTACAGTAATCAATTTTATATTTTATATGAGTCATCTTATACGCTTTATTATGATACAAAACTTAAAATTGTAGCTAGTGGGATTTTTTTTATTGAATTTTACAATTTACTATCCTTACTCTTCGCCGTAATACTTTACGTGAAAAGGAACGTAACCAAGTGCAGTAGTGAAATTATTAAGTAAAAAAATCGATGTTAATAAATCCAATAAAAATACTTTTACTTTTAAATGGCTATTTACCGAAAGATTTTAAATGCAGTATATTATGAAAATCGATATTACTTGATGGCTGTTGGTTCTTTCTATTCTAATGTCAATGTCAATCTGTCAAAATACTCAAATCAAAGTCACAAATAATAAGTCAATGACGAACAATAACAAAAATACTTAAAAAATGAGGCGAGTCGCGCGGACAAGAAGTGCGCTTCCGTATCGAAACTTGTCGCATCACTACGCGCCGCCCCCGCCCCCCGCGTTTCACTCCGTGCGTTTATGAGGCCTACAACTTTTGAGGCAGATTAGACCTCACTTCGCACTGGCGCATATTTTTTTCTATTCAGTGCGTTTGAGGGCTTTTCGACCTCATATCTTATTAAATAAGCCATTGGGCTCTACTTCGCAAGAGAAACAATTTTATGTATTTGTCTCTGTCATACTCAAAGAAATGTTAAAATTGTAGCCTCCCGCACGGAGTGAAAGAACGCGATTTTGATTGCCGCACCAGCGGGAAGTCATGCTTGAGACGTTTCGACCTCATAACGCACTGAACGTGTTAAGGGTTACGACTCTACCAGTACAGGTAAGACACGAGTCCAGCAGTAGAAACGTATGGGATGTTAAAATAAATTGTGTAACTTGTTATTGTGCTACATCTCTTGTCCTCATTAATCTATGGCTTCAACTTTAATTAACGAAGTCATACGAGACAACATTAAACATCTCTGTTTCCTTTTACAAATTTCAACGTCAAAATTTATTTTGTCATTCAAAAGAGAACCTACTTTAAGCTTAGTTAGTGTCAAATTTGTATGTTCATATGGCAATGTTTTGCTCGCGTTCTTGCTTATTACACTTGTAGAGACACAAAAATATGTAGAATATTTGTAAAACTTTTAATAGGAGAAGTTTGAGACGTAAGGCTCTATCTATTTATGATTCAACTCCTCGGCAGGCAGTGCTGGACAATAGGTAAGGAAGCGTTAGGTCCTGTTTTTCACTGATTTCTGGACTCTGTAACACCCAGTGTAATCTTGAAGATACTCATGCATGGTGTTAAGGTCTTCGTCTATCTTGCTATCTTCCACCTTCCATCAAAAATTAACGCTTTATATCATTTTTTACAAAACACTCACTTTTTTCCGGTGACAGAATATTTACATCTCTGATATTTAAAACCGTCACCGAAGTTTCCGAAATATCGAAGTGAAACTTCTTAGTTTCTACTAGTTACTAATTACTACGAAGTTAGTATATAACTTTACAATTACCCTTTACTTTAGGCCCCAAACAATGTTAGAGCTACTTAGTAGACACACTCGCACAGTTATATAACAAACACGATCAGGTTTACCTGTACAGTTGAACTGTAAAGGTATATTATTACCTATATGTCGACAAATAAACAAATTCAATGTTAAATTATTCAAAGTAGGTTAATTAAAATAATGAATAGAGATAAAATCCTATTCAAGGTAAATCTACAGGGAATGTTCCCGGAATTGAACATCCGACTATTGTATCTACTGATATATACATAAATTAATGCAACGATGATCCTACGGGAGACGAACGAACATTAATAAGTTCTGCATTTATGTATGTAGATTATAAGCTAGCACACGGCCCCGCATTAAATGGGTAGTAGAGTGAAGTAGAGCCTAGAGTTCGCCCGGGGTAGTACTACCGCCCGCCACGGTACTTAGTACCATTTCTACCGTGTAATAATTGTTATAAAAGCAATTGTGTTCCGGTTAGAAAAACATACTTAAAATGTCATACATGATGCATACAATAAAAACATTAGATACCCTGGCGGGCCGCCTTTCCAAGTGCCCTAAGATCGATTCCCAGTTGATTTAAATGAAATCTTCACCAATGCAATAAGCTAAATATTTAGTGTTTGATTTATTTTAATCGGTTTAGAAATAAAGACAATATGTCAATTTAAATAATCTATAACATTTTGTCGAATGCGGAAGTTACTAAGGCACAGGTTTACTATAACACAGCTTGTAAATTAATATAAAAGTATTTATACAGTGTATCTATTTAAACATCATCTTGAAAGACATGTTTATCTGAAGCGAGAAACAGCTATCATTCCTCGGTTGTTTATTTTATTTTACGTGAATTTACTGCTTTAGAAATGGAATGATGCCAGCGTTAGATAATGGTGCTGTTCAACGTAGTCTTAGTTTCTTAGTTATATTCACAGTCCTTTCATATCCAGTGGGTTTTAAACGTCATCCATCCAGCCAGCTATGCAATGTGATTGCCCCGTAACCTATTTGGTAGGGACCCTGTCTGCAAAGCGATAATATTGAAGTGACAGTTAGATGTTAGTTCTCGAGGTATGAGAGAGTTAGGGCCAGTTTCACCGGTTACGGATAAAGTTCCGGATAGCCCTAGAAATTTATCTGCCACTTAGTGACTTAACAGTTGACGGAGCGGCAACGTCGCTTTTTTGCGTTTCGTTACTACTACGTAAATTATTGTCATTTGAAAATTATTTTGAAAACTTAATTAATAAAATACTTTTGGTTCAAAATAATCCAATTAGACTTTTTTTAATATTTTCAAGTATAATTTTATCATTATAGAACGAAAATAGTAGGATTCATAATAATATGATTTATTACAGTTCAAATTCCTAATGTGTTATAGAAACGCCACTTGAAACATTTTTTTATCCGTCAAATAACGCCTAACAGCCACTTGAACTGGCAGATACCTTAACCAGCACTTTTCTCTGTCACTTCTATCAGATTACCTGAGATGCCAAAAGTTGTAGTTTATCTGGGAGTTGAGTTCCTAGGGCTATCCGGAACTTTATCCGGAACCGGTGAAACTGGCCCTTAGTGTTATCAACCCATAACTCTCCCAATGTGTAGCATTCTTTTCTCACAATTTGAGGTACAAGTCATAGTTAAGGGCGTATTGACATAATTATACCTTTGAGTCTATTATAGTGTGCAATCGTGCTGGTTCCCTTCGCAGCGAGTGATAATTATTTTGTAAAACGCTTTTTTAATTATCGGTTTGAACAGGATTCGATTCTAGACCCCTCTGTTGGTAGTCCGACGTTTGAACTTGGCTATCACTTTTTCAAAACTGCATAATTGCAATTAATTACAATTAACTAAGAAATGAATTACAATTAAAACTTAATTACAATCAACTAATAAGACATGTTGAGTGTGTGGCTGTCTCAAATATCCAGCCTCGCGTCAATGCGCTTTCGCATAACATAATTATTTTCATTCCGTACGTTCCCGGTCAAAGATAACTGGCAAAAATACGAAGACAAAACTATATGAGCGGGGAACATCTGCGAAATTCTCTCTTTTAATCCCTTTCTCATTACCAGGTGTTATTGATGATCACATTTGTAAGATTTGGGCTACATGCAGCAATTCTTCGATACCGATTATATTAAGTGCTATATAAATTTACTAATTCAAAATAGCAAATATGGGCAAAATAACAAACTTGTAACTTTGTGAGTTTCGAAGATACACCATTGAATTTTTTATATAGACTCTTTAGAATCTTTAGATGATAATCATTGACTTATTATTACCATGGACGTCGGGTCCGCGCTAAAAAATGTCCGAGCCAAATGAGCAACAAAACGCAAGGAGAGCAACAATTCCGCGTTCACGACTGTAATCGAAATTAAACCGTGATGTAATGATTTTAGTGTTTAAATTACCTTGCATGACATGACACAACTGACTGGGACATATTTTTCGCGATTTTAGTATGAGATTAGATGTCCATAGTAATAATAAGTCAATGATGATAATATTAAAATATGTTTCGGTATTTGTATACCTAGTTTACAGATAGTGAAGTTGTTATCGCATGTGTTCTATGTTACTGAACTCGTAAGCCGTAGGACCAAATTTGATGAACTTTTTGTGCGTTTTTGTGCGATTCTGGATGGTTTAGATTCACAATGAATACCGGTAGGTGGCGCTGTTGTCGAGATTTACTAACAAATCAGCGAAACTATTGAAGACAGAAGTGCTGCCATAGGAAAAGTTGCATTTTATGAGCAAGGGTATACAAAAGGTACCTATATAAAATTTTAAGGTCTTTCGAATATAAAATATGTTGCAAAACAGCTAGGTCAACTAGTATGTTCAATAAAATATCAGATTAAATCCAATATCAACCACGTTCAATGCCCTTATGGAATCTGTGGAAAATGAGAAAAAGGCCTATGACTAGGCACTAGGCATTAGGCTTTAGTCGGAATACAGCCCCGTCACGTACCGACAATAACGGCTCGGTGGTGATCTATCGCTGCGACGTCTCCACACGCAATCTGTGCCCACATATATGTATCTATACATATAATAAATCTGTTACTGATCGCTGTCTGTACATGGAAGATATACATATGAGAAAAACTTTACTCAGGGTCTTTATTAACGCATTAAAACCCAAAACAATTATTAGACTTTTTGTCTGTTTGTACGCGCTAATCTGACTAATTATATTGTGGTAAACTTCACTTAACCTTTTTTTATAGTGAGCGGAAGTGGTTAGAGACGTAATCTTGTAACGAGTTCTACCGATAAATTAGATAAACCTAAGTAAATATTACTAATTTGAACCTTATAAAGTGTTTAATTAGTATATTTAGGGCCCGTTTCACCGGTTACGGATAAAGTTCCGGATAGCCCTAGGAACTCAACTCCCAGATAAACTACATTTTTTGGCTTCTCAGGTAATCTGATAGAAGTGACAGAGAAAAGTGTTGGTTAAGCTATCTGCCAGTTCAAGTGGCTGTTAGGCGTTATCTGACGGATAAAAAATATTTCAAGTGGCGTTTCTATAACACATTTGGAATTTGAACTGTAGTACATCATATTATTATAAATCCTACTATTTTCGTTCTATAATGATAAAATTATACTGGAAAATATTAAAAAAGTCGAATTGGATTATTTTGAACAAAAAGTATTTTATTAATTAAGTTTTCAAAATAATTTTCAAATGACAATAATTTACGTAGTAGTAACGAAACGCAAAAAGCGACGTTGCCGCTCCGTCAACTGTTAAGTGGCAGATAAATTCCTAGGGCTATCCGGAACTTTATCCGGAACCGGTGAAACTGGCCCTTAGCCTACTATGTAATCATATCAGTTGGTTTTATTAAAACTTATATCGCGTAAAACAGTGCAAACCACATAAATAAAAATAATAAAAAGCGCTTAAAGCCCGGCAGCTTGCGTAGATCCTAAGTAAGTTAAGCAACAGCGGACGCGGTCAGTAGGTGGATGGGTGACCGCTAGTGGTGCCTCGAAGGGCGCGTAAAGCCGTTGGTCCTGGCTGTTATCACTGCACTGGGGCAACGTGGTGGAGTATGCTCTAGGCCTCCACAGTTATGAGGAGAAACCCTTGCTCCATAGTGGGTTATTGACGGGTTTAAGCCAGCCATTATTAAGATAACACAAGTAATTGAACGCAAACATAAAATTAAATGTGTACGTCGTTATAGCATAATCATATTCAACCCACTTACTCTTAGCGCGGAGAACAAAGACAACAATACAAACTCTAACATATTATAACACGAACAACCAAACGAGATTAACTGCTAACGTTAATGGAATACTTTGAATGCATCTCGCTCACTCCTAACAGAACTGGTTGAGACCGATATCCACTTGTTCTGTCAGCAATTCCGCCAATTGCCAAGACCCTAATGTTACCGATAGCTACAAGGGGCGAATGAAATTGATATGAGAGGTTCAACCCAACAGCCAATGTTAATGGGGTTATAATAATAAGTGTCGTGTTCCTACTGGAATAGGGATGCGTACTTAAAGCCCTCAATATGAGTAGATGGTGCCTAATTTCAGTATTGAGGTTAAAAGGCTCAATACATCTTGGAGTCTAAGCCAAAGTCTATTGCTCATGGAGCAATAGTTAGTTTAGTATCCATCCTTTCGTAGTTAACATCCCTCCGGTACGAACGTCATGCTTTGGTTCATCGTTTATTATGCGTACCGCGAAGGACTGGAACAAATTGCCGGCGTCGGTGTTCCCATCCGATTATGTGGGTGTCTTCAAATCAAGAGTGAACAGGCTGCTACTAAGTTAGTGCGCTCTACCACCCAAGACCTCATCTTCACTTACCATCAGCTGGGATTGTGGTGAAGCATTCACTTATAATTAATTTAAAAAAACAGTATATCAAATAAAAATTTGACATTCACATGACTTAAGATACATAGACAAAATTTCACACTCGGCAACTTCAACCTGTTATTTTTGCGTTACAGCGCCAAGTTCACATCTCAAAATTCCACTCTCAACATTTTTTCATAACGCGCCTAAAGAAGTATAACGTCAAAAAAAAGCCGGCATAAACTTCACCGCAGTGATCCAGTGCTGATTGGTGGTGGAAGTGGCGTTTGTCGACTAGTAACATAAAAAATATATAATGTAGTAGTAGTAATGTAATGGAGTTGTGGACCCTTAGTAACCTCGAAAAATTAATCATCAGGTAAAAATAACTTTGACATAAAAGCACGTGTCAAAAACCAAATCCAATAATTGAAGTACAAGATGCTGTAATATTCGAGCGACGAGCGACGATTGTTATCGACGCCCGCGGCAGCAGCTTATCACATTTTCACGTGCGATC
Source organism: Ochlodes sylvanus (assembly GCA_905404295.2). Lineage (NCBI taxonomy): Eukaryota > Metazoa > Arthropoda > Insecta > Lepidoptera > Hesperiidae > Ochlodes > Ochlodes sylvanus. Next base: position 5,554,988 of record FR990149.1, read on the forward strand.
GCTTCTCCACTCCACGTGATCGTTATTGACACAACATTATGGCGCGCGTAAACATCTTGGGGTTTCTGCTAGCCTGGTAGACTTAGAAAGTTATATATTATCCATACTAATATTAGAAAGCTGGAGAGTGTTTGATTATTATTTGCATGAATATCAGTTCGTATTGAACAAATCTTTCTGTGTTGGATGGTCCATTTATAAAGGAAGGCTATATAACATCACGCTACGGCCTCTATCACAACAAATAATAAAAAAAGTTACATTCCAAAAGGGGGCCCCACGTAAGTTAAGAATTAGGTTATTCTACATTATACCCATTTTGTTGTGAGTTGGTGTAGCAGTCGTTACGCCATGTCGGATGCCATCGGGAGGCGTTAAAATTTCCGAAACGTAGGTTGGCCACTAACCCCACCAATCCGCACTGGAGCAGCGTGGTGGAGTATGCTCTAGGCCTCCTCAGGTATGAGAAGAGACCCGTGCTCAGTAGTGGGCCATTAATGGGTTGTAGCCAAAACCAATCTTGCTATTAATTAAATAATTTAATTCATTATCTTGACCAATTAGTTAAAGTTAATATCGGTTCGTAGTACGGAACCCTTCGTGAACGAGTCTAAGTAGCAATTGGCCAGTTTAAAAAATATGTGTTACTACTACACAGTCATGTTACAAATTAAAATACAAATGTATGTAGCGCGTCGCCAGTCCGGCGTACTACGTCAACCCATAAGATTTTACCCTACCAAAAATTGTCTAAAGCGCCTATAGAAGTTCAGTTCAAAAGCACCAATTTTTTATAAAGCCAAATATTGCAAGAATAAATTGGCATGATGTTCGAGGAACGGTTATCGCTCGCGGCAACTTATCGCGTTTTCACGCGCAATCACCTCTCAACTCCGCGTGATCGTTGTTGACACAACATTGGGGCGCGCGCGAAAACATCCTACGATTTCTGATAGCCTGGTAGACTTAGAAAGCTTATAAAGAATTCTTTAATTTTTTAATTACTTTAATGTGCGGAAATTTCGAAGTGTTTTTGTTTGTCTGTGTTTTCCAATAATTAAATTTTTATATATGGTTTTGATGTTTTACAAGAAACATTGTAATTTTTTCCGAGTTATTCACAAATAGTTTCCGCACACACAAGGAAGAAATGATTTAAATGACAAAGGAATGATTTAAATTTAATGATAAATAACTCATCACCCAGCCTTAGGCCACAGTATAAAGATGCATTTTTAAAAAGATCGCAAAAATAAACTCATACGTGACCACTCGTCTTGACGCGGCAGGCGACACTCACTGCTGAAGTGCTGACAGCACTGCGAGAACTGCTTCGGGGTCTCGTCGATGCGCATGTTTGTGTGAGTGAGCGGTTTCGACGGTTTGTGGGTAGTTTCCATACTGTATGATCTTTATACTGTGCTTAGGCTTAGGAATATTGACGATTGCGAATCACATACCTACATTGTAACAGTGCACTTTGTTGGTGCACCTAATTAAATAAACAAAAAAAATGATGTGGTGTCGTGGGACACCAGGTAGGAACGAAGTTCCTTCGGCTAATGAAGGCAACGGCGAACGAAAAGAAAGAGGGAGAAAGAGAAAGGTATTATACACTACTCGTTTGTGTATGCAACTGTCGCGCCTGCGCACGTCTCATTTAACGCTTTTATTCCACGCATTTTTTCTTACGGTTTTACTATCACATATTTTTCAGTTCGGTCGCCGCAGCAAAACCTATCCCCTCCAAGCCTGCCGTAAGGAACTTCGTTCCAATAAATAAAACTTAAATACAAAAAGTTTAGAAATGTCGCTCCCATCTCTAAACAATCTATGGGTTCGCTTCCCCCAATATAGGCACTAAAGTCGCAATATACAAACAGCAATCCTTTTAGCGAATGGGCATGTTCCGGATAGAATAAATCACGGAGCTTACTCAAAAGTCGGGCAGCTTTGTGTGCTGTCAGTTCTCATCCGGCCTTTTCACCCGGATTCACCGATTGCCGTTATTCGGTTTTGTTGTTGATAGAAACGCAACACAGAAATTAGACGTGAATTCCTAAAGATTTTTCTGTTTGCAATGGTTTAGAGAAAAGTAAAAATGTAAGTCAGTTGATTGGAAGCAACAAATAATATTTAGACATGGAGAAGTTTCGAATGTTATTTTTGGAATATAAAAATCAGACAATTTATGGATATAAAATCCAAGATTAAATAACACTACACACTCATAGCCCCACTTTACGATTCCATGTCTCGTGGGTGTCATGGATTATTTAAACTTATAATTCAAATTTCCACCTCACTGGGAATCAAACCCAAAACTATGAACGATAGTCCAGGATGGTACCATTGCGCCACATTTTCATTACATACTCGTAAGTATATGCATTTTTAGTAATCATCCTAGTCCCGATTTTAGTCCTGTTCAGTGTCGGTTACATTTTTCATAGGCGGCATCGGGCATAGGTGGTGCTGCATACTCGCTTGCTATTTTAAGTCCATTAAAATTCTACTAAAATTATAAATGTGAGAGCTTGTGAGGATTGATGTTTGCTACTCTTTCACGCAAAAAGTACTAAATAGATTTTGACCTGCAATAATTTAGCTTACCTATGCCTCAGAATACTCGTAACACTACTTTTTTATTCTGATACTCCCACGGGAATGGGTTAAAACTCATTATAATGACGAGATTTTTAACATTTATTTATTTATGTGTATAGTTATAATTATGACAATGATAGCGTAAAAAGAATATACATATTATAACATTATTATTTAAAATCCCAAAGTGCCACGCGAATCTTATAGTATACTATAACCATGAAAAATTTAAAAGTCCTGTCTAACCGTTGCTAGGTCTACGCCGCCACACACAACGTAACAACATACCGCAGCAAGTTCGTCAGTTAATAAGAATGTGGGGAAAAGTGAGCTTGGTGTTGGTGGTCGCTACGGTGTGTGCGGGGGAGAGCGAAGAGGATACCAGGGAATCAGGTGGGGTAATGAACGGTCGGTACACAATGTTGCAGTTAAATACTTGTATCTAAAATTGTTTACAAAAAAACTCGGGTAATTGCACCAATTTTAGACTTCCGATAAATCGATTGAAATTAAACCGAACCAAACTACATACATAACTGTGGCTTCGTATTAAGCAAATACATATGTCTTAGTTCATTTAAGTTTAGGATAATAAATCGATTTGTGTTCAATTCTCGAACGGCGAATATTTTTAAGACAAATAAAGTTTGTGGTCAGATATCTGAGCACTAGAATCAAGCCACGAGCTAAGTTTAGGCCAGATTAATGATAAAAATAATAAATTAAAAACTCCAAAACACTCTCCACACTAAACAAATATTTATTTTATTAATTATCAATTATCTGGTTTAAAATCTCATTAAAAATTCTCCAATTAGTTTTTTAATTAAACAAAATTAAGAATAGTTGGTATTAATCATTTTTTCTTTTCATATATCTCAAGACAAAACTCCAGGTGTCGTCCATAACTGAAAACAACAGCTGACTTCGATAACAAATTCACAATATCTTTAAAACAGGCGACACAAAATGAGTTTCACAACAGCCCACCGAAAGCTCTTCACAAAATAAACACTATTAAGACCATAGACGGTTTGCCCTAACTTTTTAAGTCTACTTTCTAACTTAAAAATCTAATTAAATCGTCCCGCTATTGTCGACGCAGCTATATTTTGTCACGTCGTTTTGGGCGACACAACAAATGTACCAGTAAAGATTGTGTAAACAATTTGTTTTGTAATAAGGAAGAGTCGCTTAGAGCTCAAAGGCTCATGTCCTTGATTATATATTTTCTGGATAGAGAGTTATAAAAGAAGCATACGAAAGCTAGTCTCTAAATGACGTCACGGGAGCGTAAGACGAAGCCGACACCAAGCTTATATTAGTTAGGTTAGTTGGTTGGATGGATAACGCACCACGAGCAGGAGAAGATGGCCATCACTAAAAAATGCAGCCACATCACACACGGTATATTTCGCTGTCATACACCCCTTACTACAAGTAGTACGATAGATAGGCTCACTACGAACATAACTGAACGTCTGAAGTCATTAAGCTACTTCCTCTCATTTACTTCTCTAATATTTCAGAAGAACATGAGATTGAATCCACCGTGAACAATGTGACGTCACAATACTCACTCATCAGAAACGTAAACCAAGGTAATGAATCCAATTTTAAAATGGAGGTCATACAAATATGAGTTAATTTAATTTCGTTACTTTAAAATTATTTATTTAAAAATAATTAAGAGTTTCTTGTCACTCCTTCTTCCAAGTTCACTCGCCGCCGCGCCGTAGGGATTTGTTATAGCGATTCCATAGGTTGATAGTTTGATTTACGATAAAAAAAATTACATTAGCTAGTTATAATTTCAGATGAGCTGGACGACAGCAGTGAACGTATAGGAGCGTCGGTGACACAAGTGTACAAACACCCTTACGCCGCTTCGCTGCTGAAAAACAACTCCTACGTCTGCAGTGCCATCATCCTCAACACCTACTGGACCCTCACGATGTCCAAGTGTTTTGATTCGTGAGTATCAAATATAACTGTATTATTTGAGTCCATCCATCCATCCATCGTCATCCGTCGTGGGTATTAGTGATGTGGCGACATTCATAAAGGAATCCTAGTGCGGGATATGAGTGCTAGGTTTTATTATTTATTTATTTGTTAATTACTGTATATGCATGAATAAGAGTATTATAACTAAGACAGAAAGAGACAGCAGCTAAGTGAAGATTACGATAATTAGCTGAATTTGACAGCCTCACTTTTCGCGCGCTAGTGACAGCTTCTTCTCTTTTACTTATAATATCATTAGGGTCTCCGCTTTCTGGCAACACATCAGTAATACTTTAGGTGTCACTAATATTAATGGGCCCACTTACCAACGTAGCTCGTCAGCTCGTTAACCTTGGTTGGTTCCGTATCCTGAAGACAGGAAACTGTAATCAAGTGTCTCAGCGCCCTAACGTGGTAATATCCGTTGCGCAACTACCCTCATGGTTGTTGCCAAGTTATATTGCAATTACCAAGCGGGAGATAAATCTCCGGGAACAGAGATACTTGGGTCTACCATTAATTTATGTTGAAACTTACCACAAACTAATAGAAAACATTGAGTTTCATTTTTGGGGCTTGTTGAACAGTGATTTTGTAACGAATTTTCATTACTCAGTGACTCGCTTCCAGATGATTTAGAAACTTAATATTTATCATAAAAGTAGTGGGAAATTATGGCGTAGGTATTATAGCAAATATTAAATTTGTCAGAAATGGCTATTTGGCGGATAGAAATAGTCAAATTATTTGCTAATTAGGTATTCCCAATTAGAAATCGGCAGTTGACAGGCGACATCTACAATTATTTATATCTATATAAAATACATACCTACTGCAATAATTTAATATTTTTTTTACATTTGGACCTTAAACAGCAATTTCCAGGTGAGCTAGTTCTAAATATTATATAGAGATGTATATTGCGAGTTGATTAAATCCGCGTTCAGCTAAAACAATCCTATTAAAGTGTTACGTTTTCATTACGTCGTGAGTTCCGAGTGATTTATGCGGCTCTTAAGTAATTAGAACAAGCCGAGACTTACTTATAATTGCCCGAGTTCTTTACTACCCACCAGTTGCAAATACTGTTACTGGTACTACCTACCCATGTATGTAATCCATCATAAGATTTTTTTGAAGTGAAAGTTTCTATAGTATCGTTGTGATTTGGAATTCGTTGAAACGGAAATGACGTACAAATGATATGAAATGGAAACGAAAAAGACGCAGACACATTTTAACGTGGGAGAACATGAGATAGGAATCATCGGCAAAACGGCGGCTTAATTAAGCAAGGCAAAACATCAGTATTTGGACTGACAGTATTCGTTTTATTTAGGGAAATGTATAGTTTAAGTTTCTTAGTACGTAATGTATAAATTCTGTATACAAGTATTGGCTTGAAATAATGAACTAAGCTCACAGCATCTGGTGGAGACGTGGAAGAATTGGCTGCAAGCGAGCCTTGGCCAGCGAACTGCGACTGGAAGCTGACTAATTGCTCGCCGTTACACCAGGATTGCAGCCACTAGCTTTAAAACTTGGTAGCTTTGTCTCTGTCGCACCGCTCGGATAGTATTTACTAGTTTTTAATCCCCGCAATTAATTGGAAAGAATTTGAACTCTGTACAAATTTAAATAATAGCGTAGATTGATTGCAGGATTATTGAGCGATGGAGATTCATAATTCACAGAGATTTGTCCATAAAACTTCCAAGTTATATGTTTACCTAATATTATTAAGTGGCGTAACACTGTGCGGGTGTAACCCTCGCACAGACAGCCTGACAGACTGCCAATCAGAATCCATATTACCGGAATCTGTAAAAGTTTAATGTTTCTAGATTTAGCTAGGCCTTGTGCGTCGGTCAATAATTAATTAATTACTATTGCGATTTATACAATAATTTCCTCATCGTTACTTTTCCTAGAATCTAGAAAAAAATTAATGGGGACTAGGACCTAGATGATAAACCTTTCCATGACAGTGGTAGACTCAAAAACGTGTATACATCTATTGACGAAATGCTGACACCATTAAATGATTTTGAATTCGAATTCGCAAGAAATAGAAATTAAATACACCGCAATGTTTAATAGACGCCGCAACTACATAGTTACGAGTATACCTGAATTTATAATCAAATTGTATTCAAATAACCATATTGTCAAAGTAGACTCGACACCGCCACTCCTATATACTCCTATATACTCCTTTTGAGTCGGAACTCGGAACTGCAAACTAACGAAGCTAGTTCCGAATCCATTGTTTTGAGGAACTCGAAACTGCGACAAAAGATTCTTTTGTCAGCGCAGTTTAATTAGAAACATGTTTAGACAAAGTTGCTTCGCTCCTTTTGTCGGCGTCGTATTATGTCTGGAGTATTCAATATTTTACAAATTTTTTATTCTCTTTTGACGTGAATACGTTTTTTTGTATTTGCTTCTGTAGTGGGAGACATTAAAAAAACGGGTTGCGCTCCGAGAGTGCTGGCACAAGTGAAAACTTGAACAATTATTTATTTTTTTAAACTGAAGTAAATCAGTTGTCTTACAACTTAGAATGTTACATTAATTGGTTGTTAACAAAATCGGGTAATACAGTTGGATGTTGTAGCTAATATATCCGAATTTAATTACGTCAATCGATAGCTAAAAGATGAAAAATTCGTTATGTTTTTTGTGTGTAATGTGTAACACATAAAACTAAAAAATTATGTGACACTTGAAGATGTTCCAAATTCAAATGAATGCTGATATTTCGAATTTTTTATTGCGCTGAATTTTCGAACTTCTCAATCCTGATGCAAAATTAATAAATATTACTTGTAACTAACTATAAGGACTATTTTACGAAGCAAAGCGAGGTCGGGTCACTTGCCCTAAATAAATTGCTTTGAAATTTTCCATTATAGAAGCTACAAAGAGCTCAGCTGTTTCATAATTTTAATTAATACCAAACCGGTTATTTTGAGTTTGAGTTTTGATGAAATTTTAAGCAAATCTGTTGGTAAAGATTGATTTATTTTAATTTCGAAAGTAAATTTTACAGTATGACGACCCGTATGGCGATAGTTAAGGCCGATCGCCGTCCCAAGGGTCCGTGGTTTGATTCCCTGCGAGACGGAAATTTGAATGATGAGTTTAGACAGACGGCTCAGGTGTTCTTGTCTTCATATGTTGTCGATGGCACACACAGAGAGAATCCTAGTGTGGGGCTATGAGTGTGTAGCGTTATTTATTTATTTTACAGTGCAATTTGGACTTTCTAATATTGTCTTCAATCCATCATTTGGCCACTGCAAGGCACGGGTCTCACCTCCCAGGAGGACGAAAGCATAGGCCAACACGCTACACCTGTGGATTTCATTTTACGGGGTCTTCAATCCATTAGAAAAGGAATTTAAAATCATTAACCGTCTCGCTAGGAATCCAATCCAGGACCTTTGGAACGACAGTCAAACATAGCAACCATTGCGCGACACGGGTCATCACGATGCAATGCATGAAAAAAAAATTAAACGGTTACACAATATCTCTATACAAATATTCATATCATTGATACCGTATTTGACGACCGCGTAGCCTAGTTGGTACTGAGCCTGTTTGCGCTGCGAGGAGTCCCGGGTTCGATTTCCGGCCAGAGCAGACATTAATGTGGCAGAACAGTTTGTTCGTGTTAGTGATGTATTGTTCGTGGTGTCCGTCCATGCCACCCGCGATACAAGGAATCCTACAGCGGAGAAATGAGGTTGACACTGTGTAAAAAAAGTAAGGGACTGTAAAATCTATATGAACACTTAAGTATACATACGATAATGTAAATAATGTTTCTTTGCCATTTGCAGGCTTTTACTCCCGGGTATATAATAACTTTTATATGTAACCTAGAAAATCAGAGAGCGAAAACCCTATTTTAGGACTGCCATAGATATTGCTCCACCTCATAGTGGAAAGCCGGCGAAAGGGTATTACAATAAGATATGGAGCGTGCTCGAGGTTTCCACCAGACACATGTCGGGCGCTGCAAATCATATGCTGAAACGGGTCAATATGCAAATTTTTGTACGGTTTAAGTTATAGGAATATAGCGGATATTCTTCACTCCAATAATTTTGGTGATGACATTTGATATGTGGAGTAAAGTACGTGTTTGAAGCGAAGGTTTTAGGGTAAAGTTTTGGTACTCGGCTGGTAGGAAGTAAAATAAGAAAAACCGGTCTAATATGAGTCGGATTCGTGTAGGGTTCCGTACGACCCAGCGATGTTAACTCCAATTATTTGGTCAATAACAAAAAGAATGTAGAATTAAGAATTAGACCCCAATAAACCTTTTACTTTTTTACTTATTTATTATTTGTTTTATAGCGGCACACACGCATTTTAAATTTGAAGGGATAGAGTCACGTGATAGACAGACGGACATTGGAGGCATAGTAATAGGGTCCGTTTGTCGCCGCTTAGGTATGGAACCTAAAAACTATTCGCTATTCAACGTTTAGTTCAAGATTAAATGTATAAAAAAAGCAATAACTCAGTGAAAACGACTTTCATTTAAGGTTAGAAACTGATTCAAATAATTTTATTATCATCGCTCTGTTCATGACTTACACCACACCAACATTTATACATAAATACCATTCGCATACGAAATAACTTCTCTACCTATTTTTTTAATATAATGTATACAGTATAAGTATTTGATGAAAAACTTTATAGGCCTGTTTATTCAGTTCCAGTGTTGCTCTCCTTCCAGTGGGGTTTATTTTATTTATTATTCATCAGGTAACAAAATATTATCCAGTATTATTATGGGTATAAGTTCTAACCATAAATTAGGTAAGTTTCGATTACATTTAAAGATATTATATTAAATCATCCCATTCGCCTTGATTCCTTGGCATTATTAGGCGGAAAAACGTTATGATTCATATAACATCACCGATCGTTTATTTACACAATCTAATCGGCTTTATTAAGTGCGTTTAATATAATCTTAATATCTTAGAATAATGACATATAGAAACGAAGTCCGCGCGGCTACTTTGACAACATTAAATGTGAGTAGTTTATGTCACCAAACGCCGGCCAGCTCCGTAGTCTTCAATCACAATGCACGGCAAACACGTCTCGCGGAAAAAAAATAATTATGTCGATTTGTGCGGTTAAATTTTGTCACAACACATTTGAAAAACAAAAGAAGTGTAATAACATCACTTTTCACAGGTAATCTTTCAATATTTCATAATATCTTTTATATAATTAGGTTTAAATAAAAACGTTTTGTTTCAATACTCAGTGTTGCCCAATTGTGAAAATAAATTTTCCAATTTTAAGTGACGAGTGATATACGGCTTAGTCGTGGAGAAGTATATTGGAAGCCAACCAAAAATACAGGAATATGTTCAAAACTTTTTAATAATGAAGATAAGTACATTACACAGGGTGGATCGTGTAGATTGCGTGAAAATGCTGTCCCTGTTAAGGTATAATTATTGAAGTTGTTATTCATTATTATTTTAATTATTATTACTAGTTATTATTATTTTAACATGCCTATTGTCAATGTCATTTTCATCTTAATTTTATTGTTGTTTTCACAGATACAATAGTTCACAGATATAATATAGTCCATAGAGTAGTAAATCAACAAAGCCCATTGTTTTTTGTTTTTCCACAGAGTATATTTAATATTGGAACAAAACTTTTTTACTCAACGCTGTTATTAAAATATACTAAGTTCCTGTGTTCATGCTTATGTTCAGATACGTAAAAGATATGTAAAAAAATAAATAGTAAAAAAAATGATGTTAATATTTTCTTGTATTCGTTTCATATTTAAATAAACATCTCGTAATATAACAATTTTACATAACCATACCCATAGCTATTTATGTAGGTATTATTGCTAAAAACAAATTCTTATCAGCGGCCGAATCATTCCCCACTTTCGGGAAACTGCACTTCCCCTGGCAACCATTAAACAAGTATAAAAAAAAAGAAAAAAGAAAATTAGTGCTTCACTTTTTAAAGAGCGCTTGTATGAAGACTGTCATTCTATATGTCATTATTCTAAGCTTAATATATATATTTCTTGTGTTCGTGTGTATGTGACTGAACTCCTCCTAAACGGCTTGACCGATTTGGTTGAAATTTTTTGTGTGTCTTCAGGTGGATCCGAGAATGGTTTAGATTCACAATTGGACCCGGTAGGTGGCGTTGCTGTCGATATATCACTAAAACATTTTTTAATTATAAAGCGGTACGAAGTACGCTGGGACCACTAGTACTTAATATAGTTATATTCAAAGGCAAAAATTCGAATGATGAGTTTAAATTTCTATTCTTGGTTTTAGTATGTATTCTTGCAGGGAATTCTAGTGTGGGGCTGCGCGTGTTGCGTTACCTTAGTAATTATATAGACATAATGTATAGTGATTGATGGATTCTTTGTTCTCAGGAATATAATAGAGTCTTACGTAACACACAAGAACCTCGACACCTACTCCTTGCGAGTGGGCAGCTCCTACAACCATAAAGGAGGAAGCATCTTCAAGGTAAGAGTTAGGAAACTATCTAACTAGCTAGGAAACTATCAAATTAGTTAACTATGCAGCTACAATACGCAAATCAGTTACAACATACAAACTAAAACTAAACAACTATGTAGTTTAGGTAACTATCAACATAATCACTGATTGTCCAACTATTTCAACACACCGTAGCCTAGTTGGCAGTGACTCTACAGGCATAAAGCTAAGGTTCGAGTTCCGGCCGGGGCAGATATGTGTCATATAAATGTTTGTTCTCGGGTCATAGGTAGTGTGATGTGTTAGTGTTGTTAGTGTAGTGAGTTTCAGTAATGTAGTTACGTGTGGTTTAATATGCGCATTTACTCAAAACACTTGGCGCATCTGCCCCGCCCACAAAGCATTTCTATTATTTTTAAATGTTGTGTGGTTAGTGTTTATTTATTACTTCATCCAAATGTCTATCGGATTCGTAAATGCATAAAATGTCCCTGAACATGCTCGACTCCGATAAATTCCGAGGTGTCATCTCGGAACTTCACGGAAATTTGTCTTCATTAAAATCCTTCTTTCCCGCTTAGTGTTATAATTAAAATGGAAACTCAAAATTGCTTTACCGTAAAATTTCGCGCGGGAACTCGGTGTGCCTCGATGAAATACGACAGTATTTATGATGAGGCTTGCCCGCGAATTGAAAATAATACTTATTGTTTATTTGAGTTCCGTACGAAGGGAACGACGAAGGTCTATTTGAGTTACGTACGAAGGGAAAATTTCTTTACTGTACCTATGTATATATTTTTCCATTTTGTTATTAATTTAAGCTGTTTCGTACAATATCATACCCTACCCTACGTTACTTTACTTTTTTGTTGCTGTGGTTGCTTCAGTAATGATGAATTTACGACAAATTAAGATTGCTGATCAAGTAAGAAAACATAACAACGAGAAAATTCATAAAACAAAAATTCCAAACAAATAACAAAAAAAATCCAAATAAATAAAAAAATCCAAAAACTTAATTTTCTTTTGATTTCAGATTAAAATGCTCATCAACAACTTCGATCTGAAGGTGTCAGTGGTGAAGCTGCAGGCGGCACTGGAGCTCGGCTCCCGTGTCCAGGCGATCCAGCTACCAGCGCAGGACGACAACGTCACCTTGGGATACTTGGCATCCATTGTTGCTTGGATGCCTACTGGAGTATGTCCTTATCATAACATTTATGTCTTTATCATAGTATTTTTGTATAGTATTCTACCATAGCATGTTTTGAGGATTTTGGAAATTAAGAATTTCACGCGGGCGCAGCCGCTAGCGGAAAACTAGTACTATATATTTTGAGCCACAAGCTTCGACACAACTAATGACCTAGCATTCGGTTTCGCTATCAGCGGTTTGGTTGCTGTCTCTTCAGTTAAAATATTGCTGTTCTCCTAGTAGACCAACAATTAAATGTCGATGTTAAAGCGTTTATTTCCTGGCTTAGCTTTGAAGTTACATAACTATTTGCTTACAAATACAACACCTTTTTTAAAGGTGTGAGCCTCCCTCTATCCTTGACTCCAAATCTAACTCAACTGCTCTTAGTCTCCAGCTTATCAATTGACGAGGCATTGGTGGACTCTTATCACCCTACTTAATACTGGAGGATTCTGAAACTTGATGCTAAGGTTCTTTACCTTGTTACTATGTTAAGCTCCTCTTCTAAAACTGTCAAATGTTTCTCAGTATTTTGGCTTCACTATCAGAAAAACTGTTTAAAAGCAGTTTCTGAGCCGGTAAATTATCAATCACATTATCTTTGGTCAACCTGTGATTAGTAGACTATTGAATTAAAAAAAAAACATTTTCAAAACGTTCATAACTTGTCGTTAAACCATTTTAATTTGTTGATAAGCCACAAGCTTCAACACAAATTATTGATTCTTTTTCAGTTTCACTTCGTGGGTGATATAGGCTATTTTTTTGCGAGAAATATCTCATGCCTGTGACATTTTCGAATGTACTAACGCGTTATGTTTCCCGAAACGAACTGAGGGCGGGTTTACTATGTAGTATATTATAAACTTGCATGCCAGATAAAAAATGTAACAAAGTTTACTGTTCATTGTTCATAAAGACAACCGATTTTTATTCAAAACTACGAAAGATGTTTGTGACATCTAAAACACATTTATCTAAAACACGACGCCGGAGGCTTCCGGCCGTTCAATGTTCTCGACAGCCGAACTGCATTCTACTTACGTATCTCCAAACTAACCGTAGTGTAACTTACTTTAGGAATAGTGCGCTTTTCTTGTGACCCGTTTCCTATTGCAACTTAGTAACATGTATATGGTTAGAAATGAGTCCAATAGAAGTTTACTGTAGGTATGTATACACATAATAGTAACATCTAACAGGCCTAACACTTGACATATTAATAGGGGGTACTCCGTATTCGATTCTCATTCCATATACATATGTATTTAAAAAGGGTGCTTAAAATTTGACGTAGTTACAACGCCGTAGTGTAAAAACTCGTAATGTGGACAAACTGAGCGCACGGTTTTAACTACTCCACTAAATGTCATTAACCCCGCCCGTAGGGCTCCACCGGCGCCGTACCGCAGACCGCTGTGTTTCGGGCGTTTGTACACCGTGTCCATAAATTCCGAGTATTTTTAGATAATTTTGATTGCCATTTTCAAAATAATTGTCGTGTAGAATTTTGACTTTATATTTTTAATCATTACCTATGACCATGTTCTTTTATGTCCTCGAGAATGTCAAGTGAAAAAAAATCACACAGTATAAATAAAAGTAGTTAGATACTAACCAATCACTTATTCGCATTATCCATCTAACAGGCGCTAGATAGATAGGAACTTGCCTATCTGAACCCTAAAGTTTGAGAATGCTTAGAGTTTTAGAATGCATGCGGGCGCTTTGAAACTGAGGGCAGTGAGTGAGTGAGCCCGGCAGTCTACTTCAAAACAGCTGTTCAGCTACCAGATATTTGAGGAAAGTAGTTAACGGAAATAATAGAATTCAGGTTAAGTGCTTTATTAATCTAGACTATCTTTATTCACATACTAGTAACCTGTCGTCCGTTTGCTTAGGTAAACAAACCATACTCGCACTTTAAAATGTTTATACACCCACAATGGTCTGCCTCTATTTTTGAATCGTTCGTCTAGCGGCGAACGCTCGTTTCGAGTGATTTTGACCTGACCACTCGTAGTAGTCACACGACTCTAAAATGCGGAGTGTGCTATGTCGAAGAAAAATCGCTCGAAATCAATCAAAGTTCTAAAAATCATTACTATGGGGCCGATTGCGTCAGTAACTGTCTCTGCTAATTGTTTTTCTCAAATATCTTTCATGTACGAACATCGATCACTTATAATTTTATTATAATGTATTATGATGGCCAGCTGTGCCAGCACATTCGTTCGCGTGGATATCTGATAATATCATTTATTTGATACCTAGCAAACCGGCTGTCGCTTCGCTTCGGGAATCTTATTCCTTACGTTCGCAGAGATTTATTTCCTATTATAATCTAAGCGGCGCTTTAAGATGAAACATACCCCAGTTTCTAAGTTAGACCTCCAGCATTAATTTGTGAAAACCGCATCGAATTTTATTCAGTACGTTTGCATGATGCGCCTACAAACCTATAGACAGACAGACATAAATGAAAATATTTTCAATCTCGTCAATTAAATCCAATTGTATGGATCTTATCCGATTTTAAACACAAATAGACGGACAAAAATTATATATAGTAATTTCCATGAAGTTTTTATTAATACAATATGAAATATATGCGTTGTAGAGTTATGCGGAACTTAAATTTTTATCATATGAATGATGATGATGATTGATGTTGATATATTTGTCCACCCAGCACATGAGAGTGGTGAGCGCGCCAGTGATCGACACGTCGATATGCGAGCCGACGACCAAGCTGCTGCCGGGGCACTACATCTGTGTCGGGGGAGTGCAGGACCCCAACAGACACTTCTGTAGAGTAAGTTTTAACTTTTAATTGGTTTTTGTGGTGGGGCACGCGGGGCGTAGAGAATTTTCAGGGGGCATACTAGGTACGTTACCATTTCCGAAAAAAAAAACTGTTCAACGAGTATGTAAATTAACAAATCACAACACGACGTGTGACGCGTAAGGGGGCCATGAAAATATTATTTTTAGTTCGGGGAAGCCCTGGGCTAATACATTCAATATCAGCTAACCATTAGTATAAATAGACATGTCCAAAGAGCAGTATACTACTAAAGGTGTAAAGCGCATGTCTAGGAACTTCTTGACATTAAAAATACACAAACATGTACAAATAGATACTTACCTATACAATCTATATACAAGACTATACAATGTCTGAGACGATTTATGTAGGTGACAAAGAAGCAGAGAGGCCACCCGGTGGTAGATGGTCACCATCATTTAAAAACGACCGTGACGTAGTACCTCATCGCTGCTGCATACAGCAAGCCAAACCCTGTCTTCAATTGTCTCTGTAAGGGAACAGACGACCAGACGAAACCTCTTAACATCATTGTTTATACCCCGACCAACTTTTTCTTAAATCTTTCCATGTAAACACATCAATCAGATACAGATTTATTATAACCTATAGATGTGGATTGCTTTGATTTAACCTCGTCGTCGAATTTTTCAGATTTAAAAATATTTTGACATTCATACTACGCGTTAATTCGAGTTATAGCTTTCAACCGAACATTAAATATTAAAAGCTCTATAGCAGCAATTTTCGAAGCTTTTATACCGCTGAAAGTTACTAATGGTTGCTTTACCAAACGTAATGAAAACAAAGTTTATTTTAAATACAGTTTTTAATGGTATCAGCCAGTATTAGGTACTAATGCATATTTTATGTATTAAAATCGCGGAAGCACTCATAGCCCGACGGCTTGCATGACCGCTAGAGGCAAAATTTCTTGGGCGCTTCCGTGCTTCGGAGGGCACGTTAAGCTGTCGGTCCCGATTGTTACCAGTTGGTAGCAGTCGTTAAGCCATGTAGGATGCCTTCGGAGTTAGTGGCCAACCCAACACTTGGGTTGGCCACTAACTACTCCACCAATCCGCACTGGAGCAGCGTGGTAGAGTTTGCTCTAGGCCTCCTTAGGCATGAGGAGAGACCCGTGCGCAGTAGTGGGCCATTAATGGGTTGAAGCAAAGAACATGTGACTGCTCAAATGATAGGCTATATTTCATTTTAAATAATTTTTGAGACGCCCAGCGAACAGGTAACAACTAGTCTTCTATAACTAATATCTCGTACCACCCACCCGTGGGCGATACGACCATGCACGTAACTCGAAACATTCAACATTACATAACGTTCTTGTTTCAGAAAGACAATGGCGGTGCGGTAATTCAAAACAACACTTTGATAGCCATTTCAGTTTTCCTCCACAAATGTGCTATTTATACGAAAACACACGCGTTTCCAAAAGTATCCAGCTTCGCCAGATGGCTGGATTCCACTGTCTGGGACGAGAACAATCGACCAACAACAACAGTTCCAACTACAAAATTAAGCACATCTGAGACAGTCAACGCGACGACAGGAAAACCAATCCCGTATTATTTAGACCCTTCGAAGTTCATGCTGACCTTACCCTATGATCCGGTGAACGTTCCTTTAGAACCCGCAGAAGATAACTCCGTGATCCCGAGGATCAGTATGTATGAGTCGTATTTGCAGAATATTGCTAGAGCTAAGACTTCTACCACTCGAGACCCGAGTGCCATTGAAGAAGAGAAGAGAAATTGGATCCAGAAATTCGGGAAAGCTGTTATGATGATGCCACCAGAGTTGTATCGGTCTAAAATGCTTGAAGGTGTTGATTATCAATAAAAATATATATTTTAATTAATATTATTAAACCTTCGACCTATAAACTTAAATATAATATAATATAGGTAGTCTGTCTCTCCGCGTTCCTCACTCTCTTTTTTTCTCCCTCTCCCTCTCTCTCGCTGTCTTTTTCTCTCTGTATTTTTTCTCTCTTCAAGCTATTTGAATCTTGAAGCAGCTTGTGATAGAATGCCGTCAGTCAACTTTTAATACAATTTCAATCATTTAAAATATAAAAGCATTCTGTAAATATAACCCGTAAACTACTGACTTTGACTATGATGTAGTTTCTCATTTAATTAGATCCTCGATTAATAACAGAACGACAGCTGTTTTAACTTGACTTTTTTGTCTAATACTTGCGTAAAATATAACTCACTTATACCTTTCACAAGCATGACAGCGATCTTTAGATTTCATTAAAATATAAATTGCTTTCAAGACGACAGTAATACCGGCGGTTGGCGGGCTCACCTGGAATTGTTTCTTGGTCAATTACATTAAACAGATTCCTGTTACAACCCAGTTGAACCGACTTATATCTTTTATCTTCTTAACTGTTATAAAGAAAAGTTAAAATAACTTTTTTTAGAAGTTAAGTAGATTGTTATTTAAAAGACCAATTAGACCAATCGGTTCTTTGAGGTTAGGCTTCGATAATAAAAACTATAATGATCGAAGGGTTTTGGTTACAAATTATCATAACTGACAGGCTACCTTTGGTACTCTGTAGCACGAAAGGCATTAACAACGCGTCAAAAGAGGAACAATTTTCAAACTAAACACTTCTCAAAACTTTCACGGTAGAATTTTTTTTATGGATTTAAGAAACCAAATGAGCATACAACACCTTTCCAATGCCACATATGACAACTGTGGCTGACCCAGAACAAGACTGAAATCGAGAATAGGATGGTTAGTCAATTAGCAGAGGGGGGATTGGGGCGGGGACTTAAGTGATAATAAGTTCTGTTTGTTGTTGTTAGTAATAGTCCAGTGAGTAACTGTTAGGTCTCGTTCTAATTCGGTCCCAATTTTGTTGTTACCTTTGGACTAAGGTGGTCGCCTCTAAACATGTGTAATCTGATCCTTGTCCAACAATGCAATTATTATTCGGTAGGAATGGTTCTGGCGGGTGATTCTACCTCAGGCGAATTCTATACAAAACTGGTATAGGTTCCATATATGCTCTAGTGGCATGGACAACACAAATAACACATTTGTGATATTATTACGACCCGAGAACAAACATTTTTCTGTCACATAAATATCTGCTGGGAATCGAACCCAGGATGCCTCGCTTCGCATCAGGCACAACACCAACTTGGCTATAGGGTTCTCAAATATCTTAACATGCTCATCAAATAAACTTTATCCCACTAAAAAGAGAGTGCCAAACCTATTACGTAGTCACAGAATTACGTTAAATGCGGTCAGGATTCAATGTTTGTTTTCGTTCCTTGTTAATTTCGTTTGCTCGTAATATTAAATGTCGTCTACCCTATTAGCTGAGTTGATAAGATATTTGCTTTTAGAATAAATGATGATGGTCTTAGTGTATCAAAATGGAATTCTGGAATAGGATGACAGCGTATCCTGTATTTATTTATTTAAGGGATGTTATTACGTTAGTTTAATATTACAGAAAAGGATGAAATAAGGATTAGTTCTAAGTAATTTTACTGTGATACGAGATGGGGAACATGTAATCATGATTATAGATTACAATTTCAACTGGTGCATTTTGCCCAAAATGTAATAAATTATGATTACGGATTACTACATTTTGAGGTACAGAAATGCCTCCGCCAACAACGCTATAACTAACTTTTCTCTGAAGGCGCTCCCGGGGGCAGCTCCGGGCATCCAGATATAATTGTAATCTGTAATCATAATTGTATTTCACCTCTGGATACGGGTACTAAAAATTAGAATTTTTAGAAAATTAGAAAAAAAATGATATTTTATTCCACCGTATGAATTCCACCTTAACCTGTTGTCGGCTATAAAAGAAGAAAGAAGAAGATATTGTATTCCACCATAAACTCGTTGTCAGCCAAAAAAAACTTAAGAAGAAAGAAAGATATTTTATTCCACCATAACAGCCCTGGAAATGGCCTCGTAATTAATTCCGTTCGTAAACCGGTCACGATCGGCTGTTTGTGTACGAATTGAATTTTAATTATTGATGTGACTGCAAATGGACCAACGTTATATAACGCTTCCTTTTATTTATCTTAACTTATTGCCATACATAATTGTAATAATGGTCTTTACCAAAAGAGGTTCGATTCCTGGTAGGGGCAGACTTTTTGAAGTGAATACTTCTTTAGTATTGTTGTGATTTGGAATTCGTTGAAACGGAAATGACGCGAATGAAGCATCGGCAAAATGGCGGCTGACGTAAGTATAAACATTTCATGGGAAATAAACAGTTGGACCATGAAAGTCAAATACCCTCGTGGTAATGCTAGTTGGCTTCGACCCATTGCAGGCCAGTGGCTACTGAGCACGGGCCTCTCCTCATTACTGAGGAGCCTAGAGCATACTCCACCACGGTGCTCCAGTGAAGTGGAGTCCTACCAATAGGGCCACAAGAATTACCCCGATAGCAGTTTAAAATCATATTTCTGAATTTGACCAATACGAATTTAAATTATAAAACGTTAGCGCTAAGCGCCGACTCCGAATACCAGTTTTTACTTAACTGAAGTACACCGGCGGCGTTAGTAAGTATGAAACGCTTTGAAACCCGTGCTTTTAAAGAATAAAAAATACGACGACTAAATAAAAATTTAAAAAGGTTAAAAGTTGAAACGCCGTTGACCTATAAAACGAGGAAACCCGCTTTTCAAGCTGCAACTTTTAAATGTTTAAGAAAATGGATTTTCTTGGAAATCCTAAACGTAAATGAATCTTGAGTTTGAGTTGCGATACTTCGATGGCGCATTAGTTACTAGACTGCCGTTCGTGCTGTCCTAGGTTCAATACCTAGGGAGGTAGAAAATTCAACGGGTGTAATACATTTTCGAGGGTACTAAGGCATAGGTTGAAAGCTTAATGTTTTCAATGGTGTCTCCCGTTCGAAGGATTCTGGGTTCGATTCTGTTTGTGTTCTGTCTATTAGCATTTATTCTTGTCTTTGTGTGTTGTCCATGACACCAGCTACACAGGGAATCCTAGTTTAGCACTATGAGAATGTAGCGTTATTAAAAAAATACCTACTGGATAGCGTGACGGGTCTATGGCGACCCGAGCCCAACATTGGGTCAATAATTAAAAACACCTATAATACATGTAAATATCTACAGAAATTACCAAATAGGTACATCTCGTCGTCACAAGTTGCACAACTCTCCCCACGCGGCGCAACTTAGCGAATTTATCAATTTAACTTTGCATAATTTCAAACTAAAACCAATTTGTATTAACAGCTGTAATATTATTCTGTGGATATACATTTATTTTAATTGTATCGTTGTATTTTATAACCCGATATTTAGACGTAACTTTTTATGTATTTAAGGTAACAACTGAGCATGCCGCCCATGACAACTGACTAAGAACAAAGTGACAGATTCAAATTGTAGGGACTAGGGTGGTTACGACGATCCCGAACTATACTAAACATAGAGTATAGAATTGGAACAGCCTACTCAAATCTTGACACTAACTTAAATAGGTCAGCGCTGCTTCGATTCAATTACTCTATAAGGATTAGAATACTGTAACATTTCTTGTTACGCAATAGGCGATGAGTTACATAATTGATGTTAAATCGAATATTAACTTAACACATTTGTTTAGTAGTCACTACAGTTTCTTTTATGTTGGGGCCACACTAACGAAAACGTTAACGTCAACGTCAATGCCGAACATCGCGATAATTATTGCGATAAAATTAACGCGATAAAGTGAGTTGCTACACTTGACAAGTGTGGCCCCAAAATTCGAACTATCGCCCAACGGCAAACGGCAATGTGAATGCCGTTGTAAAATTATCGCGTTAAGTAGTGGCCACACCAACGTTAAACGTCCGTCATCGCGATAATTATCGGCGTTTCCCGTTAGTGGCCCCAGCATTATAAATAGCCGAGAAACGATCCGATTGGTTGCCTTATTCATCCTTATTTATCAAGGTACCAATAATTTGAGTGTAGGTAGCAAATAATACCAAAGCATTCTTAGCCTTGCTATTAATCCAACATCTGATATAGATCGCCCAGGGGTCCTGACGCACATATTTTTCAATAGTTACGAAGGAGCTTCAAGAATATTTTCAAAAGATTTATTCGAGAATTTAAACAACCTCAAGTGTCATTACACTCGAGACTGACAGACGATGACCGGCGTTTTCTGAGTATTAATCACACCGACCCAAAAATACCCGTCAACTATTCCTTTCAGACCCAACCTTTTAGGCTGGATTCATGTAAATTACACCTTTAACCAGGTCATTATCCCCAAAATTGGCGATATTATCTACACTTGAGGGTTACCAACTGTCTGGAACTATTTGAAATTGTCCGGACTCAAGGTCTTCTGTCCGGACTTTTGACTGGTCTGAACAAACTGAATAAATTCTCGAGTGCCATCTTTCTTTCTTTCTTTCTTATTCATTCTTTAACCATTAAATGACTCCTTGGCTAGTTTTTCGACAAATGACATAAACACCTTTTAATGAAACAAGATGAAAATTAACCGAATAGTTAATTTTCATCTTTATGCTAAACTATAAAAATATGTCGTGTCAATGTCATCTCAAAAACAATCGCCTAACATATAACTTGTAGTTGAAACACACATTTAATTTGAAACAAAAGTACAAAAAATATATTATTTGTGACTCAAATAGAACTTTTAGAAATATCCGCATATTTTATTAATATCCATCTTCCTGCCAGGACTTATTTATATACTATGGCAACCCTACTCATGACGTAACTCGGTAATTTCCAGTGATAGTGCTTTATCAATACCCGTTCGGTAGCGAAGTGCTTCTGTAAGATCAGATATTTTAGATGGATGACCTTTAGGGTCCATTGTCCTGAGAGTTCTACATAATGTTCTCAAAGGTGTGTGAAGTCCGCCAATCCGCACTTCGCCAGCGTGGTGGACTATGGCCTGTACCCTCACATTGTGAGAGGATACCCGTGCCCAGCAGTGGGAGAGTCATGGGATGTCTGTCTAGGTCTCGTCTGCACAATTTTCGGTTATTTACATTAAAAAAATACAAGATTTATTTACAAATGAAATGAATTAAAGAGATGATTCGCAGTGAAATATGCTAATCCGAGCGAAGTGAGCCCGGTACGGATGTAATTAATGTAATTATTTACACAGTCCACGGATTCTCAACTTGAGGCACGCAGACTAAATATTAAGAATTATGTTTATTTTGCTTTTAACTGAAAAAACCGGTCAAGTGCGATTCGGACTCGCACGCTTAAGGTTCCGTACCACAGAACGATATTAACTCTAATTTTATTTGAGTCATAAGATAGAAAGTAGAAAAACACATTTTTAAGGACTTTTGTCCCCTTTGGAATGAAGCTTTTAAATTTTTTTTTATTTAATAATAATAATAATAATAATAATAATAAATCTTTATTTCAGACAATATACATACAAATACATGTACAATTACATGTATTATGTATGTACAGAGGTCCATATCATAAATACCTTACAGACTAACATACATATAACAATATAAAAACTTATAACTACGTGTCACGTTTTCGCGGCGACGTGAAGCGCGGGTCCGGTGACCGGTGGGGGTGGTCGACGTCCACGGAACTTCCGAAACACGACCCCTTTCGGCCACAGCTCCTCCTTTAGGAAAGTCTCCAGGCGTTGAGTCGGTGCGCGTACCACGAACGAAGTGAAGTTTACCGCGTTACGCGACTCCAACTTCTCAACATACACCCGGAGCTTCGTCTTCACCTCCAAATACTCCACGACGTCGGAGGCCTTCGTGGTGTAGTGAAGACGGGAGACATAGATGTTGGTCACTGGTGTGGCGGGACGCAACAAATGGTTCGCTCCGGTCAGTGCTGTGCCACATTGGTTCCGACAAAGAGGTTTCCTCTTCTTTCGCTCCACTTTTATGAAACCGTCTTTGTCCTGTTGACCGCCTGACACAACACTACGAGGGGGCTCGATGCGGGAGTTCCCGCTTTCCCTCTCAGTCCTCGTCTTGGTCCGCTTCTCAGGTTGCTGGCGGCCGGCAGCTGCAGCGTAATCACGTCGAGGCGAAGACGTGACGACAACGGGCGACACCTCGGCGGGGGGAGGTGGGGGACGGGCGACACATATGTCACCGCTTACGGTTGCAGGGATGGCAGCCGGTGACGAGTCAAGTTTCGCTGACGCAAAACTCGCCGACGAACAATTGCATGCCCCGCGACGCATGTTGATGTTGTTGACCTCCGGTGACCTACTTTCTGCTGAAGTCTTGCGCAACATCGCTACTTCAGCCCGTAGCTCATCGATGGTGTTTTGGGAGGCCTCCAGCTTCAACACCACTTCCGCCATGCTTGCCTTGAGGGTTGTTATGTCCTTCAGCAGCCTGGTGACATCGACATGGTCGAACGTGACGGGCGGCAACTTGTTGAGGTTCCTCGCCACGAAAGTCGGCACATCATCGGGATCAGTCACCTTCAGAAGATTGATGACGTCCTGTAGTGCTTTTTCTCCCTTTTCGTCCCTCCTGCGAGACGGCATTCGGTCGATCTGTCCGAGCGACTCAAACAGGAGCGTCTTGGCCTGGCCGATCTCCTCACAGTTGAAGTTAGTCCTGCAGATCTGGATGATACTAACTTCATCCATGGTGTCGATGGCGTGCTGTAGGAACGCCAACACCTCGTTGGCTATGAGTTGGTCGGAACTCATAGCCATTTTACGTGCAGCGCGGTGACGCGCGCAAATCGCGAATATAGAGTAGATATATTCATAAACGCAGTGTGCACATCCGTCAGCGATCGCGTACGAATCGACACTGTTGTATTTGTTGTTACAGAGGCCACAGTAACACATGTTCTGTTAATTGTTCTGTTAATGTAGATAGTACACACAATGGACATCTACGATGGGCAGCCTAGTGCTATAGCCGCATTTGTCGTTCAACGAGATGTACTACGAACAGGGGAGGTTGCTAGAAGTGACGCAGTGCCTTACAATAACTTACATTAAATTTAAGTAAAATATTTAACGTATCGTTAGATATTGTCGAAGACCATGCCTATTTAATTGTAGTTACTCATAAATTGTGAGGAAATACCGAGAAAATAATTTCAAAATGTATTCTTTAAAGAAGTAAAACGGGGGTGGGGGGTTTTGCATGATTATAAAATTACGTCGTTACCAGTTAATATGCAACAAAAGGTATTTCATTATACCGATGTTTAGAAACTTCATTCTCTATATAAAAATGAGGTAATAATAAACAATAATGGCATACTACGGAGCGAGTTGAGTACCACTGAATTCTTTATTTTATTATGGCAACCAGCTTGCGCAGCGTCGTAAGTATCTTACATTTATAATGACTAAGAAAATATTATTAGCAATTCTTATTGTACTTTTGAGAAAAGTAAATAATTTTTCGTAACAAAGATGCAGTTACGAGGATAATGTATGAACACAAAGTACAAAAACACTACGTTTATGTATGACTTAAATATCAAACTACCCACATTATAAAACGCTAACAGTGACTGACCGACTCACGGACTGACTTACTGACGGACTTTGTATAGGCGTTCCTTTCGTGTGGAAGAGTACTAAGATCGTAGGGCTGGCACACTTAAAAACTTAAAGTAAATAAAGACTCTAAACATTCAAATAGTGCTCTACAGTATTACAAAATTGATAATAAATAATTTATGTTGAGTTTTTAATGATTCTATAACATTTTCGTAAAGCATTAAAGTAATTCGCTTTATTATATTAAAAATAAAATTTAATATAGACATCGATAATAATGCGATTACTATTTCTAGAAATCGAATCGTGAATGACCTCACTACTTTTGAGATATTAAAAAACCGTATCACTGGTAATGTCAGTTTACTGCATCGAATTAAAAGTCGAACTATACTCATTAGTAAAGTTCCATTGTTGTTCGCTGCAT
Organism: Ochlodes sylvanus; assembly: GCA_905404295.2. Taxonomy (NCBI): domain Eukaryota; kingdom Metazoa; phylum Arthropoda; class Insecta; order Lepidoptera; family Hesperiidae; genus Ochlodes; species Ochlodes sylvanus. The sequence continues at coordinate 5,580,151 of FR990149.1, forward strand.
TATTTTTATAAAACAGAAAACAAACCTTTTTATAACACAACACTTCGGAACTCCTGGCCACTTACAATGAAGTAAAATTTGAATTTAGAAACTTTTATTTGGCGGCAAACTTTTATAATAAACGCTTTCTTGCTTCCAAGGTCACGTAAAGACGATCGGAAGAAAAATTTTCTGTATTATTATACTGAATGCTGAATTCTCCACCAATCCGTAATGGAGCATCGTGGTGAAGGATGCTCTATGCCTCTTCAGGTATAAGGAGACCCGTGTTCAGCAATGGGCCATTAATGTGTTAAAAGACATTATACTGCTGAAAAAATTCAAAAACTGTTTACGATAGGTACCTAATAATTATTTATTTATTTATTTATTATACTAGATTAAGATTTTTAATAGGCTAATAATTTGCTAGTCAGGCCCTCACCACGGAGGGTCCGGCTTTTGTGGCTTCTGTATGTGTGTAGGGATACTGTGATTTTTATATAGTTAAATAAAAACGTAAAGCTTATCGAATGCTAATTTAATTTTTCTACAGTACACAAAAAGCGTCCAGAAGTCTAGATGTCCGGACATGTCGACACAATTCTCGAGATCTGGTTACCCTATGTACAAGTAACCTTTCCCAAAATGGTAAACATGTCAATATTGTCCCAGTGTTGGCGAAAACAACGGTAACCTATGTAAACATAGCCGCCATACAAACATGGAGTAATGGATCAGACAGGCAATATGTTAAGAGGTTTATGTTTTTGATAGATTTTAACGCTAGTAACAAAAATGCTTCGGAGGGCAGAGTGTGCGATATGCCGTCGGTCCCGGTTGTTATCGGTAGATAGCAATCGATAGAAAAAATCAAATTGATGTTGAGAGTGACTAGGGTAACATAGAGTAGATCAGTAGCTGTAGGTACATTTTATGACAAAATAAATTGACTATTACCTCTAAACATATACTATTCTATTCTCTCCTCACAACTAAGAAGACCTAGGGCACCTCCATTGCACTGCTCCAATGCGGATTAGCGAAGATATTAGAGGCAAATTCAGTTGTTGGTAGTTTTTACGTGCCCTTCGAAGCAAAGAGACGCTCAAGAATTTTTTGCCAGTAGCGATCACCCATCGTACCGACCGCGCCCGCTGTTGTTAAATCGGTCGATCATTTAGAATTGTAATAATTGCTAATTTACAAGTGTTTAAATGAAAACCCATCCGCAGTAATCAAATCGCTAGGCTAAGCAAACAATGAGTAACAACATCGATCGGGTACAGGCGACAATTACGCGATCAGTTTTCCTTTCATGTGAGCATTTAATTTCCGCTCCTGACAATTTCGGATATTAAACGTTTGTCGTCGAGTAAATGGTACAATGTATTACTTTCAATACGTTTGGATGTAAGCCGACTTTATACAACACGTATGAATGTTTTTATTAAGTGTCAGGACAATTAACTGGATATTAATCTGGACAAACAAATCTTGTCGAGTTACATGATCAATAACGAGAAACAGAATTATAAAATAAAGAGAGAGAAATATACTTTTTGACCCAATTATTCATTACGGGATTTTCGACCAATGAAATTGATGCAAAACACTTAACTCAGCATCATCATTGCAACTCATAAATGTCCCATTTCTGTGCAAGGGTCTCCTCTCACAGGGTGAGGAGTACAGGCCAGTGTCCACCACCCTGACTCAGAATTCTCAGCTGCGCTGGTTTTCTCGCGATATTTTCCGTCACCGAAGCAGGTGATACAACCAATAAATATTTAAAATACTTAAATATCTTCGGTACCAATAGGTGTACAAAATTACAAATTCAATTTGTCGTTCTTGGCACTGGTGCTGTCACGTATTGGTGTAAAGTTTCGTTCAAAGAAGCGCGTTTAAATTTTTTTTTGTCACAGACAGTCATGTACAAGTATATAATAGAATAATTACATATTTTTATAAATTACAGACCTATAGTGCAAAAAAGTGATATACAAAATATACGATACAGACCATTTGATAGCATGAACTAACAATACCCAGACTCGCAAACATTTCTGAATACAAAATACTGCGAAGGACTGGAATAGCTTGCCCGCGTCGGTGTTTCCATCTGTGTATGATGTGGGAGTCTTCGAAAGGAGAGTGAATAGGCTTTTATAATTAGTGCGTTCATCACCTTGGACTTCATCGCCACTTACCATCAGGTGGGATTGTAGTCAAGTATTAACTTATTAAATATAAAAAAATACAAAAAAACATGTTTGTTATCACTGTTAGTTGTTTAACTTATGTTTAAACCCAATTGTGTGGGGTTACACACACCGTCGCCTTAGCCTCGTCCGTCGTTAAGCAGGGTGGGTCACGATCAGGTGAGGATGGTTTCGACTCTAGGTGAATTAAGCCCTGTACCCACCCCAGTCTCCCCTTATTGTTCAAATTCTCTTTATTCGCGTTGCTTTGACCAATTCCTTACGGATGTACCTCCGCGGGGAGGATTACGCTAAGCCTGCCAAGCGACAGCCCGGCCTATCTCACAGAACTATTTCCTCTGAATAGAAGATTCAATTCCTGGCTCAATTTTTAGAGTTTTTAAAATATTCCACTGCAGTGCATTTTATCTTGAACGGTCTTTGTAAGTTCTGGATTCGTTTGGAGATTTTGTAAGTTATCCCTCAATTATAGACGATTTCGTAGATCAATGGTAGTGAATCTGTAGAGTGAATAGTCCGGGGTTCGATTCCCGGCCGAGGTGAGGGGATGGGATATATAAATGTTTGTTCCCCGGTCGTTGTTTATTGTGTGTTGATTGGGTTGTCTATGAAAAACCAACTAAAACTTGTAACTATTTAAATAGTTCGATTTGTTGGTAATAAGTATAGATAATTAAAGGTCAAGTACTGAAATTTCGTTAGCAATAGATACGTCAAGTATGGTTCCTTTACCAAAAAAATATTTAATACACTACACAGTATAAAATAGCGTCATTTTGAAGCCTACTCTTGACTGCGTCACTATGAAATTATAATTTCATAAAGAGAGAGGGAGAGAGAAGCAACGCGCTTCCGGTTTCCGTTACGTGACGTTTCCATAGACAATAGAGACGTCATATGAAGGAATTTCCATCCAATATAAAATCTCTTAAAGAAACATTTTTTTGTAAAACATTCAGAACTTTAACAAAATAAATATATTAAGTTTTCCGCTCCTCGCTCCAGTAGATATATCCGCTAATTATCGGACCGAACAAAAGAGCTGTAGATAGACTGTGTTAATTGATTTCGGTCCGTAGACTCCGATAATTAGCCGCCGAACGTGACTGAGTGGTGTCATTGTAAGCGTTTTTCAACACTTATTTTAATGGCCGTAGATAGAGATGGATGACGTAAGCAATGTATTGTAGGAACTACACAATGTATAAACATACCTACATATTATTATACATATATGGATGTACGTTGCACTATTAGCACCACATTGCTAGTCTCTGGATTGTCGGGCTACGGACGGTCGCGTGATTGTAACCTGGACAATAAGTAATAAATAATATATCGCATATCCGACTTTGATTACCGAATCCCGAGCCTCAGCAGTATGTTATGTCTTTTTTTATCAACTATCGTCGTTAAAATCTAACAACCCCATCATTCAAAACTCCCGCCTCGCTGGGAATCGAATCTACGACCCTTCGAACGGTAGTCGGTTACCACTGCACGTAACGGGTCGTTATCCCCATCGCATTTATTTACTTTATAATAATAAGTCACCACGCTGTTCCAGTGTGGAATTGTGGCAGAGATGGGATTAGATTGTGGCACTGGTGGGGCAGAGTGGAAACGCTTTAAAATTTGCCGTGGAATCTGCCCCACTAAATTGATTTATTGGGGCAGATTCCACTGCGCCCCACTGGTGGGGCAGAGTGGAAACGCTTAAAAATTCGCACCAGCAGTGGGGCGATTGGTGGGGCAAAGTGGAATAATCCCAGAGCTGGGGGATGACCCAAGTGTCGGAAGTTTTTATGCAGCCCGAAGGCCTGAAACTTCACATTATCATAAGATAGTATTTATCTAATTACATTACATTTTAAAAATATTTCTCTAACGTTATTATTATTAAATAGTATGTTCTTTCGTTACTCTTCTAAAAGGATTATTTATAGAACTAATCGCTAGCAATCAGCACCTACATTATCAATAAATTTTATTTTCTTCTTATAGAGCCACGTTTAATTATTACTTATAAACTGGCCAGGTGCGTATGGGTTACGTGAATAGGGTTCCGTGCCTTAATGTTAATTTATCGACTATTGCTTGTAACTAATTAAGCTGTGATAGTTTTTACTTATAATTTCCAAATATCCTCTCTTAGTGCTCCCACACTCCCCGAGGAACATACATGCTTTGCAAATTTCAGCTTCTTGCGTTCAGTAGTTTCGGCTGTACGATGTCTGTCAGTCACTCGGTAACGCAAGAGTTATATACAGGGTGAGTTTTTAGTCAGTTAGAATATTAATAGGGGGTACTCAGTATTCGATTCTCGTTCCAAATATGTAATAAAAAACGGTGCTTAAAATTTCACCTAATTATCCATTATACTTAGGCTTCGTCCTCGGGATTACAGAGTAATACTTGTAGTAGGCCCTAGCATCTCGCCAGTCACGCACTATATTTGAGGGTAGATAAAAAAAATAAAAGGCCTGTACTCCACCTGGTAGGCGACTCCTTCTCAGTCGTCAGTTGCTTTTTAGTGCTCGCCACGAACGCACGCAGGGTCTTCACGTACCTTTTAGCCAGTTTAAGTGATTTTAAAAGAGTATTAAAAATGCCGAAACGCAAAAGTGAAGATAGTTACGAAAAGTTATTTAAAAAGATTAGGAAGTTGGAAAAGAAGTTGCGTCGACGATGTCGCAGTTCGTCGAGAGATGTGGATTCGCAAGGTTAGTAATAATTTATTTACTGAAATAAGTTATGTAACTCTGCCTAACCTCCTAGATAGCATATGCCGCTTTACAGCAAGGATTAATAAATTTATGCTAGGCTATTTGCATAATCATTACGATTAATCATTGCACGCTACTTTGAGAATAATGTTCTCATAGCATAGTTAAATTGTGCATAAATAAGAAGGTAAAATATAACATTATATGTATTGGGTTTGCGTTTATCTCATCGGAGATATTACTACCCGGCTAATTAGTTTTGCGAACAGTACTTTGGTCTGTTTCTTAACTAAGGAAAAAATGGCATAATTTTTAATACACAGAATAATAATCTGTGTACCTTATGGTACAGATTAATGACCCCCGGTTTGCATAACTTCTTTGGATGCTGTACTTCTCTGGTTGTGATAAATACCTATCAGGTTCTATCGGTTTGCGTACTTCTCTTTGGAGATGTTACTACCCAGCTAAATTAGTTTTGCGAGCAGTACTTTGGTCTGTTCCTTAACTTATAACCTGAAATCGGTCGATTCCAGAGCATGAACATGTAGCGAATGGTGATACCAATAAGAACACCATTGCGGAACTACTTGACGGAGGCACTACTGTCGAACCAGAGACGCTTATCCAGGACTGCAGATCGGAGACGGGAGCTACCGCAGCCGACAATTCAATAGTCGAGCCGTCTACCAGCGCAGTACCTGGTGAGTGTTTATCCTCTATTGCTACCTGTGAGGTCACAGAGGCTACTGGTGAGGTACCAAATAGCGTTATACTGGAAATATTAGGGGAAGACCCCACTGTTTCCGATTCTTATGGCTCTGAAATCCACAAGGACTTGGCGATCCGTCTAGAGCATATCGCAACGCATGGACTTACAAAAGAATTGCGTAAGGAAATTGCCGATAAATACTTGTTGCCGAATAACTGCAGACTGGTGAATGCTCCTGCTTTAAACGCGGAGATAAAAGCAGCAATTTCCGATATTAACTTTAAACGTGACAAGCATATAGAGACAAGGCAGAGACAGACGGCGATTGCGATATCCTGCATTAGTCGCGTCATAAACAAGCAGATATCTAGTAATGACGCAGACCCGGAAATGACAAAGGCGCTGATGGACGTAGAACGCATTTTATGCGACTTACAATACGGCGATTCGGTAATCCGGAGAAATTTTATCCTTTCATCCTTAAAGAAGGAAATGAAGGACCAGCTTTTAAACACCAAGCCGGATAATTTGCTGTTTGGTCAGAATCTATCTGAGACAATTAAGACGGCTAAAGCCATCAGCAGATCGGGTGCCGAGCTAAAGACACCGGTACCTAAACCAACGACTAATAGGAAGCAACCGTCGCAGGCCAGCACATCTAGGCCTTTAAACTTGAAGGGCCCCTTCCCTACCCGGAAACAGACGAGTCATCCGAAGACGAAGGGGCCTTCAATGAGCGATCGTCCATCGAACTCATTAAGACACTCGCGGCAACAACTGAAGCGCAGCCGCCGTTTAATATGGTAAAATACACAGGCAGGTTGTCCTTATTTTACAAACAATGGTCGCTACTTACCAATAACCCGCTCATACTTTCCTGTATTAGCGGCTATAACATTCCATTTCAATTTCCAGTTAACCAAACATCACCTCCAATTGAAAAATCGTATTCGCAGGAAGAAAAACCCCTTTTTCATGAGGCTATAGATAATTTATTATCTATCGGAGCTATTTCAAAATGTGAACCTATAGAAGGGCAATTTTTATCAGACGTGTTTTTAGTGCCTAAACCGAATGGCAAATATCGTTTTATTTTAAACCTAAAGAATTTAAACAAATTCATCAACACCGATCACTTTAAACTTGAAGACCTACGTACAGTATTAAAACTAATAACTAAGGATTGTTTCATGACAAAAATCGATTTAAAAGACGCTTACTATTTAATAAAGATTCATGAAAATTCTAAAAAATACTTAAGGTTCAAATTTGACAAAGAATTATTTGAATTTAATGTTTTGCCATTTGGTTTGAGTACTGCACCCTACATATTCACTAAGACATTGAAACCTATAGTTCGCTTACTGCGTTCTGCAGGATTAACTTCGTCAAATTACTTGGATGACTTTTGGTTAATGGGTCAGACATATGAGGAATGTTTACATAACACAACAATGACAAGCAGGTTATTGATCTCACTTGGCTTCCTTATAAATGAAGAGAAAAGCCGCATGATACCAAGCAAGATATGCACATTCTTAGGGTTTGTACTAGATTCAGAAAACTTCCAGATCACATTGCCTAATGATAAAATTAATCGTGTTAAAACAGAAATTCATAAATTGTTGAATATTAATAGATGCAAGATACGTGACTTTGCGCGTTTTGTTGGATTATTAGTGTCGATTTGTCCAGCCGTAGAATATAGTTGGTTATATACAAAATTTTTTGAACGTTTTAAATTTTTAAACCTGAAAAGTAATAATAACAATTATGATAAATTTATGAATTTACCCATAACGTTGCAACCTGATTTAAGATGGTGGTGCAACGCAATTCAAAGACCTTTTAGTAGGATTAAAGAGGATACCTTTGATCTGGAGATTTTCTCAGATGCCTCAAATACGGGATGGGGGGCTGCTTGCGGGAGAAATAAGGCTAGTGGTTTATGGAGTTTAAAAGAACGAACACGGCACATTAATTATTTAGAAATTCAAGCCGCTTTTTTCGGTTTAAAGGTGTTCGCCAAAGAATTAAACAATTGCCAGATCCTACTTCGTGTAGATAACACGACAGCCATCTCATATATAAACCGAATGGGGGGCATCCAGTTTCCTCACCTCACCGATATTACACGCCAAATATGGCAATGGTGTGAAACCCGTAGGTTATACATTGTAGCCTCATATATAAAGTCTTCAGATAACAGAACAGCAGATGCGGAATCCAGACGTATACATCCGGATATAGAGTGGGAATTAGCTGATTGGGCATACCAAGAAATAGTAGCCGCATTTAGGCCACCTGAAGTAGATTTGTTCGCTAGTCGAATTAACAAAAAATGTTCTCGTTATGTCTCATGGCATAGAGACCCAGATGCAATGGCTGTCAATGCGTTTACAATTTCGTGGACCGATTTTTATTTTTATGCTTTTCCCCCATTTTCTGTTATTTTAAAGACGCTAAGAAAGATTGTTTCTGATAGAGCCACGGGCATTGTTGTTGTACCATTGTGGCCTACGCAACCTTGGTACCCACTTTTTAAAAGCCTTTTAATATCTAGATCATTCATTACTTTCAAAGCAAATAAAGACCCCATTATGTCTTTTCATTCTAGCCACCGCAGCATCCACAAGAAGGTTACCCTGGTGGCAGGAATCTTATGCGGACAGCGTGGCTAAGAAGAAGTATACCTCCTTCTTCAATCACCGTTATGATGGCGTCTCTGTCTAATAATTCCTTTAAGCAGTATGATACCTATTTTAGGAAGTGGTTTAATTATTGCACTGCGAACAGTTGTGACTTGTACAGTGCTTCGATCCCACAAATAATTTATTTTCTTAATAAACTTTACGAGGAGGGTTCACAATACGGAACGCTAAATTCCTGTAGATCTGCATTAGCTTTGTTATTAGGTAATAATTTAGGAGAAGACGATAGAATCAAGAGGTTTTTCAAAGGCGTATTTCGCTTACGGCCGCCATTACCAAAGTATTCCGTGGCATGGGATACTTCTATAGTAATTAATTACGTAAGCCAGTTATATCCAAACGAGACCCTAACTCTTGATAAGATGTCAAAGAAACTTATAACTCTGTTGGCGTTGTTAACAGCACACAGAGTACAAACACTTTCAAAAATTAATATAAAGAATATTGAAATCCTTTCTACTAAGATTACAATAAAGATTCCAGATTTTCTAAAGACAACGCGTCATGGCGCTTTACAGCCAGTTTTAGTGTTACCGTATTTTGAACAAAGACCCGAAATATGTCCAGTAAAGATTTTGTTGACATATTTACAAACGACTAATCCTTTTCGCGGGGATATTGATTCGCTTTTTATCAGTACAAGAAGACCGTTTAAGGCCGTAGGCTCACAAACTTTGAGTCGATGGATCAAAGAGACGTTACGCGATAGTGGAGTTGATGTCAACATATTTACAGCCCACAGTACAAGGCACGCTGCAACATCTGCTGCCCACAATTTAGGTATTTCTTTGGAACAAATTAGAAAGACCGCCGGATGGTCCGGATCCTCTAATACATTCTATCGGTTCTATAATAGAACTATAAGTAATGTAACCCAAATTGAAGATGATTCTTTTGCAAGATCAATTATAAGAGGTCATGAATAGTTGAAAGATTGTATTGTCGTTAAAGGTTATTAATAATTTATGTAATGTCAACATTTTGCTTCAAATAAAACTAGATATTTCACATCAATCTCTAAAAGTCTACAAGTATTACTCTGTAATCCCGAGGACGAAGCCTAAGTATAATTAATGATTAAACGAACTTACCTGTAAGTGAAGTTCTATCATAATTATGCGAAGGCTTCGTCCGAAGGGATTAGTAACCCTCCCAGCCCTAATTTACTGACAACCCTTTACCTAGTGAAATATCTGTTTATTTGGGAAATGCTCTAAACTAACTGACGACTGAGAAGGAGTCGCCTACCAGGTGGAGTACAGGCCTTTTATTTTTTTTATCTACCCTCAAATATAGTGCGTGACTGGCGAGATGCTAGGGCCTACTACAAGTATTACTCTGTAATCCCTTCGGACGAAGCCTTCGCATAATTATGATAGAACTTCACTTACAGGTAAGTTCGTTTAATCATTAATTAAACAACCCAATCGTGGACAACCTAACGCATACCGCGCACACGGTTTTAAGTAAATAAATCAGCCGAAAACGCGGTGAATCATAAAGACTTCCGGCCTTTTGTATTTTCTTTGATGCGCCGCCGCCGCCACCGCCAATATTCGGGCGCACCAAAATACGCGCGCCATCGCGCCAACGACCCTTTGACAGTGCCGCCACGGTCACTCCCCGCGCGGCTGAGTCCCGACAACTACCTCGCCTTTCGAAGTTTCGAGCGAACTAACTGTGTATTTTACTATTTTACCTCAGTTTGTGTTGAGCTTCTAAGCGATCAGACGCAAGTAATTTTACTTCCTCGTTCGTGTATCTTAGTTACATAATGAGTACTGTAATAATAACAAATAACAACATTGTAAAGTTGTATCGCGAATTATTCCCAAACCGAAGAATACCTACTCCTTACGTGATGTTCCCTACGCCTACGCCTTACGTGATGAAGAATACCTATACCTTACGAGGTGCCGTGGCCGGTGCGCTGGTGAAGCAGCAAGGTCAAACAACTTGTGTACGTTACGGAGTACTCCAACGGGGACGAATTAAAGTGCAGAATAGTGACTGCTTTTGTCAAAGTTCGTAGTGAATAGAAGGGATCCTTTCGTCTTAAATCGCGTGAAAGACAATTTGTGCAAACATGCTGAATTGTGCATTGAGCGAGAAGGTGCGCATTTTGAAGAATTGTTAAGGTTGGTGTAAATTTGTTATTAGGTTAAATTCTCCGTCATTGTAAATAAAATTTATTATTACACATAACCCATGACTCGGGAACAAACATTTATTGTCACGTTTTATAAACGTCTGCCCCGGCCGGGTATCGAACCCGGGACCCCTCGTTTCGTAGGCAGGGTCACTTCAAACTGGGCTACGGGGTCGTCAAACTGATTATGATATGATGTATGATGAAAGTTGAGAAGTTTACGGAGTTTGCATTAGTGACGTGATAAATTGACTAAATTGTAGAAATAACAGAATTTTAAAAATACTCTTTTATTCTTTTAACGTTTAACAGTGTTTATTTTAAATTATTTTTAATATGTATGTATGTAATTAAACAGTTATTTATAACTTTCAACGCCCGCTACTGCTATCTTGTCATTACAAGATCACTAACCTCGTCTCGCCCCGTACGGCACCGCCGCGCCGCCATCGCGCCGCGCCGCGCCGCCATCGCGCCGCGCCGCGGCGCGCGGCGCAAGCGGCATCAGCTGTGTTTTCGGGCGTTTCCATACGTTCCGAGTATTTTGAGATAATTTTGATTGCCATTTTTGAAATAATTAGTAGTGTAGAATTTTGACTTTATATTTTTGATCATTACCTATGACCACGTTCTTTCATGTCCTCGAGTATGTCAACTGACTAAAAACTCACCCTGTATATATATTGATTGTAACTTGAATAAAGTATAACTTAACATGTTGCGGGATTTAAAGTTTATGTTTCAGTCAAAAGTTTAACCAAACTTGGAACTTAATCTACCTGTATGACTTCTGAGGTCGAAGTTCTAATATAACTTTATTAAGCCCCGTATTCAGTGAGCTAATACTGTCCGAAGCTGACCAAGCGACGGGCAATCGATTAGATCAACATTTAGAACGTTGAATTATATATTGGGTCAATTTTGTTGACCTTACCATGTCATAGGCTTTAGCATGAATTAGGAATAATCGAAAAGAACATTTTATTACTTTAGGTAAAATTATTATTTATACGCTAAATACACTCACACCCGCTCTAGAGGTCCCTGTGTCACTGGTGACGTGGACAGCACAAAAAATACTTCACTGACACTCATGACCCGAGAACAAACATTTTTCTGTCACACAATATCTGACCTGGTCGGGAATCGAATCGGATCAGCCGATTTGGGTGCGGGTTCACTAATATATTGTGGTAAGCTTTACTTAACATAACAGGTTTGTTTATTTCAATCGGCTAATAAATAAAAAAGTTATTACAGTTTAAAGTAACACCCAGCAATTTCCGAATGTGCGTACAAGGGACATACATATTTGCCGAAGCGAAGCGAGGGCGGGTTTACTAGTGAATAATATATATCTTAAGCATTCCATACGTAATCATAGTACTTATAGAAATGAAAATAAAACCTAACATTCCGTGCTATGTTTAGGCATATAAAATTAAAAATGCAAAAAGTTGTTTGTCCCACATTCTACAATAACGATGTATAGTGATGACTTAAAAAACCCAAACAAATTTTAAAATAAATTCGAAAACACGTTTAACAACAATACATTGAAGCATGAATGCAGTTAGCTGTACTCGGAATCAAAACGCTAAACTTTTTTCACGCATTAATGAATTCGCGTTGTTATGCCGCTTGAGTTCCGGTTGTTATGCCGCTTCAGTTCGCGTTGTTATGCCGGTCTGGTGGTTCCGAAATATCGAAGTAGAACTCGTATTTCAGCGATTCGATAAAACTAAAATTGGAATTCCGTATTTCTATACAAAGCTTAGTTGGGAGAAGCTGCGGGTGAGATAATTAAAACGTTTTGTTATTGATGAAGAAGAAAATTAAATGCGTGCAACCCAACAGCCTGTGTTCATAAGGGTTTGTTCTTTTTTACCCGAAATAATCCATACTAATAATATAAATGCGAAAGTGTGTTTGTTTGTTTGTCCTTCTTTCACGTCACAACGGAGCGATGTTAGGCTGGGCGTATGCTGGAACGCAGGCGACGCAGTTCCACGCAGCGCAGAACTGAGCAGATTTTGTAAAGTATGGAACGTCATTGAGCTACGTATGCTGCGACGCAGGCACGTCAGACGTTGACATGTGTCAGTCCTGCTCTGCGTCCCGTTGTAGAGCCGGCACAGATTTCAGCGCGACGCGCGGCGTAGTTTTGTTGCAATGACAGTCATGGCAGAACGTTTAATAGAATCATTGTCAAACGTCTATTCTTTGTACTAGCTAAGATGCGAATGAGTTGCGTCGCAGCATACGGAGGGAGCACATGTCTGCCTCAACTGCCCTGAGGTGTACTGAACTGTGATTTGCTGTACTGCGTCGCCTGCATTCCAGCATACGCCCAGCCTTATGGTATGAGTTTTGTGTGTGTTTTATCCCGATAAAACATCTTATTCCCACGGGAAGATCCATTATGATGCCTATTTGAACCACAACTGTAACAGTAACAGTAACAACACCAGTAATAATTTGTTTTGTCCTTCTTTAACTTCGTAAAACATCTTTGGATTGATATAAATTTTTGAATAGACTTAGCTGGAAGTTCGAAGAGGACCATAGGCTACTATGTTTGGTTTGTTTGAACTAGTGTTTAATTTGGATATAATACAATGTATATATCAAAGTGTAGACAGCGTTTCCATCAATATTTCTCTCTTTTCCTTAATAACATAGTTATCTACTTCGAGCATTAAATGACAGATTTAATATTTAGTTTAATACATCACGTATTTTCTAGATAATACTCATATTTTTCCGTCCTTTTTCCTCAATTACACTGGGAAAGTCGAGAGCTTACCAACTAAAAATGTTAGTTGCGTTTAAGTTAGTTGCGGTTAAGTTGCGTTAAAGTTTAGTAAAATAAGCGTTATCGTCAATTACAAGTGACAGTAATAAAACAAGACACTTGTCGCAACCGATCAATTGGCTGGACCTTGAACGAGTCCAATTTTAGGGAAAGCTACAATTTTTGACTTTATCGATCCTCACTATTCAATACCATAATGGGCTGGAGTACCCAGATACTACAGAAAATTGGAAAACAACGTTGTCAGCCATCACGACGATAGTTATGATGGATAGACGATATCTACCAGGTAGTGTAAATCTCGGAATTATTTCTGGACTAGAAATTTCATTGACTTCTTAACATTATCACGTTACGAGGTACTTAGTAGCAGGGAAACCGATTTTATATTCGTCGTTAAATTGTTTATGTGATAGTATAGAATATTAACTAATAATGAGTGTTTTTAACAACTCGCGTGGACTTCAATATGATGTATGCCAAAATTCTTAGTTTAACAATCTAAGTATTTATTTATTTATTTTAAAGGAAACTTACAGCTAAACATACAATAATATAAATAGGTGGGTACATGAAGGCCAATTAAAAGTTAAGGTATGTGCAATATATTACCATTAATTCTACAGATCTAAACTTAGTGCACTACTACACTCATACAGTCCATTAATTTGGACTTTCTGCAGTGCGTACCACACTTTGTTAGCTACATACATGCAGTAACAACTGTTCGAACTCTACACTACAACACGTTAGGTCCCACAATTTGGTTTGAAGGTAGGTCCAGTAATTTGAACTGCATACAACACAATAACGAGAGACGACGTCCACTAATCTTAGCTCCATACACCTGCACCGTACATTGGAAACACGTGAATATTCATCACGCCGCATTCACGTCCATTTCATATTCTCTTTGTCAACATTGTTTGTTGAAGTTCCAGAATTGCTATTCCAAGACTATAAATTATTCGTTACAAGGAAATGGGGACAGATATGACGCTCTTGAATTGTGGTTTTGTCGGCCATTTTGAATTAACGACTTGTGAGCCCATTTTGAAAGTAGTTTCCTGTCACTACGATTTTCGTTCGACTTGCAAGTTCGTCCTATCTATATCAAACTGTCAGTAAAAATCCGTTTAAATATATCCGTTTATTATTCTTATTTGTGTGTGTGTTTGTGTGTTATCTTTGACAGACCAGAGGATTTAAGCACAAATTTATGGTTGGTATGAAATCCACTGCGTTCCACATTTTTTTTAATAAATTATAGATTATTTTCGAACTATAGTCAATCTTGATGATAACTGGCAACGCAGTGGCGGGTAGTTAAGCATATTACAAACTAATTTTGGCGTTCTTCGGTGAAGGAAAACGACGTGAGGAAACTTGGACACCAAAGAGTTCGCAATAATATTCTACAAATCCACTAGTGTCACAGAATAAGTACTAGTTTGTACTAGTAGTAATAGTAGTAGTGACTATGGTACATGATGTGAGACACATTGTGAGAATATGATCCTGGCATTGGCAGCCAAGAAAACGGGAAGAAAGGAAGTATACTGGCTCTCAAGACCCCAACCGACAACACGACAAATCGTTTGACTGCCAACTCAAGTAATATAAACATTTGTTTTCTAACACCCCCTGTAAAATAACATAATATATAACTGAACAGTGTAAATTACCTCGTCGTCGAACGCGTCTGGATCCGCCATCTTGTTAGCGTACTGTACGAGCGTTCACCTCACTACGAGCGTGGACACTGTCTCATCTAGCGGTCAAAGATCCGCGCGCGACCAACATTTTCACTTCACTGCGTTTGTTCACTCTGAAACAAAATATACCGTTTTAAATACTTATGTAAAATAATAATATCAACTTTTCGAAGTGAAAACATCTTTAGTTTCGTTGTGATTTGCAATTCGATGAAACGGAAATGCGCTAGATCGCTTGTAGGGTATAGTTTACTCGTGACCAAAACGTTATATTTTTTTAAGTTTTCACTTCTAGCACGTGTGAATTGCACACACTTTGATTTTTTCTTAGAGCTGACACACGAACAGTCACCCTAAAAGGCATTACAGATGTCGGCAAAAAAGCATGCAGCATACGGGAAGAAAAATGTTTTATTTGCAGTATACGATAGACTTTCTCGCACAAACCTCATCTTCATCGCTACTTGTCATCAGGTGGGATTGTTGTCAAACATTAACTTATTTAAAGTAAAAAATAAGAAACAAATTTACAACTTCCTTCTTGGCCTGCAACGCGTCAGTTAAGGCTCTGAAGTTATGTTTATACATCTGTGACCATTAGGCCATAGAAAACTCCCATCCAACGCATCGGATATACCTAACAAAATTATATTACCATTAAGTTCCACTTAAATCTCTGAACACAGTTATAGGTACCTTATCTGCTTAACTTTTTCCTTTTACTGATTAATAATAATAATAATAAATAACGCTACACACTCATAGCCCCACACTAGGATTCCCTGTGTCGTGGGCGCCATGGACAACACACAAGACAAGAACACACACACCCAGATCAAGAACGTCTTTAGACTTTTTCTTATAGACTACGAGATAAAGTTATATCTGTGTAGCTACTCTATTCTTCTATCTTAAGTTTAACTAGCCTTATTCCAGAGCTCAAAGAACTCTAAAACTTTGAAAAGCAATTTAAACGGCCTGAAATTTATGGCAAGATGTTGAAAAGGGTTTCATTCTGAAACTAAAATATTTCTAGGGTTTCGCCTATTCGATGAAAAAGCGAACACTTAAAATTAAAATTTTGTTCTGTCTGCCTGTCTCGCTTTTTCTCCAGACTCACTGGACAGAAAATGTTACAGAAATTTAGTCCAAATTTGGTAATACTACTACTTAGTCCACCAATCCGCACTTGGCCAGCGTGGTGGACTATGGCCTGTACCCCTCACACTGTGAGAGGAGATCCGTGCCCAGCAGTGGGACAATTATGGGTTGTGATGAATGATGAATGATGATGAATGACTACTTAGTAATACTACTATAATAATACTTCTCGATATAAAAAATTATCAATTATCAAGTCCAAGCAAACCTTCTCTGCTTGTGGTCCCTCTTTTTGGAGGTCCTTGAGGTCTAAACCAATACCACCCAGTTTAATCCAACGTTATTCGTACATAGATACACGTACCTCTAATTTTCTAGAATCATGCGCGTATTTAGTATTATAGGTAAAGGAAAACATCTGAAAGTTCTGCAATAGATACTTGCAATGCTACCAAATGTCTACCAATCCGCACTTGGCCAGCATGGTGAACTACGGCCTGTACCCCTCACATTGTGAGAGAATACCCATGCCCAGCAGTGGTAGGGTTATTGATTGTGAAGAAGAAGAAGTCGATTTATGACAGGAAATTTTGATAATCAACAGTGCTGCAGGCGGTTACGCTCAAGTGAATAGGGTCATAAAAATAAATACCTACATGAAATGAGTTTTTGATTTTAATTGGAGTTTAACTCCAACATGGCAACCTCAGAAACAATTTGCAAAGATTTGCTCCCCTCGCCTTGGGATTATCAGCATAATCTTATAAACTCGCGAGTTAAATTACAAAATCCTGTTAAACACCCGTATGAGAATAATTTCATCTTGAACGAAATCTTATTAATTTGAGATGGCAGAAGCCAACCATTGATAGGGTGTGAGGAAATTTAATTAAAAAAATATTCTTGAACTTGTCTGCGCCGACGACTTCTTTGGTATTTATTGGTAAAGTATAAGGTAACATTAATTTTTCTTTTTAATATAAAAGGCATAGTGAGGAGAATAGTTAAGTAAAGTACAGCATATTTAACTAGTAATTATTATAACTTAAAGATAGACCTAATGCTTCACTTTAAGCACTACACACATTGACTAGTAATAATAAGTCAATGACTACACACATAAATTTTTCGTTGACTATTATCATCATTATAATTCATCCCACTTTTGAATATAGAACTCAAGAATAATTAATCACACGAAACAATGGAAACAAACTTTTCTACGTTCACGTTCCGGATTTAAAGAAGATCTAGAGGAACAATGGATGAGCACTGGAAAGGATTTATAAATCAGAACCACAGTGTAATTAAAACTTTGCGTAATTCGGGGCACCCGTATGCGTCCTTCCGTGGTTACCCTAAATTTTACGTACGAATTATTTAGCAGCTTGCTGGTTAAATAACGTATACTGTATAATAGTATACGTAAATAATATTGTTAGTATAATTTATTCTAAGTTTTTTTATATAAACAGAACTGTGGTATTGCTAATATGTCGAAGACAAAATAATAGGTATATGAAGAGATGTTTTTAAAATTTATTAGTTAGAAACATTGACTTATTATTACTAGTCAATGGTTGTAAAACTTTACTCTGTGTAATGGAATAACTTTATCTTAATCTGTGACTGTCGGAAAATGGCGGGAAGTCAAAAACTATTGTAGAACAAGCCGTTGAAATTCAAATGTTTAGAATAATTAATTAGTGTCGTGAATACATACATAATTTATGATTTGAAATGGGAAGTGTTAACAGTTTTGTATTTTATTAATTTAACAAGTCTTTTAGAAATAATAAATATTAGGATTATAAATGTATTATCACTTTACCAGAAATAGTATTTTAGGTTATTTAATTTCGTAGTGAAAATTAATAATCTATTTCTAAATTTTATTTGATTCTAATGTTATGTGGTTAGTTGTCATGGACGGCAGCGGAAGGGCAATGCTGCATGATCGTTTGCTGTCTTAATTCCATAAAATAAAATAAAAAGAACAGGAAAGAAAAGAAACATTGAAAGACAATCCCTCGCTGACCTTTAAGAACAATGTCTTTAATTGCAGGAAATCTTCGGATGTTTTTCACGGTAAAATCATTTGTAAGTTGGTCGCCCACGTTGGAAATTCTAACTCAAATTTCTAAAGGAGGATATCGATCAGATTACGTCTTCGTATTGACTACGTAAGGTGCAAGTATTTTTAAAGGGCTTGGTGATCTTAGAATAATGACACTATAGAAAGACAGTCTTCATACAAGCGGTCTGTCTAAAGTGAAGCACTAACCGAAACTTTTCCGAACTTCGGCTGCGGATAATCATATGTTTTTAGCAATAATACATAAATAGCTTTTCAGATATTTTGTGACACAATTTAACTGGACAAATCGTCATAATTGTTTTTTTTCGCGAGACACGTTTGGCGTCCGTTGACATTGAACACTACGGAGCTGCCCGGTGTTTGGAGTCATTTCTGACTCCAATTAAGTTGCTTGGTTTCTATAGTAGACTTAGTAATAGGACTTGGTTTCTATAGTAATTATTCTAAGTTGGTGATCGTGTTCACAATAAAGTGTCAAAGTTATGAAGATCCTATACCTATTGAAATGATCGAAAATATAGTATAGCTTGTAGGGTAAAGTTATTATGCTATATACTGAGATAAACATAAATGACAGGGAGGCTCAAAAATTTTTGGGCAATTACATAATTGGGCAAAAAATATGATCATACTGTGTCGTTTTTTTTCGTGTCTTCGGCGTAAGTTGTTCCTTTTCTTGTGTGACTGAGATGGATGTCATCCATGAGACTAATATTTAATAAAAAAAAATAAGATACAAACATTGCAAGTTAAATAGGTAATATAGCTTTTAAAACCAATAATACTATACACACACAAACTCACACACTCCCAGAATTCTTTGTAGTGTGGGTAAAACCATACACAAATGAGACATCACAGTCAACCAAGACCCTAGCATTTATCTGTCACATAAATGTCAGCCACGGAAATCAAATTGTGGACCCTTCTCACCAACCAACATGACCACGATATTGACTCAATATTTATAAGGAGGTGCTATGAAGGAAAATGAATACAATACTAATATTATAAATGCGAAACTATGAAACTCTGTCTATCTGGTACCTTTTGACGGTTAATCCGCTTAACCAATTTAGATGAAATTTGGTATGGAAATAGTTTGAGACCTTGGAAAGGGCGTAGGATAGTTTTTATCTCGGAAATCGTCCCTAAAGGGAGTGAAAAGGGGTGTGGAAGTATATAAAGAATATGAAACTTACAACTTATCGACGACTGAGACGTCGGATACTTTACTTTGGTAATACGCTCTCTTGGGATAATTTTAACTATATTTTTTCGTTTCTGATCTCCCACGTGGGCAAAGTTGCGGTAGAACGCTGTTTCTCCATACATGTAGTATATTTAATCTCATTAGGGAGATCAGATTGCTCAATCGATATCGATTATGCTTTTTTTGGTAAAAATTACGAATAACCCAAATTTTCACCTTCTTAGGACCACCCCCATTTTTAATCGCGCTTTTAGTATTTTTGTAAAAACAGTATTCAAGTCATTCACTACAAGTAATTTATATTGCAGAACAACGTTCGCTGGGTCAGCTAGTAAAGTTATGATACATATAACGTAAAGTTTTAGCTCGTTTTCTTCACTATAATGAATCTCTGAGCCACTATAATATGCATGAGCTCGCCGTAGAAGGCCTGTTTAAACATATTCAAACTTGAAAGACGTTATTGTAAAAAAAACTTGACCCCGACCAAGTAAATTGAAATTCAAAACGGAAAGACTAGCAACCTTAGCGTAAGAAAACACAGTTGATTTTCCAATGACAAAAATATTTGACCCGGAACGAAGTTTCCAAAGAAATTAAAGGAAGTTTTGCTATCTAGGAATTTCTAGATACCGGAATTATACCCGTAGGAATACCGCAATGGAACAAAGTAACTTTTACGAGGAGCTTTTGGTAAGTTGGCTATTTATTCTGTTGTACCGTGTTGATTTGACAGTTTAGGCATCATACATAATAATTATATAAAACATCAGCTCCGATGCTTGTATGTGTGCGCGCATGTACGTACGCACCGCGGAACGTACACAAACGGACAACAGCATCCTCAGGCCTCCAACGAAAATCTTTGTGTGCGTTATAAGCTGCATAGGTACATGACGAGCCCGCGGGATGCACACAAGCAAGCCATGTGGTCACCTTCGTTTTAAGATAAACTAGGTGCTTAAGCCATTGACTTATTTAAGCCTATACTTTGGTAGTAATGTGCACTAAAGATGATACGCCCAATGCATCTTCCGTCAAACATTTGTTGACCCGTAGTATTACCATGCTGGACTGCCGCATGACGTTCCAAGGGTCTTGGATTCCATATCCAGGCGGAATTTTGAATAATGAGTTCACATTTTTGTTCTCTGGGTGTGTGTGTGTGTTCATGATACCCACGACGCAGGGAATCCGAGTGTATGTGTGTGGGCTATAAGTGTATGGCGCTATAAGTGTATGGCAAAATTTATTGCGCGCTTCCGTGCCTCGGAGGGCACGACTTGGAGGACCCCTTCACAAATCTGCACTGGAGCAGCGTGCTGGAAAAACTCTAGGCCTTCTCAGTTGTGAGGAGAGATTCGTGAAAATGAGCAATTAAAGCCAATATTTAACTCGCTTCAACATGTAAAAGACATCAAAAACCAGATAAAAAACCAGTTTGCTACGTTAAAAATTCTCTCGCGGCCTGAAAACTCTGTGACGCAATTTCGTGCAACAATTCAAAGCACTTATCTTGGAGCCGAAGTCCGGACGCCAGTGCCAACTCGCTTCATTAAGTCAAATTGGGCTTTTAACGAGATTTACACGTGAGCCGACTTTATAAACCATTTTAACGTTCACGCGTTCAATTTCTAAAATGTTGAAGCTTCTTTGCTATAGTGACAATATACATATTTTGGTAATTAGTAATTAATTACAATGTTTGTTTTGATACACACACTCGTATAAACGTAAGACGGCAAATTTATTATTATTATTTATTTTTATTATTATTAATTTATTATTGTCTTTAAATTGATACTTACATCTTTTTTACTAGTAAAACCTTCACTACATCGCTTCGCTGTTCCTTAGTGCCCATACTCGAAAATTATTATTGTTAGCCATTGACATATGATATTACTATGGACGTAGGGTCCGCGCTAAAAAATGTCCGAGCCAAATGAACAACAAAGCGCAAGGAGAACAACAATTCCGCGTTCACGACTGCAATCAAAATTAAACCGTGATGTAATGATTTTAGTGTTTAAATTACCTTGTTAACATTTCTATTCTTGCAATGGCTGTCGGTCAAGACTGCATTCGAAATTAAACCGTGATGTAATGATCTTAGTGTTTAAATTACCTTGTTAGCTGCATGACATGACATGACATAACTGACTGGGACATTATTTTCGCGATTTTAGTAGGAGACCCTATGTCTATAGTATTTATGTCAATGTTGTTAGCATATTGTTAGACGTGATTTTTTAAACTGACAACTTTTTTATTTATAAACTGATTGAAATACAAACAAGCATTTAATTTTAAGTAAAGTTTTCCACAATACATTAATGAATTTACAAATATGAAATGAAAAAGAGCAATTAACTATAGAAATATTAACGTTTCGAAATTCTGATGCCGTGATATTCAAATGACATTATTCGTACAAATTGAGGTATTTTACAGCCAGAAAACGAATTATTAATTAGGGAATACGAGACTTGAATATGATTAAAAGCAGAATGTTCAAATTTATTTCTACTATAAATGAAATAAAGATCTAATTCAATTACTTAACTTTTATTTCATTCTGATTTCACGCAACGAAATTCGATTTATAGTTTTAAAGGGTTTTTTGTGGATTTCAAATGAAGAGCTTCTCAGCCATCACGAGCTAACAGGCTAATTGCTGATAAGTCACAAGTCATAAGCGATAATGGTCACCGATGCCCATGAATGTTTATAATACCAAAAGGCACTCACTCACTGATCTTTCACCATCATGTAGATACCTCAATGTCTTCAAAATACCATAAAATTGTACATCCTTCCGCGGAAGGGTCCTGGTGACCTGGAATACAGGTTTTTACATAAATTGTGTACAAATATTAGTACACAAGTCGTACGACATCAATCGGCCAATGTTGTTTCTCCTCTCAAATATTTTTATTTCAATATTTTTATTTCAATAAATAAAGGCGAAAACACACACACCCGCTTTAGGACTCCTTGTGATATGGGCGCACTCAATTAAGGCATTACTCCACACATCGAAGCGATTGGTCCTCACTTCAGAAGACAAGAAGGTTGGCTGCTGCGGCTGCGTATTGGGTACAATGCCCTAATTATGATTTTTGGATGACAGGGGGTTATATTATATAGTGTGTCCGGGATCGAAATAGCGATAATTTAGGGACGGATTGTACATCTTATCCCCACTATCTAAAACTACCTTCTATGGTTAGTTTTTGGGAAATATTTATTACTATAAAGGGATTCGGTTGTGAAAAAGTTTGAGAACTGCTGCGGTAGGCCATGTGGGCTATATATTTAAACAAATAAAACCAGAAATCTCGTAAACATAAAAAATAAACAGTGAATCGAGCCTTCTTTTGAAGCCGACTAAATAAATATTATTCCGTGACCACCGACACGTAAAATATCGCGTGTAATGTTTGTAGTACACGGTATCGGTTCTGTGAAAACTGAAATCAATCAGACGAAACCTGATTGGTTCTGAGGGTCAGATTGGTCTTTTTGGTGTTCATACTCGTAGCAAATATACATGCGAGCGGTATAGAAAGCTTTGATAGCAAGATTCAGGCTTGTCATAACGTCACCGTATGACGCATTTGCGATGTCGCCACATTTCCAACGCTGTGTGAAGTCTGCCAACTTGGTCGGCGTGACAGTCTATGGTCTGTACCCCTCACTTTGTGAGAGGGGACTCGTACCCATTAATGAGACAGTTAGGGGTTGCTAAAATGGTTTTTATGAGATGATTCCGCCCTGCGGCTGCTTACTGCGGGTATTTACCCATATATAATACGAGTAGTTCTAAGCGTACAGATTGTTAGCAGCCGTGACGATACGATGATATATACTCCAAGACCGAAGGGTGAAATTTCAAGAAGGAGAGGATGGTTAATAGGATACCGTGGTCAACTATGATAAAAGCATTGTTATGTTGCCCTAATGTCTTGTGGTTTGCACCTTTAAGTGAAGAAACACTTACCTAATGCTTTCTGTGTAATTGATTCAAGCTCGCCATTGTGTTTACTTTGTTGGTGTAATTTAAATAAATAAATAAAATTATTGTCTCCCTCCACGATTCAAATCTCTTCGAAATTATTTTAATTAAGGTAAAGTACCTAGTTAGTAAGTAAAATTATGATGGTAGATTTCACACACTGCTAAAGACATTATGAACTATGACGTATGCATGTTTCCTCCGGAAGTTTCGTCATAATTCGTAATTAATCTCTCACACGCACATTACTTTCTGTTCTAAAAAAGTTTGACCGACTTTCGCAAGTAATTATCGTCGATATTTATTACATTGCTTCGCCTCCGTTCTTCTTTGAAGAGTAAAGGCCATAGTCCAACCATGCTTTCTTCTACGGAACGAAAGGACCCGCTCTACAGCGTGGCCCTCGCCCCCTCCGGGAGACCCTAGTTCTCCCGAGTTTTACCCGGGTAAAAAGGAGATCCTTGATCTCGGGGACTGGGGCAAGGGATCTCCCTCACAAAGAGCGAGACAGCGATGGAAGACATGCAGTAGTAGTAGAAGAAGAAGAAACTTTGATTTCATCATGGTTCTCCACAACAATAAGTAGTAGTAGCTTTCTTTCTTTCTCGTATCTTCTGTCTTGACCAAATGCATCGGTAATGCCTCGATGTTTCTGATATGCGTGAAGATGGGCGATAATTTTTTTTCATGTGACGGGAAGTATTTTTACTATTTTTAAGAAATACATACAATTATAGCTATCCTGAGGCGTACATACTACTAATAATAGCCCCGGTTTTCAGTGTTAAACTTTTTCTTGCGAAAATCAAACAGACGATTTAAATTGTCCTAAAAACAATGGAAAATAAAAGCGTATTAAAAAGGAAACAAAATATTGTAAAAGAGAGCTTGGTTACGATTCATTTGACTTAAATATTTGAACAATATAAATAACAGTAGGTAATAAATAATAATACGTAATCTTAAACCAATAAGTCTCAATCAATATTGTCTTTGGTTCTAAAACTGAAGCAATATTGAATCGCACATCAATCAATCATTGGCTCCAGCTTATTCGTGGACTGTGCGAGAAGAGAATCAGGTCGCCGGTGAAGTTTAAAATTATAATTAGAAGCTCAACTAACCGCGGTTAATGTCGCTGCTGTACTGAATTATTCATCACTAACTCGATACTGAATCTGGATCAGCGTAACAAACGTACGTACGTGAATACTGCTCGACATGCATTTTACCAAATCGTAGAAAAGCTAGAATATCGTAGAAAGACATTCTGAAGTGTGTTTCAATCTTGAATCAAAAACTACCTCTGCTCATGTTGCCACGTTGAACAACGAACGAGGGCATAGCACTTGGTCTCTCCTGTGTGTACTTTTCTAAATCTATGCAGATAATAACTTCTAAAATAGATTTAAATGTTAGAATATTCCTACTTTATAGGTCTATAATAAAGCCCGCGATGGCATAGATAGCTTACTATACCTATTCTCAGTTTTTAAAAAAATGGCCTTGGTGTTACTGAAGTCCATGGGCAATGACCACTTAGCACAAAGCTCGTCTGCTTGTTTTGTTGACTGTACAATAGTCCAAACAATCTCCAAGTTCACACTTAACCAGTGTCCGACCACACTAACCCTTCTCGTTTTGAGACAAAACCCGAACCTAGGCGTAGTGTAGTGTGTTGTTGACAGTTCAAGTTCAATAATGTGTTATTTGATAAATGTACATAATGTGGGATAGCCAGCAGTGATAGCCAAGTGGTTTGAAGTTTAGGCTGCCCAACAGCGAAGCCTGGGTTCAAATCCTGCGCACCACTTAATTTCAAAAATTTTGTGCGTTTCAGAATTTAATTAACACTTGCTTCAGTGTACGAAAACATCGTGAGGAAACCTGCTCACCTGAGAGTACTCCATAATGTTCTCAAAGGTGTGTGCCGTCCGCCAACCCGCACTTGGCCATCGTGGTGAACCATGGGTTGTACCCCTCACATTCTGAGACGAGACCCGTGTCCATCAGTGGGACAGTTATGTTAGCAATTATGATGTGGGATAATAGCGGAGTAAAATATACATCTCTCCTCAACTTCATAACTCACGTATTTAACTCAAGAAACTGCTATTGCAGCCAGTGAATAAAATAAAACAGCAAACTGCATCCGCTATTTCCAATTCTAATGCTTACGTACTAAGCAGTAAGTGTAGCCTAATGAATTATTCAGTGGAACGGAAACCGCTCAGTGGAGCCTCGAATCATAATTTGTTTTGCGGGAAATTGAAGTTTGATCATAGATTAAAGATAAATGTGTTTTTAATTTTGTTGTAAATAATCTATGCTGTTTGCTGGTAAACCTTCGGCTGCAATGTACAGCCGAAGGTTTACCACATTACGTAATAAGTTTTCATAGACATTGATAAAGCTATAGCTTGAAGCTGAGTTAGTTCAAACTTAATAGTAGATAGAACTGTATACATCGAAAAAATCGTGTGAAGTATTAAAAAAATAAAAAAAAAACGCTTACACACCCATACCCTCGCATTAGAGTTCCCTGTGTCAACACACACATAAGACATCATAAACACCCCCGAAATAAGAACAAACATTTATCTGTCAAATAAATATCTGCCCCGGCCAAGAATCGAACCCGGGACCACACGCTTTGCAGGCAGGGTCACAACTAGGCAACAATGTTGTTAAAGAGAAATGAAAAATAATTCAATTTTCTTTCATACTCGAATTTTCGTTAACGATTTACGGCGTCAGGAAACGGGAAAGGAAACAATGTCGATTAGAAAAACAAATTCAATAAGCCCTTTGATGTTTAAGGTTCGTCTTTAACGTTTAACTAGATTTATGACTCAGGACCTTCATATTGTAGGTACGTGACTTGACACATTTTATAGTACATTGTAATTGTTAGCAGCTTTTTTTTTGTTCTTTACATAGATATATGACGTCGACACCGATAGAGGTAGAATCGAAAACGACATGCCCAAGTGTGTCAGATAAAGTGTGGATAACGAAGGAATTTTATACTTTGACTAGGACACCAGCAGCCGGATAAACAGTTCGTAGTGAGGTGCGGTGAGGAGAGAGACATGATATGATGAGGAGGGAGTCTTCCAAAGGTTCTAAAGGAAAGATAAAAACTAACAAAAATCCAAAATGTGTACAATTCACACGTGCTGGAAGTGTAAACTTAAAAAACCAATACTGTCAGTTCAAATATTGATGTTTTGCTTTGCTTACGTAAGCCGCCATTTTTCCGATGCTTCCTATCTCATTTTCTCCCACGTTAAAATGTCTCTGTATCTTTTTCGTTTCCGTTTCATTTCATTTGCGTGTCGTTTCCGTTTCATCGAATTCCAAATCACAACGATACTATAGAAGCTTCACTTCAAAAATTGTACATGAAAAACCAAACAGGTAAACACAGCTTACAGTCCTTACCCCTCTGTTCGCGAGGGAAGGTCCGAGCCCATCAGTAAAACATTTAAGGGTTAACTGAACGTTAGTTACAATCCAGAGTCAGTCAGTAAACTGTTCCCTCGCGTCGAGTATTGCAATACAGCTACGGTAACATTGGATGGCGCTACTGTGATCTGTTATTGAAAAAGTTTTAGTGCTATTATTATCAACACTCGAATCTAACTCGACCTAAAAACAAATTGACAATGTTGGTACATTTGTGTAGGGTGCTTGGTCCAGTAATGGATCTTTCTACGTAATATATTATGTTCAGCATTTTTATATTGCCAACATCTAGGTAAACTAATAAAATTGAAAAGTGGTCAAATGACATTTTTTTTTTTAATAATTCCATTTACATTATATTTTTTTTCGACTAAGAGACTCATAATATATATATTTATTAATTTTAGTGTGTTTATCTACGTATGTCTTCGTGTAGACATAACCACATTACATTTATAACTTAGTTATAGGTATGCGTTGGATAATGGACCTGTTCCCGAGGAAATAAACATAAGTAGATATGGATTTTCCTTTGAGTGGTTTGAAAAAAATTTAAAGTCAAATATTGTTTTAAACCAAAAAATAATAATTTGATCAGAAAAATGCTCTCATGGACCGGTAACGGAAAAAAACAAAAAAAACTGAAATGTTATTTGATTCTAAACCCTTCTACTGTGTCCATTACTGGTGCAAACACCACATTTGATTGTCGATCAAAATAGACGCCGCACATTATGCGAAGCGGCGCGCGCCAGCTGATTAGATGGCACCGATTATACCAGTTGTAATGGAAAGTCAATATTATTGTTGTGCGTTATCTTTTGTTTGTTCGCCGTCGGCTCAGTACGGCCTCATAGTCCACTGTGGAACGTGATAGTAAAAGGCGTAGACAGAGAATGATATAGACATCTGGTGATCGTGGCCAACATGAGATAGCACGATAAAGTACAATTTGTATGTGGCACAAGAAAAATTCTACGGCAGCTGTCAAATTTGCTTGCAAGCAACTGTGCTTTCCATAAAAAACCGGCACGCAAAGTGAGACAAAACATCGTATCATTTGGCTCGTTTTTTGTATCGTTGGCGTAAGTTGTTCCTTTTCTTGTGAGTGCGATAGATGTCATCCATTGGTCTATACTCTTCCCTATCTACGGTAAAAGGCCTGATAAATGTTTTTTTACGGTATTAATAGTAAAACAGCATGCAGCACCACCCTCCCGCTGCTGCCCATGACAACTGTGACCGACACAGAATAAGACTCAGATCGGGACTAGGATCGTCGGTCAGTTAGCAAGCAGTGGTAGAATGTTATAATAGTTTGTTAGTTCGTTATAGGTATGAGGATTGGGGCAGAGGCTGTTAGTGATAGTTAGTCCTGATAGTTGTTGTTAGTAAGAGTCTAATTAGTAGTTAGTTACTAAATCTTGTTCTAATTTGCTCACAGATGTGTTGCTACCCTTGAGGACTAAGACTAAGGCGCAAGCTATTGACGTAACGGAAATTCTTGCTTATTCGTTTTTTTAGGTATTTTTTATTCAAACCCAAACCTCCACGGGCGAAAGTTTTAACCACTCCATCACTAACATAAATAGTAACTATCATGTTTCAATTGAATTATAATAAAACTTCAGCGTTTAAATAAATATACAGTTTACCCTCCTGTGCAAATCGAATAATCAAAATTGGTTTACTGTAAAATAGCAGAGAAAATCGAATTTGCTAACTAAAATTGGATTCGCTTCGGACCTCCGCCGGTTACGTAACTCTCAGTTAACGTTGACAACTCATTTGTAAGGTTTATATTAACCAGCTGTTTATAAACATTTTAAGTGCTCCGTTCATATAACGCGAGTTGCACTTTTTGATCCACTCCGATGACATTACTGTAATTATGGATGGGAAAACTAAATTACGGAACGTAATTACAGAACGTAATTAAGGGACGATAATTACAGAAAGAGATAAATAAATATTATGACAATTATCCGAATTGGACTGCTTCATTTTTAAGCGCCATATCTACCTATTTGTTACTTATAATATTGGTTTTAACCAATAAACAGTCCACTACAAGGCAAGAGTATCCCCTCATAACTGGGAATGTCTAGAATGTCTAGATCATCCACTATGCTGCCCCAATATGGATAGGAGAGGTGTTAGTGGTCCACCCAAGTATTGGAAGTTTTTATGCTTAAAGATCTCTATTGCTTAACGACTGTCCAACCGTAACAGCCGGGACCGACGGCTTTACTTGCCTTCCGAAGCACGGATCCACTCGAAAAATTTTCCAAGTGGTCACCCATCGAAACAACCAACCGCGCCCACTGTTGCATACCTCGGTTCATCACTTTCGACGCATGCCGCCAGGCTATGACCGCCTCACATTACTTTACTAGTGCATCTCCTCGTCAGTTATGAGACCCTTGCTCAGTAATGGACTAGTAACTAAGCCTTAATAGGTTGAAGCCAACTAGAAGTGACATTTCGTTAGTAAATGGAAGTTTTTCTAGTTTTTTTTTTTATAATTAAAACGCAATTATTATTATCTCCAATTTATAGAGGTATATAAGGAGGGGCTCCGTTCAAGGGCCTCGGACCTCACAAATGTCTATTACACAAATGAAATCCTTGTCAATACGAAACCTTTATTATGCTAAAGTCCAAAGTCAACTTTAACTGTGTAATTTTATTTGATTCAATTATCTAGAGCCTTAAGGAGCCTTGCCAAAACAAAATACCTAGTGCTAAGGATAAATCCTGCCAAATCCCAAAATCTATTGCCAAGAGTAAATCTTTGCCAATTCAAAATGTCTAGTGACGAAAATAGAACCTTACCATGTCAAAATGTCTAAAGAACGGCCAACGAGACAATTAAAAATTAATCAGTACTCAGGTAACTCACGACAATAATAAAATTGATACCGCGGTTCTTTTATCTTGCATGTAATAAGTGCAATTTTATATCAATAGTCGCTTTATTTTTTAACTTAACTCATCACGGATTGTACATATTTTATTATGACACGGGTACTCACGATATGAACTGCGTTCAGCCGTGACTACGATCCATGCAACTGTGTCGAAATGTCGTCCCAAAATACATATCGTAAGTATAATAACAATAGTCGCTGTCAAATGTGAATACATGAGGTTGTCTTGCTAAACATAAATTACCTATAATTTGCGCTTCAGACAATTCGCTACCATAACAAAAAATAATAATTAATATAGTAACATTAAACAAATAAACGCTAATACACTCAAACCCCCCACTAGGATTCCCTGTGTCGCGGGTGGCATGGACAACACAAATTACACTCAGCGAAAACAAATAGGTACGTAAATGTTTTTTAATTGTGTTTTTTTCAACAATGACTTCCTTCAATAAAGCAACTGATAAATAAGAACTACACCATAATTTTTTTATGGTATTAAGGCAGCAAACGAGCATGCAGCACCACCTTCCACTGCCGCCCATGATAACTGTGACCGACTTAGATTTAGACTCAAATATTTTCAATACTTTGTAAATTTAGTGCAGGATTCGAACCTAAGCCCCTAGACAATGTTTAAACCTTTAAGTTATCAGATCATCCTGTCCAATACACTACACTAATTGAAGTCTAACTCCGTGCTCTCTGTCTAGATTAGTCATCACTGGCGCAGTAGGATGGAATTAACGCCGCCTTTACTTAATGGATACAAACGATTAAGTAGGTCAAAGTCGATTGGTGACTATTTAATCGATTATTTAATCGAAGAGAGTGCTTTACGCGCTGCACAAGCATGAACTTGCTCGAAGTTCATGCTTGTGCAGCGTGAAGTTGTAACCTGACTTTATAATAAAATACATAATATATAATCGAGTAGAATTAGAATCGATTATCGATTAATTAATCGATTATGTCTTTTTCTTATGATCAGATTAAAATTTTAAGTAGCACTGCAAGGGTTACTTAAAATTGTTAGTTAGCTTATGTTAATGTTAGCTTCGAAAAACTATTTTTTTATTACCAGCTAGCGGCCCGTCCCGGCTTCGCACGGGTAGACACAAATAGGAACAGATATTTAAGTTATAAGCATGCTAATTAAAACAACCATGAATCACTTAATTAAAAAAACAATAGCCTATGTTACTCAGTGATAATGTAGCTTTCTAATGAAAAAAGAATTATTAAAATCGGTCCAGTACTTTTTGAGTTTATTCGTTACATACAAAAATAAAAAAATTTCCTCTTTATAATATTATTAGTATTAGTATAGATATAAATAAATGTAACAAACGTCATACATAGACTACCAAACACATTACGCTCTATGCGTCGCGCACCGGGTAAAAAATAAGTCTCATAACTACACAAAGAGACAAGGCCTAACGCACACAAGGGCGCTTCTCCGCTCTTTTATTTATTGCGGGGTAGATTTATGAGCTCTTAGGAAGTTGAAACGAGCAATTTATTACCGATAATACTCAAATAATGTTTACTTTAGTACCGGCCGGGAGCAGTGTGCTCTGAGCTTTATCGGTTTATTAATAAGATGGTAAAAGATACCTTTATCGTTATACAAGACGGTCATGATATTGCAGTTATAGCAGTGATAGCTGGGTGGTTTAAACTTTGGATTTCCGGACGGGGGGGACACGGGTTCAAATACTACACGCTCCCCTAATATTCAAAATT
Organism: Ochlodes sylvanus; assembly: GCA_905404295.2. NCBI lineage: Eukaryota > Metazoa > Arthropoda > Insecta > Lepidoptera > Hesperiidae > Ochlodes > Ochlodes sylvanus. The sequence goes on from FR990149.1 coordinate 5,611,763, forward strand.
TATGTGCGTATTAGAATTTAATTATGACTATCTTCGGTGAAGGAAAATATAGTGAGGAAATCTGCACACCTGAGAGTTCTCCATAATGTTCTCAAAGGTGTGTGAAGTCCGCCAATCTACACTTAGCCAGCGTGGTGGACTATGGTGGTGGTACAGGTAGCACTCATATTGTGAGTGGAGACCCCTGCCCAGCATTGGGACAGGTATGGGTTGCTATAATGATTACTTAATATGATGATTATAAGTTAAGGCCATGAAAATTAATTGCAGATAAATGAAATTACTCGATTTGTGACAACCTTAAAATGTTTGAGTAATTTATGTCAAAATTAAAAATACAGTATTCGCAATAAAATTGTATTTTTTTATCGTTAAACTTAATTTATTAAAAAAATAATCACCCCTTTCTCCCATATTACCGTTGTCCGGAATACCAGGCGAGCAGAAATCACAAAACGATTCGCGCGAACCTGGCGTACGTGATTACTTCCTGTTTAGTAAACGAGGCGAAACGAGTTTCTACACTCCCGCATGGTAAATTTTAACGAAGTGGAATTACACTTGATCGATCTATTGAAGTTGGTACCGCGTAAAGTCCTCCAAATTGTTTTTCTTTAACAACTATAACCATAATTACTTAGTGGAATTTATATTTTGATTTGTGCTATATTGTTACACAATAGTACTTAGTACAATTATGTTAGTTACTGCGATATTAAATATGTTCTTTAATATTAAGGTACAGACGTGTATGTTGACATTAATCATCCAAACTGCATGACTATCATCGGGTAACTCTGAAAACTAAATGAAACTAGAATATATACTATACTATAATCTATTATGTTATAGTTTTTATAGAGTTGTAATAACGTGAAATAAATATTTCGTTCATTCATTTTTCTCTTTTGTACTTTTGACATATAAAATGAAACGAATTGAAAAATTAACAAAACGTCATAAAATTATAATAACGTTTAAACCATTTATTATCTTTTAATTAATTAATAATCTACCACAAAATCAACAGATGAAATTTACCATTGCGATAACAAATTGACTGTACTACTACAAGTACATACATATACTCGGGAAAATGCTTCTCAGTTTCAAACACAGTTCCCTTAGTCATTTGTTTTAAAATGACGAAGCCTACGTCACTGCTACGTCACACTTTATTCCGGGCTACGGGCGCTACGCGCTACGGCCACCTACGGCACTACGCTGCTACAGAACCGACAGCGCTACGAGCGCGCGGTCTAAATTGGGCTACGATTTTCACAAAATACGACTACAGTTTTATTTTTAAGACAAAAGATTTAGTACTTCACTTATTTCTAATCGCGTATCACAGCCGAGTTTCGCGAAGATGTAGGTCGTAGCAACTGTGTCTTTCTAAGGTTCTTTGTCGTACCGCTCTTGTCAGAGCGGTCGTAGTCGTCACGTAGTATCATTACTGTGGGCAGATGTTATGCGCCTCACGAGCAATCACCACTTGTCTCGGTTGGTAGTGAGTTTGGTACACTCATGTAAGTGACCGCCAACTGCCGCTGCTTTCTAAGGTACGGGGTTCGATTCTCAGAGCTGGGCATTGTAAGATGTTTATTCTCAGTTTAATTTTTTTAGCAAAGAATTTAGTATCATAATCTTGATGTCTAACTGGAGTGTGAACACGCCACCCTCACCTGTGTATGGGTGTAGGTGAGAATGTGTGTACATTTTTTTTCCACTCCGAACATTATATAGCAGAAAGGATACAAAATAAACTGTTGGAAAACATTCAATTAAAAAAATACAAATGTTCCAAATTAAATCAAAAACAGTCTACAAAAAAATATTTTCCCTCTTTCAATATTTTTCCTCTTTCAAGTTACTGGTGCAAACATTAATTGAAAAAAAATCTTTTTCCATTCCGTATATAGGTCAAATCGGGTCAACAGGTACGACACGAACAGTGGCGCAGGTGCTCTAAAATTTACCTTATTCTATTTCTAGTGTTTTAGCAGAAAAAATATAATTTTAAAACTACACACATTACAAAAGGCATACTCAAAAAATTTACAAAACATACAAAGCAAAAGTTAAGTTATTTTCTGCTCATTTATATTTTAAAAATACTGGCCATAAATTATAATACTGATTTGAATGATTAATTTAAAGTATACTGAACATATTTTTAGATCACTGAAATTTTGGTTCGTTAATGAGACCGTAATAAACTAGACTTAACTAGAACTTGACCTACAAAATGGTCTTGGAAATTGGAAATTCCATTGAAAGGAACCTGTAGAAGACAAAAACATTGCACAACCTGCATAGGCCTCCATTGAAAAGAAACTTAGAAAGGCTCGAGCCACTCTGCCTTTTGAAGCCGTCGTACTCCAAGTCACTCACGAAAAAATGTATACAGCAGTTAACACATCAAAGTGTACCAGAGTAAGCCCGGTTCAACGCAAACGCAGTGAAAACAGCATAAATAATAAATGTTTACGGAGATCAACTCACCTGAACCCGCTCCTTGTACCAACACAAAAGTCACAATCACAACCGGCTTTGTTACGTGTTTTGTACAAGAATAACTAGACAATTTTTATTCAAGAGAAGACGAAATTGTTGGATTACTCGATTGTTTTTTTTTATTGCCCTCGCAACGAGCGACCCGTGTTGCCCGCGAGAGCACCGGCGACCGACTGATCCAGTATCCAGTGTAGCTCTCTCCCGGTTTGTGCCGCAATGTTGCCACTCCCAGAACAATAATCTCCCGTTAACGGCTGACTGCGACAAATTAATTGCATACAATTTTATGGGCGGCCTATACTGATTATGATACCTATGCCGGTAAATCAGGGTTCAAGAGAGGCGATTGAGGCCACTCCCGCTGAGATAGGTCTTCTAGTAAGGATTTTAATATTATTATCTTTCTGTGAAGCCTGACTAGCTACTATACTCTTTTTGAACGTAAACGGGTACTCACGATTTTGATTAGTTTTACCGATATTTCGACCCAGTTGCATAGATCATGGTCACGGCGAGACTGCAGTGGCGGGGAGAAACGTTTACATTCAAAAATGTTTAGTGTCCGCTATGATATCAGTTTAAAATCATATACTGTCCTCTTGCTTGATCAGCTGCCAAGAGACTCATCGTATTCCGGCTAGAGGTATAAAAGACAGTACCTTCTTATCTCTTCTTTCTTGTCCGGCAACGCAATTATGATGTCTGTGGTAGAAAGTGGTCACTTACCATCAAGTGGCTCGACTGTTCCTTTGTCCATTTACATAAAAGTCATTGCTTCTTGACAGTTTGCTACAATTAATGACCCACGCCAGGAATTCTTTCATCCTAATTGAGGAGGCCTCGAGATTAAAACACAACTCTGGTTTAGTGTGATCTAGGAGCATGAGTCAACCTTTGACAGATTTTCCTTCTGTCATCTGAAGGCATCTTTCAGTATTTAGTATTCTTTCTTTAGAATTACAACTCCAGCCATGTCCCCGAAACCTTTGTGCGAATACAGTAACGAATGAACCTTTACAATCAGTGCTCTATCTCTCAGACTTATCTGTATACCTATATATCCATCTTAGTCTCGTATCAATGCTATGGCCAATTACTAAAATGAAACATATATTGAAAGCCCTCATAGCTAGGTGGCTTCAGTCGATTCTTCGTTGTTACGAGTAAGTGGCTCCAGTTGAACAAGTGCAGTCGTAATCAGTACCCGAAATAATTCAGAATTCAGAAGTGCACAAGAAATTAAATAATTTCTTGTGCACTTCTGAACTTCGGACGGCACGTCAAATAGTTGCAGTTATTATAATTTAGCAGTCGTGAAGCCATCTCGGAAGTTATTGGGCGGCATAAAAATTAAAAAATCAAAATTCCCAACGCTTGGGATAACCATTGACCGCTTCACCAATCCGCACTAGAGCAGCGTTGTGGAATATGCTGTAGGCCTCTTCGGTTATGTTAAGTCCCGTACCCTGAAGAGGTAATGTTAATGGTTTCAATCCAACCACGATTAGGTACATGATTGAAGATATTGATAGTATTTCCTCGTTGAAGCAGAATGGTAACTAGACTAGTTTTCCCGTATTTTGGGAGAAATCCCACTACGGGCAAGTACGAGTATATACAACTTGTTTAGGGATATGAATTATGAATTTTTCATCGGCTTCTGTTGTGTTGTAATAGTTCTGAATATAGTAGCCATATTAATATATCCTTTTTGTCCTAAGTCCATTGCTTTCACAAAACAATTTTATTTTTATATATTTCAATGTAATCTTTCAAGACAACAAGAAATCTACATATTAAGTTTCATTTGAATCGTATGATACTGAAAATGATACTATTTTTTGTCTCACTTTGCGTGCCGGTTTTTCAAGGAGCTTTCCTTGAAAATCCGGCATGCAAAGTGAGACATTGTAAGCAGCTTTGCTTACAAGCCAATTTGACAGCTGACCCTCGAATTTTTATTGTGCCACATACACCGACCACACAGCCAATAGACTCCTAATAACAGGCGAATGGCTTCTGTCAACACATCTGGCTTATACTAACGATATAAATTGGTGCCGTCTCATTCTTTCCCGTTGCTTAAATTAATCCATTTCTTTCCAACTTTTCGTGTGGCCTTGAATTAGCCAATCTTCGTCTTACCTCAGCTAGTTGCCAGAATGCATTCAATACGGAAAATCAAACATTAGGTGTCTATTGGCTGTGTGGTAAAGCCACATACAATTATACTTTCTCGTAATATCTCATGTTGGCCACCATCAACACATATCTATATCCTTCTCTGTCTACGTAACCGTATCCATAATTTTAATATCTTTGGCTAACATCAAACGTTCCATTATTGTAAAAGCTAGTATCTGCAGTGCAGAACAAATAACATCTATGTCAAGTTGACAGATTGACATTTCCCGCTAGATTTTATTTTATCTGCCAAAACAGAAAAATACCGCGTGTTCATCTGTTTTTATATGACACATAAAAATGCCTTGTCTTTAGATTTGTTTTGAAGTTTAAGATGCTAAAGTATATAATAGTGATGATGGGATGTAATGGGTTATCGCAATAGATTGGCTTGGCTTCAACCCATTAACGGCCCACTACTGAGCACGGGTCTCTCCTCATACCCGAGGAGACGACTTAAACAATTTGAAATTGGTTTTCTCTGATGTATTATAATAAGCGGTGAGTAATTGTTAGCTTTTATTTCGATCAGTTTACGAATAAAAAGATAACGAATAAAAAATATATCAATCACCAAAAAAATACCGGTTCACAAATGAAAAAATAAACGATGGAGAATCAAAAATTACGTGCATATGATTTTGAATTTGATAGATGTCTTAATTTAAAATCCCATCAAAACATTTTTTCGAGTGTGGGTAGGTAAAGTATTGGTTCGCTAAAGCGAAGCCAGAGCGGGTTCCTAGTAGCATTAGTACATACATACAATAGGGTATTTGACTATTTTAGAAAAATATCTCAAATTGTTCAATATAACATAATACATTATGCAGTTTGGTTAATTCTTTGTAAATATCTCTATTTTCTGTGAAAATCACCTTCAAAGTTTAAATGAACAGAAAAGCCGCGAAAACGCTAACACGCCATTTTAAATAGGTTATGACGTCACCTGCTCAAATAACCATACTAAGCTGTCAATGCTGTCATTGCGTATAGTAAGCAGTACTAGCAAGTGACGTCATTCAACCAAACTGCGTGTTTTCGATCACGTTATCAAACACGAAAAATTCATTATTTTATTATCGATTTTTAATAAAAATTCAAATAATTTTAAAATAATGTGTTGGCTTAATTGGTTTAAAAAATTATATACTATTAAGCTAACAACAGTTTGATCTATATTTTCATTGTAGTCAAATACCCTATTATAATAATAAATTCCATTACTCGTCGCGATTAGAGACACCGACCACCACTTCACTCGCTTTCTACATGAAAACGATACTCAAATTTTAACTTCAAACGTTAAGTCCCTTATTCTTTAGGAAATTATCGTAAAAATAAGATTCCGCGATTCAATTTCCATTTTTCATATTCCAACGAAAATGCGCTAACAATTTATTCTTTGCAATGGACTTGTTTCAAATATCTTCAGTCGTGATAATTCAACGGAACTTACAATACTAAAATGATAACATTCATTGCTCTTTTCAGCAACAGTTGATAAATAATCGTGGCTCAAAAGTAGTAATGGATTAGGAAATATCGGTAAGTGTGTACAATAATTTTATAGGTGTATCGGAGTGAAAGTTTTTTCTGCTTTTATGCGTGCTGAAGGCCGCACCTGGATTGAACAGCCTGCTAGAATAACCATTTTATTCTGATTTCTGATGACTACCAAATTTTAAATATTGTGTTTTGGGGAAAAATTCAAAAGCACCGTTAAGACTTACAAAGTTACACTATACTTTAATAGTAAAGACTGATGTTTGGAATCTGTAATAACTGGGACCGACGGCATTTCGTACCCTCTGAAGCACGGAAAAGCAATAAACATTTGTCACTAGCGGTCACCCATCCATCTGTTGCATCACTAAAGACAATTAGATGCCAGCCGCCGGGCTATGACCGCTTAATTATTTCTATGTGTCTACATGAACATATATTATATATTACTGTACATATGTAATATGTACAAACCTAGGTATACACACTGGCAAAAAGATAGCTACGCCATTAGCATATAAAGAAAAACAAAAGAACCTTCGTGTTAATTAAACTACAATAATATTAAGCCTAACGTTTACTCCAACCCTAATCTATCATCTGGTATTAAACACGTCATTGTGTAACTAACATTGTAGCATAGCACGAGAGGTGGTTAATTATGGTAAACTAAAATTATAATGATTCTGATTACGATTCCGTGCATCATACATTTATTAGATGGTAGAATGGTGGTAGAGCCTAGAGTTCGCCGCCGAACCTGTGGTCGGTGCTGGTACCATTTCTACCATGTAATAATTTTTTTAACAGCAATTGTGTTCCTGTTAGAACGGTGTTGATCTGGTGGTGACCATCGCCCATGGACATAAAATTTTGCAAAATTGGGATGTAACACTGCATCACATACGCGTTGGCGACCGAAAAAGTATACCTAATCATATGTAAGCTATAAAAACATACAACAGACTAAAAATACGCAACGACACGCGCAATATTTGCACATGTTGTGTATGGGCAAATATTTTCGGATTACGAAAATTATAATTGGACCAAATATTTGCGTGTAAATATTAAACAAAGCCGTTTACTTACTTCATCAACGAACAGAAAAATATTATGGTGTGTCACGAAATAATTTTCTACTTTAAGGGCAAACTTTCACGCAACTCCTAATCCATCATGGGTTTGAGTGACTTGTGGTATTTCGGAATATTAAATGTAACTTGTAACATCAGATTTATAAAATATTGTCACTAAGTTCAAGATGACAGATTTTATGAGTTATTTTCACATGTCATGTTCAAAATTGTTGTTGAAAAGCCTAGGCCATACCCATACGTCCCCAGTGTATAGTGTGTATATAAAAATTAAGGTTTTCTATTCATCCATCCTTGATCCCAAGCAAGTAATATTTTTGGCTTTTACTGGTATTAGTATCTTTCCTTGAAGCACTTTAAAAAAAATGTGCGTTTAAGCGGGTCTCTGCGTGATTTAGATTCACAATTAAAACCGATAGCTGGCACTCATCGTGGCATCGAGATTTTCTAAGAGATCAATCTATTTATTGGAGACATCCAAATGCTGTCATTAAGGGGGTAAAACGGGGGTGCAAAGTTAGTATGAAACTTTGCCGTTTTTGAGGGTATTTGAATGAAATTCAGTATAAAGGTATTTCATTGAAAGTTATGAAACATGTTTAAATTTTTCTCGCAAATCATCCCTTACGGAGGTAACCCTAAACTTAGTACGTAAGTTCTCTGATTTTATCAACTGTTATATAATAATTAAGGAATTTTTGGCGGGCGAAGCCGCGGGTATAGGCTTGTTTACCTATAAAAATATCAATGAATACCTACCCTTACACACAGACGTACAATGTATTCGACAAGATTTGGATATTCGGGCTGACATGTAATCCGGGTGAGTAACAATAATCCAGGGTCTGCCTAAAAGGTAAGGACCTGGACTAATTGACAGCCGATATTTGGGTCTGAATCCTGAATTAAGTTTTGTGAATACCTACTGTCTAGGGATAAATTCAGTCCACAGATGTTTTAGGGTACTGACAGACAGAACTAGATTAAACAACTCGGTCACTACACCTGGTGCTTGCAATAAGTGTTCGAAAACAGAGAATGATAACATTTTATTAGTTAATATTAATGTCAGTTGCAATGAATATTGTACCAGTAAATTACCGAAAACAATAAACAAATTAAAGGCAGTGTGGAGTTTATCATAGATGTTGATAATAAAATGATTAATGTAAAAGACTTGCAATTTTTTAGAGGTGACCATCTTACGGCACGTTCACATAGGACTTCCGTTTTACTGGATCCAGAATACTGGATGCTAGTAGTGTATGTAGTTGTATGAGCGTGTTCACACAGAATCCAGCATACCGGATCCAGTAAAAAATCCCACACACAACGGAAATACTGACCAGTAAAACGGACGTTCTATGTGAACGCGCCCTTAGACCTCAACGGTAGCAACACATCTTTGAACACCCAGAACTCATACCTACTGTATGATTTTAAAGTTTTATTAACGCGGATTTAACTGTAACGGGCGGTACTCACGATTTTTATTATTTATCCCTACTAACACCTACCTACCTCATACCTACTAACCAAGTAACGTTTTAATACCGTCTGCTACTGGAGTAACTCCTAGTCCCCATTTGAATCTTGTTCCAGGTCGATCAATCTTGTCATGGGCGGCAGCGGAAGAGTGGTTTTACATGCTAGTTTGCTACCTTAATACCATAAAAAAATAATCTATGGACACGACTTTTTATACACTAAAATATTATCATAAATGCAGATAAAACAATAGAATATCGTAGATAATCATTTCCCAACATCACATTTCTCAAACACTTTTTACCCTCGGAATTCTCGTAAATCAGGATGGGATAATACTCACGTTAATGTCGCCATGAGACAGGATTTTGTTGGTATTTCCCAAAGTAATGGACCTGAACACGATTCGTACATCAATCAACCTTTGGAAGTCTGATTCATAATAGATGAAATATAAACATGAAAGAAGGAATGAACACATAGATGAATGAGTTGAAAATGAAATTGAAATCTTAATCCTCAAAAACAACAACACATTTTTATTTATTTTACTACCTAACCTACATTTACTACCTAACCTATACCTATAATAATTAACTGGACAATGGCTTCAAGCCCTTTATGGTCCACTATTAAGCACGGGTATCTCCTCATCATTGGGGAGGCCTAGAGCACACTCCACTACGCTGCTTTAGTGCGGATTGCTGGAGGGGTTAGTGGCCAACCCAGGTATCGGAAGTTTTATTGGCGCCCGAAGTCCTCCGACTTAACGACTGCTTATCTAATGATAACAAGTGGGACCGACGGCTTTACGTGCCCTCCGGAGCACGGACACGCTCAACAAATTTTTGCCTCTAGCAGTAGCCCATCCAACTACCGACCGCGCCCGCTGTTGCTTAACTCTATGGCGCTTCACTTCTGGACTAACTATTATCACTAACAGTCCCTGCCTCAGTCCTCATATCTACTAACAAACTGACTCACTAACGCTAACACACTTGTTAACTGGACTAATATCATAGTTTCATAGTCCTGATTTGAGTAGTTCTGTCTGTGTCGGTTACAGTTCACAGTTGTCGTGGGCGGCAGCGGCATAAGCTCTTAATATACATATGTCCATAATCTCTTAATTATAGTACCTAAATGAATGATTGAGTTATGCAAGCGTGCTATTCTCTTTCTATTTATACTCGTTATCACAAGGCAGCGTTAGAAAAAGCAAATGTAGCCAAACATTAACTTATAAAAAAAATGCAAAGAAAATGTATAAACATTTTTAATATTGTTTTTAAAATTGACGTCCATAATACATAAGCATTGCCGTCACCCTACCGTTTCAATGGTTCTTTTATTATCTCTCCTACGAGTTATGACGTGCTCCTATTAATCCGCGACGAATATGGTACCATGGTACCAAGAGTTCAAATTAATGTTCCATGAGCTGTTGTATTTTCTCTTTCTTTCCTCTTCTATCTTTCTTGGCAGCAACGCATCGGTGATGCGTTTTGTGTTGCTGGAGTCCGTAGGCGATGGTGACCACTAACTATCAGATGGCTCGTCTCGACGTGTTTATAATGCGAAGTGATTTAATATAATATAGAAATAAATTTAATTGGAATGTCTGTTTATAATATTAAAATAACCTTTTTACTAGATGGATGTATACACAGTGCATATCCGATTTTTTTTACAATTTTTGTCTGTTTGTTTATTTGAGCTAATCTCTGGAACCGCTGGACCGATTTTGACGGGACTTTCACTGGGAGATAGCTGATGTAAAGGAGTAACTTAGGCTACTTTTATTTTAGAAACTTAATAAAAACGAATATGTCAGTCTAAATATTGATGTTTTGCTTTGCTTACGTACATAAGCCGCCATTTAGCCGTAAAAGGTATTGCTCTAAGAACCCCGACCTTGGAACACGCAAGCGGATAATACTTCCTATCTCATTTTCCCACGTTTAATGTGTCTGTCTCTTTTTACCGTCGCTTTTTCACGTCATTTCCGTTTCATCGATTTTATGCTAAAGAAGTTTTAACTTCAAAAAGCATTGTAAGTGAAATAAAAGCTTGTAAAAAGATACAACACTAGGTACATCACGCAAAGATATTAATAAAACAAATGAATTTCGACCGGTTGGCTAAATCCATGAATACTGTACAAGAAGCTTAGCCAAGATATTCCGTGTTTCGGCCGAGTGGAGTTCTCTGATGAATCTTTTGTGAGGGCCGTTGTTAAAATTCAAACGGCTGGCGATAATGACGACGGACGATTGCAGGGCTGTGGCGCACCAGTGGGTTTAAGAGGTAATATACTAGAATACGGAAGACATACGGCTGCCTGTGCGGAAACATCTGACGGGTGGAAGGAGAGAGTCTATATTATATCTGTCTCTCTCTTCTAACGTCTATAAATCACAACAAGGAACCGGCGAATTGCACATGTGTGAAGGGAGAAAGATAGAAAAGGCAACGCAAGCTTCCCTCCCTTTCTAACCGAGGAACAGTTGGAAGCCTGGCTTCCCTTCACGGGATGTTCACAGGATGCCAGAATCTCCTCATATGCGTCGGATGCCGAGGAGGTTAGTGGGTACGAATCCCATACAACTCGCAACGGGTGTGTTCGAGTATCTTTCGAAGATACAAAAGGTAAACAGGGGCAGTGGCACAAAATACAGAGACCACAGTATGTAAGTAACTCTTTTTTATGCTATATGACATGTGTATGTTTACGCTAGGTCAGCTCATATCATACTCATACGATACTCATATCTACCTTCTATGATTTCTGTGATTTGAGGATGTACATACAGAAGGCTATATCAATTAACTCTGCAATATTCTAATAGATGGCGCTGAAACTATATGTTTAGTAATCTAGTTTTATACATCGTCGTTGCATAGGTATTTTTGTTTCAAAATAAATACAAAAATAACTAACTCATATATTCATGACTTTAAATTAAATAGCCGTTATAGAAATATATCTATCATTAATTTTGAATAATATAACTATAACACTTTTAAGCATAATTTTTTCTTGCAATTTTAATTTTATCTCCCTACTTATTCACGCAACGCGCGCTGTGAAATTCGAGAAATTTTATAATTATGATAATTATTATTATGCAATATTAAAAGTGATGACTCTACTTAAGTCTTCTCGTCCTTTTAACCCGCAACAGCCTTCCAAAGCAAAATATGGAGAAACTTCAAGAACGAGACGTGACAACCCTAAAGTTAACTTAGTGTGCTATAATAAAATATTTCATAAACTTTGCCGTTATTTTATTCATAAAGGCTGCGGTCTGCTCTGGCAGTTTTACAGTTTAAAATGTTGTAGCAAGAGCTGATTTGTTAGATAATATATTATTAGTAAATTGTTAACTACTTGAAATTTTAGGTAGTACAAATTTTTAAAGTAAAACTTCTTTACGCACGCTTGACTTGGAGAGTAATCTGGTGAATACGTTACGAAAAGTGTGATCGTACGAGGCGAACGGAAGTTCAGAGGGAGATATAAGTTAGTGAAGATGGAAAGAGAAAGAGATACGTTTCGTAAGTATATTACTGTAAGGGCAAGAACGAGTGGTGCGAGCAGACATTTTCATTTTGTCGTTATATTGCTGCCTGAAAAATATTTTTATGATTAAATAATAGCTCTACACTGGCGAGTGAATGGAGAAGCTATATCTCAACATAATTTTATTTTTAATATATTTATTTGGTTAATATTTGACTCTTGTAATAATTTACTGTAGCAGTTCGGTGGAACTTTCAGTGCTTCTTTTATTTATGTAAGCGGCTTTCACATGTATGCGAATGTATTTTAGTAGAACATACTATTTGGACATACTGACTTAGAAAGTATATATGAGAAAATATTTCATTATAATTAATAAAATAAAAATGAAGAAAATAGCCTAATAAATAATCATTAATATTATACATATATGAACAACGCCATCTATCAGTATTTTTTGGTTTTATATTGAATTACCATACATAATATTTATAGCAGCGTTAATAACACACTCCCAATCTAATAATGTACAGAAACATAATTCAATATTTATGGAATATAAAAAATAACTCTTGTAGTTAGAGCACAAGATAATAATTGTACATTGACTAAGGGTTAACGCACACCTGTCAATTCGAAAACGAATCTTCCGCCTCGCTCGTGTTATGATTGTCTTCTTTGAATGGAACTTCAAATAAATGAATACACATTTATCAGCACAATAACGGCATCCTCTCGCCTCGGCACACGCTCGCACCTCGAGTCGGGCCAAGTTTCAGTCTATCCGATTTATTATGTGTTCGCCAAGTACCTATTCGACTTCAACTGCATAAATCGTGGACGGAGAAGAATATAGACGAATGGATGTTAAATGCTAATTGTCCTCTTTTTCATGTAGCTATCTCTTTCTGTCTCATACATTCCGTAATTATCTTTCACACCTGTAGTTACAGTAACAGCGGAGCGAAACTAAAAGTGCAAAACTTGCGTAGTATGAACGTAACGTAGCCGGAGAAGTGTATAATCTAATCCTAATCGATGGGTTCTATCGCACTCACCCAAGAAAAGGAACAATTTACACCAATGACACGAAAAAAACGAGAAAAAATGTTGCGTGCTGATTTTTTCAGAGAAAGCACAGTTTAGAAAGCTAGTTGACAGGTAAAATTTTCGTGTGTCACATACAATCATTTCTCACCTTATCGTTCTATCTCATATTAGCCACGCTCATCAGATGTCTATATTGTTCTCTGTCTACGGCATGAATTGCATTTTAGAAAAATTAAGACCAGAGGATATGGAACTACAAAAAAGAATTTAATATTACCACTAAACGTTATTAAGAATTTTAAAGTACAATTCTATTTACAATGATAACCTGTGGCACATGACGCACATCCGGTTTTGTTTGCATAATTTACTACATTGTCGGCGGAAGTGCCAACCACCAAGTCATTCGCTTCGCTGCCGCGTTGACTGAACTCCGAGTCAAGCCACGCCATAATCGCCATTTTGAACGCTCTCTCTGTTGTCGTTTGACTCGTTGTCTATAATTTGGAATAGATCAACTTTATGGGCAAGGTCCGTAGATAATTTTTGCTCTTTGGACGAACAATTTGTGTACTCTCTGATTCAAGTTTCAAGAAATCCAAGAAGAAACTGTCAAAACAATGCGTTTAAAAGTTAATTTGTTGTATTTTTCAGGATTTTTTGGTGCCATAATTATGTGGAAAGGAAACTAATTTCTTAAGAAACTGACATGGATTCCTGGGCGAATTTGTGTCGCTGCTGTCTATCCCCTGAAGCGGGAGTGTCATTGTATGATGAAAAGCAAAATGTAAAAGAAAAATTCTGCGAAATAACTACTATTAAGGTAACACAGTAACAAATTGAAATTATTTATTTGAAAATTCATTCATTGTTTCGGTTACTAAAAAACTTTTATGTTCAGGAATGTTCATTAACATAACCTCAATTGAAGAATGTAATAGCGATGTTAACATTAAAATGAAATTAGGTTCAATCCTCATGTAAGTACTTAATTAGTAATTATAATTACTCGTGTACTTAATTAGTATTAATAATTTTATTGTGGTACTAAAATGTAAAATCTTTTTGTCCAATAAGTAGTGTCAACTGTCAACATTCTAAAACAAACTATTGACCCAATCTTTTATTAAAATCTAAATCACCAATTGAGTTACATGACAGGGTGTATTTAACGATGAAATTGAAAAATGTTTGTCATGTTAGGTTTTACTTTTAAAATCAAAGCTTTCACTCATCCGAATTTGAACAAACCTTAACATAAACAATCTTATTGTGATTGTTAATACAAAAAAGACAGCACAATGTTTATTAGGATCTGCTTGTACCTTATCATTATCATTTTGATATTGCAATTAAATATGAATTAATCATTATTCTCTAACATAATGTTGCTATACATATTTATTGTAATAGTTATGTTCATAGTAATTCAGTTTACTTGAATGAAGTCAACGTGAATATACTTAGTATTAGCAATAATTCTACATAGAAATTATATATCTGTGTAAAAGATAAATATTTAACTATTTATAGTATTGTATGATGGTATAGTTTGTAAAAGGCCAACTTTGAATAAATTGAATTTGTTTAGTTTGAGTTCCAATGTCACAAAAAATATTTTTTGCTTTTTTAGGTCTCGAAGTTTGTCTTGTTCTTTTATTCACGTTATATTACACATGAAATATATTCACATATCCACATGAAATACATACATGATATAAATTATTTTCTATTTGATATTGAAATATTGTACTTACTTAGGATATTCCATAAGTTTTATAGGGATTTTTCTATATTTATTCTATACTAGCTAGCCCGGCAAACTTCGTACCGCCTAACAGTCGATTCTTAATTTTTTAATACTTATTCTGCTATTCGGGACACCTTCCCGGAACCCCTCCACTAACTTTTAAACTTTATGGTAGGGTATTAAAGTTCAAATTGACTTTTAAGTATCAAATCTTTTGTATGGGAATATAGAAAAGTGTTGTTTTTAGAATTTTACAGGCAATTTTTTAAATTTTTCTCTCCATAATAACCATCTTCGTACTTTAAGGAATATTATAAAAAAAGAATTAGCGAAATCGGTTCAGCTGTTCTCGAGATTTGCGCTTACCAAAAAAATCAGCGATTCATTTTTATATAATGGATAGATTATGCCAAATCATCAAGAATCAAAATACAGAAATACTGATGAAAATCCGTTTTTCTTGACCTATTTATATAGTAGAATACTGTATATATTATTCTGCTGCATTATTCTTTTATAAATTCTTCAAACATATTTTTTTATAATTCCAGCCAATTGAAGATGATGGATTGCCACAAAAGTTATGTTCGGAGTGTTCTCAAATATTAAATTCAGCGTACCAATTCAGAGTACAATGCATGAAGATGGATAAAGAACTTAAACTTCAATTAGTAGCTATAACAAAACAAGCTAAAAACGAATTTACATGTAACTTGCCCGAAGTCAGTGAGAAAGGCAAGGAGTTAACAGATGATGACCTAGCCATAGAATCAATGAAACAAATTGAAGCAATGATTAAAACTGAACCCAGTGACAGTGACGATGATTGCTATTACGTACTTGTAATTGATGATCCAAAAGATAAAGAAAAAGAAATAGAGGATGAACATAATGTACATAAAATTAAAAAAGAATATGAAGTTCCTGTTGATAAACACCTTCCTGAACAAAAACAGGAGACTCCAATGTTTGAAAATAGCATTGATTCTTTCTTAGTTTCTAATCCCAGAGTACCACTCAGTGTACCTGCAACCATACTTGAGAACGAAGAAGAATACCATGAAAATAATGAGCAAACGGAAATGAACATTGATGATGTAGTCGAAGACACAACTCAAGATCAAATTTTAGCTGAAATTGATGAATCTCAGCTTGATGATAATCAGCAGCTTGTGCATCTTGGTGATGATATAATTGTTAAAGATATATCAAGCTCCAAAAATATTATAAAAATACTAACTACTTCAGGTGCAGAACGGACTATACTGCTTGATAGCAATGAAAGCATTAAATACCTTACAGATTCACAATTAGATACTATGGAGGATGAGGATTCTAACACCCAGGAAGAATTCATATTTTATGACGCTGATGATACATCCCAGTTTCAAATATTGAAGTGTGATGGCTCAGAACTAGTTATTGAATATGCTGATGACAGTCAAATTACATCATCAGAGTTGTTAAAACAAGATGATGGGTCATACTTGTGTGGGTGTGGTGAAAAATTTGATGACTTAGAGCTGTATGAAACGCACAAGAGTAAACATAATCCAGGTGGAGAACATTTGTGCAACCTCTGTGGTAAGGGATTCGAAACTTCTGAGATTTTAACTGGACACATGCTGCTACACACAGTGACTGGAACATTTGTCACTTGCCCATTCTGCAATCAGCTTATTAGAAGAAATGCTCTTACACAACACATAAAATATGGCCACAATAATAAACCTCGTTGCAACTTATGCTTGAAGACTTTTGCAAATCAGAACAACTTAAAGAGACATATGATGATTCACACAGGAATCAGGGAGTTTCAATGTGATATCTGTTTGAAGAGATTCCACCAAAAAATTACTATGCAAACACACAGACTCACGCATATTAACCCGTTCTCCTGTAGTCAATGCGATAAGACATTCGAGAATAAAAGTGAATTAGTAGAACATAGGCAGTCAGATCAGTGCAGCAAAACTAAAGTGAAAGAAGAACTAATTAAAACCGTGAAGCAGGAAATAACTACCGATACCGGAAAGCTCTTGGGCTATGCATGCTCTCTGTGCAAGAGAATGTTCTCTGTGGAAACAGCTTTAGAACAACATATTGAAAGTTCACACATGATTGAAACAGTTGAACTACAGAACCCAGAAAAGAATGGCCGTGGAAAACATATGAAGAGGTTTGAGTGTAGCATTTGTGGGAAAAGTTGTGCAAGTCAAGCAATGCTTATTATGCATGAGAGGGTCCACACTAATGAAAGACCGTATCCCTGCCAGCTGTGTGCATTACGATTTAAAACTAAGACTCATTTACGTACACACCAACTTACTCATACGAGGGAAAAGAAATTTGGTTGTTCAGTATGCATGAAGTTCTTTGCTTTAAAAGGTAACCTGGTTGTGCACTTAAGAACACATACTGGTGAGCGGCCGTATGTGTGTTCTATTTGTGGAGAGGCCTTTATTGATTCTAAATATCTTAAAAAGCACAAGTTGAAAAAGCATTCAATAGACAATGTCCCTTGGAACAAGTATGTTTAGTTAGCAGCCAATTTAACATAAGTGCTCAAACTATAGTTAGTGCCAAGATACCATGCTAGCCCATATTGGGTGCTCATACCTCATGTTCGATGTCAAAAATGGTACTATAGGATCCAAAATCGAAATATAGGTAGTATTATCTATGATCCATTTGGTAGTTGGCTGTATCTTCTGACCAAACCACATTTTATAACAGATAGGCATTTGTTTATTATACTTTGGTTATCGGTGATATTTTAAATTATGTCTATTCACCAGTAAGTCAAAGAATAAAGTTAATTTGGAGTTGAGCAAATAGTATGATCGTCCTCAGTAGTTGGACAATAGTGGTTGAAGCGAAGCGGTGATTGTTTTTTAAATAATTCATTTTATCCTGTATCGTGTTTAGTATTTGTGATGTATGTATATAAGTTTTAACACATCAAGGGACATAAAATATTTAATTTTGCTTTTTGTTTGACACATATTTACAGGTGATTCGGATAACTGAATTTCAGTGTAACTTCGATCTTGTTTAGGGGGTCCATATTTCTGTTTAATTAACTTTAACGTAATCTAACCCACCTTATCTTCTATAGGTATTCAAATGTTATTCTTGGGCCCAAAAAATATATTCGTAATTACCCTGAAATTGAAAGTTGCCTGGAAACTACATCCTAAATAAATCAGTGGAAAATTAAATATGTATGGTATTGAATCTGAGTTATTTTCATCACTGTACTGTCTATACATCGAAGAAAAATATTTTGCATATTGTATAAGTGTAGATTTAGGCATTATAATGCATGGGTACATGAAATGTTCATGTTATAATTTTGTAACAAGCAAAGTAAACAGTAGATTTTTTGTTGTAACTTAAATATGATTTTCGTTACATGTCAGTTTGTAAATATCAGCAAATAGTTTGTACCTGACAACTAATTAATGCATAAAATAAAATAAAGTCTGTAATGTTGTCCTTTTATTTCTGCCCATGTAGCTGCTTAAAACTAAAATAATAATATATTGTAACTGCTTTTTGTATGTAACGGTTATAAGCTAGCCAGTGGAATAAAAATATACCACAGTACATGAATACACTTGAAATTAAAATGTGGTGTTACCTCCAAGGGACCGCTAGATGGGTGCCTATGTTACTGTCTAGAGTCGACCACAGAAACAGTTTCTAGACTTAGTACCCGAGGATTTGACGGAACTGATGAATCCGTGGTATATCAAAGCTTGGAACAACTTATTTCACAGCATTTGCATATGGCAGTGATGACCACCATCCATCAAGTAGCCTGCCGCCAATGGCTTCTCATATGAAATTATCGTTAGTAAACTGTCACGTATTATTTTCTATACTCGCCGGAATAAAAGTTTCTTACACTGTCCTGGCAGATATAAACTTATTTTTATAGAACAACAGGTCTGCAAATAAAATTAACGATAACTTTATCTTACGCATAAGTGAAATCGTTTGATATTTAAGTAAAAGTATTTCTTTTAACTTTTGTTGACCATTATGCACTGCAATTTCCGTATATTATAAAGTACTCTGTGCACTGCAATAATCTCAAAATACTACGAAACGATATTGGTACTGCTACTAGACCCTAGATGTCGTTAATTAACTTTTAATTTGTTCTAGTACTGCTATTAGATAACAGATGGCGCTATGTACCAATTTACTGATGTTGCATTCGCTATCATTTTCAGATCTTCCTTCCCATACATTTTTTATAATTTTTAGTGATTGCTTGATTTGTTGGATTATTAAAATGACATTTTAACCTCAGATAAAATAGGAACTTTTTGTAGACATCGTAATTTTTTTTATAGTTACACATTAGTACTTAGTAGCTCAGTAGTCAGTAAGTAGTTCAGTACTATGGAATATGGACATCGTCGTACCTCATACCTTCTGAGTTTCTGTACCGTTCGTTGGGCCACGGTGATACTATAACCGTGGTTGGGCGCTCGAACAAATGGCTTAAGTATGGTATGTATGTATGAAGTTGTTAACTGGACGTAAAATTCATAATTAATTTATTTCTTCTATGGTGAAAATTCATTTAAATTGTGTTTAGGGTTTTTTGATGCTGTTATAAACAAAATTGATAAAAAAAACCGTAAGTATCAATTGGTAAGAACGTCAAATTATTTGCTTAAGAATAAGACTAATATTTTAATTCAACATTCAATATTTTTGATTATGGTAACTATGGCCTTCTCCCATGCTACTCATGCTTGCCGCCGAGCCCAGCTGTGATACTGGAACTGCCGAAACTGTATAAACCGCTACCTTCACGTGAATAAAACACCACCCCTGCGTTATACATTCCTAGTACTCGCACAGTCCGTGACGCGAATGTGACGGGGCAAATTGTGCCGCGCGGCGTTTTACTTCTTACTTAAAAAATAGTTCGTAAAACTTTGTCGTAAGATATAGTTTAGAATGGCCGCGAATGCTGTTTTCGTATTGCGGCGATCCGATCGCCCCGTTCGGCTACGGAGCGTCGAGCTGCCAGTACAGAATTACAGATGATGTTCAATGCTGTTTTTGCCGGTACCGGGATCAACGCTTTGCGCTTATGTGTGCCTAGTACTTCCAAAAAGCATGACGCAAATGTGACGGGGTAAAATGGAACAGTGCTTTCTATTCTGTACCATTATCGGCCCAGTTGCGTTGATATTATGGTATAAATTGGAGTAAGAAAAACTGGTGGTGTTTAGGGAACTTTACGAACTGATGTTGCCGGTGTGACTATTTCTTACTAACTCACATAACTCTTTGGATCTATATGCGCCTAGTACTTCCAAACACTGATTGATGCGAATTTGATACGTCAAATTTGAATGTCAAATTACGTCTAAAAAAATATTGTTTAAATTGAGTTACGCTCAATTTAAACAATATTTTTTTAGACGTAATTTGACATTCAAATTTTTTATCTGTTTCTAGTAATTCACGGAAATATTAATTAAATAGTAATTATTAATTAAATAAGTAAAAACTGTCGAATTGAGTTTGAAATTACCAATGGCAAATAATACGGTACCGCCGACTGCGAACTTGTGAATGACTTGTATGAGCGATAAGTGTTATCAAACACTGATAAGAATAATATACGATTAGTTCAGGAAACTTTATCTGTGGAAAGTTTTATCACCCACTTCTTGCCATCTCAATAAGATTTTTAACAAAAGGATAAATCAAAAGTTTACAAATCATTCAGATATAGTGATATAAAATTTCTTACTTACAAATAATTCTAAAGTATTCATTCATTCGTCCATCAAGTCTTTATGACCACTGCATGGTATAGGCCTCCTAACTTGCGCCAATCTGACCGGTCCTGACCTTCTGAACCGGCGGATGCCTGGTCAAGTGCCCTATGCTTTTTCAATTCCAAATCAATGAGGTTCAATTTACCCTCAAATTCCTAATCAAACCTAATACATAATATCTATAACTATCTCTATACCACAGTTTCCCTACGGCTCAACAATAACTTTTTATTTAACTTTAAAACCCTGTGTTAAAACCTAACCACAGCACCAAACAGCCAAACGCTCATTACGCTGCGCCCATACGCCGCACGCTGCAGTGAGCGGCGCCGCATATACTTAATATCCCATCACTACCGCCTATATACGTCAGGTACATACCGCGCGGTACGATGTATATACGTTACGGTATATGTGTGCGGTAGCGAGCGCGGGACGCTGCGATGTCGGCGGCCGCGCCTCCGTGAATCATTGGGTAATGTAGCGAGATGGATGTAGTGCGGTTGATACTTGGATTAAATTATAAGTGTTTTTTTTACGTCAATAGCTGGCAAATGTGCAGAAGGTTTGCACATTTGTTACAGTTGTGTCATTTGCTTGCACTATGTTAGTGGTCATCGTCGTCCTCGGACATGATAATAATTGGATATTATGATGATAAAAATGATGCGTTGTCGGCCTAGAATATAAATAAATAAATAAACACTGACACAAACTAGGAGTGTCTGTGTCGCGGGTGCATAGACAACACAAATAACAAATCACTAACACCACGAGCACGACCCAAAAACTCTCTCTCTCTCACACATATATGTCTGCCTCGGCCGGAAATTGAACCCGAGACCCTAGCTTCGCAGGCAGGGTCACTTACCAACTACGGGGTTCGGGATTAAACTGGACTGAACAAAATCCAGCGACCTTCGAAAAAGGGAACGGGTGCCGTCACCTCGCCCGATGTTCAGCTGGTTGCACTTGCACCGCAAGCAGAGGAGGTCGTCGGCATGGAAACATAGTTGGATAGAGCCCCTTATACCCCAAAAAGTATAAGAACACAACAATTTAAATAATTATGCCTAATCAGCTTCGATTAACAATACTAATAAAATTTATAATGTTGATCGAAGCTAATCAGGATAGATAAAACTTACGTAATTATTCCAATTTCTTTGAATCTTTTTTATATTGAAACGAGACCATATTTGACACATTTTTATCATTAAATAAATTGAATATTGAAAGTACCAAGACGCCATAACCGGAGTAGGGGCCGGGAGCGGCGGACGGCGAGTGGCGCTTGGCGCTTTGTTCCCGGCGCGCGGCGCGCAGGGCTGTCGCTTTATTAATCATACCCTATTATTTATTTTTTACATACATATTTCATTCAATCGCGTGCGGCTAGGTGTGGGTGGGTATGCCGTAGTTCTGTATTTTTTTGATTACCTAAAGGCTTTTTGCTGTACCTACTGGCGGTACACACATGGCCACCGTGCTATGTATCGTGTGTAATACTTTATTGTGTGTAAATTACTTACTTAATTATGTAATTACTTATTAGCTTAATTATGTGTACTTAGCTTATGTTGTAGTTTTTTGTGGTCAGTATCGTCCATGAATATCAGCAACTTCTTATATAAAAATATTTAATATAAAAAAAAAAATACATGTAACTATTTTTGAAATAAAAGTGAACATAATTCTGAACGTGTCATCTGAATATTAAGTTAATATTTTCTGAACGCACTTAAATTTTTAGTACTTGTTTGTGGCCACCAGTGGCGCTGTATTAACTTTTGACTTCTATCTGTCACTCCGCGTCCATAACCAATTGCCTTGTAATAGCTGCTTGTTAATATATACTCGTCCAGAGAATAAACCATTTCTAGTTCCCATATCAGTGTATCATTCGTTTCCATCAGTAACATTGACGAATATTACTGATATTCCAAATTAATTAATTCATTCATTCCAAAATCATTTTGTCATGTTCGACTGACTGACCGAACGAACGAACATTGGTGGGGACGCCGTGACGTATTCTGTAAAACTTGTAAAAGACGGAATTTATGTTGTAAGTATTACGCAGAAAACACCAGGTTGTCATAGCCCTAGAGGAGCGGACCGCCAACCCGAGCCCGCCAAGCGCCAACAATAACGCGTCGCTCCGCACCTAATTCACCCGCCACGCCACCGTTGCTGCCCTGGTACTCTTTACTGCTGCGCCCTTTCTTGATTTTTCTGTTATTTGTTTTTTGGCGAAAAAATGAATATGTTTTATGTTGCCAGGCACAATCACCGGCTGCACCAACGCATTGCCCACCAAACGGTAGTAAGAGACCCGCATAGCAACCCAAACATTGCTCGGTCGCCTTTAAAGGAGTAGTATCAGCTAGCCAGGCAGGTAGCAGGTACCATCGGGATTAAACTAGGTGGTAAAGAACCCAGTGGCCTCTTATTGGATCGACCTGACGTCACAGCAATGGCCAATGGCTGATCAACAGTTTGAAGCAAATTACTTCACGATAGAATCAACAGGTGTTCTGGCACAGATTAAGTAATATACTTCTGGTTAGTGGTGTCTGGCGATACTAAGTACACGCAAATCAAATTTTTATACCCAAGGAAGGATACTACGGAAACTCTGTACAGAGTATTTAGGTTCAGGAACATTTAATTATGGTTTCCTGCAAGTGGAATTCATATTTAAACAAAATAAAAATACATAAAATCAAAGGAACCTGGTGCAAAGATTAAATAGTACAAATGGTGCAAAGCAATGCAAATGGTGATAGGTAAATGGTGCAAAGATTATACACAACTATGAATATTGGGCTCCTGAAGTAGGGTGCTACTAATTCGTACTCAGGAAGTACTAATACGCAAATGACCAACGTGGTCGAATATATTCTATCCTGTATTGTATCCTACACATTGGTGGGTGACCTGAGCATATTATCTGCTTTTTTATTCAGTAATTAAAAAAATGTCAGGGACTCTAATAACTTTGACGTGTGTAACCTCTTCTAACCCCTTACAATTTTCACCGATATATAGATTTTCTTCCTGCGGCTGCGGTCCTGTACCTATACCTGCCTAAAGCAAGTTTGAAATCCTAGAATTATTATTGATCTTTTGAGGAGTTTCCGAATTTGATACAATTAAAGTCAAATTGCGATCTCATAATTATTTCGTAAATAAAACAATAAAAACTCATCCGAGTCTCGTCATTTCGTTCGAACTCATCAAACACACCAAAAACCCCACCTTCGTCCGTAATGACTTTGACACCGACAAAAATGTGAAGAGGTACTAGGGTCGCAGCGACAAAAAGAGTCGAGTTGCGCTATAACGGGAGCGTTGCATAAAAACGTGCCTAGTGGCGAGATGAAATATATCTGCGCTCGGCTCGACTTCAGATAAGCCGGGGAGGGGTCGGGCAGTAAAGTAGGTGCCAACAGAGATGGGCTGTTATTATAATAGTTATATCGATATCGATATATGAATATATTATTAAAGCTTACTAATAAATTTTACTGTCGCAATTGATGTTGTTAATCTTGCAATTCTTCTTCTTTCGTAGGTAAGTGTTCTTCAAATTAGCTTTTCCAATGTAAAATAGAAATATTAGACATCCAGTCTACATAGCTATGGCTTTTTTAGGGGTGCATCAGATATTTATGCCGATTGTAAGGCGTGATTTTAAACTGAAGTTACTTTTTTATTTCTCAACCGATGAAAATAAAACAAACACTCAATGTTAAGTGAAGCTTACACACAATATATTAGTGAAAATGCAAATAAATCGGTTAAGCCGTTTCTGAGATTAGCGCGTACAAAACCACAGACAAAAACTCTAACAATCATTGTTCTAGCAATTGCTATTGCGTTAATAAAGACAGCAAAAGATTTTCTCATATAAATATCTTCTATGTACAGACAGCGACCAGTTACAGATTTATCATTACTATAGATATAGATTTAAATTCACCGTACATATGAATTAATTGCAAAAGTATCGATACTAATCTGGAAATACCGACACGGGTACATGTCTACAACATTACGAGTCGGCGTGTCGAGTGTCGGCGGCGCGCCTCGCAGCGGCGACGGGACGCATTAGCGCGCTACTGCTGCTACTTGATTGTATCATTGAGCTATGCTGTCTATATGTATGTGTATGTAATGTACGTTCACGTCGTGGCGACGCGACTCGATGTCGAAGTCGACCGACAATCGAACTCGCTCGGATATTTGTTGCGGAGTACTAGGCAAGCAGCAACTGAGACATACTGACTGACAACATCACTTTTGACGAACTGCTTGCTTGTGAAGAGCCTCTGGCTAACGTTTTAATGTTATCGTATTCATTACCCAACATGAGATTAAATTTTGTCTCTTTTCAGCTCATTGTAAAAAGTCAAACTACACGGACACACATTATTATTTATTTGTATCTCGGATTTTTTCGCGACTATTATGCATTAATAGAATCTTTCGTTACACGTCGGTTTATAAGAGTTCTATGAATTAAAAATATAATTTACATACCACATAATTATGAAATATATACCTCAAAAATGTAATAGACTGTGACTGCGGTTCCATATATTTTTTTATACAATTACTATTCTGTAGGGAAATATCATTTTTTCGAAGTTAAAATTTGCAAAATATATATAAGGTATTTCTTTGTTGAAATTACAAATATGTATGGACTTATTAAAGATCCTAATATCCCGGTCTTAGAGTATAAGATCCCGGTACATGGACAGCGGAGTGAAGATGAAAGGTCAATTCTATGCTATCCTATCAATTCTTGTCAATCCTAGCCACAAACAATCTTCTTTTTAGTATCGTTTTTGATTTGTGTGTAAACATAAATATGTAAATAAAACTATAAAAGTAAATTATGTGTAACTGTGTTAGTTAAGTGTAGTATAACATTAATTCATTCAACTTAATTTTTAACATTTACGATATATATGTAAATACATGTATGCATTTTATCCATATATATATATATATATAATTCTATAATATATATTTATTCATATATACTTTTACATATATTATATTTATACCACTATATAAATAGTTTAGAGCTACATATATCATGTTCATACATATATACATATATTCCAGACATTACATTACACGCAGGGAAGAGGGGACTTTCCAAACACAAGTATTTTATTACTTAAATGGGAAGATCCCACAACTATATAAATTACATTATGTTCTGGATGAATAAATGATTTTTGATTTTTGATTTTTTTGATCGTCGGCTTCTTATTACTTACTTCTCTTACTTACGGTACCTACTTCCATCAATGCATCAAGACTCGATGTGTTAGAAGTTTAGAACCGCATTGCAATTAAAGGACATCCGCATTACCAACTAATTACTTGCGTGCCGTCTCACGTACAGTTTAATGATGAAGGCGAAGGCGAAGGACTGGTAATGGTGGATCAATGACATTATAAGTAAAAAGATATATCATTGTGGTGGATGAAACTCTTTGACAGAAATACAAATATCACACGTAAAATATATTTTACTGCTTCTAAGAAGACTATAAAACTCTATCATCCTACACGAATACTATCGATTTATTAGCACGGATGATAACAGAATTATCATAACGTAACGATATCAATCGAAGCCGGCAAAATGATTGAAATTGAAATTGATGATTCCTCGAAATGTCCTCAAGAGTCCGTTAGCTTCAATAGCGACCCATTATTATTATATATAGATAACGGGTCTTTCTTCATACATACGCATTATATTATTCCGCCACATGGCTTCAATGCGGGTTGGAGCGTGGTCAACTCAAGTACATCGTAATGTTTTACGCCGTTTGAAGGCATCCGATGCTACTGCTATCTAACCAATTCAATTGTCGGGAGTTACCCGAAGACCTCCGATATCGGGCATGGCGAATACTATAATAACCGAGGTGCTCGATGGCATAATCCAATCCATCATACAACGAAGCACGGAATCGGATCAAGTTTTACCACGATCGGTCACCCATCCAAGTACCAAATACCGACCGCGCGTCGCAAATCGACGCAAAATTCTTCTTCTATCCGTTTGTTTATCCATGGACAAGATAATATTATTTAACTTTCCAATTTTCGGATTCGTCAAATCAAATGATCTGAAATCATTCATGGCTTACATGTTCATCAACTTCACAGTACAACATGAATTTAAGAAGTTTTTCTGGTAAATAATACGCCTACCGATTTGATTATTAACTACAATTTAAAAACGTGCTTATTGCACAGTCATACAGTTTATTTCTCGCAGCAACGTATGCCGCGATATCATTTTCTTTCATTTAAGCGCCGTTTCAAATAAAAACCAATCGTCACTCTTATAGAATAGAGATGAAATTTATTTGCTGTCTTTTTTATAATCAGAAAGAGGAACGCGTGTCAGCGCTTGCGCACTATATCGTTTTCACTCACACTTCGATTCTTTGAATATTTGACATTAGACAACTTATGATTTCCTAATAACTTGCGCACACTTTTCTGCTTCGCCGCAAGGAAGCATACCAACATTTTTTTTATAACACTTGATAAAATAAATGTTTATGTAGGGCAGCTGTACGAATATTTTATTTATTGTAGTGAAGTAAAGTCTATTTTAGTTTGCGAACCAAAAACGAATACGATGCAGCACAGGCGATTGGAGGCAGAGAGAGACATTCTTGACCAGATTGTATGTGTAAGCAACTGTGCTTTCCTTGAGAAACCACCACGAAGAGTGAGATAAAAAATAATATCATTGTCTCGTTTTTCTTCATGTCATTCGTGTAAGTTGTTCCTTTTCTTGACTGAGTGAGACAGATGGCATCCATAGGTCTCACCGGTCTATACTCATCTCTGTCTACCGTCAACGTTAGCGATCAAGAGCGGTCGCTCAATCTCGTCACACGGCGGCATGTAACTATTATGTTTATCTCCTCGTAGGTTATAGCCTCCTGGTCAGATGCGCACATATTTTGTGCTTCGCGCAGGCGTGCTACCTGCTCTATTGGCGTGCGCGCAAGCCAAGTTGACATCGCGTGCTATTCGCGCGCAGGAATACTGGAATTATTAAAAAGCTTTAAAACTTATTTTCAATGTATATAATTATATTTCTTTTAACCAAGAATATAAGGTTGAAAATGTGTTTATCCTTATTTTTCTCATTGTGAATATTGCCATGTAGGACAATCTTCTTTCACACAATATTTGATGATTCAAACCTGCGTGAATTATGAAACTAGTCGATTCGTTAATTCTAAAATAATTAGATTATTTTAGTAGGAAAATTAATTGTATATTAAAATTGCATCTTATTCAAATTAAATAATAATCGAATCGAACAATCGACGATAATCTGTCAAGAGCGTAGTGTGATTTACAATATTTCTACGCATCTCTGGCAAGAAAAATTGGAGCAGGAATTGACATATACATTACAAGAATATCATTGCTGTAGGTGGCTTCGCTTGGGTTCTCAAAAGCAATTACAACGCCCGGTCGAGGTGTCACTATTTTAAACCCGACCTTATCACTCTGCCCAATAGGTGAAAAAAACATTATTAAATAATGCCCGGTCGATTTGATTATTTCAATAAACGTTATTACCTTGCCCTCTCATATTGGGCATTTTTCAAACTGCGCGGGCATTTTTTACAATATCCTATTAATCACTTGGTCCAAAACACATATATGTATGTACATTAACGATAGGTACATTGATGTTAATTCTTATACACAATTATTATGCATAGATTATGTATACATTCGACTCCATTATCGTTTAAAAACTTATTTAAATTTTAATACAGATTTGCAAGTAATATAAAAGTACAATACAATACATTGTACTAACCTACAAAGTAAAAATAAAAATTATATGGGATTCATAATTATGTGGGATTTGAGGGTAACCTCACTTAATACGTACCTGAAACGTTACAGTACTGGCTGGACAACAGCGATTTCACTGAATCTTATGTAGGATCAGATGGACAAAGGTACATTGGACGAAGGTGGGTTTCCTCTACTGATCAAATACGGAGACCATTGGGTGCTCCAATCGTGGACCACGGCCGCCATTGATCTCCCAGAGTAGGTACATGTGACGTTAGGGTTGTGGTTGTGAGTTAAAAGTTGGATCTTGACTGCTTACGATCATACTCGGGATAACTTGTTCTGATCAACTGATAAGCACTGTTATTAACGATTGATTGGATAGGTATCTGTTATTAATCCATTAATGGCCCCCTTGCAGAGCAAAGGGTCTCTCCTTGTAACTGAGGCCTTCGAGCATATTCCACCTGCTGCTCCAGTGCGGATTGGTAGAGGAATTAATAATTAAATACTCCATCTATTGTACGAAAGGTAAATTCGAAATGCTATGTTCCATCTCTATTCTATTCAAAATTTCAAACAGAGAACTAAAAGAGCGCGGTACAGTGAAACACAGAAACCACTATCTCACTACGGGCCAAGCGTATACAAGGCCGCGCGTGTGCTGGCCCGAACGCAGCGCCTGGCATTATCGGGCGCGGGGCGATTGTTTCGCGGGCAATTAGCGCCGCTCGGCCCGCACGTGCCAAGCCATGGCGGCCCAGACTCGACCGACAGACCGACACTGTCGACGCGACAGTACACCGCGCGCGCCCTACGCGAGCGGCCGTTCATAGGGGGCTATCGCGGTCTTATTTATACCGGTTACGATACCCTCGGCACTGACTGCGCGCCTGGTACTTTTTTTTTGACAACTTTTTCGGTGATCATCTGTTAGGGTTGCTGCTAATTAGTTAATTCATTTTTGTTGACTTTTTAAACTTTCGAATAACTAGGTTTACTGAGATTTTCACCGCACGATTCGCGTAATTTTCACCGTTTTCCAATGTTTAAACAAAACTTGTACAGTAAAAACATCCGGAAATCCGGATTAGGGATAAACTAATCGGCAGGGGTAAAAGGATAAATCGTTGTCTCGTTTCAGCCGCCGGGAAAAGTTGAGCTCCTTTAGGTCGGCAAAACTTCGAGTCAAAAGTTCTCACTTCTTGCAAAGTTATACGCATGCCAGACTCCTAACCCAAGTTCGATCTGGTAACTTTTCTTGCGAACAATCTACGACGATTTCCCTGAGCTCCTGACTAAAAAACAAAAGAGTACCATAACATTGTGCGTGAATAAAAGTGATCTCGTGCGTAGGTGCTGTTGGATGAAGTTACGATACAAAATGTGTTGTGAACAGTTTAAAGTTTGAACTAACAATGGCTGCAGCAATGATAAAGGACCGTGGTTTACGGAAGAAGCTAACACAGGAGGCCATTCCGGAAAAAACCCCGAAAAAGCCAAGCAAACGCAAATCTACTCCGAGCAGTTCCAAAGCTGATAAAAAGAATGAACAAAACAACAATAAGCGGCCCAAAGTGCAGACGGGAGATCCCAAGTTGGACCTATTTTCGACTTACCAACCGTGGGTCATCCAGACTTACGGGGACCTGGCCAAAACCAAAACCATAACGTTGAAGAAGTACGCCAGGATCTTGCGCACACTTCGCGGTGAAGAGTGCAATAGCTCTGACAGTTCTAAATTTCGTTTCTGGGTGAAAGCCAAAGGATTCCACGTCGGGAAGCCGCCGGGCTACGACCCGAAGCCGGCCGACGGCATCGTGTGTAGGTACAGTGTAGCTGACGCTGAAGGATGCTCCAAGGGACCCGACGGGCAGGAGATATACACCGGTTCACAAAATGATCCACCATTGTATATTTCTACGCCGCCGTTAAAGGTAAGAACTATTTAGAGATTTCGTATCAACAGGTTTCCGAAATACATACATTATGTTTGACATACGAGCGGGAATTGAAGCTGATTTAAAATTGAATCACACCTTGTGATGTCACTGTCAGAAATCCTTGGATACAAGAATCAATTTATTGATCATCGATAAAATTCTTCAATAAAGAATTTACTGGCGTTTGTGTTAATGTTTGCGTTAACATTTTTAATTACCTATGCAGAACAGTGTAGCAGGAAATCATGGTTGTTACATAGCGACGGGATACTTTTGGTTGGACACTGGTGGACAATGGTAAATAGTACGGTGTGTTCAACGAGTATTCCGTCAGTTAATTCCACCGTGGCACAAAGCGATACCTACGTGTTTTCGGTCCGGCTTCCTGTCAATTGGCTCAGGCAACTATTGCGTGGAATTGACGTGGAAAATTAAAACTCGGAAAATTTTAATAAAAATTTACTATTTATGTTTGTCTTCGTTGAATCTTATTACTTTAAACGAGCAATTCTTGTATATATATATATATAATTGGAATCTCGGAATCGGCTCCAACGATTTTCATGAAATTTAGTATACAGGGGGTTTCGGGGGCGATTAATCGATCTAGCTAGGAATCATTTTTAGAAAATGTCATTTTATTCGTGTTTTTGTAGTCCCAATTTAAACTGAAAAATATGACTCTTCCTGACATCTATTGGCGAATAATAATACTACTATACTAATACTAATTGCTTTAACGACACAACGACAGCAGAATAGATGGCGTTGTTAAGTAACACGAAGTCAATGAGTGTTTTCTTAATATTATTATTCGTACTTAAATATAATTTCAAAAAAACAATTTTTATAAAAAAAAACCGACCACATTAGTTTTTTTTTAATGGTAAAATTTAATATTTAGCTTACGTGGATGATATTTTCATCACAATTTGGAAAAAAACATAACTCAAGAACTACAAGGCCTAGGACTGTAAAATTTAGTATTTTCGTTAGATAATAAGAACCACTACTCCCCATAACCCGTTGGTCCACTACTTACGGGACACCCTGTACACACACACTTACGAATTACATCGATTGCTTTCTATGAATTATGATGATAATTATGTTCGACACATATGGAAAAGCCTTGAAATATGCCTTAAAAACAAAAGGTTTCCTTACAATATGGCGCGCGTAGCATTGCTGACAATCTTTTGTTTTTTCTTTACTCAACGCAAAAAATTGGCACATCATAACATTCTAAGTATTTTTGTCAAAAAATAAAACGATTTTCGAGCATTGGTAACCCTGTCCAGTCAACCGGCCTATTCCAAATTCCCAACGCCCTTTTTCTTTTGACACTTTCTCCGCAATTTACTTTTTTTTTGCACGAAACATTAAAAATGCGCGAAATATATTTTTCAATAAGTACCGAGTTAACCGACACTGCTCAACTGAGCAAGGAAGATGGGAAAAGATCAAAGAACGGACGATATCTCTTGCCACATTACCAGGCGCGCATGACGATGGAGCAAGTGATTAAACGTCATTATCTTTGGACGGATGCGTGCTCATTCATCACGGCATCGAGCGCGGCGCAGATGGTTGCACACCGGTCGCTTCACATGACCTAACGTGCTATCTCGCTCAACGCTCAACACACGACGATTCAAGCTCGTAGACTCGTATATAATCTGTCTATTCCAGGGCTGCACTTAGCTACAAAGAACCCCATTTTTTTTTAAGTATTGTGAAACACTTTTGCCAAACGAAGCGCAAATACTTACTGAAACTCGGCGCAGCAGATGCACAAGGATGCACTTTTCTACAGGTTCTTTACATGATTAAAACCTTTATTTTGATTACGCAAATTTCTACGGGATTCACCATACTTATCGACGCGGAATCGTTTTGCCTCGGTTACGAAAACCTTTATTCTTAAGAACCGGCGAATTCGAACCTGACGTACCACATAAGTATCCGTACCACCGAGCGATAACACTCATTTTTAAGGTTACTTGTATGGGGACATCTTTTTAGATCTAACTTTTTTATTATCTGTTATTAATACCACGTATACTGTGAAAATTATAGGTGTCTACCTATTTCCGTTCAAGAGATAAGCCCGATGACAGAGAGAAAGACACCATTTAGGTATGAAAGCCTAAAACGACGTTGGTGTGCTTCGCCGACGCATGGCTCCGGCCGAAGGGTAATTTGTTAGGTTGCCGGTTTGCTGATCAACCGCTGCAGCGCTGTAAACCAACATTAGGGTCATAAACGGAACATCAATGGGCCCGTTGGAGCATGCGGCAGTCGGTTAGCAGGTTGCTAAAGCCTGCACACAAGAGAAACTCAACTATGTATAACTCTGCTTCAAATCATAAGCATTTTTAAATGACTTTTATATATGTATCGTCTAATTCGTCTATCGTATTACCATACTTGGCGAATAAAAAGTTCATTGGGCTCAAGCCGATTCCGCGTCAATATTGATGGGTATACTTAATTGAAGTAATTTAAATTATGTATTTTAATTTAATTATATACGTACTTTACTTACTATGCTCGTACGTAGTTTCCTGTAGCGAACCAGGGTGGGTACTTATAAATAACATAAATAATTAACATGGTGTTAAACCATTTACCCAAATAGTAAAACTAAATACCACTTCCGAATAATTATACTAGGAGTACAGGACGTGCAAGAAAACTGGAATTGCCTCAGAGCTCGGGACCGGGATATTACAAATAATATTTGATTATACCCGAGGCCTGGCTGCCGCTGCCAGCCGCTGGCGTTACTCCGTAGAATATTTAAGCGGGCTTCAGCAGGAATGGGAACTTTGAAACGGGCGGCGGTGTAGGAAACACTAGAAATACGCAATTTAAACACAATTAGGAATGAAATTCGGCAGACGACGTGTACCGGGTTGTTTGACCGGTAGTCGTTTATTGACGAACTAGCTGTGCCGCTGACTTCGTGCGCGTAGAAGATTTTCCCGCGTAAATCCCGATACAATGGGTATTCCGGGATAAAATATAGTCTCTATATTTCCCAATAACCTACCTGTCATCCATTGAAAGTCCCATTAAAATCGGTTCAGACGTTCCAAAAATTAACCCGGTCTAACTGAAAGAAGACAAAAATATAAGCACTTAATAAAACAGTTATTTTGAAATCACAGACACTAATTTTGTATGGATAAGTGTTGGTGGTGGGATATAAACAAGTGGTGTAGTCGTGCTCTCCAGTGGCAGAAGTGGGATAAGGAATAGGAAAGGAATAAGGCCGGTTTCAATAGATGATGTTTTAGTCACTGCATAGGGTACACTCGCGACACTGTCCACACACCTGCGACACATCCTGCGGAACGCACACTTCACTTTACACTCGCGACACTGCGAAACTTGACTGTTCCTTTCTTCCTCAACCCGCTTGGGAGTACACCGCTTGGCTATGACTGCTTGGTAAGTATATTTTATAGTCTGTAGTAAGTAATCGTTTATGGCTTACAGTAAGTAGTTAGAGTCGATCGGCCATCCATTTATTGGCGGTCGGCCTGTTTACCGAATAGGCGGCGGCCCGTCGCCCGTCAAACGTTATGTAAATTAATTACTTGTATCATATAAATACCCGCTTTTATTGTTACTAGGTTAGGTTACTATATGATTTTCTATTCTATTTGATTCTAGTCTAGGTTGATTTTGGTAGGTAGGTATTAAAGTAAGAAAAAACTTTTGCGTGGAATGTGTGTGTTGTAGAGAGTGAGTGAATTTCATTCTTCATTCAATCTCCATTCTCACCGACTCTGCCTGTCATTTTATTCCTTCGTTTCTTTTAATATTCATTTTGCATTCTACACAGTAGTGTTAAACGTTTAACGCAACCGTCTCCGTCCTCTAAGTTTCACTTCGATACATGCTTATTAGCCCGG
Organism: Ochlodes sylvanus; assembly: GCA_905404295.2. NCBI lineage: Eukaryota > Metazoa > Arthropoda > Insecta > Lepidoptera > Hesperiidae > Ochlodes > Ochlodes sylvanus. The sequence continues at coordinate 5,646,429 of FR990149.1, forward strand.
TCGAAACAGACATTGAACCTTGCATTCATTGACAAAAAGCTGAAAATTTACAGGCACGTAAGGGATATCACTCCATGGGACAAAACACATTGTCTCTCCTGTGTCTTGTCTTTTCATTTCAGTGTCTTTGTCTTGTTGTGTCACTGTCTTGGCCAGCAACACGTCACCAATACAATCTTAGTTACTTTTACGGTACAACGATCCGATAAAGTTGCGTAATTACAAGTTCGGGTTACGGATGCCGAACGATTGACAAAGTGAAGTACGCGAGGAATGGCGTGTTCCGCGCTCCGCTATCTCATTCATTATTAGCGGCTCCGCCCTTTGTTTGCTGACGAGGCGGCCCGGGGCGCAGCGCCCGGGTTACCATGTTGGGACGCATAAACCTGTCATGACATGTTTATGACATTTATGACTTGTAGTAGTAAAGGGTAACTAAGTGACACTAAAAAATGTTTATTCGAATTCTTTAAATTGTTTTTTTATGGACTAATTACACACTAAATGTTGCTCCGAGCTTACCAAAATATATCAGTGAAAACCGCATTCAAATCGGTTAAGCCGTTTCTGAGATTAGCGGGAACAAAATATACAGTCAAGCAGCCAAAAATTCTCACAATCATTGTTATGAGAATTTAGATTTAAGTTTGCATTCAAATAGTATGGAGTATGGACTTACGCAAACCGTATCTATGTATGTTCATCTGTTACCACGGAACTCCTAAACGAATCGAAAACGAAACGTTATGTAAACGTTATGGTTATGTGACGTAACACTATATTCAATATGACGCCCTCTCGAGGACATTAAGCCATACATAAAAAAATATATAATGTATTCTTAATACTCTTAATTAGCAAATTCTATTACATAAAATATATATTACTAAATAAACTAAAATATAATACTAACATATAATATTTTAACTTTTTATAGATTAAGATTACGGGTAAGGACTTATTCATAATTGTCTTACATAATCGGCTACAATTTTAAAACATTCTACTGTATTCAACTCTTGTATGGTTACCCTAGCGTCACCTGAACTGGGTGCGATATTAATTTTACCCGCGAGTTGGAGGAGCGGGCGCTATTGTTGACGGCGCGTCAATGGTATCTCACTATTGATCATTGTAAAGTTCTCCCATACTTCCCGTGTTTGTACCGAGATAACTGTGAAGAGAATGTAGTCAAAGTTCGAGAGATTCCAGGTGTAAAGGCAAAGGGTATTGAGGCCTTGGATCAGTATACTATTCCGTACTGACTCACTACTACTACTGACCCGATAGTAGACCGCTGCGCTAGTGGTAAAAATTCTGGGTGCTTTGGTGGTGTAAAGCCGTCGGACCTGGTTGTTATCATTTGGTAGCAGTCGTTAAGCCATATCATGTAAGTGAAAGAAGAGATCTATGAATTTTACCCTCTGCAAAATATTTTTATTTAACCTCCTTCCTTTTCACTGGCAGCTTGCTTTCAGTAAAATTCCAGTCGGTATAGTACCGAGTACCAGGACAGTAGTTACATACATACATACATGAGCTATAGCCGTCTGTCGACGACACTCGAGACCGTTGAAACGCCTCGCCCGAAGGTGGCTACCGCACTGTGGGGGATCGTCTACTAATAATAAAACTACCTGTTCGATTTCTGTACATGGAGAATATAACAGGAAATCTATTAGTAGTGTATGTGTAATTGTTATAACTGATATGTTGTAAACTTGGGATAATATTTAAGTAGTCTGATTGCTGGTTACTCCACGGCAATCTCAGAACGGTTCAACCGATTCGGTTGTGATTTTCACTAATGTAGCTAGCTTAGGATAATAATTCGTTTTATTCTCGTATTCATCGGTTCACAGATAAAACAGATATGTCAATTTAAAGCACCCCGTGTAAACAGTATTCCGTGGGTATCAAAGCGGTAAACAAGAAACTGCAGTGCTCCGACACCCTTATATCTATAATTCCCCGGCGCGCCCCGGCGGCACGGCCCGCCGCGCCCGGAGCGCCGTAATAACCGGGGGCAGGGCTCCATGCCGCCCGTCGCGCTGCGCCCCCGGGCCAATTTATACTGATATTTGAGATATTTCCCGCTCGTACCACACAGTTCGACGTTCATTATCGCTGTTTGATAGGGCGTTAATTGTTTTAGTGTGAGTTCATGCAACTAGTCATCGCAACCTATAACTGTCCCACTGGTGGGCACGGGTCTCCTCTCACAATGTCCAGGCCATAGTCTACCTCGGCCAAGTGCGGATTGGCGGACTTCACACACCTTTGATAACATTATGGAGAACTCTCAGGTGTGCAGGTTTCCTCACGATGTCATTCTTCACATCAAGAGATATTTAAATTCAAATACGCATATATTTTTTTGCAAAGTAGCATTTTGCATCAATGCAATATAAAAACAAAAAAAATTGAATAATGCTTATCAAGGCAGATGACGAAATAAATATACATAAATGACTGAGTACGCGTGACAAAAAAGGTTGCTAATTACAAACTGAATAAAATGTAGTTGGTACTGAGCTCGACAATGCCAGCCCTGCACAGTTTTATTGTATTAGCGCAAACTGTAGAATGTAGATATTGGCTGGCTGCCCGCGCGGCCCGCTCCACAGTGCCGGGAGACCTTATCTATCGGGCGCGACGCGGACGGCTTCCGTGCAGGGTTGTCACGCTGATCCACCAGAGACCTTGGGTCCGAGGCCAATTTATTAACCCCCGACGCAAAAAGAAGAGTGTTATAAGTTTGACGGGTCTGTGTGACTACCTGTGGCATCATCTCTTAAATGGAGCGAATTAGATGCGGTTTTTTGTTTGAAAGCTGACGTGATCCCCGACAAACCAACACGACTCAATTGAAGCATTTATAAATAAGCAAACTTGGACCTGGCTTATTAAAATGAAGAAACCGCAAAAGAAACTCCTCAGGACGTGTTTTAAAAGCGTAACTTACTTGTTCTCACCTGTGTGAACCTGCAATGTAGTACAAAGACCAAAAGCCAGACTAATAAATATTTGTTTATACACGATGTTTAATCCCAATCGAATCCTGTTGAACCTGCCGTCTAATCGCGACAACCCTACTCCCACGAGCCTGTCACCGCACGCCGCAGCCGCACGCCGCAGCCGCAGCCGCAGCCGCAGCCGCAGCCGCACGCGGCCCCGTCCCGCGCCGCCATAATTTACGGGCGACGCGACCGCTCGTCGGCCCGGGACCAATTTATGGCGGTATTTTTATAATGGCCGCTACGCGAACCTCCGTCTCTGTAGGTTAGCGTTTCGGTTAGAATTTTGTTTTTGTAGTAGAGATGGGAAGCGGTTGTGGTCGGTGTGTCGGCCCTATGGTCGACCGGGTCAAGCAACAGCGGGCGCGGATAGTTAGGTGGGTGATCGCTAGTGTGAAAATTTTCTTGGGCGTTTCCGTGCTTTGGCGGGCACGTAAAGCCTAAAGTTATCGTTAGATAACAATCGTTATACATCAATATAATATCATTGTTATACATATAATACTTGGGTCAGCCTAGCAGCTACCCCTCCACTGATCCGTACTGGAGAGGTGAGAAGAGACCCGCGCTCAGCAGTGGGCCATTAATAGGCTGAAACCAAGCTATGGAGGCCTTCGGGCGGCATAGAAACTTCCAGTTGGCCACTGACCCTCCCACCATTTGTTCAAACTTGTTAAGGTTGCATTTGACCACCGCGACCGATGTTACGCAACGTATCCGTCAGATTCGCTCGTAGCCTATCGGGGAAGCGAACTCAATCCGGATTATTCAGTCGGGACGGCGATCCGCGGATTAAACGGGAGTTAATGACTCGTCTGGGTTCCCAGAAGTCTGGCGGTACTGGAGTATCTACTTTTTATAGGGTTCCGTAGGCTTATGATGAAAACCGTATAATTTTTTGACCCTCGTTATTTGTCAGAAGTAAGACTTTTCACAAGCTTTAATTTAACTTGCAATGTTTTTATTGTATTTGGGTTTTGTGTTCGGGACAAATCTCGTAGGCTGAATTATAACTACCTACACACTTCCTCTTACTCCGCGGACTTGAAATATTGCATATTTTATTGCTAAGTTCCGATGGCAATGAAAGGAAAATAGGTTCAGCCGTTCCAGAAATTACTCCGAGCAAACAGAAAGACAGACATACAAAAATTAAAAAATCAAAATGTGAATTGCGCATACACACGGTGTGCTAGAAGTGAAACTTCAAAAAATAGTTTGGTTAGATGTCATAACTATTGTTCTAGCGCTGCAGCGAACTTTAGTTCTAACTCTTGCTAATGTTCCTATCTCATTTTCTCTCACGTTAAACTGTGTCTGTGTTTTTCGTTTACGTTTCGTTTCATTTGCGCGTCATTTCCGTTTCATCGAATTCCAAATCACAACGATACTATAGAAGTTTTCACTTCTAAAAATGTATTTTAGTACCGTGTAAGTAACACGAGCACTTGAGAAAATAGTTATTTTGAAATCTCAGACAGACACTTACGGAACTCAGTTGAGCGAGCCGAACGCGCTTGGCCGATTTTTCTCTTAATTAAGATTTGTAGCGTCCCGAGGGAGCCCTGCTATCGACTCTTGATGCCAATTGATGTTCAATTGATGGTCCGCTGTTCAGTTGCCCTGGTTACCCGGCGACTAACTACCTTTGGTTTTCTAATAAAAGTGAAGCTATTTATGGATGGATATATTATAAAGGTAGCAAACGAGCATGCAGCACCACCTTCCGCTGCCGCCCATGACAACTGTGACCGACACAGAACAAGCACAGAGAAAGATGGGAACTGAGACGGTTAGTCCGGTTAGGAGACGGTGTTGCAGTCGTTCGTTCGTTAAACTTGTTCCTTATGTTTTTTTATATAAATACTTTTTAGTAACGTCTCGTAGTTAGTTCTACTATATGTAAGCAAAACTAATCGTTGGTAAGTTAAGAATCACGAGTACCTAACTGTTTTCGAATACCTTTTTAGAGTTTTTAGGACATAGGTAATCGCACCGACCACACAGCCACTAGACTAATGTTTGATTTTCCGTATGGAGAACATTCAGATCACTAGCTGGAGGTAAGACGAGCGGGGGGACTGGCTAATTCAACGCTGTGATTGGCTAATTCAAGGCCACACGAAACGTTGGAAAGAAATGGATTAATTTAAGCAACGGGAAAGAATGAGACGGCACGAATTTATATCGGTACTATAATACTGATGTGTTGTTTGAAACCATTCGCCTGTTATTAGGAGTCTAGTGGCTGTGGCTGTGTGGTCGGTGGGTAATCGTAACGTTACAAATCACAATACAAGCAAAAATATCCGTTACTAAATCGCTAAGTCCTGATAAAAATGTTTGTTAGCCAGATTGCGAGGGGCAATGTCGGTTTATTTTTATTCTGCAGTTGTAAGGGATCCGAGCGCACCCCGGCTGTGTTGGGTGTGATGACGTGGAATAATTTAATTGCCGGCAAGAGGTCCGCATGAGCGAGGTCCATACATTTTTATTGCGTCATCATATGTTTACTGCCAAACCCGAACATATTAAAACTATAGACGCGTTACGTTCACATAACGCGAACTGCGCTTTTGGATCCGCTTCGATGACATTATTCTGACTATGGAGAAATATAATTACGGAACGTGTGTGATAGAAAGAGATGAAACCTTAAAAGTACGCAAATTGGCCGAGTTTGACTGAGCCACTGTCTGGTTATTCTTTTTTACAAATCACTAGATGACTTGGCAGTCGTCGGCTTGTAATATAGTATTGTTCTGCAATATAGTAATATTCTATACATTTTTATATACTTTTAGGATATGCTCATCAAATGCAATATTTTTTTCACGCACTTGCACTTCGATGACTCCAATTTCGCTGATATCTTAGTAAATCTCGATAACAGCGCCACCTACTGTCTAGGTACTATGGGAATTATGACATAGAGGAGTTTCACCATTTCATGGTATTTTAAAATTTTAATACTGATATCAAAAAGAACAATGAGTGAGTGTACAGGTACAAAAAATAGAACCTAAGTATAATACCGGTTTCTGAATTAGGAGAACAGAGGCCAAAAATAAAATAGACGAAACGAAATGGCATAATTCATTGGCTGATTAAAATGAATGTTGCGTTCGTTGGCGGGCGGCCGGCGGCTACCTGCTGCGGTATGGATTCGAATTAAATGGATAGCTGTTCCCCGGCTCTGCGCCCCTGGTATTTATGGTCGCTGTTAATCCTTTTGGCGGAAATATGACTTTGGAAATACCGGAATACAAAAAAAAGCAGTTGTTAGTAGGTCCGTATAATTTTTTCGAAATTTATACTTGAATTTGAAGCGAATTATCAATCACTTTGTTAGTAGTTAAGGGGCTGTTATGTTGTACTTATTAATAAATTAAATCCACCTGCGTTTAATGTAGGTGTCTTCGAGAGGAGAGGAGAGAGGCTTTAATAAGTGCGTCCAACATCTTGGACTTCATCGACACATACCATCAGTGGGATTGTTGTCAAGATAGTAGTCAAACTTATGTAAAAAAATTCTAATAAATGAATAAATGCACACATTCCACCGCTCTAGGATACCGTGTCGCGGGTGACATGGACAACACAAATTACACAAAACTAACACCCAGACCCCAGGATAAACTTATCTGTCACATAAATATCAGCTCCGGCTGGGAATCGAACCCGGGAGCCTCGATTCGCAGGTAGGGTTACTACCAAGTTACCGAGGTTGTCAATTATTATTAATTATTTTGTATCATGACATTCATGACACACCTATAATGACACAATGCACAGACAGTTGATGTTATAAATCAATTTTTTTCATTATGGGCTATGCACCGGCTCGGGGTCGTGAAAAGGCGACAGTGTTGTGAATTTTAGTAAGTAAATATCCGACATGGACATCGAACACCAAAGACATCGCCAACGGTTGCCATCCAAAATCTGAAAAACGTCAAAGGACATGAAAAGGAAACCTAGGTCTTGATTAAGTGGGCTGCAAAATGCAAAATGATTACGATAATTAAGCCTTTCGGATCATTGAGCCGGCCACCTTCCGCTGCGCTGTTCATTCTAATCAGTGCAGCCGCGATTTGCCGAGCGGCCGATGAATTATGTACGCCATTCCGGGTGTTAAAGCCCGTCTTGGGGCAAGCATTTCTAACTTTTATCCTACTTTTGGATGAGATAATCAGTAAAAATCGGCCAAGTGTGTGTCGGAATCGTATAATTCTGTTGGAGTTCCGTACTAGCCTTTAATCAAAATTATTAAATCGGGAAAAACAGGTTTACGTGTACATTTCAACTGTACATACCTGTCAGGTACACCCTAATGTATGGCTAGCTTTACTCGATAGAAGTGTAAGACGCGTGGCCCACGCGTGGTCAACGAGTCAACCGCATGCTTACTGGCGGCTCTTCCCAGTTTTCCAAAGCAAAGCTAGGGCAGTTAAATGTATTAAATTTCATCAGTCCAATAAATAAAAATAAACCTTATTTAACAGAATACGTGACGATTTCTACAAAATCGCACTACCCGTAAGCCGCGTTAAGGAACTTCGTTCCAGAAATAACTTCGAATATTTTTTTATAAGCGGGCGTCTCTATAGTAGCTATCGACACAAATCACCAGGCAAGTAGAACGTGTGAGCTGTGGGCCCGGCCACGGCGCGGCGGCGGCGCAGTAATGAGTAGTGGTTACCGATCATGCATGGCGCGCATCGATCGTATGTTATCGCATCGCATATCGTATTATGTTTCGCTCATGCGAGCCTGGTAATAAACAATGCTCTTCTACGAAGGACAGAAATTTATCAAAAACACTCATTTTACATTTTTTTTTATTAATTATAAGTTAATGCTTGACCACAATCCCACCTGATGGTAAGTGGAGATGAGGTCTTAGGTGGTAGAGCGCACTAACTTAGCAGCAGCCTATCCACTATTGATTTGAAGACACCCACATTATAATCGGATTGGAACACCGACGCCGGCAATTCAACATCGCAACTCATAACTGTCCCACTGCTGGTAGTCTGAGAGCTGATGACGAATTTTGGGAACATATTTTTGGCACGTAGAAATTTTAAAATTATCATATTTAATTAATTAACAAATACCTATACAAATATTTGAGAATGGCAAAAATATATTTTTTGCGTATACTAAAAAAAACTCCTAAACTACGATATTAAAAAATATTAAGTGTTTTAAAACAACGATACTTTTTCGACCTTCTATCCAGTTAAATCTATCATGGTCACGGCGACACTACTTCAGTATGGCGGGTAGAAATTCTTGACAGCTGACACTTGACATCAATGACAGATAAGCCTGTCAACTTCATCCATTGTTCGTTTCATGAGCACCTACCTACATTACGTCACACAAGACAAACGACGTCTTCACACATTAAATTGGACACTGGGTTCACGAACCACTGGGTTCCACGATTGGCCTACATACAACCATACAAACTTTCGCAATTATAATATTAATAGAATTAAGCTTACTTCTAAGCTAATCGTGGAAACCACTGTCGTACATCTGTGATCACCTGATGAGGGCTATGCGACTAAATCCGGTTTGTATAGTACGGCCGGCGGATCTTGGCCGCTCTGAACTTTGTTCGGATCGCTGCGCAGAAGTCAATATTAGGGTCGAAATGGTGGCAAGACGCGCGGGGTGTCACTTTGAGCATTGTTTGTTTCAGTCGCACGCTCAGTGTTTGTGTCGCTATCTCTCTCTAAAGTACAATACCTGCGCACTATATCCGAAAGCCTAACTTCAGAGCGGCCATGATCCGCCGGCCGTACTATACAACTTGAATCAGATGTTTCTGATGTTCTGCTACGTTTGATTTCTTGGGATCGTTCCTTTTGATTGTAAGTGAGAGATCTATTAAGTTATTAACTAACAGTTTTGTTTGTCCTGTGTAAGAAAACTTCGTGTTTATACTCATAAACCCCGGGACACTGATATGGAATTACATCTTTGCTCATTGGCGGCATACATTGACATATGTCATTGGCGGCATACATTAATTTACTTGTCGCCGACTGCCGACAGGTTATGTCAAGCCGTTGTATTATTATTTTCGATCATCTATACAAATAAATAAAATTGGAATGTCTGTTTTTAATATTAATTTTTGCTAAAGGCATATTATATAATAATTATGGATGTATTTATACACGGTACATAGAACAAAATATTTTTTTTACAATTTTTGTATGTCTGTCTGTCTTTGTTCCGGCAAATCTCTGAAACGGCTGGACCGATTTTGACGGGACTTTCACTGGCAGATAGCTGATGTAATAAGGAGTAACTTAGACTTACTTACCTTTATTATAGAAAATTTTAAAATTAAATTCCACTCAGACGAAGTCGGCGGGCACAGCCAGTAATTTATGAAATAAGCAACGATAATTTTAATACATAAAGTTAAAATTAAAATAATAAATAATTATTATGTTAGTCGTCGTTCAAATTTTTTATCTGCTTCGAGACACATCAGCTATATTAGAACTTCAAGTTGATCATTTTAAAACAAAACAGCCAAATCGGGTGCACAATTAATTATCGTTGAGTTAAAACCACTATAAAAGTAAAACATTCATTTGTAATTAAGCAATATATTATTAAAAATAACAATTGATGCTCTGAAACAGCTAGCTTACCGGTAGGTAAGTTATGTATGTACGATTGACGAAAGTAAAGAGAAAAGACGCTGGTTGGCCCGTCGGCAAACATTTTATTTTTTCCATAGTGCGAATATTTCCGATAGCAAATCACCAGGGGAGCATAATGAGGCAGTGGTTAGCGAACGAGGCGAGCGTGGCGCGCATCGATCGTCTGTTATCGCGCGCATTGTTCCACGTTTTTGCTGAACGCGTCGATGGCGAGTATAAATAATTGAGGAGGTTGTTTTGAATTTCACCGTTCACGGTAGTTGACGTCATAGACCAACGAAGCGGCCATAGGATAGAATTAACCGCAGGCGCAGGGCTCTTATGTTGCTCTGGTAGTTTAAACGCATCATGTAATAAATAGTTAAACTTAGTTGGTCTAGTTAGTTCGTTTAGTTAAATGTCAATTAATGCCCTGTTCTTATATTTAACCAATCGTTATACCGGTCGTTATCGAGTTACCAGTTGTTAAAGTTGTTCCTTTATTTTTTCTTATCGGGACATTGACATAAATACTATGGACTTAGGGTCTCCTACTAAAATCGCGAAAATAATGTCCCAGTTTGACATCACAAGAATTTAAATGTTTACAAGGTAATTTAAGCACTAAAATCATTATATCACGGTTTCATTTCGATTGCAACAAACACTGATACATCAATGACACCTTATGATACTTCGAGTGCTCAACACACCATAATCACCATATGCAGCTCATAGTGAAATAAAACGCGACTAATAAAGTAATAGAGTAGTGTTTATTTAAAATAATACATTATTTATTTTTATTTTTATTACACATTAATTACATTTTTTAACTGAAACTTTTTTCGGAACGTTATGAATTAGATTCAATGAAACAAAAAAGAGTAATGAAAAAGATACAACTTATGAAATGAAATATAATGAAATTTATTCGAAGTTGGTTTTTTACAAACACTTTTCGAAAATCAATCTACGCCATCGCTTTAACAAATCCCTACCGTGAGTAGTCTTGGAAGAAGAAGCGGCAAGAAACTTCCAAGAAGCTTTTTTTTGCTACTCACATTACAGATAGCACTTACTACTACTTACTAGCTAGAATATCAAACTCATGTCCAAGCATTTTTATCTTTAAAATAAACATCAAGTTTGTAATAACCTTTCGTCATAAGTATGACTTTGACATGAATTTTTGACATGAAATTTACAGTATGGCATTTCCGTCAATTCGAACGGAATTTTATTATAGATTTTAATACATCTACCCATGAACGAGCCACCAGTTTAACCACCAGTCTAAGTCTGAAGTTTAGCCTTGTTCCTAGTATTAATCACGTGAACATCACTCTTCTTAAGGAAACTGTCATAGTATTTTTAACGTACATTTGTACATTTGTTTGTAAAGTACATTTGATAACATTATCAAAAATTACATATCTGTCTTAATGGTTTTTCTATTAATATATTCGTTCTTACAGGCTATTTTGTAATTATCTTACCGCATTATCATCATCTATACTTGTAATTTAATTTTCATTTGATAGGTCAGTGACAGTCGCTCTATTAGCATCATCAGTTAACTATAAAGAAACAAATAATTACGGTTGAAATATTAAGTAGAAACATACACGTTATTTTTTGTAAACCATAAAGCCCAATAAGGTGAAGAGTAAGGTATAAACCAAGTGGTATTTACTTGCAATGTTGGCACAGCTGTGTTTTTTATTCTTCTTATGCCTTTGCCAGTTATGTACATGTCATCTTCTTTAAAATGATCCGAGCATACAACGTGGGCTGCTTTCGGCATAAAATATTCTTCCTCTCGCGATGTAGCAATAATACTTCTTCATGCTTAACAACGTATTGGGTCTAAAGGAAATCTAGAAGAAATATATTTTATTGTACTAAAAAAAATTTAAACATAATCTATTTATATAACATCAACAGCGACTCTATGGAAACTTTTGTTCTATATCTTGCATTTATTCGTTTAATATTGTGCAATCGTGAAATCGTGCAAAATAATTTAAACTAAAGTAATGGATATGTTTATCTCTTTCTGACTACAGTCTGTATAGTGAGAAGACAAAGACAAAGATATATTTTTGATTCTTTTGAGTGATTCTGAGATTTATTTACGAAATTAATTCGATTTAAAATAAAATAGTGTGTATTCGTAGCAAACCAATACTTTAAAAGATAAAACAATGTTTTACTTACCGAAAATATGATATACCATCGGCTTTTTTCACTTTACTTGCGTAGTTTTTACACGATTTCAAAATACAATACGGCATCGTTGATGTGTTGTTGACAGCACGGTCAAAAAGTGACTAACGGGGCATTGTTGTTCAACTTGCGTATTGTTGTTGAGTTGGCTCGGACATTTTTTAGCGCGGACCGTGCGTCCATAGTAATATCATATGTCAATGTATCGGGACAATTTTTAGTTACGCCGCGCCGCGTAGATAGATAGTCTTTACTATCCGTAAGCAAAACGAATCGTTTAGGAACCTGACAAGACTGTTTTGTGAATGAGATATTTTTCATTCAAAACGTTAATCAAATGTTCTATGTCGTGGAATTTTTATCCATTTGGTCTTTGACAGTTTAATTTACAGTATTAGCATTTCCGTGAATCTTAACTGAATTTCACTATAATTTTATCAACCCATGAGCGACGACCCACCAGTTTTATTGAGTTTGAAATTTGGTACAGTCAGTTTAGCCTTATTCCTAGAATTTTCCTACATTATCACCGCGCTTCGTCGCACTACAGACAGGGGCCCTTAGTGACCGGGTGAGTGAGCGATCGGGTAATTGCACGTGTCACCGACTCACCGCTGTGGCACCTCCAACCCGTAGCTCTGACCTTATGCCACTATTTATTTATATATCTTTAACTAATGTGTGTCACGTATGTCCTTGGGTTTTTATTGAAATTAAGTCGTGGTGAATGTGGTTTAGACGTGTATTCAAATTAATGACCATTACTTTTTCTCCGCTAGACATTTACGAAAAAATCACGGTTCTAAAATTTTGACAATTCAATGAGCATATCCACAAACACCAGTCTAACCACTTTTTTTGTAATTAGTAACGATATCACGTGACTCAGACCCGGCTAGGGTGCGAATGTCTGCGTCTAATCCACGTTTAATTTTGATTAATGCGCTGAGCTCGGCCGGCACTCGTGTTTGGCGTCGCGGTCCAGATATAAAATACGAAACACCTTTAATATACGGATGGCTTGCCTACAGACATCTATTTTAGCTACCACAGTATGTCCGATGGAGGGGTCCGAGGAATTCTACATAGGCCATGCTCTTAAACTGCTTCTACCAACTCTTTTATTATGTAGTGCGGAGGTAGTTATAACATGTAGTTATTATCTTTGATGGCCCCTCAATTAGTATTTATAATTGTGGTTAATTACATAATTGTGTCCACAAGTAGCAGTTGCGTTAATATCATTATCGTAACTATCTCTTCAGGGATAAAGATGGTCGATTATTCTGGCCAACATTATTTCAACCAGTTCGCAAACAAAATCATTCCAGTCCAAGCCAGTCTCCTCTCTTCAATGTGCACCCTGCCGAGCAACGATGGAGGCAACAAATTTACCAGCTTGCTGGACTTGCTGGCAGCTGGAGACGTATTGGTGCGTTTGGTTACTGATGGTGACATACTATCAGGTGGTTCGTCTGCTCGTTTCCCGGTTATTAAGATAAATTATGTATGTAAGGTAGTTACATTAAAACCCCCGACTAATAAAATCTGTACTTATGAGCTGGTGATCATAAATTATAGCCAGGAACCAAGTCGATCACGTCAGTTTTCAAACATTAAGTATACTGGCACGCGTGAAGCACTTAGTCGAGTAATCATATGCCAAAAATGCCTTACATTTTGCCATGCATTTTGGAAGAGCTGATACTCTTACATTGCTAGACCGATATTTACCAAACATAGCTAATAACCACCGCAAGGCTTTCAAATGAAAATACTGCATCGAAATCGGTCCGTTCGATCAGACATCGACGTCAAACTTATAACAACCCTCTTTTTGCGTCGGAGGTAAAAAGGTTAACCTCGTTGTATTGGGTTTCTTTCTCCGCCTAGCTCCCATCAGCCTAAAAGCGACGCTAAAATATTACAACGTGTAATGCTTCGTGTCAAAAAGTACAATGTTGATTCCCAGTTTCTGGCTACGTGTTGATGCCCGCTGAAAATAATACCTAGAAGTATAACTACCGATCAAAAATAGCGTAATAAATACTAGGCTGCGGCCTAGTAGGCAACGTCAGCCCATTTGTCGTTCCGTTTTTTGTTTTTAATGACATTGAAATTAGCCAATCACCGCTGGCCTTGTGTAATGCAGCATAAAATAAGAACCAATTGTGAACTTTTAGCCGTTCAAGTCACGTGGGTGATTTGGTACCATTTTCGAATAACTGTTTGTATGGAAGGGCGTCGTCTATACTTTTTTTTTAATAATTATAAGTTAATGCTTGACCACAATCCCACCTGATGGTAAGTGGAGATGTGGTCTTGGGTGGTAGAGCGCACTAACTTACTAGCAGCCTATTCACTCTTTATTTGACTTTATAGCTCGTTGGTTGATGCTTTTGGTTACTGATGACTTACCATCAAGGGGCTAGTTTGTCGGTAGTTAATATTAAAATACAACGCTACGGTGTCCTTGACGTTTTAAGGAGTGCGCACAGTACAACGACTCCACGACCGACAAACGCCAACGCGACTAAAACCTTGACAAAGCTAACATTCAATTATGAGCCTTATATCTTTGAAGGTAAGGTTGAATTTCGAACTTATACTTAAAATACCTATACGGCTCGCCCTACACCCATAGCCGTTCCGTTTCGAGACCAACGCGTCGACGACTCACCGTAGACGAGTAGTCCACGCGTCGACCGACACAATGACGTAATGTACCTAGAACGGAACGTCGGAGTTGAAACGGAGTGGAGACGGAGTCGAGTTGACGTCGATGAAGCGTTGATCGCGGAACAGAACGTCGGAGTTGAAACGGAGTGGAGTCGGAGTGGAGTTGACGTCGAGTTGGTGTAATGTGCGCACTCCTTAATACGTTGCGTTGTATGATCGTGACCACTTGCGGCGCCACGGGCGTTATCGCGTGTCGTAAAATGCGACGTAAACTTGCAAAATGGCCGCTGCCGACGGTGCGTCGCAGGCCGCGGTCGACAGAATCTCTGGTTATTAAACTGTGGTTTTAAACGTGGTTTACGTTGCAATGTCTCAGTAGGGATGTTTTTCTTTAGTGTAACATGTACCAATTATTAGTGTTAGGGTTCCGCATACAGAGTGGCAATTCTTATTATTAAGACTCTGCTGGTTGTTCATCCGTCCGTTCGTTTCTCAGTCACTGAGCAAATTCTCTTGAATCGTAATTTTACATTACACTATGGTCGCCACAACAAAAATTAAATACAAAAAAAGCTGAAGGGAAAAAGTATTCTAAGCCTGTTTAATTTTTCTAAAATTATTGCCACTAAATACAATTGTACACGATTTTTAGTGTTTTTATATTTCACGTTGTCGCTGTGGCGTTTTCTGTCGCTTAAATTTAAAATCGTTACGAAAACGTGAGAGAATTATTTCATAGCCACTTAACAGTACATCTTTTTACATTTTCTGAAATACTTAAAAAGTATTCAGGTGATAGGTCATGTCATAATATATTAAATACGTCCCGTAGGTAACTAAGAAATACAAAAAATATCTCAAATTTTCAAAAACTATTCAATGTTCAGATTTAGTCCTATTACCCTGTTAGGCTATTGACAGTATCAGGATTCTAATTCCTATAAATAAATAGATAACTATGTAACTGTGTGACGGGTCACAAATAGTGAGTTACAATAATTATGAGTTATAATTTGTGTCACACCTCACACGCACCAAAGCGCGCAGATCAGGTCAATGACAATTACTCCCTTGAACCCGTGAGGGGCTCAGTTTTATAACAACGAACTGGTTATCATTATAACAGCAGGTAGGTACAAATCCCCTAATTCCGGGCCACAAAATCAGGTACGGGTCAAAATCAGAATTATTGTGAGTCAGTTTGAGCGTAAAAACACTTCAAAAAAATACCTGCTTAGTAGCAAACAGGGACGCACGCTGTTATCATTTCATCACGCCGTATTACGATTTACATAAAATAATAAAGGCGTCGGCGTCGCACTAAAAACCACCTACGTCGATTCTTTTCACCGGGGATAAGCCGGGATTGCGGGTCGCGGGATTGTGGGACGGGATTGTGAGACCCGGTAGTCGGCGAGGGCCGCTTATCAAGTTATCAATTTGACGGGCGTATGTTCGCGATATCCGACGGGTTTTGTTTTGTTGTGTGCGTGGCGTGAACCCAAGATGGGCGTGATTGTGTGTTATTGAATTTTTAGCTACTAGTTATGTTTTATATGCAAGTTTAAATTTTATAAGTATGCTTGATTAGCATGTAATATAAATATAACATACAATCAGAAACTGAAACAGATAGTCCTTAACTCCTTACTAATTTTAAAATCCATTTTACATTACATTACATTTTTTATACATTACATTTTTTTACTTACATTACATTTTTTTTACATTACATTACATTTTTGAAACGTCCGAAAATGTACGTTCAGAAAAGAATTTCAAGAAGTTTCTATTAATTAATTAAACATAGTGGATTTAACGCATTTACTTGTGTCTCATCAAAAGCTGCACGCTCCTCGGTGACAAAAACGATTTATAATACGAAATCGAAAAAACAACTGGGGCCGAAATAACAATAATATATTTTGACTTCCTAATTTTTCTTTAAATTTACAGGATAATTATGTAATTAAATAAATTAATTTTGGTAAATAATTAGTACAGTGAAACCTGGTTAAGTGAGACATCAAGGGACCTGCAATGTCGTTTCACTTATAGAGGTATTCCACTTACCCAGTGTCTCAGATATACAGGTATAAATAAATATCTGTCTCATTTACAGAGGGTTCCATTATTAGAGGTGAGAATACAGGTTATTTCAGTTATACAGTCGCGATCATTAAATAAAATAACGTGTTATGTATGTAAATGAGTTGTAATAAAAAAAATATAGTATGTACTTAAAGGTAATGATAACGATTGTAGCTTTCGTTTTGACATTTTTCAAATAAACATCTGTATGATAGTAAAGCGAAACTAAAACTGAAGGTAATTGAAGCTCAAAATTTGTACTTACGTACTTGGAATTACGTGTGGAATTTGTGGGTAGAATAAGAATGAGTAAACAAACAATGTTATCTCAGTTACAGAGGTTTGTGCATATAAAATTTACTCGCTGTCTCAGTTATAGAGGTAACTATGATGATAAATCGAAAGAACAAATCCCAGATATAGAGGTTTACCTCGTCCCACTAACAGAGGTAATTCAGTGCCAAAGTGTTGGGACCTCAGCATGAGTTCCAGTTATGGAGGTTTCTCACTTATCCAGGTCCCACTTAACCAAGTTTCACTGTATCATACCAAACAAATAATTATAAAAAGCAGTTTTTAACAAACAGGTCCGTTCGTTGTGCGTGTGTGGGCAATGAGGAAATCTTTATTTATCTATGAATCGAGTACCAGGCGCGCATAACGTTTCAGGCTTGCGCCATTAGACGAGTGCCGGAACGGGCCCTATTTCCGCGGGAAACGCCGGAAGCTACGCCGCCAGAGTCCCGACTCACTCCCTTTAGCTTATGCCTGCCTCGTAAAGTCTACACCTAGTATATTTTTGTCTGTACTACTAGTGGTTTTATATTTTTTTGCTACTTACATTTTATATTCCATTGTAATGGACGAATGTTGAAATTGATACAAAATACCTAGCTGACAAAATATTTTTTTTGTGTAGAAAATAATTGTAAAGTATTTTTAAACAGTTCCACACTAGCCTTGTGGTCTAGTCAATTTTGAAACTTAAATCCGGGGTAAGTCCGACTTGGGGGGTGTGGAATAGGATTTCCAATACCGGGATGCCGGTATAATTATTAATTATTCCTTAACTATGCGCCCGTTTGCAATTTTATCACCCAATACGGAATTGAAAGATACCTTAAGGAATACTTGATCTAAGAGTTAGATGGAAGGCCGCAAGTCCAAGTCGTAGAGCTACATTACAACTTCCGTAGTTTGGCAACTAAACCCTCCACAGCTCCGAAGCGAAGCAGCGTAGAACATCACTTACCAAAATACAAAGTAGGTATTAAATTACGGAAAAACCCGTTCACTGTACGCCAATGCAAGTGAAGTTACCCGGAAACGATATATATAACGATAGGTATATATCTGCTCTGTACCTAGGTCCCGGGCCTCTCCCCGTCCCCCCGCAGATCATTACCCGATAGCTATTTGCGACCGGCTCGGCAATAACCGGACCACACGGGACTCGCCGGATATCCGGCTGTGGCGAGTTTACCAACATTCTGGGAATGTGAAAACGCTCTTAATGACATAGATTATGTAATGCTCAAATGAACAGCCCTTTTTAAAAGTCGATTTAAATAGAAGAACGGGATTTAATGTCTTTCAGAATTCGAAGGATTTTGGCTCTGAGAAATACTGTAATCTGTAATCATTAATCGGAATTAAACGATTTACGACTACCTTTTTGTTTTTCGGACTAATTTTTAGACTAATTATTTGACCTAACTGACTTGGAGACGTATTGGCCACTCACAATTCAATGCAAAAATGGCTTAGTGGTTCGCGATATCGGCACGGTGTTCTGGCGAGGTACGTCTCTTGGTGCGTTACAAGTCACGACCCCGTAGCTCAGTTGATAGTGATACCTTGCTTGCAAAACGAGAGGTCCCGGGTACCCGGATATCCCGATAACAAGATTTCGATCTATGATGATATATCGAAGTTTCGAAGAAGAAGATCGAAGGCGTGGGGTTCTTCAAATATGGTAGTAAAAAGAGTATATCTTCAGGGTCGGCGTTGAATTTTCTGAAGTTGAAGTTCATTAGTTCGAAATACAAATGCAGGCAGAGATAGAAGCAGGATTGTAAACGATGATCAACGTTCAGACCGTGAAGCATCACTGGGATAATACAGCATGCAGTATACAGTCATAATGTATTATAACCGAAGCGCCGAGCGAGCGGCAGGCGGCAGGTATAAAGTAGCGAAGCGCCCGACGCGCCCCCGCCCGCGGGCAGGCGCGGCGCGCCAAACGACCTATACTGCGCCCCACGCGTCTTGATACTTCCCATTTTCTTTATTGAACTGAAAACTTGTATAAGTGCGATATTTGGTAGGGGATTATGGGTTCGTTCGCGTCAGCAATATGCTGTAACGTAGTGAGCCGGATACATACTATTAAGTTATTTCCTAAAGTGTTCACTTTGTCGATAGTCCTCATGACTGCCTCTGATTTTTTAATTATTTTACTTTGTTGTTAGATTGAGACTATTACTAACAACGAATAGGACTAACTATCGCTAACCTACCCCAGTCCTCATACTTGTTAACGAACTGACTAATGAACATTCTCAATAACACTCTCTGCTACCTGGACTAACCTACACCCTAGCCCCGATTTGAATCTTGTTCTGTGTCGGTCACAGTAAGATGTCATTGACGGCAGCGGAAGGGTGGTGCTGCATGTCGTATGCTATCTTAAGTCCAAAAAATCGAAATGTGTGCTGGGACACATAGTAGAAAATGAAACTTCAACGGACTAGTGGAAGAACGAATCGCCACGGACAAGTGGCAAAACTAATCGCAACAAAATTTTAACTTGAAGTTTACTGGCGGGTTTTCAAATTGGACAAGTACATAAACAAACTTTAATATATATATGACATATATGTATATAGGAAGGTTTACTTCCTCACGAATATTATATATTATTTTCTATTATGTTTCCCGAAGCGAATATAATCTGTATGTACCCACTGGCCCTTAGGAGGCGACAAAGTCGAACTAACCAACCTACGAAATCACGGGGTAGTTCTCGCCCTCGCACGCTCTGCATCGAGCTTATTACAATGCACGCATTTATAACTTGCGTATTTCACAGCAATTCAATGCAATACGATGTACAATCTGATTCAAATAAAACATTTAACGACGACCGAAATTTAATGACGACGAACGAAAATCAAACTACGCCATCACTTCAACAAATCCCTACCGTGTGGTGTTGGACGAAGAAGCGGCAAGAAACTCTCTCTCTGCCGTGGGCTCAACCTAAATACCCGACCGCTCACTACAGCCAGATTTGGGCAAAATGTAATCTAGATTACAGATTACTGTTACATCTGGAGGCCCGGAAATGCCTCCGCGAGCGCATTTCGAGATAAGGTAGTTAGAGCGTTCTTGGCATTTCCTTGCTTCCAGAAAATGCACCTTGAAATTATAATCTGTAATCAATGTAATCGTGATTACATTTCGCCCATCTCTGTCACCAGCCAAGTTCCAACAAGTGCGACGGCAATAATAAAAAGTAATAAAATAAAAAGAGCTGTCAAACTATCGCAGCGGGCGCGGTCGAGAACCGCTCCGTGAGTTTGACCCAAGTGACCTGAATTAATGACGGAGCAACAAGCGTATCATGTTGTTGGTTATAGTTACACCTAGATGCGTGACGTCACGTTAACATGCCATTATTATGCCACGGCATATTCGCTCGTTCTCCTTCGTACCATGTAACAATACGATAGATAGAATCTAGACACAGTGCATAGTGCTTTGCTTAGGTACGTAATGTTAAAGGTCGATTTAAAATAATCCATACATATAATTATTATAATTATGAAAGTAACTGTCTGTCTGCCATCTTTTCACGTTTAACCCGCTGAACCGATTGAGATGAAATTGGTATGGTATATTAGTATTGTGGTATACAGTATACATATATAGTATACATAGTTTTAGAAAGGAAATAGGTTAGTTTTTATTCCAATAGTACGTTGCCTTGAGATCATTTCAACAGTATTTTGCCGTTTTCCAACTCCCACATGGGCGAAGTCGCGAGCGAAAATTAGTTGCAAATATTTTCCGGACTTAACCGGTCACTAAAATGAGGTCAAATCAAAAAATATTTTCAATCTTTTTCCGTTCGAAGAAGGGACATGACGGGATCGCGGGACACTATAAACGTTCCAATCGGCTCTGTCAATTTGTCCCAGGACAAAGGACATTGAAATCGAAAAAAAAAGATTCCTGCCTAACCTGCTTTCACTCCTCAATGAAGCATTGCTGAAGTTCTCTGATCTGTTACAGTTTTAGCGATACCCATCCATCCATCAGAAAAGGACTAGAATAGATCAAACAAGGGGAAACGCGAGATTTACAATGTATTCATTAAATCTAATATATATCGGCGGGTTTCACGCACTCCAACCCAAAAAAAGTCTTAATTATTCATGGAGCTAGATACTAGATAGTGACAGCCCAAAGGTTTGAACGTTATATCCCCGAAAAGAAGGCCTGAGTTCGCATCGTACGTGCACCTTTATTCAAAAATCGTGTGCGTTAAAATAAGTTCGAGAAAGGAAAACATCGTAAGATTGGCAAACCTTGGGTTCAAACATACAGATTTCATCAGAGTGTCCTATTTAAACTCGTAAGTAATTGTATTGAAATACCCATCGCACGACGAAAACGCATCGCGCCATCGTACGATCGCTGCCAATTAGGACGTCGCCTAAGAGTCCATAATGTTTGTGGGAACACGACAAATTGTCAGGCTGACTCAAGCAGGTACCTATTCTATCCTGGAGGTTTTTCTTTTCTCGAAGCGGAAATCTTCGAAATATTATCCGTACCCGAACCAACAGGTTGCTTGTTATGTGGGGTGGTGCCCACTAAAAATCCCCGGGATACTGTGACCACCGGTACCTCCGCTACATAAAACCCCTATGGGCCCATCTCGTCAGCTCAGTACTCCCCCAGCTCGCGGTCGGACGTGCTTGCTTTTCACCGATCCCTTCAGTCAGTTCAGTCTTCTTTCATAATTCATTCTTCACCATTACGGTTGCAGAAGGAGAACAGCTTTCCACGCAGCGTATTCCGTCAGCATAGGTATCTCAGCCCTACCACCAAGCAGGGACTGACTCCCATCGTCCTTTATGACACCCTGGTCTTGCAATACGACCAGTCAAACATAAAACATACATACAAAGGCTTGAAATCATACTCCTTTTGACTTCGCGCTAATCGAGTAACCTCTCTTCGAATGAAAGAGACCGTTACCCTGTTTGTGAGTGAGTTCTCTCACTCTCAAATCAAATGCTACTCGTTCAGAAATCTCCCCATACCAATGGCAATGTTTGAAAATAAATGTCATACCAGCGGTGGCCGCGTTGCGTCACTGCCCATCCATCTGTGGTGTTGATCTCCTATTGCCATCCACCATCCGTGCCTGACACGCGAAATTCAACCCTATTGCTGGGCCACAAGGCGATGCAAACAGAAAATACAAGCCTTGTCAATCTACAAATTAAAACGGTTGGTTTGCGGTGGAAATTGAACCTTATCGCGTTGTATTACGGCGTTTGTAAGCGTAAATTTAAGGTTGTGCTCTGCCTTGATAGGTGCCGACGGGGCCGACAGACATAAATATCGCAGAGGAACATTTATACCGGACGACTTTAATTAATCGTAATGATTTTATTAATGTCAGCGGTTTATCTTTTATAGGCGTTAAAGATAGGTTTAAACATTAAGCCTAATGGATGGTATGTGAATAGATTTACGAGTACCTAACTGTAATAATTTCGATAAGATTGACGAGTTTAAAGTTACTACGAAATTAAATTTACATTCGTAGTTATTACATCCGCCGCTACGGAGTTATCTTGTATTCTTTGCGTTATCTTAGCAATGGATACATCATATTATCGGTAATAGAAAATTGATGTCTGAATAACCGAGAAAACCGCGCAAAAATAATTTAGACTTAGACACTTTGTCTCAACTTCTCTTAATAATTAATTAATTATGTTATGTAAGATTTGATGTAACGTGGTACGATCTTTTTTCAAAATTCATTATCGTCTAAACTTTGAATTTAAAAATTTTAAGAAATGTTTTTTTTTTCAAGACTATTTTTATTTACAAAAATTATCATAGACCTTTATTTAATGTAAAAGAACTTTTTGTAATTTATTAAAAAAATTGATTTTAAATAGAGTCAGAAATGCGACCAACAGGCGGACAAACGAGTGACATTATAACGGTTGTAAGTGTAGAACCTCAAATACTCTTCTTAACATAATACTACAACTGCATCCAAAGTATGAACAACATGAAACAGGATTCTACTAACCGCTAAACAGTCAACGATGTCGTTAAATTAAAAATCATTTAATCGTGTACGAATTTTGCCAATACTCGTTTCATGTCATTTTTGAACCTGCTACCGTTAATTAACAGCGTTAAAACAGCGAAAGAATCGCCAATTAAAATCGAATGAAAGGCGTCGAAGGTCGTGTCGTGAGGTGTAACCGCGGCTCGACCCTCGCTTTGAAGTGGCGCGGTCAGTAATTACCACTCGCCGGGGCCACTGTCCTGCCCCGCCGGCCCGCCGGCCCGCCGCACGATACCTACTCGCTGCGTCTTGCTACTTGCCACTGATGCACTGTTATTATGGTCACAGTAACACAGTTACAATAGGGTATTTGACACCTTTTAGAAAAATACCTTAAATTGTTCAATATAACATAATACATTATGCAGTTTGCTTAATTCTTTGTAAATATCTCTATTTTCTATGAAAATCACCATCAAAGTTTAAATGAACAAAAAAGCCGCCGAAACGCTAATACGCTATTTTAAACAGGTCATGACGTCACCTGCTCAAATAACCATACTAAGCTGTCAATGCTGTCATTGCGTATAGTAAGCAGTAATAGCCAGTGACGTCATTCAGCCAAACCGCGTGTTTTCAATCACGTGATCAAACACGAAAAAATCATTATTGTATTATCGATTTTTAATAAAAATCCAAATAATTTTAAAATAATGTGTAGGCTAAATTGGTTTACAAAAAATATATACTTTTAAGCTAACAACAGTTTGATCTATATTTTCATTGTAGTCAAATACCCTATTGTTACAATTACTACGTGAGTATTTTGAAGTGTAACTGTGCGGCAAACATCCCATGCCTTCAAACCGCGGTGTTGTAAATGGCGACAGAATACGGCCCACAATCACCGGATTGTGGATGTTGGCAGCATTGGGGCAGCCTAGAATACTGACATCTATCACAAGCCGACAGACCCCTGAGTTGTAAGCGACAGAAGATGGCCAACAATCACTAGGTTGGTGGAATTGGCCGTAATGGCACACACTGAGATTCTGTGAAGAGACTTCCAGACCGAGAGCAGAGTTTAATCATTCATAACAACTTTGATCGCCACAGAACAATACTCAAGATCTCTTCAGAAATTCTTAGCGAGGCGGAAACTCTAACTGATCCTGGTCTGAGTGTGTTTTTATCTTTGTGTTTTGTTCTTGGCAACCAAAACACGATCCTAGTGTGGGGCTATGAGCGTGTAGCGTTATTTATTTATTCAACAAAATCCGCCCGCGGTCGCGTTATCCGGACCCGGAGTTTCCGATTATAAGGATTGCCAAACGATCGGCCCCGATCCGCATTGCGTCCGGACGCGCATACATTACGAATCCATTGCTGGACATTTCCATCTCCAACTGGCTTCAACCCATTAATGGCCGACTGCTGAGCACGGGTCTCTTCTCATATCTGAGGAGGCCTAGAGCATACTCCACCACGCTGCTCCAGTGCGGATTGGTGGAATAGTCAGTGTTCAACCAATGTTGGAATTTTTTATGCCGTCTAAAGGCATCTGACATGGCTTAACCGCTACTAACACATGGTAACAACCGGGACCGACGACTTTAGGTGCCTTCCGGAGCACGGAAGCGCCCAAGAAATTGCCACTAGCAGTCACCCATCCAATTACCGACCGCGCCCGCTGTTGCTTTAAAGATTATGTAAATTGTATATGAGCGCGCAGACGAGCCACGTGATGCTAAGTTGTTACAACCGCCATGGACATTTCTCAAGTGTTTATGGTTATTTTAAAATGTTACTTAACAATGATATATTGTAGATTGTTACTACAACACAATCAAACTTTTTTAAACTTTTTGTCTGCCCTTCTGTTTGTCCGGGGTAATCTCTGGAACGGCATTTCACAGAAATATAGAGGAGTTTGTAGGTATACATGTACAATATATAGGATACTTTTTATCCCGGAATTCCCACGAGATCGGGATTTGTCGCGGGCACAACTAGGTGCTACATAATGTCAACACGTAAATACAACATTTTGTACCACTTTTGAAGCGTAATGTTCGTAGTAATTTGACATTTGATATTAATTACTTTAGGATATTATCCTAATTAGTGTTATGTTCCTGTATGTGTAATATTGCTTTGTTTACTAAATTAATTGATTATGTGCTTACATGTATCAGTTATACCTATATAAATATACGACGATCAGTTTATATAAATTTATAAAGAGCTAAAATGTGTATATTCGTGACGTATTTGAGTTCGACTTGTAGTTGACCGGTTTTTATATTACCTTTAAGAAATGCGCATCCAATTAAATATCTTTTTCTATAACAGAACTAACAGCACCAGTCTCCAACAGTTTGACTGGTCTCTTAGTGGTACCTAAATCTCGCCATCAGCGCCAACTACCGGTGCCAATTGTGAATCTAAACCATCCAAAGACCCACTCAAACACAAAAGTTTCATCAAAATCGGTCCACTTAGCAGTTTGTCATACGGTCATACACAGAGTAGAATACACAGAAGTATTATGTGCAATAAAAATAGAATATTAGAACATTGATACCGCAGACAGAGAAGGATATACACATATAGCTTTTGTTTAATGTTTTTTTTTTGTTATCCATACCCTGTCTTTACATTATAAGAGAATGCTGTACACATCTTTTATTGGCATGCATACTAATGCTCACTTTTATGCTAGATAATATATAAATGTATTGTGTGTAATGCTGTTGATGTGTCATAATAAATAAATAAATAAATAAATATAATAGGTATCTGGCGAGCTTGGCATCACTAGGAAACAAACCAGTAATAAAAGTTAATGCGAACTCAATGCTGGCCATACGGATACAATCGACCCAACGAGCTGTGAGAAATTAACCCTCCCGTGCAGGTGGGTCACAAATTACCCCGCTATCTAAATCGCCCTGAAAATTGCTCACGGGAGAAGATAAACAATTTCCGCATAATAGTAGTATGATAGTAATAACATAATATACTATATCTAAAAGTGTACATTATTGTTTATGTCAACACAAGCATTTTATTCGTGGGTTATTATGAAGTTATAAAATTATAATGTGACTTATACAATACAAAATAAATTATTGCAAAAATCTCATTTCATGATATGACCAAAGATAGTTTAGAAAGTCGTTAATATGATCCAACTATATTGTATATTGTCAAACGATGACTATTTTATGAAACGGGAACATTTCGTTTAATGGATGAAACGCTAATATTTGTCCTGTTCCGTTCGATTACAATGTACAGTCCGTTTTTCTAGCGTTGATTAAAGGAGTAAACAAACCTGTTTTTGGAAACATCACATTTTCACACAATTGCACGATTCAATTATGTTATATACAATTAAATCGGTTCACTTAATACATTTAACTTTGATTTACACCACAAACTGCTTCGAATATACTTAATTTCATTAATTTAAGAAATTTTATTTAACCTCATTTGCTTAAATTGCACAGATATAATATTTCAACAAGAATTTGACATACCGGACATTTGAATCGTAGTGATGGGAAAGACAAACCGATTAGTTGTATTGGCTTGAACTATTCATTAAATGATAGTTATCGGTATTTACTTTTTGAAAGAGTGAAATATTATTTTGCTATTTAATACTAAATATGTATAACTAAGATTGCATGGCCACGCGGTAAGTCATTTTAGTCACTCCTCTATTACGTACATAGAACATAGAGCATAGAACTGTTACGAATAAAAATTGGCAAATAGGAACAGATTTATTTACAGAATATTAATTTGTAAGTTTCCGAAACAAGTAACGGTAACGAATTATGATAAAAAATAAATCATCATCAATAAAAATAATATTTTTAAAGGTATTTTAGATAAATTATTAACTATCGATTATACGCACTAAAAGTAACAATACGTGAAATGACTGCATTTATGCAGTTGTTAATGTTTACATTATTCGAGCTTGCAACACTGTGGGGCAGACATGACTTCCATGAAAACTGTATCATTCGTTTCGTTTCGTCGCCTCGCTTGATGTCGTACGTTTCGGGACTTTCGGGTCCTCCTTTGTGTTTGATTTCAACTACTTGGCTTGTGTACTAGACTTGTGTTTGCTCTGTGATTTGGTTCGTGTTATTTTCTAGACTGTCGACCTTTTGCTACCCTTACGGACATCGATATTGCATACGATTGGACTTTAAAGGGGAATCAAAAAGTATCAATATAAGACAAATATTACTGTACATTTAGTATGTACATGACGTAATTTAAATTCAAAATTCATGTTTAAAGTAATATTGGTTTTAGCTGTAATTTTTTAAATGATTGCATCATGTTATTTTTTACTTCTGTTAATAGAAAGACGAAATGGAGATAAAATAATGCAGTCTGTATTAAGTCTGCAAAAGTTTGAAAAAATAATAATTTCTCTGTTTAAGTAAGTAAAAAATTAAATATCTTGAAACTAATTAAAAGAGTAATAAAAATATATGAATGACTACACTGGTTTAATATAAAATGCCATAGATATCATCCTTCCTAATTATACAGTCACTTAAGCATATTTAAATAAAACACAGTATTTAATTTCAATAAAACATATTTGTTAGATTGGAATAAAATCGAAGAGTAGAAATCGATATCGATGCGATTCGATACAACAAAATTGCGGTAGTTACCAACAGCTATTACATTGAATACTTCTGTACTCTATAGACTGCCAGTGTCTAACTGACGTTACGATGACGTTCTTAGTCGGCCATATTGGTTAATCATTTGTTTACTCCATAACGCAACGCTAGAAAAACGGACTGTAGGTGTCTTCAAGTCAAGAGTGAATAGGCTTCTAAGTTAAAGCGCTTTACCACTCACGACTGCATTGCTGCTTACCATCAAGTGGGATTGTAGTCAAGCATTAACTTATCTTATTAAAAAAAAATAGCCACCTGATCACGGCATATATGAAACAGGAGTAAGCAGAACAAACAAAGTGGGCGTTGACACCGCTGATAAGTGATCGCTGTGTGAATTTTTATACCGGACTTGTTACCTAATACTACCCTCCCCGTACGCATAAATCTTGAATACTCTTGTATGTCTATTTTTGTTGCATTGGTTTAATTCTGAGGTATTCAATTTTCTGTTTTCATTTATTACTACAATAGATTCAATTAAATAGTGTGTAGATAGTTGAATATGATATAGCAGGTAGTTGTAACTTAGTCTAATGTGTAACTGGATCCATGATATGTGACTCACACAGTTACAATTTCATGACAAATAAAGTTGAAGGAACTCAAGAAACACTTACTACAAAGATAAATAATCAATGTATTGTAGTTAATTTATTTTTATATTTTGCTATATTATTTATATGTATTAATCCTAATTTTATTACTAGATTTTACGATAAATCTACTAGCTACCTGTTTACTTATTCAGAAAATCTTTACTTATCAAAACAATAATTACTTATCGATAATAAAGGTAAAAAATCTATCAATAACACAATAATAAAGGAGTGATAAACAGAAATGCTAAACTAAAGTTACCCTACCAAATACAGATGCATAACAAATACACAACTTATCAGTGTCTTTGTTTAAGTAGTGGAAGTCGACGTAGGCGTTATAAATCTCATCATTATCGTGTCGCTGTGTGCGCGTAACGCGTAAATCGTAGGCCGGTACCTCTGTGTGGACGTCGCCCGGCCGCCCGGCCACAAATCTTCCGTTTCACTCGGGCCCAGCATCCGTGCGCGAGAGGAAACAGCACGCGCCAAAGCACGCGGCTGCGTATCGGACGCTCCCGAAATAGCGCCCCCCCGCGCCACGCCGGCCCATCGACGTGCTTTTAGTATGCTTCGCGCATGCGACACGCCCGCACCCTTGCGCTCCTGGTACCGTTCGCTGATACCACGCGATTTTCTCAAACAAAACAATAAAACTCGACATATTATGGTATAAACAAACATGGTCGCGATTTTGGCGAACCCGAAATGGAGTGAAGACCTGACCATCCAAATGATAATCGAGTACGAAAAGCGAGAGTACCTCTGGAACCCCGTCTCGGAACACTACAAGAACAAGAAGATAAGAGAGCAAGGATACGTAGAAATCATCAAATCGCTGAACCTAGTCGACGTCACTGTTAAAGAATTGAAAAATAAGATTAAAAACATCCGATCGTCGTACAGTGTGGAATTGAAGAAGATTCGCGCGGCGAGAAAGGCCGGCGCGCATGCGTACCGTCCGAGCGTCACGTGGTTCGAGCACGCAGACAGGTTTCTGCGGGCTATCGTCACACCGAGCTCGGTGAGTTCGCCATTATTTACTGTTTACAATGCAAAAAACGACGCGCTGTCTCACCACGCAGCGAAACTATTTATTCATGTCTTTTTTTTAGGTGGACAATAGCCTGCTCGAGATACCGGCGAGCGATGAGAGCGATGCGGTTCAAGATCTAAGCGAGCGGAGATCTCCGGAAAAGAAAAGCCCGCGAAAACGTCGTAGTTCGACTCGCTCGTCCACGCCGTACGTTCTCAACACGCCGTCCCCGCGCCCCGGGACACCCTTCGGATTGAATCAGACCGCGAGTCCATTTGGAATCCTTCCAACTTCAACGACTGCACCGTTCCTGAATCCTCCCGTTGGGATTGCTACGCCTTTGACTACTTCGCTCGCTACCATATACCCAATACCGGCGAAACAGAAAAAGAGTTTTGATGACAGAAGCGATCATTCGGACGTACCGCAAGACTTGAGCCAGCATTCGGAGAACGGGAATGAGAATGAGTTCGAAATGTTTGGGAAGTTGATTGCAAGTCAGCTACGTAAATTGCCGCTGAGCTTGGCTCTGGACACGCAACTGAAGATACAGACGTTGGTAAATGCGGCCCGGATACAAGCGGTGTATCAGCAGTATAGCTATGCGGGGCCATCTCAAGAAGCTCTCTCGGTGCAGGCGCTCTCTAACGGGATACTGGCGAGTATGGCATCGCAGAGCACTTTCGCCTCGCGTGCTGTAATGAGTCTCAGAAATGACTCTCCGGACGACATGAGTCGGGATTTGAAGACCGAATATTCTATCGGCTCTGAAGCCGAAGACTAAGCGTTGCATGAAACCAAACGACAATATAACGTTAGGAAGGTAGATTTCGATAATCGTTGTAATATTGGATTGCGGGTAAGTTCAAACAAAGGTATAAAGAATATGTTATATGTCCAATTACAATTTTAAAAGTTGGGGACCAGTAATCCCGACCTACATGGTCAACCTGTTATTATTATGGTCACATTTTAACAAAACGTTGAAGTGTATCGAAATCTATCTAAATTAATCAAAATTGCTCATAGATATCGAGTACAGTTGTCAAAAACGCGAGCTCTTTTGCTCATTAGTATGACTATACATATAAAATATGTGTTTAGATGTATTTATATAAATGTGATAGAAGTTTATCGTATATCAGAAAGTGTTTAAGCAGTAAGAAATAATCTGTCCACCAGAATATAATGAAAGCCAAAGTACAAAATAATCTTGTAACTAAATATCAGTTAGCTACTCGAAATACGTGCGCAATCAATTTAAAGTCTTATTATGTTAGAAATATAAGCTGTTCCATGTTTGTGTACGATTCAAAAAAATTGAGTTAAATTTGTGTAGTTTAAGGAGCTAGTCATTAAGTAATTAAATTGATGTTAGTAAATGTTACTATTTAGGAGATCTCTGTTTTCGGCTGTGTTTTTTTTTAGTTTTTAACGGGATAAATTTCTCAGATAAGGTACATAATTTTTACATTTTTATTATAATTTTAAAATAAGAGACAAACTTGGCTTAACGGTCACTATTGACCCAGTAGGCGGATGCAGGGTTCACTACTAAAATCAAAATGGCGTTCCATCGTTTTCAAAATTCGAATTCCTAGTGTATTTTTTCGATTTATTTTTACTGTTTACACATAACGAATTTATTTTTAAGTGTGATAAATGTAAGTATTAAAGTGTTGTAAAAGTAGGACGTGTGACAAATTATATGTGATTGTTTAAATATATTAAATGTAAAACAAGAAATACCTCAGAATATAAGTAGAACGGTACTTAGATTTGATGATAGTTACGGAGTATATTTTGTCTGTTGTTCAATGTGCCACGAATATAGATTATAAATGGATTGTGATTTATTGAAAATAAATATTTTATAAATGTGGTGTAGAGTTCTGTTTGAATTTATTTTATAATAAAACCACCCTGACATCACTAGCAAAATCTTTGCCTTTAAAAAATCTGAAAAAATGTTCGAACGGTTTTCTTTAGTGATTAATAAGTATATATTGTTTTATTTGTAAACCGATGGAAATACGAACATTACATTTGACTCCAAGCTTACTTAATATACATAGATGAAAACCGCACCGAAATCGGTGAAGGTACTTTTGAGATTATCGGGCATAAACGCACATACAAACAGACAAAAATTCCAAAAATCATTGCGGCATTTATTGATTTAGCGAAATACACTTAATACACCTAAATTTATTTTCTCAAAAATATTTTATGCGCAGACATCAATCAGCTACTAATTCATTAAAAACTCACGATTTGAATCTGGTCCCCTGCTTGGTCGGCAACGCATTGGTGACGACTTGGTCACTAATATCAACAGCCACCACTTACCATCAGGCTCGTCTGATTCTTTGTCGCCGTTGTCGCCTATTCACAAATGAGGCCCTTCGTTGCAAAGCGAATTTGAACTCCATATCAACGTGTTACGGTCGTAACTCGCTCGCCAGCTCGTCGTAGTCATTAATCGTAACCCCCGACAGCCGATACTTTCAATACTTCTCCCTCGTTACTCTTGGCTGGTAGTAAGTCTCAATTGACGACGCTCCTTTTACCGTCTCTGGATCGAATTTGGACCTTCTGGTATTTCACTTTTAGGTCAATTTTATTATGACAAGCTTTAAGATTTAGAAGATTTTGAGCGTAATGATCATTCATTTTTAGAATTAAGTTATTTGGTATACGAGATTCGTTTTTCAAGTTCTCTTTTGACAAGCAAGTGATAATTAAATTCTAATACGCACATCATTTTAAAAATGAGAGGTGCAGAATTCATACCCAGGCCAGCCTATTCGGATTCGTATAGAATACTTTATTCTCCCGGTATTAGCCCTTGGAATTTAACAAAATTTTGTCGGTTGTCAACACGCGGGTGAATCCGCGGGTAATAACCAGTTTACAAAGGTCCGTTATAACAAAATGATTACAGCTAACCGTAGCCTTAAGTAACCGATAAGGCTCCCACCTGATTATGGCGGTCCAAGATTTATGAGGGACCTGTTGCGCTAGGTTATCGGAGAACGCACTACGGCATTACCGTGATAACTTTCAATTTTTGTTTTTTGAGGTGAATACTTCTTTAGTATCGTTGTGATTTGGAATGGAATAAAACGGAAATGACGCGCAAATGAAACGAAACGGAAACGAAAAAGACACCGACACGTTTTAACTTGGGAGAAAATGAGATAGGCACATTAGCAAGAGTTAGAACTAAAGAGCGCTGCAGCGCTAGAACAATAGTTATGACATCTAACCAAACTATTAAGACATGCAGCGCTAGATCGCTTATAGGGTATAGTTTACTGGCCATGAATTTCGCGGCGCTTGCGCGTACACTTTTACACAGATCATAAATGCCGAATTATCATGAAAATTTTTTTGAAGGATTCATTTCTAGCACGTGTGAATTGTTACTGGTTACTGATATTCCTGGATTTAGCTATTTACGTTAAAAAATGTAGCTCTCTTACGTTAGAGTATAATTAATGAAATAGGTAAATCTTCGGCCCCGTAGAAGAACAAATAGCCTTCTTTTGCCCGCCACTTAGGGCTGACACTCACCATTAGGTCCGAACCCACAGCGCGTCAGTCAATTAGAAAATGCCTTTTCTTTCCACTTCCTTTTAGATTTTTTATTTTATTCTTGAGAACTATGAACACTATAGAACAAAATACAATTATACAATACAATAACACTTTTTTGTATACTACATAAAATATACCTACTCAAGTCGCAGTAAAAGATTTTAAGGATAATTTAATTTCCATATTTCTTACCTACTGTCGGTGCCAGCGACTTCGACGCGACGGTTGTTCTCAATGTTTTCAATTCGACTGTATTTGTTTATGTATGATACCTCATATCTTTTTACTGGTTGGCCCGATTTTGATTATTCTTTTTAAATTCGAAAGCTAATGCTTGTCATGTGATCCCATTTAAATTTGCGCGAAATCTAACGACTAGTTTTTGAGTTATCCCTAACTAGCAACCAACTACCGATTGCATCCAAAATTGTCGATCACTCTGTCGATCAATTATATTAGGATTTAGGTACGATTGATAGAAGTCATCCCGCATGAGCGCTTCAATTCTTAAGTAGAGTGACGTGAAGTGTACAAGACTTTTTTATGATTTTTGGAATGAAGTTCCTTATCGCGCGTTGTGAAAGGGGGCTAGACGGAAAAAATTGTTACGAAAAGTTGTCACGACACTTTTTGCTATAGTAAGCTATTGTAAGCCGTGCGGCGTGCGCATGTTTTATATTATTAGTATAACATATATAATAGTTATATTTATATGTATGTGTATTTATATACATAATCTAAATATTATATATATTTTTTTTAAATTTCTTCACTAATTAATCGAAAGAAACTTCGTTCCATCCGGGTGTCCCTTGACACCTCTCAAGTTTTTTTTTATGTAACAGCAAACAAGCACGCTGCATCACCCTTCCGCTGCCACGCATGACAACAAGACAACTGCTGTGATTGACATAAGACTCAAATCGGCAGTAGGATAGTTAGTCCAGTTAGCAAAGGTGTTAGTTAGAACGTTAGTTGGTTAGTTAGTTATTAACGTACTAACCAACTAAGGTACGAGGACTGGAGGATTGAATGTTACTGATAGCTAGTCCTGTTAGTTGTTGTTAGTAATCAATGAGTATATTATAAGCTCATTGTTAGTAATATTCATTTAGTAATTGCCAGTAAGATACTCGTTCTAATTCGGTCACAGATGTGTTGCTACTCTCGAGGACTTAAGATGTTCACCTCTAAAAAATAGACTTACACAAACTTAAACAAGAGATAGCAGTAAATTAGTTCATTTCTGTCAATCGAACCTAGGACTTTTGGACAGGCACTACTGAGCTGTTTTGTAATATCTTAGAAGCGTTAACCTTTTATGCTAAGCCGCTTCGCCACAACCTGTGCCTAATTTCGGCAACACCGTCAACTGGGCTCGACTTTATTAAATTTTTATCCGGCGCGCAGAAATGAAATTCGCTCACCCGGGGCTTTACGTTAAGCTCTCTCATGTTACGGGACGTGTCAAACCGAGTGTAGCAGAGCGGGACGGGCGCGCCGCGTGCGAGCGAGACGGACGCCGGGACGGAACGCCAGCGGGCCTGCTGTGCGGTCGCCTATGGCTTACGCGGCTTACGGTCGCGATCCTCCCTACTGCGCGTGAATTGACTTGATACTCGGTCATTTATTTTTATTTTCGTCTTGGGCTTACTCGCTTATGGTCCATAAGTCCATATGGTAGACGATCGACGTATTTAGAATAACAATCAAATGTTTCCGCTGAGTTAACGAATGCTATAATCATTTTTGTTATACTTTTCTGGGAATCGAGTTTATGATTCTTACCGTATGTTCGATTCCAAACTTTACGCAAACCTAATAGCATTTTTCTGGTAACCTTTTAGTATTATTAATAGAAAGTATACAGGGTGTAATCGTTAAGTGTGCACAGGCGATTATTCCGTAAATATTCCAGATATCAAAAAGCTTTAAACTGATATCGAAAGCACTTTACCTAATGAGTAAAATTACAATAATAATTTATTAAAATAAAAACGAGAAATATCCAAAAAAAATACATTAAACTCTCCCATACATTTAGTATGAGATAGTAGAAAGGTTTTACTTTCTTTATTTAAAGTGGAATAGTATCTATTCATTTTACCTTTATCATTTTATAATTATGTATGATATGATATTGATGAATTTCAAGTAGATACACACGTGTAGATTAATTATCTTACCACTTCAAATTAATAATAAACCTTGTTTCAATATCGTATTGATTTGAACTGGCTGAAAAGCAACATACTAAATAAAAACAAAAAGAAAGATACTCTTTGGTGTTCGTTCTAAATTCAAATTCTTTATCGCGGGAGTAGGTACTATTCCACTTTAAATAAAGAAAGTAAAACCTTTCTACTATCTCATACTAAATGTATGGGAGAGTTTAATGTAATTTTTGTGGATATTTCTCGTTTTATTTTTAATAAGTTATTATTGTCATTTTACTCATTAGGTAAAGTGCTTTCGATATGAGTTTAAAGTTTGTTGATATCTGTAATAGTTACGGAATAATCGCCTGTGCACACTTAACGATTACACCCTGTATACTCTCTATTACAATTTGTAATAATTATTTCATTACTTATTAAAATACGACTAAGTAGGTAACTAACAGTAAGTAATCTAAGGCGCAATACTTGTAGAGGGTAACGAATACAACAAAGAACTCGTACATTTTTTCAAACACAGTCATGTCCAAACTTCCCCAAACAGACGATTAATTATCAAATCAACCCACCTGTATCGACTCACCGTTCACTGATACACGGCTTATAAAGCACGAACATATTTCAACCAGTTTGCAGCGGCGCCTCTTTATAATAATTGCCGATGTGCGGTCGGCGGGGACAGATTACCCCAACCCTCGGGGTGTTATCGCCCCCTCGCCCACCCCTGTCGCCTTTTTTCTCGCGCTTGCACTTTGCGACCGGCAGCGGCAGCGCACATTGAATTATGAATTAAGACGCGACCTAGACGCCTTGAAAGTTGACACCGCACCGGTTTTAATTGAAATCTTTCATAGTTTTTGCGTGATATCAAACGAAGAAACATTTACACTAGTTGGAATACAATTTATATAAAAAACTCAAATATAAATAACGTAAAAGTTACTAGTTCCCTGCGGTGCAGTAACCAAAATGCTGGCATTTCCTTGAGAAAACTGCCTGTTCTCGGATCGCACCATGATCGCAGTATTGAAATCTTATATGATATTAAATAATTACTTTTGGTTCTTCAAATCAGTGAATTAATAATTTTAATTATTGCTTAAAACTTTTGAATTGTTTTGTGGTATCATAAAACCTGTCTTTTTTGGGGTTTTAAACATGTACAATAGTTTTAAAAAGATTACAATCCTAAAATAATACTGTAAAACTTTTACTAGTTTCTTTTCTCGTCATTCGCTCTTGGCCGGCAACGCATCGGTGATGCTGCCCATGAGTGACGTTGAACACAAACATTAGACTTGGGCCCCAGGTGACTTTTTTATTGATGTAAACACTTCATGGGCCTCTTAAGTATTTCCTATTTAACCTATTTTCTGTCTCTGTCGCGTTGCGATGAACACACGTAAGTACTTGGCTCTGCAAATGTCTGCAGTTTAATGACGTTCATGACTATAGCGCTTCGATCATTTACAACTTTCAAAGTGTAGTAAAGTATTTCACAACGTTGCACACGGGAGGAAAGGTGTCTAATGGGTTCTAACATTACTGACTACAACAGGTGATAATGTTCTTATTAATGATCTTTTTATACTGCCAACACGCTGTTCTCATTACTTACATGTAGTATATAGTTCAATATATGATCGGATTCATTTAGAGCTCTCTATGTTGTTTTGTTGGCTGTTTGTCAAGGTCAATACTCTTAATAAAGAATCGATATATTTTTTGCTGTAAAATAATTAGTTTTAAAATATATTTAAACTTAACTTTTGGGTATAAAATACCATTTATTATTATTATGATAAAGACAATTTAATAAAATAATTTGTTTTAAGCACTCAATTAGGTTAATCATAATTAAGTACTGTTGGTAATGCCTAAATCGCGTCCAAATCAACTCTAGGCTGGTTTTAAACGATGATCGCTTTACGCCGTTGTGACTTGTAGGATTTTAGTCATGACTGTGCTGCGTATTTTTGACATTGTATCAAATATTCTGTAATATTAGTGCTTACTTAAAATTACAAACATTTACTGCATTTGCTTGATCTGTCTTAACTATGGGCTGGCTACAACCCATTAATGGCCCACTACTGAGCACGGGTCTCTCCTCGTACCTGAGGAGGCCTAGAGCATACTCCACCACGCTGCTCCAGTGCGGATTGGTGGAGGGGTTAGTGGCCAACCCAAGTGTCGGAAATTTTAAGCCACCCGAAGGTATCCGACATGGCTTAACGACTGCTACCAAATGATAACAACTGGGACCGACGGCTTTACGTGCCCTCCGAAGCACGGAAGCGCTCAAGATATTTAGCCACTAGCGGTCACCCATCCAACTACCGACCGCGCCCGCTGTTGCTTAACTTTGTCGATCACTTGAGATCGACGCAAGCCGCCGGGCTATGAGCGCTTAACTATGGACTGATCAAATAATATCCATCTAAGTAATATGTTTATTGCACCTCATTAGAATCCAAATGGATCTTTCTGAATCCAAGGTTAATAGGAATCAATCCTGACACTACAACTACGAGTATATCTATGCAAAATCTTTATCAAAATCTAGTCTAAACTTCAAGACATCCTTTCAAATTAACTTTATTTATCTTGTAAAATTTAGAGAAGTCGTAAGAAGAGGCATTGTGGACGGTATCCGATTTATTTAAGTATGGTGCTATAAAAACCAAACCATACCTGCACGAAGCCGGGCGGGCCGGGCGGGCACGTATAAATAAAACTACAGGCCATGTATCCGCCCGCGCCGCATACGCTCGGCGGCGGCTTGCGGCTTGCGGCTTGCGGGTCACATAAAAAATGTCTGCTCTCTTCGGCGCGGCGTCGCTAACGCCC
Organism: Ochlodes sylvanus; assembly: GCA_905404295.2. Taxonomy (NCBI): domain Eukaryota; kingdom Metazoa; phylum Arthropoda; class Insecta; order Lepidoptera; family Hesperiidae; genus Ochlodes; species Ochlodes sylvanus. Next base: position 5,684,421 of record FR990149.1, read on the forward strand.
TTAATGACTGAGCACTCGCCGCCCGCTTCGACTGTAGGGCTGCAAATGATACTGTTTTGTAAAAAAATATTTTTTGAAGTGAGAACTTCTATGCGCGCGATAGAAGATTTTTGGTAGGGGAAAATCTGGCTTTGCATCAGGTTGTTACTTTCTAAGTTTCAAGTTATCACTTCTGTAGACAGTCATCATGACTGCCTCAGATTTTTTTTTTTAATAGAATATGTTTATTTCGTAAGATACTGCAATAATCATAAGAAGAAACCTACCAATTATATTACGACTATAGTATAGTAATATGGATTTGCAGTCATATTTATGCGAAAAGTGAAGTCCGTCAATTCGCACTTGGCCAGTGTGGTGGACTATGGCCTATACCCCTCACCTTGTGAGAAGAGACCCATGGCCAGCAGTGGGTTGTGATGATGATGATATGCGAAAAGGGCCACTGGCCGCAGTAAAACTACGACCGCTGGTTTTCAAGGCGACCCTGTGTTCATGTTGTGCTGCTTGTGGTGTCGCAAACCAACGACTAAAACAAACCATCATCGAAACCATCGCTATTATACCCAAGAACATAAAGAGAACACATATTTCTTTAGTTATTACTTACTTAGTTTTTTAGTTTGTTTAGTTAGTACTTTTAACTTTATTCTGGTTCGACAAGTATATAACTTTATAAATTCAGAATGATATAAGTAAATACCAAACGAAAATTAGTGTTATAAGGATGTACTGTATTTACTGCGATAGATTTTGAACTGTTTATTTTTGTAATTCTGTATTCTGTTAAAGTAACCGTTAAAATCAGAAATTATTCCTTGTAGTATGTCCTTGTAATTATTATATCGACGCAGAGAAGATGCAAAAAAATACAATTAGTTATTCCCTCTATTCAGTCTGCTACTGCGTATCAAATTATCGCGGGCATAAGAAAAACGCTGGAATTGACAAATAGTTTGTATGAAAACGATATATTACTTTGATATTTCTCTGGGTAATATTTTACTCACTTCCAGCTGCATTACGTTGATAAAAATGTCTACTAGCAGCGGGCGCTGACTCCTTCTAATGACAAAGCTCTCGCTACGCCCGCTCCGGACTTAGGGCTGCAAATGAGTAATTATTTGAACTTCTAATTCTTTTACTTTCCACTCTGTTGCGTTACTGATTCATTATGGGTATCGATTATGTCTTGTACTAAGCGACCATAATAACCATAATATGTTTAACCAAAGAAAAATGTATGGCAGCTTGAAACAGACAACAGATACATGTAATACATACATACATCACAGTTTTAAAAACTGTTCTTTAGTGATTTATTGTTTCATTACACAAATAAATGTTACTTTAACTTGTATTATCTAACTAGCGGCATAGTATTGTTACAAAGGATAAGAAATATACCAAGATATTTTAGATGTTTTTAATTATCTAAGTTATTACAAGTTTACATTTTTCTACGTTGCCCAAATCCTCCAAACATAGCTCATTGATCGGTGTGAACGATTGTGTTACAGAATTCTCAAATACGGACCGATATTATTTCAAAAGAATATGGAAAGTAATATCTTCGATAAATATAATTTGTAACCGAGCTAGCCAGCCCTGCTGGCGTGGGCGCTCCTACATATTTAATTTGCGCGGACTGGTTTCTGTCCGGCGCCGCGCGACTCGTTATGGCTCTATCGGCCGGGCCACACATACACGCGTACGAATTAGGTTTTATTCTCTGCATTTTATGGAAATAAAAGAGATGCGGTATAAATTTACTTGGTCACTATCCGACTAATGAGTAGACGAACCACCTATTAGTAAGTGGTCACCATGGACTAAGGGAATCAGTAACAATTATGGCATCACCGATGCTTTGCTGAACGGGAAAGAGGAAAAGAAGAAACTACTCCATCGATAACTCTATTCACTCATAGCCCCACGCCCGACCCTAGAATTCTCTGTGTCGTAGACGTGCTATGAACAACACACAAAAAGACACACGCCCAGACCTAGAAAAGATGAAAAGAAGTTAAAACTCATCATAAAAATTTAGGCCTCGCTAGGAACCAAACCCAGGACCATTTGGACGGCAGTCCATCATGGTGACCATCGCGCCATGCGGTTCGTCGAGTCTTGGATCATTGCTATATCAGCTATATGCTACACCTGTGATTGTTTATCCGCTCGAGTTACGGATCATTTTTATTACCTGCCTATTTGCACACAAAGCATGTCTTGATATACAGGCAAATATGTCGATGTCTCGAATACGGTTTTATCAACATGCACCGTTTGGATCGGTTAGTTAAATTGGCCTGCAATTGTATGGCTTCTCAATTTATTCGTTACATTATTGAGACGTGGGTGTTCAATGGTAGCCCAGTGTGTTTCTAAACAAATTGACAATAGATCAATATGTTGTGATAGAAATGAGACATAGAATATTTATTTCTTATTTATATATTGATATTTCCATAAATAACTTGAGTTACTTTTATCGTTCGAACGGTTTGATGTGTTGGATGTGACCACATTTCAAATAAATAAAATGATTGAAGTCGTATTTCAATAAACTTACGTTTTTTGGTTTCCTAATTATACTTTCATACAAAAATATTAAAAGCTCTCTTAAACACACCATTAAAATCATACCATCAATTTTATTAAAACATGTAATTATCCTACAACCCTACGAATTGATATGAAAACCACGAAAAAACACATCATGTATTTCTGTTGAAGTATAAATCTGGCGTATAGGTGATATTTTACTTTCGAGAGCACCAGTGGGTGGGTTCCTGCTGCAGACACGAACTAAATATATTGCGAAGCTATTAACGCTTACTGTGAACCTCGTGTTCGTAGGAAAATGACTGCCCAGTACAAATTTAACTTACAGTGAGAGAGTGATGACGAACCTCTAGCTAGACAGCGATTTATTGCGACTATGACTATGATATTGACTATGATATGATATGATTAATATGTATCATTTACACAGTTCATTTGTAATCTGAATGTCCTATAATTATTTATTTATTTATTTAATTTTATAGTTTATGCACAAATGGATGAATACAATGTTAAGAATTGACATCGATTAAGGATGGTACGAGGAGGGTACTGTTGACTGTTGACACACGTATGAAAATATTAGTACGAGATTCTTATCCTTAGTTAATTATAAAGTACCTGGTATAAGTACCATAATATGACCACACCAATCGCAACAAAAACTTACAAAAGCTATTACTTATTATTGCTTACATCACCAAAAAAATGATAAATATACTTGTGTATAAAACTTGCGACAAATTCACAATTAATATCCAAGTATCAAACACGTTCGTGCGGCGTACTCGGCAGCCCATTAAACCGGGTCGGTGACAAGGTGACGTGCTCGCCGTGGGGGCGCGATAACACGGCCCGTATCCTGTGTCGTGATGCCCGCCCGCTCAATATCGTATACCTACCCACTTATAGACGCCTGGTACAGTACGGCTGTTCTTTTGTTTTGTCAGCGCGCTCAGTTTTAGTCGAAATATAGAAGAATACGCTATGTCTGAAACGTGTCCGTGTGATGTGATGACAAGCTAGCCGTCTGCTAGGGGCACTTGACCCGTATCCTTGACGTAACCACAGTCGTTTGTGGTCGTAGCCGCCAGCTCAACACGTACACCTATACGTTTATAGACGCCTAGTACTTTGTATGAAAGTCTTTTTGTTTTACGCGTTTGTTAATTAATTCATTGGTTATTTTCATAAATAAAATAAAATAAAATAACTGCGTGTGTAAGTGTGCGTGTATGTTTATAAAATCAACTACTTTTATTATAAAAAACAATATTTTATAAGTATACACTTCATTTATCATATTTAATATATTCTTTGTTTTTTGGTCTTATTGGTTAAAGTTGCCGTGGCTGAGTTTCGGAGAATTTATGCAAGCCCGGCTCCGAATTCCCTTTTTGTTTTTGACGCAGACGCGGCAGTTATTTTGAACGTCCCTTGAATTTCCGTCGCCAAGAGACCGAATAAAATGATTTATTGTCGCGCTACGCCTCCGTGAGAATGTGATCCTTGTACCGATAAATTCGGCAGCTCAATTAGAACACTCCCAGTCCCTTAGATGAGCCAATTAAATTGATGACTGACTGTTTATCGATGGTTATTAAAAATCGGATGTTATATTTTTTAATACATTAACAACAATTTGAAATTGGATTTTAGATTTTCCCGCATTACAGTAATCTGTTTTGTTGTCATTTTATTTGGTATTTGATGTGGTAGGTAGGTATTTGATGACAAAACTTTATAACGTAAATCTTAAGGTATAAAGACTAAGATTAACGAGACTTCAACATTATCAACCCTACTGTTATCACGAGTATTCATTTAAGTCCAAGTTGGCTTCATCCGTCCTCAATCCTTAATCCTATCAAACCCTTGCGCGTGACTCTGCTGCTCAACGGACGAACCTCTGGCACCAGGTCTCCCTCAATCTCTGTTCTGTACTTAATTCCGACGGTACTCATGCATAATAGGAGATTTTATCCACCTGGCTAGCATCCCGCTTCGAAATCAACCGTGAAATGTTTTACGCGTTTCGGTTGCAGACTAAGTAATGACGCAGGTCCTGCGCTTGCCTTTCCGATGACTAAATAACGATGATGTTGATCGATGATACCGATGGCGACCATTTACTATCAAGTGGTCGTCTCTCGTCTGCACATTTTTCGACTTACACATACATGAAAAGGTCATGAGTTCCTAGTCCTTGGAGTGATTGTAACAGCTAACAGTCCAGCACATAGGTCACGGTAAGAAGTCACCGCTTTTCATTAGAGATTTACATCTGCCGTCCTCCTGTCCAAGACTGTCCAGGACTCTGACTAAAATACGTTGATCAATGTTAGTTTCATTGTATGGGGATGGGAACCCCTTTGGGACCTAATTTTTTTATATTTTTATTATTTGTTGTGTTAGCGGTCACAGTAACACATTTGGTGAAAATTTCAAGTGTCTACCTATTTTCGTTTATGAGATCTTATAAATATTACAAATATTCCCGGAGCGCTATGACAAGGGTTTCTTCAAAAAAAGGTGTAAAAAGAGTTCTCCTTCAGAGCTGGCGTTGCACTGGCGACTCCCCTGGTGTTGTCCGTGTCCATACGACGATGACCACTTACCATCAGGTGGCTCGTCTGCTGTTACGTCAGCCCTTCAGGCTATAAAAAAATAGGGTTCTGTTCGTCACCCTTTGGGCACGGAAGTCTAAAAATCACCTCCATGCATGAAAACAGCCACTCGATATACTACGAAAATGTTTCATAAACTCGCGCCAACATGTTTTAAAATTCGAACGAAGGTCATAGAGCCTTGTAACTTCATATCCTTTGGAAATCGTGACTTTGCATTATTACAAATGCCTTTGAAAAACACTAAAGGAGTTCTTAAAGGAAAATAACGAAGCTGTATCGAGTCGTCACGTTCTTCGCAATATTTTATTACGATCTAATCCGCATTTGCGAGTTTCGCAGTGACGATTACTGTGATTTACTGAATGGATTAGTTGTTCATTTCCATTCAACTGTGAAGTCATTCACGAGTCAGTCAAGTTTTTTACAGGTATCTGTCAAAAATACTGTGATTAGTTCATTCATTTTATTAGTTCACAGAATTCAGATGTGAAATCATTTTTTTTAAAGTTTAAAGTTTTTCAACAGGTGTCAAAAAAACTTGTGGTTAAAACTGTATTATTATAAATATGTGGTTTACATTTAGTTTTCAGTGTGAGTAATATTTTTTATTGTTTTTTCAGGTAAATCAAAGAAAAAAAGTTATTTACGTTGTGTTTTGGTGAGTTTTGAAAATAAGCTTTTAGATTTTTCAACCTTAAATAATAAATCTATGCAAAATTTCACAGATGAAAAAAATATCACACGTATAAACGTATATTTTACGATGATAAAAGCTAATACCATAAATGAAAATTAAATGAAAGTACCAAGATTCATGAGTCCCGCTATAAGACGGCGATCACACGACGAAAGGGCCCGGGGTTCGGCAGATTCCCCGTCGCTCTAACCACAGCCGCGCACCGACACTTGAGATACTTCTATAGTTATTGTACGTATGTATATATGTACATATAACGCTTTTCTTATTCGCCTTCTTATGCAAAACAATTTTCAAGCAAACTTTCTTTTTTTTCTCTTTTGATGGTAACGCATTGATTCACAGACAAAGAGTATATTAATGACAAGGATGGAAATAGACATCCGCGACCGGTTCTGCTCATATCAGTCTGTATGTAGGTATGTGTGTATGTAAAATCTGTAATTAGTTGTGAGCATAATTTCTTTAATACGCTTTTATTAGCTTGAGACGTATGTTAGTATGTTTGTATGTAACTGTCAGTGGTAAGAATATCAACTTAAATTTTTTGAGATTAGTGTGGCGTGCAAAGTAGGATAAATGATTTTATAATATGTACAGAGTAAAGACTCCAAATTATGATGTGAATTATAATTATATTTTATAAGAAAACTAGTTGTCCCAGCGTACTTCGTACTGCTTTATAATTAAAAAATGTTTTAGTGATATATCGACAGCAACGCCACCTACCGGGTCCAATTGTGAATCTAAACCATTCTCGGATCCACCTGAAGACACACAAAAAATTTCAACCAAATCGGTCAAGCCGTTTAGGAGGAGTTCAGTGACATACACACTCACACTCGAATTATATATATTAAGATGTACAAAGGAAAAGAATATTTATTAATGAATGACAGTCGTGTTATTAATGATGCCATGGTAACTTAAACTAGGGTTGACTATAGTATACAAATAGTGTAGGGTTGTTGCTCTAGCCCTAAGCGTATTTTTTAGTTTTTTTAACTATACTTTATTTAAAGATGTACCTAGGAGTTATTTCGCCGTTTCTTTTCCTCGTCAAAGATTTAAAATTTAAAAACTTTACATTTAAAGGCACCTTAGCGAAACAGCGGTAAATGCAAAAAAATACCGTCAATAATTAAAAAATACCTACATTAAATAAATGATTTGAGTCTGAGTTTGATTGCCTTTTGTCCACTGGCGATGTCCCTACTCCGCGGCCGACCGTCACGCGACATGCAACACACAGACGAAAAAGTTTGAGACGATGTAATAAAAGTATCACTTTAATAAAAGTATCAACCGCGCAAAGTCCCGCTACAAGCTGGCGAGCACGCGACGAATGCGCCAAGCCGGCACGTACCATGTCACTCGCGCCGCGCCGCCTCACTAAGTAGTTATAAATACCTATACCACGTACTCCCATAGCGAGCGATACTTGTTTCTTCTCTTGAAACGAAATTAATTACGAATACTGCGGCTTCTCTGGAAGTATTGGAGAGTACCTAGGTGCTTTGGTATTGGTACAATATCGTTCGGTTATTTATAATGAGAACAAATGAAACAGCTTGAAATTTTTTTCCAGTCAACAGTAAGTTAATTTTGTGTCTTGTGTGTCGGTCACAGTTGTCACGGGTGGCAGTGGAAAGGTGGTGCTACATACTCGTTTGCTATCTTCAATACATAAAAAACATAACTTTTTATGGGACATTAAAATTAGTTACTAATTTAGAAATCAGTAGCTAATCTTATGTACTTAATTAAACACTCGCTAAATAAATAGTACCATTGAATCGCAAAATTCACTTTACATTTTTATTATAAACAATATGTTTAGTATAGTATCGCCTATTAGTTATTAAGTATATTATTACGTTACTTATTTTATCATTTTTAAAATTTTGGTTATTTTACTCAGCGCCTGATGCATCTTAATGGCATCTTTATGTTTACGCGTCGCATCGTACTCGGCGAACAATTAGCATTAAGTACCGTGTATGTTCTTACCGACATTTAATATTACATTACAACTCTTTACCGTGAACTGTGTGGTGGTTTTATTTGCCTTGACGAAGATTTTAATTGCTATAATACCTAAACTACAGCGGCAACATTGGTCACTTCGGCTGGATTATTTACGAATAATTTGTGGTGATAAATTATTCGCGTGTTGGATTAATAAATCTGGAAGTTAAAGTTTAACTAGAGGTCATTGGAAGGTTAACCGCGTGGATGGAAGAAGATAAATTTGAAGAAAAGGCCAAAAAGTTGAACTTATTATGGTACTAGTGTTCCATTGATTTCCACCCAACACTCTGTTATGGTATTATAAGTATTTTGTAAGTATAAAAGCTTCGATTGTGAACAAGGTTGGTGAATACTTACTTTGATTACTTTTAACTATTAGTCATGATCAGTTAATTTATTGTAAAAGTTAGAAGTGATTAGTAATTAATAATTTAGTTAGTTACTTTCAAGTAAATATTGCCTTTAATAATTATCTACACAGTTTCTTTAATTAATTTGTAAAGATTGTTAAGTTAGCATTCAAATCATAATTTATTCAATTTCTTAATAACATTGTGTAAAAATAGTTCAAGTAAGTGTTAAAATCATAATTAGATTATTAAAGTTTGGTCATAAATTGAAATTACATTGTTGTTTCTAATTTTTATTATTCGTACTTAAGTATTACAGTACATAGGAACATCATTGTTAAACACACATTAAGACGTTTTTATAAACTAGCTATTATTACATCAATTCCAGGTTGATTACATACCAGCCTCGCAAGATGACGCAAGAGGTAAAACTTATTCGTCAACGTGCAGCCTACAAGGGACAATTAACGTCATTTTCAAGTTACATCGATGACTTGGATGCTGCTTCTCTAAACACCTTCGAAGTTGACGAGTTGCAGTTACGTATCGCGCGGATGGAAAAAATGTTTGATCGTTTTGAAGAGGTACAGTTGTCTTTAGAGTGCCTAGTAGATGAGGCTGAATCTCACCTACTAGAGCGTAGGGAATTTGAAAAATTATATTATAAATTACTTTCACAAGCACGTAAAATTCTCAATGATTGTAGGAGGGCCGAGAGTGTTGCGACTGAGGTAAGTGTACGTCGCTCGTGCGCCCACAACAACATTAAGTTGCCTACCATTCAATTGCCAAAATTTAGCGGCTCCTACGACAACTGGTTGGAGTTTCATGACACCTTTTCCAGCCTCATTCACGATAATGACGATATAGACAATATTAATAAATTCCATTATTTGAGGGCTTCGTTGGAGGGATCTGCTGCGGTAGTTATTCAATCCATTGAGTTCTCATCTGCCAACTATTCATTAGCCTGGCAGATACTATGCGATCGCTATGAAAACAAAAGACTGTTAATTCATAATCACGTCTCTGCTATATTTAATTTAGATGTCATCACAAGAGAGTCGTCAGCTAATTTAAAACGCCTTTTAGATCAAACTAATAAACACTTACGAGCTTTAGAATCCCTAGGAGAACCAACTAAACACTGGGACACGCTTCTCATTTATATAATTACACACAAACTTGACAGCAAGACATATCGGGAATGGGAGCAGTCTATAAAGCAAGATAGAAAAATAACATTTAACATATTTCTGTCATTTATTAAAAATAGGGCTGACTTATTAGAAACCATAGAATTGTCTACATCTTCAAATAAAAGTCATAATAATTTATGTTCACCTAACATCAACAAGTCTACCAATAAGATAAAAACTTTGGTTTCTGTTTCTGATAATAATTGCAGTAATAAAAATAGTTCATTTTCTAAACGTTGTCCTAAGTGTAATAATGATCATAAATTAATTAATTGCCCTCATTTCTTATCGCTCACTAATGAATCGCGACTAAAATTACTGCCCGAGTACAAGGTGTGTTTTAACTGCTTACAGTCCGGACATTACGCTAATAATTGCAAGAAGCCAGGCTGCAAGGTTTGTCGGCGCAAACACAATACACTGGTGCATGTCTTGGATCGTAATAACAAACCGGTTTCTGCGATTACGGGTGCGACACATCATAACTCGGATAATAACAACATCATGCATCCCATTGCGCATACGCAGCTACCGACACAGCAACCGCCCGAGTCGAGTGCTCGCTTATCACTGTCGGCAAGTGTCGCTGCGCTGCCGCACACTCAAAACGGAGATGTGTTATTGTCCACTGCGTTAATTAAAGTATTCGATAAGAACGGTACACAACATGTCGCTCGTGCGTTGTTAGACAGCGGTAGTACGACGTGTTTAATGACCGAGGCACTGCATGAGAAACTAGGGCTGCCTATTAATAGGATAAATAACTCCATCTTAGGGATCAATAATATTACGTCACAAATTAATAAATCATGTCGCGTACAAATAAAATCGTTAGACGACAGTTATTCGACGAATATACATTGTTTTATTTTGCCTTCAATTACCAATAATACATCATGCAAACAGATAGATTTGTCTGTTATAAACATTCCGGCTGATATGTGTCTTGCGGATCCACACTTTCATATGCCGGCCGCTATCGATATATTAATCGGCGCGGACGTATTTTGGGACATTTTAGGTACTCAAAGGCTTACGTTAGGAGACGGACTACCGATACTCTGTGATACGAAACTGGGTTGGCTCGTATCAGGTCCCATTAAAGGTGGCCATGTATCATCGTCTCAAGCCTTGTGTAACTTTGCGAAGTTAAATGTCCAGTGTGATGAGGATGTTCATGACATTCAAAACCAATTAACAAAATTTTGGCAGCTCGAGGAGGTAAGTACAGACTTTGAGTACTCTCCGGAGGAAAGGGCTTGTGAAAACCATTTTATAAAAAACACCACTCGCTTAGATAACGGTCGATTTTGTGTTAAAATCCCACTCAAGCAGTCACCTGAGTTACTAGGGGATTCTTTGTCACGAGCGAAGCAGTGTTTTCTTTCCCTAGAGAGAAAACTTAACGCAAAGCCTAAACTCTTGGAGATGTACAAGGATTTCATGTTGGAATATGAATCCTTAGGTCATATGACTCAATGTCATAGCATTATTTCAAACCCTAATGTGCATTACATTCCTCATCACGGGGTTTTACGTGAATGTAGTTCCACTACAAAGCTGCGAGTAGTTTTTAACGCAAGCAGTCCTACTACCACTGGCGTTTCGTTCAACCAAATCCAAATGGTTGGGCCAGTGGTGCAAGACGACTTGCTATCCATTCTGCTGCGGTTCAGACAACACAAATATGTTATCGCAGCAGACGTGGAGAAAATGTATCGTCAGGTGTACGTTCATCCAGATGATCGAAAACTACAACAAATTATCTGGCGCCATAGTCCGTCGGATCCTCTTAAAGCTTACCAGCTTAACACCGTCACTTACGGTACGGCAAGCGCTCCGTATCTAGCAACAAGATGCATGAAGCAGCTAGGACTGGAGGCTTCCGACAAGAAAGTTGCCGATGCTATTATCCATGACTGTTATGTTGACGATTTGTTAACTGGTGGGGACGACTTAGAAGAAGTCATTAATTTACGTGACGGGGTCACTTCCACATTAGCTTCTGCTCAAATGAATTTGAGAAAGTGGAAGTCTAACGAGCCTCGGGTACTTCCTAAGCCTGAATCTCCACAGTCATCAGTGAATTTAAACATCGGCACTTCCGAGCCTAGTAAAACGTTAGGACTTGGGTGGTTACCAAATTCTGATCAGTTGTGTTTTCCAAGTGGCTTGGTTGCCGGTGGAAACACTAAACGCGATATTTTGTCAGTAATCGCACAGATTTTTGACCCGCTTGGTTTGCTAGCTCCTTGTGTTATTGTTATGAAGATGTTGCTTCAACAACTTTGGTTGGAAAAGTTGTCCTGGGATGAACAACTACCACCTGAAATAAATAAATTGTGGGTTGAGATAGTCGTAAATCTACCTTGTTTAAATGATATTTATGCCCCGCGGCGTGTTATTTGCGACTCACCGAAATCCGTTGAATTCCATATTTTTTCTGACGCATCTGAACGTGCGTATGGCGCATGTCTATATGTTCGTAGTGTCAACGATGATGGTGAGGTGGTAGTGCGCCTGCTACTTGCTAAGAGTCGTGTAACTCCACTTAGGTTAACCACTATACCGAGACTCGAATTGTGTAGCGCGTTAATAGGTACCCGTCTTTATAAAAAGGCTATCGCCTCATTACGGCTGGAGAATGTTCGCACTGTATTCTGGACGGATTCTACTATTGTCTTAGGGTGGTTGAGAACGTTGCCTAGTAAGTTGCAACCCTTTGTTCGTAACAGGGTGGCAGACATTTTAGACAAGACATCTAACTGTCAGTGGAGGCACGTAGGTACCAAAGACAATCCTGCAGATTACATTTCCCGCGGAGTAGATATAAAATCTATAGCGACTTTAAACAAGTGGTGGTCAGGTCCATCTTTTCTTTATGAGGACGCCTCACTATGGCCATCGAATCACTTATCTATTAATAACGACACCTTACCAGAATTGAAGTCTAGTAATATTTCTTTATATAGTGATATAGCTAATAATAAAATTTATAATAATGAATTCATTGATTTTAATAGATTTTCAAATTTCTTAAGGCTCAATCGTACTGTGGCATTTATATTAAGGTTTATTAAACGTTGTAGAAAGCAGTCCTGTTCTGGTCTTCTGTGTACCGACGAACTGCAATCTGCATTAAATGTAATTATCAGGCAATCACAATACGAAACTTTTCCTGAGTATAAACTACTCATTAATAATAAAGAATTACCTAAGAAAAGTCCTTTATTGAAATTTAATGTTTTCCTGGATGACAATAAAATAATGCGTGTGGGAGGCCGTTTGTCTAATTCTGACTATTTATATGAAAAGAAACATCCAATTTTATTACAGTCCACTCATAAGTTCACTAAATTATTATTTGATTATGAACACCGACGGTTACTGCACGCCGGGCCACAATTATTATTGTCTTCCATTAGAGAAACGTATTGGCCGATCAGAGGTCGCAATTTAGCAAGGCATTGCTGTCGACTTTGCATCAAGTGTTGCCGAATGAAAGGGCAAACTGTATCACCTATTATGGGTAACTTGCCGCAGCATCGCCTTCTAGCAGGTTTTCCTTTCCAAAATATCGGGTTAGACTATGCAGGCCCTATTCAGTCTGCTTCCCGCCAAGGTCGTGGGTGTAAATTAGTTAAAGTCTATATCGCCATTTTTGTGTGCTTCGCAACAAAGGCCATTCATTTGGAATTGGTAGGCGACTTAACGAGTAACACCTTCTTAATGGCATTGCGTAGATTTATATCACGCAGAGGAAAACCTACAAACATTTATTCCGACAACGGTACCTCATTCGTTGGCGCGTATAACGATATTTCCAAATTTTTAAAGAACAACTGCGATTCGTTAACTGAAGTTATGGCTAATGACGGTATTAAATTTCATTTTATACCAGCATATTCTCCTCATTTTGCTGGTCTTGCGGAGGCTGGTGTGAAGTCAACAAAGTATCATTTAGTTAGAGTGTTGGGCAATTGTCATTTAACGTACGAGGAACTTTCCACAACGCTAGTTCAAATCGAGGCCATATTGAACTCCCGGCCACTAACGCCTCTCTCTTCAGACCCTGAAGATTTGATGCCCTTGACTCCTGGACATTTTATAATTGGACGTCCATTGACCTCTCTGCCTGCACCGGACTATCTCGACCGCTCCACAAGCATGTTGACCAGGTTCCAGCGTATTGAACAGTTACGCCAGCACTTTTGGATCCGGTGGAGCAAGGAGTATGTGTCAGAACTCCAAGTACGCACGAAATGGCGCTCCAGCAAAGGTGCAACATAGAAGCTAAATGCTTTAGTTCTTCTAAAAGAAGAAAATGTGCCACCATTGAAGTGGAAGTTGGGTCGGATCATTGCGGTGTACCCGGGCACGGATGGCATCACCAGGGTTGCGGATGTGAAGACTTCGAATGGTGTACTTCGGAGATCATTTAGCAAGATTTGTCCCCTACCTGAAATTGATGATTTGGGTTGAAAGCGAGGCTTTCAACGCCCGGGGGCATGTTTAGTATAGTATCGCCTATTAGTTATTAAGTATATTATTACGTTACTTATTTTATCATTTTTAAAATTTTGGTTATTTTACTCAGCGCCTGATGCATCTTAATGGCATCTTTATGTTTACGCGTCGCATCGTACTCGGCGAACAATTAGCATTAAGTACCGTGTATGTTCTTACCGACATTTAATATTACATTACAACTCTTTACCGTGAACTGTGTGGTGGTTTTATTTGCCTTGACGAAGATTTTAATTGCTATAATACCTAAACTACAGCGGCAACACAATATATCTAGTGAACGATGATAAAAATTGTAACTGTTTAATATTTTGGACGTAATAACGTCCTATGAAGCGATGAACGCCGGCTGCACGTACGAAAATGTATGACGTCATTGTCACGTTCCGCCTGAGCCGAGCGTGCAAGCGAGAGCGCGCAACAAGCGATAGAGAGGCACGATCAGCCTAAGAGTTCGGTATTTTTCAATGTTTTCTTATGACGTTAACACGTAAAATTATCGTCTTTAAACCGACTATACAGACACGCAGACAACCATTTTACTTTACTTTTACGTTACTTGGTATAAGTTACCACTTGACTACCATCTCAACTGATAGGTGGCAATGTAACCTTTCGATGGTAAAGTAAAGAACGCTTACTTAGTAAAAGCCAATTCACTCTGACTTGAAGACATCCACATTATAATCCAATATTCTTTACAACGAGAGCAGAAAAAAATATCTATACATACTCCAGCCAACTTTATAAAAAAAGTCGATAAAAAAAATATTTCATGTATTAAGATACCCCGGTCGCGCTACACCGGAGCACGCGATCGAAGCGGCCCGACCCGTCAGATCCCGTGACAGCCGCTGAACCGCCCGGCCGCAACCAGGGCTGCCAACCGCTCGGATTTGTCCCCACTACCAAACCAACTTATTATCTTCTGTTTTGCTGTTGAATATATCTGGATTTTGCAGTCTAGTTTAAAAAAAACTTTTATAATTATTATCTGTTATATTATATACTATCTATTATATTAAAGGGGTGTATTGGGTATTGGAGGTTCCGGGTTCAAACCCCGCACGCACCACTAATTTTTCAAAAATTATGTGCGTATTAAAATTTAATTATCACTTGCTTCGGTGAAGGAAAACATCGTGAGGAAACCTGCACACCCGAGAGTTCTCCATAATGTTCTCAAAGGTGTGTGAAGTCCACCAATCCGCACTTGGCCAGCGTGGTGGACTATGGCCTATACCCCTCACACTGTGAGAGGAGACCCGTGCCCAGCAGTGGGACAGTTATGGGTTGTGATGATGATGATGATGATGATTATATTAAATAATATCTTCTAAAACTACAAAAATATAACTGAATACAAAATACTATAATATTATTACCAACACTTTGGACATCACTAACATCAAGGTAAATAAACGGGGCCCACATTATTTCTAATTTGCAAAATTATGTGCAGTATTGACGCAATGGTTAACACGCCGGATCGCCGTTCCGAGGGTCCTGGGTTCGATTCCCAGCGAGGCGGAAATTTGAATGATGAATTTAAATTTCCGTTCTTCGTCTGGGTGTGTGTGTTCTTGTCTTGTGTGTTGTCCATGGCACCCACGACACAGGGAGTCCTAGTGTGGGGCTATGAGTGTGTAGCGTTATTATTAGTATAGTAAATTATCTCTTGCTTCTGTGCGGGATAACCTGCACACCTAAGATGTTTCCATAATGTTCTCAACGGTGTATGAACTCGGCCAAATCCCACTGGAGCAGTGTGGTGCAAGACCTCCTCAGTAATGAGAGACTATGGACATTAATGGGTAGCACATTGGCGACACACAACAACAACACGAAGCAAATAACCCTGTCACAGTCTTGAACGATAATTGGGTCCGACGTAAAGTTAAAAACCGCAGCGGTTCCAAACGCTTATCAACGCCGGGTCGCAAATAACGTACTTTAAGGCCCCGACGACGCCTCAGTATTGTGCCCGTAAAACGAGCCCCGAGCTTCGCCCCCACGAATAAACACGTCACTTGCGCCCCCGCCCTAACGCCATACCCGATACGCCGAGGACATAGTGCTGTGAACCATTTAAGCAGTATTATAATTTTACATTTTATTGAACATGTTTTGACATTGATAATGAATGTGGATCGACGAAGGAGACGAGGACGGCCAAAAGAAATATGGATGTACTGTGTAAGAGATGATAATAATATGTATGAACGATAAGTAAAGTACGGCCGGCGGTTCTAGGCCGCTCTGAACTTTGTTCGGATCGCTGCGCAGAAGTCAATTTTAGAGTCGAAATGGTGGCAAGACGCGCGGGGTGAGTGGGGTGCCACTTTGAGCATTGTTTCTTTCAGTCACACGCTCAGTGTTTGTGTCGCTATCTCTCTGTAAAGACAATAACTGCGCACTATATCCGAAAGCCTAACTTCAGAGCGGCCATGATCCGCTGGTCGTACTATAAGTCAGTGAAGAATACGGCTAATAGGGAAGAACAGAAGGAAAGGACATATTGCATTCTAAATAAAATTGGGAATAAAATTGGGAAAAGCAGGAAGACGATTCTCCCTCCTCCCACGTTAAAATTTCTCTCTTACGTTAAAGTTTCCGTTTCGTTTCATTTGCGCGTCATTTCCGTTTCATCGAATACCAAATCACAACGATACTAAAGAAGTTTTCACTTCAAACAAAGCCCAAAGCACCTAGCCCGCTCGCCCGCGTCCACGCCCGCGCCCGTCCCGCATCCAGTCCCGCCCCCGCTCCCGCTCGCACCGCGCCCGCGCCCGCGCCGGGCCGCCATCTTCCCCCGGCTCATTATCCCCGCTGATTGATTGATTCATTCCCCGTCACGATAAGTGCTCCGTTTGCGCCGTTATCAAGTTGCGACCACCGATTTGTGGATCCCTGGTAGCGTGACGGCTTTGTTCTGTTATCGTCGCACGTAATTGTCCCACTGCTGGGAGGCCTGCTATAATGGGACGGTACCAGGACCCCGATTCTCATTTTGTAGAGATAATCTCTACAAAATGAGAATCTATCTCTGAGCCTTTTCTTTCGACATGCAACGAATGGTCCGCAGCGTTCGAGATCGAAATGTCTTGCATTTTCACCAATTGTGATTGGTCAATATTTGCGTTGTACTGTACAACGCAAATTTTGACCAATCACTGTACAAGTTGTAAAGTTGTCGTTCGAGATTGAAATGTGAAATGTTGATGTTCACAAAATCACAATTTTATTGACAGTTCGTTTTCGTCTTTAAGACTTTGATTTATAATGAAAGGTTTTCGTATTGGTTCTCTCAGTGATAAATTGATAATGGATACATTTTTTCTCCTATTAAATTAGAAAACTTGTTTATAAAACGTATGTTCATGTCCTTGGCTCACAGGTGTTTGTCAAATTGCTATGTAGTGGGTACTGCAGCGGACACAGCCGCAGCCGCTGTTATGGGCTTAAAACAACTAGAACAAACTCAAAAATCTATGCAAACAGCAAAGCAAACATGTATATAAGTCAAAATGAATATTATTTATAATATAAACATCAAATTCATCAATATCAAACAAACATTCGCTTGACAAGTTGACATTGACATGACAGAATGCAGAGATGCCTAAATGCGGCAGATGCCACAGATAGCTAAACATACTACTGCCATGAATGTTTCGTTATACGGTATGCGACGCTTAGTCTTTTTGTTATAATGGTTTTTAACTGCAATATCAAAGTAAATAAATTATAACTATTCAAAGATAGTTTAGAATGAATAATATAGTGATTGTTTTATACTTTTATATGATTTGAGTACTGTAAAACCTTTTTTTACGTGTAGTCGTGTTTTGTTGACTTGGCGTCGCTGTAGTCTAGAAAACGGAACGTAAATTTCATATGTCTAATGGTAATGTCGAAAGATAAAATCTCTATTGTGGCCCAGAATGACGTTTTTGGATACAATAGAGATTTGGCCAACATGTCTCGTAGAGATTGACACAGTAGAGATATGGCAAACTTAGAGATTATCTCTACAAAATGAGAATCGGGGTCCTGGCTACAAGTACTAATGCCAAGGACCGATTGAAAGTGAAAGTGTTCACACATCTTTGAGTGTGTCACAATACCTTCCTTTACACATCGTATTTAACTACAAATTGGATGATTATTTTAAAACTTGGACATGAGTTTGGAATACATATCGAGAGAGACTTCTAGGCTATCAGTTCTTGCACTTTTATAGAACATGAAGCATACTTTAAAAGAACAGTCAGATTTTAAAAGCGCGAATTCTTTACAATTACAGACCTCTTCCTACTGACCTAATTCGCAAATCTCAGAGGGAGTTTTGAATGATTAAAAATATTCATTAATCAGCGTTTCTACCGCGTTGATTGGATTTCATTTGGACATTAACTAATAGAGCCAACTTCTACTTAAAATTTTCACTAGTAACCCGCTCGGATTCGCCTGAGAATCTTACATTTAAATAAAAAAAATCCAATATAAATGCTTCGATTGGATTCGTAAAATGGGGCACATACATACATGTATATAATATATTTATATATATAATCTATGGACGGTTGCGAGTGAGGCATAGCTTAGTATCAGTGGAAAACAGTTACGTAGTTTCGTAGTTTAGCTTTCACATCCTCGCATCGTAGCTGCAAAGCACATCTTGGTATCACTCATATTATAGACTGCTTAATTATGCAGCGGATCGAGTAAGATGTGCAATGCTATTTGGGCCAATGAATATGATTGGTGGATATGAAACGCATAGCAACGTAGTGCAGCACATCTCTGGTGGAAAAGCAGTCTAATGGTTGCATTTTCAATTTTTCAGAGCTTGTGCATTTTATCGGCAACATCTTCTAATAAACAGCAGCGTCCTAGTTAAATATATCCTGTTAGATTATAATTGTAGCGGAGTGGTTTAATCTGGTTAACTGAACCGGGTCTCGGGCGCCTCGGGCTGCTAGCTCGGGGCTCGGGGCTCGCCTGTAATATACCTGGGGTTAATTACATTTTACATTGGTTTTTCGTCATTCGATGCAGCGAGGGAAAATGTTTTTTTCGTTTGTTTACTTGCAAAAAGTAGCTACCAAAATATGTTTAGCGTAGTGAAGCAAAGGCAACCATAATTTATGTAATTTTATGTATGAAGGATATTTTTTTAATTTCTGGCGTTAAAACGGCATTCTTTAAATTACCTTATCTGTTGTTTGTGAAGCGATTGAAATGAAACAATCGTTAGTTACCAAGGTTATATTAGTGAAACAACATTACATTATAAGGGTATATTAGTGAAAACCGCATCTAAATCGGCTGAGCTATTGAGATTAGCGGGAACAAAAGGCACTGAATTTTTGTTTGTCATTTAAACGCTCATTAAAAAATCCGCCTTAGCCTTTTTTCGTGTGTTGATAGCAGGTATACCTATACCTACGTATAAGTTCCTCGAAGAGAGGGTGGTCACTGGTTACTAGCAGTACACAATGGTAACCATAGTTATCGAACTTTGTCTTCAAAGTGTACAGGGGCAGCAGTTTTGCAAAATGAAGGGGCGTTCGCGGGGGTGAGGGGCCTCGGCGGGGGCGGGGGGGCCCGGCGGGACGGGATTAGCCAAACAAATCTCTCCGCAAAGTTGAGCGTCTGCTGTTATCATGTCGGGCCGGCGGGGCGTGGCCACACTGACAGCGGGTTATTAGACATTAGAGTTACCGGCCATCGCTTCGTAAACTTATGACAGTTTCCCTATGTAAGTGACCTTGTATCCCTGGTATCGATGATGATGATGATGATGAACGTTACAAATATTCGAATATTGCTTTGTTTTTTTCCATTTATTTTTATCGAAGTACCTACAAAATATTAGCACAATAGGTAGTCTACACACTCTTGTAGATGTTACTACACTACTAGTTTTCATTTCAAAAAAACGTACTGACTGCTCGTACTGAGGCCACACCTTTGCCTGGATACCGCGGGCACCCGCGGGCGCATTTTTCCGCGGCGCGATCATCCAGGCTTTGTGTACTTGGGCACGTATTCGCGGGCTCGCTGTACAGCCGCCTGCCGAGCCATCCGGTGTGCAAAGTATATGTACAAAAATGTACAAACGGTACAAAAATGTAAATACGGTACTAACGTCAAATTACATCTTCGTATAAGTATGCCAAACGAGAATCCGACGTTTTGAAGGGGGTCAAAATCATGTTCAATTTTTCTGTACCAACCGATCCGTTCTACCCGTCACATTTGCGTCACGGTTTCGCGAAGTACCAGGCATACATAAGTACAAAGCGTTGACAACGCTACACTCACAACAACCGACGCGACGAGTAGGGAAGCTCGTGATCGACCGAGATAAGCGTGTTGGGTGCGGTCGGTCTCGGTAGTGACCGCTAATGATTAGGTTGCAATTGCCTGATAGCCCAAGAGCCCACGACGGCCAGACCTTCGTTATTTTATAAAAGTTGAAATTTTCTCTGTACATGTCTCCTATACAGGTAAGAACGACCAGCGACTATAGAGTTTGGGTTGTGGTTACCTGGGCAGGTAACAGGTAGTAAACCTTTACTACCTGTTACCTGCCCAGGTAACCACCTGTATAAAATAGTACTTAAAATTTGTTAGAGCATAAAGCTCAATTTTTTTATATTTTCTTCGGGATAACTATAGAAATCTCGTCATCCATTGCCGGACACTTATGACAGTTGCTACCCCTTGCCAGACACCCCTAAACTTTGATAAATTACAATTATACTTTCGTTATAGTATAAAAGCTAAATTTTATATATGTTACTTGGGGACCTATAAAAAGATGTTACCTCAATAGCCGGACAGTTTTTGTGGTTTTTACATCTTGCCAGACACATTGAAAGTCCACTGTAGATGCGAGCGCGAGGTAACAACTGTTCAAGCGGGTGCGAGTGAGATAGAGCACTTAGTCGAGTGCGTTCTTTTACTGCGCACCATTTGTTATTTAGTGATGTATTGACAATGATATATTACACTATATAGATACGCCACCAACACTCCTAACGCGTGCAGTGGAAACGGCCCGACGTCGGGCCGTTGCAATCAGTCGAGCTGTCGGCTGTCATTGTGAGCGCACGTGTCGACTACATACTAAAAAAAGGTAAAATGCCTTCTTGTGCATTTCGAAAGTGCAACAATTATGATAGAAAGGTAAAGAAAGAGGACGGTATATCATATCATAGGTAAATGTATATAAATATTTTTGAAATTTAAATAGATTAATTTATAATTTGTAATTTTAATGAATCACAGCTTGTTTCCAAACGATAAAAGAGATAGAGCATTGCTTCACTCACAGGTGTAACAAAGATAACACATACGCTAAGATCATACATTAGAGGCAACAATGCAGACAGTAGATACAATAGGTAAACAAGAAATTGTTAGTGTAACGATGAGTTTTTTTTATGAATTTAGGCTGAATTCTTTTGTTTCTACGTTAAGTAAACCGTTATTTTTTTAATGTTCCGTAGATTTCCTACCAACAAGGTTAATCAACAAAATTGGATAACTGTTGTGCGGAGACAAAGATGTGAATATTATTTAATGCCTTCAAATTATAGTAGGATTTGTAGTAACCACTTTAAAAATGAAGGCAAATATACGTCAAGAAAAGGTTTGACATAGATGACAAATTAATTTAATTCATTAATTTAACTCATAATAACCATGATTTTACATCTAAATCACGTGCTGCATTAAAAACATATTTCACTTATACCATCATATTTTGTTTTAATTTTTTTATATAATATTTTCTTACTTATAATATCTTTATAATAAAACCCCCTGTTCAAAATGCTGATTCTAATACTTAGACGACGGTTAGATTAAAAACTAATATTATGGTTCTGGAGTTCATCGGAAGTGTGAAAAAATTGCAGGACAAAATAATCATTCTCCTTTGTAATGTAGTTGTAAGCATTTCTTTTTTAAAGATGTGCCGAGGAGTTTCTTTCGCCGTTTCTATTTCTGAGGATGAGGACGTTGAGGATGATGATGCCATCGACTGGAGTAGTAGTGATGAAGAAAATGAAAACATCGACGACAATGCTTAAATTAATAAACAAGTTTAAATATTTTTTTTACCTGTAATCATACTTTTTATTATATTTTTATGATATTAAACTAATATTTTTTACTTTATACAACATGGCTATGAACGTAATAAAATTATTTTTTATTAGATATCTTAAAAAATAGTAATCGACTAAGTATTCGCGCTCGCACCTACAGTGGTCTTTCGATGTGTCTGGCAAGATGTAAAAACCACAAAAACTGTCCGGCTATTGAGGTAACATCTTTTTATAGGTCCCCAAGTAACATATATAAAATTTAGCTTTTATACTATAACGAAAGTATAATTGTAATTTATCAAAGTTTAGGGGTGTCTGGCAAGGGGTAGCAACTGTCATAAGTGTCCGGCAATGGATGACGAGATTTCTATAGTTATCCCGAAGAAAATATAAAAAAATTGAGCTTTATGCTTTAACAAATTTTAAGTACTATTTTATACACCTTTACTACCTGTTACCTGCCCAGGTAACCACAACCCAAACTCTATAGTCGCTGGTCGTTCTTACCTGTATAGGAGACATGTACAGAGAAAATTTCAACTTTTATAAAATAACGAAGGTCTGGCCGTCGGCGTCGTGGGCTCTTGCTCTATGAGTGCTTTTAATGCTTCAAAAGATGCATCAGTCGTCCTGTCTGGTAGGTATCGTTAAAGTAACAATCGTTATCATATCTGAGGGTTTCGGATAGCATAAATATTACTAGAAGCGTAATCAGAATCACGCATCCCGTATTTGATTTGAGCATCAGTCTAGCATTGCTGCAAGTCTATGATTGAACTGAGACCAGGTTTTGTTGCATAGGTAATGAGGTAATTAAGGGCAAAAAAACATTTTATTATTGTTTGTTTGATACAAACAATTGTGCCGGAGAACAAACACGTCTCATAAAATTTTACTGGAACACAACTAACGATGGCAAAATCAACTAAATGCTAAAGCAGCAGCAGATACGCCGTTTTAGTTGCAATATCAAGAAATCATACCAGGAGTTCATGAGTTAACAATAGAATCCATCCGCACATTTTTATTGTTTGGTTTGACGATACATGAGCTCTTTTTTCGCTGTGTTTCGGGAAACATGTATTGTGATGATTATTCATTTAAATTAAAAAAGTAAATGATAATTCTGATTTACATTAAGTGGCTAAGGTAAATACTATATACTTATTTGGATGATTAATACTCATGAGGAGAAATTATTTGCAAATAAAGTATGTAATATATGTAGGTACATACTTTTAAATTAATTATTTAGAAATAAAAAATTAAAATTAAATGTGGCACTCGGAGACTGCCGCGGTAAAGCTATTGCATAGCATTTTTTATCAACTTATGCAATTATAATTATTAGAAGTTATATAGTTATATCAGAACAGCGCCATCTAGTTTGTAGAAAACATACGTACCATACCTTAGTATTAAGGTACTAGATGGCGCTGATTGGGGGTGTTAGGTTTTTTTCGTTACGGAATTTCTGGATTCGGTCCCCACGCTCAAGGCCCGCGATAAAAGCTATGCAATAGCTTAAAATGTTTACTGTGAGTCAACCTTAGATAGATATACATGTATGTATGTTATCGCGGACTCTTTTGTAGGTCTTTCTATGATATAAATTTCCTTAGTATATTCATTATTTTGATGTATCTCATACGGTTTAGCCCGCGCTAGCTAGCAATGTAAGCGATCGAAAATCGTTTTTTGACGGCTTTATCACAAAATATGGAATTTTCTCCATTATAGAAATACTTAATTAGATTATTTTGTAAAACCTTCGGGAATAAATTGTGTAAATAACAGTGAAAACTGTTGTGGTTACAAAGAAGAAAGCTTAGAAACAGACAGACACGGGCGGAGAGCGACTTTGTTTTTACTATGTAGTGGATGATTGCGCTCATAGCCCGGCGGCTTGCGTCGATCTCAAGTGATGAAGCGCTCATAGCCCGGCGGCTTGCGTCGATCTCAAGTGATCGATAAAGTTAAGCAACAGCGGGCGCGGTCGGTAGTTGGATGGGTGACCGCTAGTGGCTAAATTTCTTGAGCGCTTCCGTGCTTCGGAGGGCACGTAAAGCCGTCGGTCCCGGTTGTTATCATTTGGTAGCAGTCGTTAAGCCATGTCGGATACCTTCGGGCGGCTTAAAATTTCCGACACTTGGGTTGGCCACTAACCCCTCCACCAATCCGCACTGGAGCAGCGTGGTGGAGTATGCTCTAGGCCTCCTCAGGTATGAGGAGAGACCCGTGCTCAGTAGTGGGCCATTAATGGGTTGTAGCCAGTGGATGATTCGGTACATAAAATTAGCTGCCTATCGAAACTAGCTTGACCTAAGTTTGATCTTATCAGTGTGGCCTAGCCTGTTGCAAAAATGTTATTGTTACTTACTTACTCACAGAATATTAGTAATGGCTGGGGAGTAACGAGCGTCATTGTAACTAAATTATGGAGGCGCCGTACAGTGCGCGACATCAGCCATCGCTCTTTGTTTATGCGCGCCTGGTACTTGTGTCACGTTGAGTAGCATTTGTTCATCTTAGGGAGCTCTCTTCTCTATAAGGAAAAAAAAATAACCCTTTTTACCTACCACGAACACCAATGAATTTAGTTTATTCGTAAGTATTTTTTTTATTGCCTACCACCCACACCACACTTTTTAATTTATTTTAATAGTAATAATAAAATTAAAAGCAATTCAAATGTTTCTTTTAATTTCTTTGAACTTCTTTTAATTTTTTTTATAACAAGAACTTTTTAAAATCTAAAAATAGGTAAAATAATTTTCTATTTCACAAGCGGGCGGCACACGATGGCTGGGCCACCAACCACCGAGAGAGCGCTCGCTGCTGCAGATACGCCGTTTTAGTTGCAAACACAAGAAATTATACTAGGAGTTCATGAGTCAACTTTGGTTCGTCGGCATGCAAGAGCACAAAATAGCAACACGTAAATATGCCTTTTTGTACTATTGATTTTTATAGAATACATTGCTGGGTAACTACATAGCGTGAATACATCACATAAAATTGAGCGATCGATGTGTGCATTATGAGTAATGTTTACTTATGTGTAGCACACGTTAGCTTTATCGGAGTATGGTTGATATGCGAGATTGGCATTTACGTCTTGAATTAAAGGCCGCTGTACCGTGTTTTTTATTTATGGTAACCTAGTGCCTACGTCGCGATACAAAATGTCCGATGCTTGAATGATCATCAGAGCTGACTGGTTGACGAAAATATGTGAAAAGCGGATTTTCTAGATGATGATTCAATTAAATAAAGATACATTAAATTCCATATTGCCGCTTATTGGTTTTATCTAAAAAAAAATCTATCTTGTTTGATACTTGCTTGAACCACCTTGAACGCTTCAATATGCAATAGAGAAATTATGTTAATTCGTAATTCGCCGTTTAGAACATGTTGAATTTGGGGAAAAAATTGAAACTAAAAAGCAAGTTGGTCTTATTAATTATTATCGTTATACATAATTATTTTGAAAGAGTGAAGTTTCCATAAGTGCACAAAGAAACTGAGGACCTGAGGTACACTAGTCTGACAAAACCATTTCAAAAATATTATATTTTCCTACCATTAATGCCATTAATACCATGCCATTTAATTTTTATATTATTAAACGAGGAACTGCCGTAAATAAATAATTAACCTTTAAGTTATCTAAAACGACGTTAAAATGAAGCTGGCAGTTAAAAGTTAATAAAAAACGAATATAAATAAAGTAGAATTGACTCAGTACGAAATGCCTATAGCCAATTTTTGTGTTTAGTGCCAATTAATTATTAATTACCTTTCATTTAATTAAGCGCATTTTTTCACAAATTAAATTTTTCCTACTGTTTTTTATTCAAAACCGAAAGGTAGAACTAAATTTAATAATGCCGGCCGCTTAATCCATGTCTTGTTATAAACTAAAGCGGCTTTAAATTTTAAAATTCGCTCAGAGGTAGAGGGTTGCCATCCAGTACTTACATGTGTCGGTCAAAACTGTAATTAAATTATAGAAAAAAAAAACTATTTTTTTATCGCATAATTCAGTATCGCACTTTATTTTGTATTAGCTGTTACGGAAATAAGGAACTTTACGAAACTCCATCGGTCAATTTGGCGATGTTGAGGTTAATTAAACCTATTTTTTTTTCTTTTAAAGAAAGCCAAAAAACCTAAATATAGTGGAGTAAATAACGCTTCAATATAAACATGTATTGTATTATTTCCTAAACCAGGAAGTCATTTTAATGCAATTTTTTTCAATGTTCTTTTTTTAAAAACAAGTTCACAACCCTACGTTGCCGTTGAGGCGAGAAGGCGACGCGAGGCAGACGAGTCGAGTCGAAGCGAGGCGAGGCCGCGAGGCTCGTTGCGTCGGGATTTTCCTTTTATTTATGAAAGGCGAGTCGTAAGTCGAGCTCGGGAGCGCCTCGGGCGTGCGTCGGTAGCCGCCGTAAATAAATAATAAATGAGATAAAATCTGCCCGCAGACGCGAACGCCAGCGTCCCGGGCGGCCGACGTGCCCGCCACTTTTTCTTGGTATCGCAGCGGTGCTCAACCTTTACTGGACGACTCCTTACAGTATTTATTAAATGTATTAAATGTACTACCGGATGGATTGACGACCCAGATGGCGTAAAGGTCCTGGGTTCGATTTCCAGCGAAGCGGAAATTTGTATGATGAATTTAAATTTCCGTTCTTGATCTGGGTGTGTATGTTCTTGTCTTGTGTGTTGTCCCTGTCACCCACGACACAGGGAATCCTAGTGTGGGGCTATGAGTGTGTAGCGTTATTTTATTTATTTATTATTCTAGACTTTTAAAAGTTCAAACTATTGTGACTACGAATTTGTATTAAATATTTTTAAGGTACTTGAATCTGTTCTTTTTTTATGTCTAAAACAAAAAAAAATTCAGCGTGATAGTATTTATTAAACATTGGATTTGGCTTCGACCCAGTAATGGTCCATTGCTGAGCACGGATCTCTCCTTATAACTGTGGCACTCCATCACGCTCCAGTACGGATTGGTGGAGGAGTTAGTGGCCAATGTGTCGATAGTTTTTAAGCCTTCTGAAGGTCACCGCCATGGCTTGACATTGATCTCAATATTCTACTCGTGGCTATGTTCTTTTCCATTACATTATGTGCCTCTGCCAAAGCAAGTTTGTTGATGTACGAAGTTCTGCTAACAATTAAATGTTCCTACGTTTGTTTTCGTTTCAGTTTGAGAACCACTGACCCTCAGGCCTCTAGCCAACGCGCATCAAATGTCCCTTGCAGTATAATATTGCTGGTTTTCTTGTTTACGCCCCTTGTGTTTGCCCCGCACGGAAAATTAGCGTGAGATATACTCGTACAACTTAAGAGAATATATTACGAGTTTTGTTTTTAGGGATATCAAAAATTGGAGACGGGTGTACAGCTTTATAAATAAAAAATGAAAAATATGATATTTAATATATAAAATTATCGTGTCACGGTGTTAGTTCAAACTCCTCCGAAACGGCTCGACCGATTTTTATGAAACTTTATTTGTATATTTGGTAGGTATGAGAATAGGCAGTAAAGTATATTTCATACCGCTGGGTGATCAGGGTGTCCCTATCAAGAATTTATTTCCATGTTATTGACAAAACATGGAATTTTATTTTTATTCCCCTCAAACTTAAATCGATCTTTTTGTATTTTTGTATGAAAAATATCCATTCAATACAAGTTTAGTAATCGATATGGCAGAACAATGTTCGCCTGGTCAGCTAGTTTATTATGTAATCTGTAATCTACACATCGTATTATATCGTGACTGAGAAAGTCAGTGAGTGGATGGAAGAAGAATTACTGTAAAAAAAAACAATAAAAATAATCTCTGCTTTTGAATTTCATAGTGCGCAGTTTCACTTTATCTGCGCGTTGGGACTACACGAACCAGATTTTTAAATTATAATTATTTATATTTAAAGAAATTGAAGAATGTCGCAATTTTAGGTTTCTTTACATTAGTTTCTTAGTATTTGGCAAATATAGGACCGATTTATTTCAAAAAGGTTGTTTCCCCGAGCGAAAACCCTCGAGGCGATCATCTAACGCCTCTCTGAACCTCTGAAATCTTCACACTTTCTGAACGCTGACAATACCTACTGCTTAAAGGTCACAGCCAGGATCTATAGTTATAGATCCTGCCTCGCACGAAATTGCTCAGTGAACTTTTTGCTTCCATCACTCATCCATCCAGCTTTCGACAACATCTGAATTCTTATTTTAGTTGATCGCTTGAGTTCGACTTAAGTGCTAATAATGTTAGTTGTATCCTTAGTGATCGACCAAGTCTAGCAACAGCGGGCGCGGTCCGTAGTTGGATGAGTTACCGCTAGTGGGAACATTTCCAACGCGTTTCTGTGCTTCGGAGGGCACGTAGAGCCGTCGGTCCCGGTTGTTATTGATGAATAGCGGTCGTTAAGCTACGTACAAGGCCTTCGAGCGGCATAAAAACTTTCAACACGGGATTGGTCCACCAATCCGCACTTAAACAGCGTGGTGAATGTTATGTTAAGAGACCCGTGCCCTGCAGTGGGTTATTATTGGGTTGAGGTATCAAAAGAACTGAATATTAATTAGGTCTTCCTCAACTTATCTACACCAAAACTCTTGGCGAAATTGACGAATTAACCTTCAGATTTTTCTTTAGATTTCTCAGATTCTTCAGATTTAACTTAGCAGGTTTAACTGTGGGATGTTAAGAAGTCGTTAGGTGCCGGGGTGTGAATGGGCCGCGTTAATTACAGAGGGGGTGCGAGTGTAATGAGGGGTGACACGCCCCCGTTGAGCGCGCCGAGTATATCGGCTGTCGATTATAATGACACGGTATTCTTCATATCGCCCTCACTTCTGATAGCAAACAGAAAGGATTTTTTTAAATATCTGATCGTTGCCAGAACATGTGAGATATCGCCCATACGTTGCCAGCTATGAAAATAGCTAGGAACGTATTAACTTAATCTCAAATTTACAGGTATCGATTAAGTGAGCTCAGAATCGATTAAGTAGGTATGTTGAAGTAATATGAGTGAATTCGAGCCCCAAACCGTCGGCAAGAACCCATGGCACATGCCATAGAATAGTAATGATAGCGAGCCAGTCACAAACCATTGATCGCTGGGTTACGACCATGGGTTATGGGGTATCTGCCGCCATTTCCCGGCAACCGTAAAACGCGTTTAACTGAGCGTCGTAAACCGACGGTTGCGAATCGGGTTCGACGTAAAAGCATAGAATAAAGCAGTTTGTGAACACGGTATTGATGTCGCGCTGGGGAGTGGCAGTGAATGCATTGGGACCAGAAATTAGTAGTCATTTTCCACAGTCTTTAATTGGAAAAT
Organism: Ochlodes sylvanus; assembly: GCA_905404295.2. NCBI lineage: Eukaryota > Metazoa > Arthropoda > Insecta > Lepidoptera > Hesperiidae > Ochlodes > Ochlodes sylvanus. The sequence continues at coordinate 5,713,931 of FR990149.1, forward strand.
CTAGAAATAGCACACACAAATATTTATATGTGACAAATATAGCAAATTAGCATGCAGCACCACCCTTGTTTTAATGACTATGACCAACAGAATAAGAGTCAAATCGCAACTAGGATGGTTAGTCAGTTAGCAGACGGTGTTAGAACGTTGGTTAGTTCGTTAGTATGAGTATGAGTATGTATATGAGTATGAGTAGTTCGGTATGAGGACTGGGGCAGGGACTGTGAGTGATGGTTAGTCACAACTGGACTAAAGTATGGTAGTTGTTCCATGTTATGTACGTACGTTGTATCCAGTTTAATCCCGAAGGTACTCCGACAACCACATCGGTAATGCCTTTGTTGTTTATAATTTCCATGGGCGACTGTGGCCACTCACAATCAGGTGGCTCGACTGCTCGTTGAGAATTATTACAGATATAAAACATCAGCCAAAAACAGTCTTTAGCGGACAATGTTTTCACGAAGCGACACAAGATTAGTTTTACTTAAATTTGCAAATTATTAATGTACATTTATCTCCTGAATTGGAAAAAAATATAACGTATTCTATCCGGTGTGTGTAAAGACACTAGCCATGGATTATTAACAATTAGGGCCCCAGAAAAGGGGCGCGGATTCTCGTAATACTTTAAAATAACTATATTACGGACATCGCGTGTGCAAACGGGTAGTCGACAATATGGAAAGGTATCCCTAGAGGTTCAAGTAAGTATTTTTAAAATGATGTGTGTATTAGATAATTTAGTGAAAGAAACCGTGGCAACCATATCAGTTCGCACCAGTCAAGTGCTCCAATGGAGAAGGCAAAAGGGTCAAAATATTACTATCAAATACACCTAAAATCCGAGCTTAGGTCATATACATTACATAACTTTTTATTTCACTTCAATACATGCAGTATTTCCGAAGTTATAAAGACGAGAAGTTCAAGCCCTTTTTTGAATTTCCGCGCTTACGCTATGACGTCACGACGTGGCTCGGCCGCGAGCATGATACGGCGCAAGTATAGAAAATATGGGTCTATGCAGTTCAAAAATCTATAATTTTCTTATTTCTATAGATACAGACTTGAAATTTTGCATAGATGTAGTAGATAGTATGTGAATTATATATGTTATTTTATTATTGATAACTAAGGTTTGCTCGCGGCTTTACTTGAGTTTAAATTAACATTTCGGTCAAAAATCCCTATCAACTACGCGCGACTACCGAGAGATGACGTCATCGAGTAGTGACCGCCCGCCTGCGTTTTTAAAAAAACCAACGTCCGTAAATACGCACTTTGATCGTTAATATCTCAGCCATTTATTGAGATATGGAAAAAGTAAAAACACAGTTTTTCTTGTAATTTTTTATAGATTTATTTGACGTGTAAAAAAAAATTCGTTTGCCTGGTCCATTATGTGAACTGTTCTTGACTAGCATGGAAGACCAGGCTTTTAACCCTTGACTCGTGAGATCCAATCCGATCCAGCAGCGAGTTCGCTGATAGGTCGTAAAGTTATTGTAAATTTCTGTAAAGTTAAAGAACTGAACCTGCTGAACTGGTGTCACGAAAGAAAAATAAATGCATTTTGCCTGCTTTGGATTAAGGTAACTTATATTGGTAAGTGGAGACTTGGAGCTAGCAATAGATGAGTTGCATCAATTGTGACAATATTATAGATTCTAAATACCAACGTAACCCACCCTCGTCGTCACAAACAAAACAACTCACGGGCAAATTACGGACGGAGATGGTAAGTTAGCTCACGACTAGTCTTTGTACCAGGCGATCATAAATTATGAGTACACTACGGCGGCGCCGGCGGTTAGTCTGGTAATTGCATGGTAGCTCGCAACGACACCGCGGCAGTGGCAGGAGAGTTATTGATTGCTCATAAAGCAGTAGCGGTTTGATTTGAAGTTTGAACATTGGAGGATGACAAAAATATTTCGTATTCAGTCATGTAATGATTTTTAGACGTTGTTTAGGTTGGTACTACTTTCACACACGGTATACCTGTCATAATAATGGTTGGTGGATCAATTTTGGAAATGTTGGGCCAAACTAACATATAGAACTCAAAATCTGCCCACAAGAGACAGGAGTAAAATATATCCTAGTGACTGATTATTGTTTATTGAGCTGCAGTAACTATTGCAGACATCATTATTATATAAGTACTTAACAATTTAATATTTCTAATGAGTACCTATTTATTAGGCGCTTATACCTAATCTTCCAAATAACTTTTTATTCTTATTCTTGATATTTTTGGCCAACTCATTAAAGTAATTAATAACAAATCCATAGTGATGAACTACAGAGACGGATCTCCAATACAACAGATGCATTACTCCTCCTACTTCAGTTCGGTTTGATATTAGGACGTGACATATGAATGAAATGCTTATGCCACACAAGGATCTCCGATAAAGCTTGATAATGATAACCGTTATCTAATGATAACAATAGGGGGCAATGCATTAACGTGTCCTTTGAAGTAAGTTATTATTAAGCTATTGCACAGCTTTTATCGCGGGCCTTGAGCGTGGGGACCGAATCCAGAAATTCCGTAACGAAAAAACCTAACACCCCCAATCAGCGCCATCTAGTACCTTAATACTAAGGTATGGTACGTATGTTTTCTACAAACTAGATGGCGCTGTTCTGATATACCTATATAACTTCTAATAATTATAATTGCATAAGTTGATAAAAAATGCTATGCAATAGCTTTACCGCGGCAGTCTCCGAGTGCCTTTTAGTGTTAGATTTAAAATTACTATCATTATTATTACTTTTTGAAGTGAAAACGTCTATAGTATCGTTGTGATTTGGAATACGATGAAATGGAAATGACGCGCAAATGAAATGAAACGGAAACGAAAGAGAGGCAGACACATTTTAACGTGGGAGAAAATGAGATAGGAAGCATTGGCAAGATGGCGGCTTATGTAAGCAAAGCAAAAATACTGTCAGTCAATATTTGGACTTACGGTATTCGTTTTTTTCACTTCTAGCACGTGTGAATTGCACACATTTTGTTTTTTTATTCTACTGTCTACTTTAGGTATATTTTGGTTCATCTACATTCTATTAATATTATATCAATTTCTAAATCTGTCACACGCTGGCACGAGGTAAGAAAACATTAATTTATTATTTCTGGCTCCGCCTCGCCCTATTTGAACCACTGGCTGTATATATAAACTGTGCCGTTCCGCGCGTCCATGAGTTCCATGCAATTACCGGGCTGACCGCCGCGCGCCGCCGCTACCCCGTAATTTATGATCGCCTGGTAACTCGGCCGCACGGCAAATGTCGTCGGGCCGGTTTTTATGCCCACACCTTCGCTGCCAGGAAAAATTGCGTTTGTTTTTTATTTATTTTTAACCCCTTTTATTTATCGGGGTCGGATGGGTTGGGTATCGGAAGGTTTTGTAGGTGTACGCCATACATGAGGGTTTCTGAGTTGGATGGGATCTGATTATAAACCTCGTACTTCAATTTGTGGTGTACTTATGTACAATTTTTAATGCATTCGAATGCAATACAAATTTCATTGAAATAACGCGAAAGGAAAAAATACGATGGGTATGGAGGTCTTGTCAAGAGATTAGCTTAATATAAAGTATAAAGTATATAGCATTAATATAAAGTAGGTATAATAGTTTAAAATGTAACTTGCACCTCATCCATTATTTTATCCATCCATCATTGTATACCATCTATGTTTAATTTTATGTTTAATTCGAAACAACAATTATTTCGGGTATAAATAAATGAGTCTTGGTATCCCGATGCGAAGCGAGAGCGGGTTAACTACTAGTAATAAAAATAAATAAATAAAGCGAACCCGTCGCCACGTCGTCGGTCGTCCCGTTCCGTTGCACGTGTCAATAGTATCCGGGCGGCAGAAAGGCGAACGGGCGCGCAGTGGAGAGCCCAGACAGCGAGGATGTTACGCAACAAAACCAATAAATTGAACGCCGCTGTAGGGCTGCCGGTTCCAATAAAATACATTATCGACGATAGATTGAGTAAAGCAATGCAATGTGGTGGGCCGGGCTTTGGCGACATAAACCATTGTTGATAGTGACTTGGTGAAACAAGGTGTCCCGCGTTCTATCCCACGGCAGACAATTATATGGTAGATATATGTTTGTACCTGGATTGTGTGTCAGGAAATTCATTATCAAAATAAATCTTGAAAGCGATTGCGCTGGTTTTGCCGTTATTGCTGCTACAATAACAAAGCGCTAAGTTTTATCCGAATGTGGCGTCGACACAGTCAAACACTAACTCGTATTACAATTAATAAAATTAGCAATAAAACAGCTATCGTAGTGTATCGTAAGGGATCTTTCCTATTCAAACCCTTATTTATACTACTTTCGCGTATGGCTCGTTTGCTCAATTTATATTTGTTTGAATGCAAAAAATCTTAATAACAGCAAAGAACTAAAATTCTTACATGCATACATAAGTAAAAAGAAAGAATTTTGCAATTATATACCTACTAAACAACATAACAACGCAGTTCCATAAGTTCCATTTCAGTTAAATATAATAATAATATAATTAATTATCCTCGTGGGCAGCCCTACGGGCAGCTCGCGTGACGCGGCCCGCTCTAATGACGTGCTTGTTGGCAGTTGTCGGGGCGTCATCCGCCTTCGGGCCGCTTCGCCAGCGCCACACACCCACAGCTCCTACTTCGGTACTTGCCGCGCGGGAGCGCCCGACGATCTCTATAGATGATGTATACTCGTTTCTATATATTCCTAGTACAGTATGTGAGATGTTAGTGATCTTTGTTATTTATTTTTGTATGGTAGGAAATGTGGACAATCTACCTGCGTCTGGTATAACCCATGGGCCAGACATCTTTGACTATTATAACCATTAATATCCATAATATCCATCCTTTTTTGGACGTTAGTTGACATTGAAATTATCTAACGACGTTACTCCAAGAAAGCATTTTATATGATGATTGTAATTGCAGATCAAGCATCGATTGAGATGCAAAAATCCAATCACCAATATTGAAGACCACTGTAATTAATTAGGCAAATAAACGAATTTATTATTATTTTATTAGGTCATAATTAAAATTCTTACACCAAAGGCATTCTGGTTAATTATTTCAAAGACAGGGATGGTAAGATGTGTTTTTTATCAATATTATTATTTCAATCCAATTATGGTCACTGCGAGACTGCGGAGACGGGAAGAAATTATTGACAGTTGACACTTGACAGATTCTAATAGATAATAATAGTAGATGATACTTGTACCGTATTTGGTATAGTTAAAAATATCAGTAATATAGTGGATTGCCATAATATTGTTAAAAGTAACCCGCGCACGAATCTATTATCACGCGCGTTATTTTTCATTTTGTGATAACTGCTAAGATATTCATTACATTATATGGTGTAAAGGTTTATCATAATGAGCCTGAAACGCTTAAGGTGACTAACATATTTAAGTCGATAAGGGTTAATACTGTATCCCTCAAAGTAGCTTTCCAATTACCGCATTGTACGTGACCATTTTTTAAAAACTTTGAATGGGTATAGTAAGCTATCCTTAAAAGATAGACACATGCCACCCCGGACTTTACTGTATACCAATAAATATCGCAAACCAATTTAACCAACACCAACAAAATCCTTTGCGTAGTTTTAAATAACAGACACGAGACAGACACAGCGACTTTGTTTTATACTATGTTAAGAAGATTAATCAAAACCTTGGTACGGATTACTTGTAATTTGTAATTTCAAAAAACAAAATAGTGGTTTAAAAAATGTTGTTTGGAAGTTCTTAATTTTATTTCTTGCTGCGGATTCCCCTTAGCTGGCCGAGAATGGCTAAGGTGCCTTATTTGTAATTTGAATTTCGAACAGTAAACTAAAGTAAACTTTAGTTTTATATACCGCCGCGCGGTGTTCAACGTTCATATTTCTTTTTCAATTTAATTCGTCCTAAGTCCCAACTTAATCCAATCCAATTTAAAATATTATTTCAGTATGCACTTGCTACTTGAGACCAAGCCAAGGCTAGCCAAGCCAAAGAAAATATCGCGTTGAAAGTCCCAAAAATACCCCAAAAACCAGTTACTCAACTGTCACAATTTCCTTATTGCATTAAATATTTCCTAAACGGAATTATAAAAATAATAATTACAGATTTGACATTCAATCTAAATATTTTTATTAAAAAAAATATTGTATTACCCGTCCGTATTATATTGTCCGTGGTCGAGCTTCCAAAATTCTGGTGACTTTCAATAAAATTTCATTTCCATCAAAATCATAAGTCTGTCAGTGTTTTTAGAGAAATATATTTTTACCAAAACAATGCAGCGTCTTAGCAGACTCGGTCGGGTGGAAAGGCCACGAGCCACGAGCGACGCTATTCTATACGTTCCCGTGGGAGTTGTATTATTCTGCAGTATTATACCTACCTCGCCTTCATATTACCCTGGTAACTCGTCTTGTCTGACACTTGTTCCTGTAGGATATTTTTTACCTTTTGTGTTCCTGTTCTCTTGGTAGATTGTATTTTCTGTCTTCTTTAAAGGATTATCCGAATATTGCTGTTGTATCCAGATTGTTTGTCTGTGCGTTTCAATTGCCATTTTCTTTTTCTTTCTATCTACTTATATCTAAGTGGGAAAAAGTATTACTTACTAGGAAAAAAGCGAGTTCCGGCTTTCTTGACCGCCGATATCGCGTCGATGATGTCCTTAATAGGAGGCATGGACCTATACGTGGTGGTGACCACATACCATCTGTGCCATGCTGTCGTACCATAACCTGTACAACAAAATAAATCTTTGTCTTTTTTAATACTGTATTCTTATTATTATAATAAAATTGTCAAATTAAATATTTTCGTTGTATTATTGCAATCTCCTGTGCATAATAAAATTAATTAATGTTTTGCTTTGACGAAGAAAAAAATCCTGATTAAACCTGAACGTATGCGTTCTCCGTAATGTTTGCAAAGACGTGTGAAGTCTGCCAATCTTGCCATTTCTGGCTCATTTGGTCAGCGTGGAAGTTACAGCCGGCACCCTCCGGTTATTAGGAGAGACCGAAGTCCAGCATTGGCACATCGGTTGCCATGACAACGATTGCTCAGACAGTGACGATAAATATTTGATGTGTAGGGCAATACCAACTAGGGGGACAGAAAAGCATAAACAGCATTTTCCTTCATTTTGTAAAATCTGATGATTTATATTTTACCATAATCATCAATTCGTACCGTTACATTTTTTTAGAGGCGACCAATCCCAGTCCTCAAGGGTCGCACACATACGTGACCGAATTAGAACGAGACTCTTTCTAACAATTACTGGACTATTACTAACTTCAACAGTCCTTGCACTTATCTTGCTACTTACTAACAAACTAACCAACTAATGTTCTAATCTAACACCGTCTAACCGGACTAACCATCCTAGTCCCCATTTGAGTCTTGTTCTGTGTCGGTCACAGTTGGAGTCTTCTTTTAGGTCTGTCACAGGTGTCATAAATGGCAGCGGAAGGGTGCTTGTTTGCGACCCAAATTCCATAAAAAAAGTCGTCTATTGTATCGACTATCGAGGGATCAAGCCTGACAAATCCCTCTGTTGTACCTATAGGTACCTGCGAGGTGGCGACCTCAACTTGTGGTGTAGGGTATACCTATACATTATTTATATAGGCGAGGTTGGTTCACGAGCCGGCAAGCAGAAGTTTCACAGCCGGCCGGCTAGGCACTAAGTGGGAGGCGAATACCGTGTTTACCGCCTAGGGTTGGTGATCACGTTTAAAATTATATTTATTGTTTTTTAGTTTCGTACAAATAAATATATAGTAATATTATCGTAATAGTTCTTTGCTTTGTTAGCCATGTTTCCATTGTAATGTTTCATCTAAAACCTCTTTGAATTTTTGAAGACTCGATTAGGTCCAATTTAAGTTTAAAAATGACGTGAAAAACTATGTAAGGTCTAAGTTTGTGTTCTAAAATGTTTAAAAAGTAGATTTTTCTTAAGATACATTAATTTGTGTTTTTAAATGGTTATGAAATAGATCTTTAAAACACACAGGTAATGTCCGAGCGTTTAAAAGTATGTTGGAGATGATTTACTAAACTGAATGCAGACCCGAGATAAGTTGTTACCATCAAATAGGGTCAAAAATGTTCAAAAATTGACTTCGATACTTCATGTATAGTCGTCGAGCTGCAACGTGCATGAAACACTCGATCACAACCAAGTCACTTCCATGTCTATAAAATATAAAATAAAATAAATGCCACAAAAACTAAATCATGTTCAACCCTAGAGCGTGTCGGCGGCGGCGCGGCGGCGGTACGTATATCTATATATCGGTAATGTAGAGAGCGCCGCGCCGCGCCGCCGACAGAATCACCTGGTCTCGCAATTTTACGACCGCCCGATGTCGGCCGCCGTCGCTCCTGCCTTTACCGAGGGATGTGGCCTGTGCCCGGATATCGATATCGATGGTATATTTTTATTCAAGTTGGTTATATGATATGAAATCATATCAGATAATAATGAGATGATAATTATTTACGATTATTAAAAACTAGCTGTTGCCCAGGGCTTTGTCATACTTTTAAGTGATTTTAAAACTGAGACCTGGGTCGACTCGGTCGTATAGAATACTGTCAGCCCAAATATTGATGTTTTGCTTTGCTTACGTAAGCCGCCATTTTGTCGTAAAGGTTATTGCTCTAGGACCCCGACCTTGGAGCACGCAAGCGGATAATGCTTCCTATCTCATTTTTCCCACGTAGAAATGTGTCCGTCTTTTTTACTGTCGCTTTTTCGTTTCGTCGACTTTCAAATCACAACGATGCTATATAAGTTTTCACTTCAAAAATTGTGAACTAACCATATATCGATATCGATGATAGCCGTACGCGCTCCGCCCTACTCAAGCGCACTTGAGCCGTCCCGGGCGCGAGGCGATGGAATTAAATCGCACGCACGACACTTCCGCGCCCGGGCTCCCCACCCACCCACACCGCTTATAGCGCTAGGGCTGCCACTCGCTTAAATATAATATTTAGAATATTAATTTTTGTATAATATCGTTCATTATATGAAACGGTTGATGGAAACAGAACAGTTACTTAAATGTTTGGAGGAGATGCCAGAGATGGTGACAATGGAAGATGAATGGGAAAGATGGATGGATAAATGGATCGATGGATGGATGTAAGAGATGATGATGATATAGGAAGGCGTGTGTTGTTAAAAGCTAAAGAAGCTTAATTTATTAACAGTGACGATAGGGATAAGTAAAAAATCGAAGTAAGCAGGAAAGATAAGATAAAGATTTGAACGTTTTAGTCTTCAGGTCACAGGCCTAAGAGGCATAAGATTTATGTGACTCTTCTTTTGGCCCAGCTGGACTGAGGACTATTGGGGCAGCCTAGAATACTGACTCAATACCACGCCTGCCACCAGGTTGTTGTAAAAGGCGTTAGAAAGCGGCCCTTGAGTATTAGGGCTTCGCGTAAGGAACCAACATCGTTGTTATTTTTTTTATTTCCATTTAATTTACAAATAATGTTATCCATTTAAAATCAACCTTTAAAAGTCCGTAGACGTTGGCTTATGGCTTCTCCTAACTTGCGCCACTTTACGGTCCCGAGCCGTATGAATTCAGCGTATGCCGCTGCTTTCTTCAGTTCGTCAGTCCACAGGGTCGGGTACTAATAAGATACGACCATTAATTTAAATTTAATACAATTAAGTAAGCCAAAGTGTTATCGCCAACCCTAGGTGGAAGCGACCGCGGCACGACAAGGGGCTGAGTGATGTCGCGCGCCAGCCGGAGTTGTCAGAGCGGCGGGCGGCGGGCTTGGCTTCTCGGGTTTTAGCCGTGCTTATTATAATGATGTATAGCAGGTATAGCGTACACGTCATCGAATATGTGTCATGTTAAGGATTCATTTTGACTTTCGTTAGTTGGTAACACATAGTAGGTAATTAGACTTTTGACTCTATGTTAAAATAACACAATAACAAATAACACTTGTAGTAACAATTTAGGTATACCAATAGGTTTAACAATATATAAAATAATTTATAAGCAGAAATATCTCCAATCCAGAATCTTCAAAACGTGAACCCCAAAAAAATGCTATTTGTATTAGGCCATTATATTACTAAAGGTACGATATGTGGTAGAGCCTAGAGTTCGCCCGGGGTAGTACCACCGCCCGCCACGGTACTTAGTACCATTTCTACCGTGTAATAATTGTTTTAACAGCAATTGTCTTCCGGTTAGACAGGTGTGGAGCTGGTAACACTTTTTAGGGGCGACTATTTCAAGTCCTCAAGGGTAGCAGGGCGGTCCTAGATCGCAGTGGTAGGTGCTACCCCTGGTGAGAATACAAAGGATAAAAGAAAGATAAGAATGTAAATATGGAGATCGAAGTAGCGGGCACAGCTAGTATCATGTAATATAATGAAAAATGTGATACTTCATGGCCCATTACGGGTCCCTGTATATGGCCCATAAATAGTTTTATTATCTTGACTGGACGTTCGTTGAAATAATGGCGGACGATTTTAAATTACGAAGATCTTTCATATATTCCTGCTATAGGTTTGTATAAAATGACGTATCTGAATCTGACGTAACTGTTTTGTTGTTCAAGAGAATACCAGTAATGGTATTCACCCGTCCATTAAACCCGTACTGCACCTGAAAGTGTACAGGTTTAAACGTGAAAATATGCATGTCTGTTACAGTCGGGATTTGAACGAGGTCCTATCGACAGGCAGAGGATAGTGATGTCACAATTACCCAAGACTCGAAAACAAACGTTTCATCATCGCAACCCAGAATTGTCCCACTGCTGGGCACGGGTCTACACACACAATATCATAAAAGTGTCCACCCCAGCCGGGAATCGAACCAGAGACCCTTAACATCAAATAGGTTAAACATAACCACTTGACACAGAACTTGTGTAATCACGTGTTAACGTCATGACGTGACCAAGTGGTGACGACCATCCCGATCGATCACCGGGCTAAGGGAAGCGGCCGCTTATTTACGCCTGGTCTTGCCCTTGCGGTTGTGTCACCCCCTCGACCCACCCCCGCCCTGTTCACACCCCGGCTACAGCACACTGTACACTCTCGCCGAGACGAGAAACATACGGCGAGTTACCGAACGTCGTAGAATGTTACGCATCTTTTCATTTTTAATACGATTATTGTTATGGTTATAAAATAAAAAAATGACTTGCATAACTGTATCAGTGACACCTATGACCTACCTATATGAATAAATGATTTTGAATATTTAATTATTTATTTATTTTATTACCTGAAAGGCGAATGATTATGATTATATTCATGACGAAAAACGCAAAAGGGACGCGTGATGGTAAGTGATCACCTTCACCTATTGGCCAATGGTGTGCAACACCAGTGGCAAATGCTAACCAAATGCATGTTATTGTGCGTTGTTCTTTCTTCAATCAGTTTTTAAACAAGACTGGGCCCGCGACTTTCATTGATACAAACTTTTACCCCCTATTTTACTACTTTCGTTATAAATTCTTTACTATAGGATGAGTTGTTAAATGTACTCCATTGAGTTTTTTATTTGTTCTGTAAGGAACAGTAAATTCCAAGTTTAAAGTAAATCAAACGAAATTATTTTGTACTCGTGCAAACTTTTATCCCCATTTTGCAACTATAGAGGAAGAATTTTCAAAAATCCTGCCTTTGTGCTCCGTCATACTAAAATATCAGAAACGCTTGTACAAAGTTTAATGCTTTCAGATCCATCACTAGTTCAGTATCCTTGTCAGTCACCGAGCGTTTTAGTTAAAACGTAGCATCACTCTACAATAGTGAGATTGATGTTCGGCGAGAGTGTGTAGCCAAGTAGTCAGTGTTGTTGAAGTTCTTTGGTTAAGTTATGTAACTGCGACCGTCTGCACTCGACGGTGGCGCTGTTAGTGGCACAGTTGCCATTGACACTCTCATACCACCGTAGCAGGTAGACTCGGTACTTTTCACAATGGACTGTACTTTCACAGTAGTATACCACGAACCAATGCATAAGTAACCAATATAGTCATTGCATTGAAACTATACTAAAACCACAGTTAGGTCGCTTACCCACTCATTCACTCGTTCCTCACTCATCGCTCGCTTACTTTTAACTTTAACTTATTCACTTATCTGTCTCTCACTCACTCATCTCTCAATTACTCCTTACTCATTCAATAATTCATCTGTCAATCACTTATAATTCACCACTCCTTACTCATACATCTGCCAGTCACTTATCACATCCTTAACTCGCTCACTCCTGACTCACTCATCCACTCACTCGCCTACTTAGGTAAAATTTAATTCTTACAAGTGCATTGTCAAACCTCCCAGGGTAATCCGTTTATTTACAAGTTATCAGTTGAGTGGCGATAATTCGTCGAGTTTAATTATTATTACCGTCGTCGTTAGCTCGGAGACGTCTGATGGTCACGGTTCGACGAACACCGTCATTTGGAAGCTTTATCGTTACCACTCGGGTAATAGCACTAATATCGGACCTCGCTACGAGGTATTTATCATCAGTAGTATTAAATCTCTTCAATTATCATGGTCTATCTTTCTTTATGGAATTAAGATAGCAAACGAGAATGCAGCAATACCTTTCGGCTGCTGCACATAACTAAAATTATCATCGTAAGCTAGAGCGATCCCGGTCGGATCGAGGCTCCATTCATCTCTGACGAGCCTTGGACCATTCGACGCAGATTTTTTTCTGATTCCGAATCTGCAGAAAAAAAAGTGGGTTACAATTACGTTTCGCCTTTTTGCGTCGATCCATTCGATTCAGCGCCAACCCTAAATACCTATAGTATAAAAACGACAGAATGGCGTGTGTATTCCGCGAGTCCTACGCCCGCATCGGTCAGCAACGGCATACAAAGTGACCGCATACTCGTAAAATGCGATGCGGTCGAATGCTCTCGGGTTGTGTCCAATTTTTCCATGTACCAGCCTGCATCGCACTATTTCAAACTTCTATTCGTACTGAAAAAAGAAGAGTGTTTTTTAGTGTCAATTCTTCTGCACATTGTAAACTTAGGGGATATTTGCTGTGAAAGTTAATACGAGTAGGATTATGTAAGATACTTTAAGATACTTACCTACATTAAAAACGCCCGACTAAGAAAATCTGTAATAGTTAATGATCATCAAACGCTTGAACAGATCACGTCAGCTTTCAAACTCTGAAAAACTATCCTATGTTCTTTCCCGGGCCTCTATCTCCATACCAAATTTCATCTAAATCGGTTCAGCGGCTTTACAAGCGAGAAAAGGTATCAGACAGGCATAAAGAGTTACTTTGGCATTTATAATATTAGTAAGGTACAGTTTATTTACATCGAATCAACAGCGTAAAAAATAAGTTCCAAACTTCTAGCTCTAAAAATGACGATACTTCCATCCTTTACAACACTTTTTTCGCATTAAAATGTAGCCTATGTTTCTGAGGCTCTAGAGTTAGACTATTTGTGCACCAAATTTCATTTAAATCGGTTCAGTATTTTTGGCGTAAAAGCGCGACAGAGAGACAGAATTACTTTTGCATTTATAATATTAGTAAGGATGGAGTATCTACATATAGATAAAAGCAATAGTTAAACAAATCCCTCATTGTTATAGTTCCCCGACTTATGTATGTATCGTCACATGCCGTAACCTGTGGGCGCTGTTTGCCCACTCCCACGCCCACGGGCCCACGTATATTTGCTCGCCATGTCAGCGCCGCCGCCGCCTGTTCGCCGCTGTCACAGAACGCCGCGAATATTAAACGTTTTCTTTAATATTAAATATTTTGTAGACTTTATTTGAAGTTTCAAATCGTTTGAAGACTGGTTTGAAAGCTTTTCTTAATATTTATGCTGTCATGCAAAATTTCGTACAAACAAAAACTCGCTGGGAATCGAACCCAAAACTTAACGAACTTTATTTATTTATATAGATATAAGATATAGATAAGTAGACTTTGGAACTTTGGACTTTGGACTTTTTGAAGCGCTCATAGCCCGGCGGCTTGCGTCGGTCTCAAGTGATCGATAAAGTTAAGCAACAGCGGGCGCGGTCGGTAGTTGGATGGGTGACCGCTAGTGGCAAAATTTCTTGAGCGCTTCCGTGCTTCGGAGGGCACGTAAAGCCGTCGGTCCCGGTTGTTATCATTTGGTAGCAGTCGTTAAGCCATGTCGGATACCTTCGGGCGGCTTAAAATTTCCGACACTTGGGTTGGAGCAGCGTGGTGGAGTATGCTCTAGGCCTCCTCAGGTATGAGGAGAGACCCGTGCTCAGTAGTGGGCCATTAATGGGTTGTAGCCAAGTAGACTTTACTTATCTACTTTGTGGTACAGACGAAACAACTGGTAACACCACGCATGTCCTCGATAACGGACACCACTTGTCTATCCGGGTCCGGTAATGATCCGGCCCGGCCGGGTGAATCCGGCCCCGCCTCCTAATTGCCACACACGGCCCGGTAATGACGTCATTTACATCCACAGTTACCTTCTGTTTATTACTTGATTACAATTATTTGTTGGAACGAATTAGAAACACATGTTTGTTCTTAGTTTTTGTAATGTAGTATTTGTTTGTAAAATATCTTCCCAAAGGTTATCTGGAAGAAATCGCTACATAGCGATAAGATCGTCTTTTGTGCACAACTGGTAAACTCAAACTCAAACTCAAATCATTTATTTCACGTAGGTATTTTGCATACACTTGTGAACGTCATTTTTTGCATTTACCACCGTTTCGCTAAGGTGCCTTTAAATTTTAAATCTTAGAGGAGAAAAAGAAACGGCGAAAGAAAACTCCTCGGCACATCTTTTAAAAAAATTATGAATAAAAAACGAATTACAATATTTTTGCTAGGTACTACCATTTTATACCTAAATACTAACTTGAGCGGAACTGGTTGCGGATGTCTATTACCAAGCATCCTTGTCATTAATATACTCATCGATAGTATAATAGCTTTTCTCTATAAGCCGTGTTTTAACACGTTTCTTAAATATTTATTTATAGGTAATTATAGGTATTTATAGGTATTTATAGGTAAAAATTGTAATTTGATGTTTCCTTTTATAAGGTGTACAATAAAGTGTAATAAATAAATATGATTTTAAACTGATATCATCGCGGACACTAAAATGTTTTAATGAAAATTTGACAGCTGACCATGGAATTTTTCTTGTGCCACGTTGGCCACGTTAATTGTACCTACTTCCCCGTGCTTTCCCACGTTGGCCACGCCCACCAGATGTCTATGGCTATTTGTCTACGAAAAAGGGATAGAAAGTGTACATCCTAATACAAAAACATACAAACTGACAAATTATACCTGCGATACCAACGATACCCTCTAACGGTCAGAGGATTCTCGTTAGAAATTGGTTATAGTACTTATAGTCTAACAAGAGCCTCGTATCACATCGCCGCAGATCAACAGGTGTCGCCGCTGTCCAGCTCCGACGCTGTCCGTCTCGGGGACGTATCGATTACCCTCTGTCTCCCCTGCCTCAGGTCAATCAGGGTTACCTGTTAACGTTACTGGTACCAAAGGTGTCACAGATGCGTTTCCAACCAAAAAGAAAGTGGGGAATTAATACTAAATAACATACAAACAAGTTACTTACCCGTTACCTTAACTTCTTCCTTACCTTTTCTTCTTTACCTCACCTTTAATCATACCGTCTATTGGTTCTTCAGATCAGCAATTAGCTGACGTGGCGGCTGACGCTGGGTTCGATCGAATAAAAATAAACAGGAGGAAACATTCGCGCCCCGAGACTGCCCGCTCAAACGATACCGATATTATTATCGGGCTCGCGGGGAGTTCTGAGGGCTTCAATACGTTTTATTAAAATATATAAAATTAACGGTGATAGCCTCGTGGGTTGTCAGTTGGCAACGTATCAGTGTTGCCTTTCTTAGAAGAAAGAAAATAGAGGAAAGAAAGGATTACACGAATTCGATCGCTCGCCGATGTTCTTCGTTTAAATAACCCGTTTAGTTCGCTATATGCCCTCACTACGGGAGAAAAGCATTCAAGAAACTTGCGCGACTCCTTCCCTTTGACACGCGTAAAACCGACAATGATCGGAAAGAAATTTCCTGCATCGGTGCTTCCGTTCTACTACAATGTAGTGTCTTCAAGACAAGAGTGAATAGTCTAACTTAGTTCTCTTTACCAAGAGGTGAGATTGTATTCGAACTGTGACTTCAATCGTCGCCAAAATTCGAACTCCGCAAGTGTACCGACCGCATAAAAAGTGAGTTTCGCGCAGCCGACGCGATGATCCAAGTCTGTCGTGAGCCGTAATTGCCGCCGCCATTACCGCACGCCCCCCACCCCCCCGTCCCACGCTCCCCCCGCACCCAGATGTCGGCGTTTGTGATGTGACTCGCCCGCGATTTCAGCCACGTTTATAATTAACCATCGCTGTGAAATACAGACCTACAGTAGGCAGAAATTTATTAATATTTTTCGAATTTTCGATCTTCATATTTCTATCACAACAGAAAAGACATGAAAAAGGAATGTTAAATGATTAAATTAAGATGAGAGTCGGGGGAATCTATTGCATCGAATCAGCACGAATCCTCCACCAACATCCATAAATAGGTTGAAATCATTCATTCGATAATAACAATGCAATTTACAGTACATACTAAGAATACTTAATTCATGGAAGCAGTTATCTGTACATCTGACATGCTGTAGCGTCTCTGGCAAGTTTGGAGAGACGTGACACGCGCCGTGTGTTATATTACATTAACATATTAATTACACTAAAGGACTGACTGTGGCGGTGTGCTTCTTTTAATACGGATGCTGTATGTACTTATTAAAGCGTATGTACTTATATGAAGCGCTCATAGCCCGGCGGCTTGCGTCGATTTCAAGTGATCGACAAAGTTAAGCAACAGCGGGCGCGGTCGGTAGTTGGATGGGTGACCGCTAGTGGCAACATTTCTTGAGCGCTTCCGTGCTTCGGAGGGCACGTAAAGCCGTCGGTCCCGTTTGTTACCATATGGTAGCAGTCGTTAAGCCATGTCGGATACCTTCGGGTGGCTTAAAAATTTCTGACACTTGGGTTGGCCACTAACCCCTCCACCAATCCGCACTGGAGCAGCGTGGTGGAGTATGCTCTAGGCCTCCTCAGGTATGAGGAGAGACCCGTGCTCAGTAGTGGGCCATCAATGGGTTGAAGCCATGTACTTATTACTGATTGATGTCCATGAGTGCCAGTGACCACCAGGAAATGGATAAATAAACTGACTGGACTGTCACTGACAACAAGTAAGAGGACTTATAGGACTAACCATCATTAACAACCCCTGCCACAGTCCTCATACCTGCTAACCAACTAATGTTCTTAATAACACCCTATCTAGCAGGATTAAGCGTCCTAGTCCCCATTTGAGTCTTGTCTTGTTCCGGTGGTGCTACATGCTCGTTTGTTACCTTAAATCCTTAACTTTGCGACTAACCACAGTAGAGTCTACTTACCCTGATTTTGTCTTGTTTTGGGAGGGACCACGTGTTGTTGGTGTATATTTTCTTCGTTTCATTGCATGCTCTTATGAAGGCGGAAGGGAGATGTTATTTTCATGAAAGTAGAAACTGAAAAAGTAGAAAGGATTACCTACTCTTGTCCACTTTTTCAGTTTCTAACCAGTCCTCCGGTCATGCTCTATCACCGGAATCTTACATTCATCCTTGTGTCATTTAGAAATCAGGTCAAAATGACTACTTGACCTGTCAACACTCGTCACAAATTCAATATCGTCCTGTTTTATAATTGCGTATGAGTATTAAAATTGTAGATTTATCTTCTTTTTCTGTTTTATCCATTGAATACACAATTATATCTAACCTAACTGCTGCGCTCAGGTCCCGCTGACAATAACGGGTTAAGGCTTAACCCGTTATTGTATAGCTTAACCGTCAAGCTATCCAAGCGCGGGCCAGCAGACTTCTCACTAATATTTATTCTGTGACAAAGTATAATAACGTATGCGCTATCCATCCACGCTTACCACGCTGTAACACAGAATGGATGCGGTCGTATGTGTGACCAGTCGAGACCCGACCGAAGCGAATTTGAGTGTACCGTGGTCCGCGACCCGCGTAGTGCAGCGGGCGGCGCGGGGCAAGTGCGGCAAGTGGGGCTAGCGGGGCAAGTGGGGCTAGCGGGGCTAGCGGGGCTAGCGGGGCGAGCGGGGCAAGCGGGGCTAGCGGGGCAAGCGGGGCTAGCGGGGCGAGCGGGGCAAGCGAAGCGTACGGCGGGTTTCCGCCGGCGGCGCGGCGCGGCGCGTGTCGGAGTGACACCTCCCGCCCGCGGTGGCTAGGGCTGGCGTTGTTTGCTTTGTTGTCGATGTATTTTATTTATTTATTGTTCAGTTTTGAACACATTTCAAATAAAATGTTTAATTACAAAAATAACGATGGATATCACATCTAGATATGTGGTTACGTTACTGCACAAAATATCAAATGAATAGGTCTCAAATTTCTTTTGTTAAGTATTGTATAATTATAATGTTCGCGCAGTGTTAACATGTCACTTAATATAGGAACGTACAATCACAAATAATACTGGAATTCAATAGTTCTCAGCATCAGCAGTATTTCTAATACTCTTCTTAACAAAAAAATAACGTAACAATAATAAATAAATTAAAATAACGGCATTATTAAACAATACCCATATGTGCTTACTTGGTGCGTGACGGGCTATGGTCATTGGTCATATTCCCTTTCAATATCTTCTTCTTTGTTGTGAATCTTGTCAGAGTGGTCGTGGTCATATCTCGGTCGATTCTTGTGTTCACTGCTGTTATTTCAATACGTGAGTACCTACATACCTTACAGTACATACATACCTTGAGCATTAGAAGAGTTGCGGGTTATGCATTCATGATAATTAAAGCAAACCGTATTTTTGAAGTGCCTACTAACGCAAGAATTAACTATGGTATTCTTTTACTTTACAATATAATTTATAATATTTCTATCGATATCGACAAATAAAATAGCCGGCTGAATCAATCCCCACGAGCATTTGCCTCGCATTACCGGCGGCGGCAGGGTCCCGCCACGCCGCCGCGGCTGAGCGCCGCTCGTCAGGGTTATCACTTCGCTACATTTATTAATGTATTATAATACATTTTTTATAAAACACAAGTTTGCTGCAAACAGCTTAAACATTATATTTACATTGACTTGTACTTAAGAATTTTTATGTGCTTTCAAAGTCCTTTAAGAAACATTTTTAACATATTTTATCTTTACAATAGGATTGGTTTTAAAATTGTTAGTTTTGCTACAACAGCTAGTGTAAACTGTGAACATTGTTTTTAATACAAGCCATAGTTTACAAACAGGTAATGACAAATACGAAGAATTTATTCATGTATTTATTAACAATAAAACTGTAACGTGCTGAAATCTGTACAATGAATGTATTATGTAAGCCTTTTCCCTTATACGTTAAAAATACACGCTGTAGATTTAAAAGCGCCGAAAGACGCATAAATTAACTTTAATATCATAATATCATTATGATAAATAAAATTTAATACACCTAATAATAAATATACCTACAAATCATGTACAACCCTAGAAGTCAAGACCGCGTCTAAATAACCCCGTGCCGTCCCACGCCCGCCGTGTCTGAACCCGAGGCACGACGTTGACAAGTACCGATTGATAACTTTATGGGACACCCGGGACACAGGGGACAGCGGGGCGGCGGGACACGAGCAATCGTGAGGGCTCTGTACCAACTAGGTACCAATTGACAACCATTGTGTTCGAAATTACGGTGAAAAGACTCTCTGGTTATCGCGATAGTAAATTGGCGTTTTGTGTCACCATTTGCAATATTTTTTATATACATGTTGATAAATGTGGCGACCCGCAATGGTTAACATGCCGGATCGCCGCCGTTCCAGGAGTCCTGGGTTCGATTCCCAGTAAGGCGGAAATTTGAATGATAAGTTTAAACATCCGTTGTTGGTCTGGGTGTGTTTGTGTCTTGTCTTGTGTGTTGTCCATGGCACCACGACACAAGGAAACCTAAAGTGGGACTATGAGTGTGGTAGCGTTATTTATATTTATAGTTTGGTTTGGTTTAGTGTTATACTGATAACATTTTTCATAGGCTAGTGAAGAATAGGTATGTGAATCAGTTTTATTCAATTTTACGGGAAAATGCAATGCTTTAGACTTTAGAGTCGTTAGAAAATGAAAAATCACCCCAATCACATATTCTTAGTTTAAATAAATTAAATGTCGTTGAAATATTTACGTATCAGTATTTTTCTTTTTTGTATTTTGTTATAATTATGTATTATTTTCAAAAATTCTAGTTCTACAACGGAACTTAACTACAAAATATCATCTACATCAAAGTATGGTGTCGCCCTCTGTTATTCAGTAGCAATATTATTAAAGAGTTAGTAGTGGATGTGCTATCGGACGCTAGGTGGCGTTGTTATTCGTTGAGATATTCATAATGTAGTATGCTTGACATTATATTGCTATTAAGTATATAATAATAAAAGATATTTTTCTTTGTTCCAGAACGCTCCAATTCAAGAACCGGTGTATCGAAAGGTGGCAATAGTTGAAAATTTTTTCGACATTATTTATACAGTCCACGTGGAACTTGAAGGCAGGCCAGGCAAACACGCGGGTCAAAAACGCACATACAGAACGGTGAGGTTATATAACATATCACATTTTTTATAATTAACTATGATATTACGGTTACGGCGATTTTTGTGTTCAAGTTACGTTTTCTATTAGAACAGTGTAACTACTGCCATCTAGTGGTCAGTTTTGAAATTATATCTTCGTAATAAAAGTTCGTATCGTGTAGCTTCGAAGAGCGAACGCGTGTTGTAGTACGCGGTCTGTATCCTAGATGTCGCATTTTAAAATTTTTAGTTTGGTATATGATAGGAAACTAATTTATATTTGAATTGATATTTTATCTTAAAGTGATCACTAACAACTATAAAGTAGTGATCACAAAAATAATTAACTTTCTCTTAGTATCGATATAATATTAGGTAGGTACCTACCTACTTATATTGAATACAAAGCATGAATTAAGGAGTGCGCACAGTACAACGACTCCACGACCGACAGACGCCAACGCGACTAAAACCTTGACAAAGCTAACATTCAATTATGAGCCTTATATCTTTGAAGGTAAGGTTGAATTTCGAACTTATACTTAAAAGCCCTGTACGGCTCGCCTTACACCCATAGCCGTTCCGTTTCGAGACCAACGCGTCGACGTTGCGTTGACGACTCACCGTAGACGAGTAGTCCACGCGTCGACCGACACAATGACGTAATGTACCTAGAACGGAACGTCGGAGTTGAAACGGAGTGGAGACGGAGTCGAGTTGACGTCGATGAAGCGTTGATCGCGGAACGGAACGTCGGAGTTGAAACGGAGTGGAGTCGGAGTGGAGTTGACGTCGAGTTGGTGTAATGTGCGCACTCCTTTATAGTGGTAGTTTGTTCTTCAGCAAGGTGCACTATAAGCAGTATAAGCAGGGCAGATTGGCTTGGATTTAAGATGAATGGATGTTTTCTTGCATCAGATTTAAAAGGACAGGATTAACAAATGTTGCATCTAGTAGGTATAAAATAATAAATAAATTTCAATAATTACTCATATTAATAATAACTCAGTTCCAAGTTCCGTCACCACCCACCAACGAACCGCATTAATTGTTTGAAACATTTACCACATCATAATTATTTCGTTTCTTCACAGATAACAGAAACCTACGCGTTCCTGCCGCGGGAAGCAGTCACCCGCTTCCTCACGGGATGCGCGGAGTGCGCGCGGCGCCCGCGCAGTGCCTCGCCCCCACCACTCCCGACCCCCTCACCATCCCCCACCCGTCATCCCACATTCCTCCCCTTCCTCCCTCACTGCGCCCCGGAATACACAAGAAACTGGGAATCAGAAATAGACGCCGCGCAAAACTACTCAAACACTTCATATGAGCAAAAATTTGACTTCACTGACCTCCAGCCTTTGAAAAAAGTCGAAAGTCCAAAAGCCGACCAGACGGAAGACCAGGAACCCACTTACATAGAGCTGACTTCAAAAAAGTCCAATGGATTTAACGTCACTCCCCTTTATGACAGGAGTTCCTCAGTCGAACCAGCTTTCAGGGAAGAAGAACCAGTAAGAACCGACCCTGAGATAGACAAAGATGACAGCCTCATCGATGTAGAAGACGTCAGGTCTGATAGTCCACCGATCCTTTTAAATAAAGAAGATTCTAAAGTCAGAGAGGAGTCGAGCGGTGACAGTACCAGAGCATCAGAAGGCGACAGCGATAAGACTGAAAGCAAACGGGAGAAAAAGTATAACCCTCTCGATGTGGCCAACTTAACGTCAAAAGATCCGCCAAAGTCAAGATCTCCGCCTAGAAAGAAGTTACTGCAGGGTGGCTTAGAGTTCGGTAATGGTTTCGGAAGGTTCCCGAAGCCATGGACACCAGACGGGTCGATGTACTTCAGCGGAGAAGAGGTGGACTACAGCGTTCCTATCACCACGGCTTATCTGAAGCATATGCGGAGTATGGGGTTTCATGAGAGGCTGAGCGAAGAGAATAAGGTAAGTTGACCATGATAAATATTAGCCGTACCATTTAAACAAGGTAGACATTGACCTAATTTAATATTATCTGTACTGTACCCTTTCGTCTGGCTGAGCGCGATTTGAAATTTAAATGAATACTTTTCACGTATAAAATTCGATTGTCATTCATTGGCTATACTAGAATAGTTTTTTTTTGTCTTCCGGGGTACACCTACTATATACCATAATTTCGACAAAACAAAAATATGATGTGATAATATGACTAAAATTAGTCAACAATTATTTACGAGTTATCATATAGACACTATCTATAAAACAAGATAAACTCGGCCAAGCTTCGCTAAGGCTCAGTTGGTTACTCACCTACCATAGCAACGGTCACCATAGCGATGAACGTAGGAACTACGCCGAATTTAATTATCATTTGCTTCGGTGAATGAAAACATCGTGAGGAAACCTGCTCGCCAGAGAGTTCTCCATAATGTTCGCAAAGGTGAGTGATTTCCGCCAATTCGCACTTGTCCAGCGTGGTGGGCTATGGCCTGTAGGTACTCTCACATTGTGAGAGGAGCCCCGTGCCCAGCAGTGGGACAGTTATGGGTTGTGATGATGAGGAATAACAAATTGAGAGTATTTGTTTTCAAGTGTATTAGTGCTAGTGGTGTGTTTTCTTTCATTCGGAATAAAAAGTATATAAAACTATTCTTCGTATAGCCGGCAGAAATATAACAAGTAGTAATACTAATTACTGAAATGCAAAATCTAATAAACATTATTATCGTAATTTCTGCACAGAAATGTATCGCATGTAGTCAAGCGCCGACACATTTTATTATTATACGGGTACTCACGGTCTGCTGCTGTCGGCGCTTCAAAATATATGTATTTTGAAGCGCCGACAGTAGCAGAGGCAGTGAAATTGCCATAATTAATATGTATCATTTTTATTTAATTAGCCACCTCTTTCTGAACGTATGATAACGTTCCGTAATTATCTTTCGCATCGCAATAATGTCATCGCAGCAGATCAAAAAGTACGTCTCGCGTTGTATGAACGTATAGTTTTCCATTTTTGCAGCCCAAATTTCCATGCACGTGTCCAAATTTACGCATAGCATTTTCAGGAATTGAAACTTTGATGGCTATTTCGGGAAAATCGACTACAAAAACATTTATTGGTGCTTCGACGCACTCGCTCGCGGCATATTTAGCGAATAGGTAGAGTACAGACTGTACTCTATACTGTTTGGACAGTACTATCAGTACTGTCTATACTCTATAGTATTGTATTTAAAAAAAATTAGAAGTGCAGGATTTGTACCGGCCTGGGTGTAAATGCTGTTAGAAAGTCCATCGTCAACCCATTCGGATTTCACTTCTTCCTACTATCCAGCAGTGGGATGGTGATTTTTTTTTGTATACATATAATATCGTTGAGGTATACCGCGGCTACGCGTATCATAACGCAAAGCATTCTGTGCACATTTAGGAATAAGCCGCAAAAATATTTTTCTCCACCGCGAACATAACATAATATGAATTTGTTCGCGTTTAACCCTAACAAAACTTGTAGCAACTATACCGGTATAAAGCCGCGACGTTTGGGCAGACCCGCGCCTTTGTGGGGTAGCCTTTTATGTTCCCCTGTTATGATTTTAGAAACTCGCGTTTCAAATACTAAGCACGGTTAACTATGTTTTTGAATATTGTGTATTGTTTGGGGTTTCGGGATAGAAACTTTTACGATCCGCAATGGGGGAAGGTGTCAGACTTTGCCACTAAATAGCCCTACTACAGTTTGTGGCGTGTGGTGACGTCCCGTTAATATTCTTTTCACACCTTTTTTGCGGCGATGGTAATGGTCTATGCAAAAAAACACGACGTATACGTGATCCGCAACGAGCGTGTTAAGACGCTCTTTTTTTGTGGAATTAAAGTACCATTCCAGCATGCTACAGAAATTGTGAAACAAAAAAGTAAGGAACAAACTACCACCCCAAGACTCACCACTTACCATCAGATGAGATTGTGGTCAAAAAAACAACAACTTTTTATAGGAACAATACATTAATTTTTAAATAATAAATAATTTTTTCTCTATTTCAGTATAATTTTATGATTTTACAAAAAATCCTTAGCTACCAGGCGAACATAACCCGCAGGCGTATCGGATCACCTGACACGCGACGTAATCACGTAACCCTGTAACGCAGGCCCCGATTGATTCAGACGAATGTCCCACACAAAGGACCGGAGCGTTTCGCCATAATCGGCGGCCGCATCTTTTCTAACTCATTTTTCTCGCTCGGGGCGAGGGTGGGGGTGGGTTTCATCAGCCGAGGGGGCGTCACGGTATTGGACAAGACACAAAAAGGATGCCCGAGAACTGCGAAGTATACTTTCTGATGACGGCTTTTTTGTTGCCAGAATCTCTAGATAACGTGTTCTGTTTTCGTTTCGCACAAACATTTCATATAATCGTGTGCTTATGTATAATGGCGGGTTTCAGATTGGATACGAAATCTGTATGTATGTATATAAAACTGTTAGTGAGCGGTGTCTGTATATAAAATTATTTGGAAAAAGTACAATTGAACTATTTATTAACGCAATAGATTTTTAGATTTTTTTTGTTTATCTATTTGTCGCTTTGTTTGTGTGTTTGTTCCCGCTGATGTCAAAATCGGCTTAACCGATTTAGATGCAGTTTTTTGCTCATATCTTGAGCTTGGTGTGTTAAATTGTTTAAATTGCTTTAGTCGGTTAACAAATGAAAAAGCTATTTTAATGTAAATAATCCCGTGTAAACATAAATTCCACTGCAGGTACTAACACATAAATTCTTATTACCTAAGTGTTGTTGTCTAAGAATAAAATTCAATCAAAATTAGATCTTGCTTTTGATGTTTAGTCTCAAAATACATTAGGTATGTTTACATAAATACAAGATTGTATTATGTCCGATTGTTAAACGTTGATTATTCCAACATCGTTCCAGCATTAACATAACTGTAAAATTTATTTACAATACTCCTTGCCAAATTAATTATTTTGTCATAATGTCAGTTAGAGAATGTAGAAAGTTGCAACACCACGCCGAGAACTCATACTTTCGTTCTTTTTCTTTGTCGAAAAAGTATCAGTGATGCCACACTTCTATTTGGCGAACGTGCCCACTTACCATAAGGTGACCTTTCTGATTATTAGTCTGCTATTTATAAAAAATAAAAATAAAAAATAATATAAAAATAAAAAATAATTGTAAACCCTATTCTGTATCTCAGAACGAGTGATGCGAACAAAACTATTTTACAATTAAAAATAGTTAATAATAGTTCAATATAAAACTAATGATTAACCGACCCCCTCACTCGGCATTAATCAAACAAACGACTAAACAAAGATACAAAAGTGTAGACCGGACCTTTCCGGAGACGCGAGGGTCAGTTCGCAAGAGGGTAGAGCCGGCCCTCCCCCGCGACAGGCGACTGCCGAAAGTACCCCCTCACGCGACTTGTAAGATTGATTGGGGCTCCTTCAGTCCATTGCGCCCCCTACGCCGCGTGGGATCGACCCTCCCCCCTTTTTTCTCGGATGAGCGCAGAGATGTAGAGTGGCTAGATGTGACAATGAATAGATAGGTAATATTTGCATTTTTGGTATCTACCTTCATTTTTTTATGTGTTTGAAGTGAAAACTTCCTTAGTATAAGTTGTGATTTGAAAGTTGATGAAACGGAAATGACGCGCAAATGAAACGAAACGGAAACGAAAGAGTGGAAAATGGCGGCTTACGTAAGCAAAGCAAGACATCAATATTTGGACTGACAGTATTCGTTTCACTTCTAGCACGTGTGAATTGCACACATTTTGATCGTAGTCGATCATTAAATGAATTAATTAAATAATATTATGATTTATTGGATATTAACTAACAACACCGCCTTATTTAGTTGGCGTCTCAATAATTATGTAAACACTATTTCTGAAGCGATTTTCAACAAATATTTATCTTTTATTTTGTAACATGTGAGAGAAAACGATGTACGAATATACGTTATATTTCCAACAAAATCTTAACACAACCGATTCCCCGCCACTTACCGCACCGAAACGGCCACCCAAGCGTGTCGCTTCCATTCACCCTAGATCCCGCCCACTCCCTTTTTTCTCCAACAGGGGCTGTTAATAACAACTGCCTATTTTATTCGTAGCTCGCCACTTGCGGCCGTGCGACGGCTTTGATGTCAGAGATTAGAACTTTGTTTAGTGCTGGGCCACTATTATTTTGTGCTGGCTTTGATGCGTAGCCAAAGCTCATCCCGCCCATCCCTATGGTTAATACTCATAACCACTTCGGTTGATGCGGTCTGTTGAGTTACTAGTAAACCGGGAAGGTTATTGCGTACGTTTGCAATCGTATTACCTATTACTATTGTTAATATCTCAGGTTCTTAGCGGCGTATTAAGGTGAAACGTGCGCCAGTTTTTAATGTAGATCTCCAGCAATATAATTGTCAATACTGCATCAAATTTTATTCAGAGGGTTTTACGTTATGCGCATACAAACATATAGACAGTCAAAAATTAAAAACATATTGTTTAAGAGTCTAATGTTTGTTTGTTTGTGGCGATATAGAGACCAATAGGCTAGGCAAATTTTGATGATTCTGATTATTTCGTGCTTAAAGTTTTAAACTTATGTATGTATTATGTAGTTTGTCTAGTACGCAAATACTATCTGGGATTTTATAAATATCTTTACTTCAAAACCCCTCTTCAGAAACCTACGCCTTGTATTTATAAATAGTACCGCTGAAGTTATATTTATATTCTACAGGCATGTAACAAATTTCAAGGATGATCCATTTTTTATTGTGTTTAAATTCGTATCCCGGTTTTACGGATTAAAAACAGATTTATTAATTGCAAACCCATATTCCTCTTTGATAATAATAATTTATATTCATCATAACTTTTATCGCCTATTTTACACCAATAGAATATTTTTGAGGAATGAAAATTAAAAATAAAATAAAAACCCATGTTAACTAGCTGTTGCTTTTTTGTCGTTTTTCTCCAAAGCCGCAGGTAAAACGTAGTTATTTATAATCTTCCTACCATCGTATAACAAACTTGTTAAGAAACGATTAAAGATAACATAGTTTAAGGGGGAACTAGTTGAAAATAGATTTATTTTAGCCGAACGCGCGCCCGACCTTGAACATGACATAATTGAGTTGGTTCCCCTTGCTATCGATTTTGCGTTTTATTAACTGAGGGTCACATGGACCCCACCGGAGAGTGACGTTCAAAATAGTGCTTCAAATTGAGATGAGATATTGAGAATAGACTTTTTCGTATTAATTATAAGTCTATGGTCAACCATAGACTTATAATTAATACGAAAAAGTACACCTACAATTTCTCCTGATGTTAACTGGTGGTATAAATCACCAGTTATCCACCAATATGTATATCACGTGACGAAAACCCTCCGAAGCCATGGTTACAGAAACATTGTCCGAAGCATTAAATAAGCATAAAGTAAATAAGTCTGCTGCCTTACCTGATTCCAGAACTACAAATCACTGCCATTATAAGCATTGTACGGTTGAAAAATACAAAGTGTTGTAGCCCGGCTGGTAAAATACCATGTAAGTATGTATAATCAAAATCGCAATACCGATCGTATAGAACCAGAATCAACCGTCATCGTAGTTATAAGTAAACTTACTTAGTAAGCAATTACGTTATAATTATGTCGTACCTAGCAATCTAGGTGGACATTTTATTAAAATATATATTAAAAGATATCTCACAAAAACACCTTAGTAATTAATTGAGTTCCTTTTTAAGTCTGCACATAGCTGCCAGGGGGTAGATTATGCCGACAGAGGGGGTGCCTTTACGGTCGGTATGTGTGAATTTACTACGGCGCCCTCCAGGCGGCTTCTTGCGACTAATTCCGTTAAAATTCTCCACGCGCTGCTCGCCTGGTAGGTACCGTAGCGAACGACGGGGTGGCCCACCCCCATGGCTTGAGATGGTTGCATGATCGTTTTGTTTTATGTCGGAGCGATGTGACATGGTGCTGGATACTAAAGTATACAACCTTATAAAGTAAAGAGTGAAAAACATATAGGTTTTGTGTTGTCGCTTTCGTTGGAATATGATCCTTGTTAACAAATCCGAAACAACTTTTCGTCTCAGCAAATTATTATCAGCCGTTATCATTATTTTGTGTTGTGGAATACGTTCTTGACACTATGTGCATTAATTGCATGCAAAACAAATTTGTGTTCTAACAGACAGTGACTTTATGCTGTGTAGTAAATACATAGCAACTTCTCGCTTCTCGGAGATAAATTTAATTTTAATGCTTATTTTATTTTATACAATAATTATTACTATGTGAATAAGTTTAATTGGTTGGAAGCCGTTCTTATTAACAATAAATAAAGAAGTAAAAAGTGCAATAATATGATGATTGTGATTGGGTTCAACCCATTAATGGGCTAATGGCTCACTTACACATAAGGCTTAGAGCAGGCTCAACCACAATGCTCCAGTGCGGATTGGTGGATATAGTTCCGATTTTGCTTACTGAACTTAAAATGAAACCAGTTTTACAGTGGTAGAAAAAGTAAAAAAATAAAGTCATTGTCCTCCACGCCGGCCAAGTTCAGTGTGGCGGACTTCACCCATCTTGAGATCATTGTGGACAATCCTCAAGGGTGCAGGTTTTCTTACTGTGTTCATTTTTACTTCTTTCTTGTCAGCAACGCGTCGGTGATCTTTGGTGATACCGGTGACCACTTGCCATCTGTCGTCTGTCGGCAACACACAGACACAACAACACACATAGGTCGAAAACCGAAAATTACTCATAATTAAAAAAATCAAAATGTGTGCTACTCACACGTGCTAGAAGTGAAACTTCATAACAACGAATACTGTCAGTCCAAATATTGATGTCTTGCTTGGCTTACGTCAGCCGCCATTTTGCCGATGCTTCATTCGCGTCATTTCCGTTTCATTCCGATTTCGAAATCACAACGATACTATAGAAGTATTAACATCAAAAATTTCTCCTTGCCAAATATCGAACCCAGGGCCCTCTGACTAGCAGTCCGACTACTATGCTTTAAGGATGTGTTAAATCACTTTCTTTAAGTGAACTAGTTATAAATCATTGGTTTATACGCAATAACTGACCCCAGCTTTGAGGGGGACGGTCGCACGAATAGGGTCATGATTATAGTTTTTTTTGTAATTTAACTGAAAATGTAATACGTAAACTGAAAAACGAAGTTAAAAAGCTTGTGGGCTAAGTGTTTCAATCCTGATTTATTCAAACATTGCTGGTTATAAATTATAATTAAAATAAATAATTAAAATTAAACTTTGGCGTCTATATTATTATTTAAAAATAATGAATACTTAGGTATTGCAACAGATTCCTTGACAATGATTTTGAGAATTTTTGTCCGTTTTTCTGTGTGTCCTGAGAAAGGACTTAAACGATTTGGATGCGGTTTTCATTGATGAATATTGTCTTTCAATCGGTTCACAATTCCAAAGATTAACCAAACATTTTTATAGTTTCACGAAGAGAAGCGACGGTTGTTAATGTTCGTAGGATCACATAGATATCAATGACATAAACAAAAACATGTTTCATCCAGTGCTAGTACTATCCCATCGCGCCTATGTACCAGGGTGTAATAAAGCAAGGCGGGCCGCGCTCATTATTATGGGGTTGAGTTGTGCCAAGCAAGGCTCCCCCGGGTGGAGCGTCTCGGTTACATAGGACCAGCTTGGCTTCCTTTCTATGCAAGCGAAGGAAATTTATTTAATACGAACATCTCTTTGCTTTCCTTTGCTTTGATGACACATGTATTCGACATTTTGTTGTTTGTTTTTACTACGCAATGTAATAATAGATTTTTGTTACCTGTCAGTCTAGATTTGTAACTTCAGATTTAATTGAGAATATGGTTACTGTCGGAGAGTCAAATAGGTAAGTTTAAGATTTAAAACTTGACTTCGAAAAGGCGCGTTCAGAAAAGTAAGCAACAGTAAAAAATAATCTCTTTTAGTTGTGCTAATTTAATACGTTTCATTCATTTGATTAATTTAATCGAAACCCAATCCGGCACCTTAAAATATTTAGGGATGAAATTTTAATATAGCCTTGATGGGTTTGAAAATTAAATGTGTACGTTCATAGTGTTAATGTGGAGTAACCCTTTGACATACTGAATTAGATAGTTACAATCACTATTCTTAACTAGCTATAGTTTTTGATCAATATACCTATTCTCCTCCACGGTTCGCTCGTCTCTCGGGTAGTAATGATTTACGCACCCTTAAAACATTTATTGGGGCTGCTAGCCGGCGGAATCGTACCCGGATTACTTATGTCTGGACCCACCTACATCATGATATATAAAATATACAATAATATACATGGGCAGTCCCAAATCGAGTCTTATTCTGGGTCGGACACAGTTGTCATGGGCGGCAGCGGAAGGTGGTGCTACACGCTGGTTTACTATCTTGAATCCAGAAAAAAATTAAATGAAAAATAGATTTTTTCTCACAACGCTCTACATTCATAATACCACAAGGATTCCTTTTGTCATGTCATGACAATAAAAAAAAGACACACCTAGATTTGAAACCGACTTTAGATCGAGAACAGAAATTCAAACTCATCATTCACCGCCTCGCTGGGAATCGAACCTAGAACCCTTTTAACTGCAATCCAGCACCATTGCGCCAAACATTACCAGTCCTTTTCGTCTACAGTCCTTTTCGTCGCACAGTGGGGTAACATTATAGACAAACTGACAAACCGACATGTAAAACGACAAATTTTTTTGACAATAATCCCACCTCACGGTAGGTGGCAATGTAATTCTTGATGTTGAGTGCACTAAATTATAAAAGTCACTCTCCATTTGAAGACTCCCTCTCAGGTAACTCCATTCCGTTAACATATTATCCTCAATAATAGTTTTTCCCATATACCTTCCATTTACAGACCTCGGTTAGTTTCAGTTTTATTATTAATAGATAACATGCCTAACGCCATTTTAACTGGATAATCCAAAGAAGCCCACGACGTGTCTTCAGAGATTCTATTTGGATTTCGTCCGCGTAACGCCGAGCCTCACTCGAGTTTCCTACTTGTGCTCAATCCAGCCTGACACCGGATGACCTAGAAATGGAATGATAAACCACTATGACCGAACAGAGTTGAAGCGTTAAAATAACGAAAAAAAACGAAAACGTATAATGAACACGCGTTATAACGTTATGATAACTTATGATTATTTTGAGTGGTTTGAATTAATAGCGCTGAAATAACGAAAACGTATAATGAACACGCGTTATAACGTTATGATAATTTATGATTATTTTGAGTGGTTTGAATTAATGTGGATTGAAAAACGTCAACGAATACGTTATAGATTCAAATATCATTCATTCATTTAAATGAGACCTAAGGACGAACAGTCCGTCATTGTCATTTATTTGGACCTTGGTCGGGAATCGAACCTGGGATCTTTGAATGAACTGTCGAATCTAAGGCCAACGTTTAGATAGATGTCGTTAAACGAGCTGGGGAAGTTTATTGTATTCTTTGTAATAATATTTTTTGTCCGATCTTATTGGGCTGTGTTGTGTTAGTGTACAAAAATAGGAGAAAAATAAAATCATCCTGAAAATTTTGATACTTCAAATTGCTCAGAGTTGCACCAAAACAATAAATAGACGTCTCGAAGGAAATTAGACTTTATACAGTTGTCACAAGGTCTGTTATACGATGAGGGGTTGGAAATGGAGCATGCATCTATTTCGCAGTCGATCGAGACCTTGAATTTATATCAAGGTGACTGTCACTTCTGTTGCTATTTTCGTACCTCACTGGTATAAAGTGGAACGAATTCGGAGTGGGGCTAAGTGGCCACTGCCCCCCCGATATTTCGTGTAGGTACTATGACATAGAATGTAGAAGAATAGATCTTTCTCTCCTTATTTTCTACTTCCTACTTTTTGGCAACGTAACGATGACGCCTTTAGGGGCCAATGTCTGATGATAAATCCTACTAATATTATAACTGCGAAAGTTTGTGAGGATGTCTGTTTTTTACTCTTCCTAGCGAAAACTACTGAATGGATTTTGATGAAACTTTACAATAATATAGCTTACACATCAGAATAACACACAGGCTATAATTTATAAAGATACAAGTTGTCCCGGCGTACTTCGTACCGCTTTATAATTAAAAAATGTTTTGGTGATATATCGACAGCAACGCCACCTATCGGGTCCAATTGTGAATCTAAACCATTCCCAGATCCCCTTGAACACACACAAAAAATTTCATCCAAATCGGTCCAGTCGTTAAAAAATGTTTTGGTGATATATTGACAGCAACGCCACCTACCGGGTCCAATTGTGAATCTAAACCATTCCCAGATCCCCTTGAACACACACAAAAAATTTCAACCAAATTGGTCAAGCCGTTTAGGAGGAGTTCACTCTCATACACACTCACACTCAAATTATATATATTAAGATAGTGTGAATTATCCAAAATATATAACTATATCTTGGCACACGCAAGGAATAAGTTTCCCGACGCGAAGCGAGGCTAATGTGTAGCGGTGACTTATTATCATCAAGTGGTTCGTCTTCTCAGTAGTCAGATATTATGTTTATAAAAATCCGGGCCTCAGCGTTACCAAATCAAGAACTACCTGGATTAAACTAAATTGTTCGGCTTGTTCTCATGTATGGATGGAGTCCCGTACACCCCATATATTATGAGGACACATTATGAGGAACGAAAAATACCATCTGCTTCAGCTAATCATCCAAGGGAAGATCCAAGGCCGCCGAAAACCTGGCAGAAGACGCACCTTCTTGTTAAAAAATCCGAGGAATTGGTTCAGGATGAGCACAAGATCCCTCTTCCGCGCAGCGATGTCTAAAGTAAAAATAGCCATAATGATAGCCAACCTCCGGCAGGAGACGGCACTATAAGAACAGACACCCCATATATATCTTAAAGATATATATAATTCGAGTGTGAGTGTGTATGTCACTGACCTCCTCTTAAACGGCTTGACCGATTTGGTTGAAATTTTTTGTGTGTCTTCAGGTGGATCCGAGAATTATTTAGATTCACAATTGGACCCGGTAGGTGGCGTTGCTGTCGATATATCACCAAAACATTTTTTAACGAATGGACCGATTTGGATGAAATTTATTGTGTGTGTTCAAGGGGATCTGGGAATGGTTTAGATTCACAATTGGACCCGATAGGTGGCGTTGCTGTCGATATATCACCAAAACATTTTTTAATTATCAAGCGGTACGAAGTACGCCGGGACAACTTGTTCGTTTATAAATGTTAATTGTACACAAAACACATCTACCATATATAAAGTTACTTATAATATCCTTTTAATATCCCTCTATTCTTATAGTCGAAATATCTCTACGAAATTGGAAAACGCATTTGGAAAACTAAAAACAAAAACTTTAGTACAATCTAATAACCACCCTGCTAGTAAGGATCGCATGAGGGGCACAAGGCTCAGCGCGCAACCCCCTGCGCCTACCCTCGGTCGCCAGGGTGGGAAGCCCCTTAATTATTGTCACATGTGAATTATTTTCATATCAACGCTCTCACGAATTCTTTCGACGTTTGTCTATAGTGCTACGGTTTTATGTCGTCCTAGTACTTTGGAACTATTATTTTGTACTGCGTAGGTTTTACTTTTTTTTTTATTAATTTTGCTTATTTTTCTTTTTGTGTCTACGAGTAAGTAATTTATTTTGTGATTTACATAATTCCGTTACAAAAAAAATATTTTTTTGTTTTACCTCGTACAAAATTTCTCGCGAGTACGCAGATACAGAAGTATAATTTCAAAACCTTATTACTCTTCATAACTGCTCCCAAGATTAACAATTAATTTTAAAGGTAGTGTATACAAATGTTTTCAAAAGCGCGTCGAACCAAAACTCTGGAACACGAAGCGTCACTAAAATGACTGGTACAAAAAGTTGAGCCCAATCTAATCACTACTCGAGCGGGCGATACAAGGCTTCGCCCCCGCCCTCCCTGCCCCGAGGGATAAGCGGGAAGCCTCTTAATTATTGTCACATATGAATTATTTTGATATCGACGCGCTCCGACCTTACGCTCGTTAGCGATCCCTTCGGATTTCTTCTGACGGTCGCGCTCGCGTCGCCTTGATTGTATGTCGCCCTGGTAGACTGGGATGCTTCCTGTGTTTTAGACGTATTTAATGACTAAACTACGCTACGCCCGCGACTTCGTTCGTAAAGACGTCATTTGTTATAAAAATTGCAAAATTTCTTATAGTAGGTGTAGGTACCCTGGACGTGGAAAGTCGGGCGTAATGGAAAAGAAAGCCGTTAAAGAAAAAAAAGTATAATTATTTTTAATATTTTAACTACATGGTGGCAATGAATTTTATACCAATTAATTGTACATGATAACCATTTATTTAATTATTACTAATGATAACTAAAAGATTCAAATATGCTCATAACTTTTCAATCAGAAAGTTAATATGTCAAAATGTAACAATATTGAGATGCATATATTACCAAACCGTAAATAAAATTGACAAACGATAACTTTAAATAAATAAAATTTCCTTTTACGGATTTTTTAAATAAACGTCTATTCATATTTTTCACGATTAATTAAAGATAAAATAAATGAACCTTTGTAGGATATGTATTGCGGGTGGAATGGACATATAAATGAAGTCATCATTCTAAAGTAATAAACACCAAAAACAAAAGGGTGTTTTTATTTTCCACAGATAAAAATATCTCTTTCGGCGGGGAATCGAATGTGGTACTCAAGAGGCAGAGTCTAGCAACAATGAGTATTTTCGATGGCCCTAGTTGGCAGTGACCCTGCCTGCGAAGCAAGGGGTCCCGGGTTCGATTTCCGGTCGGGGATTATTAAATATTTATGCTATAGACTAGCTGCTGACCCCGCAAACGTTGTTCCGCCATATATGTAAAAGCAAAAAGCGCGATTTAAATTTGGGGGTAGGGTGGTGAAAATTTGGGATTATGTGTATTTTTTTATGCCACACCATAAAAAACTAACCAAAAAAAATTTGTTCAAAAATTGAAAAAAAAGTTTTTAAGGTGGACAACCCATAACATTAAAGGGTATAAAAAATAGATGTTGGTCGATTCTCATACCTACTCAATATGCACACAAAATTTCATGAGAATCGGTCCAGCCGTTCGGAGGAGTATGGTAACTAACATTGTGACACGAGAATTTTATATATAAGAAGAAGATAAATATTTGTGTTCGAGTCGTGGGTGTTGTGATGTATCGTGTTTTCCATGACACCCACAACGCAGGAAGCCTAGTGCGGGGGTATGAGTTAAGTGGATAAGCGTTTATCTAATCATCTCCACAAAATTATTATAGAAATCTAGAGAGTCTGAGTTATGTCATAAAAATTTTGTGATAAAATTTGACAGTGGCGGATCTAAATACATCTGTGCATTAGGGCTGACACATTCATCCAATTAGCCCGAGCCCAACCATCAACAAACGCAATAACCCCGACGGGCGCGGGCTCGGATCGTGATAGTGTACCAACTTTAATTTTCCAAATTCACCTGCCGATTATGTAATTCCCTCCACATGTGGCACCCCTGGCGGGGTGTCTAATGTAAGGTCGGGGGGTAGCGGCGACGCTCACGAAAGGAAAGGGTGGCTCCGAGCAATTTTTTTTCTGATTTTCCCCTCCGCCCTTTTTTCCCCGATAATACCCTAATGGCCGCTCGCTTCCTTTTCGGCGGATTTTTTCGCCTGCGAAGATCGAGACGTATTTTTTACTCCCTCGTAATTTCCTCGTTTTCCACTGAAATGAAAAATAAACGGCCGATTCGTCTATTGACACGTGATTCCGTTGTGGCCGGACGCTTCGGAGATTGCCTCTTGCTTTTGCGTTCATTAAAAAAACAATCGCTACTTTGTCGAGAGTTCCCGGGGGAAATGTTTTCTTTGAAATCTGAAAACTCCCAAAACTTTAGTGTATGGAGTGTTATTGTAATGGAAGGGAAACATTGTTTTATTAGACCCAGTTAAAATTAAGATACGTACTCTTTATAATATAATATTATAATTTGTTTATAATATAACTTGGGTGTTTTTAAAACCGTCGTCTCGGCGAAACCTTAACATTTTGGGGGCCTAACGTAGGCGCCATACATTTTACTTCGCCTACGATAAATTTAGTCCTGCATAATGCATGCAACGAAAAAAAGTTGGGGAAAATGGAGAAAAATCGGGGAAATTCTCGCCCCCACAGCGGGGATCCTTGGGTGGCACCTACCAGGCGATCAGGGGCGTGCAGGAGGTAAGGGTGCGGCCAGACAAGCCTCACTTTAATCCGCTTTGTTGATTCTGAACAGCTGTGAATAGAGAACTTTTTAGGGAAACACCAGTTTACACGTTTAAATTTTGGCGTATGCTTATCAAAAGCAGCACTTTGCTGCTTTTAAGAGTGAGTTTATAATGTGTTATTAATTAAGACTTTGGATATTGCTTTTTATTATCTAATTAAGCCTTGTAACTAAGTATTGTCCTAAATCCTAAAGTACTGTATCACTGATAATAATAAATCTTAATTTCTTTCTTAAATCCGTCTGTTAACCGGCCTAATATCCTAGTAATAATTATCCTAGTCCACATTTGAGAGTCGTTCTGCGGAAGTGTCGTGCTGCATGCTAGTTTGCAAACAAAGTCAAAGTTGTTCTGGGTTGGTCACAGTTGTCATGGGCAAAAATGGTGGTGCTGCATTGTGGTTTACTATCGACAATCCATAAAAAATATTAATAGATTTACAAAAACCAAACGGTCTATTTAATGGAATTAAGGCAGCAAACGAGCATGCAGCACCAACTTTCCGTTGCCGCCCATGACAACTGTGACCGACGCAGAACAAGACTCAAATCGAGACAAGGATGGTTAGTTAGCGATAGTTTTGTTAGTTATTGTTAGTAATAGTCCAGTAAGTAATTTTTAGTAAGAGTCTCATTCTGATTCGGTCACAGATACGTTACCTTTGAGGAATAAGATAGTCGCCTCTAAAAAGTGTTAATAAAAAGTAAAAACCATTAAATGCTAAGCCGTAACGTGGAGACGCCCTAAGGACGTCCGCGCTAAGATTAATACGGCACCGTAGGTCCGACCGACGCCGCAGCCGTCATTAAAAATACGGGCGACGGTCGGCTGGCCTGTACTATTGCATTAACGTACTGCTAACTTTACCGAATGTTGGTACTCTAACGTATACCTACTCTGTACAAATATACCTATTACTTTATACTTATTACCTTATTATTACTTTGTATATTTTTCGTGTACGGTTTAGTAGGAACAAGTAGATAAACAGGTACAGCAATATAATGCTATTACTTTCTATCATTTTGTGAACTCCTGTTGGAGGTCACTGGATATACAGCTCGGAGTATTCCCGTTGCTCAACGAACCCTTCCGTTGCCGCCCGTGACAACTGTGACCGACACAGAACAACAGTTAAATGTTTAGCAGATGTTTAGCAGACGGTGTTAGAACATTAGTTGGTTAGATTATTAGTGAGTACTTATTAGCGAGTTTCTTCTCCATTATAAAACAGCTGTGCGAAACGACGATAGAATAAAAATATGGCGTGCATAAGTGTAAACATATATTTATGTAGCAATACTGAATGCCTACATAAATAAATGTTTTTGAATTTGAATTAACTGATAAAGTCCGGTTCTGGTACATAAAGGTCATAAACCGTTCCAATATCAGACCAGCGTCGAAGCTTGTGCTGATTTCACAAGTTACTATGTAACAATTGTACCCTATCTGTAACTTGTGATGAAAATTCAAAACTAGAAGTTTGAATCTTACATATTTTTCAATCGAAACAACGCTGAGTTCTGTGTATCTCTAACGATAATCTTTTTACGGCCATTTCTTTATCTATTTATCTTTAGCTCACTGGCTAACTTAGAAAATAAAGTTATAGTAAATAACACTACATTGTATTGTCAGTCGTTATTTGACTCAAATACGTTGCTAAGTTGCTGTTGAAGCGCTTATAGCCCAACTTGCGTAGATCCCCAGTGATTGACTGAGTTAAGCAACAGCGGGCGCGGTCAGTAATAGGATGGGTGACCGCTAATGGCTAATATAATTATCTTGAGTGCTTCCGTGCTTCGGAGGGCATGAAAAGCCGCCGGTCCCGGCTGCTTAATGATAACTCATTAAGCAGTCGTTAGACCATATCGGCGTCATGTATACAGCATACGGCATTTTTTACGTGATTATTATGTACGTAAATCGCACTACCCGTAAGACGCGTTAAGGGACTTCGTTCCAACAAGAAAGAAACATAAGTGTCTGCCGCGACCAGGATTCAAACCGGGGACCCTTCCCGGTCACTGCCTACTACGAAGCGACTCGTTACTAGGCTACAATTTTGACCAGCCCTTTATAAACTCCTGTAACATGCTTGCTTTACAAAAATCAATTTTCTGTACCCGTTTACAAAGTACAAATTTAAATTAATTACACCGTCCATCGTTCATTATCGTAGCGCTACGCCGTAGCTGTCTACGAGCATTAACAAACTCTACCACTGGGCCACATTTTAACTTGCTACGAAAACCGTAGCTCGATCTAATTTGAATCGTAACTCGTTGGAATTGGGTTGGAATTTCAATGAGAGTATTAGCTACGAAGTAGATTGGGTGGTTGACCAAATAGTTGGTACGTCCTCAAGGCTATTTTCGTGACATTTTAGTCGATAGCTACTAAGTAATTGTGACTATAGTTAAGCTATCGTTACTATATAGTTTTGGGGCGTTATGGGGTTTTGGGGCGTATGGGGTGTTTATACAAGGTTTTGTGCTGTTCTTTCCTGAAATACTTTGTTGATGGCGGGGGCAATAACTAGTCTTATGCTAATAATATAAATGCACTAGTGAGTTAGTTTGTTCATTACCCCTCTACGCCTTTACCACTAACCCAATTTGCCTGAAATTTTGCACATATTGTACATATTGTCACAAACACAAGCCAGGATATTGTAATCTTGGTTTAAGCGAAGCTACGATTAAAGGCAAGTTAGTACGCACATAAATGTGTACAGTTAATAAAACCTAACTACACACCATATTGATTGGAAGTCCAGAAGTGTAGTCTAAACGGGAGTACTATCCGCTTAGAAATACTTAATTGAATTTCATATTTCGCGTGCTTCAAAGTGCATTGGCAACAAACGAAAGTAATTCGGAGCCGTTTTAAAAGGCCAACCAGCCAAATGGAATATCGCTGTACCAGGAGAACAGCGGGCAACGACACGTTGAATGGTTCTAAGCAAGCCCGGTTATTATTTCTTAGCTGCGATCTCCCCCTATGCCCCCTGGTGCGCGTGTGAGCTAACAACCAAGCAGTTTGCAGCAAAAAGTACACCCCTTACGCTTTTAAACCTCAAGCGTCCAAGTACGGGGAATATGAAATTTTCGAAATGATAAAGCCGGTAAATAATAACTGCTAGTACGCCGGGCACGGCCGTCTGAACGTACCGTCGGCAAAAACGGTGGCTAATGTTTTTTTTAATTTTTTTGGTATTTTTTATGAAAAATGTAGGCTGAAAATTTTTATTTGGGTGAATAGTAGTGTTCAGTTATTTGAATGTAGTTGAATTTAACGTCAATTGTCTCGAGATTGGAACAATAATTCTGTTTTCGTTATGGAAAATATAATAAGATTATCGTTTAAGTAATCCAACACACTTAAATTTAATTTGAAGTATGTCATACTTCAAATTAAATTTAAGTTCAGAAGATTATATTTATTTAAATGAAATATTTAAATTCATTTGAAGTATGTCATACTTCAAATTAAATTTAAGTTCAGAAGATTATATTTATTTAAATGAAATATGTGTTTATTTTAAACTAAAGTTATTGTTATTCTGTTGCTTTGTACAGTGTAAAGATTTTCTAAATTTGCTCCTATAGAGCGTCTATATAAAAACCTCCAAAAATCTACTTTTATCTCACTAATTTTATTTAATTACGCGTTTTTTGTTTCAAGGATGACTTATTTGACCTTTCTTTTCTGGTTTATGGTATTTCCAGAGGTTTGAACGATTTGAAACTTATGCGTTATAACAAGCTTGAACATAATTACGGGATAAATGTACATATAAAGTGAATTAAAGAAATATTGAGTGATTTTGCTACAGTGATTGAAGGGGAAGTGAGCACCTGCCACATATGAGATCGATTCGAAATTTGGTATTGTCGCAAATTATATTAAAGTTTAAAGTGAATAAAAGAAAGAATGAGTGACAGACTTTTTTAAACATCAAATTTCAATTTATGATCGCGATTTCTCTGCTGTCGCTACCAGGGGCAGCGGCGGGGTTCGTGTGTCTGCTTTCACATTACCCACTCGCAACGCAAGGCGGGTCGAACACCCCCTACCGCCCGCTGCGCTCCTGGTGCCTACCCCACTTTTTATTTCTTCCTGCCGTCGAAAGTAATCAATTTGCGACTTAATTAATTAAGAAAAGCTTTGTCGCGACTACGGCTCAAACGGCTTTTCATTTTGAGAAAACCA
Organism: Ochlodes sylvanus; assembly: GCA_905404295.2. NCBI lineage: Eukaryota > Metazoa > Arthropoda > Insecta > Lepidoptera > Hesperiidae > Ochlodes > Ochlodes sylvanus. The sequence goes on from FR990149.1 coordinate 5,755,377, forward strand.
TGTTTTGGTTATAGTTTAGTTATCAGTTATTAAAAATTACCAACAAATAGTTTTGCAGTTAGTTTTACAATGGGGTCACCAATAATTGAAACAAAATTGACTTTGTACAATAATTTATTTAAACCAAAATAAAATATGACACTTAAATATTTAGCAATAAATTTATAACTAAATATTAACGTTTTGAAATTGTTGTGGTGTCGGGTTATTATTTGTCTGTGCGTCTGTTCTAATCTTAGAAATGGTTTAGCTAACTGATTTCGATGCGGTTTTCTCTGACGTATTATAGTTTATTTTATTTCAATCGGTTGACAAATATAAAAGAAGGCACGAGTTTTTTAGAGTGGGTATATTTAGGCTAGGGTCCTCAAAACGAAAGTGAAAACGAACCAGTACTAGTAATGAAATAAAACTAGATTAACCATATACCTTTACAATGATCCCAGGGGAACATAATTATTATCGGTAGAAAAACTAATTTATGTCCTTTCCAGAGCCTCAAACTTTTTTAAACAAATCGGTTCTGCGGATCAAGACGTGAAAGGGTAGGACAGACAGACAGAGTTACGAGTACTTTCACATTTAAAATATTAGTGTGGATTATGTTCTCCGCATCAGTTTAATGTTAATTTAGGTACAAAGCGACCCAGTTCGGCTAATGCCGGTCGGCGAATACTTTTCCTTAGTTTCGATCTACCCGATTCCGTTATCTAGTTAGAGGGACGAGGGTGCGAAGGGACGGCCGACATATACATACATGTACACCCAGCTCAATGTTTTTTTGATAAATAATGGGGTTTTCGATTTGGGTTTTAGTTGACAGTTGGTAAAAATTGTTCGGATTACTGGGGTTTTTTTGATGTAGAATAGTTTACGGGTTGAATTTATGAGTTATCGGTGTTTGATTGCCTTTTATATTTTTTTTGTGTTACGTTAGGTTACCTAGCCTAACCCAGAAACCTACACCTAGGAGTCTTATAATCTACCTAGTCCTAGTACCTAGTCGTCTTTGGAACCTATTGGTTTGGATGTTGGTCTTCTTCGGGAAATCTGGATTATTTCTCCATCCATAAAATTCTCCATAATGCTCCATAAAATTGAGGACCGGGTAGGGCGATAATGATTGATCAATCAATGCCTAAATAAAAAAAATATCCAATGTATATTTAAATATTTTTTTTAATGTTTGCATTCCGATGTCAACGTCGTTTTTATAAACCTAATCATGAGATTGTCCACAACCTTACTTTACCAGCGTTAAGTATTAAACCACTGCTCATATCTACAGCATTATCATTATAAACCTACACAATATAATACTTGTTCAGAAATGATAGCGTGTTCTTTTTCGTTATATTATTATCTAGTTAGGAGCGCGGGCAGGCGCCTACCCTGCTCCCTGCGCCCTGCGCCCTGCGCCCTGTACCCTGCGAGGGATGAGGGCACAAGGGCACGAGGGACGGCCGCTAAGTACGGTGCAGGCATCGCGTGCGACGCACCCACCACTATTTATAAATGTTCGTGGATCAGGCTAGTGTTGTACCGGGGGATATAAACGACAAAGGAATAAAAATCTGAAAATGAAAATGTCTCGGTTGAATGTGATCTCGGTTTGTCTATGGAAGATATAGGGGAAAACCCATTATTAACGGTTTTTATTAACGCAATAGAAACAAAAAAACATTCTGAGAGTTTTTGTGTTTGTCTGTGCGTAAGAAATAGCGTGCGTCATGGAATGGCTTAATCGACTTGGATGCGGTTGTCACTAAGGTATTGTTGTAAGCTTCACTTAAAATTTAGTGTTGGTATAACCAAATTAAATGCTTGCCTGTTTGACATGTGCTAGTGATGCTAGTCTATCGCTACCGCTCATCGCTCGCTGTAAAACAAGTGCGTAAGATCCTGCTAGTGAGGAATTGTGTTCTCGTCGGTGAACCAATTAGCCCACATATGATATCTTATATCTTTTTTCCTAATATTTCTTCACGCAAAATTGTTGCGGATCGCTTCGGGGCATTCCCCGGGTAATAACTTGGTGAGCAATAATGAAATAGGTATGAAGGTAATAATTGCTACTAATTTTCTATATACATATGTATGTTAGGCGGATTTTCAGTTGAAATATTTTTTTTTATTTGTGAATGAATCGTTTGAAATAAAAAATCACAAAATGTTGACCTACACTTATTTCAATATAACGGTGAGAACCGCATCTGAATCGGCTTAGGCGTTTATGAGATTGCGAGCATATCTATTTACTTGGACTTTTACATGGAACGTCTAAGAACAAAAGGCGCATAATTTGGGAAAATAATTATTCTCTATGCACAGAAAAATCGAACCCTTCGCTTCGGGTTAACCAACAACTACGCTATGGGGTATTAAAAAAGCCAACAGCAAAAAATAAACCACGGTATAGCGCGCACGACTCATCGACTCCTAGTAATGAAAACCGATGTACTGGCAGCAAAAAAATAAAAGCTACATCGGTGGCTACCACAAGTCATGTAACCACCTCCCGCCATACGTCACGTTGATGGTCGCGTGCAGTGGCCACCTACCACTGGCTCCTTTACCACTCTGCTTTTTTTGATTTATCGTACTTATTCTTATAACGGTGTATTATTGTTGTAAATATTATTTTGCTAACCCTACTTTCTTGTTACCCTATGAATAAGCGCTGATTTATACAAAGTAAAAAAAAGTTTAAAATGTTTTCCGGTTTTTTTTTTGTATCTTTACTTTGACGTCAGGGATCTATATTATGTCATTTACATAGAAGAATCGGTATGTGCAGTAAGTACTCTTTAAAACGTCAGGTGTATTCTTTGTGTAACAACTGTAAATTTCAAAATCCCCGACTAAGAAAATCCTCTAATGAGCTGACAGATCTTCATAAATTATAGCGAGGTACCATGTCGATCATGTTAGCTTTCAAACAAACAAAAACGTATCTAGTTCGCCCCATTCGTTTAGGAGCTACGATGTCACAGACAGACACACAGACACGTCAAACTTATAACATTCCTCTTTTTGTTTCCGGGGTTAATGTAAAAATATACTTTATTCGAAGTTGCAGTTGCAGTGTTAAGCTGGCTGTTCGCGGCCGAGACCGAGACAGGAGACCGCGACCGTCAGTTTGTATAGGCGCGACAGACTGTCTCGGTCTCGGTCGCGAGTTGTCGTCTGTACATTGCCTATGGTCAAGTGCCGGTCGCGGTCTCCTGTCTCGGTCGCTTGTCTCGGTCTCGGCCGCGAACCGCCACCTTTAGAAAGGTAGGTCTTAAAACCAATATAATATAATAAAACTAATATAATATTCGTTACTCAGTACCAATTTACCATGTAACTTCATTTGTTAGCACGAATCATGTAGAAATCCTTTAAAAATGTAATAACCGGTCTACCGTGAAGTACGTCTAGGGTCGTCCCTTATAAATTTCACCTTAAAAATCCGCAAATTTGGAACGCCGGCACGGTCGGACCTTTTGGTCCCTTCCCGAAAGGGATTTGGCAAGGGATCGAGACCCACACTTATACAAAATGTCCAATATGGGTACCCGACCCTCGGGGCCTAAACATACCTAAGAGCTGAGCCGCTCGTAAACAAAGAAGTTTGTTGCCTCCTCCTGCTACCCTGGTAGTATAAATATCTGTCCCATGTAGACAATGTCACATGGTAGCACTTTTAATTCCTAATGATTCAATTACTCAACTACTTAATGGCTATGAGCTCCTGGTAATATGGGTCCATCGCCTAGCAGTTTGAACGGTCCTCCCCATGCGGTCCCATGTAGATAATACTGATGATACTTGGAAGCAGTTTTACTTTGTAAGTTTTTTAACTAATGATTTAATTACTCAACTAATTAATGGCTATGTGCTCCTGTTAATATGAGTGTATAGCCTGAACGATCTTGTCTTTTTCCCCTCCTCCATGCGGTCCCAAGTTCGAATGATGCTCTCGATCACAAATAGAAACTGCATCTAAAAACTCGTTATGTATTTTATTAATAAAATAAAACTTTAAAATATAAGCGTTTCAAGTTATTCATTTTAACTCCATTCCTCCGTAAGTCTTTTTTTAATATTGGTAAATCAAATTAAAATCCTTACTTAGTGCTTTATTTTTTTAAATAATCGCGTTCGTTCAAGGTTTTGTCTTACAGATTGTAGAAAGATGCTTCATGCATCCAAAGATGCTTCGCGATTGAAATTTCAAGGTGACACGATTATAATTAGTCTTTAAACCTTCATAAGGAGTACTGTTAACTCTGCAATTTAGTCTACGCCTATCGCCAGAGGACCAAGTCATAAGCAATAATCATAAATAGCGGAAACTATAAAGTCTACGGAATACGATCGCTGGATACATACGACGTCCTAAGTAAACACCGATCGTTTCGCAATTCACACGAATTTCCTCAAAATCGATGTCCCTTGGACGCCTTACGACTGACTCGGAAAGATCATATAATAATGATTGGATGGATGACCAAAGGCTACAAAAAAATAAGCTAAACACTTATAATCAGATTACGTATTAAGCTAATCAATTTTTAAACGCTTAAAATACGTTACTTTAGTATAAGACAAATCGATTGTCGTAACTATAATCAAAATCAGTCAATGCGTTTGGTCTCTAGACCATAAAGGAATCTAGCACCATAAAGGAACATACATACATAGATTGCTAAACACATGCTCCTTAGGGGAGCGTAGTCGGTTAATTAGAGCTTACCTTCTTCAGGACACGTTATCGTTACATATCAGTAGTTAAGTTTTTATGACTGTCATAAAAAGCTTTGATTCTAAGCCTTTACACCAGATTCGTATTTGAGTTTAGTGACGAACTCTGTAATTCCAGTTTTGGCCGTATGGGGCGACTTGGAATATTGATTCGAGATCAGTCCCATCAGACTCAAGTTGGCCTACTGTTTAGTAGCAGAGATTCAATTGTGGATTATGACCCGTAGCGTAGTTGGTAGTGATCCTGCCTGCAAAGCGAAGGGTCCGGGTTCGACTCTCGGTCGGGGCAGATGTTTATGTCACAGATAAATGTTTTCGGGTCATGGGTGATCAGCCCATGCCACCCTCGACACAGACAACCTTAATGCTTGGTTATGAGTGTGATAGCGTTTAGCATTTATTAGAGTGATCATGGGCTCATGGGCTCTTGCCCAGAGCGATCTGACATAACTTATTTTCACATGGATGAAACCTTAATTTCTCAGTAGCGTCCTTGTTCTTTGAGTACCTACCCTGCGTGCTTGTGGAAGCTCACCTCGTGACACCTGGGCAGGTACCAGGTAAGAAAGGCAGCTTAAAATAAGAGCTGCTCGTGGTGAGTGGAGCTTTATACACCACTTATGGATACTATTGAAGAATAATATTCTACAAAACATAATTATATAAAAATCAGCCATGTGAAAATAACTGAAGCAGCTCTTATTTTTAGCTGCCTTTCTTACCTGGTACCTGCCCAGGTGTCACCTGGTGAGCTTCCACAAGCACGCAGGGTATTCAAAGAACATGGACGCTACTGAGAAATTAAGGTTTCATCCATGTGAAAATAAGTTATGTCAGATCGCTCTGGGCTCTTGGACTATAATATTGGGAGTATGGTCGTTTGTCGGGTATTAATTTTTTTTTAATAAACATATATGTTAGAGAATCCAGATGGATTACTTAATGTTTCCCTTTATTGGTATCTTTCATATCATTCTCTATAGAGTCAGTGTGTAGGCCCGTAGGTCACACGGTCGGGATCATAACTGACTGCCAACGTCACTCTCTGGTTTTCAGTAAGACTTGCGATATAGCGGCCAGTATTCAACGTTGACAAATCAGATCACCCGAAGCTACTGACTCATTGAAAATAGGTTCGTAATGCGTTAGTAACAATCAACCGATAATCTCCGACATATATATAATAAATATAAATGATATGAATAACTTTTGTTGCAGGTAAGAGAAATCTTCACGTGTCATTACGCGCTACGGTGGTAAGTGTGACTCTCACTCATTTTCGTCGGTGCATTTTTTCTCTCTATATGTAAATAAAGTGTATTTGATCGATGTCTGTAAATGGCATATTTGTGAAAAACTACTATTGAGCTTTTTTACTGACGTTGTAAATGCCCAATAATGACTTCTAGATTTTTTGTCTGTTCGTAGATTTATTTGTATTAGTATTTGCTCCCGCTTAACGGCTTTTCCGATCTAATCAGTTTTTACAGATCAATCGGTTTGCATATGAAAAGATACGTATATTTAAAGAATATCGCCAAAAAATATTCTCGAGTGTGGCTACTAAGGCATAGGTTTTCTTGAATCGACGCGCGGGCGGGTTACTAGTATTGGGTTAAAATAAAAAAATCGTGAGTACCCGTAACAAATATCTGCCATGTTTTCCCCAGACAGATAATAATACCAAACGTTTCTGCCGCACGTTGGCTGAAAGTAAGCGTTCCCCAAAAACCAAAGATGAGGTAGCCCTGATCGACCAACTTACCTTACACGACAAAACTCTGGGACCATTACGGAGTTTGTGTTAAGCACTTCGTCCAAGAGAGACTTGGGAACATCGCGTCATCATCGATTGTTTTAAGCAAAACGGATATGATCAACGTTGATAAAACATGTTTTCGTTTTACACGCAGAGGTGTGTGTATTAGTATATTACAAAAATCTTAAAACTAGTAAAAATATACAAGTACTAGCTAAAAAATCCAGAGATCAACACCATCACACACAAAAAGTATATCAAAATTGTTACAATTAGGAGGAGTTCAGTGATATACGCACGGACAAAAGATATTAAAAACATGAATTCAAATTCAAATCAAAGCGGGTGCTAGTGAAGTTTATTTGTGTCGACATAGGCAATTCTATTTAATACTTATTTCTCCATTCAACTGTTATAAGAATGTTGGGCAAACCTTATATTAATAAATACATTTTATTTAAAGTGCATCAACGGTTGTTCAATTGTGTATTTTGATGATTTCTGTTTTGTCGTCATTGTCTCCAATCACCAATCGATTCATCTCTAACGTGGACGAGACTTATGTAACATGGGGATATCGAGGATTTCATTAAGGCACACACACAAGGGCGTCCACACACGGCTAGAAAAAGTTATAATAACATTAATGTAGGTTCTTTTGACAGCTCTCTGCCCGTCGTTAGCAGCCCTGCGCTCTGGATCTTGTCATAATCTCTAGTGTTGTGGCAACGGCGGGAATGGTATCGATACTATGGACTTTTTACAAAAATATAATACTGAGTATGTGTCCATATTAACAATAGAATCATATAAAAAATATCAATCTAATAAACAATAGAAGATCTTATAGTTGAGTAGTGGAAGTGTTCCCTAGATGGCGCTGTGCTTAAAACCCGAAGAAATCCCATACAAACTTTCAACCTCTATTTCAACCTCTTCATCCCTTTTTGTCGCAATAAAAGGTAGCCTATGTCCTTTCTCAGGGTCTAAAGATTGTCTGTGTCAAATTTCATCAAAATCGGTTGAGAGGTTTAAGCGGGAAAGCGACACAGACAGACAGACAGACAGACAGACAGACAGAGTTACTTTCGCATTTATAATATTAGTAGGGATTCATATTTTGGTGTCGTGTATATGACATATACAAACAACATATTATGTTGAGAGTCTATCATATATCAATAGATAATGTTTTAGTAATATTATTATTAAAAGTCGAAGTAGACCTTCAATTCAGTTCTACGCATCACCGCTAGAAGGAGATAGTGTAGGGACATTAAACGTGGGGTCGGCCACAATGCACTTCGATGGGTCGCAGTGACCGCTGGGGATGAAACCCTCGCATCACAAAAATAATAATAATCGCTAGAGAAACTGCACGAACGGTCGAACAAATATTTACTATTGAGTATCGATTACGTTAAGGATAAGTACTCAGTGATTTTGATATGGCCATATTGTACTAGGTCTTGTGCCTAAATGCAGTTTTCTTGTTTTTGATGTCGAATGAAAACTTTTTTACGTAATGGGCCGGGAAAGATGAGATGAGCGATCTGATGGTATGTGACCATTGTCGCCCATGGATATCGCAACAATAATGCCATCATAAGGCCAAGAAGGGCAGAAAGATAGGTCTGGTTCTCAAGCTTCCAACTGGAACAGGGCCATTCATTAAAGCAAGAGGGCGGTACCCAGCCAGGTGAGCTTCACCGGAAGATAAAAGTAATAATATAAAGCTAAAACTATCTAGATGTTAAGATAAAAAAAAGACGTAAGCACACTCATACCCCCGCACTAGGAATCCCTGTGTCGCGGGCGGCATGGACAACACAAATTACACATCACTAACACTCATGACCCGAGAATAAACATTCGTCTGTCACATAAACATCTGCCCCGCCCGCGATCGAACACGGGACCCCTCTCCGATTGTAATAGCGCGAGAATAATTCGAACTAGAACTACTTGAGCGGGAGACCGTCGCAATGTAAAACAGCTATGCGAAATTTCTGAATTTCGTAATTTGCGTCTCCTTAAAAACTAACGAGAGGCACCCCTACTTTAGGACCATACTCTCGCGCAACTGATTAACATTTTTAATTATCACGTTGTAAAAATCGAAAACCGAATACCAACATATTTCTAGAGATTCGTTTTTTAAACTACCTCTGTATAGCCTTAGTAAGTCACAAATATTTTGCAGTTATTTCTGTTTAGCGCAGTGAGCTTACCTACCAATTAAACTTTGTACCAGCTACCAGTATTTGTATGGCTGCGTGTTTGTGTCGAACTTTGCTTTGTACACGTTCCAAATGTAGGAGAATATTCTCAGTAATATTAGTAATAACATAGATTCCTAGAAATGTAGGTAGATGTCGCTGTTAATCAAAAGAAATGTTAAAAATGAACTGCTTTCTAGCGAAGTATGTACCCTGCGTTATTAGTGATGGTGGTATCTAATACTTGTAACTGGTAAATCAGGCGTTTTATAAAATGTTTTTTGTCTTTTAAAACTAACTCTTTCATACTTATCAATTACAAATCTTTTGGTAAATATGACTTAAACCGTGCAACGGTTTTTGGATCTTTTTTAATTAATCATAATTAATTAGAAAAATAATAATTTTCTGTCTGTGAGCATAATATCAGAGTGTAACTTTTTTGTTACAAATTAAAAAAGAAACAAGTATCTTTAAACAAAGGTATCACCCAAAATGGCTTGTTTGTGTCCACGCCGCTATTCCGTTATGTGCCTACGCAGCTTGGAGCGCTCACAAAGATTTTCGTTGGAGGTCTGAGGATGATACTGTTACCTTGTGTGCGTTCCACGATGTGTACGTACATGGCACGCACACCATCAAACTTCTACACCAAAGGTTATTAAGATAACATACTTTTAAGTGGCTTGATAATGTATATACGTGTTTTGAAACGCAAAATGGAGAGTGTCCTTGCTACGAAATCCACGCGTGGAAATACTCTTAGAACGAATAAAAACAATCGATCAAGCGATGTCGACAGGCGGGCAGCCCGCGCCATCGCATCACTAATTACGTAGACGGCGGCATCAGGCCGAGCCAAGGGTACGGTTCTGAATTTTTTCCCCTACACCCGCCACCCCACCGGAAGGGGGGCGACCCTCCGAACCGTTCTTAACATTTCCCTGGCTCGAAGGCACAAGACGCCACGCTTATATGAACCCCTGGTACCTACTCGGGTTATATACTTTTTTGGTCGGTCAGACCCTTTGAGGCCTCTCGAGTTTGGGTCCTATATACCCCATTTTGTGACTGACCTTTAGGCCTCGGGCAGACTGGTTGATTTGCGGAGCGCGACTTAGTGGCGATTAACAAGGCTCGTGTCATTATTTGAATTTAATTGACGACTTTTGTAAAGGTGGAGTCAGATTAATAGGATTGCTTTTCGTAAGTTTTTCGATTGCATGGTATGTCACTATTGACTAAGGTTAAGTTATACTGAGTTCATTATTTTTTATTATCAGTTTACTAATGCTACGTACTCAGTAAAGTTGTCTAACTGGAAGCCACAGAAATTCTGAAGTTTATGTATTTGTTACGTGTATGTATTTAGTTAAAAAAACTGAATATCGTTACACACTCATAGCCCGACTCTAAAGATTTCCTGTGTCGTGGGTGCCATGGACAGCACACGAGACAAGAACACACACACCCTACAGAAATTTAAACTCATTCAAATTTCCGATTGGCTCAGAATCGAACCCAGGAGCCTTTGAACGCCAGTCTGGCATGGTGACCATTACGCCACACGGATCGTCGAATCGGGACGGACGTCGGGATTGTCTTAATAACTTTATTTATTAATTATAATATTAACATAACTAATTTGCCGATGTTCGGATATCAATTTGAGAGGTGTGAGCTCTTTGTCAAACCCGTTGGGAAACTTTTCTTCATATAATAAATATTTGACAAATTAATATGACATTTATATTTATTTGTTATAAAGTTTAAAAGACAAGCCAGTGGTAACGAATTTCTGTAAAACTTAGCAGTTTAAAAAAAGATTATTCCGTGTAAAGTTATTGAAATCCAAGCTTTGCTTACAGAGGGCCTGAGAGCAATATTTTCTTTCTTCTGTCATTTTTATTGCCTCAAAATGAATCGGTGAGGAAGTCAAGTAAGTTAAGTAATAGCGGTAAGTCGGAACATATAGCTTGGAAATTGCATAAAAACTATTACCTTGAAAATTGGATTAACTTTATGGCCATCTATTGCCCGGTTGTAATATTCGAAAAACGATTCATTTTGCTTACGGATAGTTGAACTATCTACGAGGCGTTAACTAAAGAGACGACTCGTTACTGGTAACTCGAAAACGATCGTTTTAACGATTGGTTAAATATAGGATAATCATGTAAGTCAGACTTTACGTATGGATTGTAAAGTAGCAAAATCGCAAGACATAACGATTACATAGTCTGTCTAAGCTCCGAGGGCTTTAGGGAACGCAGGGTTATGTAGGCTTAGGTACAACTTTAGAGATTAGGGATCTGCGAGGATGTTCCTCGGGGGGTTTTTTCGTGTAAACATTACTTCGTATTAAATGGCGTAGAGACGCGCGTTAGTGGTCACGTAAGGAGAATTATTGTGGTAACATTTCACTGGTCTTGTGGAATACTTCATGATAATGTAGAAATTATGTAAACAGGTTTGTAAGGTGCTGGTTTTAGGGTTTCGAATTCAATGGGCAAATGGACCGTATTAATATGTTTGCTGTTTGTTTGTCGGTCACAAGGCTTTTTCTCTTGAACAAAAATAGGTTTACACTTGAAATGTTCACAGAATACGTGTTACTGTGGCTGCTATTACAATATCAATCAGTCATCAATCAATATATAAAACTCCTCCGTTACTAAGTGACTGTCAGACAACGAAAAGCCGAAACTACTGAAGAAAACCAGGCATGTGTGTTCCTTGGGGAGTATAGGGGAGCACTAAGATAGGATTTTTGGAGATCCCCCCCTAAGGGGATAAAAAGGGGATAAACTGAAACTTTTTATATCTTCAATGGATTCACTTGAAACTTTGTGAATAGTTTCCTCAAGTGACGCAAGTGAGCACTAAGAAAGGATTTTTGAAAGTCAAAAAAAGTCGCTGTCGAGTTCATTAAAGGCGATATAACCGAATTTCACGCGGGCGAAGCCGTGGGCAGAAAACTTGTAAATAATAAGAGTTCGATCTCAAAGGGGGACCTCATAAATTGCCCATTTTAATTGCCCGTTTTTGCCCATTCTGTCTTGTTATTGACACTGATATGACTGAACCCTACGAGTGCGAGTCCGACTCTCACTTGGCCATTTTTTTTAAAGGTTGTTTTATTGCTGTTTTATATTTCCCCGACTAAGGTTAGGTCAATAAAGGGATTACAACGCGTATGTTTATACGATTGTCTGTACCTGTAGGATTTCTAATATTTATCTTTACTCAACAAATGAGGTATGATTCATAGTTATGTATTGGAAATTTGCGTTACCATTTTGTTTATTATATTTAAACATTTTTATTTTCATGGGCGACAGCGGAAGGTGGTACTGCATGCTCGTTTGCTACCTTGATTCCATAAAACAATTTGCACAAACAAAAAAAAATATGTCAATTTAAAACAGGGTCGCACACGCTTAACGTGTTTTTGCAATGTCAATATTACTTCGGGAATCGAGTGAATTGTACCAATAATAAATGAACGAACAAAGCTTACACACTTCATATCTAGACAAGTATTCTCTAACGGCTTAGGCTCTTCTGAGTAAAATATAAAGAACTAATTATTGCTTCTGCTTTGCTTCAGAAAACCTATGCTTATTAAAGTATAGGTTTTACATAATCATGTATGTATGGATGTACTAGGTATTAACCCAGTACGCATTATTATAAATGTTTGTATAGGATTCTTGGAATTGATATATAGTTTTCTGAACCGATTAAAATAAAATATTTAATGTTACCCCTGGGACGCTTATTAAAATTTATAAATAAAAACCGCATCAAAATTGGTAAAGCCGTTTCTGAGGTATTAGTGGAAACCATTGGAATCTATTTTATTATCAAAAACCCTTAAAAATAGCTATCTTCCACACATGTATACAGACAGGTTCATGGTTAGAAATAGATTGTAAGTAAGAGAAGTAAAAATAAACACCGCTCTGCTTCAGCGATATCCCGTACAAAGTAAGCACGTTCAAAACACGTTCTTTTAGATGATACCATTATATCATTCAGAAGGTGCACTTCGGGTCGAAATAAGAAACGCCAGGTTTTCAGTACTCACGGTGCGAACGTCACGCGAAACTTAGCGGTATATTACGGCACTTTAATATTATAGCACTGCGACCGTGTGCGCCTCCCTTAAGTGCCTCCGTCACGAGGCAAAAGGCGAACAAAGTAGCCTGTCTTCCCGCCTACACTCCTAGTACAGGGGCAAACTTTGATACCCCAAAACCACCCTGCCCCCCCAGTACCCGACCCACCCACTAGGGGCTTTGAGGACGTCTTTGAGCGAAGTTCGCAGGGAAAACCCCGAAATTCGAACTTGCTCCGTCCCGATTATGAGTTGGCGATATCTTTGGATTTTCTGCTTGCCTGGTAACTCGGGAATTGGAATGGATTTTTTATGTATGTTTCTGTTAAGGTATTCAAGATTCTCTAACCAGTATTCATTACAAAAAATAACGCCATTATTTGGAATACTCAAAAGTAAATTGGAGCTGTGTCGCCACTTACCTACCCCTAACCGCCACACTCTTAAAATACTACAAAGCTTTCACATATCTTGGTTGTCTGTGTAATCATGATACAACAACACAACGAAATTATGGAAATTCATTTTCATCTGTTACAAAAATGTGTTGACCGGGAATCGAACCTGAGAACCCTCGCTTCCCTGGCAGGATGATTATTACCTTCGAGGTTACCGTTGTTTTGTACCAAGAGTCATTCGTTATTTCACATAATGAGGCAATTCAAGTCAACCGAATCCGAACCCTCTCGAACATATCAACTCTGCTATGGGGTTGTAATGGGTTAACTATTACAATCGTCAAATGATTTGTCTCTATTTCGATATTCTAAGTCGGTAATAATGATGATGATGTCCTCCCTGACGTATCCGTCAATGGCGATATCTATGGAGCTAGATTCTCGGATGCGAGCGCAAGTGACTAGAAAAGCCAAATTTATTTTTAAAAGTTCTATTACACGGGTAGCAATATACTTAATTCTCCGTGTTCATTATAGGTATAATTGTAGATTGGTTAGGGGTGATTCTTCTTAGCACTTCTGGTCGACATCCCGTAACCGTATTACATCTGTGCTCATGAATACATTTGTAAAATTGCGCAGCATTTAGATTGATGGTAAACGGAGAATCAATATTAAATAGCTTTTTGCTTGAGACCCAGTAATATAATAATTTCCTTTTCTTTACATTAGTGAAAACCACACCCAAATAGGTTAAGCCGTATCTGAGATTAGCGTGTACAAAACCACAGACAAACAGATAAACAGACTAAAATTCTAAAATTAATTGTTTTGGGTTCTATTGCGTTAATAAAGAACCCAGTATAAGTTTTTCTTATATGTCTTCCATGTATGGACAGCGATCGGTTATACATCTATATATATAAAAGGAGAAGCTGACTGACTGACTGACATATCAACGCAGAGCCTAAACTATAAGGGTTAGAAACTTGAAATTTTGGACGGGGGTTCCTTTTATAACGTAGGGGAGCACTAAGAACGTATTTTTGAAAATTCACCCCCTAAAGGGGTAAAACGGGGGTGCAAAGTTAGTATGAAACTTTGCCGTTTTTGAGGGTATTTGAATGAAATTCCGTATGAAGGTATTTAATTGAAAGTTATGAAACATGTTTAAAATATTTTTTCGAAAATCATCCCTTAAGGAGGTAAAAGGCGGGCGCAAACTTACTACGAAAATTCTCTGATTTTATCAAATGTTATATATTTAGACATTTTTGGCGGGCGAAGCCGCGGGGGTAGGCTTGTATATTATACTTATTTACCATGTGGTGAGAATATATTATTTTATTTTTAAGGGTTGTCGTAACTGTTGTGTGTATTTTGTTTATGATGCACTATAATGAGTATTTAATAATTAATTATTAATTAAGTAGTCTAGTTCAGTAGTAATCGCCCGCTTTATTCCCGTTCCCGTTCAAATATAAGGTATGGTTTCAAGTCCTTGGAGTCAAGAGTGAAGAGGCTTTTAGCAAGTTAGCGCACTGCCCAAGACTTCATCTCCAATTACCATCATGTAGATTCTACTCAAGCAGTAACTTAGATAGTTTAAAATCATAATTATAACATTTTCACTCATCGATATTCGTACAAAAATATATGCAATGTGCGGCGTCGGGAGACGAAATAATAGGACGAAAGTTGATGAAGAAGGGTTTTTATAGTAAATTTACAAGTAGGTACGTACATCGCAGTTTACCTTTCGTATTTAACTTATTTAAAATTAGACGAGATTACGATGGTATTCAATGTTTATTTAAAATATTAGAAATCGTATTTGGTAATGGATCAAAACACAGTCATCCGCTATTCTATGTTTATAATTTAAAAAATTATAGTTTTTTTCTTTGTCTTTGTATGAGACACTGGCCTACGTCATATACTACAGATATTTCAGGAAAATGTTTTTTTTATGGAATTAAGGTAGCAAACGAGCATACAGGACCACCCTTCCGCTGCCGCCCATGACAACTTTGTTCTTTAAATCTGATAATGTTTTCTGTTTTTGTGTATTCAAAATTAAATCGCCAACCGTGAATTCGACATTTAAGCTGATTTGAATGAGGAATGAATGAATTTATGGAAACAATAAAATTCGGTGCCGTACATTTTACAAAATTTCCCCTTACGTATTTGAATGCAATTCCATTTCGTTTCGTTAATTTCAATTTGTAGATATGTAATGTATGTAAGTTATTTTTATATTTTTTTGTATCTACTTTAGCTAATATGTAATCTCAATATGATAATGTATAAACAGTCATAACCTGGTTTGGTTTGGTTGGTTTGAAAGTTGGACTTTTGAACAAAGGGCATTATTGCCTTGGCCTTAACAATTATCTATGAGGTGCGTGCAAAATAAAAAAACATGACTTTTTAAAAATTATGTGGGTATTAGAATTCAATTATCAATTGCTTGTGTTCTCAAAGGTATGTGAAATCCGCCAATCCGCACTTGGCCAGCATAGTGGACTATGGCCTGTACCCCTCATATTGTGAGAGGAGACCCGTGCCCAGCAGTGGGACAGTTACGGTTGCGACGATGATGATATATAATAATCACTGTACTGTACTTATATCAACGTAATGACAAAGTGTACAGAATCACAAAAACGTTGTAAACATCTATGTACTCGTATATCTTACCTACACGAAATACATAATTTGAATCTGAATTTAGAACCATAAGTGCAAAACATGTCATAATTAAACAATACTTTAAAATGGTCATCTTTAAGAATATTTTAAGATTCCCGCTCACGTTGATGTCTTTTCTTTGACAGCAACTTTTTAAGATCCCTGTAACCTTTCATTTTCATTGTGAAATGTAATTCTAGTTTTTTCAAAAATAGTTCTGATTCGGTCCTTATTGGGAGTCAATAAGAGTGAATAGGATTTCACAAAGTGCTTCAGCATATTTCTTAATCATCACTTACCAATAGGTGGGATAGGGATAGTAATCAAAAAGGTGTAACAAGAGTTCTCCTTCAGGGCCGGCGTTGCACTGGCGACTCCCCCGGTGTTGCTCGTGTCCACACGACGATGACCACTTATCATCAGCTTCGTCAGCTTTTACGTCAGCGCTTCAGGCTATAAAAAATCATCATCGTAATCCATAACTGTCCCATCGCTGGGCTTCATCTCCACAATGTAAGGAGTATAAAAATAAATATAAGGCTATTCGTCCACCATGTTGGATAACTAGGCATTGCTAGATAACTTGTTTTATACTACTCTGTAGCCTAGTTGGTAGTGGCCCTGCCTGCGAGGGATCTCGGGTTCGATTCCCGGTCGGGGCAGATATCTTTATGTTACAGATAACCATTTGTTCTCGGGTCATGGGTGTCAAGGCTGTGTTATTTGTGTTGTCCATGCTACCCGCGACAAGGTATCCTAGTGCGGGGGTATGAGTGTGTTAACGTTTTTATTTATTCAGTTGATTTAAAAGCAAATCAAATTGACGTATTTGGAAAAGAAGAAATACTAATTGTAACGGTACCCACAGACTCGCTGCTTGCTCTGTGGTCTGTGCTTGCTCTGTGGTCCATGCCTTGCTCTCTCGGGCTCTCTCACACGGTCGCTCATAGTCGATAGTCGATGCTCTTGTGCGTTTTAATACATTTATTTTGAATGTTGTATCAATTTCATGTATTATGTAAATTCGGTGCAAGTAAAATAGTTACTATAAACAGTGATGTTCATATTTCAATCAACGGCCGAACCCAAAGCCGGATAAATCTCCATTACATAATTCTATTTTAACACTGACGTTAAAATGCTGATTGTTTGGACTCATAAAACCCCTTCATTATACGGAGTGCCGTCGCCAAACTTCACAACTATTGCCACTCACCTGAAGCACAGTTTATTCGAATAATTAAGAGTATTTACATGCGACAGCATTATAAACAGCGTTATAATGACGTTCAAAATTGTGCACACCCTTTTAATTTTAAATAAAGGTTGCCTTTTTGAAAAGTCGAGTTTTCCTTTATAAAGTTACCAGGCGAAAGGAGTAGGGAATTTCGCGCAGCGCTCAATGAAATACCAGGATAATAGAAGCTACAGGATGTTGATTAAACAGTATTTTTGCCGAGCACCCTTCCCGACTTGTGCTGGAAAGCTACGCTTCACTGTCGGCGAGTAACTATAAGATAAAATGTGAATTTAATAATCATCGATATCTTGAAATTCTAACCTTAGTTTCGTTGCGAATTCAAAGTCATACGCATATTGTGAAATAATCTGTACTTATAAAACTTCAACTATAATCTTACTACCATACATTGGTTAAAATCGCATCTAAATTTGTTTGGCCTTTGCCGGAAAACAAGGCACAGAAAAAATAAAAAAATTGTAAAGACATTGTCGCGTTAATAAATCCCTCAAAAATTCCATTATTAAATTTCAAGTTCAAATATATCTTCCATGTTACAGTTTTATCTTCAAGTTAGGTTATCTTATCGCTCTATAGCGATAACACCGTCTTTTGTACTGTAACTATTAATTTAACTAACGTAAATGTTGCCTTTTTGTGTTTTACCCGCAACACTTTCACAACCTTACTTAATTTCATGAAACGCTGTAGATACTGTCACAGTATAATATTACTACAGAAAAGACAAGCAGTCGAATTTGTAGCTGTTTTTAACACCAAAACACCCGCAGTAAGGCAGGCGGCTAATTCAGCTGCAATATAAATTGCACACTCAAAGTCAAAGCGGAGTTTTCGCACATTACAGCGAACCGTGCCCATTGCCTGTGCGATAAGTGAATATTTAGACGTTTTGAAATTCTCGGAAACCTTCAACGGTAACATGGGTATGCTTTGCTCGAAGTAGGTTTCACCTTTGGTTGAAATATAGCGTAATATAACAAGCTATGATAGCCTAGTACAAGCAGTGATAGTCAAGTTATGTTAGAATCCTGTACGCATCTCTAATCGCCCGACACGGTACTTTGTACTATTTGTACCGTGTAGTAATTGTTTTATCAGCAATTGTGTTCCGGTTAGAAACCTGTGGATCCGGCTACACTTTTTTAGAGGTGACCGTCTTAGCACATGTTTAACTACTCATGTACTCTTACTAACGATAACTACCTGGACTATTACGAACGACAACTTACACTTACAGTACTATCTGTACCCATCCCAGTCCTAGCGAACTGACGAACTAACGCTCCACCGTCTGTTAACCGGACTAACCATCCTAGTCCCGATTTGAGTCTTGTTACAAACCTGAGAGTGCTCCATTGTTTTCAAAGGTGTGTGAAGTCTACCAAACTCAAACTCAAATCATTTATTTCATGTAGGTACCTTGAATACACTTATGAACGTCATTTTTTGCATTTACCACCGTTTCGCTAAGGTCCCTTTAAATTTTAAAAAGAAACGGCGAAAGAAAACTCCTCGGCACATCTTTTAAAAATAGTGCTTAAAATAGAATTTATGGCTCCTCTAACCTACGTAATGCGATGCACAGAGGCTTAGGACATCACCGGATTCAGAACAATGTCAGAATTTTAGGCCACCCCAACACGGCCATTTATCGAGTTTAAACCGAAGAAGGTTTTTTTAATACAACATGCGGATATTCCAACGTTTTAATTCCAATAACTGATCGCTACTAATGTAACAAAGAAATCCAAAGGCCAACATTCTGCGAAATTAAAGATATCCCATGTTTGCTCATACCGTTAATGCGATATGGGATTTTTTCTAAACATTTGCAACACGCTGAGCATAAAAAAACACCAATCGATTCCCCTTTAAAAGCTTAAGGCCTTGTTTACCGTGGATAGGCAAGCGATGGATGATGGTTGTCGATAGTTCAGATGTTTGCAGTTATATTTTTATCGTAAATTATGGAAAAGCGAGTGGGTCAGGTGGTTGTAAAATACGCATTGATGACTATAGAAGTTAAGAGTTGTCCACCCCAAATTTTTTTTCCATTTTTTGGACAAATTTTTTTTATGTTTATTTTTTTATGGAGTGGCTTAAAAAAATACACAATCCCAAATTTTCACCTCCCCACTGCCAACCCTCAAATTTAAATCGCGCTTTGATCATTCCCAATCTATATGGCGGAACAATGTTCGCGGGGTTAGCTAGTTAACATCTAAATTTTTATGAGTACAGTACGATGTAAAACTACTCTTATTTCAGCGCCTGATATCAGGTGTGTTATGTTAAATTCTCAAATATCTTTATTGGTTTTTGGAAATGTTAAGAATGCAGTCGTTGTCCTTAGTCAAATTATATTTATTTTATTATTCTACGACAAACACGAAATATTTATTTCCTTTTGTATTCTCGGTTGTCTTGAAGAGATCGCTTTTAGCGATAAGATCATCTTTTATCATCTACTAGCTGTCAAAAAATTGTTCAGTTTTTCCAAATGAAATCGCTAATGCTTATCGCGCCGCTCGTCCCTATGTGATTAGCGTTACCCTCGGGGTGAAGGGGCGAAGATATTCTCTTTATATCTACGCTCTAATTGATACTGGCGCGCGTTAATTTCTATCTAAAATATTTTTTTAAGATTTTTCTCGAAAATATTCCCTCAGACTCTCGATAAAGCTTTGAGTCAGGAATTTATCTGCAATCCTTTATAATTCTGATAGGAGGAAACTCTTTAATGCCTCGTTACTGACGTTATTATATTGCTGGAAAGTACTCATCAAAGAATAAATAAAGCGACTTAGTATTGCTTATTTTTCTTAGTTTTTACATTCCTAATTTAGCTGTTTTAAAACCAAATGTCATTAAAATGTAAACAAAGGGCAACACCGAAAACTACTCAAGTTTGAAAAAAACAGAGTTAAAATTAAAATAACTACGTCGTTTTATCAGACAAAAACGTAACCTACGGAGCGCGGTAACTATTGTACGGAGCACTTGGCGTTTTAACTCGTACTGTTCGTTCCCTTCGCTTAATTAAAAAAATACGAAACCGTATGTAGCCAGCGATTCGCCAGCGGTACGGGGTGCGAAAATCTCCACGTAAATAAGCTAAGTAAAGCTGGGAAGAGGTATTACTGCCCGTCGGTAGCGGGGTAAGGCACCGGATATTTCTTTTAGCTGTCCAAAGAACCCCCCGGTCATAATGCCCTAGAGGGTGAGGGGGGCAGATATAAAGATACAGACCCCCACTTATCCCGGGACCATACCCGGTCCTTTTCCTTTTATAGGGGGTGTGTATAAAACCGAATCGCCCGGTTTTAGCCTCGCTAGACGGTTACGAGCGGGGCCGGCGGCGGCGGTCGCATAATGCCGACGGAACAGAGCTATATCTGATGCGGTTATGCCTCCCTGGTACTTGGCTAAAATGTTTTGGCGATTTTGCTCATTATAATGAGCAAAAAAAGATTAACTAATAATTATTAGTTAACCTTGGTGACCGGAATACTGATCGAAAATGGTGCATAGTTTACGTTAGAAAAAAATATTATAAGATATGCTTATTAGAGCTTCGAAAAGACAAACAAAGATGTTTCACAAATGTATTGGAGCCTGGGCGGCGCCGTGTACAAACCGTTGAAAGTATAGATCATATCGAAAGTATTATTTATTCTATACTAGCGACCCGCCCTCGCTTCGCTTCGGGAAACTTATTCCTTCGGTTTGCAAAGTGTAGTTTTATATTTTGGATAATTCAGACTATAAATTATAGCCTATATGTTATTCGGATGTGTAAGTTATATTATTGTAAAGTTTCAGCAAAATCCATTCGGTAGTTTTTGCGTGAAAGAGTAACAAACATTCATACATCCGTACAAACTTTCGCATTTATAATATTAATAGGATGAGGCATAGATTTTTTTCTAACCGACTAATTGGCCTGTAAATAAAATTGAAACACAGCTGATGATGCGAAACTTCGAAGACTAGGCTGGTTTTAAAATATTCCGCAATAAATCTCATAGCAACATCGTTATAACCTACAAAATTAAAAAATAAAATACGAGCGTATTTCAGCTCTATAAGCTTTAATTAAAGTATATTTTCAGGTCAGCATTAATGACTGACGATTCTTTATAATCGGCGGATGGTTTGAGAAGACGTAAAGCGCCAAAACTTTTTATACTGGTGTTTTAATTTCAAATCCGCTACCTCATAAAAATGTGATAAAAATCAGTAAAAACTCGCATTATGAATATTATTATTATCACACTTTTTTTGATTGGATTAGAATTAATGTGAAGTACAATATTGAATTATTAGTCTAAAAATTTTAAAATCATTAGGCATTTAGTCAATACACTTACCTTGTGCCATGAAACACTAGCTGTTATTTGGCTTGTATTATTGTATACGAGCCTGTTCAAATATGCGCGGTATCCGCCGCCGTTGATATCCGAGAGGATACGCGCTATTCCTAGGTGGTATGGGATATGTCGCCTAAGGGTTGGTCCTCACTGATAACCATCGCTAGTCGGTCACAGTTGTCATTGCAGCGGAAGGGTGGTGGTGCAGGCTCGTTTGCTTTCTTAATTTCATAAAAAAAACCAAACGCGTGGCATTTTCATGTTTGGCCGCTTCTATTGAGGCTTCGGCACGGGATTTTCCGTTAATGTTCTACTCCGGTACGGGTTTCTCCGTTACATTAAAAGTTGGTTGTAACTTTAAAGTTGGTTACAAAATTTTGTTGCGTGGTGTGGATGTTAGCATAATAATACCACTTTACCTGCTCGGATACCGGCAGCGGTAGAGGATACCGCGAACATCTCAACAGGCAGTCATGTCAATTAGCATACAAATTCAAATAATATCGGTACAATTTGCAGCGCAATTTCGCCTTATAAGGTCGAACACATTCGTACATTTGTTTTTAACGCTCAACATTCACGATTGTAGCGTAGAGCGAATTCGATTTGATTGTTACTGTTTGGGGCCCTACGTTTATTGTACGTAATTTTAGCATTGACGTGAAGAAATAACGAAAAATATCTTCTGCATTTAAAAAAAAATGTAAAAAATTGTCTATAATACGGCCATGGTAGAGCAGGCCCCCTTTTCATTATCAAATTAAACAATGTGAGTAATACGAGTAAGTACGAGTAATTTGAAACACTATAAATTAGAGTGAGTTTTCGCTTCGAGTCCCATATCTAATTAAAAAGCTAAAGAAACTTAGTGTTCATTCAGACGGAACACTCCATATCGCGACGACAAAAAGTCGACAAGCTACGCTTTGGATCTAACGAGGTTCGATTCGCTAACAACTTACTAGGTAGTAACTTTACTAGGTAGTAGAGCCTAGGCTCTACTGCCTATAAAACAATTAATTTTGAATGTTTTACGTAGGTAGTAGAGCCTAGAGTTCGCCCGGGGTAGTACTACCGCCCGCCACGGTACTTAGTACATTTCTATCGTGTAATAATTGTTTTAACAGCAATTGTGTTTCGGATAGAAAGGTGTGGAGTCGGCTACACTTTTTAGAGGCGACCATCTCAGTCCTCAAGGGTAGCAACACTTCTGTGACCGAATTATAACGAGACTCTTACTAACATTTAGTAACTGGACTATTACTAACAACAACTAACAGGACTAATATTCACTAACAGTCCCTGTGCCAGACATCATACTTACAAACTAACCAACTAATGTTCTAACGCCGTCATCTAACCGGACTAACTATCCCAGTCCCCTGAGTTATGTTCTGTGTCGGTCACAGTTGTCATGGGCGGCAGCGGAAGGTGGTTCTGCATGCTCGTTTGCTACCTTAATTCAATAATATTAAAAAACATTTCGATGACTGCAGTTTCACTTTCATAAACTGTGAATGAATTAGAAATAATTTAAGAATATGTATTTTCTTTTTACTATAAGAATCTACATCAGTCGCATTTTAATTTGGCCAAAGAGTAGTAAAATGAGATTATCTGTGAAAGTATTACGATTGCCTTTTTCAGTTTCAACAGATTAAGTACCATTAAACAGCTGTGTTCAATGTAAACTGCCGCAAAATTATTCTCTTGCAAACATTAGGACCGAAACGAATGAAATTAGGATAGCCTCAAAATGTACTAAGAATAGAATTGTTCGGTAACGCCTCAACATTACGTGGGCCCGTTAACCCTGTGGGTCAGCTAGGCTTTATATGACTATATCAAGTCAGCTATTTTCCGCCAAAACGGCTAGGGGTTGATTGTAACGTGCGATATTAATTTCTCTTTATTACCAGGGTGACATGTGCTTATAAGATGTGAGTAAGTATGTTGTTTCATTATTCGTATGTTCGAGGGCCGTGGAGGCGAGGGGGAAGCCGTATAAAAACGACAATTTCCTCTAAACGGCGCGCCCGCGCCCGCGCCTGTCGCGCCGCGCCCTGAGTTGCTAATTAACTACCGCAATGGTTATGTCACCCTGGTACCCCGGGCGTAGGGTGGCTCCTTTCTAATTCAACTGTGCCTTTTCAGATCCAGCCCAGTTGGTTAATAATGTCATGCGAACGTTGAATCCAAAACAGAACAATTGTTTTGTGTTCATACAGTTTGTTTGAGGTTGAAAAAAAAAAACTGTACATAATTTAAATATTTCGTCGCCAAATGTTTGTTGAAATCAGCACAGGGAATTTTAGCTAATTTACCTATACTTTAGTTGCGCCAAAACCAAAAAACGTTTTGATTATAACTAATTGTTAAATCGTATTTAATTAATAATTAAAATGATTAATTAATTAATGATATGCTTTTAAGGACATTTTTGTTATTATTAGTTACAATTGTATGCATCCATTTATTATAATATAGAATTAAGGCACTTTATCATGTACAGTAACAGAATAGCTCAGAAATTAATTATTAAATAAGCAATACGACATGAATTGAGAGTATTCAGAGTAACAATATGTGGCGTTGCCGTTTGTTTTCTGTATAATTACGAACACCGAACAACATAATGTAAACATTCCTATTTCTGATATACAAAAAGATCGTACAAATGCTCTCGGATTTGCGTTTTTCTTACGTAAAACCCGGTCCGTAGTGGAACTAATTAATGTTGAACGTATCCCTACGTACGGAGAGGAAAAACGAAGAAAACGTAACGTAAGATTAGTCTAATCGCATACGTAACGTTCCAGCGGCGCGGCGTGTGGCTATGTTACTCTTTGAGGCTTTGCTTGCCTGGTAATTTTAACCTACTATTTTCTTTTTGAGTTTGTTATTTTTCCAAAAAATTAATGCCAACCCCACTCCGTTGCCGCTAAGCGTTATCACCAACGTGTTACTGCCAATAAATATGTTGCCAATAGCCAAGTCCACCATATTGTCGGCCCATCACCCATCGGCCGTAGCCAGGCAAGCCACACACCGCCACAACCAGATGATGTAGGAAGCGTCAATGTAAAGGCCCACAACCAGTAACTATTTTGCCAGCCAAACCAGATTTTCAGGATTTTATGACGTAAAGTAGTTTAGCCTTTGACGGTGTCAATGATTTAAGGGTGCCAGTATCGCATATTATTTCCTTTTTTTCGATATTTTAACGAATACGTTTTTTTATTAACACACACACATATTTGCATAAGAAAAATTCGATAATTTGATTGTAAGATGGATTGTAAGCAACTGTTTATTTTCTGGATTTTTCGATCGACAGTTAGGCAGTGACATCTATTGAGGAATAAAGTTATTTTAGCTGGTTCACACTTCACAGTAAAATACCGGTATGTAAAACATCAACTATATAGGTAATTTATTACCCTGTGCATTTATTTCTAAGCATCAATTTCATTCAATATTATCTTGTTGTAGACTGTAATATAATAGCTCAAAACAAATTAGCAATGGATATGAGAGTACGGCTCATTTATGGATACATGATTAAAAATCTAGAATAAAAGTCCGTTAGAATTGACGAAAATTCCATACTTACTGTAAATTAAAACTCATGTCAAAGAAATTCTAAACTAACTGGATGATTACTTCAAATATGCAACTGCTTAGACATGAGTTTAAAATATTATTAAGTATCTCTAAACTTAAAGTTTCACGGGTCCTAGATGCAAGTGGACCCGGTCGTTTGGAAGGCGTGCGTGGGGACACAGGTCCAACACGTAGAGGCCCCTTTGGGCTCTTTGAGATACTTTGATGTTGTGCATGTATGGTACTCAAGGCAGATTCTTTCCTCGATTGCACAATATGATACAACCGACGATAGTCTCCGCCGTGTGCACCGCAACTATTTTAGAACAGGAGACGGGGTAAATAGGCTATTGAGGTGAAATTACGAGGGACTGGTGAAAGGGCTATGGAATACTATGGACACTGCCAATACTACTGTGTAACAACTGAAAATGCGGCAGGTGGTGACTTGCCGCTCACTAGATGGGCCCCCGTAAAGTGGCATTTGCCTGGGGGCAACATTGGCATGAGCAGCTAGGGGTGTAGAGAGGTGCGGTACAGATTTCACCATCTAGGGGGGATTGAACCCCCATGAGCGGGTTTCCTCGTTATTATTATGGTCTTAAGTATAGAAATAAGTGTTGTGTGTAACTGTGAGTAGGAAAAAACTCCATGAGAGTTTCTTCCCGGTATTTTCTTCACCTTTCACGGTGGGGATTTGTTGTAGCGATGGCGTAGTTTGACTTTCGAATCATGTTTGTAAAAACCAAATTCGAATGAAAAAATAATTTCATTTCATTTGGAAATAGAATATGGGATGTCAGATAGTCCTTTTTTATTAACACGCTTTTATTTATCTATTACCATTCCATGTAGAGCCACCATGCGGGATGTACAAGAAACTTAACATTTGCTCACTAATATTGCTGTTTTATCTGTGCAGTAACTACATTCAAAATACAGACTAACTTATCCAGTGTAGATAATACAGATCGGTGTTCTGTGCCCATTAACCAGTTCAAATTAGGTGCGCGTCGTTATATGGACCGCTAAGTAGGTGGCAGCAACCTCACGTAGGCATAGATACGCAGTGCGTACACTTAGTACCGCGTTGTACGGCTACATCTGTAGGTATGCTTGTACAACTATGTGGCAGTGAGCTTTCGAATCGTATTTTTCTATAATGGCTAGTAAATTTTATTAGCACTTCGTAATTAGAAATCATTATAACATGAAATTAAAAGCTAGTAATATCCCAAAAAATAATTCAATAATGTAAGGCATAAAAATAAAATAACAAAATAATTTATTTCTAAGTCCTTTTCGATAAAATTAAATTGCAATAATGCAAGTGTTATAAGATACCCTATTGTAAATTGTATAAAATAAATAAAAACTATCTTAGTAAATCGTGCCAATAAACATCTAAAGAATTTTAAAAGAAAAAAATGTTATATAAAACTGAAAAAAGACTTACCCAAAGTTGGCTTTGGGTAAGTCTTCCTCCAAACCAACAATTAGTAGCTCGCAAGAGTTTAACCTTGCATTTGTAATAACTTCTACACTGATTTATGCAATAAAACGAGGGTGTCCATTTTTTGAGGAAATTTTTCACATTGTGCCACGTCCGTTTAGAATTACCGTGAAAGGTTTACCCGCTTCCTTCCTTCTCAAGCATCATTTCCACATCTGGCATAATTGACGGCATAATCATCATATTGTGTCGGTG
Organism: Ochlodes sylvanus; assembly: GCA_905404295.2. NCBI lineage: Eukaryota > Metazoa > Arthropoda > Insecta > Lepidoptera > Hesperiidae > Ochlodes > Ochlodes sylvanus. The sequence continues at coordinate 5,782,258 of FR990149.1, forward strand.
ATGAGTAAAATTTTGTTTTTACAAAAAAATGCACTTTTTTTAACTTAGACATTTATTAAATAGGCCGATCTCAATAAACTTACTGCGACTCACACATATGTAAATACAGATTACAATAATTACCACTACTAGGGTAGCTTCAAGATGTTCAACACGATTGCCCCACCGTGATTTTAACGAACACTTTATCACTGTGCCGTAGAGTTCAATATCGAATGGGATCGACGTCAATTTATAATGAATGCGTTTGGTGTATAGCGAGCTAATATTATGATTGGATGTAGGTATACATTGATAGATAGGTCGATACTAATTGGCACGCAGCAGTAAGATTTAGTGATAAGTGAATTCCGATTATTCCCTTCATGCGTGCGTACTACTTAATCTCTGTAAGGTTCTGATTGCCTGGTACTAAACACAATTTATAACTAAATAGATATTTAAAATTGGAACCAGACTTCATAGTTATTAAAAAGATGGCGTTGCATGCTTGCAAAAAAATATTTGATAGATTGTTCAGTCCCTATAGCACTTTGAACTGTTTCGATATTAAGACACAAGGTTGCATTGCAATGCATTATGTTAAATTGTTGACTTATAAATAAATATTATACGGTCAGTGTACCGAGCATTTCTCATGTCAATGTTACGCCACATTAATTCTGTAATGTCTGCTCATTGGACGTGCATTGACACTGTCGAAGAACTTTTGGATTAACGCAATTTAATGCTTTTTATTATATTTTGGTCATGGAGACGGCTATGCTATTGTAGGTGTGAATGTCGGGATGCGTGTTCTGTGTGTTCTGGTTGCAGATAATAGTTGAGTGTGGAGTATGAAGGGAACACACGAATGATTCACACCAAGTCTGATTTCATACTGATTTATTAATTGAATATAATTTATTATTATAACTTATTGCTAGCGTGTCACATTGTTGCAAGTGTGTCAATTGGGTTAGGTGCAAAGTGCATTAGAGGTTAATGCCACCACATTACTCCCCCCTCATAAAAAAATAACTACAAAAATACATATTTAAACAAAGACAAAAAAAAATATTAGGCAAACAAAACAAGTGAAAAGTAATAAAAAATAATGTAAAAAGTTGTATAAAGTTATTTCTAAACAAAGTAAAGACAAGTAAAAACAAAGTAAAGACAGTTTGTAAAAGTTGTATGAAAAGTGACACGATATTGAAATGTAAATAATAAAATTATAAGTTAGAAACACAATCGCACGACAGGCTTTACAGTGCGACCTGATTTCGTCATGCGCTTCGATGTTGCCTTCGAGTCAGCGCTCATGTGTTGGCTGTCTCTAGTTTCTGTGGACGCTGCGTTTTGGTGTTCATTGGCCTCTGTTGTTTGTAACATGAACGCTGGTTTCAAACGATCTAATGAAATAACAGCTGTTCTGTTAAGTAATTGAATTTTAAAATACTTGGGATGTTTTTCAATTACTTTGTATGGGCCTTCGTATGGCGCTACTAATGGTTTTCTCACAGCATCTGTTCTTACAAACACATATTCGCATGTATTCATGTCTTTTAAAATGAATGGAGTCTGGGATGATTTTGATGTTCGCTGGGGAGGTTGAAGCTTGCTGATGGTGCGTTGCAACGATTCTAGAAAGGAGCTGGGGGATGTGACGTTGTCCTTACTGTCGGCGGTACTCTGGAAAAACACGCCAGGGATTCTTATGTTGCTTCCATATACCATTTGTGCTGGGCTTAAGCTACAATCTTCACGTATTGTTGTTCGTAAGCCTAGCAACACCGTGGGCAGTTCGTGTGACCAATCTGTGGTTTTGCCACGTGCTATGATAGCGGTCTTCATGACGCGGTGCCATCTTTCTACCATGCCGTTGGATTGAGGATGATAGCTGGTAGTGCGTATCCTTCTGATTCCCATTAGTTTGGCTAGGGAGTTGAATAATCCGGATTCAAACTGGCGTCCTTGGTCTGTTGTGATCCTTAGCGGGCAACCAAATCTTGTTATCCAGTTTTCGTATAGTGTTTTGGCAACTATGTTGGCACTGACCTCTGTAACTGGTATGGCTTCGATCCATCTTGTAAATCGGTCTATCATTGTTATTATATATTTGTTGTTATTTGATACTGGTAGCGGTCCAACTATGTCTATATGTATGTGTTCGAACCGTTCTGATTTGGGAAACTGCATAATTGGGGTGATGTTGTGACGCTGAACTTTGGATTTTTGGCAGGCTATACATTGCTTAGCCAATGTGCTTGCATCTTTATTCATCCCGGGCCAGAAGTAATGCTTCTGTATTAATTTTCTTGTTGTTCGGATACCGGGGTGCGTGACGTCATGTAATGTACTGAATATTTGTTTTCTAAATATAGTCGGTACATAAGGTCGTAAGTCGCCCGTAGAGTCTTCACAGTGTAATGTTTTGTTATGTGGCAAACAAACTCTTCTCCATTTTAAGTTGGGTTTTGCTAGGAGGGTTGGCAGTTCAGGATCTTTCTCTTGTTGTATAGCTATCTCGTTCCAATCGACGTTGTTGGGGCAGTCAATCTGAGATATGCGGGATAATGCGTCGGCTACAGGGTTTTGTGATCCGGGCAGGTGTCGGATGTCTGACGTGAATTGTGCTATGTAATCTAAGTGACGTAATCTGCGTGGTGATATTTTTTCCTTTGAAACCGATTGTTTTTCTTTTGAAGTATAGCACAATGGTTTATGATCGGTGTATATAATTAATTGTCGTCCTTCAATATAATTTTGGAAATGACATACTGACATATAAATTGCCAATAACTCCCTGTCGTAGGTGCTGTAGCCTTGTTGCGTGTCGGATAGTGATTTTGAGAAGAAGGCGATTGGTTTCCATTCGTTTTGTACTCGTTGTTGCAGGACGGCTCCGACACAGGTTTGTGATGCGTCGGTCATTATTGAAAGGGGAGCGTCGGGTGAAGGTGGACTGAGTGCAATGGCATTTTTCAAGCCTTCCTTGCACTGTCTGAATGCTTCTCTGCTCTCGTCGGTCCATGTCATTGGGGAGTTGTCGCATTTCTTGCTTCCTCGCGTGTAGGTATTAAGTACAGATTGATGACTTGCTGCGTGCGGTATACTGGTCCGGTAAAAATTGACCATGCCTAGAAATCGTTTGAGCTCTCGGATGGTTTTGGGCAATGGGTATTCATCGATAGCCCGTACTCGTTCTGGTGAAGGGGTTATTCCGTCTGGTGCGATTCTATATCCAAGGAATTCCATTTCCTGAGTGCCGAAGATACATTTTTCCATGTTGATTGTTATCCCGTGGTTGTTCAAGCGTTTGAATACCTCTTCTAGATGTTGTCGGTGCTCTGCTTCTGATGATGAGGCAATGAGGATATCATCAACGTAACAGAATACGTAATCAAGGCCAAACATGACGTCGTTGATGAATCTCATGAAGGTTTGACCAGAATTGCGTAATCCGAATGGCATACGGGTATATTCTATCAAACCGAATGGTGTGATGACAGCTGTTTTCTCCACGTCTTCTACTGGTATCTGGTTATAGGCACGCTTGATGTCCAGACGAGAAAATATGGTCTTCTTAGGCAGTAGGTAAGTGAAGTCTAAGAGGCGAGGGATTGGATAGCGATCAGGTTTGGTTATCGCGTTCAGCTTTCGGTAGTCACCACATATTCTTATGGATCCGTCTTTTTTGGTGGTCACGTGGATGGGGCTTGACCAAGCGCTCTTCGAAGGGCGGCAGATACCGGTTTCAAGCATATGTTCAATTTCTAATTTGACTTTTTTGTACTTATCTGCCGGTAGCGGTCGACATTTGGAGTGTACGGGATGTCCTTCGGTGATGATTTGATGAACTACGTTGTGTTTGGGCGTTTCCTTGGCGCTAAATGCTTTGGTGATGTCAGGATACTGCTGAATGATGTCGGCGTATGGAGAACTTGTGTTGATGGTCTTGATGCTGGGCGTGAAGCAGTTGACAAGTTTGCCGGGTGTCAGTAGTCCTGTGACGTCATCGATGAGTTTCTGACGACGCATGTCCACCAAAATGTTATGTTTTGTTAAAAAATCGGCACCAAGTATGGGTTGTTTGACGTCAGCGATGACGAATGTCCATCTGTACGGTCGGCGTAATCCGAGATCCAGTTCGAGTAACTTTTCACCGTAGGTTTTAATTTCACTGCCGTTTGCTGCGTATAATTTGTAGTCACTCGGTTGGTATTTTGCCTTTATGTTTCTCGGGATGACTGAAATGTTTGCTCCTGTGTCAACCAAGAATCGATACCCACTTTTTCGGTCGGTAACGGATAGGCGGCTAGATGGGGATATAGCGCTGACGTCCGCCTCGGTCAACGCTAATGGGAGTTTTCCGACTTTGATTTCCAATCGCAGGGCTGTTCACACTTTCTAGCTCTCTCTCTGAATCGGGAATGGTAATAGCAGTAGGTGTTGGAGGCAAATGCTCTAGGTAGTCGACGGCGTGAACTCGAACGGCTTCTATAACTTTGTCTGTAGGATGGTCTTCGTGGACTAAAATGATTTGTTCTAAGTTCTGCCACTTCAAGTGAAAGCTTATTTATTTTATCTATTAGCTCGTTCATAGGAAAACCGGGGGTGCAGACTACTTCTGAGACCTCGCTAACTTTCATATTTTCCATGATCTTGTCAGCGATGGCAGCTAAATTTTCCAATTTTTGGTCTTGGCTCACCATCAATACTGCTCGGACTGAAGCTGGTAGTCGTTGTAACCACAGGCTATGTAGGGTTGCCTCGGCGACGTTCGAATTTCGTGCCAGTTCTGACATCTTGCGCAACAGTTGGGATGGTTTCTGGTCGCCTAGTTCCATTTCGCTGATCAACTTTTGGAATTGACGTTCGGCAGACTCTTCGTAGATGGACAGCAGACGATGCTTCAAAGTTTCGTACTTCTTCTCTGCTGGAGGGTTTAGCAGTAAATCACCAACTTGCTGAATGTTTTCTCGTCCCAATTTGGAAATAACCAGATGGAATTTGCACTCATCGCTTTGTTTCTGTGGTATCATGACAGATTCGTATTGCGCGAACCACAATCTAGGCATCTCTGTCCAAAAATCTGGTATGCGTGCTGTGATGGATATCGATGCGAGCTCGGATGATGTAGACGGGTTTGTATCTTGCTTTAGAGTGGCGCTGGTTCCGGCGGATGAAGTGTTTGACGGTGACACGTAGTACGCTCCAGGTAATCCAGGTACCGGTTCGTGTGGTGTGATTGGCATCTTCAAAGTTTAATGTTCACGTCGGTAGTGCTTCAAGCGTCTTCGTCTTCGCGGCAGGGTGATGAACACGTTGGCGAGGTGATGGAACGTCGTCGTGGTGAAGAAACGTCAGGGGTCACCAATGTAGGTGTGAATGTCGGGATGCGTGTTCTGTGTGTTCTGGTTGCAGATAATAGTTGAGTGTGGAGTATGAAGGGAACACACGAATGATTCACACCAAGTCTGATTTCATACTGATTTATTAATTGAATATAATTTATTATTATAACTTATTGCTAGCGTGTCACATTGTTGCAAGTGTGTCAATTGGGTTAGGTGCAAAGTGCATTAGAGGTTAATGCCACCACACTATGGTATTTCTCTACGTGATACGTGGAAAAAGGAATATAGGGCGCCCCGACCAGGTGGACTGACGACCTGAAGGGAACAACCGGCATCCACTGGATTCAGAAGGCTCAGGACCTGTCAGATTTGCACAAGTTAGGAGAGGTCTATGTCCAGCAGTGGATTTCATTGATGGTTGGATTATATTTTGAAGTGAAACTTCGTTTGGGACTGCGTGAATTGGATTTTATGAAACGAAAAACGAATAAGAATTCAGGTTCACTTCTACCGCGCGTGAACTCGCACTCGACTTAAATCAAATCGAATCTAATTTTCAAACACTTGCTAAGGACATGGGTAAATATGGTGAAGATATTCAGATATTTACATTGACTTATACTTAGAAGTCAATGGATATTTACGTTAGTTTGTGACATTTCTCCATAACATAATAAAGAATGTAGTAATATGAATAGCACACTTAGCTAGCATAGACTTGTTAATCCTTTATTTGTGAGAGAAAACCCGAATCCAAATGTGGCAGAGCTATAGATAACAATGGCCATGAGAAAATAATTTAATTAACAATCAAAATTAGATTATAAATTAAAAACCGTCACTGTTTTTCTTTGAGTATGTAATATCAATCTGTTTATATGCTGCTACCTATTGAATAATCTATCCTAATAATCATTTTTTACGATTTGAAATCATAAACTGACTTGTATTGTATGAACTTCAGGCCACTTTTGTTCTTATGGCAATGCTAATTTTATAATGCCCTACAATGTTATCGAAATATAATTATGAATCGGGTCGGAAGTTAAAAAATATTTAACTCAAATGGTTTATTTGTACTAACAAATATATAATTTGAGTTAAATATTTGTTTCCTAGTGAATGAATTCGTAATCTGGAAACGTCAAATAGGATTCGGTATTAAAAAACTCGATTGAAGGCATACTTTGATTAATAATACCAGGCTGTAAAAAACGCAAGTATACCTTTTGTCAGCATTGAAACCTAAATTAATTTTAAACATTTTCAATTACGCCGGCCATTTTGAAATGAACCTCTGGGCCAGTGAAATAAAGCTGATATTTGTGTGAGATGTAATAGTGTATACGCATCGCTATCACGACTGGGGCGAGGGCCCGCAAACCGCTAGAGGCCCTGACTATTGCCACTGTTGATTACAGATACACCCCTGGTAGCTTCATTCCGATCGCTAAGTACTAGGAAGAAATGAATGCGAAGAGATGTCATCGTAAAATAAGCGTCGTACTTTACTTAACCCCGTGTAGTGTTATGACCGAGTGACCTACATCGTCTGTTTTAGGAGCATTTACGGTAAAAGGCAACCGAAATTATCGGCCAAGCGTGAGTAGTTTCCGTACCCTGAGGTAATACACAGGGGTTCACAGGGATTAGATGGGCTTCATATTGTTCATCAATCTATGATAAATATCTACTTTTGATAGAGACCAACATAAGCAGAACTGTTCTAAAAGGCAAATCGAGTACACGAGAGTTTTGTGTTATCTAAAATTAATATTTTTTTATGTGTACGATTGTTCACCCTTCATATACATACATATTGTATTTGCAGCACAATTTTATCAGTCCGACCTTACCGTACTTACGATTTAGCTTAGTAGAAACGCGACGAATGCCGTCAATAGAAACCTCGCAAGACAATTCCCGTTGTTATCGCGTTTCGGTTCTATGCGGCCCTGGTAACAAGCGACGATCGTGCGCTATATATACTACATGTTTACGCGTGACATATACACGTACAAACAAGCACATTGTACTTGCGTACGATAAATATGTAGTGTGTAGTACATAGGTCTGCGTTTGGCGGTATATAACGCGTACATACGGTCCTAGATGTGTGGCGGCATGCGAGTGTGAGTGCTCTGTAATTACGTCATTATCTGTTAGTAATCAAGCGGACATTGGTTAAATTGATTTCGCCAATTAAGGTGTGTCTTGTTTCGATCTGATGCTATCCTGGTCTTTGAGGCTGACAAGAGTACTATATTGTCACACATAAAACTGCATAGCTGTGTCTGGAATACATGGATACTTCTCCTGAACACTTTTCGTCACAAAATGTTCGATGAGAATCGAACTCGTAACAATTGAATGAGGCCGAAAAGATACACGAGTTTTTTTTTAATATAAGGCCGACACGGGAGCAGACGAGCCACCTAACATTAAAGTACGTGGTCAACGTCATCTATAACCATAATTAACACCAAAGGTATCACCGATGTGTTGCAGACAAAACAATATTCTGTCCAGGATTTTTTTTGTAGACCCATTTTTAACATATTTTCTAATGTACGAAATTTATTATAAAATAAGTTTGATTCTATTTATCAACCCGGTGAAGGTCGATGTAGGTTCGGATCTTAGACCATTACTTATTTTCATTTTTTGTTGACAGCATTGCACATAACTTTCATTCTTCTTCGTTCTTTTGTTGCCGGCAACGCATCGGTAACTAATGCCTTGGTGCTAGTAATCTTCATAGTCCGTGACCAGTGACCACTTACCATCAGGTAGAAGGTAGATTATTTGATTGTTCCACAGTGCTTCACATAAATGATATCGAAATTTGAGCAACATAAATTCACCTTTAAAAAATAATAACAATTTCTTCATCTTTTTCTGAACGCAAACTTGTAAAGGGTCGTGTTTCTCAAAGCGTGGGCGAGTTACCAGTTTGATGAAAGGAAAGCCAGGAAAATGGCCAAGTTGGAAAAAACACGTGTCGGTCAAGGTTGTTTCGATAAACAGGATGGCGATATAACGGGAACAATGGAAACTCAAAGAGGAATAAAAAGCCACGTTCCTAAATAATTATATGTCTATAATATACTAGCTGACCCAGCGAAAGTTGTTCCGCCATATAGATTAATTGTAGTGAATGAATACAAAAAACCGCGATTTAAATTTGAGTGAGAGAAACTTTCAAATAAATTATCATTAAGTATCATTAAAAGCATAGGTTCTCTGAAGTGAAGGCTGCTTTAGTTTCAAATATTACAATATAGATTCACGACCAACCTTCAGTTCCATAAACAGTCTCTACCAGTGATTGTAGAGACGATAAAATAACAACTCTACATTTCCAGTATAGTAGAGTTAAAAGATTTCAGCAAAGAGCCGTCGTTAGGAATATATTCTCGCTGGAACGGAATGAAACCTGCGCCGTTGCCAAATGCAGCCGCCGTGCGTATGTACGGGTAGAGTCATGGTAGAGTTTTTGCTGAATTCGTAACTTCTCGTTTAACTCTACAAACGCGATAAATTTTGTCTTTCGGATTGCAGTCATATTCAATGAAGTGTTTTTTTACTCCCTAGGCAAAAAGTCGAGTCTGCACATCCGCACTTGGTGCAAGCTATTTCAACCCTTCACATAGTATGATGAAATCAGGAAGCGCAGTAGTGGAACAAATGAGTTGTAATGATGATAATGATGATTTGATTTTATTTAAGTAATAAATAGAAATGATCTTCGATACGGGGTGCATTTTTCAGATTTAATTTTGCAAATTGTAGCTGTTTTTCCCTGTACTTTGATTAATAGGCGAATCGCTATAATGTAATATTCATTCAATTTTGACGACAGTAGTGTAATAAACATTCAAATCAATACAATCATTCATCACGTTGGATACATCAATAAGACTTACAATCCAAAGCTACACTTAACATAAATACTACATTTAACAAGTCACTAAGAAATATTTTTATTGAAGAGGAATATAAAAAACATAACAATACATAAATTAAAATTAACATATGAATTAGACTAAAATTAAATTAAATTTATAAAGCTGGGCCCCTGCGGTGCAGTGCCCAAGATGCTGGCAGCATCTCCTCTCTGGGGCCACTCGGCCAAACTGCCAGCTCTGGGGTCGCCAGTCTTGTGTTTTATTTTATTTCTTATTTGTCCGAAAAGATAATGAGCATCAGGACCCCACGGAACAAGAGTCTCCACTCCAAATGCTTTAAAAAAATAAGCATTTGAAATATTATCATATTTCAAGAGCTTATTATTCTCTGACGCCTCTGACGCCTCTGCCGCAGCACCCGCTCTGATTTTGATACCATGACTATGAGACGGAGCCAGTGTATCTACACAGGTAGCATCCCACACTAGTGGCCGTCCCATAGACCATGGCACGATCGACCTACCGTCAGGTCTCTTGACATCTTTTCTTAATATACTACATTTCAATAATGTGTCAATAGCAGGTACGCCTATCACACTTTTGAAATAAATAGCCACTATATTATTGTCAAGACCTATATCTATTCCACGGACAGAATTTAAAACAAATCATAACGCATACACACACCGTGCACCGGCACACACGCGCGGATTACATACACTCGCAACTAATTCAGCTAAAAGTCCGTAACGGGGACTATCGTCCGATACATATTTTTTTTCATCGATTGTCCCCCCGATGTGCGTATGTTTCGAGTGTCATTGATGCATTTCGGTATGGGGTCCGGGGGGCGGGGGAGGGGGGCAGGCCGGACTGTGCCATTACCGAACGCACGGCCAGTGTGCGTTCGACTCCCGTACAGCGTAGACGTGTGTGCCGCTGCCGCGCAACTTACTCGCGAAACTCGATCTGCTAAGAACTAGCGAGTGAACCCCAAAGGTTTGTCGTAGTGCTTCGATTTCGATAAAAAACACCGGCGTCAACTCCGAGCGTGAACTGAATATACAACTTTTTGCTGTGCATCTTTGCATAAGTCAGGAATGGACATAGGAACCCGATGAGTAACTGGGCCTTGGCATTAGTACGTGGTGACGGTAAAAAATGCAATTAGCCCATAGATGAGGCTGTCGGAGCTAAGACCTCTTTGTCACGCAGTTGGAACGAAATGCATTGTGTTGGTAAATTCACTAACCTAACTGGCTACTTGATTAGCCTGTTATCTTGAGCAATTTCCTGGTATTTAAAAAAAATACGAAGACTTGTCAAGGTTTTTCCAGTTTCTTTCTGATTTAAAAGTGAGTTTTCCGAGTAACACGGCATTGTTTTGTTTGATGGTGTTCGCTTCGTGTTTCATGTTGATCGTTCAATATTCAGTTTTAAGCAATTAAGTATCTTAGTCGTAACATAACTATTTTCTACGAAATGTTTAGTTTTTATATACCTAAATTATTTATTTTAAATTAAGATAAGGCTTCATATAATAATATATAATAGCAGTAACTTAGTTCGTTGTATTGGTATGTTTTGTTTTAAAATGTTGGATTCGCAGTACAAGGTGCATAATGCAAAAAAACATTGAGCGCGCCTTTAGTAAAACTTAATGTTAGGATCCAAATAAAGTGTAAGAAGATAATAAATATTATAATACAATTTATTTGTATACACGTAAACAATTATATTTATTAATGAATACAATATGTAGGCGTTTGGTGAACTTTGGTGGTCAAAATTCGAACGTAATCCATTCACGGTTCTTCACGATACACTGAACGTAAACAATGAATGTCTTATTTTCATAATTGAATGTATTTGAAACATTATCTAACACATTATGAAATTTAGTTTTCAGCAGTTTTTCGCCGTGTAAACTTTGACTGTTACAAACCTAACAATCTTATTGCGTGCATTACTGTTTAAATCCGTGGTAGATAGATAATAGTTGATAATAGATAATAATAATAATAGATAATATATAATAATAGATAATAGATAATAATAGATATAGATAATAGATAATAATAATAATAATAAATAATAGATAATAGTTGTATAGTTTTCTTTATAATTTAGCAAATACTGTTTTTTTTAACTCAGCAATCTTTTTTATTAAAATAAATTAATCTCCTGTGTAACCAGGAGCGCAGAATTCAGCTGAAGTTTGCTGTATCGGGCGAAGTTTCCAAAGTAATTTTGGAGTGCAAGCGCGCGTCGAACTAATCAAATCCTTCACGGTCTTACAACGCTGATAAGGTTGCTACCTACCAATTATGTTTCTTCAGTAACACTGCATTTTCGAATTCGAATCTGTATTTAATCTGTATTTTTATTGTTCGTTTTTAATCTGTATTTGTTAAACTCTTTTTTGTCTTGGATCCAGTCTAAATAGATTTGCTTTTTAGTCAACAAGTTATACGTAAACATAATACATATTTTGGATATAATCAAGATTGTCATAAAGATGAACTGATGATGTCTGAAATGATAAACGATTGGGTTATAAAATTACGATTTAAATAAATTATTTAGTTTGAAAATAGGATTTCAAGTTATTAATAAAGCCTTTTTACATTACTTTTAAAAGTAATTTGAAAGGAAATTATAATAACTCAGTTTTAAACCAATTTGCGCTAAATATGGACATAGGTATATTTTCAATTGTAATACTTTTTCATTAATAACTTGTTAGAACCTATTGATAATATTCACGAATTACGTTGACGAGTTACCATCCTGCCCCTAGCAGCTATTTAATTGTTTTAAAAACAGCATAATAACGAAACGGCATCAACTAAAGTTTAACCGTTAAGGAAAGACCGAGATTTGTAGCTAATAATTTAATTTTATTCGTAACAAAAATTAGCGGGGCATCTAACTTATTAAGTTGTTTACCCACCAAGCCTATTAATACCTGATTGTAGCAGTATTCTATGTGACAGTTGTAGAAACAGTCGTTTCGTTGCAGCGATGGCAGATTAATTAGAATTACATTTATATTGCTCAAGTCAAACATTGAGTTTTTTTTTCGTTTAGAAAACGTTTACGTAATTGTTTGATGAATCGAAAATGTTAGTGAGTGTTGAATTGAATATGAACTATATTAGTTCTTAAACTAAAATCATCTACGCCCCTTTTTAAGATCTATTAGTTTTTAAAGCCCCCTTAAGATAATGAATAGCTGGAAGATATACTAATGAAAATAAATAGCTCCCTTGTAGAAAACAAATACATTAATGATATACATATTATTGGCTGTTCAATTTTAGTATTAATACGTACAGCTTAGTAACAAAACATAATAATTTGTGTTAAATAATCTTAATGTAGATGTTATTATGACTTCTTATGACTTCTATCGCCCCCCTGAAGGTCTTCAGCGCTCACGAGGGAGCGTTATCGCCCACTTTGAGAAACATTGTTGTAGTTTGTGTCGGGCTGTCAAATTTGACAGCTCAAGCTATTATCTAAGATATTTGGGTGTACTGAGTATTCAGTAAGCAATTATGAAGTTTTATTTGAGATTGAATATATTGGAAACTACTGGACCCGCCCTCGCTTCTTTTCGGGAAACATGTCCCTTAGTAAGCACATTTGGAAATTGTTAGGAGTGATTCTTTAAACTGACATAACTTTGTTATTTCTCAACCGATTCAAATAAAACAAACACTAAAATGATAAGTGAAGCTTACCGCAATATATTAGTGGAAACCGCACCCAAATCGGATAAGCCGTTTCGAAGTTTAGCACGTAAATCACAGACAAACAAAAATTCTAAAAATCAAAATCAACGACCCCCAGTAAAAGATTTTCTCATATATCTTCTTCTACAGACAGCGACCAGTTACAGATTTACATTAGTATAGATTTGGGATAAAAATATAAATAAAAACTATTAGATTCAGTACTACCTTAAACCCTGCATAACTTACCCAACGTAACGAGCCACTTTTAAAAGGCTGACATAGAAACGGGGAATTTAACGTGTTAGCGTGGGTTTTAGCGTTATGAAAAACTTCACCGTACCGTGCCGAAAGCTATAAAGTGGCCTTGGTGTTATCGCGAAAGAAAATAGCAGCTAGTGCAATGACCGCATGCACTGAGCGGGTGCCATTCGTGCCATTCGAGCCACACATCTGCCAGTAGGTTTTACTGTGACGAGCCGTAATGCGGCCTACTCGTTCATCGAAGTTGAGCGAAGACGAGAGTGTAGATGTACCTGGACTCTCTGGTAGATGGACTCTGATTTCTTTCGCCTCGAACGACTTCCGATAAGTGTCGATTTTTACTTTACGCAGATGAGGGTCATTTATTTAGTAGCCTAATGTATGTTTGTTCGATTGTAACGCTCCGCTCTAGGGACTAAACGGTTTGATGATTCTTTCGTCATTAGATTTGTTTTAATCTAACGAGTATCACTGGCATTAGTGCCAACGGTTCTTAGCGCACTTCTTAACACAATACTGTTTTATAAATGTGTATTAAATAAATTGCACGGTGGTACACAACCTTTTGTGTGTTGGCTGATTTTTTGTTAATGAGTCAATATTATTTATTGCTAATAAAGTAATATTTAGGTTACACATTTCATTTCCACTCAGCGCAATGTGTGGGCACAATTTTTACAGATGGAGTCAAAACCTTTTTCGCCATTTTATATTTTGGCATCATTGTCATGTCATAGAAACTTTCTCCGAATAAAAATTAATTCAGTTGTCATTCAGTGTCAAATTACCAGGAATTCAGAAGTTAGCTGTATTAATGTAAATTCCTTCACAGTACAATGCTTACATTCCAATCAGGGTCTCGAGTCTTGATGCTTGACCGCTTACGGCGATAACATCTTGTCTGTCTCCCCAATCGCATTCTGCTATCCTGGTACGTATTATTAGTATTACGCATGTACCTACGGCCATTGCAACTTTGGTGTTTGTGTGTGTGTGTGTAAGGATCTTGTAAGTTAAACTATCCCGATCGATTCGTGTCGAGTCGATTTGTGTGACTGTGTTAATTTTCTTTACTGATTTTTGTGTGCAGTGATTTCTGCCATTTCCTCCTAAGTAAATGAACGAATCTTTGATTATATACACGTCTAGATATAGTGTTGCGCTGCAATCGCAAGAAATATAACAGGCCAGATTTGACGGGACTGTGTGAGTAATACGCACACAAGTAAGCGTAACTTCTACTGTTCGACAAGCGCGTGCATCATGGTGTGGGTGTACTGAGTGATACCAGCCCTTGAATATTTCCCATAAAAGGATGGAAAAAATATATACGTGTTTTAAATTTAAATTCATTTAATTATAATTTTTTCACATATTAGGAGTTTGTACAATATGAATCACTAGACAAAATATATTTTGTAATGGATAGTATTTAAGGTTATTTATTCTTATTCTAGTTCGGAATTATTTAACTTAAATCTAAAATTAAAAAAATAAAATAAAAGTTTAACTTTAATAAATAATAACATTTACATTAAACACTGACAAAAACAAACAAAATAGCGTGGATTTCTATTTCGACAGCACTATCGGCTTCGACACCTTCTAAAACCATGAAGACGACACCCAAGACAAAAAAGGTGATAATTTCGTGCAGCCGCCATCTTGGATTTACATTTTGACAGCACTATCGGCTTTAATACCCTCGAAAACTATGAAAACGACACCCATGACGAAAAGGTTGATAATTTCGCGTAGCCGCCATCTTGGATTTCTATTTTGTGTTACATTTTTAAAATGTTTTGTTCCAATATTAAATATAGTCTGAAAAAACAAAAAACAATGGACTTTGTTGAATAACTACTCTATGGACCATATTATACCTGTGAACTACTGAATCTGTAAATTGTATTGTATCACAACTTCACATATTCAACCATTTTTCATAATGCACCTAAAGAAGTTTAAATCAAAATATAAAAAATCGGCCAACTGCGAGACAAACTCGCACATGATGGGAATTTTCTAAAAACAAAAATAGTTTAAAATTACCTTGCATGGGATTGCTTCCTTTTTTAACCTTTGACGACTTTGGTTGTTGGCAAAATACAGGTCTTTGGCACGGAAATGATCCGAGCAAATAACTGTTGTTTTAGTTGGTTGCTAGAGATCCTCTCCGCGGCTTTTTATTATAATTTCTACCCACCTACTTCTTAAAATAAGATCTTTAGGTATTCTGTAAAAAAACACAAATTAATGGCCGTACAAATAAAAAAAATATCTAAATAAAATTTATTCGAATATTAGTAAAAGTTTATACAACGGCCCGTCACTTAAAGCTGTCAGATTTATTATTTATTTTAATAGGTAAACTAAAATGTTATTAGTAAATGTTTAATTATTTATTTATAATACGGTAAATACATATACTGCTTTAGTTAATAACACCCAAGGACCCCCGAAAGTGACACCCATATCAGATTATTAAATAAAATAAACAATTCCCGCCAAGTTTATAATATTATTATGTACCTATATCATACCGCACTACAGTCAAATGGTGGCTTGAAATATAGTATAAGGATCATGATTAAACATTTGTTAAGTTTAGCTAACGCGCACACGGGAAATCTTACATTCAATCAACATACAACACTGTAAAAATGCTGTCAATATGGCGTCACATCTCCTAACAAAATTTAACTTTATTTATTTAATTGTATCTTTATAATATAGTAATTTTATGTTTACTTACCGATGATACGTAACTTTTTTAATTGTTTTAAGTCGTCCACCATAATTCCTGCACACTTTTATCGCACAAATCGTAATTTTTACTATGTCACTAAATGCGTGTTGACACTGTAATGACAGATTCGCCACTGAGCGGGTCGGACAAGCTTATAACCCAAGAGTTGGGTGATATTTTTTTAGACGTTTAGGCGCTCAATGGCACTATCTAGACGTGTATATAATCAAAGGAACGAATGTATGAAATAATTAACGCGAGGAAGGAAGAATGAATGAACAAATGAATGCTTAAAATAATATTGTGTTCACAATCAATAATAATGGCACTTTTGAACAAATTCAAATAAAAAAGTACCGAAAAAGTAAATGAAGCCTTGACCCTTTCAGGCAATAGGAATGTATGAACAAGGTGGTGATGACCTCAGTTCAAATCGATTAACCACCGCGAACCACCAACCGTCTTGAGAGGTTGTACTCGACTTGGATTAAAATGTTAATAACCGCGCACTGCGCACTTTGCCTACTTGCCTAAAACGCGGCTCTGTTCAGAACTACGTGGGTATTAAAACCACTGACTAAGGCACCTGTCACACGTCTAGCTATTGGCGATCGAAAAATTCATTGCATAAAAAAACTCAAATCCGAAAATGCTGCTTAGCGTTAAGTTCACAGAACATTTAAAAAGAGTTAGAATGGCGATCAGTCGAAGTTCGTATGAAAACTGGTGTCGCCGATTCCGCCCAATTCACCTCCAATACATCTGTAGTTAAATATGACGGTTACGCACATATTTGCAAGCCAGACATTTAAGCGACAGATAAAAATACTAACTGTGCCATTTATAACGTAATTCGATTTAAGATCTAAATCAAACTAGTACCAAGCCACTCGAATTCGAATATCGCTAGTGGTGAAACATGCGTCTAAAACCACGTCTCCCTAATGTTGTAGCGCCTAAAATGCGGCAAGACTTAGCTCCCTTACGTTTGCCCTTGTCTACAGTGAACGTAGAATCTTACTTAACAAATACTAAAACGCCAATAGAATGTGAAAAGTTTTCTATTTAACATACGTTTAAGGTTACATCGAAGGTTTTATCCATCAGGTTCAGGACTTCTGTTTGACATAGGTCCAGTCTGACAAGCCAGGCGAACATATTTACATATTGACAGATTTCAAGCCTAACGGCATTGTAACTTCTTTGGAAATCTACCGCCTTTTTCAATGATTTAGTATTCAGTCAAGTTACGTCCTATCCTCTATTTAACAAGTCGTCAAAGGGCGATCCCATTTTAGATTCTTCATTGATTTTATACAACTGAAGTGATGTATCATTATAAGACATTTACTATTTGGCTTATAAATATCATTTTCGCAGATAGAAATGGGTAGTGCAATTCTGTGGGAGTGGATGACGTTATCTTAATATGGATATGCGTATCAATCACACCCACTTGGTGGGATTTATTTAAATATGTTAAAAGATGTTTCGTTTGGGACGGCTAAACGAACGTTAAAAGAAGTTAAAAGGTTGAAAATATAGAGAAAATAATTGTATTTTTTTAATTCCATAGAAGCCCCTGAAAATATTTAATACGAGGATGTCAATGATAATAACATTTGTGTTCATTATAATTTTATTGTTTGTTTTGTTGTTGTTTGATCATAATAAATCCCACAAATCCCATCTACTTCCGGGGCTTATCCGTATTAGTATAATGTTTGAAAGCATTGACCCTAAATTGCAGTACCTATTCCGATCTATGATTATAATACAGTAACTTTTAATTATTCTATTGAATAATTTTAAATTTATATTGCGTCATTGTACGATTAAGAAGCGCAACTTATAAGTTTAGTGTTCAAGCTAATACTAAAATACGCCTCGCTAATCGTCCATCGCCTGCAACACAGCAAGCGACGGCTTTTACTGTACGTTAGGTATTCTGTCTGTAGAGATAACGCAGGGTTTGACGCAGCTAATTCTAGTTTCGAGCGAGCGGGCACAAAAACTGAGGCCGAGATAGAAAATGGGCGATGTCGGTTATCGCGGGACGGGAATGAGAGCCCTCTGCGATTTAATCTGCTCAAAGCTCCGCCGTGCTATGGTAGCCTGGTATTTTTTTCTCAGAATTTACAGTTCGCTCGTAGTTTCGTTAGGTTCTATTTTTTAATTGTGCTAATTGGTACATTTAAAAGGCTTTAATTAGGCGCACAGGAAGACGGTTCGTGTGTACAGTATCTATAATTGTTTTTTTCTTATTGTAGATATTGCTTTTAAATTATATTGTTGCACGGCGTTTAAATTGGTCCAGGTGTTAAATGCATGTTGTAGTCGAACTGTTTATTTTTGATTAATATTGTGATTGTACATGGTTTCGAACTTAATAATAAAAATGATGAATTTTTTTAATGATTTCGAAGGCAAAATAATCCCACACTTAAATGTGAAAATGCAACCATTAGTTTGTGTTACTGTTATAAGGGTATCATAAAGACGATTGTATTGTAAGAAGTAATCAGCAGTAAACTCTTATTAACTAATAGAAATAATAATCAAAAGGAGTACATCCTTTAGCGATGGTCGATTAAACTGCTGTCAAAATTAGCCGTGCAGTTAACAAAAACATTTCAGTTCGTAATCACCCCATTTCTATTCCGAATAAATAGAAATGGGGATACATGAGTTCGTAGCTCGCAAACAATAAACCGACTCATTGAAAAGTATTCTGCAAATAGGGGTGCGAGTGGGCAATGCACCCTCGACAAAAAGTAGGCTTTTCGAAAATGAAACGTATTAGGACTGACCTGACGCAACGTGGACCGGTGTACCCCTCATCTGTGTTTACAGTATGCTCGCCTGGTACACAGACTATTTTTACTGACGCTTCATGCAATCCTAATACTTCATTTGATCCATTAAACATCAGACGGATGCGGTTTTATGTAACCCTAGTAATATTATAAAGTTTATAATTTAGATTAAATATTTAAATAACTATGTACACATAATCGTTTTATTTCTATTTTGGAAGTTTTCGAAAAATAAACACCTATAGCAACATTTTTTTGTGAAATTATATGCGCTATGTACGTTTATCTCATTCGTACATCTTCATAACGATTAGAGTAAAAGAGATAAAAGCAAGTTGTCAATCGGACTTATAAATTACGTATCAGAAAAGGAGTTTGTGTTACTTTATCAATAGATTCTTCGAGTTAAAATATGGTTTAATTTACATGCTTTTTGAATTTCATCGTTTTAAACTCTGCATATGGTTTTTAGGTCTTAGTTAGTATGTAAGTTCTTTTCTATCAATAAAATCTAGGGTAATTTTTATGATACAGATCGCTAATCCATCGTGCCCGTAAGTTATCTACGTAGCCCATGGAGACTTATGATGATAGGAGTTGATGATCGAAAAATCTCGCTTTATTACAGGGGTACAGGGGTATAATCATTATCTTAAAATATCATTGGACGTCCATTCCTGACACATAGTTGACGCAGAAGAGGAAATCGAAGAATTTCGACAAACAAAATCTTTTATTTCCGTAGAAATTTCATTCTTATACCTCTCCACGAAATGGGGTCAAAGAACTGAATTTCGAAAGCAACGAACGCAATTTGAAACCAAAGACATAAGTGCTGTGTTCTCGCAAATTCAAGATGGCCGCAAAAAGAAAAGCTGGTGCCCTGCTCCAACACGTCTTGCCCAAGGTAACTTTTTCATTTTTATTTATGTATCAGCTAGAACGTCAAGTTATCCCGTTCTTATGTCATCGACCACTTGCCAATTGCACTTGGACCCTTACCAAGTCTACACGTTAATGAATGAGGGATCGAGTTAGATCGGTCGAGATAAATCCAAGGTTGAGAATCCGCGATGCCACTTTAATACGGTCAGGTTCCCGTCTTAAGCTATAAAGCGCACTAAAAATGGTATAATTAGAGGAGTTTATAATGACACTCGTGGTGCTAGCCGACTAAATTGCGAAGGCTCTTGGCGACCTTAACATGGCAATAAGGAGGTACCGATCGGATGCGGTCGCGTAATAGTCGTTGCCGCATCGAAATTGGCGCCAAAGTCAGTTTTCCCGCCGCGAGCGGTTCGCCTTGCAAAATGGCGGAGTCTCGAATGACACGCGGCTTCATTGGAAAAATAACATGGACAAGACTGTTTATTTGCATAATTATTTTATTACTTAGCCTCTGGTTTCTTGAACTAGAACGATTCTATACTTTGTATTTTGATTTTACGAATAGATGTAGAAGGAGATTTTAAAATGCAACAAACAACGCGTGATGGGAAATTTAAATGGTGTTTTTTTAATGTATGACACTAAACAGTTTTTTTATTAGTTAATAAGTTAAGCCAACCCTCTTTATTTTTAGGTTATGGCGTTGCCACGCTCACCCAAAAACTACTATGATTTTAAAGTCATATTTGCTATTAATAAACATTTTTATTAGAAAAACATGAACATAAAAAAACATATTTGTTATTATTTAATGTTATTGAGCGACATGATGGTCGCCGTCGCCCATGTACATCGGTAATCACCGACGCGTTGCCGGCCAAGAAAGAAGGAAGGGCAAGAAATTAAGAAAGAAGAAAAAACGCTCATCAAATTCTGCCACTGCACTCACTAATTAATTGGATGAGCTCGCAGCATAACTCGGTTGATTACTAAGGATTGTCAAGCAGTAGATCAGAACGCAATTTACAAAATCATAAATCGATTTATCTAATTGCCTAAATGCCCAATTCATCACTAAACTTATCGATTTATTCCATGTAAATACCATGTCCTGAAGTAAAACACTAAAATAACGATTTTAAATCGATACTATCGAACATTTTATCGAACGACTTGTCGAAATAACTCAATGGTATCCGATTCGTTTATTCCTGGTATCTTTTACGAGTATTGTCAACAACGATATTGTATTAAAAAGTGCATAGCAACAGATACTCATATAACTGGCCGGTCAGCGCATCTACATGACTCGGACACGCGATGACCAATGAGGCGCCGGGCGACCTTGCTTGCTAGTGTCTGCCAGTGTATCTAAACCTAGTTAGGTGTCCTACGGCTCAGCTGACCACTTCTGTTGAGATAAATTTAGGACATATAAATTAATTACTTATGCTTATTAGGTGTTTTAATTGAATGTTTTTTAAGAATGATTACAACACATTAAAAGTATGACGCACGGCCATTATCCATCCTTTTGACGTAAAAATTCCTACGTTACTTTGGAACTTTGTTTTTTAAAACGCAGTATGTGACGTTTTATCAGTAGGTAGGTAAGGTACGCCCCGGTACATGCCGTCAAAGCAAGGAAATAAGTGTTTTTCTATTTAAATTTAAATTATGATTAAAATTTATATGAATCATTTCATCATCATCATCATCACAACCCACAACTGTCCCACTGCTGGGCA
This sequence comes from Ochlodes sylvanus, assembly GCA_905404295.2. Taxonomy (NCBI): domain Eukaryota; kingdom Metazoa; phylum Arthropoda; class Insecta; order Lepidoptera; family Hesperiidae; genus Ochlodes; species Ochlodes sylvanus. The sequence continues at coordinate 5,803,710 of FR990149.1, forward strand.
CGGGTCTCCTCTCACAATGTGAGGGGTATAGGCCATAGTCCATCACGGCTGGCCAAGTGCGGATTGGTATGAATCATTTACTTATTTATATTCGATTCTGATGATACTCGTAATGACATGCAAGTGACATTATTATGAGAGTAAATAATATCCTTTATTGACAATATACAAGCGGTGAACTACTAATCAAGGGGTCATCCATCGAACTGCCTACTGCACAAGTGCACACTATCGGATTATTATAATTATATACTCACAATAGATAAAAATGGGCGAGCCAAAGGCGTTTTAGAATATACGATTAGTTAATGCGTTTGCTTCAGACAAAGAAGTATCGTACCAATAGAACTTTAAAATTTGCTTCTAGGTTGCCTTACTGGGGCAACGAAACAGCGGCAATTTTCAAATCCACATGAGCACAGACGTGAGTAATTGCTAGTTTATATTACCAAGTACAATTTAACCTTGAAAACAGGACTATCCGGGCAACGCAACCGCTTAGTCACCCTACCCGCAGCTTATATCAGTTATAGTACGGGCTTCTTGTACGTATGTAATCTTGGTACCTACATACGCTGGTACTAAGTCCTCACACATGCGTACTGTATATACACTAGAGTATGTGTGTGGTATCGATCAGTTGGTAGATAAGGTTTTGTAGTAACCTTCGTTAAGTTCGTAAAGAGACTATCACGTGTAATGCAGGTGTCATCCATCATAACACCACGATGAAGAGTGAAGGTACATTGATTGGAGTAGTAGATTCTATTTTTGAAACTGTCGTTGTCTGGAATGAATGATCACTGGAATGAATGAATGGATGACGAATGTGGGGGGTTAGAAATTTTACGATAATTGTTTACCATGTCCGATCGCCGTTCGAAGGACCTTGGGTTCGATTTCCAGCGAGGCGGAAATGGGAATGATGAGTATACATCTGTCAAAAAGGTGATTAGTTTGGTCTGCAGCGATGCATCTGTGACTGTTTTTTTTTCAAAATTGTATTCGTTCGTATATATCCATATTATCTGTCTTATTAAACGGTGAACACACTCAAACCCCCGCACTAGGATTAAATTAGGATTATTTATAGGACACCCACGACCCGAGAACAAACATTTATCTGTCACATAAATGTCTGCCCCGGCCGGGGATCGAACCCGGGACCCCTCGCTTCGCAGGCACGGCTACCAACTAAGCTACGGGATCGTGAAAAGTCTCTTTGTTTTGAATCGTAACTGTATAAGTGGTGCTTAATATTTGAAATTGAAATATAATGGGATTCCTATTGTAATGTTTTTGGGGTTGATGTTAAATATAATTTGATTCGATTGTAATGTAATTGCGTATTGTAATTATTCTTATTTATAATTAGTATTATTCGCATTCATATGTATGTAAATTAAAATATGAAGGATAATTGAAAACATTCGAATTATCCAGTGCGTTCTTTGTATTGCAGTACGTACATAATTTGTTTTGTGGTATTAATTACTACCTTCATCGTAATCATTCATTTTTAGGGTTCCGTACTCGATGATAAACGGAACCCTGCTAATATACCTCAGCTATCTGTCTGTCTGTCCTAAGGCCGTATCTCTTGAACGGTAATAGGTAAACATCTGAAACTTTCACAGAATGTGTGTTACTGTGTGTTAGTCTTTCCTCATAATATTTTCTTATAGAAACATTTTTAGTTACGCCTCGTACTCGCCTCGTAGTTACACTTTTTAGTTCTACTATTCGTAAGCAAAACGAATCATTTATCGAATATGTATAGGAACTAGGCACAAAGGTAGAGATACACATTCTTATTTTAAGCACAAAAGCATGCTTTTAGTGAGCATGTGTATACGTGCTTTGCTCTAAATGAGCATGCTTATTTTGAGCATGTTCAAAAATTTACATGCGTTTATCGAGCATGCTACATGCGGCGCGGGAAGGGGCAAGAAACAGTTAGATATATAGTTAGATAGATAGATATATACCTTTTTATTTGTAATATAAAGTACATTAAGTCTTAACATAACTAACAGAGGTAAAACATTAATTACTTTATGTACAATATAAATAATTATTACATAAAATAGAGTGGAAGAGGGTGTGCTTTGACCATGTCTCCGTAAAAATTTCCGAGTCGTATTGTCTAGGACCATGCTTACTGCGAGCGAATGTATACAGCTACAGAGCTTGCTCATTTTAAGCATGCTGAAAAAGCTTGCTCTCTAAAAGCCTTAAAGGTACAGATACACATGCTTTTAAAAAGCATGCTTAAAATGGGCATGCTCTTTAGCTGTATTGTATACGAGCTTGCTTATTTCGAGCAAAGCACGGACACCTGCTTGTAATGAGCAAGTGCTCACTAAAAGCATGCTTTCGTGCTTGAAATAAGCATGTGTAAGTGTCGTTGGAACACTTAAACAATAGTTAAGACAAAATTGAATTCGCATTCGCAACTCCATTATTCATGACGTGCGCCCGCGCATGCATTCTTGTTAGCTCGCTGCGTTTTGCATTCCGCGCCGTATATCCGTTCTATACGATTTTTATATAGGATTCGAACGAAACTCTTATCAAATATCTCTCTCATGACAGCAGATAACGATTGCGGAATGGTCAGTATTTTTTATTTTGAGTTTGAATAAATAAATAACGCTGCAGACTTATAGCCTCACACTAGGAATTACTGTGTGGGCCATTGACAACATATTGTAAAGACAAGGATACACCCATGAGAAAAAGGATATTTAATTTTATCATTCAAATTTTCGCCTCGCTGGGAATCGAACCCAGGACTCTTCGAACGGCTCTTCTCTTCGGTTACCATTCTAAGGATCGTCCATTGATACATTCGACCATCGCTGAGTTAAAACTAAATATCTGTTTTTAGTTTCATTAATAATTTACAATTGATTGATTGAAATAATTTACAAGCATTATTTTACTTACTACCACCATCTAGATTTGTTGTCCAAATCACTGCGTAACATTCATACTAATCTACTCTATCTGCCTGTCTCTCTGTCTGCTACCTTTTCACACTTTATAAGCTGAAACGATTTACGAGTACATCAAATTTTGTATGGAGATACATAGCTTGAGATTTAGACAATGGAATGGTCATAGGACTGTTTTATCTCGGAAATACGTCTCTTTGGGTTCATTTTGACGGTATTTTTTCATTTTCTGATTCCAAAGAGAGCAAAGCCGCGGGCAAAAACCAGTTATTTATTAAGATAATAATTTTCCACCAGCATGTACCGTACAATTAATAAATAATTCAGATTCATTCTAAACGCGACCTTAATGTAAGGTTACAAGGTGGCTTTGAACATGATACCTTTCTCTATTGGCACCTAAAGAAATTCGAATTTAAAAACATCGCCAATGTACAATCGGGCACAAAACCTATGTAGATGTATGATTCGGTGTCCGTAATGAATGAGGTCGTTTCTCTATTAGAATCTAAATTTGAAATTCGAATTTAAAAACATCGCCAATGTACAATCGGGCACAAAATCGAGATGTATCATTCGTTGTCCATGATGAGTCAGGTTTGATCGAGTGTTGGTGCGGCCTAAATCCGACTGACCCACATTGCGTCATTGCAGCGGTCATGTACGAAGTCATCGTGTAACTCCGCTAGGCACTCCATACTTCGATCTTCATACCACGTGTACATATAGGGTATTTGCACCAGTCACGAGTAATTCAGATATTTGCTGTTTTTTTTTCATTTTAAAGATACAAAAAGGGAATGGTTGTGTGCAAAATGAGAAATGTTCGTTTTTTTATTTTGTGCCGATACATAATATATTGTTCGAGTTGAAACAAACGCGTATGTGCCTAGAATAACACATAATATTTCTATGCTCTAGGCTTCTCTAGGGTAGCTTAGTCAGGCGTGTAAAATCTCTACCACCGTGTACGAGTACCATCGGGATTAAACTGAATGGTAGAGAGCCAGCGACGACACAACAGGATAATTATGCCATGGCCTCTTCCGTTCATTGTTCAGCAGGATGCACCATGAGCAAGGGAGGTTGGTACAGCCTCGAGGTGATTGGAGCATCTTACACTATTCATATTTACACTATACTTTTGCACTGCCCATGCAATATAATTTGCCTATGCGATATTTTTAACTAACTAAAATAATGCGTAATAGGTAGTTAAGTTAGGAAAAATTGACAGATTTCAATGCATATATGAATCTACTTTATTGGAATAGAATGTATTTTTATTTCACGAGAAAACTGCAATACAATACAAATAAGGAAAAAAAAAGAACTTATAAAACTAACACAATATCAATTTGCTTGAAACAAAAGTAGGTAAGTACTATATTTACAAAAACTATTTATCATCCAAATCTATATCATCCAAAAATCCTAATTAGGACGTTGCAAAGCACTTGCCGTTTTGTCCGCTGTATCGTATCACTGAAATTGAGCAAAACAGCTGCCAATAACATAGAAAATAGAAGTGTAGATTTCGGTGCATGAACAAAGACACGATTTTGATTCTTACGTCGACCGGTCTTATCTATTAGCATAACCGCTCACAGTCCACGATAGCCTTGTAGCAGCATTGCCGCATTAAAGCAGCTAATTTCAGTACAAGTACTGAATTTTAAAAAGCGTTTTTTTATAAAAATAGAAGAAAAACTCGCTTTAAGGATCGGCGAAGGCAAACCGCTTTACAGAGAGCAGAAAATGCACAAATCTTCTTTTTGTAGTGAGCGAGAACTGGGTTATCTTTTATCTCGTAGTTGTTCAAACGTTAACTGTGAACTCGATTCTAACGAAAGGGCATGTTAACTTTAAGGATATGTGGGTCTATGCCTTATGTTAGGTTTGCATCCACCAGGGATCTCCTGTATCTGATTCTTCTTTTTATGCAGTTTGGGCATCCACTTATTATTACTATGGACGTAATGGAATTTGGAGGCCCAGAAATGCCACACGCGGGGCCTTTCGAGAAAAGGTAATTTGAGCGGGGACAATACCATGCCTCCAGATGTACGTAAACCTTAATCATGATTACATTTTTCTCATCTCTGCATCCAGCATATTAGGACAGGTATGTAGTGACGAATTGATGAAATAAATATTACGTAGACGTGGCGTAAGCTGCTCTATCCCACCCATATTATTCAAGGAACTATTATGTAAACTGCTTCGTCTTCCTTATTTACTTACTTTTGTTGTACGTTAATTTGTAAAGGAACTACTGGCCAAGCCAATTATTTATCGGAAGGTTTTCTGCCTGCAGCAAGCATTACTAGCGATTTAATGATAATTAAGATATTAACCGTCTCTAAAATAATATCTTGAAACTTTTAAATCTCGATAGTTTTTTTTCTTACATGAGATAAGTTAATGCTCGACAACTATCCCACCTGATGGTAAGTGGCGATGAAGTCGAGGATGTTGGTCGCGCTAACTTGTTAAAAGCCTATTCACTCTCCTCTTGAAGACTCCCACATTATACGCAGGTGGGAACACCGACGCAGGCAACCTATTCCAGTCCTTCGCAGTGCGGATGATGAATGATAGTATAGTATAGTATATAGTATAGTATAGTTGATGCCGATGTATCGCACCGAAAGCATCCATAGCTCCAAATGTCCAATAAGTAATGAAATCTTGAGGCCACTCGATGTGATGACAGAAGGACTCCAACAAAGCACTAATTCCATTCGTCCCCAATTTATATCTGTCACTTTTGGTGGCCCGGTCGGCGTAAAAATATTGTTTTTACTTATCCCGGGGGTGTGGGGGCGCTGGGGGGGCGAGGGGCGTAATTACTTGACGGCAGACAAGCCCAGGGGGTCGGCATTACTAACGGGCTCGCGGCGAACCCCAGTTTTTGTATGACAGAGAATTTTTCTTAATCCAAGAAAGGCTGCGTAAGGGCTCCGGGTGGGTATTTATTTAAGAAAGATTTTATCTTTCGCCGCGGATGCTGTGGCGTTTTATGGTGTTGTGAGGAGTACGATGATACGTTTGTGTAATGGTTGTGATTAACATATGAACGGTCATATGATTTTTGTAATAGAGTTTGTGTTTCATAGGTCAAAAACATTTCTAAATATATCATCATCATCTTCGCAACCCAAGCTCCACTGCTGGACATGGGTCTCCTCTCCCAATGTGAGGGGTACAGGACTCTCAGGTGTGCAGATTTCCTCACGATATTTTCCTTCACCGAAGCAAGTAAATAATTGAGTTTTAATACGCACATAATTTTTGAAAAATAGAGGTCTAATCAACGTTCCGCTGATTCGAATTCTGTACGCACCTCTACGGGCTAACCATTTATCCAAAGAGCAATACCTACACGGTAATAAGCGGTATTAGATAAAGAATAGTATATAAAAATGCATACAACCATAATGTTCGTGTAGATAGATATACCTACCTTACCTTATAATGTAAACCTAGAATGAGCCTTTAACCCTAGTAACGATGAAAAAAAATATTTTTTATACCTGTCTTTTGAAAAGTATAATATGCCATAAAATTAATTACGAAGCTATTTATTTCTAGTCTTGACCCCGTTTAATATATTGAACGCGTATCAATGGATAGTTGAAGCATCCACCCTGACTGGCCCTTAAATATGCAAACGTAGGGAGACTCGTGTGTAACTCCTAAGAGCCTTGTTCCCCTAGTACGGAGCTTACAAACACTGGTATGTGTCTGGGTATCTCTGTCTCTCTCTTGTGTGTGTGTGTGTTTCGATATATAATTTAATCGAGCACTTATAAGGTCTCTTCGCAATTTAGTGTTCGTCATTTGTCTCAAAAACTATTTAGAAATGAAATGAAACAAATACGAAAATCGGAAATTTTCATCACCGTATTCATTGTAACCATCATAATATAGTTAATTTTTTTAATGGAATATAAGGTAGCAATCGAGCATGCAGCACCACCTTCCCCTGCGGCCCATGACAACTGTGACCGACTTAAAACAAACTCAAATGGGGACTAGGATAATAAAATTAGTCCGGTTAAGTTTTTTTTAAGCTTACGTGTTTACGTAAGGTTTTTCTTTTTAAAAATAACAAGATTCTTGCTATCGGTATACAAGAATGTCCGGTTAAGTTAGGTGAGATGGTCACCTATAAAAAGTACACCGTTCTACCCACCCTTATAACAATATTAAAATATAAAATACACTCTAAATGGGTATTACGAAACCCGTCAATGTTTCTGTAACGGCTTTGTTTTCATTAGAATGATACGTATTTTGTATTGTGCTCGTATTGTTCTGTAGCCGTCTCTGTCCAGAATGCGTGATAAATGCTGTAAACGGATGTTTGATTTACATATTTTAAAGGCGAATACGTGGAAGGACACCTGAACGTGTCGTGTGACGTAACGCTACTAGCTGGCCGGGTAGATGATGTTTTGTAATAATTTAAAATAAAATAAATATTATCTGTTCATTACACGTACATAAGCCGTAACCTTTCCAAAGCCGTAACAGACGCGTTGTCGGCCACGGAAGAGAGAAAGAGAAACTGAGAGTGAGTACTTCCAATGCGCACTTTGGAAGTGGGCGCAGGATTCGAACTAAGGTCCCAATTTCATCATCATCATCATCACAACCCATAACTGTCCCACTGCTGGGCACAGATCTCCTCTCACAGTGTGAGGGGTATAGGCCATAGTCCACCACGCTGGCCAAGTGCGGATTGGTGGACTTCACACACCTTTGAGAACATTATGGAGAACTCTCAGGTGTGCAGGTTTCCTCACGATGTTTTCCTTCACCGAAGCAAGTGATAATTAAATATTAATATACGCACATAATTTTTTTTGAAAATTAGTGGTGCATGCGAGGTTTGAACCCGGGCCCTTCGGTTCGGCAGTCCAACGTTCAACCACATGGCTATCACTGCTTAGGTCCCAATGTATAGTAGAACAATTCAAACTACTGCTTATAACTGGCCTTCCATCTATAAATCCGCAAATCCAACCTCTGGATGTTCACCGCTGTGCCGCGCCCGTCCATAAACTGACCAGTATAAACCAGTGAGCTCTGGGTTACCGGTTAGTAGTAAATCGCTTCATAGGACCAACAAATCAATAACCAAGTGGAAGTGAGCCCAGCGCCACACTCAGCAATGCTTCGTTCGCGCTCGCGGACTGCACAACCGGGGTGCCGACCGCAACCCCGTGCAACGTGAAGCTTTGTGAAACTCGCGACGCCCCTGACGCTTTTTGTGGTTCCACCCCCGGCGTAGCTGAGGACGCTTGCTGTTAGGTTAGGAGGTATTTCTCATGGAGGTAGTTTCCATTGTTGTTTTATTAATTTTTTATATATGCACTAGCTTTCCCCGCGGCTTCGCCTGCCAATTTCCAAAAATCCTTTCTTAGTGATCACTTGCGTCACTCGAGGAACCTATATACAAAGTTTCAAGTGAATCCATTGAAGAAATAATAAGTTTCAGTTTATCCCCTTTTATCCCGTTAGGGGAGGAATTTTCAAAAATCCTCTCTCAGTGCTCCCCTACACTCCCTAACAAAATTATATTTTTTGAACTACAAAAATGTACTAAAACTAAATTTGTTACTGTCGATGACTGTGCAACCCTGAAATTTTACTTTCCACTTTCCATTCGATTTCAAAAAATCTTTCATTATGCATCTTTAGAATTGGGCTATAGCCGCCCCGCATTTGAAAATTGTCAAATGTCATAGGGGGCGCAGGTTGAGTTAACTTTGAGAACCTGCGGACTGAAGTATTTTCAGATCGGTACACATGAGTTGGTTGTGCCTCACTGAACACGAGGTTACAGCGACACTGAAATTTGCGAGCGTCAATGCTGTCGATGAAACTTTTATTTTTAGTTATCTTAAGTAGGTATAATATTTTATTGTTACAACAAATTATCTTAAAAAAATGGGACCACATGAAAAGCACCAGCTATCGATTATAAAAATAATCATTAAAATTGGTTCACCCAATAAAAAGTCTCCATTTTTTCCTTAGGCTAGCCTTTAGCTAGCCATAGGTTTGCCTATACAGTTAAACTTATCAGATAAACTTGGGCTACTTAGTGGACTTACATACATACATGCACAGTTGTACAACATTCACGCTCAAGTTAACCGCAACAGTTCAACTGTGACTGACGACTGTGACCTCATAGCCTAGTTGGTAGTGACCCTTCCTGCGAAGCGAGGGCTCCCGGGTTCGATTCCCGGCCTGGGCAGATGTTTGTAAAAGATAAATGTTTGTTCTCGGGTCGTGGTTGTTAGTGTTGTCCATGCCACCCGAGACAGGGAATCCCAGTGCGGGGGTATGAGTGTGTTAACGTTTATTTATTTATTATTATCTGTAGAAGTGTGCAGGTAAACTTGTCAGGTATACCTTACCCTAGCGTGTAGGGTTAGCTTAACGCGCCGAGAGTATGACATAAAAAATCCAATTTTTTAAATAACGCTACACACTCATAGCTTCACACTGACATTCTCTGTGTCATCTGTGCAATGAACAAGAAACAAAGACAAGACAGCACCCAGATCGAAAACAGGACAAACTCATCATTCTAATTTCCGCCTCGCTAGGAATCGAACCCAGGACCCTTGAAACGGCGATCAGGTATGGCAACCATTGCGCCATACGTCGTCATTAAATTCGCAACGCGGCACAGCTGGTGTGTGCGCGTAGCATATCGCAGCCTCGAACATCATCCAACAGAGAGCGCACGAATTTCACAAAGCTGAAATCGGAACGCGGGCGGTTGCCGCGGCGCGCGGCGGCGCTCAGACCGACTTCACTGACGTAATCCGTTGATGTGACGGGGGTTTTGACGCTGGGTTTTACCCTTACCGATCTGTTTAAACCTTTTTTATGGTATTAAGGTAGCAAGCGACCATGCAACACCTTTCCGCCGCCGCCCATGGCAACTGTGACCGACACAGAACAAGACTCAAATGGGGACTGGGATAGTTAGTACCTACAGTTAGCAGACGCAACATGAAATTAGGCACAGTTGTAGTTTAGATGGACAAATGCAGAAAGCTAATATTTTTATAAAATAATGTAATAGAAATAGCTAAACCTAATAAACCTCTGATAGACCTACATATACCCTGAAGCGAAGCGAGGGTAGGTTTACTAGTAAAAAATAAACAGATATTAATATAATGCCTGTGACATTTTCATAGTCTATAGCATTTTAAACACACGAAATTTAAAAATGCGTGCATTCGAACCTAGACCACCAAATGCGGTTCCGGTTAAAACCACGCGCTCTTCTGCGCTAGAGGGTGTTCCGGATTACATTATAAACAAAGTTGTGAGGACCCTGAGGGCGCCTGAACTAACCACCCTTCGTAAGACGTACCCCTCATCTAGTGGGGAATCAATACTCCGGCCTATAGGCATATTGCGTCTGCGATATAAAGTGATTTACGAATGATGATAATAGTTAGTAGAGCCTATAGAGTTTATCCGGGGTAGTACTACCGCTCGCCACGCTACCTAGTACCATTTCTACCGTGTGCAGAAATTATGTTCCAGTTAGAAAGGTGTGGATCTAGTTACACTTTTAGAGGCGACCATCTTCGTCCTCAAGAGTAGCTTCGGCGGGCGAATTAGAACGAGACTCTTACTAACGATAACTAACTGGAATATTACTAAAAACTAACAGAACATCGAGTTGTCGGGTTGGAGTCTCCAACACTGTTTAGGCTATCCGCCACGCTAGTAACGTGGCTGGCAGTTCCGTTCATCGGTTGAGAAATTAAATGGAGTTATCCTCAAGAGCCCGTCAACCAAATATAATGTAAGGTAATAAGGCTGCTTTTTGAATGGACCCCTGAAACAGGTACAATAATTTACAAATTAAAAATTTGGTCCCCGATGAATTGCCACTTAGCTAAAGCTTCGTACACACGCAGGCCTCCAGTAGCGGCTCCAGCCACGAACACAGATTCCACCATTCTCGGAAACATGAGATTAAGGTTAATTTCATACCGATAGCACAGAACAGAACGCCGTAAATCAATTCCAGTGACAATATAAACTCGACTTTATATGATGGCGTTAGAGTTGGTTTTCCCGGTGGCTGTTAATTCTGTGCTCGTGAGATTGAGTTAGGCAGCTTTGCGGAACTGGCGACGCCATACTCCGCCATAGTCGCGGTGCTACGAAATTCGGAGGCGCTCTACGCTTGTAAAGGAGACTACACATAGGCTAAGTGAAGGTGTTGCCGGCTACGCGACCCGATAATAACATACTACTAATAATAAGGGTTATACATAGTGTATCTAGACTTACATCTTTAATATTATTATTTAATATTATTATTAATTTAATATTATTAGAAGCTTGTTAGCCAGATATTTCTTTCTTTCCACTACCTTCATATACTTCATATTCTTATATATTTACTATCATATCATATATTTACTATAGGCGACGATGACCATTTACCATAAAGTTGCTTGTGTTCTTTGTCGGCTATTTACGTAAAGATCGTTAAGCACAATGTGCACGGCATCTTATTAACGCGCCTTAGTTCCTGCTGCCTCCTTCGCGTTCTGCGAGCTTAGTACTTACGCGGCGGTTTCCGCACCAAGCGCCCCCTACTCAATTATTTATTTATAATTATCAATTCGCGTAACGACTTCATTATTTCTACGTATAGTGAATTTGAGGTGTATAAGGATTTCTGTTTTAAATCTGAACGTCTTATTTTCTTCCAATTTTGAAAATATTCGATCATTTTTTTAAATATTCCAACGACTACAAAGAAGAGTTACCACGTGGTCGAAATTCGAATTCAAATTCATTAATTTAAATACTTCTTAATTTAAATATCGTTGCTCGAGGGACTTTTGGTGATGATTATTCGAGCGAGATACCTATGAAAGTACCATAACAAAAATCAACTTTAAAAACATGAAAATAATTACTTTTGAAGCGAATAATTAAAATTAACGTAACATGGAACAAATGAATACCAACTAGTGTCCTAAAGGAGGTTCATTTCGGTCGCCTGACTATGTATTTATTTACATAAGGTTAAGTTAGGTTAGGTTAAGTTATGCTTCGACGGTGACGTTGACCATTAGATAACTAATCTCATCGTCATATAACGTAATATCTATAACTTCCACCCAGTAATTGTTGTTACAGAAATAGTAAAATGACAACGCGCGCATTTGACAATGTTGCAATATCTGTAAAATGCCACAATTGTGTCAGTGTTCACGCTGGCTCAGCAACATGGCCGACCTAGTTCCGCGGCCGACACAAGCGCGGATTTTTAAACATATCTCCGGCATCACCGTTTGACATTTTAATTTTATTTTTAAACAGAAATCAAAACATTGAAAATAATAATCGCCAACACTCGTACCCTGCACTAGGATTCCCCGTGTCGCAGGTTCCATTGACAACACAAATAGGACATTATTAACACTCGCACCGACCACACAGCCAATAGACACCTAATGTTTGATTTACCGTACTGAATGTATTCTGGCAACTAGCTGAGGTGAGACGAAGCGGGGTGACTGGCTAATTCAACGCTGTGATTGGCTAATTCAAGGGCACACGAAGCGTTGGAAAGAAATAGATTGATTTAAGCAACGGGAGAGAATGAGACGGCACGAATTCATATCACTACTATAAGCCAGATGTGTTGACAGAATCCATTCACCTGTTATTAGGAGTCTATTGGCTGTGTGGTCGGTGCACCCACGATATCCATTTATAAGACGTCATCACGTTAAAAAGCTATGATTCTGTTGCTTGGGTCAGCCGCCAAACAGCTATTAGTGTTCCAGCTGGGGACTTGACACCCATTGCTTTCTATCGTATGTCTCTTTTCTTCTTTGTTCGACCACGCATTATGTGTTTGGTATTAAAGATGTGCGTGGGTGACGCTGACGATGACCACTTCCAGTAGATGGAACGTCCGTTTGTTTGTCGGCTGTTCACTTAAGGCGACACTTAGAACATGAGATATTAAGAATACGAATCTAAATAATATATGTATGTATAAAACTCTTGCGTTACCGAGTGACTGACAGACAGCGCTCAGCCAACACTACTGAACGCAAGAAGCTGCAATTTGGCATGTATGCTTCTTGGGGAGTATAGGGGAGCACTAAGAGAGGATTTTTGGAAATTCCCCCCTAAGGGGATAAACTGAAACTTGTGTATAGGTTCCTCAAGCGACGCAAGTGTGCAAGAAAGGATTTTGGAAATTGACGGGCTAAGCCACGGGGGAAATCAAATCTATTCTAAGTAGGTATATAAAACCTATATTTAGGTCACTTAGTCATCATGAAATATCGAAAACCGCTCGACGTATAATGACAGGGAGGTAGTTTTTAGTTAGTAGACATCCGCTAAGAACGGATTTGGTCATATCCCACCCCTAAGGAGGTAATATTATAAAAATTGGTCTTTGAATTGAATTGAATTTGAATTTACGAAAAACGTCGAAAGACCTGTTTCAGCGTTTTTCCTAAATCAACTACTAAGGTGGTAAAATGACAACTCCTCCTCCAATCCGCGCTGGAGCAGCGTGGTGGTATGCTCTAGGCCTTCTCATGAGGGTGAAGAATGAAGCCAAATAAATGAACAATAAACGCTAAGCGGATCCCAAAGTACAGACGATATGCATGCATTTGAATACATAAAGAAAATTGGAGTAAGCAAAAAGAAGTGCCAAGATCAGCTGATTTGAGCCAGAGAACTGGGTCAGACATAATAGCACTGCTGAGCAGCCAGTCCGCATGAATACCAGAATTATAAAGTTTCGCCACTATGGGAAGTTGGCTGATTTGAACCGGGCCGAACGCTCGGCCTAAAAATTTTGGTTCCCAACCTTTTGAACTTCACTCACTGACACTACTAGGAAAATGGGTCGGGCTTAAATAGGAGTTTGGAATGTAAATTCAATTTAGAGGCTTAGGGTTGTAAATATTGTGCTTCTACTGTTACTTTCTGTTTACCTGGTAATAACATAGGTTTTTAAGTGTGAAGTCTGCCAATCCGCACTTGGCCAGCGTGGTGGACTATAGCTTACCCTCACATGGTGAGGGGAGACCCGTGCCCAGCAATGGGACAGTTATGGGTTGCGATGATGATGATGAAGGTTTTGGCCGTCTTGGGGTGGCCTGGAAGTCTAATCCCATGCTAAGGTGTCATAAGAGCCGACAGAAGTCGCGAGTCACAAGTTTATTCTACCATAAAATTAAATGGATATTTCTTCAAGTCGTATTTAATTTTGTGTCTTTATATCGGGTGTACTTAATTGGTTATTTTCATGCCGTGTATAGCAATCGTCTTAGTAATTATCATATTTTTAATAAGTAGTAGAGCCTAGAGTTCGCCCGGGGTAGTACTACCGCCCGCCACGGTACTTAGTATCATTTCTACCGTGTAGTAACTGTTTTAACAGCAATTGTGTTCCGGATAGAAAGGTGTTTAAGACGCGACCATCTCAGACCTCAATTTGTGACCGATTGACGAGACTCATACTAACAATTACTAACTGGACTATTACTAACAAAAACTAACAGGACTAACTATCCCTAACAGTCCCTGTCCCAGTCCTCGTACTTACTAACGTTCTATTCTAACCAACTAACGTTCTAACACCGTCACCTAACCGGACTAACCATCCTAGTCCCCATTTAAATCTTGTTCTGTGTCGGTCACAGTTGTCATCGACGGATGGTGCAGCATGCGTTTGCCATCTTAATTCCATAAATAAATATTATCAAATATAACTGATTGAATCTCAGCTTCTATTCTCAGCTTGATTATTGTATTTCAGTAGGTATGCGGTTTGTATCAAATACTTACATGTAATTTGAACGTAACATTCCATAATACAGGAATCACAAAAAGTGGTATACCTACCTATCCTAGTGGTACATTATACAGGTTGAACAAAACCTGACGCTTTGAAATAACGAAATAAAAAATACTAGATGTTCAGCGTCTATTCAAATAGTCTATTTGTGACTTAAGAAATGGGCATAAGTCTCATATTCGAGTGCACGTCAAGTTGCAATATAAGATACTTACGTAGAAAATAGACCTTCATTCCTGTGTTTGTGATCAATTTAAACGCTAGAGGGCTCTGGATATTCCTTTGCCAAGTCCGTGAACAAGGGGAAAATATAGCGAGCATGATTTATTTTTGTTTAATGCTGTGTAATTGTCATCGCGCACCGATGATGGCCGCGTCCGGCCCGGTAAATCAATGCCGCTATGTACACAAGTCATCGCTTATGTATCCATGTACTCCTAGTACATAACAGCGTTTGTGCGGGTATACGCGTGTACGTAGATAATCTCGTCATAGCTCGCACCCGTTATGGTATTACTGTGTGTGGGCGGGGGGCCCGGGGGGCTAGGGGGTAGACCCCGCGAGCCCCGCGGGGTGGCGCTGTCCGCTTTAAAAATACTGGGGCGCAGCGAAACTACCGAGCTAGCAGAATGCTAAAGGAAGCCGTTTATTTTGAAAGACCGCGAAGACTCCATCATCCCGCCTCTGCGCTCCTGGTAGCGACGGGCAAAAAGTTCTGAAATGGCGAATAAAAAAGTGGAAATTTTTAGCCGGCGAAAAACCTTTTTTGCTTACCCCATTTAAAAATGCAATCATGTGCTGAGAAATAAAACCAATTTATTGTCTGGCAACATTTTTGGCAACGCATACTAAGAAAAACGTATTTTTTTCTTTGGTTTTTACGTAACTACTTAGTATTATTGATGACTGACGCATAAAAAGTGCATAAGCATGTGCCATTATTTTTTGCTACATGCATTGCAATACAATGTAAAAAGTGCAAACGCATAATTAATTCGACATTTCTACATTTGCGAGTATTGACCTCTTTGTGAGGTAAACACATTCGAGTGATCGCTTCAAAAATGAGTGTAACGTAAATACAAACAAATTAGTCAGTACAAACTTTAATAGTATTAAGCATAATAATTATAATGTATAGCTTATTCTGCAGTGTCCTCATCCGAAAATATGCTAGGTATGCTTCGATAGCTTATAATCTGTTGTAAGCCATTTTTATTTACATACCTACATTTTATAACAACATATAATTAAGAATATGCGGGGAAACTAGTACCGCACTTCAAGCTGTGTGATATCTACAATTTAAGTGTAACTAAAATGTAATAGTCATAAATGAAAATTTTCTTTCTTCTACTTAATTGGCGCCATTTTCGGATTACAATTGTTTTTCAATTGTAGGTTGGGTCTTGACGAAACAAAGGAAAAAGAGCAAATTTAGTTCTCCGGAGCACCGCATGGTGGCGTTGTGAGGTTATTGTTATAAAACTGTCAATTAGTAAAGTACAGCTTATGTATATGTAGTATTTGAAAAAAGGCGATATGAAACCCATCAGTGTTTTTGTACAAGCTTCTAATAGATAGGGGGTTAAAACTCCAGTTCACTAATGTTAATTGAAAGTGCGCATTGGAAAATGACGTACCTACACCTTAAATTTTTATTTGAAAAAAGTAACTTGTTTATATTTTTACTAGTACCTAAACCCGCCCTCGCTTCGCTTCGGGAAACCTATCCCTTAGTACCCAAGTCCAAAATTGTTTGCGAAAAACTTTAATATATTATACATAATTATAAACTTTCCTCTTGAATCATTATATCTATTAAAAAAACCGCATCAAAATCCGTTGCGTACTTTTAAAGATCTAAGCATACATAGGGACAGAGAAAGCGACTTTGTTTTATACTATGTAGTGATATTCCGTACTATGTCATCGTAAACTGAAGTACGTAGGTCATACCTTTTTGCTGAACAAGATATAAACAAATCACCAAAGATTTGATTGCATCTTTTACAATTTATTTTAGTGTAAGCTTCAAATTTTATATTCCTTATAAGTTTGGCTAACCTAAATCTATACAATGCAGCGCCATCTTTTGGGAAAATACAGAAGTAATTCGCATTTATCACCAAATTTTTTTTAAAGAATAATAATAATGAATACACTTGAGTCCCAAGTAAGTGCATAACAGCTTGCTTGCAAACGAAACATATTTTCCCAGATATTTTTTTAATCCTTTTTGTTTCAACTGCTCTGGGGTAAGGGCCTGGATCTGTCATACAGGCTGTCCTAGTACAGTCTCCAGCCTCTCACAAAAACTTACGATAAATTATGGATAATTTTATTTAAAAAGTAAACTTTATAACATATTTTTGTGAAGAGGAAAATAAAGAACTATTATTATTATATATAGTTATGGTATAGCTATAATAGCAGAATGGTAGTAGTGTTGGCGGCAAGCTGGCGTGTCTCAAAAAGTCAGTCGATTCTTTGTAACAATAACTTTTTAACTAACGCCGCTCTGTACTTACATTGCTCGCCGAGACACTCTTTATAAGTTGATGAGTGTATTCGACTCATAAATGCTCCATCAAAAAAGAAATATTTGAAATTTTGAAATAAACCAGTACGTCTACGATTACAATTACATTACACACCATTACCGGGCCTCCAGATGTATTTGTAATCTGTGAACATTAAGACAATTTTGTCTCTACCTGTGTCGCAGTGTGTGTGGACTTTTAACACACATAAATCATCACAAATTCACAATTCTATGACCCAAAAACAAACATTTAGGTATCAGATACCTAAATGTTTGTTTTGAAAATGAAATGCGTGCAATGAAAAATGATGTGATAGAACATCATTTTTCATTTATCGTCTGACTGTCAAAGATTTATCAGTCTGCCCGGGTCGGGACTCGAAACGGGTCGCTCGCTTCGCAGGCATGGTCCATATCAACAGCTTCTGTTAAGAGTACAGTGGATGACATCCTCAGCTGCATAATTCTAAAATTATCCAAATTTCGTCCTTATATTCAATAAATACTTGAACATATGTACATACATTGTATCGTTGATACGTCAGTCAGTGACATAGGTTAAAGTATAATTATAATACTAACATTACTAACGTAGGTAATAATTTCTGCATTAATTCTAACCAACATAAGATCATCAAAACTTTTTCGTAGTTTTGTAAGGATTAAACAGATGGCGCTTTGGCCAATTGAACCTCTGCTAGTCTTCACAACATACTTATAAGAAAAATTTAAATGTATTACATTATGTACATACGTGTTACATTAACTAATACGTAAATAATAGGTACACTTAAATTTTTCTTACTTGACTTTCCTTCTGGTTAAACGGTAATCCAACATGTAATTTATTCATGTTGGTATCACTGATAAATAAAAAAAACGTTTTTTTTTTATTCTCGGTATTAATTCGATTCTAGATTTTTTTAGATACTATGCATGTGACCACTTACCATCAGATGACAGTCAACTTTTTTAAACAGCCCGGGCAATAAAATGAAAACAACATCTACATACACGAGCGTGCGCCTATCAGAAATCAAATCCGGGACCTATCGCTCGGTAGCCATGGCAGGACGGCAGGACCCGCTCAAGGCACGTCCAGCGAAGCTTGACGGCTACTCTAATTATATCCTGAGTTCATATCTATACATACAATGAAACTGTAAGTCATTGATGTTTGCACATGATACTTGAGAAAGATCTCAAGATATTTGAGAAATTCCATAATGATTATGAGTTTGTCTTGCTTTTTAACGCTTTCACCAGTATTGATGCGGTTTTCACTCATTGTATTAGCTATACGTAAATTAGTTAGTTATACATCATAAAAAATAAAAAATAAACTGCGAAGGATAAGAATAGGAAGGGAAGGATAGTAAGAATAGCTTGCCTACGTCGGTGTTTTGCCTGTGTATGATGTCTTCAAGAGTCCAAGGGTCTTCAAGAGAAGAGTGAATACGCTCTTATAAGTCGGTGCGTTCAACACCTTGGACATCATCGCCACTTACCATCAGGTGGGATTGTAGGCAAGCATTAACTTATTTAATATAAAAAAAATAAGCACATTATGCATCTACTCACTCTTGTACTGCACAGTGATTCTACAATTTGTTAATATACCCTGTCCGGCGCTCTACGTCACAGCATGTCGCCGACGCCGACGGGATCCCATTGGGTTATCCCGCTACTAAAAATCGTTCAACGCGCCTTAAGAAGTTTTTACTTCAAAAACCCTACGCAAGGCAAGGACGGGTTACTAGTTAACCGTTCTGCAGGTCAGATTACAACGAACGTGCCTCGATCGGACTGTCAATCTTACTAGCAAAGACAATATAAGGATGGGGCGTGCTTTACGAATTATCGATGGATTCCCGCGCCCAGCATGGCCGACCGTTGGGTGTTCCATGTTAAAATTAAATGTATTTTGTTCGTATTTTCATAATTGGGCGAAAGGGGGCGGTTGAGCCGCGGGCGTCATCGGCTGGCGCGGGTATTTAATGATTATACGGTGACTGCCACCTGATTGCTGCTCGGCGCGGATACCTGATATCGATAAAAGTAATTGACGCTTTTGATAACGATAACTTTATCGCAACCCGTCACTGCTAGGTTTGGTTTGGGTGACGGTGTGTAGGGTAGGTCATTGTCCACCCTGCTGGCCTAGTAGAATAGTAATTTGAGCACCTTTGGGAGCATTATGGAGAACTTTTTCTGGTCTTAGTAAGCACATCGAATTCTACAACGTTGGTCTGATCTCACAGATACCATCGGTAACTATTACAATGAATTTGGATGCGTACAAGTTACGCGATAACTTTTTACGTATAAATAAACCTACTTTGGAAAAAAAGGCGTTGCCAAGTTACTGAAATTAAAACGATATAAAAATTTGCCTGACTCTTGCTGAAAACGGAAATATAAAAATACCAATTTTCAATCTGCATATTATTATCTGAAATCACTCGCATCTTCAACCTGCACTTATCGCACCTCAAACTATCGAGTATCGATAGCCTGACGTTCCAGCATTACCCGCGGGGTGGCAACACTACGGTAACGGCCCGGCGGGGGGCGGGAGGTGTTCGCGAGGGGGACACCGCAGTACATAGCCCATGTATCAGTACATAACCAGGCACCAGTACATAGGTGGTCGGTGCCGAAATTTTGCAGCATTTTGTATTGAAAACTAGGTTATATCACAATTTATTTCGTCTATCCGCGGATACTGTATCGACTGCCAGTCTGGATTTGAATTGACGGTAAAATGGTTATCATTTGACAACTTATTGTTTTTGGTTAACAAAGACTTGCATACTGAATATTGTGAAAATCTCACAATATTCAGCTAATTGTCTCTACAGAGAAACTACGACCAATGCAATCGAAGATATCTTTACATATTTTTTTACACCCTCACACACTCACATCTACACATCTGTGTGTGTGTGTGATGGACATGAATACCAAAAATAACCAGGGTTTAGAGTCAAACCATTTGTCATATAAACGTTGTCCCGCCGGTAATCGAACTCGGGAATCCTCGTTTTGCAGGCGGTTTACTAAAAACTCCGCTACAGAGGGGTTGGTTTTTCAGCAGATATTTAATATTTAAGAGAACTAACACCAGCTGTGGGATAGGATAAGGGTTTTGATCTTGATGAAGATGAAAGCGTCTATTCTACGAATGGACAGGTCATCCGACGGTAATGGATCATCATCCTATGAAGGATCAAATAGTTGACTAGTTTCCGACTACAGATCATACCGATTAGTCGGGACTAGTCACCCGATCGGCCATCTGGAGAAAGAGGTTAGCGGAAGCGAAGCGAAGGGCGGGTACTAGGAACGCTTAAGTATACAAAGTATTGCGATGCAAGTTTTAAATAAGCCAGATCGGTTAACTCGTTCGGAGTTCGTTAAGTAATTAATGCAGCCTCCTAGCAGAATTTATTTTCGTGGTGGTTCCCAACTAAATTTTGTTGTGGAATAAATTGATGCGTAATGTCTGTATGAAGGTCTTGTGGCTGAACGCAAGTTTGAGTGCTGAGTTGAAATTTCGGATTTCGGTGTCTGGGTGCGTGTGATGTATTTGTGTGATGTCTGAAGTCATTTACTCGTACAGTCATATTTATAGACATCCCACTCGCTTCACTTCAGTAAAATATATATCTATAGTTAAGACTAATTAAAAATTGTATCCTCTCCTATTTACTATTATTTATAGCTTCTCATCAGATCTCGCTCACTTCTCGATCACACACACACACACTCACACACACACACACACGTAAAAAACAGTCGAATTGAAAACCACTTCCTTTTTTGAAGTCGGTTAAAAAACTCTTCAGCTTTGATATTTGTCTTCATCAATATCAAATTTGGAAATCCATTTTCGACTGAAGTACAGCAGTCGGCATTGAGATAACTTGCCTGAGAACCAAAACCTCAGACATGGCGCTGCCGATGGAATGTCTCCTGAAATGAAGCTCTCGTATTCTGTTACGGCATCTACCTGCCAAACGTTAGGTTCAAAGTTCGATTCCCGGACCAGATAAACGGCTGCGGCTAAGCCAGCCGTCGTTATTAGAAACGGACAAACATACTTTTTTATTTCAATGTGGGTGCACTTGTGGCAAAAACAATGACCTTTTAATATCCCCTATTTATATTACTAACTAGTAAACCCGCCCTCGCCTCGCTTCAGGAAACATAATGCCTCGAAAAAAACGATCAGATGGGATTATTTAAATTGACATATCTTTTTTGTTTGTTAAACGAATGAAATAAAACAAACGCTTATTGACCCCATCTAATAATACATGCATCAGTGAATACCACGTCCAAATCTGTTAAGCCGTGTCGAGATTGGCGGGAACAAATCAAACACACAGAAAAAAAACTAAAAGTATTTTTTTGTTCAGAAAATTTCCTCAATCTTTTCCTTCACCGAAGCAAGTGATCATTTATTTCTAAGACGAATATATTTTTTTGTAAATTAAAGATGCCTGCAGGTTTTGAACCTAGGGTTGTTCGGGCGTCCAACGTTCAACCACTGGGCTATCAGTTCTCATGTTTGTCGATTATTGTTCAAAAACCTTAAAACATACTGCTATGTAGTATACTAAAAATATCAGCTAGTTACTACTAACATGAACGCATGTAATTCAATTACAACCATGTACTACAATCTTCATATAACTTTCATGGATCATTACACTGTCAAGTATTGAACTAAACCTTGCTTTTATATACACGTATTTACGTCATATCGTCTGTCTGTACGCACCATTGCACCTTATCTGTCATTGAGGTGTAATTAATTATCGGGTAAATTGCAATACGACATACGCTACTAGGCGTACATAAGCGAAGGGTCAACGGATATTTAGTGGCTGCATAGCAGATGCGGTCCTTGGCCCTCCCTCAAGACGGTCGATACCGTCACCCCACCTAACTCCTAACTGTCTATACGCACCTGGTACTTAGACAAGACGTGGCTTAACGCTTCCTTAGGGCCCCTCATCTATCTATATATCTATATATAGCACCTATGGCGTGCGAGTAATTGAACGTACAAAGTTCTGTATCCTTGGTAACACTTATTTATACCTTCTGTTTTTTTTTGTAAACTACCGAGTCAATTTTTTACCAACGGACTTTTAAATACTTTTATCACTTGTAACTATTATTATTTAGTTGTAGTTTTTTCTGACCTCAAAATTCTGATTTATTTTTATATGATGATACTATTTAAATAAGATAAGGAGATTTTTTATGCACTTCATTTGGAAGTTCCCACGCGAAACGAAAACGTTAGGCTTTATGTGTAACAATAAACTTAAAATATTTTAATTGGTACAGTTGTGATATGGTAATCGTTGTCGTAGCGAAGCAGTGGTTTCGCTTGTCTGAAAAAAATTTAAACAACAAATTAGGAACATTTAGAACATTTAGAACTTAGTGATATTCAAAACTGGGAGCAATCTTTGCCTACATATAATATAAATGCATTACGCTAAAATAGTGTTTATACATCAGTCATTTTACCGCTTGAAGTACTCCCTTTATTTTGCGATATCAACCGTTGAAACAATTGCATTTAATGGCAAACAAGAATCGAGTTACAAGAGGAACCCTATTCATATATCTCGGGTTTCTATCTGTTTGTGTGTCTCACCTCTATCTCTTGAACAGGAGTAGGTAGACCCCTGAAATTTTTCCCAGAATAGGTACGCGTGACTGTGGCCGCTATAAGACCAAATAATAAAAAAGATAGATCAAGAGGAGGTAACCATACAAGTTACCTTAAAAAAGAGGTTTTTCTAAATTAGATTAAATTAGATCACTGATAAAATAAACGTAATATCGCTCGATGGTACGGAACGATCCGTATTCGATCCCGACTCGTACTTGATCGGTTTTTACCGAATCTTGATGCTATTTGCCTACCAAATAAACACGAAACACCGCCACCATTGAGCAAGTGTCGCTTCACAAGTGATTATCATTTACAACATGACACTGATATCCGAAGGCTGTATAATATGTATCGGTATAAGTGTACATCTAGAAACTTCGCCCGCTGAGATGTATATGTATATTATATATGTATAATTGTGTTTGTCTAAGCTTACTACATAAGCCTCCACCCTAATTATCATGAGTGGTGCAGATTAGAATCAGTTATATAGGTATTATATGTATATTATATAACACGCGGTGACGCGTCATAGACTTGCACGAAGTTTGAGAAGGGGTCCGTCAAGTAGAGTGCAGACCGATCAGAGATGGCAAAATGTAATCAGATTACGGAATACCGAATACGATTACATATTTTGGGAGCACTGAAATCCTTGTCAAGAACGCTCTAACTACCTTTTTTCTAAATTTCGTTTTTTAGAATCAGATGTAGTTAGCAGACTTAGAGAGTGCGCGCACGGAGGACATTTGTCTGCGTGACATAAAAGTTTTTGTCTTCGTCGCGTCGCGTTTCCAAAGTGGGGTGCGCTCACGAGGGCGACAGTGACAAAACTTTTTTGATATGGAAGCGTCAATGGAACGACGATCTGGCATATTAACCATTACGCCATCCGGCTCGTCATTGTAAACGGAGAGTGACAATTTTGTCACCGACGCCGGCCGGCGGACATAAAAGTCACCCAGCTGTCGCGTCGTAACGTGCGCGCACCTCCATACATATCCAAGGACTTGATAAGAGCGACAAAACAGTCACGGCGACAAAAGTCCCCCGTGCGCGCAGTCTCTTAGCAGAGCAATAAGTTTTATAGTTTAGATTTTATTAACACCTAAAATATATCGTTTGTCACTGACTCACACAGCTATCAAGACTCCTAGATTACTTCTCGAAATCCTAGCAAGCTGAAATTTGGTGCAGAAAAATGTAACCTTTCTGTGGCATTATCTAAGCCTAAGCAAGTTACAGAAATAAAAGAGGATGTCACTGAAACAAACTACCTTTCGCATCATCATCGCAACCCACAACTGTCCTACTGCTGGGCTTGGCTCTCATCCCACAGTGTGTGAGGTACAGGGCATCACGCATCAGTCCACAACGCTGGCCAAGTGCGGATTGGTAGACTTCACTTTCCTTTGAAAAAAATATGAAGAACTGTCAGATGTGCAGTTTTTTCGCGGTGTTTTACCTCGCTGAAGCTGATAATCATCAATTTATATAAAACTCTTGCGTTACTGAGTGACTGACAGACAACGCACAGCCGAAACTACTTAACACAGGAAGCTGAAATTTGACATGTATGTTCCTTGGGGGGTGTAGGGGAGCACTAAGAGAGGATTTTTGGAAAAAATTAGGGGAATATAAAAGGGGATACACTGAAACTTTTTGTTTATGCAATGGATTTCAAGTGACGCAAGTGAGAACAAAGAAAGGATGTGTGGTAATTAAGAATTTAACGCGGACGAAGCCGCGAGTGGAAAAATAGTTAATTTATAATATAATAAATACCTACACCATTTTTTTTATCAGAAGTGCGTCCAGAATTCCAACCCAGGCCCCCAGTTCAGGAGTGTAACGTTCAGACCACTTGGCTGTCACTGTTTTTGGTGTGCATAAATCATTAGAACATTAGGTAAATAAAATATATTAGCTTTGTCATTGAATACAGTATAAAATCAATAACCGCTCACGTGCACGGTAACGGGTCAAGCGGCCCCGATAGGTTGGAACTCGCCAATTTAACAACAATTTAAAATGTTAAGTAGGCAAGAAAACTTAATGCTGCTCAACTTGAGCTATGTTTTCTAAAGGTAGCTAAAATGGCGCTTGTTGACAAGAAATTCATAACAAGAGCTGCTCTGCACTGACTGAAACCCATACAACTGCCAAAGGGTAATGTGTGTAGTGTTTTATTTATTCTTATTCTATTTTTAATGCATTATTATAATAAATATTATTATATAGTAATGATACTGCTATCTTCCGTCCGCCATATCCCCTGCGTGGATATGAGATTTAAGTTACGAGATAAATACAAAGTGATTAAAAAAATATATAATCATAAACAAATTTTAAACGTAGAAGAAGATACACAAAATTCAAATCATTAATTTCTAATCTATCACTAAATTTACATAGGTACAATATCCGTCGGATATATCCATTTCCTGGGATTTAAAGACCTGACAAAGGAAGCAGTGGCCATAAGAAATACAATCTGATGGTGACCTAAATAAACCCCAACTTGAATTTTACAAAAAATTAAACCGTTTAAACTTCGTTTTTAAAGGTAACGTTACTGTGACATTTAAGTATGGATTAAGTGACCACTAGATAAGAAGTAGTATAACAATAAAACAGCATTAACTGGAGGGATCAACCGGTTGGAATGACGCCAGTTAGGGGAGACCAATTTCGCGTTGTGGACCCCGAGGGTTGATGGATGAATGAAAAAGCGTTAATCCCGTGGATGTAGAGCTTTTGCGTCTGCTTATGCTGATATTTACTAGTTTTGAAAGTTATGAGATTTTTTTTTATTTCGTTTGAGGTTTCTCGTGAGAATTATTTAGAAGCATAGACTAACGTTTTTTTAAATATAAAGCGTTTAATTATTTAGAAGCATATTGTTATATACTTAACTCAAATTAATATACTCAAAGTAACATAACATTGTCTTAAATAAGATTCAGAAATTGTTGAATGAAGCTGTGGCATAATATTTTTTTAAATTACGCTATCACTGAGACGTGACATTGAAACCCTTATTATTTTTTATTATATTACTTATCCCGATAGTGCATTCGTTTGGGCTATTTTTTACGGTATTTAGTCGTTCCTGACTCCCACGCGTAAGTGTCCAACAAAAACTAGTCACAATTATGTCATACTAGTGCATGTCCACGCCAATCAGTACACTGCATTCCCTCAGTATTCAGTAAAACCTTTGTTCTATTATGTAGACCAGAAACATATCGTAGAAGTGACGTGTTGCGCAACTGATTACAATGTTGCACCAACTTTATCCAAATCCAATTTAATTGTAATTGCACAAATATTTACATCCATCTGTGGATGTGCATATATCTGCATTCTATTGCAGAAGTGAATAGTTGAAAGCCTTTTGTTTTATAATCTGAGGTTATGAGTATAAAATATGTCATTATAAGTGCATTTTATATAGGCATGTTTTTGCCTTACGGCGTGTTTTTTTGTTAATTGGTATGACGCATTGCTCAGGTCTATCTATTAGGTCTGTTTCTCGCCGGCTTTTGACGTAAAAATATTGATAAATAAAAAAGTAAAAATATTCGAAATTTTAAATATAATTTTCCAACAATACAACAAAGAATAATCAAAACAGCAGCATTTTACCGCTCCTAGCTGCAGGGGCGTCAACTTACGAAAACATACGAAGATTTCATTCAACAAGTGGTCCGAGCGGCCGTCGCTAAACATCGTTGAGCGGAACTCGATACTCTGTTTGTGTCGACTGTTTTGTACTGACAATTTGCGTGTTTCATCCAACTTAGTTTGTGCCTTAAAGGTCGATTGGGTGACGTTTTGTGACGTCTGTGATAAGCTGTTGATCAATAAAATTGTTGATGTTGAATTGTATTGATTTATTGATGAACTAATAAAGGATTAGGATACCAATCCTGATTATAAGCCATTGCTACTGCTTTGTAATTTGTGGGATGTAAGGGGATGAATCTTACTTAGATTGTTATTACCTATTACATAGAAATATTTATAGGAAATAAACATTTATGTAACAATGTACGTAAGGGCATTCATTACCTATTTACTTAACGGATAGTTATAGCGCCAGGTCCCTGTTTGAGGTAGATGGATTCTGTACCTTCTGGTTTAATCGGAAGATTATCATTTTTCTAGGTACGGTTTCGGTCTTCGTGATTAAGACTTTCCCTATGCTACAAAGAACATTTTTAAATTAATTTTGTAGCATAATGTCCCAGCTATCTTGTCTTTAAAATGATCATCCAGTCATAACAATACCTTTAACAAGAGTTTACGGACACAGACATTTGCTATACGGAATTATTTCCAATCCTTTAAGATCCTTAGTTTTACAGTTTACTAAGCCTGAACAGGTACGACAGTTTCGCTTTATTTCCAATGTAGGTCTTATATCTATATAATTCTGTATATACCTAATTCTGGAACGAAACCTAAAGTTTCATATTGTCAGTGGTTTATTGATTGAATTTAATTATTTATTCGAAGGAGGGTTAACCTTTGTATTTAACGTTTCATGTCCTACGTCCTATTTCATGCCTTCATTTGGTCTACGATAACGCGGAGGTGAACGTTTGGTTTAAAATTCGTAGCGACGCATTGCATCGCAACTCATCGCTGTCTCTAGCTCACATGGACAAAGTTTATGGAGGTTGAAAAAATACTTATTTTATTTATTGCATTAACAAAGTCAACATTAAGTCATAAGTACACATAAAACTTCACAAATAAAGGTAAGTATCATTTCAATTACCTATAACAAAGGTCATAATAGTTGAACAATAAAAAAAACCTGTTTAGTACTTACCCATTTAGATTCAAACATGAAATAGTCACAAGAATTACGATTTTATAAATTTTTTGTTTGACCTGAAATTACTTTTCGTTGAGGAGACGTCGTAGGTAGGTGTCCAGTGCGACATACTAGGATAAATTACTAGGTTCGCAGCTGCGTAAACCGGCCACGGGGTACCAGGGTAGCCGAGGCACAGGAGACATGGTATATCTATATTTAGTGGCGTGTCCACTCGAAGCACTATCGATTCGCGCCCGCGGACCGGAGCGATGACCCGCGCCGGCAGCCGATTCGCTAATTTATTAATTATTTAAAACTCACGAGCCTATGCTTGCCCGGTACTGCAATATGTCCTGCAGTGAAATTACATCATTAAAAAAAGAAACAAAAAAGAATCACGCAAAATATAACTAATAATTTAAAGAATAATTAACAGTTAAATAGTGAGATTCATTTATTTTAGTGTTTAGTAGATTACTTTTTTATTTTCACCTGGTAACTAATACATAATTAATGTACTCGCGATAATAAATCATGGGTCAACAAACGCTAACACTAATGTTTATCTGTCACATAAATATCTGGCCCGGTCTTTAATCGAACCCTGAACCCCTCGCTTCGCATTTAGGGCCAACTAGGCTACGGAGTCGTTATTGCCTAATTAAATCAAATAATATAATAAATGATTAGCTACATTGTTTTAATTTTTGTTATACGCTACACACTCATAGCCCCACACAAGGATTCCCTGTGTCGTGGGTGCCATGGACAACATACAGGACAAGAACACACACCCAGATCAAGAAGAGAAATTTAAACTCATCATTCAAACTTCTGCCTTGCTGGGAATCGATCCCAGGACCCCTTGAACGGCAGTCCGGCTTGGTAATCATTGCGCCACACGGGTCGTCAAATTTATTGTTGTTCATATTTAAGTCTAGATGGCATTGCTACGAGAAAATTATTGTAATGTCAATATTTTTTTATTTAAATCACTCTGGCCTTAGCGTTTAATAGGGACGATTATGAAACTCGGGCGGTAATTAAAGCTTTGTACCTTACGCTAGGGTATTTAGTGACATTGAGGCTATGGGTGATCTACAAGGTTGGTTGTAACTTGTAACGGCAACACTACCACAGTGTAAAAAAGTTCAGTCCATTTAGATGTCCGAAGCTGAACCAACACCGTTTAAATGTTGCATCATTGAGGTAAGGTTGTCACATAGACAAAAATGTTATACCAAAATAAAATCTTTTTGCTCTCTTCCTACTTGGCCGGTAACGATTAGACAAAAGTAAATTGAGTAAAGCAGTTTCACTTTCTAATGTGTGAAGTACATGTGTGGTGGCCCCAACCCTATTCCCAGAACTCGCTTAGATATCTGGGAACAAGTTTCACTCCGCATATT
Source organism: Ochlodes sylvanus (assembly GCA_905404295.2). NCBI lineage: Eukaryota > Metazoa > Arthropoda > Insecta > Lepidoptera > Hesperiidae > Ochlodes > Ochlodes sylvanus. The sequence goes on from FR990149.1 coordinate 5,833,046, forward strand.
GTCCTGATTATATATCCGTCCGCGACTGTACGAAACAGTTTGTTAGGCTGTGACACTATTATTGATTTTGTTGGGAAACCAGGTAAACAGAAAATCGCTTTATGATTTCATTGAAGTGCATTACCATATTAGCTGATTGTGTCAATTCTATGATCGACTGAATCGGTCGGTCGGTCGGTAGATAGATCGATGATCGCTAGTGTGTGATTTTCTCGAGCGCTTCCGTGCTTCGGCGGGCACGTTAAATCGCCGGTCCCGGTTGTTCTTGAGACAGCAGTCGTTAACCCATGACAGAGGTCTTCGGACTTCCGACACTGTGATAGCCTACTAGGATACTAGCACCGCAGTAGAGCTGGATGGTGGTACGTTCTAGATCTACTATACATACACGGATTTACTGCAACAACTTACCCCCTAGAAGGCGGAATCTCTTCCGCTTATATCTAATGATGTTTATGAAAAACATGACAAGATGTTAATATGTTAGGGCATTGTACGTACTAATAATTATTTCGTACGTAATATAATTTCGTACGTAAGATTTGTAAGTTACAAGTTCTGTCTCTTTCTTTCTTGTCACGTAGAATTTGAATGAAAGTGATAGCATGATACTTGGTATAATATCCTAATAATAATAATAAGATGTGTTGTTTGTGACTTCTATTCATGTCCATGTTGTTTGTTGCAGGACAATCTCACTCCTGAACCTGCTGACATGAACGACGACGACACTTTTTCGAGTAAGTATTTTAATTTCTTTTTCCAGACTACGGCGACTAAACACAATAAATGCGAGTAGCAATCGAATTACACTGCTAACTTCATAATTATATCGACGCAGACGAGATTCAAAAATGGAATCTACTAACGTTTTAAGCGCCGTAGTCATTAATAAACTGTTTTTGTTCAAACACTGCATTCCAACGTACAGCCACTTGCATCAAATCAATATTTGGTATTTTATGTGCAACAAAATAAAAAACATTCCATCTTTCAAAACCCGTTTTGACGCATAAAATACGCAACACTAATTGGCTTTTAAGGTATTTGAATTCGGAACTGAATTTATTTTCGTTGTCGAAATTTGAAAATTTGAAATTGATTGGCGAATGTGATCTGGTGCAGGTCAGGCCCTCGTGAAAGATGCTGAGAAGTTGAAAATGATGTTGCTGGCATGGAATTATCACAGCCAGGCGCAAGGTAAATTCAATGATTATAATAATTAGGTTCGAGCAAACGCGATGTGCTGAGAATTGTACAAAAAACATGTCCGTGTCGGATGACAGATAGTGGAGGTTGTGTCAAAATGGCGGTAAAAAACGTTAGCGTTACAGTTTCATGCCGATGCAATGTAAAATTGTTATTTTTGAAACTAAAAAATGGTGATAAGGGTTTTTTTCACGTTTTTTTAAGATTTTTTTCGTTTCCTACTTCAAAAGTTGAAGGAGAAAGTGTTAGTTATTTTGTAACCTTATCTTACCAACGAATTATTGGCTTTGGGGAAATCGACGTCTCAAGCCACTTCTCTTCTCTCCTCACATCCCATCACCTCACTTCGCCTCACTAGGTAGGTACTTCCTACTAATCCTGCCCATCGCTGTTGTTTTTATTACAAGTATAAAATTCCTCGTTACAATTAGTGTTGTGTTGTGAGGAAAGAGACGAACCGATAAATACTAAGGTGTCTACTCAGCTGAGTTCAAGACTACTTCGCTGGTCTAGTGCAGATTAGCGGGCGTCGTGTTACTCTGTGAACGGTATAGCGTTCTCAGGTGTGAAGGTTTTACAATAGGATTTTTTATCGAAGCATGCGATCATTGAATTATAGTAACGTGCAAAACTTAGATATGTGTACGTAAATTGAATCGATTTATTTATTTATTTATTTATTTATTTATTTATTTATTTATTTATTTATTTATTTATTTATTTATTTATTTATTTATTTATTTATTTATTTATTTATTTATTTATTACTTACATTAACAGCTTTTCATTAATTTAAGTGTTTAATATAACATATAACAACAACAACAACAACAACGACAACAGCAACAACAACTACAACAACAGTTCAACCTATTTAAACACAGCTCCATAAATTATACACTTTAAACCTCATGAAATTCTCTGTCTCTTCTTAAAAACCGCATAAAAATCCGTTGAGTAGTTAGTGAGATTATCGCGTTTAAACGGACAGACTTTGTTTTATAGTGATGAACCATGCCCATAAAAGGTGAACTTTATCGTCCTCTTCATCTAAACACGTCATTTACATTTTATCTTCGCGTGAAACTTGTACAAAAAATTAACCACGTTGAAATTTTCAAACGTTCGGCTCATTTCAACGGTCTCGCATAATTTCCAAGGCAGAACCGTTCGTCAGCTATTTTTACTGCCTGCGAAGCCTTATCGAGAGCTACGTAGGTACCAGGGGCGCAGACTTAGGCAGAGTATTCTAATAGAGCAGACAAAGCAAAAAGTAATTTATTATGACACATTTATTGTGCAAACTGGATAATTTTACTCTTATAAACTAAATTAATAAATATTAATAATCGGTGTTTGTCCAGATATACACAAATTAACACTATCGTATCGTATTTGCTAACGATATAAAATTATCTGTCATACAAATATCTGCCCTGAAAATCAAACCCGAAACTTGGCAGTCAGCGGACTGGGTCACATAAACTATCTCCTAGGGTCTGAACATGAACAAGATAATATTCAAAAAGTAAAAACACGATTATATCGTTTTCATCTTGGTAATTCTTAAATTCCGGCTTCAACATTCCACCCTACATATTATCTAAGACCAGCGTACTTTACGTACAAAAATATTTTACAACATGCCAGTTCTATAACATATTCGTCTATGGCCACAGTACCAAGGCAACTCAAATTATTAATAGGCAAGGCTGGATCGGTTGACATTTAGGGGCAGATGCACTGGTCCGGCTATCGTCTCCACCCTCATTAATTTCTGCCGCCTTAGTAACTGGACTATGAATACTAAATGTCTAAAGGCTAAAATTATGGATTGGGTACACGGGCCCTGCTAACGGGTTAACCCATCTTTTTTTATTGACGCCACGTTAATTGAGGAATACTGTCAGTTTGTTGGTAAAAACTTTTGTGAGGGAAGTTTTTGTTGTATTATGTTAATTGAAATAATAATATTTCTTTAGTACGAAAGGAAACAATTAGTCTTAGAAAATTATATTAACTTTTAAGTAATAACTTCATTTAATTTTAATTTTATTTAAGAACCAGTGATGGCACGCCAATTGGTTGGTGTCTGAGGGTGTCTGACGCTGATTGCTTGAATAGAGAACCCGGGTACAAATTATTATGCACGCGCCTACATTCTTTCTAAGTGTGTTTTTTTAAATGAATTTACTGGTTTTGTTTAAGAAAAGAATTTCAGGAATTTGATTACTTTTATGCCTATTGGAACTTTATACATCACATATTACATCAGCTTTCTGCCAGTGAAAGTCTCATCTAAATCGGTCCAGCCGTTCCAAAAATTAGCCATAACAGACAGACAGATAGAAAAAATTGTAAAAAATGTTATTTTGGATGTACCGTGTATACGTCCATATGCATTGAGTATAAAGCAGTTAATTTAATATTACAGATTCTCCAATTTATTTATTTGTACTGATATAGATGTATAGATTAGTCACAGCAATGTATGAACGCTATGACTAAAACGATGTTTAGTCGACACGGTTAGACTTAGACAAACTCTTTCGCTATCTACCCCTTTCCCCCTTTGCCTAGTGCCCCTCCACGGTTTCCGTAGTCTCAAGTCTTTACTTTTCATCGCGAGCGGCTCCATCATTCCTTTGTTCGCATTCTGAGCACGACGCAAAGGCGGACCGTCAAACGGAATACGCGAAATCACGCAACAAAGCCATTTTAAATGCTTAGTTTAGAAAACTATGTTCAAAGCGTTTGTTTTTTATTGCGTTATATTTTGTTGGTGGCCAGTGAAATCTGTATTGAAGAATAGTTTGTTATCTTAAGAAGAGTTTGTTATCTTAGGTTAGCACATTAATTTTATGAAATGAAACTTCTTAGTGAGAAGGAAGGGTACGGTTGGTGTATAAAGTTTATATAAAAAAGTATCGTTGTGAAAATAAAATAAAATAATATCCGCTTTTAAATTTTATTTTGAAGTTTCACTTCATCTGCGCGCTTCACTTAAATTACTCCTACACACTCCTCTACTAAATAGTAATTCTACATAGGGAATCCTACTGCGTAGGTTTTAAAAGTATTATTTTCTATAGGCAGCTTTTAAATGTATATTATTTACATTGAATTGTTGAATTGCCTTTTAACGACATAAAATATGTTGATACATAACGTAAATATAAAATAAGGGGACAATGGGGGGTCGGCATTGAGTAATATTTTCCATAACACTTTTTATCGAAATGAGCGAAAATTTAACTCCTGTGACCCCGCCAGCTACTTCATTTAAAATTGAATCCAATAACGAATGGTGCACGCCTCCAAAATTAGTCTCAGTTCTAACATTTCTCGATTTAAACCGTGTACTAGCGCCTGCAGACAGAGTTGCTTAATGCTATTTGTGAATCCAAATGAATTTTAAATGCGTGGAAGATGTGAACACACATTAGAATATAAAAATAAGTATGACTTCCGCAAGATGCGTAAACGTGAATATTATTTTTATAAACTGTTGTCATTAAAAAAGAGAAATTGTCGGTTTTACATTATGTCAATCAATATGATGATTTTATGACATAAATTAAATAACTAACGAACTTTAGATACCTACTTACCTCCGTTAGAAACAGTCATAATGTGAAATAAGTAAACGAAATTAAGTGCTATAAATCACAAAATTTTGAAATATGTTTAAGATTGATTTCAATAAGGTTCGATGTTTAAATACTTCAAGTTTTTGTGTTAGGCCCCTATTAAACCTTGTTCTCCTGGTACTTTCAGGCCGCAACGGCGACATAACAGAAGGAGCTGACAGCATGGCGGACCTTTGGGCGTCGTACCACAGCGCGCTGGGGCTGGGCAGCAAGCCCCCCAAGCCCCCCACCCCCCTCGCCACCGGACACTCGGTGAGTTTTAAGGTTGCGCAGCGTTTCATTATTATGATATTTTGGTGAGCTTAGTTTTTATTAGTTCGTCTTTTAAACTGCCATTATTTATCTCTCTGCCTTAGAAGTTATAATTATTGTTATTAGTAATGACCCGCGGTTACATAAATTAAATCAAATATCACTTTTCTATTAGCCAAGGTATACTAAAGTATACCTATATAGATTGATTAATTAATTCACTAAGGAGACTTTTATTTAAAATGTAAGCATTGGCAAACTTCGCACACCTTCCTCGCGATGTTTACCTTCACCGGAGCAAGTGATACCTAATTAATTAAATTCTAAAACGCTCTTAGTTTTTAAAAATACATATGCGTGCAGGATTGAATCCCGATCCCCTAAGGACTCGGCTATTGCCACTATTTGTGAATAGTAAAAAATAACAAAAATCCTTTATTGAACCAAAAGAGCCCGATCCACGTGGGCTCAGCGACGCCCGGCATGGAGCCGGCGTCGACGCACGACGAGACGTCGTCGTCGGACCGCACCAAGGACGACGACGACGGCGGCGCTTCCGACGACGACTCCGACGACCGCGTCGACCCGCAGCACCACGACCCGGAACGACTGAAGGCGTTTAATGTAAGTTCGTCGTTGTTAGAACACATTGATTTCACGGTTCAGGTTGGCGTTTCAGGCAAAATATAGGTACTTGATGTTAACTGACAACGTAGCCCTAAGATGGTAAAGCACGCTAACTTAGAAAAATACATTCACTCTTGAATTAAGAACACTCATATTGTTATCGAACGGGAATGCTAGCTGAAGTTCCTTTTAGGAAAAAATTAAGGGCAGGACAATATGAAACTTTTACCGCCAAACTGGGATTAATTGTGTCGCGCATGCAAATTAAATTTTATTACACGATTACAAGACTTAACACGCCTTTTATTTGAACAATATTGACAGTGACGACATTTTTTCTCCAATGCTCTTACATTACTCTTTAATGTAATCTTACGATAAGCTTCTTTACTTACATTACAGCTAATCCTTTACTTCCAGATGTTTGTCCGTCTATTCGTAGACGAGAACCTCGACAGAATAGTTCCTATCTCGAAGCAGCCCAAAGAGAAGATCCAGGCCATCATCGACTCCTGCACCCGGCAGTTCCCGGAGTTCGCGGAGCGCGCCCGGAAGCGGATCAGGACTTACCTGAAGAGTTGCAGGCGGAACAAGAAGGTCCGCGGGGAAGGGCCGACGACCGGGAACGGCGGGAACACGCCCTCGGGCAACGCCTGGGACACTGCGGTGAGGGTCTCTGACGTCTGATGATTCAATCCATAGTATAAATGTGGAAGTAGTTGTCTGTCTGAGGATTATAAAGACTCCGGAAAGGGCATAGGATAGTTTTTATCCCGATATTCGCATGGGATCATTTGAACGGTATTTTGTTTTTCGACTCCCACGCGGGTGAAGCCGCGAGTAAAGACAATTTCCTTATACTCCTTTGAGTTCTATGGTAGATGATTGAGTAACATTTTCAGAGCATAGAAGATTAAGGGAAGTACAATAAAAAGTACTTCATTATTGAGCCAGTTAGTTATCCAGTTTAAGGTACCACTCTATTTTACGAGTCTTCCTTAAATTTTCGATTCACTTTTGTCTTTCACTTTGAATACGACAAGTATAAGGCGCAGTTGTTTAATTAATTAATATTTTATTTAATAAATGTGCCAAAAAACTATCCTTAAATTGTAAAAAAAACCAATGTCCAGGTCCGACCCACGCCAGCTCACCTGACCTCGGTGCAAGCGGAGCACATTCTGGCGCAGGCGTGCGAGAACGAGAGCCTCAACGCCAAGCGCATGCGGCTCGGTCTGGACCCCGTCAGCCAGCCCATGCCCACCGTGCCCACACCCATGGTAACACCAGCATCTATTATCCTCTACTTACAGCCATTTCTAATAATCCATCTATCCATATCTGTGGATTATTTTTAAAGTTTTAAGTAACATTACAATGATGTTGACTTTTGTCACTTGCTATGCAAATAAATGAGGATTACGGATAGATGGAATATTGAAAACAATGATCTTCAACACACCAGATGACCTCCAACCTTCAAAAAATTAAACAACCCTTGCGTTAATAAACTATCGAAGGATTCGCCAGAAATTCCCGTGCTATTGTTAAGTGGTTTGGTACTCTGGCCCAAAATATCCTTTCGCTCTAGCACCTGACATCGGTGCACGCTGAGCGCATCCTGGCGCAAGCCTGCGAGAACGAGAGCATCAACGCCAAGCGCATGCAACTGGGTCTGGACCCCGTCGGCCAGCCCATGCCGTCCGTGTCCTCGCCCAGGGTAAGATCCAACTACCTAACTATCTCCTAGTTAGGCGTCTTTTACAGCTTACCCTGTGGCGTTTACGGCTCCATCGCATTAAAACTGGCATGGCTCCTCTCGGTCTGACTTGTAAGAATAGAAGTTGTCCATCATTGGGTCCGGAATTAATCATACTGGCAAATAAATCTTTCCCTGGCAAATAAACTTTCTTAGTTTTTCGCTGACAAGGCATCAGAGATGCCTTTAGTGCCTGTAATGTTCAAGGTAACGGTTCGTTTACTCGTTTGTTGACTTTTTACCACAGACCTGTCGCCACTTCGGGTCGTCCCTTCACTAAAGTGATGAACCCGATATCATTCCAGTGTGGTGTGAAACCACCGTACGCTATATCGCCATATCGCCAGAATAAAATCGCTGGGACAATCTTTATGGAGCTGAAACTCCTCTTCTAGGCCATAGACACGACAGCGACGTCGGCGGTGGCGTCGTCGTTCCTGAGCCTGTACTCGGGCGCCATCAGCAGCCCGGCGACCACTACCGCCGGCGGGCACAAGGCGGCCGCCGACACCACGCGGCCGTCCGCCAGCCCCACGCTCGAGAACCCGCTACTCAACAACAACACCTTGAAGCTGGATAACGCCAACGGGAGCACCGGCAGCAAGACTGCTAGGTAGGTTTGGAAATGAATGAATGAATAGATGGATGAATGGATGGATGGATGAATGGATGAATGGATGAATGGATGAATGGATGAATGATGAATGTATGAATGTATGAATGTATGAATGTATGAATGTATGAATGGATGGATGGGTGAATGAATGGATGGATGGATGGATGAATGGATGGATGGATGGATGGATGGATGGATGAATGGATGAATGAATGAATGAATGAATGAATGAATGTATGAATGAATGAATGAATGAATGACGGATGAATGAATGAATGATGGATGAATGGATGAATGATGAATGACTAAATGGATGGATGGATGAATGAATGAATGGATAAATGAATGGATGAATGAATGAATGAATTAATGAATATTTTATTTGCATAAATGTGGTGGCATGCTTTTGATGTTATGTCCATGTACCCAAATCTGATTCCGAGATCTGTTTTCTAAATGCGCTATACGAAGTGAGAAACACGAACTCAAGCGAACTCAGCGAAAAATAATACCTAGAAGTGTAACTACCGATCAAATATAGCGTAATGAATACCAGGCTGCGGCCTAGTAAGTAACGTCAGCCCATTCGTCGTTCCGTTTTTCATTTTTTACTGACAATGAAATTAGCCAATCACGGCTGGCCTTGTGTGACGCGGCATAAAATAAGAACCAATTGTGAACGTTTAGCCGTTTAAGTCACGTGGGTGATTTGGAACCATTTTCGAATGACTGTTTGTATGGAAGGGCGTCCTCTATACTTTATAGCTTGTTGAGCGAACCCAGTATAATCATAATTAACCAGGTGTTCACCGTCCCTTGCTTCCAGCCCCGCGTCGTCCCCGGCGCCGCTGTTCAGACCGTCGTTCCCGACCACCTTCGGGACCCCGCAGACGTTTAGTCGACAAAGGTAAGTTTCTATTTTGACGTGATAACGTCTTATAAATTGATGAACAACGGCAGCGCCCACGAAAAAGTGTCCCGTTCCGCCTGGGCGTGCGTGCAAGCGAGATCGCGGAACAAGCGATTGAGAGGCACGATCGGCTTGCAACGCATCTCTCTTCCCTTATGCATTGTATGTATGTATCCCTTATAATATATATTCCCTTCCATTATCCCTATCACGTAAAATTATCGTCCGCAAACCGACTTTACAGACGACCATTTTTTATCTGGTGCCCGCGGCATCGTCCGTGGAAATTAATTTTATACTCATACAAACATTTGTCTTTTATTACGTAAAATGAGTTAATATTTATCAACAATCCCACGCTATAATAATAATAATAATCATTAATAATAAATAAATAATAATGTGACTAAGTAAATAACAATTGTGACGAACTGTGTGGCGTAATGATTAACATGCCGAACTGCCGTTAAAAGGGTCTTGGGGTCGATTCCCAGCGAGACGGTTTGAATGATAAGTGTTTTCTATTCTTGGTATGTGCCCTTGTTTTTGTGTATTACCCTTACCCTTGGCACCCACGACACAGGGAATCCTGGTGTGGGGCTATGAGTGTGTGGCGTTATTATTTATTATAATGTTATTTTTCAGCAGTTCCAGCTCGAACCCGACTTCCTCAGCGCTGTCCAGCAGTGCGCTGCTGTCCACTCTGTCGGCGCTGCCCCCAGCCGGTCAGTTTATTCACTTTTGTGCAGTTATTGATTTCGAAATCTCTAAAAATTGTCTAATGTTAAGGCAAAAAACATTTGAAAATTTTAAATTACACTTTAAAAAAAAAATCTAAAAGTAATTGTTGGGGTTGAAGGATGGTGTTGTGATTTGCTGATTTCGGAAATAAAAATTAAGTATCCATCAGTTTTAATTTATATTATTAATGCAATCAGATTATAATTTACGATCAATCCCTACTAGATTGAGGTTGAGATGACGTCGTGCCTACCTCCATAGCGCTCAATATAACATTGCTGTAAACACATGGAAAATATAATTTCTCTTGCCTTGGCAAGTCAATAATATAATGTCCGACCTAGCAAGACGACTTGCCCGGGAGGCGGTGAAGCCCCAACTGATCTGTGTTGGAACTTGTATACAGGGTGTAATCGTTAAGTGTGCACAGGTGATTATTCCGTAACTATTACAGATATCAAAAAAGTTTTAACTGATATCGAAAGCACTTTCCCTAATGAGTAAAATGACATTAATAATTTATTAAAAATAAAACGAGAAATATCCAAAAAAATACATTAAACTCTCCCATACATTTAGTATGAGATAGTAGAAAGGTTTTACTTTCTTTATTTAAAGTGGAATAGTACCTACTCCCGCGATAAAGAATTTGAATTTAGAACGAACACCAAAGAGTATCTTTCTTTTTGTTTTTATTTAGTATGTTGCTTTTCAGCCAGTTCAAATCAATACGATATTGAAACAACGTTTATTATTAATTTGAAGGGGTAAGATAATTAATCTACACGTGTGTATCTACTTGAAATTCATCAATATCATATCATACATAATTATAAAATGATAAGGGTAAAATGAGTAGGTACTATTCCACTTTAAATAAAGAAAGTAAAACCTTTCTACTATCTCATATTAAATGTATGGGAGAGTTTAATGTAATTTTTGTGGATATTTCTCGTTTTTATTTTAATAAATTATTATTGCAATTTTACTCATTAGGTAAAGTGCTTTCGATATCAGTTTAAAGCTTTTTGATATCTGTAATAGTTACGGAATAATCGCCTGTGCACACTTAACGATTACACCCTGTATATGCGAGCGGTGTATAAAACTTCAATAGCGTGATTCATGTTTCATGACGTCACCGTGTGACGTGTGTGCGATATCGCCACATCATTATGACAAAATTGGACAATTATTTGTAATTTCATTGTAATGTAATTAAATTATTTATGATGTCGCAGGCGTGGGCGTGAACGCAGCGATGGCCGCCTACCAGAGCGCCCTGCTCTCGGCGATGGCTGCGCACACGCATACCTTCCCAAATATCAGCGGTAAGTGAAAATGAAAATGAAAATGTTTTTATTCATTCACAATTTAGTAAGTGATACACTGGCAAATATTTTGAATCAATCATATTATATGAGTGAATGTTGTCCTGGTAATTTTAATTCCATACCAATAAAATTAAGTAATAAAAGTAATAAAAATCAAAATGTGTGCAATTCACATGTACTAGAAGGGAAACTTCAAAACAACGTATTTTGTTCTGCTTACGTAACCACCATTTTGACTCTTTTTCGTTTCCGTTTCATTTCATTTGCGCGTCATTTCCGTTTCATCAACATTCAAATCACGACGATACTAAAGAAGTTTTCACTTCAAAAACGAACAACAATTTTTTCATTAAGCAATTAAACTTTCTTAGCTGGCAACGTGTCGGTTACTCGTGATGTTACAGACAAACCTATCTGTCTATTTGTGACTTGTAACTTGTTTACATTTGAACATAAGCTAAATAAATACTAATATTACTTAAACATTCCAGCGCCCACCGACCTCTCGCTCAAGACATCAAGTGCGTCATCGCTGCACCCGACATCCTCGGCTCCGTCTCTTGCCACCACATCATCCGTGCCCGCTAAGGCACAGTTGCTCTCCCAGAAGCTCTCCGGGGCCGAGGTAGGTGCCGTGAGGCAGCTCATCACCGGCTACCGCGAGTCGGCTGCCTTTCTGCTTCGTTCCGCTGACGAGTTAGAAGCATTGCTTCTCAACCAACCCTAGGACACACCTAAACCGTTCTCGGAATATTTCGGATTCAAATTCGGATATTTCTGAACGTCTCCGACTGTGAACGCATCTTTATTATATGTGGTGATTCGGACGTTATTGGATTGTTTTGTCTGTGGCGAATTGTGAGGTTCCTTTTTTGAAAATGGGCGGCATTTGTGGATAGAATTGGACTATAAATTTAATAGCTATTTAGTAAAGGAAGGCGGCTGACAAACTTTTCTATTCGCTACTAGATGGCGCTGGTAGACTTTGTGACATCGCGTGCTGTGAGACTAATTTTCATTAGTTTATGATTAGTTGATGTTTCACATAATTAATTTACTCAGATTATGTATTTTACTTGATACAAAACCTTAAACTGAAAAAGCAATGGGAATATGTAGAAAAAAATGTAAACACCTAAACCTGGCGATAACAGAACAGAATATTGTTATGCAGGTGGAGTGTTGTCTCAGACTCTAGTGGCGCCATCTATTGAGAGCTTTGCGCCGCGTCCACATCGGATTGTTGTCTGTGGTGAATTGTGAGGTTCCTTTTTTGAAAATGGGCGGCATTTTTTGGATAGTGAATTGGACTGTAAATAGCTCTCTAGAAATTCTAGAATATGCGAATTATTTATCTGTGTGGAAAATATATGTTGGATACGGTAAAATTATGTCGTCCGCGAGAAATATTTAAATATTTGACGCTTTTCTGTAACTTAAAAGTATAATTATTTGTCTTGTAGAAAGTGTATCACTGTGATTTCTGAATTGAAATTGTACTTATGTTTCTTTAATTTTTCAAAAGTATTAATTGAAGATCGTGTAAAAATACTTATTTTTTCATTATAATACCTCAATAATAAAGTATCATGTCTTGTCTGAATATTATGTCATCCAAAATTGAGTTTATATATAATGAAAAATACCCTCTCGGACAAATGAATCGACCCATCTTGCCAATAAACTTAGTAAAATTATAAAAATAGACATTAAACTAATTTTTAATGCGTTTAATTGCTTAAAATGTATTTATGAAGATTGTTGTTTTCAATAGTTAATGTTTTATTACATAAAATTGGCAAAATGTTAGGAGGGCGGTTTGATTCTTTTGTTCGGGTATATATACGATAAGTACCTTCACATTACGCAAAAACCAGTTAATAACATTCGGTGTTAAATATCATAAAATATGTGTTGGATATCCCACTAATAGGTCATAAAATAATTTTTCCACTATTGATATAACGTATGTCATTGTATAAATTGCGGTCTTTTGTGAAACATTGTCCTATTGACCTGAAACAGGTCTGTAAAATTAAGAAAAAATATTACAAACTTCTTTTTTCGAAGATTTAAATCGATAATTGTATAGAATAAGGATAATGCTTCTAAAATATCTGTCACTCGCTACATTATATGGATTAAGATAAAATAAAATAACCTCGATGTCTGAACATCCTACTTCTGATTTAGGATGTAGTTTCACGAGTTTTAGACCTGAGACAAATCGTCGGCATTCGTACAAAGTTGCCATAGTTGTTGTAAAGTGTTGCCATGTAAAACTCGTTCGGAGAGTACAAAATTATTTTGTGTATATTTAGATGTAAGAAAAATAATCAGGGGAGATTTTAGCATTAGTTTAAAATTGGATTTCTTGCCCGGTGAGATTGACTCCTGAAAATGGCGACTAAGTATGGCATCCTCTAAATTAGAATACGTTTCCGTGGTAAACTACAACAGAGTCTAATTATAGGTTTTTACGGCGTTTTAGGTATAAGGAGCACGAATTTATTTGTTGTTTTGTATAATATTAATAGTGCTGTAGTTGTATTTATGAACGAATAATATATTTCTAATATATCGTTTAATTTAACAGATTTATAGAATCTGCTATCGTCTCATGATTGGCTCCATCCAAAATTAATTAATTTTAGTTTATACATTTTTTTGTTAGAGTAACATCGTCATGTTAAATTTCCTTGTACGTTATGTTGTGTGAAGGGGGCTCGGTGTTGCCATGTACATTAAACTTATTGCTTTGCTCACTACATCAATGTTATTTACAATGTGTGTATATCTGTTACCATAGCGTTATGGCCAAGTACTGTAGGTAAATAATTATGAAGTAACCGCTTGTGTACAAAATAAGATTCCACGTTTAAACTTTTTGTGTACAAAAAGTGTGTTTTTGGCCTAATTTTTTGTTAATAAAAACTAATTGGATATACCTCTTAATATTAGTGTTGTTACGTTACGATTGACATTTGTTGTGACGTTTAGTTCGTTAGCGAGCGTCGCGTCGCCACGTCGTCGCGTCGTCACGTCGCCACGTCGCCACGTCGCCAGGCCAGTTTTAGTCGAGTTTGTCCATAGTGTAATTAATAATTAAATTCCGTTAACACGTTTTAAATCGATACTTAATAATAATTCCAATAACTAAACGCTTATTACGTTGCTAATTAATTTTATATCTTCAAGGTTTTTGGCTAATGTCACTCTACACCGTGTTGACTCGCGAAGGGAGTACCTATTGGCTAGTACTTGTTTAAAATATTTTGTTTTATGTCGCAGATTGCCATTTTTATTTGTCCATTTGGGTAACAATGTCTGTCCATTTGATAATGCTATTGGCAATCCACCAATTTGCACTGGAGCAGCGTGGACGAACATGCTCTACGCTTCTTCAATGATGAGTAGAGACCCCTGCTCAGTAGTGAACCTATAATGGGTTGAAATAAATTCGACAATGCCAATGAATGAGTGATTTTGCGTTTTAGAATTTCAATGTAACGGCTCATAACGAAATTCAAATAATAACTTAACGATAATATTTTTTTGGGAATTGGGACTTATACGTTATTTTTTGTGTTTTTTTTTATTTTTGATATCTAATCATAAAACTTAGTAAAATTTGATTATATTCGATGGCAAATATTTTTCAGAGTACAAAGCCCTTGTGGGTCTCCTAGTGAGTTAATACAATAATTATAGGTACCTAGTGTAATTACATTTTGAATTTTCTTATAATGTCCGTATATCGTCATAGTCCTGGGATAAGTTTCAGTAACTGCATTGTATATTATGATAACTGTTATTTATAAGCAAGTCGCATTAACCAAAAACTTGTGAAGCCTACAATACGAACTGCTTGAGGTGCGGTTATATAGAAACTGATTTTACAATTTTTTAGGTAATTTATTGGTTGAATTATTAAGCCCAAAAATAGTTGGTTAATTATATTAAGTCCATCTGAATAACCTACGAAAAAACACGCACGCACAGGCTCAGGCGGAACGGGACACTTTTACGTGCGCGCTGCCGGTGTTCATCAATTTATAAAATACGCCAAAAGTTAATTATGTACCGTAAAGGGTTCCTTGTTACGTTTTTAATCATTTCCAATTTTGTTTGTTAATAGGGTAATAAAAGACCCATTTAAATTAATCAAATCAAATTTAAATTCAAAATTATCTATTTATGTATGTAGGTATCACTCATACACTTATGGACGTATTGTTTTGGGTGTATTTACCTTTTAACAGGTGACTGATTCTAAAAATAATCAGTTTAATAATCAGTTTCTATATAATCGTACGATCAGTTTCTGAATATTGCAATTTAATCAATAGAATAAAAGCTTCCATGCCAGTTTCAAGAAAATTGTAAATCCACTTTTGAATACAAAAATTGCCAAAGAATCGAATTGATCGAGTATATGTGGTGTATGTCGAGATTTGTCGTTTGGTGTATGGTTCGTTTATATTAACGTTTAAGTTAGGTTTAATTTCGTAGGCCTTAGTTCCAAAAAGCCATTCCAATATTTTTCTAAAATACCATGTCATTTGGTGCGTAATACGGCATAGTCATGACGGAGGGGAATGTAAAAAGTATCGTTAGGAATATTATTATAAAAAAAGTTGATTAGAAGTATGAAAGTTGCCGTTCGGATAACGGAAAACGAATATGGTGGTATATCGTTGAGAAAATGAATTTGTTAGACATTAAAATATATTATTATTAGAGATGTATGTATAAATGGTTTAACGATTATTATTATTAGTTCGAGAGAAATACAAAAAATGGAGAAAAATTACGAAGTCGCGTTTGTTACTATTATCGATATGAGAATTTAGTTATAATTTTGCAATTTCAAAATGTGAGTTTTACAATTTTGAAAAAGAAAATATTAAATATGCTCATATAAATAACTATTGGTTTTATTTTATTACATCCCGAGGAATAATAGACGAGGTTGTGGTGAACGGTTGCAGGACTGTACCATCCAGTTGAATCCCGATGGTACTCATGCATGGTTAATATGGTTATAAGGTTTTACCCGCCAACTACTCCTAAACTCGACCATGTAATGTCTTACGTGTTTCGTAATATCGAAGAGGCAGTAATAATGTAGATGCATGTAGCAGTAAGCCGAGCTTCCTTTGTGGCCATCAAAGCATTGGTTTTGCCTTTGATGACGGTCCATTGATGACGGTGGCTTACCCTCAGGTGGCTCATTTGTGTACATAAAAAATAGTAAATGCTCAAAATCAAAAGATTTTTGATCTACGAAATATTTGCCTTAATCATAACATCTCTAATTTACCCCTACAAAAGCAGTCTTGGAGACCACAGTTCAGCATTGGGAGAATTATAGATAACTTTAATAAAATGCAGCCGGTTACACTTTTTAGAGGCGACCATCTCAGCCCTCAAGGATAGCAACGCATCTGTGACCGAATTAGAATAAGTTTCTCACAATTTCTAACTAAAAGCACTAACTATCACCAGTCCCTGTTCCAGTCCTTATACTAACCAACTAACGTTCTAACACCGTCTGCTAACTGGACTAACTATCCCAGTCCCCATTCGAGTCTTGTTCTGTGTCGGTCACAGTTGTCATGGGCGGCGGCGGAAGGTGGTGCTGCATGCTCGTTTGCTGCCTTAATTCCATAAAAAACAAGTAAACAAATAGTCTTTATTCCTTCACATGTACTCGTCACCCGGTTCGGGGTTGGGGGTCGTGGTCTCCGTCCGCTTGACGTCGAAGCGGTCCGGGAACGGGTAGAACCGCTTCTCCGACATCAGGTAGTGGGTGGCGTTGGTGATGAACTCCAGGTTGGAAGGTGATGCCAAGTAGGAGAACATCGCTGGGAACCGCTCTGTACCGCATCTGGAATAAAAATTAGACGTTTATTTCACTCAATAATCTTCAAGATGATGTCAGTTTGTAACTATGTCATTTTATTATGATACGGGTACTCACGATATGTATTTTGACGCCTATATTTCGACCCAGTTGCATGGATCGTGGTCACGGCTGAACTGCGGTGGCGCGGAGAAACTTTTGACAGGTGACACTTGACACTCCAAAATTCCAAAAGGCGTTTCAAAATACATATCGTGAGTACCCGTATCATAATAAACTGAATACAATCCGCGATGAGTTAAGTTTAAAATCATAATTATGTTACTATGTCTTTGAAGCTAAAATGTAATAGGTGCCTACTTCATCATTGAGGAGGCCTATACCATACTCCATCTTGGAATATATGTAATAGTATATACCTCTAATTGATTTATCTATTATACATATTATTAAGTACTTACAGTTTTCGTATCCCCCATGAAGCCAGGCCCCATAGAATGCCATCACTAACAGCTGGCGCTCCGGTGTCCCGCTGCAAAACATGAAGACACATTCATCACTACATAGTATAAAACAAAGTCGCTTTCTCTGTCCCTATGTATGCTTAGATCTTTAAAACTACGCAACGGCTTTTGATGCGGTTTTTTAATAGATAGAATGATTCAAGAGGAAAGTTTATATGTATAATATATTAAAGTTTTGTGTAAATTGGTTTTCCTAAAGCGAAGCGAGGGCGGGTTTACTGGTGCATAATAATACATTTGTACCTAACTGACCGATATGTGTACAATGAAGATTTCAGAGAAAAAATTGAGGGTTAATAAATATTTACTCATTAGATCCAATAAAATTAATGAGTTTGATGAATGTACCTAATGAGTTTTGTCTGTTTCTCTGTGAGTTTGTTCATGCTAATTACTAAAACAGTTTAACAGATTCTGATGCGTTTTCACTGAGTGAGTTAAGTAGTATGTTTTATTTAAATCAATAAAACAAAAAAAAATGGTATGTCAAAATGAAAAGTCCCGTCCAAACATCTTTCCGAGTGAACTACGGCGCAGGTTTGTCGAAATGGAGCGAGGGCGGGCGGAGCGGAAACCAGGGACTCGTGAGAGCGACAGCAGCCGCTGCTGCCTGCCCTCGCTTGGTGGTAGGACCAAAGCCCGGCTAGCTACCAACTACCTTCCTGCTCAAGTCTGCTAAGTCAGCTGCCAAACGATTTGTCATGTCCCGTTGAGGAGCTTGAAAGCCAGTGGTTAATTATTTTTCATCTTTCCTCTTTGTTTCCTCTCTCGTGTTACAAATGTCCACGGATGCCAGTGACCACTTACCATCAGGTGTCTCGTCTGTTCGATTGTTGACTATTAACATTTGAAACATCTCTTCAGGTCTGTGTCAAGCTACGGGAACACCTGGGGGTATTATAAAATCCATTCACCACATACCGTGCACGGCGCTCGTCTCCCAGTCTGCGTGAGGCAGATGAAGTTTTCGGAGACCCTGACCCCAAACCGCTTCGTCACGTTGTTACATTTCTCGTGGTCCATCAACCGCGTGTGGTACGCTTGGAGCGTGAACTGAGTGTTCTCGAAGATTCCGTCGCGCTGCATCATCATCATTATCACAACACTGTCCCACTGGGAGCTCATAGTGAGAAGAGTTAAAATAACATGATGGCCAAGTGCAGTTAGTAGTAATTTTGACGACATTTTTAGGGAGCCTTAGGTGCAAAGGGGCCCTCAAGGGGTACCCTACATCGAAGAAGTGATAGTTAATTTGTAACATGAAATGAAGAAATAGGGTATTTCACACTTAGTTATTACTGGCGACGTCGTAATAGATACGGCTTGCCGATCGTAAGTGATCGATCGAGTAAAGCAACTTTGGACGCTTTCGGCAGTTGGTTAGGTGCTATTGATAAAACTTCACGAATGCTTCATGATTTGATGTGCTTGTGGAATGTGGAGTCATCAATGGTTCTGCGCATACGTTAAAAAAATTGGTTGTCTGTAAAGTCGGTTTACTGACGATAGTTGAACGTGACAACGTCTTAAGAAAATAATTTCCTTTGAATGAGTAGGCAAACACAATAAAAGAACACTTTTTCAATACAAGTTAAGTCATTTATTAAAAATGAATGCTGGATACTTATACATCCTACATCGTGATTCAGAATTATAGCGCCCCACTACTCAACGCCATCTAGTGTACTGCGAGTGAACTACCAGCTCAGCCAGCCTTCCTCCATCGATAAATGGACCCAATCGAACTTAATGAATAATTGTTCACTGCACAATACATAGATGGCGCTATGCCAATTTCAACATGACCGGAAGATTCAGCCTAATGATAGGAGCTAACGACCTAGCTTTACGGGTTGATTATATGATAATTGTCATAATAAAATCATTTAATACTCGATCACTTGATACTCGATCAAAACATATAAATGTACTATAGTATAGCAGCTGTCCACGCAGACGCATCGCTCACTCAAGTAGGAGAGAGACGACGGATGTCGGACGCTGCCGAACGCAAAGGCCGATTGATACGCCGTTAAGGTAACGCATGAGTCATGTTTTTTCATGCGTGCCACCGAATTATAAGACGTTGTCACGTCAAAAGTTACTCATCATGAGATCTGCATTTTGTACCAGTTACTCTAAAGGTAAAATATGAATTAAGTATACTTTACATTTAAATATAACGAATGTAGGTATGCGTCGGCATAAACTGAGGAACTATCGCTTACCTAATTACAGGCAAGAACTGTCATGACAACTGCATACAAATAAATAAACCAATAAACACTATCTAACTATCTCAATTTCATTCCGTGTTATGCCTATGTATCACCAGAGAGAGAGAGAGAGCGAGAGAGAGAGAGAGAGATAACTTATCGAGTATATTTACCCTTTCAGCTCCCCAGCTAGTGACCCAGGCGTCCTCGAACGCTGGTAACATGGCGTGGTTCGGTAGGTCCAGGCTGTGCACCTTATCTGAAAACCTGAAGAAACGGTGTACCCTACTTGATGTTGCCAGATTCTACAGCAACGTACGGAAGCTATTCAAAACAGCTGTTTAAGTATTCACAAAAATGTAAAATTTATGCTAAACTACACCTAACACTAAGGCTTATATAATTTCTTTGAGAAAATTTAAGGTACACCCTGGGAGGTACTTGCTGGTGAGAGCTTTCTTAAGACAAAAATAATCTCACTTGATATTCCTGTCCAGTAAGATCAAAGCTACGTCGTGGTCAGGGTTCTTCCTGATGCTCCACTTTGGATGCTTCATGACCTCCTGGATCTTCGCTGTCTGACCTCCCCGGTCCGCGTGTCGCGTGCCCGCGCGAATACGGAGCCGACTGATGCGATCGGATCTAGTAAACATGGGAATCATGGGTCAGCTACGCTGGACATTTCTTTTTGCTTGCTATAAGTGTGCTTGACAACAATCGCGATATAACGACATAGCGATAAAATCCTTGACGTTGAGCGCACTTAGTAAAAGCGTATTCACTATCCTCTTGAAGATCAACATGATCGGATAACCACGATCTGTCTTTAACTTCCTTGTATAAATAGCCGACAAACAAACAAGGAGCCATCTGATGTTGAGTCAACGTCGCTCATAAACATTCAGGTGATTTCTTACCAACTGGAAAGAACAGTCTAAATTGGGACAAGGTGCAAAGTCCAATTACTTTGTCAGCATAAATTTTCAGTTAATTACAGCCCAGTCTTTCATGAGTATACCTAATATTTCGGAAAACAACACCATCAAGGACCAATTGACCATTTGACGTGCAGCTCCGAAAAACTACTTACTTCCAAATACAATTAGCTGTAGTGATAACCATCCGTTGATTGACCAGTGCACCTGCGCACCAATGCTCTCCTCCCTTTTGTATGGACACAACATATGGATAGTCAGCTATCATGGCGTCTTTCCCCGCTATCAACCTTCGGGTATCTACGGAAGAGGGATTGGAAATTAAAAACGTTCATTTTTCAATATTTATTTGTATTACATTGTATCACGCATTACCTTTTTTCGTTAGCCGTCTTAACTTCTTCCGCTGGTGCCTACCTACGTTTTTATCTCTTTTTTGAGTCCTCCCATTCCTAAGTCTGTTTAATTTCTGAGCACGTTTTCCTTTGCGCAGCTTGCGGGCTCTCTTATTTCTCTTTACAGTGTATTTCATTCGGTAAGCCGATTTAGTATCGTCGTTTTTAGACTTAACTTTAACCTTTTTACTTTTTTCTGTGGAATTTCTTTTGGTCTTTTGTCTTTTAACTTTAGAATCGTCCTCTTTATTTTTATGTTTTCTTCTTTTTGTTACATTTTTGCTCTCTTCTTTAATGTTATCTTTATTAACTGATCGTTTTCCTCTAGATAATGTAAATAAGTAATTTGGTAAGACCTTCTTGACTCTTACCTTTGGTTCGATATCATGTTCTGGCTGAAAGAAGGGACTCTCTGGGACCGGTTGATTATCAACGATTGCTGGAAAAAACGTATACCCTTCATTCCTTAAAACGCGTTTCTTCAAATTTTGTTTCCGATATTCGTTTGACCGGATCTTTAAGAACTTCCTCGGGTTAAGTATTTGAAGTTTGTTTGTCTTCTTTGGATATGATTTTGTTATGAACGGATCAGTCATCAGAGATTCATCTTGGCAGATTGCAAAATTTATGAAGGTATTTAGAGTTGATATTATAAGCACAAATATTGTTACTTTCATTGTTAGACAGCAGAATGCAGTATAGTATTGGATCGATATGTTTTACTGTTTTTTTATGTGATTTCTGATGGCTTTCGTCAATTGAGCGATAAATGTAGGATTATATTGTTTACTTAAATTGTACAACACATGGAATACTTAAGTATTATTTTAAGAATGTTACTACATAACCAATGCATATGTCTTGTTTTCATAAAATAGTAGCTTTTAAAATAGTTTAGTAGTAAAATTAACCTGCAATAACAATGTAAATTGTTTATAAAAAAAAATTTAAAACTTAACGTTGGCAACATTTAATTGTTTGGTTAATTTTTGTTAATTGTTATGTTAATGTTTTTATTGAGAAAACAAAGAGAAAATCACAGAGTAAAATGAGACACATATTTTGTAGGAAAACTAAGTTTATTCTATGTAGTTAGGTACATATTAATATTATACATCCTTCTATACACTATCTGACCACAATAAGCATTAAAAACGAATCGTTTAGCGCATCTTTCTTCACAGCAACGCATTAGGCACACTTGGCGTTATGCATATGGGCGATGGTGCCCACACCACCATCACCATCACCATCACCATCACCAACACCATCAGATCTTAGCCGTCCTGACAATTAGTCCCGTGGCGCGATCTTCTTGAAGGTGGCGAGCTGCGCCGCGAGCTGGTGGAGAATGTGCCTCGCGGGCGGCGGGCGGGACAGCCGCACCGCGCGACCACACTCACGGATCAGGTACTCCAGTTCATTCTCCAGCTGACCGTCCCCTGGAATGGATCATTGATTGGCATTGAAGGGCGTCATTTATCTTTTAACCGAACCTCCATACTGTTATCCCGCGGGAACAGAGGCATTTCTTGGGATAAAAAGTATTCTATTAAATCCTAATCCGGGTCATAAAAATTCTATTTTTTAGATTACTTTCTTCAGACGGCAATAAAATCGCCGGCACTTGTAGCCCACTAACCCCCACATCGAACATCACTGGAGCAGTGTGGTGCAGTATGGTCCAAACCTCCTTAGCGATAAACTATGACCTAAGCCCTGAAACGAGCCTTTAGCAAAGATAAATCTCTCTGTAGGATAGGTGATCATACCTGGGGAGCGGCCGCGCTCGGAAAACTTTAATAGCGTGATTCAGGTCTGATCTGACGTCACCATGTGACGAGTTGTGCGTGTTGTAAGTGAGTGTTGTTCATTGAAGGCAGTATTTGAAGGTTGATACCTTGTCCCATTCTAGCGTTGGCTGGCTGCAGGCATTTGTTGGCTAGCCTGGCCAGCTGCGAGCGCTCCGAGCTGAACGCCTCGTCCAGGTCGAACAGCTCCAACGGTGGCGGCGGCGGCTCGCGGAACGTCGGCGCAAACACCTGGAGGGGGGGGGAATCATCATCTACCACTAGCACGAAACGCTAAGATTGTTAAGATTAAGAAGCTAACCAAACTGAAGAACTAACCAAACTCAATTCAATTAATGATCCGATTTTCTGCGAGAAGGAACGAACATGCATATGAGTTGAAATAATAATATATGAGGATGAAATCACTTTTGCCTTAGCTGGGTAAAAAGTCCTCGTTGTCCTGACATGATGATATTATTATACATACATAATATGAGAGACTATCATCCTCTAGTGACAATACAGAAACGAGGTCTTACAGCGAGCTGTAGGGGCGGGAAGGGCGTCTCGAACTGCGGCGCGATGAGCCGTAGCGGCTCGTGCTTTACTCCTAGCGCGTCGTACAGCCCTAGTACTTCTGGAACTAAACACAATCAATTTAAAAATAAAGAAACCTAACTGCACATTATTTTAATAATAATTTTTCAATACAAATCCTGTTATAGTCAATAATTTCAAAATCTAAAACTAATTGCTGCTTAGATTAGCTGAATAAACTTAGATTTTTAAGTGACTTTTTACCTACCTCAGTGGTTTCTATTCGTATCCTATTTGATATTCGTTTAATTTATTATCAAGTCTAATTGACAACTCTATATATATATATGACGATTCAGGAGTGTCTCGCACTTAGAGTATATATTGCACAAAATGTTCAGCTCGCAGCGTAGGCAGGTGTGCTATAGATATTTATATTGAGAAGTGTATGGCAATTAGGGATGTACCGATTACATTACGTCACTATCGACTGTCGAAAATTATGAGTAATAGAAATGTAATCAAATCGTGTGGCTTGTTATATTAAAGTTTATGAAATAAAATATCGGGTTTAGTGTAATTTTTTTTATTACAAAATCTATATATAAAAGGAGAAGTTGAATGACTAACTGACTGACTGACTGACTGACATATCAACGCAGGGCCTAAACTATAAGGGTTAGAAAGTTGAAATTTTGCACAGGGGTTCGTTTTATAACGTAGGTGAGCACTAAGTAAGGATTTTTGAAAATTCATCCCCTAAAGGGGTAAAACGGGGGTGCAAAGTTAGTATGAAACTTTGCAAACAACAATCAAAATTCAAATATTTGCAACAAAGTAACTAATATTTATTGAAGTAAAATAGAATGCTAGTGTAAATAGTAAAATTAAAAACATAATTATAAGAAACATCAATCAAAATTCAAATATTTTCAACAAAGGAACTAATATTTAGTAAAATAGAATATCAGTGTAAATAGTAAAATTAAAAACATAATTATACGCAACAATAATCAAAATTTACATATTTGCAACAAAGGAACTAGGTAATATTTATTTAAAAAATCGTTCTTCTTCAAAGTTTTGTTTTAGTTGAATATGGTAATTTTATCAATAGAGTAAGAATTCTGTATAAAAACCTGTATCCGGTGCTAATCTGTAGCGCACATCGAAAATCTGTATAAATACGAAAAAATCTGTATATAATTATGGCAACGCAAATTTTTTAGACTTACTTTAAGTTAAAGCATTAACTACTACAATGTATCTACTGACTACAATCCCACCTGATTAAACGCAATAACTTAGAAGCCTATTCACTCTTGACTTGAAGATACCTACATACATTGTAATCGAACGGAAATACCGACGCAGGCAATTTGTTCCAGTCCTTCGCGGTACGTATGATGAATGATGACGCAAAGCGTGACTTCCGTACTGGAAGGATGTTTACGACGAAGGGATGAATAAACGCCGTGAGTCGGGTCGTTCGATGGTAGAAAGGATTAGTAGTTATTTAGATGACTTAAGTATCTTAAACCTAATAAACAACAACAATTAAACAGTGACAGTAACTCTTTTACTACATTACTACTCTAGTTTACGCTATAATATTTTTCGCATTAAAATACTAAAAAGTACTAAAATCGTACTAAACACACACCAAAAATATTTATAATAAATGTTTAAAAGATTTTGAGTATTAATATATAATTGAGTTACATTAATAAAATATATAATATATTACATTAATATAATATATAATATAATATATAATATAATATATTAATGTAACTTTAATATTCAAAATCCACCTATATTGTAGGTTACTAATAATTATATAGGTTCATAGCTAACATTTAAAAAAATATTTTAAATATCGAATACAGCGTTGGTCGCGTCACATCACCGCTCTCCACGCTTCACTAAGCGCGGGGAACGGGGCGCGCGGGGAGTCCTACGCGTGCCAAGCGTGCCCGCCCCGCACGTCTCTTTCACCCCCGCGATGCGTGATTTGTTTTCATAAAAATAAGTATATAAATCGACTTACCGATGAAATGTGATACTGGATTTCAGTTTTGTGTGTTTCCTAGTATCGTGTTTGCAAGATTGAACTGCACATTTGACCATTTTGATACGTAAATATTCGAAAACTCTCTGTAGGAACGCACAGCGCTAGCACTCAAGTTCACTCAACCACGACTACAAGCGCTCGCGGCGGGAACGTCGTGTTGTTCTCAACCGACGTAGGAGTTCCCACCTCGTTGCGCGTGCTCTATACTACCGTAATATAAACTCTAAGGTCTCGCAGGTCACGATAATCACGCAAACAGCCCTTCTGTTATGAAATGCCGACGAGTTGACATACAAGCTCTGTTTTTGGTATTTTCCCGAGCCTTCCAGCCCTCAATGCTATTCCCGCGATTTCTGCAATCCTTCTGTACAAGTGCCAAATCTTGACACCTCACCCCAGAGCATGACGTCACCTCGCCAAGCTGTCACTACTGTCAGCTTGACGTTCCACAACAGATTACAACTTGACAGACCTCGCGATCTCCACGAACCATAGATAACCAATACCATCGATTCACGCGTATCATAGACTAATCTATACCTTCGATTTACCATCATCACCGTCATATATATATAGCCCACTTGATACTGATCCTGTCTGCTAAGCGAGAGGTCCCGAGCTCATCTTCCAGATGGGTCAAAAATGAATGTTTGTACTCGGGCCATGGGTATTTTTGCGCGACACAGCATTATTCTAGTACAGGGGTATGCCTAGTTTCCTAAAAGCTACGACTCACTTGCCTATTAAACTAATACTACCAATAGGCACACTTATTGTTAATTTTATTTAGCGGAAAATGTTTTTAGTGCAGAATAAAGGGCTTCATTATTATTGTTATAATGACTCACGTTGCGCCAGGTTGAGTGAGAACAGTCTCCAAGTGAAGAGCGCGTGCGGGTGGAGCGGCGCCAGGCGCGGCGGGGGCGCCGTGGCCGGCTCCGGCAGCGGCACCGAGCTCAGATAGATTGTATCACCCAGGGTGCGGTACTCGTTCACCTGCCCACAAACACTCGGTTCCAAACACAAACAACTTAGACAAAGGCCTTGTAGCGACATCTAGTTACATGAAGAGTAAACTAAAAAGGTTTTTTACTAAGTTTTAATAAGAGATGGCGCTGGTTACAGAAACTCAATCTAAAATTCTTGTGGTGACATCTAGTTACAAGAAGAGTCAACGAAAAGTTGAAGAGTTTTCGCTATGCGATAAGAGATGGCGCTACTGAAAAACGGTTTTTTTTAAACCATTTATAAAACCAGGACCATGCACTCCGGTAAGTTTATCTGTCCTGTCTACCAGTTTTGCAAGCTAAAGCTAAAGCTAAAGCATTGCTGCTAATCATTTTTTAAATATTTGTTTGAGGGAATTTAATACCTTCCTAATAGGGGTTTTAAAGTTCCTCAGCACAGCATTTAAAAGTAGGTACACCTAGTACATTAGTAAGATATTTTTTTCTCACATCAGGATCCTCGATGTCCACCGGGTTGAGGTACAAGTCGGTGGCTCCGCCCAGGTGATTGAACACCATCTCCCGGATGAGGTCATTGCACTCGCTCTCCAGATACTGGTCGGTGAAGAAGTGTCCCGAACCAATCACGAACAACTTCCCTGCAACCAGAGATAGAAAAAATGTAATCATGATTACAGATACTCCGGTTGCCACTTACCACAGAGTGGTATCGCACCTACCGATCAAGCGTATTCTTATCTTTATACATACTTATAATTCTTCTGTGCGTGTGTATGCCACTGAACTCCTCCTAAAAGGCTGGACAGATTTTAATGAAATTTTTTGTGTGTATTTGAGTGGTTCTATGGATGGTTTAGATTTACGATTAGAACCGGTAAGCGGTAAGGTGTCGAGATTAACCAAGAGATCAGCGACACTATTGGAGACATCGAATTGCTGCCATAGAAAAAAGTTATTGCATTTGACGAGCACTTCCTAAAAGTAAATAGAAGTTTATATAATGTTTACTAAGTTGCAGGACAACGTCTGCCAGGTCAGCTAGTACTATGTAAAACATATCACCCCCACTCTTCTCCGAGGTATAGAGCGCAGCGAGCGGCCTCTTCACAGGGTAGCAGACGTCGCTGCTCGAGAGGATGGCTGCGGCCGGCCGCTTCACCGTCAGCGTGGCACCGTACGGGTACACGAAGTTTGGGGTCGGAGGATCTTCACTACGAACACAGAGGAGAGAATCCTTTAGGTAGCTGAGCAAAAAGGTAGATCGTCTGGTGTAAAAAATATCACCCGAGGGAATAAATAAGTAATTCAATAACATAATGCCATAGTTAAGTGTTAGGTATAGGTTATAGGTATAGCCATAGGTATCCTATATTCGTAAGTACGTGTGTAAGCAATAATTTTTGCAACAAGTATTTATACATAAAATGATGTAAATGTAACATTAAAAAAATATACTCATAATCTTGTTGAAAGGCATTCGTTTTACGATTAAAAAGTTTTTGAGAAAAGAGTTGTTTAATCACTGCAACAAAGACTTTTGTTTTATACATAAAAAATAATACAAGGAACACATATGGTCAACACGAAATAACTTACAGAAAATCATCAGATTCGCTGGTGTAGTTGGGCATCTTCATGATATGTTTCGTGACGCCGCGGTTCAGGATCCCGTTGGAGATGTGGCACTCCTTCGGGTGGTAGAACTTGTGGTACATTGCTCGGACCACACAGTCTGGAAAATTGTGATAGAAGAAAACTGACGTACTCTAGTATAATGACAAAATATCGATATAACTACCTAATTGAACTTGTAACTCTTTGATTTGAGAAACCTCTGCGTTCGTCGGAATTCTTTAATTTAACATATCTTGTATATTATATTCTTCTTCTGTCTTCAGTCGTCGTTCGACTTCTTTAAATTTATTTAATTGTAAACTGATAGTAGCAGTATAAAATTTAAGTTCCACTTAACTTATAAGTAGGTAATTATCAGGTATTAAGTACTTAAGTAAGTACCTACGTAAACCCTTATACCTACCATTGTTGACAACAATCCCATACTCTTCAAGGAAGAAGTTGATGTTAGTGTTCATCCGTTCTTCACCGCCGTCCGTCATTATCACCAGCACGGAATCGCCGCGCTCGACCACGCTCTTGAGCGCGGCCAGCTCGCCGTCCGTGAACACGTTCTGCGGCCCTGGTATCACCAGGATCCTCACGTCTTGCAGGATGTTCGGTGATAACTCTTCGCGATTTCTAGGGAGACAGCAGTTTAAAAGTACACTGAGAATCAGCGTTCGTCGTAGGTCGCAGCATAATGCTGAGTAAATTTTTTTTTAAGTTTTCGTGCCATTTGATGGTTACGATATGACTAGGATAGAACTTACGTACGCGATGACGACCAAAATAGAAACGGGAGACCCGCTTCATTGTGGGCTTTCCGACATTGCGGTCAAATCACGTATTACACATTTCATGGTCGATTTAAACAGCATGGTAGCCAGCCGCGCGAATACTCATGCAAGTACCGTCAGGATAAAACAGGGTTGCGAAACCGCAGCGACCTGCAACCGCAGGAAAGTTTCACGGGGAAGGTTGTTGGGCAGGAGTCATATGGTAGGACCCGTTCCACCATAAAATAATTACCACCAAATATAAAAAAAGTGGGATTAACCATCAGGTGGGATCGTAGTCAAGCGGTAACTCATATTCAGTAAAAAAAACGTATGACGCAATGGTGCAATGCATGCCAGACTACCGTACAAACTTACAAAGGGTTCTGGGTTCGATTCTGACGAGGCGGAAATTTGCATGATTACTGTTCCTGGTCTGAGTGTTTGTCCGCGTCTTTGTGAGTTGTCCACGGCATCCACGATACAGGGAATCCTAGTGTGGGACTATTAGTGTAAAACTCTGTATAGCGTTATATTATTAGGTATGAACTGTTCAATTAATTCTGGTGTCACTTGGACATCACCAACTCACATCATGACTTTCCACGTGGTCTTGAGCTTGCGATGCAGCATCTTAAAGTTTTCGTTGATCTTGAACAACTCATTTTTGGACACGTCGAACAATATTGTGTTCACAGATGACTTCATTTTGATCAATGTTTACTTTCAAACACACACTGGTCGATACAAAAACGCGATTACTGGTTGTTTGGTTACACGTTGCTAGGCAACCATACGCCGATGTCAGTAGTAGTTGAATAGATACTCATAGATAATGTAGTAAAATCATAGAAATATGAAATTATGTCTATGAGTAAAAGAAGTAGTAGGTAATATATGGGTAATTAGCGTGATGTTTAGAGGTCATATAATAAATTAAGTACCTACAGTAGGTACCCTTTGATTATATGACGTGTATTATAATCAGACTACCTATTGCGGCGGCCTAAATGATTTAATATTTCTCCGTTATTTAGTGTCATTTACGATCAACGCAAGCCGAGTACAGGGAAATAATTATAAAAGAAACGAAAAAAAATGTCAAATAATATATTTTATTTACACCTCGAATAATCGAAATTTTGAAATATTTTTCATATCACTAGCGTATAAGCTATACCGTTTTAAATCTAAGCTGTATTTACAATTTTCAATTCATTCAATAGTATTGCTACGATCATTGGGGTCTTTTCGTACAAACTGTATATTTAATTACTATAAAAATACAACAGAATATAAGAAATCATCAAAAAATCTTTACATAAATACGTATTGCTTCGGTCAAAGTGCGTTTAGCGTCGGAATAAAACGTTGTGTGTAAAATCATACCTTCAAAAATACATGTATTTATCAAATGATAAGTGTTATTTATATTAAAATACAACAATATTTCAAACGATTAGAATACAGGACCATGCATGGCAAAGTAAAATTAATATTAGAATAAATTAATAAAAACAGTAATTACACATTAATATTACGTAAACAGCAACGTAATTTTAAAAACCAATCAACGCTTAGTGACGTCATTCAGAAGATTAGTATTACATACTATCGTATGATACTTATCACATATTACGATACAATATAATAATTAAAACTATAGTTTAATTTAAACTATAATTTTATCTGATAACAACAAAAAACGACGTCACTGATTTAGATTGATGGATTTTGGCGCGAAATTCAAAATGGCGGAAAATTAAGTGTCAAATGATGCATGTTCCTGTATACTGGAATCGTTTCTGTTTACAAACTGTAATTTGTAAGCTAACTGACAATTTCCGTACATTCCTACAATGGTTATAGAATATAAATGAAGTTATCTCCGCACTATTATATTTGTACAATTATCTAAAACGAATATAAAATAATTATCATAGGCTCTTCTCTTGTAAGCAAGAGGATTCTACTAATGATAAGTATAAATTATATTAATAGTTTACGTCAAATTATTGCAAAATACACGTGTTATTGTTAGGCCACATTATATGATATGAAGCCAACAGTGAAATTATGACATATATTATTTTATTGTAACTAAACTCCATACTGGCTACGACACAATTTACACTTTACACACTTTATTACACAGGACTACGCAGTACGAGGCAGTCAAATTCGACTTATTAGCCATCTCTTTCTCTCTCATACGTTCCGTAATTATCTTTCGCATCCGTAGTTACAGTAATGTCATCGGAGTGGATCAAATAGTGCACTTCGTGTTTTATGATCGTACAACACGCGCCACGGTTCTATGTCCGTCTGAAGTTAGCTGTAAGTAGCTGCGCAGAACCCATTTTCGGGCCATATTAGAGGGACGCAGAGGGGGAGGCGGGGCGTGATATAACTGCCTCGCTCACTCGGTTATGTTTGACGCATCATCTTATCTCGTTTACTCTTTTATACGCCCAATTGTTTATAACGCATCTGTAGTTAAAATTATATTAGACTATGACTATGAATGCGATCGTATTTACATCGAAACGCGGTCAGATCGTAAGTACAACATTGTGTCGCATCCAAAATGGAGTATGCAATTATTTTTGAAGATAGTGTATAAAAAATAGTTGTGCAATTAAACAATGAGGAACATTTGTATACGATGCAGTCGTGGCTAGCAGTGAGACAGCGACGGTGTGCGTTGACATTTTTATTACCATAGCAATAAGGTTGCATTTCGCTTCTATACGGGCTAAATTGAAAAATTTTAATTTAAAGATTCAGTATTAAATTTACACAAAATTAAAATCAACAAATTTATGTTCACTAAATTTTAATAATGTATCATTTTATTAGGTATTATTTATATTTAAATTTATATCATTTATATTTAAATTCGTATCGTTCAACTTAGTATTCAAATCTTAACACAATATACAACATAGACGCCCGCCGCGTCTGTATGTCAGTCTTCACGAATATTTCTGGTTGTCTAGAGGTATTCGTGAAGGTTTAGGTATGTAATATATTAAAGTTTTAGATAAATTGGTTGAAATATGACTGTTAAGAAAGTGGGAAAAAAATCAGGCCGCCTGGGAGCTTTCAGCAAAATCGCTGCCTAATCTCTTTCAGATATATTATAACATAAGAAAGTATGAGTGGAATATTCCTCTTTTATAGGTCTACAATAAAGTCCGCGATGGCAAATGTCTATCCTTTAAGGATAGCTTACTATACCAGGGTACTAAGGGACATGTTTCTCGAAGCGAAGCGAGGCGAGTTTACTAGTTAACTATAAAGGTAAAAGTTTAAATTTTCTATAATTAAATTTAATCGAAATTAATTTTAATAAAAATGTCAACAAACACCAGTTGATAAAGTAAACCATATAACACCTACTTATATTTTCTTATAAACATTGCCCTAAAAATATTTACTAAAAATAATTATAAATCTGTACATTGTATAGAATATATAAAACTTATATAGTAGGAATGAAATTAACGTAAACTTCTAAGAGTAGAACATTTTCCTACAATTTGATATATATTTACAAAAAATCTACTATATTTTTTACCACTTTTGAGCTGACTTTGAGCTTTATAAACTAAAAGATAAATTGATAATTACGTGTTTTAAATAATCGAACAGCCCCTAACTATGGCTAACTATAGTGTACTTCAATTGGGGCCTAAAATTACGAAAAACAAAATGGAGAATATTGACAAAACTTTGCATATTGACCAATGTCAATATATTTTCATCACTCGTACTATAAAAGTAGCTATCTATGTTGTATTTAACTTGATTTAAAGGTAAATTCCATTGACAGCCCTGAGGGTGAAGCAAACATTACGTTTTAAGTGTATTTTATTTTGATAGAAGTTGGAATAGCCGGCATAAACCCCTTCTTACTAGACAACGAAAAACATTATTTGAATAAACAGATATTTTTACTGATATTTTTAGTTTATAGCCTGCAAGCAAACCACCTGATGATATATGATCAATGTAAAGACATGGTTGAAAAGTTAAAAACTGAAATGCCACAACAATATTGCATTGCATATTATTTTGTAGGTAAAATGTAATTTCTACAGAAAAACCTACCAGGCTGTCAGAAATTAAGATATATACGGTATACAAGGTAGTCATTGCTATTCAGGACACTGCATTATTTTGCTATTCATCAATTGATTAAAGTGAAACTTTTATTTATTCATACTATTTCGTAATGGAACTGTTCAATTCATAGTAATTTTATTAATTGATTTTCAATGTTATCTGTTATTTCATTGTAAAAATACATTCTTCGTAAAAACAATTGTTTGTTCTTCGAACTGAAAAACCTTATAAGGATTTTTCTCAATGATTATTTTTATTCAGAAGTTTCTGAAACGTGTATGTAAAAAATGATCAGTGTGACATCATATTGAATATTTTCTAATATAATAGACAATAATACTAGTAAGCTCTAAACTAGGAGTCTTTTGTCCTTATCTTTTTTATCTTATCAAGGAACTACCAGATAAACGATCAAATATTGCACACTGAATGTACCAGGACGTCAGGAACACATAAAATACTTCCATATTGACCAATAACAGAGCTTCAGAAAATGCACAATAGGTCATGGTTTGTCTTATTTCGGTCACAGATTATGTTGGAAGCGCGTACAAGCTCGTTTTTTTTTTGTACGTAAATTCGCCATTGTGATTAGTTTACACAAGTTTATACAAAAAGTTCAGTCAGAATCGCATCGGAGCGCAGTATCATTGACATGCGCAGTATGCAAATTTTAATAACTAAAAGCTTTTATGCTTAACACCAGGTATGAATTAAGGTAATTAACCAGCTTGTAAGTTTTTGAGGGTACATATTTATCGTTACGTACGGAAAGTACCAGGCGAGCAGCAAATCATAAGACGTCAATGATGTTTGCAGATGCGTCTGGGACCTCGAAGCGGATAAAAGGGAAATAATAATAATTGACATAATATTACTAACAAAAATAAGGAACTTCGTTCAACAAGCTTGTACCCTCCATCCAACCATTACCGTCCACAAATCACATTCCAACCACCAGGACATCAGAAAACAAAGGAGACCGGCTGTAAAGGCTTCGTACAGTGTGTCGTTGCGCACGGAAAGTACCAGGCGAGCAGCAAATCATAAGAAGTTCATGTCGAGCGCGTTGTACAGCGCGGCGATGTCCGAGTGGCCGGAGACGCGCCAGAAGGGGTAGTTCTTGGCCTTGGCGGCCGCCTCCTCGTCCTGCCCGTCGCCAATCACCACGTACGTGCACCGCTCGCCGAACCGTTGCTTTATCTTCTCGAAGCAAGTCTCTTTACCTGTAACGAGTAATGAATAACCCTTACTGAGATTATGGATGTGAAATTGTGTTTTTGTTTGTTGTCAAAACGGTGCAATGTGTGAGTACCAGTATCACACTGAACATCCCACGATAAGTTAACTTTAAATCATGTAATTCTCAGTTATTGATTAGAAGCTAAATTTTTAGTGGGGAATTTGAGATTCAGTACGCAACGCAACGGTGATCCCTTTAATATAATTATGGAGCCGGTTACACTTTTTAGAGGCGACCATCTCAGTCCTCAAGGGTAGCAACACATCTGTGACAATTAGAACAAGACTCTTACTAACACACTAACAGTCCCTGTCCCAGTCCTCATACTTACAAACTAACCAGCTAATGTTCTAACACCGTCACCTAACCGGACTAACTATCCCAGTCCCCATGTGAGTCTTGTTCTAAGTCAGTCACAGTTGTCATGGGCGGCAGCGGAAGGTGGTGCTGCACGCTCGTTTGCACCTTAAATCAATAGAAAAAACCTATAAACATAAAAAACAATGATACCAGTCTTAGTGGCGGAGTATATGTTCTCGATGGGGAAGACGCCGCCCAGCCCGAACAGCAACACCTTGGCCAGCGCCGGCACCAGCTGCGTCGTCGTCACCAGCACGTTCACGCAGTTCTCCCTGCAACGTTACCACTAGGTTAATAACAGGACATTCGGTATTCAAATTCATATATTCTGTGTTGGTATGCATGAGCATACACCGCAGACCTCGCGCAAGTGTGTCGATAAGCAATTTGCTTGGACGCAAAAAAAAAACTTCACATGATAAACTTTCGTAAAGAACTGTTGAATATTAAATATTTTTTAATTGAAACACTATTAGCACACCTTTATTGCTTTTTTTTTTAAATAAATAAACGCTTAGACACACAAGTGACACATCGCGGGTGGCATGGACAAAACTAATAACCACTAACACCTACAACTAAAACCTGAGTTGACCAACAAACACGTTTATCTGTCCCATAAATATCTGCCCCGGCCGGGAATCGAACCCGGAACCCCTCGCTTTGCTGGCAGGGTTAGGTTAGGGATGATATTGTGTGTTGTTAACACTAATATTTTGTGGCCGATATTATCTTACCTAGAGTTAATTAGTAGTTCGTGGCCGATAAATTAACTACAACATAATATTATTATCTAAGACTACAACATAATTATGTTACCTAGAGTTAATCATATTGAGGCACTTGCAGGCCAGCGTGAGCCAGTTGTCCGTGGCCTGCTCCAGCTCGGCGCGCAGCTGCAGCCACTGCTCGCGCTTGGCCGGGCCCAGCAGCCCGCCCACGCTGGAAACAAACAACCACGCACAACGTCAGCCTTCATTTATTTATTTACATTTTTTTGTACCATACAAAGTATAAGAATTATTTAGACATTTTTGTACCATACAAAGTATAAGAACAAAAGGTGGAAGGAAGCATTCTCTGCCTGTCAACCTTTGGGCATTGGGAAAACAACGAAGGCGGTCACATAAAAAAATGCAAATTTACCTCCATACATACCAAGTCAAATTCACACCAACATACCCATAATCCTAGTCTGGCTAAATCATTGTGATTTTAATGATTTCTTTGTGATAAATTATAGGGGCGATAAATATATAATTATGAATATTAATAATAATTGATAATTTAGGTGTTTATAGTTTTAGTGTCAGCTCTTCGTGTCTAAGTATAATCTTCTAACATTTTCACTTCAAACAAAATGTGTGCAATTCACACGTGCTAGAAGTGAAACTTCAAAAAATTATTTGGTTAGATGTCATAACTGTAGTTTTAGCGCTGTAGCGAAGTTTAGTTGTTCGTATCTCATTTTCTCCCAAATTAAAATGTGTCTGAGTCTTTTTCGTTTCCATTTCATTTCATTTGCGCGTCATTTCCGTTTCATCTAATTCCAAATCAAACGATACTATAGAAGTTTTCACTTAAAAAAAAAAATTTGAGACCTATGTAACATCCTCAACCACCAGGAGCGCAGCACCTACCAGGAGATCTCTTTCACAGCGCACTCACCTATTCCTGTAGTTGTTGTACGTGTCCTTGATCTTCCGGTAGCGGAAGGCCAGTTTCCGCATCCAGTCGACGCCGCCGCGCACGCCGGGCGCGCACAGCCCCGCGCCGGGCGCCGCGCCCGCGTGGAACCCGTCCGACGCGAAGTTGTACGCGGACAGGTCCTGCCCGTTGTCGTCCGCCGCCACCGCGTCTATGTGCTCCTGGTCGCAGTCCTGCGAATGTACCGTGCTTATAGAGATAATTATTTTTTCCTATTATTTATTTTTTTGTATTATTTAAATAATACGAAAAAATAAGACATTTTTTGATATTATATAAAACGAAAATGTCACAAAACTGATTGAATATTTGACTGCTGTGTCATTTTATTTTTTAATTTACGTAATGTCTTTTTAAAAGATTTTATACCTATCGATGGCGTACCGGAATAAAAGCAGTGGTAGAAAAATGTTGTGAAATCTATAAAGCCCTATTTATTATTGTCAGACGGGCGGTCAATGTAGTCTCAGTAATAAAGTTCCATTGGTACCCTGTGGGCACAGAACAGAACCCTATGTCAATGTAAATAAAGTAGGCAACTTACCTCTACATCATTAAAAAAGAAATGCGTATCGGCTAAGCTGAATATCATTTCCTCCATTCTGAAACCTAGTTGAACTATTTGTTGCGTGTCCTGAAATAAAAAAAAACAAGAGTCAATTATAAAATTTGTTGTTTCAAAAAATTATTAAAATACCTTTTTTTGATAGGTTTTTTAAAAACAATGTGTTAACTAAGATAACTTGGGGTTAGGTTAAATAACAGAAATATGTAACCTGAACAGCAATTTTAAAACACTTAAATTCAAAGCTGCCAAGTCTAAAACATCCATTATTCGACAACAGAAATCTGAATGATCGCCGTACCTTATTATACTTAGTGGCATACGTCCCAGTGAGCAGCGAGTGGAATATAATAATGGTCTCGTCCAGATCCCAGATGAACACTCGGTCGGTGGCCGGCTCGGGGACGTGCTGGGCTGGGGAGGACGAGGTGTTGCGGCGGCCGCGGCCCCGGGACCTGCTGGCTGTGCTCTCACTGGAAGATAAACAACTTATTGATTAAACGTTAAATGATTACACACCCATTCACCCGCAGTAGGATTATGTCCCTATGTGGCGCATGGCATACACAACACAAATAACATAAATCACTAATCACAAACATGGAATAAACATTTATCTGTCACATAAATGTCTGCCCTGGCCAGGAATCGAGCTTGGGACCCCTCCCGTCACAAGCAGACCTACTACCAACTAGGGTCGTCACATTGAATAAACAGCCATTATATGATACAATTGTGATTGGGTCTTTGTAATGTGTCGATTTTATTAAAACAAATGTTTGCTTAATAATCTCTATGTCTAAATGGAGACGTTAGTCAAACTAAAATTATTAATTTTGTCTAATGAACTAACAGATCATTTAACTAAAGTCAATATTTATTAAAAAAATTACCAAATGTTGTATATTTATTGTGCATTTAAGGTCGCCGAGACAATTAAAAATTTAACGATATTGTAGAGTACTAAGACCAGCCGGTTACACTTTTCGTTTTGAAATAACAACAGCTGTACATACAAGTTTTACATTTAATCTTTATCTACGTAAATACTTAGCACATTGTTCGTCATAAGTACATGTTATTTTAACAAAACAATATTGTTTTGTAGTTCTCCTTATTCATCAGTGTAGTTTAAATTAATATTTAATAAAATTGGTCATTCAGTAAATGAAAAAACTTTCTTGGTTCAATTACTAGTTAAAAAGAATTTCGTAGGTATGTATATCAAACTACTTATATAATGCTAACATTTTATGACAAATTATTCCACTAAAGAATGTGGAGAACTGTTCTAGATTATATTCTATGCCTTTTCAGTATTCTATTTTCTTTTACATCATGTAAAAATTAAGTTTACATTTCAAATTATCAGAATATAACTACTGAGGAATGAATTAAGGAATAAAGTATTACCCTGAATTCTCTCTACACCTCCGACTGGCAGCATGGATTTCATTTTTAATGGGGGACAGTGGGCTTGTGTCATTCATAGACGGCAGCATGGATGAGGGAGACTCTGCAACAATTTAAATTAACATTGTGTTATATTTTTTATGTAAATTTTAAGGTTTAACCTCCTCCACCAATCCACGCTGGAGCAGAGTGGTGGAGTATGCTCTAGACCTCCACTATGAGGTGTATGGGCCAGTAGTGGGTTGAAATCAGGTTCAACTGGTTTAAACATTGGGTTGGGCACTCAATGTTTATGCAAGGCACACATTCTATCTCATAATAGTTTTATTAATTTTTGTTTGTCCCAAATATAGTACAGTGTAAACTCTATTATCCGGCCCTCAGTTATACGGATTCGCGATTATCCGGACTACCAATCGCGATCAATTATATTGTGACAATTAAAAAATATTTTAAACCAAATTAAACTTATTACATAAATTATTTTGTATTTCATGATTACCAAATGCAAATTACCAAACACGTATTGTAAACAAATTATACGTACATAATGTACCGTAATATTTTATTTCATGATTAAGACTGTAGTATTTTAGTACGTATGTATGTAATTTAAGAAAATATATGTGCACATAAATAAATGCATAAATTTTCGTTGATATGTATTTGTTGTTTTTGAAATACGTAATATATGTATACACAAAACCCGCTTTTTTCATACATTCGATTATCCGGACTTTCGATTATCCGAATGCCTAACGACAACAATTAGTCCGGTTAATCGAGTTTCCACTGTAATAATAACATAACTAGAATTTTAATCAAGAAACCCCGGCCTATTTTGGCTAGTTCTCCAGTGAAGCATTCATTTTACTTCTAGTCCATTGAAATGTTACATTTTTTTGGGCTTAGTGTGACTTGTCAGAGAACACAACCCTAAATGTAACTTTTCAATGGACTATTCTTCACATCAAAGAATTACATCGCTGTACATTTCGTTGTTGTTACTAACACTTAAAGTTAAGTTG
This sequence comes from Ochlodes sylvanus, assembly GCA_905404295.2. Taxonomy (NCBI): domain Eukaryota; kingdom Metazoa; phylum Arthropoda; class Insecta; order Lepidoptera; family Hesperiidae; genus Ochlodes; species Ochlodes sylvanus. Next base: position 5,872,289 of record FR990149.1, read on the forward strand.
AAGTACTGTCCAAATAAGAAGAATCAAGGCCTGTTATGAAACTATCCTTTAAAATTAGAAAATAAAATCTCTTAATACTATAATTATAATAAAAATTAATTAATACTATAATTTATAAGTTAACGTAAATGTGAAAACTTTTTAAAAATAATATTTTATGCAATAACAAACCACATTCACTGTCCGAACTGTCCCAATTCGAACTATCGGAGTCGTGATATCTGTTTTCCTCCCGTGCGTCACTGCTCTCCAATCTTCTTCGTTTATTAGAATTAAAACTTTCATTCTCTTTATTCATCGTTATTGCTAAAGTTTTGAAACTTTTCACGTAGGCGCAAAACACTTTACCAACGCTATTTTGTATAAATTTCAGATAAGTAATACTTCGTTGTTCAAGTTGAGCCTGGTTTAAACAACTTTACAATTAAAACTACACGTAAATTAATTACAAAATCTAACAACAACGAAACTAAAGTCTACACAACATTCAACAAATCAACACTGACATGACAAATTGATTTGATTGACAAAAAATCTCATCTTTTGACAATCTTTCAGTTTGAGATTCAGATGATTGTCAAAATTGTCAAAAGATTGTTATGTTCGTTACATTGGTAGAACATGCAATTTAGGTTATGGCTGCGTTCCAAAAATACATTTGAACTTTTTTAAACGGTATGAAATGAAGAATGAACAAACTAAAACCATAAAACCTATTGAATAGAACATCGGTTAAAGAAATAAGTAATAAGCACCTGGATGACCGAGCTTTGCTCGGTATATTTTTTTGTATCTAAATCGTGTTTTTTGGAAATTATATTTAGATAGGTACCAATTACATACTGATGAAATACGAATATTTTTCGACCTGACCGACATACATAATAATAAAAAAAACTATGATATACATTTATAATATTATTCTAATGATTTTCGTTGCCACAAAACACGGATAAAACGACCTTATCTAAAAATAAAACTAGCTAGATCGATTTATCGCCCCCAAAACCAATGCATACTAAATTAATTATTAGATTATAAATAGATTTGTAAAAAACTAAGTCTATTGAAAATTAAATAATTATACCTGACAAACCGCCCCCCAAATGGTATGAAGTGTGTCCAGCACTACCGCTGCTACTAGGCGAGCTGACGTAGGGTGAGTAACTAGGGGTAGCGTAATAGCCTCCATATTGTGCTACGCTGTGATCCGCATAACCAGTAGCGTAGCTGCTATAGTCCTAAAAATAAAATATTCATAAAAACTGCTGTAAAAAAAGTACGATACACACTCAACAGATGGCGGTAGTATCTAACTCAATTCGATTTGCCTGTATTAAATATAATTATTATTATAGCACCCAATTCGTTGGAGGCTTGGAAAAAAAATCCTATAATAAATAGGACCAGCTGTGCCCCATTTAAATCGGAAACACTCAAGATAATTACTGCTGGTCATCTATGACCATATCGGTCTATTTAAATCTCGGGAACTCGTTGCTTTCGTTAAAATATCGTTAAACTATTAATTTTTAAATAGTAACTTACTTGTTGTGCATTCGGGAAGGTTTGCGTAAGGCCGCCGTTGTAGGACGAATACGCGTAGGGCGAGGGCTGTGAACTAAATCCGGAACTGGGAACAGTGCCGACTCCGCCCACGCCGTACGCGCTAAGGTACGTTGGTGTCGCTTTACATGACGACCTGGAAGAAATATTCATGTTATGGTAATGGAATTTTGTATGAATGTCTTCCAATCCAAGGTTACAATGATAGAAAGGGACAAATGGATTTGGATCTTGCATCTTGCATTCAAAGGTGGCTTATTTACAACTCAGTTATTTGACCATAAGAGTTATTAACACTTAGGTAGACACATACTCTTTCAATTTAGGAATTGATAGTGATAGGACTGAAAAATGACCAAACTATATAGTTAGAATTAAATTCGATTCTTTTCTTGTTCTCTATTTAACGTCAATAATGCATAAAATGTACCTGTTGTTGGTGTTATGTGGCGGTGGATAGGCTGCGTAAGGCTGGTTGTAGAGAGTGGAGCTGACGTATGACGAAGCCGCACCTCCGCCTCCATACTGCTGCATACTGGAAAATACATCACGTGACACTTTTGCCTAGAAGAATTGCCTTAATAATGACAAGACAATCATCATCTTCCTGCCCATTTCCCAATTTTATTTGTGGTCGGCGCAATATGTTCATCTCTTCCATTGTTCCCACTGACTCCCTTTTCTTTCATATCCTCTCTCACACAATCCATCCATCTTTTCTTTGGCCGTCCTCTTCCCAATGACAAGACAATACTGTGTCTAAAATTGGCCTTTGGACTCCGATTGGATAGAAAATGATTTTACCGGTTAGCATCCAGCGAAAAATAAAGTTGCAACCGAAACAAACATCGAAGATCTTGTTGATTTTTCAATATGTAAGCAGCTTACATCTTCCTTAATTTCCTTGGCGATATGCATCGTCATGTTAAACATAAATTTCTTCCTACGTCACACTTCGTTATAACACTGTTTCATTCACATACGCCATGTGGGCGTTAGTGTACATACTTTCTTGGCCCCAATGCTCTTATTAATATGGACGTCTCTCCTTTTGTGGCTTCCGACTTCCACCCGATCATTAACCTCTGTATTGGGTCACCCAATGTTATTAATCAATCGAGTTTCGTAACGATCTTAATGTAATTTTTTGATATGTTTATTTATTAAATTTGACAACCTAAATTAATTTTGTCTGTGCTTAGCTATTCTAAGATCTACGGCCTAAATGAAATTGTCTACAAACTCGCGCTTGCAAAGCATTATTCTGTTACCAATTTTATTATGAATTAGGTATAAAGAAAGTTTGAAGAGTTCTTATATTATGTATATTGGAAAATCTCCTAACAAGAAGCGAGCTCCAGTAGGTATCAAATATCAAATATTAACTAATAGTATTACCTATATTTAGATGTTCCCTATCATAAAACTTGTAATCAACTGTGTAAACAGGATAACAAGGTAGGTACCTATTATAATACTCAAATATCAAATACTGGTATTCTGAAGTTTCTAAACATAAAACCTGTAACCAACAGGATAACAAGAACAACGTACCTATTATAATACTGGTAGGGCAGCGTGGACTGGTCGTAGGGCAGGGCTTCGCCGTACAGCGCCACGTCGGCCTCGCACAGCCCGGGGCTGCGCACCTCGCTCTTGACGCCACCACCTGTGCCATCATCAATACACTCAGATAGTTCATATTCTCGATGCTCGTTTATTAGCTAACTAATATTAAGCTTCTTCGTTGTATTCCATATTCTGTTAGACTTTAATGATTTAATGGAATTAGATTGACAGTATTCTAATGGTGTTTGTATTGCATACTGGGATCGTAAGTGATCACGTCAGCGTGGATACTGGATGAGCAATCGCGGGAGGTAATCATTAATCATATTTAACTTTGAGTACCGATCTAAATTATTATTGAATATCAAGACTTATCTTGGCCTAGCGGCTATAATTTTATAATAATTGGGTTGATCACTAAGCGCTGCTACCTATAATACATTTACAGGAAATGTGATGATGAACTTATTATCTATATTCATGATAAACAATGAGACATAAACATTATGAAAAATAAAATCAAGCAATGAGTATATAGAGTATGAAGTAATGACTACAGAACTAGATATAAGCTTAACAAGGAAACAATAACAAACAACATACCCGTGCTATCCTCATTCATCAACCAGGCGACCGCAGACGACGAGGAGGTGGAACAGAGCCCGCCAGCCGAGGTCAACGGCAACGCCAGTCCCAGAGAAGTGCTCGTCACGCATCCGTTGGCCAAGCTGCAGCTCTCCACCTCCGAGCTTGGCAGGCCAAGACCGTCAGACGGCAAGCTCAAGTTTGATGACGTTGTCGTGTTTTGGAACAGCGTCGTCGCCCCTGACACTAGCAACGCTGGTAAACTTGCATCCTGGAGCAACGATGGCGGCGAATCGGAGGTTGATTCGGATTCGCAAGGAGATGTGTTGACTTCACCTGACAACCTGATGAACAGACGATTACAATATTTAGTTACGGTTATTATAATGATTCGTTCAACGATATTAAATGTTTAATTTATTTGAGATTATCCGTGTATGATTTAGTTAAACTCTCCATACCTAATTTGGACACGATCAAAGATAATAATTTAGTAAATATGCGCATTAGAAAGCTGTAAAATAGAAATAAATTAAATAAAATACTTAATTTATATATTTATTTTATTTTATTAATTATTAAATTTCACTTTGATGTGTTTCTGTTGAACATCCCTAAAAGTTGCATCTCCAATGTTTTAAAACTAAGACGGAAGATATAGATTGTTCTAAAGCCTGGAATAAATTCTGGAATTATTTAAAACGGTGAAATGAAGTAATCAAGTACCTAGATTAAATTGGCAATCACATTTTCCGGTATCCGTTTCAGTATTTGAGCAGGTGTTCTTGCCGAGTAAAATGTCGACCATTTCGACCCTTAATTGTTAGTAAAGCTGAGTCAAACAAAACACCCACAGTTTAACACAACACGGAGATAAAAATCCATTAACAGCCGCGTTTGTTTACGGAGACGCGCCTTTTTTAAACAGTCACTTATTTCGAATGTCTTAATTTCGGAAGGAGGAAGACGGATTACGATTAAACAAACGTTTTCCTAATTATAACGTGACTTTTTATCCGTGAAAGTATCTACTTTTGTCATTGCATTTATTTTTCTGCATTATTTTAGGATACTCTCGACTAAATCTGTCTGGCCAAAGAAATATTTATATTTGGTTTTGTGACATGATATTCTCATTAAGCGTATATCATTTGCCTCATGTGACATTAATTACCAAACCTATATGTTCGAAATATTAATTATGTTAAAGTGTGGTAATTAAAAAGATTGTAGCAATTAAGATATCTTTACTAAATGCTAAATCACTGTGTTTGTTTTAAATTATGCCCATAAAACGAGTCACCGAATCAAACGGCAGATGCCGTGACAGACCCCTCATATCTCTTGTTGTGGATTTATCTAACAAACTGTTTACACGTGTTCCGATTAATTTAGCTCGTTATCAACGCCTGTGCGGTTTCAACTCGCTGTCACACTTGACAGTTGGGGAGTGACGTCACTAGCCCTGGCTGAATTGGGAACTACATAACTTGTTACGAAATTCGTGAAATGAAAAGAATAAAATCGTTCTCTTTTTGAAAGTATTTAGGTACTTATTTAGTGATAATTGAAAAAGTTGAAAAACTGGTGATGGTGATAAAATAATATTTAATAAAATATAATGGTATACAATATATAATATCGATATAATACAATATAATATATTGGTATTATATCGATAAGCATTATGAAAAATTATAACATCAATATAATTTTGATGACAGTTGTAAATTTTTAAGTGCTTAATTTTATAAAAAGATGTGATCTTTTAATAACATGCATGTCATTTCGGTTAACTTAAATATCGTAAAACAGGTATGTACTTAATTTGCGTTTCTAATTCAAAAGGAATTTTTATAAATTTTAATTATGCAGCGTTTAAATTTCAAATAAAAATACTAGCTACAAGAATATTACCGCACCCATATTGGTCACATATTATGGTTATAAGCTTAAATATATGTTAAATATTATTGATTTAAATTATTTAATGACTTAAATAATTAACGCAAATCTATGCTAATAGCTGATATGACAACTTTTTTGTTTAATAGCAACCGTTTAATTGCCTATCGAATATTTTGTTTAACAACCACAATGGCGATGATTTGTTGACATCTATTATTCATTTGGCAATGTCGATATTATAGAAATGATGACGTAATTTTTTAGTCGTCTTAATGTTGTGACCCGACCACTTACAAACGTAAAACTATGAAAGGAAACACGTTGTTCCGCGACGATTTATTGCGTGTTATTAATAACAATATCATTCGACCCAAACTACAGGAATCGCTTGTTTATATTAGTTCGCGCCTTTTTCAAGTGTCACTTTGCTTTTTGCCGCCACTTCGAGAGTTGCGTTCAAACAACACTATCGTATATCAAAAGAACGTCCCCGAGTAGATCTCAGTTAATGTTGGCAGCATTGTCACTATCTTTTTAATTGAAAGCTTTTTTAATGTTTCGGTTCTTTTCACAGAGTTCTTTTTACTTGCAGTAGTCATCGTAAAACGGCGTTAAATTTGTCTAACAAAAGACTTCAAAGCTTTGAATAGTTGGTCGTTCTAAATTGATGAATGACATTCCATATGGTGGATGACTTATTTGTCACATTTTTAGTTTTATGTTCTGCGAGGCAAATTGTGATGTTTGTAAAACATGAACCTTGTCACACTAAAGCTGTAAAATTTTCTTTGAATTTTGAAATTAAATTGATGATTCTTAATTCTACGTGATTTTATTTCTTTGTTTCACGGTCGTCAAATCCTATTCTTTAGAAAAAAACAAGCAAATGTTATAAAAGCAATTCAAATCCAATTACACTGTTTTATTCCTCACTTAATTATCGACTCAACCGTCCCCGATTTAATTAACGCCGAGTCATATAATACCTACTTAAACAAGCTTCGGTAAAGAAGGAACAAACTCAAATTTTATTTCGTCTCGTCGGGTCAGTTTGTCTGTCAGCCAGTGTTGGAGTGAAGTGTAAGTTATTTTTCAAACTAATCCCGAATGGGTCCGGAACGAAAACAATGTGCTCTCAGTGCCCTCCGACGCGTCGGGCGCGGCTCCAAAAGGACACAATGGCCGGCACACTTCGGAGGAAGGCGAAATAAAAAGTCGTTAGCGTAACACGCGTCGAGGGTTCCGCGGATCAAGTGTTGTTAAGTGCATTCCGACAATTTAATATTACACATATAATAAATAACATTGACTGAACTGAACGTTGACGACTTACGGCATTCAATGAATCTCAATCAATGAATTTGCAAAACTTTGAAGTGTTTCCTTATCCTTACATTACATAATTATGAACCTCTGTACAGAGTTTCACGTTTCTAGGTCCACTGGTTCTTGACTGGTTCAGCCTGTGTATTGTGTGTCAGTCAGTCATAGTAGCGTTTGATTAATATGTAGCTATTGGGATTGTGAAATAAAAGTATCAATTTGTTTTAAGAAAATCTTCAATGAAAACATTTATTGCTCTACATAATACTCGTACCTACTCAATAATTATTTACTTAGTGAATATTAAAAATAAGTATTTGAAACTTTACAAATTATATTCAAATAGAAACGGAATCCCAACTCAGTAACCGCCATTTGGTGTCCACGTGTCAAGTTTGGGCGCGAGATTCTATTAATTGCGCGTTTTTTACCGCCAAATTCGTGAACAGATGTCACAAGGCAAATGACACGAATATTATTACTGCACAGACTATAAAGAGTTATGATGACGGGTTATGAAAGGTCAATTACACAATTTATATTACTGCATGATATTATTAATTAATGGTATTTAAATTGTTTTTTCTTGTTCATGTACGCTAAGTTTGTTAGAATAAACTCAATGTTCTGTAATTTCTTTTATTAAACATTTTAGTTACCTACTGAATGAAGTGAAACACGCCATCAACCATTAGGGTCCTTTAGAGCGAGGTCAATCAAACCGTGGTTTGCAAACCCCTTGTTTCATTAAATTTGTTGATTTAAGATAGCAAACGAGCACGTAGCGCCAACCTTTCGCTGCCGCCCATGACAACTGTGACCGAATCAGAAAAACGACCAAGCAGGTAAAACGCCTACCACCAGGAACCGTCGATGTTAACCTGGGTGGTACAGACCCCCTTGACTTCCAATAAGATAAACTTGACGCCATAGGTGATTCAAATAGTGACATTGGTATTTTGTGTTACAATGCCATTAGATGGCTGAAAATGGCAATACAACACAATTAGGTAGGTACTTATTTTTGATATAGTACCAACCTAATTATGTAATTTAGACGGTAATATTTTCTTGTACCTACTTATTACTTATAAAGAGTTACTTACAATTAAAAAACAGCGAATGTTCCGCATTAAGTCTAAAAATGGATAAGTTCACAAAACCGTTCCGAAATTTTTTAACGCGCGCCATTCGACACTTCAAATCCTGTTACTTAGTCAAAATTTAAAAAAATAATAAAACACAGTCATAACCGACCGGAATTGTGTCAAAAAACTGATTTATTGTAGCATTAGAGATAATATTTGAAAACGAAGTTTCTAATAGATAAAAACTCGAAGGCACGTCGTGTTAACTACTAATTAACTTAACTAATACGTCGAGTCACGTGGAATGCGACCCGTCAAATACCAAAACTATTTATCTTTTATTTTTGCTTGTTTAGATGCCAGTGGATTTATTTTAATGGCGTTGTTCGATGTATCGACACGCTATAAGTTTTGACAGAAGTTTTTCAACAAGAAAACTTTGTTTGCGTTAAATTTAAAACTGATTGTACCTACTTATATTCATTAATGAGGAATAATAATTATGTATTAAGTTGAAAACAAATTTCAATTATGCTTGTCTTTTCAAGAATAAAATTTGTTTGGTTGGATTCGATGCTCTTTATCCTTTTTTTTTGGGTTTTGTAAATCGTAGATTTTATTTGCTTACTTTTGAGAATTAATCAAATCGGAAAGCCATTTTGTGAAGTGGGTGTAGAAGATGTATCTTAATATATATAATTCGAGTGTGAGTGTGTATGATACTGAACTTCTCCTAAACGGCTTGACCGATTTGGTTGAAATTTTTTGTGTGTCTGCAGGTGGATCCGAGAATGGTTTAGATTCACAATTGGACCCGGTAGGTGGCGTTGCTGTCAATATATCACCAAAACATTTTTTAACGACTGGACCGATTTGGATGAAATTTTTTGTGTGTTCAAGGGGATCTGGGAATGATTTAGATTCACAATTGGACCCGATAGGTGGCGTTGCTGTCGATATATCACCAAAACATTTTTTAATTATAAAGCGGTACGAAGTACGCCGGGACAACTTGTATTTTCATAAATAATCAGTCTGAGACTGATTACTGAACATACGGAGACTGAGAGTCCCCGTATGTTATCACTACATGCAAGAGTTTGCTTACTATACCTAGGCAAATAAAAAAAGAAATACCAGTGCATCATTTTGCCAAAAAATGCGCAAGAAATTCAATCTTCGAAACTATTTTAAAATGAAAGGCCCATATTGACACGCTGTAACACAAAACCTTTTGTGTATAAAATCACTTCCTTTGATCAGGGCGTGATAATTTGCGAAGCTCTCGATAGAGGGCGTCCCATTCGGTATTCGCTAAGTAGCTCTTTTCACGGCAATTGTGTTTCGACAATATGGGGATTACACGGGGATTATGGACCCTTCTTATTGTTATGAAGGAGCCCCGCTAGTGCGTGGAAACCTTTATTTAGTGCCCTGACAGTGGAATGAAGTAGCCTCTATTTGTGTTGACAATGACATTAATCTACTTGACGGCCGATTGTTTGTGTGTGTGTGTGTGTGTGTGTGTGTGTGTGTGTTATTGTGATGAGTGTGATGATGAAGATAATGAAATATTTGTAATTATTGCGTTTTATTTGCATGTATGTTACATGGAATTGTCTGTTACCATTTTGATTATGCTGTCACATTTAGCTACTTACTGGCATAAAAGTCATACTTAATATTCTTTCGTATCGGATCGTTCAGGCTAGTTGACTAATTTTGAAAAACCAAATCATAGATTGCCAAATGGTCTAATTTAACTGAAATATTAATATTTCAGTAAAATACTAACTGTAACATATTTTAATTTATATTTTCATGAACTATTTGACGTTTCCATCAAAAAACGCGTCAAACCGTCATGGCGACTCGTGTGACGTCATATGTTGGAAAACGAAGAGCTGTTTGGTTGTCGGAAGGACCAAAATGATATGACAAGTTTGTTTAATTTTGCAACGTGTGACGTCACGCGTCGTATTGGCGTTCGCTGTCACGTGACTAGTGACTATAATTTCGGGATTTTATTTCTCAAAAATATTAAATGATCATGATTTATTTAATCAATAAGATCGATTTTTCGCATTTGTAAATATTAAGCTACCATAAAAAATAGAAATCTTCAAAATATTTTCTTAATGTCAACTACCCTATTTGGAAAAAATAAGATTGTGTTCATAATGTGCAATGTTTTTGCTTTAATAAAATAATAACAATATTAAAACTTACCGTACATCAGCACTTGAATCTGGTCTAGGTCTTTTAGCCTGGAACAAAAACAAAAATAATATATGAACTGGTCAAGTGGAAGTAAATAATTATATCAGACAATGCTCACTGAATGTACCTACGTATAAATCTTTAAATGAATACGTTTTCTCTGGAAACCAATACTTTATATTTAACTAATTTATGCATTAAACTTTAAATAGGGCGAAAACAAAAATATCTCTTTATAAAATATAATCAGATGTACCTAATATAATCAGGTATAACCGAATACAATGTTTTATTGACATCAATTTTAGTTTAAAATATTTAACAAATTGCATCAACTTAATATTTTTTTCACGATTTTCTAGATTATAGTTAATAATACATTTTTGAACACTTTAAAAGATATCCTATTAAGCAATAATTTTAATAACAAAGATAGAACACAATGCACTAGTGCACCTTCTTATTATTATTCAATTATAGGTTGGTACTTGATTTAAAACTTTAGTCGGTAATAAAGGAAATACACTGAGAGAAGAATAATTAATTAAGCAGTTATAACGAAATAGCCCAACTTCGGATAATTAATTAATAAGTGCATAGTAAGCGCAGTAGTGATTAGCAGAATACAAAAATAAAATAGGAAGAGCTCATAGCCCGCCGGCTTGTGTCTATCATAATTATCATCATATTACACGTATGTTATACATAATATACATACATTATGTGATCATTTTATACATACATTAAGTGAGCAACAACGGGCGCGGTCTATTTATTCGGTTTATTAATTAGGAAAATTATTTTTTTGATTGGAAGGATACGCTTCCCGTATGGTCCCATTTTAATTTAACGAAAATTACCACCTCTAAGGAAACGAAAGTTTAAGGAAAAGATTCTTCTAGAATGCATCAAATTCTTCTAGATATTTACACCAAAACCATGAATGAAGAAGACAGCGACAACATCAGTACGCGTTTGTCACTTTTTTATAAACTTCTGGTGTCGTTCCGAGAAGCTGGTAGTGGGACATTGTTAGCTAAAGAATGGTTACCTTGTGTTGACAGTTTGATGCACTGCTGAGTAGGGTGGCCAGGTGGCTGGGAAATACGGGACAGTCCGGGAGTGCTGCGTTGCCTCGTGTCCATTAATAAGAGTTAACGGGGACTATTAGCGACAGTTAGTTAAGAAGGACTGTTAGCGATAGTTAGTTAAGAGGGACTGTTAGCGATAGTTAGTTAAGAAGGACTGTTAGCGATAGTTAGTTTAGAGGGACTGTTAGCAATAGTTAGTCCTGTTAGTTGATGTTATAGCTTGGTTAGTGAATTCGCCACACCTTTCGCACGGGAACACAATTGCTGTTAAAACAATTATTACACGGTAGCCTGGCGGGCGGTAGTACCTACTACCCCGGGTGAATTCTTGGCTAGTCAAATACCAATTTAGCTTCAAAATTGCGTTTAATTACTAATGGCCTTGTCCCGAAAAGGATAACCTTTCATCTGGCAACCCTACTCCTGCCGGGTTTGTGATTATTGTGATCGCTAGTTGCAAAATTTAATTTCCACTCGTGTATTTCAGGTATACAGGTATAATATTAATTGTATTGTTTGTATAATTATACAGTTTATTTAATAATTTGGAATAGATTTACTGGTGCGCACTAAACTATTTGATGAGACAAGACTTGACTAGAGAAACGAAGGGGAAAAGAAATCAAACGTCAGACGCTTGCTTGGGAACCGAATGTACATATAAAATGATTGTTACACTTTATGTCTGTGCCTTTGTATGCGCTAATCTCAGAAACGTCTTGAACGATTTGGTTCGGTTTTCACCAATGTCTAAGCTTTACTTTAAATTAAGTGTTTGTTTTACCTCAATCAGTTCGTAAAGTCAGTTTAAAGATTCACGTCTAACAATTTTGGAGTGTGGGTATTAAGGGACAGGTTTCCCAAAGCAAAGCGAGGGCGGGTGTACTTACTAGTAGGAAACATTTTAAGTTATTGCATAGCTTTTATCGCGGGCCTTGAGCGTGGGGACCGAATCCAGAAATTCCGTAACGAAAAAAACCTAACACCCCCAATCAGCGCCATCTAGTACCTTAATACTAAGGTATGGTAAGTATGTTTTCTACAAACTAGATGGCGCTGTTCTGATATAACTATATAACTTCTAATAATTATAATTGCATAAGTTGATAAAAAATGCTATGCAATAGCTTTACCGCGGCAGTCTCCGAGTGCCACATTTATTTATTCTTGCCAGCGTTTAATCAGAGACGAAGTTAGCATCGAAAGTACCACCGCTTTCTCGCGTCCATATAAGAGAGTGCGCGCACGGGGGACATATGTCTGCGTGACATAAAAGTTTTTGTCTTCGTCGCGTCGCGTTTCCAAAGTGCAAAGTGGAGTGCGCTCACGAGGGCGACAGTGACAAAACTTTTTTGATATGGACGCGTCATTGGAACGACGATCTGGCTCGTCAATGTGAACAATTTTGTCACCGACGCCGGTAGGCGGACATAAAAGTCACCCAGTTGTCGCGTCGTAACGTGCGCGCACCTCCATACATATCCAAGGACTTGATAAGAGCGACGAAACAGTCACGGTGACAAAAGTCCCCCGTGCGCGCACTCTCTAAGTCGTCGAAGCACAGGTCGAAGGTAGTAAGGTACGCATTCGAAATTCAAATTCCATCCGAACGTGTAACGGCAATCCTAACTTTTCTAACGTAGGTACAAGAGATGCCAGATAAACCTCCAGTTATAAATAATAAAACTCCTAAATGTCTCTCCCGATCAAGATTACGGTAACAACATTAATAAAATCAAGCCGAATTTATTTAACAACCTTCCGAGGGCGCCACTGTGTCTCCATTTGATATACGGGCATAAATGAAACGTCGCGCACACGATAATGAATTTTATTATCGTCGCACAAATCTCATATTCTTTTGACGGTGGTTGTATCAATCACGATTATGAAATGTTTGTGAGGTGATACTGTGTCACTGAATATTTTCACGTCTCGAGTCGTTATGTAGTCCTAGTGAAGGAGTACAATGGAATTCGTACCACTGGATATTAGATATTTTATGACGTTATTAAGAATAATTTTATAAGTCGATAATTTTACATTATCTTTTTATTGGTACTTACTTGTCAAGTAAGCATTTAACAATCAATGCTATAAAAATTACTCCGATCAAAGTATACAAGAAAAAAAATTGTATTTAGTAAAACAGCACAGAGTTAAAATTACTTACCGAGATGTAAGTAATCATTTTAATTTAATAAAATAGATCACATTATCAGTCACGGTAATAGTATGTAGTATGTACTATTACCGGGTTAAAAAAGGAATTAACTGCTCTGTGCTTCAGTCGTGATTTGTCCTCAACTAATAGTCAAATTGTCATAATTTCAATTAATTAGATTGTCATGGACCAAGAATGTGATATCTAAATTGATTTGGAATATTTTAAATAACACAAAATTTTCCTTCGTTTGCTATGGGGCCCACAGAGTAATAAAACGTCAATCAATCATCGCTCAAACTGTTTCCACACGCCAGCAAAGGACAAGGACCTACCAGGACAGCATACATCGGAGGTGTCGCGCGGGCCCGCCGCACGGCCGTATATCACCGCGCATGCCTCGAGGTGTGAGGCCGGCCGATCTCGCGATACGGCTAATTTATACGTTTTACGCGACGACAGCGCTTAGTGCTCGTTTGTTTACAGGCTGTTTATACTCTGTGCTATAGATAACACCATCCGCTATGATAACAATGAATCTGCTATAGAAACGAATTATGCAATGATTATTTCTTTAAAATTCGCAGATTTTTTATAGCCTGAACAAATACAAAGCAGAGCCATCTAGTGATAAGTAGATACTGTTGATTACTGTTCTTCTTCAAAACTTTTTGAACTCGAATACAGATTGGGAACATCTTAAGTACTGAATGGTGTATTAAATAATTAATTTACATTTGTAGACAACCCTTAAACAGTTAAATATTAAAAGCGTTTTAAACTATAAAATTTATCATTCGTCTTTATCGTCCAGTTCACAAAATAAGCTTTATAATGCGTAAATTTTATGAACGAACATTAATTTAACATTTATGGAGCAGCCTGTGCCCTAAACAAGGATCGGTACAAATGGCTACAAAACTGTTATTTATTTAAACGTAATTCGTTTATTGTTTTATCTCACTTTATATTTACGATCTGGGACTCCTACCTCGTCTGGACTTCAAGCCCATCGCTCCCGTCTCTCCTCAAAATAAATTTTCAAATTTATCGACCACAATATTTGTTTTTTGAATATACAGTGATACTTTTCCCGTGATATTAATTCGATGCATTTATGTTTTCGAGTCATCGCGTGAAATGTCAATTTTAATAGTGATTTATTGAAACGACAACACGAAGGTCCGTTTTTTATTGTTTTAGCTTTCCGTAATTAATCGTCCTGAAATGAGTTTTATTGTTTGGAGGAACAAACAGGATTTTGTATATTAATATTTGTTAGCGTGGGAAACATTTTCCGTACAATTCGGAGTGAGATGTGTCGTTTGGTCTCGAACGTTTCATATAAAGTACCAGGGCGATACGAAAGCGAAGAGGTTATGAAATAGTATTCTTTCATATGTATGCATGTCTATCTTTCTCGCACTCCAGCAACTTGTATGTGCTATCGTAGTTAGTTCGCACACCAATAACAAGGCTTCTCTTATCAATGTGCTACTTTTGAAGATAGCTGACCTGCTAACGTGATACAATATGATTTTATTTACAAGTGAATATGACGCTAGTTTTGTTACCGAGTGCGTTCAAATTTCTCCGACAGCGGTTGGTAAGTTACGACTATATGGAATTGCGCGCAACGGCTTACGATTTAAAGTACTATCAAGAGAGACATCTCGCCCGATAAATCGCACCGTGTTCGGCGATCAAGTCGAACAAATTTGTTTTTATTGGTGTTATCTCTGGGTGGCTCTGTGTATCGATGCTTCAGCCTTTTGTTTTTAACCTTTTTATTGTCGCAGCGGTCATTGGGAATGGGTAATCGATTACAGCGATGTTGCCCAAGATTGGGGCAGTGCGCGTACATGCTTTGGGCGTTTTTGGTATGCAACGGGTTTGTGACGTCACACTGTATACAGTTTTTTTTTACTAATTAATGAAAATCGAGGGCAATCAACCCGGTGTTAAACATTCACCATACACATGGAGAGAAGTTCCCCGTCAATTTAAGATGCTTTTTGCATCCTTATATTTTTTGGGAACTGGGAAGTACAAAAACGAGCTGACACGTGACACGTGAATCAAACATGCCTTTTGGTAGTCGGGTCGAAACTTCAATTCTTCAATTTAATGAGCACATAAAGGCAATGAGCAGTAAATATGTAGTTGAGCGAGACGGGGCCCAAGTACCTAGTTAAAATAGGTTTCCAGTCGCCAGAGCCAGACGAGCCATGATAGGTGGTCACCATTACGTACATAAGTAACACCAACACGACCAATGCCGGTTACTATATTTTACCAACCGTTTTCGAGTAACGAGTCGATCCTTGTACATTTTTCTTATAGGATCACTTTTAGTTACGCCTCGTGGATAGTTTTACTTTCCGTAAGCAAAACGAATCGTTTTTGAACATAGGACCGGGTATGAGTGGTCTAGCGAATTAAGCAATTAGCAGCGCGATGTGGGTGACCGCTAACGCCGCTAACGGCCAATTCAGAAGCGCCCCATGATACTTCGATCAGTCCCGGTTATTATAGCTATATATCAGTCCGTTAAGGCATATCCAGAGGCCTACGGCGGACACAAAAACTGCCGAAACTGAAAACGTAGAAGTCTTCCGGAAGTACAGATTACGATTACATCTGGAGACCCGGAAATAGCCCGTCAAGAACGCTCTTACTACCTCCTCTCGAACATTTTCGTCATGTTTTTCAACTTTGTAATCTATAATTTGTAATTATGATTATTATTTGTCAGCCATTGGGATGAGATTCCCAGACTGTAATAGGTACTGAACTGGATATGGAATTTATGGCTATTGGGAAAATGAAAGGAAAATTTGGATTTAAACGAGCAAACAAACCATCTGATAGTAACTTGGACATTAGTGACACCAAAGGCATCATCGCTGCTATTCAAAAATATGAAACAAAACGGAAACGTATCAAAGCACCGATGACACCCTATTTTTATAATCTAGGTTACCAAGTAGACGGGTCATCTGAAGCTAAGGTAAGTCACAAAGTAGATAAGTAAAGGTAAGGTGATAAACGCCGATTTTCGGACTAGTGTGTGTCACCAACGCGTTGCCAACCAAGGAAGCGACTCAGGAAGACCCTTCTTTATGAAGACCTTGACGACAGAAGACTAAATAAAGACGTCCTTCATCACAGTTCATCCTTAAAGACAAGTCTACCAAACTGTCTCCCCTAGTATATTGGACAATAAAACCAATCTTTACATGATAACGCGGCATTCCAAAACTGTGCCCCGCCTGAAAACCGACTCCTCACACCCATGATCGCCCGGTGTCGTGTGGCTAACGACGCACTGTCCCGTAGGTAGGCGACTCGTTGTTACGACTTTTTAATGGCCCCTAAAGATAAACGTATGAATGGGAAACACGAGAGCCAGACGTACTCGGAGAACATAAACAGTTTGTCCACACTCTTGTCTGCGTAGGGTGGCCATGACCGCGAGGTTAATATTATGGTGTTCACTTTGACAAATGCTTAATTTGTGGACCAATAAAGGTTTTTAATAATCACAGTGGAACTTAAATGTTTTTGTAGTTAATAGCAGGAATTGGAACTTATAACAGTATTTTTTTGCGAATTGATTAAATGAGTTAGTTAGTGGCTACAACCCATTAATGGCCCACTACTGAGCACGGGTCTCTCCTCATACCTGAGGAGGTCTAGAGCATACTCCACCACGCTGCTCCAGTGCGGATTGGTGGAGGTAGGGAGGGAGGAGGGGAGTTAGTTAGTATCGAAATATAAATATTTACATTATGTTTCAGGAAATAAAGAATGGGTAAAAATATTACAGTGTAATAATTTCAAAACTTAAATTCAATTCATTGGTCATCATTAAATTATAAAATATAACAACTTCTTCAAATGTAATATCATTATAATATTAATGACTACTTAAACGAAACTTCCAAATTACCATAATATTCGTATTACATAAATTTTATTATGTCAATTAGTGAAAAATATTTGACTAATTATTTAATATTTTAAGTGCATAAAATTACGTCAATAATAATGTTAAAAAGTGCATTTTATGAGTCAGAATGTTGATTATATTCTAATTGAAATCAAAAATATTTCACTATTTGTTAGTAATCTCAAAACTACTGAAAACGTTCTGCACGTCAAGGTTTACTACTTATATATAATATATCTATAATTATTATTGCAAGTTCTCAAATACAGGAAAATCGAATAAATAGATAAAATATTCAAAATTAAATATTAATAACACAAACTAACATCCGAGTTCCTACACAAACTTTTTCCAAAATCTATTCCTTTTATTCCTACCAAATCGTATGGCCACCATATCCACAAGTACTTAACAATAAAATTCGGTGTTACTTACATGATGTCACATGCAGGTAGGTGATATAGGTGCACCTACAGATAAAGGGTAACTGGAATTAATACTGACTGTGTGGTCGTTACCATACTGATTAAACAATCTAATACTTAAAATAAACAGTCGCCGGGCAGTTTCACAGCTAAGCTATGTTAAGATAAGCATGCCAAAGCCGTGCATATGCATGCAGACAGTGCAGAGACGTGCGTTTTTATGCATTGTGTGCATTGTTTGCGCGAATTAATTTGACATGGCAATTTAAATAAACCGACTATTCGGTTTATTTATAAATTGATAAAATTGTTATTTCGCGTAAAAGTTATTATATTTTCAATTTAATTGTGTTTGCAAAAAATTTTTGGTGCGTAATTATTAAAACTAATATCGCATTGACTGACGGTTACACTTTTATAGAGACGAACAACTCAGTCCTCAAGGGTAGCAACACATCTGTTACCGAATTATTACGACACTCTTACTAACAATAACTAACTGGACTATTACTAACAACAACTAACTAGCCACTGTCCAAGTCCTCATACATCAAACTAATGTCTGCTAACCGGACTAACTATCCCAGTCCCCATTTGAATCTTGTTCTGTGTCGGTCGCAGTTGTCATGGGCGGCAGCGGAAAGGTGGTACTGCATACTTGTGTTACCTTAATTCCATAAAATAAATAAATGAGCTCGAATATCATTATTATTAATTTGAGGTAATCAAAAGGAGATGACCTCTTTTGTATTCTCTAATGCCTCCCGCTCTGCGGTCATAATTCGACCGTAATTAATTCTGGACAAGGTTTATCTACTTCAAATTGACACAAATTCATATTTTATTTTCTTCAATCATTTTAGTTGTAACAAATAATATATTTTTGACGTGACAACGTCTTATAATTCGGTGGCACGCATGAAAAAACATGACTCATGCGTTACCGTAACGGCGTAGCAATCGGCCTTTGCGTTCGGCAGCGTTCGGCAGCGTCCGACATCCGTCTCTCTCCTACTTGAGTGAGCGATGCGTCTGCGTGGACAGCTGCTATACTATAGTACATTTATATGTTTTGATCGAGTATCAAGTGCAGTGAAAAGTGAATGTGGTGTCAATTGTTTATAGCAACGATAATTACAGCGATAAAGGTGAATGATTCTTTCGATATTAATTATATATTCAGTGATATATTATCGAATAGGTATTCGTGCTTTCATCATTAAAATGAATAGCATCGGTCTGCTAATGCAGCGATTGTAGGTTATGCTATAATTGACATTGACAAATCTATTAAACACATGAAATTAAAATTTTCTTTTGAAAAATGCTACCATTCCATCAGTATTTTCTTAAGACGTTGTCACGTTCAACTATCGTCAGTAAACCGACTTTACAGACAACCAATTTTTATTTTAAAGATTCTCATCCATGTTAACTTAGGTATACCAAATCTGACTCCTACGCGCGTGCATTATTTTTAAAAAGGTATACAATGTTTTCTCTTCATGTAGCTACATAATTATATGGATTACCTACACCAAAATAAATTGGTGATGGTGGTGATGAAAACTACATTGGTATCTCCTGGTATTTGATGAGGCCAAGAGCTTCCACGGTGGATGTTCCTCACCAAGACCCAAGGACTACAAACAAGACAATGACCACAACATCGACCGGTTTAATGTTTACTGTACCCTCGGAATAAAATTACCAGTCAGTGTAGGGAATAGGTATAAATATAAAGATACTCCTTAATTTTACGCATCCTAAGGTTGAAGCAATAAATCATGTATCGGACACGTTTTAGTTCATATTACAGAAAACTTGTGAATATGATAACTAGGTCTTCGTGGAGAGCGCGTGCAATAGAATTGTTCATAGTTTTAAGCGTGCATTGGGCTTTGGATTGTTGATTGACGTTAACCAGGAAGCTTTATTTATCAAAAATCCAAGGACTTAGAGCATTTACCTACTCTTACTTACCTTTGTTATCACTCTGCCAATGCTGCCACCAAATTGGTAAAATACATATTTTTACGTCCTGAGTTTTGTAGTGTTTTTATTATGGCTACTATATTATTTTCTTCTAACTTAAAAAATGAAGAATTTGGTAGGTACTTCGATATTACAATAGATGCTCTAAGCCCAACTAAACAAAAACTACTTTAGTGGTGGAAAAGTGAAATAAAGAGTGTGACGGGGTCTACGGATACTTGTGAAGAAGGTGGAGTTTATTTCAGAAGTAATTCTGACCTTGGGTTCGGCGTGCTCGAGGCTGCAGCGCGGGGAAGCCCCGCCCAGGTAGCTACACGGCATCAGAGTCACCATTCTGTCCGAACGTTCATTTCGACACACACGATACGTTTAAATCACTGACAGTCCTCTGCGAGAGTCTCTCCGCCATTTTGTCTAACGCTTCGTTTTCGAACGCCACGAACTAGGGTGGCAACGCGTCGGGGTTACTTTGCCGTCCATAGTTTTAGACCTGAGACGAAAGTGTTTTAGTCATTTCGTTTAATTAGCACTTTCACGGGGGTATATGTTTATAATCTGTTTACATTATTCATCCTATCAGACATAAATATTACGCATAACCTGAAAGTTCCACCATGCTGGTGGCTGGCTATCGAAAGGCTGTTAGTCATCGCCCGACGTCAAAATGAAAAAAAAAAACAAAAATAAAATAAGAACAAAGAAAAAATATCGTACACGCCCGGACCACCCACAAGGTTCCGTCAAATTCTAAAATGTCGAAGCAGAAACGTGTTCATCAACTTGTCAAATCGACTTCGACGCGATCGAGAATGAGAGTTTTTATATCGGTTTTTTTTATTAATACCCAGCTTCTGTTGCATAAGGAGACGAAATCAGCGGTTCCGATAAGACCCAACCGCAAGGCTTATAAAAACCTGTCAGTCTTCCTCGGGATGTGACATTCGGGTGACCAAGTTTTTTTGTTCAGATAGACCTTTTTAACCGCATAAACTGGTCACCACGGTGTGTGAATATGTTAGTATTTTATGAGAACTGTATGACTCAATGTGGGAATATTCAAGTCGTTAGAGTTCAGTGGACTTCTTGCGGGTTTGGAATAGTATCGATGGATTTTTGTGTGCAACCGACAGACGATTAGACGAGCCAACGTATTGCTTACATATGGTTAATATCAGCTATGGTAAGGTATCACCAAAAGCATCACAAACGGATTGTTGATCAATAAGGTAGTGTAGTTACTTGGTTTTTATTGGTAAATTTTTTTTTTTTAAATGAGATAAGTTAATGCTTGACAACTATCCCACCTGATGGTAAGTGGCGATGAAGTCGAAGATGTTGGTCGCACTAACTTATTAAAAGCCTATTCACTCTCCTCTTGAAGACTCCCACATTATACGCAGGTGGGAACACCGACGCAGGCAACCTATTCCAGTCCTTCGCAGTGCGGATGATGAACGACGATGCAAACCGTTTCGTTCGTATCGGTGGAATGTTCACGACGAAAGGGTGGATACCGGCTGTACGTCGGGTTGTTCGATGGAGGAAGGGGGATGGGGGAATTAATTCGAACAATTCCTGCGCACACTCTCCAAAAAATAAATAAATGATACCATGTTAAAATATTTTTGTCAACCATTTACCAATTAAAAACCATTAGATTTTGAGTACGACGGTGGTAGCTAAAAGGAAATAGAAAACTTATTTTCTTCTGAATTTGTCAAAACATTTTGTTATTTATCAGTTTATCTCCAGATAGGTATGTCATGATATCGAGTAGGGAATTATAAGTTTTTTTTGTTTGACATTATATATAGGTAAGAATGATTATACAATTTTCGTCTGTTTTTAACGTCTCTGTTTTCCTATGTAAGTATATAAAAAATACGTAAAAACTTTTAATTCTGCTCCGACTAAACTTCAAGCCAACAAAATGCGGAAGAAACGAAAAGAGCAAGCGATGAATGCGTTTCCACTATGCACCCAATTTTTCAACCAAACCACGTAAATATTGAATCCCTTTCCGCCCAAATACTTCGGAACCTTACATTACCAAACGCTGTGCCAGTTATTTATTGATAAGAAGCTGGGATGTCCGATTCAATTAACGGCTACTCGGTTTGAGAACAAAAAACTCATCTAATAAGAGTTCACGCTTCTCGTATTGTCGAAAGTGGTAACCTCTCCTTTGTTTACAGAATTTGAATATTAATTCAAGAAGGCTTCGTGCACACGACGGACTTTTTGCAGGTATGATAATATGAATTCGAGAAGGGTTCGTGCACACGACCGACTTTTTGAAGGTACGGTGCCTTATCGATAGACCGATTCGGCATACGAGAAGTATTTTAAATGCAAACGGGTAGGTACTCACCATTTTGAATGGTCACGGCCATGATCCATGCAAATGGGTCCAAATGTCCGTAAAACAATTCAAATTCGTGAGTACTGAGTACCCGTTTGCATTTAAAATGTTTAGTGTCCGCGATGCTATAAGTTTAAAATCACATGTTACGCGAAAATGTTGCGACCATCATGCATAGAATTATATTTTATAGAAACTAGTCCTTACTGGTGACGATGACTCTGTCTATCGAACGATAGTTTTGATACCTGGTCTGGGCAGACATTCATGTGACAGTCTAATAAGTAGTTGTATTCGTTTTGTGTATCTCTTATTATCTCTTCTCCTCTATAATCTTTGGCGATTATATCGACTTTGTGCAACGTGTATTTTTGACTACATACTGTTATGTTTTTGACATCAATTAGCAGTCCGTAATGTTATTTTATGTAATTTATTTCTTTCTTTCGTACTTCGTACACATACCAACACAAAGGAGGGCTTGCTAAAAAGATAACTAACTAAACAATTTAATGTCAATTTTACACATAACTAAATTATAACTTTCTGCACTCCTCTAACTCACTTTGCCTTTGCAATCCTCCTCACAGGCAATTCACGCTCAACCAACAACTTTAAAACAATCAATCGGTGCATTCAGTCGCTCGTGCGTAAACACCCTATCACATACAAACCCCACGAAAATCCCAGCGTAAAATATAAAAGTTAAGGCTGTGTTCTGACCCGACGGGGGGCGCACGGTAGCGCTCGCAGCGTGATATGGTACCTCCGTTCGGATCCCGGCCGTGGACTCACACTGAGACCACTTTTGTTATCGTCATTAGGTTAGATATAATGAATAGCCGTGGATAGATTTGATGGATGGATTATTAAATATGTATGTTTTTAGTAATATTGTTAAGGCGAGGGAATCGAGCCCTATCACTATCCCACAATCTGAGCATTTTGTGGTACACTATACTACATTAACTTTGTATCTAGATTTTGTATCTGTCAAAAAAAAATTAATTTTATAACCATTAAAAATGAACATTAACTGTTTTGTATTCATTGGATTGGAAAATTGTAGAGTTATTTGCAAGGTTACTACGTAAAATAGTCATAAATAAACAATTTAACCTTTTTTTATTTTACCACTTTTAAGTTATCATTACCTTTACACTTATAAATCCTTAAATTAAAACACTCGAAGCGCGCGGGCAACCGAGGTTTCGACCTCGTAGAGTGTAGAGTGTAGACCCTCGCGCTGGGGGGCCACCCGTCAGATACCTTGCAACTGGTCACTATGAATAGATCTTTATGGATCACCCCGGTAGCTACATTACCACACGTTCCACTTACTAATAAAAATAATTAAAAACTTGTGGAAAATACCTTACATATTTTTAAGACAACTTGATGAGTGATAGAATTTGATAGAATGCCTTACATATATTTTAAAGTAATTGCATGTAATTCGGTTTGTTAAGAAATATATAATTTTAAACTGATATTATCGCGGACACTAAACATTATAATGTATACGGGTACTCACGATAACTGGGTCGAAATATCGGTAGGTAAAACAATTCGCAATCTGAGTACCCGTATACATTATAATGTTAAGAAATAATCTCATTTTTTTCCTGAGATAACGTTACACACTCATAGCCCCGCTAGAAATTTAAAGTTATCAATTAAATTCCCGTAACCGTAGCACGATACGGGGCGTGATTTGTAATACATGTTGTACCGTTATCAAATGTCACCCTCGTGTAAACTCTAACTAAGTATGAAAAACCTCACATCGTTTTATCTGCATGTAGGTAATATTGTTTTTTTTTTATTATAGTGGATACCTATAAAGCTTTTTGTTATTAACGTTCAACGGAAAAGGTATTCTTGAGTACACGAACGGTCTACAATGAACTGAGAGTTCGGACTTCATCAAAAGTGCTTTTTATCTTGGCCGATAGAAGAATTAAAGGAACGGTATCAACTAAAGTTGCTGTTAAGGTCATCCATTCCATATCGATCTTAACTTCTGACATTCCGAAAATTCGATTTTAATCGATTACGGGAGACATTAATAAAATAGACGTAGTCCATGTTATCCACAAATCGCAAGACACAGAAGATTCTAGATCTGGGGTTTTCGTGGTTAGAAAACAGATTTTAAGCATAGGTAATAAGTACCTACTTACCATACGAATAAAATACAGTATTACGTAAATATCAGAATCATTGAACTCTCAGCATACTTTTAAAACTTGCATATTTTTCTCAACGTAACTTGTATAATTTGAATTTATAATAAATTAAAGTCTGTATGTGCCGGCCGGCCGGCGCGTCGCATGCTCCGGTGTGAATCGATAACTTGATTATGTTTACGATCGAATTAAAATCGATTGCTCGAGTCGTTACGTTAAATCGACATTGCTGATTTAGGGTTATATATACTATCTACGTAGACTGGCACAGATATTTATTTACATAAAATAGCTTATGAATATGCGATGAAGAATGCGATGATGTTTATTAGATTAATCTATCACGTGGAATAAGTTTAGACCATCTCAAATCATGAAGTCACCACGAGAGCAGTGTAAAAAATATACTATTTTTGCTTATGAATTAAATTTTAAAGTTTTTTTCTCTACCTGATATATTTTTTTGGCAGATTTGAAATCAGAACAAAATTTTGCGTCCCAAGTCATAGAACATTTTTGTACAGCGTTAAAATTAACTATTTTTTATATTTTATCTTCTGAAATCTCAAGTTTATCTGGTAAGCATTTTCTATTTGTGGGCGTTTCCGATTTTTTGCGTCGATATAATAAAACTATAACTTCTATAATGTATAAATATTTTGTAATCGAAGTCTGTATAATGAAATAAATGTATTTAAAAAACTATTGTTGGGGAAAATTAACACAAAATAGACGCCATACCCATCCATGCCATCTCTATAAAATATCTATGTACAGAATACTTGCAACTATTTGTACCAGGAGAACATGAAATTAGAGAATATAGATTGTTATTTACGTCTTGTGAAGCCAACCAGACTGCCTTCGGTGGCTACGACAAAACGTCCCGAGATAAGATCGCTTAATTTTACATAAATTAAATTTCGTTTTTATGGTAGTAGTAAAAAACTGTGGATTTAATCCAATTAGTTAAACTGGAAGATGGGGAGAGCTATCCTAAAACTTGTGATAATAATCTAAATTAAGCCACGTGACATTCATTGCGTAGTTACATATCTACATATTTCCAAGTTTATATAAGTAGATGCGCTTCACAATATTAAAAGTCAACGTTCTCGTTTATAGTGTCCTGGTAAATTGACTTAATTTTTCATAAATCATTAATTTTGTTAAACAATAACTTACTTAATCATAACTACTCTACTTATATCAATTTTCTTTTAGTTCATCGATTATGATTCTCAATTTCTTTTTCCATTTTTTTTATATTTTATATTTTACCGAGCTAATACCACATGAGCTAAGTCTAAATTGAATTTCATAAAGATTTTTCAATACCACATGGAATAATTGTACATCAGATGCTACAAAAATTTACACAATGACTACAGAATGGAGAGTAACGTAATGCCGTGGGGTCGTATACCGGACATAAATTTGGAGTTCAAGGTGTTTTTTCCATCCTTCAATGCAAACCAGCCTCTCTTAACCCTGTCGTACGTCGCTGGACTCTACCACACCCAAGTTAATCCCGGTACTTGCATGATGGTACCCTTAAATACCCTTATTTTATCTGCCTGGCTACCTTTCCTTCTATTAACTGTGAAACGTTTTTCAGTCGCAGTGTCAGAAAGCTAGCATGGGGTCACCTGGTTCCTTTTTTCACAAGTTTGCTACTAGCAGCCACATACATAATCAATTACTTTTTTATTTACGCGTAGCGATTGGAAAACACTAAAGTCAACTAGAAACTAAACGATAATTTAATTTTTAATCGAGTCGTGGAATACGTAGTAGACTCTGTAGTATATTTTTCTAATTACTTAGATTACGACGAAGACAAACAAACCTATGCTAGTACAAAATATCTGTTGCTAATTTGTTTCCATTATAAAACAAAAATACCAGGAGGGCATGAGTAAGCAAGCAGACGTATTGAAATTAAATAAAGATTATGCATTGATCGGTGTCGTCGACAAAACGTTGCGCGATAACATCTCGAGTCGAGCTCGCCGTGGGCATAAATTAATCGATTTAAACCGACCCAGTCCACCGAATTGCTTGTTAATCGAATTAGAAAATGAGATTTCGTTATCGGTTATGTCTCCGATGTAATTACCTGCGGTACCGACTTCCATACATACATCAAAGGTTCGTAATAAACACACATTAATACTTTGTTTTGTGGTTTGGTACTATTAAAATTGTCCTAAGGGAACGTATTCGACTTTTTGTATAAATAGGTTCGGCCGATTAGATATTGGCTTCAACCCATTGATGGCCCACTACTGAGCACGGGTCTCTCCTCATACCTGAGGAGGCCTAGAGCATACTCCACCACGCTGCTCCAGTGCGGATTGGTGGAGGGGTTAGTGAATAACCCAAGTGTCAGAAATTTTTAAGCCACCCGAAGGTATCCGACTACTAGCAATACGCTAGTATCCGAACATTGTGGCCACTAACCCCTCCAACAATCCGCACTGGAGCAGCGTGGTGGAAGTATCCTCTAAGTTTCCTCAGGTATGAGTTTCCCGTGTCCTATAGTGGACCATAATTATTTTTAAGCCAGACGTTACAGTTGTTATATATTATTTTACAAGTGATAAGATTAAAATTTTATACACGTTGTATTTACTTCGGCCAAACTGCCAATATTTGAGTATTTTTGTGATTATTGCAATAATATGTAACACTTCTGTTTCAATGACCCAATGACCTTGACGATTGACACTGACTGCTATTGCATTGTTTTGTGAAAATATTTATTACACAATACAAATTTAAAGGTTACCTACATTATAATAAATAAACGTTAACACACTCATACCCCCGCACTAGGATGCCCTGTGTCGCGGGTTGCATGGACAACACAAGCAACACATCACGAACCCGAGAACAAACATTTATCTGTAACATAAACATCTGCCCCGGCCGGGAATCGAACCCGGGAGCCCTCGCTTCGCAGGTAGAGTCAGCACCAACTAGGTTACGGGGTCGGCAATATTATGATGTTTATGCCTTTTCTATTGATTATCTAAGTACTAGGTAATTGGTTGTAAGTTGGACCGTTTAAAAGCGCGTGCTTTAACGCGTGTTTTATAGAATTAAGGGGTCCAAAGCGCCCAAAGATTACTTAGAAATAGAAATTAGTTTATTTATTTTAAGGTCTCATTTACAATTTTGTTTACATTTTATTAGTTACATACTAAGTAGGTTATTTCGACGTTACTTAAAAGAACTCTAGAATAGAAGAGCCATATATTCCTCTCTGCTTATTGCTTAGATACCTAATTATAGTAGGTGCCTACACATAATTCAGTGTTGTCACCGACGCGTTGCCGATGTATAAACAAACAGCGAACATTTCTAACTAAGGCAGACTTAATTGTTGATAACCCTAATACCTAGGTAATGTTTATATTTAGCGGTTATAATTTATTCCGTGACACGCGTAGGAGGTTCTATTCGTGGTTTAGTTTAACCGAGGTGCGAGACAGCCGTGGGCGGTTACCAATTACTTCATAAATAATCGCTATTAGAATATTACCAATGCTAATTTTACGATGGTTAGCGATAAATGGTTCAACTATTAATTTAATACTCTGTGCTTGTGATTCATATTGTCGCGTCTACCTGCCTATGTGTGTTCGGATCAAATGTTTTAAACTTAGAATAATTACACTATAGAAACGAAGTCCGCGCGGCCGTTTTGAAGCACCTTAATTGGAGTCAGAAATGACTCCAAACACCGGGCAGCTCATGTCAACGCATGCCAGACGTGTCTCGCGAAAAAAAGAATTATGACGATTTGTCCAGTTAAATTGTGTCACAAAATATCTGAAAAGCTATTTATGTATTATTGCTAAAAACATATGATTATCCGCAGCCGAATTTCGGGAAAGTTTCGGTTTAGTGCTTCACTTTAGACAGAGCGTTTGTATGAAGACTGTCTTTCTATAGTGTTATTATTCTAAGGTTTTAAGCTAAATTAGAACTACTTTCTTCCATAGAACTTTTTTCTTCCTCTTACTCCACGGACATTTGTTTGCAATTATTGCTTTGGTAACATTACCGAACAGACCGCTAGTGGCAAAAAAATTTCTTGAGCGCTTCCGTGCTTCGGAGGGCACGTAAAGCCGTCGGTCCCGGTTGTTATCATTTGGTAGCAGTCGTTAAGCCATGTCGGATACCTTCGGGCGGCTTAAAATTTCCGACACTTGGGTTGGCCACTAACCCCTCCACCAATCCGCACTGGAGCAGCGTGGTGGAGTATGCTCTAGGCCTCCTCAGGTACGAGGAGAGACCCGTGCTCAGTAGTGGGCCATTAATGGGTTGTAGCCAACATTACCGGATACTTACTACGCTCAGGTCTTGATCCAGATGGACTCCATATAAGGGAATTCTTCAACGGCTTTATTTTTATGGTTTTTTAGTTTTTCCAAGTATTGACTATCTGTGTACCTAATTAACTACCTATGCAGCATCAATTTAATTTATTTCACAACTACCATATTCCGAAGATTGTAACGGTTATTAAAAGTCATTGTAAATAGCACTCGGAATATTTTCGGTAGGTACCTGGTCTACGTAGATAAATACCCACCTCTCGTGTAAGATTAAAAAAAAATCTCCACCCCAATTCAGAACAGGTTTAATAATCTGTCTCCGAATGCGAATTGAACTGTGGAATTTAAGCGATCGTAATCTGTGTAATCTTTGTTCTGTTCCATATTCGAAAATTGACGCGACGTTGAACAGCTGCGAAATTTGAATTACGAACATCCGCGATGTCCTATCTCCTTCCCGCGCCCCGCCCAGCGGCCACCACGCCCCTTCCGTTGCCGAACTAAATTGAAATTCGAACAATCCGTACACTTCTATAGTCTAGGATGATTGTGTACACGAATTTAATCTCTATTGCTTAGACACTAAGCGCTAGATCGGCGAGATTATTTGTGTTGTTTATCTTTTATAGTTTAATTTGACCATAGTCAATTTTATTCTGTCGCTGTTTTCGGCTATGCTTTTGTAAGCAACAAAGTGATCGAAGTATTATTGTGTATTTTTTGTGGAAAACGTGCTTTTGAAGCTAAGCTGAAGTCTGTGTGAACATGATCTTTCTTTCACATTCTACTTCCGATTTTACGATCATGTACCCAACTATCTTTTCCACAGTAGTTCTTTTCTCATTTTCAGGCCCCATGTACAGTCATGAGCAATAATATATATACATTGTAACGTTTTCTAAAATATCCTAACTTGTACCAATCTAGAAAGAAGTGAACAACAATTCGTTCTAAATTAACTAACCATTAAACGATGTCAAAGTAAGGTATAATATACAATTTAGAACGAATTGTTGTTGTTGTTGTTCAAGTTAAGATATTTTAGAAAACGTAACAATGTATATATATTATTGCTCGTGACTGTACCTAACCCGGGCTGAACAATAGGAAAAGTTTGCTTTGGTTGTTTTATTGTATAATTATCATAAAAAATACTTCATAATATTGATCATTACCGACAATGGTTACCATTCCGGAATGCCGTTGACGTGACGACCCCTGGGTCGCAATGGTTACCACGTCTGGGTCCTGGGCGTGTGTTCTTGTATTGTGTGTTGACCATGTGATTCTTACTAACATTTACTATCGGACTATTACTAACAATAACTAACAGGACTAACATTCACTAACAGTCCCTGTCCCAGTCCTCATACTTACAAACTAACCAGCTAATGTTCTAACACCGTCACCTGACCGGACTAACTATCCCAGTCCCCATGTGAGCCTTGTTCTAAGTCGGTCACAGTTGTCATGGGCGACAGCGGAAGGTGGTGCTGCATGCTCGTTTGCTGCCTTAAATCAATAAAAAAAAATGTGATGGCTCTCACGACACAGGGACTCTTATTGTGAGACTATGAGTGTGTAGTGTAAATCACACACACCCAACATTATCCAACATTCACATTACTGACAACAATATCGCGTGCAGTCTATAGCATTTCTTAATATGATAAATAAAAGTGACGTCACGTCAAACAAATGGTCTTTATTGGCAGTTGCCATAGGTTACGACGTTGGGGCGGGGCGCGCTGACGTATTGTGACGTCAATTATTACTATTATTACTAATCAATGTCGGATCTATCAATTGGGCGCAATTACGACAAGCCGCCCGTCGTTGTTTATTGGACCACAGATTGTTACTACGGGTAGGGTTAGCATGTCAAAAGTTTGAAAAGTCCGGACAATTAGCTATTGCACATATAATTTATAAAAAATTCGGTCAGTTATAAAGTTAAAACATTTTGAATACGCATCAAAATTAAGCAATCGTTTAAATTGTTATCATAATTTGCCTGAAACGCTTAAGGTGAATATATTTAAGTCGATAAGGATTAATACTATATCCTTCTAAATAGCTTTCCAATTAACGCATTGTACGTAACAATTTTTTTAAACTAAGAATGGGTACAGTAACCTATGCTTAAAAGATAGACATAATTATGCTATCGCGAAATTTATTGTAGACCAATATTATAGGAATATTCCACCCATACATTGTTTTGTTATAATTATCTCAAAGGGCTTTCGATTAGGCAGCGTTTTTGTTGAAAGCTGACAGGCGGCCTGATGTACCTATAAATATAGGATAAATTCAACAAAACTTTCTGTTGGTTGTAGAGCCACAAGACGTGGACCATTGGACGCAGAATGTTATTCTGAATCCGAATCTGCTATAAAAAATGTCATAGCTTACAACGTTTCCGCTTTTTGCATTGATATACTCGTAGTCATAATAGTAACCTAACTACAATTGACTGGAATTGTACAATTACTAAAGTATTACTTGCGAGCGTACATTGTAGCATTTCACCGACCGCGTCACTAAAACGTAGTGTTTACGTAGTCTGTGACCGTCACGTAACACAATACCCGTGACATTAACCTACCATCCGATGACGGTAACGTGTACCTTAATGACTATGTCCTGACTGTTGACGTTTATGGTGGTCACGGGATTGAGTTTGCAATGTTATGACTCAATAAGTTTTTATACTAAAAAGTTAAGGACTTGAGTCTTGCAGTACCTAAGTATACTTGGTTTTTGATTGACTTTTATACCTTTAGTGCTACGAAGTGACCACTTCGTTTCGCGAAACCTGCCCCTTAGTAGCCACATTCGAAAATTGTTAGACACACGGCACAGACCAACTGAACAATAGACAGACAATTTTAACAATCGTTGTTTTGAATTTTATTGCGCTAATAAAGGCTTGCAAGGAAGTTTTTTAGCTTTTTTTTAAAAAAAATGGTTGCCTGTAAAGTCGGTTTTACGGGCGAAGATTTTACGTGACAACGTCTTTTTCTCGGTAGAATATTTATTGATATGAATATAATTAAATTGCGCAATAGGAACAAGGAATTGAATGAAAATAAGAATTGCACAAATTTTAACTATAGAAATATATTTTGTTTACTAAAACATTGTACATGTAAACTTAAACTTAACGCGCCGATTCAATGCGCCTAATTCTCTAGTGCTGCGCGCGGGACAGACCGATCATAGTTGAGTGGGAGAGAGACGCAAGGCATTCGGCGGGCCTCTCTCTCGTTCGGTGACTCATCGTAACGTTACCGAGCGTTACTATTTTTCATAAGTGACTCCCAGCTAACCTAATTTAAGACGTTGTCACGTCAAAAATGTTTTTTTTCTACGTACGGACAGAGATCAGTTACAGATTTGTTATAAAATATGTAGGTATACAAGATCACCTGTCGCAGTGTATGTTGTGTAATGGCGTTGCCAGACGTCGCGATTTTGATGGAATCACCCAAAATTTATTAATTTAGTCTAAAACGTTCGTGGATCTTAGAAACCTTTTTAAAAACTACTGACTATTTAGCATTTTTACGTCCTGCATTCGACGTAATAATTCTGCTTTTTATTTAAAAAACTTGTGTATGTCGCATAGGTGTATACTACCTAATCAAATCTTGTAAATTATAGACCTCCTTCCTGTTCGATGTAATTGTCAAATTGGACAATGTAGGTATACCTACGTTGATTTTGAGAAACTCACTGGATTGCACAATTGCTAAATAATTTGTAAATACGGGGGTTGGAACGTGTGGTTTCTATGAAATTCATAAAAACATAAACGCATCGCATCGCAATAAAGTTCTGAACGCCTGGTACTTTAAACAAGTATTACCTACGATTAAAGTGATAAAACAGGCCTGGCTACATTCCTTATGTTACTACTATTCTAGGAAATACAATCGCAATCAGCCATATTTGTTTATTTAGCATCGTAATCATTTTCGTTCGGTTTATGTTATTCGTTTTTAAGTACAACTGGAGGTACTTCATTAAGGAAGTCGTTCGTACTTATGAGTGTAAAGGAAGTCATTCGTCGTATCTATAAGTAAGCAAACCATTGATGATCGTACAATACAATTCTTCTTGACACAACTGTAGGTAATGTCCTTTTCCTTAGCATACAGTTTCAGACTAAACGTCATGTTCTTTTTCTTTAAATTCACATACACAACTTGTAGCGATTTCTTATCCTAGCGCAATTTCATATCTATTTTATATTTGACTCTTTATTCTTACTTAATCACTTCTATGATTATTCACATAATTATTGCAATATAAGTAATTAAACCGGCAATTTTATAAACAAACTTTATTCCTTTTATTGTATTCCTTTTTCCTTTATCATCATAATGGAAGCAAATTTCTGTTATGGCTCTACTTTTGTATAAAAAGAATATATTTTATTGAATCATAGACCGAATTTATGGCCAAAAATAATACGTACCTACCATCGGTACCATTAATGTAGTAGCCACTAATAAATCCATATCAAATTGATTGAAATTTACAATTCTTATTTACTCATTTCATTATCTATCTTAATTAGAAGTGTAATATGTCATCACCCTAAACGACACTAAAAGATAGAAGCCCAATCAATTGGATTGACATATTTTTTGTTCAAAACTAGTTTCAACTGATTTTAACCAGTGTCAAGCATAATTAAGAAGCTTAGCTAATATGAATTAACAAATAATAACAATGGAATCCATCACACGTTATGCTCTCCTGGTACCACGACACGCTAATAGATGATGTCACCGCTCGGCATTTTATTTATTAAAATTATGGACTCACTCTTTCCAATACTACAAAGTGACCGCTGCCTGTATCATATTATGTTTGTTTAGCACTTGCTAGGCATTTGGCTAAACACCGCCGTTTATGGCAATGATGACCCGTCAATTCGCCTAGTGATTGGAATTCGACCATTTGTTAGGTCACAAAGTAGATAGTAAAGTTAGGTATAGAAAATATGGGGAAATGTTTAAAAGAGAAACTTCTTAGTGGGCTTCGAAGACGGTGGTGAGGAAACGTGAGACACGGAAGTGGAAAGAAAGAGTAGGTACCGTTGCGTTAAGAGATAATATAGTCTTTATAAAAAACCTAGCTGACCCGACAGACGTTGTCATGTCTTAACAATGAATAGATATTGAATTCGAATATTTGCAGCACGCATTCTGTTATGTCAAACGCCATAATACATTAAAAAAGTTTATTTCTCGTCAAAAGCGCTAAGGTTACATTAGAAAATCATTAGAAAATTTCATATAGTGGTTAAGTATTTTTAAATTTTCTAATTTTCCGCGCACTGTCTCGGTCTCGGGTTGGACTCGGAACTGGTCAGGGTAGCGCAAGTTCGGGGTTATGTGGCAGTCGACGCACAACGGCCGTTGGATACATTAGATGATTAGACGACAATCGTACGTACGTAATACGTGTTTCTTCTGAGTATGTCAACAAAATCATCATAAAAATATTTCACATTCATCGGACTAATTTAAAATTAATCTCCGGAGCTACAAAAACTCGAACGAATGCGTCTGATAGAACGATAAGGGCCGTTGAAAAGTCCCAGATGTTTATCGCATCTTACACACCCATAGTTGCCTGGTACATTGTATGAATTTATAATTGTTACAATACAAAAAAATAGAACATTTTGGTTGTCTGTCTGTCATCTTATCAGCGATTTAATAATTTATTAACAACGCTTCGCTTCGGGAAACTTATTCAAATATTGGAAAACAATTGCTTCTAACTTCCAATAATTTTATATCACACATTTTATTAATTATAAATATAATAATCATCATCACAACCCATAACTGTCCCACTGCTGGGCACGGGTCTCCTATCACAGTGTGAGGGGTATAGGCCATAGTCCACCACGCTGGCCAAGTGCGGATTGGTGGACTTCACACACCTTTGAGAACATTATGGAGAACTCCCAGGTGTGCAGGTTTCCTCACGATGTTTTCCTTCACCGAAGCAAGTGATAATTAAATTTTTAATACGCACATAATTTTTGAAAATTAGTGGTGCGTGCGGGGTTTGAACCCGGACCCTCCGATTCGGCAGTCCAACGTTCAACTACACGGCTTTCACTGCTTGCTATATATTATAAATATAATAATATAATGAATAAAATGTAAATATAAAATATGTAAATAGCGAGTCACAAAAGTAGTCAAAATATTATTAATCCTTTAAAAAAATTCCATACACCACAGAAGATCCATTTCCCGCAACAAAAAGTGCCTAATTTCTTTAATTTAACCGGAGTTAAGCACAAAATAAGCAAAATGTGTGTCTTCATTAGAAACAACGGAACAGTCGCATTAAAATAATCTTAGCAGTGATTACTGTCGAAAATTTTAAGCGGTTTTAAACAATGCATCCGTTCCACATCCGACCGATGATTGCGTTTCGTAGACGGTCTGATTGTCCTTTCGTTCCAACTTCCAATGTCCAATGTCTTATATAAATATCATGATTTAATTTTTATGTCCAGTTAATTTGGTTTTAAATATAATGAGAAAATATATAGTTATATATGACAAACATTTTTAGTTCCTTGTAGATTCTAGTGATTGCATTGCAAGATTTGTTATTTATATGATTCTCCAGTCCAGATTGCAGTGATCCTGTTTCGGGAAGCGACCCGGGTTTAACTCTCGACCAGGATAAATATTTTAGTGACGGATAAGATTTTCAAATTGTGAGTGTTTCTGATATCTCCTTTATTTTTATGGATTTTTGTAGAGTCGCCGATTTTTCATATCAAAGTGTCAAGTATAGTGCTACCACGGAGTTAGTAAGACGACTCAAACGGACAAAACCATTTGACTTGACTATATGACTCTGTGAGTGTTAGTTAGTGAGTGTTAAGTGACTGATAGAACACAAGAACAATGTGTCCTATACCTTTAGAAGAATTAAGAAGTGCTGTGCCAGTGGATACTCTCTTAACTTTAGTGTACCGAAATTAATTTTATTAATTTCTTTGTTATTCAATAAGGCTAAACCGTAATATTTATAATGATTTGTGAATGCTTTATATACTTACATAAAAAAGTTCAGTGTTAAATTTGGCGACCACGGAACGATGTGGTTTTAGATATAGAAGTTCTTAAGGATGACATAATAATATAAGCTACTGTTATTCTCGGAATTGTGGTAAAACGTGTGAATCTAAATAAGTAATACTTAATCCTTTGCAAACGTAATGAATAAGTTTCCCCAAGCTAAGCGAGGGCGGGTTTACTATTTCTGTATTTCAACTGCATTTTACGTTGTATCCTCTCTTTACCTCATTAATCTTTGACCGGATAGATTTCATGACCTTTTACTAAGTACTTCAAAAAAAAAACGAACTCGCGAATTGGACCATATTACTCAATCATAGAAATTAAACCTAACGCATTATGTTATGTTCCTACTATTTAGCTCAGGCTGGCGATAATCCTTTTTTTTCGAATTTCGAATTCCTGCCCACAACAGCCGCATTGTGCGCGTGCGAGCGCTCACTTCCAAGAATGATTTCGTCGCGAGCGAGCGGGACAGACGCACGCCAACCCCCAAGTGCGAAAGGGAGGGCGCAGGAATATTAATTTTGTTTTTCTTTTCGTTAATCTCTGGCCACATGTGGCGATTGTTCTTGGACCTTATGGTCATTCGCTGCGATGTGTTCTTAGTTTATTTTTGTCCCTCGAAACGTGGTTAGTGAACTTTGTGGGGTGTTATTTTAATTGATACGCTTCCTTGTTTGCATAGGGCCCGGGAGCAACCGTTTGGCATGTGTAATGGTTTTGGATGTTGGAGCTCTGTGGTTATGTGGTAAGAATATTATGTCAAACAGACCAACGTGTAAACTGCTACATAGTGGCGAGTGGTCATTACTGTCCAAGCATTGGTATGACAATAATCTCACGGACACACTGTTTGGCCACTAGGAACTATTTCTTCCAGGCATGTTTCTTGTCATACTGTTGGGTTGTCTGGAAGAATCGCTCGTAAGCGATAAGGCCGCCCATTGTACTTGTATTGTGCCTTTCATTTTAAAATGTGTAGGAACCATTCGGTACCTGTCTATGTTACGGTGTGCAATCAATAGAGTTTAAATAAATAAATAAATAAACTCCTGTAAGCATTCTCTAATTCAAAAAACCAATACTATCAGAGTTGCGTTAAAAAGAATGCACTACTTATATAGGATCCTGAAATTCTGAATTGGAGCTTACTAGCATTACCTATGACATGAGGTTCTTCAAAAAGGTGTAAAAAGAGTTCTCCTTCAGGGTCGGCGTTGCACCGGCGACTCCCCTGGCGTTGCTCGTGTCCACACGACGATGACCACTTACCATCAGGTGGCTCGTCTGCTTTTACGTCGGCCTTGAAGCTATAAAAAAAACCTAGGCCTAAACTAAGAGGCATTCTTGTATACCGATAGCATAAAGTTTTGTTATTTAAAAAACCTTACGTCAACACGCAAGTCTTCAACATAATTACAAATTATGTTGCAAAAAAAAATCTAAGAGGCATTGAAAAGACGACCTAATGTTTATAAGTAGAAAAGGTGGTTAGGTAAGTGTTAAAGTTAAGTAGCTGTTGGCTGAAGCGCTCCCGTCTCCTGATTAAAGTTTATAAGCAGTGATGGCCCAGTGCTTTGAACGTCGGTCTGCCGCCCGGACGACTTCAGTTCGAATCCTACCTACACCTCTAATATTCTTATTATGTGCCTTTTAAAACACATTAACACTTGCTTCGTTGAAAACCATCGTGAGGAAACCTGAACACCCGAGAGTGCTTTGCTCCGTAATGTTTTAAAACACGTGTGTGCCTGCCGCACCGGAATTGGCCATCGTAGTGGACTATGGCCAGCATTACACGGTGAGAGAAGATGTTAATAGTTGTTATCTGGTACCGGGTTCGAATCCCGGCTGGGGCAGATAAGAAGAAAGAACAAACATTTGTTCTTTCTTCTTTGATAAATGTTTCCATGCAAGACGTACACTGTGAACGCTAGTGCAAAGTGCAAGGGTATGAACGTGTTAGCGTCTATTTAATTAATAAAATTATATAAATAGGTACGTAAGTTATTATTAGTACATAATATGTTTATATTCAAAGAGTAATATTATTAATTAACGGTTAAATGAACTATGCAAATGACCAAATTAATAGTAAGTAATTTAAAACCCATATAAAGCGCGGTTTTAATGATATGTTAGTTTGGTTTAGTTACATTAGAGCGAGCAAAAAGTCACTGAATTTGTGGAAAGCTATAAATTGTATCTCTTTATTAACTGACTATCTTGTATTAGGTATTATATTATCAATCGGATTTTTTAATAAGTGTTGCACATCTGAATTCGCATTTAAACTTTGGTGTTGCTTAAATATACCTTAGTCTTAGAGTATACATAATTTATATTACACTGTAATATACCTACTCTAAGGTATCTAAATAAATTGAATAACAAAAAATGTTGAAAACATGAAAAACTAAAATAGATTAATTCATCAATTCAATCAATTGAAAAAAAACTATTTCAATCAATTGTAAATCACAACATACAAATGGTAACCTATTAAACCAATAATCGCATTTAATATATTTTTTGAATTCGAGAAAGTATGATTAATCTTTTATTCATAGGGCCTGCGGTTTTTAATACAGATATGTATTATGAAAATATGACTCTTCCTGACATCTATTGACGACATTGCAACACTAAAGCTACTTCAGTATATATAGCGTTGTTGGCGTTGTTAAAAAAATCGGTCATTCAGGTACTATGTACATACTACATACACTATCATTATAAACCGTATTAATAGCCGACTGGTTACCTGATGGTAAGTGTTCACCGTCACCCAAGAACACACACACACACACACACACACACACACATACACACACACACACACACACACACACACACACAGTGGCACGAAACGCGTTGCTGACTGAAAACAAGCGAGGATACGCATTACTATTACTACTGATTACTGACTGTTCCTTACACCCCAAAAGTGTAATGATGCAAGTGTCTCGTGTCTAAGTAAATCCGTTGCATCTGCACTTGGCCTATTGCCGATGTAAGATGTAACCTTATCTGATCGCAAACCAAAATGACTTCCACAGCACAACCTTATTTAACATTTATTAATGAAGTGCGTGTCTCGTGCGCACGAGCGCTAGGGATGGGGAATGTCGATAGATTCATATTTTTGCTAGACGTTAAGCCGAAGAAGTCCTGATCGAATTTATACATGTATTTTATCCCAACAGAAAT
Source organism: Ochlodes sylvanus (assembly GCA_905404295.2). Classification (NCBI taxonomy): domain Eukaryota; kingdom Metazoa; phylum Arthropoda; class Insecta; order Lepidoptera; family Hesperiidae; genus Ochlodes; species Ochlodes sylvanus. Next base: position 5,911,412 of record FR990149.1, read on the forward strand.
AAGGCTCAGACCATTTTTAAATAGGATTGTGGATCAGCTAATAAGGGTTCGATAAGGCCCAGCAATGTATCTAACACTCTTACTAACTAACTAACTCTTGCTGGAGTCAGCTGCTAAATGATTTGTCATGTTCTGGTAGGAGGCTTGAGAACTAGTTTTTTCTTTCTTTCCTCTTTATTCTTTCTTGACGACAACGCATCGGTGATGTCTTTGGTGTTATTCATGTCCATGGACGACAGTGACCGATTACCGTGAGTTTGTTCAACTGCTTAAGTAAGATATGCATTTAAAACTTTACTAAGTAGGCGAATAAACTCAAAAGTATCAGGAAATTATGTCGTCTTAATGAGAATGATTAAAAATATTTAGTACCAAATGGTAAAATTACTCATTTGTAATGTAAGAAAGAAATCTTAGAACCAATTCGTACCAACAGACCGCGGAAACCGCAGCTCACAAACACGTATCATATTATATTACATACTAGCGACCCGCCCTCGCTTCGCTTCGGGAAACTTATTATCAAGTGCTATGGTTCTTTAAGAGATGGCGCTAGGCGTTCTTATTCTTTAAGTTAGGAAGGTTCACCTAGATGGCGCTGTGCTTAAAACTCGAAGAAATCCCATACAAACTTTCAACCTTTATTTCAACTTCTTCATCCCTTTTTGTCGCAATAAAAGGTAGCCTATGTCCTTTCTCAGGGTCTAAAGATTGTCTGTGTCAAATTTCATCAAAATCGGTTGAGAGGTTTAAGCGGGAAAGCGACACAGACAGACAGACAGACAGACAGACAGACAGACAGACAGACAGACAGAGTTACTTTCGCATTTATAATATTAGTAGGGATTACTAATGTAATAAATGATACAAATCAAAGCGCTCAGAGCCTAGTCACTAGCGTTGTTAGGATTTTCAGCGGTTTCTTGACGACTCTCAATTTGTTGTCCATGTAAAATAATATTACACTTTTTCACAACTATTCTACTTATACTAGATACTTTTATCGAGAAGTTTAAAACGAATATTTTATGGCGGTAAATGTTATAATTAATCTGTTTATTTGAGTTTGACGATTACGATAAGACAGTCGTAAAATATTTTATTTGTCTTTCAATGATTTAATGACCAATTAATCATTTATTCTTAGCTTTTTTATTTTATATAACTTAGAAATAAGTACGGGTTATACATCGGTCCAATTATGGCCCTGACCACGGCTAAACTGTGTAACCCCTGAGACACACTCAGCATTCTGACGCGCAAAGTGTTACCTATTAAGTTCTTAAAGCGTTAGTTCTTAAAGCGTGTTAGCGAAGCGCGCACTCCAAATCGCTGAGTCTGTATGAGGGGTCCACCAACTGTCACCTGTGTGAGACTATGACTTCACTTATGAATTACTCTGCGTCACCATCGAGATAAGGGCAATATGCACAATACATAGTAGGATGTAACCTGAATACCAGTAGAAGGCATTGAAAAAGGAATGTAATTCTTTATTATTTTGTTACTCTGACTCTAACCTTTTCACAACTGTTATGAATCATACATATCAGCCGTCATATTTAACAAGCCTATTCCGAAATCCGATGATCAAATATTTATAATCTTGTAATCCTATTGGTGTTAACCTTCCAATGGGGCAGGCTGCCAAACTTTGCTAACAGATGGCGTTACTAGATATTGTGTCGTGTGGTATGAAATTGATATTCTTAATGCGTAAGTATATGACTGTTCGTCTGTGCTACCTGTACCAGTTACCACCCTAGAAAGGAGATAGTTTTGATTCCAATAATACGTGTCCTTGGGATAATGTTACAATATTTTATCGTTTTCTGACTTCCACGCGGGTTAAGGCTATCTTTAGGATGGGTTAAGTGGTGCTTTTATGGAGTAGTATCCAGTGTGCAATCTGAAATTTCAATTTGATACACTACCCAACGGTCTACTAATGCTCACAAGCAATACAAATTACCTAATCTTAATATATAAAACTCTTGCGTTACTGAGTGATTGACAGACAACGCACAGCCCAAACTACGGAACGTGAGCTGAAATTTGGCATTTATGTTCCTTGGGGAGTGTAGGGGAGCACTAAGAGAGGATTTTTGGAATAAACAATGGGATAAAAAGGGGATAAACTGAAACTTTTTATTTCGTCAATGGATTCACTTTGTATATACATACATAGGTTCCTCAAGTGATGCAAGTGAGCACTAAGAAAGGATTTTTCAATATTGGCGGGTGAAGCCGCGGGGTAGCTAGTATTCTTTAAACCTAGTAATTTTAGTAGTGTATGGGTATTTTAATTTTATCGATAAAAGCGTTGTACATCTCTACCGCTCGCGTCACGGTCCACTAAGCTAAGTTACTCGGACGGGAGCATAAAAGTATAGGAACTTCGCAGAATTCGCTTCGCCTCGGTCAGCTCAGGCCGCTTCGTTTTGGCTTATCGAATCTTTTCTTAACCAATATCTTCACTTATTCACGAAGAAATTTCAAAATTAACTTTAAAAAGCTGTTGTCTTTTGTTTTGAAATGGATTATATTGAATTCCCAACTTAGAACAAGACTCGAATAGGAACTGGGATAGTCTTAAGTCCGGTTAGGAAACTGTGTTAGAATGTTAGCTGGTTAGTTTGTAAGTAAGTATGAGGACAGGGTTAGTGAATATTGGTCCTGTTAATAGGCCAGTGAATAATTGTTAGTAAGAGTCTAGCTATATCTGTCACAGATGTGTTGCTACCTTTGAGATGGTCGCCTCTAAAAAAGTGTAGTCGGCTCCACACCTTTCTATCCGGAACACGATTACTTTTAAAACAATTATTACACGGTAGAAATAATACTAAGTACCGTGGCGGGCGGTAGTACTGCCCCGGGCGAACTCTACTACCTATTAACAGTTACAGAAAAGATTAAAATTGGACAGGTACTAAGTGACCAGGGACTAAACTTTTCCCGTAATCGCTATTCTAACTGTTAGCTGTATTGCAAGAACAAATCCGTTTTCCGGAATGAAAAGTACCTTAGGGACAGGCCTCTGATAACCTACAAAAACGCCAAGCATTTTCAAAATCTGTTCAGTGGTTACCTACTGCGCGATGCCCGAACATACAGACACAATAATTGCAAGAAAAGGTTTGGTTTACATAGATAACGAAGCCTACAGCTACAGTTACCATGACGCACCGTTCGAAGGATCGGGTTCGATTCCCAGCGAGGCGGCTGAATTAGAATTTGAATGGATGGATTTGATGGATGTATGGTTCTAAGATAAATCATCATACTCAGATGTAGTATGATCTCACTAATCAGCACAAAATACAGAATTCTTCATCTCCATAGATATTAAAAATGTGGAGACTGTCGGTGAACCGTACCAATGTTTACGGAACACCAAGCGAATGTTTTAGTTGACTTCGAACTAGTACGACACAGTTTCCAAAATACGAAGACATTTTTTAAACAATTGTAATCATGGCCGTCGTATGGAACTATAAAACAATGTTGGCGTGGAAACTGATGGCGGATTTTGGACGGATTTCATTATATTTCTATCATCTGTTTTTTTACTAGATATAGATAGGTAACTACCTAAGAGTAGTAGGTACCCGGCTTAGATTCGTTTCGAGAATCCTATGCCTTATTACGCGACGAAAAAATATTTAGACTGGCATTCTTTAAATTTTCATACTTATATTTTACTTTAGTTATTTGCGAACTTATTGAAATAAAATTAAAAACACTAAAAGTTACCCCTAGCTCAGTACCTAGCATCGAGGACAACCGCATCCAAATCAGTTGACGAACTTAAGGATATAAATTCTAAAAATCATTGTTCGCTATAAGATATATTGCGGTATTATTTAGTACATGACAAATATACCGATATTCGTGGCAAGTGCTTTCATATTCGATAAAATTGTTTTAGTTATCCGTTACAAAAGAGTAAATCGCTTAGTTTTCGGTGTGTTTTTCTTACTTATTATATTGAAAATAAAATCCCCGGTTCAAAATATTTATTTTGATGCCTAAACGACGACGAAAATGAAAAAGAACAATTAGGGTACTAGTATACAATTGAAGCAAGAGAAAAGGGTAGCCCAAGTATGAACTTTCTCCTTTAACGATTGTAAAGTTTCCGGGATATGAGTTTTTAATTTTAACTCTCGTTGTCCTACCCCGGGATAGAACAAAAGTTGTCCTGACAGTGTATATACCCTATAAGTTATTTGTACAAATGTTAAGTCGTCGGTATAAATATTTTATAGAAGAAGTACAAAATTTTATGTGACATAAATATTTGTTCTCGGGTCGTTATCGTGTTATTTTATGTTGTCCATGCCACCAGCGACACAGAGAATCCTAATAATCAATTACCTACTATACTTTGAGTTTTTTTGGATTAACATTGGCTTCCGAATAATTTTTGACGCTCCAACAGTCGATCAGAAAATTCTATCCAGGAACATATCTATAATATCTGGATCAAATTAATAGGTAAGGAAAGTAATAATACCTTTACACTCTATGTTTTAAAGTTGCTGGACAACGTGCTGAGGATTGTGGGTAGAACGAAAATTGAAAAAGGCCGTTTAATTTAAATTTAAAAATCATTTATTCCTCAGACACTGGCGCAACGAGACAAAAATATGCAATTTATGCAATTTGCAAAAGTTCAACATTAGGATTTTTTATCTAATAAACGTTTCTATAATTTAAATTTTAAAGATTTTAATCACTGAAAGACTGATTTAAAATTATTAAATAATTAAGGCTGCCTTTATTATTTTACAAATAAGTATAGATTTTGTATACATACAGTATAATTATATACTATGTAGTATGTATCTTGCCTCTCCAAGAGCTAACTAGTAATAGTTTATTAATTTTAAAAAAAGTGTCATAATATCTGATTATCTGGTGCAATAATGCAATAATCAAATTATTTTAATACTGCATTCAAGCATTTTTAAATAGTATTCATGTTTAGTTAAGAACCTATAAAATTTGTTTGTCGACGCGGCCTTGAAAATTCTATTAAGATACATTTTTAACAGATACATTTGAATTTAAAAAAATTTCGCATTGGAAAAATAATACAAAAAATGACGACCTCTCCAAAACCTCCTGTTAGCCATGTTATAGTTTATTTTATATTCATTAATTTATCCGCAAGTAATGAGAAGTTTAAATTATGATAATAATTTACCTCCAGAGTTATCGTCTGCATTCCTGCAAGGGCTTTCATTTATATTATTCTCCAAAATCATGTTCCATCGCATGCGGTTTTAACTACTAACAACATGCCAGTACTGTTTTTCCACACCACAGTTTAATACCGGTTAATTCTCAAACACCTCACTTACCTAGAAAAATAATTATTTATCTGCGACCATTTCACCGATTTATTTTTAATGACCGACCACAGACACAAAACACAAAGTCACTGTCCACTTTTCTATGTATTTTGTTTTTGGGTTTAAATTTTATTCGTTTATTGTGTTTACGATTTACGATTCTTTGATATGTCGTTTTGTTTCGAATCCGGTTTTTAATTCGACGCGTTGATAGTCGCGGCGGGAATTAAAAAAAATCGCCTTGGTAAACAATTGGACTACTAACAAAGCATCGCTCCGTAGCTATCCGAAGCTGTACTGAAATTCTAAACCCCGACTGTGGTGTCCATGTCCAGCACCCCCCATTACTGAATTTCCAATCGGTTTTAAAACGTCATAACTCGATTTTGCTTTTAAACGAAACACGTCCTTATAGTGGAGGGTTATAGTAGAATATGTAGCGGCAGCTTCAGGTAATTCCGTCCGTCTACAAAACGGCTAATACGCTACAAGGCTATGAGAACGTATAATTTAAAGACGGAGTCGTGCGACCGACCGCACCGATACAGTCGTCTCGCTCGCTCGCACTCGGAAGGTAGCACAGCTTTTCGCATCATACCTCGGATTGCTCTTTTTTTCCTATTCTGTATTGAATTACGTATTATTTCGTGAATTAGATTGTGCCTCGGTGTCATATTTTTGCTCTGAAATGCTGTGCACTTACCTGGAGGTATTTTTAATGGGATACCAGGGGAAGCAGGTTGTATCTCCTTGGGGTATAGAGATGACGTGATGGGTATAAACGTGAATATTTGTGATAATGTTTACATCTCGAACTTAGATTTAGTGACAATTACAAAAAAAAATGCAAATAAAAAAAAACTGTCTAAAACTAAAAGATAAAATGGAATCGCAATCATTGCATCCTTTTGCTTATTGTGAAACCAAAATGTGACATTTTAATTTTACATTAAATGTGTACCTACCTATTAATAATTTTATTCTTATAAAATTAACTTCCCAAATAGCTACCTACCAACTACATATTATTACGAGTATGTTGTAGGTAACGATAAAATTCTAAATGCAACAATTATTTTATTAATTGACCAAAAGTGACACATTAACGCAACATGTCACTTATTTATTTTTACAAATTCAAAACATTAACTTAATCTAAGTAATCTAATTAAGACAAGTTACTTCTGTTTCGATTTTGGCACCGTGAAACATTTTACTCCGAAGTGTTCGCACATTTGTCGAACCTGAAAAATAAGAAATTTTAAATTATTATAAATTACATGACATGCCATGGATGACATGACGACGTAGCATAACGATTGTTATCAAGCGATAACATCTGACTGCTTGCCACTAGCGGTCACCCACCCAACTACTGACCGCGCCCGCTGTTGCTTAACTTTGTCGATCATTTAGGATCAACGCTGGCAGAGATATGAGCGCTTCATAGAATAGAAACACGTCTGTGACCGAATTATAACTAGACTTACTAACACTTCCACTTCCACTAACAGTCCCTGTCCCAGTTCTCAAACTTACTAACAAACTAACCAGCTAATGTTCCAACACCGTCTGCTAACCGGACTAACTATCCCAGTCCCCATTTGAGCCTCTTTCTGTGTCGGTCCCAGTTGTCATGGGCGGCAGCGGAAGGTGGTGCTGCATGCTCGTTACCTTAATTCCATAAAAAGGTACAGAGTACACCATACACATACTTCATACAATACATAGAACACTTCGTACTCACCACACACACGCCGTAATGCACATGTGTGGCCACAGCTACAGCGATGGCAGTGTACAATGCCAGGAGCTCGAGTCGGGGCTGGTGCAGGGAGACCGCTGTGAGGAGTGTCAGCGGCCACAGCAGAGGAACCACCGCGTCGCATCGGCCGCCGCTCATCTCGGCCACTATCAGGCGGCTCTGCGAATGTGTCCAAGTTGACTGTGGTCTTTTGGACTCTATTTTGAAGTGAAAACTTCTGTATATCGTTGTGATTTGGAATTCAATGAAACGGAAATGACGCACAAATGAAATGAAACGGAGACGAAAAAGACAGACACATTTTAATGTGGGGGAAAATGAGATAGGAACATTAGCAAGAGTTTGCACTAAAGTTCGCTGCAGCGCTAAAACAATAGTAGACATCTAACCAAACCATTTTTAGAAGTTTCACTTCTAGAATTGCACACATTTAGATTTTTTTAATGTCACAACACTGAACGCTTGTACCAGATGTGTTTATCGTCGAAGGTTCTTACAAGACGTCGCTAACACGTATAAAATTATGTAGGTACCAATATCTTTTGTTCAGACTTCAGATCTATAAATTTTTTTTTCTGTAGTAGTAGAAAAAAATTTGGGCCAAATTTGCCGCCCCCTATATCCGCCGCCCTAGGCTTCAGCCTACTCAACCTGCTGGTGAATCCGCGACTGGTGTCGTGTAATTTGTAGTTATTACTTTTAAACTATTTCAAGGAGAGAATGAATAAGCCTTTACTAAGTGTGCTCAAGAACTAGGACTCTACGCTCCACTACTATCTAATACCCTACGACTCTACTACTACTCCACTTACCATCATTACATGTGATTACCTGTCATTATAAGAACAGTTAGATAGCATCCACGACCAAATTTGCATTATAAAAATCTTGTGTTGGTAATCCATTAAAAAAAAAAATCAGGTGGGATTGTTGCCAAGCTCTACCTTATACCAAGTAAAAGCACACTGCTTTTTTTACGATGACAAAAAAAAGAGGATTTAAACAATCAAATTTTTTTGAAGATTTTTATCACATGTACAGTCACGAGCAATAATATACATACGAGTATATACATTGTCACGTTTTCTAAAATATCCTAACTTGTACCAATCTAGAAAGAAGTGAACAACAATTCGTTCTAAATTAACTAACCATTATACGATGTCAAAATAAGGTATAATATACAATTTAGAACGAATTGTTGTTGTTGATACCTATTTTAGAAAGCGTGACAATGTATTATATTATTAACGGACTGGTAAGGGTCACACAAACTCAGCTACATGGTCATAACTACTATGCAACATATTAATTTTTACATTTTGATATTCGAATAAAACTGTTATCATATTTTTAACTGTTTGATTGTAGCCAAAAATTCGAATAAACTCGTCAAATTCCGTGTCCGACAGATTTATGCTTCCCGGATTGTAAATTATTAAGTACCGGGTTTTTAAATAATCTTTCAAAAATGTATTTGTATCAATGCTAGATAAATTAAATATAGGAACTCGTAGAGACAGGAAGAAAATAAATTTTAAGTTTAGTTTTATAATCTGTCCTCACTCTACTTCGGGAAAATAGGTTGAGTACCTACCTGTGCATACTTATCTATATCACAAAGTAGATAAATAAAATCTATCTTAATATATATATTTCTTGTGTTCGTGTGTATGTGACTGAACTCCTCCTAAATGGCTTGACCGATTTGGTTGAAATTTTTTGTGTGTCTTCAGGTGGATCCGAGAATGGTTTAGATTCACAATTGGACCCGGTAGGTGGCGTTGCTGTCGATATATCACTAAAACATTTTTTAATTATAAAGCGGTACGAAGTACGCTGGGACCACTAGTATATGTATAAAACTCTCCCGTTACTGACTGACTGACAGACAACGCACAGCCGAAACTACTGAACGCAACAAGCTGACATTTGGCATGTACCTATGTTCCTTGGGAAGTATAGAGAGGATTTTTGGAAATTCTCCCCGTGACGGGATAAAAAACATACATTCCTTACATGTTTTATTTGTATTTTATTTAAGTATATTATATTTTATACTCGATGTAGGTAATAAAATATAATAAAAATGTTATACACGGAGGATGATACGAGAATTGTTTGTAACCCGATCAAACACGTAGTGTACGGTATAATGAACCTTCGATACGTCACGTGTTAGCTATAAAGCTTATATATATGATATCTGGATACCACTTTCATAGATAAAATATGATTGTTGTCACCTACAAACTGTCATCTCTATACCACGGTAATGGTATCTCATTACCGTGTCTATACTGTGGACTAGACAAGAATGCCTCTAAGCATCAAGTCTACGTTCGGCACACAGTTTAGTACCATAAAATGTAAATATTATATTACTGTATCTGATATTAGTGGAAATATATGCATAGAAAGACAAATAAACCGAAAAAATCTTAAAATCATTGTTACGGGATCTATAACTTAAATGAATACCTATTAATAAGGCTCTTGGTAAGAATAGCGAACGTCATAGTCCAACGGTAAATCCATATTTACCTCTCACATTATGAAAGCACACTCAAGCCCTGTAAGGGTAATTACGTATGGATTGTGTATCATAATTATAGTATACAATTAAGTATATTATACCTACTTACAGATATATTACTAAACGCAGTTCCAAACAGGAACAGGAATGGTCTCAACTGGCTCTCGAGGATGTTGTTCGGAGAGTACACTGCCCAGCACGTCATGAGGGTGGTCAGTAACAGCATGGACCACACTGGCCGCAGGGATTCGATCAGAGGATACAGTTTACCAGTGCGGTTCTGATACGACCTAAAATAATAAAAAAACTAATTAATATTGTTAAATAACAATACACTACCCTCATAGATCCATACTACGCGTAAGTTTAACTGTGTTGTAAGTGACATGGACACACTAACCCAGACGGAAAAATTGAGAACAGAAATTCCGTCATCAGTCAACTTTCCGCCTCGCTATTAATCGATCCCAGGACCCTTTGACCGGCAGTCCGGCATGATAGCCATTGCGCCATAGGTACAGGTTGTCGAAGATGAAAGTCCATTATCATGTTTGCCATTTTAATTTAATTTTATGGTAGATTAAGAAAAGGTTGCACTTTTTTAGAGGCGACTATAGAGGATTATTCATCTATGTAGGCGACCATATTAGGCAATCTGGTTAGATTGCTTGGTTAGTTACCAGACTGGATTTGAGTCATGGTCGGCGGAAAGGTGGTGCTGCATGCTACCTTAATTTCATAAAAAGTTCTAGCTACGACAACTTTAACCTGGTATACTCACAAATACACATTATAAACCGCTATGGGCAGCGTGGTGAACAGTCCCGTTGTGTGGACAGCCACCTCCAGCGCCTGCACGAAGGTTACGTTGCCGAATACAGTTACCTTGAAGACCTGCGGCCCGTTGAGACCCGCTAGCAGGAAGATCGCTGAAGACACCTGTTTCACATATGCTTACATTACATGCTTACAAGAGGCAACTAATTTAATAGGTAATTGAGGCTCTAGGCTCTACCACCTATTTCAGAGGGGCTTAATATAACTTGTTACTCGCCCTGCGGTCGAAATTCGACTGTAATTCATTCTGTCAAAGGGTTACTTTACATTGAGTCTATGAACGATGACCCTATGACATTTCAGACCTAGTGTCAAACGTATAGCAGTGTGAATAACTTAAATTAGTGTGTGTAATGTTTTATTTGTTGATTTAATGTATTTTTATGCACTATTAAAATAATCTTTATTGTGGCAAATTTCATACTCCTCCGCACTAATCACACACACATACACACAACTTTCTCGTACACATTCACCACTCACCACCCACACACTCGTAGGCACATTCGCATGTCGGACACAAATCATAATTCATTGTAGCATTTGTTTCTCATTTAGTGTTTATAGGGTTTGTGAGATGAGACCCATACTCCCCAGGCCCACTAAATCGGTGGAGACTCACCCACATGCTCAGGTCGTATCCCCAGGGCAGGTAGAGAGTACCAGTGTTGTACTTCTCCCAATGGCTGACGTAGAAGTTGAGCACCACACTCATCACTATGAAATAACCTCTGGAAATTTACACACTTCGATACACAAACTAAATAGGTATTATCTAGTTTGCGACATACGTTTGTAATGTAGATTAATCTTCAGTTTGTGTTAATTGAGTTCCGCAAATCCTGGATATGCTTCAATACATACATATTTTGTGTGACAATGTTATTTATGTATGTGGTATATGTTTATGTATGTACTAGCGACCCGCCCTCGCTTCGCTTCGGAAAACTTATTCCTTCGTTTTGCAAAGATTTAGTTATATATTTTGGATAACTCACACTATATCTTTATAAATTATAGCCTATGTGTTATTCTGATGTGTAAGCTATATTATTGTAAAGTTTCCTCAAAATCCTTTCAGTAGATTTTGCGTGAAAGGGCAACAAACATTTATACATCCATACAAAATTTCGCATTTATCATATTAATAGGATAATTGGCTACAACCCATTAATGGCCCACTACTGAGCACGGGTCTCTCCTCATACCTGAGGAGACCTAGAGCATACTCCACCACGCTGCTCCAGTGCGGATTGGTGGAGGGGTTAGTGGCCAACCCAAGTGTCGGAAATTTTAAGCCGCCCTGAGGTATCCGACATGGCTTAACGACTGCTACCAAATGATAACAACCGGGACCGACGGCTTTACGTGCCCTCCGAAGCACGGAAGCGCTCAAGAAATTTTTTGCCACTAGCGGTCACCCATCCAACTACCGACCGCGCCCGCTGTTGCTTAACTTTGTCGATCACTTAAGATCAACGCAAGCCGCCGGGCTATGAGCGCTTCGTATTTCGTATTAATAGGATAATTATATGGTATTTATTTATTAATCTCACTCTTTATTGAATACCCTAAGCTAGGAATTACAATGGGTGGGCAAATTCCTTAATGACGTCACTTACGTCCCACAATCCGAGTCGCAATTAGTCCCGGGTTCGATTCCTGAGCCCAACAGTCATTTTTGTAACAGTTCTACTTAATATTGTAATTCTGCTAATTTTGTATATTGGCATATTACAACGCACCTGAACACTGATACAGAGTATTCATCTCTGCCGAAGACTGAGAACAGACAGAAGGGAATGAAGAAGACTATGTAGGAGTCGAGGCCATGGTCGAACATCTCGCCCAGGGGACCGGACACTCCGACCCTCCTCGCTTGCTTGCCGTCTATACCGTCTGAAATTAAATATGGTGATGATGGCGGTGATAGCCCAGTGGTTTAAACATTGGACTCCCCACCGGGGAGCTTAGGTTCGAATCCTGCCTGCACCCCTAATGATCAAAACCAAATTGTTTGTATTGGAATTTAATTATCCCTTGCTTCGATGAAGGAAAGTGTACAGTGTACGTTACTGCTTACGATCCAAACAAAACCGGCTCAGCACAATTTGATAAAACTTTTAAATTAAAATAGTTACCCAAATTGTAAGCTAGAAAGAGTAGCACAGCACAAGCCGTGTACACACAGTCAGGCATCCGTCTGCTGTCCGGATGGTCATCGGCTGCGGTGCAGTGGTAGTCGTAGATCAGCAGTAACACCACACACATCACCATGCAGACGAAACCCGCGAACGTTAGTAGGTTCGGCGCAATCCATTTGGGTAGGAACTAAAAATATACAAATATGTTGAACATCAAATATTAAATGCAATTATATTATTTACTTACATTGTTTTTAACAATAGACGAAAAGAAAAATGTTACTGACAAATAGATTTTTTTGCGGAAGTTATTGTTGCGATATTTATTTTTCGTTTGTAAACATGAACATTATCAATTGTTAACCATACACTTTTATAAGACAAGATTTCTTCCGTTTTCCAATATTTTGAGAGATTATTCCTTTTTTCAAAAAGTATATTCAGATTTGTAGGGATCAATAAGAGAACAACAAATTTTGTGCCAAATCTCATTTAACAATTATAACCTTCGATCAATACCAACAATGATCGAAGTTATACTTATTAGAACATTTTCGTTTAGACTGAATCTAACCTAACCACTTTTAGGTATATCTGATCGTATAATATATGTCTTACCTTAACTGTGGTATACCATATCGGATGCATAACATATTTACTCAGAGGACTTGTATCTATTGCACTGTACTGAAAAAGTCCATTAATCAATTAGTTAATACGAAGAAAATTACGTTGTTACGAGTACCTCTGTCTGTAAGTCGGTTCGTCTTTCACAGGGTTTTATTTCTTGAAACCTAATAGGTAACTTTTTAAACAGTGTGTTTAACGACCTATGATATATCAAAACGTATTAAAAATCATAATAGTTGTCGTTTAATCAGTTAGCGGAAGTCGTCGAGTATCATAAAGATATACTACAACACCAAAGGCATCAAACATGCGTTGCAGGACTTGCAGGCCAAGAAAAAGAAAAGGAGAAAGAAATAAAAAAGTAGATAGGTATAGTTATTTGTTTATGATATAGATACAATAATTAACTCAAGTAGAATACATACGATACTTAATACTTAACTTACTTTACTTATTTTTGTTGCTGTTGAAGAGAACTGTCGCTGACGACGTCAATATTTAGTATTTACAATTATCCATTTTTTATTGTCGTGCGACCACAAAAACTCGTATTTGCTAGTATGTAATTATCTTTTATTTACTTACCAATGGAGAAAAATATACATTCTGAATTCCAAATCATCTTAACACGGATGGAGCCCCTCAGCCCTCACATCTCCAAACCGAGAGTGCTTCATTGTTCTCAAAGTAGAAACACTTACCTTGTAGTTATCAAATCCTTTCAAATGTTTCTCCGTCAAATAATTATAACTGAACATTTTACTCATTATCTTTACTATACCACACAACACATTGTCCATACCGTCTAAATAACACTAACACATTGTAAGTAATTATACTGTCGAACGTGTGTTTTTACATCATTCATAATACGAATGGGTTCAAAATCCGTTTGAGTGTATGTAAACGTTTGTATTGACGGAAAGAAGTGTAAAACAGATTTAATTCCGTTATCAGATTAAACGAAGGTTACCGGTATCGTTCAGCGATTCAGTTCGTTTAATTAATCGTAATCTGCACCTTTTCGACCGACGACGTTACGATTACTTATCATAATTTTTTATGATTTGTGACATCATCTTCTTTCTTTGCAGGTGTTAGTAAATTAACTTTTTTTTAATCATGTAATTAGTATGACTCCTAATTACTCCGTAATCATCATCTTTACATGACCTTACACAAATTAAGTGAATTAAGAAGAATCACGGAAAATTATATTCCAAGTTGACTTTGACAAACGCGTTTCGAAAGTAAAATTACAACAAATTAAACCTTACGCACTAATAAAAAAGAATGTTCAAAGTGCTCGTCAAAAATGGGTCTGCGCGTCGCTCTTTCACTGGTAATTGGCCCTTACCCTTACCCTAAGGATTTGCTATTGGCCTTAGTAGAGAAGCCTTACAACTGTAAGGTCTATCTAGCCGCCTGGCTAAGCAAGCCGGTTTAACGGCCAGGGCTGGCAGACGGCTGCATTCTTAGACATTAAGTAGCTACGCGACGGGGATTTGCTCAGGATACGGGAACGCCTTATCTTTGTTTTGATTGGCCGAGACATTGGTTTAGTTCTTTGTAATTTTCAGAAAATAACGTTCAATGATGGAGACAGTGAGAGCATAATATATTTTATTGTAGGTTTCCCAGACTGGAACTGGACTGCCTTTACGATTTATAGTTTAGTCTGACAAAAATGATGATGAAAAGGCGACACGTGTTGTTTCTGTTGGCGTAAACTCAAAGATGAGAGCAGTCCCTTAGGCCTATAGTTATACCTAATTCTTATTTTATTTAACTCCCCAACACGGTCAGGGGAACTCAGATTTGACTCTTGAATGCTCTATAACTACCTCTCTCTAAACCGAAGTCCTACTCAGAAAATATGGCTCGGGAGATAGGGACTCGAGGATGATTAGAACTCTCTTTGGACCTGAAATCAGACCGAACTTTCTTTTCATAAGACATCCTCCTGCTCCTCCTCTATCCTGCTCTATCTTCAGCTATCGCGAATCATCACGAAGCTGACAATAATAGCCCATTACTGCATTACTGCAACGCGGTGTCGCCATGTCGCGATGTCGTCGCTAGTCGCTAATTGAGCGCACTGGTGCAGCGGCAATTAAGCGCCTGGTCGGCAGCTGGCCGCCGCAGACCACCTATGTTCAGAGGTTGCGGATTTGGAGAGGATATAACCATGAATCCGTAAACAACCTCTAGCTTAAAGAGCTTTGAAGGTCAGTACTCTCTTTGAATTTCTTTCTTGACCGACTATACTTCTTTGGAATTAACCAAAAATCCAAAGAGTTGGAATATTTATCAAATGCTTATAAAAACTGATACATTTTAGTAGTTAATGTCAGTAGATAAACTTTGTCTTTTACACTAAGTAACTTTGTCGAATAACTAGTTTAAAAAAGTCATGATATGATTGAAGATTATGTGACCGGCCAAATTACACGCGGGCGAAGCCGCGGTCAAAGGCTAGACCTTCATAAAACTTAATCTTCTGGCGTCCAATCTCGCATCCTCTGCAGCACACCTACTCTGTACACGGAATGACATTATTGTTCAATTGAAACCCTTGTTTGCATGTAGGTGAAACACATAATATATTGGTGCATACATTAATTAGTATATTTCGCAAGTGCGCATCAGCTGGAGCAAGGTCTACGAGACAAACCAAATTGGAACTAATGAATATGATTAAAATATGCCATATATCATGACCATGAGTATTGGTATCAGACTGTCTTAATGACCCCGAGTAAAATGAGTGGGATAATTGCGAAGTAACATCCGCATATCTTTTCTATTACAATGATGGTACTCAGGGGTAGGGTATTTTGCCTGGCTAGCTACCAACATCCTGAAATTGACCGTTATTTTTTGACGTGACAACGTCTTAAATTAGGTTAGCTGGGAGTCACTTATGAAAAATAGTAACGCTCGGTAACGTTACGATGAGTCACCGAACGAGAGAGAGGCCCGCCGAATGCCTTGCGTCTCTCTCCCACTCAACTATGATCGGTCTGTCGCGCGCGCAGCACTAGAGAATTAGGCGCATTGAATCGGCGCGTTAAGTTTAAGTTTACATGTACAATGTTTTAGTAAACAAAATATATTTCTATAGTTAAAATTTGTGCAATTCTTATTTTCATTCAATTCCTTGTTCCTATTGCGCAATTTAATTATATTCATATCAATAAATATTCTACCGAGAAAAAGACGTTGTCACGTAAAATCTTCGCCCGTAAAACCGACTTTACAGGCAACCATTTTTTTATTTCGTTCGCAGTATCAGAAACAGAAATAATGGTCCGCTTCTTTCTCGACTGGCAACGCGTCTGTGCTGCATTCGGTGTTCCTGACGTCGATTGGCGACGCTGACCAATTACCATCAAGTGTATGGCAGTGTGAATAGAATAGAGTAACTTATATTAGTGTGAGTAATTTTTTATTTATTCATTTAATGTATTTTTTATGCACTATTTTTAAAAAATATTAGCATTCTGAACTCGCTTCTCCAATATAAACTAGTGTGACAAATTTCATACTCCTCCGTCCGTGCAATTTTCGTAAAAAGAGGCACAAAGTTTTGTTCTTCACGTATTAAATAGATAAAAACGTAACTTTCAAATTATTCCGATGTACTTCGACAGTGGATTGTTGCACATCTTTTTGAAAGGAGATAATCTCCTCGAAAGGATTTATTAATTGGTTACCGATGGATAAATCACCATCGTTGATTTGGTGAGGCAATGACAATAATTACTCCGAACAGTGTCAACTAATTAACCCAAACCATCTCGCATCCAAAACCGCAATCCACTCAAGAATCGGAAGCATTCATTTATTATAAAACGCATCCCATTTCAAATTACTGGTAATTTGGGCGAGGGCACGCGCCCGGCACTGGCAACACAGACATTATCGGCGCGGTTCGAATTTCAAATTACGCGCCGGTGTCGGGTAGCGCCCTCCGTTGCATGGCAACACAGGTGTCGTATCGATTTGAGTGCTGCGTGTATTGAGATCGTAGACAGAGGAGGCTATAGACATCTCGTGAACGCGCCCAACATAGCACGAGAGATAGCACTTGAAAGTAAAATTGTATGTGGCATGAGAAAAAATCGACGGTTAGCTGTCAAATTAGCATGTAAGCGTATGGAAGCAACTGAGCTTTCCTTGAAAACACCGGCACGCAAAATGAGACAAAACATCGTGACATTCTATCTCGTTTTTTCGTGTCATTGGTGTAAGTTGTTCTTTTTCTTGTGTGAGTGCGATAGATGTCATCCATAGGTCTACACTCTTTTCCGTCTACGGTTTAAGTGCCGCGTGTATTGAGATAGATAGCGGGATCAGCACATCTCTGATTCTGATTTCGAATTGCTGATTGAGACGTAAAATGAGACGCGTTTAAGACCAGACCACCTTTGACTATGATCAAATAAATAAATGCTTACACACTCACATCCCTGTTATCGGATTCCCTGTCGCGGGTGGCATGGGCAACACAAACAACAGATCAATAGTATTTAATTTTATCTGTCACATAACTGTCTTTTCGGGAATCGAACCTGGGACCCCGCGTCGTCGTCATTTATCTAAACATTCTCTATTTTTAGGAACTTTAATTTAGGAAGGTCGTGATAATGTAGTTGACAAAAAAATTTGAAATTCTTAGCTGCCTGGCTTTGCCAGTATCAGTTGTAATTGTAATCGATGTAAATTGAAAAATGTTTAAACTCGGTTTTTATATATGAATTATATTTACTTTTCTCATGAACCTACGCAGTATCTTATTGTCTGACACTGCTGATTTGACGCAGCTCACATCTAGCCCCATAAATCTCTCGAAACATTTAGCCCGTCCAATGCAGGTCTAATAGACACTTCCCGTTCAGCCATGGATGCAGACATGCGCTATATGTAAATTAGTCATTCAATACGCTATTCATTGTCTATCGCGATTACTGTTCTCGTGTTGGCTGCGGGAAGTTTTTTTTTATTGTTTCGTAAATTGCTGGTAACCGAACAGACGAGCCATGTGAACCAGTGATTACCGTCGCCCATAGACATTACTTACATATCATCGATAAAACAAAGAAGAAAGAAAATACTGGCTCTCAAGGTCCCAGTTCCGACACTATGACGGCTGTCTCAAGCAAAAGGGTGATAGGCCAGACGGAAAAATGAATCAAAACGTGTGCAATTCACACGTGCTACAAGTGAACACTTCAAAACAACGAATACTATCAGTACAAATATTGATGTGTTGCTTTGCGTTTCGTTTCATTTGCGCGTCATTTCCGTTTCATCGACTTCCAAATCACAACGATACTAAAGAAATTTTCACTTCAATAATACCACTAGTGACTACTGTTAATGGCTTCACAATGATATTGATGACTGTGGAATCCGTACTACCACGCAGAGGGCGGTTTCTGTCACCTGTTACACCACCTAGGTCTGCTGGTTTGGGATTGGGATTAATAATGTTAAATTCCAGTAGGTCAAATTAAGGCCAAAAACCGGATCCAAATCGGTAAAGTCGCTTCTCACATTAATTATAAAAAAAATGGTATCTATTACGTTCATGGGATTTATATACTTACATCGATCAGTGTTACATACTCGTACATAATTATTATTATGCAATTGAAGCAATCTATAAATAATACTTAAAAAATGTAAAATGTATAAAATTAAATAATGTCCTTATTCTCATCTTTTGTCCTTATCTATCCTTCAATATACTGAAGGCTTGTCCAAATTCCCCGTGTCATCGCTGGGCTGGGCTGCGGCCGCCGGCTGGTGCGAACTAACGAGCCCAACATTAGTTTAAATTAAAACATAGAGGCCGTTTTCATTTGCATCGCGCGTGACCGGCGCGCGGCGTCTGTCGGAGCGTCTAGTCGGCTCATCAGCCGACCGATTAATTTGACTAATGCACCGGCGCAGGGGATAAGAGATAGCGACCGACAAATCTAACAATATACATAACAATATAGATTATAGACTATACATCAATAGGTGGTACAGCCTATATGTAGAACTAGCTGTGCCCACGACTTCGTCCGCGTGGAATTGTTACGGGGAGATTTCTAAAATAAAAGTAGCCTAAGTTGCTCCTTATTAAATCAGCTATCTGCCAGTGAAAGTCCCGTCAAAATCGGTCCAGCCGTTCCAGAGATAAGCCGAAATAAATAGACAGACAGATAGACAAACAGACAAAACAAAAAGTTGTAAAAAATGATATTTTGATATATGTACCGTGTAGAGTATCCATATTATTATGTATTTAGTAAAAAGCGGTTAATTTAATATTACAAACAGACACTCCAATTTTATTTACATATTTGTACAGATTATCCAATGCCCGCCACATTACATAATACCATTTCTACCGGGTAATAATAATTGTTTCCACAGGAATTGTGTTCGGGTTAGAAAGGTGTAACCTCAAGGGTAGCAACGCGTCCGTAAATAGAACTAGACTCTACTAACTACTACTAACTGGACTATTACTAACAATAACTAACAGGACTTATTAATACTAACAATCCCTGTCCCAGTCCCCATACTTACTAACAAACTAAAAAACTAATGTTCTAACACCGTCTCTTAACCGGACTCTATCCTAGTCCCCATTTGAGTCTTGTTCTGTGTCAGTCACAGTTGTCATGGGCGGCAGTCGTAGGGTGGTGTTGCATGTTCCTTTCTTAAAATGATGACCTACTAACGGGAACGTTGCGGGCTGCTCGCTGGTCGCTCGGGCCACCGCCCAGCCATTAGCGCGTCGGGCCGGATGGTCTCAGTCTCACACCTATTGACGCTTCCTCCTGACCACGTCTGCGCTCCTGGTACCTTATGCCTCACTGACTTGCTACTCATCAGTCAAGATTTCATGAATCATTTGTTCATCATCAGTTTCATCATCGCTAATGCTGATTAATGATCAAAATTACAATCATTACGTGTAATTTAACGCAAACATTGGGTCTTTGATGTAATATTATGAAACTATTAACCGCCTTTGCCTCGCCTGCCTGAGTCGTGAAAATGAGATGGGAAAATGATAGTTGGGATTATTTAAATTCGCTTATCTTTTCTATTTATGAACCGATTGAAATAAGACAAACACTAGATACCCATGTTTATTCTAATCTATCTATCAGGCTTTCGAAGTCCACTGTTGGACTGTAATTGACGCCACTCTGACCGGTCCTGAGCCCTTCCTGGTGGGGGGGGGGGGGGGGACGGACCTGTGCTCTTTTTACCGAGGCGTGGTCGCCATTCGAAGACTTTTCTACCCCATCGGTTAACCGTCCTGTGAACGTTGTGGCCTGCCTATTGCCATTTCAGTCGACTAACTCTGAGAGCTATGTCAGTAACTTTTGTTCGTCTACGGATTTCATCATTACGAGTCTTATCGAATCGACATCGAATATGTGAAATTGAGACACGCGCTTTGGTTTATTTTCGCGTGCGATAGTTTTTATTTTGCCCTATATTATAGATATTTATGTGTGATAATACTTTGAACCAATTGTTAGGGCTTTATTGTTTGAAGAAGAATATTACTGTACGTTTTCAGACACGAGAATAATTTTATTCCCATAGCGAACGTGAAGCACGGTCCGATCAGTTAAACAAGCCCGGCGCTAATTAACAACATCAGTAACAAGCGCGACTGTATTAACCGCCATATTGTGTCTAACTCTTAAAATATTCTACGTATTGAGCTGTAGGCAAATATTGCTAGGGTTGCCAGAATTTATCTGAAACATTTTTTAATTTAATACTGCAAGCTCTCACGTCGCTTGGCGAATACATTCTTTAACGTTTACAAATAATAGCACGAATATTTGTAACATTTTAACAAAAGTTTGGGATTCTAAATAGACAAATTATTATTATTTAAAAAAAAAAACAATCACTATATCACCGCAAGCCTACAACAATACAAGATTAAAATATCCATCGGTAAAGCCGTCACTGACACTAACGGGAATAAACGCACATTCAAACCGACAAACAAATAAAAATTCTAAAAATTACTATCGTTGACGACCCGTCTAGCGCAATGCGGACCACCGTACCAAGCGTGTATTATATTATAGTGACAGAATAATTTCGACAAGTAATAAAAAATTATGAGAATTTCCTGGGATTCCAGCATCAGATCCTAACTTGGAGACAGTGGGGCTACCTTAGTTCGTACAGAAGTACGGTTTTTCATATAAAAAAAAAACGAAATCGGTCCACAATTGACGGAGAAATCGGTGAAAATACAAAAAAAAACACAGTCGAACATAGAACCTCCTCCTTTTTTGAAGTCGGTCAAAAAAATTACCCATGAAATATTTAAAACGGTTGCAATTATAAATCCGAGTTTTGCTTACTTATCCACTACTGGTCATTGGTTGTTGCCGCAGAGCCCCACAAACGGTAATAACTTATTCTCAAGTGGTTTGTTCGTCAGAACAAGTTAAAAGGTACACAAAATACTTAGTAGTGAAATACCAGTTAGCGTAGACTGTAGGTCATTAAAGAACCCTTCATGAGCAGGTGCTTTGTGATGATTGTTTTATGGTAATAAGGAGAAGCCTGCGCAAACAGCCGATCGCCAGGCTGTCTGTCTGTAACAACGGATGGGCGTAAGGACCGTTCTACACCGACTTAAGATCTTAAGTAATTGGTCACTATCGAAATAAAGCGATTTCTTACTATAACTGTTACTAATTGTAATAGGGTTTCTATAAGCAATAATTTCCCAAGAATTAATTGGTGACCTTATTAATTGGTTATCTAAAACCGTAAGGTGTTATTACAACGACAATAAAAATTACAGTATTTAGGCATCTCCTGTGTCGGAAGCCACGATGTTGTAGTGACTCGTTTGGGGCTTGCAAAACGATGAAACGATTGTGTTGTGTACCTATTGATATTGTATGTCGTACCATTAAATATACATATAGTCCTCTACGATATAATCTATCAGCGACACGGCCCTTAAATTAAAAAATAATAATTATACACACAAACTGCCTTCAATAAACAAGATGACGACTATGAATAACATTAAAATTCTAGAACGACAAGGAAAATTCTAGAAAATATGCGATATAATGTGCAGAAGCCCCTAGGCATTGCATTCGTTTTATAGTTTCGCTAAGATACGCAAAAGTAGTCAGTAATGTGTTTGTGCAGAGATGTGCAACGCGTGCGTAAGTTGGAAACAAGACATGTTTGCAGACGCTGCAGTGGTTTGTGAAGAATGCCGCCGACTTTTTCATGGAATAACGTATACGTACCGATATCATGTTGCTATGACTCCCTGGTACTCGTACGACTATAGCAAAACTTTGATGTCATTGTTTTAGAGGTAAGGGGGATTTATAATTATAATTTTGACGACCCGTATTGCGCAAGTTACCATGCCAGGCCGCCGTCCGAAGGGACCTGGATTCGATTCCCAGGTGAAAATTTGATGTTGAGTTTAAAATTCTGTTCTTGGTCTGTCACACTCCTGCACTAGGATATCCTGTGTCGCGGGTACCATGGACAACACAAATAGCACATCCACTAACACCCACGACCTGGGAACAAACTTTTATGTGTCACATAAATATATGCTCCGACCGGGAAACGAACCTGGCATCCCTCGCTTCGCAGGCACGGCCACTAACAATAAACCTGGCCTCCGACGCAAAAAAGGTGTGTTATAAGTTTGACGTGTCTGTGTGTCTGTCTGCGGCATCATCGCTAAACGACTGGACCGATTACGATGCGGTTTTTTTGTTAGAAAGCTGACACGATCGAGATGATTCTTAGCTAAAATGTATGAAGATCTGTTCAGGCATCTGATGATCTTCAGCACATTTGAGGCGTTTCTTAATCGAGGGGAATTTTAAATTTATCAGAAACGCATTGTAATAGAATGCACAACAGTATTGTTCATGTTGTTATTCCAATTATGGTAAACTTGGAGGGTAGTTCCCACTTACAAGCTGGTCGCCCTACCCTCGTTACGATCCCTTTTAATCAAATGTACCCACAGATCGCTACAGATGAGCCACCGTTGCTTAGCAGCGGAGTTAGGGAAGCTCTCAAAGCACTGATACGATCGTTAGCTATCGGGGAAACACTTCGGGCGCAGTCAATAACTTGATTATAAACTAGGTAGCAAATATAGAGTTGACTATAAATACTCCACCGATTTCCTATGATACGGGTACTCACGATAATAATATGTATAAATAAATAATTACGTTTCGTTTCATGATGACATGCTTGTTTTGATGCAAGTTAGTTTTTTAATATTCGAATTCTCAGTTGCCTATAAAAAAATCACAAACTTGGGCATCCGCATCGAAAGGTCCTAGGTTCGATTCCCAGCGAGGCGGAAATTTGAATGAGTTTAAATTTCTGTTCTTGGTAAGGGTGTGGGTCCCTGTCTTTGCGTGTTGTCCATGCCACCTACGACACGGTATCCTTTTATAGAACAATGTCATGGCTCCCTAGGAACAAACGCCGTGTCTGACAACCCTACGCTACATTGTTGAGCAATTACTCGTTAAATCAGCGAATTGGCTTCCAATAACAAAACAGTGCGTTCGTCTTTTTGCGCGCTCGCTCGCTAATTGTTAGCGGAAACAGATTTGTTGTGGCTCGCTAAATATAGCCCTTAATCTATTATGTTACTTGTGTTGCTGTGTGTACGAAGGGCAAGGATTTGCGTAGTCATTACATATTTGAATTTAAAATACTTATCTACTAAATTTAATTCGACATGTACATACCATAATATATTCTACATTCAAATTGAATTTGTCAGAAACCTCGAAAAATCGAAATGTATGTATGTAAAATTGTATGTATATAAAATTTATTCGATTAAGCCTTTCGTTGTACAATTGGAAATGCAAAATTTGAACATCTCATGAAAATTAAATATCAGCGACATAAATAAACGCCAACACATTCATATTTCCTTCACTAAGAATCTCTATCAAGAAAATGTGCAATATTTATTTTGCATTTGAAATAAGCGCCTGTCAAATTACTATCCGGAATTAAAAAAACAGAAGTAATTAGATAGTTATTTTGACATCATGCATAACTTAAACACCTTCCTTTTTTAAATTTGATCAAATCATTTTCAAATCCCCACGACATCTATATCTGCATCGGAATGGCGAATATGATTCAAACATTCTAAATTCGAATGTCCGTTCCAAATGACAGGTGTCAAAACGGCGTCACGGGCGAACCGCGCAACATGGCGTCCGGTTACCGTCGCTCTGGCGCGCAAAGCGTGAACGTTCCAAAGAGTCCATTGGAAATATCATTTCCGATATTCAAATCGCAAATAGAATGTGTCTATGCATACTAGTGTCGGATTTAACGATACTAAATATAGGTTTTTAATTAGAAAAACGTTTTTTAAACGATATACCTATATAGCTATCTACTTAATGATAATTCACGGAAAATAAAGGGATGCTCATAAGTTTTATTTATGTGTGACCACTAGTGGCGTTTCCGTGCTTCGGAGGGCACGTAATGCAGTTGGTCCCGGTTATCAAATTCTCAGTACCTACATAATTATGTTATCAGCCAATAAACGTCGTACAGTAGTTTGGAGCAGACCGTTTACTAATCGCTCAACAGATTAAATTCTATATCTGAGTATAAACCAATTGCCATACGTTGGAAAGTACCTCTTTGTGTTCAGTGTTTGTCAGTGAACTAAGTAATCAAAAAAACCTATGTTTATTTGTTGCAATTCGCCCTTAATCAGTGAATAAAAGTTTTAAAATCTTCGCGTAGAATTAGTGAGTGTGGGTAGAATTGAGTAAACCCAGCTACAATTACCCGCTCTTACTCTATACTAAAATCTGGCGTAAGTAGGAAATGTAACTTTCGACGGAACTCTACGCACCTGGGTGGCGCCGTCTGCAAACATAAGCCTTTGAAGATCAAACGCTACACACGCAGGATCGATCCCAAGCCAAGGCAATATTTTTGTCTTCTTTTTTCTGTCTTTTTAAAAAAGGGAAACAATAATATATTTTTTTTTCTCTGAAGATCTGATAAAATATTAACAAATCTAAAAAGAAAAAAATTTTTAAAAACCAAGATGAAATTTGAATGTTGCAAAACAACCACAGAGGGCACCACCGGTAGCATCGTATGTACTAAATGTAAACACAACTACCATATACACTGCCTATATCCAACCGATAAGAAAAGTGTAATAGCTGAATTTAAAAAATCGTGGTTATGCCCGGAATGCTTGGCAAAACAGCCTCGGCAGAACAGAGATAACACGCCAATACGAAGCTCATCTAGTACACAGCATTGTGATGCAGTTAATGTTAATTCACAGCGCGGCGGCTCTAGCACAGTTTCTCCTCCTTCGATAGGCATGCTGGATTGTAATATGTCTGCTGAGATGATAAGAAATATTGTGGCTTCGGAGATAAAGAAAATGAAGGATGAAATTAGCTGTAACTTACAA
Organism: Ochlodes sylvanus; assembly: GCA_905404295.2. Classification (NCBI taxonomy): domain Eukaryota; kingdom Metazoa; phylum Arthropoda; class Insecta; order Lepidoptera; family Hesperiidae; genus Ochlodes; species Ochlodes sylvanus. The sequence continues at coordinate 5,937,204 of FR990149.1, forward strand.
AAGGTATTATTAAAAGAACTCAAACCTATCAAAGAGGAAATCGAGAATGTTAAGTCTTCTTTAAATTACTTCAATGAACAATTTGATAACATTACTAAAAGAATAGATATAATTGAAAATGATATGAAGGCATGCAAAGAAGCTGGTCCTGAATTAAATAACCTGAAATTGTCCATTTCGAGGTTGGAAAATGTTAATAATAATATGGAACAATGGTCCAGGCGCTCTAATATAGAAATATATGGGATCCCGGAGAGAAAAAGTGAGAATCTTTTTGACATTCTTAAACTGATATCGGATCGTGCTGAAATTAAAATTGATCCAGCGACCGACATCGATTTTATAACTCGTGTTGCGCCGAAAAGATCCGACTCCAAGAACATCAAACCTATTATAATTCGATTCATAGCGCGATACAAAAAAGACGATTTTCTCGCGAGAGCCCGCAAACTTAAAGTAAAGGCCTGTGACTTTGGCTTTGCTGCGTGCGACAATCTAGTTTTCTTTAACGAGCACCTGACGCCCTTTAATAAATCCCTGCTTCATCAGGCAAAAACTATTGCAAAGGAGAAACAATATACGTATGTTTGGGTGAAAAACTGTACAATCTTCGCTCGTCGGAATGATACTAGTCCTGCGATTACAATTACAAAGGAACAAGATTTAAACAAGATGAAGTAAACGAACTGTGCTGTTGTCTATGTTGCTGTGTATTAGATTTTTGTCTACTTACTCTCTCTAGGTTAAGGATAGGGGCAGAACAATATTTGATTTTAATAACTTTAATTTTACATCTTATTTTATCATTTAATCGTCATTTAATCAATCGTGTATGGGTTATGAATCGTAATAATGTAATTTTAGGGTTGGTGTACATAATATGTAATAAGACTACTATTAATAATAATGGCTATCTTTGACAAATTGCATGTGTACTATCAAAATGCTCGCGGGTTACGCACCAAGACCACTGTCTTTCTTCGGAATGTTTTGCTGTCTAATTATGACTTGATATGTATTACCGAAACTTGGCTTCTTCCTGGAATCTATGATTCTGAACTGTTCGATACGCGCTATAATGTGTACAGAAGCGATAGAAAATATGATAGTCGCGGCGACAATTTGGGTGGAGGAGTTCTCATTGCGGTGCGCCGTGAATTGCCTATTGTAAGCTCAGCATCGATACCGTTTACTTATGACTCCGCTGAAGCTATCGAAGTTGTCATTGCTGATAAAGTATGCCACCATCTTCACATATTTTGCGGATATTTTCCACATAATCGCCATCACAATGATACATTAGATCAATTTTTAGAATCGGTCACCGACGGGTTGTTGAACTGTCCTGACGACGACTTCTTAGTAGTTGGTGATTTTAATATCTCTAATGCAATTTGGTCTTTGGACACAACCAATAACATAACTCTTATTAACCACTCTGTTAATGATATCTTAGTCAATAAGCTTTATAATTTTATATGTTTAACTAATCTTAGACAACATAACATAATTCCTAATGTCAATGGCAATTAGATCTTATTTTCTGCAAAAATATCTGTGACGTAATCCATTGTGTTGTACCTCTCGTAAAAGAAGATCCACATCATCCTGCGCTCGAATTTTATATGCAAGGATTACACGATCGCAGTCTTACACCTAAAACAAGGATAGCTACTTTGTTCCATTCTGCTGATTTCCAAAAAATCAATAGCGAACTTGCTGATATTGACTGGTTAAGTATATTTAACTCTAAAGATATAGAACAATGTGTAAACATTTTTTACGAAATAATCAATGACTTAATTCATAAGTACGTACCGGTTAGGCATATTAAAAATTCCAATCGCTACCCTACGTGGTACTCTAAAGCCCTCATTAAAATTACTAATGAGAAACTCAAATACCATACAAAATGGAAAATGTATGGGAGATACAGAGACTACGATACTTTTCAACTCTTGCGTGAGCGTGAGAAACGGGTTCAGCAATTTTGTTATGATAAATTTATTTCCAACACTGAATATAATATTAAAAAAGACAGTAGATCGTTTTGGAGTTACGTTAAAAGTAAAAAAAGTAGCTCTGACTTGCCGGATTCAATGTTCTTAAATGACACAAAATCGGGGGATACCGAAGAAGTCTGTAATCTATTCAATAAATTTTTCCAATCTGTTTTTGAAGCCGACCTGAACCCTTTAACTGCTTCCTCAGAGCTAACCAGTCACTCTTCGGAGGCTACACTAATTAGTTCCATTAAAATTACTGTAGAAGATGTTAAAAAACGCTTAAAGAACTTGGATATAAAAAAGGGAGGTGGACCCGATGGTTTACCCCCCGTATTTCTTAAAGAATGCCATAAAAATCTTGCTACACCTCTCACTATCCTTTTTAATTTATCTCTGACAGCAGGTGTTATGCCTACTATTTGGAAAAAGTCGTACATAGTCCCTATCTTCAAGTCCGGAGACAAACATAACATTTTGAACTACAGGCCAATATCCAAATTAAACACCATAGCAAAATTGTTCGAAAAAATAGTTTACGACTGTATCTTTCCGTTGTTGAGGCCTTCATTGATCAGCGAACAACATGGGTTTGTTAATAAAAAATCTACTGAAAGCAATGTGTGCGAATTTGTGCACCACGTGGCATTTACAATGGAATCCGGCTCTCAGTTAGACGCTATTTATACAGATTACTCAAAAGCCTTTGACAAAGTCAGACATTCGGTCTTGGCGCGTAAGCTTGATGCCATTGGTATACATGGGGATCTTTTACGGTGGCTAATCTCCTATCTTCGGGAGCGTAGCCAAGCGGTCACCATCAAAGGTTATTGCTCCTCATTTCTCCCGGTCACTTCTGGTTTACCACAGGGATCGCATTTGGCTCCTCTGTTATTTAATTTATTTATTAATGACATTAAGCATATTTTCCAAAATTCTAATTTCTTACTATATGCAGATGACATGAAGATTTTCAAAAAAGTTAAAACTGTTACAGATTGTCTTGAATTACAAAATGATCTAAATAAACTTATAAATTATTGCAAAGTGAATCACTTACAATTAAATATAAATAAATGTAATGTCATCTCGTTTTCAAGGAGCCCAAATTATATCAAATTTAATTACCAGTTTAATAACGTTAATATTACTCGTGTTTCTGTGATAAAAGACCTGGGAATAATTTTAGATAGCAAGTTGACCTTTAATGACCATTTAAATCATATTATCCCCAAAGCTTACCGTATGCTTGGTTTTATTTTAAGATTATGTAAAGATTTTAAACATAGTTCTACCCTTTCTCTTCTTTATAACACATATGTAAGATCAATATTGGAATATGGCTCCATCGTTTGGAACCCGCAGTATAAAATTCAACAAAATAAGATAGAAAGAATTAACAAATTGTATAACAGACATCTTAAATATAGATTTAAAATTGTACACCCAACCACAAAATTATCTAACCGGCGGGTAGAGCGGGACCAAATGTTTTTGTTTAAAATATTAAATAATTATGTTGATTCGCCCTTTCTGCTACGGCACATTAAAATTAGCTGCCCCCGTATCCATTCACGTTGTAAATCTTTGTTTTATACCCCTCTTACAAAAAGAAAGTATGCAAAAAATACTTTTGTATCACGGTCTTGCAACTTCTATAATAAATACCTTCAAAATATGGATCCATTTAACGCATCTTTAATTACTTATAAAAGGGGTATACGACAAATTTTAGCTGATCTCGATTAATCATATTTTTGTACGATTAGTCATTTTTTTTTGTACGATTTCTGAATTTTTTTCTTATTTTAACATCTCAGTTTATATAAACCACATAAGCTCCAAATTATTATTATGTAAAAATTTTTCAGTGGAAACTGTTTTGCTGTATGATTCTTGTAAATGTATGATGTAATCTGTATTGTAATGCTGTTAGTTTCCCAAATAAAATAAAATAAAAATAAAAATAAAATAAAAAATAAAATAGTCGTTAAGCCATGTCGGACACTTTAGGGCAGAATTAATATTTCCTACGCATCGGTTGATCACTAACCCCTCCCCCCCCCCCCTAACTAACCCCTGTGGTAATGGGATGAACCCAAGCTTTTTAGCGCCCACGCGCAAATCTATGTGAGTCGAGTCACATGCACAGAAGTTGCACATATTATTATGAGAAAATCTTTTATTGGCGGTAAAATAAAATGTACCAAGCCAATAATAATAATTGACAGACACCGAGGCGTTTGATCCGATTTCCGCCCCGATATTACCGATATATCGGAAGCCAGTTAAGTTTGTCACCCTACTTCCTGGGGATTTGCCGCCATTGCTCCTATCTAACTTAACATCCAAATTTAAAAAAAACTCTATCATAAAATATTTAATATAAAAAATTAGCAAAGTAAAATGTAACTGCATTTTACTTTGCTAATTTTTTATTGAAATATTTTAACAAAAAAATATTTTTTAACAACAATGAACAGGTTAATTTCGATTTTACGACCAACAAGGCAATTTAATCTTGAACTTCTTGAATTCATTTAGGTACTTGTTGCTAAGTAGGTAGGTATGGTACGCTATGATGGATGGAATTTCAATATTTTTGTTATCACACTTTATTTCTCTGGCCCCATTTTTAAGTCTAGGCATACGAAAGCGCAGGCAGAAGAAGATAAAAAAATATATTATGTGAAATAAATTAATAAATAAAAATATAAAAGTACTAGGTTACCATAAATATTGTGCACATAGCAAACTTTAATAAGATTAAACACTTATGTCGGCCTGGTACTTCCTGCGGCAGGCGCGGCGCGCGGCTATCAGAGCCGACAACTGTGAAGAAGCGAATCTAATCCGATCACTACCCTCTACAAACATGTATAATTTCAATCCCATAACTATACTTTTTTTACAAAACTAAATAACAAAGTATATACAACAACAAAGTATATAACTTGATAAAAATAATAAGATTACTAAGTGTACTTTAAATTCAAAATTTAAAAAAAGCGTATTAATGAATGAGACTACATGCATTTTACGCTTATAATTAAATTCTCTAAAATTATAATGAATTTCTATTTAATAGAAAAGGTGATAAATAATTGTAATTAAGAGAGTAAAAGGTCTAGTTCATCTTGCAAGTTCTAATCCGAACTACAAATATTGCAAGTTAAATAACATTTAATAAAAGTGTATTTCATCGATAAAATTTAAAATAAAATTACCATCAACACCCTCGATCAATTTGTCACAATCAACAAACAAAATTGGATCTGTAAGAGAATCTCATTCCGCGGTGTCGAACGATCCCCCTCGATCTACAACCGACCCCCCGGGTCCCCCGGGGCACTCACTTCACCAGCAATGATTTTTAACACTGCGATAATTAAATTTATTACATTGAAGTGATCATAGCTCAGTGGTGCGTGTTTGCATCGCAGTTTTCTCGGACGTTTTCGGGTTGTAAGTTGTACAGGGCGAGCGTTAACTTTTTAAAAGTGAAAACATTTTTAGCCGTGTTAGACGATTAGTCGGGGAAAATCATATGGATTCGCGTCACCAACATGCTGTGACGTAGCGCGCCGGACCGGTGATACGCAGCGGTCTGCTTACTTACATACTATTACTAGTTGTCCCAGCGTACTTCGTACCGCATTATGATTAAAAAATGTTTTGGTGATATATCGACAGCAACGCCACCTATCGGGTCCAATTGTGAATCTAAACCATTCCCAGATCCCCTTGAACACACACAAAAAATTTCATCAAAATCGGTCCAGTCGTTTGAGAGAAGTTCAGTGACATACACACTCACAGAAGAATTATATATATTAAGATTATTATTATTATAGTATTAAGTTATTTCCTAAAGTTTTAAGTTTTCACTTCTGTCGGCAGTCCTGATGCCTGCCTTAGATTTTTGTAAATTTTATACGACGACGACGGAACGGGACACTTTTTCGTGCGCGCTGCCGGTGTTCATTAATTTATAAGACGTGATACGCCAAAAATGGAATAAAAATATTGAACTTAACTGTTAAAAATCTGGGTTTTAAATTTTGAGAAGTTAACTAATCACATCACATCATTAAAAAACATGCATAAAATCTATACGTCGTCCGAACAAAACGTCTCTAAAACATGTTCCTCACATCCAAAAACGTTCTTATCTCGTAACTCCGCCTCACAAACAAGTACTGTTCCCTAAGGGTTAGTTCATTATAACCCATGATTCCCAACACGCGAGGGCGCTACTGATTATGCCATTATCCCCGTTATGGTTATCAATTTGTCGAAATAATAACGTGGGTTAACACGGGGGATGCCGCGGTGGGATTAGATGTTTGGTAAAGTCGCGTTTGCTAAAGGTTTTTTCGTTTTGTTTTTATTGATATTGAAGTATACATTGGCATATCTAAGCTTCAGGTTCTGACTTAAAAACAGAAGGGTAACCTTATGGGTTACCTCCACCAATCCGCATTGGAGCAGCGTGGTGGAGTATGCTCTAGGCCTCCTCAGGCATGAGGAGAGACCCGTCCTCAGTAGTGGGCCATTAATGGGTTGAAGCCGACCATAAGCGTTCACAGTCGCCTATAACACGAGCTCTAGAGGAGTCGCCTATGCATCGCAGTCTTACATACAGAACCCCACGTCATAGCAATCGCCAATGCATCTTATAGCTCTTTGGAAAACCTCAGAAGGAAGCTTACTCCAAAGTTTTCACATATGGGGCGGAATTGTAATAATCGGACTGTGGCGGATCGCCAGGAATCTAGGGCAATGAGCGGGAAATAGTCGAGCGAAACGGAGTACAACAGTTACAAGAAAAAGTGTCACATTTCACTAAGAAAGAGTTTGAATCATTTTCATTATTTGTTGAGAGCTTATTTTAACGCTATGCTCTCTTTGCCCCACACTAGGATTCCCTGTATCCGTGTGCCATAGACAACGCACAAAGATATTACACACACAACCCTTCCTTTTTTGTCAATCTTTCAAAATTTCGCTTCAAGTTCTCACTCATTCCAATTGCCGCCCCGCTGGGATTCGAAATCGGGACCCTTAAAATAGCAGTCCGCCATGGTAACCAGGTAACCACCATTGCGTCACACCCGTCACCCGGGTCGTCATGCAGTTCAGACTATTCAGACTGTCAATTCTGACTGTCCTTTTCGGTAAACTGTGTTAGTTGAAGAACCTATAGTAGGTAGTTTTACTCCGCGACAAACGAAGTCCGTACATATTGTACTGATACTTTACTTACCTACTTTGTGACTGATACTAATATTAAAGCAATATTGTTGTTGTAAAATACAAATTTTATGTTAAATTCAAAATTATCTATAATTTTAGTAGGATTACGTATAAATTTTGCACGACTAAAACCAGCGATCGGCTTAAAAGTGCCAAAAATGAATACCCCACACCTCTGCAACTCTATACCACAGGGACGATTTTGAATTATTACATTGTGCGGTACAAAACTTGCGTAAAGTACCTGTGCGACCGCCAGCTATTATAGCTAAATTGTGTAGAGTATGAATTCAAATAAAACCTTAATCGATGGCTTTAAAAGGATGACAGAAAGACAAGGAAGACAGATCGAGAAAAACTGATTTTAGTGGTTTATAATCGAAATAGATAACAGCATAAAATAGATTTTATATCGAATGTATTATCGTCAGCTTGACTGTGCATTTGATTCCGATTATATTGTAGATTTGGATGTAGTTTTCACTGATGTAAGCTTGGCGCATTGTAAGTGTTTGTTTTTTCAATCGTTTCACGCTTAAAAAAGATGTTTATTGAAACTGGAGGACTTGGTGTTCCCCTGGTGTTGCTCGTGTCCACACGACGATGACCACTTACCATCAGGTGGCTCGTCTGCTTTTACGTCAACGATTTTTATGTTAGTTAAAAAAAAAAGGATTGTGTGGTTTTATGAAACCACGGTAAAAGTGAAACTTTTTTCACATTATAGACAACAACAACATTTACATAAAACACTGACAAAAACAAACAAAATAGCGTGGAGCACTGGCACAAATGAGTAATAGTCTATACAGTACACGGTCAGCTGCTGCGAACTATAGGCGCCGCCATATTGGCCTTGACTGCTCTGATGAGTGCCTTTCACTCTATCCCTACTCCGCGGCCGACCGTGCGCGACATGCAACACACAGACGAAAAAGTTTGAGACGATGTAATAAAAGTTTCACTTTAAAAAAACGAGTTTTACGTTAGCGAAGCTAAGCTCTCATTTTTATGTATCGTTTATCAGCGCACGATACGACACCGTTCGAGTCCGCCGGACACCGTAAACCACCTACATAGAGTGATAAAACTTAAGTCGATTTAATTTATTCCCATATCGCGCGGTGTGGAGTTACGATGTGGGGATAAGGGCCTGAGTCCGGCGCGGCGGGAACTCGTAAATACACACTCGGTACGTTCATTACCTTTTCATGTCGATAGTCCAACGAGCAAGGGCCACCTAATAGTACACTTTTTAGAGACGAACATCTTAGGCCTATGGTAGCAACACATCTGTGACAGAATTAGAATAAGACTATTACTAACAACTTACAGGACTCTAACAGTTTCTGCCCGAGTCCTCATACCTACTAACGAACTAACCAAAATAATAACGTTCTAACACCGTTTGCTAACTGACTAACCATCCTAGTGCCGATATGACTCTGTGTTGGTCATAATTGTCATGGGCGGCAGCGGAAGGGTGCTTGCATACTCATAAATTGCGATCTTAAATAGACTTACGTGTTTTTAGTTTTTCAAACCATATTAATTTTCCTTTTAAACGCACGTTTTCCATCTATTAAAACAATAACTTGTTACAATATTAGCTTTTGTGATACTAGGGTTCCAGAAGTATATGAGGTTATATATCGCAATATCTGTTGAGTGACACAGACCTTGTGAAACACGTGGGGGGCGATAAGCGGCCGAGGGGCGAGGGGCAAGGGGCGAGGGGCGAGGACCGTGCGATAGATAAGCTATCTACACTAATCGTGTTAATGTTGACTAATGGAGCTATCTGTATAATTTGTATAAGTAATTATTTCTGCGGGGAAAATTTAATTAAGATTTTTTATGGTATTAGGGTATGGTACCTATTAATTACCTATCTTTTTTATTCCTTTCATTAGTAAACATACCTCACCAACTTTCAAATTCAAATTAAATATTTTCCCATTTTTGCAACATTTCTCCGCTCCTAAGTCAGCATGGTGTTATAAGTATAGTTAGTATATACTCTATAGCCTTCCTCGATAAATGGACTGTCCAACACAAAAAGAATTGTTAAATTAGAACCAGTAGTTCCTGAGATTAGCTCGTTCAAACAATCTTACAAACTATTCAGCTTTATTATTTATACATATCAGCATAGATGGGTTATATCGTTATGTTATGTTGTGAAGATGTAAGGGGCGAGGGGCGACAGCGAGTGGGGGCGTGCGATTGTTATCGCGACAAATTGTGAACACTTGTTCATCGTCATCATAATTGGCTCAGTGGGGCGGTGATGATTACATTCATTATCACCCTCAATTTATTCACATGCTGACAACTTTGCTTAAGTTAGCTTATTTGTGTTAGACGCTAGAGTTGTCTTCAAGTGTAGGCTTTTAAGTGCGTTGAGGGATAATTTTGGATTAATAAATGTAGGATAGAATAAATGGATAACACAAATTAAGGTCTGAATCTGAACGAATGGTAAAAGTATCTGGATAATAAATAAACAAACGTTAGCTCACTCATACCCCCGCAATAGGATTCCCTGTCTCGGGTGGCATGGACAACACTAATTACACATCACTAACACCCATGAGCCGCGAACAAACATTTATCTGTCACATAAACATCTGCCCCGGCCGGGAATCGAAGCCGGAACCCCTCGCTTCGCAGGCAGGGTCACTACCAACAAGGCTACGGGGTATGTATGTTGGGATCACAGATGAATCTGAGGTTGGGATGAAAGATAATCGGGATAAAGATGTTGCTTGACTCGAGCAACATCGTGGGTCTTGAGAGCCAGTTTTTCTTTCTTTATTTCCTTTTCGTCATGGACGCCAACGCATCAGCGATGCAGTCGTTATGAGTCGTGATGATTAGGCCGTAAAAAATTCACAAATATTAATTTTATATTAAAAAAGTCACAAAAACTACAAAGACAAAAACAAAAAAAATCGACATATTTATAACAACCCCACCGGAAATCGAACCCGGGATCTCAACAAAAGGATGTTTAACAGGTAAACGTTCGATTTACCGCCAAACATCGCACCGGGTCACAGCCCATCCCTCAAGAGGGTATCCAGTGGAAGTGACGGAACCCGTACAACCGCCACCGAGTACCCCTCACTAGCTAATGACCACTTCCGACCGTCCGTGTGGTGAGGGGATGTCAGCTTCGGTATCCTTCAACTTTCGACGACAACAGTAAATACCAATTGATTTTTAAGGTTTTTTTTATTTATTGTGTAGTGAGAACGGACTTAAATGTTCATTTCATGTTCAGAAGACCCGGATGGCGCAATGGTTAACACGCCAGATCGCCGTTCCGAGGGTCCTGGGTTCGATTCCCAGCGAGGCGGAAATTTGAATGATGAGTTTAAATTTCTGTTCTTGATCTGGGTGTGTGTGTTCTTGTCTTGTGTGTTGTCCATGGCAACCACGACACAGGGAATCCTAGTGTGGAGCTATTAGTGTGTAGCGTTATTATTATTATTCTTTAAATAAAAGAACTTGGATGAACCTCGAACCGGGGTCTTCTGGTTTCGGAACCGCCCGATTTCCCACCTGAGCTATTATAACCTCGTAGATGGTGGCGAAATTTACCTTCGTATTCTAATGATATTGTAGCAGTTAATGCCCGATTTCTAAAAATGAAACCTGGGTAGATCGATTTATCGCCCCCGAAACCCCCTGCATACTAAATTTACTAAAAATCGTTGAAGCCGTTATCTCCCGATGGTTTCCTTCACCGAAACAATCAGCCTTACTATTCACTTAAATTAGTTAAAATTGGAGGTGTGCACTGTGCAGGCTACGAACCTAGCCCCCCCTGATCGGGAGTCCAAGGTTCAAACCACTTGGCTGTTACCGCTGAAAATGACATGACGTACGATAGCATTAATAATAACAAAACGTAAAGTAGGTCGAAGCAATAAACATTCCCACGGTGTTTCTGCTGCGCTGGCTCGGTCAGTTCCACCTCATTGTTGGCTTACTGTGTGCTTAGCTTGCTGATAATGTCCAAAGAGCAAGCTTGGGCAGAACTGTTTACTTATTTGAAATACATTTAATACCTCCTGGCTTGTAATCTCCCAGAGGTTGCGTAAGCATTGACTAGAAAGTACTACAATCGTTTATGCAACCTCTGAATATGACTCTTTGAACAATGAAATCTACAACGAAGGTCTGTGGTATTAATGATTATACCAGCGAAGCGAGAGGTCCCGGGTTATAGTCCCGGGCGAGACAGACAATAATGTGACAGTTAAACAAGTGTGTTTTTGAGATGTCTTATTTGTATCGTCCACGCCAGCCGCGATGCAAGTAATCCTACTGCGGGGATATTAGTGTGTTAGCGTCCGACATAACTTAACGTATTATCTAAAGACAACAACCGGGACCGCCATTTTTACGTGCCCTCCAAAACACGGAAGCGTTTAAGAAATTTTTGCGACTAGCGGTCCCTCATGCAACTACCAACCGCTTCCACTGTTGCTTAACTTTCAATTGGGATCGATGCAAACCGCCGCTTTTTAGATCAAATGAATGAAGTCGTCCCTCTGTAGTGAACTTATCTCAGTGAGCGTGTAGCCATTGCCAAGGTCATGCCATTTCACGACAAATAATAATAATGTTACGTTGCAAAATGCATTTCGGTGCATAAAAAGAATGTTTTTAAGTAACCGAGTCTTTCCGCGAACTGATCCAGGTCCAATTACAGACATCAGCCATTTGTGTGCATAGTCCAACGTCGCAGGAAGTAGTAGGCATAATTGTATAATGATTATATCTACTACCATCTAGGATGTACGGAGCTCCATCCTTGTTGGAGTCCAAGCCGACACTACCGATGGCGCACTCTACTGAACAACGGACGAGGATACAACACCCGGTAAGGGTTAAAAGTCGCGGGACTTTGTACCATCCAGGTTAATCCCGAAGGTATTATTGTTTTAACAGCCATTGTTTTCTGGTTAGAAAGGTGTGTGGTTACACTTTTTAGAGGCGACCATCTAAGTCCTCAAGGGTAGCAGCTAGCAACGCATCTGTGACAGAATTATAACAAGATTCGCCTAAAGATTTGTCGGGTTCCATACGCCACATCGAATTTCATTACATCGAACACGTTATAGGTATTCGTATTCCGGCTGGGGGTTTGAGAGCCAGTTTTCTTTCCTTTTCTGTCGTTTTTGGCTGGCAACGCATCGGTGATGCCCTTCGCGACGGTCATCACTTGCCATCAGTTCGCTCATCGATGCGTTGCTACGAACCAAAAAATAAGCAAAAAGAGAGTACTGGCGGCTCTCAAGCATTAGGATAAAATTGCCCTCACACTTCCTTCATTGTGTCTTCAAGAGGAGAGTGAATAGGCTTTTATAAGTTGGTGCGTTCAACACCTTGGACTTCATCGCCACTTACCATCAGGTGGGATTGTAGTCAAGCATTGACATATTTAATATAAAAAACACCGATTTTAAATTACAAAATGGATTAATAACAAAGTGCCAGAGCGACATAAATTGCGTACAAGTTTTATCGGACAGGCGCCGCTTACGTCAACAGTCGTCGTTGCTGACTCAGTGTTATCGGAAGTCTACCTACATTCAACTTATGGTTGCTTGGTATTTCAAAGTCTTTCTACTTGTTACATTTTAATAATTATCTTTTATAATAAACAAAAATCCAGACAGATAATTTTTATTTAATTACTTTTTAATGTTGTCAATATGAGAAACAACTTTATGTTATTTGAATACCCTGGCATGATTTTTAGTCCTGTCTAGAATTAATGTAGTTAAAACATTGACATAATTATATCATTAGTATTTATGTCAATGAGTTAAAATTACCCCATCGTACACTTTATAGAGATCGATTGCAACAGCTTTCATTTTATAGACAAATAAAATAAAAATAAATTAAAAATGTGCGTCATTAAAATAGTACTACTGCCCGCCACGGTACTTAGTACCATTTCTACCGTGTAATAATTGTTTTAACAGCAATTGTGTTCCGGATAGAAAGGTGTGGAGACGGCTACACTTTTTAGAGGCGACCATCTCAGTCCTCAAGGGTAGCAACACATCTGTGACCGAATTATAACGAGACTCTTACTAACATTTACTAACTGGACTATTACTAACAATAACTAACAGGACTAATATTCACTAACAGTCCCTGTCCCAGTCCTCATACTTACAAACTAACCAACTAATGTTCTAACACCGTCGCCTGACCGTACTAACTATCCCAGTCCCCATGTGAGTCTTGTTCTAAGTCGGTCACAGTTGTAATGGGCGGCAGCGGAAGGTGGTGCTGCATTTTTTTTTTATTGATTTAAGGCAGCAAACGAGCATGCAGCACCACCTTCCGCTGCCGCCCATGACAACTGTGACCGACTTAGAACAAGACTCATATATGGGGACTGCATGCTCGTTTGCTGCCTTAAATGAATAAAAAAAAAATGCCGAGCAACGATTGACTATAAATATATTTTTCGCCTCTTTGTCGTAGTGCTTGAATTTTTATCAATATTGGTTGAGCTGTGAGAAGCAGTTATTGTATTTTCGTAATTAGTATAATTATTTTATTTTCGTTATTAACAAATTAATAAAAAAGTACCCGGCCAACATAAATGTCTACAGTCGATATTTGCGCCGGCGCCGCTCGCGTCAGCAATGTCAGCAGTGTTGCTTACTCAATGTTATCGGTGCTGCGTACGTTTTATGGTCGCCCGGTGTTTCAAAGTCACGATAGTGTGTCAATTGCAAGCAAAATTTTGGTCCAATTGGGACATTTTGTTATAATTTAAGGAAATTATTTTGTATTCATCGTACTAGGTGAAGTGGGATACTCGTTTGGGGAAGCTTTATTTTCATAGGTACTAATGTCCCAAACATACACTAATTCATAGAGCCAAGCCAAGGATAAAAAAACTAATTTACGAAAAAAACAAAGTCATATCCATCGAGATATAAGTACTTAGTACGTTAGTACTTATATCTCGATGGTCATATCACAATAAATTGTACTGTAATTGTCAACTTATCTCTGTGTTGTCATCTACAAATAGTATATAAACACTACGGTCATGACTACGGTGCGGTGGTACCTATTCTTATACGTCATCATTCTAATCTAACAACTTAGATGTTATCATTTCTGTAATGAATGATGGCACCATTGTCTGAACCGCATAAAATATAGGTGACAATAACAATATACATACCTACTTTTACTTACTTATACATTGGGTAGTAACGGTTGAAGTAGTGGAAACGATCCAGTTTTACAATGCAACTGTTAACATAACAATTATTTGGAAAAAACGAAGTATTGTTTTAGAAAACAATTATTATTACGTAAATCCTTATATCCTTATTATTACCTATAAATGTGAATGTATGTTTGTTTATTACGCTTTCACGCGAAAACCACTTAACTGATCATCATGAAACTTTGTACACATATTCTTGGAGGTATTAGAAGTAACATAAAGATACTTTTTACGTACCAAATTCCACGCGGGCGAAGCCGCGGGCAAAGGCTATAGTATTTTGTAAATTGGACGGATTTTTATTTTACATTTTTTTAACCCGCTCTTACTCATTCTTCATAGTATGTACCAAAAGTTCCAACGTTACTTAAAATATCCAAAAAGGTCTAAAAAGCCTTAAAATTTCGAACTTTTTGTAAACAAATTTAAAGCGGACCGTAGAAATTTCCTCGCTCGCTTACAATTTATCTCAATAAAGAAAATTATAATTTTTTACGTCCACGAATAAAAGTAAAGCCATCATTCCGGCTGTAACCCAATATGTCGGAAATCGGATAGCAGACAGTATGGCGCGGCCTTAAGTTTTCTTTTTAATTTTTCCTTTTTTTACCCTGTAGAAAAAGTCAAAGGACTTTTATCTTGAAGCCTGTTTTGTGTTTTTTTTTCTTTTTGTATCGTGTGTGATCTGTGGGTTGATGAACGAATTGTTTTGGTGGTTGCTTGTGTATAGATTTAATATTATTAATAAACGTATGGTCGGCGGTGCGTGTGATTTTGTCAGGCTTGGATTCTGGTACAGGGTCCTTGACATTTAACGCACACGAATGGCGTCTGTTCATTTTAATGTTTTTATTGGGCTTTGATGACGCTTCGACGTGTCATTGTGGACGTTTAATTTATTTTTACTGAAAATGGATCATTATAAGTAGGTAATTCAAATATGGGGAGGTGGTTAGCTAAATGAAATCCTAAAATGCTAAAGTATCTTCAATCTGTAATGTTTAAATCTGTAGTCACTTATTCTAATTCAACTTAATCATCAATCAAAAATGGCATTATAATTTTTGGCTCAATTTTTTTACCTTAGTTTAATAATCAAGCCCTTTACCTCAAAATTATTGCTTAACTCTCTCGATTTATTAGGGATTTTGGAGCAAGCGTCATTTATACAAACCAGCACATCATACCAGGAAAGCTACTTCCATTTAGAGCCGAAGAAAGCCAAACCCTTTAGTCATTAGTGACATGACAAATATTTTCGCCATTCGACACCTCCTGTCACGCCGTGCTCTTAAAACACGTTGCCGTTAGGACACTTCTGCGTATCCATTTTAATGAGGATTCAAATTTAGAACGTTTACTTTTTAAATTGACATTGGGCTGCCATGGTTATTTTTGTTAACAGCCAGAGAAAAAGTTAGGTGATTTATTTGTTTAGTGGAAGGTTCGGAATTCTTTCTTAAATGTAGTGTAGTTAGATTTATAGAGGTTTTTTGCTGTTACCTATGTTATGTGGTTACGTGTAAAATTCATTTGTTACCTAAAATCGACGTAAGTAATCATCATAAAAATAACCGTCACATTCTCCCCAAAAATTACTTTCACCAAAGTTATATCAATAACACATGTACCAAACCTTCGAAAAAAATATTCCGTTCGGAAATTCATAGAGCCATGAAATTCGATATTTTTGGACGAATAAAAAAATGACTATTTTTCTTTCCACTATTCGCGCATGTGCTCGCGGTTTTGAGTTTCGGGTCAATAAAAAGAAATAATACTTTTTTTTTACTTTACGGCCAATTCTTCCTAGAAAGGGTCAGCTTTTGTATCGTTTTACTTCTTTTTACAAAATTATGGCTCTTTTGTGATACACCGAACGCTATTAGGGGTGACCCTATTTTAATTGACAATTGGATAATTTACAATTTTGCTCTCTATTATTTGACCTTTGACTTAATACTCGGGCCACGTAAAAAACTCATAGCCGTGTAAAAAAGGGTTTTTATTAAAAAAAATGAAAGAGTTACAAATTAGTGTGAGAATACTGAGAATTCTAAAGATTTAATAGTTTTCTTAAGGGGTTACCTAACTTTTTTTATAAGATTTATTGTATTTGTTGCTGTCAAATGAAAACTTTGTATTTTAACGACATACTTTAAAAGTTTAAAACAGGTCCGTGGCTTAACATTTTTTTCATAATTAGAACAGTGTGCCAATAACGAGGTGTTCGCTCATTAAAAAAATACTGTCAACCAGATCAACAATCTAAATCTGTTCCAATTTCAAATTCCGCCGAATGCACCTGCTTTAATTTTAAACCTTGTAACGTAACGTACCGTATTTCAATTAAACCCATTTAGAATTAAAACTGAAGCGGCACCGGACACAGCTGGTCCGTTTCTAGCTCCTATTTACTTTAGTTCTGTCTTGTTAGTCATTCATACATTAGTAATTTCGTCCCATCATGACAAGTCGTACCGAACATTAAAAACTCGCCCTTGTCACGTTGTGATACAGTTCAAACGTATTTCTTTGAATGACATTGGAATGTTGGTGAAAAGAAATGAGATAAACATGCTGCCGTCGGCCGAGTGAGATGTCAATCAGCTGTCAGCGACTTTCCGCCTTCCCCTGCGCTCCTGGTACAGCCAAGCGTAATGTACTGGGATTTTTGTGTTCTATATTTTCGTGTTTTAAACAAAAAAGGTCCAAGTGAAGGTTAGAAATAAGTAAAGTCTATGTTTACTTATTCAGTGAGTGTTCTCTATAATGTCCGGTAAATTAACAGAAGCAATTCGCTTTAAACGCTTGAATTGAAATCAAATAATTCATCATCATCATAATGATTAATTTAGACAGGGCAAGAAATGTAGAGCCCCTCCTTTCCCTGTAATCATTTTTATCAATGGTTATAAATTTTTCATGATCACCATTACAAAACGTTTCAATTAAACTGAATGACCACAATGCTGACTGGTCCCTTTTGGCGAGTCAAAATACAAGTTAAACACGCGCAAAGTAGTTAGAATTGATGTTATGTAGGTACTTTATGCAAAATATAAGAAGTCATGCTTAATGCGAAAAATACATTTGTATTTCCAATCCATGGATTTAGAAAAATATCAGAAAAAGTGGAAAATCAGCCTCAATGCTAGTTAGCGACCACATTCGTCAATTCGACCGATATTTAATGTTAGCATTCACTATTAAAAATAATTCGACCACTAGGAAAATAATAATTAATATAGCTTCTTACTTCAACCAGCAAGGTAAGTAAATCCGTGTGGGAAACACAGTGTCGCTGGTTATATCTAGTATACAAGTGTGTGGCGAGGCACCAGGGCGGTATAGAGTTATAGAGGTTGGCCAGCCGCGGGTCTAGCCGCAGTGTCTCTAGGCTTCGCGGTTGGCCGCGGCGCCGCAGCCGGCAGTCCCACGGATATCGAACAGTGTAACTATGTTCGCCGCTTCAACGATATGTATTTCGTTACAAACCTGATAGATTTTTCTTGTGCATTCATAGTGTAGTTTATTTTTTGGTTTATTAGGGTTCCGTGTTCACAGGATGACAAACGGCACTCTGTTAGTATCTTTGCTATCTGACACACTTACTTACTCTATCCCTTGAACGACAATAGGTAAAATGGGTAGACACATGAAATTTTTACAGAATGTGTGTTGCTATGGCCGCTATCACACCAAATAACAAAAAAGTTTGATCCCAAAGATATACATAAGTATAAATACCCCATACAAGTAACCTTAAAAAATTGAGTTTTTCTATGATCGTTATCGCAACCCATAACTATCCCACTGCTGGGCCCCTCTCACAATGTGAGGACCATATATACCTATTATGTACATATACCATCAATACAGGGCATAGTCGGCCATGCTAGCCTAGTGCGGTGTGGCAGATTTTTTTTTTATTAGAGGTGCGTGCACAATTTTATTTCGGACCCCCCGTACGAGAGTCCAATGTTCAAATCACTCTGCTATCACTACACCTTCTATATTATATCTTATTAAAGACCAAATAATAATAATTAGATTTAATATCGCTCGGTGGTAAGGAAACCGTACGCGTGAGTTGCCGACTCGCACTTTACAGGTTTTTTATTACATACTTACCAGCAATAACTACATTTTTGAATCTGACCAAGAATGTTTTACGGACTGCACTAACGCAGTGTCCATTAGTGATAATTAGTCTGGTTAATTGTGGTTAGTAATGGTGCAATTAAATAATAATATAAGATGTAGGTTTTTAGGAGGAGATTAGTATAGATATACCTACTAACATTCATAACCAGTTAATTGAATATTAGATAGTAATTATACCTTTTATTACACTAATTGAATAACAATTACGTATCTACTACTTATTCAGTAATTAATAATGGCCATTTATTAGCCTTAAGTATTTTTTATTCAACACCAAACCAATTTTAAAAAATAATTTTTACGCAAATATGTGTGAAAAAGGTAACTAGTTTTTCGTCGCTTACAATGTGTTAACAATATTATTTTGTAAAATAATAAAATATAGTTAAAAAAACTAAAAAACACGCTTTTATAATGAATAGAAATAAAAAATAAATAATTTTATCAAATTAGTGTATTGTCATCGGTCCTCAATAAATCTACAAAGTTTGAACGAAATCTGGCCGTTTAAAGTGGGTCAAAATCGCGCCCAAAGAAGTCGGTTACAAACAAACATACAAACATACAGGTGAAGCTAATAAAAAGCGTGTAATAAACCGTTCTACGCAAAAATGTGTAAAAAAGGAACATAATGTTTTTTCTGTCGGTCACCGCAATTCTCAAGGGGTTGTATCAACTTGTAGCTTAACCCTTTGCCGAATAAATCGAAACATTAAAAAACCTTTTTAAGGTATTCTTCCTGTAAACAATTTGTCTCGATTTATCAAACAATTATTGGTAGAAAGTTAACCCTTTCCTTGAGAATTTATTTTTTCGCTTGGGAATTCTGTTCCGATTTTTTTATTTTATTTTACGGACAATAGTGCGATTATGAAATACTTTTTTAAAATTATATAGGTATGTACGCATATTTTTTATATTTTGGCTTACAATTTTATAAGCTTCTAAATTATTTATTTTTAATAGTTACCCACTCTGCGTTCAAAATTCGACCGTAATTCATTCTGTCAACCGGTAACTTTACATTAATACTTCACGTACAATGAACGTACACATTTCAAACGTCATATCGTGTCAAAGGCATGTTATTGTGCATAGAGTAACTAATGTGTGTACTGTTGTTATATTTATCAATTCAATTTATTTAAAAAATATTAGCATTCTGCAATTCTTCCCTAATATCAAAATGTGCATGCAACAGGAAATCCTGCCAAGATGAGAGTATATCTGTCATTTCTATATTCATTCCAGTTAATCTGCTTTCTGAACACTACACTACCTACTTTTGCATTAGGCAGCCGTGCCGCAGACATCATACAAACAAAATGGAACCAACCTACGAGTACTTGCGTTAAAATACAATAAAGTCGGCTTGTGTCTCGCGCTCGCAGGGTTTCTGCCCCAAAATCCGTCGACTTTTTGCATATCTTCCACAATATTTGTCCAGCCCCGAGTGCGAGGGCGGCGGGAGTGGTCGGCAAACAGTGGGCCGCGGCGCCGGCGGGTCGCGCCACCTGCCCTAGCCCCCAACACAACTAATCTATATAGTCATTGCGTCTCTTAGAATAATAACACTATAGAAAGACAGTCTTCATACAAGCGCTCTGTCTAAAGTGAAGCACTAAACCGAAACTTTCCCGAAAGCGGGGAATGATTCGGCTGCGGATAATCATATGTTTTTAGCAATAATAAGTACATAAATAGCTTTTCAGATATTTTGTGACACAATTTAACTGGACAAATCGTTATAATTCTTTTTCTTTCGCGAGACACGTTTGGTGCGCATTGACATGAGCTGCCCGGTGTTTGGAGCCATTTCTGACTCCAATTAAGGTGCTTCAAAACGGCCGCGCGGACTTCGTTTCTATAGTGTAATTATTCTAAGTTGCGTCTACATTTTCGTTAGTGAGGCAGATTGGGGGAAAAGTTAGGAAAGTCAGGGGAGGCTTATGTCCAGCAGTGGACACGCAAAGGGTTATCCCCCTTGCGCCACTCTGGCCGTTCTTAGCCTCCTGAATCCTGATGCCCGCTGTGTTTTCAGGTCGTTAGTCCAGTTGGTGGAGGCCTATGCTCCTTGTTCCAAGACATGGTCCCCACCCGAGGACCTTGTGAGAACAGTCTGTTATTATCATACGATAGTTAGTGGCCCGTAGCCTGATTTTCTGTCTGCAAAGCCAGGGGTCCCGGGTTCGATTCCCGGCCGAGGCAGATGTTTGTGTGACAGATGTTCTTGGGACGGATGTACGAGTATGTTCTTGGGCTGTAGGTGTTAATGGTGTGTTGCGTTGTCCATGTCGCCCGCGACACGGGACATCCTATTACGGAGGTGAGTGCGTTAGCTTTCTATTTATTTTTTATCATAAATTAAATTTCCCACGTAAATCCGCAAGTTGATCCCTACTCATTCAAAAAGCTAAATTTCCATCAATTAAAACTTGCTTAATTAATCACGGGATTCCAAAAGGCGGTTACAGAGCATCGATAAGGGGAAATCATGGATGGATATCGAGTTACCCTTAATGGATGATCGAATTGAAATTCGCTGAATTGAACCCTAAAAACTGATCGGCCATTACTCTGTTTGTTCTGTTAAAAGGGGCATTGAAACAAACATTTCGGGAAGAGGGCTTTTGTTTGATGGAGCCGTGTTTAGATGGGGGCTTGCGACGTGAGCAAAAGGTCTTACACAAACGTGTGAAGGCGTGTGGTGGGATCTATAACTGTATAATAGATGGTTGGTGGTAGGGCTGAGGCCCGGCTGGCTAGCCACCATTCTTCTGCTTGAGTCAGCCGCCAAGTGACTTGTCGTGTTACCGCTGTTGCTGGCCGGCAACGCGTTGGTAATGTCTTTGGTGTTGCTGTTGGCGGCTAACCAAAAAGCAGGACAAATGCCGGGCGGGACGCCGAAATCCCGGACGTGTCCGAACAAATCCCAACATCTGGTAATCCTAATCGTCACGAATTGTATTTATCTTACAAAGACTGTGATACCAATACAATAACTAGTTTCATCAGAAGACCTATAAATTTTAATCTCAATATAGAAACTCAAATAATGGATATCCTATTTCGTCTACAACAACACAAATTAAGATAAATTGCAGACTAATTAAACATTCAACAATAAACATACGATATTAGATTACTCTGTGTTTAAAATGCTCTGCACAGCGATATTTGTAGTGTAGAATGTAGATACACAGTTAAAATTAAAATATACCCACATAGGTACGTAGACGGAGAAAAGTATATAGTATAGACCTATCGCTGTCATCTATCGCACTCATACAAGATAAAGAACAACGGACCAAAGGAGACAGTATGATACCATGTTTTGTCTCACTTTGCGTGCCGGTTTTTTCAAGTACAGCACAGTGGCTTACAAGCAAATTTGACAGCTAATCGTCGAATTTTTCTCGTGGCACATACTATCGTACTTTCTCGTGCTATCTCATGTCGGCCATGCTTACCAGACGTCTATATCCTTCTCTGTCTACGTATTTTTTGCTATGTTTTTAGGGAAATGTTTAAAACTAAAAATAGGTTATTTAAAAAAATTCCTAAAAATAGTCAACATAACAATTTGCCAGATGCCATACGTATGTATGTCATACTTACCTACTCATACCTGTTTTGTAGTTCCTCGTTCCACACAAATAAATTAACAATAACTACCTACCTACCTAAAATGATATAGATAATGTACATAATAGCCGAGTGATTACCAGGCGCGCATAGGCTGCGAGCACGTCAAATTATGTTATTACTATAACAAGGGATCGGAATAATTAATACCATTAGACGGCACGTGCAGTCATTAGCGGGCACGCGGCAGGTACGTTTATATACTTAGGACTACGTCACTTACCTACTCGATTATTCTGTAGGCGTGAGGAGAAAGGGAATTAAGGTCTGCGAAGGCGTTGAGTTGACACTCAGAGCAGTATAGGGTTTCACGTAATACACTATGATATGAAAAGAATAAGGGAAAAATGTATGGGTATTTGTTTTGCTCAATTTAGAGTAAATTTGTGTAGTACTTATTTACCTATGTAGGTACTTTTTGGTAGCGAAGAATCGAACTATGGAACATCATCATCACTGCAACTCCACTGCTGGGCACGGGTCTCCTCTCACAATGTGACGGGTATAGGCCATAGTCCACCACGCTGGCCAAGTGCGGATTGGCAGACTTCACACACCTTTGAGAACATTATGGAGAACTCTCAGGTGTGCAGGTTTCCTTTAATTGTTTTCCCAAGTACACAGTTGATCGAGCTACAACGATAATGTTTTTTATATACATGATGTTCTGAGTTTCACAGAAGACCGAGACCGCAGCGCGCAGCGGTGACGCGGCGAAACCGCAGAGAAAAAAGACCAAAGTCAACAACTGAAGCACAAAATAGTTAAGTAAAACTGAAGGAAGATTTTACTTACTTTAGTATACGTTTGAATAAAACTACGTAACACGAAATAAAAAATATATATTATCCTTTAAAATATTTAACAGTTAAAATTCCTCGCAAATTTGGCTCACTTACGGAACTTGTAAAGCTTAAAATGCAAAGATAATAATTTTCCTTTGCAGCCAGAGGTGTCTGACGTCCCCCAATACGCTGCTCCAGTATCGATTGGTTGAAAAGCAACTTGCCCAACATAAAGTTAAAAGTTGAAAGTTATTTGATTGATGGGTGAAAGTGGGATTGGTTAACTTAACTTTGGAACATCGTATTTTTTTTATCAAATAATTTACTATCTACAATTAATTTACAATATATGTACATACATCACCTGTCAACTTTTACATGGTTTATTGGCGATAGTGAATAGTAAATACATACATACGTTTGTCGGACGTTCTAATTATCTAAGATTAATTACAACGTCAACGTCAAACAGAACAAAATTACAATTGATATATTATGTAGAACCTCAATCAATCAATGTTAAGATTATAGATTGCTTTCTACATTTATATTATAGTAGAGATGGTTAAAATGTAATCATGATTACAGATTACAATTTCGTCTGTTGCATTTGATCCAAATGTAATCATGATTACGTATTACGATTACATCTGGCACGAAATTGTCCCGCCAAGAACAGCCTATTATTCCTCGAAAGACATTCGCGGGTGCATTTCGGGCCTCCATACAGAATTGTAATCTGTACCATCATCACAACCCATAACTGTCCCACTGCTGGGCACGGATCTCCTCTCACAAAGTGAGGGTATAGGCCATAGCCCACCACGCTGGCACAAGTGCGGATTGGTGGACTTCACACACCTTTGAGAACATTATGGAGAACTCCCAGGTGTGCAGGTTTCCTCACGATGTTTTCCTTCACCGAAGCAAGTGATAATTAATCTGTACCTACTCATGATTAATCCATTTCTGATTAAAGGTATGACAGTGTGTGTTTTGACATAAAAGTGTCTCGCGTATCATTCGCCCAAGGCTGGGGCGAGCTGGGCGTGGACCGTGAAGCGTGGAGAACCCGACACCGCGCACTGCTTTACAAACCCATCTGCCGCGACGACGCGCTCCGGAGTGGTAGGTATTATACCTATTTTGTAAGTCGTGTCCGTTAGTTTACTGCTTTATACATATATACATATTATATATAAATTTAGATATAGAGAAAATTTCTGGTAGGTATATGTGCTAAGGGCTCACCTGTATTAACCAAAGTTTCCGTAGCGCAATCTGCTGATCAATATGAAATAGTAATTATTAAGTACTATTAAGTATAAGTTATTATTAATATAAGTTATTGTCCACCAATCTGCACTTGGCCAGCGTGGTGGACTATGGCCTATACCCCTCACACTGTGAGAGGAGATCCGTGCCCAGCAGTGGGACAGTTATGGGTTGAGATGATTATAAGTTATGTTTGAATAACTCAAAACAATTGATTTAGTAATTGTGCTTATAAGGACGCGTTTATTATGACACCATAGATAGCTTTCGCGGAGCGACTGCGCGCTCGCCTTCTGGTGCATAGTAAATTAAACTTTATTAACTAGTCCACAACGTACAAATTCTTAGCAGCTACCTAACTGCGCGCCCGTCGCGCATCCGTCGCGAGCGCGCGGCGCTAAATATATCCTTTTGAATACGCTATATACTATATACATACATATATGTAACATAGGTACCATTTGTGAGTCAACGATAGTCTATTATTTTTTTGTATAGGTAATAAAATAATAAGTTGTAAACTTGAACTTGAAAATACCTAAACAAAAATAAAATCTTCCAAAAGCCTCATCCGAAACGGAAGCGGTGGGCTCCTTGAGACTAAAAAAATCAATCAACCTGTATATCGGATTACAACGCATCCGGATTTGACGTATAGTTTTTAAAAAAAGAACAAATCTTTGTTATATTTTTAAAGTAGGTATTCTTTTTTGTTTGGTTGCCACGTACCGAGTGGATGGGAATGCTCAATGATGTTAAAGATTGCCAGTTACAGTAAGTACAGCTGTTATTGTCAGTCTTATCGGCTAGTTTTATCTGTGCACTCAGATTAACAAACCTGTGTCTGTGCATATCAATAGGTAATAGTTCAACCCAGCCCAAGAAACTGTAGCCGTCTGTAGCTAGATCTTTCGATCATAATTATGTCTAATTAGACAAAAATTTTGCTAATCATTCAATTAACTAAATATCTTATAATTGTAGGTAATCTTGTAATAATAATCTGTTCATTAACATGAAATGTAAAATAGGCATCTGTCTTTTATTTCTTAACAATATAAGTATCATTCTCTTAAACTTCAAGGTTCTAGCTTTATCCAAAAACAAGTTACAGGCAAGTTAAAAAGTAATGTTTTAGCCATTTGAGAAATGTATACTTTTTGTGTCCTCAAGTATAATAATCATTTCAAAATTATTAATAAACAAGATGTCAGTTAAAACATTACGCATAATGTCACGTGACACCATAAGTTTTGACAGGTGATTTGGCGCGCTGTGAACAATTAGGATTTGCACAGCATGGCGTCTACAATATTTTAGCCTTTCAGTAACTTAAAACAATCCCTATATTTAATGTGATAAGGTTAAAAATCCCATTTCACATGAACAAAATGCACAAGAAAAAATATTTCCTACTTCAAGCAAATGAAACTCTTCCATCGTAAACGGAAGGTTGAAAATCGAAGTATGAATGCAAGTAAAATATTTTTCATTGTTTAGCGGTTAGGTACAAAGGAGACGTGACGTGCCACGTGACTTCTATTATGGGATGGAAAGTCTTTAATTAATGGGAAAATGTTTATGGGACGTATTGTGAGGGATACACAGTAATTTGCCGTTATAAAGTAGGCAAGTTGAGTGGGTATGCCTGTCGTGTGGGATCATGAGTTGATCCACACATCCGTAATTAGTACTTAGGTATAATTTTTAGGATTGAAGGAGGTATTAGTTAAAAAAAGCTTATCTAACGCTTAGATATTCCTCTTTTGCATTTTTCAAATAAATAACGTTACACACTCACAGCACAGAGTAACTCACAGTCCCACATAAGGATTCCCTGTGTCGTGGGTGCCATGGACAACACACAAGACAAGAACACACACACCCAGACCAAGAACAGTAACTTAAAGTCATCATTCAAATTTTCGCCTCGCTGGAAATCGAATCCAGGATCCTTCGAACGGCGCCGCGGCGGTCCGTATTGGTAACCATTACGCGGTACGGGTCGTCAAAAATCTGGACAAAAGCCGCCACACAGAAGACCAAGAGTTTAGGACATGGCCACACAAATTCGGGCATGTGATAACCCTAGGATAGACCCAGGCTAAATATCATCTATATAATAAAAACTATCAAAATCTTTTGTGTACAACAATAATATTTAAAAACTATTCATATACAAGACAACTGACCACACAGCCCACCAGCTGAATAAACTCAAAGCTTTAAAAAGAAAAACAAAGGGCTCTGTTTGACCAGTAGCCTGCAGCGAGTCATTAAAAGCTCATTAGCGCTAAGCTTTCGGCCGCGGGCCGCACGGCGAACACTTTTTTCTTCGCGTTGCGTTGCAGCAAATATTTGCCGTACCACCTGCTTTGCAGCGTTCGGTAGGTCTGTTCATATTTACGCGGTATTCACTCCGCTATGGTTTTTTTAATGGAATTACGGTCACAAACGAGCATGCAGCACCACCTTCCGCTGCCGCCCATGACAACTGTGACCGACTTAGATAAAATCGAATTAAACTAATAACAAATAAAACCCAGTAATCAGCAGTAGGTATTGAGAACATTTCATAAATCTATCCACTAACCCAATCGGCACACAGTATCACTTACTGGTGGTAACGAGAGCCGTGGTGTGATGTAGGTACCCGTCGCACTGACGGCGATGACATCTGCGAGATTATCTTTGGAAAAACTTTGTACCCATTTTTACGAGGCACACTTAGGGCGCGTTTATATGACACGCAAGATCGTAGCGCGGCCGCGATGATGATCTCGGTCTTACTGTCAATGTGAAGTAAGTGACCTTTCATAAAATGTATAACGGTCGAATTTCGAGCCTAGAGCTGGTCTCCAGTAATAATAACTACTAACATTTACATTTAAATATTTTAACGAAAACGATTGCATTAATATCACATTTTTATTTCTTAATTATTTATTCTTTATTTTCTTAACATGAAGGAGTACAATGGTCGGAGTTAACTCCATGGGGCATTCTCTACCCGCCTTTACTCCAGCACAACATATCTTGATAAGATCTTCATATCTTCTAAGATTGCCTGGAAGAAATCGCTGTTTAGCGATAAGGCCGTCTTTATTGTATACGTGTTTTTAAGTAAAAATCATTGTTGGAATTTATTTCTCGTGTACAAATAAAGAGTATCTATATATCTATCTATCTTCGCTTATCGCGACAGCCTACAATGAGACACAGGCATAGGCACGCGTCTTATTAAGAGCTTTCGACAAACATCGTGCATTAGAAGTACCTATTTGTCGATTATTGTTTGTCGATTCAGATTTGTTAAGAATAATGAACGACAACTCTCTATTTAATCTGCGACACGCTTTGTTGTCGCCCGAGTGTCGATTACTTCGATAATATTTGTAATTAGGTTTAAACAACATAAACACGTTAAATCGGTATCGGAGGAGCCAAATAGAATAGAACAGAAATATTCTTTACTAGGTTTTCCCCGCGGCTTCGCCCCCCAATATGTAAAAATCCTTTCTCAGTGCACACTTGCGTCACTTGAGGAACCTACATATTATACAAAGTATGTATACCAAGTTTCAAGTGAAGTCATTGAAGAATTAAAAAGTTTCAGTTTATCCACCTTTTTATCCCCTCAGGTGAGGGGGGGGGGGGGGGTTCCCAAAAATCCTCTCTTATTGCTCCGCTACACTCCACAACGAAGAGCTTGTTGCGTTCAGTAGTTTCGACTGTGCGTTGCCTGTCAGTCACTCAGTAACGCAAGTTTTATAACAAGTAACCTAATTGATTATTTAAAAGTCGGAACTACTTTTTCATAATAATATGACATTTAAGAAAATAGACTGTGCACTAACAGGAGATTAGAAATTAATATAATGAACTAAATTTAACAAAAATACTGATTAGTTAAATTTGTAAAGCTGGGGGATTGTAGATGACGACGGTAATTAGTGCTGCAATTAGCACTTCTAACAACAACTAACAGGACTAACTCATCTACGAGTATATCTTCTCTCACATACATATATCTATACCTAGGTAAGAAACTATGTGGGTAACAGATCGTATGTTTTAGCTTCAACTTTAGTGAGTGGCCTTAAGAATACAATCGTTCCAGTTATGTCCACACGCCCTCGTGAAACAATACTCCGATCCAGTCCACACCGCGCGGCTTCGGTGTGGACGTGGTTTGGACGCCGGACGCCGACAGACAACGGGGGGGTTATACACTCAAAAATAATGTAGGGGACGATAAGATTACGCTCAGTGTAATTTAGTAAACTACACGCAGAGGCGGGCAAAATTTCATCACCTACAGATTACCATTACATTTGACGATTACTGTACCTAAGTACCTTTTCACAAAAAAATTGTCGTATTTTCAAATCCTCCTTAGCTTAGGCCAAACAAGCTTAGGCCTGATATAGGGTTAACATTTTTCATTCCATTTTTTATATTTCTAAAACTTCGAGTAGTTACCTACTTAGTAGATACTCTAGAGGTTTTGACAGGTGTGTCAGTGACAAGTTTTGCCCACTGGCTACAAGTTAATAGATATTGTGTACTGTTAGTGTTACATAATTAAGTACCTATAGGTAAGTAATTGGTATAAGAAATGAAATTATCACTTGCTTCGGTGAAGGAAAACATCGTGAGGAAACCTGCTCACCTGAGAGTTTTCCATAATGTTCGCAAAAGCGTGTGAAGTCTGCCAATCCGCACTTGGCCAACGTGGTGATGGATTATGGCCTAAACCTCTCAATAAGCGAGAGGAGATCCGCGCCCAGCAGTGGGACACTAATAGATTGCGATTTATTATGAATGTTTAAATAAATAAATAAACGAATTTATTATTATTTTTTATTTATTATTATTTATTAATTTTACTTATCTACTTTTTGGTAGTACCTAACGGCAAAGGCATCACCGATACGTCTGACAGGTAAGAAGAGACAAGAAAGAAAGAAGGAAAATACTGGTTCTCAAGCCCCAGCTGGAACTAGCCGAATAGATAGACCTAGAAGAATAGTCTGACAGTGGACTCTAGTGAAAGGATGGTAGCTATAGCTACGCAGTTTTACGGAAAATATTGTTTTTGGAATTCCTATCAAAGGAACTACTATTCCGCGTGTAAGTTTTTTTTATAGCCTGAAGGGCTGACGTAAAAGCTGACAAACCTGATGGTAAGTGGTCATCATCGTGTGGACACGAGGAACACCATGGGAGTCGCCAGTGCAACGCCAACTCTGACTGAAGGAGAACTCTTTTTACACCTTTTTAGAAGATCCCCATGTCATAGCGCTCCGGGAATACCTATCTCAGAAGGAAGTCCATTGTATTGTTGGAAGTAAGTTGTATCTTTAATACAATTAAGTACATTAATTTAATCCCTATAGTTAGAGCAACATTTTATCGCCCCTAACCAGACCATGAAAACCAAATATTGTCCGCTCACGATGTCCATGTTGACAGAGGCCGACGGATTAACTATAGAGAATGGCTTCACCACAAACAATACTGCCGTTGTTTGATATTACAAAAAAACTAACCATACAGCATAAAATACAACTATAATAGTAAGTCAATATATATAAAACTCTTGCGTTACCGAGTGACTGACAGACAACGCACAGCCGAAACTACTGAACGCAAGAAGCTGAAATTTGGCATGCAGTTCCTTGGGGAGTGTAGGGGAGCACTAAGAGAGGATTTTTGTAAATTCTTCTCCTAAGGAGATAAAAAAGGGGATAAACTTAAATTTATTATTTCTTCAAAAAATTCACTTAAAACTTTGTATATAGGTCCTCAAGTGACGCCAGTGAGTAAGCAAGGATTTTTACACAACAAAACACACAATTAACAAAACTTTAATTTAAACGACAATCATGAAGTTATAGATCAGTAACTAACGAAGGTTCGTAATCGAAATGCACAGAACAAGACTCAAATCAGGAGGACGGATGGTACAGTTAGCAGAGGGTATTAATAATAACTTTAGTTGGTCAGTTAGTTAGTAAGTTAGGATTGCGGCAGGGACTCTTAGTGATTGTCAGTTCTGTTAGTCACATACCTAATATTCTGTCTCAGTAACTATATTATGAATGTCAATGTCCGACGGTAGAAAAAACAGATGTCTACCCTCAAAAACATAACCCTGGGTAATCGAGTAAAAACAAACAAGGCTGTGTTGGCTTCGCAACCCTTCAGCGAGGGCAACGAAACGGGGAAAGCGCCGCGGAAACCTTGCAGGAAGCCCCTCCCCTCGGTCGCAGCGTAAATAAAAAGATTAAAAGTTTTTATTTGTTTTTATTTTACGAGTTTTTGTTGGAAGTCGCTTACTTACTCGTAGCTGGGTATTAAGGTCTGCGCACATTACACGAACTCGACGTAGCGTCGCGTCGACTCAACTGTAGCGCCACCGATATGGAAACGTATCGGTGGCGCCTTTGGTGTTATTGCCACTTGCCTCAAGTGGTTAGTCTGGTCGTTTGTCACCATCCAAAAAATGTCAGTGTGGTGTTCTTTAATTCTTTTCATCTCTTTATATCTTTACATATGGATTTCATGCAGGTTGCTTTACAGAAAACCTCCTAAAAATAAGATAAACTCCTACCTATAAAATATTAAACAACGAATTGGTCTCGAACAATTATAAAACGAAAGTCGAGACTACATAATTGCGCCACAATTATACCCGGATAAGTTTACCCTTACCTTCTCAAGTTACCCACAAGGGCTACAAGTAGGTAACCATAATTACATCTAGTGCAAAAAGCGGACGTTCATGACACTTTTCTTCATCTCAAACCGCGCGTATTTTTGACGTAACGAGTACGAAAGTGAATTAAAAAAATATATACCCCTGGATAAAAGGCTATTGAGCACCTTGAAATAAGGACAACCTCGTGTGAAATGATGCGCTCCTAGTGAAATAATTCAAGGACCCTTAGTAAAATAACAAAAGAACAAACCCAATACAATGTTGTTCTAAATACACCTTTATTGAGGACCTGAATAAGATTAAAAATTAATGAAAATGTCTACATTTTCGAAGGCAGAATACAATGCAATTACTTGGCCGAAACATTCGATAATTGCAGCGCAATCCAAAATGGCCGACACATTGTTATGTGGCGCCAAATATTGCGTCACAGGAGACGCGTGGTTTGAACGCACGGACAATGGCCATTTTATTGTTACAGATACTTATAGAAGAGACAATTTATGCTACATTAATTTTCAATGAATAAGAAGTTAAGAACTAGATATTTTAAATACTTACATTGTAAGTGATCCTTTTATGTTCTTTGGAAATGTACAAACTTTTAGAAAGTGCAAGCTTTAAATTTAAAAGAATAACGTGAAAAAATATTATTATTGACGTAAGAAATACCGCTCGCCTTTTATATTTAACTTTTACATAAATATGTATCTACTTGTATTTTATATGAAGAAAAATGTTATCTACCTACGCGTATACTTAATTATAGAAATTATGAAATTCTAAACGTTTTCATTCTGAGGTAGGTACGAAAACCAAAGTTAAATTAACTGATTTGGTCATTTTGATTTTTAAGTGAGACACTGTTTTATAACGTCATTCCAATCAAACTTCCACAGCAAACGAGCCAATGCAATTCCAAGGCATAATCATATTAAACTTAGCACAATCTTACAGATGGTAAGTAAGTATCTACCTACTTAATTACTTATTATAGGTATTTAGCAATTTGGTGCGCTGCGTGTTTACTATACCTACTTACAACTTAGCAAAGCAAGTTCGCAATGATAATAATATCTTTGGTAAGTTAGTACCTACATATACCTATTAAAAAAACATATAACCAATGATTATCTGTTCATGTAATATAATACGAAAAACTATTATGGAAGCCTTTATGGATGCGTAGTGGAGCCTAAAACAATAATATCTATTGTTCGATTCTCATAAGGGCAGGTTTATTAGTTAGTAGTAGTAGTGTGTAGAGATGTGCCTACATTATTATTTACGATCTCTTACATATAAACGCGCGTTGTCAAATCGCTCTCCAAAACACCAAA
Organism: Ochlodes sylvanus; assembly: GCA_905404295.2. Lineage (NCBI taxonomy): Eukaryota > Metazoa > Arthropoda > Insecta > Lepidoptera > Hesperiidae > Ochlodes > Ochlodes sylvanus. The sequence goes on from FR990149.1 coordinate 5,969,678, forward strand.
TGCCAACCCCGTTAATAACTCATCTAATAAATAAATAAATAACGCTACACACTCATAGCCCCACACTAGGATTCCCTGTGTCGTGGGTGCCATGGACAACACACAAGGCAAGAACACACACACCCAGACCAAGAACGGAAATTTAAATTCATCATTCAAATTTCCGCCCGCTGGGAATCGAACCCAGGACCCTCGGAACGGCGATCCGGCGTGTTAACCATTGCGCCATCCGGGTCGTCAATCTAATCTGTCCACAAACACAAACGCGAACTTCGCGCAACGTTTCCCAAAACGACTTCAGAACCCCGAGCACGTAATGACGTAGATCTAACATCCGCAAGGCGCCTCCTCGCTGAACTAAAATGGTACAAACGGGAGCAGACAACCAGGAGAGCAGCACAGAGAGCTATGTAACGTGATAACCCGCAGCCGGGACGTACCGCGTCGGCGCTCGATAGGGTGGATGGGACGGGATGTGTTATGCTGTATGAAGCATGGTAGGAAATAGACAATAGCAACAGAAATCTATAAAAATAATTAATGAAATGAAATGAAATGAAATGAAATACGCCATCGCTTCAACAAATCCCTACCGTGAGAACCTACCGTTGGAAGAAGAAGAGGCAAGAAACTTCAAAGAAGCTTCTTTTGCTACTCACATTACAGATTGCAATTAAAATTGAAGTGTCTGTTTGTAATATTAAAGTAACCGCTTTTTACTAAATGTATATGGATGTATACACGGTGCATGTACCAAAATAACATTTTTTACAATTTTTGTCTGTCTGTCTGTTTGTTTGAGCTAATCTCTGGAACGGCTCGTCCGATTTTGACGGGACTTTCACTGGCAGATAGCTTATGTAATAAGAAGAAACTAAGGATACTTTTATATTAGATTTTTTTTGTTAAATTTTACGCGGATGAAGTCGCGGGCACAGCTCGTAGGTAATATACCTAATCATTATGTTGAGTCAAGACTCAAGGCAAAAGTAATACTTAAATAGGTAAAGATGTCTTTGACTACCTTGTTTTAGACGAATAGTTTAATACTGGCTCACGTATATTCCTAGTTATGGAAAATGTAAAAAAAAACAACTCCACAGTTTAAAAATCTAATTTTAAATTTAAATTACCTTTGTTCTTTACTACATTACACCATCCCAGCAAGGTGCAGAGCGTACAATCACTTGCACAATTGTTTAAACAAAGCGACAATAAAATATCATATTACGCGAATAAATGAACATCCCTCCATAACCCGGGCAATATGCACGGCTGGGGGCTGGGGGCTGGGGGTGACCGGGATAATGGGAGTTATGGAACGATGTTCATTTTGTGCGCGCTTGTACCTATTGTATTGGTAATTATGACGGCTTACTCTTTGTGTCATAGTTTCATTTAATATTACGAGGCCGCCCGTCAACGTCGAACATTCATTGGTAAATTTTAATAAGTTATCAGATTAGATATAATAACATTTGATTAGGCTGAATTTTACGACTTCGCAGCCTAGTTGAGTGTCCCTGTCTGTCAAGCGAGGGGTCTCAGATTCGACTCCCGGGGAAGACATTTATGCGATAAATACATGTTTGTTTTTAGGTCGTGCTTGTTAGTGATGTCTAATCGTGTCGTTCACGCCACCGACACAGAATTCTCGTATGAGGGTATATGAGTGTGTAGCGTTTATTAATGTTAATTATTACTTAAGTACTTCCTATATACCTACGATAGAAATTGCCTTGTATCTTTGTCCGACGATCATTTCTCTGGTGTTATAGAAAGTCAGTCTTATAAAGTAGAAATAAATAAATAAATAAATCAGTCTTATAAAGTAGAAATAAATAAATAAATAAATCAGTCTTATAAAGTAGGTAGGTACCTACTGCATAGATTTCCATGCGCTTTTTCCTATACAAACTGAGAATTAAAAAAACTAAAATTTAGATAAAATATAAGTACCTACATAGGTTAGGTAGTGATAACTTTCTGAACTTAAAATTCATGTTCCCTAAAGCCAAGATTTATGCGCTATGGCTAATAGAAGAGAATTTCACGAGGAAGATGAAGTAGGAAAGTAGGTACCTACCTTAGAATAATAACACTATAGAAGGACAGTCGTCATACAAGCGCTCTGTCTAAAGTGAAGCACTAAACCGAAACTTTCCCGAACTTAGGCTGCGGATAATCATATGTTTTTAGCAATAATACATAAATAGCTTTTCAGATATTTTGTGACACAATTTAAGTGGACAATTCGTCATAATTCTTTTTTTTCCGCGAGACACGTTTGGCGTGTGTTGACATGAGTTGCCCGGTGTTTGGAGCCACTTCTGACTCCAATTAAGGTGCTTCAAAACGGCCGCGCGGACTTCGTTTCTATAGTGCAATTATTCTAAGGTGCCTACATTATATAGATAAAATTTGTGGTTATCATGTTCCCTTAGACCAAGAGCAAGCAACTAGTTAACAGTTAACTTATATGATTACAAACTAACATGTCCCAATCCTCCTTACTTAGACTACAAATTTTTATACAAACCCAAAACATTCGTAATAATTACTGTTTATCTTAAGCCCATCGGCACAGATTAAATAGAATCCGTGCAAACGAGCAGAAAGACAAAAACTACTATTGTTGCCACAGACACGGGCAGACAAACAGAGCGATAATCCATGGAACCCACTCGTGCAGCAACTTTCGGCGCCAAAATGCGACGCCGTTTGCAATTTAAACTTGGAATACGGATCGGTTTGTAATTGTTTTTTTTTTCATGTTTTGTCTATTTAAGTATTTACGCGAGCAGTCAGGAGTCACTAATCATAAAGTTTGTGATTAATGTGATTGTAGGTAATCTAGTTTTAGAATAAACCTATCGTGCACTTATGTACATAAAACTGTACCTACCTAACCAATCTGTGTCTGTAGGTACATGGCAGACAGGCATAATAAAATGTAAAAAAGTACCTACTTACTTATTTAGCTATCCCGTTACAAATATTATTATTCTCTTCTGTTTTTCTATTTTGTCTATTTATCAGTTTTTTCGTGCCTTTGTTCCCGCTGATGTCAGAAGGCTTCGGTAATATTTTTCTAGTATCGTTGAATTAGTTACAACTAACTTAGCCTTAACACCAGGTGTACCCACAGTAAAACGCAGAAAATACTTATTACAGATTAATGTAAAAAAAAGTATTTTCACTAAGTCAGTGACTTATGGTTTATTAAAAAAAAAGTATTTTCTGCGTTTTGCTGTAGTTAAGGCTAAGTTAGTTGTACATTCATTGGTTAAACAAGTAGATACCTACATAGATACCTACCTCTTTTAAAGCTGTTATTCTTTGTTTGATAATCTGAGGCTTTTATCAATTCGCTGAATTGAGTTCCAATTTTACCTATACTCGCATTTAACTCTACGAATAGTTAATTTCCTAGTCATTATTTAAATGCGGTTACGCCATGAAATGTCTTTAATGTCACTAAGCATAATCTTTATTGCCACAATCATAATTAAGCGGTAAACTGAGCCGAGCGCGTTTTTAAAAAAAAAACGCGTTAAAAATATAGCTGTAGTGTAGCCCGCAGTTTGGCTCTGCGGAAGTATCTACTTTTAACTTATTTTCAGCAAACTGTCACCCCTTGATTTACCCTCGGATCGGAATATGCCAAATTCGTTCTTAACTGCTTAACAGACTTCTCAGCCTACTCATAAATCTTCATAGGAGTTTTCAAGATTTCGTGTTGAATTAGCGAGTGAGTACCTACCGTTCGCGTAGATGTCAGTTTATTAAATTCATATATCGCTGATTAAATTATTAAGGTAAAATAAACACTTTTTAAGCAGAACTTTTGCTTACTTGCTTGAAGAGTTTTCTTTCGCCGTTTCTTTTTCTCCTCTAAGATTTAAAATTTAAAGGTACCTTAGCGAAACGGTGGTAAATGCAAAAAATGACGTTCATAAGTGTATGCATCATACCTACGTGAAATAAATTATTTGAGTCTGAGTTTGAGTTTACACAAACAAGATACGACCACCACCGCAGAGGTCAACCGAAATATCCATAGGATAGCTATTTTAATATTAAAAAAATGCACAAATTGAACAAGGCCTATATCAACTTGACAATACAAACTGTACTTTAACATACGGTGATAGAGTTGAAATCACTTTACACACAGCAAAGATTTCGCGGCTTAATTTTTTACGATTATTTTTCTTTTTTAATCGGCCAAGGCACCGCGCCATTCTGCCTGATTTGAGTTCTGAAGAGGTTTGACGTAATGCAAGGAGCTGGTTGTACCATCGACCACACATTCAGGGGTTACGGTGGAAAATTCACCCAAATCCAATTTAATGGTGGTTTATTGGAAACTAGTGATGTGAAAAATTTTGTATGCGTAAACGCGGCCATATTTTTTCATATTGAATGAATACAGATTGTTATCGAGTTTTGGTGTGTTAAGTTACTTTTGTGCTAACTTATTAGTAATTATTTGTTGTTGTTGGTTCTATTTTGACGACCCTGATGGCGCAATGGTTAACAGGCCGGATCGCCGTTCCGAGGGTCCTGGGTTCGATTCCCAGCGAGGCGGAAATTTGAACGATGAATTTAAATTTCTGTTCTTGGTCTGGGTGTGTGTGTTCTTGTCTTGTGTATTGTCCATGGCACCCACGACACAGGGAATCCTAGTGTGGGGCTATCAGTGTGTAGCGTTATTTATTTATTTATTATATTTGTTGTTTTAATTAAATTTTGGTTTAAATTTGTTGTGAACAAATATTATTAGGTGGGAAAGTACTGATTTAATAAAGACTTATTTAACTAATTTAAATGAAAGGTTTTAAATAGGTATGAGTTTTACACATTATCAAAAATTATAAAAATATTTTTGGGTTTTAAAATTGATCCCTAACAGTATTCAATACCAGTCCACAGTGAAAATAATGAAACTATTACCTACTTAATTAGTGATCCAATTTATTATATAGGTAACATATTATAACAGTTGATAAATATCTCGTTTCGGTAAATCTATTTTTGGGAAACGTGATCTTATCGTAATCGTAATATCTACTTAGAGATGTCTTCTTACCCCATAAATAAATAATAGGTACGAGATAGGTATTAAGGTAAGCATACCTAGATTACCTGTTATCAAACTTACAATCCTCGATATCTTATCTTTTGTAGTTATCTTATATTGTAACGTGACAATGCTAGTGAAGAACAAAGTTGTCTTTTATATTTTTTACTTTATTTTGTATTCTTTAAGTTTTTGTTGTTTTCCGTCGCAAAATGCTCAAAAGGGGATTTAAGGATATGAGCAGAGGAGTGGAAAATCTGTTTTAAAGATGCAGTGCTGTTTAAAATGTTTTTAATGTAGACACGCTTCTACTTGGCTCATGCATTTAATCCTTATTAAGGTAAGTAGTTTTTGTTTGAATTGTCCAATGATGTTACTTACATATATGTTACTATCGAAACTGTCGTTTTGTTTATTTACATAGGTTCTTTATACATGTACAAGCAGTGATAGCCGTGTGGTTGAACGTTGGACTGCCGAATCGGTGGGTCCGGGTTCAAATCCCGCACGCACAACTAATTTTCAAAAATATTAAATCAGTCACAATTGCCGTCAGCCACCGGAGCGCGGCGTCAGTGTCGGCTACACTTTTTAGAGGCGACCATCTCAGTCCTCAAGGGTAGCAACACATCTGTGACCGAATTATAACGAGATTTACTAACATTTACTAACTGGACTATTACTAACAACAACTAACAGGACTAATATTCACTAACAGTCCCAGTGCCAGTCCTCATACTAACAAACTAACCAACTAATGTTCTAACACCGTCACCTAACCGGACTAACCATCCCAGTCCCCATTCGAGTCTTGTTCTGTGTCGGTCGCAGTTGTCACGGGCGGCAGCGGAAGGTGGTGCTGCACGCTCGTTTGCTGCCTTAAATCTATAAAAAAAAAACGGCCGTTCTGTTCGAGACGCGGCCGCGGCCCATGTTTTGCGAAACCGTGTTATCTTAGGACTGAGGGCTGTTTGCGAATCGGCCGACGGGCGCCGGATTAATGCTTTGCCAAGACTGAGACTGCCATAGGTACTAGAGGTTGAACTGTAGGTTTCAATAATTTTTACTTGTAGGTAGAGTAGTGGTCATTTTAAATATTCCATATTTCCTTAATGCTTAGTAATTGCCTAGCTACTGTCAATTTTTTTTAATAATAATAAAAAAAAGTTTTATACTAAAAGTAAGTAACTACTTACTTATCTACTTTGTGGTACCTACCTATCCATCATCTATTAATTAAGTCGTAATCGTAAAGTAGGTAGGTACCTAAGTATCTAATCTAGGTAAGTAGGTAGGTAGGTAGGTACTCTACTATAATCTACCCAATAACCACTGACACATTATAAGTAGATAGTGTCAGTTGTTATTGTGTAGGTACTTATAGGATGATGGATAGGATATATCTACTACTTGTTATATAAAATACTTATCCAAGGTAAGTATCTAATACCTATCTACCACCCGGAAAACAAAATCTTAACTAATCTTAAGAAACATCATAAATGTAGATTACCTAATCTACATTATCTACCTAGGTAACTATCTAATGTTTCTACCGGAAATTAATGCATTCCTAATATTAAATGAATATCTAAGTAGGTAGATTTAATTAAACGATATTTTTCACTGGAAGGTAGAGAAGAGTAGAATTATATTTTTTATAGTAAGGTCAAATAGGTGGGCTACCTAGCCTTCCTAACCTAAAGTGTGGGTAAATTTAGACGATTTATACCTATTTACATACATATTGCTTAGTGTAGGTAGGTCTACCTAATATTTAATCTTCTTATTTGTTTAGGTCTTAAGTACTATTCATAAATCCGTCCGGCTCTTAATTTTCACCCGGTTTAAAGATTCAATTTATATACCTATTTAACTGAGTAAAATCCATAAAATAGTTCTGTGCTCTACCTAAAAACTCGTGAATAAAGCAAAAAACCAAATCATCAATTAAGTACATTTTTTTCATTATCTAAAAGCTGAATTAAATAACATTCACATTCCAATCCATTCAATTTCTCATTCTGTATTCAAATTAAAAAACGAAAATAATTAGTATTCGTTCCGTATTCATTCATTCCCTCAATCCCGATGATGACCTTCCCCTTCGACATTCAAATTCAAATGGATTCTATTCGGGGGCGTTGCCCTACCCAGCGTTATCTGCGTGCACCAATCAGCGAGCAAGGATTACCCTCCAAGGATAACCTTCCGCTCTGATTGGCGGGTCTGCTGACACCTGATAGTGATATCCTGGGTATCCTTTTGATGATATATTTATCTCCTTCTAATTAATGTATCTATATTGTTGTTGTCTCTGTCAGTGTTAGAAAAGGATGCGATCGTATATTTTTGCAATTTTCATTAAGTATAGATTTTCATTACCTATTTAAATATAGGTAGATAGGTGTTACCTACCTGTTATTACCCAATATTTCTTACTTAATGTAGGTACTGTAGTTACCTACCTAGATTTTTTTCATTCATATGTTATTGTAACCCACCCATGCATTGGGGTCTAACGAACCTAACCTTAAAAGGGGTAAATAAATAGACAAAACTATATAAAGTGATCATTTAAGCAGATTTCATCACCATGTTTTGTTTTTCAGTAAAGGTTTTTTATATTAAGTACTTAGGTAGGTATCTACCACCTATCTGCCTATAAGTAGGTAGTTAGGTATGTAGATAGACAACACAAGACAAGGACACACCCAGACCTAGAACAGTAATTTAAACTCTTTCAAATTTTCGTAAGGAAGTGCCGTAGGTAGAGGTAGATATTCGCAACCTATACCTACTTACCTAATTGTCCTACATCTTGGGTTGGGTTTCCTCAACTCTCCTCTCAAAATGTAAGGGGTAGGTAGCTAGCCTATACCTACCCTTATGGGCAATAGTCCACCACGCTGAACAAGTGCGGATTAGTACCTACCTACCTAGGTAAACTTCGCACACCTTTGAGAACATTATGGATTAATTTTAAATTATTATTTATTTATTTGGTGGGATCGTTGTCAAGGATTAGGTAACTTAGCATCGTATAAAAACTCAGGTGTGCAGGTTTCCTCACGATGCTTTCCTTCACCGAAGCAAGTGATAATTAAATTACTTAGGTAAATAACGCACATAATTTTTGAAAATTAGAGGTGTGTGCGGGGTTTGAATCCGGAGCCGCCGGTTCGGGAATCCAACGTTCAACCACACGGGTAGGTATCAATGCTTGCAATTATTATTATCGAGATGTAATTCGTAAAAATATTTTCTTCATAGTTCCAAAATGGATTAGGCCCCAGTTAGACGACGCGATAGCTTTTTTCCGCCGCGCGAAAGCTATCGTGTCATATAAACTCGCCCTTACAGTCCTTCTATCAACCTATTTATGTAACTAACTACCACCGCCCGAACGTCAGTGGTACAAATGAAGAGAAAACTTGGTGCACTTAATATTTTAATAATATAATTAAATATTTATACATATTTCACGTTGTGCTTTACTAAAAAATATTTTTAATGGTAATCCATTTCATGGCCTTTATCCTGTAAGCCTATAACCAATTTATTGTATTGTATCAATTTGTATCGTAGTACAGAAACGAACCATTAAACAGAACTAATAATAAAGCTACAAGCACTGCCATCTAGCAGCAGTAGTGAACTTTAAAATACATATCTACTTTGATAAGTTCAAGTAACGCCATCTATACAATACATTGTGAACGTTGTTACGTTAATAAACATCAGACTAAAAAGTTCCATAAGTTTTATTAGGTGGCCTTGTTATGGTATACAAATGTAACTAGGAGAAAGGTGAGCTTTGTGAGGGCTCACTTAGTTTTTCTAACGAGTAATAATTTTAAGGGCTATGTGATATTGTCGCTTTCCCGCAAACACTCTGTTATTTTCCAACCTGATTCTAGTGGTGTCATCTAGTATTAAGTAGATTAACTACGATGTTTTTGAGTATAGAGTTGAAACCACAGAACACTATTACTTGGTTGAAACAGTGCAGAGATGTTAACTCTTTGGTTTTTTAACAGATGGCGTTAGTAGTACAATAACATTCTATCCAATGATGTTCATTTTTTCGATCGTTATAAAATAAATCTTTCATTTGAAATTGCCAACGCCCATATTAAAAAACCTGTGAATGCAAAAGTAGTTCTATGATCAATGATTTAAGTTATAAGCAATATTATTATACTGTGGTTTGTTGTTGGCCTTTGACATAAACCTAAATATTATTAGTCTGTGCCATAGTTTGACGTACAAACGCGACGTGTGTTGAGTTGCTGACGTTGAAGTTTATGTATTTTGAAGTTTGTGTGGAATCAATCGACTGGTCGACCTGCGTTTCACTTTTTACTTACGTGTCAAGTGAGTTTGTGCGTTTGGCTGAAAAGCCTTTAATTTTAGGAAAAATTGTAAGTATTAAACCATATTTCTCACACTTTAATTGAACCGTAACATATTGTGGGACTGAATAGCCTCTTTTCCATTCATATTTAGCAATATTTTAATATTTGAACTATACAAAATCTGGAACATTATCTGAGCAATTTTCGCAATCACTTAATTTGCTGCGAAATCAACATTAGATTTACTGTAACTTGTAATCAATTTATGGAAAATTAATTTTTAAATATAATTATACGGTCTTGTTGCAAACTACGCAGATATTTATTAAACAATCCGCTAACATATGTGGCACAACTGCGCAAACAAACAACCTATGTTTTCCTTAATATTATACTAGTTTTCAATTATGTACATGAAAAGTATACAGTATATCGTTAAGACATATAGTATATAGTTCGTATTAACAACAATATGGAAGGTAATTCCAGATTTTTTTTAATTATCATGCGTAAAATATATGCTTGTAATATCTGCGCAAATAATTCCGGTTATTGATACTTTCAAAACCTGCTAACCATGTAAGCGTTGTCATTACCGTGTATTTTTAACCGACTGACGACCGAAGGAGGAGGTTCTCAATTCAACTGTATTTTTTATGTTTGTTACCTCAGAACTTTCGACTGGGTGAACCGATTTTGATGATTCTTTTTTTATTTGTAAGCTGGTGCTTTCGTGTGGTCCTGTTTAAATTTGGTCCATTTCTGACAATGGCATCCATGAGAAAACCATATACCTAAGTCTTAAATGTGCATTATTTTGAAGTGGGTTTTTTACTATATCTATATTTAGGCAACCACTTGTTTTTGTCACATATTCCACAAACACCAATAGCTAGTAGTTGTATAAATAAATAATGCTACTAATTCATAGCCCAACACTAGAATTACCTGTAGGTTTAATGGACATAAATCGTTAAAATTTAATTATTAAATGTAATGACTATCATTAGTCCATGACTGTCGCTTTGAGCCAATCAGCTAATGCCTGAGACAATGGCAGAACAAAAAAAAATCGGAAAGTAGAAAGGTATTTGTTGATACTATGTGACAACCCGGATGGCGCAATGGTTAACACGCCGGATCGCCGTTCCGAGGGTCCTGGGTTCGATTCCCAGCGAGGCGGAAATTTGAATGATGAATATAAATTTCCGTTGTTGGTCTGGGTGTGTGTGTTCTCGTCTTGTGTGTTGTCCATGGCACCCACGACACAGGGAATCCTAGTATGGGGCTATAAGTGTGTAGCGTTATTTATTTATTTATTTATTTATATGTTATAAATATTATATTACTGATTGATGTCTTACTTAAAGCCATCTGTATAACATATAACAAAAATGTAACTAATCGCATTCTGTATGAGAAAAACTATTATTGGGGACCTGTATTAATGCAATAGAACCTAAAACAAAGAATTTGAATTTTTGTTTGTTTGTCGGTTTGTCTGTGCGTTTGTACGCACTAATCTCAGAAACTACACAACTTATTTGGGTTAGGTTTTAAGTAATATGTTGTGGTAAGCTTCACTTATTGTTTTATTTCAATTGGTTCATAAATAAAAAAGTTATTTTAGTTTAAGGACTCACATCTAACATTCCGATTCATCATTAAACAATAAACATAATCTGAGCTTAGTTATAACCACAAACCAATTGATTATAGTTATCTTTAAGTTTTAATTATGTAAAGTTAGTAACATGATTTCGCATTACAGTTGTCCAAGTATCTATACTTGTGTAATTGTTTCCGTCTTTATTTTCTTGTTCTATAATTAGGTATTCTTTTCTAATTGGTGACATGGACACACAAATAACACGTCCCTAACACCCACAACCTGAGAACAAACTTTTATCAATCACATAAATATCTGCCCCGAGTGCCCCGCCGTTAATAAACCCGAGACCCCTCATAGGCCGAGTCACTACCAACTAGGAACTAGGCTATTGGAGTCATCATGTGTAGTACACTAATACAAAAAAGGTTTTTTTTAACGATAACAATTATAATTTTCCAGGACAAATATAACTGAAACTTAAAATGGCACCAAAGCAGAGGATGCGTATTGCGAACGAGATCGCCAGCAAAAATATCACCATGCGAGGGAATGTACCTAAAACCACAAAGGTACGTCTTTGGATTCTCCTTGCCTTCACTCCATTTTTTACCTACATAGCTCAGGTCTCTCCTCACAATTTAGGAGGCCTAGAGCTCACAACCAGACGGCTCCAGTGCGAATTGGGGGAAGGGTTCAAGTTCAAGGGCCCAAAGGGCTCCAACATGGCTTACACGTTCGATGCGGCGGTCGTAATTGTTTTCTATGGAAAAAAAACGACGTATACGTGATCCGCAGCTAACGTGTTAACGACTGCTGCCTAACGATAACAACCGGGACCGACGGTTTTACGTGCCCTCCGAAGCACGGAAGCGTCCAAGAATTTTTTGCCACCAGCGGTCACCCATCCAACTACCGATCGCTTTCGCTGTTGCTTAATTCTGTCGCACTTGAGATCGACGCAAGCCGCCGGGCCATGAGCGCTCTTCGCAGTCTCAAAGTATGAGTAATTTTTATGAAGATCTGCCAACTCAACTCGTAGGAGGGCATTAAAATATGAGCCTTTTAACGTCGAATTTTCAATATTTACTTGAAAGAAAATGTTCCACGCGCTATTTAGACATTCGCTATGGCTAACTCGAATCCGAACGAAAATTCGACCGTAAACGATACAGAATAAAGCTCATATTACAATGCTCCCTATGAGTTGAATCGGTTTTTTGGATTTAAATGCTTGACCACAATACCATCTTGTGGTAAGTGATGATTTGGGTTTAATACTGTTTGTAGTAGTTTTTTACTAATGCAATTGTGTACGTACAATTTATTATTGTGATTTTGTTTTTTGTATACAATCTTTAATCTTTAAAACTACGTAAAAATATATTATTATTAGTGCTTATCAGTGTTAATACATAGTTTCAATACTGCGTAGTTGGTTCGATTGTGTATAATTATAACAACTTAATGGTCCATGAATTACACTTGTGTCAACAACGTGCATTCGCAGAGGTATTGCTGTTATATTTATTAACATAAATGTTAAACCTAAATTAATGTTAAACATAAATGTTTATTGATATTGATGCTTTTGCCCTTGGCGAAGGCCTGTAACAATATTTGACTCACTGTAAGTTAAGGTTGCAGTGGCAAATATGGTGGTCCAAAAATTCTTACCATTATTATTGGATTTCAAAATTTAACTTTAATTTTTATTAACTTGTTAAGAATTAAATGTATTTTTCTCAATCTGATTTCCCCAGTTTCATAATTAAATGATGGCCATAATTAAATTATTCGTGAACTTTTTTTTGTTTTTCTTATTTCATTTTGTTTTGTTTGGTAGATCAGTAATTTTCCTTTGTCTAATGGTCCCAGCTCTCCCCGATTAGATCAAATAAGTTAAGACCGGCGGTGTGGGGGTTTATAAAGTCTAATTTCAAGCCTAGTGTGGAGTAAGTGTGTAATATTATTGATGTAATAAATGGACACAAGTATTAAAAAACAATTGTTTTGTTGACAACGTAATTGAAAGTCGTTATCAGTGTGAATGGCATTGGAAATTGATTTATTATATCGGAAAAGTTAATCATGTTGATATGGATTAAACCATTTTAATCCATGTTTCTTATCACTTATTGCATGTTTCTAGTAGTATACTATATTGTATGTTGTTACTATAAAATATTTTGCAGACTCTTTCTTCTTTGAGACTGTATAATTAGAATGGAACAACCGTGCTTGGTAAAGTGTGCACGCGTGTTTGCATTGGTTGCGTATTTTGTATGATTCTTTTATGTTCAGCTGTGGCGTTTGAACTGCGAATAAACATTTTTTCATCTTCTTAACTACATGACATGAGTTTATGAATAGAGTGGGAGGCATTGGCTATAGCCCCACACTAGGATTCCCTGTGTCATGGGTGCCATGGACAACACACATGTAAAGAAAAAACACACAGTTGATTGATATTCTTTTTTTTTTTCAGGAAAAGGACGACCAATACCCTGTAGCACCTTGGCTATTGGCCCTATTCATCTTCGTAGTGTGCGGCTCAGCGGTCTTCCAAATAATCCAATCTATAAGGCTCGCCTAATCTCCAATCCGACTGATAATCTAGTGCAATCGTTTGTGGCATGCTCTCTTTCACACCTACCTAGAATGAGTGAGATGGATACCCAACGATCGGTTACATCATAAACTTTCCAATCATTCCAACCGTAACTGAACTAGTTTTTGTTAGTGTATATTGCTATCATGAAATGTATGTCAATGTATACTTCGTTTTTCTAGGGTTATGTGTTAAGCTTAATGCTCCAAAAATATCTTTGAAATCTCATCTTATTACTCTGTCTTAGATTCTGTAACCGATACATTGTTGCCATGTTTAATGCAAGCAAATTTATTAAATGCTAAATTGTAACTACAATCTTGGTTCCCTTAAAATACTGAGTCTTTTTAACGGCCAATTTTGTGTCGTCTAAACTTATTGTATCATGCCACAGATATAAAAAACTTAAAATTTCATTGTAAATGATGTGTTTACAATATAGTATACATAATTATATAATCATTGTCTGCGTGCAGTCTATGTAGCTTTTGAATATGTACCTACATCCTTTTTTGTAGTCAATGCAGATCTACACCTCATTGAAAGTGACTATGTAATACTTACTATATTCTTGTATATTGTATAAAATTTAATTCTAATATTAAGAAAAGCATTTAGATGTTATTTCTATGGGTTTTTCCATTCCTATGATTTTATTTTGAGACACAAGTCGCACAAAGGCATAATTTTGTTTCGCAAAGTTATGTGTTTATAATATATTTTTAAAGTTTAGTCCAATGTGTTATGGGTATTTAATGAAATTTATTTGAAATCCGCGCCACTGTAACGAAATTATTTGTCGGTACTTTATTAATTTTAATTAATTGTAATTTATTTGATTAAATACGATATATTTGTCATATTGTTGTTTTTATTTTATTACTATTTATTGTGAAAATGTAACTTAATGAAAATGTTACTTAACGGAATTAAGGAGAATAATTCATGTCATTAAAAAAATAGAAGCAGATATATTTGAGGGTGTTAAAGCTGATAGTGCTGTCAAAATAGATTCCAAGATGGCGGCTACAAAAGATTTAAAAAAAACTTTATTATCGTCTTTTTTAATGATGTCAAAGAAGTACCTATAACTTCTCACGCGCGTACATAAGTACACGTAGCCATTTTTGTTTGTAAAAATAGCGTTGTAAGATAATTATCTATTCAATCTATATAAAAATCAATGCCACTTTTCGTTGTAATTGAACTTCTCCTAAACGGCTGTATCGATTTGGTTGAAAATTTTTGTGTCTTCAGGTGGATCCGACTATCCGAGAATGGTTTAGATTCACAATTGGACCCGGTAGGTGGCGCTGCTGTCGATGTGTCACCAAATTTGTTTATTAATCATTGAGTGGTGCGAAGTTCGCTGGATAATTATATAATATGGCGGAACAACATTCGCGGGGTCAGCTAGTTATGAATAATATACTATCTATATGAATAATATAATAGATGATAAGGTGACGAACAGAAAGATGATAAGGTGTCAGAGATATTGTCTAGTGTTGAGAGTGTCATCAGGTGGCCGAACTGCAACATTACAAAAGTTAAATATGTAGATGTAGTTACGAGGTCATAAAAGAACTAACATGTTTATTTAATTTTATTCGTGGTTTTGGATGTTTAGTAGCCTAAAACTATTCGACACTAGATGGCAGCACATTACATGATTCTTAGCAATATTAATTGTTACATACTTAAGTACTTATAAAAAAATAATCTTTAAAAAACATCCTATCTTATTTCACTGCTGTTGAATTCACATTAAAAATGTGTAATTAGAAAACATTTTTATAACATTATTCCATAGTGGGAATATAAACACGGAGAAAATAGAGTAGGTATAGAATAATGGATGTCATCTATCGCACTCACACAAGAGAAGGAACAACTTACGTCAATGACACGAAAAAACGAGATAGAATGATACTATGTTTGGTTTCACATTGTCTGCCGATTTTTTCAAGGAAAGTACAGTTACAACCAATTAAAGATCGTAATATCGTAATAATATAGATCGTAATATAAATCGTATAAAATCGTACTTTCTCGTGCTATCTCATGTTGGCCACGTTCACCTGATATCTAAATCGTTATCTCTCTACGAATGTCTATACTCTTCTCGGTCTACCATTTAAACAGTTTTTCTTTATAACAAGCTTTTTTTACACTTAGTTGTTTCAACCTTAAGTCGAGACAAAGATAAAGACCATTCAGTGTATAATTCGTTTATTCGTATTTCCACAAATTATTCTTTTATGATTAATTTTACATAATTATTGAGAGCGTCAGACTTAAAATCAATTTTTATTTATACAATATTAAAAACTATATGGTACAAACAATTTACAATATTGTCATGTGATATGTGGAACGTTATACACGGGTCTGTCACATCAGTTGATTGGGATGAGGTCTAGCCCTCCTCAGATATGAGGAGAGACCCGTGCTCAGTAGTGGGCCATTAGTGGGTTGAAGCAAAGTCCCTATATAGTTACGTAGATAAAAAACATAGCATGTATGTCGGTCTTGAATTTATTTGCCTATGAAAAGTACCATTTTTTATTTCCGATAGGGTTTAAAAATCTCTAATAAAGACGTATATATATATATATATATATATATATGTATATAGTTATATTTCTGTAGGACTGAAATATTGACGCAAGTGTAAATTAATATTATAATTATTTATAATTAATTGTAAAAAAGTAGATTTGTAATAATGCTCCTGAAGTAGGTACAGTATTGTACAATTTATGTAAACTCCTAACGATGTAACAGACCCCTACAGCTAAATTGAGCACCTAATTATAGCACCAATTATAATTACGAATAATTGTGATTATTTCGTTACATATTCGGTCAATTTCGACTTAACTCTTAAAGACTAATGACCGAATATTACATAGAAAATTATCTATGGCGTGCACCTAATCCCAGTGCTGTTGTAAAATCGATTTTGGTGCTTCGAATATAAAAATCGATTTCACGTTACAAGAAACTTGTATTCGTTTCCTGTGCTCAAGTGTGCGATTAAATGAAAAAAAAAAACAAAAAGGACTATAGTTTCAGAATGACATTTAAGTTGATTAGCGCGCGCAACCATTCCGAGATACAAAATATTTGGATTACCTAGTACTAAGTATCTAATACTTCCTAATATTATTGGACTATGAAAACGCATTCTATAACAGTATAGAATAACCGTTACAAATTATTCATCATGCTTATAGCAACAAGTTTTCCATTTTTCAATTAATCGCTCGCTTGATTATGTACATAATTTACTTATTACGAGTACAGTGCTTTAAATGTTAAATTATCTAAAGTGCGTCATATACGATAAGTGGTACACGTCGTGCAAAAAATAATTACATGCGTAGAAAATAACAAAATATAATATTGGTAGTATTTTGTGCGTAGGTAATAGGTATATAAATGGTAGCTGTTATGACGAAAAATTATGAGCACTTTTTTATTTAAATCTAAGAATACCTGCTACATTTTATACCGCTATTTTTTTATTTGATAAAAAATAAAAACAATGAGTAAAAACAAAAGATTCAGGAGTGAGCCAAGTTGTAACAAATAATATTTGAGTACTCCTCATTTCAGTTTTATTCATTTATCGACATCATACACACTTGAGAATAGTTTTGTCTACTAACTCGTATCTCTTAACAACAAATAGTTTAGTTTAGTTCTCTGTGCAGTCTGTGCTCTTGTTAAGATTCAATATTCTGAAATTTAGTTCTCAAAGTTCTCAAGTTTAGACACAAATAGAGGATTTTAAAGTAGAAGGAAGTGCATAAATATGGGCAGACTTACTGGCCATATTCTTTAACTAACCAATATACAATCCCAAATCATACAAATCTTATAATATGACTTTCATAAAATACATTGAAACTGAAGGTACCAAGAATAAATACAGATTGGCGGGTAGACTGATGTAAAGCACAATTTCATAATTACTATTACAACAAATTTGTGACCCTATAGATAAAGCGAACACTGTATATTACAACTACCTATTTTAGAGTATCATAAATGGCCTCGTTGGGATATGTACCATTCAAGTGGATACTGTTGCTAAAACTTAAAGAATTATCTTTACTTAGATGGACCTCCGTCCGATCTATACTTTGACTCTGATTCTCCAATGGGTAATCATCCATATTACTAGTTATTTCTAGTCTAATGGCATGAATTTTTGGATCAGATTTCACCTTTTCTCTTTCCCATGAATCTATAGCTATGGACACGTCATTCTTGCTTCCCGTCTCATCGAATTCACTCGACGCAATGCTTAAAGTGTCTAAATCGAAGTCGGTAGTTTTCTCAATTACGACCACTTCGATATGCCTGAATGGATTCTCTTGGTTCTCTATCATTTGCCTCGCCCTTTCATCGTTTCGGATAATAACTTCTTTTTTAACATTACAAATAACAGGATCGGTTGCTAAAACATCAACGTTACAATCATAAGTTTCTTCATCACTCGTTTTATTGCCGTTTGGAGTACAAATTTCAGCGTAAATGTTATCGTTAATTGAATCGTTATCAACTACTTCCTCTTCGACGTGAACAGCATCAGCAACCTGGCCATATGGCAAATCTTCAATGACCGGTAATTTACGTTTTTGAATTGATGATATCGACCTTCTGATTTTAACTTGTCTTTGAGGTTCTTCCTCGGATATATCTAGCGCAGTTATATCTTCTTCAATTTCTGACTTAGGGGTAGGTGCTCTAGGCTTGTCTATTTTTTTCCTAAAATTAACAACTTTGTCTGCTTCAGACGAACGTTCCGTTTTTGTAGGCATGCTGTTACTATTACTACCTTCTTTCTTTTCAGTTGACTTTTTAGGATGAAGCAAATTGGAAGTTGATTTGCTCAGAACTCTTTTAGTTTTAACGTGAAATTCGGAACATAACTTCTCAGTGATGTAAGAGTGTTGTTTATAATTGATTTCAAAGTCGTTGTCATTGTATAAAGATCCAGCTCCAAACATATTAATGTCTTCGCAACTTTGAATCTGATTGTATGATTCAGATTTGACAATAGCTTTTTCAGGTATCAAATCAGGTTGTATTCTCTGTCGCCTTTCCAAATTAGTGGAAGACTTTGTAGCTGATGACTTTTTAAGCATATTTTCATCCAATGATTTTAACTTACGCCCAGAACTGGAATCGCTCTCCATGGAGCCAAAGTAATTTATTTGATCAACACTAAGATTTTTCCGGCCATGTTTCATGTTAATGCCACTATCTTCTTCAGTATATGGGCTATCAGGCATTCCTGTTTGAACTGAGACTGATTTAGTTAGGACAGGTTTCTTATGATTGGAACTACATTGACTGGTTCCCATGTCAGACGAGGACGTGGTAAGACTCTTATAAGAATGACTCTTTTCGGCGGTTCCATCACTTTTCCTCGAAGCCCCAAAACGATCTTCTATTAACTTAGCCATGTCTTGGTATCTTTCAATAGAGCTATGTTTTTCTCCAAGGGGATCGAACGGATCTTTAATGTCTCTGTACTTTTCAGTACTTTCAATCGCCGTTATCTTTTCATCAGTTAATTTTTCCGTACTTTTGAGCAGTTTCAAGTTTTTAAACCATTTACTCTTCTTTGGCCCAGAATCTTCTCTGAATACCTGCATTTTGTCGCTGGAAAACTGCTCCTGTTCAACTTTTACGTCACTCTTATCATCTTTTCCTTCATCATCGCTATACACGTCATAATTCATGTGTTCAAGTTCGTTCTTACTTAAAAATATTATAGATCCCTCGGTCTCATCTGGTATATCTTTTAGTACCTTCTCGCTTTTGCCAAACAATCTGGATGTATCAATCTTCAGGCCTTGTAGAGTAAATTTTCTTTCCTTTTCAAATTTGACCGGTTCATGGTCTTCTTTCATGAGATCCTCGGCCGTCTTCGCTTTAGTGACGACGGTTGAGTTGGCGTATGAGATCTGCCTGATCCAGTTGTCAACGTTTAGTTGACAGAAGGTTAGAGCTTTCTGGAGGCGCGCGGAGAGGAACATTCTCTTTTCACTTTCAAAACCGAGCTGCGTACGTCGGACCCTGATGCTGCTGTTAAGAGGGAGAATTTGAAGTGTTTCCTTGGGATGGTAACGGGGATCTCCCTGCTTGCTTGGGCTGGACGGTAAGGAGCTGTACTCTGGTAGATTGCACATCACCAATACCGGCTCGGTGACAGCCGCTCGAAGAAGAAGGTCATCTGAAATTTACCAAAAAAACCCGTGTAAATTTGTTTCTGTATGATTGCAGTCCATAATCACATTTTTATAGCATGTATTAAGTATAGTCAGCTTATGTGAATAGGTACATTACCTCCAACATCATGCGCCATCTCAATGGGTACGGTGCCAGCCAACAGTCTGACGCGTGTAGGCAATCGCCACAGGCTGAGGAGGTGGGGCAGACGGTGCGCCCTGGTGCTGACCTCAGGAGGCACCGGGCTTGCGGAGGCCTCAGAGTCCCACTCCGCTGGTGACAGCTCCTCGGGACAAACTTCGTACATCTCACCCTTGGTGTTGATGGGTACAAAGAGTTCCTGGAATTAGAAGACCAGATAGGTTTAGTTTCAGCCGAAAGTAAAGTCATTTAGTAACACCTCATCATCGCAACCACGCTGGCCAAGTGCGGGTCGGTGGTACTAACACCTAACATAACCTAAAAATACAGTACCTACTACTTATTTAAGAATTTCTTTGAATTTTTGTACAAAATGATTGACGACCATAAGGTAGGTAAGTTTACGTTAAATTCTCGCGCCAACAACTCAATGTCACGATATTTTTTGCCATCAGCAATTAAAAAAGCAACCGGCATCTTAACAAAGCTAAGATAACCAACAGTAAGAAAAAAAAACAAACGATTTGTGTAACATTGCAACTCAACAAACTGGTAACCGGATAAGTAAAGCTAACTCAAAATGAGCAGTCATTAAAATAATGAGACTTATATACCGACAGGCTGTCTGGGCAATCTAGTTTGACAGGGTTTTATCCATTCATCTTAAGAAGTAACAAGTACTTTGGTACAAGCAGGTTTCTGTCTCAAAACATACAGAGAAATGTCCTGACAGACTGATTTATTGACGCAAAAACGCTGCTAAATTTAACGCGTTTTATGTTTTTGTTATGATGAAAAGGCGTAAAGATACTAAGTAAGTTTATCGAGATAACTAGTTTTCCAACTTTAAGAATACTAGAATCTCGCCTTGGCTTCGCTAAGAAGCTTAATCCTGACGAAATCAATGATTACTCAATTTTTATCAGCGATTTCGATTGCTCATTGAGTTATATAAGGGTTATAAAATTAAATTAAATAGGTATTACACCTTTAATAAGATAATGTCCATACTCATTAATACGCTTTTTATTTTCTTTTCACCATGAAGAAATACATTTCCCGCCCTCAGTTTAATGTCCAGTTATTATAGCACAAAAATTTACATACCACGTATTTATCTATGGTATATATTTAATATGGTGTACCTAACTTTAAGAGTTGTAACAAGTGTTATGGCAACGGGCGGCAATTATTTTTGAAACTGGTCAAACGTTGGTAATACATATACATATGGGTATCGACGGGTTAGCAGAATTTCGATACAGAGTCAATGACATTATAAGTAAAAAGAGGTAGACATGTTACTTATATGAAAAATGAACCTGACAAACGCAACCGAAATATTGCACTGACGTCTATTGACGTTAACCATAAGTGTCATAGATAAATGTAACAGACGAGACATTTATTCTTCGAATGATTTATGCCTAAAACTGCTATGACTCTTGGAAGTACATAATATTAACATCTAACCGTCGTCTAAGTATTAGAATCAGCATTTTGAACAGGGGGTTTTATTAAAAAGATATTATAAGTAAGAAAATATTATATAAAAAAATTAAAACAAAATATTATGGTATAAGTGAAATATGTTTTTGATGCAGCACGTGATTTAGATGTAAAATCATGGTTATCATGAATTAAATTAATGAATTAAATTAAGTCGTCATCTATGTCAAACCTTTTCTTGACGTATATTTGCCTTTATTTTTAAAGTGGTTACTACAAATCCTACTATAATTTGAAGGCATTAAATAATATTCACATCTTTGTCTCCGCACAACAGTTATCCAATTTTGTTGATTAACCTTGTTGGTAGGAAATCTACGGAACATTAAAAACATAACGGTTTACTTAACGTAGAAACAAAAGAATTCAGCCTAAATTCATAAAAAAATCTCATCGTTACACTAACAATTTCTTGTTTACCTATTGTACCTACTGTCTGCATTGTTGCCTCTAATCTATGATCTTAGCGTATGTGCTATCTTTGTTACACCTGCGAGTGAAGCAATGTTCTATCTCTTTTATCGTTTGGAAACAAGCTGTGATTCATTAAAATTACAAATTATAAATTAATCTATTTAAAATTTCAACATTTTTATACATTTACCTATGATATGATTTACCGTCCTCCTTCTTTACCTTTCTATCATAATTGTTGCATTTTCGAAATGCACAAGAAGGCATTTTACCTTTTTTTAGTATGTAGTCGACACGTGCGCTCACAATGACAGCCGACAGCTCGACTGATTGCAAACGGCCCGACCCGGGCCGTTTCCACTGCACGCGTTAGGAGCGTTGGTGGCGTATCTAGTGTAATATATCATTGTACAGAGTAGTTTCGTCACTGTATAACCATACTAGGAGTATTTATGTAGATTGGTTTAGATAAAATATAAAAAACTGTGTTTCGTCATCGCTACATTAGAAACTTTTCACACTGCGTAAGTAATTAACATTTGTCGTATTCTTAATATTCATTAATGTTTGAATTGAGTAACCAACCAGCGTTGCCAGAGCTAAAGCGGGATTTTGAAGCTTTATTATGAATAAGAAAAATGGGATTTTTTAGTGAAAAGCAAAACATAATACTTAAATAAAAAGTTTTTTATTCTTCTATTTTATTCTTTTGTTCGAGTTTCAAATTAAGAATACAATATTGATTGCTAGCTAGTGGTTTTAATGATAAAACGTTACTACCTATTATCTATGTATACCTACTGATAAAAATAATAGTTATTTTATACACTTATCTTTAGCTGAGTAAACTTTTAAAAGTGGGTCTGAGTTCGTCCCGCGCGGGATTTAGAAGTTTGGGCTAAAAGTCGGAACGTCTATCTGGCAACGCTGTATTTAAAAGGTAATAGGTACTTTAATTGTTAGTCTAGCGATAAGTAGAACTATAGAGCCGCGGCGCTTAGACAGCCTAACACTAAAGATAAAGTCCTGTTTTACTGCGTCGCCATTCGTTTTAATGCATTCAACAACACGCAATTCATTATTGCTTATGCGCCCGCGCATTCCAATATGGCCGCTATTGTCCTCCGTAATGGCCGCGCGGTCATATTTTAGCGCGCTCAGCTGTCAACTTGAAGCTATTACTTGTTTGACTCTGTATCATTTTCACGGTTGAAATTCAAACGTAAAATAGTGGTAGGGGAGCCCAAGAGGGGATTTCGGGATTTACAGAAGCGCGGCAGATTAATATACAGGGCGATACCCTGTACCCGGTTAAGTAACTCCACCAAAAATGAGCCTCATATATAAGGCCGCCCGTGAAGGATACAGGATCAGATTAGTAAAAAAAAATTGATCATCAGACATTCTCGAGCGCGTCAGATTAAGGTAGGGTGAGTTAATTACCTCCTAAAAAGTGTATATTCCACTAATCTGACAATTTGAGAGTGACGTAAAGAAAGGGGAGGGCAGCAAAGTTGTAAAAAAAAACGTCATCTTGACATTCTCGAGCGTAGTTAATTTTTTTTTTATTTTGAAGGAAATAATTCAAGAATAACGAAAAATATATAATCTGACGATTTCCGCAAGCCGAAATAACAAAAAAATCGTCGATAAAGTTAAATGCGTGCAGCTGCATGATGCCTATATTTCCTTCTCCGCGTTTCTATTCCTCTCTCACTCTTTCTCTATCTATTACTCTCTCACTCCGTCCCCACTCCAGTTTCTGCTGTCATGACGCCATCACCATATTCCAGCAAAAATTTTTTTGAAAGTGGTTTTTTTGGAATAACTTTTAAACGGCTTTATCGATCAACTTCAAAAACTAATCCGCCCTTGAGCTTGAAAAACCACGTCGATCGCCACCAAGTTGGTCAAAATCGGTTGATTCATTCGAGAGATATCGTGAACGAAAGAAACCCGAAAAAGTGTTTTTTCGGGATTACTCCGAAATTTTTGGTTCGATTAATTAAAACTTTTAAATTACTTATGAGGATGATAAAACTGCGTCGAATGCCGCCAACCGCGTGAAAATTGGTTGATCCATTCAAAAGTTACTGCAGTTTGAAAATTCCAAAAATAGTGTTTTATGAAACTTCTATCAGACTTTTGAGCTGGGAGAGCTCAAATGCATAGAAATATTATTTCTTTGAACTCCGCGAGCTCAAAATAAATGTCATAAGTACAATTTTAAGCGCCCAGGAATGGAATTAGCGGGAAATTGCAGGGATGGTCTTTAGGGTGAACCGTTTTTTTTGTCAGATTAGGCGAATCCCTCTAGATAATCGTCAGATTATGAGACAGTACGTTTAGAACATAAAGATGAACCATATATATCTTAATCTGACGCGCTTGAGTATGTCAAAATGGCGAATTTTTTTTGCATATTATGAGAATGGCCACGAGTTTGCGTCCCATCGAAATCGTCAGATTAGTGAATGAGAGCTTATTTTTGGTGCACTTAACACTCCCTTAGAAAATCTGACGCGCTCGATTTAATTTTTTTTTTTTCATTTTCAACGCTTACATACAACCACCCCCACCATGCAAACGGTCAGATTAACATACGTACATTATTAAAAATACGTAGGGCATTGATGCTATCAATATCTGACGCGCTCGAGGATGTCCATGCATCAGTTTTTTTTTACATATTTAAAAATCTATAGCCGCTTCCCCCACCGATGAAAAGGTATATATCATATAACATTTTTTTCTTCTTATCATCTAAGCTTTGCAACCCAATAGGTCTCTGTGACGCTCGAGTAAATCCCCATTTAGCACCACGGGCTCCCCTACCATAGAGTTAACTGAGTAAATGTCCCTGATAAAATGATGGTTTATGACCCTTAGTTAGGAAATATAATAGATACTTAATATTTTAAAACATTTTTTTCGTTAGTACCTATGTGAGTTCTAATGCGTTTATTATTTTTTGAAGAAAAATAATATGAATAAAAAATTTAACTTGGTACGTGCAATTAATTAAATGAATAATACTTATAAGTATATATAATCCGCAAATATTATACTTCTAAGTAACCTATATGTACCTATATTTGGTAATTTTATATATTTTTTTCAATGACAATTTTCAAGAACACACGAAATATTTATACTGACACGTAATATCATATGTCAATGACTGACACACATAAATTTAATATCGTTTTATCTTATGTTTATTTGCAATAATTAGTCTTAAGCCGTGAATCAACCGAAATCACTGTCAAAAGCACTAAAACTTTTAACTTAGCACCGGGGTCGCAAATAAGACTTTCAAAACCAACGATAGCTTACCATAGACATTTGCATATCTATTTGTTCCGGCAACCGATGTAACTATTCTATTATCTCTGGCCCTCGGGGCATACGATTCAATTATATTATCTGTGCGTACTGAGGCCCTTGGCCTTTATTCAAATTCATAGTTACTAACCCCTCCGTATGTTTGAACAAGTCAAAAAGCCGGAAGACATTTAACTATGACCACGTTTTGTTTAAGGGGTTCGTATCTTTAAAAATACGTACAAACAAAACGGTTTTGTATAATTTTCTCCTCTGTGTGTCAATAAAAAAGCTTTAGTAATCGTCTTATAACCCTTTAGTACTTAATCGTCTTATAACATGACCTACATGCAGGTTAGGTTAGTCAAAGGCAAAGGTCGCATTCAGCTAAAGACTTCCATAAGTCTATACAAGGCTATGAGCTCTTCGATATATAACGCGCGATTCGCGATACTACGACTACCAATCCATAAGACGCCTTTCCTTAAACATACCTATCTTTGAAGTTACATACAAAAGATTAAAATGATTTGGTGTCCTGGGACACCAGGTAGGAACGAAGATCCTTCGGCTACTGTCGCGCCTGCGCACGTCTCATTTAACGCTTTTATTCCACGCATTTTTTCT
The DNA here is from genome assembly GCA_905404295.2 of Ochlodes sylvanus. Lineage (NCBI taxonomy): Eukaryota > Metazoa > Arthropoda > Insecta > Lepidoptera > Hesperiidae > Ochlodes > Ochlodes sylvanus. Next base: position 5,995,603 of record FR990149.1, read on the forward strand.
TACGGTTTTACTATCACATATTTTTCAGTTCGGTCGCCGCAGCAAAACCTATCCCCTCCAAGCCTGCCGTAAGGAACTTCGTTCCAATAATTAACTTTAAGACATTGTACCTGTTAGTAAAACTGTTGTTCATGAGAAGTAAAATCTTTCAACCCTTAATTCCTAAATCACCAGCCCTCGGAGTCGAGGTAATTGCCAACCCTACCACCATGAAGTAACCAACCAGTTCAAGAAGTGGTTTCCAGTTACCCCACCGCCACCGGTCGCTTCGGTAACCTTTCGATCAGGTTATTAATCTAAGCTGAGTGCAGACAAGTGCTGGTGTTTTGACAGATGACGTTCAATCAGTTACGTTATAAAAAACTGATTGTGCTATTGTTCGGCTGTACTTTTTATCATAGGTTGTATTTTGTTATGACAGATAAATATTGTTGTTCGACTTAAGTATTCACAAATAATACCTGTAAGTAATATTATTATTCATAAAAAATATAAGATATCATCAATCGTTCATACGAAGCGGCTTAGTTATTATTTTACGTAGATCACTTTGGAATTTGGTCGTCGGTAGCGCACTATTTTAATACACGTAATACGCATTATTATACAGGGTGTAATCGTTAATTGTGCACAGGCGATTATTCCGTAACTATTACAGATATCAAAAAGCTTAAAAAAAGGTCATAAAGCTTAAAAAAATCAAAAAGCTTAAAAAGGTACTATTCCACTTTATATAAAGAAAGTAAAACCTTTCTAATATCTCATACTAAATGTATGGGAGAGTTTAATGTAATTTTTTTGGATATTTCTCGTTTTATTTTTAATAAATTATTATTGTCATTTTACTCATTAGGTAAAGTGCTTTCGATATCAGTTTAAAGTTTTTTGATATCTGTAATAGTTACGGAATAATCGCCTGTGCACACTTAACGATTACACCCTGTATTAAGTATATTTATATTTAAACCACAGCAAACGATCTGTTCTGTACTTCAATAAATGTTTATAATGATGTTAGGTTACATTTTTGGGCACTGAAATTGAAGAGTCTATATGGAAAAATAGAAAATCTGTCTAACCTAACCTAACAATTACCGAGTGTGCGTACTAAAGGGCATGTTTACCGAAGCGAAGCGAGGGCGGGTTTACTATTTGATAACATAATCCTTATAATAGGGTTCGATATTATAGGCCGCCATAGGACACTGGTAACTGTTAACATAGGCTTAAAAAAACCCAAGTCAGACACCAACCTAACCTAACCAACCTCTTATTGAGAAAGGTCTAAGAAACTAGTCATTAAGCCTCAGTTTAAGACCTTTTGTGAGAGCAAATAAAATATTTTATTAATATTATTATTATTAGCATCTTAATGCATGGTACACATTATGGCATATTTTTGTAATGCGGTAAATTTAAAAATAAATAACAAACGACCATCGACACCGACAACCCTAAGCTATCGACCACTCACATCTCTCACCTGGGTAAGTACAATACGGTTTCACCACGACCCGCGACAGTGGCGGCCACCGTCTATATAGGTTACTAAACCACTTGTTGGCAAGTGGCAAGCAATGGTCGATGAGTGATGAGGTTAGCTTTATGTGATAAGAATAAAACAGGATATTATAGGAGATACATTAGGCTTCTCGCCCACGTCAGACTTTTTGTAACACAGATAATAATCGGGCCGATTTTTCCTCCGATGCTAACTTACCTTATTTCTGACCGACTTTTTGTAGGACGTGTGCGTTGCACTATTAGGTACTATCAGTACGTTCTATTTATCGCCTACAAAAAATCGGTCACCTATTATCGGACGTGGGCGAGAAGCCTTATGGATAAAATTTACATTTGACTAATACTCGCTTGTAAGTGTTGATAAATGTAATGTAATTTGTGTGCACTTAAAGCTTCTAGAAGCGCTCATAGCCCGGCGGCTTGTGTCTATCCTAAGTGATCGACTGAGTTAAGCAACAGCGGGCGCGGTCGGTAGTTAAATGCGTGACCGCGAGCGGTAAAAAAACTTGAGCATTTCCGTCCTCCCGAGGGCACGTAAAGCTGCCGGTCAGGGGATTTACCTACAGTGCAGGGGTGCGGCGGGCACCCGGCCGAGTGTCAGTGGGCGCCGTGAGCCGCTCTCGACACCTAGACCTAATCCATTTCGACCGCGCGTTTTGATACAAAGTGCGCCAGGGCATTGATTGCACCTACTGCCGGACGCTACATGAGAGCTATGGTCCGCCTACAAACTGCTCTGTAGTTTTGTCGGGTTATCGTGTTACTTAGGTATGCTGGTATATTTGTAATGATGAAAAAGCTGCTTCTGCAGACGTTCCCGGTTGTTACCGTTAGGTAGCAGTCGTTAAACCATGTCGGAGACCTTCGAGAGACATTTTCGAGAAAATTTCCCATACTTGGTTCACAGGATTCGAACTCAGATCCTTTATTCCACCTGACTTCCCGACAAGCCACTAAGCCTATTCAGTGATGTGGAATTTTGATGGATGAAAATGCTACGTCGTAATTGTGTCATGATAAAGTATAAAAGGTAGTAATAATACCAATTCAAATAATACCAATCTCAATTTATGATACCAATGTACCTAACATTGGTGTCACAAATTGAGAATTCAAGTTATTGGAACGAAGTTCCTTACGGCAGGCTTGGAGGGGATAGGGATTTTGCTGCGCGACCGAACTGAAAAATATGTGATAGTAAAACCGTAAGCGTGGAAAAAATAGTGCGTGGAATAAAAGCGTTAAATGAGACGTGCGCAGGCGCGACAGTAGCCGAAGGAACTTCGTTCCTACCTGGTGTCCCACGATACAATTTAATTTTTAATAAACTACAAACGTCAAAAGAGGATACAAAAATTATTTAATTAGATATCGGTAATAGAAAATCACCGAATTTAATTTATTTAATTATGATATCCAAACGGAAATGAATTTTTTAAGGATAATATTTTTCTCATAACAATTTATAAAACCACTACCAGGAAAGCATAACTGCATTGCAATTGCATTTAATTAGAACTAAACTTTCTTTGATAGTCTGATTTTGACGCAGTGCGATCCCCCTTGTCCAGATATCTCCACTGTTCTCCATACATCTCAGTTTCCTTATTAAATTTTCTTTGACTGGCATGTGTTGCAGCATCCGATAGCCAAGTTATTATCGCATTTTTGCCATATTGTAATAAATCTAATACCCCAGTGTAAGATACTACTGTACAATCGGTTTTTATTACCAAAATGTGCGGTGTACAAGTGATCCCATACATAAACTTCAAAACGTGTACCAGGGGGTCATGAAACTTAAGGGTGAACCAATTGGCTTGATTCCTGTAACTCTCTATCATGTCTTCTTCACTGTCATCCATCGGCACATATATCACTTCTATCGGCAAGTTGATAAACTTTACATTCTCATACATTTCGTAGAATTTCTCAATAATTCCGTCTTTGTCTACGTCCTTAGCTGTAAAGAGAAGCACGATAGTCCTGGCATTTTCCTTGATCCAGTCAGTGGGTACTTGTTCGTCCCTTTTGTTGAAGATCACGGCTTCGTCCAACCATTTGTAAGGTTTGAATTGTATAGGCCTTAATTCCATTATGTATTGAAAAATTGCAAAAGGGCTTGATTGTCCGTGACGTGTTTGACGTCTCGCTGTTGTTAGGAATCGGTCACTGATCTCTGTTGTACGTACCTATAGCACACGTATGTGTACCTATTACAGGTCAGTGATGTGTAGAGATTTGTTGCATAAAATTGTAAGATACAGAAATAGGTATTATCATTTAGATTAGCATACTTAGCTATTTTAATTACGTACTTTGCAAAAGCATTCTACTCCAGCATTTTTAGTCTTTGATCTTGGTTGAGCTTATAGTTTAGGTAGGTGTGTTAGATGAGAGATGGTTGCGTTATTTGATTTTATAAACTTATAATCTAACCTTGTAACATATCTCAACCGAGCTAGTAACTTATCTCAACGAGCCATAAAGTAAGGTATTATTCAACGAGCTATATATAATAATAATAAGGTATTATTTTTCGCTGACATATCATTTTATATGTCTTAACATTGCATATTGCAGTATAACATTTTATATGATATACCTACCTACCTATCCAGTAAATAATACCTAGGTATTACCGGTAAAGTATCTCCATAAAGTTTATGCTTGCTTGAATAAATATCTCAACGGCATTGAATAGACTTCAATTGAACCCTTGTTTCAGTACACATTTATATCCCCGTCTTATTAAATGCATCCAACGCTGACCTTGTCAGAGTACCGTATTTTACTGTTCATCGGACTGGCTGCTATCTCAAATATGAAGGCATAATGGCGTCTCATATCAAAACAGGTCATAGCCGGCCACGAAGGGACACACTAGAGAAATAGTTATACGAAACATGCCTCTAAGAACGCAATAAACAATGCCATCCGATTAGTTAGTTAAAACTTACTTTGATACGTCAAATTTATCCTAAAAGCTAAAGCATTAATGTTGAAAGTTGTCTGACGATGCCCTCGGAACATTGATATGCTGTGACAGTTTTTATAGTCACGTTTTGACCACAGTCCGCCGACTGGCATAGTTCGATCATTCAATATTTCACAGGCATCGCACGAACAAGAACAGAAACTTTATATTGCCGTCGGTACCGTGTTACGCATTCAATAACCGACTTTAACCCAGCGTGACAAGTGCAATATTTAATTTTCCCGCACGCAAACAAACTTGTCGGTTAGGGCCGCGCCAAAATTTTCCTGCAGTTTCACGTGGTTATTTTCAATAGATTTTAGACTTTATTATTTTGACGATAGGGTTGTTAACTAACGTAGACAAGTTTCACGCCGTAGTAATGGCCAATGCCATTGTTTCGGTCAACTTTGAACCATATAAGGATCGTAGAGATCGTCATGTCACTTTTTATTGCTACGCCCGTTATAAATGGGTACGATTTTCCCGTGGTGTTGTTACGACTGTATTACATGAGCATAAGGGTCATTATAGTGTGACAAGGTGATCGACCGGTCTTTTAGAATTCTCGGCAAATTATTTTCTGTACAACGAACACGGAAAGTTGGTTGTACCAAATATGTTTTGAAGCAGTTGTTTACAGTTATGTCATGGAATTATGACGGGCGCGGTAAAATATTCAGGAGTTACGGGAGGTCGTCTCGCGCTGAAATCACGACGACAATCTAACCCGGGTTAAGATGGGGATTTAGAAATTTATCGTTCTCAAGTAAGTTCATAATTTTTTTTATGGAATTAAGGTAGCAAACGAGCATGCAGCACCACCTTCCGCTGCCGCCCATGACAACTGTGACCGACTTAGAACAAGACTCAAATGGGGACTGGGATAGTTAGTCCGGTTAGGAGACGGTGTTACAACATTAGTTGGTTAGTTTGTTAGTAAGTATGAGGACTGGGACGGGGGCTGTTAGTGATAGTCCTGTTAGTTGTTAGTAATAGATAGATTTTAGTAAGCGAGAACTTGGTCACACAAATATAACAACTTCATTAATTATCTTAATAGTAGTTCATAACAATTTAATTTTTTTAAATTTATTTATAACTCTTTATTGTTCACCGAGAACAGGACACAACAACATACAAATAGACGTTTATGAAAACAAATGGCGTCTTTCTTTAGACGTATTGCTAAATAGACGTGTTGGTACTTGGGCGTTTTGTTACTTAGACGTTTTTATCGTAAGTCAAATCAGTAGTATTGGCAATTATTGGACATTCAAAAATTGTAATAAAAAAATGCTGATTACTGGCAACCCTGACCAGTGACGCCGCACGGAAATCGAAGTATAACAGGATTGATCTGTACATTCCTCAAAACTATAATTCGGTGATATCTGATGAGCGATAGGATCTCTAACTATCGCGGCGAGGCGATTCGATCGCTCATGACTACTGTGACCATCTTGTCATCGCAATCAAGACGTTCTCACTTGTTTTCCGGTCTCCGAATCAGAGGCACTTGGGTAATTGACATACTCAGCAAATGCGAATTAAAACACAACATACCTACGTTTTAGAACATTTTGGAAAAGTACTCATGCATGGTATAGGTATTTTATTCTGACTACGTGTAAAATTTTAAAATTAAAGTGGAAATTACAGGGCAGCTAAAATAAAAGTTTTTGTATACCTAATTATACAATTTGCAATTTTCGTCTCTATCTAAAAAAGTTTAATTAAGTTGACAAACCGATTAATGCATAAATTTGTTATGGAGGCATGCATTGAGAACGCCGTCCGTACTTTCAGATTTAAATTAGTCGGTTATCTTCAAACAAAGGTAACAACTAGGAATAAAGCTTATTTTTGTGCACCCTTCCTTTTCTACCGTCTTGTATCTATGCAGCTTAGAAACACACATAAAGAATATCGTTGAAGACCTGATGACGACACTGTTTGTGTGCGTTCCTCCACGCCTGCATAGCGCGCAAATATAATCAAGCCTTGACACGAATAAACGTGACACTAAACTATTTTTTATATCTCTTGGTACTATATAGTCGTATACGCGTGTATATTTTCTCTACCCAAAACTTAAGCAGTCCTGACATGTCCTGACATGATCAGACACATGGCGACCCTGTTCCCAGCGAAGTTGCAAATCATCTCGCCTCTCATCAACGTATCTCCGCCATTAATCAGTAAGACAAGAAGTCTTTGTTATGCAACTAGATAAACCTGATCTGATCTATACTTCCAACCTATTTGGGATAAGAGATTAATCGTTTGCTAGATATACTGTGGACAGTTGAAATTATTTTCCTGTATTTCCTATAGTGTTATAGTCAAGAACTGATTTTTGTATTTTATTTTAATAGCTTGAAGCGGTCATAGCCCGGCGGCTTGCGTCGATCTTAAGTGATCGACAAAGTTAAGCAACAGCGGGCGCGCTCGGTAGTTGGATGGGTGACCGCTAGTGGCTAAATTTCTTGGGCGCTTCCGTGCTTCGGAGGGCACGTAAAGCCGTCTACTAAAAACCGTACTAAAAATATATTATGAAATTAAAATATTAAAGCGGATTCCCATCCAAGATATAGGTTTTATTGCGTTATTCGGCTTATAAATATTACTTAGAAATGTTAAAAAATATGAATTACTATAATCATAACAAAAATAATAAAAGTAAAAAAAAACTCGATTAGAGTTTAATCGACTTTTTTCCTCAATTTTTATTAGTTTGCAGCAAAAGAACGATTTGTGTTACAATTTAACGTATCCCACGGAAAGTTTGATGGCACCCATTAAGAATGAGAGATCAATTTTATGACTATTTTATTAACTTAATCCTCTGTTACCGGTAACAGGTATAAACTCTTAAAGTGGTCAGTCTTGTTACTTGTTTTGTATAATACTAGTTTTTGCTCGCGGCTTCGCCCGGGCGGGAGTCATAAACGACTATCTGCATATTAACTTTCCTCTAAATCGGTTCACTGGATAAAGTAGGAAAAACTTACAGACAGACAGCGTTACTTTCGCATTTATAATATTGGTATTGACTAGTAACTGCCCTCGCTCCACTTAGGTAAACCTAGTTCAGGAGAATAGCACTGTAACTGTAACAGACAGACAGCGGAGATATCTTAAAGGGTTCCGATTGTAACCCCTTGGGTACGGAACTCTAAATATATTAACGGCGGTAATTATTAACGCAACATATCCCTTAACAATGTTTTTAGTATCTTTGACTGTGCGTTTGTTCCCGATAATCAGAAGACACTCATCATTCAAATGTTTCCCTCGCTGGGAATCGAACCGTCCGACATGTTAACCATTGCGCCATACGGGTAGTTACTCCAAGATTTTATTATTATCAGTTGTATCATTTATCTGCCTATTCATTCGTTTGAATCATTATGGTTGAATAAGGATTACAGGATAATTATCACTAGATATCCTTAAGATTCCGATTTCACATTGCTGTACGATTGATGGTTTCTTTGACCTTACCGCTTACAATACTGAACAGGTCTCATAACTCGAAACCTTTTCAAAATGAACTCTATTTGCAGGGAATACAACACGTTATACATTAACGTACTCTCGGGATAGATTTAGCGCTAGTTAATTAAAAAACTATTAAAATTGTGCAAACTATTCGCGAACCGATTGCAATTTGTTTCGATTTTTATTTAGTTTTAAATTTAATGGCCGGCTGGTTTTCTTTTTGAATTACGCTTCTGTAATTATACGATTGCGATATTTTTTAAAGGTTTAGATACCTACTTAACTACGTTTTTGTTTCAAATAATGTTTATCTATATCTTTCGATACATAATAATTAAACTCTGGTCGATGTCTGCACAGCGAAAATATTCCATAAAACTATAATTAGGAGTGTTATAACGGAATTGATTTTTAGAATGATTGTGTGTCTGTGAGTGTAGGTATTCCTGTTAGTTTCAACGTCAAAGTCAAATAATTGATTTCGACTTAACAATTGACAGCTCACCTAACGAAACGGAATCAGAAAGATTTGGATGCGGATTTCATTAAATTATTGTTTAAGTAGGATCATTTATAAAATATGCTATTTTAGTCCATTCACAAAGAATATTTTTTCTCAAATTTCTGTCATGCGTAGATGTCAATCAGTTACAGTTATTAAATTATGTAATTATTATTATTTTTATAATACCTAGTTCTATAAACTGTAACGGATACTCACGATCTTCACGACATTGACAGCTGACACTTGACAAAAACCAATGACGTAAGCCTGTCAACTTTAGGTCTTGTCCGTTTCACGTTCCTTGGCACCATCAAACCACCAATGAAATATCAGTATGAATAATAAAAATCGTGAGTACCCGTTCCAGTAAAAATGTTTAGTGTCAGCGATGATAAAAGTTTAAAATCATACGTAGTTACAATTTTTTGTAAGCTTTAGTAAATAAAACTTTAAAATGCGAATATTCGCAAATATCTGGTATGTACCTACCCAACTTACTATAGGTATGTATTTATTTATTTTGTCATCTTACCTGACGATCCTTTCCAAATAACATAAGCATCATTTGTCCAAATTATGATTGTTTGATATACACAATGGAAGTGTTGACATGATTGCTTGGTGAGTTGATCGTGTAATGTCCCCTAATGTTTGGTTACAGTTATGTGAATTACATGCGAAAATTGTGCCAAAGAAAGTGGCAAAACATAATATGTGGGACGTAGAACATACCTGTAGATGTACATGTATGTAGGTACATAACTGCAATTTGTACATAGCTACAATAATTTTGCGGGAAATATTTAATTTCAAATCTATTATCATTTTCCTTGTCTTCTGTCAGTATGGCTAAGCGCGATAATCTCAAGAACGTATCACGCATAAAAATATATAAAACGCTCAATAAAATGAGTAAGTATAAATTCCCATTGGAAAATCGGATGTAATTTGTATTTAACGCAAGTAAAGTTTGGGGGGACACGTCAGATCTCTGCAATTGTTTTTTTTATGGATTTAAGGCAGCAAACGAGCAACACCACCCTTCCGCTGCCGCCTATGACAACTGTGACCAAGACACAGAACAAGACTCAAATAGCAAACGGTTCAATGGTCACAGTATCATAATAATATCGCCAACGACGCTTCGCTGGTCAAAGGACCCTGTCCGTAGAGTAAGGGAAAGTAGTTCTAATTCAGCTTGCAAGATTTGACCTGAACATAATATATGTATGTACATACAAAACATGTTATTAAGACATTAATATTATTAGGAAAAAGCTAAGCTTTGTGAGGGCTCGCTTAGTTCTTAACGGGTAATAATTTTAAGGGCTATGTGACATTGTCGCTTTCCCGCTAAAACTCCGCCGTTATTTTAAAACCTGATCCTAGTGGTGTCATCTAATATACTACGATGTACATAATTATTTGAGTTTGAGTTAGTTCTGTTGAAGGCACGGAATCTGTGTTCCGTGGTTGAAGGGATGTTAACTCTTTGTTTTTCTAACAGATGGCGTTAGTAGTATAATAACATTATATCCAATGAATACAATATTGTTAATATTTTTTTATTGGTTATAAAATTGTATTTTTTGACAGATAACGCATCTAATTGTGACGTAAAATTTACTTTGTTAAAGCACAAATCTATAGGCGTGATAGTTTTTCAGTAAACCGTACCAAAAATTGTCTGTGATTGTGGGATAGTGATAGGGCTCGCTTCGCTCGCTCTAATTTAAGGAAATGAAACCTTTTACTAAGAAATCATAAATCCTTCATGGAACAGCCATATTTAAATTCCTGTGCGCGTAAGAACGCTACCATTCTTCGATCAAACGAGATAACGACATGGCAGCCAAGCTAGACAGCCAGTCGCGCCCTGTATGGCGAGATGGCGACCCCTGCCGCACCTACCTCATTATGAAGTAACGAACGGACAACTCACATGGCTTTTTTAACAATAACTAGCAGCCCGCTTGCTTCGGTGCAAATGGTCCTTACGTTCACAAACAGCGCATCTGAAAGTTGTTGGTTTTATAAATCAGGCGTTTTATAAATTCATGTTTAATCTACGTGTAAAACTTTAGTTACTAACTTTCCTAAAATTCAATGATATTCAAAGGAATTTGAGAGCATATTTTTTGCTTTATTATAGATTCTTTATAGTTGGTATATTTTTGACATGATAGCGTCTTATAAATCGAAGAACGCTGGAACATTGCTACGAGCGTAATTTCAATGTCAATTCGCATCCACATCATCATTATCATCGCAACCCATAACTGTCCCACTGCTGGGCACGGGTCTCCTACAGGTACATACCATAGTCCACCACGCAGGCCATGTGCGGAATCTATAATATATAATTCTAATACGCACATAATTTTAGAAAATTAGAGGTGCGTGCGGGGTTTGAACCCGGACCCCCTATTCGAAAGTCCAAGGTTCAACCACTCGGCTATCACTGCTCTCAAGTTTATAACTCGCTCAAAATCAATTCATCTTTCTTCTATTTAACGATTACTAGGATCGACGTGTCAACGTGCCCTCTAAAGCACACAGAAGCGATTACGACCGCTTAAAATAGATAATTATTACTGATGTTTCAACTCATCAATGCCTTCGAATATAAGCACTTACAATAAGCTGATATAATAAAATCTAACAAACACTTATTCACACAAACATCTCATTTCAATAAATGTCAAACACTGGAACTGCTTTCCCGGTTATAATGTTCGAATATATCACCTGAATATGGCTCCTAAACGTCAACCGTTCCATCCTAGAAACAGATAAAAAACGAGATAATAGCTTTTATTTCAGAATCGTGACAGCCCTGAACAGGGTTCGTCCTAGCGCGCGGTTCACCGAGGGCGTTGCACTTCGTCGTAATGCGAGAAACAATCTATTTTGCATTCCCCTGAACCTTATTGTCAAGAACCAAAGCTTTTTTTCACCTTTTTTACCCTGTATACGCAATTTTGCAGGACCCCGCTTACACGTAAGCTAAAATAGGTCTTACTCGAACAACGCACGGTAGCTTTTTGTACGTGTTAAGTCCCAAGATCCTTAGGTCCCGCTGCGTTACTACGGGTTGTCGAACAAAAATAGACAAAGAACGCCTTAATGTTCTTTCGAGTGTAAAGAAGACTTATTTCTTTTTAATTTTCGACTTAATAATAATGTATCTCAAGATAGGAATGTAATTTATGCTGAGGCTGAAAGAAGTTTTTTGCATTTTTTGTTTTTTGTTTTGCAACTAATTTGTAGGTGCACTCGTTGATAATCAAAACAGTTTTTTCTTACACGTGATGGTTACCAGCGGACAGGTCGATTACAGTTGTTGCTTCGAAGGTATTACAGCAATTTGTAATGTTATATAAGTACTTTACTTTACAAGACTGCTAAATATATTATTGTTAGGTATAACAAACTTACTACGTCAAGAAATTGTGGGCTATTATTACTAGAAATTATACACTTTTTTAATGTAAAGATATACTTAATAAAAATATACTATCAGAAATAACAACATAAAAAGGCATTTTTTTAAATGATTAGGGAAAACAATAAATTTTGCTAACTATTCGAAAAACCTTTGCATTTATAATACATATTTCGTCCTAAATAGACATTACATATTATTATACAAAATTACTATACAAAAACACGTAAGAATACGTTCACACGAATCTAAAAATACTGGTTCACACTAGTCTGTTCGAAACCGTTTCAAGTGACCTTTTTACCTAATTTTTATTTAGGTATTTACTTCACAACAAAAATAACTCAACATAAATGGCATGCTACATTACTGTTGGTCAAATTACACAATAATTACGTTTGACAGTAGGCATATAACGAAAAAAACATTTAATATACATATATAATGTCTAGATTAGATCTACTTACTATCTAGTCTAGTCACGGCAACGAAGTGTATTCGATAAACAAAACAATAGATAAATATCTCATCGCACAGTAATCGAGAACTCGCGTTAGAAGCCAATGCTTTTCGCCTGCATTGTACCGCGCAACATGCTCTCCTGGTTAGGGTAACCATTCCCAAATCTGTTGTTATCATAAATGTGAAAAATTACTCCACCAAAACAAAAATCTTTATTATTAGGTATGTCATCGTGTGCTTTATTTAGCGGAGTCGAGCCTGAAACGCTGAATAAAATGAAAGAAAATCTTTGTGGTTTTTCGTGTTCAGATAGTCATTGTGTTGGCGATTAGAGAGACAAATAAATTGCCAACAGAGCTTATTAGGTGAATCTGTCTCTTCGAGAGCACGCCGCTGTTTGTTTACCGTCGATAATGCAGGCGAGTAGCTTTTAACAAACGTCAATTGCTACATACATTTACGTCGTCATCGTTAGTTTTTTGTGGCGTATTTTTGTTTTATTTTTCATTTAAACATTATAAAATCAGAAGCTACAAAATCAGATTCGGATAGGGGGAAGTCCGGTTAAATCTGGACAAATGGTAACCCTACTCCTGATGCAGTTGATTAATCGATATTAGCGCGTTGTAGAATGGAGTTCTACGGTTTGAGAAAAGGATTTTTTGGTTTATTTGCTGTTTTTTTGTAGAGAGCGAACTCCACGGTTTTACGTTTAGAGGGAACAGGTTCACTTTAATATTTCCAGCAGGATTAAAATTTAAATTGATTTAGAGGCAGGCCGAGTTAAAATTCTGGGAAGAACTCTGCGTATCTAATTTTCTAATCGATTATTATTACTAAACTTGTTAAAAATTATCTATAACTTTTTTTATTAATTATAAATTAATGCTTGACTACAATCCCACTTAATGGTAAATGGCGATGTGGACTTGGGTGGTAATGTTAACTTAGAAAATTCCTATACAATATATTGATACTAAAATTCGTGATGGATGGAACCTGTACACCTGAAAGTTCTCCATAATGTTATCAAATATAATTGGAGTCTATCAATTTGTACTTGGCCAGAGTGGTGGACTATGGCCTGTACCCCTCACATTATGAAAGCAAGCCCAGAAATGGGACAGTTATGACTTGTGCAAATAACATTGAACAATAATTTCAGTAAATTATTATTCACGTCTCAAGAAATATTATTATTGTTATTTTTAACAGTATAATGGGATATCTACTAGACGTTTCAAATAGATTATTGGTTTTATTAGCAACATAGTCTATAATATCATGAAGATATTGAGACCAACATCCATTCATTAGGAGCGCAACATTGTAGCGTACTGTATTATTATCTATTTACGTTTCATGTGCTCCTAGTACGTACTCGTAGCATATCGATTCCCAATGATGTATTCATTTTGTTTGTTATAATGTTTGTTTGTCATTAGGCAAAGAATGGCCGACTACTAGTCGACCAAGTTAATTAGACCGACGGGTGGAATGCGGCCCCCACCCTCTAATGATTTTGTATCGCTCGCAGCATAGGTTCGGTTTTTTTCGTTAAGAACATTTTCGGTCTCTATATATCACCAATAACAATAGCAGTTGTCAAATTACCATATAACCACACTAGCCGAGTTCACAAGTTCCGAAATTAAACAATCAGAGCAAGACCGCTCCCTAGGCATGATTTACCCTACAGGGAGAACTTCCTTTGCTAAAAATCTGGAGTGTAATAATTCTTGAGTAAGCCAACTTGGTACAACTTGCTTAACAACAAGTAGCAAGTCACAATATAATGTAGTACCAATTAAAATACAATAATCTAGTAGTGTAGTATGTAGTACCAACCAACGCATGCATAACGGAGCCAGTACGCGAATGTTTTAACAATAGTTGTGAACGCGCGATCCGCGGTCATTTCTCATTCGAATGTAGGTTACGGGCGGCCAGTTAAAAATTTCAAGCACGAGTTATTACGTCACTGACTGTCGATGGTTTACTGAACCCGATTTGAGGTCAAGATAAGTAAACAATATGAAAACGTATCCATCCTTGAAAATGTATCCATCCGTGCATGTCAACTTTCTGTGCTCATAGTAAAGTGAGAGAAACACCAGAATTGAGAGTATTTTGTTTCTTTGCTCTTTCTTCTTTCTGGGTCCGCTAAGGCATAGGTACCGCAACTGTAGTAAAGTTTTGCTAAAATCGTTTAGCGTAGCCTCCAAGTTTTGCTAAAACATTTTGCATAGTCTTGCGAATAACTTTGCGCAGCGTAGAGTTTTGCTGACAACTTTTTGCGTAGTGTAGTAGTTTTGCTAAAAACTTTTTGCTGACCTAATCTGATATTTTATTGGATACTGATACCCAATTCCAATTTGCACCACATATAAAATAATGTTTTTTTAAGGACGATATAATAATATTATGGTACAACGAACTTAATGCTAATTAAATTATTATAAGACTTACATTGCCCTGTGGATCAATCAGCTGAGCGTATTTGGGTGCTTTGGCCTTGCTCCCGTCTGCGAAGACCCCGGCCAGCCGCAGCGGAGTGCCGGGCCGCGCCGCCGCCCGCTCGTACTGCGCGCCCACCCGCCCGCTCTCTGTTGGACGAGGGGTTTATTTATCACTTGTGCCTTAGGGCTGCAACAGTGAAAAAGTCCAAATAAATTTGACTCGGAAAATTTTGTGTGTGCGATATATAGTATGAATTAATATTTCTACGGAATAGCTAACCAACTCGTAATCATGGTTCATTTGAAGAACAAATGGGGGATGCCAATTTTAAAAATGTAATTTTAAAACACCATTTCTAGCCACAACATTGATGACGTTTCTATTTCCATCGACAATGGAAGATTAACACCAGTTAACTCATACCACAAGCCAAGTTAAGGAACTCAGTTCAAACTTACCAGACGCGGGCCTCGCGCGGTAGGCAGATATCGCGCGGGGGGACACGAGGGCGAAGGCGCGGCTGCGCAGGAGCGCCGCGATGGAGCCCCGGGGCGCCGCATGTGCACCGCCACGGCACCCGCACGCTGAGAACCAGCCTGTAAACAAGGTTGAGTTTAACTATTGTATGGCTGGTACAAGTACAAGTTTAGATAGCTGGTACGAATTGAAGGTTCGAAATCGAATCGAAACTTGAAGGTATAGTAGGTGGTCAAATCATTAGAGACAGTACACATTAGTATGTAATAGGCATTGACTAGTAATAATACGTCAATGGTAACAGGTATTAAATGAGTGGTTAAAAAGAAAAACCTAATTTACTAATTTGATATCATGGACAAACTTATTAATATGATTGGGAAATGATCGCATTCACGACACAGGGAATCCTAGTGTGGTGCTACGAGTGTGTTGCATTATAGAAAAAAAAACGAATAGTTTGGCGGAAAAATTTCTCCACAACAGTTCTTTCAAACTGTAAAAAACATGAAACTCTTAATTTATACAAGCCAAAGTCAAAATTATCTTTATTAACTACGTATTCGACAAATGATTATTGAACGAAACATAATAACACAGATGTCAACATTCAGTACTGCACTGAATTATTAATTGCCGAATTATTTGTGAATTAATGCGGTCTATTCGATAATAGATGGCGGCACTGGTATAATTAGGCTGTTACCGATAGCCAATCACATCAATCAATCCTACGGTTGTGTTTATGCAGGATATTCAACGAACTTGATTACAAGTATCATTGCTGTTTTGAGCGAGTATCAGTAATACAATAATTCTTAATTGATACATAAATTATTATGACTAGGTAAATTAAAATAATATGTGGTCTTATACCTACTATAGAACTATCAGGCGGCCCATATAGCGATATGGTTACCATGCTCAACAGCCATTCAAAAAGTCCTGGTTCGATTCAATAAATTGTTATGGAAATGCGAAGATGAAGAAAATCTGTGAATATGTAATTATTTCCTATTAACAAGTATTACACTGCTCATTAATCTGTTTGAATGCGACAGTATTAAAATCTATAGGACATAAATCGGTCTATACAACTAAATCGCTTGTATTCTTCTCCTTAAACGAATAAAATTAAGTAACACTAAAGCATTTCAAAGAGGCAGACTTTATGTTATGACGACAAAGTAGTTTCATTTTACGACCACGACAATGTAGTCAATAGCTATTTTTACGTTACACATAACTCCGCGCAACGCCTCTTTTTCAGCGCGTAAATGCCATACATTTAAAAGCGCTTAAAATTCCCCACGCCACACTAAACTTCTTTGGTCTAGTCTAGAAAACCGCATTATTAATGTTTCTATTACAGCATTTACAATAGAAAGCTACTCATCAAAGGTTGTACGTTTTTTGCTTCTAATTGTACACTTTCAAATGCCACCGTCTGACCTTTAATCGACTTCATGCCCCCTTAATTGGCTGTCTACATGCCGTTAGTGATCCACGGAATGGTCTTTCTCAAATAAAGACTGGACGTAAGTTTTTTAAGCTTCCGTAAACTATAGTGAACGGATTACTACGCTGTCTTGGCTTCTTTTTACATTAGATAAGCTAATGCTTGACAACAATCCTACCTGATGGTAAGTGGCGATGAAGTCGTGGATGTTGGTCGCACTAACTTATTAAAAGCCTATTCACTCTCCTCTTGAAGACTCCCACATTATACGCAGGTGGGAACACCGACGCAGTCAAGCTATACAGTTACTACAGTTGGTGTGTTTACTTGTATGGGGACCCCTTTGGGACCTAACTTTTTTACATTTTTATTATTTGTTGTTATAGCGGCCACAGCAACACGTATTCTGTGAAAATTTCAGGTGTCCACCTATTGTAGTTCAAGAGATAGAGCCCTGTGACCGTCAGACGGACAGACAGACGTCGGATGCATATTAATATAGTTAAATTTTTTACCATTTTGGTACGGAACCCTAATAGCGAGCAGTTTTGTAATACTTGTTTTTAGCTTTAGACTACTTCAACACCACCACGCATCTACACTGGAGCAACGCGGTAAAGTATGCTCTGTAAGTGCTCTGTGCTGTATGATACCCGTATGTGATGGGTTATGACGCCATTAACAGGTTGAATTCATCCAGCTATAGTTACATAAAAGCAGAGCAATACAGAAAGCCATTAAACATGCGGGTAATTTCACATCTATGTCAAACACAGTACACCTTATCGCTTAATTTGTAAGCTAAGAACTTCCTTACGACTTTGAAACTCAGGACATCTGCCTATAATAAAGCTGTACCGTGTTTACGTCTGTACATAGGATATATTTGAGAAAGAAATATGAATGGTCTTCATACGGCCAATGGAAGCCAAAAATATCATTCGCCGCGTCGCGACCGCGAATCACGCGAAAACTGCTACTACTGAATGTTTGATGCGGTGGTCGCAATTGTATTCCTGGACGTCTAACGTTAAAACTGGTGCGTGTTTCATCTTAATACGCCGCTTAGAACCTTATTGACAATAGTAATATTTAATATGAGTAAACGTAAAGAATAAGTTTCCCCAAGCAAAGCGAGGGCGGGTTTACTAGTCAATGAATAAAAGCGAAACTCTAAGTACTTGCAAGAATATGAACTTGAAGGCACTCGCCTGTTTAACGGCCTGGGATGTTGAGTGGAATGAGCTAGCTTTGTAAATGCTAATGAGGTTTCCTTATTACATATCCGCCCAGCTTTTATGGTACCTACCATCTTTCTGTGAAAGTTGTTCAATGTCTCAATTATTACACTAGAAACACGGGTTTAGTCAATAGAAAATTTGTGAACTTCAGCTATTGGTCCATAGATGGCGCTGTAAAGTTTGTTATAATTATCAGTAACAGATGGCGTTGTCACAGAGAACATAAATGAGCTTAGCCACAGATGATAAATGACAAGCTGTTTCTATGACGCGCTAGACAAAAAGTTAGGTTATATATTATGGACAGAGAATAACACAGATAATATTTATTTTATATTCACAAAGTAAGCACCTATCTACTGTTGCTTATATAGACAATCAAATATGAATTTCAAACCTTTCCTAGTCATAATGGACTTTGTTAACTGTTTATAATTCCCGAAGCGAAACAAGAGCCAGTTACTAGAATGAAGCATTAATTAATAAGAATCTATATCTACCTTAGTTGGTTTCATAACTCATTTTAAATTCATAGCAACAACTGCTAAATTCCTCAGACCCGTAAAGTAAAAACGGAGAAAAAAAACATTTTTATAATGTTACGCCGCCCACATTGTTTGTCAACAACAGAGTAATAAATCTCCATTAAATAAATGACGAAACGAAAGCCATTATGCCAATACTCGCGGCCCTCAGACACGTAACACTGAGCACTTTAAAAACAATATGTTATTTTTAAAAAACAAAACGCTGTCATGCCACAACAATAAACTCTTTCCTTTTTCAGGGTTCCGCGGGTAATAAACGGAATAGGTACTTGTATTTGAGCTTGTTGTTGTGACTCAAAACAGCTAAGGGTCTATCTAGGGTTTGATTTCTGGGCGAGGCACGTGTATATGTGATCGATTTTTTTGCTTAATGAGTTGTTATTGTCTGTTCTTATGCCGTTGCCAGAACGGTTAGACATAGGAGGGTATCATAAGGGTGTGTTCAGCTAATCATCCAAGGGAAGATGCAAGGCCGCCGAAAACCTGGCAGAAGACGCACCTTCTGGTTAAAAACCCTGAGGAATTGGTCCAGGATGAGCACAAGATCCCTCTTCCGCGCAGCAATATCTAAAGTGAAAATAGCCATAATGATAGCCAACCTCCGGCAGGAGACGACACTATAAGAAGAATAAGGGTGTGTGTCCATGTATTTTATTATTTATTTTTATTGTCATAATAATTATATTAAGTTACGTCGTGTAAGTTATTGTATTATTTTAGAATCCACTGGAAAGAAAAAATTAAAACATTCCTACACACATGGAATAAATAATGACTTTTGATTTATGCAATCGATCACGACATTAATTATTAGAAAAGACAATAGGTATTAATGACAGGGGTCGAGATTTTTATCCCCAAAAATTTTTACACTACAACAGATATTCTGACTTTTCTTTTCCATCAGAAACTTGGGTCCTTAAATGGAAATAAAATATGGGTCCTAATTTTTAAAATTGATCGGAATTAAAAATGTTGCCTTCAAATTTCCATAACTTTTTTGCCTTTTACCAATTTAGTTTGTTAATGAAATGGTTTATTTTAGACCATCCTCCACGCTGCATCAATCGAAGGAAAAATGACAAATATTTGGCAATAGTAAAATAATACAGAACCCAATCCTCATGAATAAATTACACTTGACAGTTTTTTTAATAAGTCCACGTTCCAACAAATTACATCGGCTCTGTGTCAAATTACACTGTACTGTGGAATCGCTGGCCGTTTTATGGGTAATTTTATGGGTTAAAAACCCATCCCCCACTCGCTGACCTTCAAGGACGTCTGCTCGGCTCGTCCGATGGTCGTAATAGACTCAAAGACGCGTATTCTTTAAGGATTATGTTGGAAATATTACCCACTACAAAATGTTGTCTGTTTGACCGGGAAAATCTCAAAAACTGTTGCTCGGATTTACAATCAGTTTTTAGTAATAGATAGAGGGATTTACAAGGAACGTTTACCCGACAGATATGTTCACATATGATATGACGAACCTTCATGTTTTGTTCATAGAAGCAAGCAATATTAAATTTTTAATTCATCTATCTATAACTGAAAAATTGTGGATATGTTCAGAATTCGAACTCAGTCCTCTGTGCGTTAATTCTAAGATTAACGAGAATCGTTTATTCTCGGTATGCGTACAAACTAGCAAAGAGAAAAAAATTCTAAAAATCATTGCAGTCAATATTAAATTAATATTGATAGATAATACAAACGGAGATATGATAATATGTACCTATGTATTACAACCTGCGGACCTATAAAAATAATGTTTAAAAGGTTTTTGTCACACTACAGACCTGCAAAACAAGGAGTGATCAAAATAAAATCATCCACTCTACCTGCCTGTCTTTTGTTTTATAATTTTTTATCCGTTACAATGATAGTGCTATTATTGATTCTATTTTTAAACGCGTTTAAGATTTAAGATATAAAAAACTTGTCTCGTAGTAACGCAGTAATGTTCCCTTATAGGTATTAATCATAATAGACATTACTTCATTAATCACAATTCATCAGAGTTACCTATAGCATAGTGATTAGAATTCTACTCATTTTGTATCATATCATGCCCAGGCCCAGGATCAGATGGTGATCTTTATTCCTCAGACACTAGACTAGCCTGACTAGATTATACTAGACTGGCTAAACTCGACTGTCTAGACTAAACTTACTTACTTAGATTGTGTACATTATACTTACCAGTCTAGACTGACCGACTGGAGTGACCCAACAAGGCTGACCAGACTAGACTTACACGACTAGACTGTCTAGACTGCACGAGACTAGTACGACTACATTAACAACCCATCAGAAAAGATCGACTTGATTAAAACCGACCAGACTAGACCCACTAGACAAGACCAAAATACTAGACCATACCGACTACACTACACTTACAAGACTAGACCGACCACACTTGTGAAGCTCATTGTGATATCGTACAAGGACAGTTTTATTACAATTTAATGCAATAAATATTTAGACAGGACAGACATTCTGAAACTGGAATCTCAGTCCGCGGCTAACAGTAAACCTGGCCGGAGGTACCAAATCATTTGTTGTTGTCGCATTTCGCGCTATCCACCATCCATCTAACTAGTTTTGATATCTATCTCAAATCATAACTTTACTTGGTTGCCTAAGATTATAATGGAGGTCCGGTTCGGGGACTGACACTTTGAACTTCAATAGACATCACGTTCTAGAGATCGGACAGTGATAGCATGGGGTTTGATTTGAACATAGGACTTCCGAATAAGGGGGCCTCGATCAGAATCATGCATGCAACTTTAATTTTCAAAAATTGTATGCGTATTAAAAATTATGGTAAATTTGTCGAATCGCGCCTTGAAAGTGCTCCAAATTAATGTTACTTCGTCACAGATGTCGACGGAATCCCGCTTCGCGGGATCGGTTTTTCGCGTAAAAATACCTAGCTTTACCGAACCTAACCCAAGTATTCCTCTAGCTAGAGTAAGAATAAATAAATTTCAATTTCTAATGTATGGTGTTTTAATCAATTCCTATGGGTTACGTAGCATACGCCACCATATTATTGCATGGTACACCATTACTGAGTGATGAGAAACAGTAGAAAAAAATTTGGAGCACTTTCAAGGTGGAGCCGTGATTCGACAAATTTACCAAAATTATTTATCGCTTTGGTAAAGGAAAACATTGTGAGGAAACCTGCACAGCTGAGAGTTCTGGAGAAATTTCTCAAAGGTGTGTGCAGTACTGCAGTCTGCAATGCTTATGAACATAGTTACGTAAGTATTATTAAAAAACTTTGGAATATTTCATTTTTTTAATAATACAAATTGATTCATACTAATTATTATTCATATTAAAAAAATATTAATAAATCATTCATATTAATTATTATATTAGAGAATCTACATTGATTAAATTAGGACGTACAACTTCAAGAGCGCTAAAAAAGAAAAAATAATTAAACTAACGAAATCATCAAAATATAAATACAATGAGTTATATTGGTGAACTTAGTATGGAAAAGCATTAAAATTATGAAATAAATATTATTTTCCTGCATATATTTTCCATATTTTCTTTTTAAACTTAACGTCGGTAAAACCCGTACTGCCTAGTAACATTTAATTAAAAATAAGAATGTTGTACAGGTTGTACTTGACTTTAAAGGTTAATTTCCCGCCAAAAGCACCGCTATTTTCTTAGCGTTTTAGTAAATTAAGTACATAATTTAAACGTCGAACCTTATATCGGAAAAGAGCAAAGTATGGTTTAAAACAAAAAAATACCATTCATGTTACGGGAGCTAGAGATTTAGTACTTTTTCATTATTCTACGTTGTTTTTTGGTCGGCAACACGTCGGTAATGCACGTTGTCTTCTCGTTGGTCGGTTATTTACATTAAAAAATTGAAGTAACCTTGTATTGCACGAAATAATCTATGCTTTTTTCAACAATTTTGTAACGTTTTTCTTCGTCCGTAAAAAGTACGAAGCGGCAGGAATAGGGAATTGTTGGCAGTGACTTAAACGACTCGAATGTTTTTATTTTATTTAAGTATATGCATCACGATAAACTGGGGAATAAAATAGGATGTACCTATAGCACAGCGACCTCTATCAGGAGCTTTCTCGCATTAAAAAGGGTCCGTAGTTTTAGTTTGGTGTATTGCTGAAACCGAAAAGAATTAAAAAAAGAAAACATTCATATTCTTTAAATAAGCGTTAACAGCCAATACAATTTCATTTTATATAAAACGGATTCAAACCTTACGAATGAATTAAAGCAGGAGTTATGAATGAATTAAAAAGGAATGCGTTAATACCCCTTTTAGCATGAACATCAGGGGCCAATTAGACCGGAGCCCGCTACATGGGGACCAGACGCCGTAAAATACACACCTTTTAACCTGAACGGATTCCTGGAGCAATCCGGCAGCCGGCTTCAGATAAAGTGCCTTATTTTGCAAACTACTGTAAATCTCGGAATCTCTTTAATCTTATAAGGAACTAGTAATCGCCTTCGCTACGCTTCGGGAAATCTGGCAGAGAGAGGGTTAGTCACACTCGAAGAATGGCAAGGTTTCATTAAATTTTTATAATATTTTTTATTTGTAAACCGATTGGATTAGAACCAAACGTTACACCAAGCTTATTAGAATAAATAGTTAATAGTTGAGCCACTTCTGAGATTGTAACAGGAAGAGTTGCACATAATTATAAGCCGACCAACAGACAGAATTTCCAAAATCAATCTTATGGGATGTATTGCGTTAATAATAATGTTCAAGTTGTCCGACTTTTTTTAAGTCCGGATTAGTTCGGATTTCCTTCTTTCGGCTTCGACGTCACACCCTGGATATTTTCCAGAAATCCCTCGATTGCTCCATGCCCAATCGCGCTGATACCATTGGTTTTCGATGTCTATTGCCAACGGTGACCACTGTTGATAATTTATGCTGCTATTTGCATAAACAATCTTAAATGCATAATAAGACCCACTAAAATAATATTATGTCACGCGCAAAACTCGCATTCCATTCAATATGAATTCTACATTTTATTAAATGATTTTGATCAGACGTCAATAAACTCTGCAGACATCGGAAACAAGTTTTGGTGTAAACATGTGTGTTATGTAATAAAAGGTGGGTGTGATTTCATTGAGCACAAAATTAACATGTCCATGTGATGTTTAAATTCAGACGCAAAAATGAACTTTATTTCAATGACATGGGAATGAAAATCTATTAAAAGACAGTTTGAATTATGACCCAATAAATTGTTGAATTTGGTTTTGATTTCAATTTCCAAAGTATTGTTAACAAAAAACTCAAACTGCTTTTCTTGCCATCAGAATTGATGTTAAATTGTGTTATTAATAAAGTTGTTGATTTCAGCATAAAAGTTCATTATTATTGCTGAAATAAATTTATTATCTTTGTCAGTTTAATTAACACTTTTGTCAGATTAATGCCAATTAATGCTATTTTGCCGAAATTATTTATGATGGAATTTCGAACGCAGAACAGGATAAGCTATGGTTTTCATTATGCCATACGTAAAAAAAAATATGTATCATTCATTCTTCATCAGTCATTTAAAACATTCGCAGTTCAGATCATTACGTATGTATTTATTTACAAACGTTCCAATATCTGAAACCATCGACACATCACGCCCACGGCCACGCCACGAACAAAATAACCCACAAGATCAATGTGACGTCACCGATCCCGTACCCAAGTTGGAATGCCAGCCATCCAACAACATCCTATCGCATCCAGCATCAATACCGAGTTCACCGCCATAAATAAGGATTATACAACAGCCGCCTACAAACCGCAGGTCACCTCGGTGATAATAATTTGCATGACTCCACAACGGGAAGCACACTTATCAATGCCCGAGCCCGTACATCAGTGGCTTTCTCTGGCCAAAACACATCCAAATCTAAACCTTATAACAATGCACTAAGATACCGAATTCCCAGCGATATCAACACCATTCCTCTATCTTAAGTCTAGGTTGCAGCACTGGCCACTTAATACCGAGCTTTAAAAAGATAAAGCCAAGTTTGAAATTCGAATTTCGAACGCTGAACCGTTACGCAATAGAAAGATGGTTGCTCTTTATCTATCACACTCCGTATCTTTTCTGCGTTGTTTATTTGTTTTATTTGAGGTGCCTTACTTAGTATAGGGTTGGTGCTGTTGGTAAACGTTTTAAGGGAATTTTATCTTTAGGGATGTATCGAGAGATTGGACTAATACGACGAGGCATTTATTAATAATTCCCCTGATGTCTTTGTCAATTGTAGATGCTTTGAAGCAAGGGAATTTGATCATGTATTGAGATATTAGGCTAATAAACAGAGGTATAATGGGGCAAAAGTCTGCTAATTGATAAATGCTTCAATTTCGTAGTGTCGGACTAGTTTGACACATTTTGACATATTATGTTCCATAAACGAAATGTGTCAAACTATTCGAACACGACGAATCGAAGTTATCGACAATTACAATTATTGTACAGTCTTGTTTGACTATGCTGCGTAACCAGTCTCTTCCAGCAGACCCAGGAATGGATACGCAATGGAAGATTAAGACAGAAGCTCAAAGACAGGTGTCGCGGTGGCATGGACAGTAAAACATCACTTACACCAACGATACGAAACAAAACATTTATCTGTCACACAAATATGTGCCACGACGGGAACCAAACCAGAGCCCCTGGTTTCGCAGGCAAGGTCAACTCACAACCAATTAGGTCGTATTCCTATGACATAACGATAATACCTCGGTCGGGAATTGATTACCCGGCTGTTCTGGCACTGCCAGGCTACGGGGGCATCTGACGATGATACAATTTAGCGATGATCATCATTTTCACAACCCATAACTGTCCCACTGCTGGGCTCGGATCTCCTCTCACAATGTGAGGGGTAAAGGCCAAAGTTCGGCACTGGCTAAGTTCAGACTGGTAAAGTTCCCACTCTTTCGAGGACATTTCGGAGAACTCAGATGTTCAAGTTTCTTCACTTCCCTTCACCGACGCAAGTGATAATTAATTTATAATACGCGCATAATTTTTGGAAATTAGAGATTAGGTTAGGTTTTCGTTGATCTCAAGTGATCGACAAAGTTAAGCAACTGCGGGCGCGGTCGGTAGTTGGATGGGTGACCGCTAGTGGCAAAAATTTCTTGAGCGCTTCCGTGCTTCGGAGGGCACGTAAAGCCGTCGGTCCCGGTTGTTATCATTTGGTAGCAGTCGTTAAGCCATGTCGGATACCTTCGGGTGGCTTAAAATTTCCGACACTTGGGTTGGCCACTAACCCCTCCACCAATCCGCACTGGAGCAGCGTGGTGTAGTATGCTCTAGGCCTCCTCAGGTATGAGGAGAGACCCGTGCTCAGTAGTGGGCCATTAATGGGTTGTAGCCAATAGCCAGAGATTAGGTGCAGGATTTGAATCTAGGCCCCTTCGTTCAGGCGTCCAACTTTCAAACCCATTGGCTACGCAACCACTGATGTATTCCCCGATGATAGTGCCACCAAACCTCGAAGAAGTGCGAAAATTGCCGAGAGCACTTAATAAATTAGACGCTACGTATGGTAATAGACGGTGCAGTGCACGAGCAGTGGCATCGCAATCAGTCGTGACCAGCGGTTGCGACACCAACACAATGCAACCAATAGCTACTTCATCTGTATCGGGATGTCCTAACGATTTGCTAATCAGCACAGACCACCTTCACTGGTCGCCACCGCGCCTGGACGTATGTTAGGGGCCATCCATAAATTACGTAACACATTTTTAACCCCGCCCCAACTCCATCGATGTGAGGTCATATATTATATTTTTCAAATTTAAAAAGCTTTTATTTAACTTGCAATGTTCGTAACTGTGTATGATCGGGTGAATCTTGCAACTCAATTTTGAGATAGTTATCGTCAACCGATATGTATAACCGATTGTTATTTTTGATTGTACGAAAAAAATGCAGGATTAAAGTTGTACAGTTCAATTCAATTTGAAATGTTCTTACAAATTTTGTGCAAGACCTATAGTTTGCCAGATAAAATATCTGCACCCTTGTTTCCAAGATGGTAGCCAAGGCGTACAAGGGTTGCGGTCCTATGACAAATGCACCCTAAGTCCAAAAACGTCACTGTGTATGTGTGTGAATTAATAAGTTTAAAATGGTATCATATAGTGTGATAATATTTGTATCAGATATATATAGTTTTATCAGACTAAACTTATATCAAATAACGATCTGGACCTAGGCAAACTTCATAATGTTTATTTATTACAAAACTGACCATCCCGACCACATCCGAGTTGACCGTTACTCCGACTATTGACTCAAGGGTCGGTCGGTTAGGAAATGTCGTGTTTACACGCGACAGAGATAGTTCGTCTGTACAAATATTATGATTTAAGTTTATCGTTGCCGGATAACTATGTTTGTGCGGAACGTTCCGATTTTGAGGAATCCGGTCATCCGGATTCACCTTGATCGACATTGAATGATTGGGAAAAAGTAAGTGTAAGCTGTTATAACTCACATATTTCTTTACTAACCAACAAACAACTAACAGCAACCAACAGTAATTTGCCAATATATACCTATGTTATTTTCATTCATTTATCGTTACATCCCTTAATGTTACATCCTGTGATTAGTTTTTACAAAGGGCCGGACTAAATGCCTATTGGTATTATCTACCAGTATATAAAATTTTCACTTAGTCGTAGAGCCACGACATTTGGACCATTCGACGCAGATTTTATCTGATTCCGAGTCTGCAATAAAAAAATGTCATAGGCGTGGACATCCGATTTATTGCATCGATATGTACATCGGGGTAACATTTATTTTCCTGTGTATTTTCAGGACCCAGTCCCATAGTCTCGAGTGTGTGCACAGGTTCCCGAAGCGGAACGAGAGCGATTGCTGGTTCATACTCATAAGAACCCATTCTCCGGTAAACAATCCACGCAATACGCCGCAACCGTCGCGTGCTCATCGTGCCATTTATCACGCGATTTCAACTCCACTCAACGATCTTGCATCCTCGACTATAACGATAGCTTGGTTTAAACCAATTCAGTTTATGCAACTTCAGATT
This sequence comes from Ochlodes sylvanus, assembly GCA_905404295.2. Taxonomy (NCBI): domain Eukaryota; kingdom Metazoa; phylum Arthropoda; class Insecta; order Lepidoptera; family Hesperiidae; genus Ochlodes; species Ochlodes sylvanus. Next base: position 6,023,337 of record FR990149.1, read on the forward strand.
ATGTTTGCTAAAGTCGTCACCATTAAGAGGAACCAGGCTTCATATCAGATATGCTCCTCTAAAATATAAAGGTCTTTAACTTTCCGAATTTAATTAATGAAACGATTAGATGTCTTACTACCGGCCGGGAATCGAAACCGGAACCTCTTGCCTCGCAGGCAGGGCTATTACCAGCTAGGCTAGAGTATGTAGAGGCTCCGAGGGTAAAGACTAAAGACAATCTGTTAATATCAAGATATCGACGATAGATGTCGCTAGTTTATCGAGGCTAGATTTGAAGAGATCTGTGTTATCTACAAAATATTACTAATAATCTAAACCCAGGACACTCAGAGCGGCAGTCCGGGATAGTAACCACTGCGCCACATGGGGCGTCAATACTGACTAAAGCTCTCCGTAATATTGGTTAATCCTGCCCACGCAACAACCGTGCACAGCCAACGCGTTCCGTTCCAAGAAAAGCTTCCTAACATCAATTGAAGAGGCTGGAAACCGGCTAAATTAGTATTATGAGTGTTAAAACGTTTCTAAACGAAACTGTTCATCTGACGGTAATTTGTCTCAAACAATCACCAGGATTGACAGAAATTGGCCTACCCATTGGCCATTGGCCCATCACATTACAAGTCTCTTTGCATAACTGCGTAAGCCTAGCTGCATACGTGTGGACGATTTTACGTGCCCTTAGAAACTCCGAAGCACCGAATCGCTAAAGAAATTCTGCCTGATGGTCGCATCACCAACGCGTTACCGACCCGAAACAAGTGGTGGGTTAAGACTGACTCTTGGACTTAAACCGGAACGCATATAAAACTTTTCAAAATAAATTTTAGCAGGGTGGTACCCACCCTGGTACTCCACCACCAAGCAAAATATCTTATTACGGGTACCAGGATGTCATAGGTCATTGGAGCTGAGAGCGAAGCTCTACAATTAAAGTCGAGAAAATAGTGACGTCATCTGATCTGAATCTAAGTAATGACCTAATGACGTAACAATAAAGTGGGCACAGCTTTGATTAAATCTATGATGAAATTAGATGGCACATAATAGCGGCTTAATTTCAGTGACGGTTAATGACGCTGAAAGATACGACTAATTAATATCGTTTGTAGTGTTGTTTTTGTAATCGATATGTTGTGTTCTAGATTATTTCAAAACTATTGATTATGTAACATTGACGTGTAGATTTGCACAGAGGTCATGAAACTTAATATAGGAACAGCTGTGTGTGTTTTAAATATTCGTGATACTTAAGTGTTATTGAAATTTTGTTTTGAATAAAAATGCAATTAATTATAGCCAACATGGCGATATATCCGACGACCTCGTAGCCTAGTTGGTAGTGAGTAGTAACCTTGTTGCGAAGCGAGGGGTCCCGGGTTCCTTTCTCGGCCGGGACAGATGTTTATGTGTCAGATTTGTTTGTTCTTTAACACTGACTTCAACACATTATCTCCATATATAAAAGGAGAAGCTGACTGACTGACTGACTAATTGACATATCAACGCAGGGCCTAAACTATAAGGGTTAGAAACTTGAAATTTTGAACAGGGGTTTCTTATATAACGTAGGGGAGCACTAAGAAAGGATTTTTGAAAATTCACCCCCTAAGGGGGTAAAAAGGGGTTGCAAAGTTAGTATGAAACTTTGCCGTTCTTGAAGGTATTCGAATGAAATTCAGAATGAAGGCATTGAAAGTTATGAAACGCGTATAAAATATTTTTTCGAAAATCATCCCTTAAGCGGGTAAAAGGGGGGCGCAAAGTTAGTATGAATGTTCTCTGATTTTATCAACTCTATATATTTAGGGATTTTTGGCGGGCGAAGCCGCGGGTGTAGGCTTGTTGGCCTATAACCGAGTGCTTCATTAGCTTTATGAGTGGTTAGTCGCCAAGTATTAGTGTTTATTTGTCGGTCTTGCTATTGGTAAGTCAAAATAAACAATCAATAGAAATAGGAAATGACACCAGCGCCTTAGCTTCGATGACATAACGGAATGGACATCCTTAAATGCAGGAAGTTCGCTTTTCGAAATAGCTCAGCGCGTTCTGTCGGAGATAGCGCAAACTTGACTTATCTGCCTTGAACTGGTCTCAGCCTCGCCTTTCACTGTGCCGTGAATAACTTTACGTTGGAACGTTCGTATTCAAATGTTCCAACTCGGTGGCCTGTCCAATTATGGCCGCCTTAGATCCAGATCTCACCTGATCATGTTCCGTATCTCCATTTATTGCCTTAGTTTTTGAGGGATAGCGCGTTATAGGTTCTTGATGTGAGTGCCTCAGTTTTCGTGTTATTATTTTGGCCGTGATCATTCTCCGTGGGTGTGTTGACAACCCTATTTTGACAAGTCGGTTGCCTAGCAATTGTCATAACATTAGTCAGTGTTAATTTTTGTTACTCAAATTTTATTGTTTATTTATGATGCTTTGGATACAATTTATTTTATCCATTTAATAGTTACATTTAAATATCATTTTTTTCATTTTGTTGCATTTAACAGTATTTATTGACTGTCCAACCCTTCCCAATCACTCGGCAGCGATTAACGAGTTGAATAGGTCGGCAGCCCTGCTCTAGGCACCCTACACACTTCTGCTTCGCTACTAACGGGAGGTCAACTTATGCAAAAATGGTAACATATCCAATTGACTTCCTACAAAATGAATTTTGCTCACTGTATCTATAAAGGCGTAGAACAGCGTTTGTATATGGAGTGGAATCCTCTGTGCGGTACCATTTCGGGCAAGTCGTTAGCGGCGCGAGCGGTGCTCTCTTAGCTAATGCGCTGGCGTCCACGCCAATTCGTTTATTAAAAAACAAAGTGAAATGTGTTTATTTTTTACAGACGAAATGGTTTGGTTTATTTCACCTGCCTGGCTAATTAGGTACATATTAAAATTGAACGCTAAAAGTTTATGAGATAATTATAATTTATGCAAATTTATTTGAAGTATTAATGTAACTTTGATTTGATTGGTATAATTTGCATATTAAGTAAATTTTAATGATGTTAAGTGGCACCTACTTGTACGAGTAAACAATTTTATTATCGAGTTATGTAACAGAGTTGAATTAATTTTATTAGCTTCAAGAATTGCATGTAAAATTATAAATACGTAGTTAACTGTGAAATGCATGAGATGTTTTTTTTTATGAAAATTTAATATATTACGCAAATTTTAGCAAGGCATTAAGAAGTTCCCTGAAGCTTATTTGGGTGTTCCTACTATTTAATTTCTTTTAAAATTTTATGATTCATATAATTCATCTTACAAGTAAAAAAACCGACTTCAAAATAATGCAAATTAAGAACTTACATAATAATATATGGTTTTGTCATTGATGCCATTGTCAGAACTGGACCAAATTGAAATAGGACCCCGGTTCACCCAGTCGAGAGTTCTGAGGTAACATTCAGAAAAAAGAAGTTGGTTTAAAACCTTCTGTTTGTGTGTTCATCACAACCCATAACTGTCCCACTGCTGGACACGGGTCTCCTCTCACAGTGTGAGGGTACAGGCCATAGTCCACCACACTGGCCAAGTGCGGATTGGTGGACTTCACACACCTTTGAGAACAATATGGAGAACTCTCAGGTGTGCAGGTTTCCTCACGATGTTTTCCTTCACCGAAGCAAGTGATAATTAAATATTAATACGCACATAATTTTTGAAAATTAGTGGTGCGTGCGGGGTTTGAACCCGGAGCCTTCCGTTTCGTTTCGTTTTTCCGTTTATTTGTTTGTGTGTTATAAAAAAAATAAAGTGCCAAATTGCTTATAATTTGAAATAAACGTTTTTACCTATTTTTGCTATCGTAGAAAGTGCTCATACCAGGAAGGCATAACTAAGCGGTAGGTTCTCACGTTCGCTCCATGTGTGATTGTTACGTTGATTCCCTGCAAGTGAAAATGTGCGGATGTCGCTGATAGCTATTATCTAGCTGACTTATTTTTATGTTCGCCTGGTACATATGTTGAAATAGTTTTGCTTTGTGGGGCATGTGAAAGTGCGGAGTTCCTAACGACGCATTTACAATTACCGGCTTCATTTAGGTATTTTAGTTATTTAAAACGTTTAACGACAATAACAAGGAAGGAGATTTGACAAAAACGACTATCTGTAAAGAAGCAATGAATCAAAACGAATAAAGTAAGGCTGAAGACATTTGTACGCAAAAGTTCGCCCATGTTTGAACCAACTATCTTAAATGTTTGTTATATTTTTACGTATATTATGTATAGATATTCAGGTATGACACTGTGAATATTTTTAAAGGCCCCAACCACAAAAATAGTTCAAACTCGTACTCATACAAAATGAAACTTGAACATCAGGGTGGAAGAACAAATGAATATAAACCTTAACAACTTTATTTAGAGGCGCCTTTTTTTTACTCAAAAACGACCAGCATGGGACCCAAAACTACCATTTCCAGTCAATTAATTTCCTTATTACCCGATGCCAACAGATGTGTATCATCCTAATCAAGGCGAGGACCGACAATGACGCGTATAAACAATACAGTAAGCAGTTACGCGTAACTTCTCCAGTGCGACACTAGAGCGATCAAAGTCGCGGTAAACAGAGCGTGACGTCACGCCATCTGGATACCCTACTCGGTGACGTCACGGTACTGTTCTTATTTTGAAATGATAGATCATGCGGTTGGAAAGCGAATTTCTTTTTTTATTCGCAATAAGAGATCTTAAAAGCTTGATATAATATGAGCTCCGCGCTTATGTATTCGTGCTGGGAATACAGCCTTTTCGAGGGCAAGAACATATTTAGAAAAAAATGGTACGCATATTAGTGTACACACGCATGAATTGAAACTTTTTACGACATGTTTTTCCGCTGTTTTATTGAATTTTTAACTTTGATTCCGATTCGACGACCTCCAATTCTGAATCTTGCTTCCACTCCACTGCACTCCACCTTTACGGTTTAACGTTGCAACACAACTTCCGTTGCAACTCGCAACACGACTTCCGTTTCAAGAAAACGTTCCCTTTTTTATTCCTTCTATATTTTTTATGACTACGATAAAAGTTTCACTCCAATTTGATCACTTAATTCATATTTGTGTACTATAGCTACATACCTTAAAGTTGTTACGTAAATACTACCTTTCAAACAAGAATAAGAAATAAAAACCGGACGTTAATGTGTTATTATAGCCAAATGAATTTTAAATGAACATTTCAATGCGGTCTAAAATTCAATGCAACAAGAAAGCAAATATTCCACACTCGGCTATTTGCGCACACAATAGTGTCCTCGGTAAAGAGACGCGTGGAAAAGTGTACAAAAAGTAGTAAATGCTATTCAGTTAGTAATCCATTGCTGGTGTTGCCTGCTTCCAGAATATTCGATAGGTGGATAGTAATCAGAAAAACGTTTGCAAGGTAATGTTAACAAAACAAAAAAAAATATGATTTTAAACTTATATAATAGAACTAGCTGTCCCAACCACGCGTTGCTGTGGCTCAGTGATTATAATAGATTAACAACGCCATCTACCGGGTGTCTTCGCAACCTAGTTGTCAAACGAATGCTTTTATTGACGAATCAACCAACAGCGCCATCTATGAGGAATTCATAAAACTAAACATAAAATGAACACTATTTTTGTTTACTAAACATTTAATTTGCAATTAAAATATATAAAAACTATCCTATCTTTTAAGTTACACCAAAATACGGGTACATGTGAAATTTGATTGAAATCGGTTAAGTGGTTTAGGAGTCCATTGATGACAAACATTGTGACACGAGATTTATATATATTAAGATAATAACACTATAGAAAGACAGTCTTCATACAAGCACTCTGTCTAAAGTGAAGCAATAAACCGAAACTTTCCCGGACTTCGGCTGCGGATAATCATATGTTTTTAGCAATAATACATAAATAGCTTTTTAGATATTTTGTGACACAATTTAACTGGACAAATCGTCATAATTCTTTTTTTTTCGCGAGACACGTTTGGCGTGCGTTGACATGAGCTGCCCGGTGTTTGGAGTCATTTCTGGCTCCAATTAAGGTGCTTCAAAACGGCCGCGCGGACTTCGTTTCTATAGTGTAATTATTCTAAACTTATATACTTAATTGCGGCCACTAAACATTTTAAATGCAAACTGGTACTCACGATTTTGAATTGTTATATCGATAGTCACGGATGGATCTCGCTGTTAGCATTTAAAAATAAAAAATAATCAAATAAGTGACGAATAAATAAATATTTAAATATTTTGCCAATTATGTTGCAGATTCGTTACTCTGATCAAAAGATCCTGAGTTCGATTTCTTGCTGAAACAGAATGTGTCAGATTTTGGTCACTATGTTTAATTTGTTGTCCATGTCACTACAGGAATGCTAGTGCTTTGTGTTTTTTGTGTGAGCTAATAAATAAAATTTAATAATTTAGATACTAATAATACATAACAATTCAATGTGACATACCTAAAAAGAATATAATAATTACAAATCCATAATACATATATAATTACTTGGATATTGCGCGTTACAATCAGGGATAAATCGGGCCAAAACCGCAGCCGCTGAAACTCGGAATATCTCGCGCCTGGCAACTCTAGCCGAATGCCATTGAATGCGTTTGCCTTAAACTGTGCGAGAAAATATAGCCGAGCCCCTGATCCCAGTTGTGATATCCGTGTTCAACCGGCCGTCGAACCGCATCTTGATACGGCCGACAATTGAATCAAACGCCGAACACGGAGAGAGGGCTGGAAGTGGCAGCCGACGTTAATGCGTATGCTACTTGTTGCGAGTGACGTGAGTTTAGTGAAACCCGGGTTCGACTCCCAGGGTAAGCATTTATGTGTCAGTGACGTACATATACGTATATGTCTTTGGACAACTTTTTTTAATACGATGCTAGGTTAATCCTTGACAACAATCCACCTGATGTTATGACCACCTGAGGCGATGATGTCCAAAGATGGTAAGCGCATTAACTTATAACATTAACTTTTTATCTCTATAGCGGAAAAACGAGCGGGAGTACCACCTGATGGTAAGTCATTGTTGCCCATCGACGTCAGTAACACCAAGCATCACTGAACCGTTGCCGGCGAAGAGAGAGAGAGAGAGACAGCGTCCAGTCGGAACAAGACAAGTCTTTGCGCGGCAGACTCAACAAAGAGGTAGTTAGCCAGCCCACTTTTCACCAACTTTTCCGACACTTGAGTTGGCCACTACCAATCCGCACTGGAGCAGCGTGGTGGAGCAAGCTGAATGCCATGCTCATTGATGAGATTGACGTATTAATAAAGGTAACAAATACGTTTGCCTTATACAGTGTCTAAACAAGCTCACTCCCGATGTAACTAGCCACATCTAGTAGAGCTGTATACACTCGTTAGTGTACCCTGTACATCTGCACAGCAACATTGCACCGACCAGAATTGATTATACAACGCATTGTATCTCGGCGCATCGTTAATAAGCATCTCGTTTTAACTTATTTTTAAATCAAATAAACGAATAATAACTCACTTCTATTTTTATATTGGGCAGTAACGCGCACAGACGTCGTTACATTTTTTTTATTATCTGTCATATTTATCATGTAGGGTGGGGCTGAGGAGCGAACATACACGAGCTACTTATCTAAATAGTGCTCTGTTGAGCAGATGTATTTAGAAAGGCGATGCCGAATCCTTTCAGAGCTAACAAGTATGCACCACAATATCTGGTGGTAAGCAATAATTTTATCCATAAGCCCTTACAAAGTCCACTGCTGGACATAAGCTCCCTAACTCGCGCCAGTCTGACCGATCCTGAGCCTTCTGAGTCAAGGGAATGCCCGCTTGTTATCCAAAAATATAATAATGAGAATCTCATCACCCCATCATCACATACATTTCGGTGCAACACTACATCCTGTGATCAAGACTACATAAGCGCACGCACCGATTAGCTATAAGCTAATAGCGGGTGGAAGCGTTACGTTCCAACATCGTAACCAGCTCGTGATTGATCCGCGCAACACCAATTAAGTGTCAGAGGAAACACTAGTGTGTAACCTACGCCGTTTCCTGATTTCCTAATGCGTGGGGTTGCGCAGGCGCAAGCCTGTTGTCTACGTAAGTCGAAGAATAAATACCATGCGTCTAATTCAAATTCAAAGTTAACATTATCGAAGTGAAACTTCTTTTGGGACAGTGTGAATTGATTTTATGAAACGGATAAGTGTGACGAAAAAGAGACAACTATACGAGTAGGTATATGTATGTATAGGGCTTAGGCTGTGTGAGAATGAGATAAAACTATACTAAAATGTTCCTTTTAATGTTTCAATTTATCTCTCTGTTGTGTTCTTTCCTACTTCAATCCCGACTCCTGATTTTGGATAATATATAGAACTCTGCTTACCGAACATACCGAAGTTTTTACCTAACCGAATTTTTAACTTTTTTTTAACTTACCGAAGCTTTGCTGATTATAAGTAAACTTCGTTAAAGTAATAATGATGGAGTAAATAATACAGTGATAAGAGATGAGAGATAAGAGACAAATGTGGAAAGATGAAATAACTTATACGGAACTCTTAATGGTTAATTAAAATCGCCCTTGAGATTTGCAAAGAAAACACTAAATAGGAGATTTGGTTGGCGAGTATGTAGGTTGAATTACGAATAATAAAAATAGCTCTAATAATATAATCTGCGCTTAACCCGATCTCACTCGGGTAATCGGTTTCGGTTACCTTTGTAATTGTAATTAGAGCTGCGCTCGCCTTACCTGTAAAAGGAAACAGAGAATTAATCAATTAATTAAATAACTGGATTCCTATTCTATTGCTTACTTATATGTATTTGTTATAGCCAAGAGGTTAAAACTAGTTTTTAGTAATGCGCTTGCTGCTTGCTACCTACTTACCTAGTTTTTAAAAATACAAATTTGCACGCTGCCTACTCTAAAATTGATGGAATTTCAAGCTAACTTAACTTAACCCCACCTAAACTTAAACTCTCTCGCTGACTCTTCTCTAGCATGGAAGAGATTTGTTGATCACTTCAAAAAATCTCTACCATGTCTTGTCTTGTCATGTCTTGAAAGAAGAAGCGGCAAAAAACTCCCAAGGAGTTATTTTTCCTGCTCACAGTTACACATTGCAGTTACTACTTACGGCTAATATCGAACTAATCCACGTCATCAAGTTTGTAATGACCTTTCGTCAGAGGAATGCCTATGACATGATTGACCGGGGGCTCGAGTCTGCTTATAGCTGCTTTTAACATTTTGACACATTTTTGACCCATTCTGTATACAAAATGTGTCAAACTATACAAATACGACGCTCATGTCATGTGAACATCAACATGTGAAACCCCGACCCCGCCACGTGCTCCACCGAGCCGGCGACCACCATTCACGAGTGACACGGGACTAATTCCCGACAACAATTAGCGATTAGCATAGAATAGCGCCTTTCTATTGCAGCGAGCAGACGATTGCGAAACACACATCTGAATGCGGTGCTCATGTATCCGTCTACCTAATGTAGAGCTTGGGTTTTAAAGTATTCGTATACATACACTACACGAGTGACTGCGCGCGCTTCGGTAAACTTTTTGACTAGCGAAGTTTAAAATGTTTAGTTTGAAAAACTAAAAACACGCCTTTATGCTCAGTGATTTATAAATAAATCAATAAATTTAGATTAATATTAATCAATAAACTAGATTAATGTTATTGAGATGACACTGATTGGTTATAATATGTATGTAATATAACAAATGTTTAATAAAAAGATCAAAACTTTTGAATGCCTCTTTAATTTTACGATTTCATTAGTTTTTGTAAAAGCCGGGTCTCAAAGATAAGTCAGGTTGTCGATGCCTTTAGTCAGGTTGTCAACGGACTTTTAGACTTAAAGTCCTGACATGTCCGGACGAATCCAGACATCTGGCAACCCTACTGACAGCAAAGGGTTACCATAAACTTTGACAACATAACGCGCCGCGCGCTCTTTAGCGTTAACCAAATACGGTAGCGACCACTATTTGTCTAATCTACGTAACGTAACACCAGCTACGGACTTTTTACGATATTGCGCAAGCGAATAATCGAATATTAAAGTGGCATCGAGAAACCAGTTTGGAATCGAGTTCACGACGCGAGTGACGTGGATGTGCGAAGGTGATCGAATGGATGTGGTGGCCACCGCCCAAGCCCGACGCTATAAGGTGGTACGGTTTGAAGCCTGAGTAAGTTCCTACGGGTAGTGCGATTTAGTAGAAATCGTCACTCAACGAAATGCCGTATGCTGTGTATGTATTGTGTGTGTATCCTAGCCTAGCCTATTATCGTACAAACAAACATGCAGACGAGCAAGTGAGTGCAGCCGGGTGCGCAACTCTCTCTCTCTGTCTCTCTCTCTGTCTCTCTGCCCCTGTCTCTTTATACAGATTTTATATCGAATTATGTACATTCGGACTAACCTAACCTAACGAGTTAAGTTCCTAACCTAAAATTTTTTTTTGTTTTGGTTGCAGTGTCAGTGGTAGGTATCTACTTCATTTTTTCTACCTTCTCGACGGCAACGCATCGGTGATGACTTTGGTGTTAATGATGTCCATGGGCGACGGCGACGGTGACCGTTCACCAGCAGATGGCTCGTCTGATAGTTTGTCAACGTTTCCATGAAGAGTATGCACATGCCATATTGTTACTAGCTCCTGTCGTCCCGGTTCGGTTGTTGCTAGGGTTGCCAATTCTGTTTGTATTGAGGCCGAAAAAATTAAAACAAAGGTTTTTTAATAAATAGCTAAAATGATATGTTTTGTCCGAAAATGATTATTAAAGTTTATCATGTTTTTTGAAGCTTTTTACTTATTTTAAAAATTTATTATAACTGTTTAAAATACTTTTATATTACTACCACAATTTTAATCGAAATTAAAAAAAAAGGAAATCATTTTCATTGAATTAATACGCACCAAGAGTTTCGCCATAAAATTAACTTTATAATTATTATATATTTTTTGTAGGTGTTATAATATAACTCCGGAAACCAGGTAACAGTATTTTGAATACACTAATCCATAAAAAGTAAACTGCATTAAAAATGACTTCAAACCCTTCGTGTTATCGACAAATGACTTCAAAATATTTAGCGGTAAAAACAAGTAACTTCAATGCATTTAACTACTTCAAAACATTTAGCGGTAAACACAAATGACTTCAATGTGTTACAAATAAGTGACTTCCAAACATGTTGCAGTAACAACAAGTGACTTCAAATCATTTTGCGGTAACAACAAGTGATATCAAAACATTTTAAGGGCACACCAGATTCCCTACCTTGTCATCACTTTGCGACCGTTGATTACACTGTTTGAAGCTGACTTTTTCGTGCGCGCTGCCAGTATTCATCAATTTATAAGAAGTTATCACGTCAAAATATTTTGATTTATTTCTTAACGTCATAAATTACTGTTATGCTCATCCTAGATTTATGAGATGTAATTTCATAAATTAATAATGATATCGATAGAAAAAGCGCGCAAGGCTCTGTTCACACGTTCGACCGAACGTGACAACGATGCGTCAAAATGACGCACGTGTGAATAGTGTTGCTGCATTTTGACGCTGCGAGGGACATAATCGAAAAGCAAATTACTTCGGCGCTGCAAGCAGCGTCGCGCGTTTAAAACAAATGTATGTGTTCGATCTTAAAAGGCCACGAAATTGCGCTGCAAATTGAGTTGATATTATTTGAATTTTTACGTGAATAGACATTGACATTGACAGTTAAAAAGCTAATTGCAGGGCATGAGTGTCGTGGCTCAGCTATGAGAAAATGTTTTCTTTTCTATACTTTCGTCTGACAGTGTCATTTACTAGAAGTAGCGGTGTCGCACTGACCTTGCACATTTGGACGCCAAATTATCGCACTAATGATGAAACCATGCGTACAAACTGAAGAACCCACTCTGCGCTCCAAAATTCAACCGTAATTCTTCCTATCAAAGGGTTACTTCACATTGACACTGAATGTACACATTTTAAACGACATGTCAAATGAATTGTTGTGTGCATACAATAACTTATATTGGTGTGTGTAATGTTTCATTTATTATATCAGAATATTAGCTTTCTTCACTCCTTCTCCATATAAACTTTAAGGTTCACGTATTACTATAATAGATTTATACCCGCCGACCGACGTCGCGGTTGTTGTGCGACATATTGTCGCGTCATTGTCGCGTGTATGAAGAGACCTTTATACAGACATGCTCATTCGTGATTTATCGACCTTGCCTCTCATTAATTACGCTTAATTAGTATAATTAATATCGATGAATAGCTATGATTGAAACGATTTGAAAGGTAATTAAATCTGAAAATAATATTGTGTATTGGTCATATAGGGAGGACATACATAAATTCTGTCGCTGCGTGCATGAATATTTGAATGTAACTTATAATGTACATTATTATGTAATTATGTAGTTGATACTAAAATCGCTCCTCCCGTGGAAACAGTTAAATATCCCGGTATAAAAGTATCGTAGTGTACTCCTAAATTAACTTACACATAACAACTAATACAGTAGCTTCGCAGGCAGGGCCACCAGTACCAACTAGACTACGATGTTTTTCTATTACTACGACACGACACTACGACACGATAAACTTATTTAAATCCCACTACACGTTCACTTTCTGATCAAGATATGGCGACTATGGCGAGCGATCATAAATAGATTTATTTTTATTACACACGATCATTATTTATGGATCCTTTCATTAATTAACATGGATGCTGTGGCTTTATAAATATGGATACAAGTGATCACTGATCCCGCTCGACTGGGTTCTTTGATAACTAAATTTAGAACTTAAGTCGAAGTTCTCGTGGGAAAATTTATCTGAGATTTGTAAAAACTAGACTTTCTAGTACGTTATTTCTAAGAATTTTGTGATACCCTGCAGTAGGGTTTCCATTTGTGCGGATTTGTCTGGACTTTTGGTCTCTTGTCCGGCTTTTTGATTTGTCTGGATACCTAATACCTTTAAACGAAACGTATCAAATAGCGTTCTGCCAGAAAACATGCTCCCCAGATAATCGAAACAATCTATTATCACCTGTGAAATATATAAATCCCCAATGAGAATCAAAACGCCTAAGATTATAAACATAAGTTTGAGAAAAAAAAAACCTTTAAATGAGCAATTCTTGTCTGGATAATCTGAATCTCGGAAACGGCTCCAACGATTTGACTAGCATTGTGAACGTGACTTTTAGTATACACTCCATTTGCTCCATTGCGGATTGGTGGAGGCATGTAGTGGCAACTATTGCACAATCCCGGATTGTACACATTTTATTATGATACGGGTACTCACTAAATGTACAGGGTGAAAATATCGGCGTACAAAATGCATATTGTGAGTAACCGTATCATAATAAAATATTGCACAATAGTTATCACAGATTACTGTGATATCGTGACTTAAGTAGGTACAGAATCTCCGATACAACTAATCTGTTACAAAGGTTGACATTATAATGTACGGATTTTCTTGATTGTTAAAACCCATCAATATCGGAACAGTAATTCTGCAGATTGCGATGGCACAGCGTGGGCTTGTAACCCACAATTTCATGGCTGTGACCACAGAGCATGGATAACGATAGAGTGCGCTGAATTAACGATAACCTAAAATAGAACTTTAAATGTATTCTACAAATGGACTCCTGAATCGAAAAACGGTCTTCGTAAATGCAAACTAGCATTTTTGGAAAATTTAAACAACAACTTTTCAATGATAGCCCATAGTACGGGTTAGACGAGAAAAATAATCATCCTCAATTTCATACTATACTATCGAAGTTGACTGGCTGAGAACATACTCGTATATACAAAGAACATTGGTGATCTTCACACTCGTTGGTGCTGAGGCTTGATTGTGTGCGCGCCACTTCCACCGTGGAACGCATGCAAACTAAAATATTGGTGTGTGTTTTAAGCTGCGCACAAGACGGGTTAATTAGCGCCGTATACATAAACAAGCCATTTGAAAACTTACGTGAATTTTACTTATATTAGTAACCAACAAACCAGCATATGAGTCACCCGTTAATAATATTCTCTGCTTGGGTACCCTAACTTCGCTAAGATTCCCGACCTCTATGTAATCCGTACTCTAGGCTCCAACCCACAAGCTAGCTTTCAAAACATGGGCATTCGGCTGACCTACGGAACCTTTCGGCTCATCGATCACATCTGGCTAATCGAAACGATTGGACGATTTTGTATCGCTGTGACTCGACTCGATAATCAAATCGATTACATCTACATTATCTAGTGCTGGCAATATTTCGTTAGCCCATTGTTCCTTCCTTGTCGCACTTAACAGGATATTTGACGATTGTTGAAGTAGTTGTAATATTTTTGAATGACTGCCCAAAAAAGGTGTGTAATGTATTTAGTATGTTCATTAAATTTTTTTCAAACAAATTGTATTTCGTGATAAAACACACCAATATTATTATTTTAATTCATTGTGCAATGAAGTCATTTTATGTACGGAAGCGTTTACAATGACATCATGGAGACCTAAGTGCTATTCAAAAAGATGTTTTTATCCTTGTAACTTAAAAAACATTACGTTGACAAATTTCTTGCACAGGTATATTTGTTTTTTTGTTTGTTTGTTTTTACAAATTTGGTACGGAACCCTAATAAACCTTTCACAAACAAAAAAGTAACAACACAGCGCTCAAAATAAAAAATCTGTAATTCACGCGACCTTGCGTGCTTTCGGTTTTCGAACGTCAAAAAAATAAGTACGCGCCAAAAAAGTTTTACTTTTTAAACATGGCGCCTAATTACGCGTTACGAAATCGGAGACAATGGTTTTCTATGTTGTCTATGGGACACGCGCACTACCGCGATTACAACATCATAACAATGGGCGACAGTAATTTGTGACTTTTAAGTACGTAACATTCTCAGTCAATGTGGTCACAGGGGTATTGTCTTCGCGGTAGAACTTGAATTAATTGATAGGTCACGTGACTGTATTATGTAGAACATAATTATTACAGTTTCTGAATAATTAAAAAACAGTATTTATTTTACTTGTAACTTGACGAGGGTCGGTAACTGCTTTTGAAGGAATGTTTGAGAAGAGAATTCCATTTTTTGTTTGTGATAGGATTTTTTTTTTCGAAATTTAGCAAAATGTATTGCGTAGTTTGAATAAACAAACAAACGCAAATATTGATAATTTTATATTATTGAAGTGAAACATATATGTATAGGTATTAGGTAAGTCGTACTCGCGAGAAAAGTAAAGAGTAAAAACATGATCACATTTTCTAGAAACGGAAATTGCGTCATTGCGTTACTTTGTTAACTATGGCGGAAGTTAGTGCCGGGCAGCCATGCTGTTCAATATTTCACTGATGACAAGTATTATTGATATTAAATAGAGAAAAATATGCAAAGGAATAATTCAGTCATCTAGTATATTCTGTTTTTCTTTGCAATCCATACTTAAAGTTTCACACAAGCTGACCTTCCTTCTTCCTTGCGCCAGTAAGGCCAGAGAAACCATAGTGGAAGGTCGCCACGGACAGTTACACTCGTATCGCTTACAGACGGCCGGACGCCGGACGCCGGGTCTGTTTACATGGACAACACAAATTACATACTTGACAAATACTAACATTCAGGCTTGGCTGCAACCCATTGATGGCACACTTCTCAGCACGGGACTATCCACGTTATTGAGAAGGCCTAGAACCTTAGAATAATGACATATAGAATGACAGTCTTCATACAAGCGCTCTTTAATAGCGCCTCTACACTCTCGTGCGAGAGCACTCGTCTATGTCTCGTCCGAGCGCCTCGGCCGAGACATGCGCAGTCGGGAGCGTACTCGGCTGCGCACTCGTACACTTCAGGCAGGCGGTCAGGCTCTCTCACTCTCTCAGGCTCAGTTGCAGTTGCGGACGTCGAGAGGATGGACGTCTTAGAAATTGCATCCGCTTTTGCAATATGCGCCGCTAATTATTATAAGAATGTCAAAACATATCACGACAAAAAATTAATTATTAATTAAAATACTTATTTTTAATTTAATGAAATATAGTTTGAATCTTTTTATACGTGGAGTGTACTCCATCACGCTGATTAGTGGAAAGTATAATAAATTACATGATAGATAATTATTGTATTTTGGAGTACAGAACGAAATCAGAGAAAATGGTCTAAAAACCTGAGTGTACTTGTAGGTGACTTTAAGGCCTATCACTTACAAACTGATAAGGATGTTTTTTTTATATTTGGTTTAACGCAATAATATTCAAGTTTTGGAAGTGATTAGAGTGTATTGTACAATAAGTATATATAAAATTTCGTGTCACAATGTTACTTACTCCTCCGAAACGGTTTGCCCTATTTTTATGAAATTTTATAATGCATATTCAGTAGGTCTGAGAATCGACTTCTTACAGTTTATTTTTCATACCCCTAAGTGATAAGGGTTATCTACCCCTAACATTTTAAAAGAAAAAAAATTTTTGCAGGCAAGGGACGCCTATCCCGTGCACATGCAAAAACAGACTGAAGATCCCATAGCTCATTGATTCTCGTATTTCCTTCCAGTCATTCATCATAAACCAACAAGACCGAGAATAATTCAAGAGTGCTACAGACAACCCGAATTATATTAATTAAGAAAACTAAATTCATATGGCACTTAATATTCCTTACAATATTTTATAAACAAATTATACTACTATTATTTCTAATGGATGTTTAATTGCGGAGAAATAATTTAGCAAATATAAACGAAGTAGTCCTCCACCAATCCGCACTGGAGCAGCGTGGTGGAGTATACTCTAGGCCTCCTCAGGTATGAGGACTGGAGAGACCCGTGCTCAGTAGTGGGCCATTAATGGATTGTAGCCAAACGAAGTAGTATCGGCATAGACAAAGTGAATGTAATCTATGGCTGGAATTTAATATAATCTATGGCAATCTATGGCCTTTGACTCGGGCGCAAAAAACCGCCACGGGAGCGAGAGCAGGCGAGAGCGAGCGTGACAGCCCGAGACATCACGAGGCGAGGCGAGCGCTACCCATTACACTCTCGAAGTCTCGTACGAGTGCACTCGGCTAGCAGTCTCGCGGGAGTGTAAAGCCGCGGTCATGGGAGCGAGAGCAGGCGAGACATCACGAGGCGAGGCGAGAGCTACCATGTACACTCTCGTACTCGGCACTCGGCTAGCAGTCTCGCAGGAGTGTAAAGCCGCGGTAAAAAGTGAAGCACTAATTTTCTTTTTTTTTATACTTGTTTAATGGTTGCCAGGTGAAGTGCAGTTTCCCGAAAGTGGGGAATGATTCGGCCGCTGATAAGAATTTGTTTTTAGCAATAATACCTACATAAATAGCTATGGGTATGGTTATGTAAAATTGTTATATTACGAGATGTTTATTTAAATATGAAACGAATACAAGAAAATATTAACATCATTTTTTTTTTTTTTACTATTTATTTTTTTACATATCTTTTACGTATCTGAACATAAGCATGAACACAGGAACTTAGTATATTTTAATAACAGCATTGAGTAAAAAAGTTTTGTTCCAATATTAAATATACTCTGTGGAAAAACAAAAAACAATGGGCTTTGTTGATTTACTACTCTATGGACTATATTATATCTGTGAACTATTGTATCTGTGAAAACAACAATAAAATTAAGATGAAAACGACATTGACAATAGGCATGTTAAAATAATAATAACTAATAATAATAATTAAAATAAGCCCCCCAAAGCCCAACCGTACGTCCGAATCGAATCGAATGATTCACGTGGGGGGCGGACACGTGCAATAAAGTCACAGGCACGGCTAACACGGTCCTGGCGACCCATTTGTTATGGAGAGTAGGTTAAAGAGTAAACGTTTAGGGCCGCTTCCCGGGGGCAATCGCCGGGGCACACCTGGAGCTGACGCTGGGTGTTTCAGCATGCGAACCGTCGGCGGAGAGGAGTTGAATAGGCGGGCTCCCTCCGGGTCTCCCGAACATGTTACAGCCAATCAAATCAATAGCAATCGTAAATTACCTTCTAGATATAATTTGCGCTCTCGTTCTCATACAATATCGAACTTACAACCAAATCAAATCAACAGTCAATCTGAAATAGCTACGCGATCATCATCACCGGAAAGCTTATTCCCATCACTACCATCTTCTCCTTGCTCATATGAAGACCGATTAGAAAACCAGTCAGGATCAAGCACTTCAACACCTGTGCCTATAGATGTTGTGCAACAGGCAAACGCCGCCAATGTTGCACCCACTACAGGCAAAATAATGCGCACGCGCCGACGATGGACAAAAGAAATTAATGAATTCCTATGGCGAACGTATTTGATTGCTACCGAGCTGGAGAAAAACCCTCGTGGCTATTTAGATTATTTACATCCTCAATTCATACAAAAGTACCCAGACATTAACGTTTCTAGACAAAGATTAGGTGACCAATGCAGAGCTATAGTACGGAACAAATTACTCCATCAAGAAGTTTTAGACAAAATTAGACAGGAAGTTACTTTACTCTTGCAAACTAATGATTCACAGGTATATGAACCCCCACCAAATAATGATTTAGGATCTAACCGCATGAGATGGTCAAATGACATAAACGAATACATTATTAGAAGTTATTTCGAAGTAACAGAAGCAGAAAAAGAACTCACAGCATATAGGAAAAAATTGTATGAAAAATTTCAAGAAAAATTCCCACATTTACCGCACATATCTGAACAACGTGTGGCGGACCAGAGAAGGTCAATTATTTGTAACAAATTACTGTCGGCCAGTAGAATTCAGGAAATAAAGAAAGAAGTAGAAATGCAAATACTTATACAACAAACAAGTGTTCTGTCAGAACACGCCACTGACGAATATATTTATAACGATAGTCATGATCATCCACAGCAGTTACAAACAGACAATACATACACAGAACAAACACATCAAGAGATGGTAGTGGACAGGATTAATTATATAGAACACAAAAACAGGGATTATATTAAACATAAATTTAAGGAATTTATAGATCGTTTTGATAATACCAATCCACTCTCTAGACCTTTCATTCCAAGACAAAAAGTAACGCGAAAACTAGCTGTAGCAGTTGATTACATTAACAAATCTATACTTCCAGAATACTTACTGCCAGACGTAACATTTGATCATTTACAGACGCTAATATATGTAACAGCATTTACAGTAGCAACATATAATGGTGCAAAGATGGATACCTGCGCTATTAGAAGTCAAAAAAGTAAGCCAGCTTGGCAAAAGAGATTAGAAGGTAAAGTAGTAGAACTAAGATCAGATATAGGTAGATTAACACAATTTATTAATGGAAGTAGAGGTAGAAAAGTTTGTAGAACCGTAGACAGAATAAAAGAGAAATATAAATTACACGCCCAATTTGAAGACAATAATAATGACCTCCCCCAATTTCTTGACACACTTAAACAAAAATTAAATGTAACCGCCAGTAGACTTCGTAGATATCTTAAATGTACCAAACGTAAAAGTCAGAATATCCAGTTTGCTAACAACGAAAGTAAATTCTATAAAACAATTTTAAATGATATAGATCAACCGGTAAAAACAAAAGATACACCAACATCAAATGAACTAAAACATTTCTGGGGTAATATCTGGGAAAATCCTGTAGAACATAACAGAAACGCAATTTGGTTGGAGGAACTACATAATACACAACAGATACCCGAAATGCAATTTGAACGTATAACAGAAAACACAATGTTGCAAGTCATCAATCGTTTACATAATTGGAAGTCAGCTGGTACCGATCAAATTCATAACTTCTGGTATAAAAAACTAACTAGCACACATACACATATCCTTAAACATATCAATCTATTTATTCAGTCACCTAGTACTATGCCCAAATACTTAACACACGGTAAAACTTATATGTTACCAAAAGATTCAGATACAAAAAACCCTGCTAATTACCGCCCCATTACCTGTCTCCAAACTATATATAAAATTATTACAGCATGTATTAGTGAATCAATCAAGACCCATTTAATGAATCATAATGTTCTAGCTGAACAACAAAAAGGATGCAGAAAACACAGTCACGGTTGTAAAGAACAGCTTACAATAGATGCGGTAGTAATGAAACAAGCATTTCATAAGAAAAGAAATATTCACTCTATGTTTATTGATTATAAAAAAGCTTTTGATTCAGTACCTCATAGCTGGCTGTTATACATATTAGATTACTACAAAATCCATCCTCAATTAATCTCATTCCTGGAAGCATCAATGTCAAATTGGCAAACAGAATTAAATGTAAATATTAACAATACCACAATAACTACTGAACCGATACACATTCAGAGAGGTATTTTTCAGGGTGATGCTTTGAGTCCACTCTGGTTTTGCTTGGCATTAAATCCTCTATCAGAATTATTGAATAAAACACAAGTCGGGTTTAAGTTAATTTATAAGGGTACACATCACGTTTTATCGCATCTCATGTATATGGATGATATTAAATTGTATGCATCAAATAAAAAAGAATTATTTACACTTGCAGACTTAACACAGACATTTTCTAATGACATAAATATGCAATTTGGCGTTGATAAATGTAAAATTCACTCAGTAAATAAAGGTCAAATAATAAACACTAGTTATCGTTTGGATAGTGGCGAACTAATAGAGGCCATAGACGAACACTCAAGTTACAAATACTTAGGTTTTCATCAATCCCGACAAATTCATCAAAAAACTACAAAACTAAACTTAATAAATAAATTCAAGTTCAGAATTGACCACATCCTCAAAACACAACTCAACTCGCGTAATACAGTTAAGGCTATAAATGCATTTGCAATCCCTATTTTGACCTACTCATTCGGAATAATAAGTTGGTCAGTCACAGATTTAAAAAAGCTGCAAAGGATGATTAATACAAGCTTAACGAAGCATCGGAAACATCATCCTAAGTCCTGTATACAGAGACTTACGTTGCCACGACTTGAAGGTGGAAGAGGCCTTATAGACATACTTAATTTACACAACAGCCAAGTAAACATATTAAGACGATTTTTTCACACAAAATCTCTTACATCTGACTTACACAAATACATTGTAGACATAGACGAAAAACTCACTCCTCTCAACCTTCACGATAGGGCAACACAAACTAACGAGCAGATTGTTTGTGTCCAAGACAAATCTGCTACCTGGGCACAGAAGTCTCTTCACGGTAGACATTACGCCGATTTAAATCAACCACATGTCGACAAAAGTGAGTCCAATGCATGGCTTAAACACGGTGATTTATTTCCCGAAACGGAAGCCTTTATGCTAGCTATCCAAGACCAGGTCATAAGTACAGCTAATTATAGGAAACACATAACCAAAGAACTAGCATTACAATCTGATTTATGTCGTAGATGTAAGGGAGCTCCAGAAACAATACAACACATCACTGGGGCATGTAAATCATTGGTACAAAATGATTACAAACACCGACATGACCAGGTTGCCTGCATAATACACCAACATCTAGCGCACACATACAAGTTCATACCAAAAAAGCAACCATACTACAAATACAAACCACAATCAGTCTTGGAGAGCAAAACACACAAATTATATTGG
Organism: Ochlodes sylvanus; assembly: GCA_905404295.2. Taxonomy (NCBI): domain Eukaryota; kingdom Metazoa; phylum Arthropoda; class Insecta; order Lepidoptera; family Hesperiidae; genus Ochlodes; species Ochlodes sylvanus. The sequence continues at coordinate 6,045,063 of FR990149.1, forward strand.
GACAGAACAATACTAACAGATAAAACTGTACACTTTAATAGACCTGATATCACCGTACATGACAAACTTAATATGACCGCATACATTATAGATATAGCCATACCCAATACCCACAATTTACAAACCACAATATCTGAAAAATTGACTAAATATCGAGACCTGGCCATTGAATTACAGACGCAGTGGCAGGTTCAGACTGTCCACATCATTCCAATAGTATTATCATCCACTGGTATAATACCAAAGCTTCTGTCTAAGAGCCTTGAACTACTCAAAATTCCAGCACATATATCACAAACATTACAAAAAGCGGCTATATTAAATACTTGCCGAATAGTGCGCAAGTTTTTAAATGTTAATTAGATCACATCGTTACGTCTCTAGTACACTTGGTTGACGCCCGTGTATTAGTAGCCAAAACCTCTTCGGAGAGAAAATAAATATTAAAATAATAATGAATAACAACTTCAATAATTATACCTTAACAGGGACAGCATTTTCACGCAATCTACACGATCCACCCTGTGTAATGTACTTATCTTCATTATTAAAATGTTTTGAACATCTTCGTGTATTTTTGGTTGGCTTCCAATATACTTCTCCACGACTAAGCCGTATATCACTCGTCACTTAAAATTGGAAAATTTATTTTCACAATTGGGCAACACTGAGTATTGAAACAAAACGTTTTTATTTAAACCTAATTATATAAAAGATATTATGAAATATTGAAAGATTACCTGTGAAAAGTGATGTTATTACACTTCTTTTGTTTTTCAAATGTGTTGTGACAAAATTTAACCGCACAAATCGACATAATTATTTTTTTTCCGCGAGACGTGTTTGCCGTGCATTGTCATTGAAGACTACGGAGCTGGCCGGCGTTTGGTGACATTTACTACTCACATTTAATGTTGTCAAAGTAGCCGCGCGGACTTCGTTTCTATATGTCATTATTCTAAGCCTAGAACATACTCTACCACGCTTGGTAACAATTATGGTACGAGTAGCAAGGGGTAACAATTAGTGTCACTTAGAATTCAGTTAAGTCATTACTAAAATATACGTCAATTTCAATTCGACAAAGACCCGTTTTGCGCAATGGTTACCGCCCTTCGAAGGAAGGTTCGATTCCAGCAAGGCAATTTGAATAATGAGCTTACATATCTGTTTTTGATATAGATGTTTTCTTAGTTTAGTGTGTCATAAATGGCATCCACGACACAAGAAAACAAAAACATTTTTGGAGTGTGGTTGCTAAACTTGGAATACACCGGCCTCACAACTTCGGGAATGGTGTATATTTCCCGACTAAGCCGATTAAACGTCTAAGCAAAAACATCACGTGTCTAAGCACCACGACATCAAGAGCAAGCACCCGTGACGAGTACTATTAACTATTCTGTGCCGTGACGTGTAACCTGATCGCGGCCGTTGCGGCAACACGACACCTGGCGACAGTGACATCGGACAATGCGTCAATTGTACGGCCGCGGATGGTACGGTACCGGTACAGTGACAGCGGACAAATCGGACAATGCGTCAATTGTACGGTCGCGGATAGTACGGTACGGTACCGGTGCTGGACATGGGCTGTGATTAGAAAGAAAGACAGTTCACTCTCTTTTATTTATCTCTTTTATTGTAAAGCAACGTGCTCTGGTTATTATATTAATAATGAACGAATTTTGTAAAGTTTTAATGCAAATAATGAATGAAAATAGCAAAAACTTACACTAGTTTTGTTGTTTCAGTGAAAACCAATTTATTTTAACGACATTCAAACGCTAACAATGCTTTTGCAGAAATTATCATCGATAAGAATATAGGAACTACCACGCTCCACCACGCTCAAGAATTCAGGATTGGCTCCAGGCAAGGAAACACCTCAAAGGTTGACTAAGGTATATGGCACGATCGGCCGCGCGAAAGCTATCACGTCGTCTAACTGGGGCCTTAGCTTAGCTTTGCATTTTAAATTCTTATAAAAACGTGTTTTTCTTTATCAAATTAATTATTTTTATTTAATGATATTAATTCAGTTAGGTACGATTAGCAAACCTGCGTGGAACCGTTTTCATAACATCGGAAACATGGTAACGTTCGTTGCCGTTACGCGTGAATCCCTTTCTAACGTTTTTTCTCTTAACAATAGAATAATTAACGCATCTAATTAAGTATTTTGTAATGTTCGTAATATTTCATAATATCTTAAATACGCTTTACAATATTTGTAACTTCCTGGGAAACTCTGGAGTAGTGAGGCGATTTCGATAATTTTTCGACCGCCCCTCCTCCTAGGGCAGATGTCGTAAGATTGGGTTCAAACAGGGGTTTGAACTGGGGGGTTAAAGGGCGGGGAGGGCCCCGCCCTTTAATCTCTTATTCAAATCACTATTTAAAGGTAATTCCATTTGCAAGTAGCTGTTTAACCGCATTTTATAAATTTTAAATTTCGAATTCCAAGTTTCCAACTATTCAATGCAAACGGACAATACTACCATCCCTGCCTCAGAGATACATGAAGGTGCATACTATACGACTACGAGTACAATATTAAATTGACCGAACAATCAATCTCCTGAAACCTTAAACACAAAAAAATAAAGTTGACTTCAGCTTGTACAGGTGACAAATTGTAAGCAAACACAATTTGGTAGGATAATCGTATGTGACATTTTTTTTGCATATAAAAACAGACTGTTAGTTCTTATCATAGTCGTATTAAGGTTCATTATACAATGCACGTGTACAATAATACCGCAAAAAGAAGTTGGTGCATTGAACGCGTGTTCGCGATCGTAAGTCGATAAGTGAGGAATGTCATTGTTCTGCCGACGAAAGGGAATGGCGGGAACGGGCGGGATACTTACACTGAACATACTTCTCACGTCCTGGTACCTAAAGCTTCTTCATAAGGCGACAAATTAACATGTACCTGGTAATAAAACATTTATTGAGTGAATGGGCTGCTACTAAGTTAGTGCATTTGACCACCCAAGACTACATCATCTACCATTAGGTAGGATTGTAGTCGAGCATTAACTTATAAGAAACTAGCGACCCGCCCTCGCTTCGCTTCGGGAAACTTATTCCTTCGGTTTGCAAAGATTTAGTTATATATTTTGGATAATTCACAGGATATCTTTATAAATGATAGCTTTCCCCCGCGGCTTCGCCCACCATAAACCCCTAAATATATAAAAGTTGATAAAAATTTGCACCCCCCATTTACCCCCTTAAGGGATGTTTTTCGAAAAAATATTTTATACATGTTTCATAACTCTCAATGAAAAACCTTCATACTGAATTTCATTCGAATACCTTCAAAAACGGCAAAGTTTCATACTAACTTTGCACCCCCGTTTTACCCCCTTAGGGAGTGAATTTTCAAAAATCTTTTCATAGTGCTCCCCCACGTTATAAAAGGAGCCCCTGTGCAAAATTTCAAGTTTCTAACCCTTATAGTTTAGGCCCTGCATTGACATGTCAATCAGTCAGTCAGCTTCTCCTAGTGCAGAGGAACTTTTTTCCAATACTTAAATTATTAAACTCGTGATATCTTTCGAATGGAATGTCCGAATTGAATAATTTAAAAAGTTATATAAAGGTAATTAAGCAGTCTTGAATATGAATTAATTTATTTTGATAAGGATTAATACTAAGATACAAATAAAGAGCCTTTTCCAGTGGCAGTATCTCAATTAAGTTTTTTAAATAAAAAAACACTTATTGTGGCATAACTATAATAGTTAGACATATGCCATCGCGGACTTTATTGTAGATATTGATGTCCTTTATAAAACTGTAGTACGTCACTTTGCTCTATTATCCATAGTTTTCGCAGCGCACGCGATGTAAAGAATATTTTAGGTATTTTTTTACACCTTGGGTTATATTATCGGAGTTTTATTAATGATCCAGAATTTTTTTGAAAATATGATATAGCCTATGTCACCCGGGGATAGTGTAGCTTTCCAACAGTGAAAGAATTTTTCAAATCGGTTCAGTAGTTTTGAAGCCTATTCGATGCAAACAAACAAACAAACAAACAAACAAACAAACAAACAAACAAACAATCAAATCTTTCCTCTTTATAATATTAGTATAGAGTATAGATATAGATAAAAAAAATCTTTAATAAATTATTAGTTTGAAAGGCTAAAAAAAATCAAAATTTGTGCAATTCACATGTGCTAGAAGTGAAACTTCAAAAAACAGTTTGGTTAGATGTCATAACTATTGTTTTAGCGCTGCAGCGAACTTTAGTTCTAACTCTTGCTAAATTATCTCAGAAGTAGCTTTTTGTTAGTTAGTATTCGCTCTACGGGGACGTAATGTTCCTATCTCATTTTCTCCCACGTTAAAATGTGTCTGTCTTTTTCGTTTCCGTTTCCGTTTCGTCTCATTTCACGTCATATCTGTTTCATCGAATTCCAAATCACAACGATACTATAGAAGTTTTCACTTCAACAACTACTTTCGGCAACGTAGTAGTAATACCTTGCTGGTACTATTTAGTACTTACTAACTTGTAAAAGACGGTCACCATAACAAGATGGCTCATCTGATCGTTTAACGTAAAAATCCTCTTCGGCAGTCTTCCGACACATATCAGTTTAACTTTCTATTTTAACTCTAACGGGTAGGTACTCACGATTTTACTGTTTTATAAATTATATAAAGGAATCTTACGTGGCTTATGACCAGATCACCACCCTAGTCTCGCTTCCGGAGCCTGTTTTTTAAATAAAATAAAGTTAATTGGAAGACATTATCATCAATTAATATATTTTTATTCAATGTTAAAAGTACATAATTATGTACCTACTTTACATTTGAACCGTAACACGTTAGAACATGTTTATGCGAGACATTACCATCCGCGCAGTACTCATGAATAGTTCCAATCGAACTTCTCTCCGAAGCGCTTCTGAGAAGTCCATAGCTCCCACATTACAAAATCAACTGTGCTATTCTCCGTAGCCGGGGTATAAATACCTATAGGCGTCCTGTTCGAGTACTAGGATCTCATGAATTTAAAGAAAATAATCGACAACTACCAATGCACATTTATACGTTTTTCAAACAATGCGTTTCGTTTTTAAAGGCGTTTTAATTGGGTACCTCCATCCACCCATCCATCAGGCCTTTGTGCCGTAACTCAATAATACGAGTAGTACTCTAAAATTGTCAAATATGTGACATCACACCTATTTAATGGTGTGATGTTACATGAATGGTAAGGTATATAGGAATAAAAGCTTGTTTTAAAAAGCTGTTTAATAATAATTTATCTATTACTATTAATTATTATTGTTAGTACTAGGAAGTAGTTATTGTTAACTTTAACAAATAAAATAACACCAAGATGACACGGCAGATTAGTAATCGCCTCCCGTTATGGTAGAATGGACCACTCGCCACACCGGTGACAGCGGCTACCACCTGCGGCATGCGTCAGTTGTGGCTCAGTGGGTCATAGATCAATTATTTATCCGTCACAACTTATATACACTCCACCAATGATACTGGAGCAGCGTGGTGGAGTATGCTCTAAGCCTCCTCAGGCATGAAGAGAGACCCGTGCTCAGTAGTGGGCCATTAATGGGTTGAAGCCACTTACATACAAAGCAGTGATAGCCAAGGGGTTTGAAAAATTATGCATGTATTACAATTTAATTATCACTTGCTTCGGTTAAAAATATCGTGGGGAAACCTGCACATCTGAGAGTTCTACAACAAATAGGACGCGGCCATGAGGACTGCTGACAGAAGTGAAAACTTAAACCTTCAGAAAATTGCTGTAGGCAGACCGCTGCGCGCCGCTGGGCCGGCGTGCTACGTCCCAGCATGTTGCTGACGCGATCCCAAAAGTTTTCCCCTACCAAAAATCGTCTACGCGCCTATACGTAGAAGTTTTCACTGCAGTAGCACGTCAGTTAGTAGTAGTATAATACAGTATGTAGTATAATACACTAGTTTAGTAGTATCTATACCTAATACAATAGTATAGTAGTAAATTACAATTTTAAATAGCATTTAGATTTGTGATATAACAAGATCCCGCGCGCAATCTTAAACTTGCAAATAAAATGATATTTATTAATGGCGATCACAGAAGTTTACTACTTCTGAGATTTAACACCTTTTTAAGTGTCACTGGGTAAGTGCTGATGTTAAGTGCCGTTGAAAACGTGACTGAATATTTTACACCCACCAAACTCATACGTATGAGCAGAGGGGTGATGTTTCGACATCACAAACACGTCACACGGTGACGTCACGATAAGCCTGAATCACGCTATCGAAGTTTTCTACACCGCTCGCTTACATACAAATTTCGACCATGATCAGTCGGAGCTCAGCCGCTTCCCAGGCATAAGGCGTCGCCCGGCGGGAGATATAAATAAGTGCCATATGTGGATAGCCCACAATAGACTAGTAAACCCGCCCTCGCTTCGCTCCAGGAAATCTGCTTAGCTGGGAATCGGACCCAGGACCCTTTGGACGGGTCTGGCATGGCCACCATTGCGCCATAAGGGTCGTCAACAGTTATGGTTTGTAATGATTCTCAACTTTGTAGCAGCTGACCACATTAAAGATGTTATGGTCATATGTATTCAAAGGTCGTATCTCCATATCAACTCATTCCATATGATCGATCATTATGAAGTAATGTCACGAATCCGTTTATCTATCGATGACGCCGTAATGGTCAGGTCAATACTTTTCAGGTGAATCACAAGATTATCTTCTTAGGGTTACTGGTGATCTGATTTCATATACATACTTAGTAGCTAACCTTGTTCTAAAATATATTTATTGATTATTTATTTTAATTTTTCACGTACACCTTAAACTACAAAGGAAACAATTATATATTATGTATGTTTCATCTATGCAAAAATGTATATCCTTTTAGGAAATATTTAAGTTTAAAAAACCTAACACACTCACACGCACTATGATTGCCTGTGTCGCCAGTGATCAAAGAACAAACATTAATGTTTGTACCCAGCCGGGAATCGAACCCGGGACTCCTCGGTTGGCAGGCAGGGCCACTACCAACTAGATTACGAGGTCGTCATAAAATAACACCCATAGTTTTTCATTTACATCCAAGATACATTTTATTATTTTTAATGCCAAAATAATTAATACTCGTACATGTATTACGAGTATTAACAAAGTTAAGTAAATTTATACGTCAAAAGTTTTCTTTGAAGCTATGATGGTAACAAAAATATTTTCCGCTCTCTCACAATATTTTACCACTACACTTTGATTATATACACGTGTATATAATCAAAGCCTATACAAGTATACACATTGTCTCATTACGACTCCGCGGCCGTTCACAAACATTGGCCTACACATCATAGCGCGCAACGAGACGCGCATTCCAATGATCCAATCGTCGCGTCACCATCGGCTGGTGCGACCACTGGTTTGTACGCGTCGAGCACCTTGCAGCGGTTTTTGCAATTCTTATTTTTATAGCCTGAAGCAGGGCTGTCCAAAACAGACGATAATTATATTATTTTTACAGTTGGTAGACCTCTAGGCTCTACGTACTTAGTTACTTGTAGTAGTTAGTAGTAGTAGTTACTTATTAGTAACTACCATTACCAAACCAGTACTACTTGTGTAGTACTGGTAGTAATAGTAGAGTTACTACTAGTTACTAGAGGTTAGTACCATTTCTACCGTGTAATATGTAATTGTTTTGACAGCAATTGTGTTCCGGTTAGAAAGGTGTGGAGCATGTTACACTTTTTTTAGAAGCGACCATCCTAGTCCTCAAGAGTAACAATACATGTGTGACCGAATTAGTTAACTGAAAAAGTCCATAAAAGATACAGATATCTAATTTCTTTTGTAAGTGTTTCCATGCGAATAAAATATTTGTGATACCACAACAAAAAAAAAGAACCTATACCAAATATTATTTAGTACCTATTTTGCGAAAGAGATTTTTTTATAAGTAGAATTAAAACATGCGTCGTGGGTCGCACAAAAACGAGCACATGCGGCCCGCGAACCGTTATTTGGACAGCCCTGGCCCACAGGGACATAAACAAAAGTCATTTCCTTACGTTGCGTTTTATATTTTACGTCTGTGGCATAGTAATTAGAAAATATTTACAAATTAATAATACTTCAGTGTAAGCCACTACAATGCACTTGTCAAAACTGAGGTGTTCAAGAGATTTCGCGATAGAAGAGTATGAAATGTCTTAATATTGATATTGAATGCGGTGACGAGAAATAGAGTTCTTCGCATAGTCATTACTTTGGCAAGTATGCTTCTATTCTGCAAGAAATAACAAGTATCATAACGGTTCATACTACAAAGGACATTATAAATGCAAGTTATACCCGTAAATAATGTAATGTATCAAAGTTTTAATTGTTTTATCAGATTAATTTGCTACTTAACTGCTTTCTTAACTGCTTTTTGATTAGGAAATGCTTTTTTAAAAATGTCCAAACTAGGATTCCCTGTGTCGTGGGTGCCATGGACAACACAAAGACACACGCTCAGACCGAAAACAAGAATTAAAAATCACCATTATAACTTCCGCCTCGCTGGAAACACAACTAGCCTCGAACTCAGGACCAATCGGCCATGTGCCATAAGGGTCGTTGTGTTCACAAAGAATGTTCATATAGCAATTCTATCACCAGTTTTACAATGAGGAAAATAGTTGTGGTCAATATCGAACCGATATTCTGATCACGTTACGGCATTTTTGGTAACTTCGGTATTTCCGGAATGTGTGACACATGCAGTTTAAATGCACACGGTTATATTATACCTGATATTAATATGTAAATAATGTCATAATGCGACGATTTCTGAGCTCTTTGGCTTGTGTCGATCGAGAGAAATGTAATCCATGACCTTGGTATATACATTTATCCATCTATACAAATAAATAAAATTGGAGTGTCTGTTTGTAATATTAAATTAACCGCTTCTTACTAATGCATATGGATGTATACACGGTACATACTTATACCAAAATATCATTTTTTACAATTTTTGTCTGTCTGTCTGTCAATCTGTTGTTTGTCTATCTGTTTGTTTTGGCTAATCTCTGAAACGGCTGGACCGATTTTGACGGGACGGCACTGGCAGACAGCTGATTTAATAAGGAGTAACTTAGGCTAATTTTATTTTAGAAATTTCCCCGTACCAATTTAAATTCCACGGGGACAAAGTCGCGGGCACAGCTAGTACTTAATATTATAAATGTGATAGTAACTCTGTCTGTGTGTAACCTTTTCACGCTTAATCCGCTGAACCGATTTAGATGAAATTTGCTATGGTTCTACACCTATAGTAAGTACATACTAAACATACAGTATACATTAAACATAACATTAACAATACAACAAATATTCATTTTTTTGGGTTCGAGATGAATTTGATAAATTACAAACAAAGTCGGAGCCAGCTTTCTCAGTCCGATTTCAGCTAGAGAAATCTCTTCGAGAAAACCTCTATTATTCCACGCAACAAGATCACCCCGTGAGCTACAAGTTAAGTTATGTAGCAATGTACCTGCCGAGTTGAGGATACATTGGCGTGATTTGCATCTCAATGACTGTAATAGAATCAATGAATCAGATGGTATACCTACGAGTGCTTCGTATGTACTAGTGTTTGCAATGGACCCATTTAGAAAACGGTCTAGAAACTCTAGAATAGTGTATCGGTCGAGGATGGAAAAGCATAAATTAATGCGATGTATTTATTAATTAATTTAGGAGTGTAAGGTTGTGAAGCTCCGTCCATTTTAAGTCTATGCCCGTGCATCCTGCTCAACAATTGATGAGGTAAGGGTTACAGGTCCCTCTTTTTGGAGGTCGCTGGGCTGCAAACTACCTAGATTAATGAAAAAGTACGCTGTGACGTCAAAATGTTGGATACGAGTTAAGGAAAACAAATCGTGTAATTATGAACCTATATTATATACTTATTTAATTAATTGTGGTCTGAACATTGGTCTGCTACGCAGGGGAGGGGAGGGGCAGGATTCACGCACTTCCAATTTTGTTACATGTGTTAGAAATTAATTATCACTGAAATGAAGGAAATCATCGTGAGGACCACGGAATACAGAAAGAAGTGGAAATGGTACAAGTGTTGATTAATAAGAAAACCACGGTAGCAAAATAAACACAAGTAAATCCCTAATCATATTATTCACACTAAGAAACTTACATTTTTATTGGTTGGTACTTGTCAACTTCAAATAGTCTATCAAACCGGCTCATTATAGTTGAAAATGCACCTTAACATTTTATTTTAATTTTTATTTTTCCTTGCCATTTTTGGTGTCTTGTTACCTTTATCAATTAAGAACATAACAGTTGTCAAGTTTTTCTTTCAACCGCTAGATCGCAAAATTTTACGTAACAACTAATTATATACTTAAAACTGTAAGAAATAAAGTTGACATTGTGTTGTCCGGCAATTACGCGGAGCTCCGCGCAGCCTTAGTCGGCGTGCCACGCCTACTTCGCACTTCCACTTCTTTCTGTATTCCGTGGTGAGGACACTTGCACACCTGATTATAGAGATGTTCTCAAAGGTGTGACGTCTTCCAATCTGGTAGACTACTTATTGCCTGTATCCCTCACATTGTGAGAGCAGATTCGAAAACAGGAATGGGACAGTGGAAAATTATGGAGTTGGAGCTATTACACACGTGATCATAAAAAAAACAAGACAATTTTGTGTGGGAAAAATCAACTAGCAATTGTGATCCACTTGTTGGCAAACTAATTACCGCACCAATATCACTGCGAGGTCTTGTGGTAACGTGGGAGGCCCGGCCCATTACCGCTAGGCCCTACTTGGCCATGGGACGTGGCCTTACCAAGTACTGACGGATAATGTGTCGTTAAAACTGCTCGTTAAGATGTTATCGATGCATTTTATGATATGCCTCTGTTTTGTTTCTTGGGTGTGTTTTTGCCGACTGTACTAATGCAAATAGTTTTGCTGAGTGGTTTGATTGCGCGGGACTTTCCGATTTTTATGGGACTCGTTATTCTTGATTAGAATGCTGATGTCCCGATGTCTCGCAGTAACTAAAAATAATTTATTTCATGAAGGTATTATCAACACGCCTATGATAAGTCGATTTGCACACCAATAATAATACTAGAAGGAAATATAAGTAGGTGCAAGAAAAAATTGAGAGGTCGTCTTAAGCTTTTAAGATAAATATCAGAGTATTATAACTATGAGATATAACATAACACATTACAGGAAAGATAAGAAAAGGTTCAGGATAGCAGCAAAACAAAATTATTAAATAATAAATGTTTAGTAAATTATATAAATATCCACAGGTTCAACTAGTAGAAATAGTCAAGATAACTTCAAACTTTTATTTAAAAAAAAATGTTTAATTTGTTTAATGAAAAATAAATTGTCGTATATTGTTTTAGGCTATTGTTAAAAATTACTAATTTAAGTTTCTTTAAAGAAGAATTCATCAAACACTAATAATAACAATTGTAAACTGTTATCACGTGTTATTTTTACGTTTAGGTACCAAACAACCTAACTCTCCTCATGACCTATATCTAAGTAAAACTTCATGAAAACGCGATTCAGAATTTGAAACTACCGAATTCAGAAAAAATGCTAAAGTTCAAACATTCAACATAATTTTAATCCTTAAAACAAGAAGTGACACGAAATAAGTATTCCAAATTCAAAATCAAATCTACCTTAAAGTTGACCTATTCAGTCTTGATACTTGCAAGGCACACCGCACCATGTAGTCCGCAGACGAGACGAGGAATATATCAGCTCGCCGGGGTCACCCAACGACCTCTACCGGCCGTATATGGTGTTACTTAATGGGACATTGATCCCTCGCGGGGAAAAATCCTCAGCATAGCACTGCCGCTGTAAACTAGAATTTAGTTGGGTACTAAAAATTTAGCGAATCCACCGACGTCGTGTAAAGTAGTAGATTATTGCAGATTACAATAATTAGCTATAAATAACGCGGACAAATTATGTGGCTATGAAATATGGCAATAGTCGAGTGGATACAGCGGGCGTCGTTAAATAGTAAAGTCGTTAGCTGGAAGTTACTGGAATCTTCTGTACCTATTGTAGCAGGATTTTTTTCAATATCAGGATAGAATGGACCGTATTACTGTTGACAGAAGTGTCGAAAATAATTGCTTATAAATTCGTTGTTAAAAAAATGACGCTTACACAATATAATTTTCCGTGTCGCACGGACGACACAACTTAAACATCATCAACATCCACAACTGAAGAACACACAATCACACACAATCAGACAACACACATATTATACATACTTGAGTGGAGCTTTCCAATGTGAAATGTTTTTACGTATTTTCGGCAATCGTTATCGTAATTTTTAAAGTACTTTAAACTTATTAATATAATATATTTTGAATAAGTTATTTAAATTATTCATGTTTAGTTGTCAGTTCCGAAGACGAAATAATGATTTGAATTTTCACCTTTTTAAATGATTGCAAAGCTTAAATAACAATTTTGTGATCATTTACTTCTAGAATGCACACACTGAAAAATTAGAAGTGCAAACAGCATTCAAACTGGGGTCACATCTGACGATAAGAATTTTCTCTATCTAAAACTAATTTGTGTCGTGGGACACCAAGTAGGAACGAAGTTCCTTCGGCTACTGTCGCGCCTGCGCACGTCTCATTTAACGGTTTTATTCCACGCACTTTTTTCCACGCGTCTCATTCCACGCTTACGGTTTTACTATCACATATTTTTCAGTTCGGTCGCGCAGCAAAATCCCTATCCCCTCCAAGCCTGCCGTAAGGAACTTCGTTCCAATAACGGTGCAAATACCGTCTGCAGCATAAAAGCGCTGGTGATATTGTAAGCCGTTAACGGTCATCCATCCATCTCGCGACTCGATCACTTACTGTTGATAATAGAAAATGGTCAATTCAGTAAATATGGTCATCTCTCATATTAAATTAAATATCTTTATATTAATACATGAAGCACAAACTTTGTGCGTCTTTTTACTAAAATTACGCAGACGGAAGAGTATGGAATATGGTACAGTAAAAATCGCTCCACCAATCCGCACTGGAGCAGCGTGGTGGAGTGTACACTTGGCCTCCTCAAGTATGAGGAGAGATCCGTGCTCAGTAGTGGGCCATCAATGGGTTGAAGCCAACCCTGCCTTGATGTCGCATCACTCGGAAGTCAAATAAATTTCAATGCACACACATACACCCGTTTATGTATGTAACTAAGCATTATGTATGTGTGCACATAATCCTTTTACGGTGTTGCACGGATATGAACATCATGAATGGATGCAGCACAATATAAAACAATGCTATTCTTGAAGGATCAACGTCCCACGTAACTCGGCCGCTAGAGGTCGTTGTGTGACCCCGCCGCCCCCCCGCGCCCCCGCGCCCCGCTAGCCGGACTAGTCTTGATATATGCCTAGATTTTGCTCAGGATTGAACTTAGATGAAAGTTCCGTTTTGTGACGATTGTTATGACGTCTGCAAATAGTCGGTTTGAATTTTTTCTGCTTAAAGGACTCGGGTTCGAAATGTAAAAATTCTGGCAATTTTCATAATTATTTGTGAATTTAAAAAAATAAAATAAATTAATATTTTAAAATGCTATAATTAACTGCTGTAATTATAAAAATATCGTAAAATACTCTACATTATCGGATAGAGCACATACTTCACAAAAGGTGGAGGTTCTCAATTCGACTATATATTTTTGTTTGTTACCTCAGAACTTTCGACTGGGTGAACCGATTTTGATGATTCTTTTTTTATTTGAAAGCTTGTGCTGCCCGTGTCCTCCTTCAGCTTTGGTCCAGCTGACAATGGCATCCATGAGAAAACCATATAAGTCTTACTCGTAAATTTGCATTATTTTGAAGTCGGTTTTTTACTTGTAAGATATTGGTCAGCAACCTACGCACCTCGGAGTTTAGGACACACTAAGTACACAACATCCACAGAAGCGCCATAGGGACGATCGAACGTGTGGGTCTGAAATCTGGAAGCGTGCGTATTACGTACCCACTTACATTCACTACAACTACAAAGAGGCGGCCCTAGAGCGCGGGGCTGTAGGCATTTATTTCAAGGATAGGGCAGAGTCACAATACTGTATGATACAATTACCGTGCCATAAGGTATCTCGTCATCTCGTTTGTTGGTTATTATCATAAAAAGTAATATCTTTAAATATGTAATTGTATAGAATTTACAAATTAAATGTGTGGGCGAATCACAATCAGTAGTTACCTATTAACGATTAAAGTTAATAAAGTTATCGTTCAGAAGGTCAAAGCTAAACAAAATGCTTCCGTTTATTATGTCGCAGGCAATTCGATGAAAATTTAATTTAATTTTTGGATTTTTATTTAACACCTAAAAACTTTGGACGATTTATATTGTATGTCTTAAGCCAGTACCAATAAACAATTAGATATACAATAAAAAAAATTACTTACATCCGTTCCCAATCTCACTATCCATCCCCTATCTCTGGTAAAGTTAGTAGGTAAAGTAATAAATACTAACATTATTAATTAATGATATTTTTTGACAGCTTTTTAAAGTGAAACTTTTATTACATCGTCTCAAACTTTTTCGTCTGTGTGTTGCATGTCGCGTGACGGTCGGCAGCGGAGTAGGGATAAAGTGAAAGGCGCTCGTCAGAGCAGCCAAGGCCAATATGGCGGCGCCTATAGTTCGCAGCAGCTGACCGGGCAGTGTATAGACAATTTTATTCCCCTAATGGAACATTATTCCAAAAATTTTTAGTTAAATGTCTATAATGTGAAAAAAAGTTTCACTTTTACCGTGGTTTCATAAAACCACACAATACTTTTTCTTTTTAACAAACGATTACACACCCATACCCCCGCACAAGTGTGTCTGGCGGACACACAATGGACAACACAATTAACACATCACCAACACCCATGACCCGATAACACATTCAACTGTCACAAATATCTGCTGCGGCCGGGAATCGAACCTGGAACACATGATATAAAATACACTATTTTTTGACAGAAATTCTTATTTGTAAGGAAAAATCAATAACATAGCGACAAAAATAGCTAAAAACCAAACAAATATATGTACGATTACTTGGGAATTTCCACACTTGATTGATTTCTTTCTATCCCCGCAACATAGGCGTAGTCGTATTTGTAATCGATTAACCAAATAGCTGCAGAACATGTTAGGCTATTATTATTAATAATTATTTTAAGGTCAACACGATTTGTTATGAATAAATGAAATTGCCTCCGTTCAATTAATTATTAATGGAAACGATTTGTTCATAAAAGCTTAATTAAAGGTTTTTAAAACTTTTATTAACTTATTCCTATCCATCAAGTTCACTCATTGACGATATAATTTAATTTGGCTACTTATCATGTCTTCTAATAGGAGGGATATATTTTCAAAATATCCATTAGTTGGTTAGTTTGTAAGTATGAAGACTGGGACAGGGACTGTTAGTGAATGTTAGTCCTGTTAGTTATTGTTAGTAATAGTCCAGTTAGTAAATGTTAGTAAGAGTCTCGTTATAATTCGGTCACAGATGTAACTTGACTAACTCACTTGACTAACTATCACTAACAGTCCCTGTCCCAGTCCTCATACTTACTAACAAACTAACCAACTAATGTTTTAACATCGTCTGCTAATAGGACTAACCATCCTAGACCTCATTTAGAGGCTTGTTCTAGGTCGGTCACAGGTTCATTTCCTACCTTAAAAAATCATTTACTAAATAATCAAAATGACGCCAACGCTATACAGTATACACTCTCAGCTCACACTAGGATGCCCTGTGCCGTGGGTGCCATGGACAATACACAAGACAAGAACACACATACCCTGACCAAGAACGGAAATTTAAACTCATCATTCAAATTTCCACCTCGCTGGGAATCGAACCCTAGAACCTAGAAGTAGACCCTTGGAACGGCGTGTTAACCATTGCACCATATGGGTCGTCAAAGCTTTGAATATTTTAATTATACGAGTATTTACTATGTAAGCGCTCCAAACTTTCTTCGTTTTAACACATACAGAGAGCCATGCAGCCATGGAATGGATGATAACTCACCGTCAGCCCGTCTCCTCATTTGCTAGTCAAATAAAAAGCCTGTGACAAAAAATTTCCTCACGATAGTTTCTTTAGCATCAGCGTTAACGCAACAATCCATCAATTTATTGAGAACCAACTTGCTCTAACTAAGTGATTTTTACGCAATCTTGAAGTTAAGCGCAGACGCGAGGACAAATCGATTCGAATATTATTTATGTAGTTATTCAATTTTTTGTATGGCATTATGCGATTGTTGCTTTTGAATAGCGTTAAGAGGTTTCGTCCACGGTGCATAGAATGTTTGACGTTTAGAGAATATACGTACTCGATCCTAGATCATTCATGAGGTTATCATCGCAACCCATAATTGTACCCCTGCTTGGTACAGAATTTTGGAAAATGCGTGATTCTGCACGGCCGGGCGACCCCCCTGTTCGGGAGTCGGACGTTCAAATATTGGTGTCAAATATAAAAATCATGCTATAATTAAGATGATTCACCTAGTAATCCACTTCAGTGTGGATTTGTATTGTATTATGACATACGCTATTAATATTCGCGTATTTCTTGACACGGTCGGCAGACCGTGCGTGCGATCTAGTCGGGTAACGAGGTGTCTAGTGTGCGCTGCGCATTACGCGATCATTAGCTTACGTAATGCGAAGTGTGGTTGTTGTGTTGCTGCGCGTTACTATTGAACTGACGCGGGTACGGTGATGGGTGCGATTACCTCAGTCGAAATTTTGGTTCTGTATGCTGTGGTAAATCAATAGTTCAGTAAGAGTATACTTACCTTGAACACCCACGTCGGGCACAAACACCGACAACTCGCTTATCCAACTTCCGACGGCGCCTAAAGTTGCTTAACTTGGCCGATCGGTAAAGGTGACCTCACATTTGCACGATCCGGTTGTCGGATGCGTTAACATTACATGGCATAAAATTGACGTCATGTGGACAATATACTATACGTAACTAGGTCTTAGGATTGATTTTATTGGTTTTATTTTTATTTTTTTCTTTGAATTTAAATTGCATCTGTAAATACTTTTAAAAAAGGAAGACAAATAGACTACTCACTAATTGCTTATTCGTGATCAACAAAATAGATAGATATATAGATGCATAGATAGAATCCTCTTTTTGCAAACACAAGAAAAAATCTACGTCATTTATGGTACATTTTTGAATTAAAGCAATATTTATCTTCTATTGCCCTGCAACTTTACCATTCAAATAACTACGTTCCACTGTAATTGTAAAATGACATGTATTTAGAGCGTTTTTAGATCGATTATCATCTACATCTACATTACATTTGACTATAATGGATTGACATTATTCAGTCAGGTCTTGTGCACTAGATACAAAGATACAATACGAATTATATATCCGGATACGTAGTCAAATCAATTCCTGGTGTATTTCCAGTAGATTGCGCCTCGGGAAGAGACTACTTACTGGGTTTTTTAAAATGCTAACACTTATACCTACCCCTAGGATTTCCTGTGTCGCGGGTAACATCGACAACATAAATAACACATCACTAACACCCCTGACCCGAAAAGAAACATTTATCTGTCACATAAATGTTTGTCCCGGCTGGGAATCGAATTGGGATCCTCTTTTCGTAGGCATTGTCACCACCAACTAGGCTACGCGGTCGACAGAGATACAGAGTTTATTAATTTCCGGCCTATTACTAACATATTCCTGTAATAGTCCCGTGAAGAAACTTGACAATTTTAATGACAAATGTTCGGTGATTTACAACTACCCTCCAATCCGGTTACCGGATCAGGCAACACATGTAGAAGCACCTTTATAAATGATATCAATCGTTTTGACAGAAGTTCTTACCGCAACGATATTGAGTTATATCTTTATTTCCCACGAGTGCTCAGTAACTGAATGATGTGTAACGTCCGGCGAAGTAATTAATTGTGTTATACCTAATGCATAAATATATTTCTGGTTATAAGTGTCAACGCCACATAATCCCGTAGGAACGTGTTTGAAAGCTTATAGCCACATTTAGGACCTAGTTATTAGGGGCCCGTAGCCAAAGGCTGCCGCGGGACAAGGGTTGCGACCCCACAAACTTAAATAATAACAATAAATAACCCTACACACTCATAACCCCACACTAGGATTCCCTGTGTCGTGGGTGCCATGGACAACACACAAGACAAGAATTTAAATTTCCGCCTCGCTGGGAATCGAACCCAGGACCCTCGGAACGGCGATCCGGCGTGTTAACCATTGCGCCATCAGGGTCGTCAAACTTGGATCTAACATTACACAAAACTCCTCTTGACATCTAAAAAAAATGTGTCCTCTGACAATATGCACGCTAAGCCCAAAAAATGTCCAATGGACTAATGACGGTTTTTGTCGCCAATGATACCTCACGAAGAATTAATCCCTATTATAGAATCTGAATTCCTGCTAAAATGACCCTCATACTAATATCAAAACACTCACCATCATACGAGTCCGGAATGTAGAGCGGCTTCCCGATCAGCTTCCCCTTCTTCCCCGACAGAGGAACCGCCTCCACTCGCCTATGCGCCTCCAACACTCGGTACAGAAGCACTGACCTATCCTCGCCTTCAAACTTCACCACTCGCGGGAGAGAAAACTTATCCACAAACTCTTTCAACGTCATCACATCACTACTCTCGTCTTCCGACTCCACTGAGCCGTTCCGTCGCCCGAGAAGGAAGTTGTCCGACCACTCTGCGTTCGGTCTCCTATCCAGATATTCTGGTCTCCTCTCGCTGCTCCGTGGCTTGTACCTTGGGGGCCGATCTCTCCTAACTAAAGCTTCGTTGGCTTCCGCGAGCCATCTGGTGACTAAGCGCTCCCTTTCGACGTCTAGGTATCTAGGCTTGGACGCGTCGCAGGCGAAGCGGGCGGCATCGAAGCAGTACTGCGGGGGAGGGGGGCGTATCCGAGGGGGGAAGAACCGGGGTGGGACGTACGGCGGGTGGGGGGCGTAGGCCGGCGGCGTCCTCGGCCCCGAGCCCTCGACTGACGCCGTTCGGAACATCTCTTCAGGCCATTGATACTAACGTCTGGAACAAAGGACACGCTTATTACATTACCGATAAGTAATTTCACCTAATATTTAATAGGATGCTTAAACTTTTTTAGGTCTTGTAACGCATCATCGCAATTCATAACTGTCCCACTGCTGGGCACGGGTCTCCTCTTACAATGTGAAAGGTAAAGGCCACAGTCCACTACACTGGCCAAGAGCCGATTGGCGGATTTGTCTAAATGGTAAGGTACTTCATAC
Organism: Ochlodes sylvanus; assembly: GCA_905404295.2. Lineage (NCBI taxonomy): Eukaryota > Metazoa > Arthropoda > Insecta > Lepidoptera > Hesperiidae > Ochlodes > Ochlodes sylvanus. Next base: position 6,064,526 of record FR990149.1, read on the forward strand.
GGCTATCATAGACTACCTATCGTTAGATTTATAACGTTAAGTCGTTATTTTTCGAGTGGATTAAGTACTCCCGACCCTCATTTGGAACTCTTAGAAATCGACTCTAGCGAAGCATGGCTTATAATTAATTACACGTTCAAGTTTTACAGCGTGTAAATTTATCGGACCTCAAATCTTGTTAAAAACATTTAAAAAGCTAATTGCATTGTTACGGAGAATAAATATCTATCCATCTGTACAAACTGTTGAACATACGATCAGTATTGTAATTTCATAATTCAAATGTATCCAATTTTCTTACGCAATTCATGTAGTGTGTTTTTCCATTGTTTCGAAACAGGACAAGATTGTTAGTGAACAACGATTTTCCCATCGCGATAATGTGCTGTTTTATGGTTTATGGCTGTTAATATTCACGTTATTATGTCAGTTCTTGTAATTGTTTATTTTTTGTTATTTTATTATTTTCGTGTCGGATGCTGTACGGTGTACCTACATGATTCTTAGAATAACATTAAAAACTCACCGCTGCCTGTGATTCTACCCGCAGGGATATATCTAGTTAATTCATCCCTTATTTTACACCCTTGGATCACAAACCTAACTGTACTTTCTTTAAGTAGCTAGTTATAAATAACTAGAAAAAAAATTGGAAGTTTTTTCCACTTCCTCTTCCAAGACCATTCACAGGAAACTTTATTGAAGCGATGGCGTAGTTTGACTTTCGAAGTGTTGATGATAATAATCTGCGTGACAAAAATGTCAGCAATAATTATTTCGGATATCTAATGATACTGAACTAAAATGACGAGTTACTATTTAACAACATTAAATAAAAAAAAAATCGCTAAACTTCAGCTAGTTTCATCAAAAACAGATTTCCTCAACCCGCTGATGTTACTAACATCTAACAATACCTAGTGACAGGTGAGCGCGCAGATACACTATCGCAGACCCGACAGCTCGGAATGAGGTTAGACCACAACATATTCATGAGATCAGCAGATAAGACAAGTGTTGCAGGAAGTTACGGGTCGAAAGCAGTTGTTAGCGCCGTGTACCGATCCGAATGCAGGTCTCCTGGTTAATTGTGGTTCTATCTCGCTGTTTATCTGATTCTGTCTACTGCTGGACTGTATCCTTAATCAGGGACCAGTCTTGGGTATCTTTAAACCCAATCCTTACTTTTTTTATCTCGTATACCTGAATTAACACTACGAACGATTCCACCTCATGTTAAGTGGCAACGAAGCCCTTAGATTTGAATAAGCTTATATTAGCTTCACTTGTACGTAATTACGTATGTACGTTAGTAACGGCATAATCAGCATGATTTTCACCAATTTCAAGTCTGATTAACTTAGAGTATACTACTTTTTACTCTAAGCTGATTAATTTGAAAATTTGCATCTTGATAATCTCACACAATAAATTACCTACTTCTTTTTCTCGTAACATCCCTTCACGGATTGGCCACGTACTTAGTTGGGGATGATCTGATGACCTGGAACTTAGTTGGGTAATGCGCTAGCTATGGTATACCTACTCATATATTTTTTACTCTTTATCTAGTGCTGAATGAATGAATAATTCTGAATTCTAACTATTCGTGACTATAATGCGTATGGTTAAACATTTAAAGAATGCACAAAACATTAATTATTTCAAACATCATTTAAGAATTGCGATATTTAATTTTTAACGTGTATATATATATATATGTGTGTTTATACTAGAGGCATGTTCTTATCTCGATATGTTGCCAGTCAATTTGTCTAAATTAAGTTTTTGTTGCAAGAACTTAATTAAAAGGACGACTTGATTTGATTGGGTTCTCTAATCAAGCATGTAATTTTCTTAGATAGAATCTGTGCGTGTTTTTGTATTGGTAATATTACTGAACCTGTTTGATAGGTTGTACTGTGTTGTTTTCCTGTTGTAACAGATGATTACTGGTCCGGGTTCGAATCCTACACGCACCAATAATTTACCACTTTTAAGTTGTTTTTAGGGTTAGAAACTAATAATAATCAGTCCTTGTTTCATTTCGCGAAAGTGTTTTTTGTTTCCAATATAAAAGTTTAGACATGATTCCTTAAATTTGGAAATCTTATGTGACGCGAGTATATTGAAACACTATAAAATACTAGTATCTACAATACACCACCGAAAATCACATCTGAATTCGTTAAACCGTCACAAACGGCGGGAACAAACGCACAAACAGACCAAAAGAAAAAAAGTCATAGCGTTATTGACATAACACCCGTTGATAAATATATAACATTAAGTATAAACACACAATTTAATGGTGATTTGTAAAGTAAATCTTTAAAGTCAGACCATACTAGCAAGTGCGCAACATTCAATTCAAATATACATTTCATAATACCTATCTCACTGTAACATTGACTGTATACTGTCTATAAGAGTAGGTACCTAGTACCTACCCATAACCCACTCATAGTCTACGAATCCTACTAGGTTTACCTGTGACTGCGTCCGCGTGGGATTTTTTAGCCAATTGTACTCTCGTTATATCCACCTATTCAGAAAAAATATCTTCCAAAGATCTATTAAAACAAGTACATTTTTAGGGTTCCGTAGTCAAAAAGCCTACTCAAATCATTTATTTCATGTACATATGTATGAAAGTCAATTTTTTTATTCATTTGTTTTTGACAACTCCGCAGCTCTATTGATAGTGATCCTGCCTGCGAAATGAGGTGTCCCGGGTTCAAATATCTGTTCTCGGATCATGGGTTAGTAATGTGTAATTTGTGTTGTTGTTTGACGCGGCGAATACCACTGCGGGGGTATGAGTGTAGCGTTTAAAAATTATTTATTTAACTAACTTAAAATTGCGTCAAATTATCATACACAACACATGCATCATATTTTTACAAATAGTGTTCTGTTAAATCGTGTTCTGTTAGTTATTCAACATACAGACAAAACTCCGTACAATTTTACATGACCAGTCTAGTTACAATGTTAATACCTACCTGACGTAACATTGATCGAGGTCAGTCGCCCTATTTTTTATGAATGATAAATTAATGTAATGATTCATTCGGATCGGGCCACAGAATTTATAAAATGGTTATTACAAAAGATCTGCGTCCCGTGTTTGGAACAAGAATAAAAAATTAGTCTCACACGACAAACTGGCGTGTTGGCCAGAAGTGTTGCCGACGTTAAATGAATATTTTTCTTTTGTATTTAATTTTTATTTCTGCACGCGATGAGTCGTACAATACTTTACACGAAGTTACATTTGACACCATAACTTAGAATAATTACACTATAGAAAGACAGTCTTCATACAAGCGCTCTGTCTAAAGTGAAGCACTAAACCGAAACTTTCCCTAAAGCGGGGAATGATTCGGCTGCGGATAATCATATGTTTTTAGCAATAATACATAAATAGCTTTTTAGATATTTTGTAACACAATTTAACAATCAACAACAATAATCTGTATGATAATACAATGTGCAATCAGGAATTTTCTAACTATACCTAATCATACTAGATCAGCGAGCATCAATTTTAGGTGTTCATGTGAAGAATCGATGGTTTTCCCCATGGGTTTAACCTCCTTTGATACACAGACTGTGTTTATTGATAATAATATGTTTATTGATAACAATAATCTCAGAATCTGTATACTTAAATAATTATGTACTGCATATCGTATACATTGACGTCTAATCCTAGTGCGGGAGGGTATGGGTGTTTGTAAGTATGCACGAGTAACTTTGATAATTATATTCTTATATTTTTAGTTTGTGTTTTTCATTATTTTATTATGATTAAAAGTTGTTTCGTCTCTGCGAGCTATGGTGTGCCTTGTATTGAATCTATGGAAACGAAAAGAAATCGCTATTTGAAATTAGGTATACCTACATTGTACCTCTATTGTCCACCTTACATACGAGTAATTTTACAACTATTTAAACTCTGTCAAACCTGTGAACTGCCAGAAATTACCTACGTGATTCAAGAACACATACACACTTGAAGTAACTTGCTCCACGACAACTTAAGGAGTGCGCACATTACAACGACTCCACGACCGACCGACGCCAACGCGACTAAAACCTTGACAAAGCTAACATTCAATTATGAGCCTTATATCTTTGAAGGTAAGGTTGAATTTCGAACTTATACTTAAAAGCCCTGTACGGCTCGCCCTACACCCATAGCCGTTCCGTTTCGAGACCAACGCGTCAAAGATATAAGGCTCATAATTGAATGTTAGCTTTGTCAAGGTTTTAGTCGCGTTGGCGTCGGTCGGTCGTGGAGTCGTTGTAATGTGCGCACTCCTTTAATCAAACTAGTTTCTTAGTTATTAGTTATTTGTTTAATATTCCAATCTTTCCAAGCTATTTAAATATTTGGAAATTTAAATTACATGTTCTAATAATTATAACTGAAATGTATTTCCAATTACTCTGGAAAGTAGCCGATTGGTTGTAATCATTGTTTTTGTTAAAGGTAATTGACCACGAGGTTGATGACTCAGATGATGATTCTGCACAAACTTTACTCTTAAAAATAGATGTTATCGAACTTTGTAACAGTACTTCAAACTGTCGCATATCAAAAGGTTATTGCAAACCTGATTATTTTAAAGATAGAACTGCTTGGACATGATTTTGATATTTTAGCCGGAAGTACTTGTAATTGAAGTGCTATCTGTAATGTGAGTCGGAACAGAAGCTCCTTGGAAGTTTTTTGCCGCTGCTTCTTCCAAGACCACGAACGGTAGGGATTTGTTGAAACAATGGCGTAGTTTGACTTTCCGATAGTGTTTCTTAAAATCCAACTTAGAATAAACTCATTGCATTTATGAAAAAAAATCCGAAGCCCTAATAATAGCAATGTCTCGTTCTAATTCGTTTAAAGACTGATCTATCCAAAGCTATCTAACGGAACACAATTGCTATTAAAACAATGGTTACACGGAAGAAATGGTAACATTAATGATACTAGCAAAATTATGACAAATTAATTGCCGTAAGAATCATCTTAATCGCCCAACGCGTTTGATTTCTAAAAAAAGACATAGGTACCTTAATTGATAGACTGTTTGACTGCAAAGCGAGGGGACCGGGTTCAATTCCGTCCGTTCGACAGATAAATTTTTATTCTCGGGTCAGTGGCAGTGGTTAGTTATGAGTTATTTGTGTCGCCAATGCCATCAGCATAGGGAATCCTAGTTCGTGGCTCGGGTTTTGACTGTGTTAGAGTTAAGTTTTTGTTAAGTACATTACCCGCACGACGCACAGCAACAAAAAGTATAAGATTTATGCAATACCGCACAAACATTATTCATTCTGGGTTCAACGCGGCGGAACTGAAATTTTCAGTCCAACACCTTTTCTTTCAAGTGCTCACATAACCAGTGTAATTTGAATAACTAACACATAACACGCGGTAACACGGACTAGCAATAATTTCCCGATATGTAATTCACTGAAGTCATGTGTGAAAATTATGAATAATTATACAAATTGTTTCGGCATTTAACTAGTGGTTTACCGGTTTGCACTGGTTACACTTTTTGAGTCACTTGTGAGTGACTCAAGAGTAGCAACGCATCTGTGATCGAATAAGACCGAGACTCTAACTAACAATTACTAACTGGACTATTACTAACAACAGCTACCAGGACTAACTGTCACTAACAGTCCCCATATGAGCCTTGTTCTGTGTCAGTCACAGTTGTCATGGGCGGCAGCGGAAGGTGGTGCTGCATGCTCGTTTGCTACCTCAATTCCATAAACAAAGAATATTCTATAAGTAATGCAAGCAATCAATATTCCACCTCACTTGATTACAACTCATGTACATTTTAACGACTGTAACAAAAAGCAAGAAGAGCTCCAGTCCATTAACACGCGCAGTTAATGCAGAAATCAATTAATTCCCAGTCTCAGTTGCATCCCAAGATCTATGCGTATGAGATCCAAGGGCTGACAGATGGTTTGTGCGTCCTACCGGGGCGATCAATCAACGCGCGGCCAGGTTCGCACTCAACGACCACACGGCCAATAGACTCCTAATAACAGGCGAATGGCTTCTGTCAACACATCTGGCCTGTAGTACCGATATAAATTCGTGCCGTCTCATTTTTATTCTCATCCCAATTCAAAGTTCTGTGTTAGAAATAAACGAATTGCATTCCATGCTAGAATTAATTGTAAATACAATAAAACATTTTTTTTTAATTGTTTATATTTGCAGGCGTCTAGTACCCATCCGGCTATCATCACTGGACCTTCCGGTAGTTTTACCGGCTCGGCGAAACCGCCGCGGTACCGGCTCCGTAGTGGAAACGCGCACTAGTACCACAGCTAGTACTGCGCATGAAGAATCGTGGTAAATGACACAGGATAGTAGGTACTCTTTTTATCATTGTCACTCAAAAACAACATTGGCTTCTCCGATAATCGTGAGAACACTGTTTCTCGCGCAAACTGAAAAATTATTTTTAAATTTGGAATACTACAAGGTGAAAAAAATATATTGTATAATTATATAGGTAATATGTAGTTTGTCATCATAACAACCCATGACTGTCCCACAGCTGGGCTTGGATTTCTTGCCATGTAAGGTATGACAGTTCATCAATCTGGTTAAAACCGGATTGGCAAGTGTGTAGGTTTCCTCCGTTTCCCGTCATCAATTATAAATTAATTTCTAATAATCATAATTTTGAAAATTAGGCAGCAATTGATTCCATCTCCCTAAACGCTACACCAAAGTTCAACCCTAGGAATTCACTTCAAATACTCGGGATTGGACAAAGGTGCAATATGTTACATACCATTTGTACATAGCTGACGTCTCGAGTGACGGCTAGCATGATGGACGAGCTGGCTAACTAGCCGGCTAGCCTCCAGGCGGGACGCTAATGACTTTTTATAAGAACAGATATACCACGATAGAGTAATAAAACCCTATCACTATGCCAACTATTTCAGAATTTTGAATTAATATAGCATTTATCGCGGGCCTTGAGCGTGGGGACCGAATCCAGAAATTCCGTAACGAAAAAAACCTAACACCCCCAATCAGAGCCATCTAGTACCTTAATACTAAGGTATGGTACGTATGTTTTCTACAAACTAGATTGCGCTGTTCTGATATAACTATATAACTTCTAATAATTATAATTGCATAAGTTGATAAAAACAATAGCTTTACCGCGGCAGTCTCCGAGTGCCACATTTAATTTTTTTATTACTAGCAGTGTTCAGGTTAGGCTTCTCAATCATCATATCAGCTAAGCTCTGTGACATCTAGTTTCTAGTTTTATTCCGACTGACCATTATGGTGATAGGGATTTTTACACGGCTGGCTAGATATAGTAAATAAATACAATGCTAATGCCCCGCATATCTATGTGCGCTTTGAGTTATTACTACCCAACATCCACCACAAAGACAAACAGTACTTATCTATGTTACATGCGTTTTAAAATTTAAATTCAAAAACTGAGAACACCATTTAAATGAAGTTGAACATCCGATTTTACGATGTGAATGGTATTGTAAGTGCATGTATTTATCGCTGTACTTTATGTTACATTAGTTAATATGCTTCGGTTAACAATAGTGAGTACCTACTGAATGCCAATAGCGTACGATACACGATTTAATAAATTCGACTTCAATTGTACTTGTTTATGCCAATCAATGTAACGTGGGTACATTTTAAACGATATATAAACGGTATTAAGCGTACATGTTCTCCATAGTATGTGGGATTCAAGCCATTCATGGCCCACTACTGAGAATGGGGCTTCTCCTCATTATTGAGGAGGCCTAGAGCATACTCCACCGCGCTGCTCCAGTGCTGATTGGAGGCATTAGCGGCCAATCCAGGTATCAGAAGTTTTTAGGCCTGAAGGCCTTCGACATAGCTTTACGACTGCTAATGATGACAACCGGAATCAGCTTTTCGTGCCCTCTGGAGCACGGAAATGCTCAAGAAACGTTTGCCAGTAGCCATCCATCCAAATACCGACTGCGCCGATCGTGCAACGGAATATTCATATTTCAATGGTTTTCTGACAGTTGAATTGCAGTAGGGTCGGTATAGTCGTCGTCGTGTCATCAGTGAATCGGAGTTGATGTAATGAGCGTAGATCTTAACGCGGAACTCCAATTTTCGGTATTATGTACTGTGACGCACCATCCACGGACGATGATGATCTACCATCAGGCGGCTGATCTGACCGTTTGTCGGGTTCACATAAAGAACTACATAGCCACACAAGGCGCGTCCGACCTTGGTATAAATATGCACATACAGACAATACAGTTTACGTGTTTCCATACGTCACGACCCGCGCCGCCTGCCAATGAGGTGAGGACAACGGGAAGTGCAACATAGCTTACTTGTTATTGTACTTAAGCTTACATTTATTTTTAAGCTATTGCATAGCTTTTATCGCGGGCCTTGAGCGTGGGGACCGAATCCAGAAATTCCGTAACGACAAAACCTAACACCCCCTGAATAAATTACCGACCACTCGGCGGTCCCAAGAGTAGTTTCGTTGAACGAGTAAGCAAGCACAATAAAGAAACACTTCGTCAGTACAATTCAAGTCATTTATTGATTGTTATGCTGGATACTTATAGATATTACAAAAAACCTCAACAGCGTGATTCAGCATAACAGCGTTTTACTACTCAGCGCCATCTAGTATACTGCGAGTGAACTACCAGCTCAGCCAGCCTTCCTCCATCGATAAATGGATAAGGTATGGTACGTATGTTTTCTACAAACTAGATGGCGCTGTTCTGATATAACTATATAACTTCTAATAATTATAATTGCATAAGTTGATAAAAAATGCTATGCAATAGCTTTACCGCGGCAGTCTCCGAGTGCCACATTTTTAATTTTCTGTTGCTGTTGATGAAAGAGAACGATAAATTCTCACAATGTCCTGACAGCCACTCCTTTGGCCAAGAAAGCTCACCCTCGCGTACGTAATACCGTCCAGCGATAGGTAATCCGACCTTTTATAGATAACTTCCGTTCAATAGAAATTCTCACGTGTACAAAACCTTTGGACCACGTGTTCTGATCAGAGTTAAAGTAGTGGTCTCACTGCTAGTGGTTATACGATAAACGATATGCTATGCCCGCAGCGATAGCCGAGTTAGAACATTGGACTCTGAACCGGAGGCCAGGTTCAAATCCTGCACGAACCTCTTATTAAAAATATGGGTATTAGAATTTTATTATTGTAGATAATCAATATTGTGTAGCGACAACATAAGTTCTAAACTAAGAAGAGTCATATTTTGTCGTTTACTACGAAATTCCAAAGTTTTCATCAATAATTTTCTTTATGATTTTCGTTTTAGAACCTTAGAGTAAGAACATGAAAAGCGGTGGGTATTTTTGATATCAGCACTTTACAATGGGGAATATTCCACCAATACATTGTTTCGCTGAAAGCTTTCAGGCGAGGCAGCCTGATTTTTTCCGACTTCCTCAACTTTTATCGTCATATTTCAACCAATTTACACAAAACTAATAAATTATACATATAAAAAGTTTTTGTGTGTTTATATTATAAATCTTCTTTTTGGATCATTCTATTTCTTAAAAAAAACCGCATCAAAATCCGTTGCTTACTTTTAAATATCTAAGCATACATAGGGACAGACAGACAGCGGAAGCGACTTTTTTTTATACTATGTTTAGATTATATAATTAAATTGGGTTGGTAAAATTATAAATTGGGTCACCTAATATACTTAAATTAACTAAATAAACTGAAATAATAATAAAAAAATAGTTCATACATCATGTTCAATCCAGAAACAAATACATTCTTAAACTGAGTCATAATAGTGATCCATTACGGTTGACATTGAAATAGTACCTACATGGTTTTTTCTACATTACGCGTAACAATTTTTTCCTCGAGTGAACCAATTTTTGTGTTTTTGTGACGGGTGATTAACCCATTGTTTTTGTCTGAACTCATGTTTTGTACACGTTTAATTACGCAATGATCAGATGTAATTTCAATAAGATTTGAAGAAAAAAGTGTTTTAAGCATATTTTTTTGTTTGGTTTTTTGTAGGTAGGTTTTGCAGGTTCAACTGCCCTTGTTATGGAAAAAAAGGAACCGATTGAGTAACAAGCGAGCTTTAATAGAGGCAGGATACATTTTAAACCCACACATACGACAGCCGCGGCGAGCACACAAACAAGCCTCGTTACTGATGAGTGTGAGGAAAATCTTCTGTTCTTTAAGTATTAATGATGTTCAGCATAATTATTAGATCGCAGCGATCCCTCTATCGTCGGTGTAACGGTAACCACTTATAGAGATTATTCAGATAACTTGCTTATCATTGGTCTGCCACATAAAATACCAAAAATAAATAAGGTCTAAAATAAAACGTAAATTGTGTCGTGGGACACCAGGTAGGAACGAAGTTCCTTCGGCTACTATCGCGCCTGCGCACGTCTCATTTAACGGTTTTATTCCACGCACTTTTTTCCACGCTTACGGTTTTACTATCACATATTTTTCAGTTCGGTCGCGCAGCAAAATCCCTATCCCCTCCAAGCCGGCCGTAAGGAACTTTGTTCCAATAAGGTCTAAAATAAGAAGAGTCATATTTTGTCGTTTACTACGAAATTCCCAAGTTTTCATTCATATTTTTTTTTATTTTCGTTTCAGAACCTCAGAGTAGGAACATGAAAAGCGGTGGGTGTTTTTGATATCAGCACTTTATAATTTCAGAATTTCGACCATTTGTAAGTTTGTAATAAATCTAAAATTCATCATCAATTTTAAACTGTTCTCTGTACTCAAATTTTAGGTATTCAAAAAATTGACAACTAAAAATACAAAGCGAGACCGCGCCAAAATCGTTCCAAATATTTCCTACTAGCGACCCGCCCTCGCTTCGCTTCGGGAAATCGGTCCATACAAACTTTCAACCTCTATTTCAGCCTCTTCATCCCTTTTTTTCGCAATAAAAGGTAGCCTATGTCCTTTCTCAGGGTCTAAAGATTGTCTGTGCCAAATTTCATCAAAATCGGTTGAGAGGTTTAAGCGGGAAAGCGTAACAGACAGACAGACAGACAGACAGACAGACAGACAGACAGACAGACAGAGTTACTTTCGCATTTATAATATTAGTAGGGATCTGTGATCGGCAACATCACCTGATGTTTGGAAGATCTTTAATCTGTAAGGAACCGAATTCTTTGGAACCGCAGCGCCTGACACGCAAAAACTGACATCTGATTTTGTACCGTCAACAGCATAGATAGGTAATAAAATCGTACTAATTAACCACCACAGCCACCGCTGGATTTTATTTAAAAATGACGACCCTTTAATTCAAATGGTAGTGACTGTGGGAACAGGCAGGGGCCTGATGGTAGTCCCAAGTTCGATTGCCGGCTGGGTAGACATTTTATATGATGGATAAATATTTTTTCTCGGGCCGTAAGTGCTTGAATTTTTAAGTTATAGGTATGTTACATGCTAGCCTTGTACCCAATTGGTAAATCGCCATAATATTCTGTTCGAGGCGTTGGGAATTTGGGATACGGTCAATACTTATATATATAATAATAATATAATAATAAATCGTTTATTGACACTTACAATTTACAGTTTGTTAAAACAAAAGTTACATCTAAAAGTGTCTGATGCCTGAACTAGGATCAAAGCCTGTATTTCTGGCACCAGCTCTTTAGCTCAATGACTTTGTCAGTATGTGTGTGTGCGTGTGTCTGTGTGTGTGTGTGTGTGGATGCGCGTGTGTGTGGGTGTGTTCGCGCGCGTGGATGTGTGTGTATGTGAGTGTGTGCGTGTGTGCGTGTGTGTGCGTGTGTGTGTTTGATTGTGAATTTATCTGTACATGCATATCGTGAAAGATAATTATATACTGATAGGTGCTGATATATTACTGATAGGTACTGGTATATAGTAGGTACGTGTAAATTTTATTTTATTTTATTTAGAAATAGTGATAATAGCTTCGATATCCTCAAATGTTTTTAAGTACATCCACTCCTTAATTACAATTTTTAGTTTATATGTTGTAAGGTGACTCATCTGGATGACGCGACTTACTTTATTGTATAGATACGGACCTAGAAAATTAAAAAATCTCTGTGCAAAAACGGACTTGCAGGCTGGAATATTAAAGACTTGATATTTTCTCCTTTGGACGTTTGCATTTTGAATATTAGGTAAACAGTAAGTGTGCTGTTTCAGCAAAACCTGATATACGAAAAGCTTCCTCACTGATAGCAATTTACATTCTTTGTATAATAAATTTGTAGAATACCGGTATGGTTTGAAATGACTAACTTTTAATATTGCCCTTTGGGCTCTTTCAAGATTTATCAGAGAACTTCGAGTAGAGCCTCCCCATGAGGTTATGCAATATTGTAACAAAGATTGACACAGAGCGAAATAAACAATTTGAATGATTTTGGGGTCAGCAACATGGCGTAGGTTTTTGAATATATATATGAGTTTACGCAATTTGGTAGTTAGAGAAGATATATGTTCGTGGAAATTTAATTTATCATCAACTATTACACCTAGATATTTTACTGATTTTACTTTGGAAATTGATTGACATGAACATTCTGGTTTTTTATCATGACAATTATGAGCTTTGAGAATGAAATTTTCGAGATGTAGGTTCTTAGTACTTCGCATTGTAAAGGTAACATAATTTGTTTTTTTAACGTTTAAGGAAAGAATATTATTAAGAAGCCAATCCATTACATCGTTTATACCTTGTTGAGCTGCAGCATAGGTTTCCTCCCATGTTGCAGCTGAAAAGATTAAAACCGTGTCATCCGCAAAAGTGATAATTTTCCCATTATTTAAATTTAAGTTGCAGAGACTGTTTATGTAGATTAGGAAAAGTGTAGGGCCCAAAATACTCCCTTGAGGGACTCCATAGTTTATATTTACTCTATCGCTTAGGTGATTGAGGATTTTAACTTGCTGGGATCTATCATGTAAGTAATCTTTAAAGAAATCTAGTGGTATACCTCTGATTCCAATTGAAAAAAGCTTGTCTAAGAGTAAGGGGATCTGGACCGTATCAAAGGCCTTGGAAATATCTAAAAATATAGCCAGGACCTTCTCTCTCATATCTAAACCATTGGTAACATGTTCAGTTAATTTCTGAACGGCGTCTGCTGTGGACCTACCAGTCCTGAAACCATACTGCCTGTTAGAAATAAGATTATTAGACTCTAAGTATTTAATCAATCGCTTGTTGGCTATCTTCTCAAGAATTTTTGAGAAAGCTGTTAATATTGATATAGGCCTGTAATTACTTATCTCGTCTTTATCCCCACTCTTATGTATGGGGTGAACTATTGATTTTTTGAAGACCTTAGGAAAGGTACCGGTTGCTATGGCACAGTTGCATACATGTGTCAAGGGTCGAAGAATAATGTGTTTGTATTTTTTTAAGAAAGAGGCAGGAATAGAATCCCACCCCGAAGCAGTATCATCACGCAGGGACAAAATTAAACTTTCTACTTCCATCTCATCAGTATCAAGGAATACCATAGATTTAAGAGTGTGATTCGTTAGTTGTAAATTATTTGGTTTAAGCGCCATAGTTTTTTCTGCAATTTTTTGTCCTATAGTAGCAAAGAAATGATTTATTGAGTTGACGGCTTCATGTCCTGTGTTCTGAAGTGACAGTAGTTCGTGAGCTGGGTCATTTTTTTTGTTTGTATGTGTAATGTTCTTAATTGCTTCCCATAGCCGTTTATTGTTATTACCAGCTTTCTTAATTACCCCCTTTTCATATTCAGTTTTCGTTTTACGTATTAGATAAGTACAAAAATTTCTATATCTTTTATAGCTAGTTTCCAAAACAATATTATTAGGATTTAGTTTAAGTTTTTTATGTAACTTGTTCCTATGCCTAATGCATCTTAGCAACCCTGGAGTCATCCAGGGCTTGATAATTCTTTTTCTACGTGGTGGCTTATATACAATAGTATTATTTTTTAATATATTAGTTATTGGCAATATTAATTGGTTTGCAGCTTCATTTGCATCCCAAGATTCGAACACAGAGGAAAGGTTTAAATTGCACATATCTGAATCTACGCCTTTCATGTCTAATTTAGTAATGAACACTTTTGGGCTACTGCGAGGAGCTGTTATTTGGAAACAGAATATTACAGAGTAATGGTCTGTAAGGGTCGTTTCAGCTACAAGGGTGACACAGGTACTGGTTGTTTTAGCAAACACATGGTCAGTAACTTATAACGGATTCATACGAAACTTCTAAAATATTTTCGTTCGCCGTGTTGGCGAATAATTAATTTCTAATGCTCACATCATTTAAATAATAACTTGTGCGAGCAGGATTCAATCACAGGCCGAGAATGATCACATATTATTCCAAACGAAATATTATACTTTCACGGCACTTTTTTTGCAGTCTGTACATGTCGGACAGCAAAAACCGCGGAGCCGACCTTGGGGCAGACGATGAACGTCCCGCGCGGCCTCTGTCGGCGACGTGGGAGACCACTGTTTACTCCGACACGATGTTTTTGTCGTAATCGAATGACGTGCTACGACCAGTCGCTACAATGTTCTTAGGTGTAGAATAATAGTAATGAGACCTGGAGCACTTCAACGACTCGTTGCTGGTAACTCGAAAACGATTGGTTAAATATAGGAACCGGCCATAAGGCTACTGGCTATGTTTTGTGAGTGGAGACTCAAACCCATATAATCAATATTATACAATAGGTCTAGTTCAGATGTCTTCGATTCGATCCTGGGGCTCTGGACATGAGGTAGACAAGCAGGCGATCCTTCGGATGGTAAGTGGTACCGTCTTTCATGGATATTAAAAAGGATGTCTGACAGAATACCCTAATTGTTTCATGTTTTTATCTTAATACCATAACAGAATGGTTTTTGGGGATTATTCAACCAAATCAAAGTCTGTATGACAAACTGCAACTACAACTATATAAAGGAAGATACTATGCAGGTTAACCCCAGGTACGAAACAACAACGTCAGCTGTCAGCACGTCCATTGCCTGTTTTGACAGTGGCAGCCTGCGCCGTTGCAGCGTGTAGCGAGACACGAACGTGGCATTAATGCCAAGTTCACCGACTGGTGTATACGATATGAGTTATTGGTACCTTCATGTATTGTTTAGATTTGCAACGAACCCGTAATTAATACATAAATACATGGCGGCAAAGATCGTCTCGTTCTTCGTTCCTTCTCAATCATTTTAATTAATCAATAAGTAGTAAACCCGCTCTCGCTTCGCTTCAGAAAACCTGTCGCTTAGTATACTTACTAGGGTATTTGACACCTTTTAGAAAAACAACTCAAATTGTTCAATATAACATAATACATTATGCAGTTTGCTTAATTATTTGTAAAATATCTCTATTTTCTATGAAAATCACCATCAAAGTTTAAATGAACAAAAAAGCCGCCAAAACGCTAATACGCCATTTTAAACAGGTCATGACGTCATCTGCTCAAATAACCATTCTAAGCTGTCAATGCTGTCATTGCTTATAGTAAGCAGTAATAGCATGTGACGTCATTCAGCCAAACCGCGTGTTTTCGATCACGTGATCAAACACGAAAAATTCATTATTTTATTATCGATTTTTAATAAAAATCCAAATAATTTTAGAAAATTAAATATGTGTAGGCTAAATTGGTTTAAAAAAATATATATTTTAAGCTAACAACAGTTTGATCTATATTTTCATTGTAGTCAAATACCCTAATAGGGTAACCCGCACACGAATTAATTTTCACGCGCATTAGTTATCATTTTGCGATAAATCCTAAATGGTGTAAAGGCTTATCATAAGGTGCCTGAAGTGCTTAAGGTGACTAACATATTCAAATCGATAATGATTAATACTGTATCCCTCTAAATAGCTTTTCAATTACCGCGTTGTATGTGACTAGCAGCATGTAAGTGTTTTTAAACTTAGAATGGGTATAGTAAGCTATCCTTAAAAGATAGACAGATGCCATCACGGACTTTATTGTAGACTTATAAAAGAGGTATATTTCACCCGTACATTGTTTTGTTATATCTCAAAAGAATTAGGCAGCGTTTACGCTGAAAGCTCCTAGATGGCCTGATCATTTTTCGACTTACTCAACAGTTTCACAACAACAACTTTTTTAAGCGCGCCGATTGTAAAATAAATAGACTTCAACCAACTACAGGGCACGGGTCTCTCTTTAGTTCTGTACTGAGGACTGAGGAAGCTTAGCTCAATTATGAGCTATATAAGCCAATACTCCACTCCACCGTCTCCATAAGATTGCTTCGGTACGGATTGGTAAAGAGGTACTGGTTACCACGGTTTATACCTACCGCATTCGGCTTCCGATAAGGCTTAACGACTTCTATGCATGCTATGCTATGCTATGCTGCTATGCTATCTCAAGCATGGAGACTCATAAAAATTCACCAGCCATAACCAACATCATTTAATTGTACGAACGCTTCGCTCAAACAATTAACGATTTTTTTGTGTTAATAACGAAGTCCTATGCAATTATTCAATGACGTCAATGGTCTAGAGGTCTAGCCGAACCAACCGATTTTCCTAGAAGGTTAACGCAACCTCTGCCAA
The DNA here is from genome assembly GCA_905404295.2 of Ochlodes sylvanus. Lineage (NCBI taxonomy): Eukaryota > Metazoa > Arthropoda > Insecta > Lepidoptera > Hesperiidae > Ochlodes > Ochlodes sylvanus. Next base: position 6,081,209 of record FR990149.1, read on the forward strand.
TAATCCGCGGATCCGAGATCGGTGTCCCAAACGACACCGTCGGTCACAACAGTTCCTGTATCGCAACGCATTGTTCTGAGCGGCCGAAACAATAAACAATCACACAGACAGATATTCCCACGTAATTCTGTCATAATGGAAATCCTTGGTTCTCGGTTTTTGTTCGTCTAGGGCTGCCACTATCCGACAGTCATATACCGGACCGGTTTTAGACGTATTTTGAGAATAAAACGATAGATAAATATTAATACATAGTACGCGAAGTCAAGATTAAAGGATAACTTCTATTGTATATTTCAACGTTTAGGGAACGTACCCATGCTACGTGACCCATTATTTACAATATTTTACCCACTTTACTGATTCCCTGTGAAAGCAATTTCACAGTATACGGTGCTGGTACGGTGTACAAACACCGTATCCGGCCCGTTCATCCGGCTGTGACCCGATCCAGTACGTGCCAACCCTATTGGTCGGTGATATCAATCTAAAGGTTGCGTAGGAAGAATGGCCTGCATTCGGGTTTAATTGGTTTTGTCATCAAATTTTTTCCCCACCACTTAACCTGTTAACGTACTATACAATAACGAACCCTCTAAACAAAAGAGTATTTGGTCACAAAGTGTGTAATGTGATTAGCACACACTTAATTAGTTGTAAGCGACACCTGATTTAGAAACAGAGAATCTTTTTATTGTGATTAATTGAATTGAGTCCGTGTGTGCGTTAAACGTAACAGCCACTCTGGAAGAGGAACTTAAGCCAAGGGGATGAAAAGGAAACGGTTGCATTTAACGTTTGAGCCACTTTTAGCTACTGCCCAGTGATAGTCGAGTTTGAACGTTCAACTGGACCCGAACCGGAGAGCCCGGGTGCAAATCCTCCACGCACACCTAAATAAAAAAAAAATGTGCGTATTACAATTGCATTATTACGTAATCCCTTCATTACCTTAGATCAGCGAGTAGAAGAGATTGGCTGGTAGATGGCGCTTACCTACAGACATGTGTCCTGAAAACTAAGATGGAACGCCTCATCTATAAATGTTCTTAGCTCAATTATTTACTTCTAAATTATCATTAATACCGCATTACACCGCAGTAACTCACTAGGGTCTCGTGACGAAGAACTATCGCACAGATAAAACAAGACTCCTACCACATGCAATAAATCGCATTCCACACTAGGGAGGCAAATTACACGCTATCTCTTTCGGACGGGAAGGCAAATTACATGCTATCTCTTTCATTACATAGTAAAGTGATTTGTACACTTCACCGTCGGTTCTTCCTTATCTTAAATAGCTTTTTAATAGACTTCCACGGTGTTCGAACTTCGTGAAGATGTAATTGGAAACGCGGATAGCGGAATGAGGCTCGTTCATATTGGATTTTTGTGTTGATAACGCACGCTTATGGTTATTTTAAGTTAGAACGTACCTTCGTTAGATTAGAGGGGTCGTTGCGCTGGCGTGGCGGGAGTATGGCGTCGAAAAGAAGCGCGAGTATGACGCGGGGTTGTGAGGAATATCGCGAGTATGACGCGGGGTGTTGAGGAATATCGCGAGTATGATGCGGGCGAGGAACGAGTAGTATGGCAGGACCGAGAGGAACGCGGCAGTGGCGCGGGGGTAACGCGGCAGTAGCGTGGCAGTGGTGCGGGAGTAGCGCGGCGTAAACAGGGCTTATAAACTAAATAATTTTAAAATCAACCAAGTGATAATCGAACTCGTGCACTAGGGGTACCTACGAGCTTGCAATGTTTAAATCATAAAACACAGTCATGGTTCTTGTTTGGACATTGCTTAATTTTTATCTTAGTTTTATTTTTTTATTACAAATACAACATTTGAAATTTCTAGTTTCCACATTATTACGGATGGATGGACAGCCGAGTCTTCGTAACAACTTCCCAGTTCCACCCTTTAGGTACGGAAAATACTTTTGTACAAAAAAAGGAAAGATGATGAGGACCAAAGCACCTACTAAACCTTACATCTTAAACAGTATTCTAACCCGCTAGTTCCTCTAAACCAGACCAAGTGCGAGGTTCGAAGCGCGTCTGACGTCAGAGCCGCAGTAATGATAGATCGCGGTACGCGCGGCTGATGAATGGTTGTCCGCCGTCGATGGATATTGGAGCGAATCTTCGGAAAACCATTTATTTTACTTAGGCTCTGACACAACCTGCGTAGATGCTTGGCTGTACTGAATTTTGTTACTGCAATCAATATTATATGTACAAAAGTAGTAAATATGTCATTAGCGCGCGAAAAATGGTACAGTCTTTGGCTAATTGTCTTTTTTACGAAGCTGTCTTTCTGACTCATAAGTTCGTAATTATCTTTCGCATCCATATATACAATACAAATGTCTTCGGAGTGGGTCCATTGGGAACCTCGCGTCGTTTGAACGTCACGCATCTATAGTTTCAATATCTTGGATTGCTAGCTTGGATATCTATAATGTGATGTGTGATAGGCCATAGGCAACGGCGAGTAGCCTAACTATCAGGTGAGTCACTTGCCATAAATTTAATCACTGTACTGTTAACCGTTAAGATGGTCTCTTGTCTCGAGCCAATCCTGAGCGTAATATCCGGTAATGCTTGTCTTAAAATTGCATTCTAATCGCAATTAAAGCAATATCCATAAGTCCGTAAAATAAGAGGAACTACTTTTAATTCAGCTTGCAAGATTTGAAGAACATACATAACAAACACTGGGAGTTAAATAAATATTGGCCACGGTGGCCAGTTAAAAGACATACCTAAATATCAACAGTAATTAAATCAAAATTACACAATGGATTACATTACATACAAGAAAGATGCCACGGTCACACTTGACCATTGTCAGTTACAGCATTCATCGCAATTCGCAACCGACAGCGTAGATATCACAGACAATAACCATTGAACTGTCAAAAAATGTCAATTCAAATCGACTCCATGCCATCCGTAGCCTTATATGAGGGAAAATAATTGCGCGCCGAATTTGGTGGTGCATAGTGAAATAACTGACCTTCGTTTGCTTGTGGCCGTTCTATTGTTAAACGATAATTATGAGGGTTTGACGTAAGTAGACATGGCTTCTGTCAATTGTAATTATTGTGTTGAGCAACATTCATATTAAAAAGTCGACAAACGAACAGCGAACCACTTAAGTGTAAATGTCACTGTTGCTTATGGATATTAGTAACTCCAAACGCGTCATCAATAAGTTGTCGGATGAACAGAAGAGAGAAGAAAATAAGAAAAGTTATAAGAGACCAGAGGAATTCATACATTCCAATAACGAAACTTTAATTTTGATATAAGAAACTTTAATACACAAATTATGTATATTTTTATCCAACTGCGCGGCGCAAAGGATAGCATTGTGCTTATTAGCGTGTCTGTATGACTGTATGAATGTTAAGTATGGTTGGATCCTCAAACTAATTTGACCCGGGACTTGATCAATTAAAAATAATATGTTGTGGACAAGGTTTCTACGCGCTTCACGATACTTCCTTTACCAATGAGACAATTCTTTAAATATGCATCACTTAAAATAAATAAAGTGCAAGATTCAAACCCAAGTCAAATTTGGAGACCGATGGGAAACCACTAGCTACACTATTTTAACCTATTGGTTACCGTTGCGGATGCACTAGGTGTATGTTTAGATACTCTATTGTTTTACCTATTCCTAACCGATTATCCCGTTGAGATCCTCAGATTCGAGAGACCGAAATTGCATGCCATTAGCAACAGGAACCGAACAATTTACCGGCAATGTACATGAGGTATTGCCGACGGTCCTCGACCGTCCACCGTCGGGTACCAAAAGCCGTAGTTGTCGACACCGTAGGCGGAGTCACGATCTTTGGCATGTAGAGTTCATCATCAATAGAAATGATTTTACAAAAGGATTGAACAATAATTATAATAAAAAGCGCTACACACTTATAAACCCACACTAGTATGCCCTGTGCCGTAGTTTCCATGGACAACATACAAAGACAAGACAATTTATATTTTTGTGTAGATGAGCAATTTGTCGATAAATTAAGAAGAAATGTCGCATCGTTGGAGAGGCAAAAATATTGTTTAAGTACCATAATAATAAAAAACTACATAATGCAGATTACGATAGTTTAATTTTCCAGGCAAGAGTTAGCTGATCTTTAATTGCAAACTTTGAAAATTAATCAATTTTGACCGACCCATAGCCTAGTTGGGATCAATTTCCGACCAGTTCAGACATTTTATGTGACAGATAAATGTTTGTTGAGAACAAATACAATTTCAGGCGTAAGCGTTTTTATTCATTTAAATATTTATTTTAAGAAATTACTAGGTATAACATGTTTTTATTAGGTATAATTTGATATGTAGGGCATAATCCCACCTAATACCCAATCCAAGTTCACGCCATTTCTATTCATTCTCAACGCTACGTTTTACTAAAATCATGGGCTCGGTATTTTTCACGTGCCCCTAGGAAGATATTTTACATTCAAAAAGGTCTAGGCGCCATGTCAGGTTAGATTAGGTTTCAATGACCTTATGCCGTGCGTGTTCGCCGGGTCAGGCGTGCGGGCCATTACGGAGGTACGTAAAGAGCGAATTTGTCTTAAGAATGCGGTTGAGATGTTTGAACATTCAGAGAAGCAAAGATTCTTATCGGCACTCAACGGTTTGGTGGCAACCTGGTGATGGTATGGTGGTACAGCCGAAGGGTAGTTGCCAACCTCCTGCTGGAGCCAACCCCCAAAACGAATTGTCGTGCTGCGGCCGGGTACGTGAGATCCAGTGGATACTGGCTCTCAGATACTACTAAAGAAATTTTCTTTAGTATAAGGTAGCGTTGGAAATGTCTTGGTCAGCTGCTGGTTATTAAAATTCTTAGTTCTGACAATGCTTACAGCACATAGGTTATGTTAAAGTTCATGGTAATAAAAAAAATATTGGTTTCGTTATACAACAAATTAATTATATTACAAAACAAAAAGTTAAAATGCTTTATTTTTATTTAAAAAAAAATTGTATGTATACATTTTTATATAATAATAATAATAAAGTTCTTTCTTTTGCAGAGTGCATAATAGTTCCCCAGTATTACGATCTAGCCTACAAGACTAACAAGTAACTTTAACTTTTACTTTAACTTTTATTACTAGACTACTTTTAAGTAAGAATGTGCTCATTATCACTTTACTTATTGTTAAGAAAAGTGATAAGCGGATTTAGGAAATTAAGGGGAAGTCACTTTGTTCGTGTGTTTACCAAAAACTAATAATTTATATTAACAAAATCAAACTTGTAGTCAATTCTCTGAACTTACGAGTACAGCGCAATACCAGGTCATCTTGAGGAGCGTCTAGGAAGAATAGGTAGATTTGAGTTTACCTGTAAATAAAATTAATATGTTATTTTCTGTATTGTTATTTTAACGTTAACACATAAAGAATCCCGTCGTAATTAAATGAATAGAACATTACACACACTAATATAAGTTACGCTATTCACACTTTCATACGTTTGACACGACGTTTGAAATGTGTCATAGTGTGTCGTTGCTCATAGAGTAAATGTAAAGTAACCCTTTGACAGAATGAATTACGGTCGAATTTCGACCGCAGAGCGGGTAACTACTAAACCTACGCCACAAATTGTCGAAAAAATGTTGACATGACTCTTTAAATTGTATTTTTTTTTTATTTGCGGAGCGATTTAATTATTTCCGAGATGGTTTTTATTTCAAATGGTTCACAAATAAAGAAGATAAGTCAATAAAAAAAAAAATCGTCCAGACGTTTTTTCAACTACATGTTGATCATAATAATAATGCGAAGCGTAGCGACGATGTTTAACGTATGTATAGCAATTAAATATAAATTATTCGAAATTGGTTTTTAAAAACACTTTGCGAAAGCAATGGGTTAGTACTACTACATCAAGGGTCTCTAAAAGACGTAATATATCCGATGTAATCTCTTGTTACGTAATATAAAATGGTTTACAATAATGCTAATTTACAATAACGCTCATTGTATTGTCATCTACGTACAGTGTGCCAATTTTATTAGATAAGCTTACAGTCTGGCTCTTCCGTGCTCTAGAAGGTCGTATTGATATGGCCCTATTACTTCATTATCTGTACACTTGGGAGTAACGACGATTTTATATACCCACGGCCAGGGTTGTCAATACGTGGTTTTGATATTGTCAATGATTAGTGATCGAGTGACTTATGCAAGATCCAACAGTCGGATATTGAACGACCAGTATTAAAGTGATTTTGTAGTCATAAAGTGCAATGCGTCCCTTGTAATGGATAAAAAATATTGAACAAATTAGAAAACAGTAAGGAAAGCTGTAGGTTGGACTCCCGAACACGGGAGTCTGACAGCCGAACCTACACGCTCTTATTATTTAAAAAAAAATTAGTGGAGGAATAGAGGAGTATGGTAAGGAAAACTGCACACCTGAGAGTTGACCATAATGTTCTCTAAGTTGTGTGGAGTCGTGTTACCCACTGCTGTGCACTGGTCTCCACCCACGATGTGAGGGTTACAGGCAATATTCCACCACGCTGGCCAAATGCGGATTGGTGGACTTCACATATCTTTAAAAAGTTATGAAGAACTCTCAGGTGTGCAGGTTTCCTCTCAATGTTTTCCTTCACCGAAGCAAGTTACAAAAAAAAATTGAAAATTAGAGGTACGTGCAGGATTTGAACCCGGGCCCTCTGATTCGGGAGTTCTACTTTCAAAGCACTGAACTATCACTGCTTTATTTCCCCATAAATACTTCAGGTATATTCCGCAGTGGGAAGACCCGTGCCCTATAGTACACCACTAATGACTGCAATGAACAATGTTTGAAGTTTACGACACCGATAGTGTTTATTGCAAGCATATTGGAATCTCATAGGTCAGGTAACATTCACCTCTCGTGCTCATTAGTTAGACCGCGTTGCGGTTTTCTGAACTGTTATGTAAGAACGACATAAGCGACAAAATTGAGCTATTTTTTTACAAAGTACCCATAGTGTGCCGGTTTCCATACGATTTTGTTCTTCACAATTTTTGAAAAATTTGATCTAAGTGCCAGATTCGAACCCAGGCCGTCCTGTTCCTAAGACCAACGTTCAGGCCACTTGGCTATCCACTTGAAGACGTGAAGTACGTCTGTCGTCTGACGTACGACTAGGTACGTCAAAAATATTTGCCATATCGCTTTAAACACCCTTTATATACTTTTTTACATAAGATTACTACTGATTATTGCGAGACCCAAACGAACATAGAAATAATAGAAATTAACGCGCGGCAACCCTAGTTATGCATTAGGGCAAAGGCGACCTATTTGCGCGGTAATGGCCCATTACTGTCCCACTGGGGGCAAAGGCCTCTCTAATTGGAATTATTTCACTCATTCATTCACTGCTCCCTTAAATAATGGACCAATTATTGGGTAAAATTACCCTTTTACGATTGAGTAGTTTGTAAAATATTAATCAGTTAAGCAAATTGATAATTCGAATTTGTTTTCGAAGCTTCCAAGTCTTTATTAACGCAATAGAAACCAAAACCATGATTTTTATAATTTTTGTCTGTTTGTCTGTGGTTTATTACGCGCCAATCTACAAAACGGCTTATCCGATTTGGGCGCGGTTTTCACTAGTATATTGTGGTAAGCCTCACTTAACATTTAGTGTTTGATTTATTTCAATCGGTTGAGAAATAAAAAAGTTATTGCAGTTTAAGGAATCACGCCTAACAATTTCCTAATGTACAGAGAGACATGTTTAACGAAGCGAAGCCAGGGCGGGTCCACTAGTATTTAATATACTTTAAAAATATAACAAAATTGCAGTCTTTTATTGTCATGAAGGAAGTTGAACTTTGGGATTTGAACACGCAATCCCAAATGATGAACCGGGCCTTTCCACCTTCAGCCACATAGCCTTAGAGACTTGCGTACATTTTCATAAGTTTAAAAAAAAACGGTTTCGGTTTCGGCCGAATCTGGAACAGAAGCCGAAGGTTCGGTTTCGATTTCGGCCGAAAATTCAGTTTCGATCGGTCACTAGTTATGACGTCAAAAAGGTGCTCAAAGCTTGTGTCAACATAGAAGCTCATTTCTATAACAGAAGTAACGGGAATATCGATAAAAATCAAAATTTGAAACGTTACCGTTATGACGTAAGCATTGCTTCACTACTCTAACGCCTCCGTTCCCATCTAAATCCCACGTGCGCATTGTTGGAAGTAATTTAAGGGTTTTTGTTCCATTACTTGTTACGTTATGTCTTAGTTACAGTAGTTATTGTTCAAATTCGCAATGGAAGCCTAATTGGTATTATGTACTTATGTAACTACGGATATTGTCTGAGCATTGACAATTGAACGATGTTATAAAAACAGATTTTTTATGGATTAATGATAGCAAACGAGCATGAAGCACCACCCTTCCGCTGCCGCCCGTGACAACTGTGACCGACCTAGAACAAGACTCAAATGGGCACTAGGATGGTTAGTCCGGATAGCAGACTTTGTTAGAATATTAGTTGGTTAGTAACTATGATGAAAATTGAGTGAGTGAGATGAATATGAATAATATATGTAAAGTGCGCACAATATCTCAGCGACACCATCAAACAAAACAACTCCCCAACCTACGCATTAAAAAGCCAAGCTATTACAAAACCTTACCAAAAACAGCCAGAGACACTAACAGACAAGCAAACGGACTATAATCTATGCAAAGAAGGCGTGGGTTTGTGTGCGTATCAAGTTACCACCGAAATAGGGACAACCTAAAGCTTCAACTTTGACGAATAAGTTTCCGATTCCGATTCCGATAGCTAAAGCTTTAACTTTGACGAATAAGTTTCCGATTCCGATAGAAAATTACCGCACCTCTCTGTAAATAGGCCCCTGTGTTTCCAATGCTCTTAAGTATGACAATACATGTATGTATGTACATAATTGCATATACAAGATGTTTTTGTTCATATGTTTAAGATAAAAAAAAATGTAAGCAAACCTGTGTAGGTAATATATAAATAAAATAGCTTTAAATTTTGATCCAACAATCTTTGAGTCCAAGCCAATCTAAATTGCACCTAGTGATTCCTACCTGAGAGATTATTAGACATTACAGAGGACTTGTCTGTGTACCACACATTTGTACAACGAGTTCCGTAGACTGTAACTTAGTGAGTTATAATCATCGTAACATCCTTCTATAGCTAAGCGTCAAATATTTTTTCAGATGAGTACCCCATTTTCTTCTTGGCGGAAAATGCAGTGCTCATAGAATTTGAATCTAGACCAGTCGAGCGGAAGGTTGAAATTCAAACTACTTGTCATAATTATCAGCATATACTTAACCTGTATGTGACACCTATGGCCACAAAACTACTAGGAAATGACATTTGTTCCATCGTATTACCCGTCACGGTTTCCACGCCGTGTCGTCATCGTCAGCACAATGGATACTGAAGTAACTAACTACATTGCGAATAACTTAATATGATAAGAAATGTTAACTATTAACAAGCCATACTCTCTATTAGATTGTCAGCAGTCACCGGGGACATTAAAAACACCAAAAGAGCCTAACTCATCACTAACGAGTTGCAGATAAAAAAAAATATTATTTATGAACGCAATTAAATATCTTATCAATGATTTTTAGAGTTTATGTCCGTAAAGTTCCCGCTATTAGAAACGTAAACTTAAGATGCAGTTTTCACTTATCAGTTGGCCTTAAAAATCCGAAATGAAGCAAGGACTAAATCCATCCATCCCGCTGGATAACTGCCTCTCCTAACTTGCGCTTTTTTTATAAAGGCTAGGCATAGAAAAGGCCTTGTCGCTTATGCGATTATGTCGCAAAAAACCCTCGCGCCGACACTGACCGGTCCTGAGCTTTCAGAATCCAGCGAATGCCCGCGGTCTTCTTCAGGTCGTCAGTCCACCTGGTCGATGAGACGGGTAACGAGTAAAAAATATTGAACAATTTTCCGAATTCGAATGCAGATACTATTTCGTGAATGTAAAGTTTTCCGAAGCCAAGCGAGGTCGGGTTACCTTTTTCTTATAATTACCATAGATCTTCAGTGATCACACGGCACACCGTTTCCACGGTGTGACGCAACCACGACAATAGCGTGCGGTAACTGCGACATACTTGTGCAGGGACGATGAGAGGGAAACCATTCTCATTTTTACGAACGCGCGACGCAAATCTATGTGTTTCTTCAGTAGACGGATAAAGGAGTGCGCACAGTACAACGACTCCACGACCGACAGACGCCAACGCCAACTAAAACCTTGACAAAGCTAACATTCAATTATGAGCCTTATATCTTTGAAGGTAAGGTTGAATTTCGAACTTATACTTAAAATACCTATACGGCTCGCCCTACACCCATAGCCGTTCCGTTTCGAGACCAACGCGTCGACGACTCACCGTAGACGAGTAGTCCACGCGTCGACCGACACAATGACGTAATGTACCTAGAACGGAACGTCGGAGTTGAAACGGAGTGGAGACGGAGTCGAGTTGACGTCGATCAAGCGTTGATCGCGGAACGGAACGTCGGAGTTGAAACGGAGTGGAGTCGGAGTGGAGTTGACGTCGAGTTGGTGTAATGTGCGCACTCCTTAAGAGTATAGACCCATGAATGCCATCTATGTCACTGACACAAGAAAAGGAAAAACTTACGCCGCGACAAAAACAACGTCCAAAAAATATAAAGTCGAGGAATCATGTTAAATGGAGTATCACCGAAAAGGTTTCTTTATAGCTCGTTGAGTTGAGTATCATTGAATAGGATCATTGAAAATCATCTTGAGGTTTCTGTCATAATTAAATTTAAATTCATAGTTAATTAACAACCGTAGTAGTTACGAAATCAGGTTTTAAGTTTTTAACTTAGATCTAGACGCCTATAACTTATTTTTACACGGTTCTACAAATCCAAATTGTTTCCAAATTGCTTAAAATTTTGCACACGTAATTAGAACCGAGGACAATACAATATTTCATAACTATTGCCTTGTATTCTCGCCTCGGCTAGAACAAACAAGTGGTATAATCGACATTATTATAATTTTTTATATAAAACGCAACTTTTTGTTAAGTATTGCTCAAAAGTGTTTTAAAAAACTAACAACTTAATAAAATGTGCACTGTAATGTACGTAACATTCCGTTTATAGTATCTTATTACTTATTATATCATTATGATATGATTATGTATAACGAAAAAATGTTGATGAAATAGGTTTTAACAGACTTTTTAGGTGGTCGTTGATTTTCATTCACTTTTTGTTATGAAATTGAATGTATGTATGCTAAATAAAACACTGGATTCCGCTGGCATGCTTTTGTACTATATTTCCTGGGAATAAAGTTATTACTTGGTTACTTATACTTAATTACTTCGTGATAATATTGACATTTTAGGATTTTTTGGCTTACTTACGCGGTAGGTACTCGTTCTCTCCATTAGACGCTGCAGTCTTATTGCGCACGCGCCGTTTTTGCTAACGTCAATTTGACAGTTTTGTTACCGTCGGCATTGTTTATTAAATAATAAGAATAGTTTCGACCACACGTTTTAACTGAGAAATCAATTAAAAAGTAATTAAGGATCGTCGACAGTTTTATCGAGGCAATAAAAAAATGTTTATGATGAAAGATGTTTATGATGCTACTAATTAATTATTCATCTTATCGATAAAACTTGTGCAGTATCTAACGAGTAATGACGTAATAAAACATTACAAAAGCAAGTCCATTTCTACCCGCTGAAGACTTGATATCATAAAACGTCGCAATATTATCTTCTCTTCCATACATTTTATGATGTTTTAAAACCGAATAAAGGCTGTAAAGGTAGACATACACAGTCATGCTTATTTTAAGCACGAAAGCATGCTTTCAATGAGCACTTGCTACTTACAACTTATAAGTAGCAAGTTGTTGTTGGCCTAACAGACTACGCGGCGGGGGACTTTGTTTTATATCTAATATTATTACGTTAAGATGCTACCAGCGGCGGGGGTGGAAGGGGGCACAGAACAAAGTGGAAGGGGGCTTGCTTTGACCACGTCTCCATACAAAAAAAAAAACAAAATGTGTGTAATTGAAACGTGCTAGAAGTGAAAACTTAGAAAAAACGTCAATACTGTCAGTCCAAATATCGATGTTTTGCTTTGCTTACGTAAGTCGCCATTTTGCCGATTCTTCCTATCTCATTTTCTCCCACGTTAAAATGTGTCTCTTTTTCGTTTCCGTGTCATTTCATTTGCGCGCCATTTCCGTTTCATCGAATTCCAAATCACAACGATACTACAGAAGTTTTCACTTCAAAATACTAGCCGTATAGTCTACGACCATACTTATTTCAATCAATTGCACATAAAGAGCATGCTGATTTTAAGCATGCTTAAGAAACATGCTTTTTCAAAGCATGTGTAACTGTACCTTTAGTGAGCGTGATAAAATGAAGGAGGAAACAGTGTATTTATATTTTGAAGTAAAATCGATACTTTATAGGTATTTGTTTATAGCGATTTTATCACTACTCAAGACTTAGAACAAGGTGTATTATGTCCGAACAGGAAAATTAAATCTCCGTGTTGAGGATATTCTAGTCGGATTAGACATGGTATCTGACAAAGGAATGCTGGCATTATAAATTATTTTAAGTCTCGCTATAAAAACCTTTTTTTTATTTAAATAAATAAACGCAATAATATTCTATACCTATAAGATTTCAAACCCTTTTTTGAATTTACTTTAATTTGACTACCATTTTAACCACGAACTCTGTCCAAATCTGCTATTTTAAAAATAAATATTTCAATTGCGTCGTGTTTGAAAAATGTTGTATCTTATGTATAATTTCTGAATTATTGAATAACACTAGTAAACTTCGTTGTATATAAATATACTAGTAATTTAAAAATATACTTCTTGCTTAGATTGTTTTATATCATGTTTATTACGTGTCGACATGCACAGTACGATAAATCTCGCCCTGTCCTGTTCTAATGCCGTGGGTGTGATAGAGAGAGCGAGATAAGTTATTGTATCAAGTTGTAACCCGTTATTTATTGGGTGACATTTTATAACGCTAGCGCCATTGTGAAATATACCAAACCTAGATAGGAATGGTCCGTTGTTATTCCCAATATCTAAGCATGGTATTTATAATAAAATTATAAAATAATATTATTATTACTAGGTATTAGATAGTAAAATCACAGAAAGTAAATGCAATCCTAAAAATAGTTCGTCAGTAAATTGAGACCAAGGAAATGAAAAGTAAAATTAAAAATTTAGAAAAATTTACTATAGATGAAAAATTGTTTAAAAAAATTGTAGTTTTTTATATAGTTCGTAATTTACAAAACTTTAATAATAAGAAAACATTTTTCATTTTTTATATATTTTTTTTTACCTATTGTCCGTGCCACTTATACCTATCGCAAATTTACATACCACAGAACTACATTCAACAACAGTAACAAATAATTATAAATAGAGATATCTAATTAAAATAAATGCATTCAAACAGACACCGTAAACAGGTTTGAAATAAAATAATATTGTCTGTGGTAAACAAATTATCTGCGTATCTGTGGTCCGGGACAGAACATGGATGCAGATAAACAGCGCAAGGTATTTTGAAATGTGTTAATTATACAATGTATTATTCATCGGTACTAGGAGTCTAGACTTAGGCTGGTGTAGGGTTACATGCAAAACATTAATCATATCGGTTACGGCAAACATACGAGTACTAAGCATACAACACATCACAAATTTTACATTAAAAAAAATCGCAAAATAAATTTTCATATTTTTTGTTTTTATATCCCAATTTTTTTTTATTTCAAGCATTTTCGATTTTTTAAACATTTATTGTACCCTAATAACTCCTTATCAAAATCCGGCATAGACGAGCTCCCGAATCATAAATCTTTGCGTTCAAGCCATTAAAAATAAAGCCGGAACTACAACATTATCCAATAACCATCTTTATCTAAAAAAAAGTACCACTCATTCTCAACCTGGTTCCAAATTTAAACTAGACGTGAACTTTTGGCGCCATTGCGCTAACGTACGGTATCTCTTGCTATAATATATGTTGAATACTGTTATAACATGATTATGAACTTCCTCTGAGAAATGAGTTTCCGCCTCCCGAGCCCGCGTTACCTAGAAACTTAGATTTCTACTAAACGATGTTTCGACATATTAATAATACTTAATGGGAGTAGTTTCAATATGATTCGTTATTAGTTTAAATAGCGAACGCAGTTTCTTTTTAATTATTTGCATTTGTTGTCTTAATTATGCCGTAATCGACGCAGATTAAATAATAATGTAAGTAATGGAAATCCAGGTTTACTCTTTAATGTTACGTTAGAAAACTTTTGGACTTAAAAGCATTTATAAAAATAGCTAAGCATTCATAATTGCATTGAAATATAATTGTATTGTTAATAACAATAGTTTAACATGGTTATGGGCTGTGAATAGGGTTGGTAATTCATTTGTTTTAAATAGTGACGTTGAACAGTCACCACCAGGCTTGTCAGCTAACTTGTCGGTTATTTAAAACCCTTGCGCCCTTTTCCTGTTAGTCCATTGAAAAGTCATGCTAAGTCCAAAAAAAATAACATTTTAATGGACTATGTACCGTAATTTTAATGTAATTATGAAATTAGTATACTGACAATATAAAATAATAAGTCCTTTCCTAGACAACAATTTACTTAGTTCCATTCCACCTCGCTAAGCAGCGCTGATAACGCATCAAAAATTCTCAAAATAAATTGTCAAAATTCTACAGCACGATGCTGACGTATCCTGGATATCTATAATTTGAAAAAATAACGGTTAGTACCTTATTCTTTGAGATGCTTTGTTCATTAGAATGGTCACTGACAACACGACGGAACAGCGGGAGGTTAAGCTTATCAGAGTTCAGCAAGCATCATCTGAGAATCGAATCTACACGATTATCTATCGAAATACCGTTTTAGAGTTCCTCGCAATAATTGCAATAAATGGAAAACCTATGTCTCGCTGCACGTTAATCTCACTCGACTATCAATTTCAACATTGCATTTAAAATTTATCATTGGTCTTAAAATCTACAATTTATATGTTATTTGTAAAGGGCTACATTCTAATTGGCCACTGCGACTAAACTATTGTTAAGTTAGCAAAATTTTTTATGTTACTATAATTTACAATTGCTTTCAAAGTTTACAAATTTATCATTACTATTTAAGACCATTTTTAGGTTACGAAATATCTCACAAAATTAGCCTAAAATTTAGAAAATACTTTACGAGTAATGGTTGTCTCAAAAAGTATCCCCAAATAGATATAATCTAATAGATGTTATCCCCCTAGACGTAACCCTAATCTATTACCCTAAAAATTTGTATGTTCCTAAATTTCAACGGGAAACAGAAAAAATATCGTAGACAATTCAATACCGAATCCGATACCGCGCAAGTTAATTTCAGTCTTCACCGGTTTTATTCCAATTCCTCGCACCTATTTATTTACCTTACGCTTGGTTCGTTGAACCTGCACTTTTTATTACCTTCCACAAAAACAGAAAAACGTCTTTAAGGTCATCGGCAGAGAGACTATGTGCTGAAAGAACAATTGAGTAACAAAATTAACTGTTTACACTTCTGCACAGTGAGCTTTATGTTCATAGTCATAAGTGCTATTTTAATTATTAAACATTACTAGGTTATATTGTACTATTTGTACTGTAAAAAACTAAAAACTTTAAAACTACTGTACGTTTTTCATGCATCAATTGAAATTAAACCCTATATTGCTTAGTTTTAAGTATTTTTGTCTAAAACAAAACGTAAGTTTGATGATGAAAATTTTTTCACACGAATTTACGTACTTATTACACACATACGTGGCGCTTACGGTCTTGACCGCTAGATGGCGTATTACTTCGTCGCCATTCGGAAAAACCGCGATGAATTTGACACTTGACTTCGAACGGAATAGTAAACGTTTGGTAACCGTAACGGTTTTGGAATTTTGTATTATCATTATCAATCGTACGAATTATACCATAATTATAATTCGTACGATTATCTATCCATCCGTCTTCATTTTTCAGCATCTTGATCGTCACCAATTTTGGCGGCCTGTATGGCGCAATGGTTAACATGGCCGGGTCGGCGTTCCAAGGGTCATGGGTTCGATTTCTAGCGAGGCGGAAATTTGAGTTTTAACTTCCGTTGTCGGTCTGGGTGTGTGTGTACTTGTCTTGTGTGTTGTCCACGGCACCCCAGTCTAGTGTGGGGCTATGAGTATGTATTTTTATTTATTTATTTATCCATCATACCTACCTGAACCTACTTTTGGGAAATACTGGAAAAAATAAAGTAAGTACCTTTAATACTTAATATAAGTTTTTTAAAGTATTAAAGCTAGTTTTTTAAAAAAGTTTATTCCCTTCCTTACCATTCGTTAAGTCATTCCCGTGGGAACTTCGGAACACAAAGTATATTATAAAGCCCCGGTTTTATTACAATACGTAGGTATTAACTTACACAAAAATTTCAATTCAGTTATTAAGAAATTGTTTGTTACGTACCCCAATACAATTCATAGGTATTCTCCGCTGTTGTAACAGCATAACCCAAAGTGTTAACTTATTCAGAATCGCAACTCAGAGCTAGCTAGATCACTATCAGGTCCGTAACACCCAACACGGAGTGTGTTACCTAATTACGAATCACAATAGACGCTGTTCAATCATGCAATACTCCAAAAATATTGTTACATTTTATTAGTTACGAAGTGTTATAAAGTGTGTTCGAACTCGGGACTTACTATTACCTCACTACATACAATATTTCAAATGAGTATTTTTCGTAAAAAGAGACAAAATGATTGCTCCACGTATTAACACGTATCGCTGCACACTCATAGCCCCACCCTGGGAATGCCTGTGTCGTGGATGCCTTGGACAACACTCAAGACTAGAACACACACACACTCCGCTCCGAGTCGGAGCGTAAGCATCAATAATCAAAGCTCATCATTCAAATTTCCACCTCGCTTGGAATCGAACCCAGGATCCTTGCCTTACCTTTTATTGGTACATGTTTAAATTTTTAAACGTAATTTTAATTTAAACATTAATTAACCATTTACCTGAACCCAGTGTTATTTTTAAGTACGCAAACAAACTTCAGGAAAATAATTTAATTAACTTTTAATTAACATTAAAAATGTTTGTATTGTTTTATATCGAAATATCGCTTATCAAACTGTCATGATTATGAATCGCCATAATTATATATCTGTATAATATGATAAAGGTATTTTAACAGCATTCATATTGTCAAAGTTAATTATTTTAAAGTTAAGGTAAGTTTAAAGATAATTTTATCTTATAACTAGCAAACCCGGCGAACTCCGTTTCGCCACCAGATGGCTTCGTTTTATGTAACATTTCGTTTGGTGTCCCGCTTTTCTATTGAAATTTTTCCTGAATTTTCTTTGCTATAAACCTCACGGAGCCCGAGACCTTTCCAACGAATGCAAAACCGTGGAAATCGGTTCGTGCGTTCTGGAGTTATAGCGTCAGAAAGGAAAACCCGACTTATTTTTATATTATAGATGTCCAAAACTATTAAAATATAATTAGTGAACTACCTAGTGGACCCGCCCTCGCTTCTATTCAGGAAACTTGTTCTTTACGTTGACAGATATTAAATATTTTCCCATTTATGCTAAATTTTTCATCAATGCTCCGCTCCTATTGGTCGTAGTGTGATCTTTATATAGCCTTCCTTCCTCGATAAATGGACTATCCAGCACAAAAAATCAATGTGTGCAATTTACGCGTGCTAGAAGTGAAACTTCATAACAACGAATTGTTACGGAGGAATTTTGTACCTCTACTAGAACAACTGCGAGGAGCAGGATTAGCAGGAGATGGTCATATGAGGTGTGGGGACGCGAGGTGAGGTGTGGTGAGCTGGTGAGGCGCGGTGTGGAGTGGTGAGGAGCAGGCTTGAGGAGTGGAGAGTAGATTGAGGAGCGGAGAGGAGAGATATTCAGTTGGTAGTCTTTCATAGGTTTCAGGTATTCTATCAAAATGTTACTGGCCGGCGAACAGGCCATCTACAAGAATAAACGGATGATTATGAAGAACAAAGGATTATGTCAATATTGTCATTGAATAGAGATGTATTGTAAAATGGAGCTCGTCTATTAATTTGCCCTTTTACATTCAGAAGTGGCATATTTATGTTGTTAAACATAAAACCCACGTGTTAAGAATGGAGAGAATAAAAAGCAATTGCCGGAATTGAAAGTTTTCTCGATTAAAAGGAGTAAGATTTCAAATAACATATGACATTATGGCTATGTGTCAGATGGATTATAAATATGATGTCCTCTCGATATAAAAAGATAAAATGTGGATTTATCAATTTGATGAATAGTTCAGAAAGATGTGAATTGTGCCGTTGTAATTAAGAGTTCATGAGTTCCGATGAAATATATGAAAAGTTCTTAGTGGCGCTCGTGTTATATTATTGGCCGGTGGTGTATCATTCCGCTATAAAGAGTTTCGCCCTGGAGATTATGATGTAAAGCAAAGAAATAAAAAATATTTTGTGATGCAGAAAATATTATAAAATGTCAGATAAACGTGTCAGTGGGAAAGACAAAAGACGAAAAACAAATGAAGAATAGACGATGAGTGCAGATTGTTTTTATTGCAATAAAATTGGCATTTTCTGGAAGAATATTTTGTGGAGCCTTTATTAAAATAAACTGGAATTTATACCAATCTGATTAACGAGATGTAAAATATAACCAGATATAAGTGCGTGTTTTCAGATTTGTAAAATGATGTAGAGGAGATATAGAGGAGTATATTTCAGCATAAAAAGGGTGATGTATGCCTTGATGTGACATTGTAAAATTTGATGTCGATTTTCTTGAGTGTTGATACTTTTGTATGCGTGCCAATTGCGGGACGCAATTGTTTCAGGATGGCCGACTGTTACGGAGGAATTTTGTACCTCTACTAGAACAACTGCGAGGAGCAGGATTAGCAGGAGATGGTCATATGAGGTGTGGGGACGCGAGGTGAGGTGTGGTGAGCTGGTGAGGCGCGGTGTGGAGTGGTGAGGAGCAGGCTTGAGGAGTGGAGAGTAGATTGAGGAGCGGAGAGGAGAGATATTCAGTTGGTAGTCTTTCATAGGTTTCAGGTATTCTATCAAAATGTTACTGGCCGGCGAACAGGCCATCTACAAGAATAAACGGATGATTATGAAGAACAAAGGATTATGTCAATATTGTCATTGAATAGAGATGTATTGTAAAATGGAGCTCGTCTATTAATTTGCCCTTTTACAGAATACTGTCAGTCCAAATATTGATGTTTTGCTTTGCTTACGTCAGCCGCCATTTTGCCGATGATTCTTTGCGTCATTTCCGTTTCACCGAAGAATTCTTCAGCTTTATGGTATTATATTAGTATAGTTTAAAAATGAAAAATTGAAACAGAATGGAAACTCCGTCGGGTAACAGAATGGCCCGGATAGTTAATAATATCCAGGTAATTGTCCGGACTTGAATTTTTAAAATGGTAACCCTATTATAACACAGTATTATATTACCACCCACCCCCCATGCCACGGGTACCCACTGTATTGTCCCCAGCTATTGACGCACGTGTACTAACAAAAACACAAAACATCTGTTTTCAAAGCAGATGTAATGTAATGCAGGGGAACCCATTTTGTGAAGGGAATCCGTGACAAATCAATTACGCTTGTGTTATCAAAAATAGTTCTTATCTTACAATCGTACGGTTTATTCTGCAATGAAAATGAAAGACAGCTGATTGTAGGCTTAAAAATCAGCTTGGTGCAGCCATTACCTGTGTTATGGTTATGAGTATACAGATTAAATTGCTCTGAAGTTTGATTAGCCAGATGTTCGCATGGCGCGTGCCAGAAAAAATTGGCGCAATACAGTGTAATGACGCAACAAAAAATCTCAGATGTGACCCCTGTGACAGACGGATCATCGGATCGGATGAATCGTCGAGGTAATGTCGAGTTTTGGATGGCATTCAAAATGTTAACCATCCATAGAACAGTTCTTTAATTAAAGCACCGTGCTGTAAAAGAGCTGACCTTTGCGAATTATTATCGTGTGAAGATCTCTATAGGCTTCCTGACACCAGGTCTAAAATACACCACGTCGCCACCGCACGCCAACAGCGTTAGGAACCTTACACCCGAAAAATAGTCTTTTTGCCGCAAATATACAACATTTATGGAATCCATCGCAACAAAATTACAACAATCGGTATAATCAAATCTTCCCTTATACGCATTATTTTCTACGCTTCTTCCTTCTTAGCCGGTAACGCGTTTAAGATGTTCGTGGTGTTGGTTGGTAGTCATTCTCAAATTCTCAACTGTTATTACAAAAAATCATCCTTGCCTGTTGCCTGGTACCGCATCTTTGATGCCCCTGATATTGCAGATGTACAGAGCGGCGATCACTTAGTTACCATGACGCGCTAACTAAATTGTTAGCTGCTAATCATAACAGATTTTTTTTTATTGAAAAAATTGATCGCGATGAAATTTAGCGCTGTTGCTCGGTGTCTATAAATATAGAAATTAATGAAATTACAATGGATACCGCTTATCTTTATGTATTACCGCTTTAGATCACTTGCCATCGATTTACCAGACTTCTTATCCGTCACATAAAATTATAGTTATACCAACGATAAACCGACAAGTGGATCGACAGTCAGGCCGACAAAAAGTTTACCGTGCGTGAAAGACCTAAGGCCATTAAATCGCTTAAACACATTGATTGTATATCTTCAGGTAGGGTTAAGTAAAATTAGTTTTTCAGCTGTTATCTGACAAATGACGGTTGCGGGTTGTGTGTTGTGGGTTGCCAGTTGCAGTGACCGGTCTGAACACTTAACCCTGTTATCTTAATCTTGGTTTATAGACGAGGATTAACTGCTAGATTAACTTTTATCTGTTTTAGTAAGTGTTAATAATTAAAATACATTTTCTTTTTTAATTATGTAAATTACTTTGTTTTATTTTAACTTTAAAACTTCAAAAGGACACAAAATGTATAGTGTGGGAGTCTTCAAGAGGAGAGTGAATAGGCTTTTAATAAGTTAGTGCGTCCAACATCCTCGACTTCATAGCCACTTACCATCAGGTGGGATTGTAGCATTAATTCATCTCATGTAAAAAACATATAGACAACTACGCTACTGAAGTTGTGGGCTCCTAAGAGCAATCACGTTTATCTACGCTTCTATAGTTTTATAGATTCGAAAGCGATGGCGTCATACACGATAGTCTGAGAGATGGTTAATAGAATTCGAAGATTTTAATATAAAACTACATCGGTCGAATATCAAAGAAAACTACAAGAAGGTAAATGATCATTGAAATGCGTGGATACACTGTTATTATCAACCAGCGGAGATTGAGAAGGACATAAAAATACTCTTATTTTTATGCTTGCACCTGTGGTGGTGGGATCATACTTCATAGTAAAACGTAACTTGTAATTTGTAAAACACACTTAAATCCACTTTTTCGACAACACGTTGGATTATCTTAGCTACGAAAAAATAACCATAAAATTATACTTCAACATGGCAGGTATACCTAACATTAGTTATTGAAATATGAGGTCATATTATTTAATTTATTTTGTTTTTCATATTATTATTCGGCAAAAAACCACACATCACAACAACAACCAAAAAAGAACAAAGCGTAACTAGACAAAATTTGTAATTTTCTCTCGAACCACGTAAACAATGTTTGCCAGCTCCTACACTAATCACTGTAATAAAACGCATCGTTTAGCGCGTGTCGGACAGCTTGAAGTATCAACCATGAAGCGAACGACACTCGCACTAAAACATTCACTGAGTGGACTCGCTATTAGGCTCCGACCAACATGGAAACCCTGGTCAATGGGAGACGTCTATTTCGCCGTTTATAATCCTATTAATGTTATTATAAATGCGAAAGTTTGTATGGATGTATGAATGTTTGTTACTCTTTCACGCAAAAACTACCGAATGGATTTTGATGAAACTTTACAATAATATAGCTTACACATCAAAATAACACATAGGATATAATTTATAAAGATATAGTGTGAATTATCCAAAATATGTATATAACTAAATCTTTGCAAACCGAAGGAATAAGTTTCCCGAAGCGAAGCGAGAGCGGGTTGCTAGTCAATAATAAAGCATCTTGCCGAAACGGTGGAAGAAGCAAATGCAGAATAAATGATGTTCTTAAATGTATGTTAAAATACCCAAATTATTTTAATATTTTTGTATTTGTACACATCCAATGTTTTGTCGTAAGGAACCAGCCGTGCATTAGCATAGCGCGTGTTATCCAACGCAGCAATAACACGTACGCTGCGACGCAACGCATTTAGTTAGAGATTTCCGACGTCTCTGAAGTTGTCGCAACGCAGCAAAATTAACGCAAGCAAAAACCTAAAAAAAACGAAGCATTACTTGTGTTATAATTATAACGCAGTACGACAATATCAGTTACTCATGAAGTGTCAATTTTTTATGTCACAGTCTGGAACCGTCGGAATCAATACTAAAAGATGATTTATAATTATTTATTTACATTATCTTTTATATATTATAAATACTAAATATCATTTAAATGATATTACTATCAAGTTAATCTAGCATTTATGTGTACAGCACCTAATATCGAGTCGTTTGCCGTATGGACGTTAGACGATCTTAACAAATAACGACAATGATATCTTCCGGCGCCTACGCATACTTATACGGTTTTATCTCCACGGTTTGTGATATATCTGTTATATCTTTCAAACGACGATGTGTACTTGAAACGATAGAGTAAATATTATATCTTAATAGTTAAATATCTTTAAAGCCATTTTAAACTTCTATGCTTTATTACGTTTTACAAGATTTTATTGAACCTGCAATGTATGTTATGTTGAGG
Source organism: Ochlodes sylvanus (assembly GCA_905404295.2). NCBI lineage: Eukaryota > Metazoa > Arthropoda > Insecta > Lepidoptera > Hesperiidae > Ochlodes > Ochlodes sylvanus. The sequence continues at coordinate 6,104,307 of FR990149.1, forward strand.
TCAAATCTCAAGTAGAACTACTTTTTTTAAGGACTTCGCACATTACACCGACTCAACGTCGACTCAACTCCGACTCCGACCGTTCATGGGTGTGCGGCTAGTACACATCTTTCTAGTATACGTTCGAAATTCATAAGTGTCATTTTAGTATTTCATAAATCTTAATATCTCCACCTATATATCTAAATATATCCGACTATATGCCGCACGCATACAATCGAATGGTGGCGTCCTCAGGACTCAGGCGAAAATCTTTCACGCACACAATCAAGCCTCGCTTATACCTTTGTGCGAATATCCTACTTGTTTAATACTCTGCCATTAGCAAACCATCTAACTCGAAGAAAAATAAACCAACCGACACAGTAATTGCAATTAAATCGAGTTAAACTAAAAAGTTAACTAAAAGTAAGGTACATAGATCGCAGCGTAGTTACTGGTGTCGCGGTCTTAATTAACAGTCAGCTCTGGGCTTCCTGATAGCCATCGAAGTAAGTCCTGGATGTGAGGCTGTATAACACGCGAGCACGCTAGCCTTAACTTGGCCTTTTTACACGGCGCTAAAGGGGCACGTAGATGACAGGATGTTTTCTATGGATATTTCATATGGAAAGCAATTTGAGGTCAGTTTTGAAGTTATACTTCTTTTGGCGCGTTAGGGAAAAATGATGAGAGTAAATTTTTACGATGCGAGCGCACACCGTCACGAAAACCGACACCCTGAAGTTAGCTATAGTCAACATTTTAGTTTTTGTTATTGTCAATGTCGTAAGTCATGTGAATGTCAATTTTTTATTTACATTATAAACAAAAATAAATTTTCACATACTTATTTAATGTGTAATAAGTTTATAAACAAATTAATAATAGATACAAATAAAATAATAATAATATTTCTCATTACATTATTATAATAAATGAATAAATTATTTCTATTGTTAGTGTCGTTTTTTCTACAAACGTAGAAAAGGGCGAAAGATAAAATTTATGAAAAGATATTTATCTTGTTACGCCAAAGAAGTATAACTTCTAACGCGTGTACATAAGTACACACACTTTTTTTTAATCTGTTGTCTGTTTATGAGTGATATCGAGGGGTTGGACGTGGGACTCCCGAACCACCAACAGTATCAGTTTAAAACAGATTATCGTCATTGCAATTTGCAACCCACCTGTCCCAATGCTAGTTACGGGACTCTACAATATGCGGACAGGCCATACCATGCCCAGGTACACATGAAGCACACTAGTCGAAGTTAATTTCATAAAAGTAAGTTATACATTGCGTAAGTATTCAATAACAAATCGTTGAAAAACAAAAATATTGTTACTTTCGAAGTCTTTTTAACAGTTTCAAGAGTAACCGATGGCCGCAAGCCACACTGGAATAGCCAAATGATCGTTGCAGTCTGCAATGCAAACGAAATAATCCGATAATCACCGCGGATCGCAACTAGGGTTGACACCATTTATTTAGCGAAATACACTATATAGTTTTCCAAGAAATATTTTAACAAGCAAAACACAGTAGCAGTAGCTATCAAAGCCCACTAAAAAAAAGGATTTTTGGGAAAAAGCCAAAAGGTCATATTCGGATACATGCATGTTTATACTCATCGTTATAATTTCTACTTCACTGGGAATCGAACCAATACCCTTCGAACGGCAATCCACCATGGTAACTTGGTATTATTTAAAGTATTATTTTAAAATACGCTGCAATTGGCAACCCTAATCGCAGCCCGGCTCTCGGGCGTGAGTGACGCGCGCCCGCGGCGGCCCGGCATTCCGACTACATCGTCAACGTGTTATAACATCGGAGTACAAAAAATATCACATTGATCTTATAGATACATTCTTCAACCCATTAACGGCCCACTGCTGAGCACGGGTCTCCTCACACCCGAGGAGGCCTAGAGCATACTCCACGCTGCTCCAGAGCGGATTGGTGGACATGGCTCAACGACTGCTACCAAATGGTAACAACCGGGACCGACGGCTTTATGTGCCCTCCGAATTTATCACTTTGTTACTTGGGAAAGAGAACTGAGATCCACCAGAAATGGTCCTCATCGCTCTAGTTGAATATTTCCACCGAAGCTAGGCGCAGAGATGAATGAATGATATTTGATGTTGTTTTCACAGCTCCGCTTCGCGCTGTGGTGGGAGTCAGCCCTTAAAGGTCTCTAAAGGCCTTCGCACATTACACCCAATCAACCCCCACCCATCACCGACTGTTCGACAAAACTAAAAATCAATTATGAGCTTAATACGTTGTTGCTCAAGGTTGAATTTCGAACGTAATAATAGTATAGTTTGAACGTATACTTTGGTCGGAGTCGTAGTTGAGTTGTCGACGTCGAGTTGGTGAAATGTGAACACAGAATAAGAAAAAATAATAATTTCCTATTAAAGGCTGCTGTTTGATAACTATATTATAAACTTAACGATTGAACATGGTCATGGAAAATAAGCAAAACTAATGATAATGAATAATAATATAATAATAATGAATAATAATCAAACGCCAAAAGACATAAAAAAGAAAAATCGTACATTATTAGGTACAAAGAAATTTTTATTTCGTAGAGTTGTAAATATACCTAAACATGGCTGTTGTTATCCCTTGGGACAAGCCTTACATTTTATTTTAGACTACATATCTGTATAATATTTACTACAACTAGTAGTTTATGTTTAGTAATAAAATTAAATAAATTGCATGTATCTCGCAAAGTGCGCTCTAAAATGAATAGAGCACTTTTATTACAAATTACTTCGACTCCGTGTAGGGTTGCCAACTGTCCAGTATTGTCCGGACATGTCCGTACTCTTGGCCGTCGAGTCTATCCGGTTTTTGTCCACTTTTTAAATTTGTACGGCTTTTGGATTGGTTCGATTATTGAAAAAACTGAAAAATAACTTAAAAATAAGCTTTGACATGTTTATGAAACTATAATTAATCACTTTCGTCTTACACGCAATCGACTTGTCAACTTTAATTCAAACGTACCTACTTAATCAAAAAAAATTGCAAAACGTTAATTTCTTGTTAAAAGGTCCTGACTTTTTACAAATGTCCGGATTTTTTTTTAATGTTCATCTAAATGCCCGTTTTTTCACACTGCGAAATGGTAACCCTAATTCCATGTAATAATTTTAAAGTGGAGTACATTTTAAAATTGCATCCTTTTCAGTAATTCACAAATTACACGCCTAAGGCATTGTTATAGTAATTTTTCTTTCAATTTTCTACAGAGTACATAGATTGCATAATGTTACTCCATTACTTAGAACTGTTAAGGTTATTAGTTGGATGAGGATATATGATGAGAGGAGAGGAGATTATATAGAAATCCACTACCTTAGTCTAATTATCATTAGTATTATTTGTGTTACACAGGAAATCCTTTGTGTAAGATAAATTATTTTTAATTAACAATAATTATGAAAATAATTAGGATGAAGATGCTCCGTCAGTATGGTTACCATCCTTTTTGATAGAATATCAGTAGATACTTTTTTAAGTTGCAAAAGATATACTTTTGGAAAATTATTACATATTTATTTCTAATCATTATTTTTTATCACTTTTATTTTTTATTTTTATGGCATAAAATATTGAAAGTCAGAGTTAATATAAAAAATAAGACGATTGAATCTGCAATGGAAATATTTTTTGTTATATTTTTTGTTCTTAAAATTAGATTACAAAACTTTTAGCCAAATTATGCCAGTGAATTAACCTCAATTAGAATTTTATGGGAACCCGAACAGTTTCGCCATTTATCGTCTCAACATGATATCCAGATAGCTTTAAACTTTTTATACTACATTATAGCTAAAGGCGAGAATTAACTAGTTCTTGAAAACCAACTGCGAACGCCTTGAGGCGACCGATGCAGCTCGTCGAACAACCTCCCAACCAGTGCAACCTCTGTCTAAACATTCTCAGTTCTATGACACCTGTCACTGAACTGTAATTTTGTAATTACTTCAACACCTTTCAATTGACTACATTATATTTTATTTTATCAATACGTTAATTAATAGACGTAAATAAAAATAAAACCTGTATAGTTTTTTTTGTAATTACAAAGTTTTGCATTTGTAATTTTGTTTTGTAAGTTTTGAATTTAATATATCATTGGCTCCGACGACGAAAACTAACACATGACAATGTCGATGTACCTACTTTTGTCATAGTTACGCTCACGTTAGCAAAAAATGTTGTTTGTGACATTTTCGTCATTTGCAGGGAAGTATCGAGTACTACGTCATCTGACCGTACTTATGATTTGACACGTCATATTTTTTTGGAATTTCTCTCTGACAGTCAGACAAAACCAAGTGGAACAAAAAGGGTTATAATTTTTATTGGTATGTAGGTTTATACGTAATCATAATAAAATCCACGAGTAAAAACTTTTTGAAATGACTTAGTCGATATTTTTATGTAATCAGTAATCAGATACGAAATGACCCCTGTTAATTAGAGAAGAACTGCATAACCCACTAATCAATAAACCAAACGACGTTTAATCCGATTCAGCGCATATCTGAAATCGAATCAACAGCCGCATCGATCATACCGAGACATTCGCCAAAACCGAGAACCGAGTCGATAAATCGGTACGACAAATAACAAACCCGAACAAACGCAACGCCCACACTCGAGAGCAGGTTAGGGTTACCAAATCAAAAATGTCATTTTATTATGATATGGGTACTTTATTATGATATGTATTTTGTACGCCGATATTTTGACAGTCACATGGATCGCGGTTGCGACGTACTGTTCTCGATGTACGATCTATGCATTTGGATCGAAATATCGGTGGTAAAAATTATATTGTAAGTACCCGTATCATAATAAGTTGTGCACAAAGTGCACAAACCGCGATAGTTGTCTGATTTTTTTAGAAAACAATTTATTAAGTAGTTTAATATTTACGCCTAATCTTTAAAAGGAAAAGCTGACTGACTGACTGACTGACATATCAATGCAGGGCCTGAACTATAAGGGTTCGAAACTTGAAATTTTGCACAGGGGTTCCTTATATAACGTAGGGGAGCACTAAGAAAGGTTTTTTGAAAATTCACCCCCTAAGGGGGTAAAACGGGGGTGCAGAGTTAATATGAAAGTTCTCTGATTTTATCAACTTTTATATATTTAGGGATTTTTGGCGGGCGAAGCGCGGGTGTAGGCTTGTTTTAAATATTTCTGTATTGCAGTTGCGAAACTATTTTGTTAACAATATTGGAACATTAACAGCTAACAATTAACAACTATTAGAATTAAATATCCATAATTTGAACAAGTAATGTCAGTAAAAATAAACAACATTAATCCATGGTTCATCAACAATGTCCATGGTTTCTATTGTACTTTTGCCCTTCAAGGGCGCTTACGAACTTCTATTCCGATACTAAGCTCCACTTAAATATTTTGAACAAAAAACAAGTAAGTAGAACAATAGTCGTGCTAATTGACAGCAAACTGATCAAAACAGGACAAATAAGTCCAGATGTTATCGTGTGGCGACCCTAACCAAAGGCAGTGGCAATAACAGCCTGAATACCTTCTACAAAAGGACCAAATTACATATTTGCATAATCTTTTGTCCGTTCTGTTCACAAACAAAAACTACTTGTTGCCCGACCAGACAACAAGATGAATAACGAAAAATATATTAAATACGTGGGTAGACTCACAAAGTGTTGTTTACTATAAGTTATAGCCTATATTTATATTAGTAACCGCCCTTTCTTCGCTTAGGGAAACCTATTTCCTAATAACCAAACCCATAAAAATGTTTACACGGGATTTTTAAATTGACATATATTTTTTATTTACGAGTATCAAGGCATTGTAGTAAATCAATATAGATTTTACTCAAAAATTACTACAATACATCGCTAAAAATCCTATTCTAATCGGTTAAGCCGTTCATGATATTTAATTAACAAGAACAAACGCCCGACCATACAAACAAACAAAAATCTAATGATTGTTTTGAGATTTGTAGTATCTGTACCAACCCATATAATTCCGACGGTACTCATGCAAGGTTGTTGGGTTGTTCACCTGCCTGACTAGTCTTCAGCTTTTTTTGGTCGGCAACGCATCGGTGATTTCTTAGTCTTGCTGTTGAAAAAAAATGCATTACTTGTCAAAAAGGACGTAAATCTCGCACTTTGTTAAACCAGTTGTTATTACCAAAATAAATCGTAATAAACAATAAATTATCGTAAACGACATCATAAATACAGTTACATAATAAAAAAGTAGGTAGTTGCAAATCGTCTCCACGGATCGAATACGTAATACAGAAACATGTAAATATGTTCCAAGGATTACGGAAATTTGACAATTTAGGAAATGACTGGCTAATCAAGAATGCTTTGAAAAGCCACTGGCCAAAGGACTACCTAAACAGGTTTTGTTGTGTAATCGAATGCCAAAACAAGTCGAGTTGTATAACTTAACAAAACAGATGTAACTGTGTAACCGACATCAAAAATGGTCTATTCTGTGTAACCGACAAACGAGTGATCATTGTAAGTCACGCCACCCACGGCAATTCGTAACACATCGTGTTGTTATTGCATATTGCTTTACAAATCAAATATGCAACTCACAAAAATAATTATCTCGCATCCAGTAGTACAGCCAAAGAAACAAAATGTAAAGAGTTTCAGGGGTTTAAAACATTTTTTATCAAATTAGAGAAGAAAAAAGGGCGAAAGAAACTCTTCAGCACATTAAAAAAAAACGATATTATACATACCTATTTTATACAGAAATTCTCTAACCTAAGCGGAACTAGTTGCAAAGCTGAACATTTCCATTATATTATTGTAAATATTTTAGTTAATCTGCCCTTGAACTAGAACAATTGAAGAAAATCTAGGTCAGATACCAAACTCACTAATGAAAAAACCGTTACGAATTTACATTAAACAAACATTTATTCAATGCGAAGTTTGTTTATCGCTCGCATTACACAATTCGCCCGTTTATTTTCGCTTTGAGAAGTCGCTTTAAAACATTTTAAACACCCGACGCAAAAAAGGTGTTATAAGTTTGACTTTTTCTACCCCTTTTGCGACGGGAGTTAAGAAGGGGTACAAAGTTTTTTTGGAGATTGACACAAGCTATCGGTCGGGCTATGAGCGCTCCACAGATAATGCATCAAGCTGTGGTTGGTTATTGAGTAATTAAAGACAGATCAACGTCATCGATTCCACAGTTCACTCAAGCCATGAAGGTAAATGTTGCTCTGTATTAACAGGTATTACAATATTATAACCTCGCATGGCCAGCCACGCGTTGCTTTGCAAAACATTGAAATTAATTAAGTTAAGAGGAGTTACTTTCTACTTACTTTCATTGAATGGATTTTATTGCGCTATTACTTTTACTAAAGTAGTTGAGTGATTACTATGTAACGAGCGAGTGAGTAATTAATTAAAACTTGAATGAATGAGTTTGTCGATTTTTTTAAAGTAAATTTAACGTTCAATGTGTTCCAGAAGTGGCAAGAAACGTCCAAGAAGAATTTATCTTTTGTATTTAATGCAGTGCACACCAGACAATACACGTATTGTTTCTTATATTAAACTAGCTGACCTGGCAGACGTTGTTCGGCAACATAGTGAACATTCTATAAATTTTTTATATACGGAAATCCTCATCAAATGCAATAACTTTTCTCTGTCTCCAATAGTTTCGCCGATCTCTTAGTAAATCTCTTAGTAATTGTGAATCTAAACCGTCCATCCATGGATGGCATGACAGCCAGCGAAAAATAACTAGCTCGTTGATGACAGCACGTAAGTTCACCAAAATGTGTGCCATGAAGATCTTTATTACATAATTAATATATTGTTGGTAGAGTACGAGTTTAAGAGCCTTTTTTTGTATCTATTATCGACTGAACGTGACTTCAATACCAATTGTAAATACACCTTCACGACTACAATGTAATGACGACTCCATCAAGACTCGTGTTAGATCATGAGATTAGCGAACGCGGTGAGTAAATAATCTCAGGCAGAATCTTTGTTACTTAGAAATGAAATGAAAGTATATTACATGAAATAAAGATGCAAATAACGCTACTTACTCATTATTTAAGCCCCACACTAGGATTCCCTGTGTCGTGGGCGCCATGGACAACACGTGAGTCCAGAACACTCACACTCTTATGAATTTAAGTTTCCGTTCTTGGTCTGGGTGTGTGTGTTCTTGTCTTGTGTGTTGTCCATGGCACCCACGACACAGGAAATCCTAGTGTGGGGCTATGAGTGTGTAGCGTTATTTATTTATTTTATTTTATTTATTCTGACCGAGAAAAGAAATTTGAACTCATCATTCAAATTTTCGCCTTGCTGAGAATCAAACCCAGGACCATTAGAATTGTTGCCCGGTATGGTAACGAACCATTATGCTATACAGGTCGTCAATGCCAAAGATTAATTGGAAGTTCGTGTTTAGGTACACTTTTCGAAAGCCTAACTACGCCATCGCCATCGTTTTAACAAACATACCGTGAGTGGTCTTGGGAGAAGCGGCAAAAACTCTCAAGGAGTTTTCAACTGTCACTTTCATATAGCTATTCCTTACGGCTATCTTATCCTATATAAAAAATAAATAAAGAATAAAGAAATAAATGTATGATAATGAAGTCATAAATACAATATCGTCTCAAGACAATGCACGTCATTATAATAACTACTGTCCAGATAATAACCGAGTCAACTTAACCGTAAGGGCGTCGTATCATTACAGATGGTAATACCACCCGTTAACCTAGTACGCATCTCTGAAGTTTTACGGGTTTAATAATGTATTATAATAGGGTTGTCACATCCGTCCATTGAGTAATTAATTTTTTTATTGCGTCCATTTTTTAATTTCCTATTTACGGGTTTCTTAAATAAAATTACCTTAAGCGCTTACATACCCCCAAACTCAAATTCCCTGTTTCGTTAGTGAAATGGACAATTTATTTTATCTGTTATAAATAAATGTCTGACCTGGCCGGAACCCGGGACCCCTCGGTTTGATAGCAGGGCTACCAACTAGTCAATGGGGTCGCCAACATATTTTACAATAATAACAATTATTGTAATTAAAGTGATGCTGGAAGCAATATCAGCACAATGCAATGACTTGTGTCAATTATAACCGATGACAGCATTCAGCAAGTTTCATTGCGGTCATAACTGTCAGAGTTGACAGGTGTGTACGTGTTTGTACGTGAACACGTGTTTACGTTTCATACAGTACGTCAATTGTTATCGCGAGCACTGTTTGAGACATGTCACAGGACTTCGAGTGTCATGAGAGTTTTGGTGATCTGCTTTCTACTCTCAAGCGGCGGCCCCTACGAAGCGTTATGAAGATTGTTCAAGGCTTCCTTCATTTCGAGAAACAAACCAATAACTGGTTTTAAACTAATCCATACGACGTAATATCACAAGCTGTAAGTATTTAAATTTATGTAAACGTTAAATTTATGTAGACATTTAACAATAAGTTTATTGGCTCCATTTGATATTGTATACTGTAAGCTGTAACTGTTGTGTATTATTTTAGATGTGCCGAGGAGATTTTTCTCAGTTTCATCACCTCCAAGTTAAATCTCTTTCCGAGACGGTGGTACAGTCAAAAAATGACGTGAAGTAAATGGAAAAAATACAATCAAGATTAATTTTGAATTTGGCCAAAGAGACAGACCTATCTGTACCAGAATAAATTTCATCGCGAGTAAAGCCACATTTTTAATAGGACAGCTACTTACGCCAGGTTATTTAGCTAAATGCCTAGTTTCCATAATGACCGCGACTCTGCATCGATGGTTGTCACACCGGTGCAGGTGAACGACCTACTTTGACGTAAAAAACTGGCCAAACGATGTTTATAGCCAATACCAATCTTACATCTTATTTACAAGTTTTTATTAAAGGATCTCGTAAACAATGCGAAATGTTTTAGTAGGCGGACGCGGGTTTCTAATAAAAAATAATTTAAGATTGGAGAAGATTTAAGAATATCTATTATTAAACTCGAATGGGCCAAATATGTTTTTAATGGGACTAAGTATTGTCGGAAATTTGGACGTTGAAGAAGGTGTTATTTCTAAACGTAGGCCGCAATACAAGCCCCTGTATCTTATGGTATAAGTACACACAAGACAATACAAGGGTACAAGGTTCGATGCCCTATTTAGGTACTTTTTATGGACTTAAGATAGCAAATGAACGTGCAGTATGGGCGGCAGCGTAAGGGTGAACCTTGTAAGCGTAAGGGTGACGCTGCCGCCCATGTGAATATAATAGAACCGCCAGAGAAATAGACTCAAATTGAGACAAAGATGGTTAGTCCAGTTAGCAGAGGGTGTTATTAAGAATGTTAGTTAGTAAAATAATGGATAAATGTGCGGTCTTGTGTTTAGCCTTCTCGTAACTCAACACATAAACTACGAGTACTAATTGTCCTCAATCTGTAGGTATAACGTATTATTTAATAACTTCACAAAGTATATTGAACCGTGCGCAAATATTTGCATACCTATTTGCATATAATTCGCCACATTTGAATACGAAATGAAGTTTATTTTACATTGTAACAGTGTTTATCAAAGTCTTTGCTAAAAATAGGTTTGACTTTTGAACTTTAGCGAAGTTACAATTTACGGCTTTTCCAATGTTTGAATGTTCCGCCTGTCCATAATCCTCAAGTCAGTCAGACACTGTCAAAAATTCTCGTAAATTTTATTTCTTCAATATGGCGTTGGCGTAAATTCACAAAAAACGTCACATAAATTAAAACGTTGTTCTCTAGAGATTAAGATATTATAGAGTATTGAGAACAGCCGTAAATCTACCGTAAATAAATTATTGCTTTTAATTTTTAGCAAGAAATTTTACCCACACATTGTAAATAGCATAGAAATTCCATTTCGGAAGAGTAATATTAATATGAAATAAAGTATACATTTTAAATATGTGTCAAAGACTTTTTTTATACTCTATGATGTAACCACATTTTTACCATATTTAATCTACATCAAACAGCGAAACTAACAAAATAAATAGACAATTTTCCCGCCAATTTCAGAGCCAGTCTTTATTTTTCTTCAATATGGCGACGCCATAGTCTTATGCTGATCGCGACCTACATTCGTTATCTACATCAGGTTTCACAGATTATAAAACGTGAAGTAACGTTACATTTCGGATGCTCTTGCGCGTCTTCCTGTACAAATATATTAAATTTAACGTCGGCCTTATTGTGCATCCTGTGCAACTGGTTTGTTTCTAGGCCACAGAATTAGTTTGATTGCGTCACAGTCCCTCGCTAGTTAACTGTCTAACTCTAACCGAAGTTTATCGATACTTCGAAAACTATAGTACTTAATCTTCTTTGCAACCTATACATAATGTTGTTACATTTGTGTCGTCATACAGTGCAAACTAGTACGGGGGACGGAATAACTTGCCGTTAGAACAAATGTTAGATAGCAGTGTTTTTATTTTTCAATCCACCTACCGACGTTGTTGACGACGAACGTTATTAGGAGTCGGAGTCGCCAATCCCAGCATAAAAATCTGCTCCGGCCGGGAATCGAACCAGCAACCCCATGCTTTGTAAGTCACTCCCAACCAGGCTAGGGCAGTGAGTAAATAAGTTATGTAATTCATTAAAAATTCCCTGGAATGTCTGACAAGTGGTTAATACTACTTTCTTATTTAATATTGACATAATATGCGTAGTAGGTATTAATAGTAGGTGTTTATCCTAATGCGGTCGTATCTATGATAATATATGCGACCATCTTACATTCCCAACCCAGGGCAAGCAGGCAAGAATGCCCAGGACATTAAGTTCGCCTTTTGTATCCCTAATGCTGAAATAAATAGTTGGCTTTCTATTTGAATAATACAACAAAAACCCCATTTTTATATTATTACTAGCTGACCCCGCGAACGTTGTTCCGCCATATAGATTACTTGTAGTGCATGAATACAAAAAGTGCGATTTAAATTTGAGGGGTGGAGGTAGGGAGGTAAAATTTTGGGATTATGTTTGTTTTTATGCTACACCATAAAAAATAACCTAAAAAAAATTTGTCAATAAAATGAAAAAAAATTTTTTTGGGTGAGCTACCCTTATCACTTAGGGGTATGAAAAATAGATGTTGGCCGATTGTCAGACCTACTCGATATGCATACAAAATTTCATGAGAATCGGTCGAGCCGTTTCGGAGGAGTATGGTAACTTACATTGTGATACGAGATTTTTAAGAGATTCCCACTTTGTGATTGAATTTCGACCGTTATACATTTTGTCAAAAAGTTACTTCAGATTGGCAAAATATTAAAAAAAACCTCACTTAATAAAAACTTAAAAAAGTATTCGTTAAGCTTGCATATTTTTTACTTGCAATGTCATTGGCTGTGGTTCACTTTAGTCAAGTTCAAATTGTGAGATAACATAAAAATAACTCAGACTAATTACAGATTACATTGGTATAGCAGATATCCCTTTACCAATAGAAAAACAGGAAACACGATGCTAGTTAAATCCCAATAAAGAAAATTAAGCTCATCAATTCTGGTAACCATTAACAATTTGTGTGGATACAGCGCCCTTCGGACACGCGAGGGCTCTGCAATTCGTTGTACGATATCTAGCAATTATGACTTATGAATATTTAATGCCAATAACATCGCGTGTTCTCTAGTGAAGACATACCTAACGATGAGAGCCTCCAGGATATTTAGTACTTGTGAGATGGAACGTTACCGGCTCGAGTCGATGTTGTTTTGGAAAACAAAATGGCGTTATAGAACAGCTAGGTTGAATTTTGTGCTTTTTTTTGCCGTTTTAAGACACTTTCATCCTTATAGAACCACCAATATTAAGGGAAAACAAAAAAATCACAAAATAAATTATAGTAAAAAAAACTGTAAAATATGCTTTAATTGTAATTTGAACTAAAAAGTACAAAATCATTAATTTTAGTTTGGATTACTATTTTAATGTAGTTAGATTTTTAACTATATTTTTTGAATTCTAGAAACCATTTTAATAATCTAGTTCTGATGACGCATTAAGAGTTATTCTGTTATGTGCGTAGCTTGTGGGTTTGAGGTTTTCAATGATCGAAAGAATAGAATGATCTAAATAGTGTTGAAGTAATAATATATTTCATTCAAGAAGGTACAAAAAATACTCATAAACAAAGACAATACTCTTCACATATAAAAGATATTTCGTAAAGTATATTGTGAATAACATAAAATTTTCCTTTGCTCAGAATTCACAGCTCAAACATTGCAATAACTTGCAAATTGCAACTTAATTTACACTCAAAGTAAACCAGCATTTCTAGACAGCGATACCACTCAAAATTAGACAACCTAAACTGACACCCTGAGCTTGTTGTGCGCTAAATTTCTGCGCACAAACCAGTCCTATTTCATTGTAGCTGTCTAGCATAGCTAGAATGCTGGCACTGGAGCTAGAGACCTTGGCTAATGGTGCCGTAAGACCAGCGATAACGCAGGAATGGGGCCAGTTGGCAATTATAATTTAATAATCACATTGGACTGTCTCTGCGACAGTATGAAATGCCATTATGTTACTCAGATTTCTGTTTACCGGGTGGAAGTTGTTTTGAAATAACAATAATCTCTTGTTATCACTCGGGCTGTATAATTATGTTTTATTTATTCTTATTTTTACTACCTTCAAATCAGCTCCTGGCATTCTGTTTCGTCCGATCTAGACTATGACGCGGGTTTTCCATTTCCTCGATCTTGGTAATTTATGATTGAAATTTATATGAAGTATCTCCATGCATCTTTGAATTCATCTGTTCCTGGTACAATACTAGACACTGGATCTCTGTTCCACCCTTCTAAATTCCAAGAATATCTGTGATGATAAGGTTCTTCATCCGTTGCAACCATATATTCGTAAAAGGTACTTAACCATAAAGTATTTTTGATATTGGTATATTTGTTACAATGTTACAGTGCAGTTAACAAGACTGGATAACCGCTTTTTGTAACCTAAAACCCATCTGGGACGTCTCTGATATCATGGATGGATGCGATCACATATTCTAATAGGGCTTATGGCTGATACGAACCATAATTATCTAAAACTTACTGAAATGTATGATGTTGTATCCAAATGTCTGGCAATTTATCCAATTAAAAAAATACAGTAAGAAAAACAAACTAGAAAGAAAATAGGTGACCACAACGAGCGTGAATCGTTCGTAAGTCGACGCTCTCGGTTCGATAAACCGCATTAATTAATCCCGTTCGGGGCTCAGTTACAGGGAAGATGTAATCTGTTGCCGGCATTACGTAAATTAGGTGTCTAATAACTTAGTTAAATACAACCCTCGGTTGAAAATATCGGATCAAACTATCCTAATTCCAAAACAGGTTTGGCAACTCGAACTGGGGTATTCCGATTAACGATAATTTGAAGCTGTATCATTAATAGGAAAATTCTGTGAATTGATTGCTTATTGGGTATTATAGTTACCAAAACTCGGGTTTAAGTGAGTCAAGCAGTGCGTAGTACCGTTCTTTGGGACTACCTACTTAAAGCACTTAAAAGTAACAGCACTAACAGCGTATCTTTAATAATATTACCGATTCATGATGCCTTCCTGTGTGATTTTATAGGTGCGGGTTGAAAATCGATATGAAATTCATCGTCTAATATTTTGGATCACAAAATAATCGAATTCAAAATTACTTATAGGTAGGTACAAGGTTAATCCATATTTATACTTGGCATTTAAAACGTAGGTACATTCATAGCCTAGGTATTGAAGCTGAATAATTCCATATAAATTGCTTTATGTTAATTATTATTACGTAAAGAGGTTAATATTAATACTGGTATTTTCAAATTTAAATCTAAGCCGATTGGTGGCTGCGAATTCCGGATCTGGTTCAACTCTACGAGCGAACAGTTGTACGCTCTCCATCGACTTGACATTTCACTAAAGCCGGCAAGGTCAGAGAAATTCGACGCATTGTATTCGAGCACCAAATTAAGTTTGCAGATCAGCACAAAAAAGTCTTCAATCAAAAATTCAGTTAGGATTTCACAACAAATTGTTGACAAACGCACCAACTGCTGGGCCTTAGTTACCTTAGTATTTAGAATGCGAATCGCCTTGCAAAACCAACCTAAGCCTTTCGAAAAGAACTCGGCTCTCAGCTACTCAAACGCTTGAAGTAGGGCCCTTCGGAACTCCGCGGCGTTGCTTCTTACCTATAGACAAATTCGCCAATGTTATCCGTTCATTATCACTGTGCTCGTTGTAAAACTTAACACGGTTAGTTTAAGCACAATTGTAAAACATCGGTAACGATCGCGTTTATTTTACACAACAAATGCGATAATACGTCCGCACCCCACGACGGCTCGCGCATAACTGAGCCGAAGTGAGCCAGCGGAACTTGCTCGGTGGGTCTGCGCTCGCGCACCAACGGATGGTCCGGTTTGGCGGTTTACGCTTGTTTCGACTTCATCTTTTGTCATACGAATAAATCGTTTTCGTTATGAAAATTATGTAATAAAAATTTGAAACGAACGACCTTGTTTATTGATGCCGTGCGTAATGTGAGCTTTGAGAGGCTTTTATCGCGCATGAATGATAGCGATAGAATTGTGTAACCTATCAGTCCTAAACATAAATAATTATGTAGGTTATTTCATAACCTTTTATTTATTCACACTATTCAAAGTGTGATTATTAACCGATTTCAAAAAGGAGCTTAACAATTTGTATGTAATATTATTGGATTGGAACGGCTTTAAAACAATAATATCTTTTGAGGATGATTTTTTTAATCCTTTCTTTGTTGTCTATGAAATCCTAATACGTGTGTGAGTTGGTCAGTCAATCGTTTTATTAAGCTTGCTATTAACAAGCTTTGACTGAATAAGCTTTAGGTAACACTATCAAGGTAACAAAAGCCAACCCAGCCTTAAAACGGAGAGGCTAAAATTACCTAACGTGGCCATTAGGTAATTGTAGAAGGAGAAACACAGAAGCTCTGGTCTGTAACATTTAGACCCAGATGACCCTAAGATTACGGTTTCAAAAGGCGTGCAATAAGTTATCTAACTGCTCCTTGCAATATTCAATGATTGCGGCCCGGGATTCGTTGGGGTATCCTGTCCAGGGTTACCGGATTCGGGATTTGTACGAAAATGTCCGGACTTTTGGCTCTCTGTCGGGCTCTTGACTTTGTCCGGATTTTTATTTGTCCCTATATATTTAAAATCGAACAAAGAAGTACTCGTAAAAAGTATATCAGCTTTCATGTTTTTTTTTATTAAAGTTGAATAATTTTATCAACCATTTAATTAATCAAGAGTTAATAGGCTGCTAATAAGTTATTGCGCTCTACCACCCAAGACCACATCTCCACTTACCATCAGGTGGGATTGTGGTCAGGCATAAAAAAATCCACCAATCCGCACTGGAGCAGCGTGGTGGAGTATGCTCTAGGCCTCCTCAAGTATGAGGAAAGACCCGTGCTCAGTAGTGGGCCATCAATAGGTTGAGGCCAATTACCTACTAAAATTCATCATTGTAACCCATTTGTCCCACTGCTAAGCTCAGATCTCCTTTCACAAGTGAGGGTACAGGCCACAGTCCACCACGTTGGCCAACTGCTGATTGGCAGACTACACATACCTTATAACATTATGGAGAACTATTAGTTGCACATGTTTGCTCCGAGATTTTCTTCGCCGATAGTTAAGTAATGCCTAATAATATATGCACATAATTTTTGAAAATTTAGAGGTACGTGCAGGATTTGAACTCGGGCCTCACTATTCGGGAGTCCTACCTTCAAACCACATAGCTATAACTACTTACTAACCATATACTAGTAGTTATGTAATAAAATAAAAACAAGGTATTACACAGCATGCGTGCGGTTGGGTAACGGCTGAAAACTCGACTATGATGAATCTACGCCAATATTTCACGAACCAGTGGTTCTGAAGCTATTAACATACTTATATCTTCGCAGTAACAAGCTTGCTGGCAGTGATAGCCAGTTTGAACGTTGGACTGTAGAACAGGAAGACCTGGGTTCGAAGCCTGCACGCATCTCTAATTTTCATAAATTATGTATGTTAGAAACTAACAGGACTAACCATCCTAGTCCCGATTTGAGCCTTGTTCTGTGTCGGACACAGTTGTTATGAGAGGTTGGGCGGCAGAAGGGTGGTGCTACTTACATGTGCGGGAAGTAGAGCAAAATTGAATTCATTAACCGACTTCAAAAAAGGAGGAGGTTCTATGTTCGTCTGTTTATTTTTTTTTTAATTCCGATTCAATGTGTATCATACCAGGTCTGGGACCCTTCTAACGGCATGGTAGCCATTGTGCCTTATGGGACGTAAAACAAAACTCATTAAAATTTTCGCTTCGAACCCAGGACCATTCAAACGACAGTCCGGCATGGTAACAAATGCGCCGTACGCCGTCCAACTATGTGTAAGGCTTTTTAAACAATATTACACAACGCTCCATATAAGCATTCGGTTAGCAAGATGCCGCTAAACTATGTCATAATCTTTGTGTATCTTTGATACAGGAATATTATTTACGAACAGTCGCTAATCAAAATATTTTTTCACACAAATAATATTTGCGATGTTTATTGCTAAACTTATCTCGTAAAACTACCGATAACCAATATAGATAAATACTTAATTTCTTTAAAGTCTTTTATATCATTTTAAATGGTAAAGGTTCGTTTTTATTTAAATCCGATATATAAACGTTATATGGTAAAGCGTTGATACTCGAATGATATATTTGGTTCTTTTGGTTTCTTTCTAGATAAGAAAATTGACAATTTTCTATGCAGGTCGCAAATGACAATTATTAGATAGTGAGAACAATTGAAGAACCCAGTGAAACTTAGCTGTAGAGGAAAGCGTCATGAACCGCAGGTATCATCGGGATATCATTGTTGCGGATCTAGAGAGTTACTGAATCTGCTTTTTTGAAGTGAATACTTCTATAGTATCGTTGTGATTTGGAAATAGTTGAAACGGAAATGACGCGATAGGAGTAAATGAGATAGGAAGTATCGGAAAATGGCGGCTTACGTAAGCAAAGCGAAACATCAATATTTGGACTGACAGTATTCGTTTTTTTGAAGATTCACTTCTAGCACGTGTAAATAGCACAATTTGGGTTTTTTAATTAATTACAAGTTTATGCTTGACTATAATACCATCTGATGGTACAAGGTGACGTAGTCTTATCGGTAGTCTTTATGTCGCCCGAAGGCCTCGCTATAAATGACTTAACGAACAATAACAAACGTCGTATCAAATGTCAGTCGTATGGCAGTGTGAATAGAGTAACTTATATTAGTGTGTAATGTTTTATTTATTCATTCAAGTTATTTTTTATGCATTATCTTTAAAAATGTTAGCATTCTGCACTCCTTCTCTATGTAAACTATAAGTGTGCCAAATTCGTAAAAGGGCTACAAAGTTTTTGCTTCAAGTACAGATATATGAGGATATAGATATATGAGGAAGTATTTTTTATTTATGACTTTAAAATTCCCTTTTTTTGTTTCTGCCAACCAGCGCTTTCCTAGCGTGGTTAACTATGTCCTGAAACTCTGCTTATAAAGGGAGTCTAATCCATCAATCTATCAGAAATAACTAGTCATTTCTGATAGTAACTATTAGACAATAGTCATTTCTGATAGTATTACTTCAATGTACCTAACTGTCAAGTTTCACCTTCGTTTAGCGGCGTCACTGAACGTGTAATACGAGATCGCAAATAGGGAAATTAACCACAAGTTGCGGTCTCTGTGACAAATTTCATTAATTTTACCTTTTATCAATTTACGCTATATTGATATAATGGGAAGGGGAAAATTCGTGTAACCAACTCCAACACTTTGAAGACACTTTTGAGTAGATTTTTTAAGTTTTGTTACACTAAAAGAAATTATGAAATTCATTTGTCCTTCAAAAACAGACAAAAAAGTCACATTTGAAAATGGCGTAATATTTTTTCTTCAAATATATATTTATTTGTTAATAATAGTCAAACGCGTGAACCCTGAATAACGCATACTCTTTTTTGGCCAGACGTATAAAAGTGCCCCAAGGGCTTAATAAACCATGCAAGGAGATGCGCGTTGGCAAACATCACATGGCGACTAAATTGCAGAAATTTAAAGCATCAGGTAATAACGTGGCTGTCTAAGATTAAAAACCCAGGTACAGTTATAAGCATAAAAGGTAAACGTTTCGATATGAAGGAACATTTAAGGTTAACAATTAATTTAAGGTGAAGTAAAATGAAATAACAATATAGTTTTTTAATAAGTGCCTGAAGGGTTGGTAAATCGAATCGAACCACCTGATGGTAAGTGGTCATCGTCGCCTATGGACAGGAGTGTCCCCAATTTATCGCCAGCCTTATTGGAGAACTCTTTTTATACCTTTTTGAAAACTCCATAGCGTTCCAGGAATCATTTAAAACGTAGTTTATTTCACAATTATTTGCACGTACGTGGCAAAAATGAAAAGAGAATCAGAGCAGTTGGAGTTGAGGTCCAAGTTAAGAGTTATTTACGTGTAAACATAAATTGAAAATGAATAAAAACAAAAAATTAAGATTTCTGCCATTAAAAAGACTTCAACGAGTTACTACAGTATCACTTAACAGCGACATCTAACGTGAAATAAGAAAAATATTATGTGCTATCGAAAAAAGAACTCTACAATCCATAATCCGCACATGGCCAGCGTGGACCAGCGTGGTGCACTTGCACTATGGCCTGTCTACATTGTGAAAGGAGACCCGTGCCCAGCAGTGGCTCAGTTATGGGTTGTGATGATGATAATGATGAGTTGTATTTTATTATTTTTTCTGCATTTAATACTCTATGGTACAAAACGTCAAGACTGTCAAGAGTCATGTCAGTTTTGTTTTGTCAACATCAACGAATTGTTTGCCCGAAGAATTAATGTTTAGATTTACTAAATTTTTGTTTCGATTTCGAGAAAAACCAGCGCTGAAAGCTGAAACAAACTTTTCAAAATGTCTAAAACCAGTCCTGAAGCGAGTACAGCTGATGCCAGTAACAACACTACGCAAGATGAAACAGTGTCTGTAAACCCTGAGCAAAAGAAGATTAATGAGGATTTGAAAAATCGTCTCAGAAAGTATATAAAAAAATTAGATGGTTAGACTTTCTTTTCATTGGCTTTACGTGTTCCTTCTTTGGTTCACTTTCCATCTCTCTTCTGTCTTATACGTCAAAGCTGTCACCCATCCACCTACATAATGTACCCACTGTTGCACAACTTAGTCCATCACTTATGATTGATGCCAGCCACCGGGCTACGTTCCCCAAGACCTACTGTTTAATTGAATCACAACATACCTTTAATGTACTGTATTGGAATGTACTGTACTTTTTTCAGAAACAAACACAAGCACAACAAAAGAAGAGAGTGAAAAAATAGAGATAGACACATTTAAGCAGCTGTACAACCCAAGATTAGAGGGAGAACAAGAGTCATACAAAAAAGTACCCAAATTCTACTTCAAGCTGCCTCGTCCGGATGAAGTTCTAGCACAGAAGTTGAGAGAAGAAACCAGGGCTCAGTTTCTCCAGAAGAAGAGCAAAGAGCTGTTGGACAATAGTGAGCTGAAGCATTTGTGGAGTTTGATAGAGAAGTCAAACGGCAGTTACAGCATGGCCAACAATGATGAGCTTACTATTGACTATATGCAGTTTCGGAAACTGAGGGAAAGCGCTGGGCCTAAGTATAGGTAGGTGTTATGTGCTTACTTGGTATTACATACTGAATAGTAGAACTATTCTAGACGTCAGCGGAACGGGATTTTTTTTTGTGCGCACAGCCCATCAATTTATACGATGTTATCACGTCAATAATAAGTATCTATCCCTAAGGAATGTGAGGGTGGGTTACTAGTACTACATAAAATCTTGTTCCATTTTAATACTACTGCAGATAAACTGAAATGGAGGTATGGCAAGCTTGGCACTTTCTTTTTTCTTGTTTCTTGGATGGCAACAGATCCAGGATGCCTTTGGACTTACAGAAGACCATGGGGGACGCTGACCACTTACATCTCATATTAATTTCTTATTTACATAAAAAGGTAAAAAAAAGGGTATAAAAAGAGTTCTCCTTCAGGGCCGGCGTTGCACTGGCGACTCTCCTGGTGTTGCTCGTGTTCAGGCGACGATGACCACATACCATCAGGTGGCTCGTCTGCTTTTACGTCAGCCCTTCAGGCTATAAAAAAAACCTTGCCTTGTTTCAGACACTATCTGACAGCAGAAGTGTTTGGACGGCTCCAAGCGGCCGAGGGTGGAGTGGGCCGGGTGCGGGGTGTATCTCTCTTCAACTACGTCATGCGACGTGTGTGGCTGCAGCAGACGAGGATTGGGCTGTCACTGTACGACGTCACAGGCCAGGGATATCTTACGGAGCATGTATGTCTGTTTTTTAAGAACATTTCTATTTTAATATCATTAACCAAAAATGGTAATTAGAATGTTGATTGTATACAATATCTTAATACATTGGAGGCGAAACAGTGGTGATGTGATAGGTATTCTCAAAAACACAACAGATTTCTTTATTTTTTGAGCTAATTCAGATGTGACCGTGATCCATGCAAATGGATTGAAATATCGGTGTACAAAATAAGTATAATTCGTACAAATTAAAATATGATTAAATCATTGCAATTCACATGACACAGAACAAATGGCTAGACTATACATTGTGATGATGATGAAAATAGCAAAAAATAGTTTGAGGTTAACACCAAGTTCAAACAACTGCTTTCCAGGACCTGGAGAGCTACATAGCAGAGCTGGTGCCGTCTCTAGCAGCATTGGATGGTCTGGACTCCTCGTTCAGTTCGTTTTACGTGTGCACTGCAGCCAGGAAGTTCCTTTTCTTCCTGGACCCCATGAGGATAGGCCGCGTCAGAATCAGAGATGTGCTGTCCTGTTCGTTCCTAGATGATTTGCTGGAGGTATGATCATATCACTCAATTAGTTACTTACTTCGGTTTGTCTCGTAATGGTCCAGAATACTGACTAGGGTCTCTTAAGAGAAATATAAAGGTAAAAAAAGAGTTCTCCTTCAGGGCCAACGTTACAGTAGCGACTCTGTTGGTGTTCTTACCATCATATGGCTAGTTAGCTTTTATGTGAGCCCTACAGGCTATAAACAAACAATATGTGAATTTCTGTCTGTCTACAAGGTATATGGAGATTTTTAGACCCTAAAAAGAACGCAGGAAATTTTAAACTTTAATTTTAAACTCATCGTGGATTGTACTCATTTTATTATGATACGGGTACTCACAACGGACCAGGCAAACGAATTTTTTTTTACACGTCAAATAAATCTATAAAAAATTACAAGACAAACTGTGTTTTTACTTTTTCCATATCTCAATAAATGGCTGAGATATTAACGATCAAAGTGCGTATTTACGGCCGCTGGTTTTTTTAATAACGCAGGCGGGCGGTCACTACTCGATGACGTCATCTCTCGGTAGTCGCGCGTAGTTGATAGGGATTTTTGACCGAAATGTTAATTTAAACTCAAGTAAAGCCGCGAGCAAACCTTAGTTATCAATAATAAAATAACATATATAATTCACATACTATCTACTACATCTATGCAAAATTTCAAGTCTGTATCTATAGAAATAAGAAAGTTATAGATTTTTGAACTGCATAGACCCATATTTTCTATACTTTCGCCGTATCGCGCTCGCGGCCGAGCCACGTCGTGACGTCATAGCGTAAGCGCGGAAATTCAAAAAAGGGCTTGAACTTCTCGTCTTTATAACTTCGGAAATACTGCATGTATTGAAGTGAAATAAAAAGTTATGTAATGTATATGACCTAAGCTCGGATTTTAGGTGTATTTGATAGTAATATTTTGACCCTTTTGCCTTCTCCACTGTCACTGTCAAAAGTCTCTCCACGCCACCTCAGTTCAGCCGTGACCACGATCCATGCAACTGGGTCGAAATATCGGCGTTTCAAAATACATATCGTGAGTACCCGTATCATAATAAAATGACGTAGGAAATTATTTATCCCCGAAGCACTTTATTATTACAAATAAGATACAAAATTTGAATTAGTTGCGCGAGGAGGACCTGCCAATGGAGCTGCAGGAGCAGAACTGGTTCAGCGCGGCGTCGGCGCTGCGCGTGTACGGCCAGTACCTCAACCTGGACCGCGACCACAACGGGATGCTCAGCATCGGCGAGCTGGCCGGGTGAGTGCTGGGGCACTGGGGCACTGGGGGTACCCTCGGGCTGAACATTGTTTTATGGCCAAGTGGTTTGAATGTTGGACTCTTGTACAAGGGGAGCAAATTCAAATCCTGCAAATTTTTATATGAATAACTTGCTTTAATAAATAAGTACAACTTACTTTAGTGGAGTAAAGCATTGTGAGGAAATCTGAAAGGTGTGTGAAGTCTGTTTATTCACATTTGGACACCATGGTGGACTATGGCCTGTACCCGTCACATCGTGAAAGGAGACTCGTGTCCAGCAGTTAGCGAGTCAATGTATGCAATGCAATAAAATAATTAGTATGAACGGCGCCCAGGTACGGGTCGGGCACGCTGACCCGCGCGTTCCTCCAGCGCGTGTTCCAGCAGTGCCTGACGTACGACGGCGAGATGGACTACAAGACGTATCTGGACCTGGTGCTGGCGCTGGAGAACCGCCGGCAGCCCGCCGCGCTCGCCTACCTGTTCCGCGTGCTCGACATCAACTCGCAGGGGTACCTCGACGCGTTCACGCTCAACTACTTCTTCAAGGTGGGCCCGTGGTTATGTTGGTTTGCTTGTAAGACTTTTTTTAAAGATCTTAGTCCTCGAGTGTAGGAAGTGGTTATGTTTGTAAGACTTTTTTAGAGCAGATAGTCTTAGTCGTCAAGGGTATCAGCTGTGACCAAATTAGAACGAGACTTACTGACTATTACTAACTGGAGTATCACTAAAAACTGACAAGACTAACTATCACTAATAGTCCCTGCCCCAGTCGTCATACCTTCTAATGAACTAACCAACTAAATAGTTCCCATTTGAGTCTTCATTGTCGTCAGTTTTCATGGGTGCGGCCGCAGCGGAAAGGTGGTGCTGTATGCTTGTTTGCTACCATAATTCCATAAAAAACACTCTTTTGGAGTGTCTTACTTAACCGTAAACTAACTTGTATTTGCTCATTGAAGAAATAAAAACTTCATCTGTTAACGTCTGCGCACGTTACACCAACTCATCTCCTACTCGGCACCGACTCCACTCAAAGGAAAGCATTCGATTATGAGCTTTATATTATCTAGTTATTTACGGTTGAATTTCAAACTTACTATTGTGGTAACTTTTCACAATTCCCCAGGCAATCCAGGAACAGATGGTAGCGCACGGCGCGGAGCCGGTCAACTTCGACGACGTGAAAGACGAGATCTTCGACATGGTCCGGCCGAAGCACCCGGCGCGCATCACGCTGCAGGACCTGGTGCGCAGCGGCCAGGGCCACACCGCCGTCTCCATCCTGCTGGAGCTGCACGGCTTCTGGGCCTACGAGAACCGGGAGGCGCTCGCCGCCGCCGACCACAGCTCCTGACACGATTTGGACTTCGCGGTGGACAGGTTCAGTGTGTCCTCTCTCTCATCTCCTCGACTGGACTAAAGGCTTCCACTGCTGGACTAGACTAGATTGAAGCAGAGTGTATTCCACCGCTGGACTAAAGGGAAGAGAGTATGCTATCGATCACAGCTCCTGACAGGATTTGGACTTCGCGGTGGACAGGTTCAGTGTGTCGTTATCTCCACTGCTGGACTAGACTAGACTGAAGCATGTATTCCACTGGACTAAAGGGAAGTGTGTGCTATCGATCACAGCTCGTGCCAGGATTTGGACTTCGATTGGTTCAGTGTATC
Organism: Ochlodes sylvanus; assembly: GCA_905404295.2. Classification (NCBI taxonomy): domain Eukaryota; kingdom Metazoa; phylum Arthropoda; class Insecta; order Lepidoptera; family Hesperiidae; genus Ochlodes; species Ochlodes sylvanus. The sequence goes on from FR990149.1 coordinate 6,129,379, forward strand.
GTAATCTCCACTGTTGGAGTGAAGCAGTGCGTCTGAAAAACTCAAAGATATCGACGAGGCTTCTTTATGTGCGCGCCGCTGTGCCATCATGTGCACAAGATTTAATTCTGTGGTTTCAATCGGCTAGGATCACATCACTTAGATATATTTGCACAGCTTAGAGTTAAGCTTTCAGTGATAAAGTTAAAAGCGTCCGGTAAAATTAAAATATGGGGTATTAATATAAGACTGTTATGTACATAGTAAATATTTTTAAACGTAATGCTGTAATTATTTTAACAAAACTTTATCCCTTTACTTTATTAAGTACTTTTGTTAGTGTTACAATTAAACATTGACATATTACTATTATGTCAATGCAATTAAACAAAATATAGCCTAGTAGGAGTTTTTGAAGTTAATCGCCATAGTTAAAAAAATATAAGCAGTGTTGTCAAAGTACAGATGGTTTTATGTTAATTTGGAAAGACAGCTGTGGCGATATTGCACTATAGGTCAGTTACATCACGCCAGACCTGAATCACGGTATAGAAGTTTTCTACAACACAATACAAAATACAAGTTCCGTTAAGCCGTTGCCCAGCCGATCACCTAGTCTACAGGGAGATCATAACGACCATTGAAATGAAACACAAGAAAAGTTAAAATACAATTTATTGAAATTAACGTAAACAAGGATAATTCATTAATACTTGGGAAGCAATTGCAGGGCCCGCGCCCCGCCGGGTGCGCCCTCGGCACACTTACACTAATTTAAATGTCTTTTATCATTAACATTATGGACGGATTCGACCAAATCATTTTTTAAACTACACTAAAAGATAAATTGACATGTAAGCTAACTAAAACAAAATACGATGTTTGCAACGGGCCATTAAAGTTTATGGCTACAACCCATTAATGGCCCACTACTGAGCACGGGTCTCTCCTCGTACCTGAGGAGGCCTAGAGCATACTCCACCACGCTGCTCCAGTGCGGATTGGTGGAGGGGTTAGTGGCCAACCCAAGTGTCGGAAATTTTAAGCCGCCCGAAGTTATCCGACATGGCTTAACGACTGCTACCAAATGATAACAACCGGGACCGACGGCTTTACGTGCCCTCCGAAGCACGGAAGCGCTCAAGATATTTAGCCACTAGCGATCACCCATCCAACTACCGACCGCGCCCGCTGTTGCTTAACTTTGTCGATCACTTGAGATCTACGCAAGCCGCCGGGCTGTGAGCGCTTCATTAAAGTTTATACATCCCCTTAATTTTGCCGGGTTATAATGACGTCAACGCCAAGCTGTTGACGCGCCCGCCATTTTTGTTTTTATCCGCAGAATAGCATAAGGCCAGCTCCAAACGTTGGTGCCAACGTTGGCCCCAATGCTAGTATTAGTAGTAGAGTAGCATTGGGGCCAACGTTGGCCCCAACGTATGGAGCTGGCCTTAGTTTGATCGAATCCGCCCTAACAAAGGCAACGTGTCTTCCACACGGGACAATGTCTCGATGTTCAGCGACGGACGGTGTTAACCCTCGTCAGTGTTGCCCTATATGAAACGTCCGTTCGATCAAATAGCGTGTACACCTGAACGCAATTAGAATTCATATCTATAAAAATAAATAAAATTGGATTGTCTGTTTGTAGTTTTCAAAAAACTGCTTTTTACTAAATGCATATGGAATACACGGTGCATATACCAAAATATCTTTTTTTATAATTTTTGTCTGTCAGTATCAGACAGAAAGATTTTCTGTCTGTCTGTTTGTTTGAGCTAATCTCTGGAATGGCTGGACCGATTTTGACGATAATTTCACTGGCAGATAGCTGGCTGATGCAATAAAGAGTAACTTAGGCCACTTTTATTTTAGAAATTACCCCACGCGGGCGAAGTCGCGGGCTCAGCTAGTCCATAATAAAATTATATTTTAATTTCCCTAATTTTGACTGGGTATTGCATCCAGCTTTGAAAATATTAAGTGCAGCCATTTGACCGAACCGACTACGAAAGTACGAACAAGGAATTAAATTAAACTTAACGTTTAAAATACGTTAGACCGCATCAGCGGAATCACCTATGCAAGGAGCCCGTAAATATCAATATATTCTAACAGCGAGCGCAGAGCTATCTAAACATCAAAATGTGTATAAAAGTCAAAAGACTACCGCTGGCAGATTAGTGTTTTGGAACTGAGCGACTCTGAAGACGCATAGAATGGACACAGAATTTTTTACAACAATACACACAGCGACTTCTATCCGCATCCGATTTCAACCCATTAATGGCTACTGAGCACGGGTCTCCACATATCTGAGTAGAGATGGGTCGTATTAGAACAGATCCGAGGAATAGGTACTTTACGATACTAGGCGGCACCTATTCCAATTTTGAAAGTACTTAGTCCAACTAGTATTAGCGCTCACGCGTCTTTCACTCAACACGTCCCGCTCAATCCGCTGATACACCGAATACTACCGTGCGAGAGCGTGACTATGCAAATGAAATGCTGGCTACAACCCATTAATGGCCCACTACTGAGCACGGGTCTCTCCTCGTACCTGAGGAGGCCTAGAGCATACTCCACCACGCTGCTCCAGTGCGGATTGGTGGAGGGGTTAGTGGCCAACCCAAGTGTCGGAAATTTTAAGCCGCCCGAAGGTATCCGACGTGGCTTAACGACTGCTACCAAATGATAACAACCGGGACCGACGGCTTTACGTGCCCTCCGAAGCACGGAAGCGCTCAAGATATTTTTGCCACTAGCGGTCACCCATCCAACTACCGACCGCGCCCACTGTTGCTTAAATTTGTCGATCTCTTGAGATCGACGCAAGCCGCCGGGCTATGAGCGCTTCAAGCAAATGAAATAAATAAATAAAATGGCGCCCGAATGCGTTAGAATTATTTGTTGGTAACGAAACCGCATCACCACACAACGGCACAATGATTATATAATTTATGAAGGCATAATAACATTTATGAAATAAATGCATTTAAATTATAAAATATTAATAATGAATTTGCTTTTGAATGTCTGCCTTTTTACTTTTTATTATCACATGGCTTCCTTCCGATAAAAACCTCAAGCAAGTGTACCTTTTAACCAACTATTAATTAATACAAAAAAAATCATAATAATTGCGGATCCGCAGTGGATTACGGATAGAAATCGCTTGTAATGAGAGCCCCTGGCGGCAGCGAGTTTGTCTGCCGATAACAAATTAACACATCATTGGGACGTAGTTATGCGAAAACGAGCGAAACGTAGTTATGAGAAAAATGCAATTTTAGTGTTACAGTGGTAAACTTTTTTGCCCTAACTAGTATGGGCAAATACTAGGTTTTATTGTAGTAGAATATCATTACAAATTATCATGTACACTATCAAAAAATGCATACTAGTCACTTTGACGTGACGTCACGTGACTTGTGGGTTGGAACGTTTTCGCGTAACTACGTCCATTATAGCTCGGTTAACGAAAACTGGCACGTACACAGTCACATATTACGCTTATGTAGTGTTATAAAGTTATGAACTGACGTCACACTGCATACGGATCGTGATATACTATCCGTCTCTTTCACACGTGGCAATTACGAGCGCGTGTGGGGAGACAGAGATTATTTAATTTTACTACTTTTACGGAATATAGCGTGATGTTGACCTTGATTGTAACGTCAACAGTCAAAATCATCTTATTTTATCTAAATTATATATAAAACGATTAATAAAACATTCACGTGTAACAAAAACGCATTGGTCCGAGCACTGTGAACTTGCCAGTTTAACTTAACCGACCTACAGACGTGTTCAACACAACACCGCGTGGCATACGCTGCAACCCTTAGGAATGCGCGCCGGCCGATATATAAATCTTACGACAATATAAAAATTTTAAATTTAAAAATGCATAAAGCACTCGTCTCTATAAATACACTGGACAGTCCGTATTCTACGAATCGATTTTGCAACGCCATCTAGCTGCAAACCGAGGAACTTTTAACATATAAAATTGTCTCGACAATCCCATTTTGTAAATAAATATCAATACTGGTAATCGCACTATGTGATAACCTCATTTCAAACTTAACTATCTGTACTAACTCATCGTAGGATTGGATGTTACTAATTACTATAGTACATGTACTAACGATTTGTAATTTCAATTAAGTATCTCAATAATTATTTTTCCAGTCTATTGCATTTCACAATTATATTATGTATAAGACGACGCGATCAATACCAAAATGGCGCAAATCATTGAATAAAAATTTAATTAACATATAAAAAAAGAGTGCAATTCACACACAGTAGAAGTGAAACTTAGAAACTAGGGTATCAATTTATAAACATAAAATAGTATGTTTTTTTAACAACGCCATCTAGGCACTACTGCTAGGTAGTGTGGATGGCGTTAATACCATTTTTCCATAGCGCACGATCTATATGTGAAAAATAAAGTAATATAGGACCGTTTCAATTTTAAAATAACGTAATATCACCACGTGCGATGACACAATCAAGAAGCGCCATCTAGCAGTAAAGTTTGGCAACCACCCTCCCCATTCAAAAAACCCAAAACCAACATTAATCAACTATACAATTGTGCCCAATAATCGAACCCGGGACCATCCAGTGTGCTCACAACAGACGAGCGGTGTAAAGGCATCGTGTTGCGGCTTCGACCGCTAATAATTTTGAGGTAGGTACAATTCATCACTTATCAATTCGTACAAAACGGATTGCTCATTTCACTAAACGTTATACAATTAGTACTATGTTAAATGTTACTACGGGGGTGCGGGGTGGGGCGGCGAGGGTGGTGGCGAATGGAATGATTCCCCTCCTGGCCCCGCCCCCCGCCGAAGCTTCGCGTTCACTCTGATGTGCCGTTCTCTTGCGTCTTCTGGAAGATACACATTCATTTTTAGGAAACCAGGTAAACTCCGAACAACTAAACAATGACTGTCAGTACTTCTACTCGCTGTAAGTCGTAAGTGACTGACATATTATCTGCCGACTTTACGTTACAATTTTTTTTACAAACGGGAAATTAATAATAATAAATAAAGGATTCTGTGTTTTTATGAAACCACGGTAAAAGTGAAACTTTTTTTCACATTATAGACATTGAACTAAAAAATTTTGGAATAATATTCCATTAAGGGTACAAAAATCGCTTTATCAATCTTAATTTTATACTTGGAAAATTGGAATGATAATGGAAAATAATAAAAGTAGACTATTACATTAAACACTGACAAAAACAAACAAAATAGCGTGCCACTGGCACAAATAGTCTACACACTACACGGTCAGCTGCTGCGAACTATAGGCGCCGCCATATTGGCCTTGGCTGCTCTGACGAGCGCTTTTAACTTTGTCCCTACTCCGCGGCCGACCGTCACGCGAAATGCAACACACAGACGAAAAAGTTTGAGACGATGTAATAAAAGTTTCATTTTAATAAGGGTCGAATTTATAGGTGTAATACCTATCGTAAGTCAATAATGAGGGATAGTTATGGAGTGTATGAAACGTTCCACACGGGTGGCTATCCCGGGTTGTCATGGCAACAGTGTACACTCACATTCCGATCGCTGTTGACGGGCGCGGGCGCGGGCGCGGCGTTCAAGTTGGGCGGCGTCCACAGCGTGGTCCACTGGCCCTCCGGCTCCGCCAGGCACTCCACACACGACAGGAACTCCTTGACGAACGTAAAAGGTTTTCATTAGACAGACAAATTGACACGTAAATATTGAGAACTTTACCCGGGTTCGATTCACGCGGCAAATATTTAAGATAAATGTTTGTTCCCGGGTCATGGGTGTGAGTGTTGTGTTGCTTGTGTTGTCCATGCCGCCCGCGACACGGAATCCTAGTGCGGGGGGTATGAGTGTGTTAACGTTTATTTATTTACTAGGAAAAAGCTGAGCTTTGTGAGGGCTCGCGTAGTTTTTCTAACGGGTAATAATTTTAAGGGGTATGTGACATTGTCACTTTCCCGCCAAAACTCTGCCGTTATTTTACAACCTGATTCTAGTGGTGTCACCTAGTATTAAGTATATTATTATTAACTACGATGTATTTGAGTATTGGGTTTTAACAGAGGGCGATAGTCGTACAGTAACATTCTATCCAATGAATACAAAGTTAATGTTCATTTTTTTATGGTTATAAAATTATATTTTTGTGACAGATAACACATCTAGATATGAAGTTGAATTACTATGTTAAATCACAAATCTATAGGCGTGATAGTTTTTCAGTAAAGTGTACCAAACATTGCTCAGATTATGGGATAGTCATATCAAACATTGCGCCAGCGCAAGACCGGCCACACCCACCTTGCCGGAGAAGCCGCCGGCGGCCATGAGCACGTCCCCGAGCGCGGCGAGCGAGGGCGCGGCGCGCGCGCGGCGCAGCGGGGCGAGCGCGCGCCAGGCGGCCCCGCGCGGCGCCAGGCAGTCGGCCGCGCGCAGGCTGGCCGCGCCGCCCGACCCGCCCGCCGATACCAGCAGCCCGCGCCACACCGCGCCGCCCACCGAGCGCCGCGCGGTCGGCAGCGGCGGGCCCGCGCGCCATACCTGCCACACGCGGGGGATCGATTGTACGAGCTCTCGTTGTTGATGACTTTTTTGTGTAATAGTCATTGACTTATTATTACTATGGACGTCGGCTCCGCGCTAAAAAATATCCGAGCCAAATGAGCAACAAAACGCAAGGAGAGCAACAATTTCGCGTTCGCGACTGCAGTCGAAATTAAACCGTGATTTTAGTGTTTAAATTACATTGTTAACATTTCTATTCTTGCAATGGTTGGCGTTCAAGACTACAATGGAAATTAAACCGTGATGTAATGATTTTAGTGTTTAAATTACCTTGTTGACTGCATGACATGACATGACAGAACTGACTGGGACATGTTTTTCGCGATTTTAGTATGAGATTAGATGTCCAAAGTAATAATAAGTCAATGGTAATAGTAGACTGTGTTACTGTTAATTTTTTTTACACGATGCTAAGTCAATCCTAGACAAAAATCCCACCTAATGTTAACTGGCGGTGATGTCCAGAGATGGTAAGCGTATTAACTTAGTAGAAAGTTATTAGTTATAATTAATAATATTAATAATTAATTATAAATTATATCTATGTGAAATTTATCGGATTTTAATGATACTTGATGGAAAGACGATAGCGTGATAAAGAGCGAGCACGCCCTTGATGGCTAAATGCGAACTAACTAAAAATTGAATTATTGCGATTCAATTGAGTCGCGCGTGACGCGTAAAATAGCTGAACCCAGCAGATGCACGGTTCCACCGTACGCGGATAAAAAGATAACGCTATGCTAATGATAATTGCGCGTTTACAAGAGTAAACGAGATAAGATAACGCGTCAAACATAAGCGAGTGAGCGAGACAGTTATATAACGCCCCGCCTCCCCCTCCGCGACCCTCTAATTTGGGCCGAAAATGGGTTCTGCGCAGCTACTTACAGCTAACTTCAGAGGGACATACATAGACATACAAATAACACAATAAAAAATTGCTCTATACGCTATCTATTATGTTTTTCAAATAATCCACATTTCAATAAAATAATTTATTGTAACAGACACTGTAATTTATACAGAAAACAAAAGGCATAGACACATACCGCTTGCGGATCATCTAACGGCAGCATTTCGGTGCTCGCGAGACAGTTCCAGCCGTCCGTGCCCCCGAGGGCCCACAGCGCGCCCTCCCACACCACGCCAGCGCTCTGCGACCGTCCTGCACACACATACACACGGACTTTATATTTATTGCATATAAAAAGGCGTCGGCCCCAGTAGTATATTCGCTGTTCTCAAAAATATTCGGCACTAAACTTCCGACAATTGAGCATGCTCTAAGCATCCTCAGCTACGAGGAGACCCGTGCCCTGTAGGGGACCTTTAATGGTTGAAGCCTATGGTACCGACGATCAAAGACTTGCTGTGAGAACGCTCAACTGGCGGGAAGTGGCACAGAATAGAGTTGATTGGTGCAGTCTTGTGTCGCAAGCCCAGGTCTACTTTGGGATTTATTTATTTATTTATTTAGGTCTGCCAGCGGTTACAACATTTTACCATACAAATTTAAACTTATAACTAATCCTAAAAACTAAGTGTTGAACCCTTTAAGGCAAACACAGCATGCATTAATTAATATAAGTAACAAACACAGAAAAGATTTAAATTGTGCAAATATGGTTTTGTTTATGCTGGCCTAAAGTGATACTTCTTTTGAATACAGGAAGCGACATTTTATTTATATCAAATGACCCATGGCATCCATTTAATACTTTGCAAAGACGAGGAACTACGGAATTGGCGCCGAGCACTGTTTTACGGATTGGGACTCGAAGAGGTGTAATATTCCTTCTACAATTTTTTCGGGGTACATTATAACTGAATTTGCTTAACAAGTCAGGACAGTCTATTTGATTCCTTAGGAGTTTGTACAAAAAAGTTAAATCTAATTGTTCGCGTCGATTCTCTAGCGTATGCATATTAAAGAGAGTTAAACGGTCGTTGTAGGATGTAATTTTTTTCGATTTGCCGACGGAAAAAGTCAAATGCCATAAAAATCTTTTTTGTACTCGTTCCATTCTGAGAATGTGCGAAGCGTAGTGGGGGCGCCATACCACCGAGTTAAATTCTAATAGACTGCGAACTAATGAATTATAAAGTAGGATCTTAGTTTTGGGATTATTGAAAATCTTAGCATTTCTAATAACAAAACCTAGCATTTTTGTTGCCTTGCATACAACACTATCCATATGATCGGAGAACGTCAACTTACTGTCTAGCGTAATTCCTAAGTCTTTTATTTTATGTAATTCATGTAATTTTATACCGTTAACAAAGTATGAAGTAGGGGTAACGCGCAACTTACGTGTAAATTTAATATGTACACATTTAGAGGTATTCAAGTTAACACTATTGGCGTGACACCAACTGATTAATCTATTTAAATCACTCTGTAACATCTCTTGGTCTCTAGCAGACTTTACAATACGAGTGAATTTTAAGTCATCGGCATAAAGATAAGGTGTTGAGTGTTCAAAACAGATAGATACGTCATTGATGAATATATTGAACAGCAAGGGACCTAGATGAGATCCCTGCGGGACACCAGAGGTGACTGAATGCAGGTGTGACTTGAAACCATTAATGACAACATAAAAATAACGCTCTTTTAAATACGAATGCAGCCATTGTAATACGGAGCCATTAAAACCATACATCCGAAGCTTTTGCACTAATACATTGTGTGGGACCCGATCAAATGCCTTTGAAAAATCAGTGTATATTGCATCAACTTGAAGGTGAGAATCTATTGCCTCCGTCAAAAATTCTGTAAATATTGCCATATTTGAAGTAGTAGACCTGCCCTTCACAAATCCATGTTGGTGATCGATAAGATATTTTTTAAAATGATTTAAAATGTAAGGATAAACTAATGATTCAAATATCTTAGCTAAGGCGGACAAAATAGATATTGGTCTGTAATTATCCACTAAACATTCATCTCCTGATTTATAAATTGGGACAATCTTAGCGCATTTCCATGTAGAAGGAAAATATCCCTTTTTTAGCGACTCATTGAAGATCATATGTAAAGGTTTAGATAAACTTTCCGCGCAGGCGACGATAAAACTAGGTGGAATTTCATCTGGTCCCTTGCCTTTATTTATATCAAGACTTTTAAGCTTTTTTAATATTTCGTCCTGAGCCAATGATAGGTGTGAGAAGTTGTCGCTGTAATCTAATGCGTGAGAAAGAAATTTAGTAACGTAATTTTGGTCAAGAAGTGATGTAGTATTTATGCTGTAGACAGAAGCAAAGTGATTTCCAAACATATTACAAATATCCGGTCCTTCGGATGCTGATGTATTACTGTCACTCATAACTGCGGGATAGGTACTCTTATTTTTACGCCTAGTTTTCACAAATGACCAAAAATGCTTCGGGTTCTGAGTGATAGTTTTTTCAGTATAGTTGACATAATTATTATAACTATTTTGAACTACTCTCTTGCATCGTTCACTAATTATGTTTAAAGAAATGCCATCCATAGGGTTTTTGTATTTTTCATATCTTTTATGAAGTCTATGTTTTTCGCGCAAACGTCTGCGCACGGCGCCATTGATCCACGGTGGATGAGTATTATTTTTGGGCAATGAAATGGGAACAAATTTAGATATGGCGGTTTGGACTATCTCGTAAAATTTTGATACCATACCATCTATATCATTATTGTTTATTGAATCAGCAAATTCAGCATTCCAGTCTCTGCAAAAATAATTATTAATCAAGACGTAATCCGCCTTAGCAAAATTAAACCGGCCATTTGAATTGTTTGGCTTTAATTTAGTTTCCATGCTGGAAAAAATTGAGAACAATAGCTCACTAGGATCGCTGAGCTATGATAAGAGATAGCAGAGTGGTTTGAACTTTGGACTCTCGACCTGGGGGGCCCGGGTTCAAATCCTGCCCGCGCCTTAAGTTGACAATGATCATGTGCTTATCAGAATTTAATTATCGCTTGCTTCGGTGAAGGGAAACATCGTGAGGAACCTGCACACCTAAGAGACCTGTACCCCTCGCATTGTGAGAGGAAACGCGCGCCCAGCAGCGGGACAGAGACAATAAGCAAGCGGGGTACCGATGGTGAGGGGCGGCGCGTCGCTCCAGCTGTCCGCCCGCGGGCAGTACCGGTGCGCCAGCCGCAGGCAGCGGCCGCCCGCCCAGCCGCCCAGCACGAACAGCGCGCCGCGCGCCTCGTCCGCCGCCGCCGCCGCGTACGAGCGCGCTGACGGCAACTTGGCGCGCGCGCGCCACGCGCCGCCGCCCTCCGCCGACTGAACGTTACATTGTTAATATTGTAGGCAAATAGCCGGTAAAACGCTGCCTGATAACACGGTAATAGTATCATACAGTATTGTGACTCGGCGCTGTCCTTGAAATAAATGCCTACAGCCGCGCGCGCAAGGGCCGCCTCTTTCTAGTTGTAGTGAATGTAAATAGGTGGGTAAATCGCACGCGTCCTAATTACAAACCCACACGTTCGATCGTCCCTACGGCGTAGCTGCGGCTGTGGCGTATCAAGTGTATACCAAACTCCGAGGCGCGAAGGTATGATTCGCGTTCCGACCGTTTGTATGAAGATGGAATGCTGTATGATATTATTACCGTGCTGATAGTAAGTAGTGATGAAGAGATGTGTGAACAGGCTTTTATAAGTTAGTTCATCCAACTAGACTTCATCAACACTTACCAAAAGATAGTTGTAGAGAATATTAAAACTTATCAGAAGAATATTTAAACCTATCAGAAGTAAAAAAAAAGTAGTCACTAATAGGAGTGGACAGTCAACCGAGGGTACAGATCTGTACAGATTTGTCCCCCCCCTGCCCCCTATCAATACAGATCTAAACCAAGATTAAATCTCTGTCCTCACTCCTCACCTCCTCGTAGACGTCGACCGAGTCGAGCTCGGTGAGCCCGTCGCTGCCGCCGAGCGCGTACACGGCGCCGCACAGCCGCGCGGCCGGGAAGCGCGCGCGCGCCCGCGACATGTCCGCGAGCGGCGCCCACGCGTTGCGCGCCGGCGAGTACGCCTCGGCGCAGCGCAGCACGCGCGCGCGGTCGTACCTGCACACGTGTGTCTTATTGGAACGAAGTTCTCTTCCTATAGTTAAGTTGGCCACTAACCCTTCCACCAATACGCGTTAGTAAAAATTGTAAAGAATGAGTCACGTAGTATGGGTAAGTTCCCTTAGCGCATTGGGTCGATTAAGCTCTAATTACCTCAGCTGAGAGATCCATGCTTGGGATACTAATGCATTGAACTCAACATAGTAAAATCAATACATAGGATAAATATCCAAAAAAAAATCTATTTCACTTAGATTGCCACTAGAAAACTTATGATGCAAGTGAAAACAAATAAAAAACCTCACCCGCCACAAACAAGCAGCCGATCCCCGAGCGGCGCGCAGCCCGCCGCGCAGCGCCCGACCGACATGGTCGCGATGCGCTCCCCCCCGCCCCGCTCGTCGTCCGTGTCCGCGCACGCGGGCGGCGCCCCCGGCAGCCGGCCCCCCGCGCCGAGCCCCCCCGCGCGCCGCGCCACGCGCGCCGCCAGCAGCCGCCCGCGGAGCACCACCACGGCCCCCACCGCGCCCCCGCCCTCCCCCCGCGCCGCTATCACCGCGCACTCCCCCCCACCATTCTGCAACACGGCTACGTGTAATACGGAAATAATAGTTTAAAGTGGTATCGAGATACAACGCGTACAAGATGGGATGCGATGCAACTTTAACAATGGTCTTCCGTCGGACTAAAGACTAAAATATTTTAGTTATGTTTATTAACAAAATGATCATGACATGACTACTAGCGCGTAACTGACTGACGTGACCATTTGATATAGTAAGCAAAATACATGACCAAAATCCTGAAATACCACGACATGCCATGCAGTCTTGCATTAAACAAAATGATCATGACATGAATACTAAACTGACTAACATGACCATTTGATCAGGTAAGCAAAATACATTAATACTACGATGTGCCTTGCACTCCGGCAGCATTAAACAAAATGACCATCTCATGACTACCAAACTGACTGACATGACCATTTAAGCAGGTAAGCATAATACATGAGCAAAATCCTGAAATACCACAACGTGCCTTGCAGTCCTGCAGCATTTAACCAAAAATCTTGTCAAGTCAATAAAATCTTGAAATCTATACTAACATTTAAAAAGAAGAAAGATTTGTATTTTTATAATGAATAAACTCAAAAACTACTGGACCAATTTCAAATATTGCAATTTCCAATGGTGAACATTGGATTGCCACATTATCTCGGAGTAAGATGTTCTGTGTTAAAAATTGTATTTATATTGCATCCGTGCGAAGCCGGGGCGGCTCAGTAGTGAAATATAAATAGATATACGACGACGACCTGTATGGTTCAATGGTCACCAAGCCGGGGTGTCGTTCAAAGCGTCCTGGGTACGATTAAGGTTCGGTTGTTTGTATGTTGTCCACGACACAGGGAAACCTAGTGTGAGACTATGAATGTGTAGCGTTATTTATTATTTATCCACACTAATATGCAAAAAAATGCGGAAGTAACTGTCTGTCTATGTGTCTGTCTGCTACCTTGACGAAATTTCGTATGGAGATAGTTTCAGACCCGAGAAAGGACATGGAATAGTTTTTATCCCGAAAACAGGTTCTTTGTTACTCCGTTCTGTTCTCCGAGCAAAAGCTAGTGTTATACAATGCACCCTAACCTCGTCGTCGTTCTCGGCGAGCGTGTACTCGGGCGCGGGCGCGGGCGCGGGGTGCGCGCGCGGCGGCGGCGCGCGGCGGCCGCGTGCTCGCTCGCGCGCCTCCCGCCGGTACTCCGTGAGCTCGGGCGCATCGCCGCGCGCCGCCGGCAGCTGCCCGCAGTCGCGCAGCGCGCCGCCCGCGTCCACGAACACCAGGTGCGTGCGCGAGCACAGCTCCTCCAGCTGTAATACACAATTAATCAATTCATATAAAACTCTTCCGTTACTGACTGACTGACAGACAACGGTAATATACGACCAAAGCCGGAACATTTAAGAAACTAAACCTCACTAGCAACCTACAACTTAACTATGTCCACTCACCTCAAAATCAGAAGCAAGACAGTCCCGCAACCACGCGAGCGCCGCATCGGCGATGGCAGTGGGGGTGTCCTCCTCGCGCTCTCCGGCCTCCCTCAACAGCTCTATGTGCACGACCGGCAGCTGCGCGAGCGCGCCCGCCTCGCACAGCCGGTCCATGTGCGTCGCGATCATCGCGTCGAGCGCCGCGCGGTGCGGCGCGGACAGCGCGGGCAGCGCGCGCAGCGACAGGCAGTCGCGCGGCGTCGCGCGGCGCACGAGGCCCGCGGCGAGGTGCGCGCGCGCCGCCTCCAGCCGCAGCCGCGCCGCCGCGCGGTACAGCCGCCGCGCGGCCGCCCCGTCGCGGACGCGCAGCCGGCCCGTGTAAGCGTATTCTAGAAGCTAACAAAAATTTGAATATTAATTCAATGTAAAATGAATCACATCTTTTTTTATATCTTTCGTAATATGTTACATTATATCCTGCATAATTATGTAATGGAAGCTGAGTGACTTGAACCTTGGACTCTTGCACTGGAGAAAATGCGTATTAGAATTCAATTATCATTTGATTCGGTGAAAAAAAACATCCTGAGGAAACCTACAAACCTGAGAGTTCTCCATAATGTTCTCAAGGATGCATGAAATCCGCCACTCCGAAATCAGCGTGGTGGTCTATGGCCTTTACATATTATGAGGCCCGTGCTCAGAAGTGGGACTGTCTATGGTCTGCGATTGATGATGACTATGTTACGTGTATGTGTGTGTGTATCGTACCTCGCGCACGGAGTCCGGGTCGAGATCGGGCAGGCGCAGCGCGCGCGGCGCCGACGCGAGCGCGGCCAGCAGCCGCGGCGACGCGGCCGCCAGCACCGCTCGGTGCGCCGGCAACTCCTCCCCGCCTGGAACACAATACCAATCACTGTAACACACACACCAATCAGCCGGGACTCGATGATTGCAAACCCAATGTTACCCCCAAAGCAACCAGCTAACATTTTTATGGCCCAAGTCACCTGATGTTAAGTGATCACCGTCGCCCATAGACATTGGCATCACCGCGTTGCCGGCCAAGGAAGCAATGGCCCAGCTTCCTGAAGGACCCCATAACATAGCACTGTAATAACACCGAGGTAGGAAGTTCATTCCACAGTTTACACGTACGTGGGAGGAAATTACGCGAAAATCGAACTGTGAACGAATGCCAGGTATCTACGTGGTGTTGACGGAACTTTACCTCGTAATGTGCACTGACGGAAGTTAACCGCAGGTATTCAATTCACAGTTCTCCTCTAACTTCCTTTCCTCGTAAGGCGCTCGCGGTGGTTGCCGGACCTCCAGATTATTGTAATCTGTAATCATGATTACATGTAGCCATCTCTGGTAACAGAAACGTCATGACATACCGACAGCGAGCACGACGTCGTAGTGCTGTCGCGCCTTGCGCAGCGCGTTGAGGGCGGCGAGAGCGCGCGCGGGCGCCGCCGGGTCCTCCAGCGACAGCTCTTCCTCTAGCGCGCTCGCCTCGTCCCCCGAGCTGTCGTCCGAGCGGGACGCCGATGACGCTGTCCCGCCTGCACAGAGTGTACACTTTTGTTATAAAAAAAAAAAACAAATAAAAAGGCAAAAGTAAGGTGAAAATTAAATCTTAGTGTTCGACGTTTTAGTTGATGTGTTAGGTAACAGCGAAAAATAAATGTGTAAGATGTTTAGTATTTTAGTTTCTTCGATCGTCACTAGATGGCGTTGTTCTATGGGCTGAATCAAGCTATTAGCATACTTTGTAGGATCCATATTAAGGGCCAGTTTCACCGGTTACGGATAAAGTTCCGGATAGCCCTAGGAATTTATCTGCCACTTAACAGTTGACGGAGCGGCAACGTCGCTTTTTGCGTTTCGTTACTACTACGTAAATTATTGTCATTTGAAAATTATTTTGAAAACTTAATTAATAAAATAGTTTGTGTTCAAAATAATCCAATTCGACTTTTTTAATATTTTCCAGTATAATTTTATCATTATAAAACGAAAATAGTAGGATTTATAATAATATGATGTACTACAGTTCAAATTCCAAATGTGTTATAGAAACGCCACTTGAAACATTTTTTATCCGTCAGATAACGCCTAACAGCCACTTGAACTGGCAGATAGCTTAACCAACACTTTTCTCTGTCACTTCTATCAGATTACCTGAGAAGCCAAAAAATGTAGTTTATCTGGGAGTTGAGTTCCTAGGGCTATCCGGAACTTTATTCGTAACCGGTGAAACTGGCCCTAAGTATCAACCTAAATAAATATTTTTCGTACTCGCTATGAATTGTGTTTCATTGCACCTTGCGATCTTTGGATATATACTTAGGTTATAAAGGAATAAAGGCTTACATGCTCATACCCGCGCAATAGGATTCCCTGTGTCGCGGGCATGGACAACACAAATAACCAGAGATTTAAAAATGCAAATAACAAATTAGTAACACCTTTATCTGTAACATAAATGTCTGCCCCGGCCGGGAATCGCACCCGGGACCCCTTGCTTCGCAGGAAATGGCAGTATACAGTACCCACTAGGCTAGGGGGTCGTATTTCTAATTCCATCAATAAATGGAGTAGGTACTGGTCATATCAGACCAGTTGTAATCTGTCTGCCTATCAGCCCTTAATCCTGAACCAGGTAACATAACTGATGAATATGATAAGGTAATCTACGTCGCGGCTCTGCCATGTAACCGTGATGGATTGTAATTATAACGTCAATTAATTATAATTACTGTGACATTTAATAAAAATATACTGTCCTTCGTAAGAACTAACCGTCATATTTATTTTCACGAAAATAAGTTAATACTAGTCAACAAGCTCACTTTTTTAGCGGCAAACAAATTAGTCCTCAAGAGCAACACGTCTGTAACTAGAACAAATTAGAACGAGACTCTTACTAACAATTACTAACTATTGGCCTCACATAAAATTTTAGCGGCAGTTTGCACGGGGAATCAATCATTTGTCAAGTAAGGAATATAAAAATCATCACAATTATTCTTATCAGATTTCAATAAAATGACGATGATAGAAAATGACTGGGACTTAGGATACTTAGTTTCGAGCGAAGCAAGCGCCAGTTTAATATAAATGATAATAAAATTTATTGCAAGAATGTAGTACAAGGATGGCAACTGTATTAATAAGTGCAATTAAGTACGTTCTACCGCTAGCGGTGTGCATTGTCATTAACCTGTAGTACTTACATATAGTACGGTACATATAATTATATTCGTTTAATCTAATACTAGTAAACCTCGCTTCGCTTCGGGAAAACTGTCCCTTAGTAGGTACCCTCACTCCAAAAATGTTAGACGTAAACCGCGCACGAATTTATTTTCAGGCGCGTTAGTTTTAACATAACACTTGGGATAATTTTAACAGTATTTTGGCTGGCGAAAACTAGTTATGATATAAATTACTAATATGTATTGACAAATTTGACAATATCACGCCATACCACTAAGTAGGGGGGCCATATAAGGGATTCTAATGATAATGTATTTTCAACGCTAATAAATCTAATAATAGACTTGGAGGCTTGTGTCAACAACTAATCAACTCTTTTTTATTCGAAAATAAGTTAATACAATCCCACCTGCTTAATGACTGGTTCCTATATTAAAAACCGATTCGTTTTGCTAACTGCTCAGAACTAGAACTATCTATGAGGCGTAACCAAAAATAAAAGTGATCCATTATAAGGAAACGACTTTAAACGACTCGTTACTGGCAAATCGAAAACGAAAGGAATAACGATTGGTTAAATATAGGAACCAGGTTGTTAAATATAGGGGGCATAACTGGCGATGATAGCGATGATTGCGAGACAGATCCCAGCAATGAGGCAACTGACCTGATCCGCCCTGAAAATCAGTGACCGTTACCGTCATAGCTACCACCCACTTGCTTGATTTAGCCGAAAACGACTAGTGTTCCGGCTAAAAAGTTAAAAGTCAATAATTACTTCCTTATTTCTGGCCGACGACACGCATCAGGCGGTTCGTCTAATCGTTTGCCGGCTATTAAAATAAAAATAATCTTTCTGTTTGCTAGACCGACTCTCAATTTTTTTCATTAATCCTCCCTGTAATCCGTGTTTACAAAGATCAATGTATAAGAGCAACAATTATGCCAAAATAAATATTTTTCTTTTCATCTTTCTGATGTAATCTCATAAAGACCGTTTAAAGCCGACAGTTATTCAACAGAACGTAAATAGCCGTCAGTCGTCAGTCACCATTGTTTACCGATAGCCAAGTAAATCCAATTAGTTAAGCTCGATCTGGTACCTGGTATAATTGTATAATATGTATATTCTCCGGTATTAACACCGCAACAGTTCAAGGTAATCCAACCTATTTACGTAACAACAGCGAACTACCCACCGTACATGTGTTTTACCTGATCTTTTTGCAACGGAATGTACACATAAACAATCGATACTGTAAACAGCACGTTGGATCTTCGGTATCTCCTATCTACACAATTTGTCTTATGAGTGATAAGAGTGACGTGATATTACGTCATTGCTTAGTACAAAAACTGTAAACCGGATTTGTACCTACGTTGAATATCTGTATAAAATTCTGCGCTAAGCTTGTTTACGCCAAAACATGTTAATTTGGATTTTTTATTCGACTGTTATCGTGATTGATATGCTATGTGGTAAAACAGTTGGCTGTTTAGTTACTTACCCATGCCATTATTAGTATGACTAAGTGGGGTTCCAGAAAGTGGATCTTTTACCGCGTAATATGAGTTGAAGGATAGAAATGTATGTTCATGAAGTGTATAGTATGTAATAAATGGCTATATTTACCAGCTTCTAGAATATTCCAATTCTAGAAGTTATCCCATAGTTAAAATTAAAAAGAAAAATGTGATAAACATGAGTACCTGTATAGAGATTATAAGTATTATAACGGCGGAATTATATACCTCTACTAAAAAACAGCAGAGAGGATCAGGATTAGCAGGAAGTGGTGAGATCAGGTGAGGTGAGGTGAGGCGAGGCGAGGCGAAGTGAGGTGAGATAAGGAGGGCGCCTTCAAAATGTTACTGGCCGGTGTACAGACCATCTTCGTGAATAGACTAATTAAAACAGTGGAAGAGCGCTTAAGAGGAAATGCTACGGGTCATATTTCCATACAAACGTTCTCGACTAATCCCTCGCTGGTTTTTGACTCTAGATCAATAATTTTTTCACACAAGAATAATATCATCATTATCTATGTCGGTACGTTTTGATTTTTTTGATATTTTTGTTTTCAAAAGTTTGAGGCTACTTCAAACAGCGCTTAAAACGGCCAAATAAATATGCCGCAAACAAACGCCTAGTACACAAATTGTATAACAATTAGCACAAAAAGCTAAACGGTCCGACACAGAATATCTCCTTCCCATTCAATTTCCAAAATTTCGTTAAGATTGCTTTAGTTTTGGCGGGGGGATTAGTCGAGAACGGAACCTCGATTTTGATGATTTTTGCCTCGGGTTTTTACACGCAGCTGCAGTTGTCCCTATCGCACTGACATACACGTCGCTCGCAAGCGCGACAGAGATATTGAGTGAAAAAATCCCAAATTTGAAAAAGGGTTCGCGTGGTATTTCCTCTTAATATTGTCAATGTGGACATTGAAGAAAACCGTACACAAGTATATTATTTTCTTCGAACATAAACTCCCGACATACCAAATTGAATTACGCTGTCGTGTGCAAAATTGTTTACAAACGTAACATTTAAACTTAAATTATGGGTAAATACAAGAGCATAAGACAAGATAAAATCTAAAAATTCAACCTAAAACAGCTTTTATTAAAAACACTTCACATAATGAAATAAAACCAAAACAAGCTAAGCAAGCTACTAGTTATTTTACAATAACAAGACCAGTCACGTGCGCAAATACTTCTATAAGAAACTCGGTTTCTTTGTCAGGTTTTTTAATTTCTGCGTCATCGAAGCCAAGGTTACTAGTAATATGATTAAACGTTTGAAGCGGTAATGTCATATTAATAAAAATTGAGACGTAATAAGACACACACCGTGTACCTACCTACTTCCTCTGTTCAAGTTGATTGTAATCTAAATAATCGTATGTACCTACTTACTTACTAGATAGTAGATACCGAGTCATCTGTAAATTACTTCACACAATTTTTTTTTTAACCCTCTTCCTTGAAACAGGTGGTGAAGTATTCCCCTTCCTTACGAATAGTTACTATCCATAGACCTTTAAGGGTTTCAAACAGGGGTGCAAGTGGAAGGCACGCCGTAATTTGAGATTTGAAATTTAGAATTTATTAAATTAACAGCATTCCAAATAAGTGACATGATAAATTAATTATGTTTATTTAAAAACATAAAAGACAAAACTGTAATTATTCTGGTGGAGCTTCTAAATGTTTTAAAGCTTTGTGTTGTAGTTACAGTTTCGAGTTGTAGAAATTGAGATACATGGACATCATAAAGCTTCAAATAAGTCTCGTCTCCCCCCATGACGTCACAATTGGTTAACCCCCTGTGAGACTTACGATCGTGATAAACTTGTCTAATAGGCTGTCTATTTGGGACTAAAGTAATGGCTGGACTAGGAATCTAGCACAATTGAAGGTTTATTTAAAGACGAAATTACCAATCAATAAATTGGTAGGTAGGATATTATGATGGGCGATGATATTGATAATCTATTGGTCTGAACGCTGGACTCCTGAACCGGGAGGGCATGGGTTGAAATACTCCACGCACCTCTAAATGTTCAAACATTGTGTGCGTATTAGAATTTAATTATCACTTCCTCCGGATATCAAATATCGTGAGGAAACCTGCACACCTGAGAGTTCTCGATAATGTTCCCAAAGGTGTGTGAAGTCCGCAAATCCACACTTAGCCTGCTCTGTGTATGGCCTATTCCCCTCACATTGTAAGAGGAGACCCATGTCCAGCAAGGATAGTTATGGTTTGCGATGATGATGAAATTGATGAAAGACAGACATACAATTTTGTCGTATAGTAGTTATTATACTTAAGTCTAACGTTACAGTACATACAATAATGTGCACAGAGAAATAACACGTGGCGTACAAATCGTGTACATGCAATTATAGACGAACATGACTTGCGTTGCCCGATAACTAAATACACTGTACCATGACATGTGTACACCATCTTTTACCCGTTGCACATTCAATACAATATGTTAAACATCTCTACTTTAAATAGGTATATAGATGTTCTAGCGGAACTGGAAGTCACTGTTCTGCAACATATTTTATACTTGCTTCGCTCCTGGAAACATGTCCCTTAGTACGCACATTCGATATTGTTAGGCGTGATTATTTAAGCTGACATAACTTTTTTATTTACGAACCGAATGAAATAAAACAAACCTGAAGCTTGCCACAATGTGTTAGTGAAAACCGCAGGCAAATCGTACAAGCCGTTTCGGAGATTAGCGCGTACAAAGCCACAGACAAAATTATAAAAATCACTATTTTGGGTTCTTAAAGACCTTCAGTATAAGATTTTCTCATATCTCCCATGTAGTATGCTTACAGCGACCAGTTACAGATTTATTAGTATAGAGAGATAATTATAATGTAGATATAGATTGTAAGCGAGATACCTTTATGAAATGCTCATCAAATGCAATAGCTTTTTCTATAACAGCTCTTCGATGTCTCCAATAGTTTGGCTGATCTCTTATGCCCTGTTCCTATATTTAACCAATCGTTTTCGAGTTACCATCTTTTTAGTTAGGCCCAAGTTACGCCTCGTAGACCGTTCAACTATCTGTTAGCAAATTAAATTGATTTTCGAATAGGATTTATTATTCATTATTCACGTTGAGCAACACGAAAAGAAAAAATTGGTATTCTAATGGACCTGATGACTATTGTATTGTGAAAGATATACATTACAAGAACAAGTAGGTAATCTAGCAAGATGGATTCTTAAACGACGAATTAAGAATGGCCACCGAAATACCTACCTACTTCTTGAAAGGTTGATATGATAAACCAGCGTTATATTTTCACCCGACTCGGGGGATTAATTCACAAAATCTTCACCTTTAGCGTTGGTGTTGTTATTGGAAGCCTTTTACAGTTCAGTTCAAAGATCCACCATTAAAATTTATCGATACCATTATAATGACATTATCTCGTAATCACGAGGACAATATCATAAAAACGCGACAAATGGAAGTCATTACAGGCTTACTGCATCGTAATCATATCAGATAAGGATGCGGTATCGCGCATAAAATTAAGTCGCCATCGGAGTACTCCCGCCCGGCGGAAATGATACTTATTAATAAGCCTAAACAGGTTTCATAGAATCCAGACGTAAGGTTAGTGTTTATTACAAACGCGTAAGGTTTAAAATAACGCAGTTCTAGACGAAGGAAGCGACCGACTCGATTGCTGGCTTCAATTGACTAAATGGTAGGGGAGCCCAAGAGGGGATTTCTGGATTTACTGAAGCGCGGCAGATTAATATACAGGGGGATACCTTGTACCCGGTTAAGTACCACCACCAAATATGAGCCCCATATATATGGCCGCCCGTGAAGGATACAGGATCAGATTAGTAAAAAAAAATTGATCATCAGACATTCTCGAGCGCGTCAGATTAAGGTAGGGTGAGTTAATTACCTCCTAAAAAGTGTATATTCCACTAATCTGACAATTTGAGAGTGACGTAAAGAAAGGGGAGGGCAGCAAAGTTGTAAAAAAAAACGTCATCTTGACATTCTCGAGCGTAGTTAATTTTTTTTTTATTTTGAAGGAAATAATTCAAGAATAACGAAAAATATATAATCTGACGATTTCCGCAAGCCGAAACAACAAAAAAATCGTCGATAAAGTTAAATGCGTGCAGCTGCGTGATGCCTATATTTCCTTCTCCGCGTTTCTATTCCTCTCTCATTCTTTCTCTATCTATTACTCTCTCACTCCGTCCCCACTCTAGTTTCTGCTGTCATGACGCCATCACCATATTCCAGCAAAAAATTTTTTGAAAGTGGTTTTTTTGGAATAACTTTTAAACGGCTTTATCGATCAACTTCAAAAACTAATCCGCCCTTGAGCTTGAAAAACCACGTCGATCGCCACCAAGTTGGTCAAAATCGGTTGATTCGTTCGAGAGATATCGTGAACGAAAGAAACCCGAAAAAGTATTTTTTCGGGATTACTCCGAAATTTTTGGTTCGATCAATTAAAACTTTTAAATTACTTATGAGGATGATAAAACTGCGTCGAATGCCGCCAACCGCGTGAAAATTGGTTGATCCATTCAAAAGTTATTGCGGTTTGAAAATTCCAAAAATAGTGTTCTATGAAACTTCTATCAGACTTTTGAGCTGGGAGAGCTCAAATGCATAGAAATATTATTTCTTTGAACTCCGCGAGCTCAAAATAAATGTCATAAGTACAATTTTAAGCGCCCAGGAATGGAATTAGCGGGAAATTGCAGGGATGGCCTTTAGGGTGAACCGTTTTTTTGTCAGATTAGGCGAATCCCTCTAGATAATCGTCAGATTATGAGACAGTACGTTTAGAACATAAAGATGAACCATATATATCTTAATCTGACGCGCTTGAGTATGTCAAAATGGCGAATTTTTTTTGCATATTATGAGAATGGCCACGAGTTTGCGTCCCATCGAAATCGTCAGATTAGTCAATGAGAGCTTATTTTTGGTGCACTTAACACTCCCTTAGAAAATCTGACGCGCTCGATTAAATTTTTTTTTTTTTCATTTTCAACCCTTACATACAACCACCCCCACCATGCAAACGGTCAGATTAACATACGTACATTATTAAAAATACGTAGGGCATTGATGCTATCAATATCTGACGCGCTCGAGGATGTCCATGCATCAGTTTTTTTTTACATATTTAAAAATCTATAGCCGCTTCCCCCACCGATGAAAAGGTATATATCATATAACATTTTTTTCTTCTTATCATCTAAGCTTTGCAACCCAATAGGTCTCTGTGACGCTCGAGTAAATCCCCATTTAGCACCACGGGCTCCCCTACCAAAATTGACGATGCGGAGCCGTGGCCGTCTTCGCTCTGCACCTCGTTGTAATTAAAAACTTTGAATGCTTTGCCACTTTGGATATTGATTTGACGAGTGGCGTTTAAGTAGTGTTTACATGGTGCTTAGACTGCTTCCTAAGAATTTAAATATCACTTATTTCGGCGAAAGAAACACCGTGAGGAAATTTGCACCCCTAAGAGTTCTCCATGTTTTTAAAAGGATGTGAAGTCCAGATTATGGGCAGTACCCCTCACATTGAGAGGAGATCCGTGCCCAGCTGTGGAAAAGTTATGGTTTGCGATGGAGACCGCTACCGCGCTTAATAAATTGTAGTTAGCCAGCTAGTTTTTTCTTCTCTATTCATTCTAGATCTTTGGTATTACCGATATTCATGCAACGGTGACCACATCGCTCGATTGCCAACCTACATAAATAGCAGATTCTTTGCCCCCTGCGTCTATTGCGCTTCTAGTATGATCTTCTTCCCGGTTATTTATCTATTCTTCTCAATAAGCCGTTTAGTTTACTGTACAGAGTCCACACTCGACGTCACTCTATTTCTAGGCCTACGTTGCCGTAAGCCCCGTAAGTTGCAAAGATTGCAAAGACGACTGATGTGATGAAAATGCCTTTAGGAAACGGTTGGTTTCTATTATCTGTCCAGTCAAGGTCGCATGCGGGGTGGTCGTAGGGTGCCGGTGGGGTCGCCGTCAGCGGTAATTGCGGGGGCGCCCAAAACACTTTAGTAAGATTAATTTATTTACCAACGCCAACGCAAAGGATACGGGTATGGTCAGCGTTGGTACTGGAAAGTTTTTTGTTATCTCGCTAGATCTGATAAGTGTGCGACAACAAGCTGTCTCATAGCCCGGAAGCATCAATGAATACCTACCATTAACTATGATACTGCGTAGTTCAAATCAACAATGATCGAAGTAGTTCAACGACCGTCCACTGACCACACCCGTGTTTATGGCTTGGGGCTCTATTTTTACAAGCTATTTGCCGTATCGTATTAGTGTGGGTCAAATCTTGCAAGCTATATATTACCCCAATATCAGTGTCCGATTGAGTTTGCTAAAGTATGCCTTTAGCTTAGTTGACAATGAAATTTTATGTCAAGTATGACCGGATACTACGCGACACGGAAACTCCTCAACTGTTAACTAACTAACTGACTAAACTTATTGCTTTTTCATTTATAATTCACTTAGCATTATAAAAGCGTGTTTTTCGTTATTCAAACTATTAATTTATTGAATGGCATAGTATCGTATGCGACACTAAGTCACAGTCGAAATCCAAGTCGCATCGCATGACTCTGATTTTCTGCATTTTAATCGCTCGCTTCGGTGTCGCCAATATGAAACGGAATTTGTCATTTACAAGGATTATCCATTCCTGGTGCAATCTACGATTGTCACAAGTCGGTTCTTCGTCACTTGGTTACGCAACAAATCAAAGACGCAGGCGAGACCAGTCCAACTAATCACTGACTTCGACCTTCGCCGTCCGCCGTCACGAGGCCCGTTCCGCCCAATTGCGATAAATTTATAAAACTCTTTACAATGACAACTCATTGTGCCATTGTGATAGTTTATGTAACAATCGTAACGTAAATGATTTATTCCATCTTTGACGGAAATGTTTAACTTATCAAACGCCCCTGCGTTTAATAAGTTGATGGTGATGGCTTAAGTCATGGACATTCGTATATATCCGATTGATATCACAATCAAAGTTGGTCACTTACGTACTGTTATTGTACACCAAAATAAATAAACATTTAGATAATAGAATACCCTTGTAAACATTAGTGTACCCTTGTAAACAATTGTGTACATTACATCAAATGTAATCGCGGTAACGGAACTAAGGCAGCGGAACCGCGGAATGAAGTATGATTAAGACGTTAAGTAGTACCTTATAAGGCATGTAAAGCAGCTGATTAGTTACGAAGAAAAATCTGTGCAGGTAATTTGCAGCGTTGCATTGAAGCAAGTACTGTATTCCTAACGGTAGGAAGAAAATGAATTGTCTTATTTACAATGCCACTAGCTGCAACATTCCAAAAACTAAAACAAAAAATTGTTCCAATTTATTACACAGCATAATTTAGTGTTATGCAGATACAATAACAATAAGACAGGAGTAATGGAAACTTAAATAAAAACCTGGTTTTTTATTGCTAGTAGCTCAAGGTTAACTATTACTAAACAAAAACAGACAAAAGTTTACTTTAATGTTAAAAGTATTAGTGGGCATTGTATCCACCACTAATGGTCAATACAATAAATAACAATTTGTAACAACTATCTTTGGTCAAAAACAAATTGCCCTTGAACAAAGGAAAGTAATTTAAATACCAGGGCTTCATACCAACCCTAACATATAAAACGAAGTCCCCTGCCACGTCTGTGTGTATTTGTCTGTTCACGTTAACCTCTAAAACTAATGAACAAATTCTCATGTGATTTTTACCAATAGTTTCATGAGGAAGGTTTAGTATGATACATTAAAGTTTCGTCAAATTGGTTGACATATGTGTCACATTATTTATTTATTAAAAATTCATCTATATAGTTATGAAATCCCTGATTTTTTCCTTTAAATAATAAAAAAAAAATATTTATGAAGTCCCTTCCATTATTCATAGTTAAGTTATCACACTGAAGGTAATTCAACTGCATTATAAAATTCCAGTCATGTGAGGGGTTGCAATGTTATCGGCTCACAGTAAACAATGAATGCAAATTTTCCAAACAAACACTTATTGTATCCAAACTGTCACGAGACACATCACAAGTGTACTACCCACTAAGAAAATATTTCAGCATTTTTAAAGCATGTTATGGTTGTATTTACCCTTACGCTTTTTGATTTGCAATTAGCTATTATGCTAATAACCTGTTTATGAAGAATAATACATATCTCTTTAAGTAAAGAAATATTAACTCTATTGCTAAGTTAGTAATTAGCACATAATTTTGTGGGTTAAGAAGTTTTATTCTATTGCTAAGGTTGTATCTAATATCTATTGCTAAGTTTTTTGTGCCTTAGCATGTATGTTATCACACATTACAGATAATCCCAGATCACTCATATAAATGTTACATAAGTTATTTACCTTATATCTTTTCAATAAATACCCCTCATTAGATTAAACAAAGGACATATATCAATTATAAATAGCATAGTACCTACTTTTTATGTTATTATTGTTATCTAAATTATTGGCATACTAATGAGGACCTTTATTATCTATTTTTACCTTGATAATTTATGTAAATATATTAGTATGTTTTTTTTAGATGATTAGACGCGCTTCTATAAAGTAGCCCGATATTTTAGACACTCATAAAACAGGTTGTAATATACCCAACCTTAGTGACTAATATATTGTATTTAAATACATTTTAATTTTGAGGAGTAAAAACAATCTTGTATTCCTAAACTGACAAGTTATTTAGCAGTGCGTAATTTCTTTAAAAATGTCTCTACATGGATAATATACAAAGGTCAATGTCAATTCAGCGACAAATATTAGATTTGTGTATATCTAATTAAGTCGTAGTCGAAGGAAATATTTACGTCAGCACATATAAAGTTATGTCATGTTGATTTTAAATTACCGCCTCAAGTTAGCAAAAACTGCGACATAGATCGTCACTTAGAATCCGCGGTAAATATGCGACAACATTCCGGGGATGATACAATGCAATTATATTACGAAGAAAGCTACTCAGTTACTCACCATCTCCGTTCCTGTAGTCATCCTGAGGCTTCATGGCCCTGGCACGCAGTGTCGCTGGATGGAAGTTTCACGTTAGCCGGATTAGACCGGAGTTCGCGGCGAGGTCCCGCCTCGCGCTGAGGAGCCGAGCCGCGGTAACCACTGCCCGCTAGCAGATTATAATCATAACGCGATTTCAGCGTGCCTTCAGGGTGCAGTCGCTTTGAAGCGGCACCACAAGTGGTCCACAACACGCCGCTGCACACCACGCCGTGCACCAACACTCAACAGTGCCACACTTGTTTTGAACTTTTGACGTTTTGACACTGACAATCTTGAGTTCTTGACGTTTCTAGATTCCTCGTTTAAATTCCGGTACGACTATCTCCTACTCTTTCCTTAATGTGTGTTATGACAAGGATACGACAAAACATTGCAAGTTCGGGAATAAATTACCTATTATTTTATTGACTGCCTTTCGCAATAAAATAAAAAATAAAAAACTGTAACCAAGTAAGCATTCAGCATACTAAGCAGCATAGTGGTTATATCACATTTTATATTTTTTTATTTACAGCTCTATTTATAATAGTGTTTAGCGTTTAGTGTTTTGTTAGGTACGCTGCAGTGAGAGTTGCCGAACAGAAATCAATTTGGAGTATATAGGGCAATGGCGCATGGCAATAAACATAGAGACTGTTGCCGAGTTGATAGGTGTACACCAACACTAATGAAAAATTTATATTATATGATTAAAAATTTGTATAATCTTTATTTTCTCAATTTGATGTCGGTGCGATTTTTAGAATGTTATAGTATTGCCATATGCTTACGCAAGTTTGTTTTATTATCTGTTTGGGTCACTGTCAGCAAAAACAACTGTCACGTGTCAGATCATATGTCATGTCATTAAGTCACTGTCATTTGTCATTTCCATTCCATGTCGCAATCGCAGCTCTCGTTTAATTTAACCTGTTGCTGAAAGAAATAAAGCTTAATAATAAATCTATCTATGGCTGAAACTAGGAAGTGACTGACCTCGATTTGATTGTACGCGATAAAAAACGGTTGTATCAAGATCGCTGAATGGGCGTAGTGTAGTACACGTATGCTTGCATTGGTTTTAGCCATAAAGATGCTTTCGCGACTTGTAGTGTCCCAGGTCAAACATAACTCCTACTTCCTGGTGGGGTTGCTGCTGGGGCTCTGGTTGGCGCTGGCGGCCGTACCCCTGGACGATCCCATTTTGCCATCGTTCGCCGGCTGCGATGTGTCTGCAGGTATCTCTTAATATTTTTACCGTTAACAGTGTTTTGGAACCTCGAAGCTATGGCCCCTGAGGCTTCTCGTGTTGTGGATAGGTATAAAACTACCTGCCCTTCACACAAACATCACAAAGATCCTCCAGGTGCTAGCAATAGTTATGTAACAATTAACTATTAAATTAGTAAGTATTAGTAAGTGTTGTTCTTATTATTGTCTTATTAATTAATTAAGAAATTATATTATTATCTTATATCTGAATGTATTGTATGTGTTTTGTATATTTGTATTGTTGTTTTACTATAAAGATTCTTTTGTGAAATAAAGTATTATTATTAGTACCTTAGTACCTAATTAATAAAGTTGTTTGTGGTCCTTATTAATAATTGATTAAGATTGAATAATATTATAGTTCCATTCCACTAACTAGGTAGTTGGGTTTGCTGATGGGCCATTCAAATAACCAAATAATTGTTAAAGTTTTTTATTTGTTAAGTGTTTAATTATCTTCCCTAACATACCATCCGTCAGGACTCTAAATATCTCTAGGGTAGGAATATAACCGTGCAATTGTATTTTATACATTGCCAACAGTCCATTGACCGACCAGTCATACAGAACAAGGCAAAAAAAGAGATGAAAAAAGTGAGAAGCGGAAGAATTTTTATCTGGCGTCTAATGTGGCCATTATTGTGCAGGTGGTGTATCGAGCAGTGAAGGAGGGGTGGACGAGTTTGAGCCACATCGTGAAGAGCGACCACTAGGCTCGGCAGGAGCTGCGGGCCGCAGCGTCCAACGTCCACGGTACTATACCACCGAGCTGGGCATGCGGGCTGGGCTACTCGCTGGTAACTGTCTTTACTATAAGATATGTATTTTTAACACGCTTTTGTGTTTGTAACCGACTACTTTGAACTCTATTTTGACTCATTTTCAGCGATCAGATTTCATTCAATCTTTGCGACTTATCAAGGACTGATGATAAATTATCAATTAGAACGAAAAAAGAAAGAAAAATGTATATTCGCAGTCTAAAAAAGAAAAATAGCGTATTATGATTTTAAACTTTTATCATTGTGGATCATAAACATTTTAACTGTAACAGGTACTCACGATTTTTATTATTTGTAACGATATTTTATGATCCATGCAATTGGGTCGAAATATCAGTATAAATAATAGAAACCGTGAATGCCTGTTACAGTTCAAATGTATTATGTGGGTAGGTATCAATAACATTTCTGTACCTAATTATATTTCCATTTATTGATCTACTTGTTGTATTCTATCAGCTGTTCTTGCATGCGTCTATTTCATTGGTCTTTAAACTGTAAAAACTATATGTGAAAACATTTAATAGGCTTTCATGTATCTTGGAGTACACTAATATAATTTCAGCTGTATATTTCCTATAAGATTAATAAATAAATAAATTGACCATAGCCCTGTATATAAGAACAATAATTTTGATGCAAATTGTATGAGGTATACTTAGTAGTTGGCATTATTAGAGATTATTCAAATAATGTAACTATTATCAGTATTTTATGTAATGATTAGTTACCCCGGTCGCAAAGATAGCTTTTACTTTGATTTAACTATTTCTGAAACCAAGAAAATCCATTATGTTATCTCTCTGTCTCTTAGATATAGTTAAAATGTTATGTTTATAGATAACTCTTTGATATACACTTATTGATACTTACATGGACATGGTTTATACATAATTTCTTAATGGTTTTTAATTTGGGTTCAACACATTATTGGCCTCTAGGAATACGGTGTTATAATAGCTATATGTTACCCTATATCCTTTTTGGCAAACTTCAATAGCGTGATTCAGGCTTTGTGACGTCACTGTGTGTGTGCGATATCGTCACACCTTTATCTTCCAATGAAAGTTCCATTTAAATTGGTTCTGGTGTTCGAGAGATCAGCGTGAACAAACAGAAAGACAGAAAAAAAATGTTTGTTTGTGTTTTAGTATCATGTAAATAACTTAAAGCACTTGAGAAATTACAGTTATTTAGAAATTACAAACAACAACTTTAACTTTATTTATATATATTTATGCATGTTCCAGGTGCATTAAGCTCTGAAGAGGCGTTGTCGGGACGTGCGGCCGCTCTCAACGCTACGACTCGACTGTCTCCTCAACTGCGGTTCTTCATCACGGCTCCCCCCGCGCCCCCCGAGCCTCCCGCGGCGCCCTCGCCCCCGCGGGCCAATGTCGTCGCGTTCACGGACACGCGGGAGATGCTCAAGCCCTTTCACGCGCTCAAGTATCTTGCTGATAACTATTTAGAGGTATTGTAATCATTATGATCACAACTTATACTTTTTGGACTCGGGTTCCATACCCTAAGAGTAACAAAAGGACCATATTACTAAGACTGTCTGTCCGTCTGTCATAGGTAGAGCCCTGAAATTTTAATATAATTTGTCATACTATACTGCTGGTAGGACACGCTTGAGTCTGCGTCCAAATGACTTGTCGTATTCCGTAAGCTTGAGAGCCAGTACTTTTGAAATGATAACTTCTATAGTATCGTTGTGATTTGGAATTCGATGAAACAGAAATGACGCGTAAATGAAACGAAACGCAAACGAAAAAGAGAGACACATTTTAACGTGGGAGAAAATGAGATAGAAAGCATCGGCAAAATGGCGGCTTACGTAAGCAAAGCAAAAATATTCGTTTTTTTTAAGCTTTCACTTCTAACACGTGAATTGCACACTTTTTTTTTCTTCCTCCTTTTTTTGACCGGCAACGCATTGGTGATGTCTCTGACACTGAAGATCACGAACTATCTGATCACGACCATTCCCCAAGCATGATCACCTAGCCTAGAGATCTCCGGCTAATGTAGTGAACACGAGTTTGTTTCCAGGAGTACGATTTCTTCTTCCTGGTGTCGGACGCGTCGTTCGTGAACGCCCGCCGGCTCAGCGAGCTGACGGCGCGGCTGAGCGTCAGCCAGGACGTCTACATGGGCACAGTGGCTGACGACGACACCCAATACTGCTCCTTGGGTAATGTAGCTGTAGAGTTTAATGTGGTTTTAAGTTTAAGGCATCTTGTGACCTTTTTAGTAGCAAATTGCTGTCTGTGGTCGAATGCTGGACTCCCAAACCGGGACCCGCGCGCACCACTAATTTTTAGTAATTATTTGCGTATTAGAATTTGAATTCAATTATTACTTGCTTTGGTGAAAGAAAACATTGTGAGGAAACCTGAACATTTGAGAGTTCTTCATCAAGTTCTCAAAGGTGTGTGAAGTCCTCCAATCCGCACTTGGTCGGCGTGGTGGAATATGACTCGTACCCCTCACATTGTGAGAGGAGACCCGTGTCCGCAAGTGGGACAGTTGTGGATTGAGATTCATGGATGAATCGAATTAGATCAAGGCTTATACTAGCAACTACTAAGTGGACAATTAGTAACAATAACTAACAGTATTAATTATCACTAACAGTCCCTGTAGCCCACACCACTCAGATCGCGACTAGGATGGTTACTCAGGTTAGCAGAGTTAGAATATTAGTTGGTTAGTTTGTTAGTAAGTATAAGGACTGGGGCGAGGACTGTTAGTGATGGTTAACCCTGTTAGTCGTTAGTAAACTTTCGGTTACTAATCGTTACTAATCTTAGTGACGGTAATTGTATCCAGACGCGGGCATCCTGCTGTCGAACTCGGTGCTGCGCGCGATACACGGCGAGCTGGACTGGTGCGTGCGCAACTCCTACTCGCCCCACCACCACGAGAACATCGGCCGGTGCGTGCTGCACGCCTCGCACGTTCCATGCACCGCCAGCCTGCAGGTAGGTAGATTGTGCACCCTACCGTTTTGTGCTTTTTTTATATTAGATAAGTCAATGCTTGACTACAATCCCACGTGATGGTAAGTGGCGATGAAGTCCAAGGTGTTGAACGCACTAATTTATAAAAAGACTTCACTCTCCTCTTTCTACTTCTAAATTCCTACCCAAAGGTTGTCTGGAAGAGATCGCTGTTAAGCGACGAGACCGCCTTTTGTGTAATATAATTTACTTATATTATATTTATACTGGATCCAGTAAAACGGAAGGTAACATTCACACAGCATTTTGAGCGCGTTCACATAGAACGTCCGTTTTACTGGATCCGTTTTAACAGGTCAGTGTTTCCGATGTGTGTGGGATTTTTTACTGGATCCGGTATACTGGATTCTGTGTGAACACGCTCATACAACTACATGTACACTACTAGCATCCAGTATTCTGGATCCAGTAAAACGCACGTCCTATGTGAACGCGCCCTAACGGCCGGTCTGTAACCGCGCGCCAGGGCGAGAGCTACGTGTCGCGGCGGCTGGCCGGCGCCGAGCTGGGCGGGCTGCAGCCGGCGCTGGCGGACGCCGTCACGGTGTACCCGCTGCACGAGCCGCACCACTTCTACCAGCTGCACGCCTACGTCTCCAGGGTGATGATTTGGTTTTTACCCACTTCCAAAATGGAGCAGGTTCCGTGTTCGATTGTATTTTTGGATGTGAAAGCTTCTATTGTGTCGGTGAAACGGAAATGGCGCGCAAATGAAATGGAACGGAAACGAAAAAGAGACGGATACATTGTAATTGTAACGTAGTAGAAAATGAGATAGGAAGCATCGACAAATGTCGGTTTACGTAAGCAAAGCAAAATATCAATATTTGGAGTGACAGTATACTTTTTTTTAAAGTTTCATTTCTAGCACGTGTGCATTGCACACATTTTGATTTTTTTATGTATGTTCAACGGATTCTCCGTTAATTGTGGACCGATTTCGTTGTGTGTTTCATGTGAAAGAACGTACTTTCGAGGTGGTCCCACTGCCACCAAGTCGGGATCTGATGATGGAATCCCAGGGAAATCGAGGGAAACCCTCAACATCTCCGATCTCGTCGGCGTCATCGTCTCTGGACTGTTGTACGGTGCATAAAGTTTAAATAAGTATATAAATGTATCGTAATGCGTTTTTTTTTTATTTCGCAGGTGTTCCTGGAGCGCGCGGCAGAGGAGACGGGCGCGCTGCGCGTGCGCGCGGCGGAGGCGGCGCGGCGGCACCCGCGCGGCTTCCGCAACGCAACTTGGCCCGCCGGGCTGCGCGCCGACCCCGGCCTCGCGCCGCCCGCGCCCGCCAACAGGTACGTACAGTCCGTTTTTCTAGCGTTGCGTTAAGGAGTAAACAAATGATTAACCAATATGGCCGACTAAGAACGTCATCGTAACGTCAGTTAGACACTGGCAGTCTATAGAGTACAGAAGTATTCAATGTAATAGCTGTTGGTAACTACCGCAATTTTGTTGTATCGAATCGCATCGATATCGATTTCTACTCTTCGATTTTATTCCAATCTAACAAATATGTTTTATTGAAATTAAATACTGTGTTTTATTTAAATATGCTTAAATGACTGTATAATTAGGAAGGATGATATCTATGGCATTTTATATTAAACCAGTGTAGTCATTCATATATTTTTATTACTCTTTTAATTAGTTTCAAGATATTTAATTTTTTACTTACTTAAACAGAGAAATTATTATTTTTTCAAACTTTTGCAGACTTAATACAGACTGCATTATTTTATCTCCATTTCGTCTTTCTATTAACAGAAGTAAAAAATAACATGATGCAATCATTTAAAAAATTACAGCTAAAACCAATATTACTTTAAACATGAATTTTGAATTTAAATTACGTCATGTACATACTAAATGTACAGTAATATTTGTCTTATATTGATACTTTTTGATTCGCCTTTAAAGTCCAATCGTATGCAATATCGATGTCCGTAAGGGTAGCAAAAGGTCGTCAGTCTAGAAAATAACACGAACCAAATCACAGAGCAAACACAAGTCTAGTACACAAGCCAAGTAGTTGAAATCAAACACAAAGGAGAACCCGAAAGTCCCGAAACGTACGACATCAAGCGAGGCGACGAAACGAAACGAATGATACAGTTTTCATGGAAGTCATGTCTGCCCCACAGTGTTGCAAGCTCGAATAATGTAAACATTAACAACTGCATAAATGCAGTCATTTCACGTATTGTTACTTTTAGTGCGTATAATCGATAGTTAATAATTTATCTAAAATACCTTTAAAAATATTATTTTTATTGATGATGATTTATTTTTTATCATAATTCGTTACCGTTACTTGTTTCGGAAACTTACAAATTAATATTCTGTAAAAAAATCTGTTCCTATTTGCCAATTTTTATTCGTAACAGTTCTATGCTCTATGTTCTATGTACGTAATAGAGGAGTGACTAAAATGACTTACCGCGTGGCCATGCAATCTTAGTTATATTTAGTATTAAATAGCAAAATAATATTTCACTCTTTCAAAAAGCAAATACCGATAACTATCATTTAATGAATCGTTCAAGCCAATACAACTAATCGGTTTGTCTTTCCCATCACTACGATTCAAATGTCCGGTATGTCAAATTCTTGTTGAAATATTATATCTGTGCAATTTAAGCAAATGAGGTTAAATAAAATTTCTTAAATTAATGAAATTAAGTATATTCGAAGCAGTTTGTGGTGTAAATCAAAGTTAAATGTATTAAGTGAACCGATTTAATTGTATATAACATAATTGAATCGTGCAATTGTGTGAAAATGTGATGTTTCCAAAAACAGGTTTGTTTACTCCTTTAATCAACGCTAGAAAAACGGACTGTACGTACCGCCATTCGTGAATTATGTCACGCGTTACAACGCGTTACGACTGCAAAGTGACAGCAGAGAAGAGTGGGGGGGGGGGGATACATTCATGAGCTTCGTGTGACGTCAAGATGCTTATGAACACGTTACAGGGGACTGCAAAGTGATAGCAGAGAAGAATGGTGGGGGGGGGGGGGGGGGTTCAAAAGCTTCGACGTCACATGTGTAAATACTCCAATTCTTAACTCTAAAGTATTACCAACTGTCAGGCTCGGCGACATAGTACGTGTAGCGCCCGAGTGCAAATAATACCCTGACGCCCTTTTGTACACCTAAATAATCACTGATGCTTATTAAGTCGCTTATGAAGAAAGTATTCGCTTTTTTTGCTAAGTATAAGTTGATACTTCACTTGATGGTGAGCGGCGATCTTGATTGTATAGTATTGTGTGATCGTGTCAGGTTCGACCACCTCCGTTGGACGGCGTTCAACGAGACACACGCGTTCATGCCCGATGACCACCGGATGGTAGCGATGCTAGAGGGTGCCACTAAGTTGGCGGTTGAGGTGAGCCCTATATTCTTATTCTGTTTAATTATTAGATGACCCCATTGGCTTGGTAGTGTCCCTACTTGCAAAACGAGGGACCCAGGTTTGATTCGCGGCCGAGGCAAACATTTAGGTGAGAGATAAATGTTTGGTTCTCTGGCCATGGCTGTCTATCTGGCACATTAATATCTGCCCCGGCCGGGTAGCGTATTTCCTTTTCCGTGTACAATAGAAGGCAGTACTGCCTCGAGACACGCACGGGTTTGTTGCACGAATTTCCTTTCCAAACTCGTGTTCAATTCCAGGCACGAGTCCTTCAACCGCGCACGGGTTTGCAACGCAAACTGTTCTTCTAAACACGTGTTCAAGGCGATGAATGGAAGTCGAGTGATAAATTTATCGGTTAGGTTATATAGGTTAGGTACCCCGAACTGAAAAATAGGAAGTGAAAAATAGGTTCAAGGTTATTATTTTTTTATGATGAGTACCCCGAACTGCGCGCAAAGTGAAAAATAGTGCGTGTTTGGAGACAGTACTGCCTCCTATTGCACACGGAAAAGGAAATACGCGGCCGGGTATCGAACCCTGGACCCATGCTTTGCAGGCAAGACCACTGCCAACTACGTTTCACGGTCAACTGTATGAACACAAGTTAATTCATCAAAATGCTTTTGTTTTTTAACACTTCCAAAGTTGTGGAACTGTTATGAGGGCCATAAATCTGAATAAAACACAAATAAAGCTAAACAGTTGGGCGTACGCACTGTCAAAGGTTAAAGTCTGTACGATATGAAGCATGATTAAAAGTTTTTTAAATTAAAATACGTCGACTATGCATTATGACATTTTAATATAAAATTTCTGAAAAATATAGCCGTGTACTGTCGATGTGTACTCACATGATTTTTTCGTGTTTAACATGACGTTATAAGTTTTGTTTTTGTAGAGTTATGACGATTTAACTGTTTTCTATTATAATAATTTTCCAGATGGTAGTCGAAGAAGCCCGCGTGTGGGCAACCAAACGCTGGGGGGCGGGCGGAGCGGAGCTGGTGGAGGGCGCGTGGTGCTGGGAGCCGCCCTACGCTCTTCGATACCGGCTGTTGTTGCGGCTCACTCCGCCCCCTGAACAGGTATATCAATAATAATATAATTAGGTCAAATTTTAAGCACACTTTTGTAGGGTGTCGGATACCTAATAGTATGTAGTTAGCCTTAAGTTTATATTTGGAACGGGAATCGAGTACTGAGTATACCCTATTAATATGTTAAGTGACATACCAGTCATCGTGTACACTGTGTTTGGTGTTTGTTGTGTTGGTGCCAAATGGCTTATCTGAACGTACAGTTTGTTACGCAGTACGTTGTTTCTGGGTATCGCTGGATGACCCGCCGGGTAAGGCGAGCGAGCGACAAGTCACATGCAACTGTTTTTTTGATCCATTGCTACCAGCAACCGCGCGCTACAGCAACCGTTTTTGAAGCTAAAAATCCATTTCGGACTTGTTTTTTTGGCCTAAGCATGTAAACGAACAGACGGGTCACCTGATGGTAAACGATCACCGTCGCCCGTGGACATTGGCAACACCAGGGGCGTCTCTAACGCGTTGCCGGCGACGAAGCGATGGACCCGCATTTTGAGGGATCCCCTGTTAACCAATACCGATGACGCAGGAGGACGTGGAGCCATCATCGTCGACGTGGTCGTCGCTCCGCGGGGTGGAGGTGGCCCGCGCGCTGGGCGCGGCGCGGCTGGCGCCCGCGCGCTACGTCACCGAGAGCGCGCGCGTGTGGCTCGTGCTGCCGCTGCCCGCGCCGCTCGCGCACCTCGCCCGCGCGTTCCTCGCCCGCTACGAGACCGTGTGCCTGCAGCGGGACGCGAACACGCAGCTCACTATCGTACGTATTGGTTTTGTGTAACGCGTGTGCGTGCGTGAGTACGTGCGTGAGTGCGTGCGACCGCGTGTGTGCGTGTGGACGTACGTGCTTTGCATGCGATCGTACGTGAGTGAGTGCGTGTGCTGGGCGCGGCTCCACTTGCGTTCGTGCGTTACGTCACGTTCTTCTCGCGCCACGACGTCATATCTTCAGCGGGATGCGACCACGCATCTTACTGTCGTAAGCACACGCAGATGTGTAGTCTGTTGTGAAACTTGTTTTTACAGCGTGTGCGTGTGTATGCGTATTGTTTGAGTGATTGTATGAGTCGCGTGCGTGTGGACGTATAATGACGATTATATACCTATTATTCGTTTTGTAACTGTACATTGCACGGATAATAATCCTATTTTATTAACATTTTGTCAATATGAATAGTCTCATTTTATTATAGTTCTTTGTCAATAACGTTGGTTTGTACATTGACCGTCATCTATATAACCAGGCGGTCGTGTCCGGCGCGAACGGCACCACCCCGGAGGAGGCGGCGGCCGTCGCGACCGTGTTGGCGACCGCTCGCAACCTCACGGACAAGCACCGCGCGGCGAAGCTGGAGGTGATGAACGTGACCCTGGACTCGGACAGCGTTCCCCGGGAGCCCTCGCGCGGGGAGGTAGCGCGCGCGGCGGCCCGCGTCGCGCTGGCGGCCGCGCTGCGCGCGCTGCCGCGGGACGCGTTGGTGTTGCTCGTTGAGCCGGACTTGGAGTTTAATGAGGAGTTTCTTAATAGGGTGAGTTTTTTAGCTTTGTGTTAAGAATTCTATGTGTCTTTAAGTCTTTAGTAGCGCGAGGTGTCTTTTTCTAACTTCCATATGTACACCACTCATACAAACACTCATACACTCATAGTGGTCAATCGATCACGTTTATATACAAAACATTTACAAAAAAATTGATGGGTCTTAGAGCCTAAAGTTTGCCCAGGATAGTACTATTTCTGACGTATAATATTTTTTTACGATATTATATTAATACTAGCTTCCCCCCCGCGGCTTCGCCTGCCAATTTCCAAAAATCCTTTCTTAGTGCTCCCCTACACTCACCAAGGAACATACATGCCAAATGTTGTCTGTCACTCAGTAACGGAAGAGTATTATATATACATATATATATATAAGATAAATAAACGATAGAAACAATAAAACAAAAATCATGAACATTATAATTATATAATTGCAGGTACGAATGAACACGATACTGGGCGAGCAGTGGTACCAGCCGATCCCGTTCGCGCGGTACGCGCAGTTCGCGCACCCGCGGTTCGTGGACGCGGACGGGCGGCGGCCGGCGCAGGGCACGGGCCGGTTCAACGCGCGCGCGCACCGGCTCGTCGCCGCGTACCGCGCAGACATCGACGCCGGTACGTTCCACGGTCCCACAATCTGAGCAATGTTTGGTACACTTTACTGAAAAACTATAACGTCTATAGATTTGCGCTTTAACATAGTAATTTAACTTTATATCTAGATGTGTTATCTGTCAAAAAATATAATTTTATAACCCTTAAAAAATTAACATTAACAATTTTGCATTCGTTGGATAGAATGTTACTGTACGATTAACTCCACTGCAGATGCCTAACTATATCACATAGGATCGACGCAAGCCGGGCTATAAGCGATCGAATTGTATATCAATATTAACTTGTTACAGCAATGGAGTCATGGCGCAAGTCGGGCGGGGCGACGGACGCGGAACCAGCGGATGTCCTAGCCGCGTCGCCGCTACGAGCGCTGCGGGCGCCCGAGCCGGCCGCGCTGCTCGACCCGCGGCCCCCGCCCTGCGGCGACTCCGCCCCCCTCGCCTGCCTCCGCCGCGAGAGGGATCGCCAATTCGCGGACCTGGACCTCGGCGCGAAGATACCCCTCGCCAAGCTGTTGCTCGAGACGCAGGCCAATGTGGAGTGATTGTGATAACAAATATTTTTATAAGTACCTACCCTCTTGTAACGTATTTTTATAAAGTACTTTGAAGTATGATTTGGTTTTCTTTTTTTGACGCGACCCCGCGACCCCGCCCCCCTCGTCTCCAGATTTGGGCTACGGTGCGAAGATACCCTTGCTAATGCTGATACCCCATTAGTGCGTTGCGTCGTCGCAACGGATCAATGCATTGTATGTCGACGACACGACGTCGCGACGCAAGAGGGTATGCTTGCCGTGTTGAATTCTTTGACATAGTCCCTTCCTCCTGCTTCGTCTCTTGTCCGTCAATCCGTTGAAACGTCGCGCGCGACGACGCAACGATCTAATGGGGCATGTCATAAAAATATATGGAAAACAACGCAGCGTCGACGTTGCGACGACGCAACGCAGCGCAACGTACTAACGGGGCCTCAGCCTGAGCTGTTTCTAGAGGCACGGGCTAACTCGGAATGATGAACGCTAAACGCTAACACTCATAACCTCGCAGTAGGATTCCCTGCGTCGCCGGCGACGAAATAACACATCACTTACATTACATCACACATCATTAACCTACATGACCCGAAAACAAACATTTATCTGCCACATAAATATCTGCCCTGGCCGGTAATCGAATCCGGGACCCCTCGCTTCGCAGGCAGAGCTACCACCAACTAGGCTAAGAGCTGTAATAAAATTTGTAAGTTGTCAATGACACTCAAAATTGTGGGGCTATGAGTTGTGTTATTTTATTTATTCAATACATTTATTTTGTAGAAAGAAATCCACAAAATGCACTATTAACTAAGTACATAATAATATGTGCGTGCTTAATTAGTTATAGTTTAGTGACTTATTATTCATTACCTAACTCAATCAATTATTTATAATCATGTGACATTGTTACAAATGCATGGTCGAGCGTGATAATTAAATTAACTAATCTCAAATGCGGCCAACAAACGAGATTATAAATATAAACAAAGTTTCAGGGGTTCAAATCATTTTTCGTCAAAATCATCTGCAAATAAAATTAATTGTCGGAATTTATATTATAACTAATTAATATGATTCTTCAGTAGAGTGAAGAATAAATGTAATCTGTTAAATTGATTCCGTTCTACCTATCGGAAATAACAAATTATGTAGAGTACCTACACGTGTGCTGGCGATGTAGATCGGTGCGCGGAGTCAGCGATCGTCCAAAGCGAGGGCTGTAACATAATTATCTGATTATCTTTTTATCTACTTGTCTGTTTACCTGTTTGTCTGTGGTTTTGTACGCGCTAAACGGCTTAACCGATTTGGGCGACGTTTTCACTACTATATTGTGGTAAGGTTCTATTAACATTTAATGTGTTTTAATTAAATCGGCTCATAAACAAAAACGTCATGCCAGTTGAAAGAATTACGCCTAACAATTACCTACTTACTAGCAGACTGGGACATGTTTACTTGTAAAAATATAATTAGAATTCTTCTTACGTAACAAGCACATACTTATATTATCGTTCTATTGATAATTTCAATAACTCATTATTATATTATTGATTGTAAAGAGAATATATACAGTGGATTTCTAAAAAAATATCGGTCACTGAGCTTGTAAAATATACCTACTTAATATACGACTCTTTGTGAGTGCGCGGTATGACTAGCGCCACTAAATGTGCGCAGAATAGCGAACCCAACTGAATAGTAATGACCAAAGGACAATAACTGCGTCATGATTTTTGAAGATACGATTGTGTGGGGAAAGCCGGGGTACCGTCGGTCTTCCTTGTGGCGGGAAATTGTATCGAGGTGTTGTCGAGGAAACAAGGAAATAAAATAAATGAATCTAAATCTAATCTAATCCTTAGTAAATTTACCTGGTACTGCTTACCTCGACGGCTCATCGACCGAACTTCTGAAACCTCCTAATCAACACGTTTATAATTCAGAAACATAAATGTCCTAAGTATAAGTCATAAAACAAATTCAAGTCAATGTAACAGCTATTTTGCAACATCAACAGTAAAATGACTTAAAAAAAAATCTAGGTGTTTTGTGTACTATTTTTGCAATACATTGTACGAGTACTTATGTATAAAGTATTTTAAATAAAATATTAGCGTTCTGCACGCCTCAATAAACTATTAGCGTGCCAAATTTCATACTCCTCCGTCCACACAATTTGCGTAAAAAGGGGTTCAAAGTTTTTGCTTCACGTATTAATAATTAAATATTCTTACTTAGTTTATGTTAATGCTTGACTACAATCCCGCGGCAACAAGCGGCGATGTGGTCTTGGGTGGTCAAGCGCACTATTATAGATTATATTTTATTCATTAATGACTAGAAGACACCAACATTGTGATCGAACGGCAACACCGACGGGGTCTATAACTGCGCAGTTCGAGTGCATACAATGTTGAATGTTATTATTTCTCCGGTTCATACAATATTAATTAAGACATAAGAGGCAGTTACATAATTAAAACTGAAGTTGTTTTAATACTATAACATAAATTTCAGACTTTGTGTGACACTTTCCGCAAACAGAAACTTTTAGTATTAAATACTAATATAAATGTATTCCGCAAACGACTTGTGTATTTGTAGCATGTGCGGACGTACGCGATATGGATGTATAATAAAATGCACAGGGTTGCCTAGTCGGATATTTTTTAACATTGTTATATACAAGATAATTATCTTGTTAACTCTAAAACTCCATTTGATTAGTGGGTTATGGAGTCCGTGTACGACGCCTCCCTTACTTAAAGAATACTGTCTTACCGTCTCTAAATGTTGTACCGGGTTGCCGGGAAGATGTGTTTTTTTTATTTTGTGGTGTGGCAACAATAAAGTGTTGTAATAAATTAATAACAATTAAAAGTAATTTTA
Organism: Ochlodes sylvanus; assembly: GCA_905404295.2. Classification (NCBI taxonomy): domain Eukaryota; kingdom Metazoa; phylum Arthropoda; class Insecta; order Lepidoptera; family Hesperiidae; genus Ochlodes; species Ochlodes sylvanus. The sequence goes on from FR990149.1 coordinate 6,172,114, forward strand.
TTTCACCCTATATTGTTCGATAATAACATGATAATTATCCGATAATTACCGGATTTTAATTATAAATGAACATAATTATCTTAATAATTTCCAACCCTGAATTTAAATATAACTATAGAAAGGAAAATAATTATAATGCATAAATAATAAATAATTGTATCCATATAAAAAAGGAAAAAGTTACGTAGTAATTTCGCAAAAAGTTAAATAATTTTTTCAATTTACCTACTTCTTCCTACTATCATAATTATAATGTCCAGAAGGCATTGACCGTTGGTTTTACACCGCCCTTAATTTTAAATATTGAATTGAATTCCATTTTCTTGCCAGGACAGGTGTCAACTAGGGCAGCAGAACGTAGAGCGGCAAGAAACGGAAAAAAATCAGAACCTTCCAAAAAAATCCTCCGGTTCTTGACAACCCCAGTGCCAACCCTAGATATTTACGATTCATTGATTAGAATAATGTACTCGTACTAAGCGCAGAAAATTGGTATATCTACGCAAAAGGAAATGTGACCAGGATAATTGAATGTATACGTGTCACGTAATTGTGTACTTAGGTTAGGGATTACTCGAGGGAATCTTTGCGAGCAGGTAATGTATCGTAGCAACGTGGGAGGGAGCATGGGGATATCGTTGAGGTAAACAAGTGGTAGGAGTCGTCTGATAAATTACAAATGAGTGGTATTTATTATTATTTATTTATTTCTTCGTCGCTGTTCCCATCCGATTATAATGTGGGTGTCTTCAAATCAAGAGGGAATAGGCTGCTACTAAGTTAGTGCGCTTACTACCCAAGACCTCATCTCCACTTACCATCAGGTGGGATTGTGGTCAAGCATTAACTTATAAATAAAAAAAAATGGGTCATCATCATCAACATCATCACAAGAGAGTTCTCCATAATGTTCTCAAAGGGGTGTGAGGTCCGCTAATCCGCACTTGGCTAATTGGTTGATTTTGTACATGAAACATTTTGGAAAAAATTTGGGAGTAGATATCAATATAACGCAGTAGATTACATGACAATGAATTTTAGAATCTTTGTCTGTTTGTCTGTGTGTTTATTCTCGCTAACATCAGAAACGGTTTAACCGATTTGCCAGCATGGAGTAACTGTCAGTGTTATATTTCAATCTTTTTAATGTTAAGAATCCCACGTAAACATTGTTTATTTTAGACATAACTAAACCGCGGTATATGATACTACCGTGACTAAACCTGCTTAAACGGCGAAGCGAGGGTAGTTATTAATCATACTTAAATGAATACAAAGAGAAGAGAATAAAATTATTCTCTTGCTCTGCTGAATAACGGTTTTGTGACCAGCTCTCTCTCTGGATGTCGGCAGCCTCTGTACCTACCCAGTTGAATCCCATATTCCCAACTGGACTCGCACAAGCATCTTAAAATAAGCGCAATGATAATGTTCAAGAAGACTGATGTTGTTTATTGTAAATTCAATTTAAATGTGGCTCGTGTTTGTTTTAATCTATTCGAGTTTTGAGACGGTCGATAACCTTGTTTTTCTTCCATATTAAACATTATTTTGTCTATACAGTAAACACATCATTTTTTAATTCTACCACAATTTTGTAAAGTTGCTTATAATCGAGGAGAAAGAAACTCCTCAGTATGTGGTGTGATGATGCAACACGTACAGTTCTGATTTAGTATTGTCGATTAAGACAACAGGAAGTTAATGTAAGACCCAGTTAATAAGCACGTAATTGGTATAATGGCACGTAATAAGGTGTATATAAGATAGCTTCACACTTATGAAATACACACAGTTTTTACGGAGAACTCTTGTGTCTTTTACTGCTCATGGGGTTACCCTAACCCCTGGGCGACCTCCTGCCGCCTCTCCATAGGGTCCTCACGGGTCTAGTACATAACCACATATCACATGGCGACCCTGACAGGCACCCCACATCACAAGTACATTTTTTATCATACAAATGACATACAAATCAAATGATATTAAGATCTAGTGACAATCAGCTCGAATGTACTCGTAAATCCTCTGCAATTTATTGATGGTCTCGTGTGACATTACACAACTCGAGGCAATTGGTGATTTTTCCTTGTATTTTCCACCGAGGAAATCAATCGTTTCCCTATTATATTTTTTACTAGTAAAATCGCCCTCGTGTCGCTTCAGGAAATCTGTCCCTTAGTACCCTCTCTCACTGGTTTTTTTCCGATTTTCTCAACTGTTATCGTCATATTTCAACCAATTTAAACTTTTTTTACAATTTTACTAATTTAAAACTTTAATAATAAATTATACATTCATAGACTTTCTTCTTGAATCACTCTATCAATTAAAACCCTTTAAAAGATATATAGGGGACATACAGACAGACAGCATTTTAATACTTCTCTACTGTACTGTGGACAGACAAATGGACGGAAGGACTTGCCGAAACTTTGAGGGTTCCTTGCTGATTTTGGGACCCTAAAATGCCAAAAGTGCTAAAAAATAACTTTTAAATAAATAAATACAAAATTACGCTTCACACTCATAGCCCCACACTAGGATTCCCTGTGTCGTGGGTGCCATGGACAACACACAAGACAAGAACGCAAACACCCAGACCGAGAACAGAAATTTAAACTCACAAATTTCCACTTCGCTGGGAATCGAAACCAGGACTCTTTGAACGCCAATCCGGCTTGGTAGATGGTCATGAAGATTTTAAAATGGTTATAGGTCAGGATGGGAATGAAATATTAATCAAAAATTTACTTTTATCAAGAACATCCTGCATTTATATTAATCAAAGCGATACGTTATTTTAATTGTAATTTTATAGGTTGATTGCAATAATGTTGCAAGTTGCAACTCAATCTTGCGGCTCGAATAAACCCATGCTTTCGTAATTAGTTACAGTATGCTCATAGTTTGATAATCACCTTTCTAAACTACTTCTCTATGCGCATTTGAAATACCTATGTAGTTATAGGCGGTAGGAACTTACACGGTTCGCTGGTGAAGAACTAGGCACTAGTGAAACTGATCACTCATCTCTAACCATACCTTGAGGTGCAAGGACATTCATCCTTGATATAACTAAGTTTAAAACCGACAGTTCTCATTGTATCTTGCCATGGTGTTGTAACCGCCTGGGTCACCACCCTCATACTAAAATCTAAAAATGGTTTTTGAGTTCGGTCGCAGAGCAGATAATGTGGGTTATTCATTTCCTTAAGGTTAAGTCATCGGTGGTTACCAAAATATGTATGCTTAAAACAATATTACAAATAACACAACACGAAAGGCAGCCTCATGGCTACATAGCGATTCCTTCAGGAAACCCAAGGTTTTCGAAAAGTAATACCTCCTGACATACAAGTAGAAAGGGTAGAGGTATACACACTTTACACACAAGTTGCAATATTATGGATGTAGAGTCCTTTAGGTTTAGGTTTCGTCGATGTTTTTCAACACCGATGTGTGTATTTAACACGTCTAAAAAGGTTTTCTTGTAAGGTGCCAGTTTTTAACTGATCAGCGTCAATCGATCATCTGTAAAAGCTGAGTGTATTGCATAATTTTATATTTACAAAGCAAGATATTGGAAATTTAAATAATTTATCTTCCCATTTGCATATCGGGGCATCCCCGGTCTTCCTTGGCACATGTTGTATCGAATCCTTCATCATAGGGCTAATAAATCTGTCTGTCAATGGCGTCCGAGTGGGGGTTTGTTTATAGGGCCTCAGTTGTTTTGATCTGTCATAGTGTTGATAATACTCAGCGTGGATAGGCGTGGTATTACGTGCGGTGGAAGGCTCTATCGCTCCGCACGATTATCATAAACAAACGTACTTCCATTATTATTTGCGTTCACATGAGCTGTTATTAAACAAATTTAGTGCAAATACTACTAGTTATTAAGCAAATAATACTAAAATTATTTGAAAAACAATTGGTTACAATGTAAAGCTGTACTGTACATTTTATATGAAATTATAATAGAGATGTTATAATTGACTCGATACGTGCGTCTGTGAAGTCGGGAAACCCCTCACCTCAATACAAGCTTTGCGTCTAAGTATAACGCATTAGATGATATAATTTGAGGTACAAAGGTGGTAAAACAGTTGAATAAAATATAGTAGATATATCAGTTGTATTTGTAGTGTGTGTGTGTTTATCATGACTGTGTCTGGCGGATGCTGGGCCAGGCTGGTCCGGGCGCGGGGCGTCTTCAACCAAATACTTATAGTGATGCTCAGTAAGTATTAAATCTTTTAAAATTTTGATACTTAACCGCTATTACGATATAAGAAAACAATTATGGCTAATAGATATTATAGTGTTTTATAAAATTTTGTATTTATTTATTTATATCCACATTGCTGAACAGAATTTAAAAACAAATGGACAATTGAAGTCAAAAAAATCGTAATATGGTGGGGGCGAGGCAAAAAACATTTTAGGGGTCAATCTCCGACTTCTTGGAGTAGGTCGTCAACCTATTAATGACTCGCTATTAAACTCGATTCTCTCCTCATACCTATGGAGGTCTACAGTTGGCCACGCTGCGCTAGTGTGGATTGGGTTTAGTGTCCAACCCAGGTGTCGGAAATTAAATTTAAGGACTGTTACCAAATGATAATACCCCGACCGACGGCATTACAGTAGGTGCTCTCCGAAGCACGGAAGCGCTCATAAATTTAGCCACTTGTGTTCACCCATCCACCTGCCGCGTCCGCTTTTTTTTTAACTCGGTCCATTACTTTGGCGCAAACCGGCAGGTAAATACATTTCTACTTATATCGACTTTATTGTAAATTTTTTTGTAATTTTTTATTTTTGGGTTTTTCCTATTTAAATCTACATAGATAAGTGTTGTTTCGTGATATCGTAGCCATCGCGCAATAACATAACATTAGAATGTAGCATCCATATCCATAATATATCTTGCCTATGTAGGTATATCACTTACAAAAAAATAAATAAATAACGCTACACACTCATAGCCCCATACTAGGATTCCCTGTGTGGTAGGTGCCACGGATAACCACACAAACCAAAGCGACTACTGAAAAAAGTCATTATTCTGTCCGCCTCGCTGGGAATGGAACTCAGGACCCTTACGGATCGTCAAGTTATTAATTGACCTAAGCATGTAAACGAGCAGACGGGTCACCTGATGGTAAGAGATCAGCGTCACCAATGGACATTGGCAACACCAGGGGCGTCACCAACGCGTTGCCAGCCGAACAGGAAGTGATGGACCCGCCTGTTGAAGGACTCCATGTCAAATCATCATCATCAAGTGTGGTATTATAAATAAGGATAATAATTAAAGAAGTTTTTTATGGGCAGGATAAAAAACAGAGCATACATTTTTCGTACGGAAAAGTACACGAGCACAACAATTACGTAAGCATGCGTACAATACGTCTGCTTACGTATTTTGCATGTCAGTCCGTCACGTCGATTGATGCGAGAGAATGGCCGTTGTCCAATGATCATGGGTCATTTCGTTAACCGCCGTGCCAGCAGTTCATTAGATGTATCCATAGACGAGCATTCCGCTACCGCTACGTCCGCCAATTTCCAAAAAATCAGTTTATCCCCTTTTTTATCCCCTTAGGGGGGAATTTCCAGGAATCCTCCCTTAGTGCTCCCCTACACTGCCCAACGAACATACATGACAAATTTCAGCTTCTTGTGTTCAGTAGTTTCGGCTGTGCGTTCTGTCAGTCACTCAGTAACGGAAGAGTTTTATAAATGTATTATACAGATACAATTTTATTTGTTTAGAAACATTTTTTGCAATTTAATAATACGTGCGGTAATAGCCAAATTATAAAGAACAGTACACGTTTTTATATTATTTCGTAATTAATTTATGTCAATAAATAAATTAGATGTTTATTTACAATATGTAGTTGTTTTACCTGGTATTTGTATTATTACTACCCATTGACATAATAATATGTCAATGTTACTACGATTAAATTTTTGTCTGAAAAAAAAATCCGCCGACGAAACCGCGGGTACCAAGGTAGTAGTTATATTCATTAGAAATAATTTAATTGATTACACTATATAATTATGAAAATATTACAATAATCTGTACAGAATTATTATTATATTTTATCCAATTTGCTTTGTATTGTAATGTAACTAATTGGGTACAAGTTTTTTACCTACTATTTCATAATCGTCTATATTAAGTATTAGGTACCTTTGACTATTTAAATTCGTTTAGTTTGATTGATTCTATGATGGTTTACGATAACATTTTTGATTAATAAAGAAATATTTTCTAAAATGTTTCATCGACACAATTTTATTCAAATTATTTTACTTATTCTAAACTGTGTTTAATTAAGCCCGCTCATGCTTCACTGTGTCTACGGTTACCATAGCAACGAACGCAGCAACAATAGGCAAAGATAAATAACAACTAATTGTGTCGTGCGACACCAGGTAGGAACGAAGTTCCTTCGGCTACTGTCGCGCCTGCGCACGTCTCATTTAACGGTTTTATTCCACGCACTTTTTTCCACGCTTACGGTTTTACTATCACATATTTTTCAGTTCGGTCGCGCAGCAAAATCCCTATCCCCTCCAAGCCTGCCGTAAGGAACTTCGTTCCAATAAAACAAAACAAGGTCGTCTAGTTAAGCCCGTCTCTTTGGTTAAGCCTTCACCCATCACTAATAGAAAAAATGTGTGCATTAGAAATCATAATCAATCATCATTTTGCTTCGATGAAGAAAAATATCGCGACGTAACTTGCACACCTGAGATGACACCTTCTTCATAACATTCTCAAAGATGTGTGAACTCTACCAGTCCGTACTATTGTAAAAAGCCCAATTTCAGAACTAGGAAAACCCCTATTCGAAATTTCAAATGACAAATATTCTGTTCCAGTCAACGTACCAACAGTGTCCTTCGGGCTGGCATTGGGCTGGGTGTCGCTAGCGAGCGGCGAGGCGGAGGGGGACAGCGAAGCGGGGGAGGGAGAAGCAGGCCGGGGGGCGGTGGTGGCGGCAGTGACCACGTTCGTAGCCACGCTGGCCGGCGTGCCGTTGAGTGCGCGCGCACTCGCCGCCGGCAGGAAACTGGCCATCATCGCTACTTCGGGAGCGTTTGTGGTCAGTATTTTCAATCTTTTTTATTACATAAGATAAGTTAATGCTCGACAACAATCCCACCTGATGGTAAGTGGCGATGAAGTCGAGGATGTTGGACGCACTAACTTATTAAAAGCCTAACTTATTAAAACTCTCCTTTTGAAGACTCTCACATTATACGCAGGCAGGAAGAAGAAAAGAAGGAATTGGCTTTCAAACCTCCCGCCAGAACACGACTAGTTGTTTGGCGGCAGTTGCCAGCTTTCCTCTTGGCTTCATGGATAGACGACCTTATTCACAGACAGAGAACCCAGCGATCCTTAACGGAACACACTTGGACTAAGTATCTGTTTTGCCCGATGATCCAGCAGGGCTGATTTAAATTCAAAGATGGATGGAGTTCCTTGAACATTTTTAACAGATCCTTTAGTAATTAATCTAATGGATTCTAATTTAATCGAGGACCGAGTAATCTTGTATGTAGTTCTACCTGCCAAGTGTTTGGTCCCTGATTCGATTCCTGGCCGAGGCAGATTTTGTGACAGATACATTTTTGTTCTCCGGTCGTGGATGTTACTGATATCTTATTTGTGTTTTTCATGACACTCGCAACCAGTTATTTTTTTGCTAATGTAAGTTTTTCCGATGGTTACAATTGCATTAACGATTTATTTTTTAGATATGTTGGTCGTTAAAGCTGTTGAGTGTGTGGGGCGGGCCGTGGTGCATCGTGGGCGCGCGTGTGTTCGCCGGGCTGGGCGGTGCCGCTGCCTGGGCGCTGTCGCCACTGCTGGCCAGAGAGGTTAGTGACCGCACTAAATTTCAATATTACATTAAAACCAGTAAAGTAAGACATTATGAACATTGCGATATGTAGTTATAGTGATGTTATACTCATCACCTTAAAAAGTTTGTATTCTGCGGATTTCTGCGCATTGGCCCCGGGAATATGGGCAACCTGTAAAGCGGCAAAAATAATGTTTCTGGTATGTGTTTAACACAAATGGCTAATTAAAATAATATTGATTCTAAAAATATTGAATTGAAATTATTTTTGAAAAAGGGGACCCGGGGTTTTCATGAAATTACGAAGGGTCAAATAAATGTTAATAACATTTTTAGGTTAAGTTAAGAATGAATGAAGGTATAACCAGAACAGTTGTCAACCTAGGACTTAAATGTGTACCTCCAAAATGACCAGATGTGTGGAGCGGCGTGGCGTGGCGCGGCGGTGGCGGCTCTAGCGCTTGCGCACAACGCGGGCGTGCTGCTTATGTATCTAGCAGCTGATGTGCGCATGCCACACCGGTAACGTACATCAAATTAGTTTAATAAATGAACACCCGCGCATTCAAACACTTCCCTTGCATAAGATGCACGTACTTACCCATTATTACATAGTGTGTATATGTCTGCCTCGGCAGATTCTACGGCACTCCTTGCTTGCCAAGATTAATATCTTTATTGCTGGGTACCACTTCTGGTTGAGAATATCTGTAGAAATTCGCCCATTGTACACTTAAAGCCTCATAAAACTTAGGAAATCCGACCAAATAATTAGTGTAGTTTTGAAAGTTGGTACAGCTATTCCTTGAGGTAAACAGATGAACGAACGTACTGAAAATCCTTACCTACTGAGAGTTCATCGTCCTGTGGGGGTGAGCCGGCGCGGCGGTGGCGGATTCTCTTCCATTTTTCAGTTTTTTGCGTATATCTCGTAAACTATTTACTTATAATATATCTTCAATTCCTTCTACATTAATAATTAACATTCGTCACAAACATTTTATTACAAACGGGAGGCCAGAGTGATAGCGGCTATCAAGGCGTTGTCCAGCAGGGGACACCTAGAGCAGAGGAATTTGGCTTGTACTGCATGCCTGGAGCCGTTTACACCCCATAAGTTCATAAGTTTGTTTCTCAGACAGGTGCTGTGGTGCTGTCTGGGACTGTCATTTCTTCATTGCATCGTGTTCAGCTTCATGCCGGAATCCCCATCCTTCCTCGCTGCGAAGGGGAAAACAAAGGTAAGGTCATAGGTAAAGATGCATTTCTAATCCGATGTCGATTTGGTTCATGACGTTCCCGCTAGAGGGACTGTACGAACAATATACATTTCTTTTTATTATTACTCGAGCATAACGTTTCAGTACACAATTAGTGTTGCAATAAATTTAGTAATAAGGTGTATTGAGTACAGGGCAGTTTCAGAACATTATAACATAGTTAGTTATAGTTGCGACTAGTGGCGACCTCTATGTATTTATAACCTCACGCTACTCCCCAAGAGATGGCGCTACATGTAGCTTTAATAAACTTTGTCTACAGGAGGCGCGGTTATCGCTGGCCTGGCTGCGTGGCCTGGCCCCAGAGGACCCCGCGCTGAACCACGAGATGGAAAAGCTGCCCCAACCTGAGCTGAATGAGTTGACGCCCTTCAAACTGACAAAGGAAATGTGTAAGTATAAAGTTGTAATTTTTTTTTATTAATAAGCAAAGTGTCCCACGCTTTTATTATGAATTATTTTTTATTTCGATTTATTATTAATGCGTGTTTTTTAGTTTCTTTAATTTCTAATATGTATATTTTCACACTTTGTACCTCTTAGCATAAGGTGAGTACAATAAAGAATATTAAGGAATAAAGGCTATTATACTCGTATTTGACGACCCACATGGCTCAATGGTTACCATGCCGGACTGTCGTTCGAGGGGTTCCGGGTTCGATTCCCAGCGGGGCGAAAATTTAAATGATGAGTTTAAATTCCTGCTCTCGATTTGGGTGTATTTATGTTCTTGCCTTGTGTGTTGTCCATGGCACTGGCCATTATTTATTTAGGTATAACTAAATATCGCGCTAAGTAACATTTAATATCCAACAGTAAGCGACCGTCGCCGGCGACGGGCCTTCATCATCGGCGCGGTGGCGGTGGTAGGCCAGGAGGCGTGTGGACTGCTGGCCATCCTACAGTACGCCGAGCGGGTGTTTGTACTCGCCAGGGATGAAAATGTCTTGGATCACAAGGTAATTAAAATCCAATATGAGCTTTATAATCTTTAAAGTAAGGTTGAATTTCGAACGTATACTTAAAAGAGTAGAGAGTTTTAGCTTTTTCGAGTCTTTTAGTTGAGTTGGCGTCGGTCGGTAGTTGAGTGGGTCTAATGTGCGCAGACTTTTAAGGTTCGTTAAGATGGCGCGGGCGGTGCGCGTGTACGGATGCTCGCCGTTTGTGCGCGGACCGCGCGGCGCCCACCCCGTATGCGGCCCAACTAGTTTACACGGCGCGGGTCAAAGGCGCGCGTCATCGTATATTACTTAAAATAAAATTATCCCACTTCTGATCAGAAATCTTCCACATATAGTTAAAAATTGTAAACTTGTAATTAATAATAATTATTAATATAATAATAGATTAATATTATTATTAATATAATAATAATAGATTTAAAAGGCAATAAAAAATGCGGCATGAATACCACAGATCATAGGTACACAACGATAGAACTAACCAAACAGAAAAATAACAGCTGAACCATCCATCCATCCATCCATCAGCCTTTTGTCGTCCACTGTTGGACATAGGCCTCCCCTAACTTTCGCCACTCTGACCGGTCCTGTGCCTTCTGAATCCAACGGTTGCCCGCTGTCTTCTTCAGGTCATCAGTCCACCTGGTGAACAAATTTAAAAAACAAAATTAAAATAATAATTGTTATAATAATTGTTATTAATTTTAAACAGATTTAAAAGGCAATAAAAAATGCGGCATGAATACCACAGATCATAGGTACACAACGATAGAACTAACCAAACAGAAAAATAACAGCTGAACCATCCATCCATCCATCCATCAGCCTTTTGTCGTCCACTGTTGGACATAGGCCTCCCCTAACTTTCGCCACTCTGACCGGTCCTGTGCCTTCTGAATCCAACGGTTGCCCGCTGTCTTCTTCAGGTCATCAGTCCACCTGGTGAACAAACAGCTGAACAATGGTCGTAAAAATGTCACGCAAAGTAGGTACCTATACTTTTGTTTACAACCAGGTTTTACCTAATAATTCCAGAATAAAAAGTTATCCTTCAAGATTATTGATTTTGGCACTGGTCCTGAACGGTATAAATACGTAATATCCTTTGACTAAAATGACACCTATGACATTTGAGAAGGTCATGAACACACTCGACGACGCTGCTCCAGTTCCGATTATTGGCCCACTACTGAGCACGGGTCTTTCCACATACCTGTATGAGGATTCCACTGACGTATTATTTCCCTAAAAATATCTTCAAGTTGTGATGTGTTGTGATTGTGTGTGTTGATGGTCAACATATTTTCACAGCCGGCGATAGCGGACGGGACCACGCAGTTCACATCCCCGGCGAGACATGCAGTTCTGTTGGGCGCAATGCAGCTTGCAGCTTCGGCAGTTGCTCTATATCTCGTTGAAAGGGTCGGAAGACGGGTGAGGTTATTTTAGAATGCTTCGTATCCTTAATTCTTATGCCCTTCCAGTTCCAATAGTTAAACCGATCGTTTTCGAGTAGCGAGTCGTTAGTCTTTCCTTATAACCTTTTCTTGTAGAAACACTTTTTAGTTACGACTCGTAGGTAGTTCTACTATCCGCAAGCACTAGCGTAGCTATATTTTCCTAATATAGGAACTGATCATTTGAGTTTCACAGAGTGTTCACTAGTTCGTCAGTCGTCAGTCGTAGACTGTACGAACGTAAGTTAACACCCGCCACAACAGGATTGATCACTTAGGATCAACAAACCGAGACTAAGAATACTTTTAATCATATTTCTTCTGTGTTGTATTCGATGAAAGACCACCTCAATTTCCCCTCTTCTATTACGCCACAGCCGCTGATAGTATGGTGCGCAGTTGGCACGGGCGTCTCGCTGGCAGCGGCCACCTGCCTGGTGTGGGCGGGCGCGGGCGGCGGAGGGGCCGCCATCGCCCTGGCTGTGGCCGTCGCTGCAGACTCCGCGGGGCTCCAACCAGCCCCTTACAGTCTCCTGGCCGACATGTTTGACTATCAGGTTAGTCCTGTCCTAAGGAAATGGAACATAAATAGAAAAACGTTTGTGTCACCTAAGTACTCCAGCAAACAACCTAACAAAAAAGGAACTGAATTCAGAAGGTCAGAACCGCTCAAAGTAGCGTTAGTTAGGGGAGGCCTACGAGTATGTCTAGCAGTGGACGCACAAAGACTGATGGATGGACGGGAAATAAGAAAATAAAATTATATATCATTCTTTAAAAGATTTTTTTTGTATATCGCTAGAGTTGTACCTTATGCATAGATTATCTGTGAAACAAGCTCAGACATGACTCTACATCTTATTACCATAGCGAAATTGAGGGTAGACGTCAATATTTCGTTAGTCATAAAAGCCCTCTATTTCCATGGAACGTCGTATTCTTCCGTATATCGAATGAGTGTTCCTGTACCCTTACATAGTTACATTATTTATGTTCAGGTGAAGGTACTTTACGTAGGTATACCACGTAGCGCGCGAAATTGAGTTTTCTTTTGTTTTTTCCTTACTTTTGCCTTATTTTTATTTTGTAGGCATAAGTTAGCGCTTGAAGAGACCACCTGGTGGTAAATGGCAACGTAACCCTCAGTTGGTAAAGCACGCTAAATTAGACACCCTTGCTCTGGAGGGCACGTAAATCTGTTAAATGGCAATCGATAAGCCATGTCACAGGCCTTACGTACTTAATCTGCGCTACAGTATCGTAGTAGAGTACGCTCGAGACCTCCTCTATTAAGAAGAAGTCCTTGCCGTGTAGTCATAATCCGCAACGACAAAGCAAAAAAAATATATATTTAGTTTCTTTCTTTTTTATAACTATTATGAATACTTCATACAATTTGTTACAGTACCGAGGATGCGCCCTTATGCTAATAAGCGCAATGGCGTGCGCAGGCAATGCGATAGAGGTCGCAGTGTTCCCCGTTGTAGCGGCTTACGGAGGCCTGGTGTCCGCACTAGGCCTGGCAGCAGGCCTCACCCTGGCCTACGCAGTGTTCGCAGCTATAGCCATCCCGGAAACCAAGAATCGAACACCAGAAGAAATTTACGACGCAATGTTCAAAAAAACCAAAGACGTAGAAGACCCAAAAGAAATAGAAGATACCAAAGATTTCGAGAAGAGAATAGAGTGTGAGAAGGTGACAGTGAATAGTATTAAAGCAGTGAATAAAGATGTGAACAGTGAAGAGACACGGCACACGAGACTGTGAGCAATGGTTTTGTACGCGTTGGTTCAATGTGTTGGTGACGTCACTATCTACGTCAATCGTTGACCACTGACAATTAAAAAGCTCCTGTTTTTGATTACAAGCTATTTACAATAAAAATTCTATACATGCAACAGGATCAAATCCTAAGAATGTATGTTTTAGATGGTAAAACAATTGAGTGGAATAGACTTTACTCGTGATATTTTCTGAAAAATTCAAGCTTATGAAATGTATAGACGATTATTTTTCTTGCCCGCGTAGGAGTAAAAACGACAAAATATCGTTACTTAATCCCAAGGGAACGTATTACGGGAATAAAGTATCCTACATCCCAATTCAGGTCACGTCTATCCGTGTGCTAAAGTTTATCGCAATGTATTAAGCATAATTATGATTTTAGATGAGTTTTATATCCCTTACTTGGAAAATTATTGATACATTCTCTACCAGTGAACCCTATAGTACTATTAGTAAGAATTAGTAGTAAGTAACTATTAGTAGGGATGTAAAAAACCCTCACAAATTCCCACCCTCACTGATTGCCCTGTGTTGCAGGTTGCGTGGACAAAAAAGAAACATTGCAATCCGGCCGGGAATTGAATCCTTCCCCTGGGTAACGTTACCAAATTAACTAACGGGTTCTCGATACAAATTGCATAAAAGTACAATTTTGGTTTTCAATAATAAAATCTTGATACGCATTTTTACCTATGAAGTTTATAGCTCCTAGGGTCTCTCTTTACCTGTCAAAGTTAAAGGATAAGTAAATGAAAGAAAAAACGGATACTGTAAAAAGGGATAGATAAGTTATATAAATACGGATGTTTAAGCCACTTATTAGCCTTGGATAATAATCTGTGATAAGTAGAATAATAATATTGTTATCTAGCATTCCCTCGCGGTTTCGCACGTAATTTTCCAAAAATCCGGGAGTGTAGGCGAGCACTAAGAGAGGATTTTTGGAAATTCCCCCGGGATAAAAAAGGGGCTAAAATGAAACTTTTATTGTTTTCAATAAACGAGCTTGTTTTCAATGGATTCACTTGAAAGTATTTAGGTCCCTCAAGTGACGCAAGTGAGCACTAAGAAAGGATTTTTGAAAATTGGCGGGCAAAGACGCGGGGGAAAGCTAGTATATTAATAAAAGATAAAAGTTACCGTCTTTGTGTGTTGTTGATTGTTCTATTCAGATTTTATTATCAAGTTGATTCTGGCTGCTGCCCTATCTTTTAAAATTGTAAAAAACTAATAATAATAAAAAATTAAATGTGGCACTCGGAGACTACCGCGGTAAAGCTATTGCATAGCATTTTTTATCAACTTATGCAATTATAATTATTAGAAGTTATATAGTTATATCAGAACAGCGCCATCTAGTTTGTAGAAAACATACGTACCATACCTTAGTATTAAGGTACTAGATGGCGCTGATCGGGGGTGTTAGGTTTTTTTCGTTACGGAATGTCTGGATTCGGTCCCCACGCTCAAGGCCCGCGATAAAAGCTATGCAATAGCTTAAAATGTAACTTACCTACCTGTACATGGAAAATATACGAGGAAAAATATTATTGGGGGCCTGTATAAACGCAATCGAATTTTTGTGATAAATTTTTTGTGTTATGTCCCTTGTACGGAATAATCTCAGAAACCGCTTAACCAGTTAGGGTGCGATTTTCACTATTGATTTGTGGTAAGCTTCACTTATATTAATATTGTTTTGTTTTAATCAGTTCATAAATAAAAAAGTTATGTCCGTTTAACGAATCTCGTCTACAATTTTCGAGTTTGGGTACTAATAGGACGGGTTTCTCGGAGCGAAGCGAGGGCGGGTTCAATAGCTAGTAGGTATATTAATAAAAGTATTTTCTATTGAGTACAAACTTTTGAGTATTTTTAACGTGTAAATAATGTGCAATAAGAAGTATTATTTTTGATATTAAAAGTTATTAATATAATTTTTTTTATTATTTACCTATATTTTTTCCAGTCGATTCGTTACTTTGTCTGTGCGTTTATTCCCGCTAATTTCAAGTACGGCTTAACCGATTCGGTTGCGGTTTTCACCGATGCATTGTAAAAAACTTGTCGTAAAATTTCGTGTTTGTTTTATTTCAATCACATGACATAATAATTATAATGTAAAACATTTATGTCTATTTAAAGAACTTTATGGAGAACTTTCAAGTGTGCAGGTTTCCTCACCATGTTTTCCTTTTCCGAAGCAAGTGATAAGTAATCAATTTATAAAACGCACATATTTCTTGAAATTAGAGGTGCATGCAGATTTCGAACCTAGCCCCCCCTGTTTGGGAGTTCAACATTCAAATCACTCGGCTATCACGTACAAGATACATAGCGGACAACATTACTTTCGTTTTAAGTACATTGTCTGTAGCAATTATTCTCCAGCCCTCAAGCAATTGAATACAAACTGAACTCTGTAACCCGCGCAACCGCCGTTTGTTACCGTTGCCATGGCAACGTGCGTAACATCAATACTCGTTTTACGCTGTGTCGAGCACTTGTCATTCTATCTCGATTGGAGTGTTTCGTATACTGTTAGTGATTGTGTTTGGGACGATATTCAGGGCTACTACCCGGGAACCGCTAGTGAAGGCTAATATTGGATTGATTAAATAGTTCTCGAAAAGTTGTCAATCCTGTAATGACCGATTTGGATTGTTATAAAAGTTGAGCAAGTTGGTAATATAATTGATTTTTTTATGATTTTTTGACGCATAATTTACAATGCCACAGTGTATTACATCGCTAACTCATCAAACGGTGATGTCACGTCAAGCCTGACCCACCTACGAAGTTTTGCACAAATACAAGTTTGGAATTTCGAACATGACTGATCGGAGCACGGCATCTGCTCATGACACCTCGACCTCTCTCGGGATATCTCACTTTACAAACCGGCAAAACCAGTTTAGGCAAAATCTAGCAGACGAGGCACCTGGTGGTAAGTCCATCCACCCAGTCCATTAATAACATCAAAGGCATCCTTGTTGCGTTGTCGGCCAAGAAAAACAGGAAGAAAATGGGAGAAAATACTCGGTCTCAAACCCCCAGCCGCAAGATGACATGTCGTTTGACAGCTAATTAAGTCAAGCAAAAGGAGATGGTAAACCATGAATATGTATGAAGTATAAACACGTCTTTCGTAAGAGAAATTAATTCATTAATCACAACACTTACTTACTAACTAGACTATTTAAACAAAAACTATCAGGCCTGACACAAACAGTTCACGTCCCAGTTCTCACTAACGTACTAACCAATTAAGATTCATAACACGTTTTGCTAACTGGACTAACCACCCTAATCCCGATTTGAGTTTTGTTTCGGTCATAGTTGTAATGGGCGGCAGTGGAATGATCGTGCTGCATGTTCGTTTGCTGCATAAGCCCATTGAAAATCATCCAAAATCTCTTGTGAGATAACTGACGTGTATAGGCCATAGAACTTCGTGCTGGTCAACTGCAGAGCCTTTGAGAACATTATAGAAAGCTCTTAGATGCCCAAGTTCCCTCACGATATTCTCCATCTTCGATTGATAAAATACGTTTATTTAGAAAATTATAGGTAAAGCTTTTTCTGTAATTTTCATAATGAACCTAATTCTTGTTCTTCCCATGAACCTAGGTCCCACGTTTGCGAGGAACCGACTTAAGGAGTGCGCACATTACACCAACTCGACGTCAACTCCACTCCGACTCCACTCCGTTTCAACTCCGACGTTCCGTTCCGCGATCAACGCTTCATCGACGTCAACTCGACTCCGTCTCCACTCCGTTTCAACTCCGACGTTCCGTTCTAGGTACATTACGTCATTGTGTCGGTCGACGCGTGGACTACTCGTCTACGGTGAGTCGTCGACGCGTTGGTCTCGAAACGGAACGGCTATGGGTGTAGGGCGAGCCGTATAGGTATTTTAAGTATAAGTTCGAAATTCAACCTTACCATCAAAGATATAAGGCTCATAATTGAATGTTAGCTTTGTCAAGGTTTTAGTCGCGTAGGCGTCGGTCGGTCGTGGAATCGTTGTACTGTGCGCACTCCTTAAGTTAGCGCGATACTAGGGTTTAATGGTTAATAATCTCCGAGTAGCCAATTTTTCTTTGCAGACAATATACCTTAGATAAAACTTGACTGTCTCTGAGGGTTATGTTTGTTATTCCAAATATTTCTGTAGTAACTGGGCCGTACGTAATAATATTTTCGGCGACGAATTACGCTCCAACTGTTCGCAGACTAACTATCGAGACGTTATTAGTTCTCGTCCTTCGCCTATCTATGTATCTATACTACTATACGTATACATACTAGCTGACCCAGTACCAGAACGTTGTTCTGCCATATAACTTACTTGTAGTGAATGTTTAGGATATTGTCCATACAAAAATATTAAAAGCGCTATTAAAAATTTCGGGGTGGGAGTAGGAAGGTGGAAGTTTGGGGTTTTAAGGTATTTTTTGGAAAATCAATAAAAATTTCGTAAAAAAAAGAAAAAAAATTATCTGGGTAGTGACAACCTAATCACGTAGCAGTATGAAATATACTTCATAATTCTCATAGCTACCAATTAAACAAAACAAAAATTGATCGAGCCGTTTCGGAGGAGTGCGACCACTACCACGTAACGTGGTGAGATTGAACGATTATCTGTCATATAGATTTCTCCTCCAGGTAGCAATCGAACCTGACACTTTTAGGCAGGCAAAATCACTTTCAACTATATTAAATCTCCCTTTTTAACGTTGTTTATAGCCATCAACGTTGAACCTCTTTTCTGGCCTATCCTCAAATGGTACCAATCTGTTTCACAGAGAATGGGTCTTCTAGATAAGCTGTCAGTGTGGCTGACAGGTGGCGGGACGGAGGCCACGGTCCTGGTCCTGGGACTGGACAACAGTGGTAAGAGCACGCTGCTGCACGCGCTGCGGCCGGCTGACCAGCGCGCACCACCCCCCCACGCCCCCACTGTGGGTCAGCAGCAAGACCATTTCCAGAGTAAGTTCTATTTTACTGTTAATTAGAATGAAATAATGACTTAATACTTATTAACACGTCCATCATAACACAAAGTGATACAGTCGCATCGAACAATCAGTGAAATAAAAAAAATATATCAACATAAATAATATTGAGTATTTACATACTAAATATAATTCCTTTAGATTTAAGTAATTTGTATTTCTTGAGTTATTAGAAGAACACTTCTTGAAGGCACGGGAAGGACTATTTAATAGTTTACGGACGTAATAAGCAAAATGTGAGCTCACTCAGTACAACGATGACACATTTCCAACACATTCACGTGTAAAGTAATATGACGGCAAATCCCGTCTATACAGTGATCCCAGTATTAAAGTTTTTATGACCAATTAAATGTTGTTAGAGGAACTGAAATGTAAGGAGCTCCAACTCTATAATATCAAGTCATACGTTTAATAAAACTCGTTTAATAAAATAAAATAAAATAAGACTATTTATTTTTCTATTATGGATATGCGCAGGTAGGTACTAAGTTGTAAAATATTTTTTTACATCTAATAGGCTAAGATAGCTGTGCAATACCTCACAACATACTATGTAGGGTGTAGGTATACCACTTACTGCAAACAGTGTTTGATTGGTTCTTTGATTGATTAATTAAGAGGAAATACCACGCGAACCCTTTTTCAAATTTGGGATTTTTTCACTCAATATCTCTGTCGCGCTTGCGAGCGGCGTGTATGTCAGTGCGATAGGGACAACTGCAGCTCCGTGTAAAAACCCGAGGCAAAAATCATCAAAATCGAGGTTCCGTTCTCGACTAATCCCCCCGCCAAAACTAAAGCAATCTTAACGAAATTTTGAAAATTGAATGGGAAGGAGATATTCTGTGTCGGACCGTTTAGCTTTTTGTGCTAATTATTATACAATTTGTGTACTAGGCGTTTGTTTGCGGCATATTTATTTGGCCGTTTTAAGGGCGGTTTGAAGTAGCCTAAAACTTTTGAAAACAAAAATATCAAAAAAATCAAAACGTACCGACATAGATAATGATGATATTATTCTTGTGTGAAAAAATTATTGATCTAGAGTCAAAAACCAGCGAGGGATTAGTCGAGAACGTTTGTATGGAAAAATAACCCATAGCATTTCCTCTTAATGATTGATTAGACTCACAGGTTAGAACACCTGAGTCTTAGGAGAGACATTGGATGTCTCTGCGTGTTCTACCGACTTTACAACGGTGAGTGCTCCGAAGAATTGTTCGACTTGGTGCCTACTTCACCCTTCCATCATTACACCACTCGCCGAAGATTGAAGTTCCATCCACATCGATTGGACTCGTGGAGAAAATCTACGGTCCGATTCTCTCGATCATTTTTGCCTCGCACCTGCAAACTGTGGAATGGACTTCCTTCTGAGGTTCAAAAATGGTGTAAAAAGAGTTCTCCTTCAGGGCCGGCGTTGCACTGGTGACTCCCCTGGTGTTGCTCGTGTCCATAGGCGACGATGACCACTTACCATCAGGTGGCTCATCTGCTTTTTTCGTCAGCCCTTCAGGCTATAAAAAAATATTGATTAATTGACTGATTGCAGGTGGTGGCGTATCGTTCAGCGCGTGGGATGTGTCGGGCGCAGCGCGCATGCGGCCTCTGTGGGAGCGCCATTACAGAAACGCTGATGCTGTCATCTTCGTTATCGACTCCGCTGATCATCTTAGGCTTGGTAATCATTTCTTCATCAACGCCGCTCGTGCCAATACACTGTTAGGCGTCGTCCTAATTGGCAGCGATCGTACGATGGCGCGATGCGTTTTCGTCGTGCGATGGGTTCAAACATACAGATTTCATCAGAGTGTCCTATTTTAACCTCGCAAGTAATTGTATTGAAATACCCATCGCACGACGAAAACGCATCGCGCCATCCTTTGATTATGGCGCCATCGTACGATCGCTGCCAATTAGGACGACGCCTAAAGTATGTAATGTACATATATAATAACATATAGTTCTGGTTGCGCTTGACTAATTAAATCAATTACAATTTGGTTGTTCAGATTTGAGAGGGCTGTGGAGGAAGGAGTACCTTATAACCGTGCCGAAGGCCTACCGTGACGTCACACACTACACAAACATTTTAAACTGTAAACAACTTTCAGCGACCCCTTGATAGTTTGTTTACACACAACTACCAATAAACAATTTGGCCATCACAATAATCAAGATTTGTTCGTAATTATACAGAAAGTAATTTCTTACTGGGTCTTAGATTGGCTACCCACAATCCTTATGCTAATGAGGGTAGCCCAATTTTGATAATGAACCATCTATACCTAGTACTGCCAATGGCGTCAGGGTCACCACATGCACTAGCAATAGAATATTCTATTACCTGGCGAATGATTTTGAATAAAATAACGATAAATGTAATCTAATTATAATTATAACTTTTTAGTTTGTGTTCGGTAGAAAACTTATTTTTAAGAAGCGCTCATGGCCTGGCGGCATGCGTCGACCGTAATTGATCGGTCGAATTAAGCAACAGCGGGCGCGGTCGGTAGTTTGACGGGTGACTGCTTGTTGTTAAATTTCTTGGGCGCTTCCGTGCTTCGGAGGGCACGTAAAGCCGTCGGTCCCGGTTGTTACCACTTGGTAGTAGTTGTTGAGCCATGTCGGATGCCTTCGGGTGGCATTAAAAATTCCGACAACTGGCGTAGCCACTAACCCCTCCACCAATCTGCACTGGAGCAGCGTGGTGGAGTATGCTCCTCGGGTTTGAGGAGAGACCCGTTCCCGTGCTCAGTAGTGGGCCATTAATGCGTTGGAGCCAAACAGTTGGTTAAAAATTAAACATGTAGCAACCCTGCATACGGTCGATACAAAACAAAGCCCGTGAGATAATACTACAAGGTAAACGGACGTCACAATGACTGGGCAAAGAGTACCATTCGAAGTTGGACTAATGCCGAAATTTAGCACTTAGACTTAGGTACTTCGTATTATTTTGTGACAACCCAAATATATAGTAAGAATATTTATTTGAAAACTGTATTACATTTAAAAGAACCTAAAATGAATCAAGAAAAAAAACCTTATAAACATCACATCGGTCAGGTACGATTTATTCATCACAATATACAAGATAAAAGTAGGTAGCCTTTAAGGCTAACCTAACGGCTAGGATTACACTGGGAATAGACTATGGCGTGAGAGCGTCTACACATGAGATGAAAACGTGATGTTTTTGCCAGGTATATAATATATTTTTTATGTATAGTAAGTATTTACTTATTACTATTTTATTATTGCTTTTTTAAACATTTCTTAGAAGATTTATGATTGGAATAGGAATGAAAGCGATTATTTTATTGTAAAGGCGTTAAAATATAATTAATTCTACGGTACTTAGCAAACAGTAAAGCCGAGTTGAAGAAAGTTGTTAAAAAACGTTTACGCAGACAGTGACGATAAATAATGATTGTGATAAATTTATTATGGTCGAAATTTATAACCGTTTTTTATTTCTTTTTAATCTCATTTTAATCATTACATTCTTGTAAAAAAAGGGAAAAAGTAATTTTGTTATTATATTGTATATAAAATAGTAATATTGTTATTGTTTCTAATTAGTGTATGTATTGAATTGCTCGTATATTTGTTACTTCTTACTTAATTGTAATTCAAATTTTATTAAGCATCTTGGATTCTTGGCTATCTGATATTGCAAATTCCCTTTGACATTTATTTTTATTGATCGAAAATATTATGCGATTAGAATATCATTTGTTCCAAGCCAGGTTAAGCATTGATTTTAAAATTCCTGCGTTAGTTTATAAATATATCTACACAAAAATGACAGCAAACATTTTTCTGCACCATATGATTGTCTGCTGCGACTGGAATCGAACCTGTCCCACGTTCCCTGTTATTCCAGTGGTGGCACGTGAGGAGTTGGAGCTGATGTTGGCTCACCCAGCTCTAGCAGCCCGCCGGATTCCTATCCTGCTGCTGGCCAACAAGTGCGATGCTCCTCACGCACTCTCCGCCACTCATGTTGCCGCTGGTATGTACTCATTGCGTCCCACTCTGAGGTATACCTATCCTTCTCTATTCCTTCATCATTTCAACCCGTCACTATTCCTCTGCAAATCACTCACTGAGTGTACTGGTTAGAAAGGTGTGGGAGACGGTTACACTTTTTAGAGGCCATCTCAGTTAAGGGTAGCAACGTCTCTGTGATCGAATAATTACTTAAATCCATAAAGAAACCTAAATTACAATTCAGATGTTGATTCCAGCGTTGGGACTGGAGCGTATCTCGGACAAACCCTGGCACATTTGCTCATCGAGTGCCCTGTCCGGGGCTGGACTGGCGGACGGCGTCGCGTGGCTGGCCAGGCAGCTGAGAGAGCAGAAGACCAAACGCTAGTCCAGTTTACTGTCGGCCAAGTTAACTAGACGAACAGGCAGGGCGACTGCAACGCGTAAAGGTTGATTGGCACTGAATAAACAGTGGGACATCGATAGCTGGCACCAAAATGTTAATAGTAATTACATGGACTATGGCCTGTTCCCGTCACTTTATCAGAGGAGACCCGAGTCCAGCAGTGGGACAGCTTGACGCAGCAGTACTTAAAAGTAATTAAAAAATATGGCATGAGTTTCGCACTTTTTTGCTGTCGGTATATGCATATTTTGCCGATGACGTCACGTTTGTCAGCCGTCTATTTAACTTGGTCGACTTGTATCACCTTCATTAAAATGAAATCCTAGGTTTATAACATAGACCTACACACATATTATTGTAATTAATAATAGTTAAATAATGTGTAATTTTTAACATGGTTAAAATTGTGTAATATAAATAACTAGTAAAATAGCACAGCAGAATTAAATATAGAGAAAGATTATTCTTATAAAGGATAAAATCTTACTAATTCGTGGTTAGACAAATAAGGGAAATAATTCCGGAATAATAATTCCGAATAGTAAAAACATGGGAAAATAAGGGCTTCGTTAATTAAGTCGACTCTCACATTGTGTACAAGATCATAATTCACCGGGCAACCCTAGCTATAAAGGTGTTCCTCCGTCTAACCGACTAATAAGCTTGTAGGGTTGATACATTTGACTACCCCGTAGCCTAGTTGGTAGTGGCCCTACTTGCGAAACGAGGTTCCGGGTTTGTTTCCTGGGTTCCCGATATTTGCGTGACATAAATGTTTATGTCACAAACGACATAGTCAATAACTTCCAATATCTGTATGCAGGTTTTTTGTCTCAGATGGGATGTGGTAATAGGGTATTTGACTACCATGAAAATATAGATCAAACCATTGTTAGCTTAAAAGTAACTTATATATTTTTTTAAACCAATTAAGCCAACACATTATTTAAAAATTATTTGGATTTTTATTAAAAATCGATAATAAAATAATTAAATTTTCATGTTTGATCACGTGATCGAAAACACGCGGTTTGGCTGAATGACGTCAGCTGCTTATCGTCAATGAAGTATTGTATGGTTTGACAGCAATGACCACAGAACAGGAATTGACACTTTAGTTGGTTTATATAAGTAGATGACGTCATGACCTGCTTAAAATGGCGTATTAGCGTTTTCGCGGCATTTTTGTTCATTTAAACTTTGAAGGTGATTTTCATAGAAAACAGAGATATTTACAAAGAATTAACCAAACTGCATAATGTACTAAGTTATATTGAATAATTTGAGATATTTTTCTAAAATCTGTCAAATACCCTATTGTATAGCCTAGCGCAAACGTTTTTATATTCATGTCTTCTTAAAATAATGTGTATCGATACCGGTAGAAACATACAGTTTAGGCCAAGCAACGAGATGTGGAAGCACCTTTATAATTGGCTATAACAGATAACGCTTTGGTTGTGTGATATTATTTTCATGACTTTATGTATCTAGTGTAAAGTGTATTAATTAGCTATAGGTGTGTAATAATGTTGTTTACCCTGTGTTTTACTAAACGGCGTTATCGGTTTGAGATTAAATCTGTTGAAGTTTATTGTAGAGTACATAAAGTCTATTATTTAAATAACCTATAGGTACTTATAAAAAAACTGGAGTGATTAAAAAAAAAAAAAACACCCACGATTTTTTATAAATAATTACGCTTAGGTAGCAAGAAAGAAATTCTCTCGGGTTTTCTTTTTGTCATGAAACTTATCTGATATTGTTGGTATGTGTAAAAGTATCTCTAAAGATAATTGAACGGCGCCGAGCAGACGTGCAGTTGGTAGGCAGTTGGTTGGGGGAAGGGGAAGGGGAATGTAAGGGAGAAAAGGTGTGTATTATTTGTGTAATATCAACAAAAATTGTATTACCTACATCAAGCCGAGGTTCAAACCGAGTTGGCTTTCAACAAGAACCTTTTTTTTAACAAAATAAATCTACAAAGAGACTATAATATCAAGCAGATAAGCCATCTAATGGCAAGTGGTTTCCAATGCCGTTGGAAATAAGTAACACTAGAGGCATCAGGGACGTTTTCGGCCAAGAGGCGGAAATTTTAATGATTTGTCATCATTGACTTATTATTACTATGGACATCTAATCTCATACTAAAATCGCGAAAAAAATGTCCCAGTCAGTTATGTCATGTCATGTCAGTTAACAAGGTAATTTAAATACTAAAATCATTACATCACGGTTTAAGTTCGATTGCAGTCGTGAACGCCAGCCATTGTAAGCATAGCAATGTTAACAAGGTGATTTAAACACTAAAATCATTAGATCACGGTATAATTTCGATTGCAGTCGTTGACTTGTTGCTCTCCTTGCGTTTTGTTGCTCATTTGGCTCGAATTTTTAGCGCGGACCCGACGTCCATAGTAATAATAAGTCAATGTTTGTAATGGAGGAATTTTATACCTCTACTGAAACATCTGCGAGGAGTAGTATCTGCAGGAAATGGTGATATGAGGTGTGGTGAAGCGAGGTAAGGTGTGGAGTGGTGAGGTGCGGGTTTGAGGAGTGGAGAGAGAGATATTGAGTTGGGAGTATTTTAAAGGTTTCAGGTATTCAAGCAAAATGTTACTGGCCAGCGAACAGGCCACCTTCAAGAATAAACAGATGATTAATAAAACAAAGGAATCATGTCGATATTGTCATTCAATAAAATGGATTGTAAAATGCAGCACGAGTATTTAATTTGCCCTTTATACCTAGATTACTTTAAATTGGATTTGGTTTTGTATTAGTTAAAACTGGATACAAGGTACTGTTATTTATTTACTTGTATACTATTTACCCAGCATATTTATTTGACTGTGCTATTTGTATACTACTCGTAATTTGAAGTAAGTACTTGTTAAATGTGTCAAATGGTTTCTGCAATAAACAAAGTATGTACATAACTTAATTTGTTGTCCCATTTTTATTAAAAATCAGTATCGTTCAAATTCTCCATCAATCACAATGATGGATTGATTGAAGAACCCCTCCTGGCTTGAGGCACGTTTCTTCGACACGATCCCGCTTCGTGATACGACGTCGAAAGTGACACGACACGACGTCGTAACGACGTTATGTCGTAACGTTTTTTTTATTTTAGTCCCAAGGCGGTTGGAGACCAAAATAATTATGTTGCAGAAAAATGTCTGCCAAGTCAGCTAATAGCCAAATAAAGAAATTTAAGTGTGATGCACATCTTCAAATTTTTTTTCAATAACGCTGACATTGAATGAAATTAAAAAGCTGTATCCGTTTAAAGAATCACGCTAACAATTTCTGAATGTGCGTAGCGTACTAAGGGAAATGTTTCCCGAAGCGAAGCGTGGGCGGGGCCAATTGTTTTTAATATAAATAAAATTTCTCCGTTACAATTTACTGTACTTTGGTTCTGTGTTGAAATTTCGAACTTTTCAGGGTCTGGCGTTTCCAAATATTGGTCGCAATAGAATATTCTATTCCCTGGCGACTTATTTTGAATAAATGAACGATAAATGTTATATGGTTGTAATTCTAACTTTTTACTTTGTGTTCGGTAGAAAACTTATTTTCAGGTAATATCTAGAAGCGCTCATGGCCCGGCGGCGCGCTCCAACCGTAAGTGATCGGCCGAGAAGCAACAGCGGGCGCGGTCGGTAGGTGGATGGTTGACTGATACAAAGTACTCTGTGGTTGACTGTTAGTGGCAAAAACTTTTTTAGCATTTCCGTGCTTCGGAGGGCACGTAAAGCCATTTGCCGGTTTTTTCGTTATTACAATTATTAAGCCAGTCTTCAGGCTGCATAAAACTTCCGATAGGTACTTGCGTTGGCAACTAAATCCACTACCAGACCGCACTGGAGCAGCGTGGTGGAGTATGTTTTAGGCCTCTTCAATGACGAGGAGATACCCGTGCTCAGTAGTGGGCCATTAATGGGTTAAGGCCAATATCTCGGACTAAAGACTCTTTACAAGGTCAGGGAATAAAAACACAAAATTTCCCTTTGTTTGAACGCTTTTAATTTACTGCTCAATATAACGTAAATATTGACAATGTCATAATAAATATTAAATTAATTAAGTCGCTGATTCGAAACAGAAAGTAATTTATTGTTTAAATAAAGCTTATATTATATATCTACTTAACCTTTCTTATAGTGACAGGAGATTCGAGCAGTGAGACAGTTATGGGTTGCGATGATGATGACTTCTCATAGCTATCGGTACATAAATACCTTATTTACCTTCAGGCAATTAAGCAATATCGTCACTTACATTAGTGGTGAGGTATTAGTGGTGGGGTATGTTCTAGGCTTCCTTAGTTATGAGGTGTTATAGTCAAGTTTAACTTCACACAAAATTAATCAATTAGTTAATTTAGTGTAAGTAGTTAATTGATAAATTTCTCTTTGCCTTAACTTCAGGGCGTGTAATTAAACCCTCGTCAGGGTTAATTGTTGTGTCATGGTCGATAATGGGTCACAGAGCCCCAGAGAATTACACATGACTAAACTAAAAATATTATTTATTTAAAAAGCTGTTTAAAATCCCTTCATTAAGAACTTTTCTCGATCACTAACTTGTACATACATTTAAATTAGGTCGCACAATCAATCATAGTATTTTATGTTTTTAAGTCATTATATATAAATCATAATATATATAAATATAATATATATAAATATAAATCATAATATATAAATAATATATAAGTCCATCCACATTGAGTCCAGTTTTAAAAGGTGGTAGAGCCTAGAGTTCGTACCACTTACCGTAGGTAGTAGTCCGACGGTACCTAAGTGAGCTTTATGACTTATCTTTTTATCTATCTATATAAAAGATGCTGACTGACTGACTGACTTACTGACTGACATATCAACGCAGGGCCTTAGTACCATTTCTACCGTGTAATAATTATTTTAATGGCAATTTTGTGCTCCGATTAGAAGAGAGTGCGGATCCACTTTTTTAGAGGCGACCATCTTAGTCCTCAGGGGTAGCAAACTAGCAACACATCTGTGACCGAATTAGAACGAGACTCTTACTAACATTTACTAACTGGACTATTTACTAATAGCAACTAACTATCACTAGCAGTCTCCGCCTCAGTACTAACAAACTAACCAACTATCTTTCCAACACCGTCTGCAACTTTACTAACCATCGTAGTCCACAGTTGGTATATGCGGCCGCGGAAGGGGGGTGCTGCATGCTCGTTTGCTATCATATCCATAAAAAAATCGTAATGAAAGTTAATAGGATTCTGTTTTCACTTGTTAGACGTTAAGTTAAGAGGCTTATTTTTTACCGTCGCACAGAAATTAATTGAAAAATATTTTTATTTTAAACCTTACCTTTCATGTCGCCCGGTCATTTCTAACGTAACTTATTATGCCCAAGCCGGTCATTGGACCCAACACTTTGTGGTAACTGTCGGCAAAGTTTTAAACAATGAATTATCAAAAGGGAACAATTGAAGATGAGCGATGAATAATAAAGAATAAACGATTATGGCTGTTGGTAAGGTTTAGAACCCTTGCTAGCTACCACCGGCTCTGGCGCCAGCTCTAATGGTAGGTGGTCATGGTTACTTCATCAGGAATATCAAACACATCACAGATGCGTTACAAACTTCTATTCCTCTTTTCACCCGTTTAAGGGATGATTTTTGGTATAAAAACCATCCTATATACTTTCAGAATCTCAACCTATCTCCATGGCTTTCATCGAAATCGCTTCAATGGATTAGCGTGAAAAGGTAGCAGACAAACGGATATACAGCAGTGGCGGCTCGTCCTAAGGAGCGCTGGAGCAGTGCACTCCCACAAAATAAATGTATATTATCCCACAAAAACTACAAACATAGTGTATATTTTTCTATAACCCTATACATTAATTCTAAACACTCAACAGTTGTTTACTATAGTATAAAGTTATAAACAATTACCTACATACAAAGTTTAAATTTTCTTATCAAGATTTATCGAGTGGAGCGCCCTGAGATTCCGCTCCTATGAAAAAAAAGTTTAGTACAATTCGTAGAACTAATTTCAATGAGTGCGAAAGAGAAGTATCAACGGCTGAAATAGAAGATTTCGTATGAAAAGTTAATCGAATTTGGAGCGCCGCTCACGCGCGGCGTTGCCAATTTGATGCCAATGCCAAATTTCGGTCGGGGCGGCAACGTGGGGATTACGCGCTGCGCTGCTGTAGTCGATCCCATGTAAACAAACAAATGTCGCGCGCGCGTATTCCCTTTGCAATTTTAATTAGGTAATAGTAATTAGTACCTAATAAGTATTAAAAATAGTTTAAGTGCATGCATTTGTGCTAAAGTGGAATAATATAGTGTTTCTTTTATTAAAAACTGTGGGAAGACACTCGAAATGCGCCTCGAATTAAAAGCAAAGGGACCACCACGACCCGGAATTGCACTTAATCAAAAATGTATTACAAAAACTAGAACATTTACGCGTGTTTTTAAAAGTGAACAATATTTACAAACTCCTTGGCTGTGTGGATGTGAACGTTAAAACGTTTATGTGTTATATATTATGATGTTTATAATAATGGTAAGTAATAAAGTTGTATTTTATTTAGTGAACACCCACAAAAAAAATTCACGAGCCGCCACTGATATACAGACAAAGTTACTTAAGCATTAATAATATTAGTATGGTTATGGAAGTATGGTTTAATAACACGTAACAACCTATTATGAACAACACGTGGGCCGGGCCTTCTAATAGGTCCAAAACTTAATTGATAAATGGCATTTAATCACGCAACAGTTGCTCTCTCAGTTAAGCCAAGTGTTCATTAACCCTACCTATTCAAACACCTAATGTTAAACGATCCTAACTTTCGACAGGGGGCGCCGCACGGCCGGCTTCGAGCCGTCAGAATATTAGATAAGGGTCTAAGGTGGAGTACACATGTAGACACTAATGCAATCCATTAGTGGTACACAACAAGACAAGGGTCCGTTTTTTCGCGAAATCTGTAACTAAATCATGATCATGTTAAAAGTAAATATTTTTTCCGTTATCTATATGAATACCTCTTGCAGAATACTTATTTATACAAGAAATCTCAAACCGCAATAACACAAGATCACATAAATAGTGGTAGTCAATGAATGTTTATAAATTAAAGGCTAATGAATAGGAGTTTGGCTACGCGACTTTCTTGCGCGACGATATCGCAATCACTTTGTAATTACGCAACACTTGTGGTTGTGATAAAGCATCTTCCAGAAGTCGTGTCACCACTGATAACTTTTTTTGTTGCTATATCATATCATCATCTAGATACACACGGTCTCACGGCCGTTATCAATATTCTATCTATCTATAAATCTACCCATAATCGGATGCCTAGTAACTATTAAATAGTTACAAATTTTCACTAGTCGAAATTTTTTTACTAGTCGAAACTGCGCGACAAAACGGGTCGTACTGAAAACCAGTGGCCTTGGTTTTACTATACCATGGCCAATGCTGAGTACGATCCTTTTTCGTCAGGTTATTGTACTTTGGCAATCTGCTTTTATTTTTATTTTAATTTCTTTTTTTTCTTTTTTTGTTATTTATAGCAGATAAGTATACAGTTATATAGTTGTTAAGATAAGTGTACAATACTTGACTTAATAAAGGTTTTCTTTCTTTCTTTCTTTCTTTCAATATTATGACGCTGGTTATTACTTCCAAGCTATCAATAGACAGATTATGAATGATTGAAAATGGCCATAAGCCGGAGCTGCCATTGTTAACGACAATAATAGTGTTCCGTGTCCACAACAAAAAGTTGCATTGCGTGCGAGCTGCCTTAGCCAAAGCTGAAAGTATAGCCTCATTTACATGATACCATTTTCTTGTACATGCAAGAGCAATAATTTATATTTTTACGTTGTTTTCTCAATATTTCGTGCTTATGAAGAGCAGCAACGATCAAGACACTCTCACTCACTGCACTCATGTTTGCAAATGCACAGAAAATTCAATAAAATGTAATACAATAATTGCATAAGAAATTTTTATTGTATGCAACAGGCAAGAAACTGGTATCATGTAAATGAGGCCTATTAACAGTTATGAATGTTTGGCAATAGGACACCAAGATTATAAATTATTGTTGAGATAATTAATTATATTATGCGTTATTTTGCGGAATTCCATTATTACAAACTAAAGATCAATTTGAAATAATTCGCGACAGGCACACGTATAATATTTTTTAACCCGATAACACGTTTCCTTGGGATAATTCTAACGGTGTGTTGTCGGTAACTTTTAACGCGGGGGAAGCGTGTCGCAATACTAGTCAGTCTTATTCTCTAGTCAGGCACCGCGTATAAAACGCGGTGCCAAACTAAACAAATGAAATACGTAGGTAAAGATTACCAAAAAACAAGTCTAAGCCAATAGCTCTGTGACAAGAGGATATACAATATTGTATGAAAAATATAGTTCCTGTGTTTTACGTCACAGAACAGGGAACCAGAGTTCCGTCATATTATATCTTTAATGGAACTCAAAAAAACAATTTCTCTTTATTTGAAGCGTAATAAATGAATCTCGTTTAAAGTTAAATGCATTTTGCGTTAACGTCGTTAAGGAAAAGCGCTTTTACAAGGAGCCTAATCATAAAAGCTTTTAAGTTACTCTCTGCTGTAGCTTAAGTTCGCCGCAAAAGTCTTTGTCTTCAAATACACTACACAATACAAGACTTTTTAAGTGCGTTTCGCGTCTTTGTATGTAACCCATATACAGGAGGTATATGGGTGAGTATTTTTCAAAGTTTTATGTAATATATCTTTGTTTCATCTCACTAATATTATAAATGCGAAAGTTGTGAGGATGTATGTCTATTTGTTAGTCTTTCACAAAAAAACTACTCAATGGATATTGATGAAACTTTACAATAATAGCAGAGATAGCCGTGTGTTTAAACTTTGGACTCTCGAACCGGGGGGCTTGGGTTCAAACCCCACACGCACTTCTAGTTTTCAAAAATTATGTGCGTATTAGAATTTAATTATCGTACTTACAGTTTATCGTAATGTTCTCAAAGCTGTGTTTAGTCTGCCAATGGTGGTGCACTATGGCCTGTACATTATGAGAGGAGACCGTGCCCAGTAGTGGGCCAGTTATGGGTTGCGATGATGATGATGTTAATTAAACGAGCTGACTAGACCCTTTTTGGCCCGCAATTCGTTGGTGACACGTTTAATTTTGTTATGAGGCGCACTATATCATGTTTTGCTTATAAACACAAGAAAAACAACGAAAATATCGTAACAACAACCGAATGAGCACAAAAGCGTCAAGCGCCTGATAAAGTAGCCGAGCAAAAATCGGAATTTCTTTTCAAATTTACGAGAACATACTAACATACTTTAGTAATAGTTAAATGCGCTTAATTTCTTACTGACCCGAAGGAAGTTTCGGCTCCATTCAGTCGAGGACCTGTTTAGTAAGTACTTTCAGTAGAGATCGGACTTTCGACGCGAACGCTCGTGTCCCATGAGCGGGTACTAAGATCGCGAAACTGAATAAATTTTGCGGCAAGTGATACGATCTGTGATTTTGTGTGGAAGTGATTAGTACTGTTTTGGCTGGTAAGTGTTATAACAATTTTTTATTTCTTTGAGTAACTTGGAAATGGAAAACTTATATGTGTGGGATGTTCGGAATGTATACAATTGAATAACAAGTTTTCCGACGCCATTTGGCTGTTTAGCACTTTAATGATTTATTCATTTATTTCCAAATGTAAACTTTTATGTGCTTTTCGCGTTTCGGACGAAAAGTTGATCAGTTTAATTAAACAAAATGCTATAACCTAAGTAATTTCCCTAGGCGCACCTACTTATTGTAATTGTCTGTGTTAAAGTTTTATACCCAACTAGTTTTTGCTTGCGGCTTCGCTCGCGTGGCAGTAGATAGCAACAAAGGACCTTATCCCAATTTTTTACACGTAATTAATTCTGTCCGTACAAACTACTAGTAGTATTAGACTGCGAGTATCTTGTGCCGCCTACTAGGGCGGAATGATTTGGTAGGAGTTAATCAATTAGTTGAGTGCCTCGCTCGATTATCCGACCCTTGGTCTCGCGTCGACGTGCTTCGAAATTTGCGGCAATTTTAGCATAGCAATGATATTACCAGATGGCCGAGAACAGTTTTCAGTTGCTATGTACCTGCTGTATACTGCTCTTTTATAGGACTGGTCTGTGTAATCATTCAATGTACACGTATAATTGGCGCAGTGATAACCATGTCGCGCCGTTCGAATGGTCCTGGATTCGATTTCCGGCGGGGCGGAAATCTGAATGATGAGTCAAATTGCTGTTCTTCGTCTGGGTATGTTCTTATCTTAGCATGATGTCCATGGCACCCACGACTCAGGGAATCCTAGTCTGGGGCTATGAATGTGTAGCATCATGAAAAAATATTGTCCCATACTTGAGCTTGGGTCGTAAAGTGAAGGCTTCGCATAGGGATCGCATAGTTCGCTTGCCAAGTGCCGATTGGAGTACTTTCTGGTGCGCAGGATTCCTCACGATGGTTTCCTTACCGAAGCAAGTTGTAATAATATCCCGTAGGCTATCTTTGACCACGAAGCGCTCATAGCCCGGCGGTGTACCTCCATCCTGAGTGATCGACCGAATTAAGCAACAACGGGCGCGGTCGGTACATAATAATTGGAAGGGTGACAGTGGAAAAATATTCTTGAGCGTTTCCGTGCTTTGGAGGGCACGTAAAGCTCTCAGTCCCGGTTGTAATCGTCAGGTAGCAATCGTTAAGCTATGTCGGAAGCCTTTGGGCGGTGTAAACACTTTCGATTGGGTCGGCTACTAACCCCTCCACCAATTCGCACTGGAGCATCGAGGTTGAGTATACCCTAGGCTTCCTCAGTGAAGAGGAGAGACCTACGCTCAGTATAACGCCATTAATGGGTTGAAGTCAATATACGTATAGATGTTAACCCAGCTATGAGATTGATAAATACTGAGCTCCGTGATTCTCCGAAAGTCGGTCCTTTCTAGTTAGCCGTAAGATGAGACAAGGAGGTTTTAATTACCGCCTAACGAAGTGCTTCACTCCTAAGAAAGGATTAATGATCGAATATTAAACATAGTCTTGAAATCTTGCTATTTATAAGAAAGTTCATTAATTGAAGTCTTTAAGCAAGCTAAGTTTAAAACTTAAAAATCGACTTGGTAAAACTCGCGCTCTGTAGTAAATAAGCTCATAAACATCTCTCCGGACGTACTACGCGCTTTGCTTCGTCATTTTGCGGACCGTAAAGGATTGAGATAAATTACCTGCGTCGGTGTTTCCGTCCGATTATAATGTGGCCGTCTTTAAGTCAAGAATGAATAGGTTCGTGCTAAGCATGTATTGTTATATATTGTTATATATATGTAATATGTTCGTGCATTGTACAACCGAAGCCTACAGCGCTAATTAGCACCTCACCTAGCCTCCAACCAGCGAACATATTATTATAACCTCCTTTTTTGAAGTCGGTTAATAAAAGCAAACTTAATCACGCATTGACGTCAAAATATGGTCTATTTCCTTATAGGAAATCTCCTTGATAGCCATGGCTATCGGTATCGTTATTAATACCAATCACGTCAAAGCTTAGCCGAGCTCAAGGCGACTGCGATCTGAGGTTTTTAGTCATCCATAAATAGCGATTAACGTTAAGTAAGCAATTACAAAATTTGTCCGAACGATACGCCAGGGATTTAAGATTTATGCGCTTTGTAGCGTTATTTATGACGCAACACGTTTAAATTGGTTTAATTTTAAATTATCATTGTATTTCTTAATGAGGATTTTATCGACTATTTTATACTGTGGAAGTAGGTCGGATTCGAAATGTGTTTTACTCGGATTTTGTTTGCGAACGTGATCATTGATTTATAGTTTTATTTATATCATTTTTGATTAAATTGTTATCGTGGACATTTAACATTTTAAATGCAAATGCAAACTAAAATGCAAACTCACAATTATGAATTGTTATACACATGTTTCAACCCAAGTTACATGAATATGGCCACTGCGAGTAACTAGGTCCAAATATGGGCATAACAATTCAAAATCGTGAGTACCCGTTTGCATTTAATATGAATTATTTTATTTATTTTTAATTGTTTCTCTTTGAGATACATAGATATAATTAATTTTGAAATTGAATTTGATAGTATAGGCTTCTTTATTGACATGTTTAAAAACATGTACATATGTTACGTAAATGAAAGTTAAGTGATAATTGTAGTAATAATAATTTTAGAAAATCTAGTTTTCGTCCAGCTTGCGTGTTTCTGCAGCCTGGTTCGTTTATCGCGACGTCACGTGCGCTACCACTACGGTTAAAGCTCTTGTTTCACTGTTATAGTTACGGCGAACAAAAAAGATCCTTGCCTATCACTCTTTGCTTGAGTTAGTTGCCTAACGACTTGTGTTTCCGCTGGGGCCTTGACACAATTAATATATGTATGTATATATTTTATGGTAGTAGCTGACCAACTAGCAGATGAGCCTCCCGATGGTAAGTAAGTGGTCACCGTCGCTATGGACATCAGAACACGACATCAGACGTTATGGCGTCCCCGCGGTCTCCAGACTAAGCCCCCAATGGCCCGGTAACTCTAACTCTGTCCCTTGGTTACCAGCGTAACGCCTCGTTCAACTGCCATCCTCCATCCCATTCACTCCATCAGAAATACCAAAAGCATCACCGATGCTTTGTTGGGAAAGAACGAAGAGGAAAGGAAGGAAGAACTTAAAGCTTTTAGCTCCCCGTCGTAATACAAGTCACAAGTAACAAGTCGGAATGCAAGTAGTTTGAAAATTAAAAAAAAAATACTAAAGCGCGAGGGGGGTAGCCAGCCCTACCTTGCTTAAGTCGGTCGCCAAACGACTTCTAGCGTTCCGACTGGCGCTTGAGAGTCAGTTTTTCTTTCTTTATTTCTTTACTAAGTACTACTTTTGTAAATTAAAGCCTATACGATATTCTGTGGTGTAAGCTATTGTAAAGTTTCATCAAAATCCATTCAGTAGTTATTGCGTGAAAGAGTAACAAACACACATACATCCTTACAAACTTTCGCATTTATAATATTAGTAGGATGTTAGTAGGATAGGATTTCTTGGCTGGCATCGCATCAATGATTCCTGTGGATGTACTCGGGCGACGGTGACTTTACTGTCAGGTGACTTTTCTGCTTGTTTGTCCGTTGGAAACATTAAAAAAATAAAATTGAATTGTTCTCGCCGTGCCGGCTATAGCGTATCGCCGTTGGTGAAGTAACGTCTCAACCGGCTATCAGACTCCGCGTGCGAACTTGGATAAACGTTTTAATGTTTCGTATTTAGGTTAAATTCCTTGAGTGATACTTTAATTTTAGCTTTTGAAATTTCTTATATTTTTCTTGCACAGAATATAATTATAATATTCTTTGTTTAATTCAGTTAATCGTTTTACACAAACGGAATTCTAAATTTAAATTCATGGCTCAAGTTCTTAAGTTAGCGAAGTTTCGCGAGCTTTCCCTTTGTCGTTAAATTGAGCGTTCACAATTGTAACACGCTTGTCTCTGGGAAGATAAAGACCTTATGCGCCCTTTCTTTGAAACCATACTTCCGGTTACGTTGATACGTATTCTATAACTACAGTAGACAAAAACTTCAAAAAGTGCAACGTCATGTTTCTCGGAAAAGTGAATGTGAACGCTTCTGTGCATCGAGGGGCACGTAAAACAGTGGTTCTCGGTTGTTATCATTAGATAGGTATCGTTAAGCCATGTCAGAGGTCTTCAGGCACTTAAAACCTTTTGACACTTGGATTGGTCCCTATCTCCTCCAGCAATCCGCACTTGACAGCCTGCTGGAGCATGCCCTAGACGTCCTCACTGACCAGCCACAAACATATCCTGTCACTGGGAAGTAATGCAATTTAAAAAACCTTCATTATAGATAAATAAGGAAGTATGTTTTACGTTAAATGCAAATAAATGGCTTGTGCATAAAAAAACCAAGTTAAATTGTGGAATGATTAATCATTATTACTATCAATCCATTAATTATCCCACCGCTGCCACCTAAACTTTATTCCAGTGTTGTTAATTGACTAAATCCATCTTTATGGTTAATTACCACTTTTTATGAAAATGATAATTTTATGAGAAATTTTATAATTGCTAACTAGGCTACAACCT
The DNA here is from genome assembly GCA_905404295.2 of Ochlodes sylvanus. Taxonomy (NCBI): domain Eukaryota; kingdom Metazoa; phylum Arthropoda; class Insecta; order Lepidoptera; family Hesperiidae; genus Ochlodes; species Ochlodes sylvanus. The sequence goes on from FR990149.1 coordinate 6,209,177, forward strand.
CATTTAGAAAGGATCGATTGCGCGATGCCAAATAGGGTCATGTGTTTAGTAGTCTATGTGTCTATGTTTATTCCTTTGTATCGTTCTTGAGACCAGAGGTTATTTTGATGTTTTTAACGTCAATCAATTTGTCTTAATCTTGCGATTATTATCACTAATGATATCAAAATTCAATATAGCACTAATAAAAAACAGAAAAAAATGTATGTCGATGTTAACATAGTTCATGTTAAGTGAGCGAATTATATATCGAATAGCAAACTAATAGTAATAGAATAACGTCTGGTACAATCACTTCTTTTCCGGATATTTAGGGTACTCAAATTGTTATCCGTCGGAAATTTAGGGTGATTCAGCCCTAGTATACGCATGAGCGCACCCTATAATAATGGCGTCAGTTTTTCCCGAGTTTGCTAAGAACAAACATTGTTGCGAAATATCTCATAATAGAGAAATGGGAATAAACGATCGTCACATTACTTTTATATTTGACGATCCCGTAGCCATTCGTAGCAACCCTGTTTACGAAGCTAGGGTTCTAGATTAGGCTAGGTTAGGTTAGGCTAGGTTTTTTAAGCTATTGCATAGCTTTTATCGCGGGCCTTGAGCGTGGGGACCGAATCCAGAAATTCCGTAACGAATAAAACCTAACACCCCCAATCAGCGCCATCTAGTACCTTAATACTAAGGTTATGGTACGTATGTTTTCTACAAACTAGATGGCGCTGTTCTGATATAACTATATAACTTCTAATAATTATAGTTGCATAAGTTGATAAAAAATGCTATGCAATAGCTTTACCGCGGCAGTGTCCGAGTGCCACATTTAATTTTCTGTAAATATTATTGGTGTACAGTGAAAAGGCATGTTATACTGCATAGTCCCGACGGTACTATGTATAACACTTACTACCCTACCTGGCTATATAACTATACCATGTTATATACCAAAAGCAAAAAATCAAAAGAACACGCACTAAACGTATTAAATAAAACATGCAAAACCATTCGTCAATAGTTACAGTTTAGTTACAGTTATTTGGTGCAAATTTTGAGGCTATTCAGACATATCTCACGCCATCCTGACACACACGACTTAGTCAAATCTGTTCCATTGCGTTTCCATTCCTGGGTCTGTTGGAAGAGATCTCTTTATGAAAAAAGCAGAACTTATGTACAATATTACTTTTATTGTTTCCTTTATCACTACATATGGTGTACATGAAAAATAAAAAATAAATATGATCTACGAGACACTCAAGCTAGTAGGAACACGTTCTGAGAGCGCCGTCATCTTTGAACAGCGGTAGATAACCTCTTCATTTCGACCGCGTTGTTTGAGAATGTATTTTTCTCGACTATTTTCATCCCAGATTTCTTTATACTTTTAATTGAGTTGTGCCACTTAAGTTTGTTTATTCGGTTTAAGTGTTGTTTGTTCTGTTTGGTGTGGAGCCGGCTACACTTTTTAGAGGCGACCATCTCAGTCCTCAAGGGTAGCAACACATCTGTGACCGAATTATGACGAGACTCTTACTAACATTTACTAACTGGACTATTACTAACAATAACTAACAGGACTAACATTCACTAACATTCCTGTCCCAGTCCAAACTAACCAACTAATGTTCTAACACCGTCACCTAACCGGACTAACTATCCCAGTCCCCATATATGAGTCTTGTTCTAAGTCGGTCACAGTTGCCATGGGCGGCAGCGGAAGGTGGTGCTGCATGCTCGTTTGCTGCCTTATATCAATAAAAAAAAAGTGCTTTATGAACAAATCTAGTAATTAACAAAGTAGTTTCAAAGTCGGTCTTGAAGGTACGTACGAGAAGGGTAGGGTTTGACTCTCTCAGTGGTAATGTTCAAAGTTATGATTTTTTTTATTTTAGTAGTTTATAAATAAAAAAGTAACGTCAATTTAAAGACTCAAGTCTAATAATTTTCAAGTGTAATATCAAGAACCGGTTTCTCGAAGCGTTGCAAGAGCGGGTTTACTAGTTTTAGATGTATAGTAAAATTGAGCCACTTTTAATTACTTCAAACCTACGAATAGCGCCTTATGGGGTTCCAAAATGTCACATTCCATTCATAAATACTTCCAAAGCCATCCAAACATGGATGGATGCGCTCAGATTACATTTAACGTTTGGAATATTTCCAGCCACGCTCGTGGTACGTTACAAAGCGCTAAATCTCAATTGGATTTAGTTCCCTCGGACTCCGTCTGCTGGCTTTGCATTCGAATGTCGTAGCAAGTGCTACGCGTGCTACGAACGCTACGTATGGCACGGTCTACGACGTAGCGTTTGCGCTGTATTTTAATTGCCAGCTACGTTCAGCAGACGCTCGTAATATAATGAATTGCATCTTCACGTTTGAAGGACTGGAATAACTTGCCCGCATCGGTGTGCCTGTTGGATTATAGCATTACTGTCTTCAATTCAAGAGGAAATAGGCATTTTCTAAGTTAGAGCACTTTACTACATAAGGATACGTTGTTACTTATAACCAGGTGAAAGCGATGTTATACTATGTAAAAATAAAGGACAAATTAACAAATTTTTGTTTAACACCAAATCCTGCACACCTGAGAGTTCTCTGTAATGTCCTCAAAGGTGTATGAATGCTAATTGATGGGCCAGCGTGGTTGACTATGGCCTATGAGCTATGACCCCTCATAATGTGTATGAGACGAGACTCGAACCCAGCAGCGGGACGATTACGGGTGTGAAGAAGAATAAAAATACCTACCTCATACCTTTACAATTCTAAACGGTCTCCTAACAAGCGTGGAAAACTACAATAGGTGAAGAATATTCGAGATCACGCAGCAAAACATTTTCCACGAAGCAATGGGTAGACGATCCGATATATAGCGGTGCACGACGCGCGACGGCACATTAACGCTCGTGTTCCATTAAACATGGAATGTAGTGTTCAAATAGCAAATGGACCGGAGAAAATATATTGAGTACATACTTGCTGAATCTATTGTGGTACATTGTTATAAACCTTTTGAAATGTATTGGCTCCAACACATTAATGACGAGCCCTAAGGCGCAGAGGTCACAAATGATAAAAAATCATTGTTATGGGATCTATTATGTCAATAAATATCTCTAATAATACTTTTTCTTACATCTATATATAAGTATAAAAGGAGAAGCTGACTGACTGACTGACTGACTGACTGACTGACATATCAACGCAGGGCCTAAAGTATACGGGTTAGAAACTTGAAATTGTGCACGAGGGTTCCTTTTATAACGTAGGGGAGCACTAAGAAAGGATGTTTGAAAATTCACCCCCTAAGGGGGTAAAACGGGGGTGCAAAGTTGGTATGAAACTTTGCCGTTTTTGAGGGTATTTGAATGAAATTCAGTATGAAGGTATTTCATTAAAAGTTATGAAACATGTTTAAATTTTTTTTACCAAAATCATCGTTTAAGGAGGTAAAAGGGGGGCGCAAACTTAGCACGAAAGTTCTCTGATTTTATCAACTGTTATATATTGAGGGATTTTTGGCGGGCGAAGCCGCGGGTATAGGCTTGTATCCCATAAATCAGTTACACAGTAGGTAATGCTTAAAGGTTGGCTGAACTCATTTAAACATTCAAAATTTCAAACACAATGAATGTTTCATTGCTGCTCTGATACGTGGTATAGGTATTATTCCAAATTTGAAAGTTTAAAATTAAACAAATTCTTAAAAAAAGGTATTTATGCCGCTTCGTTGATGCGCATTAACTTTAAGTCAATGTTGATGCATATACATTATAATGAGTATTGTTTCAAATTTGAATATTGGATTTTCTTTTAACATTCAAACACAATGAACCTTTAAAATATTCACATTTCGCTGTTACAAATTGCATTGCAGTATACACTGCATAATGAGGTATAATAAGTACCGATAGTAAACCTTGCGTGCGATAAAGTTAATGTACGGTTGAAAAAATGAGGGTACTTATGAAAGGTATTAGATATGTCTTTTAGATTTCGTAGTTTATTGTCACGATTTTATTATTTTCTTGATACTTTATGAAGCTGATTACTTTATCGGAGACCCTATTTATTAGGACGATAAAACCTAATTTAGGTTTTTAATTTGTGAGAGCTTTTTGCTCGAAATGGAAGTAAATATATTAAGTCCCAAAGCTACTGTTTAGCAAATTGTAGGTATAATTTCATTTTTAGATTGCAAGGTTAATTAATTGGCCACTACTCAGCACGGGTCTGTCATCATTGAGGAGGCTTTGAGCATACTTCAGCACGCTGCTCCAGTGCGGATCGGTGGAGGTAGCGGCCAACCCAAGTATCAGAAGTTTTATGCTGCTCAAAGGCCTCCGACATGACTCAACGACTGCTATCTAATGGTAACAACCTGCCTTTCTTTTATTTTGCACTAGCTGTGCCCGCGACTTCGTCCGCGTGAAATTTAATTTTACATTTTTCTAAAATAACAGTAGCCTAAGTAACTTCTTATTACATCTGCCAGTGAAAGTCCCGTCAAAATCGGTCCAGCGGTTCCAGAGATTAGCCCGAACAAACAGACAGACAGACAGACAGACCGACGGACAGACAGAAAAAAAAAGAAAAGAAAAATGTTATTTTGGTATACGTATCGTGTATACATCCATATATGCATTTAGTAAAAATCGGTTATTTTAATATTACAAACAGACGCGTAGACGTATCTGCGAAGATTTATTGGAAGGTGAATTGATGGTAAGGTTCCAAGATAAACGACAGACCACGTTAAAGGAGTGCGCACAGTACAACGATTCCACGACCGACCGACGCCAACGCGACTAAAACCTTGACAAAGCTAACATTCAATTATGAGCCTTATATCTTTGAAGGTAAGGTTGAATTTCGAACTTATACTTAAAATACCTATACGGCTCGCCCTACACCCATAGCCCTTCCGTTTCGAGACCAACGCGTCGACGACTCACCGTAGACGAGTAGTCCACGCGTCGACCGACACAATGACGTAATGTACCTAGAACGGAACGTCGGAGTTGAAACGGAGTGGAGACGGAGTCGAGTTGACGTCGATGAAGCGTTGATCGCGGAACGGAACGTCGGAGTTGAAACGGAGTGGAGTCGGAGTGGAGTTGACGTCGAGTTGGTGTAATGTGCGCACTCCTTAAGGGATAGTTGAAAACTCAAAATAGTTCAAGATTTCTACTGACAGTTCTGCCCGCGATAGCAGAAAGGGTTTTAAGAAATAAATTTTAAAGTTACCTAGATAAAATTTGAGTTTTATATTCTGAATAATTTAACAAACAAAAAACCGACTTCAATAATAAAAAAAATTGAGGCTTTCCCTTGATTTCCGTGGGATTCCATCGTCAGATCCTGAATTGGTGGCAGTGGGACCGTCCCGGAAGTACCTACGTTTTTAAAAAAGAAAAAAATCAAAATCCGGTCACAAATGATGAAATACTCGCTGGACATAAATAAAAAAGAAATATAGTCGTTGATAATACTCGTATGTAACCATTTCCGTTTTTGAAGTCGGTTAAAAAAAAATGATGCTGTATCATCGCTGCCATGCAATAATCCGTGTTATAAGTATTATTCCAAATTTGAAAGTTAAAAATTAATCAAATTTTTAAAAGAGGTATTTACGCCACTTCGTTGATGCCATAATCCATAATTATCATGAGCACTGTTACAAAGAACAATGGCCAAATTTCTATAGGAGCTGGACTCGACTTTTATTTTTGATGTCCCAAAATAAGCTATAGTTAGATCGGTTTGTTTTTATGTTCTAAACACCATCCTGTTTGAAAATCATTCCTAAATAGCCACGATTTTTTATAATAACGTCTGAAAGTCAACAATAATTTTGAGGTTAGAATCCACAAGTATCTTTTATCCGACTGTGGCGTAGCCTAAAAGTGTAGTTAACGATAAGCGAGAAGGGTAATTATTTATTGATCTTGTTTCTATTTGTTTCGATTTCTCAGAGAATTACCAAAAAAATAGAACATCTGTCAAAGAACACTAACCCCGTGTCTGTCTATATGACTCAATAAATTCAATGAAATTCTATATTGCTTTAACTTGCACAACATGTAGTTTAGAAAATAAGGATGGCATAACATCACACATGAAGCCTATCTTGAAAGACTTCAAGGCTTTATTGTGGTTTGACACCATCAATTCTGCCTGAGGAGAGTTAGTCGCTAGATACATACTGTCTTCAATGCTCAAGTCGGTATTCAAGGCTCAAGTTGGACTTACATTGACAAATCGAGTAATGTAGTAGCTTACAGGAATAAATGTAGGTAGATCGGTAGGTAGTAAAGGTAGGATTTAAGAGTACTTAAAATGAAAGAAATAGGCTTGACAAAAATACTTTTTATTCATCATCCTCTCTTACAACTACAGCATCGAGGAATGCTGCTGGTTCTGATATTGTGGGCTGATGCCTGGCCCACCCAAGGTACCACACAAGTGTCATAACGTGTGCACAGCACCCAACAGTTCTTCTACCAACAAGGCAATTACAACAATATTCTACTATAGCTTCCCTTCCAGACACATTATTTTCAATTAATATATAAACATAATATACTTTTCTCGAAATGTGTCTGGATTTAATTTTGCCTCTTATAAGGGAATTATTTCCACTTCCTCTCAAACAATACTCATATACATTAATGTTTTCTCTGCTTATTTCAATGCGATACCCTCCGTGAAACCTGACATGTTCACTATAATAGGACCTAGCCTGTCGAATCTGATATGTTCCTAGGGCAAATAATATAACTTCACTATATTCTAAATGGGGGAATATTATATTAGTATTGGAATGAGCTGTTATACTAGTAAAATTAGATGTGCGTCTATTCATATTCATTGCGTTTACAAAATGAGATAAATTATTATTTAATGGAAATCGTTCCCTAATCACATTTATGATTTGCTCAGCATCATTTCTATTTTTTAACCGAACACGGAATTTATTTAAAAGGCTTGCAGCTATGGTAAACATTTGCATTATATGTGGAACGGTTTTATTAAAAAAAAAATGCCTGAATATTTTAAAGTCTCGTTTGAAGTACCCATTAACGACTTCCACCACCCAACGGCATATTGTAACGCAACAACTCCTGTTAGCTTGCTCGGTGGTGAGCTGATGTTGACCCTCAAGCAGGGATTCTGGCATATATGTTTTGTAGCTGCAAGCCTCTAACAAACTAATTGAGTCTCTAAATCCCCTGTCCAGAATAAAAATATCATTATTTTGAAAGTATTGTCTGAGAGGAGAGTTTTCAGTGAAAAGAGACTTCATTATATCTGCATCAGATGTGGTAGCTTTGTATGGGCCAAAGCAGTCAACAATGTAGCCATCAGGTGTCACCAGCAAAAATGGTTTTAACAAGTTTTTATATTTATGAAGGGAATATGTGTCCCTTTGGAACATATAATTGGAACTTGAACTTTGGAACTTTTGTTTATATAAATATAAGTCCCATCACATATAATTATCGTATTTTTATTATTTTCATTATAAATAGCATTTGGAATTATTAAATTGTGTTGCAACAAATGTTCACGGGATACCAAGCCAATAATGAAACAAATGTTCATCAATTCTTCCAACACTTTCCATACTTGAGAAATCCAGAAATGTATTATAAGCATTCTAAACAAATATGAGCATTTATAGGCAAGTAATATTTGTATCTGCTTAGAGTTGTTGCTCTTAATGGGTCAGAAATCCTATGTAAATCTCTGTTCCGGCAACCAGAAAAAACACAATGTGCTGCAGTATTAGCTGCTCGTCTATACTGCGATAAAGTAATCACATCGGATTCTTCTTCAGAATGCTCGTTGGTGTTTGTAGAGCTTGTAGGTTCTTGGGGTTGAAGCTCTGGCTCTGGCTCCGGTTCCCGCTCTGGCTCAGGCTCTGGTTCGACCTGCTGCTCAATATTTTGCTGCATATTAAGCATTGCAACTCTCTTGAGTCTCAGCCAACAGGGATGACAAACATGGTCTGATGGAGTTGCCTGAAACAACATACAGCCTTGTCTTAACATGTTACAGCTCATTATTATTGAACCCAAGCAAATAAAGACATTGATATAAAATAATATTAGGTTGCAGTGATGAATTCACTATAACACTGATAACAATACAAAGAAAAAAGTGCATAATATATAAATCATAATTACCTGCCGTGGGGCAATTCTATTTTCAACTTCAATATGTATCGCTGGTTGTAACTGAGATGGATTCTCTCTCACAATAAGATCACGTTTACGATTTCGCAGAGAACTTCCACAAAGTACGCAAACATGCATGTGGCCACGGGAAGATGAGGCACCAGGTTCATTAGCCAATCCGGCGTTGACCTGCTGCATTGCCAATTGTTTACAGGGATCACATATGTAATCTTCTTCAGTAATCTAAAATAAGAATTAGAGTTGTATTATGATATATGATTGTGTGTGATGGTTTAGTTACGTTTGAGTACTAAAATAAGTAGGTATTTTAAAATACGTACTACTATTGAAGAATTCCACTCGCAGATCTTAGAAATTACTCTCGTATCAAGCTCAAAAACGAGATGGCGGCGAAGTGTATCGATGCGTATGTTACAATTAACACACAGCAATCGCAGGGCTAGTTGTGGCGTCTGCATGATATATCAGGTCTCTCACGAATCCAAAACCAAAAAGCAAAATCGGTGTCCAGAAGTCAAAAGCACAGGTAATCGTCACAAGTATCGTTATCAGTCCGTAAAACAATGCCAAGGTCACAACAACAGAAGGAAATCCAAATAGCGCACTTCGTATCACAATTCACAACAACGTCAACATTCAACAACAAGGTGAAGTGAAGAAGTCGAAGTAAAGCCATCATGCCATCAAGCCACCAAAGAGTATAAAACAGATTAGACACAAAAACTGCGTTTTAAGCCACAATGATGCTAGTAATAGAAAACTAATAATCGGATTAATCGGGTCGCATCAGTGTTTCCAGATGCAAAAACTAGATATACCGTGAATTCTACAAAATACGGTGTATTGTATGAGATTTGAGGTTTTCCCTATTGCAATCAGTTTTTGTGTGGGTCAAAATACGGTAAAATGTACTAAAAACACTAAACATCGTTTACGGTAGACCTACCGTAATTATGTGGTATCTGGCAACACTGGGTCGGATCGATGGCCCGATGGGTCGATGCCAAATGACGTTCACAGAGTACTTAATCACTACGATGACGTTCCGTTGTACGCAGTTGAACTAGACAAGTTAGTCCAAGAAAAGTTACACAAACAAAAATAAATGAAAATCTTTTTTTTGTGGCTACTTAAAGAGATATTTCTTATGTTTTTTAAGATCTTAAAAAATAAGGGTATTTTTCAAATATATGTCATATTGGGACGCTATCGTTTCGTCGTCGGGTACGATTTGGCCATCCTTCTTTGAATATTGGATTTTCTTTTAAACCAAATCTATAACTGTGAATCGTCGATGAGACCTCATTCACCATTCCTCCCCCGCAGACCACGTCCCACGCACGTCCTTATAGTATTTCGGTATGATACCTAGACCGACGTCATAATGTTATCGGTGTCTCTGGCTGAGTACCTAAAAGGAAATTACTATTATTCGAAGACGCGTGAAGCACGTTATAGGTGCGTCACCACTTAATAAAAAAAAATTTGTTAATTTAACGCGATAATCTTAAAAAATACTGCACGGATTTTAGTTTTTACTAATAGGTTATTAATAATTAATATTAATATTAATAATTATTTAGGGACGTGCTGAAAGTGAAATACTTATGAAACCCGTGATGAAAACGAGTGAAAATTTACTATATTTCATTATTAAACATACATAATTATTATATCATTCCCTTAAATAAAATAAATGTAATTTTCAGATTTTTTTTCTAAATTCCGAAATTTCATTCATAATTTTCACTTTGAAATTTGTTTTAATAAAAAATAAGTAATACAAAAATTGAATTATCTAAAACTTATTTAGTGTACACGGTCTTGATAATATTTAGCTCCTATTAGTACGAGTATAATATCGCTCTCCAGTCTCAGGTCAGCTGGAAGAGATTTCATAACAATGAGCAGAACCTTTGCACCATCCTTATATAATATATCCTTTAACTTTTAAATAAATACATAAATTAAAATACATATCCTGGCTCGGGATATGTAAATATTTTTTGGAATTAAATAAAATAAATGTAATTTTCAGATTTTTTTTCTAAATTCCGAAATTTCATTCATAATTTTCACTTTGAAATTTGTTTTAATAAAAAATAAGTAATACAAAAATTGAATTATCTAAAACTTATTTAGTGTACACGGTCTTGATAATATTTAGCTCCTATTAGTACGAGTATAATATCGCTCTCCAGTCTCAGGTCAGCTGGAAGAGATTTCATAACAATGAGCAGAACCTTTGCACCATCCTTATATAATATATCCTTTAACTTTTAAATAAATACATAAATTAAAATACATATCCTGGCTCGGGATATGTAAATATTTTTTGGAATTAAGATGAATTTAAGAATTTAATTTAATTGGATTAAGATTTCGAACAAACGATGCATGCAGCGCCGCCCTTCCGCTGCCGCCCATAAAACTGACTGACACACAACAATACTCTAATTGAGACTCGGATGGTTAGTCTGGAAAGCAGAGAGTATTATTTTCACTTTTTGCAATGTTGTCAATTGCCAAAGCGAAGCAAATATGGGTTAGCAGTACCTCATAAACTTCTAGTACGTTGGCATGGAAATATTCTATTGTCCGACATTAACAACTTCAGTTACTGGCTGTAGATCTCGGAATGCAAAATCGTACGATTTGATGAAAAATTTCGCCTTACCCTTTGGGAATAAGGCTCAGATTTCTCTCATGGCAACGTACGTGACAAAATTCAAAAGGCGAATAATGAAATTCTATGGGTTGGCGGCGACCTCGGCTTAGATAAACAAGATGGTGAATATTTTCCTTCGACCGTTATTGTATTTCCTATTTATAGCGATGAATATTATCTATAATTATGTAAACATAAGCTCACTTCATTGCTTTATCAACAACCTATATCTATAGATTTAATATAACACGGCGTTAACTATTAATTGAACAATTAATCAATCGATACATAATCTGGCAGCATAACGGCTTAACCAAGGCTCGAGTACGAATGTCCCTCGCAATGTACATCCCTCCATTTCTTTGATACATAGGTGGCGGTGGTAGGAGTCAGTTGCAATCATCTCATTTAAATATTATCGGATTGCCAACATCCTTACCCTTACTTCCTGTACAACCTTAACTTCGCTGTCACTATTTTTTCTTAGTGAATCTACTATAACACATAGGAATACCTTACTAAGCCGACTTTGATCGAGTTACAGGGTTGTCAAAATGTCTTTCTTAGTGCTACGCCGACTTCAAGGCCAAAACTATCAAGATGTGAATATTTACGAAGAATTTTATGTCAAGTACCGCACTTAACACGCGGCGCGGGAAATAAGGTTATAATATTACGCGGCTGAGATTGAAGCTAGCGATATGTCGAGTTTTTGTTATGCTTTATGATCAAAGTAATATACATTGACGTAACTCTTTTTAGTGTTTTTTTAACCCCCAACGCAAAAGCGGTGTTGTAAGTTTAAATAAATAAACGATAACACTATCATTCCCCCTCACTAGGATTCCCCGAGTCGTGTGGCATAGACATCACAAATAAAACATCACTAATACCCATGACCCGAGAATAAATATTTACCTGTCACATAAATAATTCCCGGTCGGGAAACGATCCCGGGACCCCTCGTTTCGCAGGCAGGGCCACTACCAAGCAACATACATAAACATATGTACATACGTCATACGTCCTGAGAATGTCATTAAAATTAAAAGAAAGAAGCGTCATATGACACGAAAGTAATTAAAAGTAAAATAAAGTAGCGTCATACGACGTGACGCCGCGTGACGGACGTGACAGACGTGACGGACGAGCTTGTTATTCATTGTACGCGCGGATAACTTAATTTAAACTTAACGGCAGGCTCTCAGGGCTGTCACGTAATATATGAGGTAGAAGGTTCGGCAATAGATTTCGACAGCTTATTGTGACGAATTATTTTTATTGTTTGTGATATTAGTTGTGTGGAACTACGCCTCTCGCGACTTTACATAGATATTCCTTTTTAGTGTTATTTTATTCTATACATATAAGTTCTATACATATAAGTGTGACAAGTGACGGTAGCAACACGTAAAGATATAAAAGTAATAAAAGATATAAAAGTTAAATGTATGTATATAAAAAATAAACAAGAGTAGGTCTGGTAAGGAATCTATCTAATGTTTGTTTGACGTTAATGTATGAAATATATTACATTGTTAATTGAATTAAATTAATTATTTTTATTGTCAGTGACTTATCAAGTATCTGGTCGATACTGAAAAGGAAACAAGAGGTTATTCATTATAATCATAAAATAAAAGGAGCACCGAATATGAATATTACTGATGGGTTGTGATAGCGTGATTAAATTGGTTCCAAACATAAATATAATCCGAATATGTGGTGCAGAGGACCGCTAATGGTTTGTCCTCATACGTCACAATTATGTCTCTCATGTACGCCGACGTGACATCGCGATACGTGTCGTGACAGACGAGCTTGTCATATCGGATGTGTAGATAAGACTCAATTTAAATATTTTACGCCCATACGCTCATCTAGGGCTACCGAAATTACTTTTGTTAAGTGCAGTTTAAAATAAAAGTATTTTTTAAGATTCTGATATTTGTGTGCGGTGAAATTGTTTTAGTACTTGGTTTGAATTAGGAACCTAACACAAGTACTAAAACAATTTCACAATTAAGCCACCCGGCTTAGTAGCCACGCACCGGATAATCGCCTTAAGAACGAAACGAAGAAGCTCACGTCAAAAACTGATAATCAATCATTTTGTTAAATTTGCTAGAAAACAGACCTTTTATCAATTTTATTCAAGTCACCTGTGTTTGCTTTGAAGTTTCCTTAACAGACTATGAAGTTGTAGTATTATTAGTCACGTATTATTCAGATTATAGTGTAGCGTATCCACCACATCTGCATCTTTACCCTTAACAGGGGGTATAAAGCAAAATTGGCAATCGTAGATTCAATTTTTACAGTAGTAGATCAAGTTTCTAGAAGCTGAAGAAAAACATAGTTATACTTCATCATATTATTGAGTGAATGCAAGAAGCAAAAACATAAAAAAATTAAATTTTCTCGATAGAAAAAATCACAAAGTTAGGTCTAATTTTCAACTAAAATCAATTTATTTTCAATATGGTGCATGTTTTTGAGTCAATATTTTAATATATTATGCTAATTAGTATCACGGAGGGATTTGTAGATCGATTTCTAAATCAAATCTATAATTTACGAATTATTTAAATAAAATACATTTATCTTTATAGCTCTAGGATTTTGACATGCTCTGTTCCATTTATCAGTACCGTTGCTCCATTGAGACGGGCGGGTGAAATATGATTTTTTCCTAGCTTTATACCCCCTCTTAAGTATACTGCGACCTTTCTATCTCAATTTAAACTAAAACCGTTACTTACATATATTTTACGTGATATATTGAAGTGCAGTAACATGAAGTTAAACAAAAGCGATTTTTTTTCTTGCCGACGAGTTCTTTTGATTACCATTCTTCACTTATCGCTTTTCATATTCCTTTCACAGATTAGAAGGAGGTGACATTTCAACACGTGGTGCTCTGAATCGTCAGCCCTAAACAATATAATAAAAAAATGGCTTCACGATAGTCGCAGCCCTATTACCAAGTACAACAAAGAAACGTGGCCAGAGCGGAATTTGCATAGAATTACGCGAGCGATGTTTTAATCAGACGTTTTCTTTCACGAGGACGCGGATCTTCCGATTTCGGTTTACGACGCCGATAAAGGTTAATGAAGAAACCCTCAGGACTCTCTTTACAGATTTTTGAAGTGCACTCCACTCGCCGAGTTCAAGCGTTCTCGAGAAATTGACGGGATTAAATACCAAATACAAACTTAGGTTTTTGAACTCGAGCTACATCCATTTTGAGTTTTTGAGGTTAGTTAAACCTATTTATAAATTAGAATATTAATTTAATTTACATCCGCGAACGGTTCTGCTCATGTAAGTATGTATGTAAGCATTATTATTTTTTAAAAGATGTGCCGAGAAGTTTCTTTCGCCGTTTCTTTTTCTCCTCAAAGATTTAAAAATTCAATATTTAAAGGCACCTTAGCGAAACGGTGGTAAATGCAAAAAAATGACGTTCATAAGTGTATCTATGTATTATACCTACATGAAATAAATTATTTGAGTTGAGTTGAGTTGAAGTTTAAGACATAAGGGGTTAGATGACCATCGTTTTGTCGTTGTCCCTGATGTTATTGTTACGTAGCAGTTTGAGTGTAAAAAGCTTTATCCATCCAGCGTCCATCCATGAGCAGGGGTGTAAATAACTCCATACATCCTAGAGTCCAAGCCAAACTTCCCAGCCGCTGCGCGCTGTCCAGATATGATCACCAAACGAGAAATGTCCTATTGACATTTTATAAGGGTCATCTAAAGTGTGTTTTAATAGCAATCTAAAGGGCATTTTAATGGTCATCTAAAGGTCATCTCAATACTCATTTTAATCATAATCATATGCCATTTTGTTCAAAATAATAACGATTTACAGCCTATTTGCCGTTCTAAAGTATATTTAATCTGTGATGCTACTCGTCACGTTCTTTATAGAACATTGAGGGGCACGTACGAGAGCGTACACTCTGAACCCGCCGTGAAAATGAAATTCAATAAAATACAGTAGTTTCATTGTGAGTAATAAATAACGTTATATGAAAAGCTCTCCCATCAATTGCCGTTTGTACTAATGGTATCGAGGACCGTTTATGTGAGAGCTTAGCATAGTACAGAACGTATAGCAGTGCCTTATTTTATTTTTTATTTCAATAAAATCTATGTAAAGTCTGAAACATTTTTTTCTATACTTTTCGCCTCTTCTATATACAAATAAATAAAATTGGAGTGTCTGTTTGTAATATTAAAATGACCGCTTTTTACTAAATATTATGAACATTTTTTACAATTTTTGTCTGTCTGTCTGTTTGTTTGAGCTTATCTCTGGAACGGCTGGACCGAATTTGACGGGACTTTCATTGGCAGATTGCTGATGTTATAAGGAGTAACTTATGCTACTTTAATTTTAGATTTTTTATGTTACAGTCCACGCGAACGAAGTCGCGGGCACAGCTTGTTACAAATAAATCTTTGTTTTCAGGTCATCGGTCTTATTGACCGATTTTATTTATTTGTGTTGTCCATGCTACCTGAGATACAGGGAATCCTAGTGTGGCGTTGTTTTTTATTTGATAAACGATTAGAGCTACTTCATGGTAAGAGGCCACGGCTACCCATGGACATCCATTTCATAAAAGGCCTCTTGGCCAAAAAGGGAGCCAATTATTATTGGCGATACATACTACAAGTAAGTTTCAGAAATTATTTGCGTGATTTATGTCGACGTAATTTCTGGTACACATTTGTTCGATAGCGGTCGAGGCATGCTATTATGAAAACGGTAGATATTGTCGAACGCAGCATTCTGAGAACGCTTCGAAAGAATGAAACCATTCACAGGAATGAGATGACCGGATCGAGTTAGATCTAAACCGTTTGAACCGGGGAAAGAATACTTTTACGTAAATTTACTTTTATGCCATTGAAATTTTAAAAGATTAGCTATGTTCTCAAAGAGTTACTTTGTAAATTATTCATTTCTTTCTTTTACGGAGTTAACTGAGTAAAATAAGGAATTTGATATTCAAGGAGAAAGAGAATATAATTAAGTGTAACCTTGGAGATATAAGAAAATTTTGGGTTTGAAATCGGTGTTACAATAAAAAAATAACGTGCATTAATGAATCAGTGATACCTATGAATAAATGAATTTGAATTTGAAAGTGAGGCAGTTAAATTCCCCTAATTAATGTAATATTTTTCTGTCTCATACATTCCGTAACTATATTTCGAATCCATAGCTACAGTAAATTCATCGGAGCGAATTAAAAAGTGCTAAAAAATAAACATACAAGTATTTAAGAAAATCTGTTTTGAGCTAGGTAAGTATAAGATTAATAAATCCCTACTTATCACGACTCGTTTATTTGGTTTACTAAAATCTTCGATACACAGACAAACTGACTTAAATTTCATAAAATATGTTTTTAAGCTCAATTCATACTTTATTATGATAATGATATGGGCACTCACGATATGTATTAGCACAGTCAGCCGGTCAGTCAGTGGTCAGTTTAGCCGTGACCACGTTCGTCGCAACTTAGTCGAAATATTGGCGTGAGAAATACAAATCGTTAATATGAAATCGTGAGTACCCGTTTACATTATAATGTTTAGTGTCCGCGATAATATCAATTTGAAATTATATGTTACAAATCGTTAGTACCTGTATCATAGTAAAATTTTGCAAAACTAGAAATTTCAAGACATTGAGTTCCGTAATTCTTTAATTTAAATTCAGAATCCAAGACTACTTTGAAATTTTCAAAGAAAATCTTAAGTTTTCAAAGTTCAACCAATTCGATGCGACGAGATATATCGTCATCCATTCCCCGGGATAGAAGATCGTTTACGATGTGTCGTGTTTATTGTACTGGCTTAGCCTCTGATCCGGGGATTGGTGTTATTGCGTTGGGAACCAAACATTTTATATATTTCGTTTAGAAGCGCTTATAGCAGCTTGGTCATCGGCCGAGTTAGGCAACTGCGGGCGCGGTCGGTAAGTGACCGCTATTGACAAAATGTGGCACTCGGAGACTGCCGCGGTAAAGCTATTGCATAGCGTTTTTTATCAACTTATGCAATTATAATTATTAGAAGTTATATAGTTATATCAGAACAGCGCCATCTAGTTTGTAGAAAACATACGTACCATACCTTAGTATTAAGGTACTAGATGGCGCTGATTGGGGGTGTTAGGTTTTTTTCGTTACGGAATTTGTGGATTCGGTCCCCACGCTCAAGGCCCGCGATAAAAGCTATGCAATAGCTTAAAAATTCTTGAGCGTTCCAATGCTTTGGAAGCATATTAAGCCGTATTCCCGGTTAACTGTTATCATTAGATAGCAGTCCTTAAGCCATGCCAACCATGGGGAGAGATCCGTGCTATACTGAACCCTTAATGAGTTTGAAGCCATTTGTTTATACAAATAATTCCTTGATGGAAGCCAAATGTTTACACTATTCTGGGTTGTAGTTAATGGATTGGAATAAGAAAACAGAATATAATAAAATTGTAATGGATTTTCATAGTGGATTAAAATAAAATATAGGTCGCTCGGTATTTTAATAAAACTCTGAATTGCGTTCATTGTCATGAAATATTTGAATGCTACTTGAATGCTACATGAAATATTTGAACTACTCGTCGCGTTCCGGCTGGAACCTAGAGAGCCAGTATTAGAGCCAGCTTAAGACCCAATGGCGTAACGGTTAACACGCTGGATCGCCGTTCCGAGGGTCCTGGGTTCGATACCCGGCGAGGCGGCAATTTGATGAGTTTAAATTTCTGTTCTTGGTCTGGGTGAGTGCGTTCTTGTCTTGTGTATTGTCCATGGCACCCACGGCACAGGGAATCCTAGTGTGGGGCTATGAGTGTGTAGAGTAATTTTTATTTTTTTATTACTTTTCATTCGCTCTTCCCTTTTCTTTCTTGGTCGACAACGCATTGCTGGTGCCTTCAGTGTATGTAACTTCAGTATATGGTAAACACTTACCATCAGATAACTTGTGTGTTTGTTTGTTAATTTGTTTTCCGACCCCGTTTCGTTACGTAGCCTATTTGGTAGTGACCCTGCAGACGAGTCCTGGGTTCGCTTCCCGGCCGAGGCAGATATAAATGCGACGATACATTTTTGTTCTCGGATCGTCTATGTTAGTGATGTTGTATGTGTGTCCATGCCAGCCACGACACAGGGAACCCTGGTGTTGTTATAAGTGTTTTAGCCTAAAAAGATGGATGGTAACTAGAAATCTAGTCTATACGGTCAGCAAAAACTAAAACCGTAAGCAAACTACTCAGAAAGCCATCAGCAAAGGAATTTACATTTAAATAAGTTATGCAAATTCAACGACTGCAGCTCGTGAATGTATCGCTCGGGTACATTGGAAATTGAGTCATAGGATTCTCATGTGGCAATGTATAAACGAGAATTGATTTTAAACGATCAGACTCGTGAGCGACTGAATCAATCACCATTACCGTGTCGGTTCACACACTATTACTAACAGTAACCTTTCTAGGTATCGGTTCTGGTAGCGCTTCGCTTCGGTAAATCAATGTCTTTGTCAACGAGATATAAAGATAGAGGACGCCCTTTCATACCAACAGTCATTCGAAAATGGTACCAACTCACGTGACTTAAACCGCTAAAAGTTCGCAATTGGTTCTTATTTTATGCCGCCATACACAAGGCCAGCCGTGATTGGCTAATTTCAATGTCAGTAAACAACGAAAAACCGAACGACGAATGGGCTGACGTTGCCTACTAGGCTGCAGCCTAGTATTCATTACGCTATTTTTGATCGGTAGTTACCAACGAGCTACTGGTAGTTACACTTTTAGGTATTATTGCTGGTCTTAGTACACTCTTGGTACACTCGAAAAAGTGTTTATATGGCATTTTAGTACGTTTTAAATTTTAAAGAAGCTAATTTGAGTGAATTCCAACAGATTTATCATTATAAAACTTTTTTCTATCAATGTATTGAGAGCTTTGAATTTTTCTCACTTGTAATAATTATGCAAATTAGTAATAGGCAGCCAAATTTATTTTTGACCAGCAAAGCATCTGCTATAATTGACCATGGGCCACGGCTACCACTTACCATCAAGGCTTAAATATTTTGTAGTAAAATTTTCGTATTTACATAAAAAAAAATCATAAATTGCAGTTAAAACAAAACATAACTAAAATTGAAACCCTTTAATTCCTCACTTTGTGTCAGCCCTGGTCTCAATATTGATGGTATCGTTTAAACCCGGCGCGGCGCCGCAAAGGCCCGTGACGTCACTATTTCCGCTTCCGAGTAATTAGCAGCCTTACGCATTAATCCTACCACACGTACTTCATTCATGAATGTATATAAAAGCGAAATTTACTGATTCAACGTGAAAACGGCGTAGTTATTTTCTGAGCGTGCACTAGTAAGTAACTCTTATGCATTGATAGAAGTGGATGAACGTTGGATTCTCAAGGGACCCTGGGTCGAATCTCACACACTCTTTTAAGTTTAAAAAATGTCCGTATTAGAAATATAACGTTAGGTACATGAAAATAATTGTAAAAGCTGATGATGCTGCTTTGTAATAGTATCTAATGTTACTTGTGTAAATATGCCGGTGTTTATAAAATATGAAATGCATGTCGACATTAAGTTTGGGAAATGTCTTGCTCTTTATAAAATGTCTTTTGAAGTAGAATTCCATTGCTCCAAAATAAAATCACCAGACGAAATTGCATTGGAAGTTTCAGTGGTTCAATAATGTGACGTGGAACAAGTCGCGTTCGCATCTCTTTGAAGCCAGTATTCCTTTACACATATTTCACTATCTCAATTTTTTCCGAGCTGATCTTATCGCAATCCATGACTCATCATCCATGACGACATGCTCGGCTGACCATGGCTGGGGTTGGGTCTTCGCACAAAGTCAGTATGTAAATAGTCCACTAGGCTGGACAAGTGCGGATTGGTAGACTTCACACAACTTCGAGATCATTATGGAGATCTTTCGTTTTAAGAGAATTTGAGCAGAGCGAGCCTGTGAAAAAGCAAAATTCAATTATGGTGACTCACTCGGGATTGAACCGAGGAATTAATCAACTAACGTTCTTAATAACACTTCCGCTAATAATTCCCAGCTAGCTCATGTTGGGAATTCTTATGTACCTAGTCGTAATTTTATTAGCTTTTGGTTTATTGCAGCAATTTGTAACGATAATCATCTCCGTGAAAATTTACAGTCTCACTTGTCAAAAACCTATAGATGCTCTTTCATTTCAGGATATCTTTGCTCTCAACGAACCCGAAACGAATAATGGCCCATAAATTCTCCGTGTAATCGAATCATTGTCACCTAAAAGTGCCTAAAACCGGTAAAGCTCGGCACCTTTAAAAGCTCTGTTCGATGATCCCTGGAATTTGTCAAAGGCTTTAACCAGGTTGTTGTTGACAAATGGAATTTTGTCCCGAATACAGGTTAAATTGCATAGAAAAGTAGAAAATGTGAGTAATTTTTGTAGCCACGTAGCGATTCTTCAAATTTTGTAGATTCTTTTTGTACATTATCTTGGAGTATAATGCAGGGTACAATAAAATGTTACCTATATTCGTAAAAAAACAATACTTAGCAAAGGGTGTTATTAAGAATACATTTCTTAATGGATTTCAGTGGCGTCTTTGTTAAATCTCTCAAGGTCTTTTTATTTTATTTTTCAGCGTAAAAGATCTGATAATAATCGGTATTTTTAGCCCGTTTGGGGCGACGCTACTCTGCAGATGACGGCACCTTGAAAGCCTCTTCATAGTTATCTTCATTAAAATCTATAAGACTTTTTTCACTGAACTTTAAATAAACACATCGTATACAGTTCGATAGCTACGAGCTTAGGGTTTAAAATTAGTTTCTCGCCAAAAAATGTAATGTTTATATAAACACAACCACACATTAGAACTGTGGAGATATTATAATCATTTGATAAGTTCATCCCATTTTATGCTTAGACAGTAATAAAGATGCATCAAACCTGATCAGTCGTATTATTCCGAACCTTATATATGGCGACCCTGCCAGGATACGATAACAACTACTAACTGGATTGTTACTAACAATAACAGGACTAACTTTCTCACTAACAGTCCCTATCCTAGTCCTCATACTTACAAACAAACTAACCAGCGAATGTTCTAACAGTCTCCGAACCGGTCTAACTATCCCAGTCCCCATTTGAGTCTTGTTCTAAGTCGGTCATAGTTGTCATGGGCGGCAGCGGAAGGTGGAAGGAACGTGCTGCATGCTCGTTTTCTGCCTTAATTCCATAAAATAAATAAATAAAAAATAGTAAATATAAGTATTTTTAATACATCATATTATAATCTGTATGAAATTTGGTTTTCTGTACTTCATCAGCTTCTTCCCTGTTCGTTTATCGGGCATCATAAAAAAACGACCATCATTTTTTATGCAATTGCTTCACGAAATTTATTCCACGCAATCCTTTTTTCGCTTAGTATCTCAAACCTCATAGCGTTTTTAGACGATATATGCAGAACATCTTCAGTACACCTTCGCTTAAGGGGATCTGTTTACGAGTACGCGTTTCTTTTATGATGTATTTATAATAATCTACAAGGATTTCTGAAGCAACGGTGTGTTGCGCGAAGGAAAAACAAAAAATAAATGGTTTGCCATAAATGGTTTGTGTTGAAGCAGGTATTTTTAAAGCTCTTCTTCCTTCTATCTCAAGGATTTCTGACGCAAGGGTGTGTGCGAAGTAAAACAAAAAATATTGCTATAAATTGTTTGTTTGTAACTATAATTTGTTTAGCCCAGCGACAAAACTATCGGAACAAAACCCTCGCTACTCGCTGATCGCCAACTTATCAGTTTCTAGCTCTACTCGCCACTCGAGTCGCCGGCGGTGGGACAACTGCCTAAACAATCGTAGCAAATATTGTGACAAGCTTCTATGGTCACAACGAAATATTGTGTAAACTCATCGTCATTAATGTATGTCATTCTCAAAACAAACGTAGTCATAGCCTGTAGAAATGTGTATAGGTCGATAAGGTAATGAGATGAACTTGGATATAATAATCGGCGTTTGCTTGGAGGTGAGGCTGAAATCCGGCTGGTGCTAGCTAGATTATGTGGTGACGATACCTCTCTCTCTCTCTCTCTCTCTCTTTCTCTCTCTCTCACTTGCGCAAGTCAGCCGCCATATGATTTGACCGCGTTTGCCCGCTGGGTGCTTGAAAGCAGAACAAGACTCAAATCGGGACTAGGATGGTTAGACCAGTTAACAGTTGGTGTCAAGGTGGTCAGTTCGTTAGTAAGGCTGAAGACTGGGGACTGTGTTGATAGTTAGTTCTGTTAGTTGTTGTTAGTAATTGTTAGAGTCTCGTTCTAATTCGGCCACAAATGATGCTATCTTTGTGGACTAATATGGTCACCTCTAAAAAGTATTACCGGATCCACATCTTTCTAACCGAAACACAATTGCTGTTGAAACAATTATTTATTTAAAAACTTCCAACATTTCATCTGTTATCTATTTTAGTCTATGGAAGACGTTCCAGCTTCGTAATATTAATTGAAACGTCATGCCAACTCAACTCATTACAAGTCCATTGTCTATGTGTCAAAACTAAGCTATTTCCTTTGCCGTGGATGGCTGAATGAAATGGACTCTATTACATTTGAAATAAAGTTAAGTAAAATAACACATTGTAGCGTTGTTGGTGTATTAGTTTTCAAATAACAAGCTTATTTTTTTTAAACGTAACGACGTAACGACTTTTAAACGTAACGACTTATACCCGTACATCATGGGCGGCAGCGGGAGGGTGGTGTTGCATGTTCGTTTGCTACTTTTAATTCCATAAAAAACATTTACAAAATTCTGTCATATTATATTCTGCTAATTTTGTTGACAAATTTATCAATACCAGGACCTTTTCGATATAATATCCAGTAAGAAACTTTTTTAGAACTCACGAGCGCCGAGAGACTGAAATACACGACATGTCTCGTAGTTCCCGAACACCATTTGATATAGCTACCGCCACTTGGTCGATAGCGAGCGATAAAAGAGTTCAATTATTATTATACGAGTATAGTTTTCTGCAGATTCGCCCGCGTGGGAATCAGAAAATTATGAAATACCGTTAAAATTGTCTCTAGGGATCGCATTATAGGGATACAAATGGAATGTTCTTGACCCTTGGGCAAAAAATCCTCCCACCAAAGGAATTATTATTTTTGTACGCACTTCTCTCATGCGTCAGATGTACTTCAGAACCATCATTATTAATTTTAAACCTAACGCGCAATAACACGTGCCCAGAAGTGGTCGAGCTATGGTTCGCCATAGCATAGAGGTGACTTGTTACGGTGACTTCTTCATCATAATGAAGGAAGCGATGACCCCTATTCTAACTGCCTCGCTAACATATTTCTTAGTACGCGGTGGTGACAGCGCCTTAACAAGAAGTTGTTGATGACGACTTCGTGCTCAATGAACGAAAAGAGGGTACCTATGAAATCAATAAAGAGTCATTTCTTATTGTACCTGGTGTGCCTCTCCAACTATATTAAGGACGACAATAAATAAAGACACTTATGAGACAGACTACAAAAATTCTTAGATGCGTCACTAGCGCGTCGAAATTATAGCAGTCAAATTCCGCTAATTAATGTAATTTTCGTTCTCATCATTGTCTCTTTCTGTTTCATGGGCTTTAACCCATTAATGGCCGACTATTGAGCACGGGTCTCTCGTCTTAACTAAAGGGGTCTGGAGCATACTCCACCACGCTGGCCAAGTGCGGATACAAGTGGCGGACTTAACACTCCTTCGATAACATTTTTGGAGAATGTGCAAGTGATAATTTCAATTTTAATACGCACATCATTTTTGAAAATTAGTGGTGCGTGTGGGGTATGAACCAGGGACCCCTGTTTCGGGAGTCCAATGTTCTACCACTCGGCTACCACTGCTGTACGTTATTTATTTCTTCACTAGAGGAATATTCAAATTTTAGCTTTTTCGCTCCAAGCCCTGACTTTTTCTGACATTCTCAACAATTATCGTCATATTTCATCCTCATTAATATATCTGTTTATTGAAACCTGCATGAAAATCTATTCAGTAGTTTTGAGTTTATTGTAAACTAACAGACAGACACACGTGGCAAGGGACTTTGTTTTATCTTAATATATATAATTCGAGTGTGAGTGTGTATGTCACTGAACTCCTCCTAAACGAATTAGCATTAGTCCAGCCCATTCCCAAGACTGATAACCCTATGGAAATGAAAGACCTCCGGCCTATTAGCATCCTACCTAACATGTCCAAAATTCTGGAGAAGATTGCCTGCAGCCAACTAATGCGCTACTTAGACACAAATGATATTCTGCCAGTAAGACAATCTGGATTTAGGCAGAAGAGGAGCACTACCCACGCGCTGCTAGATGTGGTTGACGATCTAATCACCGCTCAAAACCACAGGTGAAAGTACTCTCCTGGTCCTCCTGGATTACACGCGTGCCTTCGACTGCATAAATACTACCCTACTTCTGTCCAAATTATCCTACTATGGATTTGACACGGAGGCGATAAAGTGGTTCGAAAGCTACTTCCGTAATAGGTCTCAATGTGTGGTGTTGGAACGGGAAAACTCGGGTCCCAAGGAATTCTCCTCTTCCAGGAATATACATAGGGGTGTGGCTCAAGGATCTATTCTGGGACCCTTGCTTTTTATTTTGTATAGTGCAGACGTGATCAAGAACATAAAACACTGTAAATACCACCTATATGCTGACGACCTTCAACTTTATATATCGTTCAAGTCTTCCGAAACCCAGGCAGCGGTTGATAAACTTAATGAGGATTTACAGTGTGTTCTTGATTGGTCTCATAAAAACACCCTTGTCCTAAACCCCCAGAAAACAAAATTTCTTATTATCGGATCTAAAAAACAAGTCCATAGAGTTACCGCACATGACCCGAAAATAATGGTTGGAAACAGCAAAATAGAAAGAGTGTCCGAGGCCCGAAATCTAGGAGTGATATTAGATGAATCCCTGCGTTTTGAAAACCATGTCGTGAATGTCGTTCGTAACTGTTTTTACCGCCTCCGGATATTATACAAGATTAGAGAGTACATAGGTCAAGACTTGCGCATAAAACTTTGTGAGACACTAGTACTCTCCAAACTAAACTACGCTGATGCTGTGATTGGGCCGCGGTTACTTGTCCGTTCACAGAACCTTATTCAGCGTGTTCAGAATGCTTGTGCTAGGTATTGCTTCAACATACCACCGCGGACGCATGTTACGCCGTACTTAAACAGTTCCGAGATGTTAAAAATGATTTACCGTAGGCAGCTGCACTTTGCATCCTTATTGTTTGGGGTTATAAAGCATAAATGTCCCCCATATCTCTATGATAAGCTTATCTGGTATAAGAGTGTAGCGCACCAGACTAGGATCCCCTACTGTAATCGCCTTGCTTACCCAGCAACATGCTCACCAGCATTCCGTGGTAGCTTCAAATACAGCGCCACTAAATGCTGGAATAACCTCCCACCCCCTATCCGTAGCCTTAAGAACTTAAATACTTTTAAAACTGCTTACAAATCGCACCTTCTCAAATTACAAAAGGCTTCCTAAATACAATTCCCTCACGACCAAACGTTCTTCACACACACACACACACACACACACACACACACACACACACACACACACACGCACACACACACACTCACTCTCTCACACACACACACACACACACACACTCCCACGCATACTTATACACAATCTCAAACAGGCAATTAAATGCAAAAAAACAAAAAATGATAATTATATCACACTTCTTCCAATGAAATTTCTACTTAGATACTTAGACTTAAGATAATGAAATGTCTGACAGACATCAACTGTCCGAACTACGCGATAAGAAGGGCTGCCCTGAAAACCAGCGGTCGTGATTTTCCTCGACCTCATGCTGAGTGCGGTTCCTTTTTCGTTTAGTAACATCACTGTAGCATTGGCTTATTTAGTAGTTTTTTTTTTTTTTTATTTTAGTAATAGTTTCCTTTGCTGAACGGGTTCTTTATTATAAGATTATTGTTGTTTTTTTTTTGTTTGTTTTAAAATTATTGTTGCAGTGTGTTTAAGACGAAATAAATTATTTCTTTCTTTCTTTCTTTCTTTCTTCTAAACGGCTTGACCGATTTGGTTGAAATTTTTTGTGTGTCTTCAGGTGGATCCGAGAATTATTTAGATTCACAATTGGACCCGGTAGGTGGCGTTGCTGTCGATATATCACCAAAACATTTTTTAACGACTGGACCGATTTGGATGAAATTTTTTGTGTGTGTTCAAGGGGATCTGGGAATGGTTTAGATTCACAATTCGACCCGATAGGTGGCGTTGCTGTCGATATATCACCAAAACATTTTTTAATTATAAAGCGGTACGAAGTACGCCGGGACAACTTGTAATATGTAAAGATATTCGCGACAACCACCTTTATTCTACTACCGCTCACTTCATTACTTTCATCTCTTGTAAAAGAATCTACGCCACTGTTTTATTTATGTTTTTTATAAGGTTAATAAAACCCTTGAAATAATGAAGTCGCACACATCAAAGGGAACACTGATTCTGTGCGGGTTCGGAACGAGCTGGGGTCAGTCAGAACTACTCACGCTATCGTAGAGGGCCCACGTTTTATATCTGTCTGGGATAAAACTATTGGAACGAAGTTCCTTATCGCGCGTTGTGAAAGGGGGCTAGACGGAAAAAATTCTCACAAAAAGTTGTAACGACACTTTTTGGTATAGTAAGCTATTGTAAGCCGTGCGGCGTGCGCATGTTTTATATTATTAGTATAACATATATAATAGTATATATATATATATATATATATATATATATATATATATATATATGTATGTATATATATATATATGTATGTATATATGTATGTGTATTTATATACATAATTTAAATATTATATTTTTTTTATTTTTTTTACAATTCCTTCACTAATTAATCGAAAGAAACTTCGTTCCATCCGGGTGTCCCTTGACACCTCTCAAGTTTTTTTGAAAGTATTAGGGCTGCATAGAATCTCCAATTCCAAGTCGGTATGCAAAACTTTTTTTACTTATTACTTATAAGTTAATATTTTAGTACTGAAAGATTCGTGAGTGTGAATATATTTTACGAGTATATAAATTAATATTTGACTACAAACACCACTGGCAAATGTCGGTATCGTTTTTAATGTTGGACGGTAGGTATTTAGATTTTTTTAAATTTCTTGTCCCGTTTCGCCGAGAACGATCTAGAAATTATATTTATAAATTCTTCTATTAAACTGAACTTTCTCTTGCACAACTTTACTTGCTGTGATTTTTTAACTTTAAAGTAAGTAACAGTCCTTCGCGAAACACATTACAAATAAGCATATTCTGCTTACCGAAAGGATACTACCTTCAAATATGACAGCTTAGAAAATGCATCTGTCAAATGACATAATGGGCGGTAGAACATTAAATAGGCGGAAGAGTCTAATTTCCTTTAGGCGTGTCCTTGAAAAAATGTGGCCACCCTTGTACTTCATACATAATTTATGTGTCTAGTTGGGACTGCATATTCCGGCCTGTCCTTAAACCTCAACGAGAGGACATCAACTACAATTCCAATACATACTACATGTGACAACTTTACTTTTACGTAGGCGTGACGTCATACATTTTGACGATCCCTTAGCCTAGTTGGTAGTGATGCTTGTGAAGCAACGGGTCCCGGGTTCGGTTAAAGGCCAACCTAAGCATCGAAAGGTGTTTTATGCCGCCCGAAGACTTCCGACATGGTTTAACGACTATTATCTAACAACTGATCGATGGCTTTACGTATCCTACGAAGCTCGGAATTGCTCAAAATATTTGCCTAAAGCGAATTTTTTCACATCCAACTACAGACCGCGCTGTTGCTGAACTCGTCGATCAGTTAGGATCGACGCAAACCACCGGGCTATGAGCGCTTCAATATTACTAGTATATACTACTACAATGCTACTAAGTATATAATAATTACAGTTATAACATCTTTGAGCTGAGGTATACAAGTGAAGCATCTGCTATTTTGCCTGATGGATACATAAAAATGCTACCAAAACCAATTAGAATCCATTACGTGACGTATTAACAAAGTCGCTTACGACGCAAGTGCAATAAAGTAGCGCGGTAATTATTTCTATTACACTGAGTTTTACGGCTCAACTTTAGTTGAACTGTGAACACGTTAATGTACATCATTAAAAGACAGAGCTTCGTACCTCGCTGTCTATCCCCTGGCGTAGATCAAGTAATTTAGTGAATGTTGGTCGTAGTGTCGGTGTTTGTGATTTCCAAGGGTGACAGACCACTCATCATCAAGTCTGCTCGTTTATCGGTCTAACATAAAAAAGATCGCCTTCGGGTGGCATTAAAACCTCTGACACACGTTCGCCACTAAACCCACCACCGATCATTGGAGCAGTGTGGTGGAGAATGCTCTAGGCCTTAGTGACAGGGTATGGAAGCTTAAAAAGAATTATCCGCGGCACAAACATGGGCAGTATCCAGGTGTCTACGTATTTCAATCCAAAAGAGACAGACAGACAGACAACGGAGGCATATTAATAGGGTTCTCTTTGTCATCCTTTGGAAGCCTAAAGCCATGGCAAGACTTCTTTTCAGCCATTGTATTGATTCAAGACATAGTAGTTCCCCGAGGGTTTCTGTATGTTATTCATTTGAGTCACGTCCCCGGACTCTGATCAATGAACGCACGCAATGCTCCCGTCTAGGCGACGCCACCGGTTTAAATTTCTTTCGCAGATTTCCTCCGTGCGTCTTTAGAGCTCTCGTTAATCTTCGTTTATGTTTGTTTTGGGTATTTGGCCTTCAACCTAGCGCTTTATTAGTTATAGGGGAAGAAACCGCTTCTTTTTTCTGGTTTTTCTGGTCTTATTGAGGCCTAGAAGACGGCCATCGTGCGGAGGAGTGGTGAAGGCGTTAGTGACTGATCCAAGCATTTGATTTGATGTGCTTGAAGGCTTGTAATAGGAATGGCTTAACGACTGTGGTCCAACTGGGGCCGACCGGCTTCCTGTGTTAAAGTGCACTACATTTTTTTTTTATTTACCTACAACATAAAAAGAATGCCTAGCCGTAGTCTATTCGGTAATGACAAAGCGTAGTGATGGGACAGACATTTATGTGGGGATAAATTTTTGTTCCCGGGTCATGGGTGTTAGTGATGTGTTATTTCTGTTGTCTATGGCATTCGCGACACAATAAATTATGGTGCCGGGAGCATGAGTATGTAAGCCTTTATCACTATCATAACAAGGCCTATAGAAACCTAAAGCTATTCTAATCCGACGTTCGTGCCTATCGCCAGTTATGTAATTGTAATTGGAATAGTTAAGCACACACATATACTCGTAAAAAATCCTCTATCGGACGCAATCGCGTTGGAATTTAAATGGATGACCACTAGTACAATTTCACTAACGAGCTCGTTTGAAGTAGGATTCGTTAACAGTCGGAAATATTCGGACAGAAGAACATCTTACTTTTCGGTTTAACAGGGCATCTAGGCTGAATACTCCAGGTCTCCTAAATGGAAGTACAGACACTAAGGGGGTGAAATAGGAATTTTAAAATAGAACTTTCGACTGGGTGAACCGATTTTGATGCTTTTTGTTTGAAAGCTGGTGCTTCCCGAGTAGTCCCCTTTAAATTTGATCCAGTGCTGACAATGGCATCCACAACACAAACATATAAGTCTTATTTTGAAGTCGGTTTTATTACTTGTAAGACTATTTATTGTGCAATTAAACATTACCTACCTACACACGAGTAAGTTCAGTAACTAACGACTCGAAAACTCGTTCCAAAACCGAATTGTACATGGGAAAGCGGTTTCCTAACTTTGTTAAAGTTACTGTTTAACTGTTTTAGTTATTTAAAAAATAGCAATCAAACGTTAGTGAAGTTACTACTGTAATTAATCCTACTTATTATATAAGACTTTATTATAAGATAAAAAATTGCCGTTTTGGGGGCGGTATATATCTAATACTGACGCTAATCCTATGACAGAAAACCAGTGTTTCATAGGAGTCGAAACCAACTTCTTTTTGGTGTGAGGGCTGAAGCCGGCCTGATGTCTACCACCCTCTCGCATAATACATTAAAATTATTTTTTGTACACGAAAGCTGCTTGTCGTGTCCCATTTAAATTTGAGCGAGATCTGACGAGTACTTTTTGAGTTATCCTTAATAATGCGTATTCAATTGACTTCGACTACGGTGATAATGTTCTCATTTTAATACTTGTCGATGTTGAAGTCGGTTTTTGTTCTGTTTATATTATTTCTCAAAAGAATGGATGCATTAATGTACCAGCTACTCCGTTTCTGTATCAATACGTGAAGAGCAATATTTCATTACGTATTTCCTCGATATCGGCAGACAGCAATATTGATATATCGATAAACATGAACGAGGGACAGAATAGAAATATGTTTTTATCATATCGAAGTTGGCATTTTAGTACGGTTCGAAACGGAATGTATCATTTCATCAAGGATAGATGTTATTAACTCTGTTAAACTTCAAGTTGGAATTCTGATTATGGACCTTAAGCTAGCCGTAAACGCTAGGGCGTACCTGACAGGTTTACCAGTTTAACTTATAAGGTAAATTTGACTTACGTGTTTGACACACAGGTAATACTTGCACAGTTGTGCAACAAACACGCTCAAATTTGCCTTTAAGATTTTCACTTTTAATTTACCCGGAGCTCTTCGCGAAACTAAAATTTTCAGGCATCTTTAAGTTAAGCAATATGGGCGCAGTCAGTTATTAATTGGTTCGAATCCTGTTTTTTTATTATAAGTTAATGCTTGACTACTATACCTGACCGTAAGTGGTGCCGTGGTCTTGGGTGGTAAAGCGCACTAATTTAAAATTAGCCCATTCCGTATAAATATACCGAAATGGATGCACCGACGCTGGCAATTTATTCCTGATTAACTGCAAAGTAAAAGGTGAATTGTATGCCAACTTACTTTACCTATTGTACAAAAAGAGTGTCTTCATACGAACGGGGCGTGCGGGCGTTCCGTGATTACAAACGCTACCGCTGTTTGCTTTTCTTATTGCATCGGTCAATTGGTTTTTTATTAAAACTTTCCACTGAAAATTGAGACAATGAGTTTGGAGTTAAAGTTCAAAATCATTTATTCATGTAGGTATCACTGATTCACTTCGTCATTTTTTTTTATTGTACCGCCGTTTCGTAAAAGGGTTGGCCATTAACCCCTTCTACCAGTCCGCACTGGAGCAGCGTGGTGGAGTACGCTCTAGGCCTCCTCAGGTATGTGGAGAGACCCGTGCTCAGTGGTGGGCCATTACTGGGTTGAAGCCAGACACACATACTTTCGCGGAAATAAAACGATACGATTTTATACCAGCCTAATCATTTCATCTGTGGCCGAATTATAACGAGACTCTTAGTAACATTTATTAACTGGATTATTACTAACAATAACTGACAGTCCCTGTCCAAGTCCTCATATTTACAAACTAACAAACTAAAGTTCTAACACCGTCACCTAACCGGACTAAATATCCCAGTCCCCATATGAGTCTTGTTCTAAGTCGGTCTCAGTTGTCATGGGCGGCGGCGGAAGGTGGTGCTGCATGCTCGTTTGCTGCCTTAAATCAATAAAAAAAAGCCTAAGTGAAAGCTGAGTTCCAAACCAGCATCGCATTTGGTTACAATCCATTATTTCGACACCATTAAAGCGTTTCAAAAACGTTTTATCCCCACTCTCGTTGTTAAATAAATCACACAACACAGAAATAAATACCACCAGAATTGTTTCTCACCAAAACAGTATGGTTATACAAATATTATGGTTCCGTAGGAAATTTAAGTACCTACATAGTAATAGACGATAAAGACGACCCCGTAACCTAGTTGGTATTGACCCTGCCTCCGAAGCGAGGGCTCCCGGGTTCGATTCCCGGCCGGGGCAGATATTTGGTTTTCTATTCTTTTTTTAAGCTTTCGCTTTCTGTCTTATGCGTACCGTAATTATCTTTCACATCCATAGTTACAATATAACTCTACTTATCTCCAACATATCTTCGAAACCAAACCGTAAAGTTTGACCTGATAAATCTCTTGCGGTTCTCATTTACTCGCGGAATGCGTACACAATTGCTGGCAAAAATTTAATATCACTCCGATTCTCAACAGTACTGAAATTTGCTTACAATGAATTCAATTAACGGATGATTAATCGTACAATAAAACGTGTTGTATTTTATTACAGTTTTAATTTAATTCCAGCGTATTTTGTACTACTGAGACTAAATACGTAAATATTTTATTGTCGTCAATCCATTACTGGCATTACACCAACGACCTATAAAGTTTTCGGTGCATAACACGGGTATTGTGATATTGGAAAGGCTGGGCTGACTCTTACCTCCACTTCTACCATTTTATACAAACAACCAGACCATAATGATGGTAACTGGTCACCTCGTGCTATGGACGTTTGTAACAACATGGCATCACACACGTGGCCTACGTGTTCCTGCTACTAAAACACAAGGCTTCAACCCATTAAATGCCCATTGTGTTTAGTAATGGGCGTTTAATGGGTCTCTTCTCTTCTTCATAACTGAGGTCTAGAGCGTACTTCTCCAGTCGGATTGGTTGAGGAATTAGTGATATGGCTTAACGATTGTTATCTATGATAATAACATCGGGGACAACGGTACGGTACGGTGTGAGAATTACATAAATAATTTTCATTCATCCATTCATTCTTTCATTTATTTGTTACGTACGTGCTAACTTTATCGGAACTTTATTTCTAAAGGGCAGGAAAGTTTTCAAAGAGATCATTAAAATTTTATTTCATTAAATTCACGAGCAGCTCATATCGGATAAAGGAATACCAGAAGCACATTCCGCCGCTCACCAACGCGCTGCCGCGCGGAGGAACGCGAACCACGCGTTCTGATTACCGGCCGAGTTACGGTTAACGATCAGTCCTTGTATACTTATCTTTACTCATCAATCATCATCATCAATAAATATATATTTATGTATAAAACTCTTGCGTGATTGAGTGACTGACACACAACGCACAGC
The DNA here is from genome assembly GCA_905404295.2 of Ochlodes sylvanus. NCBI lineage: Eukaryota > Metazoa > Arthropoda > Insecta > Lepidoptera > Hesperiidae > Ochlodes > Ochlodes sylvanus. The sequence goes on from FR990149.1 coordinate 6,242,295, forward strand.
TGAAAGTACTGAATGCAAGAAGTATGTTTCTTGGGGAGTGTAGGGGAGTCCTTAGAGAGGTTATTTAGAAATGTGAAAAAAAATTTGGTAGTAGAAATAAAAAACATATTTTTTCTGGTTTTGTTAAGAAAAAAAAACACATTTAGTCGCACGGGAAATATATATGTATATTAAAATATTATTCGTTTATTATTTAAAAATATTATCCCTTAAGAGCGATGCTTTCGATGGACCATATTGCAAGAAACAAAAAACCTAATTCAAGCATGAAAAAACTTCTTCCACGTAAGATTTTTTGAAAGCAAACGAGCATGACCACTCTTCCGCTGCCGCCCAAGACAATTGTGACCGACGCAGAACAAGACTCGAATGGGACTAGGATAGTGTCAGTCCAGTTAGCAGAGGGTGTTATAAGTTAGTTGGTCAGTCCGTTAGTACGTATAAGGACTGATGCAGTAAGATACATTTTACATGCAAAATATTTTTAGTGTAAATAAATGTTCCTCGAAGCTATAAAGCTGCTGTCGCTTACACCAAGTGATGACCGTGAAATGTGATATACCGATAGATACGTTTTCAATTTAGTTGTGTTTGGTTCAGCGGGCCGGTTTATCACCGGGTGACACCCGGTGTCTGACAACCCCTTAAACCCCCCTCACGCCCCCTAGCACAGGCATCTTACACTTTTTCTGAGATTATTTTTACGAACACACCTGATGGTAAGTGGTCATCCTCGCCCATGAACATCGGGGACACGAAAGGCCTCGCCGATGCGTAGTCGGTCAGTGAGAAGGAAATAAAGAAAGTTAAGATAATTTATAAATATATACTATTACACTTTCCAGATACCAGACCAAGATCAGAGATCAGATATGTCAACTTTTTTTTTATAAAATCGGCCAAGTGCGTATCGAACGCGAAGAGTTTCGTACCACTGTGTATTTTTGTTCAATACAATAAAATTAGGTTTCTCTGAGCTAAACTACGTACACGACGAAACTAGAGGGGTTCCATTTTGACTACGGAACTCCATAAATTGAGGTAAACTTAATCACATACACCTTAGTTACGTCTACACCTATTTCCAAATGTGAGAGTACGGGCCATAATCCGCCACGCTGGCAAAGTGCAGATTGGCATATTTCTCAGCATTTGAGAACCTTATGGAGACATCTGAGTTGTTCAGTTTTCCTTACGACGTTTTCCTTCACCAAAAGATTAATGTCTAATACGTACTTTTTTAAAGCACAGGATTGTAACCCAGGTCCCTCTGTTTGAAAGTCCAAAGTACAATCCCCTTTTCTAATGGAATTTACTGCGAATAGGGAATAATAGATATCAATCATTTTCCAATTAGGCAATCGCTTCCAGTAAGCGATATAACAGCCAAAGGACTATTGTTGAGGCTCAGATAGGACTACGAGATAGGTAATAAATTAACCGAACAGCGAATGAACAAGCTGAGAATATATTTCATTTCTATGATAAATTTATTTTGCATAATAATACAGAGGGGCGACGCGAGAATACTGAACTCGATTCTAGTTGACACTGTGAATACCTAGAAATGCGTTACGTTATGAAGCGTTTACTGGATAAATTTCATGGGTTTCGATTATTGACCACTACAGGGCACGGGGTTCTTTCTAGTTTCTTATAAGTGAGGTAGCCTAGTGCGTAATCCACCACGCTGCTCCAGTGCGGATTGGTGGAGGGGTGTTTGGCTGAGCGTCGGAAGTTCTTATGAGCCCGAAGGCCTCCGAAATGGCTTCACGAACCGAAAGACCCACGACTTTATGTGTGTCCTCCGAAACGCTCCAAAAGTTTTTGCCACTAGCGGTCACCCATACACTCACTGACTGCGCCCGCTGTGGCTGAACACGGTCAATCACTTGGGATTGGCGCAAGCCGCCAGACTAGGAGAGGATTGGTGGAAAAACCTGATAATTATGTCAATGAAATGAAAAGATATGTAAATACACCGCATACACCTCATACGATGACGTTATGACAAGCCTGAATCACTCAGTCGGAGCTCAGTCGCTCTTCAGGCATGACGTGTCGGCTGGCAGGAGATCTCAATTTGCCAAATTTCAATTACAAGGATCCCGTCTAAACAATTTTTTCGGGTATTAAGGCATTGGTATACCTATCAATATTCTTTTACAACCACGATTCTCCACCAATCCTCACTGAAGTAGTGTGGTGGTGGTTTAAGTACTCTTCAGTCCTGAGGAAAGACTCATGCTCAATAGTGGGCCATTAACGGGTTTAAGCCAGCTTGAAACTATTCAAGGAATCGGTTCTCTACCTCTTTGCACGTATGTGCCGTAATTAATACGATCTTAAGAGAGCGACATTCCAGCGCGAGGGAATTTAGTCTGATTTCAATTTCATTATAATGGGCATCCTGTTCCAATTCCTGTCTGATTATGCGCCCGAGGGAATATTACTGCCCGAGCGTTCCTTTCTTCTTTCCTTCCTGTGTGTGACGTGACTTTGGTGTTAATGATATCCATAGATGTTTGACCACTTGGCTGATTCTCGGCTGTTAAAATAAGAAAAGCCTTAATTTTCGTATAAAGCTTTCTAAAACTGACGTTATTAATTATCATTATCTTTTCTATTTAAATACCCGACATCAGGAATACTTCCAGTCATCACAACATTGCCAGCTAAGAAAGAAGATAAAGGAAGGAAAGTACTGGGTCTCAGATAAATAATGTTAAATAAATAAAGATAATAAGTTAATATTAATATTGATAAGTAATATTTACGGGAAGTCTTATCATCAATATAGGTAAAGTACTAGAAATATGACATCACCTAACATTTACACCATATTCTTCAGAAATTGTTTTCTAATATCAATCTCCAGCGGCTGCAAATGACAAACAGCAAAACTCGGCCTAAAAAGTTTCTTTTGGGTTATCAGCAAATCGGATTATAGTTGCTCGTTCTCAAGACTCGAGTAATTTAGAAGTTACAAGTTTAAAAGTTATGTAAGTATAAAAGTTTTATTGAGTGTAACTTTTATCTTTCTTTAAGCAACTTGGTACAGTCTCTCGTTACTTTTAAAGGTTTTGAACGCGGAGTCTTGTGACAATATTCAGAGCATTTGGCTTGAGAGTCAGTATTTTCTTTCCTTCCTCTTCTTTGGCCGATAATGCATCGGTGATGCTTTTAATATCACTGATATTCATGGGCAACGGTGCCCAACTTACTATTGAATGGCTATTCTTCCGACTCTTCCAGTCGCCGGTTATTAACAATCTACTATTAAGATTTTTTTAATGTGAACAACTGATAACCTCGAATAGTGACCTCGCGTTGATAAAAGGAGTACAGGACGAATAGACAGTCCCACACTAATAATAATAAAAAAATTGACCCTATACCCCGTACATTAATATTTTCAAATAATATCCAAAGCACTGCTGATTTGAAATTGTTAACTTTCAAGTCGTAACGTTCTTGGTCGGCTAAGTATAACAAAATAAGTATTTTCCGACATCAAAGTACTGTATAATTAGCAATCCTAAAGACCCTGAGCAACAAATTATTACTCTCCACAGACAGTTTGTTAGCTGGGCAGCGTAACAATGTAATGGATTTGGGCAATAAATAAAATATTTAGAGGGTTTATATACCATTTATTGCCAAATTGCTAGGAGCACACAGCCTTTCACATAGCAATACCTTTCACCTGGCAATTCTTTCTGATGACTGCTATATTTTTCAAGTGAAACTTCTTTAGAATCGTTGTGATTTAAAATTCGATGACGGAAATGAGTGAGAGACAAAGAGGCAATATAGGATAAAGCCAGTGGAAGAATAAGATAGAAAACATAGAATGGTGATCTTAGTCTTTAAAAACAGCTATCGATCGTTGCCCAAAGTTGTCCTCGATAACTTAAAGTTGATATAAGGACTGTAACGACTTGATAAATCGGACAAAAACTCTATTCTTTATATTCTTTAAAAAAATCCATGAACATACGGGTAGCTATTTCAAAGGAACGTTGCGCGCCGAGGTCTCAAAGATGCCTAAGATGCCTAGAGAAAAATTATTGTCAAATACTTTTAATGACGGCCAGGCGTACAAAGAAAAGATCTTATTTATGCTTCGGAAAAAGCCTCAGAATTTTCAATGAACTGAATACAGTTATTTTTCTATTTTCTTATTATAAAAGACATTATGGCTTTTGGACGTATTGGGGCGGTCAATATTGACCCCAATTTTATGCCGGCAGACCAGGGTGTCGTAAAAGGCGATAAAGTCTGCTTTAGATACAAGAATTATTTATACCACTGCGTATTGGACCTTCACTTCGCTTTTTTTACATATTTAATATAAGTTAATGCTTAACTACAATCCCACCTGATGGTAAGCAGCGGGAAACTTGTTGTTTACGTTTACAAATATTATTAAATATTTTCCCATTTCATCATCATCATCATCATCATCATCATCATTTAAGCAACATTTTTCATCAATGCTTCGCTCCTATTGGTCGTAGTGTGATGTTATATAGCCCATTGCCTCTAATCTCTCTCTCTCTCTCTCTGGCCTTTTCCTCAATAAATGGTTGCAACACAAAAAAGGATTGTGTGGTTTTATGAAACCACGGTAAAAGTGAAACTCTTTTTCATATTATAGACATTTAACTAAAATTTTTTGGAATAATATTCCATTAAGGGTATAAAAATCGCTTTATCAATCTTAATTTTATACTTGGAAAATTGGAATGATAATGGGAAATAATAAAAGTAGACTATTACATTAAACACTGACAAAAACAAAATAGCGTGGAGCACTGGCACAAATGAGTAATAGTCTATACACTACACGGTCAGCTGCTGCGACTATAGGCGCTGCCATATTGCCTTGGCTGCTCTGACGAGCGCCTTTCACTGTATCCCTACTCCGCGGCCGACCGTCACGCGACATGCGACACACAGACGAAAAAGTTTGAGACGATGTAATAAAAGTTTCACTTTAAAAATAAATTTACAATTCGAACCAGTAGTTCCTGAGATTAGCCCGTTCAAAACAACAAACAAACTCTTTAGCCTTATAATATTAAGTACTATAGATTTCTAATTTCCAACGAGAGATTTCTGCTCTCAGTATGGATGTGTGTTGTCCATAGTACACACTACACAGGGTATCCTAAGGCAGGGTGCAGCGCTTTTTTGTTTCGTAACAATACAACAAGGCAGGATGCAGCGCTGTTTTGTTTCGTAACAATACAACAAGGCAGGGTGCAGCGCTATTTTGTTTCGTAACCATACAACAAGGCAGGGTGCAGCGCTATTTTGTTTCGTGACAATACAACTGTTATAGCAACGATACAAGACAAAATTCAAACAAACGTTTTTATTTTCAAATCAAAAAGTTTTACAAGTGAGAAATATCGCAGAAATCTTAAAATGCTCGCAACATCTAATGACGTCAAATGGGAAAAGTTGTCCTCGCGAAGTCAAGACTTTCATACAGCTTGTAAAGAGTTTTGGAATAAACAGCAAATTTTATTTATGGCAGCCCGAGATTCGTTATGTAAGAGAGTTTTCGCACTTTCCGATGCCATCTTTTTTCGATAACGAAAGGCGGTTGTGCCTTAATCACACAATAGCATTAATCACACGAATTTCATGATTTTTGGATGATTCCTCTTCCCTTTTTGTGGTAATAAAATTGTAACTCCCGTGGTGTGACGGCACGTATTTTGCAGTGTAATTACATAAAGTTATTGTGATAGAATTGATAAAATTTTAATTTAAAATTTTAGCATTTAAGATTTTTACACACACGAAGCTTATGACCTGTCCCCATAACTCACACGATGTGACACTTCCGTGACACACCCTTTCAAAAGTGACATATAAGGATAATCCTTATCAGTTAACTATCAATTTTAAGGTTGAGTTTAGGTATTCTCATCGAATTGCTTAAATACAACATCTGTTGCATTTTTTGGAGTATTTTTACATAAAATTAAAAAAATATTTTACAAACACTTTTTGGAAAGTCAAACTACGCCATACTTAGATACCGGCTTGTATTTCAACTGTATCGGACAGTGCGTAAACTCTCTAACATAAAGGATGCAACAAGGGACCTAAGAATGTCGTCATCGCCCGAATACATCCCTTTGAGACTTTACTCTGAAGAAAGGATCTTTCCGGGAACAGTGAGCAACCGGTTTTAGAAAGTCGGTTGGTTGGTAAGACGTCTTGCCCGGGAGGCAGTGAAGCCCCAACTTATTGCTGTTGGAACTTGTATATATGCGAGTGGTGTAGAAAACTTCGATAGCGTGATTCAGGCTTCGTGGCGTCACCGTGTGACGTGTGTGCGATGTCGCCACAAGTTCTTTACTTGGAATAAAGTCTGGGACAGGGACTGGTAGACTACCAGTGGTAGTGAAAGTTAGTTCTGTTAGTCATAGATTGTCCTAGGCGGCCGAAGTGCTCGTTTGCTATCTTAACATCATAACACAAATTCTATATATAGTCAGGTAGCTATACTTGTACAAAAGCTTTAAATAAAAGTTTAAGTAAGTATACCAACGAAATTACAAACATATATCTGAAGCAAAGCGACAAGAACATTACAGAACACTATTCTACTGTCTACGAGAGCGGAGGGCGGCTGATAAATCACTCCATTACGGCCCTCACAACTCTCAGAAGGTGTTTGGAGAACACTCATCCCCATTCATGGCATTTAAACTGCCCAGTGAACAATAGAATGAAGTGTGTTTTCATGCGGGGCCATTGACATACTTTTACGCTGAGCTAAAAAGATGTTTGCACCATCATAATTACATGTAACAAGTTCATAGATCATAGAGAATCGAGGATCAGCTTTCTCACAAAAAACCGCTTCTAATTTGGTCCATGATGCCACAGACAGACACACATACACTTCAAACTTAAAATCCCTCTTTCAGTTTCAGTCGGGGGTTAATAAAATTAATTAATTGATTGGCCTGGGCATTTAAACTGCCCAGTGAACAATAGAATGAAGTGTTTTCATGCGGGGCCATTGACATACTTTTACGCCGAGCTAAAAAGATGTTTAAACACCACCATAATTACATGTAACAAGTTCATAGATCATAGAGAATCGAGGATCAGCTTTCTCACAAAAAACCGCTTCTAATTTGGTCCATGATGCCACAGACAGACACACATACACTTCAAACTTAAAATCCCTCTTTCAGTTTCAGTCGGGGGTTAATAAAATTAATTAATTGATTGGCCTGGGTGTCGCAAGTGACAGAATCAACCTCCCTGGATAACATTAGCATTATAAAAAAAAAATATTTGGTCAAAATTTATAAATTGCTATAATTGCTGGTAGGTAACATTAGCCAAACACCAGGGCCACAAGTGTGCACAAGTGTGTCGTGTTTGAATTGTTTCCAGACGACGCTACTCAAGCATTTACAATTTAGCTGACTTAGGCCCATGCATTGTCTTTAGTTCAGAATGAAGCAGCTCGTATAACTTTCCTGACTTTGAAATATGTACGGCAGCTCCATTAGGTAGGTAATCCTAAGACATTTACAACGCTATAATCCTGGATTTGTCTGACAAATTGATGGTATCCGATGATGGATGAAGAGTGCGCAGGTCTTTAAGACGCCTGTAATTACCTCGTCTTTACGGAGTTATGAACTTTATGAACAAAATTTGTCGACGCGGTATGAAGTTAGCGTTCAGAGTTCCATTTAGCGAAACATACTAATGCCTCTAGCTACCCATATTTCGTCACATTGTAGCCTATTTGTTCGATTCCCGGCCGCAACAGACATTTATTTGACAGACAAATGTTTGCTCTCGGGTCATGGGTGTTAGTGATGTGTCATTAGTGCTGTCCACGAAACAGGGAATCGCTGTGCGGGGGTATGAACGTGTAAGCGATGAGGAAAAAATCACAACGGAGGGGGTAACGGTGTGACATCGTGTGACAGAAGAGTTTTTAAGCTTCTTGACGTCTCATGTATAAATTTCAACCCATTAATGGGCCACTACAGGGCACGGGTCTCCCCTTATAATCGAGGACGCTTAGAATACTGCACCACGCTGCTTCAGCGCGGATTGATAGAGGAGTTAGTGCCTAATCCAATTGTCTAAAGTTTATGCCACCCGAATGCCTCCGACGTAGCTTAACGACTATTATCTAATGTTAACAATCGAGATCGACTGATTTACATACCCTCCGAAACACGGAAGCGCTTAAGATATTTTACAACTAACGGTCACCCATCCACCTACCGACCGCCCGCTGTTGCTTAACTCGGCCGATCGCTTAGTATCGACGCGAGCCGCTTGGCTATGAGCGCATCAAGAAAAACTCTGTAACATTTGGAAATGTGACATCACACTTGTGGAGGTGGAAATCAAATGATACATGAAATGCGAGTGACGTAATTTATGACTTAGTGTCTTGTGTACCTACGCCCCTTACGTCACAAAACCCAACTGTGACGTCGAACGCGATTAAATAAGCATGTGGCTATGGCTATGGCTACAACCCATTAATGGCCCACTACTGAGCACGGGTCTCTCCTCGTACCTGAGGAGGCCTAGAGCATACTCCACCACGCTGCTCCAGTGCGGATTGGTGGAGGGGTTAGTGGCCAACCCAAGTGTCGGAAATTTTAAGCCGCCCGAAGGTATCCGACATGGCTTAACGACTGCTACCAAATGATAACAACCGGGACCGACGGCTTTACGTGCCCTCCGAAGCACGGAAGCGCTCAAGAAATTTTTGCCACTAGCGGTCACCCATCCAACTACCGACCGCGCCCGCTGTTGCTTAACTTTGTCGATCACTTGAGATCGACGCAAGCCGCCGGGCTATGAGCGCTTCAATAAGCTTCAATAAGCATGTAATTTGGGATAAATGTCTCTCACTCCAACGAAGTACTATTTACAAGCTTGTATTTTGTTCAGTGATAGCCGTGTGGTTGAACTACAGAAAAGAGAGACAAGGATTGATCATTGGACTCCCGAACCGGGGGGCCCAGGTTCAAACCCCGAACGTATCTCTAGTTTTCAAAAGTTATGTGCGTATTACAATTTAATTATCACTTGCTTCGGTGAAGGAAAACATGTGTAGAATCATCTTGCATCTTGCACACCTGAAAGTTCTCCATAATGTTCTCAAAGGTGTGTGAAGTCTGCCAATCCGCATTTGGCCAGCATGGTGGACTATTGCCTGCACCTCACTTAAGAGGAGACCCGACAGTGGGACAGTTATGGGTTATGATCATCAGTCATCACCGTCAGTCAGTCAGTCAGTACAGTCTTCAGTAGACCGTCGACATCCACAAATCTTCTGGAGACATTAAAACTTATTTTGGGGAAATGTCAAACTCCCGAGAGTCTCCTTAATAGCTGCTATCAAAATGTTATCAACGGGAACTGTTCGTACTTTATAGGGCTCATAAAGGGCTTAACGATGTTCAGGATCAGCGTAAATAATTTTAAGAGATGTCCTAATCGTTCTTTATATCGATGTCACGACCTAAGTACAGTTCAAGCATAATAAAAACATTTAAGCATAAAATAGACCAAATATTTTTTAATAGTTATAATAGACTCATTAAGTGAATACCATATTATTGTTTCAGAATAAATGCATTTTCTTTTTTTATTTCACATAAAAAAAATATTCTGCTGTCCTTCCAGTTTGTTCAGTTCCTGGAATCATTTTGGTCGTTTCTTCCATTTAGCTGAGTACGTTGCCAAGATCCGTAGCATCATCATTGTTCAAACTTGGAGAAATATTGCCAGTGTAAACTAGCTTCTAAGGCGACTGAATAGGAGAACACAATAACTTTGCACGAGTTTCGCATGCAAATTCGCGTTATTTCCCCAGAACCCGTCGTTCTCTCGGGATTTCTTTCCATTAAGGCGTTCCTTATTGCAATTTAGTTGTGTCATACTTTCTTTTATTGTTGTTCAAGCGATAAGGTCACGTTTGAGACTGGTATCGTCAATTTTCTGTGTAATTCGCCGGCAAATTAGTGAAGAAGAAAGAAGAGGCACCTGATACCAGGTGGTCATTGTCACCCATGGACCTCAGCAACACCAATAGCTTCAATGATGCGGTGTCGGCCAATAAATAAGGAAGGAGAAAAAACCCAGTGGTAACACGATAAGTCGTTAAGTGACTGTCTCGAACAAGAACGTGGTTTTCAACAAGTTGGTGGAACAAAAAAAAAGCTGTTCAGAAGACACAAGAAATCACTAACACCTACGACCTTAGAATAAACATTTACATAAATTCGGCCGGGAATGAAGCCTGGTACTCCTCGATTCGCTAGCAAGGTCATTTCTAACTAGGTTACAAAGTCGTCCATTTAAACATTACCTTCATTTAAACACTAAACATAATTTTGCTAAAACTAATGTGTACAAAGTTGTGTTTCTGTCTCAAAATGAAATGTAAACAGGCGCCAAGTTCCAACACTAATTGTGGTTTGTTTGAAGCGTCATTCAGATTTAGGACAACTTTAATTCCCAAGTAGTGCTTAGTTTGCGGCTCAGTTTTGGGGCGTTAATTATTCTACTTGGTTAGCAAACACTTTCAAAACAATATAAATATTTACAGCAATAGCAATAATAATATTTTCAAATCTTAATATTTGTACTTGTACTCTTAATATTTGTACCCTTCTGGCGCTAGATAAGTTCAATTTGTCTTCTTTCTGACAAATACACAAAAATCTAATAAGCATTGTTATGGTATCTATTGCTCCAGTGCGAAATAACTTAAAGGACGAATAATTACGTTGCTTGAAGTTTAAGAGATTCCTCCTTTAGCTTGTAGTCAACTTGACTTGTAGTAGACTTGTAGTCAAGGGCCCAAGGTTCTAAAATCAAAAGTACTAGACATAAGGCCAAAACAAATTAATTTTGAAATTCAAATTATTTTTAAAATCTTAATAAATCACAAAATATATTTCTTCAAGCTAGCAGACATTCAAGGACGGCTCATAGGTAATAGCCGTCGATTATTAGTAATTAAGAGATTAATGTGAAATAAATAAATCATTTTAAGTCTTGTGTACGTACGAAATTAACAAAGCTTGCACGCGAACTTCTGGACAGAACTTGGGACCTTGAATAAAGGCTAGGGTTGTTACAAGAGATATTTAAGATGTTTCAGACATTGTGCAACAGTTCGGTGATGCTCGAAAATAAAATATAAGTGGATAAGATCCGAGAGCTATCTTGTATCAATTATATAAAATGTTTGCCCTGACATGGAATCGAATTCGGAATCCCTTGCTTGGCGGGGCTTGGCCTAAATTTCAGCTAATTGCGTTCATTAGTGTCTGCTGTAAGTTGTCTGTCAGTCGCTCAATAACGGAGATTTAGACGTTATTTATTTCGTTAGATTGATTAGGTAGGTAGGATTACATATTGATACCTATATATTGATTAGGTACAAATATATATATAACATAGTTTACCAACGATTTGTGTGGTCTAATTCGCGCCAATTTGGCGTAGATCGGACAATGTTGTGGTTGTGTGTTGGAACGGACCAAGCAGGGGCCCAACCAACTAGGCTTCGGGGTCGTCATGAAGACACGTTTCTCATCTAATAACTTTAATAAAACTCAAACCAACTTCAACATCGACAAGTATTAAAATGGGAGCATCATCACCGTAGTCGAAGTCAATTAAATACGCATTATTAAGCATAACTCAAATACTACTCGTCAGATCTCGTTCAAATTTAAATGGGACTACACTTTCGAATACAAAAATAAAAAAATTCAAAATGTGTGCAATACACAGAAGTGAATTTCTCAACAACGAATACTGTCAGTCCAAATATTAATATTTTGCTTTGCTGACGTCAGCCGCTATTTTGCCGATGCTTTATTCGCGTCATTTCCGTTTCAACTAATTCCAAATCACAACGATACTAAAGAAGTATTCACTTCAAAATTAAAATATATCGGTTAATAAATAAAGGAGAAATCGCTGGAGATACATTAAAAATAAATAAATAGGCGTCGAACATAGAATCTCCTTGTTTTTTTGAAGTTCATTAAAAATCCAATTTTTTTTTTATTGATATAAGGCAGCAAACGAGCATGCAGCACCACCTTCCGCTGCCGCCCATGACAACTGTGACCGACTTAGAACAAGACTCATATATGGGGACTGGTATAGTTAGTCCGGTTAGGTGACGGTGTTAGAACATTAGTTGGTTAGTTTGTAAGTATCAGGACTGGGACAGGGACTGTTAGTGAATGTTAGTCCTGTTAGTTATTGTTAGTAATAGTCCAGTTAGTAAATGTTAGTAAGAGTCTCGTTATAATTCGGTCACAGATGTGTTGCTACCCTTGAGGACTGAGATGGTCGCCTCTAAAAAGTGTAGCCGGCTCCACACCTTTCTATCCGGAACATAATTGCTGTTAAACAATTATTACAAGGTATTAATGATATGCATGTTCGGACACGCAATACCTGGTCAGCCAAGTTAGTTCTCTCTTCAAACAGAGCTTAGTAGAAAATGCTCGACTGCATTCCACCATCTAAATAAAACGATTCATGCTGAATCACCATTTTTTATAACAACCAACAAAACAAACAGACTAGCCATCTAATGGTGAGTTGTCACTGTCGCCCCTGGACTTCGGCCACGCCACAGACATCACCGTTGCGTTACCAGCCAAGGAAGAACGAAGAAGAAAAAAGACGAAAGAAAGAAATTCGTATGGTAAAAAAGTCGGAGTAAGTCAGTATATATAATTGTTTATTGCCCATGGTATGGTTCAGCCACTCAGTTTTGGCTAGCTTTAGAAGCGCTGGAGCTAGACCTTCCATGAATGTTTAATTATACCATAAGCACCAGCCCTGCAGAAGTAAATTACAGGTGTTATTAACATGCAGCTCTTTACGGCATCGCGTGAACATTCTCCATAGTAAACGCTTTTTATTAGCCGTCAAGCTAATGATTTAAAGCTTGGGATTAAATGGAGTAAAGCGCTCACACACTCGCATTCCTTACTCATACACACATGGGGTGTGAGGTGATCCATCCATTTTTGCGTCCAAGTGACCTTAAACTCACAAGTTATTGCAAGTAAAATTCTTAAGTTTTTTCTATATAAACCTGCCGGAACTTTTTACAATGCCCGACACTATATCGTGAAGTCGTACGGTATCGATACCACTTTGGCCATAATACGAGTAAGTCAAACTTGGTTGCAGTAGTCTTAAATCGACCGATTTAAAAAGTATTTTTCATCCAAATAACGTTTTGATCAAAATTAACGTTGAGAATGTTTTTTTAAGTTCCTTAAAACGTGTTAACCTAACGATTCCTGTAATTGTTTGAAATGATCTAAATTTTTGGGGAACCTCCAGATAATGCTGGGCACAAAAATTTAGTACGCGATGGGTATTCACCAAGTTTGAATCTGGTGAAATTAAATGTGTAATTTCACTTCATTTGTGCGTAGAGATTCGACGTACCAGTTAAGATAATCGAACGAGATAATATCATTACCGATACGATATCGTATCGTACAATGTGAACACCGTAAGCTGCTGTAAAGCTACATTAACAGTCGCTATTTACGATGTTGTTTACTAAGTTTAGTGGACGTCATCAGAGAAACGAAAATATTTCTACATTTATTTTAGAAAATGCTGTAAATGTAATATTATACTGAAGAATGTATTAAGTATTTATTATTTGATCTAGAATGGAACGTTAGCGTTCCGCACAGCAGATCTGGGTTCGAATCCATGCACCGCTAGCATTGAGAGAATTACATACGAGTATTATTAATTAATTACTTCCGAGGGCCTTCGACATAACGACTGATAACAACCGCGACATGATTTACGTGCCCTCTGAAGCACGGACGTGCTAAAGAAATTTAGCCACTAGCGGTCACCGATCCAACTACTGACCGCGCCCGCTGTTTAACTCGGTGGATCACGGATCGACGCAAGCCGGGCTATCAGCGCTTCATCTTACAATAGGCAACTTACCCTTAACAAATAGCCACGTCTGCCCGGTCGGCCCATTGTCATCTCAATGACCGTTTATTGGCAGTCGTAAATCAGGCAAACAATGACCGAGCTCGCAGACCGACAATTTGGTTAACGATGGGGAAAATTCTTGTTTGTGGAAGTTTTTTTGTTTTACAAAAGTTACCACTGAAACGTTTTTTATACATTTTTTGTTAGAAAAGTTCTGGAAATCTTGATGTCGTGAGAAGCGTTGTGTCTATAATTGTTGATGGATTAGATGGGACCGTAACCACATTATTCCTAATTGCTCAAAAATCGAAGAATTTAAAAAGGTGTAAGATGAATTCTTCAGGGATGGCGGTGTATGGCGACGCCTTTGTGGTGGTGCTTGTAGTATGTATTAATAAGTTGATACTTGATGCTCACTGACGCTTAATTCTAATAGGTTAAACCTTTTATTAAATAGAGGTAATTATTTTACCACCTGATGTCTTATTTCTGCTTTAACTTTACTAAATATTTTTTTCTGCAGTCATGTAAATATCGCCATCTGTCGGTGAATAGCGGAATGAAAACTATCAGTAGCACGTAATGAGCCAAAATGTGCTAATGTGTAGCAAAAGTAATACTGAATACTGAAGCTGTTTAAACAATACTTTTATTTTTCGAAGATACTTGCTTATTACAAATTAATTCAATATCTTTTTTGAATTAATTTGTTTAAATAAATAATAATTCATACCTTAATATTTAATACATAATACAAACATTAATAATTGTTTTATTTTGTTTCAGATAGCAGCAGAATGTGGTTACGCAAATTATTTGTTAGGTGGAATTGAAATTTTAAACAATTATAATCAACTACTTTCTTTGTTTATAAATCTGCGAGAATGAAATAATATAAAAATTATTAATAGACTGAGACGCTGTTTATACACTGCATAATTAGTCCTGGAATGAAAAGTACAAAAGCAATCAAATCTGCTTTTTAAATATAAAATAAAATTATTGTTTTATCTACCTACTGAAAATTGTCTGGAAAATATACTTCTTTTTATGGTACTCTTTATTAATTCAATACAAAAGTACCAGTATCAATAAATATTATAGATATTTTAAAATGCAAAACTGTAGGTTTATTTTTAGTGCAAACTATTAAAATTCCATTGCCAAATAAATAAAAAAATGTCACTTAAACATCCCTAACTAAATAACTTGTAAGACCAAATACAATTATGAACTGTATCTAATTGCAAATGTGAACTGTAATTTCAATCGTGAACTGTAAGGGGTTACAAATGAAAACTGTTAGTGAAACTGAATAATGAATGGTCGAGGGACCAACGTAAGGTCGGTCAGGAAGAAGTGCAGTGAGGACCAGTAAGGATGCAGACAAACGTGCAGATAGACTCTAAGAATCTGCGCCACTCGCCCGAGCACGGGAAAGGCAAGGGCAACTACAGAGTAACTGCTGAGGTGAGTTATTACATTACTTAATTACTATTCCCTATCCCGCAAAAGTTATTTTTTATGGTATTGAAGAAGCAAACGAGCATGCAGCACCACCCGCTGCCGCCCCTGACAACTGTGACCAACACAGAACATGACTGATTGATATTGTCACATGATTTATATTGTTACTGAATACTTAATTAAAATTAATACTTGATTAAAACTATCAGTACCTATAGATTTTGTAATACATGGCATGCTGTAGCCGGCCAATGTCTGCTCATGTAGTAATTTTAAGACCTGTATAAACCACATTTGCGCAATAAAAGAATTTGAATTTGACTCAAATGGGGACTAGGATGGTTAGTCCTGTTAGCAAACGGTGTTGGAACATTAGATGGTAAGTTTGTTAATATGTATGAAGACTAGGACAGGGACTGTTTGTGATAATTAGTCCTATTAGTTGTTATAAGTAATAGTTAGTAATAGTAGATAGATGTTTTTGGAACGAAGTTCCTTATCGCGCGTTGCGAAAGGGGGCTAGACGGAATTATCACGAAAAGTTGTAACGACACTTTTTGCATATTTTGTGTGTGTGTGTTGTTTTGTAATAAGCAAATCCGTAGTTTTGTCATTAGTTTTCATTTGCCGATAGATGGCAGCAGTGTGCCACACTTAACATTTTCAGATTTGTAGGTTTAGCGTCACTGACGATAGGTGACGCTACCAGTGGGAAATATTCATATTGTTTTTAATGTTGTTGGAACGAAGTTTTCGAATAATTCCTTCACTAATTAATTAATCGAAAGGAACTTCGTTCCATCCGGGTGTCCCTTGACACCTCTCAATTATTGGAACGAAGTTCCTTATGGCTGGCTTGGAACCTATCCCGGTTTTGCTGCGGCGACCGAACTGAAAAATATGTGATAGTAAAACCGTAAGAAAAAATGCGTGGAATAAAAGCGTTAAATGAGACGTGCGCAGGCGCGACAGTCGCATACACAAGCGAATAGTGTATAATACATTTCTCTTTCTCCCTCTTTCTTTTCGTTCGCCGTTGCCTTCATTAGCCGAAGGAACTTCGTTCCTACCTGGTGTCCCACGACACCACATCATTTTATATTTTTACGGGTAAATCACAGGAATGACAATCACTTTTTTACAGATACATTACAAAAATAATCTTTATTATGCACTAATAAATATAATAAACGAAACGTTCACACAAGGCGGTCTTATCGCTAAACAACGATCTCTTCCAGATAACCCACATTATAACCCACATTGTAATTTAAAGAGCAACGCAAATCGGTAGGTCTTTTTTGTTACTTTTAAGCACATAAGATTGTCAACACAATAAAATATTTTATTTTGTTCTTAGGGTTTAGGCTTTTGTAATGTCTTATTCGCTAAGTGCTTTTTTATGTATGAATTACGTGATTTTACTCAATGAGTGTATGAATTAACATTGTTGAATCTAAATTCGCATTGAAAACTTTAAAGTGTACCTACTTATATTAGGCAGCGAGGTTAATAATAATGATAAAAGAAAATGCTTCCTTTACTTTGAAAATACTTGAGTGTCAAAAGCACTTAATATTTTATGATTATATTTCTTGCCTTCAGTTCAAACGAAAAAAAAAAAAGATTCTTTAAGTACCCTGCAATTCACCTTAGTCTACAAGCCATAAAAATGAAAATTACGCGACCATTACACGACAGAAAGTAAGAATTTTACGACATGGCGAATATTATTTCTGGTGATCAATTTTTTATGTCCCCTTTTATTGTCAGAAAAATAATGCGGAATGTATAAACACCGATTTTTCCCATTCTCAATATGACATAACATACTGGATTAATGGTGATGTAATAGGTCTATGTAAGAATAAAATTAACAAAAATCAGTGATAGTCATTTTTGAACGCTGTTTGAACGCTGGACTTCCCAACAAAGTGGCCTTGGTTTGAATCCTGCTCTAATTTCTAAAACCAATGTGCGATAATCAATAAAAAAAACCAATGTGCGTTTGGAAAATACTTATCATTTTTGTTTCGATATAGGAAAACATTGTGAAGAAACCTGCACAGTTGTACACCGAAGAATTATTCTTCATGTTCGCGAAACGGTGGTAAATTCAAAAAATAACGTTCTTAAGTGTATTTAAAAATAGATACATGAAATAAATGATTTGACTTTGAGTTTGAATAAAACTTTGTAAGGAGTCCTTGCACAATGTGGGGGAGTACTAAAGAGGGGTTGTTGAAAATTCATCCTCTAAAGGTGTAAGTAACATTAAATGTCTTAAATTTTAAGAGAAAATTTTGTACCTATCTATCTATATTTTTACATTGCCCCTATACCATTATTATTCACATTCAAAAGTTATATGTTATGTACGCTTTGATTTTATTGAAAACAAAATAACGTTGGTAAAATTACGAAATTTAAGACCTGTAATGTTTCAAACCAAAATGTTATAATAAATGGTTTACTCTTAGTGTCCCGAGATGGCGTAATGGTCAATTCATCGTGGCGTGCTTACGTTATGATTTAGTTCTTCTACTTGCCGCTACGAACTTTTAGCGTTGTGGTAACAAACGAGTCCACTTGACACTAGATGGCGGTAGAAGCATTAGTGACTATTTAATATAGCATTCAATCGGTTTCGATATTTCGACCACCTGTTGCTAAATAGTTTCTTCATAATTATATAAAAAAGTGATCCTACAAAATATTTACCCTTTTTATGGAATTAAGGTAGGTAGCAATTGAGTTGAGTATGCAATACATCACATCCGTTGCCGCCCATGACAAACAGTTAAAGACTCAATACATGAAGTGTGAGGAGAATGTGTGGGGAACATTAGTTGGTTAGTTTGTTAGTAACTATGAGGACTTGGAGAGGCACTGTTTGTGAAAGTTAGTTCTGTTAGTTGTTGTTACTAATAGTCAAGTTAGTAAGAGTCTTGTTCTAATTCGATCACAGATGCATTGCTACCCTTGAACACACGCTTATGTCATGTCAATAATCGTCATGTCAATTCGCATACAAATTCAAATTATATCGCTACAATTTGTCGCGCGCATTTGTCAGCGCAATTTCGTGCGCACAAAAGGTCGACCACATACAAGTTTTTTTAACGCTCGACTCGCTCGTTCTGAAACTAAGCAAAGGTTGGTAACTAGTTTTACAAAATAATAGTTATAGTTAGTATATTTTAGTCAATTCCATTTGTTTGGTTACGAGGTTACAACTTTAGTTACAAATCACTTATCGTATTCACGTCATATACTTCAAATTGCGATTGTTACTTACACTCTTTTGTTACACAGTCCCCAATGTTACACTGCATCTCGCAGCTCCGAGAGCTCGGCGTCTATTGTGTTGAAACTGGGGTAATTGTGTTCCAGGCCTGGATTTGTTGACGGCAGTTTTTCCCCATTTTACATAATTGAATTGTGTGAAAGCGTAGTTCAATTGTGTTGAATTTTATGACGATTGAAATAAGTAACATTACATTGAGAGGAAACGAAATGGAACAAATTGGAAAGGAACGCAAACGAACCGAACCGAACCGAACCAAACCAGACTGAACTGAATTCAACTGTGCATCGATAAATGGTGAACAGTTCTGGATAATAATATTTTTATACAAACAATGTGTTAACAACCTATATACCTACCTATCTAATGTTTAATGTTGAGATTTACCTTAAATGTTAACAAGTTAATTAAATAACTTGATCTGATTGATGTTAAATTTTTCAAACTAAGTAAATACGAGTAGGTATGTACTTAAATCTCGTGACAAGCTATTATATCATATAAATGATTAATGACGTTGTAAGTTGATAGATAAAGTTTTAAAGGAAAAGGTTTTTTATTCTTTTTAGCGCATTTAAATAAAAGCTTGGTTTTTAAAAGTTTTTTTACTTTTAATTTTAATCCTGATGATCCTAGTCAGAACATCAGAATGAAACTACGTAATAATTGAATTGTCATCGGACCTTTAACCATCGGAAAATTATGCTGAAAAATTCCGTTACGTACATACACAGGAAGAACTATCAAAATCGGCCCACTAATTTTGTTTCTAGAGCGCCACAACACCACATTACCCCCTTTGCGTCACAAAGTTGGGTAAATAGATGACAGCGTATCACTGATAGACAAAATAATCTATCTCGGAGACATTGAACTTGCGACATTGAACACCAGTATTGATCAGTTATCGGTTTTATGGCTGATAGCTTGAAAAATATCAGCCATCCCGATGCAAAACTTCTCAGACAAGATGAATAGCTCCGATGGCAACGAGAAGGGTTCTGTCGCTGAACTAGACGCCATTATCGCCGGCGAGGGAATACTGGAGATATTTGAATTTCGTCCGTAAAGAAACATTTTTAGGGTTTTCTACGATAAAAATGGAATCTTTATGCCTGAACCACGAAACGCCCACTTAAAGCGTGTAGTCACTACAAGCTACTACACTAATAAATAATTTAACCACAAAGTGCAGCGTATGCATAAGTCATTAAGTAATCTTCAAACCAAGGCTTGTATGTGAGCACAGCGCTGCGGTGACATATAATTCGGGTCAGAAAACCCAGGTATGCGTCAGGATTTTAAGTATATTTATATGGATACCTACTAACTATTTTATAGCACGCTGTGTCCTAAACCCGTTTAACCCGTTTTTATGCCATTCTTTTCCATTGTTAAAGTACTTAGTCGATTTTTGCACGGTGTTAAAATGAATAAGATGCTAACTTCAGAAGGCAGACATTCATAACGAATATTTAAAGGAGGTAATATTAAGCACTAGGTAAACTAAGCCCGCACTTCAGTCACTTTTATTTAACACATCCAATCCTTAGAATTTCACAAGAGACGAAATATTTTCCTGGATATATTTTTGTACGCTTGTTATTGCGGTCTTTTGAGCTTATTTTGATTGCACGAGCATATCTTTCAAGCCATTTTCGGCCTATTTGGCGGATAGAATAATGATCACAATCCCATTCCACCAGGGTGTCAGAGGCGACAAACGCCAGTCCCTGTTTGGTGGTAGGATTGAAGCACGACTGGCTGGCTACCACCTTCTTGCTAGAGTCAGCTGCCAATAAGCTTGGTCGTCACGTTACTGATGTTGTCAGCTGCCACCAGGTGATAAGTGGCCGCCTTGGCCCATGAACATCAATTATATTGTCGGTCAAAAAAATAAATAGAAGAAAGAACGAAAGAAAGAAGGAAAGTAGGGTAGAAAGATTTCCTACTTGGAAACTTTTCTTAACGTTAGGTAACTTGGACTTCATCGCCACTTAACATCAGGTGCAATCAAGCATTAACTAAGGTACCTGTTTGCTTTAACCATCAGGAGAGCCTCTCGGTGATTTGGGAGACGACTCTTCAATCTGAAGGCTATCCGTTTCCACGATTGTTCTGAACCTCAGTAGTTTACCATTTGAACGCCGATTAATTACAACAAAATGATATGACTTTCCAAATCTAAATCCAATTCAAAATGATACGATATTCTCCCCGGCAGATTCCAGTTCCAAGAGATGTGTTCGTTAATAATGAAAGACCTCAAACCCCTCATTAGATTGAACATAGAAACGAAAATGAAGCGCTTGTTAACTGAATTTTGAGAAAAGATACAGCTAATGACTTTAACCTTTAACTAGAACCTTTTCCACCTCCCTTGACCAGTGAAGATGGTAGAGTTGGTGGTCATTCCAGGTCTTGGAAGCTTTTTACCCGCGTCAAGGCCTCCTTAAAGACTGCTATCCAACGAAAACCACCGGGACTGACGATTTAACGTACCTCCTCAAGCTTGGAAACTCTCATGAAACTCATGTACGCTCATCCACCTATTGACCAACTGACCACGCATTCATTTGCTTTACTCTGATCAGTGACTTGATCAACGCAAGCCGGTCTAACCGCGCTTCACTAACCAATCATTCATTCCCAGATTCACTAACCTGTCCAATAACTGGCGTCGAACCAACACTCCACTAATGTTTATATACAAACGTTTACATGTAACGGGTACGAGACGATTCCGGCGCGGGAACGCGGCAGTACCGCGCCGGCGGTCGGCAGCGCGCGCGTGCCGACGTTCCCAACTATCCCGCGAACTGTGCATCGTTTATAAATTATACAATCTATTTTAGATAAATATTAGCTATATAATTATAACGTTATATTATAATTATACAACCCGTAGTGTTAGACACCGAGAAATTGTTTTGTTTCGTAAGTTTGATTTGTTGATAATAGACGTCAATGTGATAAGGAGTTTCAAGTCAATTTAGAAGATTTATATACGACTTTATAAGTGAAAGGGTTCTTGATAGGTAGCCTCTATCCGTGGATACCTGTAACTTAGGGGCGTCAGTGATGCGTTGCCGACCATAAAGGATGTTGAGAACGCCAAAAGGATGAATGTATGAATGATAAACTGTTGCTTCCTTGATCAGCAGAATGCATTAAGAATAGAAGACCCTTGTTCAAGACGAAGTTGACTTGGATTTATGGATGAAAGGAAACCCCTGTTCCTGTATAAAATTGACCCTGATAGAAAATCTCACAATGTTCTATACTGGGTTTAAGTGTCCTTTCAGTATTATAAATGTTACAGCCTTGTTGGCTATTTCTATGTTTTTTTTAATCTATCAGTATATTACTTACTAGTACATTAAATTTAAATCTAAAACATTAAATATCACCCCAAACTTATTACAATAAATCTGTGAAAACCACATCCACATTGGTGAAGCAGTAAAACGCACAAACTGGTAAAGACATAAATGAAAAGACCACAATTCTAAAAATCATATACGGTCTATTTTAGGAAAAGGGTGGTAGCTAGCGAGGTATGAACCCCTATCTACATTGGATATATCCGTATGGTGGGGATCAAACTGGGTGGTACAAGCCCATCGACCTCAAGGAGGAACCCTGCTCGTTATCACCTCATTCGTTATTCATCAGGGTGGACCATGAGGGGAGTTCTAGAACTAAACTTGAGTATTGAGTTAGCAGCTTGAGTCAAAGACTTGAATCTTGTTCCGACTGAGAGTATGATAGCCAGTACTTTATCTTTTGGTCGGCAACGTATCTCTGATGTTTTTGGTGTATAATGTCCATAGGGGATGATTACAATAAAAAAGTGAAACTTTTTTGTTTCTCAAGTGTTGAAATCCCTACTTATATTATAAAAATGGTAGTTTTTAAGCATATATATAAATATATTTGTTATTCTTTCATACAAACACTACTGAACGGATTTAGATGAAACTTTACAGTAATATAGCTTAGGTTATAAGCACAAAATCTTTATAAATTGTAGCCTATGTGTCATCAGTATAATAAATAGGCTACAATTTATAAAGATTTTTTGTAATTTGGCCAAAATATAACGATAAGTCGGAAAATATCCTGCCCTCTGAGAGCTATCGCGGCGTACGCTGCCTAAACCGTTGGAGTTACACGAAGATAATGTACCATACGATTGTTTGTCTTATATAGATAAAAGTACCTTTTATGTGAAAAACACTATATCCAAAATATCTATACTAACTAATATTATAAAGAGGAAAGATTTGATTGTTTGTTTGCATCGAATAGGCTTCAAAACTACTGAACCGATTTGAAAAATTCTTTCACTGTTGGAAAGCTACACTATCCCCGGGTGACATAGGCTATATCATATATTATAAAAATGAATTGCTGTGCGTTAGTCACGCTAAAACTCAAAAACGGCTGTACCGATTCGGTTGAAATTTTTTGTGTCTTCAGGTGGATCCAAGAATGGTTTTGATTTACAATTAGACCCGGTAGGTGGCGCTGCTGTCGATATGTCACCATATTATTATTTGTTTATTAATTAAAGAGCGGTACGAAGTTCGCTGGGGCAGCTAGTTGAGCTATAAATACATTTGTCGTTTTCCGACACCCACGCAGGCGAAGCCGCCATCAAAGACTAGTATTATATAAATTGATCATACAATCAAACGAGTTAGATTTTACCGAGATTCATTACGCGAATGCATTCAAGAATACATCATGAACGGTTGAAAGCAGAAACTGAAATACTAAATTAAAATAAAGAGGGAATTTTCATAGAGATCAAATTGCAATTTAATATTGAAGTTTTAAATTTGCATACCGCGGATACTAAACATTTTAACTCTAACGGGTACTCACGATTTTTTTACTATTATAAGTGCCTGGCACTTGTCATCGCCGTGACCATGGTCCATGCAATTAGGTCGAAATGAATTATGTTACATAGTTTATCTGTGCTGGGTGTGCTAGCATTAAATAGATTAAATTAAATATAGGTATAAGTTATGTAAAAAATTATGAGTACCCCTAACAGCTAAATACAGGTAGTACAGCGGTTTAAACGACGTCCATCGGGATGGCTTAGGTTCCAACCCTGCACCTCTATTAATATGTGTGCATGAAAAATCACTTGGTTCACAAGAACTGCCTTTATTTTTTTTACATAGTAGGTACCTACATGTTAGTGCTTAAAAAGTATCCCACCTGATGCTAAGTAGAGATGAAGTCTAAAATAACTTTGATTTTCAACTTAAAGTTTACCAATTTGTAATGGCAAGTGTTACTAATTACCTATTATTGCCATAAAACCTTGCATTGTAAGGCCTGAGTATGTTGAGCAATAACCTGGTTGTCTAACCAAAAGATTTAAGCAGTAAAGCAGTTTTTAATTTGATTTTGAAAAGTATAATTGCGTGAATCGGTTCAGTAGGGACTTTTTAAGTTTTTAATGAGATACTCGGGCCAACTGATAAATAGGCAACTTGCTAAGGCTTTTCAGTAAGAAAAAGTAATTCCCTTTTATCTAAAAAAGGGTTAAACATTGGCTGGTACCGAAGAATCGATAAATACATTTTTGAGTGTTAGACCTTCACAGTTGATGGGCTTCAAGAGATTTACAAATAGGCGGCCTAGCCTATAAGTCACGTGTTTGCAAACATAAGAGTTATATTTGATTCCAACATTCGATGATTCGAATATTTGATTCGAACACGGCCACTAAAATCGATTGATTATTCTTTGCTCACTTTTTTATGTAGTACTAGTTTTTGCTCGCAGCTTCGCCCGCGTGAGAATCGGAAAACGGAATTGTTAAAATTATCCCACGGGAAAGTTAAATCGGGATAAAACTATCCTATCACCTACCCAGGGTCTTAAATTCTGTCCATACCAAATTTCAGCTAAATCGGTTCAGCAGATTATGCGTGAAAAGACTGACAGACAGTTACATTAATTTAGCAGTAAATAATATTACCTAATATAGAAGAAGTGAATGTCCATTATGAATAGTAATTTTGCTGAAAGCGGGTTAATTTTCTACAATTTTAGGGTACTAAAGACTAATGCAATAGTAGGACCTTATTATTTTCAGCGTGAGCTGAACTAAGGGTCCAGAATTAGAAAAGTAGTAACGAACCCTAAAAAGTCTTTTAAAAGTCTTCAGAAATCCCAACTGCCAATCTTACTTCAATATCTTAAAACATCAACTTACGAAGGTCAACAAAACAATTTCACGGTGTTCGAATAAACATTACAGAATTTTTCAAACACGAAGGTCCAAAGTTTTCATTTCGTACTGGCATTAATAAAGGAAGACAAGGAAAGACTGAAGAGGGAACAACGAGAGGTTCGATAAATTCGACGAGGAGATACGGAATGCAGAAAGATTTATTTGATCCGGTACAAATATCTGTTTTAAAGATATACATCTTAAGCCATTGAGACCAGAATTTAGTGATACGTTCGAAGCAGAGCTATAAAGTGTTGCGTATGAATTATAAATAGAACTAAAGTACCAATCGCAAAACATTCGAGTTTTTCAACTCAACAATTTATTTTTGTAGATCATAGCAAAGGTAGGTAGTTTTGTAGATCATAGCATATCAATAACGCCAAGAGAATTCATCTTCGATTAAAGTAAACTGAAATTTGAGTGCACAGTAAATAAATTTAGTTTCGCGTAGCAAGTTTGAAGAACTACATCAAAGAAAGTTGGACCTTTCTCGGAACTTTAGTATAATTGAACTTTCCTCTGACATTTCGGACGCGAACTAAGGAATGTTTTATGCTACTTACGGATCTTTGTAGTTGTGAACTCATGTGTTGAAACGGATTTCTGGATAACTTTCTAAGACCCTTTATCATGGCCCTTTAGGTATTTTTATGCATACGTGAAGATTTTCGTAGATAAAAAGGACTTTATCAGGGACCTAAATATTTTCATCTGTCATAAAAATATCGCAAAAATGTGAAGTGAGTCCAGCCTAAATATACCTTATTTCGTTATAGTTAATATCAGATTTTGAGTAGACGAATCTGTAATAATCAGTGATAATGATAAATCAATCGAAGATGTTGATCCAAGTGCTGAATAGGGAGTTGAAACTGAAAAAAGTGAAGTAACTGAAGAAAGTGCAAAGTATTTGGAACCTAAGCAGCGTGTGATAAGTGTCAAAATGAACGTGCCATTAAAGGGTGGTCCGGCGCCGACCGTGGCGGTGGTACCGGTACCAGAGAGTGAGATGGACGCTCTCCTTCTCGGCAGGACTGCGGTGAGGACATTTGATCAGTACGTGCGAAATGTATGTATCGTATTCTCTTTACTAATGCACTTTCACGCTTTATATCCAATAACACGCGATGCACTTCTAGCTTCTCTATTGCTTTTTCATTCTGCGTATCCTTCTCTTCTGTTCTTTTATTAACTGGGTTTTGACCAGCATAAATAATGTCAGGAAATACATTATTCTCAAAACCTCACAAAATATTTTCTGTTAGCGGTTCCGATATAATTTTTTGTGGGTTTAAATATCTAGCGGGCGTGTAGCTCCACCTTGCGTTGACGTTCATGATAACGGTTACTTGTGACAACACTCAAATCGGGACTAGGATGGTTAGTCCAGTAGAAGAGGGTCTTATTAATAACGCTAGTTGGTTAGCTCGTTAGTAGTTATGAGGACTGGGGCAGGGACTGTTAGTGATAGTTCGTCCTGTTAGTTAGTGTTAGTCATAGACCAGATAGTAATCGTTAGTAAGAGTTTCGTTCAAATTCGCAAAGTTATTTAGCTTTACAGACTGAGCTGATCGGCTCTAAAAAATCATAACTGGATTAACACCTTTCCGACCGGAACACAATTGCTGTTAAATCTGATAAGTTTAGAATAACTTCAATGATATGTATGTAAGTTAAAAACAAAAAATAATTATGTTTCTCCATTGTAACGTCTCTGATTTCACGTTTAATAATTATTCACTCATAAATAATAAAATGTCTAGTGTCTACCGATTATTTTTTTTCACTTTTCTTTTCCCGGGTGTCGAATATTATACCAAATTTCTTCTAAAAGTAGCAGACAGACAGTTTCTTTTTGGATTAGTACAGATAGTAATCCATATTCAATTTAAATTATCTCCTTTGCACACAAAAGTCTTAACCAAGGCTTATTTGAACTTTAACATCCAACTTGCGGCGTTATCATAAAAAGGG
This sequence comes from Ochlodes sylvanus, assembly GCA_905404295.2. Taxonomy (NCBI): domain Eukaryota; kingdom Metazoa; phylum Arthropoda; class Insecta; order Lepidoptera; family Hesperiidae; genus Ochlodes; species Ochlodes sylvanus. Next base: position 6,269,333 of record FR990149.1, read on the forward strand.
ATCTCTTTGATTCGACTGAATTAACTGGTAAAATCACGTCTGTAATCATTTACTAAGAAAACTGATCACAAAGGAATTTAATAAGAAACTATAGCAAACGCCTTCGCTTTACCTCGGGAAGTTTATGCCTTAGTTACTAGATTTAACATGTTTGGCCAATATTTCTTTTTTTGAACTGACGTGAACTTTACTTTTAACTTAAAAGTAATCGACAAAAATGTATTTAAGTACTTACCGACACTTAATATTAATTACTTTAATACGCATATACCGAGTATAAAAATACTACAATATAATTCCATATATTTTAATTAGTAAATTGAACCTTAAGGCTTAAGATATCGGTCATTATTTCGCACATGTAGCCACATCGTTCCCCCGCCCCGCGACCCGCAAACTATTTGAAGGGTCAAGTTTATAGCGGTTTATTTATAACTACATAGTTAACCCGCTCTCGCTTCGCTTCGGGAAACCTATCCCTTAGTAACCACACTCGGAAATTGTTACGCGTGATTCCCTAAACTGACATAACTTTTTTATTAATGAACCTATTGAAATAAAAGAAGCACTCAATGTACTTTACCACAATATATTAGTGAAAACTAACCCAAAACGGTTTAGCCGTTTCTGAGTTAAGCGGGTACAAACAGACAAAACCTCTTTTACGCTACGCCGGAGTCGTATAAAGCATATCGCTTGCCCGCAAGAATACTGTTTTAACTCTAAAACTTACTTTTTCAGGAGAAGCGATTAAAGCTTTTAACTACAAATATTGAGGTACTTTCTTACGAGAGGAATATTGACACAACTTTCGTTATTTGCTTATTCAGGGAGCAAACGATTTTCGACCTCATTCAAAAGGTAGAACGTACTTTTTTTATTCGAACTGTATCATTAAGTCAGTTAGTGCCAAATTTTGACTTAATACTGTATTCTTCCGGACAAGCGTATATTGTCAGGATTTCTCGACTAACGATAAGAAAACTCTTGCGTTTCGGTTTTTCGCTGCTTTTAATTTTCGCAAAATTATTTCACAAAATAATATTAATTTAAACCATTGTTACCCTTTCTCTCTTGAATGTAATTTCAGTGTTGGTTTTGCGCCTGTGTCTGTGTTAAACTTCCTTGTAATCATAATAATAACGATTGTATTTGTGTTTGTTTCTTATCATGTATGTATATTGTCGGTTATGAAAATATGTTTAAGTTCATTCAAAGTTTGTGTGTTTTAACTTTTAATATCTCGATGTTTACAAGAGTTTTTGCATCGTCCTGTTAAAGGCATGTTTGTCGTCTGATGCTTCGAATTTACATGTTTGAAAGGAATGTTTGTGTTTTATGTGTAGGGCATTAAGTGTCGTTTTCCAGGTTGGAAATTTTAGGGTTAACATTTTATTAGACAACAATTTTTGGAATACACTGCTCGGTAACAACGCAACAATAAAATTGGACTGAAAAAAATTCGCACGTTTGATAAAAGTATTTTTTAGTGACAATTCAAATCATACTTAAGTAGACGAAGAATTTTCAATTGAGTAGAATCTTATAAGGAAAACTCAAGCAGTCATAGTCCATTGATTTGAACGTTAGACTGAACAGGGGGCCTGGAATCGAATTCTGGACGCACCAATAATTTGACAAATGATGCAATTATTACAAAAAAGAATTAACACTTTGATGAAGAAAAACATCGCAAGGAAACCTGCACAACTGAGAGTTCTTCATAACGTTCTCAAAGGTGTATGCCGTGTATGAAGTCTACCAGTCCGCATTTCTCCAACGTGGTTGACGGCCCGTACCTCTAACATTTTCAGAGACCGAACCCCAGCAGTGAATGTCCACTAATGGAGTGGGGTTTGCGATGAAGAAGACTCGAATACTAAAATTATTTCATTTACGTGGGACTAGATGATATGTTTGTAATCCCTTTGTCGCAAGGCCCTTACATTTTTGAGGAATAAAGTGAGTCTGCCCTCAAGGCGGGATATTAAACATGGCTTATGTTTTCATAACTTCAGCTTTACGAAGCGTGTACTATGTAATTGGTAACAACAAATATTTATTTTAATAGTATTCGTGTATTTTTATTCTTGTATTTGTATTTTGGAAGCGACTTCTTCTATAGGCGTGTTGGGCTATTTTTAAATAAAAAAAAATTAAATGTGGCACTCGGAGACTGCCGCGGTAAAGCTATTGCATAGCATTTTTTATCAACTTATGCAATTATAATTATTAGAAGTTATATAGTTATATCAGAACAGCGCCATCTAGTTTGTAGAAAACATACGTACCATACCTTAGTATTAAGGTACTAGATGGCGCTGATTGGGGGTTTAGGTTTTTTTCGTTACGGGATTTCTAGATTCGATCTCCACGCTCAAGGCCCGCGATAAAAGCTATACAATAGCTTAATAATAAACACTGTTTATATTTTGTTCATAACAAAATATAAACGAGAATTCATTTACAAAACACAAATAAACAAACAAACATAGACGTTTATAGCAATCATAAAACATTCTCCAATTTCGACAACCTTGAACATTGCATACGTTGTTATTACAGGGTTGCGCACCGCACCATTTTATACTTATCGTAATATATTTTCTTTAATTATATAAATGCCATTTACGTTTGTTTGTATGCCATTTATGTTTATTACAAAAATAAAAATATGGTAAAATAATAAAAATAAATATGCACTATATTTTTTTCTGAATTTCCCAAAATTTATATATATTTTAGCTAAAGGATACTCAGTCACTTCCTGATTAAACACGAAATTTAGAAAATGACGAGGCTTTTTTTATGAGTAGGAGATGTCAGCTGAGGATAAAAAGTGTGTTCAAAAAAGTTTAAAGTTAATATTTCCGCACGTGCCTAACCGTAGGCACAGCTACACATATTTATTTCAACTATTTATTTACTTTTATTATTTCAGAAGAAGGTGGCAACCCTACATACGAGATTGGAATTTTCATATCCAATGAATATTTCGCAGATGTTTCTGGTAGTAATATTAACTACATTTTGCAATAAATAATTTTTATTTGTTTCATAATTTTTATTTGCAAACCCTTATGTAACCTTTCGCAATGCATCCGCAGGGAATGGCCTCTAGACCATCCGCTTGCCAAAGGATTACTGAGCCACGGGTTGTTTATTTATTTGATTTTTTTTATCGTTATTGTTTTAAAGAGATTTTGTCACGCAGTGAGTATGTATGGCTCAATTACATATTTTAACTTAAGTATAAAATAATTAAGTTATAATTATAATTCTCTGCCTTAATGCCTCGTTACGAACACATTCCGTCAACACATGAAGTACGTCTTCAACGACCACACACTCTGAACAATTAGGTGAATGTATTATCCTAACATTTAAACTTATTCGATGCGATGTCGCCGCACCGAAGCCTCGGCAATCAGATAGCTCTGCTCTACCCTGTACCGTACACCTGTTCACCTGTACAGATAGAACCAAGGGAAGCGAGGAGGCAGGCACTGAATAGTTTTGTACCATATACCTATAATGCGTGGCCGTTCGTCAAAATACTCATGCCACAAACGTGTACAAGCAACTTTGATTTTATTTAGAACTTCACCATGTAGAGGTAAACAGTTGTATGGTATTCTGTCGCTGATAGCTTGGTTCGCTGCCTTAACTGCCTCGTGATTTCCCTCTAGTGCAACATAGATGGGTATCCATTAGATAACAACCTTATTAAGAGCATCCTATCTACAAGTAGTCTTGAAATAACTTTGAAATGCAAAATATTCCAGCTTTGCAACCCGTAAAGTAGGTAAACAATTTCATTGCTTTGTACTCAAAGAAATATTCGTTTGATGTCGAATTTCGTGTTGTTTCATTGAGCTACTTCTGAATATTTTTTCGGTGTAGATGACTGAGTCGTAGGGGGTTCTACCCAACCTCACCTGCTTGTGGTGTAGCCTGATGAACAACGGACAAGACCACGCTGGCCAATTACGAATTGATAGACTTCACTCTCTTTTAAACTACATTTTGGATTTCGTATTATTTATTCGTTTTTGTCATAAGTAATTATCTTTTAAATATCATCTGTTTTACTTCCTTCTATTTCTCAGTTTGATCTTCTTTTTTGGCTAACAACAGTCATGCTTTCAGTGTAACCGATGTTCATGGCCGACTCTGACCATTTACCATCAATTGACTCAACTACTCGTATTCGACTATTGGCATAAACAACAGTTACAATGCTTACGTGTGGCCGTTATAAAATATATTTCACGTGCTATACGGCCTTGTTTTATTATTATCCAAAGGACTGATAGAACAGTATTGGCACGTTATACACAAATGGACTGGACTTGGCATTCCAAAATCACGTACAGTCAAATTGGTATTAGTCGTACCTCGTATAACTATTTACGCACACGATTGTACCTGTTTGTGCGTGTATGTTAGGGTTGTCACGTAAAATTAAAATATATGTTAAAATTAAATGATGAGTTTTGAATACACCTGGAGCGAATTATAGTATTAACATTCTCGCTGCACTTATTTGTTTGTTGTTAATTAATTTCCCATTGTTATTCGAACTTGACAGTAGACTCAAAAATGACGTGTATAGGTGTATTAATAAAATACTTATATTATGAATAAATAAATTATTTTGAATTTGAAACTCAAAACAGAACCCGATTGATAATAACTACACCTGTCCGGTCTATTGGACACAGCTGCCGCTTAAATCTTCCTTTGTCCTTTTCTAACAGATAACAAAAGACAGAGACGCCATTTTCGCGTAATATTCGTGTGGCAACCCTACATAAGCTCTTATGAAATCCCAGCTGCCTCTGTCTACCTAATAGTCGTTCATACATAGCTATTTACACAGAGCACACTACAAACAGACATGTCGTTTACACAAATACAATTTGGTGATTCATCGCAATATTGTATGTATTAAATATCCAAATGTAGTTTACAATGATAAAGGCATATTGTTGTTTTTGTTCTATAGTCAGTTGGGATGGTAGTTGTTTAATATTGGGAGCACTTTGTGAAGCTGATTATAGGAAAAACGAATGAATATGATAATATAACTTTGCATCTCTCTCACGCATATTAGCGCCGTTTTGGTCAGTTTTGGAACAAATAGTTACTGTTCGCCACTGGGTGCTTTTTCAACTTATCCCCTACATGAGATGGTACTCCTTACTTACATACTCCATAATATTTGCCTAAGTATTCAAATGACCCTTCTGTAAGTTTCTATAGTCTGTAGTTATTTAGTGCATCGCAACGCAGAATCGATTTCAAATACCACTTAGCCATTAACGCCAGGGACTGAATATCGATTTGCAAGTATAGCGGTTGTGTTAACTTAAGTAGGTATATCCAATCGCTGGGCCATTTCGAGTCAGCATATCGAGTAAAAATCGATATACCTAAGTGTCTTCAAGTTTATGCCTAATATCATTTATACTACTCATAGCCCGGCGGCTTGCACCGATCCAAGTGATCAACCGAGTTGAGCAACAGTGCCTTTTCTTGTGTGAATGTGATAGATAGATCCATCCATAGATCTACTCTTCTCTGTGTGAAACGTACTCTTCTCTGTGTGAAACGTAGAAACTATTTTGTAGAATTATGTCTTTTTTGTTCATTTTTTTGGCATATCTGCGCCCTTTTTCCAACACAATCCCCTCATGACATCTAAAAATAAAATTGCGTTGCGACAAACACAACCCCTAATGTAACTTTTCAAGGGACTAAAAAGGATCTAAGAAAACGAATATCAATAAAGATTATTTCCAAAGTAATGCGACAGACATCTAGGAGTTAAGTAAATAGGCTGTCACATGACCTTGGGGCGTGGTGGAGGCATTACGCGTAATTGATGGATGGCGGCGAAGCGTCTACGTCGCTAATGAGGGCTGGCCATTACGGATCTTAATACTTAGTAATTGGAAACGTAATAGTCCGACGACTTTTATACTGACGACCCGGATGGCGAATGGTTAACACGCCGGATCGCCGTTCCGAAGGTCCTGGGTTCGATTTCCAGCGAGACGGAAATTTGAATGATGAATTTAAACCGTTCTTGGACTGGGTGTGTGTGTTCTTGTCTTGTGTGTTGTCCATGGCACCCACGACACAGGGAATCCTAGTGTGGGGCTATGAGTTTGTAGCGTTGTTATTATTATTATTATTATTCTGCAGCGGACAAATTGACAGATGGCTACATGACCATCACTTGCTAACAACTCTACAGGTCGGTACAGAAGCGATGCTTTTGCTTGCAGGTTCCAAGTTCTTGCTCGAGTCAGTTGCCAAAAGACTTGTGATGTTCTGGCTTGGAGCTAGAGAATCAGTACTTTTTTATTTCTTGGTCGGCCACGCATCCGCAGAAACGCTCATAGCCCAGCGGCTTGCGTGGAGCTTGACTGATCGACAAAGTTAAGCAACAGCGGGCGTGGTCGGTATTTGGATGGGTGACCGCTAGTGGCAAAATTTCTTGAGCGTTTCCGTGCTTCGGAGGACGCGTAAAGCCGTCGGTCCCGGTTGTTACCATTTGGTAGCAGTCCATGCACCATGGGTTGGCCACTTACCCCTCCACCAATCCGCACTGGAGCAGCGTGGTGGAGTATGCTCTAGGCCTCCTCAGGTATGAGAGGAGACCCGTGCCGGTAGTGGGCCATTAATGGGTTGAAGCCAACGCATCGGTAATGCCTTTACCCGTTAGTTACTGTTGTCCATAAGATCACTTAATAGTGGCTGGTCTACTCGTTTTTCTGCTATTTACTTTAAAATTATCACTATAATCCATATTTTCCCCACTACTGGGTGCCTATAGATCTCCTCGCACAATGTAAGCGGCACAGGCCATAATCCATCATGTTGGTCAAGTGCGGATGGGTTGACCTCACGAAATCACTTTAAGAAATACCTATAGATAACTCTCAGGTGTGCACGATATTTTCCTTCACCGAAGTATTAAATTCTAATAACAAAAACAGCATCAATTATTGAAAAAATTGTCAACTAAAGCGTTGTACACAACGCGACATTTACGCTGAGACTCTACAAAACCCATAATATTTACGGCTTCTGAAGTCGTAAAACATTTTGTGCGACGTGAAATATTCAGCAATGCTCGCGAGGTGAAAAAATCGTACGCCGAGCCGTTTGAGCACGTCTGCTCAAATTTTATGTCCATTTACAGACATTACTCATAAAAGTCGTTTGGATTCAGTTTTTAGCGTTTCGTGTAACGGAAACCCTATCAATATTATATAAAACTCTTCCGTTACTGAGTGACTGACAGACAACGTACAGCCGAAACTACTGAACGCAAGAAGCTGAAATTTGACACGTATAACGTAGGTATGTTGCTTGGGGAGTGAAGGGGAGCACTAAGAGATGATTTTTGGAAATTCCATCCTAAGGGATAAAAAAGGGGGTAATTAAAACTTTTTATTTCTTCAATGGATTCACTTTAAACATTGTATATAGGTTCCTCAAGTGACGCAGGTAAGTATGTACTAAGAAAGGATTTTTGGAAATTATGCTTTTTATAAAACAAGTCAGAAAAAAGAGCTGCCCAGTTTATTAAAAGGTGCGAAATAACCGAATTTCATACGGGCGAAAAGGCCGTGGCCGGCCGTGGGCGGAAAGCTTGTTGTATAAATTGTCAATAAATTGTCTAGGATCCCGACCAAAACCAGGTATGGCCACAGCATGTTCAGTTATATTATTTTCTGTATAGAGCTCATTATACGGAAGTGCGACTCGCGCTTGGCAGTTTTTATACAGTTTGGTAGAGTCACGCCCTCTGGCATAATTTAACTGCGGCTAGCTTGTCCGTGGACCTCTCCCAGGGCACATAATTTAGAAACTTATATTTCGTGGTTTTTGTTAGGAATAAAACGGTAAAAGTAGATACAAATTGACCTCGTGTCCGGAAATATATTTGTGTTTTGGTCATTTTTTACAAATTAAAAGTATTTTTTAACGTTTTTTCTTTAATACATGTTTCATAACAGTTACTTTACAATGAGGTACTAAGGTTTAAAGCCATATAAAAAAGAGAATTTCTTTAAATATTTCCATTACATAATGTTTTTATCAGCCATTACGTCGGTCAAAGGACAAAGGAATAAAAATAGTCAAATTACGTGGTCGGTTGTTTTACGATGTCGTTCCGACGCGAACGTCACAATGGCTGGACCACCGACCATGAGCACTTACATTTTGGTAGTACTTTGGTATAATAAAAAAATGTTACCGTAGATTAATACCAAAATGTTGTTACTAACAAAAATTAATTTTAAGTAAGCTTGTTAGGTCACATTTTAAACACTTGGTTAGAAATCGCTATAAAATGTATGATTATTGTTTGGTTCTTCTCTCGTCTCGTTGTCGTGACCGGTATGCCTTTTGTGTAACTAATATCCAAGGGTGACGGTGATCACTGCCATCGGATGGTTGTCGGCTCGTTCCTCGACTTTTTATTAGAAAAAAACCAAAAGGCTTTTTGCAATAAAAAATCTATTAAAACATAATAAGTAACCATATTGCAGCACGAAATATAAACGTTTAATCCTAGTGAAAGTAAATGTAATATGTGTATTATTATTTATTAATGATTCTTAAAACCTTTTTAACCGAGAATATTTTTTAACAAACTATCGTTTGGTCCAAAATTTTAGCATTGCTTCTAATTTATTGGTAGTCGTAGTACAGCCGTTTCCACGTACAGCGTGTGGCCCGGTATCGCTCCCCTAGCGAAAGCGGTTTTATAGAGGCTATCCCCATTTACTTAATGTTTTGATAAAGGATTCAATTCAAGTTCATTACAGCAAACATTTTCATGTCTAATGTTAGACTGAAGTTTATGAACATTCTCCATTCTTACTCTCACATTCTTATAGGCACGGTCGAATCTTTGAGACAGGGTTGTAGACAACCTAGTACCATCTAACGTATACTAATTGTTTTAACAGTAATTGTGTTCTGAATATATTAAAGAAAAACTAATAACGCAGCAAAATCCATAATACTTAGTGATTTTTTAGAATTGGCTGTTTGTCTGCGCGGTTGTTCTTGCTAATCTCAGAAAAACTGATTTGTTAAACTGATTTGAATGCGGTTTTCACTAATGTATTATAAAGATTGGAATAACATTAAGTGTTTTATTATTTTTGTTTCAATCAGCTCAGGAAAAGGCAGTTTTTAATTAAAAATAAACATTTTCCAGACACACTATATTAAAGCAACAGCAATTTACTTTATAGGTTCGATAGGATCAGGGTTCGGAAACGAAAGCTTACCCTCATAAATTCCCAATAGCCTCTGTCCACGAGGATAATAATGTTAACCCTTAATTAGGCGCATGGGGTCAGGACAGTTTGAAGTTGAAAAAAAATTATGTTAAAGTGATTGGAAAGCGAACGCGCTCTTTCTAGCTTCCTAACTCCCCACGGGGTATGCAAATCAGTCTGGGTCGGAAACCCAACGCGCACACATTTGTCGCTGCTCTCTTAGGTGCTGACCCCATGCGACCAATTACGTAACAATTTTTGGCAAAAGGTAAGTTCTCATTTTTATGTTTTTACATATACCCATTTTAAATAAATGGATATATCTTAACTTGTATTCGTGTAATATTTAATTTATATACTCTTGTCTTTATTTTTGTAATGTTTTCTTTTTTCTTTTAATTTAAATTTCAATATGAATAAAGAAAATCAGTTACAGAAATAGCTGGAAGATTTATCCGATGATGAGGAAGACGTCGCTGGTTCTACTTAGGATAGTGAAATTGCGGAAGATAATAATACTCCTATAATTAGTGCTCATGACTCGGAAAGTGTATTTGAAGAGTCCGAAGATGTAAAAATGTCCCTGAATCATCGGAGGGTACTATTTTTTATCTAGACAATCTATGTGACAATAAAGAGAAAAACGACAACAAACGAACGAAAAAAAAGTGCCAAATAAATGCCATAAGTGTGGTAAATTTGTTTGTCAGCAACACTTCAGGACTTACAGCATTGAATGCAGAATAGAAGAATCTGTTGATGAATATGAATTACATATATTTTTTAATTGATCTCGGCTATATCAAAAATAAGTAGTTTAAGAGATGTTAGAAGTTGATTTTGTTTAAAGTCAAAGTTATTATTTTATGCATATATTTAATGCTTTATTATAATTATAATAAAGCATTTAAGTATTTTTAATAACACATACTTTGTTTTATTAATTTCTTCCACTCCATTTTTATATATTTGTTTGGGGTCAGTAGTGACCCCATGCGACTATTTGTGTGATTTTCTTAATGCGCCTAATTAAGGGTTAAACGTACCTCTGATTCAACGTTTTGTACCGCCAGGTAAAATATACGAATATCCGAAATAAGGGATACGGTAAGCCTGTGTTTCTCAACGTCAGCAATAACGCCCCCTTTTGGGTGCTTTCGGGCTTTAGCTTTATATAATAAAAAAGTAACTTGTATATATCTAACACGAATATATTTGAAAAAAATGTATGAAGGGTTTTCATAGGGCCAATAACCCAATAGAAGCCAAAAATATTATTTTCAGAATTTTTGTCTGACGTCTGTATGTTTATCCGCGCTTCATGCAAAAATTACTGAATGAAATATGATGCGGTTTTCACATTTATTTTGCTGGAAGTCTAACTTAAAAAGTGGTGCATGTTTCATCTTCATACGCCGCTTAAAATGGACAGCTGGAAACACCACGAACTTTCCAGGAATCCCAGCTTATAGTCGCATTAGGAGAACTATTTCCAGAGGAAACTTTGTTTGAAAGTAGTTTTAACTTCTGTGGATACGATCGTTGACTTAAGAAAACTTTGGGATATTATTGTTATAAAGTCAGTTGCAACTTATTCAAAACATTATACAATAAAAATCATTATATTATTATGTTACATAATTATAAATCTACCTACGTTACTAATAGGTACTTATTTACAGCAGTAATTATTTATATAAACCAGTGCTGCTTTGATTGAACGTTTGACTCCCGAACTGGCTGGCTCCAGGTTCAAATCCTGCACGCACCTCTGATTTGCAAAAAAATATTTGCACATTACAATTTAATTGTAACTTGCTTCGGTGACGGAAGGAAAGAAAAGAAACCTGCACACCTGACAGTTCTCCAAAATGTTCTCAAAGGTGTGTGAAGTCCGCCAATCCGCACTTGGCCAGCGTGGTGGACTATGCTGTGGGACGGTTACGGGTCGTGATGATGCTGATGATGACCTATTTATCTAACGAACCTCGTGGAGTGTTTAAAAAAGATAAAAATTCACAAAGCGACCCAGACCGCGTAAAAATAAAAATAATAGTCTCATCTAGCCAAAATAAAAACCAAGCCCGTGTTATTCCAGCAAAATAAATTCCAGCAAAATTCCAGTCCTTTCCGACGACCCCGTAGCCTAGTTGGTAGTGTGCCTGCGAAGCGAGCGGTCCCGGGTTCGATTCCAGGCCGCGGTAGATGTTTATGTGACAGACTGTAATTGTAACTGAACTGTAATTTGTGTTGTCCATGCCACCCGCGACACAGGGAATCCTACTGCGGTAGTATGAGTTTATTAATATTATGACTTTTTATAAAAGCCTTTTTAAAACATATCTACGACCTGCCCACTATATTTTCAGTCCTTACTCGTCAGGCTTAAACACTCCTCTACTCCACTGACCACATCACTGACACTATTTCCAGTACTTTATAGTCACTTACATTATTTTCTCAATTTTCCCAATTGTAGATAAACTGCGAGGAAACAATATAAAAGAGAAAAGTTGAAAAATAAAGAGAATATTCTCTCTAACAAATTGGAAATTCTACAAATGAAGGCTTTAGTAGCAATTGTTTAAATTCTATTTCAAATTGAAGTAATGGAAGGGCCTAGGGAGTCCCCGCACTTACTAAGACTCAATCGCGTTACTTAAATAATAAACTTGAAGGAGATCAAATCGTTGTTTGTAAATGTCAAAAAAATCTATCTACATGAAAAGAAAAGTGTAATGTTATTGTTTTTTAAGCCGAAAATCGAACAAAATTCACATGGAGTAGAAGTGGAAAATGTTAAATAGTAGATACATAATAATTATTATTTGTTACAAATAATATAATATTAATTATTGTTCATGTGAAATAACTCTTTGACAATTTTGTTTGATAATATTAATTATTGTTAATGTGAAATAACTCTTTGATAATTTTGTTGTGTGTTATGACAATAACTAAAATCTTAAAATTTCACTCTCAACATATTTTCATAGCGCGACTAAAGAAGTATAACTTCAAAAATAAGTGAGTGAGTACTCATACTCGCGGAGTATGATTCCCTATTCGCGGAGAGCATGTACCACATAAATAACACGTGACTAACAGCCGTGACCCGAGAACAAACATGTATCTGTCACCTAGTACCACTCAGTTTTCCTTATCACGTTGAAACATCACATATTTAATGCGCTGTTAAATATAGGGATTCCCCGTGGAATGATTTTAAATAAAGCCAATGCCTTATCACCATTTTCCTTCATTGTAATTTTCTTACTTTTCGCGAAATTGTATTCAAATAAATCAAGTGTATAGGTACTTGCGCACATAGAGTAATATTCAGTATTCAGGACCGTTCAGTGTTAGCATTGATAGCCTAGTGGATTGAACGTTGGTCTCCCAAACAGGGGGTCTGGGTTTAAATCCTTCACCCACCTCTAATAATAAAAAAATATACTTTTTTATATACTTTCTTTACTACATTTTGTGGAGCCGGCTACACTTTTTTAGTGGCGACCATAGCAATCCTCAAGGGTAGCAACACATCTGTGACCGAATAATAATGAGACTATTACTAACAATTACTGATATAACTGGACTATTACTAACAAAAACTAACAGGACTATCTTTCACTAACAGTCCCTGTCCCAGTCCTCATACTTACTTTGATTTACTAACAAACTAACCATCTAATGTTCTAACACCGTCTCCTAACCGGATTAACCATCCTAATCCCCATTTAAGTCTTGTTCTGCATCGGTCACAGTTGTCATCAGCGGCAGCGGAAGGTAAAATGATAAAATTGTAGTCTGTTTGTTTACTAAATGCATAAATCTAAATTATGGATGTATGCACAGTACATACACCAAAACATTTTTACAATTTTTGTCTGTCTGTCTCCCTGTTTGTTCCGGCTAATCTCTGGAACGGCTGGACCTCTTTTGACGGGAGTTTCACTGGCAAATAACTGATGTAATAAGGTTATCGTAAACTCTGCGAACTGAACATAAACTTTTTTGTTAAATTCCACGCGGACCTATAGAATAGATAGATTAATAAGGAACTCTAAAAGAAATATAAAATGTCTTGAGATTAAGCTCGACGGATTCTTTATCAGCGGAGCAAAAACTCGGGTCGAGAATGGCGTTAACGCCCCTATTCTAAGCAAGAAATGGTTTGCGCGTGATTAAAATATAACCGTTCTTGGAAGGCATTTTACCCATTCGACGAGGTTTTGAGATGTTACGAGATATATTATATTACTAGTGGACCCGCCCTCGCTTCGCTTCGGGAAACATGTCCCTTAGTAAGCACGTCGGAAATTGTTCGGCGTGATTCTTTAAACTGAAACTTTTTTATTGACGTGACAACGTCTTAATTCGGTGGCACGCATGAAAAAACATGACTCATGCGTTACCGTCGTTACCGTCGGTGAATTATTATACCAGCGCCATCTATGTATTGTGCAGTGAACAATTATTCATTAAGTTCGATTGGGTCCATTTATCGATGGAGGAAGGCTGGCTGAGCTGGTAGTTCACTCGCAGTACACTAGATGGCGTTGAGTAGTGGGGCGCTATAACTCTGAATCACGATGTAGGATGTATAAGTATCCAGCATTCATTTTTAATAAATGACTTAACTTGTATTGAAAAAGTGTTCTTTTATTGTGCTTGCCTACTCATTCAAAGGAAATTATTTTCTTAAGACGTTGTCACGTTCAACTATCGTCAGTAAACCGACTTTACAGACAACCAATTTTTGTTTTTTTTCTCAACCGGTTGAAATAAAACAAACACTAAATGTACCACAATATATTAGTGAAAATCAGATCACTCGTTTTGGAGATTAGCGCGTATAAAACCACAGACAGACAAACAAAAATTCTAAAAATCATTGTTTTGGTTTCCATGGTTAAAAAAGACCCCATTAAAAGATTTCTCACATATCTTTTATGTAGAGACAGCGCCCAGTTACAGATTGATTATTAGTATATTATAGATAACTTGGATATTATAAAATATATCATATCCAAATGTATTTATTTCCCTAACAAACCATCTATATTTAAGACCTAGAACTACTCTGCGATGTTATTCGCTTTAGACTAGTCCGTTTTATCATATAAATGGACTGAATTCATATTGAACACAGAGGGAGTCTGGCTTGTACAAAACACGCTTGCGAGATCGGACAAGATATTATTATACTTTAATAAACTAAGAAAATATATTTTTTCCTAGAAACGTTATACTTGTGAAAGTATTTCTTAGAGTTTCATATTTTTAAACGTAAAAAGCACGATTTTTGAGAGACATATTTCACTATCAGGTATCTTGTAATCTACGAGTATATAGTTGATTAATTAAGCTTAGCTAGTTATGATTGAATCTAAGGCGAAGGCTACACGGAGGCTATCCATTGGTATTTACCACCGAGCACCTTGTTTAAAGAGAGATGAGACTTGTTTTAACTCATCAAATTGATGCAAATGATGATAATTTGCAGTATAACATAAACTAGGTAATCTGTGGTAAATACTGTATTAATGGATGACAGCGTTTACCTCTATCCATCTACTTGTGCATACATATTAGAACAACTTGCTTCGGTTCAGAAAAAAGTCGTGAGGAAACCTGCACACCTGTGAGTTCTCCAAAATGTTCCCGGAGGACTAAGACAAGACTATAAGTTTAATATAGGTTGTAATACCTATCAAAATCATTACTTCTCATAAATAAGGAAAAAATGTAGCCTCCAGTTTTAGTAGTTTCCAAGCCACGTCAGATAAATTGTTTATCTGAATACTTGTAACACCTGGAAACTGTAATGATTTTATAATGAATCTCAATTCAATTCAGCTTCTGCGAGATAAAGCCGGCTACAACAAGCTGAATCCGGTTTTAACTGGATATGAAATTACTAATTTCGCAATTACAGCCTCGGAGCTTACCACAGCGGTATCCTTGGTGCGTAAATTAATATAATTTGGAGAATAATAGCATTTGCAATAAACGTTATTACATTATAATAGTCCTTATTTTGAATTATTTGATTGCAAATTAATTTGGTTCTTATACTGTTTGCGTTTTTACCCGTCGATTCAGGAACCCCAAAGAACTTTGTTATTAAAATTGTACGAAGATTTAAACACTACTAAGAACCGACTTCAGGTGTGTCTATTTCTGTTCAAGATACAGAGCCCTGTGACATACAGACTGACAGCGGAAGTATATTTGTACCCTTTGGGTACGGAACCCTAAAAATATTGTTATTCACAGTGGTTAGGGAATGTAAAACCTACAAAAACTGTGATATTAAAGCAGCGGAAGATTAAAGTGGTGACAAATGTCGGTGCTACGAGGATTTAAACACAACTAAGAAGCGACAGCGCTATTATTCACCAGCGCTTGCTACTGACACCGGGATAAACGAACACTAGAGCTCACACCGCACTGGAATTCTGTGTTGTTAATGGTAGACGCAAATCTATACTAATAATAAGTCTGCAACGGGTCGCTGTCTGTACATAGAAGATTATGAGAACAACTGTTAATGAGGCTCTTTACTTACGCAATTGAACCCAAAACAATGATTTTTAGAATTGTTGTCTGTTTGTCTGTGGGTTTGTACGCGATAATCTCCGAAACGGCTTATCCGATATGGATAACACGTACGTAAATTAATCCAGGATAATAAAAAATACCAATTACTACAGACAATAGTTATATGGCGTTGTTATATCCGCTGCATCCGACACGACGATTGTTATCTGACAGCACTCCGCCATCTTGGTTATAACTGGGTCAATCCGGTTCATACCTCACGACTTTTCAACGACACTTCAAAAAACTGTTTTCTATTTTGATGTGAATACTTACTTACTCCTTTGGCGCAGCGACCCGAAGTGAGTCTTGGCCTCCGAAACAAGAGCATGCCATATTCGCCGGTCTAGAGCCACGTCTTGCCAGTCTAGTCCAGTGTTTTGATGTGAATGCGCCTTTAAAATTGCTTTTCTGTTTCTTTTATGCCAATAGCCGGCAAACGAGCAGACGAATTTGATGGCAAGTGGTCGCCGTCGCCCGTGGACGTCAGCAAAATCAAAGGCATCACCGATGCGTTGTCGGCCAAGGAAGATAGAAGAGGAAAGAAAGAGAAAGAGAAAGGGCTCTCAAGTGATAGCCAGCCGGGCATCAGACCTACCACCAAACCTAGTCTACCCTCGGAACTACCGTCTAATGCCGTAATAACGCTACACTCAGATACACACTAGAATTCCCTGTATGGCGCCATGGACAACAGACAAAGAGAATACCACACACCCAGACCAAGAACAGTTTAAATTCATTATTGAAATTTCCGCCACGCTAATCGAATCCAAGACCCTCTGGCTGGGCTGGTAAACATTGCGCTATAATTATGGAGCGTCAATGTATGCGGTATCCAAAAAGCTTCAGACTATCTTCTGTACCAAACATTCACCTCACACGTAATTACGACGCGCCGAATAATTAACTTTGCACTTGTATTTTTCCAGGTAAGTGGCAAGTTGTTCAGCCGCCGGAAAAGTAAGGTATAATTAAGTTTTCAAACTACGTCTTGAGGAGTCTGAGGCATCATTACTTTGAGGTAAGCATAGAATAGAAATATGTGGAGATACCTTTGTTTTACTCGTTTTGTTTGCTTATTTTGGATGTCTTAAACCTTAATAATATTGCTATTTTTAAAGTGAAGCTTCTATAACGTCACACTGGCGGCAACTTTATAGTGCGTATAATAAAAAAAATGTGACTTTCTTTAAACGAAAGTTGTATTTTCTTCATACGTTTTCTTAAATAGGAGGTTTCATAAACAACAGTATACACTTATAAAACGTAAAATAAACTCAATGAGTTACAAAACAAGACGGACTCTCCATAAGAACAGTAAAGCGTACTCGTTGTAACGAGGCTTGTTTGTGTGTGGAACAAATACACAACCGAACGATAGCGCCCTCAGGCTGCACCCAAAGAAATGTGAGCGTTCTAAGCTGTACACACAGGGCGGAACAGCAGCGTGCACACAAACAAGTCTCGTTGGTACCGTTGCTTGGACATAACCTACTTGTTTAACTAGTCTGTCCAAACGTCGTAACCGTATTTCGTGGCGATCTTTCAGACGATTATAAATAAAGCCAGTATAAACCCATAACGATTCTCCGATGGCATTTTCTAACCTCCTTTGTGTAGGAGCACACGGTCACTAAACTAGCGATTTCCTAACTTTAACATAGCTAATAAAAGCAAGATTATTTGAAAAAATGAATTATTTCCTTATAGCCCCCTTTCGCAACGCGCAATAAGGAACTTCGTTCCAAAAACACAGTCGAATTGAGAACCTCCTCCTTTTTTAAGTCGGTAAAAAAGCCGCTTGTCATGATAAACATGTTACTGCGAGCGGAAAACATTTTAGTTAGCGGCAAATATTCCAATCAAATTTAAACGGAAATTAGGTAATATCGTTTCCTTCAGACAATACCTAACAAGGCTATTTTAATTAATATTTGGATGATTATAGTACAATAATAATTTAATTGAGGTAAAAAGAGTCTAATATTTTTTTTTTCATAGGAGATTTTTTTTGTAAAACTCAAATTATTTGTTCATTTAGGTTAATCAATTTTTTCCATCTTTTCCATCTTCCGTAATTTCGCAAAAGTGTAATTCTAAAGAGTAGAAGAAACGGCAAAAGAAACTTCTCTGAACTATAATGTATGACAGAAAGTTAAGTGAAAAAATCATTTCAATTACAACTACCTGTCGGTATACAAAACCAATGTCCATTGCAACAATGTCAAAGCTGCAGAATGTCGACAACTGCATATTTTAATTATCTAATAGCAAAGTAAAATCGTTATCCGCCTGTTTTACAGCCGCACACACCCCGCTGTGCTTTTATAGTCCGTCAAATTGACACTATGGACGTTTACGGCGCAATTTCGCTATGGTTTGATATACCGACCGGCATGCCGAGGCCATACCGTCCGCGGACTGTAATGACTTGCCCGGCCAATATATCGTGACCTTGACACTCCTTGACTCCATTTAATACTATAATGCAATATAAATAAGTAAGTTGTTTGTACGCCGCTGTACCAACGTAGAGAACGCACACAAAGATTTTCGACGGACGCCTGAGGACGATACTGTTCGTATGTGTGCGTCCCAGAGTGCGTACGTACATGGCCCGCACACGATCAAGCATAGAAATTCTGCACGCCCCTCTAACTTTCAAAAATTATGTGCTTATTAGTAACGAATTGTCACTTGCTTCGGTGAAGTAAAACATCGTGAGGAAACCTTTTCATAATGCTTTCAAATATTCTCCATAATGTTCTCGAAGGTGTGTAAAGTCTATTAATCTTCAGTCAGTCTGGTGGACTATGGCTTGTACTCCTTACATTGTGAGAGAAGACCCCAGCCTATACCTACCTATTAAACTGTGCAAGCCATACATAAGCCCAGCTGTGGGACAGTTGTGGGTTGTGATGGTGAAGTCATTTTCTACGCAATGATTGCTAACTTAGAACCAAACAATGCCATTTACCTCAAATTATCCTTTGTGGGATAAGAATTTAATCAACTTAGACCGGAAATTCTTGCGTCGACAAAAGATTTAATATAAAGGCATTCTCTTCATCTAAATGCTTAATCTTAACATTAAATAATCCGCAAATTTAACAGTAAAATTTCATTCAAACAAGATATTCCTTGTATAAAATATCGAGAGAGCGCCTATAATTAAGTAATGTCTTTTAAGTTGTAAAATTTATAGGCTTTTTATGAGGGAATCGGCTCGAAGGACCAAAACGAATTACTTTTAGATAAGTTTTAGCTGATGAGTAACTTTCATTATAAAGTATCAATAATATATAATAATTTTTGGACCTTCAAACTTATAAAAAAAACCTAATTGTAAATGTTAAAAGAACCATGGTTTGTGTCTTATGATGACTGTACAAGCAGGCTATAAACCGCCATAGAAGGTACGTTAAAAATACGAGTACTATCCTATTTTGTTGACCATAACACTAAAAATTTTATGCGTACCGTGGATGTGGGCTACCTAATGGATAGCCGCGCACGACTCGTATAAAAATGTATCTTTAAGCGCGTCGCCCATGCAAGACAATACAAGAGTTTTAGACCCGTAATCAGTGTTTTTACCCGACTACCCAAAGCAAAAAAGGGTAATGTGTAAAGTATTCAAAAACGACGCAACATAATTATGAGTTAACCAAAGTGCTATTCCAATAGATGGATATCATTTGAATGCCGTTTTTGGAATATCTTCTTTAATCAAGATTTATGATGTCCTCGACCGACAGTTTTATAAGCGATACAGTGTTATTATATTAGTTATTATATTAGCTTAAGTAAAATACTATACCTTTGTATTTAATTATACATATACTAGGTACATGTATTAGCCGTGATCGTTAGTTTGTTCGCGTGGGAGTTTTCCCCGCGTAAATCCCGATCCCGTGGGAATCCCGGGATAGAACGTAGCCTATATGTTGCTTTAAAACCTCCTCTATCTTCCACTGAAATTGCCATTCAAATATGTACACAAAAAGACCGACGGACTGACAAAAATTAAAAAAAGTTTGTGGTTTAGTATCGTGTACTATATAACTACATAATTATACACACTTGAGAAAACATCAACATTTGTAATCATAGACAGATACATCATTTTTATTTATATGTATAGATGTATTATAGAGGTCCTCGATTTCTTTCATAAAGGAATAAAAACTTTATGGAAACTCAGAATACCTACTCCCACAAATCCAAGTCTCTCTTTAATTAATAATTCCTCTTGAAAGCAAATAACTCCGTTCGTTTCGTTGCCGGGAATCAAATTATCAGATCATTGGAATAATTTCTACGTTATTCTCTCCGCCCGAGTCCTTTGAAGCTTGTTAGTTAAGAAAGTTTTTAATGTTCGAATGGCTGGCGATTTGATGGAGATTTAAAATAAACGTGCGTTTCATCATTGTAAGCCATAATTAGTTTACTAATATTTTTTAACAATAATGGCTCGGGTCTCTCACAATGAAAGCGATATTGGCCATAGTTCACCACGCTGGCCAAGCGAAGATTCACACACCTTCATGAATATTATGGAGAACTCTCAGGTGTGCAGCTTTCCTCATTATCAAGTCACCTCAAGTGTGACTAACGACTTTATGTACGAGTAAGTATATAGAAATTAGTAATGGGAATATATGGAATAAATAGAATAAAATTAAATAATAGTAAGTAATACCTAAGTAAGGAAAAGAGAAAAGAAAGAAACAAAAATCTTAACGCTAAGAGTTAATTCTCATTGACAATCACAGACCATTGAAAATACAGTCATGTTTTTTTTAAATCACTTACTGAAAACCGCAAGAAAATTGGTTTAGTCTATTAATAAACGTTAAAAACGGCCTCTATAGTGTCGTGAAGAAGAAACGAATTTGAGAACTGTTGAATATTTCTTTGAATGATTCCTGACGCAGAGCTAAGTAATACACCTGTTGCTATGTACCTTATCGTACCTTCGCGTCACAACGCCTGTTAACCAATAGATCAAAAACAAATCAACTCCGTGTCTAGGCGTTGGTCGTCATTATAATCCTTTTACGCAAATCACAAACTATCTCCGTCTTTGTCTAGCACGACCTTTATCAATCATCAAGACAGGCGGGCCTACGTATCGTAATCTGATGCTTCTCGTTATTTTCTTCTATTTATAGATGAGGCTTTTAGGGCTTGTTTATTTTCTAGAAATCAACTTTCGACAATGATGAGACAATTATAATAAACTAGCTGACCCGGCGAACTTCGTACCGCCTAACAGTCGATTCTTTAATTATTTTTAAATACTTTTTCTGCTATTCGGGATACCTTCCCGGAACCCTTAACTAACACTTAAACTTTATGGTATGGTATTAAAGTTCAAATTGACTTTTAATGGGAAATAGAAAAGTGTTGGTTTTAGACTTTATCAGGCATTTTTTTTAAATTTTCTCTCCGTAACAACCATCTTCGTACTTTAAGGAATATCATAAAAAAAGAATTAGCAAAATCGGTTCAGCTGTTCTGGAGATATGCTCTTAGCAACAAAATCAGCGATTCATTTTTATATATAAGAAGATGACGTTAATAATGCTACAAAGACATCTAACTACAATATGATTCTGTGACGTGGGTGCCATGGACAACACATAAAGACAAGCACACCTAGACCTAGAGCAGAAACTTAAGCTTCTTAAGCGCCCACCACCGCCTGCCACAATTCGCCTTGTTTGAATTTAGCCTTTTTGTGCCGGTACAGTTGTCAAGGCCGGCAGCGGAAGGTAGTTGCTGCATGGCTCTGTGTTTACTAAATTCCATATAATAATGGGTTTATAGCTATATTCTATATAGTATTGGAACGAAGTTCCTTACGGCAGGCTTGGAGGGGATAGGTTTTGCTGCGGCGACCGAACTGAAAAATATGTGATAGTAAAACCGTAAGAAAAAATGCGTGGAATAAAAGCGTTAAATGAGACGTGCGCAGGCGCGACAGTCGCATACACAAGCGAGTAGTGTATAATACCTTTCTCTTTCTCCCTCTTTCTTTTCGTTCGCCGTTGCCTTCATTAGCCGAAGGAACTTCGTTCCTACCTGGTGTCCCACGACACCACATCATTTTTCTAATGTCCGTTGTCTTCGAAAGGCCCCCGCTTTCAAGCAAGCGAGTATCCATACAGTCTTAACATTACTAATCTATTAATCTTCAACGCTTTAGCTTTGCTAAAGTTACGTAGGTCTCACGGCTCGAGGATAATCAGTCAGCTTAAACGTTTCTCCAATAACTGATCAAAGTTTGAGAAGTGATCAAAACTAAACCTAACTTAATTCTTGTAGTATCCGAGTCTTGGGGTATTTGTTCGCTTTGTTGGTACCGAGCCAAACTCAACACAGACATGTTAGAACAAGTCTTAGACATGTTAGAACAAGTCTTAGACATGTTAGAACAAGTCTTAGACATGTTAGAACAAGTCTTTATTTGTTTTTACTTTGAGTCGAAAAGGATAGTCGGTAATTGAATTATTTACGTTCGATCATAAGATGTATTGAGTCGGCAATGGCAACTGTATGAAGACTGTTTAGTCTTTATTTAACTGTCGTTAACGAAAACATCGTGAGGAGACCTGCACCCTTGATAGTTCTCAAAGGTGTGTGAAATCCGCTAATCCGCACTTGGCCAGCGTGGTGGACTATTAACATACCCCTCACACTGTGTAAGGAGTCCCGTACCCAGCAGTGGGACAGTTATGGGTGGCGACGATGAGGCCTTGTTGAAGGGCTTTGGATGGCGAATTTTTCTGGAGCATAGTTGTCCCATGGTGGTTGCCGACAGAAATTGCTTATGCAACAAAGTTTAAATACGAGGAAAATACTTTGGGAAAACGAATTTGCATTTTCTTGTAAATCTGTAGCAAGCGACAAAAAGAAAAGCTTTACAATTTCTTCAAGTTCGTCTGTCGCTTTGTCTGTGTGTCTGATTGCCAGTCTGTCTGTCTGTTCTTGTATCACATCTATTTTACTAGCACTATCAAACGGAAATTTGAGAAATACGTCTAGTCCTAGATGCATTTTATGCACCTCTAATCAATTGAATTGGTAAGATGAGGAGTAAAAACGTACGCAAACTTTTAATATGTAAGGGTAATTTACTTAACATAAAGAAGAAAATGCGTAGATTTTCTAAACATTACTACTTAATATACAAACTTTATTTTTCAGTCCATAAACCTGTATGATTTTTTCTACTTCACTCACATAGACACGTTATTTATCCATGATACCTAATTCTAACATATGTACTAATGAACCGCTATTTGGTTATGAAGCTATTAATATTAATCCCTCTTATTAACCTGTGCCATAGTTTAGTCATAGGCTAATTAGTTTATTACGTTCAGTAAAATTTCAAATATGACACAATATTTATTGAGCGTCTGATAAAAATAATTTGAAATTTCCGAAGGTATGCTATTTCCAATTCCAAACCGTTAACTAAGCGAAAGTTTGTACCAAGTTTCTTGTAGTACTAGCAAAAAGGCGGAATAAAGAAATAGTATCCGCTGCTCAACGATAGATACATATCGCGAATAGAAAGGAAAAAGGAAAATCTCTAGAGAAAATCTCAAGAGCCCTCCAATCTCTGAATTGTATGCTATTTTCTCTATCCATAGTTACATTTAATATCAGCTTCTTTGATCTTGTGAAGGTTTTTAAATATAAAATTGGCTGGGGATTCCATAATTCGCCGAGTTTTGAGCGTGGGTGTTCAAAGGCGATTTGTTATAAGTAAAGTTAAGAAGCGTAATAAAAATATAATATCACTCAAAAAGATAAACTTAAGCAAATTTTTTTTTAGTAAAAACCAAACCTTTGGGAAACGAAATATTAAAAAGAAAACGAAAGATATCTGGATTGTGAAAAGCTAGGTACACCATTTCTCTGTTATAGTAGTGAACATAATGACGGCGTTTGTTAGAATAATAGCTTTTTGTTTCTGATTTTTCAATACCCCAATACTCTCGTGGTAACTGAGGAAACCTCGAGCATATTCCAACACGCAGCTCAAGTGCGGACTGGTGGAGAATGAAATAGACATAATAATAATAACATACGCACTCATATCTTCGCACTAGTATTCCTTATGTCACAGGTGGCATCGAATTTATTTAAATCAATCCACGAAAAAAAAATATATGGCAAAATAAGAATCAAATGGCAAAAGAAGAAGATCCACGCTGCTCCAGTGCGTATTGGTAGTGAGTTAGTTAGGCTTAACTATTGTTATTTAACGATAACAACCGAGACCGACGGCTTAACGTGCCCTCTGAAGCACGGAAACGCTGAAGAAATTTTTCCACTAGCGGTCACTCATCCAACCTACCAACCGACCAACTTACCTACCGACCACGCCTTTGCTTAACTCTGACTTCGCTTCAGCGTAGTACATGCATACAATATACATGTTAGGCTGCTTCTGAGATTAGCGCGTACAAACCCACAGACAAACAGACAAACCGACAAAAATAATCAATGTTATCTAATAATAATCATTGTTAGGGATTCTATTGTGTTAATAAAGATTCCCAGTTAACGTTTTGCTCCTATACCTTCCTTGTACAGACAGCGATCAGTTGCAGATTTATTATATGTAGATATATATATCATTACATTTTTAGATCAAAAGTTCTCTATAACTGATTCATATAGGGTGACGTACGGTCAAGTATCCGTTACGTCCCAATACGTCCTCAAACGCTCGCTAGGGTTGGCAAAGTTTTAATTTAAATTCTGTTTTCTAACTTAAATCTTTATACAATAACGTTTGTGCGTTTGAAAATGTGGAGGACGAACGCGCGATTATAGCGAGGAGTCCTCATTTGAGTCTTGTTCTGTGTTAGTCACAGCTGTCATGTGCGGCAGCGGAAGAGTGATGCTGCATACTCGTTTGCTACCTTAATAACGTAAAAAAGAGTTAAATTATATGAGAATGTGTTTAAATAAATGATAATAATGATTTCCCATTAGTGGATCAGCAATCCATTTTGTTTAAACTGCTTTCGACACTTGAGTTGGCTATTAACGTCCGTCAATCCGCACAAGAACAACATGGCGGAGTACGGTTAATTGGCGCACACTTATCAACTTGGAAATGATTCGGCGCGGACTCGCATCGAAATACTAGGTATAATCTAAATGCCACAAAATAAAACGCTCAAAGTGAATCCGCTGTGCGATACAAGCGTCAGCGTCGAACGTTAAATACAAATGTATGTATTTGACCTTAAACCGCCACGAAATTGCGCGTGTAATTGTAGAGATATTTAATGATTTGCAAACAAACAATCACAACATTGACTATCTATCAGAATCGACATTGACGTTGACATGATACTTGTAGCGTACGACTCTAGGAGGTCGTGTGTTCAAATCTAAGGATTCATTGATTTTTAGGGGGTGAACTTAGGGATGTCTGCCACAGCCACCGGTGGCTGTGGTCGGTGGCCAATTTGCGCGGAGCCTTACCTGTCTGGCAAGCATAAAACAATTTCACACAACATTTGAAAGTGTTACTTCACTTATAGGTGTAAAGCACAAGACATATTTGGCAACATTACAATATTATTAGAATTCATTTAACTAATGAGATACAATTAAACAAGAAGAAATATGTATATACTTAAGCACTTATCGAAAATTAATGAATGTTGATTCAACAATAAATAGGAATAATCAAAATTTAAGACAAAGGACCATGGGCAATTTGTATGGACCCCGTCCCCACCCTCCAACAGTCACGGGATTTATGTTAATGTGTTCATTCGGACCCAAATAGACGTAAATAATTGGTTTCAGCTTCAAAATCGATAGGTTTCCTCGACAAAAAAAAAACGTTTTGTTTGAAATCATAATAAGAATAATTTATTTTTGTTCTTTTTTCAACATTTTTTCGTACAAAAATCATATTACAGAAAAAATAACTACTTCTACTCTGTTACAAAGTCTTACTACAGTAACTTTTATATATTTCATCAACATTAATAATTAATCGTTGATGAAATGTATAAAAGTTACAACATTATAATTCACGAGTAAAAATCATTATTATGTATGTACTATTACAGTACATATATGTAAGTTTATATAGTACATTTGTGTGTACATTTTTATTAGATATTCCGTTTTTAGGTCATAGTATCCCTAAAACATAGGTTGCCTGGAAGATATCGCTTTTAGTGATAAGGTCGCCTTTTGCATTATTTTAAGTTTATATAACAGACTTAGTACTTCTGATGTTATTACTACGAAATAAAGTTATTTTAAATTAAAATTATTATTTTTACTCGTCAATTATAATGCTGTTTAACAGATGCGCTGGCAGATTAAAACCTGTGTGACGACCTATTCCCATGTACCATATAATAGATATTATGTGAGCACAGCTTCCTACAGTGCGACTGCCCGTCAAGCAAGTACAGTAGTAGTGTGCAATAGCATGTCTATCAGTATAATTCCCATCAATCAGCACATACGAATAATATATGCGCGATCTAACATGTCTAGATTGTATTCGCGCTCTCACCAGCCATGCATTATTGATCATTATATTGCATCTTGATAAATCATTCAATGCATTTTCGCGATATAATTGGATAATGTATAATCCATTTCGAAGGTGTTCCGCACAGTAAGACTTAGCTAGTTTTAAATGATAAGTGCCAAGTGCTATTAAAATGACATCATCTTCGCTTAATCTCGGAAACTCTTCGAAGTTAGGCATTTGTGCTTCCATGGCTGTGAAAGTTACTCTCTGACGATTCAGATTTTTCATTTCTACGTAATTACGTAACTGATTAGGCGTGTTGATTTTATCTTGTATAATATTCAGTATTTCTGAGGCAAGCCTGGTGTCAGTAGCAACGCGATAATACGCATTTATGATCGCTGCAGCGATTCTAAAATCAACAAACATATTCGGTAAAGCCCTATTGAAATATGACTGTCTTAAAAGTTTAAACCTATTTTTGAACTTCCCGTTCACAGCTTCTACCACCCACCGGCAAATCGTTACTAATCGCGACTTATTTGCCTGTTCAGTGGTGAGTTGGGCAGCCTGTCTGTCTTTTGTTGGAGGTATGTGAGCCTCATAGCCAAGCGACTGGATGTCATCAATGCTATCCCTAAACCCTCTGTCTAATACAAAGACATCTCTACTGTGTATTAGCCAATGCAATAAATGCTCGTCTTGATTCATTATATTTTGCATAATCGTTGCATCCGATGACACAGCAGGATAAGGACCTAAAACATCTATTATATAACCATCGCTGGTTACAAGTAAAAAAGGCTTTAATAAGTTCCTGAACTTGTGCAGACTGTAACTTTTTCGTTGAAACAAAAAGTTCGAACTTTTTTCTATGTAAATATATGTTCCGTCTGCTATTAAAATCAAAACAGTATTTTCCTCATTCCCAAATATAGCTTTTGGTATCAGAAGATTTCTTTCAAGTAGATCTCTTCTAATAACATGGCCTATTCCCAGGTGGTTTGTAAAGAAATCTTGGGTTAGACATTCTCTGGCCATTTTCAATTTCCTTTCGAGCTCTCTGCGTGATATTTTAAAGAGCGTCGCCAGTCTCTCGTTAGGTTCACCAGTCCTCAGTTTAGTTAAGTACACGCCTAGAACTGTACGTGGAAGACGGCTCCTTTGTGATAGATTCGGTGTTTCCGCTAAGATACCATCGAACTGTTCTAACGTCAAACCGGTCCAAAACTGTAATTCCTGTGTATCAAGTCCAGATTCAAAATCCAAACTAGGGGCATTGTTAATGGTATTCACCAACATGTTTGTCAAGTCCGAAAAAAAAGATGAATTGAAATAAGACGTAACGTTGATGTTGTGTAATATTTCGTCGATGTTCGTGTTTGTTAAATGATCATGGCATAATCGCGCACTCGGTGGAATATACAGGCGATAGTTACATACCAAAAACACTTTCATTGAAGTTGGGATTCGTCTAAGGTTTTCGTTTGTGCACTGTGTGTAACAGCAGCTGCGAGAAGAATTTGGTGCCCTCACATAATCTCGAACGTAAAACTCCTGATTTTCATTTGCTCTATCATCGTTCAACACCTGATCTTGAACATCAATAACATTTTGAACATTGATACCATCCGCGTTTCTTTGAATTTCTGGACCTGGGACGTCATTGTCTGCGTTTCTGATACGCCCTTGCCGCGTAGCATTGCTAGCTCTTTGCCAGCATCTATGACACACTGCCATAGTGCTATTGAATACAACCTGGAACAAGAATAAAATTCCAGGAGTCAAATCTCGTGTACACAAGTATTTGTGTAACGAATATGACGCGTTATGTATTAACTACTGTTAATACACGTTATACAAAAAAAAGAGAATATTATATATTAAAAAATGTTAGTTACCTGTATCAGCGCATTTTGTGAAATATAGTTAACTAATTCAGGTTCAGTTTCGATTAAAGCCTCTTGTAGAACGTGTCGCCTTTGTCGCAAGACAGATCGCGGACACATTATACACCGCCGTCCAGTTTCCATAATACACAATATCAAATCTAGTTATCACAAAATCCTTTTTCGAGCCAGGGTCAATAGAAAAGCTATCAATCAGTCCAGTAAACAAGTAGGGGTCGTAGTTGTAAAGTAAACACCGATAGCAAGAGAAATAACACGTGAACGTACACTGCAGCGAACTGACCGTGACTAAGGTGCGGGCGACTACCTGCCTGCGCAAGAGCGTGGGTCGGAGAGCGGGGGGAGGGGGTTATTTTGTAGCCGGTATCTTTATGTGCATGCTTAGCCCGCCGCAATGCGATGAATGGGTAGGTATATTGGAAGTAGTCGTCAATAATACGTCAACGAAATATTTTTTAAACGTAAGATACAATGAAAACCCCATGCTTTTGGGCAACGTCGCCATAGAAAAAAATTATCATCTTGCCAAGACCTATCAATTGCGCTACATTTCATTCTTGTTGATGGGTGGGGACGATTCCGCCCATAGTCCTTTGTTTAACATCATAAATAATTTAAGACGTACAGAACCATAAAGGGTAAAGAGCTCTCCTTCAGGACTGAAAATACATCAGCAATTCTCCAGGTCGTACCGTCTCCATTAAATAGTTGCCACGCCCGCTTTTTCAGTCTTCGGACATAAAGAGATTTCGATTGTGTATTCCCCATAAAACATGACAATAAACAGAGTCCGACCCCGACCCTAATAAAAGTTGAAGTAGTAGACAGCCACTTGGCTGGAGAGCCCTCGATATCTGCTGTGGTCTACTTCTTAGCTATATTCTTACAGACAGTTCTGAGATGAAACAACTTAAAAGAGAAAGGAGAAGTATCGCGAATGGATTGTTTAGTTTATTAATACTCTGGAGACCCGCTCTGCGCTCGAAATTCGACCTTATGCATTCTGGCAAAGAATTACTTCACGTTGACATTCAACGTTCACATTTAAAACGACGTGTCATGTCGTGTCAAACTCATGGTAGTGTGCATAGAGTAACGTATATTAGTAATTATTGATTATTGGAATTTCTGTTGCTGTAACTCAAACTACTAATATACTTGTAGATAGACTAATGTATTAGTGTCAAATGTTATTTGTAAAAAGTAGTCGTAGTGGTAGTGTCTAATTATAACGGGACTTTTACTTCAATTACTAACTGGAGTAATTGGACGATTACTAACAAAAACTACTTAACAGGACTAACTTTCCCTAACGGTCCCTGTCCCAATCTTCATATTTACTTAAAAAGTAACCAGCTAATGTTCTAACACCGTCTCATAACCCGACTAACTATCCCTAATATCCTTGTTCTAAGTCAGTCATAGTTGTCAAGGGCGGCAGCGGAAGGTGGTGCTGCATGCTCGTTTGCTACCTTAATTCCATAAAAAAAGTTTCACCGCGCCACCGCGATTCAGCCATCACCACGATCTGTGCATGGATCGAAATATCGTCTTATAAACTACATAAAATATGATTTTACTGAATCGTTTTTGAAATATTATCATGAGTACCATAATAAAATGTGTACAATCCGCGATGAGTTATAAGTATAATTGAAACTCGTTATAATTAAAAAATGTTTTCTACTTTTCATTACGATTTGCCATTAATAGATTGAAGCAATGATATTTAAACTATAGATACGAGTACGTAAATCCAACGCAAAATGCACTTTTCTATCCGCTTTGATGACATTACTTCAACTATGGATTTCAAAATTACACAGAAATCCACTTTTCGCACGCTAGTGACATAATCGTATTAGACGAACTGGATGGCGCAATGGTTAACGTGCCGGATCGCCGTTCCGAGGGTCCTGGGTTCGATTACCAGCGAGGCGGAAATTTAAATCATGAGTTTAAATTTCTGTTCTCGGTCTATGTGTGTATGGCCACGACACAGGGAATCCTAGTGTTGGGTTACAAGTATTTTATTTATTTATACCTATTTCTTTTTGTAATCTTATTATTATTGGGTTAAAGTCAGTCATTACATGGGAAGTCCATACTTCGTCCATGTCTTATGACCAGGTCACAGTCCAGTCCAGGTCTTATGTAAGACAGAAGACCTGAACTACTCATAGCTTCATAACTTATTTATCGGCCAACAGGCTACAACTCGACTGTGTCGTTAAAACCCGAAACTGCAAACATTGAGTGAAAAATATTCCCCTTTATTTCAACTGAAGAATCAACCTTGCATTTTAACGAGCCACTCGCGTTGAAAAATGATTTGCAACTTTTGTTGGATGAAAAACGAATATTATTTGCAGAAATTACTTAAATTTGATAATAATTTTATTCATAACGCTACTTCAACTATCGTGTCGTGAATCGAAATACTTGACATAAGATTGTCACCATATGATCACCTTTGCCAACTTTATTATGACCTGGTCTTCTTCTTCTTCTACGTCGTTTCCTCATGTTCCATCATCATCATCACAACCCATATCTGTCCCACTGCTGGGTACGGGTCTCCTCTCACAATGTGAGGGGTATAGGCCATAGTCCACCACGCTGGCCAAGTGCGGATTGGTGGACTTCACACACCTTTGCGAACATTATGGAGAACTCTCAGGTGTGCAGGTTTCCTCACGATGTTTTCCTTCACCGAAGCAAGTGATAATTAAATATTAATATGTACCTACGCATATAATTTTTGAAAATTAGTGGTGCGTGCGGGGTTTGAACCGGATCCTCCGGTTCGGCAGTCCAACGTTCAACCACACGGCTATCACTACTCATGTTCCATATTCCTCATTAATATAATTATTAATTTTTGTTGGTAAAGTAACAACTCATTACAATTACAAGCACCAATAAACGCCTCAATTGATAAAGCCAATTGAGGCGTAACTACATTCCGCAGATACGAGTAATGTACGAGTAGTTATTGCAGAGTTGTAAAACCACAAATCAATTATTACGTTTCAAATCGCTTTCACTTAATTTTCGCTTCCTTGGATCCTACAAAAATAAAATACAAAAACATAAGTTGAAATACCAAATGACTTTGTTTACTAAAGGATAAAAATAAACTTCGAAGTAAGCGTTCAATAAGGCTTCGTTGCTGAAAACGTGTCGTGCGTCTTAATTGGCAGATTTAGGATGCCGCGACGGATCCGGGGACGACACGACTGAATATTGACACTTAATAATTGCTACATACAATGATAGGCAAGTGTTTCGAACATTGAAGTTACGAACTGGGGCTGGGTTCGAATCCAACACATTTAATTTTCAAAATCTATGTGCGGAAGAAATTAATATTCTCTAGCTTCGGTGAAAGAAAAACGTCGTGCGGAAACCTGCACACTTGAGCGCCCTGATCCATTATAATTTCAAATCTGCCAATTCGCACTTGACCAGTGTGAACTATGGCCTGTATTGCTGATTGTGACAGGACACCCCACCGACCACACAGCCAATAGACACCTAATGTTTGATTTTCCGTATTGAATACATTCTGGCAACTAGCTGAGGTAACACGAAGCGGGGTGACTGGCTAATTCAACGCTGTGATTGGCTAATTCAAGGCCACACGAAACGTTGGAAAGAAATAGATTAATTTAAGCAACGGGAAAGAATGAGATGGCACAAATATATCGTATAGTACCGGTATTATAAGCCAAATGTGTTGACAGAAGCCATTCGCCTGTTATTACGAGTCTATTGGCTGTGTGGTCGGTGGGACACCCGAAGCCAGCAATGAGACTGTTATGGGTTGTGAAAAAAAAGAATAATCACTTCATACCCATCACAAACTTAGAATTCAACTCTGTATTAGGCACGGCAAATTTAAATGTGAATGGTTACTAACCAACTTTCAATCGTGAAATTCCAATAGGCAAATCACCTATTAAATCACACACCACTTAACATACTTAGTTCATAGACTTACATTTTCCTTTTTCATTTAGAAACAGCCAGCAAAAATATGTTTACGACGATCTGGAATATTCTGATGTTGTAATTATTTTCACGGCATAATACATCGAGAATGCGAATGAGCCCAATTTTGCTTCAGGAATATTATGATTTCCAGCTCATTTCCCGACATCTATTACGAATCAATTTCGCTAATAACAGATTTATTTTCTGGTTTGTTACTTGAAAGATACCTTATTATGCGAGGGAGACAGGTCATTATCATCATCACAACCCACAACTGTCCCACTGCTGGGCACGGGTCTCCTCTCACAGTGTGAGGGGTATAGGCCATAGTCCACCACGCTGGCCAAGTGCGGATTGGTGGACTTCACACACCTTTGAGAACATTATGGAGAACTCTCAGGTGTGCAGGTTTAACGATGTTTTCCTTCACCGAAGCAAGTGATAATTAAATTTTTGAAAATTAGTGGTGCGCGCGGGGTTTGAACCCAGACCCTCGGTTCGGCAGTCCAACATACAACAACCACAACCACTTATTAATATTATCTTAGATGGGGGTTTTATGGTATTAAAGTATCAAACGAGCATGCAGCGCACTAACTTTGTAACAAAAAATAAAAAAAAAAGCAAAAAGAGCGAAAACAAAAAGGCCTTATTTACTCTTGATTTGAAAACACTCATATTATAATCGAACGGAACACCGACGCTGGCAATTTATTCCACTTCCCGGTACGCATAACAAACGACGAACCAAAGCGCGTCGTCCGTATCGGAGTTTAGTAGTACACAGTTCGTCTGTTCATTTGTCGGCTTAACCTAGAAACCCCACGTCACGCTCACGACGCTCCGGTAATACCTCCGAAGGTTAATCATCTTCGAGAAATTCAGAGCTAAAAGGTTAATGCAATCCAATCGTCTCGTCAATAAAGACCCTCCAGACAGTCCGTTGTTTTTATCCGCCAAGGGAAGCTTACTAGATTGGAAACCGTGTCAAGTGACTCCGATCTCAAATTAATGACTCCCGTCTTGACCTTTGGACTGAGATCGAACGCTTTATTGAATTATATTCGGTTCGGATCAAATTAATGTGGTATCACGGAATGAAGTCTGATACTGTTTGGTAACGAAGGCTATACTTGCCATTGCCACACACTCGTGGGCCCACACCTAGACCGGGAACAGAAAAGCAGTAGTGTCAGAGGGTTACTTAACATTTGAGTCTATGAATGATGACCCTATGACACATTTCAAACGTCGTGTGAAACGTATGGCGGTGTGAATAGAGTAACTTAGATTAGCGTGTGCAATGTTTTATTTATTCATTTAATGTATTTTTATGCATTGTCCCGGCGTACTTCGTACCGCTTTATAATTAAAAAATGTTTTGGTGATATATCGACAGCAACGCCACCTATCGGGTCCAATTGTGAATCTAAACCATTCCCAGATCCTCTTGAACACACACAAAAAATTTCATCCAAATCGGTCAAGCCGTTTAGGAGGAGTTCAGTATCATACACACTCACACTCGAATTATATATTTATGCATTATTTAAAAAAATAGCATTCTGCACTCCTCTATATAAACTATAAGTGTGCCTCATACTCCTCCGTCCGCGCAATTTTCGTAAAAAGGGGTACAAAATGTTTGCTTCACGTATTAATATAACGATAATACTCCTGTGTGTGCGTTTTTCTGAAGGGTGTGTTTGCAAACGTCAGTGAATACGAGACATTACACCACTAGCCCCTAAAATAGTGTACCCTCAGAATGGTATGAAGTGACAAATGGCAAAAGGCCCCCTTCCAACCGTAATTTCGTTCCAAATTGAGATCGCGTCGTTATGCGACGTGCCGAAAAAAGCCACCTGGACTTAGAGACTTGATAGCTTATATTATTTTGGGTGATTGAGCCTGGTTGTATAACTGATAGCAGGATATAATAATATACTTTTTTATGGAACTAACATAGCATACGAGCATAGCATACTTTTTTATGGAACTAACATAGCATAAGACCCGATTTGAGTGAGTGTGCATCACTCACTCAAATCGGGTCTTGGATATTCCACACACTACACCACAACTAAAACCCTAATGGCACATGGTGTCATTAAGGATTTTAGTTGGTCGGTTCGTTGGTATGAGGACTGGGGCAGGGAGTGTTCTTAGTAATAGTCTAGATAGTGATTGTTGGTAACCTTCTCGGTCCAATTGGTCACAGTTGTGTGATCCCTTGGACCTTTGAGGACTAAGATGGTCGCCTCTAAAATTGTGTAACTGAAACTTTGCTTTTAAAACAATAATTACTCGATACAAATGGTACCGTGCTGGATGGTGATGCACTTATCTGAAGCCACCACCTATCTCAAAAATACCTTGAATTAGACTTACCTTAGTCTATTATCATTACATTAGAAGCAGATCTTATCTAAAACATTCCTTATCTCATTATCCTTTCAGCCTATGTGGAACATCGGACGGCAATTCATTATTGAACCGCACATTGCCC
Organism: Ochlodes sylvanus; assembly: GCA_905404295.2. NCBI lineage: Eukaryota > Metazoa > Arthropoda > Insecta > Lepidoptera > Hesperiidae > Ochlodes > Ochlodes sylvanus. The sequence continues at coordinate 6,304,202 of FR990149.1, forward strand.
CATAAACGAATCCAGAACTGTGGATTTAATCAATCAATCTGTTCGTTTGACGGTTATTTACATAAAAAACCGGTCAAAAGCGAGTCGGACTGGCTCAATAGGGTTTTTGTAATGAGTTTTTTTATTTCTATATTTGTATTTCTTGCCGAATTTCATGAACCGAGTACACGGAATAAATATTGGACCCTTCGAACGGCGAGGCATGATATCTGTGCCATACGGGTCGTCGAATAGAGGTATTATTAATATTAATATTATACTCCTAGATCGTCGAAAAGAGATAAGTAGTTATCTCTTTTCATAGAGGTATTCACTCCAATATGTTATTATACCATAAACCCTGACGTTCTCACGGAGGGCCATACAAATGGACCCTGGCCTGTTAACTCCCTAATTTGTGGGTTAGGAGCGGATGGGACGTGCGGTCTCAATCTGCGAGCGAAATGACGGCGGTTGAGAAATGAACGCTCGCTCGAATAATTTGTTAGCCGCCTTATTGAGACGGCGCGAGTCATGAGCGAATGGAAATATATTTCATTTGGCAATAATTTACCCAACTGCGCGACGCAAAGAAGGGTAATGTTTATCAGCCTAAGTACCTTCTAATGTGTTTGTTCCTTCGTGGCGCTTTAGATACTAAACCTGTGGCCCAATTTAGATGATTCTTACGTCAGTCGATTTGTTAATTGAGATGGCGACAAAAGTACTGTGGCGATTACAGTAGATATGTATACAAATTTGTAAATCTACTGTAGGTTTGCCTTATAATTTTCCACTTTGAATAAACGTTTTGGATCTATGTATTGGGTACGACTTGAAATTGGTTCAATGTTGAATTGTTCTCACTTAAATCACCATTCTTATTACGTAGTCTGGTTTTAAGTTTTTAACTTATACTTAACTTGTTTCATATTGCAGTATCTAATGTGCAAGTCAGTTTCAACTGTAATTCCACAAGCTTTTATTTAACTTGCAATGTTTTAATTTTCTGGTCTAATCTTGCAAGCTGAATTAGAACTACTCTGCGATATTAAAATTTTTTGGATATTGCCTTAGCTCCGATGGCAATACAATTTTATGAAAAGCATTACTGGATACTCTCAGGACGCTCAGGCCTGGGTCAACATAAGCAAACTCCTCATCGGTCAATAGCAGTGACAAATTTTAATTTTAAAATGATTTTTTTTATTTTACATTTATAAATAATTAACAAAACATTCTATGAGCGTTTTGTAGTTGTTTATAATATTAACTTATTTAAAAGTAATTATTTATTCAGTCGCTTGTAACTTAAATCACAAAACGTGATTACAGGAGCTGTTAAACTTTATTATGAAGAAGAAAATCAGTATATTTATATTACCAATTGTTAGTATTATTTTGGTAATATAATTACACGGTTTATACAAAGAATATTCATCAGTCATGCTATTTTTGGTATACCTAATACAATTTTGCTTTTCTTTGACGAGATATCTCTTTGATATTGCAGGTATTGTATTTTTGATACATTAAACCGTGTCAAAGCTATGTTTAGCACTCAGTTCTGTTTTGTTCAAGTGGCACATAAAATACGGAAAAGCTATCGATGAAACGTAGAACTCTTTTAAGAACACGTCTGTTTGAGCATACATTTCCGATTTTATAATCTACTGGATCCGAAATTTGAATTTTTGTGTGAAAGGTGTATGTTTGGGCGGAGAGATTTTGTGAAGAAATGGCTACACTCGATCAGCTGGCCTTTGAGAAATAACCAAGCCCAATTTCTATATACAATGGGAAAATAAAAAAACGTTGTAAATACTTCCAAGTGATATGAGCACAGACGTGGTCACTTAGTATCCCCGAAATCCTCAGGGTAGGGAATCTTCAGACATTGTAGTCAAGCATTAACTTATAACAAATAAAAAAAATAACACATCAATAGCTCTCGTGACCCGAGAACATACGTCTTGCGGCCGGGATACGAACCCGCGACTCGTTTCGCAGGCCGAGCCACTGCCAACTAGGCTACGGGGTCGTAAAAGTTGATCATTACAAAAACAGCATGTCTTTAGTTTCATTTTTACGACAGGAAGTAAAGTTTTTCTGTCCGTTCAACAGGCGCATGATAAACGACCTTTCAGGAACAGCAGGACCAGCTTGGCGTGCATCCATCAATTATTAAGAGTTTCTGCGTCGCTGTGGCATTATAATCAGAGATGGCCAAAATATAATCATGATACAGATTACTATTACATCTGGGCCACGCAAATGCCCCAAAACCGCATTATACCTTTTCTCGAAACATTTTTTGAAGTTAAAACTTCTTTACCTATCGTTGTGAGTTGGAATTCGATGAAACGGAAATGACGCGCATAGTATAATAACCTTTCTCTATAAGCCGTGTTTTAACACGTTTTTTAAATATTTGTATGGGGAGATCTATGATTGACTTGGGCAATTTATTATAAAAGCGTACACCGAGCCCCACAAAAGATCGCTGAACCTTACGCAGGTGATATGAGGAGGTAACTAACTGGTGCCTATGTCTAGTTTGGCGATTGGTAACATCGCATTTTTTTTATATAAACAAACATTTTTCCGAAGAAACATCAAATTGCTATATATGTATTGTGAAGCTACTGTTAGTACACATATTTCTTTAAATTTGTCACGCAGTGATTCGCGTGATTTTAATTTTAATTTATCTTTATCTCGCAAACAAGCTACCAAGAAGTTCCACCACAGTATTATACACCTACTTTGCAATTTGTCCGTCTGTGCAATAAAGATAGTCCATTCACAGCCATACAAATAAATCTACCCTCGTTGTCCCGCAATATTATCTCGAGAGCTGTCAGAATGTGCGCCGTCAGTAAATATTCAAAGCTATTCTAGTATGCAAATTTGATAACACAAAGTTGAGCGAAATGATACACTTGTGGACGTAGCGAAATTAAGATTGTAGGACTTTGAAAGTTTGGTTAAGTTATTGTTCACACACAAACACTTATGGGACATATTTAGATACATTTTAAGTGCGCGACTTAATAACGGGCGTTTCAATAACTAACAGTTTTATTTCAACCTTAAAATCAATCTGCTTCGCAACAAACAATCGTATCATTAATACCTTGTAATAATTTTATTGTTTAACAGCAATTGTGTTCCGGATAGAAAGGTGTGGAGCCGGCTACACTTTTTTAGAGGAGACCATCTAAGTCCTCATCAAGGGTAGCAACACATCCTTGACCGAATTATAACGAGACTCTTACTAACATTTACTAACTGGACTATTACTAACAATAATTATCAGGACTAACGTTCACTAACAGCCCCTGTCCCAGTCCTCATACCTACAAACTAACCAACTAATGTTCTAACACCGTTCCTAACCGGACTAACTATCCCAGTCCCCATTTATGTCTTATTCTAAGTCGGTCACAGTTGTCGTGGGAGACAGCGGAAGGTGGTGCTCGTATGCTACCTTAATTCTGGATTATTCCTTCAAAATTTTAGTGTTACTAATTATTTCAGTGCCTTCATAATAATTATAAGTATCAAGAGCGTACTTAGTATTCAGAACGCTTTCTATGCTAATTTGGTTACACGTCCGGCCTGATGAATATGTTTTGAAACGATTCCCTTAGGAGAACGAGAATAGGGTAATTTGGAGTAATTCAGTCCTTTGTACAGGTTCTATGTGTGCGTGCGTACGTAATAGGTGTGTGTATATATAATAAATCGGTAACTGATTGCTGTCTGTACATGGAAGGTATATGAGAAACACAATTATATTTTCATAGCTCCATTCTTCAGATATAGTATTACCATGTAGTTTCCCTAACGTACTAGGTAGTGTCGCACTTTAAGATTTATATCGATTGTTCTTACTCGATTTTGAATTTTTAAACCGTCATCTATCACCTACCCATCACTACCGCTCCAGCGATTTGCTCATTCCTTTTTAGTGCGCGGTAGTGAACGCACGTCGCTTAAAGTTATCACCAAAAACGCTTCAAATATGCCGAAACGAAAGGCTGGAGATAAAATAGAGCGTTATAAAGAAAAAATCAAACGTTTAGAAGAAAAACAAAAAAGGCGTAAACATCGACGAAATATTATAAATTCCGACTCAGATTGTGATATCGAAAACCAGGGTAAGCAATTTATTTATTTATTTACAAGTGTTAACGAATTAATAATACGAAATAAATGTGTGCAATACAGCGTCTATAAGTCTGCCTGGAGGGTAACCGCGAGTTATACACGATGGTTAGACATGACACAAAAATCTAAGCCTGGAGGTTGACCGAGAGTCATACACGAAGGCAAAATACATACAATGTACTAGATACATTATGAGCATTTAACGAATATAAAAACTTAATTTTATATATATACCTAATGTAAAACTTTCGCAATCACAATAAAAATCCATATAGAGGATATTATTTTTAGTTTTGAAACTACCCTCAAAAATTTAACCATATTTTAACCTTATACTTTCAGATGTCCAAATACCCGAAAATTATAATATTGAGGGCGTTGAGATTATGCACCATGATTACCCTAATATACAGGATGAATCAGTACTGACGATACCGGTTGACATACCGTTATCGAGTACACCAGTTTTATGCGACCCATTGCTGTCGCAAACATGCATGGACAGAGATAATAAAAATGATGGTGAGTTATCTGAAGCTCCAAATCTTCCACTAGAGCAAAATAATACGGTTCCAGAATCTTCAAATGAAGTACATATAGAACTTGATCCAGAAGTACGTCTTGCATTGGGGGACCCCATTGAAGACAGTCCTAAATATGGACCCAATATTCACAACGACTTGGCACAGCGCTGGTTGCCAATACTAAAGAAAGGCTTGACAAAAGATGTTAAAGAAAACTTGTTGAAGGAACATCATATTCCAGATAACTGTAGATTACTAAAATCACCCAGTTTAAACCCCGAGATAGCCGCTGCTGTCGCAGAAGCAGTTCGGAATAGAGACAAAAAGATGGAAGTTAAACAAAATCAATTAGGATCGGGAATTACTGCTATTTCAAGAGCTATGGATACAATAATTAATGACGGAAGTAAAATTACAGCTATAAAACATCTTTCTGAAGGTTGTAGAATATTGACAGATCTTCATTATACAGAAACACAAATTCGCACTAAATGTATTACTCCGTGTCTAGATAAATCTATACTGAACATAATTCAAGAAGAAGAAAGAGATGAATTCTTATTTGGCAGTCAACTATCAGAAAAAATAAAGGCTGCAAGGGCCATCGAAAAGCAAGGTTCACAAATCAAAAGAAATATACCGCAAAGAAATAATCAAGCTCAGTTGCAATCAAAAGGCAGATACACGGGAAACTGGACACCTCCTCCTCGATATGCCTCGTCGTCGAGCAGGGGGGGGCGCGGAGCATACATGACGAGCAGAGTACATCCGAACAGACAATTTCGCCCTCAAGCACCGCAGCTGCCGCCACCGCAGTCGCAGGCGAGGACAGCCACAATTTCCAAACAACGTGCCCCAACGCGTCAATAGTTCAGGTACATGCAGGTCGATTAACTTTTTATTATGATTGTTGGCTACACATAACAAAAAATAAAACTGTGTTAGATCATATTTTAAATGGCTATCGTATACCATTAATAAATAATGTTACACGGCCGCATATACCGACTAAATCTTTATCATATAAAGAGAAACAAAAAATGCAACTTGCTATGAATAACCTTCTTGACTTAGGAGCTATTTCTGTATGCGAAAATCGCATTGAACAATTTCTCTCACCGATTTTTTTGATTCCAAAACCTAATGGGACAGATCGTTTTATTTTAAATTTAAAATATTTCAATAAATTTGTAGATAACGAACATTTTAAGATGGAGGATTACAGAAGTGTATGTACTTTATTATCAAAGAACAGTTACATGGCTAATATTGATCTGAAAGAGTCGTACTTATTAGTTCCTATACACCCAGAACATAAAAAGTATTTAAGGTTTCGAATTGAAGACGATTCACAAAATTTAATCACATATGAATTTAATGCAATCCCCTACGGCTTATCATCAGCACCAAGAACATTTACAAAAATAATGAAGGAAGTAATAGGTTACTTAAGAAAACATGGTTTTAGTTCAGTAACATATTTAGACGATACTTTGTGTATCGAGAATTCTTATGAAAGGTGTCTTTTGAACGTAAATGAAACTGTGAGAATCCTCGAATGTTTAGGTTTTATCATAAATTTCGAAAAAAGCTCGTTAGAACCAAAACGAACATGCAAATTTTTAGGTTATATGTTTGACAGAAAATATGACTATGTCCTTACCAGAAAACAAACAAAGTCATATATTGCATTTGGTAAAAATATTCAAAACATTACAAAAATGTACCATTCGGAAATTCTCTCAATTTATAGGTGTTTTAACAGCCGCATGCCCGGCAATAAAATACAGTTGGTTATACACAAAGAAATTTGAAAGGGAAAAGTATCTCGCCCTCAAAAAATGTAACAATAATTTCGATGCAATTATGAAACTGTCAAATAACATTTTACCAGATTTAAATTGGTGGGAAAGAAATATTTTAATTTCAAAAAATTTTATTACGCCTCCGATATACAAATTGACAATTTTCTCGGACGCGTCAAGGACAGGCTGGGGTGCGGTCTGCAACAATATGCGCGCTAATGGCCACTGGAAAGAAAGTGAGCTAAAATATCATATTAATTATTTAGAGCTTCAAGCAGCATTTTTTGGCCTTAAATGTTTTGCCCAAAATTTTACCAATTGCGCTATATTGATGCGAATCGACAACACAACGGCCATTAGTTATATCAACAGAATGGGTGGTATACAATTCCCATACCTTAATGAATTAACGAGATCCATGTGGCAGTGGTGCGAAGAACGCAACTTGTGGTTATTTGCATCTTATATAAATTCCAAAGAAAATAAAGAAGCTGACACGGAATCGCGCAGAGTTAATCCCGACACCGAAATAGAACTATGTTCAAATGCCTTTCAAAATATTATTAATAAACTAGGTAAAGTTGATATAGATTTGTTTGCATCTCGCACCAATGCCAAATGTAGGGTATATATATCCTGGAGGCCAGTACCCAGATGCGCTTACGGTAGATGCATTTACGATATCATGGTCAAAATATTATTTTTACTGTTTTCCTCCTTTTGCAATAATTCAAAAATGTTTACAAAAAATTGTCAGCGAACAGTCTACTGGAATTTTTGTTTTTCCTTATTGGCCCACCCAAGTGTGGTTCCCTTTGTTGAGCAATATTATAATATCAGATATTATTTTTCTAAAAAATGCAATTCGGTCGGATTACAGGATACATCTACCCACGCAGACTATCCTGGCAGCAGCCATTGTCTCCGGGAAGCCTTTACAAAACAAGGCATTCCATCAGAAGCGATATATCTAATGATTTCTTCGTTGGCGGCAAACACTATTAAACAATATAACACAACGTTCAAACTTTGGTGGAATCATTGTTTAACCAATCATATAAACTACTTAGAAGCACCAAAATCAGAGGTAATTTTATTTCTTACTAAGCAATATGAAAATGGAGCTTCATATAGCACATTAAATAGCCATCGTTCAGCTATATCACTGCTTCTAGGCAACAATATAGGTTCTGATGAACAAGTGACACGGTTACTAAAAGGAGTCTTCAAATGTAGACCTAATATACCTAAATATAACACCATATGGGATCCACAGGTTACTTTAGACTTTATGGATAAATGGTTTCCTCATACAAATTTATCATTATGTCAAATATCAAAAAAGTTGGCAACTCTTTTGGCTCTTTGTACAGCGCATCGCGTACAAACATTGTCTTTAATAAAAACAAATAGTATTGTAGTTCATAAAAATCAAATTATTATAACTATTTCAAATTTAATTAAAACCTCTGCAATCAATCGTGAGCAGCCAACCTTAGTTATACCCTATTTCACTGACAAACCTAGTATCTGTCCTGCAAAATGTTTGGAAGATTACTTAGAAATTACAAAAAATATTAGAAATGACTCTTCTAACTTATTTCTAACTTACAAACGTCCACATAAGCCGGTGACGTCACAAACCATCAGTCGATGGATTAAAAATATGTTAGCAGAGAGTGGCATTGACGTGACGAAATTTAGCGCTCATAGCACGCGTCACGCCTCAACATCGGCCGCCCGCGCCGCAGGTGTATCACTAGACACGATTCGGAAAACAGCTGGATGGACGGCTACATCACAGACGTTTGCAAAATTTTACAATCGCCCCATTATTTCACAAGAGTTAGCTAGGTCTGTCTTTGAAACAAACAATTAAGTTAATTGATTATTAACAATTTATATAAAAATTGTATAAGATTATCAGTTATTTTGTTATTGCTTTGAAAGTTATTGAAATAAAAATCATTTTAGTTTCAATAAGCTTTGTTTTATTTTATACAATTCCTACCAAAACTTTTAGAATAATCATCACTTCAGTTCTCTGAACATCTACATGGTAATACTATATCTGAAGAATGGAGCTATGAAAATATAATATATGATCAAACGAACTTCTAGAAGGAAGTTCGATCATTATTATATGAATAGCTCCATTCGAAGATATAAGAACCCACCCACCTCAACCCTTTGTAAAAGTTTTGGTATCTCTAAAAAGAATGAGCAAATCGCTGGAGCGGTAGTGATGGGTAGGTGATAGATGACGGTTTAAAAATTCAAAATCGAGTAAGAACAATCGATATAAATCTTAAAGTGCGACACTACCTAGTACGTTAGGGAAACTACATGGTAATACTATATCTGAAGAATGGAGCTATGAAAATATAATATATGATCAAACGAACTTCTAGAAGGAAGTTCGATCATTATTATATGAATAGCTCCATTCGAAGATATAAGAACCCACCCACCTCAACCCTTTGTAAAAGTTTTGGTATCTCTAAAAAGAATGAGCAAATCGCTGGAGCGGTAGTGATGGGTAGGTGATAGATGACGGTTTAAAAATTCAAAATCGAGTAAGAACAATCGATATAAATCTTAAAGTGCGACACTACCTAGTACGTTAGGGAAACTACATGGTAATACTATATCTTCGAATGGAGCTATTCATATAATAATGATCGAACTTCCTTCTAGAAGTTCGTTTGATCATATATTATTGGGGGCATTTATTAACGCAGTGATTTTTAGAAGTTTTGTCTGTTTGTTTGGTTGTCGGTTTTTCTGTGGTTTTGTGTAATAATCACAGAAAAAGCTTGACTGATTTGGATGTAGTCTCCGCTAACGTATTGTGGTAAGCGTGGTGGTGGTGGTATTAACATTTCATTTAACATTTAACGTGTTTGTTTTATTTCAATCAGTTCATAAATAAAAAAATAATTATGTCAGACTTGTACGATTTTCAAGTCCACACTTGAAAATCGTTAGGCGTAATTGACTGATTTTCGGGAAACCTGCCCTTAGTACCCACGTACTAAGGGCAGGTTTCCCGAAAAGAAGGGAGGATTGCTTTACTAGTATAAAATATGTGTGTGTGTGACTGTGCCCCTACGTTAGTTCTCAGTCTAGGATTTATTTATTTATTTATTTATCTACCGCAGCGCTGTTCAGTGCATTGTTGTCCCTCGGTTATCATGTCTTACTTATGTTCAGGCTAGTAGAAAAAAATCCAAAAGAAAAATAACCCAACCGATCAGTTGAATATTTAAGCATTTATGACTTATTATTATCATTTTTCTTAACCCATAATACACAGTACGAAAAGAATTAATTATCAAGAATTAAATTCAGTACAGACAAAGTTTGAACAGGGTCATCTCAACTCGAGATGAATCCATGTCAGGGTCGGGTTAGGTCAGGGTTGAGACTGTGCAACAAGGATTCCAACCACATTGCATTAACAACAACAGTGTCACATTGCTTTTGATGTTAGGCAGAAGTGTATCTAAATACCTGTCGTAATTATTGCAAGTAAGTAAAATTGGAACGAAGTTCCTTATCGCGCGTTGTGAAAGGGGGCTAGACGGAAAAATTCTCACGATAAGTTGTAACGACACTTTTGGCGAAGCTATTGTAAGCCGGGCGGCGTGCGCATGTATTATATTATTAGTATAACATATATAATAGTTACCTGATAATATATATAAATATAAATATTTATATAAATATATATTTAATTAATCGAAAGGAACTACGTTCCATCCGGGTGTCCTTTGACACCTCTCAAGTTTTGTTTATTGTATAAAATTGTTTTAGGTAACTAATTAACTAATTACGTTTAGAAAACTAAGGAACTAATGAATCATTTTCTATCCCTTAGGGGGGAATTTCCAAAAATATTCTCTTAGTGCTCCCCTACACTCCCCAAGGAACGTGAATGCCATTTCAGCTTCTTGCGTTCAGTAGTTTCGGTTGTGCGTTGTCTGTCAGTCACTCAGTAACGCAAGAGTTTTATATAAGTATGTACATATACCTATTGATATGATGATAAACGTAAATATTGTAGCATAGAACTACAATATTTACGTTTATCATCGTAGCGTGCTTCAGAGTGTTTATAAAGTAAGTACCTACACTTTATTTTTATTTTAACTCTTATTTTAGGTGTCGGTCATTTATTAACTTGTGAAAAATTGACAAACACAACCAGACGAACGCGTGAATAATCCTGTTATGAGTTGTTAATGGCTTACAAAATACAAATACCTCGACGCCCCAATTACTTCAACATAAAGTTATAAGGTAATTACAAAACCACATAATAGGGTAGTTGACAGTAAGAAATTATTTTGAAGATTTCTATTTTTTATGGTAGCTTAATATTTACAAATGCGAAAAATCGATTTTATTGATTAAATAAATCATGATTATTTAATATTTTTGAGAAATAAAATCCCGAAATTACAGTCACTAGTCACGTGACAGCGAACGCCAATACGACGCGTGACGTCACACGTTGTAAAACTAAACAAACTTGACATAGCATTTTGGTCTTTCCGCTCAAGCAAACAGCTCTTCATCTTCCAACATATGACGTCACACGAGTCGCCATGACAGTTTGACGCGTTTTTTGACGGAAACGTCAAATAGTTCATGAAAATATAAATTAAATTAAGTTACAGTTAGCATTTTACTGAAATATTAATATTTCAGTTAAATTAGACCATTTGGCAAACTATGATTTAGTTTTTCAAAATTAGTCAACTAGCCTATTGGAAGCCTCACCGATGAAGCTCAGACTTAAGCGTCTTCACACGCAACAGGGACTGGAAGAAATGTCGCTAGAAAAACGTCGCACGATGATGGGGAACGCCAGTTTGCATAAAATACGGTCGAATGCGAGTCGGACTCGCACACGAAGGGTTCCGTCCGCAAAGTGGGGTGCGCTCACGAGGGCGACAGTGACAAAACTTTTTTGATATGGAAGCGTCAATGGAACGACGATCTGGCATATTAACCATTGCGCCGTCCGGCTCGTCAATGTGAACGGAGAGTGACAATTTTGTCACCGACGCCGGTAGGCGGACATAAAATGTCACCCAGTTGTCGCGTCGTAACGTGCGCGCACCTCCATACATAAATATCCAAGGACTTGATAAGAGCGACGAAACAGTCATGGTGACAAAAATCCCCCGTGCGCGCACTCTCTTAAGGTTGTCTGTACGGTGACCTCCTCTGGAACCTAACCTTTTTAACATTTTCATTATTTGTTGTTATTTCGGCCACAGTAACATGTAGTCTGTGAAAGGTACAGGTGTCTACCTATTTCTGCCGACAGACATCTGAGGCATATTAATAGGTTTCCGTTTTTTACCCCTTGGGTACAGAAAGGGTTCTGTAATGTAAAATGCATAGTTTCAACGACAGCGTAGCCTAGTTGGTAGTAACCCTGCCTGCAAAGCGAGGGGTCCCGGGTTCAAACCCCGGCCAGGACAGGCCATTTATGTGATAGATAAATGTTTGTTTATTGTTTGAGTAATATCGCAGCGATACTTTTCAGACGTGCGTCATTTTGTCGCCTGTCGCGTCGTTGCCGCACATGTGAACAGAACTTAACTACATCCGACGCTCATTCGTTGCGAACTGTTAACGAGAATCCTTGAAGTAACTTCGTTACGAGTCCTTCGACTGGCACATGTAAACAATCAACACGCGCCAACTCAAATACGACTGAACTAAGTAACAAAATGCTTTAATGTACGACTGGATGTAATTGTTGAATGTTGAGCAGTTTTTCATCATCGCAACCGTGAATGGTACCATGGGCAGAAGCCAGCGACTTTAATGATCCACTACTAAGCACGATCTGACGATCTGAGGAGGCCAAGTCCAGTGATAATTGGTTGAGGGGTTAGGTGCCAGCCCAGGTGTCGGAATATTAATGCCGCTTGACCTCCGATATGGCATAACAACGGCTTTACGTAACTTCCTAAACAAGGAAGCGCTCAAAAAATGTTTGCACTAGTGGACGAATTCACACACCGACCGCGCCCAATGTTGGTTATAGCCATGGACATCTAGTCTCATACTAAAATCGCGAAAAAAATGTCCCAGTCAGTTATGTCATGCAGTTAACAAGGTAATTTAAACACTAAGATCATTACAACATGGTTTTATTTCGATTGCAGTCGTGAACGCCAGCCATTGCAAAAATAGAAATGTTAACAAGGTAATTTAAACACTAAAATCATTACATCACGGTTTAATTTTGATTGCAGTCGTGAACGCGGAATTGTTGCTCTCCTTGCGTTTTGTTGCTCATTTGGCTCGGACATTTTTTAGCGCGGACCCGACGTCCATAGTAATAATAAGTCAGTGGTTATAGCAGTCTATCGCTATAGACGGAAGAACACATACATTTGAAAACATTATGGAAGCTAACAACTGCGCAGCTTCCCCACGATATTTTCTTCACTAAAGCAAGTGATAATTAATTCGTTATACGCACATACATTTGAATATTAGATAAACTGAAACTTTTTATTTCTCCAATGGATTCACTTGGAACATTGTATGTATAGGTTCCTTAAGTGACGCAAGTGAGTATTAAGAAAGTATTTTTGGAAATTATCTCCCCCCTGCCTCTTTAGCGGTAAAAAGTGGGCCCCAAATTTGTCTTTAAAGTTGTATTTATTAATGTTTACAGTACTAAGAGTTTCTGCCAGTCCTTTAGGTTATCGTTGGGTACATATGTATTTTGGTAGTGTGTAGATGTTAGTATCCAAATATAACAAAATTATCTTTTGTTTTACCGATTAAATATTATCAAGCAGATCTAAAACGTCACATCCCTGTGGTTGCGGAGTTAAGTAAGTTAGGGGTGTCTGAGGTCGGTGGAGATGCGGCGCTCGTGGCAAAGCTGATTCGATTAGGATATTGATTCTGACTCCCCTACCCTGGGACGGAATCTAGGGTTCTATATTATTATTTACTGACTAGGAACCGAACCGCTCTCGCGTCGCTTCGTTTAAGATTACCGGGTACATTAGGCACTCAAAAATGCTTAAAAACAGATGTATCGGGTGTAAAGGGTGAGTGCAAGACAAAATCAACATTTCGACAAAAATTTCGACGAGTACCTATTTATGGTAAATTTTGAAAGTATAAGTATATAATTTAAAGTAGGAAAATTTAATTGATGTATGGGGATCGGGGCATTAAGATTTTATCCCAGTATTGATTATTAGATAGTAGTCGTTAAGTCATACCTCCACTAATCCGCACTGGCGCAGCGTGGTAGAGTATGCTCTAGGCATATCATTGATGGCTCCATTGATGGGCTAAAGCTAAGTCATACCAGAAGTCTTCAGGTGACATAAAAAAACTTGGTCTGGCTACCACAAAAATCCGGACTGAAGCACTCTTGAAAATTCTCCACTGTGCTTCTGCTACGCTGTGCTACGGTACGTATTACGATACGCTACGATACCCATACGCGCTACGCTCCAAACGTTGGTCGCACAATTTGCTTCTTTATGTTTATTAATAAGTAATTTCCTTCTTTCTTCTTCATTCCTTCTGGACTGGTAACACTTCGCTGATGGTTTTGTGTTACTGACGTGCATGGACGACAACATCCACTTACCTTCAATGCTCGTCTTCATGGCTCGTCGGCTTGTTCATTTTTTCAGTTATTAACATAAAAAATTATTAGAGAACTGTTTTGTTTCCTTATTTTGCGCATAAACAGCTAAAATTTTCAATACGATTATGTGGGATTCTTTGCAATTTTCGAGCCGAAGCGAACGTGCGTGTACAAATTATCGGAAAATCGTTGGGCCAGCAAAATTGCCAACCCTAGCTCTCAAAGGATTCAGCGTTTTGGAAGAAATCCTCTATAATTTTTCCACAATCTATTTTGTACGTTAAAATCAGAGAAGTAAAGTCCAATTTATTTTGAAATGTTGATGAGATAAGATATTCTGTATAATTCAGTAGTATTATATAGAAGTAGATGCGTAGAGAAAATATTTTAATAATTTTAAATCCCATTTTTGTGTTATCATTATTGTAGAAATGTAAACAATTCTGTTGTATTAGTTCTTACGAAATTACGCGGGCAGAGTAACTAGTATGAAATTTGGCACAGTGTAAGTTTATATGGAGAAGTAGTGCAAAAACCTATTTATTTTATAAAAGAATGCATGAGAAATACATTAAATCAATAAACAAAAAATTACGCACACTAATAAACGTCACTCTATGTACACCATGCGTTTGTCTCGATGTGACATGACGTTTGACACGTGCGCGTTGTGTCATTGTGAAGTAACTCTTTAATAGAAGGAATTACGGTCTAATTTCGAGTGCAGTCTCGAGTTTTGTTTAATATTCTACACACAAATTCATCCCTGTTCTAGTTTTATTATACCTATATAACAGGTAGTTACGCGCTCGGCTTGCCTAGATCAATTAATTAGTTTACGCTGGCCGAAGCCCGCTAATCGAATGCATTACCAGTTCAAACCCGCTAACTCACCTGTGTAGTCAATTAAACGAGCACTTGATTAAGTTATTTCACTGTTTAGCTTGACCTTTAATAACCGACTCCAAAAAGAAGGAGGTTCTATGTTTGACGCCTATATAGTACTACACCCGCCCTCGCTTCGCTTAGGATAATATAATTTGTCATTCGCATCATTCGTCATACTTGGTATTGACGTCATTTCCTCCCACGCACGTGTTAACTGTGGAACGAACTTCTACATCGGCGTTCCCACAGTGCGAACTGTGACATGGGGCCTTTCAAGTAGCGGGTCCATCGCTTCCTTCTTGGCCGGCAACGCGTTGGTGACGCCCCTGGTGTTGCTAATGTCCTTGAGCAACTGTGATCACTTAGGTACCATCAGGTGACTTACTATCAGGTTTGCCTACTTAGGGCCTAAAAAAGCATTTATTGATTATCCTAAGTTGAATATAGCGCCTTCTAGAAGATATTAAATGCGTTCCCTAAACAACATCTTTCTGACAGTGAACGAATGTCTATTTTCCGAATAGATTAGATTAGAGTAATTAAGGACGTTTGATAGTAGGCCGAAGGCGTCTACGAAACACATGTAGATTGTCGGCACAAATATTACTTGACCCAAAGAGGTCTATAGAGGTATATGGTGTGGATGTTATCCATTTAAATTGACATCTTCGCCGACTTTTCTGAGAAAATTTTTAATTGTTTATTTTCTGTTCGTAATGATTGGGTTCTTCAAAAAAGGTATAAAAAGAGTTCTGCTTCAGGGCCGGCGTTGCACTGGCGACTCCCCCGGTGTTGCTTGTGTTCAGGCGACGATGACCACTTACCATCAGGTGGCTCGTCTGCTTTACGTCAGCCCTTCAGGCTATAAAAAAATCTGACGGTAATTAAATCTGACGATTTTTATGTGAACTGCTAAAAAGGGATAGTTGGTTTAATAAATAAATGTATGCATAACACACTAATAGCTACACGCTAGGATTTGTATCGTAACTGTCACGAGTGTCATGGACAATTGGAAAATATACAAAGACAAGAACTCACACCTACACTAAGACTTTAAACTTTGATTACTAATGCTTATAAATTTATAAAAGGTTATTTACTACTCGTATGTGCCCATACTTTTGCATTGTGGATTATTTTGTTCTCTATTCATGAAGCGTAAATCAAGTAGGTATTTGAATGTAGATAATTTTCCTTCGCTATTTTAAAGCACCTTGCAAAAAGGTAGGATCAAAAAATGACTTCAATAAATCAATAATTGTAAATAAATTATTTTGAATTTGAATAAATCACCCATCCATCCATAAGCTTTTGCAAGTCTACCTACTGTTCGACATAGGCCACCCCTAACTTGCGCCACTCTGACCGGTCCTGAGCTTTCTGAATTCAGCGGATGCCGCCAGTCCTATATTATAGGTATCTTATCTAATAAAAGCAATTAATAATACTGTATTTCCATTTACGATTGACACAAGCCTCAGGCTAAGAGCAAGTGAGTATCATGTTTTCAATAAGACCGTCTAATATTGCGGTGATTAGTGGACGTTGCTCCGGGACCCCGCAGCAAATAGATTATCCGGCGGACATTTCTACAGTGATGTGGGTTTGAGAATCAGGTTTATTCGTTAAAGATTTCAGATAAAATACCTACTCGTATTAGCTGTACTTAACATTGTTTCTTACTAATTAGGGCCACATGTGTGTGGTAATATCAATTACAATAATATTAAATAATTGTACCTAAACTGACTAACTCTTGTGGCACAGCGACCCAAAATGTGTCTTGGCCAGTGGCCTCCGACAGAAGGAGACGCCATCGTTCTCTATCTCTATCTTGGATGGTCAGCCGCTGCAGGTCCTTCAAATTCAAATTCAAATTTACTATAGGCATACATTCATAACCTCACACTAGGAGACCACTGAATCGGGGATACCGTGGACAACACATTATACAAGAAAACACCTAAACCGGAAACATAAATTTAAACTCATCATTCAAATTTCCGCTTCGCTGGGAATCGAACCCAAGCCCTTTCAAACGGCGTACTGACCATTGCGTCCAATTGGTCAAAAACCCGAAACTGGACTTCTTACTAAATTTAGCAATAACAGATTCCGTTATAGGTACCAGGTTTACAGAAATCTCTTAGAGTATATTAAGTAAATATCAATAAATCCATTTGCAGCAAACCCAAGTGGGATAAATCTACCCATCCGTTCTCTCGAGTACATAAACCCTCGTTGCATGTTTCAATTTACTAGATGCACTGCATTGAAATACCTCTACCCTGCATTGTTTATGCATTACTTTATTTAATAATACTTATTCAATTTTGTTCTGTTGGAACAGGTTACACTTTTTCGGAGTAGACCATCTAAGTCCTCAATAGTAACAACACATCTGTGACCGAATTAGAACAAGACTCTTGCTAACAATTACTAACTGGACTACTATTAACAACAACTTAAAAAACTAACATTCATAACCCTCTGCTAACTGGACTAGCGATCCTAATCCCGATTTAAACCTTGTTCTGTGGGTCACAGTAATTGTCACGGGCGGCAGCGGAAGGGTGATAATGCCTGCTCGTTTGCAATCATAAACTAATAAAAAAAAGAACTTAAAACTGAAGAAATAAGGAGAATAAGTACTTACTTATATGTACGTACTTACTTCTTCTACATAGAAGTATCGTTACAGCGGCGATGAGTTCGCAAATATACTTATTTACAGATCGAACACCTCTCCCGTGTTATTCGAGTTACAATCGTACACTCACATCTAAACTACTCATATTAAAATGACGATAATAAAACTATTTAAAATTTATTCTTCTTCGTTGCAACCCAAAACTCATTACAGCAGCAGATCAGTGATACCCGTGGGGTCCGAGTACAAACCCCGCACGCACCACTTATTTCAAAAAATATGTGCGTATTAAAATTTAATTATCACTTGCTTCGGTGAAGGAAAACATCGTGAGGAAACCTGCACACCTGAGAGTTCTCCATAATTTTGTCAAAGGTGTGTGAAGTCCGCCAATCCGCACTTGGCCAGCGTGGCGGACTATGGCCTATACCCCTCACATTGTGGGAGGAGACCCGTGCCCAGCAGTGGAACAGTTATGGGTTGTGATGATGATGATGATGTCATTACATAGATGTAGGGCTTCATATATCGCGCTAAATGGTCGCAGCATTATTAATGACGTTAGACATTAAGCGGCGCGCACACAAATATTTCTCGTTACCAATGTAAACATAAGAAAGAAAGAAAAATATTTATTCGCAGTCTAAATACCGCAGCTGTACATGACATCCTACTGATCTTTATTTACATTTCTTTTGGTCTATATTCTACACAGTACCTAAGTAATATTGAATTTCGAAGGATTCAAACCAGAATTTAACGTCAGGAACGCTAAAATTAAACTAGGTCAAGTACAAAATAACATAACTGAGTAAACACTAAGTGAAAGTTTTCTCATTCCAGGTAAGTAACAGCTGCTATCAACTATGTACCAGCACTTACCAGGTGATTATCACGTTCAAGCGAAATGGAATCCTCTGCCAAGGACACAAGGTTGGTATCCGCATGTGACTGTTGAGCGACGTTTCTTAATGTTACGATTAAATATGATAACGAGTATCAGATGGTAATTATAAGTCACTGGTTACTGCCAGCGGCTTTGCCCGCATGGGAGTCGTAAATGACATTAAAATTAACCCAAGGGAATGTATTTTCCAGATAAAAACTATTCTTTATCCAGAGTTTCAACCTATCTCTATTTCAAATTTCAGCTAGCAAAAAAGGTAGCAGATATACCGACAGACAGATATACTTTCGGTTTTTTAATATTAGTATGGAATGATTTTTTAACCTAATGGATTGTATCCCTTTCATACATTTTGAAAGGAACAGCAAATTAATCTCATTTATGACATAAAATAAAAAATACCCTTTGTTATTTACAGGGCCTCACTGTTTCCAAACCTAACATCTAATCTAAATCTGTTAAGCTAAATTAGTTTCGCATTTATAATAATAATTATAAAAGTATGGATACTATCAAAAACATTATATTCCTGACTTCACGAGAATAATATCCCATACCTGTGGCAAAATTTTTAAAGTTTACAACATAACGAATGTACAGTTGATCCGTTTAGAGAATGAGTGAATGAGTTCTCATTGTTAGGCAACACACGCGGCGGGAATTTTCCGGTATGACGAAGATAAGCCCTTCATAAATCCTACGCGACACGCGACTCAGTTAAATACGTTAGGCATTGTAAAGCTTTTGTATTTCTAAAGCAAAATATTATTAATTGTAGAGCAGTTTCATTTGAGTTTCTGTGCTAATGTCTAGATTAAGAATGGTTTTGGATTACATAAGTATTGTTAACTTAGTACCAACTACAACCTGCCTTAGTACTCGATCTCGAAAACGTATTTGGAAAACCTGCACTACTCCATAATGTTCTTTAAGGTGCGTGAAGTTCCCCAATCCGCACTTGGCCAGCGTGGTGGACTATGGCCTGTACCCTCACACTGTGAGAAGAGACCCGTGTCAGTAGTGGGACAGAACAGAAACGCTTTAACGAATAGAATAAGAATTGACGTAATACTTAGCTGGTAACTTTTAGTTTTTGTGTTATTTCAATCGGTTCTAAAATAAAATCAAAATGTGTGCAATTTACACGTGGTAGAAGTGAAAACTTCAAAAAACGAATACTGTCAGTCCAAATATTGATGTTTTGCTTTGCTTACATAAGCCGCCATTTTGCAGTAAAAGGTATTGCTCTTAGGACCCCGACCTTGGAACACTCAAACGGATAATGCTTCCTATTTCATTTTCTCCCACGTTAAAATGTATATGTATGTCTCTTTTTACTGACGCTTTTTCATCGACTTTCAAATCGCAACGATGCTAAAGAAGTTTGCACTTCAAAAACATACGTCAAATTAAAGATTTATATTTATGAGTGTGGATATTAATAGGTTTCCTGAAGTGAAGCAAAGGTGCTTTTACAGCGTTGAAAGTGTAATTGCAATAAACAGTTTGCCTAGATCTTTGTTAGAGAGGTCTCTTTTACAGAAATTCCCAGATCTCAATTGGAGTTAGAGGTCTCTATTACTATCTGGGAAAAGGACTCACCCCGATCTCCCCAAATTTGTTAGACTATGTATGAAATTAATTAGAATTACTCATGCATTTAATTTAAGGATTCTAAACTTAATTTAAGGGACATACCTAAACTTCGTGGGGTCGACCGTGATAGTTAACTAAGTAACTAAACCGAGAACTTGTATTTGCCGTCTCTCAAGTAACTTGAGTTGTAACAAGATATTTACCAAGTTGTGTTGGCCTTACAAGTTAATGCTAATTCTTAGTATCTAAGTTTGTTGCGGATGGCGGACAGAATGGTTTGAATGTTGGCCACCCGAACGAACCTAGATTGATTCCTGTACGTCAAATTTCACTTGAAATTATTTCGTTTAATGAACGAGTTAATGAACGAACGAATGACTGAATAAATAAGCGAGTTAAGGAACGAATGGATAGTCGAATGGATGAACGATTGAATGAACATAAATGAATAACAACTTTAATGATGAAAATTTTAATGATGAGTTTAAATTTTACTCTTGGTCTCTACGACACAATTTCTAGTTTGGGGTAATGAGTGTGCAGCCTTATTATTAGTATTTAACACGTTCGCTGTTGAGCACGTACGTCGAATTTTTTTCATACAAAATTACGATTGCCGCAGCGAACGTGTTAAACGATTGACAACCTTCATATAGGTACACAGAAACAACAGCGAAACGTGGAGTCGACCATGTTAAACAACAAAACCCTTAGACCCTGGAGTATTTTCTAACTAGGCCTTCAATAGGCTCGGACTACTCGTCACCGGAATTCCCTCGTTACTACAAGTGCCTATACTTTGGATACCACTAACTTCTGGCTTTTCAATAATAGACTCTATTACCTCACTGCAAAGAAGATTTTGGATTGGGTGACGTCGATCGGTTTCAGATTAGGCTGAACTAAAGTTGAACAACTTCATTGTTGATGATTTTGGAACGATACAATTTGGTTAAGACTTCAAGTAGTAATTGACTACTAGTGTAATTGAAAGTTGGTTGGCTGATATTTATTTGACAAGTACGCAACCACTCAAGATATTTTTATTTTATGCCGATATTTTGAGTCAGTTAAATATCATTTTAACCTTTCATCATCGCGGACACCAAACATTTGAACTGTGACGGGTACTCACGATTTTTATTATTTACTAATGAACCTGCTCTCTCTTCGCTGCAGGAAACCTGTCTGTTAGTGCCCAGACTCGAAAATTGTTAGACGTGACTCTTTAAACATAAACACTAAATTTTAAGTGAAATGTACCACAATAGAATACGTGAAAACTGACCCCAAATCGGTTCAGCAGTTTCTGAAACTAGCGCACACGAAACTAACACACAGACTATTAGACAAAAATTCTAAAAATCATGGTTTTGGGTTCTACAGATAGCGATCAGTTACAGATTTACATATTATATGTATAGACATCGATATTTCGGTCTATACCTACTTTAAGAACTATACTATTTCCAAACCATTTCAACTATATCGGTTTAGCGGAATAAACGTAAAGATATAACAAACAGTTACGCATTTATAATGTAAGTATGAAAGCTAATAAGTATAACACTTTATATTAGTTATTTCATTTCATGTTAGTTCTGTATCATTATTAATTTAAATTTAATTTCGCTCCGAAGAGGTTTTGGCTACTAATACACGGCTAATAATATACATACACACTAGAGACGTAACGTTGTTATTTAATTAACGTTCAAAAACTTGCGCACTGTATTATTATTATTTCATGTATTCGTGTATATTTCGTCCGGAAACTGAGTGTAACTAGCCGTACAGAACTACAATGCAATCAGAGTAGCTCACAGAACTATGGCCGTGTATACCTACTTCTGGATTGTGAAACTCTGTTCAGCGATTAGGGCTACCACAAATTATGTACCATATATTAGATAGATAGATAGATAGATAAACACTTTATTTGTACACCATAAAAAAATACACACAAAGAATTTCAAAATAAACATCACTGTATACAAAAAAGGCGGCCTTATCACTACGCAGCGATCTCTTCCAGGTAACCTTTTGTAAAGGAAATAAGAATAAAAAAATGGGCTAGTGTTACAAAAAAAGTAATAGATGATTCTTTATTTTTTTTGTAATAATGACAATGTGGTATAAGGAAGAAAATAGCTAGAGTACGCCTTTAATATTCAAAACTCTCAAAATCAAATCATTTATTTTATATAGGTACTAGGTTACGCCGCAGCTTTGCCCGCCAATTTCTAATTCTTCAGGAATTGGTAAACGCGAATTGGGAAAGCGAACCTTTAACTCTTCTAAGATAAATATTCACCCATACGTCAACCTGTGTGCGTCCGCTGGACACAGGCTTCTTAACTTGCGCCACTCTGGCCGGTTCTAACCCCTCTGAATTCAGCGGCTTCTTCTGGTCGTCATTCCTTGGTCGAGGGCGTTCTACGCTCCTTTTTTCGAGACGTGGTCTCCACTCGAGAACCTGTCTTCCCCACCGGTCCTTCGAGCTATATGGACAGGCCTTTGCCACTTAGTCGCCTTATTTTATCGCGTGCAGAAATACAGAGCATAGCTTCTCATAAGATAACGATACTACCATTTATTTCATACCTAATAAATACAATCTGAAGCACATAAACCATCCCTCATGCAAACAAACGATACCCCAACCCTGTATAACATAAAGCCAGCCATTCGGATCCATCGCACTGCGTGTAACTGCACGTAACCGGATAAATCCGGTTAGAGCCGGCGCGGACCAGTTATTTTTCATTTTGAAATTTTAAAACGTTTCCCTTTAAAACCGTTGCTGCTTTCCGTGAGAACCATTTGCACAACGTTGTAACATGCTTGTTATTGACACGATGTTAACATCAAAGGGATTGAATTTACAGTTATAAACTCCAAGCTATAAAATAGTTGCACTTTGAAAACTCGGACGTCACAGGTAAAAAAATTAACGTGTTTTATTGAAAACTATTAGTTTTTTTATTTGTTAATATTCTACAAACGAGCAGACGAGTCACCTGGTGGTAAGTGGGTTACTTACGTTTTTTACTTCTTCTGTCTTGGTTGGCAACGCATTGCTGATAATATTGTTGTTATTGCCATCCATGAGCGATGGTGATGACATTTTAGCATTGCTTTTGAGGCCAAAAAAATAATACTTAGGCGACTTAATTCAGTTGTCGCATACGTAATATATTATTAGTACGTAGGAAACAAGATAGTTTTAATGTTGTTGAAAGGGCTGTCTGATTGAATTGGTGTGTTTGGGGCTTCCCAAAGTTTAAGGGGTTTAAAGATATTACCTTTAAAACTGTTCACAAGTACATCACATTGTACATATTTAATTAATTAGACCCTATTATGCATCACAATATTTGCTTAGGACTCGTATGAGGATAATGTTAACAGTATTATTAAGTCATTAATATTATGTAACGGAGGAATTTTATACCTCTTCTAGAATAACAGTGAGGAGTAGGATTAGTAGGAATTGGTGAGACAAGGTGTCTTGAGCTGGTGAGGTTTGGTGTGGAGTGGTGAGGAGAGATATGATGAGGATTGAGTTAACCCAATGTTCCTGGCCCATGTCCCAACCAAATTCTACTGGCCAGCGACCAGGCCATCTTTGAGAGGAGATTATTAATAAATACAAGGGAAGAGAGCTTGACATTGTCAAAATTGTCATTGAATAAAATAATTTGCAAGCATTCAGATACTAATACTAAACTTTAGTACATAAATGTTTGTTAGTCGGCGCAAGAATATTTTCTTGCCCGTTAAAATTATAACGTTACCTAGATGTAAGCGGACCCGGTCATTTGGAAGGCTTGCGTGGGGACACGGGTCCAACACGTAGAGGCCCCTTTGAGACACTTTGATGTTGTGCATGTGTGGAATACACATGGTGGATAAGGCACAGGGGGTTCCCCGGGAGCACTCGGGTCCATGGTGTCTGCTACTCACCAGCAGCTCTGCCCTGTGGGCTTATTATCTTTTCTCGCCTCCCTGGCTAGCCAACACCCTCTCGGTTGAGGCATGCCGATTCTGGGTGGGGACTTGAGAGTCAGTACTTTTTCTTTCTTCTTTTTGGATCGGCACATCAGTGATGCCTTTGGTGTTACTGAAGTCCATGGGCGAAGGTTCAGTTACCATTAGGTGGTTCATCTGCTCATTTGTCGGTTTTTCCATAATACAGTGATGTATTTTTAACCGACTTTAAAGAAGGAGGAGGTTCTATGTTCGACTGTATTTTTTATGTTTGTTCACCGATTTCTCCGTCAATTGTGGACCGAATTCGATTTTTGAATGAACGTACTTCCGAGGTAGTCCCACTGCCACCAAGTCAGGATCTGATGATAGAATCCCAGGGAAATCGAGGGAAACCCTCAAATATTTTTATTATATACTTGTCGATTTTGAAGTCGATTTTTGTTTTGCAGAAATTATATTTCTTCCTGTTATTTTCAAGTGCCGAATATTCAAACATGACACTTATGTACCTACTCGTATAGATACAAAGTGATTTTCGGAGTTCGAAATCGAATCGAGTGAAATCTAGTTTAATCCGCTTTCAAGCGGTTGAAGTGCGACCCGAACGTACTAGTATTATTTGAACCCGATACGAGTATTCCGATCTACCAATTGGGTCGGAAATGATATTTGAAGTTCATCCGGTTGTTTTAAATTTAAAGTAAAGTTAATTAAATTTTACTCATTAGACAAAATTTAATTAATTTTAATTATCACTTGCTTTGGTGAAGGAAAACATCGTGAGGAAACCTGCACACATGAGAGTTCTCCATAATGTTCTCAAAGGCGTGTGAGAAGTCGCAACTCATCTGTGCCCGAATTAGATCGAGACTCTTACTAATTACTCTAAATAATAACCTCTGCTAATTGGACCAATCATCCTAGTTCTGATTTAAGTATTGTCTTGCGTTGGTCACAGTTGTCACTGGCGGCAGAAGAGTAAAAGGGGCACTATGATCAGTTCGTTAGGCGGTTTTAGAACATTATTTGGTTAAGTAGTTTGTTGTAAGTATTATTACTTGGGCAGGGACTGTCATTGATAGTTCTGTTTTTTTATTATTTAATTACTCCATTAGAACCCCTTGATATAATTTTCCAAGGGCCGTGTGTATCCTTAAATAACATAATTATATGCAATATTGCAAACTGTTAGTCCTGTTAGTTGTTGTTAGTAATAGTCCGGTTAGTGAGTGAGTAAAATTTTATTTCAAGTACCTTACAGTTCGGTGTAAGACGCGGCCGATATAAAAAATGTGCTCCATTAAGGTGAAGAGCGGTGTTACTTACCTAAGTGCACTAGCAAGAACTCTCCTGAAATGTGGTCTGGATTTTCACTTAAAAAGAAACACGCGAGTACTTTCAAAATGTTTCAAATGAACTAACTATTCAGACCTTCATCATCAACACTGCTTGTTAGATTTGGAAAGCTAAATCATTGTTCACAATAACGACCGGACTAACTATCCCAGTCTAATTTGGTCATAGTTTACATGGGCGGCAGCGGAAGGTGGTGCTGCATGTTCATTTGCTACCTTAATTCCATAAAAAATATGAAAGTATTACGTATACCTATAATAAAATTGTAACATAGAAGATTTTTGAAAAACCTAATGTGAGGGATATTGACTAATTTTGCTTGCCAATTTTTGATTATTCATAATAATAATTCTATTTGTCTGATTCTTGCAATTGCATAAGACATAACAATAATAAAATTAAATGTGGCGTCAAACAGTTATATTGTAAAAAAAGAAAGTCAATAAAGTATGGTAAGTGCGGTATCATTGAATAGTTATTTTAAAATCATCTATAGTTTTATTTTATCATTTTTCATTTCGAATGATTTAGGATATTATTATCGATTTAAAGTTGGTCTCCAACCAACCTCTTTAAATTTTAGACTAATATTTGTTCTCATTAATTTAATCGCACAAATCCAAAACACATAAAAGAAGACACACACAGACAAGATAAATGATAATATACATAATATATTACAAAGACTGTACATTTATTACAACGATCATAATACAACTAGTAGTTAAAAAAACAACGATCATAAATATATTGATACAATACCCACATGATTTTGAATAGAATCGATGTCTTGACAATCTCTCTCGAAGACCGCGCTTAGTACTATTTTTACACTATATTCACAACAAATATCTCAGTGCAATCCACTCCAATGCGTTTGCCAAAACTGACGCCTTCTAACGGGATTTCTATTAACGCTCATCCGCCACCAAATTGATAAGCAACAGTCAAGAATTTCTTCACTATGGTGATTTATAGGGTTCTTTATAGACCTGTGTTTGGTCCATTTGTTACGGTTCATTCTTGTGCTTCGATATTAGCAAATAAAGAATCTCTTTATATGCTACTAACGCTTTTAGGTCTTGAAATAGGTCGATCAAATGGAGTGGCCACATCTGCCACATCTGATACTATACTATCTACTATTTCATTACTAATCAATAACAGCCCCATATTTACTTTTAACGAGACTTGATTACATCTAAATAAAAGATAAATATTGGCCTGATCCCTAATCCTTACAGAGAAACATTCGTTTATTTTAACAGCCTTCATCCTTATTTCAAATTGCTTGTATGTCTGAAGCATCTTTGATGCTCTTTCTTTAACAAAGTTTTCGAATTCTATCGCAAGCATACGCTCGCTGTCTGCTCTTTTGATCATGTCTGGATCTTGGATATATTGTTTGATGACATCCCCGAAACATTTGTCAGACTCTTCTACGCTGTCAACGTAGACGTGTTGGAGAACGGGTGGGTCGTTCAGGGTATGCCATTTCCACTTTCCCGGTGGACCCAATTTCTTATCGATTACAAGACCTTCGGACTGGTTGTATTTCAATCTGCCGAAGAAACAGTTATATCAGATTTTATGTTTATTGCAAAAAATAATGGCAAGTAAACAAAATCATCGACAGTACCTAAGATTGCCTAAATAATTGAACTTATTAAAATTATCAAATTAAAATTTATTGGTAATATTCTTTGCGATGTATTAGTCATAAATTCGTTTCCTATTAAAGTAATTAGTTAAAAAACATACAACACCTGGCATTGCCAATATTATCATACACTATTCCATTTCCTTGATGATCAAAGGACGCTAATATCTTTCTTGATTTATTTTTCTTTCCTCCCACAACATCGTCGTTATCATACACAACATACTTTAAAGCAGCGTTAATATCTGTAATATTATTGTAAGGATAAGGAACACCATCACATCACAAATATCAAACTATTATTTACTTATTTATCTTTCTCCTCTGAATTCTTGATCGGCAATCTTTTGGTGTTACTAATGGCCATTGCCACTTGTGAATACTTTAAGCGTCAGGTGGCTGGTTTGTTCGTTGCATAATTACCCACATAAAATATAATTATAACGTATCATGTTATACCTAACCACGTTCAAACTATTATTAAGTTATTTTGAATCTTCATTTAACAACTTAACTAACACTGAAACGGAATTGCATTTCACCTATTTTGTTTATTTATTTCGGTTAAACCCGGATTTAAATTATTATTCATTATTATCAAAACATAGAAATATTATTACACTCAAAAAGTCGGGGCAAAACTATTCATTAATATGTTCGTCATAATGTCGCGTCGTTATCGCGACGTATGTGTGAACAATGCACTATAAAGTCGTTTAACGTTTCATAACTACCTTTCGTTTTATAATACTCCAAAGCCACGAGTCCATTTTTATAAAACCATCGTCCGCAGCCATTAGTATCAACTTCAGCTAATTTCTCTCCAGTGTTATAATACAATATTTGCATTTTATGGTTGTCAAACCAATCAAACTGTGGATACGCCGGCACCATTTTGTATATATTCATCTGCAAATGAAGAAATTAAGACTGTATTTCAATGTCGTGAAGTCGAAGTACATACAGCATATTGAGTTCTATCTCCATTAATTAACGCACTAATCTGTATAAAGAAAAAGCCACGCGCATTCTAGCGTCGGAGTCGAAAACGTTCGCGAATGTGTTACACTCAAGCGCGACTTTAATTGCTTAATCATAAGATCAATGTCAGCCATTGTCCATAAAAGGTCACAGCTATCCTTTAACGTTAGCTTTATCTACTATCCTATTATTTCATCACTATGATCCGAATTCACGATTGCACGCGTAGTCGCGTTATAACGCGTTCCTCTTAATGTCGGCCTATAAATTTTTTACGCTTCGCATCGTTTCGATTCTACGCTAGTGGGAATTGAGCTTTAGATAATCAGTTAAAATGTTGTGAAATATTTCTAATTAGATAATTACTTACTCTTCTTACAATCTTGGTGTAAGGCAACTGCGTCCATCCTTTTTCAATGAATATCTTATTTGACAATTCATACTTTATAATTCCTGGTAATGTTGTATCACCCTGTTTAGCAATTATTAAATGAGTAAAGAACTCGATGCGGACATAAGGTTGTTTTCATTGAGCTTTCGTTCTCTCTTATTGGTCGTAGGGGGATGATATACAGGATGATTTTTAGTTCACTTGACAAACTCGAGGACATGAAAGAACATGGTCATAGGTAATTATTAAAAATATAAAGTCAAAATTCTACACGTACGTTCAAAAATGGCAATCAAAATTATCTAAAAATACTCGGAATGTATGGTCAACAGCTGTGCGGTACGGCGACCGACCGGTCCCTTTTTAATTACATATTTGGAATGAGAATCGAATACTGAGTACCCCCTATTAATATGTCAAGTGACTAAAAAAAACCTTGAATAGCCAAAAATAAATTGACTATCCCACACAAAAATATTTTTTCAATTCGAACCAGTAGTCCTTATGACTAGCTTGTTCAAATATACATTGAAACGAACTGTCTTTATAATATTACTGTCTGTACTCGCTTGAAAAACCGAAGCATAAACGACGATTTATAGGACTGCCAGTAAAGCAGAACTTCAATAACGTCTAGATTTGTTTCTTAAACACAAATTCAATGTTTCGACTTAAATATAAATATTTAACACATACCGAGGCATAAGATTTGCTTTTTAATGTTGTAGTCGTTGTACTTTTCCCGCTTGCAGTAGTTGCTGTTTCAGGCAAAGTTTTTTCTGGTGATATAAATTCATGTTGTACTTCGTAAATAAGCGGTTCATTGATATTAGGATGTAGCTTTTGAAGCCTTTGAAATGGAACAATACGATTCCCAAGAATGCTTTCTGGAGGCCTGAATGGTGCCTTTTGACCACACTCAATTATACTCTCTGATAATAAAGATTCTGTTTCAACTTGTTTTTCTACTCGTTTTATTTGTGGGAAATCTTCAATTTTAGGCATTACAGGTTTTTTTTCTTTCTTTGCACTTTTTTCTGTTTCCTTTTTTTCCTTTTTTTTATCTTGTATTAATTTCATAAGCATCTTATAATCCTCATTTTGTTTAGAATTCCTTTTCTTCCCTTCCGTTTTTGCTCTTTGTTCTTCTACGGGAATATTTTCTTCATTATCAACTTTCTTCTTTCCACCAGATTTCTTCGTAATTGGTTTTGTTTCTTCTTTCTTTTTTGGTTTTTTACTTAATGCTGAAGTTTTATCAACTGAAGCTTTTTCATTTAGATCTTTCAATACTGTCGTTGTAGACTTTTTTTTGGACTTAATCGGTGAAATAACCTTCGAAATGGGTTTTAATGTGGGAGGTGTAAGGGATGTTAATTCTTTCGAATCAATATTTCTATTTCGTACATCATTTTGTTTAGAATTCTTTTTCTTCCCTTCTGTTTTTACTCTTTGTTCTTTTACGGGGATATATTCTTCAGTATCAACTTTCTCCTTTCCACCAGATTTCTTCGTAAATGATTTTGTAGTATCAACTTTCTCCTTTCCACCAGATTTCTTCGTTAATGATTTTGTTTCTTCTTTCTTTTTTGATTTTTTACTAAATGCTGAAGTTATTTCAACTGAATCCTTTTCATTCAGACCTTTCAAAACTGTCGTAGACTTTTCTTGGGACTTAATTGGTGAAATTGATTCTTTCGAATTTCGTAAATACTTACTAATACAAAAACTTTCTGAACGAGAATCAGATGTCGAAGCAACTAAACTTTCCTTTGAGTGATACAAATCACCACTATATTTCAAGAATAAATCACTGCCGATATATTTACTTTCAGAATCCTTGAGTGGTTTCATTATAGAAAAATATTCTTCTATATCAGGTATTTTACTTGGTAATGGCGATTTTATAAGTTCCAATAATATTTTAAGTTCAGCATTCGAATCGTAATACGCTTGACATATTTTATGATCGCATATATTTTTCTTGTCCACAATGAGCGACAAAATACGCCGAACTTCGTAAAGCCTTATCTTGAGAGCTTGTTGGTGATATTTATATTGATTTATTTGATTGTTTAAGAACTTTTTGAGTACATCATCACATCTCTTACATTTATTTGGAGCAGAAGAACGTTTACAGTGTTCGCATATAGCTATAGTTTCATTTTCTTTTATTTCTGTTACTTCGTTTATAAGATTACATACCTTTTGAATCAGAGTATTGCATAAAAAGCATTTAGTCTTACGACAACCTAAAGATACCAAATCGTTAGAATCAACTTAAAATATATTTCGATCCTTAAATGATAGGTTTTACTACATTTTCATCAAATTACATACATATCTGTCAACAATGTTTTGACAAAAAATCCCATGTAAAAGGATATTTTTGAAAGGAATGATATTTGAGAAGGAAAATAAATAATTGTATCCGTATACTTACTCAATTCGCTAATAAAATCATGTTTCTTAACAACCTTGTTTCCATCATTGTGAAATATAACACTTTCCTTCTTATTTGTATCCTGCAATTAATAAATATCTTACGATTTAAATAATAAATATAGTTACGCAATGTAGTCAGTAAATAAAAATAAAAAAATAACTTCATGAAATAGACAAAAACGTAAAGTTAATCTTGTAACATGTGCCAGAATCTTGAAAAACGTGAACGAACTAACAGACAAGCCACCAAATGGTAATAGTCGTCCTTGATATAATGGTAACAGTAACAAAAGCGTCATAACATTATAAGCATAAACATTATAACTCACTTTTCGACATTTCGACCGAAACACGTGTTTGACGGTCGATTTTAGAAGGAAGGTCGAAGCCACAATGAGTGAGTGGGACCATGTGTGAGTACCACTGGGATTGAACTGGCTGGTACAGAAACCAGCGACCGGTATACTTGGATATACTTACAGTCTTTCCTACAGAACTCGTGTTGATATACACACTTAACCCTGAATTATTCAAATTAATCAGCTTTGTGAATTCATCACCACTTTTATTCCGTGCCTTACATGAATCACAGCATCTGGAAATTTAGACCACCAATAAAATTAATCAGAGTTAAGAACGTTTGATCCTAATGAAGGAAGAAGGGGCGGAGGATGATATGGGTAAAAACCCTATTGTCAGTCGGAGTTAAGCTGGGTGGTACAGAGCTCAGTAGCCTCCAACTAGAGAGACCTGGTGCCAAAGCCTCGTCAGTCGTTGAGCAGTATTCACGGGTATGAGACGTTGGCTGATTGTATGAGATAACTGGAAGGGGCCAAGAATGATGTAGGTGGGTAAAATTCTACTGTTATGCATCAATAGGTATAGTTGGTATTACACTGGGTAGTAGAGAACCCACTCCAGAGCCTCCAACAATA
The DNA here is from genome assembly GCA_905404295.2 of Ochlodes sylvanus. Classification (NCBI taxonomy): domain Eukaryota; kingdom Metazoa; phylum Arthropoda; class Insecta; order Lepidoptera; family Hesperiidae; genus Ochlodes; species Ochlodes sylvanus. Next base: position 6,336,133 of record FR990149.1, read on the forward strand.
TGGATTTGGTGCCTTAGCTCCGTCTGCTGTTAAGCATGATTCAGGAGTAGGGGAAGTTGGCATGGGTTCAAGAATGAACAAAGCCTTGCACCAGACGTCTAGACGTCTACCATCTGTTACTATACTTAAAGCATAACTTGCATTATACAATGTATAAGCAGTAGAATTTAACAAATTATGAAAACAAATATTGATGATTGGTATTGACACCGAATTGTCTATTATTATGAAGTGATGCTATAAAATACTTTTAATTACTCGGATAGTTCAATCAGCGGATATTATTATGTTATACGCTACGTTCAAACACCTACCAGATGAGAATTTATCTGTCAATATTCCCCAGCGGGTAACAAACCCGAGATCCCTCGATTTAACTCAGGGGTAAGCAGTAAGCGCTCCACAATAAAATTACATTAGTAGGTACATTGAATCCGTGCAAAGCTGTTTATTTACAAATGCTAGCTGTTCAGCGGTTTATAAACGTAAAATTTAATATCTCATAAGTATTTTGTGGGTGTTTGTTATGGGCTAAGTTCATGTTACCCGCATCATACTCTGTACGGGGTAGGTTAATAAGGGGTCAGTGTGCAGGGATAGCCGAATGGTTTTAACGTTGGACTCCCGAACCGGGGGGCCTAGGTTCAAATACTGCACGCACCTCTTATTTTCAAACAATATGTGCGTATTAGAATTTAATTAGCAGTTGCTTCGGTGAAGGAAGCTTAGTGAGGAAACCTGCACACCTGAGTTTTCCATAACGTTCTCAAAGGTGTGTGAAGTCCAATACACCTGGTCAACGTGGTGGAGTACAACCGCACTCCTCACATGACGTATGATGTCGACCTCACGTGAGAGACGGCCCATTGCCCAGCCCAGCCCCAGGACCGGTATGGATGAAAGGATACGTGTGTGTTAAATTACAATATTACAGACAACTTACATCGGTAAACTCGATATTTGTTTAATTCTCTCCATTTTTCAACAGTAGTCAGACAGCTATCAAATTTATGAGTCATTAGTGTCAATTCGCAGCAATGACGGCTGACAACTTTATTCTTAGCAGATACAATCTCTATTTAACTTGAATAAGGTAACCAGGTACCTCTTGGGGCCTGCGGCATAAAAGAAGCTTTATGTTGTGGCCTGTTTACCCGCTAATGAGTTCTTAGATAAATAAAAGAATAAATAAAGTATCTTTATAACTAAAACGAATTGCGTGTTTGGATTCAGCTCGGTATTAAAACAAATAAAACTTACAGAACAGGTATGCTGGTTACTTTGTGGTTATTTATTTATTAAATTTAAACACTCAAAAAACTCTACAAACTCATTATTGTCATCGTCATCATCACAACTCATAACTGTCCCACTGCTGGGCACGGGTCTCATCTCCACCACGCTGGCTAAGTGCGGATTGGCGGACTTCACACACCTTTGAGAACATTATGGAGAACACTCAGGTGTGATAGTTTCCTCACGATATTTTTCTCCACCGAAGCAAGTTAGTGTTAATTAAATTCCAATACACACAATTTTTGAAAATTAGAGGTGAGTGCGGGGTTTGAACCCGGACTCCCCGGTTCCAACGTTCAACCACACGGCTGTCACTGATCAGCTCAGTCTAATCCAAGATGTTTGCCAAGTTTTCAAGGTAGTCCTTCCATCCATCAAACCATCAAGTGGGTAATAGGTATTTTAATTTTTCAGCAATTTACATAAATAAATTATCCGGCTGTAGCATTGACTATAATCTCTCCAGGAATTTTTCCAAGTCTAGAGCATTATCTAAGAAACTGATCCCTATGATATCGAAAATATATTTCGTTCCATCTATTATTTTTTAAGGAAGTATTCAACGATATCTATGCTAACCTGACCCATGGGAGCAAGCTAGGGATGTCCATAACCGTCAGTCATAAAACGTGTCTAAACTATTTCTATAGGCCTATTCAAATATAGCCCTTAGGTGTTAACGTTAACTTAGAAAAAATATATTAAAGTGGCACTCGGAGACTGCCGCGGTAAAGCTATTGCATAGCATTTTTTAGCAACTTATGCAATTATAATTATTAGAAGTTATATAGTTATATCAGAACAGCGCCATCTAGTTTGTAGAAAACATACGTACCATACCGTAGAATTAAGGTACTAGATGGCGCTGATTGGGGGTGTTAGGTTTTTTCGTTACGGAATTTCTGGATTCGGTCCCCACGCTCAAGGCCCGCGATAAAAGCTATGCAATAGCTTAAAAACTTATTCACTCTTGACTAAAAGGCATTACAATAAATCTGTAACTGATATTAGTGTGTGTAATGTTTTATTTATTAATGTGTTTGTAATGCATTATTCCTTAAAATTCCTCCGTCCGTAATTCTCGTATGAAGTTTTGGCTTTACGCATTAATAGATATTTTATTATTGCTAGTTACCCGCTGAGGTTGAAATGCAACCGTAATTCATTCTGTCAAAGGGTTACATAAGTATAACATTGACTCTATGAACGAATACCCTATGACACATTTCAAAAGTCGTATCAAATGTATGGCAGTGTGAAAAGAGTAGCTCATATTAGTGTGAAAAAACATTTTTTTTATTCATTTAGGTATGTATTTTTATGCATTATTAAAAAAAAATAGCATTCAGCACTCCTCTATATAAATTATAAGTGTGTCATTACAAAGTTTTTGCTTCACGTATTCATAAAATATAATGATGTATGTATATCCCCAACAGTTAAGAATTATTTAAATAGTTGTGGAACGTAACAAGGTCATCTTATTTTTAATTTTTTATGGAATTAAGGTAGCAAATGAGCATGCAGCACGACCCTTTCGCTGCTGCCTATGACAACTGAGACCGACCTAGAACAATACCTACTCAAATGAGGACTAGGATGGTTAGTCCGGTTAGCAGACGATGTTAGAACATTAGTGGTTTACTAAGTATGAGGACTGGCGCAAAGACTGTTAGTGATAGTTAGTATTGTTAGTAATGTTAGTTGTTGTTAGTAATTGTTAGTAAGAGTCTCGTAATAATTCAGCCACAGAAAACATAATTGAAAATATTTATTTACGTAAAAAATATTTGAAACTTGCGTTGATTTCGACATCCCTATTTTTATGTTACTTGTAAAGTAGCGTAATAAATTACGAGTTCGCAAGGTAACACCACAGAATATCAATAAATTGGTGTCTATATTTTGCGGTACGGAACACGTCTCGACAGGGTTCACCTTAAGGTTTGGGCACATTGGCTTCAACCCATTAATGGCCAACTTCTCGTGTACTGCGTGTGCTCGTTTTTCTGACAACATCATTTCGAGCGAAGCATATTCGTGGGGTACAGTTGACGTCATCACATACCTTCTATGTACAGACAGCGACCAGTTACAGATTCATTATTAGTATAGATACCAAGACAATTACAATAAAATTGTCTTACTACTACATACAAAATTCCATACACACTCGTTAACAGGCACAACGATTAACGATTTGAAAACAAATAGAACGAGGCACCAGCAGTTAATTTATCAGAAGTGGGATAACTCACGCGTAGACAATAACTTACCTCGCCGCTTTGTGCGCCGGATATTACGCCGCGCTCCCACTTCCAACCGGATGCACGTACTACGTACTTACGTATTGTGGGTACTTGCAAAGGAATATATGATTTTAAACTTAACTCCGCGGATTCTACACATTTACACATACACATACACTACACATACACCGTGTACTTACGATATGTTTACGCTGCTACTTGCTTGCTAAGGAATTTTAACCGACTTATAAAAGGAGGTTCTCAATTCGACTGTTTTGTTTATGTGTCACTTCATAAGTTTTTAAGCTATTGCATAGCTTTTATCGCGGGCCTTGAGCGTGGGGACCGAATCCAGAAATTACGTAACGAAAAAAACCTAACACCGATATCGATAAATGGATAAGGCATGGTACGTATGTTTTCTACAAACTAGATGGCTCTGTTCTGATATAACTATATAACTTCTAATAATTATAATTGCATAAGTTGATAAAAAATGCTATGCAATAGCTTTACCGCGGCAGTCTCCGAGTGCCACATTTTTACTGGGTGCACAGATTTTGATGATTCTTTTCATATTCGTAAGCTGGTGCTTGAAATGTTGTCCCAGTTAAATTGAGTGAGATCTGACGAGATATTGATGTAAAATTAACAATTTTTGAAATCGGTTTTTTTGTTTAATTTATTCATAAATAGGTTTTATTTAACTACACGTAATAAGGTGCGAATCGTTCAATACAGTAAACAAAAATTCAATATGGCGACAACCAGACGCCACGTTGCAAATAAGAAAAAATAAAAGTCGACGTACTACGTAGTTACCTATGTGTTTATTTATCAAAGATTTAATGTAGTTTTGTTTAGTAACCATTATCACTTTATTACGTAGTCGGATTTTAAGTTTTAAACTAATTTTGCATTATAAATGGAAACGAATACATCTTCATTTGATGTCCTTTTAATCTACATCTATGCTCCATCCCCCTTCGGTATCTTCTCCGTTCTTTAAATTCTGCTGCAATCTTAAACCTGGAGGTGTCGCGCTGGTTTTTTCAGTAGGAGTTGGGGTTGTGGGCGAAGGTTTGGTGGTAGCTTCAGTGGGTTCAGTAGTTGTAGAAGCTGTTGGTTCATGTTCAGGCGTGAAGAAATCCTCCCTAGTTTTGTCTTCATTGAAGTTTTCCAGCCTCTCCATTTTGTAGTCCTTCAAGAAATTTAAAGGTATGGGCGTGGTAGTTTGCTTCTTTCCGCGGTAATATCCTGGCATCTGTAATTGGGAGAATAATTTAATAAAGAAATGCATCGGATGAACTAACCTAAACTGAAATGACTAGGTTAATATTTTCACGCACCCGCAACTCATCATTGCACTTTTGTAAAAGTTTTTTTTAACAATTGAAGTACCAAATAAAATTTGAATCATGAATGATTATACGATAAATTTTCAATAAAAGTAATAAAGATAGTTCAGTTATAAACTGAATTTTCAAGAATTAGTAGTAGATGTCCAAGTAAACTTACAGTTTCGTTGATAGATTCTATCCAATCAGCGTATGCCCCGACCAAGGTGAAGACTGTTGGCGTATTCGGATAACCACACACTGCTGGACCAAAGGAGATGATTCCCACAAGACGACCTGAAAGTATTGCGGGTCCTCCGGCATCGTGCTATGAAGTTAAAGATATAATTGTATTAGAAACGTCATCTTAACTCATAACTGTCCCACGGGTGTGCACGGTTCTCCTCTCACAATGTGAGGATACTCCTCACTTTATAAGTGATGACCTTGTAGTGGACCAGCCAGCAAGGTGAAGGGATTCGGGTTCTACGTATTTCCGGTAAGGGCAGACATTTATGAACCAGATACCTGAATGTTTGTTCTCGGTAGTGGATGTTTGTGTTGCATGCCACTTGCGCATCAGGAAATCCTTTAAAGCGTTCACTAATTTATGTTTAGCTAAATCCAATAAGAACAATACTTACGTCACACGCACTTTCTCCTGTTGTCAAAGTTCCGGCACAAAAATTGGTTTGGTCTACGAATTTTCTGAAAAGTTTACACATTTATATTTTTACATTTCTTTTTTGTCTTACTAGCCGGAAACCGAATGGGACGAACAGCTATTCGAAAGCAGTCACTTAGCGCTCAATCCCAAAAACGGCGCTAAGCACGAATGCGCCAACTTCCTGATTTGACAAATTACTGCCGGCTAAATTTAGCTAGCTAGGTACCACCGATAACCCAACTGCAATCGGGTCACCTCTCATCTGACTTTACTTATATAAGTAAAGTATAGTAGTGTATAGTAGGTATATCTTTAATTAACAAGCCAAAATCAATATGAATTAATGAATAGTTTCAAAAACTAAAAACACGCTTTTATTCCCTGAAGTTTAACCCTTAATTAGGCGCATTAAGAAAATCACACAAATAGTCGCATGGGGTCACTACTGACCCCAAACAAATATATAAAAATGGTGTGGAAGAAATTAATAAAACAAAGTATGTGTTATTAAAAATACTTGAATACTTTATTATAATTATAATAAAGCAACAAAATAATAACAAAATAATAACTTTGACTTTAAACAAAATCAACTTCTGATATCTCTTAAAACTACTTATTTTTGATATAGCCGAGATCAATTAAAAAATATATGTAATTCATATTCATCAACAGATTCTTCTATTCTGCATTCAATGCTGTAAGTCCTGAAGTGTTGTTGACAAACAAATTTACCACACTTATGGCATTTATTTGGCACTTTTTTTTCGTTCGTTTGTTGTCGTTTTTCTCTTTATTGTCACATAGATTGTCTCGATAAAAAATAGTACCCTCCGATGATTCAGGGACATTTTTACATCATCGGACTCTTCAAATACACTTTCCGAGTCATGAGCACTAAGTATAGGAGTATTATTATCTTCCGCAATTTCACTATCCTAAGTAGAACCAGCGACGTCTTCCTCATCATCGGATAAATCTTCCAGCTATTTCTGTAACTGATTTTCTTTATTCATATTGAAATTTAAATTAAAAGAAAAAAGAAAACATTACAAAAATAAAGACAAGAGTATATAAATTAAATATTACACGAATACAAGTTAAGATATATCCATTTATTTAAAATGGATATATGTAAAAACATAAAAATGAGAACTTACCTTTTGCCAAAAATTGTTACGTAATTGGTCGCATGGGGTCAGCACCTAAGAGAGCAGCGACAAATGTGTACGCGTTGGGTTTCCGACCCAGACTGATTTGCATACCCCGTGGGGAGTTAGGAAGCTAGAAAGAGCGCGTTCGCTTTCCAATCACTTTAACATAATTTTTTTTCAACTTCAAACTGTCGTGACCCCATGCGCCTAATTAAGGGTTAAGGTAGGTAGTAAGGTTCTTTGAGGAGTTGCCTTGCCTGGAGCCAATTCTGAGCGTAGTATCAAGCCATGCTTATAATAAAATTGCATTGCCATAGGAACTAATGCAATATACAAAATTTCCGTTGAGTAAGAGGAAGTATTCAGCTTGCAATATTTGATCCGAATATACATAATATGTAAGAACAAATATAATATATCTATTCTTACATAATTACGTATCCGGAAGGTACCCGGATATTCATGTATGCGGTTGGCTGCCAAATCGGCAATACAACTAAGATAATTACAAAGTTTGTGAGTACAAAGGCTCGAACAAATTGCCAATTAGCACGCCAATATTCTAATTAGTTTTGGCACTAATCACTATATTAATCCGGCAATCCACAATTTGTTCCAGTAAGCCGACAGTTTGGAGTGCTGAGGTTTACAAAGCTTTTGCAAGTTCGACGGTTGCGGTCTGTATGTTTGAAAATTATTTTCGCATTTTCAATCGAAAGTTTTGCCTTGCTGAAAATGACGGTCGGCTTAGCGAGTATGAAGCGTTAGCTATAATAATAGTTTGTTGAAAACTTTGTTAAGGAGAATTCCTGCAGTAGAATGCGGTAAGACGATAATATCCTAAAAAATTAGACCCCTAGAGCAAACCAGTTTGTTATTCAGGTGGACATTGTGGCTGAAATTTTTATGAGATAGATAAATGTTGTTCTTGGGTCGTATCGTGCGTGTTTGTGATTCCTTATTGAGGATTGTCTTTGTTACTGACGATAAAGAAAATTCTAGTGGATAATATGTGAGCATTTTTTACTTGTTGCCTAGTCTGACTGACTGTCTAACTGCAGTCTTAAAAACTGAATAAACTTAGTCAACTAACAATTTAGATTTCATTAAACGAAGGCCAAACAGTTCTTGCCAACAAATTGTTGCCGCTGGGCTGTAAGCGCTGCACTCTGCGCTGCTTTCGATACTATCAGTACTTATTTACTACATATTTGTAGTATAGTAAACCTAAACTACTCTAAATGTGCACCTCCATAATGGAAATAAAGACTTACTTCCCATAAACATTCTTGCAGAACACATTTGGATATACGGGCAAAAATTTTCTGTTCAAAAATATCGGCTCGTATGCCATTTTTTGGGACATCTGAAATTAGATAATGTTGGGAATTTTATGTTGTAATTTTTTATTACAACATAAAATTCCCTTATCATATCATAAAACTTAAGTATTGGGTCGGACTAGAATTCTGTCCCAATCCCAGACCAACAAATCAGGGTGTTGTAACAGACGACAGAAGTCGGGCTTTCCGCTTGATGGTAGGTCTTGAAGCCTTGTCTCGTCGTGTCTCGTCGTGTCTTGTCGTGACTTGTCGTGTCTTGTCGTGACTTGTCGTGTTCCAGCTGGTAGCTTAAGAGCCAGTTATTAATTTCATTATTTTCCTTCCTTCCTTCTATCGTGTTGCTGATGACCAGGAACGGTGCTGACCACTTAACATCAGGTGGCTCGTCTGTCGCCTAATACCATATAAAAATATCCTTTTATGGACCAATTTCAATTTTCCTTGGATTTGATAATCTTTAAATTCACTTCCATTTCCATTTCACTCAACGATACCAGCGATTTTATCTGCATCAATCTCATTTATCATGGTTGTCTACTTTCGAGCAATGTCATCAATTTACGTAAGTTCCGAAAGTTGATCACGTAGCCCTGGATCCCGGTATCTTTAAAATCCTTTAAAGGAATTATGGTTACCTTTTTATCTTGCTTACATGCTTTTTTGGTATTTACATATAAAAAAAGTTATTCTAATCAAAAGTGTTACCTTGACCACACCCCAACCCAAAACCAGAACTTCGGAGGTAGGAGCCAGGGTACCTCTGCTGTGGCTGATGTCAATAATCTTCGGAATTCGATGGTAGTTGAAATACAGATGGCGACGCAGGCGGATCACGGCAATGTTGTTTCGGAGAGTCCTGGGGTTGTAACTTGGGTGGAAGTATACCTAATACATTGTATAGTTCCAGATCAATATTTTAAAACTAATAATAAAATAACGCTACACACTCATAACGCATACACAGAACACAGGGTCGCAGGGGTGCATTTGTCGTGAGCAATTGACAGATAAAGACAAAAACACATCCAGACCGAGAACCTGTTCTCGTCATTTAAATTATCTCCCTCGCTGGGAATCGCACCCAGAACCTTTCGAATGGCAGTCCAGCATAGTAACCATTATGCCATAACGGACGTCATTTAAAATTATTATGGAGAATGTCGTAATAAAATGAAAATTCATAAGACTTGACATAAAATATGAGTACTTGAAATTATAATGCTTTTACGTACGGTAGCATAGTCGTAGGGATTAAGTAAACGTTGAAGTTCTGTTTTTTAAGAGGATCTGGGTTTGATTCCCGGTCGATGCATATATTTTTATGAGGTATTATTTTTATTTATTTTAAGTAAATTCCATACAACAAAGGTACCTTACCACCCCTCCCTCCCCCCATGATGGTGGGGGTGGTGAGTGGGAACGTAGTCTTGGGTTTGAAGCTCATCAACTTGGAAAAGGCGTATTGCATCTTGAAGTGTGTATGATGCCATATATATTTATTTGTGATAAATTTTATCAAGGTTTATTTTTAATCAGGTGCAATTAGAAACAGAATTATGTAAATGAAGGACAGAAATGCTCAATTAAACAAAAAAGTAAGTCAAAATGTAAACCTCCAAAGCGTCTATACTCTCCCCTCCAATCCTGCTATGATTGCTCCCGACCCTCACTGCCAAAACTCTAGGATTTTCGCGGAAGTACCGATTGTTATGCATTCTGCAACAATTACTTATTATTTATATGAAATGAAATTCGAAATTGGTTTTCACTAACACTTTTCAAAAGTTAAACAAAAAACCCAACGAGTTTCTATCTCACAGTTTTCTATCTCATAGTTACAGATAGATAGCTTTTAGGTAAGTACTGCTACTTACAGCTGTATAGGTATATAAATTCATGTAATGTAATGATCAAATCTTCTGATTGATTCAGCCCTTTTCGCTAGATTCTTTGTTGGTGGAACTACTAGAGTGAATCTCTGTAAGTTAAACAAGCTCTGTACAGAGCTCAATCCTCTCTTGGTAAAAGCCTGAATGTAAGGTGGTTTAGGTGAAACAAATAGTAACAAGCTATTCTATTAAGCCTTTTAAAGGATCTTAAGCGACAATTCAGGAAAATATTGTGTTATTTCACATACAACTAAAAGCCTTCCATGCTAATGATTCTGAATGATGAAACCGCAAAAATTTGAACACAAAAGAATTGTTGCCATTTCGCGACAAAGAAATGCTTCTTCTCTTTGTAGTTGATATGTGTTTACGATGTTCACAGAGATAATAAATTTACTTTGAGAGACCTCTCCATAATTATTTATTAAATGGAACGTTTGTTTATTCTGTATTCAGTTATTCACTATTTAATAGGTACCTACATGTCCTAGTTTAAATTCTGTATTTAAGTACAAGGCTTTTTGAGAGAATTCTGTGTTTCTCCGGGAGACTCGAGTTAGATTTCAAATTAACCTGCATAACTTAGAGTTTTTCATAAAGTTTTTGAAGAAATGCAAAATTTGCTAATCTGCACTGGACCACACTCGCCTCTCTCATTCTGAGAGTTTAGGTTGGTAATAGATTTTGTATTTATTTAATGACTTAGACATTCATTGGAATCAATCGTATAACATAAAACTGATGATCCGATTGAAGCGAAACAAGAAAACACTAAACTTGCTATTGCATTTTTGTAACTGAAAAAACACCTACTGGAACTTGTTCACAAGATTTTTTAAACCAAACTTCGTGCGATAAGTAGCAAGCGAGATAAAATATTTGTACTTACAATTGCAAACACGCAGCAGAGGTCAGTACAAGGTCATGCCAATACAGAACACCACCGCACCAGAACCTCCCCATCACATGAACGGATACCATGAAGGGATAGTATCTTATGGTGGTACGTTCGCCTTTGTAGATGCGCCTGCCATCATGCTTGTGGTGCTCCTTTAGTTCTTCTAGTTCGGTTTGGGGATCTATGGAGGTAATAAAATAGGTAATAGAAGGAAAAATAAAAGTATTGGAGTGGATTTGTTGGGAAACGTCATGAATAATGTTCCAATTTAGTTAAATCATTAAGAATTCTTGAAATGCAGACTGGGGCATAGAATAAGAAGAGTCGCTATTACATAAAGGGGTTTTAAACGAAACCATGTCACTCTGAGAAAACCTCAAAAGGAAGACAAAAAACCTTGGAAATCAAACCATAGTATCAGAAACTCAGTCTTTGACAAATGGTGTATTTAGCTTATTAACAAATTTGTCCTACTCACCCCAGTAAATGTTATCTTCTTTTCTGAACTCAAATTTATGGTTATCCTTAGGTGTTTCAGCAATGAATTTGTCGATAACGCTGTTGATGACATCTTTCTTACTTAATTTACCGTAACCATCTGCTCCCATCATTCTTCTAGCAGATCTCACTACCTTCTCGTTTTCTCCTCTCTCTGATAGTATTTTCAAAATATCATCTCTATTCATACGTTCTTTAAGTTTCAAATACAAGTTTTTGGATTCGTTTGCCGTCAAAAATTTCAAATGATCTTTTTCGAGCAGTGCGTTGAAAAAATTTGTTTCAGTTAAATTTGTTTCGATTGTTTTATTTTTGATTAGCTCCTCATATTTATTTTTGTCTATCACATATTTATCGACACGTTTTAATTTATCCTTTAGTTCTATTGCTCTCGGTGATTCAGGACTAACTTTTATAATACTTATCAAAGTGTCGGCTATCTCGTTAACTGATAGTTCTTCACTTGCAACATTGTCTGGATTTGCAGTAACGATGTTTAGAAGCAAAACGACATGTATATTGTAGTACATTTTATGCGTTGGATTACTTTCCTACCAGTAAAGTAACATTAAACCATGTTGTTTTATTACCTTTAAATTTTATAGCAGCGACGTTGATGTAAAGTGCTTCGTCGTATTTTATTTACAGAAATAAAGATCCAGGCGAGACGTTGAGTTTACATATTACTTCAATACATTTAAAGTACTTATTCCGTAAATTGTTATTTACAAACCTCGTGTCACCTGAAGTGGCTTTTGAATCTTCATTTTTTGGGTTCCGTACAATAACGACAAACATGACATAGACAACACAAATTACACATCACATGAGTGTTCATGAGCGGAGAACAAACGTTTGTTTATCTGTCACATAACTATCTGCCTTGGCCGGAAATCGAACCCGGGACTCCTCGCTTCGCGGGCAGACTCATTACCATAGGATACAGGGTCGTCAATAGGTATTTGAAAATAATCTCTAAGTTTCTCTAAACAATTTTCGTTACTAATGACCGTTTATCACCTATTCTTAACGTTTTAAAGTTGATTATAATAGCAGCCATTCTTACTTTAATAGGTAAGTACCTACTTATTCGTTATTCAAATAAAATTAAATGTGGCACTCGGAGACTGCCGCGGTAAAGCTATTGCATAGTATTTTTTATCAACTTATGCAGTTATAATTATTATAAGTTATATAATTATATCAGAACAGCGCCATCTAGTTTGTAGAAAACATACGTACCATACCTTAGTATTAAGGTACTAGATGGCGCTGATTGGGGGTGTTATGTTTTTTTCGTTACGGAATTTTTGGATTCGGTCCCCACGCTCAAGGCCCGCGATAAAAGCTATGCAATAGCTTAAAAATATTCATACAGAAATTGGAATTTGATATACTTTATTTTCTGTGGCTTCTCACCAATCAGTCATCTCTCGACGTAATTGTGAGTCTTCACGAAATTTCTTTATTTATTTCAAAACGAAAGATGATATTAATAAATGAATTATCCGTTTTTTTGCGTTTCATAACTAGCATTGTTGATGTACGAACGATTCTCTCCTTTATATTCATTCTTTGTATCTTTATAAATCAGAAAATTTAGCTTAGTTAAATGTTAGTTCTCGGTATTTTTGTATACCTAGTCCTCCTCCCGCAACACAGCGAATCCTTATATGAGTGTAATGCGTTTACTATTTATTTTCTACGTAAATACCAACTAATTTAAACGATCCTAGCCTAGTTGGTAGTGACCCTGCCTGCTAAATTTGCTAAATTATTTGAAAATAATCTCTAAGTTTCTCTAAACAATTTTCGTTACTAATGACCGTTTATCACCTATTCTTAACGTTTTAAAGTTGATTATAATAGCAGCCATTCTTACTTTAATAGGTAAGTACCTACTTATTCGTTATTCAAATAAAATTAAATGTGGCACTCGGAGACTGCCGCGGTAAAGCTATTGCATAGTATTTTTTATCAACTTATGCAGTTATAATTATTATAAGTTATATAATTATATCAGAACAGCGCCATCTAGTTTGTAGAAAACATACGTACCATACCTTAGTATTAAGGTACTAGATGGCGCTGATTGGGGGTGTTATGTTTTTTTCGTTACGGAATTTTTGGATTCGGTCCCCACGCTCAAGGCCCGCGATAAAAGCTATGCAATAGCTTAAAAATATTCATACAGAAATTGGAATTTGATATACTTTATTTTCTGTGGCTTCTCACCAATCAGTCATCTCTCGACGTAATTGTGAGTCTTCACGAAATTTCTTTATTTATTTCAAAACGAAAGATGATATTAATAAATGAATTATCCGTTTTTTTGCGTTTCATAACTAGCATTGTTGATGTACGAACGATTCTCTCCTTTATATTCATTCTTTGTATCTTTATAAATCAGAAAATTTAGCTTAGTTAAATGTTAGTTCTCGGTATTTTTGTATACCTAGTCCTCCTCCCGCAACACAGCGAATCCTTATATGAGTGTAATGCGTTTACTATTTATTTTCTACGTAAATACCAACTAATTTAAACGATCCTAGCCTAGTTGGTAGTGACCCTGCCTGCTAAACGAAAGTCCCCGGGTTTGATTCTCCGCCGGAGCAGACATTTATGCCACTTATAATTTTATTGTTTATTCTCGGGTCGTGGCAATTTTTGGTGTCTTATTTGTGTTTTCTATGCCACTGGCGACCTAAGAAACCATAGATCTTAGTATCTGCTTCTTATCAGCTAAGATTGTAGTCAAACAGTACCTACCTGATTTAAAAATATCATGAGTGTTAAAAATAGTGTTTTTTCTCAACATTTGTCTATTTATATTCACTTATAAAAGCAATAAAGAATAAAAAAAGTGACATTTTAAGTTGGAGAATCACTCGGTGTGCGTAAACTGACAGTAATACCCACCTCAACGCTTCGCTTGAGGCGTGCAAAAATATGCACAAAATATTTAGTCACTAAAATGTCCAGAATTTTCTAGAAATGTCCTGATTTTTTATCTAGTTGATTATACTAATTTTAAAAATCCTGTGTGACGTTGTTTTACGAAGTCTCCTGCCCTACATAACTTACATTACATATTATTATTTCTCTGTTTAAATATCTGTACCTATTAGCGATAGCGATAGCAGATTCATGTTTTTCATTTACAGACAATACAAAAGCAAGCGGGTTGATTTCAGAAGGCTCCAGGGAAATCAGTGTGGTCCGACGCTTGTCTGTAGAAACGCGGTTTATTATGAGGAAGAATATTATTCACTATAAGACCCGCCTTTGCTTCGCTTCGGGAAACAATGCTTCAGTTTCAGCTTTAGATAAGTATACCGACAGACATAGAAGCCTAGTGCGAGGATGTGAGTATGTTAGCGTTTATTTTAATTTTTTAAATGAAAATACAGAATGTGAAAGTACCAACTTAAATCAGCAGTACAGACAGATTCAAATTAAGTATTTTGAATAATTTCATTTAGCTAGTACAGATTAAATATCAACATTTATTATAATCTGTACTAGCTAAATGAAATTAATAACATTATAATACCTAGGTTTATAATTGACTCTAATATTAAATGTTTTAAACCTCGCCAGATGTTCTTAAATTATTTATCCCCCTTCATCGGCCGCACAATAAGTAAGTAAGTAGGTATATCACGTTAGACATTATAACATCTCATTAAGGTTATATCTCAGCACCATTAAGTCTGTAATGACGTCGCTAAATAGCTCATTACTGAAACACAATAAGACGTATTATACACGTAATAAGGCATGTTATATCTTCGGGAGGTTAATCAAGGCTACCGCTTTGACAACATAACGGTAACATTGATTATGTGGAGAACACAAAACATAGATACATACCTACATAAGATGAAATCATAAACATCCATAAATTTGGTGAGAGTATGTCTTAATTGGGAATCGAATCCAGTACCCCTCACTCTTTTAGCAGCCTAGGATTCCTACAAAAGAGGACTGAATATTCATTCGAAGCGATTAGCGAAATTAGTTAAATTTAAGATTGGACTATTACTAACAACAACTAACAGGACTAACTATCATGAACAGTCCCTGCTCCAGTCCTTATACGAACGAACTCATACAAACGAACTAACCAACTAACGTTCTAACTTGTAACACCGTTTGCTAACGACTAATCATCCAGGTCTCGACTTGATCCAGGCCTCACAGTTGTAATGGGCGGAAAAAAGGAAATTGTTCCTTATAAAATGATTTACTTAAAGATAATCTGAGACCTGAGTTAATATAAAGCAATGCAAATAAAAAAAATACCAACCGATTTTTTTGAAAAATATATTGCATACAAAAATATGAACGTAAAAATATGTAACACTATATAATTATGTACCTAAAATAAATAGATATTTTATCTCTATAGCACTTTAAGTCTAATAAATAATTATATTTTGGTTTACAATATGATTCTTTCCTTCTTCATAGCTTGCACAAGGATACGAGAAACGTTATGATGATTTCTTTGGTTCGCTAAGTACAAAGGACTACGGCCTTGGTCGTCTAGAGCAAGATAATTAGCTCCGTTCTTCAACAGTAATTCAACAGCGGCTACGTAGCCATTCATTGCTGAATAATGTAACGCAGTCATATTGTACTTACATAGAATATTTACGTCAGCCCCATTGTCAACTAAAACTTTGATAACATCCACAATACCCTTTATAGCAGCATGGTGAATTAATGCACGCTTATAATTGTCTACAAAGTTCACATTGCCGTCTTCGACAATTCTCTTTTGCACTAAATCCGAATCCTTATCCTTCACTGCATCTAATAAATTCTTGTCAACTTCAGCTATTTCTTTCTGATTTTTACGGTTGGTCTGTTTTAATTCTGGGATAAATGTCAAGTAATCTTTCCATCTAGCTGATGTCTTCAATTCATTAACTAATGCGCGTTTTTCCGGGCT
The DNA here is from genome assembly GCA_905404295.2 of Ochlodes sylvanus. NCBI lineage: Eukaryota > Metazoa > Arthropoda > Insecta > Lepidoptera > Hesperiidae > Ochlodes > Ochlodes sylvanus. Next base: position 6,352,421 of record FR990149.1, read on the forward strand.
CAGTGAACTGCTATTTATTTTAGTGAAGTCAAAATCTAAATCTATGAGAGCACATTGCGCGTTAATTGATCTTTCCTCTTTGAGGAGTTCAATAATTTTTGTAATTAATTCTGTTGGCCAATCGTTCGAGTCTAAGACGTTGCCTACCTTTTCAAGAAGAGGGCTGCCGTGAATTAAATAGTTTCTTAAGTTAATTTCTGTGAGAAGTTTGCTTGATTTCTTTACAATTTCATTATTTTTAGTACAATCCAATATTGCGAATATGTCAAAAACAAGAATTTCAAGTAAGGCACGAAAAGTTTTATCTAATTTATAACGTGTTACTAAATGATCGGCAGACTGATCCTTTGTTATTTCTTTTAATATAGAGATTCTGTTACTCAAGCATAAAGGATGTAAAGGGTCCCTTTTATATCCCATGACTAGATTCATTAAAATCTTCTGTGCTTTCTCGTCTAAGTTTATTGTAGTAATAAAATTAGTATACTCAATTTTGGGGATTGCTTCGTCATTGTTGATTTTACTAATCATTTTTTCTATTTTCTCGGTTTTTGATTTCATAGTACTTCTGTTTATGTTGTCAGTCAAATATTTCTTTTCTTTTTGATTGAGAAAGTTTGCGATAGTTAACTTACGTCGTAGTTCTTTAATACCTTTGAATTCAAGACATTGGTCTCGATGTTTCAAATAAATAATCGTCTCTATATTTTTCTCGATCATAAGTAAATAACCAGTTACAACTCTCTCCATATCTTTATCATTACACTTTAATGTTTCGAGCTCTCGAGTAATATTGTCTAACTCGTCTTGAGGGCAGTGTATTGTTTCGGTTCGCTGGTTTCGGTCTTCAAAATAATGAATCCAAGTATTCTTTTTATGAATTTAAAATGAATTTCAGCATATGCAAAATTGATATCTTGTATAAGCAGATTAAGATCGTCACTTAGATCAGCTTTTTTTGAATATGATTTGATTTTGTTAGCATCCTGTTCATTAGGAAAATCGGATAAAGGGATTTCATATTTTAAACAGTTAACAATCTGTTGCCAGTTCATTTTCACGTTACTTATTTTTTGTAGTGAATTATTTATTATCTCTTTATAGGTGGAAAATTTTCGTATAAGATTGTTACGAATATTCTCGGTAACTAATAGCAACTTTGAATCTAATTGTAAAGAATGCTCAACTAACATTATTGCTTCTGTTGCATATTCATCTGCAAAGCCCACCGGTGCTTCAAATAGTTCCATGTGTGGTTGATTTTGTGGTAGTAACCTCACACGTTTTATAGCGGCAAACCAATCGTTTGCCACTTCTTTGGGCATAGCTTTTCTTCGTTTTTCTATAAGTGACAGGGCGTACAAAATTAAAGATTTTTCCGCTAATGGTTTGCAAATCATAGTTACTTCATCTATCTTTTTCTTAATAGATTTTAATTCCATAAATATTACGTCAAAAATATCACTATCATCTGCCTCTATTACAATTCTTTTAAGTAGTTCACCGTCTTTCACATGGCAGAGAAAATCTCGCAAACTTTTCAAATCATTAATAATGTCCACAGAAATTTCCACTTCTATTAAAGCTTCTGTAGTTGGTTGGAGATGTTGAGTCTCATTTGTAGATTTAAGGAATTCGCCAACAACTTGTAAAATCCTCTCGACCAGTAAGGTTACATATTTTTTAGTGTATTTAATATTTACTGAAAATAATTGCGCAATGTGTTGCGATATTCTTTTAAGTGAGTAAATATCTCTTAATTCTGGTAGTAAAGTCAAAGAATTGGTTTCTTGATTCGATAATCGAATTTTATTATTTCGTATATTTTCTTTGATATTCCTGCCCTTCGAAATCTCTTTTATGAAGATACATAATATTAAGGCCTCTTTGAAATGTATCTTCATTATACTTTAATGAAAATATACAATTAATACTATTGTACTGTCCTAAAAATTCTTTCGTTTTCATATTTTTGTTTTTTGGTACGTACAAACTCCAATTATTGCTAAGATGATAAATAAATTGGTAAACTTTGTTTTCCAATTTTTGGTATGAATCTTCAGGCATTTCTAATCGTAGTTTAAGTGAATGTAAATTGTCCAGAATTAACAAACAAATGTTATAATCCAGTTTGCGAAAGTAAACCTCAAAGAAAACGTATAAATATGTTTTTCTTTGTAGTTCACTAGTATCCTTTGGTCTTTCAAAAAACTCACTAAGCTCACTAAATTCACTTGGGTTTTCAAAAACACTTTTTTGGATTATAGTGCCCAGCTTTTTAGTGTGTTCTTCATAGCAATCGAACATAGCTAAAATCATATCGCGGATAGCTTCAGTCTCGCTTAGTCTATTATTTATTATTATTTTTTTAATTTATTTAACTTGGTATAAAGAGCTCTTTTAAAATCATTCAGAGCAATAAGACTTTGAATATTGAATAACACTGTTTGATCAATTTTTTTACTGACTTGGCTTAGACTCCAATCTTCATACCTTTCAAGAGCAACATTCAGTAAATTATTTATCTGGTTAACTTTCTGGACATCAAAATCGTTATATTCCTTCTTATGTCCCGACCAATGAAGGTCACCAGTCCAATGATCGTATAGCAATTCAATTATTTTGAACTCGTTTAAGCATAATGCATGAAACAATGTGTCCTCTCTATATTTTATTTCTATATTTTTATTTTCACTAGCAAAATAGTGCAAAATATGAGACTCATGTAGGAGATACCTTAAGAGTTTCTTCTTCTTGTTTGTACATATTAAGTAGATGAAATCGATTTGTAGATTATTATAACAGGTACGCAATAGGTCCTTGTTTTGTATATCATGTAGTTTCTTGATATACTTTTTTAAATCAATCAATTGGCGCTTATTATATGGTTTAGTTTCTATAATTTTTACCATTTCTTTCAGTAAACCATCGATTCTTTCTTGTTCATTTGTTTGATCCATTTTTCTTCTTCATTTGCTGCTATAATAAATCCTTGATTGACCTGTAAAAGGTAAAAATAGGTTAAAACTTAAATTTGGTGTCATGTGAAAAAAAAATCGGGGTGGATGACTTTAGAGATTTTCAGTGGCAATTAAGTATATTACACACACTCAATGAATGGAATTAAAAGTATTATAGATATTAACTATTTATGTATTTTTTGTTTTTAACAGGTAGGTACAGAATATCCAATTTAATACCTATAAAAGAACACTATCACTCATACCCCTGCTTTAGGATATGGTATCATGAACAACACAAATAATAATCACTAACGTCCACAACCCCAGAACAATCATCTGTCACATTTATAAATATTTGCCAGGGCCAGGAATCAAACCCAAACCTCTCGCTTCGGAGGCAGGGTTACCAACTAGGCTATGGGGTTGAGAAAATGTTAAAGGTAAGGAAACTTATTTGAATTTATTATTTCACAATGATGTACTGTCTTTCTCTCTTTTTCTCTCTCTCGCCTTTAGTGTTACTGATGTCTGTGGGTGATGCTGCTCAATTACCATCAGTTTCTTTGTCTGCGTGCTTATTGACTATTATATTTAATTTTTATTTATTTATTTAATTCCTTGCACCAATAAAGTAAACACTTACACAACCACATGAGAAGAAGATTGTAAGAATACAAGTGAGTGTCACCTCAATTACAAGTGCAAACCAAATTTACAGGCAACAGTACATAATTATATAAACTAAAAAATCATCGAGGAGAAACGTGTCACATAAATTCATAAATCCAATTGCATATGAAGTAATAGTAGAACTAAAAATTGAATCTGATATTTAAACAAAACACTTTTTATATACTTATTTAAACACGAAATAACTATACTAGTAGCCACCCGCAACACAGGGAATCCTAGCGCGGGGTTTGAGTGTGTTACTGTTAATTTTAATATTTGTTCGGGTCAAATCTTGCAAGTTGAGTTAGAACTACTTCCTAATACTCCACGGACTTTAAATTCTACATATTGCTTAAGTATGACAATGCATTTTTATGACAAGCACAAACAGTGATTGGAGACTCAGGATTGGTTCCAGAAAAGTTATCGCTTTTATAGTTCTACCATCATAAAATGTGATTTATGTTTTCAAACTATAAATATTATTATATGTACTATCACTATGCGGTGTATCACCTTGTAAACATGTGCTGCAAGTAATTAAATTATTAAAAACAAATAAGGGTTTGAAGACAGAGTTTAGTTAATGGCTAGGTGTAGATATATTTCTCTTTTATAAGGATATGGACTCTAGATTTTATCAACCATTGAACATTATCTTTCAAACAGTGAATTATAAAAATGAAGTTGGACACTAGCAAACAGCAGGTGTAACACTATACGATAGAGTTTTTGTAGTCATTTAAAAAAAAAAAATTGTACTTTGTGGCAGCCGAGGATGACGACTTGAAGAACTTTAGTTTCAAAAGTTAAATAGTATACTATATCCATAAAGGTATGCTTTATTCAACTTTAAGTAGGTAGATATTAATACAGTTTATGGACAAGCTTTTAAGGTGCACAATTACTTACCAAACAAATAAAGTATTAAGTTTATGTTAATGAACAACACGAGCTTTCAAAATTTTACACAAAAGTTGCTAATGCTAAGTTTCATCGAGATATTACTTATATCTCGATGCTAAGTTCACTGATCAGTTGATCACTTCGATAACTTCGTTCATCCGTCAAAAACTTTTTACCGTCTATTCTAAACTCTAAACTAAACTAAAATGAAAAGTTAACTGCTAGAATAAATAGTGTAGTGTAGTCTTCAATAATTTGCAACTTTCTCAGTTTTATTTTGACGTTTGCACAGTCTATTTTTTTTATTTATTCTTATAGCACTGAGTAAAACATACTTAGGTATGCCAAAGACATTTAAAACAAAACATTTTATTATATTGATGTCATCATGTATTGTATTGTAGAAAACGTATAATAATTATAATTACTCACTTTTACTAATTATAATTACTTACTTTTACTTTATTAATTATTTGTGTTTCGTTAGAAAATCTGTAAGTCATAGATTAACTAGATGGAACATTCAATAGACATAACATAGGCCACTTTAGCATTTATGTTTGCGTGACAACGCTAATAGTATTATTCACACTAAGAAACTTACATATTAATTGGTCGGTACTTGTCAACTTCAAATAGTCTATCAAACCGGCTGTTATTAGTTGAAAATGCACCTTAACACTTTATCTTAATTTTTATTTTTCCTTGCCATATTTGGTGTCTTCTTACCTTCATCAATTAAGTACATAATATTTATAAAGTTCGTCTATCCACCGCTAGATGGCAATGGAATTTTATGTAACGCTATTGAACGCTAGATGGCGTGACTGGTATCTATAACAGATTGACCTTACGCATATAGTCTTAAGTTACATTTTTGGTTAACAACTGCTTCAGGCATAGTACCATTATCGGTTTAGGCTTAGTGATGTGCCGGTGTTTTTGCCACGTTATCGACAATTATCGACAGTTTATTGTTGCATGGTCTAGAACTAGATACATTATTATTATATTGCTTTTTTATATGAAAACGATAAAAACTGGTACTGTATTGTTTACTCGTATAATATTTGCTAATCATAATTATAAAAGGCAGTAATAGCCTAGTGCTATTACTTATATTATTATAATATTATGTTATTTATTATAACATTCAATAGACAGAACATAGGCCACTTTAGCATTGATGTATGTATGCGTGACAACGAGGAATGCCACTGTAGGGACACGTGTATCTCTGTGTGCGTGTAATGTTGCTAGGTATTGAATAAGTTCCCGTTATTTAAAACTAAAATATTTTATTATTATAATTAAAATAAAAGATAAATAATATATTAATTCAATATAATATACATAACGGAATCAGGTATGACCGGTGCGGTCGATTGTATGGTTTGTATGGTAAGTAGGTCTTCTTCACCAAACATCCATTGTGGGCTTATTTCATATTATCAGGACTTCAGCTTAGGATACCAAATAAAAGACAAGATTCCGGACCAACACATAAAGAACTCATTTATTCACTGATCACGGTCCGATTTGGTATTAACGTTATTATACTTTGTTAACTTGGTTATTTACGTAAAACCCCATTATGACATATATCGCGATCTTCATCCCCCAACCATAGATCAACCAATACCATCGATTAACGCGTATCACAGACTAATTCGTACTAAATACTATTTACTACCTCCGACATACATAATAAATAAATAAACTTTAATGAACGTTTTTTGAAAATATATTGTCCGTGGCGGGTTTTGAATCCGCCATCTTACGTGTAGTGACATGTCACGTTATTACTACAACAGACGGCCGTGATTACATTTTATGATAATATTGTGATATAATTAATTTATCACACACAGGGGTAATAACATATTAAGGTGTTTTGAATAGGTAGGTAACTTAAAATATTTATTCAAATCACAGATAATTATAGGTATTAAATCTTAACCACCTTTATTTTGCATTTTCATCCCTTACGCATAACAACTAACCAAAATCTCATTACAATTGGATGAACAGCTTGGAGTGGTGTAGAGGGCAAAATATAATAATTATTTATTCCACATCATGTAGCAGAACTATATACACATGTTTTTTTTATTGATTTAAGGCAGCAAACGAGCATGCAGCACCACCTTCCGCTGCCGCCCATGACAACTGTGACCGACTTAGAACAAGACTCATAATTATTCATTTGAAAATTATTAACTAGAAATAACATAATAAAATTGTCGATATCGATAAATTTTTACCCCATTCCTTCACGAGTAGCATAGAAAGTTCTGGAAGTAGCACTACTACTTAAAACTTAAAACGAACCTTATTGCCAAGTAACTGAGTAGCTTTTTGGTTATAAAATATTTATTTATTTTATTTATTTCTTTATTTATTTACATGGGTAAATATACAACAAAACAGTGAAATAAAAATAGTTATCTGTGAAAAGATATCCCATCTTCGTTTTTATGTGTTTGGGAACAACTTTTACAATGTTTAAATATACAAGACGGCATTTTTAAGTTGTAGTAATGCGTGACGCGTGATTACGCGTGACGTCTAAACAGTACGACGGTCTGAATAGCACTAATGCGAGTTTGTATTCGCTTTTGAATTTGTATTTGCTTTTGTGGCTTCACTTTTTTGTTCTGCACGCTCCATCTGCCTTTTTTTCTATATCGCTGCTGTAAGTATTCTAAAGTTTATGCAGCACAGCGCCATCTCGTGTCAAGCAGTCTATTATAAAACATGATTTGGTCTTACCTATAACAAGATAAAAACCATAGCAAGTACGGGATGCCTCAGCATTTTCATAATTATAAATCTTTATTTCTTACAAATATAATCACAGTTAAGTACTATCAACATTATAATAATTATTTATAATGTCTTATTATTATTAAGCATTTTGGTATGGCTGAAATGCGCCATCTAGCAGGAAGTAGCTGTACTAACTAGTGTTAAGGTAAGAAACCTAGTACAATGAAAGTTTGCTAGAGGGCACTACTTATTACATTAAAAAAAGATAATAAAATGTGTTGTACGTATTAAAAAACATGATAAATTATTATTATGGAACAACAATGTTGCTTTTTGAAGAAAAAAAAATGAAGTCTGTCATTAACTCGTGCAGCAAAGAGGTTGAATTATATTGTATTTATTCAATTTCTTTCCATAGGCATCAGCTAGTACGTATTAATTAAGTTTGGAAATTTCAATTAGACATCGGCATCAAATGAGAATTAGCTTTTTATCTAGCTATGTCACATGAAATTGAGGCCAAAATTGAAAATTGTAATTAAGGTAATTAAGACACCCTAATTAAGCACTTGTCGTACTGTTTGGGGCAAGGTGATGATATTATTATAATTCTTCGTTAATAATTCTTAATAATTCTTCGTTAATTCATTATTATTTTAAAGTTTCATGTTCTCCGTTATAATTGGTGGCTCGGACAACACAACACCCACGACCCGAGAACTATCATAACTTAATAAAATTATTAGGTAACATAAATATCTGTCACCTAATTATTGTCATGGCCGGGAATCGAACCCAGGCCCCTCGCTTCGCAGGCAGGGTTACTACTTAACTTACCACTAACTAAGAAGTCGTCGCGTTAATAAATGGTCAAATTATGTTAATATTTTTGTTTAAAAAGATTTTTTTGATCAGACATTACATTTTTATCTGTTTCTGTAATCATTTCTATTCATGTCTATGTAAAATAATTAAATTAAATTACTGTAATACAGTGATAGTCAAGTGGTTAAAATATTTTCACTCATTTAAATGTTGTCAAAGGTGTGTGAAGTCCGCCTATCCGTAATTGGCCAGCGTGGTGGGCTATGGCATGTGACAGTTATGGGTTGCGATGATAATGATAATGATGAAGATGATGATGAATCGCTTGTCTTAGGCAGTCATGAATGTCTCTAATCTTCCCAAATTTTGTTGGACAGGCAGGGAGGTACTAACATCCTACGAAATGCTTACGTTTAAACGAATCGCAGAATTCAATTTAGCCGAATAATTGCTATTGGGGGCCATGAAACTATTACATTATTTGATCAATACATAACATTTTATGAAATTGTAACCGACAGATGATATGGCTTCAAATTCAAACCAATGATATTATGAGTAAAAAGGAAGTGGATATGTATGTAACTTGCGCGCGAAAAGTTTGGCAGTCAAACACGACCAATTGTCGTACTTTTCAAATAGCATCTCTTTCTGTCTTCTACGTTCTGTAATTATCTTTCGCATCCATAGTAAGAATAAAGTCATCGGAACATTCGGAACGGATATGGTGTGCAATAGAGTGTTGTGTTGTATGGTTGTGTGACACTGGTGACTCCCCAGGTGTTGCTCGTGTCCAGGCGACGATGACCACTTACCATCAGGTGGCTCGTCTGCTTTTACGTCAGCCCTTCAGGCTATAAAAAGAAAAAAAAAATGGTCGAGTAATGTTTGTGTGCGCGCCGCTAGAATACCTACCTATAGCAGAACAGTGTCAAGTGTCAGTGTAAATTTTCTCACTTCTGTGACACCCCGAATCTCTCTCATTTCCAAAATCCCTCTCAATCTCCAAACTATTTCGAACTCAAAATCTCTTTCGGCCCCAAAGTCTACCTCAAATCCAAAATCCTTCTCAACCCTTAAGTCTATCTCAGCCCCAAATACCTCTTAACCCTAAAGTCTATCGCAAACCCAGTCTCTTTCAACCGCAAGATCCTTCTCAAGCATAAAATCTCTCTAAACCACAAATCTTTCTTAACTCTAAAATCTTTCTCAGCCTCTCGTTTCTATCCCCTCGCGTTTCGTGGCCATTCCCGTGGTTTCATTAACGCTCCGAAATTAAATGGTCCAGTCAACAGAAAGATTTGAGGAACTTCATTCAGCGAAGGAGATTCGTTAAATAACGAATGTTGAATGTTTGCTCACAAAATGTTTAAACCAAAATGTAACTATGTGAAAATAAAGGTTTATGAATTGAATATTACTTGTATAGTGTATTATTGGACTATTGGTATTAGTTATATTATTGGTTGATGAGCCCGTAGCCTAGTCGGTAGTGAACCTTCTTGCGAAGCGAGGGGTCCCGGGTTCGATTCCCGGCCGGGGCAGATGTTTATGTGACGGATAAATGTTTGTTTTCGGCTCATGGGTGTTAGTGACGTGTTCTTCGTATTATCCACGTCACCCGCGTCGCATGGAATCTTAGTGCGGGGGTATGAGTGTTTAGTGTTTAGTGTTTAATCGTATGATGCAATAGGGTATTTATTGCGATTAAATTCTTTAGTTTAATTAAATGTAATAATAACGGACCCCTCAGTATACTTTCTTCGTTTCATTGCATGGTCCTATGTGGGAGGGAGGTGCTACTTGCATGAACGTATACACCATTATACATATACCGTTATATACACCATATACATTATAATATATCTACGCGTTTGCTCGCGGATTGTTCCGAATTAGAATAATCTTTAGATTGAGATTTATTACATGTATAGATGTTCAAACTTTCAAAAGATTGCTGTTTCTTCTTCGTTGGTCTAGAACTCTGGGCTAAGTGCCCGAATGAAGACCTTGCCCAAGTAGTATTAGAAGTTATCGCCGTAACTAAGATGAGTCCTTAAGTTCGTTACTTCGTAGGACGACCTCGTAACATGCGGTTTACGAGCTGCCCCGACATTCATTACTAGGGATAAATTACTTGAGGTTCTCAAACTGTATACAGATATTTGGATTAATTAAAAATGGTTTTGTTATTAGTTACCTTTCCTTTTAATTATGTTTATTTTGAGGTTACTCGCGCTTATTTTGGGTATCTTTTTAATGGAATGAAGGTAGCAAACGAGCGTGCAGCTCGTCCGTAGAAGCTCATGACAACTGTGGCCGACACAGAACAAGTCTCAAATCGGGACTAGAATGGTTAGTCCAGTTAGTAGACGGTGTTAGATGTGTTATATTTTTGTGAATAATTTAATGTTTACATGGTCTTCTTTAAATTATGTATGTAGGCATATTTGTTAACCTGTGTATGTAGGTATTATTATCTTTTTAATTGTAAACGTACCTACCAACGAACTAACTTTCTTTTAATGCCCTCTGTAACTGAACTAACCATCGTAATTCCGATTTGAGTTTTGTTCGGTCGGTCACAGATGTTATGGGCGGCAGTGGAAGGTGGTGTATACTCGTTTGCTATCTTAAATCCATAAAAAACTAACTGAAATAAACAAATGCGAAATATCACCCTAAGCAGACTGTAATATACATTATTATAAGTGAAAACGCATGCAAATTGGTCAAGCCTTTGTTAGAACGAACGCAAAGACAAACACATGCATTCTAAATATCATTGTTAAGGAATCAATTGGCACAAATTCTAAAAATTGTTAAGGAGTTTATTGTGTAAACAATTTTTTTTTTCAAATATATTCCACGGACAGACATCGACCAGTTACAGTTTTATTGTAGTAAAAAATTGAATTTCGAGTAAAACTATTATCCCCGTAGGTTGAGCACCTATGACCTAATAGTTTGTAACCCAACCTTGTTATCTAAAGGTTAGGACGAAGTCAGTAATATGTTGGAAAGCTGGGACCTCAATGTTCTTATCACCTTCAGCGTGTACACGTTATACTATAATCAATGATATTTTAAGAAAGATATGTAGCTATCTAATGTGTATAATATCATTGATTACAATTATTAAATACACACGGATACACACCTGTCTCTTTCTTCCGTGAACACAGTAGTATAACATTACGGTATTAAGCTGCAGTACTGCGTGTTCGATTGCAGCCTTCATTCCAGAATAAAAGCGCTCACAGGTTTCGTTGAGTGAGTGTGAGCAGACCAAGAAATTTAGTGGAATATTTGCATTATTTGGTCGGCTCTTTTCTTATTTCTCTTCTTAGTTATATTATGCTGTGTGTTGTCCATGGCGCCTTCGATACAGGCGACCCTTGTGTGTTTCTATGAGTGTGTGGCGTTATACATTAATTAATTTTTATTGTCTATGCTGCACGCGACAGAGGGATTCAGGCTGAGATACATAGACGATACTTAGTCTGTATCGTCTATCTAGTCTAAGTCTGCGCTAAGGCTAAGTATCGTCTATACATCTCAGCCTTAGTTCGGTGGTATGAGTTTGTAAGCGTTTATTATTATTATCACAAATGGTATTGCATAAAAATGTCAGCCAAATCCTACTCTTTCCGTTCAAAGTTACAAGGGACAGCTGATTGCATAAGATTTAAAATATTGTAAGTTATTGCACCTTTTACGAGTTGCGAATGAACGATTTATAAACTAGTATGAAGTGCCCGCTGGTTTTAGCGCCCCACACTTGATAAATGTGACGTCACGCAGCCAGTTGCAACTGTTTTATTGCATATACGCCTCGATGTATCGCAATATTTTGTAATTTAACTCTCCGATCGAGAGCGGACAATTTATTATTCTTCTCCATCTATAATAAATAAATAAATAAATAAATAAATAAATAAATAAATAAATAAATAAATAAATAAATAAATAAATAAATAAATAAATAAATAAATAAATAAATAAATAAATAAATAAATAAATAAATAAATAAATAAATAAATAAATAAATAAATAAATAAATAAATAAATAAATAAATAAATAAATAAATAAATAAATAAATAAATAAATAAATAAATAAATAAATAAATAAATAAATAAATAAATAAATAAATAAATAAATAAATAAATAAATAAATAAATAAATAAATAAATAAATAAATAAATAAATAAATAAATAAATAAATAAATAAATAAATAAATAAATAAATAAATAAATAAATAAATAAATAAATAAATAAATAAATAAATAAATAAATAAATAAATAAATAAATAAATAAATAAATAAATAAATAAATAAATAAATAAATAAATAAATAAATAAATAAATAAATAAATAAATAAATAAATAAATAAATAAATAAATAAATAAATAAATAAATACTCAAACACTCCTGCGCTAAGAATTCCCGTGTCGCGGGTAGCATGCATAACACAATAACACATCACACATTTTAGTGGAATGAGCACACCGACGCTGTCAATTTCGAAGAACACTTCGCGATACGCTAAATATAAATAAATATGACGAACCAAAACGCGTCTCCCGAACCGACAGGATGTCACGATAAAATGATGAAAATATAAATATAATGTAAGCACTGCATAAATGTAATTTACCTTAATCCGACAAATCGAAGCTTAAACAATATTATTTCACAAAAACATAATAACATAATGATAAATATCACAGTTAATAAACACTATTTTGTATAACCAAAGCTCTTTCATAGTCATTGGAGCTAAAATTGAACCAACTTTCATAAATCTAAACGAGTTTTGTCCAAAATCATAACGCTTATGACACTACTAAATCACTGAATATACCACACAAAGGCAAACTCGCATTTTATTATGCACCGTATCTATGTGTGGATAAGGTCGTTAGTCTATTTATAGATGGGTAGATGAATATGCGAAATCCATTACTTTTCAGCTGCTAAAAGCATAGTGGAGTGGACAGTTTGGCGCCATTAGAAGTTGGCCGACTGAAACACAATCGCTCTCACATACTGAACTTTTTTATTGACGAATTTCAGTTCAGTTCAGTGGAAAGAAAGTTATAGCTCTTTTATGCTTTAGTAGTAGATATTCGCCGGTTCTAACTCATTGTAGGGCGAAAATAGGGCGAAAAACTCGTTTCGACCGGTTTCACCGGCTACTAGTCGCGAATGAACTTTATATTAAGTGATATGAACTTTATATTAAGTGATTCGCGGGGTAATTAACCGCGGATTAACTTAATCCGCGCGCCGATTAAGTAATTCGCGGTTTAATTGGGCGCGAATTACCTTTATCCGCGGATCAATTAATCAAATCGCGGTTCGATAAACCAATTCGCGGCCGCGAATTAACTTGATTCGCGCTTCAATTAAACGATTCGCGGTTTTATTACGTGTCAATCAATAAAACCGCAGAATAATTAATTAAAGCGCGCATAAAGTTAATTCGCGACTAGTAGCCGGTGAATCCCAAACAATCGAGTTTCGCGGTATATGCCGGTTCTGGCTCTGCAGTAGTAGGGATATGCCGGTTCTGGCTCACGAAAACTCGATTCTTCGGGATACACCGGCTACTAGCCGCGAATCAACTTTATTCACGCTTCAATTAAGTAATCCGCGGTTTTATTATGCGCGAATTTTCTTTATTCACGGTTCGATTAATCAATTCGCGGGTCGCTTAACGGTGAATTAATTTTATTTCTGGCTTTATTATCTCATTCGCGATTTTATTGACTTATTCACGTAATTCTTCACTTTACTTAGAAAGCACTCAACGGTATCTCTACATTCTTTTTTTATCGCTTGCCTTAATGGTCGATGCATCCGTTCCTTTATCCACAATACAGATAAGGATATCTGCTAATGTTTCCGCCCACATTCCGCTCCTTCCATATAAATTTAGCTAGCATGGCTCAAAGGACATCATTGTGACAGTGAAAGTGAGCCGAGTCTACTATATAATGGATGTGAGTATTTTCTTAATTTCTTAATTATCTGTTGAAAACTTTTAATTTCCTGTGTGCACACGTTCTAGACATGTATGTACATATTCATGCCCGCGATATCTGTAGGTGTTTCGGTATTTTTTTTTTTCATAATATTGTTGTTCTCATTTTTATGATTTGCTAATTATCTAGTGAAATCTTTTCATTTCCTATGTGATATCTGTAGGTATTTCCATATTTTTTGCATTAATTGTCCATGTATAATGAACCAGCTCTCGATAACCTAATAATAAAGTGTCGTAGTATAAAATTAACCTGTATTATGTTCTCTTTCAGCAAGACACATTCAAAAGCTACTATTTTCCGGACACGCCCGAGGAACCTGACGATTCATTAGTTGTTAATATGAAGAAAAACAATAATATCAAAAGAATAAATGACATAGACATGTTCTTTGAGAAGCCCAAAAAGAAGAAAAAACTCGGAGTACAATCTTCATATGTATCAGCAGCACGTGACGACGGAGTCTCTTATATTTCCTCCAAGGAAGATGACGCTCTCACCGCTACTCATCTCATAAAAATCGATGTCTATGATATGAATAAAATACGCAACATCGAACCTATTAATTATTGGAAATACTCCGACGCTCGAGTAAAATATTATGTGCAATCAGAAGATGATAAGCGTTATCAAAGTACGCGGGACATCATTTACAACATTACAAAGACACTCGCCGGGAAGCACAATTGTTCAAAATATTTTATCGAGGACAAACTCCAAGGAATGTAACGCTCTCACCGTGACTCATCTTATAAAAATGTATATAAGTAAAAGCAAAAGAAGAAATAACATTAACTAGAAGTATCGCGCCCCCACCCACAGCATTGGGCATATAAATAACTAGAAGCTAACAACCAGCGAGGAACCTGACGATTCATTAGTTGTTAATATGAAGAAAAACAATAATATCAAAAGAATAAATGACATAGACATGTTCTTTGAGAAGCCCAAAAAGAAGAAAAAACTCGGAGTACAATCTTCATATGTATCAGCAGCACGTGACGACGGAGTCTCTTATATTTCCTCCAAGGAAGATGATGCTCTCACCGCTACTCATCTCATAAAAATCGATGTCTATGATATGAATAAAATACTCCGATGCTCGAGTAAAATATTATGTGCAATCAGAAGATGATAAACGTTATCAAAGTACGCGAGACATCATTTACAACATTACAAAGACACTCGCCGGGAAGCACAATTGTTCAAAATATTTTATCGAGGACAAACTCCAAGGAATGTAACGCTCTCACCGTGACTCATCTAATAAAAATTTATACAAGTAAAAGCAAAAGAAGAGATAACATTAACTAGAAGTATCGCGCCCCCACCCACGGCATTGGGTATATAAATGTTTCTACAGGCATTGATACAGTACCATTCATTCAAAAACTTCAACTAGTAGCTGAAATATGTCATTTTTAAAACAAGTTATAGAAATGTGGGGAAAATCAACTATATTGAAAAAATACTCTAAATATATCAGATTCTGGTATATCACCGGTGAGTTACCCGAGAACATGATAGAAGATTGTGACATCAAGCCATACTTTACACCGTGTCCAACGCATCGTTTTTCAGTAACGTCCAACGATGGTGAAGACGTAATGGACGGAGTCGAAATTATGATGGCTTTTTGTACAATATGTACTCAGGAAGGAATTGCTCGCGACTCGCAATCTATGTCTAATAACGTGTACTCACCGTGCATTGGAAGTGTCCTACAACCGCAATATATACACCCTCTATCATACGATTGGGCAAAAGAAGAAGAAGAAGAATCCCAACAAATACTTGCATTAGAAAATTTGCGACCTATCTCATATTCCCCTACAATTCTGTAAATGATTTTGTATCTAAATTAAAAATAAACTATTTTTAAGCAATTTTCTTGTATTATTTCATATACCTACTATGTCATTCTACAAAAATGATAATGATTGTTTTAGAGAAAATAGAAGTTATTAGAGAGATAAACCAATTTATATAATATGTAAACTAAATGAGAGGTATTTATCATTGTAAAATCCACAGTAAATTTGTTCACGTTATTTATTAAAAAATTCATCAATTGTTATATCATTACAAATTGTGTTGTCATCAAACAATTTCAGAAAATCATACATTGATTTACCATGATACTTATAATATATGTACATGATGCAATACTCTCCACATACGGTTGTGAAATCGTTTTGGATACGATTAGTGTTGTAATTCCACATCCTTGCATTCGTTTTCAAAAAAGATCTATGATATGTTTGAGGTGCTCGACCAAATGAATCAAAGTATTCCCCAAATCCATTCCCATCTATATGTATGGCTACCCAATGCGATCCAGGTTTGGTATCAACATCTAAGTTACTTATGATATACATAGGAGTATGAACATGTATCGGTAAACGATTAGCTGCGTATACGTTAGATTCAATGCTCATATCAATTTTACTTAAGTACTGTTTTATTTCCACGGTATCCATGGTATATGTAGATAACACAGCTTTTCAGCTCTGCAGTCCCAACAACAATGTCAATTTTATTAATGATATTTATTTTAAATAGGAAGATTAAAGAGGGTGTAGCAAATAAAACATTGAAATATCATATATTGAATATTTTTATTTATTGAAGCAATACAAAAATAATAAACCTAACTACTATAATCTACTGATATATTACGATGCTTATCTATTTCTATTACATTATCAAATTCTGCATAAACAATACAATTAATAGTTTGAGTTAGAGCCGACTCAAATCGAACTTCTAATCTTACGCTACCATGTTTGATAAGATTCCAATGACTCATAGAGTTAGCTGATAAATCAGGAGTTAAATCAAATGCAAGCAAACAATAACCATTAGCATATTCATCTCTGGATATCCCATTGCCTTCATTATGAAAATGTACACCTGTTCCTGAGAACAATGTATGATATGCGCTAGTAAAGACATTACTACCAAACGATGGTTGCAATGCCTTTGAGGGGATCTGATTTCCATCGACATATAAACAAAATGTATTGATACCATAATTTGCAAAATTGAATGGATTCTTATTGAGAGTTCCGTTAAATGCAGCATTATTCACAAATCCCACTATACACCTTTTCGGTACTTGTCCAAGGAATATATTATCAAGGGTTTTACCTTGAACACCTGATGGTATTGTTAAAACTTTTACTTCAGCTCGCGTAATGGGATATTTAGCAGTGGTAGACGCTAATACTTTTTGATGTGCAAGTAATACGCTTGGATTAATCCGAGCTCTACGAACAATCAACGTTGCATCTGTAATACATACTTTAAACTTTAAATCTACTGACCCTGCCATTAGGTTGAAATTTTCTCTTGATCGAACTAATTTAACACACATGTCAACGCCGTTAATTAAAAATTTATCTTGATTAAATAAATCGCCATGTAGATGCCCAATCATTTCAATCTCTTTACTCTCTCTTGACATGAACTCTCGCTTAATAAACCCTTCATTTTTTACGTCAGTCTCATTCATTTTTCCTGCTGTATCTCCATACCAAAGACCACAAGTAAGATGGGATTTTTTGGCTGCTGGGCCATAGTTCAACAAGTTTTCAATATAGGCACGATATGCATATGTGTTATTTGGCGGTGACACAAGTTTTTGATTTAAGTATACATCAAGTTGACTGAATATTGAATGCAACCAATTATTAACTGGAGCTACGACTGTAGCAGCTGCTAACTTGGAGTTGTCTTGATTAAGTATCTTCGCTTTTATATGAATCAAGGTATGAGACAAATCTACATAGTCATCTCCTGCACCAGGAACTTGAAATTCTAGGGGTCCATCATCAGCCAGCGATGAAATAGGTTTGTAATGTATCCATACTCCACTCTCAATGCTCGTCTGTGTGGACGGTAGCGCAAACAAATCTAACTCTGATTTAATACACTCACAAGAATGACTATGTAGAAAAGACATAATTAATTAGAAAATATATCATTAATATTTCTGAATTTCTTTTTTGCCTTTGTTGTAGTGTTTACTTTCGTGGCCAATGCTGGAATGGAAGGAGATAAACGTTTTCGTTTGATTTTATACCCCGAACCAGACATATTGATTCTTTCAATTTTACTATCTACTTTTCGTTTTAAATTAGTAGTAGCTTCTTTTAAACGTGTTTTAATTGAATCGTCTATGGGTTGTGCATTAAACATGTCAGACAAAACTCCTACTCCGGTGCTTAATGCTTCTTTACCAATAGCTCTTGCACCACTAGATAACAATGGTAAAACAGATCTAAACAACCCTCCTAGAAAACTCCCGATTCCATGGCCTCTTTGATACGGTGTTCCTTTGTAAATTACTCCAATACCAGATCCCGCTTGATGAGAATAATAATCTTCATATGGGCATTTCATATTATAATTATGTTTCAAATACATTATACATATATTTTCTTGAAGTGTAGTTTTAAGCACACTGTTCCGAACTGGAATGGTATTTTTTGACCTGTGCTTGTTCTTATATCTATTTCAATAGTATCGAATTCCCTTCGCATAACAGATATATAGTGAGGTGGAGAGAAAACATGCATTTTATTAGCACCATATATGTATTTTGAAGGATCTAATGGTATGATTCTCAGAAGAGGGGTCATCACATCCCCTACGATTTGGGGTTCTACAATGTCAGAGTAAACAAATAACTGTGAAGGTAAACCTAAATGCAAATTAGCAGGACATTTACCAATATTCTTATCTCTGAGGTTTATATTGGGTTCAAATCCCAACTGTAAAGATAACTTAGGTGATAGTGTTACTGATTTAATCGCCTCATCTAGTATTGTAACTGTCACAAACTTTGAAATTTCATCGTAACGAAATCTTACTTTTTCCTTGATGTTGTTTAATGCCTTTAGAATATGATTGATGTTATCGTAGTTTGTTGCAGGAATATGTGTCTTATAGTATGTAAGGTATGGTTTTGTTTCACCAGGCATTTGCATCCATTTTGTAATATATATAACGTTCTCATGTTCTTGAACGGTAAACATAGTGCAAGGATATTGAAATTCAACTACTCCAACGGACCATTCTCCTTCCAAAATGATGGGTTTAGGTAATTTAGTTGAAAAATATGTAGTTTTGTTATCTGGAAAATATTCCATGGAACTATTACTAAGTAAAGTTAAATAAAAACTTTGGTTGTTCATATTTCTTTCAATTGGGAAAATGTAATCCAACTATTAAATTTGTGAGGATAACCTTTCCACTTCACTAACACTTCCTTTCTGTTACCGGAATAGCGAGAGCGTATTATTTTATCTATTTTATAATGTAGAGTGGGGTCATAATATACTTTCTGTAATTCTTTTTCATAAAACGTACCTTCTATATTTTCACCTTTCAGATCTTTTATGGTGTATACAGGCCAAGGGTTTCTATCTATTATGGAAGATATAATAAATATTTCATCACTCCAGTTAGATTCGTATCCTTTCTGAAAAATGTGTTTGCTTTTAGTTATTCTAACGTAATCACCTACATGCAACTTTGGTAATACACTGCCTGACGAGAAATTATTATTTTTAGTATCATACAAGTTTCTCCATACTGTCATAATATTATTTGAATTTACATCACAAGGAGACATCTTAATGCTAGAGTGAAAACTATGGTTATAAGAATAAACTAAATCTTGTAAAACATCGATATATTTATATGTATTTTTATACGTAAAGTAACGCCACATTTTCGTCTTAAGAGTTCTCTGAAATCTTTCAACAATACTAGCTTTAATATCTGGATTATTTGTTGTATAATAATTTATATTTTTCAATTTTATGTATCTTTGTACATCTTTTGATATAAATTCTGTTCCTTTGTCAGATTGTATGTGTGTTGGTGTTATGTTAGCCTCAGTAAATATACTCTCTAAACATTCCTTAATAGTTATTGAATTTTTTCTTTTCATGGGTCTGACATATGCATATTTGCTGAATGCATCAATGACGCATAAAATATAATTATATCCATCATTGTACCTGGAATAAGTCCTCATATCACTCAAGTCAGCTTGCCAAAGTTCATTTAGATTTGATAAGATATATTTATTCCTAGGAAACTTTCTCTGTACAGGTTTGTGCACAGTGTAGGTTTCTTGTGATTGCAGCCATTTCTTTACATCTTCTCTTTTCATTTTTCCTTTCATAGCTTTCGTTAGTTTGTCGACACTACTATAACCTGCGGGATTTGATGGATCATAATAGAGATTATGTATTTCTAATAAGGTTCCCATTTTTCCCACTCCAGCTTGTTCTTTAACTTTCTTTTGTTCTGTTTGTCACTCGTTGGTGTAGAGAATGATTCTTCTTCAGGCGTTGAAAAGTTTAACTGTGACTGCATGCCACTTATAAACTCACACCGTTTGGGATTACCAATATAAGTAAGAGGAACTCGAATATCTTTTAAAGCTTTAGCAAAGGTTTCCCATCCTATAGGATCACTTTTTTTTAACGGTCTCAATGAGTCGTTCACTAAATCTATAATATTACTTCCATCAATCTTTTTGTTATCTATAATCACAGTTCCGTCATTATCCCACTTAATTTTATTTTCATTGGAAGATAGCAAATTCATTAACAAGACGGCCTTTTTTGCATATGTTTTTGGAATGAGATCGAGAATTTCAGTAGTCGTATAACTATTTTTCTCTGGAATATTTTGTTTATGAAGTAGTTCTTTGTCTGGTGTGTCAATTGAGACTACACGTTTACTATCCAAGTTTTTATTTTTGTAGCTCAATATTAAATCATCAAATGTATTCGTATCCTCAGAAATAATTGGTATATGATAAGGTTGGCGATCTTCCTTGGTAAAGTTAAGATATCTTCGGAGTGTTTGTAAATATAAAACTTTCACTTTTCACGGTCATCGATATTTCTTTTTAAAATATTATTCATATCAGCATCCAATCGGGACAAGTTAGTATCACCTGCGCTTGGTTGTTTTAGTTTTTCTATCACACTTGGCTCAACAAGCAACATTCTTTTAGCATTCTCCATTTTAAATGAGGGAACTTACTAATCCACTGAGAACTGAACCTAATATAATAGGGAGAAAAGCACCACCTTTTTGGATTATGAGATTTTTCCGAAACAAATTCGTAGCACCTTTGCGAACCAATTTCCGAAGTATATTTTTGTACTTGCTTAACTTATTCTTTTCCTTATCCTTGAGATCAATTTTGCCCTGGAGTACGTTATGAATACACTCGCAAATACAATTAATTTCTTTTTCATTACACGATTTTAAAAGAGCTCTTTGATATTTGGGTTTAAGTGTATGCAAAGCTGCTAGTAAACTTTTATGCGTCTTTAGTCGTCGATGCATCATTTGTGAATGATAGTAATTTGTTGATTTTTACCATACTTAAAGCCTTTTGTAGGAATGTAAACGATGCAATGCCCATCTGATGGAAATATTTTAGATTTTAAACGACACATATCATTTGTGTCCTGTTTCAAATCTATTAATAAATATCCATGTGGTTCATTTGTTGCATCTTTGTAGGAATCTTCCATAAATTTCGAATTATCTGGCGATACTTGTCGTGCTAAGTATTTAATTTGTGTTTTATCGCGAGGATTTTTGAAATAAACTATGTAACCGGAATTTAAAGATATGTCTCTTTGGCCTTTGCCTTGGTGAAATAAATTTTGTGTTATATAGAATACACTTAAATTTCTGTGATGACTTCCTTTCGTAAATATATCAACAACGCGACCATCTGACTCTCTCATTAAATCATCAATAATTATCAGATGTGGTTCACATCCATCAAAACTGCTAAGGTTTGGTATTCCTTGATAGAAATTAACAGTTTTTAAATTATACAAAGGTTGCATTTCATCATAGCACCAAGTTATTTGTTTGAAATGGGTGTCACATATATCCTCCATATATTTAATAAAGTTTGTGACAAAAATTGATTTTCCACATCCAGTAGGACCTGCAACTATAGCAGTAAAAGGATGAATAAAATGAAACATTTTAAGCTCACGTGTGTTTGGTTAAAGGTGTTGGAATAAACTAAAACATTTTGTGCAAGAATAAAACTATATTTCAAATACAAAATAGAAATACAATATACAATCATTCACATATTAATAATAATAATAATAAAAAGAATAAAAATAAAACAATGTTACTAATAGCTAGACATCTTAAGTACAATATTAGAAGTAGTTATACAATAATCAAAAATAACTTAACATTAGATATTTACGTGACTTTTTTTTTTTATAAATCAGACATTTACAACTAAACTAATCTATGGGTATTTTATAGTGACCCCAAGCAAGCGTATTAACATTATTCGATACAATATATCGCTTGGTATCATTGTGTGAGAGACACTTCTTATTAATTTGTTGTGTAAAAATATTATGTTTTATAGACCTAAATCTTAACATAGTACGGTATTGAACATTTTCATTAAATAAACAAGATTTATAATCTTCCATTTTAAAACTTTTCGTAACACTTTTATTAACACCTTTTGCTTTTGCCAAAAACGTATTGTCAATATCCAATGCATACATTTTAGATCTCAACCCTACAAACTCTCTTAATATTTTGCCAGAATTTTCATCTTTAAACATACCTAATTTTTTTTTATTTATATTTTGATATTCGTATATGTTATTTAAGGGATAATCAGATGTATCAAACCATTCAGGCAAATCAGGCTTGATATCTTCATAAAAGTTGTTGGTAATAATTTCATAAACTAAACTATCCGTATCAGTGTATAGTAATTTAATTTTGTTTGGAAACTTGGGTAGCATGTAGTTATAATGGAAATCGTACATAAGTGTTTTAGAAATATCTAATATACAAAAACCTAAGTAGATGGGTTTGTTATGAAGGGCCTTTGTTCTTTTAAGTTGAATCGCAACTAGATTTTCCGAAAATATAGACAAACTATGAAACTCTGGTTTTGCAATTAAATCCTGAGCACCAAGACTTTTACCTACATTTTCCCAGTGAGTTAATAATTTTACATTAACTCGTTTCTCGACATTCTCCATTGTTTTTCCAAATACAGAATTGTTCATTAATTTATAAAAATCTTTTTCAAAATCTGTTTTAGCTTGCGTACGTAAATTTGTATTTAAATCTATATATTTTTTTAACCATAAACTTTGATTGAACTTCAATATTCTATGAATTTTTTTCAACTTCATACCTAGATTAATACATTGTTGTAAATTTTTATAGTGAATGATATATTTAGTTTTATTGTATAAATTTGGGACAAGTTTAACGTCTTTGGAATCCCCAACAGATATTTTTTCAGGACATAAGGGTAAGTCAGAATGTAAGTCATGAATATCTATGGGGTACTCTAAATCTACTTCTAGAATAAAACCATATTCTGTATTGTTCGATGCACTATAATCTGTTTTTATATCAACCCACTCAAACTCCCCTGATGGTAAATATTGAGACATTGCCCACCCGTATAGATTATTAGCATCGAAGTACATAAGATATGAAGTAGATACATTTTTATCAAAATCTTCCATAAATGGATTGTTAGCCTTTGCATGCCGTTTGCTGCATTGAGATATCACACCCCTTATACCCCTTGTAATAAATGATATTTTTTCTATATCTGTAAGCAATTCAAGTTCTATTTTTGTAATTTTTAGCATTGCATCCCAACTTAATCCTGGAGCAGTATAATAATGAGTTGGATCTAAACCATAGGTTTGTAAGCATAACATTCTAAAGTTTTCAAATATGTCAGTTAGAAGTAATACATCAGTTTTAAGATACAAGTTGGAATAATCGAACATATTTTTGCAGTTAAAGTTTTGCCAAACATTTTTAGCGTGGTTGTAATCATTATCTGATATATGAGAATCCGACAGCGAACTGTAAAACTGATTTTTGTCTGGAAGTGATGTTAGGTTTAAGCACTCAAAAGATGTCATAAATTCTTTCTTTCTCACAAGATTGAAGTCTTCATTAATAAGAAAGTTACGTTTTAAAGAAATAAATTCTTTATCAATCAAATTATTAGCTAATTGACTAAGGCCACATGGTAAAAATTTTATAGAATCTATAAACCTCAATTGAACAATTTTATTATTTATTTGTAATGTTTTCGAAAATGAAATATATTTTTCTTTCGTCTGCGGTATAACTTCGATATCACCATCAACAAAATTAAGAGCATGAACAATAAAATGAGAATCATAATGGCTAAGATTATGTAAAATTACAGGAATATAATTCGGTATACGAAACTTCGAGTTACATATATTATGTACAACGCCTCTAAAATGTCCGGTTTGTGGATTGTAATTAAATTCACGTTCACCGTTTAAATGAGTTTCACATATGAAACAAGTATCCGATGTTGAAACCTTAATATAATCATCGTTTGATAATGCTTTAGGAGCTACCTCAGTACTGTTTTTGGTACATATAAATTTTAAGTCTTTATGCAAACGAATCATAAATTCTTGTGTACTGTTTGGGCCACAATATGTTTCATACTTTGACAAGTTATCATCATAGGAGCATTTTATGTAGTAACCGAAACTATACACTTCATGTTTTTGGACATTACTTGTGTAAGATTTTAATGGATCGTTAGAACATGATTCGATTGGTGTTAGAAAAGCTTCAAAATCTGCATATACAACAAATGGTGTTTTAAGTTTTTTGTTAAACTTGTCAAATTTTAACTTATCATTAGAAACTGACTGTCCAAACCAATTTTTTGATGATTTTTGAGAATTAGGTAGTTCTGTTTTAATATGAAAGCAATCATGCTGTTGATGTTCTGTCAACTTTACTTGACTAGGAAAATGTAATAAACATCCATCACAAATATAAATAGCATGTTCATGACTTGAAATTTGATTACTGACTAAACGCGACATATTTTTTATACAACAATAATGATTATTTCTTCCGTTTGAAAGCAATAATAAATTAACATGGATACCCTTACGACATTTTGTAAAATATAAAGGGCCTACAACAGAATGAGTTTTATTGATTTTATCAAATTCTAAACCGAAAACGTTGATACTAATATTATTTAACTTTTCCACTTTTGAGATATCGGATAATTTAACTGGAAAAGAGACACCGTCAAACTTCAGTTTATTACAATGCATGCTATAAGATGAAACGCGATCAGGATTTTTATTTACTGGATACAAAGCAGAAAGCAAAGCCCATTTTAAACATAAAACATCTACGTTTTTAACATTAATAATTGCTCTTTTTACCATAATGTCTCTGGGTAAATCAATATATGACGAACCTCGTAGGGGATTAAATTTGTTAACATTCATGTCTAATGACTTAATAAAATTCAGAGTCCAACCGCTATCTTTTTTTTCAAATGTATTAATTTTATTAATAAAAGTGTCACGTAAAGACGAAAAAAAAATATTTAAATCATCGCCTTGAAATATAATGTAATTGCTTGTTTGAAAATCGAAGGAATTGGAAATATTTTTTGTTTGTTGAATAAAATCAGCATGCAATACAAAATTTACTTTGAATACGGTATGTTTTAGAATAGATTCTTCAATTAATGATTGAATGTCATTATGAATTGAATTTAAAAATATCTCTGGTGTTTCAAAAGATCCATCACTTTTACTATTTATTTTATACGATATTATTCTCTGTCCGAACGCTGATTCAACAACATGAACGTTTTGCAAATTATCGTGTAATTTTGATGCTTTAGTTTTATGCCGATTACTTTTTAAATGATTTGTAAAATACTTCTTACATACTAAAATTTCACATACATCACAATGTACCTTATCAGATTGTGCAGCAGAAGGATGAGACGAAGTAGAAGCTTCATGTTTTACTCTTTTAGTTTTGTGGGTATTATTTTCGATGTTGTTGGTTCTTTTTCGGGATCCTCCACCTAACTGACTGTAACAATACAATTTAAGAGCTATAAAAATATATAAAACCACATCATATTTATTTTACGTTATACTTCTTTTCTAAAGACCAAAAAAATTATATGTAAAGTTTGTTTATACTTACATGATATTTGTTTCAATCTCACAACAAATTTTCACTAGTTCTTCATCATTGTCATCATTAAACATAATGCTTGACTCTATATCACCACATAACTTATAAAGTTCAGACTCAATTTGATCGTTGGAATCCATTACGGCTAACTTGGAACACATTCGTTAGGTATATATCTTATGAAATAGTTTCTGGTTGTTAGCTTCTAGTTATTTATATGCCCAATGCTGTGGGTGGGGGCGCGATACTTCTAGTTAATGTTATTTCTTCTTTTGCTTTTACTTATATACATTTTTATAAGATGAGTCACGGTGAGAGCGTTACATTCCTTGGAGTTTGTCCTCGATAAAATATTTTGAACAATTGTGCTTCCCGGCGAGTGTCTTTGTAATGTTGTAAATGATGTTCCGCGTACTTTGATAACGCTTATCATCTTCTGATTGCACATAATATTTTACTCGAGCGTCGGAGTATTTCCAATAATTAATAGGTTCGATGTTGCGTATTTTATTCATATCATAGACATCGATTTTTATGAGATGAGTAGCGGTGAGAGCGTCATCTTCCTTGGAGGAAATATAAGAGACTCCGTCGTCACGTGCTGCTGATACATATGAAGATTGTACTCCGAGTTTTTTCTTCTTTTTGGGCTTCTCAAAGAACATGTCTATGTCATTTATTCTTTTGATATTATTGTTTTTCTTCATATTAACAACTAATGAATCGTCAGGTTCCTCGGGCGTGTCCGGAAAATAGTAGCTTTTGAATGTGTCTTGCTGAAAGAGAACATAATACAGGTTAATTTTATACTACGACACTTTATTATTAGGTTATCGAGAGCTGGTTCATTATACATGGACAATTAATGCAAAAAATATGGAAATACCTACAGATATCACATAGGAAATGAAAAGATTTCACTAGATAATTAGCAAATCATAAAAATGAGAACAACAATATTATGAAAAAAAAAAATACCGAAACACCTACAGATATCGCGGGCATGAATATGTACATACATGTCTAGAACGTGTGCACACAGGAAATTAAAAGTTTTCAACAGATAATTAAGAAAATACTCACATCCATTATATAGTAGACTCGGCTCACTTTCACTGTCACAATGATGTCCTTTGAGCCATGCTAGCTAAATTTATATGGAAGGAGCGGAATGTGGGCGGAAACATTAGCAGATATCCTTATCTGTATTGTGGATAAAGGAACGGATGCATCGACCATTAAGGCAAGCGATAAAAAAAGAATGTAGAGATACCGTTGAGTGCTTTCTAAGTAAAGTGAAGAATTACGTGAATAAGTCAATAAAATCGCGAATGAGATAATAAAGCCAGAAATAAAATTAATTCACCGTTAAGCGACCCGCGAATTGATTAATCGAACCGTGAATAAAGAAAATTCGCGCATAATAAAACCGCGGATTACTTAATTGAAGCGTGAATAAAGTTGATTCGCGGCTAGTAGCCGGTGTATCCCGAAGAATCGAGTTTTCGTGAGCCAGAACCGGCATATCCCTACTACTGCAGAGCCAGAACCGGCATATACCGCGAAACTCGATTGTTTGGGATTCACCGGCTACTAGTCGCGAATTAACTTTATGCGCGCTTTAATTAATTATTCTGCGGTTTTATTGATTGACACGTAATAAAACCGCGAATCGTTTAATTGAAGCGCGAATCAAGTTAATTCGCGGCCGCGAATTGGTTTATCGAACCGCGATTTGATTAATTGATCCGCGGATAAAGGTAATTCGCGCCCAATTAAACCGCGAATTACTTAATCGGCGCGCGGATTAAGTTAATCCGCGGTTAATTACCCCGCGAATCACTTAATATAAAGTTCATATCACTTAATATAAAGTTCATTCGCGACTAGTAGCCGGTGAAACCGGTCGAAACGAGTTTTTCGCCCTATTTTCGCCCTACAATGAGTTAGAACCGGCGAATATCTACTACTTGCTTTATTTGATAGGCCACCGCTATTGTGTATGAAAGGTAATAAAAAAAATTGTGAGACTGTGTCGGGACTATGACCGTTTGTTTACCGTGAAACGTATCTATAGTATAACTGAGTAGCTTTACATGAAGGTGTGGTAGGGGCTATAGTTCCACCACTCTCCACGGTACCTGATATCATTTCTAAGGTGTAATAATTGTTTTAACAGTAATTGTGGTTGTACAATTTGTCATGTGTTTTTTAAAGAATTTAAGATGGCATACGAGCATGCAGCACTACCCTTCCGCTGCCGCCCATGACAGTTGTGACCGACACAGACGTCACAGAACGAGACTCAAATGTTTGTTGGAAACTTCAGCTTCTGCCAAAATACGCCGAAGGTGGCCGAAACCGAAACAGACATTCAGTAGGATACTAAAGTACATTCAATCATATAAAGTGACTACAATAACAATGTACAAGAAACTAGGCTGCGGAGTAAAGTTCTCCTGAGAGACTAAAACAATGAAAGGCTTCGTTACTGTAACACGGTTAGCTTAAATTCGTTACTATGACTAGAATAGTCCTAGAGAAAGAACATACGCAGACGGGACGTGTTATTAATCTGATTGCTATTTATACCTTCTTCAACCCATTACCTTAAAGACGGCCCCCATACAAGAAAAATATTTTTACTTAACTTATATCTCCCTCCACCCCTAGATATCGCTAGTAGTATCGTGTCACAGCGATCAACACAACACTATTTTTAAAAAGGTGTATAAAATAAATAGTACTGTGGTACAGAACCCTTCGGTCTGAGTCCGACTCGTACTTAACCGATTTTTTGCCATGTGTAGGTTAGTCTACGCAAGACAGTAAATCATGATTACTTAGTAAATTAATTAAATAAACTCAACAGAAAGCTTTTTGGCCGAGTCCGATAGCTGTCCTCGTAGTTGCTGACGTCACAGGGTGTGATATGCACACACAATAAGCGGAAAGAGCGGTATTATTGCGATGACGTCGTATTTCCACTGCTCGGGATATCTGAATGGAAGTTAAATGAATACACAGGGCCGGACTAGACTATTTAAAAAAAGTGAATACCATACAATTTAATGACTGATAATTCACAGGCAGTTATATTTATTTATTTAATAGTTTATGCACACAAAGGTACTTTAATATCATTATTTTTGTAATTAGCTGTAAGTTTTCCTAAATTAAATAAATAAATTCGACGGCCATTGTCGCCCTGCTCACTGAATACAGTCTCAGGTTCGGTGTGTAGGTAGCATAATTATTTGCCATGCCTTATTTTATTTGTAACGAATAGTAATTTATTTCTTTTTCTGCCTTATTTGGCTTCCGTGTTACTAATGTCCATTTACGACGACCATGGCTCGTTTTTTACTCTTAATGAAAGGTGTAGGTAGATTCTAATAAAACAAAAAACAACTAAATTAAACTTATAGTGTGAACTTGTTTTAACCAGTAGCATTTAAACTAAAGTTATTGCACATAAAAATGATATTTAGAAAAATTACCACAGTGGTTTTACTGCATATGAGACTATAAAACTGCATGCGTATATTGCTTGCTTGACAAAAATACAACGCTGCTTGCCGTCGTTAAATACTAAACACGCGAGCACAGTAAAACAATTTTATGTTTCGGACAAGCTGTGCTCACAATAATCGAATAGGATTCGTTTTGTGTAATGAAAACAGTAAATTTTTCCTTCGCGATCTGAGGGTTCTCTTTCACCTAGCAGACGAGCCAATTGATCGTAAAGTCAACGTCGCCCATGGACATCATTCATACCAAAGTAATCAGCGATGGTTTGTTACCTGAGAAAGAGATAATAAAGAAAGTACTGGTTCTAAAGCCCAGGAACAGCAGTTCTTTCACGGGTACCAGTTGTTTTACGGGTACCAGGCAGGGTTCACGGAAAGATACCAGTTTCTTTCTTTCTTCCGCCTTTTTTTCCTTGATAAAACATATATCGCACCTCAGTGAAAGCTTGGCTCAATAAAAAATGACGTGCACAAGTGTATTCAAAAATGCCTCCATTAATAAATTATTTTTAATTTTTATTTTTTAAATAATGACAATAACATTCCTACAGTTTAAACATGACCGAATCCGTCCCTGGTACACTCCGTCGCGTCATGGGGACTGGGATTATTTGCATAATGAATTTATATTTTTTGATCCACAAAATATCGCACCCTCAAGGGCATAATACAAAAAAGTAAATTATTTTGGGAGTTCACGTTTTAAAGATTCCAGACGAGACATTGCAGCTTATTTGGGATTGGGCACACTCGTCCGAAGCAGTGATCACATTAGATCATACAATGCCCGCTCGCCAGTTCACGCAAGATGAGTCGTGAAAACTTAATACAATTGCGCATACGTAGCTCGTCGTAACAGTTTTATTATTATTATACTTGTTGATATCCCAAACAGTTCCTTGCCAAGTGTGGACAATATTGTTGTTCTGTTGCTGTGCCAACCACTTAGGAATATGGCTGGGTTATGTTGTAATTTTCTTTGCTATTACCTTGGTTTATTATGGCACATGTGTAAGCTATAAGATGGATATAAATTCGTTTATATTATCACGTAGAAGATGGGTATAAATAAGCGCAATCGTTGAATCCCTTCGTTAGTCAAACAAAAACAGTACTGAGTTCAGTGCGTAAAGATTTCGTTAGTGCCGTGTGTCGTGATTAAAAACAAAACAATCAAAGGAAAGTTGACAGGCTTATCTGTCATTTGTGTACGTCAAGTGTCACCTGTCAAGAATCTCCCCACCACCGCAGTTTCGCCGTGACCATCATCCATGCTACTGGAGCGAAATATAGGTATGCGATGATGTAAGTTTTAAATGATAATGTGTACGCTAATTTTAACACATGACCTTTTTCCTAATAATATGATTTGGCATGATTTTTTACTTCTAAAAATAATTTTACCTGCTAGCAAATGGCAGTGTACTTTTGAATGGTAAAACGCATTTTGGCTTCAATTCATAATGGCCCGCTACCGAGCACGAGACTTTCCTCACACCTAACGAGGCCTAGAGCATCCATCACGCTGCTCCAGTGCGGATTGGTGGAGGGGTTAGTAACCAACCCAAGTATCGAAAGTTTTATGTCACCCGAAGGCCTGCGACATGGCTTAACAACTGATATGTAACGAAAACAACCAGGACCCATGGCTTTACGTGTCCTCCGAAGCACGAAAGCGCTCAAGAGATTTTGCAACTAGCGGTCACCCATCCAACTACCGACCGCGCCCGTTGTTGCATAACTTTGGCAAGCCGCCGGGCTATCAGCGCTTCATAAAGCGGTAAGACGCTTTAATCTAGTTAAAGCCTAATTAATTTTGATTTGAAGATGCTCAACCAGTTGATACAGTGCATACAGTTTAAAAATAGAACGAAGTTTGAGATTTTTCCTAATAATTAAAATACAAGTTCAATAATGCTACGACGAGCTACGAATATGCTACGACGCGCTACGCACATGCTGCAATGCGTCACGTAAACGCTACGACGCATCACGCATAAAAGTTTACAAAAATACATAGCACTGCAGCCAGATTCCGTCGTGGGTAGATAGGATATTTATGAAGACATCTGCTTTGATCGGGAATCGAACCGGGAAACCTTTCGTTCTACAGACTACATACAAATGTATATCCACTTGGATCGAAATCACTAGACAGACACGCTGGTTAATTGGTTATACATTTATGTGTTAAACATGTTTTAATTATTTATGAAATAAAATGTTCTATTGCAATAATAGTTTTCTGAAGTGAATACTTCTTTAGTACCGTTGTAATTTGGAATTCGATGAAACGGAAATGACGCGCAAATGAAACGAAACGGAAACGAAAAAGACACAGATATTTCAACGTGGGAGAAAATGAGATAGGAAGCATCGCCAACAAGGCGGCTTACGTAAGCAAAGCAAAACATCAATATTTGGACTGACAGTATTCGTTTTTTTAAGTTTCACTTCTAGCACGTGTGAATTGCATACATTTTGATTTTATTTAACTTTACATCTGCAGACAGCGATCAGTTACAGATTTATTATATGTATAGATGTCATGGCCACGTACTTATTATTATTATTATATTATGAAGCATACCCATCGAATTTTTCAAAGATTCCCAAACGACATTCTTCGCAAAACGACAAAAAGGCAAAGTTAGGGAGGTTGTAAAAAATCCAATTACAGATAAAATAATTTATGTTGGAATTATTCAAACAGTTGTCCGGGTTTTTCTCGGGGCTAGTAGGGAAATTGAAGAATTTTTATCCAAATACTGGACTGTGCCACTGACTTTGTCCAAGAATAAATTAATTTATAATCATAATTTTCAGCACCATAATCTATACTAATGTAATAAAGCTGATGGGTTTTATGTTTGTTTGTTTGAACGAGCTAATAAACTGGAACTACCGATCGGATTTGGAAAAAAATTGGGCATAATTTTTTTATGCCCAATTTAAGCCCCATTTAAATCGCGCTTTTAGTATTTTTGTATGAACAATATCCAAATCATTTTTTTGCGTCCACGCCAATTGACATGGACACCCTCGCAGGAGGGAGCTGGTGAATGCTCCTGCATACCAACACAGCCGTCTGCGTTGGTTATGTGGGACTAATGTGGTGAAGCCTGTGCCTACTCAGTAAACACCACCTGAGGATGGCTTTGGCCATACGGCCTTTAAGCCTTCATCTGAGGCGACCTCACCTGGAGCGACGAGGCGACTCAATATAAGTAATTTATATGGCAGAACAACGTTCGCTAGATCTGCTAGTATGTTGATAATAATGGTTTCTTTTTAACTCAGTTTCACTCTTAACAGAACCTTCACGTTTCGTCGTATTTAATCCGAATTTAGCAGTCGCCGGCGGCGCTTTGAAAATATGACATTTTATTCTTCAACATTTTTTTGCTTCTTGCACGGGCTTAGTTGTTCGTTGCTATCAAAATGCGAATGGTGTGTCTGTATGTTGTTACATTTTTATTCTGTTTATGCAAGAGGTACATAGATGCACTTTTTAAACAAGGAGTTATAATAAATCCCCTTTCGATATAATTACTCGAAATCAATTGGTTAGCTTTTGAAAATATTTCGGTTTAAAAAAACACATGCACAACGGCTCCTCTTTTTTTGAAGAGAGAGAGTAACTATATTACATGAACATTCTGCCATACATTAGGTGTCCTAAAAGGGTTTTTTCAATCCCTTTTAATTTTCCGCACCGTAGGTTACTTGGCAGTGACCCTGTCAGCGAAGACGTCTCGGGTTCGATTTCCGGTCGGCATACATTAAAAATTATGTGACACACAAACGTTTTGGGTGTAAGTGACGTATTTTGTGTTGTCCATGCCACCCGCAACACAGGGAATCCTGGTGCGGAGGTATGAGGTGTGTAAGCATTTAATATTTATTATTATTATTTCCACAAGCAAAGTTATGGCACAAGTATAGTACAACATGTATGGGCTTATACAAAATATTTTTGTCACCTTGGCGCGATGCAAAGTTATGTTAATTTTGACTTGACATGTGTCAAGTTTGCCTGAAGTATTAAGAAAAGTCACGTATGTTCGCGTAGTATTTTTAACGTTCAGTAAACAAAATTAAATAAAAAAGGCCAAGTGCAAGTCTCGCAATCGGAGTGTTCCGTACAATCTTACTATACATATTTACGCCGAAAAATATTTCTTTATGGGGACTAAGTACTTAACTTTTTTATTTATTTTTTATTCCAACCCATAACTGACCCACTGCTGGGCTCGGCATCTCCCACAATTTGAAGGATACAGTCACGAGCAATAATATGTGTACATTGTCACGTTTTCTAAAATATCTTAACTTGTACCAATCTAGAAAGAAGTGAACAATAATTCGTTCTAAATTAACTAACCATTAAACGATGTCAAAATAAGGTATAATATACAATTTAGAACGAATTGTTGTTGTTGTTGTTCAACTTAAGATATTTTAGAAAACGTGACAATGTACACATATTATTGCTCGTGACTGTACAAGCTATAGCCCACCATGCCATGCCATGTCAACACCGGCGGACCAGGGCGTCGAAAGGGTCGACATAAGCTGGGATTTGCTTGATGGTCGGGTTGAAGCAGGCAGGCAGGTAGGTCATGTGGTCATGTACTCGTACTTGACTCTTACTTTACTCTTACTTTACTCTTACTTGACTCTTACTTTACTCTTACTTGACTCTTACTTTACTCTTACTTTACTCTTACTTGACTCTTACCCTACTCTTACTTGAGTCAGCCGCCAGACATGTCGTGTTTTAATTGGGAGCTTCAGGGCATTATTTTCTTTCTTTCCTTCTCGTCGACGTACCGGTGATGCTTTTGCTGGTATTGTTGTCCATCGACAACAGTAGCCACTTGCCACCTCCAGCTCGTCTTCTTATTTGTCGGCTATTAATATAAAAAAGTTCTACACTATTAAAAGAGAATACATAAATTAAATAAATAACGCTACACACTCGTAGTCCGCAATAGGATTCCCTGTGTCGTGGGTGCCATGGACAACACACAAGACAAGAACACACACACCGATACCTTGAACGGAAGTTTTAAACTCATCATTCAGTTTCCGCCTCGCTAGGAATCGAACCCAGAACCCTTGGAACGGCAGTCCGGCATGTTAACCATTGCGCCATACGGGTCGCCATGTATAACATAATTGCAATTCCCAAATTAAAGGAAACATTTAATTATATTTCTAACGTTTTATAATCTGCATAACTTTGTAGGAAACTTTCCAAATATCTTCCTTCTTAGAATGGTTATTCCCGCTGAAGTATGCTTTAAGAAATTAATTCCCAAAAGTGTTCGGAAAATTCCCTCGGGGAACAAGCTTTCGGGAAATTTAGATAAGGAAAACTGGCGTTACCAAACTCAATTTTTCCACTACTAGGAAAATAAAATTAAACTAGATGACAGTTTTTTTTTATTCTATACTTTTGGAAACAAATATGTGTTTTATCTATTTCGTTCAACTGTCCCAATGCTGGGCACGGGTCTCCTTTTTGAACCTGGATTTGAACCTGACCCCCGGTTTGGGAGTCGGACGTACAAAGCACTGCATCTGGCAGTCTATATAATAATGAATATATGTACGGTACGTGTATGACAAGTTGTTTAGGTCCTGACTCTACACCGGGATATGAGCGATCTATTTATAACCCAACTTCAAAAAAGGAGGAGGTTTTTATGTTTGTTACCTTAGAACTTTCGACTGGGTGAACCGATTTAGATGATTCTTTTTTATTTGAAAGCTGCTTCCCGTGTGGTCCCATGTCAATATGGTTCAGTTCTGCCAATGGAATTCATGAAAAAACCCTCCAAGTCTTAAATTTGCATTACTTAGAAGTGGGTTTTTTAATTGTAACATGATAATGATGTAAGATGATGATAATCATGCTTCGGTTCATATGCGTCTATAACCTGTTATCAAGAAATGTACCAATACGCATGTTAAAACGTAGAATAAGAGGCTTGAGGATCTGTAGAAGGCCTCGGCAATTGACCATAAAATCCTCCATTAATATGATAATGTTGCAGCAGCGTCGAAACTACACCCAATCTCCTTCAAACAACAGGACACAACCAACCCCTACCATGATAATGGGTTGACAAGCAAACAGTCTCTGTCCTATCCCAATGGAGAAGGCAAAAGGGTCAAAATATTACTATCAAATACACCTAAAATCCGAGCTTAGGTCATATACATTACATAACTTTTTATTTCACTTCAATACATGCAGTATTTCCGAAGTTATAAAGACGAGAAGTTCAAGCCCTTTTTTGAATTTCCGCGCTTACGCTATGACGTCACGACGTGGCTCGGCCGCGAGCATGATACGGCGCAAGTATAGAAAATATGGGTCTATGCAGTTCAAAAATCTATAACTTTCTTATTTCTATAGATACAGACTTGAAATTTTGCATAGATGTAGTAGATAGTATGTGAATTATATATGTTATTTTATTATTGATAACTAAGGTTTGCTCGCGGCTTTACTTGAGTTTAAATTAACATTTCGGTCAAAAATCCCTATCAACTACGCGCGACTACTGAGAGATGACGTCATCGAGTAGTGACCGCCCGCCTGCGTTTTAAAAAAAACCAACGGCCGTAAATACGCACTTTGATCGTTAATATCTCAGCCATTTATTGAGATATGGAAAAAGTAAAAACACAGTTTTTCTTGTAATTTTTTATAGATTTATTTGACGTGAAAAAAAAATTCGTTTGCCTGGTCCATTTCATCATATCATGTCCGAAATATCCTAAGGCAATGGTAATAAATGATATTGACACAAAGAAATAAAAACGTCAGGAAAAATCCTCTCAAGAAAAATGACTTAGTTTCATCGGGAATGAAAAAGATCTCTAGTAAAATTAAAAAATGCGAAACTGGAATTTCACCGACTCTAAAACAACCTAATCTCTGACGACATACGTTTCAAGATTGCTTGCACCGATGACAGCAGAAGAATCTGATTTAGGTGTAAAAACTAAAACACTCTAAATAAATCCAGAGGTTTCAAATTACGAAGCACGATCTATCAACAAACACGTCGTACGATAAATCCGGATATCCTTTGCGGATTTTCGGTTGCCCGGCGAATGAGAAGTTCAGTTGTTATCGAGACTCCGTATGGGGCGGACGTTTACCCGCCCCGCCTTTTAACAATTTCAAAATTCCTCTTAAACTTCACTAACCTAAACCAAAAGCTTACCTTTACTTACGCATCAATAAAAAAAAATTAACTAGCTTTTCAATTTCGAATCTACAGGTGTCCCACGCGGTCAGACGCCCTTAAAACACAAGTGATTTTGTGCTTTTCGTATTTCGATTAGGGTTCTTTGTTCTTTGCATTGTTGATTGATTTACGGCTTTTATAACACGGAATGTTTTGATTAAAAATATCATCTTTAAATTAAGAAGCATGTTGATAAATTAAGTGTTGATTTTAAAATAATTGTTGTTAATTGTGGCCTAACTGTTGTTGTGCTGTGATAAAATTTAATTATAAATTGTGTTGTTGTCACTCAATATTTAAATGAGACTCCGGATCTGTTGGTACGTCATTCAGTAAGAATTAAGATGGTTTTGTACAACAAAGACTTACTTATCTTTTGTTTCGTTCGCTTTATTTGAGTCTGTTATAAAGTTTGTAATTAAAGTAGAATTTTCCTTTATTCATTGAATGTTAGAATTTTATGTTTAATTTTTGAAACTTTTCATTAAATTGTCGACATTTTATCATTATGTTATATACTCACTATCATTATCACATATCATCACTATATAACTATTTATATTTTTTTACCTAAATCTAATAAATATATGTGTTTTAATTTACTTTATTTATGTATGTCCTGTATTTTCTATTTTGCTTTTAATCATAAAAATGAATTTTTGTTAGTAGGTACACCCCGCCCCTAGATTGTATCCATGCTCTTTTAACTCCTAATCCTAAGGAAGTCTGAAATAAATCGCTTTTTAGTGGTAATGCCGCCTGTTGTAATGGTTGTATCACATCATCAATTGTCTCTTGCTACGGTATATATTGTTATAATAATATAAAAATATTTACCATAATATAACTAAGTATTATATTCGTAATTCAAACGGCGAACTTATATTTTCCACCAAGTGTATAATTGTTAACACAAATCAAAATTTGTAGCATAATTTTAAACAGAGATTCTAATTGTCGTTCGCGAGCTCCCTAGGGGTTCGCCAACAAAACCGTGTGGCTTCCCAATCAAGTTTCTCATATGGTGCACGAGTTACCATGCGGGACTGGCCCTGGGTTGCATGACTGATGAGGTGGAAATTTGAATAAATTTTTTTTTTGTAGTGTGCTGTTGTAGTGTCTTTCTGTGTTGTCCATTGCACCCACAACTCATGGAACCCATGTGGCTATGGGAGTTAAACGTAAAAAATATAATAAATTAAAGTAAAAAAGAACTATGGGATAAACTAGGGGATCTAAGAATAATAAATTAAAAATAAAAAACATTTTTAAAAACAAGCTTTTATTCAAATGCGCTAAAAAGAAAAAAGTATACTTTCCTTTCAAGTTTAAAACTTTTATTATCAACTTACAACGTCATTACACAATTTATATGATATAAAAACTTGTTTTAAAATTTTATTTTATTCTTTTTAGCATATAAAAGCTTAAAAAAAGCTTATAAAAGCTTGTTTTAAAAATGTTTTTTACTTATAATTTATTTTTTACTTTTTAGTTGTCGGTGGTGAGGCATTCGTATTCTAAAAGACCTTTCATTTTGATATTCATAATTATTGTACGAAAGCATAAAAAAGAAAGAAGTCCGCCATATTGTATTTAGAATGACATCACTTTATCTTTCGACATATTCTGAGCAAGCCCTTTTATTTGATATCCATATTGTAGGAGTGCATTAAATATAACTAGTCCGCCTTCTTATAATACCTATATGTTCCGCCATGTTGGTTTTAGAATGACGTCACTCAGCTAATCATGTATTGTCATCCAAACTAATACGTAGTATTTATGTCAATGCGTGTATACAAAATTTCAGCTCAAAAATAAAAAGTTCAATCATGCAAAAAGTATAAGTAGCCCATGTACACCTATAAAGGAACGAAATGCGGAAACAGACATTCAGAAATAGCAGCTTACTTTCAACTTACTATTTAATTTATTTATGTTAGTATATAATTAATATGCAGGAAGCTACAAAGTTAAGTTATAGGATATTCATTAATTCAATTAATTTTAGTATTCATAAACAGCAATAATTATTATTGCAGTTGATAATGCGGTTTCAATTAATTTACTGGTGCTTCATTGGCTACAGAACGATTCGGAAATTCAAACTCATAAATTAAATCTAGACTTATTAATTATTCTAGTGCTAAAAATTTACAGTGCGTCCATGTTGCTATCCAATCCAACCTTCCCTGCTCCTGCTGGTTCTATCCAAACAAGGATATTGCCCCGGATGGAAATCCTGGGCTTTAAGTATTTGAAGTAGAAGTCTTGGCTGTCGCTGTAAGTAGGAAAAACACCTCGGGAGTTTCTTGCCGCTCCTTCCTGGACCACTCACACTATGGATTGATAAAAGCGATGGTGTATATTGCCTTTCGAAGTTTCGCCAAAAATAAAAATATTTCTATTGATTAAATCAAGAAAATACTGGCTCTCAATCTCACTGCTAGAACACAAGTCGTTTACTTTGACGGCTTACTCAGGAAAGATGGTGGTAGCTAACCCGCCGAAATTTAGATGTTGGTACCATCAAAAAGTGGCCGGCTCTGTCGCCTCTTACTTTATACTAGCATGAGAATGGGATCAATAATAGGCCGCCCAAATACGGCCAAATATCCAACACGGTACCTTATTTTGTTTAATTTTATTTAAACTTTATTCATGAGGGCCTTATAAGACATTATAAGGCCCTCATGAATTCAGTGCTTCGTCACAAAGCCTCCAACGGACATTCAAGGCACTTGTAATGTTATATCATTTGCCAAAATATAATAAGTGCGGGATTAGATGAACATGTATAAGGGCTGAAATCGTAACCCTCCTTTTGAATCCCCGAAGTTATTTAAGTATACCTAAATGAAAAAGTAATTTCGATAGTTGTTCAAATACCGCACCCTCAGAGTAAAAAAGACCTAACATGAAGTCAGCATTTTTTGGGGAATAGCAGAAATGTGTTTGCTTAGGGAGTTTTCAATAAAATATATAAGTACACACAAATACATAATTAAATTGTAATTTATCGATGTCTGTAGGTACAAGACATCGATTTTGATAAAGGACCAAAACTATTATTGGGTCCTTTATTAATACAATAGAACCCAAAATAATGATTTTATATATATTTTTTGTCTATTTGTATATA
Source organism: Ochlodes sylvanus (assembly GCA_905404295.2). Lineage (NCBI taxonomy): Eukaryota > Metazoa > Arthropoda > Insecta > Lepidoptera > Hesperiidae > Ochlodes > Ochlodes sylvanus. The sequence continues at coordinate 6,392,622 of FR990149.1, forward strand.
TGCTTATGTGCCTGTATTTAGTATTCAGTGTTTGTTTTATTTTAATATATTCCTTAATAAAACAGGTAAAAATTTAAAGAATATTTTTTGAGTGCGGGTAGGTACCTACTAAGGGACAGGTTTCCCGAAGCAGAGCGGCTTTACGAGTATGTCTTGAATTACACAAATGAAAATCTATTTACATATTTTTAGTACCACTTATGTTGGTCTATTTTCAATAAGAATCGTGTAAAAATTACATTTATATTTGTGTATATTATTTTATTAAATACGCGTTAGAAAATAACCTTCCAAAGTTACGTATATTTTGTTGCCTTTGTTGTTTTTAACGTCGTTATTTAAAACCATGCCTTTCACAACAAATTATCTGTTTACCTAATGAAATTTGAGTGTTTATACGTAGTAGTTTGAACGTCAGCTAAAGAACCTTAGAACCCTACACGCACCTGTAATTACTTATTCAAAATTATGTATATCCACTACTTTGATAACATAAAAATATATTAATCACACCATATTTCCTATAAATATTAGGATGATTTGACGATCCCGTAGTGGCCTTGCCTGCAAAGCGAGGGGTCTAAGGCTACATAAAAAATTAAAACCGTTTACATAATTAAAAAGCAAAATTTAGGCATTAATTCTGCATATTAAAACATTTACAGTAAAAAAATTATACAATTTCTTAAACAACATCCTTATTTGAGACTCAAAGCGTGAATAGCAATTACCGAATTAATGAAAGAGGAAATAAATGTCATTGCAGATAGAAACACTTGCCTCTTGGTAAGAGGGACTGAGCTGAAAATCCTCTCAGTAAAGCCATAACATTTATAAGTAAACGAAGTGTATTTCACATAGATTAAGAGACTTTAACAATGGCTTGTCTGCTCCTCCATGTGAAGGTCATTTACTGAATATGCTGACACACCTTCATTTTATTAATTGACTTAATTATAGACATTGATAGATATACAATGCCCAAACTTCGCTATAAATATAAACAAGATGTAATCCTGGTTCTCTGCTCTGTACGGAACCCAACATCGAAATAAAATATACTTTTAACATTTTTCTAAATAGTATGCTGAGGCTTTATAGTTCAAACGGCTAAGAAATACTAAGAAATTGAATTTCTTTTAAAGCCTGAATATTTATATTGCATAATTGCATGTTCGAAAAGTTGCTACAAGGCAATTCGACAAAGAGCCTTTTCAGTTCTGAAAAAGATCTTGTAGGCTTAATTAGTTGGCTTCAGCCCATTAATGGCCCACTACTGAGCACGGGTCTCTCCTCATACCTGAGGAAGCCTAGAGCATGCTCCACCACGCTCCTCCAGTGCGGATAGGAGGAAGGATTAGTGGCCAAGCCAAGTGTCGGAAATTTTTTTGCCGCCCGCAGGCATCCGACATGGCTTAACGACCGCTACCAGATGGTAACAACCAGGACCAATGGCTTTACGTGCCGTTTAAGTTAAAAAAATTAAAATCAGAAAAATTTTGCTGCTTTCCAAAATTAAAAAAATGGTCGCTACCAACCATTGTAGCGTGTTTTTAGCTTTCCAAACTATTTTATTCCACGCCAATTTTGAATCACCACTTCAGATCATTAAAGATCAACGCAAGATTAAAGACAAATCGATAACGTATTGTTGTTACAGTTTTAAAAAATTCTCGTGTCACAATGTTAGTTATCATACGCCTCCGAAACGACTCGACCGATTCTCATGAAATTTTGTGTGCATATCGAGTAGGTTTGAGAATCGGCCAACATCTATTTTTCATACCCCTAAGTGTTAAGGGTGGCTCGCCCAAAAACTTTTTTTCATTTTTTGGATAACTACCTAAGTTACTATATTATAGTAACTACCTAAGTTACTATAATTATTATAGTAACTTAGGTTACGCCAGAAGACGAATAGAAAAACCACCTAATGGGCGGTAAACAGTAGATGTAATGTGGTCACCAGTAGAGGCCTTTGGCGCTGTAAGCGTCATTTATATCAATGTCAATAAAATTCCCATACCAATTCAAATAATATCGCTACAATTTGCAGCTGAATTTCGTGACCATGTAAGGTCAAATACCTTTGTTTCTAACGGTCGACGGACTGCAGCGCAGAGTGAATTGGCTTTCTGCGTTACGACTCGTGGTAGAGGTATCAGCGATGCATTGTCGACTAAGGAAGTAGAGAGATGAAAAAATAATTGCTGAGTTATGATGGAAAGATCATGTTAATTCAATATGAAATAGCAGTCTTACATTTCGAATTATTTTATTAATATAAAAATTACATTACAGAAAAAATCGATACAATGAATTAGAATTTAACCTTGAAATTTTTCACAAACAAAATTTCTCCCTCCTAAATTGTTAAGCGTGTTCCAAGTTGGTACTTAATGCCAGGAAGTTTTATGTTAATTCAGTTTTTCTCTTAACCTTGGACATAGACGTGATTTCATGAGTAATGAACATTAAATTGTGTAATGTTAGATTTATTTTTGCATTCTTGACTTATAATACTTGGTTTACGTCAACACATCCTAGTCTTGGCAGAAAACAGTAGGTAATAACCAAGTGGACCTTGGACTCCTTTTTTTCCTTCTCTCCTAGGAATGGGGAGAAATACAGGGATCAATAACATGATCTTTAATGAAAATACTGAACTGAAAATTCATAATTATCGGAAGCTACATAGAATAAAACTATAAAAAATCATGAACGCATTGGTTTTTCAATATTATAAAGCACGTGTATCGGAACTAGGATCATTTGCATTTAAATGGGATATGTATCGCAATATTTCCTTTACGCGAGATAAATCGTGACATGACTCATGAAATAAATATTTATAAGATAAATTTAAACATCAATGAAATGAAAAGCTGAACTGAATAAGCTGAGTTGAATAAGCTGAGCTTTTCGCTCGATATGTTTCGAATTTTTGCGATATTCTTTGATATGGATACATTCAAGTTTTTAAGTAGGAATTTTAGAGTATACTAAGTAAGACAACATATAGGTAGATAATTTTAAAACTTAAAATTCGATGTATAAATATACCTTCTATAATAAATGATCACTCTTACACATAAAGATACCTAATTTGAAACGTGCATTACTTGCAATGAGCATTACTTGCTCCGAGGTTACTACAATACACCAGTGAAAACCGCATCCGAATCGGTGAGATTAGCTGAACCAACGCGCACACACACAGAAAGAAAATTAAATCAATGTCCTAGTAGCTGTTGGGTTAATAAATATCCCCATTTTCTGTCCATAGTCCCCCAGTTTTCCTCAAATGTACATATACGAGTACCAAAATATACCAAAATATTTTTTTTTACAATTTTGTCTCTCTGTCTGTCTGTCTGTTTGTTTGAGCTAATCTCTGGAACGGCTGGACCGATTTTGACGGAACTTTCACTGGCAGATTGCTGATGTCATAAGGGGTAACTTGGTCTACTTTTATTTTAGTTTTTTTTTGTTAAATTCCACGCGGATGAAGTCGCAGGCACAGCTCGTCTTAAATATATTTTCTTTTATTCCGCTTCCTTTTTCTTGGCCGACAACGCATCGGTGACGCCTTTGATGTTGCTGATGTCCATGGGTGACGGTCACCACTTACCATCAGGTCTCGTCTGCTCGTCTGCCGGCTACCGAAATGAATAACTGTTCTTTCGGGATCGAATCCGGGAACCTTTAAGGGTAGGCAGGGTCAGCCACCAGGTCTCAGCTACCAACTCAACTCCTACAATATTTATGACCGAAAACGGATGACAGCAGAAACATCTATTAACATAATTAATATAATACCTAAGACAATATCTCAGTTGTATTTTGCGAAATCCGAGTGTTATCTTCAAGTCCTATTTCTGTATGATTAATAGCGTCTCAACTTACCAACAGCCTTCGTGCAACCTTGGATGGAAATGGCGTGTATTTTACACACTCGTGCACATTCAAAACAATACTAATCCATTTTACAAGGCCCTTTTAAGTTGTCTTATAGGGTTCCGTACCTATAGGGTATAAAAAGGAACCCTGTTAATACGCCTAATGGACAGCTTGGACCACTTACCATCACTTCTCATTTCGAATTATTATACATATTCGAATTACGCTGCAAATTTGCAAAACTATAAACTGTAATTTAACAGAGAAGTCATTAAGTTTTATTGTTTCCACAGTCTTTGTTCGTACAAGCGATGGATATCTACAAGCGGTTTCTATTTTAAACGTCGAGCTTTTAACTGAGTTGTAACTTAAAAGTTGAATTAAATGTTTTAGCTCTCTTACAAGTTTGTCTTTGTTTTAGTGATATTTGACTTGGCGAACAATTGTGAGGATCTGAACAAGTCTTAAGTGAAAGCTCTTCGTCATTTGTCATTTTGTCAGTCGTAACTTTTATCAAATGTCAGGACATTATAATTAGGTATGAGTTTCAACTTTTGGTATTGCGGATACTAAATTTTGAAATTGTAACAGGTACTCACGATTTTTGTATTTCGGATGAATTGAGGGTACTAAATATTTTAGTTGTGACAGGTAGTCACGATTTTGTATTGTCAGATTATAACTACTTATGAAGTTATGCGAAAATACCAACTAAATCATAATCCGTTTGCCTTCGCGGAAATAGGGTAAAAGACACCGAGAATTTGGGGCAAGTCAAACATTCGATTCCTGTAATTGGTTTGGTATTGTGTAATTGTAAAGTGGTTCGGGACCATCACGACTTTATGATCCGACCAATAGTAGTTCGAGTTTTAGCGCGAGTTTGAATATCATGTTGGAACAAGCTCGACTCGTTTAAAGTTTTCGACATGTCTACAGTACTAGCGTACGGATTTGGCTGGTGTTTATGATGGGCAGTAACTTGCGCAAGTACTCTCTCAGAAATATTATTGCAACCCATAACTATTCCAATGCTCTCAGGTCCCATCTCACAATGTGAGGGGTACAGGCCCACAGTCCAGCACACTGGCCAAGTGCGGATTGGCTTTGCGAACATTATTGACAATTCTCAGATGTACCATTCGGTTGACCTCACGATGTTTTCGTTCACCGAAACAAGTGATAATTAAATTCTAATTGACATAATTGAAAATTGGAGTTGCGGATTCGGGAGTCCAATTTTCAACGATTCGACTTTAACTGCGAATATATAGACTGCTTTTATATACACCGTTATTTTATAAATTGCTATTTCATCTCTTTACTATGTCCACATATCTACCAGATTTATACCACTGAATTGCTGTTGCGAGCCAGTAAGTACTTCGTTCCATTAAATTTTCACACTAGCTCGAGTACTAAACGCTGTGTACAGTCAGCTTCACGCTACACAAACTTGGAAGCTGTGTACGCGTGATGTTATAGTATAATTGAGTTTCAATATTGGAGTTTCTCCAGAAGTTCACACTTCGCTGTCTGAAGCATTTGGATACGAACTAGGTGAGAAACAAACTACGAGTAAGGAACTCATAGGAACAATGGATAATGTTTTTGCATATTCATTTTGAGCTTGCAGTTAGTTATAACAATTACGTAATTTTAGAAACAATGATGAAACGTAAGACATTGTTCCGTTTAGAGTAGAATAATTTTATTTTTCAGTATTCATACTTATAACAAACTAAGTAATGTTCTAACACCGTCTCCTCACCGGCCTAACTATCCCAGTCCCCATTCGAGTCTTGTTCTGGTTGGTCACAGTTGTCATGGGCGCAGCGGAAGCGTCGAGCTGCATGCTCGTTGCTACATTAATTCCATTAAAAAAACTTACATTATAATGTCACCCAGAAATAATTTAAAATAAATAACTTTTTTTAAATAGCTTTTATTTAAATGCGCTAAAGAATAAAATAAACTATTCTTGACAAACTTTAACTAACAACTTTTAACGTACGTGAATAATTTTAGAATAATTGGTTATAGACTGGCCGTTTGTTGAATTGAATCCAAACATATTTTTTTCATTTTTGTGACTGAAAAAGGTAAGATGCAAAAACCACAAAGTAGATTACGTTAAGAGTGGCACATTTTAACAGCTTTTGTTTGAAACTTTAGGTCATTAGAGCCAAATAAAAACCATCAGATCACTTTTGCTCATACTTTAACCCAAGAAGTTGCAAAGATTTCGACGATGGGCACGCAGATATTGAAGTTTAAAGTCGTTTAGAGCTTGGTTACCGTCAGAATTTCAAATTGGTTTTTATACGACCTGTAACGGCCGTTAAAACAACACTCTTATCTTCATAATAGGTTTTGGAAGGGCCTTTCTTCTTTGACTGCTTTAAGGAACATCTGTTCTCTTTTATTGGATTAAGGAAATTGGTTTACAGTACAATTCAATACTTTATTGTGCACATTAAGTTGTATACATAGCAGAACAGTACAAGTGATAACGAACACAATAAGTTTACCTAAATACCAAATTGACAATATTATCATGTACATTATTATTTCTTTCTTATTCAGTACCTTGCCAAGAAGATTTTTTTTATTGCATTAAGGTAGCAAACGAGCATGCAGCACCACTTGTAACTTTTAGGACATTATTTTCTAATGCCGGATGTATGGATGAATAATAATTATGTAATCCTTCACCTTTAAATTTCTCTAACCTTACTTACTCGAGCTTAGTCGAGTCGAAAACAATGAACACAAAAACATTGAAGCGGTCTTAACGAGCTGGCTTTATCTGGTTATGAACGCTTCATTAATTGATGTCAAAACACCTTTTTCATTTCAGTTTTTACTTACTGATTGTCTTCAATACACTTATCCTATTCCAATAATCATATCATATTTTTGTCTCTAACCAGATGATAGGATTAATTCAAAAGCATTTAATCTTGTGAATATTTTTATAATAAAAGTACAATTACATTTTTGCTTCTATCACCGCTTCAGAAAGGTACTTCATCGTTGAGGAGAGCAGAATTGTATTTATCAGAATTGTACCCCCTTTATTATAATTATTCTTTCAGATAAAAAACCTGCAGCACCGCAGTAATAGCGTCTATTAAAAGGAGGTGATATTTCCAGAACTAGAATTTTATACGCTTTCCTGTTCTCATGCAAAAAGTGTCGACTCTCTCCGGCTATTCAAAGCCTGCAGTCGTCAAACTTGTCTTTTGTTTCTCTGGAGCTTTGTTTCATATTCTTTCGGATGTGCGCTAACTATTGTGCTGTCCAAGGCTGCATTATTCAAGCTTTGTTTAGACACGAGAAATACTAACTATTCTGTGGTTTTTTGTTTCTGCTTTTAGTTTTTGAGCGTGTGAATCTTTTAGGCAAAGTTTTGTCTAAGAGGTAATCAATGCTTACTTTGCGCATATTACAAAAACGGTAATAAGTAAAATTGGAATATTTTTTATGAATTCTTTGTGCAATATTTCAAATCGTTCATCGGCTAGTACTAGTTTAATGTTTGATGGCCAATAAATTTCCATTAATAGTAATACACAAAAATCAGTTGCGTGGATCTTGGTCACGGCTAAATTCAAACTGTTGAAATATATCAGAGTACAAAATACATAGGATAAGTACCCGTATCATAGTAAAATGTACAAAATCTGCAATGGAAATATGTTAAAAAACTGACAAGATACTTAAACAACACAGAAAGTGTGGGTACTTGTAGATAACTTGAAGATACAGACCCGAATTCCCGGATTAAAGACATCATTAATATTCCACACTGTCCTGCCGCGTCGCTGTAACGCCGCTGCTGCGGTAACTCCATTCCAGTTTTAACCAGTTAAAGAATTCACTGCGAAAAGATAAGCGTTCGTTCCTTATGATGTTTTGCTCGTGGCCGCCTGGGAGATGGTTTTCTTTTGTAAAAGCAAAAGAATGTTATGAAACCGAGTTTAAAATTTATAGTCTAAAAGGTTGGCGAGAAATGTGTAAAAAGTCCAGGTTTATTAAGGATTTAAGTACACATTTTTACTTTTATTTACGCTAAAGAAAAATACGAACTTAGCATCTTATACCTCAAGGATGCTAAGCTTTTTGAAGAAATCCTATTGATATTACTGTTACCATTTTGACGTAAGACAATGAACTCGCAACTCACGCAGAACGTTACTCGTCCATAAAATTAGACCTACTTCTTGTATTAAATTGCTTAGAGTCCTTTGAGAGCTTATTATTAGGGCCGCCACTTAGCATACTTTGTGAAACTGGCGCCCAACGCGGGACAATAAATGCGGATTTCGTAACACCATGTATGCAATCTTGTTCTGAAGTTAACGATATACTAACCATAATTTTCTTGCCTTGTTATCAATTTTGTTGATTGGCTTTTTATAGATTTAAGATAGCAAATGCACAAGCACCACGGTGCCGTCCATGACTGCTGTGGCCGACTCAGAACAAAACTCAAATCGGGACTAGGATAGTTACATGGTTAGTCCAGTTAGCAGATTGCGTTATTAAGAACGTTAGTTGGTCAGGCAGGGACTGTTAGTGATGGTTTGGTATTTGTTATTATTAAAAGTCCAGTTTGAAATTGATAGGAATAGTCGCATTCTAAATCGGCCACAAATGTATTGCTACCTTTAAAGACTAAGGTGGTTGCTCCTAAAAAAGTGTAAGTTGTCTAACCAAGTCTAAAGGTTCTATACACTCGTAAATACCTGCAGAAATCATCCTCAATAAAAGTTTACTTCTGTCAAAGAAGATTTCGTTCGGCATAAAAGCATTCGTACCAACAGATTTACATAAACCAATTTGTAACTGGTCACGCGACTGCCACACGTAATATGTTGGCTTATCTGTACACGAGTTACAATTGAGGTGTAATCTTTGAGCGATTTGGTTTTAAATAAAACATCTATTTGTCGACCCCGTAGTCTAGTTGGTAGTGAATTTGCCTGTGAGAGGGATCTCGGATTCAATCCCGATTCCGGCAGGTATTTACGTGACAAATAAATGAGAGAATCGAAAAGATTCCTTATTAAGTGTTGTCCATCCCAGCCGCTGCACAGGGAATCCTAGTACGTAACTATTACTTTGTATCATCCGTAAACGATAAGATTGGGCGAATCTTAGTTAAATATCAAATGGCTAAATTACTTTAAATTTATTGTTATAATAAGATACTGCGTTTTACTTTAGAAAGAAAGTATTGAGAGTGAATTGAAATTAAGACTATAGAAAAGCTTCACACTCATAGCCCTATACGATTCCCTGATCATCATTCACATTTCCGGAAGTAAAAGTTCGTAAAAGTTTGAGTAGCCCTGGCTTACTGAGGTTCTTAATGATGTCTTGCCTTATTACTGAATGAGGCCACCTGTTCACTGAAGCGGACACGATCCAAACGGACATTGCCAACATAAACAGAATACTTGAATTTCCGTCTGTTTCCTACATCTCGATTAACGGAGATTGACAATCTAACATTAGGTACATTTTAGCACTTTCATTTGAAGGTATAATTAAATGATAATAAACCATGTCCATATTGTCCATGTACAGACATCAATAAGTTACAGTTTCAATATTATATTTTAATAAATTTTAGGGCTAACAGTTCGCCTGGGGTAATACCACCATCCGCATGATACTTAGTTCCATTTCTACCGTGTACTTAGTATTGTAACAGCAATTGTGTGACACAGGGAATCCTAGTGCGGGTATAATTATGTGCGTTTAAATATTTTCAAACAAAGTGCCTTTCTGTTTGAATAATTGTATTTAGATTCATCCATCTTCATTATCCAACGCTGACGTGTGCTAATTAAGAACCTTCAAAACTATAAATTAATCATGAGAATAGGAGATTAATCATTCCTTATCAGACATTTCCATATCCGTATTAAATAATATACCGCATTTAATATCTGTTTGCGGGACTTTATATCGTATGAAAAAGGATTGTGATTATATCAGTGTGTACTTGAGAAAGAAGTGAATCTTTAGGTTCTTTTTTAATTTTGTTTATTAGGAGTTGTGACTATGCCACCCCCGTAATCTTTAGGTAAGAATTAGCCTAGCTATTCAAAGGGGGGACGCTGCCAGTATCTTCGGAACCTTGCCTCAAGGGACTCCTTTTAAATAATATTTTTTAGTTATTGTTACTTTTTTTTTAACTTTTTAGTTTTAGGTTGTGTGTGTATTGTTGAGAAATATCAAATTGTAAATACTTTGACGAATAATAAACCGTTCTCTTTTTTCCGTTGTACCGCGCGTTATGTACTTACAATCACGTCTGTCTGACTGCCTATTACAGTCTCTGTGTAGTACATAATGAGTTTAAAGACAACCTCTTGTTGTTAAAATAATGCTGCAAATGTAACTGCAGACAGCTGCAGTTACATTTACATTTTGGTAACCTGTTTAATTCTTTTCATTTTTTTCCCTCACTCACCATCACAATTTCATATTTACCTCCCATTCATCTACAGTTTGTAATAAAACAAAACAGCTACAATTATCCACTTGCCAAGGAAACAACAATGCACCCCGCAATTTAGTCACGGCACGGTAAATCTTATTTGCCAACTCCGTCGCAACATTTTAATTTCGACGGCTTACTAAGGTATGGAAAGTAAAGCTTTAAAATTTTTCGTTTGGAAATTTGAAAGCTTGGTGTACCTAATATGTGGAGGTAAATGGTGTTTACACTTGGATTAGGCTAAACTTTATATCATGTGTACTACTTCTTTTAAAATTAAAAACGTCATTAATCTATATATATAAAAGGACAAGCTGACTGACTGACTGACTGACTGACTGACTGACTGACTGACTGACATATCAACGCAGGGCCTAAACTATAAGGGTTAGAAACTTGAAATTTTGCACGGGGGTTCCTTTTATAACGTAGGGGAGCACTACGAAAGGATTTTTGAAAATTCACCCCCTAAGGGGGTAAAATGGGGGTGCAAAGTTAGTATGAAACTTTGCCGTTTTTGAGGGTATTCGAATGAAATTCAGTATGAAGGTATTTCATTGACAGTTATGAAACATGCTTAAAATTTTTTTTCGAAAATCATCCCTTAAGGAGGTAAAAGGGGGGCGCAAACTTAGTACGAAAGTTCTCTGATTTTATCAACTGTTATATATTTAGGGATTTTTGGCGGGCGAAGCCGCGGGTATAGGCTTGTCTAATACATAAAATAACTACGCGTCGATAAAGTGAAACTTCACACTGAACTTCAAAACTAGAGGTTATTATAGTTGATTTGTTACAGTCAATTAAAGTGTAAGTCCATTGATCTATACTAATATTATAAACCTTGAAGTGTTTCTTCGTTTGTTTGTTTGAACAGGCTAATCTCAGGAACTACTGATTCGAATTGTAAAATTATTTTTGTGTTGGATAATCCATTTACGAGTATATAGGAATGCTGTAGGCTATATAACATTATCGCATAGAAGTGGAGCATTAATGATTTTTTTTTCATAAATGAGAAAAAATATTGAATAATTTTGTAAAAGTAAAGAACAATTTTCCCGATGTGAAGCGAGGGCGGGTCCACTAGTATGAGAATAACGATGATTAGGGGTAAATATGAACACGATAATACGGGTAATTAACACTATAGAGCCCATAAGAATTATTTTTATAATTTTTGTTTGTTGAATATAAAATCTAAAAATAAAATAAAATAAAAATAATATGTGTGCAATTCACACGTGGTAGAAGTGAAATCTTCAAAAAAAAAAGAAAACTGTGAGTCCAAATATTAATGTTTTGCTTTGCTTACGTAAACCGCCATTTTTCCGTAAAAGGTATTGCTCTAGGACCCCGACCTTGGAGCACGCAAGCGGATAATGCTTCCTATCTCATTTTCTCCCGCGTTAAAATGTATCTGTCTCTTTTTACTGTCGCTTTTTCGTTTCATCGACTTTCAAATCACAACAATGCTATTGAAATTTTCACTTCAAAAACGATTTTATAATATAACTAAGCTTGAATTTTAAATTTTTCTTATTTATGAGTGTATCAATTCAGAAAGCGCGGCAAAGCTTGCTAAGTTTAGTATCTTTTGACTTACAAAGGCACACTTGTGACTCAATTTGACGCTTATGACGTCAAAGACTGAATGAACGGAGAGTGCGTGGTTCAAAGCCACGTATCTGATTAACTAAGGACTTTATTCCTGCAGTACTTAAGGGCGCCTTTCCGTCACGCGACCTTCAACGAAATTCTTCCCGAGTATTCTTTACTGGTTTATATAAATCAAAGATCTTGAATTTATACTTCAAAATAAAGATCGTATCTTGACACCTCAAGATTTATAAAATGCTAGAAACACAATCCTAAATTATTATTCGAACTGTTTAATGTCATCAATAAAATCTTATGTCAAATTATTTACAATGACATAAATTAAGTATCTTCTCGCTTTTGCATAAGTTTGCCCTCGCAAAAAGGAAGAATAAGAAGGAGCAGAATATATTCTAAAGACTATGTATGTGAGTACCTTCACTAAACATCTTTAATTGTAAAACATAAAAGCGCATTCTACACATTTTATTGTGCTACGGGTACTCACGATATTTATTTTGTATACCGATATTTCGACCCAGTTGCATGGATCTTGGTCACGACTGAACTGCGGTAGCGTACAAAATTAATATCGTGAGTACCCGTATCATAATAAAATAAAAGATACTCAATATTAGACGCCTTTTTTAAATTAAGCTATAAAATAAATATCAGGTGATATTTAATCTATAAAACTTACTGAACCGACATGAATCTGCAATGCAAATCGTATTTGCGAGGTTATTGACATTCTTACAAATTCAATATTCTTTTTGTAAGTCGTATAATAATATTCTGTGGGATTATTTCCAATAAAAGCTATCTTTGTTTATCTTTCTCCGTTGACAAAAATTTCAGTGGTCAATGACTCTCTATTGCTTAGTTACAAAACGTCGTAACCATCCATAGTAAATCGCAATTAACATTGCATCATAATTTTAATTGCATTGAAATAACGCTGACAAAATTTTGGGTTGTCGCTAGAATTCCACCACCTGAATTACCACATCATTCTTATTAACAAACTAACTGACTAATGTTCTAACACCGTCTTCTAACCGGACTAACTATCCCAGTCCCCTGAGTGAGTTCTGTGTCGGTCACAGTTGTCATGGGCGGCAGCGGGAGGTGGTTCTGCATGCTCGTTTGCTACCTTAATTCCATAAAGAACAATACAATTTTTAAAGAATTCTTAGATCTAAATACAGTATAAATACAATAAAAAATAAAATGCATTCTATTTCCATTGTTCATTCGTTCAATCGTTTTGTTTCATTCACTGCTGACAGAAGACAGACGTTTCACTAATAGAGTTTCCTGTCTCCGACATTGGCGTTTTGAATCACGCAATATTAAGATTTCTTAGTTATTCAGCATTAAATCGTTTGTGTTTTATAGTAATAATCGTAATAGATACTATTTACAGCAGTGAGAGCCAAGTTGTTTGAACTTTGGACTCCCGAACTGGGAAAATCATAGGCATGATGAAGTAAAACATCGTGAGGAAACCTGCACACCTGAGAGATATCCATTGTTCTCAAAGCTGTGTGAAGTCCACCACTCTTCACTTGGCCAGGACGGTGGACCATGGCCTGTACTCCTCAGATTGTGAGAGGAGATCGGTGTCCAGAAGTGGGACAATATTATGAGTTACCTATGATGGTGATGAATTAATTACCGTATTCACCCATACAATATCATCGTCATACATATTATAATTAAACTGATTGAGGCCTATACTTCGAAGATACTGCAGTAATAAGTGTACTTGAAAATATCACATAATAATTATTATTTATTATAATTTTTTTATGTAGTTGTCTGTTTCTGCGTGTGTTCGTTTTATTTCAATCGGTTTACAAATAAAAAATGTGGTGTCGTGGGACACCAGGTAGGAACGAAGTTCCTTCGGCTAATGAAGGCAACGGCGAACGAAAAGAAAGAGGGAGAAAGAGAAAGGTATTATACACTACTCGCTTGTGTATGCGACTGTCGCGCCTGCGCACGTCTCATTTAACGCTTTTATTCCACGCATTTTTTCTTACGATTTTACTATCACATATTTTTCAGTTCAGTCGCCGCAGCAAAACCTATCCCCTCCAAGCCTGCCGTAAGGAACTTCGTTCCAAAAAGTTATTTTCTCAATGCGGCTACGTATGTTTCTCGAAGCGAAGCGAGACGAGTTTAATATGAAATAAAATAAAATTTATTCGACGTTGGTTAACGCAAACTATGCCATCGCTTTTACAAATCCCTGCTATAGTCTTGGAAGAAGGAGCGGCTGGAACTATCAAGAAGATTTTTTCCCATTCACAGTCAGCACTTTCTGCTTCCGGCTACAAAATCAGTTGCCCCAAGCGGCTTTACACAAGCCCTATATTACTAGTCCTAGTCCACAAACTGTGAATTAAAACTATATATTACACATTAGAGCAATTGATGATACTAACAAAGCCATTTTAGTGATTTACAGTATCAATTTCACGGTAGAACACCCCATTAGTGCACATAATAGCCTATTGAAAGCCCACTGTTGGGAGACCCAATTTGTAAAAGCAATTAGTGAATATAATTTCAATAAAGTCACACATAAATTAGTCCCTGGCTTTATTATTCGTAGTTTCATTACCTGGTCTATATTAATTGGGGCATTGTTCTTCCTTTGCGGAAATGTTTTTGACCAGTTTTATAGTGCAATGGTTGACATATTGGACTGCCATTCGGCAGGTCCTGTGACAGCAAGGCAGAATTTAAATGATGAGTTTAAATTTCTGTTCTAGGTCCTGGTGTATGGTCTTGTGTTATGAATTGTCTTATAAATAATACAGGGGATCCCAGTGTGGGGCTATGGGCTAAGGGAATTGAATAGAATAAATAAAATGACTTGCTTAAGTGTTTCAGTGATTACCTCATGAATAAATGATCTTGTTTGGTTGGAAATTGAAAAAAAAAATGTGTTTGAACCAGGACAGTTCGAACGGCAGTCTGGAATGGTAACCAATTTGCTACATCACTATACCTTACGCAGTTTTTGTAGCTAATACTTTTTTGTGGCAAATTTCAGTCAGAGACGGCACCAAAATTTTTTCTCTCACCTTTTTAAATAAAACAACTTGAAAGATACCTGAATAATACTTTTTATGTACTTTGACGTTCAACCAATTGGCTTATCCAAGCGCTCCCGCATTCATGAATATTTTATTATTATGATCAAGTTACAAATTGAACGCCTACGTATAAAATTCTTTCCCGAACACTTTCTTTCCTTATTCTTTTGTCAGCATATGGATCATCTTTATAATAAAAAAATTAAAAAAAATCGCTCATCTCGGAAGACATAACCAATTTATTTTCATTTATTTGTAATAAGTTTGGAGTAATATTGGTATTTTTGGAACGAAGTTCCTTACGGCAGGCTTGGAGGGGATAGGTTTTGCTACGGCGACCGAACTGAAAAATATGTGATAGTAAAACCGTAAGAAAAAATGCGTGGAATAATGAGACGTGCGCATGCGAGACAGTCGCATACACAAGCGAGTAGTGTTTATTACCTTTCTCTTTCTCCCTGTTTTATATCTAGTGGTTATTTAAATATATTGTAGTTTTAAACGACGTATACCAATGGTTACCATGTAGTATCGTTTGAGGTCTTGGGTTTGATTCCCGGCGAGGCGGAAATTTCAATTGATGAGTCTTAATTTTCTACTCTCGATCTAAGTGTGTGTTCATCTTTGCGTATTATCTCTGGTACAAAATTAGGATGGGGCTATGAATGTGAAGCGTTTATTATTTATTATTTATTTATAATGATTTCTTTATCTATCTATGTAAAATCTTTAACCTCTAACCTTTTTCTTTGTTACCTTACATTGCATGTTTTATAGAAATTAACTGCACTTTCCTATTTTTATCTTATACATATTACATTTATCATCACAACGTATTCATGTTAATTTATTGTTTTCTCTATGAAAGTAATATTATAATAAGAAATCTACATTTTTGTTCAATTTATATATCTTAATATTATATACTTACATAATTTTACAGAGTTAAAATTTAAAAAAAAAACTTAAAACATACATACGAAATTGACTAAAACAGTGCCTACAGTAGAGAAATGTCCATTTAAAGTAGTGAATTACACAAAAGAGTGTACATATAGACGTAAAATAGCTGTAGTGTTCCGTCATTATCAATTTGGGAAAATTTTATAAGAAGAAATAAAGAAACAACGAAAAATAACGCAAGCGAACTAACTTAACTTAAAAAAAAGTAACAATTCATTGAAAGTAAGTGAATGTGCGTGAACGTTAAAAATGGTGAAGTTATTGTGTTAAACATTTTCGATGAACATTGTGAAGAAGTGTTGTTAGGTATACGTGGAGAAGATGAATACGGTACAGAGCACAGGGGGCCATGGAGGGTCGATGAAGAAGGATCACAAACATGATGTAAGTGGTAGAAATAAGTTAGAATTATACTCCCCGCACGCTATGACTTGGGGTCTTTTTAAAGGAGTGTAACACCGACCACTCAGCCAATAGACTCCTAATAACAGGCGAATGACTTCTGTCAACACATCTGGCTTATAGTACCGATATAAATTCGTGCCGTCTCATTCTTTCCCGTTGCTTAAAATAATCTATTTCTTTCCAACGTTTCGTGTGGCCTTGAATTAGCCAATCACAGCGTTGAATTAGCCAGTCACCCCGCTTCGTGTTACCTCAGCTAGTTGCCAGAATGCATTTAATACGGAAAATCAAACATTAGGTGTCTATTGGCTGTGTGGTCGGTGGAGTGTAAACTCTGTCCTTCCAGGCAACGCACTTGCAGGTCCATTAATGTTGCATGTGTCCATAGGTGACGGTGAGATCAGGTGGGCAATATGCCTGTGTGCCCGTCTCTTCTATAAAAAAAATGCTAAGTACACATTTGCCGTTCTGGAGCGCGCTTTGATAACTTCCTTTTTTTTCCCCTTCTTTCTTGGCCAACAATACATTGGTGAGGGCTTTGGTGTTACTGAGGTCCATGACCGACGGTGACCTCTTACCATTAGGTGGCCCGTCTACTTGTATGGCGGTTATTTACATGAAACGCGAGTTCTTATGGTGCATGAAATGCGTACCAGACTCTCGTGCCCTGATAGTGAGGAGGGCTAACTTGTCCGCCGGATTTTCCCAATACAAAATTGAATATATACGGGTACTCACGATTTCGAATTGTTTTACCGATATCGAATTGTTTTACCCAGTTTGCACGGTTCATCGTCACGGCGAGACTGCGGTGGCGGGGAGAAACTTTTGACAGGTGACACTTGACATACACTAGTGACAGATTAGCTTGACAACTTTCCGTCTTGATCGCTTTGTTTTTAAATTAAGACACACGAACATCGGTAAAACAATTCAAAATCGTGAGTACCCGTATACATTAAAATGCTAAGTGTCCGCGATGATATCAGTTTAAAATCATATGTTACCGGTACAAATTGTAAATTGTCAGACTTCACGCACTTTTAAGCACAATCAGGCCAACTTTGAAACGTACAGGATGTCTCACGATATCTTCACTGGAGAAAGAGAAAATTAATTGCTATCCTGCGATTAAAATGCGAGGCAAAGTTAATTAGGGCCTAAACCTCTGACGGACCTATCCCTAAAATCCATAAGAAACCCTAAAACAGATAAGCACTTAAACCGAAGTCAACTGCGAACTGGTACACACTTGTATAAATAACGTGACT
Organism: Ochlodes sylvanus; assembly: GCA_905404295.2. Lineage (NCBI taxonomy): Eukaryota > Metazoa > Arthropoda > Insecta > Lepidoptera > Hesperiidae > Ochlodes > Ochlodes sylvanus. The sequence continues at coordinate 6,410,381 of FR990149.1, forward strand.
ATCATTTAAAGAACTCTAGAACCCGGATACGTAGTTATATCCACAGACCTCTCAAAGCTGGATTCAGCAAAGCACTTACGCTGTACATTGTGTGGAATAACGAATGACTCATGATATTCGATAGCAATTATTCACGCAAATCGCTTCACATGAGCCAACGTGATGTCAGCAGGTAAATGATAAATTGAACGGCACGCACAAGCGTTTAGACTTGGAGAGAAAATGATTGCTGATTGGAGCGAGGGAATTTACGAGTATGTTTCTTGAGCCCATTAGCATGAACTTTGCACGGGAATTTGGAAGAAATAGCATTTGTACTGGAGCAGTGAGATGCTAGTGCAGTATGCTCTAGGCCTCCTGAGATATGAGGAGAGACGAGGGTTCAATGCTGGACCATTAATGGTAAAAGCTATACTAGAGCATAATATTGGAGCCTAACGACTCTAGTAGCTAGTTGTCCTGCCTGCAAAGCGAAGGGTCCAGGGTCCGATTCCCCACCGGGACTGACATTTATATGACAGATAAATCTCTGTTCTCGGGTCGTGGATGTTAGTGACGTACTATTTGTGTTGTCCATGTCATCCGCGACACAGAGAATCATAATGCGAGGGTGTGAGTATGTAAGTGTTTAGTTATTTATTCTTATTTCAGGTTTTTCTGTACCCAATTTCTTCGGATATATATTTCAAAAGCTATAGAAATGCTTAATAAAAATAGTTGTTCACGTTCATGCGGACTTTCAGATCTTATAAAAGTTTTGTCTACTAAAGGAAACTATAAAACCGCTTACTATCATCAATAATAAAAAATAAATAGTTGTATTGTTTCACAGTTCAACCAATGCAACGTGGACGTTATTTACAGAGTAGTAAGGTTCGTATTCAAGTGCTACGGCTACCCTCACGTTACTCAAACCGTTAGCAAGTTACGTGAAGATATATGGGCCCAAGCACGCAATGCAGGCTCGTTTGTAATCCTCACCTCTTTGCTCGTGTAAAACGGAATGTTCATATCCGAGGATGAACTACATTTTACGCCTCATTTAGACGACTTCAACCCTTTAATTTCGTCACTATTCATAATTATCATCTCTTTTTCTCTCTCATAGATTTTTTAAACAAGGCGCGCACGAATTCAGTAGAGAAACCCTATGAATCGCACCAAAATATCGACACCGATCCGAAAACGACCGAACACTCATAGGGAATACCGAAAATGACGAATGTAACTACATATTCGCACATTCTCCGCCTTTCGCACCAAGTATCTAAACGGGGTGTTACAGAGTAGAGAAAGCGTCAGGGTCTTTTAAAATAATTTTATTTATAGTTTAATTTAATAGATTTAATAATTCTGAACTACGTAATAGGCAGACCGACGATGTATGAAGAGTCTCCTGTGTCGTTCCATAATTGCTGTAAGATGTAAATCTTCCTTCAAGACGGGTACTTTATATCTGTGTTACCTTTTGCTTTATTTTCCCTCCACATAATAATATGCTTTCAGATTTAATTTTAATACCAACATACTTCTCTATTTATAAACCCCAAGTACTTTCAAAACCTCGTTGCAGTGAAAACTTCTTTAGCGGCGTTGTGCACTTTTTGGCATGGGTAAAAAATGTTAAACTCGTGAAAATTCGTGATCGAAAATTCGTAAGGTTTATTCCAGAATCAAGAAGCTACTCAGGTAGGTACTTTGCAATAAGGTTCCTTTTAAACTGTCTGTGGTGACTGATATTTATAACATGACATGCCAACTTAAAGCTAGGGTTGAAGATGAACACTAGGTATTTTTATAAATGTAGGGTTGCTACACATCTAAAGTAGGTAGTAGGACTACTGATTTACTGCTGTTTATAAAAAAAAACTATAATTGTGTCGTGGGACACCAGGTAGGAACGAAGTTCCTTCGGCTACTGTCGCGCCTGCGCACGTCTCATTTAACGGTTTTATTCCACGAACTTTTTTCCACGCGTCTCATTCCACGCTTACGGTTTTACTATCACATATTTTTCAGTTCGGTCGCGCAGCAAAATCCGGCTACTGTCGCGCCTGCGCACGTCTCATTTAACGGTTTTATTCCACGCACTTTTTTCCACGCTTACGGTTTTACTATCACATATTTTTCAGTTCGGTCGCGCAGCAAAATCCCTATCCCCTCCGAGCCTGCCGTAAGGAACTTCGTTCCAATAAATAAATGTTCATGTTTTCACTTCGGATAAAAGAATAAAGATATATAGAAAAAAAAGATAATAAAATTTGTATTGTAATTTATACCAATTTGTGCGTGAATAAAAATGTATTTTTATTCACATTTCGTGTGCATTACTCGTTGCGAACAAAGCACTGGGTGCATTCAAAGCAATTTGTTGGTGACATCATTTGCATTCAAAACTAACATTGCTCTTAGTCTCTTTATGAGGACTACTCTTTTGATATAAATATAAATTCAAAAGTTCTCTGTTTATGTATGTTATCCCGCAAAGTGCTCATAGCCCGGTGGCTGCGTTGATTCTTAGTGATCGACTAAGTTAAGCAAAAGCGGGCGCGGTCGGCAGTTAGATGGATGACCGCTAGTTGTAATTTTTTTTATTGATTGCGCACCATAATTTGTAATTAAGGTATTACAAATAACAACGTATACTATAGTTAATGCCCCAATTACAGCAAAATGTGCACAATTCGGGATGAGTTTAAAGTAATAATAATATGTTCATGAAGATTTTCCCGTAAAATTTTCAAACAATTAAAGAGTACAATTTTAAGAGTAAGAGTTACAATTAGGATGTAAGCGGCTTCATCAGACTTAAGTCCAGGCCAGTCTCTCACAACCAGAGATGATATTATAGTATTAGACTGTGGCTTATATTCCTTACATTGTGACGACCTAGTAGCTTAGTTGGTTCCCCTGCGAAACTAGGGAAACCAGGTTCAATTCCCGGCTGAGGCAGATATATAAGTAACAGATAAATCTTTGTTCTCGGGTCGTGGGTTAGTGATGCGTTATTTGTGTTGTCCATACAGTGTTAACAGCCCAGCAGTAGGCCTGTTATAGGTACCGAAGGTAACGCAATGCACGCGTAAATAAATACCTACGATAAAATGCATTGATAATTAAAATTTTATTCTCATTTACAATATATTAATAATATTTATTTCTTATCGTAGTCCATTTCTCGCTATGATCCTTGAGTTTCTGTCGGTTGTCATACGTAGCTATCCTTGGACGCAAACTCCGTGGTGCAAGAAAACCGCTCGAGCGCAATTTAATCTGAAATCAATCTTATTGTTAAAACTATATATTATATGATGTCAATGTGAATATTGCCGTCAAAACATTTTTTCAGTATGAGTACTAAGGAACCGGTTTCCTGCAAAGCGAGAGCAAATTCCTAGTCAAGAATAAATAATTATAAAACTACTGAGCATGGGTCTATCCTATTCACAGAAGGGCACTCTGCTCCAGAGCGGATTCGTGGAAGGTTTAGGCGCTAACCCAAGTATCGGAAGGTTACATGCCGCCCAAAGGCCTCCAAAAATGTTCAACGATCGGCTTCAAACGATAAAAACCGGAACCGACTGCTTTACGTGCCCTCCGAAGCACGAAGCGCTCAAGAAATTTTGCCAACCGCACCCACTAGTGCTCAACTTGCTCAATCACTTGGTACCGACGAAAGCCGAAGAGCTACGAGCGTTTCCATGGTTATAATAAGTTGAAATAAGTAAGTTCAAAATTATATCTTCAAGATATACCTGCATATATTCCCATAAGTAATCCCATTGACGCTGCACACCGGGGAGTAGTACCGGGGGCAGTAGCAGGGATCCTGCGAGCTCACTGCCATCGCCATGGCGAAGATGATGGCGAACACTGGAAAAGTGATACCAATAGTTAAAATTTTAATTAATGATTATCATTCCAACTGTACCAATCTATGTTAAATTAGGTTAAAATAGGTAATGTTTGTAAAAAATATTTACTGCAAAATCATGGGTAATTAAATGAAATGAAATGAAATTTATTCGAAGTTGGTTTTTTACAAACACTTTTCGAAAGCCAATCTACGCCATCGCTTCGACAAATCCCTACCGTGAGTAGTCTTGGAAGAAGAAGCGGCAAGAAACTTCCAAGAAGCTTTTTTTGTACTCACATTACAGATAGCACTTATTACTACTTACTAGCTAAAATATCAAACTCATGTCCAAGCATTTTTATCTTTAAAATAATCATCAAGTTTGTAATAACCTTTCGTCATAAGAATGCCTTTGACATGATTTTTAAATGTACCTACAGTATGGCATTTCCGTCAATTCGAACGGAATTATATTATAGATTTTAATACAATATTATGTTTACTTGTCAGTATATTATGTTTACTATGTCGTATGTGTTTACTATGTCGGTATATTATGTTTACTATGTCGTATGTGTTTACTATGTCGGTATATTATGTTTACTTATCGGTTACGTATAGATAAATGTAGGTAGGTGAGGTATTTTTAGACATTACACCCCCCAAGAGTAGAAGTACACAGTGACACATTGTACTGAGTTTGTTAAAAAAACATTTTAATGAATGTTTTGAGAATACGAAACTCATGTCATTGTTCTTTTACCAGGTTGTATTTAAGAAAAAACATATAATGCATTTAAAAAAACTGTAAAAAATATTTTTATTTAAAATAAAAGCAAGGAATTTAGTATCTAGACGTTAAAAAATATTTACTGAAAAAAACAACAAATTTAGATTTTTTTCTGGGATAAAATCAATAAGTAAAGCTTTTCTTTGCGTTCTAGACGATAAAATTAAATACCAACCCTGAGGTTGTACCTACATATAAAATAGTTGTAAGAAAATACTCACAGAAAATGATTTTCATGTTGCTGTACTAGAGTTAGATTGTTGGTAGGTAACAATGGAACACAATATGCACATTATCGACAATCGATGCGTTATATACTGCATTCAGAGGAAGTACATACGTATTTACTAGTGTCTGTGCTACGGTTTTACGTTTATGTTTCGTATTATTAATGTTTTCATAAATAAGAAATAAAATAAAAATAATTTACTTCATGCTATTTACACATTTATTTGGCTACAACCCATTAATGGCCCACTACTGAGCACGGGTCTCTCCTCGTACCTGAGGAGGCCTAGAGCATACTCCACCGCGCTGCTCCAGTGCGGATTGGTGGAGGGGTTAGTGGCCAACCCAAGTGTCGGATTTTAAGCCGCCCGAAGGTATCCGACATGGCTTAACGACTGCTACCAAATGATAACAACCGGGACCGACGGCTTTACGTGCCCTCCGAAGCACGGAAGCGCTCAAGAAATTTTTGCCACTAGCGGTCACCCATCCAACTACCGACCGCGCCCGCTGTTGCTTAACTTTGTCGATCACTTGAGATCGACGCAAGCCGCCGGGCTATGAGCGCTTCACACACACACATTTATTTACATGATTAAAATAAAAATGAAATTGAAAACATAATTAATTTAAACAAAATAGAATTATGAAAAAATACTGACTCAAAAATACGTAATCCCTAAGTGACACTAATCAACACAGGCGAAAAACTAAGACAGACTTTTTTAACTTTTAAAAAGCTTTTAAATGTTATTAATTAAAAAAGGATAAAGAATTTTCTTAGCATTCTAAAATAACGTATTTTTTTGTAGCTTGAAAAGTTAACGATACTTTCCAGCTAACAAGAACTTTATAAAACTACTTATCTAGCATTTTATGACAGCAGTATGTTATGTATACACATAAGTAAATAAAAAAAAAAAAAACATTTAATAATAATTTAAAAAAGAATTCACAAGTTTCCCCTTTTATTAACATGATTATAGTTGTGACATAAATGTTATAACATTATGAATATTATACATTCAGGCATAACAAAAAAAAAACTCGCTTATACCCCATCACTAACAGCCATTACCCGAGAACAAAAATTGATCAGTCACTTCTATCTGTCCGGCCGAGAACCGAACCCGGGAACGCTCACTTCGCAAGCAGGGTCTACCAACCGGGTTAAATATTCAACAAACAAACGTTAAAACGTCTATTTTCTTACATCTAAGGGCATAGTATCCTGAATGATGATCACGGAAGCCCCTTTGATATAATTACCATCAGGAACTCCGTAAGTACCTAATTGACAGGTGTGATAGATCCATTCATATCAAAAGCCGCTTATTACGCCATGTCAATAAAATATGATCGATGGTGGATTGAGCCACAGACTTGATAATTTGCTAGATCGGGCATGTTTAAATACAGTATTTTTTCACAGGCCCCGGGGAACGTCGAAATTATGGTAGATTAGGGTCTTAGATACGTTCAATGAAAATTATTTAAATAAAAATTTCGATAATTCTTGTAGAGCGTGTTGATGTGAAAGAGTAGCGGTTTTTTTTTAAATTTAAATGTAACATCTCGTTTAGATACTTGTCCGAATATTCGGTTTACTTGCTCGCTGAATATTTGTACAAGAGAACGACCACGAACACACCCTTCTTACATATTCGTGACTACTCATACAATCTCTCTCTCTCTCTCTCTCTCTCTCTCTCTCTCATAGATCTTTCAAACAAGAATGACGCGCGCACGAATACATATGAGAAATTATAAATGATCTCCTTTTGATAAAAATCAATGAATAAACATAGTAAATAAACACCATGCCATGTCTATCACATCACAAGCTCTATGGTTAACAAGCTGTTAATCAAGTTCAATGACAAATTACTCACGAGATAATTCGTATTAACGCTTGTCCTAATTATGTGGCAGGTTCTGTATACCGAAGTTATAAAAGGATCCCTTGTTACTACTATAGGCATACTGAGACCTACATCGACGCACATCGGTCTTGAGCTTAACAACAGGTACCTACTGGAGTAAATTGTGCGGTTAGATAATTCTATTAGCGAATGGTAAGTATATTTTGATTTCACTATTCATCTTATTTTTCCCCAGAGCTGGCAGCTTTCTATCTCAGCGTATTAGCATTGCTATACAGTGACGAAATGTTGTCAGTATCTTGGGTACTGCCAGAATAATTACACGGTACTGCACAGCAGGGACCTGTCTGCTTAAATTTATTTTAATCCATAAGTTACCTTTGTTTTTTTATTTTTTTAGCAACTTTTTGTTGTTAAGATTGAAAAATATAATTAAAAGTCGATATTCTAATCGCCAAAACATCTCGTCCTACGCATAGCTATCTATGATCTAATCTTCCAGCGATTCCACAAAAAAATATTGGCAACGTCATTACCCATAGATGGCTTAAGATGATTTATGGTTCAGCTAAAAGATCCTTAGATAACTGGACTTAAAAATAAATCGCTTTCTCGGTGCTATCAGAGGATTTAAATTACCTTTTAATGGGTCCGCTAAAACATTAATCAAATAACCATCAATGGAATCTTCATTGCTGGATAGCGGTATTCGGGTCGCAGATCTTGGATGGGTACATGATAATGTTAACGAGTTTCCACATTCTGGCTAGTCATACGGGTTAGTAAATTATGTTTATTATCAACTGAGCGACGCAAAGGAGGGTAACGAATTTAATAGTCGATGTACGTATGTAATCTTTCGAGCGTTGATTGATTTAGATGATCCTTAATTCTTTATTCCATTGTAAACTTAACAAATCCCACTTAAAGTTAACTTTACTTTAAGATCGCGTGGATCCGGTTACACTTTTCAGAAGCGAAAAACTTAGTCCCCAACACATCGTTTACCGAATTAGAACAAGACTCCTTACCACTTATAACAGGACTAATTTATCACTAACAGCCCCTGCCCAGTCCTCATACCTACTAACGAACTAACCAACTAACGTTCTAACACCGTTTGCTAACTGATTAACCCTCCTAGTCCCGATTTACGTCTAGTTCTCTGTCGGTCACAGTTGCCATGGGCGGCAGCGGAAGGGTGGGGCTGCATGCTGTGCTGTGCAGTTGTTTAATATGTTTAAATTATTAGAGTCAACAACAATAAATCATTTCGACATAATTCGTCACTGTGCAATGTTTAGGATATTAATTCAAACAGCAATTTAGCAAAGGACTGCACTACACGACTCGCAATTCCAACTGCGAAATTAACTCCTTATACAAGTTTGTGTATGAATTAGCAAACAAATGTGGAGCTAGAATGTTTAAATTTTATCTAGACCATCTGTTCGTGTTATATGACCCCTATAAAGTGCTTTGTGATTCTGAACTCGCGCAAAAGTTTACAGTGAAACTAAGCTTTGGGGCATGCATTGAAATCCTTTCTTAGGACTTTGGCATATTATGATGGGACTTGGACAGAATTTTTAGGTCTTAATGGGATAGGTATTTTATTTCAGCTGCTATAGGGCACGGTTCTCTCCTCATGAATGAGGAAGTCTACAGCATACTGCACCATGCTGCTGAAGTGCGGATAAAAAAATCATAATAAAAAATCAAAATGTGTGCGATTCACACGTGCTAGAAGTGAAACTTCATAACAACGAATGCTGTCAGTCCAAATATTGATGTTTTGCTTTGTTTACGTCAGCCGCCATTTTGCCGATGCTTCATTCGCGTCATTTCCGTTTCAACGAATTCCTAATCACAACGATACTGAAGCACCCCTCTATTTTTTTTTAATTATGTGCATATTACAATTTAATTATGGATTGCTTCGGTAAAGGAAAATATCTTGAGGAAACCTGCACACCTGAGAGTTCTCCATAATCTTCTGAAATGTGTGAGCAGTCGACTAATTCGCACTTGGCTAGCGTTGTGGACTATTATGTATTATGACTATTAGTACCCCTCACGTAGTGAGAAGAGACCCGTACCCAGCAGTGGGATTAGGTATGGTTTGTGATGATGATGATCTTTACTTAAAAAAGATTTAAACTCATAACAATACAGTCAAACATACAAAATTGGAACTTAAAAGGTCCTACTAGATTATTTTATAACCGCTAAGCTTCACAAATATATTATTTTCATTTAATTTGAATAAATCGAACATTCAAAACGTTATTGTGCTAATATAGCTGTCTCCCTCACACTTACGGAACACAAGAACTTCATTGCTTCGGCAAACGCTTTAATTATAATATGTTCCGTCCATTTCACCGTGTGCATTGCAGCTTTTCATATAGTAAACGTCTTTCACATAATTTTCCATTGAATTAAACGTTAATGCGGCGAGGTTACTTATACTTGACGGTTTTTCATTTGAATTTTATTTCATTATTCATGCATGAACTATTACTTTCCTCTTATTGTCTTTCTCTGATTACTTTTAAGCTATTGCATAGCTTTTATCGCGGGCCTTGAGCGTGGGGACCGAATCCAGAAATTCCGTAACGAAAAAAACCTAACACCCCCAATCAGCGCCATCTAGTACCCTAATACTAAGGTATGGTACGTATGTTTTCTACAAACTAGATGGCGCTGTTCTGATATAACTATATAACTTCTAATAATTATAATTGCATAAGTTGATAAAAAATGCTATGCAATAGCTTTACCGCGGCAGTCTCCGAGTGCCTTTTAGTACCAACCCGTACAATGGTTGTTTTTACGAATTTAGGATAGCAAAGCATACTGCGCTCATGACAACTGTGACCTATCCAGAAACTTAACCAGGCACTGGGATAATTGTTCCAGTTAACATAGGGTATTATTAAAAACTTCAGCCGGTTACTTTGTTATTAGGTATGAGGACTGGGGACTGTTAGTGACAGACTGACAGTTAGTCCTGTTAGATGTTGTTAGTAATTGTAAGTTAGAGTCTCGTTCTTATTCTATTACAAATGTATTGCAACCCTTGGCGGCTCAGATAGTCGCCTCTAGAAGGGTGTAACAGGATCCATTGCATGGGTTGAAAAGGGTTTCGTAAACAATTTACTTTACCCTTTAGGTGTGCCCTACAGAGTGTATTAGAAAAGTAACCCGTCTTCGGCCCCTTAGGTAGGCCGTAGGTAGTGATAATAGCCCCTCCTTTTTGAGATCTTATCACTTGGCTACATTTTTATTTTAAAAGTTCTTTCTCTTCTTTCAGGTAAGTACTCGGGTCCAAGGCTGTCAGCTAACAAAAGAAAGAAGATTATACCATAAAGAGGTAACATGAGGTATTTAAAAAAAGAACGAAGTAATTCATAATTTTGACGTTTCTTAAATAGTGATGTACCCTCCACAATTGGAAAAAAGTACGTTATCAATATTTTTCGATTTGAACTATAAACATATATTATGTATGTCCGAGTTCATTAAAAATAAAAGCAAATCAATTTTAAAAATCTAGTTTATTCAGATTCGGACTCTTTGTCAGAATTATTCTCGCTACTATTTGTATTAAAAATTATTTGACTAGTCGAAGCATTTATCAAAATATTTAGCCTTTTTAGAAGTCTGCTTTTATGCCAGTTTTAGTAATAATAAAAGTTTAAAGATACCAGCAATATTCATTTAACTGATATCTTGAAAACAAGCATCAAAAACAACGGGCCACATTAATTATGCATTTGACATAAGCGCCTGTCAAATAGGTACTCTACAGGAACAAAAACAAACTTCTTTTAGTTGGCCGTATTAATCCTGAGCGTAAATTTAACAAATTAGTATACCTACTTAGTAAAGTAAAAGGAAATTAGACTAGTTTTAAAGGAAAAATAAGAGAAAACGTGAGACAACTCTCGGGAAACTTAATCCTACCGTGAAGTTGGATCTGCGCGCTAAGTGTTTTTAATTTTCCTTTATCTTTTAGTATTTTAGTCTACATAGCATCGAACGGGTTAATCGCTCACTTAGTCAGCATCATATTGTGTCGGTAATATTTTGGAATGTTTGAAGTATTGAGAATATGTTACATTCTTCATCATTAGAAAATGGATGTAAAATAAAAATGGATGGATGGATGGATGGATGTAAAGTAAAATAGTGAAACCTATATTGCCTTTACTTTGAGGTTGACTAACACATGACATTGTGGTTATAATTGTGTTAGTAATTATAGTAGTAAGTATAGTCTTAAATGACATTGTCAATGTCCTCATGTTTCTACACGTGTGGCTCAACAACGCAAAAACTTCCATTCAACCTAGCTCTTGAAATTATCATACATTTTTGCATTTTACTGTTCCCCAAAAAATAAGTTCCCAAGTAATACAAATTATAATATTCAGAGGTGTTAACAGTTAGTGGCCTACCCAAGTGTCGGAAGTTTGTATACTGCCAGAAATCCTCCGACATGACTTAACGACTGCTACGAGATAAAAACCGGGACCGACGGCTTAGTGTGCCCTCCGAAGCACGGAAACTCTCAAAAATATTTTACCTCTAACCTTTATCGGTCACCCATCCAACTACCGACAGCGCCCGCTATTTTTCGGACGACCAAGATCGAACCAAGCCGGGCTATGAGCGCTTCTAAACATTTACCAGAAATCACGTCAAAGCGAGATAAGATAAGATAGGATAGACATGATTTATTGTAAAAGTTCTGACTACACGTACAATCGATCTGTTGTGTTGTTTCATCTTTGTTTATTCACTCTGCGTTGTCTAGAAGTCTAGGATACTTGGGTATTCGAAAATACAGGTAAGGACTGTAGTTTATGCAGCTTTATACGTAGAGTCAAGTCCTCTGGCAAATGCATGCTAAGCCCAAAAAAATGTAACACTTCAATGGACTATATACCTTCATTTTGCTTGAGTCAGCCGCCAAATGACTCCTCGTGTTTCCATTCAGCACGGAGCCTGAGAGACAGTACTTTTGAAGTGAAAGCTTCTATAGTATCGTTGTGATTTGAAATTCGATGAAACGGAAATGACTCGCAAATGAAATGAAACGGAAACGAAAAAGAGACAGACTCATTTTAACGTGGGAGAAAATGAGATAGCATCGGCAATATGGCGGCTTACGTAAGCAAAGCAAAACATCAATATTTGGATTGACAGTGTTCGTTGTTTTTAAGATTTCACTTCTAGCACGTGTCAATTGCACACATTTTGGTTTTTTTCGTTCCTCTTACTTGTTCTTGGCCGGCAAGATACAAGTGGCTTCTCTATTAACTTATCGGCAATAAATATAAAGCAAATGGTAGAAATAAATAAAAAAATATATAATTATCTTTTTGTTTGTCAACGCTATTAATTACAGTTTTAACCGCAAAAAAAAGCAAAAATAGAACAAATAAATTGGAACACATTCCACTATATTTTAGTGTTGTAGACAAGATCGGATCTCGTGTCCCGCGCTCCCGGGATGTCCCTAATCTTGTCCCGACCACTCGCTGGCAAATAGCCAGCGATCACTCGTCATGCAATTACCGTAATGGGAAGCTATTCCCAATAAAATCGTTCAAGATGTCTGCGTTCCATTTATTTATGGATTAGCGCAGCACCCTCTTCTAATTGATGTATTTTATCATGATATACATCTTTTTAATTACGCTACACAGTCATAGCCTCACACTAGGATTTCCTGTGTACTATAGACACCAAATACAGACAAGCACATACTTATATCTAGACTGAAAAGTCATTTAAACACATTTGAAATTTCCGCCTCACCGAGAACCGAAAACGAGTTCAAACCCTTCGAAAGGCTGATCAGCATGGTTAGATTGCAGCTGTTAAGCCATGTCGGATGTTTACAGGTGTCATAAAAACTTTCGACACTTGTGTTGGCCGCTAACTCCTCCACCAATCAGCAATAGAGCAGCGTGGTGGAGTATGCTTCCTTAACTATGAGGAGAGACCTATGACCTGTAGTGGACCGTTAGCTCTCCTTCAATTATATTAAAGTAATTAATGTTATACCCAACAGAACTACTTAGTCCATACAGTTACGGTCCGCAACAAAGTGCTCCGGAACGGTGCCGTCAATTCGTTAGCGGGATATCGTTGAACAATCGCGTTTGCGCTAAGTTTTGTTTTATCGTTGAACGAAATTGATTTACGCTACCACTTTGGTAGTGCCCTGGTAGTTACATGGTGATTGTATTTAGTTAGGGATAGTTTTTTTGGATGTAAAATTTTACTTTTTAACACGTTTTTATTTTATTAGGTTTACTTTGGGTTTTGTCTGTTAGCAAGGAATTTGACGCCCCGGATGGCGCAATGGCTAACTAAGGCTGAGGGTCCTGGGTTCGATTCCCAGCGAGGCGAAAAAATTTGAATGATGAATTTAAATTTCCGTCCTTGGTCTGCGTGTGTATGTTCTTGTCTTGTGTGTTGTCCATGGCACCCACGACACAGGGTGATTTTGTGATGATTTTACGCTACCTTTTTTTTAACTTCCCAACTTGTCCAAAAATCGTGTGAGGGGGGGAGGTTCAAACCTCGGTGATGCTTCGAGCATACTCCACCACACTACTATGCGAATTGGTAAAATTTTCTTCGTTACCTGACAAATAATTGCTGACCACTGTCTGCCGGGCTGGTTAGTGAATGTTAATGTAATCTATGTACATATAATTACGTAACCTGGTTCGGCATAATTTTATTTTCATATATTTGCATGCGGACTAAAATGATTGGGGTTTGGAATGACAACGCATAATTACTTTGATTTTATTATGTACGAAATATTATGGCCTTAACGGTGCCTATAGTTAGTAAATAGTAATATAGCTTTTAATAGTAAATAGTAAATACCGTGTTTCTTTGGGATTTGTGCAATAAAACATGTGAGAGGCGTACAAGATCTGACACTGCGTTTGCTCCAAAGGATATTCAAAGTCGGCCCACTGGTGATAGAAAGTTATCGATGCGTTGTCGGCCGTGAAAAAAAATAAACGAAAAAAGGGGAATAAAATCCTGCTACTGAATACAATTTATAAAATCCGGTCAATAACTAGTCGGACTTGCACACGTAGGATTCTGTACTACCGAGCGATACTTGGTTAATAGCAAGGTGGATTGAGTAAAAATCCCACATTTTTAAGATTATTATCTTTATCTTTGTAAACCTTTTGCAATCTCACTTCTTTATTTTTTATTATTGGTTGTGATAACGGCCATACCAACACTAATTCTGTGAAAATTTCAAGTTCTCAAATCTATTTTCGTTTAAGTGTGAAGCCTATGATATAGCAGACAGCAGCACACAGTCGTAACACCACACGCAGAAACACTCAGGGTCGCTCTGAAAACCAGCGGTCGTAGTCTTACTTGCGCCCATTTCTGAGTGCGGTCCCTTTTCATATAGATTCACTGCAAAACCATATTGTGTTAGTTATATATTGTGTAAATATTTCTTTTTCTATTTGTATTGTATTGCAGTTTTCTTATGAAATAAAAATATATTCTATTCATATGGTTCCATTTGTATTTTTCTACGGAACCCTAAAAACGACCACCGCCACTCAGATAAGAAATTATAACGACCCAATTTAGTTCTTATTTAGGCGAAAATAGAATTTTTATTTACTTCTTCTCGGGATATAAATTTATAAAGTTTTCTTTACATTTTCTAGAACTCTCTGGGGCATAGAAAATTCTGCAGCGCAGCTTGGTGCCGCAGCCGGGAAATTGAAAGAAAAGAAAAGTTTTCATTAACCAACTTTCCGTCAAATGGGAAACGGTTGTGGCCCGAACGAGGTTTAAAAATAAGTCGTGCAACTAACTTACCACTACCCGTAGTTTTAAGTTAGTTTTTAACGCAATATTTTTTTTATATATAAAACTCTTCCGTTATTGAGTGACTGACAGACAACGCTCAGCCGAAACTAGTGAACGCAAGAAGCTGAAATTTGGCATGAATATTCCTTGGGGAGTGTAGGGGAGCATTAAGAGACGGTTTTTGGAATTCCCAATAGGGGATAAACGGTAAACCGAAACTTTTTATATCTTCAATGGATACGCTAAAATCTTTGTATATAGGTCCCTCAAGTGACGCAAGTGAAAACTAAGAATGGATCTTTGGAAATTAATTTTACACGGGCGAAGCCGCGAGCGGAAAACTAGTAAATAATAAAAAAGTTAACAGTTCCCAAAGTAACTTTAAAAAATGGGAGTTTTTCTACATTCTATTTTGTTGTTCTCCAAATAGAGTTGATATTCGTTTGTTGCTCGTTGAACGGAACCCTAGTGTGAGAGTCCAACTCGCACTTGACCGGTTTTCATAAATATTACAAGACAAAATCCGCCGGATTTTGCTAGAACCTTAGAATAATTACTATAGAAACCAAGTCCGCGCGGCCATTTTGAAGCACCTTAATTGGAGTCAGAAATGACTCCTAACACCGGGCAGCTCCGTAGTGTGCATAATTATGCGTAGTGTGCAATGTCAACGCACGCCAAACATGTCTCGCGAAAAAAAAAGAATCATGACGATTTGTCCAGTTAAATTCTGTCACAAAACATCTGAAAAGCAATTTATGTATTGTTGCTAAAACATATTATGATTATCCACAGCCGAATCAATCAAAATCAAATCGCTTTCGGGAAAGTTTCGGTTTAGTGCTTCACTTTAGACAGAGCGCTTGTATGAAGACTGTCTTTCTATAGTGTAATTATTCTAAGGCTAGAACACATAAAAACCGTCGCCTTAGCAATATTGCTAACACTTCAAGCTCCAATGCCCCCATGGCGGCTATTCATCTCTAGAAAGATTGATACGGTACGCGCGTTATCAATCTTATGAGTCATAATCTTCACATCGGTCTAGACCAGATATTCTCAAAATAGACGATAAAACCCTCTTGAGAGTTTTATGAGCTTTCAGGCCGTCGATGGAAGTACTTAAAGTGGGTGTTAGGACTGCATATGGGGATAGCGGCTGAGCAAAAGTGAGTTAAACAAAAGGTTGAATTTATTACTGATATAAATTATGCGATGTCCATGAGCGACGGTGATCACTGACCATCATGACTCGTGTGCTCATTTGCCTGCTTAGGCTATAAAAAATATAATCATTTCGATTGGTAGACGTAATACAAATTGACTATAACGTCACCTGTATTGTAGGTACATTGCTATATAACATAATTTAAACTATTTTAATATGCAATATTCTTTCGACATAACTAAAAAAACGGTTTAAAAACCTTTTTACGATTTTCCATTTACTTTCCGATTTTCCTTTTTTGCAGAATTTAGTAATACCGGAAGTTTGAGAAGCACTGTTCTAATCGAAGGCTCTAATAGCTACTGCACACACGACCACCGGATATCATAATGAGATCATGTGTTTGAGCCGATAAATCTTTAACGGTCTCCGGGGATGTCAATAAGATTTAATAGATGGTAATAAAAAGACCACAACAATATTAATGGTAATGTTAAAATAGTGACCGTGAAATAGGTAGTCGGGTCGGGTACTCGTAATTCGGGAAGACCCCGTAGTCTACTTGGTAGTGGCCCTATCTGTGAAACGAGGGTTCCGGGTTCGGTTCCCGGCCGGGACAAATTTCATGTGACAAAAAGTCTTTTCTCGGGTCATGAGTGGGTATTCCCAGATTGTCGGCATGTCAAATTACGTACAACTTTACATTAATAAGAGTCTCTGAACTAAGGCACAGACGCACGTTTCGTTTTGACTAAAAAATCGATCTTCACAATTTTTATGCTTGTTAAGTTTCAAAAGCAAGTCACAGAGTAAGAATAAGGTTTTATTAATGGGTGCTAACGAATGCACTTCGCTTTCACGGATCCCGCGGGACCGGGATAAGCTCTCCTAACGTCTCTTCACTATCATTTGTCACGGAAGACAAATTAACGCGAATGATTGAGCACTAAAACGAATAACTTTACTCCTATGATAATTTCTCTAAACTTAATAAGTACTAATAACTTCTGTAAGATATATTTTACATAATTATAAAACTATTCTCTACAGATTTCATAGAGGTAGCACACGAGCATGCAACAGCACCCTTCCGTCGCCGATCATGACAACTGCGACCGGCACAGCTGCACAAGACTCTAATCGTGATTGCGAAACCATGCCATACCAATCGGACAGGTCGGAGAACAGCTCTCCTTAAAACTGAGGAGATCTAGAGCTTGGGTAGAGTTAGTGGCCGACCCAAAAATCGGAAGTTGTTATGCCACCACAAGGCCTCCGACATATCTTAACGACTGCTATCGACGATAACAATGATTTATAAGACGTCAAGAACTGAAAGTTGTAAACACAGGAAAATTTAGGTATGCACAAATAAATGGCCCTCAAGCGCTAAGTTATACCTACAAAATAAACAAAATAGTTAATATCTTCATAATTCTAAGAACGAGCCAGGAGTAGGTACTCGTGACGAGAGAATCTTCATAATTCATATTGCGATGTTTCTGGTCGGTTATCGAGTCCGATATTGGATTTTAAAACACGAGGGCGTTCATAAAACTGCTTCAGCGACCGTTCATCCGGAAAGTGCTTGTTAAAAAGAAATTAACTTTGAACAGGAATGAAACAATAGGATGGAATACGATCGGAGGTTTAAAGTGGAGGATAGACGTAAAATCCAAAGCGTAAATGATCCATCCATCCATCCATTGAGTGGCCCCTTGTTAAAATTAATTCTTGAGGTCTTCCATGTTTAAAAGTTACGTTAGGCCGTCGGCCCCGGTTGTTAGCGTTAGATAACAATTCGAACCCTTAGTAACATAACGGCATAATACAAAAAAATAGTTTTTAAGCTATTGCATAGCTTTTATCGTGGGCCTTGAGCGTGGGGACCGAATCCAGAAATTCCGTAACGAAAAAAACCTAACACCCCCAATCAGCGCCATCTAGTACCTTAATACTAAGGTATGGTACGTATGTTTTCTACAAACTAGATGGCGCTGTTCTGATATAACTATATAACTTCTAATAATTATAATTGCATAAGTTGATAAAAAATGCAATGCAATAGCTTTACCGCGGCAGTCTCCGAGTGCCACATATAATTTTTAGGAGTTTTAAAGGTTCTGGGCGAAACATTTCAGGTTATAATCTCATTTCAGGTTATCCGGTAATTAAAAAAACGAAATAAAAACGTAAAATTTTATTTTGATAATAAAATGGATGGTTTTAGAAATGTCCGGATTTTTATATCCAGATAATTGTCCGGTATTTTCAAGTTTTGAAATGGTCCTACCTGGACCCTAAATACAGTCTTTATTACTTAACCTAAGCAAGAGAGGGTACACCTTATTTATGACTGAGGTAATAAATTTCATAATATAATGCTTCTTTTTGGTCGGAACCTTAATACATATTCATAATGTGTACTGGAGGTAAGCCCTAAGCATCGTTTACTCAATACCAGAACCGTACGGAACCGGACCTGCGGCCCAAGTCTGCTAATTTATTTTTTAACTAGTAAATATACATAAGTAATTTAATTTAAATCGCACTTTTAGTTTGTTTGCATATTGCTATTAAATTTTTGTAATTGTTTGGGTGTACTGATAATAAAAAAGGGCCTGGGTTCGAATACGGATGCATCACTAATTTAAAAAGATATAATTATGTGTTTTAGAAATCATTTTATTATTTTGGTGATCGTACATCGTGAAAATTCAGCACACCGGAGTATTCTCCATCTTTTAAAAAACATTTAAAGATCTCAAAAGAGTTTAAATTCCAAAATAACTAAATGTTAAAAATACAGTCAGTTTAAAGCCCGTTATGAATCTACCGTAATTCCACGATGGTAAACTACCGCGGGGTTGGAAAAACAGACCGCATGTTGTTTCAAATAACATTCGTTACTCGATTAACAATGTATAATATCGTTTCCAAGGAAATTATCCTTTTGTTAAATTTATACTTTTAAAATACGTCGAATATGGATCGCTAAATGTAAATTACAGATAAACGTCCCACGAACCATCCGGAGCCCACATCTGTTTACTTTTTATAATTGCTTCAATTGCGTTATGATTGCGTAAACATTTGGTACCTATATGAATTGCGTTGAATAATTTGACACATTTGGTATTTTATGAAAAGCGTAGACAGATAAGCGTATAGACCTATGGATATCATCTATCGCACTCGCACCAGAAAAGGAACAAATTACGCCAATGACACTAAAAAACGAGACAGAATGATACGGTGTTTTGTCTCACTTTGCGTGCCGGTTTCTTCAAGGACAGCACAGTTACTTACAAGCAAATAAGACAGCTGATGTCGAACTTTTCTTGTGCCACAAACAATTGTACTTTGTCGTGCTATCTCATGTTAGCCACGCTCACCAGAAGTATATTCTTCTCTGTCTACGACGAAAAGTGTTAGAAATGTGTCAAACTATTCCGACACGACGCAATTGTAGTATTTATAAGTAGCGAATTGGGCCCAAGGCTCTTGTGATCGTTTGTCGGTTGGTAAATGGTCACCGTCGGTCTTGGACATCAGTAACACCATTGCCATTGCCGGCCAAGACAGAAGGAATAAATAAAATGATTAAGTCAAGCGTGAACAGGTTTCTAAGTTAGCGCGCTTTACCATTTAAGGGCTACGTCGCCACTTAACTTAAGAGGGGGTATAAAGCAAAATTGGCAATCGTAGATTCAATTTTTACAGTAGTAGATCAAGTTTCTAGAAGCTGAAGAAAAACATAGTTATACTTCATCATATTATTGAGTGAATGCAAGAAGCAAAAACATAAAAAAATTAAATTTTCTCGATAGAAAAAAATCACAAAGTTAGGTCTAATTTTCAACTAAAATCAATTTATTTTCAATATGGTGCATGTTTTTGAGTCAATATTTTAATATATTATGCTAATTAGTATCACGGAGGGATTTGTAGATCGATTTCTAAATCAAATCTATAATTTACAAATTATTTAAATAAAATACATTTATCTTTATAGCTCTAGGATTTTGACATGCTCTGTTCCATTTATCAGTACCGTTGCTCCATTGAGACGGGCGGGTGAAATTTGATTTTTTCCTAGCTTTATACCCCCTCTTAAGTGGGATCGTAGTCGAGCGCTAACACATACAAAGTGAAAACGCCTTTGGACCTCATACAAAGGAATAAACGCGATACTTCGAAAACTATTTGACGGTAGTTTATAAGTAGAAGACGTCTACGAACCAATTTCCTGGCGTTTCACCCCTAAAGGGGGATAAATAGAGGTTGAAATTTGAAATCAAGTACATTCGCTTGCTAACCCGCGTGAAACAGCTATGTTAAGCAACAAACAAGTTCAATAACTTTCAGTTGAATGAACATATATGGCAGATGTGACCAGTCAAGCAATAATATACCGAAATTGTATTACGACAAGGATGAAAATAATATTCATGTAGCGAACGAACACGAAAATTAAACATGATCTCAAACACGATTAGACGTCTGGTTATATAAATCTACACATATAAATTAAATAAAAAAATAAATTGAATTGTCTGTCTGTGAATTTCAAAATAACTGTGTTTTCTCAAATGCTTAGGAATACTTAGTTATTTACAAGATACAAAAATATAAACAATGTTTTTAAAAAATTTGTCCGTCTGTCGGCGTATCTGAGGAGGGCTGGAGCATACTGCTCCAGTGCGGATTAGTGGAGACAGTCAGGCAGACAGTCTAATCTAATCTAATACATAGTTATACTGTACAAACGGCGTTAATATACCAATAACAAGAGTATCCAATTCAATTATTACTTAATGTATTCTCCGAGTCAGTCACAACAGAACAAACCTAGATTAAATAAATAAATAAATAACGCTACACACTCATAGCCCCACACTAGGATTCCCTGTGTCGTGGGCGCCATGGACAACACACAAAACAAGAACACACACACCCAGACCAAGAACGAAAATTTAAATTCATCATTCAAATTTCCGCCTCGCTGGGAATCGAACCCAGGACCCTCGGAACGGCGATCTGGCGTGTTAACCATTGCGCCATCCGGGTCGTCGGTCGATTGGAATCAGTGACCCAATGCAATGTGTGGGTATTAAGGGACAAGATACCTGAAGCAAAGCGAAGGCGGGTTAACTAGTATAAAATTATTCATATTCTTGATAAAAGGTTCAATATTCAATGTTGATACTTTGAAGAAGCACTTAACACAAAACATCCCGAAGCGTCCTATAAAAGCGATTTATTTCGGTGACCACTTGAAAACTATGAAAAATCTGGACCGAACTGGTTTGAGCCGGTAACAAAGTTTTCTCAAGTACAATAACTAAATTTACACAAATATTTTCATACCTTCGGGAATAAAACTCAATATGGAATACATAAAAAAGTCCCGAAAATGTCTAGCAAAGTCAAATTATGGTAACTTGGGTACATGATGTAATATTTATAACACAGGATTTGTAGGCTTATCTATATTTTTGCAGTTTTATATAGCCTAAAACGGGCAGACAAGCTACATGATGGTAAGTGGTAAATGACGTCCATAAATATAAGTCTGGTACCCGATGCATTGTCGGCCAACGTGGAAGCTTGGACCGACAAGACGTGTCTTGTAATATTGTAGAACCTTACCTCTAGATTCTTCTTAATCTCTTATGAGAACTGATATGAGTTGTGAGTTGCGGTGTAAAGAGAGATTTGATGAGGAAGAAGTCTTCCAAAATGTTTGGGCCAGTCGCCAACAAAATTGCCAACGAGCAGACCATCTTCGAGACTAGACAGATGATTAATAAAAACAATGGAAGAGGGTTGAATGTTGTCAATATGATCATTAAATA
This sequence comes from Ochlodes sylvanus, assembly GCA_905404295.2. Lineage (NCBI taxonomy): Eukaryota > Metazoa > Arthropoda > Insecta > Lepidoptera > Hesperiidae > Ochlodes > Ochlodes sylvanus. Next base: position 6,432,045 of record FR990149.1, read on the forward strand.
AAATGGTTTGGAAGACGGTGCACGAGTATTTTATTTCTCTACACAATATATTTACCCACGTCAGAAGCACTGTCTTCAAAAAGGCAATGATTCATAGTAACTGCGCTTGGAATGGTTTTTGTTAGCAAAAGTTCGTATGCGGAGAACAGAATTTATAGTTCGCATGCAAATCCGTATTGGGATGACCTAGACTACTGGCCTCGTGTGACCATGTTATCGCAAGGGGCGACAGAAGCCGGCTGCTTCTTGCTGGTCCTGTGCTCCATCTGGTTAGGTACCAGCTACTTACTAATCCGTTGTGTGAGCGATTTTGAAGTGATTTATATTAGATTAAAGTACAAGTATGCTTAATGAAGAAAATTTCTATTGTTTTTCAGGATTCCTATCACATGAAATATAATATATTTCCAGGCCCCCTTACAATGTACATACAAGCTTCTGGGTTGTGTTGTGACTTATTAATTTACATGCGGACATGTACATTATTTTTCGGAAATGGTAACGTACCTAGTATGCCCCCCCTGAAATTTCTCTACGCCCTTCTCGGGGGGCGTGCCCCACCGGTTGGGAAGTCCTGGTCTAGAAGATAAAATTGTCAATCCAAACCTTGTTGACAAAAATTAAAAGTCCTATGCGTAATATTCAGTAAATAAATTTAAATTGAGAGCCATCTTCAGCACTTGATGATTTTCGACTACCGAATACTATCTAATATCAAAACGTAGGCAAGAATCTGAAGGTTCGCCAGTAATTTGCACCATTCACGCTGTTCTAGCGGCAACATAGTTTATAACTAACTCGTGTAAGCTAAATCCAGGCAGTGAAATAAGGGTACACGATTAGACGATCCTGTAAAGTCGCTCGTTGGGACTTATATTACCGAATTAAGCGTCCCGAGAAATCCAGACATTTTATGACGGACATTTCTCGGGTCTTGGCGATTTGTGAAGTCTTCTAGAGCACATTATCCTGGTCACTCGTGTAATGCTTTTTAAATCACCAGCATTATTTTCGCAACCCAAAAATGTAGCACTGCTTCGCAGAGGTCACCTCACACAATGCGAGGGGTAAAGGCTACAAAACACCTCAGCCAAGTGCAGATTGGTAGAATTCGACACCTTTGAGAACATTTTGGAGGATTCTGGTGTACAGGTTTCCTCACAATGTTTTTCTTAACCGAAGTGCTAATTCATTTGTAATACGCACATAAGTTTTTAAACTTGAGGTGCGTTTCATACCAGGTCTTCCAGGCATTTCCCTTTTCCATTTCCCCGTTCAGGAATCCAACGACCAAATCACTTGGGTACAACTAACTTATTCTCCTTATTCCCTTTAGTAGAGGTAGTCCAAATAATAAATCTCAATAAGCCGACGACCCGTAGCCTAGTCGGTTGGTTGTTTGGTTGACCCTGCCTGCGAAGCGAGCTGTTCCGGGTTCGATTCCCGGCCGGAGCAGATGTTTAAGTGACAGATTTATTTATTTATTTATTTATTTATTTATTTATTATAAGCATATACATGGAGTAAAATGGAAAACTTTACCTTTTTTGAAGAATTTTTCAAGTTATCATAATATTTTTAGACAAGATTTAAATTGCAACATCGCCTGTGCCATCTCCGGGTGTCATTCCATTAATCACCACAGAAATCCGGTGAAAGAATGACGCGGAGCTATTGTATTCTGGATTCAAATGTATGGGTGTAACACCTGTTAGAGTTTAAATGATGGATGAGTTCGCGTTCTAAAATGAAACGATAGATCAACGTCATCTGAGTAACAAATAGGATTCAATTGTTGTTTTGAAGTGGTATAGATGTTTAATTTAGGTGTTTTATGCCTCGTCCCATAAGTGCCCTAGGTTGGCTGTTCCAACCATAGGCAAAAAATCTTACTCAATGGCGTGTTTTGGCCTTTAAACGAATTGTTCAATTCTGGGAAAGCCTATCTAGGACAATCAAAACGCCGAAAAATTACATACATACATATGTATATTGATTTTACTGAAGCAAAGCAAAGGGCTAGTAATATTCCTCCTCAGTCACACACTCTTGTCTGAGAGGTCGTGGTCCAATGACGGCAACGGTGGTGGTGGGTCATCTTTGTCTTCCTTGAAGATTGCAGTGGCATTATAATGTATACGGGTACTCACGATTTCGAATAGTGTCCGCGATAATATCAGTTTAAAATTATATTCTATTGGTGGCATTGACGACAACATTAGATTACGAAACGTTTAGTTGAGGTTTTAATGGTATCTATAACTTATAAAGTCGTTACTTATAACGCTTACCATGACAATGTTTGCGATTACGACCATATGGCGAGCTATTTATTCTTATTTGAGGCTACAAATGCCAGAATAGTACATTTCAATTATTGTAAAATTTAATTGATAGATCATTAAGAACTAAAAGTTATCCAATACAATTTAGTATTTATGATACATCCATCCATTACATTGTTAGAGTTATTTTCACTTGTTCACAAACATTTTCATATATCTATACTAATAGCATTGATAAATCACTGCTACACTTGCGAAGACTCGATGTTATCATACCGCACTGTTTGGGCCTTGGATTCGATTATTAGCAGGATTATTAGATTATTCGGTGGTTTGAATGACGAATTTAAACTGTTCTCGGCCTGATATCAGTGGCCGGTATCATCGTTTTTGTGTAGTCCTTGACATACAGGGAGTCCCAGTGTGGAACTTGGCGCTATTTACATTTAATGGTTATACACGACTTGCGTAGGAGCGTAGTCCTCTCGATTAAGTCGACACTTCCGTTCATGAGCAATCTGTGCACGAACCCAGCTCTTGAGCCGGTTGCCAGCTCTCAGCATGAGGCAGTACAGAATTAGGATGGTAGCCAGCATCAGCATCACAACCATTAACGTCTCAGACTTCTCCAGTTTGTGCTCTCCGTGAAATTGAGGGATATAACCTCTATTTTGTGCCATGATTAAATGCTCGTTATCTTGCCCGTCGCTCATACACTTATTCATTTTAATTCTAGTACATTTTACTGTTAATTTATAATCATAACTTTTAATTGAAAAATATCTGTCAATAATAATGTCAGTTATGTCAATTAAAGTTATACTTTTTATGTGGTACTTATTCGTGGAAAACGGAAAAAAGGTATCAATCATTGGAATTATAAAATTAAATGATGAAATGTAATAAAATTTCTAGTATAATAGAAACAGCAGTGCTGGTCATTGGTTTGAACGTTGAACTCCCGAACAGAGGGTAGGTTCGAATTCCGCACGCACTACTAATTACCAAAGTGATGTCATCATCATCATCATCACAACCCATAACTGTCCCACTGCTGGGCACGGGTCTCCTCTCACAGTGTGAGGGGTATGTGCAAAGTAATGTGCGTATTAGAATTTAATTATCACTTGCTTCGGTGAAGGAAAACGCTCTAAGGAAACCTGAGAGTTCTCCATAATGTTTTCAAAGGTGTGTGAAGTCCACAAATCCACACTTGGACATCCAGCGTCCGCCAGCGTGGTGGACTTTTCTATACCCCTTACATTGTGAGAGGAGACCCGTGCCCAGCAGTGGGACAAGTATGGATTGTGATGATAAATAACAACTACTCTTAACACTCTACATAACATCAAAATTATCTGTTCCATGAGTTTTAAATATCTTAAAACATTTCAATACAAACAGGTCAGCTGTTCACTAAAAAGCTGAAATATAAAACATACTTGTGCAGAAGCAAAACACGGTAGAAGACAGCCGCTTAAGCACGTCCCATGGGCCGCGTCAATAGACGGGGTTAACGAGACCGTTCCTCAATTCGGGTATCTTTTTATAAAGATAATGGCCCGACCCTTTTATATTTTAGTATTGTAATGAGGTCTTAACTTTTCTCAGTTATCGTTCGAAACTGAGCGGGGATTAATAATCTCACAAAATGTTTGGCCGTATTGAGGCTGCCTAGAATATTGACTCCAATCTCATGCCTACTAGGGGCCTAGCTTCAACCCATTAATGGCCCACTACTGAGCACGGGTCTCTCCTCATACATGAGAAGGCCTAGAGCATACTCCACCACGCTGCTCCAGTGCGGATTGGTGGAGGGGTTAGTGGCCAACCCAAGTGCCGGAAACTTTTAAACCGCCCAAAGGTATCCAACAAGGCTTAACGACTGCTCCCGAATGGTAACAACCGGGACCGACGGCTTCACGTGCCCTCCGAAGCACGGAAGTGCTCAAGATATTTTGCCACTAGCGGTCACCTACTAGGGGCCTAATGCAGCTAATTTGTGAATGGTTCAATTGCGTCGTATCGGAATAGTTAGATATATTTCGTATACCAAATGTGTCAAACTATTCCGATATGACGTCATTGAAGCATTCATAATTTAGAAGACTTGGGCCCCAGGGTGTCGTAAGAGATGATTGCAGCCAGCCCCCGCTTGGTAGTTCTGAAGCCAGGCTGGCTTAGACTTCCAGATGGATGGACCAAATCATCCATGCAATGGTAAAATGAAGACCTGTTTTATATGTATTTATTTCAGAGCATAAGCGATGAAAATTATGAGTTTGGATGATTCTCGATTTAACGAGTGAAGGCCAAATTTTGGTATTCATTAAATAACGTGCGACATACGAAAGTAACTCTTTCTGTCTGTCTGCTACGTTTTCAAACAGAAGCGATTAGATGAAAGTTGTAGTTTATTTTTATGTTTATTAGTTAGAAATATGGGGGTAGTTTGAGATCCGGTTAAAGACATAAGATAGTTTTTATCGCGGTAATTTGTCGGTTTTCGACTTCCACACGCGCAAAACCACGGGCAACAACTAGTGTTCTATACGTTTTATGAGACAGATGTTTAAAACTGCATTTTTCACAGCGATTCTTTTCACGCGCTAACGAGGTTTCGCAGCTTCCATATTTTATTTCCGAATAGCAAGATTTTTATGTTATTTTTTCGACGATAATCTCCTTGTTAGAATGACTAAAGGTTTTTTATAGAATGGTACCAAACGAATGCAGCACCACTCTTCGACTGCCGCTCATAACAACTGTGACCGACACAGAACATGACTCAAATAGGAACTAGGATGCTTAGTCCTGTTAGGAGACGGTGTTAGGACATTAGTTGGTTAGTTTGTTAGTATGAGGACTGGGGCAAAGCCTGTTAGTGATAAGTAGTAATTGTTAGTAAGGCTCGATCTAATTCGGTCACTGACGTCAAACAGAAGGACTGAGATGGTCGCCTCTAAAACTGCATTTTCATTTTCAGAGCGATTCTTTTCACACGCTAACGAGGAGTTCTCGCGGCTTCCATATTTCATTTCCGAATGGCAAGATTTTTATGTTATTTTTCGCCGTTAATCTCCTAGTAGAATGAAAAAAGTGGCTGAAATATAACTTAAGTAGACAAGTATTTGTGGAATTTTATTTCTTTGTTGTTCGAGATTGGTTTGTGCAGGTCAATGAGCATTTTGGCTTACTTGTCACCGTCGCAACAATCATATGTCTCAAGGCTGAGCCCAGGTCTCCTCAATATGTGAGGAGTAAAGGTCAACCAAGCTGAACATGTGAGGATTGACAAACTACACACACCTTTGAGAGCATTAAGGAGAACTCTGGCATTCCTCGCGATGTTTTCCTTCATTAATGCTAAATAATAATAACGCTACACACTCATAGCCCCACACTAGGATTCCCTGGGTCGTGGGTGCTATGGACAACACACAAGACAAGAACACACACACCCAGACCAAGAACGGAAATTTTAAATACATCATTCAAATTTCCGCCTCACTGGGAATCGAACCCAGGACCCTCGGTTGAATCAAGTGATCAAATTATAATACATTTATTTTTATAAAAATTAGAGGTGCATGAACCGTACTTCATTTCATATTGGCTTCAACCAATAATTGTTCACTCATAAATCTGTAATCAATCCATTGGTTACGGACCAATTAGGATTATTGCAGTAAGCTCACAGACCACTCAATCAATAGGCTGCAGGGTTTTTGGAAAAGAGATGTATAAGGTTCTGAAAGGTTTTGTAGAGCATTTAAATGAGGCGGGAGAAAAGGCCATGCTTACCTTCACAGTGTAATATTATTACAAAACTTTTCTAGTTATCCAAAACAAGAACCGACGTAATGGGATTCCGAAGGTCCTGAGAGGTCTTAGGGATCTTACAATAATCCTTTTACAAATAATCAAGGAAAACACGCGGGAATAAGGAGTACCTAGTTACCTACGCATTTGCTTAATGGCTGGTATCTTTGATTATATATACGTGTATATAATCAAAGCCTGGTATTATAGTTGTGGTAAAAAGATATTTCATTAGAGGGACATGACAAAAGGTTAATGAATTGTAGCGATACTTTTTGGAAAATAAATAGCTCCCTTCTGCGCTCGCATTTATTCGGAAATTGTCCTTATATTTGTTACGAAAATAACGCAACTTAAAGTAAAAAACAAAAGCTTTCTCTTCCTTATCCCGGGAGAAAATTAAACAAACTGGAAAATATTTTTTGCTGATTATAAGAAATGTAGGTGCCATATTTTAAGTACTCAATAATTATTTACAGAAATAAGCTAAGGCAAGTTAGAAGCGAAACTATTGATCCTCTTTATTCCCTAACCCTTGGGAATTTCTAAAAATCCCATCTTACACTTGGTGTAGTCTTGGTGGAAAATAGCAGCTTACTAGCCCCAAGGGATTGGGACAGGCATGGAAATGTCAGTCAGTCAGGACTTATCTTTTTATACAGATATATTTGTCTTAATCCTAATTTCCCTTTTTATATTATCACTACTATTTTAATTCTGGATTGTTTTCTTTAAAACTACTGTAACGAGTGGTATAGGTAAATTTCTAATACGAGTATAGCTTTCCTTGAAGCGCTCGTAGCCCGGCGGATTGCGTCGGTTCTTAGTGATCGACAGAGTTAAGCAACAGCGGGCGCGGTCAGTAGTTGGATGGGTGACCGCTAGTGGCAAACATTTCTTGAGCGCTTCCGTGCTTCGGAGAGCACGTTAAGCCGAGCTTCGTTCCGGTTATTATCGTTACAAAGCAATCGTCAAACCATTTCGGAGGCCTTCGGACAGCGTAAAAACTTCCGACACATGGGTTGGCCACAAAAAAATAATTATTTATAGTAGGTTAGTAAAACTCTTGCGTTACTGCGTGACTTACAGAAAATATTCAGCCGAAACTACTAAACGAAAGAAACTGAAATTTGGCATGTATGTTCCTTGGGGAGAGTAGGGGAGCACTAAGACAGGGTCTTTGGAAATTCCTCCCCTAAGGGGATAAAAAAGGGGAGAAACCGAAACTTTTTATTTCTTCAATGGATTCACTAGAAACTTTTGTAAGTATATAGGTCCCTCAAGTGACACCAGTGAGTACGAAAGGATTTTTGGAAATTGGTGGGCGAAGCCGCGGGGAAAAGCTAGTCTGCCGGTGGAGCGTTCTAGAGGTTAGTTATGAGGAAAGAGCCCAGCTTAGAGTAGTGGGCTATTGATGGGTTGGAGCCTGTCTGTCTCCCGTAGTGGTCTTCTGTAGTGACCAATATGTAAGAGATAATAAAACATTGTAAAAGTTACGAGTAGACCCGAGATTAAACTTGCCCTTGTATAACAAAGCCAAGTGCCCCAGGTACAGGTACGAAAATGTATCAGCAGTTTAATTCATTTACCCCGAAGTCCCTCATACATCGCGACCTCGCCCGGGGCCGCAATTCCTGTAATGCTTCCTGTTGCCGGGAGACAATGTTTATTTTCATCTACCTGGAAAAGATATAATAATAACACAGGAAAGATCCTGTTATTATTAATTTTTTTTAGGTTTACATATATTTTTTTTTGACAAATAAATAAATAAACGTCTACATTCTTATACCCCGCACTAGATATTTTGTGTCGCGTGTGCGTTACCAGACGAATTTGTCCGGACATGCCCGGACTTTAGACTTTCTGTCCCGCATTTGTCCGGATATTAAAAAGTGAATAAAAGCGCAAAATGAAATAAGCATTCGGTAAGCTTTCATTTAATTCATCAATGCCATCTCAATAAAAAATAACTTAGAATTCTAATTTAATTACAAATAATTTATAAACAAACTTAATATAAAGAGAGAATAATTAAAAAATAATTAAAGTGAAACTTCTTTTGGGACGCTGTGAATTGAATTTTATTAAAGGTCTTTTCTACTGGAACCAATAAAAAAAATTCAATCAATCGCTCTCTCTCTCTGTTTACTATTTGCATAGTGTATTCATCTAATTATCTTAAAAATTAATCAGTATACAAAGTTTCACTTCTACCGCGTGTGAACGTTAGAAGTAACGGATGAAATAAAAGTTTGAAATGTCTGAATGTGATTCCTTCACGTTCTATGGATGCCCGTACAATTCTTAATGCAGAAGTTAAAGAGCCTGAGTATTTCGTGAGTTGGTCTCCTGAGGATCTCTGCTGCCATTTCCCCGTAATTTCCCGTGTGACGTCATGTCGTATAATTGTGTGGTCCAGTTTTTATTATCGTTCGCGGTACTTGCCTCAATATGTCGGAAGGAAGTCTGTTCGGCGTACAGTAAAGATTTGTACACACTAATCTTTACTGAAGCGCTCATAGCCCGGCGGCTTGCGTCGATCTCAAGTGATCGACAAAGTTAAGCAACAGCGGGCGCGGTCGGTAGTTGGATGGGTGACCGCTAGTGGCAAAATTTCTTGAGCGCTTCCGTGCTTCGGAGGGCACGTAAAGCCGTCGGTCCCGGTTGTTATCATTTGGTAGCAATCGTTAACCCATGTCGGATACCTTCGGGCGGCTTAAAATTTCCGACACTTGGGTTGGCCACTAACCCCTCCACCAATCCGCACTGGAGCAGCGTGGTGGAGTATGCTCTAGGCCTCCACAGGTACGAGGAGAGACCCGTGCTCAGTAGTGGGCCATTAATGGGTTGTAGCCAATCTTTACTGTACGCCGAACAGCCTCATAGCTGCCGTGATCGAGATGGTTCTCAGCTGTACGTTTTATGATCATTGATCAACTTTCAACTGTAACACTTGTAACCCCTCGTTTTGCTGGGGCTTAAAAAAACATAAAAAAGTCAAAACAAAGAGACAATTCTTGCCCTCCTCAAACAAGATCATGACGTAAAATAGAATGTTTATTACCAAGTAAATTGAAGTTTCTAAACTTAATTAAACATAAATAAAAGGCACCTTTCCAATTTCACGGTTCGAAGAGCAGAAAATCTTGTGTCAAGTTACTTTAGGACGTAAGTCAGTAATCTTCAAAGTATTCAAGGTAAGTATTTCAACGTCTCAAATATATTGAAGCTAGTCGCCCATTGTTTGAAATTGTTTGTTTCAATTATGTAAATTAATAGCCCACTACAGCTCACGGGTCTCTAATCATGAGGTTTCTAACTTCAGTTATGAGAGACATTTAATTACTATGTTACATAAATAGGTTAATTTATGTTACAATGTAATTATGAGTAAATGTATTCTTTGTCCCCTCTCCTTTTCTGATTGAACCTCTTCCTCCCTCTTTCTGGTGGTGAATGGGAGATGGTGACCATAAAAATTTTAGTAACATAATTCGTCTTAGTAACGTAATACCTGCCCAACTAGTCATTTTTAAGATCTAATTTTAATGTGACTTACATTAGTAAATTCACTACACACAAATATACATAATGGATATGGAGGATCAGTCTGCAAGACTTGACATTTCTTGATTTCTATGTAATCAGACTGCAACATTTCGCAAATCCCGTGTTCCATCCAATAAATGATAATAAAATAGCAACATTTTAAAACTAACCCAGACCCTGTTTAACATTTCACCTTTATAAAGTCAATCCAAGCTCCGATCGAATCATGTTGCGACATTTTAGGCACCGTATGGACGCAGCGCCGTGGTCTGAATAAGAATGGGTTTGGTACAAGTTTGGACTGAGAATTGAAACTGTTCGTTGTGAATACTGTGAGAGATAAAATGGCTGATAAATTTGTAGTTTGGTGAATCGACGATATTTTGGAGACATCCATGAATTTTGAATTGGATTATCAATGCTTCGGTGAAGGAAAACATCGTGAGGAAATCTTAGACTTCTCCTTAATGTTCTGAATTGATTGTTGGAGGAGACAGTGGCCAATCCATGTTACAGGAGTTTTTATGTCGCCCGAAGGCGCATTATGGCTTAACGACTACTATCCAACATTAACAATCGGGACCGATAATAATAATAAATAAACGCTAACACACTCATCCCCTGCAATAGGATTGCCTGTGTCGTGGGCGGCATGGACAACACAAATTACACATCACTAACACCCATGACCCGAGAACAAACATTTATCTGTCACGTAAACATCTGCCCCGGCCGGGAATCGAACCCGGGACCGCTCGCTTTGCAGGCAGGGTCGGTCCCAACTAGGCTACGGGGTCGTCATAATGTATCACAGTCACCCATTCAACTACCGATCGCCCACTGTTGCTCAACTCGGCCGATCAATTGGCTCAACGCAAGCTGCCGGGCTATGAGCGCTTGAAAAAAGGCTTCGAAGAAATAAAACAGATGCGCGCACGGCCCTCATAATCCTCTGCCCTGTTACCTTTACATAAGTCTGTACGAGAAATTTATTTTACGAGTTACGTGAGACGGTTTTGAATTGATTCATTCAAATGTTCTACTAGAAAAGGGAACTGAGGTCGCGCAAATCTTAAATCTGTACATACAAAAGGTACACACGTACGAGTATGCCGTAAAATGTACAGGTAAAATAAAAGACAACTTAACTTTAACAAATACTTTGCGTTGTCCTGACTTACATTGTCGTCTACGCTACTACTAGCGATATCTAGCGGTGGAAAGTGATATAAGTTTTATGAAAAATTTACATGTCAGTGAATGTTTCTACAATAGTATTCCCATAGTAATTTTTAACTTTCTTTTCATATTTTTTCGCATTACTGACTTATCGCATTAGTGACTATAATACACATTTTGTAAAAAAAATGGTATCTACATGTTACAGTTTAAGACATACTAGAAAAGTGTTGAGATAGACACGGATGAATGGACAGACGGAATGACTTTCTGACTGACAAAATTGGTTGTCTGTAAAGTCGGTTTACTGACGATAGTTGAACGTGACAACGTCTTAAGAAAATAATTTCCTTTGAATGAGTAGGCAAGCACAATAAAAGAACACTTTTTCAATACAAGTTAAGTCATTTATTAAAAATGAATGCTGGATACTTATACATCCTACATCGTGATTCAGAATTATAGCGCCCCACTACTCAACGCCATCTAGTGTACTGCGAGTGAACTACCAGCTCAGCCTCAGCCAGCCTTCCTCCATCGATAAATGGACCCAATCGAACTTAATGAATAATTGTTCACTGCACAATACATAGATGGCGCTGGTATAATAATTCACCAACGGTAACGACGGTAACGCATGAGTCATGTTTTTTCATGCGTGCCACCGAATTATAAGACGTTGTCACGTCAAAAAAGACAGACGGACAGGCTGACACCGACTCTTAGTAACAAGGTCCCATTGTACCCTATAGCTATACAGATCCCTAAATAGTAAAATACACAACACAACACACTCTTAACACCCAAGTAAGGATAATATGTTACACAACTGCTGTTATATGAGAGTAAGTAAAAGATATTGCACTACGAAGAAAATCTTAGCAAGTGGGACCATTAATCTCGCGGCCAAGTAAATCAATTATCTTCTTGAGTGATTAAGTATTGTCGAGTACCCTAGATAATATTAAGTGCGTCATGGAAATATTATGCTCGTTAATGAGTAGATTCCGTACACTTTTACATTACTAGTGGACCCGTACTTACTTCGCTTCGGGAAACTAGTTCTTAACGTTTACAAACATTAAGTGTGTAGTTGATTGAGATGTATTGAGTGGGCTCTCATGACATTTCCTACCACGTATGTGTAAACTGTGTAACGAACTTCCTACAACGGTGTTCCCACAGCTATGACGTGGGCTCCATCAAGAAGCGGGTCTATCGCTTCCTTCTTGGCTAGCAACGCGTTGGTGACGCCCCTGGTGTTGCCAATGTCCATGGGCACGGTGATCACATACCACAGGTCACCCGTCTGTTCGTTTGCCTGCTTAGGCCATAAAAAACTGACCAATCCTATGAAAAAAAATTAAATAGGTAAGAAACAAAATAAATAACTCCAACGAGGTTTATAAATTTAATGCAGCATTTACAAGACATTTTTACTTAATTCAGAAAGATCTCTGGATATTAGCTCTATAAAGCCACTCTCTTTTGGCTCCGATTCAAAAACGAAATAATTATGGTGGTACAGTGAATTTGACGACATCGTCATTGCTTTAATTCCCCCATTCTCTCCGGTGCTACGTGAGGGGTATGTTTAACTACATTTTAAAATCCTTTTTTTAAATTTTGTTTCGTTAAATACCACTTGAAAAAACCTGTTCACTCTTGACTTAAAGGCCAATTATACCTAAATATAGATTGATTTTCAAGAAAACTTTTTTCAAGAAATCGGTCACCCATCCAACAACCGGCCGCGCCCGCTGTTGCTTAACTTTGTCGATCAGTTACGATCGCCGCAAGCCGCCGGGCTATTGGCGCTTTATATATTAACATCAATTCGCAGTTAACCAAATACTTCGGCAGTTACACCAATATTAATCTGATAAAGCCGAGATAAGACGACAAAGGCTTGGTGTCTCGCAGCTGTGAAATGATGTTATCATTATAATATTATCACAATTACAAAGCTTTGTCTTAAACTTGGAGTAAATAGAAGGAATTTGTTGTTTTGTAACAAAGATACGTCTGGCTAGATCACTCCTGGGAATAGCTGTATATTTAATTAAATCACCCTTAAGGTACAAGCAAAGATTCCGAGAAATTTGGTTCTTTTTCGTTTTAGATTTTCTTCTATTCAGTTTTGAAGACGGCTGGTGGAAAAAATACTATAACAGTTCCTTGTTGACCACGGAACCCCATAAGCACAAGTCATACCCCTACACTAAAATTGTATATCGCTCATGTGTGGGAAATCGAACCCGGAACCCCGCTTCAGTAACTACCAACTTAGCTGCAGTTGTCATTTACACCAACGCAATATATTACTGCAACCGACATATAACCCTCAAGTGCTGATGGATTGTATTACGGTTAATTTGTAGCGAATGCCAGGCGCCCTATCCCGGGATAGTCACGGTCGGTTGTCTGCTGAGCGATCCCGCGGGACGCCGCACTGCGCACGTTGCGTGTCCAAACGACCTTCGCTACAGGAATGAGGCGTTACTTCACGAATTGTTATCAAAGTGTTATAGTGATTTGTACTGTGTTGTAATAACTTAGATGCCATCCATGCGGCAGCCATCTTGAATTAATATACGAATACTACGTACCTAATAGAATAGATAATTATAATTTTGACGGCCCAGCGGCCTTGTTGGTGACTCTGCCTGCAAAGCGAGGGGTCCCGGGTCTGATTCTCGGCCGGGGCAGATGCTTATGTGACAGATGGCGCAATGGTTAACACACCGGATCGCTGTTCCGAGGGTCCTGGGTTCGATTCCCAGCGAGGCGGAAATTTGAATGATGAGTTTAAATTTCGGTTCTTCGTCTGGGTGTGTGTGTTCTTGACTTGTGTGTTGTCCATGGCACCCACGACACAGGGAATCCTAGTGTGGGGCTATGAGTGTGTAGGGTTATTTATTTATTTATTTTATCTATGTATGCGACAGTCAGATAGCTATTGATATGTAAATAGTGACTTTCAATGTCCAATATCGGATCGACCGCTAAAGCCGGAAACTACGTCATAGATCAACCGGATATTGGCCAGACGGCAAACTATAGCTGTTATTATTTATCCGTTTTTAGGGTTCCGTGCCCAAAGGTTAACAGAACCCTGGTAATAAGCCTCCGATAAATATCTGTCACTGAGCTGTATCTCTTGAACAGAATTAATTAGATAACTGAAATTTTCACAGAATAAATAAGATGAAATGTGTGTTTGTGTTTCAGTATCGTCTAAATCAGTGTTTCTTAACCTGTGGTCCGCGGACCCCTGGGGGTCCGCGAGTATGTGTATGGGGGTCTGCTGATTGGAGAAGTACCAGAAAAGTATTTTTTGCAGTACCTACTAATTAAAACAGGGGGGGTCGTTGAAATTGTGTTTGATTTTCTAGGGGTCCGTGGACTGAACCAGGTTAAGAAACGCTGGTCTAAATAACTAAAAGCATTTGAAAAAACGTATTGATTTTAAAGTTCAATTTTATTAAAAAATGTACCTAGATAGAAAGATTACATACAAAAAAAACTTTTTCTTTTATGACCAACCAACAAAGAAAACAACTAGACGAACGACTTTGGTAAGTGGGTACCATCACCAACTAAAGCATTACCAATGCGTTGTCAGCCAAAACTGTTTTTTTTATTGACAAATAAAGGAATTAAATAAATAAATAATAATAATAAAAAATATTTTAATAAGTGAATAGGCTTTTATAAGTCAGTGTCAACTCCTTGGACTTCATCGCCACTTACCATCAGGTGGGATTGTAGTCAAGCATTAACTTATTCAATATAAAAAAAAACCATGTTATTTCACGTAGAAAACCCATTTTCACAAACGTTTCCGTAACCGAACATAATAGTATATCTGCAATACCTTCGTGCAAAATGGATTTTTCTAGAACAACGTCTTATCTAGACTAGCCAGGGTTGTAACATCTACTTTAGTACTTTGCACGAGTTCCCTCGTAAGTAGATTTCAGAAGGAACCATTTTTGCGGGTAAGACGTATTTTATAGAGATTGGATTGTTCTAAGTAACGACTTTTTCGTCTACTTTTTAAGTTGGGACACAGTTGAGAGCAAAGCGATAAGAGGGAGCGATTAAGCGGACAGCATTATCATCAATCTATCTATACAATAATAAATCTGTAAGTGATCGATGTCTATACATAAATACATGGAAGATATTTGAGAAAATTTTCGTCTGTATGTCCAGCGTATTTCCCGCTAATTTTTATGTGATTGTCACTGATGTATGATGCTAAGTACTACGCTTGTAGTACCTGTACTAAGCTGAAACAACTCTGTAAAGCGCCATCTTTGATTTTTATTAAATACTAGTACTTAATGTATTTAACTTCATCTAGCGTTGAATAGGAAAACTATTTTGCTGGCTGATTCTCGAATGTTGTAAAAGCGCCCTCTGTAAAAAGTGGTAGAACTAAAACGAAATATTTTATCTATCTATGAAATCCTAGCGCCATCTATAGAATTGTGAAAAGTGACATCTAGGGGGAGCTACAATCACTACGTTTACTAACCAACTAACGTTCATATAACGCCCTCTACTCTGGAAGTCTGGAATGACTGTCGCAGTACCGATTTGACTTTTGTCAAATCAACGACAGTGGCGTTTCGAGGACAGTGGAAGGCTGGTACTGCATGCTCCTTTGCCATAATCCATTAAAAAACCTAGCGCCATCTATAGAATTACGATAGGCGACACCTAGCGGGAGCTACGATAACTAGGTATACCTACTCCTTTCTAATAAAGCGGCTTGAAATTTAGTTTTCAAGCTGACATACAGATGTCGGTGTAGGTACCCATTATCAAAACTTCATTATTTTTATTCCTGAAAAATAAAACTTACAAAGAAATTAAATTTCGTTACTAACAATCTCTGTCTATCTAATCACAGATTTTAGTAAATAAAGTACGGATACGAGAAAAACAAAAACAAATTTATAATACATAGGTAAACATAGTTAGCCAGAATTTAAATATAAGTAAGTAAGTACTTACTTAAATAACAATTGTGAAGTTTTATTACGTAACAAAATTTCTCTCATTTAACACATCCATACCACCCATAAATCGAAATCAAATAAGCCGTTTCTCAGATCAGCATGTACAAACGCACAGACAAAAACAAAACTTCTAAATAATTTTGTTTGGGATGTATCACCTGACCCGTTCAAACCGGAATAAAAGTTTTGCTCTAATATATTTTGTACAGACATCAATCAGAGTTGACAAAATACAAATTAACATGATCTCCAACTAGGAAAACTCCCCACACGAATCCGGTTCAAGTTTGACCGGCTCTAAATTTCGCCTTCACGAAAACACCCTTTAGTAAGGCCTCAAGACCATTTCCGGACGACAGCGCCAGTTCTAAAGCAGTCGCGTCACGCCGACCGGTTTCGCCGGGTAAGTAGGTCAGGCATGGTACCCCTATCTCCCCTCATAGCTCCTCTTTAATTTTGTCACTGGGGTTATTAACCCCCGACGTAACGTGACTTTAAAAATTAAAACCCTTCGCAATAAGTATTGAATAAATGAGAATGTTGCTAACTATAGATCGTTTTATATCCTTCATCATTATCATCATCATCATCATCACAACCCATAACTGTCCCGCTGCTGGGCACGGGTCTCCTCTCCCAATGTGGTGAGGGGTACAGGCCATAGTCCACCACGCTGGCCAAGTGCGGATTGGTGGACTTCACACACCTTTGAGAACTTTATCGAGAACTCTCAGGTGTGCAGGTTTCCTCACGATGTTTTCCTTCACCGAAGCAAGTGATAATTAAATTATAATACGCACATAATTTTTGAAATTTAGAGGTTCGTACGGGGTTTGAACCCGGGCCCCCCGGTTCGATCACTGCTTTTTTTATCATTATGATAATCCATAACTGCTCCACAGCCGGGTATGGCTCTCCTGGTCACAATGTAAGGCGTACAGGCCTTAGTCCTGTCCCAGGTTCGATTCTCGACCGTAAATCGTAAATGTTTGTTCTCGGATCGTGGGATATAGTGATGCATTATTTGTGTTATCCATGCCACCCGCCACTCGGATAATTAATGAGTGTGTTAGCGTTTATTACACGCTTTTTTTTATTAGCTTCACCTGTATGTTTGTATGTTTGTATGTTTGTTTGTAACCGACTTCTTTGGGCGCGATTTTGACCCACTTGCCAGATTTCGTTCAAACTTTGTAGGTTTATTGAGGACCGATGACAATACACTAATTTGATAAAATTATTCCATTTTTCAATTTGCAAAATATGATTTTTGTTAATTTATATAATTTTCATCTATAGTCGATAAGGTAAGAAAATTAATTAAAATTTTCTATAATTTTTCTCTACAGTCGATAAGGCAGGACTCGATGTTAATTTTAAGCGTGTTTTTTAGTTTTTTTAAACTATTATATTTATTTTATTTAATAAAACTTATCCAACGACACTTGACACTCACCAATTACACACTGTATAAAAGATAGAATCGATTTATTCTGAACCAAATCTTATCGAGTAATCCGCAGTTCAACCCGTTACATCCATTGTTACCACAAAACATTTTTTGGAAGCGAAAAATCAGCAGTGTGATTCGTGTAGAGATCCCCCGAGGTTTGCCCATTCAATTGTTCCAATAAAACGCGCGTACCAGCGCCATTTTGGAAAACAATTACAACCCGAATCGTCCTCTTGTATTCATTGAATTGTATGTTGTACCATTTAAAATCAGCAGAGTTTGCGAGGGAAGACTGTATGTAACAGTTTATTAGTTTTTTGAAGTGAAAGCTTCTATAGTATCGTTGTGATTTGGAATTCGATGAAACGGAAATGACGCGCAAATGAAATGAAACGGAAACGAAAAAGAGACAGATACATTTTAACGTGGGAGAAAATGAGATAGGAAGCATCGGCAAAATGGCGGCTTACGTAAGCGAAGCAAAACATCAATATTTGGACTGACACTATTCGTTTTTTTAGTTTTTTTAGTTATTTTATGTTTTTTTTTACCTAGGTCTATGTTAGGGTGTGCAATCAATAAAGAGTTTAAATTAATTAATAAATAACAAAGTTTTTGTTTACCCTACTGGACGATGCAAAGTAGGATGAAGTGTTTAACAGCTTCTGCCAAAATCGCAACCTGTAACTGTCCCACTGCTGGACTCGAGTCACGTGTGAGGTGTACAGTCCTTAGTGCACCACGCTGGCTCTGTGCGGATTGGCGGACTTCACACACATTTGAAACCTCATGGAGAACTCTCAGGTGTGCAGGTTAGTTGACGATATTTTCCTTCATCGAAGCAAGTGATACAACCATGACATTGTAGGTGCGTACAGAATTCGAACCGATTATTTTCAAAAACTTTGGCAACCCTAATTACAAGTTACAAATATTACGATGCATGTAACGAATTTTCGTATGTCCGAATGTCCGAATGACCGATACGCTCCATATTCCGCGCTGATATGATTATGCGCGTCGTGAGTTCCATTCCTCATAAATTGCAATTGGAAATGATTCGCTCTGGATGTGAATGCGTTTTATTGGAATGTTGTTCTGATAAATTTAATTGGTAATGAAAGATATACTTTGATGGTTAAGATGGTGTTTTGTTATGATTTTTATTAGTGATGGAGCCTAAAGTTCGCCCGTGGCAGCAGCTATCTACCACCGCCCGCCACTATACGTGTACTAAAATGTATGAATTATCTCGATTAACGCGTTACTTGGAAGGAATGAAATGGAATGGAAGCGCTCATAGCCCGGCGACTTGCGTCGATCTCAAGTGATCGACAAAGTTAAGCAAAAGCGAGCGCGGTCGGTAGTTGGATGGGTGACCGCTAGTGGCAAAATTTCTTGAGCGCTTCCGTGCTTCGGAGGGCACGTAAAGCCGTCGGTCCCGGTTGTTACCATTTGGTAGCAGTCGTTAAGCCATGTCGGATACCTTCGGGTGGCTTAAAAATTTCCGACACTTGGGTTGGCCACTAACCCCTCCACCAATCCGCACTGGAGCAGCGTGGTGGAGTATGCTCTAGGCCTCCTCAGGTATGAGGAGAGACCCGTGCTCAGTAGTGGGCCATCAATGGGTTGAAGCCAACGCGTTACTTGCATTTCGATGTTTCAAACGTAAATGTTTGAAACCACTGAACATCTGTGTTTGAAACTCACACTCGAGCTACTGATGCTTAATCCGCCCTTCCATCATCACTCGCGCGCAGATTGAAGTTTCATCCACAACGTTAGGACTCGTGGAGAACCTTACGGTCCAATTTTCACAATAATTTTTCCCGCACAACTATGACATGGGGTACTTCAGAAAAGGTGTAAAAGAGTTCTCCTTTAGGGCCGACGTTGCTCTGGCGACGCCCCTGGTGTTGCTCGTGTCCACACGACGATGACCACTTACCATCAGGAGGCAGCCTTTCAGACTATAAAAACCACGCCATCCACGTTACAGAGAATTCGTGCGGGGGTATGTATGAGTGTGTAAGTATGTAACATTTTATTATTAAATAGTAAATTATAGTATGTGCAGTTTTTCTAGAGAAAACAGTCTTCTTTAGAGCTTCTGTATTTTATTTAGTGTACGAACAGTGTAATTAATTCATTACATGAATATGATATGAAACATAAAACCTCTCCTAATTAAACAATGGAAGGTATAACATTCAATCACCGCACTAATTATTGAATAACAGTCTTTCCGTAACTATTGTATCCAAAATTGCAGATCATCGACTCTGGGAGTCAATGAATTGTCGACTTTACACCTTCGCATTAAGGGCTATTCCGTTTGCAACTAGGTTGAAATTTCATACGAAATTAAACCAATTATAAACTATGTTACGAAAGACTGTAGAATAGTTTTGTGAAATTAAACTACTTTGAATTTAAAGGGTTGCTCCGAACAAACAAGTGATGTTTGATTTGAAAATGGGATTGTGGGAAGAATCTCTACGATTCTATAATTATAATTTAACTAAAATTGACTACCTATATCTGCAGGTACATCTATACTGTTATTACAAAGATGAATAGTTTGTTGAACGGGCTCATCTCAGGGACTACTGGATCGAATTGATAAAATATTTTTGTGTTGGATACTTCATTTATCGAGGAGGGCTATAGGTGGCTATAGGCTGTATTACATCACGCTACGACTAATAGGAGCGGAGCTTTGATTATATACACGTCATATAATCAAAGGAGCGGAGGATCAATGAAAAATGTTGCATTTATATTGTTGCATTTGTCAGTTTTTTTACATTTGCAAAAGTGGGAAAATTAATATAAGTAAATGTAAAGAACAAGTTTCCCGAAGCCAAGCGAGGATGGGTCCACTGGGGATAGATGTTTGCGGTAAACTATTACTAAGGGTATTTACAGTCAAACATCAACTCGAAGGATTCCCACATGGTTTGACCGCAGCTAAGTAATAAGGTTATTTACAAATTAAGTAAAGCAGATAAACAATTCTGGTACAAATAACTACTTTCTATGCATTTTAAATATATGGGTAAATATTACTCCAAACATAACACAAAGAAATCAGTGAGGGCAATGACATTGACATGTAAATTTTTACAACGAGTATAATATATAGTATAGTATATATGTTTAACATCATCGAGTAAGGCACGACGCATCTCTCAAAACTACATTAATTTATACTAGTTAAGTCCTTTTTCTAGATAAGCTCGAACAAAAGCACAGACAAACAGGCGAAAATTAAAAAAAAACATTGCTATACTCGTAACTATAGTTTTTCTCAAATACCATAACGGTACAGTTAAACTTTTATTATAAGTATACAATGGTAAAATTTAACATAATCCGGTTAAACTTTCTTGAATAAAGCACTTGCAAGACCGAGAACCCTTGAATATTCAAGTATTTGAATAAACCGCCCAGTTGTGTTGGTCGCCTTTGTTTCAGGTCCATCTGCATAAGCGCTAATCATTTGCAAATATACACTGTCGCTTTTATTCATAAAAATACTTCTTTGTGCTTTTTGAATAAAATTTTAATACGTTCAGCTTTACTGTTCAGACGTGCGACAGCAGCACGACAACGACGCAACAACGACGACAGCGTGACGCGACAGAGACGCGACAGCAACACGACAACGACGCAACAACGACGACAGAGTGACGCGACAGAGACGCGACAGCAACACGACAACGACGCAACAACGACGACAGCGTGACGTGACAGAGACGCGACAGCAACACGACAACGACGCAACAACGACGACAGAGTGACGCGACAGAGACGCGACAGCAACACGACAAAATGACGCATGTATGACTACTGTCGCTGCGATATTTTGACGCTGCTCTGTCACGGTAAGGCTTCTCGCCCACGTCCGATAATAATCGGTGACCGATTTTTTGTAAGAGAAGCATAGAACGTACTGATAGCAATAGTGCAACGCACACGTCGTACAAAAAGTCGGTCAGAAATACGGTACATTTAGTATCAGAGGAAAAATCGGCCCGATTATCTGTCCTATAAAAAGTCTGACGTAGGCGAGAAGCCTAGGGTGTACAGGGCTCCATCCATCTGTGAGTCCAAACTGACCTCCCCTGCTCCTAGACCCTGCTGAGCATTGGACGAGGGTCCCCTCTCCTAGTGTGACGACCGAGGCTGGATTAGAACGCTTCACACGCCTTTGACAACATTATGGAGAACTCTCGGGTGTGCAGGTTTCTTCACGATGTTTCCTTCGCCGAAGCAAGTGAATTCGTTTATAATACGCAAATATTTCGGGGCACAGTCGAACCTAGGCCGTTCTGTTCGGGGTTCTGTTCGTCCATGCAAACCACTTGGCCATCACAGCTCAAACAAGCAATCATCCGGTTAGATAATAACCAAAGCTATTGTTAGTTTGTTAGTCGAAAGCTGCAGATAGCGACTTGGCAGGCAGCCTTGGCAAGCGGGGCCCATAAACCGCAATAAAACGAATTCATTGCCCCATTATTCTGTTCAAACCCCAATAGGAAAAATCAGTTAGAATCTTACTTATTAACTTAGAATACTTAGATCATTGACTGCTGAAGTTACTTAACTTAATTTAAGTGGGAATAAGTTTTTGTTGAATGTAGCAGTTGCAATAGTTTAGCGGACTTTAGCGGACTGCGTGACGCACAGGAGGGTAATGTGTTTGACGGTCTATGTATGTTCCTTTTTGGTGTTCAAGACACAAAACACGCGGGTCGATTTTTATGAACGAAATCGGTTTTTGGTTAACAAAATGGGCTCATGTCTTACATGAACCAATTTGTTGTTGAAACTAAAAATACTTGTTATGCGATCTTTTACGTTCATTAAACTCCCACTTATATTTTATCGCAAACATCTTCCATTTACAAACATTGATCAGTCATAGTTTTACAATATATTATGTATGATAATAAATAAGATCCAATCCCAATTGTGGGACAATAATATTTGATAATAATAATAATACCACTACTATTTGAAGTTCTTTCAAAATATCCATTAGTTGCAGTTTTTTGCTTTAAAAATCAATTGCTACTTTTATACCAATAAAAGAAGCTTTCTGGTACATTAGCGGGAAGCGTTTATCGAAATAAAATATTTTCCATCGTATCGCGCAGTACCAATAATACTATTGTATTGTAAAAAGCTGAAACAGCCCGAAGTCCTTAAAACGCAATTCCTTATACTTGGTTCGAACAGAGTTGATAGACATGGACTGTTTCGGACACTATCATAATTATTTTTTAATTTTTATTTTACTTTAATAAGCACTAATACTTCTTTCCTTCTTTCTTTTCTCTTCTTTCTTTTTTGGTCGGTAACGCATCAATGTTGACTGTATTACTGATGTCCATCGGCTACGGTGATAACAGATCACTGACCATCAGGTGGTCAGCTAGTTTTTCGGATATTAACATAAAACAAAACAGTGTAATATTAGGTTAGGTTAATTCTCGTATACTCTTTCACCTTATTTCAATTAAGTGCTTTTTTATCTGAATGCATAGGTGTAGTTCTTTGCTAACTTCAATCGTTAGTAAACAATCTTCATAGTAATCATCAATCATCTTTACATCAGTGATACTTGCCAGTCACTTATCCAATATCGAATATCCGATGATATCCGAGCTCGTACATCCCTGATTCAAAAGTACTGGCGACTTACCCTGTCCTTCGGTAACTGCGCTTCGTTGCCACCCCTAATGGAGGGAGGACGACAGTTCGTCGCCGGTGGCCCGAAGGAGCGTACGCGTTCGACGCTCCACGTATTCTCGTAAAAATTCGAATAATTTTGAATAAAATCCGAAACGTTCCAAAATTGATTTGTATAAAATTTTATAATTAAAATGGTAATTCTCGACGCTCGCGGTGAAATTTGTGCGAGATGGTTTTAATGTGAATTTGTGCGGGAATCCTTGTGTTTAGTGCGTAGTTAAATTAATGGGAGTAAGATATCGTTGTAAGTAGATTAATAGGCAGAAGGTAGTACCGATACTAGATTTGAATTTTTAGGTGTTTTTATTACCAAATAAATAATTGACTTATAGCGTTAATTACATACAATTCTTAGCAGATGTCAATTAGGAATATGAATTATTTAGGAATTTACAATTATTTATTACAGAAAAGTTCTGACAATAAGGGTATTATATATTTATTTATGTATACGACGTACCTTGACATTAAACAAATAAAATAAACAATCGTTACATCTATATTATCTTTGGACATCATCGCCACTTAACATCAGGTGGGAGTATTCTCAAGGATTAACTTACTTAGCATAGTGTAAAAATAATATATTAAACATATAACCCCGCGGTAATAAAAAAAATTAAGGTGTCATGGAACATTTCTACCAACGAAACAAAGGTCTTTTCTTCATAAATTATGTTTATTTATTTATTTTAAATGCTATAATGTATACGGGTACTCACAATTTCGAATTGTTTTGAATTATTTTGCATTATTATCGGCAAAATAATTCAAAACAATTCGAAATCGTGAGTACCCGTATACATTATAATGTTTAGTGTCCGCGATGATATCAGTTTAAAATTATATTTTTAATGCACCAACAAAGTTAACATTAATTCATCTATTATGTCTATACAGAAATACATTGCAAATGGTCACATCAATTATAGATATAATTTTAACAGACACAATGACATAAGTGAATACGTCACAAAATTACTTAACGTCTGATTATGAGGATAATTATTTCGGGAGCAATTACTGCTTTTGAACAATCAAGACAACGTTTTGGAAACGGTGATCACGTGTGTCCTTATATCCCCACTAGCGACCTGCCCTCGCTTCGCTTCGGGAAACTTATTCCTTCAGTTTGCAAAGATTTAGTTATATATTTTGGATAATTCAAACTATATCTTCATAATTTATAGCCTATGTTTTATCCTGATGTGTAAGCTATATTATTGTAAAGTTTCATCAAAATCCATTCGGTAGTTTTTGCGTGAAAAGGTAACAGACAGACAGAGTTACTTTCACATTTATAATATTAGTAAGGATGTACCTAGAGAATAAATAGATCGCTACCAGACAATTTCTACCGCCCGGACTGTAGAATTGAAAATTAATTTTAAGTTTGTAAAGTATTCCCCAACATTCATTGCCTTGCAATTCCGCTTTGATTCATCGCCGTGTAGACTTTCGAATTCCTTCTCAACAAAGACCTATCAAAGACAAACGCTTTGACTTCGAATTTCCTTTGCCTCTTGAATTTTTCATCAAAAGCGACAATACTTAGTACATTGTTAACTGTAACATGATTACGTCAGTAACTAATTAACTACGCAATTAGCAGTGGTAGCGGAGGGGTTTGAACTTCGGACTCCCGAATGGGTTCGAACCCCGCGCGCACCTCCAATTTTCAAAAATTATGCGCGTATCTGCGTATGTTAGTTATCACTTGCATCGGTGAAGGAAAACATCGTGAGGGTACCTGCACCACGCAAAGTGTGTGAAGTCCGCCAATCCTCATTTGGCCAGCGTGGTGGAGTATGGCCTGTACATCTCACATTTAATTAACACGGATTAACCATTACGTTGATTAGCAATGATACATAAGTACATAGGTACTCCGAAAGATATGAAAACTGTAAATACGTTACTAAGTGTTGTACTTTTGGATCCACTGCGATGACATGTGTATTCACTATGAATGAGATAGATAATTACGAAACGTATGAAACGGAAAGAGATAGCTAAATAAAAAGTATGCCAACTAGCCAAATTTAACTTTGGAAACTATTCCAATGTTAAATGATATGAAATTACAATAAATATAGAATCTGCCTTGTGTACCATACAATGCACAACATCAAAGTGTCTCAAAGGGGCCTCTACGTGTTGGACCCGTGTCCCCACGCACGCCTTCCAAATGACCGGGTCCACTTACATCTAGGACCCGTGAAAATTTAAGTTTAAAGATACACAACGTAATTTTATTATAACATGCGATAACAAATTAAAACAAAATCAAAATTATGTCAAACTAGCTGCCCCAGCGAAATTCGTACCGATCTAATTAATAAACAAATATGGTGACATATCGACAGCCACCTACCGGGTCCAAAAAATTTCAACCGAATCGGTACAGCCGTTTAGGAGGAGTTAATTAATAACGAAAAGTGACATTGATTTTTATATCTTCTCTATATACATAATTATGTATATATATATTTCTCGTGTCACAATGTTAGTTACCATACTCCTCCGAAACGGCTCGACCGATTCTCATGAAATTTTGTGTGCTTATCGAGTAGGTATGAGAATCGAGCAACACCTATTTTCATAGCCCTAAATATTAAGGGTTGTCCACTCCGATTTTTTTTTTATCTTTTTTGGACATTTTTTTATGGTTATTTTTTATGGTGTGGCATAAAAAAATACACATGATCCCAAATTTTCACTTTCCTACCCCCGCCCCTTAAATTTAAATCGCGCTTTTTGTATCTACATAATTATATGGCGGAACAACGTTCGCGGGGTCAGCTAGTATACAGATAATAATTAAAAAGAGATCTATAAGGCTACAAAAAATCATCATGGATGCGTTGCCGGAAAAGAAGAAGAAAATAAGTAAGAAAGGATGTGACAAATTCTATTACCTCCTGTTGTTTGTGAATCAGTTACGACAAGCTCTGAGCGCCTCTTGTGCTCAACTTTATTAATGAAAAAACTCTTATTTCACTAGAGAAAAGAATTATTTAAATTAAAGAGAGAAATTTATTTCATTCTTTGTTAAATTGACTTGTAAAAGTAATACCAAGCATTTGGGTAAGAAATACTGACGTACGTAATATGTATATTTAAAAAAGCGACTTTGGTTTAGTTAAGATTTTAGCCCAACCCCTTGCGTGTAGCGATAAGCGAGACTAAATACACATCATCAATTTATGTCAGCAAACAAGCATGCTTCCGTATCATAAAGTAGCATTTGCTCATAATTATAGTATAAAGGTCTGCGCACACTACATCAACTCCGACTCGACTCCGATAAACATTTAAATATTGGAACGAAGTTCCTTACGGCAGGCTTGGAGGGGATAGGTTTTGCTGCGGCGACCGAACTGAAAAATATGTGATAGTAAAACCGTAAGAAAAAATGCGTGGAATAAAAGCGTTAAATGAGACGTGCGCAGGCGCGACAGTCGCATACACAAGCGAGTAGTGTATAATACCTTTCTCTTTCTCCCTCTTTCTTTTCGTTCGCCGTTGCCTTCATTAGCCGAAGGAACTTCGTTCCTACCTGGTGTCCCACGACACCACATCATTTTTAATCTTATATCATGTTACTTACGGTTGAAATTACAGCTTTAAATTAAAATTAACGTTCCACGCGCGATTGAGGGATTGTATACCTACGGTCAACTCCGATCCGGCCAAAAATTCGACTGTAACTGTCACGAAATAATGCGGAGGAGTTGTCTGAGTTGAGTTGGAGTTGAGATGAAATGTGCGCAGGCCTTTAATAACACAGACACAACTATTTTCTCGGCTAAAAGAACTTTTAACTGGACTGGAAGATATAGACTATAGAGGTTATACAACAACATATACGTATTCTACACTCATCCCGATATACGTGTTAAAAACTGCCACATGAAGGAAATCGCAGACACATGTCATGTAAATATATCATCATCACAACCCATAACTGTCCCACTGCTGGGCACGGGTCTCCTCTCACAGTGTGAGGGGTATTAGGCCATAGTCCACCACGCTGGCCAAGTGCGAATTGGCGGACTTCACACACCTTTGAGAACATTATGGAGAACTCTAAGGTGTGCAGGTTTCCTCACGATGTTTTCCTTCACCGAAGCAAGTGATAATTAAATATTAGTACGCACATAATTTTTGAAAATTAGTGGTGCATGCGGGGTTTGAACCCGAACCCTCCGGTTCAGCAGTCCAACGTTCAACCACACGGCTATCACTGCTTATAGTAGTAGTAAATATATAAAAAAATATAAATAAGATATTCGCCGGCAATGCAACAAGAGCCTGAGGCCGGGTAATAAAGCTTTTATAACCAGCTCATTCATCATCGATACTTGAGCGTTGTAATTACGCCCTTGAGAAGAAAAATAAATCACGAAGCGGACGACCGACAGCTGAAAATACCCAATTAAACATCCATTTTATTTATACGAATAAAAATGTTGCTCTGATGTACAAAACATTTTTTTGAATGAACTTTTTAGTGGACTTCGAAGACGGATTCGGTACACGTTGAACGGTACTGGGGGAACGTGAGTCACGGGAATGGAAACGAAGGGTACAAACAGTAATTAAATTGAGTAAATAATTGTATAAAATATAATAAAGTTTGTATAAAAACGTATTACTGTAAATAGTCCATTAAAATAATCTACGCTTTTGAATTTCGGAGTGTAACGTTTATAATCTGCGCGTAGAGCATCCATCAAAATTGGTCAATTATACATAATGCATAGAAAGTAGGTACTTATTTTTATTTGTCACGGAAACCCCGATCAATCAACTCTCCCGGAATGTAATAAAAGAAAATACGACAGGAACTGAATGATTTAATAAATTTCCTTAATGAATCAATGAATTTGATTTCTGGTCAGATGTACAACCCAATTTCATAGTTATAGTGCCTAAACACATCGAAATAATCCAAGGATAAGGTCCAGTCCTGGAAATAGCCGACGCTTGGCGCAAGTTTTAAAACTGATTTGTGTACGAAGCTCCGGCAAAAATATTTCCAATCTATCAACAAAGCTGTAATCTGGCAAACAATCTAATTTGTTTGGACAGTGTTTTTTCTGCCTGGCGGAAGACTGATCGTGTTGATGCTAATTCACTCACAGATTAACGTCCTCGATTAATATTCCAGAACTTTGTAAAACATTCCTGGCTTATAGTAATAAAACATTGCTTTGAGGGGATTAACATTAAATCAAAAGCTGTTGGCAGGTTGTCTATAGTTTTTTCCAACAAACTGTAAGCTCCAAAAATATACTGAAAGCATTCGATAGAATTGTTATTGGCGAATGTTATAGTTATGCGTAGATTATATTAATAATCTTTTATTTAAGTACAATTGTCGTAATTAAAGATGTGCAGTGGGGTTTCTTTCGCCGTTTCTTTTCCTCAGTGACATAAGAATTATAAACCACCTTTGCGAAACGATGATAAAAGAAATAAAGAGATTCATGAGTGGATTGTACAAATGATTTTTATAATAATATTCCATCATTTTATTAGTATTCTTTAAATAAAGATACATTATTTTTAATAGGACTAGAGGCGGAGCCTTAGGTTGCAAATCATAGCATAAAAACACAATAAAATTCAAATCTAAGTATAAAGTGTAATTGCTTTACGTTACGTTCTTGTTTTTTTATATTTTTGCTGTATACGGGTTCATAATTTATTATGAATACTTTTTGTCAATAGAATCTTTGAAATCATGTTAATATAGATGTGCAAATTAAATTAATAAAAAATTAAAACTAAAAATGTAGTACTCAATAATTGAGTACTAAATGTGTATACCATAAAGAATGTAGGACCTAAAGTGCTCCCTTGGGAGACCCCAAAAGTTTTAATTAAACTTCAAACTCGTGAGTTCAAAAAGTGAAAATGGCGTCGTCCAATGGTAAAGAGAGTGCCAAAATGACTGCTTCTATGGACAGTCTAAAATTGTCGAGCAAAAACACTTCAATGGGATCCTCTAAGCACGCATCATCGGAATCAGTTCTCTCGCGGAAAGACAAGGAATGTATTCAGATGCAAGAGTGTAAGAAGAAACTTCTCGCTATGGAGCCACAGATCATAATACGAGATGAGAACGTCGTGTTGCGTTCACCTCCTCAGAAGAAGATTGTGATGCCTCCGCAGATAAACCCTGAGGTAAGCTACTCATAATTTTATCATCGATCAACTTCCGACCCACTTCTATTCAATTGCTATAAAAAATAATACCATTGTAGTAAAAAAAAACTTGCATTGAATTACACGAAATTTATAGACATAATAAATTAATAAATAAATAAGGAAAATTCAAGAAGAACTGCGTCTGATGGAATGCGGAATTAATAGCAAAATTTATCGCGTTTATTAGTTAAATGAATAATGTGAAATATAGGCTTTTTGGGTCAGCTAGATCATTGAAATAGTTCGTTTGATAGTTACAACCTAGATAATTATAACATAACTGTCAATTTCATTCGCATATTTTCTTCATATTATTTTATATACCAGATCGCTTATCTTGCTAACGAAAAAAGCGAATATCATTTAATAAAATGACAGTTAAATGTCAAATCGGAACATTTAAATATAAACAAGGGAACTTTAAATCTTGGAAAATCATATAATTATGATGGTTATGTATGTCCATTACTTCATTAAATTACTAAGTACACTTAACAAATGCTGAAATTCATTCTTGATTTATTGATTTAAATATTTCAATGTATAATACAATATATCAAAATCAATACAACAACACAAATAATAACTTAAGCATTGTAATAACTCCTTGATACTGTGTCAAAGGCCTATCTGGCGTCAGAAAAGATGAAAGGATGGCTTTAGGATCTACATGCATAAATGAAGGTTTAGTTTTCATTTACATAACCAGTGACAAGGGTATGAAAACAATAGAGGCGCTATGGAATTTAATTTCGAAAACCCTAAGATGCTTCAATTAATAGTTGCTCAGGATGCTCAAATGGGGACTAGCATGGTTAGTCCTGTTAGAATATTAATTAGTTAGTTTTTTAGTAAGTATGAGGATTGGGACAGGGACTGTTAGTTATAGTTAGTTAGTTGTTGTTAATAATAGTCCAGTTTGTAATTGTTAGTAAGAGTCTGGATGTAATTCGGTCACAGATGCGTTGCTTCCCTTGAGGACTAAGATGGTCGCCTCTGAATAAGTGTAACTGGTCTTCAAGATGAAAGTATGACTTCAATTTAGATTACACTTTTAGTGGCGACCATCTCATGTCTGTTACTAACAACAGCTAACAGAACTAACTGTCACTAATAGTCTCTCGCCCAGTCCTAATACTTACTAGGTTAGTTTGTTACTAGGTATGAATACTGGGGCAGGGATTATTATTATTTTGCAATGCCTAGTGGAGGAAGTTTTCGCTGTGCATAAATATTTTCTAACAGAACAATTATGGCCCTTATCCTTTGTTACTGGCTATATCTTAATTATAGGGGCGCATCTGCCGTTTACCCCAAATAATGGAAGTTATTTCCATGCGCATTACTTACGGTCATAACTCTCGGTTTGTGGGCAAAGTTAGAATCATATCAATGTCTTATTATTAATATCTCGAGCGTTTTGTTTATAATATAGGTACCTTTATTATAAGCGTTGAGTAGGTATTCTATTAATTTTAAACTAATGGAAATAAAATGATATGAAAAATTGTGCGTTAAAGTGCAAGCTTTCCGCCCAAGGCTTCGTCCGCGTGAAATTCGGTTAACGCGCCTTCTAATGAACTCAACGGGCCTTTTTCTTCTGACTTGTTTTACAAATACCGTAATTTACTTGCGTCACTTGAACCTATGTACAAAGTTTCAAGTGAATCCATTGAACAAATAAAGAGTTTCAGTATATCTCTTTTTTTAACCCCTTAGGGCTATATTTCACCGGGACACCATGGCGGCGCGATCAGTTGCGCCACCGTGGTGTCCGTAAGCTACCAAACTAGACACCATACAGACACCAGAGTTGCCACACCACACAGAGTCAGTATCAAAATGGACCTTGAAGACTGTCACTGGCGGCCGGACTGGCGGCCGAGTGAGTGAGGCACCATATAGCGCAATAGTAATTAGTGGTGGCGCGACCAGCGGGCGGCGCAACCAGTAACATTCTGTGCACGGGTCCGAGTTGGTCGCGCCGCCAAATTGGTTGCGCAACCAAACGGACACCAGGTGAGTAACGCTCTATAGAGCTGCATACATTTTATTGGTAGCGGCGACTGGTTGCGCCGCCATGGTGTCCCGGTGAAATATAGCCCTTAGGGAGGGTATTTCCAAGAACCCGCTCTTAGTGCTGCTCTACACTCCCCAAGGAACATATTTGACATGCACATACATACAAATACATGCCAAATTTCAGCTTCTGGCGTTCAGTAATTTTGGCTGTACGTTGTTTATCGGTCACTCAGTAACGGAAGAGTTTTATAATATTGATTTAAAAAAATATCCAACTTTATAAATGCTTTTAAATCTTCCCGAAGTTTGCAATACGGGAAAATATTGAAAGAGATTGGTCATCGTTAATCGGTTCTCTTAAGAATTACTTCGTCTACAGCGGTTATCTCTCTAAGATTTAATTCCTCGTGATCCAAGCTTTCTTTATTGGAGTTTCTCGAAACTTTTCAGTCTTTCATTGTGTTCTTGATCTTATTTTTACGGCTTTTCTTTATGATTACAACGATCTCCGTAATTTTTATGTCATTAATCTTCATCAAGATTAGCTTCGAATGAGGTTTGGAGTGATTTAAAACATTGGAGCATTTATTTAATTTTTTAAACCCGCCCACGCTTCGCTTCGGGAAACATGTCCCTCAGTTTCATTCGGAAATTGTTAGGCGTGATTCTTTAGACTTAACTTAGATAACTTTTTAATTTATTGAAATAAAACTAAATTTTAAGTGAAGCTGACGACAATACATTACTGAAAACTGCACCCAAATCGGATGAACCGTTTAAGAGATTAACGCGTACAAAACCACAGACAAACAGACAAAAATTCTAAATATAATTATTTTGAGTTCTACTACAATAATAAAGGCCTCCAGTAACAGCTTTTTTCATATATCTTCAATGTGCACACAAAGATCAGTCACACATTAATTTATTATATGTAGGTATAGATATCAGGAATGACGCTACATTTGAAATACCGATGTAATGAAGGATCGATTCAAATCATTGTATTTATAACGATGATACATAATGTACCAAGGGTTATACGCCACATCAAATTACATTACATCAAAGTTCATAACATCGAACACGTTACGAAAGTCTACTACATCGATCGTTCACCAAATCACCACATCGAAAGCTACCAATATGAAATAATGTTCATTTCCAATTTTAAGACGATTCGTTAGATGTTTTCAACGCTCCGGATGAAAACACTGTAATCGTAACATGATAATACAATTTTATAATGTCTACTCACGCCCCGATTCACCCGATTGATTGATGATTTTGATCAATAATGACAGGTATCACGAACTAATTAGGTACAATTAGCGACAAAATATTAACTAACATTTTATAACGGTGTGTAGCAGCACTATAACTTTTTTATAATATGAGCCGGCACCGAGCAGGCGACCCGCCTAATGGTAAGTGGTCACCGCCGCCCATCGACATCGTCAACTTGGAATGTTATATAACTTAGTATGTAAAAAATATTCTAGATAAAAGAATTTCTAGATAATAGATTAAAGAATTCACATCTGCTT
Organism: Ochlodes sylvanus; assembly: GCA_905404295.2. Taxonomy (NCBI): domain Eukaryota; kingdom Metazoa; phylum Arthropoda; class Insecta; order Lepidoptera; family Hesperiidae; genus Ochlodes; species Ochlodes sylvanus. The sequence continues at coordinate 6,464,911 of FR990149.1, forward strand.
ACCAAGTCATTGAAGAATGGCAAGAGCATGGAATTTTCGCTAGTTTCTATAGATATTTTACAAGTAGGTAGGTGTATAATTGTGTGGCTAGATTTTCTATACTGTCTGCGACGGCTTTCGAGACTTCACAACAATAATGTTTTACAAAACTAAGGTTTTCCATGCTTCGTTTCGGTTTAAAATTTTGCAACATATTTTTCTAAAATTTCTTGTTCAGCTACAAACAAGGTAACTCGTCGCAGTGGGGATTTTAAACAAATTGAACAAAAGGTACTTTTTGTAAAATGTTTGTTAATGTTGTAAATAAAATTCTTAGTTATTTTCCATGTAAGAACACCCACAAATTTTCTAATTTAGCGAATAATCGACGCATTAAACAGTATTAGGCTGTTTTTTAGGACACTCATACCCTTTAACTAGAATTATCTATATTGGCATAGACAACACAAATAATACTCCAACACCCATGGCCCGAGAACAAACATTTATCTATCATATAAATATGCCTGGGAATCGAATCGTGGACCCGTCGCAGGTAGCACTACCAACTAAGTCGTCAAGCTATTCTAAGAACCGTATAATGCGGGGATTTCCCCCTAATAATAATAAAAAATGGAACAATGGATGGTGTGTAATTAGATTTCATCGTCCTTCGAGCACATTCCACAAGACCGAAAGGTTCAAAACCATTCAACCTTTTTGCTACGCTAATGTCCTGTCTAATTATAAATGTGAGCCATTATTATTCCAGTGTGTCCTGCAACAAGTTGGGGCGATTATATCAACGTCCTCAAATTCAAAATAAATTATAAACTTCAGGGATTTGTAGAAATATAATATGTGGAGCCAAGAGTTCGTCCGGGGTAATACCACCACAGAAAATGTTCTCCGTGAGTACTACGAATACGTCCCGCCACGTTACCTAGTACCATTTCTACCGTGTAATAATTGTTGGAACGTAGTTCCTTATGGCGCGTTGCGAAAGGAAATAATTCATACGAAAAGTTGTCACGACACTTTTTGCTATAGTAAGCTATTGCAAGCCGTGCGGCGTGCGCATGTTTTATATTATTAGTATAACATATATATATATAATATATATATTTACATCACTAATTAATCGAAAGGAACTACGTTCCATCCGGGTGTCCCTTGACACCTCTCAAGTTTTTTTAACAGCAATTGTGTTCCGGATAGAAAGGTGTGGAACTGGCTTCACTTTTTTAGAGTCGACCATCTTAGTCCTCAAGAGTAACAATACATCTGTGACCGAATTAGAACGGGCGAATTATAGTAAGCCGCGTTAGGGAACTTCGTTCCAGAAAAAAAATTAGTGTATAATGTGTCCCTAATAATAATACGAGTATTAAGAAATCCGAACTAGTGGTACTCGTAGACCAGAAAAACGATTTATAACTACATTATTAAATTAAATTTTGGATCCAATTTAACAGATTTGACATCGTCATCGCAACCCATAACTGTCCCACGGTTGGGCTCAGCTCTCTTCCAAGTACATTGTGGGGTACAAGCAGTGCGGGTTGTCAGACTTCACTGACCTTTGAGAAGATTACGGGGAACTTACAGGTGTACAGTCATAATTTGTAATACGTACATAATTCTTAAAAATTAGATGTTAGAATAGAATCTACAAACTGGAATTATTTAAAACTTGCATTGAACCAAAATTCCATCTGCCCTCACATTCGTTAGTAAAATAAAGTTAATATCGATCAGTTGATTAACCCTGTAACTTCTGCATAATTAATGTTCAACGGTCAATTGATTAATGGATCAAGTTAATCTATTAACCGCACGATAACTGAAACAATCGCTCAGCGGTTACTAAACTTTGCTTCGGGATTGGAGAAACTTTGTAAACTGATGACTGACCGTAATATTTCACCCTTAATATTGTCTGTAAGCGCTCATACCCTTGCGTCGATCCTGAATGAACGTCCGTTGAGCAACAGCGGGCGCGGTCGGTAGTTGCGTTTCCGTGTTTCGGACAATTGCGGAAAATTCGTTTTTTGTTTGGGAGGATATAATGTACTTCCCGCTTGGTCCGATTTAACCGATTTAAATTTGAGGAGGATGAGAATTACCACGTCTAAGGGTGAAAAAATAAAGGGGCTGGCCTTTATTATTATTTAAGTTGACATTTTCTTTTCTTATTATTTTTTTTTTTCATGTTATTATTGACTATTTGTACCTTTTCTGTATTCCGTGATTTTTACTTATGATTATCGAATTCATTTTGTATTAATAAATATGATTGACTTGTTAATTAGTGTAAGTGATTCATGTCGTTCTAATTAATAATAAATAAATAAATAAAATAAACTTTTCACTTATAATTGATGTCGGTTTTTGTTTTGTGGATTTTTAACAATGTTTAACATTTTAATACCCTCACTATAGAATATGGTTATTGTATAGAGCGCTTTCCCCTAATCCACTATAGTTCTTTCTGTGTACTCTTTATTTCGTCAAAATCACAAATTGTATGCTCAGGTAAACATCACACACAACTCTTATAATATCCCAGTGTAATCGTAAAACATGAGAACAGAACATTTTGATGTGTTACTAAAATATTTTGACGATCTCATAAACTAGACATTAAACAATGCGCCGGCGAGCGCAGGGTTAGTTCTGCTTCGTGGGTATACAGTGTTTGAAATAAAATTGATTTTACTATCGTCTAGACTGAGTTACGAATCGAATCGTTTTTTAATTTAATATAGTCTAATTACTTCTGACGTCAAAATAAACGCATGTGACGTGTAACGTGTGTTATGTAACGCAAGTGAAACGTGATCGGATTGACATAATTTTATTTTTTATTTTTCCAACAGCTTGTGTTAAAATAGGCGGACACAATGCTAAACAGCATTCTCTACCTAACTTTGTTTGACGACAATCTACTTGTTTAAATATAGCCTGATTTCGATTTGGATCAGACAATTTACTCATATTAATAATGCATTCATAAAAATTCTTCATAGATAATTTTTTTTCGTTTTTGCCTGCGACTTCACCCGCTATGGAACCAAAATACGACAAGTCACAGTAGACAGACAGACAGACAGAGTTACTTTTGTATTTATAATATTAGTATATTAAATAAGTATACTTTCACGGTCGCAACTTTCACGAACCCTTTAGATGCTGATGGTATGTTTTATCCCCGCCCGCTGCAGAAGTTACAAATAGTTGTTTCTGAAGAAGCGAGATAAGGCATCCCATTTACTGAAGACGGATCGCGCGCTCTGTTCCGAGAGACGGCATAATTTGTAAAGAACTGAAACAGTTTTAAATCAAAGAAAATTTATTCTCCGCGTGCTTATTTGAAATATGTTTTTATAGAATACATTTGTAAAGCTATTACTTTTACTAACTCATTTTATAGCAGCGATTTCGCTTTCCTATTTCTTTTCCTTTAATATAAAGTTTCTTTATGCCCCTAGTGAAATGGATATGTCGTGAACACTCTTGACGCCTCTTACGACACCTTGTTTTACTGGCGTGGGATTGGAGTTAGTATTCAGGCCGCCCCAATACGGCCAGAATTTTATAAATGACTTTCACCTAGAAGAATGATGATAGGTATCAAGACGGGAGGAGAAAGTTCCTGTACGATAATTCTCCTCCTTGGTTACCTCTCCACCAATCCCCACTGGAGCAGTATGGTGGAGCAGTATGGGGATAAGCTTCCTCAGTTACATCTCGTTAGGACATATACGCATACACGGCCATTGACGACTTGAAGCCACCAACCGGCTGACACTGCCTATAGACGCCTAATAAATAGGCGAATTTTCCTGTCATGTTTCGTGTGCCATTTGCCAGAATGTATTCAATACGTAAAATCAAACATTAAGCGTCTATAGGCTGCGTGGTCGGTGCTTGAATCCAGTCCTAGAGATAAAGTTGGGTGACCAAAATCAATCTATTTCTGGCCTAGCGACATTACCTCATCCGGTGTTCAGCAGAGTTCTGGACTGCAGCTTTGCCTCCAGAATTGAAGATTTAAGTTTCATCCACATCAATAATTGATGTGATTGAACCGATGGAGAACATCTACAGTCCGATTCTCAAGAACTTTTTTGCAACGAACAAGCAAACTGTGGGATGAGATTCCTATGGGGTTCTTCATGGCCGGCGTTGCATTGTTGACTCCTCGGTGTTGCTCGTGTCCAAAGATAGATGACCACTTACCATCAAATGGCTCGTCGGCTTTTACGCCCTTCAGACTATAAAAAAAATCTTAAACCGTGGTCATGATACGACCTATCACTTTTAACTTCACATTCTACTCGCCTTTGAATTCCGAGTATTACGACCAGTTACAAAAGATTTAGATGCAAAATAAATTCCTATAAAATGGGATTCCACATAAACGCTCGTATTTATTTTTTCGCGGCCCAGTTCGATTCCCAGCCGTAAAACAGCAATCAAAGTCGCACAATACACCTGTGAATAGACGGCGCGCACGCCATGCGTTTATGGGCTGCCATAAAATAGTACCAAATTATCGAGAAATCAATCGTTTCTCAATACTTTTAGGGATCGGTGATAAAAGTTCATTTGTCAGGATTCACTACACGTAATTTATATGGCAGAACAGCGTCCGCTGGGTCAGCTAGTTATATATATACTAGCTGACCCCGCGAACGTTGTTCCGCCATATATGTAGATCGAAAAAGCGCGATTTAAACTTGAGGGGTCGGGATAGGGAAGTGAAAATTTGGGATTACGTGTATTTTTTTATGCCAAATCATAAAAAAATTACCAAAAATAAATTTGACCAAAAAGTGAAAAAAGAAATTCTAAGGTGGACAACCCTTAACATTTAGGGCTATGAAAAATAGATGTCGCTCGATTCTCATACCTATTCGATAAGCACACAAAATTTGATGAGAATCGGTCGAGCCGTTTCGGAGGTGTATGGTAACTAACATTGTGACACGAGAATTTTATATAATTATATAGAAGTTACAACTGTCACTGTACACCAGCGCATTAAGTTACTAAGTGTTGTCTACGTGCCGCCAGATTGAGGCTCCCACGGGACACCGAACACGATAATAGCTGCCGAACTCTGTACCTGTTATTATATCGATGAGAGTATCAGACGATGCCAGTTATACTACGTCTGATAATGGGATAGTAAATAGTAAATAGCTACCAATAACAAGTACTCCACGCTTTTTTACTATAATTTTATTTCAATCTGAATCCACATAATTATGTTATACAATTATTATTGGACTTTCTATTTCTAGAACAAACTCTTCCTAATTAAAAATTATTTGCGGTTAAGTAGTACGGTTTGAGATTGGAGTGTGTTTTTTTTACTTTTTGGAACGAAGTTCCTTACGGCAGGCTTGGAGGGGATAGGGATTTTGCTGCGCGACCGAACTGAAAAATATGTGATAGTAAAACCGTAAGCGTGGAAAAAAAAGTGCGTGGAATAAAAGCGTTAAATGAGACGTGCGCAGGCGCGACAGTAGCCGAAGGAACTTCGTTCCTACATGGTGTCCCACGACATAATTTAATTCTTCGTGTTTTTCTTAATTTTTAGTGCCAGAACGGCAATATGAGCACAATATAACGCACAACGCCTACGCGAATTCACTGGATTTCGCGGTGATGGTAGATCATAAAGTTAAATAATTATGTTGCGTGAAACGCAACATACATAAGCAATTATTTTCTTTTTATCCTGATGATCATAGTCAGGACATCAGAACGAAACTATGAAATAATTGCGTTGTCATCGGATTGCAAGATTCCGTTACATAAAAACAGTTGAAGCTATCTAAGCGTGTTAAAAACTGACATATTTTTCATCAAATACGTCGCTTAGAACGTGCGATATTCACAATAGTAAAACTTGATATTTGTAACAGTAAAAAATAAATTTCCCGAAGCGAAGCCAAGTTTCACTAGTAGGTATCTAGGTATTAATGGTGTTAAAATTACATCACTAACAAGACCACGCGCATCTAGTCTCCTGGGAAATAGTGGCTCACAATAATTGACTGTCATTAATATAATCAAGTTTTGTTAATATTAAATGAAGTCCGGAATTCACTTTGCTTACTGATAACGACTTTTTATAATGAAGTTCAGTGTAAGGTACTTAGTAAATGGACTTTGTATATACATGTTATAATAAAAATGTAATCAATCGCTGTCTAAACATAACATTAATTTTTAAAAATTTGTCTGTATGTGTCTGCGTTTGTTTCTCCCAACATAAAATTTGAAGTGAAACTTACTACGATACATTAATGGAAACCGCACCCAAATCGGCTTAGTCGTTTCGTTGGAGTAAACGTAATATTTTCGTTGGAGGCCTAAGGACGCACTTTACAGTAGTTTAAATTTATCATTCAAATTTCCGCCTCGCTGGGAATCGAACCCAGGGCCCTTTGAACGACAATAGCATATTAGCCATTATGCAACGCGTGTGAATAATTAAATTGCATTTTTATTTATTTGAATTTGATTTCTACGAACACTTTCCGCAACTCAAACTACGCCATTGCTTAAAAAAAACCCTACCTAGAAGAAGAAGCGGCAATCAACTCCCAAAGCCGAGCTGTTCCATATTTACGTTTGCTAAGGTCTCCACCAGACGTGCTTATCCAACAAGCTGGATAGATTCAATTATAACTCCGCAGACGGGTCCGCCCGGGGGAAATCACCCCGGACCGGGATAATGGCTTCAGATAATAGATTTACTGACGCCATCACCACGGGACTTTTTTTGATCTAAAACGATTTTCCGTCTATCAAAAGTAATTTGTAGTCCCGACTATTCTCCAAGGAGTACCTAAAGGAACAAGGAATAGTATACCTATAACCAGAGATGAGCCAAATGTAATCATGATTACAGATTACAATTATATCTGGAGGCCAAACACATTTAATCGTAATCTGTAATCATAATTACATTTTGCCCAACTCTGCCTATAAGTAGGCATATAATATAATTCACAAAAGACAGCCTTATCCCTACATAGCGACCTCTTTCGATGATGGAGTGAGGAACAGCGTAAGAAAGGTAAAGTGTACAATTAAGTTTAAGAAGTTACATAAATCTGTTACAATATCTGTCTGTCTGTCTGTCCATGGAGACAAATGAGATAAAATATTAACGGAGGCCTTTATTAACATAATAGAACTCAAATCGATTATGATTAGATTTTTTTTCTGTTTCTCTATTGTGTTCTTTCGTCTTTGTTTAAAGATTTTCTAAGTATTATACTAGCTGTCCCAGCGAACTTCGTACCGTTCTACATATATGATATACGAGCAGTGCCCGCGACTTCGTCCGCGTGGAATTTAACAATAAAAAATTAATATAAAAGTAGCCTAAGTTACTCCTTATGACATCAGTAATCTGCCAGTGAAAGTCCCGTCAAAATCGGTCCAGCCGTTCCAGAGATTAGCCGGAACAAACAAACAGACCGACAAACAAAAATTGTAAAAAATGTTATTTTGGTGTAGGCACCGTGTATACGCCCATATGCATTTAATAAAAAGCGGTTATTTTAATATTACAAACAGACACTCCAATTTTATTTATTTGTATAGATGACGCTCCAGCAGATAAGCACGTAGCTTTTTTTAAGATTACCATGCCACCGGTTCTTCTGAACTTGCCGGGAAGAGAGTTCCAGGCGCGAACGGCCTGGGCAGAGAAAGAATATAATACGAAGCCAGATATTTTGTTATTATTCTGACCACCCCGACGCTATAGTACAAACAGCTAGCGTGTCCAGCGCCAATGTAATATGAACACAGCGGGCGTGTATAGGTACATGAAAGGTCGATTATCGCCCGCTGTCTTCGACGGAAGTCATAAGGTTAGTACCAAACACAGCAGTGTATACAATACATGTTTGTATTTAGCTAGTAAACAAACGGAGACATACTAACATTCACTTATTATTACATACAAACATACATACAAAGATTGCAAGGTAAATAAAAGCTTGTAAAAATAAAGTGATGTCGAAATACGTTCACGCGATCTCGAACTTTGCTCAATCGTTTGCATACAAATGAGCAGTAAGCATTGTTAGGGCATTAATCAACGTGTTTGATAGCTTCATACTCTACAAACAATGTTATAGGGGAAAATAATTACACATTTCTTTTCAACATTTAAGTATTTGATTTAATTATATTTTAATTATAGTTCTATACTATAAAATGATATCGTTATAAATTCTTTTGTATTCATGTTACTTAGTTCAATATTAATATTTCAAACTTACGAGTATTTGCCTATTCAAAGAATTTGAATGTTCAAAGAATCATCAGAGTGAAACTCATTCCACAGTCTGGTAACTTAATTGGTAATGAAAGTCGTGCCGGGAAAAAGTCCATCTTCCTGGCGAAATAACCACTAATGCCGTTAACTCCTCGAGATATATTAGATGCTGCGGAAATACCAAGATTGTTGTTAATGATTCACTGTGGCCCGCTTAGTTCCTGTCACTTGGGAGCTGATGAAAAACTGCCTTAGTTAGTATTGCAAGGTTCTTTCGTACATTTTATTTAACTTGCTCTGTATGTATGTATGTATGTATGTAACTATGTTTGTTCAGGTGGAATCTTGCAACTCAATTTTGAAGCAAATAGGTATCTTTAACCGATTGAGCTGAAATTTTGTACACACGTGTAGTTCGGAAGACAATGCATGGTTAAGAAGCTATTTTTAATGCACCCCTAAAATATGGGGACCTGGGTATTGTATAAAATACAATATAATACACATTTCCAGTAACATAGATACTTAATATTTAATTGTACGATTGAATCAGTATGATTCCCAAATAAAGCAAAAAAACTGTTTCCAATTTACACTCTGTCAGTATGTTTATTTAGTTACCCTGTTTATTTGGTTACCCTGTTTATTTAGTTACCCTGTTTATTTAGTTACCCTGTTTATTTAGTGGTAACCATTGATATATAAAACTACTTTACGGACAGATGTGCAGCGAACCCGGCAAAATAAATGGCCGTTATAAATAGGATTCCCATGGCAATTTAGAGAGGATGTCTTCGTGAATTTTTCAGCAATAAAGTCACCACGTAATCAGGGTTACCAGTTGTCCTATATGTTATAGTACCTATCGTACTATAATTACAGTAATTTGTACAGTCATTTGCTTTTAAAGTATTTAACAACCTGACGAGCACCCTGGTGACAATGCCGTAAACAGCTGGAACTTTAAGAGTAGGTACTTCCAACGCATTGACTGCACGCAATAAAGTGGAGAATCTACTTTGTCCTAGACTTTCCAACCCTGCAACAAAAACATTATAATTTTCAAAGTTCTCTCCAGTCAAAAGTTCATCAGGAGATGTTTTTGAAGTGAATACTTCTTTAGTATCGTTGTGATTTGGAATTCGTTGAAACGGAAATGACGCGAATGAAGCATCGGCAAAATGGCGGCTTCAATCAATATTAGGACTGACGGTATTCGTTGTTATGAAGTTTCACTTCTAGCACGTGTGAATTGCACACATTTTGATTTCTTTTATTTATTTTTAAACACACAAAATAACTACTAGGACTAAAAAGTCCCGCTAGTTCAACGGTCCAACTAATCAGTTGAAATAGTAATCAGTCTAAGTCGTTCAAACCATTCGGTCATCACTGTTCTTATGGTCGTATTATTTCCCCAGGTGGTCGGACCGTCAACAGTGAAAGTATTAAGTGAATGAACCCCTACGAACGGTGTCTAATTCAGTATCCAGCGGTCGTGTGACCCACTTCCTGAACAGATTGATTTACAGCCAATTTTACGCTTCGGAAGTTTTATCGTGTTCGTCGGTCATTTGAATTGGGCGGGATGGGGGCTGTAACGATTTCTTGATGTGATGGTAGCTTTGGATTACACTGGGGGATACACTTATCGCAACGTTCGTGGCCGTAGCCGTGTGGTTGAACTTTGAACTCCCGAACCGGAGGGACCAGGTTCAAATCCCGCGCGCACCTCTTTTTCAAAAATTATGTGCGTCTTAGAATTGAATTATCATTTATGAAGGAAAACTTCGTGAGGAAAACTGCACACCTCTCCTCAGAGTTCTCCATATTATTCTCAAAGGTGTGTGAATTCCGCCAATCCGCACTTGGTCAGTGTGGTGGATTTAACCTATTTATTATACACAGTACAATTCTGACTTGACGATTATATTTGATATTCAGATACAATTCATTACGTCGTTATATTTCTATTGGTAAAAAAAATGCAAAAAAACACGTTGGAAACACAGTCACGCTACACTAATTAAACGTGGTTAGAAGCAAACTTTCTAAGGCAAGGAAGTTATTTATCTCTGCCCTACTATTATACTTCAGGAGAAAGAGATATATTATGCTTCTCTCGTTGACTCATTCGTATACAAATGAGTAAGTACCTACTAGACATATATGTACATATAAGACCTCATTTGATTTTATTTATTTATTACACTTTTACTGTTACTGTTTTACTGTTAAATTATCATACATTATGTTCTGAGATCTCAAAAGTTTATCGGCTCTGATTAAAATTTTCTATTTTATAGTATGCCGGCTTATGTCACTGTTTTCTTCATGAAAACCACGAAACTAGAAAACTTATTTATCCTGCAATTTAACGCGCGCTGCTCCCAAACCACATCTACACTCTAAAACTATTAATGAAAATCCAAACTTCAGTTGCGAATGGATACGTGAAGTTTACCAGTTAAATTAATGGGTATTGCTTTGTAGTATAATGATTTATTACTACGAGGTAATTAAAGATGTACTTGCCTTTTTGGACCGGGTAACAAACACAGAAAGACTAGAACACTCCCAGACCGAGAACAGAAAATGAAATTCATCATTTATTTTTCCGCCTCGCTCGGTATCGAACCCCGGATCTTTCGGACGACAGTCCGGCATTATAACCATTGCGCTATAGGAGTAGTCAACTATTGTAACAGTGTAGAAAGCTAAATTTAAAAATAAAATTATTAAAATTGGTCTTATTGATCTCAGCCGTAATCACAAGCCATGCAACTACTAGTAGGTCAAAATTTTGTCAGTACCCGTACTTTTTTTTTTCTGATGTCCTTTACAATCTTATAACGGTTTTTCTATACATTACTGACGGAATTTCCATTTGTTTGCAACCGGAGTGTTCGCCGGAGATTTAAAACTGCAGTTAATGGGGCATCTGGTGGCAATTAGACTAGAATGGCTTTAATCTGATGCAAATAAATCTTCTATTTGAACGAGCTGTACACTACAACACTTGCACATCTTTTTCTGCGAATTTTTCCAAGATTAGAATATTTAAAATAGGGGCTTGATTGAATTAAGTATGTGTTGGTCCACATGTCCTATAACTCAATCACTAAAAAATCTGTCCGTAAGCCGCAGAACTGATTTAGTCGAAATTTATTGGTATATAGTTTCAGACCCTGGAAAGAACACAGAATGATTTTTATCCCGATAATACATTTCCTCGGGATAATTTTAACGGTACGTTATCGTTATCCACGCGGACGAAGCCGCGAGTCAAAACTAGTCATCTATGCCTATATGTCTAATGTAACGTATATTATACAAAACGTGTATGAATAACCCGAACTCTTGAATCGACACTAAACATTTTCATAACATCGTAATACCGCTCAAACGAGCAGGCTGCGACTCACACTGATGAGCAACGGCAGATGTCGCGAATGTTCATGTTACTTTATGGCTTTAATGTTGTTGTTGGCCTCTTGGTTTACTAATATAACGGAAATACGTGATAAATAATGTTACACCATATAAATGGTGATACATCACATAAATAAATTGTTACATCGTAAAATATCTGAGCTCTTTCGTTAAGCATTTTAATTGAGGTCTGAGGTTTATACAACAGTTTAGGTTGGAAACATTTTTTGAAGTGAAAGCTTCTATAGTATCGTTGTGAATTGGAATGTGATGAAACGGAAATGACGGGCAAGTGAAATGAACCTTGACATTGACATAATTATGTCATGTCAATGTCAATGCACAGATAGCTAAAGATACCTACTACTACCATGGATTTTCCGTTATACGGCATGTGACGCTTAGTCTTTGTGTTAAAATATTATGTTATAACCGCTTGCGTGCTCCAAGGTCGGGGTCCTAAAGCAATACCTTTTACGGCAAAATGGTGGCTTGCGTAAGCAAAGCAAAACATCAATATTTGGACGGACAGTATTCGTTTTTTTGAAGTTTCACTACGACCAAGTGTGAATTGCACACATTTTGATTTATTTGATTTTATAACTGTTTGAAGCTAGTAAACGAGCATGCGGCTGGTGCGGTCCCGTCCGCTGCTGCCCATGATTATTATAACCGACCCAGAAGAAGACTCAAATCGAGACTAGAATGGTTAGTCCAGGTAGCACATCAGAGGACACTCGTAATATTTAGAGATCTAGTGCAAGTTAATAAAGAAATGAGACTAAGCCTTCTTAGCTTATTCTTTAGGCATAGGGCTTCCATGCAACAGTGACAGTATCAGTGAGAATGTATTGAGTAGGTAGGGGGAGATAAAATCCAACGATGAAATGACGAGTATATCCAAATTAGAGGCTCGTGATGAGTAGAGGTTCTCTTCTAAATATCTTTTGTATGCTCGTTCACGGAAGAAAATTCAATTTGATAAACTCCTTGCTAGTCCAATCTTTTTAGGTGGGATTGTAGTAAAGTTTTTGTTACGTTTGTGTTACTAATGTCCATGGACGACGACGACTTTCAGATGGCTCGTCTACTCGTTTTTGACTGTTTACATTAAAGAAAAAACAATTGTAACACGTAGTCAACAACATCACGTAATCTGATGGGTTTGTATATGCTTACAAGCAAATCATTTGATTTTATATCTACAAAAAACATCAAAATGTTTATGGATTTAAGATAGCAAACGAGGATGCTAGGTTTCCACTACCGCCCATGACAACTGTGACCGATTCAGAGCAAGACTTAAATTGGGACTAGAATGGTTAGTCGAGTTAGCATAAGGATTGGATGGATTAATCCATTGTGACTATTACATTATTATTTATTACATTATACCATTATGACATTTGTGATATTTATATTTGAATAGGTGCTTCGGCCGGCATAATCAAAGTGCAACACTAAGAGGTGAGCTTAACCCCAAATGTGGTTAGAATCTTTTACACCATATTAATTCCGTATTCATTAACTCATTACACTTCGGTGTGAGCGTCATACTGTTTTATGTGATCAGTATAGACGCGAAGTGCGTCATACAACCATTTGAGGATCGGTGCAGCACCATAAACGAAACTAAATATAATGCCCTACTTTGTCTGGGATAGTAAAATGGTTATGTCATTTTGTTCCACTCAGTGCATTAAAATGTATCCGTCGAAAGCGTAGACGGAGAAGAGTATAGACCAATGAATGCCATCTATCGCACTCACAAGAAAAGGAACAACTTACGCCAATGACACGAAAAAATGAGACAGAATTATACAATTTTTTGTCTCACTTTGCGTGCCGGTTTCGTTAAGGAAAGCACAGTTGGTTACAAGGAAATTTGACGGCTGACCGCCGAATTTTTGTCGTGCTGTCTCATGTTGGCCTCTATCTCATGTTGGTTTCAAGTGCCGATGTAAGCTGATGTAAGCCTTTGTAATGAACATTCTATTACATGAACTCGCCAAAGTCGTTAACAATGATTCCAGACGTAATTTGCTAACCATTTGTCCTTTTAGTTTTAATTGCCAAAATTACGCAGACCCTTCACACCCGGGCACAATAATTCCGAGAATCCTGTCACCAAAACCACTGGAATAAAGTTTTGTATTAAAACCTTTGTCATTATCGCAGGCCATAACTGTCAGAGCTGAACGCGGGTGTGTTTAGAATGGGGTTAAAGTCCCAGCTCGCCACTCTGGCCGGCTGTGGATTAGAAGACTAGTCACCTTTAGGAACATTGAGATCATATAGGTTTACTTATATTATGGAACCGCCTACCTGTCCCACCCGTATGTTATTCACTCCACGTCATACGAGGCACAGACCCGCAATATTTCACCGTGCCGTGTGACGTACGACCCCGCCACGGTACCAGCCAGTGACATGAGCCGAAGTGTCATCTTCGATAGTCAACATACTTGCCTTTACAATTTACTACAAAGTACTTTCGATACGTATTTTGTACGCCGATATTTCGACCCAATCGCATGGAGCGTGGTCATGGCTGAATAGTTAATTGTAGTTGTAACGGGGTCGTTATTTTTAATTCTGTACCCAAATATTATGCCTCCTGTAATATGCCACCGTTATCTGTTTGTAGGTCTGCCTGTCTGTCTGTCTGTAACAAACCTCTATCTCTTGAACGGTAATAGACTAAGTAAGTACATTAAAGAATAGAACATTATGAAATTTTCATAGAATGCGTGCTATGTCGTTATCACAATACAACTAACTTTAAAAAATGGTTTGTATATACTATTCATTCTATCTTGTTATTTACCATATCACTCGATGTTACGGAACCCTATGTTTGCAAGTCCGACTCGCACTAGATCGATGTACTACCATCCTTTGTACTAGCCTTTTTACTAGCATCCTTTATACCATCTGGTAAAAACTCGTTGGAAGAAACGTGGAATGAAACTCCTCAACATGATAGACACTTAAATCCCGCTCTTGTTATAGTAGAACAGTCGCTCTGTTATACTACAGAACACTCTGTTATATATAGTAAGAAACCTAACGAACGATTTTGATCGAATGAACGTCCTACATAGCACTGTGCATACTCTTTGACTGGATTCCAATCTGCCGTCAGTGACGTCACAAATACCGCTGGATTCCATGGAAATCAATTCTAAGTGTGATGTGAACATAGCGTGTTAAATAGGCCCTCAAAGCTGGAAACGAATTTTGTACTTTTGTGAGCATTACTTTTAATGTGTGGAATCATTAATGTACTTCCAAATAAAAAAAGTGTGAATAAGAAATGTAAAGGTTTTATACAATTTGTTCATGTAAAGACTGTAGGTATAGTTATTACAAACTAGCTGACCCGGCAGACATTGTCCTGCAACATTTATATTATTTATTGTAACTTCCTTACTAATAAAAATGTTAAGTTAAATAAAATTAAGGCATACCTACCAAGATGCATATTTTTTCATAAATATTACCTACTTTAAACAGCTGCCAAAAAGAAATAGAATTTAGTCAGGCATGGTTAATATTTATTTAATTGTAACATGTTAATTACGAAGAAAAAGTATACCGTCAGGATTAATGAATTGATGAAATTACTGTAAATATAAATACCTTTCTTTATATAGGACAAGAGTATAAACCCATAACCCTTGAGCACACTTACAGCACTCCTAGAACAATAAGCGTTAACCCACTTGCAGCAGGATATCAGCATACAGGTTTACGGATAATAGTTAAACTGGGGATAATCGTTGAAGTTTGTTGTGCCATAAAGTTTCACAATAAAGATCGGAGATCCGAGTCGTTATGCCGTTCTTTTATGTCCTATTCGAAGAGCATGTGGTGTTATTGGAAAGAGGAGTAAATAATTTGGAAAGAATCTATACAAATAAATAAAATTGGAGTGTCTGTTTGCAATATTAAATTTGGGTAAACACGGTGCATATACCAAAATAACATTTGACACCCACAATGCAGGGACGCCATCTATGAATTCAAATTGGTACTAAAAACACGTTCTTTGATATTGTACGAGTATTAAAAATTCTCAGCTGTTTTAAGATATTTCTCCCGAATATTACGCGACTGTTTTTATGACGTGAAAGCAGTGAAGCAGTCAGTCGGTATGGCGTAAAGCGAGTTACCGTGTCATTTCCTAGATTTATCGCAGGACCCCCGACGGGGATTTATGCGGCGTATATCCGCTTCAGTGCTGACCTTGCATAGACCACTGTGTCTTCACATTTTACATTTTTAAAACAAAACGCTGTACGAAATCTTACTTTGGTTTCCATGACGTTTGGTTTTGGACTTCTTTTTATGTTATAGCCTACAAACGAGCAAACGCACCACCTGATGGTAAGTGGTCACCGTCGACATCAGCAACACCAAAGGCATCACCTATGCGTTGCCGACCGAGACAAAAAGAAGAAAGAAAGAAAAAATCAAAATGTATTGTGTGCAATTCACACGTTCTAGAAGGGAAACTTAAAAAAACGAATACTGTCAGTCAAAATATTGATTTTTGCTTTGCTTACGTAAGCCGCTATTTTGCCGATGCTTCCTGTCTCATTTTCTCCCACGTTAAAATGCGCCTGTCTGTTTGTCGTTTCCGTTTCGTTTCATTTGCGCGTCATTTCCGTTTCATCAAATTCCAAATCACAACGATACTATAGAAGTTCACTTCAAAACTGGCTCTCAATCGCCCAGCCGGAACAAGACAAGTCGTTTAGCCGCTGGTTAAAGCAAGAGGGTTGTATCTGGCCATCTGAGCAAGACCCTACCACCGGCCAAAATACCTTCACGATTAAACTGGATGAAAGAGTCCAGCGACTGGGCGCCGTAACCTCGTCTGTTGGTCAGCTGGGTACCACAAGCAGCGGTCGTCTTGGACTCAAAGTTGGGTAGTACCACTTACACCCCAATGTTTCTTTCTTTTCTTTCTATCTCTTGCTTCTTTGGAGGTGTAAGAACTTTAAGCCAACTAAATTTGACTCGGTCGACTATTAACATGAGAATAAAAATAGCAGTCAAGAAGACCAACATACACACTTGTAAACTTAGCTGGATTAAGCCTTAATCCCATTTTAATAAGGCTCAGTTATAATTAAACGGCGATCGAGACGGTCTGCCTTTGGGGACTGTCTTTGATAATGATGATGAGGCTTAGAATAATAACACTATAGAAAGACAGTCTTCATACAAGCGCTCTGCCTAAAGTGAAGCACTAAACCGAAACTTCCCGAAAGCGGGGAATGATTCGGCTGCGGATAATCATATGTTTTTAGCAATAATACATAAATAGCTTTACAGATATTTTGTGACACAATATAACTGGACAAATCGTCATAAATCTTTTTTTTCGCGAGACACGTTTGGCGTGCGTTGACATGAGCTGCCCGGTGTTTGGACTCATTTCTGACTCCAATTAAGGGCTAATTCGTCAACTCGGACTTGAGAAACTCGCCCGCGCGGCCGAGTTGGGAAGATTTAATTATACCTATTATTTTATTATACATCTCGGCCGTAGGCTTAATTACTATGCGGGCGAGTCAATACAATTCATTTTTGTGAATTTGTTTATTCGTCATCTCGGCCGAATACAAGAAGTACATTCACGTTATAAAATATTTAAAACAAACAATTATTTTTTTAGCCAGAATAAGTTGAACGCTGATTGAGTAAAGTGTTTAGTACGTTTTTCTTCAAATGTACCGCAATAAAATGCTCATGCTCTGAGTGTGTAATACAGCGTATCGATGAAAAACGTCAAACCAATGTCAAACAGACAGGGTTACTTTAATTAACCTATCAAGATCACGCGTCACAAAATGTATGTATGCCGACGCTGCGCCAAAGTAACCGGTTTCTATAAGGGCGTTAATAATCAGTATTATTATTGTGATAAGGAAGACGAGAGGTTTGGTGTGCAATGTTGTAAGGCTTAAATTAAAAATTCAGTTTAATTAATTATTTACAAAAAATATTGAGAGAAACTCCTACCTGCAGAAACTGTTTTCATATCATATGAAATTACTACATTGTAATTTCTAAAATTGACAAAACTGAGGTCTTCGTCATTCGCCTTTAATTTTTCTTGAACGAGACATCAAATTTTCATTCTTTCAATATACTTGTACACTTGGTTAGCTTTTCTTTTTTAAAACCAATAATCTACTACCATAAAACCGATCTACGCCTAATATTTGTCGAAATTTATTACTTTTATCCCCATTTGTCTTGAAAGATATTAATTTATTCCCTCATATATAATTATTTTAAATAGGCAAGTATTTAATTTTCCTAGCTGGCAACTTAATCACCACACCCAACATCAAAGTGAATAACGGAAATTAAACCTTCGTGCCTTAAGATTCAGTACATATTCGCATGTGGTATATTTTATATATTGCGCCCGCGTCAATGATCCATGTCACTTTTACTCATCAGGCCGCCATCTTAAAGGCTGCCACAGAGCTTGTGTTGTGTTAAGTGAAAATTGTGAAGTTTTATAAAGGTAAGTAAGCCAAATCATACTATTTTATAATATTAATTTTATAGCAATATTCCATTATAGCTAATGTTGTGTATGGGGCTAATGACGAATGTAAAATGACTTAATGTATGTATTACTTTTATTAGTTATTATAAGTTAACAATACAATGGTATGGTGGCAAGATGGCAGAATGGAACCAGACAAGCTTAGCGTTAGCGATGACATTAGCCGATCGTACGATATTACAGAGTAGCCTGATGGTAGAGAACTGTCAGGTGCACAGAGCAGTCAATGCTGTAATGTATTTATGGTCGTGACATTCTCCCCCACGTTATTAAATTATAGGTCCAGCTTCTTTGGCGGTCTTCTGATCCTCATGCTTCGACGTGGCTCCATCAAGGTAAGTGCAGGCGTAGATGTAGGTAGTGTAGGTTCCCTTGGATGCAACTCTAGCTGTTCTTTATCCGGTCTGATTTCTATTTCAGGGTTAATGGTTTTCCTCATTCCAGGGCTTCTCGTAGACTGTATGACATTTTCGGTTGCAGGGCTGTTTTGTACCGTTGTCTCTATCTCAGGATGTTGTAGAGTATGGCTCTGTCTTGGTAGGCTTTCCTGTAGGAGTCTCGGCTGGAGTAGGTAAGTATCTGGTATGTTAAGGTTCTCATTATCACCTGTGTATGCCGTTTTAATAATTTGATCAACATGTCTCTGGTGTTTCTTTCCATCTACTTCAACCTCATAATGTAGTTTTCCTCTTCTGTCTATAATTTCCCCGAATTTCCATTTATTGCTGTCATACATTCTTATCTGCACTCTATCCCCTCTTTTAAATTCTTTCTTAACTATGTGGTCATTATTTTTGTTATTTATTTTTATCTCTCTTTTTACTAGATCAATCCGTGTTCTGTATGTTCTCTTAAACATCATCTCTGCTGGACTAATCCCTGTGGTATTATTAGGTGTCTTTCTGTGCATAATTAAAAATTTCTGAAGTTTATCTTGTAATGATCCTTCTTCGTTAGCCATTGCCTTCAATTTATTTTTCATTGTCTGTACATATCTCTCTGCTTGACCATTTGTCGATGGGTGAAAAGGTGCTATGAATTTGGCTTGTATTCCATTTTCCTTTAAAAATCTTTGCATTTCTTCTGATCTAAATTGTCTTCCGTTATCTGAAACTTGAGTTATTGGTAGACCAAATGTAGTATAAATATTTTTTAGTATTTTTATAGTTGTTGCAGCTGTAATAGATGTAGTTGGTATGACTTCTAGCCACTTTGTATATGCATCCACTACTATTAAGAAGTATTGGTTCATGAACGGTCCAGCATAGTCAATATGTATACGACTCCATGGTTCCTTCGGATATTCCCAGGTATGTATAGGTACTTTTGTAGGATTTTTCTGCATTAAACAGCATGTTTTACATTGTTTTACCATATTCTCAATATCTAAATCAATGTTTTTCCACCAGACATAGCTTCTGGCCAATGCTTTCATTTTCACAATGCCTGTGTGAGCTGTATGTAATTCTTCTAAAATTTTAGGTTGTAATATCTTTGGTATAACTATTCTAATACCGTAGAATATGCAGTTATTCTGTAACGAAAATTCATGTAGTCTTTTAGGGTGTTCTCTACCAGATTGTATATCCAAGTATAATTTTTGTAGTTGTGAATCTTTAGCTGTAGCCTCTTTAATTTCCTGTAGTGTAACTGGCATTTCTGCAATTTGATTTAGGTAGAAAGCATCGTCATCAGTTAGTTTTTCTTTGTGTGGGTATGTTGCCACATTTCTTGAAAGATAGTCTGCATTTCCATGTTCTGTCGTTTTTCTGAGCTTAATACTGTAGTTGAATCCAGCCAAAAAGTTTGCATAATGTACTAGCCGAATCGCTGTAGTAGCAGGAATTGCCTTCTCTGGGTTTAGAATTCTAGCCAACGGTTGATTGTCTATGATAAGGGTTATTTTTCTCCCATAGCAGTATTGGAAAAACTTTTTTAAACCCCATATTAATGCTGCAGCTTCTTTATCTAGTTGGCTGTAGCCCTTTTCTGCTTTTGTTAGTGACCGTGAAGCAAATGCTATTGGTCGTTCAGTCTTATCCAGCATAATGTGCGATAGCACAGCTCCAAATCCTGTAGGTGAAGCATCTGTAGCCAGTGTAACTGGTAAGTTTTCATGGAACGGTGTAAGTACTTTTTCTCCACAAATTTCTACTTTTAGTTCTTGGAACACCGTTTCACATTCTTTAGTCCATGTAAATTTTGTATCCTTTTGTAATAATTTGTAAAGCGGATTTAATTTTGATGCAAGATTAGGGATAAATTGCTGGTAATAATTTATCATTCCCAGAAATGTGCGTAGTGAAGAAACATCTGTAGGTCTAGGACTATTCTTTATGTCATTTACTTTTTCTTGTGTAGGATGTAGGCCTTTCTCGTTTATTGTATGTCCCAGGTAAGTAACAGATTTTTGGAAAAATTGACATTTCTTCTTATTTAAATGTAGTCCACATTTTTGTAATTTCTCAAATATCTTCCTGATTCTGTGTAGTAGCTGTATGTATGTATGTCCTTGTAAGGCAATATCATCAAAGAAACAAGCTGTACCTTCTATTCCCTGTAGGGTTTGATCCATATAACGTTGCCATATATTTGGTGCAATTTTTACTCCGAACATTAATCTGTTTACTTTGTAAGTGCCCTTGCATGTACTAATGGCTTGCATCACTGCTGTATCTTCATTTGTTTTCATGTGTAAATATGCTTGATTAATATCTAATGTACAAAAATATTTTCCTCCGCTTAGCTTTGCAAATATTTCTTCCACTCTAGGAATTGGGTAATTGTCGTTTTCCAAATTTTTATTTAATGTTGCTCTGTAATCTGCACATAAGCGTACTTTTCCATTTTGTTTTATAACTGGAACAATAGGAGTCCCCCATTGCGAGTAAGTTACTTTTTCCAAGATTTCTTCACGCTCCAATCTGTCTATTTCTGCTTCGACTTGATTTTTCAGCGCAAAGGGTACTGGTCTTGGTTTCAGGAACACAGGTAATGCTCCATCTTTTAATTTAAATGTTGCTTGATAATCTTTTATTTCTCCTATTTTTTCAGAAAATAAATCTTTATATTCTTCCAACAAATTATGTAATTTTTCTTTAAATTCTTTTTCTGTTATATCATTTTCTTCTTTATTTATTGCCTTTACATCAAATTCTAGATTCAACTTATGTAACCATTCTCTTCCCACAACTGTATCTACTTTTCTGTCAATCACAAAGATTCTTCCTTCTATTTCTTTATTTTTGTATTTAATTTTTATGTTACAGGTTCCCAATGGCTGTATTACTTCGCCTGTATATGTACGCAGCTTCACTGCTGTATTTTTAAGTTTTAAATGATTGAAATTATTTTTGTAGTATTCTGTAGAGCATGTTGTAACTGCTGCACCCGTATCCAACTCCAAAGTATGTATTTTTCCATTTAATTGTAATGTAATATTAAATTTATCATTCTGTGTATGTTTCTCTTTAAGTATTTTGTGTATCTCGTATATTTCTTCTTCATTTTCATCCATGGACAAGTCACTTTCCATTTGTAATTGTTTTTGATCTTTGAAGCATACGGACTGAACATGTCCTCGTCGATTGCATTTCTTACAATATAATTTATCTTTAAGTCGACATTGACTTGCCATGTGGTTCGCTTTTCCACAGCGGAAACAATTAATTTTTCTTTCATTCATATTTCTTTTGTATGTATTCCTTGTATTGTGTGTATTTCTCGTATTATGTGTATTTTTAATATCATTTTGCTTATTTGTACTGTATGTATTTGTATAGCCACCATTTGTACTTTTATTCTTCTTATTTAATGAAATTTTATTAATATTTGCCTCATGACCCATTTCTTTTGTTTCACACTTGGATGTTTCTATTGCCATTGCAATCTTTACAATGTCCTCAAACTTTGTACTAGGAGGTTCTTGTAATAACCTTTCCTTAATTTCAGTATTGCGCAGTCCCCGTATGAATTGAACGCGCAGGTGGGTATCGAAGGTGGTTTGTTTGCAATGGTTGCAAATAAAGTTGCATTTTCCACCAATTTCTTTAAGGCCAGCCACATAGTTGGCAATGCTTTCAAGTTCGTGTTGCTGCCTTAGACAGAATTTATGTTGTTGTGCAACCTCACCTGGCTCCGGTGATATATGATTTTGTAGAATTTTTATTAGGTCCTCAAAGGATTTTGATTCTGGGGTATCTGGCGCAGTAATATTCTTTAACACCTGGTAGTATTTTGGGCCAATGCAATTTAAAAATATTTGTATCTTAGTTGTTACGTCTGTAACCCCCTTTAAGGTTATGTAGTTTTGTAATCTCTGTAGATAACTCGAGAACGATTCGTTTGCCTCGTCATATGCTTGCACTGTAATGCCGCTTAAATGTTTTGGTTGATCACGGCTTTGTAAAGCCTTTTGTAGGTTGGCCTGCTGTATTTGCATCTCCCGCATGGTCTCCATCATTTGCGTCAATACTTGTGATAATTGTGATTCCATCGTAATTGTTTTCTTTGGTAAGGATAAAGGAATTTGTGAAGCGGGTTATCATCACAGGACAGGCACCCCTGGAGCGATAGGAACGAAAGGGTGATGTAGGAGCACGTGGGAAAAATTTTTCTTACACTTACTTTCTTGCGTATTCTTCAGAATTTTCTTCGTTCCACACTTCTCGTCGCCAGATTTGTTGTGTATGGGGCTAATGACGAATGTAAAATGACTTAATGTATGTATTACTTTTATTAGTTATTATAAGTTAACAATACAATGGTATGGTGGCAAGATGGCAGAATGGAACCAGACAAGCTTAGCGTTAGCGATGACATTAGCCGATCGTACGATGTTACAGAGTAGCCTGATGGTAGAGAACTGTCAGGTGCACAGAGCAGTCAATGCTGTAATGTATTTATGGTCGTGACAGCTAAGTATCTATTTTTTTTCATACTCTTGTTAACCACGATCGTATTTTTTGGTAATCCTAACTAATAAACAGTAATTTTGAATAGCAGATGGCCGCCATTTTGACTGCTTTGTTGTAACGGCGTCTGTTTTAATTTAAACTAAAATACTCTCTTGATTTCTATACAACTTATCTAAAACAAAATGTATAGTGTATCCAATTTTTTTTACAGCTAATGCAACCAGTCTTCTGATTTTTATTAAGTAGCAAATATTATAAACACAATGAATGCAGGTGAGAACAATAAAAAATTAAGTTTAGCGAATTTACGCTAGGGTTTATTAACCATCCACGTTGCATTTGTCTCTAACACTTTTTGTTTGCTATTTAAGGCTCCGTCCTAAAAAATCTCATATTAGCAACAAGTTTGTGCTTTTTTGTGTGAGGAAAAGAAAAATGTATTTTAAGCAATCACGTATGACTTTAGTACCTAGATATATATATATATATTTTCATATTAACTCGAAATTTGAGCGGTTCAAACCATGACGGTCCCTTAAATGCTTGCTTATGATTAAAATATAAAAGAATGTGCTTTATTTTGTTCATGCAGTAATAGTTTGCGTATAATAATCTGTGGCAAAAATTAAATATCATGCTAAAATCTCATGTAATGTAATTACTTTTCATTGTAATTGAAAATAATGCTATTTTGCTTAAGAAATTTCTATAATTAATTACTTTTGTATTACAGGCGATGAATCACAACCAGGGCCATCTGGCTTACAAAATCAACCCCAATTACAAATATTGACATCACAAAGGGGTAAGCGATTGCTTCTTCGCGCGGGGCATAAATACAACGAAAAAAGAAATAATAAAGATGGTACTACCACTTGGTACTGTATAAAAAGGACCACGTGCAAGGCGGCACTAGTTACTTCTACTGACAACTCAATTAAAAGAGAGGATATACACAATTGTGAGCCTGATTTCGCATCCAACGAATTAGAAATACAACTTGGAAAGTGTATTGATAAAATTACATCGGACTATACTATTCCAGTGCCGAGTGCTTATAGAGAAACTGTATCAAAACTTAAAGACAGTGGAATTAATTTGATTAAAAAAATACCTGACTTTGTGAATGTTAAAAATAAGCTTTATAAAAAGAGAAATAAATCATTGGACGTCCCAAAAGTCTGTTTTAAATCCCCAAGTGAAATTATTGTTTCTGAAAAATTTAAAAATTTTGTATTAGCTGATTATAATTATAAATCAAACAGAATTCTAGTTTTTGCTAATGAAAATTGTAGAACAATATTATCTCGCTCAAATTTGACTATTTTATGTGATGGAACCTTCAAATGTTGTTTAAGGCCTTTTCAACAATTGTACACCGTGCATGTTGATTTAGGAAGCAATGAGATGTATAACAATATTATGCCAGTGGTATATGCCTTGCTGCCAAGTAAAACAAAAAATATCTATAACACTTTGTTTAACCTTATCAAAAGCCAAATCCCTCAATTTAATCCAAAATTATTTGTACTAGACTTTGAGCAAGCAGCAATGTCCGCAATTACAGAAACATTCCCTGAAACACAAATAAGTGGTTGTCATTTTCATTTTTCGAAAAGTTTGTGGCAAAGAGCTGACAATTTAGGCCTAACCAAATTTAAATTAGCCAGAAAACATATAAAACGTTGCTCTGTTTTGGCGCATCTACCTAAAGAAGATGTAGAAAGTGGTTGGTTGTATATAATGTCACAATGTCCAAGAACTCCAAATATAGTCTCATTCAATGATTATTTTGTAGAAACGTGGTTAAGTGAAGAATCATTTTTTTTTAATAAATGGAACTGCTACAATACACAACATCGTACAACCAATATGATTGAAAGTTGGCATTCTACTATTAACAAAAAAATACCAGCCAAACCCAAAAGTATAGCACAATTTTTAACAATATTACAAAAAGAAGATGATTATTTTAATGTATTATACCAAAAAGGGTCTAACATAACAAAAAAACTTAAAGAAACACAAGAAATTGATGAAAATATATATACTACCATTAATGAATATAAACAAGGGAAAATAAATATAGATCTCTGTATCGAACGACTTGTTTTATAATTTTGTTATTTATCTATTGCATAATTATGACAAATAATACTAGTCAGTTGATTGTAGTGATTTTTCAAAAAAGTAAGTTTTTAATTAATCTGTGATGTTTAAAATGATCTGTGATTTTTTAAGTGATTTATATGATAGTATAAATATTAGTGTGTAAGTTAAATGATTTATGTGATAATAAAAACATTAGTGTGTCTGTCAAACATGTACTTTAATAATTGTCCATACCGATTGTTGAATCCTATTAGACTAAGCTTATTTTTTTATACATCTATGTTGATTTTTTAAATATATACATGTTTTTATATTTTTAAGCTTGTTTTATTTTACCTATAGAAAAATATATTTAAAATCGAACCACTTTTGTACTTGACTGTACAATAATGCTTTTTATTTTCATTGACGGCCGAGTTGACGAATACAATATACGAAAAAATTACTTCGGCAACTCGACCGCGTGGCGCGGCCGAGTCGCATAATAAAAGAATAATTAATATTTTATTTTCCCAACTCGGCCGCGCGGGCGAGTTTCTAGCGTCCGAGTTGACGAATTAGCCCAATTAAGGTGTTTCAAAACGGCCGCGCGGACTTCGTTTCTATAGTGCAATTATTCTAAGGATAGCGGCAAGGTCATTAATTTTTGTCCGTAACCTCACCCATCCAAGTTCCGACTGCACCCGTTTCAGGACTAAGATTTACGATCGCCAGAAGCTTGAGTTATGACCTCTTCATATGCCATGATATGGGCATAATAAATGTTCCAATTCACTTCCTTAGATTTGTCACGACTCACGGATATATGAGACCATTGGCCTGAAATGACGTCATAGCTATCCCGCAGCCTGGTTGGTGGGACTCAGCGTCGAAGCGGGGGAGCCCCGGGAATGATTCCCGGCCGGGGCAGATATTTATGTAACAAGATCGTGGGTTTTAGTGATGTGTTGGTCCATTATATCCACGTCACAGGAAATCCTTATTTAATTTAATTCTTATTTCGTTATATCTCGAAAACTGGAAATTGGCTAATCAGGAAACTCTTAATCGAAAGCTCTTTGAAATATTCTGGAATTGGATAACATGTTGGAATAATGACCTTTTTTTCGGTAAACCGCGCAGCGCCAGCGTTACGCGGTCCGAATAAATTTGTTCTGGTTTGAGACAAAAGGACGGATTGAGAAATGTTGGGTATATTATATTATAATAATTTGTAAACGTGACCTTAACATGGGTACTTAAACCAAAGAATAAATGAATAAGGTTTCGCACAAACGGGCCACGGGTAGCAAGTAGCAAGCTCTGCAGTTCACATGATTTTTCATGTGATTAGTCTTGGCGCAAACGGACCGCCCACCATATCCACCGAGTACCAAGTAGCAGACAGCGGGTTATAAAAAGGTAATTAAAAAGCATGTGAACTAACTAATTGGTGATTGCCACTGGCCACTGGTGGCTGTGGTCAGTGGCCCATTTGCCCGAACGCTTACCTAAACACAAATAACACCCACGACCCGAGAACAAACATTTATCTGTCATATAAATATCTGCCCGGCCGGAAATCGAACCCAGGACTCGCTTCGCAGAGGGTCACTACCAACTAGGTAGGTCGTCAGATTGTTTGATAATGAAACAACATTTAGAACGAAGCAAAATCAACATTGCGGTTAAAGGTTAGTTCAGGATGGAATACCAATTAGGTTGAAAGTAAGTCAGTCCAAAAGGTATACAAAATCCTCTGTGTTACTTGAAAGTAACGTAAAGTAAATTAAGCAGTTTCAGTTTGATATTTTATAACTTCAACGAAAGATTCAGTTTCGAGGTTATACAATAAACAGCATGACCCCTTGTACGTGGTTTCTTTATGGATAGTAGGAGTAATTTAGTGTAGGTATGTTTTATAGGTAGGTAAGGTGTAAAAGGGCAAATTAATACACGAGCTCCATTTTACAATACATTTTTATTCAATGACAATATTGACATAATTCCTTTGTTCTTCTTAATCATCTGTTTATTCTTGTAGATGGCCTGTTCGCCGGCCATTAACATTTTGCTAGAATACCTGAAACCTATGAAAGACTACCAACTGAATATCTCTCCTCTCCGCTCCTCAATCTACTCTCCACTCCTCAAGCCTGCACCTCACCACTCCACACCTCGCCTCACCAGCTCACCACACCTCACCTCTTGTCCCCACACCTCATATGACCATTTCCTGCTGATCCTGCTCCTCGCAGTTGTTTTAGTAGAGGTACAAAATTCCTCCGTTACAAAGGTTTTATTTCATAGATAGTAGAGCCTAGAGTTCGCCTGGGGTAGTACCTACTACCGAACGCCACGGTACTTAGTACCATTTCTACTAATAATTATTGTTTTAACAAAAATTGTGTTACGGTTATTTTTATATAAGATAATATAATATAATAATAATAATGCTTAACAACAATCCCACCTGATGATAAGTTGCGATGAAGTCTATATACACACACACACACAACTTTACCTTTTTTACACTTGCTTAGAGTTGATCAACTCAGCCCTCGAGCGTAGCAAAGCAACACATCTGTCGCCGAATTAGAACGAGACTGTTACTAATTAATAACTGAACTATTACTAACAACTAGTCTAGACGAATGAAATGTGTTATTGCCATTAATATGGGCACATTGATGTAAGATTATACTGTCCATTATAATAAATATATGTATTTTATTTTATTTTCTTTAATACGTACACCGCGATGATATTGATATCCTTAAAATTACGCAGCCCTAATTTTATTTAATCTATTAAACCACGAAACATGAATATTCAAAAGGGTTTTTTACTCACAAGCCCGTCGTAAACGAGATTGTCACGTCGCAAATTTCCACGAAACAGCTGAACTGACGGACTGGCTCTGTTGGATATGTAAAGTGTCTGCACACGGGCGACTGTGATGCGTCAACGCGGCCGCGACACGCTAACGACACGACAGCGATGCGACAAATTGTCGCACGTGCGAAATGTGTTGCTGCAGCTTTCGGACGCTTTTCGCATCTACAAAATATGATTTTCCTGTGGTTACCACGGAAGTTGTCTCTCTGTTCTGTGATACGAGTAGTTACGTATAGTCGTGACAGTGTCATTTGCTGGAGAAAACTCTTTCGCTGCTACGTCACTACGATAGACGACAGATATCTGCGAAGTCGCTCATTTGGACCTGTTTTATTCATGTTGAAAATAAATAGAAAACAAAAGAAAATATATCAAATACAATACATCAACAAACATTTCAACAATCAACACAGAACAACACAACAATCAACAATCTGTTTACATGGTTTATTTCATACTTTTTTACAATTTCCATACAACTTTGTGCCTTCCATCGTAGTTATGATTGACGACGGCACCGTCTTTTTGCGACATTTAGTCGCATCGCTGTCGCATCGTCGTCGCGCGTGTGATAGACACTAATACAAACGTAAAGTGTGTTTAAACTTTGAAATTTTCATGTTAAACAAACACGCGTGCAGTAAAACAACGATTAAGCAAACAGGAGGTAATGTTATTGTTCCGCGGGGCATAAAGTCTTCAGGAATTGTACAACAATATTTTTTGAAGCGGCTCAGCGCCGGCGCTTTGCGTCAATCCTATGTGATAGCGGGTGCGGTACTTAGATAGGTAACCGCTAATGGCGAAAATTTTTTCCATGCTTTGGACAGCACGTTAAGTCGTTGATCTCGGTTGCTATCATCAGATAGCAGTCGTTAAGCCACGTCGGAGGCACAAACCTTCCAACCCTTGGGCTGGGCATTAAACCACGCAACTCCCGTGTCACTCCTCATAATTAAGAGGCCTGGAGCATGCTCCAACACGTTGCTTTACTGCGGATTGGAGAAAGGGTTAGTGGCCAATGCAAGTATCGGAAGTTTTTATGCCACCCGAATGCCTCAAACTTAATGACTGCTATCTAACTATAACACGCAAACCGATGCTTAATGTGCCCGGCGGAAGCAGCCAAGAAATATTAGCCACTAACGGTCACCCATCCAACTACCGACCGCGCCCGCTGTTGCTTTAATCCGTCGATCACTAATAATAGACGCACGCCACTGGGCTATGAGCGCTTCATAATTGAGTAAAATCACAGATTTATAAGGGATTCCGATGGCGGTGTATTACGCCTCAAAGGTTATATTTTGTGACACTACGTCACAAAATATAACCTTGCTATGTGACAAGGGCAGCGTGTGATTTCACTTTTGTGTTTGTGACGTAGGTATAAATTAGATAAGGGTTAACAAATTAAAAATAGACGTGTGTATGAATACCTTATTGTTTGTCAATATACATAATTATGTATTTGAATGACTTCTATGCAAATTTTCAAGTCAGTCAGACTTTTGAAATTGAAAATTATGCTGAAAGATTCCGTTACATACACTACACATACCTACATACAGGTCAAGCTAATAAATGCATGATATAAACATTGGAAACGTTTATGTTTTTCTCCCTTTTCCCCTTAATAAATTCCACATGGCCGCAGCTTAAAGGTTTTATCACAAGTCAAAGAACGATGCCAATGGAAAAGAGGTTTCGACAAAAATTGATCTCTTTGAAAAGTGGAATGAAATACTTTGAATAAGGGCCCTTTAGTGGTGCTTACATATTCATGCGGGTCTTGCCGATCGTTACATACATAGATGCCTATAATAAAACTATGTAAGTGATTCATGTCTGCACGTTGAAGATGTTTGACAATAACTATTTATTGGGTGTATTTAAGATGCCAATGGCGGGCATAAGTATGTTGCCAAAATACTTAGGTACGTGACTAAATTATTTTGAATTTGAATATGAATATTAACCCCATAGATCCCAATTATTTTTGTCTGTTTGTCTGTGCGTTTTTTCGCTCGTATCTCAGAACGAGTAGAAAGTTTGAGTTTAAATTAATTGGTCGTCAAAAAAATAAAAATGTCTTTATAATGAAACCAGGTGGTTCGTCTGCTTTTACGTCAGCCCTTCAGGCTATAAAAAAACAAAATGTGTGCAATTCACACGTGCTAGAAGTGAAACTTCATAACAACGAATACTGTCAGTCCAAATATTGATGTTTTCTTTGTTTACGTCAGGCGCCATTTTGTAGATCATTTTTCGTCTTTCGCGTCATTTCCGTTTCAAGGAATTCCAAATCACGACGATACTAAAGAAGTATTCACTTCAAAAGTGAGGTATTTCCACTGCTAATCTTAGCAAATTACCCATCAAATTATGAGCGATAGTTAAAGGTTGAATGTGTAGACGCCCTAAGGTAACCTTTGCTTAAAGGGTAACGTATAAAATAAAAACCCCATCCGGACGGACGGGTCATTCGCGTAACGCGCGCATCCGAGATGTTATCGCTAGCCGTAAAACTTAACGCGTTTCCTGATATATGTATAGCGGGAGCTCTTATTACCCTGTCAAATATTACATTTATTCGTTATTTATCACTACCAACTAGGCTACGACCTCGACGTACCGTCGTACCGTCCCGTAGTACGACCTACGACTAGGATGGTTGGCAGAGGGTTAATGGTCAGTTCGTTAGTACGTATGTAGACGTACGTATGAGTCACAGTTGTCATGGGCGGCAGCAGAAGGGTGGTACTCCTTGCCTGTTTGCTATCTCTAAAAACATTTTTGATCAAAAACTCTGCTTATGACAAAGGCATCCCAAGAAAATGACTGAAAACGCGAACTAGATTAGGGTTTTAACTTATGTATATATATACTGGAAACGTTTGTCCTGAATTATTAACATTGTCATTCGAAGGCAAAGACAGCGGTACTGCTTGTTTGAAGAGTTGTGACCACAAATTAATTTTTAACGAGTAGATCTTGCGAGCGGGGAATTTGTTACTGAATATTTATAACTACACAAATTAAATATGTAACTGATCACTGTCATCATCGCAACTCACAACTGCCCCACTGCTGGGAACGAGTCCACAATGTGAGGGGTATAGGCCATAGTCCACCACGCTGGCCGAGTTCGGTTAGCGGACTTCATACCCAGTAGGACACACTAGGATGTCTGAGATGTACAATCCCTCCGTAAGTTACACCCGCTTACACTTTTTTAGAGACGACCATCGTTATCCTCAAGGGCTATGACCGAATTAGAAAAATACTCTTACTAACAACTAACTGGTCTTTACTAACAACAACTTACAGGACTAACTAACACTATCGTCCATACCGCAGTCCTCATACTTACTAACAAATTAACTAATTTTCTAACACCCTCTGCTAACTGGACTAACCATCCTAGTCCCCATTTGAGTCTTGTTCTGTGTCGGTCACAGTTGTCATGGACGGCAGAGGAAGGGCGGTGCTGCATGCTCGTTTGCTACCTTAATAACATGAGAAAATCCCTCCCCCGATCCTCGACAAACTGTATAAAGATACTGACTAGACATTAGGCTTCACAACATGCCTATGACAGTACACTTAACTGAACTATCAGCAAATGTAAATCATGTAACCCGTGCTGTATTTCAACACGATGGACCAATAAACCCCGGGTGGTCGAGCGAGGCCGTTCATCAATGTAGTCAGTGGTAACTCTTGTCCACTGGGAAGTAACGATGGAGTTTCTAGATTTATGAACGAACTGGTTTACCTGGTTACCTCGGTTAACCTGTTGCTAGGAAAAGGGAGTATAAAGAGGATTATTTATAAACTAGCTTTCCCCCGCGGCTTCGCCCGCCAAAAATCTCTATATATAAAAGTTGATAAAACCAGAGACCTTTGATACTGACTTTGCAACCCCCCTTTAGCCCCTCAAGGGATGATTCTCGAAAAATTTTTTTTTACATGTGTATGACTTTCAATGAAACAACTTTTTCATACTGAATGTTATTCGAATAACTTCAAAGCGGCAATGTTTCATACTAACTTTGCACCCCCGTTTTACCCCATTAGGGAGTGAATTGTCAAAAATCCTTTTCCTTGCTGCCCTACGGCATAAAACAAACCTCTGTGAAAATTTTCAAGTTTCTAACATAAGGGTTCGAAACTTGAAAATTTCTAACCCTTATAGTTTAGGCCCTGCGTTGATATGTCAGTCAGTCAGTCAGTCAGCTCCTCCTTTTATATATTAATAGATGTATATATCCTTTTATATATTAAATAATTATATGATATATTAAATAGATATAGATTTGCTGATACCCGCTACTTTGTTTCCGTCGTACAAACTTTTACCCGCATTAAGTGGCTGTTTCTAACCCGTCAATGGCACGGCTTCTCATCTACTCCACCAAACTGTTCTAATGCAGATTCGTGGAAGGGTTAGTGGCCAAGAATTTGAAGTTTGGAGGTTTATATACCACCCGAAAGCCTCTGACATGGCTTACATCTTATGATAACAACAGGGACCAATGGCTTTATATGGCCTCCAAAGCACGAAAATATCAATAGCTGTCTGCTGCTGGTAATTCGTAGATGCTAATTTGATGCCCGAGTTCATATATGGCCGATATTTAGTTGTTTTAAAGTAAGATCTGTAGAGCACCATTTATCAAAGCCGAGTCAGTACGAAGAAGACACTTCAGACGGATTCTTATTCGATACTCGAGAAGCAAAGATAAATCACTCGGCTTTTTGCGACAAAACTGGTCGAGGTTTGGCCAACAAAAGTTTTAAAAGACTTGGTGCTTTAGCTCAGTTTGAAATCGGCACTATGTCTACGGCTGAGATCTATAGACGATACTTAGCCTTACCTCAGACTTTACTTACGAAAAACTTTGCTTTGCAAAGAGTGCGATTTGGTATTTATAGACATGTCACGCTGAGATTGTGCTTAGCATAAGCTAAGACCGCTAATATCATAATACCACTATTGGTTTCATTACATGCAATACACCTGCAAAGTTATTCGTAAGTAAAGTCTGAGCTAAGGCTAAGTATCGACTATAGATCACAGCCTACGTGTGCTCGTTAATATGTAAAATTGATATGTATGACAGGGACACATGATTTAAAAAATAATCAACTGTACACACATTACACATCAGTAACTTTCCGTATATTATAAAGTAGGTACTCTGTGTCACTAACACCCGAGAACAAACCTCTCTCTGCAACCAGGCTCGGCTCTGGTACATGTAGCGCCTGGGTGCAAGCAATACCCTGGCGCCCTTTTGTACTTAGTAGACGCTATCAGCGCCCCCTAACATCCGGCGCCCGGGTGCACGACACCCCCTGCAGTATAGGTAGAGCCGCCCCTGTCTGCTACCTAAATATCTGGCCGGCTGGGAATCGAACCCAGGACCGCTCGCTTCGCACGTAGAGTCACTATCAACTAGGGTCATCATGGTACCGGGATGTAGCTAGTGCTCTCAGAGACAGACAATCTGATGCGGAGATTACTAATGAGTTGCCGGCCAGAGAAGATAAGACTCCTCTCTTCTTGACGATGATGATGATAACGCTGCTCCAGCGTTATCATCATCATCATCATCATCGCAACCCATAACTTTACCACTGCTGGACACGGGTCTCCTCTCATAATGTGAGGGGTACAGGCCATAAAAAATAACCTAACACCTGGCTCCTCAACACTGTAACAGAAATTTATTCAACAAAATGAAACATTCTGTGGTTACCAATAATTGTGAGATCAGCTAAGCGCTGCTGTATTTCAAATTTGTATTATAGACTTACTATATACCTAGTACATTGTAAATTTAAATATATTAAAAGTAATTCAGTATTGTTGTATAATAAGATTATTGACACTATTGCATACCATTATGTGGTTGAATGTATTGGTCTTATATACTTGTGACACCTATGTAAAACTACATTCTGGCAATAAAAAATGATTTGATTTGATTTGATTTGATATGTATTTGCTGTATCTTATGTTGGTAATCCAAATAAACAAAACAAAATAAACTTTTGTTTCTTTTAAGTAAATCAAAAACTCAAGCTCTTAATTCAGAGTCTCATACTGGCAGTAATTAATCATTGTACACCTGCAAAATGGCTCTAACATCTGGAACTAACCTGGAGTTAATAGCTGCCGCGACTTTTGTACGCTAATTAGATCTTTTATCTTCAGATTTTCTTTTTGCAGAGTTTCTTTGACGTTCTTGAATCTATTTTTACTTTGAAAATAACTCTGAGGTAAGGTATCACATTCCATTTATACAACAAAGTTGTATAGTACTTAACAATATTAATTAATGTTTTAATGTATTTATTGCATTTATACCCATGTTCAGAGCATAGCCGCAGGCCGCAGCCGTGGTCTTATTAAATATTTAATAAGTACTTACTTAGGTACATTATAATTTTAGATGGAAATATTTTCCTTGTTTCATAATTTATTTTTCAACTAAGTTACCCGCCCTCGCTTTGTTTCGGGAATGTCCCTCAGTACGCACATTTACACATTGTTAGGCGTGATTCTTTAAACTGACATAGTATTTTTTTTACTTATTAACCGTATGAAATAAAATAAACAGTAAATTTTTAGTGAAATTTAATCTTAATATATATAAATCTCCTGTCACGATGTTTGTACGAGATGGATTCCTAAACTACTTAACCGATTTTAAATTAAATTGGCACACCGTGAGCAGTCTGGTCCAACTTGAGACATAGGATAGTTTTTATATATTTTAATTGCAAATTAAATGTTTAGTAAACAAAAATAGTGTTCATTTTATGTTTAGTTTTATGAATTCCTCATAGATGGCGCTGTTGGTTGATTCGTCAATAAAAGCATTCGTTTGACAACTAGGTTGCGAAGACACCCGGTAGATGGCGTGTTAATCTATTATAATCACTGAGCCACAGCAACGCGTGGTTGGGACAGCTTGTATTAATAAAAACCACATACAGATACCACCAACCACATACAGATCAGCCGTTTCAGAGACTAGCGCCTATAAAACCACAGATAAACAGACAAAAATGCTAAAATCATTCTTTTTTTTTGTGTTCTTTTGCGTTATTATAGACCCCCAGTGAAAGTTTTTCTCATATATCTTCCATGTACAGACAGCGACCAGTTACAGATTTGTTATACGTATAGATAGAAGTAATCTGGTTTTAATTATTTTATGTCAAAAACATTCTAAATATGAGTAATACAGTCACAGTTCACCAGATATAACTTTACATTTTTACGCATCCGTCGCCATTTTGTCGAGTTTCGCGCCATTTGTCTTCCCGCGCATGCCAATGACACGTCGCCTTTGTAATGTTTTTTTAAAAGCATCATTTATTTACATACCTAAGCTATTACTCTTAATATGCCATGATAAATGACTAGGTGAACGCTTTAATATTTTTATAACAATACAAACGCTTGATTTCGAGTACTTATCGGATTCATTGAATATCGTCTAAACTAATCACACATACAGATGCAATGAAATTATTACCTTAACAACCAACTACTAGGTGCCATAATTATGCAAAATATTAATAATTATAGGTTAGTAAATAAGTTAGTAAAATAAATTTATGACATAAATCACTACATAGTATACAACAAAGTCGCTTTCTCTGTTCTTATGTATGCTTAAATCTTTAAAACTACGCAACGGATTTTGATGCGGTTTTTTTAATAGATATAATGATTCAAGAGGAAAGTTTATATGTATAATATATTAAAGTTTTGTGTAAATTGGTTTTCCCGAAGCGAAGCGAGGGCGGGTTTACTAGTAAATAATATAGGGAAATGGGCAGGAATATGATGGTGTGTTTATGACATGTTGCAGTTGATGGCAATATTTTTATAAACCGACTTGTTCACTAAAGGAAGGAAAGGATGTTTCTTGTAGACCAGGGTATCATAAGAAGCGACAGACGTTGGACCTTGCTTGGTTGTAGCCCGGTTGAATAGCTACCACGCTTTTCTTTGAACCGCCTAACGATTTGCCAAATTCCGGCTGGGGGCTTGACAAACAGTTTTTTTATTTCCTCTTTATTCTTTTTTGGCCGACAACGCGTCGGCGACGCCTTTGGTGTCGTGATCATATTTAAGAACCACTAACATACTGATGAAGGTTAAGCCTATTGCTTGTATTTTTTTTGTATAATCCTCTCAGTTATTTAAGGTAAAATAAAATTTGTTTCTGATCAAAGCTAGCCTGAAAAGTAGCAACACAACCTCTTCTATTTTCGTAGCCATTCTCCGATATTAGGCAGTCCTGATATTGTTCCGAGCTGACAGTTTGGCTTTCATTCCTTTAGCGTTACCGAATATTTTTCCCTCCATTATGAACTGGAGGTGAATCTATAAATATGCGACCTCTCTCTGTTTCATGTTCCACAGCGTTTTCTTTTTATATTGAAGGCTGTTTTTGGCAATCATAACATAATTTAAAAATAAGGAGATTATACACACAATACCTATCGTCTGGTAGCCCTGGTACAAACTTGGTGTTTTCTAGCACTTGATTTATAACGAGTTTAAGAACAAAGAGCCATTTTTAACGTGAATAACTGATACAGTAAGCGGCGTATAAGTTGAACTATGTCCTCGAAGCGCGGGACGCGGGGGCGGTACGTCACTCGCTCAGTTCGCTCACGCGCATGCACACAGTCGCTTCCCGTCCCTCTCCAGCCCTTTGTCTACAATAGTACCTGCGCAAACGGCAGCCATTTTGGTTCAACTTATGTGCCGCGATTTATACGAACAGACTAGGTAGTCTGATGGTAAATGATCACCTTCGCCCATAGAAATCAGTACCTACTACCAAAGGTTGATGCGTTGCATCAAAAAGCGCTATCAAAAAACGATAGACTCGCATTATGCGTTCTTCGAAACTGCGCTCAGTAAACAACACTTCACGGTCGATATAAAACTGCGATCAGTAAAAAACATTTCACGGTCGATTTTAGTTAAAAATATTTTACCACGTATTCCCAGACGACAGCGAAATATCTAGATAAACGAATCCAATAACATGTAAAAATGTGTCAAACAATCAATAAAACAAACACAAAACTAGAACTTCAAAAGTTCGTCGCCATATTGTCGTTTCGCGCCATTTATCTTCCCGCGTGTAGGTGACGTCACGCAAATTTATTTCGCCGGCCCGCCATCATGGAACCAACGTATTTGTTTGTAGTAGGCATGGAAAATACAGTTACTTTTATTTAACTTTCACTTCGCGAAAATCTTAATTTTTTTCACGATATATATCACGTTAAATTTATCGAACAGTTATTTTTTTCACAATATTCTAATGTCACACCTTCTACTCTTTGAATAAATAATACCTTGATATTTCGTTCGTGAACAAACAAATATTTTTACGATGTGCTACAAACCATCGCAAAGAAGTTAATACTTTAGGCAACTAAGCATAAAGTTTATTATTAAACATTCGCCTAAGCTAATTATTCAAACCCATTCGTATAGCGACGAATCAGTAAATTATATTTCGCTCTTTCTAACACGACTGTATTTAGGCATTTCAATATTCGTCCTTCCTCTTTCGCTCTTTCTGACGTCGTCGTGACCGTGAGTCTACGGCGAAATACGATAATAAAAATATCCGACTGATCTACGATACGATGCGTGAATAATCTATGGCGTGAACTTTGCGAAATATCCAAAGGTAGCTAAGGTAGCCGAAAAGTAACTGCGGGATTTTTAACCGACTACGTCACGGCAGGTAACGTTCGTGACACGTGAAAAAGTTTTTCGCGCGATTTTTCACGGTTACTTGTGAATCATGCCATGCCTAGTTTGTAGGTTGAATATTATTGAGGTCCTGGTAGGGTTACCAATGTCCGATTTTGTCAGCACATCATAGATAACTTTATGGCCTAATTATTATCTTTATACAGAGTGAGTGTTCATAAATTGTAAAAAAGAAAATAAGGGTAACTAGACGAATTCTTACCGACAAAAACTATAGGTACATACATAATTACCCTATAAATCCAAGTTTATCCAAAATACTTAAATGCATTTTCTTTAAAAAAACCGACAGAAAAAGTGAGACAAAACATAGTATCATTCTGTCTCTTTTTTTTGGTAATTGGAGTATAAGTTGTTCCTTTTCTTGTGCGAGTGCGATATATGACATTCATTGGTCTATACTCTTCTCTAAATGTGATTTTGGGATTTTACTATTTTTAATTTAAGATCGAATCTGTTAATGCAATGTAGCTTTTCGAGCCCATTACTATGTAAATTAAACAAAATACCACAATGCAATAATGCAATAACATTCAAATTTCCACCAAAATATTTGTTCAAATAGATTAATGACGTCCAAATATTATCGAATAGCAATTTAATATTCATTGCCGAACTCCGTCCTAAACATATCAATTTTAGACTTTATACATTTATTAGAGATTATTATTCCAACATAGTAATACCGTAATAACACGAATTAATTCACGCAATGATATACCGCAATAAAACGTTATTTTGACATCTATTTTATAAAAGCTTAAGGCCTGCACAACTCACCTCCAATTTGCAACATCAAAAACCACACAATATACAACAGTGAAAACTGCACCCAAATCAATTAAGCCTTTACTGAGATTAAGAAAAACAAACGCACATTCAAACAAACAAAATCTTAAAATAATTTTTAAGGGATCTTTTACGTTAACAAATATTATGATCCTTACGAAGAATCCATCGATCAGTTAAAGCCTTATTACCTATGCCATAGATAATATACATGGACTTCATAAATCTTTCAAGACACAAATAAACTTGAGCGTATTTATTTTAATACCACGCGTATCGATTAGGGAGAGAGTCGGGGGTTGAGGGCGGTTTGGGGGTTGTCTTATAATAGCCCCTCGTCGCAGCCCTTATCAAGCATGAAGTCAGTATAATGGGGATAATGGCTTGATGGAGCTGAATGACTGAATCATGTTTTTTCAATTTTCTTTATTCCTAATGTTTTCATGATTAGTGATCATAATTTTATAATGTTACCGGTAGCAATCCGGTTACTTTTAGTGCACGTACGCACTATGCGGCCAGCCGTCCGGCTAACGCATAGTGCGTACATAGCCTTGGAGGCGACCATGAGTAGTAACACATCTGAGTCCGAATTAGAACGAGACTCTTACTAACAATTACTAACTGGACTATTATTAACAACAACTAACAGGACTAACTTTCACTAACAGTCCCTGTCCCATTCCTCATACTGATATGATTATATTTAATGATGTTACAATTCATTAAATTTATATGAAACTAGCTGACCCCGCGAACATTGTTCCGCCATAATATGTAAATACAAAAAGCGCGATTTAAATTTGAGGGGCGGGGGTAGGGAAGTGAAAATTTAAGATGATGTGTATTTTTTTATGCCACACCATAAAAAAATAACCAAAAAAAATTTTGACCACAAAATGAAAAAAAATTTTAGGGCCGTGTCACCCTAAACACTTAGGGGTATGAAAAATAGATGTTGGCCAATTCTCAGACCTACTGAGTATGCATATAAAATTTCATAAAAAACGGTCGAGCCGTTTTGGAGGAGTATGGTAACTAACATTGTGACACGAGAATTTTATATACTCTAAGAGCTAACTATACAAAAATCTATTTCTCCGGCATTCTCATTTGTTTTCGTCTTTGTTTTTTATCTTAGCAAGATTAGCGCTGTCCCGATAGGCTACAGCCAAGTGCCTCAGAATACTCGCCATTTGAAATAGCTTTTGTTCGAAAGTGCTTTTCATTTAGCGAAGAATGGCTTATCAGCATTTCATTCTGCATTTTAAGGCAACAGCACTTATGAGAGACTAGTTGTAATTTTTTTATTAATTTTTAACCAGTGTACCCGTCTTTGTTTTGCTCCGGGAATATTATTCTTAACGTTTGTAAATATTAAGTATTGATTAAAACGTGTTTCCTCTTGAAAATAAGTAATTTTCCCTAAAAAAAGTAACGGTTGGTATGTATTTTTAAATTTACTTTCACTCCTCTGTTATAATCCCTACTGATTTTAAAATTTTGTAAAACATTTTAGGGGCAAAGCTATACGTCCCATACTACTACGAGTAAGCCGCAATGCAATGAAACTGTTCCCGACTAAATTTAACTTTACTAAAATATAACCTTAATCCTATTGGATTAAGGTTATATTTTACTACTATATACTATATATACTACGAAATATCGTAGGGCTGAAGTCCGGCTAGCCAACTACCACCCTTTTGCTGGACTCAACTGTCACACAAAAAAGTATGTAACTATACAATACAGTTCTGCTATACTGACCGTACTAGTTTTTATTCATTTTGTAAGCACATTTAAGCCCCGTTTTACGACACGGATCCATTTCAGCGAAAGAAGTGCAGCTGTTGTCGAAAATACAAAAAATGAAACAAGCCGGCGTTTTGTGTTAAAAGTTGGTTAAAACTTTTCCAACTTTTAACGAACTTGAGCGAGCGGCATCCGGTTTTATCCGGAAAGTTTTGGATATAAAACAATAATATTTTATTCATATTTTTTGCGTAATCGTTGCTTCTGTTCTCGACCATTAACTTCTGAACGACATGATCATTAACTGGACAACCATGGATTGCGATGTATTCAGCCCAGCAGTGGCTGGGCACGGGCAGTGAGAGGACACTCACAATGGCCTCTCACAACCACGCTGGCCAAGTGCAGATTGGCAGACTACACATATTTCAGAACATTATGAAGAACTCTAATTTCTTCACGATTCACTGCTACGTATTTCAATCATCAATAATAATTAGGTAAAGGCTTTTGGTAAAATTGTTGTTAGTTTTCCAATAAATACTTTACTATTTGTACATTGTTTTGTTTTGACATAGGGAGTCCTAGTGCAGGGGTACGTGTGTTACTGTTTTACGTTTTAGCGTTTTTCCCAAAGCATCACGCGAAAGGAATTTTAGTTGGAAAACATCCTAGATTGAACCTGATACGGTTGAAAAATAACGACCCGAGACCCGGGTAAGGCCAAACTCTTGACCGTCTCGTGTTTTGCTCAAGTGCAAAACGGATAAAATTTTCCTGTGTATTTCGAATAAATTCTCGCCGTTGAATTTCTTTAGGGGATATTATCTTGAAGTGTTTTATTTGGGTCGAGGAGGACGGCTGCTAAGGGTATTCAGAAGTTAGGGGATGTGTTGAAAAGGTACTGTAATTGCAGCGTTTAGAGGAACAAATTGAAGGAGGGGGAATTGATGACCGCTGAGGTATAAGGTACTCCATTCGTAATATAAATAATTTATAAATAAATAAATAAGGCTATATAGACGACCCGCCAGTGACAGCCGACTGGTTGAACATTGGACTCCTGAACCGGGAGGCCTGGGTTCAAATCTTGCGCGCACCTCTAATAAAAATGCTTATTAGAACTTGATTATCAGTTGCTTCGGTAAATAAAAAATATTGCCGATGCTTCATTCGCGTCATTTCCGTTTCAACGAATTACAAATTAACCACCAATTCCACCACACAGGGAATCCTAGTGCGAGGGTATGAGTGTGTTAGCGTCCATTTGATTCATTTAGAGTATGCCGAAAATTTAACATTTATAACACGTTTTAGTGAGTCATGTCTACCCCCTAATCCAGCTCACGAAGATTAATAGATCGTGCCTCTTGAGATAAAGTGAAGAATTTTCTCATCTAACTTGCTCAAACTCATCTCACTCTTTCTTATCTGCTGTCTATCTATTCTTTCATTTATCATCATTCTTTCTACCCGTTATCTTAGAAAGGTCGCGCCCGTTAACCCGCTGAGCAATATTTAATACCCCCTTGAATCGATGTTTACGGCCCCATTATTTGCGGATCTTGCCGCCATGATGAACCAGTTCGATATTATTGACATATCTCTAGGAGCTCATGCACGTTTGAGAAGCTCTGACCTAAGTGATTCACGACATCACTACACATCTTAATCGAATTAACAGCGTAGGCCCATCGTGTATCAACTAATCGTAGCAGATCCCGTAACCCCCTCTGACAGATGTCTGTCGTAATGTTCGTCCGAGCGAACTACGGCTGTCTTGTTATGAGATCTTCTCGATGTATTGGAAATGATATACAGAATACTAGCAACTGCTCTCAGTTACGCACGCGTCGACTTGGAATTACGGCAATTAGGTTACATAATTATGTATATATTCGGTTACATTTACTAACTGGACTATTACTAACAATAACTAACAGGACTAACATTCACTAACAGTCCCTGTCCCAGTCCTGATACTTACAAACTAACCAACTAAGGTTCTAACACCGTCACCTAACCGGACTAACTATCCCAGTCCCCATATATGAGTCTTGTTCTAAGTCGGTCACAGTTGTCATGGGCGGCAGCGGAAGGTGGTGCTGCATGCTCGTTTGCTGCCTTATATCAATAAAAAAATATATATGTAATTGAAATTAAAGATAGAAAAAAAGCATTTATTTCGTCGCTAAACCAATTGTAATAATGAATAATGGATAAGTAGTATACAAGTTAGTTTGCCCATAACGATTTCCTGTCCAAAACCTTATGGACTCACCTTATCTTAATCTTTCCAGGAACTCGCAGCGTCTACCCCGACACAACGAAACTGGCGAGGGATCCTGATAGCCCTCCTGGTGATAGCGGCTGTGCTCGGCCTGATAGTGTTCAGCATAGCGCTCCTCACTCCAGCCGGCGACGGCGGCAGAGTGAAAGGAAGGAGGCCGACATTGGCTGACGTCCTCACTGAACATTATAAACCATTTAACGGGACCTGGCTGAGTGGTAAGTTTTAGTTTATAGTCTAAACTGACGAAGAGAACCTTTTTCTCCGAATCTTCAAATTTAAATTCATTTGCCGCATAATTACAGGTAGTTTATGATAGTGTACATGAGCTCATGTCTCTGTAATATACCTTAACAAGTTGTCCCGGCGTACTTCGTACCGCTTTATAATTAAAAAATGTTTTGGTGATATATCGACAGCAACGCCACCTATCGGGTCCAATTGTGAATCTAAACCATTCCCAGATCCCCTTGAACACACACAAAAAATTTCATCCAAATCGGTCCAGTCGTTAAAAAATGTTTTGGTGATATATCGACAGCAACGCCACCTACCGGGTCCAATTGTGAATCTAAATAATTCTCGGATCCACCTGAAGACACACAAAAAATTTCAACCAAATCGGTCAAGCCGTTTAGGAGCAGTTCAGTGACATACACACTCACACTCGAATTATAGTATATATTAAGATGGGATTGGGTTATAAAGGGTTTTACCCACTAAATCATCCTTGATGGCCATATGCGCTCATGAATCTCCGAGGAACACGAGTATGGCTCCGTTCACGTTGGACATAAGCCTCCCCTAACTTTCGCCAACTGACTGGTCTTGAGCCTTCCGAATCCAGCGATTGACCGCTGTCTTCTTCAGGTCGTCAGTCCACCTGGTCGGGGGACGTCCTATGCTCCTTTTTCAAAGATTGCGTCGCAGTTTCTTAAGTCCAAGGATCACTTAGGGTATACACAAGTCACCGAACTATTACCGCTTCACTCACTGCAAGAACCACTTACTGCATAACTATTATTCGTTTCAATGCTACTTCTAAAAGCTTTCGCGCAGTATCAACAATACTTGGTGAACAAATACAGCGATACGAACTGAATGGATTATTTGTATTCAAAATATTATAACGAGTGAGTAAAAGCGAGGTCTGCTAAGAAAACATCACAAAATAGTATCTAAAGTAACTTTCAGAATTGGTATACTATTCGATATTGTGGCGATAGTTTCGTTTCTCTCAGTGGTGAATGTGGGTTTGTGTGCAATATCATTGGTTGACCATAATATCATCATCAACGCAATCCATAGTCGTCCCACTGGTGGTCTAGGGCCTCCTCCCACAGTCCTTATACATTTACTAACGAACTAAACAACTAGCATTC
This sequence comes from Ochlodes sylvanus, assembly GCA_905404295.2. Classification (NCBI taxonomy): domain Eukaryota; kingdom Metazoa; phylum Arthropoda; class Insecta; order Lepidoptera; family Hesperiidae; genus Ochlodes; species Ochlodes sylvanus. The sequence continues at coordinate 6,509,172 of FR990149.1, forward strand.
ATAATAACGCCCTCTGATGAATCAATGATACTAGTGCCGATTTGAATCTTGTTCTGGGTCAGCCACAGTTGTCATGGGCGGTAGCGGAAGAGTGGTGCTGCGTACTCGTTTACTATCTTATATACTTGGCTACAACACATTAATGGCCCACTACTGAGCACGGGTCTCTCCTCGTACCTGAGGAGGCCTAGAGCATACTCCACCACGCTGCTCCAGTGCGGATTGGTGGAGGGGTTAGTGGCCAACCCAAGTGTCGGAAATTTTAAGCCGCCCGAAGGTATCCGACATGGCTTAACGACTGCTACCAAATGATAACAACCGGGACCGACGGCTTTACGTGCCCTTCGAAGCACGGAAGCGCTCAAGAAATTTTTGCCACTAGCGGTCACCCATCCAACTACCGACCGCGCCCGCTGTTGCTTAACTTTGTCGATCACTTGAGATCGACGCAAGCCGCCGGGCTATGAGCGCTTCTTATATACATAAACAGCCAATAATCAAAGGGCAATAACTAGCTAATCATTCTTTAAGATAAAAATATTCTAGACACAGAAAAATACAAACGCTTTAGAATTTAGAATTCTCCCTTAAACTTAACGATCTTTAAATGAAAATCGGGCTAGGGGCAATTAATTTGCATGACACTAAACGGCTTTTACCCCGAGAATATTTATGTGAAGTGTTTTGTACCGTCTGGGTCCCGTTGGGACCACTAATGAAGATATGAAGGCTGTCTGCGAAATTGAAATGTAGTTAGAAAGTAATTTAGTCAAATTAATTAGGCAAGTTGGTTAGTGTAGTTAACGCTACAGTTATCCAACTATAGTTAACTACTCGACTTGCTATGCAGCAGCAAATTCCATACAATAAATGATGAAAATATTAGTATCCTATCCCTTACCGTATAGTATACGGTACAAACTTTCTTGAAATCACTGTAATTAATTACAATTACTTACATCAGTATGAAAATGAGCTGCATAGTTTAATTCCCTGAAAACCACATGCATAAATGTATTAAAAAATACATTTACGCTTGAATACATAGAATTGGAATAAAGTTGGGAGTTGTGTTGATTATGTCCGAAGTCCTTAACACTGCCAAAAACCGTGTCAAGTGTTGTAATTCCACACTCAGGCGCTCAGACATCACACAAGTGAGGTCCGTGGTTGTTCGCGTAGGGTAAACGTGGAGGGTAAACATTATTGCGGCCCACCTTCAGACGAGCACCCTTCGCCAGCCTCTCCACGAAACTCCGCCACACCCTCTGACTTATTTAACAGTGTAATAATGGCAAAGGTATACGTAGGCTTTTTAGCAATAGTAGAAGTATAAGTAGACAAAGGTGTAAGTAGGTTAAGGTATAAGTAGGTAAATAAAACGATTTAGATCGATGCCAGTACATAAATAAACTAATTAATTAAATAACTAACGCTACACACTAATAGCTATACAGTAGGGTTCCCCGTGTCGTGGGTGCCATGGAAGGTTTAACTGGTTTCACTGATGTATTGTAGTGCTTGAGGTTACATTCAGTGTTTGTTTTATTTCAGTCGATTCACAACTAAAAAGGTATGGTAATTTAAAGGGTCCAATGTAAACATTTGTTCAAGTGCGGGTTGTAAGGCAATAAATTGTATAAATTAGACTTGAAAACACTTCCTAGCCCTGTAGGATTCTCTGTGTCTGTAATGTCTGTTCCGGCAGAGAATCGAACCCGTTAGAGAATAAGTATAAGACTATAAGAGTAAGAAATAAGACTTCGTAGGAGCGCAACGCGACGGGCTAATTAACAAGCTTATATTAGCTTGACCTGTATGTAACGAAATCTCTCAGATTTTACCAATTTAAAGAAGTCTAATTAACTTGAAAATTTGCACTGAGGTCAAGATCCGATGACAATGCAATTTAATAGTTCTGATGTCCTGACCTGTCCTAAGCGCTTTAATTCTAACACTGTTTGAACCTTCTTTCGCATCGTACTAAATATTAAAAGAATCATAACTGTATTCTCAGCTGGGTGAACGTGTATATTCAAAGTTATATGATTATAAATGTTTCAACGTTAAAAAGATTGTAAACTATATTTGTAATTCAAGAAATAAGACAAAGTTAAGATGGTTGTTTTGTAAACTTTGACCCGAGTCTCGTTCAGTCGCGCTTTATATTCATGGCAAAATGTAAATAACAATTGAGAATGCAGTTCGTTTGATGTTAAGAATTGTAAGTTTAGTTGTTTACCGCACTACTTTGGCTATGCGACTACGATGTCAACAGTCTAATGAACTCTTACACGTTCAGACACGTTCAGACATGTCCTGATATGTTCAGACATGTGAGTTAAATAAAAAATAAATAACAAAATAGTTCTCTCTGGACTCCGTTTCAACCCTCAGATGAAGCCTTATTTGATGAGGCAAGCGGTTGTCAAGTAAAACTCGTAAAATAAATTCCGTTTTATACCAGACGAGATGACGGCTAATAAACAACTCGTCCGAGGACGTCGGGCGATGCTTGCTAGTGCATTACCAGTCGGTAATAATAAACAACTGGTTCTGGGACGCCGGGCGATGCTTTCGATCGCATTACTATTCGGTAATAATAAAAACTCGTCCTAGGACGTCGGGCGATGCTTTGCAATCATTTGGACAAATTGGACCTGCTTTTGTAGTATACAAATTAATGTTATATTGATGGTGAGGTGAAGGAAAACATCACGAGGAAACCTGCACACCTGCTAGTTCTCCATAATGTTCTCAAAGGTGTGTGAAGTCCGCCAATCCGCACTTGGCCGTGGTGAACTTTGGCCTGTACCCCTCACATTGAGTGAGGAGACCCGTGCCCAGCAGTGGGACAGTTATGGGTTGCGATGACAAATGATGGTGGGTGACGATTTAAATTAAAAATATGCATTTGGAGTTCCATGCCCAAAGGGTGGCAAAGGGCTATTTATGCCTCCACTCTCCGTCTGTCCGTCCCAGGGCTCTCTTGAACGGAAATAACACCTGAAATTCTTCACAGACTTAAACAACAAACAATAAAAACGTAAAAAACTTAGATCCGAAAGATTTAAGATTATCTTTACCTTGATCTTCTGTTCTTAATACACGTCATGCTTTAAATAATAATAATTTCCAGAACGTCTAGGTGGTATAAAAAGCGAATAATCTTCATCTGCATCTCAGCGTACGAAGCATTATTTACGAGGCAAGCGGTTGTCAAGTAAACCCGTAAAATAAATTTAGTTTTATGCCAGTCGGGACGACGGCTAATAAATACTCGGGGGACTCGTGAGCAAATTCTGCATCGATATTAGACGTGTGTAGAAGAAATATTATTTTTACTTATCTTTTTTATATTGTCAGTTTTCCAAGGCTCTTTCAAATATCATGTTTCTTCTTCTTAAACCATAGCTGTCCCGCTGTAACTAATAATGTACGTTCAGGCTCAAAAGTCATATTTTCTTTTCTTCTTTTGCTGTTTAACGCCTACCTGCCTTTTCTACATCCATACAGGGCTGGTAGAGAAAGCAAGCAGGCATTAAGTTTTCGCGCTTGAATACCCTACTTTATGGTGTACAATAATTAAATAGATGAAATAAAACTGGCCGTGTAGTTGATAAACTAATAGAGATGTCATTAGTATATCATACACTCGTACCCTCGCCCTAGGATTCGCTGTTCGGGCAGCATGGACAACTTAATATCACATCGCTTCGAGCCGAGAAAAAATATTTATCTATCACATTAATATCTGCCCCGAAAATCGAACTCGGGGCCCCTTTATAGATAGGCAGGGCAATATCAAGTAAGCTTCATCAAAATAAAAAGCTTAATAAAAAGCTTTGGCCTGAAAAGTTTATGCCCGACTGCACGTGAACAAGTTATTTGCAGCGCTGTCGGCAGTGACAGAGGGAAGTTATCATTGTTACCCGACGACAATAGTTACTGGGGTAATAACTATAGTTATAGCCGTTACTAACTATAAGCGAAGCGAGGGCCCAGGTTCGATTCCCTGCCGGTACAGATATTTATGTGACTGATAAATGTTTGTTCTCCGTTTGTGGGGTGTTAGTGACATATTGTGTGTTGTCACATGGTTGTCACCTCTAATTTTCAAAATAATGAGCGTATTAGAATTTAATTATCACTTGCTTAGGTGAAGGCAACCATCGTGAGGAAACCTGCACACCTGATAGTTCTTCATAATGTTCTCAAAGGTGTGTGACGTCCAATGAGTTCTTGGCCAGCGTTTTGGACTATGGTCTGTACCTAGTACCCCTCACATTATGAGAGGAGACCCGTGCCCAGCAGTGGGACAGAGGTTTGGATAATGATGTTTTATTTAACAACGAAACGGTAAATACTTAATACACAATACATTGCCACAATACATTGTGTTTCAGCAACCCTGTTTGAAATCGCTTTTGTAGATACGTCTTTGTATACCACGAACAATTGTTATGAAAATGTTTGATAAAATCATTTATGTACCAACGGTGTATCAGCCAACCTTTTTACCCAAATGAACGCGAACGAGACTATTGTGTTGAGCTGTCTATGTTTGTTTGTTAATTTATGGCGTTTACCAAATTTTGGGTCGATTTTTACGACTCTTACCTCAATCGATTTGTTCTTATCTTGCGAGTTTAACTAATATAGGTATGACAGTTATAATAAATAAACGTGAACACACTCATACCCCGCACCAGGTTTCCCCGTGTCGCGGGCGGCATGGACAACACACAACACATCGCTAACACCCATGACCCGAGAACGAACATTTATCCGTCACATAAACATCTGCCCCGGCCGGGAATCGAAGCCGGCACTCCTCGCTTCGCCGGCAGTGTCACCACCAACCATACCACCTAGTATATAGTACCAACTAGGCTACGGACTCGTCACTAGGCTACGGAGTAGTCAGAATTCAATGCATCTAAAACTAGGCGGAGTAAGATATTCTGAAACTTGGGATGGCCACTACCCAGTATACCATTCCTCACTGAAGCAGCGTGGTGAAGTGTACTCTTCGCTTCCTCACACAAGGATTGTCATAAAATCATAAATTCATAAATAGTCTATGCAAATAAATAAAATTGAAGTGTTTGTTTGTTATTAAAATAACCGCTAGACCTATTTTGACGGGACTTTCACTGGCAGATAGCAAATGTAGCAGGAGTAACTTAGGCTACTTTTATTTTAGAAAGTTCCCCTTCAATTAAAATTCTACGCGGACGAACGGCACAGCTAGTCCTAAATAAAAGTCCGCTACAGCATATATCTTACCTATTACGTGGAAGCCACTATATAAATAAATAATAAATAAATAACACTACACACTCATAGCCCCACACTAGGATGCCCTGTGTCGTGGGCGCCATGGACAACACACAAGACAAGAACACACACACCCAGACCAAGAACGGAAATTTAAATTCATCATTCAAATTTCCGCTTCGCTGGGAATCGAACCCAGGACCCTCGGAACGGCGATCCGGCGTGTTAACCATTGCGCCATCCGGGTCGTCGTATCCAAAATAGTGAGCTATAAATGCAATTAAATTGGGTGCTTATTTTACATTGCACATTTTAGAATATTCAACAAATTCTTAAAAAAAATACATTGCTGCTTCCAGTATTTAATGGTACTTAGTTATGTAAGTACTTTGTCTTTTACACTAAGAACCTAAATTAGACGAATAGTTTAAAGTTTACGTTTAAAAGTTCAAGCCCTCATACATACATAGATAAGCTAGCTCATTGATTGGTAAACTAAAGAAAATTCTCCTGACGAATTTCACCCTTCTACCGAAAGGCGAAATTGAAAAGTTTTGCACAAAGAAGACTACAATGTGCGGTTATTAATAATTGAACGGTTTTTCCTAGAGTTGCTTTTTAGCGCACTCTAGCGAATCATTTATGAAACAACCAGGCTCGGCATGGCTGGATAAATTGATTGAATAGTTTTTACGTGAAACTTATATCGTACTAGTTTTATCCCGCGGCTTCGCCCGCGTGGGAATTGACGACAAACTACCATTAAAATGATCCCAAGGGAACGTATTAACGGGATAGAAACTACCCTATTCCCAGGTCTCTAACCATCTCTGTACCAAATTTCATCTAAATCGGCCCAGCAGCTTAACGGCTTTACGTGCTCTTCGAAACAACCAACTACCGACGAAGGTGACCAGTTACCATCAGTAAGTACTCGTTTATGAGTTATTTACATAAAAGTCCCAATGGCCACATTGAAACCTGGATAAATAATAAGAAAGGCAAGTCCCAAAGGGAAAACTTCAACAGAATTGAACCGTAATAATGTGCAATATTAATAATTGAACGTTTTTCCAGGCTGCAGCTTACAGCCGACCCGAATTATTTATCAGCCACAGTCTCGGCGGAGACGAAACTGAATTATTTTACGGTTTCCACCTGACAAGGGGCCAGGGCATAAATATTAATATGGCTACCAAAAATAAAACAGTTAAGTTCTTATTTCGGTTTACGACAGATATTGTTAGGAATGTTGGAGATAAAATGAAAGGTCAGACTTTTAACAAGGCGGACAAACTTGTAGTGGTAGCTGGTGGTTAGTGGTCACTGTTGCCCATGGATATCCCGATATATGAATAACCGATTAGAACAAGAATAGCCGATACGTTGCCGTTTACCTGTACACTGCGAATAGAACGGTGTAAAAACATGCCTGAGGTGGATTTGTGGTGGATTATGAACTTGGTTCTAGAACAATGAATTAATGATTTACTGGAAAACGTCTAAAATCATCTAACCTTAATATAAAGAATCTCCGTATCTTTTTTCTTCATCTCTCTATATTTATATACAAGTCACAAATTAGCCTTAACAAGCTTCAAACCTGCGCCTTCGTGCGCGAAGCCTTTTTCAAGCCACGGCCATGGCTATTCCATGAACCCCAAACTCAAAGCGCCAGCATACTCCGAGGTCACAAATATCTAGACTGCGTAACATTCCATCTCCGCCAGACGACGGTCAGATAACTTCGTTATTAAACCGAGATATAACTCCCCTCGCTTCGCTTCAACCAACATCATCTTTACGTACAACAAACAATAAGCTTTTAATCTAAGTTTACATAGTTATGTATAAATAACATTGCTGTGTCTGTCTGTGATTTCAAAATAACTGTTTTCTTAAGTGATTTTAGTTATACTACACTAACACTTAAAAAAATTTGTCTGTCTATCTTTCTGTTTCTAATGTCTTGGACGGCTTAACCGATTTTAATGAGACTTTCACTGGAAGATAGAAGAGGTTCTAGGGCAACATCTAAAATACTTTTTGTCCAGGAATTCCCAAGGGATAATAAATATAAAAATATAGGTACACTAAGATACACCCCACCTTAGAATTATCTGTGGCGCGGGCGGCATGGAATATAAAGACAAGACGCACTCATCATCATTCGAATTTCGCCTCGCTGGGTAACGAACCTAGGACTCTTCGGCAGTCCAGCATGGTAACAATAGCGCGGTACGGGTCTTCAATAATATACGACGAATTAGAGGGCTTTACCTAAATATTGTCATATACTATAACGAATCCAATACTATGTAAAATAACATTACACAGTACCTACCTATACAGAGCATCAATTCATGAATAACTACTATAATACTAACTACATAGTAATAACACTTTAATGAAACGAAATATAACTTTATATTAACTACTTAGTAAGAATAGCTTCATCTATGCATAGCCAGAACATAATTTGTGGAGAATGTTTGGTGTAAAGCTGTCTGTATATAGCTGTTATATTAACACACGGGAGCCATTGACCAGATTAAGTTGAAAATTGGCATATTTATAACTAACAATCTTAAGACTTTAACTTGCTTATGTTATTCAAAATCTAATTTCGTTCGTAAGAAATAGTTAATTTAGTATTTAGCATAATAATTATGTACATGTAGTGTCGCGTAGATTCATCGGTTGACAAATTATGACGTGTATGACAGAGAGAATACGTGCGAGCAGGATAAAAATAAATTTAAAGATGGAATTTCTGTAAAGTTCACTTCACCGAAGCAAGCGATAATTAAAGTGTAATTAAAAAAAATAATGTACGAAATTAACTGAATTTATTTATGTTCAGCTGCGGCACTTAAGCTGAGGTGTATAGACGATAGTTAGCCTTAGCTCAGACTTTACTTACGAAAAACTTGACTTTGCAAAGACTGCGATTTGATATTTATAGATATGTCACGCTGAGATTGTGCTCAGCATAAGCTGTCATAATTGATTGCTGCCATCTATCTGTTTGTTAATACGAAAAATTTAAATGTCTTAGAAACCGACTAATATCAAGGTTCATTTGGGACCATTATTTTTGTTCAGATAATGGCCAAAGTTTTTGGTAAGTCATCTATTTCATGAGCTTATTAGACTTTGCTCAGCTCATACTCAGCCAAGTCAAAGATCGCTTTATAAATACGAACGCTGTCTTAAGTCAGAGTAAAGTCTGAGCTAAGGCTAAGTATCGTCTATACATCTCAGCCCTAGACACTTTTCTCTATTTTTGTTTTCTTTCTTGCCCGCGTTTCAACCGTTTTTAAACATGATTTTATTCCAGTAATTGAATCTTTTACGGATTACTTCTTTTCACAATAAGTCATAAATATAGTTTCGAATTGAATAAACAAAATAATATTTGCTATTGCAAGGCATAAATTTATTTCTGACTCATAGAACCACAAACGCTAAACGCAATATCACAAAAATATGTGAATTTGAAAACGTACATTTACCGACTAAATCAAAGTTATGGTTTATCTATAAAATATTTTCCAACTATAAACTGCATTTAAGCAAAAGCTTTAAATATTGCCCCATATCTTTTTCAAAGTTAATAAAAAATTCACAAACCATTTTATAACTTTTTATTTAACTGCAACCCGGATAATATTTAGACGACATTTTTTATATTGATATAATTAACTTCTTTTGTGAATCTATTGAAATAAAACAAACACTAAATGTAAGGTACTTCAAATTCACTACAAAATAACAGTAAAACAGTAATCCAAATCGATAATGCCGCTTCTGACACTAGCGGGAACAAACACTCAGAAACGTTAACAAATAGATAAACCTACAAACAGACAAAAATCTGAAAGTTATTGCTATCCATTGCTTTAATATTATATAATGCGTTTTTTGAAGTGAAAACTTCCAGTGTCGATGTGATTTGGAATTCGATGAAACGGAAATGACGCGCAAATGAAATGAAACGGAAACAAAAAAGAGACAGACACATTTTAACGTGGGGAAAAAATGAGATAGGAAGCATCTGCAAAATGGCGGCCAACGTAAGCGAAGCAAAACATCAATATTTGGACTGACAGTTTTCCTTACTTTTTCTTTCTTCCTTCTTTCCCGGCCCGCAAGATGCCTTTGGTGTACATTTTATTATGATACGGGTACTCACGATATGTATTTTGAAACATTTTGAAACGTATTTTGAAAGAGTTCAGCCGTGACCGCGATCCATGCAACTGGGTCGAAATATCGGCGTTTCAAAATACATATCGTGAGTAGCCGTATCATAATAAAATGAGTACAATCCGCGATGAGTTAAGTTTAAAATGCCTTTGGTGTAACTAACGTCCATGTGCAACGGTTACCACTTACCACCAGACGACTTCTCTGCTCGCTTGTCATAAAAAACCACATAGAAGTTTGCTTAGATGTCTACTATTAAAAATATCAATCACTAACAGTTTTATGTTATAGATTTTATAACTGCATTGTCATTGCCGCTATCTGTAAACAACTCAAGCTTATATCCAATAAAATAACCATCAAAGCTTGCCATTATGAAAGAGAGGAGCCATTATAAAATGGCATTGAGGAAAACTGCTAAGTAAGCGGTTTTATTAGCGAAGCCGGTAAAGAAAACAAAAGAACCATCAACATAGAGCTCGCTAGCGGTGAAGCAGGAATATAACTTAAAAATAAAACCCACACGTAAACCTAGCTTAAAAATTTAATCTATCTGACATAAGATTAAAGACTACACTTAAATCTACCTGAAAAATAAATTTGTCAAGTATCTGATCGCATGGAATAGGATTTTGTGGCGTAATTCTGGAACTTTAACTATTCCTGTGGAAATATGAACAGAGGATTTCCATTGTCTTTCAAAACAAGAACAAAATCGGGACTAGGTTAGTCCAGTTAGCAGAGGGTATTGTTAAGAATGTTTGGTCAGTTCGATAGTAAGTATGAGGACTGGGGCGGGGCCTGTTAGTTATAATCATGTTAGTTAGAAATTGTTAGTAAGAATCTCGTGCTAATTGGATCAGATGTGTTTAAGCGGATCCACATAGTAATACGTTGCAATCACAGACGCTGTAATAACTAAATTGTATATTATATTGTATTGGCCAACCCTAGTCGCAGTATATTTTTTTCTATGCTTTGCCTCTTCGACAAAAGCTTGTGATATTTTAATTTGGCTTTGAATGTAACTGAAGAACTTCGCCAGAAAATTGGCAAACAGCAGCTCCTAGACAATTTCGTCGCAAAGGAAACAAAACCGAGAAATTTGTCGGAAAAAAACCTCAACTCCGACAATGTGTTTCGGGGCCCCCAGATTGAATTCTTTTGAGTTTGATAAAGGTTAGGCCGAAAGCAATTGGCCAATTTATTTTACGATCTCTGCAGGTAATAAATTCAACCAAATAACTTACCTATCGAATTCCAAATTAGGGGAGAATTTAAAAGTATTTCCGACAAACTGCGCCCCAAACGGTTATGAGGCAAGCGAGTTTTGAAGTTGAAGTTTTGATAAATGTTCCATGTTCGAAACATAATAACTTTACAATCTTGAAGTAGCCTTTGTTACCATGTGGTTGGCAAATAAGGAAAGTGGGTGTACCTAGGCTTGTCGAAGTTGCTTCCATATTAACTTTTGTACAGCACATCTAGGGTTACCTTCCTGTCCGCGTTTTAAACATAAAACTACTCCATTCTTCCATCGATCAGCCTTTGCAAGTCCATTGTTGGACATAGGCCTCCTCTCAGCGTCACTCTGACCGGTCCTGAGCCTTCTGAAGCCAGCCCACTGTCTTCTTCAGGTCGTCAGTCGTCCTGGTCGGTGGGCGTCCTATGCTACTTGTTTTTTTTTCAAACTCTTAATATTTTTCAAACTACGAAGTTACCAAGTAAACTTTCATTCATGAGACCAGTAAAAAGCCAAATGGTTTGAATGTTGGACTTCCGTACCAGAGCACGGGTCTCTCCTCGTACCTGAGGAGGCGTAGAGCATACTCCACCACGCTGCTCCACTGCGGATTGGTGGATTAGGCAATCCAAGCGCTTATTAAATCAAATGTCAAAGACAAATCCAGTAAAACACGAATCAATTCCTAATAGACATAGTCACTCCACTCCATCAGTGCTCAGTGCAGAATCAATATCGATCGAAGATATCAGTGTAACCACGCACCAGAGATAGAATTTCAAAATGAAGATAAGGTATTTGTTGGATTTTCGGCGAATAACTAGAAATAACTAGCATCCAAAGTTGGTAAACATTCAAAAATAACTCTTTAAATAATTAAGAGTGAACAAGTTTTTGAACCATCCTTCCGCTACCGCCCATGACAACTGTGACCAATACAGAATAAGACTCAATCGGGACTAGGATGGCTAATCAGTTCACAAACGGTGATAGAACGTTAGTTAGATAGTTCGTTAGGTTAACAAACGGTGATACAACGTTAGTTATATAGTTCGTTAGGAGGTATGAGGACTGGGGCAGGAATGTTCGTGATAGGTTGTCCTGTTAGTAGTTGTTAGTAATAGTCCAGTTAGGTAAACTTAGTTATGTAGGTCTTTACAAAATAAAAACATTCCCACTTACCACGTGGCCTCCACGCGTTATATAAAATCAATCGCGTCTCTTTCATCGCCGCGTGTGATGTAACCCACTGCCAGCAATTTATAGGACGACTTGTTACCGACAACTGGAGATGTCATTTATCTCCACTTAATAAGACGCTGCGATTGTGAGAAACTCAAAATCCTGCATTTTTTTCTGCGGTTTGAAATATTGCTGTAATATCTATTAAAATATTGCAGTAATAAAATTATGCTTTCTCATTTTGTACTCAGTATAATAAGATTGGGGTGTAAGGAGCGCCATCTATCTTGAGTACAATCTAACCTTCAAAACTTGGTGTGCCCTGGTGAAGAAGGAGGCTGGTGCCGTTCAGTTTGACCATTCGATTTTCATGTGCAGTGGTCGAGTTCTTCTCCAGCATCCTCGTATAATCAACCGTTTTTCGATTAGTAACCAGACATTGCTTCGCTTTGGGAAACTTATTTTTTATTTCCAATATACGAGTGGATACATTATTGTCTATACATTTATGGAATTTCCTTGAAAAGCTAGTGTAAATTGAATTACTGTGAGGCTTGATCGAATGAATGTAGTCTTTGTTATTAGATAGTGGATTTGTAAAGCTTGTATTTTATATATCTATGTACGTAAATGTTGAGACCTTATGTGCTCTAGAGAGCTCTACAAACGGACGATCAAAATTTGTCAAATTATAATGTGCACTATCGAAGTTATAAGGAAACATAAAGATACATACATACATACCGGTCAAACACATAACCCTCCTCCGTAGTCAGGTAACAAACCCTAAATTAATACAATACATATGAAACAGAGATTCAATCGGGTAAGCCTTTAAATTAGTGGAAACAAACGCACTTTGTTATTAAATCTACTGAGTTAATAAATACCCGCAATAATAGTATTTCTAAAATATCTGCCATGTAACAAACATCGATCAGGTTACAATTTTATTTTATTTTTCTGATAAATATGAAGGAGCTTACGTTCATAATAAACTTTTGGATAAAATATTTCATCAGTAGTCTTATCTCGCTCGGTGTACTACAAGCGGATACTCAGTAATCCGTAATCCAAATGGCATTTTCGTCAGGCCCTATCCTTTTTCCGGCTTACACAAATCCATTGTATTCCGTATTACATATGCAAAAGTTTATATACCAGTTTTATATAAGCCTCTGTAACTTTCTGACTTCATATTTTTATGGCCTGGATCATACTCCATTGCACTGATCCGGTGGAGATTACTGCCAATTAGTCCTAAGCCAAATTGGGAAGCTTTCTTGGCATTGGCTTTTTTGGAGGTACTCGTATATCCTGGATAGGATAGGATGGTCGTAGGTCCTGGACCCTAGTGGATCGTTAGTCCTGTACCGACCTAGAACAAGTCTCAAATGGGGACTCCATTTGAGAGTCCACAGTCCACAGTTCACAGTTCACAGTCCACAGTCCAGAGTCCACAGTCCAGAGTCCACAGTTGTCATAGGCGGCAGCGGAAGGGTGGTACTTACTTCTGGTACTGGAGGGCGGAACTTTCTAGGTTTCAGAAGATAATTTAATAAAAATAGCATTAATTTCGACGCTGTACAAAATTTTCTATTGGTCGTAGACTCACGAGACGTGGAGCATTTGACGCAGATTTTTTAAAATTCCGAACCTGCAAAAAAGTAAATAGTTAAAGTTGTGGGTTAAAACGTTTCCGCTTTTTGGCGTCGATATTTTTATGGACAATTATTGTTGACATATTTTTATGGAGAGGTTTTTGTGGACAGATTCGTTCATCCCTTGAAAACAATGACGCAATGTTTTTTACTCCGGAAATGTACGCCGCGATTAGTAGGTACTGCCGGATATGAAGTCCGCCTTCACAAAGGTATCTTTTTGTAAGAAAAATCCTTTGAGTTTCGCTTCTGCACTTTGCTCCCGTCGTTTGTTTTTAGGATCCTAGGGAAAGGATCTCGTGGTGCCTTAATGAAATCGTTTGTACTTTGAGGGAGTTTAGACCATCGTGTGAATGAACTTGGTGGAAGTCGAGTATATGTAGTATAGTATAACGCTAAGCTGGACCCTTTTCTTGATAATTGCTGCCTACTCTACTTCTTTCTCTTTGGACTGGAGCACTAGAGCAGCGTGGTGGAGTATGCTCTAGGCCTCCTCAGGTATGAGGAGATACCGGTCCTCAGTAGTGGGCCATCAATGGCTTGAAGTCAGTAGTTGTTAGTTATAGCGTTTATATACCACCAAATGACATATCACAATTAATATAGCACTGAATACAAATATTTCATTTTTACCTTAATATCCAGCGTGTAATAAAACCAGCACCCTCCACTCATTAAAGTTTAGCAAATGAGCTATGGGTCAGCCAGTCTTATCTACAACGATATTTAATTAAGGCACCTGAAAGCATTATAGATGGCGCTACTTACAGACACCGTTTTCTTGTAAGTATTCACAACGGTATTCAGTCTCCGTCCATTTCTATGTAAGTGTTCCTTCTCATTTGCGACAGAACACGACATCAACAACATAATGTCGACAAACCGTGGTTACATGAATAACGTTGACGAGATTTCTTGATGCTGCGTTGTAACAATAATGAAAATAAACGCATACAACCTAGGTTTCGGGGGTATGCGCACTAGGTAGGAGACACCACTAAACCCACCGAAAACAAAAATTTGCCCCGGCCGGGAATCGAACCTGGACCCCTTCCTTGCTTAGCAGACAGGATCATTACCAACTAGACTACTGGGTTTCATTTCATTAAAACTATTATTAGTTATGATATGACTAACTTTGACTCGGCCAACAAAGTTGTCGTTGTACGATCGTTACGATGTCGTATACCCGTCGCACACATGAAGACAGACCCGGAATAAAACCTATCATAACTATGGAACATAACTATACCTCATGTCGAATCAAATGCATTTCTCGTTTTGTTAGTACATCTACATCACTCGTGCACTAGCACTGGTAATGGATTACTGGCGTTTTGCCAAACTCGACAAACAGGTTTTATATTCCGTTCAGGTCGCTGAAAATTTGTTTAAACGCTAATGTCCGTTCTAGTTTTACTATTGTTTTAGTATTCTAGTTGTTAGTTCTTCGGGGTGGATACTTCAAGCGGCCTTGGGTTAAAAAGGTGTGTTGGGATCAGCAACACTTTTAATTTCAGATTTCACCAATAATTTTGTCTTTTATCGTCCATATACAGCACCATGAGAGCGATCAGGTAATTTTTTTTTAACAACATTATCATCGCAACCCATAACAGTCCCACTGTTGGGCCCGGATATCCTCTCACAATGTAAGGGGTACAGGCCACAGTCCACCACGCTGGCCAAGTGCAGATTAGAGTTGTGTGCAGGATATGAATCCGGCCCCGCCGCGCCGGTTCGGGAGTCAAACCACGCCGTTATCATTGCTTACATTTTTATATGTATGTATAGATAATTTCAAATATTCAAATTAATTTAAAATACTTTAAATGACGTCACCGGTGACGGAAACTACGGTAACTGAATCGCGTAATTTAAATAAAGCAATTTACGGCAACCAGAACGGCAACTCTGCGTTGAATTACGTAATATTACGTGTACTTTGCCGCGGCTGAGTGCAATCTGTTTGGGAATTTACTGCGTTGCAAATAAGGTTGACATTGTCAGCCTTTGTTTAAAATTTAAGCATCCTGTAGAATTTAAATGTGTACTAATTTATACATCTTCTATCTGTTCTTGGTCGTTCGTTGAACTCCGACATGTCATACAAGGTCTGCAAAGAACATTTACGGAATGCATTTGGTCCAATAATTATGTCACACAAATTCCATGAATTTTCCTCTTCCGTCCTTTATTTGTCACACATATTCTGACATACATAGAAGAGGGCATACATAATGTATGAACACGGAACAAAAAGTCAAATATTAGTTCGCAAAAGCATAACAAATTTTATAAATTTTACCTAAGACTTACATCATTTTTTTATGTTCATAGTGGTTATTTCTTCACCATGCTTATACTCCACCAATCCGCACTGGAGCAGCGTGGTGGAGTATGCTCTAGGCCTCCTCAGGTATGAGGAGAGACCCGTGCTCAGTAGTGGGCCAACGGCCAGAATTTTAGATTTGACAAATCTTATAACTCGTTCTTTTATCACTCAACGTCACACGTTTTCCATTGTCAACCCCCGCCTCCCCCTCATCATCAGCATCATCATCATCATCACAACACATAACTGTCCCACTGCTGGGCACGGGTCTCCTCTCACAGTGTGAGGGTATAGGCCATAGTGCACCACGCTGGCCAAGTGCGGATTGGTGGACTTCACACACCTTTGAGATCATTATGGAGAACTCTCGGGTGTGCAGGTTTCCTCACGATGTTATCCTTCACCGAAACCAGTGATAATTAAATTTTAATACGCACATAATTTTTGAAAATTAGTGGTGCGTGCGGGGTTTGAACCCGGAACCTCCGGTTCGGCAGTCCAACGTTCAACCACACGGCTATCACTGCCCCCCCCTCAACATGTGATAACTTATGGATGACCCGTAACGAAAACGAAAAGAAACTTTGTCCCAAGTCCCAACCGCGTGTCCCATAACACCTCTCAATTCTTTTCCAATAAATCTTTACCAGCATCCATACAAAGTTTCACGCGTTGAAGCCAATATACAAGACTATCTTTCCAGAACGCCACAAACATCTACGTCATGCTTGAACACTTCCTATCTTCCGGCGATGAGAACTGAAGCTTTGAGCTGATTTTTAATACGCTTTTATTTAGCTTTGTACCAATGTTATGAAGAATGGGGTGGTTTTGAAATTGGAACATTACTATATTCATCAGATTGCGATTAAATTTAGCATACGGGTAAACCATGACCTGGTAATTCGTTACCCTGAGATAATTTTAATTATATTTTGTCGTTTTCCGATTCTCACGTAGGCTAAACTGCGCACAAAAGCTAGTATGTATTTGTACTTATGGGTCAAAATCACCAAAGTGGCAAATTTCGTTTTGACACCATTTTCCCCAATAAAGCCTTGAAATAAAAGGGTTACGATTATATATTATTTTAAACATCAAATTTAGTTAGTTCTACCTAAACCCATCTTTGTTTTATTCAAAATGATGAAAATACTTTATATACTTACGTATAATAATAAATATATGTACCTACCTAACCATTGTCTCAAATTTTTTTCACAAAGCTTTATTCAACCCTACTACGGTTATTTGTGTCGTAAACAATCGTAAAAACATAATTATTTACAACACCTTATAGTGAAATCGCGTTCAGTGAAATCTAGTCTCACACGCAATCATCTACAGGGAATTACAAACTCTGCAAAAATTAGGACCACTGTTAGTTGACCCATCGAGAGAAAGATGACAGAGGTTAATACTACTAATAAACCCGCCGTCGCTTCGCTTCGGGAAAACCAATTTACACAAAACTTTAATATATTATAGCTACATATAAACTTTAGAGCAGTTTTAGAGCAGTGATAGCCGTGTGGTTGAACGTTGGACTGCCGAACCGGAGGTTCCGGGTTCAAACCCCGCACGCACCACTAATTTTCAAAAATTATGTGTGTATTAAAATTTAATTATCACTTGCTTCGGTGAAGGAAAACATCGTGAGGAAACCTGCACACCTGAGAGTTCTCCATAATGTTCTCAAAGGTGTGTGAAGTCCACCAATCCGCACTTGGCCAGCGTGGTGGACTATGGCCTGTACCCCTCTCATTGTGAGAGGAGACCCGTGCCCAGCAGTGGGACAGTTATGGGTTGTGATGATGATGATAAACTTTCCTTTTGAATCATTATACCTATTAAAGAAACCGCATCAAAATCCGTTGCGTAGTTTTAAAGATCTAAGCATACATAGGGACAGAGAAAGCGACTTTGTTTTATACTATGCAGTGATTATTTAAAAGTCTGAACTACTTTTTCATATAACATTTTAGGATAGGGGAAACCAACTAGGTACAAAATTAAGATAATAGCTAATCAAATTTACATTGATTAGGGAAACACTCCAAGTAAAATTTTTCAATTCATAGTACCTTATTTTAGTTAAACAGTTATACTCGTACTCAACGCGTAATGAGGGGACATGTTCCCGAAGCGAAGCGAGGTTGAGTTCACTAGCGAGTAAATAAAAAAAATACACCATTTTTAATCTTTCTTTATTTATAAAAAAATCCTTTGGGTAAAGGATTATTTTGTGCAAGTACTTAAAGGTGAAGTAAAGTTTTGTGAAGTAAAAGGTGCTCGCAATCTCGAAATCAATGTCTTAAGAGGGGGTATAAAGCTAGGAAAAAATCAAATTTCACCCGCCCGTCTCAATGGAGCAACGGTACTGATAAATGGAACAGAGCATGTCAAAATCCTAGAGCTATAAAGATAAATGTATTTTATTTAAATAATTCGTAAATTATAGATTTGATTTAGAAATCGATCTACAAATCCCTCCGTGATACTAATTAGCATAATATATTAAAATATTGACTCAAAAACATGCACCTTATTGAAAATAAATTGATTTTAGTTGAAAATTAGACCTAACTTTGTGATTTTTTTTTATCGAGAAAATTTAATTTTTTTATGTTTTTGCTTCTTGCATTCACTCAATAATATGATGAAGTATAACTATGTTTTTCTTCAGGTTCTAGAAACTTGATCTACTACTGTAAAAATTGAATCTACGATTGCCAATTTTGCTTTATACCCCCTCTTAAATGTATACCAAATTTTCTTAGGCAGAAACTCTATTCAACCAAAAACCTCTTTTACTGTAAAATAAACGTAAGGCAAGATACCACAAGTCGTGAACATTCCCAGGAATTTAATCACACGCCCTAATGGCATATTTTCACAGTCGTACAACTGAGGTCAAGTCAAACTGGTCGGTAGCAGCTGTTTTCTTTTATTGTAACGAGTTCCGAAATGTATTTGACTTTTGATTAAAGTGTTATGAAATTTTTGCTTTGCAACGTCGGCTTGTTAGTTGACCTGTTTTGCATGCTGATGCTTTGTCTGTTATTGTAATTTTCAGGGCTCCTCACCTCAAAAGAAAAAGCGGAACCCTTATAGAATCACTTTTTTGTTCGTCTGTCTGGTTGGCCGGTCTGGTTTTCCTATTTTCTCAGTAACGCTTGGAGGTATCAAGCTAAAATTAATATCACAAAATCAGGTCTGCAATCCCTTGGAGCAGACAAAAAATTAAACTTCTAAGTCAACGCAATCAAAACATTCGTTTATGCTCCGTTCATGCCGCATATTTCGGCTCGCAAGATAATCAAAACCTAAAGGGCATTTCCCGTTGACCTAGAATCATGAAATAAAACGAAAACGAAAAAAAAATCGCAGGAAAAACCATTACCAACAGAACGAACTAATTACTTACCTACAAGTTAGTACGAAACCCTTGGTGCGCGAGTTCGAATCACACACGACTGAATTTACATAATGTACCTACATATCTATAGTACAAAGAGCAGTATTTTATTATTGGACTACTATTTATTTATTGGACCACCCTACATGTTGGTCAGTACTACCGATCCAAAAGACAACATTAATGAATGAATTGAAATAATAATTTTATATTATGTAATTTAATGATAATATTTAAGTAGGGGAGACCGGGGTTGGTTGTGACATTTTAATTTTAAAGGTTCATATTTTTTTATTTGTTTGATTCTTTTACTCGAGTTAATGTTTGTTTGATTCAGGAACTATTCAGAATTTAAATTTAAAATACATTTTGTATACCAAACCATTAGTTTAGATATAAATGAACAAATTCTGAAAAAAACGGCCTGTCACTTTCAACCCCGTACCCGGGGCTGGTTGTTACACTACATGGGGCAAAATGTTACAACCAAAAACTAATGTAATCAGAACCTTTTTATTAAGAACAATCATCACCAACAGTTACGATTCTTAATTTAAATAACATATTATGATGTCTAGGTCTACAAAGCAATCTTTTGGCTCATTAAAATAAAACTTAAAACGAAATAAACTTTAAACTAAACAAAAATCTTTATGTTATAACAAAATAAGATCTTCATATATCCAACTTTGAGAGATTCTATGGTTGCGCTCTTCTGTTTTGCTTCTTTTCTTTTCTTTATATATCTAGTTAAGGGTATATGACACAATCCTAAATCTTTTGCGATGCTACGAACTTTTTTAGTTGTACCTCCCTCTAAAATAGTTGCTGCTCGTTCGTACATAATGATCTTTAGATATTTTTTCACGCTATGTTTTCCTTTTATATGTCCTCATGCTACGAAAAAACAATAAACAAATTATATCGGTTGAAAAGAAAAACCACGGGGCAGGTAGTGACGTGTCACAACCTGCCCCAAGCAAATGTCACTTTTAGCCCCAACGCCTAAATTGATCTTTTGAGGTTAACTAGTAAAAGTACAAATTAATATAACTGTACAAACGTAGTTTTATCGCAATAAGAAAGGCTTAGAACGCATAAATAACATCAAACACCTCTCTAATTAGTTCGAAAACAGGCTGTAGACCAATATTACGAATAATTGAAAATTTTACAAACCTAGGGTTTTTTGAGCGACACCCAGGTGCTCCTTTCATAAAAGCCCTGGTGCCACTGGCTCTCGCGGGGGGTGAGCTATCAGTGGTGGCGTTATTTATCTCTTTCTAACGTCACTACAGCGTTCTCTGTTCCGCCGCTAATGTCACTGTAACAACTTACCCCTGTCACAAACAGCCCCGGTCTCCCCTACTAACACTAGATTATAAGATTATATTATGTTACTAACACTGGTATGGAAATAGTAGATCATTCAAAACGCTAATCTAATTTAAAATATTACAAACTGTTTCATAAGAGATGCCTTTTTAATTTACGTTACTAAATAGTGTTTTGAATAATTTAATAAATACCAAAATGCTTATTCACAATGAAAATGGAATCTGGCTACAGATATTTCAGTCCAAAACTTTTAATATTTTAATTCTGTTTTTAATCAAATAGGGTGCTCTAAAAGCAGACATTTCAATCTGATAATTTAGTTTCAGCAAAGTTTATTTTAAAATTTACTAGAAGAGTAATTTATTAAATTTTCTGCGTACTCTTGTATACTGTGATCAGCACTGATAAAACTGGCCAAATGCACGCGAGTCGGGCTCGTAAACAAAGAGTTATTCCTCGCAACCTTCTTCCTCGCAACCCATAATATCTGTCCCACTGCTGGGCTCGGGTCTTCTGTCACGATGTGAGGGATACAGGCATAGCCCACATTTTTTTTCTTTTATTTCCTACAACATTTCTCGCGAGTTCCTACGACAAATTCAAAATAACATATTCTATTTTGTGGCTATTTTTACAATATAATTACGTACTTACGAAAGACGAGAAACGGTGAAAGAAACTTCTCAACACATCTTTTTTATAAAACATAGTTATGCTAACACGTTAACACACTCATACCCCCAAACTAAGATTCCCTGTGTCGCAGATGGCAAAGACAACACAAGTAAAGTACTGCCGACGGTTCTAGGCCGCTCTGAAGTTAGGCTTTCGGATATAGTGCGCAAGTATTGTACTTTAGAGAGAGATAGCGACACGAACACTGAGCGTGTGACTGAAACAAACAATGCTCAAAGTGACACCCCGCGCGTCTTGCCACCATTTCGACCCTAAAATTGACTTCTGCGCAGCGATCCGAACAAAGTTCAGGGCGGCCTAGAACCGCCGGCCGTACTATAACACATAATTAACTTCTCTATCTATAATCTAATTACCCCGGCCGGGGTCAAACCTGTGACATGGCTTCGCAGGCCATCACCAACTAGGCTACGACGTCTGCCGTGTAGAAGTTTCACTTTAAATAGCAAAAGAAAATTTAAACATTTCGCTCTATCGTTAGTCAGCCGAGAATTATCGTTTCCGCTTGCCTCTTAATTCTCTTGATATTTTTCTTTATTCTCGGCGCAGATTCTGGCACTGAAAGACATTTTATTAATTCAGGCACTGCAATTGAACTTCAATGGGAATAAATTCTCTCAGTAGGGATGGGAATTGAAAAGTTATCGGACGAAATATCTGAACTGAAACATCAGTTTCACACGGGCGTGATTGCGGATCCAACCCCTTAATGTTTTCCAAGTTGTGTTATCATTATAAAATATTTATCGCTATTATCAATGGTGAAAAAGATACCTTACGTAAAAATAAACAAGCTTAATTAAGGGATGTTTTAGAACTTACTAAATATTTTTAAACCTTTACCGAAAAGAAATAATAACGTCTAAAGGCGTAAAAATCTTACAATTTATATTGCACTTAAATTTTTTATTCTCGTTCTTTATTATGTATAAGCGAAAGATATTTACTCATTGATTAAATAAGCTCTTTAACCTACGAAGATATAATTTGGCAGGGAGATCGTTTATTCTTAGAAAATGTCAGCTAAGTACGAACTTTGCGATATTTTACCCGTAAAGGTTAAAGGTTTATTTGAAAATCAGCTAAAATAAATCCGCGTGGGCCAAGCCAAGAACAAAAACTACTAACATAAACTGCTAACAATATAAGAACAAATAGAAGAAAAAAAAAACATTTCTTATTTTACACCTTGTTCAAAACGGTGCCAACCCTATTTCCAGTTCACGCAATCATTTTAATGACCGCCATTCACGGCATGTTCACGGCTTGACACACTCGCCAGAGATAAAACTATTCATGTATTTACACATTATAATTATGTTGTGTGAAGTAGTGGATGATTTGAAAACCTGTGGAATTAATACGAAAGTAACCCTGTTTGTCTGCTACCTTTTCACGCTTAATGTGCTGAACCGATTCGGATGAAATTTAGTATAGAGATCGGTTGTGACCCTGGAGAGGACGTTAGATAGTTTTTATCTCGATAATATGTTCCCAAAGGATAATTTTAATGATCTCGACTCCAAAGTGGGCGAAGACGCGAACTGAAAATAGTACTACATAATGCAACACTGATGTTTATCCGATTTCGCGATGTAGTGGAGGGCAATGAGTTTAGCAGTTTATGAATGTTTGTTCCTTTATGGCGCGCTACAGACCAAATGCTTCCATCACCGACCACACAGCCAATAGACTCCTAGTAGCAGGCGAATGGTTTCTGTCAACACATCTGGCTCATCATCACAACCCATAACTGTCCCACTGCTGGGCACGGGTCGCCTCTCACAATGAGAGGGGTATAGGCCATAGTCCACCACGCTGGCCAAGTGCGGATTGGTGGACTTCACACACCTTTAAGAACATTATGGAGAACTCTCAGGTGTGCAGGTTTCCTCATGATGTTTTCCTTCACCGAAGCAAGTGATAATTAAATATTAATACGCACATAATTTTTGAAAATTAGTGGTGCGTGCGGGGTTTGAACCCGGACCCTCCGGTTCGGCAATCCAACGTTCAACCACACGGCTATCACTGCTTATCTGGCTTATTGTACTGATATAAATTCGTGCCGTCTCATTCTTTCCCGTTGCTTAAATTAATCTTTTTCTTTCCAACGTTTCGTGTGGCCTTGGATTAGCCAATCACAGCGTTGAATTAGCCAATCACCTCGCTTCGTCTTACCTCAGCTAGTTGCCAGAATGCATTCAATACGGAAAACCAAACATTAGGTGTCTATTGGCTGTGTGGTCGGTGGCTTCCATCAATCGATTAGCCTTGATCTTGGGAGTTAAGGCCACGAAAATTATTGAATAAGTATTTGCAATAATGTAGCACCCAGGACACAGGGAATCCTAGTGCTGCGCTATGAGTGTGTGCCGTTATAATTATCATTAATTTCTTTAAATAAATAAATCTTGATGTGTCTCATACCTTACATGTATTTTCGTATTGATATATTGCTGACGTCCGCAACATTACCTAGATTAAATAGATAGCGATCGGTAACGTCGATGATATTGATAAACTATGATATATGTTTCTCGCTGATATATATTTATCGTAATATCTGGTACGTAATACTTACTGATATTATAAATGTCAAAATGCCTTTGTATGTTACGCCTTCACCTCGTATTCATTTATTTAATACTAGCTATCCCCTGCGGCTTCGCCCGCCAAAAATCCCTAAATATATAAAAGTTGATAAAATCACCCTTAAGAAATGATTTTCGGAAAAATAGGGGGTGAATTTCAAAAATCCTTTCTTAGTGCTCCCCTACGTTATAAAAGGAACCCCTGTGCAAAATTTCAAGTTTCTAACCCTTATACTCGTAATATATAGGCCCTGCGTTGATATGTCAGCCAGTCAGTCAGTCAGCTTCTCCTTTTATTGTGTGAGTGTGATAGATGGCATTCAAGAGATCCCCTTCTCTGTCTACGACGGTAACCAACAAAGCCACAACGACACCTCGTAAATATAAACGTATAAACAACGCAAAACCTATACGCACTCATCCGTTAACTACTAAATAACCTAAATGTTAATAACTAACTAAATTAATTACGTCATTAAACCGCGCGGTAACATCAAAGCGAAATTATAACCAAGATTTATGTTACACGAGAAATTCGAGACGGTTATAATTATTGAGACACGCGGCGCGCCTTTCAATTTGCATTTAATCACGCTTAAAACAGGATCGCCTAGTTTGTTGCTTTATTATGATGCTAATTTTATAGTGTTTTTTGTAATTTTAAAACAAAAAATCTAATCTAATCAACAATATAATCATATTACAGATTACAACAGTACATACTATTGTACGTTGAACAATAGAGATTTTAAAACGCGCGTTCGAACCGCTCGTATGTTTGAGCTGCATTATATTAATGAGATTGTCGCCACACGAGATTCTATCTCTACGACGCCTACGAGCTACGAAGTGCTACGGAACGCTACGGGCCGCTACGAGCTTCACTGAGATTAAAATAAGATAAAATCTATGTTTTATCTCCAATTTTCGTCGTCGTCAGTCGTCCTCGTTCTAAAATATGTCACGACACTAAACATGTTATTAATTACACACAAAAACCATTTCAAACATCCGCACCCCAGCATTTCCAACTTTCTGACAAGTCTGTTCATAGAGGTATTACGTAGAAGATTGACGGCGCAATTAAGAGTGGAAAGTTGGCGCACGTGATCGAAATCGCTGATTGTGCGCCACTTTGATATCAGTCCATCATGAAGTTGGGTGGTTGGGCACGCGATACAACCGTAATATACTATGTAAGTCATATATAGATGGATTTATGTGGAAATTAATATATTTACATAACTATATATTAAGTGAAGCTAACCACAATATATAATATTAGTGAAAACCGCACCTAACTCGCAGCCGATTCTGAGATTAGCGCGTACCCACAGACTAAGGCGTCGTCCTAATTGGCAGCGATCGACGCGTACGATAGCGCGATGCGTTTTCGTCATGCGATGGGTATTTCAATACAATTACTTGCGAGGTTAAAATAGGACACTCTGATGAAATCTGTATGAACCCATCGCACGACGAGAACGCATCGCGCCATCGTACGATCGCTGCCAATTAGGACGACGCCTTACAGATAAAGAGGCGAAACGTTAGACGCAAAAGTATACACAAAAATAATTTTCTTACCTCCATTTCGCAAATTGCTTCTAAACTTCGAGCTAAGTTAAGTTTATTTGCTTGAATGATCAAATTGGGCGGACGAGGTCTCGATAGGCCTGGGTCGCATTCGTTATTTACTCGACTGGCTGGGAGCCAACTCCAGCTGTATATTACTCCTGGAATCATATTGGTATTGGAAATAATACTCGAATGTTCGGTGCGTTTTGGCTGGTATTTTTGGTAGTAGATTAGAATGTTATTCGTTGAATCCAGGCGGCAGTATCTTATTTATTTATTTACTCTTAATGCCTATCATAACAGGTTTAAACCCAGTGCGGTATACACTCCAAACTAAACTCAACTGAATATTAAATGCAGATTATACAGCATTTAAAATATGAAGGTTCTCTATACATGTAATGACAGTTTTTAAGTGCACACGGATTCTCATGACTTTGAACTGATATCTTGCCGTGACCACACGATCTTGGTCGAAATATCAGTATAACAATAAAATTATGAGTACCCGTGTGCATTTAAAATGTTTAGTGTCCACAATGGTATCGAATCAATGTCAGGGCATAAATAACATTTAGAAAATCATATTATTGGCTAAATGTATTAACGAAATAGATCCCATAACAATGATTTTTAGAATTTTTGCGTCCAACGTTTCTCCTCATTCTCAAAAATGATTATCCCGATTTTGATGCGATTAAAAATCCTATCCAATAATCATAAGTCTACTGAAGCCAAGCGTAAAATTTAAAATAAAAAAGTTACACATTTCACGGTTAATTCTATGATAACTAGCCTAACGTGTAAAACTACTTTACCTTGCCATAATACAGTTTGGCTTACCCTCAAACACGAAGCCCCTTTTGATGAAACTAACGCCCCAATCTTTCAAAGTGCAATTTGAAAAGAGCGAAAATAACAAGTAACTCCTTACAAATTTTGCCAAGTCTTGAACTTCTCAACTAATATAACTAGTTGACAGAGTTACTAAAACATTGATTCCAATTGAAAAATTTTCATTACATGTCAAACTTTCAGAAGCAACTTTCATTAGACTGAGTAGAAAACTTTTCGTCTAAGAATTTGTCGAACCAATACCATTAAAATCCCTAAGTGCTTTTGATTTCAAATGTATTTGCAGGACGAATCATGCTTTGCTTTGAAAACCAATTCATTCGTTTACATATACGAGAATTATAATAATTGTTGCTATGTCAGTGATCAGTATTTATTATCACCTTCAAAGACCTCTTACCGATAGGTGTCGCTGTAGTCAAGTTATTCGAATTCTCTATTTAAATACCTTATAAGTATACGTATAAAAAGAAGGATTACTTACGCGACGAGCCAGTATGTTCATAAAATAATTTACTTCGTTATCGTTGACGAAGAATCTTTACAAATTTTTATAAAAATATTTACTTAAGTTATACAGTAATTAGAATGGAATTCAGATTCAGTAAAACGTGAAAATATTTCATTCAAATAAAAGTTATTCAGACCGCCATAAAGGTTTTAATTAACTTACGACTGGGTTTTAATAGAAAACGATTACTCAACTCTGCTAGCGAGGTTTTATCTAGACAAGCAAACGGAAACCATTTTGATTTTCCGAATACTTTCATCGAAAGCGCAGTCAGGTTTCGGAACTCGTTATATAAAGAAAAATAAATTGCCAACCGACACCGTCCAGCTTAACAAGAGCTTTCACTGTCTCGATCGAACACTTTCGCATTTTTTGTTTGTATAAACTGTAAATAAAACTGAAATAACTTACAACAGTAGTAGTAGTAGTAGTAGTAGTAGTAGTAGTAGTAGTAGTAGTAGTAGTAGTAGTAGTAGTTTGGTAATTAAGTTTAGACGCGTTTATTACTTACCTTCCTAATCTTCGTCTTATTTAAGGCAACACGCGTCAATAATTTATAATAATTATCATAATAATCTTTTTCTCCGTTACCCATAACTGTCTCACACAAACATTGCAAGTTGTTTATAATCTTGTAAAATGGTATTGAAACGTTTCCCCAATTCGGACTCACAAGAATGGGTATTATAGCTATCAGCCATTGCCCGAGTCCAAATATTTATCTACCACAACGCGCCGACCCCGCTCAATAGTTCGCTAGCTTAGGACCCCAAAATTGATTATGTATAACTTTTGCGTATTCGCCTGACAGCTGCGAGATTTATGGAAACCTAACTAAATTTTTTGTACCATAATCTTTTGTAAGTTTGTTATAAGCGTAAATAAATAAAGATTTATGTGCCTGACTAGGAAAGTAAACCATTTAGTTTCCAGGTGAGTTCACTGCCAATACTTGACTAACTTTTTCCCGCGGGTTAGTCGGCCTGGCAGACCGAGCACAACAAAATAACGTTAAATTGATCCTAATGGAACGTATTACCGAAAACAAATTATTCAATGACCCAGTCCAGGTCATGGTCTACCCGTATGCTAAGTCTAATCGCAATTTTTTCCCCTTACACGAGAAATGATACCCCATATAAACTTCCACCCCCATTTTCACCCTTTCTAGGGATACCATTTATCTGAAAAACTGGAACAGATTTGTCAACATTATCGTAGAATTAGTCGTTCCACTACCAATTTTCGAAAGTGCTATGCGCAAAATATTAGTTCAATGACCGAAAACGTACTGAGGAAATTCGTCTATCTGAGTTTTGGCCGTAATATTCTCGTCCCATCAGCCCAGACCAAAAATATTGTAATTTTTAAAGCTCGAATCCATATTATGAAAGTGTAATGTAGCGCGTGTAATGTGTTGATTGGTATTTTTGTATAGCTTAGAAAACCTCTATGACCTTCAAGTTCTGGAGGAGAGCAAAAAATACTGGTATCAATAAATAATGTAGTCCGATATCAAAGTGAAAATGGTCATTTCGTATCGTCTAGCTAAATTTGCTTCTTAACATAATAATATAATATGTATGTAGTTAAAAACAAGTCTCCCGCCGCGTCAGAGGTCTGTTCGCGAAAAACTCAAAAATTACTGAACGGATTTTCATGCGGTTTTCACCAATATACAGAAGGATTCATGAGGAAAGTCTAGCTTAAAACTGATACAAGTTACAACCTGAGATAAAAATAATATAATATGTTGCAGGACAATGTCTGCCTAACACCACAAGCGTATTGTCATTTAATAATTCTTATACATTTCAATTAATAATTATATTAGTTGGTACATATTCTCCTAACACATTTCG
Source organism: Ochlodes sylvanus (assembly GCA_905404295.2). Taxonomy (NCBI): domain Eukaryota; kingdom Metazoa; phylum Arthropoda; class Insecta; order Lepidoptera; family Hesperiidae; genus Ochlodes; species Ochlodes sylvanus. The sequence goes on from FR990149.1 coordinate 6,537,934, forward strand.
AATCGAGGGTCAATTTACAATAGTCATGCATAACTTTTTCAGTATCAAGTTACACTGGTCGCACGTGGTTCAGTATCGGTTTTTCGCTGACTTCGTAATTGCGTGTGAACCCCGTAACAGATGTGATATCTGCGAGTCTTGTATTTTTTGTTCCTGCCTCACTAAAACCGTTTTAGATATCATCGGATTTGCTGAAGCTTTCGTTGTCAATGGCGTGTTTTTTCTGTGAGCGTATTTTCAATGCTTCGCAGTATCTGTAATGTGAAATAAATCCCCTTTTATTTAAAACGTGTTTCGTTTTTTTCTTTGTCGTTATAATTATCTTGGGAAATAATAGTAACAAAATTTACCAAGACCAAGTACCAAAATTTCCTTCCTTTCTGAATAAAAAATATATTTAATTATCTTATATCTAATATCTTTAAATGAGCAATTCTTGTATATATATAATTGGAATCTCGGACTCGGCTCCAACGATTTTCATGAAATTTAGTATATAGGGGGTTTCGGGGGCGATAAATCGATCTAGCTAGGAATCATTTTTAGAAAATGTCATTTTATTCGTGTTTTTGTAGTCCCAATTTAAACTGAAAAATATGACTCTTCCTGACATCTATGGGCGAATAATAATACTTTTTTGTGAGCAACTAATTGGTTTAACGACACAACAGCAGATGGCGTTGTTAAGTAACACGAAGTCAATGAGTGTTTGCTTTGAAGTTAGACTAAGAAAATCAATTGTTTATTTATATTATTTGTGTCTTCTTAATATTATTATTTGTAATTAAATATAATTTCCAAAAAACACAATTTATAAAAAAAAAATACCGAGCAAAGCTCGGTCATTCAGCTAGTAAGACATTATATTAGACGTGACCGCTAATGGCAAAAATTTCTTGAGCACTTCCGTGCTTCGGAGGGCACGTAAAGCCGTCGGTCCCGGTTGTTATCATTTGACAGCAGTCGTTAAGTCGTATCATACGTACTAACGAACTAGCAACTAACATTCTTAGTGACACCCTCTGCTACCTTGACTAACGATTGTACCGATTTGAGTCTTGTTCTGTGTCGGTCAGAGTTATAATCGGCGGCAGCGGAGTGGTACTGCATGGTCGTTTTATGTTTTAAGTCCTTATAAAACTTAAGAGAAATCTTTCTAGCTTGTAAAAATGTATTAAAAGAAACGACAAAATTCTAAAAAATTTCGTGAACTCTTCCGTACCGGTGAATATAATTAAGCAATTGATCAGATGGTAATCTTTAGATAGCCTTCATTTAGTCATAGCCTTGAAGATTTTAGGGTGGCTTAAGCACTTAGCACTTGGTTGTGTAATTTAGCTGACCAGCGGAGTAAATTACACTTACTTGAGTACGCTAAGAGAGCCACTCTGCATTCGAAATTCAACCGTAATTAATTCTCTCAAAGGATTACTTCGCATTGACATTATTCATAGCATATTAGTCTTCATGTACGCTTTGAATAAGCCAAACCACATACATACTCCAACTTTAGTTCATTATCCTACTAATATTAAAAATGCAAATGTTTGTGAGGTTGTATGTTACATACATAAGTATATGAATTTAAACTTTTATCATCGACCAACCCACAATTTTATGTATGTACGTTTGTTACTCTTTCACACAAAAACTACTAAACGGATTTAGATGCAACTGTACAGTAATACAGCTTATACATCAGATTAACACATAGGCTACAATTAAGCTAAAATTTTTATATAAGATTTATATAATTTGGCCATAATATAACGATAAGTCGAAAAATATCCTGCCCTCTGAGAACTATCACGGAGTGCGCTGCCTATTCCGTTAGAGTTAGGTCTTAGAATAATTACACTATAGAAACGAAGTCCGTGCGGCCGCTTTGAAGCACCTTATTTGGAGTCAGAAATGGCTCCAAACACCGGGCAGCTCATGTCAACGCACGCTAAACGTGTCTCGCGAAAAAAAGGATTATGACGATTTGTCCAGTTAAATTGTGTCACAAAATATCTGTAAAGCTATTTATGTATTATTGCTAAAAACATATGATTATCCGCAGCCGAATCATTCCCCGCTTTCGAGAAAGTTTTGGTTTAGTGCTTCACTTTAGACAGAGCGTTTGTATGAAGACTGTCTTTCTATAGTGTTATTATTCTAAGAGTTAGGTACAAGAAGATAATGTACCGAGGAATTATTTGTCTTAAATATTCCTTAATAAAAGTCCGGGACAGCATACATTTACCTCTATATCCGAAATTGTGAGCTATTTTAAATACAATTCGCCTGTTATTGGCATCTATGGGCTGTGTGGTCGGTGCTGTGCTAAACCGTTTGTAACCGAACTCTCGTCTGGAACCAATCCAGAGGGTAGAATCCGGTCACACTTGTCATAAAATTGCATTGTCGTCGGAAATAAAGCAATATGCATTTCAAGTCCGTAGAGTAAGAAGAAGTTCTTATACAGCTTGCAAAAAAAGACCCGAACATATAAATAAAAATTGGTTGTCTGTAAAGTCGGTTTACTGACGATAGTTGAACGTGACAACGTCTTAAGAAAATAATTTCCTTTGAATGAGTAGGCAAGCACAATAAAAGAACACTTTTTCAATACAAGTTAAGTCATTTATTAAAAATGAATGCTGGATACTTATACATCCTACATCGTGATTCAGAATTATAGCGCCCCACTACTCAACGCCATCTAGTGTACTGCGAGTGAACTACCAGCTCAGCCAGCCTTCCTCCATCGATAAATGGACCCAATCGAACTTAATGAATAATTGTTCACTGCCCAATACATAGATGGCGCTGGTATAATAATTCACCAACGGTAACGACGGTAACGCATGAGTCATGTTTTTTCATGCGTGCCACCGAATTATAAGACGTTGTCACGTCAAAAAGCTTGTAAACATGTTGTATACTCGTGGTAATAATAAGTCAATGACGTCCGCTTAAATTTCAAAAATCTCCTTACCGAGGAAACGGCTTGCTTCCCGATCAATTGTTAAAGATTAGCATCAGTATCGTAAGCAGTAAATTGAAGTGATTTCTCTCAGTTGTCCGGAAATTAAAATTAATTCAGTTTCGCGACTGAACCAAATAAAACATCACAGCTGTTAATATTCCGTAGCTCCAGCGACTTTATGAATTTCAGACGTCAACTTCAATTATTCACTCGAAATACTTTTGTTGTGTCGCGCGGAAATTACGAAATTATTATCTTTCTTTTTGGATTAGTAATGGGGGCAGTTTATTTAGTAATTGGTTCGATATATAAATAAACGTTAACACACTTAACTCCGCACTAAGTTTCCCTGTGTTGCGGGTGGCATGGACCCCCTACATGCACACTGTGGACACTAACACCAACAGTCCTAACCTCGTCAATTAAGAATAACGATCCTTAAGAAATAGGATTTATTTATACCCTATAAACTAGGTATTAGTGTGCTTAGTGCTAGCATTCTCTGCCAGCCAACCTGTAGGAAAACATAATAGATATCAGAGGCATCCCTACTAATATTATAAATGCGAAAGTAACTCTGTCTGTCTGTCTGTTACGCTTTCCCGCTTAAACCTCTCAACCGATTTTGATGAAATTTGGCACAGACAATCTTTAGACCCTGAGAAAGGACATAGGCTACCTTTTATTGCGAAAAAAAGGGATGAAGAGGTTGAAATAGAGGTTGAAAGTTTGTATGGGATTTCTTAATTTTAAAAGATAAAACCATGAAACTTTATATTTAAGCACTTGATAAGAAATAATTAAACATTTAAAGGAATAAGTTTCCCGAAGCGAAGCGAGGGCGGGTCGCTAGTTACCTATAAAGAGGGGGTAAAATTTTAATGCTTTTCTACAAGTTCAGTCAGAGAACAATTGACGTACAGTTGATTTGATGTACTAAAACCTTTACAGTTCCAAAAGATGATAAATAGTCTATGCTTTTAGTGTTGTACGAAGAGTATCCCTACGATATTTATACAGTAACAAAACAAAAAACCGACTTCAAAATCGATTCACAGATGACGGAGAAATCGATGGACATACTCGTACAGTATGTAGTGGTCGAACAATATTATAACCTCCTCATTATTTGAAGTCGGTTAATAAAAATAGTCTCTGATCATATTAAAAGTTTAATTTTTGCGACGTTTTACAAGCACATTCCGCTATTGAACGTTGAAAGTTGATAATAAAACTGAAACACTACCAACATTAGCTGATCTCGGTTTGCGTTCAGTTCGGCTTTGAAAACGGTTCTTAAGTTATCGGTACTTTTCAGACCGTTCAGTGTAAGCGGATCCACGACCAGTATAAAATGAGCTGTGGCTAAAATAATGAAAATTTATACATATGTATAATAAATCTATTACTGATCGCTGTTTGTACATGGAAGATATATGAAAAAGCTATTATTGGTGGCCTTTATTATTCCAATAGAATCCAAAACAATGTTTTTAAGCTATTGCATAGCTTTTATCGCGGGCCTTGAGCGTGGGGACCGAATCCAGAAATTCCGTAACGAAAAAACCCTAACACCCCCAATCAGCGCCATCTAGTACCTTAATACTAAGGTATGGTACGTATGTTTTCCACAAACTAGATGGCGCTGTTCTGATATAACTATATAACTTCTAATAATTATAATTGCATAAGTTGATAAAAAATTCTATGCAATAGCTTTACCGCGGCAGTCTCCGAGTGCCACATTTAATTTTGTCTTATTTTTTAGAATTTTGGTCCATTTGTCTCTGGTGCAAAACCACGCGGTAAACTCGGAAACGGCTTAACCGATTTTGGTACGGTTTTCACTAATATATTGTGGTAAGCTTCACATCACATTAGGTGTTTGTGTTATTTCAATCGTTCATAAATAAAAAGTTTTGTTAGCTTAATTTAAAGAATCACGCCTAACAATTTCTGAAAGTGAGTCTGATTCAATGTATGATGGAACGTGCCATGATTGTTTTAGGAAATTTTATAAAATGAATGCATATTACATATATAATAATTACATGTTAATAAGTAATAATAATATTTAATTTTTTCCGTGTAATCATCATCATCTTCCTGCCCATTTCCCAAATTTATTTGTGATCGGCGCAATATGTTCATCTCTTCTATTCTTCCCTATTTGCCGTCACTTCTACACTGACTCCCTTTTCTTTCATATCCTCTCTCACACAATCCATCCATCTTTTGTTTGGCCGTCCTCGTCAAAAAAAAATCCGCGTAATATAATACGAAAACATTTTCGTTTTCCACCGACGTCTGTCAAATAAGAAATTATTTATTTTATAATACGCTTTTATTTTAGATTAAACCATGACAAATATTTCAATTACATGCCGACAGCGAAATATTGAATTTCCCTTGTATTGTTCTAACAATGGAATCCGAAACACGAATTCAACAACCAAGAATGAAGTTAATAAAGTATTATATTACGCGAAAAAGTTGTTTTTAGGTGCTCGGATCGTGTTACCATTGATTGTTTATTAAAGTACCGAGTTCAGTCAAAGTCAAAAGTCAATCTTCGAATAAATGTTTTCCATTATAAATGATTTAAGTCCAAATTGTCTTTTTATACATACCCATACATCCATAACTCTGTCTGTATGTCTGCTTGTTACCTTTTCACGCTTCATTCAGTGAACCGATTTAGATGAAATTTAATATGGAGATAGTTTTACACCCGGGAAAGGACATAGCATATTTTTTAACCTGATAATACGTTCCCTCGGGATAATTGGGATAAATGACAATAGAAACCAAAAATATTACTTTTAGAATTTTTGTCTGTCTGAATGTGTCCGCACATCACGCAAAAACATTATTTTGTTTTCCGACTCCCACACGGGCGAAGCCGCGAGCAAAAACTAGTTTTATGTAACTTGTCGACAAAGCAGAGGAGATAGAAATTTATGGCAACTATTTACCATAGCCCATGGACATTTACACATTCCTCACATTCACGCAACACCTGGCACTTGGACATCATCCAAAGGCATCAGTAACACGTTGGCAACGAAAACGAAACAGAGGCTCATTTCATTATTGGCTCTGATCATCATCATCAACGTAGTCAAAGTCAATTAAATACGCACTATCAGGGAAATCTCAAAGACTAAAATAAATCAGATCTCGCTCAAATTTAAATGGGAACCAGCTATCGAATATAAAAAGAATCATCAAAGTCACTCAGTAAAAAGTTATGAGGTAACAGACATAAAAATCAAAATGTGTGCAAGTCCCACGTGCTAGAAGTGAAACTTCAGAAACTAGTTTGGTTAGATGTCATAACTATTGTTTTAGCGCTGCAGCGAACGTTGTTCCTATCTAATTTTCTCCCACGTTAAAATGCGTTTGTGTCTTCATCGTTTCATTTGCGCGTCATTTCCGTTTCATCGAATTCCAAATCACAATGATACTACAGAAGTTTTCACTTCAAAATGCAGTTGAATTGAGAAATTCAATTCCTCCGTTTTTGAAGTCGGTTAAAATAACAAAAACGAACCCAACTTTCAATATGATGGTTCAATGACAATGAAAACAAATAATACCAAATTAAAACTTAAAATGATCGTGGAAGCCGGTTGAAGTCTGGAAGCAGTTGTCAATTCCTGAGAGCGTCCAATAACTCTTGAACTCCAACCTTTCCATTATATTGATATTTGAAGAGGATACTTTATAGTTTGGAGCGTGTTATTGTAAAAGGAACAAAGATTCAAATATATTTTAATGACTATTTAATGACTATCTGTACATATAAAAATACAACTGGTTTATGTCTGAACATAGGTTATCGCGGTTGTATTGCTGGAGGTCTAACTTAAAAACTAGTGCATCTTAGAACCTGATATATAAAACGTCTGCCGGGTCAGCTAGCTATATAATAATATCTATAATGTAAATGTAAATCTTCTATGCATGCATGTCCATTGATAATAATATCTTTATTTCGCGGCACCAATTACACCAAAATACATACCTACCTTTTTGGTTTTGCTTAACCGTCGGAATGGCAATATTTAACCTTTGGCCCCGAAATTTAACAGCTTTCAATATTATTACTTCCAATCGCGCCCAATGATTGATTCCAATTGGCCTAAGAGCCTTGCTACTTTAAAAATACATTGTTCAGTCTTTACATTCATTAGGGGGTTCTTAAATTACATGATATTCCATCAGTGATAGGCAAGGGAATATGAATGTGGGGCTCCCTAACAGCGGGGCTTCAGTTCGAATCCCGCACGTACCACTAATTTTCCAAAATTATGTGCGTATTAGAATATAATTATCTCTTTATCAAAATTATATTTTAAAAACTATGATAATAATAATTATATATCCTTAACATAACTCTGTCGGTATGTCTGCTATCTTTCAACGTTTAATCAGTTTAACACTATAGGATCTTTGTCTTTTCTAGAAAGTGTATCCTTTCTAGAAAGAACATAGAATAGTTTTCATGGATTTCAGATATCAAACGATCATGCAGCATCATCCTTCCGCCGCCGCCCATGACAACAGTGACTGACACAGAACAAGACTCAAATCAGGACTAGAACAGTTAGTCTTGTTAGCAAAGAATATTATAAAGAACGTTGGATGGTCAGTTAGTTAGTAGGTAAAGTTTTATCCCGGATACAACCCGGGCGAATCCACGGGCAAAATTTTGTATAATAATATATTGCTAGCCTTAGCCGCTCACATCCGTACATTTGCTCATATTCGCTGTTTACTTCCGGCTGGATTGATGCCAATGCAAATATGCAATCTAATTGTGAACAAGCCACGCAATGTATAGAGCCACGAGTTCATGACCTTTGATATGATATTATATGAGTAATATTCTCGGGCTTATTTGAGCTAGGGGTATATTATGTACGGGACAAGATTAATTGATTATTTCATGTTGGCGAAAGATTATTTTTTATATAAAAAATAAGTAAATGCTTAATTACAATCCCACCCAGTGGTAAGTTGCGATGGAGTCCAAGGTGTGGAACTTATAAAAACCTATTCACTCTCCTCTTCAAGACACCCACGTCATACACAGGTGGAAACACCGACGCGGGTAAGCTATTCCAGTCCTTCGCAGTACGCACCATGAACGACGACGCAAACGACGTAAAAATATTATTACGCTAGCTCTAGATCTACACAGACTTCGAAGAATATTTCGAAGAACTCTAAGGTGTGCAGGTTTCCTCACGATGTTTTCCTTCAGCCACGCAATTGATAATAATTTGTAATACGCACATAACTTTTTAACATAAGTAGTGATTCCAAGATTCGATCCCCCTTGTTCGTGATTCCATCGTCCAACAACTTGCTATCCCTGCTAATAAATATGACATGTAACGTAATGTAACACGAAACATAATATGCAGCAATGCGTAACATTCCCGTACACCAACCATTACACTGAAACACGCAACACTTAACGCTGTAACATAAAAGTAACAACTTAATTTAACTACGTAAACAATGTTATTTTTATGTTACTTGTTATTGTTATTACGAATGAGCGTGCGGTTCGAACCCCGTTGGGTGTAATGTTCATTTAGTGGCTGTGTAACGCTGTTCTAGTAGGAACACGTACCAAACTACAATAGTAATAATTTTCTAACGCAGGGGCGTTAACTAAAACAAAATATATTTTGTTTCTCTTTATTACTAAGGACAGCACGGATATAGATATATTGTTCATATCTCTCTCTATTCATAATATGTACGCTTCTTAAATGAAGGCGAGGTATGATCATTTGATAACTATAGCATCTATTTCCATCTGTATATATTATGATGTGAGAGTCTTCAAGAGTAGAGTGAATAGGAGTGTGTAATTTGATGATACAAAAGATACAAGATGATACAAGAGTTGATTTAATTTAGTTTAATTTTGACATACATTTTAGTTTTACTAATAATTTTACGATAATGATAAGCACTTGACATTTTAATTAGTGTAAGTGTTTAATGTACCGTTGTAATTAACAGAATAAACATTAAATAAATACATACATACATACATACATACATACATACATACATACATACATACATACATACATACATACATACATACATAAATACATACATACATACATACATACATACATACATAAATAAATAAATAGATAAATAAATAAGCTTTTATAAGTTAGTGCGTTCAACATTTTGGACTTCATCGCCATTTACCACCAGTTATATAAACGAGCACACAGTACATACTCGTAGAACACAAGAGTAACTTACACGGACGCGGCATGTCAATAGTGCATAAACTTCGGCTACGGACTCTGTGTCAGCTGAGAACTTCAGTCAAAGGCACTTTCTTGCCTTGCGAGTGGTTGGCAGCGCAGGGCTATGACATTATATTAAAACGTTATTTTAACTGAAATAAAAAATTTTCGTGTACATATTCTGCCATGATCCTATTTAATGTTCCGTACCTAAAATACGGTACTCTTATAGGATCACTTTGCTGCCTGTCTGTCAAGACCCTATTTCTGAGAAACTCGTGGAGGGGTCTAACTGAAATTAATAACAAATACTCAGGTCTGCAATCCCTTGAAGCAGAGAAAAAAATCTTCTCCCCGTTGACCTAGAATCATGAAATTTGGCAAAAAGTGAAAACTTACAGTACAAATAAAGGAAAAAATCCTATACAAACAGAGCAAACTAAACTAATTACATAATCTACTTGTTAGTACGGAACCCTCGGTGCGCGAATATTACTTTTTTGTTAATGAAAACCATCAATAGTAGACTTGCGTCAGAAGCTCCGTAAATGACCCTTATGAAGCTGAAGACGTTATTCAAAACGGTATATAACGCGAATAGTATCCGAGAGTGGCTGACGTCGAATGGAACGTCATTTATAAACAATATTTTGAAATATGATCGTGTATCCATCGACGCTGTGTTGGATCCGGTTATTGGTGAAGCGCGCTTTGTTTAACAGTTGGCTTCAACCCATTAATGGCCAATAATGGCCACTGCTGAGTATTCCACGTTTCTTCTGATACTCATTCTGACATACCGTCCGCGTCCCCTGAAGAGGCCTAGACCATTCTACACCACGCTGCTCCAATGTTGATCGACGGGGGTGTAGTGGCCAACCTAATTATTACAACCGAAACACAAAAGCATTCAAGAAATTTTGTCACTAGCGCTGACCCATCCAAGTAACAAACGACCCAGCTGTTGCTTAACTCGGTCGATCACTTGGAATCGACGCACGCCGCCGGTCTAGAAATAGCTAGGTCAGTCTTCATTTGCTTTCATGTAAAAAAAATTTTGAGGAAAAACATAACAGATTTTTTTTTTATGAGTGCCAGCCCTGGCGCTCGGCTCCCTCTAAACACCCGCTCTCAGTGACTAATTAACGCGAACCGCTAACTTTGCGCATTTGTTACGTTCGTCTGCTATCTCTGTATTTCTGTGCCGCTATGATGACGGCATGCTATGTCTACCTACTGTAATTATACTGTAGGCATAAATAATATAATTATACAGTAATAACTGGCAGATGTGACACTATAATTATATAATTATGGTGTCACATCTTATTATTATAAAAGATTTGACGACCCGTATGTCGCAATGGCTAAATTCCTAGCGAGGCAGAAAAATAAATTTCTGTTTAAATTTCTGTTCTCGGTCTGGGTGTGTGTTCTTGTCTTGTGTGTTGTCCATGGCACCCACGACACAGGGAAACCTACTTGGGGTTAGGGGTGTGTGGTGTTATTTTTAGTTTTCGAAACTATTCATTTTTATTGTAGTAAATGTTGCGGATTTATACTAATTACTAACACTTTTTTAAAATACAACGAGTTCTTATTTCGCGGATAAACGAAAATGATTGACGTAGACGTATACAGTTACAAAAACCTTGTCGTACATCAAGGTCTCTCACAATTTCCTGCTACCGGACAAGCCCCGGCTCGGGGAACGGATATAGCGGCGTATCCGAACAGACGGCAACTTCAGAGATGAAGTTCGGAGATTGTAGATTGTGATAAACGTTTACTTACGCCGGTTCTCAATTGTCTATCGATTATGTATCGATGTCTGGTAATGTTAAAAAGTACAATAATTAATAACAGTAATCTTGAAATTCGTGTGACGCAATTTATGGATGGCCCCTTAGTATAAAACTTAGTGTCTATTGTATTTCAATCGGCTCATTCATTACTGCTTACTTTTAATCTCAATCTAAGCTAAATAACTGCCTTTACGACCAAGCACCTACCTTGTATGGAGACGATATTTTTTCATTAACCTTCGTAGGCGGTAGTTTGTTAAATCCCAATTAGGAAACCATCAGTCTTACTCGACAGAATCTCATGGCGAACACATGGACCACCCAAACGTCGAGCAAACTGTCCAGCTTCTAGTATTCATTCAGATGTAAATCAGGAGAATAAGAATGAACCTTCTTCTAACACCCTCTGCTAACTGGACTAGCGTAGTCTGAGTCACTCATTTCTAATTTGAGTTCTAATTTGTTAAGGACGGCAGCGGAAGGGTGGTGCTGCATGCTCGTTTACTATCATAAATTCATAAAACAACAGCCGAAATTAGAAAGAATCTAATAAACAAATTTTACCAGCCATTAATATACGTGGAGTTCCACCTTCGAGTAAGAGATCTTATGATTGGCCCAAGTAATCGGATTCATTCATAGCTATGAGCTATGCTTTGACAGATAAGCAGAAAGTGTGCAGCAAAAATCGGCATTTCTGCGAATGCGAATTATTTTTCCTTTGTTCAACATTCTCGTAACGTCTAATTCAAATAACGTCATGTTTGTTGCTACATATCCGATCTGTCCGTGAGTGATACGACATCTGAGGGCTCCGTAAGAGCTGTAGGCTACGTGATTGATTGAGGTGCCTTGCCACCAGTCATGTACGTAGGCGGTTCCGTATATAAAATGTATATCCCGACCGGAATTTTCCGTACAGATTATAAATAAATTATTCAAAGTCAGCAGAATTATCCTTCCGTCATCATGTTGGATGTACGTGTAAAAAAACATTGTATATTGTTCAAAATTTCTTCTTACTTCGTAATTCGTATACCTGGTAAACTTAGGTTAAGCAAAATGCTTCGATAAGATTTAACGTAGGGAGGTGTTAAAAGCTTTGACTATAAGAGATGAAATCACTTGCTTTTGCTGAGGAAAATATCGTGAGAAAACTTGCACACCTGAGTGTTCTCCATAGTGTTCTCCATAATGTTGTGTGAAGTACCAATCTGCACTTGGTCAGCAAGATAGACTATGGTTTGGGGTACAGGTATAGGATAGGCCACCAGGGGTACCTCACATTGTGCCCAGCAGTTGGACAGTTATGGAAAAATGATTGATGATGAATTACTCTATCTATAGAATCCAAGCCCACCTCCTCTGCTAAATAACGGATGGGTACAGCGCCAGGTACCTCGTATTGGACACTAGGCTCTTTGCCACCTAGCATAATCCGGACGGTATACTTGCCTGATTGTGGGCTTTTTTATATCTAGCTACCATCATCTTAGATATTCTTGTACATTTTAGGTTGCAGTATCCAGAGTCGGAATAATGAGGATCTCTCGCCTATTTTTGGACCGGCAACGATTGCCTTTAGAGTCCTGATGTCCATTTGTCACGATAGCCATTATCATTGAATAACCAGTCTGCTCTTTTGACAATTATTGTACTAAAAAAATCTAGATTACACCAATTCCGCCAATAAATAGTTACCTTTCATGCAGTGACCCAAAGTGGGTCCAACAGGAGAGCTGTTCACTTTATTTAGTACTACTATGGTTTCTCCTCCCAATTACCAGAGTGAGTTTCCTGCGAGAGAAGAGCTATCCACTTTAATCAGTCTTTTTGATTTCTCCCACCAATCAATGAAAAGCAACAATTGCTAACTGTATTATGTCTTGTTTCAGATGAGGAACTGGTGTTCCGAGACCGCTGGGGAGGCCTCACGCTGTTCAACGTGAAGAACTTCACCACCAGACTTCTCATGAACAACTCAACCTTTGTGAGTATTTTATGAATCAAACTTTGTAAATACTCTAGCGACATCGCACACACGTCACATGGTGGTGTCACGGTAAGCCTGAATCACGGCATCGAAGTTTTTTAAACCGCTCGCACATATCGAAGTTCCGACCGTGAACAGCCGGAATTCTGCCTCTTTCCAGGCATCAGGAAGACACCCTCGAGGACTGATTTGGTCGTCTCTAAAAATGTGTAGCCGGCGCCTAAAAAAAGGTGTAACTAAGCCTCCATTTTACAATCCTGTTAAGATAACACCTCTATCGTATTCTCCTAGAGATTTAATAACGCTGTTGACAAAGAGCATGGAAATGAAATAGGAGTGGAAAGGCAAATGTTGGCGCGTCTGTTTAACACGAGATCTCTCGGGCGGAGAGACATCTCGCTCATTGGCTACGGGTTTATTTAGACTGCGTGTAACAACACGCTGGCTTCACAGCTCGCGTTTGGCGTCTAACTATATATTTTGAGCTGTTTTCACCAACAATACTTCAGGACAATCATCTAAAATGCGTTTGTCAAAATCGGCGGCTGATGAATTATGAGTTGTGTATGTGCTTGCATGACACTTACAAATCACTGGATTTAAAATTAAGTATACTTAGTATCGCCACGGGCTTCAAATACTGATAAGGTCGGATATTTTATATTTTCGATCTGTTATGAATAATACTAATTCATTATTAATTTTATCTGCTATAGCAGGGTTGTAGCTACTTAGTGAAAATTAGAAATATCAATTTAATTAGTAACGACCCTCGCTTCGTTTCGGAACTATGGCTTATTAACTACAAACAAAACAATGTTTACATGGGTTTGTTCAAATTTATATCTTTTTTTCAACCGGTTGAAATAAAACAAACATAAGCACTAAATATTAAACAAATTTACTATAATACCGAATCTTAACAAATATTTAATTTAGATTCGCCATTTTTGATATTAGCGGGAACTTACCGACTATACTAACAATCAGACAAAAATGCTAATAAAAGCGTATTAAAAATCATTGCTTTTGGGACCTTTTGCGTCAATATATACCATTCGTATATTATCTATTGTGCTACTAATAATTTATGTAATTACACATTATGTATATTCAGAACAATATATAAAATACTAGCTGCCCCAGCGAACTTCATACCGCTCTATAATTAATAAACAAATATGGTGGCATATCGACAGCAGCGCCACCTACCGGGTCCAATTGTGAATCTAAACCATTCTTGGATCCACCTGAAGACACACGAAAAATTTCAACCGAATTGGTTCGTGCGTTCTGGAGTTATAGCGTCAGGAAGGAAAACCCGACTTATTTTTATATAATAGATAGATAGATAAACTCAATGCTGAAATCATTTTCTACCTTTGGTTTAAGCAGAAAACTGGTAAAATGTAAGGCTAATCTCTCGAATCAAACATTTAAGTAATGCTTTCGAAAATATATCATCGCTTATCGCTTCTCTCCGTTGATGTCGTATACAGCATCGTGGTTCTTTGAACATACGTGATTTTAAAAGACGAAAAGGAATAGCTGTGGAGAAAATATTGCTGGTGATTTTTCAGAAAGGTTTTAAGACTTATTTCAGCTTCACTCTGACTCTTTAGAGTTTAGACAGAATGTCAGGAAATGTAGGTTATAGAAATACTAATATACTGTTACGAGATTTATTAACTTGTTCAAATAAAATATCGCTACGAATAAGTTTCTTGTACATTACTTTGTATGTATATTTGTATTTTTTATGTGGGCTTCAATCCATTAATAACCACTACTGCGCCCGGGTTTCTCAGTGTGAGGGTTACAGGGCATAATTTATACATCACGCCGACCAAGAATGGATTGTCAGACTTCTCACACCTTAGAGAACATTATGGACAACGCGCACGTTTTCTCAGGATTATTTTCTTCACAGAAACCATCAAAACGCTTTCGCTCTCTTTTAACAATGCTCACTTGCACCTTTACTTTGATCGGTAAGTTGGTGATAATAATTCTCTGATGCTTGTGCTCATACATATTCAAGACCGATTTGAATTTGACCTTCTTCGCTCGATGCGGAACTGGAGTAGAATTTCATACCTATTTGATTTGATATGATACTATCTTTAGGTACATTTTTATCTGAACGAATTAAACTCTTTCTCTTGCTTGAATCAGCTGCCAAGCTGCCATTACTCGGATTGACGGCCCGTAGCCTCGATGGTAGTGACTGTGGCTTCGAAGCGAAGGGCTCCCAGGTTCTATTCCCGGCTGAGATATCATTGTTCACGTGACAGATAATGTTTGTTCTGGGGTGATGGGTGTTAGTGATGTGTTATTTAGTGTTGTCTATTGTCCATACCACCCGCGACAGGGGAATGCTACTGCGGGGGGAGATGAGTGTATTAGCGTTAATTTTTTATTTTAATTCTGGCTGAAAAGAGCCAGTACTCAATTTCTTCTCTCTCTGCTTTTGGCTGACAACTAAGGGGATGCGTTGAATGTCACTGATGTCCAGGAGCCATGACCACGACGATTCAACAAAATGTGTTCGTTGATATATCAATTAAAAATTCGCATCGGTGTAACAACGGCCACAGTATCCTTCGTAGTAACATACAGTACGTGATTGAACGCGTGGTCTGAATAATTTATCAGCTTAATAACACGAACGGATTTAAGCGCATGCAAGAACCGGTTAAAACTGCGCCATCCATTCTGGTTAATGTTTTTAATGCAAGGATGGCTTTTGTGTTGTTTACACAAGGTTTTTCAAACTCAAACTCAAATCATTTATTTCATGTAGGTATGATACATACACTTATGAACGTCATTTTTTTGCATTTACCACCGTTTCGCTAAGGTGCTTTTAATATTGATTTTTTAAATCTTTGAGGAGAAAAAGAAACGGCGAAAGAAACTCCTCGGCACATCTTTAAAAAAAAAAATGCTAGATTACAAATTTTATACCTACATACAGATACATACATACTAACTTTTGTGTTGTTTGCACGGTAATATACTTTAAGTCATAGCCGAGTGGTTTGAACGGTTGATTTCCGAACAGCGGGACCTAGGTACGCATCCTGCAACCTCTAATTTTCATGAAATATGTACGTAGTAGATATTAATTATCACTGGTTACGGTTAAGGAACATATCGTGAGGAAACCTGCACACCTGGGAGTTCTCCATAATGTTCTCAAAGGTGTGTGAAGTCCACCAATCCGCACTTGGCCAGCGTGGTGGTATATGGCCTATACCCCTCACACTGTGAGAGGAGACCCGTGCCCAGCAGTGGGACAGTTATGGGGTATGAGTTTTCAGATGCTATGTGGTCAGCGACGGAGTCCCGACCAAAAGAAAAATTGCAGTATTTTTGCGTATTATGCGTCCATTTCATTTCCATTATATTTTTGACGTGACAACGTCTTATAATTCGATAGAGCCGGTGGCACGCATGAAAAAACATGACTCATGCGTCGTTACCGTCGTTACCGTAACGGCGTAGCAATCGGCCTTTGCGTTCGGCAGCGTTCGGCAGCGTCCGACATCCGTCTCTCTCCTACTTGAGTGAGCGATGCGTCTGCGTGGACAGCTGCTATACTATAGTACATTTATATGTTTTGGTCGAGTATCAAGTGCAGTGAAAAGTGAATGTGGTGTCAATTGTTTATAGCAACGATAATTACAGCGATAAAGGTAATGATTCTTTCGATATTAATTATATATTCAGTGATATATTGTCGAATAGGTATTCGTGCTTTCATCATTAAAATGAATAGCATCGGTCCGCTAGTGCAGCGATTGTAGGTTATGCTATAATTGACATTGACAAATCTATTAAACAAATGAAATTAAAATTTTCTTTTGAAAAATGCTACCATTCCATCAGTATTTTCTTAAGACGTTGTCACGTTCAACTGTCGTCAGTAAACCGACTTTACAGACAACCATTTTTTTCTAATTTACTTGGCTTCTTTTTGTAATTTATGAGTCAATAAACAAAAGTCTAAGGGCCAGTTTCACCGGTTCCGGATAAAGTTCCGGATAGCCCTAGGAACTCAACTCCCAGATAAACTACATTTTTTGGCTTCTCAGGTAATCTGATAGAAGTGACAGAGAAAAGTGTTGGTTAAGCTATCTGCCAGTTCAAGTGGCTGTTAGGCGTTATCTGACGGATAAAAAATGTTTCAAGTGGCGTTTCTATAACACATTTGGAATTTGACCTGTACTACATCATATTATTATAAATCCTACTATTTTCGTTCTATAATGATAAAATTATACTGGAAAATATTAAAAAAGTCGAATTGGATTATTTTGAACAAAAATTATTTTATTAATTAAGTTTTCAAAATAATTTTCAAATGACAATAATTTACGTAGTAGTAACGAAACGCAAAAAGCGACGTTGCCGCTCCGTCAACTGTTAAGTGGCAGATAAATTCCTAGGGCTATCCGGAACTTTATCCGTAACCGGTGAAACTGGCCCTTAATCTGAATCTACATGGCCTGAATAATCTTTTAGATACTGCATCTAAAAACTTTCTGAGGCAGTTACACTTGAATATAAAACACGCTAAAATGTTCCTATCGGTGTAACGCACGGCCCTAAGCCCTCCCAAGGGTAACATCGATGATCGCTTCATCCGGATTTACTGCTAACGTACACGGGACTAAAGGAAATTACAGGATAAACGGTGGAACAATTCAATGAGAAAAAATGTTGTTTGTACATAAAGCAGTCTTTCTCAAAGTGGGCGATAACACCCCCTTGTGGGCGCCGAAGGCCCAAAAGGGGTCGGTAAGGGGCCCAAAGAGAGTGGCGGGTGTTGAAGTTGGTCGTTTTTATTGCGTTGCTCTCACTGGTAAAATAGTCTGGCACAGAATGTAAGTTTAAACTCCAGACCAGACTAATATAGCACATTATAATTTAATTTATTTATGTATTATTGTCATTGTGGTTTTAAATAGTAATGGTTATAGGGGGCGCTGAAAAATAATTGAATTTCAAAATGGGCGGTAGACTAAATAAGTTTGACAACCTCTGTACAGTGTGAAGAAATGAAATTGTAATATTAAAAGCACTTGCAGAGCTCACAGCCCGCCGGATTGCGAAAATGAAATGATGTAAGTACTGAAAGCTGTGGGAGGAGTTGGTAGGTAGATGGGTGATCGCTAGTGCAGGGCAGGTTGAACTGTCGGGTTCAATGTTATCGTAGATAGTAGTCGTTAAGCCATGAGCCTTTGAGTGACTTAAAAACTTTCAACACACCCGGATGGCGCAATGGTTAACACGCCGGATCGCCGTTCCGAGGGTCCTGGGTTCGATTCCCAGCGAGGCGGAAATTTGAATGATGAATGTAAATTTCCGTTCTTGGTCTGGGTGTGTGTGTTCTTGTCTTGTGTGTTGTCCATGGCACCCACGACACAGGGAATCCTAATGTGGGGCTATGAGTGTGTAGCGTTATTTATTATTATTATTATTATTATTTATTACAACAAAATACAACACAAAAAAACACTTAGGTTGGATACTCCTCCACAATCCATCCTTTCACTCTTCGTTGTCCGCTGTTCAGCAGGGTGACCAAGAACAAGGTTGGGTAGATATTATTCAAAATTGAATCCTCTTTCATCGAGGATGCTTCAATCAAGCAAGATGCTTGGGCGTTGATGTAAGAAATGCTGGAATATTTACAGACGAATGCTCATGATGAGAGAGAGCCTTTACCATTGATGTCTAACCAGTTTAGACCGTGTGTTTGAGTGTTGTTACTGTGTGTGTTTTTAACAAAAGTATTGAAGTATAATAATCATGTAATTTTGACTAAATGATATTGAATGTTATATGATATTGAATCCCATCTACCTGTCGGAAAAAAGTGTTCCCTGTTGTATCAAAGATTAATTTGTAATATCAGACTGTTCAACTCGTTTATTCCCCGAGGGTGGAGAAATAATTCAAAAGTAAAACTTACAGAATATTACACAGCTTCTAGTAGTTACCAAGAAATGAAAACTGGTAATTTAATAAGCTTCTTTGCAAACTAGGGAGTTACTTCGTTATGCGCGCACCGGGGAGAGCGAACTTTCTGTTTCAATCCGATATAATTACTGTTAACATTAACTGGTTTATTCACTAGCTGTATAGGGTGAAATTTTAGTCACTTGACATACTCAAAGATATCGAAAAATCCGCGGGAAGTATGGACACAGTGTGCAAACAGTGTGGTCTAATGCCGCTTGTGCCGTGCGATCGGCGGGGTTAGTGAAGCCGCGGTTACGCCACGCACGTGAGAGTCGATTGTCCATACATAAGGTCAAATTTTAAGCACCCCTTTTCATTACATATTTGGAACGAGAATCGAGTACTGAATACTAGCCCAGGCGAACTCTAGGCTCTAATACTAAAAAGAACAGAGATTGAAAGCACTCGACCATGTTGGACATTTATATTTTTGAAATTACCACAACGTTTGCAGCTTTTTTTCGGACAATAGACGATTTCGGCGATTGAACCTATCATCTATACAAAAAAATAAAATTGGAGTGTCTGTTTGTAATGTTGAAATAACCGTTTTTTACTATATGTATATGAATATACGGTACATACACCAAAATAACATTTTTTACAATTTTTGTCTGTCTGTCTGTTTGTTCCGGCTAATCTCTGAAACGGCTGGACCGATTTTGACGGGACTTTCACTGGCCAATTGCTGATGTCATAAGGAGTAACTTAGGCTACTTTTATTTTAGATTTTTTTGTTAAATTCCACGCGGACGAAGTCGCGGGCACAGCTCGTAATATATATGTTTTGACGTAACACATGCTGCGTTGTGTCCACATGTAACGCTATGGGCGAGTGTCAACAGTCGATAAATCCCTGATGTCACGCCATCTATCTCACTTGCTTTACTGTAATAAATGATGATACTTAACTATGATTTATGGGTTTATTGTGACGCTCCCAACGAAAATATTACATCTAATCCTTATATTAATGGTTACTCGTATCATAAGTTATCCGCATAAAATATAAGCAGTTATAGCCTTTGTGCGATATCGATTCTATTTCCACAGTAGTTATTGAGAGTCTACTCACTAAATCAACTACCTTCATAATTATAAAACGTGACTTATGACGTGGCTTTTCGATTAAAATCTTTTTATAAGAGAAAATATTTGTACCCTTTTTAACCCTCGACGCAAAAAGCGGGGTGTTATAAGTTTGATGTGTCTTGTATCAATGTGTCTTTGTGTCTGTCCTGTCCTGTCCTATGTCCTGTATCCTGTCCTATGTCCTGTGTCCTGTCCTATGTCCTGTGTCCTGTCCTGTGTAGCTATAATTTATGAAGATCTGTTCAGGCGTTTGATGAACATCAGCTCAATAGTTTCATGTGAAACTTTATGACATTGCTTCTGCATTGCTTCTGAAGCGAAGCGAGTACTGTTAGTCGTTTCACAACGGTAAAAGAGCATAAATGTAGTTGAATGCAGGCATTGGGCATTAGGGTATGCAGTGCACACGAAGCCACGGCTCCCATTTAAATGTTAATTCCGTCATGTGGGACATTACGGAACGATTTCATGCAAAATCCGACTCATTCGGCCCACTGTGCGCGTGAATGTCATAGTTAAACGCGTGATTCTATTTTTGTTGGATTTTCTTTTCACTCGTGTGAATTATAACCAATATTAAGGAGAGAGTATTTGAATTTTTTGTAGTAATAACTCCTATAGGCGCGTTAGACGTTATTTGGTAGCGGAAATCTTATAGCCCGGTTAATTTAGACATTTGAAATAACAATAATTCCCGGAAAGCCAAATTTTGGTGGAGAGCTAGGGTTTACCATTACAAATAAAGTGTCAAAAGTCCCCATCGATCCCATGTGTGCGTCAAAAGTTATTCGGGATCAAGGGTCAAAGTTTGAGGTTTTTTAGATTTAGCTTGAAAACGGTAAGTTTTACAAAAAAAAACTTCAGGCCAAAGTTGTAGATCTTAAAATTCTCTACAAAAATGGTTTTTATAATTTTTTTCCTAAGAGTTACCATTCCTGAGATATCGCGATTCTAAGAGTAGTGGAGTGCCTGAAGCTTTATACCTCGGAATCCAGAGCCAGTCAATGAATATTCATAAAAACTGTTGAACTGTATTGTTAAAGGCTCAAGTAAAAAAGTTAAAAGAAAAAAAATTCCCGCTCTTGATTATAACAATTTTTTACAACAATTTACTGAAAAAAATGTTCATAAAATGAAAACTACTGAGCCAAACTATGTTAAATTTTTATGAGACCAAATGGCAACTAGTCCGCATCATACTAAAGAAGATCCACGTAAATCAGATCATAAATATCTGCGTAATCGGTCTACATACATAAAAAATCGATACTTTTATGTCTAAATTTACCGGGCTATTATGGGTTCGTGTCAGTAACTTGCTGTGACGTATTGCGCTGGACCGGCGACGCGCAGCGGTCTTCTTAGTTTTAAGTTTTCACCTCTGTCGGCAGTCCTCATGACTGCCTCCGATTTTTTATGGTGTTTATAATAATAATAATATATATTTTCTTAATAATGCCCACGTATAATTGCTACTAATTTGCAATAAATGTGTAGACGGGATTCATAAATTGACATACCTACCTTTTTTATTTGTGATTTATTGAAATGAAACAAACATTAAATGTTACCACTAGCTGAGTACAATACATTAGTGAAAACCGATCAAGTTAAGCCATTTCTAAATTAGCGGGAACTAAAGCTGATACAATTTTAATTAATCATCAATTTTCAATCACTACTTAGAAAATTACCAGACACCGATAGTTTTCTTATTGGTGTCTCCTTCTTCGCGACAATGACGAATCAATACTTGTACCTACAACATAATATTATCCAGGGAGATTGGTGCGGACTACGGCGGAGCCCCAAAAAGCCTTCCTTTACATAAAACAAAAACAACATCTCATCTGTTTAATTTCCTAATGCTTTTTAGCGAAACATGCACAGAGAGACAATACAATGTTCCGAAGCTCGGATGAGTTTCACAAAAAGTAATGGCAGCTTAAAAACATGCTTTCATTCTGTAAAGAGCTTAGGCATTTATTTATTTCTTTAAAAGTTTTGTACAAAAGCAGAGATGAACAAAGCCTTAATGCTAAAAGCATTCTCTGCTAGTCAATCGTCGGGAAGTGAAAAAAGACATTAAGATCGTTGTATGTTAATATTGTTGACAGACAAACACATTTTTTACATCCAAATCAAACTCGCGTGTGTAGTGTCCTATATCCAGAAGGTTTTAAAAGCCCCCTGCTGGAAATAGGTAATTCAAGTCCGATTCTAAGCCTTCTTAACCCAGGAAACACCAACTTCCAGACAGGCAAAATACTTGCAAGTAACTGTTGCAATTAAACTGGGAGGTAGAAAGGTCCAACCCAGAGACCGACTACAGGTTGGACCCAGCGCTATAGCATGAGGAAGATAAGTTGGCTTTAACTTGAAAATGGTTGGAGCCCCTTAAACCTCAATGTTATTTTAATATTCATGTTTACACAATGTATGACAATATGTTTTGTCCTCAGAGAGAGCTGAATGCCGTTGACTTCAAGGTGTCAGCAGATCTAAAGTTCGTGCTGCTAATATCAGACGTCAGGCCTGGCTGGAGACACGCGAGACTGGCTCGATACCATGTCTACGATGTCATTAATCGGTAAGATCTGACTGAAAAGCTCTTAGTGAAAGTATACTCTTACTATCCTGATTCTTTACACGGGATCTAATTAAAAGGAAAATAGAATGAGTAATCTATTAAGCATAAAGACAGTAAATTGAGATTGAGTAAAAATTTTACGCATCACGGACTACTTTGGATTGGTGTAGCACATCATCTTCATTATCATAAAACCTTTACCTATACCTCTGCTGGTCACTCACAATGAAACGGATAAATCCGCTGAGAACTCCATAATGTCGAGAATTAATCAGATATCCAGATAAATAGATCAGAGAATTCAATGGAATTATTGGAACAGAGATGCGTGCAGGATTTGACCAAACCCCTAACCCAATTCAAACCACTACCACCACTGCTTCTAGCCAATATGTTCCAGGAATAAGATCCCAATATCGCCAGTGGAAGACGACAGATCGGCCCCGCTGCTGCAGTACGCCGAATGGTCACCAGTCGGCTCCAGCCTGGTGTTCGTGCACGACAACGACATCTACTACAAACCCAAGGTGCTGAAGGCTTTGGTCTGCAGAATTACCAGCACAGGTGAGGTTAGCGAATAGTTAAAGAAAGAGGTAAGTAAGAGAAGGAAAGGAAAATTTATGGGAATGTTGTCTTTCCTTCTCTAGGAACAAGGATGACTTTGTTCTTCTTTATCATCGTCGGTGAAGTAGAAGTTAGTGAAGAAAATGTTAATGCAAATATTTATTTTAATTTAATTGCTGTGATGCCAATATCAATACAAAATCATATTTTTGTCGCAACTTAAAGTAAAAAGTTTCGCGCACACACACACACAATAACGCGTGGACACAATCACACTAAGCACTATCTTCAAACCTATTAACTTACTGAACAGTACACGAACCGAACCAACAAAAGAACCAACCCAATACAGCGCCACTCACTTCACCATTCTGAAATGAAGGCACGTGCTCTGACGATGAGAAAATCGGCGAGCAATAACTACCGAGTTTTAAGAAGGCATACGTGTATGGCTTTTGGATAATGGCGGCATGTGTTATACTGCCGGATGGGAGCGTTGTATTATAAACAACGTTAAATACTCATAGCCCACACTAGGATTGCCTGTGTCATGGGTGTCATGAACAACACAATAAGACAAGCCATCCAGACGGAGAACAGAAATTTAAACTCATCGTTAGAAACGTTCACCGTAGTAACGTAGCTAGCATCGAACGGCTATCCGGCGCACAGTGGGACGAAAATCGGGTCTTCATAGACTTAGGGTTCTTATGTTATAAATGTTTGATTTTCCTTCGGAAACTAACGTAGAATCGTATAGGAAGCCACAACATTATCATATTTATGCATCTCTGGCGATAATAATACGTTTTTATTTTTTTTAATTAAATTTGTATGGAACAAAACAGAAAAATCCAATTCATTCGAGACTCGAGAGAGTGCCCCTTATTTCCTCTCGTACGATTATTGCCACTATTTTTCTCCATTTTTTGACATATCGCACATAGCGGGCACTGGTGCGACTTCAGATGAAAAAAAATGAAATGTGTTTTTGAACTAAATTTGTATGGAACAAAACAGAAAAAGCCATTTTATTCGAGCATAGATAACATTCAGAGTGGCAAGTACCTTTTAAAAACCCTTACGCACCAAAAATAACGTGCACAAAATGAAATAATGATAAAAAACACATTCAATTTTTTTCACCCCAAGTCCATCGAGTGTGCGCAATTTGCGATATGTCAAAAAATAGGGAAAAATAGTGCCAATAATCGTACGAGAGGAAATAACGGACACTCTCTCGAGTCTTGTGTTTTTTATTAAATTTGTATGGAACAAAACAGAAAAATCCATTTTATTCGAGACTCGAGAGAGTGCCCGTTATTTCCTCTCGTACGATTATTGGCACTATTTTTCTCCATTTTTTGACATATCGCACATAGCGGGCACTGGTGCGACTTCAGGTGAAAAAAAATGAATGTGTTTTTTATCATTATTTCATTTTGTGCACGTTATTTTTGGTGCGTAAGGCTTTTTAAAAGGTACTTGCCACTCTGAATGTTATATATGCTCGAATAAAGTGGCTTTTACTGTTTTGTTCCATACAAATTTAATTGAAAAACACATTTCATTTTTTTTCACCTGAAGTCGCACCAGTGCCAGCTATGTGCGATATGTCAAAAAATGGAGAAAAATAGTGGCAATAATCGTACGAGAGGAAATAAGGGGCACTGTCTCGAGTCTCGAATAAATTGGATTTTTCTGTTTTGTTCCATACAATTTTAATTTAAAAAAAATAAAAACGTGTTATTATCGCCAGAGATGCGTAAATATGATAATGTTGTGGCTTCCTATACGATTCTACGTTAGTTTCCGAAGGAAAATCAAAAATTTATAACATAAGAACCCTAAGTCTATGAAGACCCGATTTTCGTCCCACTGTGCGGCGTGGCAACAATTGCGTCATAGGAGTAATCTTTTGGACTTATATTTTTATTTCGTCACAACTGCTTACTTTAACGTAAACAGCTGAAAAACACGCAGAGCCACCTAGTCGCAAGTGATCAACGTCACGCGTGGACATCGGTGACACCAAAGGCTTTGGCAATCCGTTGTCGACCAACAACAAAGAGAGAACAAAGATTGAGGGTGGTCAAACCCCTGTCACTACGTACGAGTACTACTCCACAGGAGGGACAGCGTCATAACCTCGCCCGTGGTTCAGCAAGGTACCCCACGAGCAGGATAGATCGACTTGGACTCAAGATAAATGGAACACTTAATTTAAGTGGACTGGACCATCCTAAATTATCAGTTTCTAGTCGTCCGCTAAACGGATAAACGGGCGTTTAATCCAGACGGATTATCGGATTAATAGATAACCTTGCGGTGCTGTTGGTAGTGTTCACTAGACGAAAGAATAAAATTAATTAATTGTCCGGATTATCCAACGATTCAATAATTTTGCGGGGTTTATGAGCCGTAAAGCAGGGAGGGGAAGAAGCGCCCGTTAATAAAAAGAGAATATCCATCGTAGTTCAAGTAGTAGGAAGGCTAGGTTAGGTTAAGTAAGTTAAGTTTGCCAAACTGCGTTGAAACCACGTGCGGTGAGGTTCCTCCGAAATCTGTTTATTTTGGATCTGTATGTATGTATGTAACCATACCATTAATGGAAGAATAATTACATGTTATCAGACGATTAATTTATTTTATTAATTCGTTTAGCAGACGACAGGCAAAGGCTAAATAAAACTTTGGGGTAAAAAAGTGATTTATGTAGGTTTTTATTGCGTAAATCGAATTAATTGCTTTATGAAAATAACATAAAGATACATATGTACATTTATTAAAATTGCATAAACGATTAGCCAAAATATATTGAATTACGCGTGCATGCATTAACAAACTGGGATTTCCAAAATACGGTAAATTACGTTAATTTTATTGAGCAAATTGTTTTTATTTATTTAAACTCTTTCATTTACATAACACGATTAAATGTATTTGCACATTAAGCATTAACATTGCTTTAATTCGTAATTTACGGGTAGCCACATGAAAAAAACAATTTTAACTCCACTCATTCGCTTCAGTCCGAATCCTCGCGAATAATTCGCTGACAATGCGACATGTACCTTATCCGAAATTGGCTCAGCGCACAACGAGGACCGAATTCCAAATTGCGGGCACCATATTGAAACGATTTCAGAGTGGGATTATGAAAATACTACAATAGATGTCGTTAAGTAAACGTAACTCACGTGTGCGATGTGCATAATAAAGCACGATACACACGTTAGGTTTTAGCAAAAAGGTGATTTTTATGACAACAGTTCGGTAGTGAAAAGGTCAGATCTGTAGGTGCGCGTGTAGAAAGAAGAAGTAATACGCACCGTAAGCTATATGTGCTGAATCGCGGGGCTGTGCAGGTACCTTATGGATAGCCAGGTCGTTGAAAGTAATATAGTCGAGAGTGCGCACAAGAAAGTTTATTAGCACAGAACAGAAGCACAGAAAGAAGGAGAAAGATGAAACTGATAGATAGAACTGAGTAGCAATAGTAGAACACGAATATGCAATGCAAATAAAGCGCGGCCGGTCAACGTATGGTGGAAGCGCAAGCGCCTCGTAGCAACAGCGGTTCCGGACGGACTGGTCGTGCCCGCCGATCATGCACGAGGATATGCGAACGCGCAGGCCGACGGCGGGCGCGCGATAACACCCGGCCGGTCGCTATAGTTAATAAAGTCTTGCGCGTCCGTCCGTGCGTTGACATTAATAAAATTTTATTTTAGTTTTTAACAAATAATTTTAGATTCTTATTTTATATTAGGTTAGTAGTTAAATTAAGTTTAGATGTAAGTTTAGTTGTAAGTTTCAATGTAAATTTAGTTGTAAGTTTTTATACAAAATAATTAAATTAAATTATAATAAGTAACAGTAGCTCCGCTACAGATCTATCTGATGGTAAGTGATCACCTACGCAGATCAGGGATGCCTTGTTGGCCAAGGGAGGAAAGAGAAGTAAGACAATGAGTATCATTTTGAAGATGGGCTTTAACATGCGTTGCAAGCGTTTGCATCGAGCATTAAACTGAATCTGTTGTCTCTGTGGCTCGCTCGGTGACCACTTACCATTAGGTCGTCTAGTTTGCCAGCTTTTTACAAACAACCAGACTAGACCCAGATGCCCCGTTCCTTACTAACGAACTAACCGAATAACGTTCTACCACCCTTTGCTACTGACTAACCATCCTAGTCCCAATTTTAGACTTGTTCTGTGTCACAGTTATGATGGGTGACAGCGGAAGGATAGTGCTGCTCATTTGCTATTTTAACCAGAAGTTCAATCAATGAACATACTCGTACATGTTACACATAATGAACACAATATTGTATTAAAATACCACCATTGTACTACCACATTTATAGCAAACTAGTAAACCCGCCCTCGCTTCACTTCGGGAAAACCAATTTACACAAAACTTTAATATATTATACATATAAACTTTCCTCTTGAATCATTATATCTATAAAAAAAACAGCATCAAAATCCGTTGCGTAGTTTTAAAGATCTAAGCATGCATAGCATCTAAGCATGTTGTAGACGAATATATTTACCTGGGACAAGTGATCCAAATGGGTAAGTCCAACTTCGAGAAAGAAGTCACTCGTAGAATCCAACTCGGATGGGCTGCGTTCGGGAAACTGCGTCACATCTTGTCGTCCAAAATACCTCAGTGCCTGAAGTCGAAGGTGTTCGAGCAATGTGTGTTGCCAGTGATGACATACGGCTCCGAGACGTGGTGCTTTACGATTGGCCTAATCCACAAGCTGAAAGTCGCGCAGCGGGCTATGGAGAGAGCTATGCTCGGTATTTCGCTACGAGATCGAGTCAGAAATGACGAAATCCGTAGACGAACGAGGCTGACCGACATAGCTCGAAGAATTAGCCGGCTGAAGTGGCAATGGGCTGGCCACATAGCTAGGAGGACCGATAACCGCTGGGGAAGGAAGGTCCTCGAGTGGAGGCCACGTCTCGGAAAAAGGAGTATAGGACGCCCCCCGACCAGGTGGACTGATGACCTGAAGAAGACAGCGGGCAACCGTTGGATTCAGAAGGCACAGGACCGGTCAGAGTGGCGAAAGTTAGGGGAGGCCTATGTCCAACAGTGGACGACAAAAGGCTGATGGATGGATGGATGGGAAGCATGCATAGGGATAAAGAAAGCGACTTTGTTTTATACTATGTAGTGATAAATTATTATGGTTATGAATCTTATACCTTCACTCTTCAGGTGTCCCAGGTGTAATTTTCAATGGAGTACCTGACTTCCTCTACGAGACTGAAGTGCTTCGCCTGGATCGGGCGCTGTGGTTCAGCCCTGATGGTCAGACCCTCATGTACGCGACCTACAACGACTCCCTGGTGAAGGAACACAAGTACGCGTGGTACGGCCTGGACCAGCCAGAGCCGCCCGCGTACCCTACCATCCGAACGTTGAGATATCCTAAGGTAAATTTCTTGTATCCCATCAAAGACATGATTAAGTATTGATGCCAGGTTCGATATTAATGGTTGTTGTCTTCGGCGTCAAAAGACTTAAGGTCTAATTGGTTGCCGAATTCTGTGGATAATCCTGAATTTACAAAAATATGTTACTGCAAAAAAACCGTTATATTAATATTTGTATTTAACATTCTAAAATAAATTAAGTTTATTCATATTTAAATTATATTAAGGTAATATTATCTAGATTGGAAATATACCAATGTTAGGTAATCTTAGGTAAGATACAAGCAATATCTAGCAACTTCCTAATTTAATTAACTATATTACGAAGTTTTTTTAACTCTGTACGATTATGTTGCCGACGAAAATTATAATGGTTACTGGTAATGATAGCCGGTAGATAATGAATTAGCATTAAGCTCGCCATTTGTACCGTAATATTGTTGTCAATAAAGCTTAAATAAATGGATTAATAATGGGTCACATATTATATGGATCAGCTTGCTCTATTTGGAATGGATTCTCTATATGGAAAACTTAATAAGTACATTCGTGCAATTAAGTAAAACAATTAATATTATGCAATTGCAGGTCAACACACAGAATCCAATGGTGACGGTGTACGTAGTGAGCTTGAAGACCCCGAAATTCCTGTTCTCACATGCAATACAGTTTACATCACAAGTCGATAAAGGTGATTTATAATTTTAACACCTAAAATCTTCGATCAAAAAGCATCCAGTGTCAGTATGGAAATTCCCCGCTATTTCCATGGTCTTTTAATGTCTTCATGGTCATCGTTCATGGTCTTTTATACCTGTCTTTTACAAGTGGTCACCGTTGCTCATGGACATCAGTGGCACTCACCATTGCAGAAAGAAAAAAGAAAGAATAAATGAAATTATGAAAGGAAGAAGAAACAAAGTTAACAATAAATTTGCACAGTCGTAAATTATCCGCGCCCTATTTTCATGCAACAAAAAATTAGCACATACAGTTTCTTTAAGTATTAAGTCTTGGCCATGAAACTCTAAGTCGATGTAATTGGGTCACAGCTGTGCGAGCGCTCAAGCTTGGCACTTGGGCCGATAACAATGGCCTGCGGATGTATGTTGGCAATTTTAGCTTTTTTATAAGTGCTCCGTGCCAAAATTGGCTAAACGTAGCCTGTTATCGAGTCACGACTATTTTTCTGGCTTTTGGAGGCTTTTATTTATAATCTGTAAAGTGAGCATCTTAATATGTGTGTACTTAAATATCAACAGTCCCTACGTACAAATCCCTAACTACAAGTCACAAATTTTACAGTTGATGTAAAGTCATAAAATTTGGTATAAAGGTTTAATGGATCTTAATCAGATGAACCACAATTAGTCACTATCCGAAATATCGGGACACAAAATGAATCGTCCGAATCTTCGACGCTTTGCGAGACAAGTAAATAACATTTCACACTTCGTCCTAGAAGGAAGCAGGTAACCTAAAAGACACTACCGGGCACTATAACATTTGTAATCAATCCAGGCTGGTACGTCCGCTGGACAAGCTGGATCTCGGAGCGGCAGGTCGCAGTGCTGCTCCTCAACCGTCCCCAGAACGTGTCCATCATCAGCATATGCAATGCTGGAAGCTACAACTGCCAGGATGTGAGTTACTCCAAACCAGTCTACAGGCTTGTGCTTACTGCCTGTATTTTCTCAATCTCTTCGTTTTTGTCCTCATACAATGACAACTAAATATGAAGTATAACGAAGATTTTCGGTAGATTTTACAAAACTAATACGCAATAATGTAAACCAGTTACCCGCTCTGCGCTCGAAATTCGACCGTAATTCATTCTGTCAAACGGTTATTTTACATTGACACTATAAACGTACATAAATTATTCCAAGCGTCGTGTCGAAGACATGTTAATGTGCAGAGTAACTAACATTTGTGTGTATTATGTTATATTTATGTTTATTGAAAAGAAGCCACGAGGGCGTCTCTTTCTCACTTACATTACACTAAATCCTCACAACATCCTCCAGATATACCGTGACGAATCCGACGGCACTCGCTGGTCTGGTCTGGGCGCGGATCCAGTGGAAGACGACTGCGGCTGGTGCGGCGGCGGCGCACTGGTGGGCGGCAAGAGCGGGGTCTTCACCTCCGCCCCCATCACGGATCAGGGCGGGATCTGGAGACATGCCGTGCACCTCACCGCTGACACGAGAACCACGCTGACGCAGGGCAGCTTCGAAATTACCCAGCTTGTTGGGTGGGACGAGAGAAGAAGATTGTTGTAAGTATCATGTGTTTTAGCAAACTTTTCTATTCATGGGAATCATGGGATCATTTTTGCAACATAGACAATTTTTATGAACGTTTAAATGGGCAATGGGCAACGGTTTAAACGGGGAACGTTTAAATGGGCAATGGGCAACGGTTTTGATGAAAATTGCAAGTTGATACATTTTGGATCAAGGTAACAATTTATCACCGTTTCAGGTGCAGAATTTCTAGAAAAGGTGATTAATGTCATCTGTTAATTCATGTTGAAGTATAAAGCAAACAGTTAAAGAAATCGCGTTTACTTAGATTGACAATAGATGGCGCGTCTTGTTAAACACCAGCCGAGGATTAGGCCCGTTCTCTCCTGTCTCATGTTATCTAACACACTCTCCTACACTCTTCCAGATACGTGATAGGCACAGCACCAGAGAAGGCGGGGGAGCGCCACGTGTACCGATTGTCGGTCCCCGCGGGGACCTGGCCCCCGCCGCCGCGCTGCCTCACCTGCCCGGGGGTCGAACCTGAACCCGAGACTACAGAACCACCTACTTATGAAACGGTGAGTGTTGAGAGTCAATTAAGCTGCGATAGACGTCACTAATGTTTGCAAAAAATATAAATAAAATTTATAACAGCAGTACTAAATATCAAATAATAATTCGGGTATCCGAGTGAGAAAGCGGTATTTAAACTATTCACACTTAGCGAATATCACTACCGCTATGAGTAACGAAACTTGATAATTAATTATCGTCCACTCCGGTCAGTACGCGGCATCCAATGCGCCTATTGTGTGCGTTGCGGAACTAGCTTACCTATCTCGCGCCGTTAGCGAAATTATTACCGCTTACCCAGACGGCGAGGGATGCTTCGCAACTGCGCGGTACCGCCGTTATAAAGTTCGATATTTTTCGCTACCAACAGGTGTAGATACCGCATATATTTGAGTGAGCACGCCTTAAAGAACATGTTCAACAGGAGGTGGAGAACGCCACGTCCTCCCTGCCAGCGTGGCCCACGTCCACGGTCCTCCCGCACGTGTCCGACGAGAACGACTCCCTGCCGTCCGTCTGTCTCTACAACAGAGTCATATTCAGCAAGAATTTCTCCTACTATGTTCAGGTAATCTGATTCACATTCAAAAACTGTAATTGCTGAATGTCAGTTCTAAATTAAAGATGAAATTCCATTGACTTATTTTTATTATGGACATCGGGTCTCATACTAAAATCGCGAAAGAAATGTCCCAGTCCAGAAATGTTAACAAGGTAAAACACTAAAATCGTTACATCACGGTTTATTCACACACACGCAATGTTAATTACAATTGCAGCCGTCAACGCGGAATTGTAGCTCTTTTTGCGTTTTATAGATCATTTCATCATTGTCTGTATTTGCCATAGAGTTACTTATACATAGGTAGTCGCTCGACATCATTCGATGCATGTTACAGTACAAACCTTAATCGATACTCACCGGCACATTCTTTCAACATCGTAGTTTAGCAACTGGATGTTTCCAGTGAGATTAAACATAGTAATTAATTCAGGAATGCCTGGGGCCCGGACCCCCAGTGATCTTCCTGTGCTCCGCCAACGGGGCCCGCAGAGCAGTGCTGTGGGACGGACAGCCTCTGCGGCAGATGTTTGCTGCGTTGGCGATACCTCAAGTCAAGGTCTTCAGGGTGGAGGTACGTTCAATAAGCTACCACCCGGTCTCTGTTCTTGACCCTGTTGTTAAATCAGCCGCCAATTGTCGTGTCCCGACTGGGGGTTTGACAGTCAGTTGTTTCTTGGTCGGCAACGCATCGGTGATGGCTTTGGTGTTACTAATGTCAACGGACGACCGACCACTTACCAAAGGTGGTGCGTTTAAATACAGGTAAAATACCTAACCGACAAACGAGCAGACGAAAAAAATAAAATAATTTATTTTTATGTTATTTATTAATAATTATTATTTTACTTCAGAAATCAGAGATTATCACTGGGTGGATATAGAGAAAATGATGGTGATATATAAAACACGATTTACGTAAAATTTCAATCCCCTGGGTGTTAGTGTGGTGGGGTTCAGACCACCCAAGGTGTAAAGAGTTCAGAAATAAATAAAGTCCACGTTAATTATTTTGTTATCTTAAATCCGCAAGAAATGGGGAAGCACATTATTGTTAGTATCAAAATGGCCTTTGCCAATAATTTCAGGTCCAAGCTCACCGCGAGGCCAGGGTTCGGCTTCTCCTGCCGCCAGGACTACGAGAGACTGACGACTTACCGCTGCCATTGGTTTTACACGTGTGAGTAGACCTTGTTCCGTACCCTAGGGGTGTCAAACGAAACCCTATTAACCTGCTAACGTTAAAAAATATCAATGGTGGTCAAAATATATAACTCAATAAAATAAATACTAAATAAATTCATAACCCTATTCACTCCTAGATGTCGCTAGTAGTAGCATAACGCTGCGATCAATTAATGAACCCAACACCATCACCTGCTTTGGTGAAACAACTCAAACTTGGCCAGCGTAGTTGCGAGTACATTGTGAGAGGAGACCCGTGCCCAGCAGTGGACATTTACGAGCTACGTTGCGATGAAATTTAATAACCTCTAAAGTTAAGCATAAAACCTATAAGCAAAATAAACCTTAGTTGTGCTCCATGCCAGATTACGTCCCTACAAACTCTGATGATAAGGATGGTATACATTTTGTAACCTTTGATAATTTGTGCCGGCAGATCAGCGGAACCGGGCGGGCAGCTGGTGACGGAGCGGTGGAAACCCACATGGGGATGGTACCTGGCTTCAGCGCGGAACTTCATCGTTGCTGAGATCGACGCGAGAGGCTCTGGGGGACAGGTATAGCTTAGGACGTGACTATCAATTATTTTGAGTTCAATGAGAATTTCAAGAATATGAACTTTACTTTATACAAGCTCTTAGGTATGTTTAATACACGATATAATATTTCGTCGCCATAAATAGTATGACCACAGATCAGGCAGCAAATTTCAAATAAGTACCTGCCTACATTTATTTTAAAATTGTACCTACATTTTGATGTAAAATTGTACATACATTTTAATTATGTGCTTACATTAATGTACAATAAGTACAATTTCATAATACAATAATTTCATTTAAATATAAGAACATTTCTTACATTTTCATTGCTTATAAATTTTTTGGTCCTTCGAGTCGAATGTCAAGCTTACGTAAAACAACAACTTTAACATTTTTTTTTCAGGGAGAAGAACTAAGAACTGAAATTTACCAGAAGCTGCTATCTGTAGATGTGGAAGACCAAATCGCTGTATTATCGTAAGTATTTAAGTATGTTTTTGCCATACATTTGTGCCCTCTCCGGTAAAAACTTTCTCTTGACAAATATTGCGTTTTTGTAACAGATAGTAGTAACATAATAAAAAAAAGTATTATATTTTTTGTTGCTTTTCTTTTGTTTTGAGTTTATATTCAGCTATGACGTCACGTGACGTTAAAACGCGTCTTTGTATGCAGATACCTCCGCGACAATCTGAAGATGGTGGACGGGGGGCGAGTGGGTGCGTGGGGGCGGGGGTACGGCGGGGGCGCGGCGGCCGCGCTGGCGGCGGGCGACGCTCGCAACGTCACGCGCTGTCTCGCCGCACTAGCGCCGCTTGCCGACCTCGCACACTACAGTATGTCTGCTTATTCATGTTGTACAGGCACTTACAAGTCTACAAACGGTAGTTACACTTCTAGGTATTATTTTTCGCTGTGTACAACACTTACAAGTATACTAAGTTGGCGCAACAGTGATTGTACAAATTTACATTCAAACCTACTCATTTACATTGACTTTTCACGGTAAACAACCGGTCGTGTAGCCCTGACACATCTTCTTGTTTATAAAAAATGGCTTTTTAGGATTTTTACACTTGTATTACGTTTAAACCTATTTTGTCAAAAACCGAAAACGGATGGCGCTGTTCAGTTATTTTAACATTCTTATTCCACTGCGTATCCCCCTCCAATCCCGCAGACTCGTACTGGACGGAGCGGCACGGGTGCGGCGGCGCGGGCGGCGCGGGCGCGGTGTGGCGGCGCGCGGGCAACCTGCCGCCGCGCCGCGTGCTGCTCGTGCACGCCGCGGCCGACGAGCGCGTGCCGCCCGACCACGCGCTCGCGCTCGCTCGGGCGCTGATACGCGCTGGTGCGCTCTACTCGCATCAGGTGCGTTCATCACACACGGAGATAGAAATAGTCAATACAAACATGCACCCAAATATACGTGCCCGTACGCACGCACGCACGCATTCGCGCGCACTTACGCACACATTCGCACGCCTGGTCGCACACACACACAAACACACTTGCACAACATGCATTTGGTTGGTCTAAGCCTCTCCTGGTTGTGTAAAAGCAAAAAGTCTGTTCCGTTGTGTATTTTTGTATCACTTGTGCAGGTTAGCTGACTGTAATGTGGTAATTAAACCCGACTCCCGATGGCGTTTACACGTTTGGAAATGCTGTAAGAAATCTGGAAACGACAGTTCGGCAAAACCTTCAGATAATCCGACTGCTGCTTTATTTATTTAAATATGTTGCTCTTAACACCCCGTTGCCACCTCTCTCAAATAACTTACGTCCCAAACTTCATCGGCTTTCTCTTCAAGCTTAGCTAATAATGTGACAGTAACAATAGAGGCTGGCTGAAGTAGCAATAAGAGATAAATCTCCTTTTAAACCACCTGTTGCTGGTCTGAACACCAGCTAGACTGCACCCAAGAAATCTAAAAAGCAATACCCCCTTTTATAACCTGCAGGTATATCCAGACGAGGGCCATAACTTCGAACGCTCAACTCTCCACCTCCACAGGACCATGGAACAATTTTTCGACGACTGTTTCGGACCAGTGGAACTTGCAGACTGGGACGCGGCTGGAGTCGGGGGACTGTTCCCATTCCGAGATTAGAACACAGGAGAGGTAGACCCTCGAATGACTCAGGTTGTATCACGATCCCCTTAAGTTGGGAGACGGTGCTCCAATGATTATGAAAGCGGAGCTTGTATATATGCAGAATGTGTAGAAAACTCTGATAGCGTGATTCAGGACGCGTGACGCGACATCTGTCGGTATTGGAAGCATGTATCACAAAATATAGGGCAACTGTACATTGAGTATGCAGCCGAATTTGCTTTAAATATTTTGCTGACGAATCTTGGACTAGAAGTTATTTACCTATTTTAGAGACAGATAAATAATGTATAAGAAAAAAATATTTTTCCCGCCAAAATCGTCAGTTCAGACAATGAGTCTGTCTTTTTAGTTTTATTTGAATCATTAATCTTGTAATGAACAAAACTAATACGAATTGTATCTCGAAACCACCGAAGCAGGCTAAACCACAGAACATATTTACCTAGAATATCTTTACTTAATTATTTGGAATTCTCTATGGCTCATAAAACATTTATTTTTATTAACGGTGATATTCGACTATAACACATATTTTATTGATCCTTTGTGGTATTCTTATAGTTTAAGGCTGTGCGTGATTTTTTAGATAGGATATTATGTATGTTCGGTGGTATTGGTGAGTACCCATGGATAATATATGTATGTGTGGCAGCGATGTAAAAAAACCTATATTTTATCAAACGCCCAAAAAACTTTTTATTTTTTTAATAGCCGACAAGCCAGTGTTCAAATAAAAAATCCCAAAAGGTAGAAAGTGAGTTTCTAAAATCCCGCTTGGAATGGTTCCAATTTTTTGAAGTGAAAACTTCTTTAGTATAGTTGTGATTTGGAATTCGATGAAACGGAATTGACGCGCAAATGAAATGAAACGGAAACGAAAAGACAAAGACACATTTTAACGTGGGAGAAAATAAGATAGGAACATTAGCAAGAGTTAGAACTAAGTCTGCTGCAGCGCTAAAACAATAGTTATGACATGTAACCAAATTATTTTTTGAAGTGTTTCACTTCTAGCACGTGTGAATTGCACACTTTTTGGTTTTTTTGCTGATGGTTAATTATATTATTTGATTTTGAATAAATTATCCTGAAAAAATGTAACTCGGAATTGATAAAAAGGATATTAACGCATTATTTCGATTTATGCAATTAAACTAATGTTATTGTAATGTATTTTTAATACCATTTTATTTTATTGATACCTACTATAATATTTCTATCAGTATTAGCAAATGAATTGGTTGAGCCGTGTATGGTGATTTAATGGATATGGTGCGGAATTTTAAAGTTTTGTCATTTAAGTAAGTACTGTATTATTAATTCGATTGTAAAATTATTCATGGTCATGATACCATCGATGGACAAAACCACGAAGAACCACTTTGTATCTGCTCCGTAAGCAATACTGCCAATAACTCTGAATAGGGTGGGCAGAATTTCATATTGGTTCGTAGTTTGGACTAATTCGGAGCATAGTAGTCAAACATAGATAAATAAGTAATAAAATGATAAATAATATGAACGGAAGAAAATGAAAAAATAAACATATATAATGAGAGACAGGAGGCCACACACCGAAGTAATGAATGTACCAATCGCACAACAGATTAAATGCTTATGACCAGATTGAATCCTTTTTAAATGCTCTGATCAATACATTGGTATATATGGGTAGTTAAATAAATAATTTAAATTTTTATTTTCAAAAATAAATTACCAAATTATATTGTATAATATATGCCATGTGCAATATTAAACTTACTGCCGACACAAACTATATTGAGGCGTTTTTAGAGATGTACAATTTGTTGTTATACAGCCTGCGAAGCAAACGCTCCCGGGTTCGATTCCCGGCGGGTTAGATATTTATGACATAGAAAAATTTTTGTTGTCGAGTCGTCGGTTAGAGGATTATTTTTGATATACATGCCGCCTATGATATAATTAAACGTACTGCGCGGGTATAACTGTACAAGCCTTGACTTATTTAAACTACAATTTAACAAAAATCTTTCTTGCAATTCGCTCCTTGCTCCGAACTAGTCACTAATAACCAAAGTATTATTTAATATAAAAAAAATGGAGATGCAAAATAAAAAAATGAGATGTTAGGTACATGTACCTACCTATGATTTTAAACTAATATCAGTTTCTCCTCGCCACCGCAGTCTCGCCGTTACCATGATCAAAACAATTCAAAATCGTGAGTACCCGTATACATTAAAAAAATCCTATACCTACTACACTTATCTTTAATCCTATTCTATCCTACGAATATCTTTTCCTCGAACTTTGGGGTAAAAAGGTTGCACTCGTATTTTTAATTAAAACCTTGCAATAGACTCATGGATGGATACATATAAATTTAAATTATTATATACTTAAAAATAAATAGATAGATGTATTGTTATTATTATGGTGCATAAATTTAATATTAAAAATAAATTCAAGAATTTGATGTCTTTAATGTTAAGCCTAATTGATGTTAGATAATAAATGTCAAACAATGAAACAAAATTATTACATGAAATTAATATTATAATATATCTGTAAATTAATGAAAGCATCATTGTATTAATCGTTTAATATTGAATTTATATTATATATATTGTATATAGCTAGTGAACAATTTTAGTAAAAATAGTCATTGTTTTGTATTTTAAATTTTTATTGCAAAATCTTACTTTCTTATTTTTAACCGACTTCAAAAAAGGAGGTTCTCAATTCGAGTGTATTTTTTTTGTTATCTCATAACTTTCGACTGGTTGAACCGATTTAGATGATCCTTTTGTGATTTGAAAGCTGGTGCTTCCCGTGTGGTCCGCTTCCAATTTGTTCCAGTTCTGACAGTGGCATCCATGAGAAAACCATAATTATGTCTTAAAATTTTCATTAGTTCAGTAGTACCTACTAACTTAATAAAAGAAACTATATCCTATAAAAGACTAAAATTGTTCACTGACTAAGTATGCCAAGGGTGAAATACCCTTGAAAAAATTTCTTATGATTATTATAAGGAACAAATGTTCTATATTTTAGCATATTGTATCAATGTTCAATGTACAATTCTATGTCGCTTTCAATGTCATCATAATGAAAATTAGCTTTAACATAGAGTACTAAGTGTCCCCAAGATATATTAAATGTCTATGGTAATGATCCGTAATAGATGTCTAACTATGTATTACTACTGTCAAAATTTTGAGTAGATCTTTTAAATTAATATAGGTGTTGGAAATTCCACTAAAATTCAGATTTCTGACAGGGTTGCCAACATTATTTATATAAAAATATGATGTATTTTTGTAGTCTGTAACCCTACATTAATTTCTATTTTTACTTTCTAGTGACTCTTCAGAAATCTTAATCACAGTTGGACTAGGCTATAAAATATCATGATAATGATAACATTTTTAACTACTTAACTGGTGTATTATTTTGTTAAGAAAAAGTGCTGTGACTAATTCGATAGTGTTTAACGCTTTTCTCGATTTGACGTCAGGTAAATGATCTAGTCTCATCATGTTCCATTACTCTATTTAAATATAGATATTTTTATAAGTTGCATACTTCACTAAAATATAAATTAACTAGTGGATAACAAATTTCAGAAAACCTATCCATTTGCTTCGATCACATAGAACAGTCAGAATATTAAAGTTCTTAGACCCCAAGTTTGATGACTTACAGATTGATATCATTATAAATAGGACCGACATCTTAACAATGAATCGGAATAATTCTATCCAATAACGATCATCCAACTCCAACACCAAAGTTGCTTAACCCAGTCGATCACTTGCGTTTAACGCGTGTCATCAGGCAATGGATAATAGATATTATCCACTCATAAGCAGTTGGATAGTTTCAGTGAAAGAGAAGCAAATGGATTACAATTATACTTCCTTAATTAATATTATCATGTGTTCTTCGACCAAATATATTTATTGTAGAATCCTTAAGTACCTACAATTAAAGTTATCTTTACAAAATTTTAATTGTAGCAGAATTTTTATGCCAGACCATCCAAATATAATCCAGAATTGAATAAAATTCATGAATATTTTAACTCGCTATCACGTGCACGTAGATA
Source organism: Ochlodes sylvanus (assembly GCA_905404295.2). NCBI lineage: Eukaryota > Metazoa > Arthropoda > Insecta > Lepidoptera > Hesperiidae > Ochlodes > Ochlodes sylvanus. Next base: position 6,578,048 of record FR990149.1, read on the forward strand.
CCTCATATTGACTTTAAACAGATATTGGAAATGTAAAGGTATATGTATATTAGATAGAAAATATAGTTTTGAACGATTCATAATATGGATATGTGATTGTAAGACAACGCTCAGTGATTCGTTGTTTTATGTTGAAATTTTTTGTAAGAAAATAAAAAAGTTGTTCCAATTTTATTTGGTTTTTATTACCTTTACGGTTTTATGTTAACGCCGAGCGCCATCTATAAGCAACACATTTCATAGGAAATCAATAATTAATGTTGCTACTGAACGCTAGATGTCGTGCCTATAAATATGCTATTGTTGTGTTCGTTTTTATTGAAAAAATCTTAAAAAAAAAATTACCAAGATCGATATCGTTAAATTTGTACACGTAACGACATTGTTAGTAAAGAAACAAATTTATTTATTTAAAAATAATAAAAAATTGTTTACGTTAACAGTGTCAGTGTGAAGTAATCCTTTAAAATCTGATATAAGGTCCAATTTTGACCACAAAGCTTCTCTAGTTGAATATTAAAACACCACAAATGGATTGGAATCACAATTTAATTGTATTATCTTACATTTTCACTTAAATAATATTAACTACGCCATGGTATTCGGCTAGGTGAGAGCGAATACGTCTACACGACTGCACCAGCCACCTGAAATACAAAATAAATACAATACAATACAATACAATACAGCATACACACATAGATATTTGCATAATCTAGGTATACATAGAAAAATAATATAACTGATGACTGTACATAGAAGTACATAGAAGATATTATAGAAACTACTAGCTGTGCCCGCGACTTCGTCCGCGAGGAATTTTGTTTATAATTTAAGAAAATTGTAAAATAAATTTAGTGCTCGTTTTATTTCAATCAGTTGATAAATAAAAAAGTAATGTCAGTTTATAGAATCAAGTCTAATAATTTTCGAGTAGTTTCTAAAGAACAAGTTTCCCGAAGCGAATCGAGGGTGAATTAATAATACACTTTTCTCCACTAGTAGTAGTATCTTTCAATAGTACTAGTAGTAGTAGTAATATTCTGTTAAAGATTACTCTTGTATTGTAGGTGTTTGTGAGTCATTTGTGTTTTTGATTGCTTGCATGCTAGTGTGTACGCTAAACTGATGTATGTGTGTATCCAATAAATTATTTATACAGTAACTTCTGTAAACCTCACTAACACTTTATTCATAAAAATACAGTCACAAATATTGATAAAAATGTATATACTCACCGCTCACTTCCAGCGGTTGTTCTCATAGTCCCACTTGGAGGACAGCCCGTCTATGGGGTTCACCTTGAGGTCCAGCATACGCTTCAGTTGAGCCTTCTGGCTCTCCTCCGAGAACGAATCGGGGATGGGGCTGTATACTGTCAAATATAATTATCGTTATTTAATTAATAGTATATGCACACAAGAATGCAATTTAAATAATTTACAAAGTAAGCATGGTACCAAGGTACTGTAATAAACTCATTATTTTATAAACTGATGACCTTGTTGGTTGTGACACTGTCTGCAAAGCCAGTTGTCTCAAGTTCGATTCCCGGCCGGGGCAGATATAAATGTGACAGATAAATGTTTGTTCTCAGGTTGCAGATGTTAGTAATGTGGTAGTTGTCCATGCCTCCAAGATCCTCGCGATGATTATATTGGCAATTACAAAATCAGAAAACCTACTTTATTTAATAACTTTTGCTTTTGTTTGGACAACTAAAATGTGATAGAAACTGTTTAACTTGGTGAGTGGTCACCATCACGCATCGCATCAGATGTAATTGTGCATTTTAATTTAAGCATGATTACATTTTACTATCTCCTAACCAGAAGAAATTGTAATCTGTAATCTTGATATTATTATGATATGGGTCCTCACGATAATTATGTATTTTGGTACGCCGATATTTCGACCCAGTTGCATGGATCGTGGTAACGGCTGGACTCATAATCACAATAATGTAATCATGATTACAATTTGCCCATATCTGCACAGATGATCAACTCTGACCCAATCCCTTACCAAACAGCTTCATTCCCATGTAGATCCAGACAGAGAGAGAAGCGAGCATCAGCGCCCAGCCGAGAGCACCCTTCCACTCGCCAGTGGGGGCCTGGAACTCGGCGAAGGTTTGGCAGAAGGAAGCGCGGTACAGCGCCTTCTTCTCTTCTGTGCTTAACTTGCGCCAGTCTCCCTTTTCCTTCTCGCGGAGGACCTGGAACGAGATCACTTTAAATAGTTTATTTTAATTAAGTTAAGCCAACAAACAATCTAATAGCTATGATCGTATGTGGTGAGGGTCTCTCGTGGACCTAATAAGTCATCTCTGATGCATGGCCTGTTAAGAAAGATAAGAGAAGTAATAAAGTTCTCAAGCCCTCAGCCGGAACATGAGGAGTTGAATAGCAGCTGACTCAAGCGAGAAGCTGTAGCGAAGCAGGCAGATTGTATTAATATTTGAAACAATTAAAAGGTCTGAATCTTGTACAAGCCATTTTTTAAAATTTTACTGATTAATATTACCGGACCATTGATTGGGACTTAATGGTATAGAAAACGAGGGTAAGAATTTTCCTCTACCCGCTAAGGACCTCTTACTTATATGATGAATCTGGCTACCATTTTTTTTACGTTTATTTTTGAAGTAATGAATTAATATTAATTTCATTGACTTGCCCTGTGCCTTATTGTAATAATAATTTGACATTGTTGTAATTTGAATTTATCTACGCTAACATATTCTGTAATGTTAGTGCAAGTTATGTGACATAAATAAGAAAGGAAGAAAGAAAGCAAGAAGGGGTCTATACTCTATACTAAGACAAGCTATACTAACATTTCCTGTTAGTGAAAACTATAAGGATATCAACTTCGATATATCAACTTCAATCAATAAAAGGCTTATTTATTTATTTACTACATGCCTACCTTGATGTCAGGGGTATCAGGGCGGAACCTGACAGCGGGCAGGGGGAAGTCGGGCCTGTCGGCGTAGTTGGGCTGACCATTGTAGCCGAACCCAACCCACTCACGATTGCCAATCTGTGGAAACACAATTATGCTAATTCAGAATTTGCTTGGTGATATTATACGTGTCAGTTCGACTTACACCTGACCGGTTTTTAAGTAATAATACTAGTCACTGTACCTTAGCAAGTTCACTGACAGATCTGGTGCCAGCAGGAACGCGTATTGCGTCCAGCAATGCACGGCGCATTAGAATGTTGGCCATTTTCTGCAGAAAACCAAATTATTATTTATTTAGAATGCATACCAAAATTAATTTTTATTTAACATAATTTAGCACAGACATTTAAATAGCATGTCCATGATCCACCATGGATCTATTAGTGCATCATACTGAACAATCGGCAAGGCCACAATGAAAGGTCACAAAATTCCTATATTCTTCCTATTACTCCCATATCACTCGGATTAATCCCCACTTACTAGCTACTTCTCAATTCAACTGTAAAATTCCTTTAATAGAATTAACCATTTCACCAACCATTCATCTATCATACATTCATGAGGTAAGCCCCCACCACTAACTCGAAGCAAGTATAATTAGTATAATAGTATAATTGGTATAATAGTGCTAGTAAACTCAGCTATTCTTCAACAATTGTGATATTAATTTCATTTATTGGTATAGACTTAGTAATTGGGCCTTCAGTATTTAGTAATTACATTAGTCTAAGTATTCATAACAAAACAAAATGCAAAGACATCGTTTTTTCTTAGACTTTTCTTATCTAATGCAGTGTTACTTAAAAAAATACTCAGACATGTAAAAAGAAATGTAACTTTATGATTAAATACCTCTACAGTAAGAAATAGGTGAGAAAGATAATTTATGATAAGGGGTGTTAGGTTATAAGAATTGGAGTTACATAACATGTAGTACCGATTATTGTGACTATTGGGGCCCGGGCTACCGATATTTATGAGGGAAGTTACCATTAAAATTTAAAAAGATAATCATGCATCTAAGTAGGTGAAGAAAACAATCAATTGTTTCCAATATGTTCGTAATTTTGAATTTCGAAGTATACTTTGCATGATGATGACATTTTATGTTAAATTACTTACCGTTTGACCCTGGATACTTATATATTGAATGTAAAATGTAACGTAATACAATTATCACAGAGACTTTTATAAAATTAGAGAAGATTTTACCTTATTTTATGGAATCGATGCTGTGAAATGTTATCGCAACAGCACCAGATTCTGAAAATTTTTGGCAATTACTAGTGGCGACATCTGTGGTGGAAATAATCAATACTATAAATTCAATGCGTTTAGTTCACAACTATGCACATAGTAGGTACTCTTTTGCTGTTTCATCTGTGATAGTACTACATACGTACGGACGGAAACATGTCAGTAGAATTGAATAAGCTACTACCTACAATGTTTACCAATAAGTATCGAAAAAACTATAAGAATTATTTTTTAAAATAAATTAATAAAAAAATAATTATTTTTAATCTGCAAACATGATTGTCATTTGTCAAATCAAAACCATAGAGAATAGAACAATGAGAAAAGAAAATGCCCGTGGTACAATAGGTAGTTAAACTTCGTAAGAAACTAAAATTATACTCCAATCCAATGTCCTCAATACAGATAAGTAAGTCACAACAGAAAATTTTCATAAATATTTGATGAGTTTAGCATTTTGGTATTTCAGTGGCCTAAGTAGGTACATAATTTTCATAGGTTATTATAATTAAACTAGCTGTCCCAGCGAACTTCGCACCGCTCTATGATTTAATAAACAAATTTGGTGACACATCGACAGCAGCGCCACCTACCGCGTCCAATTGTGAATCTAAACCATTCTCGTATAGTCGGATCCTCCTGAAGACACACAAAAATTTTCAACCAAATCGATACAGCTGTTTAGGAGGAGTTCAATTACAACGAAAAGTGGCATTAATTTTTTATATAATTAAATAGGTAGCGCCTACAGGAAATTTTTAGGAGTAATAAGACAAAATATAATCACGCGAAATCGTGTATTTATTATAAATAAAAATAGGAAAAACGATGTCATACTGTTTCATTATTCCGTATTTCGTCATCAATAACTTCAGATAATATTTCATAGAGTTCTTTCTCAGGCAAATTATTGGAAGTGCCGATAGTTTTGCCTTTACTTCGTGTCATATCTTGAAACAAATCCGCCGTAATACTCAAACCTTTACCATCCTCTACTATACTTTCGTCAGCCACACTGTCCTTATCCTTTTGTTCTTCTGATAAATACAAAAGCGTGAGCACAGACTCATTCTTGCTACCGTCAGGTTGAAATCCAATATCGTCAAGTAAAATTGGTTCTGTTGCAGCATTGCCTCCTTTTTTCTTTGCGGCATCAGTTTCCTCTTCAATAATCTTTTTTAAATCAATATTTTTTATCAATTCCGCTATGCTTTTATCCACTTTATTGGATTTTGAACCAATTTCATTGGATTTTGAACCAATTTCATTGGATTTTGAACCAATTTCAATGGATTTTGAACCAATTTCACTGCTTAATGTTGTGTATTTACTAGAATCGGTAGCTGTTTCAATACTTTCTGCTTCAAAGTCTAGTAACATAGTAGCAGCTTCAGTTTCAAAGTCAATATAAGGTGAAGTTACACCATGGCCGTTATTGTCCAAATTATTTTCATGTTGTGATATTTGTTGCTTTTGTTTTAGCATTTTCTTTCCATTTTCTGCTTCATTCTTACCATCTTCGAGTATTTTACTGGTCATATCTTGTTTAACATCTTTGAAAGCATCTTGATATTCAGCCATTTCTTTGCTATCGAACATAGTTTTCATGAACTCTTCGAATAGATTATCATCGAACATTCGCAGGACATTTTCGATTTCATTTATTCCTACTGGCTTCATTTTACCTCCGGGCAATGGAGGTATTTTAAATGTAGTAGTTCTCAACGTCGTATCCCCTATTCTTATCGGTGGGGTTTTAGGTTTGCGGGTTGTTCTTTTCCTCGAAAAAGGTACTGGCTGAAAATAAATACGTAAATAAAATATTATTTTACCCCCATTTGAATCTCAATTATTTTAGTAATTTGTAATTACCTACTCTCTCAAATATTTGAGCATGTATACAGCCTACTTAATCAATTAAAAATCATAACAGGTTCATATAACCTTATTGGTGTCCCTTATGTAGCTAGAATTTTAATTTGAATGAATAAATAAAATAAGTTCATACAAAAAGAATCCAATCGTTAACCTGTCGATGGCTGCTGGTTAAGGAGCGGATAAGAGTTATAGGTCCAGGCCGATTACTGCTGGTTAAGGAGCGGATAAGAGTTATAGGTCCTTCTAACCATCCTCGTCCCCATTTTGAGTCTTGTTCTGTGTCAGTCTCAGTTGTCATGGGCGGCAGCGGAAGGGTGGTGCTGCATGCTCGTTTGCTACTTGCCTTAATTTCATAAAAAAATGTCGGCGACCTTCTTCATACCTGCTGCATTATGTCCTCGATCCACTCAGCGTAGTAGCCCACCTTGGTGAACACTGTGGGTGCATCAGCCGCTCCACATACTGGAGAACCGAAGCTCACAACCCCTATCAAGGTTCCATCGTCTATACCTGGACCACCTATATCACGCTAGAGAAGAAAAAGACGTTTAAGTCAGGAGCGCGTTACCTATGAATTAAGTAGGCGTGAAATGATTAAATATAAAAATAAATGTTTAAGGATTTTTTTCTAGCAATATTGATTATTCCGCATCTTTTAAAATATATCGGTAATGCTCTGTTGGTATTACTATAACATCTTTAGTCGTCGTTGGCCATTAGGTAGCTAATCTGTTCGTTTGATGGCTATTTACATTAAAAAGTTGTTCTTACATTACACGCTCCTCCACCTTTTGAAATAAATCCGGCGCAAAAATTCTTGTGAGTTACATATTCCCTGTAAAAATAACCAGAATACTCGTAGCTTTAAAGTAATTTGTAAATGAAATATTCATAGACCGATTTTTAGACTTACTTAGTTGAAAACTTACTTTGAGTAGATTTCCTGGCAATCTCTCAACGGGTAAACATCCAGAATAGCATAAGACAGTATGTTCTTCCATGGATCCCCGACAATATTGCTTCGCTGAAATTTGTGAACGTTATAAATAAGACTTATCGTTGGGTACAGAAAACATGATGAGGAAACTAGCATAGTTACCTGAGAATTAGAAATTATTAAAGATAGTATAAACCTCAAAATATATCCACCCACTCTAGAATATGCACCTGGATATGTAGAAATCCTAATTATTAGACTCTCGGCAGCCATTGTCTTCCTTCTTCCTTTGGAACAGATTAGTAATTCGACAAATGGATAAGCCCCAAAATATCATGTGATTGCACCGATGCCTATGTTCCATGTGAAAGATAGAAAAACAGGTTTACTGGCCACCTAGTCTGTGGTACGTTTCATATTGTGATGTGGAGCATCAGAGGTACTACACATGCATTAACGGCCTTGATGGATACGATACTAGCGTCCAGTCGCACCCAGTACACTAAACCTTTACCTACTATTACACTGATACTTACTCCTTTCGCACCCCATCCTAATATCGTGATCCCAGGTGTATTATAGGGAAGTTTGCTAGCTTGTCTGTCTATATCAATCTTTCTAACTCTGCGTCTGGCTCTCCAACTGAATTTTATTTTCCTCGTGAGACGCACTATGCAGATGTTGTTTCTCAACGTCTTTGGATCGTACGAAGGGTGGAAGTAGACCTCTAGCACGGATATAACTTCTCCGCCTCCGCTGTAGAAACTGCTGCCCACCCGAACTGCTAGAAAAGCTGGATTCTCGCGGAAGAACCTGTTATTCCAAGCTCTAAAACCCAAAACAATATGAATAAACCTTCAAATATGTAAATATGGTAATCGCTTGGGCTTATTGTATCTCGCTCGAGGTTAGGCAACAATATTGCATGCAGTTATTATGTTTCGAATGACGTGCTTAATTTAAATATCTAAAAACAATAAAAACCTTCAGATAATGTAACAGCTGTAATCGCTTGGTTTAATTCTCTTGCCGGAGGTTCGGCTTACAATCTTGCACGCAAGTGTAATTTTTCGAATGATATGCTCGTTTTATAGAAGCCACCCCGTAGCCTAGTTGGTAGTGACCCTGACTGCGAGGTGATAGTGGAAGTTAAATAAGTTAAGATAGTAGCAGTAGGTGACAATCCTCCATGGTGCTTTCTCTTAAACCAAGATTTTACTACATTGGTCTACCACAATGACCGTTGCCAATTAGACTGTCGCGTGTCGTATCTCATCTTTGAGTTGAACTTACTTCAAGATTTTTGAATATTACAACAGTGGCTTACAGTTGCAAACATGAAGATGCTGTGATTACGAGGTCGGACTTAATAATAGATCCGGCGCATTGAAAGTTGCTGAACATCTGGATGCTGGCCATGAAAGGATAATGTTTGATCTTCGTTCTTTCTCCTTGGTAAATACGCCGACCACTTGGTTCTTAAAGACAAAATTAATATTAATAATAAAAATCAATAATTTTTCTTCGTCTACAGTGTTGTGAATACATCGTTTATATACCGTCCATGTTAAACTTCTCTCTTCTGTACTCATCATCAACTCTGCTGACAAATCGATGTTTGGTATGTACCAATCAATAGAAAGGTAAACGCCTAGCTATTTTTTAGGCGACCTTTTAAAATCAATCATTGGTAGCAATGTTGAATAGCTTTAAGCTATTAGTTAACAAGGCCTTATTATATTGAAGTTTAATTTAATTTCGCTCATTTTTTTTTTTAAATACTTACTCCAGAAATCTATTTCTTCAGATGTTGTATTGATGGCCATATAATGATCATCCTGCTTTGTTTCACCGCTTGTGTTCGCTGTTCGTGCTTCTTTAATAAGATTCAACACATTTTCATTAATTTTAACGTACGAACTCACATCGTGTAACTCTCTAGCATGTCTGAGTCTTTTGAGAAATGTTTCAATAATATCAACTATGTGATCATCATGATTTTCAGTTATTACGTCATGTTGTATTTCATTTTCTTCAATATTGTGATTATCATCATTTAATAGTTCATTTATGGCTGTCATAAAAATAGTAGTTCCATTATTTTCTGTGTTCGTTCTTGACAACCTTGATATTTCTTTTAGATTGTCATGTTCTTGTATTGTTATGGAAGCGAAGTGCCTATTGATTATTATATATTGGTTTAACCTGGGATTTCTCTTGAGCTTGAGGCTTGAAAATAGTTTATTAGTCGTATTACGTATAATTTCTTCTGTTAATAGAATGCCACTATCAAAAACGGATTCTTGAAGGGAATTAGCGACACCAACAATGGATAAGGCACTCGCAGCGAATAAAAAGATGTTCCTGATTAATTGCATGTGAATAGCTATGTTAAAATATACTTATCTTTGTTTTATAATGTTGGAAAAAACTAGAATGTTGTGATAATTTGAATAGCAAAGTAATGGAAAACAAAAACTTTTATAGTATTTTTATTTCCTATGTTATTTCTTATCGAAAATGAGTTAGCGTGTTATGAAATTTATCAGAAAATAAAAAACACAAAAAGCTACTTTTGTTTATATCGATTTGAAATGGTATTATTGACCATAATATCAACTGTTGTTTGTCAGCATGAAACAAGAATTTGAAATCTAATACAATGGTTCATGATAAATGCTTTATGCTCATTTATATTGCACTAGTAGTCCAATATAAAACTTAAATAACTACTTAAATTATATTTTTCTTAGTTAAAATGCCGCGCCGCGCCGCGTCGTCTAGTCTGGAAACGAGAAAATATAACTGTAATATTACAGCTAGCCTGCGCCGCTGGCGGTCTTCTAAACACTCGGGGTTGCCTGATCCATCTAATGTCGGTTTGTCTGGCACGAATCATAGTAGGCCCTAGGCCCGCCCGCGCCGTGTTAACGAGTGGGCACAGGGCGCGTCTGCAGACGCCTGGGGGAGGCATCCGTGAAAAGCGGGAGGCGGGGGTCACGCTTTCCCGAGTTTTCCGCAATAGACTCGCGTCGCGTCCGGGCCCGGCCCGGGCTAGCCCGCGCCAGCATCCGCGCATGGACGCGCGGGCGGCGCTGCGCTATAAAACGCCATTAACATCTTGTAAAATTAAATGCTTATTAACTAATAATGGCCAGAAATATCTACGATTTTAAAAATAAAAAGAGAACGAAATGTCAATCAAAGAATATATAAACACTACGTTTTACGATGTCAATAAGACAAGACAATCTGAATATTTTGTGAACTATGGTCTTACTTGGAAGAAAATGTTTGAAAGTAGGGTTTCCTTCGGCGCTCAACATCAGAACCATCTACGGAAGGTGTAGGATCGGGAACCGTGACGTGGTCGGCTACGGGACCAACGGAGGTTACAATTACAAGGATGACCCGCAGATTCCTTTCCCCGCAATACGATTCAAAGAAAATACTAGAGATATTTGGGTAAGTACATAGAAACAACTAATTAACTAATTATTTATTTAAGATACTTCAAAATCAATTTGAGATAAAATTATAAAGTTATTATTTGAGTGTAAAACAAAATCGTTCTATACAACCTGTTTAGGTTTCGCTAAGCTGTACTATGTAAGTCAATGAATGTGATTCATTGGTGGAAGCAAATGCATCCATACTCTTAACAATGTAATGTAGCACAACTCTGTTGGAAAGGCACCCTTGTGCTGTTTTGTATAGTATTTCGATATACCGTGACTCTCTCGCAAATTCGTAGGCCCTTCGAGAGAAAGAGAAAGGTGACTGGCGCCAGCTGTGCTGCGAAGAGAAAAAGGCTCTCTACCGCGCCTCCTTCTGCCAGACTTTCGCCGAGTTCCAGCATCCCACGGGCCTGTGGAAGTTTATCTTCGGCTGGTGGTTTTTCATTATCTCCTTTGGCTTTTGGGGAGCAATATTCTGCCACTATTATGGTAAGAAAAATTTAAATAATTTATTAACGTCATCAGAAAAAGGAAAGCGAAGGCTTCCAAAAAGTACCTACTTACAGGTACCAATTTAGTCTGAGCGTTTTTTGGGTTTTGTACCCAAAAGGTGAGTGGTGACAAACAAAACCTTATTAATATGCCAGCGCTGTCTGTCTAGGTACTTGTCTGTCCCTATCGCTATGCTTTCCGTATCCTGTAATAAGGTGTACAATAAAGTGTAATAAATAAATATTTTGTCTCGCAGTGTTTGAACCTCTCCCCACCTCATTCTCGAAAGCCAGTCAAAAGGCCCAGCTGCGACGGATGTTAGAAGCCAGAGTCAATCCCATAGACGGCATCTCGTCGAAATGGGACTACGATTATGATAGATGGAAAGTGAGGCTTTAGAATTCTTATCCTTTCATTGAAATTATACAGTCTTGGTGCCAGTGAAAAATATTACCTAGAAGTATAACTACCGATGAAAAATAGCGTAATACTAGGCTGGGGTGGGCGGGGCTTATAAAGCAGCCTGGTAGGCAACGTGAGCCCGTTCGTCGTTCCGTTTTTGGAACGAAGTTCCTTACGGCAGGCTTGGAGGGGATAGGTTTTGCTGCGGCGACCGAACTGAAAAATATGTGATAGTAAAACCGTAAGAAAAATGCGTGGAATAAAAGCGTTAAATGAGACGTGGGCAGGCGCGACAGTCGCATACACAAGCGAGTAGTGTATAATACCTTTCTCTTTCTCCCTCTTTCTTTTCGTTCGCCGTTGCCTTCATTAGCCGAAGGAACTTCGTTCCTACCTGGTGTCCCACGACACCACATTATCATATTTTTGTTTTTTACTGACACTGAAATTATCACGGCAGTCCTTGTGTAATGCGGCATAAAATAAGAACCAATTGTAAACTTTCAGCGGTTAAGTCACGTGAGTGATTTGGTACCATTTTCGAATGACTGATTGTATGGAAGGACATCCTTTATACTTTATAGCTCGTTGCTCGGTGCTCATGGGAGCCGGTAGCGGGGTGCCGACGGTTTAACGTGCCCTCCGAAACCCGAACCCGCTCAAGATATTTTTGCCACTAGCAGTCACCCATCCACCTGCCGGCTACGCAACTCGGCCGATCACTTAGCATCGAAACTAATCACGGGACTGTGAGCGCTTCTTACCATCTTACCCTGGACTCATGGACCAGGCGAGAGAACCAGAACCCCGAGACCCGTTCAAAGATAAGTTTAGGTCCACATAATATGAATTTGTTCATTTCATAACGTATTTTTTCTTTTCAGTGAATGTGCTGACAGAAATCTCAAGTTTACAGTCTACATAAATTATTGTTTAATTACGTTGTTTCGAGTTACTTACAATAAAGATTTTTATTTATAACATTTGTTTTTTTACATTATACAAGGTGGTAAGTTAATTGGCATAATTAATAGGGAATAATCAGTACTCGATTCTCGTTCTAAATATGTAATTAAAAGAGTGCTTAAAATTTGACCTAATTATCCATTAAAAACCAAAAGTATGGACACTCGGAGCATTCGGAGCTCACGCGGTGGCGTGAGCGCTCGGAGACCGACATAGAACGCAGTATTTCGAGCGTTTGCACACTGTCCATACTTCCTTACCTAGATACCTTTGAGCCTTTGAGTACCATTTTTTAAATAGATAAATATTTATCATGCAGAATTAAGATTTTGATATTTTTAAATATTACATAATTATGACTATGTACCTACTTTCATAACCTCGAATATGTCAAGTGGCTAAACTATCACCAGTATATTGGACTTTTGGTAATTTTGCTTGGTGGTGGGGCTGAAGTCCTGTTGGCTAGCTGTCACGCTCTTTGGCTCTCTTGGTGCTTGGGAGCCAGTAATTTCTTCCTCTCCTCTTCTTCTTTTTCCTTCTTTTTTGACCGACATCGTATCGATGAGGACTTTAGTGTTACGGAAGTCCAGTTGTCCAGGGGTAAGATGTCCACTTACCATCAGGTGACTCGTTTGCTTGTTTGCCGGCTAATAATATAAAAAAAATCCTGACCACTTTTGTATCTTTTAAAACTATAAACTAGACTCATTGCCTTATGTAATAATAAGTCAATGACTAGACTATACAATATTAAATACAAAATTTTTGTAATCTGTAATTCACACATGGCCAAGTAGATAATTGTAGGTACTGTAAAAAAGACAGGAAAAAAAAGAAATATCAAAAGAAGTTTGACAGTTCCTGAACTTCGTGAACAATGGTTTTGCTCGCGAGAAAATATTTTGGAGTCGCGATTCCATCGGTTCACGGTATCAGGACTGTCTATGGAAGGAGTAGGATCGGGAACCGGGAAGTGGTCGGCTACGGAACCAACGGAGGTTATAATTACAAGGATGACCCGCAGATTCCTTTCCCCGCAATACGATTCAAAGAATATACGACGGAGCTTTGTGTGAGTTTATTTATCTATTTATTTTAATTTCAACACATTGTTTCCACACCGCAAATTGAAAATACACTTAAAAGCTTAAGGAAGACAATACGAACACACGACAAGAACAACTCACTTTACAACTGTAAAGTAAAGTAAAATAAAATAAAGAAATACGACTAGACTTCTCTTCTCTCACTTTGCCGCGTTCTAATTCGGACACAGATGTGTTGCTAGTTGTTACCCTTGAGGACTAAGATGGTCGACTCTAACGCGTAACCGGATCCATACATTTCTATCCGGAACACAAAGTTGTTAAAACAATTAGGTATTGCACGGCAGAAATGTTACTAAGTAGTGAGTACCGTGGCGAGCGGTGGTAACACTCCCGGCTCTACCACCCATTGAAATGTAGTAAAAACTGGGATTTGTTGTAATGGACTTTGCATTACTAGTAATTGTTCTCTTTTCCAAATTGTTTTTTCCAAAATACAGTGCCTACGTGAGAGAGAGAAAGGGGACTGGCGCCAGCTGTGCTGCGAGGAGAAGAAGGCACTCTACCGCGCATCCTTCTGCCAGACCTTCGCCGAGTTCCAGCATCCCACGGGCCTGTGGAAGTTTATCTTCGGGTGGTGGTTTTTCATTATCTCCTTCGGCTTTTGGGGTACAATATTCTGCCACTATTATGGTGAGACAAATGTTAAAATCATAAAAATTATATAGCTACGCTACATGATACGCCTATTAGAATTCCCTGGGTGGCATGAACCACACTAATTAGACTTTAACACCAATTGCTTCATTGATGCGCTGTTTGGCAAGAAAGACGGGAAAAGAATGGTTTTTAATAAATGTAATAATGTCTTGTTCTAATTCGGAAATAAATAGGTACTTATTTATGTTGTACTAGTTTTAAGGGCTAGATGTGCGACTCTAAAAAAGTGTGACTGGATCCACGTTTTTTTCATGAAGTTAAGATAGCAAACGAGCAACGAGCATGCAGCACCACCCTTCCGCTGCCGCCCATGACTATTGTGACCGACACAGAACAAGACTCAAATGAGGACTAGGATGGTTAGTCCGGTTAGGAGAGGTGCTTATAACGGCCATAATGCATTCAACTCAGCAAGGTTTTGATTTCCAGTGAACGAGCCCCTCCCGTCTTCATTCTCGAAGGCCAGCCAAAAGGCGCAGCTGCGACGGATGCTGGATGTCCGAATGAACCCCATTGACGGCATCTCCTCCAAATGGGACTATGACAAGGATCGATGGAAGGTAAAAAGATGTGACATTCTTTAAGTGAATAAAATTATTGTGAATTTTTATTTAAAAAATCCATATAACTACAAAACATTTTATCAGCTATGTATTAAAATATCGGAAATACTCGAACCTACAGTAGTAAAAACTAAAAAATAGTATTTAGAAAGAAAGAAATAAATATGTACCTATTTATTTGTATGCTAATACTATAACAATTTAAATAAACAATAATGTATTATTTGTTTTACAGTGAAAACAGCGCGGCTCCGCCTGCAACTGCAACAACATGATTACTTTTAACGTTATACTTAGTTATAAATATAATATTAATATTGTTATGTTAGTTCTCAAGTAAAATACAGTCTTAGTTAGTATAAAAAGTGTTTTATTAAGTAGACATATTATAGTTCTCAGACCCTAATGGTCTCATCTGAATGATTTCCAAAGTAGACCACCTTGGTGACTAGCTACCTCAAAGCTAGGTTTACTCTCATAGCCCGGCAGCTTGCGACGATCCGAAGTGATTAAAGGAGTTTAAGCATCAGCGGGCGCGGAGCGGCGGTCACCGAACGTGACCACGAACGAACGAACCACGAACGAGGGGAACCACGAAAAGCGTTTTCATGGTTCGGAGGTCCCGGTTGTTATCTTTAGAATCGACATATTTTCGAGGCTTAGAACAAACGGATTCCGACAGCAATCTCTTCATTAATTCGTTCTCAAGGACATCAAGAAAGCTACTCAGCTAAATGTAGAAACTCTTGAAGTGAGTCAAATTATAGCCGTACAATACAATACAAATACTCTTTATTGTGATAATAAAGAAAGATAATTTTGCGACAGTGTATTTCTTTATTACGTTACACAAAACGCGATCTTATCGCTAAACAGCGATATGTACGTACCAAACAGATAACCCGATTCCTAGACAACCTTTGGGTATGAATTTTAGTTGTATAAATAAGGGATGGGATAGTAGGGTAAACCTAAAATAAACTATCGTCGAATAGGCTCATATTATCTACAAATAGCCCCCGATTTCCCTCGAAGTTTCTAACGTAACTTCTGAAAAGGATGTCTGTCCGTCCGTGCGTGAAGAACGCCCGACCGACGGTATATATACAGGTTAGTTGTAATTACTTGCAATATAAGTACTAGAATATCCGTTGTGTGTTCAGTGATACAGATTGATACTCGAAGTTAAACAAAATGAAGTGTGCGGTGAGTGATAACTTGGTTTTAACAGTCTTATAATAAATAAACTGCCTGTAGTTAGTTATCTTTTTTGTCATTAATTGTATTGTATTGTACTAAACAGTATATTTGTACATTGTATTTTGTGATTTATAATTCATATTAATTTATGCTTAGGCAGTGATAGCCCAGTGATTTGAACGATTGAATTGCGAACCGGGGAGCCCAGTGCGAATGTTGCACGCAGCTCTAATTTTCAAAAAATATGTGCGTATTAGAATTTAATTATCACTTGCTTCGGTGAAGAAAAACATCGCGAGGAAACCTGCACACCTGTGAGTTGTCCATGTTCTGAAAGGTAAATGAAGTCAGCCAATCCGCATTTGACCAGCAGCGTGAGGGGAGACCCGTGCACGGCATTGGAACAGTTATGGGTTGAGATGATGATGATGATGATGATTCATTAATTATAAATTTCCAGGTGGCAATCGTTCTCGCAATCATCGGCATGAGCTTGGCCAACCCGGTCCCACCAATAGGACTCACCAGTCTCGGTAACTTTTATATTTAACTTTGAGTCGAACAATTTTATCGTCAGGCTTACTTAAACCGAATAAAACAGAAGTAGCGACCTTCAACTTAATCGCTCGAGGCGTCTCAAGTCTGCCGTTCAGCAGGAGGCATTACGCGCGAGGCTTGTTAATGTAAATACCCGATTAATAAGCAGACGCGTCATCTGATAGTAAGTCTTCGTTGCGTTGTCAGCTAAGAAACAAGAAAGACTTACTCTACATGTTGATAGCGAGCCAGGCAGGCTTACCTACCTAGGATAAGGGGCCTTTATACCACTAGGTGAAACAGTTCACAGTATCTCAGCGCTTCAACAGTTAAAAAACTTGATTGACTGACTCTCAAACTCCCTTTCCAGTGAAGGGAAAAATCGTGAAGAGACCGCCCCGTTTCTCGAGGTATTCCCACCGCGCTTAACTAAACAGACACACGCCCCGTTAGAACTAACTACGGTTGTTGTGGACTTTAAGGCTTTTTCTTCCGCAGCCCATGTACCCCTGGTGGCTCCGGTCTCGGCCTACTCCAGTGTCGTCAACCATGGAATCTCGATCCCTTACAAACCCATAATTTCCGTTCCTATTATAAAACCGCTGGTGCTTCCAATAGTTTCACACGGCCTCGGCTGGAACAAGTATTTGCACTGATGGATCACCGATTTCTATGAACGTATCACTTTGTACCTGTATAATAAAATATTTATGGCTTGCCGCGTGGTTTTATTTATTTCATGTCGTAAAGTTTATATGGCAAATTCGAGCAATTTGAGAACTTGAAAATCATCGATCAATATTGTATAGTTATTTCTTTACTGGAGATTAATACGTCGATGATTAGGTTAGGAAATCCCCTTGTGGAAATTATTCCTGTACTGTATTTTACGCTTATTACGTAAGATCGTAAACTAACAGATAATTTGACGTACAAACTGAACCAATTAAATTCAATTCAATTACAAATTGTAAAGTAGACCAATACTTTTTGTAGACCAACATTTTGTTTCAACATTAAAGATAATTACTGAACATGGATTTGAAGAAGTTTATGACAATAATCACTGTTACATTCGTTGAAATTCATGGTCGTCACCACCCCGATTCGACAGCTTCTGGCAGTTTTTCAGATGACAGTAAGTATACGCGTTTAACTATTTGAACTAACTAGATTATACTTTGACACTTTAAGGGCTTACCCATACGTACCTATCGACGCAAAATAGGTAGACCCTACACTGGTTGTGGTAGTTTGGTAGCATGTGATAGCCACCTCGGAGGCCTTGGAGCACTTCCAACACTTGAGTTGGCCGTTAACTCCATGAATCCGCACTGAAACAGCGTGATTAAATACATTCTAGGTCTTCTCAATTAGGAGAAAAGATACCTAACCAACAGTATGAAGGTCTACCCTGATGGCTGATAATAAATGGGCAATAATAGCTGAAGCCAAGTTTTAGGGAATCAGAATTAATCAATCTACATTTCTAATCAACGATCCTGTTAAATCAGCTCTTGACTATGTCCTTATCATACATAGGTATAAAGACTGTTAATTTGGTAATACCGATTCTGTGACAGTGGAAAGAGAAGAATTTCGGCGCAACTACAACTCTAGGCAATGGCAATACGAAGGTCTACCGATAGAGTTTCCCTCGCGAAGACGTGAACGCGCTGAAACAACCTCGCAACGAGCAGTCAAAAGTAAGGATACATGAAGGCTGATAAGTCATCGATGCCATAGTGATAGTTATTTCCAATCAACTAGCTTTTTTGGTTTAACAATCAACGGGTCATACCTACTATCTAGGGTTTCTATATAAAATGGTCCCATGTTAGGAAATTGTAGTTAAATTGCCAGAATTAAATGTACATGCCAATGGGTTGCAAAGACCATCTAGCATATGGGAGCTGGAATCCATTATCCTCAGACAGCAAATTTATAAGACTAGATAGTCTACTTGATGTGTTGATTGATAAGATTGTCTTATTATCTACTTGACTAAAATGTAAGCAGTGCAGAATTAGCTAAATGTTGTAGATATATGAATGATTAGACCAAGACAGAAATCCTAGTCGGCGAAGATTTTATTTACTACCAGGTTACCTGTGCTCCCATCACACTAATATTAAATGACCTAAAAATATAGATAAATAGTTGGGATTCATTAAGAAGCATTAGGCATGCTAATCTAAAGAGGTGACGTAACTTTCACATATACATTTTAATTTTTTTGGTGCCATCTAAATGACTCCGCATTTTTTGCGAAGTTACAATCGCCTCCATACCGATTGCCTTTACCAAAATGTTTTATATGATAAAAATAGATGTTAGGTATAGCCTGTCGAACAAAGGGAATTTGCGTTGTGCCCATGAGATGCCAGTTGCGTCTGTATATCGAAAAAATCGTTATCTGTCTGTAAAAATCAGTCGAACGAAGATGATTTATCTCTACAGCCTCGATAGCCACAACGTCAGTAAATCCGCCAAACGACCACCGTTATCGGCGGATCTACAACGCGGATGAGGTGACGACGATAGAGGAACATCCGTACCTGGCGGCGTTGCTGGTCAACTCGAAGCTATGGTGCGGCGCTGTCGTCCTCGACGCAGATACCGTGCTCACTGCTGCGCATTGTTTGCAACTGTATGTAACACTTAATTTCTATCTGGCCAACTCCATAACTATTCCATAAAGCCATTGGTGTTCAAATTAAGAGTTGCTAATTCGTGTACCTACTGCTCGCAGGAAAGATAATTAATTAAGACTTACGACTTCTACGATTCGGGCTACTAACATTACATTCACTTAAAACCTAAAAGCATTTGTAAGCTTTTGAGGTGAAAACTTCTAAAGGTAGCATCGTTATGATTAGAAAGTGGATGAAATGAAAAAGCGACAGTAAATAGAGACAGACACATTTTAACGTGGGAGTAAATGAGATAGGAAGCATTATCCGCTTGCGTGCTCCAAGGTCGGGGTCCTAGAGCAATACCTTTAACGGCAAAATGGCGGCTAACGTAAGCAAAGCAAAACGCAATATGTATTTGAACTGACCGTAGTTTTTTTAAGTTCCACTTCTACCACGTGTGAAATGCACACAGTTTGTTTTCTACGGACGCGGAAATCCATCCTTTTAATTTCCGGATCACCTCGACGTCGCCCTTGTCTTGGTGGATTATTTGCGATCGACGTAAACTTTACATCCCGTCCATCCATCCATCCTACACATTTGCATTCCCATTTGTCGGTCAAGCCAGAGTGTCGAGTGCTCTTATATCTGTACATTTTCAAATCAAGCTGTTCACATTTGGCCAACAACATTTTTGTCTGCTCCGACAGGCTCGGAGACAACAAACACCGCCTGACATTGTCGAAACCTGACAAATAGAAACAGGTTTTATTTTAATAACCCTTTGGTTCCCAGACAGTACAACAACCGTTTCTTCCGTGAATACGTTAAGATGCTCAGCGTCCGTGTTGGATCAACTAACGCCACTGCTGGGGGCGACGTGTACGGAGTCACCGAGATCTTCTTCCACCCTAACTACAAGCCGAGTACGCTGGAATTCAACTTTGCAGTGATGAAGCTCCATAAGAACATCAGTTTTACAACACCGCAAGTATCGAGGATTGGGTATTCGACTGACAAGATCGTACCGACGGACAGCCAGATTACCTTTCTTGGGTGGGGATCGGTGCTGGTAAGTAGGTGATACTTAAGGTATGTAGGTATTACAGGTTGGTGGTTTGAACGTTCCACTCCCGAATAGGAGGAACAGGATCCAAAACTTGCACATACTTACTTACTTATTCAAAAGTTAGGTAGGTATATAAGTATGTGGTACTTTCTTCGGTCAAGGAAAAGATCATGAGGGAGTTCTCCATAATGTTCTCAAACGTGTGCGTAGTCTACGAATCCACACTTGGCCTCTGGAATATGGCCTATATCCCTCACTTTATGAGAGGAGATCCGAGCTTAGCAGTAGGACTGTTATAGATTGTGAAGAAGTAATCAAGAGTATTACTTATTGTTGTATTACTTATTGTTTTTCTTGCATAGGGCATAGGAGGCCTCGGTGGACAAGTCCTGCTTCAAAAAGTTCAGCTTCCTGTGTACGATTTAGCAGACTGTCAAGAAGTTTATGGAAGGTAACCTGCATCCATACCGTACCTAAATGAAAGAATCTGCAAATTGTGCAATTAGCTGAGTAGGTAGAGCGTTATGACAAAGTACTCCGCAAAAATGTGTTCAGATCTCCTTTGGGGTCAGCGTTGCATTCAGTGACGGATTATCGCTAAAGCAAACTAGGCATACCTATGCCTAGGGGCGCGGGCCTGTAAGGGCTGCATGCGTGATAGTACCAGAACCAGACTCACTCTGGTCTTCTTCATCGTGAGAATGGAAAATAACCCTAAGAATGGGATACCAGTCTAGGCAAGTACCGCGGCTCGCTAATAAATTATGTTATTATCTTTAAATCAACAGAGACCTAGTCACTCGCAATAACTTCTGCGCCGGCTACATAACTATAGTCAAGAATGTTTGTAATGTAAGTACCTAACTATAAACAATTTCAGAGTTCCTCTACTTCGTTTAGCGTTGCCCTGAACGCAAAAACGTGTTAAGTTGCGCGCGAACTGAGCACGGGTTGAGTTGAGTGAATTTCGCGAGACCGCTGTCGCGAGCTCAACACGTAACGGGAAATACGCAGTGAAATTACTTGTAGGTACTTAGTAATTATTGATTTGACCCATGAAACATGTACCTACCTTTTTTAGTAAAATATTTGAAAAAAATTGCAATATAATTGCAATTCTCCACCAATCCACACTGGAGCAGCATGATGAAGAGAGACCCTTGCCAGCAATGGCCCAGCAATTGGTTGAAGCCATTTGCAATCATATTTCCATTAATAAATCGTTTCATAAATTAATGATTAGTTCCGTCGGATTTTCGAGAGACAAAATTCGCCAGTTATATTTTTATACTTATATATTAATGTTGTTGACCATCTCACCCGCGACACAAGGAATCTTAGCGTGGGGTTATATGTTAAAAAATTGGTTGTCTGTAAAGTCGGTTTACTGACGATAGTTGAACGTGACAACGTCTTAAGAAAATAATTTCCTTTGAATGAGTAGGCAAGCACAATAAAAGAACACTTTTTCAATACAAGTTAAGTCATTTATTAAAAATGAATGCTGGATACTTATACATCCTACATCGTGATTCAGAATTATAGCGCCCCACTACTCAACGCCATCTAGTGTACTGCGAGTGAACTACCAGCTCAGCCAGCCTTCCTCCATCGATAAATGGACCCAATCGAACTTAATGAACAATTGTTCACTGCACAATACATAGATGGCGCTGGTATAATAATTCACCAACGGTAACGACGGTAACGCATGAGTCATGTTTTTTCATGCGTGCCACCGAATTATAAGACGTTGTCACGTCAAAAATTGTGTTAGTGTTTATTTCATGTTGTTTTGTACACCCAGCACGACGCAGGCGGCCCGGCTGTGATGGATGGAGTGTTGGTAGGGATCCTGTCGTTCTCCTCCAAGCGCTGTGACAAGCCGGACCAGCCCGCCGTGTTCTCCACAGTAGGGGTCGCTGTACCTTGGCTCGGAGGACTCGGCAATAAGAGTGTTAGGGTGATGTAAGTTGGCTCACTGTAGCCCTAAATATATACTACCTACACGTAATTACCTAGATCCTTATAATGTCTTCACTAGCCATTGGGCGTCGCGTACCAGAGATTTTGACTACCATATCTACCTTTGCACCGTTAATAATAAATTAATAATGACTTTGAATATCGAACAAGGGGTCCCGGATTCGAATCCCAGCAGCCTGTTCTGAGGTAATAAACATAAAAAATACAGTCGAATTGGGAACCTCTTCCTTTTTGAAGTCGTTTAAAAATACTGTCGCTAAAGACCTAGTTCACTCATTATGCTCTTGGCTACAGGCAAACAGACTATTATAATAATTACATATTTTACCTAACCTTATCTAGTTTTGTAGGACTGATGTTATCACTATCAGTGACATGTGATAAATAACATTTTTCACTCTCTAGTCATTTTTTGAATACCTTACTCAATGCGTGTGTTTACGTGTTAAATATCTGTGAATTTAACTAATTAATTAGATAAACTAAAGAAAAATCATCATTGAAAAAAAAACATAATGGATCTTTTTGGTCCGCAATGCGTCGATGGAATATTTATATTTGTTGCTACCGATGTCCTTGGATCGCCTGCTCGTTCGTCGAACCTAAGAGCAGTTTAAAACATCATCTTTATGTTGTATTTATTATATTGTTAATTCTTTTTTTACAGAAAAACTGAAATAAAATCCTTGCAATGAATATGGCCAGCTCAAAATAAAACAAGAATTCGTACATCAACAATATATTTCCTCTAATACTGTACACAGTGGCTTTCATTCAACACTACCGTAACGAGAAAACATAAGAAATGTTTGTTTTAAAACTTCATATATTTCTATTCAACACAACAACATTGAATAACATACAATTTAAAGTTAAATGTGCTCTTCAGCGGATCTTCCGTCAATGTATTTCCATGGAATGATATCGAGCTGATTTTTTAAAGTTTTAAATACTTAAATATTGTATAGATGATTAATTTAATAATTTAATTAGACAAACCAAGCTATTTTTAAATATATACAGCGAAAGGTGGCATGATTTCCGCGGTTTTCGAGGTGGCAACTGTCAAACTGACAAGCCTGACAAGATGGCATTTTGCCGCGGTTTTCGAGATAGCTGTAAAACTGACAGGACCGTTTCGTTTCACGCAGCTAATCGCCCATAATATTTTAAGAGTAACAATAAAAACTAGAAATGTATCGCATAAGGTTGTATGCGGGAATCTGTAAGCGTTACAAACTGTTCGCTTAAAGAAAGCGGTAATTGACGTGCAGCTCTGGTTTGATGTCATATACCAAGCTGAGAATGTCTTGAATTACCTGAAAACGCAGAAAAACCCGTCAGTAATCAAAAGCGAGATGATTCATTTTTGCTTGTGTTAAAAAACTATGTTGTTGGAATATGAGAAAACTAACATAATATAAATCTCATATTTGAATGAGTTCAATAGGAGTCGAGTCAGTGTTAAGTTGATGTCATATGTGCAGACCTTAACTTTGTAACTTGCAAACACAAGTAAAAAGACATAGTTCTTCATAGACAAGTGAAAGTATACCAGAAATATTATACTTATAATGAATGATGAATAAATAAATGGAAATGATGATGAGTGATGATGATAACTTACGCCCTCCTGCTGGGTCTGGACCATCTTGTTCATCTCATCGATCTTCACCCTGGTCTCAGCATCGATCTTAGCTGCGACGCCTTCTCTCGTCCCCATATGCTGTACCACAAACAAACATAATTATATTATCTATACATATATCTATTATATTTATCAAAAAGTAAAATAGATGGATCAATCTATCTTTTATACTTTTATAATATAATCTATCTATTATAACAAATCAATAATTATGATTGTATTGATCAATCATAATTATTGATTTAGATTTATGCTATTATAACATCTTCCTCCCTGTGAAGGTAACTATGCTGTGACAACCAGAATAATCCCATTGGTACTCATACTTTAAGAGTAGAGTGAATAGGTATTTACTATGTTAATACGCTTACCATCTTTGGACATCATCGCTGCATCACCACTTAACATCAGGTGGGGATGTTGTCAAAGATTAACTTAGCATTGTATAAAAAAAGCCTGTTACACACCTTGGCCTCAAATTCTTTGAACTGCCTCTCGCGCTCCTGCCTGTACTTCTCCACCTCATCCTGAGCCTCTTCCTTGGCCTGCTTTAGGCGTTTCGCTTTTCCTGTAACACAAAAATGATCACTCGTCATCATCACCTCAATCATCATCGCAACCTATAACTGTGCCACTGCTGGGCACCAATGGTGCCCAGCAGTGGCACAGTTATAGTTATAGGTGATGGAAAACAATGATTATTTATAAAATATACATGAGTGTTTAGAATATTATTACTAATCTCTTCTACAGTACTATGTTCTCAGTTGAAATAAATTTGCTTGGACACGAGTTTGATAGTTAACCTTAAGTAGTAGTAAATGCAATACAATATGTAATTGTGAGTAGGGAAAAAAATCTTCTGAAACACGGCATGGGCAGTGCAGTTTCGGAAGCAATTTCGGAAGGAGAAAAAGAAGAAGAAGAAGAAAAGAAGAACAGTAAAGTGAAGGGAACGCTGTGGTGTGAATAAAAACATCAACTATTGGAACCGGCCTTACTCCTTGCCTTTCCCGTACCCACTCCTGTGACAATATTATAACATCTTGTTGCTGAATAGCAAAAAATCTAAAACACATTTAAAACAATGTATGTATGCAATGTATGTATGTGTTAGAAGACCCAGTGGATCTGTATGAAGGGTCTCAGATTTTTTTCTCAGACAAGGCAAACATTTTTATGTCAACAATGTTTTTCATTTTGTCTTGGCAGAAAACATCTTAATCCAACTGTTATACAGGAGAGACTAGAACTGACATATATTATTATAAACTAAAGATAAATTTACTTTGCAACATTTGTATAATGGTGTATACTTTCATGCAAATACAAAGTTGCATAAAAGTATACACCATCATACGTGTTTGCTCGCAGATTGTTAGATTAATCTATGGTATAAGTACCATATACTTTTTTACTTGTTAATACCAATGACCTATCTTTGATGTATGTAGTACCTTAGTTAGTAAATGTAGTTTAAAGGACATTTGTAAATATAATCAGATGCTTTTGTTACTTCAATATCTATAAAAAGTAAGATAAATGGGCCTTGACATCAATTTAAATCAATATTATGCCCAAATAATTAATAAAAAATTGTGAGTTAATTAGACATTAATTGTACACTGTATGTTTTGTCATAAATCAATCCCTGATGTAAATAACAATTACTATAAATTTCATTATATGACCCTCAAAAGTTACATAAACTTACACCTCTGTTCTGTATAATAATATCCTGTTATCTTATTCTACATTCATGGTCGTAATCATGTGATGCCTGGACTTATTCATACAAGACCACAATTTTTCATATGATTTAACTAATGGGGTGTTTGGTGAACACTTTTCATGAAGAATTCATATTCAATTACCTAATTGGACTTCGTTAAAGACAAGATTCGACTGAAGAGGAGCAAAACACCCATTATAGTTATGTACCTTGATTTGGAGAACTGAAATACGCAGCAGAATTACTTACGCTTTCTCGCCTCAGAGACTTTTTCAGCAGCCCGTTTCTCAGCAGCCAAGAGCTGTTGGATCCCCTGGGTTTGGCTCGCCATTTCCGAAGATATTCACAAAATCTATGACGAGCAAGAATCAAGACCACGGCACGAATCAATAGATTGAAGAGAGGTGGCGAGAGGCGGTCATATGATTAGTTTAGTTCCACCATGTTGTCACAATTGGCGCTGTCATCGGCTCGTGCTCTTTAACTTCTGCGTGACTAGGAGTATCTTTTTATCAACTTTGAGGTTTTTATGATATATTATTTAACAAATAATATTCTGAAAAATATTTGTAGAATATCACGTAGCACATATTTTTATCATAAATTTTTAATCATAATATTTGCAAAGTTATGGTTAAAATTAAATACGTATTGGTAAAGAGGATTGCGTGAAATGAAAACAATACAATAACAATAGTAACAACAATGTTTACAGCAGTAAAATAAGCAAAGCATGAAAGTGGAATTTATTACTTATTTTTTATTCTTTTTTTAGGCCGGCTACATACGTTGGTTGGTCCCACTAACCAACCCAACGTTGTTACCACCGACCACACAGCCCATAAACGCCTAATGTTTGATTTTCCGTATTGAATGCATTCTGGCAACTAGCTGAGGTAAGATGAAGTGGGGTTGCAACGCTGTGATTGGCTAATTCAAATTTCAACGTCACACGAAACGTTGGAAAGAAATAGTTTAATTTACGCAACGGGAAAGAAGCAACGGAAAAGATGCGGTGCACCCAGGCGCCGGGTGTAAAGGGTAAGGGGGCGCCGAGAGCCGCTCGCGACAACTAGATCTAATCCATTTCGAGCGTGTATTTTGATACAAAAGAGCGCCATGGCATTGATTTCACCCGAGCGCATTATGTGCTGAGCCGCCCATGATCTCTGCAAAATGTGAATCGAGAAATTACTTTCTTATGTTATCTCATGATGGCCACACGCACCAGATGTCTATATTGTTCGCTGTCTACGGTTTTTCATAAGACAATTTGGAAATACTTATTACTCTGTGTACGCTAATCGCCTCTCTCTGTCATTTGTCAAATCTAAATCAGATTTCCGAAAAAAATGTGTTTAATATTTTTGTTGTCATGCAATAAAACCACTATGACGACAAACTATAATATTATTTTAATTTTTTATCGTAAATCATATCGTAAATTAACTTTCTTAGACTATTTAACGACTCGAGACGAGGCGATTGATAAATGTGTCTCAAATGCCAACCATAATCCGTAAAATACAATAGTTAGTTTTATCAAAACAAACAGCAACATTATGGTTTAGCTGTGGCAACACAGAAAGAAAAAAATGCGCGAAATTTTAAATTTTGTAGTGGTGTACAGTCGCCAACCGCGTTGTACAACCAACTATTATTATTGCAGCAAACTTCTACTTTTATGGATGATAAACAACCATTTTAACAAATTCTTTGGCTATGTTTCATTAATAAGTAACAAAATAATATTTTATTGTTTTAAATTTTTAATATCAAACTTAATGATTCGTGATGATCTTTTGCATCAAAAATTATGATGTATGACATAGGAGGGGATCGTCATTACATCTTGCATCTCTTTCTATCATACGAGCTTAGAGTGAAATAGGAGACTGATCGCGTTCTACACATAGAAATCACGATCGCAATGCACGATGTACATTGACCTTTTTGTTAGTCTAGTGAAACCTTGCGTCTTCGAACATGAAGCAGTAAGTAGTGAAAGTAAATAAAGATAACTGCTATACCACTGCGAACACTACGAAGTGTAATGCACGCATCGCGAGTCACGTCACAGTTTCTTTATCATTTCGGTGGCAAACTTAACGTAGTATGGCCGTCGTATGGCAGTATTCACAGTTTTACTTCCACAAAGAATACGCGATAAACATTTCACAGAGCGAACTCAGAAAGACTTTTTTAAATAAATTCTTTACGCGAGTGAGATAAACAGTAAGAAAAAGTGTATAAAAGTTGAATTAATACCAATCAGAATAACCTTTCGACCCATTTATTTTGACTAAATTTACGGAATCATTCCAAGAATTTTTTTAAAATGTGGTTAATTAGTCAGGCAAATTCTGTGATTCTGGAAGTTAAGGCGGACCCTAATGCAATTGGACAGGAGTGCCTGGAAAAGGTAAAATTTTTGCACTATTGTTAACTACAATAAGTTACTGATAATAGATAATAATCCAATACAATGAAATATGTATCTGTTTGTTGTTTTAATTGCATTAACACATGTGTGAGTGTATGTACATTTACAAAAATATTAATTTAGTTCTCTTTTTAAATTCCCCCAACATGTGCACTTTCATTCAATAGTTTTTTAAGTTCTATACCATGCAAATGCACTATCATGGAATTACAAAACACAGAGTCAATTAAGTTTTTTTAAATTAAAAAACTTGAAGTATAGTAGGCTAGGTACATAGACATAGGTAATAGATTAATGAAGTAATAGAATAGTCAAGCGAGACCGCGACACGTTCTGTCGCGGCGACGTCATTTACCTTGCGAAAGCGGACTTTGGACTTTGCTTTGTTTGGTCGTCGTGTTACCTTGATTATAAAATGTTTAATAAATTATTAAAAAAAAAAACAGAATACGCAAATTTACAGTGCATTCTGTGTAAGTAAAATATTTTAATGGCTCCCATTAAATGGTTAAACTGTCGGTTAAAATAGAGTTACAGCTATCGTTTGCAATAAATTTAATTCGGTATTAGAATCACGTAAAGTTACTTCTATTGTTTGTTGTGTTTGGGCGCCAAAACACTGGACGCGAGTGTTGGCTTCCGGCCAGCGTTCGCTGAATTTGAATTTGGGACAATCCGAAGGAATATCTACTCCGAATTACTAATTTAGTTTTATCGTTTAACAAGTTGGTACCTACTTATTTATTTATATTGAGTCACACCTAGAAAGTGAGGCAATGCGTTAAGTGTGTTTTATGCTGTGATGCGCATAATATAAATACTTACCTATCTAGGTACTAGGAAAGTAGGTAAAGTAGGAAATCTATTTCTTAGCTAAATTACATCTAATTATACTCAGCCGCTTCAGGGTTATCTTATTTTTCAATTCATTGTCTACAAACTTGTCCCAACCCAAGTAGAACGCAATACAAATTACCTAAATAATAAATATAAAGACGGACAGTGAGAACTGTCCGTCTTAAAACAGGTTTATCATTAGTATCTTCAAACATAGAAAATTGTAAAAAAATACGTTTAATTTGCCAAGGTTGCAATGTTAAGAAAAAATAAATTTCCGTCGGATTTATTTTGCACAAAAACTAAAAATAAAGGTCATCATCCAAGCGTTAACTTTAGGTTCGATTATATTTTCAATGCTAATCACTAACGTATTAGCTAGCACCTACATAATTGTTATAATTATATTAAAAGTAACGGCCGATGGTGAAATACGTTCACCATATTGCGTTAGCCAATTTAGCCATTCTAAAAATTCGTTGCCCAACTTTGTCTTTACTATAGGTACCCATGGCTATTTAAAAATACAAAACCCGATTTGGTCAGCAGTTCAGTTAGTACCTATATTGCTAGACGTCCCGACCCGATGTTTAACCAAAATTAATCCAGAGCGACTGTATTAGTCCTGCTTTTCAGTACTATTCGGAGCCTTTCTATACCCACTGCATAATGGCCCTTTTTACTCAAACCTTCAACAAGTTTTCAAATCCCATTTCGTCCGAAAATTGTCAACATTGATCAGCACATGTATTGTCCAGACAATTAGTTATCTTATTCCAATTTAAAGTTAATCAATAAGACAAAAATCAACTGGAATGTTTCATAAAACAATTCCGAGTACGGTGAATCATTTACGAGGAACTTCGGACTTTTATATAGACAATGAAAGACAATGAAAAAACATGGTATGGTTATGAAAAGTCATAATGTATATTCGATTGTTTAAAGTTAGATGCAAAACACCTTCCGAATTTAGGCATTCAGCCATATTTTTTAAAGAAATCAATTAAAGGTCTATTGATGACAATATCATTTCTGTCAATTATTCAGCCAGGTTGGACTATGTTCGGAAGGTCCAGTTAGTACTCAATGATTATTTATCAAAAAAGCTGATAGCTTAGGGGTTTAAATGTAGGTACTAGTACGAGGTCTAGAGTTCTCTAGAGTCTAGACGAATCTTGCATGCTTTTCTCATTGTCTTTTAATAATGTGCATACAAGATAGCTCTTTACTTGATAACTTCGTGCTTTGATTATACCTAAGTAAAACTAATAGTAGAATTCCACGTAATGTTTAATAGGTGCATAAAATCTATCAACACACGATAGACGTAAGTTGTAGTATTTATTATTTACCCATTGACTTATTATATTTAAGTCAATGTATTTGCCCTTCGGATTTTGGTAGGACACCTGCATTGGTGTACTATGTATTGTAGTTAGAGGCTATTTTATTATCAGTACAAAAATGGCGGGATATTTCCTACATTCAGATTTAATATGGAAGATGTATTCGGCCTCAATCAAAACTATGTATGCATTAGTAAAAAGTAAATGACCATTACACAATACATTGTTAAACTTGCGCAAAACACCAAGGAACCGGCCCGCTTACAATTTATCCGCGCCAAATCGAGGCGCAGGCGCAGCCGTTATTCTCGCCGTAACTATGAACATGAAGTATGAACTAACACCGGTGATTGGGTACAAAGTCCACAGCTGAACTCTCTAGCGGCGGCCATGCGCCCGCCACGTGCGCGCTGCGTGATCAGTCGGCGAGACCGAAGCGTTTTCGAATTTGGAACGGGGACGCTGTTTCTTTATGCCCGTGTAACGTAATTTTGTGTTTTGACTCGGATGTCTCGGATTTAGATATTCGGTTTTTAAATCTTTTATGTTTTGTAAAAACAGATTATAAATACTTAAATAGTACATACTTTAGATACTTACCTAACTTACAACTTAATATTTAGGTACCTTATAATCTTCTGTATAAAACTTAGTGAAGAGTAATGGCTAATAAAATAATTTTATAACTGTTGGTTGTATGTTAATAAGACGTAATAAAATATATTCATTTGCATGTAGATGTAAAGTTTAGAATTAAAACGGATTTACTTCGTGAATAATTATTTATCTTTTAATTGACAACAGATAAAAAAGGAAAAAATCACGAAATTAAAATATAATTATCATTGTCCAATTAGGCAGACCTGAGAACAAAGTTTAACGGTATTTAAAGTTAACAAATTCACACAAAAACCAACAAGTTGAGGTATTTCGCAATTAAATTCTTAAAAATAAATCTGAATATAATTAAATTCTTTATATATTGGAAACGAAATCTACACCTTCCGATTCCAAACTCGATTTAAATAACATCATTATGACACATCAAGCAGAAAGTCGACATCCTTTTTAATTAGTTTAACAATCGGAATAAGTCAACTGAGATTTAGCAGGCACAAACTCGCAGACAAACACAAAATTTCTAACAATCATTGTTTTGGTTTCTAATGCGTTAACAAAGGCCCTACATAATAGGTTTTCTCATAATAAAATTTATCTTCAATGTACAAACAGCGATTAGTTACATTTTTATTATGTACCTACAGATAATAACGACATGTAACAATGTATTCTATGCTCAATCGGACGTTATAAAATGCGTCCACGTCATTCGCATAAACTTATAAAATAACACGTTTTCAGATAATATAATAGGCTTAAAATTAACACACAAACATAAACACATACATTTTGCTGTAGTAAACCCTAAAACAACACAACACTGATTTTCAGTGTTGACCAGGATAACACTCGTTCCGTCTGCTAACTGGACTAATCAACTATCCCTCCTAGTCCCGATCTGAGTCTCTAATCTCTATTGATCTGAGTGCTCGTTTGCTATGTTAAATTCATAAAAAATCACAATTGTATAACGGATAGCGAGATAACCCTCGTGCAGTTCAGGATACGTCCAATCATAGTATCCTGCTTATCACTGAAAGGATTAAATTAACAAATTGCACCGCTATTATCTACAACCAAACATGAATTACTCACCGCTGTTAACGTCATGACTTTAGTGTCCCCTGTAGATGTCAAAGTCAAAGTCAAATTATTTAATTCGTCTTTGGAACTAATCGTCAAAGCCCGTGTCCTGTATTTAACCGATCGTTAATCCGATCGTCTCGAGTTACCAGTAATGAGTTAACATTTTCTTAAAGTGTAAGCTATTAAGAAACCGTCAAAATGCATTATACATTATTGTGATAGATTACATTATCCATTAAATTACTAGCTACACAGGTTAACAAAGAAAGGACTAGCTACTACAACTAAAAGCCCAGTAATTTAGGATACCCCATAACCTATTTGTTAGTCCATGCCTTATTTTGGATTCTCGCGTTCAATTCCAGGGATACAAATTAAGGTGACTGTAAAAAGACGGAATCTTTGTGCGGTTAATGAGTGTGAAACTTAAAACTTTAGAAAATAATTTAATAAGTATGACCGCTGCACGTCACCGGTCCAGCGCGCATCACAGCATGTCGCTGACGCGAACCCTACATTTCCCCTACCAAAAAAAATTAACGCGCCTATAGAAGTTTTCCCTTCAATAATGTTACCGTCAAGTTCAGCCAATCCAGTACATCAGCAGCCCGCGTGATATCCAACGAGTTAAAAATACATAACCTAACGCTCGGAGTTTGGACTCACGCGTGAACCACATGCATACTAAGGCCACTTCGCCCCGGCCCGCAAATACACGCGATATGATCTACTAAATTAGATGATGATGATATCATTATTTCTATTGCAATTTGCTGATCAATTACTAATAGCCTACCAGTTACAGATGGGCGAAATGTAAACAGTATTACGGGTTACGATTAAATCAGGCGGGACGGAAATGAGCCGACCTGAACTCTCTAACTACCTTTTTTCGAAAGAGGCGTAGGCGCTCGTGGGAGAAGAAGAAAGAAAGAAAACACATTTATTTTGCCAATGATATGGTACTGACATATGCAATTAGTAGGTACTATCCTAAACCTTATAGCTAATTCATTCCCGCACCATACTAGGAAAATAGGGCTGCGCTCAGCATGTGCCATGGAACTGGTGGGAACCACAGCTGCTGGTTTCAGCGCAGACCTCTACAACAGATGTTATTGTAATCTGTAATCATGATTCCATTTTGCCCATCTTTGCTACCAGAGTTAGCAACGCGTTGCCGGTCAAAGAAAGTGGGCTTATTATTTTGTTTTTAAATATTACAAACGAATGACGTTACAATTTTCTGTTGATTTCCTGTTCTGAATTTTGTAAAAGTCTGGGACCCATGTTTCTGTTGGCAACCTATTCGAAACTGTAGTAGGATTAATAACTATAAATTTATTTAACCCCTGTCTAAAAATCCTCGAATGAGCTGATGATCATCTAAAGCCTGAACAGATCTTCAAAAATTATAGCTAAGAACCATGTCGATTACGTCAGCTTTCTCTCAAAATAACCGCACTTAATTCGGTTTATTCGTTTAGGAGCTACGATGTCACATACAGATACCACAGACTTATAACAACCCTAGTTTTTATTCGTCAGGGCTAAAAAAAGACGTGTTTAAGTGTATTGGCAAAATGCCCCCATAATTAAATGATATAAGTAGGTATAATTGACGATACAGAGTATAGACTTATAGAGACTTCCGAATCCTCCTGCACCAATTGACCCTCGTGGTCGATTGACATACAAAAGGTTGATATTGTTTATGGTTATAGATATAATTTATTGTATAATGTTTTTGCAAGTGCCAATTCTACGTTAACTAGGTTAAACAAATATTTTATTTAGCTCGACCCAGAAAAACATTATTTTGCTACACTGCGAAAACATTGCTATCAACGCATCTATATTTGGCTATTGTTTCGTGGAAAGATTTTTATTTATGTACCTATAAGTATACATAATAATATGGATTTAAGATAGCAAACGAGCATGCAGCGCCACCCTTCTGCTGCCGTCCATGACAACTGTGACCGACACAGAACAAGACTCATATCGGGACTAGGATAGTTAGTCCAGTTAGCACAGGATGTTATTATGAACTTTAGTTGATCAATTCTTTAGTACCTACGCTACGCATGATGAATGAGGGGACTGTTGTTAGTGACAGTTTACCACTCAAAAATATTTTCCGCACCAAGTTATTTTTTATCGAAGCACGCGATCATTATTGGTTTTCTAATACGCTCATCATTTAAGACATCATTATATTTAACATTACATTTTTTTTTAAATTTTATAACGCTGTTTTATGTTTCCCATGGATTCAAAAAACTAGTAAACGTGGTCTCGGCCGGATCATAGCGCCAAGTGTTGCGTGCAGGATTCGACCCCAAAGCCCCTGTTCGGGTGTCCAATGTTTTTTTTTACATGAGATAAGTTAATGCTTGATAACTATTCCACATGGCGATGAAGATTATATTATATTGTACTAGTTATCGTTCTATTTTCCACGTACACGACGCCACCTCGTGTATGTGTGTGTGTGTGACCAACGTCCGAACAGAGGTCACCTGTGACGTCACGGACTCGGGACAAAGTCCGGAGTCCTAATTGAAAGTTCAACTATACTCAAGTGCCGTCCTGAAGCGAGGTTTTATTACACGTCAATGAATCTGTAAATGATAGAGCCTTGTATGTTATTGACTAGATTCGTTAGCAACCAGATCTATGCCTTGAATTTTTTGTTAGTCTGTCACCCTGGGTTGACTGGGGGAGAAGGCAAGGTATTAAGTTCACCCCCTGTATAACTTAGCATAAGGTAATGCAATAAAGATTAAATAAATAAATATTAAGGGCTATCCATAAATTACGTCACACTGGTAATCTATGGTTACATGTTAAGAGGAGGGGAGTTAAGGGTTAACAAAGTGTCACATTGTGTGACAAGGAGCTTATACGCCTCGTGACGTCACACGTATAAATCTCAAAACCTCAACTTTACTCCAGCGAAAAAAAATTGTAAAACCCAAGACGAATGAAAATGTCAAATAAAAGCTTGCAATAAAATTACAAAAACTCCCAACTAAGGGAAAATAAAATTATACCAATAAACCCAAGAAAATCCGCCTTTATGCCTAAAGTAAAAAATGTTATAATTTTTGAATTCTCTTTAACGCTGGTGAAAACGCGTGGCGTCGGTCCCAAAGACCACGCACATTCTGTACTCAACCGTCTCAGCTCAGTTGATCTGTACAATTACATTGGACTTTGTACCATGACGTCGGTATGAACGGCCTCTGGGTTTAGGGTGGCCCTCCTTTGGGTCACCACGGGACATTTGGACTTTGTACTGAGTGTAATTCATTTGATTGGGCCTAATGGCACTGCCTATTTCAATTAAATGAGCAGATTTTATTGAGAGTAGAGACGATTTTATGTAATTAAGAGAAGACTTTTTCTAAAAACAAGTAAATTAATTTTATTTATAGTACCTAACTGTATATACAAATATGTAGGTACATATACATATTAATTAAAATATATTTATTTTCTTTAAAAATGATATTTTACTATGTTGAAAACGATGGCTAGCAAAACAAATGTAACAATACTTGCCGATACATCATTTTATTATTTACTGGAAAATGATATCCGGTCCGATACAAGCGATGGTAATCTCGTTGTATGTTTTCGTTTATACCTAATAACATTGATAATGTATAATATAATACGTCTTGGTTCATTTAAACCTCGCAAAAAGACGAAAGCCTAAGAAGTACCTATTTATCGTTTCATAATCTGTTTAGTGAAGTAAAGAAATTACGTGCACTCGAATGAAAACATCAACATTTTTTATAATTCTTAACTAATTATGCAAATTAAATTTGATACTTTTAAATTACCTAAGTATAATTTCCATTGCCTTGATAATTTACTACAATCTCATGTCTTATCACGATGTCAGGATTTTTTTTGTATAATTTTTATGTAAATTTTACGAAAAAAAATTAAATCGATCTAACCGAGCTTACATTTTATGAAATATATTTTTTTTTTATTTATTTGTTTATATCGATTTCGCCAACGGAAAATACACTGCTCACTTATTATTAAATTACATTTACATACATAATAAGTGCGTTCTCAATTATAAGCAATCACAACTCAATATTATTTTAAAGACATAATGACGAAATCATGGTTAATCTATTGTTGCCCACTTACAGTATTGTGTGAAAACAAACCAACTCTATTCAGGACATATTGCCGAGTTGTTTGCCAATCCAAACATTTCAAATTTTTGTTAATAAGTATAATTTTTAACGTAAAACAATCGATTTAGTGAATTTCAGTATTTACGATTACCTACCAGTAAGTATAGCAAGGGGGTTATTTAATTTATTACGTACGTTTAAGAGGGGATCAACAAAGTTATGGAATTCATAAGCTATATGTCGTCACATGTAATTTTATTGCAAACGCCAATAGAAACGCATAGCAACACTTTAAAATATTATCATCTGTATGAAAATTACTTTGATTAATTACAAAATATGTGACGTCACAACTAGAGGGGGGAGGGGGGTTTAACAATTGTGACCACGAGTAACAAAAAGGAGGGGGGGCTCTGAAAATAATGAAATTTTTCTGACGTCATTTGTCATTGGCCCTAAAGTGCTTCTTTTCATGATCATATAGGAATTATGTTGATAACTTGATAAATAATTATGTTTAAAGCATGATGATCATACCACACGGAAGGCACAACACAACGACACGAATTCGCGAGCCATCGTCACTTTCACTGGCTAACAAAAACAGCTTTCGCAAAAAGCTCTATTACGTACATGGTACCGCCATCAAGCATATTGTGATTGTGACCTTTGCAGTGACCACTCATGGTGGATTTCACGCGTGAAACTTCCGTAATGATGCGAACATGCACTCACGTACCAAGTATAACTTCTAATTGACTTAACTTTTTTTTCATAAAAATAAAAAACTGACTTATTTTTTATTTTGTCTATTAGGTACTACCACTCCGCTCCGATTTATAACTTTAACTTATACCACAGTAACCCTACTCTTACTAGTACTTAGTACCTTGTTTCTATTGTTCTACATATCTCAGCTGTACCTAACGGTTCAAATTATGAAGACTTTATACTCAGTGTATTGAGTATAAAGAAGTTGTGTACAACTTCCTGGTTAAGACAACGTATTACGCAACTTCCGTTTCAAAGAAAGGTGACGTTGTTGAAACCGTTGACCAAGTTGAAACCGTTAACCCATGTTATTGAATTTTAAATCTTTCAGCAGTAAAGAAACTGCGAAAGAAACTGCTACGCACATCTTCTCTTTCATCTTTTCACATCTCATCTTTCAAGAAAGAAA
Organism: Ochlodes sylvanus; assembly: GCA_905404295.2. Taxonomy (NCBI): domain Eukaryota; kingdom Metazoa; phylum Arthropoda; class Insecta; order Lepidoptera; family Hesperiidae; genus Ochlodes; species Ochlodes sylvanus. The sequence continues at coordinate 6,615,233 of FR990149.1, forward strand.
GAGAAAACGTTCTATTTACGTTTCACAACCTCGAAATCTCCTTGCAATCTGTGCATATTAAAGCATAGACTAAAACACTGAAATTTTCATCATGTTTGAGGCACGTGCTAAGCCGCTAAGGTCACTGATACCTCGTCTCCGCTGGCACAATGCCAATTGAAAAAATAACGTCTTTTCAACAATGTGATATAAGAACAATAGAATTATACAGTTATGTTATTGCAACTTATACGGTGTTATGTATAGTTTACATATTGCAATATATGCAAATGTATAAATACCTCTGCACACTCATAACTCCGCACTAGGATTCTTTATGTCGTAACTCGAATGTTGCTTTTGGTGTTCAAAGAAGTCAAGTATATATTTTTGTGAATGCCATGCACAACACACTAAAGACCACAACACACACACTCAAACAACAAACAGATTAATTGAAATTAATTAATTTTATAAATACACTTAAGTACTTATGAATGCAATTTTCTTTCATTTACCACCGTTTGGCAAAGTCTTATTAAATATTGAATTTAAAAGAGAAGAAATAGAGAAAGATTAATGTTATTAATTATGTGTATAACTATGTAAGTATTTCCTGCGACCTAATTGACAAGTCCAATAATTACGTCATCTTAAAATTCTCGACTTTCATGGACTTACTCCAATAAAATTCACCAGCGCCAGAGATCCGTAGGTTTGAAACCTACACTGCGCATGGCCGGAACCATAGATTTCATAGATGTTATCAATAGATGGCGTCAATAAATCACGTTTGGTAATTCATCATTTAAGAGAAACGTGACTGTTAGTTATGAATAATAAAAAGGTGTGTTCTGGATTCGAACTTAAGCCCCCTGTTTGAGAGTACAGTATTCAAACCATTGACTACGCTAAGCGAGGGCGGTTACTACTGTTACTAGTGACTATTATCACCACTACCACGCGGTACGGTGATGCACAAGCGTGTAGCCGCCACATTGTTGCAACATGCTACTGCAGATAACAAGGCAGTTATGAGTGTAATCTTATAACGTACAATGTTTAAGTTACGAGTGGGACGTACCCATACGCACTTTATCCGCCCGCGTCTGCTACTTTGAATGAAATGGTTACCAAAGGGACGCTAACACACTCATACCCTTGCATTGGGATTCCCTATGTCGTGAGTGGCTTTGACAACACAAAATAAATCACGAACTCCCACGATCCGAGAACAAACACTTATCTGTCACATAAATATCTTAGATAATCGCTATAGAATCTCAATTAAAACTACATACTTACATTGGATTGTCCGTATTATTGATTTACTGTATATGTACATACTTCCTTCCTTGTTTTTTTTTTATAAAAAACTAGCTGTCCCAGCGAACTTCGCACCGCTCTATGATTAATAAACAAATTTGGTGACACATCTACAGCAGCGCCACCTACCGGGTCCAATTGTGAATCTAAACCATTCTCGGATCCACCTGAAGACACAAAAATTCTCAACCAAATCCATACAGCCGTTTAGGAGGAGTTCAATTACAACGAAAAGTGGCATTGATTTTTAATGATAATTATGCCGATTGCACAGTAGAAATATGGAATTTGAATATAGAATGTAGAATATTGCATCTTTATACTGTGCCGATTGGGTGTATAATTACGCGCGGTGATCTCAGTGCGGGCAATAACAGGTCAACGCGTTTTACCGTCAAAGGATAAATGGTCACCGTTATCGGCTATCATCCATTTATGTACATGTGCACTTTTTGTTGGGTTTACTCGGAAATATGGGAGTTTAAAACAAGAGGTTAGTCAAAATTAAAGACCTGGCTACGTAGAGTAAGTTTTTAACCAAATTTTAAATCTTTATAGATCCGAAATGGTTTCGTCATGCAAAATGCCATGTCTAATGATAATAATCGCAAAAATCGATTAACGCAAGAACAAATCGGTTAAGACGTTTGTGACATGAGCGCGTACAAAGGGACAGACAAACAGCTAAACAGGCAAAAATTCTCAAAATAATTGTTTAAGTCTATAGCGTTAATAAAATCCCCCAATAATAGTTTTTCTCATAAATTTTCCATGTACAGAGAGTGTGGACAGTTACATTTTTATTATTCGATAACATGTAGTTGTTAGGACAAGCATGAAACAATTAGTTTCTGCATGACCTTGTTAGTGCACAGCAGCAAATTAATACATGGACTAGCATAAAGATGTATTACTGATACCACTAAAATATTTATGATACTTGATTTGATAATCACATCCTGTTCAAAGTCCATGACTACCGGGTCTTATCAAACATCACAACAATTTGATAAGATCACATGCAACAAAATGTGGGGATTATGATGAAATACATAGAAAAGAATATATTATTTGTACTTAATAATTAATTTAATTTGAAAACAAAAGTATTACTTATCCGTATTCTATGAATATGGTGGTCTAGGTTTAGCATCTACATCATCATACCCTGACCGACCCTCTAGTGGCAGTATGTTCAACTGCCTCATCCCCTACCTGGTCGAACACCATACTTTAAAACTAATCGTGAAATATTAACGGTTCCAGTTTAGGGGTATTTTCATTTTGCGGTAGCCTAGCAAGAAGCTGGTAAGATACAACCAGTATTAAACATTATTTATTTCCGTCTTCAGGATAAGTAAATAATAAGCAGTAATTGCAGTCATCCTTTAAGCGTCGAAAACTACCGAGGAGCTGAAGTTAAGCTTGTGGAAGATCTTCCACACAATCTACTTGACAATTGCTATCTTTCCGTATCAGCTAGAGGATTTAGAACAGGATATGAAAGTAATTACAATTGCTTTCAGATACGACTCTTGATTAATTGCTGTTTGTCACTTTTTGGATTATAATCTTGCATGAATTATGGCCACAACGACCTGACATAATGCAAGTTTTTCATGTTTTGAACCAAACTGATTCCATTAGGTGTCTATCGACGACCCATGCATGGGATCTATCGAACTCCTCATCATTTTATGGCTCTCTATCAAGGAAGGTGGCGATTGTTAGTCAATGTCAGAAGTCACATAAACTTAATCAAATTCCCTACGTTGTTCAATTTTGTTGAATATCCGATGAACGCAAACCGGTCGGCGCTTCAAGATATTGCAATATTAGGAAGCTGTTGCGTTACTGACCTTCCTATACCAGTTCTGTAACTTGCACGGAAAGTTACAAGAGATAGTGACGGGAAAAGTTTTGTCAAGGTATCTTGTAACGATTGTGTCTTTGAACAAATGCATCATCGTTTTAATTTCCTATCAAGTTCCCCTCGTCATCATCCATTAGGTCTATTTCGATTCTGTCAAAATGTCCACATCAATAGGAATTATTTTAATTTACTAAATAATGCATTTATTTCACACCCTTGCGTTTATTCAATATCTTAAAGGATGAAATATTCTCATTATCCAATAATGAATTATTCATGAAACCTGTGATAGAAATTTAAAGTGCTCGTAAAATAATTAAAATTCGTAGATGTGCCAAGAAAAGCGCCACATTAAACAAATGACTATGCTATTGAAGTTGTTTAAAGGAATTATAGGTTAAAAAAGAAACAAACTAAAGACATCACTAAAATGATGTCAGTACATTATTAAAATTAACGTAGAAATACTTAAATCAATTAGTTTACAAGATTGTTTTTTCTAAAGACAGACTATTACATGAACATGACGTCACAATCAGGATGTTAGCGCAGAAACTAGTGTAACTACTAACTAGTTCTAAAGGCTAAGTTTGCTTGGATTCATCGTGAGTGCTTAAGGCTTAAGAGGGGGTATAAAGCAAAATTGGCAATCTTAGATTCAATTTTTACAGTAGTAGATCAAGTTTCTAGAACCTGAAGAAAAACATAGTTATACTTCATTATATTATTGAGTGCAAGATCTAAGCAAAAACAGAAAAAAATAAAATTTTCTCGATAGAAAAAAATCACAAAGTTAGGTCTAATTTTTCACTTAAATCAATTTATTTTCAATGTGGTGCATATTTTAGAGTCAATATTTTAATATATTATGCTAATTAGTATCACGGAGGGATTAGATTAGCGATTTCAAAATCAAATCTATAATTTACGAATTATTAAAATAAAATACATTTGTAGGATTTTGAGTATTTTGACATGCTCGGTTTCATTAATCAGTCACCATTGCTCCATTGAGACGGGAAGACTGCGTCAGTCTTCTCGACATGTGAAATTATTTTTTGGTGTACATTTGTGACTGAGAGCGTAGTTTTCATTACAAAAACAATAATTGTGTGTGTGTGAACTAAAGTTAAAAGACACTAAGATCCAACATGGGTAACAAACGGAATAAAATCAACATTAAAAAGGGATCATAGAAAGCTGAAAATTCAAGTCATGGCTAGTTGTCAGAGGTAAGTTGACAAGTACTATTTCATATTCAAAATTAGACCTTATTGTTTTAACTTTTGTGCTCACAATACAATGTTGATGTTGATGTTTGATCGCTGAAGCAGCATAGTATATACGAAAAATTCACATTGTATGTATAATTAATAGTTAGTATAGGTATGTACTTTCAAACAAAATATACAGCTTTATCCAAAAGCAAATTTAATTTTGAGTTAATTATTTCCTCTTTGCCCCATAATTTTGTTTTTAAAGCAACACCTATATTTCTGGTAGTCAATTTGATCAATCCCTACAGTAGTTGTTACTTGTGTGTGTTTGAAACTATTATTGTATTTTCATTGCAGAACAAGATTTAATCCAAAATCAAGATACGAGAAGAGAGAATAAGAAAATATTCCAAAATCTATTGATGATGACGGGAACATTACACCAGAGAAGTGCGTATCAATTCATCTGTCTATGTATTGTTTCATTTATTATTTGCTTGTTGTTGCATTGTAACGAATCTACAAAATAACACATAAACTAAACTTTTTTTATACTATACATACATGCATAGTTGGGCAAAATTACTGTAACAAAAACATAAAATTTTGTATAAATGCATTTTTAAAGCGACTTTTTTATTTACTTTTTAATTGCTAATTGTGTTTTCTTAAAGAAAAAATATATATCTTCAGGCTTACTATTTTACGCTTTTACAAAATGTAGAAATTTTAGAACATACAGATCCAAATGCAGACGAATTTATTGCACCGGAACGACTGGCATTAAAATAAAGTATTTATGTAATTTAGTCCTATCTAAAACTTTCAACCGATTATAAATGGCGCAAAGTGATACCTGACGTCATCAGTTTCAATGTTAGGGAGTATAACAGTGTTTGACTTTTTTTTTAATTTCAGTAACATCAATCCTCGTGTTTATGAACGGGTCAAGATAAATATCAAGACAAACGACGATACTAAATACACATGTGAGACAAGTCAACGGCTTATAATAGACAAGATATATTTTGTTGAACAATTAAAACTTCCAACCATGCATAATTTTGGCATTTTATTTTTTCTAGACGGATTTTGGACTTAGTGAATTAAACTTGATTTCGAATAAATTCATTTTGGTTTTAAGTAAGCTTTGTTCGATTTTATGCTTATTTTTAGTCTTCAAAAAATTGTTTAGTTTGATGACTTATGTGTTCTTACCATACCTTAAATATTTTGAATACCCATTACATTTTTCCTGTTCTCACGCATAATTATATCATCACGCATCATATTTCACACACTGTTTTTTTTCCTATATTTTTAAAGCTAACAATTGTCGCTCAAGAAGTTAGTGATTGTCATCTTTTTTATGATATTATTGTCACTTAATTAGTTTCCTTATAATAACGGCAGTGGCATTTGTAATTTTTCTGTTTTCTGGCGAAGGATTTCTTTCAATTGAAATAAATTTAAAGGATAACTTACTTACTTTAACTTTTTGTAGCGAAAAAATGAAAACAATGTTATCTATAATAATAAATGTCTGAAAAACATTGTACGTGTTATTTATTTACATGTTATACGGCATACAGGTGTCATCACGTAAAAATAGAGCAGATATTCTGCTTTGCGAGAATTTAAATGATTTAATGGTCACACCAGTACGAACATTATGCTGCCTTTCTTGTCATAAAAGTGATTCAATCGCTCCCTACACTAGGTTTCCAGCGCTATGGTTACATGATGCGACCGACACTACCTATAAATGTTATTAGTTTCAGAAATACAGATAGTTACAGCGAGAAGAATTGCTTTAGATTAATAGATACCTACATAATAATATATTCAAAATTATTAATGACACCTAATAATGTGTTGTCTGCCATTCACTGGCTCTCTAGCTATTAACATTTTATAAAAATCTAACCCTAATAAAGAAAAAACAGCTTGCCATTTTTGAGGTAGATGATTCTACATTTATTGAGCCGAAATTTGTCTCAGTTTTTACATTATACTGTGCCGTATTCTTGACTGATGCCATGTTATATAATAGCGGCTGTACACTCTCGTGCGAGAGTACTCGCTATGTCTCGTGACGCCTCGGCCGAGACGTCATGGGAGCGAGAGTATGCGAGACCCCCCGAGACATCACGAGGCGAGGCGAGCGCTACCAAGTACATTCTCATACGAGTGCACTCGGCTAGCAGTCTCGCGAGAGTGTACAGCCGCTAATAAAGTCAGATGCAACCGGACGCGCAACTGCTGCGGCGCATCTATTTGACGGGCGGGGCGGGGCGCGCGGGTGAAATTTGATTTTTTCCTAGCTTTATACCCCCTCTTAATCGTTCCTAGTAGGGCAATGAGAGTAATTACTACCATTTACTGGTCACGCAAGATGATTGTATCTATTTTAAGTATTACTTTAACTTGAATCGCAATGATAGCGCCCCTCTTGGAAAGGCGGCTAAAGTATTTTTTTTAATGCGAAATCAAATTTTAAGAGGGGGTATAAAGCAAAATTGGCAATCTTAGATTCAATTTTTACAGTAGTAGATCAAGTTTCTAGAACCTGAAGAAAAACATAGTTATTCTTCATTATATTATTGAGTGCAAGATCTAAGCAAAAACAGAAAAAAATAAAATTTTCTCGATAGAAAAAAATCACAAAGTTAGGTCTAATTTTTCACTTAAATCAATTTATTTTCAATATGGTGCATATTTTAGAGTCAATATTTTAATATATTATGCTAATTAGTATCACGGAGGGATTAGATTAGCGATTTCAAAGTCAAATCTATAATTTACGAATTATTAAAATAAAATACATTTGTAGGATTTTGAGTATTTTGACATGCTCGGTTTCATTAATCAGTCACCATTGCTCCATTGAGACGGGAAGACTGCGTCAGTCTTCTCGACATGTGAAATTATTTTTTGGTGTACATTTGTGACTGAGAGCGTAGTTTTTATTACAAAAACAATAATTGTGTGTGTGTGTGAACTAAAGTTAAAAGACACTAGATCCAACATGGGTAACAAACGGAATAAAATCAACATTAAAAAGGGATCATAGAAAGCTGAAAATTCAAGTCATGGCTAGTTGTCAGAGGTAAGTTGACAAGTACTATTTCATATTCAAAATTAGACCTTATTCTTTTAACTTTTGTGCTCACAATACAATGTTGATGTTGATGTTTGATCGCTGAAGCAGCATAGTATATACGAAAAATTCACATTGTATGTATCATTAATAGTTAGTATAGGTATGTACTTTCAAACAAAATATACAGCTTTATCCAAAAGCAAATTTAATTTTGAGTTAATTATTTCCTCTTTGCCCCATAATTTTGTTTTTAAAGCAACACCTATATTTCTGGTAGTCAATTTGATCAATCCCTACAGTAGTTGTTACTTGTGTGTGTTTGAAACTATTATTGTATTTTCATTTCAGAACAAGATTTAATCCAAAATCAAGATATGAGAAGAGAGAATAAGAAAATATTCCAAAATCTATTGTTGATGACGGGAACATTACACCAGAGAAGTGCGTATCAATTCATCTGTCTATGTATTGTTTCATTTATTATTTGCTTGTTGTTGCATTGTAACGAATCTACAAAATAACACATAAACTAAACTTTTTTTATACTATACATACATGCATAGTTAGGCAAAATTACTTTAACAAAAACATAAAATTTTGTATAAATGCATTTTTAAAGTGACTTTTTTATTTACTTTTTAATTGCTAATTGTGTTTTCTTAAAGAAAAAATATATATTTTCAGGCTTACTATTTTACGCTTTTACAAAATGTAGAAATTTTAGAACATACAGATCCAAATGCAGACGAATTTATTGCACCGGAACGACTGGCATTAAAATAAAGTATTTATGTAATTTAGTCCTATCTAAAACTTTCAACCGATTATAAATGGCGCAAAGTGATACCTGACGTCATCAGTTTCAATGTTAGGGAGTATAACAGTGTTTGACTTTTTTTTTAATTTCAGTAACATCAATCCTCGTGTTTATGAACGGGTCAAGATAAATATCAAGACAAACGACGATACTAAATACACATGTGAGACAAGTCAACGGCTTATAATAGACAAGATATATTTTTTTGAACAATTAAAACTTCCAACCATGCATAATTTTGGCATTTTATTTTTTCTAGACGGATTTTGGAGTTAGTGAATTAAACTTGATTTATTTATTATTTTTAATCTTCAAAAAATTGTTTAGTTTGATGACTTATGTGTTCTTACCATACCTTAAATATTTTGAATACCCATTATACATTTTTCCTGTTCTCACGCATCATATTTCACACACTGTTTTTTCCCTATATTTTTAAAGCTAACAATTGTCGCTCAAGAAGTTAGTGATTGTCATCTTTTTTATGATATTATTGTCACTTAATTAGTTTCCTTATAATAACGGCAGTGGCATTTGTAATTTTTCTGTTTTCTGGCGAAGGATTTCTTTCAATTTAAATAAATTTAAAGGATAACTTACTTTATCTTTTTGTAGCGAAAAAATGAAAACAATGTTATCTATAATAATAAATGCCTGAAAAACATTGTACGTGTTATTTATTTACATGTTATACGGCATACAGGTGTCATCACGTAAAAATAGAGCAGATATTCTGCTTTGCGAGAATTTAAATGATTTAATGGTCACACCAGTACGAACATTATACTGCCTTTCTTGTCATAAAAGTGATTCAATCGCTCCCTACACTAGGTTTCCAGCGCTATGGTTACATGATGCGACCGACACTACCTATAAATGTTATTAGTTTCAGAAATACAGATAGTTACAGCGAGAAGAATTGCTTTAGATTAATAGATACCTACATAATAATATATTCAAAATTATTAATGACACCTAATAATGTGTTGTCTGCCATTCACTGGCTCTCTAGCTATTAACATTGTATAAAAATCTAACCCTAATAAAGAAAAAACAGCTTGCCATTTTTGAGGTAGATGATTCTACATTTATTGAGCCGGAATTTGTCTCAGTTTTTACATTATACTGTGCCGTATTCTTGACTGATGCCATGTTATATAATAGCGGCTGTACACTCTTGTGCGAGAGTACTCGCTATGTCTCGTGACGCCTCGGCCGAGACGTCATGGGAGCGAGAGTAGGCGAGACCCCCTGAGACATCACGAGGCGAGGCGAGCGCTACCAAGTACATTCTCATACGAGTGCACTCGGCTAGCAGTCTCGCGAGAGTGTACAGCCGCTAATAAAGTCAGATGCAACCGGACGCGCAACTGCTGCGGCGCATCTATTTGACGGGCGGGGCGGGGCGCGCGGGTGAAATTTGATTTTTTCCTAGCTTTATACCCCCTCTTAAGTAGCAATTATGCTAGAATTTACACAATTCTTGTAATCTTGTAATAAGATATGTAGGTATATACTCAAGTTAACAATAACACGCATAACTGTTTCGAAATCCTTTTGTAATCTCGATAGCTAAATCCTTGAATACACTTATTGATTCTCATATAGATAGATTGTCATCTATAATCTATTTGATATTCAAATCAACAGCTACTTGTAAATCAATGAAAAACAGTTTAACTTTGAACAACAAAAGAAAGGTAAATGGGTCAACGTTTTCTGGCATGAATAATGGACTTTAATGTTAATTGTATAAAGTACAAAAGCGGTGCTGCAACTATGCCCTGTAGAATGCCTTAAGGCTATTAACGCACGTTGCAGCGGTCACGTATGCCATGCCACCCCCACCGCTGTACCGGTCGGCCTACTATAACTGTAATTGCTTGTCAAAACGTTCTACATTAATTTATTTTCCATGTTTCATCGCCTTTTTGGTGTAAATTGAATAGAATGCTTCGTAGAGAATTATGTTTTCTAAAGTGTTAACTAAGGAAAATGTTGTTTACTTTAATGTTTCGTAGTTTCGTCAGATTCAGGTGAAAATTATTTCGCAATAGTAACTGAATAAGCATAAACTTACTTATTTATAACAAATTACGAGTATATTGGCCTATAAATTTAGTTGATGTTGTTTATTAACTTTATAAAAACAGTACTTAATGATGATTCCTAAGATTTTCTGACGATACAGACGTACAAACGTTTATAGTGGATTGATTCAGCACCTATTTTATCAAGTGGATTGTCGTAACAATATTTGATCATTGTTCAAAGTTCAGTTGGCCCACTCGTAGCTACACCATCGATATGCTAGTTTAGTAACTTGCTACTTTAAACCGGTTGAAGATAATGATTGCTGTGATGATGCCAGAGTGTAGAGTAAAACCCATGATTTAAAATTATTTGAGTTGAACTAGGGTCAAATTTGAAATTTTCATGGTTGGGTAACTTATGTTGTTTCTGCTTATTGTCTTCAGTCATTAGATCTTAGAGTATATATATTAACTAAACTCTAAGCATTAGATAATAAAAAACTGCTCGGATTTTCGCTTCGCTTCGGAAAACCCTAAGATTTATGCTAGTATTTCCCACACTCGAAAACATGTTTAGATTCCTTTTTTATTTGCAGCTTTTTTATTTGTGAACCAATCTAAATAAAGCTTACTTCAATACATCGGTGAACAACCCGTTTCGGAGATTACTAGGAACAAACGCACAGACTAACTGACAAGCGAACAAAAGCTTTAATAGTAATAAATACCCAGTTGATCAATCAGTTACAGTTACTACATATAGAAATTTGAAGAAATTTATACACAGAAACGATTGTGTTATTGCTTACAATGCCAATTGCACAGAAAAATATAATTATAAGTATAAATAACATAACAGTAATGATGTATGTATGTGCGGGATGTTATTACGCGTGTTGTCTCATTGTTGTATAACTATTAAATTGCCCATTATGTTTGTACGTTGTACCTACACTATTATTTACTTTAATACGAGTCATTTACGGAAACGTGAACCTAATTGATGTTTATTAAGAGTGCAAACGATTTGCAATTGCTTCAACTTTGTTTTAAGTGACTTCTTCGTGTAGAATGGCAATGTATGTTTCTTTAGTTAAGCCTGCTCTACTTTTGAATTTTAATTAATTGTATAGTTCGTAATTATTGCACTTACTATGGCAATTTATATTGACTCGTTTTGTTCCAATTTTATAATATCTATTAGCACAGCAAATATTACTATTTTTAAAGTATTTTAGTTTATAAGAGTGTCACTTTACTAAGTTATACCTACTCTTATTACCAACAGACTGCCTTACTTACTAGATTGCTAACAGATGTAAATAGGTTATTTAAAGCTTTCCTATTAATATAGGAAAATAATTTTTACCTTCGTATTTGTAATTAAACTCCCAAAACTGACATTTTGCCAGACAGTAATACTATAACTATAATTAAAACTAGTTTTAACATTCTTCAACTACTTACGTTACTGTAGGAAAGGTATATAGATTTTCCTTACAATCAGAAAACCGATCATGACGAAACAATAGTGTGAAACCGTAAGCAAAATTTACGCATGTTTTTCAGCATTGTTTAATCTCGACTGTTGAAATAGTATTTCTGAGTGTGTGCTATGGATTTCCTGTGGGATTCAAATATAATTAATTGAGTCAGTCGCTTCACAAATAGGCATGACTAACCAGTTGCCAAGTCGTGTTATCACTTGTTTTGTATTCCGAATTATGTGGTGCCTATCTATGGCCAATGACTCTTCAACCCTGACCGTCATAGCAATAAAGATGTGTTATTACTTAATTATCAGTTTCGTTATCAAACCGACACTCGGAGCACGGTGATAACCCCGCTATCATTTTGTTTTAGGTACACGAAATTCGATAACTACCCCTTGATGTGATAATTGTTACTAGTGTCAGAACAGAATCAGTGTTGTACTACTGATGTTTAAATTGATTACTTTGAGAATGGGATTAACTTTTACGCGTTTCTCTTATTAAAATAAGAACTCATAATGTACTTGAGTGAGTAATAATACCTCACTTTTTATATTACTAAGGGCCGTTTTCACCAACACAGAATTTACACTAGAGTAAGAGTAGCTATCCCAGTATAACTTTACTCTGTCGATTACTCTCGCATAGTTACTCTGCGACTTTGAACGAATGATTTAATGAATGCGTAATGCACCCAAGTAAAATCGACAGTTTGACGTATACTTGCGCAATAGCGCTGCGTTTTCTTTTATTTATTCGAATAATACGTAGTTGAGTTGACCGTGGCTAGTGGCGTGGCAGAGACAGTGCTTATCTACGAATAGCAGCTTACTCGGCCGAAATCGGCGGTATATGATTTTACTCTAGTATACTTTAATATAGAGATTTTATCCCTAGGTTAAATGTTGGTGAAACGTAAAATGGGCTTACTCGCGAGTAATTGACTATTTTTTCCCGGGAATAAGACTTATACGGCATTGGTGAAATCGGCTCAAAGTATATAACTAAGTTTTTATGGATACTGCAAATACTAAGATATTATGACATTATTTATCTAAACTAACCGTGCAAAACCTAAGCCGATAACTAAGAGCTATAATATTTGCAAAGCGCTGCGCATTCTGCGTAAACAACAAGATGGAGAAGTTTTCGCGCGTTTTACGACCACAGACAGAATATATTTAGGCGCCATGTTGGCAACACGATTCGAAGGACATTTTGAGTAATTTTATTTATAACTGTAGGTATCTGCGCATTTATTGAGCTTGTTTTGCGTATCAATAAAATTATTTAATATCTGCGACTGATTACCTTAAACACTGGTATATTAAGCTGTTGGTATGTGTTACATAAATGAATAGGTATGCAAAGGTTTATTACCTAAGCACATTATTCGTGAATTAAATTTGTAAGTTTATTATGAAATACCTAGGTACTTATTATTATTTATTCTGCGTTTACATTAATTATTTTTAATCCATCATTTATTCGAGAAAGTAGGTTAGAATTACAATAACAATAGCGCCAAATTTTCTGCGTTCATATTGACATTTTAAGTCCCTATTACATATATCTCGATAATTTCAAAGGCGTATCCGTAAGTAGTTTATTAAACTACTCTGTGGCGTAACCGCGGATTACAGAACCGAAGGAACAACTAAAACCTATTGTTTTATAATCAAATACCATTAAAAAAATGTTTATAACGTGACAAAGAAAATACTCCAAAAGATGTTATTACCACATACATACATACTACATATATATGCACTAAAGAATGAACTGATTTAAAAAGATAATGGACATGGCAACAAAAATAACAATGACTCAATCGGTCACACAAAAAATCGAACGGAAATTGTGCAATATGCATTTTATTATTCATTTTGTGATAAGAGCAACGATATATAAAATGAAACTGACTGATATAGTAATTATTTTTAAAACAATATGAGAATACCGAAATATGCAATATAACTATATCAACGTAATGTTAAAAGAATATATTCTTTTAAAAAATATATCAGATTATCCAAAACTTCTAGCTTAAAATGAGCAATGTCAAAACCATGTCTAAAATCTCCCCGAAAATAAAATCTAAAATCCAAAGTTCAAAGAGGTGCTGAAAGGATTACTTATAGGAGAAACGAGGGAGTATGGGAGATCACACATCCTAAAGAAAAGTGGCTAGCGCTCTAGAAATTTAAACACAGCTAGACTAGAGGTCACTCTCATATACCGTTGTGTGCGTCTGTGCGTGATATTAAATACTTAATATTTAAATTATAAACTGCACACTTCTAGAATTGTTAATAAGTTACATAAACTGCGCAGTTGTATCACCAGGTAAATATGTATTATTCTCGATATACAGGTCGCGTGTGTATGTAAACAGCTTATCAACAAGGCCTACTGCAAATGTGTTATTTAGAAACAATGATGGCAAATAATGTTGTTTAACTGGAGAAGTATCATCGACGAAGCATGACTGACTGGTGACGTAAGCCAACCACAGAATCTGATATCTCTTGATTGAAGAGACTTGAAAGGTGCAATAATTTGCACAAAAGCCATTGGTTTTTAAGAAATTTTGCCATTTCCTTAGAGTGCTTTTGGAGTTGTTTAACTCCACCGATCAATTACGGATTTCTTTACTATAATCACAGTTACCTATGGCGTTGTGTTTTATTTTGGTATCAACAGTTTTTTTCATAGTTCTCAAGCGGCCGTTAAACTTTCCTGTAAGATCGACTACCTTTTAATTATTGTTTTAGTTTGGGCATTCACTTAATAACCGTTCAAATCGAACACTTCCCTTTTTCTCCTCTGTGACGTTACTTCCAACCTCAGGCGCAGAATCTCCAAAAGAAGATTCATTAAATAATAACGATAAAATAAGAACTTTATTTAGATAGCGCGAGAGCGCCATTTAATTTGCAACCTTTTCCGTACCCCATTGACATTTATGATTATAACTGGATATAAGACCTTGAAATAACAAATTCGTCTTTCAAAAAATATCTTGAGGTAATTCGTTACACACATAACAAATACTGCGTAGCGTATTATTTTAACGGAAATAACATGGTTACATGCGCGTTAGAATTTATTGTTCATGTTGTGATTGAAAACTAATTTTAGTATCGTGATTGTCATCATCACAGTCATAGTTATCATCATCATATTTGTCATCATCATCGTTGCCATGATCATCATCAACGCAAAAATGTACCTTATGAGCTTTCTTTCCTTATGAGCTCAAAGAAGTTACAACTAAAAATATATATTTAAATTACTACTTATTCGTACTGTTTGCTTAGAATAATTTATTAATCACAAACAATGAGATTTTAGTTGTATTTGTAGTTTGTATATTTTTTAAATAATATTAATTTGTTAATTTTTTGCGTGGATTATTGTGTAACCAAGCTATACCTACTGTGATGGCTGATAGCGCAAAAAATTGACATGTTTAACATTTGACACCGACATCAGGCATCAATATTATATCAGGTTCATGAGTATCTACATTAGAAAACAATGTATTAGGCAACCTATTCCGAGTATATTACGAACATCCGTGATGGACAAAACACTTGCTTATCATAGTAACTGCTAATAGATAAAATCAGCTACTATCAGTATTTGTTAATATCTGTAATTGTCATTTTGAACATTGCTGTCAGAATCTAACTAATATATCGACAATATTTGAATAGATATATTATTCATCACCTTACCGAATAATGTTCACATTATTTTGTTTCACCTGTATTCTTCAGAATACATGAAGGATGGATGGATATACTAAACGTATACGTATACGTATCAGGTAGTTCGTAACTCAAGATAAGTTAATACTCAATTCTAAAGATATCGTTTTATCTTATTAACATCCTAATGTTAGGATGAACGATACGTTCGTTACTAAGGTCATACGTGTTTACAAATCCGTTAGTGAATTGTTAATAATTGAAGCGCTTAAAGGTTTATTAAGATTCTTCTCGGTTACAATTATTATTTTTCTTCTTCCCAAGCTCTATAATTGTCCCTAGTCCTCACACAATGTGAAGGCCTTCACGCTGACCACCGCTGCTTATGACTATTACCACACTGCGATTTTTTAAGTCCTCTGTACTGTTAAAGGTCGATATGGATTGTTAAATATAAGTCCATATATCAGTCCGTGAATAAAACCACTTCCGCGGACTGGACACTTATATTGAAGAATTCTATTTTTAAATAAGTAGTATTCCTTTTTAATGTCCGTCACAGTGATGTACCAAATTAGTTACCAAATATGAGTCTTTGTACTTTTGTACAAGAAAGTGGGTTGACCGTTACCAGCGCATTTTGATAAGGATGCACTCATTTTAACCATTGTCTCTTTACAAGTTGTAATAAACCTTATTTCTTTCGACGTACGACCTGTTTTCATATCTGTATACAACAGAATAATAGGTGCGTTTTCCACACTTATTTTTGGTGGTAGTTTCCTGGTGTTGCAGAACTGGAGAAGTGCATGCTGTGCATGGATGATCAGTATTGACCACTTATTACCATTACGTGGTTCCTCAAATCGCTTGTAAAATAGGACTTTTTAGGGTTTTTGAAGGAGGTTTTCGAATAAAAATTCTATATGACATTAAGCAGTACCTTTGTACAAAGTTTTATATTATTAGTATTGTTTATTGTATTGTATAGGTTCAAATTTTGTTCACCGAGTAGATAAACTAAATAAATACAAAATACATGTTTAAATAATAGCTCATTAAATACTGTTATTTTACATACTATTTTTTATATTAATTTACTAGGTATTCATTTTACTGTTAAATTATTTTATTATTTTTAAATAACCTGTAGTTTTCATTAAGTTCTTTCTCAGTTCTTGTTACTGGTTAAATCATTATTAAAGTAAATAATCTAAGTGTTCACATTTAACCTCATATTAGTTGAGCTTTTAAGTTTAACATCTTATCAAAATGAACATTATTTATCTATTTTTATGTTTCAGTACACATCTCTATAATATTTTATTGTTTAAAAGTTGAAGGATGCCATTTTGAAATAGGTTTTGGCTAATTTCAGAGTGATTACCTTGAGTGGGTACGCTGTGCGCGCGCGCCTTTGTGTGTACAAAATTAGTAATATTCGTCATTTTTAAATAGTCACAGTTTCTAGATATACCTACATATAAGCGCCAAGATAATTGATAATTATACAATTAAGAAATGTTATACATAGATACCTAAGTAATTAAATTTTAACTCAATGTAATTTCACACATTTAGCAACACAATAGTACCTACCTAACTCTTAAAATACAATATCGATTTTTTTTTCGCGATCGAGCTGTTGATTAGATTTTAAATTCGATATAATGTAATGTTAATTGAATTTAGTTATAAATGACGCTGTTTTACAAGGTAGTGAATGTCCTCGTTGGCCTGATGTGTAAAAAGGATACAACGATACAACGAACAAAAACGATACAAAAATACTATCAGATATTTTGATGTTATAATGTTAATCGACTACTTGCAAAACGAATCGGCCGTGACGACTACGACGACGATTTTTGTTAACAAAATTCAACGATCAGTCGTCGCATACGTCGAGAGAGTTCAACATGCGTTCGACGCGTGATAGCGCAATAGCTGAGACAGCGCTATAGGTAAGAGGGAGACGCAAAGAAAACACGGCTTGGTTTTGCTTGGTTGTGATTTTCGTTTTCTTCTCGGGATATTGATGTTGGATCTATTTTAGTGTTCGTTATTTGAACTCATTCGTTTCGCACCTGTCAAAAACTAAATAAAACATGTGATGTTCTAGAAATTGTTCTTTTTTCAAAACTATGACTAATAAAATTATAATGTCTCACTTCAAACGTTCATTAGTTCTGTTGTTCTTTGATACTGCCACGAGGCGCTGTATAAAACATTTATTCACCGAATTTAATATTTTACATTATTACACTTATTACATAATTATTATAATCCCATTTATAAAAATGTATAAAAGCTATTAGTAAAATGATTGGTTTTTAAAACGTGCTCAAAATTTCAAATAAAAACGTTTGGTAACGAGTGCTAAATTAAGATATTGCACGTTGTATTAGGCACGTACACACATACGGGTATAAAAACAGCAGGAAGTTTTAACACGTCTCCTGAAGTAAATTGAATGTCAGAACATGCCCCCTATGTCATTAGGGGGCTATCAAAAGGCTATTAAGGTTATTGCATACTGATTGACAGTGATTTCATCCAACGAATTATGAACCCATAGTGATGGGTTGTTGGCAAACAAACATTCCTCTTGGAATTGACTATCCTATAATTATTTTTTTGGATTCTCGACTAAAGCCGGATATTCGATCCTGAACCAAGGGTAGCAATATTTAGGTACATCAAACGAACATATTATATTATTTTACATGGATTCATTTGAAATTATGTGTGTAATAAATATTGTATTTATTACTAAAACACGACAGTTTAAAATGGCTGCTTTTATAAGACATTAGCAAGGCAAATATCTATGTACTAGTAAACCCGCCCTCGCTTCACTTCGGGAAACCTGTCCCTTAGTACCCAAGTCCAAAATTGTTAAACGTAACCAGCGCACGAATTTATTTTCACGCGCGTTATTTTTCATTTTGCGAAAAACTGTAATATATTATACATATAAACTTTCCTCTTGAATCATTCTATCTATTAAAACCCCCATCAAAATCCGTTGCGTAGTTTTAAAGATCTAAGCATACATAGGGACAGAGAAAGCGACTTTGTTTTATAGATACTATGTAGTGATCTAATTTACCCCTCACACTGTGAGAGGAGACCCGTGCCCAGCAATGCGACAGTCATGGGTTGTGATGAATTGAGCACCAGTTATTGACAACCCTACCTAACCTTGACAATACCGGTATGTTATGTGTATAAGGTTTAAAGTGTCTTTGTGGTGGGCTTCAATGACCCCACATCGAGTATGCGGCAACGTGGCCGTTAAGTGATGTCCTAAAAAGGTTGTGGGTACTTATAATATAACATAATTATTATAAGCAGGTACTGTAAGCTTTGTTTCTTAAGAATTATAACTTTTTTACAATCATAACAAAAAGACAACCGTAACTTAATATCAGATAAGATGGTTGGTAGGCATTAACTTTACGTAACGTAAGCCTACAAAGTTTTACATTTTTTTCTTACTGATACTCGGATGGCGCAATGATTGGTTTCGGACTACCGTTCGAAAGGAGCTGGGTTTGATTTAGTTGAAAATTAAATGAAATTTAGAATTGGTTTTTTACAAATCTTTCCCGAAATCAAACTACCCTCGAGGAGGAAATTTGCATGACGAGTTTAATTCCGTCTTTGTGTGTTGTCCATGGCACCCACGATAGGAAATCCTAGATTGGAGCTCTGAGCGTGTATGTAGAATACCACTTTTTACATTATTGTCTGCGTGTAATAGGCTTAAAGACACACAACTGTGTGGAGAATACATACACACAAGTCTAAGAAGGCTTCGTCCACGAGGCCTCCCGTGTCATTGAACCGCTAAGTACGTGCTCAGGACTATTGTTAGGGCGCGTACACAAGATGCAAGCAACGCTACGGACTAATGTAAAAATACTTTCGAAGAGAAAGTCAAAATGATTTATTCGATTAAACTTTCCAAATCGTCATTATTATGAGGTGTAATTATTTTTGGGCTTGATTTTTAAATTGCATATCGTCGTTAAAATTACCTATGTGCTGTTTTTATGTTAGGAGTTATTCATACAACGCGAGTTGTACTTGTAGAACCGAAGTTGGGCTTATTTCCGTAATTTTTATATGACAATAAAAATTACGACAATAAGTCAAATTTGTCTGCCCCACTTTTCGCGCGTTATATTTATTATTTTTGATCCTGTCTGAATGGGTCCGTCCATCTGTGTCTCAGTATTTTCAATACATTTATATTTGTAGTCGACTTGAGAACGCCGAATGACCCAAATACGGCAAATATTTAACCGCAAAATTCATACACCGCTTCAAATCCTTGAAGAGATGGAGCATAAGGATAAAAATTACGTGAACTCTTCAAGTATTGCAGTGTCGTGAAACATCTGGCGAGAGCGATGACCTCGGGGAAATTAGGGTGCGAGTGTCGTGTGCAATGTTTGCGGTACTCGCGACTGTGTACTTAACTTTATAGTCTTTATAATTAGGCGTTTAACCTGGCCACTACTTTCCATGACAAAGGTAAAAACTACGATGTGGACTTGACTTCTACACAATTTTGTACTCAATTCTCAGCTCTCGGTTTACTATTAGACCAATAGTAGTCTATTATATCTATGCCACCGAGTCTGTCAATCATTTGACAATAGGATAATGTTGTTTGTGGTTAAAATGTTCCATATCTATCTATTTTCTTTCATTCCTATTCTTTTTTCCTGTACGGAAACGCATCGGTGATGCCTTTGGTATTGCTGACGTGCACCGACCACACAGCCAATAGACTCCTAATAAGTTATTATAACAGTTGAATGGCTTCTGTCAACACATCTGGCTTATAGTACCGATATAAATTCGTGCCGTCTCATTCTTTCCCGTTGCTTAGATTAACCTATTTCTTTTCAACCTTTCGTGTGGCCTTGAATTAGCCAATCACAGCGTTGAATTAGCCAGTCACCCCGCTTCGTCTTACCTCAGCTAGTTGCCAGAATGCATTCAATACGGAAAATCAAACATTAGGTGTCTATTGGCTGTGTGGTCGGTGCTGACGTGCCTTGGCGACGGTGAGCACTTACCACTGGTGTCGCGTCTGCTTGCTTTACGGCTATTTACATAAAAAAGAGTATTTTAGGGTCATGCGTACCAGGACGACACATTTCACGACAACATCTCCAGTTACGTAGCTAAATATTTTGTTCAAATGTACGTATCTAGCACATCGTCAAGTTAGCTGCTATACATTTTAAATATTTGGCCAGACTAGCCGGCGATGCTATCCTGGCGAAGTGCGACTGTAAACAGTCTACAATAAACCATTTTCCTTTCACAAAAAGTCATTAGTAAGAGGTAGCTACAAAGTTATAGTACCTACTATAGAGTTCAAGTGTACTTCCCTCGACTGTATGCAAGGTTCTATGCAAAAGAGGTTTTTGAACGCGCAACAAAGGTCTTTTGAGGGTCGGCGTAAGCGACATCTGTAGTATTCTGTAGAACTACTTTTATAAAACACGCGTAGGTCTCGCAATAGCTGTATACTCTCTTACAGAATTATCTTTTTAATAGTTTTCTCTCTTTTTTTCTCCTAGACAATGGATATGTAAGATTTTATTATGAAGCGTAACCAAAATAACGAAAACAAACTATTTATTAATTTAATTATTTTATTATTGTGGTACAACAAATTGTTTTGTATTGTATTTTATTTACACGAGTTATTAGATTTAAATAGATCTGAGACGCCCACATATTAGTATGACTATATGACTCATATTATGTCATTTACATATATTTCCGTATTACTTCAATGGCGGAGATACCTTCTATGGTAATTACTGTCTGCATCGTTTATACTAGTGGCTGTATCGATATTTATTGTAATTAATATATTTTTTAAGATTCCATGTACCTACTAATTTTTATTTGTCAAAAATTACCTCTAAATCACACGCTCAGTTAAAATATACAGTTTTCATGTATCAATACAACCTTTATAACAAAAAGTATTGCGTACAAACGCAAATAATTTTAAACTATTCATCACACGTCATCTTTGAATTGCAAAGTGCTTGTAGTAGGTATTTAAGGCAACACAAAGTGTGGATACGAACACCGAACGCCTACGTCATATAAGTATGTGAACGATTGACTATATGCTAATCTTCAGCCAACTCTTAAGGTATTATGTTATCCTGGTATCAATAAGCCAATTTGCACAGTTGATC
The DNA here is from genome assembly GCA_905404295.2 of Ochlodes sylvanus. Classification (NCBI taxonomy): domain Eukaryota; kingdom Metazoa; phylum Arthropoda; class Insecta; order Lepidoptera; family Hesperiidae; genus Ochlodes; species Ochlodes sylvanus. The sequence continues at coordinate 6,637,026 of FR990149.1, forward strand.
CGACTAAACCAATAATACGGTGATATTGAAAAACTGAACACGTCATAGGACATGCTAATAACTGTTTTTTGGGTTCCGTACATATAGGGTGCCAACGGGACCCTATTATTAATACAGCGGAATCGTCAGTCTGTCTGAGCGTCCGTTCATGTGCGTGTTGCAGGGCTGTATCTCCTGTGGATAGATTAGTTGGATAGTCCAAATGGTGGGAGATCTATCAGACGATTGGAGACATCACACTCCAAAATCTGCTCCCGAAACAACTTTTATCCTTTAACATCAGGCCTTTAATAAATATCTTGTTTTCTCCGTTTCATTGTATGGCTACAACCCATTAATGGCCCACTACTGAGCACGGGTCTCTCCTCATACCTGAGGAGACCTAGAGCATACTCCACCGCGCTGCTCCAGTGCGGATTGGTGGAGGGGTTAGTGGCCAACCCAAGTGTCGGAAATTTTTAAGCCGCCCGAAGGTATCCGACATGGCTTAACGACTGCTACCAAATGATAACAACCGGTACTGACTGCTTTACGTGCCCTCCGAAGCACGGAAGCGCTCAATAAATTTTTGCCACTAGCGGTCACCCATCCAACTACCGACCGCGCCCGCTGTTGCTTAACTTTGTCGATCACTTGAGATCAACGCAAGCCGCCGCACAGTGGTCTGAAAATCAAGCTTCATACTCATAGAAACTGATTGTCAGAAATCAATAATTAAAAAATGTTATTGTAATAAGTACACCTCCCTTTGTTAACTGTTATAGTATGAAGGTCGTGAGTAGCTCCATGTGTGAGAAAAAAAATATTGTATATTTTTTTGTATGGGAAAAAAACTTCAAAGTGGATTTAAAAAAAACTGATCATAACTGAGGGTCTGGTATTCACATGAGTTATTACACCTTACATGGCGATTAAGATGACATACAATTGTTATGCCTTTCGGTGCCGCTTTGCATGTAGCAAGCTTTTGAAAGTTTGAGTTTTTGGTAGATGATTATTCAAGTCTTCATTTTATATTATAAGGATACATATAACTTTCAACATGAAAATAATTGAAATTTGTATATACACAAGGAATAAATACGTACTTAGGATATATTTAAATAATAATTGTTTAAAAAATAGGAAATAAAAAGCACATATTCAATGAAAACTGTCACAATTTCTTTATTTGATTATACTATTAAATATTATTTCAGTAAATTATATAATTAAATGTAGTAATACTCAGAGCTTTACATATATATTATTCTCTATTACTAACTACTTATAAAAGACCAATTATCTATCAAAGAGTATCTTCTTCATCAGAGTCCAGCATAGGTGCATTAACATCAACGAATTCAATATTCTCCTTGTCTATATCTGCATCATCATCACCAATGAGAAGAGATTTCATGTCATCAGTAATAGGTGTGCGTTTTGATTTTATCAGCTGTGGCCTTATGCTGGACAGGTAGGGATCTGACGAAACAAGAAGACCATTGAAAATGTCTTCGTTTGTTGCTTTTCTCAATCCGGCTCAATTGCTGCAATCTCAGCTTCAATCATAGCTTGTTCTTCCTTTATATTCAATTTGTTTTCACTTGCAAATTTGAAGTAAAGCGGTCTGCAGAACATTGTGGAAGATGGCTTTGGATTCTCCCATAACTTTTCTTCGCCTCAAAGTGTTAAAGGCACAAAGGAGCACATAAAATTACTGTAATCATCTTCACCCCCCATAGTTTGCTTGTATATACTTTGCCCTGAAGCACCATCAAAGCCCCACTTGCATGTAAGTGTTAATACTTTTCTGTCCAGACATGATTCCAAACGTAGGAATTTCCCAAGTCTAGCAACAGTTTTGTCCAAAATCGCTTGAAGCTTAACTTTTACCCCTCTTTCAGTGATATCTATAGTATTTTTTGGTGGGTAGCAGTCCTTCTTCGCCTCTAATATAGCAGTATATGAAGTATATAGGGGTATTCCCTCTTCTTTTAAGCAAACTCTTAATGTTGTATACTGCCATTTTGAAAGTTTCAACGAAATCAGTATACCTAATGCTTTATCAGCGGAATATATGGGCTGAGCTTTCTTGGGCTTCAACAGTTGCTTTATCTTAGTAGCTTCCTCGGGATGTTCTGTGATTAATTTAATTATATCTGCTACGTTTTTGTTACCAGCACTTAAACCAGTTGCAAAAGCAAGGCTTTCATTAGTATGTGGTAGTAGCTCTTCCACTCTTCTTCTCTTCTGTAGCGGGCTTAGCTCAAAGAACACTTTTCTTGGACTCACCTCTGTTGATGTTCCAACACTGCAAGTCTCTGCATTCAACCCTAATGATGTTGATGCGCCCTCATTTACACTGCAGTCAAAACTAGAACATGGTTGCTGCTCTTCTAACACCAAAGAAGTTGTGATTTTTTCTTTTATGAACTCAGGCCATTTTATGTCTTCTTGCAGCCATATCTCATACTTTTTTATGAATGTTTTTCTCGTGCGATTACACGAGATCCATTTGTTTTTCAACGAACACACAAAAGTCTGACAGAATTGTTTAAATTCTTTATTTTCATTTTCTGACAAAGTAACGTTTTTCACCAAAACTTCAAATAATTCGCTGGGTTTTGAAAAACAGCTATTGTTCGCCACAAACATAAACATATCCAAATTGGTACTGAAGCTCTCCATTATAACACGAAAACAAATTGAACTAAATAAGTATAGTAAGCGCGAACAAGTGCAAAGAGCTACTAAATTAAGTTAGCATATACGTCCTACTTATATTATAACTACCCTCATTTACACTTGCTGTCGTTAATATGCTTATCTTATCAAAACTTGAAGGTAATTACTTAATGAGTTACTTTATCAAAGAAATTTTGTAGTATAATGTAAAAAAATCTGCAACTTTTTTATTGTATTCATAAAGAAGGTCATTAGCAAGTTGTTAACTAATGACAACATCAGTAATGTTATCATCATGTAATTATATCAAGGGTATGATTCAACTACCAAAAACTCAAACTTTCAAAAGCTTGCTACATGCAAAGCGGCACCGAAAGGCATAACAATTGTATGTCATCTTAATTGCCATGTAAGGTGTAATAACTCATGTGAATACCAGACCCTCAGTTATGATCAGTTTTTTTAAAATCCACTTTGAAGTTTTTTTCCCATACAAAAAAATATACAATATTTTTTTTCTCACACATGGAGCTACTCACGACCTTCATACTATAACAGTTAACAAAGGGAGGTGTACTTATTACAATAACATTTTTTAATTATCGATTTCTGACAATCAGTTTCTATGAGTATGAAGCTTGATTTTCAGACCACTGTGCGCCGGGCTATGAACGCTTCTGTTTCATTGTATATCCTATTAGAAACAGAATCATAATCCTGTTACAATAATTGTAGAATTGGAATACATTTTTTATTCAGCTGTTACAGATTTCTATCCCGGAAGGAATAATGATTAAGAGGGGGTATAAAGCAAAATTGGCAATCGTAGATTCAATTTTTACAGTAGTAGATCAAGTTTCTAGAAGCTGAATAAGGACATAGATAAACTTCATTATATTATTGAGTGAATGTAAGAATCAAAAACATAAAAAAATTAAATTTTCTCGATAGAAAAAAATCACAAAGTTAGGTCTAATTTTCAACTAAAATCATTTTTTTTCAATATGGTGCATGTTTTTGAGTCAATATTTTAAAATGTTACGCTAATTAGTATCACGGAGGGATTTGTAGTCGATTTCTAAATCAAATCTATAATTTACGAATTATTTAAATAAAATACATTAAATGTCTTTATAGCTCTAGGATTTTGACATGCTCTGTTCCATTTATCAGTACCGTTGAATTTGATTTTTTCCTAGCTTTATACCCCCTCTTAATTAATAAAATTACTCCTAATAATGTTTCTTTTCTACTATTTTTCAAATACTGACATCGATCAATTATAATTTTTGTATGTAATTTACCATACAAATCATCGACGATATAACATGAACATATTTAGAAAACTAGTCGTATTTTTCGCGCACCAGTGTGATCATAGCTTTAGATCACGGCGCACTTGCGTGGTCTATGCACACAAAAACTGCTACATTTTATTAAAATGTAAATTAACACAGGTGTAGCAAATAGTACTCTATTCCGTGGTAATAAGAGTCAGGGTATAACGTTCGGATACATGTTTGTAACATTCAGAGTTTATGAGTTTGCTGAAGGCTGCTAAATAAAATGCAATGTTTAATGCTTATAAATATGCAACGCAATATAATTATTGAATGACAGAAGGACAAGGCAGGCGTGTTATTTAAGTTATTTGAGTTTATTGTAAGATGTTGCGAGCTTTGATTACTTTGTATTAATAAACCGAACCGAACCGAACATTTGATCACATTTAAATTGTTATAAACTTTAAAGAATCTTACTGGTTTTTTAGGAGATAAAAATAAAAATATTAACATAATTATTTTTTAATTTGCTTTAAATCACACTAACAGTTGCGTAAGCGAGCGCGCAGACTTACCGTACAACACACACAATGGACCAAATGAATATTCAAAATTCATTATGATATTTCATTTTTCTGAAATATCATTATGGAATCAGGTTTAACTCACTTGCGCAAACATAAAATAGATTTTGAGGATTTTCGATTAAATAAAACTATTTTCAGAAATAGGTATTGCAACTTGAATATTTCATTTTTCGAGAAAAAGTAAAATAGGTGTATTACACTAAATGACTCACTGCGTCAAGGTGCTATATACTCAAAACTCAAACTCAAATCATTTATTTCACGTAGGTATTTTGCATACACTTGTGAACGTCATTTTTTACATTTACCATTTACCACCGTTTCGCTAAGGTGCCTTTAAATTTTAAAATCTTGGAGGAGAAAAAGAAACGGCGAAAGAAAACTCCTCGGCACATCTTTTAAAAATAGTGCTTAAAAAACGAATTACAATATTTTTGCTAGGTACTACCATTTTATACCTAAATACTAACTTGAGCGGAACTGGTTGCGGATGTCTATTACCAAGCATCCTTGTCATTAATATACTCATCAATAGTATAATAACTTTTCTCTATAAGCCGTGTTTTAACACGTTTCTTAAATATTTGTAAGGGGAGGTCAATGATTGACTTGGGCAATTTATTATAAAAGCGTACACCGAGCCCCACAAAAGATCGCTGAACCTTACGCAGGCGATATGAGGAGGTAACTAATTGGTGCATATGTCTAGTTTGCCGATTGGTAACATCGCATTTTTGTTTGTATAAACTCATATTTTTCCGAATAAACATCAAATTGCTATAAATGTATTGTGAAGCTACTGTTAGTACATCTATTTCTTTAAATTTGCCACGCAGTGATTCGCGTGTTTTTAATTTATAAACTGTCCTAATAGCTCTCTTCTGTAACACAAAAATTGTATCGATATCTGCCGATTTACCCCAAAGTAAAATACCATAGGACATAATGCTATGAAAGTAGGCAAAATAAACGAGCCTTGCTGTGTCAACGTCAGTAAATTGTCTTATTTTCCTTATAGCATAAACAGCCTTACTAAGTTTACCCGCAAGCGTCGCTATATGGGATCCCCACTGGAGCTTAAAGTCCAAAGTTATTCCTAAAAATACTGTAGATCTTTCCATATTTAATATTTCGTTATTCAATTTAATAGCCGTATTTCCGCTTTTAACATTTGGCAAAATAAATTCTACACATTTAGTTTTATTTGCATTTAGAACCAAATTATTAATAGAAAACCAGTATGAGATATAGTTGAGAGTACTGTTTACATCGTCAAAGTTTATTTTATCTCTTTTTGTTTTAAATATAAGTGACGTATCATCTGCAAACAGTACTATATCAGCATACTTACTAATATGATATGGAAGATCGTTAATATATATTAAGAAAAGAAAAGGCCCTAAAATTGAGCCCTGAGGGACACCGATCAAAACCGGGGATCCTGACGACTTAGCTTCGTTTATACAGACACTCTGAACTCTACGATTTAAGTAAGCTGATACTAGATTAAGTGCCTTTTCGGTAAGGCCATAATGACCTAATTTGCGAAGTAATGTTTTATGTTCTACACAGTCAAACGCTTTCGAAAGATCACAAAATACACCTATAGCGTTCTGTGATGCTTCCCAGGCTTCATATATATGTTTTAAGAGCCTAGCACCTGCATCAACTGTACTACGACCTTTGATAAATCCATACTGCTCAGTATGAAGCAGATTATTGTCAGAGAAATGAGTAATCATTTGATTTAGCATTATTTTCTCAAAAACCTTACTGAGTGTTGGTAAAATTGCAATTGGTCTGTAATTGTTTATGTCTGTTTTATCTCCGGACTTAAAAAGAGGTATTATCTTGCTACATTTCATCAGATCGGGAAAAGTACCCAAATCTACACAATTATTAAAAATTACAGCTAGGTGAGGGGCTAAAACATCTATTATATTATTAATTATTTTTACTGATATTCCCCATAAATCACCTGTTCTTTTATTTTTTAAAGAATGGAAGGTTTTAATTATCTCTGTCGTCGTAGTATGTTTAAATTCGAACAGAACACTACATTTATCGACGACCTCTTCTAAGAGAGTACATGCCGTTGCCGGAGAAGACCGAAGAGAGTTTGTTAAGGAAATTGGTATATTTCGGAAGTAATCTTCAAAAGCGCCTGCTACCTCCATATCAGAGGTGATTTTAATTTCGTTGATAATTAATTCATAATTACAGTCACGTGATTTAGTAGCACCGGTCTCATTGCTAATGACATCCCAAGTAGCTTTTATTGTATTATCAGAGTTTATAATTTTGTCTCTAATATATAGTGACTTTGCATGTATGCAAACGGCCCTAAATATTTTTGAATAATTTCGCACATGTTCGAGGAAATCCGCACTGTGATTGAATTGTTTCTCATCATATATGTATAGATTCGTATAGTACTAGGGTAGGGTAGGGTATATGGTAGGGTAGGGTAGGGTAGGGTATAGGGTAGGGTAGAGTAGGGAATAGTACTAGGGTTAAACTACCCTCACTATATACCCTGTTTCTCCAAAAATGTCCGATTTTCCTGATGATGCCTTGTTTTGGGGCGAAACACGTGTTGGTGGTGCTTTGTATGTTTGTTATATTTTCTTTGTTTCGTTGCATGGTCCTATGTGGGAGGGAGAGAGGTGCTACTTGGATTAAAGTATATACATACGTGTTAGCTAGCGGATAGTTGCAAAGTAGATTAATCTTTAGTTTGTTCTCGATTATATTATCGGATATTTACATCAAAAAGTGTTTGACACAAGTTCTCCAATATGTTTACTATTCTATACTAATATAGTACGCGATTACAATGAATAGTTGATACGAGCAAGGACTGATCATTGCCTTGAACACGATCCCTTCATTGATATACTATCTGCGGTGTTCAGTTGCAGGCAAGCAGTTAGGTTAGGACTAGGCCCGGTAGGGTTGGCAACTAAATAATTTACACCAGAGCCGAAAAACTATTTTAAAAATTCAACCCTTGTAAACTAGAAGACCAAGAGATATCATTTAAAATGAAATCTTCTTTTTGCGAATAATGGAATCATTATACTATTTTTTTCTGATTCCAATTAAGTATGTAAATCGTATTCGCATTTTTTCGAGATACGACAAGATCGCTTTCTTGCGTCGATATTAACATTTGAGGTTAATAATAGATATTTTTTGGTAATTCGATGTTAGGACTCATAGAACTAGGCCGGCTAGTGTTGTCAATTTAAGTTCGTAGTGTGGCTATATATCCCTAAGCCTAGTTGGTAGTGACCCTGCCTGCGAAGCGAGGGGTTTGACGTTCGATCCCGGTCAAGGCAGATATTATGTGACAGTTAAAAGTTTGTTTCCGGTTATGGTTGTTATTGGTAGTGATGTGTTATTTGTGTTGTCCAATCCTATTATGTCTGAGTGTGTGAGCGTTTTTTTTTTAATTCTGCCAAAGCAGCGGACCTCGATACGATTCTCTTTGAAACCTGGTTTGAAACGGATGTTACGTACATAATTATAGTGTCTGCCAAAATAATTCAAGCCGGTCTAAATAGTGAAACTTTCACGGGCAGTTTGAATAGATCTGTCTGCCTCAAATCGCAATAGACATGAATGATGTTTAGCACGAAACCACAATTACAGATAATTTATCCTTGTATCAAATTGGACGGCGTTTTGCGATGGTCGAATGTGTAGAACTGTAGATTACAGGCTTGTTGTGTAATGATACACTTTGCATGTGTCTGCTAGTGTCTAATAGTGTATATGGCTTCATTGTGTTTGAATACACGTCGTCGCAACGACAAAAATGTCGTCCGTGGTAAAAAACAAAGGATTTTTATACAAATTTAGGTCACTCTACGACACTGTTTTTGCACACACGTGTCAGCCACATGTCGTCGCAACGAAAAAAATTTCGTCCGTGTTAAAAATAAACTACGAATTGAATTTTAATTTAGTTGTCAGTGACCCTGCTTGCGAAGCGAGGGGTCCCGGGTTCGATTCCAGGCCGGGGCAGATATTTATGTGGTCGATAAATGTTTGTTCTCAACAGGGAATCCTAGTGCGGCGTTATGAGTGTGTAATCATTTATTTATTATGCCTACTAAAATATTTTTCAAATAAACACAAAGTACGATGCAAACATAAGCACCTGCATATTTTCCAGGTAGCATCAACAAAAACTGATAACTAAGCTTCTCCATTTAATATTGAAATAATATCGTAACAAACCACTTAATGATAGGTATATAGATATCCAATCCATCAAAGTGTATTCAAATCATTGTTCAAATTGAGGTTAATCTCGACGCACGATACTACAAGCCAGCTCATCTATTTCGTTACAAACATTGTTTGGTATTGTTTCGCAGATGAACTGGAATTAACATCCATATAATTTTTAATGCCCATTTAAGTCCCTGCCCCAGTCCACAAACCTACTAACGAACTGACCGACTAACATTCTTATTAACACCTTCTGCTAACTGGATTAACCATTCCCGTCTTGATTTAAATCTTGTTCTGTATCGGTCACAGTTGTAAGCGGGTGCTCGTTTACGAATTTTAAGTCCATAAAAAATTGCACATTTTAAACTTAATTCATGGTGGAATGTGCAAATCTTTTTATATGTTTTATTTTGTATGTATGTTTTATGTTGTGGTGCATAGATCGTGGTCACGGGAGTCATGGCTGAACTGCGGTCGCGCGGGAAACTCTTGACAGTTGACAATTGACATCTATCAATGTTACGTGTATACATATTTCGCTTTTGCGGTTAGCCACTACGAGTACGACTCACTACTCACTACCCTGGCTACATCTTGTCGAGCAACACTTCGACACTCTTTGGGATTTACATAAAGCAACTATTGGATTTCATATTTGTACTAATTTAAACTCACCCTCCCTATAATTGTTAGGGTTTTAGTAATAGCAGTAATTCCTATTGTTCCAGGTATGCGAAAAATTGGAGATTGGCGCGGAATCAGACTACTTTGGTCTTAGAGTCTGCCCATTGTCGGGGCCGGGGAGATGGCTGAACCTCCGGAACCCGCTCGACCCTCACCGCATTCCCGGGGGGAGGCTGGAACTGCGCGTCAAGTTCTGGGTCCCTCCCCACCTGCTCATCAACGAACCTACACGTCACCAGTTCTACCTCCATGCTAAATTAGACCTCATCGAGGGCAGACTAGTCGTAGCTGACCAGGAAGTCGCCAGGAGAATCACCGCTTACATCGCGCAAGCCGAGACTGGCGACTGCGACCCTGACGTCCCCCCCATGCAGGTTTACGAAGAATGCAACAGGATCGGCCCTCAAGGGGAGAAACCTGACGATCACATGGATAAAATCATCGAATACCACTGCGAGATCGCAGGAATGAGGGCATCTCAGGCGGAATACAGGCTGCTGAAAGAGATTTCAAAGCTCGAGTCATTTGGAGAGGAGTTGTTCTTCTGCAAACCCGTCACACAGCTCAACAACGCGCACAACCTGTACAGTCACCTCCTGTATCATACGCAACAAACAGAGGAGCCCCGAGCTAGAGATGACCAGGAGATCGACGGTGGGGCCACCGTGGGGTGTTTGGCGTCGGGGCAGAGCGCTGGTGGGTGTGGTTGCCGCTTGAGCACGTGCGTGGGGGTGGGACCCCACGGCATCGTGGTGTACAGACCGGACTGCAATGGCGAGCAAGAGATTGGCGTCGAAAAACAGAGGTGAGTTTTTCTGGCAATAGGCTTCCAGTTTTCGCTATGAAGTCTGAAGACAAAATACTGTTAAAATAATCCCAAGGGAACGCATTATCGCGATGGAAACTATCTTATGTCCTTTACCGGGCCTTAATCTATCTCTATACCAATTTTCAACTTATTCGGTTCAGCGGATTAAGCGTGAAAAGGCAACTGACAGAGTGACTTTCGCATTTATAATATTACTAGCTTTTATCCAGTGTATTATAGCAGTGATAGCCGTGTGGTAGAACGTTGGACTGCCGAATCGGAGGGTCCGGGTTCAAACCCCGCACGCACCACTAATTTTCAAAAATTATGTGCGTATTAAAAATTTAATTATCACTTGCTTCGGTGAAGGAAAACATCGTGAGGAAACCTGCACACCTGAGAGTTCTCCAGAATGTTCTCAAAGGTGTGTGAAGTCCACCAAATCCGCACTTGGCCAGCGTGGTGGACTATGGCCTATACCCCTCACACTGTGAGAGGAGACCCGTGCCCAGCAGTGGGACAGTTATGGGTTGTGATGATGATGATGATAGCTTTTATCCGCAGATTCGCTCGCATTGAAGCCATTTTTTTCATAAAACGTATTCTATGTAACTTCTAATACCTCCAAGAATATGTGTACAAAGTTTCATGATGATCGGTTAAGTAGTTTTCGCGTGAAAACGTAACAAACAAACTTACAATTCACATTTATAATATTGGTATGGTTAGGGATTTGTTTTTTTATGATTATCAAGTTAAGATTATCTCTGACGTAAATATTGTCTTATATCGGCAATAAAGCTCTATCTACAGCTGAAAATATTTTGATCCGACTGTATTGACTGTCTTTGTTTAAAAGTATGTATTTTCTGATAATTTTCCCTGTTTTAACAAGTCCACAAACAATGTTATCAGCGCTCCAATAAGATAACAATATTACATTGTTTTTAACATGGCCAAGATTGTATCGTCCTTTTTTTAATAGATTGTTAATAACAAATGTACGCCATTTGATGACTCGTATTGTTACCACGCCGGACTGCCGGTTCTGGGTTCGATTCCCATCGAAGTAGAAATGAATATTTTTTCAATGATTATAGTAGTAGTAGTACCTAGTTAGTTTTGCCCGAAATCAGTTAAAGTTATATCAGCTTACTCCGAATCAACTCCCTATATCGTGTGCCCTTGAAAAATATCCACACGCGATTGAGGCATTGTATACGTATACCTCTGGCCAACTACGATCCGGCCGAAATTCGACCGTAAGTGACAGCGAGTAAAGCTCATATTTCAATGATTTCCTAATTGCATTTGTCAAGTTGGGAGTCGCTATGATGTGCTAGTTTACTTTGAACTATGACATTTAGAAATTACAAATCCAGTTCTTTACAAGATTCACTTTTCATTCTCATGTTATTTTTTGCTATAATAAGTCGGATTGGACGATGGGAAAATTCATCAAACTCCGTTCCCACATTATCGATGTCATATTATAATATAAGACAAATCTTAGATTAAATTACATTGTGAATTGAAGAACATCATGTAATAGGATAGTTTTGCATTACAATTTTATATTAAACTAGCTGTGCCCCCGACTGCGTCCGCGTGGAATTTTAATTGTCATGGGGAAATTTCTAAAATAAAAGTAGCCTTAGTTAATTATATTTACATCAGATATCTGCCAGTGAAAGTCCCGTCAAAATCGGTATAGCCGTTCCAGAGATTGTTGAGTGTTGTCCATGTCACCTGTGCCATGGAATTCTAGTGCTATTCTGAGTGTTTTAGTGATATTCATAGACTTTATGTAACCTCTAAAACCCAAAAGAAGCACAGAAAACAAATTTGAATGTCAGTTACAAACACAGCTCACATTCAGTTCACATGTTTGCCAAACACGGCACCTATGTTTAATATGCGCTATATTTGAGCTTGATAAGATATGTAAGCGCCATTCCGTGCTCGCCAGCTGCGAAAATAATTCACACAAGTTATGAGTAGGTATACCTACACTACACATCATTATAATTATATTTTGCGGCGTTCGTTTCTAAATGGATATAGCTCTAACACTTCAGTTGTGTTTAAAGGTACCAAAGAAGATTATTTGTATATTTTGTATATACACCGCGTTAATATGGCGGCTAAGCGGCGCGCACCCAAGCAAACCTCGTCAATAACTTAGTTGATAACCTATTGTTTCTATTGATTTCTACACCAATCGCATATATACAAGTTCCGAACATGATCTGTCAGAGCTCGGCCCCAAGCGTAACACCTAGTTAGAGAGACCCTTTGCCAAACTGGTGACCCCGACGTGATCTGAAGAAACATGGCTCCCATTGCTAAAAGTGCTCAAACATAATCATCTCTGCTTCCAGCATACCATACACAGCGATCCACCGCGCACAGCCCCTACGGCGCATCTTCCAGATGTCCTACGTCACAACGGAAGGACATGAGGCGACGCTGCACGTCAAAATGGCGACTTCCGGCCAGGCCGCGGCGCTGTACCGCGCGGTCACTGAGAAACACGCCTTTTACTGCTGCGAAACCGTGCGGACTGACGTCACTGAGCAGTTTATAAGGGATTTGAAGGTAATTAAGATTATTTAAATTTTTCATTTGGCTGAATTTAACATGCACATACAAAAAAGTTAATGTTTTCTAAAACCGTACTTATAACGTATAGTATAATAGGTTTGAAATGTGTAGATGTAAATGTGTATGATAATAATGATAAAATGTAGATGTAAATGTGTAGATGTGAGCCTAGTAAAATTGTACAATTTAAATACTTACTCCTTGTACCTTCACCGAACTCAAATGATCTGTTAGTTCTATCAATACTTGTTTTAAAATGTATTGAAAACTCAATTTGCTAACTTAACCTTACCTTTCCATAATACTATTGTGCTGAAGGAGTTGCTATAGACTTTAAGCTATAAAGACTTAAGGTTTTCGCTTTTCAACGAATAAACTCAAACTCAAATCATTTATTTTATGAACGTCAATTTTTATTGCATTTACCACCGTTTCGCTAAGGTGCCTTAAAATATTGAATTTCAAATTTTAAATATTTGAAGAGAAAAGAAACGGCGAAAGAAACTCCTAGGCACATCTTTTTAAAAATAGTGCTTACAAATTTAGAGCATAAAGATAAATGAAGCCATGTATCCATGAAAATGATCCATTGTTCCGACGTCAGTAACCATAGACAATACTGAATATTATGTAGGAAACGACCGTAAAAATATTGGTATATTTAATGAGGTTGAAAACAAAGTTATTTTCCATGTTTACACAAATTGTTTTGCGATAATTTTATCTGTGTAAATTAGGTTAGTAATTAGGGAATAATATTTACGCTCAGGACGGTAGAGATAAATATGGAGACGGAAGAGGCAGTATTATTTAAATACAATTAGGGACAGATTTTATCTATCCCTTACTGCAGTTAAGTTATCGCATTAAAGTTAAAGTGCTGCAACAGACTTGTGCAATTTTGGACATTTATTTTTATACTCGTAAGTTTTCGCACTTATTTAAGCCCTTAGCCTATGTATTTTCAAACATCCATTCTTAGTGCTCCCCACACTTATTAAGGAGTCCCTTTACGAAATAAACGAAATTCCATTCTTCTAGGATCATTGGCTCGGGCTAGACGTCTATCAGTCAGTCAGATACGTTTTTTAAAGATGAATTAAGCCTTAAGCTGGCCATACACGCTAGTGTGTATGTACCTGACAGTTATGCCTGTACAGGTGAACTGTACAGATAAACTTGAGCGTGTATGGTGCATAACTGTGCATGGATGTCCACTATGTAGTACTTTTGACGTGATAACGTCTTATAAATTGATGAACACTGGCAGCGCGCACGAAAGTTTCCCATTCCGCTGACGTCAGAGCGAGACGTATGAGCGCGACGTCAGAAATAGTTCTGCTACTGGAACGCGGCCACGCGAGCATCTTCGAGAACTTTTACAATAACCCCCGCCCACCTCGACGGAAGCCATTATTTATGACAAATGTTGAATACGCGACAACGTGTTTTCATCAATGTTTCTTTATGACGTCATCACGTAAAACTATCATCCGTAAACCGAGTTTCCAGACAACCGATTTTTTTTCCTGCTAAGTTTAACTGTATAGATAGGCAAACCTGTCAACCCTAGCGTGTATAGCTTTAGACATAGTCTAAAATTAGATTCAGGTGTCTTTGTTAGGTAATTACTTCAAGGAAAACGAATAAATTCGATTCGATTCGACTCAAAAATCGAAATTAATTGTACGTTGTACGTCCATCCACCTTACTCACACTGCTTATAACACTTATAACATGAATTTTTGAAGTATTTTGTTTTGTACTGCGATAGTAATAATAACAAAAGGTCATTTGCCGCTTTTATTACTCAGCGTTGTAATGTCAACTGTTCACGATAATTTTGTATTGTTCAACGAAGCTACCTATAAAATATGGAATGTGTTGAGAGACCACATGTCAATTGCGAATTAATTATAACTGAATAAAGAGCAAAGTTTTCTTTAATGCGCAATAATTTGGAGAATATGTCCTTGAATTATTAGACCACTTAAAACTAGAATGTACGAGTATAATACCTGGTTGGTGCCCCACAAGGCAAGGTTTAAGTAACAGAATACTAGAGGTGCTCCACTGTATTAAAGTATGACGACCCGGATGGCACAATGGTTAACACCGAATCGCCGTTCCGAGGGTCCTGGATTCGATTCCCAGCGAGGCGCAAATTTTAATGATGAGTTTAAATTTCTGTTCTCGGTCTGGGTATGTGTGTGTTCTTGTCTTGACTAGGTACCTGAAGTAAAAAATACCAACCACGCCGAATCAAGTTTGAAATCATAGATTGTTATATAGGACCAGTATGCAAATGTTTTCGCCAAACATCCTACGTACCCACAGTTATACCGCCATGAATATTAATAGTGGACTTTGTCCGCTGCCTCGGCTACCTGTCGTGCCGGCGCCGGTACAATCACGGTAATGGTATCTACGATATACGTACGTATATACATTATGTACGATATACGTACCTATATTATTATCATTACCGTGGTAAACTGTTACCTATTGACGGGGGCGTGGCAGAATGGCAGTCGATCAATGATTCTTATTAGTCCTCACTAATTGGGCCGTTTAATTACCAAACTTCAGAGTTGTACTAATTGGTAGTTTTACAATTATGGTTAACTATGCTCTCACGTACGAGTTTCTTTCAATATGAGTGTATAATTATAGAACTGAAAGGGTTCAATCGTACCAGTGGTTTTTGAGTTTCCTGTAATGTTTACGATAGACTGAAGCTCTGATTTTTTAGTTAAGAATCACTCAGTGAGGCAGTATTGTAACGTCATTCACAAATTCTAATCATAGATTGTTACATTATAGGAAAGCTCTTCAATTTAATTACCCAACTCAAAATCAATCTCGATTGTTTCAGGGCACCATAGCGTCGATCTTCAACGACTCGTCGACGCTGGGCCGTCGGTACGTGTTCGACATCCGTCGCACGTGTCGCGAGGTGCACGACCGAGCGCGGCGCGACGCGCACGCCCGCGCCGCTGCGCACGCGACGCACGCGCCGCGCGCGCGCCGCCGCTCCGGGGACGCGCCCGACCAGGTGAGAACTACAGGGTGTCTCGGAGTACTTTCTTCAACAGGTAGGCTATCTTATAAACAAAAGTACCAACAAGCATGTACTCAAATTAATTTGTCGTTCATAGGACTTTGAGGAAAATCTTTGTTTTTGTTACGTACATACAAAAACCTCGTTGGTACCTTTATTTGAAGATAACTTGCTGTTTTATGTTGTCTATATCATGATGTTACAATTCCGTTCAAGAAATCAACTTGTGACGGAAGGATACAACTTTGGTACTTAAAAAAGCAATTATCAAATTAATTAATAACACATCTCATAGTTAAAAGTATTAGAACAACGCAGTAGATATGTGTATAGTATTGCTTTTGGAAATGAGTATTACTTAAACTGCCACATGTTTTTTTTAAATTTCGAACCAAATAAAGTAAGCAAACAATAATAGTAATTACTTTTTTAATTACTTCAAGCTTAGTGAATAGTTGAATACATACCAGTTCATCAGTGATAACCGCTACAAAATGTAATAAGCACATATTAAAAATGTTAGGGCATTTACAATACATATACGCTTGACTGATTGTACCTATTTAAAAAACTATATAACAACAAATGTGTCTGTCCGCAGTCCCGGTCCCGGTCGCGCAGCGGCGGCGGCGCGCTGGCGTGCCGCGTGTGCATGGACGGCGACATCGACACGCTGTTCCTGCCGTGCCGACACGTGCTGTGCTGCCACGAGTGCGCGCCCAGGTACGGACACCCTGTATACTGCACAGAGTACCTTGCCATATCAGCTGATTAGTTATAACTAAATGTATATTCATTTTTCTTAATTAATTTGTCTTGGTTACGTTTACGCCTACCGCACATTCTCGACAACACCAAGGGTTGATTGGTAGAGAATGCCTTTAGACATTAAGTCCGCCCATTGTAGACTTTTACAATAAAGGGTAAATAAATAAATATTAGACCCACGGAAGATTAACGTGATTACGAGTATATGTATGGATGGTGTGAGAGTCGATATGATAAGGGAGTCGGTGTAGAAGTGACGGCCAATAGGGGAGGATGGAAGAGAAGACATTGCGCCGACCCCAAATTAAATTGGGAAATGGGCAGGAAGATGATGGAAGATAAACTTGATTTTTTTCGTCTTGAGAGTAGTTGTCAGTAGCTAATTAAAATGCTTTGTACTGTTTTGAATTTTTATGAAAAAATTAATATGATTATAGTAAAATGAAGTGAATTTTAGTAAAAATGTTATGTTTTGAACTTTTGATTGTCAGTTTATTACATAGGTGTTTATTCCATCATCATCAATTACATAAACTAATAAAATCATTTCCATTGTCACAGGTGCAGTCGCTGTCCTCTGTGTCGAGGGGAGATTGAGAAGCTGATGCACATATTCCTCCCGGTGGAGTACCAGAAGAGTCCAGGGGTCATCATAAAATGATCGACTCCCCGCGCGACCTCCCGTCCCTAAACGACGCAAGGATTGATTTGGAACATCGTCGCTACTTTCGACAGAAAGTTAGCAGACGAAGACTGTTAAAGTGTAGAAAGACGAAGACTGTTAAAGTTTAGAAGTGACCTTATCCGACGCTGGATCAGTGGCCTTACCAGACGTGTGTGTGACGTGATTGTCTAGTCAGAACTGATTTCGACTTTGTGTTATTATTGCATTTTATTATACTTAATCTGTATGTTGGGAATTTGCCAGCGGCAATCCTAGTTCGTGTTAGATTACGGAGTATTCAATTTCTTAACCCTGTTCTAATTAACATTATAAGTTATAAGTAAATTCCTTCGTTTTAGAAGGCCCTTATATTAATTTCGTTCGTTTGGCGTATGAATATTTGTGATAGTTTCAAAAAAGTTATAGGATTACCAAAACGTGTCCGTATGTATAAGTGAACCTGCATTTTTTCTATTTCTTTTTATTTCTTAGATTAAACTAACATCGTCAATTTGATAACGTTGTATCTAAGTTATGGTAAACGTAAGACCTGTGGTCTCTAAGTTAATTTATGTAATACAAAAAAATGAAAATCCAAAATAAAATTTTAGAAGTTTACTTTGAAAGTTGTTTTTTTCATGCATTATCTGTCCCAATAATATTTAAATCTTTATTTTAGACAATATACATATCATAAATAATATCAGACTAACATACAAGACAATATAAAAACATCTAACTAGGTTTCACGTTTTCGCGGCGACACGGGTCTGGTGACCACTGGCCGTCCGCGGCACTTCCAGAGCACGACCCCTTTCGGCCACAAGTCGCCAATGATCATTGGCATCATATTTGGTAGAGTAAAATAATTAAGAAAAATAAATATGAAATCAAACTGTCATAGACATACTCCTTAGATTACATTCAGAACTGATTGAGGTACTGAGTAAAATGTGTTATCTCGATATACTTGCAATACACACTGCAGATACAGATGAAATGTTACTTCCTGTAAAGTAGTTGTTTTGACATTACAGCTTTATTCTATTTGGGCGGCGTTGTCTTTACTTCTTTATTGGGCAGTTCAGAAAAATATAATTGATCCAACGGCTCGGTATGTTGTTCGATCACGGGTTCATGGCAGACTCCTTTGGCACTAACTCCAGGATAGATAGTACAGATAGTATAGTAGTAAATCCTAATTAGGCATCGAGATATAAGTAGGTACTAACGTACTAGAGAAGCTACGTCAAATCACTGAATCGTCCTATTCTTCGTAATTTGAATCTCTAGTTCGCTGCAGCGCTAAATTAATAAGAATTCGTCGAATTGCTGCGGTGTATTTATTCTCGGCAAAAAGGTCTTAAGCGCCATGTAAATCACGGCACTTACGCGTGACGACTGAGTGAGGTGCGGCGACGGTGCGGCGCGATCGCCGCAGTTGAACGAGACAAAGTAGGAATTTACGGTGACTTCTCTAGTACTTATATCTCGATGTAATTAGGTTGTTTTCTTATCGCTTAGGTGTTCCCTAGAGCTGAAAACTTAAAATTTATAAAATGAGACATGAAGTTTTGTATGATGAATTAATAAGTATACAAATGATCTCGTAAATACTATGTTTATTGCTCGGTGAACACTTATCAATTACGAGACGATTCGGTATCGCCTCGCCTCGGGTCGTTAAAGTATTATTTTTAAGAAACTTTACTTAACAACGTCCACTTAACAAAATCGGGTCGACATCATTTGATCTCGGAATAGACTCACGAACTACCAATGGTCCCTGTGCTCAGTGTGCTCACGTCGGGTCTTCTCCCTGTTTACGTTTCACAGTCCCCAAGCTTACGTCTCGCCACCGTTACGCTCCGCTAATTTTCCCGCAAATTGTAGCATATAGAAGAAAAATGGTTGTTAGCCAGGTGGGTAAAAATACTCTACCTACCACCAAGAAATTTACTCCAAGGACGGCAAGATGATAAGGCGAGGCAATGCTGAATCATTTCAGAGTGTATCATACACTACCTATCATCCCACCTACCATCAGTACCCATGACATGCATATTTTAGTGTTTCAAGCAACACTATATTTGCCGACATAATCTATCTCCCATATTTTATGTTAGAATAAGATATCTATAAACTAAAAAGTATGGAATCAGATTGAATTCTATCTACTATCTAGTCTATCTACACTACACCATGACAAAAACATTTTCTAAACAGCGCCATCTAGCTTGCCTATGTAATAACTATAATGACATTGACACATTTCAGTGACGTAAACATTGACGTAGGTATATATTTCAATGGACGTAAAACGTTAATTTCACAGATAATTAAATAAACTCGGGTGTAATTCGTGTGGTAACTTTAGGAATAGTTTAAAACATAAGTAACAGTCCGTTCTTTATTCCTACTTCCTATTTTGGATTAAAATACGTAACATGACAATCATGATCTATGGTCATGATTATCATGTGCGCAAGCTCACATAGATTGAATCTATTTTAGCTTTGATAGATAAACAAACTTTAGTTATCTGTATTACATTTCTGAAAGATATTTAAAAGACTGTAATTAAAGTACCTACTGTAAATACTGTAATCTAAAAGTCATGAAAATTTGTAAAGATGCATTTATGAAACTCGATAATAAACATTCCCAATTGTTGGCAGTTTGTGCATATTATCATATTTTTAAAATAAATCGTATTGTCTTTGCATTGTATCCAATGTTGCTAGTCTCATGATATTAACCTAAAAGATGTCAAAACAAATCTATTTGTAACACATATAAAAATATTTCTTGAAAATAATTGTACAGGACCAAAGAATCGGAGAAAAGTTTAAATCCATGGATTCAATGACTAAGAAGTTATTATTTTTGACAAAATAAGATAAAAAGTTTTGGCGCAAGTATAATGTTATAATAACTTGCCTTTTTAGGTAAACATTCTGATTAAAAACAATAAAAAAAAAACGATCACAATAAAAAATGTATTAAGAAAATATTAGAAGTTAGGACCTACAATGGGAAATTCAAAGGATTACACTGGCAACATTTCAGCGTTTTGCACGAACGCAAGATGGCTGCCAATTTATGTGAATGCAAGGACGAAGAAAAGTGATGCTCGTAGTTAGGTGTTATTTCGTTTAAGTTGTGAATATTAAGTTTTCTAGTTAATATCGCGTTCCTGTGTATGTGTTTTCGTGTTATCTGTTATGAGTTATCAATGGTTTTGAGGCCGTTTGTGCAATATTGCGTTGAAAGGCATGTAAAATGTTCAGTGTTCAGTTGTGATTATTATTTATTCAGTGGCAGTCCTTTTTGGACTGGAATGATGCTTGTTGTTGGATGATACCGGTGATTTCACGTGAGTACAATTTTTTTTCTGTCTATACGTGTTCGCAATAAAAACGTAGGATGTGTTTAAAGTTTCGTCAGGAGTGCTAACCTATTTGGCTATATCGAGGGGTACAGTGGCGTGGCTAGGGCTGGCGCCGGCTCGCCGGCCGTAGCTTGCAGCTGTTCGATTCTCACGTTGCCGAGGATCCATTTTTTATTCATCGTCCGAGCCATCAATAATTTACAGATATTTAGTCTCTAAACGTAATCTCTTTGTCGTAAAGTTTTACGATACCGTCGAATGACAAATTCGTACTATCTGTCTTCGCAGCAACTTGACATGTCATCAAAAAATGATTTGTTAATGTTTTTTTCTCAAATAGCATTTCGTTCAGTAGTTCTGAGGTATTTTTGTTTGTAAATAAACATTACTCTCGCGAGTACTCAGAATGTCCAAGTGTGCAAGCATTTGAACTACTTTTGTTATGTAAGTTTTGTTAGGTAAATCATCTGTAAATTCTAGGTCAAAGATCACATGTCTCCTACATGTAGGTACAAACAAAGTGAGTTATAAACAAAGTTTATAAAATCTATAACTTCTTGTACCTTGAATTAGTACACAAGTTTACAAAGTATCTTTGTTGGAAAATTGCTTGAAAATTCATCTTATGAAATGAGTCTAGAACACAAAAGATAACAAAGCAATTTTTGTATATATTATACCTATAGAAGGAACATACCCCTGACCCTAAATAAGGGATATAGGTGGTTGCTTGGTTTCAACCCATTAATGACCCACTACAGTACACTCATGATTGAGGAGGACTAGGACAAATACCACCATGCTGTTCTAGTGTGAATTGGTGGACAGCTTAGTGGCTAAGTGTCGGAAGTTTTTATGTCTTCCGAAGGCTGCTCATATGGCGTAATGATGGCTATCTATCAATAACAACTGGGGCCAACAGATTTACCTGCCCTATGCAACATGCAACATGGAAACTAAAAAAAATTTTGTCATTAGTCACCTATACATGTAGTGATTGAGCCCACACGGTCAACTCATTTAATCCCTTCGGATTGATGCAAGTCATCGATCTGTGAGTTAGTACGTCACCAACTAGATACCTTGTAATATTGAACTAATGAAAGTAAGCTTTCTTCATTAATTGTCTAAATTCGTGAATGAAAATGTAGTTATTAGTTTTCTTTTACACCTTTGACTTTTGACTAAATATAACGTCAATTAAAATGCATTCCAAGTACTGTTTGTAGGTTTTGTATGTCCACTAAATGGTCACCAACAGGTTCGTTGATCCTGCTTCTATTTTCAGTTACATCACAACGATGAGGTATGTGATCAGAATATTGATCAACAAATACTGAGCAGTCAAAAATTTATAATACTCCAAACCAAGATATGCTTACTGTAAACATTAGTTTATCACAGGTTGCATGAAGCAAATATTAGTGATAGGAGCTAGTTTGTTGTTTACTTGATAATTTACTCTATCCTAATGGAGTTGATTAAGTTGTACTCGTATATTTTGAAGTTGTGTCTTTGAAATATGATACTAGGTAATAAACCCAATTGGTTTATAATGTTATGTGCTGGCCTCAAAACAGTAGAACACAACCAATATACTAGTCTCTTTTGATTAAGGAGCCAAGAATTGTGCACCATCACAGGTACTTCGAGTATGCATTGGTTAAGTGCAAACAACTAATTTTGGTTCTTAGAAGCAAGCTAATGTTTTTTGATTTGCATTTATATCTTATCTTAATATATTGGTTTTATTTAAAGTCTCTAAACAAGTAATGTTTGCACATGACCATGTAATTCACTTATAGGCTCTTTGATATTACTAGATTGTACCTATTTGAAATTAAATTCATCATTGCTATGATATGTCTAAATTCACAACTTTATTGTAAAAAAAATAAAACAATACTTTATCTTAACAGAGAAAACTTGCATACCTAAGCATTCTCCATAGACTCAATGTAATTGAAGTTTGCTAACCTAAATTTTGCGTAGTGTAATGTACTGATGATTAAATATATTTTGTTTATAATAAAACCACATTTGATTAAGTCACTGGAATTAGTGCTCTGAGTAAGTTACAGATGTCACACACAATTGAGTTATTCAAATTCTAAAAAATATTATAGGTCGTTAAGTTAGTCATATCAGACCAACCTGAGTCAGAAAAAATATTACAATAGTTAAGTTAGTCACATCAGACTCAAGCTGTGACATTAGTCATGTTATTTTTTATTAATACAAGATAAAACTTTTATTTTTAAGGAACGGTAAGAGTTATATTGATAAATTTTTTTTTTTTTTGCAACAATATTTAGTAAAATAATTTGACATTTTTACAATGAAACAGCTATTAAATGTGAGGTCAGGATGATGATGTGAATGATTAAATTTGAAGAGTGATATATTCAAATTATATAATCTTATGACCTTTAGTAGTAGTAGTTAGGTAGGTATGCAACAAAAGATTTGTACTTTAGCTTATTGTTCAGTATTTTTAAACTTCTTGAACAAATAGGAGGGGGTTTTCAATTTGGTTGTTCTTATTTTTAAATTTGTTACTTAATATAGAAAATTGCAGACAGACACCAAGCACGAAATATTGATGAATTAAGTAGGTATTTAGGTGTTACCTATTTCGTTAAAATCGTAATTGATTTTTTTTGTTTGTATCCTGAAATTTAATTCATTTATTTACTATAAACCCTTTATATTCATAATATAATAATTAACATTTCAAACATTAGTAATGGTATTTGACCGCGACTAGTAAATTCAACCTAATATAAATGTAGGTACATAATATATACTTAGTTCGTAAATGCGAGCTTTTCTTCTGTATTACGTGTCCGAATTTAAAAGAAAGCTTTTTCTTTATAACCGGTATGTTCGGTTGGCCCCTCGTAAAGCCGCCATTGATGACCCCAAATAAATGAAATAAACTCTTTTGGATAAACAGGTCAAATAAACCCTCGGTTAGGGACAAATTCAACAAAGAAGTTGGTACTTGGTACAACCCAGGTGCGACACAGGTGTGTAAAGTATTTGAAACGTAATTAATTCCCTTTTAGGAACACGTGGCGTTCATGTTGTAAAGGGTTGCCGTTTCTTTGATGGTCTCCCCTACTTTGTTAATAACTTTTTGTTGAAACGTTCACCCGTGTACTAGCATTAGGAGGATTCCTTGTGTTGCGGGTTTGCGGGTTGCCACGACCCCGAGAATACGTTTAGCTGACAAATAAATGTGTACTCCGGCAGCAATCCAACTCTGGAGCTCTTTTTCGCCAAATTATAAGCCGAGCTGCTTCGCAAACAGTTTTTTCAGATTGTCTGTCTGTGTCTGTCTGTTTGTCTGTCTGTAAAGCATCAGCAGTAAGTCTCGGAAAGATAAGTACGACTTATTATAAGTCGTACTTGTCTACTATAATAGTAGCCTAATGATATAAATTATTTATGAGAACTTTGTATCCGCGACTGTTTCCCTGGAATAGGCTAGGTATATCGGTTACTTCAGAAAATACAGTTAATAACGCTGTTTAGTAAATACAGTTAATATGTAACTATTGCAGATCAATATCTAATTCTTGTACTAAGTACATTAGCAAAGCTCGGTTAGTAAATACGCGCGCTGTTTCCCTTGGCCGTGTAAAAAGTGGTTAATGGTCGCTTCTGAATGTACCCGTTGTGTTTTATAGTCTTTGAACGAATTATTTTGATCATTAGCATGTTCTAACCGAGTTGTACTTAACGTTATTTAATGATTCTTTGTTACGCCGCTTTTAAATACTTGTTCGAATATTCTCTGTACATATTCTTGACTATTCATATCATCTCTCTTTCTGCGTTAAAGATCTTTTGAACAAGGATGATGCGCGCACAAATACAGATGAGAAATCCTTTGATTTACGCCAAAAACACGACACCGTGCCGAGAACGAACGAATAACGTGAAGAATAGTTTGTATTCGTGCGCGCGATTACATAATTATTTTGTCATTTAACACCTAATATTCGCCAGAGTATGTGAACTCTGCGTGAGGAGGGACATTTGTCTTATTTTTTCAAGATTTTTTTCTAGTCCTTTTTTATATAGGTACCTAACTATACCATATTTTTTCCGTATATGACGATTTTCACAGATGAAACAATCATTATATTACTATTAGGTGTGTTGTAAATGTACGAACTGTGATTTTGTGCGATAAATAATACAGAATGTAAAAATGTGCGATGTGTATTATCTTTACTTTAAAATACCTACAATAAATATGATTTTTTTTTCGTCAGTCCCCCGTATATCTTTTAAATAGACATGTCTAAATAAAAATAAAAGTACTCACAATTGTTCATATAAAATTCATTCGAAAAACGTAAACATATTTTCACGGCAAAACAGAAAACATTCGCGGATATCCCACGTTAGATTGAAACTTCAATGTATTTTTATTCATTTTCAAACGAGCCTTTGTGAATAAATATAACGTACCAAGTTTATTCATCAAAGCAAAGTTCAAACCTCAAACATTCGCAAAATAACGTACCTACACAAGTAGTTATCGTGAGCTCAAAGCGTGGTTTTGAACAAACAAGCAAACGACAAACATAGACGAAAAACACAGACACAGCTGTCATCCAATCATATTAAAACATGGCGCCCATCGAGGCTCGCCCGCGTTTGTTTTGCGCGTAGACAGACAGAACTATAGACAGAAGGATGCACTGGGTGTAAATGAGACAAAAAGAGCCTTTTTTTTTAATGTACAATGATTATTTAATTGGACGTTTTGTGTACTAGTAACAGGCCTCGCTCCACTTCGGGAAACTACGAATAATCCAATGTGGATAATAATCCAAATTCGAAAAAATTTAGACGGGAATATTTAATTTGAAATATTTTTATGTTTTTCTTTAAGCAATCCCATATCATTTACTACTTCATAACAAAATAATTATTATATGTAACGGCTTTGAGTCAAATGGGAACTATGTAGTTGGTTAATAAATGAAAGAAAGCTTAAGTGTTCTTCGCTTAGAATTAGAAACGAAACCACCTTTTTAGTACCATCGGATGAACAATCGAGGACAATGCAGACAATGACAGAAGATATTATTGTGCTGTTCTGTACGAAGAGAGCACAAGCATCTGTCGTGTGCGAGTGAGACGCATATAACAATTCGTCTTTAGTGTTGTCAGTCTACGGCAGTGCACCGTGGGCCGGTGTGGGTTGCCGTGGATTGTAGTGCAAATATTTACCCGCCCAACGAGGGAGGCAACAGCTTCGCAAATAAAGCTAATGTCCGCTTATGATGACTACTTTTTGCAGTTATATGGTCGTATTATTTTTTAATATTTTTGCCACCCACATAACTGTACTTTTTCTGAGTATCGGGTTTTCTCTCACAATTTAAGGGGTGCAGGCATAGTCTATTACGCTGGCCTACTGCAGTTAGGTAGATTTCACACACCTTTGAGAAATAACTTAGATGTGTGAAGATTTCCCCATGATGTTTTCCTTCACTGCAATAAGTAATGATTATATTCACATCTGCCTTGAATATTGGAGTTGCGTGTGAATTGGAACCCAACGCCCTATTTGGAAGTCCAACGTTCAACCCGCTAACTTTATCACTGCTACCGTTTAACGTGTCACTAGGAAATTGGTTATGCAAAAGGCTTTCGGACTCCAAATCGGTGTCCCGCCATGGTGCGTCCTCAGCTTCCAATTTTGGTCGGCAACACATCGATGATGCCTTCGGTTTAAATAATATCCATGTGTCACAGTTACCATTAACCCTCAGATGACTCGTTTGTACGTTTTCGACTATGGTTGCTAAACGTGCAATATACACGGCACGTGAGAACAAAACAACGTAATGTCATCGTACACATACCTGTCCCACTCCTGGGCCGGGCTGGGACGGGTCTCTTCTCACTATGTGAGGGGTACAGGCCATAGTCAATCACGCTGGCCAAGTTCGGATTGGCGGACTTCACACATCTTTAAGAACATTCCGGAGAACTCTCAGGTGTGCAGGTTTCCTCACGATGTTTTCCTTCACTGAAACAAGTGATAACGTGATGTATAACGTAATGTATGACTATGAGTAATCCCTTTCATTTGATACCCAACATGGCACCTGTAAAAAGATGTTTTTATTTATTACTTTGTCATCTATCTATCCTTCATTACATAAAGAAAGCAATACTTCATTCGTCTTTTATGATAAGAACTTTAGATGTTTTGCGGGAATGAACTGAAATTATAACCCTTCATAGGACTTCGACCTAATCAGGTGAAAAGTGAAGTTAAAACGAATTACTTCATTCACTCAAAACAATATTTTTAGCACCATCTTGTTTATAGAGTGCTGTTGCATTATGGATACGTTTGCACTTGGTTTTATTTAATGTTAATTAATGTCAGATAAAACCGGTTTTAACTAGGTAGGAGGCATTTGTACAACGACACAACCCGGTCGAAAGTGTTTAATGATGACTTATCTAACGTTTATTGTTTTATGTAATGTATTTATTTAGAGTTCCGTACCCGACGAGTGACAAATGGACCTATTAATGCGACTCCGTTGTCTGTCTGTCACAGGGCTTTGTATCTCGGAAATATGTAGACATCAATTTTCACAGAATGTGTTGCTGTGGCCGCTATCATAACAAATAAAAAAAAAGTTACACCCCCAAAGGAGGTCCCCATACAATTAACCTTCAGCAATAAATTTTATCTACAAATATTATAAATTGTGATTTACCAAATAATTAGGGTTAATATTGTTCGTTGGTACGGAAACCTAAGTGTGCGAGTCAGACTCGCACTTGACCTGTTTTAATAACTTATGAGGGCTGAGGTAAGCGTCATATTCGTGGAAGCCTTTTGAAGGGGTTCTCTGGGAAAGTTCCGAGCGCCGTTAATTTCTAGGTAGCGTTAATTTGAGAGCGTTAAGCGTCCGTCCAGGTCGTTAAACCTTGTCGGGGGATTTCAGCGGCATAAGAACACCCGTTGGTCGATTCTAACATGTTTCCCCGCTCCTTTTTGCCCTTGAAAACCTCGATTGCGAGGAAAAATTTCAAGCTTTGTCGTAGCTAACTAACAGCGTAACAAGATTTTTTTGGGCGATGCGGAATTTTGAAGTGTTTTGTCTAAAAAACGCGGTATTTGTACACCGAAAACGGGGCGTAATAAAATGCCCTAAATAATTAGTGGTTTTTTAAAGGTTAATAAGTAACTACTTAATGCAGTTTTAAATAAAATTTACAATGTTGATGGTAAAATAGGTACACGTTACTTTAATTTACCAGCAATGGTATAGTTGTGTATTGAGATATGATGATGATGGAGTACTTCATCGTCATCATCACGGTGACCACTTACCATCAGATGGCTCGTCTACTTTAGGGTACATGAAAATAACTCATCCGCATAAACCGTTGGCCTCAACCCATTAATGGCCCACTACTGAGCACAGGACTTACCTTGCAACTGAGGAGGCCTAGAGCATGCTCCACCACGCTGCTCCAGTGCCGATAGCTATAGACATACACTGTAACTGCCATGTCTAACTTCGTGCGGTTAATATGTTTAAACGTTAAAACCTATTATTATTTAAATAGCACCATAAAGCTACTTAAGTGAAAACGCTTGTTGGTTTTGTGTTAACGTTTGCGCATTACTTCCAATAATATAGTCATAAAAAAATTGCTCGTCACGCTCACAAATTCCCTTTTATCCAATTTAGCACTGAAACCTATCGGTCTATAGGTGGGCGTTGATGGATCTACGAGAAATTGTGAGTCGGATAGAAAATCCCTTTTTGCGAATTAATGATACATTACGCGGAAAGGGTTGGGGTTAAAGGCTTTTTCCGAGTTTTAGTGAAAGTGCTTAACGTTAATTTTTAGATTTTTACCGTTACGTTTGATAATGAAGTCATGATTTATAGCGGTTTTGGCTTTGATTACAATAAAGGTTTTAATATGATTTTTTTAAAAAGAAAGGATTTTATGTACGTAGCTACGTACCTTGTTAATATCGTCAGTTAATTTGCGGAATTTGCGGTTAACGGTAACGGTTAATTTGCGGAAAACATTAATATTAAAGTAGGTAATAGTGTAAGTCTATTTTACTTATTTGATTTTATATATTTAGTAGTGTTAGTGGTGTGTGAAGATCGGAGGATCCTAAGTTCGATTCCCGGTGAGATCAGGTCAATGTCTGAGGTAACTTTTTGGTTGTTTGCGGCGTTTTAATTGTAATTTCTCGTCACCTCCGACACAGTGTATCCTTATCCTATAGTAATAGTAAGTCAATGATCCTTGTGATATTTTTTTTATCTATACAAATCAATAAAATTAGAGTGTCTGTAATATTAATATAAAAGCTTTTTTCCTAAAATGCGTATGGATGTATACACGGTGCTTATACCAAAAATCATTTTTTTCAATTTTTGTCTATCTGTCTGTTTGTTTGAGCTAATCTCCTGAACGGCTGGATCGATTTTGACGGGACTTTCACTGGCAGATGTACTTTTATTTTGTTGTTTTTTGTCAAATTCCACGCGGACGAAGTCGCGGGCACAGCTCGTAGAAAATAATTATAATGTCGGGATAGAAACTATCCTTCGTCCTTGTCAAATTATCCTTATATACCAAATTCGTAATAAATAATTGGTATGGATAATGCGCTTTTTATGACGTTCTCTACCTCTCTCTCTCTCTCTCTCTCTCTCTCTCTCTCTCTCTGTGTGTGTTGTGTTTGTCGACGCGAGTAATAAAAGATGGTAATGCAAATGTTATGGCAACACCCGGCGTAATGGGACGATTCATCAAACAACCATTTGAACTGACTCATGTTCGCGAAGCTGACAACTCTTCAAACTACGTTTTCTACTGGAATCGTATTCTACTGAACGATATTTGTATACGGAAGATGTTGAGGAAAGCTATTATTGAGGGTAATTAAATAGTTGGAAACATTTATAAAGGATTGCAATTAAGCTTAAACCCGTATTTCTCAAAAGATCTGCCTTTTGAAGTCTTAAGATGGTGTAATCAGAAGCAAAGATGGTGTAATTGCTTAGGAAAGCTTTAGATGTTTTTAATCTCAAATAATGCTACTCACTTATAGCTCGACACAGGGAATCCTGGTGCCTTGGGCAACACTCAAAACTACAACACACACCCAGACCGAGAACAGAAATTTAAACTCCTTCAAATTTCCGCCACGCTGGGAATCAAACCCAGGTCTTTTCGCACGGTGGTCCGGCATGGTAAACATTGCGCCATTCTGGTCCATGTTCCCGGCGTAATTGAGACTCTTAATGTTTTAAGAATGAAATATCTCCAAGAATAATTGGCTAAAACACAGGACGGAACCGCCGGCGGGGTGACGGGGGAAATGAGGCCGATTCATCATCAGCCGGCGACGTTGACGGATGGCGCGCGAAGAATGTTGGCCCATTGTTGATGGTGTTCACTGGGTTATTGTGCGGCTGTGGACACGTAGAATGGACGAATATTTAGCCTAACTCGGGGAAAATGTTATATGTAAAGGTAGAGGATACACAGGCTTATTTTAAGCACGAAAGCATACTTTTAGTATTGTGTGTATAGACGAGCTTGCTTGCATTCATTGCTTGCTTGTAAGTAGCAAGCACGTATGCTTATTTCGAACAAAGCGCGTATTGCTTTGCTCGAAATGAGCATGCTTATTTTACGGCGGTGGTAGTACCCCAGGCTAAATCTACACGCTACCACCTGTTAAGTACATACCTGGGTTCATTTGTGATCATTAACGCAATAAGAAACAATTCTTTTTTTATACCTTGCGCATTATAGGGATGTTATACGCCGTTTAACGTGTAATATATCATATTGATATACGTCGGGGTACAGTAATAGCAATGTATCGTATATATCAGCCGCCGACATTGACGGATGGCGATCGGACGGTGGGACCGCTGACGGGCCGTTGCTAGAGCGAGATGAGCGATCTGAATTGGATGTGGATGTAGGTGTATTGTGAATGATATCTAGCAATGAAAAACTATGAATAAAGCAAAGATTTATTATTATAATTAATACGTGAAGCGAAAACTTTGTACCCCTTTTTACGAAAATTGCGCGGACGAGGAGTATGAAGTTTGGCACACTAGTTTAAATTAGCTTTGCCCGCGACTTCGTCCTCGTGGAATTTAATAAAAAGCATGTCGTAGCACCGGATATTTTATTATAGTACTCATCTACTATCAGTATTGACCCAGTATTAGTACTGATCGAATACCAGTAAGTACCGATCTGGTATCAGCTAAGTAGTAAGAGTCCAAATGAAAGTTGTTTCTGGAAAAATTCGCAAATATTGGACTATCGTTCAGATATAATTTATTTACATAGCCGAGTAACTTATCGATTTTGTATGATAATGTGATAGCAGCTGCTGCATTCGTGACGTCAGCAGTGACGTCTATATGTATACGAAATATTCGCAGATAAAACAGTAATGAACATGGTTAAAATATTTTAGATGCGATCATCTCTAGGAAAGCAAGCGTCTGTCAACGCAAACGCAACGAAACTCTCACAAACAATTACTAATCAGACTAATACTAACAACTAACTATCGCTAACAGTCCCTCTCCCAGTGCTCATACTTTCTAACGAACTGATCAACATATCATTTTTCATAATAAAACCCTGTACTTACTAACTGCCTACCGTCCTAGTCCCGATTTGGGTCTTGGTCTAGGTCGGTCACGGTTGTCATGTTCGGCATCGGAAGGGTGAAGCTGCATGCTCGTTTGCCGTTTTAAAATCCATGTAAAAGTGGTACTAGGGGTAACCTTCTTAGCTGGATATTGGAGCCTTCAAAGTCAGTCAGCAGTCCTTGATCAGCTAAATGCTTAATGATTAATACAAGTTTGTCGCACTCACGGAGCCTCACTTTGTTTATCGATGAATTCAATGAGGGTCAATGTATAGAGACATAGGTCAATATGTCAGCCGAATACAATGTGTGTTTGTGTTAACCTTGCCACTGCTTAGCTTCAAGTTCCGGGTTCAATCGCCGACCGGGTTATGTAATGTTCTCCGCTGTTGGCTGTACGCGATGACATAATTGTGTGCTCATTATTGTTGGATTACTTGACGCCAGAAAATTCCGATACTTGGGTTGGTGAAGATACTGGGTCGGCCGTATAAATAACCTATCCAATATGTACTAGAGTTGCCTGTAGACGTATGTATGTAGTTGGACTATTTAACTGTGAAGAGATGACACAGCTAGAATGATGATGATGAGGTTGGGTTTCTATGACCGCTTCCCATTTGGGGCCTTCAAATTAGTATAAATTGCTTCATACTAATTTGAAGATTTTGGGATTACCCCTCTCCCTTCTTCTCACACGTCATAGTAGTGTGACCACCCCTGGTGTGATGTCATATATTTTTAAATTTCAAAAGAGTTATTGTGAATGAGTTGTTAGCATTTTAGTTATGCCTTAAAGTTTAAGTTGAAGAGTTCAGAATTTGAGATTTATGCATGTGACGTCATGAAACACTTACAATCCCCTCGTCAAACGATGACACACTGAGAAGACCCCTTCCCTTAAAGTATAACGTAATTTATGGATGACCCCTTTTTGAACAACGTCCAAGCTATCTGTACAAAGACTTATAGCTCAAAGTGTGTATGTATGCGTAAAACCAAGTCTGTGAATCTTTATTAGGTATGTATTACAGTATTTTCCAGTGCTAATCGTTTGTGTTGTGTAATATCATAATATCTTATATCTGTATACCAATTAAATCCGATAAATACCGTAAACGTGTAATAAGCTAATAATGATGTTACTTGTAATTATGTTAAGTAGTTGTTTAAAAGTAAGTAACCACCAAAGAAGTTTTTATTTCATGTTTTTTTAGTTCAATTTAAAGTTCACAGTATAAAGTCAAAAGGCAGGTGCAAATATTGAAATGTCGCGATCGAATTTCTTTCTCCGATAATCATCTTCGTATCTGCCCGTTGCTATTTATAAAGTGATAGAAGCGTAACTTCGAAGCGTTGTTAAAAAGAAATGCTGGACACCTGGTGGTAATTTGCGGCGTAAAGGACTTTTTATAATGGTCATCGTGGCGAATTGCGTTATATAACGTACCGTGGTATTTGTTTTATGATGACCCTGTCGAGTTGATGACGGGACAAAGCTAACGCAATGGACAGAACCGACTAACTAACGTTCTTAATAACATAACACCCTCTGCTGACTGGACTGACCGTCCCAGTCCCGATTTGAGTCTTGTTCTAGGTCGGTCACAGTTGTCATTAAAAAAGTTACTTGCCTTGATATTTTGAGATGTGGTCGTATATTTCCTGCTAGCAGCGTCGCCTGACCACCACCTATACCTCATTATGCCTCCTAGTATCCGCTCGCCTCGTATAGTCAGAAAGAACGATTATGCCACTAGTGTTAAAGATACCTATGGTGGACCTTGTTGCCCACGGACGTTTTTGCCCCGCCCTACCCTACTGTATAATGTTAATGACAAAAAATATATCGATGTGGTTGAATATGTTTTATTTCACTAATATTAAAATGACTGCGTTTTGCATATCAATGAAATTACTTCTGCTTTGGATCGTTTCTATTTAAATCGTATCTGTTTTTTTATCGATAACGTTTTAAAAATTGACATGTAAATGTAAAAATTGACATAAAATTAATTTAATTAATGTTATGTTGTTACCTCATAAAATGTATAATTTATCTCCAGGAATAGATTGGTATAATAATCGCCTGCTTGGATTTTATTTATTCCGTCAACAATTTATTAATCAAGATTTTATTAAGACATACATATACGTACTATGTTACTAATAATGCGGATCCTACTCTTCGTAGATTAGCCAAGCGTCTGTGATGTGATTTCTTTGATGTTAACTACTGATGTTGTCAACGGTCACCCATTTACCATCGGGTGCTCGTCTGTAGAATAGTTGGGTTCTCGGTAAGAGAACGCTTCTGTAACGATAAGACCGCCTGCTGTATATTCTCAGTGTTAATTTTATCTACGCCTGTGTTCTATTTGGTGTGCGCTTTACACTATATTGTATTGTGTGGCATATTTACATAAAAATAATTACTAAAAGCGGAACAGGGGCATCCTCTGCGAGAAGCCTAAAAGTATACGTATTAAAAGTTGTAAACTAACTGTCAAAACAGTTAACCTCGCTTCTGCGAGGTTCGCGATGTTTAGCCAAAACGTTAACGCCTCCGACGGCCGTCCAGTGCAGAAATTATCGAACTTGTGATAATGAGCCGCTAATGTGGTTCGATGGAGGCGGCCGGTGTCACGATCGGCGTGACCGTGTGACGTCACGCGGCGCTAATGTGCCGCGATGTTTATGGGGGTGTGTCCGAGGCGTCGTCCTAATTGGCAGCGATCGTACGATGCGCGATGCGTTTTCGTCGTGCGATGGGTATTTCAATACAATTACTTGCGAGGTTCAAATAGGACACTGATGAAATCTGTATGTTTGAACCCATCGCACGACGAAAACGCATCGCGCCATCGTACGATCGCTGCCAATTAGGACGACGCCTTATACATCACTGTCCGGGATATGGAGGTTTGATGTCTGATTACTTCCGTGTTGGCGCCGGTGATGGTAAATTGTTGCCGTCGCTTTTAGACTTCATCACGGTAATATTATTATGATACAGTATTGTGACTCGGCCCTGTCCTTGAAATGTCTACAGCCCCGCGCGCTAGGGCCGCGTCTATGGCGCTTCTGTGGCTGTTGTGTACTTAGTGTGTACTAAACTCTGAGGCGCCTAGGTATGATTCGCGTTCCGACTGTTTATATGAATATGGAATACTGTATTATACTATTACCGTGACTTCAGTAACATCAAAGGTATCGCTGATGCGTTGTTGGCTCAGAAATAAATGGAGGTAGGAACCCGCTTACCTTATTCTAATAGGTAGACATTGTCATTGAGAGGAATCTTTTTCTTATTGACGTTTGCGGGAAAATCTTAGTAGAAGAAAGATAAACTTCGATAATAGCAGCTAATCTGAGAAATTCTTTCAAGATTTTTTATTAATTAATATCTTTCAATTTTCCTCCTGTAGATTGGTCATCTTAACCAGTTGATAATTTCAATTTTATAGTTTGATGGTAGGTATTTGTATCGCTATTGATATGGAAGTTGCATAAAAACATGTTATTTTACTTGCCTATTAATACTATTGAGCCCAAGGATATTATTATTAGTATTAGCCCAAGGATATTATTAGTAGTAGTCTTATTTAAAACTAGCCTTTTCCGCAGCTTCGCCTGCCAATTTCCAAAATCCTTTTCTTAGTACTTTATGTTAGATTATTTTAAGATAAGCGCCTGCAAGTTAACGAATAGCAACGTTTTGCAATCAATATGCAGTATTTTCTTTGAAGATGGTTATTATTTATTTCTGAATTGTTTATCATTTCCTAATAATCTCAAGTATTTTGTGACAGCTATATATTATTTTAAAGCTATTTATATTGTTAAAAATGATCTTAAGGGTTTTACATTGAATATTGTTTTTTTAAGTTTACCCACTTTGTATATTTTTTTCACTCGGTATTGTAACGGAGAGCAAAAGTGGTGGTGATTCGGGTTATTTTCAAGAATAAAGTGTGTTCAATTCAGTTTGGTGTTTGCTTTATTATTTAATATTCTAACAGTCAGAAGTGTGTAGTAATCTGCGCCGTTATCGGTCAACATTTTACGTCCAGTGTTAAAATAACGGTTATTTTGGAAAGACTATTTTGTTGCGTAAATCATATTCGGAACAACAAAATGGGCCGCGGCAGGAGGTCGCGATCGAGGTCAAAACATACGTCGGATTCGCGACGGGGATCAATCTCTCAGTCAAAAGGAAGATCACGGAGTAGACGCCGTGGTTCGAAAGTTGCCCGCAAACAAAATGAGAGGCCAAGTGTGAGGCCAGGTGTGGGGTCACGTTCGCGTTCTCGAAGCGGAGACCGGCAACGCCAGCGGAAATCCAGTAAGCGTACTTCACGAGTGGAATCAATTTCTCGAGGTATGTCAGTTGATTCAAATAGTTCAGGTACTTCCGCGCCAAGCCGATCGCGATATAGGAAGAAAAAAAAAATGAAAAATGATTTATTTAGCAACAAACAGACATTTAGAAATTGTAGCCACTAGCTCCCACACTAGGATTCCCTGTGTTGTGGGAAACTAGGATTACACCCTTTCGTAGATAACTATATAATGTTCAAAATCAAGTAAGGTTAACAATAAATGATACAGTATTGGCATTGTCTTAAATGACAAAAATTAAAAATATGTTACATTAGTTAATGACAAAATAATTCTGGATGTAAATGATGATGTGAAGTAACATACGACAACGTAACATAGAAATTATTTTATATTATTCTGTCAGTGTGTATGTATTTATGTATGTGTGTGGTGTAAGTATGTGTGTGTGTGTGTGTGTGTGTGTATGTATGTATGTGTGTGTGTGTGTGTGTGTGTGTGTGTGTGTGTGTGTGTGTGTAAGTGCAAAATATACATTATAAAACTAAAGGATTGTGTTTCAATTAATAAAATAAATATATCATATGGATTATTGTGCATGGCTTTATGTTTATATTTTATAATGAAAATGATTACTACATTTAAATATAAATATAAATAAATGTGTGACTGTTAATATCCTGAAAGTTACCGAAAAAATTGACAAAGGAATAAAATTCAGTCATAACAATGTGCTTTTAATGATGGTCTCAGTGTCTGAATAATTCAGATTTATGAGCCAATTTATTACTTTTTTTCTACAGACATATTGGGTACATTGCAGTAAATCTAATTTTTGATGTGCTCTGCCATAAACAAGTGGTCCAAGATAATAATAGGATCTCTGCGAAATTGTTTTATTTATTCTTCTTATTGGCCATTTCAGTTTGGCGTTTCTTTGGGATCTTGAGGTAGTTTCAATTGATGAAATAGCATCCTTTTGATGAAATCTAAGTATGAGGGTATGAATGTACAACTTTCGTACACTTAGGACTTCAAGTTCCGAATAAAGATCATCAGTTGAATATCGAATTGGTTTATTAAAAGCCACCTTGAGTACACCTCGCTGTGCTCGTTCCAATAGAAGAAGGTGGGTTTTGGAAGCAGCACCCCAACTTATTATACAGTATCTTAGAATACTTTGACACAAAGCTGTATAAACTAATTTCAAAAGAGAACAGTCAGCAATTTTACGAAGTCTTCTGAAAACATACACTAGTTTTCTCATTCTGGTTGATAAAAGTTCTATATGTTTTTTCCAGTTAAGATGGTCATCAATGATAACACCTAAATATTTGATATTGTCTGTTCGTTCGATGGCTAGGCACTGGCAGTCGGAATGGGGGGAACGGTTACATTCATGTAATTTAATGGAGAAATCATGTGGTGCTGACGCTTTGCTTTTAGATACACTGAAACAGACGAATTTGGTTTTTTTGACGTTTAGAGTAAGTAGATTGTTTTGCATCCATTGTGATATTGTACACAGTGCATTTTGTGCAGTATTTTTAACTTCAGACCAAGAATCACCGGATATAATTATTGCCGTGTCATCAGCATAGGATACTATAGTGGAGTTTGATATTTCCAATTGGTAAATGTCGTTAATATATGCAAGAAAAAGCGTAGGCCCCAGAACACTGCCTTGCGGCACGCCATAAGTAATTGGTGTTGGATCACTTTCATAAGTGGAGACACAGACTTTTTGTCTTCGGTCAGATAGGTAAGACCTAAACCATTTTAAAGCTAACCCACGGATCCCTAGACACTCCAGTTTTCTTAATAAAATTCTGTGCGATACTGTGTCAAATGCCTTTGCTAGATCTATATATATACCTAAAGACTTTTTCCCTTGGTCAAGTTGCGAGACTATTGTCTCAGTCATAAGTAAAACTGCATCGTCTGTAGATTTGTTAGGTCTAAAACCAAATTGGTTATTCGCTAGAAGGTTTTCCTTTTCAAGGAATTTAAGTAGTTTTTTATTAACAACCTTTTCCAGAATTTTAGACACACATGACAGCAAAGAAATAGGTCTATAATTGGATGGCTCCTTAGAGTCACCATCTTTGTAGATCGGGTGAACGCAAGCTAATTTTAAATCATTGGGAAAAGTACCTGTCGAGAAACTCAAATTGCATAAATAACTGATTGGTTCAGCCAACGTAGAAAGTGAATTTTTTAAAATTGAATTATTTATATTGTCCCATCCACCAGCAGAGTTTGTTTTTAAACTATTGACAATCGCTGTGATTTCAAAAACGTCCGTAGGTCCACAGAAGAAGGATTTATGTGGGGACTTTAAAATTTTAACTTCGTCTGCTAGTTGCACTTCAGATTTACCGAGCTTTGTGAGGGTAGCCTTCGCAAGATCAGAACCTACATTGCTAAAATAGTGGCTAACGTTATTCAGTGATCTGTGCGGATCTGAAGAATTCAGAAGATCAGTATTGGAAGATTTTACGTTTTTAATACTGCATATTTTCTTGATATTTTTCCACAGAAGCCTGCTATTACCATTGCTTTCTCGAAGTTGTTTTCTATCATACTCGTCTTTTAATGATTGAAGTAAGTTATTACAAGTATTTCTATATTTTTTATAGTCAGATTGCAGGGCTTCATCCTCTTTAAATTTCTTGGCCATGTAGTGAAGTGCATCTCGCTTCCTAATACAACTGATAAGACCTGGTGATATCCATTCCCTACGAATCCTTTTTGAATTTTGAAGTTTAGTTTTACATGTACATAAAATAATTTTATTAGTAATTTTTTCTGAAAATAATTGAAATGCTTTTTCGGTGTCCGTACATTTATAAAGTGAAGACCAGTCAATATTGTTTATTTCTTCCGAAAGTTGCTTGTGATTAATTTTAGATTTAGTTATCGGTTCCATATTTTCAGAAATTAAAGTTTTCTTTTCATCTATCGCAATGATTAGTGAATCATGATCTGTAATATTAGAGGCACAAACTATTACACGTGAAGAAGAACCAGATCTGATCATTGCGTGGTCTAGTGATGCCCTATATCGAGTACCAAAATGGTGACCGGAAATAAAACCGTAGTGTGTAACTAAATCTAAATATTTTAACGCCCTGGCATCTGAGGTTCCGTCTTTGATATCAATATTTAGGTCACCTGTTAAAATTGTGGAGTTTCTAGTCTGACATTTAAGTAGTTCCTCAAGAGATTCCAAAAAATTATTAATGTTGTGAAATGATGGAGATCTATATATCGCTATAACAGTAATATCATTATCGATTTTTATTTCTAAGCAGTTTGCATCGTTAAGTGCTGGCTCATTAATCATGACATTTAACCCGATTCTACTGTAAATGGCAATACCATCATTTTGATTAAAATAATTTGAAGAAAAATGTGATCGGTACTCATTCAGCTCAAGGGGTACAGAATTTTTATTTAGCCAGCACTCTGTTAAAATTAAAAGGTCAGGTAAAAAGCCTAACCGAGCTAGAAAAACCGTGAAACTGTCAAAATTTTTATGGATGCTTCGAATGTTCTGAGTGACGATCGTAAACTGCGTATGGAGATCACCAAGTCTTAATGGAGAAGGCAAAAGGGTCAAAATATTACTATCAAATACACCTAAAATCCGAGCTTAGGTCATATACATTACATAACTTTTTATTTCACTTCAATACATGCAGTATTTCCGAAGTTATAAAGACGAGAAGTTCAAGCCCTTTTTTGAATTTCCGCGCTTACGCTATGACGTCACGACGTGGCTCGGCCGCGAGCACGATACGGCGAAAGTATAGAAAATATGGGTCTATGCAGTTCAAAAATCTATAACTTTCTTATTTCTATAGATACAGACTTGAAATTTTGCATAGATGTAGTAGATAGTATGTGAATTATATATGTTATTTTATTATTGATAACTAAGGTTTGCTCGCGGCTTTACTTGAGTTTAAATTAACATTTCGGTCAAAAATCCCTATCAACTACGCGCGACTACCGAGAGATGACGTCATCGAGTAGTGACCGCCCGCCTGCGTTATTAAAAAAACCAGCGGCCGTAAATACGCACTTTGATCGTTAATATCTCAGCCATTTATTGAGATATGGAAAAAGTAAAAACACAGTTTTTCTTGTAATTTTTTATAGATTTATTTGACGTGTAAAAAAAAATTCGTTTGCCTGGTCCATTGACAAGTTTCAGGAATATGCACATAGTCACTTGAGATGATGGAGGTGTTATCAATGTCTTGTTGTAAAAAATGATTATCGAATTTTAAAACAGAAGATACCTGTGGGTCCAGGACAACAGCGTACTTGCACATCAAGTTCTAGAATTCCTATATCTATATTGTCATTTAGGTTGAAATAGTATAAGTTATAAGTATAATATACCTTTTGTTGTTTATACATAATATAGAATATTTTATAGTATGTAAAAGTATGTGGCTCGGTATTCTCCCAATATAATTTAATATAATATGATAATGTGTGTGATAAGTGTATGTGAGTAGTGCATAATGAGTAGTTTAGCATATTACTATAAGTTTTAGTAAAAGTCTGGTCATAAATGTGACATATAATATAAGTAAAATATACATATAGTAGATTATAACTAATATAGATAGTGTATATAATTGCATAATATACATATGGTTTTTGTGAATCGGTTTTTATACAATATTGTGGTATTAATAGTATGGGTGATGAGTGCATGTGTGTAGTACATACTGTGTGGTTTAATATATGACTATAAATTTTAGTGAAAGTCTGATCATAAATGTGTAATATAATATAAGTGTAATATCCATTTTGTAGATTATAATTAATATAGATTTTGTATATAGTTGTATAAAGTACATATGGTTTATGTGAAACGGTTTTCTTACAATATTGTGGTAGTAAAATTATGTGAGATGAGTGTATCTGTGTAGTACATACAGTGCAGTTAGCCATATTACTATAGATTTTAATGAAAGTCTGGTCATAAATAATATATAATATAATATAAGTATAGTATACACTTTGTTGGTTATATATGAAATGGATTTTGCAGTATGTAAGATTGAATGGGTCAGTCATCTCACAATATTGTGTTGGTAATAGTATGAATGATGAGTTCATGTGTGTAGTACATACTGAGTAGTTTGACATATTATAAATTTTAATGAAAAACAGGTCATAAATAGAAAAAAGAGAACTTGCCTTGGCAACCATATAGAGTGATAACATGAAAATATTTAGGCATATTAATAGACAATTAAAACAGAGCTTACTATACATAACATTATCACAAACAAATGTAGGTCTTAGTCATATTTCCAATTTCAGCTTATTTAGAACGTCCTCAGAGGCAATGTGTATACGCGCTGATTGGTCCTCCTTTCTGATGTAGATTTTTCCATGGGAACTCCAACAATACTTGTAGGTATGTACGGTCACAAAGTCGCGTGCTAGGTGAAATAACTTTTTCCCTTTGGACGTCAGGTTCTCTGACACAAAAACTGGTGAATTACTGTTAAATCCAAGGTGACCGGCATGTAACTTTTCATTCCTATTATGTTTATTAAATAACCTTACGCTTTTCATAATCCTTTCCTTTTTCAGAACAGATATAAACTCAACAACCAGGGTATTGTTACTCTTTGAGCTTGAATTAATTCGAAAAATATCGCGTATATCTGAAGTATCAATCTTCTCTCCAGTAATATTGCCCATTTTTTCTAGTATATGTAGTAAATTTTCTTTAGTCTCTTTATCCTGTACATTGCGTAATTCAATAGTAGCAACGCGGGTTTGCCTTTCCAAATTGTCAATTTTCTCTTCCAAGTTTTTAACATGTTTGGAGTTCTCCGCTTTCTCATTTTCCAATTGGTTTACTTTTATCAACAGCTCTTCATACCTGGCACAAGAAAACTCAAGAGCTGTTTTTATCTCGTCTACAGATG
This sequence comes from Ochlodes sylvanus, assembly GCA_905404295.2. Classification (NCBI taxonomy): domain Eukaryota; kingdom Metazoa; phylum Arthropoda; class Insecta; order Lepidoptera; family Hesperiidae; genus Ochlodes; species Ochlodes sylvanus. The sequence goes on from FR990149.1 coordinate 6,678,797, forward strand.
TTCTAAATGAGGAGTAATTTTGTTGTTGCTCAGCTTTTAATTCTCTAAATAGTGCACATAACTCATTCTTCAACTGCTTACATATTTCTTCACATGAACATTCTTGCCTCTTTCTCTTGTACCTGGTAGTAACGTTGGTAGACGTTGTCGAGCTGTCATCATTGTCCGTAGATGCACTCGGAAGGACCCCAGTCCCTCCTGGATGAGGGGATTCATCCCGAACAATTGGAGTGGGTGTATTTGGCGGCGTACGTTTGGTTCTTGTCATTTATTCTTGTTGATGGCGGCCGGTAGTTAATTGCGGTTGGAAGACACGTAGTAGTATACTGAACGGTATCGACAATGAGAATATGAACACTTGGGTATCGAGGGAACGATACAGATAGGCTCAAAGAGAATATAACGATAGTCTTTCCGTCCACTATAAATTATTAAATTAGGATAACCTCCGCGGCCTCAGTCTGACTGACAGTTGTTTGCAAAAACTTTTTATTCTTAGTTTTACACAGAGTAGCCTTATACTTTATATCACTTTAGTCCTGTCACTCATATAATACTTGAATTATGTAAATTTACGACCCAACACAATTGATTTTACTTGATTTTTTAGTTTTTCAAACAATAGATCACACAAATACGTATTGACGTTACGAAACTGAGAGGGTAGAATCCAATCCAATCCAAGAAGAACCGAAGCGATAAAAATAAAAGGCCAAGCCGGCCCAGGCAGTCACCCGGTATATCTCGTTCAAATCAAGGTGCACATTCAATTGGTGAATCACACAATATTGACGATTCATCAACGATGGGTGGTGTTAACGGCTGTGGTATTGATCGATCCTATACGCCACCTGTAGCTCATGAAGCACGCAGTGGCAATATTTCTCATGTTAGTATAGATTTAATTGAAACTTTAAATAAGACATTGCAGACATTAGCAACCGTAAATCCAACACATAAAGATAAATATACGTCGATTAATGTGATTCCTGAATTTGACCCTAAAGCTAAAAATCAAACTGTAGTGACTTGGTTAAATAAAGTCAACGAGTGTGCTGAAATTTACGGTTGGGATAGTAAACAAACGGCTCATTACTCTCTACCGAAACTTATGGGTACTGCCAAGCGTTGGTATGAAGGGCAGTCATCGGTTATGCATTCATGGGAAATTTGGCAGGAAAAACTTAAGGCTGCTTTTCCGACGTATGAAAATTACGGGCATTTGTTGACTGAAATGCTTAACATAAAAGCCAAATTCGGGGATGACCTTGAAGAATATTATTACGAAAAATTAATAGCACTTAATCGTTGTCACATTTTGGGAAGGGATGCCATAGACTGTATAGTATACGGAATAGAGGATAGATCGGTTCGATATGGCGCCGAAGCCGTTGGTTTTGAAGATATCGATAAATTATTAGGATATTTGAGAAATGTTAAACATGAACGCTCGGACCGTAGCATAAACAAGAAGGCAGCGAAACCTTTGTTAGACCCACGCCGTTTACCAAAGGAAGACGTAATCAAAGGCCTTCGATGTTTTAACTGTCATGAACCTGGACATGTCTTTACCGATTGTACGAAACCGCTTAGAAAATGTCAAAAATGTAATAGAATAGGTCATGATAATCCCAACTGTACCAGGGAAGTTAGGAAAAGTGTAACCGAGGTAAAGTCCTTATGACTAAATTGTACTAGTGCGGTTGATTTTGATGAAAAATTTAGAAAGCCTATAGTCATTCGCGGGAACACTTATACAGGATACGTAGACTTCGGGAGTCAGTGTTGTTTGATTCGTGAATCAAAAGCACGAGAATTAGTACAAAGTGAAGATTGGGTGTGTACTGATTTACCCTTGTTACGCGGATTTGGAAGTACGATTATTAATCCTCTAGGTATATGTAATTTGGAGCTGTCCATAGATGGTGTCTTTATAGTAGTTGATTTAGTTATAGTGCCAGATAGTCTTCTTAGTTATGATATTTTGATAGGGCAGACTGCGACCGAGCAGTCTCACATAGACGTTTATAAAACAAACACCCAATTAGTTATTAAATCAAACAAGTCTAACGTCGTAAGAAGAACTAAATCGTTAAAGTGTAGTACGTTAATTCAGTTATATGGCAGTGGTTCAATTAAATGTTACGTAGACAACTCCTACTCTGGGCAACTTATGATTGAAAATGGCCATCGAAGGTCATACAGAGTTGAAGTAGGTAAGTGTGCGGTTATGAATGGCATAGCATATGTAACCATAGTAAATCTTATTAATCAACCAATTATATTTAACAAGGATGAGATTATTTCGCGAGGTTATGATTATAGCACTGATTTAATTGAAATACAAACTATAGGATATCTAAAGTCGGATAAGAATTTATCAAACATTACTGTTGACGAATTAAATATTGGACCCATTGAAAATATACAGGTAGTTAAATTAAAAGAGTTGATTGATGAATATCGTGATTGTTTTGCGAAAAATTTATCTGAATTGGGACACACTAACGTAACAACTATGGACATTCAATTAAGTGATAATGTCCCGGTAGTCTATCGTCCTTATAGGCTGAGTCACTCAGAGCGAGAAGAAGTCAGAAATATGGTAGATGATTTGTTAAAGCATGATATTATAAGGGAGTCGGTCTCTCCATATGCTTCACCTATTATAATAGTAAAGAAAAAGACAGGGGATAAAAGACTATGCGTGGATTACCGAGCGTTAAATAAGAAAACTATTAAACAGCATTATCCAATTCCACGAATAGAGGATCAGATTGACAGACTAGCGGGTAATCGATATTTTTGTGCATTAGATATGGCATCGGGCTATTACCAGATTGGTCTTAATGAAGAATCAAAGGCAAAAACAGCGTTTGTTACACCAGACGGACAATTTGAGTTCAACAGAATGCCGTTTGGTTTGGCAAACGCTCCTGCTGTATTCCAGCGGGCTGTCAATCTGGTCCTGGGAAACGCTCGATTTGATACAGCATTGGCCTATATGGACGACATATTGGTACCGTCAGAAAGTTTTGAGCAAGGTATCGAAAAATTACGGATAGTGTTTGATAAGTTACGACAAGCTAAATTGACACTAAAACCACAGAAATGTTATTTTTTTCAAGATCGCGTAAATTATTTAGGGTTTGAGGTAGCTCAAGATGGTATAAGGCCGGGAATGTGTAAAATAGAGTCTGTAGCGAAATTTCCGCATCCTCGTGATACGCATAATGTCAGGCAGTTTATAGGCCTAGTGAGCTTCTTTAGGAAATTTGTACGAGGTTTTGCAGAAATTGCACGCCCTTTAACAGGTCTCTTAAAGAAGGATGCTCGGTGGGTGTGGGCAGAGGAACAAGAAAATGCGTTCATAAAACTAAAAGCCGCATTGACGACACGACCTGTGTTATCATTGTATAATCCAAAATTAGAAACTCAAATTCATACGGATGCAAGTAAACATGGTGTAGGTGCTATGTTATTACAGAAACAGGTAGATGGACTTTTTAAGCCGATAGCTTTTTACAGTAGGCAAACCTCTCCTGAAGAGTCTCATTTCTCATCTTACGAGCTGGAATCCCTTGCAGTCATATGCGCATTGGTAAGATTTAGACCTTACGTACTTGGTATGCATTTCACCATTGTTACCGATTGTAATTCTTTACGAGCCACTTTCTTGAAAAGAGATATGGTTCCGAGGATAGCAAGATGGTGGAGTCTCATTCAGGAATATGATTGTGATGTAATATACAGGTCTGGTCAGAAAATGGTGCATGTTGACGCGTTGAGCAGAAATCCTCCGTTGTCCCAAGAGGTTGGCGTAGTAAGTGAAGTTGAGGCATATGACGTATTAAATATCAATGATGATTGGCTTGCGACTGTACAATTGGGTGATTCTGAAATACAGCGAATAAAAGATATTCTCTCTAATACAGATTACAAAGACGTAATAGAAATTCGTAAGAATTTCGTTGTCAAGAAAGATAGGGTTTACCGAATAACAGAAAACGGGTTAAGGTGGGTTGTACCAAAGGGTAGCAGATGGCAGATTTTACAAAAGAACCATGACGAGATAGGGCATTTTGGTTTTGAAAAGACTATTGAGAGAATAAAAGATCATTATTGGTTTCCGCGTATGCGTAGATTTGTCAAGAAGTACGTCGATGCATGTCTGGAGTGTGCTCATAATAAAATTCCAGCAGGTAGAAAACAAGGATATTTGCACCCTATCCCAAAAGTCCCAAAACCCTTTCATACAATCCACATTGACCATGTAGGGCCTTTTGTAATGAGTAAAAGAAGGAATTCTTATATTCTGGTTATTATAGATGCATATACAAAATTTATCGTTTTGAGGGCTGTCAAAAACACAAAGTCTAATACTTCAATTGCAGTGTTAAGAGATTATTTTGGAATGTTTGGTGTACCGATACGGTTGATCAGTGATCGAGGCACATCATTTACTAGCGTCAAATTTAAAACTTTTGTAAATGAAATAGGAACGAAACATATTTTGAATGCCGTCGCTTCACCACGGGCAAATGGCCAGGTGGAGCGATATAATCGAACAATTTTAGATTCGTTAGCTGCTCAAAATCACGGGAAAGATGAACGTTTATGGGATGATCGTTTGTTGCAAGTCCAATGGGGCTTAAATAACACCATAAATAAAGGTACTGGGAAATCCCCATCGGAAATTTTGTTTGGTTCAAACCTCGTCAACACCTATGAAGGTCGTATTTTATGCGAATTAGAATTGGATGACCATGAAAGTGATGATGAAAATAGAGTTATAAATAAAGTTACTGAAATCAGAAAAGAGGTAGATAAACACATAGAAGAATCACAAGAAAAACAAAAAGAGCATTTTAATAAGAAAAGAAAAAGTCCAGGCAAGTTTAGTATAGGAGAACTTGTAAGAGTAGCAAGAGAAAGTCATAGTGTAGGTAAAAGCAAGAAATTGTTGCCGAAATTGTCAGGTCCATATCGGATTTCAAAAATATTTGATAATGACAGATACGAAGTTGTAGACACTCCATTGACAAAGAAGGGTAGATCTCTTTATAGAGGAGTGTATGCAGTTGATAAAATTTACCCGTGGCTATGTTTTCGCGGACAATGTGATGACGAGTCATCAGAGAGTGAAGCTGCAGATAATGAACAAATAGAGGAAATAGATAAGGAGGTAGAGTGTAATGAGAAGTTTGACTAATAAGAATCGCTTGATGAATATAACCTAAATTGTAGTGTTGATGATGGTAATCTGTTCATATAAAACGAGTCGTCAGTATAATGAGTAAGAGTCATAATGTAAAAGCGCAAAGTGCGCTTTAGGCACATACTCGCTAAGTGCGCATCATGTGCAAGAGCGCAAAGTGCGCTATAAGCACAAATGCACAAAGTGTGCTATAAGTGTGAATGCGCAAAGTGCGCTATAAGCATCTGTGCACAAAGTGTGCTATAGGTGATTAGGCGCAAAGTGCGCTATAAGCACAAATGCACAAAGTGTGCAATAGTGCGAATGCGCGATGTGCGCTGATCATAAATATGTAATGTGTACCATAAAAGTATTACTCTGAAGTGCAATTAATAAGGCAATGTGTACTATACTTACAACTAGTAATCTGAGTAAATGCCGGTGATCTTATTAAACAGAAAACCATAAATTAAATGTAAACATTAGAATAGGGGAAAGTATCAGGGTTATATCATGTATCAGTAAAATCAAAGTAATTTATTTTAATTTGTATTTTTCTCATTTAGTAATTGTAAATTATAATTATTCTCTCGGAAGTAAATAAAAATCATCCTTATTTTTTTTTTTTCGTACACGCGGACGTGTACAGTTATCAGGATGGACGAACTGTTAGATTATTTTAAGATAAGCGCCTGCAAGTTAACGAATAGCAACGTTTTGCAATCAATATGCAGTATTTTCTTTGAAGATGGTTATTATTTATTTCTGAATTGTTTATCATTTCCTAATAATCTCAAGTATTTTGTGACAGCTATATATTATTTTAAAGCTATTTATATTGTTAAAAATGATCTTAAGGGTTTTACATTGAATATTGTTTTTTTAAGTTTACCCACTTTGTATATTTTTTTCACTCGGTATTGTAACGGAGAGCAAAAGTGGTGGTGATTCGGGTTATTTTCAAGAATAAAGTGTGTTCAATTCAGTTTGGTGTTTGCTTTATTATTTAATATTCTAACATTTAGAACCTTTATACAAAGTTTCAAGTGAATCCATTGAAGAAAAAAAGTTTCAGTTTATCTCCTTAGGGAGGGAATTTCCAAAAATCCTGTTTCAAATTTCAGCTTGTTGCGTTCAGTAGTTTCGGCTTTGCCTTGTCTCTCAGTAACTTAGTAACTGAAGAGATTTATAATACTCTTATATTGATTGATTTATTACAAAAATTTTCTTACTTGGGAGTTATCGCAAAATGAAAGCTGACGCGTGGGTAACGTCTAACAATTTTGAAGTGAGGGTACTAAGGAACTGGTTTCCCGAAGCGAAGCGAGGGCGGGTTTACTAGTTTCTAATAAGCATAATTATATTTTTTGAAAAGAAGCGCGTGCGGTATTCAAACCCAGATCAACGTTCCACACAGGAGTTCAACGTTCAAACAATTTGGCTGTTGCTACGTTTTCATTGCTCGTTAGGTACTAAACCAAATATAATTTGATTGGCGCAATTTGCCAAATTGTTATCGGAATTCATTCGAAGGCCACGTTTTATAGCTTAGCAACCGACGTCAGAACTGTTAACAAACGATTGTTGAAAAAAAAACACAATTAATTGGGAAACAAAGGGCTTTGTTCATGAACGTAAATTATTCAAAAGCATTTCGGTTTTCAATGTCCGCCCACAAACATAACATCCTTTGTTTGGTAACAAAAACTGGGCACGGAAGATCGATAGCCGTCGGGGATACGCGGGAACGTTGAAACAATATCTGAAATAAATCAATAACCAATCACATCGGGCCGTCGGCGTCGCGGTCGTGTCGGGGCTGCGTGGTTTTGGTCGCGGGGCCCACGTATTTGGGTCACTGGATGCTGATTTTTTTAATCAACCTCATTTTAAGGATCATTATTATTATAATATGTATTCCGATAACGAAAATGTAGGTAATTTGTAATCTAACATTTTAATAAAAAACATCAAGGACGCCTTCTCCACTTACCATCAGGTGGGACTGTTGTCACGCATTAACGGATCCAAGGTAAAAATAATAATTGCACATTGAAAATGTATGCACAAATAGTTATGCGTTTGTATGTTGTGTTGTTCATGGACACACAAATGGACATCCGAAACACCCACCGACCTAGAACAGACATTTCACCTTTCTGCTAGAAATCAAACCTGGGATGCCTCGCTTCGCAGGAAAGTTCATAACCAACTGAGACATAGGCGTTTTTTATTATTGTTAGACCAGTTTCTTATAGCATCGACGATATTGGCTCAGAGGAGTGAATACAATTGAATCACAGGCTTTATCTGGATTAGAATCGGGACCGCTTGAGTGATTCTGTCGGTCTATTATCCCTGTGTCTTCCTCTTCATGACAAAGTACCCTTCAAAAACGATACAAGGCAATACTTTGACGAACATAACTTGTATCATTCGGTACTAACGTACGCAATAATAAATCAATTCGATTTGATTTATGTGACCCGTTGATCCGATGTAATTAATGTTGGACGCAAATAGCCCGAAGAATCCCTAGCCGTCGCGACTCGGGACGATGCTTCGGAAACGAGTAGTATAATCGAAGCACGACGACTGAAGCGTTTACGGGTCGGAAGCGCGTGATGACGGCCGGCTGACTTCGGGAGCGTGTTTGGACCACGTGACTGATTTGCCCTTTAGTTAGACCCTTTCGCTTGGTCACGTTTGTCACGTAAAACGCAGAATTAAAGGGACGCTTTTCAAATTATAAGTGGAAACCGATCAAGTCCAATTCGGAATTACGGCTACGGTTTCGAAGTGTGAAATATGTTTACAATTATGTACGAGTACAATGTATTTTCCGTTTAAGTTTAAGGAATACTTCGTAAGAGTCAGAATGTATGTATCGTTTGCATTTCATTATTTTTTCAATCTAAAATTTATGTTTTACCGCTTTTTAAATAATCATGACAATAATACGTGAAGCAAAAACTTTGTACTTATACCCCCTTTTTACGAAATTGCGCGGATGGAGGAGTATGAAATTTGGCACAAATATGGAGGAGTGCAGATTGCTAATATTTTTTAAAAATAATGCATAAAAATACAATCCTGGAAAAGAGTAAGATGAAGAGGGAGACATGGTTTAAGCCATGATTCAGAAATTAAAATAGCATAGATATTCGTGCTAACGAAACTAGTCAACATATCGGAGTAATGTACCGGATACTATGAGCGTTTATACGTATGAATAGCATTGAAATTTTTATTTAATAAATAAACAAAAACCTCACATTGTGAGAGGAGTGCCCAGTGCCTAATGTTTTAGGAATTCCTGTTATTAAAACTACCATGCCACTAAAATATGCTTAAACAAGTAGGTGATCGTCAAACACGGCTTATTTATTGTGTATTAAGTGTAATCTGTGTTGGGTGTCCTATAAATAAATAAATAAATAAATAAATAAATAAATAAATTTGATTGCACGGTGCTGTCTCGTCATTTACATAATACAAAGCTCACAGAGAATTTTCTTTGGAGGCCTGAGGACGATACTGTTAGTGTGTGTTATTCAAAGGCACATACGTACATGGCACGCACACAATCAAACCTAAGCACCAACGAGTGTGAAGTTTACTGTTCTCTATGTACGTACTACGTAGCCTTTACCGACCACATTTAACTAACGTGACATTATTTTATCAACATTTAACAACGTCAGTGTTGTTGGGCTCGATCACGCCTCCGCTAACGAGACCGGCTTGCCAAATGCCGAGAGCTCGCAAGGGGCCCTCGCAGTATTTTTTCAATAGTCCACTCGAGCCGTGTTAAGCTTACCTTTTTACCGATAAGTTTTTTGGCTAGGTTACCAGTTCTCGTCGTGCTGACTCATGCCAGCCTGGTACTTGGAACCGGATGGCGTTCCTGCTGAGGTAGTTCCATGTGGGTGGTGAAATCTGCGATTTGTTATATGTTATAGGTAGGTAGGTAGGTAGGTAGATATATAATACGTCTAGGTTATAGATATGATGGGTTCAGTACCTGTTATCGGCCAACTGTAGAGCACGACGAGTGTTTATTTGACAGCTATTTACATTTAATTTATTATTTTCGTTCATTTATAATTATCGTATCATAGCTAATATTTAAACAATAATAACTGTTAACCTCTAATTACCTCTCCGATGGGTGGAATATCAAAAAATGCCTGTGGTTGGAAGGTGGAGCGTACGACATAATTATAAGATCGTTTTAGAAAACGGATTAGATGTACAATTTGTCCCAAAATATAAAAATACTACCCCATACATACTGTATACAAGCCTAATGAAATACAACACGTCTATCTTTATTAACGGCTCTTGCCAATCTTCATTTCTATCGGCGTGTAAGAAAATACAAAGATTTGCGGAGATAGTTTAGTAAAATTCACTCTAATCTAATACCACATTTAACACAAGAAGCTTTTTCAAAAGCTGATCGTAAAAACTTTTGTTCTAAAATTCTCTGCCGTGGATCGTCGTCGTGAAAGAAAATTAAAAAAAAACGTCAAAAACACGTCAAAAACATTTCGTAATATACAGCGAAACAAAACGAAACACCTCGGCTGGGATATCATTTCTTTGCTTTTCTTTTTCCATTCGCCGACGGTTCATAAAGTCGCTAGGAACAAGAGCAGAAACAAACAAAGTGAAATAAAATAAAAGAAAATATAACGGATAGAAATCCCTCCGACGCTTTAAAACATCGTAAAATTCTCAAAGAGTTCAAGAAAACCAATTTCGCTGGGAACCGTTTCACTGTGAAAATATCGCCCGTCGCACCGACTGGCGACGTGCGAGCGTTGGTTAGTGATACGCGGAAGCGGGAGCGGGTAGCGTGGTTAATTAATTAATTAATTTATTTATTGAATTAATTAAAACGGTTCACATACCAATTACACTAATTAAATACATAACGTTATTATATTAAAATAACAAAATATCAACATAACAATCAAAATGCTAGATTGAGGATAGCTTTATAACAATATTATAGCTAAAATGTGCTTGCATTACTCAGTGATGTGTATGTTTTATGCAAATATCTAGGAAATAAGGAGTCTTCAAGAGGAGAGTGAATGGGCTTTTGACTGAAGACTACCATCGTTTGGGTGTATGGGGTTGGAAATGAATTATTAACGAATTAACCACAACTTTTTTTTTATAATTCGTCAGGTGCTACAATCGCTTACTGTTTTTATGTATGATATAGTCCACAATACAGAGTCAGTATTTTATTGTTTTCTGTCTTAACTTGTTTTATATGTGTAGACCGTCACTCGTCACCGTGCTCTCATCCCGCGGGATCCGACGCGATAAACGTAGTACCTATATCTTCTATATCTATTGATTATGTTAGTGGAACGAGCTGACCGGCTGACCCCCGTTCTATCTATACTACTGCTATGATGATAACATTACATTTATTGGAAAATTTTTAGCCCCGACTCGACCTCCCGTATCAGAATGCGTCATACATTACTGACAGAGGAATGTGGACGTGTTTTGAATTTCATTGAGAGTTTTAACATCGACAGAGTTTTGATTGTGGTGTTGGATTAGCAATGGAACGCTTTCATTTGTGAACGGACCATGTGTTTAATCGTAATGAATATACCTACAGGATAATTATCACCTGTCCCAGTGTGGAGTGAACGGAATAGTGCACTTACGTGGGATTGTTGTCAAGCACTACCTTATAAGAAATAAAAATAAAAGTGGCAGTCTTATACCGGCTGAGAGCTGGTCACTTGATAGGAAATTATCACCGTTGTACATCGACGTGGATATCAGCTGAGGCGTCATCTATGTTTGTTACCGATACCAAAGCTGTTATAAGGATGAAAGTCTGTTTGAAAATCAATGAAAAGAACTTGTTACACGCGGTTAGGGTACCAACTGATACATAGCAAGCTGTACCCAATTTATTTGCAACGGTAAACTTACGTGGACGTAAGATTTTTTTAGTGCCTGGCTAGCTACCACCCTCCAGGACCCGTGAAATGAACCCTTTCCGCCGCCAACAACTGTGGGACCTAGATCAAGACTCAAATGGGGACTGGCATAGGTAGTCAGGTTATGGGACGGTGTTAGAACATTATCTGGTAGTATGAGGACTGGGACAGGGACTGTTAGTGATAGCTGACAAAGGAGCAGACGAGCCTCCTGATGGTAAGTGGTCACGGTCGCAGTAAACATCAGTAACTCTAAAAGCAGGGCATTAGAAGAAAGAAGAGAGAAAGAATATGTTTGTCGGCTACTTTGTGTAACATATGGCAGTACTGTTCTACTTTTAATTTGATGATATCCTAAATACATTGTAAAATATTTTCAACGTTATACCGTTGTAAATAGAAATATTATTTTTATGAAATATATAAAAATGCCTAGGTCTGGTCGGATTTAGTTTTTGCGCGCTCGGATAATCCGTCGGTTGCGACAAGCGGGCCGTTTCGAAAGCACTTTTTCCATTTCAATTCGTTCCAAGGCTGAGGTTTAGCAAAAAAGGAAATTAAGGCTGCCTACACGAAAAGCAGCGGCCGTTTTTGAACGTAGCTTTTAAACGAGGGGGCAGAATCGAATACTGCTTGCTTGATTTTGCAAATTTTGGGCCTGTAAAAAACTCTATAACGCAATTGTAGCACTACAATTTACATCGCCTACTAGTACAGTTATGTATTGCAGTGCATTGCTGTCTGTGGGCAGCCTTAAATTGGCGTTACGAAATCTGTGGATTAGATATCTGAAGGAAAGTTTTTATGGACAAATCAAGGGTACCTAATAATAAATAATAAAAAAACTAACAAGAGATTAATCTAGCTTTGTTCTTATTGAATATTTATTTCAGTAAAAACTTTGACTTTGATTGAATTTTTGTAAAGACCATTAAAATAATAATGAAGGGTAACTGATTTATTTATTTCCATAGCTACCATCGGCTACCATCGATACCAATACCCATTCAAAAATTGTATTGGTACTGGTAACCAGTAAAAGTGAGTTTGGTACAGACCATTCGAGAATACAACCAGCCATCTTTACTCCTATACTGTGCAGAGCAAATCATTTATCACGCGAGTACCATTCGCGTCAAACCTCTTCTATCTAAACAAAACCACGCTGAACTCTAAAATTCGTTCTTGTATTTTCCCTTAACAATAACTTGACACTTTTCTCGTTGAATGTCCGAGGACACGACCGAAATACGCGAGTTCTCGACGTCACCGGAACTTGGGAAAGTTACCGGCGGAGCTGTCAAAGTTGCCCGTTCGCTTCTAAACACGGTCTTCGAAGTTGGAACTGTTTCCGCCAATCTTCTTGGCGGGGGAATATTGCTCGTTGCGTTTTACTGCCTGCCTGTTTGTGCTGTCCTGGTACCTTCTGTGTCCGTGCTTATGGTTAGGGTTAATCCAGGTTGTTTTATTTAAATAGCCGACAAATTAACAGACGTGCCACATGATATATGTGGTCATAGATATCAGCAACACCAAAGAAATCACAGATGCGTTGCGATGAGATCTGATTATGTTCCCTAATGAAGAACTTGTTGGGACGATTTTTTTTTATAAGATAGACATTCATAGCCTCCCACTACGATTCTCTATGTCCTGGGCGCTATAGACAACACACGAAGACAAGGGCACACACCCAGACCGAGACCGGAATTTTAAACTTATAATTCATGAATCAAACGGACCCTTCGAACGGCACTCCGGCATGGTGGCACCCACGTGGCTCCCACTCCATACGGGTCGTCATCAGTCAATATACACTCGGCGTCACAAAAATCGCACCTTTTAAAAAAGCAACTTTAAAATACTTTTACTCAAACTTTGTCAATAGTAAGGGTATGGTTGTAGGATATCATTGAAATGGTAATTTAATTGCCTATTGGAAATTTAAAAACTTTTGTATGTGTTTTAAATCTTTAAATTAAAAAAAACTTAAAAAGGGGCAAAGTTACAAAAAATAAAATTAAAAACATTAAAAATAATTACAAATAAGTCCTTAAAATCTAGTGTTTCCTCCTCTTGCTTTGATGACAGCTTCCATCCGATCTTTCATGGACGTCACGAGGGTCACCACTCTCTCTTGGGGTATGTTCTCCCATTCTTCTGTCACGGCATCCTGGAGCTCTTGGAGAGTGGTGGGAGCAGGATCTCGTGCTCGTACGTGCCTCTTTACATCGTCCCAGAAATGCTCGATCGGGTTCAGGTCTGGGCTTCGTGCTGGCCACTGCATAACAGGGATCTGAACCTCCTCCAAGTAGTCCCGCACAGCAAACGCAGTGTGGCAACGGGCGTTATCATGCATTAACATGAACCCATCGCCAACAAAACCGGCATACGGGACCACATGGTCTTGTAAGATCTCCGTTATGTACCGCCCAGCATTCAGCGACCCTTGCCCGCGACCACCGCCAGTCCGAGAGACGCACACAAGCTCCGTTTTCCCTTCGACGGATATGCCACCCCAGAACATACAGGAACCACCTCCGTATTCGACGGATTCCTCTATGCAAGCCTGGATAAAACGCTCTCCTCTTCTTCGGTATACTCTTCTGCGTCTGTCGTTGCAGAATAGACATACTCGTGTCTCATCGGTGAAGAGAACGGCCCTCCACTGGTCAAGCGTCCAGTTGGCATGCTCCTGTGCAAATTGCAACCGCTCTCTTCGATGCTGCACGGACAATTTTGGGCCCTTAGCAGGTCTGTGAGCTCTTAATTCCTTTTCTTTCAGTCTTCTTCTAATCGTAGAGACACTCACAGACGTTCTGCGAGCTGATCGGAGCTCTTGTTGCACCTCAACAGCATTGCTGAAGCGGTGGCGCAACGACGTGGACACAATGAAGCGGTCGTCTCTTTCTGATGTACAGCGTTTTCTTCCGGATCCACGTCTTCGGGTATAGCCACCAGTCTCACGGAACCGTTGGTATACTCGTCGAACTGAGAATCGGCTAAGGTTCAACTGTCGAGCAACGTCAACCTGTCGCAGTCCTGTTTGCAATAGCGCAATGATTTGAGCCGCTTCTTCAGAGGTTGTATCCATCTTCAGGTATTGTTCTTTTGCGTATGTTGTTCCGGTGTGTTCACTCTAAAGTCTGAGTAGCGAATGACCCGTTTTTTACCTGGACATGACTTTTTATACCCTTTTCAGGTAGCTCAACTAGCGCTCCTTAAGTGAGCTATTTTTCCAACATCTTATTGATTGGTCCCTGGTTAGAAATGGTAATTGTTTTTTAATGATACAGGTAATTAATGTAAAGGTATTGAAGTGCACTTTGCAATGATATATTTTTTTCACACGTGGTATTCATGTGCTAGATTCTAGGAGCGATTTACTGAAAAAAACATAAAGGTGCGATTTTTGTGACGCCGAGTGTATTTATATTCTACCGTACAGCCCCCAGTTGGTGTGTGAGAGAAGCGTTACCGAGATTGCAATACCGCATTACCGCAATACCGCGAGCTGAGACGTTGGCGATGTATCTAGGAGCGTGTTCTGCTTCGGTTTACTAGTACGCTAAATTAAACCGACGCTTGGAACTCTGCGGTATACCCTACGCTAGACTTCAGTGCTAGTTGAACGCAGAGAGCGGTGCAGTGTATCTCTAGTTAGTCTTCGTGTAGCATTACAACATTTACAACTAAACGCTTACACCCTCATACCCTCACTCTAAGATTCCCTGTGTCGCGGGTGGCATGGACAACATTAAATAACACATCACTTACATCGTACTGTTGTTTTTACATATTATAATTATTGGTGACCCCACGCTGGTTAAAATCAATCTACAAATCCTCTACCACAGGCGCAGAAGCATGAAGCATTATGCGTGAAGCTAAGGATTGGAACAGCTTAACTGCGTCAGTGTTTCCGCCTACGTATGATGTGGGAGTCTTCAAGAGGAGAGTGGCATTAGGCTTTATCTAAGTTAGTGCGCTCAAGATTATGACTTCATCGCCACGTACCATCAGGTGGGATTGTTGCCAAGCGCTACCTTTAAAAAAGTAAAAAAAGTGTATTTATGTAACATCATCAGCCATGTCAACGTGAACGGGAACAATGCATTCAAAATGGCAGGGCTAGTTTGGCAACGCAGTTATTTTAGAAGTGGAGCGTGAAATTTTAGGCGCGCTCCGGAAAGCTATATTTATCAAAGTTGAAATATTCAGGCGCCTGTAAAGTCGTAAAATAAATTTGGAAACACCTACTGCACCCGCGGATACAACGGCGATTTATGTGAAGTTTTCCGACTTTGACATTTATTTGTTTACTAGTGACTATGAGTAGTGACCTCCTGTCGATTCGCTTTGTGAAAAATACCGTTACAATTACAACCAGGGCAATACAATCGGCATGTAATCATGATTACAGATTACGATTACATACTATACCAAGCCAGATTTCCTGTACCCATCAAATATTTACGTACTCTCTTGTTCCGGCTACATTCCATGTAACTTAGGTTGAAAATCCTTTATAACTCTGAAGTGTGAATGTCTGAATAGCTAGATTTACATTTTAGTATTCAGTAATATTCCTTTGTTAGGTTTAGAATAAGTAAAACATATTATATTAAACAGATACACAAACGCTGTCAGATCAAGTGTCAAGCGAGGCGCCACCGTCTACTTTCGTCACCGACCACACAGCCAATAGACTCCTAATGTTTGATTTTCTATATGGAAAACATTCAGACGACTAGCTGAGGTAAGACGAAGCGGGGTGACTGGCTAATTCAACGCTGTGATTGGCTATTTCAAGGCCACACGAAACGTTTGAAAGAAATAGATTAATTTAAGCAACGGGAAAGAATGAGACTGCACGAATTTGTATCAGTACTATAAGCCAGATGTGTTTGAAACCATTCGCCTGTTATTAGGAATCTATTGGCTGTGGCGGCTTGCGTACTACGTTAATCGACACACGTGTTTATTAAAACGTTAAACAGCCGATTCAGTGGCCCAACAGTCGCCTACAATATCCTTATTGATTTCCGCTTAGCGGCCGTTCAGTTGCATTGCATGTGCGCTTGCCTTTCATACCTAAGCGTAGTCATACATTACTGAACCATTTGTATGGTAGTTTGTACCGTTGTTTTTTAGCTTAATGGGTGAATAATGAGCAGCCATGTCATGCCACCTGATGGTAGGCGGTCACCGCTGCTGATATAGAACCCGCTTCTAAAAGATAAAATGGCTTTATTAACCTACAGCTACATACTAGGTTCTATTTTAGTCTATTACAGAATCTAGGAATTGTTTCAATGGAGAGTTACAGATAACTAAAACCCGAAACTTAACATAGAAAAAATTTATAATGTATACGGGTACTCACGATTTCGAATTGTTTTACCGATTAGTGCCCGCGATAATATCAGTTTAAAATTATAGAAAAAAAATATTTTGAGGTCACATTCACATCTGCTTCAGCCGGGAATCGTATCTAAGGCAGGTCGGTTGGTCTAGCCAAGCCTCCCTTTGAGCAGTTTAAGCCAGAATGTTATCTGATTGGCAAAAAAGTCTAAAAACAGTGTAGAGATTCTGTTAATATCTGTATGGAAAAAAATGCTGTTGAATACTGATAGACTTGAGTTTTTAAACTCAGCACATATTGTCAATGTACAGTACAGGTTCATATTTATATGTGTTTCGTTGTTCCGGATGTGTGCGTTTTTGTTTTATCCGTCCTTGTACCCAGCCAGGGTTGTCGCTTTACGAACTTAAATCGTAATTTATTTTGAATCCATATTTTTTATGTTATAGCACAACCACGTATATGACGATATGTATTGGCGACTATACAAGGTTTAACAATAATAATTATCTAGAATTTGGAATATTTGTTCCTAGCATACAAACCACCGTTTATCTGTCACTTTGTGTTATTGTTTGCCCAGAGACGAAATCGAATCCGGAATACAACGCTCGTTATGTCCCAATAAAAAGCTTATGTCCATTTTTGTTTTGGGATACAATAATTTAAGGATAAGTTCAAAGATAGTTGTGCAACACAAAAAATTGTTGTTTACTTAGCAGGTTTTTTATGTTTTATTCATAGCGTAGTCTGTCCTAGTGAGTCACTCTTATTTATTAATAAAAACCGCAAAAAAATAAGGAAAGTATTGAGATCATCGCGCTTAGACTGACATACCGAGATATATTTCATACTGTGCACTGTTAATATATTGCCCATTGTTGTTTCTTGTGAAGTTTATTCCGTTTATGTAGGTATTTTGTTTTTGTTGTGTAATAAAATAGGAGACGTGGCAACCCTGTTTGGATTCCGCGCATGGATTTTGTTAAGTTTTATTTGCATAAAAACTGTAGAGAAACACCGGCGCCGAAAGTAGCATATTTTTTCCCATCGCGTTCTGTGTTCTGTTATATTTCAATGTTATTTGAAGATTGTTTTTTTGTAAATGTTGTACCTAATAGGGAATGTTTCGACAGTTAGAATATTGACAGATTTTTAGATTTGGAAAATCGTTGCACTGTTGTTCATTAAAAGTTTCTCTAAAGCGACTGTGTACCATGAAAATACAAAATCGTCAATACAAATAAAAATATAATAATAATATCCGCAGACATTCTCTCTAAATAGAGTTACCGAAGAAAGCGAGCGAAAAAATAGTCACCTAAAAATCTAAATGAGGAGCGTAAGACAAAGCCGCCGTCAAGCTTGTGTGTGTGAGCTCACGCACACAAGTTTATGTTATTAAGGACAACGTGACGCTCCATCTAGACCTAGAGAGTACTTATATTATTATAATCACAGTCCTCAATGATATATAGGCTTCCAAATAGTATGCGGCGCGATCGTGACCCAAACAAGTTAGAATAAAAATCTTACAACAACGTAACAGTGACATTCGATAACAGTATCGAGCTGGAACATACTCAAGTTGCGCTTGATTCATTGACCGTTGTTATCGTACCAGCGCGGGATGCGGACCTTAGCACGTGGTGTTAGAGTTTATTTTTAAACGGGATCTGGTATTGATACACTCGCTGCGACCTACGACACTGAGCGCAGATGTCAGCGCAGTCAGAGAGTAGCGCACTCATTCTCGCGGATGTCGTCAACACGAGGTGACGATATGATTTTATCTTAAACTTGCGACGGCTACGCAACTCGCGAAGTTGATCGAAGTTGGGCTATCTAATACCCGGATCCTTTACTTAAGCAATAGTTAACCGATCGTTTTCAAGTTATCAGTAACGAGTTGTTCATGTTGTTCCTTATAATATTTCTTAATAGGAACACTTTTAGTTACGCCTCGTAGATAGTTCTATTATCCTTAAGCAAAACTAATCTTTTAAGGGTGAGTTTGTTCATCTTCCCCCTCTCCATTCCATCTGTAATTAGGTTGTAATCTAATTCGACCGAAATCGGTTGAATTGAAATAGTTCCATTCTAATATACAGGTATACCTTAAGTTGCGAATTTGCGATATCTGATACATTAGATATAATGATAAGGATATAAATGTCTCTCGTATCGTGTATTTGTTCGAATACAGAATTATTGTAAGATAACGTAAGATGAAGTTTACACGACATGATATTACAATAGAAATGATTATTTAGAATATTTTGACGTATAAAGATTCATACATAATATACATAATGTACATACATTCATACATAATGTACATATATTATTATGAATTTGATACCAAAAAAGTAGGCTGAACGAAAGACCTGTTCGAAGAAGTTCTTTTATGGTTTAATGGTTGGCGCATAAACATCGAAACTCCGCAAGTCAAAATATGTTCTGCAAAACGTTTAAAATTTAAATAAGTTTAGATTAATTTGGTCTCTTGTTACTTTTGAGCGTTTTACAAATTTTATTATTGTTTGTTTTTTAAGCTTGTGTTCCAAGAAACTAATTGGAACGAACGTAATCAAAGCAATCGTAGGCCGAAAAAGGTTGTGTCTAGCCAGACCTAGACTGTATCTTCTATTCTTCCAACATCAAAGGCGCATCGCTGTACGTTCACACATTGCGGTAATAGCTCGGCGATTGCAATTCTCGCAGAAAATAATAGAAGTCAGTTACACGGCAACAGTCCGTCACGGCGGAATCGATTTGGGGCCGACAATGTCGCCGGCGCGGACCCGCCTCGCTAATAGGGTTGCCATCTCTTGATTTGAATTTGGGGCCCAAGTCTGCTATATCGATACACTTGGTATACAAAACGTGTCAAACTATTTTTTAGCAATTATAAATTAGGGTTATTATAAGACTTGGGCTCTAGGCGATTTGTTTTTTTTATGGAATTAAGGTAGCAAACGAGCATGCAGCACCACTTTCCGCTGCCGCCCATGACAACATTGACCGACTTAGAACAAGACTCAAATGGGGAATGGGATAGTTAGTGCGGTTAGGTTAGAGTATTAGCTGGTTAGTTTGCAAGTATGAGGACTGGGACAGGGACTGTTAGTGAATGTTAGTCCTATTAGCTGTCGTTAGTAATAGTCCAGTTAGTAATTGTTAGTAAGAGTCTCGTTATAATTCGGTCACAGATATGTTGCTACCCTTGTGGACTCAGATGGTCGCCTCTAAAAAAGTGTAGCTGGCAAATCAGCCTGGCAATCGGTTTGATATAATAACATAAAAACTAAAAAACTTTATGAACAAAGGGGACTTGAATAATAAATAAATACATTTATTTTTATTTATTTATTATTTTACTTTAATTAATACTGTTTCACCAGTTTTAATTTAAGATCAAAAAGCCGGACAAATCCGGTCATTGGGCAACCCTACTCGCAAATGGTTGCATGCCTTTGAGGCTCACATGACATTTTTTTTTCGGCGGCGATTCGCTTTGCACTGCCTTTGACAGCGACGGCTTTGGTTTCTTTGTCTAGTATGTCCTCTGTACTGTGTTAAGACCTGGTTGTGGAACGATATACATATATGAATGAATAACAATATAATAATATATGATACAATATAGTGTTATGGTCAAAAATATCCGTAGAGAAAAATAAAAAATCTACGTAAAAAAGTAACGTAAGATTAGGTAGAAATAAATTACGGGCCGATATTTTTTGTTTCAGATCAATGCTTTGCTGATACCAGTCTAAAAAAAATATTACAGGCCTCTAATGAATTATGTACTTTATAATTTTAGATTACTTTTATTTGTAGTCGACTTTTTACTTACCTACTATTGAAACGCAAAAACGCATACTCCAGAAATCGGACGATATCGATCGTTCATTAGCATTAACGCAACACAGTGCATATCTAGGCACATACTATGTATACAGTAAGCTTATCAAGCAAAACCAATATCAACCCAGTAACGCAACCCTAGTTAGATACATAAATCACTGTACACACAGCACTGGTAACCCTGAATACGTCATTATCGATACGCGTGATAAGGTCCAACTCGCGATCCCCGGCCGACCCCTTCAGTCCTCCCGTTAAACGCACGTGGACCCAAATAATATTCCACGGAGTTTTACATGTTTCCTCGACCGTCGCTGTGCAGATTAAAACCGGACAGAGGTTTCGTATTGTTGCGGGAAATCAGCCGTTTGAAAAGTTGAAAGCTGTGATTGTTTATTACTATTATGTTATTCTAACTAGTAAGGTATATTTAAAATCAGATAAGTATTGCTTGTTACACGAAGCAATAGAATGATTCATTTCGATTATCTTCACATCTTTTGAGATTGTATTGTATAGAATTAAGATAAAAGAATTTTCAATTCAAAATGACTAACGGCTTCGACGTCATGGATGATGATTGTACTATACTAGAATATCTATTCTCTACTTAGCAACACAAACTACTGTCCGAAGAAAAGTGAAACGTTGGTTCTACGAAGTGAGTGCGTTTTATTACCCAATTGTAATTGTAATGTTATTGTAATTGTAGACACGCGTTAACCTGTAATTAAAAAAAAAATAATCAATGTGTGCTGAGACACATAGTAGAAGTGGAACTTCAACGGACAATTGGCAAAATGAATCGCCAGGTGTATACATTGTTTTGTTATATCTCATAAGGCAGCGTTTTCGCTGAAAGCTCCGAGGCGGCCTGATTTTTCCGACTTTCTTATGAGTAGTTTTTAACGCTTATTCGCAACAGAAAAATCCTAAATAAACCCCGTCTAAATAGAAGTTTCACTTCAAAAATCTTTCGGAACTGTCTGTGCGTAAACTAATCTATGCAGATCTGTTATACATAACCATTTTGTGCATTATTCGAGTAAAGGGGTGGGTATTCAGCTGAGTGTAGTGGGGGTGGCGAGGGGGGTTGCTGCGAGGCGAATCGTTAATGTCGCCCGATGTTTATTTATTCATTCGCCATATTTGTGTTTTCGCGACATCCGAACATTGATGGATATTAAATTTCAACCAACTGCGAACTGTACCTACCCTGCGCCGGTATCGGCTTTTCCAATTTAATTTTTCTGTCTCTCTCGTCGTCCGATTCGCTTCGTGTTATTGAATTAATAACGTTTTGGATTCTTTTTTTTTATTTCCATGCCGTGTTGTTTTTTTTTTAATTGTACTCTGTAACGAGGCGAAATATTCCTCCATTTTGTAGCGTGTCTGAATTTTTGAAATTTAATCGTGATTGGCGCGGAGTACACCGGATTCGGTTATAGAGTAACATGACAATAAATTGAAGAGCTTTGTGTTAATTGTTTTGTGAGTAAGCACATTGTTTTATTTGCTTCATAGTTGAGCGTGTTTTTCGATATTGAGTTCGAATTATGTTCTAAATGTTCCAAAAGCCAGTATTTTGTAAATGTGGGGTTCTATTTACTCTGAAGTAATAGAACATTAGTGATCGGTTTCGGATATAATTAACTTAACAGTTTTCTCTCTTACCATATCTATTTCAAAGACTTGAAGAAAGAAGTTTATAATTTTTACAGATTTTTTGTGATTTTTACTAGTCAGTTCTTTTATTTCAAACACCGCCCTTTTTGTGGTTAGACAATTTTCTATAGCGCCCAAGTTATTAAATTGTAGGCAAATATGCTAATCAAAAAAGTTTTTGTTTCAACGTCACCGTACCTTCTGAAAATAATATTTTGTTTCTTTTTATTACATCATCTTAAAGCTTTCAAATGTTTTTATGATTAGAAATCGCTCCCTGAAGCTATTTAGCGCCCACAAGGGGTTCGTCCACCGTGGGGAGCAGTGATGCCAGATCTACCGATTTCGGTCTTAGTCTACCTGTCTACCGATTTGACCTTTAGATCTACCGGTTTTTAAAGTTATCAAAACAATCCGTTAAAAATCAAATATTACCAAAATTGTAATGAAATCAATAGTTGCAAAGGAAATAGATATAATCATTACATTCGATGTCGCTTTATGGTTGGCAAGAACTTCTATGCTTCTTGCTGCAGTGGTCACTGAGCACAAGTTTCGAAGCATTCCCCACCACCACACATGGCCCACTGACCCCTCCACCAATCCGCACTACATAAGCGTGGTGGAGTATGCTCTTGGCCTGCTCAGTATAAGGAGCGACCCGTGCCCGAGTGAGCAATTAGTCGGCCAAAGTTTTGGCCCTTTTATTATCGTATGTTGTCTAGCATAATGTTATATGTATATACCTGAAAGCAGTTATAAAGTAGATTAAAATTAGAGCCTTTTGCCTTTATCCGATAAGGTATCGTTATCGGACGTCGATATTGATAACTGATAATATCGAGATACAACACCGACGGCCGTTTACCCCAATGGGTGACTGAGGACCCAGTCTGCCAACCGAGCTCCCAAGTTCGATTCTCGGTCAGGGCGGGCGTTAATATGACGCTAAATGGTTTTATAGAGTCATGGTTACTTGGGCTGTCTAGTTTGTATATGCCGTTTGCAATGGGCAATCGACAGAGTAAACTTACTTACTTATTACTCTAGTGCATGTGTTGATTGGAAAAAACAACCACTAAGTACTAACATTTAATCCAAATATTACTAATTTAGTTGCACAAAAGCAGCACCAACCTTCCCATAAATAGGTAAAGTATTTTAAATTTTTATAAAAAAGTATTTGATTGCATTACTAAAATAAATTGTCCGAAATCTATTCCCGTGTTTTTTAATCAGGGGGGGTCGTTGAAATTGTGTTTGATGTTCTAGCGGTCCGTGGATTGAAAGAGGTTAGGAAACGCTGCTCTCGTGTTAATTCAATGTTGGTGAAATCGGCCCTTAATCGGATAGTCGTGCGTCTCTTGAACGCTTCAAGTTCTAGTTTCTCCCGAAGTTAAACGTTGTATAGCGACTAACCACGTTCTGTGTAAAAGAAATTCGACGAAGAATTATGAACGAACATTGCAGTGGATGCATTGACCGTAAGACGAACTTTGTAGCCATTATTTAGTGACATAACGAGGCGTCCGCGCGGCCTTTGCGTCGTGCACTCGCCGCGAGCCGCGCGCCGCACCGCCGCACCGCCGCACCGCCGCGCCGCAACCGGTTTCACTCTCGTTGGTCATCTAGCACACCACACCGAACTAGAATGTGACGTGGGAAAGTGGTTTGTAGGTGAGGTACCGTATGGTTGGTTGCATCGCGATTATACCGATATTTTTGTACATTTATATTGATTGATATTGGTTTGGTCTTAATAAAAAAAAAACCTATTCTATACTTACGTAATTATAGTCGTATAATAAACTTTACCTATCGATGTATGTACATGAAAGATATTTGGAGAAAACTGTTAGTTGGGGTATTAGAGCATTCCCATATTTTTGGTTTTTGTGTCTGTTCTTGCTTGCCGGTTGGTCTGTTTGTTAGTTCGTTTATTTCCGCTAATTATAAAAACGACCTAACTAAATTGGATATAGTACACTAATATATTGTAGTAACCTTGTAGTAACATTTAGTGTTTATTTTTATTTTATTGGGCTCGAAAATGGTAAAGATAATGTCAATTTAAAGAATCTCGTCCAACGTTTTTGTTGGAATGTGTACTAAGGCAAAGATTCGAAGCGATGCGACGGCAGTCACTAGTGTAAAATAAGACATGACGAAGATACGATTATAACGCAGATACTTATCGTAATTTTAATATCTTCGACGTTACACGTAGTATCTACTATCTCGAATGCATCTCAAATGCATCTCAAATGCATCGAAAGTGAAATAAGATGTTTCGCTTTATCCATATGCCTTTAGTAAAAGGCAGTTATTTTAATATTACAAACAGACACTCCAATTTTATTTATTTGTATAGATTATTTTGCGTCAATTAATGCGCGTAAGTAGGTTATTATTTAATAATCTTTTTTAAATATCTTCCATGTACATACAAATATTGATCAGTAAGTTTTGTAATATGTACAGATTACCTAACGTAACATTTATAATAATGAATAATGAGAGTTTATACCAAACAATACAATATAATACAAAATGTCGTTTGACGTAACGACTTCTAGAATAAAGTTTGACTGTGATAAATGATTGTTGTTTGATCAACTCTAGATAAGATAGCGTTTGTATATCACGGATAGGGTTCATTGTGCGGTTTGTGTTTCATTATCACGAATACCGTAATAGGCCCCCGTGGTAGGTTTGACTTGACATAATATTATGTACATGTATAAGTATGACTGTTATCTTAAACTAGCTTTCCACTTCGGCTTCGCCCCCCAATTTCCCAACATCCTTTCTGAGACTTGCGTCACTTGAGGAACTTATACGTGTACAAAGTATCAAGTGAATCCATTTAAATTAAAGAAATAAAAATGCATAAATTTCATTTGTGTTTTATTTAATTAGAGAATCTTGTATATTAATCAAATCACAAGCTATAGTAAAAATATGGTTAAATGGTATATTTGTCTGTTCTTGAATCAAGTTAACTAAATAATAACAAGTTAAAGGATTGCCAATATAAGAACGGGGGCTTTTTTTAATTTTATTCAAGGTACACTCTAAGGCATTTAAATTTTCTCGTCTTTTGTCATCCTGTATAATCACTACAATCTGAAGAAGACTCCATTTGAAAAGACATTGATGATTCTGTGAAAGTTACAGAGGGAGTATAAGATGTATCACTATCTGATTGTTCAATTTTTAACAATTTTACTCAAATAATGTTTAATTAAGTTTTTCCAAAACAACTCATTTATTCTCAAAATAAGTTAGCTTTTCTCAAACAAGTTGGCTTTTCTCAAAATGAGTAAACTTTTCCAAAACGAATAGGCTCATCGAACGTCACTCAATTAAATGTCTCTTAAAACAAGACTAAGAATAATTACATCTAACCTGTATACATAGCTCTCATATGTATCGTCCATCCCGATACAACTGTCCATTGGCACTCTCCAATAACAGAACTGAGCACCTCTCTCTAGTGTCTTATAAGAGCTATGCATTGTACAAAAATAACAATGATCAAATAATAATTTCAATGAGTTACGTTCGACAAGATGGCTGAATTTTATTAAATTTTCAAAAACAAAAGAAATCTCATTACAATCATCAATCAGCTAACTTACTAAGCCATATCATAAATAACTCCATATGTTACAACCCTATTTTCTTTTTAACTATTAACTAACCATTTAACTGTAACTGTCAATAATTAATTATGTGACCGTCTCTAAGTATCTAGACTACCTATATCACCAGTAAACCCTGTGTGATAAAGCCAAAGATGGGTAGGTACTTCAAATGTTATACTCCTAGTACCATATTACCACAAAATTACCAAAAAGTTATTAACTTTATCAATGTCATAATTAGAACTCAATATTTAACTTCAAAAACTCATTTTCTTGATAATTTAGTTCCATTGTGTCTAGATTATCATTTTATTATTTTGATGTTATTCTATTTCATAACTAATGAATAACAACTCAAACTCAAAAAGTACTTGGTCATACCTGACAAATCCTTCAGCGTGGACTTGTGGATAGCGACTCCTGGATACAGGTGATGCAGACTGCAGCTCTCTTTGACCTCATGTAACATCCTCACTCAATACTTGTATACCATGATATCCAGATGACATCTTGTACTTCATAGTCATCTCAAAGCATCGCAGCCTTGCTTGCCAGTTCATATTGACATCCAAGCTTTCTCAGTAGCTAGTTTCTTACGGATTCTTTATCCCAGCTTCTGATATCGGCGTCAGGTAGGCCGGGTGTGGGTGTTTGTATGGTTTTTCAGTCGATTCTACTCTGTTTAGCATGTATTTTCATGAAAGTAGGTATTCTTTACATAACCTCCGTTGTGGGCTTATTCAGCGATTCTCAATATTGATTTAAACGTTTTAACCACTCGCTCTATCCGCGATATCACATTTTATTATAACTTCATCAACAACTTTAAGAGACTCCGCGACATAGGACAACTTTCATAACTTTTTCCGCGGGAACTCAACATAATCATATTCTCCGTTTTCTGACAGATCTCGCAAACTCCACTTACATAACCAATGTAAAATATATTATATTTATAATATAAATATATATTTATTAATAAAGAATAAACTAATACTTACGTATTTAATTCTTTTGCACTGAATAAATATAGTAATAATTTCCCACTATTAGAACTGTCACTTTCACTTGCCATTTTCTTTTACTATATTACTATATTTATTTACTATATTATTATTTTATATTACTATATTATATTATTAGTTTATGAAATTATATGATATGAAAACTAATTAAGGCAACGGCGAACGAAATGAAACAGGGAGAAAGAGAAAGGTAATATACACTACTCGCTTGTGTATGCGACTGTCGCGCATGCGCACGTCTCATTATTCCACGCATTCTTCCTTACGGTTTTACTATCATATATTTTTCAGTTCGGTCGCCGTAGCAAAACCTATCCCCTCCAAGCCTGCCGTAAGGAACTTCGTTCCAATAAAAAAAATCAGATCCCCTTTGGGGGGTAATTTCCGAAAATCCTCTCTTAGTGCTTACTTAGTGCCCCTTACACTCCCCAAGAACATACATACATTCCCTTCGCCCCTCGCTTCGCAGGCACGGTCGTTGGATTTTTGCATTGATTTTCGATGAATTAAGGTCGATAACTAATATATTCTGAATTACGCAGTTAAAAGAAAATTAAACATGTAAATAAATGTACGTATTCGTCTCCCTCATAACAAGAACTTCATCTTAACGTCACACGATACATACTTATGAAAAATAATCGTCTCGTAACAATAAATTTCACAAGTGATATTTATAATTTGTTTATTGATGCAAGATTGCCCATTGGAACGGTTCTCATGTCTACTAACGAATTGACCGACTAACGTTATTAATAAAACCCTCTGCTAACTGGACTAAGCATTCTAGCCCCGATTTGAGTCTTGTTCTGTGTCGGTCACAGTTTTCATGGGCGGCAGCAGAAGGGTGCTGTTCCATGCTTTATTGCTATCTTAAATCCGTAAAACTGGCGCATGTGCGACATTTGAACTTTATTCGTTTAGAAGATTTAAAAAGGAAATGGGTGTTTCAGACATACAGACAAACAGACAATTGATTCAATATAGCTTCCATTATAACGCACGTAAGGACCTGCTAATAACGCTGCGTGACTTACACGTGCCGCAAGGCAATACGCCACGGTGTGATAAGCAGGCGATATTTTTCAATTTGCTCGTTTATTCGAGTCTACATTGCTCGTGGGTTACACTTTAATTAATCGACTTAGTATCGATTTTGATACGCCGCGGCGTCGCGCGCGCGCCCGATTGACGAGACGATGTCGATAATGTGTATGAAGGGAATCTACAATATAATTACGTATTCGAAAAATATTTGCACCTTTCTTTTAAACTTTCATCTTGTTTATTGTTATTTTATTCGTTGTTTGTATGAGTGTGTGGGTAAAATCTTGCTAACTGAATTACAACTAGTTCCTCTTCTTACTTTGTTAACTTGAAATTTTAAATATTATTTTAGTTTCTATGACAAAGCAATTTTTTGACGAGGAATGAGACGGACATGGGAACTCCTCAACATTTAACAGCGCAGGGACATTTTTTGTTTGCTTTGGATTTATATTTATAATCGCGTGTTTTTAGTTTTACAAACTACAAATGTATCTACTTACCTTGGTAAACACTAGACATTTTAACTGTGAACGGGCAATCACGATATTAGTATTTGATATCGATATTTCTATCGAATTATATGGATTATGGTTAAGATGAGCGTGCACTGCAGAGTGGGGAGAAACTCTTGACAGACATGGATGTCAAAACAAGCCCATCAAATGCGTTTTTGGCGGGGCAGATGTAATCGTCTCCTTTGTCCACCTCTGCTTGGTGGCACAAAGCATGGCGATCTCCACTAGGAGAGAACTGACAAGTCCTCACGGCATAGCCTCGGCACCACAACCAATGGAGGTAGACCCAAGATTGGAGCATCTGTACAACTTTTAACCAAGCTTCTCGTCTCGAACTACACCACTTATCGCTTCAAAATCACTAAATATGGTAGGTTTAATCTCTATAACTGTATCGCAGTGGTCGTATTGTAACTGAATAGCGGAAAGATGATATCTGTCTAATGGGCCTGGTTCGCGGCTGCCGGCTGCACGGGTGCTTTGCCCTTATTTCGTACGTTTGCGGTTTTAATACCGCCTCGTATAATTACAGAACATAAACATTTAGTTAGATACGCTGCGGTGTTTAGAAAATTCGTCAGATGCCTCGGATTGGTCTTCGCAACCGGTAACTGTCCCACTACTGGGCTCGAGTGTGTACCATCAGGTGACCAGTCTGTTCTTTTGCCTGTTTAGGGCAAAAGACCTACGATGCTGATCGAGTTCGGATTAGCAGATTCAACACGTTTTCCCTCACGATTAACGTGAAATGGCGCGATAAAATGGCGATATTTCTAAAAGAGTTTCCCTTCAGGGCCGGCGTTGATTGGTGTTGGTGATTCCCCTGGGGTCATTGCCGACGGTGACCAGTTACTTCATTCAGGGTATTCTCTCATTTCCAAATCAATTTCCATCAAAATTCCATGTCCCCTAAAGGATGTACTTAATATCTCCAATAGGCCCTAATTAAGATCATCTTGGGCTTGGCTTCGCTTGCGCATTGGCAGTATAACTACAACAAATGTGACTTACATTCACATCAACGGTTCTCGAATATTTCCAAAATCGATATTTTAATATTCATTGCTTTATATGTATTAACAATTCTCTTGCGATATAATATTTTATCTTTACGGGCCTGTAGTGGAGGCACTTGAGTGTATTTGGTTTAATATTCCTCCAATGGCGCAATGGAAATGGAAAATGGAATTTTATTTACTTACAGCTCCAGCCGCCAGACGGCCCAACCGGACCGAAGATGTAGATTGCTCTTGATCTTCATTCATTCATTCATTCATTCATTCATTCGTCTTCGCTGCTCTCGATGTGGAACGGGATTGCCGGCTGGGTTTTAATATTTTTTGAAAAAATTGTTGTAATTAATAACTTCTACGCTCTGTTACTGTTAAAGTTTGACTTCCGTTCTTTATATTGAACGTTATGGCTTTAGGCGTTTGTAGTTTGAGAAGTATTTTTTATGAGCTCACCGTTCGTTCGGATTATCTGATAATGAGATTTGTAACACTTTTTGATGATGTAATTAGATTGAATTCTGTGATAGATTGCACTCGCATATGAAAGTGAACAATAGGTATTCTTATCCTAATAGCATTGTACACTACAATTAAAAAAATGGAAAAACACACGAAAATCCCAAATGAAATGAAATGAAAAGAATCTGTAAAGTTTTGATAAGAAATGGAGGAGAGGTTCTCTTCTGGGTACGTAACACTATCAAGGAAAACCGATACGGACCTGGTCGGGGGTTACGGTTCCATACCTCGTAAGTCAATGCAATCAATAGATACTGACTGCCCTGTGCTTCGTTTATGCCGCATATTTTGGCGCTTACAAGGTAATCAAATCTTGTGTATATGGCACTTCTCGTTGTCCTAGAATAATGAAATTTGGCAAGAAGTGAGTACTTAATTAAGGAAAAAATACGAAAAATTGTAATTAATAGTTATAGCAGCGAAAAAATCCATTACAAACGAGACGAACATTTACCTACTTATCGAAAAGTTGTTACGGAACCCTCGGCGCGCGTGTCCGACTCGCCCTTGACTGGTTGTTTTTTTTCATAATTTTCCCGACGCGACATAAGCTTGCCGTGCAGATGTCTGTTATCACGATGCACGACTGCGGGACGTGTAATCGTGTGATTCGTGTAAATTTAGTTTTTGAATGTCGCACCGTTTATGTTGCGCGAGTGGGTAGGTAGAGGTACTTGCGTTGATGTGCCGGCGTTTTTATACGTTGTCGTAATTACCTCGGCTTAATTAGAGTTTTTATGGAAATAGATGGCCGGCTGACGAGCTGACGAGCAACCTCGTGGATCGTGGTCCATGGACATATCAGTAACCGCTAGCAGTGGTAGATACGGGGTCGTTGACGATTGGAAAACCGGTGCACGAGTCCAGCTTGCTTTTAGATGCACACAACAGGGCACTCGTCTCTCGTAATGACTGAGGATGCCTAGAGCGTACCTACTGATATGTGGAGGCGGCTCAGGGGATCTGTGAAGGTGCTAGTGGCCAACCCAAGTGTCAGAGCAATGTATGCCGCCTGAAAGCCTTCTTATGCCATGTCGACATAACGACTTCTATCTACCATTAAAAACAGGGGTAATGACCGAACGCTTTACGAGTCCTCAGACTCATCGAAACGTTCAAGAATTTTTACCACTAACGATCACCCTAAAATCTGCCGACCGCGTCCCGCCGGGCTATGATTGCTTAGAGACTTTAACCATAACATAAACTTTACTATACTAATCCCACCTGAAGGTCAATAGCATTACAGCGGACTAACCTAAGAGTCTACACAAGCTTATGGGAACAATAAAACAACTTTTTGTATCCGTGTAACGCGTTAAAACCCATGGACAAAAAACATTCACGGCAAAGGGCCTAATCTGCTCTGAGCGGATTATACGTAGCTAGATTCAGGCGCGCGTATCTATCCGACCGAAGCCATCATAACACATCCGTGTAGGTACATAGAATATTCATCCATGCAAATCTCATATACACCTCGCTTGGAATATGGCATAGAATGCTCTGTATCAATCAATAAACCTTTGTATCCGATTGACGGCAACAAAGCCCCCGGCAATTAGAGTATGTACTTGTACGTATTGTGCGTAGGCTTATCGATTGCTACGTCCGCGTCCGTCTGTCTGTTGTCTGTGGTGTTGTGCGTTATCTGCGACCGTCAGCCATGGGGTTGCGATTTGAATATAGAATTCGGTGTACATACCGACAGTGCAGTTGAATACAACCTCTCGAGCTAATTGATTGATTGTGTCTGCTGATGAAATGTGAAAGATATGCGCGGACTTATACAACGCAAATAGGATTTGCCGTAGTTGTTATCGACATGTTGTTGTTAATGTTCGTGTGGTGTCGGTGTTGGACAATGATAGTTAAGAGCTCTGCTATGCACAAGTAGGTGTGTACGTACCGTCGGAACTAGGCCGAGTGGTAGTGGTACAGAGTCAACGGCCTGCAGGAGGACGGCAGAAAGGAATCTGCTTACACTTTATCCGTCTTCGAGAAAAGTGCACCACGAGCTTGTGAAATGAACGTTCAAACAACTCATATCTAACATAACCTACCTGAATTGGATAACCTGTCGCAAGTCGCATGGATAGACATATTAATTAACATAATTAATCACAAACAGCCGCCACCCAAAAACACACATTTATCTGTCACATTTGTACATGTCGGGAATCGAACCCGCGAGTCCGCGACCTTCCGCTCTGAAAAAAGATAACTAGGTACATATTATGAGTCTAAAGCTGCGCGGCGTTGAATTCAACAATTAATGGAACCCCTTACACCCTGAAGTTGTACTTAACAAGCATAGTTTTTCAGTTGATTCATTCTACAAAAATATGTTGTTTATTTCGTTATGTCAGCTCTCGGATGTGTCGTGTGGTTGCTGGTGATTGTGTTATGCAGTAGGTACGTCTTCCCCCGTGTCCCCCGACTGCGGTTTATGCAATTCACAAAACTTGCTGCCGCTGAATTATTCACTGTAAAAATGTTTCACATTTTTGTGCGATGCGGTAAATATTTTAAGTTTTTGTTAGAAGAGGATGTGTTTTTGTACGCGTATGGGAGTACGAAAATGTTGTTGGTTGCGGAAGGTTTATGTGAACGGAACTGTGTTTTGTTTTAATGTTAAATTCAGGGCAATTTTGTAGGTAAATTTTGTGCAGAAAAAGTCTTGCTTTTACAGCATAAACAATTGTATAGATTCTATCACTCATATACCACCGTAGTAAGACTAGTAAGAAAAAGGCTCTTTCTCTGTACGACCAGTAAAACATACTTTTCACCAATTAAAGAAATCCTCTGAAAAGTTAACCTATTCATTAAGATAATTCCAATGAGCACAATTACAGTTACCAATGTTACCATGTGATTGTAATATCATTGGAGTCACCGATTTAAGCAGTCACAGATTGGGATAAAAAATATTGAGTCGACGTGATCATTAGAAGTTACTAATGTCCATTAAAGCCTTCGTGATCTAGATTTTGGAAAATATTTTTTTTCCCTAAAAATAAGATTACTCAGGGGCCGACTCAACACAAACACCTTGCACTAGGATACTCTGTGTAGTGGATGACATGGACAACACAAATAACACAACACCCAACACCCGCGAAACATTTGTCACATAAATACGAGTATCTTCGGCCGGGTATCGAACTCGAGATCCCTCGCTCGCAGGCAGGGCCATTATCAACTAGGTTTTATTTTGGGTATTTTGAAAATCTCCTTTTCATATCTCTACATCGTGTTGTCATCCCTTGAAAATACTCAACATTTCCTCGCTCGGCGTGGCATCCAGTAAACATTTTCGGGCTAGCTCAGTGCGTCCACGTATTTTGCGTTTTCGTTTCGCTCTATGGACTTTCGGCATGGAATGCAGATTTGTGTAAGCTCCACGTCTTAACATCTCAGGTATTTTCAGATATGAAATTATGACGACAATATTAATTCCATATTTAAAGTCGAGTTCAATTTAAGTAAATTTAAGTGTGGGGTTGCTGCGTTTGATTGCTTGATGAGATGATACCGACTATGGACAATTTTAACTCGTCATAATCAGCATCATCATAACTGCTGGGTCCCACTGCTGGGCACGGGTCTCCTCTCACTATGTGAGGGGAACAGGTTGCATAAGTGCGGATTGGCGAACTTCACAACACCACTGAAAACATTATGGAGAACTCTGGAGAACAGTGTGCAGGTTGTTTTCCTTTTCGAATTTTTGAAAATTAGTGGTATGTCCAACGTTCAACCACTCTGCTATACACGACGTACAGATGAATATACTGTACAGGAAATTTTAACTGTAGACATAAAACTCAGTTCCACAATGTCTACAGGCGATGTATTTTATCGTCAGTTCTATTCCATTATCGTTGGGTGTAAAACAAGTATACGTCACGGCTTCTACAGATGATGTAGCAATCATAATTTTAACGACACTGTGGAAACTGTACATTTATTAATGAAAATTTCATTAGTTTTCATTTAAACAGTGTGCAATATTTAATGAAAATTTCACTCCTTTTCAATTAAACTACACAGTTTTCTATTTGGCCTCCAGACGTAAACGTTTAACTGAATAGTTCAATTATGCCGTTAAAATTGTATTTATAGAGCTCGCATTAAATTGAAAAAGACGTAAATTTGTTATTAAATTTTCCATTACATTCATGCGCTCACACCAGGTTAATGTTATTATAGATTTACAAACTTTAAAAGACTGTGTTTAATTGAGCCGTTATATAAATAGCTTTGTAGATTAGTTTTGTCAGTGCCGAACGACCTGAATGACATTTAATAGCCACAGTTAATAGATTGTCGGCTTCTAGGATTACCGTAATATAATTACCGCTGTACCGCACTGTGACACTTCTATCGATATCTGGCAATAGATACTTTATCGGTTTTATATTATTGACGTGCTTAAAATGTTTGATGATTGATTCTTTAAGTAATGAAATGTGATCAGTTGGGTGTTGGATGGGTCATCGCTAATTCTTAATGTTATTTAATGCTTCCGCGCTTCGGAGGACGGAGAATGGTGTTGCCAATATCAACGGGCGACGCCGACGGTGATAATTTACCCGTTCGTTTGCCACAATAAAAAGGACAGTCTCGTCGGTCTCGGTTACCGTTAGGCCATGGCGAGGGCTTAACAGTTTTATTGTTAGAGACCGCGGCTCGAAGGACTATTTTAAATTTTGTTCAATGTGGCGTCAGAAATTTCACGGACACTTTGGTTTGCCGCCAATCGACAACGAAGCTGCTTTAATCCGCTAATAAGTTGAAGTCACATCAGACTTGTAATCCGGCTCACTCGACTGAGTAATCTTAAGCCCTCATACGCAACTACCGTTAAAATATTTCAGACTTTTCATGTATCAAGGAACTATGTGAGTCATTTGTGAGGACAAGTAAGAATTATTCTAAAAAATATGGTAATCGATATGGAATTGGGGATTGGGTATTTATGTCCGGTGTACAGGACTGAATTTAATATTGCAATATGTATTAGGTATGTTTTCTCACTACTCAGTAAGTCGTAAGTAGTTTTGCTCATTACCAAGTAGGTGCTTAAACATAATCGTCGAGTTCACTGCGCACTGACATATACAATTGTTCCGTTAGACATGTTTGGATTCTGTTGTCCGTTACTAGCAATTGTGTCGTCGTGAGAACACGACATTGCATTGTTCTGCATTCCGTTGCATGCTGGTGCGATTGCGGCTGGTGCAGTGCGTTGCCAATTTTATTTCTGATGTGGAAATTTTTGCATTGTCCTATTATCTAAACGGTTGTTATACGCACGTCTTATTATGTAGTATTATCTTGATGGTATGATGCGTTTGTAGATTCACGGCTGTTATTTGTGTGTGAGCATAGAGCAATGATAGTCCCGCTTCAAAAGTGTATTGTTTGCCTGTCAATGCTAATCTGAGAGCTACGATGTAACGCTCAAAGCCAGATGTATGGCTTTCACCTTATAAGACCACGAAATTGCGCTGCAAGTTGTAGCGATATAATCTGAGTTTATTTGCGAATTAGAAGTGACACACGTAGCGAATAAAAGCCTCATACTTTATACTGAATCTGAACAACGGATGAAGCCGTGGCGTTTGAGTAGCCTTATTTCGAAGAACTCTATTGCGCTTATTCCTGATGTATACATGCATAGTGCTGGGGTTTCCCCCCGGCTTACTACCATGCTTAAAATCAACCATAAACTTAACGTATTTCGGTTCCTGTGCAGGAAAGCTAGTTAAGTGGATTCATTTACCGCTACCTTTTTGATCCCTCACTCTTCTCTGACGCACAAAATGTTTGCAGGTGAGAGTAGGTGATGATAACAACTTAAAAATAAATGTAACTATTTGTGCTTTGAAGAGCACGTTGATATTTTTTTATTTCCATTTCCTTGATAACGAACGTCTCTGAACTGTAATGAAGCCGCGTGAATAACGCTGACCGTCCTTATAAGTTGCGACAGACAAGTTAACTGCAGTAAACCGCTAATGGACTTTAGCCACTTAATTTTAACTGTTTCATTGTTCCTCTCCGGAGCGCGGCTCGAAGGACCACTTTAACTATTTACCTACTGGAAGCGTTACTACGTGAAAGACGTTGTAAAACTTTAAATATTTAGAATATGATGTTGAAAAACCGCTAAATTAATTTTAACTGTTTCATTGTTCCTCTCTGGAGCGCGGCTCGAAGGACCACTTTAACTATTTACCTATTGGAAGCGTTACTACGTTGTAAAACTTTGAATATTTAAAATATGATGTTGAAAAACCGCTAAATTATAACTTTTGAGTTACTCTACAATTTACTTGCCTGATGGCTGAAACAATTTTATTTATAAAGTTGGTTCTATAATTCCTAACCTCGTTGTTACAGTGTCGCGTCAATGGAAAAAGCGAAGGCGTACATAAAGAGCTCGCTGGGCGCTAGCGGCGCGGCAGTGGCGGTGGCGGGCCTGGGCGCGGGGCTTGCGGGCAAGCCGGCGCCGGCGTCGCCCGCGCCCGCGCCGCCGCCCGCCGACGCGGACGCGCGCGTCTGCTTCGTGTGCGGCGGCGCGGGCTACGGCGACCAGTACACCGTGCGCGTGAAGCCGGAGCCGCAGGTCTGTTCACCGGTTGTGGAGGTTGGGGTGGGCAGTGGCCGCGGCACGGGATGGGTAGGCCGAGGCTGATTCAGGTGTAGAGGTATGGGGCAGGAGATGACGCTTTTGAGGATACAAAGCTTAGCGCCGAAGACGAATGGAGTTTAGAAGGCTTCCGAAGTTTATAATTTAGACAATTTTGGGTCAGAAACTCAGAACTCATCTACTTATTCCGCCCATTGTTAAAATTTAGTTTAAGGTTAAACAATACAATTTTATTTAAAACGTAAACGCTCTTCGTAAACTCCCAGTTCCAAGCAATTACGACCATCGTCAAAGTTTTCACTTAAACGTTTTCCTCATGCTACGGTACTCCAAACACTGCGTATTGCGACTTCGAATTTTGTTGTTGCTTTTAATTTCTGCCTTCGTTGCTCGATTATTATTTAAGACATTCCTAATATAAGACGTAATATTTAACGTGAAAGGTTTCAATCTGTTCTACGGCTAACCATGCATCTAGAAAATGCTAGGGAGAGTGATACAGTCGTAACTAACATGACAAAATAAAATGAATTGCAAGATAAGACAATACCTCATTTAGGATGATCTGCCAAATTTGGATTTTCTGTCAGAAAAATAAACATTAATTTCACAATCCATAAGTTAAGCGTATAGTACGGTCGGCGGATCTAGGCCGCTCTGAACTTTGTTCGGATCGCTGCGCACAACTCAATTTTAGGGTCGAAATGGTGGCAAGACGCGCGGGGCGAGCGGGGTGCCACTTTGAGCATTGTTTGTTTCAGTCACACGCTCAGTGTTTGTGTCGCTATCTCTCTCTAACGACAATACCTGCTCACTATATCCTTAAGCCTAACTTCAGAGCGGCCTTGATCCGCCGGCCGTACTTTACTTGCTTAGATAAAAATATGCATTAAATACATGACGCAGGTGCAAAAGCATGAGTGTTTTTCGTAATATTCTCAAAGATATGTAAAGTCTCCCAGCCTTTACGAAGTCAGCACGGTGCATTAAACTTGCCTCCTCTCGTTCTTAAAGGAGATAAAAGTCTTGCCATGGAACAGTGACAAGCCATGCAGCACGCACATACAACAGCATATCATTTTTACGACTTGCAATATACATAAGATAAACCTTCTGGAAGCTCCCATCTCGATATCCAACATCAATCGTACGGAACTACATCCGCGAATCAAATCATAAATAATGTTTTTTCTCGAGAGTTTTACGAGCTCGATTCTCGCAGATCTTGTTAGCCTTTTATTGCCAGCTATTTCCCTGCGCAGTTACATTACCGGACGCGGCGCCCAGCGCGAAGGGTTTCCTGCCGTCTAAATATATACCCGCATCTCGACTATCGTGGACGTCGTAATCGTACCGAGACTTGATCTCGATCAAGATCATAGATACGACAAGCCGGAGATTTCGAGTTCGCTCGTACAACGCAGTCAAAAAGAGAAAATCGTCGTCCTGTGCATTAATGCAATGTAAAGGACGTAATCATGTGTATAATAAAAAGACATTTCGAGTGTATACCTAATCTTATTACCAAAGCAGCTGTAATCCTTGTTGTGGATGCTTATAAATCTTAAGATATCGAATTCTGTGTTAATGCCGCCTACATCACAGGATTAGAGAATCCTAGTGCGGATTTGTAAGTGCGGGCGTTTATTTATCTATTGTTATGTTTGAAACGTTACTACATATTAGGTACTACTTTTTGTATTTGATCTCCACCGTTTATTGTTAAGAATAACAAAGTAGGCTCGTTTATTTCTTTAGATAGCGCAACATCTGCACGCGCGATACCGAGAGTTGGTCTCGCGTCAACCGGTTATATCTAGTTGGCAATTGACGAAATGCGTAAAGCGATTGACATATGACTCGGGCCGATTACGTCTCGTTGACGTGACGTGTCGCGGTCGTAGTGGGGCCGGCCGGACCGCCGAGGACGCACACTGTTTGTCCCGAGTGGGATGCGGGCTCCGTGGCATGTATTAGAGTAGAGAGGATTTAGATGTTTATTTGAATTCTTTTGGTCGAATTTGAAATATTTGAATAGGTTGATCCGCGTTTTCGTAACGTTTTATATAGTCATCGGTGCGATTGGAAGGTTGGTTGTAATGATGGGTATAAGTATGTACATACATAGTTGGTGACCCCTGGCAGGCATGCATGCATCTGTTAATTGCTTTCTTTCTAATAAGAGATCTCTATTTTCGAATTTTATATTTAAGAAGTCTTGCTATTTAAATTTAATTGTTTTTAAAAACTTACAATGGCCTGGTTTTTTAAATGATATTCCCATAATAACAACATGCCAGCTGACAGGTGTATATTTGAAGGCAGAAACTAGTTATTTATACCGATGCATTGTTTTTTTAGGTAAATGAGGTTCTTTCTAGTCCACATGTGACCTCTACGTTACTCGCGAAGTTCATCGAAATTGGTCAAATGGTAGCTGGAGAAACTGCGTGCTTCCACGCCTCGCTTCGGGTGACTCCCGATTTAGCGGAACCCGTTTCCACCAGTGCTATGCTATGTTAGCCTATGAATGTGATAGGTGGATAGCAAACGCATCCATAGCAACGTAGAGTATCACATCTCTGGTGGAATGGCACCCTTATTCTTATAATATTATTGAGTTTTTCGAGGAAAAGAAACAACTCAAACACCAACAGCTGTTAACATCCAGGTATTTCCAAGTACATAGTTCGTTTGAACAGTTATGTTGACAGAACTAGGAGCATAGTCCCTCTCCCCCGTCGGAAGTCGTGAAGTTACCGTAATTGGATAAAAGAATTTTAATTGAGAGGTTAAAATAACACAATGAATCGCCGTGTTGCTCTGAATCACTCGAAATAACGGAACGGCCGCCATTAAATTTCCACGGCACTATACAAACACGAGGAACCGGTCCCAACTGGATCGCAATTGGCGAATGCGTAAATTAATTGACTTTCGACCCGCGGCGAATTGGTCTCGTCTGCGTGCCGGGGAAAAATATGTCCCGCCTTTGTATCGGCGAAGTGACAACCAAGACATTCCTGTCACCAACCCATAACTGTCCCACTGCTGGGCACGGGTCTCCTCTCACTATGTGAGGGGTGCAGGCCATAGTCCACCACGCTGGCCGAGTGCGGGTTGGCAGACTTTATACACCTCTGAAAACTTTATGGAGGACTCTTAGCGCAGATATCTTCTCGATATTATCCACCACCTAAGCATAAATGGTAGTTATAATTATGTATTGTAATTTGCAAAAGTGTATAGGATTTGCAAAAGGCAGAATATGAAGGATTCGATACCTACCATGTTACCACCCACCATCTCCCCGTCGTTCATGGACTGTAGTCAGCGAGGGTTTATTGAATAAAAAAGACTGTTTGAATTACTCGAGTCGGATACATCGATTTCAAGAACTAGCTGTGCCCATGACATCGTTTGCTTGGGAAATTTTCCCGAGTAAATCCCGATCCCGTGGGAATTCCGGGATAAAAAATGCCTATTTGTTGCGCTTTAACATCCCTTCTTTACTCTGTGTGTGTATCATCCAGTGAAAGTCCCATTAAAATTAGTCCAGCCATGCCAGAGATTAGCCTGGTTAAACAAAAAGGCCGACAGACAAAACTTAAAAAAAGTTTGTGTTTTAGTATCGTGTAAATAAATAACTAAGTATAAGCAGTTTGTGACGAAAAGTTTCCGATCAAAGTGCCGGCCTTGACCGACGGTACAATGTATTCTAATCGACTGCCAGACCGTTTATATCCATTTAAGCTGTGAATAAACAGTGAATCCATTTTCCGGCGTCACGATGACGGGCCAGGGTTGTCGATTCAGCGTCGTGTCGGTGTCGTGTCGGAGTCATGTCGGTGTCGTGTCGGCCCATGCCCGATTCCTATATTCGAAAAACGATTCGTCTTGCTTACGGACAGTAGAACTTTCCGCGAGGCGTAACTAAAAAGTGTTCAAATGAGAAAACATTATAATTGTATATTATGTACTGTACATGTACAATGAACGATTTTAACGACTTGTTAAACTCGAAAACGATCGGTTTAACGACTGGTTCCTATATTTATATAGGAACCAGTCATCAGTGGATGGACGGGTCATCGTGATAACTGCAGTCGTTAGCGCTCATTACGTCCTTAATTAATTTAACAACTGGATGTTACGCGCTCGCTGCGCTTGTAAATGTAATACGTACTGATATACGTATGTATGTATATTGCTTGAAGACCACAATACAATACAATAATATACGTACCACGTAGCCTAGATGGGAGCGGTTCTGCCTGCGAAGCGAGGGGTTCCAGATTCGATTCCCTATTTATATTATTTATAATTATTGTTCGTTTACTCTTCTACCTTCTGCCTTCTTCCTTCTTCTCCTCTTGGCCGGCAACACATCAGTGGCTGTCTTTGTTGTTATTGATGTTCTTCGTAGACGATAACCACTTACCGTCAGGGTCGGCTGCTCATCAGTGGGCTATTCACATAAAAAAGTTATGCTTCAAAGTTATATACCATGTGGTATACATCAAGTGACAATAGGTACATTGTTGTGTCATGGGCAGGACATGTCGTTAGGAGCATTGTCATTTCAAAAGGTAGTAAGTAGTATGCCGTGGCCAGGTCCCAATGCGCACAACAAGAAAAAAATTGTCATTCTAGAAAGAAAAAAAAGTTGATATTCTTTCACTAAACCTTTGAATTATTAAAAAAAAACCGAGGAAGGGAAAGAGAGGTTATGTTGATTATGTTTCTCTTTCTTAACTTTACATAGAGTGGGACAGGCACCGCCGCAGTGCGTTGCATGGGCACGCATTAAATTGTACAAGACCGCAGAATTTGTATTGTGATTTTATTCCACATTATACATACAACTGCAATAAATACAGTTGGTCGTCGCGACTTTCCATTGCATTGACCTGGATACAAGCGACTTATCTGCGACGTAGTTTTGCAAATAACGCGCCCCGAGCCGGCACCGCTGTGGTGTGCACCAGTCCTTACTGCAGAAATGACGTTGATTAACGAGATGAGTAACGAGACCTAGTGAACCGACCGACCGACCGACCGACTCGGTGAATAATAATCTAATCATCAATATGTGAATATGAGGTATACTTTTTGAACTTTTGTCTTTGTGGGCCTCGGAGACGGTTGCGTTGAACATTTAACTTTAAATGAAATAGTGCAATAATAATAAAGAAAAAAATTATAAAAAAAATGTGTAAGAAAAAAAATACTGTAAAAGTCAATTAAAGTAACCCCCGCTTTTGAATTTCGTGGCGTGATGTTTCACTTGGCCTTCGGGCCGGGCGGCATTAAACTTTCCGACATTTGCTACCAAATCCCTCCACCGATCCGCACTGGAGCAGCATAGTGGAGCATGCTCTGGGCCTCCTTATTTATGAGGAGCGACCCGTGCTATGCTGTGACGATTAATGGTTTGAAGCAAGAGCTCTATCATAAATTACAATGTTCTAAAGTACAATAATCCCCACAATTTCTTCAGACTAAATCAAACCCAACCACGTGGCTGAGCCGCTCGGACAGGCTCATCAGCGGACCCAGTCAAACGTCAAATAGTTTCATACTCCTCGTCAATTATCGGACAAGACCGTCGCGTTTGATAGATACATCGCTTCGTGCGCGTGTATTCGCTTGTTTATTTTTATATATAGAGCCAACAAACGGGCCTCCGAATTGTAAGTGATCCGCGCAGACCGTGGACCGTGGATCAAAAGGCATCACTGATGTGATGACATGTGGTTAGGTTTTGGATGGCGTGTCCCAGAGTCAAATTTGTTTGACTCTCAAATTTGATTGATTTACTTAATAACCCTGTATACGTAACTACTAAAGTCCCTTCTTTACTTTGAATACTCAGATTGTAATAATTAAAAATACTATAAAAACTTTTAAAAATATTAAAACGTGGGTCCTTCATTTGATGGGGATTTGATTTGATTTGAACACACTTGAATAAAAGGTAGTATGATTGATTTGTTTATGAAAGTTAAAATTTCTACCATAATATTACTTCTCAACCTCACAGGTAACTAACTGTAACGTGTTAAACACACATATCGAACGCATTACGATAATAAATAATTTTATAATTCATTATGCACAATGATGGAGACATTTCTGAACGCGACCTCTGACACGACACAATTGTAATCCATTAAAATTGTGTGTA
The DNA here is from genome assembly GCA_905404295.2 of Ochlodes sylvanus. Lineage (NCBI taxonomy): Eukaryota > Metazoa > Arthropoda > Insecta > Lepidoptera > Hesperiidae > Ochlodes > Ochlodes sylvanus. The sequence goes on from FR990149.1 coordinate 6,721,489, forward strand.
ATAGGGAATATTATAATCGGCTTGTGAATATTTTATTCAAATCTCGCTCGCAATAAAAATCTTATTTGAAATGGAATATTTAAAAATAACTTCTGTTTATAGCTTTTATGTAACTGATTAGTTAAACCCGGCCACGCTTCGCTGTGGCTCATTTGATTACCATAGCGTAAGTAGCAATTGGAATCAGTTGAGTTCTCTTTTCCGTTGTAACTCACCCTGAGTCACTATTTCAATTATGAAAGTAGGGGAAGAAACCTATACGTATTATTCGAATTTTGCTTTTCTATAAATGTGTAGAAATAAAATTATACGTCGCCGCGCCGTGGGCAGGATGGTCATAACCTTTCACCAATTAACGTCCGGTTAAGGCGGTCGGAGTTTAACAGGGTGACGTTAAGATGGTAATCTGTAACATAATCGCAACACATCGAGGTAAAGGTAACACGAGGCGGGTCGGCTCGAGTTTCGTGTTATCGTTCCGTTGTGACTGTGACGAGAGTGTCACGGCCATTCTGGTGCGTTGATATTGATATGGAATGTGGGCGTGGCTCCGTGGTGTTAGCAAAACCCGAATTGTGTAGTTGTTTGTGTATTTTTCTGTCTTTCTTCTCTCCCAGCCCTGTTGCTAGTTATTTAATCTTCTGTTTTCGGGTCTTTAATGTTTGTGACGTATAATTTTTGTCCAATGTGATTTTATGCGATAATTGTAGTATTTTATCTGAGCAACGTAGTCAGAATAATTACCATACAGAATGGTGAATGTCGTGCAGTTTCTATAAATGTATTCTAAGTTGCCATTCCACACATTATGCATCCTGACCACCAAACTGGCGTCGGTAGTTGTTAATTGAACACCTGAAATAACATTAACCATGTAGTTACAAATGTTACAAAACAACTACAAACTAAGCAGTAAGCTTAATCGTAACGAAACATTATCGCCGAACACATTGCGCGTGAAAATTACAACCCGATTCGGTGCTCGGCGTTAAGGTCTACGCACATTTTATCAACTCCTCTCAGACGCTACTCAAAGGAAAGCATTTAAATATGAGATTTATATGGTGTTCCTTTAGGTTAAATTTCCGGACGGAATGATGTTCGCCGTTGGTAGAAACTTCTCGATCGAGCGCGGATCATTTGAAAGTAAATACTGAAAATTCAACCCTAAGGATTTTGATATAAAAAAGCTCGTATTTCAACGCTTTCGTATGGGTTTAATCGGGGTGGTTGGAGTCGAGTTAATGTAATGTGCGCGGACCTCTATTCTCGGCGTGCCGTTCTCGCTAAGTATTGAAAGAATGTTCCCATAAAAATTTTCACATAGTCGCGCCGCGGCGGCGGCTGTAGCCACGACAATGTTGTCGCAATTTATGGTCGCCTGGTAGAATGAAGCCGTTGCGAACGACTTTTTGCCGCGCTGCTCCCCTTGCCGCGTTTATTTATTATTCTGTGTACTGCTTGTGATAGAAAAAAAAAACGCCGTAGACTCGTCTAAGTAGTGCCGGATGAGCGGGAAGATATATTGCTTGTAAGCAAAAGATTAGAACAGTGCAGGGAAATGTTGGAAACTCTATATAACTTTTATTTCTTGAAGGTGTTTAAAGATTGGCATTATGCTATTTACATTAATGTGGTGGTGTAATTCAGACGTTTATGTGCATTTCCCAGTTGATGGTGATATTGTTATGTAGGCACAAAAATAACGTGACGAATACAAAAAGTTTTAAAAGAGTAGATCGGTTTTTATTTTTAATACGTTTTAGTTCAATTAATTTTTCCTTAATTCTTTTGTTTTTTAGTTTCTCTGGCTCGTAAATGTTCAGTAATAATGACCCCTGTAACTTAATCGGTAATGATATTGTCTGCAAAGTTAGTTGCCCCGGGTTTGATTTCCGGCCAGGGCAAAATAATGTAACACATATATATTTATTTTTAGGTTATGGTATCAGGTTATGTTTTATTTGTGTTGTCCATGTATGTGTGTGAATTGTGAAAGCGTTTACTATTATTTACTGTTCGAAAGGCTTTGAATAAAATTGTGGAAATGAAAAACTGCTAGCGAAAATCAGTTTATCGAGTTAAATAATTTCTGCATACGGCGCCGCCGCTCTTCTGCAAGCGGTAATATTCGGTGACCCAATTTGATACATAAATGATTTTCATCATAACGATCGCGATTTTTAATTTTTCGCTATCCAATTAATGCTTTAATCATTCTCGTTCCGATTGCCAGAATATCGTCCAATCATTGATTATGTTTCGCCCCGAACTGTATTCATTATCTGGGACCCAATTTTATCCGTTGTACAATAATTATATCGAAAATAAATCGTTCTTATTATTTTTCTCGTTCAATAAATGTAGGTACCGGAAATGTGTATAGTGTAATCTTATATTATTATATAAAATTTTCGTGTCACAATGTTAGTTACCATACTCCTTAGAAACGGTTCGACCGATTCTCATGAAATTTTGTGTGCATGTCGAGTAGGTCTGAGAATCCACCAACATCTATTTTTCATACCCCTAAACGTTAAGGGTTGTCCACACAATTTTTTTTTTTCATTTTTTGGATTAATATTTTTATGGTGTGGCATAAAAAATACACATGATCTCAAATTTTCACTTTCCTACCCCCGCCCCTCAAATTTTAATCGCGCTATAAGTAATCTATATGGCGGAACAACGTTCGCGGGGTCAGCTAGTGTTTTGTGTAGAAATATCCCATGTTGTATCACATGGTTGTAGGTGATATTTTGCAGTATCCCATGTGTTGTAATTGTTTCTTTATATTTTTTTCAAATGTACCTTTACACTTCCGAGGTGGTCCACTGCTAACAGGTTAGGAACTGATGATGGAATCCCAAGGAAATTGAGGGAAACCCTCAATTTTTTTATATTACTTGTCGATGTTGAAGTCGGTTTTTTGTTTTGTTAAATTAATTATTAACACAACGTGTTGTCCGCAGAGCTCGGAGCCCTACTTCCCGTTCCTGGGGGCGCACGCCCCGCCCGCCGGGTACTGCTCGGAGGGCGACGACGAGGGCGCGGTGCGCTGCTGCTGCGTCTGCTACACCTTCCTCCGGCAGCAGTGGGAGCAGTACGACCGCGAGAACAAGCCGCACAGCCAGCGGTTCTACTGGATGAAGCGGTTGGACGGGAAACCTTTCATTGGTGAGTCGCGACTTGGTGGCACGGCGGTATGAGCTCTGGTGTCTGGGATAGACTATCGAAGACGATGATCCCGTAGACCAGTCGGGTGTGAGTGCAAAGTAAGAGACGGATATTTTTGTGACAGTAAATAACTCTCAGTGTTTGGTTTCGGGTCATACTAATAGATGTTAGTTATGTCTTATTTGTGTTTGCCATTTGTCCAATCCATCCGCAGGGAATCCTAGTGCTTATGACTGTGCAAGCGCCCATCCGTCACCCGTGGGACTCAGTTTAATATCCTGCACGCAGTCTTAATGTTTCAAATCTATGAACGTTTTATGGTTGACGTACCGTATTAACTCGTAAACAGCTATTAGACTACGCCTCCCCTCGATCATAAAAGGAACATTTTTCTAGCTTGACTAGTTTAGATTCTGCGATGATGAGTCATTCGGACTGACATGTCTTTTTATATGTATGGATACGTAAGAATAATTCATAAAACTACACACTCAGCCCCACGCTAGCATTCCTTGTGTCGTTGGTGCCATGGACAACACACAAGACAATATCACACACACCCAGACAGCGAACAGAAATTTAAACACAGCATTCAAATTTCCGCCTCGCTAGGAATCGAACCTAGGACCCTCGGAACGGCGATCCGTCACGTTAACCATTGCGCCCTACATCGTCAAACGTACATGGGTAATTGTTGATGTCGAAACATGTACCTAAGTAAGAAATGCAATATCGATGCAGCCATTGTTCAGCGCCGCTATCATTGTGAACGTCTGCAGGTTGCGATAGTTAAGCTTCTGTTTTCCCAGGCTCGCATTCATGCCAATAGTGAATAGGCGTTCGGCATCCTGCCACCGTCATCTCTGTTCTAAAATATGACCAATCCACAATGCTGCCATTGATTTCATAAGTCTTGAGCTTGACTGATGCCTTCCTGTTATTGTGTGTGCCCGTGGAGGATGTGTGGTAGGCTCGTTTGCTGCTTTTATGATATTGAAATTTGCTTTTGAAACTATGTTTTTGTTTGCCCATTTGGCTGTATGCAAATTGTTGTTAGATGACATAGGCGTTGTTGCATTGCTCTCGGTAACGATTAAACGATTAATTAATGTGAAATGGGTCTTTACAAATCCACACTGTAGCTCCATACGAACTTTTGGTAGTGTAATAATCTTTATACCTATATAAACTAGCTGTCCCGGCGAACGTCGTACCGCCCTATAAGTAATTGTTGGAATGACTTAGTAGCTGACACTTGTAACACTATCACGAAACAAAAAAAAACAATGTCACAAAAAAAACAAATCAGTATCTATATCTAAGTGTGACTCAATTGTTTTGCGCGCACTTTAACAATTTTTTTTTCCTTAACTGGTATTTCATCTGGTGTCAAACACATGAAATGAACAAAACGAACGACTGAAATGAACTTGTTGAAATGTACCAACATAAGAACCCTTTAATGCCTTGGTCAGGTTTTTATGTTGGTACTCGTGATAGAAAAATTGTTATCTTTTAATGTACTACGTCCCGTCTGATAAATTAGGTTCTACAATCTCATACCAGCGAATGACTTTGAGCGAGGGAAATCGGCTGCGTTTCGTCTCCATAAAATTCCATAACGACCCGGGGCTGTATAGCTATGAATATGTATACATCGAGTTATCGGTTTTTTCCATTTCAGAGGAGATAGTTTTCTGAACTGCAAATGCAAACTTTGCAAAGTTGGATACGTTGTTCGGGAGTCGGTGGTCCGTGCGTACGTCGAATCTGAACTTGGAAACTTTTGTTTTGCGCCCCCTCGAGCTGTCTCGTGTATCGATAGTTTGCGGTGGAAGTTTCACCGTATGCGACTGGTATTGTCTTCGGCTGCAATTACTTTCGAGGATGACGAAACTTTGGAAATTTCTGACTGTCATGTCTCTTAGCGAAATTTTCCGTCACTGATGCATGTATACTGTAGGTAGGGGAAAATGTTTTGATAAATAGGACTGTGTGTTATAATTTTTTAAATATTGATTTGGGCCGAGTGCAGTTTAAAATGCTGTACTGTGGGCAATAAAGCCTTATAAAGAACATTTTCTTACAAATAATTTTAACAGAATTGGTATTTTTGTTCCCACGCTATTGGGCTTCTTGGGTAAGATCCGTTTTAAGCGGGTTTAGTTACTCTTTGAGTAATGAAATTCAAGTAGGTGTTATGATCATTAATCAGGTCTCATTTATTTCACTTTATTATTTATAACTTCAAAAATTTGAAGTGCTTGTTGGATCGCATCCAGCTAAGGTAGGTTCAATTTCAAACTACTGACCCGTTTATGCTTCCGCTTAATTCGCTTCGAATACTCCAATTCATCAGGATTTATTGCTAACTCGTTTATCTACTTGTATACGTCATTTTATCATTTATAGCTACTTTCAATGTTTCTTCGTTGAGTAATACTATAAAACAATGGTAATAAATAAACGCCCATAAATCCCATTAGTCATTAAGTGATAACCGTGTCTGCGTAATTTTCTATTGTACGGGATTAATATTAACGGTACTTATTAATAACTAATATATAACGGTATTAAGGTGGAAATGAAATTTTCACATTACATATTATGACTAACAGATATTATATTGTAGAACGTAGACGATATGGTTTGCCTCACAAGTTTTCGTACACACTATGCTCTTCGGAAATATGTATATACATATGTACATATGTATGTATTGGTTCCATTCATCCTTTAGTTCAAGCCAATCTTTTTTTTATTGAACTAAGCTAGCAAACGAGCATGCAGGCACCACCATTCCACCGCCGCCCATGGCAACTGACCGATGCAGAACAAGATTCAAATCGGGGCCTAGGACGGTTGGTTCCGACTGACGCAAGCCATAGGTCTACAATCCTCTCGAATTATATACCACCGGCCGTCACCGTTATCATATGTACATAATATTATGTAGGTAGTTACCGTTTATTGCGACGTGCTATCGTAAATCTGTCGCGGTTGATATGTACCGCGTGAGTTATGTCCCTGGCGTTCGAGTACGAGTGTGGGATTGTTTTGTTGCGTCCTGTGTTGTATGAAAAAATATTTTTATGTTTTTTTAGGCTATTGCATAGCTTTTATCGCGGGCCTTGAGCGTGGGGACCGAATCCAGAAATTCCGTAACGAAAAAAACCTAACACCCCCAATCAGCGCCATCTAGTACCTTAATACTAAGGTATGGTACGTATGTTTTCTACAAACTAGATGGCGCTGATCTGATATAACTATATAACTTCTAATAATTATAATTGCATAAGTTGATAAAAAATGCTATGCAATAGCTTTACGGCGGCAGTCTCCAAGTGCCACATTTAATTTTAATCTATATGGTAATGTCGATGCGGAAGTTTGAATGAATTGAGAATTGTATTGAGAGAGGAACACGTAAGGAATGATGTGTGACCGGACCCTTATCAATGATTTTCGTAACTTAGTCTTTGTTAAATCTTGTTGAAAATAAAACTTAGGCGTTTGAGATTGACTAAAGCGCGTTCGTGGTTAATAATAAAAAAAATATTTCGACATGCTTTGATGTACCAGGAGAGTGAAATGCAATATTTTGTTTTGTACGTCAAATTGTGAAATTGCACGCTACAGATAGGAACTTACCTACTTTGTATTACTCGTATAATATACGATGGGAAAGATATACGCATGCGATAGAAAGTCGTGCAGCGGCCAAAATAATTCAATTTCACACGATAAATCCGTTTCAGTAGACAGCGCCGTATCGGTGCGCGCGGATGCACGCTGCACGGTGCAGCAGGGGATTATACTTCTCGCGTTTGAGATTTGAAAACACGATCAAACATTTTGAATGGGCCTTTTTGTATACCTACAAAAATTTTTGTATACCTACGGAAACTGGACATACAGAAACGTCGTGCAGTAGGTACACTTCGTTAGAGGCGAACATCTTAGTCTTCAAGCGTAGCAACACATGTGTGACCGAATTAGAATGAGACTTACTGAATAAATAATAAAATAAATAAACGTTAAACACACAACATAAAGGTGTAACAAGAGTTCTCCTTCAGGGTCGGCGTTGCATTGGCAACTCCCCTGGTGTTGCTCGTGTCCACGGCGATGACCACTTACCATCAGGTGGCTCGTCTGCCTTTACGTCAGCCCTTCAGGCTATAAAAAATCATCACTAACACCCATGACCCGAGAACAAATATTTATCTGTCACAAACATCTGCCCCGGGAATCGTTCCCAGGACCCCTCCCTTCGCAGGCAGTGCCACTACCACTACTAACTACTACTAACTAACTAACTACTACTAACGAGGCTACGGGTTCAGTCAAACACACTAACAATAACTAATAGAACGAACGCTTTACCACCAAATGCCGCTTGGGATCAGGTGGCAGTGTCTTCGATCATTATTGACTGATGGTTACCATGCCGGACGACGTTCTAAAGGACTTGGTTCGATTCCCGGCGAGGCTGAAATCTGACTTCTGTTCTCGGTCTGAATGTGTTCTTGTCTTGTGTCATTGTGATTGTGTAGCTATAATTATTTAAGTACTTGAACTATGCTCGTATGTTTCAATTAGTTTAAAATGCGTACCCTAGCTTGCGTACCCGTATGCGTTTAAAATACCAACTTGATATCAATTAACTTACACCACAAATACGTAGGTACTCTAGGGTCTCTAGGTACTAACAAGAATATCACAGGTGTCAAATGATGTTTACATACTTTAAAGTAATCATTAAAACATACATACCTGGCACTACGTGGCATACCACGTAACAACGTTGACCAGGACCAGTTATTGTTTGACCAGAGCTCGCTTTGTTAACCGAGCAAATGTTTGACACTATCTCATTTCATTCCCTCATCAATCGATCGGATGCGATTGAATAAATATTTAACATAGCAATCTTTCAACGATTCGTGTTCATTAAGACATTAGCTCGTTATCTATGGTAATCCGGACGGCGGGCGAGTCGGGTGCGTAAACATGTCTCGTTAACATTCGACGGGCCTAACTGACGGTTTACATTAACCAACGAACGTATGTCAGTCCGTCGGTCCTCGCGGATGGCGGTATATCCAATTTTAATCGATTTTTATTTTATTTGTGCGTAGGTACTCGATGTACGTTACAAGTAGGTTCATGCAATATTTATAATGTGTTTGCATTTCTGCACGTCGATTCGTTTTGGTTTTCTACGCGACGCGAGTGGCTTTACTTGTTTGTAAGGGGCGGCGAGTGGGTTCTCTCGAAGTGTTTTTTAAGGGATGATCCCTTAGTTTATATTTATAAATAGTAACCGTTCTCTTTTTATAGGATTCTTTAAGTCGGCATATCCTTTTTATTTGAGAACCGATTGTAATAACACAATGTTACAGTCAGCTTACTACAAGACATTTTGTGAACGGCGTGACCATGATCCATGCCACTCAGTCGAAATATCGGTAAACTTCCATATGTGGTGGTATATTAAAAATGCTGAAGTGCGTCTGACGAGCCACTCGCATAAGACAAAAATATGCAATGTAGTGATCTTTTTAAAGAACCAGAATATCAAATGTGTATTTACTACTTAGATTTTTTTGTCATCCATATTATTCATCTTTTTCTTTCGTTTGTTTTCCCTTTTTATGGTCAACATACAACAATAACCGATGTTGGAAGCAGCATTGGACGATAATTGCCTCTAGACGCGGCGTCAATCGTCCGTGAGAGAACAACTCCCGAGACGTGTTCTTAATCTTAACACTACGCGTATGTGACGGTTTGTCTATACGGAACTCCAATCGACCGATGGATCAGCCCCATAACGAGATGTAAATGCATACCGACCGACTCTGAGTTGTTAAGGCGGGCTTACATTATCCAGCTGGTGAACAGGCCAGTGAAGTGAAGCTAGGCAGCGGGCGATGGAGAATGAACACAGATCATTCGATCGACTATCGTCTATATACATATCGTCATCTTTTGATGACAAAAAAATGTAGAGCATTTTTCATAGCGAAACTGGTACTCGAATCATTTATTTCATGAAGATATTTTTTCCGTCGTATCGCAGCTGTTAATTATTATAGTGGGGACTGATAAAATAAGAGGCTTCTAATTAATATCCTTAGATATCCTTATTTAATTGAGGAACAACATTTTTTAAAGTCTGTAGTTCCGACCGCTATATTTGGGATCAAATGAAACAACGCGTATGAAAAAGCTCCCGGTCCATTAGAATTCTAGATTATGACCCAGCAATGGTGAAAAAATTTACATAATTATGGACAACACCAAGTTGCCAGGCCGCCAATGTAACTCCCCAGGTTATCCGTCAATACAAACCTGCATTCCACGCTACATATAATTCCGTCCCGCGTATGATTGCCGACACGTCAATCATAATTTATGAGGTTTTTGTCATGTTTACCAATCAGCCCGATTTGTAGTGCCCCTTTAGGTATAGAGGTGCAGTCGAGAATAACTTAAACTTATGACTTCTGTGAAATGAATGGCTGCATTTGTTTTGTCGCTACATTCCATTATGGTATAAGTTTATTTCGAGTGCGAGCTATGTTTTGTGGCTTGATGTAGAAGTTGATACGTATTTTTACAGTGCGCAGAGTTATTGGGTGTGGTTACCATTAATACCATTCTATCGTTCAAGAGTAGGTAGTGATCTATGTTTTCAAATTAGGCTGGTGCTTGATTAGGTACTTATTATTCCGGGACACTTTCTGTATAATCTCTCATGCTCGTGCGCGAGCAACTTTCAAGATTGAGTAGAAGACATACTGCCATTATTTATTTTGTAATAATAATTCCTCTTAGTCGATGCGTTCTTGACAGAACGGTCCTGATCATCATGTGGGTCTTTTTGGGGCTGACGTAACTCGCCTCACGATGTCTCGCCATCTTTCCCTATTGGCTTTACATATAATAATAATATGTATGTTTATATTTGCATGTTTGTTTGTGGGGGAAGACATCCATTAAGTTAGTCCTATAAGATTTCACAGGACTTCATGGTCATTTAATTCTAATATCTAAAAACCTGAAATTCCTGTGCTCTACGTCAGACCCGGAATGAGTCTATCCTGTCTGTGTGATGCGAAACCGGCGGAAGTTCTTTGATCCTATATTTACGAGTGCGGTCGCCGTCAGTGAGTCTGTGTTCTCGATTTAACGGACCGACGGCAATGTTCCGGCTACTTCGGACAACCGTTTGAATTCTATCTTCCCACCGACACTTTTACTTTTGTTAGAACACAAACGAGCCAACGAGCCAGTATGTCATAAAGATTTAACGTTTGTGTATAAGAAAAGGCGGTGTCCATTAATGGCTATCCCCAAGATTTTATCTATCCGTAATCCTCAGTAAATTACGTAGCAATCGTTACAAAGTCACATAGGTACTTATATTATAATGTTATTACTTTACCTAATAACTTATCCGCGGATTATGGATAAGTAGAATATTGTAATTGGCCAATAAATGTTTAAAATCCTGTATATGGTCCGTTACGACAGCATTATCGCACATGTGGATTCCTAAGTCAGAATTAATTGCGACGTAATTCCATTTCAGAGAGCAGTTCTTTAGGGACAGTAAATACATCTGTACGCAACCACAAACGGGATTTGTTCTGTTTAATCTTGGGTCAAACGAATAACGAATAAGTAAAGTTAATTTATCCTGATTGATAATATTATAACGCTACATACTCATAGCATCACTAGGATTCCCTGTGTTACATACACATTACACATATACAACACATAAGACCAGAACACACACAGTCACATCAGACATTTAAACTCATCATTCAAATTTCCGCCTCGCTGGAAATCGATCCCAGGACCCTTCGAATGGCGGCCCTGCATGGTAATCATTGTGTCATACAGGTCGTCATGATTTAATTGTTTATTTGATTTTAAATCTTATCAAGGTAGGTTAGTTAAGTTGTCAACGAGACAATGACTTTAGCAGGCATGAGTCCGTTCAAATGAATGTCGTCATTCTCCTACGACATGACATGTTGTTTATCAAGCATTGTTCGAGAGCGTTGCGTTGAGAATCTTGATCGGTTGGTGCTCTCGATACCGGGGACCGTGACACGCTGGCCTCGTTAGCTCTGTGAATGGATTGGCCTGGCTCCTACTGATCTTCTTAACTAATTAAACCTTATATCTTAATTGGCGCGTACTCTGATATTTTTAATTGGTTCCCTCAGATAGAAAATGGCACGTTAATGCGATTTTTGTTCGGTGCGAAGTTTTCAGCAAAATTGGCGTGTAGTGAGCTTTATGTTGAAGCATTAAGTCTGGATATAGCCCATGAACCTCAGTATTTGCTGAAGCAGCATTTCAATCTTTATTGATATCGGTAGCAGACCAATTTTCTTTATGGCGACAGCTGGAAAATGTGGTATGGCAATAATAGTTGTTGGTGTTTGTTTGACCAAGATCTAAGGTCAAAGCACTTTGATGATCAAAACATCTGTTGAAACACTATAGGGCATAGAGTAGGTACTATTGAAAACTTAGACGGAATCTTCATTTGTATAAAGCCCTAATGATCTATGTAGGTGGAAGGGAATTCCATGACCAAACCTTTTACGTGCGGCTTATAAATTACTCGGTGCAATACACAAATCACAAATTCGGTGCAAAAAGAGCAAAGCCGTGGGAAATTGCTGCTCAGAGTAGCCCGTCATTTCAGTCCTGTACATTAATCATCAATTCAGTTCATCGAACCGCTAATTTGCCAGGACGTTGGCAATTTTCTCGGCGAGTCTGCAAACGTTGCATGCGTACGCGAAGCCCCACGGCCGAGTTGCGTGTGATGCGGTGTCGCGGTGTGCCCTGTGGGTCATAGGTGTCGGCCGCTTTCGCTGTTGGCGTGTCGAGGTCGCGACACTCTCGCTCGACACTCACGACCCGGCCGGAGCCGCGCGGGCATCGATAACTAAATAATATTGAATAAAACTGAATGAACACCGAGACCGGTTCCACTCGGAGGCCTTTACGTTACCGACTCTACCGTCTTACCGTGTTATACCGGATTACAATGCACGATCTTTAATCTGTCACCGTCTCATTTAGCGCTCGCTGTACAACTGCCGTCATTAGAGGTTGTTGACAAGTACCACCAGATTATGGTTGAAGGTTTTTGTTAGCACATGTTTCAGAATGTTGTGGAGGATATTTAGAGCATTACGTTTCCTTATCTATTCCGTAGGATGGAGAATCCTGGCGATTTAAAGCCTTGAAGCCGGCCTACCGTCAATACTGTTGCTGGACGTCTGTCTATCCTCTTTAGTACTAATCGACCCCTCCGTTACAAATATACATCAGATGTTTGTCCTTGTCTGCACTTAAAGAGGTATTGACCTTGACATAACTAAGTCAAGTATCCTTGTTTACATTATAGAAAATTACATTCGTTTTGTTTCTTCACTCTTCATTATTGGTCGAAACACAGTTTCGAGCTAATTCGGGGATCAGAGGCTTCATTATTATTTTATGTGAATGTAAAAATATGTCAATAAAGTTTATAAACTTTATTTTTTAACTTTATTATCCTCGTTTAGAACATAATTATATTTTTTTATGGAATTAAGATAGCAGACGAGTATGTAGCACCATCCTTCCGCTGTCGCACATGAAAAATGTGACTTACACATTGTAAGAGACTCAAATCGGGACTGGGATCTATAGGATAGTTAGTCCGGTTCGCAGACGTTAGAACATTACTTGATTAGTTCGTTAGTAGGTATGAGGACTAAGGCAGGGACTATTACTGATAGTCCTGTTATTATGTAGTTGTAAGTTAGAGTTTTGTTCTAATTCGGTCATCGATCTGTTGCTACCCTTGAAGATGATAAGAATGTGTAAAGGAATCGTACCATAACATAATGAGTATTCATTCTTCAGCTAACGTACCGTTCGGTGCACATTGCAGGCGCGGACATGTCGTTCCAGGGTGAGTACGCGGCGCAAGTGCTGGGGCTGGGCGCGGAGGCGGGCGGGGCGCGGGAGGACGCGCCGCGGATGGCGGAGCCCGCTGGGCGCCCCGCGTGCACCCCCTCGCCCGCCAGGAAGGAGAACAACCATGCGGGGAAGTTTGGCGCGGTGAGCTGTTTTAACTGTCTGGTAGACTGAGACTGTTCTTCGTAATTGAAGACGAGGAATGTTCTTAATTTACAATGCTCCATTGGCTGTAAACGCTGGTCAAGTGTCGGAACTTTGTAAGCTGTTCGGAAGCTTGACGTATCTATGCATAACAACTAACCACTAAATGCTTGCGTCGATCTTAAGTGATCGCGAAAGTTCGCACTGGAGCAGCGTGGTGGAGTATGCTCTAGGCCTCCTCGGGTGCGAGGAGAGACCCTTGCTCAATAGTGGGCTATTAACATTCCCTGTTAAATTTACATTATGATAGTGATATGCCTATCACTTCTTTCGGTGAAGGAAACCATCGTGAAGAAACCTGCACACCTGAAAGTTCTCTATAATGTTCTCAAAGGTGTGGGAAGTCCGCCAATCCGCATTTAGCCAGCGTGGTGGACTATGGCCGGTACCGCTCACATTGTGAGAGGAGACCCGTGCCCAGCATTGAGATAGTTATGGGTTACAATGACGATGCCTTCAACAACTGACGGTGTGATGTTCAATGTTCCAGCATCGGTATACCGCGGGCGGCGGGGGCGGCGGCGCGGGCGGCGGCGGGGGCGCGGGCGCGGAGGAGGAGGGCGTGCTGGACCTGCGCGCGCGCGACCCCTCCGTCATCTCGGTGGGGTCGCAACACTCGGCCGCCTCCGAGCCGGCGGGGTACCTCGACGCTGTCAGGTACCTAGATGGATGGCTTGGGTTGAAGGCTGAAGGGGACTGGAGAAGTCTGTTGTGTTGGAAATTGGCAGGATGATCGTTACAACTCGAAATTCATATTCGAAGTGTATAAATAATGAGTGAGGTAGATAGATGACTTGCGTAGAAGCTACTGGTATCGGTGTTCCCCCAGTGCTCTTACATATTGTCCTTCAAAAATGGGGTCCATGGCTTCTTTCTTGGCTGGTAACGCGTTGGTGCCGCCCCTGGTGTTGCTAATATCAATGGGCGACGGTGATCACTTACCATCAGGTGACCCGTCTGTACATTAACGTCCAGAGTATCGTTGCGAGTCTGTACATTAACGTCCAGAGTATCGTTGCGAGTCTGTACATTAACGGACAGCGTATCGTTGCTAGTCTGTACAGTAACGTGCAGCTTTTCGTTGCTAGTCTATACATAAACGGACAGCTTATCGTTGCGAGTCTGTACATTAACGTACAGCTTATCGTAACGAGTCTCATTAACGGACAGCGAATTGATGCGATTCTGTACATTAACTTACAGCTTATCGTTACGAGTCTGTTCATTATCGTATAGCTTATCGTGGCTAGTCTGTACATTAACGTACAGCTTAACGTTGCTAGTCTGTAAATTAACGTACATCTTATCGTTGCGAGTCTGTACATTAACGGACAGCGTATCGTTGCTAGTCTGTACATTAACGTCCATCGTATCGTTGCTAGTCTGCACATTAACGGACAGCGTATCGTTGCGAGTATGTACATTAACGTCCAGCGCGTCGTTGAATCCCATCGCTTGACGTTCCAGATCGACGGTGTCGGTGTACTCGGGCAACTCCAACTCGAGCTCGGACCGCGACATCCTGGACCTGTCGATGCCGGACAAGAACTCGATGACGGAGGTGTGCTACGTGTGCGGCGACGAGTACAAGCGCGGCACGCTCTACAACCTGCACACCAAGGAGCCCAAGGATAAGACGGTATTGGCCCCAACCCATTGATGGTAGAGACCCGCGCTCGGTAGCGGGCCGTGTAGGAGTATGGGGAGGCCTGGAGCATACTCCGCCACGCCGCTCCGGTGCGGGTTGGTGGAGATGAGACGGTATGACGACATAATTATGTACCTTCGTCACGCTGCTCCAGTGCGGGTTGGTGGTGATGAGACGGTATGACGACATACATCTCACTTGTCGACACTGAAACAAAATTTAATGATATAAAATAATTGGATGTTGTTCCTGAAAAACTTCGTAGGTAGTAGAGCCTAGGATCTACTACCTATGTGAAATAATTAATTTTAATTGTTTTGCATAGGTAGTAGAGCTCAGAGTTCGCCCAGGGTAGTGCTACCGCCCGCCACGGTACTTAGTACCATTGCTACCGTGTAATAATTGTTTTAACAGTAATTGTGTTCCGAATAGAAAGGTGTGGAGCCGGCTACACTCTTTAGAGGCGACTATCTCAGTCCTCAAGGGTAGTAACACATCTGTGACCGAATTATAACGAGACTCTTACTAACATTTACTAACTGGACTATTTCTAACAATAACTAACAGGACTAACATTCACTAACAGTCCCTGTCCCAGTCCTCATACTTACAAACTAACCAACTAATGTTCTAACACCGTCACCTAACCGGACTAACTATCCCAGTCCCCAAATGAGTCTTGTTGTAAGTCAGTCACAGTTGTCATGGGCGGCAGCGGAAGGTGGTGCTGCATGCTCGTTTGCTGCCTTAAATCAATAAAAAAAAACATTCCGATTCACAGACAACATTTTGAGAAAATCTAGATTTAAGAGTCTAAAATCTAGAGTTTTATCCTCCATATAAAGTAGGTTGGGCTACTAAGTAATAATTGACATTTATAGTGACAGTTAAGTTGTCAAAGTTTGAAAGATGGCAAATATGCATCACGTGATCAATTTGATATTATTACTTCGATTTAGATATGAGTGTGGATTGGAAAGTTTTTCGGAAACTACGTCCGATTGATAGTAAAAAAAAACTAAAAACACGCTTTTAAGAATGCTGTAAAGTTTGAATGCAAAAGCAATAAATTTAGTCATTGTGCTTTTAACCGTAGAGGAGTTCCCTAGTTCGGAATCAATTATTCTGATCGTAGTATCCGGCCCCGCTTGTCATAAAATGGCGTTGTCATCGGAACTTAAGGCGTTTTCCAAATTTCAGCTCAATCGGACACTGGGAAGTGGGAAGCGCTGAAGGCCCAGAGAGTGGAGCCCAATAAAAAGTCGGGCATGTTAAAGTTGGTCGTTTTAATTGCTCTCACTGGTAAAGAGGTCTGGCTTAGAATGTAATTTAATCTCCAGACCGGACTAATATAGCACATTATAAATTAAAATTAATTAAAGCAGTGAATGTCACTATGGTTTGGAGAAATAATTGACTTTCAAAGTGGGCGGTACGCTAAATAAGTTTCGACCACCTCTGGCCTTGTGGGTAGATAGACTTGTCTGTCTTATTACTTACCTTTCGTTCTTATTTCCGATTTGTTTTTCCACGGTATTATTGTTTCGAGCTGTAAATAACTATGTAATTGTGGCGACATCGCACACACGTCACACGGTGACGTCACGAAGCCTGAATCACGCTATCGAAGTTTTCTACACCGCTTGCATATATACAAGTTCCGACAACTCGGCAGTCGGGGCTTCACTGCCTCCCGGGCAAGACGTCTTACCCGGCCGGAGATATCCCTTTGCCAAATATTCAAACGTGAGAAGCTTAATGACAGTTTAATACCTCATACCTTGTATAGTTATCTTATCATACTAACCAGTACGTGTAGCTAGGTTCTCGTTATAGATGTTCCGACGAATTCGCATCGGGCAGGCTATTGATAACATAAACATTTTGATGTGTTTATTTAAGTTTAATATGTGTCACGTGTACGCCGAAGTTACATTAAGCAGGTGTCGATAATGAGCGGGGCACGGCACGTGCGCGGCGTGTTCGACTGTTGACGGGGATAGTTAGCGCGCGGCGGGCGGTTGTTGGTGGGTGCATATTGTTCGGGAATGTTGGTGAATAGCTTATCAGGGTGTTGTAAATCGATACATTTTTGATGGGAATGAATGATACACTGATATGAGAACTGGAGATACCAAATTTGAGCTTGTTGCGTTCAGTAGTTTCGGCTGTGCGTTGTCTGTCAGTCACTCAGTAACGGAAGAGTTTTATATTATATTGATTATAATCAAGACATGTTTATCGTTAATTAGTATCAACAAGGAAATCTGCCGCAACACACCTAATGACCCTTCGCGACGACGTTTACGGAATTATGGAATAACCCGGCTGTATTTATAGCGGTCGATAACGATGTCCGTATACAATAAATATTTACTGAATACGTAATGCTGTGTACATTATTACATGTGAAAGGATATCATTATGTTGAATCCAATGATATTTCAAGAAAAACAGAAGATATATGTCACTAGTGCGCGAAAAATGGAGTAGTCAAATTCGGCCAAAAAAATAAATAAACGCACACAATAAATAAATAACACACTCTACCCCAGCACTAAGTTTCCCTGTGTCGCCCATATGCCCCGGCCGGGAATCGAACCCGGGACCCCTCGCTTCGCAGGCAGGGTCACTAACAACTAGACCACGGGGTCGTCAGTTGTACTTCTCATGTAACTGCATCTTTCTGCCTCGCACGGTCCGTAATTATCTTTTCAACAATAGTTAGACTAATGTCATCAAAAAGTGCAACTCGCGTAGTATGAAATTAAATAACTCCTACCAATATTATAAATGCGACGTTTGTGAGGATGTATGGATGTATGTTTGTTACTAATAATAATGGATTTTGATGAAACTTTACAACAATATGGCTTAAACATCAGAATAACACATGCTATAATTTTGCACAGGCTATAATTTATAAAGATATAGTGTGAATTATCCAAAATATATAACTAAATCATTGCAAACCGAAGGAATAATATTCCCGACGCGAAGCGAGGGCGGGTCAACTAGTAGCTAATAAACATTAAAAAATAATAACGGGAAGACTGTGCCTTAAGAGGACATACCACGCGAACCCTTTTTCAAATTTGGGATTTTTTCACTCAATATCTCTGTCGCGCTTACGAGCGGCGTGTATGTCAGTGCGATAGGGACAACTGCAGCTCCGTGTAAAAACCCGAGGCAAAAATCATCAAAATCGAGGTTCCGTTCTCGACTAATCCCCCCGCCAAAACTAAAGCAATCTTAACGAAATTTTGGAAATTGAATGGGAAGGAGATATTCTGTGTCTCTGTCTAATTATTATACAATTTGTGTACTAGGCGTTTGTTTGCGGCATATTTATTTGGCCGTTTTAAGCGCTGTTTGAAGTAGCCTAAAACTTTTGAAAACAAAAATATCAAAAAAATCAAAACGTACCGACATAGATAATGATGATATTATTCTTGTGTGAAAAAATTATTGATCTAGAGTCAAAAACCAGCGAGGGATTAGTCGAGAACGTTTGTATGGAAAAATGACCCGTAGCATTTCCTCTAACTAACTAACGAAATCGTCAACGTCAACGGCAATGCCGAACATCGCGATAATTATTACGATAAAATTAACACGTTATGTGAGTGGCTACACTTGACTGTCAAACGTGACTGCCCATCGGCGATAAAATTGGCGTTTACGTTCAAACAAGATGGAGGTTGACGATGCTCTGTTTTTGATGAGTGTAAATTTTTATTATATGAATTTAATTAATCATTACCATTAAACAAGGGATAAGTAGGTAACTAGCTACTAACGTGATAAGGTTGACGTATATTAAATAAAAATAATTAATAAAATTGTCATGTTATTATAAGTAATATGTACTGTAAATAGGTAGTAAAATTGAAAACAATAATTGAGAGAAACAACATCAAAATTCATACATTTGCAACAAACGAACTAATATTTATTTATATATATAGGATTATATATATAGGATATATATAATCCTATATATTATATTATATACATTCACTAGCTCGGGATTTAAACTAGGCAATCACAACAAAAACAAACTTTGCCATCTTGTTGAACAAATAACTATTGTTTATTAAATTTTATCCTCCTGTGCCAACCCTACCAAAATAGGTATAAATTTTGCTCGCTTCTTTCTCTGTGGTGTGGCCGCTTCAACGCATTAATTATCGCGTTAACCAACGGCAATGTGAATGCCGTTGTGAAATTATCGCGTTGAAGTCGTGGCTACACCTACGATCATCGCCATAATTAATGGCATTTCCCGTTAGTGTGGCCCGAGCATAACGGATTTTTTATGAATTGACATAAATCTTTTTTATTTATGAACCGATTGAAATAAAAGTATCAAACAAAAACTAAATGTTAACATAAGCACACGACGCCATTTAAATCTGCGCAAATGGCGTCGAAATTAAAAAAATAAGTTTAATGTACGGAATAAGGCCTGTTAATGTTATTAAACTTTGTATGTATGTTCCGAAGTTCCGATGACAATGCAATTTTAAAACAAGAATGATACGATAATACGCTCAGGATTGGCTCCAGACGAGAGTTCGGTTACAGACTGTTTAAAGTACAGTGACTTAATATATCGCTTTGTATTTCTAATTCACAGCATTGAGAAAGCCTCTTCGTGGTTCTACAAACTTTTAATTTATATATAGCGCCTTTGACGTTGTAATGTAATACTAAAACGTGAAGGTCATCATAAGGACTTATGGGCGTTTTTTAGGTCATTATTATGTTGACGAAAGTGTCTGCAATGAGCCGTTAATTGTGAAGGCTCGGTCGAATGCGGGGATATTCATATATCAAACTTATTTATAATTATGTAATTTATTGTACTTATTTGTATGTTTGGTACAGTTAAAGCAAATGCGGGGGAGTCTTGTGGAGGAGGATACCTTGAATTAAATTAATTATTATATTAAAGATCAATGCCATTATCAGCCGTTTGCTTACAAGTTTTATAATCTAATATTGAGTCATCTACTTTTATCTGGTTTCCTTTTTCAATGTTTAGATTCGAAGATAGGATATGTGAATCGTTCGATAAGGGGAAACCCTTATTAAAAATATTGTAGTACATACGTAGGTAGACACTTGAAATTTACGTAGAATACGTATTATTTTACAATAGCGTTATCATGAATAAATGTAATAATAATCGCTCGTTGATACGGTATGATACGGAACCCTAAATGTGTGAGTCCGGATCGTATTTGATCATTTTTTTATTACGCTGATTTTTTTATAACGGATTACGCTTTTATATCGATAGCAATGAAATTTATCCGCAGCTTTTTAATTAATAAAACCACATCGTAATTTGTATGTTATTCGTATCGAATGGTATTGTATAATCTCAGTTTGCGATACTTATCGATTATCGATTATCACTGAGTCGCAGACATTTTTATCGAAAATGTCCAGACATCGTTTTAAGTACAGTCTGGGTGTCGGATCTATAAAGGTCCTTGTGTGTTATCGCGGTGACAGTTCGCGAACTGCAGCCGGCAGACACCGCCCTAACGAGCGTGGGTGTGACCGTCTGACGCGTGTGAGTGTGTAAAGCCTATGGATAATCGTGTTAGATAATAGGAGGGATTCAAAGGTTCGTATTAGCTCTGTGGAAGACATGAAACATAAAAATTAAGTGTCTCGTAGATCAGATGTAGATAACAGGAGGGATTCAAAGGTTCGTATTAGCTCTGCGGAAGACATGAAATATAAAAATTAAGTGTCTTGTAGATCAGATGTACGAGGGGGGATCAAAAAGTAATGATAATCAATATGAAATAAGGATATTTTAACTAAAAAAAAAATTTTTTTCTCTACATAGTCTCCTTGCAAGTCAATACATTTAGTCCATCTTTTTTCTAAACCCATAATTCCCTTTGAAAAAAATTCTTTATCTTGACCCTCCAAAAACGCCTCTACGGCAGTCATCACCTCGCTATCGCCGTCAAATTTTCTGCCTCGGAAGTATTCCTTGAGCCGAGGAAAGAGGTAAAAGTCACTGGGAACCAGGTCTGGCGAATAGGGTGAATGTTCGAGCAATTCGAATCCCGTTTCTTGAATGGCAGCCATCGCAACGGAGGCTTTGTGAGACGGTGAGTTGTCTTGTTGAAACAACACTCGAGCTCGGAGTTTGCATCGTCTTTTTTCTTTGATGACCTCCCGCAATCTTCTTATTTGGTCTGCGTAGTAAGAGCCTGTAATAGTGGCTCCTTTTTTCAAGTATTCCACCATTATAATTCCTTCAGCGTCCCAAAAAAGGGACGCCATAACCTTTCCTGCCGAACTTGACACCTTCAATTTCTTCGGCATCGGTGAAAGGCTCGTTTCCAAGTCATTGACTTTTGTTTGTTTTCCGGATCAATATGATGGATCCAGGTCTCATCCATGGTCACGACACGACACAAAAAAAAATCTGATCCGTCTGGAACTTTACGAGATTCGCCCTCGAAATTTCGACTCGATTTTTCTTTTGCTACTCGGTTAACATTCTCGGCACCCAACGCGCAGAGACCTTTTTCATATGCAGTTCGTTCGCAAAGATTCTTTGAACACTGCCATATGAGATCCCTGTGACCTCAGCTACACGCCTTATGGTCACTCTTCGATCTGCCAACACGACATTTGCGACTTTTTTAACGATTTCCGCATTGACGGACGTGGATGGGCGTCCCTCGCGATGTTTATCTTTTGTGGATGTTCTATTCAGCTTGAACTCTTTTGCCCAGCGCGCAACTGTGGAATATGGAGGAGCAGAGTCCTAAAATGTTTCCACTAGGTCGCAGTGTATGTCTTTGGTAGACATTTTTTTTCAAACAGAGGTACTTTATGACAGCCGGGATTTCGTTTTTCTCCATTTTGATTTTTGCTCTCCGACTGTTCGTATTCAAATGAATGTACCTCACGGAAATCGTGGCCTATTTATATGATATTTTTATGCTGAACTAGTAGATATATGAGGAAGCAAAAACAATTTTTTTCATATTTTTATATGCTCTATAAATATCCGATTCTCATTACTTTTTGATCCCCCCTAGTAATAGATCAGTGTGTAAAAGATCAAGGCTGTTGTGATTTCTCAATGGTCTATTTTTGTGTCGGCATAGTGAATCGTGTGTGTGTGTGTGTCGTGAATGGCAGTGCTTAAGTGGGTAGATATTTTGTGAAGTCTGTGATAGCTTTGTTTTGCTGTAAGAAGTGACGCAAGCAACTCTATAACAATAAAGTTAGTAAAATCGCAGAGGCAAAATTATGACAGCAGCTTGCGTCGAACCTAAGCAATAGCGGGCGCGGTCGGTGTTTGGATGGGTGACCGCTGAGTAGGGACCCGCTGTCAGTAGTAGATCTTTAATGAGTTGAAGCCAAATTATATAGTGAGATGAATAAATAAATAACTATAATATATAAAACTCTTGCGTTACTGATTAACTGACGGACAACGCACAGCCGAAATTACTGAATGCAAGAAGCTGAAATTTGGCATGTATGTTCTTTTGGGGAGTGTACGGGAGCACTAAGAGAGAATTTTTGGAAATCACCCCCCCCCCTCCCCCCCCCTCCCCAACGGCATAAAAAAGGAGATAAACTGAAACTTTTTATGTCTTCAATGGATTGACTTGAAACTTTATAGGACCCTCAAGACCAGGTGGCTCGTTAATTATAAAATCAATAAATGCTAGCTATCACAATATTATTGCTGTCAATGTTATATACAGTAAATAATATTGACACCGAAAGATGATAAATAAAATGCCAATATGAAATCTCGTGACCGCGCCTACGCGTGCGCGTGTGCGTTGCGCGGACGCGTTTTTGTGTGCGTCTGCCTGTTTGCTTGCCTTTATTTGTTTACAATTGAACTTGAAGATTACAGCATATTATGTTGTGTTCTATGTTATATTAAAAAACTCTCATAATAAAGTTTTAATAAAATTAGGAAGGTCACTTCGTCCTATCCGCAGCGTTCTGGGTCATTATTTCCACGTGGGATAATTATACGGCTAAATGAAACGGAACTACACTCATTACTGTTTTATCGTTTGCTCGGGCATATTATTTTACAACTTAACGTCGTACATTATATATGTAGATAACGATCGAAAATAACTGTTCGTACGAATGAGTAACATTAGGATGTTGCGTCATTTATTAGTAATAATGACAGTATTTTAATGTTAAATAGCGTTCTTACGCCGCATCATCTTATTATTGTTGTGGTGGCATTGTATATTTTTTATTATTTTATGATGTATGTACATGTGTATATTTGATTTACATGTGCCAATGGGGGCGTTCATATCTGGCGTACGTTGGTACGGGCTTGCACGAAGCTTTCGGGCAAAACGGACACATGTGTAGTACTTATTGATAGTTTTGTTTAAACATTTGCATTTGAATTTTATTTATTGCGTTTTTGTCCCAACCCTTAACCAATCCCCGCTTCACATAGTATTCTTCCTATGGGTAAGCGATTTTATAAATTGTAACACATTACATTATTGCATAACAGCAGTATGATTTTTATGTTTACTTTGAACCAATGTTAGATTACTTATATCCTGTTTCTAATGGTCATTAGTGTTATAATACACATTTTGTGATGATAAACGAAAGGTGTTCAAGTACTCACATCGGAGATAACCTAATGTCAGGTTGTCGAGTTAACTTTCCGCTGACCGTAGCACACGCCGCCCACGTGGTGGAGCCACTATCGCGGCACTCGAGGCACGCGGGCCGCTGACGTCAGCCGTTCAGCCCGTCACTCATGTGAGGGCAGCGGTGGGAGTGAGGATTGTTTGTTTTTAAGCTTTTGTTAGAATTAGTAAGCACAACTTTCCTGAATTGGTTTAGAATTATGTCCACATTTGTTTATTCTGTTGTGAATGGTAGAAATGTGATTGGTTTGGTGATAGCATGCATATATTTAAGACGTTCCATTTAAGGCCTCAGGTTTATCATGAACTCATATAGGATTGTAATAAACATTTTCTTTCTTCTTTCTATACATGGTGTTCGTCACCATCGGGCCTACTAGATTGATGCTACTCCAGCCGACCTTGGGATTTTTTAATCTTATGCCTTTCCACTTTTTTATATCACCAGTCAACTTGGTTGGAAGAAGAATTAAAGTTACGTTAAGTTGATTTTATTGGTGGTGCGTAAAATGAGTACATTGGTTGATATACATTGTATAAGCAATTATCCAAACGTAAACAGGCAATGGAAAAATCTCACGAATAGAAAAAAAAATATGTTATAATAAATCGTATTGAAAACATACGCTTCGACATAACATAATAAGCGGAATGAATAAATTGAATATCGCAAGGTTATCGTCTCGCGGGCAGAGAGCGGCGGGTCGCGCGGGCTATCGGCGCGGTATCGAACATGGGACCTTGTGACCTCTCGGTAGCCGCTGACGATAGCTGCGCCGCGGAGCCGCGCCCGTACTCTCGGCCGTGTTGATACTGGTTAGGCGGCGTTCGCGTGGCCAATTTGTTGCTGACGTTGCGCCGACTATAGATCGTTGTATCTTTGGAGTTTTTGGTGGAAGTAAACGAGATTATTGGAGACAGCATTACGGACACCTCCGATGCTTTGACGGCTGAGACGGAATGGATGGACTTGCCAATTAAAAGATCATATTTCATAACATGTCACATTATGCCGACTCTACATCACAGTATATGCAGATGTCCTGTAACGGTTTCGTAAAGGTGCTTTTAATGGAGATTCTTCAGCACAATTTTACAACAAATTATTTTCTTAACTACCCTATTCATGGCGACACACGACACTAACGAAATTTCAAAGCACTGAACACTGCACATAACCTAATCGAAGTAACCGAGTCAAAATATCAATATTGAGAAAAAATACTAAGTACCTGTTGAATTTAAAAAGCATTGTCAAATTCAAATTCATTTATTCATATTATAGATATCACTGATACACTTTTGCATGTCATTTTCTCGATTCTATCGCCAATAGCTTCAAAGTCTCCCGACAATAAGTCGTAAACCGATTGTCCGTAGTGTGCAAGAAGCCTAACCGTCATGTGACAGGGCTGACACTTGCGACACGGAGTTGTTTACGAAACATTATAATTATGATTTTAATCTGAAAGGTTGTAGGTGTTGTGTACGTGCAATATCAACATAATTAGCCCCCGACGTCTTTAAAGAAATGCAATAATATATTGGGTTGGGGAAAAATAAATCCATTATTTTTGCGTGAAATTAATGACTTTATTTAACATGTTTCGGATTGTCCGATTTGGGTGAAATATGCACCGTTTTGTTGTATAATTTGTTGCCATTTTAAAGGTAGTTTCACAATGCCTCTTTCATAGATGTCTTAGTCGTTATTGGCGAAAAACTCTAGTAATCGATTTTCACAATCTTCTCTTGATCCCGATTTTTTATCGTAGAAAAATGTGGTAATCGCTTGGTGCCAGGTTCGGACTATACTCATTGTAGATAAGCTGAGTGACTATATTTGATTGTAAGGTATTATCTCTTAACTCCGTCCGAGGTCCTTGCTATTAGATCTTTGTACGACGCGAACTTAGCGTATTCACATCTAACTTTTTTACTGAATGACAAAATATGTGATTGTTATGTTTAATTAGGCGGTGTATCACGAACATTTTATCTTTATGTAACATATATATTATATGTATATAGGCAAAACAGTTTTGTATCTACTCTGTTTGTCAACCGATTTTATTTTGTTGTTTCGTCAAAACTTATTTCTTAATCCCCACGGGACTGGGGAATTTCAAGTATTGTCGATTTACTTATAGTAATTTGAGATAATTGCTAGTTTCGTTTCTACGGTAACCGTTGCCACAGCAAAATTATAACTGAGTCCGACACATACATAATACGAAAAAACTACTTAGTATTCAATTCACGTTTTGTTCGTCTTTTGCACAAATTTAAATTCAATATCATTTAACCATGTGGAAATTTTTATTTACTTTACCGCCGCGGTGCCGTTCGCGATCCTGCTTTATAATTTATATAATCGAGGAGAGAATTTCAAGCCAGAAGTTCAGAAGTTTACCATTCATGTAGTATGTATGTAGCACGTTTTTTTTATTGATTTAAGGCAGCAAACGAGCATGCAGCACCACCTTCCGCTGCCGCCCATGACAACTGTGACCGACTTAGAACAAGACTCATATGGGGACTAGGATAGTTAGTACGGTTAGATGACGGTGTTAGAACATTAGTTGGTTAGTTTGTAAGTACATATGAGGACTGGGACAGGGACTGTTAGTGAATGTTAGTCCTGTTAGTTATTGTTAGTAATGGTCCAGTTAGTAAATGTTAGTAAGAGTCTCGTTATAATTCGGTCTCAGATGTGTTGCTACCCTTGAGGACTGAGATGGTCGCCTCCAGAAAGTGTAGCCGGCTCCACACCTTTCTATCCGGAACACAATTGCTGTTTAAACAATTATTACACGTTAGAAATGGTACTAAGTACCGTGGCGGGCGGGAGCACTACCCCGGGCGAACTCTGAGCTCTACTACCTATGCAAAACAATTAAAATTAATTATTTTACATACGTAGTAGATCCTAGGCTCCTACTACCTACATACGTCAACATAGTAAATATTTTTATTTTTTTTCTTATTGACGTGTGCGTGTGCGCTGTGTTGCAGAACAAGCAGGCGTACTTCCCGATATTCGGCGAGCAGCACCCGCGGCCGCCGCGCTCGCGGCCCAAGGACGCGCAGGGCACGGTGCGCGCGTGCGCCGCCTGCCACCACCACCTGCTGCAGCAGTGGAACACCTACCAGGTCAGTGGGGGGAGGGGGGGCAGCGGCGGTGACGTCGCGCCGAGCCTGAATCGCGCTATTGAAGTTCTCTACCCCGCTCGCGTATATACAAATTATATTTATGTATATACAAATTCCGAACGTGAACGATCGGAGCGCGGTCGAGCTTGATGACGTAGATAGTCTACAACTGTACAGGGTAATGTGGTCCAAATTGCTTTTTCTATCTATGTGGCCTAATATAAATAACGCATTACTCGTGACTGAACAATTGAAACAACATCCAAACAACATTGCATTTAGAAAGCTAAGCAAAATGAAGTAGACCATAGATTTCATTATATTTAAAACTGCCTATTAAAAATAGAAACTTATATTACATATAAAATTCATATCTTATTTCTAACTAAAGACTCCCTGGAAAATCGTTGGCGCCATCCCGTCTAAAATGTAAATGTCGTAAATGTCGTCTATCTATCTCACTCTAACAATGTTTATCTATCCCACTCCAACATGGGGACAAACCCATCTTTCTCTTTAAGACTTTACATGTCGTCACAAAGTCTACATACATTACGTAATGTCGTGATAAAATGTGTGTAAGTAGTGGTTGCACATTGTTATTGCAGTTCTAATGTAGCGGACACGATGTCGTGGGGTCGTTTTTGAACAGGTGCGAAGTGCATCCGACGACGTGCAGTTGGATGATGGTTAAATTGACACTTAGAGGTTACCGGAGAGCACGGAGGCGGTTAGTTTATGTTTATACAATAAACTGAAAATACAATAAATGTTTATATGAATTAAATTGCAGAGGTTCCTGGTTTTTTTTATTGGTTATGTCTTGCAATCAATTCCCCAATGTCATCATCATCATTGCGACCTATGCCTGTCCCACTGCGGGGCACGAGTCTCCGCTCACAATGTGAGGGGTACAGACCATAGACCACCACGCTGGTCAAGTGCCGATTGGCGGACTTCACACACGTTTGAGAACATTATGGAGAATTCTCACGTGTGAAAGTTGACTCACGATGATTTCCTTCACCGAAGCAAGTGACAATTAAATTCTAAAACTCACTTATTTTTTGAAAATTACTCCAGGTTCCCTCCCATATTCGGTAGTCCAATCTTCAACCCACTTGGCTATCACTGCTTATTTATTTCGGTAATGTACCTGAGGATACAGATATAGCGTTTTTAGCAAGATTATAACATGTCCGCATAAATTTGAATAAACATAAAACGTATACCAAAGTTTGCACAGAATGTTAGTCGTTGGTCGTCAACGTGTTAATTCACTTAAGTTATTGTGTTAGTGGGCGACATGTGTCATCTGGGCCGTTTTGTGTGGCGATTGCACCAGCAAAGTGCAATACTAATGTCTGTGACCGAATTAGTACAAGACTACTACCAACAACTACTAAGTGTACCAGCTATATCTTTTATTTATTTATTTATCTAACAGTTCCTGCCCGAGTCCTACTAACGAACTAACCGACTAACGTTCTAACACCGTTTGCTAAATGACTAACCATCTTAGTTCCAATTTGAGTCGTGTTCTGTGTCGGTCACAGTTGTAATGGGCGGAAGCGAAAAAAGGGCTTCCAATACTTGCGCCCCCTTAATCAATCCGCCCTGGAGCAGCGTTGTGGAGTATGCTCTAGGCCTCCTCAATGTAGGGTGAGAACCGTGCTCAGTAGTGGGCTATTAGTGAGTTGAAGCCTGCATAAAAAAAGTGTGTGTGTACTTATGTACACGCGTTAGAAGTTATACTTCTTTGGCGTAACAAGATAAAAATCTTTTCAAAAATTGTATCTTTCGCCTTACTCGTTACGTTTGTAGAAAATTTTTCCCAGGATAACCTTGACGAGGCAACTGGTCGTTTAAAATAATTTATTCATTTATTATAATAATATAATGAGAAATATTATTATTATTTAATTTATATCTATTATTAATTTATTAATTTATTTATAAACTTATTACACATTATATAAGAATGTAAAAAATTATTTTAGTTTATAATGTAAATAAAAATTTGACATTCACATGACTTACGACATTGACAATAACAAAAACTAAAATGTTGACTATAGTTAACTTCAGGGTGTCGAGCTAACTTCAGGGTGTCGGTTTTCCGTGACGGTGTGCGCGCGCATCGTAAAAATTTACTCTAATCATTTTTCCCTAACGCGCCAAAAGAAGTATAACTTCAATAACTTCAAAAAGATATGTCACCGTAAGAAATCTATACATTTCTAGAAAAGCGTTGACGGTAGCCACGCGAGTGTCATGCGGGGTCACGTGTGTAATACCCTCTCCCGGTAGATCCGTCTCGCCGCTATCTCACGGCTCACCCCGACAGTGTATCGTTGTATCATTTTTTTATAATATTCTCTCTTACATTATCTCAGTTCACCCGCGGGTCGACATGACGGCGGGATCATCGATACTACGATAACGCTCATCCGTCGTCACTAGAAATTTTCACCGATCGCCAGCGACTTTGAACTCTACACCTTGGCGATAAGGCCGACGGTTGACGTACAGCGTTAATTGGACTGGTGTGTGGATGTCGGATAGATTTTATGATTTATTAATTGGATATATACTCGTGAGTGCTTCAGTTGTGCGGATGCTGCAAATAATTAGCGTTGCGTGCGGTTTTTTATGCGTAATAGTAATGAAAAAGTAAAAACGATCTTTTTTCAATCTAATAGTGGTTAGTGTCGTGCTCCAATAAGGAAATAGACGAATAAGAGCGATGTGGTGATACCTTTATCATTTATCGTAGGTAAGGAAATAATAGTAAGTTCATCGTGTACACTTTTTTAACAACGCGTTTTAAGTATATTCGTTTATTATTAGTTGTTTACGGCCCTGTGTAAATTACACGTATTGCCAATACGTGGATGTGAAGTGAAATGCAAATAAATCCTAAGTGACAAATATTTTGCACCAAACTTATCATTCAAATACAACTTTATCCATCACATAAATATTGTGCAACATTTATTGCGATGACTATACTATGAACAAATATCCGGGTCTTCTGTGCAATGTTATTGTTGAGAATATAATCAGTAACCGTGACTAAATATCGGGATACTTGTGTTTGTTACGAAAGTAAAAGGGAAATCGTTGAGATGTTAACTTTCACACGGCGATACGAGACGAGACGGCAAAGGAACTAATTGTATCGGCAAACAAACGCCAGTCGAACCGAGCGGGGGGCGGGGCCGCGACATTAGCAATGATACGTCATCGTCACTGCGCGCTCGGCTTGTACTAGTGTAGTGGCGAGCGCGCGCGCACGCATCGCTCGTTCGTCGGATGCGTGTTTACGTTCGATAGTGATAAACAAATCGTTATCTAAATAACTTATTGTAACTTAACTAACTTAACTATTTTTTTGACAATTATTAATAATAAATATTGGTCATTTTTACACCGGTATCGCTTTTTAAAATCGAACCCGCGATAAAAGACAACCGATATCGTATCGCATCGATCCGATAATACGTTTGCGGAATCGCATCGTAATATGTCGCCAGTGAGGATGTGTCTCCCGGTCGGCGATGTGGTACAAGGGTAGCTTCATGGTGCCTGTGTTGAGTGAGGTATGGTGGTGCGGTGCGGTGCAGTGTTGTGTGGTGGTGTGTGGTGTTGGAGTATAGTAATACAGTGTTGTTGTTGTAGCAGGTCGACAAGCGGAATGGGAGGCTGGGAGTGATGTGTGGCAAGGAGAGGACTATTGTTAATGGCAAGGTGATTTGAGATTTGTTTCGAGTTTTTTATTAAGAAGTGTTACTTAGGCGCCACTTAACATCAGGTGGATTGTTGTCAAGGATTAACTAAGCATCTCATACATAAAAAAATCTAAAATATTACTGGTCTATATTGTTAAAGATATCATTATTTTTCCTCGATTTGTGATATCCGACTTTAGAATGAATAGAAGTTGTTTCTTAACGATTTTTTTCCAAAAGATTCATATTTGGATTAGAATTTAAAACTCTGCAGAAAAACACTTGATATTTTTACTATGGAGTTGAACTGTAAATATAAATTCAACAAAAAATATTCAAGAATTTACTATTGACCCTGTGACTTCACTAACAGCTTTGAGAATTGACTATTTGGCTATTAGAATCCGCTGTTGACTTTAGGAATCGATTATTGACTCTTAAAATCGACTATTCGCTGCAGAAATAGACTATTGATTTTTGGAAGCGACTGAATTACATCATAAGCGTTAATTGTTTAAATTATTCTTTAATTTATGATACGTGCTTGCATATTTTTTTGCCTTATCTTAAGTAATGATTATTCTTTATCGACGCGTGTCGTTGTACGGAATCTTACTATCGGTCAGATAATGTATGCGAGGACTGATATCAGTTGACCCCTGGCTTGCTGACCCTGTCGTTATAATGTATTTTAGTACGAAATTCATTCCGGGTCTGAGGCCATCGGTCCTTTGTAGAAGACCTCTGATAAATCATGACTGTCCCATTCTAAATAGGTCAAGGAATGCATTTAGCGATTGTTTATGATATGATGATTGCCTCATTTAATTTACGTTTTATTTCAACCTTAACACCCGTAATACTAATGCAAGTTCTTTATTCTATGATGTCCATGTAATGTGCAATATCTCTAAAAATACGACAAACTTCACCTTCAGTCATCTAAATCTAGTTAAAAGTTCGCACAGTTGACATTCTTACGTCCTTAGTACGGGTTGACCGGAAATCTTAGCTTTGAATAATTTTATTATCTGTATAGTGAGGATCTGTAAAAGGCGCTGGCGTATTTTTAGTGGCTATATCTTCGAATTTTTGAAAAAGATTGTCATTTATTAAATAAATAACTTAAAACTTACTAAATCTATCGATCGAAGTCGCACTTTAAGGTAAAACAATAAATATGTATGTATGTGTAACAATGCACACAATCACGGTATAGACAATTACTCGTAGTAACTGTAGCCGTCATTACAGTCGGATAACATTTTGTACGTCCACGTAACATGATGTAACACAGTTTCAATAACCTTGATGTATTTTGGTATAATTATTTACTTAATCACGTACAAACTTATTATATTCACTTATTGTTGAGATAAGTTAGCGTCGTGCTAAGATGGATTCTGAAAAAATATTTAGATAAAGAATTTAACCGAACCGCGAGAATTACACTGAAAATAACAAACAATCATTATTTGTTTATGTCCCGGGTCGGTAACCTCGTGTAAAAAATATTAGTTCACTTAGACGTAATATTTGGCGCGTGCGATATAATTTTTTACGCATCTACAAAATATATTCAAATTGGATTCGTGCGTAAATAAGTCGTAGTAGGTACTTGATAAGGATTCGATGTAGTTTGCCGTGTGATCAATACCTGTCTGGTGTCAGGTACTTGTTGTTTTGAGGGAAGTGGTTCTGCTGTAAATATTTATAAATAATATTTACTAAAATTTTATTCCTTCCAATAGAAATTACAAGAATGTGCTTATTTATTTTGGAACTTTTGCATAAAATACATATTTTATTATGATATTTTTGTATTATTGTTCACCTTTTAGCAGCTGTTCATAATTTTTCATCCATTCGGACCTATAAGTTATTAGCCATTCCGAATATCATTAAAAGTAGGTGTTTCAACTGGCCTAGAGGCAAAAGTTCCAAGAAATATTTATGACAATGAACCTGACTGTATTATAGAAAGTGGACATTCATCACCGCGATATAATATTAATATTTGTAATATTGATGGCCAATCATCTATTTATTCTAGTCATATAAATTATGAAAACATTCATAATACAAACTGTCAATACTCTAACCTGCCCGTCATGTATTGCGGATAGATTAACGCTCGTTTATCGAATGTGACGCAATCGATGTTTTGTACGGGTGAAATGGCTTAAATGGCGAACTCACACAAACATAGGGTTTACACAGTGACATAGTTATACGACCATTGTAGTATAATCAGGTGGTAGGTGACGGGTGACGCACGGATGCGCCTTACAAATTTCGTATGTTGTTTGCATAGGTGGCCGGCTATTTGTTACGGCGACCGACGGCTCCGACGGTTTCTAAGCAAATAGTTTGCTCTTATCTGTGCAAATAAAAAAATGAGATGTAAATATGTGAGCGGGGATCCTGGTGTGTTTGCGTGCAGCGTGAAGATAATGAACGTTTTACTTACGACGTCGCGTTGGCGTAGAGTAGTGTGTATGTTTCACGTTGATGTCCGTTTATGATGTACGTGTTTCAAAAGGATTAAAGACTATTATTTAGTCACCTAAGTTAGTTCGCTTACCATCCTGTTGCAGAATTCCCGTTCTATATCTATACTTATACTATTATAATTATGCGGTTATTCTTAACAGTCTCCACGAAATCAGACGATGCATCTCATTTTGTACCTTAGGTTTGGTTAGATTCGTAGCAGATTTTAGGAGTGGCCCCGAATAAACGCTTGAGCACACACCTCAGTTACGAGACTCCTTGTATTTAGGGAAGTACGCAGATAAATGAATCAGTATCAAGTGCTTGTACCCGAGAGAAAATGTATGTGTACTACACATTGACTTATAAGTCAATGGTAGGCATATCGAACAAGCGAGTATTTTATCATAGTTTTTATTTTGTTTGCACATAATTATGTAGTTTTGGTAAAATTAGTGGTGTAGGATCGAGCTAGGCTAGGCTATAGCTAGTCTGAACGGTTCATGTACCTATTCTTCATTTACAATTTACTCGTAATAAAATTATAAGCACTACTCTTATAAAGTGGTTTAAGTGTTCTATCTAGTTTTATCAGTAGTGTCTAGTATTATCAATAATAATACTCCTTAGGCAGACCTGATAGGTTGTTCTACAAGCTTAAGATTGTGATCGATTCATTTTTGATAACACAGGGAGCCATTCAGCTATAAATCAAATGTTATATCAACAGTAAGTTCATTTGAAATATGATCCGATGAACTATAGAAATCGTTAAATTGCAAATGAAAATTTCTATTAAAAAAGCGGCTCTAAATATGTGTCCTACATATTTTATGTGTATAAGCCTTCCTTACTTGTAGTGCAGCCTGGGAAACAACGAAGGTCCTTTAAAAGAAAGCCGCTCATCCAACGAACGTATGCCATCACGTGAACATTGTTAACTTTCAGCTGTCAGACGACTGCGTTATTGTTACTATTATCTTTTTTTTATCATAATTCATATAACTCCACTTGATTGCACTTGAAAATAAACTTGAACTCCTGCGTTAAAATGTTGCGTTGAGATAATTGTTATCAGAATTGCGTGACACTCTAAACGCGCTCATTACTATCTGACCTCTTTTGACCTTTTATGATTACTAATCACGCAGAAGTCGTCTGGACTGTCGCCTTTTACCTGTGTTTATTTTTTATTTAAAATGGTTAAGGCGATAGATGAATATGTTTCAAAATGTATGTATATATTTTATGAGCTAGTTACAGTGCTTCTATATTAAGTATTTCTGTTACGTTTGCGCTTGCTATTATAAAAACGGATGTTAGGAGATTTTTTTATATGTTTATATTTTCGTCCTCAGTAACACTCGGATAATAAATTTTAATCTATTGTAAACATTTGAATATTTACGGTATATTCAATAATGTACGCTTTATACGAAAATAATAAAGTGTTGATTTTCCTCAATTCAAATAAACATTACACAACAATGTTTCATAAGTAGTTATTTGCATTGTTCTTTATGTAAACTGTTAGATAGTTTCTATTATGTTGTCTTAGGTCACAAACAAGTATGTATGCTAAGCGTTTATCTGGATACGTGCGGGATTATGTTACGACAACTAGAGAACTTTGTTTACTCTTCAAATGTTTTAGTATTTGATGCTACCTCGTGATGTTTACATTGAAATTTATATTTCACTTTTCAGTCAGAATCATTTGTGACAATAGAATATCATGTGGTCCCAAAAAGTGTCCCTTGGGAGATCCATTTCTAGTAGCGACTGATTGCAACTTTATTTGACTAACAGGAAAATTGTGTAGGTTTATCCGCTTATGTAACAATGACATCACGTGTGAGTACTATCTTATCGTTATAATAATTTTACAACAATTAGTTTATCGTCCACCAATTACTAATTATTATTAGATTAATCATTTCAATGCCAAGCTGATCCATTCGTGAAACTACTGATAAAATATGAAAAACTGATAAATTTTCAACGATATTGAAAAACATAAGAAGGATATCCGCTAAAAATAATATGAATGTTTTAAATATGATGTTAATCATTTTATCGCGATTTTTATTGAGTAGGTTTAAGAAGTAAGCTCAGGTTTTAATTTGTATTAAGTGATAAACACGTTATCGGAGTTCTTAATTTAGTTGAGGCTTTGATAATTTTATTTATTTGTACACCTTTTTACGCAACTTGTAATGTGTGTTATTTTATTGTGTTTAAATTTTGCAAGCGGAATTAGAACCACTTCGGCTTATGCTGCGTATTTAATTTTTTTTTATTCAGTTACAACGACAACACATTTAGTGCATAGGCATGACTGGATTCTACAACTTGAATTGATAACAGATGAGGTGATAACGATCTCCTCGACGGTGCACAATATAGACAAAAAAATATATACGCCTTCAATTATGATAGCTCCTTCCTAAGTCCATCTAAATTCTACAACCTAGGTTTGTCTATGTCAAGGGATCTCCTAAACGTTATCATTACTAAAATTTACACCAATAGTAATGGCTACAAAGCCTGCAATAACTGCAATAATTCTTGGTAAATAAACTGATTTTAATAACTGAATGATGAATAACTGAAGCGCTCATAGCCCGGCGGCTTGCGTCGATCTCAAGTGATCGACAAAGTTAAGCAACAGCGGGCGCGGTCGGTAGTTGGATGGGTGACCGCTGGTGGCTAAATATCTTGAGCGCTTCCGTGCTTCGGAGGGCACGTAAAGCCGTCGGTCCCGGTTGTTATCATTTGGTAGCAGTCGTTAAGCCATGTCGGATACCTTCGGGCGGCTTAAAATTACCGACACTTGGGTTGGCCACTAACCCCTCCACCAATCCGCACTGGAGCAGCGTGGTGGAGTATGCTCTAGACCTCCTCAGGTACGAGGAGAGACCCGTGCTCAGTAGTGGGCCATTAATGGGTTGTAGCCAAATAAACTGATTTTCTAGCTGGGTAGATCACTAGTGATGGATCATACTCCTCTATGCCGCCTCAGCAGAAAGAATAATACTTATGCAATACTGAAATGTGGATAACTTGTATACGTAGCAATCACGACTGTGTTTATTTTAAGAACAACATCAATCACGGTTTTATTACTGTCAATGTTTATATGCCCTTGGCTCGGCAAGATAGGAGTTAATAGTCCATCGGGCGGCTTAAGTGTTTGTTTGTTTGCGATGAAAGCACATTGGCTGTCCTCGGTGACCCGGCGACCGGCGGGCTGATAGCCCACGATAACCCAGCCGGTGGGGTCGGGCTCAACACCACATGGCTGCTGATATAACGGAACGGATCTATTTTATTATCAATACACATTTATATATTTTCCATTACGTTATTAAATATATTTTCTTAAGACTTCTCAACGATTTTAAAGACTTTTAACAAGCATTTGATAATATTGTTTATTCTTTTACGCTACTTGTTTTAATTTTTAAATCTTTGTTAAGTATTCGATTTTAATCTTAAAACAAATATTTTATGAAAAAGTACGATGGTGAGTAATTTTTATCTGTGATGAATTTTGTGAAATTGATTTATATATGGTGTTGCCCAGGGTACTATTTTGGGACCACCACGTACTCTTTTATTCATCCTACTGTACTTGAAACATCTCTTATTTAATTTCGTCAAATCATGTTAATAAAACAATTGTTCCATTATTTAAACAAACTGGCCTTAAGCAAACCAAAATGTTTCAATTATAACATGACTGCGTTAGTCGTCGTACCTTGCATATTCTCGTATCTCTGATAATACTTGATAAGTTGTTATAAGCCTTAGTAAATCGAACGCTATCTCTGTTAGAAGATTGATCGGGTTTTATGGGAAATGTATATTTCTAAATACAGTTTCTATTCCCAATTGACATTTTTATAACTATGTACATGTTTAATGATATACAATAACTGTTCATTTTTACCATTACAAGTCATATCATAACCCCATCGTTGCAATGCATCAACTATTATTATATTTAAATCGTCAATTACTCCGGAAATAGATATATTTGATAATCTTATTTTCGATAAAGCTTCTAATCGGAAAATGCCAGTAATTTAACAGTCGACGATTTTATCGTTCACTTTCATTTTGATATCTTTCAGGTGTCTTATTCGTCTTCGGTGATAATGTTAAATTATTTATATCAATGAGTTTATCATAATCTGATATAGGTAAATTGATATTGTAATTAATTATTATGGTAACAATTTCAATTGATTACTTGGAATTTTTTATTTATTTTTTGTAAGTTTTTTAGGATTTAATTTTGTTTTTAAAAATATAGGCGTGTCAGAAAATCTTGTGGGTTCGCGTCAGCAACATGCTGCGAAGTTATTGACCCTTACTTACATACTATTAAGTTATTTTCACTTCTGTCGGCAGTCTATGATTGCAATTTATTTTTGCGTAGGTAGTTGCATCCCGCGTAATGTAACGTGTTTGTTATTCAAATCAGATAATAATTTTTGAATTTACCATATACACTCAAATTCTGCTATGAATGTATTAAACTATTTAATTTCACACACATCTTTGTGTTATTTGTTTGTTATATTTGGCGTGCGCAAGCACGCGCGCGCACACGTGAAGCGCGTGATGCGTGATAAACACGAAACTCTTGAACTGATAGTACAAGAATGATTTTGACGGTTCTAAACCTATCGTAAGTTGTGTATCAACGATTTATTGTTAATGCTGTTGTGTAAGGAATTCGTATTTCGTGTATTTTATGCAATACTAGCTATACGGGCCACTATATCGGACTATAATACGGGCTAGCTACGTCTTTGATTTTCGGTCTCCATCAACACTTCTGACCGGGTTATCTACTAACCGCTGCAGCAATCCGCATACTCGCACCTTAGTGAACATCTAGGGTGGTTCAATTATGAGGAGAGAGACCCGTGTCGTCTGCCATGCTGATATGTATTTATAAATTACTTCAATGAACGTAAATGAGTAACACGAGTACGTCGATTTTTCCTATCGATAGTTATCGAATATCTAGGAAGTCAATTATATGAAAAATTTCGATTATTTTTTCGTAATCGTAATCGATTTCCATTTTCAAAATAGTAACCAAATAAGATTGACTGTTACAGAAAGCTATATAGCATTAAGTCCGCCATTTGTACCACTGTTTTGTGGTTCAATAAAGATTAAACAAATAAATAATATTATTTGTCCGACAGATGCGCGGCGTAGCCGCGCACGAGCGGGTGTACACATTGCGCACGCGGCCCCCCTCGCTGCTGCCGCCCTCGCCGCTGAGCCTCGCGTCCTCCGGCGACAAGTCGCTGGCGGCGCACGCGCACTCCCCGTCGCTGGAGCGGCCGCCGAGCCAGAGCACCGCGAGCTTCGTGTGCTACGTGTGCGGCGTGAGCGCGCCCAGCTCGCAGCTGCGGCTGGTCTACTGCTGCGCGAACCCCGAGCGTGAGCCCTACTACCCGGCGATAA
This sequence comes from Ochlodes sylvanus, assembly GCA_905404295.2. Classification (NCBI taxonomy): domain Eukaryota; kingdom Metazoa; phylum Arthropoda; class Insecta; order Lepidoptera; family Hesperiidae; genus Ochlodes; species Ochlodes sylvanus. Next base: position 6,760,083 of record FR990149.1, read on the forward strand.
CGCAGCTCAAGGCGCATCCGGACGCGAGCCCGATCAGTCCGCAAGGTGATTAATGTTGGCTTCGTGTTGTGTCGCTTGTGGTTGGTTGTTGAATGGATCGTGGCGGTGAAATAGGATTGTTTTTTGGCTATGTGATCTCAGACCAACAAAAAAAAGAAGACAGCGCGCCGCGAACATCAAAAGTGAAGCCATCAAACCGTGCTCCTGCAAGTAAACTTACACGCTCACGCACACACCTACACTAAAACCATGCTCATCGCTCTTAGTCTGTTACGAGCCGTCTTCAAATTAACAAAGATTTAAAAAATATAATTATGCCTTCCTGTGTAGTGAAAAGTTGCAAAAACAACAGCAAATTACATAAAAAGTCTCACGGAATCACTTTTCACTTCTAAGTACATAAATAACATCGTTTCTTTATTTTTAAACTATGAATTTTAGGTTACTTGAAACACAAAACCTCAACGAACAAAATCAGTGACATAGAGTGCGTGGGCTGCCATGATACGATTTAAAATTTCCCATCCGATTAATATATGCATATAAATAAAATATGATGTCTTACTACCAACTTAATTTTTTATGTATTTAATATTTTAGGTTTCCTATATATGTGTTAATATATGTGTTAATATATAATGAAATAAAAAATAAATGGATAGTAGCTATTAGAAATAGTCGGAGTGATCCAGATTGGCTCCCATCGGAAACCAGCGTGGTTTGTTTCGATCATTTTACAGAAAAATTTAAAATTGATTATTTTTATATAATTAATAGAATCAGGCGTTCTGATTGCGGATTGTTGCAAAGTAGTTTTCACCTAACTTTATTGATTTTTTTATGTAAGTAACTTTGAATTACAAACAAACACTTCAATTTTATTTATCTGTATAGACTATAGAGTATATAGATTACTTTTTCTGTAGAGTCAGTGATTAATTTTGTTAAGGTGCTGTTTTTGAATTTAATTAAGTTTATTGAAAATATGAGTTATTTTTTTAAATTTTAATTTATTATTGAGGTACAATACCATACTCAATAATAATTTAGTCGTCCAATATTATACTAGTTTCTAGCTGCACAATATCCCCAAATTATAGGGAAACATTTTTAAAAAATGGCAACCCTACGATACACACATAGATAAAAAGGTGGCTTCACTTTTGATGTTCGCGGTGCGCTGTCTTCTTTTTTTTGTTGGTCTGTGTATGTGATGGTAAGTGGTCACCGTCTAGAAAAAAGGAGCATAGGCCGCCCCCTGACCGGGTGGATGGATTGACAACCTAAAGAAGATAGCGGGCGTCGGCTGGATTCAGAAGGCCGAGAATTTGTCAAAGTAGCGAAAGTTAAGGAAGGTCTAAGTCGAGCAGTTGACGCACAAAAACAATGGGGCAATGCTCGTGAAAAAATTAAGAAGAAAAAAGTAATAGCTCCAGCTCCCGAAACCGGCCGGAACACGACAAGTAGTTCAATCAACTATGGATTGGTTCGTTATTCCAATTCCCGGGTTCGAGTACAATTATGGTTAAAATTATGGTTTCATTTGCAATATCAAAAAGGGATGCCAGCAAAAATTCCTAATAGTTTAATATCAATTATGATCACTTATTCAGCGGGAACAGATGTTTCAGAATACCTGTGACACAATTTATTCTACTAGTTGACTCATAATATATTTAATGGTTTGTGTATTTTTTAATTATCTTCAATATACATATTAACCGCGTTACACATTTATAAACGTACACATAATAATAGATAGGTAAAAATAAAACATATTTACTCTACCTGTGTATGTATACTCTACCATGTGATTTGTTCTACCAAGATAAACATAGATAACAGCGTCCAGGTTAATACTCGGACTTGAAGTGGATTATCGTGGATTAATTCAGACATGCACGTATCATCATTAACCTGGAGTGATATATATCGTGTCGTTTATCACTAGTTTAATCCCAGCGATATCTGGATGGATCCGCCGCCGAGATAACGATACGTTGTCTTAAGAAATCCTGTTTTTAATCGCATAGATAACGCTTAGTCAGAGATTAGATTGTTTGGGGCGTGGTTGTGTTAGTTGGAGGTATCGATCCGAGGTATCCAGGCTTCGGTTCTTGACCGTGGCAGAGAATTATATGACTGATGAATGTTTGTTCTCAGGTGTTGAGTATGTGTGATATTAGATTTAGATTCGATGTATTGTATGTTCTATGACACTCGCAACATGATGAATCCTAATGCAAGGGAAAGAGTAAAATTTACAAATATAAAACGATAATTTAACTATCGTTTTATATTTGTAATTATCGTTTTATATTGATTTAATTATCGTTTTATATTTGTAGAAAGGTTTACACTCTATGTTACTCCTTTGGAAGAAGACTTTTCCAAATGCTTTTTAGTGATCCTCCACACTATTGAGATACAGTTTTTTGTTTTGAGGTTCATTATGTGCGTTCACAGTTTGCGTATTATAAAATAGATTTTAAATATAAATTTTATATTTAATACAAGGTTGTAGTAATTATGAAATACTTTTTAATTACCACCTGTTTTGGTTTGGCCTAGTGGTTAGCTGGTAGTAATAATGGAAATGCAATTAGCATTAAGCTCGCCATTTGTACTATCTTTTATGTTGTGGTCAATAGTCTACATAAATAAATTAATGTCGTTATGCGTGTTGTTTGTCGGCAGGCATGGTGCAGATATGCGCGACGTGCTACAAGAGCATACCGCTCAAGTACCCGGCGTACAGCGAGAATGGCGAGCCCAACGCCGCGCACAACAACTCGCACGCCAACAACATTAGGTGAGTCGCCGTCCCGTGTCGCGCGTGTCGCGCGCCCGTCACGCTAGCGACGTGTCGCGCGCCCGTCACGTCACTCGACACGCCAATTGACGCAACAGCTGCGCACATATTGTAATGTTTCCTTAATTTAGTCGTAAAAGATTTATTTTTAGTAGGCTTCGATCTAGCAAGTTTCGATGTCATGAAGGTTCGATCTTATGAACTCTCGATCTGATGAAATATTGGTATGATAAGCTGTCGATGTAACATGTTCGGTATACAATTCGCTTTCAATCTTTTCATCCCAATCATCCAGATATCCAAGCGTGTTTAACGGTTGTAAGAACCACGGCGTGCACGGTTCCACACGATAGTATTACAATATTTATATAATTAAAATATTTTGTAATTACTTTGTGCACTCAGGTCGTCCCGTTCGGAAGACCAGCGTACTAACCGCTAGCCAATCACAGCTGCTGTACCTTTAAAAACTCTAAAGGAGCATTGCGATTTTTTTAAGATAGCAAACCAGCAAGAAGCGCCTCCCTTCCGCTACCGCGCGTGACAACTGTGACCGAAGCAGAATAAGACTCCAATGGGGACTAGGATGGTTAGTCAGTAAGCAAACGGTGTTAGAACGTTACTTAGTCCGTTAACATGTTTGAGGATTGGGGCCCTTCAAACAATATAAAACTCTTCCGTTACTGAGTGACTGACAAACAACGCACAGCCGAAACTACTGAACGCAACAAGCTGAAATTTGGCATGTATGGAACATAGAAACATTGGGAGTGTAGGGGAGCACTAAGAGAGCATTTTTGGAATTTCCCCCCCCTAACGGGATAAAAAAGGGGATAAACTGGAACTCTCTATTTATTCAATGGATTCACTTGAAACTTTGTATACATAGGTTCCCCAAGTGAAGCAAGTGAGAACTAAGTAAGAATTACACGCGGGCGAAGCCGCGAGCGGAACACTAGTAGTAGTTACAATAAACGTTGCACACCAACCAATTCGCTACCGGAATGCTATATATCTATCGACGTGTGAAGGTGTCGGTCGCCGTCCGCAGGTTCAAGCCGTACGAGATGAAGAGCAGCACCACCAGCCACTCGGCGAAGCGGCCGTCGAACGCGCTCTCGGCCAGCCCGCACGGCCAGATCGTCTCCGGCGAGAACGGGATGGGGTTGTACAGGTAACGGCGCGTGTGACAAGGATGGGTGTACGTGTGCGGGTGTGCGTGCGTGCGTGCGTGTGCCGATGGAGATTCGTTGATATTCTTGGAAGTTGTTTAGTGTGCGAATGCTTTTTAATATCGTGTAAATAACAATATTTTCATTCTACTTCGTTCCACAATGTATTTCTTCATGTTCATAATGTTATCGTTGTCTTCGGATGATGTCTGTTCATTTAAGATATGATTTCACAGAAGGTCGCAGACGACAGACGTCAAAACTCTTGCGTAATTACAAATTTATTGAGCTATAGCCTTCACACTAATGTTATACAACACACAGATAGATTACACTACACACTCTAGATCAGATTAGTAGGTTTGGGAATCAGCCTGTATCTCAGCACACAATTGTAACTTACCAAAATACAGTTTTTGGTCGCCCCGTCATTGTCAATGCGACGTACGTATACAGTTGTTGTACGTACGTGTCCGCGGCGACGGGCGGTGACGTCACATGAACACGGTCCGGCAGGTGCTACGTGTGCGCGGGCCTGTTCCCGCAGCAGTCGATGGAGTGGCTGTCGACGAGCGCGGAGTACATGAACTCGCACGCGATGCACTTCCCGTGCCTGGCGGGCGCGGCGGCGGGCGCGCGCGGCGGCCGCGTGCTCGCGTGCTCGCGGTGCGTGCGCCACCTCGCGCGCCAGTGGGAGCTCATGGACGCCGAGCGGGTGCCGCTCGAGCATCGCCGGTGAGCGCCCTGCACTATCGTGCTCTCCTAGTAATTATGTTTATACAATTGTATACATTATGTATGCAATTACAGTCATTATTATTATTGAAGTGAAAACTTCTGTAGTATCGTTGTGATTTGGAATTCGATGAAACGGAAATGACGCGCAAATGAAATGAAACGGAAATGAAATGGCACAGACAAATTTTAACGTGGGAGAACATGAGATAGGAAGCATCGGCAAAATGACAGCTTACGTAAGCAACGCAAAACATCAATATTTGGACTGACAGTATTCGTTTCACTTCTAGCACAAATGTGAATTGCACACATTTTGATTTTTTTATTTCATTTTAGATCAATGTTCTCAATAAATATTTTGTTCTCGGTACATGGATGTTTGTTTGTGTATGTAAAAATGTTTTGTTTTTTATTCAATTGGATCTACTTCTGTTCCAGATACAACATCCCCTCACCCCTCCCGTCCAACTCGTCGCTGAACGGCGAGCGAGTGATACCGACACCACCGTCCACCACCTCCGACCGGACTGTCGCCAGCAATAGTGGTGAGTTGGTCGCTATACTTTATAGTTGACTAGCGGGTTTGCTCGCTATCAACTTTGCTGGAAGAAATATTGATATATGCGTTTGGGAGTGACAGTTATGAGTGAGAGTATGCGTGTTGAGTGACAGTTACATATGAGTTATTGTGTTCTAAATTCATATTGTAAAAATTATTTCAAAAGGCTTAGTGATGTAGATTTAGGATGGTATACAATAATTTCAGTATTGCCGGTTAATCGTAACTTAAAAGTAAAAAAAATATTACGTTTATCGTGTCAATGTGAAGTAACTCTTTGACAGAATGATTTACGGTTCAATTTTAAAAGCGTTCTCAAGTAATGATAATAATTTATTAAATAGAATACCTACTGCCGTTCTGATTCGTCACACGCGTGTCCAAATATGTGCCAAGTATTCATGTCTTCATACCGTAACGCAAATGTACATTTCATAAATAAGTAAGTACGATCTGTAGAAATATTAAATTATAATTATGTACACATATGTTATTAATAGGACATACCAAAGATGTTTTTTGTTTGTCTGTCTGACGTGTCAGCGTGTTATTTATAATGTTGGCAAGTTATGGATAAATGTTTCTGGTTATATTATAGTTTTAGTTTTCCGGTTGCCGATGGACTCTGTCCTAGGCATTATTTGGGATGAACTGGAGGATGTAAGGTTGTTTCTTCTTCTTATTCTAACGAATACATTTATCATATTGATTTTTTGTTTTGATGTTGATGGGGTGTACTTTTGCAGTTGCACTATGGCTTCGAGTGAGGATTATGTGTCTCGCTCAGACAGAGACACTTTTAACTTTTTTTAAACAGATACTCCAATTTTATTTTATAGTTGTAGGTGTCTGCATATCCTATATATTAATATTAATGTTGATGTGTGTGTGCGTGTGTTGCAGCGTGCACGTCGATATACTGTTTCCTGTGCGGGCTGCACTCGGACTTCACGCTGGCGCGCATCCTGTACGGGCAGCCGCAGGGGAACGCGCCCTACTTCCCCTGCCTCCTCACGCACCAGGTACGTCGGACGGGTTCAGCCGCACCATTTTTTTTTATTGAATTTAGGCAGTAAACGAGCGTGGGAACCATATAGACATCTCGTGAGCGTGGCCAAGATGAGATAGAACGATATAGAACGATTGTTTGTGGCACAAGAATAATTCGACGGTCAGCTTGTAAGTAACTCTGCTTTCCTTAACTGGCACTTAATGCGAAACAAAACAATAGTATCATTCTGTCTCGTTTTTTTCGCGTCATTACAGTCGTGTTAGTCGTTCCTCGATGAATTCGTAGTAATATAATTGTTTCGTTGTAGAGCCATCCAAACGCGGAGCAGTTGCGGGATAACGGCTCCGCTCTAGTCTGCACCTTCTGTTACCATTCGCTGCTCAGCCAGTGGAGGAGGTGAGACAACAAACACACACACACACACACCCTTGCCCTTTTCTCCCTCTCACTCTCCTCATAATTGTGTATGATTATGCAATATTGTATTCCAGTATACATTTGTCAGTGACGGCGTCCCCGTTCGATTATAAATATGTTGCTTACAAATCAAGAGTGAATAGGCCGCTACTAAGTTAGAGCGCTTTACCACTTAAGACTACATCACCACTTACCATCAGGTGGGATTGTAGACGAGCATTGATTTATAATATAAAAAAAAGTATTTTTCACGTCCCCTTTAATTACTTTCTAATGGACGCGTCGCCATTATAAACTATTTATTTGGTGCGCGTGCGCAGGTACGAGGCGATAGGCGGGTACCCGGCGGAGCGGCGCGTGTACAACACGCACGACTACCACTGCCACCTGTGCGGTATCAAGACGTACCGCAAGCGGGTGCGGGCGCTGCCCATCAAGGTAACGCGCTGACTACCGCTCGCGGCGGGTACCGCTACACCGGTATAGTACGGTCGGCGGTTCTAGGCCGCTCTGAACTTTGTTCGGATCGCTGCGCAAAAGTCAATTTTAGGGTCGAAATGGTGGCAAGACGAGCGCGGTGCCACTTTGAGCATTGTTTGTTTCAGTCGCACGCTCAGTGTTCGTGTCGCTATCTCTCTCTAAAGTGCAATACCTGCGCACTATATCCGAAAGCCTAACTTCAGAGCGGCCTAGAACCGTCGGCTGTTATTATACAATGTTTATAAGTGAATCAATAGCTTCTTTTATACTTTTAAAGTTTTTAGCACATTAGACCAACTCGATGTCACCTCTACTCCGACTTTTGATAATAAATTGCAATATGAGCTTTATTTCATCTTCATTACGGTTGAATTTTTAATATTTACTTGATGGAAGTGGTCCACGCGCGGTCGAAGCGTCGTTTACCTAACTGATAATACGAAAATTGAATCGTACTAGTACGAAATACGGTGTAAAGTTCATATTTCAATGGTTTCGTATGAGTTCCGTTGGAGTGGAATTGGTGTCGATGTCGGAGCGCACACCTTAAAATACTTAATTAAAAACTTTGGCATAATTTTGGCAGTTTTTCGAGTGACTCGATTTATTTCATTGAAATGAATGTGAAGAACTTCAATTCAATATTTAAAAATGTAAAAAAACGTCTTTAAAGTTTCGTTATTTATAACTATTATATTAATAGTACTGGTAGTTGTAAAAAGTAGGAAGTTTTGGCAGAGGAAATACAATAAATTGTATTTTGTTCCAGGAATTCCCATTCTTAGTACAAAGGCGGACTGAAAATTCTTTATTATTAGAAAATGGCGATTACGCCGTAGTATGTTTAGACTGTTATGAGAGTTTAAGGTGAGTTTATACATTGTCTTGTTGTGTGATATTTGTAGACATTTTATGCATTTATTTGGCCAGTAGGCCAGTGCTCAGTAGTAACTGAGCATGGGTCTTTTCTCATTATTGAGGAGGCCTAGAGCATATTTCACCAGCTCCAGTGTGGTGGAGGGGTTAGTGGACAACCCAAGTATCGGAAGTTTAATGCTATCCGAAGGCCGACATGGCTTATCGACTGTTGTCTAAGGATAATAACGATTTACGTGCCCCTTCAAAGCACGGATATCAAGAAATTTTTGCTACATGCGGTCACCCATTCAACTATGACCGCGCCCGCTGTTGTTCAACTCGGTCCAGTACTTAGGATCGAAACAAGCCGCCGGTTTTTACGCGCTTCTATCACTTGTTTATGATTGGTAAATAAATCGTTTTGTTTCTTAATCATAAACATTAATTTTCCCAATGTTCAAGTTCGCTGAACCGTGAACCCCTCGGTTTAGTCCCAACGGTAATCATGTATGGTGAAAGGGCTATACCCGCCTTGACTAGCTACTACATTGAGGCTATATTAGGCCGGCGTTGAATATTGATACCCTTTATTAACATGAACTTACGTTTTTCGATGTTCCAATCTTAATATAAATATAAAACACCTGACAATACGGATAATATTGAAGTGTAAGCGTGTGCGGGGTGTGGTCCAGGACGCAGGCGCAGGACTACGAGCGGCGCGGCGTGCCGGTGGAGAAGCGCGAGTACAACTGGCTGCAGCAGCCGCCGCCGCCCGAGGACTCCGCCGACGTCACCATCGCGCGGCTGCCCTCCGGCGACCGCTCCGACAAGCTCGTGAGTGTGACACGCGGATGTACACGCACACGATTGTATACTAACACTCACGTACACGCGGGTGTTCACACGCACGCACACACGTACATGTACGAACGCACGCACGCACGTACGTACACGCACGCACGCGCGCACGTTCTTGCGCGCGTACTCGGGTACATACATTCGTACCAAGACATATACGCACACGAAATTGATAGACTATGCTATAAGTTGTGATGTATTATAATAAAAACCCAATTATTTATGCTCTGCGGGGATACCGATAATAATAATAACGCTACGCACTCAGAGCCCCAAACTAGGATTCCCTGTGTCGTGGGTGCCATGGACAACACACAAGACAAGATCACACACACCCAGACCAAGAACGGAAATTCAAATTCATCATTCAAATTTCCGCCTCGCTGGGAATCGAACCCAGGACTCTCGGAACGGCGATCCGGCGTGTTAACCATTGCGCCATCCGCGTCGTCAGCCGTCGCCGATGAATAATAATAATAATATCGTAATAATATAATTAATGTGAGAGCATGTCTGTAAGCGTGTCGTTCTCTGTTTGCGGCGCGCAGATCCCGCAGTCGCTGGTGGTGTCGCGCGCGAGCGGCAAGCGGAACAGCCCCAAGCAGCCCGCCGCGCTCGACCGCCGGCCCGCGCCGCTCGCCAAGATCGACAAGCCCGACACAGGTTAGTCACCGCATTATATATATTTTCTATGGTTCCGTACCCCAAAAGAAAAAACTTGAGAGGTGTCAAGGGACACCCGGATGGAACGAAGTTCCTTTCATTAGTGAAGGAATTGTAATAAAATTTTATTCCAAAACTTCGTTCCAACAACATTGAAAACAATATGAATATTTCCCACTGGTAGCGTCATCTATCGTCAGTGACGCTGAGCCTACAAATCTGAAAATGTCAAGTGTGGCACATTGCTGCCATCTATCGGCAAACAAAAACTAATGACAAAACCTACGCATTTGCTTATTACAAAAACGCTCCACGAGATGGCCCTGTACACAATATATGCAAAAAGTGTCGTTACAACTTTTCGTCTTAATTCCGTCTAGCCCCCTCTCGCAACGCGCGATAAGGAACTTCGTTCCAAAAACCGAAACCCTTATAGGATCACTTTGTTGTCCGTCGGTCGGTCTGTCAAGGCCCTTTTTCTCAGACACGCGTGGAGGTGTTAAGTCCAGTAATGATATTATAGTAGGAAAGGAAGGAAAGATCCAAGGCTGCCGAAAATCTGGCAGAAGACTCACCTCATGGTTAAAAAACCCGAGGAACTGGATCAGGATGAGCACAAGGTCCATCCTCCGCGAGCCTAATTCAAAAATAAAGATAGCCGACCTTCGGCAGGAGACGGCACTATAAGAAGTAATAATATTCATTACTCAATAATAATATTTGATAATGTAATCCTTACGCGAAACACTACCGCTAAGCTGGTGTGGCGACATGGCCCACACGTCACACGGTGACGTCACGAAGCCTGAATCACGCTATCGAAGTTTTCTACACCGTAAAAAAGTGGCCAGAAGTTTTTACTTTTATATATTTTTTATGTTTACCTCGTATGCTTGATGGTGAAACCTTGATGGTGAATTATTCGTATACTAATAAAACTCCCGTGAAATCAATACTGAAGCTTATGAGATTATCACGTTCATCTCGGGTAACGCCCCGTATAGATACTCGTCGAGAAGAAGCGAGAATGTGCCAACACAAGGATGTTCGATATTTGCTACGAGTATTCGCTCGTTCTCGGCTCGGTGTTGGTATTTTGGTGCGAATCAAAGGATTTATCGTCTGTATTCGGACGCGCGTTTACATATTTGTTACGGTTCGTTTGACTTGTCAAGTTTGTCGCGAGAAGGTTAATTTTTGCAATGACTTGATGATAAACGTCGGTTCCACGAATAATAATAATGTATCATTCAAAAAGGTCTGGAGTTCTGTTTGAAGTTGTGTAACGTTCTTTTTAAAAGAAGTGTTTTGCGCCATATCTTCTCCATACATAAACATTAATGACCCTTTAGCCTAGTTGGTAGTGACCTCGGCAACGATACGAGGGCTCCCGGGATCGATTTGCAGATATTTAAGTAACAGATAAATGTTTGTTCTCGGGTCGTGGATGTTCGTGATGTGTTTACATCCTATACGTGCGTACGTACGTACGTTAAGGGGATACGTGTCAGCGTTTATAAAACCCCGAAATGTTGCAATGGAAACCACTTAATTTACATTTTTTCCAAATATTTTGATACAATTGAGGGAAACTTAGTGCATAGGTGAAATACTTATACCATACACGTTATAAGTAACAAAAATAAAATGATTAATCGCATGTGTCACGCGTGTGAATACGCGAGATACGTGATTAATATTATAAAGGGGCGTGACGCGTGCGAGCGGGTGCGTGCGTGACGTCATCAGCTGAAGGCCGCGGCCATCGGTCCGTGGGCGCGGCTTTAATACAATCTTGACAATAACGGATCCATCCATTATACTGAGTGGGTGACACGTAGCTGTGTATGTCGCTTGGAGTCTATTGTTAAACGTGCTAAATCAGTATATTATGTGGACTATTCGTTTTTTTTTATTGACTCAAGATAGCAAACCTGCATTCAGCAGTACGCTTCCGCTGCCACCCATGAAAACTGTGAACTACACAGAACAAGACTCAAATCAGGACTAGGATATTTAAGCCATTTAGCAGAGGGTGTTATTAATAACGACAGTTGGTATGTTCGTTAAGATGTGTCTATCATCGGACCACTAGACTCGGTCTCGCAACGACTGTCACGTCTCTATCTAATTCAGCCATCTCTAACAACCGTCCCGAATCACCTCTGCCCTACGCAGTCGACGCGAAAGGTTGTAATTGTGATTTATATAAGCCACCAAGCCCCTTATCCCTCGTTTCCCCCACTCACGTATTTTCACGGCAATAAAAGCCGTAATTACATTATGCGGGTATACCCCGCCGCGGTGGCCTCCGACAAATATACGGAAGCGTGGAAAGATCTTTAGTAAATGGACACATGTCAGCTTCGGCTGAACTATTGCCGGTCGGGGCGAGGGACAGTGATGTCTGTGTCGTAGGGGCGAAGGCTGTGTTTTGTGTGGACCGTGCGATTTGCCGCGGCAACCCTCTTTTCACGAGTGCCTAATCTGCCAACTCGCCGAGTGTTGAAGGTGTTTGGTTTCATGGGCAGATACGTCACGATGTCGTTCTTTATTTAAGCGTAATTGTATATAAAAAAAGTGGATAGCAAACGCATCTATAGCAACGTAGAGTAGCACATCTCTACACACACCACCAGACACCACACATCAGACCGAGAACAGAAATTTAAACTTAAAATTCAAACCCACGATCCATTTAACGACAGTCCGGTATGGTGACCATTGCGCCATATGGATCCTCAAATTACTATAGGATTTGTCTACGCACGGTTTGCCTCAAAAAACGCAATATTTTCCAACTGACTAAAATACTGTCCCTCAATCGAGAATACCGTCCGGTAATGTTCGCGACGTGTCGTGTGGAACAATGGACGCGAGCCGTCGCAGGGCGCATGCGCGTCCCGGCCGCTCGCCTCGCGCCGCCCGGCCGCCACTCGACCACCATCCCTCTGTATGCATTCAACATGTAGTACGTACACACATCTGTGTTAAGGACATATTTGTGACCCCTGGTAACTGCTCTCGCTTCAATTCGGCACCATCTTTACAACGGATTCTTTAAATTGATACATTTTTTTTTTAATTTGTGAACCGATTGAAATGAACCAAACACTCGATCTTATTCTAAGCTTACATACATCAGTAAAAGTCGCATTAAAATCGGTTAAATCTTTTCTGAGATTTTACGAGATCCAACGCACGGAAATACAGTTTTTTTTAAACATAACATTACTCGGACAAAATACGACGCTGGAAAGTATAAACGCTGTAACCCTGATAGTATTACATTCGGGGTTACAGCGTTTATACTTTCCAGCGTCGCTTAGGTAGAGACCATAGTATGCACTCATACTTTTGGATACGTACAACGTAAAATACGAGTGGTGTACACTATGGTCTGAGGAGAGGTCACCAACGGACACATGAACCTAGCAAAATGGGGTGTAAGTTGTGATGACGTTCATACCTACGTGTAGATGTTGTCAGTGAAATGACTGCGTGGTTGTAGTGCGGCATATCGATGGCGGCACGGCGGTATGATTGACGCCCCCCCCTTTCCCATCCCGGGTGGCGGCCCCCCGCGTTGGCGATGCATTAACATCTCCCCCCGGCCGTGTCGAGAGTATCGCCGGGGGTTTTATTAGACTCGCTATCACTCGAGCGGGATTCGATCCGTTTCGTCCTGTCGGTATCGGTTATGTTTATAATGTGTTGTCTGTGACGGGGGAATACTAGTCAAATTGTTGTATGCTCAAACGTAGTAGTGCAGTATTTTATAATTTGTTGTATTGTGTTCTACGTGTATAAATTACTAATAGTAAATACCTAGATAACGTGAGAGGACATCAACTTTGGCCTTTTTGATATATATTATTATGAATTTATATGATTAAGAATGAAAGAATGAGTAAATAGTATAATGAATGAAGTATTACAATAGATGAATACATTTCTTTTTTTCTTTTTTTTATGTGGAGATGACACTCTTATAACATTTTATTAATTTTGCCACTATTGAACTTTTTTTCGTATTTAGGTACTGTTTGAGTGAGGTTTGCTAGAAAACATTATACGTAACTGAGTAATTTAAAACTTCAGCTGCTTTAAAGAAACGACTGAATATTTGTCTTAATATTATGATTATTATTTTGATTTAACATAATTAAAAAAAAATTGGTTGTCTGTAAAGTCGGTTTACTGACGATAGTTGAACGTGACAACGTCTTAAGAAAATAATTTCCTTTGAATGAGTAGGCAAGCACAATAAAAGAACACTTTTTCAATACAAGTTAAGTCATTTATTAAAAATGAATGCTGGATACTTATACATCCTACATAAACCCTTACTAGCGTGATTCAGAATTATAGCGCCCCACTACTCAACGCCATCTAGTGTACTGCGAGTGAACTACCAGCTCAGCCAGCCTTCCTCCATCGATAAATGGACCCAATCGAACTTAATGAATAATTGTTCACTGCACAATACATAGATGGCGCTGGTATAATAATTCACCAACGGTAACGACGGTAACGCATGAGTCATGTTTTTTCATGCGTGCCACCGAATTATAAGACGTTGTCACGTCAATAAATAAAAAAGCTAATTTGCAACGGAAAACTCGTCCTTATCTACGCGTTGCTTGCTCTGTGGTGTCGTCGGGGCGGTATTATTGGCGAGCGGGGCGCGTTAATACAATCACCACGGCGCGGCGGTGGGCACCCCGACTGCGGCGCGTTCCTGCGACGTAACCGGGAACGCGCTACACATACCAGGAACGCCGCGATTCCACGGACACGCGGCGCATTTTATCTGCGTTCGGCGCATTTTATTTGCGGACTCGTTTGTTTGACGCCGTCATTTCGTGCGTAGCGTGCTCGTGGGCGTTAGCACATACTCGTACATTTTCTCGCAACACGACAACGCAACATTGTAAACACGCGTGTATAGCCTCTCCGTGCGTTGCGGTTGATTCGCGCGTCAATGGTCGCTTGTCTGTTACAGCGAGAGACTATCGTTCGATCGATTGGCTATTTTATTGCGTAGACTGCTCGCTTTCATTGTATCTGTCGTAGTGATATAATATGTCCGCAGCGATGATGGTGGAAGGAGAATATGACGCCCATATAAATGTATTGACAGAATTCCCTCACGATTAATAGAGTACATTAAAAACGTGTGTACAAATTCTAGTCTAGCACAGTTTTCTTTTGAAGTGAAAGCTTGTATGGTATCGTTGTGATTTGGAATTCGATGAAAGGGAAATGACGCGCAAATGGAACGAAACGGAAACGATAAAGACAGACACATTTTAACGTGGGAGAAAATGTGATAGGAAGCATCGGCATAACGGCGGCTTACGTACATACCTAAGCAAAGTAAACATCAATATTTACAGTGAAAGTATTAGAGAGTGACATAAAAGTTTTTGTCTTCGTCGCGTCGCGTTTCCAAAGGGGGGTGCGCTCACGAGGGCGACAGTGACAAAACTTTTTTGATATGGAAGCGTCAATGGAACGACGATCTGGCATGTTAACCATTGCGCCATCCGGCTCGTCAATGTGAACGGAGAGTGACAATTTTGTCACCGACGCCGGCCGGTGGACATAAAAGTCACCCAATTGTCGCGTCGTAACGTGCGCGCACCTCCATACATATCCAAGGACTTGATAAGAGCGACGAAACAGTCACGGCGAAAAAAGTCCCCCGTGCGCGCACTCTTAGTTTTTTTAAGCGTTCACTTCTAGCACGTGTGAATTGCACACATTTTGACTTCTTTCTTTCTTTCCTCTTTCCTGTTTCGTGGCCGTTTTTGGTGTTGCTGATGTCGGCGGGCGGCGGTGACCACTTACCGTCAGGTGGCTCGTAGGCTCGCTTGTCCTCTATTAACATCAAATTGCATTTGCTTTTAATAGAGTCAAAGTGTCGATTTTAATACGCATTTTATTTTATGAGTATATTATGTAGCTATACAATACAATAACACTTTATTGTACACCAGAAAATTGAATAAAAATAGCTGTGTGTGTGTGAAATAATTTTATTTTCGTTTTGATACAGGTAATAATATAATTATACTTTTCTTACGCTACGCTATGTAAGTACCAATTTAATAATGAGTTTCTGTTTCCGCGGGAGTTTTAGTAATATGTTTACAAACCTGTATTGTATGGTGTTACTATTTAAAATTAATGTTATATCCTGTCTACGAATTGTTGACTCTATGGCATGTTTAGTACGCATGCGCGGCGCCGATCGGAAATAAAACCCAGCGACGGCTACGGCCCGAGCTATGGATGTAAGTATGGGGTGGAGAGTCACAGAGTTGAGCCGACATAATACCATAGAGTTGAGTTTGACAGAAACGCCTAGCTAATTAATTGGTCGACGTTTTTTAGTTGTCAGATTTATTAATTGCGTTTATTTCAATGTTCATATAAGCTATATTAATATAATATTAATTGTTAATATACAGCGGCAATCTTTGAATTCCCTATTTACGAATTCGACAAAAGACGACACTAAATTGTAACAATTATTGGAAAAACAACCTCTATACTATAAGATTTACTGTAGAATCGAGGTAGAAAGTCCTTATTAAATTCAGCCATGTCTAAGTATTGTCAGCTCTACGCAATTCCCAATACGCATGCGCGGTCTGCGGCGGTTAGCAGGGACAGCGGCGGCTATGGACCGCGTCCTATCGCATGATCGTATGGCTATGTCGGCGTAGCGGCATGTAGCTACGCAGCTACGGTGTATCTACGGCGCACGGTTGATGGCTACGAAGCTACGCGTAGACGCTCGTAGATATGCGTAGATCGTAGCGTGGACGCGACGTAGGACGTTAGGTAAAGGTTCATATTTGAAGGAGTATGGATAAGACTATGGCATATTTAAAGCGAAATATACTGTTATATTCTATGCACGATTATATGAAAGATTTGACTACTTTTGTGGTACTAATTGTAATAAAAATACTTATTTTATCAGTATTTATTGGTCAACGATTGGATGATTTTACACACTCCATCGGTCTTAAACCTGTATCAATGGGATTCAAGGATTCGTCCTTGCCGGATTCTTAAATATTTCACTTGATTTTTTTAGGCCATAGGTATTTCCAAATTTAATGATAATTTGTTTTTAAACACCGATTAAAAAAATGGTTTTTATTAACAATTCCGAAGTCACACTTCGTCATCACTTCAACAAATCGCTGCATTGGCTCGACAAACACGACCTCAGATTGATCACAATCAAACGAAGCCAACGTTTCGTGTATGTTCCTACGTATATATCGTGGAAAGATTTGATTCAGTAATACGATAGAGAGCCCGTCAGTCGCGTCACCCGGATAAGCGGGCTCAGGTAGTCCAAAGAGCGTTTCGTTCGCATTACGGCGAGGTATGTCACGCCTCGCCGGAGACGTGTCGCTTTGAGCGAGGTGAAGTGGAGCGCTGCCAAATTTGTATTGTTTTAGATCGTAATGATATTATTTATTGACTAGTGGACTCGGCCTCGCTTCGCTTCGGGAAACTTGTTTTTTACGTTTACAAATATTAAACATTTTCTCGTTTTTGCAACATTTTTGTTTGGTGTTTCGCTCAAATTGTTCGTAGCGTGATGTTATATAGCCTATAGCCTTCCTAGTTAAACGGACTATCGAACACAAATAGAATTTTTCAATTCAACTGTGACCGACATAGGGCAAGACTCAAATCGGGACTAGGATAGCTAGTCCCGTTAGCGGAGTGTTTACTAAGAATGTTAGTTGGTCAGTCCGTTAGTAACTATGAGGACTGGGGCAGAGGTTTAACTACTTATCCAAAGATTTATTGATGGATAGAACATTGGGCCTTATGTGAATATAATAAGTGCTTTCTTTTTTTCATCTCTCTCCTTCGTTTGCCGGCAACGCATTGATTATGCCTCTGATGTTACTCACTTGTATTAATGAGCGACGGTGATGGATAACATCAGGTGGCGTGTCTGCTATTCACACCCCTCACTTGGCTTCCAGCGATGACCCGTCCAATTAGTATCGCGCCAGTAGACGCTCAGCTCGGTCGATCGCTCGCGAGACATGAGGCCCCGATATGCGAACGATTCTATAGATAGACTACAACGAGACCGTATATTTAAGCACTTGGCGAGCGTGGTGGACTATGGCCTGTACCCCTCACATTGTGAGAGGAGACCCATGCCCAGCAGTGGGACAGTTATGGGTTGTAATGATGATGATATTCCAATATTCGGGAAACGATTTGTTTTGATTACTAACAGTACTTAGAACTATTTACGGGGCGTAACTAAAAAGAGTTCCTATAATACAAAATTATAAGGAACGACTCGCGTGGACGTGGCCGTAATGATGATGTCCAAAGATAGTAAGCATTGTGGTCGGATATCCGAATCACAAGAGCCGGTGTTGAAGAATGACAGTAGATCAAGTACAGAACTATTAATCCGCACCGCATGCATCACCGCTCCAGATTGCCTGCGCTCGGTGTAATGCTGTAACGAGTTGCGATTTATACCTCGTTATGTTGTTATACTGCTCGCTCAGTCTGTTGTGAGCTCGTTACGATATTGTTGGGTTGGTAAGGGGGTGTTGGTTTTATTTTTTTATCTGTTACTAGTCGTGTTCTGCGATCGACATTCGACTGTATTTAATGTTGTCAAAGGGTTATTTTACGTTGGTTAGATATAAACGTTGCCAATGCGTCATTATTTTAATTTTTTCATCTTAATTTTTTGTAAACAATTTTGTGACAGAAAATTAACAGGCAGACCGACAGTGGAGGCATCTTAATTGGGTTCCGTTTGTCACCCTTTAGGTACGGAACCCGGAATCATACTTAAGTCTATCTATATCTAGCATCGGGCCGCAACATTTATCACGGATCTCCCACAGGCTTGTCTCGGCATACCGCCCCGCGTCGTACGATCTACCCGCGATAACTCTAACCCTCCTTAAATTAGCGAGCGCCTTTAAACTTTTAAAACATTGCCGTTAAGTTAATTAGAAGCCGCTGTTACCTTCAGTTCACTAGTTGTTTTGTACTCACTGTGCCGTTGCCTTTTGACCAGCAGGCAGAATAAACTTGCTGCGCACTGGTTCAACGACGATTTGAGGACGCCGGTGTCGTCTTTGTGGAGAAAAACTCTGATTTTATAGAAAACTGCTTGTTTATTGCGCAAGACATTTTTACACATTACAAGTATTACAACAACGCGGAACGCGGGAAAAAATCATAGCGTTCACAGAGCTCAACCACAGAGTAAAAAGACATATGACATATTATGTTGCCATATTTAACATCAAAAGTAAAAGTTGCCACATTGAATAAAATTGTGTTGGATTTATAAGTCCCAACATACTGGGAGGGGGGAAAAAATACAAAGAATTTTGATATAAAAGGCCAAAAACTTAACTAAAGTTGAAACAATGTTTACAAAATAAATATTGAATTTAGTTTATCCTATACTTTAGATACACTTAAGTATTTAATACCAATGCAATTTCAAGCAAATATTATGGCAAATAATTTTTTAACATTACTACAAAACTAAACAACGTTAACATTAATACAGCAATGCATCAAGCACTTAAATTGTAATGTTAGCTTTAAAAGGATCTTAAAGTAACTTACAGTATTTACATTATTTACATTATTTTTGAAATCTTTAAAGTAAACCTTTTAATTTAAACTTTAAATTTACAATGAAATTTAAAATAAATCCTATGAGTTTACATCAATTTTTAATAGTCTATTTTATAAAGTATAGTATATTTTTTTTTATAAATTTAGAATTTTAAAGGCAATTTTACCAAAGTACATGTTATGTATAGGTACAAAACTACTCACTACTACTAAATGTTAATTTTAGAAAACATTATCAGGCAAATAGAATACAAAATAAGTTTGTTTACATTTAAATATAGGAACTTATTCACCTGCAGCTTATATAATATTTCCACATAAAAACAAGAAATAACAAATTAATCTAAGTTTGCATTTAACTTATTCATTTATAGGTAACATACATATGTTGGAAATAGAACGTTTATAAATCTTTTTATTGGGAGTCATTATTTCTACAACCCGTATTTTACCATCCGTACCTGGAAATACCTTAAGAACCCTAGCCATTGGCCATGATAATGGAGGTAGGTTTGGTTCCCGTAATAAAACTAACATTCCTTCCTTTACATTAGGAAGGCTGTCGCGCCACTTAGCACGAGTTTGCAAAATATTTAAATAGTACCGATGCCATATATTCCAAAAATGTTGTTTTACTTTAGAACAAATAGACCAGAACTTCAATCTATTGTCAGGGATATCAGTAACCTCTGTTTCAGGAAATGATGTTAAGGCAGTTCCCACTAAAAAATGACCAGGTGTGATGTAACTGAAATCGTTGGTGTCAGAAGATGTAATAGGTAAAAGTGGCCTGGAATTCAGGATAGCTTCTATCTCTGTTAAAATTGTATATAGTTGTTCATAAGTCAATAAATATCCTTGTACGATACGCTTAAGATGGAATTTCATACTTTTGACTCCAGCTTCAGCAAGACCAGCAAAGGTAGGAGAATAGCTTGGTACAAAATGAAATTGAATATTTTGGTGAGAAGAAAAATTTTGTATTTCTAATTGATGTTTCTTTGAATTTTGCAATAAATATAATTTTGTAAGCTCATTCTTTGCCCCCTTAAAGCAACCCGCATTGTCACAAAATATGTCAGTGGGGAGGCCTCTACGCCCAATAAAGCGTTTTAAGCATGCAAGAAATACATTAGTTGTCAAATCAGAAGAAAGTTCTAGGTGGATAGCCTTTGTCACAAAACAAACAAATACACAGATGTATCCTTTTGATATTAAAGCCTTTCTAATTCGAGAATTTTTTACTGAAATGGGTCCGGCAAAATCTATGCCAACCCTTTGAAAGGGCTTGCAAGCAGTCACTCTGTGAGGTGGTAAGGAACCCATAAGCTGTTCAGCACAATCAGCCTTAATTCGAAAACAGATTAAACATTTGTGAACAATTTTTTTAACATGAGATATACCATTGACTAGCCAGAATTGTTGATTTAAGCTGGATAGTAGTAATTTTGGACCTGCATGTAATAAACGCAAATGTTCACGGTGTATAATAAGATCTGTAATGCGTGACTGTTTAGGTAATATTACTGGATGTTTTTGTGAATGTGAAACTGAAGAATTTTGAATTCTCCCACTGACTCTTAAAAGACCCTGGTTATCTAAAAAAGGATAAAGTGGCTTTAAGGGACCTTTAATTTTTTCTTTACCTAATAAACATTTAATTTCTTCCTTGAAGTAAATTCTTTGCTCATGCTTAATTATGCAAAATAATGCCTGTTGTAATTCAATTGCAGACAAAAAATTGTGTTTGACTTTGTTATCCTTTTGTTTTAAATTATTACAGAATCTGAGCATGTATGCAACAACACGAATAAATTTATTTATGTCAGAATATTTTTCAAATAAATTATAGAATTTACTTTCCTGTTGAATAAGTAGAACCACATCAGATTTAGAGTCTTTAATTTTCTTTAACTCAGGTAATTGATCAGATGATATCTGTTCATGTATTGCAAACTGAAAATCGCTATTATGTAAGAAGCTAGGCCCATTGAACCAGGCAGAGCAGGAGGGAAGCTCGCTTGGAAGGACTCCTCTGCTCACTAGGTCTGCAGGATTGTCCTCTGAGTGTATGTAAAGCCAGGGCCACCCTGCACTTAGCTCGCATATCAACTTGACTCTATTGGCAACATAAGCTTGCAATCTCATAGGCTCAATATTCAACCATGCTAAACATATTTTTGAATCAGAGAACATGTAAACTTTATCTACCTTTAATTTAAGCAAAAGTGTATTATAACATTTGTGCATTAATTTACTTAGAAGCACCATAGCATTCAGCTCTAGTCGTGGGATGGTAAGACTCCTATTGCAAGGGTTAATTCGAGATTTTGAACACAGTAAAGAAGTTGTTGCTCTGCCTGACATGTCGAGTACCCTTAGGTATATGCAGCAACCATATCCCACAGAGCTGGAGGCGTCAGCGAAGCCAATAAGCTGAATAATACTCTCTGTTTGTGGAATAGGTATATTCCTATTTATAAGTATTGGCTCCATGTTAGCTAAGGATTGTGCAAATGATAGCCATGCCTGCTTAATATTATCCGGAGGAATGTCATCCCATGATATTTTTTCAGAAAATAACTGTTGCATAATATGCTTGGCTGTTACTATTATAGGTGACACAAAACCCAATGGATCATAAAATTTAGCGATATAACTGAGTATTTCTCTTTTTGTAGGATTTTGCATATTGAATGATTCTGGACATGACAAAATAAAGTAACCTTTTGAAACATTGAGAGTTAAACCCAACGTTTTCATGCAATAATTATCTCTTTGAAATTCTACATCATCAAATTGTTGTTTATCTGTTGGTACATCAAGTAAAACTTGTGATGAATTGGAAGCCCATTTGTGCGTTTCAAAGCCACCTATAGCTAACAGCTCACATAACTGTTGTTTCGCATCAAACAAGACATTCAAGTCCGAATGTGAGAAGCAAGCGTCATCAACATATGTGCAGTTTTTTAATATAAATGATGCAATGGGAAAGCTGTGCTTATATTTTTCTGCAAGTTCGTGTAAACATCTTGTTGCAAGGAAGCTAGAAGCCTTTTGCCCATATGTAACCGTATCTAATTGAATACATTGAATGGGTTCAGATGGATCACTTCTCCATAGTATATTTTGTAGAGAAGTGTGCGTTGGGTTAAGTTTTATACAACGAAACATATGCCTAATATCCGTTGTGAATGTGTGTTCACCTATGCGAAATAAAATAAGAATTTCAAATAAGTCTCTTTGTGGTATATTTCCATTGAGCAATAAATCATTTAGTGAAAGCCTTTTAGTAGTTCGCATGGAAGCATCAAAAACTACACGCACTTTTGTGCTCTTACTGTTCACATTAATTACTGCATGGTGAGGCATAAAATAACAAGGAGCATCAATCATACTTAATGAATTTAAATCTATATAGTGGCCGTGACCTAACTGTATATACTCATCAATAAATTTTTTGTAGTCTGAGAATAACTTATTATTTTTATGTAGTCGTTTTTCTAGACTAAGAAATCTATAATATGCTAAATCAAATGAATTACCTAAGGCATTGTTTATTTCCTGTATTGGCAATTTTAATGGTAAGTCCACCTGAAATCTTTGATTTTCTAATTTATAAGAATTAAGAAATATTTTTTCACATAACTCCTGTTCTGAAATTTCTTCACAAAACTGTTGAGGAATGCTTTCAGTTTTCCAAAAATATTGAAGTGTCTCATCTAAGGCTGCATCGCAATTAATACATGAAAGGCATACCTTATTTTTTGCTGATGAGACATTTGGAATAGCTCCAGCAACTATGATCCCAAACCTTGTGTTAATAAATTGCGGCTGCTGATGATTTTTCTGAGTATATTGTTTACTGTGTGTGGAGGGAGGCCGGCTCGGAGAGAGCTGTTGCTCCGGAGGCTCCATCAGTATTGACTGAAAAAAGACATCGGCACCCAATAACATATTGATCTCAGAAGGAATATTAAAATCTGCATCAGCAAGCTCAAAGTGGGAAGGAATATTGATTGACCGAAGATCAATTTTATATTGAGGAAGTTTTTAGGTTATCTTATCAAGTACATGACAGTTGACAGTTACTTTATATGGTGTGGTGAGAGAGTGTAACTCCAAAGGAATTGAATATTTTACATTGTTGGAATTGTTTGTGACACCAACTATGTTGGTGGCATCCCTCGCCGGCTTGACACCTAGAAAGTCTATAACTTTTGTTGTCACTAAAGATACCTGTGAAGCAGAGTCAAGCACTGCCTTAATGTGTACCTCTTGTCCCTGCTGAGAATAAAGTTTGACTTTAATAGTAGGTAGTAAAACCTTGTTAGTACTTAAATTTGATATTAAAGTTACAGGTTGTTCTGATGAGGTATCACAATGCAATAAAGTGTTATGGCACTTATCTTTACATATTGCACATCTGAAGTGGTATCTACATTTACCTTGATGTGGATTTAAACATATTTTGCATAAATTGTTGTTGGTGCAAAATTTTATTCGATTAGTTGCAGATAACAATTTAAAACCTTTACAAGAAAATAATTTATGGTCTGGTGACTTACAATGTATGCATTCCTTCATTTTTGATGCTGCTGCTACATTGACTGCAGCTTTACATTGTCTTCCAGTTTGCACGGGAGTTGAGACGTTAACATTCTCCATGGCCAATGCCCTCTTTTCCATAAATGTCAGAAATTCTGTGACCGTTGGGTCATTAGACTCATCCCGCTCAAACTGGTAGGCCCGTGCAGTGTAGGCATCTAATTTTCGTAATAAAATACACAAAATTATTGGATCCCAGCCATCCAAAGGAACGTCTAAATTTTTTAGAGCACCAAGACATTGTTTTACCTTTGATACAAAATCTCTAATATTAACAGGATTAGATTTGAGCAAAGAATTTAAATCAAGTAATGAATTAATGTGTTCATTAATGATTTTAGACCTGTGATTGTATCGATCATTTAAAATTTCTAGAGCCTCTTCGTAGCTATCAGATGTTAAAGGTAAATTTTTAATGGAATCAAAGGGTTCATTGCAAAGAAAGGAACGCAAATAATACAGTTTTTGTACGTTGTCCAATGACTTATCGTTATGTATTATAGCTCGAAAGAGGTTAAAGAAAGGAATAAATTCGCTATATTTGCCTGTAAAAGGTTGAATTTGTACAGTAGGTAATTTAGTTTTAGCAGTAGTAATCGTTTGGGTCGATTCAGGAGTGGACTTTTTGCTGATTTGCTCGTTTAAAATAGTGAGAATATGAAAATATTTGGCTTCTATTTCAGCTACATCTTCGCGATCCGCTTCGTCCAAACAAAGAATCTGCTTGTTGTAGTCTTCATATTCGGCAAAGTTTTGAATTATACGTGTTTTCTTCTCCTTGAGCGTAGCCAAGCAGCTCTCCTCAACATCTTTTAGATTGGAAACGAAGTTGTAAAGCCGACCAATGGAGGCTTTAGTATAGCCCCGTGAGCAACGCAATTGCTTTAAATCCCCCATATATATTATGATTACACTTGCAAATTATTGATGACTTCTCACAATGTGTCTTGAAATCACAAATTTAATGTTCTCGTACTGGGTACTTGCGTGGTATGTCGAACAGCTCCAGTATACCAGATCGTTCTCCTCGTGTTGCCGGATTCGAAGGACCATATGTGCCGTTGCCTTTTGACCAGCAGGCAGAATAAACTTGCTGCGCACTGGTTCAACGACGATTTGAGGACGCCGGTGTCGTCTTTGTGGAGAAAAACTCTGATTTTATAGAAAACTGCTTGTTTATTGCGCAAGACATTTTTACACATTACAAGTATTACAACAACGCGGAACGCGGGAAAAAATCATAGCGTTCACAGAGCTCAACCACAGAGTAAAAAGACATATGACATATTATGTTGCCATATTTAACATCAAAAGTAAAAGTTGCCACATTGAATAAAATTGTGTTGGATTTATAAGTCCCAACACTCACCGTATCTGTTGTTTGTCTTGGCGACTTGTTTTGCTGCGTAGCGGTTGGGATTAGAGGTCAATATCGCATGGCAATAATTGTTATGGTGCTCTAATCCCTCCAAAAATGCTCGACAACTAATAATTAAAAATAATTCCCACGTATTTGAACAAAACCCCCATAGTCTAGTTGGTAGTGACGCTGCCTTGGAGCCAGAGGTTCCGAATACGATCCCCGGAAGAAACATTTAAGTGGCAGAGATGATTGTTCTCGAGTTGTGGATGTTAGTGGTATGCTATATGTGTTGACCGTGCCACGCGCGACATAGGAGATCCTACAGCGGCGGTAGGTGTGTTAGCGTTTAGTTATATATTATGTACTAGCTTTTCCCCGCGGCTTCGCCCGACAATTTCCAAAAATCCTTTCTTAGTGCTCACTCGTGGCACGCGAGGAACCTATATACAAAGTTTCAAGTGAATCCATTGAAGAAATAAAAAGTTTCAATTTATCCGATTTTTTATCCCCTTAGGAGGCAATTTCCAAAAAGCCTCTCGTACATACCAAATTTCAGCTTGTTTCGTTCAGTGGTTTTGGCTGTGCGTTGTCAGTCACTCAGTAACGCAAGAGTTTTTTATATATGTATTTATTGTTAGGTCGCCCTAATGCATGCATGGTTTAACGACTGCTATCTAACGATAAGGTCAAAGTGTCCCCTCTGTCACTAACGTCCCCCATTCAACTACCCACCGATAGTAGTAGTTTAACTCGATCGATCGTTGTTCCTTGAATATTACGTGAATGTTGACTTCAAACAGGCGGCGATACGAGCAGCGCACATCAACCTGTTGTCGCTTACGAGTTTATCGACTCTATGTCATTGGATATACGGTTTATATTCGTGATGTAAAGAAACATTAAATTATTCGGGACGCGCACGTGTTTGTTCATCTAAATTTAAGCTTTAAATATTTATTATAATGACATCAATATCAGTCGTCGATATGAAGTCGCGCTCGAAATAAATACCGAGTAGGTACAGTCTCGTTCGATATCAGTCGCTCTCGGTAGGTACAGTACTGTCTGGTGCGGTCACAATTGGAAATCAATTATGTACCTATGTCTTGTGGCGGTGAATGTACCGCGCTGTCTAGTGACTGGTTTCGGTTCCTATATCGTGTCTATCTCTTACTGCGGTTTACTATTGCTTTTTTGCTTATCCTAAGAAGTATGCTCGGACTCGAACTTATCTAAGTTGGTAAAATTTGTGTGAAAAAGAAAATAAAAACCCTGTTTAGTTTATTGTAACGTGAAAATACATATAGTAACGGATACTTTATGATTCGTTGTTATTAATAAGAAAGTATCACACTTGACAAATAGTAAATAATTACTTTACAATATAACCTATTACTAATTAAGTATTAGTAAGGTATTATATATCTTATTCTCAGATTCTCTCCAAAACTACACGGCCCCGCTGGCGGATAAATTTAGAAGAAAACTAAATCTATCAGTCAGGGACTCGAACTAGGCATCATCTCATTACATCTCGTATGGTCAAAAATTATACATTATTGAAATTGCTAATTCAAAAACTGAATAGCGATGTGTTCAGAAATCGCATAAAATCACGCTCATTCACAACAATATTAAACTGAAACTATCGATAAGATTATTTGCATAAACATGACAGCGGATAGTGCAGTAATCGGCCGGCCGGCACGGCGCGGGGCAAATCTCGTTTCATTACGGAAGCTATGTGGGAAGAGTGGAAATGACACTGCACCACCGACTTCCGACCCCCGTCGTACGGCTTGTACAGGTGTCCGTACACGTTGACATCGAAATCTCTACTCTATTTATTGTCGTGCAAAGTCTAATTTGCAACGTCAACAAGTCGTCTCGGTGCGCGCATGCGGGCGTGCGGGCGCGTGGGGACGCTTGTTAACTCAGTCGTCGGGCGGTCGTAGCGCGTCTCGGTCCCGTTGCGCTTCTGACGTCACGGGCGCTAGTGATGCCCCTCGTGTTGTCGATGCCGCGATACGTTCGTGTTGTGCGTTGGATTGTTGAGTGAGCGGTGATAGTGATGTGAGTGGTTAGGGTTCGTGCCACGGATTTGTACATAGATTTTGTAGGGATAGCGATGCAAAAAATATTGGTTACGGTTTTATAGTATCTCAATAGCAAACTACAGTGTGTTCTGTAGGTTACTAAATATTTCTGATCATTAAATAATATCTGGGTAGGCATTTAATATGTGTACCAATCACCTATTGGCATTTCAATACACTAAATGCTACATCGTACAGGCCTATAAATAAATATAATACAAGCTGCGCCAGCGCGATTTGATGTAGAGATTAATGTCTGAAAATCTCAATGTCAAAAATTCTTAGGTCTTTCGATCTGCCTTGATTCATCGGTTACTGGAATCATCTGGTGATCCAAGATCATTTGAAAGGTAGGATAGTTAGAATCATCCGGGATCGTTGAAATAATTAGGGACCATTGCTTCGTTCATACGAGATTCGCCATATGCGCGGAATAGCTCCTAGTTGGTTACATAGGGCGTTGATAGGCAACTGGAATTTCCCACATATTCCGGGAATCGAATATTATTTAATGTCTGGTAACAGCTTAGCGTGTTTCCCGAAGCATGGCTAAGAATGGCTTTATCATTAACGATCACCCTCGACTTCCGTTGGCGCCCGGCTTTATTTATCTTTGTCTATTACTTACACCGGCAGACGTCTACAAATTTGAACAATAATAATTATGTGTGCAAGCGGTAAAATCTAGCCAAGGTCGTGTTCCGTATTATATTCGATTTTTTTTTAGGTTTTTGTTTTAGAAACAAACTAAATGAGTTTAAAATTTTACTCTTTTTGGAGGTAATTATTTATTATTTTCGTATAATTATATTCTTTAACATTTTCTCGTGTTTCCGTAGGTATAGTAGATTCGCTGAAAGTTAGGTGATAAAACGAACACTGAAGCGTTTAATTCCTTAAGAGTTGAAATCTACTAAATCCTAATAGTCCCGTTAGTACCTACTCATCTCGGGTGGAGTTCGCGAGTTATTTTTTTAACAGTTTTCTACGCCCACATTACCAGTATTACCCGTTCTGCGGCCAGCATGAACATACAAAAAAAAACAATCGTAGCAATCACCAAAACGAGCCATCAAAAATTTATCTGTCACATAAACGTCTGGCCGGCGCGGCGTTTACGCCCGCGGGATCACGTTCCCACGCGGTATTCGATGCGGTCCGGCGACGGCAGCTCGCGGGATTCCACTCGCGTATTAACGGGATGCGCGGGACGTGTGGAACCGCTATTAGGGGCGGCACTGTCGGTCGCGTGTGCGGGCATGAGCGCCTTTGATTTGCAGGGAAGAATGTTTTTTTGATTTCTTAATCAAAGCTAAAGCTGTAAGCAAGCAGGCAATGGAGTTGAGCTACTGTATACTGTATAAATACACGTTTAAAATTTTGCAAGGTGTGTCTCGCTTGCTCACACCTAGATGATCCCAAATCCCAATTGGTACTGACCCAACTTGTCGAAAGAGAGTATCTCTTTAGAGAGTTTGATTTCTAGACCAGGTTTAACGTAACAGATTTTTATTTTTGATGTCTTTTTAAGGTTTGAATTTTCATCTATTTTTGTCCATCCAAATTAATCCTAGCGCCCCCCGCACAGTGTGTGTGTGTTTTATTTATTTTAATTAATGTTAACAGAGACAAGCTTATTTGCTTCACAGTGTGTGCGTAAGCTAGACCCTAAGTTTATGGTGTAACGAGGAAAACGTGCCTTTGGTTAGTCATCGCTGTGTTGTAGATGCACGAGGCCACTCTGTCTTTAGTCCGGTCCGAGAACCAATTTTCAGTCGCTTAAAACAAAAGATATTTTCATTGCTATACACAAATATAGTCAAGACTGTATTTGGGTAACTACCAACTGTACTTCCGTAAAGGTTACAAGGGTCAAAGCGCTGGATAACACCACGGCCGGGGTTAAGGAACAGGATTTGTCGGCGAAGCCCCGGACCGCGTGGACCTGTTGATATCGAACCTTGAATGGCGTTCCCGGTCGACCGAACAATATTTACATACGTGTCACGAACTACAAACTCCATCGTAGTACGTCATAATAACTTTGTACAGCGGTTCCCAAATGTTTTTAGACTTACATATATTACTATCGCGGACAGTTATCATTTTTAATGCATGATATTAATGTTTTTGTATTATTGTTCCGATATAACGACCCAGTTACATGAATCATGGTCACGGCGAGACACGGGGAAACTTGACAGGTGACACTTGACATATGCTAATGTCAGATAAGACAACCTTGCGTTTTTCTTCCATACCATGAGATCAGGACACACGACAATAACTTTATCTTTGCGAACTAAACTCGACACTGTTTTTGTTTGACACAACCTAAACGCGCGATTCCACGATTACGCCAATTTTTCAAAATATGGGCCGTGACTCACATGTGGGTCACGAGGGAATATAAGATAGGCTCTGAAAAATATCGACATATCGAATAACACTCCGTGTATTTAATTAATTACGGAGCGGAAAATTTTGTTACGGAATGTAACAGTCCTTTATGAATATCTCTTTTTATATATCCTTTTTCTTCTTGACAGTAGCTGATGAGTCCCAAATTTCAAGCTTATATGAGTTGGGTCGTGGACTCGTGGGCCAGTCAACTTTGGAAACCAATGACTCAAAGTTTTGGATCCGAACTACACGGTGAACTGCTTTGTCAATCACAAGTTGATTATATTTGTTATAAAAAATAATGTTTCTCTCGATTTTGGAAACATTAGTTAACCCGTTGGCATTTAAGATAATCTAATATTGATTAATCTGTTTTAGTATTTTTAAATTTTACCACTTAAGAGCTGTGGATTTTTTTTAAATAAATAAAATAAAATAAATTTATTTTGGTAAGGTGACATTTTGTAGCTATGTTTATGCAAATAGGCGGTAAAGAAGCAGACGACTCACCTGATGGTAATTGGTCACCATCGCCCATAGATGTCAATAACACTTGGGCATTACCAATGCTGTGCCGGATAAGAAAGGAGAAAAAAAAGAAACTTATTTTACCGACATAAATACAAAGTTAGTACGGATATTAAGTTGTTACACGTTACGTACGTACAATTAGTTGTCAGTGCACGAGTTTACGAGCGCAGATTATGGAGGTAGCGAGGAGCGTCCCGTACGGGCTGTTATTAATGCGGTCCCCTGGGATTCGGGTACCGCGGGAATTAGTGGCGCGCCGCGGCGCACAGTAAGGTTATGATCCGGCTACCTTAACGACCGGTAGCCGAGCGGAGGAGAGTAAGAGGTATGCTGAGTTTTAGACGCAGAGCGTTGACGTTTGTAGGTTTTTATACTTTTCTATTTAAAAGTTTTTTTATGCCCCTTCTTCACGCTGAGTGCAAAATTTCAGACCGATCGTGTTAGGGGTCGAGGCTTCGATTTGTGCAAACTCACTTTAGTATTTATATTGGCTTGTATAGATAGAAAATACAGGCAAAGGTATTGTAAGTATTGTAACCTGTTACTTAAAAATCATAAGATATTTTTCTGGAATTTAGGAACTTAAGGAATTGATATAAAAATATATCTATCGAGCGGTTAGGTTTGTGAAACACCGGTTGCGGTAGAATTAAAATCATACTAAGTATCTAATAGAACATTTGACAAGCGCTGAGATAGGGTTGTGAAGTGTCGATATAAAATGTATTGTTTGTCTCAAATGTAGGACCTGAATAAAATATGTACGCGAAAACATCGGATTACCATCTAGCGTAAAGATTGTGATACTCCAATAGAATTAAAATTATACTGAAAAAGGTATGTAACCGATCGCTGGAGTAGCGCATACGTAGTGCTGTGCAGTGTCGATAGATTATGTCGATAGGCAGTGATGTGGTGAGAGTGATATCAGTGCGATATGGATTACCGCGCGCCGCACCCCGCGCCGGTGGCGAGCGCCGGCCAGCCCTACTACCCACAGACACAGCCAGGTATGTCGACCTTGTTATGTCATTCAAGTGAATAATAGATAATTTATTGTATCAGGCGTTACTTTACGGATCTCCGTTATTACAAACTAAAGATTAATCTATCTACGCGTATGATGGTAACTGGTATATATAAATATACTATCGTACTACATACATACATACTATCATATATATGTACGTACTTACTATCGTACTACATAATTATGGTAGATGTGTAGGTATGTGATAATTTTAGTTTGTTTTTTTGTGTTTGTCTGTTTCCGCTAATCTCTAAAAGAACTGATTTTTCATTGATAAACTTGTTGATAGTACCTAGCTATTTTGTGTTTATGGATTACAATATCATATTGATATTTTTTAGTGGATTTATAGCTGAAATATTTTCATTAATATCTTATTAAGAAACATCGCATTTCTAAAATTGTGTTATGTGAGTGTTATTTCATTAAATACCACGTAATTGGTTCAAATCGACATCTCAAAGAGCCAAAAATAACGTCATTGATGAAATTGATGTGTGTGTGTGTGTGTGTGTGTGTGTGTGTGTGTGTGTGCGCGTGGGTGTGTGTGTGCGTGTGTGCGTGCGTGCGTGCGTGCGTGCGTGCGTGCGTGCGTGCGTGCGTGCGTGCGTGCGTGTGTGTGTGTGTGTGTGTAATACAAATTATAATGATACACCCACATCCGCCTACCGCCGACACCATATCGATCATGGCGCGGGCCGAGGCGCTGTCTCGACGTACCGTGCCTTAACTATTTATCGTTCTAATAGCTACCACTAGGGTACATATTGGCACATAAACATTATGCCTTTGGATTGCATTACATTACTTCTTTGGATGGATGGTCGGTGGTTACCATTCAACACGTGGTAGGTGGCTTAGTTGTGCTCGTATTTCGGCTATCAACAAAAAAAAAGATATTAATCGCTCTAAAGAATAAAAGAAATGTAGTTGATACGTAATTACGTACCCTTTGTCGGGGATCGGTCGGTAGCCGGCAGGTCAGTAGGGTGCCGGTGGTATTAATCGTCAAGTGCAAGAGGTCAGCCCGCCGGCGGCGTTTACCGTCCCCGACCTCTGTGATTAATGACCATAGATCGGAATAGGTAGTGCAAATTGGGGTCAATGTCCTAAAAAATTATACTCATATGGATAAGCCTAGGAAGTAGGTGGGATTCGGGGGATTTATTAGGATCAAACACAATATTAAGCATGAATAAAAATAAAAACATGTTATAATAAACACAAATTTTATTACCTAATCATTGTCATCCACATTCATATTAAGTTTCAGTAGCTTCTTTGGTATTAAAATAAATTGCATTTATTTTCTCTAGATTTAATTATTACATCGAAAATCCATGAATAAGTGGAAAATTCTCTCAAGCAATGTTTCTTGACGTTCGACGTTCGTATCAGTACGCTTCCCAGAAAACGTATCGTTTTTTACCTATTATACCTATTGTTATATTATTTTTTACCTGAATTAAATTTTCTTGGTATTGGTTTTTTATTAACAATTTTCATAAATTTGGGTAGTATAGGGTCAACGTAAACTAATTTTGTGAAATAAACATTTTCACTTTGATTCCGATATTATGTGAATATTTTAATTTTTTATATAAAAAAAAATTATTTGACTTGTGGCCTTTATTGGCTTCGATTGAAATGATGTTGTCTGACAATTTGTGAGTTTATTGAAAAGCAATATGGTTGATATTTCGATGGTAAGCTTCGAAATTGTACATGACATGTCTTTTAATTTCGGACCAATAGTGAAAACTTTCAGCAGTAGTTTTTCATCGAAATTTTCTTTAGAATGTTTTGGCAGATAATATTATTATTTATTTTTACATAGCAAAAGGTAGTGCTCGACAACTATCCACCAGATGGTAAGTGGCGATGAAGTCTAGTAGATAGTCTGATGTTATAATTAATTGACTGATGTTATAATTAATTAATTTACTGTATGGAATAAAGTATAGTTACGGATTGTATAGTTATTTATTATGTCCAGACTGACATAATGTTGTGAAGCTAAGTTCTGGCACGTCACTCCCGGTGGGGGCGCGCGTTCAATTAGCAGATTGACGGGTGTGCAGTTTAGGGGGGAGATGACGTGTGTTTTATTAACGACTTGGAAACGGGGCGCGGAAGGGACGACGGAACGGCACGCACCGATCGCTCAGTCTTGATCTGTCGGGAACTTGGGATTTATTGACTAAACTTATAGCGACATGGCTCCGACACATTAATGCTCCAATACTGAGCGCGGGATTCCGGTCCTCATTGAGGACGCCTAAAGCATATTCCACCACTGGAGCATCGTGGCAGAGTACGCCATTGGATTGCCAGTGGTTCGGTGGAGGGGTTAGTGGCCAACTGTAGTATCGGAAGTTTTAAAAACGAGTGTAAATAATAATTGAACGGAAAACAGTGATTCGTTTTTCAGTTTTTATTACGTTAAAACGGCACTGCAGCGATAAGCCCGCTTCGTTCTTTACGTAACAACAAGATCTTTATCCACAATAATAAATAAATAAATAAATAACGCTACACACTGATAGCCCCACACTAGGATTCCCTGTGTCGTGGGTGCCATGGACAACACACAAGACATGAACACACACACCCAGACCAAGAACGGAAATTTAAATTCATCATTCAAATTTCCGCCTCGCTGGGAATCGAACCCAGAACCCTCGGAAAGGCGATCCGGCGTGTTAACCATTGCGCCATCCGGGTCGTACAATACACGTAGCGGCGCATAGCCGCGGCGTCAATGAATGAAACCGGGACAAGATATCAGCAGTCAGAGTATCGGAACGGTGTCGACGCCGAGTTTAGCGCTCGTTCGGATACGAGGACCACATGTGAGGTATTGCAATACCGAATTGTTTGAAATGGAATGTTCATGTTATTGACAAGGAGGTGACATGTGAGATTGCAGTCGGCCTAGCTAAAACGCTCGTACAACTTATACCCTCACAGTAGGATTCCATGTCGCGAGTGGTGCGGAGAACTAAAACATCACTAACAAACAACTCACGACCGGAGAACAAACATTAATCCGTCTCATTAATGTCTGTCCTGGCCAGGAATCGAGTCTGGGCCCTCTTGGAAAATGAAACTATTCGTGATATAATGCCACGATTTTCTTTATCTTGGAAATTTCAATAAATTTTACTGAAATTCTTTTCTCAAGTTGTGATCAGTTTATCTCAGAAACGAGTAATTTTCGACGTGTCGAGACAATCTTGACGAATAATCACTTCTTAACATTTTAAATGTTAAGTCTCTTACGCAACCCTTCGGGCGACAAGGTTTTCAGACAGTAGATTGGACACAAAATCTCCTATTTAATTTTATGTAAATTTAGTGTTTCTGCTTAAACATTTTTCGAGTGGTACCCCCAGTCGAAATAATGTTATAAGGAATAGGTGCCTTGTAGCAAAGCAGGCAGTTTTTCGTATGTTAATTTATGTATTTTTAATTCAAGTTATCTACCAGCGAGAATTATGCTAGGTTTTATTATATTCACCCCTATATTCAGATTAAACGGCATAAATTAAGTTAATTCAAAGTAGGCAAGAGAGTAATGCTTTTTCTGAGTAAATCTTGTAACCGCTAATCGAAGTAGCGTCGTGCGTATTGAGTGAAACATGGAGAATCTCATTTGATATCTTGTGTTGTCCACGATTTCTAAAATTAACATTTTTTGTTTATGTATGTATGTTACAATGATATGTAACTATATAAACAAAGGCAACCTTAATTCTAAAATCATTCTCTGCTAGGGTACTGTCGGGAAACAAATCAAGACTCCACGGTTAGTTCTAAACATGTGCCCCGTAGGGCACTGCGCGCGTACGTCCCGCATCCCACTCTACATAGCGTCTGATACCGGATGGAAACTTTTGGAATAATGTTTTCCGCTCTCACATTATCTCGTATTACTCTGTGGAGTTTAAGCTGTGATTGCTAAAGTAGCAACCATGAGTTGCGTTACCGTTTCGATCGATGTAGCGCGCAACACGTCGGCGACCAGTCTGGTGTTGTAGATGTACATATAACGTGTGTCTCGTTTGTTGATTTGTCCGCCATTAACACGAAAATACATTTAATTAATAATTTGTCTTAATCATTCTCTTAAATAATAAAAAAAGTGACCCTGTCTTGTTATTACTAGCTAATAAATGATATTTGTCGCGAACTTCTGAAAACTTTACACCTGAGTTGATAAAGACGGCTGCTCTATTGCTATCACGTTCTAATACCGCTCGCTAAACACATTACAAATCGCACGCACCACTCACGACGGCGTACAATGATAAACGAGCGTTGGTATACAAAGCACTATGCTTATTTAAAATGTGCTTACAGTTTATCAGTGCCCTATGATGAGAGGTATTCTGTTGTGATTGATGTACGATGTGTTTTGATGGATGTTCCTTATTTGTTGTTTAGCGAAGCATTTATGGCTAACCTAATATAAAAATGTTGCTGGAAGTACGAGTAGGTACAATGTTGTTAGGATAATTTTGAATTTATTTATCTATTTATTGTCGCCGAATAAGTTATTGGGAATATTGGGTGAAGTAAGTGACCTTTGGACAGCTAGGGAATTCACTTGAGCATTATGAATAGGTAGGATAGATGATCCATTGTGTTTAAATTTACCATATTCGACATGAAAATTTTATAGAATGCTTGTTTTGACGAGAACAGCCACTGTGATGAGAATATTTATTAAGTACAGATAGAGCAAATAAACGCAATACTCTCATGACATCGGAGATCTCATAACTCAAAGTGGAAAGTCTGACTAGCCTCACATTCGTCTGCGTCCTCACAAGCGTGTCAATTTCCTGACAAATATGTGGCAACCCTCGCCCGCACGTCCGGATAACCGTATGAAATAGCACGGATGTCCTTATCCCGCAGATCGACAGAGGAGATAAAAAAAAGAATCACCGCCCCCCGCGCCCACTCTTCGCGTGGTGCGCGGGGGGAAGCCCGAATCACTGGCCGATTATTCCGTACGGTGCGAATGCTGGATTGCTAGACGCTATTTCAGTTCGATTCGCTGAATTCGGCTCTGGCTCGTGTTGCGGATAGTTTTAGTGATGTTTTTGTGTTGTGTGAACGCAATCCGCGAGAGTGTACACATTTGTGGCGTATGTTGAATGGGATTTTAATTCTTTTTGTAGTTTGTCGGTTCTTAGTTCAACGGTTGATCTTATAATACGCTTTTCAACTCTTCAGGTTTGTATTCTTGTATTCTTCAGATTGTATTCTTAAGGTGGGAATGAGTCATTTTGCCCGCTTTGCTAGCTACCACCCCCCTTTTGAAATCGACTGTGTTTCATACGTTTTTCGGTCGCAGTGTCAAAGAGCCAGTAACAGTGCGAATGGATTGAGATAATAAGGATAATACAGCTTCAAATACACACACACACCTATCACAATCATAAGTAGGGTCACTGCCAACATCGGCTACGGGACCTCGATGATGATGATGTGACCATTGTGACTAAAACCATGTATCAAAGCTCGTAACTTAATAATAAATATACGTCGTTGCATAAGTTTGTCACATATAACTCATCTATGATATAATAACTTTGTTTCCAACGCTCTCTGCTTGGCTTGGCGATTGTGTGAGAAGCGGTATCTGAATTCTGTCGAGTTCTAACTGCTAACTGAAACCACCCGGCAATGCAACATGGCCGCCTTTGTGGAAGTTGTGTGCCGAAATTAATTAGAGACGAGGGGGAGTATTACAATACGTGGGTACATCGCACTGTATTATGTCTAGACTACTGTGTGTACGCCTAATATGTGTTACCTTACTACGCCGTCAGCCTGCCTGCTCTTCAGTGCTATGTGCTCCTGGTACTTATGATATGAAAGTTACCGACATACGAACTGACCTGACAGTTACTCTCGCCGATGGACATCAGTAATATTAAAAAGTTCATCGATGCGTTATCGGTCAAGAAAGAAGAGAGTAGAAAGAAGGAAGGAAAGAAATTACTGGTTCACAAGCCAAGCGCAAGCTTCTGATTCGAGGAAGAGCATGGTAGCTAGCCAGGCCGGTGCTTTGAAGTGACTAAATACCGAGGCTGGTTTTCAAAATCACAAAAACAACTCAAAGCGGTTTTGTATCTTTAAGGGGATTTTCACAGCGACAAATAATACCTAGAAGTGTAACTTCCGATCAAAAAAAGCTTAATGAATATTAGGCCCAGGCCTAGTAGGCAACGTCAGCCCCTTCATAGTTCCGTTTTTCGTTTTTTACTGACATTGAAATTAGCCAATCACGGCTGGCCTTGTGTAATGCGGCATAAAATAAGAACCAATTGTGAACTTTCAGCGGTTTAAGTCACGTGGGTGATTTGGTACCATTTTCGAATGACTATGATGATGATGTATGGAAGGGCGTCCTCTATACTTTATAGTTCGTTGGATTTTCATATTTTTATTGAATGAATAATCGCATAAGGTTCATTTTTCTGTCAATCCACAAAGAAGAAGCGCAAAGCATACTACAAATATTCGCTCTTCAAGCCTCGTTATGTTGATTGGCTGTTTTCACCAACAACTCTAATCTCGAGAGTAAAAGATCGTCGTGGCTCCATAGCTTTGAGCTCACCCTTAACTTCACAGACAATAACCCCACTTGGACAGCCCAAGGAACAAGAGCCGTATAGGTCCCAATAAATAAACACCGCCGCACCCGAAACGTACCTTGTTGTCGCCGCCGCAAATCACGCTACGCCCCGCCGAGCCGGGGGTTACGGCTCTGGAATACGTGCCCAACCAAATTGCACCCTATCACTCTAAAAATAGAACTCACTCGGCTTAACACGAGGCACTCGGATGGAAATTGATTCGGCGCGAGCCGAAACGTCGGAACCACCGACCGGTATTGTGAGACCTGCGAAAGCATCGCGCTCCCACCCGCGGCAGCCGGCTGAGATTATGTTTCCGGGAGGGCGGGCGGTTCAACGACGGCTGGTCGAGAGCCGACGCCAGTTTATCCGGACCCCCATAAGAATCGCGTCGGCACCCGCGTTCGTGCGTGAAAATTACATGTCCGGGGGTCGAGGAAGATCTCGCTCGCCCGGTCGCGCGTCGTTATACGCCGCGCGGTCGGAGCCGTGAAGCGGCGAGGGAGTGCGATTACTAACAGTAATCGACTTGATCCCAATGAAGTTGGTAACAGAGTGGAGTGGCCTATATGCCCTGTGGGGGGTGGGGGTGGGGGTGGAGGCGATTGTCGATAATGCTGTTTAGGGAATCCTGACGCAATACGCTTGATTTTTTTCCTTGTTGTAAATAGCTTTACGTAGAAAATAGCTTTGCAAGTAATTGAAGCGTAGATCGAGTCGAAACCAATAAGTCTCATTGTACAATGGCCTCTGTTGGTCTTTACCTGCCCTCCTATACTTTTTCTTCTGCTAAGAGTCTTTCATGAGTCTATCTTATGATTCTCCGGCCGGGCAAGACGACATGCCCGAGAGACGGTGAAGGTGAAGGTGACGGCGGGCGGTTAGTACTTGGATGGGTGATCGCTAGTGGCAAAAATTTCTTAAGCGGCCCAAGCTTCGGAGTGTACGTAGAGCCGTCGGTCCCGAATGTCATAGTTTGTAAGAAATGGCGGAGCCCTTAAGGGACCGAAAAACTTCCGATAGTTGGGTTGGCCACTACCCGCCGCCTGGAGCAGTGCTGCTGAGCAGTGACCAGAGCAATGCGCACTGGAGCAGCGTGGTGGCGTATGCTCTAGTTCTTCTCAATGATGATATAATAATATATATACGGTCGAATTGAGTAACCTCCTCCTTTTTTGAAGTCGGTTTAAAACAGCACAGTGAACATCAAACTTTATTCGACGCTGCGCCGCACAAATACAACGGAGAAGCGAGTCTCGGCCGCTACTTAGGCAATAAGTGTCATTCGCTCGCTCCGTACTCCGTGCACGGCCGCACACCTTTTATAGTATATACAGTTTACGGGCAAAGCCTATTTCGGCTGGGTATTAAGGTAGGCACACATTAGGTCAACTCGACTCATATTATACTCCGATTCAACTCATAGGAAAGCTTTGAAATCTTTTTATATCAATAAAATGCTTTTTATATGCGTGTTCGTTACGGTTGAATTTTCGGTTGGATCTGATTTGACACTTTTGACACGGCTGGGAGCATGAGAACCAGTGCTTTCTTCTTCGTTCTTTCTTGGCCGACAACATATCGGTGATATGTTTGGTGTTACTAATATCCATCAGTGACGGTGACCACTCAACTTAAGGCGTTTCTTCTGCTCGTTTGTCGGTTATTTACATAAAAATAAAAGAGTGCATCAGAGTGGAGTTAGAGTAGAGTTGATATAATGTGGGCAGACCCTAAACGAGACCGCAGTGAAGGAACGGGGCCGCGCGCGGAGTGCCGCGCGGTGGAGTTGTAGTGGAGGTGGGGTGGAGGGGCGTGGAGGTGCGACCCTTGTAATGGAAATCCGCCAGACGGCGCCGGCGGGCTGTGGCGGAAGTTGGTGACTACCAGCGGGCACAATGCTTTCTGTTCGACATTGAATAGCGTTCGTTTATCGATGTTCTGTCGTTTGGAATGGATATTGTGTCAAATAATGATGAAATAAACCAGAAAACATTTATTTTACAGGACGATATTGCAGGATTAGACTTAATGAAAATCGAATAGTTAAGGCGGCGGGTTTCGGGGGCGATAAATCGATCTAGCTAGGTTTCATTTTTAGAAAACGTCGTTTTATTCGTGTTTAAAAATAAACTGAAATATATGACTGACATGTTTTGGCGACACAGTAACACTAAAGCTATAATACTTTAGTAGATGGCGTTGTAAAAATACCGAGCAAAGCTCGGTATAGGTGCTGAATAAAAATAAAGGAAGGTACTAGGTATATTAATTTTATTTATTTGGAAATGATCAACTTCATTGATGTACTGACCAAATACTTTGTCGACATTCGACAACGAAACAAGAAGTTAACTTCGCAAGTCGTTAATATTTTTGTTATATTGTTATTATTAAATCATCCCCTAAAGGGGTGAAATGGGGTTTAAAAGTTTGTAAGAGTATAAAACGAAGTCGCGGGCGGGCACCAGCTATTAAAATAATAATATTTGATTGTGAAAGTGTATTACAAAATACGTAACATATTATCAGTATAAATATGTAATTAGGTACTATTAAACCACAATCGCCGATCGCCAGTGAGTTGCGCCGCGACAGTAGCAACGTCGGTCGCTCGATTGTGCCGAGCCGTGCCCCCACTTGTTGTGTGGCGGCCCCGCCGTGCCGTGAGTGAACAGAGTCATTCGATTACACCGCGTCGCATGTCGCATCGCACCCGCGTCGTACCGCGCCGCAACCGCGTCGTACCGCACTGCCCCGCGTCGTACCAAACTACGGATTTGTTACTGTCGTTAGCGTTCCTTGTAATCGTTTCAATTAGGAACAATTTTGTTTAGTTACGTCTCGTAGATAGTTCTATTATGCGTACGCAAAACGGGATTGTTTTCGTATATACCTACGACCCGGGCAGTAGTGTATCACCAAGACACGTCTGGTCCTCACAGGCGACGGGTCACAAGCTGCGGCGTCTGTTGTGAAGTGGACCAGAGCTAGTCTGCTTATTTATTAGCTGGTACTTTTTCTACAATGTATTGATGTGTTAGGACACTGATCGTCGGTATACAGTTCGTTCGACGAGACTAGGAGGTTGGATGAATTAGGTGGGAAGGTCTGCTTCCTAAACATTTCAATTTGTAAACGATAACGGTTGCATCGATCATGGTCAAGTCAAAATGTACGATCCTTGTCGCGAAATCTACATAAGTACACGTTTAATAAAATTTATTTATTTCTGTACTACTCACTGTTCCAAATGAATAAGTTTATGTTTGGCTTCAACCCATTAATAGCCCACTACTGAACACGGCTCCTCATACTTGAGGAGGCCTAGAGCATACCCCACCGCGCTGCTCCAGTGCGGATTGGATTTATATTTAACCTAACCTAATTCTGTTTGTTACGCTTTATTTTAATTCGAAATCTCAAAAATAGTAATAAAATAAATAAACTGCCAAGTCCGAATTCCCGCTTTATAGACGTCCCGTCCCCGCGTCGGACTCGGATCCGTCAAACGTGATCGTAAAGATGTCGATAGCTTCCACGAAATTATCTAAACACAGCCCACAAATAGAGTTTTATAGCGGCGCAGCGGCGTTGCGTTCGATGAAGCCCGTAAACTATCCCTGCGTACAGTGGATTTCGGATAATTTTAAAAATCTATGTGATATCTAGGCGATATATATGGTATACTCCCGATAACGGTATGTTTTTCTGTTAAAGAAAATTAATATGATCTAATTCAGTGTAGCTTAAGATACACTGATCTGATATTGCGAAAGCGAACGGATATTGTATTTGGGTATGTGGTTACAGATGATGTAACACATGTTTCAACGTTTTTGGAATCAACACCTGGAGGGATAAAACTAGGGATGAAAGTGAGTTTAAAAATCAGTTTAAACTTCATCCGAGCGGGCCAATGCGCGAGCAATAGCTAGTATCATATAACGATACATTATCGGATGAGGTCATGAGGAATTATGTCATTCATTCTTTCATTTTGCTCTCCGATATCGGATCTACCGTTGGACATAACGACATCGTATCATGAACGAAACTCTATAACATTGCGGTCCTATACGCCTAGATACGGTATCGTATAATGCCACAATAGATTATGACCTGACAGGGGAGATTTTTTAAGGAATGTTTTATAACGGATCTCCCGTTGGCGTTGGGGGACGAAAATAGACGCGCCGATCGAATCCACGTGTCGTTCTAAACCATTCGTTCTCAAAGTGGTGTAACCCCTCATTGTGGGCGCTAGAGATTTTAGAGCTAGAGTTTTTAAGTGGGGCGAAGCCTAAAAAAGAATAGGGGGCCTTGAGAGATATTTATATGAAGCGATATAACTAAATACATTATAAGGTAAGATATAATCTAAGACATCTCTAAAAACATGTTATGTATGAATATGAAATGATCCTAATACGAGTATAACTTCTGAATTAGTTGCATAAAGCTATTTGGTCGTGAAAATATATCTAAATATGCGTATGCCTTTACCCGTTTCTAATTTGCCATTTTTTCATTAGCCTGCGTTTTACTTACATAGAATACATAGAGACATTAGGATTCAAATTGTTGAATTTCAAAGGGGGCGATTGTTGAAGTTCGGTTTGAGAACCTGTGCTCCTAACGATGCCAAAATAAATACGAAACATTGAAAATGTTTAAATGGAGAAGGAATAAACAGGATTTTAGGCGCGTCGTCGGTCTTGACGAGAAAGTGACGCCGTAACACGGTTAATCTGACGGGCCCGCGTGACATTCTCGACTATTATAATTATTTATACCACGCTTGGTTATTTTTACAGGCGGATTAGTTGATTAGTTTGGAGCGTTTTAGGAAAACGACCGGCTTTTATGAAAATAATGGCCCTAGTTAAAGGGATGTGTATGGAATAAAAAATGTTTCTTATTTGCTTAATGTATGTTTATCTACCTAATGTTTGAGTCATTCTCACCTGAAGATAAGTAGAGATGAAGTCTGATGGTGGGCGTATTAATTTAGAGAAAGCCTAGTCACTCTCTTCTTGGAAACTCATATAAAAATGGACTAGAATCTTTGTTTTGTGGAAATAAATGATTTGTGTTAATTTTGCTATAGAACGTATCCATTCTCGAAACCAAGATATCAATCGCTGCTCATAAATTATCCTAATGAATATTAGTAAAGGAATTTTACTCGGCTGGTGAAATCCCGTTCTTCTTCTGCAATCCTAATGTACCTTGACATGTTTTAGTGGACTCCTTACAATAATGTCTAATAAGTTTTTTTTTTGTTACAGGTAAGCCGATATTGGTGCCAGAGGCGTGTGGTTTGGTTCTAATTCTACATTTTATACGGACACGTTTAAACATTACACTCTCAGTTACACGTACATAGGTTCTTTGATTGACTAACACGTTTATCGAAGCATTGCGGGCTAACATTTGAAGTTTCTTCTTTGCAATCCATTACTGTCCCACTGCTGGGGTCGAGTGTCCTCGCCACGCCGGCCAAATGCGGGTTAGGAGAATTCACACATCTTTGAAAATATTGTAGAGCACTCTCAGGTGTGAAGGGTTTCTTCACGATGTTTTCATTGTGGCCGTTAAAATTAGAGGTTTCGGACCCAGGTCCCCTCTGTTCGGGAGTCCACGGTTTCTCCTTTTGGCTATCCACTGCATTTTAACATTTAGTGTGTATGATAATTATTTAAATTAGTTCCCAAGTTAAACTTTTAAAGACAATTTAAAGAATCCCGTCGATAACATTATTTTCAAATGCGGGTTCAAAGATCTATCTACCTTTCCCGAAGCAATACAGATATGGTTACTACTATAAATTTAAATTTAATTTTGTAATCTTCACTAATTGTCACACTTCAGTGACCAAATTCCTCAATGACCAAGTCACGTCATGTCTATGACCTGCACTCACACGGAACTCGATGCGTGTACTATTCAATGTATGCCGCAATTGGGTTGATTGTGTCAATTGACTCGGGGCCCGCGGATCAACTGGTTGCGACCTCCTCAATTGGAACTAAACGGGTTAGCGCGCACCGCACTCGCGAGCTTGCCCACTAATGACTACAACAAATAGGGACACACTGCTCTGTCGTTCTATGGACGACAGTATGTTAATTTATATAGGAACTGTACTCAGAGGCCTTTTAGGCCGTATTTAGGCTGCCTATAATTCT
The DNA here is from genome assembly GCA_905404295.2 of Ochlodes sylvanus. Taxonomy (NCBI): domain Eukaryota; kingdom Metazoa; phylum Arthropoda; class Insecta; order Lepidoptera; family Hesperiidae; genus Ochlodes; species Ochlodes sylvanus. The sequence continues at coordinate 6,804,199 of FR990149.1, forward strand.
GACCCCAATCCTATGTTGTCAGACTAGGGTTAGCCGTCGAGCGGCTTGTCGTCGTCTTCTCGTTGAGACCTTGAGAACCAGTCTGCTGGTCCTTCAGCTATGAACATAAAAAGGTCATATGACCACTGAACGGCTATCCGCTGGCATAATGACGGCTGGTTGCGTAATGCGGCATTTTGGCATCATTTCCACTTGCAGGCGACTGCACTCGTTTAGCGGCAGTGAGGATTGCGCATTAATTTTACGTAGATGTCGAGTCGCGCTGCTATTCGAATCGAGCCCCTTATATCGTACCCCCTTGCAGTCGAGGCGACTTCAATGGCAGTATGGTTACGGACTTATATGAGTAAATGGAAATCATGCGCGACCAACCGACAGCGATTAAATTTATCGTCATCGAAAATTACGTCAAAGTAATGTATGTATCGTTACCCGACGTCCTACGTGAGCGACTCAACGCGAACGCGATTGCGAAGCGATCCGATGCGAATTCAATGCGGAGCGGTGCGACGCGGCGACTCTGCCCTACGTGCGCGCGAATCGTCCTACACCACCTGCGCCCTCCACCGCGGCGCCGCCGTCATTCAGTTGCCAAACATCTGTCATGCCAAACAACGCGCCGCGCCGCGTCCAGTTCGCGCGATAATATCAAACCAACTGATCGCGTTCGCTTCAATTCGTGCCGCGCCGCAACGCGTCCTTACGGCATTTGGTCACGTAGGCCACTTCAATAGCTATCGACTGTTTGTTGTTTCCGCGCCGCTTTGCGTTCGCATCCAGATCGCCCATGTAGCACGCTGCCTTATCAAAGTGACTGACTAGATCTATATTGTAGTCAGGTATGTTTGTCCATCGTAGACACAGTAAATTATGTTAGGTACTCATACTTAGGTACGTCTTCCACGAGTATGTTACTAGTTGCCTATGGTCCGGGAGAAATCTGATACAGGAGATTTGGAAGATGCCAATTGGTTAGAGGAATTGTGCGAGTCACCTGTAGCGGTAAACTCATGTCTCTGGTTGGACAATTGGTTGGTAGCCTTCATGATTTGTAAAAAGACGTGTCGCAACTCCTAAAGATATGTAGGACATGTTGATTAAAAATGAAACTTACCTTTTATTTGAGTTCATTGACACATTGTTCAATATTATTCGTGTTTCTATATATTATACGGTGTACCTACTGTATGTTTGTTGTGTGACACGCTGACGAGACGAGTTAAAAGGCGGGGTCAATTGTTAGGTCGGATCCCGTTATTCACCGCAGTCATCCGCGCGCGTCGGATCGAGACGAGTAGAGGTCTGTTCACATATACGTGATACTGCCGACGCTGTTGATAGCGAAAAATATCGCGCGATATATCAACAAAGTATTCGTGTAGGAAATAAGTACTTAAGCGTAATAAGTATACCCGTAACGGTAGCGATATCGGCATAGGTTTGAACAGTTGAAAAAAGCACGTGTCCGCTCTGATTTCGTAAGCAAATAACGCTTTTATCTCAACGGGCCTGAGTGCGGTTATAATGTAGACGTATTTCAGACGGGTGTACTGCGCGTATAAAGTATAATAAATCCGGAATTATTGTTGGATATATTTCTGTGTATTTTTAAATGTTCGTACTTAATTATGACCGTATCGGAACTCGACATCACTGATTAAAAGTTACGGTTCTATTTAACTGCTATTATTATGATACATCACAATCAGTGTCAAAGAACCGAATTTAGAGGTGAATCTCCGTCGGATGAGCGAGTTTCCGGTGCGGGTACTATTTGTTTAAGTGACGAATAGATTTCCCGAAGCGAAGCAACCGAGCGTGTTACGCAGATATTTATGTATATTAAAATATTTCTTTCTTATTAAAATATTAAGGTATTTTCAAGACAAAGATGACTGTTCATTTAATCAACATTTATATTCAATACAATACAAAAATTACGCACATACAGCGTGACAACGCGTCGTCACGCCAAGAGTCGGTCTGACCCGCCGCTATAGATGTTTCACAACAAAAATGAAATGATAGCAGCTGTGTAAAAATCTGTTTGTTTCGTTGTACGCCTCGTTTTCCACATTGAACGGAAGCGTCAGGGGCACGAAGCCCTCGTCAACCCCGAGTCGTTAGCCTCCATCGAACGGCCGCCGTTTTAATTGCTATTTTAATTAAAACCTAATTGCCGACCGACTTGTGTGTGCGTCTACGGCAAACCACCGGGATTACCTAGTTGTTTGTTATTTTACCTCCGATTTTTACATTTATTTATTTATTTATTATGACACATCAACAGCATTACACACAATATATTTATATATTATCTAGCATAAAAGTGAGCACTAGTATACATGCCAATAAGAGATGTGTACAGCATTCTCTTAAAATGTAAAGACAGGTTATTGATAACAAAATAATAATAATAATAAAAAACATTAAACAAAAGCTATTTTACGATTTTAGAACGAAACTAAACAAAAGAAAAATATTGCAAAACTTAAAGACCACTAATAAAATTAAAAACTACTTAAAAAGCAGGTACTCTGACAACTTCTTTCTCAGACTCAAGCCTGTTTCGTGAAAAATGTCAATGTCGATTGATATACATACTAGGTTGTATTCAGAGCAAATTCTTGACAGAGAAGCATTTTTTAAAAGGTTTGTCCTGCTGGCAGGGACGTAAATGAATTATATGGGATGTTAAGATTAACGCATTCGAGTAATAATAAGTTGAAATATTATACATAAACACTCACACACTTGCACACAGTCCTTGTTTTCATTTCTCGTGCGAGGGGCAATAGGACTCCTTATATCGCCGGTGTCATTAAAAAATCCCTATGTCGCGTGTGCCATGTACAAGACACGAGACACACATAGCCAGACCGAGAGCAGAAATTTAACTTATCATCCTAATTTACCGCCGCGTTGGGAATCGAACCCAGGACCCGTCTAACGGCGAACCGGCATGGTAACCATTGCGCCAAACGGGTTGTCATTGACAACACAAATAAGACATCACAAGCACCCATTTCCCGAAAATAAACAATAATCCGTCTTAAAAATGTTGACCCCGGCCGGAAATCGATCCTGGGTCTCCTAACTGTACTCTGGGGCTGGCTTCCACCCATTAATGGCCCACTACTGAGCACGGGTCTCTCCTCATACCTGAGGAGGCCTAGAGCATACTCCACCACGCTGCTCCAGTGCGGATTGGTGGAGGGGTTAGTGGCCAACCCAACTGTACTCTGGGGTCGACTTTGAAAATTGCGTCCACACTGCGCGCGTCGCGGTAAAGTCTGGCTCGATTAATTAATATATTTCTTTATTGTTTACTTTATTGTATAGCATCTGCGACCGACCTAGAACAAGACTCAATTTATTTCTTGAATTAATTAGAACGGTTTACACACCAATTACACTAATTAAATACATAACATAATAATATTAAAATAACAAAATATCAACATCACAATCAAAATGCTTAAGTATACAAAAAAATATGACACAAACCTTGATAAAAGCAACATAAAAAACACATAATATCTAAAAAAAAAACAAAATTGTATAAGATTATTAAATAATAAACAAACGATGTAGTAATAGGTCAATAAAATAACAATAAATAAATAATCAGTGTACAATGTCAAAAAATCATTAAAATGGGGACTAGGATAGTTATTCCAGTTCGGAGATGGTGTTAGAACATTAGTTGGGACTGGGACAGCGTCTGTTAATGATAGTTAGTCCTGTTAGTTGTTGTTAGTAATTGTTAGTTGGTGTTAGTTAAAAGTGTAACCGGCTCCACACTCCCAATCTCTGGTTGTACGCCACCCTAATACGTAAAATCTACGTAAAAGTACACTGAACAGCGCCATCTGTTTGGTTGCAGGTGTGAGCGCGAGCAAGATCGCGAAGCGCACGGACCTCGCGCCGAACAAGGGCGGGCCGTTCGCGGCGGCGCTGCGCACGCTCGCCAAGAACGCCGGCCCCGACGGCAAGGACGGTGAGTCACGCGCATCCCCGCCTCCCCCCCACCACCGCCACCACCACCCCGCCGGGCGACGGTTGACGGTTGACGGTAGTTTGATAACTTGGACATTTTATTTTAAACTAAACTCATCGCGTATAACGTTCCATTACACATTTTATTATGACACGCGTTCTCGGGATATGTATCTTGTACGTCGACATTTCGACCCAGTTGCAGTTCAGCCGTGACCACGATCGATGCATTTGGTTCAAAACATCGGCGTGCAAAATACATATCGTGAGAAGAGATCCCGTATCATAATAAAAGTTAAAAAATTTAACTGTCACTCATTGGCTCGGTGATATGGTTAAAGTGCGTTTAAGTAAACTCTTGCTTTTTAGATAAATAAAACCAAATAATAATTTTGGAGAATTATAACGTTCATTAAATTATCACTATCCACGCAAATAATAATTGGCAAAAACATTTTGATTTGGCCACATTTTTCATCTTTACTAGATATTACAATATTTTTTCGTATTTAATGTTTAACATACTGCGAGTAATAATAATAAAAATACAATAACGTTACAATATATTATAGATACGTCTGTTTTTGGTGTTCATCCAATTCAATGTGTAAAAAGAACTTACCGTCAACCGTTGCATTGATCCGATTTTTATGTTAACTTGTTACCTATACGTACAATAAAATACCTGTACACTTGTTGGGTTGATACGTCCATACTTATTTCACTTATGAACCGAATACATAGCATGCGTTAGCTTCAGTGTTCATCAAAACTTTAACACGATTCTGTTGTTTGTTCAGAACTGTTTAGAATGCGTAATAGTTTATTGTTTACCTTTACTCGTACATACATACATATGTATACCCGTCGTTGTCATATGTTTACAATCCGTCACGCACTGTAGAAGGTCTACAATCTACATACCTACATATTTACGAAACGTTACATAAAGTATTATTTCTTGTAAAACTTTTCTACGTGGCAAGTAGTAATTTGTTTGTCCACACTATCAATGTTAACACAGTTAGTTGAACTAATTATATTCAAGTATTGTAATGAATTGTGCATGAAATTCTATTGATCTTTATATTCGAATTTGATTGATATTAAGTTAGCCTAACCTAACCATTTTTTCCAGGGCTTAGTATATTATTTAAGAATGGTGTTAACCCATTTATGATAGTATTGTTATAAATTTATCTTTAGTTTTAATATATTAGTTAGTTTATATTGAATTATTTTCAGATTTCTCATTACGGTATCTGGTTTAGTATGTTACATATAATTTATTGATGGTCAAATGTGTACAAAATGGTACAAATGGTCATCTGGATTAGTTCTTAGTTTTAGTGATTCGTGTGTTTTCATCCAGACCAATGCGTAATTACTACGAATACTTGATGTTGATGTTTCAAACTCAAAACTCAAACTCAAATCATTTATTTCACGTAGGTATTTTACATACACTTGTGAACGTCATTTTTTGCATTTACCACCGTTTCGCTAAGGTGCCTTTAAATTTTAAATCTTAGAGGAGGAAAAGAAACGGCGAAAGAAAACTCCTCGGCACATCTTTTAAAAATACTTAGTGCTTAAAAACGAATTACAATATTTTTGCTAGGTACTACCATATACCTAAATACTAACTTGAGCGGAACTGGTTGCGGATGTCTATTACCAAGCATCCTTGTCATTAATATACTCATCAATAGTATAATAACTTTTCTCGATAAGCCGTGCTTTAACACGTTTCTTAAATATTTGTAAGGGGAGGTCAGTGATTGATTTGGGCAATTTATTATAAAAGCGTACACCGAGCCCCACAAAAGATCGCTGAACCTTACGCAGGCGATATGAGGAGGTTTCGCTTTTACTCTTTCTATAGATCTCTGTCTTTTATTCTTATTCTGGACAATGTTTATCGTAGTAACATTGGTGGTGTGAGCTCCGTTGATCAGGCCATCAGAATAACTAAAATTATAAAGAGTTTGCTCTCAATTTAGTTTAGTTAAAACGAAATAATTCTACACGCCTCTTATTAGAAAGGAACGCGGTAAAATTGATCTTGAGCGCGGTGAGGTATACATGTTGTTGGTTCAGTTCAACCTCTACTCAAGAAGTGCCTGTACGTGGTTGGATACTTAATAGTTACCCTCGGTTATCTCAGCTACCGCTGTGTATCGTTCGTTATGTTAAAAAAATCGTTGTACAGATAACCTTAAATATACGGTTTTACGATGGTTTTGCAAAATTCACGAGATCGTATGCTAAGTCCGTTGAATTGAATAAAAAACTCTTGGCAAAGGGAGATCTCCCGCCGACATGCCTAGGCAGCGGCCAAGCTCCAACAGACTTGTCGGTACTTGTATAATATATGCGCGCGGTGTACAAAACTTCGATAGCGCGATTCAGGCTTGTCGTGACGTCATCGTATGACGTGTGTGCGATGTCGCCACATCACAAGTATCATACGTGATCGCATAGACTCGACAGTGACCCTCTATTAGAACTAAGTGCCAGTGTACACGCGTCGCGATTGCGCGAGCGTGCCGCGTGGCGCTAAACATCCCGAGTGTGCAGGCACCGGCGCGCCGGGCAGCGCGCCGCCGGAGCGCGACGCGGGCAAGGAGAAGCCGCCGCCGGCGCCCGGCAAGCGCGCGTCGCCGCACCACCTGTCCACCGGCGGCTTCCAGCCTTACCGCCCCGACGATAGGTGAGATTATTGCGTGGCATTGTTTGGACTTTCAAACACATTTTTAACTTATTGTGAGCGAGTTAAATGGGCGTCTCTGTTTTTTTATATGTAAACAACGTGCACACAAGTCATATGATGGTTGCCCTGTCTGTGGGCAACCAACACCGTCATTAACACCAAAAAACGGAGGCAGTCATCAGTACCTACCGCCGCCAGAAGTGAAAACTTAAATCTTTAGAAAATAACTTCATACAATAGTATGTAAGTAAGCAGACCGCTGCGGTAACCGGTCCGGCGCACTACGTCACAGCGTGTCGGTGACGCGAACCCATAAGATTTCCGTATACCAAAAAGTGCCCAACGCGGCTAAAGAAGATTTCACTTCAAAAATATATCACCGATGCGTTGGCGGCCAAAACAGAACCACGGGATGCGTATTATTTCTGGCTCTGACATGTCGACATTAATCTTAATGGTTGCCCAGCAATCAACAGATATTATCTCGTCGGTTGTTCTGCTTCCATGGAGCGCATTACTTTTCCAAATACCACCCCCATAACGTTAATGTTGCAATAACGGCAATTTTTTCGATATTTAGAATACCAAATCTGTCCGTCCCACAGATTAGCCCACCCGGCGGCGTCGTTCCCACTGCTGGAACCCAGCGCGTACTCGCCGTACCCCCACCCCGGCCTCTACTCCAGTGCCGCGTTGCAGTACAGGTACTCGTTTGTGTTTAAAATTAACCCAAAATGTAAGAGGTGTCATCCCAACCCATGACTGTCTCACTGCTGGACGCGGGTCTCCTCTCACGATATGAGCGGCACGGGCCATAGTCCGCCACGCTGGCCCATTGCGGAATGGTGGTGTTCACACACCTTTGAGAACATTATGGAGAACAAGTCAAGAATAAGAGAGAACGAGAAACGTTTATAAGCGTTTATGTGTTCGTGTGTGCATTAGTCAATTTATATTTTAGCTCGATACTATTTATCTGTTAATAGTCTCCAACTAAGTATCACTTTTATTTGGAGGCTTATAAAAAGGCATATGTTGAACTTACGTAGGATTAAATTCGATGACAGTAGTATTAATATCATTAAATTTACAGTACTATTAACATCAATTACAGTAGTATTAACATCGATTAGACGTCTTGTTATTAACACGCCTTCGGTGTGTGTAATTCCAGGCTCGCGGCCGAGGAGCAGATGTACCTGGAGCGGATGTTCCGCAGCGGCGTGGGCGTGGGCGTGGGCTGGCTGCCGCCGTACGCGCTGTACCCGCAGCTCGCGCCGCCGATGCCGCTCGTGTCGCACGCGCCGCACGCCGCGCACGTGTCGCACGCGCCGCACGCGCCGCACGGCCAGCTGCACGACGAGCGCGAGAAGGAGATCGCGCTGCAGAGGGAGCGCGAGAGGGAGAGGGAGCGCGAGCGGGAGAGGTAGTGTTTCGAGTTTGGGTGATGTGTCGATGTGTTATTTTATGTTACGTGTGTTTTTGGTCTTTTGGCTTAGATTAAGATAGAGAGATATGAGTAGAGAGAATAGGAAAGTTTTCATATAAACTTTACTTAAAATGGACTTAATTTAGTGATGGGCTATGGCCTGTACCCCTCACATTGTGAGAGGAGATCCGTGCCCAGCAGTGGGACAGTTATGGGTTGCGAAGAAGAAGAAGTAGACAAATAGATATTTTGTCTTTTTTTATTAAGTAAACAAAAAATTTTTTGAGAGTTTTTAAGAATATTAAGTAGTCAGTATAAAACAATACTATTTCAGCTCAAACTTTTTTCTTACGTTTGTTCAACATTTTGTATGTTCCTTTCATGTATGTACGAATCGCTCAGTAATTCAAACTGCCCGCAATGTTATCACACGAACTAATCGTTTTCTTGTTCGCCTTCTAAAAAGCAGAACGACGTTTATATACAGGGAGCGCGAGCAGCGCGAGAAGGAGCAGCGCGAGCGCGAGCGCGAGCGGGCCGCGCGCGAGAAGGAGGCGCGCGCGCGCGACGCGCTCGCCGCCGCCGCCGCGCTGCACGCGCACCCGCACCTGCTGCCGTACGCGCTGCCGCGGCCGCTCCCGCCGCCGATGCTCTACCGCCCGTACCGCCCCTACGCCTACGAGCCGCGGCCCGTCGAGCCGCCCGCGGAGCCCCCCGCCGACCCCGACGCCGAACCCCCCGCCGTCCCGCCCCCGGTCGGCTCCGCGCCCGCGGCCCGAGGTGAGCCCCCCGACGCGCCGCCGGCACCCTCCTCCGCGCCCCCCGCGCCCGCGCTCTGACCAACACAACGTCCCGCGAATACACGTACACTCACCGACACAACTATTAGGTATAATAACAATGTAACTAGTACTGTCGATGAAAATAGTGTTACTCATGTAGTTAATACTAACGTTGGTAGTGAAACGAATTATGGCACTGATGTAACTAACGGTGAAGCGATGACCGGTTTCGAGGACGGTGTCGTCTATACCGGTACGGAGGGTAGTGTCGGTGTCGGTCCTACCGGTGCCGATGCTGGAACTGCGCCCAATGCCGCTGTAACCAGTACGTAGCAACGTTATCGTGCTGATACGCAATGGATACTTTAGTTTACTTTTTTTTTCAGGATATTTTTTTTATTATAATTGGCAAGCAAATCACAGAGTAAATGTGTAAATAATTGGTAATTGGTGCGGATATAAAAGTCATTAGTAAATCCATTGCTTATCAACACGATTTTATATAATGTATGTATGTAAGTGTCACGTAAATATCAAATATTATTAATTGTATAAAAAATATTCCTGCAATCTGCCAAGCTGCGTTCTTATCGCGGTACTTAATGAAAGCGACGTGTAGACTTATTATTGTAACGAGTTACGTGTAAGTGACTCAGCCTAAAATGACTACCTCAGTCTACAAATATAGTTATTAATACGATTTTAATAAATACCACCAAAAATGCCTTGCATTAATAATCCATTTGCAAGATTTTTCTTACACGTTCATCCTTGAAAGATGTGATTTTAGTTACTTTTTTTTAAAGTCGTGGCATCAAAATGATGAAATGTGTCGTTGATTCAAAAACTTCCGTGTTTTAAAAACCCCCAAGTGCTTGTGAAATGTTGGGTGTATTCGTGGTGTTGTAAAATTGAGCAAAGCCCTTAAAATGTCATAATTTTGGCCCTAAATTCACGATGCGATGTCTCTAGTTCTTTCTCGCTCTGGCATCACTGGTCAGAAAGGGCTAGCGGATCGTTACGGAGTGCAATAGAGTAATTGTTAGTTCCTACAAACAGTGTTATTGAACAGGATCGTATGGACAGATAGATGTACGTTTGAAACGCGATTGTTATATTATATAAAATCGTATCGACTGCTAACTTCTAGGCTTTTCAATGTTGAACGAGCCACGATTGAATATTTTATCTTCGATTGCAATTTACAAATTTATTGGGCAAGCTTTGTTGTATTTCTTTTTAACCGACTTATAATAAATATAATAATATTATACAAATTATTACGCTTGTATTAATTACGGATAGCTTGTAAGCCTCATTCAATAAATTTACGAATAATTTTTATAACTTTTTTCATATTGAACTGTCATTGTTGTAAAAAGCACTGCCATATACGAATAGGCCAAATAGTTTTTAATTAATAAGCCTTAATGTTACTAAATAAATATAATGTATAATAGGTATTAAAAATGAATATTTCATTAATGATGTATGATAATAATATTATGAATTGTAATCTGTGAATAGGCCAATGATGAATTTCGATGTATGTCAAATAAATTTTTGTTTACACAGTTTTTTGTAATTATCTGTTGATTTGTGTTGTAAATGTTATTTCAATTGCGTTTCAATCGTAATTCCGATTTTTGTTTATCTGTGCGCTAATAAATTTGTATGAACCATTGGACGGTACCTGCCAGGCGCAGGTTAGATAGAAAACTCGCGGTATTTAAAAAATTCTAGCCATTAATGTGTATATCTGTCGGTGTACAATACATGTGAACGCATATCCGTGCAAACGACTTTATTATGTACTGGTTACGACACAAAATCGCGTCCACGGATCTGTCAATTAAAATTATAAGGTGTTATTGGGACGGGACGTGCGTGCATCGATTTTCTATACGTAGAAATGTACGGATGCGTCGCGTCTCGTCCCGTACTGAACCGTTTTGAGCGAAAATGATCTATTCTCGCTTGGTGTACTTATGTTATAAGGTTCTTATTGCAATAATCTTATAAAACGTCGTCGGACTTCGAGTGGTACTAGTGATGTTTCGATTTGTGTTCGAAGGGAATGTAATCCGTAAGATTGCAGCTGTATGGTATATTTTCGCTTAGTTGTAGATCTTTTTCGCTCATAATTTAATGTAACGTCGGGCGCTCGGTGTCGAAGTTCTTTCTATATGTTAAGTAGGCTTTTAATTGGGCTCGAAGCAGCCACGCGTGCAATCGGCTTTGCAACAAACGTTTCTACTGCATTTTGTGATAAGACTTATTTTCCCCTGCAGTATTCGAAGCGACCGCAGCGCCCGGCGGATCCGAGTCAAATAAATTGAACATTGAAACGAAAATCTAAACTATTTTATAATGATAATGAATCATAACAAAAAAATAATAATGGAAGTAAAAAAAAAACCTCTTTGTACGTTTATCTTAGATAGTTATTTTTAATTTTAGCTTTTAATAGTGTTCAAAAAATATTTTTCACGTTTTCGTTTAAGTACGTACGTCACGCATTAGACCGCCCCTCCCCCCGCGGGGGAATGTACATATAGCGAGATATGGACAATACCTAACAAGTGAAGAAAATATGATTTTATTGAAAATACATTCAGTGAAATTATTATTGCTGCATGCGAAGCTCCCGAGCGTGACGCGAGGCTCGCGCCGCGCTCGGGGGCGATAGTTACTTTTATTTTATGTTGTTCACCCCCACCCCCCACCCCCACTCCAACCTACGCTTTCAGTAGCAAGTAGTAATTTTCTTGCGCTGTGTGGAATTTCAGAAGCGTGTAACAAATGCAGTGATTAAACATCGCTTTAACGCTACGCAGATAATAAACGTCATTACACTACAGGTCAGTTGGTTGGGAACAGATGATTATGTTTTTTCTACTGGAAAGGATTACTGTTTTTAGGATTATGCCAATGCCAATTTCATAATTATTACTATTTGAGCGTCAATATTACACTAAAAAAAAACTTTTTACTTGAGGTCTGATTATAGATAGTTACCTCATATTTATAAAAAGAATGACAATAATGTATTAAATAAATAAAAAGGCGCCAACACACTCGTGCCCTCGCACTGGGATTCCTTATGTCGTCTGTTTCGAGTTTAAAACACATTTATCTCTCACATAAATAACTGCCCAGGGAATCGAACTCGGGATCACTCACTTTGTTGACAAGGTCGTTACCAACTTAGCCACGGGGTCACTAAAAATGTGTAATAGAGATTCATACCCGCCCGCACTGGGAGTTATAAATTTGTCGCACTAGTTCTGTAAACCGGACGAACAACTAAATTTAGTAGGTAGTAGAGCCTAGAGTTCGCCCGGGGTAGCACTACCGCCCGCCACGGTACTTAGTACCATTTCTACCGTGTAATAATTGTTTAAACAGCAATTATTGTGTTCTGGTTAGAAAGTTGTGGAGCCGGCTACACTTTTAAGAGGCGACTATCTCAGTCCTCAAGGGTAGCAACTCATCTGTGGCCGAATTAGAAAGAGACCTACTAACTGGACTATCACTAGCAACAACTAACAGAACTATAACTTAACAGTCCCTGTTCCAGTCCTCATACTTAATAATAAACTAAGCAACTAATATTCTAACACTGTCCCCTAACCGGAATAACTATCCTAGTCCCCATTTGAGTCTTGTTCTGTGTCGGCCACAGTTGTCATGGGCGGCAGCGGAAGGGTGGCGCTGCATGCTTCTTTGGTACCATTAAAAATACTACTACTTAACGAAATAATCACGATAGAGAACAAATTTGTGTGTCACAAATGTCTGTCCTGTTTGGGACTGGGCCAGGACTACAAACTATTATTATTGGTTATATCAATATGCCATAAATAAACTAGGTATATGAATTTTAGCTTCTTAGGCAGGGCTGAGCCATAATGGCCACTAACCAATTGAGTTAAGAACTAGTTCAGTCTTAGAGTACCGTCCCTGATTATAAATTACATTTTAAAAACAGATGGGCTGCACTGACCACTGCTGGGTTTGGTGTGCTCGTTATGCAGTCAACCGATATAAAAGTCAAATGATATACAAAATCGGTAGGTATCCAGTAGACTATGTGTAATTCTTGTTGTATGATGAATTTAACCATTGATCAAAAGGCGAAACTGTTCTCGCCTAACCGTTCCAAAACCAGACGATCTAAAAACATAATATCTGCGAAATTACGTATTCACTGATACTGACAATGACTACCGCTCCAGGTATACAGGGTGTAGGAAATACTGTATTTACAGTGATATTGTATGCGTTTTTGTATGACATGCTAGGGTGATCAACAATACAAGACCAATCCCCAATGAATCAATTACTCAGAATAATCACACACAGGGTAAGTATACCATATTTTAAAATAAACTGATTAATATAATTATTACACATGTTTACGGGATGATCTGGGACAAAATCCTTTATTTACAAAAATGACTACAAGATACACTCGTCTCAAATTTTCAGCATGCAGGTGATTTACTTCAAATGAATCGGGTAAGGACTGAACTTGAAAATTAAATTTGTCAACTTCCAACCTATTGGCTGGTTTGCAAATTAAGGTATCGAGATATACCTACTTACGGTAACCGCTGCCGCCGTGGGTAGCGGAATTCGATTGTGTAAGCGGCATGCTTTGTGCTCATACGTAAGGAAATATCATCACCGATATGGTTAGCGAAACTTGTTGATTGTCGTCAATTTTAAACTAAAAAAGACATCTAATGTATAAGACGCGGAAATGTGGACGCGTGTCTCGCGCTGGCCGGCGAAGAAATATCTCCTACCTAGAGGTTATGGGATGTTTTGCAATTTTATTTTATTTTTCCTTCGCAATAGTCGAGGTATCTGGGCCGGTATATGTGTATCACTCTATTTTTCCCTACCCACAGCGGCAGCGGGTACCCCGTACTCGTATACTTATCTGTACAGGTATTTACATCTTAAAAGTCACACACATTAGCTTAGAATAAACTTCTTGGCGAAACATCCCTTCTGTCATAGACACAAAGAGAATATAACCACTACGTGACAACCTGAACAACTGTCACAATAACCCGATCACCGAAAACATTTTTCGGTGATATTTTTCAAAATTTCCGTAACAACGGAAGATTATCTGAAAGCAGTTTTCCGAAAACGATGTCGGCAGATGGCAAAACCAATCCCAGTCATTAACTTAGGGGTGCTGTCAAAGAACGAAGAAATAAAGCCAGGAGATGACTCTGTTGTTGATTCTACAATAAACAGGATTAATAAGAAGAAGTCTAGCAGGGACCTGGTGTTAGGAACCTTGTCGGGGTGGTTGCTCGGAGTAGGGACTTACAAAGTAGGGAAGATAGCAGCATTTGGTATCGGTGGGAGCATTGTACTCTTACATTTTGCGAGCGAGCTTGGCTACGTCCGTATCAATTGGGACCGCGTTAAGGAAACCCTGGATCACAGCGAGCAATTGGTGGAGAACGTCGAGCAGTTCGTGAAGAAGAACAGCTGCTTCTCCGTGGGGTTTATCGGCGGATTTTTCTTCGGTGTGGCGTCTGCGTGAGGTTAATTAAGTTTAAATAAGTATATTTCATACACACATGTGACGTAAATTAAGTTTGTATTTAATTTTCCTATTTCCAATTAGTTTATATAGCTTCATGATAAAACTATTTAACTTTTATCTATACTTGCGCCACGCTCGCAAAGGAATTAACGATAACAGACCGATATTAGGGTCATCAAAATTGTAGCACAGTCAAAACTAAAAATTATTGTCTCAGATTTTATAGAAATCTGAGGTTCTCTCTGTAAAGAGCAATGTACCAAATTCCAACGCGGTATTACAGGATAAAGTAACAAATTACTCCCAACAATCCTACGTCTGCTACCTGTAAGCGGAGGTTGCAAGGTATCCGCACACTTGTTGTTGACCCTCCGCCCTGCGCTCGGTTTAACCCGCAATCCCGTAAGGCGTAAAGCAACAAGTGGCAAGCCGGCTCATCGTTCATCTGTTGTGCTTATTCAAACGAGCGTTATAGGATTCGCGTCAATTTTGTTTTTAAGACACCTACTTAAGTACTTCGTTGAATGTGGTTTTGGTTTGCAATGACCTGATGGAAAGTGGTCAGCGGCGCTCATGGACATCGTACCCACAATTATATAATCTTTGTAACCTCTTAATAATCTGAATATAGTCCAGGCAATGCCGAATCATTTCCGAGTTAAAGTGTTGCGTGTGTGGAAAAATATCTTTTATACAAAACATGGAGTCTTCGGCAAGATACATTTTTTGATTACCAATTATAGGTGGAGCACAGCTGAATCGTCGTGATGGTAAAATGGCAGAACGCATCCTTCAACAACTATGTAACTAACTACATTTTTTATAATCTAAATGGTAGACGAAAAAGCAGAGGGGCTCCTTGATGGTGAGTGGTCACCGTTACCCTCTACTCTAGCAAACGAGGTCGCTAACACGTTGGCGCTCCTGAAAGAGCATTCTCTAAAGAACCCCAAGTCGTAGGTAGCACTTGGACAGTACAAGTAATTTATTCCAGGTAGCGGACACGGGCTGTCAAAGCAGAAATCGGAGTCTGGTGGATCGCCACGACTCTAGTCGATGTGGACTGACATACTGTTACAATAATAATAATGAAATACCTAATTTAATATAATACAGGGCTACAATAGATGTAGGGACACAAGTACGTTACACGTGTCAAGTGCAATGTGCAAGATCAGCGTGAGCGATCGCATTCACTTGGGGCGTGGGAATGCTTTGTCCCTAGTCTGTTCCTAACCCCAGAGACTTGTACGTGTGTCTTGGGGACAGAATAAACGCGATATGAACCTGCAGTTTGTCTTTAAATTCCTTCTGAAAACTAAGTAATAACATCTATAAGTAGTTACAAGCGTAACCTAGTATCTATAATAAATAACCCCTACATATCCTACAACAAGCTGCCACTCTCCAGCCTTTGTCACCAGTCTCTAATCTGCTCTGACGCCCGGGGGCATTATCGGCTACAGTGCTAGTACGATGTCATCGGCAAACAGTATTGCAGTCCATGGTATGAAAATAAACGCTTACACACTTATACTCCTGCAATACTCGTAGGATTCTTGTTCGCCTGTAGCAACTGAAATAACTAATTACTAACACACGGATCCAAGACAAATATTACCAAACACATAAAAGTTAAGAGGTAGTAGAGCCTAGAGTTCGGCCTAGAGTACAACCACTAGGTACAACCCCTACGATAATAATTTTAACACTTTTTACCTCTATAAACATCTAGTTAATAGCAGTAGGTATATCTGTGACCGAATAAGTACAAAACTTTTACTAACATCTACTAACAGGAGTAACTATCACTAACAGTCGCTGCCCCAGTCCTCATACCGAGCCATACTAACGAACTTTCTAGATTTTGGAGAGTGTGCGCAGGAATTGTTCGTTTCAGTTCCCCCGTCGAACAACCCCGCGTGTGGTAGGTATCCACCCTTTCGTCGTGAACGTCCGTCGATACGAACGACACGGTTTGCGTCGTCGTTCATTATGCGCACTACGAAGGACTGGAATAGCTTGCCTGCATCGGTGTTTCCACTTGCGTTTACCGTAGGAGTCTTCAAGAGGAGGACAGTGAATAGGCTTTTATTAAGTTAGAGCGTCCAACATTCCTCGCTATTTACCATCAGAAGGGATTGTTGTCAAGCCATTACTTCTTAAGTATAAAAATGCTTGTCTGTAAAGTCGGTTTACAGACGGTAATTTTACGTGATAACGTAACGATAAGGGAAGAGAGATAAATGCGTTGCAAGCCGAACGTTTAGGCTGATCGTGCCTCTATATAGCGATAGATAGCTTGAACGCACAGGCTCAGGCGGAACGGGACACTTTTTCGTGGGCGCTGCCGGTGTTCGTCAATTTATAAGACGTTATCACGTCAAAGCAAGAACTAACGTTCTAACACAGTTTGCTTACTGACTAACCATCCTAGTCCCAATTTGAGTCTTGTTCTGTATCAGTCATAGTTGTCGTCAGTAGCAGCAGAAGGGTGGCGCTGCACGCTCGTTTGCTATCTTAATTCCATAAAAACACCCTAAACAAACTAGAGAAATTAAAAGATAGGATAAAATATAGAGATAAGTAGGTAAGATAAATCTGAGCTTCTCCGATAAACGATGAATGAGATAGGTGTGCCAGAAACAAAATAGAGCAACAGGGGTAGAAATTTTTTTGTTTTCCTATGTTTTCACTAGGTAGATGGCGCTCCATTAAATGTTAAATGATATAAAGCATCACAGCTGATAACCTGTGGTGTAAACAAAGATAATTTGGGTGTTCGGAGAAAAATGTTAAAGCGATCCGACTCCAAAGGACCAAAATGTTTGCGTAATTCGTCTCCGAAGGGCCACATGTTAAAGCCACGTGTTCAGTTCAAAAAGTCTATATTTTTGCGTTTTTGTAATTAGGTGATAGAGCATCTGAATGAATAAGAAAAAAACTGCAACTAGTACAATTTATAATTATATCGACGCCGTATTTAAGAAAGGTCAGTATAATAATGGTGAAGACGATGTTGATGATAAAAAAACGTTATTCAGTAATTTCGCATAGCCAATTGACCTGCAGTGTTAGACATTAAAACTGCTGAATCCATGGTACTATTAGCTTGCACAGTGTACATATTAAGGTCTTCTGTTTATTGCTTTGTTTTTTTTTGCGATTCTTAAGCAATTTCCATTAGCTTCTATTTTTTTTTTCAATCAACAAAACAATTTTGCCTACGACCATATCTTGTGAAGATTAATCTCGTTCCAATGTTCAATTTAATTTGAATTAGGAAAAATAAACTGTCGCAAGTAATTGAATTTATATTTTCGTACAATAATCAAAATATTTTCGTTTTTCAGACGATTCAAGTGCGCCTGCATCCTCAGTAGCATCAGCAAACGAAGAAGACTCACAAACAGCAAAAAAACAGTTGCCTATAGAACCTATACCAATAAAACCCGCTGAAACCTTTAAGCATGCAGAAGAACCGATTCAGCCAACCTACGCACAATCCAAACCCATGTCCCATTCTCCAAAAATATCACCATCGTCCATTCCAAATCCTAATCCAAGCGTGATCTCCACAAAACAGTCCGAATCCAGCTATTCAACTGTTGGAGGATATCCTTTCTCCATCCCTGGATATTCAGCTTTCCAACCAGTTACACATCCAAATGTGACACAATCAAGTTCATCCTCAATGCAGCCAGCAGCGTCGTCTTCGAACTTAGTTAAATCTCAATCTGATTATGCTCCATATTCAAATACCTCGGCAGACATTTCCGCAGTATCTACAGCGTCACTGGCAATTTCATCAATATCCTCTACACAAGGATCTTTTTTACCATCGATGGAATCACATTCTTCTATGACATTAACATCGACATTTTTATCAGCGGCTCCAATTACGACAGCAGTGTCAATGGGTTCTATGCAACTTATTACATCTTCTTTAACTATGCCTTCGACGATAGATTCAGAAACGTCTTTACCTCCGTCTTTGCCTCAATCTAAAGCCCTAGAATCTGTACAATCAATGCCATTAAGTCAATCATCATCAATGTCACGGGTGTCATTGGGACATTCCGTGTCGTCAACTGTATCTTCAGTGGTAACAATGCCGTTGGAGCAATCAGTGGAGGATACACCAACATTCATGCAGACAATGTCATCAAAGTCATTGATACCACGGGTTTCCACAGAGCACTGTCAAATTCCATCCGATATATTAATGCAACATCCAAACCGATCATTATCAACAATAACGTCAGATCCGTCAAGTCAACGAGTACCTGTGGCAACGACATCAACGTTACCTTCATCTCAATCAATACAAAGAACTATATCTTCATTGCCAGCAATACAACGGGTATCAGTAGAGCATTCTATACAGACAAGTGCGTCACAAGAATCATCAATGATGCTATCAGAATCAACGCAGCGAATGTCCCTAGATCAGCCTATATCTACAATACCAACAATGCCTTTAGAGGCAACAATGCAACGAAACTTGGCGATAACGTCGAATAATATGCTACCAGAATCACGGCAACAGACACCATCAGAACATCCTATGCCGCCCATGCCAAATATACCATCTGATTCATCAATTCAACGAATGCCTTTAGAATATTACATGCCATCACTCCAAATGATGCCTCCAGATTTGTTAATGCGACGAATGCAATTATTACAATACATGCAATCACTCCAAACCGTGACATCAGAACCATCAATAGCATTTATGCAAAATATGCCACCCTATGCCATGTCAGTGCCTCTATCTCAGTCTACAACAACAACACCAACGACTTCAATAGAAAAATCCGTGCCGATAATATCACTGGTTTCTTCAGAGCCAATAGTGCCACATGGACAAATTGTGCTTTCCACGACTACGACGTCAACTCAATCTACTGTACCAATACAAAAGATGTTAAACGGAAAGTGTATTTCATCGTCATCTACGAATCCAGAACCTATTTTAGGATTAGTGACTCACGTGCCACTTGTGCCTCCTACTTCGACAATTGAATCACAGGTTCAGTCTATGTCATCGATAACATCAGAATCTACACAACAAGCATCCGCACTACCATCAGAGCAATCAGTGGCATCAGGAGTACAGGCCTGTCAACAGACAATCACGTTACTAACAACATCAAATTCACCGACATTATCATCGCAACATGTGCAATTATCGCAATCTCCGCAATTAATTACAAACATTATAAATCAATCGAAGGCACCGACGTCATTAGTGCAAACTATGCCGCTATTATCAGTGATGGTATCAGATCAATCATCGACATCTTCAGCACGGTTGCAAATAGTACAACCTGTACAGACCGTAGAGGATACGACATCAGATAAATTTCCAGCATTTATAACAAACAATCCAGCAATGATATCTTCAGAATCATTAATACAAAGGCAGCAGTTGATCCCAGCAATGCCACCAGTTTGCACGAAGACATTGGAGCCATATATGACATCGATAACACAAATGCCGTTAGTGCAATCAATGCCTTATGAATCAGCAAAGTTGTGCAATACGTCAATACAACAAACTTTGCTGGGACAGTCTATCGAAGGCATAGTGCCTTCGTTAACATCAACGCCCTCTGTTGTAATAGTATCTTCAAATGCCGGAAAAGCTTTACAATCAATGAGTGTATCACAATCATCATTCACAACTACGTCTTCCGAAAATTCTGTGCAAACATTATCACAGACGCAGAGGTCAATGTCATCAGACTCAACATTACAACGAATGCATTTGGTACGTCCTTTACTAAGTACATCGACTATTGAATCAGACAAATTAATGTTATACACACAAACATCAATTTCATCAGAAACATCAATGCTTCAAAAACCCTTAGTAAAATCAGTATCTTTTATGCCTACCAAACTTTCGACGACGTCAATACCATACGGAGGGCACACATCAAAGCTAAGAACGAATTTCGCACAACCTTCGCCGACGATATCAACAATATCATCAATGCCTTCTTTGGTGTCAATATCACATATGCCACAGATGCCAACAAATCCATCAATGGAGTCGATGCAAAGAATCCAATTGCAAAATATTCCCTTTATGTCAATTGTGCCATCGGAATCCAATTCAATCAAAAGTAAAGAGTTAATTCCGCCATTGTCATTAGTACAATCCATGTCATCGATGACACTAGCGCCGTCTGTACCATCGAAACAACCAGCATCTTCAATAGATTCTATGCCATCAGTATCTGATTCATTGCAAATGATGTCTTCAGAACAATTTATGCAAACACAAACATCTAAGATATCGACATCACACGCACCGCCAGGATCGACAACTTCATCACTTCATTCAGAGGAAAATGATAAACAAAATGAAAGAGAACCAGCATTGCATAGTAATAGTATATCTCAGCAAAAAGTTGAAGACCACATTACATGCGAAACCGAGTCTACTGCAGAAACGTCTGAAAAAAATGAGTCCATGACTCACAGAATACAAGTAGAAGTACCTACGCAAACTATCACAAAGGAGATAAAACGGAAGCCTTTAGAAAGATTTAGTTTAAAAACTAGCATTCCTATTAGTAAAATTGACATTAAGAGTGTTCCTAATCCTCCAGAAAACGCATTTCAGAATCCATTAGTAAAGAAGTTGGCTGTCAATGCTCTTAAGGTAAATAACGGTCCAAGAGTTGAAAAACAAATACAGAGACATGTTTTAATTCGGGGTGCAGGAATAGAATCCGAAGAATATCAATCAATGGTGCCTCCACCACATGCTAACCTTACTACATTAATAAGTGCAAAAGAAACGGTAAATACGAATGACAAACAGTTTCTTACACTCGAACCAAATCTAGAATCAAAGGATACTAATCAGACTGGACTTCTACTGAATAATACATTAACTCCTCGAACAGTTATTTCCAATAATAAAGATACAAATAAATTAGGATTTATAAATAATTCTTCAGATAAATCCGTCAATGATCAAAATAATCAAATAGTGTTCATACAGAATAAAAATTGTGCAAATAAAAAAATGATACTGACTATACAACAACAAAATCCCCAGGTACTTTTAAAACGAAAAAATAATGACATAAACCCATTAAGATTTTCGAGCCAGTTAAAGAAATGTAAAGAGGAGTCTGTTACAATAACAGAACATATTCCTTCCAAAGTCGTAGCATTAAAACGGCTTCACCAGGGTGACTGTGATGAAGATGACTTTGAAAATTTGATTACAGAAAACCAAATATACGGGAATAAGATAGTCGTGAAAGAAAAAATACAAGGCACATCACAACAACAAGAGTTGAAACGTAAAAACAATAAAACTAATAGACTAATTCCGTCTGAAGCAAAAAACATTGTTAAGGCACCCAATTTTGTATATTTAAGTAATGTGAAGTATCCTACAAATATCATGATGTATAAAAATAATGTAAAAACTAACATAAGTTTCAATAAAGATACTAAAATAACTCCGAATGAAAATAAAATTACTGAAGCGACTGCCACTCTCAGTAATGCTAATGATTCAGCGATACAGTCTTTGAAACTGCAAAGTATTCCCATAACTAAAGAAAATCAAGGATTAAATGCTGGTAAAAATTTGGTGCAAATTGCTCCAAATAAAAATATCAAGACTGATATGTCAAAACCCAGTCAAAGAGTCTTAATGAGTCCAAAAATACGTCAACCAATACTGAAGATGACGGTAGACACGAATAACGAAATGATTGAAGCAACCGTGAAGCATATAGAACAAAACTTAAATAAAGTACTAGAAGTACCCGTTGAACAAAATAAACCAGAAGAGCATAAGGTTGTTTCAAGCTCTTGTGATTCATTTGATTCAAATTCTCCACCTAAAGCCGTTAATGGAAATATGATAAATACAATGCAGGCAGAAGAAGAAGTGAGTTCTTTGGATATTTACGAAAAACGAAAAAGATTGAGAAGAGTGAAGTATCTATCGAGCCGTGGAATGAGAGATGTACAGAAATCTGAAACTAAGAAAGCTCAGAGTAACGGCCGTTACATTATAACTCCAGAGAAAATAAAGGCTGAAATTTACAAAGAATTTTCCAGTACCAAACTTATAATTGCAGATGAAGGTGATGACATAGATAGCGAATACGAAGATGAAACAAAAGAATACGAGTCTCTTATAAATGCTTTTGGTCCAACTAAGAAAGAGGACTGTGGAAAAACTGAATTTCTTTCCAATTTCATGTTAGGCACTGCAGATACTTGTAAAGGTACATATTCTTGTCAACTTACTGATTTTGAAAACTTACTTACTTGCCAATATTTCACTTATCTAATTAAATGTTGTATTTTATATAACATGAAACCCACGAGTAACCCTTTACCATAAAAGCGACATGCCATTCCCTTCATGCGTTATTCAGTAAATGTACTACAAGCAGAGCAATTAACGACCGTTTTCAATATTCTATTTGTCCATAATCTCTAGACAATTTGTCTGTATAAGTGTGTACTAAAATAAATGCGACCTTTGATACTAGCTAATCAATTGACCTGGGGATTATGGATAACAGACTATGGACAACGGCAGCCATAAGTTAACTTTCATTATAAGATGGATGAATCCCCTTAAATATTTATTTACAACAATAACGTTACAATCATTGCAGAGATACTTTGGAATAAAAGAGAGAGAATAATACAAAGAGATAAAATAGCATCAGCTTACATTGCAGCAGGGCGCATTGATCGCCTCATGGATGAAGAAACACCAAATGAAATATCAACTATAACAGATCCTATCAATTTAGATTCAAAGTCACGAACTCACGAAGACTTGAATAACAACGGGTGTGGTTTTCAATTCAAGCTAAAGTTTTTACGGCATCTAAAGTTGAAATATGTAAAGCCTCAACACAGGGCAGGTATGTCATAATAACATTGGGAACTGGTTACATTATGGAAGTCAAATGAAAATTTTAGGTTATAAAGAAGAACATGCTATCAAAATTAATTGTTCTAACTTCTAAGCGTCCAATGACATCTACTCGGTATTCGATTCTCATTCCAAATATGCAATTAAAAAGGGTGCTTAAAATTTGACCTAATTATCCATTAAATATCAAAAGTATGGACAAACTGAACGCACGCGGTTTAAAGTAAATAAAAATCAGCCGAAAACGCGATGGATCATAAAGACTTCCGGCATTTTGTATTTTCTTTGCTTCGTCGCCTTTGAGGTTACCGCCACAGTTGTCACTAATTCCACTAAAGGTCACTGACCCCGCCCGTACGGCCCCACCGTACGTTTGCACACCGTGTCCATACATTCCGAGTATTTTGAGATAACATCATTATAAGCGTCCATATAATCCATATGGATTAGATATGAATCGTAAAAAAATGTATTAATTGTTTATTGGCTACTTTTCCATAATTGATTTTATGCTATCCATGTTTAAAGATTAAACGGATTTCAAATGCCAGGTTTAACATTATATTTGAATATAATTAATAAAACATTTCTGTAACGTATTAACGACATTATAATTATCTTAAATTCCAGGCTACGAAACCACGTGGCAAGAAATATTGAAAGAAAGGAAAAGAAGAGACGCCCCCGAACAATCCAATCATGTATTTAAGCTACCAAGGTCACAACTGGAGAAGGTGGAAATAAATACGAATTGTGAATTAAAAATACTGAGTGAAATCAAACACAGCGTAACGGAAAATAATAACCTCATCAAGAAAAGACTAGACTTTTCCTGTCAGGATGGAGACAGCATAAAAACTTTGACCGAGAAGAACTTCTCAGAACTGGATCGTCTATCGAAGATGGCGGATAGGAGCGTGAAACATTTCAGCGGGCAGGATACGAGAAAGAGAGATTTAAATCCTGGATTTGACAGTGCGAACATCCAAAACCAAACTTCTCAACTCGAAGCTATAAATTTCCCCAATATCAACATACCAAGTATATCTAAGATAATATCTTTAAAAACATCTTCGGAGTCGTATACAGCGACGAGCTCTCAAGCTACTTCGATGGACGAACCCCAGAACTCTGCAGCAGGCGTGGACGAAATGTTTAGCGAAGCAAACATAGACAAAACCAAAGATGTAGAATGCCAAACGGAGAATGCAGAATGGCCGGGGGTCGAAGAAATGATAAGGATGTATAGGGAATTTGAAAAAGGTACGTAAACTAATGTATGACTAGCATCGTGATGGTAATCTTACGTTCTCTGAAAAGAAGCTAAAACAAGTACAAGCCACATGATGGTAGGTGGTCACTACTGCTATGCACTTACCATACCAGGCGAGTGCCAGTTCAGCCCGACAAAAAGTTGTGCAAGCAAGCATTTAACAATGTTTCCAAATAATGCAATCGAATCTGATTTACTAGAAAATAACATGCGTTTATTTTGATGTGAACGATTCTTACAACGAAACATTGCAACGCATCAGCGAAAGGATACTCTATCACAAAATCTCAAAAACTATTGACCCTATGAAGATGAAATTTAGTTTTTACCTAGGAGACGTTAGCTAACAACGGATTTTTTATATTTCAGCACGCAAAAGAGAAGTGGCTGAGCTCACACGTCGCAACACGGCGCTGAAAGTGGAAGGTGCCCACATCACCCGGAATGCGTCCAGACAGTCGGACCTGGCGCGAGCGCTCCTCGCCGAGAGACGGAACCTGTCCCTCGAGGAAGCGGCAACGAAACAGGCTATACAACGACTCTTTAATGCTGTTGATGTAGTCAGAAACTACTTTTAGTTCTTTTCATTTGAAACACGAAAATCATCAAAAGGACGTTAAATTAATTCATCTGTTGCTAACAATTATTTGATAATTAAAGTATCATAACAACGGTGTCACTATTAATAAGTAATTAAATTATAAATCATGCTAGATTTAATCTAATATTAAGACCTGAGTAGGTATGCCTTTGTTAAATAGGTGCGAAATTTTGAGGGAAATAAAATTGGTCTAAATACTTACAATAGACCGAAAGATTTTTTCAAAATATATTAAAGCGTATGGCCTTTAATACAAGCTTTTATTTAGACGTTAAACGTTTTATCGAATGATATTTATTTCGAATGACGTTAGTTTTTACGTAGGTCTGTACTCTGTACCTACCTACATGTAGGTATGCATGATATTTTTATCGCCTTTGATTTTATTAAAAAGGGACAGTTATGGCCTATGGGTTGCGATGATAATGATGAACATTAAATTTGATGTAATATTCGATCATAATTATGTATTTCGTAATAAAATCGCTATAATCCCTATTTGTAATTTAAATTAACTTAATAATTTAATTTCTCAAAGAAATGTTTACCATTACATTATAGGTTGTGGATTTAATGTATTTAAGACAAAATTGTTTATAAGTAAGTTAATAATTAAAATTATGGTTAATGTTTTTCTAAAAATACTTAAATAACAAAAAAACCATGTCCGTCACACAATTATAGAGTTGCAGAAGGCTGTTTGAAAATATGCATGTGCGTAAATTATTTTTCCTTCGCTTCGTGTCGGAAAATTGAAATCAAACCATTTTTTGTTTTATTAGAACTAGAATGAATAATGCAATTTTATACAATTATCTCAAAGATATACATACCTACCGACATATCCAATAAGTTCGCAAATCCGCACTTGGTCACCGTGCCGGACTACGGCGTATGTTTTTTATTTTAATTTCCCGCCAAAGAGCGAAGCGAAGCGATCCTTTATTATTTATTATTATTAATTGAGCGTTACAACTAAAAATATTACTATGTGTTGTCTAAAAGTTGGTCAATTAATTGAGTTAAGTATATAAAGTTCCTTGTTTTTATGCCCTATGTTACTTTGAAAACAATGTACATGACTGTGTTAATGTAAATACTGTAATGTTATAAAAAAGCTATCATCTATATTTTTTATATGTGTAGATAAAACGTTAGAAATTAGGTATATTATGTTGTATCATAATGGAAAAATAAAAACTACCTAGTCATGTTTACCTACTGCGATTGAAACCGCCAAAAGGGGCAATTTGAGACAATTTTGAAATTTAATTCCCAAGAGATCGACCAAAATATTGGAGACATCGAAATGCTGCCAAAGAAAAAGTTAATGTACCAATGTGAAAAGCATTTTCTAAAGTTATAGTATAAATTTTAAGGTTGGAAATTACATAAAAAAGTTGTCACGTACACATTGACATACTACACGTACATTATTAAGTATATCTCGATGAAATTATACTAAATATCTGTCCCAAGATACACTTTAGATTTTGGTAATACTTTCCCGCTGTTTTTGCATATTTTATAGATACCTACCTCCTAAAAAATGAATACTCAAATAAAATTAAATTAAGGATATCGCGGGTACCAAACAAACGTAAAAGCCAAGTTTAGCCCTAGTCAACAATTTTCTCATTTGACGGTAATAAAAGGATCTCTTAATAAAAATGTCAATGACGCTTAGGGATTTTTATCAAACTATTAAAATATAGGATCTTGTCAATGGTTTCGAATTTCCGAGGATGTATAAATTATGCTTACCTAAGTATCTCCTATACAATCCGTAGGTAAGATATCTACTTAGAATAATGTTATACTTTATTTGATTTACAATCGCCCATGATAAATTCCAGACCGCCTACCTACTTGTACCTATCAACAGAATAATTACGCGCGCTAAGAATGTAGCGCAGTTAATTGGTAGGTACTTAGGTACTTAACTAACAAAATGACGAGTCTCAGTATTGTGTAAATTCTGAAAAACAGTAATTACACAGTACTTACTGTATACCTGCATTTATTATCTGTACCATTCTTATGATAATGTTCTTGCTTAATTTTTAAATTTTTCATTTTTACATAATAGGTAGGTACATGTTTTACATTTCCGTGCCTATTTTTTACCATAAATATGATTATAATTATAATTGACTTAAAAAAAGTTTCTCAATTCGAACGTATATTATTATTATGTGTTCGCGGATAACTTCGTCGTTTTTGATGATTCTATTTTTTATTGGAAAGGAGATATCCCAAGGGTGGTACCATGATAAGGAAACCAGGATATGACGATGGCATCTCAAAAAATGTAGTACTTTTTGAAGGTTCCCCTTCAAAAAGTTCAAAATTTTGTAGCGGCGACTAGTGCGTTTGTTAATTTTTTTTATTAATTAATTATTATCTAGGTACTTATTACTTTCCAGTTTGAAGTCGGTTTTTTTTTGTTAAAAATTATTATATGTAACACGAAGAATTTATTTAAAACGCCCGCGTTGTAAAGCACCCATTTAGATCTTATCTGTTAACAGGCGAAATATAAATGTGCAGTAATTAATAAAATAATGAGTATTATACATAATTATGTTTTATTTGAAACTAGTAACTAGTAAAGCCCGACTTTGGGAACGCAACCCTTGCTTACCCTAGTTACAAATATTAAAATAGTAAACCCGGCCTCGGTTCGCATCGAACCTTAGTACCGACAATTGGGACCTTTGGGATTCTTTAATGTGCCTAAGTATCTTTGTTATGTGGGCCGATTGTAATAAAACAAACATCAAAATGTAAAGCCGTTTTTGAGTTTACTTAACGTGAAAAACCGCACAACAAACATTCTAGAAATCATTATTTTGGGATCTATTTAATTAATAAGTAGGTATCCTAAATTAATACAATTGCTTGTAGACTTTTTCGCTGTTTGCAGACAATTTGTAACCAAGGCTACCTATCTTAACCCAACCAACCGAAATAAAATCGACCACATTTAATTTTATAATTTTTATTTGACAATAAAAAAGTTACGTACTGTATCATGAATAAATAATGTACAAATATAATATCTACATCATATCTACTATCTACCTTATGTTCTATTATTCTGAGTCGTCGTTGTATTGAGTTGGTAGAAGTGCAACTTCTTTAGGCGCCATGGTGGAAAAATTATTATATATATTAATTTTCACAAGTATAGAGTGAAGGGGAATTTTAGTTTAAAATTAGTAGTTTCGCTTCGTAACGTGTAATAAACTATGGTGTCCATTGGCTTGCACTAAGTAGTTAGAGTATTTATCATGTTCAGAATAGTTATCCCTGTGACTTAACCATGGAAGTATGAAACCGTCCATAGACCTAACGTATCACTATCAGCGCTGAATTGATCATATTAAAACACTCCGAAATTGGTACCAAAATCGTTTAGCATCTTTCTTCATAGCCTTTTAAAAGGATTATAACAGAATGATAATATATGTTTGCTGAACAAAAACTTTATTCCTAAATTAAACGACAACCCACCGCTGTTAAATCTTATCCAACGATTAAAGAAAAGCTTACCTGCTTACTTCAAGTACAAACCGAATTTGAACTTGATTACAAAATTTATTCATAATGTTGGAATTATGATTTATTTGGTATACCTAATTATACTCATAATCATAATGTTCAATTAGAATTTCACTTATTTATTTCACACATTATTATTAAATTAAAAAGATTGGTGCATCATTTGCTTAAGGCAGCTAAGGCAGCCCACTCATAAATCTATCAATCATCGCCATTGGTGTGTCGTGAGGATCAAACTTACGATTAACCTAAAATCAAACAATAATGATAGAATATAACAAAATAACAGCCAAATAATTTACGAAAGTATAAATTACTTATCTAAATAACAAATCTCTAATCCTAGTCACAATAATGTTAAATACACAAACTTCCACGCTACGATTCCCTGTTTTGCATATACAGTGGACACACACAATGGTGTGCGCACATTACATCAACTCAACTCCGATTCAACTTACAGGAGTGCATTGAAATATGAGCCTTTTGTTGTGTTCATACAACATTTTGTTGTGTTACAGTTTGATTTACAACAATTACTTGAAAGAGTTGATCCATGGACCATGACTGATTGAGGCATTGTATACCTATCTACCTACAGCCAACTCCGATCCTTCCGCATTTTCGACCGTAACTGATACGAAATAAAGCTCATTGCAATATTTCAATGCTTTCCTATAAGTTGAATCTGAGTTGAGTTGGAGTAGAGTCGATTTAATGTGCGCAGAAACTAAACTAATCATATCGTTCACACCCAAAATTATATCTAAGTTTCGTCCAAAACCTAAAACAAATTGTTATTTGTAATTGCTACAGTTGTTTATAAAATGCTTCTACAAACCAGAGTAATGAAGGCAGTGCTATGTTACTTTTGGTCCAATCAAAAAATCTTCCTAATTATACTTCCTAATGCCACATTCTTTTGAATTAGGTTGTTATTACCTAATAGATGTATTATTTCTTAATAATTAATATTTACTACTCTACACTGTCTTTTACACATGCTTTCATTAATTATACATTCTCTAAACAATTATACATGTTATAAAAAGTCAATAATTACACATATAGTATATAGTAAAACCCAGCTACTATCACAACTAACAGGGATGAAATAGGAACCCAATATTTCTGCAACAGACTTCTCTCGTCTACATTAACCACAACCTTCTTTTCTTTATACCTCTTTTTCTTACCGCTCAACTTCCACTCATATTCAGCTAATTCTCTGCGATTCTTCTCTTCTTCCAGCTGTTTCAATCTCTGTTGCTCCTTCTCTGTTTCTAATTTAACGGCTATTTTCTTCTCTTCACAGCTTTCATCACACTCTATATTAACTTCTGAATCCCGAACTGCCTTGCAAGGTGCTTCCTTCTTAATATTCCCACAAGGACAGTAGACTTTTGTTTTCTTGAGACAAATCTGATTTTGATCACATTGTCCAGAGTGACAGATATTCTTGCAGCGATGACCACATGGTAAGTTTCTCGGGCATTGCTGTTTGCACGACAGCATTTCTTCTGTTGCTGAACCAAGCTCTCTGCAACGTAAGTATAGTTCAGTTACACCACAATGGCAGGAAAGTCTTTCCAAAATCTCACAAGTTGGACAAGAGCCTGGATGGCATCCACGTTTTGGACACTTGTGCATACATTTCTCTGGACGAGTCACCGAGCATTCTCTATTACATGGTTTGCAAGACTGTGGCACATTTGGATAATTGGGATCAGAACTTAGGAGATGGCAAAGTAGAGCGCATCTATGGTTCCCACAGGCCAGAGGCTGCCCACATTCTCTGCCACAGGGCCGTCGCATTGCAGAATGGCATGGTTGGTCTTCAGTTTCATGTTCACCAAAACAAATAACTGGTACCGGAGTGTCACACGGTGGACATTCAAGGGTCATGATCTTAGTTTTAGGTGGCTGAACTTCCCATGGTGTTGCAGGTTTTTCAACCTGTTTGAAGACCACAGCAACATATTGATGACAAACGGCTTTGCAGTTATGCTCACATTTGGGGTAAGCTTTCAAGCATATAGCTTTGCAAGGTGGGCAATCCCCAAAATGACAGCCATGTCGGTTTTCATCAATATGACCACATTTGTATTTAATTTTGCAGGCAAGGCTGCATTTTGGTGGCTTGATATTTTTTTCTCGGCCGCAAGGGACAGTTACATAAGTTTCTTTGCAACGGCAGGTTATTTTAGATTCTCGATGGCAAGGATAACAAGGTCCATGATGACAGATATTAGTACATTTATGCCGGCCGCACAGCAAAGGTTTATCACAAACTTTTTCGCATGGGGGACAATTTCCGTTGCAGCATTTTCTTCCACAACCATGTTTTCTACACGGTCTAGTTCCTCTACACTTAGTTTCACACCTGAACTCCTTGCAGCATGGCAGTGATTTAGTGTGTGTACCGCAGTGACATTTCTTTTCTATCACAACCTGACAAGGAGGGCACGGTCCCTTGTGGCATTTCTCAGGACAGCTATGTTCACAGTTATCATGCTTTTTGTTACAAGTTCCAAAACAAGTTTCAATGGTGTTCGGGCATTCAATAAATCGCTTATCGGCCCCACAAGGACAGAACATCATCCCAGAATTGGGGCATGAGCCACAATCTCCCACATGACATATCCTCTCACATTTGTGGTATCCACATGAGAACGGTTTGTTACATTTTTTAGAACATTGCCATTTAAGATCATTACAAGGCCTTTGAATTTTATCACCTCCACAAAGGCAAGTTTGGAGACTTGTATAGGTACAGGGAGGACAGTCCCCATCATGGCATAAGTTCTCACACTTATGAGACTTGCATAACAAGAGTTTTTGGCACTGCTGACCACATGACCATTTAGCTGCGCTGCATCTCACTCTTCTTGATTCCTTTTGACAGTAACAAATGCCATTGACTGTTTGTGGACATGGTGGGCAAGGTCCAGGATGGCAGAGAAGAAGGCACTTGTGTTTACAATTGTCGCCAAGCGACAATCTTTTCCCGCAGACTTCCCCACAGGTATGAGGTATCAACCATGGATGAAATGGGGGATCTTCGGTTTTACCACAAAAACAATGATACCGACGCGGTATTTCTTCTTTGCAGTAAGACTGCCGGCACTTCGGACAGCACCATTCTATTTTCTTGGGCAAAACGACAGCTATGGGTCCTACATTTTCTTCTGTTCGCAAACTGATGCTGTCATTAGCCCACTTCTGTATGCAATAGAGGTGGAAGTAGCAGAAACAATGATCACACGTCCAAATCGCGTCCACTCTTTTGATAGACCCAATGCAGATTAGACACGTCACTGACCGGCCACTTACAGCTTCTTCTAGAAGATGCTTTGTTCTGTTCACCATATGATTATCCCCCCCGCCTCTCCAGTAACTCTGGAATACGCCGTCCAGGACACTGGAATCGCAAGGTTCTTCATCTTCAGAAGAAGATACATCCTTCATTTGTTTCAAATGTTTCTGCACATTTTGTTGCAGTTTTGCAGCCGCGTCACGATATCTTCTCGCCATTTTTTAAATATATTTTCGAGGCATGTAATTTCAACATTTGGTTATTTAGCAATTATGTTACAAATCAGAACAAATTATACCTTAATTTTTACATGTCGGAGTCGGACAGTCTTCTTCGAATTCGAATTGATTTGCAATTTGCATGACAAGCGTGACATTTCAACAATGACGTTTTACTCGCAATCGCAATCTAGACGTTGATTTGACAGTATTTTGACAACACGAGATGACATTATATGTAAAGTTGTTACGTGTCGCATAGTCTATGGTGGTCTTTAGCTGAGTGTAATTTACGCCAACGGCCTATAAAGCATGAAATAATTATCCAATCCAGTTGGTGTGGGGATGGTTGCGTGATGTTGGCGTGTATTACACACAGACCACACAGTACTAACTTACTAAGCAGTGATAGCCGTGTGGTTGAACGTTGGACTACCGAACCGGAGGCCGGAGGGTCCGGGTTCAAACCCCGCACGCACCACTAATTTTCAAAAATTATGTGCGTATATTTCATTATCACTTGCTTCGGTGAAGGAAAACCATCGTGAGGAAACCTGCACACCTGGGAGTTCTCCATAATGTTCTCAAAGGTGTGTGAAGTCCACCAATCCGCACTTGGCCAGCGTGGTGGACTATGGCCTATACTATACCCCTCACGGTTGTGATGATGACACACACACAATGTGGTACAATATTGTACAAAAAATAAATGACCTCTGGAGACATCTATTCTGTTCTTATTACAGCTTTTACTTGTCTTTGGCTGAGCGTATTTAAAATTTTACCTCAAAATCATAATGAAAAAAAAAGCTGTGGTGTTGATGGTTGAATGCTTTGATTATAAAGACGTGTATAGCAAAGGTTGAATGGTTGGTGATTGGTGTAGGCAATTACTTGGAGTACTTGGACTACAATCAGCGGCGCCGACATTTAGTAAACCTCATGGGTGCTTATGCTCATTTGATGACTCGAAAAAGTGGCGAAGTGCACATTAATCGACCGACAATTATATAAATGTCCCACTTACATACTGCGTACTTATTAATAGCGGTATGAATTTTATATGATGTGTCGGTCAGCTCAGTTGAACACAACAATTACTGATCTGTTTCTTGATGTCTATTCTCAGGGGTGTTGGGCACCCACTGTTTATTTCTCATGGGTGCTCGAGCCCCCAGCACCCACGGCACAGAGTAGTTACCTTTTTTTAACTACTCTGTGCCCACGGAGTCGGCGCCTCTGACTACAATGACCATAAATAAGGGGATTCACCTTTACAAAACTACTGTTACTGTACATACCTACACAGTGTGTGTACTGTGTACATGTACAGCTGTATTTTTTGTCATGTAACCACATCACCTATTAATCTATGCATGTAACTTTTGTCACGTCCGTCATCTTGTCATCAACCAGGTGGAATTTCATCATACTATAATCTATGATTTCATCTCACATCACATCAGGCATGCATCATGCATAAATTGCATTTAGTTGATACCAAAGAGTAATTTAACACTGCGTAGCTCTCATTCATAGCAAAAATCAAAATGTTAACTGTGTTTGTTTAGTGCTTACAACTTTGTGTACCTATGTTTTTGAAAACTCTAAAAAGACGAATTAGAAATATATAATAGAAATCAAAGTAATGAAAAATCAAAGTAATAAATATTTTTCTAAGAAGAGAATTTGTAAACAAGAGTATTATCAAGAGTTATACAGTGTGAACTTAGGAACTTTAGGAAGTACTTGAACAATGAATTTGCACAAGTCATAAGAACTCGTCCTGAGTCACATAGATCCACACAGCCTACAACTGGTAAGTTGTGTGTTAAAATCATGGCGATATCCACATTTGTGATATTCGACATAGAAACTACAGGATTACCAAGGAGTGAACGAAATCGGACGAGGATTACCGAGCTTACATTCCTTGCCGTAGACCGACGAGATATTGAGAACGCCAGTATTGGGCAGCTGCCATTAATAAACAAGTTGTCTTATGTATTCAACCCACAGAGAAATATTATGCCAGAAGTGAGAAATTTAACTGGATTGTCAAATGAAGCTTTACAGAATCAACTTACTTTCAAGAATAGGATTATGAGCATGATTTTATTTCTTGAAGAGCTGCCAAAACCAGTGTGCCTGGTAGCCCACAATGGGAACAGTTTTGATTATAAATTACTACAAACTGAATTTGAAGACGCTCTTGCGGTTCTACCGATGCATTTATTATGTGTGGACTCCTTATGGGCTTTCAAGAAAATATTGAGTCTTAAACCGACACCAGCTGCTGGTTTACAGAGGCCTAATGATGAGTTGTCTGATGATGAACAATGGCCAGATTTCAATACTACTCCGGAGGAGTGGGCTGAAATAGACAAATTGGTAGATAACTTTTCATATATGTCCTGTCAAAATGGCGATTCAAATACTACCCCAGGTCAAGTGGAATCTGGCAATGGTCAAGAAACAATGAATGAAACTGAAGCTACAAGGAATGTTGAAAAAAACCCAAAAAAAGAAATTGTTAGTTATACACTTCAGGCGTTGTATAAGAGATTGCTGAACAAAGATGCAGTTAATGCCCATAGATCGGAAGCTGATTGTCTGATGCTACTGGAGTGTATTATTGCTTTAAAGCACCAATTTATCCCGTATGCAAATGCAAAATGTAAACTCATAAGCGGAATATTGCCATTCAAACGTCGTTAGTTTATGATAGAATAAGTTATAATGACAAACAACTATATTTAATTAACCAAAGATATTTATTCATTATATTAATTGTTAATTTTATATTAATGTTAAGAGAATTTTAATGTAAAAAATTATTTATCATGTTTCACCTTGTTTATAGATAAATCTATATTTACATAGTAGGTACAATAAGTACACAAATTATTATATTTATTTGATGTTTAACACATTCGCTGCATAGATCGTAATGTTCTATGGAAAAAAAGCATGATGTATACATGCTCAGCAGCGAACATGTTAAAAACTTTAAAATCATTGCCTAACCCATTTATTAATGTTAAGTTATGATGACGTAGTTATTTGTTAATATTTGGTGTAGTGATTGTAATTTAACTGATTAAATGATCTGAATATTATTTTCATATCTAGAATTTACTGAATATTATTATTTCATTATTTTTTTACCAATAATCAATATAAATGTTACAGTTCATATTTACAACAGCAATACTACATTGGAAATAAAATCTTAAAACAAAAGATTTTGATTCAGAAAGATAGATAAAAGAATTTCACAATACTTATTTATTATTTTTGTAAAACCTGAAATCAGGTTTTTCACAAAGGGCGGACTAAATGCCTGGTGGCATTCTCTACCAGTACCAGGCAACCCATGGTGAAGGTGACAAATTGTAGATGTACCTAATATAACTATTACAATCACATTGGACATGTATATTATATTATAGATTATAATTATAATCTAGTAAACAATCTGTAAATTTGAAAAAGTTAATTTATTGTTAATGTTGCAGACATTTGCACGGAATGGTTAACACGCCGGATCGCCGTTCAGAGGGTCCAGGGTTCGATTCCCAGTGAGGCGGAAATTTGAATGATGAATTTAAATTTCCGTTCTTGGTCTGGGAGTGTGTGTTCTTGTGTTGTGTGTTGTCCATGGCACCCACGACACAGGGAATCCTAGTGTGGGGCTATGAGTGTGTAGTGTTATTTATATTATTTTACTAATGAAAATTATTAAATTATAAACTGCATGTTTCTCTGTTTTTAAGTAATTGTCCACGCATCCCTCGCGTTTTCCGGCCCTTCCTTCCTCTCACCAGGGGGCGTCACCTACGATTTCTTTCGAATAGATATCAAGAGTCTAGATGTCAACCTGAGTTTCTTTGTTTAATAATAAAATTACACCGTCGTTGTACATACATACATACTTAGCGTTCACACACAGCTTTTAGTAAACACTAGTAAAACGTTTAAACTTAGTTCAAGTACATAAGTGTTGTAGATTTCTAACGAACATACTCTCGATCAAGTCACCGTTTCAAACAAAAAGTACTAAATCAACATTGCGTCCTATCATATCATGCGTTTAGGTAGGTACTACATTGTCTCTGTTCTGTGGCAACTACGATGTCGCAGACACAGATTAGGTTCTATCATGGTGTCGGGGTTTAAAAATAAAAGAAAACTTATTAGACCATTTATTTATTAGGTACTTTATTATTACAATTATTATAAAATTCTCACCTGTGTAATGGCAGTCAACAACACAGTGCCAACAAATAAGGAAAAAAATCTACACAAGCGTTATTTGTCTCATAAAATAAAATCTTAGAGATCTTAAAAGCAACATTAAAATGAATTATGCACAAATATAATTTTATATCATTAGTAAAATAAAAGCGATATTGTTACAATTCTTGTAAAATTAAAATTATGACTAAACTCCTAGAAATTGGTAACATTTAAAATACAATCGCTAATGGCACTTTCACTTTTAGTAACCTCCTTGTTAAATAATTGTAAATGATGAAAGAAAATTAAGTTGAATTCCACATTACACATTTAACTTACAAATTACGTTTGAAAATAAAGCAATATTACAACGAATGTAGTCGTAAAATACATATAAATCTATCAGTTTTGTTTAAAAGGTGCTCTTTTTCAATTTTTTGCATTTTACTGTGATACCTACGGGTTATGACGATATGTATTGTGTTCGCCGATATTTCGACCTAGTTACATGGATCGTGGTCACGGCTGAACTGCGGTGGCGAGGAGAATATTACTGATGATAAGAATATTATTGATGATAAGAATATTATTGAAAAGTGATTTGTCACCTAAATCGTCTCAGTACTCACTAAGTACTACTCAAATCTTTAAAAAAATACTCGAATTTTAACGGAATACGATACAAAATCTATTTATCATGAACGACGCCAGTTTTCTAAATATGCCTAAGGCTTTTCTTGTCCATAGGCATCCATATTCGATACATCAACAGCCTATTATGTAAGCAACTACTCAGTAAGTAATGCTTTATTAATCAACTGTAACTTAATCTAATTACAATCGGCGGATTTATTAAATACAAGCAGTTAAAAGAAAAAAATGTGCCAAAGCCTAAAATATAATCCCGTCAGCATCATCGCACGCGCGTATTTACCTCCGGCTTCTTATTTTTGCTGGACAGCTTGAACCAGCCGGCCTTCTTGTTATCCTTCATGGATAAGGAACGCGACACACGTTCGCGGTCTCTGTCAATGACGTCATTGGACTGACTTCGCTTCCCGTTGGCGCTCTTACGAGAGATCGTGTTTTGTACATCGTTCTCCTTCCCGCGCTTAGTTTCCCTCTCGGGTCTTCTGTTCAGCGTCGTGCTTGAGCTTGTCAGCCGGCTGTTCTGACTGCTGACCGGACGTCTACTCAACGTCGTTTGGCTGTAAGACTTGTTCTTCTGCAAAGTTGCTGGCCTGTCGTCTACCAGGTTCCTCGTCGAGGAAGATTTCTTGAAGGCAGTTTCTTTTCCTTTCGGTTTCCTGGGCTTCTGTGCGTAGTGAACGTCCTGCTGTTCGCCGTAGTGACGCGGAGTCCAGGGCGCGAATAGTGAGAAGCTCTTGGTGGTGCTGCGTACTTGCAGGTTGGATGACATCACGGACGAGACGTCGTCGCGGGACCGGTTGCGCGTCATCCTGCCAGGGTCAGGGATATCTCCGACTGGAACAAGAAAGTGGTTAACTTGTGAGTTCCATGAAACAGATGAAGTTTATTTCTAAAATACATCCACATGAGGCTAAATAGAATGTACATGTTTATGATAAAAATAAAGGATGCAGGGGCAATTGAACATTTCTTTATGACAGACAGCTGTCATCGCTAAACTCGTATTATTCAAAAAGGGTGAAATTTTAAAAAATATGTCTGCCCCGGCTAATTACATTGAACCCCAAACTCCTCA
The DNA here is from genome assembly GCA_905404295.2 of Ochlodes sylvanus. Lineage (NCBI taxonomy): Eukaryota > Metazoa > Arthropoda > Insecta > Lepidoptera > Hesperiidae > Ochlodes > Ochlodes sylvanus. The sequence goes on from FR990149.1 coordinate 6,842,566, forward strand.
CCCAACAGCCTTAGCACTCACCAACCTAATCAACTAGAGATCTAGAGAAAGCAAGGATATTTGGCAAGGCAGTTAACGTCAGATGTGGCCTGAGAAACAGGAATCTTTCTGGCTCCAATAATAAACATTTTTTACCTGTGGTGGCGTGCAAGTAGACCACGCTGCGTTGAGACTGTTGGCTGGAGTCGCCTTCGGTGCTGCTCTCGCCTGAGTTGGTCACGGGAGTCCGGCGACGATGCCTGCAATCATAACAAATTGTAGCGCATTGAAACTATAGTATGATAGCTGGCAACTGGGTCTTACTAGACGTCCAAGGAGTAAAAATAAACAAAATAAAATAGCTTCCGACAACACAATCCGACACGACATTTGGTTTCAGTTTAAGTTAGATCAGGTCAGGATGATCTGAATTTAAGTTGAAGTCAAATGAGGTATCATAACTTAATTATCATAAAATTAAGAATGTAAAATGAATGTAAAACTTACTTCATGGTAATATGCTCTGGCTTGCTGCCAATCAATTCTGATGAACTACCCCTTTCATCACCTCTCCCATGTCTCCTGATGTCACTCTTACTTCCCTTCAGCGTCTTCGAGCTGCTATGACTTCTGGATCTGTCATATGGACTGATGGGAGGCTTCATATTGATCTTCCTCTCGAACTGGCTTTCAGTTTCAGAATTGCTTTGTATCTCTGTAATATTCTGCAGGTTCCTCTTGTAGTACTGTTTCGTCCTCGGCGATTCACTCTTCTCTTCTCTTTGAAGATTTGATAAGGAGTAGCTTTTGCTAGATAATTCGCTGTGATCCACTTCATCTAGACCCGTGCTGGAGTTTGATATGGTTTTACGGAGGGTTCCATGAGATTTGGATTGTGGATGGCTCTTCGTCTTGGTGACGGTTGGTTTGACGTTGGCATCAGATTCTGGATCCGTGTCCCCGAAAAATCGCAGGTTCTTGGCTGGGGAGTTGAGAGGTTTGCTCTTGGACCACCCTCGTCTGCTCTCGTCTTCTGTTGTGACGATGCTCTCTTTCTCCACCTGGAAATGATTATAAGTACATGGGAATTAAAAAGTGCTTCTTATTTCGGACCCTGAAAGGTACGGTAATGCACGATATTTGTAGTTCAACTACTCGTGTCTACCGATATAAAGTTCCCCTGACAAATCAAATAGGTTCAATCGTCTTCATTCTGGATAATTGTAGTTGGTGTTCATTCAACATCCTACACAGGGAATTTTCGTGCAGCGTAATGTATTTACTATTTATGTATTAAAATTGTTTGTTATGAACTCGTAGAACAAGTCGTCATTTAACTGAATTAAGGCTTATTGCATATTTATTTATTATGCAATAAGCCGTGAAACTAACGTAACACGGCATCCAAAAAAATCTACTAAGAAAAAAGACAGAAGAGAGAAGTAAGATCAAGGTCTAGAAAGGAATCCGATATTGTCACAAAATATCTACAAATTGAAATAAATTACGCGGCAAGTCAAGAGTTGTGGGCGGATTAGGTACCTTAGCATTTTTATCCTTCTTTCTGCCAAGCCTGTCCAAGGATTTGAACCAGTTTCCGGACACGGGCTGCGCCGCAGGCTGCCTCCTCGGCGGCGATGGAGTTGGACTTGGGGTGGCCAGGCGGCGTCTTTCGCGGTACCTTTGGGCCTGTAGAAGAGATATGACAAAGCATTAAAGATAGGATAATGTTATACGTTAGCAGTCAAACGACCGCACGAGGCATCTAATTGTATGTACCTAGTCTCTGTCGCCCAAGGATACCGATGTAGTTAATAAGGCATCAACGGTGCTTTGCCGGTGAAGAAGGCAGAAAAAAGTACTGGCACTCAGATACCAGATAGACCAGATGAGTTGTTTGCTGCCTAACTCAAGCGGACAGCTGAGGATTGAGCCATATCAGATATAGGTAGGTGTAGTGTAGCTAATCTACTTGGTGTGAAATGTGCCTACAGAAAACTGTTAACTATTATTTCAAAGCCTGCCAGGCCGACAAAAAGATGGGGAACCCAGTCCATAGGATGCCAAGATCAAAGCGAAAGACTTGATAATTACTGGATTTACTTGTCCTTCCTCCTTTCTCGTCCTCCTCCTTGTACATCGTCAATTGGAGGAAGGAAACATCTATGGTTTCAGTCTTGAAGTAGAAAATGTTAAACAGTAGAAAATCGCCATACAGCCCATTCCATGACTTGTTATTGATCTTCAGCTTTCTAATACAGTGACACGATGATGGGATTACTCACGTCAACTTGACGTAGAGGACAAACAGGTAAATGCGGTATGTGCAGTTCTCAATTAGCATACAATACCTGATGATACATGATTCGACACCAGCCCTCGCTGTATTGTAAATGAAAAACATGTACTCAATAATATTGACGCTGACTGACAGACTAATAACGCGCAGCTTAAACTGACGTAGCAAATAGCATGAAATTTTTCACATCAGCTTATATAAATAACGAAGGTAGGTAGTTGAGAGATCAATCTCAAACAAATTCTTAAAATCGAATTTGAGAGCGAGTAGAAGATCAAACAGATGGTGTGAAATGATCACCGTTGATCGTGGACATTAGCTTTCGGCAAAAAAGAAGAATGAATAGAGATAAAAAAGAAAAAATGTAGGGTTATAAGGAATTATAACTATCCTTGATTACATGATAACCTATCTTATTCGCAATGCACAAAAGTACGCCAGATTCAGCCCTTAGAGGTTTCTGGGTTCTTAATCATCAAGTTTAGCTAAGCACGCGTGCTTGGAGGTAAATTACTTTACCTGCCTGAATAGCTACAAGCCTTTTCTTAAAAGCAACATTTTATATTTAATATATTTTTACGTCTTTGGTTGCATAGAAGGGATTTCCAGTAGACAAGCGAAATTCCCGCTATTTTCTTCACAAAAAAAAAAATATTTTCGTTTTGATTAGTAAAGAAATACTTCCATACTCGCACGAACTAATATCGTCTCCATTAACGACTTTAGCAGCAGCAAATTAATTATTTATTGTATTGTTTGTTGTATGTTTTATGAATCATCTCGTGTGACTGCGTCTTCATCTTTATCTTCTTTTACCGTGGTGTACCCAAAGAATCGGCAACAATGTAAAAGATTGGTTCGCAGTCGTCTGCGAATCTTTTATTCAAAGAGAAGAAGCTAAAACTTTATGCAGCGCTGCTCAATTATAACGAGGAACAGGAATAAGGGAGGTTAGCCCACACGAGGACTAACAACGTCCGACAGAGTACCAGAGTAACATGACCTACTAACAGTAACGCGACACTATCATGTCATATAAACTGAGCCAGTTTCAAGTAGCAGATAATATTACTATTCACGGTTCATTGGCACTGTTGCTAATGCAATCAGTAAAATTGTGTTATCCTGCTTTGTGTTACGAAGTTACAAATAACTGATTATGGATTCCTGGTACAATAAACTTCGATACTTAACCCTGTTTTGAAGATAAATTGTTATATTTACTCCTTAGCTGTGCCCGCTATTTTCTTCGAGTTTTTCTCTCGTAAATATCCTCAATCCAATCCTCAGGGAATTTCAGGATAAAAAAATGCCTATATGTTGCCCTATAACCTCTATCATTCATCGAAAGCCCTATTAAAATCAGTTCAGAGAATATTATCCCGGATAAAAAGACAGGCTACGCACAAGTACGCACCTAATAAAAAAATGTTTGTTTGTCAGACTCTACAGTATTAATTATTGTACAGTTTATGGAAAACTTGTTATTGTTCACTTTAAACTGTGGGATCCTTAACATATCGTTATGCCGTTGTCTCGAATATTAGCTAGGTTTAAGTACTTGTTTATGATATAAGATATGGTAAATATATTCAAAGTACCTCTGTTGGAAGTTTCAATAATATTTATGGATGAACTTTAATTGTTTATTTTATGTCCACTTATTACGGTTCGAGAGCAAGTCCTATGACAGATGGACGGTCAGCGGAGTCGTTTGGGTTCTGTTCGTATCAATTGGGAACATACCCCTATAAATACGAATGAAAATCGGAGTTTTAGTAATGCGGTTGGTACCCTTTGGGCCTTTGGGATCCTTACAAATTGGCTTGTTCTTAAAACAATTCCAATCAATTCCCATTTGCTCGACCCGTGTACTGATAATTTGCTTCCATGTACATGCCCATTGACTAATTCCTTTTGAAGACTTGAAGATGCTTCAGCGATTGCTATCAGTACCTGGCGCTGCTGTTTGTTGGCGATACAAGCTTCATTTCGCAGAACTGACGGCCCTGGACGTGTTTTCAACGGTATAGTGAGTTATTGCCATGTCTTGCCATGTCTTCACATTCGGATATTTTCTCAGAATATTGTAAATGATTGAGCATGCAGTTATATTCTGTGATTTTGGAGAAATTCTATCGTGAATCATTTTGTGTGCGTTTGCTTCCTTTTTCGGCATCAACATGCCTGTATCTATTCTAATGTGGTTAAATAAATTAGGTTATCAAGTTATTGAGCTGTAACCCGCTAAAGTTATTACCCGCTAAGTTTAACGCAATTCCGAAGATTATATCGAAGAAATAGAAAATCACATAGACATAAGCTTTGGGTTGAGAAAATCGGTTATTAAAAGATTTATAAATCTTTAGGACATTAATAACCGATTTTTCTTTAAAATTTCAATTACAGTTCAGTCCGACTCTTTACAGGACAACTCTAGAATTTCATTTATATATGTATATAATTATGTATGTATAGATTAACCTAGCTGTAAAACTTTGGACACTCGCCAGAAATAGTCGTGAGATAAGGAAATCTTGTAATTTGACTGCAAAATGTAGACTTATACAACCGCCATTTTTAGTTTAAGCTACATGTTCGACATGTCTAAGCAAACATCCTTGATGACAAGGAGAGGTCGATGTACTAATATTCAGATAAAATCATGATACATCGCTAAAACGGTGTACAAATATTAAAACTGAGTTATGGTCGAAGATTTAATGCTTAATGCATAGTTATTCTAGCAACTTTTCCATCTTAAATGCGAAAACAAAAACATGCTTTATATGTATATTTATATTTATATGTTATATGTATATATTTTAATTTGTTAATGTTAGTTTTGTTTATTAGGGTTGAATGCATTAACTTATAATAAGACAATGGTTAAATTTACAACATTTTGACATATTTTTGTCGCTTTTATTTAACTACGTATGTGAAAATATTTGAAGTGACGCTCGCAAGAACATTATGAAAATTCAACGTTTTCAAAATCCACGCGAAATACGCATTATTTCACCTTTCTACGTCCATGGTTTTGAAGACGAACAACCTGGCTGAGCTTTAGGTACACATAGGTTACCAAATTTTTTTTTTCATGTAGGAAAGCATGTAGGAAAATTAGTAATTTTATTTCATTTTCTCTCCAGCACACTTGGAAGACTGGTAGAGAATACAGTTACAAATTAAATAAATAAATAGGAAACGTGTCCCTTGATGGGTTAACGCATAAGACAGCAGCATAACAGGAGTCAAGGAGAAAGCGGGTAAGCGGTTAATTCATCATCATCACAACTCATAACTGTCCCACTGCTGGGCACGGTTCTCCTCTCACAATGTGAGGGGTATTAGGCCATAGTCCACCACGCTGGCCAAGTGCGGATTGGTGGACTTCACACACCTTTGAGAACTCTCAGGTGTGCAGGTTTCCTCACGATGTTTTCCTTCATCGAAGCAAGTGATAATTATATGATAATACACACATAATTTGAAAATTAGTGGTGCGTGCGGGGTTTGAACCCGGACCCCCCGGTTCGGGAGTCAACGTTCAACCACACGGCTATCACTGCTCCAGCGGTTAATTAATGTCAACAAAATATCAAGGGATTCTCGCCAAGTAATCCTTCAAGTTATTTCGAGCTATTTACTCATTGGCTGCCATTCGAATTGCTCTGTATGGTAGGAAAGGTCGCACCATGTGGCCAAGTTGCCGGCCTTGCGCTCGTCCAAGTCAGCATTAATTTCCCCGTCGTTAACTATATTTTTAAGGCTTATGGTCGTGATATAGTCTTTATAAAGGTTGGGAAATATATGCATATACTAGCTGTGTCCGCGATAAAGTCCGCGTGGAAAATTTTTAAAATTTTCTAAAATTAAAGTAGCCTAAGTTACTCCTTCTACATCAGCTATTTGCCAGTGAAAGTCCCGTCAAAGTCGGTCCAGCCGTTCTAGAGATTAGCCGGAACAAACAGACAGACAAAAATTGTAAAACATGTTATTTAGGTATATGTACCGTGTATACATAATACTCGTATGTATATCCATATGCATTTATTAAAAAGCGGTTATTTTAATACGACAAACAGACCCTCCAAATTTATTTATACATAATTATAAATAAAATTGAAGTCTCTCTGTGATATTAAATAACCAATGTTTTCTTAAGTGCTTATAGTTATTTACACGATACTAAAACACAAATTTTTTGAAGTTTTTTCAGTCTTTCTGTTTGTCTGGAATGGCTGAACTGATTTTTATGGGAGTTTCACTAAAAGATATGGTAGGTTATAGGGCAACATATAGGTCACGGGATCGGGATTTACGCGGGTCAAAACTCTGACGCGAACGAAGTTACAGCAAGTTCCATATAAAGTATAAAAGCTAGACATAATTATGAAACTTAGTATATTCTGATTCAGCTATATAGCGTTATTCAGGCCTGAGCTTTGATATGAGGGATTGAAAATTCCGCATTGCTTAAGATTCGAGAAAACGTGGATAATGCCATCTTGGCAAGCGGCACTTCCGTGCCACCAGATCATATTTTAGGTGATGATTTTTAATGGAATTAAGTTAAATTGTCATGGGCGGCATGGTGCTGCATGCTCGTTGCCTATCCTGAATCCATAAAAAGCAGTCTTCAGTGGGCTATTAAAAAGTAAATCTACAAGCACATATCCGAGCCATTTATACATTTTTTTTCGATCGTATATATTCGAGCTTTTAATAGTAAAAAAGCAACTTTTTTTCCCAACTTCCTTATCTCATACAGTTGTACTGACAAAGAATAATGTCCAACATTAAGCCGAGACCGTAGATCGACGCCTTATAAGGCCGTGAGGACACTGGAAGCTGACTCAGTTCTATAAACGTCACATGACTATGTAGTGAGGTTCTAGTTGCTTTGTTGCCGTATTCTTTTATAAAAAAAAACCGCCAACAGACTCATAATTACTGCACTAGGATTCCCTGCGTCGTGGGTGGTATGAACAACACATATGACACATCACTAACCCATGAATCGAGAACAAACATTTATGTCATAAATAACTGCACCGGCCGGAAATCGAACCCGGGACCCTAGCTTCGCAGGCAGGACCATTACTAACTAGGCTACGGGGTCGATGTCGAGCAGACAAGCCACCTGATTGCGAGGGTATTTCCCAAGATGTCTATTTCTGGTTATACAGGGGGGATCCCTGCTGCTAGCATGCTGAGCAATCCAATCCCATTCGGCAGGTCAGTGTCGAAGGAGGGAACACAGGTCGCCCTGGCGTAGGTACACCAAAGGCGTCACAGATGCGTTGTCGGCCAAGAACGAATTGAGACGAAAAATGTGCTTGTTCTCACTGGTAAAGCAGTGATAGCGGAGCGGTTTGAAGGTTGGACTCCTGAATCGGGGGGGCAGGGTTCAATCCTCCAGGCACCTCTAATTTTCAGAAATATTCTAATTTTTAGAAATTTTCTAATTAAAAAAAAATCTAAAAAATAGTAATTTTTCAAAGATTACAGGTGTGTGTTTGAACCCGGGCCTCCCGGTTCGGGGGTCCAACCTTCAAACCACACTGCTTACACAATAAACATACTGAACTTCGGTATTTATAACCCTTCAACCCTCGAGACATCCCATCGGGCATGACCGACTAACCCGAAGCAAGAAGCAGTTAGCACGAACGGTCTAATTGGGGTTCGACACCGGTCGACACCGACGGCGGTCGTCAACCGGTTGTTTGCACACCTGATTGCCCCGTCCCGTTAACGGAGTTTATTAGTTTTATGAAGTGGGGTTAATCGATAATTGTTTGTGCCAGGTGTTTATGGGAAAATATTTGCAGCTTTGCGATTCTGTCATGATCACTTCCTTGATGATGCTAATATTATTTATAAGAGTGTAATGTAGTGTAAATGATCGATTTCCCTCATGGAAGTAATTTGAGAAAACTTTTTAGTGTATTTATTATCGCTGTAGACTCCATATCTACCTACGATTTTTTTTATTTTTTTGTAGGTTTTTATTTGTCAAAGGAGACTGGTACGCTTTCATACAATCTTGGGCCCTGATTGTAAAAAGATGAAAGTAGTGCCAATTAATAGCTATTATATTATTATACCTATAATTGAAAACAAAACGGAATTTGTCAATCTGGGAGTAGTGATAAACGAGATTTAGTAAAAGTGAGGTTATATAAGACAATGTAATACTGAACAGCTGATTTTTGAAGTTCGAGTATTTTATTCTTGAACATAGAACATTAATATTTTGACGGCGTCCGTGGCACAGCGGTATGCGCGGTGGATTTATAAGACGGAGTTTCTGGGTGCGATTCCCGGCTGGGCCGATTGAGATTTTTTACCAGAGACTGGTACGACGTCGGGCAGAAACCTAAAGGGCGATTTTATCCTACGCCTAACAAGTTAGCCCGATTCCATCTTAGATTGCATCATCACTTACCATTAGGTGTTGACTGCAAGCACACTTGGTGTCGACTAACTTGTAGTAAATAAAAAAAAAACTTTTAGAATGGGAGGATGATAAAACGTAAATGACTGATGAGATCATAAGCAAGGGTAAAGAAGTGGTAAAATAGAAAACACTTTTTTATTGATTTTTATTCCTCTTCAATTATAATTAAAATATTGTCTAAGAATGTATGTCTTGATTGTATGCATCCCCGAAGTAACCACAAGGTATTTGAAGCTCTCGAAGTAGGCTACTGCTGACCTCCCTGCACACTTCTATTACATAGCCATTGTTACCCCTTACATGCTCGCCATAATAAGAAGTTCACTCTCTTGTTGTGACTCCGTTGTTCTATCTGCAATAAACATACCTCATCATTATCAACCTATTGACGGCCCACTACAGGGACAGACCACCCTCCTTATAGTAGTCTAAGCTCTATATAAATCCCCTATATGGAGCTTAGACCCACTGCACTGCTCCAATGCGAGTTGGTGGGCTTACGGCAATAATGTTTGATTACTTAATGGTCACTATCAAATGTTAGTAATAATGATTGAGACTGACACCTTAACATGCTGTCTGAGGAACAGGGATATAAAACAACTTAATTCCAGGGTAAGAGTAAGGTTCTTTTCTTATTCTATTTATTTAAAATACTTTATTGCACACCCTTAAAAAACAAAAATACAAAGTAAAATTAAAAAAGAACCTTATGAATAAGTCGGTCTTACCACCAAAGTGATCTCTCCCAGACAACCTTTGCAAAAAGGAAATATTAAAATAGCACAGGTTGGTGCGGCAAATAAACTTACTTAACAATCTACATTCTATTTTACATAGTATTACATGGCAATACTAATAATACACAAATAGCTATAAGAATATATACATATATTTATGTATATACATACAACACTGTTACATATAGATAAATTCTTGGAAGAAAGAAAAACTCAGTAGGTATCATTTCACAGCCCAACCCATGACTTGAACCCAGGACATATTGAATTATGTGGCATGCATATATAACAATGACATTGATTTAACTTACAGTTCGAGGTATAATCCACTCTTGTATTACATTATAAGTGCTCAGTTTATGAGTTGAGCCAGTGTCAAGCAGATGACTGACTTGTGATGCAAGAGAGCGACCACAGCAGAGGCAAACATTACGGTGGCCAAGTTGTCTTGGTTGATCAACAGCTGTTGGTCTTTGTGCCAAGTCCCAGAAAGCTTGGCAAACATGGTCACAGTTGTTTACCTGAAATATGAAAAGTTTTTTATTTCATGAAATCAAGACTACTGAAAAATATACTTTCGCCAAACCACATTGGAGCAGTTTGGTGGGTCTTTGCTCGGAATCCCTCTCTCCTAGGCCTGCGTCTAGCAATTGGATGTTAATAGGCTGATGATGCTACTCAATCGATTTCAGTATTTAGTAAAATGTTAACAATCTTTATCTACCTTTTTAAAAAGTATAATTCACTTTTAAGTATAAGGTTGATAATAAACAATGTAAGGAATCTTCTATAGGTTAGCATGGTAGGTGCCAGTTAGCTAATAAATAAGTGAGTACTTACAGGCTGTGGTGCACCGTGCACGCCATCGACGAATCACTGACAAAGTCATTGCATCATCTAAAACTTGTTGATAGTATTACTAGGTACACCACAGTTCACACAATGATCCATGGTGTCAATAAATCCAAAAAAACGAGCCATAGTCAGACGTGTAAGACGTGTCGATTGATTTTAGACGGGACTTCTGTCACTGTCAAGTGTCAACATAGACAAAAATGAGCAGTGATGAACATCGATTTTCATTTACAAAATCGATTAATGATCGATTGTTCGATCGAAAATTGATTTTGAGATTTCACTTTATTACATAAATAGATGTCTTGTTTCACAGTACTTAGATTAATTTATTTGTAAGTTTTAATTATTCTTAATTATTGAAATTATCATCTCATGAAAAGCCTTTTTATATTTTTATATAATTGTTTGCACACATTCTTAATAATATCGATTATAATTATCGATTACCTATTTTATTTTTGATCCTAACTTATTTTTTAGATTTTTCATCTTCCAGATTGTGAATTAAGCTGATTTTTTAAATATTATAATAGAAAAAAATAACGCGTTTTTTAAGCTATATTTCAACTTATTACAAATTTGGCCCAGAAGTCCCCGTCTCCTTTATCAATTGGTCTATGCGAATGTTTTCGCTAATTTGAAAGTGCTCCGCCGAGTTGGAAGGGGTTTTAACACGTTCGCTGCGGCGATCGTAATTTTCTATGGAAAAAACACGACGTATACGTGCTCAGCAGCAAACGTGTTAACTGATGCATCGTAGTGAGCTTGGGGTTATATTTAGTATTTTATTTCTATCGATTCACAAATTAAATACCCAATAATTATTAGAACTAATATAAGTGTCAGTTCAAATAATTATTGGGTTTGGACCTGATTATAATCAGGTCTAAAGCTAAACTAAAAGTATAGGTTTCCCAATGTAAAGGTAGGGCGATTACTAGTAGGTATGATTATGCTACTTATTGTTCGAGTATTAGTGACGTATTCATATAAATAACTGCGAAATACCCCGAAGACATCACTTTGTGACATCACGCGTGAATCCTAAACGTGAGTATCATTTAAAAATCTAAATGAAGGTATTGTTCTACGGAATTTTAAGCTGCTCACGCTTTTTTGGGTTCGTGTATCCTGTACTTCATATCGGTTGCATTAACAAGTGTTTACCGATCCATAGGGGATAGTCATATGGATCGGTAATGATCGATCCATAGGACTATCCCCTATGGATCGTGTAATGCTGACTGTACCGATTATAGATAAACTTTTACATGTGGGAAGATGTGTCAGATAATGAACAGAGAACAGTGGAAATTACTAACATGACACACAATAATAATCTTATCTTTGCAATTATGATTTCTACCAGACCACTAATATAGGTAGAGGATATACGTGGGCAACGTTACGTTTCGTTGCACACGCAATGCACAAAAAGTTACGTTTCATTGCAAGCCTAATTTTTTAAAGCAAAGCACCAAGAGAAATATCCTGTAGGTATACTTACTTAGGTTGTTATAAATATTCTTAAAAGTGTGTTTGAAAAGTATTACGATATTAAGGTAAGTAGATAAGGTTGATCACTTTAGTCTAGGTCCGGTCCCCAGACTCTTAGTAAAATCGGTACATTCGGCTTATCGATCAATGATAAATAGGGACATGTCACCAAATCCCTGGAGATCAGAATGCCCCACAAAAACAGGAACACTTGACAATGCTAGCCACAAGCTTGTTCCAACATCTGTTTAAATCTACTTCGCATTTAATCTGGTATAAAGATAAAGTTTTTATCTCCTTAATCGTCTGCTTGACTGACAGGTTCGAAATCTGTACTGACACCATGCATCTCATATACAACAGTACAAGGCATTAACAGACATATCGGTCCATTGTGTTGGATTATAAGTAGTTGGAATATAGTAATCGTATATACCTACGTAGGTATTTATAAAGCCTACCACTTCGGCCATCTGCATTTAATGCAAAATAAAAAATTTCATAGAGATGGATGGAAATTGGTTAAAATTTATGGACTATAATATAGGGTTTTCCAATAGGGACGGGTCGATTTTAAAATTGAATAAAACTAGTTGTATGTGAGATATCAATAAGGTTTTACCTTTATTTGAAAGCCCTATCAATGACATTATGGGTGAAATATAACATCGTTCAAATGGCCGCCGCGGCTTCGCTGAGTAGCGCGCATTCAAAAGGTCCAGTTTTCAATGACGGTTTCATGGCACGGTTATCTCGCGCCGAGGCGACGTGAATTGACCACCAAGATAGTGTGATTTGATCCCTTTAGACATTTTCTTGTAGGGCTTTCTTGAGTTGCAGGTCTATGCGAATAAGCCGCAAACCACCGCAGCCCTCAAAGACAACATAATCGATGCCATCGGTCAAATTCAGCCTGATTCATGCGCCAGTCATCGAAAACTGGACTTTCGAATGCGCGCTACCCAGCGAAGCCGCGGCGGCTATTTGAACGATGTTATATTTCACCTATAATGTCATTGATAGGGCTTTCAAATAAAGATAAAACCTTATTGATATCTCATATACAACTTGTTTTATTCAACTTTAAAATCGACCCGCCCTTAATGGAAAACCCTATATATGGACACTAACTACTAACAGATTAGTGTCAAAACCAGTGTCTAGTTTCCAGTACTTCTCCAGATTCATAATCTATTATTAAGACAGCCGAAAGTTCGTTTGATTCGTAATTTCATCAGTCATCGGTCATCATCATCGTCATCATCATCTCATACAGTCATCATTTCATCTTGCTCATAGTGTGCTTTGGCAGAAAAGTGAGTTGTGTGTGAGTGTGTGTCTCCGTACCAATTATGTTATATAGTTCCTAAAAAGGTGCTGCGTACACTTCCTGGTAAGAGGTTTTGTAGGGCTGTCAACAAAAGCAGGATATGTGGATCCTAAGGGACTGTTACACTTTGAGGCACAGGGAGGGGGAAAATATATTGTGACATCGTGTGAATAGGCGAAAAGGAGTCATAATCTTCGTAATGCCATATGTATTTGTATGAAAATGATGTTCAATAGAAAAAAAAATTGTCTCTCTCTTCACCAGCGTAGGATCGTCACATGTGACCACGTGTGACAGGGAGTTGGGCTACAGAAATCGTGAAATTCGCCTAATATGGAATGTCGAATACGGATGGCCTCTAAGACAAATAGTATATGCTATGTGATTCTCAAATTCTCAGTTGTAACGCGACGCGACAAGACGTCAACACCTGACGTCAGCATGGCATTGACCCCGGAGGCTGTTGAACTGGGCACTGGTTTATATTGTACATATCGGCTGACGGTTAACAGCTTTGGTAAAGTGTGATTTATCGGAAGAGACCTTTAATGGTTTGATTTGCCGTGCAATTGGTATAACAATGAAAGGCATGAAAAATGTTTACTTTACGTGATTGCAGCAATAGGAGGAGACGGACTTGTTGATGATAAGGGGTAGTGGTGATGCGTGTGGGGATATGCGTGTCACCGACGCATTGGAATTTAATTGGAATAACTAAAAGCGTCTGTAAAATTGACCCATTCATTTCAACTGACTTGTCAAAACATTCTACATTATATTGCTTCCTTTTAAAATATTTAAAATCGACCCCTTCATTTCAACTGCCTTGTCAAAAGATTCTACATAATTATATTGCTTCCTTTTTAAATCTTTACATCTTTTAAATCTTTAAAATTGACCCCTTCATTTTAACAGACTTGTCTAAAGATTCTACATTATATATTGCTTCCGGATAGAGCGCCGTAGTTAATCAGTCGTAATTAAAGTGCAATTAAAGTAAACTTCTTGTGCGGTGTTAACTCCTCGGAAACTTCTGGATCGATTTTTATGATTTTTTTTTTGAATATTTGGTAGGTATGAGAATAAGAATATAGCTGGGTGATCAGGGTGTCCCTATCCAGACATTTCTTTTTAATTTTTGGACGAAAATTTTGTTTTGAATATTTTTGTGGATTTGGCATAAAAAATAACATGTAACCCTAAATTTTTACCTTCATACCCTTTTCACCCGTACCTACCCTCCGAATTTAATAGCGCTTTTAGTATTTTCTATGAACAATATCCAAATCATTCAATACAAGTAATTTATATGGCATAACATCGTTCGCTGGGTCACCTAGTGTAATGTAAGCTACCCCTTTAACCGTCGAACCCTTTTACCACCCTTAACATCGGGATTTTGAGTCTTAAGGTCAAATAAGGCCACTTATAGCCACTAAAGTAGTTTTAGTTGTAAAAACCTTAGTTGCACTAAAATATTTTCCTTACAGTTAGGCAGCCAATCAAAGATATATTATCGAATGTCCTTTTATATCAGCCGAATGTCCTTTTGTATCACGTATTTACATACGTCGCGACCGCCGCGACATATTGATGCAGGCTGTGATCGATGACAGCGCACTGATCGTATCGTGATCGGCGATCGGTACAGTCGGGCGGACCACGACATTAATGAAACTTGGCATGTTCGAATCAGATTTGGTCTACCGTATTAGGAAACTGTAAATGTGCTCAGGAATATTTTCATGTTCCTTGTATATTGATTTTGTCTGAGTAATTGAGGACCTAATTGATTTGGACGTATATATGGCTGTGTACAGTAATCTATGTATTCATAATCTCTGGATAATTTGGTAGGTCAAGTGATGCACAAAAATTTGTTTTTTTGACAACGTTAATGTCGGACTTCTGTTCGAAGGGTCGTAGGTTCGATTCCCAGCGAGGCGGCTTGAATGGTGTGTTTAAATTTCTGTCGGTTTAGTTGTTAGTTCTTGTCTTTGTGTTTCGTTCACAGTCACGACACAGGGAATCGTAGTGTGCGTAGCGTCTCTATTATTTAAATATGCACGGGTACTCATAATAAAACTTCTAATGACATCATCTTCAAAGTCATAAGTGAAAATAACTACTTAGTAAGACTTACGACTTATATCACTGAGCTTAAAGAGCAGCCGTTTAAAAATATTGAATAAAGGTTTTGTCTTGCTCCAGGAAAGGGAGAGAAAGTGAGAGTGACATTATTAACGAAAGGCTTATCATCGTTTTCACACGGAACTAAACTGTACAGTCGGCTGCATAGTTACGATATATTATTATGAATGTAGCCAACATTGTAGTCTACCGTTTTATGGACAAACGAGCAAACGAGCCGTCTGGCGGTAAGAAGTGGCAGTTAAAGTCATTACCGACACGTTGTGTAAAAATTAAATTAAAATTAAATAAAAACCCTACGCAAAAATACTTATAGTTTAGGGAACAATCTTTGAAAAGTAGAACGATTATACTGGCACGCGTGAAGCACTTAACCGGGTAATCGTACGCCAAAAAATCCTTAAATCATTTGAAAAAAAACTTGAGAGGTGTCAAGGGACACCCGGATGGAACGAAGTTCCTTTCGATTAATTAGTGAAGGTTGAAGGAATTGCAATAAAATTTTATTTTTTTAAGTTATAATTATTTCCCACTGGTAGCGTTATCTATCGTCAGTGACACTAAAGCTAAACCTACAAATCTGAAAATGTCAAGTGTGGCACACTGCTGCCATCTAACAAAAACTAATGACAAAACTACGCATTTGCTTATTACAAAAACGCTCCACGAGATGGCGCTGTACACAAAAAGTGTCGTGACAACTTTTCGTAAGAATTAAAAGTGTCGTGACAACTTTTCGTAAGATTTTTTTCCGTCTAGCCCCCTTTCACAACGCGCGATAAGGAACTTCGTTCCAAAAGACCTGTCTCATGAGAAATGGGAATTTATCATGTCATGTTTAACCCATTTTATCATTTTAGGGTTCGAGGCAAGTAACTACGCTTAGCGCTTAACGTAACATAACCTTTTTCACAAAGCACTTCCGAGCGCGACTGCCCTCGAGTTAAACCCAGCGCTCACGTTGCGTTCCCGTGAACTTCTGACATACTGCTTATGTCTCGCGCCCGGTACCGGGTATTCTGTATTGTCTTTTATGTACAAACCTATTTATAAATCCCTTCAATCTATACATATATCTAAAAGGAGAAGCTGACTGACTGACTGACTGACTGACTGACATATCAACGCAGGGCCTAAACTATAAGGGTTAGAAACTTGAAATTTTGCACGGGGGTTTCTTTTATAACGTAGGGGAGCACTAAGAAAGGATTTTTGAAAATTCACCCCCTAAGGGGGTAAAACGGGGGTGCAAAGTTAGTATGGAACTTTGCCGTTTTTGAGGGTATTTGAATGAAATTCAGTATGAAGGTATTTCATTGAAAGTTATGAACAAGTTTAAAATATTTTTTCGAAAATCATCCCTTAAGGAGGTAAAGGGGGGCGCAAACTTAGTACGAAAGTTCTCTGTGATTTTATAAACTGTTACGGATTTTTCGCGGGCGAAGCCGCGGGTGTAGGCTTGTGTCATATATTTATAACATTAAAAATAATATCTAGTTAAAGCTAGCTTCTTTTTCTTGCTTTTACTTTTTACCTTGTTTTAAGTTTTAAAAACAAAATTATGTCTGACTGCATGTTTTTGTTTGCTATTAATAGGATATTGATGTAAGGAAGTTACATGCTCTGTGGCGTTAGCACAGGCTATAGAGTTTTTAACCAGTTACCGCACAATTAACCCAAACCTTGAAATAAACAATAAAGTAAAATTAAAACACGTCTTAAGATAAAAGATTATGTAACCAGCATTGTTTGAAAGTGTAACAAAAAGTTCGAGCAGCTCCTAACGAAGTCTTCCGCGCGAGATTTCTCACGTAGATTGAGTATGTTATCCGTAACCTGTTAATTCGCACATTAGTGTTGTTAATTGTCACTAAACGGTTGTAATTCGTGGTTGTTCTTCGAGCTATAATCTGCAGGTTTTCATGTCAGAAGACAAGCAGATATCGTCTGCAATTTACATAATTTTCTATAGTCTAGATTTGCGTCAAGGAAGCAGAGAAGTTATTAATTTAACAAAACAAAAATCCGACTTCAACGTTCGATTAGATGAGGGTTTCTCTCGATTTCTGTCGACTGACATGTTTAAGGTATGCTCCCACAACTAGCGGTGGAAGTATTGCGTTGCGAGACTTGTATTTAGTACATTTTGTTTTTATGGAATTTATGTTGTAGCAAATATAAATGACCATCATAAAACCAATAAATTGGTCGTAGAAGCTCGATGACTTTACCAACATCCGTAACCGTATTCGTAAAACATACGAGAGAGGGACGTTTTTAAATATAGAATCTACATGGTTTAAGTTTCGATTTAATATTTAACTCTTCCTTTAGTCCACCACCGCATCACCCACCTCTCACCCACAACACATCGGTGAATCCTTGGCGAATCCAGTGGGACAGTTACAGGTTGCAAATTGCAATGATGATACGAGTTACTACTTACTATGCTGTGTCTACCAGTGTGTATCTATGAAGTGGTCACCACCGTCCATTGTGTGGTGTTACTGAACGTCAATGTTGCCGATTAGCATCTAAATATGAGATAATGTGATTATAAGCTCGTATTGTTTGGAGTTCATGAGCTCCAACATCAAAATGTTGGACGATGTTCAAACTTGTAAATTGTTAAACAGCTGCGTAAATATACTACTACATTTAACTTTGGAATTATTTAAAGGTCATTCAAAGTGTAGCATCTTTGATAAATATTTATTTCGATTATTGTTTGTTTTGGCATAATAACTTATAACTCGACATGTACTAGGAATATTGAAAATAAAGTTTGCAGTGACCCTGCTTGAAGCGAGGGTACCCGGGTTCGATCCGAGGGGTCCGGTTCTGGTTTGCTGTTGTCTTTAGTGATGATCGGGAGCACGCCAAGCCAAGCATTGGGTCTCTAGATCGCCACGAAGGTACCCATACACACATAGACATTACCCTCCTTTGCGTCGCGCAGACAAGAAAGCAGCGGCAGAGTAAGTGGTAATATTTAGTGTCAAATTGCAAGTGCCCTCAAAAGATAGGTCAATATAGAGAACCCTAACTAAACTTTCTTTTATGCGGGTACTTGCATAGGTTTCCCGAAGCAAAGCATGGATATTAAGTGGCAGTAAATATAGACAGTATAAATATAACAGTGAACAGGATCGGTCCGTCAGTTTACTTTCACTTCTGCATCGGCCCTACGGCACAAGTCATGAGCGACAGGGGAACTACATAAGGGATGGATATATCACAGTGATATGACTGAAACCGGGGTATTATCAAAACAAGGAAATCAATTCAATTTGATGAAACCCTGGTTTTAGTACTTGAATTTTAAATGTTCAAAGCCGACAAACGAACAGAGGAGACGCCTGATGCAAAGTGGTCAACGTCGCCAATGGAGGTCAGTATACCAAAGGTATCACCGATGCGTTGGCGGAAAAGAAAGAAGGAAGAGAAAAGAAAAAAAATACTGCTCCCGAAATCCCCAGACGAAACACGGACAGTCGTTTGGCGGCTGATTAAAGTAAGAGGATGGTTCAGAGGGTGAGGAGAGGTGGTGAGGAGAGGTGGTGAGGAGGGTCACAGAGGAGTTAATCTACTTTGTGGCCAGGTACAGAACCCGAGCCCAACCTTAAAAAACATACGGGATTGAACTGAATAGTACAGAGTTCAGCAATCTTTGAACTGGACCGAGCCATTTCGTGCGATGTTCAGCGACCACGAGCAGGGGAGGTCGGCTTGGATGGAGCCCCTTACACCCCCAATTATTTGTTAAATAGATCAGGGGCTCTATTTTTGAATCGCTCGTCTAGCTGCGAGCGCTCGTTTTTGGCAAATTCCCTATTTTAGAGCCGTGCGACTGTGACAACTAGCACTGGTCTCAAGGTCAGGTCAAAATCACTTAAAAACGAGCGCTCGCCGCTAGACGAGGGATTCAAAAATAAAGCCCCCGGGAAGGTCGGCTTCTACTCAAATTTAGATGGATCCCTTTACACTCCCATTTATTTGATAAGTAGATCAGGAATTCGCTCCAGTCTGTGCAGTGTACTACTGATAACCATTGCAACAGTTGCAACGAGATACGCTTGAACATTCCCCAGCTCCTCAGTCTGATCAACTAGCTAGCTTTTTTACCAACTTCGCAAATTTGTTTAAAACAGGAAAACGGAATATTATAACGAGCATAGATTATAGATGGTGTTAAATTCTCGGAAACAGAGATGGAGTTTTCGAAGAAGAATACATAATGGGTTATTAGGACTTAGATTTGCAAGAAACCGAGTCATTAGGATTATTCGGGATGTTATTGGCTATGTTTAGATCTGATAAGTTGCCGCTTCAAGAAATTACTGGTTTCCAAGTTTCGCTATACCTATATAAATAAACGCTAACATACTATCCCCCGCACTACGATTCCCTGTGTCTCCGGTGGCATGGACAACACAAATAATTAATGCATTAATGCACGACCCGGGAACAAAATTTTATCTGTCACGTGTATACCTACCCCGGCCGAGAATAAAACCCGGAACACCTCGCTTCGAAGCCGGGGCCACTACCAACTAGGCTACGGGGTCGTCATGTGTAAAAAAAACATTGTTTCTCGACGTACATACAGATACAAAACGGTTAAATGACTGCGCGAATCCCAATGAAATTAGGCATGAAGTCGATAATATTGAGGTACATTCAATAATGTTATGAGAATCATTATTATCAATCAATGTTAAGAGAATAAAGGTGTGAATAAATTTGGAATACATAAATTTGGTAAGAGCCTAAGAGGACACCGATAATAATAGCCTGTAACATTGCACAAATTGGCAAAAGTTTTTGATCAGCTAGACTTTCAAAACAATCGCTAATAGCGACAAACAACTTTACCTATTGTAACCAAAATGATAATCCTAAATTTTCATTAGAAAATACATCAAAAACACTACTTACCAAAGCCGGCGAGTCCAGTGGACCAGCGGTTCGGGATCTTGTCTTCCTTCTATCACTCTCGGCATCAGAAGGCCTGGAGTGGTGATCGCTGTCCCTGTCTGACGAGTTGTACCTTCTCTTTTCTTCCGACATCTCCTTATATCTCCTGCTGTTTTCTTCTTTTGCTGTTCTTTCGAACCTGATAAAAGAGTTTTGTTAATCTCTTCAAAAGTTTTTAGGTCACAAACATATTTTAATTATGAAGCTGTTTTTAGCTTTGTCTTCGATAAGTTATCACAGTTGAGTTTCTTTTAGGTCTATAAAAGGTCCGTAAGAGAGTCCACAAACTCGAAATAGAGAATAACAAACTTTTTACCTGAGATTTTACCTGATTAAATATTTAAATGATTATCAAATTCACCAGTTTGAATAACCACCACCAGTTTTAAGTCAGTAGTTTTTCTACATTCAGTAAAATATAACACTTAACAATTCTTAATAAATTATTATTAATAACCTATAAAATTCAGTGTATTGAATACTTAAGAGGGGGTATAAAGCAAAATTGGCAATCGTAGATTCAATTTTTGCAGTAGTAGATCAAGTTTCTAGAAGCTGAAGAAAAACATAGTTATACTTCATCATATTTTTGAGTGAATGCAAGAAGCAAAAACATAAAAAAATTAAATTTTCTCGATAGAAAAAAATCACAAAGTTAGGTCTAATTTTCAACTAAAATCAATTTATTTTCAATATGGTGCATGTTTTTGAGTCAATATTTTAATATATTATGCTAATTAGTATCACAGAGGGATTTGTAGATCGATTTCTAAATCAAATCTATAATTTACGAATTATTTAAATAAAATACATTTATCTTTATAGCTCTAGGATTTTGACATGCTCTGTTCCATTTATCAGTACCGTTGCACCATTGAGACGGGCGGGTGAAATTTGATTTTTTCCTAGCTTTATACCCCCTCTTAAAGAAGAAAAACGAAGCGACAAAGGAGTCAACGGACCACCTGAGGAGTTGCTGGCCAAGGAGGAAGTCGTAAACCTGCTTGTTAATTGATCTTCAATCGCAGAAACAACTTTATACATTTTACCGTTGAATTTAGCAGAACAGTGGAAAAAACTGGTTATGAACATCCCAGCGACTTCTAATAGAAGTAAACGAATGCCATAGCTTTGTTTATAGTTTACCAAATGCATCATAACCAGAAACGGTTGTCTTGGATTTTAGGTTTTAATTATAATAATTAGGTTATACCTTAATTTGGCAAGACATTCTTTCTTAGATAAAGAATTTCTAAGATAGTCTGATTCAATGTTGTATGTGTTCCCTTGTTTGACTAGTATAATACAATACCCACCTTCCATCTAAGTAATTTTCTCGATATTTCTTTCCGTTACTCTCCCGGGAGTCAGAGCTCCTGTATCTATCAAGGTCTTCCCTGGAATATCTGTACCTCCTCTCCCTTTCCTCTCTGGGTTCATAGTCCCTCTTTTTATGAGCAACTTCTATGTCGCTGGGTTCAGGGTCTGTGTATCTGTAAGTTAAAGAAGATTTGTACTAATGTGTAAGATTCCTTAACTTAATATTTTTTCGTCAAACTCAAATTAAATTATTCGTCATTAAGGATGTAATTAGGTTTAGGAGTGTTTTTTGTGATATTACAGAAACATTATTTCATAAATAATATTCCATGTATAAAATATTTATTGAAATACACAGCAGAATACAAAAATCAGTACAATAAATTGGCCTCTAGACTCCATACTAAAATTCACTTTGTAGGGTCTAGTCTCTTCTGTTAGGTAACATTAATTTTACATGTTCAATTTAAAGAAATATCCAATCTATACCAATAACAAACGTGTTATGATAAATGGGGAGGAACTGATGTTGTTTGTCGTTTCATACCTTTTATACTCGGAGTCGTCTTGTGCAAGATGTTCAGGGCTCTTGAGCACCCGGGTGCGAGTCTTAGGCTGGACTACTTCTTTCTCTTTCTTGCTCTTCTTGGAAGAGTCGCGAGAGAACAGCTGTTTCATCTAAAACACAAATGTATTTAATAAATCATTTCAATATTTAGAATATTCCATATAGCCATTATTACCGCGTAAGAATCAAATTATGTTTTTTTTACCTTTTCAAGTCCAGAAAGCTTCTTTGTAGCTTTTGGCGGTTTCGCACTGATTTTATCGTCGTTTCTTATTGGACTTTTTTCTTGGCGCTCACCTTTCGGATCAAAATGGGAACCATCGTCGATACTCCTCTCCCTTGGTATGTATTCCTTTCTAACTTCATGTCTATAATCTTTAATTTTGTTCAAATAGTCTCCATTAGCGTAAATTTGTTCGCTTGGATAATTATCTTCTGTATGCTGCCTTTCACTCGCCAAAAACAATGAAGTGTTACGTACATCATCATCACTTTCATGTCTCCTATGTCTAGTTCTATGGATTTCACCACTCGAGTTATGTCTGAAGTCATTTTCAATACCAGAATCTACCAATCGATTGTCGAAGTCGTAACGTCGCGGAGAGGTTTCCTCTCTATAATAATCTCGACTGTCACCAGAATCATGGCGACGTATACCAAAATCTTTATTGTATTCCCGATCTTTCCCCTTAAGACGACGTAAAGAATTATGATATGAGTTTGCATGTTTAGCATTGTATCGAATATTTGCATAATCTTCTTCTCTTTCTTGTGCAATTTCAGGATTTGACGCGTAATGTCCCTTACGCTTGCCGAACCAGTCACCCTTCTCTTTATATTTATTACCAGTTTGCAATACATCATGACTAGAAGTAAAATGTTTTTTTACTTTATATTTCTTTTCCTTGTATTCATCTGGTGACAAAATATGCTTGCCTGGGTTAGATTCCAAACTCGGCGGTTCATATTCAGGTTCCGGTGGGAAAACTTTTTTATCATCTTTGTACCTGGGATCTGCTCCTAATTTATCAATAAAACCACGCCTGTCTTCTTCACCCTTTAGTACTTTTTGAAATGACCTAGACTCCGGATCATATTTGATTTTGTGACTATCAGAATCATATTTTGTATAATCTTCAGTGATACTGCTCTCAGCAAAACCATCTCTCTCTAATGTACTTCGGTAATACCGAACCGTATCATTCACATATTTTTCAGTTTGTTGCATACGTTTTTCGGCTTCGTATATTGGATCGTTTTCTGCCAAATATTTTGTGATTGGTTCATTAAGATTTATTTTTTCACGTTCAAACCTTCGTGCCTTAAGCCGAGACTCTAAAAGCTGACGTCTGTGACTTAGTTCATTAAAATCTAGATCAACTTTAGTGTCCTCAGGTTCATATTGTTTCCTCTTCGTATCCATTCCATCAGCTCGTCCTCTGAAGTTATCAATATTGCGTAAATTTTCTTTTTCATATTCATTAGCATAAGTTGGCTCAAAATCTTCAAAGCTCATTAATTTGTATTCTCTAAATCTTGGCCTAATAGGAGATTCTTTGACATTGTATCCTTCTATACTATTGAAGTTATTTTCATTATTTTTATAGTCATAGTCAAATGTACGATCTGTAGAATATTTGTGCCTTTCTTCGTATCCCAGACCCTCGTCTTCATCTGAAAAATTCCCATGTTTATCTCTTGAAGGTGAATACGTTTTGTGTACAGTTTGTTTTGGCAAGCTAGCTCGAGAGTCACCATGGTCTCTGATAACATGTGCATATACAACTCCTTTGTTAGTCATTTTATTTACAGGCGATGGCGCTCTTTCTGGGCTTGTATTTCTAACAAAAAGATTAGGATCAGGGCTCACACTAGGTTTTGTATATGAAAATGGTTGATTAATATTAGTTCCGTTAGGAGGTGATATAAGGTGAGTTTTAGGTGGCGATGAGTGTTGGTCTTCCTTTAATATTCTCACTAAATGATCAACAGTATGACCTCTAGTTAGTGGTGGTTTATCGGGGGGTTGTTGGCTGCTGTGTATCATTTCCTTCTCACCATAGACGTTTTCTTCGATTTTTCTGATGCTATCTTTAATTCGATCTTTTACTTCGATATGATTACTATCTTTAAGTTTGACAGAATCGATTTCATCTACTAATAAGGTTTTTTTAATGTCGGTTTTTCGTTTAGGAGTTTCTGATATGGGGGGAGACTTGTCTAATTCTTTTTCTTTTGATTTACCTCTTTTTGTTCTATTGGGGGGTTTAGGATCTTGTTTTTCTGGTGTTTTATAACGTGGAGGCTTTTCTATAGGATTAACTTTTTTAGAATTTGTTGGCAAATTATGTTCGGCCGATTGAGCGCTATCTTTTTGTGATAATATTTCCTTTTCGTACACTTCTAGTGGAGATGTTTTCTTGAAATAATCTTCTCTGGGTGAACTTTCTATTATTGGAGAAAGTTGGGCTTTTTTGTTTCTTAAAGATTTTAGAAATTCTTCTGTTTCACTTCCTGATCTCTTTCGTATTGGCTTTGTTTTGTTTAAGTTGGTATTTGACTTAAGATCTGAAACGTCACTCTTACTTCTTTTTACAATAACCGTTGGTTTTGTGGTAACCACAACGGGTTCATCAGGGCTTTTGTTTCGTTGTGCTCTGCGAAATAAAGTAGAGAGTGAAGTTCGTTCTTTTCTTTTCTTCGAGCTTACATCACTCGTAGATCTTCCAAGGGGAGACCTGACGGTTCCGTCTGGAGAACTTGCGTCGTCGCTGTTCCTTCTTCCAGACTTATCTTCTTTAAACTTTCTCCGATGAGGAAGTGAGAAGAATTTCTCTGGTGGATGATCGGCAGTGCAAGTGACGCTCTGTGCTTGTGCGAGGACTTTATTAGCTTCTTCTATGAGTTCTTTTTCTGATAGATGTGTGAATGGTTCTCTACGAATGGTTCTTGGCTGATGTTCTGATGAGGTACCCCGCTCGCGCGGTTTACCTGCAAAGGAGATTATTTTATAATGACAAACTACTCTAACAAGCACTATAGTTTTGGTACAATATTGACTCTTCTATTGGTAAGCCATGATGGTTTTAATAAAATTAACAATGTAAATAATTCTATTTCGCCACAGCTATCAAAGTCCAGACGTTTTTAGCTTACATAATCACGCAAAAAATTACCAAAAAAGACGTTACCACAAAAACTGGAGAGTCATGGACCACAAAAACGTTGTTTGGCTTAGTATCGAGTTGATGGATCGTATTAGTTTATTAGTGATGCGTTATAAAGAATATTATTAGAAAGTCAAAATATTGTTTTTTGTGAGTTCTTGCAATATTAAATATTCTGATAGAGGATAATTAAAATATGAAGCAAGTTATATAACTTTATAGTTTTTTATTGCTATCTAGATATGATGTAGTAAGTAGCTAGCGGAATGGATACAAGTTTTGTAATTTATTAGTGATCGAATAATCTTAGTGCATTCTTTCACGCTAAGCTGCCGGAAGAATAAGTTTAAGTTACGTCCAGAGGCGTTTGGGCCCCTTTAATGGGTAAGAGCTTTCGAAACTTTGTTTTATCGCTAATACGTCTATTCTCGGAGTGATCGTTGCTCTTAGGCAAATCCTTAGACTCCTTAGAGTGACGCCATACTATAAGTCTTTAGATAATATATTTTTCTATGGAAATAAATTTGACGATATTTTCTCATTTTTTTGCTCCGATTGTGATTAGTTCATTGAACCTATTTTTGAGCGCCTTACCGACGACATTTGGTATTCCTGTATTTAAAACGTGTATTATTTCGGTACATTATAGACCATGTTATAGCAAAGTAGTTGGATGGGTGACCGCTAGTGGCAAAAAATTTCTTGAGCGCTTTCGTGCTTCGGAGGGCACGTAAAGCCGTCGGTCCCGGTTGTTATCATATGGTAGCAGTCTTTAAGCCATGTCGGATACCTTCGGGCGGCTTAAAAATTTCCGACACATGGGTTGGCCACTAACCCCTCCACCAATCCGCACTGGAGCAGCGTGGTGGAGTATGCTCTAGGCCTCTTCAGGTATGAGAAGAGACCCGTGCTCAGTAGTGGGCCATTAATGGGTTGAAGCCATTTGGGTCGGTCACAGTTGTCATGGCCGCCATAGGAAGGATGATCCATAAAAAAGAAACGCAAACTGCAATTCAGAATAGAGTTTTCAGTGTTGCAAGTGACATCGACATCCACAGATGCAGCAACGGAGATCCACGACCTCAAATACCTCATTGTACCATACAAGTATAACATTTGCCCCGGCCAGAAATGGAACTTTATACTCCGGGTAGGGTTACCAACCAAGTAGGTATTGCGAATGTTAATGACTCGTCCCCATGAGGTCAGGCCGGTTCATTTTTTGTGCAATGTTTTGATTGAACCACGATGTGATTGGGAACAATTGACCGAAGGTTTTATTTAGAATGCTCAGTTTGAGATACTCAGGCTAGTGACCCTGATTTGGAAGTGCTTATTGATTGAGAGTTATTTAAAGAAGTTCCTCTATCTAACGATAATTATCGTAGTATTATCGACTACTCAGCGGATCCTCCGAAGCATTAATTTGTCTTTCCAATTCCATGTCAATGGATTCTCAGCGATGGTATCATTTCTGTGACATTCTCAGCCATGGTATAATTTCTGTGATAGAAATGTTTGTTCGCGGGTCGTGGATGTCGGTGATGTCTTGTGTTGTGCCATCCACATTACAGAATCCTATTTTATGGGTGTTGGTATGTAAGCGATTAAATATTTAATTTACAAACACTTTTTAGACTAAGTTATCCTTCGTGACTCGTGCTTAATAAAAGTCATTTAAATTATTTGTAATAATTGTAGATTTCGTATTATTTTTAACCAGATATATTTAAATATATTTCTGAAAATATTTTATATATATAAAATTATTTTATATTTCTGAAAATATTTTATATATAAATATTTTCAGAAATATATTTAAATATATCTGGTTAAAAATAATACGAAATCTACAATTATTACAAATAATTTAAATGACTTTTATTAAGCACGAGTCACGAAGGATAACTTAGTCTAAAAAGTGTTTGTAAATTAAATATTTAATCGCTTACATACCAACACCCATAAAATAGGATTCTGTAGTATGTATACAGATGTAAAATTGTACACACAAAACGTTAGTAAAAATGATACTTTTAAATTACTTTTAAAAGTATCATACTTTTAAATTACTTTTAAAAGTATCATACTTTTAAATTACTTTTAAAAGTATCATACTTTTAAATTACTTTTAAAAGTATCATACTTTTAAATTACTTTTAAAAGTATCATACTTTTAAATTACTTTTAAAAGTATCATACTTTTAAATTACTTTTAAAAGTATCAAAAATGATACTTTTAAATTACTTTTAAAAGTATCATTTTTACAAAAGTATGATTTTGATTTTTTTTAATTTGTAAGAAAGTACTTTCGAGGTGGTCCCACTGCCACCAAGTCAGGATCTGATGATGGAATCCCAGGGAAATCGAGGGAAACCCTCAAATTTGTTTATTACTTGTCGTGAAGTCGGTTCTTTGTTTTGTTAAATTATATTTATTTGCATTACACCACGCTCCCTCTACCGGCAGACTCCCCGAGAGTTCGTTGCGAAGTATTCACTCGTTCAGTGTCGCGAGAGCGCGACGTCATCAGTAAGTTGATCACATTTATTTTTAGCGCTGAGTTTGGTGAAAACAACCTTTTGGCGGGTTTTTTGGGTCTTGCTGTGAGCGACTCCTTGTTTTAGGGGTCTGCGGTTTGTTAATTATTTTGAGGTGTTTAAATTTTACTTTGAAAAAATGATGTGGTGTCGTGGGACACCAGGTAGGAACGAAGTTCCTTCGGCTAATGAAGGCAACGGCGAACGAAAAGAAAGAGGGAGAAAGAGAAAGGTATTATACACTACTCGCTTGTGTATGCGACTGTCGCGCCTGCGCACGTCTCATTTAACGCTTTTATTCCACGCATTTTTGCTTACGGTTTTACTATCACATATTTTTCAGTTCCGTCGCCGCAGCAAAACCTATCCCCTCCAAGCCTGCCGTAAGGAACTTCGTTCCAATATAAATTAACGCCTATTTACATTACATCAATCAGCTGCAATTTTATTAAATACTAGTGGACTGGCTATCGCTTCGCTGCGGGAAAAATCTCCCTTAATGCGCACATTCGAAAAATTGTTAGCCTTGGTTTTTTACACCGACATAACTTTTTTATATCTCAACCGATTTAATTAAAACAAACAATATATTAGCGAAAACCGCGTCCAAATCGGACAAGCTGTTTCGGAGATTAGCGCGTACAAAACCACAAACAGACAAAAATTCTAAAAGCGTTGTTTTGGGTTCTTGCGTTCGTAAAGACCCTCGGGGAAAGTTTTTCTCATGTATCTTCTGACAGGCAGCGAGCGGTTACAGATTTATTATTAGTAGATATAGATTTAGATAGATGATATGATATGATAAACTATAGTCGAATTTTTAATTAGACGGAGTCCAATGAAGTTTACTGTGTTGTCAGTTTTTAATGAAATAAAAATAGTGTTGTGACAAGGTGAATGATTGAAAAACCTCCTGAATGAATGAAATTGCCTCGATTGTCTAGTGAATAGTTAGTGTGCCGAACTGCCGATATCGGGTACGGGGTTCGAATTTTAGTCGTGCTTTGTACATACCAACGAGTTTTCGACGACTATGTTTATATAGTATATATCTACCTATACTGAATACTGAGTGTTTTAAACATTAAGGAAAACATTGCGAGGAAACTTGTAAGACTGTCCTATTTTCAATACATCATGTAGTTGAAACTATAGATGTATAAAATATAAGGTTGGGGAAAAAGTTTCTTCGCATATTATATAAAAATTCAAGACATTTTTTTTCAAAGTTTATTTACATATAATTATGATATATATATACCATTTTGTTCGATAACTTTCTGCCATCTTGTAGCTAGAGACATGATCCCGTTGCTCTAGAAATTTTGGGACTTCTGATCAAAAAACCGCAACAAGTCCTTTTGGCAGTCCTCTCTTGTGGTTAACATGACACTGCCTGAATAATTCTGTAAACACCGAAACAGATGGAAATCTGAAGGTGCAAGGTCAGGGCTATATGGCGGATGCATTAACAACTCCCAGCCAAACTCTCTTAATTTTTGCTGCGTGGCTAAAGATGTGTGTGGTTTAGCGTTATTGTGATGAAAGACCACACCTTTCTATTGATCAATTCCGGCCGTTTTCTCTCAACTTCTTGCTTTAATCTCATCAGTTGTGGGCAGTAGAGAACCGAATCGATAATTCTGCCCGATGGTAAAAGCTCGTAATGAACAATGCCCTTGCAATCGCACCATACACACAACATCACCTTATTGCGAGTTTACTAGAGGTTTGCCACAGTCTGTGAAGCCTGGACGACCTTTGACCACGACCGTTTTCGCACGTTCTTGTTGTACGTGATCAACTTTTCATCACCAGTTATCAAT
This sequence comes from Ochlodes sylvanus, assembly GCA_905404295.2. Classification (NCBI taxonomy): domain Eukaryota; kingdom Metazoa; phylum Arthropoda; class Insecta; order Lepidoptera; family Hesperiidae; genus Ochlodes; species Ochlodes sylvanus. The sequence continues at coordinate 6,872,288 of FR990149.1, forward strand.
CTCTTCAAAAAAGGCTCGGTTTCGTTACGTCTCAATGAAGAATCGCAAATGAGCACAAGGTTCATTAAGTTTCTTTCAGTGAGCTCGTTTGGCAACCAAATATCCAGTTTTTTTTGTACCCAGCTTTTTTCAATTGGGTCAAAACTGTTTTGTGGTCAATTTCCAGTTCTTTAGCTATGTCGTATGCATGTATGTATGTATGCTCACGCATTCTAGGCCAATAAAATTTGCGTGACAGAGTCAAGTAACATTCATTTATACCGCGATGGTTAGTTTTACCATCGTGGTATTTGCCTATAATGTCTTGCTGATGGCAATAGTCCGTTATATTCTCCAATTCAATTTTAGTCAAAACGAGTTTCATAGCAGAATTCTTAAAAGTTCTCTGTATGATAGGTATTACAGAATACATAGCTCTGAAAGGACTAATAAATAAACCCGTTTTAATTTTGGGGTTAACATATGTCTTGATGACGTTAATAATGTTTTGTAGTAACTTATATAAGTTACTACAAACACTTTTATTTTATTAATTGTAAAATAGAAATATTATTATTTTATAGTTTGAAATGATTAACTATTGACACTCGTTGTTCAATCATCTGATTGAACGAGAACTGAACGCATCACTATTACTTTAAATATGGCATCATTATAATAAAAAGTGACATTAGCTACTGTCAGGTAGCTCCGTTTAATTAAAAATCCGAGTATAAGTACACGTATTTTTTGAGATATAACGTTTTAGTACTGAAAAGTACTATAGTAAAGTAAAGGTACTAAATGGAAAATAACATTAATACAAATAACATTACGGAACTCATGAAAATTCAGTACGATATAATATTTATAACATTTGTACCTTCTTTTTATTTTGCACGCGTCGGGAGTCGTGCTCGATAAGGATTCGAGTTATGCCTTTATTAGCGGTTTTATGGGGTTAGTTATGTTTTAACGTATGAGTACTTCGACAACAACCGGTCTTATAAAGGACGCCCGTTGTTTTAACTCTGATTTTTGATCATAATATGCTGTAATCACTCCTCAAAAGGACATGACACCAGCTACAAGTCGATACTCCTGTTATGGGACAGTTTTTTTAAAATCTCTTTGGGTATCTGTGGTCGTATTAGGCCTACATGGCCGTAGCTGGGGGGGGGGGGGGGATTGTGGGGCAATGCCCTACCTTAAAATCCCAATGCCCTACCTTAAAAATACCAAAACCTAAGATAAATTATTATAATTAAATTGTTTGTTCATGGATTCAGATAAAAAAATTGTAGCAATAGGTATCTAAAGGTCAGTGATATACATGGTATCTGCCCTACCTCTAACCAATGATGCCCTACCTCAAATTCGACTCTAGCTACAGCCCTGTAGGCCTATTGTGATCGATTTCTTCGTGTAAAATTTTGCTCCATGCAACTTCTGCAATAATTATTTTTAGTGGTAGCGTCATCAATGACGTTGTCAGAGAAGTATATAGAGATATGGAGACCAATGCATCTACTACTAAATCAGAATGAACAGAGAAGTAGAGAAGTGAAACAGCTGGAAACTGAAATCTGGAGACGCTGGAGTCTGAAATCTCTTTATTGGAAGCCTACGTTGCCCTTATGGCGCCATGGTTAACATGTCGGATCACCGTTCCAAGGGTCCTGGGTTCGGTTCCCAGAGAGATGGAAATTTGAATGATGAGTTAAATTTCTGCTCTCGGTCTGGGTGTGTGTGTTCTTGTCTTGTGTGTTGTCCATGACATCCAAGACACAGAGAATCATAGTGTGGGGCTATGAGTGTGTAGCGTTATTATTATTATATTAATCTTCTGCTGCCAAATAATAATTTGATGGAAATTTTAGACGACATTGTAACGCGCAGGCCGCAAAAATAAAGGAGAGCGCGCAGCCAACACCGTATTCGTACAAACCGGCTGACAACATTATTATTAAGTAATAAACGACAAAGACGACAACAAGATAACAATCTGTAACAGTACCAGGGGCATCGGATACAGTTGCAGTGAGCGTCCCACGCGTGTTACTCACCTTTAGGAAAGTCGATACTCCGCACAAAAACTGGTGACTAACGACACAATGAAATGAAGTCATCTAATACGTTGCGGCCAATCAATCAGTCCGGATGACATGTGCCTTTTGGTCAAAAATATTTTCACCACGCTGGCCAAGTGCGGATTGGTGGAGTTCACGCACCTTTGAGAACATTATGGAGAACTCTCAGGTGTGCAGGTTCCCTCACGATGTTTTCCTTCACCGAGCAAGTGATAATTAAATTCTAATACGCACATAAAATATCGACGTGTGAGCGAGCGTATATTTTACATTTTTTAATACTTAAGTACATAATTATATATTGAAGGTATATAATTATGTATGAACGATATAATTTATTAATATTACAAGTACTATGTCAATTAATGTGTCTATCGATAAATCCGGTTGATTGATAAGTCAACGCGAATAAGAATGACATGAATGACATTCAGGGGGAGTAGCCCATGTCTTTGACCAGTGTCCATTTAAATTAAAAGAAACTCGTCATACAGGACAGATTAAAGCAAGATTTGATAACAATGTATGCTACATTGTTATTAAAATTGCTTAAATTTATATGTAACGGAATAAAGAATTAGGAGTGGATTTCGACAATATCCTCAAATTCAGATTCAATGACACTAAACCTGTTCCCATATTACCTATTTCTTCCATTTGGCCATTCGGTCTCATTTGCAAATAAAATAACCGGTATACATACATATTTTATCTTGTCTTAACTGTATAGTGTCGATACTAACACCTTAAAAAATATCAAAACTAACGCGAAAACAATATTTTACGGAATTTTTGTCTTGCATATGGTCGTAGGACGATCAGACAAAGATCATTGCATATCTAAAATTTCACTGGAATTCATTTTGCATTCATTTTGCAACTGTTCTGTAGTATTACAAGTGATGAAGGTTGTTTTGCCGCAAATTATACAGCATGGTAAGGCGTTTAGGCCTGACTGTACTTTTCTGCTTATTAATTTTTCATCGTTTCGGCACGTAAATGAGAATTTCACAAGATATTTTATGTTTTTTTACAAACGAGCAGACTAGCCACCAGATGGAAACTGGTCCCGTCGCCCATGGACATGACCAAAGGTATCGCTGCTAATTTGTTGTCCAAGGCAAAAGGTAAAAGAAAGAAAGATAGTGCTGATGCAAGTGCTCTAGCCGAAACAAGACGGTCATTTGGCTGGCTCAAGCAAGAAAAGAGCTAGCCGGGGAGGCTTCATAGAAAGATAATATTACCAGGAATACTTACGACGTATATAGAACTTAATCTATCATGGAGTTCAATTCCAGCGTCAGTTCCAATTGGTTATGATAATCAGGCTGAAGCGGTTATAGGCTGAAGACTTGTGTAGATCCATTGATCGACCAAGCTAAGCAACAGCGGGCGCGGTCAGTAGTTGGATGGGTGACCGCTTGTGGCAAAATTTCTCGAACGTTTCTGTGCTTCGGAGGGCACGTTAAGCAGTCCTGGTTGATAACGTTGTAAAGCCGTCGTTAAACCAGGTCTTGCCTTCGGGCGGTATAGAAAGTTCTTACACGTGGGTTGACCCCCCCTCCACTGAACCACCCCGGAGCTGCGTGGTGGTGTGTATGTCCCCCTCAGTTATGACGAAGGACCAATGGGTCGAACCCAATTAAACTGATGATAAACGAAACAAATAGTGTAAATGACAATATAACCCACCAAAACCCTCCAGTCTTACAAAACCTGATTCCCTGTGCTCGTGGCGTAATCACGACGATTCGGGTGAAAAGGACGAGGGGGCATTGAACTTTCCTTAATAGCCTCCGAGGTAGCAGATCACACTGAAGCCGCGATAAAAGCTCATTTGTAGTCTTATTTTAATGATTGGAATCAAAGCCTGCAGTTTCGGAGGAAGGCGTCTGACCTTGAGCCCAAAAACTTTCCTTGGTTACAGTAAAAAACGAGGAATTGACGACCCGTATGTCGCAAGTGTCGCAACGGTCACCATGCCAGACTGCTGTTCAATGGATATTGGGTTCGATTCCGAAATTTGGTTTGGGTGTACTGTACCTAGTCTAATTTGTCGGTACTCCTTATCACAATTTTTGTTATTTACATAGCAAAGTATCTATGTGCATGCCATTTACGATAGAGATCATATGTATATCAGCGGTATTTATTTGTTATATTATAACTTATGATGAATCTACTACACTGCTATGAGGTTTCGAATTCCTGAGCATAGTATATGAGAAAGTATCATTTAGAGCACCAATTCTCGGTTGTGCGATATTAAAATTTATAAACTCATCCTTATAAAGTACTGTACCAGACACTGTTGTAAATTCTTAGGTTCTCAGTACTTGAACGATTACAATTATATCCTTCCAATTACATTTTAATACATTAAACTCAATTCATTTGGACGTTAAACTCAACCATTAAAGCTCCTATCGTGACTAGTTATGGGTGAAGAATAAAAGTAAACCCATCTTTCTCACCATAACCTTTTTCTTCAGAAAATGTTAGATGATCTGTGAATGTGAATGTGTGTCAGTTTGTTGTGAGAGGGTGAATAACTTTCTGTTTTAAGTTTAGCAGTTGCAGTTCAAACGTATCAGAGTTAAAAACCGGTCAAGTGTGAGTCGGAGTAAATAGATTCTGATTCTAATCGATCTCGCACAAGTAGGGCACCGTACCACCGAGCGATGTCAAATAATTGGTCAATAACAAGCCTGAATGTAGAAAAATCCTACTACGTCTATTAATTTCCGTTCAAGAGATGAGCTCTGTGACAGACAGCGGAGGCATATTAATAGGATTCCATTTGTCACCTTTATGGTTCGAAAAGCTAAAAACGAGATTTCAGCGTAAACGCCGACAAACATTCAATAAAATACATGAAAAAATATCCTACACAACACCGCCAACATTGCCCACGTATCGCATTCGTAATAAACATCAAGTATCACCGTGGCAAGAATCGGGGCCCTTTCTGTAACAATACGCCTAAGGCCTTGCCTTATCGCAGCTATTCACTTGTGCAAACAGCTGGAGAGGTGGAACGCTGACGTCACGCTGTTTAATATTCAGTGGTATACCGTAATGGGATCACGATTCTACGAAATGTGGTCTAACTACACTCGTGGGACTAATACCAAGTTATGGACAAAACTTACTTTGTGATAAAAGTACTAACACGTATGATGTTGCAAAACCTTTTAATTGTAGTAATAATGGATATTAAGTATTATAATTGTGAAGGTATTATAATTGTGGATGTTTGAATGTTTAAGCAAACTGTATTAAACACAATCGTGGTAGCTTTAACAAAACGGTCTAAATACAGCAAGTACTCATCATAAGGTGCTAAGTGGTACACGTCAGACTGCACAAAGCCTCACACAGTCTGGACCTTGGCTGTTTCCGCTCAACACTGATTTGCTAGAACTATATCGTAACAAAATATACAACAGGTATTGTGGCAAACCGAACTCCTTTTATTTTTACATTTTTACTTTTTAAGAATTAAACGCCAATTGAAACTTCTGTTGTCTCTTAGGAGATCCGCAAATCAATTAACTGGCTTTTTATATCCCTCCAAACCCTCGCGGTCCTATTTGATCTTTTTTGTGGATATTTTTGGTTGTAAGGTGCTATCCATAAATTCCATAATTGAGTTTCTTGACATCTATTTTCATCAAAAAAATACATTTTGGTTGGCGATAGGGATGCATTCCGGATAGTCAGCTACCATACTTTTGCTTGAATCAGCTACCAAACGTAGTATACCGACTAGGGATTTTGAAAGTCAGTAGGTACTTCCTCTCTGCATCCTTCGCTCTTGACCGGCAACGTATTAAAATGAAATGAAATGAAGTTTATTGTTGGATTTTTACAAACACAAAAGAAGAAAGAAGTCCGAAAGTCGAACTACGCCATCGCTTCAACAAATCCCTACCGTGAATAGTCTTGGAAGAAGCGGGAAGAACCTTCGAAGAAGCTTCTTTTGCTACTCACATTACAGATTGCACTTACTACCACTTACTAGCTAGAATACCAACCGATGACGTTGGTATTCCAAGCGTTTTTATCTTTAAAATAATCATCAAGTTTGTAATACCCTTTCGTCATTTATAAGAATGCCTTTGATCAGTAATTCCATTGATGTTACTAATATCCTATTGCGACATTACCCACTTACTATCAGGTAGCTTAACAGCTTGTTTGGCTATTAATATAAAAAAACCCCGAAGCACACGATATGCAACTCATGTTAGTTATCAATGCAGTTTACCGTGTCCATCACATCTACATGCAGAATGCGACCGTCGATCTGACAGCACTACATAAACAATGCGGCATTGTTCGGTCGCAGATCCGAGCCAGTCGTCGAAGGTCAATGTGAAGAATGCTTTATGTGGGATGAATGTCGTGTCACGGTGTTAGGGGGAGTGCACATGGCGAAAGAAACGGGTGGGTGAGATGTAGCTGGATAAATCTTGTCATACATATTTATAATATAGAAACAGCTTATGCTTGCCTTAGCTTTGGTACTCGCACTCGAAGAATTGAATAGATGGGGTTTTTTTTATTTGCGAACAGATTGAAAACAACGATACTAATTAACAAACAAAGAAATATTAACCCAAGCAAACTATAATAAATAATTCCAAAAGCTGGTTCTGAGATTAATGGGATCAAATCCAAAACTAGTTGATAAACTTACAAATAACCAAAAATCAAGATTCTAGATGCAAGGTTTTATATTACCTATTTGATATAATATAGGAATATCGCGTTAGCAAGTAGGTAACCCCAATAACACACATGTGTGACACCAAATGCGCCTTATGCGTCCGCCAGGAAAGTAGAGACAAGAAAGAAGCAAAAGAGAAAGAAAGAGATCACTTCTGGATCTCAATCGAAAGTTCAATCAATGGACAGGTATACAGCGGTTGATAAATAAACAGAAGCCTTCGTCATTACTATTCAATCCCCATACTAAGTCCGTGAGTCTATTTATACCAACATTCCAAGCTCTTCCGGCCTGTGGCTATCAAGAATCGCGGGCTACCAACCGATTAGTATACAGGTGATTAAAATATACATATACTCGTATAGTTATGTAGTTGTCTTGCTCGTATGCGTGAAGCGGAAGCGAGAAACAAACAAATGCACGTTGCATAATGTATCGAGATGATTTTGAGGTTATGTCACGTTCTGCAGATGGTCTATTAGCATATTTATTGGATTCGTAATAGTTAGAAATGTCATTAAATTACATGCTTGTAATCACAATCTGATTTTGAGATTTCAATCATACAAAAAATAAAATACTACCTAACTAGTGAAAGTGTAGCTCTAGTGGTTTGAGTGTTGTATTTGAACCCGTTTTATCTAAAAAAATGTGATTATTGTATACAATTTAATGATCACTTGCTTCGGTGAAGGAAAACACACACAACCTACACACCGCCGAGTTCTCCATAATGTTTTCAAAGATGAGTGAAGTCCGCCAATCCGCACTTGGTCAGCGAGGTGGACTATGGCCTGTACCCCTCACATTGTGAGAGGAGACCCGTGCCCAGCAGTGGGACAGGTATGGGTTGCCATGATGAATCACCCAACTGATATTATGATACTCTAATCATAAAAACAATAAAATACTAACTGATCCATGTTTGTCCATGGAAGATCCATAATCATCATCATCCATGGAATCTGAGAAAATATATTACTGGGGGTTTTATCAGTTTTGTAATAAAGTTGTATATTCCCAGTCGTTCTCTCTAGTTTTTATATTTTTATTATGTGCAACAAATAATGTCAATAAAAATGATTTATGTTAAAAGTCACATTCATTATTTCTCTTAATGATAATAAAAAAAGAACGAATTCATCAAAGGTTTTGAGTCCAATTTATGACATGTAAATTAACATAATTGTTCATGACATCTGCAAATTAGTGTGAAACTATTTCGTAATAGACCAGGTATTATATCTTACATTATGTCGTTAGATAAAATTAACTTACAGTGACTTGCGATAGAACCATGATCTAAAGTGCTTTTGACTGATGGTTGACAGTACACATACATAATTATAATCACGCCTCTTTCCCGTAGGGGTAGGCAGAGACCACTTCTTTCCACTTGCTACTGTGGCGACGAAGGTCACGAAGCCTGAATCACGCTATCGAAGTTTTCTACATCGCTTCCATATATACAAGTTCCGACAACTCGGCAGTTGGGGCTTCAACGCATCCCGGGCAAGACGTCTTGCCCGGCCGGAGATCTCCCTTTGCCAAACTACGATCCTTACATACTTGTTTCGCTTAGTCTACTTTCATTATTCGCTTCGTACGTGCCTTCAGTTTAGGGTACGTACTCTTGACCTGGCCTTTTTTTCAATTTAGGCGTAAACAGCGTGTTTCATAAATGATTATAATCACTTAACATAATTAAACCATAATTCATGAAATAAATTGAGAGAGAGAAATAAGATCCGGCATTTAAAGCCATAGCTCACGAAAACAGCGTCTCAACAAAACCTCACTCGTGTGTGAACTCGACTTTATATTAAAAAATGGGGACCCTCTATTTAGATGTAATGGAATTTAAATAGCGCTGCTGATTGAATCAGACCCACGTGCCGTGTGTTATTACAAATGAAATTAATTTTTATGCAACCCACGTTGGAGCAGCGTAGATTAACAACTGGCAATACATCAATTTAGCCAAAGATATTAAAATATAGATACGTTAAGTTCATATAACACAAGTTCTACTTTTGGATCCGTTCGATGACATTACTGTGACTATGGATGAGAAAGATAATTACGGAACGCATGAGACAGAAAGAGATAGTTACATGTAAAGTAGAACAATTAGCAAAATTAGACTGTTCCACTTTTCGCACGCTAGTGACATATCTACTTCTTTTTTACTTAATACCATTGAATTTAGAAATAACAATAGCAGTGTTAGCTATCCTAATGGTTTGAATAATGGACACCCAAGCGTTGGATTTCCCAACAAGGAGCCGGGTATCATATCCTGCACCTCTAATTTTCAAAAATCATATGCGTATTAGAAATTGAATTTAAGGAATAGAATAGAATTTGTGTGGAGAGTTTTTTAAAGGCGACCATCTCAGTCCTGTATACGCACTTTGCCAGTGTGGTGGAGTATGGCCAGGACCCGTTATATTGTGAGAGGAGACCGGAATTAGATATGGGTCGCGAAATGAAATGCTCAAAAAATTATTGTCATTAGCGGTCACCCATCCACCCGAGGATCTACCCAAGACGCCAGGCTATGAAAGCTTCGCTTTGTTATATTAAAAACATTTTCTTGAACAATTAGATGGAGATTGGATGAGTTATGATATTTTATTACACAAATTCAATAATACGTAGCACATAACATAAGTAATCACAATGAAAGATGAAGTAGGTGAGATATCTATTAAGGCAATCTTATATTAATTTAGACGCAAATGATTTACTGGTAGGCGTCGTGACGAATTAAGGTTAAATTGATCTTCAAATTCAATTCAAATTCATTTATTCGTGTAAGTTTATTATGAATACACTTATGTACTTGAAACCTTGAATCTAAACATGAACCTAACTTATCAACAATTCGAAACCACCTTTAAAGTTTTATAATAACATCCTCATTATTTACGTATATTAAGAAAATGAAAAAATATGAATAAACAAATCAACATATAACGGAGTCAACAGCCTATAAATAGTCTACTAATCACGCAGACAGAAAATATTGCGTAATAGATTTCACCAAATTAACATTTAATTAAAACGACAAACGCTTAAAGTGGTGCAATAATTTAGATTAGCATATTCAAGATGCTAAATCACCGATTCGTCTGAGGCTTTCGCAAGCGGCGACCACAAATGGACGTACAGTACAGGTCATTGCCGACTCCGAAATGGACTGAATGATTCGGTTAGAGTCATCGGAGGCCTTTTTTGGCACGTTTGAACAGTCAGATTAAAATGTACCGCCCCCGCGGAGTTTATCGGGAACACGCCTCAGGGTAACGCTCTTGGACCACTTTTGTTCTGACTCAAGATTCGAGTACTTCATTCCTGATTTTTTATTGTTTTTTTTTAAGATCAATTTTTGTTAAATTAAATTTAATGTTACAACAGAGATGAAAACGATAAGTGATAGGCAAGTGTTTTGAATTCAGCTCTCGGGTTGAAATCCTTCTGGAACAAAATATAAGTTAAACAACAAAGTAATTGAAATCTATTGGGGTTGTTAAGAATTGGCCCATGGACATTAGGGACACCAAAGGTATACTTTGTCGGTTAAGGAAGAAGGAAAAAAGAAAAAAAAATCTCTATCAGCAAGTTGCTACAGCTGAATTGTGGTTGTGTTCAATGTTAATTTTAAAATGAGTTTCAAACATGTTAATCCTAAATACGAACAAATTTGTTAACAATCGCAGTTGCATTTAACGTTACCAGTCAAAACAAACAGTATGTAATTGCGGAAGAAAATCTTATCGTCCACATCGCTGGTGGTTAACACATTTGAAACGGTTTTCAAATATAACCTTCTTGCTTCACCGTAGCCGGCATGCGATAAACGGTAAAATTACAATTTAACCACGAGTGTAGAGTGTTCAGCCGCCGAATAAGTATCGCAATAAAATCTTTGTACGTAGCAATGAATTGTGAAAACGACGAAATACCGTTAAAGTTATCTCAAAGGAACATTATCGGGATACCAAATTTCATCAAAATCGGTTGAGCACATCAAGTGTGGAAAGGTAGCACTAGCACAGATAAATAGACAGAGTTACTTTCGCATTTCTAATATTATAAGTGGTGTTAACAAATGTAGTATTTTGTTTATGTATTATTTTAATTATTAGTTAATGTTTGATCATAATAATAAAGATAAAGACAAAACAGAAAATTAGTAAAACATTGGAAACTAATTACAAATAATGCTGCATTTTAATAAAAATATACAAGAATAATGGAAACTAATATCTTTCGTGATCCGTACTAACTAATAGCTTTCGTGAGCCGTATGGTATATTTTATCTAAGTTAAAACTATTACGACATAATAGTTCCCCCGGTTCACTTCTTAGCTCTTTACTCGCCGAAGGTGGAACGAGGGCTTCACCAAAACATTAAAGCAATTAGCAAGGCCATTCATAAGCCCGATGTTATCGATTCGTTGCAGGTTATTGGTAAAAGCTTGTTTAACCCCCAGCTTTGAGATCTGTAATCTACCTGATGGTGTGGCCAACGTCGTTTCGTTTGCGACACAATACATTTTATTGCATAGTTATGAAAGGGAGAACTTATATCAATGACTAGCTTCCCCCGCGGCTACGCCCGCTAATAATATTTTATGCGTGTTTAATGACTTTGAATGAAAAACCTTCATATTGAATTTAATTCGAATAACTTCAAAAACGGCAAACTTTCATACTAACTTTGCACCCCCGTTTTACCCCATTAGGGGGTGAATTTTCAAAAATTCTTTTTTAGTGCTCTCCTAAGTTATAAAAGGAACCCCTGTGCAAAATTTGAAGTTTCTAATCCTTATAGTTTAGGCCCTGAGTTGATATGTCAGTCAGTATAATGTATCTTACGCCCGGTATATCTCATCAACCAATCGTTAAACCGATGGTTTTTAAAATCGTTCCTTACCACCAATACCATGGAACATGTTACCAACGACCATGAACGGTGGTGACCACTGACCATCCGGTCCTGTCTGCTTGTTTGTTCACTATTCAAAAAAATATCGTACAAGTTTGATGGGAAATTTCGGATAGTCGAAATAATCGGATGCTTGATGCAACATTTATTTGCAAATTATACAGTCATGTATGTTAAGTATCATCTAAATTTGTCAGATGGTTTCCGCTGGATATCCGTATAGACAGGCAGACAATAACTCCAAAAATATATGTTTTACTCTCTATATTGTCTACTCTACGACCCCGTAGCCGACCGCTGACGACCGCCTAGTTGGTAGTAACGTTTGACAGATAAATGTTTGATCTCGCGTCACGGGTGTCTATGATGTGTAATTTCTGTTGTCGATGCCACCCGCGACACAGGGATTCCTATTGAGAGGGTATGAGCGTGTTAGCGGTTTATGAAGTGAAAACTTCTGTAGTATTGTTGTGATTTGAAATTCGATGAAACGGAAATGACGCGCAAATGAAATGAAACGGAAAGGAAAATGAGACACATTTTAACGTGGGAGAAAATGAGATAGGAAGCATCGGCAAAATGGCGGCATAACGTAAGCAAAGCAAAACATCAATATTTGGACTGACAGTATTCGTTTTTTAAGGTTTCACTTTTCCAAGCACGTAAAAATATATTATATAATAAATTTATTTATTTTTCAATAACAACATTAAGACACAAAAACATTTGCCGACTTAGGTGGTAGCAAATGAACCTTTTTATCATATTTGTAAGTAAGTACATTGAAAAATAAAAAAATACTAAAAACACAAGCTTACGTTTGTTCCAATGACAAGTTAATCCGTCCTCCGATAGATACATTTAATAACATACTTTTAAATTACAAAGATGAATTGAATAGGAAAATTTACTCTATAAGCCATATTGATTTAATGATCGTATGAATAAACAAGACCAACAAAATGATAGCATAACATGACAAAAAGCTTCGCGAACTCACGAAGCGTAACTCAATTAGACATTACCCGAGTCATTACGTAACCGAGAAAAAAGATCATCTTTCATCTAGACCTTGAATATGACATGACTTCGTTTGTTTAGTATCATGAAGCTTAGTTAGATTTATTTTACACACTATACTCGTAAATTAATAAGGTGTGATAGCCATGTGGTTTGGACGTTAGACTCCCGATCAGAGGCGTCAGGGTAAGAACTAGAAATTAATTGTCACTTACTTGGTGAGGGAAAACTTCGAGAAGTCCTAGCAAGGCTTGTTCATAAAGTAAAGTTATAAAATACCCTTAATATATTAAGTGACCTAGATACACTAATTGGTCTTTATACTGCAAACGCTACAAATCGACAAGATGCCTTGATACCTTCAGGCAAGTAATCTTAATATCATTTCAGACCTGACCTTGACGGCTGACGAAATTTTTGCAACATTCAAAACGCACAACGCAAAAGCCCTGTTGATACTGGTTTTTTAAGGCATCTCGTTAACGATGCTCACGCAACATTCGACAAGCTTAACGGATTCCTGCCAATAATAAGATAGAATTTTGCATTTCTGCCCTTATTTGTCTCGGTTGGAGGCAATCGACTGATACTTTAAAGACACGCCAACTTTGAATTAAGATATCCTTTAAAGAAGAAAAAACTGTTATTACTGGTATTAGAAATAGTGATTTGAGAGATATCAATTATGTAACATAGTACTAAGCAAAAACATAAAAATATGTACATTAGTAGTCAAATTACTTTTTATACGCATTAGTTTCAGATTATTTAACATACTGCCAATGAGGCAGAAATAAATATTGAATTCAATAATCCTCGATGATTTTGAAATCATAATGCAATAAAATAAGCAAAGTAAGACTAATAGATTCACATAACATCTTTGTATTCAAAGAAATTTTTTGCGTTAACGACCATAAAAATCTTCAAGATGCTGTCAATCAAATATCAATATATTGATTGAGTTGTTAGTGATAATAGCAGTAAAACGAGTTACGCAAAAGGAAATAACATTCCGGTTATGTATGAGATGTAACTTTAATATATCTCTTCTGTTATTCTCTCCTCTCTTAATTTTCCTTATTAACGAAATACTAGGATGAGCTGACTTAAACTATAACACAAATAATGTAAATTTGATAAACAGATATAATAAGAACACTTTTAACTTAACTTCTGCTTTATTGCAAGCACAAATTTGCATTATAACTGTAAATGCAATAAAGAATGCAAATAATAAATACAAAATATCCTCAGTATCTCACAGAATGTACAAAGCAAAATTCTGGAATTTGTTTTTAAATTCAAGGCTGCAATTAAGCTCGCATACCTCAAATTTGCATATGGCATTAAAATAATCGATTTCTCAATCAGCCTTTGTTTCGGTTGCAGGCGATTCATCGATTACGGTAATCTTTTTTTCTATATTGTTTACATTTACAGTTATTGCTACGTCACTTGTTTCGTGATTGTCCTGACCCTGATCGGTATCTATTATTTTGAGAGTAACCTCAGATTTCATCGCTACTTCGAAGTACGTGTAGCTTCACGAAATTTTTGGTGGTTTTTAAACAACAGATATAGTCAATGGTTGTCCTTGAGAAGAGCAGTATTAAAAGATATGGATATTTATGTCAGTCGCTTTCCCACTAATACAAACTAGACAGTGTAATGTCATCTAATGACCACTTATTAATTGTACCTAGCCAATATTTAAGCTTCAATGTCTGCTGAAATTATCCCTCTGGAAAAAATACATAATCTAAGTTATGTCTACGATATCGATTTGACTGAATTTTAAATTCATGAAAATCTGATGATAGTTTGATTATAACATGTAGCAAGACATTTAGGGCATTATAGTACGAGTACATCGAAGAAAGCGCTATTCATCCGATTAAATTCTAATAAATCAGATGAAGCCATTCTCATGCGCGTTGGTTCTCATAAGAAAAAACCCTGTTGTCATTCGATGCTCAAGATTGCTACGTGTCAGCGTTGATATGAATCAGAAGACAAGCCAATTGAAATAAAAAAGAATCTACTTATGTACGAGAGAAAAAACAACATTAAACTCTTTGAAACATAATGATTTTTTTGTTGTCTACATATTATACATTTATCTGTTCGTTGCCGCGTTGTAGCTGAAGAATAAGGGTAAAGTCATGCAAAGCAAAAAATATAAATAGAACAGGAAATATTTAGACGTATTCTAATTTCTGAAGTCTTTGAAGTAGTAGTCTTGGCTTTACCATTTATTTACATATCGTCCACATTAATGCAAATTATCCTACGCGGTTTGACTGCAAACATTATTAATTTTTGGACTCTATTATCTAGGTTGTACTTTGTGCCTGCGGCTTTTAAAAGCCATTTAAGCTTTGCAAAAGACGTTACGAAAATGTAACTAACATAAAGATAAGAACAGTTGGCAAATGTTGAAGCATACATCAAGATAACGTTGACAAATTATGTACAAATACATTGTTATTCGCTACATCTATATCTACAGATTTGTCATTTGTTAGAATTAGTCACTCACATTCTCAGTTAGTCAAGATTATTAATCGAATTGTTGTTAACATGTGATCGTCAGGTTTAATTTTCTACAATATTTTTCTTTTATTTGTTTGAACGGTGGTTACGTGAAAATTAGTGGGTTATACGGCACTTCCTTCACATACTATTAATGGCCTATAGTTCTCATTTTTTATCTCTACCTTCTTTTGCCTTACAGTCTTCATTTAAATAAATTGCGTTCAAGTTGGTCAATTTTTCATTTATAATTGCTGATATTCTAATTATTAATTCCTTCAATAAAATATCTTGATGTTCATTTATTTGAATTTCGATGCATGCCTTTATTGTTGCTTATAATTTGTGTTGACAAATTCACCTTTGGGTGGCTCAAATTTAGAAAAGCTTACTCAATCTTTAAATCAACCGAGGAACTAGGGAAAATTGACACATAATTAATCAAATTTAACACTTATGTTAGACCAATTTGAATGCATTTTAACTAAAACTAATACGATATGAGAAAATGCGCTAACTTCCAATCCAACGACGATGTGAAGGTACGTGCCGCGTTACCAAAGACAGGCTACCCCCAAAACATTCTCTGACTCACCAAATCTTTTCACATGTACGTCTCTATTGAAGGACACCGATCTCTGTTTACCCTCTTTCGGCTCCTTCGTTTCGGTATCGTTATCGTTTCTAGTATTTTCGGGTTTCGCTACCTCATCGCCATCGGCGTTGTCTGCCTTGATACCAGTTTCATCAGTCATTGGGTACAGAGGTACCCGGTTACTGGTACCTCGGTTGGTATCGTTTACAACGTATTCGGTTTCGGTAACATCGATATGTTTATCTGTGAACAGTTTGGCAACTGTATCAATTGTTTTTCTTATTTCTGTTATCTTATTGTTAATATGCATTTACGTATTTGTGTAAATTCTTACGACTATTGTTAATGTCTTAAGTGTATAATTTTTTAGCTGTTTGAGATTGAGAAGAAGCGTCGATCGTGAAGTTATTATTATCTGATTGATTTTGGATCATATATCTATTGTTTTAGTTACTTGTAATGAATTTTACTCACCTCCGTATATTTTTTGAAGACATTAGTCCTGAATTTTTCCTCCTCCTTATTTCCAAAGTCATGAACCGCGCCACATTTCTGAAATAAACAAGACATAGCGTTGTAATTTTGAACAAAACTATCGCAGAAGAAACGCATACAGCAGCATATTGCAGAAAGACTTTCTTTTAGATTTTATATAAGAAATTTTAAAGATGTTAACACAATGACCCTAAAGAGATATTGTATGTACTCAAACTCAAACTCAAACTCAAATCATTTATTTCATGTAGGTATGATGCATACACTTATGAACGTCAATTTTTTGCATTTACCACCGTTTCACTAAGGTGCCTTTAAAAATTGAATTTCTTAAATTTTGATGAGAAAAAGAAACTTCGAAAGAAACTCCTCGGCACATCTTTTAAAAGCAATAATGCTTACAATACTCGTGTATCCGATAGGATATAAGTAGTTGAAAAATCCGTCATTACTATATCCTATCGGACGGATTATTCATCAGATAAACCAGACGTTAAAACGTTAAGCAAGTATAACGTAACGTCCAAGAATCAATGTGGGAATGCCTCATTACAAAACTTGGAGAACATTAGTAGTCCGCTACAAGTGTTGCGAGTGGACAGTGGTGAGCTGCTTGCGACACGGAGCTTTGTACGGGTGCAAGTCAGGAGCGAAGCTTCATTGTAGTCAAATTCAAAATATTCATTACTTTTTAGGAACTGACTGCCAAACGAAAGTCAAAATTTACCAATGCATTAACAATTTAAATAGTATGATGTACATACATATGATTAAAGGACATCAAATTACCTTTTAATTTGTTACTGGTTTAGAGCGTAGTAGCTATTAGAGTTAGTGGCTAGTTTTAATTGAGATATTGTTAGATTATTATAAGAACAGTCAGATTGTATCTACAACCAATTTTTTTTATTTAAGTTTTTTTATTTTATGTTGGTAATGTAATAAAAACTAATAAATAAAAATATTTAATAGCCGTGATGTGGGAGATAATTAATTAATAACACCACTAACATCGCACTTGATTTCACTGTTCAATGCAACGCGTTTCCTATCAACTTACACTTATTTTCATTACTTTTTAGGAACTGACTGCCAAACGAAAGTCAAAATTTACCAATGCATTAACAATTTAAATAGTATGATGTACATACATATGATTAAAGGACATCAAATTACCTTATAATTTGTTACTGGTTTAGAGCGTAGTAGCTATTAGAGTTAGTGGCTAGTTTTAATTGAGATATTGTTAGATTATTATAAGAACAGTCAGATTGTATCTACAACCAATTTTTTTTATTTAAGTTTTTTTATTTTATGTTGGTAATGTAATAAAAAATAATAAATAAAAATATTTAAGAGCCGTGATGTGGGAGATAATTAATTAATAACACCACTAACATCGCACTTGATTTCACTGTTCAATGCAACGCGTTTCCTATCAACTTACACTTATTTTTACACTTATTCTTAAATTAGCAACTCCGACACGAAAGAGCGATCCTAAGAATGATTTAATGACCCAGTCAACGTACTTCACAATATTTTATAAAATCTCACCATTTCAAAAAACCCAATTATGTTGCAAAATGTCCGCTATTTCCTGTTACCTTGCACCAACTATCGACTTTTACTTCACAAGCATTAACATTACGATATATTGACGTCCAAGTGACGCTCTACATTGAAATTCTCCGCATTTTAACCGATTTCAAAAAAGGAGGAGTTTCTCAATTCGACTTTATTTTTTTACGTTTGTTATCACAGAAGACCGACCACTCAGCCAATAGACTCCTAATGTTTGATTTTCCACATGGAAAACATTCAGACGACTAGCTGAGGTAAGACGAAGCGGGGTGACTGGCTAATTCAACGCTGTGATTGGCTAATTCAAGGCCACACGAAACGTTGGAAAGAAATAGATTAATTTAAGCAACGGGAAAGAACGAGACGGCACGAATTTATATCAGTACTATAAGCCAGATGTGGTGTTTGAAACCATTCACCCGTTATTATAAGTCTATATTGGCTGTGTGGTCGGTGCCTCAAAACATTCGGCTGGGTGAACCGATTTAGTGTTTTATTTCAATCGGGTAATAAATAAAAAAGTTATGTCTAACAATTTCCGAATGTATTCCCGAAGCGAAGCGAGGGCGGGTCTACTAGTCCAGTGTTCCGCAAACATCTCATACACCACAAATTAAAACGCAAATAAACGCGAAAAATGCGCCAAACGCAACCACAGAATTAGATGAACGAAACTAAACGCCTCGCTCGTGCGCTCCCGTGATTTACATAATATAATTATGTGTAAGTATTTTTCTTACCCTCACTTATCTACTAAAAGTAAGTTTATAACATAACCTTATTTTACCGAGGCACACCAACTAATACCACGGGTACACCTGTGTGCAGCGGTACACACTTTGGGGAACACTGCACTAGTCTATACTAAATTTTCTTTACGTAAATGGTCACAGCTGCCCACGAACATAATGCGGTCAAAATATCGTCAAAGGGTTGATTAATATTGCGTCTTAATATACATAGGACTAGGGCATACTTCACACGCTGCTTCAGTGTGGATTGGCGGAGGGGCTAATGGCCAATTTTTTTTTAAATCGGTAAGTTGACGACCCCGTAGCCTAGCTGGTAGTGACCCTGCCTGCGAAGTGAGGGGTCCGGGTTCGTTTCCCGGCCGAGGCAGATGTTTTTGGGACAAATAAATGTTTGTTATCGGATCATGGTGTTAATGATGTGTAATTTGTGTTGTCCAAGCCACCCGCGACAGGGAATCCTAGTGTGGGGGGTATGAGTGTGTTAACGTTTATTTATAATAATAACTATTATTTTAGGCCACAACAAGCCACCGAGGTATGAACATCCTTAAATATTTGGTATTAATTACAAATAAACTTTGGGCGCGACGGCGCTTAAATACTCGCCCACTGAAGCCCTTGTGAGATTCACAGCTGAGCAGAATTACCAGGAACATATAATATTTGAGGAGGTCGTCCGAGGCCGCTGGCGCCTTGGCAAGCCCACGTGCACCCACCACTAGCGCCACCTACATGAAACTTGAGGTGCTTGTCTCATTGTCATGTCCAAGCGAATTCCTATTCTCGGTTTCATGCTAGCGAACATTGAAAATATCGTGTTCAAAGCTGTGGTTAAAGATATCTTATTAAATGTCTAAGTTTAAAAAGTTTATAAAAACAAAAATTAGGCAAATTAAAAACGAATTTTATTTATAATAATTATTATTATTTTTATTTCTTTTTTATTTTGAATAGTACCTGGTATATATCGTACATCTGTATACTTGTATTGTATAGTATGAGTTTCTTACTTACTTAATCATGAATGGGGAAATGGTAACGAAAACTTACCTACGTTAAATTCTAATACAAGATAAAAAATAAAATTTGTTGACCCAAATAACAAGCAATTTCTTTTCTTTTGGTCTTTTATTTTAACACCCAGAACTTTCGAGACCGACCAACTAATAAACAGTTGTCAATTTGAGCATTATAAGTAGGTAATTAGCATACCAGCAACGCGGAATTATTTCAGTGCCGATTAATCTGTGTGTTTAATTTGTAAATTAAATAATTATCGCATTGAAATGCTATTCGCCGACAATAGAACAATTGCTCGAAGTGTAGGTTCATGTTTGGTTCATCTGCAATTTCGGATGGAATGGCTTTGATGATTTCCACATTAGTTAAGGTGTAATAGAGTTATTAGGTAATTGCTTAGGCATGTTTCACACTTAGTACTCTTGAGTTACTTATCCGAATACTCATTATGCGGCAGCATTATGTTGTTGCAAGCGTCATGTTCTAAAATCATGTCAAGAAAATTTTATTGCTTCAAGTTTGGTCATATTCTCTGTTTACCTACTACTTATTGTAGTATCATCTTGATGATTATAGTTTATTTACTTTCAAATTGCATCACTTAATGTCAATGGTTGGCTTGTCTGCTCATTTGTCAGTTAAAAACCCACTTCAAAATAATGCAAATTTAATACTGATGTGATTTTCTCATGGATGTTTCTCATTTCCATTGTCAGAACTAGACCAAATTGATATGGGACCACACGTTTATAGTATCAATGTAAAGTGATCGTTTGACAGAATGAATTACGGTCGAATTTCGAGCGCAGAGCGGGTAACTAGATATATTTAAATATTCCTAATTATCGTATCAGTAATTGTAATGCCACTGTTTTTTATCACACATCAGAGCCTCTCGTCGCGTAATTGGACGTACTGGTAATTTGGAAGTAAATACCTGATTCGTATCAAAGAGCGCTTCCGACAAGTAATTACTGTGATTAATTTAAGTTATTTTGAACACATTACGATAATTTATTTTAATTGGACTGATAACATTACATACTTTATGTTTTTTTTGTAAGTCATCACTTGGTTTTTAACATATTGCATTGAGAAAATTAGTTGTGGAGGCCTCCTCAGTTGAGGTGCTTTAGCTAAGGAGCTTTAGCGAGCAGTTTTAGCTAAGTATGTAAAATTACATAATAATACTAGCATCTTTGTGAGAATTATTTAGTAAGATTTTTCAAATACATAATATCAAAATCATATCTGTTACCGTAATGAGGATATTAAGTGAATATACTGGTTATAATAACGTTAATTAATTATTAAATTTGCCTATCTACAGTTAAAGATTTCTCTGATAATAGATATTTGTATGTTAATTTGTATTTGATCAAAAAAATTGCTTCTTGCAAATATTCATTTTGTACGTAGTTTTTATTGTTTTCAACTCTATTTGTACCATTGTCGTGGTCGTGGTCGCGGAAATTCGCACTATAGAATAATTATTCCTATGATTTATTATTAGTGTATACAGTAGCTATTTAGTATCTTTTCAAATTTGCGACATACCTATATACATACATGCAACAATACAGGCACCTGCTGCTGTTAGCCCCCCCCCCCCCTGGACTACTACCTATGTACATACATACATTGGGTGAAAAACAAATTTTAATATCTTTTTGGATAGTGCCATCAACTTTGGTATATTTAAATAATAAATAACTTTATACACGTCAATATCATCACCGTCGCACATTTGGAGTTTGGTCTGCTGAATGTCGCATATTCACACACATGTCGTAATTATAGTCGTGTCGCTTGTCGCACGTATGAACTGACACAATATATTAAGGTGTATTAAAATATTGACCAGCAATACATGACCATTACTAAAACTGGGTTCTGTATTCAAAATGCGTGCTGGTAAAAAACCAGTAGTCGGATTTCTCACGAGCTGAGTAAGATTTATTATGAGCATGGGTTGAATTATAAAGCCACTGTTTGTTGATAACCGTTAGCGGTCTAGAGGCCTTTGTAGAGGGTTATGGGATTTCCACTTACTAAACCCCTCTGCATCCTTGCGTCGCATGTGGGACCCCGGGGTCTCATGTGATCCTACGCAAACCCCTGCGGGTTAATCCCGGTGTGACCCGTCAGTTCCTCTATTATGGAGTTCGATTGGGAGAATGAGTTTGACCAAACCGGCGTTGATGTCTCCGAGTAAGCCTAAGTTACTTCTAGCAAGTATATGTACTGTGTATATCCATATGCGTTTAGTAAAATGCGCTTAATAATATTACAAAGCGACACTCTAATTTTATTTATTTGTATAGAATACTTTATTCACACATGGACACAATGTTAAGAATTGACATCGTGTGATAATTGTACTCGTACAGAGGTGCTGATATCCTTAATGGTTTTTTTCTGATTTCTACGGTAATTGTCATTGATAGATAATTCAAAGGATATTTAAAGACTACCTATACCTACTTTACCTCTAACTGAGATTTTGTACAGCTCTAAAATTTCTGCAAACGAAAGAAATATAATCTTTGACACCAACAAAATTGTGGCATACAGACAGCCACGTAGGTGTGCGTTTAATGGCGAATTGAGATCATTGAACAGGCACCATCCTAAACTGGATTCACAAACACACACACACGTATATTTGTATATTAGTGTGATATGTATCTTACGCACAAAATTTTAACGAGATAAAAACTAATCTTTTTTCACGTATTCCGAGTGTTGCTCATGAATTATTGCTGAGAGTAACCTTTGTACCAAACGACTACGATGCGACTCTTTTGAGAATAATTCACTGACATGCCTCTGCGAAATGAGATAGGTTGTGCTTTTTTTGACGTATTGTGCAGTCAAAGGGAATCCCAATGCGAGGGTATCAGTGTTTAAGCGTTTATTTATTGCTACAGGTGACAAAAAATCAAATAGAATACAACCTTACAACTCTATTTTATTACCAGAGGCGTCTACAATGAAAATTCAGACGGACATCAGAAACGATTTTACACAAAATGTAGCGCTTTAGTGGTAACTATATTCAAATAAATATGGCCTATAATTCCGTTGAACAGGACAGGACAGAACAGGATTTGAACAGTGGTAAAGGGACTTGGACACATTACCAATGAATAATAAAAAGAGTATTCATTCTTACAACGAAAACAGAAGTAGGTGCTTGTTTTTCAATACCCACTAAAGATAATATTAGAATTATTTATCTAATAAAAGTAATTAAGTTTATTGCTATTGAAGTTAATAATGTTCTTATTCATTAAATAATAATCTAATCGCAGTCGTGTCGTAAGGTAAGGAAGGGACAAAGTGACGTCGAAGCTATTAAAATTCATCGCAGGTCCGCTAACATTAAAATATCGGCGCTTGAATTGTGATTTGGTTCGCCCAATTTGGGGGTTCTTTGGTAGTGAAATTAAGTAAAACGAACGTTTCAACGCACAAACCGACCCCTGGTGCGTTTCGGAGTCGGCGTCCAAAGGATTTTTATCGTTTGCTTCGATATAGTGGAAAATATAGCTATACGATTAGGTACCGGTTTAGATAAAAGGGCTTTCATCATCATCTTTCATGCATCTTTGAGGCAGTTTTGCGTGCTCGTGATGCACCCTGCTGGCAAAAAAAGCGATGTGGTGATCGGTCTCTTCTGTCATGACAATTCTTCAAAGTAACTTTGGGGGTCTAAGGGGCTCAATCCATCTTGAGCCCCAGACCCCTACTCGTGGTGCCCTGCTGAACAATGGGCGCAAAGCCAAAAGGATGGCGCAAGATACGTTCTCTTGGCTATAGCTGGGGTGCGTACCGCAGCCATTTTAGTCCCATGGGTACTCAAGCATAGTGTAGTGTATTTTTCAGCCTGGCTCCTAAAATCGACCATGAAATTTTTATCTGCCTCGATCGCAGTGTTGGACAGCCAGTAATAGCGCAAGTCTCCTTCTTTTTATGCTCTTAAAGTATCAATGTTTTCGTGATGCCTTTATTTATTACCGATGTCCACAAACGATGCGTGACTTACTAATAGGCAGCTTGCTCCTTGCAGGGCAGGCCGTCCAAGGCCCGTCATCCTCCTAAATTAACTGTAAAATCTTGAATGTTTTTAGGTCGCAGACTTGGATAGCCAGCCAATCAGCGGAATTCCTGCTTCCCTTTGCTGGGAATGCCCTTGATATGAACGGTGTGACCTCTCACCATAGGATGATGCTATAATAATGATCTTTACGCAAGTTATTTTATAATGAAGTAGGCATAAAAACAGTTCATTAATTAGGACCACAACAGTGAAACGTAAAACCCCGTTTCCTTGTGGGTTTGGAATATTTTAAAATAAAATTAAAAATCACTACTTCCTACATATTTAGGTCCTTTCGCCCCGACCTTTACGATGCAGTTGACAATGGGTCAGTGACCTTGTGCCGCCATTTTAAGTCATCGCCATTTTGTTGAATGTTTCCGTGGGCACGCTGAATGCAAATTTTATCTGTGAACTGGTGATTACGTAATGCCACCTTCAAAAGCAGCGTAGGTATAATTAAATAATGCACTTTGACAAGTTTAGTAGATGATCGATATCTGTTTATGGAAAATACTTGAGAATAATCTTACAAGTAAAAAAACTGACTTCAAAATAATTCAATTTAAGACTTATATGGTTTTCCCATGGATTCCATTGTCAGAACTAGACCAAATTCAAATGGGACCGCACGGGTAGCACCAGCTTTCAAATAAAAAAAGAATCATCAAAATCGGTTAACCCAGGCGAAAGTTCTAAGGTAACAAACATAAATACCGCGGCGTTTGTGTAAGTACGTAGTACAAAAGAATAGCGTCAAAAGTTTTACGCAACCTTGTTGGAAGTCGCATTAGAAGTTTCACTTCAAAAAAGCCGCCCGAAGGTATCCGACGTGGCTTAACGACTGCTACCTATAATATCCGGGACCGACGGCTGTACGTGCCCTCCGAAGCACGGAAGCGCCCAAGAAATTTTGCCACTAGCGGTCACCCATCCAACTACCGACCGCGCCCGCTGTAGCGTAACTTTGTCGATCGCTAGATCGACGCAAGCCGCCGGGTTATGAGCGCTTCAACTGCAATGTTACTAACAACAAATAACAGGTCTAACTATCATACTCACAGTCCCTGCCCCAGTCCTCATATCTAGTAAGTACCTACTACGTGGTACTACTAACGAACTGACTAACTAACAATAGACCAGCAATCAATCTAGTCCCGATTTGAGTCTTGTTCTGTGTCGGTCACAGTTGTCATGGGCGGCAGCGAAAGGGCGGTGCTGCATGCTCGATTGCTATACATAAAAAAATCTGCAATAGAAAGTAGCTCTGCAAGTGCAATAGAATATACCTACTTTGACCTACCCAATACCGGCAATATTTCTCAACGTAATATTACTGTTTAATAAAGTGAGTCAAGAAGCTCTTCAGTCGGTTGTATTAACTTCAATTTTTTGCCTATGTAAATTGATTGAGATGTCTTACGACAGTTGATGTTATCATTACGGCATTACCACAGCTGACTGCCTACTTCCCTCCTCACGTGCGCATGCGTGCTAGTAACTATATCGTCCTCTCTTTCGCACTTACAAAGGCTCTTTTGCGTCTCTGTCTACATTATTGCATATTGTGTTGCTTGTATTTATGATGTCCTAGTACTTGACCCGAAGTTTCATAACATTCTTAAGGTGACATTACGTCATCTATTGTACACTCAAATCGATTTACTTCACTCATAAATTGAATTGACCTGTAGCATAGTTGGTTGACTTTACCTGTGAAGCGAGGGGTCTCAAGTTCGATTCCGGAAGCTACTGACAATAAATATGTAAAATGCGCATCATTTTTAAAAATCGGAAATGCCGGTATTAAACCTAGTCCACGGTTCAAATCATTTGGCTGGGGAAAGTATAATGATTACAGATCACAATTTAATCTGGTGCATTTCACCAAAAATGTAACCACGAATACTGATTAGGTACGATTACATCTGGAACGCCAAGAATGCTTGAAAGGCTCCAGATGTAATTGTAATCTGTAATCATGACAACCATGATTACATTTTGCCATCTCTGCTTGGCTATCACTGGTTATTATTTACACGGCTATCCTTATCCACAGTCTCTATCCGCTTATCAATACTAATGTTCATTTGATTTTTCATGATATAAATTTACAATTAATTCCGAGAGCTGCTAATAGCGCCTGTAATTAGGTTTACTGCAGTGAACCGGCTCGCCTTGACATTACAGAACTTATGAATGATGGATAACGTTCATGCCACACACTGTATTTAGGATACGATTTAATAGAAGGAGAGAGAACAACTTTTATGTACGGCATCATTCGCGTGCAGCTTTCAATTTTTAAACTAAGTTCACTCAAGTAGGTACAGAGGCGCAGAGTATCAACAAAACACATTGTTACTTATTTACATTGATGTTTTTTAAATGTAATTGACTAGTTCTTATCATAATTAATATTTTTATATATTTTTGATCTATAAAAATAAATATTATGTAATGTGAATATATTTTAGTTTTTCCATCAAATCTTTAGGATTGATTGTTTCATTAAAAATTCCCTTCTGATTATTTTATCATTTTCTCTATTTCAATTTTTTTTCTTACGCCAAAGAAGTATAACTTCTACAGCGCGTACACACACACTTTTTTATCGGTGATAATCACTAAACATAAAGGGTCATTATTACGTCGTTTTCCCGGCCAGCTCCAGTTAGCGACCTCTTGGCTGGTTCTGTTTCGTAAAAAGCTAATAACGTCTAAATAATTACATAATATATAGAAGCGACAGGTCACTCACTCATCACGAAATATCGAAAACCGCTTGACTTATGTATAACTAGTAAACCCGCCCTCGCTTCGCTTCGGGAAACCTGTCCCTTAGTACCCAAGTCCAAAATTGTTAAACGTAACCAGCGCACGAATTTATTTTCACGCGCGTTATTTTTCATTTTGCGAAAAACTTTAATATATTATACATATAAACTTGCCTCTTGAATCATTATATCTATTAAAAAATCCCCCATCAAAATCCGTTGCGTAGTTTTAAAGATCTAAGCATACATAGGGACAGAGAAAGCGACTTTGTTTTATACTATGTTACTATGTAGTGATGTATAAAGAGGTAGCTTATAGTTTATAGATGTCTGCTAAGATCGAATTTTGTCATATTCCAGCCTTAAGGGCCAGCCTTAAAATAGGGTTAGAAAGTTTGTTGGAAATTTTGTTTGTTGGTTTATTTACATAATAGGTTACTTAACTCGGTCGAATATCCGAAATACAAGCAAGCGCTTCATTAATAAATAAGTTATACAATAAATCATATAATTAAGTCCGCGTTTCCGCATTTTTGTCATAAAATCGTAATCTGTAGGGCAGTAACGTTAGTTTGGAAATAACATATTGGCGCCTTTGTGTTTCGCCATAACATATTGCTTGGCTTGGCAAGTTACATAACATATCAGATAATCGACCAGCCTATCATATCAACAGAGATATAAGATAACCTTACACTTATGAACTCCTGGTATATTGCGAAATCATTGTGAACTTTACTTATAAGTATATTTTGGCACTTTTTAGGGTTTCGTACCCGAAGAGTGATAAAAAAACCCTTGGTATGCCTAAGGTGTCTCTCCCATCGTGAACGAAAACCGGAGTGACAGCTAAACAAATGTTAATAATATCAAAGGACTTTAAAACATACGTAACTGACCACTTAGTCTTGATATTTCCAATGTATTAGGGTTGTCGCTCGATGGTATATTGTCATATTGAAAAACATGGGGTTTTGAAGCTAATATCTCTGTCGTGGGCCGATCGTATATTGGCCAGATTATGATGTGCCACCATTTCATGACTTGGCCAGCGATTTCACGAAGAGCCGAGACTATAGGGCGGATTGACGAGAGCTGTTTATACATCGATATCCCCAGACAGACAGTCAATATACCGTAAAAAGTTATATTTTTGCTTCTTGGTTTAATATCTCCCAGAAAAGCAGAAGCCCTAAAACGACCTTCGTAAGCGAGAACAGAAATGTAAACTCATTAAAATTTCAGCCTCGCAAGAAATCGAACCTTGGATCCTTCAAACGGCAGCAGCACATGGTAACGATTTCCACACGGGAAATTTCCGTAATATCTGTTAACCGAAGCCGACTGATCATATCAAGAATAGTAAACATCACAATCGTCAACCCTACTGGCCAATGATAAAATGGCAGTCCAATCACATTTACGTAACGTGATAGGACCGGTTTGTCCTTACTGTTTCCTGCCGCCATCTGCATACAATATAGCTACAGATAAACAACAACATGGAGGAAAACTATTAAGAGAATCCTAAGCAGTTCTTGTAATTGCTAAGTTTGAAATGTATCACATGTCATGAGTGCCACGGGATGGCATATGTGTATTTTTAACTCTAACCCAATCATTGTAAAGTAAATAATTAAATAAACGTCTACACTCTTCAAATACAATTACTACATAAAATCAGTCATCATAAAATCAGTTAAGTAATTGTAAGCATTTCCTTTTTTTTTTTCAAAAGATGTGCCGAGGAGTTTCTTTCGCCGTTTCTTCTCCTTAAAGATTTAAAATTTAAAGGCACCTTAGCGAAACGGTGGTGAATGCAAAAAATGACGTTCATAAGTGTATTGAAAAAATACCTACATGAAATAAATGATTTGAGTTTGAGTTTGAGTTTGAGTTGAGTTTGAGTTGACTAGGATTCGCTAAGCTATTAAGGATTAAGCATGACTATGATACCTTATCACGCTGGCAGATAGACAGAATTAAAAAAAATTGTACAATTCGAACAACTTAGATGGTCCTTCGAGCCGAATTCGGCTATTCTCATCTACTAATTGGCCATAATGTAAAGTCATATCCTGTTTATGTAATTAATTCTACAAAGTACTTTTTGTAGCTCGCCGTCATCTGATCTTAATTTAATTGGTAAGATACTGTACAGATTTTCTTAGAAACGTGTTACATGCGAGTTGTTTGTTTGCGTTTTGGGTTCTGTATTGTTTTATTAGTATTATATTATTTGGTAATAGATTAAAGCACTTAATAAGTCTACATCCCAATGTACACTAGGCTAGCCTGACCTTTCGCCTTTATCACTATGAGAGATCATTAGTGGGTAAAGATGATGATGATGATCATTATATTATAATTATCTCTTTACACCCATATAGACGATTTCGATTTATGTAATAAATAATCATCATAATAAAAAATCACTATCTGATAAAATAAGAAACATTCATCTGTCTGACAAATGTCTACATCGGAATTGAACCGAGGACCTTTCATCAAGGGCCGGATCGGTCTTGAGGGCAAATTAAAGTGTTTAGAATTTAATTATAATTAGACAGGTACCGGAAATACTATGAGCTGTTCAGATGGTAGATATATATTTTTTGTCCTATAAAGTAAAATAAATAGCTTATCGCAACAAAGCCTTGAGCGGTATTTAACCACTCTAGTTATTTATTGGTCGCTAGTTATCTACGAGTAAATCTGGATGCGTTAATGTATGCGTCTCATTTAAGGAGGGAGTAGATAAGCGAGCGAAAGCGATGTTTGCCAGTTTCATAGTAATTGCAACGTACATAAGCTGTCGGTCATCTTCGTCGTTGGTAACGAGGCTAGTTTGTGCGCGCGCCATGCGTGACGTTCACACTGCGGAAGAGAACACTCACCCGGACTGAGAAAATAAATTTTAACTGATCACTAAAATTTGTCTCGCTTGGTTACGTGGTAATGGTAACCATTGTGTTGACGGATCGTCTAAAATTAAAAATTAAAAGTATCCTTTAATGTTGTATTTTCATTCTTTACTTTACCTACGTACACATCGACTCGACAATGGTGCGTCATATGTTTGCCGTAAGTGCGACAGAGAGCAACAGGCGCTGTCCTGTTTCCCCGTATTATAGCACCGCGGGCAGCGAGTGTTTAACATTAGTATAGTTTTAGTTACGACAAGGGCACCAAACAGGTTGGTAATGGTAACGTAAAGGTCGAGATGTATGTGTGTCAGATTTTCATTAGCCACCTCCGGCCATTCTGGGAATCAGCGGGCTATTTTTGTAATTCGGCGCCGCTAAAATGATAAGCACATTTTACACCTGTAAACAAGGCGTTAAGCATCTGGATCTGGTTGTAACTGGTTTTATCCGGTTATAACTGGTTGTAAGATTTGATTGACGTTCTGGTCACTTTGTGTTGCTTGTTCGTTTTTAGGGTTGCGTACGCAAAGGGTGACAACGTAACCCTATTAATATGCCTCTGACTCCAAGTCTGTCTGTCTGTCACAGGGGTCTATCTTTTGAACAGAGATACAATAGATATGATGATGTTTTATGTTTGTTACCTCAGAACTTTCGACTGGGTGAACCGATTTTGATGATTGTTTTGTTTGAAAGTTGGTCCTTCCCGTGTGGTCCCGTGCAAACTTGGTCCAGTTCTGACAATGGCATCTACAAGAAAACCATATAAGTCTTAAATTTGCATTATTTTGAAGTGGGGTTTTTACTTGTATGATTTTTTATACCTAATTAGAGTTAATATCGCTCGGTCGTACCTACGAAACCTGCGTGTCTCGTACACGTAGGTTGGGCAATCCAACTCGCACTCGGCCTGTTCTTCTGGATTCAAATACAAATTCAACATACATACTTATAACGACTTATATGTGGGTAATATTGCTAACATAACCCATTAAATATGCCCCACCATCAAACAAACTACATTTTAGAACCCACGATTAGATTTACTATAAAGATAGCAATAAAATATATTTAAATTATGTATCAAATGAAAGCAATACGATGATGCTTTTCAACTTTCATTTCAATTATCATTACCGCCCATCAAGACATCGCGAACGAGTGATGTTTGAATAAATATCACTAAACGTGTATTGGGATTCTTCCTTATAACTATAGTTTTACATAACCTTCCCGTTCGTAACCATCCGATTAATCAGATTACATAATATTTAATCGTTTAACTATTAGCGATCCACTGCGAAATGCGGGTTTTCTTGTAATCGCTAAGCGGGTCACTGACAGACAGTTAGATGTGTCTACATTTATACCTATATAATAAAGTTATGAACGTCAAATATTTTGAATAGATCTACCACCGTTTCGAAAAGGTGCCATAATAAAGAGCAGAAACGGCAAAAGTAACTCTTTAGCACATTTTTTGAAAACAATACCGACACTAAATACAAAGTTTACACATCCAAACTTGAGCGGAACTTCTGCGGTCTATCTCTGACAGTAACCCATACTGCTACTACGAAGTACTACTAAACCATGAATTAGTCAGTCCCTACACCTAAACCACTTTCACCATCCACTCATTGCCCAAGAGCACAGCACTAGCTTGCCTAAGCGGCACTATTGTAACATTTCATTACTTGCTTTGATTTTCGTTCATTATACGCATAGATTTGTGTCAGAATGGCCCAAGGTCGCTGAGACAAGTAGCGTGCATTCACTGTGCTAGTGGTGCTCAAAGTTCTTTGTTATATACGCCAGACAGGCACCAAAAGCATCTCTTATGCCCGTCAACAAAGAAAGATGAGGCAAGAAAGAAAAAAGCTGGCTGTCAAGCCCCCAGCCGCGGCAAAAGTCGTTTCGTGGCGGAGTCAATCAAGAGTGTAGAGTCCAGCGATCTCTGGAAAGAGATGCCAGGCGTGACCTCGTCCGTTGTTCGACAGGGTGCACTCTAGCAGGGGAGGTCGGTGCGGACACAAACATGGATGGAGCCTCTTACATCCCACGTGTCCACGTAGAATTAATAAAATATCTACTATGACTTCCAAAGGAGAGTAACGATTTAAGTTGGGGTGGTTAGGTTGGAGGAGTAAGTGGCCAACCCAAGTGTCGGAAATTTTTATGCCGCCAGAAGGCATCCGACATGGCTTAACGACTGCTACCAAATAGTTATAGTCGGGACCGTTTACGGCTACGGGCTTTACGTGCCCTCCAGAGCACGGAAGCGCCCAAGAAATTGCATGCCACCGGGTAACGAACGCTTCATGGTTTAAATTGAGAACTACGAGTAGCAATTAATTTAAAGATTGAGCAGCAGTGACCAAGATCGAATAGCTCCTTACGCGATAGCGCGATTGTATTTGTAAGTTAGGAGATCACTTCTGTATGGTATGTGTGTCACAGATAAAATAAACATTACTTATTGACTTATTATGTTCATGAGGAATGTGTCTCATAGCCATAAGTCAAACGCAGTTGGTATCGTAATTAATATGAATAATATTATAGAACTTCGCTTAGGGAACACACCGACCACACAGCCACTAGACTCCTAATAACAGGCGAATGGTTTCAAACAACACATCAGTATTATAGTACCGATATAAATTCGTGCCGTCTCATTCTTTCCCGTTGCTTAAATTAATCTATTTCTTTCCAACGTTTCGTGTGGCCTTGAATTAGCCAGTCACAGTGTTGAATTAGCCAGTCCCCCGCTCGTCTTACCTCAGCTAGTGGTCTGAATGTTCTCCATACGGAAAATCAAACATTATCTAGTGGCTGTGTGGTCGGTGGGGAAACATAATGCCTTAGTAGGTTAATGGCCAGTTTCACCGGTTACGGATAAAGTTCCGGATAGCCCTAGGAATTTATCTGCCACTTAACAGTTGACGGAGCGGCAACGTCGCTTTTTTGCGTTTCGTTACTACTATGTAAATTATTGTCATTTGAAAATTATTTTGAAAACTTAATTAATAAAATACTTTTTGTTCAAAATAATCCAATTCGACTTTTTTAATATTTTCAAGTATAATTTTATCATAATAGAACGAAAATAGTAGGATTTATAATAATATGATTTACTACAGTTCAAAACTTCAAATTCCAAATGTGTTTATAGAAACGCCACTTGCAACATTTTTTATCCGTCAGATAACGCCTTTAACAGCCACTTGAACTGGCAGATACCTATCCAACACTTTATCTGTCACTTCTGTCGGATACCTATGAAGCCAAAAGTTGTAGTTTATCTGGGAGTTAAATTCCTAGGGCTATCCGGAACTTTATCCGGAACCGGTGAAACTGGCCCTAAGTTTAGCAGCTGGCCTTATCGCTTTAAAGCAATTTCTTCCAGGCAACCCATTAAGAAAAAAAGGATATCACGAGAAGTAATGAAGTAATGTTATTAATTTACAAACAAACATACATACGTAATAAATAGGGCAGAAGGTTAGCAATCAAGAAAAAGAATAAAGAAGGAAACAAGTTAGGAATGAAGATCGTGATCCTTAAGTAATTTTTTAAAAGATAAAACTTTTGATAGATAAGAGAAAAATAAAATAAAAATTAAGTATAGGACTAGGTCAAAGCATTCAACTCCAATTATTTCTCTAGCAGCATATCGCCTATCTCTCATCGTATGCAGACTGCACCGGGTTTTATCGTTGATTAGTGGACGTAATCAGGTGTGTGAATATTAATTTGAACAACTCATGAATAATAGTTTTGTATTGTACACTAGATAACTAGATACACTTGTTTGAACTTTGAGTCGTGCTAATAATATAGTACCTAAAGCTTGTGCAACATTGCACTTCGGGTGTAAGTTATAGTTATGGAGTAGATAATGAGGGCATGATATGATATACATAAATATGTCCTAATGGTGCTATAAAGTTAGTATGATAAGGCTGTGCCCGCGACTTCGTGCGCGTGGAATTTGACAAAAAAACTAAAATAAAAGTAGCCTTAGTTACTCCTTATGACATCAGCAATCTGCTAGTCTGCAAGCTGCACTGCTGCAAGTCCCGTCAAAATCGGGCCAGCCGTTCCAGAGATTAGCTCAAACAAACAGACAGACAGACAAAAATTGTAATTTTTTTTTTGATATATGCACCGTGTATACATCCATATTATTATGCATTTAGTAAAAATGTGTTATTTTAATATTACAAAAAGACACTCCAATTTTATTTATTTGTATAGAGTATAGATACTACTACATAATAGTGTGTTTGAGGTGTGGTGTAGTAGGTTGACGTCCAACATGTTTGCGGACAACTGGTAACCCTACACCAAGCGAGACTCTCGGTTTCAGATCACCTCACTATGTAACTACCTCACTGGCTTGGCTTGTTGCAGTAACTGGACGAATGATATATTAATGAATTATAAATCGGTGAAGGAAAACAATGTAAGAAAATCTACACACATGTTTTACGTTGTCAAAGGTATGTGAAGCCTATCAAGGTTACAAAGAAGAAGATATTATAATAGAATACAGGGTTTCCGCTACCATAAACCCTCTAACGCGCCTATAAAAGTTTTCACTTCAAAAAAAAAACAATTTTGTAAATGCCAAATCTCACACATGCTTATAAAGGGTAACAAACTTTACTCTTTACTGTGTGTTACAGTGTATAGATTTCTTAATCTGGTCAGCGAGCTGGCACGAGGGCGATCATTGTTCTCTGTAAGGTACGTCAGAGTGACGTGTGTACTAAGTGCATGAGGCCCTTTAAGGACACGCTGACGTGTCATGTAAGTGAAATTTGAGCGTTATTTGATACGCATATTCCTCGCCAGGAATTCAATGTGTCGTCCTTCGTTCACCAAGGTTTATTTTCATCATGATAGGTATAGCGCTGAAGTAGGATTTTGGGAATCGAGTCTTCAAGAGGAGAGTTAATGGGCTTTATCTAAGTTAGTGCACTTACAAGGACTTCATCGCCACTTACCATCAGGTGGGATTGTTGTCAAGCTCGACCTTATAAGAAGTGAAAAAAAATCTAATCTTATGGGAAGATAGTATAATAGTATGTGACAAATAAATGTGTGTTTTCGGGTTGAGTGTGTTTATAATGTACTGTAACCCACAAAAAATATTATAATTATCTCTTCTACAGCATGATCCAATAACCTATGCCAAATTACAGATTTCTAGTAAACTGAACTAGGTAACTGCCTGAACTTAGCCACGCACAGACGAACGAACGGAAGGGCTGACAAGAAACTCTTTACTTCTTTTCCTTATGGAACCATAATACAGTTTTCACAGTTTCTGGGTTTTTCAGTTTCATAATATTATTATTCAACAGAATATTCACCAGCATTAAAAGACGCCAGATAAAACAAAGGAACCGAGTAGTGTCTTATCATACCCTATCACATTCGCGTGCTGGCTGTAACTTGTTAGTACCAATAAAAGTTGATAGTCTGTCACGCACGACGCCATTTTGGATATCAATGATTGTGACATAATAGGTAAAAACAATTATTGTTCAGTATTCGTTGCAGTGTAACTTCTTTAGTCGTGGTAAAATAGGTTATATTAGTATATGTTTGTAAGTGTGTACAGTTCTATAATAAGCTTCACACTTCAACACTCTCCAGATCCAACGATACATTATCTTCGTGTAACCCGCCAAGATAGTTTTCAGAGGGCAGGATTTTTTCCGACTTATGGTTATATTATGGCCAAATTACACAAAATCGTTAGAAAATGTCAGCTATAAGACAGTAAAGATTCATAGGCAGTTCTACCGGCAAGGATAATTATAATATATTAGCTACTGTTTTGATAGGGGCATTTGATGCCCCCAATTGGGGGCTCATAGTGATGAGTACGACAGAGTCCTCTCGTGAAATACAGATGAAAATGTAAACCAATGTCAATGGAAATCAGCCGGCAAAAAAAGAATTAATTTATTGCTACAGTCACCAATACCAAAATAACGAATCCCGGTTTCTATATTTGGTTATGCTCATGGATATTAGAACTATCTACGAGGCGTAACTAAAATAAGAAAAGATTATAAGCAACGACCTTAACGACTCGTCACTAGCACCTCGATTCGTTTAACAATTGTTTAAGCATAGGAACCGGGCATAAGTTAATTTAGTGTAAGTTACCGCGCTCCCACCAGTGTAAGTTACAGAGTTACCAGTGTAAGTTACAGAGGAGGCAACAGTGTAAGTTACAAAATGTTTACAAGACAAACAACGCTCTCGACGCGGAAACTTGCGCTCTCGTTGAACAAACTTTTTGTTCATTTCTTTATCTCTAGATCACTTTACGCGAACACGATAAATAGGGTGCGGTTCGAAGTACGGCTGCTGCGTGCAGCGGCTTTTTGATAATTGTGGACTTATTGTGATGGTATCAGGTTTTATATTAATGCAGGATTTTTTTTATTTGGTCATGGCCTAACCTAACATATTTTTTTTAAATCGAAGAGTCCCCGGTTTCAATTCCCGTCCGTAGTTGCTTATGATGTTTTAATTGGACAAGCAAGAGGATAGTAGCTAATCAGCCGAACTTCAACCCTACTAGCTTCTATCGCCTCTTACGACGTCCTGATCTGCCGGCATATGAGGTCAATATTCTAGGCCGGCTCAAATACGGCCAACATTACAACAAAAGCTAAACTTCGAACAGGACTTTAATCAGTCGGCGTCGCCGCGTCAGTCGCAAGGTTATGACACTTACGACCGTAGACAGAGAAGAGTATAGAATAGACCTATGGATGCCATCTATCGCACTCACACAAGAAAAGGAGCGACACGACAAAAAACGAGACGGAATGATACTATGTTTTGTCTCACTTTCGTGCCGGTTTTTTCAAGGAAAGCACAGTCGCTTACAAGCAAATTTGACAGCTGACCGTTGTATTTTTCTTGTGCCATATACAAGCGTACTTTCTCGTGTTGTCTCATGTTGGCCACGCTCGCCAGATGTCTATACTCTCTCTGTCTACGCTTACGATAATGGGATCGATGGCAGTATTCGAAGCCGCCCTAATACGGCCAACGTTACAAAAACGCTAAGCTTTGAACAGCGCCTTACTCGGCGCCGTCGGTCGCAACTTGGCAAGGCCGTCCTTGTTTCGCCTTCACCTCTTACCAGCGCATTTTTACATTGATCGATATATCGAGATCCGTTATTACTAAATATACTTTATCTCAACACTGATTAATACAATTTTCCTATTACGTCAGCAGGTATTAAATATACGTTATCGCTAATTATATTTGAGTTACTGCGTATTAGTTGGACAGTACAAAAACGCTGAGTATTAATCTGGAGGATTTGCTCTGGCGGGTGGCGGATAGTGTGGCATATACAATTATGAAATACGACATCAAACAACCAGACGAAAGAGTCACATATGTAGCAGAGATTTATGTGACATTAGAATGTCAACCCAGGGGAATTGATTTCATTAGTCGGTAAGCTAGGTCATTATCATACTTAGATACTAAACAATACATGGTATAAATACAAATACAATACTGTTACGGAATTGTTTTTAGAAGAGTAGAAAATGATTGATAATATTACGTAGGAAAAACCATTTTTTGGGCTCCCTCCCCACTAGTCCAAGCATCAAATCTTGCGGCGTATATTGTACTCGTATACTTGCTTGCACGTAATCAGCCAGGGAAGAACGTACCTGAAATAAAAAAAGAATCATTTAATAAAACAATATATAAAATCATGACGTCGCGCGACACCGCGTTTAAAATATTATGGGCTCTGGCACAATTACGAGTACTATGTACTATGTTACAATCTTACAATACTACGAGTACAATACGAAATATGTGGCGTTACACCAAGGGAGGGAGTTCCCACAAATGTGACCACACGTGACAAGGTTAGCGGGGGAAAATCTTGAATCTTGAAATGTGACTATATTTATACAGCTCCTATATTAAAATGTTGTAATGAAGCCTGTAGTATGACCGTAACACAATTTTCTATGACGTCCATTAAATTATTTGTAACACTTCATAGAACGTAATACAATAAGAATTTAAATTAACTGTGACCTTTCATGACGAAAAGCGAATTATAAAAACTCAGTGAAGCTTTTTTATTCGTACACGAAAGTTTGAAAAACCAATTAATGCTTCTAATGATTCGAGCGATTAGGGTTGCCGTTCTCTTTAATAAATTTAAGATACAAATAAATAACTAACATGTAAATAACAGATACAAGCATTGACTTATTATGACTATGGACGTCTAGTCCGTTCCAAAGAAAAAGCCCGAGCCAAATGAGCTCAAAACGCAAAAAAAACTACAATCGACTGCAATCGATATTAAGAGGAAATGCTACGGGTCATTTTTCCATACAAACGTTCTCGACTAATCCCTCGCTGGTTTTTGACTCTAGATCAATAATTTTTTCACACAAGAATAATATCATCATTATCTATGTCGGTACGTTTTGATTTTTTTGATATTTTAGTTTTCAAAAGGTTTAGGCTACTTCAAACAGCGCTTAAAACGTCCAAATAAATATGCCGCAAAGAAACGCCTAGTACACAAATTGTATACTTAGAATAATG
Source organism: Ochlodes sylvanus (assembly GCA_905404295.2). NCBI lineage: Eukaryota > Metazoa > Arthropoda > Insecta > Lepidoptera > Hesperiidae > Ochlodes > Ochlodes sylvanus. The sequence continues at coordinate 6,910,479 of FR990149.1, forward strand.
ACATATAGAATGACAGTCTTCATACAAGCGCTCTTTAAAAAGTGAAGCACAAATTTTCTTTTTTCTTTTTTTTTATACATGTTTAATGGTTGCCAGGGGAAGTGCAGTTTCCCGACAGTGGGGAATGATTCGGCCGCTGATAAGAATTTGTTTTTAGCAATAATACCTGCCTAATAATAGCTATGTGTGATAAAGTATGGGTATGGTTATGTAAAATTGTTAGATTAAGAGAATGTTTATTTAAATATGAAACGAATACAAGACAATATTAACACCAATTTTTTTTACTATTTATTTTTATACATATCTTTTACGTATATGAACATAAGCATGAACACAGGAACTTAGTATATTTTAATAACAGCATTGAGTAAAAAAGTTTTGTTCCAATATTAAATATACTCTGTGGAAAAACATAAAACAATGGACTTTGTTGATTTACTACTCTATGGACTATATTATATCTGTGAACTATTGTATCTGTGAAAACAACAATAAAATTAAGATGAAAATGACATTGACACAATAGGCAATGATATAATAATAATAACTAATAATAATAATTAAAATAATAATGAATAACAACTTCAATAATTATACCTTAACAGGGACAGCATTTTCACGCAATCTACACGATCCACCCTGTGTAATGTACTTATCTTCATTATTAAAATGTTTTGAACATATTCGTGTATTTTTGGTTGGCTTCCAATATACTTCTCCACGACTAAGCCTTATATCACTCGTCACTTAAAATGGGAAAATTTATTTTCACAATTGGGCAACACTGAGTATTGAAACAAAACGTTTTTATTTAAACCTAATTATATACAAGATATTATGAAATATTGAAAGATTACCTGTGAAAAGTGATGTTAATACACTTCTTTTGTTTTTCAAATGTGTTGTGACAAAATTTAACCGCACAAATCGACATAATTTTTTTTTTTCCGCGAGATGCGTTTGCCGCGCATTGTTAATGAACACTACGGAGCTGGCCGGCGTTTGGTGACATAAACTACTCACATTTGTAGTTGTCAAAGTAGCCGCGCGGACTTCGTTTCTATATGTCATTATTCTAAGATTGTATAATAATTAGCACAAAAAGCTAAACGGTCCGACACAGAATATCTCCTTCTCATTCAATTTCCAAAATTTCGTTAAGATTGCTTTAGTTTTGGCGGGGGGATTAGTCGAGAACGGAACCTCGATTTTGATGATTTTTGCCTCGGGTTTTTACACGCAGCTGCAGTTGTCCCTATCGCACTGACATACACGCCGCTCGCAAGCGCGACAGAGATATTGAGTGAAAAAATCCCAAATTTGAAAAAGGGTTCGCGTGGTATTTCCTCTTAAACCGTCATGTGAAGGTGAGCAGATACCCATTAGCTAAATCCATGAAAACGCGTGACAATTGCTGAAGTCAGTCGATCGCTTTCGGTCTTTAAAGCTGTCTGGTTAAAAGAACCCTTCAATTATAAATAACAAGCCTACACCCGCGGCTGCCCGCCAAAAATCGCTAAATATATAAAAGTTGATAAAATCAGAGAACGTTCATACTAACTTTGTGCCCCTTTTACCTGCTTAAGGGATGATTTTCGAAAAAATATTTTATACATGTTTCATAACTTTCAATGAAATACCTTCATTCTGAATTTCATTCGAATACCTTCAAAAACGGCAAAGTTTCATACTAACTTTGCACTCCCGTTTTACCCGCTTAGGGGGTGAATTTTCAAAAATCCGTGCAAAATTTCAAGTTTCTAACCCTTATAGTTTATGCCCTGCGTTGATATGTCAGTCAGTCAGTCAGCTTCTCCTTTTATATATATAGATTTAAAAGTAAATAAAAGTGATTTTTAATAGGAACTTATAATAATACCCGGATCTCTTTATCAACAATTTCAAAAGTAAAATTCCAACAATAGCCAACCCTACGGACAATGAAACGTTCAAGAATGTTATAATAATCTTTACGTGACTGTCGGTCGTTTCGTGCATAATAAGTACATTGAAATTGTTGGCTTGCAGGCTGGCAGAAGTCAGGATTTGGTCCTGATCTCCTGAGGTTCTGCGTACCAGGAACCTCTATATCAGCAGGCTATCACACTTTACATTCTGATATGATTTGGTACTCATGATAATATATAATATGTACATACATATTTTGTCCATTGGTAACTGGGTCGACATATCGGCGTATTAATTACATTTTTGGTATCCCCCCTCGGTTCTTGTCACACGTGGTGACCCCGTCAAATGTGTCCGTCCCCCGTTGTGATGTCACATTTTTGCAATGTTTAGGGTAATTGTTATATCCGGTTACACTTTATTGGGCGTCTTATCCTTCTCAAGTACGTATGTATAGCGTCTGTAACCGAGTTAGAACAAGACTTACTATAATTACTAACTGGATTATTAGTAACAACTAACAGAATTAACTATCAGTAACAGTCCATGCCCCAGTCCTCATACGTACTAACGAACTGACCAACACGATCTTACTATGTTAGTAAGTAACCGAGGTCAACTTATTGGGTGTTGCGAATAATGACACATTGAATTCTAGTGAGGCGTATAAGATACAAATGACGTTATAATAATATGGTTTTAAATAAAATATCTTCAGTTTACAATTTTCTCGCTTATTTACTAAACAAACAGAACGAGATTATATGAAAATCACGATCCAACCTCAATTCCTAAACTCGATGTCAACACCCCACAGCACCTGGCGGAGTGGACGCAGGTGACCTTGAACTGCCGTCCAGGCTCCGTGACGAGACTGACGAGTCACGATGCCCAACGACACGTCCTGACAAGGTCAGTGCGTCTTGTTGAAGGGTCTGCGTACTGACCTCATACATCAAAATCTGTGCTGATTTCCTGGAGACCTTTAATATCTTATATTTTATATTTTTAATAAAAAGACACAGATACCATTTAAATAAATAATTTTATGCTATCATTTTTTATAAGTTAATAGCTGCTTAGTAGCAGACAAGCCACCTGATGGCAAATGGGTGACCATTTGCCATCATGGACAACAGTAACTCAAAAAAGAATGAAAATCTCATAAAAATAAAATAAGCTAGAACTACTCTGTACAGGAAAAACTCTACTCTGTATGGCCGTTAAAATTTATGGCGGGAAAAAAAACAAGTTTGAAACTTTATGCGCAGCGCTTATCGAAAAAGGTTTATTTTTATGTGTAAAAGTTTAAGTTTTATAATTGAATGATGCAGTCTGATTATACCAACGACAATCATTTATAATTTATTTAATTAAAAATAATACATTGATGTTTCTAGAACATTCTGTGAGTAGTTGTATACGAACTAACCTTGACATTTTATTTTACTCAGTCTACTAATAAAATTGTATTATTAAACTCATATGACAAAAGCTTAAATATTTGCATGGAAACAAATATCTAAACGTGACATAAAATAAATTATCTAATACACCTTGATCGTACATTAAATTTTACAGTAAATAAATGAATATGAATAGTATATATTATAGTATATTTATTGTAAGTACATATATTTATATTTTGGGTGTTTTAAGCATAATAAACATAATTATTTTTATTAAAGGCTTTTCTTCGGTAGACGGCTCGCCAAATAGTACCTAACAATAAATAACATATTCATGCAATATCGGTGCGTTGCGTTGCGACTACGCACCGCGTGGCTCAGTAATTCAATTAAATTGGAAATATTTACATATACTTTTAGTCAAAACATTAGATGCTAACAAATGCAAAAAATTCTATGACGCAGTAAAGCAACGGATGCAAAGTTCAATAATAATTCATTATGATCATTGCGTTGCGTTAAGAGGGGGTATAAAGCAAAATTGGCAATCGTAGATTCAATTTTTACAGTAGTAGATCAAGTTTCTAGAAGCTGAATAAGAACATAGTTATACTTCATTATATTATTGAGTGAATGTAAGAAGCAAAAACATAAAAAAACTAAATTTTCTCGATAGAAAAAAATCACAAAGTTAGGTCTAATTTTCAACTGAAATCAATTTATTTCCAATATGGTGCATATTTTTGAGTCAATATTTTAATATATTATGCTAATTAGTATCACGGAGGGATTTGTAGATCGATTTCAAAATCAAATCTATAATTTACGAATTATTTAAATAAAATACATTTGTGGGATTTTGACATGCTCTGTTTCATTAATCAGTCGCCATTGCTCCATTGAGACGCGAAGACTGTGTCAGTCTGCTCGACATGTGAAAAATATTTCGTGATGTACATTTGTGACTGAGAGCGTAGTTTTTATTACAAAAACAATAATTGTGTGTGTGTGAACTAAAGTTAAAAGACACTAGATCCAACATGGGTAACAAATGGAATAAAATCAACATTAAAAAAGGGAACATAGAAAGCTGAAAATTCAAGTCATGGCTAGTTGTCAGAGGTAAGTTGACAAGTACTATTTCATATTCAAAATTAGACCTTATTGTTTTAACTTTTGTGCTCACAATATAATGTAGATGTTGATGTTTGATCGCTGAAGCAGCATAGTATATATGAAAAATTCAGATTGTATGTATCATTAATAGTTAGTATAGGTATGTACTTTCAAAGAAAATTATTCATAAACATAATTATAAAAATAGAAATAGTGTTGAATGATCAATAAAGTAAGTAAATGTTTTTTTGACATGAATGAGTAGGCAGAGGTATGCAGTACGCCCACTCCTCACTAGTTATGTCTAGATTTCATGTAATAGGTGTATTCAATGTTATGTGGGCTTAGTTAGAAAACTTTGTCACAAATTAAGGTTGAGGCCTAAATTGGAAGAGAGAGGCATGAACCCGCCTATACAGCTTTATCCAAAAGCAAATTTAATTTTGAGTTAATTATTTCTTCTTTGCCCCATAATTTTGTTTTTAAAGCAACACCTATATTTCTGGTAGTCAATTTGATCAATCCCTACAGTAGTTGTTACTTGTGTGTGTTTGAAACTATTATTGTATTTTCATTTCGGAACAAGATTTAATCAAGAAAATATTCCAAAATCTATTGATGATGACGGGAACATTACACCAGAGAAGTGCAGTATCAATTCATCTGTCTATGTATTGTTTCATTTATTATTTGCTTGTTGTTGCATTGTAACGAATCTACAAAATAACACATAAACTAAACTTTTTTTATACTATACTACATACATGCATAGTTAGGCAAAATTACTTTAACAAAAACATAAAATTTTGTATAAATGCATTTTTAAAGCGACTTTTTTATTTACTTCTTAATAGCTAATTGTGTTTTCTTAAAGAAAAAAATATATATTTTCAGGCTTACTAAGTATTACGCTTTTACAAAATGTAGAAATTTTAGAACATACAGATCCAAATGCAGACGAATTTATTGCACCGGAAGGGTTGGCATTAAAATAAAGTATTTATGTAATTTAGTCCAACTTAAACTTTTAATCTTTTAACCGATTATAAATGGCACAAAGTGATACCTGACATCATCAGTTTCAATGTTAGGAATTTTAATAGTGTTTGACTTTTTTTTTTATTTCAGTAACATCAAGCCTCGTGTTTATGAACGGGTCAAGACAAATATCAAGACTAACGACGATACTAAATACACATGTGATACAAGTCAACGACTTATAATAGACAAGATATATTTTTGAACAATTAAAACTTCCAACCATGTATAATTTTGGCATTTTATTTTTTCTAGACCGATTTTGGAGTTAGTGAATTAAACTTGATTTCGAATAAATTCATTTTGGTTTTAAGAGGAAATGCTACGGGTCATTTTTCCATACAAACGTTCTCGACTAATCCCTCGCTGGTTTTTGACTCTAGATCAATAATTTTTTCACACAAGAATAATATCATCATTATCTATGTCGGTGCGTTTTGATTTTTTTGATATTTTTGTTTTCAAAAGTTTTAGGCTACTTCAAACAGCGCTTAAAACGGCCAAATAAATATGCCGCAAATAAACGCCTAGTACACAAATTGTATAATAATTAGCACAAAAAGCTAAACGGTCCGACACAGAATATCTCCTTCCCCTTCAATTTGCAAAATTTCGTTAAGATTGCTTTAGTTTTGGGGGGGGGGGATTAGTCGAGAACGGAACCTCGATTTTGATGATTTTTGCCTTGGGTTTTTACACGGAGCTGCAGTTGTCCCTATCGCACTGACATACACGCCGCTCGCAAGCGCGACAGAGATATTGAGTGAAAAAATCCCAAATTTGAAAAATGGTTCGCGTGGTATTTCCTCTTAAGTAAGCTTTGTTCGATTTTATGCTTATTTTTAATCTTCAAAAAATTGTTTAGTTTCATGACTTATGTGTTCTTACCATAACTTAAATATTTTTACTACCCATTATACATTTTTCCTGTTCTCACGCATAATTATATCATCACGCATCATATTTCACACACTGTTTTTTTCCTATATTTTTAAAGCTAACAATTGTCGCTCAAGAAGTTAGTGATTGTCATCTTTTTTATGATATTATTGTCACTTAATTAGTTTCCTTATACTAACGGCAGTGGCATTTGTAATTTTTCTGTTTTCTGGCGAAGGATTTCTTTCGATTTAAATAAATTTAAAGGATAACTTACTTTATCTTTTTGTAGCGAAAAAATGAAAATAATGTTATCTATAATAAATAAATGACTGAAAATCATTGTACGTGTTATTTATTTACATGTTATACGGCATACAGGTTTCAGCACGTAAAAATAGAGCAGATATGCTGCTTTGCGAGAATTTAAATGATTTAATGGTCACACCAGTACGAACATTATACTGCCTTTCTTGTCATAAAGTGATTCAATCGCTCCCTACACTAGGTTTCCAGCGCTATGGTTACATGATGCGACCGACACTACCTATAATAATGTTATTAGTTTCAGAAATACAGATAGTTACAGCGAGAAGAATTGCTTTAGATTAATAGATACCTACATAATAATATATTAAAAATTATTAATGACACCTAATTATGTGTTATCTGCCATTCACTGGCTCTCTAGCTATTAATATTGTATAAAAATCTAACCCTATTATAGAAAAAACAGCTTGCCATTTTTGAGGTAGATGATTCTACATTTACTGAGCCGAAATTTGTCTTATTTTTACATTATACTGTGCCGTATTCTTGAGTGATGACATGTTATATAATAGCGGTTGTACACTCTCGTGCGAGAGTACTCGCTATGTCTCGTGACGCCTCGGCCGAGACGTCATGGGAGCGAGAGCAGGCGAGACCCCCCGAGACATCACGAGGCGAGGCGAGCGCTACCAAGTACATTCTCATACGAGAGCACTCGTTTAGAAGTCTCGCGAGAGTGTACAGCCGCTGATAAAGTCAGATGCAACCGGACGCGCAACTGCTGCGGCGCATCTATTTGACGGGCGGGGCGGGGCGCGCGGGTGAAATTTGATTTTTTCCTAGCTTTATACCCCCTCTTAAAACAACGCGATTTATGAACATAGTCTTACCTAGGGGTAAACATTTACAAACAATATCTACTTTAGTGGAATCCAACAATGTGTTACTACATCCATTATTACACATAACCTACACTTAGCATGACGCAGTGATAGCCGTGTGGTTGAACGTTGGACTGCCGAACCGGAGGGTCCGGGTTCAAACCCCGCATGCACCACTAATTATTTATCAAAAATTATGTGCGTATTAAAATTTAATTATCACTTGCTTCGGTGAAGGAAAACATCGTGAGGAAACCTGCACACCTGAGAGTTCTCCATAATGTTCTCAAAGGTGTGTGAAGTCCACCAATCCGCACTTGGCCAGCGTGGTGGACTACGGCCTATACCCCCACACTGTGCGAGGAGACCCGTGCCCAGCAGTGGGACAGTTATGGGTTGTGATGATGATGATGATGACACTTAGCATACATACGAAAAGTTCTTTAAGTACGCGTCGATTTTGATAAATTACGCATTGAAGCGCGTTGTACTGAAGTGTTATTTATGAATGTTAATGTCTCTTCGACAATTAACGCTACGATCAAATATTGTCTTGTACCTATGATTAAATATTGTCTTTCAACGCGCATAAAGTCGAGCAGTGTATAAAATTAATTTCATTATGTCATTGCAGACACCGTCGCTACGCGCGAACAAGGTCGTATCGACACGTGATTGACATTCATGTGGACACAACTGCGACATTTCGTTAATTACAGTCCAACGCGTAGCTTAAGATATTTATACGCACTGGACAGGCTGTTACAATCAGACGTATAGATACATCCATTTGTTTGTTTTTATGTAGTTTTATTAACATACCCAATAGTGACCCGCATTCGCATAATCACAATGTATGATTTATTTATCAGTTGCAAATTAAACAAACATAATTAAAAAGTAAAATCAATTGTTATTGCCCAATTAAATACAATGATCTAAATAACAATTGCAAATTAAAGACCGCGACTTACGTAACAGTTAGTACAATACAAAATAAATCATTGCACATCGTAAAACAACAGCTTAAAAGGAAATAAAATACTCGAGAATCGTCTTACAAACCATTTTTAACCGACTTCATAAAAGGAGGAGGCTTCTCAACTCGATCGAATATGTTTATGTTCATAATTAGGTATATCTTTTTATGTGTGTACTCGGATAAATTGGTCGTTTATGAACCGATTTTGTGATGGAAAGGAGATATTCCAAGGGTGGTACCATTATAAGGAAACCAGGATCCAAGAGAAATGGAGGGGAACCGTTATATTTTCGTCTCTTCTCGCCTCAACTCGCCTCACTTCATCTCACCCTGCCTCGCCTTGCTTAGCCTCGATTCATCTAAATTTTTCCTGCTAAGTCTTCTGCTCAGTAGAGAGCAGAAGAAATAGCTGAATTTGTGAATTCAGCAGAGGTATATACAACATACATAATTATAATCACGCCTCTTTCCCCCAGGGGTAGGCAGAGACCACTCCTTTCCACTTGCTACGATCCTTACATACTTGTTTCGCTTCGTCCACATTCATTATTCCCTTCATACATGCTCTTGGGTATAAAATTTGTACGTTACAACATTAAATGATGTCAAAGACGTCGATTGGACAGTGCTCCTTCATAATGGTAAAGTGGCAATAGTCAGGTTTAGTAATTCAAACATAGCGTGCTATTGATATGTAAACCTATTCATCCACGATGACACGGAATAATTAGAGGTGATCAAACGTATTTTGTTATGGTAATGTCCACTTGGATAATAGTTCCCACGAGTTACGGGTAAGATCGTGCAATGGTAAACGGAATAGGAATATTTAGTGGTTGAGTTTGAGTTGTTTAGTGGATTGAGCTGTGATGTAACTGGTTTGGATTTTAATAAAAGAAGAAACAGTTGTTCCGTCTTAACTTTTTCATGTTTAACTTAAACAGTTATAGAACTTATACATCCGGTTTTAAGATAAATCTACAAATTAATCTCTGCAATATGATCCCACACATTATTATGAGTAATCGCTGCACATCCTTGCAAGGTCAGAACGGTGTGTTTGTCAATGATTCTTCCTTTTGTAACACTAAAATACTAGAATACTGTGAACACATTAAGTACAATAAAATACTGAGAATGTTTACTTAGATCATCATAAATCGAAATAATTATGACGCACCGAATAATTTTAACATAGTAATAAGATAATATTCTCTCTGTCGTAAGCGCCATGGAATCCACAAGACACACAGAGTCGCAGACCAAGAACTGAAAGGGTATAAGCAGGATAGCCCTGTGAAAAATGCCCCCAAAGCCTGGGGTTCGCAACTATGACCAAATGATGCTCTATAACTATATTGTACATAATTCCACCAGTTAAACCGAAAACTGTATTATGTTTTTTCTTCAAATGTATGTAACTGACTGACAATAATTTTCGTAAAAATATTGTTATGCCTCAAAGTAATAATATGAAAAACAAGAGCTCTATAGCTCCGTTCGTTGGGAAAAAAATAAAAAAATTGTAACATCCTGTATAATAATTTCCTTTGGTGGTTAACTGTTTTTTTATTTGTACTACCATCCAACTTAAGTTATCCTCTAGTTTGGCCTGTCTAGCAAAGGTTCTACTCTACTAAATTAACACTACTAAATTAAACTCTTTCTATTAGATACTTACCAAAAAGTCCTGATGTCCATATCAGCGAGGATCTAAGTATGTATATAAACAATTCTTTAACGATCGGTTTAACGATTGGTTAAATATAAAGTAAATAAAATATGATCTATAAATTACACACACACCCTTTAGGACCAGTACAGCATTCTGACACAAATAATAGCAATAATATCCCTAAGCCGAGAGCTCGTGGGTTAGCTGCTTATTACGCTACACCTACGACATTTAAATACGCAAATGTAAATAACATTACTGTTCATACACTAAGATTGCATGCGACTCTCCTTATCTATACATATAATAAAAATGTTACTGATCGCTGTCTGCCATTGGAGGATTTTATAAGAAAATCTTTTATTGGACGCCTCTGTTTACACATAAGAACCGAAAACAAAGTTTGATAGGATTATTGTGATTTGTTATTTGTTATTTCGTTTTGTTATTTAAATATATGTATGTAAATCGTTTTGGGTCAGCTTCATATTATGTTTATGTAGATGCTATACTAATAGTTATATAATTTTTTGGTTGTAAAACCTGTTGTATTTTTTTTATTCAACCCCATTAGTTTATTTTCTTGTTTCAGAACACCGTCCATAAGGATTTTGTCCTTACGGAAATACAACCATCTTCAATTAAATATAGGATAAGTACTCAAACGTCAATATAAACATGGACTACTACACTTAACTTACCTACGTGTAAATAAGTCGTAAAAGCAAGAACATCGTAATCACAAATAACACAGTGTATCTAATACATTGTAGCATTTGTAGCATAAACACAAAAACGCTTCCTACATCTTGTAATAAAGTATATGAAATATGCAAAAAAAAATTAAATAAACAACTCGATGTAGTTGTGTGAGTAGGCCGTTTGAAGGTGACGATTTTGACCAATCAGCGCGCGGCTTGGTGACGTAAGCCATGTCTATGCCCTGTTTAGACCGTGTTAGTAGTTTAGCACACTTAGCATAAAATGTGTGCTTCCTCATTATTGGTTTAATGTTTAACTAACCTGAGTCTTATTTTTGGTTTGGAACAGCTTAATAAACTCGAATTCACATAGGTATTACTGATATAGGTACGTATGCAGGTCAATTTTTGATTCTACCAGCGTTTCGCAAAGGTGCTTTATGTATATCACTCAGAAACATCCTGCCTATTCCCAATTCGAGTCTTGTTCTGGGTCGGCCACAGTTGTCAAGGGTAGTGCTGCATGCTCATTTGCGATCTTAATTACATAAAAAACAGCTTATTTGATTTAATAAGGTATTTTTTGTAAGTAATGCGATTCGCGTGTCTATAAGTAAATATACAAATGATTACTTGTTCTCATTAACCGATACTATTCATTCTCATTCGTTATTTATATCTACGCGGTATTAAATTAGCGATAAAGCGAGTTACTAGCTCGTGTAAACAAGGCAGTATTTGTCATTACCAATAAAAGAAAGGCTCGATATAATTAGTCCGCGTAAGGACACGCGACTCTCCAATCAAACTTGTTTGTCAACGTAATTCTACATTTCCAAAGGGCATCTAGTGGTTTTATGTTTACTTTGTGTAATTCAAATAAATAAATAATAAATAACGCTACACACTCATAGCCCCACACTAGGATACCCTGTGTCGTGGGTGCCATGGACAACACACAAGACAAGAACACACACCCAGACCAAGAACGGAAATTTAAATTCATCATTCACTTTTCCGACTCGCTGGGAATCGAACCCAGGACTCTCGGAACGGCGATCCGGCGTGTTAACCATTGCGCCATCGGGGTCGTCATCTCAAATATCACAGATAAGTCGGTACTTGAACTGGATTGATCACTTTTTTTTCTATGATATAATAATATGTAATTGTCATCATCGCGCTATAATTGACGCGCTATAAATGTACGCGCTATAATTGACATTTTTGTAAGTTCATTTTGTACTAACTGTAACGAACTACAGAACAGATTTTTACTTTTTGACGTTTGATGTTGTTCTCATTTTATTACTCTCGATGTAAAATGAAAAAGTACTGAAGTCGATTTTTTTTTGTACATGATTTATTACGTTTTTTGTAGTAATTACTTTTACTGTAAGAAATTACTTACATCATTTTTATTTATAAGATTCTGTGTAAGAACGTAGAGCGGAGGTGGGGGAAGGGAGGGTTAAGCAGTCAAAAAGTTCAAAGTAATTTTAAAAATAAAAGAGTTGAGTAGTATTATTATTACTTGTTGTTGCTTGTACTGTACTTGTACTGTACGTATTGTTACTTGTATTCTAAGTTGCCTTTCTCGAGCTCATTAACCGTCCTTCACACAAACGCATCGTGTCACTAACTGGGTCAGTTCGGCCAAGGTGGATCTTTCCACAAAGAAATTGTCATGTCAACTCCATTACACGAACGTCACGTTTGACATTACCTCTGTCACGCTATATAAACACTTAAAACGAATGCCATTAGGCGTATTATAGCGTGAATGTCACTATGCTAATTGCTGATGCTTGAAATATTGTGTTCGACTAGGTACATTAGTTACAGAGAACAATCTGTGTATAGTGTGGTATAGTCTTGCGTAAAGCGCTACGCATACAGGAGATGAAACGGGTTAGGGACATCGGGCACTGATAAATCATGTTTCGTCCTCTGATCGAATCCTTGTTAAAATATTTTCGCAATGTGTTTTTAAGGGTTTGAAGCAGTGATATCAGATTATTTTTCAGGTAAATCGGGATTTTGAACCTTAAAACTTAAAAAAAGCGGGACTCTTCCATAAATAACCTAAATAAAAACTAATTATGTGTGCAATTGACACGTAATAGAAGTGAAAGCTTGAAAAAAACGAATACTGTCAGTCCAAATATTGATATTTTGCTTTGCTTACGTAAGCCGCTATTTTTCCATAAAAGGTATTGCTGTAAGCTATCTCAGATTTTCCCACGTTAAAATGTGTCTGTCTCTTTTTACTGTCGCTTTTTCGTTTCATCGACTTTCAAATCACAACGATGCTATAGAAGTTTTCACTTCAATAATTTGTAGCTTTCCATAACTTATCCTTTTATTTGAGTTTCAGATTTAGTTTACAATAATTATTGCCAGAAAAGGTTTACAAATCCCGCGCCGGTCATTAAATTTTGGGCTAAAAATCGGGACGCCTCGCCAACAACAAGACGAGTTGCAGCGCTAGTTTGAAGTGTAAATAAATGGTAAAACCCCAATGGCTTTTAAATTTACTTATAAAAATATATTAAGTAGTATCATTATTATAATCAAGCCGAAAAATTATTTTTGTTCACAAAGTTAATGTAGTTGTCAAGATTATTTTCTTCTTCTTTATGTATGTACGGTGAAAATAATGTATTTTTCTCGTCTGTGGCATATCCAAGCGTCCTTGTCCCGTCACTGTGTGTCGAGCCTTACATTCGACAGTACCACCATCTATTTTACGGTTGCGTAAAAGTTTTGGTAACATCGGCGATGGTTGTCGTGATCTGTTCAATTGCGGTGTGGATGCGCCCCATATTTAATCTCTATGATCAATCTAATGAGGTTGATCATTACTTTTAGATTTATTTTTAAATGTTCTTCTCTTCTGCTTCTTATCTATTATAGCTCTTATTGCTGCACTTCAGCAGAGTTTGAATTTGAACCCAGTTCGGGAGACCAAACTTCAAAACACTTGGCTGTCAATGCTCAACTGTGAACACAGTAAGTATTAAGTATAATACCTTAGTTTCACCTTTTAGAGACAACCATCGTAGACCTTAATGGTAGCAACACATCTGTGACCGAATTAGAGCAAGACTCTTACTAAGAATTATTAACTGGACTATTACTAGCAACAACTAACCAGAACTAATTACCACTAATTAAATAGTCGCTGTCCAAGTTCTTATACTTAGGTTATAACGAACTGACTAACTAACATTCATAATAACACTCTCTGCTAACCAGACTCATCATCCCAGTCTCTATTTGAGTCTTGTTCTGTGTCAGTCACAGTTGTCATGGGCGGCAGCGGAAGGTGGTGCTGCACGCTCGTATGCTATGTTCAATCCAAAAAAAACACTTCATGCTTGCATCATTAGCAATACCATAGTATCACTATGGTATCTTATCCTAACACGACAACTGACAGCTTTATTAGTCATCTCATAATTTGATCACTAATCTCGTCCCCTTACAAACATTAAGGCCACTAGATGGCGCTTGACATAAGGCGACAAGTCCACGGTATCAGCGATCGTAATACCAAAGCACCTGCGTCGATTCATTCATTCGAAGGCCGCGTGTCGCAACGAATATGGACGGCGCTCCACATTCGACTGGCTAGTCGCTAGTCGTATTACCTGATTAGATTGAGCTTAATTTGTTAAAACAAATGATTCTTCGCTGTAAAGTGTGTGTGTGTGTGTGTGTGTGTGTGTGTGTGCGTGCGTGCGTGCGTGCGTGCGTGCGTGCGTGCGTGCGTGCGTGCGTGCGTGCGTGCGTGCGTGCGTGCGTGCGTGTGTGTGTGTGCTTACTCACGATTTCGAACGCGGTTTTGATTGTAACTCACAAATAAACAAAACGATATATAAATTATTAGACCCATGCAGAATTTTCCTTAATTACGCGAAAATAACTTCAGTTCCCGGGATAAAAAATACCCTTGACTGCGAACACTTCTTCAAGGCCTTCAATTTATTAACCTGCAAAGTAGTGTGACACTTTAAAGGCGACAATGGCTTGAAGCGTGACTCGGGTGGATCGGTCTGTTAAAAAAATTTCATGACTATTATCCACGGCAGTGGTTCTCAAAGGTTCATCATCGCAACCCATAACTGTCCCACTGCTGGGCACGGGTCTCGTCTCACAATGAGGTGTACAGGCCATAGTCCACCACGCTGGCCAAGTGCGGATTGGCGGACTTCACACACCTTTGAGAACATTATGGAGAACTCTCCGGTGTGCAGGTTTCCTCACGATGTTTTCCTTCACCGAAGCAAGTAATAATTAAATTCTAATACGCACATAATATTTGAAACTTACAGGTGCGTGCTGGGGTTTGAACCCGGGCCCCTTGGTTCGGGAGTCCAACGTTTACCCACTCGGCTATCACTGGCCTATTAGCCGCCTATATATTATTATGAAAAAGCCCATAACTTTAGCGTCCCGGTATTTATTTATGAACAACTCTCGCAAATTAATGAATGAATTCCTTATCTTTTTTCTGTTACTTTTGTAAACTATGTAGTGAAGTACAACAACATTAATCAAGTTAAATAGCAGTGCATTGAGTCAACAAGAGTATCGGCAAAAGTACGTCGATTTTTCAGTCTTGTTTATTAATTCTAGTCAATTAATATCACACCGACAACCTACGATAAAGAGGGAAGCCTCAGATGCGATTGCCAAGTTTCCCAACCGGGGCAGATGTTTATGTGACAGGCGATATCTCGGTGTATTGGGACTTGGGTGTTCGTGAAGTATCAATTGTGTATGTCCGTGGAATCCGTAATACGGCGTCATAGTGCGAAGGTGCAAGTTATATTTTTAAAAGCTTTTATTTAACTTGCAATGTATGTACGTAATTATGTACGTTTGTATGTATGTAACTATGTTTGTTCTTTGGAATCTTGCTACTCAACTTTAAAGCATATTATGATATCTTCAACCGAAATTTTGATCTATTTTGTGGTGCTTATATTCGTTTAGTTTGGTGACATTGCATAGTTCGCTATGTGACGTCATCCTAAATCCAACATGGTGGAGCACCCAATACGGCGGACTAGTTATTTTTAATTGAAAAAAAAACCTTTGATTTAAAAAAAGATTTTTTGTATATATTAATTTATTATGTACACAGCAAGTAACGTGTTTTTACCATAATGGCTTAGTGTGAATGTTAATTAAATAATGAATAATTAAACGCTAATACACTCATACCTTGCACTAGGCTTCCACGTGTCGCGGGTGGCGTGAAAAACACATTACACACGACCCGAGAACTAACATCTGTCACATATGCAAATATTTGCTCCGGCCAGGAATCAAACTGAACGAGTTTCGCCTCGCAAACAGAATTACTAGCACATAAGCTACGGCGACGCCGCGTCGTCTTAAAACATAGCAAGTACAAAAGTGGCCAGTGGATCACATGATCAAAATATAGATGCATAAACAGTTTGAGAAACGCTGCCACGACGTAAACAAATTAACTTAGAATACTCAGACTACTTTATTTTATTTTAACTCAGCCTGGTGATATTGGGTAAAGTTGCACAAATCCGTGGACGAGCAAAGGTCACTGACTGGTCTTAAGTCCTAACCTTGGTATTTGCACCGACTAATCGCTTACTACTGCTCTTATTTATGACAAGTGTACAGCTACTTATGTAGTAACTAGTACTAGTTTATGTGTTAATTTAATTTATGTATGTAACACATTTTAATGTTCTCGTTTCACGACATTGGGTTTGTTATTAGTCAAAAATGTCACGGGCATGTGACGTATAATTTGATAAGCGTTGGGGAAAACAGGTCCTGAAAGCCAACCGTCTCTGGCTTACCCATTAACATACTACAGGGTACAGTTACTGTGTTTGGTAGTGAGAGGACCCCTTACATCTTTGAGTAGAGAGCCTCAATTAATATGGATGTTACAGAGCCCAGCAATCTCCAACAGCCAGATCCATAGCTTCGTCCAGAAGTTCAGCAGGGTGAACCACGACCAGGAGACACGCCATTGGAGACTCAAGACCGATGCAATCTCACACCCCAAACTTTTCTTTAATTTTCTTGTGTAACTCATTTAATGTTGTGGAGTTACACCTTGGCTTGAACCTTCAACCTGTTAATGACCCACTACTGAGCACGGGTCTATCCTTATCATTGAAGAGGCCTAGAGCATACTCCATCACGCTGCTTCAGGCATTGGCGGAGGGGTTAGTGGCCAACCCAAGTATCAGAAGTTATCATGCCGCTCGAAGGCATCCGATTTAACTGCTACGAGTATCACACGAGTAACTATCGAGACCGACCGCTCTTCGTGTCCTCCGAAGCGCGGAAACGCTTAAGAATTTTTCACCCATCCAACTACCGACCGCGCCCGCTAGGAGCGACGCAAGCCGCCGGGCTATGAGCGTATGAGCGTAACCCAATTCAATACAATTGCCCAGCCAGGTAACACAATATGCACTTAAACGTTGGCAGAATACAGTAACCAAATGCAGAATGCGAGCGACCGAACGGCGGACCTAGATCCCTCAGTAACCGCTCGCTGTAGCAATATGACAACTATCGCGAGTAAGCAGAGCGCGAGAGACGTAATTAAGATTAGGAGCTAGGGCTGCCACAACCTCATAAAGTAAAGTAAATTACAAGAAATATTAAAACAATCATTGTAATATTGAACAGTATCAGGCCTTGCGGGAATCTATTGTGATCGATTTACTTAGAACAAATCTACATATAATAAATCTGTAACTGATCGCTGTCTGTACATGGAAGATATATTGAAAAGCTTTTACTGTGGGTCTTTATTATGAATGTGTCTTTTTGTCTGTTTATCTGTTTGATGGGGTTTTGTACCTACGCTACGGGCTGAACTAAGAAACGGCGAAACCTATATGGGGGCGGTTTTCACTAATATACTATTGTGGTAAGTTTCACTTAACATTTAGTGTTTGTTTTATTTCAAACGGTTCAGAAATAAAAAACTTGTCTTTTGTGGGTAATAACGGACGTTTTCCGAAGCAAAGCGAGGGCGGGTTTACTAGTCTTACATATAAATAAAAGGGATAAAGGATTCAGGGAATGCGAGAACTGTCCGTAAGAAATTTACAAAATAGTAAGTGCAACATAATTTTATTTATAATGTAAATTATTATTAATGCAACAACAGCTGACAACCCTGCTAAGCGCAGGATTTGTATCGGGCGGTTGTCGCGACATTTCCCAAACGGTCGCTCCGCGCAATTACCACCGAATGTGGAGTAGACGGCGAGCTCCGTTGCGAGGTTGCGACAGGCAGACTCAAACTCTTCGATACTTGTATAGTACTGCCGACGGTTCTAGGCCGCTCTGAAGCTAGGCTTTCGGATATAGTGCGCAGGTATTGCACTTTAGAGAGAGATAGCGACACGAACACTGAGCGTGTGACTGAAGCAAACAAAGCTTAAAGTGACACCCCGCGCGTCGTGCCACCATTTCGACCCTAAAATTGACTTCTGCGCAGCGATCCGAACAAAGTCCAGAGCGGCCAAGATCCGCCGGCCGTACTATACCGACTGTACGGTATCTCGACGTGTCAGATACTATTTAACATCTATAATTATATACATTAACAAAGCTACCATCGGTAGACGTTAGCTAAATTATAGGGTCTGAATTCGGATATTTGTAATTTCCGGCTAAATTGCAATGCTAAAATAGATGTCATGAAAAACAAAGTATGAAGACATTACGGTGCACCAGAGGCCCAAGACTGCTAATTAAAAATGCTTCAATTGTGTCGTCTTTGAATAGTTTCACAGATTTCGTAAACGAGCCTTCGGGGAACCTTTTCCACCTATCTACATCGATTGGAGCAGTGTGACGAGGTACGCTCCCCTCAATTACAAGGGAAGGGGAATTACAAGGGGGGCCCAGAGATGGACAAAATTTTATCATGATTACAGATTACAATTTCATCTGGTGCATGTTGCCTAAAATGTTATCATGACTAAGGATTACATAATTACATATTGCCCACCTCTGTTTGTGACGTAGCTATGGTGTGCTGTTAATGAGCCGAAGTCATTCTACCTTCGAATCATCCAAGCAAGGCTCTTGTGGCACGCCTTGCCATTACCGATTCGATACGTTCAATCTTCGAACATCTTTGAGAAATTATTTAATTGGACACCATTTTGTTTAACTGTAAGATCGGCTTATGGAATGATTAATGCACTGACACATTCATAGAAACAGTACTTAGTGTTAGATGAAATACCGGAACAGGGGATAATGTGCAACACTATGGCCGCGCCGATGTAACTCCATCACTAGAGTTAGGAGTTTGACAGCTCTCTTACCGCGCCCTTGGTCGAAGTGAAAAAATGTGGCATAAGAATAAAATAAGCATCTATTTGACGGGCGGGGCGGGGCGCGCGGGTGAAATTTGATTTTTTCCTAGCTTTATACCCTCTTAAGCAAGATATCTTGTCTCTATTATTAGGTACCTACTTACAATATTTGAAGAGATGTACTAGTTGCTTGTAAGTTGTATGTCAATTGTCAGCCTACAATACGAGAAATCCTCGTTTTTGCACTTAAAATCTGTGCGATTGTTCTTGCTAACCTTAGAAACTACTTGGGATTTGGATGTGGAATCCATTGGTATTGTAATCTTGCGTGGGGATTGCTTGTAGTGTTGGTTTTCAAACGTATTTTGAAATAATCCCATCTACATCTTTTTTTAACATGGGCAGGTGGTAAGAAGTTATTATTAGAGGACTAAATGCACTTGGCTACAACCCATTAATGGCCCAATACTGAGCACGGGTCTCTGCTCGTACCTGAGGAGGCCTAGAGCAACTACTAACACTAACTACTAACTAAATGCACTTACAAGCACTTATTATAGCGCTTTTAAACGCGCGTTTAGATAACGCGCTTACTACCTACACTACATTTTGCTATTGAAAATACTACCAATGGTTATTTTTCAACAACTTCCATGCACCTACAGACATCGTACAATTACAATTAATTAAACTGTAATGACAGAACTTGTCTGTCCTATTTCCATTCTGACCTTTTTCAGTCTCAAGAGATAGTCATACAATGACGCCATATCCCAAAAATTTGAATGAGGAATCGTTACTTGATAAAACATAAAGCTTTCGTCACAAGTGCTAAAACCAAATTAATTGCAGCTTACCAAACAAGGCAAAGGTAAGCAGCTATTGCGAAAGGCACATATTGGATGTACATAAGAATGTGGATTTTTGGCAGTCGGGCACTTGACGTGGAGGAGGCGTGTGGGTAGGAGTGACGTCACCACCATAGATCTTAACGGTATAGAAGCGGCATGATATAAGTTGAAGTTAAATGTGAAATAAGAAAGGTAGATTATAAAATATACGTATACAATAAATACGTGTAATCAACAAAAGATTTTTTATTTTGAATTTCAAAAGCAGATGTCATCTTGGCAATATAAAAATGGCTAAAAAATACTAGCTTCTTCATAATATTTAGAGTTTTATTTAGTACCACCAGACGTCAGTGGTTAGTGATAGACGTCGCCCATGGAAATGAGCAACACCAGGGGCGTTGTTGGCCAAGAAGGAAGCCGTGGACCCGCGTTCAGAAGGACCCCATATCATATTCTCTCTAAACAAATTAAGTCTTGCTGTTGCATCTATCAACTACTAATGCGTTCCATGTTTTACTTTTTCAGCCATGACCGTGACGCTCCGATCGCTCAATTTCTGAAGGAAGGTCTATTAATGATCCACTCTGTGGAGGCAATTCAGTAACCAGTAGTGGCAACTGTGGCCTTATCTAATCAGCATTGCTAGCGAATGATTCAAATCGAATCAATGATTTTCTTGTGAATGGTAGTTATTTTGGGCAAATTACGCAGTCTTGCACGTGAATGGTTAACACTTAGAGAACACTTAGAGGTGTTACGTAATGATGTCTTAAGTGTTTATCTGAGATGACTTAAACGAATGTAATGATGTCTTTCAAATTCATGTCTGTCTCACTACTAAGCTCTGATTTAGACCAGAGCTACATCTGAAATTAGTTTCACAATGACATGGGTACTGCCAACATTACGCTGGACAAGTAATATCTTACTTGGATGGTAGTAGATTGGTTGGTAGTAAGCCTACTTACCAAGGTAGTCAGGAGTCTTTTTTTACGTAAAGCCAGCAACTAGCAGATCAGCCATCTAGTTAACGGTCACCATCGCCCCTTAGCATTAGCAACATCAAAGGCGTCACCGATGCGTTGCCCGCTCGTTTGATATTCACATAAAAAAGGAAACTGAATATTTTTGAATGTAAACGGGTAGTCACGATTTTGTATTTGTTTTACCGATATTTCAACCCAGTTGCATGGATCCCGCCGTGACCATAATCCATGCAACAATTCAAAATCGTGAGTACCCGTTTACATTCAATAATGTTAAGTGTCCGCGATGATATCAGTTTAAAATCATAAAGTTACTAACATTACTTATTAGTGAAGTAACATTACTCTTAGGTTTACTAAGCGTTGATACATTAACGTCAACGATACTTATCCCACTTCTGATCAAATTGGCCCAAGTCTAGGGTGAAACCATAAATCATTATCGGTGGCGGCTATTAGCGCGTCCGGTGAGGTCACCAGCTCCCAGCCTACGCTGTAGACGTCATTACCACCTCAGCTTAGTAAGTAGGTGTTACCTGTTTAAATGTAGCTTGATCCATATTAAGTAATACACCGTTTGGATTTTGTCATTTTGTCTCACCTTGGTCACCGGTAGTGTTGAGTGAGGTTTTGAAGTGAAAACTTCTATAGTATAATATATCGTTGTGATTTGGAATTTGATGAAACGGAAATGACGCGCAAATGAAACGAAACGGTAACTAGAAAGACAGACACAATTTAACGTGGTAGAAAGTGAGATACGAATATTAGCAAGAGTTAGAACTAAAGTTCGCTGCAGCGCTAAAACAATAGTTATGACATCTAACGAAACTATTTTTTGAAGTTTCACTTCTAGCACGTGTGAATTTTGATTTTTATTTTTTGTGAAAACTGTTGAGCGCAGAAATGTTTGGCATCCCCCCATTTATCTGCAGTTGTAGTCTTCTTTAATTAGCTGTATTAACTGAGGAAAGGTGCTAGAGCAAATTATGTTTAAAATTTATTTTTGTATTATTAATACATTTCTATAACCGTGGTTTGGTTTGTTGTTATTGATGTCTATCTCAGGTGACTCGTGAATGAATTTTCTAAATCGTTCAATAAATAACGGAGAATAGAACTCCGTAATTAACATAAAAAGTGGTAAAAGCAAAAAATACTTTCATAAGTGTATTTAAAAGTACCTACATGACATAAATGATCTGAGTTTGAAAGACACAAAGGAATTCAGAATCTCCTGCTTTGAAGAAGGTTATAAAAAATAATTAAATTTTTAAATTGAGAACAACATTGGTAATACATAATACTGAATTGAACTAAATTGAAATACCGATACCGTAGGTTGATAGAATGACCTCACCACACTCGCTAATAGATAAACTAGACTAGATGATTTATCGTTCTTACAGGTTACTGACGGAGTGACACTCGCACTCGCAGCTAGTTCTAATGAATTCAAAGGATATTATTGAAATTTAATTAGATTCCCCATGTTATTACAGTCTAGAATGGTGAATTTGCGAGTAATAGATAGCGGTTAAGGTTTTTGTTTGTATAATCTTGGTAGGTAAAAAATTATAAACTTACTAGCTCTTATTTTTTGCCAAACAATTTTTTCATCTTCCGTAAAAAATATGTTTTTTTAATAAAAAAAAGTATCTTAGGTTACTCCTAATAGGTATTAGAGGTCTTGGAGGTCCAAGAATATGTGTACAACGTTTCATGATGACCGGTTATAGTTTTCGCGTGAAAGATTAAACAAACTTACATTTACTATAGATATTGTGACCAGATGGTATGTTATGTATGATTTTAAACTTAACTCATCGCGGATTGTACATTTTAGTATGATACGGCTGCTTGGTTGCTAACGTGCTTTCAAATCAGTCGGCCAGTCAGATCGTAGTTAGTGGACTCGTATAGGGTAGGGAAGGTTTTCTGATTCTAGCTGAATCACAATTAAGAAGACAATTTTAATATGATGTCAAAAAAGGAATAAGACATATTGCGTTGTCTAGCCGATTATGGTACGGTACATACTTTATATTACTCTCATGGCATCACTTGTCAGTTGTAGCGCGTTGAAATCTAATGTACCAGATGTACCGCAGTTCGTTACATTACCGATCCGATGTCCCTTTTTGTACCGTAGTGGAGTGAGTACATTTGGTACGGCATGTCGTGTTATTGTCAGGAATGTGTTAGAAATAACAATGGGTCTGTTAATGTTAGAAGAACCAAGAAATCGGTGAAACTTCGATCTAAGGGTAAGTACTAACTAGGTTTTGGTAAATACCAAAAAAACAAAATTGTAATTTAAAGTGTTTTATATTATGGACGATTTAAACTTGACGATAGGTATTACAAAAATATTCCCAAGACCCCATGGCGCACCACAAATTAAGTAACATTCCTCACATTGTACGCCTCGGACACTTTGAATAGGCGATTAGTTCCATCCTTTTTTTGTCCGTCCAAAGTTTTTTGACCAAAAGTTTTTTATGTCCAAACATTTTAAAGTCGGGTCACAATCAAACAAATCGAATCTAATGTCTCGATTCGCTGTTTTCACGGCTGGCCAGTTACGGACGTTTAGTTCTCAGAGAACATAGCGAATTCGTTGTGCGAAGTGTAAAGTACCAAAGTCCATTATTGATTTGCCACTACAAATATTTTAGAAATATGTAACATCCGTAATATTTTGCATAACATATTGTTTTAATGTTAACGGTAACAATCATGCTGATATAGTAACAAAAATTATAATGAATTTTGAAATAAAACCAACATCAAAATCAACCTTTACATAAATTTAAATTAATATCAAAATCAAAATTAGAATTTAAATAAAAACAAAAAAAAAATCTTAATGTTATTTGAAATTCAAAATTGAAATGGAAATCTACTCAAATGTTAGTAAACATTTTTCATGGTACCTAATGTAAGCAAATGACGACATGCGGTAATTTAGTCAACATAGCTAATGTATATGTAATGTATGTGTATAGGTATGTAACACGGAGAAACCCATAATTATTTTTCTGAATTGTTGTTCTTTTGGGGAAATGCTGGTAAATTGACCGACAGGCCATCGTTGTATTACGGTACTCACATGATACCATGAGAGGAGACACCAATCCAAAAATGTGAGAGTATTCGTTTTGATAATATATACAAAAAACAAATACCATATGAAATTAGGCAGTGATAGCCAAGTGATTGTGATGATCTTGGGACTCCCGACCAGGAGGGCTTTGATTCGAAATGTAAATGCATCTCTAATAAAAAAATGTTAATTATCACTTGCGGCCGTAAATGAATTAATCGTTAGGAAACTTACAACCTGGAACCTGATAGTTCTTCATAACGTTTTCAAAGACGTGACGGAGTTTGGCCCGAGACCCTCTCATTGTAAGAGAGGGACAGTTATAGTTTATGAAGAGAAAGAAAACCTAATAAAACTTGTTATTGTACCATAAAATTTCCACTAACATACCCGTAGTACCCGTAGTAGGAGAAGAGTATTTATTCGTGGTAATAATTAAGCACTTTAAAACGTAAATCTCGACAGCTAGCGTGCTGTAATGGTGACTGATTGAGGCTTAATATGTTTTTAATTGCAATCGCTTCCTATTTGTACTGCACTTATGGGTCAAGCGATTACAGCCCTTACGGTAGCAATTTTTCAGACGGAAATTAACTAATGGTTCACCTTTGTTATTAGTTGGTAAATGAACCACAAACCGGGTGAGTAAGAACAGACCTTCTTATTTCATTAATTAATCAAATTGAATCATATTATTATATAATAACTTTAATGAATAATACATTAAGCATTGAAGTGTTTGAAGCAAAATAAAGTGAATTAGTTTTTTTAACCTACTTTGTTTTTGGTAAGGTAACACCTACATGAAGCTCACGTTAATCTTAGCACTGATGTCACGGACTATACGGACGGAAAGTCTCCTGGAATGATGGAATGGATGGATGGATGGAAGGTCACTTGTTACTAAATAAGTAGCCTACCCAACATCCAGGAGACTGCTTTGAACAAGGTGGATACGCTTTAAGCGACCTTATTTTAGGACTGTACTCTGATCGACAAAGTTAAGCAACAGCGGACGCGGTCGGTAGATGGATGGGTGACCACTAGTGGCAAAATATTTTTTGGGCGCTTCGTTGCTTCGGAGGGCATGTAAAGCCGTCGGTCCCGGTTGGTATTATTTGGTAACAGTCGTTAAGCCATGTCGGAGGCCTTCGCCTTCGGGCGGCAAAACTTTCGACACAATGGGTTGGTCACTAACCCCTCCACCAATCTACTGGAGCAGCGTGGTGGAGTATGCTCTAGGCCTCCTCAGGTATGAGGAGAGACCCGTGCTCAGTAGTGGGCCATTAATGGGTTTAAGCCATTTTAGGACATTTAGATATATATATTTATTACTTATTATAGGTTAATGTTTGGCTCCAATCCCACCTGATTAAATAAGTGGCAATAAGTGGAAATATGTGGAAATGTAGTCGGATTGCACAGTACACTTAAGTACTCAGCCATATTCATTTTTTATTTGTCCATCCATCAATCGAAGGGACACAAACGCTAGTCCATGCAATTTGGAAATTGATTGATGTCCCAGAATGAACTGTTAATGTTTTCCACTGTTGGGTAAAACGTATATGACTACGGAGAGACTAAAGGACATCATTCAGGCTCCATACATTTTTGGGCTATGTCTGAAAGTGCCGGCCAACAAAAAATAATGGTACATTTAGTTAGAACTAACCATATGGAGCACATAATATGGCACAACAGTTGTAGGTTTGCTGTGAGCCAAGTTATATGTATAAGTAGGTTCGATGATTCGTCATTTCCATACATCTGAAAGTGCTTGGATACATAAAATAATGGTAAATATTACAGTGGCGATCCAGTACAGCCCAAAAACTGTTCACCGCCGTCGTCGTTTCCACTAGAGTGGAAGACGTGGCATTAACATCAATGGCGAATACATCACACACGTGCGGTATGCCGACGATATAGGCATCCTGGCGGGTTCCATGGAAGAACTTAGTACAATGCTCGAGGACTTGAACAGCGTCTCACAACGGGTGGGTCATAAGATGAACATGGATATGACGAAAATCATGTCTCGCCATGAAGACGTCCTCCAGCGCAGCGGTGAACAATTTTGGGCCACTGTACTGGATCGCCCGAAATGAATGATACTGTCCTTTTAACCCTTATTCTTTGAATATACACTACTTACATTTTATCTATACCAATAAATACAATTGGAGTGTCTGTTTGTAATATTAAAATAACCACTTTTTATTAATGCATATAGATGTATATTTTTTACAATTTTTGTCTGCCTGTCTGTCTGTTTGTTTGAGCCAATCTCTTGAACGACTGGACCGATTTTGACGGGACTTTCACTGGCAGATAGCTGATGTCATAAGGAGTAACTTAGGCTACTTTTATTTTAGTTTTTTTGTTAAACTCCACGCGGACGAAGTCGCGGGCACAATTCGTTTTCAATAAAAATAAATTCACGAAACTTTCAGCTATACAATGCCAATAGAGAAGAATTTTTGTAAATTTATTAAATAATCTATCTATAATGGAACTACACGTAGGTACCTACATAAAGCCGGTTATTCAAGACCACTAATAAAATTATTTACGCCACAAAGAACTGATAACAATATTATTAACTTTCAATTTGATCGGAAAGGTGAGCGTAGATAGGCAACCAATAGCGCTGACTTAACTTTAGCTCTGTAAATTGTGCAATTATTTCAAAAGTAAAATACACAACAATAACGAGAACGTAAATCGTTTTACCGGAACCGGAAAACTAACAAGCACTAATATTGACTCTTCCCGTAAGATGGTTTTAAATCACGCTGTATAAACGTTTTTTTTAAACGTAATTGAAGGTGCAACGACGTCAGGAATTAATTTTAAAAAAAACTTACCGAAAACTAATCGTATCCGGAACTCCGGCAACAGTTCAAATGTTAAAAAGTAACTAAAAACACTTGCAACACTACTCACAGGGCGAGATATAAATCTATATCAATGAGATAAACACAGCGATAGATTCAAATTTAAAAACACTTTTAACCGGAAGTTTACTTTGAAACACTTGGCACTATCATCTATTATCCGATACACGCCATTTTACTTATTACAATAAAAAACACTGCACTTAATTGGCGCGTAGTTTGACAGTTGGATCAAGATGGCGGTATGAACGGCCACTCTCCTCCGTTCCTCGAGGTCGACTGAATGAGTTTAAAATTGCCGAGTGAGAGAGTATTACGTAGTTTAAAAGGCTTTGCTTTGCTGCGAATAATAATTCCAAAGGAGGCCGTGCTTGCAAGGAAAACAGCTTGCCTTATTTTTTTATAATCTAGCTACACTTGGTGCTTTGGACGTTTGTCATGCCTGGCCTGTTCGAGGGTAACAATTGAGTCATTTATCTTGCATCTCGGGTTTATTAATAAACTGGAGTAGAAGGTTGGAATTCAACAATTTTAGTCACGAAATAGACTAACGAGTCCTAATAAGAACATGCAATTGTTATTGCTTGCACCGTATAAAGGTGGGCACAAATTCATTGTTAATTCTAACAATTCGAGTCTCCACGCGGCATCAGATTACCTGTCCGATTAAGATAGACGAACAGGTATTTGAAATACTTTAGCATCTCAAAACAGATATGGGTGTTTAGCAGAAATGTTCTGTTTAATGCGAAGTAATCACTATGTATAAAATTCTCGTGTCGCTGGGTTTGCTGCCAAACTCCTCCGAAATGGCTCATGAAATTTTGTGTGCATATCGGGTAGGTCTGAGAATCGCTCAACATCTTTCTATAGTCTCTAGAATTTTTTATTTTATTATTTATTTAAGTATTAAGCATAAAAAACACATAATCCCGAATTTTCACTTCCCTACGCAGCAATTAAAATCGCGCTATTTGTATCTTAAATAACCAAATCATTCACTACAAATAATCTACATATATGGCGGAAGCACGTTCGCTGGGTCAGCTAGTGTAACTATAAAACTTTTAAAAGCCTATTCGCTCTCCTGAAGACTCAAATCATATACGCAAGCACCGACGCGTTCAATATATTCCAGTCATTAATAAGTAACGAAATTAACTAGAATATCCAATAAATAAGGCTCTTTGCTTTGTCTTTATTTATATGAATTTCATTTTGTATTTAATTTAAATAAACTTTGTATTTAGTTGATCTAGGCAACTGATCAAAAAATCTTTGGATATCTCCCGTAAAACAATAATTAAAGTTTTTTGTGGTAAAAGGTACCTTTTGTTCATTTTAGGCAAACATAGGACGCAAGGCAAGATTAGAGCTTTTGACGGTAATAGTTAAAATGTTTCCGCCGTGGTATGTACTTACCTAACAGTATAGAATTAATTTCACAAAAGTTTGATTTGATAGTCACTAGTCACATAATTATAGTAAAACAAGTTTGGCTCATCCCAAGAGCATTACTCAACCAGTATAGTCTCAGTACTATCTAATGTTGTTACATAACTGTATATTTTAGTTTACTAGAGCAATCGACTTAAACGATGCCACTGGCGAGTTTTGATATTTGACATAATATCATAAGCTAGCCAAGATAGTTGTGGTTATAATGTTAAACTAAGACCACGGACAAAATTTCATGAAAATATATTAAGGTCATTGTATAAAGTAGGTATGTTGAAAATGTGATTTTTCCAAATGGAAGTAAGTACAAGACTTCCGTTTTCAAAAATAAAGTGATGATTTTTTACCCCCCACAAAATTTCTACAACCTCGATATAGAAATTTCACTTCAAAGACATGCTAATATACCTAATAAAATATCCATCCAATAAAACAATTACCTACCTAGGTACACTACAAAATTTTTGACTTTATCATTCCTTGTGGCCTTCCATGTTCAACATTAATGGCAAGTACAATAATAGCTTTATTTCACTTACAGATAGACAAAATTGTCATACTGACTTAATTAGTCACAACTTAATTACTCACATTTGTAGCTTATCGTGAGATGAATCATGATATACCGGATTCTACGGCTGGGCGGGCACATGTCACCGATTCACCTACGAGACAAGCGTCCATTTGTGGGTCAACTTGTGTAATCTAGTTTTCATCAATCACTCCCAAACTTAGGTTAGCCAACCAATTGAAATTTGTTCAATTCAGAACGAAGTTATTGGTTTTGCCTAAAGTTCATTTGGGGTAGTACCACCGCTTGCCACGGTAGGTGGTACACATGGCAGTGGCAACCTTAGTAATATGGCCTAATTCAAAATAGGAGTATTTTGGGAGCTCATGTTTTAAAGATTCTGGACGAGACATTTCAGCTTATTTTTCGTATAAGGTCATAATTATTATAATTATATTGCATATATTTTTATTGCAACAAGAGAACTATGGTTGAATATACAAAGTTTAAATATAAGCTATTTACAAGTTTAATTAAGGTCTCTTCAGGAACTTTCTTCTGGTTTACAAACATTACAAAATCTACCGAAATATGAAATCGACCTATACAAACCATAGATTAAAGTATACTACGATACAAACGCGTATTCCTCGTCTCTACATGACTCTACTTTTGTTTCATTTTTTTAGTCAGTGCTGCCATCTCTTATTCCATTTACTTACTAGTTGCAATAGGTAGCGTAATGTAACTCAAGCGACAACAGCGCCATACCATATAACATTTTGCGCATTATCCAACTAAATCGAGTAGGCATCAAAGGAGAATTGCTTGGTATAATTTGTGTATTTTTCATTTTAGTCGGTTATATTTGATACGACCCCATTGACATTTCCCGTTCCTGTACTGTATTCTATAGATATTATGTAGGTAATCTAGCTAGGTACTTGTAAAATAGGTCTGTATTATTTCTGTGTACCTGTGTATGGTTTTTTGACCTACGAATATTTTCAGTTGAGTTTTTGGTGTTAGTGCAAAAATATTAAATTTACGCGTGTGTAAAGTTGAAATACTCACCAAATTATTCTTACAATAATAATAAGACCATGGAATGAAAAACCTGTTTTCTATAATTTTATTAGTGTTCCAAAAATTCTGTGTTCAATAAATTATTTCTTTGTAAACTTTACTGTATTTTGGTGAAGACTTTATTGTTGAAGTGATTAATTTATAAATCACCCATGTAATTTATTTTTTATCATCTTATTTTATTGCTGCTGTAACTTTATGAGTGTTAATCTTTATTACCTAGGTGATTTTGTTGTTAAGTGAATTTTATAACATGTCCTTCGTAAAGTGTTGTTTCGAGGCAGGAGAGGGTCACGATTTCTTGGATTCCTTCATTCAAAAATGCACGGACCCTGGATGTAAGTAAAAAAAAACATAAAGTAAACATTTTTGTGAGCATAATTGCACTATAAATAAAGCTAACCTAAACCTGGATCAACTAAATTAAGCTTGGCATTGAAATAACTGTGCTATATTATATTCAGTTGCTTGTTGTAATTATTGATTACTTTCGGCTTTAATTAATACCGCCAACAATAATGAAACTTCCGGTAGGTATGTCAAAACGACTTAATGGACTTCGTTCTAAAACGTTATAGACTTTGTACTATAGAGTAATAATAACACGAACACAACTAAATATTTTTTGTGAATATAAAATTAAAGTATGACCGTATGAGTGAAGAGAAGAGAGATAATAATTTTTTTAAGTTTTCTCGATAAAAAGTCAATTAATTTTATACTAGGTATATGTAACCTTACTTATTAATCGTGATATAACAGTCGTAGCTTGATCTATTTTCTTTTGCAATACAAATAATTATTGTTTAATGCTATTAGTTTTGTAACATTATTATTATACAGAAACGAAACGCACAATTTAAAAAAAAGTTCATTGTTGATTTCCAGTGAGTCATACAATAAATTCTGTTTTGTGTGTTTAGCTAATGCATGATCATCCTTTTAGCGTTGAAATTAGTTTAATAGTTTCATAATGGCGCAAGGTAAGTGCTAAATAACGTGTAATAATTTTTATTTTCGTTCCTATGGGATTTTTGGTTGACATCTGTTCGCGCGAGATGTGGCGCCATCTTGGTTTTGCTTTCATTCATCAATAGATGTCATTCTTCCGGGCGACGCGTTTTTAATATTTCTCCGATAAAGTAAAAGATATTTTATAACAGATCAAGAATGTGTTAAATGTTTAAAAGTGATTTAGTAAGTGGATGTGTAATTGTACGTTTTAACAGTTATGTGACACGTATATTGTCAAAATGACTGCAACAACAGCTCAAAACTCGACGAAAGCCACCATCACCACAACTACTGCAAAGCCACAGAAAAAGTATGGAAAGATTATTCTCACTTTACACAACTGTTTGCTACCAGAATCAACGTTTAAACAAACGCCATCACAGTCCGATGGCTTGGAGATTGAGACGGAGACCGACCTTCGAATTTTAGGTTGTGAAATGATACAAACCGCTGGTATCTTGCTGAAGCTACCACAAGTTGCCATGGCAACTGGTCAGATGTATCTACAAAGGTTTTATTACTCAAAATCCTTTGTGCGATTCCCCATGGAAACTACTGCGATGGCTAGCATATACTTAGCTTCTAAAGTAGAAGAGAAGCCTTGTAGGATACGAGATGTCATGAACGTGTTCCACCATATAAAGCAAGTGAGGGCACAGAAGACAATATCTCCATTAATAGTTGATCAGAACTACATCGAATTAAAAAACCAAGTTATTAAGGCTGAGAGACGTATTTTAAATGAGCTAGGTTTCTGTGTACATGTAAAACACCCACACAAGCTCATTGTGGTGTATTTACAGCTCCTGCAATATGAAAAGAATAAACAACTCATGCAAATGGCATGGAATTACATGAATGATGCTCTGAGAACCAATGTCTTCATGAGATTCCCACCTGAAACCATTGCCTGTGCCTGCATTTACTTAACGGCTCGAAAAATTGGCTTGCCTTTGCCGAATAACCCACACTGGTTCCTACTCTTCAATGTAACTGAGGAAGACATAAAAGATGTGTCATTGAGTATTTTACAGTTGTATAAACGGCCAAAAGTGAACCCCGAGGAATTGGAAAACAAGGTTGAGTTACTTCGGAAAATTTACCAGGCTAACAAACATATACAGTCATACAAAGATCGAGAAAATGCCAAGATCGAGGAAAAGAAGGCAGAATCTCCAACTGCCTCCACTTCTAGAGATACGAAGAGGGATTCGAAGAAGGATAAGTCACCAAAAACTCCTCCACTTTCATCGAAATACCATAGCAGTCATAAAAAGCGAGAAAGAAGATCGAGGTCACCTTACGACCGCAAACGGGAATACTCAAGCAAAAGACATAAGTCCAGATCACGGGATAGGGAATTAGAACGTTCTAGAGAGAGACGATCGGATGATAAGCGAGGTCGGATAACATCTAGAAAATATGACGATTATGACCGTTCCAAATCTAGTAGAGATAGCAGAGAGGAAAAGAGAAAGCATTAGAAATCTAAAATTTCTCAAATGTTTTGAGATTAAATTATTTTTAATGCGACTTTATTTTTACAGTTGTATACACCTGATCCTATAATTTGTTTTATGTTGTACAGATGTGTAAACTAGAATCCATAATTAGACAAACGATTTTGACAACTCAGTATAGTAGAAACTCGACTAAGTAACTTCGATTAAGTGATAAATAAAAATACATATAGCTACAGTGTTCATTTTTCAATAAGCAAAACCTACTTAAATTGCCTGTACATCAAATAAGTAAAGGTAAAGTTTGAAAATAATTTTCTGTCAACCCATTGTATTATTTTTAACAGAATAATAAATACATAAATTATTCTGGTGTTGTCTTTTTACTAGTTATATGTTAATAATTCATAACGAATGTGATCTTCAATTATTTCTGCCCGTGGTCAGTCAATAATGTTTCTGGACTAAATATATGCAAAGTTGTTTTAAATGGGACTACTCGAATTATTTTAGAAGGGTCAAATTTTATTCAATTCTAGTGAACCAGGTCTTGTTTCGCTTTTGGAAACTATTTATTTATGTGTATACAAATTTTTGTGACAACCGCATCTAATTTAATTTAGTAATTTTTGCTTGGTGCGCATTCAAACATAGAGACCAAAATTCTAAAAAGAATAACTGGCTTTTATAGGGCCCTATATAGTCCTCTCATACATTTATTTTCTTATATATCTCCTATGTACAGCACAGACAGACGTTATAGGTAATCTAACTTTATCAGGCATAACTTAAATGCCAACTTGAAGACTATGAAGAAGGGTTATTTGAATTGAAAAGGAATTAAGGTCAATTTATTCACTCTTATGATCAAGAAGAGGCTTCTAACGACAGGTGAAACTGTGAGGCGTGTGCATATCGGAAAACATTTTTGCGCGATTTTACAGTTGTAGTGATTAATTAATTTGTTTTGAAGTTTGGTTTTAGATACCGTGTACTATTTCTGATCAGAAATGGTATACGAAACGAGTCAAAATATTCCGACACCATGGTGGACTGCATACCAACCCCTTTATTACACGACCATATCTTTATGACCAACTTTTTTCTGGTAGCGTTTTGAATGGGAGCTTTATTATGGTGAAAGTTTACGTTTCGATAAAAAATATCCATCGCAAAATGTGTGTGTGTTGATTATTTGGCAATCTATTGCTATACTTAATGTGCACTTCTAACGAACTGGGAAAATGTTGCGCTTTGCTGCGTCAACAAATAATGTACTACGTGGAAGTTGAGGTCAGCTAACTGTAGGGCTGCCACATGTAAATGAAACAAGTTCCGATGTGAAATAGGCTTCATTTATTTTGTTCAAGTTTCAGCCGGCTAGGGTTTTGAACCCGGCTATTATCCAGCCGAGTCAAGCCGCCAAACGACTTCTCGTGTTTCGGCTGCGGGCTTGAGAGCCATTTTGAAGTGAATACTTCTTTAGTATCAAATGGAAATGGAAAGAAACGGAAACGAAAAAGACACATGCACATTTTAACGTGGGAGTAAATGAGATAGGAACATTAGCAAGTTAGAACTAAATTTCGCTGCAGCGCTAAAGCAATAGATTATGACATCTAACCAAACTATTAAAACATGCAGCGCTAGATCGCTTAATAGTTTACTCGCGACCAAAACGTTATATTATTTTGAAGTGTTCACTTCTGGCACGTGTGAATTGCACAAATTTTTTTTTGGATGGCAACGCGTCGATGATGCCTTTGGTTTCGCTGATGTCGATGGGCGACAGTGACCATTTACTCTCAGGTGGCTCGTCTGCTTGTACCGGTTATTAACATAAAGAAGTGAACTTCTTTTACTCATTGTACATCCTACTATACAATGAATGAGTATGGCGCCAGGCCTCTTTTGTTGGCGATTGTTGGGCTCTTTACCATTGAATTGATTTTTTTTATTAATTATAAGTTAATGCTTGACCACAATTGCGACACGGCTTATACTTGGAGGTAGGGTTATTTTGCTTTCCTACTTAAAAGTCTACCAAGTCATCTTTTTAATCGGATAGGTATCCATTTTTTATGTAGCGGTAAATACGTTATTTTGCGAAATCGGCAACCCTAGTTTAGCCTTTAGCCGGTAAATAATAAATATAGATCGATCTAACTCCTACAACTGCATACATTTTATTTATAGAACAGTCGATGTTTCATTGCTTGAAGTGAACAATGATTTAATCGTTGCATTATGTAGATTTGGCAGAATATGCTACTGTTCCGCTGTACAGCCAGCCACACTGCCATTAAGGGTTGTGTATATTATTTTAATTATGGTGCCGCTAGGGTACGGCTTGAGATCTAGTTTGTTGTCGTGGTCGAAAATGCAACGGAGATGTTGCTGATGTTCATGGGTGACGTTGACTACTTACCATCGGGTTACTGACTGGTTATTTGACGGCTATTTATTATATATAAACAGCTGATTAATGGGAGAAAAACAATGTGGATGATCTATGGGATTTTTTTGGTCACCATTAGAGTAGAGATTTGTGACAATTAGTTACACGTTATACACAAGAACGGATGTGTCTAGTTTGTCATCAATTCTTTATGTTATATTTGAATTTTGTCATGTGATAAGTAGGTTACGAGCTATTTCAACATTGACTGTCGAGTTAGTGCGTGATAAGTCTCATTTTGTCAGTGTGCAGTAATCCCAATGTCTGGAGTTTTGAGATTTATTTGTGGTGATCCCACTTCTAAGAAGTGGAATCCTAAAAGTTCAATTATTTTCTTAATTTTTCGGTATTATCATTTGCAAATTTAAGTAATCGCTTGTTATTTTTTTTAATCACTTAATACTTGACTACAATATTATAATAGTAAATAGAGAAGTCGTCGTACGACTACCACGACTTGAAGACCGCGGAGAAACTGTGGTAGTTCACTTTGCCATCATCCTAGTCACCATAACGTGGCTCATTGTAAAAGAAACCCTATATCTGATAAATAGGGATTGCAATGAGTTGATTCTACACGTGATGAGCAACATGATCGGAAAAAATTTGGTAGCATGTTCAGAAGTCAGATCACAAATAGGATCGCCGCTGCGGGTTAGTGACACCTTTCCACCCAAATTTTTCATGGCAGTGACCACTAGATTCTACAAGATTGGTGGTAAATCTGAGCGTTTGCTGGCTATTTAAATAATGAGTAACGCTACACATTCATAGCCTTATACTAGGATTTCCTGTATCGTAGGTGCCATGGACAACACACAACAAGAACACACACTCAATCGTAGTGAATTTGGTTTATCATAGGAGGTAGCTAACAAGATAGTTAAAAAAACCAACATGCATGAGTAATGTCGTGATTATATTCATTAGTACGCAGACCAACCATAAATCCATAAATAAGACTGTCTTTATTTGTTCGTTTGGTGGTGCAACCAGGATGTGCACTTGGCTGCATTTAAAGAGTTTTCCATTACACCTAAAAATGGTACTTTTTATCGTTCCAAGACACAAATAATGGAGTGTGCTTACCGGTCATAGTCAAAATCGCCCAGTCGCAACCTGCGCTATGCAGTAAATCGCGCCCTAATCCGCTTTAGGTGCTGCCCTTTCCAGCATATCTATTTCAGCGAGCGGACCGGTTTAAATTTAGCGGCGGCCTGACACTCCAGTCTCGTGCTAGCGGTTTCAGGCCGCGGTGGCCGCGCGTACGTCGTAGAACGTCAGGCCATGTCGGGTCGCGTGTTCGGACGATTGTAAAAATGGAACAGTATTTTCCTTTTATATCCTGGTATCCATTTTGAAATATAGCGGAGTTCCAAAATTTTAAATATTGTTCGAATTAAGTTCGATTTTCAAGTTAAGAATAATTTAAAATGCGAATGAAATGGTTAAATAGTAAATGAAGTTGGCTGTTAACTCAGTGTTCAAATTTAAATTTAGAATGTCAAAAGGAAAGTGACCATAAAATTGAAGTTTAATGTAACATCCTCAATGAAATTTGAAAGTCAAAATGAGCGAAAGCAAGTTTAGATGTTAAAAAATATTCCTGGCTGTTTATAATGGTTTTTAGACATTAATGTCAATTTATAACAAAGAATTAAGTATCTTGATGTATGCGGTATATGACCGCAACAGTAGCATAACCCAGATCTAGACTCGTGTCGTGTTTCGGCGAATTACTTTGCAACTGAATACTTATGTCAGAATACCTAGATTCTTTTCAATTTCGAATACAATTACTTTCATAGTGAATTCGCTTTCGTTTTACTATTATAATAACACGGTGGTTTTGTACCAAATCTTAATCTTAAATTTGAATTTCATGGACATCGTTAAGTAAACAATCAGTAACTGTATATAGTTATTAATATGGTGACGTTTGCAAGGGTAAACCTCAAGTCAATTTACCATAAAATTAATTAGATGATCTCACCACAGGGAGGTTTACCTAATCAAAAAACATTAGGTCATTTTTTGTAAACCGCGCTTAAAACGCAACAGTGTACTACTGAGCCAGTTCTACGGTAGAGCAAAATTTAAATTTGGAATCGAAATTTGAATTTGAAATGAAAATTTAAATGTTAGCTTCGCTTGGCCGCAAAAAGTGGAATGTTATTCTTCAGGAAACTGCATTCCATTCCAGCATAACTAAACAAACTTTATTACGCTGGAATAAGTGTTATGCTAGAACGTGTTGCACGGGTTCGGTAAAGGGTGATATTTTTGAAGCCGGCTCCCAGAGATTAAGACTACGCTACACTACGCCTATTCCATAGACGTAATAGTTATCCTAGTGATATTTCAGGAAATGCATATTGAAAGGGAAGTGTTTTTATCAATGCCTTATTTTTTTTCAATGGCAAAAACAATTACGGTAGGTCCTTAATTCAATTGTGTTACTCTTTGTGTTTTCTTCTCCTTAATCATAAAGACTTTTGAAGCGTGGTGGTAGAAGCAAAGAATGGTGAACTATTGAGATCATAATCTACATGATCAAATGAGTTAAATTTTATCGTTTACAATTTAAAATTCAAACTCAAATCATTTATTTCATGTAGGTATTTTTTCAATACACTTATGAACGTCATTTTTTGCATTTACCACCGTTTCGCTAAGGTGCCTTTAAATTATAAATCTTTAAGAAGAAGAAACGGCGAAAGAAACTCCTCGGTACATCTTTTGAAAAAAAAAGGAAGTGCTTACAATTACTTAACTGATTTTATTTACCATTATTTAGTTCTTGACCCGTTTTGAGATTATTCACTGGTTCAACTTGAAGATTAGAAGTTGCTGATTTACAGCTTTTAAAAACAAACTGATAACTGCGTTGCCACATACTCGCTTAAAGTGTAAACAGTAAAAATGTCAATGTGTGTCTATCGGGCACGGCCGATGCCCTCCGAGGCCGAGGACATCTGAGGACTATTCAAATCAGAAAAATGTGGAAAAAAGGATCTAGTTTTTTTTAAATTTTGGGACAAACAAACAGCCAAGCCACTTAAAGGTAAGTGGTCACCGCACTGTCGTCTATGGATCGATACTAAATACATCACCGATGCGATGCCGGCCAATACGGAAAGAAGAGGAAAGAATGTACTGCCTTTCAAGCTTCTGGCTGGATAAATCGATTGGTGGTTGATTTAAGCGAGAGAGTGGTACCTACGCGGCTGCTGCAGCCCCAACCAAGCAAACGCTGGGGGCGTTGAATCAAAAAATGTTTCCTCTAGTCACATTTATTACCCATTTGCTTATCCCGTCATTACTATCTAGTATTGCTGTATAATTAATTCAGTATCATTAATTAGCTAATCGTCATTTAATTGCCTCCTCAGGGTCATTGCGGAACGTGCATTGATAATGAACTCGCTAATTTCTAATCTAAACAAACGTGTTGAAATTCGTATTCAGCCTGATTCCTATTACACCTTCATCCTTATAAACGGGGTTTCTTTTGTAGGTAAAAAAATTTAGGTATCTTTGGTTAGTTTACCTTTTAATACGCTTTTTATGTTATTTGCCTACAAAAGAACGGACGAGACAGCTGATGGTGATGTGGTGAATGATGACTTTAAATTTTTGTTCTCGGCCTGGGTGTCTTGTTGTCTTTGTGTATTATCCATGGCACCCATGAGACAGGGAATACCAAAGCAAGCCTATGTACCATTATCATTAATCTGCAAACCCGCAGTGTGGTAGAGTAGGTACTCCGGAGTTCTCTAGCTAACCTCAATGAAAAAGCCTGTCTGTAGTGCGCCAATTGTATTTAGATATTGATGTAATCCAGTCGAGTGCATCCAAGGGCGCGTTAATAGCTTATAATTTTCTCATGGCATGACCTTGGCCTCTGACTTCTGCATTCAACACATTTGTTTGATTAGACGAAGCGAACTTTATGCTTATAGCTCACATTGTAAGTAATTTTACCCTAACACTGGATAAAAACATAAACTTATTATTATATTCGGTGATTTTATATAACAATAACACCCTGTTATAATGGTAAATGGGTAAAAATGCACAGTACCTAAGTAATCAATTTAGTTAATGTGTTGTTAACCGTTGAGGAGTTACCCTTGTTTTGGGCCACTGATTAAAGACTAACTGAGTAAGAGAGTAACAAGCAAAAAATTGCATGACCGTCGGAATTAAATCAATATGCAAAACTTCAGGGTTGTAAAATAAGAGGAAGTAACTCCAACTAGTGAGATTTAACCCAAACAAACATTCAAAGTTAAATAAAAGCTGAATTGGTTTGTAAAAAAGGTTTGTTGCTCTCTTTGTGGCCATCAATCAACACCTCGGGCCCTAGGTCTAACCACTTATAATCAGATAAACCGTCTGCTTACTGGACCTCGAACTAGAAAAAAAATCGGTGAACTTATTTCATTCATTAAACAATAAAATAGTGCGCATCTGACATCGTTGGCCGTTTTTCTTACATTTTCTTATGTGCTCGGTTGTGTTCATGAATATTAAACGTTTCATCGAGAATGTGACGAGCCATAACATTTCTTATCGCGTTTTTTGCATTATCTTCACTCGAGCCAGTGTATCGTTCGATCTGGTGTTGTATCGACGTTGGAAGTGTCATTGTCTACGTGAATTAAAAATACTATATTGGCGTTATTCATAACAATACCCAACCGTAGTTAAAATATGCTGTCTTGCTTTTGCTCACGAGATTTTTAATATGAAGGAGGAAGACGAAACAATATATTTTCAATTTTGATATGGTTTTATGAATAAGTCTATATAAATTAATATGTGGATTAGATTGATCGGAATGTTAAGTTTTATTGTGAAATTGAAGTGGTTAGTGCAGTGATAGTTAGATTACACGGTCAGTGTTTTGACGTCGGGTCGTTTAATGTGTGTTTCTTCATCAGGAAACCGGGTCAAGGTTTATAGTGTGAATTAGGCAAACGATTTTTCAGATCTTGTAGGCATTTTTGTTACAGACACTGTTTTTAATTTTAAAACTATGAAGAAAAAGGATATATTATGTTTATTTAAAATCAATGTTTACTTAACGTACAATAAATGACGACCCGTACGGTGCAACGGTTGTCATGCCGGATCGCCGTTGGGAGGGTCCTGGGTTCGATTCCCAGCGAGGCAGAAATTTGAATGATGAGTTATATTTCTGTTCTCGGTATGGGTGTGTGTTCTTCTTCTTGTGTGTTGTCCATGGCACCCACAGCACACCGAATCTTAGTGTAGGGCTATTAGTGTGTATCGTTATTTATTATTTATTAATAAAAAGAAAAGGAAATAAAAATGAAAGAATACCTACTAATATTAATATACCTTAACTTAAAATTATAGTAAGTTTTAGTGGGAAAGGATCATACTCAGAATATGCCTTATCGGCTTTTAACGTTAATTGCACTCATTAAAAACTTAATGGTTAATTAAATTATATTATACGTAAAAACTTCGTCTTAATTAACTAGAATAAAATTTCATAATGAAGTTAAATGAAATTTGTTTGAAGTTGGTTTTTTCGAAAGTCAAACTACGTTATCACTTCAACCAATCCCTACCGTGAGTGGTCTTGGAAGAAGAAGCGGCAAGAATTCCTAAGGAGGTTCTTTTCCGACTCAAAGTTACTGATGGCAATTACTACTACTTACGGCTAAAATATCAAGCTCATGTCGAAGCAGTTTTATATTTAAAATAGTCATCAGGTTTGTAATAACCTTTCGTTATGCCGTGGACATGAATTTTAATACAGTATGGCACTTCCGTTAATTGTAATGGAATTTTATTATAGAATTTAATTTATATAATTATTTTAATTTAATAATAGTTATGATAATATCATGAAATGCCTCTTCAGTTCTGAGGAGAATGTGCTCAGTGAGCTATAAGCCATATGTGATTTACTAGAATAGATTTGTTGGAAAGTCAAAGATAAAGATATGTATAAATAAGTAAAAGTTGGTCGGTAAAAAATAGAGTAAATATGCTGCCAGTGAGCAAAATCGTGCACCGCGCATGTTTCTTCGTCAGCAGAACAGTGTATATGACATGTAAGTGTACAAGTGAATAGAAAAATAATATGTAAAGTTCGTTACATCAACTAATCTCGACTAAGATTCAATCCATAGGAAAGCATTGAATTTTGAGCTTTATTTCGTGTCGTATACGGTCTATTTTCGACCGGAGCGGAGTTGGTCGTAGCAGCATTTCTTTCGAATAAATGTTGAAAGTTTAACCGTAAGGAACGCGATATAAGGCTCATAATTCAATGCTTTTCTTTGATTGGAATAGGAGTCGAGTCGGGGTTGAGTTGATGTAGCGTAGACCTCCAAAAAATGTGTGGTTGTTTGTGTGTTACGAACAGGACAAATGTGTGTTACCAACAGTTTCGACATGATTATCGTCGAGAAATAATCATCCTTTATTAACAACACATGCTTGGTTTTCGTATAGTTACCCTTATACATATCTAGTTTCATCTAGTTTCTACCCATAAAAAATTATTTATTTGTGAGCATAGTAGTATGGCTGCTTGAAATAAAACAAAGTTTGAATTAACTAAATAATCCTGCCATTCCCAGGTTGCTGCGGGTGTTGCTCCGCGCTCCGGCCGAGATACAAGCGTCTGGTGGACAACATCTTCCCGGCCTCCCCCTCGGAGGGGCTGGTCAAGTCTAACATGGAGAAACTCACCTTCTACTCCCTCTCTAGCCCCGAGAAGTTGGACAGGATCGGCGAGTATCTCTTCCAGAAGGCCTCGAGAGATATCTATAGACGGAGACATGGGTAAGGTTGATCAGTTTTCCATAGACTAAGTTTTTCATAGTGTGAGCATGATAGCATAGCCGGAATCCACATCCCAACGATCAATCATTGTGGATACTCGAAAATTGTCTACCGACTGCAGCCATCGCTGGCTGTCGCACGCCATTAAATAATAAATGACTAAGCTATATAAGCTACGCCACTGTTGAGTGGGTCGATCGTCTAATGCGACTGATGGCTTTTTTAGTAGCGTTCTGTAGTCTGACTATTGGTTCATTTGCGAAGACCCAGACAAACGGCAAATACCCATCATTATAGTCGTGAACATCCGGCATTCTACGGCAGTCTACGTCTACGGCGCTAATACTGGCAATTTTAATATAGGCGATGCCAAACACTTTCGAGTTTATGGCTTGGCTACAACCCATTAATGGCCCACTACTGAGCACGGGTCTCTCCTCATACCTGAGGAGGCCTAGAGCATACTCCACCACGCTGCTCCAGTGCGGATTGGTGGAGGGGTTAGTGGCCAACCCAAGTGTCGGAAATTTTAAGCCGCCGGAAGGTATCCGACATGGCTTAACGACTGCTACCAAATGATAACAACCGGGACCGACGGCTTTACGTGCCCTCCGAAGCACGGAAGCGCTCAAGAAATGTTTGCCACTAGCGGTCACCGATCCAACTAACGACCGCGCCCGCTGTTGCTTAACTTTGTCGATCACTTGAGATCAACGCAAGCCGCCGGGCTATGAACGCTTCAGCTTATAGACCGAGTTAAAGCCGTCGTCGTCGGAGACGGCGGCGGCGGTTGAGTGCTCAATGTCATGTTCGATAACGAGGAAACACCAAACACTTTAGATATCAAA
This sequence comes from Ochlodes sylvanus, assembly GCA_905404295.2. Lineage (NCBI taxonomy): Eukaryota > Metazoa > Arthropoda > Insecta > Lepidoptera > Hesperiidae > Ochlodes > Ochlodes sylvanus. The sequence goes on from FR990149.1 coordinate 6,953,201, forward strand.
TGTGAGCCGCAGATCATTGAGCGTCGAGCTTTATCTGTGTAGGAACGACTAACGCTTCGTAGATAAATAAACCATATTAATATTTGAAATGCGAAAGTAGGTCTGTTTGTCTGCTACGTTTCCACGCTTAAACTTCTGCGTTGATTTGAATGAACATGAATATATGCTAGCTTCGGTGAAGTAAAACATCGTGAGGAAACCCGTAGTACACCTAAGAGTTCTCATAATGTTCTTGAAGTTTGAAGTCTCCCAATCCGCACTTGGTAAGCGTGAAGCCAGCCTGTACCCATCTCATTGTGAGATTCGAGCCCAGCAGTGGCACAGTAATGGGTTCGCCTTCCTTGCCTTCTTCTTCTTCTCTTCTTTCTTCGCTCTTTCTTCGCTCTTCTTCAACTTATATAATTTTATTAAATTTCAGCTTCGTGATAATAGCCATGGAGGCGATGGACCAGCTGCTGGTGGCATGCCACTCGCAGACCCTCAATCTGTTCGTGGAGAGCTTCCTCAAGATGGTGCAGAAATTGCTCGAGTCCACTGATCCGCAGCTACAGATACTGGCGACGCAGAGCGTAAATATTTTTTAACTGTATTGCTAACCAGTATCTCATCGACGATTCTCTTGGGGAAGCCTACGCGTTATACTGACTTAGGCTGAGATGTATAGATGATACTTAGCCTTAGCTCAGACTTTACTCTGCCTTAAGACAGTGTTCGTATTTATAAAGCGATCTTTGACTTGGCTGAGTACGAGCTGAGCAAAGTCTAATAAGTTCATGAAATAGACGACTTACCATAAACTTTGGCTATTACCCGAACAAAAATAATGGTCCCAAATGAACCTTGATATTAGTCGGTTTCTAAGACATTTAAATTTTTCGTATTAACAAGATGGCAGCAATCAATTATGACATTAGCGGTCTTAAGGACTGCGCACAGTACAACGACTCCACAACCGACAGACGAAAACGCGACTAAAACCTTGACAAAGCTAACATTCAATTATGAGCCTTATATCTTTGAAAGTAAGGTTGAATTTCGAACTTATACTTAAAAGCCCTGTACGGCCCCTCCCCGCCCTACACCCATACAGCGTTATCACACAAGCGGATTGCCAGCGTCTTCAAAGCGGAGCGGGCGTGCAACGAATACGTTGCGGACGCGCAGCGAATTCGTTGCGGACGCGCAACGGGATCGCCGCGAATAGCAACGTGGACGCCATTTTGTACTGTCACGTACAAACGCCAGCCCGTCCGCCCCGCCTCACTTCAGTACGTTAACTAGACACGGATGTGAGAGGACGTATTATAATATCATGTCATCATTGGGAGATTCGGATATTGATACATAGGTCTTGACATTCGCAAGTAGGAACGAAATTGTTTTGGTTTATTTTTTATTCGTTTGCAAAACAACACAAAGTAGTCGGTCTCTTCCATTCGATTAATTGATAATGGATCCTCCCAAATTCTTCGATGCTTTCGTTTTCGTCTCCGGCGTCTTCGAAGTAACAAAGCCAACAGCAGTGTTTCCTCGTCGGAATCCATTTTGTTACTGAGTGTACTCTACGTCGTTAACTCGCTAAAAACACGCGACGAAAACGTTGCGTATCTGCCACGCGTCGGCGACGTCGTCGCTGTGCAGCCGCGGCGTGTTCGCGACGCATTCGCTGCGCGTCCGCTCCGCCCCGCAACCGCTCGCAAACCGCTAGTATGATAAGGCCCATAGCCGTTCCGTTTCGAGACCAACGCGTCGACGTTGCGTTGACGACTCACCGTAGACGAGTAGTCCACGCGTCGACCGACACAATGACGTAATGTACCTAGAACGGAACGTCGGAGTTGAAACGGAGTGGAGACGGAGTCGAGTTGACGTCGATGAAGCGTTGATCGCGGAACAGAACGTCGGAGTTGAAACGGAGTGGAGTCGGAGTGGAGTTGACGTCGAGTTGGTGTAATGTGCGCAGTCCTTTAGCTTAACCTCAGCGTGACATGTCTATAAATACCAAATCGCAGTCTTTGCAAAGTCAAAGTTTTTCGTAAGTAAAGTCTGAGCTAAGGCTAAGTATCGTCTACACATCTCAGCCTTAGTAATCGGCCGCTAGTTGACTGACAGTATAGTTTGAAGGGAATCGTGGGATTAACTAATCGATATAATTTATGCATTAACATTATGTTGATACTGATTAAGAAACCGACTAATCTCTCGCCCGATAGAATGTCTGTAACCTACGGTGTCTCCTAATATCCACTCGAAAAAGTTTTGACAGGATTTCTTTGTGAACACCTTTATTATTAGGACCTTTTAGTTTAAATAAAAAATAAATAAAATAATACTTGGGTGTACAAGTGTGTACCGGGGTCAGGGTCGGATCTGGTCTAAAGCGACGTCAATTGTCCCCAGTTCGTGCGTTTCGCGAACATCGAAGAGGACACACCGTCGTACCACCGGCGGTACGACTTCTTCGTGTCCAAGTTCTCGGCGATGTGCCACAGCAACCACAGCGACAAGCCCACCAGGGACAAGATACGGCTCGCCGGCATCCAGGGGCTGCAGGTGCGGTACTGGTTTTCAACTTTTTTTATGGATTTTAGGTAGCAAACGAGATTGCAGCACCCACCTTCCTCTGCCGCTGCCGCCTATGACGTCACACGGTGACGTCACGTGTGCGATGTCGTCACACTAATGTGGTTGGGCAATTTTTGGGTAGTACTACCGCCCGTCACGGTACTTAGTATCATTTCTAACGTGTAATAATTGTTTAAACAGCAATTGTGTTCCGGATAGAAAGGTGTGGAGCCGGCTACACTTTCTGGAGGCGACCATCTCAGTCCTCAAGGGTAGCAACACATCTGTGACCGAATTATAACGAGACTCTTACTAATATTTACTAACTGGACTATTACTAACAATAACTAACAGGACTAACATTCACTAACTGTCCCTGGCCCAGTCCTCATACTTACAAACTCACCAAATAATGTTCTAACACCGTCACCTAAACGGACTAACTATCCCAGTCCCCATACGAGTCTTGTTCTGTGTCGGTCACAGTTGTCATGGGCGGCAGCGGAAGGTGGTGCTGCATGCTCGTTTGCTGCCTTAAATCAATTAAAAAATTTAAATTAATATAAAATATGTATAGATGCCAGTCATGGATATAATGATTTAAAATAAATAATCATGTTCTATATTTAGGGGGTGATCAGAAAAACAGTATCGGATGACCTCGTGGAGAACATCTGGGAGGCGCAACACATGGATAAAATTGTACCCTCACTGCTGTATAATATGCAGGTATATTGTTTGATCAATAATCTGTGTCGCTTCATATTTTTGAAGTGAAACTTCTTGGTGGATTTCCGAGTCGGTTGCGTTAAACGTTTAACACTACTGTGGGAAGGGAACCTGCGACACGGGCATGAAGAGGAACAGTTGCGTTGAACCTAATAACCGGCGCTTGCCGTTGATCTACAATAATTAATTTTGGCAAGTATGAACTTACATCACAAATAAAGGAAAAAATCTGAAAATTGGTAATTAATAGTTAAAAGACACAAAAAATCATTACAAACGGAACGAACTAATTTTATCTACGAGTTGATACGGAACCCTTGATGCGCGAGTCCGATTCGCACTTGACTATTTTTTGAAGTGAAAACAAGCAAGCATAGCAAGTTGTGATTTGGAATTAGATGAAACGGAAATGACTCGCAAATGAAATTAAACGGAAAAGAAAAAGAGAGAACATTTTAACGTGGGAGAAAATTTGATAGGAAGCATCGGCAAAATGGCAGCTAACGTAACAGCAATGCAAAACAGCAATATTTGGACTGTTAGTTTTCTTTTTTTTTGAAGTTTCACTTCTAGCACGTGTGAATTGCACACATTTTGTTTTTATTCACTGACGCACCGTCCCGCGGTCCCGCAGACAGCGGAGAAGTACGAGACGGTGTCGTGCATGGAGTCGGACGCGCGTGACGGCGTCGAGGAGGACCCGCCGCGGCTGGCGGAGGCCTGTCTGCGCGAGCTGGTCGGCCGCGCCTCCTTCGGCCACATCCGGAGCGTGCTGCGGCCCGTGCTCACGTGAGTCGTGTGTGTGTGTGTGTGTGTGTGTGTGTGAGTGAGTGCGCGTGCGTGCGTGCGGGCGTGCGGGCGTGCGTGCGTGCGTGCGTGCGTGCGTGTGTGTGTAAGTAAGCGTGTGTAAGTGTGTGTGTTCGTTCGGCTGTGGCCCGTGTCATGTGAGTGATACTATAAATAGTTTAACAGTGGGACAGTTATGGGTTGTGATGATGATGATGATGATGAATTGTTATTCCAAACAAAATAAAATAATTATAATGTCTCCAGACACTTCGACCGACACGAGCTGTGGGTGCCGAACGACTTCGCGGTGCACACCTTCAAGATTATCATGTTCTCTATACAGGTTGGTTGCTATTTACATGTAACATTCAGTAAAGTTCAGCCGTGACCACGATCCATGCAACTGGGTCGAAATATCGGCGTTTCAAAATACATATCGTGAGTACCCGTATCATAATAAAATGAGTACAATCCGCGATGAGTTAAGTTTAAAATCATACATGTAACATTTAATAATACCCTCATACGAAATGATTTTAAACTGATGATATCGCGGACACTAAACATTTTTGAATGTAAACGGGTATTCATGAAATATCGCTAAAACTATTCAAAATCGTGAGTACCCGTTTACATTCAAAAATACCCTCATCTCGCCTCTGGGATCCTTCAAGATGTGGTTCTATTGCGTCCCGCTTGGTTGGTATATTGGTTGGCAAAATAAGCTGCAATGTCTCGTCCAGAATTTTTAAAACGTGAACCTCCAAAAAACTACTTTTCTGTATTATACCGTTATATTACTGAGAGTGCGATATATGCGAGCTGTGTAGAGAAATTCAATAGCGCGATTCAGGCTCGACGTGACGTCACCTCGTGACGGTGACGCACACTTTTCACTAGTAGACAAACGTCGGTGCCCGCAGGCGCAGTACTCGTACAGCGTGGTGGAGGCGCTGATGCAGCACCTGGACGCGGGCGCGGCGGGCGGCGGCGCGCGCACGCGCGTGCGGGCCGCGCGCGCCACCGTGCTCAGCAACATCGTGGCCATCGCCGCCGGGGACAGCGTCGGTGGGTTTCCTTTTATAGGAGAGACGGGCCAACAGGCATACGGCCTTAGAATAATTACACTATAGAAGCCAAGTCCGCGCGGCCATTTTGAAGCACCTTAATTGGAGCCGGAAGTGGCACCAAACACCGGGCGGCTCCGTAGTGTTCAATGTCAACGCGCGCCGAACGTGGCTCGCGAAAAAAATAGTTATGACGATTTGTCCAGTTACATTGTGTCACAAAACATCTGTAAAGCTATTTATGTATTATTGCCAAAACCGCTTATCCGCAGCCGAATCATTCCCTGCTTTTGGGAAAGTTTCGGTTTAGTGCTTCACTTTAGAAAGAGCGCTTGTATGAAGACTGACTTTCTATAGTGTAATTATTCTAAGCCTACGGCCCACCTGATGGTAAGTGGTCGCCGTCGCCTATGGACACGTGCAACATTAACGGAGCTGCAGGTGCGTTGCCGGCCTTGAAGGAAACAATTCACAATCTTTATAAAAGACCCCATGTCATAGCGTTGAGGGGATACCTCGGATGGAAGATCGTTCCATAGTCGGCAGGGTCGTGGCAGGATGGAGCGCGAGAGGCGAGCGGTAGACGACTGCCACCGTCGGGCGCGGCGGACGCGTGGACGGGGAAAAAAGAATTCTTTTTTCGTCACAAGACTGACAGACACAGAGTCAAAATAAAAAAAAAAACAAAATGTGTGCAATTCACACGTGCTAGAAGTGAAACTTTAAAAAAACGAATACTGTCAGTCCAAATATTAATGTTTTGCTTTGCTTACGTAAGCCCTCATTTTGCTCCCACGTTAAAATGTGTCTGTCTCTTTTCCGTTTCATTTCATTTGCGCGTCATTTCCGTTTCATCGAATTCCAACGGTACTATAGAAGTTTTCACTTCAAACGTAACGTAAAATTAATAAACAGCGTTTATGAAAAAGGACGCACTCGGAAACCAATAGCGGCTGATCTTTAGGGCAGTGTAGCGTCCGAGAGTTCGTATGGTATTGATGTACTAGAACTAGAATATTTTTAATATATTTTCAGGTCCATCTGTACTGGAAATCATCAATAATCTACTGACAAACTTGAGGGCATCAGTCGCGAGGGATTCAGAGGTGAGTTTATTGGCTTTTTTTATGTAGAAGTAATAATGTCGTCTAGCGTTTTAGGCTGTTACTTATTTGACGCTTAATGATGCCTTGTTAATGTGGTGATGTCTTCGTTAATATGTTGTGTTTTTATGCCGCCCGATGGCATCCGACAAGCCTTAACGACTGCTACCAAATGGTAACAACCGAGACCGACGGCTTTACGTGCCCTCCGAAGCACGGAAGCGCTAAAGAAATTTTGCCACTAGCGGTCATGATGGTGTATACTTTCACGCGAGTAGCACCTCGGTCCCTTCCACATTGGAACATGCAATGAAACGAAGAAAATATACACCGACATACATACATACCACCACCAACACGTGTTTCGCCCCAAAACAGGGCATCATCAGGGTAAGAGTGCGGCGTTTATTCGCAAACTCATTTTGACCCGCATTTTACGCACGCGCCCGCACAGAAAGAGTCGGACGAGCGTCTCTACCAGGAGGCGCTGATCAACGCGCTCGGGGAGTTCGCCGACCACCTGCCGGACTTCCAGAAGATCGACATCATGATGTTCATCGTCAGCAAGATCCCCAGCCAGCGCGGGAAGGCCACCAGGGCGGACGTCATGCTGCAGAGCATCCTGCTCAAGTCGCTGCTCAAGGTGAGTGGGAGAGAACTTTTACGCGCTCTTGTGCGCTTGTAGCCTACTTGGTACTTGGTAGTGACCATGAGAAGTCATTACTTCTCATCCCTGGGTCAGGGTTTCAGGGGTTCACGCACAGTTATTTATGTTATCAGATACAAGTTTGTTGTCGGGTCACATGTTTTATTATATTAAAATTCAAAAACCCGTCCGCCCCCTCCCCTGAGTGTGTTCGCGTGTATTTAGTTATTTATTACTAATTATCTTAAGTTTACGCGAGTATACATCTCAAATGCACTCAGTTACCAGATTTAGTATACTATACCAGATTTAGTTTATTAGTACGCACGTACGGTCATATGGTTCGTCGGCAATAAAATGAACTCAATCACAAACGATCTTGATCCGTGATCAAACATTTATCTGTCACACAAGTGCCTAATCGATCTCAAAGATATCTCCACATTCTGCAGATAGTTTCCACCAACTAACATGAACCAACTCGCCCGCACGACGAACGTGCGCGCCCGCAGGTCGGCACGACGTACCGCACGACGGAGCTGAGCAAGGCGTTCCCGCCGGCGTTCCTCGACGCGCTGCTGCGGCTCTCGTCGGCCGCGGAGCCGCGCACGCGCGCGCTGCTGCAGCGCATCCTGCACACGCTGCTCGACCGCCGGGACAACCTGCCGCGGCTGGCCACGCCCACGTGAGACGCACGATTATCCGTCCCTTTCTAGCACTGTTCCCGCTGCGGCCGCTGCCGCGCCTCGACGTGTTGTCGTTCAAGCACCAGAGGTTAGAGTCGTCGGCTCTTGCACACGCTGCTCGACCGCCGGGACTACCTGCCGCGGTTGGCCACGTTTCAACGATCCTACTTGGCGTATCCTAGAAGAGGACCAGCTCAGAAGTGGGTCATTAATGGGTAGAAGCCAGCTACGGCTATTAGTTTTTGTGTAATCTTTTACGATTATACGATTTTCATAATCGATATTTACCATCGAGTTGACTCGTTGACATCGATTCCAGTGTGGAGTACGGCGAGCTCGGCCTGACGGTGGAGAAGTGTTCACGGCCCGACCTCATCTTCATCAGCAAGCACGGCTACGCCATCTTCAGCTCGCTATATGACGGTAACACTTCATCATTCACCATCATCATCATTTTTACGAAGTGTCTATTGGCTTAAATCATTTCAAATTACTTAAAAGATTTTGATGCGGATTTCAAAATGATGTACTATGGAATTGTTATATCAACAATATCTACAGAAAAGTCGTCGATGTCATATGTCTATATCGTACGTTTAACCTACAGACATACCTACAGACAGGGCAGACATAAATAGAGTTTATTTTATTTTACAAAGGTTTTACGAAGGGCGGTCTTAATGCCTATTGGCATTGTGTACCAGTCAACCCGTACATTAATATAATGTTATGATCGTAAATTCCAGGTCTCCAGCTGGAATCCAACACGCCAGAGAACATCCAGGCGATATACACGACGCTGGCGCTGCTCTGCATCGAGCTGGCTTCCGAGGAGACTGTCTGCGATATGCTGCATTTGATCCTCGGGTTCGTATATACGAGTACTACTTCTTCGCAACCCATAACTAGACCTACACCATATCCACCACGCTGCTTCAGTCCAGATTCGTGGGTGATACAGTTACCTTTATACTTGGCTACTGCCCACATAAGAGTCGGAAGTTTTTGTTTACATGCCCTCCGAAGCACAAAATTTTTACCATTAGCGGTCACCCCTTCCATTACCGACGACGCCCGCCAGGTAACTCCTTCCATTCTGATTCACCCAATGATCCTCGCAATGATCCTCGCAATGATCCTCCCAATGAGCCTCCCAATGATCCTCGCAATGATCCCCACAATGATCCTCGCAATGATCCTCACCACGATGATTGCCCCCAGCATCCAGCAGTCGGCGCTGTCCAACCCGGTGCTGTCGACGTGGCAGCAGTGCGCGCTGCACGCGGCCGCCGCCGCGCTCGCCGCGCTCGTGCCGCACGCGCTGCCGCTGCCGCGGCTCGCGCACTACGTCACGCAGGTCGCTACGTCTTGGACGCTTTTCATTTTTGACGTGAAAACTTGTAGTATCGTTGTGATTTGGAATTCGATGAAACGGAAATGACGCGCAAATTCAACGAAACGGAAACGAAAAAGACACAGACACATTTTAACGTGGGAGAAAATGAGATAGGAACATTAATAAGAGTTAGAAGTAAAGTTCGCTGCAGCACTAAAACAATAGTTATGACTTCTAACCAAACTATTTTTTGAAGTTTCACTTCTAGCACATGTAAATTTCATACATTTTGATTATTTTTTGTTACACACTGAGTTTGAGAGACTGAGTTTAATCCGCGGTTTCGCTTGCGTTTTGGGGTCACGGATGGTTTTTGAGGAACCAGGAAGAATTTTTGAATTTCAAACTTTTCTATATAAAAGTGTGTCTCTCTGTAGTCTTGAATTCGTGCCGTTTACGTTACAAACGAGCAAATTCCTGTTTGCGTTTATAGTATTGTCACATGACTTGTATATTTTCTAAACTTCGAGCTTTTTTCATCATGTATAGTACACACATGGCTTGTCGTTATGGAACCCTACTTTACACACGAACTCACCTCACTGAAACTCCCTCGCGTTTAACATGGTTACTACTTTGGATCATAATGGATAATGTTTGGTATTACAGATAATAGAAGCACGTCGTGAGGAGGCGCCGCACATGTTGCCGCCGCTGCTGGACGAATACGACGACCTGCCGCCGGCGAAGTTGCCCAACAAGCTGCCTTATCTCATGATCGATCAGGTACAGTCACGGGTTGTACCCCTTAGGGCACAAATGCGTGTGTGCGTGCAAATGAGTGCGTGCGTGTACGTAGGCTTGAGTGTAAGCGTGCGTGCGTGTACGTTAAAATGCGACACACTTTTTACTATTGCAGTTGTTTACGTACAATTTCATTATTGTTATTTGTTTTTTGTATACAATAAATCTTTAAATCTTTATATGTTGGCGTGAGTATACGCGTACGTGCAAATGCGACGTGCGTATACGGGCGAAAAAAATTATTACGTGAGGTAAGCTGCGATATACACGTAACGAGTAATTTAAGCTACAGTATAATATACCTACCCGTGCCCAGCAGTGGGACAGTTATATGATGATGATGATGATAATGATGATGATGATGAAAGGTAAACGAGAGTGGTATCCCCAGATGGCGCTGGTGGAGTGCGTGAAGGCGAGCGGCGTGGACGCCAGCCGGCTGCAGTCGCCGTCGCCGTACGCCGCGGGCGGGCCGCAGGGGCTCGCGCACCGCCACAGCTGGGTGGAGGCCGGTACGTTGGAGCCCCGCGTTCCCTGCATGGATGGATGGATGGATGGAATACACTTTAGTGCACACACAAGATTCACGTCAGCTCACATTAGATACAGTACAAAATGTGGTTTTATCGCTAGACAGCGATTTCTTCCAGTAGTTCCGCTAAGGGACAAGTGTGACGCCCGTAGGATGTAGGGCCTGAGGGGCGTCAAGTAATACGAAACGTGTCGCGGGACATTCTAAACAGCGCGAATAGTCTAAAGAATACAAGTGTTTATGCAATATATGTATTTCACGCCAAACTTTATGACTCTTATGAACTATACGATGAAGTATTATGAAGTATACTGCTGATACACGCGGGCGAGAAGCGAGCGAGTGCTCTCTCTGCTAGCCTCACTTACTCCCACAATTTCTCAAGCGTGAAATTCCACTGCAGCGTAGCTCAGAGAGTCCATATTTGCCCGGCTCTTCGGACAGTAACGAAACAACACGTGGTCGTTTCAGGCGCGGCGCAGGGCCGGGACAGCCTGGCCGACATCTCCGCGGGGCCCGCGCTCGAGCTGGACAGCGCCAACAGCTCGCCCGGGGTGCAGAGGGTGAGTGCATCCTCATACCACTTATTTATTTATTTATTTTTATTTAAACTCTTTATTGATTGCACACCATAATATAGACATAGGGTAGACATTTTGAATGAAATGCACAATACAATGGGCGGCCTTATCGCTTACGAGCGATTTCTTCTGGAAGAAATTAGGGTAGGGTGAACACACAAACGAAAAATAAAACAAAACATATGATACAAGTACACACATAAATAAGGCGAAGAAGAGTGATGACACTTAGTACGTACAATGTACATACATACATATAATCACGCCTCTTTAGCGAACACGTTTCCGATTACACTCTTTTAGATGCAGACATCTTAGTTCTTAAGTATAGCAACACATCTGTGGCCGATTTAGAACAAGTCTAACACTAACAACTACTAAGAGGAGTAATTTGTGGCTAACGGCCCCTGCCCCAGTCCTCATACCTACTAACGAACTAACCAACTAATGTTTTAACACTGCTAAGTGACTAACCATTTTAGTCTCCAGTTGAGTCTTGTTCTGTGTTGGTCACAGTTGTCATGGGCGTCAGCGGAAGGTGGTGCTGCACGCGCGTTTGCTACCTTAATTCTATAAAAAATAAAAATTAGGTGTTCAGGGGACCCCCGTTAGGAACGAAGTTCTTTACGTTTAAAGTTAACTTAAGTAAAATAGAAGTGAAACGCAAGAAACTACAATTTGAGTATATACGTAATATAGTGAATTTTTGTAACAACGCCATCTAGGCACTCTCATCTGAACTAATATAATACATTGTAAAGCAGCGCCGTACTGTGTGCTATCTAGTTACAAAATAATAATGTGGACGTACTCCACTATTAAAAACACACATATACACAGCACACGGCATTTCGTTACGTGACGATTTCTACTGAATCGCACTACCCGTAAGCCGCGTTAAGGAACTTCGTTCCAATCAACAGTGTGTTTGACAAGCGTTGTTTGTTTGTGTGTGTGCGCACAGCGCGCGCAGTACGACGCGCTCGACGAAGAGTATCGCATGTTCATTGAGAAGTACAACTACAACTTCAGACCCTACTCACAGAACTTCGGAGTTTATGTAATTCTGTTCGAGTTTATTTCATTAGTCGATAATTTGTTTTAAGTGCCAAAGATTTAGCTGAAGGCTCAGTAAACTAGTTAGATTAGTTAAACAGTGCCAATACAGCTGTCTCGGGTTCTATTCTCGGGCAGACATGTGACCATGTTGGCCATGCCCCCAACGACATAGTATATGAGTATGTGAGCATTTATTTATTTATTACAACGCTGTAATACACCGAAATGAAAACTTCGTATGTTCTTAACTTCGATCATTGTTTAAATTCGGAATCGGATTTAACCGTAGACGCAGAAGAGTATAGACAGAAGAGTAATGGATGCCAACTATCGCATTCACACGAGATAAGGAACAACTTGTGCCAATCACGCGAAAAAAACGAGACGATATGATAGTATGTTTTGTTTCACTTTGCGTGCCGGTTTTTCAAGGACAGTACGCAGTTACTTACAAGCAAAGACAGCTGATCGTCGAAATTTTCTTGTGCCAAATACAATTGTTTTTTCGAAGTAATCTTGCTATCTCATCTGGGCTACATCACCAGATGTCTATATCCTTCTCTGTCTACTAGAACGTAGTTAACTTTATCTATTGATTGACGTCTTGAACGTCGTACAGACTACAAATCATGATATTTGTGACACAGCGAAGTGACAATGAGTTTTGGCGTTGGGGCCACGTCGAAGCCCATACGTCTAGCTCTTTCGATATGCAGAGGGACAGGCTCAGTGTGGTACTTGAAACAAATTGATAACATCATAAGCTTAGCGAATAAATCATTATTTGTATGTGAAATTCATCGGTTGTTTGTTATATGTATTATGTAGTTATACTGAATATTGGTAGAGTCGTGGAAATATTTCGTGTCGTGTAAGAAAATTAGATGTAGTAATTGATTTTTTAATATGATAGAATTATTGTGATACACCTTTTTAATTGTTTTTTTTTTTCAAAGTAATTTTTTTATATATTATATGTATATACATTGTATTTTTTAAATTTGAACTGAGATTTGTATGCATTAAGTACATGATTTATGTAGTAAGTCTATGACGTCCAAAGGAAAAAACAGAACAGTTACTATTTATCGGCTGTTGGTTGTTGTAGTAGGTATTATTAGTCATAAGTTTTTAAATAGCTAACAATTAACAGCCTCTTACTTACTTATTTATTTAGACACGAGTGTCTAAGTAATACTGGAGGCCTACTCAAAAAACGAAAGTTGACGTTTCGGACGAGGGATCGTACTTTTTCTTACTGTTACGTGTTTCTTTTCCTATTGAAATAAATGTATATTATACGAAAATCGCATTAAGTTTTCTTAAGATTCCATAATTCCATATGTTCACACGAAACGTAATTTAGCGACCGTGACTGGTAGGGAAAAGTACGATCCGTCGACTTTCGTTTCTCGTAGTAGGCCTCCTGTTTCTAAATAATTCCTTCCAATTGACGACCCGGATGGCGCAATGGTTAACACGCCGGATCGCCGTTCCGAGGGTCCCGGGTTCGATTCCCAGCGAGGCGGAAATTTGAATGATGAATTTGAATTTCCGTTCTTGGTCTGGGTGTGTGCGTTCTTGTCTTGTGTGTTGTCCATGGCACCCACGACACAGGGAATCCTAGTGTGGGGCTACGAGTGTGTAGCGTTATATTTAATTAGTAAGAACCCGTCCACGTTTCCAGCACCAGGCGCAGTCGGAGAACGTGAGTCTGGAGGCGCTGCGGCGCGCGGCGAGCGGGCCCACGGAGGCCGAGAAGCGCGAGGCGGAGCGCAAGAAGGCCACGCTCAACAATACCTTCCGGACCGCGCCCTTCGACCACCTGCTGCACCTCACCCAGCCCAAGGTGTGGCCCACTACCACCGACCACACGGCCAATAGACTCCTAATAACGGGTGAATGGTTTCAAACACCACATCTGGCTTATAGTACTGATATAAATTCGTGCCGTCCCATTCTTTCCCGTTGCTTGAATTAATCTATTTCTTTCCAACGTTACGTGTGGCCTTGAATTAGCCAATCACAGCGTTGAGTTAGCCAGTCGCCCCGCTTCGTGTTACCTCAGTTAGCTGCCAGAATGTTCTCCATACGGAAAATCAAATATTAGGAGTCTATTGGCTGTGTGGTCGGTGCCCACTACTGAGCACGGGTCTCTCCTCGTGCCTGAGGAGGCCTAGAGCAAGGATGAGCAACCCGCGGCCCATTAAACATGTTTATGCGGCCGCCAAACATTTCTAAAATTGAATTAATTTGATTTTTTTTTATTCTTATATTTATTATAAATAAAGTTTCGTAAATTATTAATAAGAGTTAATCTATGTATACGTACGTACGAGTTGATATATGATACTATTTAAGAATAATATTCTACAAAACATATATAAAAATCAGGCATGTGACAATAATTGAAGTAGCTCTTATTTTTACCTGCCTTTCTTACCTGGTGACCACCTGGTGTCACCAGGTGAGCTTCCAAAAGCACGCAGGGTATTCAAAGAACATGGACGCTACTGAGAAATTAAGGTTTCATCCATGCAAAAATACGTTATGTCAGATCGCTCTGGGCTCTTCGTCTATAATAAGTCAATGATGAAAGCGTAACAACTCGGTCCGCAGTACGAGATCAAGGACAAACTCGAGGAGATATTCAACTCGATATCGGAGGAGCCGCTGCTGCCCGCGTCGGCGGCGTGCTCGCCCAACGCGGGCAAGTCGCACCAGAACAACGTGCCGCCACACACCAAATACTTCCCCGAGCTGTTCCTGTACTAGGGTGAGTGGCGGTCGGTGATAATCTAGTCTGTGGCTGCCCGCGTGGAATTGTAAAATGAAAGTGAACGGGGAAATTTTTAAAATTAAAGTGAATGGGGAAATTTTGAAAATGAAAGTGAACGGGGATTTTTTTAAAATGAAAGTGGACGGGGAAATTTTTAAAAATGAAAGTGAATGGGGAAATTTTGAAAATGAAAGTGAACGGGGCAATTTCTAAAATAAAAGTGAACGGAGAGATTTCTAAAATAAAAGTAAAAGGGGAAATTTCTAAAATAAAAGTAAACGGGGCAATTTCTAAAATAAAAGTAACCGGGGAAATTTCTGAATAAAACTAGCCTAAGTTACTCCAGATTACATCAGCTATCTGTCAATAAAAGTCCCGTCAAAATCATTTTGGTATATGCACCGTATATGAAAAATTATTTACTTACGAGTTTATTTATTTTCAGATGGATTGCACCACAATGTACGCTGTTCAATTATATATTATTGTAATCTGCTGCACTAGACTTATCTTTGGTCATATAACGGATACAGTCATGAACAATGCTATGCTTAGCTTTAATTCAAGGTTAAGGTCGCCGGTTACTTATTTTGAGAATTTAATATAAGAAAAAAACCGTTACAAATTCAAACTTATTTGATACTGGGTACTATGTTAAAAGAAAAAATTGTGTTCACTGCCACATACATACAAAGCTACGATGTAAAAGGTTTAAAATAACAACGTTTTCTCGTTACAAGTACCTATTTGTAAGTTAATTCCATTGATTTATTATTACGATGGTCGTCGGATCTCATACTAAAATCGCGAAAAAAAGGTCCCAGTCACAGCCATCGCGAGAATAGAAATGTTAACAAGGTAATTTAAACACTAAAATCATTACATCACGGTTTAATTTCGATTGCAGCTCTTTTTGCGTTTTGAGCTCATTTGGCTTGGACATTTTCTAGCGCGGACCCGACGTTCATAGTAATAACAAGGCAATGGTTAATTGTGATGGTTTTTAAGTTTTTTGGTTGTAATATTGGAGAGGCTGGCTTAAAAGCCATCTGAGCTGATTCCTAGTGATGTAAATGTCTATGGGTGGTGGTGACTGTCTACCATATGGTCCATGTGCAATAAAAATTGTCAACGATGCGTATTTGTGGTGACTTCTCCGATAGTCGCTGAAATTAAAATTGTCTATCCTTTTTGTAAAATGCAACTGCATGCGGTATGTATTGATCAAAATGCTAGTCGTCACTATTATGATAGAGTGATCGTTGCGTTGATCAAATGACGTCACTATGATGACTGTATAATAACAACCATAATGATCTTTACTCCTCTGTAATTAATTATTTCCGGGGATTTCAATGTTATAACGAAACCAATATATTATTATTAGAAGAAGCTATATGTATCAAATTTGTAAATTGTTTTTCAAATAATCACTTTATGTGAAAATTGCAACAGCCATTACAGTGATAGCCATCGAACAATTACAACAGTAATTGTTGTAAATTGCATTTAGATCAATAAGCATAAAATGGCAATACATTAAAAGAAAATTTAATTTCACTAATTACGAATGATATTATTTTACGGATATTCAATATTATAGGCATGAGTATGTACTGTTATTTTAATAAGTAGGTCAAACACATGCACGCCTTAAGAATATTATCTGAAAAGCTTGTTATTATATTATTATTACATAATATAGATATTATATTATTACCTTGATATTACTGACAAATGACAATGTGGATGTTCGTATCATTAATTAACTTCTATTTTAAAGTATTTTGTGTATTCCACTGCAAAGACATGCAGGCAAAAACATATTATAACAACAACACAAAATTGTAATTTTTAATAACTATAGTTAAGTTACGGTCGTTTTCGATAGTCTAACTAGGTAAAACTGCCTTAGTCAAACTCTTAACTGACTTTAGTACGGACTTCTGTTGACTTTAGGTTATTATGCCTGATACATTAAATATTAATAAATTATTATTAATTATATTGGATAAAGTTTAAACAATTATTATAAACTTAACAGTAACAAATTGATTCTTGAACGTTTTGGCTATATGTATAATTATAAGAAATTTTATTACCAAATACGTGATTATTCTAATGATATTATGGAATTGCTTATAGATTTATGGGAGTTAGTCTAGAGTTCTTAATATAATTCAAAGGTGAAGAGAGTAGCTTTAATTATTTTGTCGGATTTAATGGTCATATAATATAACATTGGTTCGGTAAGATATGGAAGAGTGGCGCCATCTAAGGCCGTTTCCAATATTCTATCTATACATAATCTCTGGATAAAGTAAGTAAACTTTTTGACAGTTGCTATGCAAGTTATATAAAAAAAACACATAATGTGTGCAATTCACACGTGCTAGAAGTGAAACCTAAAAAAAACGAATACTGTCAGTCCAACTTTTGCTTTTCTTTTTGCTTTGTTTATGTAAGCCGCCATTTTAGCGATGCTTCCTATCTCATTTTCTTCCACGTTAAAATGTGTATGTCTCCTTATCGTTTCCGTTTCAATTCATTTGCGCGTCATTTCCGTTTCATCGAATTCCAAATCACAACGATACTATAGAAGTTTGCACTTCAAAAACGCTAACACTCAATCTCATACCCCTAAGCATCTATCTCATAAATCTCCCGGCCGGGAATCGAACCCTGGATGCCTCGCTTCGCAGACGGGGCACCGACTAGGCTACGGGTTCATATTGAGGATTATTATTAGAATATTGAAAATGGCTTCTAGTGGGATGCAAGAGTAAAAGTTCAGTATTGTCACATAATTAATGGTAGTCAATTGAATATGGTACCACTATGGTACAGTCAGCGATATATACAAATACACACGTGGTTCAATGGTACTTAGTTGTAGAAAAGCATGTTTGGTAAGACACACGTAATGTCACTTTCGGTGTTCGGTTACACTGGACATATGACGAGTTAAGTGGGTTAATGGGAGCATGACAAAAAATTGGGATTTGGTATGAGATACAAGACTTCACCACCGTCAGCAGTGTGCAGCGTCGTGGTGTATGCTCTAGGCCTCCTCGGGTGTGAGGAGACCCCGTGCTCAGTGGTGGGCCATTAATGGGTTGAAGCAAAAGGACTTATAAGACATATTGCTAAGATACGGGTCTACTGGCTAATACGAATACGGGCGTTATAAAATGAGTAAATAACACTATATGCTCAGACCTTAGTAGGATATTTTGTGTTGTGGGCGTGGATAACAAAGACACACCCAGACCTAGAACAAAATTTAAACTGTGTATTCAAATTTTTGCCGCAATGGGAATTGAGTCCAGGACCTTGTGGTGGTCCGGCGTGGTGTTTCACAGTATTGGTCGTCAGTAGATATCGTGAGTATCCGTGTCAGTAAAACATGTACGGAAGATGATCTTAAAATCGGAATAACGCGGCTATTGGTCTTGTGTGAACATTGTGTGACATTTGAGAGAGGTGTGTGACAAAAATGACAATAATATACTAACATTACAAGTTGGTCTTTACCGAACATGCTGACCCTATTATATATTTGAATATTATCTTTTGAAGGCAGATGTAGAAATTGTTATGTTGTGGTTTAAGATTATTGTGAGTGGAATTGGGCTGGTTAATACTAAATTTAAATAGTTGATCGGTATAGTCTGACCGGAAAAATACAAATAATTACAAATAATAAGAATGGATCTATTTTACTGGTCAGGCTTTACAAATACGTTACGTAATATTACAATAGTAAATCTAATATATTCATTGAAGTATTAATAATATAAATATATTAACTTAACCGACTGTTAGTGTTGTTGACATTCCTTGTAAGCATTATTGATATGAATATTGAAATTAATGAGTAATTATTACGAATCTCCAATATTAAGCACTATTGTTCGTTTCCTGAATCCATGTTAGAAGCTGAAGTAAAATTTCAATCCTGGGAAATTATTGTAGTAAAATAACATCAAAAGAATTCAAAGTTTTTTGGTGTCACCCCCGTCTATGTCACACGTAACACAAATGTGTGACCCCTGAAGTGATGTAATTATTTTTAACAGTATTTCGTTAGATATAATCTGGAGTTTGATAGATGATTGATAGATGTGACGTCACGAAGCTTATGACTTCTGTCACACAAAGTCACACTTGTAGACCCAACCCAAGTACCTATCTATGGAGTTATAATTTGGATTCAGAAAACGAACATACTATATTGCAAGCTTTAACTTTACCTGTGTCGTAATAAGGTAAAGGTAATTTGTATTAACATGTTGTAATGGTTTAATGCAATAAATATTACATAGCGATATTCGCTAAGTCGAAGAATAATTTGTTGTTAGACGTTGCGAATGATAACGTATGCTGTCTATTATATTTAATACGGCATTATACATTGACTTCAACGTGTAAGTTTATGAATTGTGATTATTGCTGCAAAGATTGCACACGCATACGTTTTTTCTTTACCTAGTTAATTATCTATGGAGTGGAGTTATGAGGTCCACGTCCCTTTTTTGCAATGAGTATTTCTGTGCAAGATTTTTATTTAGTATATTTATCTGGAAAATTTTCCTTAACTAATTTACTCGGTACTTTTGTTAAACGATCCGAAAACCAACGTCATTAAAATAGTGCAGGGTAAATATTGTTCAATAAATGCGTATAGCATTTACTTAATTTTAATTACCTTTACCTTATATTAACCGTTCTTAGGGTTTGGCCAGCGAATCGTGTCATAAGGCATTTTTCAGATTTTTGATATGACAACAATTTTATAAGAAAATCTGCCAAAACTGATTGTTTATTTCACTGCTGTCATTTTATTGTTCAATTTTATATCTTTTTAAAAGATTTCGTTCCTATTAATGGTGAACCCGAATAGAAGCAGTGGTACAAAAATGTTACGAAAAATAATAAGTTAAGAACTAAAAGTAAATTTTTACGATGCGCGCGCACACCGTCACGAAAAACCGACACCCTGAAGTTATCCGTAGTCAATATTTTAGTTTTTTAAATTTGCCGCGCTTCCTTATTACCACGTTTCGCTGACCAAGGTATACCTGTAACCCGTAGCAAACTTTGATCATTATATAACTTTTACATATTTATCTATCGTTATCGATAGACGTTGATTAGCGTAATGTAATTCACTTGTAGTCAAAATATAAAAACAAAGTTGTTACGGAATTCGTAAGTTGTATTGTGTTGTGTATTATATTGCACTATATAAATTTATTTATATTTACTAAGTTTTTGTGTTACTACTTATAAGTAATTTTATACTGTTGCGGGCGTTTGAATATACTTTATATAATTTAAACGTTTTCCGGTGTGTATGCGTGATTTTGATTGTATTGTTTTAATAAGTACGATTAATACGTTATAAGGTATTTATATGGCCTGATTTTGCAATGTATATAATTATATGTAATGTTTGGTGAATATTATCTTCGTGGAACATGTTAGGTTGTGTTGAACAATAATATATGTGGTTCTGACATTTGTTTGTTTTATTGTTGACTGGATTTAAGTTGCCTTTTAACACCTTCACACTGTAATTTCTCGTACATCACTTTCGAAACTTTTATTGTCATAACTTTGTGGTAACTAAAATAGAGTACTTACACAGAGTTCTTAACCACTACGTTAAGTACGTAAGTATTAAACGTACTTTTAAACACACACTGGACCTGACCATTTTCTCAATGCAACATTTTTAAGTGTTTGAAAAGATTGCTTACTACAATAAATAAATAAACATTATACAGTATCGTGAAATCAGAATAGCATTTTAATCACTTGACATTTTATTTAAATGCGAATATATATAAGTGACTGTCAAATAAATATCTCGCGTTTTATGTAACTGTAAATATTTCTAAGTGGATGGGAAATAAATGACACTGATATTTTGTTAACAAATTTTATTAATTTCCACTATGTACAGTATTTGACACCGTTAAGAACATTGCTATCTGTACAATATTACGATAACAAATATACAAACAAAAATTACAATTTAACATAGTTAATACGGTTTGCGGTAATGATCACATGATTCTGACAGAGATAACATACTTATCTCGTAAAATGTCCCAAAATACTGCAGTGATTACATCGTCGTAACATGGCAATAGGAATTTGATATATGTCATTTAATTAGCACCTATATTGATTTACTTAAATATGTACACTATATTTACAGATCCGTTTAAAATTTATCATTGAATCAGTTCATTTCAATCATTTGATTGTGACATAGTATATCTTATAATTTTACTATGTGTTCTTCATTTTTGAGTGACAAAATCTAAACTTTATGCCCAAATCAGGTTGCGCAGTCGATATATGATTGAGAATGCTGTCCCGTTCACTCGAGTATGCAGGGTATAACTGCATCTCACTCATTTATGCGTGATCAAAGCGTATATCTGTATTTTTATAAAATCAATCAGTCATTGAAAAAATAGGAACCTGGCGTTGGACGAAAACATGTCTGAGATTATCATCAGAAAATCAAGTGAAAGTTGCATTTATTGGAATAAGAAGATTAAATTGTTTAAAAATCAATTTAAAGCTATACAGACCATACCAAATGAAGTAATTTATAACGCTGTTATCATTTGCAAACTATATATACTTCAGTTATACACGGTGTCCGCGACCGGTGTCCATAGCGAAAAATATCGATATACCGGCTGTTGCATTGACTTATTATACTATGGACATCGGGTCTTATACTAAAATCGCGAAAAAAATGTCCCAGTCACAGCTATTGCAAGAATAGAAATGTTAACAAGGTATTTTAAACACTAAAATCATTACATCACGGTTTAAATTCGATTGCAGTCGTGAAAGCGGAATTGTAGCTCTTTGCGTTTTGTAGCTCATTTGGCTCGAACATTTTTTAAGCGTGGACCCGACTTCCATAGTAATAATAATAAGACAATGGGCTGTTGCGAAACATCCCCTACCGCCTACGTAGGTTTAACTTTCCGGACGGTAAAAAATACAAAGGTAAGCGTCTACAGTTCCGCGTCGAACACAACAGACACATTGGATGCCTTCTTTTGTCTACATTGGACGACAATCAAGAATTGTGATGATTAACATAGTATTAACTATAAATTTTGTAACATAACTAATTTTGACGGTTTTTTATGTGTATAGTAAAGGTTAGTAACAAAATATAATATTGAATCGTCAAAATTAAATTACTAAATATTATTATAATTTGTAAAGTGTATATTGAGTTTTTATGGGTTGTAGAATGATTACAAAAAATATTTACCTACGAGATTTATACAATACATTATTATCATAAATAAAATCGAGCCCATTATAAGTACACTTTGGATTAATGGCCTTAAATAAAAAAAAAAATTTACAAAATTATTTTTTTCTCGATAAATAACAATTTTTTAACAATAACAAAATGAGGAAATATAAATAAATTAATATTGAATAATCGTTAAGACATCCGTGATCGTAGTCGTCGAGGGTGGGAAGAAAATTTGAGGGTATTTCGAAACTCCCACAAGTTAATTCACAAGCAATTTTCATACGAGGACTACCCTTTGAGTACTTTTCGCAGAAGTATTAGTAAGTAGAACAACCGAGGAATGTACAAAAATGTACTTTAACGCCTTGTATTGAAGTATCACTTGTCTTTAACAGTTAAGGTCGGTTATAAAATATACGTTTGCACGTTAAAAAACTTTACATTGAGCAATTTACACAACATAATATGAAATTCGAAGACGATTAATTCAATCGTGTTTTGTTTTTCGAAGCGATTTTGTAGAAGATATTTCTGAGCTTTGAATTGGAACAAATCTTATTTTGTAGTCTTTAATAAAAATTTAATAAAGTTATTAGACTGTCACCAGTTTCGCATATAAACAAAAATCTTTGGAATTATCTTAAGGTTATTTTTCACTTTTAACTTAAAGAAATGATCCCACAGCAATAATTTACCAAGAGACAATTGACAGAAAATCATCCTAAAACGAGAATTCGCCCGGGTCACTGAAGATCATCGAGCGGCATTTGATTCTATGCTCTAAGTCCAAGTGGTCAAGGTATAGTTTGGCGTGCTTAGGGAAATCTAATGACTGTTGTCCCGACCGCGTCCTCGCCGCACGCGTGCGACAGCGCAGACTCGAAGTCCTGCGGAAGGTACACCTGGAAACAATAACAACTTAAGTTATATAAAATTTTGTTTGAATTGACTAAAAATTGCACCTTAAGAAATGAAGTGGCATCACGCAACATTTTAAGAAAAAGACTCTTCCATCTTGGGCGCGTTCACATCGGACGTCCGTTTTACTGGATCCGGAACACTGGATGCTAGTAGCGTATGTAGTTGTATGAGCAATTTCACACAGAATCTAGAAAAAATACCGATCCAACAAAATAAACAGCAATCCGTTTTACTGGATCCGTTTAAACAGATATGTTATTAGCGTATGTAGTTGTATGAGCGATTTCACACAGAATAAAGTATACCGGATCCAATAAAAATCCCACACACAACAGAAATACTGACCCGTTAAAAATGATCCAGTAAAACGGACGTCCTATGTGAACGCGCCCTTAGTCTTTCCATCTTTACTTCACATTCAGATATAATTATTTATGTACTTATAAACATTAGGATTATTTTATACTTAAACATGTCTATGCGTCGTTCCATCTAATACACAATGATGACGAATCATGGGTGTTAGTGACGTGTTATTTGTGTTGTCCATGCCATGCGTTTATTTTTAATATTATTGGCTACAACCCATTAATGACTGAGAACGGGTCTCTCCTCATACCTGAGGAGGCCTAGAGCATACTCGATTAACGACTGCTACCAAATGATAACAACCGGGACCAACGGCTTTACGTGCCCTCCGAAGCACGGAAGCGCTCAAGAAATTTTGCCACTAGCGGTCACCCATCCAACTACCGACCGCGCCCGCTGTTGCTTAACTTTGTCGATCACTTGAGATCGACGCAAGCCGTCGGGCTATGAACGCTTCTTATTTTTAATATTTTTAATTATACATAATAGAAAATGAAACGTAAAAATATCTTTGTTGGAATAGCAAATACTGTCGATTTATATCATACCTTATCCAGCACTGGGGCAATCTGTCCAGCTTCCACGAGCTGCCGCAGTTCGTCCAGCCCCTGCGTGAGGACGTGCCGGTCCTCCAGCCAGTCCGTGTGGGTGCCGCAGCCCATTGCCCACTGTTGGGCAACGAAATACAGATTCAAATACATTGGTAATGTTATTAAATAGAAAAAACAATACATCATTGTTTTGAAGTGAAACTTCTTTAAGTCGTTTAAATTCGATGAAACGGAAATGAGTGCGAGACAAACAGACAATATAAGATTAAGCTACGAGTGAGACGCACTACATAGCACAAGCATTGTAATAGTTTCACATGTCAGATTTTTGTTTACGTATAAATTACGCCTTTTAATATTGTCGATGTTCTGTGACCTCAAAGTTTTTGACGCCCCTCCCCCCCCTGCCCCTTGTCACACAATGTCACATTTCTTTGACCACTCCCATCCTCAACGTACCCTGAGCAGTCTCCAGCTGTAGAAGGTGCCGCAGAAGATCAGCCAGGCGGGCAGCGGCAGGCGGTCCGTGAGCAGCGCGTGCGGCCGCAGGTCCAGCAGCGCCGAGCGCGGCGCCGTCGCTCTGAACATTATAAAAATATATGCAATCTAATAGAAGTGAAACCCAAGAAACTAGAATAGTACATAAACGTAATACCATGATTTTTTGTAACAACGCCATCTAGGCACTCATCTGAACTAATATAAAAAATTGGTTGTCTGTAAAGTCGGTTTACTGACGATAGTTGAACGTGACAACGTCTTAAGAAAATAATTTCCTTTGAATGAGTAGGCAAGCACAATAAAAGAACACTTTTTCAATACAAGTTAAGTCATTTATTAAAAATGAATGCTGGATACTTATACATCCTACATCGTGATTCAGAATTATAGCGCCCCACTACTCAACGCCATCTAGTGTACTGCGAGTGAACTACCAGCTCAGCCAGCCTTCCTCCATCGATAAATGGACCCAATCGAACTTAATGAATAATTGTTCACTACACAATACATAGATGGCGCTGGTATAATAATTCACCAACGGTAACGACGGTAACGCATGAGTCATGTTTTTTCATGCGTGCCACCGAATTATAAGACGTTGTCACGTCAAAATGTAAAGCAGCGTTGTACTGTGGTATCTAGTCACAAAATAATACTGTACGGCGTAACACCACGATTAAAAACACACATACAAAGCACACGTTTCGTTACGTGACGATTCCTACTAAATCGCACTACCCGTAAGGCAGCGGTCCTACGCGGGCGATTTGGATGCGAACGCGAAGCGGCGCGGTGCGGCGCGGAAACAACAAACAGTCGACAGCTATTGAAGTGGCTTAAGTGACCAAATGACGTAAGGACGCGTTGCTTGACATGACAGATGTTTGGCAACTGAATGACGGGACGATTCGCGCGCACGTAGGACAGAGTCGCCGCGTCGCACCGCACCGCATTGAATTGTCATCGGATCACGTCGCGCCACACTCACGTAGGACGTTGGGTAAGCCGCGCCAAGGGACCTCGTTCCAACAATCATTACTTGATAACAGTAGCAGCGGTGGGCAGCGGCGTGATCGGCGCCCCGGCGGCGGGGCAGCACAGCGCCGCGTCCCACGGGCCCGCGCGCGCCGCGTGCTGCTCCACGGCCAGCCACGACGGGGACACGCGCTCGTCGCTGCCCTCCATGCCGATGAACTCCTGCGCGCCTGGGACACGTAGACCATGCGATTAGATACTTGACCGAATTCACGGTTTAAGATTAACTCTTTTTGAAGTTATACTTCTTTTGGCGTGTTAGGTAAAAATGATGAGAGTAAATTTTTACGATGCGCGCGCACACCGTCACGAAAAACCGACACCCTGAAGTTAGCTATAGTCAACATTTTAGTTTTTGTTATTGCCAATGTCGTAAGTCATGTGAATGTCAAATTTTTATTTACATCATGAACTAAAATAAATTTCACATTCTTATTTAATGTGTAATAAGTTTATAAATAAATTAATAATAGATACAAATAAAATAATAATAATATTTGTCATTATATTATTATAATAAATGAATAAATTATTTTCTATTGTTAGTGTCGTTTTTCTACAACGCAGAATAAGGCGAAAGATAAAATTTTTGAAAAGATTTTTATCTTGTTACGCCAAAGAAGTATAACTTCTAAGGCGTGTATATAAGTACACACACACTTTTTTTTGGAATTAAGGTAACAAACGAGCATGCAGCACCACCTTCCGCTGGCGCCCATAACTAACTATTATTAACTTAGATTAACTCTTTTTGAAGTGAAAACTTCTTTAGCCGCGTTGAGCACTTTTTGGTAGGGGGAAATCTCATGGGTTCGCGTCACCGACACGCTGTGACGTAGTGCGCCGGACCGGTGTTGCGCAGCGGTCTGCTTACTCACATACTATTGTATTAAGCTATTTTCTAAAGTTTTAAGTTGTCACTTCTGTCGGCAGTCCTGATTTTTTATGGCATTAAGGTAGCAAACGAGCATGCAGGTGGTTCTGTAGGTAGTAGAGCCCAGAGTTCACTCGGGGCAGTACCTCCACCCGCCACGGTACGTAGTACCATTTCTATCTTGTAATAAATGTTTTAACAGCAATTGTGTTACGGTTAGAACGGCGTGGATCCGGTTACACTTTTTTAAAGGCGACTTTTAATCAGAACTATCACTAACAGTACCTGCCGTAGTCCCTAGTCCTCATACCTACTAATGAACTAACCAACTAACGTTCTAACACCGTCCGCTAACCGACTAACCATCCTAGTCCTGATTCGAGTGTTCTTTTCTTACCGGACCACTTTTTAGTTACGGTTCGTAGATAGTTCTGATATCTGTAAGCAAAACGAATCGTTTTTCGAACATAGGACCGGGCGTTAATGTAATGTGCGCCTAAAGCGTACTCACCGAGGTCCCGCAGAGTGCGCGAGGCCTTGCGCGGCGCGGCAGCAGTGACCCTGGCGCCCCACGAGCTCAGCAGCTGCACCAGGGCGCAACCCTCGCCCCCCTCCGCGCCTATCACCGCCACGCTGGCAACACAACACAAATTAGGTCAATCTTATCAAGGAATAGACAGAGAAAGATATATACATCTGGTGAGCGTGGCCAACGTGAGCTGTTTTACCATATTCTTATGTTAATATGGTAAAAAGTGATTTTTCCAAAATTCGAGTTACGACGTTTCCGCTTTCTGTAGTCGATATATATATCTGGTGAGAGTGGCCAACATGAGATGGCACGAGAAAGCACTATTGTATGCGGCACAAGAAAAGTTTGACGGTCAGCTGTCAAATTTGCTTGTAAGCCACTGTGCTGTCCTTGAAAAAACGGGCACGCAAAGTGAGACAAAACATCGTATCATTGTCTCGTTTTATTCGTGTCATTGGCATAAGTTGATCCTTTTCTTGTGTGAGTGCGACAGATGGCATATATGTGTCTCTATAGACTCTATACTCTGCTGGGTTTACATATCACCGTGGGCCTGTGATCAGTGGTTAATAGGCTATTTCTAAATGCACTTACCACACTAGACTTAAAAGAAAAAAATAGAGGATGAATTTCTCAGCACACATCCATTATATTCTTGAACCATTGTATAGTACTGCCGACGGTTCTAGGCCGCTCTGAAGTTAGGCTTTCGGATATAGTGCGCAGGTATTGCACTTTAGAGAGAGATAGCGACACGAACACTGAGCGTGTGACTGAAACAAACAACGCTCAAAGTGACACCCCGCGCGTCTTGCCACCATTTCGACCATAAAATTGACTTCTGCGCAGCGATCCGAACAAAGTTCAGACCGGCCAAGAACCGCCGGCCGTACTATACACCCCTCATCGATCCATCGTCACTCCATGCTCACCGTTTCCCCTTGCAGTTGTCAGCGGTGTACTGCAGCCGGTCCAGGGCCTGCAGCGCGACCGCCCCCGCCCACGGCAGCGCGGCCGCCGCGTCCGCCGCCAGCCGGGGGGGACGCTTCGACACACGCGAACTGGAAGGAAGGGGGGGGGGGGGGACAAAAAGATATTAAAATTATACATGCGATTCGTTTATACAACGCGAGGATCCTCTCCGATGACATTTGTACGTCACTAAGGATGCGAAAGATAATAACGTCCTTGACCTTCTGAGAACTTCCAGCTGAATATACAACTAGGCTGCGCCCGCGACTTCGTCTACGCAGAATTTACCAAAAAAAAAAACTAAAATAAAAGTAGCCTAAGTTACTCCTTATTACATCAGCCATCTACCAGTGAAAGTACCGTCAAAATCCGTCCAGCCGATCCAGAGATTCGCCAAAACAAACAGACAGACAGACAAAAATTGTAAAAAATGTTATTTTGGTTTTTGTACCGTGTATACATCCATATGCATTTAGTAAAAAGCGGTTATTTTAATATTACAAACAGACACTCCAATTTTATTTATTTGTATATGTAGGTATCACTAGACTTTGCCCGTGGCTTCTTAGGCTGAGATGTATAGACGATACTTAGCCTTAGCTCAGACTTTACTTACGAAAAGCTTTGCTTTGCAAAGACTGCGATTTGGTATTTATTGACATGTCACACTGAGATTGTGCTCAGCATAAGCTAGGACCGCTAATGTCATAATACCACTATTGGTTTCATTACATGCAATACACCTGCAAAGTTTTTCGTAAGTAAAGTCTGAGCTAAGCATTGACTTATTATTACTATGGACCTCGGGTCCGCGCTAAAAAATGTCCGAGCCAAACGACCAACAAAACGCAAGGAGAGCAACAAAATTAAACCGTGATGTAATGATTTTAGTGTTTAAATTACCTTGTTAGCATTTATATTCTTGCAATGGCTGGCGTTCACGACTGCAATCGAAATTAAACCGTAATGTAATTATTTTAGTGTTTAAATTACCTTGTTAACTGCATGACATGACATGACATAACTGTCTGGGACATTTTTTTCGCGATTTTAGTATGAGACTAGATGTCCATAGTAATAATAAGTCAATGGAGCTAAGGCTAAGTATCGTCTATACATCTCAGCCTTAGTATTATGGATGGAAGTATGGATTGATTGCAACGTCTCCACCCACCTCCTGAGGACCAGCAGCTCCCCCGCGGCGCCGCCACTCCACTCACTCAGACAGCCCCACACCTCGTCCCCCAACTCGAACTCGGACACACCCGCACCCACGTCCAATACCACCCCTGGAAATTGAGGAATAATTTATACGAAATGCTGTATTTGTCTCGTTCTCGTTCAGTCATTTCATCTATCTGTCTCTGTCTGTATTTACTCATGTCTGTTGTATATCACGTGTTCATATCGTATTGGAGCGAAGTTGAATGCGGATGCGGATACCGATTAATGAGAGGTTTAGCGAGCAACTATAAATCTCAGCAACTTCAGCCTGTTACTTTTGTGTTACAGTGATGCGCGCGCATCTTTAAATTTCACTCTCATCACTTTTTCACAACGCGCCTAAAGCGGTATAACGTCGACGCCGAGTCGGTGTAATGTGCGCGGCCCCGTGTGGTGGTCACTGACCAGCGAACCCCCGGCCGACGGTGACGGGCGAGCGCGCGAGCAGCGCCCGCAGCGCGGCGCCGCGCCCTCGCAGCACCGCACGGTCGTACTGCGTCACGCTGAACGCCTGCACGCGGACCAGCACCTCACCCGACCCCGCGCCTGGTACACACATATCAATAAGGTATTTGACATGGATATCAATATGGGTATTTGATATGGATATCAATATGGGTATTTGACAGATTTTAGAAAAACATCTAAAATTGTTCAATATAACACAGTACATATATGTAATTTGCTTAATTCTTTGTAAATTTTTCTATTTTGTATGAAAATCACTATCAAAGTTTAAATGAACAAAAAAGCCGCCAAAACGCTAATACGCCATGTGCAAGCCATGACGTCACCTGCTTATATAAACAAACTTAGCTGTCAATGCTGTCATTGCGTGGTAATTGCTGTCAAACCGTACAATACTTCATTGACTATAAGCAGGTGACGTCATTCAGTCAATCCCGGTGTTTTAGATCACGTGATCAAACATGAAAATTTAATTATTTTATTATCGACTTTTATTAAAGATCCCAATAATTTTAAAATGGTAGTCAGTAGTTCCTGAGATTAGCCCCTTCAACCAAACAAACAAGCTTCAGCTTTATAATATTAAGTATACTCGTAGATTTGACTTTGGCCGCTAACCCCTCCAACGATCCGCACTGGAGCAGCATGGTGGAGTATGCTCTGGGCCTCCTCCGGTATGAGACTCGTGCACAGTAGTGGGCCATTAAAGAGTTGAAGCCATACCTGGCGAAATAGCATCCTCAACTAGTATGACAGCCTGGTCCGGCTGGGCGTGCAAGGCCCGGGCGTGGGGTCCCGTGGGCCCCCGGGCCGCCAACCGAAGCCCTATAAGGACCCCAGTGCTCCCACCGACCACTGCACCGCAGGCGAATATGAACACGCTTCGACGCCACACTGAAACAGACAACCCCATCGACATCCATCCATCATCCATATCAATAGCCTTTTGATTAAGAGATTTCTTATTGTGACGTAAGTCAAAATGACTGGTTATACAAAGTGATTTTTTAGTCACTTGACATATTTATAGGTCTAGTATAAGTCTAGTATTCGATTCTCATTCCAAATATGTAATTAACAAGGGTGCTTAAAATTTGACGTAATTATCCGTGTGGACGAACTGAGCGCACACGGTTTAAACTACTCCACTAAAGTTTGCGATTTTCGTATTTGGAGGGGCAAGGAATTTCACTAAGGGGCCGGTTTATTAGGAATTAGGATATTGACAAATGTAGCCATCTCACCTCTGTCCTTGAACAACTCCACCAGTTCTTCGTACAGCAGCACCGGCGACAGGGGCGGAGCGCCCTCGCGCACCCGCTGCACCGTGTTCGACGCCCAGGCCGCGATGCGAGCCCTGCTCTCCGTTATCAGCTCGTGGTGCCATATGTCCTGGACTGCTTCTCGGATCTGCGGACAGTAAAAAACGCTACACACTCAAAGCCCCACACTAGGATTCCATGATTGTGTCATGGGTGTGATAGACAACACGCAAAGACAAGAATACATACTCAGACTAACAACAGAAATTTAAAGTCATCTACCTCGCTGGGAAACGAACCCAGAACTCCACGAACCCGGCGTAACCATTGCGCCATACAACCGGACGCCGTAACCACGTCTTAAACAACAGACGAGGTTACAGATTCCGGCGCGGACGCCAGTAGCAGCGGCGGGTTCGACCACAGAAACTCTAATGACTTAATTTTTCTATATACCTACTAACCCTGGATATAGCCTCAACCGTCTGGTTGTAGACATCTTGAAACCTGGTGCGCCCATTGTCCGCCGCTACCTTGGCTGCCTCCTGAAATTGTCACATTATTAAATGAGAGATGAGCACTAGTCAATTTTTGGATTTGTAAAAAAATGTAAAAATGTAAACTATTATCACCATTACAGACAAAAGGCAGTATTGATAAGCAGTGATATACAACTTATAATTTAAAAAAAAACATGTGCGTAATTTGCCGTAAAAGGTATTGCTCTAGGACCCCGACCTTGGAGCACGCAAGCGAATAATATCTCATTTTATCCCACGTTAAAATGTGGCTGTCTCTTTTTACTGTCGCTTTATCGCGTCATTTCCGTTTCATCAACTTCCAAATCACAACGATGCTAAAGAAGTTTTCACTTCAATATGTGCTTGCTAGTAATTAGTAATTGTCACTTGCTTCGGTGAACGAAAGCAATGAACCTGCACACCTGACAATTCCCATGATGTTTTCAAGGGTATGCGAAGTTTAGCAATCCACACTGGGCCAGCTTGTAGGTATGGCCTAAACCCCTCACATTGTCTGAGGTGACCCGACGACAATGAGACAGTAATGGTTTGCAATGAGACATGAGCCATGCTTTGCCCAGAATTTATGTTTTGTTTTCTTGATAGTAAACTCAATAATAGTAATGACTGACCTTAGCATTGTTGCTCTTCCTTTTCCTCGAAACAATCAACAGAAATATTGTATATTTTACAATTACTCATCTATGACATTTAATACTTTATCCACAGTTTGAAATAGGAAATGGTTCACCACACATCGAGGTTATTTCAACTGGGTATTATCTTACATTCATAACTAAATAACAACACATGGCTTGACACATACAGACTGATATTTGATATTAACAAACTGGT
Organism: Ochlodes sylvanus; assembly: GCA_905404295.2. Taxonomy (NCBI): domain Eukaryota; kingdom Metazoa; phylum Arthropoda; class Insecta; order Lepidoptera; family Hesperiidae; genus Ochlodes; species Ochlodes sylvanus. Next base: position 6,985,265 of record FR990149.1, read on the forward strand.
TAGTATGTGTTAATATCAGGAGTAGTTGAATATACAATTACAAGATAAAATATAGATTTGAATGTTAATTAAAATTTTATCATTGACAAAATGGACTTCATTTGTATATTGCTACTAAACAATTAGATGTTCTGTATCTTAGTTGGTAGTGACCCCATTTGCAAAGCGAAGGTTCCTGGGTTTGATTCCCGGCCGGAGTAGACATTAATGTGTCAAATAAATGTTTGTTTTGTCATGGTCATGGGTGATAGTGATGTGTTATTTGTGTTATCAATGCCATCCATGACACAGGGAATCCTAGTTCAGGGGTATGAGTGTGTTAACATTTACGTATACATTATGTTGACCACAATTCCACATGATGGTAAGTAGAGATGAAGTATAAGATGATGTATGCACTAACTTAGCAAAGCCCATATAACCATCCTCTTGAACATGATGGCAAGTTTGTTCAAGGATAAATCTCATGTCGGTTTCCTTGCTAAATTCAGAGAATATATTATGTGAAATATTTTCCTACTATCTGTGGTTTGAGCCAGTTAAGAAATCACTCTTGAATATTTGAACTAAATGAGTCAACTGAGTCAACCCTTGATATAGATTGTATACCTACTATTAAACCATTTACATAAGAAATAATTGGCAGCCAAGTTATATTCTGGCACACCTACACTATTATCTTTAGAATTCCTAACATATATTTCAAAAGCGATTTATCAAATACAAATAAATATTTTTAACAAAGTGAAAAGTTGTCAATAAATTTCCATATTCTGTTGACGATTAAAATGAGGATAAAAGCAATTAATGTTCTTTCATGAGTGAGGTGAAAATTGTTTTAGCATGTCAACTAACATTTGTCAACTATGTTATGTAAGTTTCATGGTCATCTAACAGAATTAAATAACAACTAATCTATACAAATAAACATGACATAATAACAAAAACCTTATTCTATAATGTACAGAGAACATTATAGATATAAGTTCGAAAAATAAAAGAAAATATAAACAATTTATTTTGTTGAAATAAGTAGGTACCAGGGTACCTTAACTTTAAAGACTACTTACATGCAGAGCCTCGAGCTTTTCGCCAGCCTTTTTCAATTCGTCCATACCTCACTCGCCAAAGACGGCGGGACGCCTACAAACGTACTACTAATTCATTCCAAAACCTTAACCTTTGGCCACAATTTGGCCTATATATACGCTCGAAATAGCCCGGCATTGCTAATGAAATTGCACACATACGATTAAGGAGCGAAACAATTATAATTAAAACAGGTTGTTTTTCTAGATATCAGCCATATTAATAGCAAAATACCCAGGAATTTACACTAATACCAGATTTAATCTTATCCAAACATAACCCTTAAAATTTGTAATAAAAAATGACAATATAAAAATCTTCCAAGTTCTACACTTGACTTGACAGTTGACATCCAAATGACAAATCACAAAACTGACAAATCTGACAAATTAGTGGCTGCCTCAGCTGCCTGATGGAAAAAGGCACTGATTTATTTATATACATTGACAGTGACATTTAACTATTCGTTCGTGAATAGCATAGTCATTGTAAAACAATTTATAAAAATTAAATTAAATAATGTGTTCAGAACATGTTACACATTTTATAACATGTTTAAAATATTAAGTTCAATCTTTTCCGTGTAACCTCGGCGACAAGTAAACAGGTTAAAGTACTCTGTGGTGACAAGTGGGGTAGTGGGACGTGGCCTGAAGTCCCAGACTGGAGTCCGTTGTATCCTGTTCTAGTTAAGCCTGAGGGTAGTCGTATAATCGCAGGGTATTTTATCTGCCTGGCTAGCGGAAACTACTGTTCTTCTAAAATCATCGTAGAGTAATACATAAGGGAGTTTAGCTTCCTTTTCGGTCGCCAGGTGGGTGTCGGCAATATAAGACAGGAGACGGTGATTGCTATCTCGGCAGCTCGTCTGTTGACCAGTTGCGTAAAAAAATCAGGTAGAAGAGAGACTACAGATTTTCTATCATTAATTTAATAATTATCAACAGGAATTATGTTTTCTTCACTCGCTGCACTTTCAACAGGATAGGTCGTCGATTCGTTCATTACTCTGTCTATCCAAGCTCTGCTGTGTGATACCTGTAATATTTGTGGGATTTTTAGTCGATTCCAGCAGAGCCTAACTGCAGCAACGCTTAAAGTTTTTGAACCAGAGGGAAATCTTTGAAAAAGGGCACTTAAGTTAAAACGTGGCATTTCTTTCTACGAAAATCCCTTCGGTAGCCAACTCATAACACCAACGCAGATCGCCAGTCTTTCTCTGTTAGATTCCGGTTACTAATTTGTGACATTCAGCAACAATGCATTGTTTTTTAGCAAACTGAATTTATTTCCAGTCCCCAAATTAATAATTTCCCTATTCTTATTATTTAGGTAATTAAAAAAAGTAACAACAGAAGGTCTGGTTAGATTAGGTGTACCTATTATAATTATTATGCCATATTTCAAAACAAAAATCATTATAATTACACCTACCTTTGCAAATACTCCGGGTTTTGACTTGTAGGCGCATTCCTCGGTGCCAGAAAATAGCGCTATCCCGTAAAGCGTTCCTGCTCGGTTGAGACCGCTGAAGTATACTGCAGGGTCGCCTGTGTCGCCCTAGAAAACGAATACTGACTCGATATCATGTCTAAATACGCTAAGTTTATAACGGTAAACATCGACAACATTTTTTTTACTTATAAGGTAGTGCTTGACAACAATCCCACCTGATGGTAAGTGGCAATGAAGTCCTTGGTTTGTTTGTCATATTATAAATCGCCGATATACGAGCAGGTCAGACCAGGTCAGTGTCTTGACGGTGCTCGGTCACGCTCAATGACTGCAACGAAACCAAACGCATGACTATGACAGTAAACAGAAAAAAGAAACATAAGAAAAAGACGGCAATTGTTGTTTTCTTGGCCTGCAGCTGACTTTGATGCAAATGAGCTTTGGCGTGGCAGTGATGACATGGCAAGTCGGATACTTTATTGATTTTTACTAAAATGAAATGAAGTTTATCCGAAACACACTTAACACTTTTCGAAAGTCAAACTACCTACGCCATTCGTTCAACAAATCCCTACCGTGAGTAGTCTTGGAAGAACAAGCGGCCAGAAACATCCAAGAAACTTCTTTTGCTACTCAAATTACAATACTATACAAAATTCATGAATAATAGATACATGGAGACTCATTCTTCTTTATTATTTAGGTGGTGGTGACTTACCGCACACAGAGCTACACCCTTGTTCACACTGGTCAAACACATGTGGTCACTCTGCAGCTGGTAATCGTTGCCGTACTGCCGCCGGCACTCCGGCCGAGGCACTTCCTGGACTATCATCCGTCTGAGCTCCTGGTTTTCACCTTCCCTGATTTGACCTGTCACCTGGAAATTCAACTTGTGATGAACATCCTTTAGGTTTGATGTTGGATGGCTAAGCAAAAATCAGTGTGATTAGCCTAGTTGGTTTAAAGTCTGTTTAAAATCCTGCTCGCACATATGGGTAAACTAGTTTGTTCTCGCGGCTTCGCCCACGCGGGAATCAGAAAACGTCAACATACCGTTAAAATGTTCCCAAGGGAACGTATTATCGGTATAAAAACTATCCTATGTCCTTCTCCGGGTCTCTGACTATCTCTATACCAAATTTCATCTAAAATGGTTCAGCAGCAAAGCGTGAAAAGGTAACAGCCAGACAGACTAGTAAGGGTGTTGATGTTATGTTTTCATTAGATTTTTAGTCATTTGCGGCCACTAAAGAAAAAATCGCGACTGGTTAAAAGTTTTACATGAAGTTTTCAGGGGTACCTACTTAGTCTTTTAACCCTCGCATTTTTTTACTGAATATACTTAAGTTACCGCTTGACTACGAGCCCACCTGATGGTAAGTGGAATTTTTCTCATAAATGTTACAGGTACTCACCACAGACCCATATCCTGTGACAATAACTTCTCCAAACTTGAATGGCAAATTAAAATTAGATTTTGCAAGAGCCACAGCCTGAATTCGAATTGTTTCTCGTATTTGTATGTTTACCTGCGAAATCATGAACTTAAATTAAAGTAGGCATAAGAAATATATATTGTTATAACAATAACGAAATAATTATATTGTTGGCTTGTAACAATTGCAAACACACTCAGGGATATTACGAGGATAATTAGGTAAGTAAGTACTTACCTTAAAAAATTAAAATAATTATGTGTTCGTAAATATTGTTTGTATGTGACCCTTAAATATGTCTATAAATCAATAGTTTGAAGGTTAATATTATGAACAAACCTGGCAAAAGAGTACCACATTATTTGGTTAGCTAAGTACACCTGAGGTCCCTGAGGATCTGTAATCGGGCGGCCAATGTGTAGCGTGAATATGCAGCGTGATAATCATGGCGAGCCCTAGCGGCAACTAATATCACGTATCTCTGAAGAGGTCTTAAAGAATTAGGGCACAAACCTTGATCATAGCTAGGTTATGCTCGGGATAGTACTGATCTGTCTTGTAATCTGGATGCCGCACGATGTCCACCACCGCCAAAATCCGGCCACCGAAGTCTCGGAACACTGAACCCATTCTGATCGTCACCTCCTCATTTGATACGCTGTTTGGAAAAATGGTACGGAATGGTTACTATAGACGTAGGTGGGTGGACCATGGAAGGCCACTGTAACGAATAAACAGGTTTTCTTAGTGCATTTACTGGATAAATGATACAATTTTTAAAGTGAAAGCTTCTATAGTAACTATCGTCGTGATTTGGAATTCTATGAAACGCGAGATAGGAAGCATCGGCAAAATGGCGGATTAAAAAATTCTTGTTAACAGTCCAGCCAGACTCAATATTCAAAATATTCCGTAACCATGGGCCGATAAGTTTCTAGTTTTTACCTTCAAAATAAGATAACTTACTAATCAAAACATTGCGCTGCACTTAAGACCCACTGATTCCCAATAATAGCTCCACCACACCAATGCTTTCCATGCACCCTGTGAATAAATTAATTTCTCCTTGATTATGGAGTCATGGATTTCAAGATTTGATGCATAAGGTTAATTTACAAGTGGATAGAAAACACGATTAATTAATTATCATTCAACGTGTGTATTAACTTTTGTTTAGTACTTAGTTGAAATTAAAATTACCTTATGGATACAGTGTATGGATAGTCTTCTAAGCAGACCAAGCCAGTCTCAGTAGTCAATCTCTTTCTTCTAACGTGTGTCAGATCTTCTTCAATTTTTGGAGGAAATTCACATTCTAATTCAATTGGAGCTTTTGTAGATGCTAAAATATTTTAGTAAGTTTAAATTTCTATTTGTAAGCTATTAAGATGACTTCCGGCTTTCATCCTACTGGCCGACAGGATTAGGATTAGTTACCGGATGCCGATTAGAAAATGTTTTAGACAGATAGATATACTCGTACCTATAGAACCAACTCTTTATCAAATGTCATAAAGAAATAGTTTTATTTTTATATCATAAAGTCCATCAGCTTTCACCAAATATGGTACTGAAAGCGAACATTACGAAGCTCAACAGATAAAACGCATCGTCTGTGCGTCAGCTACATGATGTGTCAGTGACACGATGGTCAGGTTAAGTCAAGTGGTGAGTGGTATGTGAACCGAGAATTTTAGTAACTACTGAGAACAAGCCAAGTAAATTGGTAAAGCAGTAAGGGTTACAATGGTGAAAATTCTTATCTGTTAGCAAAATGAGTTATCAACTTTCATGGAGTTGTAAAAACTGGGACTGATGTCTTACATTGTCATTCATAACCTGTAAATGGTTGTAGACAAAAACAAATAATTTGGTATGGAATAAAAAATACATACCTGATTTTGTCCTAAGGAAAAAATTAAAGTAAACTACAGTAATGAGGATGAGCTTAATTAAATTATTTGTTACGAACATGTTCATAAAACGAATATACGATTAGTTAGAAGCTAGAAATCCCGCACTACTTAAGTAAACGATAACTAAAGTTGTGTTCGTTGCAAAGAAAACAGCTTTGAACAAGGTTTTGTTTTAGAAAACAATTGCGCTGTAGTTGAAACAAACAAAATTCTAGCTGAAGTACTTGTTAGCTTAGCATTATATTGCAACAACAGCAGTAATTGTAATCTTACCCTTCATACTTTAAAAGATCCATTAAAAGTCGTATATTAACTTTGAATGGGACCCCACTTGAATGTAATTCCGTATCATAGACCAATACCCAACCAATACCAATTACCTCCTAAACAAATTTCCATTTCAAGCAAAGATCACGTTACTGCACTTAAGTACCTACTACTTTAGTCTTTGATATTGTAACCGATACACAGTCATTAGGTATAAATTTTACATCAAATTTTAGTAACAAAGGTAGGTAACATAAAATAAACAAATGTGAATTCAAAATAATTGAAACTTGACTGTTTTGCAGAATTGACCAATCAATCTCAACCTTGGTTACCTCGATTGTTTGTCAGGCACTTTGAGGAGAGGGTTATTAATTGATCCAAAATGGAGGAGGATCTCTCTTATTTCGTTCGACTTCTTAACTATGACCTCTGCGTACCTAATCGTACATAATAATAATCATGATAACAATACTACAGATCATTTTTCTGCTGTTTTGCAAACAATATCACGACGATTGTAAATCTCAGTGTCTCAGTGATAAGGTAATTTATTTTCGTCGGGCGTTGTGTGTACAAACAAAATCACGACGACTGTAAATCTCAGTGTTTCAGTGATAAGGCACTCTATTTTCGTAGGGTGTTGTGTGTACAAAATATACGTACGTTTCTTCGATAAATCATTTGCTTATGGGCTTATGTAACTACTGTTTAAATGTACGATAACCTACCAAGCTCAACGCTCAACGTGGGCAAACATTGGAATAAACATGCCTTTAGCGATTTTCACTTGTTTTTGAATCGCTCTGGGAGCACTAGGCTGTTCTGAAGGTGTTGAAATATCGTTATTTAACGTTCTAAAGAATTCAAACACTGTTTATAATTCCTTCGGGACTGAACTACACAATGCTGAGTCATGCGACCTTCATCAGATAGGTATGGATACGACTGTATTGCTTTATGATGCATCACGAATAAGGGAGGGCTTGGAGTCAAGGACACGAGATTCCCTTCTCAGTCGTTATGCTCTTGGCAGAGCGGTCGTGGTCGTCATAACAGGGTCGTGGTACGCGTAACTATCAGTCTCAACTTCTTTCTGACAGCTGCCTTCTTTGTGCATTGATGCAGAGGTTCGGTCAGCACGTCTCTTATGTGGTCAGTCCATTACAGGAGATTTATATAGCAATAATTCTCGAAATTAAGCCACGTTGGGGTGCTAGTCTGATGATTATTAAGAACGGACAACAACATTACACTTACTTCTAACAAATTAATTACTGTGATTATACCAGTACCAAAGACTCTAAGCGAGTCTCGACAGTAGTAACAAAAAATAATGAAAAACTATTCTTCATTGTGTCCAGATGCGTCGAAATGCACCGATTGTTATTAAACTCATCTTTTTTGCAACACTTCACAATTTCCTTTTGTCTCTACTGTATATAACACCTGGCTCTGAAGAATATTGCACTAGTTCAAATTAAATCGAATCAAGTTCAGGTTCAATTAGCATTGTGTTAAAAAGTTGACAATAACGAAATGTCTAATTGAATATATACATTACAAACAAAACAAAACTTTGCAACTTTGTGCCATTTTAAACAAGACTATGATTGATATTACGTTAAAAATATGTTTACTGATAATTTTTGTGTACATTAAAGATATATGTGCAGAATGCAATGGAGAAGACTCTGAAGAATATGAACGTGATCCTATTTCATTAAATTCAGAAAGCTATGAAGCATTTAATATAAGTTCAAAGGAAAATCTCATCGATTCTGAAGACGTATCAGAAATGGAGAATGAGACTATAGCTATACACAACGATAATGAAATGATGAATGGAGTTACATGGAAAAGTAGGTAGACGTCTAACACATCTGGTAATACCTGAAACGTGAATTCTAAGCGGATAAACTGGGGCCCTCTGTTAATCATTTTTAAGTTTTAATTTTATAGATGACACGATGCATTTGAAGCATTTTTGTACGATTCACATCACACAATTTTTTTCTTAGATTTTTATATCAATATTTTTCTTGGTACGGGTGTCATTTATTGGAAGTCTTTCATAACAAGTCTGAATCCCAAATTTATCAATACCTACTTTACTTGATTATTTTTAGTTTCAGTAACTAAGCCATCACTGAAGTCAGCAGAAATACCCGAAGAAACCAGGAGACCAAAAGTAGCGAATCAAACAAAAAGCAAGAGCTCTCAATTAAATTATCCCTTCTCAGTGTCCGTACAGAAAAAGTCATCCCATTACACTTCTGGGGCTCTTGTAGACAAGCAATGGGTACTTACATCAGCTGGAGAATTTTATAAGTAAGTGTATCTCCTATTAAGATTCGAGGTTGATCAAAATTATATTTTCAACTGTAATAATGGTACTGTACTGTAAATGGACTCATAATCCGTAAAACTCATTAATAATAATATCATTCTTAATAATAATACTGTAAGTATGGTCAATCCACTAAACCATTTCCCGTTTTTTTGATCGATTATGACGCAATTACATTGTGAAGAAGAATATTTAAAAATGGCTCGTTAAGCACATAATAATTTAGATTGGCGACAAAGTGAAGCAACCAGCAGTAGACGTCCAATGATTGAATGAACTGAAAAGATAATTGAAAAACTTAACATTTTCAGCGTTCGAGAATCAATTAAAATATTCAGAGTTCGACTAGGATCAGTGCATTGCAAAAAAGGTGGTATTATAGTTCCCATCAAACAGGTGGAGGTGCATCCATCTTATGTCCAGAATAGACCAGCTTTTGATATAGCTCTGCTAAAGTTGGGGATGCCAATGGAATACGATCATTTTGTGGCACCGATTACAATTTCGCAGACCAGAGGGAGGGTAGTTAGTGCAAAATTCTTAGCAACGTATTGGCCGAGATTAATTGTGAGTATTAGATTTACCTAATAGCATGCATTTGTGTCTGAGAAAGTCAAGTAATAGTAGGTACTGAATTGTTGCATTTCATTAAAAACAGCATACTTGATAAAAGACTGGAAGTAAGACAAAAATATAATGTCACCAAAAAAAAAGATTAAATTAAATTTTAATAAATAAAAAAATAAAAAATGTGGTGTCGTGGGACACCAGGTAGGAACGAAGTTCCTTCGGCTAATGAAGGCAACGGCGAACGAAAAGAAAGAGGGAGAAAGAGAAAGGTACTATATACTACTCGCTTGTGTATGCGACTGTCGCGCCTGCGCACGTCTCATTTAACGCTTTTATTCCACGCATTTTTTCTTACGGTTTTACTATCACATATTTTTCAGTTCGGTCGCCGCAGCAAAACCTATCCCCTCCAAGCCTGCCGTAAGGAACTTCGTTCCAATAAATAAATTTATTATGATTAATTATAATTAATTATAATTAATTAATATATTAGTAAATTTTCGGGTTGGGTATCTTCTATCCATCATTGTGCTGACAAAATGAAAATTGGTACTCCGTACATTTTTATGAGCACTACGGAGAGGCCGCAATTAATTAATTAATTTCAGAAAGGTATTCTCATAACTTTAAAAACTAAGACATGTGTACTAGATTTAACTCAGCCATGTGATTTAAACAGCTCAGATTCTTGAATATTAGAGACGTCTGCTTACATCTATTCTAGTTTTCACGTTCACTTTAAGGTGAAAGGAAATGTACTCCCTGCATCAGCAAAAGAACGAATTAAGCAGAACAGCATGAGAGTGTCGACGCAGAAGCTGATACCCTGGAACCAGTGCCGCAAGATAATGGAATATAACAATGTTACTTTGGAACCTTCTTCTCATTGCTTAGAACCTATTGATACACATCACTCACCTTGTATGGTAAGTGTTTATAGTCTCTTCTAGGATAGAATTGCAAGTTCTTCAATATCATCATCATCGTGTATCAGGAATTAAACAAACTGCAGTGGTATTGAACTATCAGATTCAGAGGTTAATAGATCGTCTATGTGGTCGATTTATCGATGCATATCGAACTCCAACGGAAGTGGGCTGTTGTGTCATTCTATCAATTGACTAGCTTCGGTAACGTACACCATTATAATATAGATACTATTACCGTGCGTGCACTATGAATAGAGCTTCGCTGGGATTGATAATCTTACGTGTGAATTTTCGATGAATCGATCGAGTTTAAGTGGCTATAACATTAAATGTCACACTAAATGTTCTTTATACCCGTTGAACGACTTGCGGAAAATGCGTGGGAACTACCAAAGGTCCTAGCTAAGAGATGCCATAAATTGGAAATATGATATGGCATAGGAAAGACACTTATGTGCTAGTGAGACTCCAGTGCCTTCTGATTCGAAAAGGGCGTATTGCATTACAGTTATAGTCTCTAAATAATTAAACTTATTGTTTTCAGCCTGATCCAGGAGCACCGGTGTTAGCCAAGGATGGTCTGTGGGGCATTACGTCAGGCTGGACGGCAAAGCGTTGTCCGGAGGTGGTCTCGGCTACGGTGTTCACACGGCTCTCCTCGCCTCGCGTACATTCCTGGCTGCAACTGTTACTTGTCGACTTATAGTCTAATAACCGCATGAGCTGTACAAAGGCTAGATTACATCACCAATTTTGTAATTTCCACACGAAAGGGAAGGAAGAAGGCAGAAAAAACATCCACAATCTTGTGCCAATAGCCTAAATATAAGCACAGGATAATATTTAATATCCTTCATAAAATGATTGACACCCGTGAGAGTGATTACCCTTTGTGTTGATTCGACTGTAATTTGGTTGAATACTTGAGAACACTTAGGTGTATTTATGTATTTAATTTTTATACTTTTGTAAAAAAATAAAACTATTTTTACCTCCATAATTACTTTACTGTTTCATAAACCTTATTTGCTAAAATCTACAGGTCATTTTATTTTATAATTATAAATAAAACAAACAAACATTCACAAAACCTCATGAGGATTCTATGTACTGCATGTCGATGGATTTCACTAACAACAAAATCCCTTAAAAAAACAATATGACTTTTGGCTCAGCTGGGAAGCAAACCTGGAATTGCTCAATTAGCTTGGTCATTAGTGACTACAAAAAGTTCAATGAATAAATGCTTTACCAAACACTCAAGATTCTAGATCTAATGATCGCAAAATATCTGATAAAAGCTTCTGTTAGGATAATGATTATAGGTACTGTAATTGTTATGCTTTTTGTGCTGTTGCTCTTGTGTGTTGCTGTGCTTTTTGGGTCAGTATGGTGAGTACTTCAATCTATTACTTTGAATGTCTTATTCAGTGAATCGAGTGTTTTAAATTATAAATTACCCTATGCCTCATAGCTATTTACATTATCCTCCGGCGATTTGGCTTTATCAATGAGAAAGTTTATTCCACTGGATCCAAAAATGTCTTCGTAATCTTATTCTCCGCTTTGTCCAGCCCTATTCTCTTAGCTATATCCTCTTCGATCTCCGACACGCTTTTCGCTCTGGTTTCTGGCAAGAAGAATGTACTAAACAGTATCCCGAAGATGTTCACTCCGGTGAATATGAAGAAAGTACTATGAATGCCTATGGCATTCGACAAAGGCACGTAGCCGACAATGGGCAAGAAGGTCATAAACCAATTTATTGTCACTATGACGCCGAAGACTTTTGCTCGAAGCTGAAATTAACATGAATGTTTTTAAGTCCGAAGTGCCTAGAAGACATAGGTAAGTTGCATACATGTAAAATAAGTAAAATGTCCTTGCTACCCTAAACTTGAACAATGAAGCAAGGATTCGTAACATCTTTACTCCGGTTTTTCTGAGAAGAGTTATGATCCCAGCATTGGTGGCTAGGTTGAGAAATCGACAAAATATAATGCCCTGACCTGAAAGCTAAACATCTCTGCCATGATGATGAACGGTAAAGGACATACGCCACCAGAATACGCCCAGACGGACATCATCATGGATAGAACTGGCAACCAGCTCGGAACTGTGCCTCCTTGGTGCCCTATCAGCGTGGAAACTGCTATCCCTAGCATCGAACACGTAGTTACTGACAGCATTATTATGAACAGGACCTGAAAAAGAAATATAATCTGTCTGTTAATTAGCTAAGTACACCATGAGCAGGGGAGGTTTAAAAACTTCGTTATTCGTTATTATTCATTTAATGAATAATAAATTATTATTATTAATAATAACCTAAAACCTACCATTCTGCCTATTTTCTCAACACACAGGGTAGACACAATTGACCCAAAGATCAGCACAGCTGGTATCGTGAATGTTAACGTCTCTGTGCTGACGCTAAACTTGGCACCAGATGACGATAAGATTAGGGATGCATACGTTGTGATCGCAAAAGCACCGTTCAGTGCCTGGATTGATACTAGTACAGTTGAAATGATCATTCCTCGACGCCAGATTGGGTTGTTTACTAAAAATACAAGTAATGCTGTTAATTCTTTATCTTCGTCTGATCTATTAGGGTGACTAGTTTGTAAATAGTTGGAAGTTAAAGCAGTAGAAAAGAACGCGACTATAAACAGCAAGAAATGGAGCTCTAAAATTACCAGTGTTGTGGCAAGGTTGTTGAGCCAGTAAAAGAACCAATATCCCCCTTGGTTCTAATGAGGTAACAACTCTACAGACGGCAGTGTCTAATTGTAGCCGAGTTGATAATCTGTCATCTTACAGAACGGACATACTCGTAGACCGTATGACGGTAGTATGAAATTTTAATTCCAAAATGGACTTCACTGAAGTTTACAATCACTTACCTATGTTCTTTAAAGACATATTTGGAAGAGATTTGAAGATCTCATTCTCATTACTTATTAATTTTATTTCATTTATGACAATTTCATCGTCTTTGTCAAGACCTCTTAGGAACGCTACTGTAGCAGTTGCCTCCTGCAATAATAACATCTAATGAATAAATGAGTTTCTAATTGATAAATAACTATATGTAGCAATAACATGATTGATATAATGTAAAATAACAGAAGAGAAGTGAATGCTTAGTTGTAAATCGTTTAATTGAAGAAGATAAATTGGATTTACCTCTATTTTTCCTTGCTTAATCAAGAATGAAGGAGAATCAGGTGCTTTACAGAGCAGAATACCTGCAACTATGGGAATACCACTAACAATCCATAGAATAGTGTAATAGTCCAAGTAGACACCCATAACGTACATGGTAAAAATTCCAGTGGTCTGATGGAGTACCAACATTGAAGACAAAATTCCTCGTATGCTGTCCTGACTTATCTCCTTAATGTAGATTATCACAACATTGAAGCATCCTCCAGTAGCTATGCCGCTAAATATTCGAGATATCACCAAAGTTGGTCCCGAAGCAAAAGAGAGACGGATTATCCATGAAATCTGAAAAAATATTGTGATTCTTAAACGAAAGAAAAACATAATTTTGTTTAGTAATTAATACCTTTTATGAAAATACCCAGAAAAGCAAATAAATAAAAAGCACACACGCCATGGCCAGTATTACAAAAGGTCATCCATAATCTATCCATATACCCATGAATACCTGGAAAATCAGGGGTCCAAAATGAATCGACGAACTGGCTATAGGACAATGCACTCGAAAATTATGTTCACAGTTAATTTTAGAACCACAATGGTAGCTAATGGTACCTAAGCAAGCCAACCTTTTTATTGGTTTTACTTTAAAGTCCGAAATTCAAATTTGGAACTCACTGCCTGAGGTACCGCAATAGCTATGACGCTCACTCTGCTTCCAAACCTGTCAGCCATGTACGAGTATATCTGAACACTGAAGACAGCGGCCAAGCATATCGAGCTAGCGGTCCATGACAGCATCGTATCTGACAGTGGCTCTCCTATCGGAGACTTGGTGGACTGCAGAATCTTGGACATGGGGGATATCCAGCCAACATCCAATCCATAGGAAAATAACGTCATGTTTGCTGAAAAATATTTAGTTTATCCTGATTCTTTTACCGTAGCCAATAGCCTTGTAACGGTACAAGGTTTGTCACAAGTCTTTTCTTCGGATCAAACTTCGGGCACATTCACATTGTGCAAAACATTCAGACATGGGTTTCATGACTTACTTCAACGGAGGTAGTAAATATACTTAATATCAAAAATTAACATCGAACATTGGAAATTTTCCGGTTAACGGGTAGTAATGCTGCGGTAATCCATAAAAATAAGGAGGAGGAAATTGTAATAGTCTCGTTAACATAATTCAACCCGAATAGTATTATCAAGTTTTAAACCAGGAAAAAGCTGAGCTTTGTGAGGGCCCGCATAGTTTTTCTAACGGGTAATAATTTTTAGGGCTATGTGACATTGTCGCTTTCCCGCCCAAACTCTGCCGTTATTTTTTATTTTTGAGTTTAGTTATATTTCTAACAGATGAGGTTACAAGTACAAGTACAATAACATTCTATTCAATGAATACAAAATTGTTTATTTTCATTATTCTTAATGGTTATAAAAATATATATTTTTTGACAGATAACACATGTATATATTAAGTTAAATTACTATGTTAAAGCACAAATCTAAAGGCGTGACAGTTTTTCAGTAAAGTGTACCATTAAATTTTCAGGTTGTGGGATAGTAATAGGGCTCGCTTCACTCGCCCTAACTAATACATATCTACTTTTATACTATATGTTTTAACTACTTGTTGTTTGTTAGGTACATTACTCTGGATAAGTTACCTTTAATCTATTGCTGTTCAATTCTGGAACACTGTGTATTATTCATATTATTCATGTTTATTCATGTTCAAGTTTATTCATGGGGCATCATTCTTGTCACTTTTGTAAACCCCTGATTATGTTCCAAACCTATATTATTCACGTTATTAACAAAATGATTGGTTACAAACGACCATATTACCTAGCACGGTTAAATACCACTGCCTATAAGTGTGGCCTCTTCTGTTTGCTGTTTCTTTCTTCTTCTGCATTTTTAAACACAATTTTTTATTTAAGTAAAAATACCACTATATTGTCAAACTTAGCAAAAACAAAATTAGTTAAGTAGTTAATCTTTAAAATCCGTGTGATACGTATTTGAAATTTCCACGAGAAATACTATCCATTATGTAATTCTATACTGCATTATTTGAATGAGTTACTTTTAGATATAAACTCTACGCGAAATACGCGATAAATCTCTTTCCTCTAGGGCTGTCAAGTTAAAATTATACTAAGCAGCAGTTAACAAACGAGCAGTCTGTTTAAAAAATCAAAATGTGGTACAATTCACACGTGCTGGAAGTGAAACTTCAAAGAAAAACGAATACTGTCAGTCCAAATATTGATGTTTTGTTTTGCTTACGTAAGCCGCTTATTGCCGATGCTTCCTATCTCATTTTCTCCCACGTTAAAATGTGTTTGTGTCTTTTTCGTTTCCGTTTCGTTTGATTTACGCGTCATTTCCGTATCATCGACTTCCAAATCACAACGATAATAAAGAAGTTATCACTACAAAATATTTATATAGTCCCTTTTTACAAACTTTTATTTTAACTTGGAGTGTATATTACTGTGAGTCAAATCTTGGCTGCTAAATTTGACCCACTTTTCACTTTTCAGCATAGTGACTAAATTTATTGCTTTGCATTTAAACTTTACAGCATTAAAAGTGTGTCCTTAGTTTTTTAAAAGTATTAAATATTTAAATTAAGAAAATTAATTATTAGAGCCGCGGCCCGCGTATAGTATTCTCGACGCGACGGAACAAAGCCGAAGTCGTCCGAAGCGGTCCGAAGCGTTCCGAAGCGGCCGCCTACAATTTTTCAGAAGATGCTCATGTTGCCCAGTATGGATATCTTAGTTAGACTTCTTTCCACTAATTCAAGGCATATAAAAAAGCTCGCAATGCAACGCGTAACATGCTTTTCAACGTGCAAGTTCTATAGGTATTCCAGAGAGCAACCCTAGTGCTGACTTTGTTTGCGTCTAGATTTTTAATATTTGTAGGTACTCGACAAAACTAATTTGACTTACGAACAATTATTTTGTTTGTGTGTTGCGCCGAGATAGTTATCCAGTGTACTTATGGAACTAAATTAGTGTTTGCATAGCTGATGAAATTATGATGCTGATGAAATTATAATTCAGATAAAATTAGGTGCACGATATTGACAAGTGAGTGAGTGATAATGAGATCTCCACGTTTTGAGGTCCTTGGAAACTACTCTGACTAAGTTTTCCCGCGTTTCATTCGCATTCCGCGCATTCCCGCGATGGTATTTGGTGATCTGCATGTGTGCGTGCGTGCGTGCGTGCGTGCGTGCGTGCGTGCGTGCGTGCGTGCGTGCGTGCGTGCGTGCGTGCGTGCGTGCGTGCGTGCGTGCTTGTGTGCGTGTGCGTGTGCGTGTGCGTGTGCGTGTGCGTGTGAGTGTGCGTGTGCGTGTGCGTGTGCGTGTATGTATATGGCTAAACCGATCGAAACGCGATTGACGGTATTCCAAAGGGTCAGTTCCATAATCTTATTAGCTCTAAAAGTAAACAGTCTACAGTGTCGAATGCCACAAAGCGCTTCAAATCGGTAGAGTTTGATTCGGTTCGTTCGGGAGATATCGTTCATGAAAACATTACATACCTAATACATAAAATACAATCTACATTTTGACACGAACGAGAGAAATCATTAGCAAGCGATTCCCAAAAAATTAGGATGTTTGAATTAGGCCGGTTTTTTACTAAGCGTGCGATATATACATTAGATAGACATCGCGGACTTTATTGTAGACACAGACCACTTAACCAATCTGTGATTGTAGACCTATAAATGATGAATATTCCACCCATACTTACATTGCTTTGTTATATCTCAAAGGGATTAGGCAACGTTTTTGCTGATAGCTCCCAGATTTTTTAACAGTTTTCGTCATTATACTCATATTTCAACCAATTTACACAAAACACGACTCGAAAACCAATCCCTCTGTTTATTGGTGAAAACCGCATAAAAATCCGTTCTGTAGTTTTTGAGTTTATCGTGAAAAGACAGATAGACAGACAGATGCGGTGGGGGACTTTGTTTTATAATAGGTATGGTATAAAATTAGGTAAGGTTGGTGTTTATTAAATGCCAACATTAGGTATTGAAAAATTTACCTATATATCCTTATCCTCCTCCCCTCCCCCTATGTAACATAGTAACCCGTAATTACGGGTGTACAGAACAACGACGACATTTGTTACGTGACTATTTTTACTTGAGTAAAAGTCGTGATTAGGATGCGCAAAGTACCGGAAAATGGCTAAAATACCTTCGATATTGCTTTAATATATGTATAATATCGTTTGGAGTAGCTAATAATAAATGGCTTTGGCTTTTGGCTACAACCCATTAATGGCCCACTACTGAGCACGGGTCTCTCCTCGTACCTGAGGAGGCCTAGAGCATACTCCACCACGCTGCTCCAGTGCGGATTGGTGGAGGGGTTAGTGGCCAACCCAAGTGTCGGAAATTTTAATTTTAATTTTAATAATAAATAAGACGGGCCATATAAAACTCGCAAAACATGTGGATATTTTTATTCATATTATAATATACAATCAGAATAATGTAATAAACATTTGCTTAAGTTAAATTAACTTAAAAAAAACAAGTATAACCACTTGTAGTTTCCTTGTTGGTACCGTAAGCTTGTAAGCGTTCCTTGTAGTTCTCTAACAAACTCACAGATGCGCCTGCGTCCTGCGCTAATACTTATAAAATCCTATAATGTTCTTTTCTTTAAGTAGGTAAGTAGGTATAGCGCTATCTTATTCTCAAAAAGCATTCCTCGAACGGATAGGTCCAGCCCATGTTCGACTCCATTGCTCTTTACGACCATAAGTAAAGTTTTTTCACGTAGAAATGTTATTAAGTAGGTAGTCGCCTACTATTTCGAACATTACCTACTACGAGTATCAGAGACGGCTTCATGCACTAAGTATTTATTTGTCATTCGGTGACTTGGATTTGTGCTGGTGAGAACTTATTCCACTGAATGCAAAAATTCCTTCGCAAAACTATTCTCCACTTTGTCCAGCCCTATTCTCATAGCTATATCTTCCTCTATCTCCGCGACGCTCTTCGCTCTGGTTTCTGGTAAGAAGAATATATTGAACAGTATTCCGAAGGTGTTGACTCCAGCAAATATGAAGAATGTGTAATGAATGCCTATGGCATTGGACAAGGGTACGTAACCGACAATGGGCAAGAAGGTCATGAACCAACATATTGGCACTATGATGCCGAAGACTTTAGCTCGAATCTGAAATGAATAAAAACATATTTAAGTTTCAAGTTCTCACAGGATCTAGATTAAACTCTGCATACACTTTTCATAATATCCGTTGGAAATTAAAACTGACGTACTTCCCTATAAGACAAGGAAATAAGAATAGCTGACAGATGCTGCATGCCTAAAAAATTATTTTTTCCCAAAACTGTAGATTTTCCGGCTTCCTTCGTACTTGAGGCCAAACCAACTTCCTCTGATTGTGGTGCACTTTGCTGAACAACGGACGCTATGGCAAGGAGACCTTCTTTTTGGAGGTGTCTGGGCCCTGTAATTAAGCCGGACGCGCGACGGTACTCATGCACGTATAGGAAGTCACGCATGATAGGATATTTTACTTGGCTAGATAGCAGGTAATATTTTAGAAGAATGGTGGTATATACCACTTTCCTTCTTAAATTACCTTTACGTGATTAACTAATACCTGATTCGGTCACAAAGTTCTTGATCTTTTTGGTCGGAAACGCTTCGATCATTCCTTTGGCATTATCGATGTCTTTAGGTGATGTTGACCATTTACCGTCTATAGCTCGTTTTCTGGTTTGTCGGCCATTTACATAAAAAAACGTGAAGTGTGAACATGGAGTTCATCAGTTTTATGCCAAGAGTAAATCCAAGCCACGCATTTGAATAGGTTTTGAATAACACGAGTTATGTTGCCCTCACCTGAAAGCTAAACATCTCTGCCATGATTATGAACGGTAAAGGAGATACTCCACCAGCATACGACCAGACAGATGCCATCATGGACAGCACTGGCAACCAGCTTGGAACTGTGCCTCCGTGGTTCTTTAGCAGCATGGAAACGCCTATGGCTAGCATTGAACATGCAGATATGGACAGCATTATTATGTTCAGAACCTGTAAGAGAACAACTTTATTCATCAATTTCCAGCGATTTGGTGGAGTCTGTACGGGATACGCTCTATTCACCCACGAGTTCAAACCAGTAAGTACAGGAGGAAAATTGGATGTCACCCGTCCTCTGACGTAGCTTAACTTGCCCTTTGAAATACTGACACGCTCAAGAAATTTTTACCACCACATCCATCAAACTACTGACGTCGCTCACTATTGACACATTGATCAACAAGCCAATGGGATAAGAGCGTTCTAAAATTTATATGATTAGTGTGACGTCTTACCTTTCTGCCCATTTTCTCGACACACAATATAGACACGGTAGACCCAAAGATCAGCAGGGCCGGAATGCTGAAGGTCAACGTCTCTGTGCTGATGCTGAACTTGACGCCAGTTGATGATAAGATGGGAGACGCATATGTCGTGATTGCAAAAGCTCCATTTAGCGCCTGAACTGCTCCTATTGTAGCTAATATGATTATTCCGCGTCGCCAGATTGGGTTCTTCACTAAAAATGGGAGTTATAAACTTAGTCCTGTGATTAGAAGTAACAATAGTTAAAGATGATAAATTATTATTGTCAGTAAAAATGGAGGCATACACACATAGCTACAATACAATGACCTTACCAATATTCTTCAACGACATTTGTGGAAGACACTTAAAATTATCATTCTCATTCCTCATTAGAATTATTTCATTCTCGACTTCTTTATCGTCTTTGTCAAGACCCCTCAAGAACGCTACTGTCGAGGTTGCCTCCTGTAATCACAACAAAATTATTATTCACTGATAAAATTGAGCCTCCATAGAGTCCCGGCTTAGTCAACGTTGATTTTAAAAGATCAACAAAATCAATCAAACACGATTTACTTAAACGGATGGAAGGCCACTAGTAGTAAAATATTTCGAGCGCTTCTGCGCTTTGAAACCACGGAATACAGAAAGAATTAAGAAGTGGAAATGGTACAAGTGTTGATTAATAAGTAAACCACGGTAGCAAAATAAACACAAGTAAATCCCTAATCGTATTATTCACACTAAGAAACTTACATTTTTATTGGTTGGTACTTGTCAACTTCAAATAGTCTATCAAACCGGCTCATTATAGTTGAAAATGCACCTTAACGATTTATCTTAATTTTTATTTTTCCTTGCCATATTTGGTGTCTTGTTACCTTTATCAATTAAGAACATAACAGTTGTAAAGATTTTCTTTCCACCGCTAGATGTCAAAATTTCACGTAACAACTAATTTTATATACTTAAAACTGTAAAAAATAAAGTTGACATTGTGTTGTCCGGCAATTACGCGGAGCCCCGCCTACTTCGCACTTCCACTTCTTTCTGTATTCCGTGTTTGAAACTATATCCCGATTCTTATCGATAGACGTCAATAATTTAAAACATGTCAGAAGTCTAACGGCCATAAAAATAGAGAAAAAATATAAATATTTAATTATTGTGATCTAAACATTGACATAATGGATCTAAAAGACAAAGTCTATAAACAAATAAGTACGGGATTTCCCAATACGCATTGACGTAAATGAAGAAATCAGTTGATAAGAAAAAACTTTTTTCCATTCACGTTATAAGCCGATTCTGCACTTGCTTGGGGAGATCCTTATGGTAATAATTCCTGCCAAGAATGGAGATAATTAAACTTACCTCTATTTTCCCTTGCTTTATTAAGAATGAAGGCGAATCAGGTGCTTTACACAGCAGAATACCGACTATTATGGGAATACCAGTCACAATCCACAGAATAGTGTAATAGTTCAAGTAAACTCCCATAACGTACATGGTAAAAACACCACTGTTCTGCAAGAGTACCAACATTGAAGACAAAATTCCTCTTATGTTGTCCTGGCTTATCTCCTTAATGTAGATCACCACAGCATTGAAACATCCCCCGGCCGCGATGCCGCTGAATATTCGAGAAATCACTAAAGTTGGTCCCGAAGCAAAAGAGAGTCGGATTATCCAGGAAATCTGAAAATATTCCGGTGATTCATATTTTGCACCATTTTCTTCCACGCAAAACAAACGTAAGCATTATCTTATTCTATTTTGACAATTACATAACATCAATTAGCAGACAAGCCACATTGTAGCTGGTTACGGACATTCGGAACACCGGAGAGAAACGCCTTGCAGGCCAGAAATAGAGTAGGTGCTTACTGTAAACTCGATATTGAACAATTAAACCGAAACGTCTAGCAAATGATCAACCATCAGGAAGGACAGATTACATTTTACCAAATGGTAAAATAACTTACTAACATGCTAATTTGCTCGAAAATCTATATTAGTTATAAAGGAAACTCACAGCCTGAGGTATCGCAATAGATATAACGCTGACTCTGCTTCCAAACTTGTCAGCAATGTATGTGTATATTGGGGAACTGAAGACAGCGGCCAAAATTAATGAGCTAGCAGTCCACGACAGCATCGTATCTGACAGAGGCTCTCCTATTGGAGACTTGTCGGACTGCAGAATCTTGGTCATTGGGGATATCCAGCCAACATCCATTCCATAGGAGAATGTCGTCATGTTCGCTGAAAAATATTAAGTTGGTTTTTAACAACATGCAGAACTTTCAGATACGGCTCTTTGAGGTACCAATTAAATATTTATCATACGTCTTGAAATGAAGGATTGAGATTTTTAAATGTTAATAGCTGGCCAAAGAACAGACGAGCTATCTGATCTGATCTGATCATGAACAATTTAAACATCAGCAATACGACAGGAATCACCGATGCATTGCCTGCCAAGAAATAAAGACGAGGAAAAAAAGAAAATTGGTTCTCAGGCCAAAACGGTGGAACAGTTCATCAACTGATTTTACGACAGGAGTTCTGTGATATCCCATAAACACTGATAGGCGTCGGCTCCAGCCCTTGATCAGGGTAGATCGAGATTGTCCTGAAGGACAGCGACCAATGGGAGCTGAAGCTGCCATTAGTCGATGCTTCCACTTCACGTACATATACATTATATAAATACTAGTGAACCTAAACAATAAAATGAAGTGCCTGAAATGCTTAAGGTGACTAACATAATTATTTAAGTCGATAACGATTAAAACTCTATCAATGTAAATAGCTTTCCAATTATCGAATTTTAAAGCTTAGAATGGGTATATCGGTATATAAAATACATAACATGGGTATATGGGTAATAACAGCGTTGTCGCTTAAAGCTCCCCGACGGTCTGATTTTTCTTAAGACATATATTTCAACCATACATTTCTCATATTTCAACCTTGTTAGGTACACAAAACTTTAATATATTATATACCTAAACTTTCCTCGCGAATCTACTTGCCTATTGGAGAAAATCGCATGAAAATCCTTCAAGTAGTTTTTGAGTTTATCGCGAACAGACAGACGGACAGACGCGGCGGGGGACTTTGGTTTATTATGGTTTTCTCCCCAGCGGCCCTGGCTAGTTGTTATAAAAAAGCTGGGCCGCCTCCGTTGGCGCCATGCCACCTGACGCTATGGTGACCGCTCTTCTCAATTTACCCCACCGACACCGACTAAATGTGCAAGAAGTTTAAACGTATCCCGCTTGATACAAAATTCGCACCGGTCTGAGTTTAAATAGGGAATCGCTTCTTTATCGTGGAAAGTCTCTGTTTCTCTTCTCTCAACTTCACAAGGTTCTCACGATCTTTTTTGCCACGTATCTACATATAAATTGTGGAATAAGCTTCTTTCTGTGGTATTTCTGGAGCGCTTTGACAGGGGGTTCTTCAAAAAAGGTGTTAAAAGAGATCTGGTGTCATGGCCATATACGAAGGCGACTACTTATCAAGAGGCCCGTCTACTTTTACATCAGCACTTCAGGCTATAAATGAGATAATATTCTCCACAAGCGGAAGGTTGATTTATTTATTTACCCAAACCACTTTCTTTGTACTCTTTCACATTGCTTACAATAGATACGAATATTAACACATAAATTACCTAGCACCGTCAAACACCACTGCCTATATGTGTGTCCTGCTCTCCATCTTTCTACTTGTTCTACATTATTCTTCTGCGTTTTAAACATAATTAATTTACGTACTTTAAAATTAAACATAAAATAAAAAACTGACTAGATTTTAAAACAATTTAAAAATTTAAGAAATTTAATCAATTTCTATGATTCGTAATAAACTATTTGAAATTTCCACGAGTAACCTATCCATTTTATTCAATTCAATACTACAATTGAATGAGTTACTTTCAGATAAAAACTCTCTATAAATACGTGAAAACACTTTTTTCTCTAGGGCTGTCAAAATATTGTTTTAAGCCATATAGGCTGAAAAATAT
This sequence comes from Ochlodes sylvanus, assembly GCA_905404295.2. Classification (NCBI taxonomy): domain Eukaryota; kingdom Metazoa; phylum Arthropoda; class Insecta; order Lepidoptera; family Hesperiidae; genus Ochlodes; species Ochlodes sylvanus. The sequence goes on from FR990149.1 coordinate 7,008,902, forward strand.
ACCTATATTTGAATCATTTCAATCTAGTTTTTGTGTCGGTTACAGTTGTCATGGGCGGCAGCAGATAGCTGTTGCTGCATGCTCGTTTGCTATCTTAATTCCATAAAGAAGGACGAATTGAATGCTTTTCTACGAGTTAGACGTTCATACACGAATAATAAAATTATTAAAAAAATAATTTGATCTTTGTATCTTTGCATTAAGTTTTTAAAAATAGAATATAAATTAAATTCCTTACAAGATAGACATAATTATGCCATCGAGGACTTTATTGTAGACTTATAAAAGGGGAATATTGCACCCATACACTGTTTTGTTACATCTCAAAGGAATTATTCAGCGTTTACGCTGCAAGCTCCGAGGCGGCCTGATTTTTTCCGACTTTTTACCAGTTATCTTCATAATTATTTCAACGAATTTACACAAACCTTTAATACATTATCTAAACCTTCCTCACGAATCTCTCTGTCTATTGGTGAAAACCGCATGAAAATCCTTTCAGTAGTATTTGAGTTTATCGCCATTGCGGCCAACGCTTTTTCGTAACAGAAAAACCTAATACGCCTCATCTATTTATATTTATGTAGAAGTTTCACTTCAATTATAATGCCCTGGTAGGCAACCCTGCTGCTGATTTATAAGGCACGTATTTGCATGTAGATTTGAACCCTGCAAAGCAAACTTCGGCTGACATTGATTTGTTTGAATGTTTCCCTGGTATATTTATATCCAGTGTAATAATCGTTAACTAAATAGTAAATATTTACGTACCTACCTAATGAAATAATGTCACGAGACTGATAATATAATAATAACGATAATAAACAACATTGATTAGAAAAAGCAATGATAAGAAAAAGGGAAAAATAAAAAATATTATATTATAACTCGATTCGCTTAGACTAATAACGACGTAATATTTAGAAAAACTCTCCGTCAACTTTACATCGGTTATTCAAATATTTGATTACTTAGTAACATAGTTATTTGTTTAACGATAATTTTAGCAAATGGTAATAATGTACCTGCCTATGATAAGTAATAAAACATTTCAACTATAAACATTATGCGAAATAGATTTCCACTAATCTTGCACATTTGATATGACGAAGAATTGGTACCGACCAGCTTATAGATACACTTATTTACTTTTGCTGCGCTTTGGAAAGATGTTTTCTTATGAAGGAAAAGAAACGATGAAGTAACTCCTCGGCACACTTCAAAAAGGGAACAAAAATTATTTATTGATCTACTTAATACATAAATATTCCTTTCCGCAGAACTGGAAATTTCCACGCGTCTTAATGATTGTTGAAGTTATGGGTTGCAGAGTTAATTAAACGCAGTGGTTGAAGGAACGTATTTATTTTAATATTTTTCTTTTACACATTACAATTCACAACACACCTCAGTTAAATTTCTCACACCACAGACAGTGATAACACCACAGAGGTATATAAACAATCATCTAAAACCACAGATACAAAACTATAGTTTATATTGATTCCTAACACCCTCCCTCAATATAAACACAATAAACATTAAAAAAAAAACAAAACAAGTTATTCCCAAAACAAGACACAGAAAGGAACTAAAAGATCCGTCATGCTAGATACAATCCAAGTCTACATTTCTCAAACTTAACACAAGTCAAAGGCTTAGTACAAAAATCTGCCAATTGATCATCAGTTGATATATACTTTAGCTCTACAATCTTCTGTTCCTCCTTATCTCTCACAAAATGGTACTTCAAATCTATATGTTTAAGCCTTTTATGGTTCTCAGGATTTTTACTAACATGAATGACAGACTGATTATCCTCTAATATAAGTATATTATCACACTGTACTCCAATTTCTCTCATCAAATTTCTAATCCACAATGCTTCTGACACACCCTTGGCCAATGCCACAAACTCTGATTCAGTTGAAGAAAGTGCTATACATTGTTGTTTGCTACTAGTCCATGACACAGTACAACCAAAAACTTTCATAATATATCCAGATGTAGATTTCCTATCCCTTGTATCCCCACCCCAATCTGCATCACAGAATCCCAGTAATGGCATATCATCAGTTTTCCTGAAAATCAATTTCAAATTTAGACTTCCTTTAATATAACGTAAAACTCTTTTTAAGGCCTTCCATAAATCTAAATTTCCTTTTGACTGATAACGGCTTAGATAACTTAAAGCAAAACATATATCAGGTCTACTACCCAACATCGCATACATGAGACACCCAATCAGACTTCTACATTTTGTTATTAATTCTTTGTCTTCCGATGGTATCTCTGATATCAGTACTCCTGGTTCAATGGGTGTTCTCACAGGCTTGCACTCCTGCATATTATATTGGTGTAAGACATCTATTAAATAGTCCTTCTGATCTAACTCTATACTGTCTATGTTCCTCATTATGTTTATGCCCAAATATTTAGTTACTCCTTGCAAATCTTTCATTTCAAATTCATCCTGTAACCTCCTTTTTATACTATTAATTTCTTCATGACTTTTCGACACTAAAAGAATATCATCCACATAGATTAAGATAAAAAACTGAATTCCTTCTTTATAGTATAAACACCAGTCACTTCGGCTTCTGATAAATCCTTCTGCAACTAAGAAACTGTTCAATTTTTGATTCCATTTTCTAGGGCTTTTCTTTAATCCGTATAAAGATTTATTTAGTTTCAAAACTTTACCATCTTGTTGAACTCCTTCTGGTTTTAACATATACACTTCTTCGTCTATATCTCCGTAGAGAAAAGCACTCTTCACATCCATTTGGTTAATATACAGATCATATTTAGCTGCTATAGCCATCAGGATCCTAAAGGTTGGTAATTTCGCCACTGGTGCATATATATCCGCATGATCAAATTTTTCATTCTGCTGGAAACCTCGAGCAACCAAACGTGCTTTGTATTGATTCTTACCATTTTCTTCTTTTTTAATCTTAAATACCCATTTTGCCTCAATGGCTTTCTTTCCTTGTGGTAAATTTGTCTCAATCCACACATCATTCTTTCTCAATGCCTCCAACTCTCTTCTAATTGCCTCCAACCATAGATCTGAATCCTCACCACTTGTTGCATCTTTAAATGAAAGCTGTTTTTCATTTTCAAACTGCGCCATAAACACTGTATCATAGTTTTCTAACCAAGCTGGCTTCCTAACATATCTCTTGGACTGTTTTCTTGCCTTTTGTTCACTTTCTTCATCTAGTTCTGAAACATAACTCTCATCGTCTAAATATTCTTCTAGCATGTCTAACTCTCCCATTTCACTTTCGGTTTCTTGTCTTTGCTGAATTTGTGATTCTTCTACTTGTATATTTTCAGTTAGTTTATTTTCTGCTAATTCATCTTCAATAATGACTTTTCCTATCATATTTTCTTGCGGATTTGGGTATATAATATTATTTTCTGTATCATCACAATATGTTGTCTGTTCTTCATTTTTGGCATCTTTGGTTTTAATAAACACTACATCTCTAAACACATCGACCTTCTTTGTGTTCGGAAACCATATTCTATATCCTTTACAATAGTCTCCGTAACCAACAAATATACCTCGTTTGCTTTTTGGATCCCATTTTGTTCTTTTCTCTTTAGGTGTATGAACAAAGACTTCAGTACCAAATATTTGTAATGTATGCACATTAAATTTCTTTTTATAGAGCAGTTCAAATGGAGTCACACCATTCACCCTACTAGCACCTGATCTATTCAACGTAAAGACTGCAGTATTGACTGCTTCGGCCCATAGCTCTTGATTTAATTTTGCTTCTATAATCATTGTTCTCGCTGATTCTACTATAGTTCTCATCTCTCTTTCTATCCTTCCATTTTGCTGTGGCGTGTAACTAACAGTTGTTTCATGTATTATTCCTTTCGATTTAAAATTGTTCTCCACTTCTTTATTTATAAATTCTTTCCCATTATCTGACCTCACCCTTTTAATTTTACAGCTAAATTCGTTTTCAAACTGTTCCATAAACTCTGCAATTTTATTTTTAGTTTCAGACTTATTTTGCAAGAAATAAACATATCTATAACTGCTATAATCATCTTTTATTAAGAGAAAATAGAGAGAACCTCCTAATGAAGTTGGTGTCATTGGGCCACACAAATCCATATGTACCAAGGCACCAGGATACATTGCATGATTTTCACTTGTACTAAAAGAATTTCTCTGCTGCTTACCCTGAATACAAGACTCACACTGCTCAGTCTGTCCTTCATATTTTACATTGTTTGAATTTAAACATTCCCTAACATATTTAAAGTTTTGATGAGCCATACGCTGATGCCATTCAGATAAAGTACTTAATGCTACGTCACACATATTAAATTTCATAATATACATTTTATCAACACGATCAGCTAAAGCAACAACTCTGCCATCTTTTAAAAATTTGCACCCCACATCTGAAGAAATCATCATATAACCCTTATCTAATGCACAAGCTAAAGAGAATAAGTTTACACTCAAGTCCGGTACAAACAATACACCATTAAGAGATGTAGGTATGTATTCATAACCATTAAAAGCCATTAACTCAATATTTCCAACCCCTTTAACTTCCAATTGCTTACCGTCTCCCACAGTTACATATCTCCCTGATAGTGTTTGGTAACTTGACAGCATATCTTTACAATAAGTCATATGCTCACTAACGCCTGAGTCCAAGATAAACTCAGTACCTACATGTCCTAATGGTGACACAACAAAAGCATTTTTATTTTCAATACCTCTATTTTCAGAATGTTTTGACTTTATTAAACTCTTACAATCCTTAATTAAATGTCCTGGCTTATGACAAAAATAACACTTTCTCTGTGTACAGTTATTTCGTAAGTGACCTTTTTCACCACACTCAAAACACTTCAAAACACTTTCACCTTTAACACCACTCACATTTTTGTAGGAACCACGACGCTGGGCTGCCATAAGAGCCGAAGGTTCTGGATCTATGCTGCTATGCCTCTCTTCTTCAATAAGCAGCCTCGAAACCAAACTCTGAAAAGTCTGATTATTGTCGGGGACTGATTCCCATGCCGATACAAAATGACTGTACTTGTCTGGCAGAGACATTAAGACTTTAGTTATCAATACATTGTCTGACATCTTCTCCTTGAGGCCATCCAGCTGGTGACGTAAGTCCTCCAATTTTGAAATAAAATCCACGACAGGCTCTTCGAATTTTAAATTAAAAAATTTCTGCTGGATAAGGTGAACACTCACTCTAGATTTTGGTTCATAAATTGCTTTTAGTTTCTCCCATATATTATTACTACTTGTACACGTCAATAAGTGTATTAACACTTTGTCTTGAACCCTCGTCACAATTAATTCTTGCGCCTTAGCATCATCCTCCTCCCATTTTGATAAGTCTATCATGGACTTGCCATCATCACTCTCGCACAACTCAGGCTTCTTACGGCTGCCGTCAACTATTGAAAACAACCCTCTAGATCGTAATATAACTCCAAGTTGGTATTTCCATACTGAGTAGTTGTTTTCGCTCAATTTTATAGTTACTCCATAACCGGCATCCATCTTGTTATAACACGACGCTCACTCACGTCTCACGACGAAAATCTTTCAGCTCACACAACACTTCCGTACCTTCAATAGCCAGTGCTCTGGGCCCATAACCTGTTGAAGTTATGGGTTGCAGAGTTAATTAAACGCAGTGGTTGTAGGAACGTATTTATTTTAATATTTTTCTTTTACACATTACATTTCACAACACACCTCAGTTAAATTTCTCACACCACAGACAGTGATAACACCACAGAGGTATATAAACAATCATCTAAAACCACAGATACAAAACTATAGTTTATATTGATTCCTAACAATGATAATAATTCTGTGAGGTAATTAACTTCAATGCTATTATGGTAATCCTTATTTAACTATTTGTGCCGTACCCAACAACTATCGGATTTTCTTTTCTTTCCTGTCTTGTTGGTAACAATATTATGATTGTAACGCAGGGATATATATCGCTGTTGTAACGTATCATATTTTTACCCTGGAAGTGATTTCGGCAAATTTTTGGATTAACTGCTTTCAATAAACTTAATAATACCAAAGCTTATCATAATGTACCTGAAATGCCTAAGGTGATTAATATAATCAATATTACGTTACCGCATAGTGTATTTATTTATTTAATTTTTTTTTGTTTTAAGCATTAGATTAGTCGCATACATAGAGTTTAATATAGCATTTTGAAACAGCACTACAGCAGTGGAATGTGGAAGCGCCCCCTCTTCTAAAATAAGAACGGGACTGACGTCCTCTGTCATCTGTCACTGTCTTTGTCATGCTTATGTGTCAATTGTGTCATGTCTGACAAAACCTAGTCTTCTGTGTATCAAACTATCAATTACCAAACAAATTCACAAATTGCGAATTGCGTTATTGATCGGTGCATTTTATAATAATTAATAATATTGTAAACTAAAGTGAATAAAACAGCACCATGAATATTTATTAACACTCGTCTTATAGACCTAAACTGCATTTAAAATTGCATGTATTTCAGGATTAATTAGATAAAATTAAACCATGGGTTTGCTCTCGGACCCAGAGTATGGTTCGCTGAGATGGGTTCGAATACTAAGGAGATTTCACGGAGTTTTCTCATATCTTTGTTATTTTGGTGGGCTGGCGTGGTTCTTTGTGCTGGCCTGTAAGGAGTTTAATAACGAGACGTACTTTTCCGAGAATGCTTTGCTGCCCGGCCTCGCTACGAACGAGTTCAACGCCGAACATTCTGCGAATCAGTTTCATAATGAGTTCTTGCAGGAGTTAGAGGTATGTGACACTTAAGTGATTGAAACTAGTTTATTAAATAGTACATTTTGTCTGATATTATAAATAATTAATATTGACATGTTTAAGAGTGCTAACTTGTACCACCACATGAATTTTTATATTAGTATTACTCCTACGCAAAAACACTCGATTCTGTAGTTCTGATCATCATCATCATCTCAACCCATAACTGTCTTACTGCTGGGCACTGGTCACCTCTCACAATGTGAGTGGTATAGCCTCCTGACGCCCACGGTCCTATTTGAAGGACCTTCCTTCACTTGTGGTTATGACCCAGCAATAAAGTCAGTTCAGCTCTTAATAACCCACGGTCCTTTTGGAAGGACCACGATAAAAGATACATAAATTATACCGTCTCCCTTGATGTCTCGAAGGCCTTCGACAGGGTCTGGCACGATAGCCTATTAAGCAAGCTTTCAGCGTACGGTATATCCCCTGGCCTTATCTGCTGGGTTAAGGACTTCCTGAGTGAACGGTCTCTCCGCGTTGTTGTTGATGGATGTTCATCACAGTCGATGGCAACAAACGCCGGAGTTCCTCAGGGGTCTGTGCTCTCCGCTACTCTATTCCTGCTGCACGTTAACGATCTGCTCATGCCTGGTATCTATGGGTACGCAGACGACAGTACAGTAGTGGAGAGATACCTGCCGACTTCTCGGGCCAGTAGGGATGAAATACAGTCTGAAAGAGAGGCCATGGTGGAACGTATGAATCTCACACTTAGGGCAGTGTCCGAATGGGGCGATGCCAATCTTGTGAGGTTCAACGCCACAAAAACGCAGACGTGTCTTTTTACCGCCAAGAGGAGCCCATTCACCTTGGCTCCTACTTTTCAGAATGTACCCTTGGAATGCACTGACCGCCTTCAGCTGTTAGGAGTTGAAGTTTCCTCGAATCTCAACTTTGGGCGGTTCATCGAATCCAAATCTAAAGCGGCTGCAAGGAAACTTGGGGTCCTTGCGAAGGTCCGGCGGTACTTCACACCGAAACAGCTTTTGACGCTGTATAAAGCCCAGATTAGACCATGTGTGGAGTACTGCTGTCACATCTGGGCTGGCGCCGCCAAATCTCAGCTGTCAGCTTTGGATTCGATGGAGAGGCGTGCAAAGAGGCTCATTGGTGATGCAGATCTGGTTAAAACCAAACTGCAAAGCCTCGAGCACCGGCGTAAGGTTGCCAGCCTCTCGTGCTTCTATAGGGTACATTTTGGAGAGTGTGCGCAGGAATTGTTCGAATTAATTCCCCCATCCCCCTTCCTCCATCGAACAACCCGACGTACAGCCGGTATCCACCCTTTCGTCGTGAACATTCCACCGATACGAACGAAACGGTTTGCATCGTCGTTCATCATCCGCACTGCGAAGGACTGGAATAGGTTGCCTGCGTCGGTGTTCCCACCTGCGTATAATGTGGGAGTCTTCAAGAGGAGAGTGAATAGGCTTTTAATAAGTTAGTGCGACCAACATCTTCGACTTCATCGCCACTTACCATCAGGTGGGATAGTTGTCAAGCATTAACTTATCTCATTTAAAAAAAAAAAAAAAAATACATGTTTGAATTTTTTTTTTTTTAGTAATATCACTTCTTTGAAATATTGCAATCCCGAGTCCTAAAAAAGGTCATCATATATTACGTTATTTTATGTTTCATTCGAGGCTCATAATGGTCCTAGACGCACAGAAAAAAAAATCTTTAATGCAATTATTATACACTATATTTTTTAATCTCTGAAATTCTGGGTCGTAACCATTGAGTCCTATAGATAGAACGTTGGGCTGCTATTTGCTGCAAGCTTATATAAGTTTGGGCGTCAGGAGGATAGGCCATAGTCCACATGGCTGGTCAAATACGGATTGGCAGACTTCACACCTTTGAGAATGTTCATTGTGCAGGTTTCCTCACTGTTTCCCTTCACCTAAGCAAGTAGTAATTAAATTCAAAACGTGTCTCATCATTGTATAATATTGAGTATATTTTCTACTAAAAAATATGAACAAAATGTTTAGCACATAAGCATTTCAAATTAATAATTTCAGCAAATGAGACTTCTATACAATTATAATTTTCAGGATAAATATGACGACACTGTTGAAATGCCTGTGCCTTGGCTGGTAGCTAAGATGTCACAGTTACATTTGGAAGTTTACACGCACAACTTTACTTTGAACTACCCCTTGGGGCAAGGGCAGGTATGTCGAACTCATTGTGTTAGTTTCATAACATATTATTCATGAGCATGACCTACTAATGAACTGGCAAGTACGGATTAGGGGACTTCACACAGCTTTGAGAATATTATGGAGAATTCTCAGGTCTACGGGTTTCCTCACGTATGTGCAAATTCTAGTTGCACATAATTTTCGACAAAATAGAGGTGCATGCATGATTCAAACTTAGGTTTGGCACTTGGTTATTACTGTTTTAAGCTGCTAATGCTGTCTTTTGTCATTGAGTTTCTAACTTCCGAATTGTACTTTTTAGGTGTTCAAAGGAACAAACGTCTACGGTATCCTACGAGCGCCCCGCACGTCGTCTCTCGAAGCACTGGTAATATCTGCTCCCTTCAGGCCGCTGTCTTCGCACATGAAGGGTACCACTGCTGGAATTGCTTTGATGCTGGCATTTGCACAGTTTGCTAGGCGTGAGTTAACTTGCAATATAATATAATGTTATGTAATTTGCAGGACAAACAGAAAAGTGGATAAATAAGATATCATTTAATGAAATGGAAGTCATGTTTCTTGTTCTTCTATAAAAAAAAATTTTTTATTTCGTATTTCCAGCTCAAAAATACTGGGCGAAAGATATTATCTTCCTCGTAACTGAACATGAGCAATTAGGAATGCAGGCTTGGTTGGAGGCGTATCACGGCTTACGGAGTGAGCCTGGCGACTTCTACTCAAGCCTCGGTAGCTTCCACAAGCCTGGTATGCCGACCCTGGACTTGGGGAAGCTGACTGGATTCCAATGGGCTCCAGATCAGACTAAGTGTCTTGATCCAGGCACGCTGAAAGGCAGATCTGGATCTATCCAAGCTGCTATAAATTTGGAGCTGCATACACCTAAAATAAGTAAGTGTATTCATAATAAATGAACCCTTACACACTCAAACCCCTGCAATAGGATTTCCAATGTCGCAGATCGCATGGATAATACAAATAACACATGATTAACACCCGGACCTGAGACCAAATATTTATCTGTCACGTATAATATGTTTTCTCTGGCTGGTAATTAAACCAGGACCAATTGGTTCGCAGGCAGGTTTTAATGATTAAAATAAGAAAAATAAATGGAGGCCTGTCATTACCATTTTTATACTCCAAGTCCACCACTCTAAAAATCATGAAATTCCTGTGACGTAATAATCAAATGGAAGGTCTTCATGAATTTGCTCAGATGTCAGGTCAGTTATTACATCATAGTCTATTCAATGAAACATTTTGCTTCCAGAATATATTTCAGTGAAAGTGGAGGGTTTGAATGGTCAGTTACCTAACCTGGATTTGGTGAACCTAGTGCTCAAGCTGTGCATGAAGGCCGGAATACATCAGTCATTCAAAAGCAGGTTATTTTCACAGCATATTGCATGATACTATAAAATATTATTATAAGCCATTAATATTATCACTGGTATCTTCACCGTCATGATTGAGTCAGCCGTCACACTCGTTGTGTGATTTAAACCCACTATTTTCTTCTCTCCTTTTTTGGCCGAAACCGCATCAGTAATGACATTGGTGTTATCAATGTACGCGGGCGACAGTGACCACCAATTACCATGAGGTAGATCAGCTGATCTTTTGATGGCTTTATCATAAAATAAATCAAGTAATTAAAAAACAAAGTATTACTATGGCCGTTATAACAATCAATTATAAAAATAAAAAAGTAAAAAATTTGAATGTCTATCCGGCGTAAATTGCTCTGTGGTACGAATCCAAATCGCACTTGTCGGTGTTTTTTTAGTCATACCCGCGATCGTTAAATGTAATGATATTTCACGTTTCAGTTACTCGTGGATGAGGAATCGGTACAAGGGTGATGACTGGTCCACTGCCATCTATACCATGCTGGAAATGGTGCAGACACAGGTTTCTGGCGTGAGTATTCACTGGAGTCAATTTGAAACCACTATCCACCTTGGGCTTGAGTTTGCTAATTTATAAATGCTTCAATTGTGTCGTATTTGAATAGTTTTGACACATTTCGTGTTAAAAGTGTGTCAAAAACGTGTCAGAATATTCCGACACGACACAATTACAAAATAAGCAGACTTGGGCCCCAGCTCTGCGCTTGAAATTCGACTTTAATTCATTCTGCCAAAGTATATACTTCGCATTGACACTATGAACGTACACGTTTCAAACTACTATTTATTTATAATTCCCAGGTACCAAACGGCAATCATGGCCTCTTCCATCGTTTCGGCATTGAAGCTGTTACCCTCGAGGGCCGGGACGCTAACGACTCAGCCGGGACGCCGCCGAAAGTTCACGCGTTGACGTCAGCAAATTTCTATCGGCTCGGCAACGCGTTGGAGAGCATCATGCGATCGATGAACAACCTCTTGGAGAGATTCCACCAGAGCTACTTCTTCTATCTTCTTGCAGCCACGAACCGGTTTATTTCTATTGGTGAGTTTATTAGAAATTTAGGCAAAGGAGATCTCTCGTCAGGCTAGGTGATCATGCCTGGGAAGCGGCCTCGCTCCGATAGCGAGTTGTGTAAAAACTTCGATAACGTGATTCAGGCTTGACGTGACATCACTGTGTGGCATATTGTGCGATGTGATGTGTATTTAAGTGGCAGCGGTGGGATCAGAAATTATTTTATTCCTGTTATTTCTATTATCAAAACTTCTGCGGCTCATATCAAATCATCTGTTTATTTCTGTATGAGCTTATTATTTCCACCGGTATCTTAGATATAGATTTGTTTGATTACAACCTTTGTAATCTAATTTTACCAGTGTCTTTGAAGTAAAACTAATTGTACCATTATGTTCAAAAAAATGTTCCTGTATTTAATTTTACTTGTAGCGTATTAGACTTGAAAAATTGATTTTATGTTTCATGAATTCTTGATAATTGTTCTCATTCAGGTCAATACATGCCGTCGCTATGTTTAATGTGTGTAGCATTGCTAATAAGAGCGCTGGGATTCTGGGTCTCTATACAAAAAGATACAGACGAGGAATCAGACGCACAGACAAACAAAACCGATGTCTCAGACAAAGAGAAAACGCAGGATGATAAAGATAAAGATGTAATTGAGGATGACTCTAAGGCTGAAAAGGAAAATGATAGTGATGATAAATTAAAAGCACAAGAGGATGAGGAATCAAAAGTAGCTTCGAAGGAGGAGAACGAGGATAATGCGAAAGTAGCTTCAAAGAAAGAGAAAGAGAATAATGCGAAAGAGAGCACGACAGAGTTAAGCTTCAGTATTGTCAGTATCGGAGCTAACTACTTAGTGGTACATCTTTTGGGATATCTTATAATGAATTCGCCATTTGTTTTGAGTCGAATTGGTGAGTTAAGTATTATACTATGTGTGTACTATGTATAATATATGTGTGTTTAAAATGTGTGAATATCCAGTTTATTTAACCCCAATTTTACAAAAAATCTGTTTCCAAACGAATTTTAATTTTTAAGTAAATTTGACGAAATTTATTTTTCTACTTATTGATTCTTTTACCCTTGGGGATATCTTTTTTTGTCTCTCAGTGTGCACTTCAAATTTGCAGTTTGGTTTGTGTTTCTTCTTTACTTTAACACCCACAAAAAATAGCTTACTATTTTTTGGTCCTTCGAGCCGTAATACGATATTGAAATACAAAAAATTAACCTTAATTTTATGACTATCATTATGCACGTTTATGGGCGAAGGTCTACAATAAAATGACCTATCTGTTCGTTCAATCTTTCAATTCAATTTCAGGGGCAACATACCTGGACCTACCATCAGAACAGTCGGTATATTACGGCCTGGCCTTGATAGCTCTCATCACTGTGATCTTAGGACCGTCTCTGTTGTTCGCGTTCCGCAAGGAGAGGTCCCGGGAGGAGTTGACGCTGATAAATATCCTTGTCTTGGTGGAGTTGGCAACAGCTTGCTTGGCCATTGGAATGCACAATTATTCCCTGGGTTTGGTCTTGGCCACTCTGTATACTCCTATAGCCCTCATTGTAAGGGTCGCCCCGGATGAATGTCGGTGAGTAGTTTTTATTTATTTATTTATTTATTTGATATATTGCACTAACAAAGCAAAGTTATTTGATATGTTGCACTAAAAAAACAAAGGAAAAACAAGGCATGATACATGCAAAGATTAATACAGGATAAGTGTCACCTTAATTATTCTTTTACATCCAGTGATGTACCCAACCTTGAGGGTAACTTCATCGCCGACCATTTTTTTACATAAGTTAATGCTTGACAACAATCCCACCTGATGGTAAGTGGCGATGAAGTGAGGATGTTGGACGCACTTAACTTATTAAAAGCCTATTCACTCTCCTCTTGAAGACTCCCACATTTACTCATCATATCACCTCACGTAATTATTGGCGGCCCCCTTGGCAAACGGTGTTATTAAGAGCGTTCGTTGTTCAATGCGTCAAGGGCGTTACACGGACCCGGGCAGGAACTGTTAGTGACAGTCCTTTTAGTTGCTGTTGACTTGATAACGTCTTATAAATTGATGGGCTGCGCACACGAAAAAGTTTCCCGTTCCGCTGACGTCAGAGTGTGACGTCAGAGCTAGCAGTCAGAATAGTTCTGCTACTGGAACGCCGCTTACCACCGCCAACCAATACCTATCGCCAATAACCCCAGTCAACCTCGCCGGAAGCCATTATTTATAACAAACATTGAATACGCTACAACGTGTTTTCATCAACGTTTCTTTATGACGTTATCACGTGAAACCATCGTCCGTAAACCGACTTAACATACAACAGATTTTTTAAAATAAGGTAATCGTTTGTGTGCAGGAAGCCCGCGGCGCTCTGCCGCCAGATGGCGACGCTGGCGTGCCACCCGCTGCTGCTGCTGACGAGCGCGCTGGCCGCGTACGCGGTGCTGCTGTTCCCGGAGGAGCGCCCGCTGGCGCTGCTGGCGCGCGGCCGCGACGCCGCCGTGCAGGGCCTCATGTTCTCCGTCGTCGACTCCATGGTGAGCCTGTGCTGGTGGTTTGGCAACGGGAGATCTCCCGCCGGGCGAGACCACATGCCCGGGAGGCAGTGAAGCCCCGACTGCTCGCTGTTAGGACTTGTCTATATGCGAGCGGTGTAGAAAACTTCGATAGCGTGATTCAGGCTTCGTGACGTCACCGTGTGGCGCGTGCGATGTCGCCACAGTAGCTTCGCTTCCAAATTTGTTCGTGTATGTCCGTGCGTTCGTGTTCGCAACTCGTTTACAGATATTAAATACTAGATTATGCTCGCAGCTTCGCCCGCGTGATGGATAACGAAAACGGGCCCATTATCCCAAGGAAATCTATTAAATATTTTAATCAAAACTATGCTATGTATGCCATGTGGTTGAACGTTGGACTGCCGAACCGGAGGTTCCGGGTTCAAACCCCGCACGCACCACTAATTTTCAAAAATTATGTGCGTATTAAAATTTAATTGTCACTTGCTTCGGTGAAGGAAAACATCGTGAGGAAACCTGCACACCTGAGAGTTCTCCATAATGTTCTCAAAGGTGTGTGAAGTCCACCAATCCGCACTTGGCCAGCGTGGTGGACTATGGTCTATACCCCTCTCATTGTGAGAGGAGACCCGTGCCCAGCAGTGGGACAGTTATGGGTTGTGATGATGGTGATGATGATGATGCTATGTATTCCATGAGATCCGATATGCCCATGAGTGTGAGTGAGAGGTCTGATTAAAATGATTTATGACTCAGTTCGCACGTTTGTAATGGCCCAAGTATACCTAAATATCTACCTAATGATAATGTTGTAATAGTGTGCAATGTATTTTTAGTCGGCGATCCTCAATTAAATATGTTTGTTATTGTTTTTAGATTTACGGCAACTGGTTGTTCAACGTGGTGTGTCTGGTGGTGTATCCCGTGTGGCTGATTCTCTGGCAGATCGCAGTGCTCGTGGGGAAGAAGGAAGTGGTTGCTACAGTTAAATGTCACCAAGATTGAGAATCCCAGTTATTGCTAGTGATAAATGTACCCAGAATAACGATTCATTTAGTAGTAAAATTTCCGTAATAATAAATTGGTTTTTAAGACTGACTTTTTTTAACCTTTTTATCATAGTATTTACACCCAGTCCTGCACTAGGATTCCCTGTGTCCTGCCATGGATAATTTCAAATTTGTGCCGCGCGGGGAATCGAACCCAAGACCCTTTGAACAGCGGTCTGGTATGTTAACCATTGCGCTATACGGGTTGTCGATGAGTCAATAGTTGGGACTTGTAGAATCTGTAGTCTGCTAGAACAACTCGATAAGGCTGATAATATTATTAGTGACGTGGTACCACACCAGGGGCCCACGTCGGCAAATTTAAAAATTATTTTAAAAATGATTTTACTTAAAAATGATTTAATTTAAATATGTTCAACACGTTCGCTGCGGATCACGTATACGTCGTGTTTTTTCCATCGAAAATTCCGATCGTCGCAGCGAACGTGTTAAGCAATATCTATGCTTCTATCCTATTCACTAACTGCTGACAAACAGACTAAAGGAGTGCGCACATTACAACGACTCCACGACCGACCGACGCCAACGCGACTAAAACCTTGACAAAGCTAACATTCAATTATGAGCCTTATATCTTTGAAGGTAAGGTTGAATTTCGAACTTATACTTAAAAGCCCTGTACGGCTCGCCCTACACCGATAGCCGTTCCGTTTCGAGACCAACGCGTCGACGTTGCGTTGACGACTCACCGTAGACGAGTAGTCCACGCGTCGACCGACACAATGACGTAATGTAAATAGCGTCGGAGTTGAAACGGAGCGGAGACGGAGTCGAGTTGACGTCGATGAAGCGTTGATCGCGGAACGGAACGTCGGAGTTGAAACGGAGTGGAGTCGGAGTGGAGTTGACGTCGAGTTGGTGTAATGTGCGCACTCCTTAAAGGACTTCGCACATTACACCAACTCGATGCGATGTCCATTCAACTCCGACTCCGACCGTTCCGTTCCGTTCATGAGTGTGGCGCGAGTAGTGTGAGAGTGGAATTTCTGAAAGAGGTCGCTAATGAAGTGCTAAAACCGCCTGTTGTACTCATTTCTGTTTAATAATGTATCCTTACATTTTGGTGTACAATAAAGATATTTTTGTTGTTCGTTTGTTTGTTTGTTTGCTTGTTTGTTTGTTTGTTTGTTTGTTTGTTGTTGTTATTAGCTAATCCGACCAAGTTATTAAACTCTTTTGCGGTTTCTTAAAGAATTTCGTTTGGATGACGTCCACTTTTAGGCCCTTGGTCTCTGGGACCCAAACCACGCTGTAGACTCCCGTGAGGATGCAGACTGCTGCGAAGATGAAGAAGACTGAACCCAGACCGATGGCGGAGACCAGGGGGTTGAAGATGAACAGGATTACGAAGTAACAGACGAACGCCCATTCCATGCTTATCATAGACACGAAACTTTTTACCTGGAAAAATAAGTTTATAGTCATACTTAATGAAGTTCTAAGGTATTCTCTTTGCTGTTGTGATTCATTGGTTTGAATGTGGAACGCACAGGAGGGTTTTCGTGAGGATGTGGATGTATCGTCTTACAAGAAACTAGCTTTGTCCCGCGACTTCGCCCGTCAATTTCCAAAACCCTCTCTTAGTGCTCACTTGAGGAACCTATATACAAAGTTGCACGTGAATCCATTGAAGAAATAAAAAAAATTCAGTTTCTCCCCTTATTTGAATTTCTATAAATCCTCTCATAATGCTTCCCTATACTCTCCAAGGAATATACATTGCGTTCAGTAGTTTCGTCTTTGCGTTGTCTGTCAGTCACTCAGCAACGGAAGAGGTTTATACATATACATATACATATAGTGATTATATTGATTGATTAATAACTACTTTCTGCGCTGCATCGTGTGCAAATCTGGGTATCGACACTATCGACGGAGTCATGTTTGTAACTTGTATATGCGAGCAATGTAGAAAACTTCGATAGCGTGATTCAGGTTTATCGTTACGTCCTTGTGTGACGACACCACAAGCAATACAACTCCCTGCCTTTACCCTTCTTTCTTGATAAGTGATCACTTTCCATCAGGTGCTTTATCAGCTTGTCAGTTATACCTAATTCTAATTTTGAGGCCACACTAACGTAAAAGTCAACGTCAATGCCGAACATCGCGATAATGATTGCGATAAAATTAACGCGATAAAGTGAGCGGCTACACTTGACAAGTGTGGCCCCAACATCCGCACTATCACCCAACGGCAAACGGCAATGTGAATGCCGTTGTAAAATTATCGCGTTAAGTAGTGGCCACACTAACGTTAAACGTCCGTCATCGCGATAATTATCGGCGTTTCCCGTTAGTGTGGCCCCAGAATAATCATATCTCAAGTTACCTCAGGCAGGAACACCTCAGCAGCCAAAACGTAGGGCACAGTGCCCGCTCCTACGGTGTAGAGGACACTGAAGAGGTAGATAAACACCGCGGTGGCCCAGTGAGGGGCCCAGTGCCAATGGAGCTGGGTGCCCAGGGCCAGGCAGCAGACACCAGCGCCGAAAGACCCGTAGATCAGGAGGGGCTGGAAAAATATTGTTGTAGTTACGATAGAGTTCGTGCGCGTGGGAGTTTTTCCCGCGTAAATCCGGATCCCGTGGAAATTCCAGGAAAATTAGCCTATATATATGTTGCCATAAACCTCCTCTATCTTCTAGTGAACGTCACATTTAAAGCAGGGTAGCTGTAGATAAAAGAATTTGGGAAAGCACACTTACCTAAGTATTCTTAAATAACAGACAGGCACTTCAATTTTATTTAGGTAGGTACCTATAATATGTAAGTATGCATAAAAGTTAATTTGTGAACTGGGCTAAGTATACTGTCTATTTTGGATAGAAAGATTTTCAACTGTAATTTTTTTATGGATTCAAGATAGCAAACGATGCATGTAGCACAGCACCACCTTCCTTCGCCCATGACAACTGTGACCGACACAGAACTAGATTCTAATCGGGACATTTACCACACGCGATAAAAAAATGTACGGTATAAAGATCTTTGCACCTTACTTAGGCGACACGACGACGTAACCAAATGCAACTCTTGTCTCATTTCTCATGCCAATATGAACTTACCCTTCTACCCCACAAGTCGATTAAGTAAGCAGAGATGATTCCAGCAATAACGGTTACGATAGCAAGCAGCACACTGGACCAGGTCGCCGACAAGTTTGGGACAGCCTCCTCGAACAGGGGTTCAGCATACACCTGGACAACCACTAGCCCTTGGAACACTGACAGAGTATATAGAACCAGGGTCATGACCAAGGCGCGTCGGCTGGATCTGGACTTCTCTGAAACATAATGTATTCGGTATATCGACGGTGGAAAGGCAAATTCTATTAACCGCCATTTAGTAAAATGTTCAGGAGAGACGATTAAAGTTTTAAAAAATTCATAACTTTTAAAGTATTGAAGATATCTCTATGAAACTTAGTGAGTTAGTAATAAAATTTATTACAAATGGATACATGTAATAAAAAATACTGTATGTCTAATATTTGTATTAATTTATGGAGTTAATACAAAATACCACAAAATCTCAGATAGGTAAAATTAGCTGTTATCCAAACATTATATCCAAAAAATTTCAAGCAAAGTGTATTACATCCAAAATATAACTTAAATATTTTCAAGTAAATTGTTTTATATCCAAATAAATATGATATTGCTATCGAGTAAAATGACTTAAAAACAAATCCAATCATGACCAGAGAGAGGTAAACACTTTTATGTAACTTTTTCATATCTATTCGAACCTGGTAAAACAGTTGTACAGACATCATTGTATTCGAACAAAGAGGGCAAAGTGGCTTAACCATACACTTATATATAATTTAAGTCAAAAACTAAACTTTCAAGAACTTAATTAAATCCCGAAAACTGCAAAAAAAAAAGAAAAATTAAGGTAGTCCTAAATGTTTTGCTAAAAGTACATACATACATAATAATAATCACGCCTCTTTTCCGTAGGGGTAGGCAGAGACCACTTCTTTCCACTTGCTACGATCCTTACATACTTGTTTCGCTTCGTCCACTTTCATGATTCCCTTCATACACGCTCTTTGGTTTAGGGTACTCTTGATCTGGCGTTTTTTCAAGTTGTCCCTGATTTGGTCTCGAAACTTCTGCCTAGGTTAGCTAGCTACCTTTCATTCACACTTGCCTTATACACTTATTTCGTCAATCGTTCTTAATTCATTCTCACGACATGGCCAATCCATCTCAATATACCTTTCTCAAATTTGTCACTACATCTTCTTTCAGACCACAACCTTTCCTTATCTCACTATTTCTTATCCTGTTACTCAGTTTAACTCCTATCATACTTCTTGGTGCTCGCATCTCAACCACATTTATTCTGCTTTCATCTTTCTTCTGCTATGGCAAAACTTTCACTTCCGTACAGAAGTGTCGGAACCAACACTCCCTCACGCACAGCCAAACGAGCCTTGTTAGACACCTTCCGACTGTTCATAAAGGAGTGCAAAGCTCCATTCACCATGTTTCTTGCATTCACTCTTCTTTCAATATCACTCTAACACTTTCCATCTCTTGTAAACTTTGAACCCAGATACACAAACTCATTGAAGCGCTCATAGCCCGGCGGCTTGCGTCGATCTCAAGTGATCGACAAAGTTAAGCAACAGATGGCGCGGTCGGTAGTTGGATGGGTGACCGCTAGTGGCTAAATATCTTGAGCGCTTCCGTGCTTCGGAGGGCACGTAAAGCAGTCGGTCCCGGTTGTTATCATTGGTAGCAGTCGTTAAGCCATGTCGGATACCTTCGGGCGGCTTAAAATTTCCGACACTTGGGTTGGCCACTAACCCCTCCACCCAATCCGCACTGGAGCAGCGTGGTGGAGTATGCTCTAGGCCTCCTCAGGTACGAGGAGAGACCCGTGCTCAGTAGTGGGCCATTAATGGGTTGTAGCCACACAAACTCATTCACCTGTTCAATTTTTTCATTTCCAATAACGATATTGCAGTCTGTCACTGCCTCATCTCTTTCAAACACCATCACTTTCGTCTTCTTTACTTCATCTTCATTCCCTTCCTAACAAAAGCTCCACTCATAGCAGTTACCATCTCCTGCAACTCCTCAGCCGAAGACGCAGGTAATACTTGGTCATCAGCATAGAGAAAACATTTGACGAGTAACACTAACAGTAGCATTCATTCTGAACCCACTTTAATTATCTTTTAAATCTGTCAAGCAATTGTTCATGAACAGACTAAACAGCCACGGTGACACTACACATCCCTGTCTAACACCTTTTTCGATATTAAACCATTCGGTGTATGCCCCGTTTATCCTTACACAAGCACTAAAGTCCCTATAAAGAGATTGCAATGCTCGTATGAGGACACTGCTCACACCGTTCACGGACAATGCTGACCACAATTCTTTCCTCACCACACTATCATAGGCCTTTTCTAGATCCACGAACGCGCAATAAACCTTCTTGTTTTTTCTCTCTCATACTTTTCAACGCTTTCAGTATTTCATCCATGCTTATCTCACTTTCATCAACATTTATATTAGTTTCCATGGAAGGTGCCGGATGTTGTACCTGCACTTCCTCTCTTTCAAACAAACTTTCAAAATACTCTTTCCGTCTCTTTAACATTCTTCTCCTTTTATAATGCTCCCATCTTGACTCCTGATTGTACTCAGCTCCGAGGTAGAAGTTTTTTCTCTGGCTATTTTGATGGATTTACGCAAAAAAATTATGTTTGATTGGAAATCTTCAGTGACCCTCCTATCAAAATCATCCTTTCGTTCTTCTTTCTTTCTAGACACAACTTCTTTCGCTGCTGATTTCAATCTTTTATACTTCATTCTTGCTTCCTTTATCTATTTGAAAAGCGTTCGATGGGTTCTACGGCGTGACACTGACAGAGGACGAGGGGAAGAGATTCTTCTGGAGTCGTTTGAGGAGGTCGGCTGGTGAACAGTTGAAGATGTGGAAACCATCGCGTTCCAAGTTGTGTCCAAGGAAGTTAGATATCATAAGAATCGTGACTATATTGTGACATGGACAATACACGATGTACTGGTGATTGAATCGATTGCTTTTATTGTAACCAACATTTCCCATGCAACGCCCACAAGAGAATATCGGAACCTTTCAAAGAAATATTACACAGGGACTCCGTTCCTTTATCTCGTCTTCCGTTGGCTTTTGAACTTTTTGGTTAGCTTTTGTTGCTAACCAATCCAACCACGCTTTCTTCTTTTCTTGCACAGCCCTTTGATGACCCACCTCCGTGCAGATTCGTCGGTGCATAGACCCCAAGGATAAACAAGCGAGTGAGTCCGACTTTTAACCTGATCCAGAGGAGTGTTGGGCTTGCACATTCATGCTCCATCACACATTCAACTATTCGAGAGGAAAGAATCACGCCAACTCCCTGACAGCCTCGGCTGCTTTGGGGGACTCCCGACCAGTATGCCGTGTAGAGACCATGAACCGTGGTGTCACATACTTTCCTCTTGGTTTCGTTCACGTACGGAATGTCTACTCTCTGCATCGTTCATCCATCATCTGACATACTTCATCTACCTTACCATCCATTCCTCCTCTTACATTCAACGTAGCGAAGCGGCTCTCCATGGGCCGCTTTTGACCCCTGCGAGAAACGAGACGTGATGTGTGGCGATCCACTTCGCCGCCATTTTGGTTAATTTAATAATTATTATCTCTATATACAAGGTGGATACCATCATACGACATTAAATAAAAACACAAGCCCTACTCCCTCCTAGGAACATGTTGCATCAATTAAAAAACTGTTAACATCAAATTAAAAAAAAACATTTTCAAACAAACTTAATAGCAAAAAATGGGGTAAAAAATAGAACATCATTTGTAAACACTGTTCACTAACCTTTGATAAGAGCGGCAACAGCGCACTTTCGTCACGTGATCTTTTGATTGTTGTTTTGATTGACGCAATGTGATTCTTATGACTTTGTTATAAGGTTCAATGTGCATTATGTATTTAATTTGATAAATTTGCTTGTTCCGTCTGGGGTCATTAAACTTTTATGATAGACTGATTTTAGACACAGCGTGTAGAAAATTTCAAAAGTGAAGAAAAATTCCTGTGCCTAAAGTATTGAAGATATTTGATTGAAAATTTGTTTGTAGACTTGGAAGATGGATAGGTACATGCAGTTAAATTTAATGTCGTATGATAGTATCCACCTTGTATATAAAATTCTCGTGTCACAATGTTAGTTACCATACTCCTCCAAAACGGCTCGACCGATTATCATCAATTTTGTGTGCTTATCAAGTAAGTATGAGAATCGAGCAACATCTATTTTTCATACCCCTAAATGTTAAGGGTTGTCCACCCTAAAATTTTTTTTTCATTTTTTGGTAAATTTTTTTTGGTTATTTTTTATGGTGTGGCATAAAAAAATACACATAATCCCAAATTTTCACTTCCCTACCCCCACCCCTCAAATTTAAATCGCGCTTTAATCATTCACAATCTATATGGCGGAACAACGTTCGCGGGGTCAGCTAGTATTTATATATAACTATATTTATATAATACGTAATTATATTTATCAAAAAGTTACAATTAAAAAAACTGAATTAAACTTTCATACTGACGTTTACAAACAATAACTATAATAATGCCAAAACGCGAGGGTTGACAACGGCACGAAGTGGGCGCAGCCGTCCTCTCCGACACAAGAACTAAGAAGGGTGACTGAAGCGCCTACGCATCAGCCCGTACTTAAATATTATCTCTGTTTTACTAGCAATTTGCTTTATTTTGTATGGTTTAACCAACAATTTTGTAAGCGATTAAAAAATTGTAAAGTAGTTTAAATGCAGATTTTATTAAAAAAAAAACAGGTAAATTTGTTTTATTGTATTAAAATTGGTTCTAGAAAGAATAGCAAAACGACTCAACGCATAGTGTTTTCTTATTTTGGATAGGTATAATGTATTATCTTGGAAATAATAGCATTTTAGAGTAGAGTAAAATGTATTAACTTACAATGACTAACATTTAAAATCGGAGTAAAATGTTTTAATTCTATTGATGATGAAAAGTAAAGTTGGGTATAATGTATCAATTACAAAAGCTTATAATAATATAATGTGGTAAATTGTTTTATCATTTAAATTTAGTTAAAGTCAAGCAAGGCAAAGTAGCTTAAGGTAAAATTTTTAGTTGAGATGTGTTTTAATGACAAAATCCAATATTTACTATAAAGTTAAAACACAAAAATATATGAAAAACTTCAAAATCACTGGTGTATTAACGACCATAAAAGTCGTCAGATCGAGCTGAAACCGAGACCATTCGAAAGAGAAAATTCTCCCGATTCCAACGATATATATAACTCGATATCGCCTAAAATGGCAGTTAATACATTTTGCCTTTCCACCGTCGATATGTTTCAGCGCAATTGTAGAAGTGGGTGCATGCAAAATGTGAAATAAACTTCGTTCTGAGGTATTCTCGAAGCGCTATGACATGGTGTTCTCAAAAAGGTGTAGAAATAGTTCTCCTTCAGGGTCGCCGTCGGTCGGTCGTCGTGTCCATAGGCGACGGTGACCACTTACCATCAGATGGGTTGTCTGCTTTTAGGTCAACCCAACAGGCTATTTAAAAAAAGACCCACTACAGGGCGCGGATCTCCTTAACTAAGAGCTGTTGAATTAATTAAAGTCCGAGATTTTCATGTGGGCGGTTAATAAATGTTAGGATCTTAAGCCATCCGTCTAACAACAATTTTGTACTTACTCATAAATCGCCAAATAGATAATTTTTCTTTGGTAACCAGATCAGGTTTCAATTTCTCCTCCTCAGGTGTTGCGTCTGAAATATGGGAAATATATTAGGTATTAATACATCTTGATTTCTTTCTTCCTTCTTCCAGTTTCTTAAATATTACAGTTACGTCATGAGAAGGAATATAAAGTGAAAAGAAGTAAGTATGGTCCAAAACACAATTTTAAGCTTACCATCTAATTCTGGATTAAGTGACCTTCGGAGATTTTCTATCTCTTCTAAAACTTCTTTGGAATCCACTTTAACTCCTCGATAGAAAGCTATCGATTTCTTTGCTTCCTAAAAATAAACATTGACAAAAATCAATACCTATTATAAAATTAATATCTAATTAAAGACAGGCTATTTTGGTAAAAGATTACCTTTTCCAATCCTTTAGTCATCAAATATAGTGGAGACTCCTTAAGGAACGTGACAAGAAGGATTCCTGTCATCGCCAAGGTTAAACAGGTGTAGTTCATACAATCGTAATCTAAAAAGCCGCCCAGAAGATAGGAAACCAGCATTCCGATTCCGTAGAAAACAATGGATCCTGAAGACATGGTCCCCCTTATCGATTCCTGACAGAATTCTCCGACGTAAATAGGTACAGCAAGCAACATACAGCTGCTTAGTCCAGATACGAATATCGAAGTTAAGACTGCTTCGACTCTGTGCCACACTATTACTAATACCCAAGCCGTCTGTAAAAAAAAGTTTAATTTGATTAAAAAACTATTCTTTACTCGCGTATTTCAGTAAATTCCAGGACGAGTCGGTTAAGCAGGGTTTTCAGTTCAATCCAAGTGTCGAAAATTTTTGAACCTACCTAAGACCTCAGGCATTGCCAATTGCTACATTTTGGACCGACGGTTCAACATACCATCCAAAGTCCAAACTCCAAAGTACTGTAGCTGAAACCACTCTTTGTCGCTAGCATCGCATTTAACTGACTGACTGGCTGAACTTGTTGATTGACAGAAGTCATCTATGGACAGAATTATGCTCGGCATTTCTCAAAGTGGAAGAATTCATAGAGATATAAGGGTTATTGGGATAGCTCAGAGAATCAACCACTAGAAATTACGTGATAAGCACCTACATAACTCAAAGGACCAGTTACCATAGAGAAAGAAAGGTCGAAGAAATCTCATGTCTTGTCAAAAATACATTACTGATAAGACGCCTTACGATTTCCAATCTAGTAAACTGAGAGGCTGGCAGATTATGGCCTGATGGGGCATAAGGCTCAAAACGATTCAATAGCAAGTTATTGGAGGCGTATGTCTATTATACAACTCCAAAAACTCATAAATAAATTGAATAGCATCTTACCACTTGCGTCATCGAGAAGATGATACAACAGTTTTTTCTTCCGAATTTGTCGAGGAAAATGCCAGAGAAGGGCGTGCTGACGAGACCGCTAATGGCTGACAAGCTTCCAAGAAGACCTAGCTCAGTTTCAGTCATCGGTCTGTCCAGAGTTGTGTTGACTGTGGAGAAGAGCTTTAGTGTACTGGACGGCCAGGTATACATGATCCCCATCGTCATGCAGCTGAAACTCACTGGAAATGAGAGGAAGTTGTAGAACAAAAATTAGCAATGAGAATGTGAAAATGAGAGGTGCCTATAGGTGCATACAGGTTTTATAGATTATTCTTTGATTAATGGTTGGCGATTTGTGTGTCATTAACATAGTATTCCGCGATTGAACAGTTGTTGGAACTGCACTGAGGTGCAGTTAAATGGGGCTTTTGGTAGTGAACCCAAAAATAGTGGCTTTGTGGGATTTAAATCGCTTAATAGAGCTGATTCATCGAGTCTTCCATGTAGACACAAATTTGATGTGGTCCTCCGTTTCTTTTTTGGCCAACAACGCATTAGTGATGTCAGTTATATCATTGCAACCCTTAACCGTCTCACTGCTGGGCCCGAGTCTCCTCTCGCAATGTGAGGGCAATGTGACATGCCATAGTCCACCACGCTGGTCAAATGCGGATTAGAGACTTCACACACCTTTCAGAACTTCATGGAGAACTCTCAGCTGTGCAGGTTTCCTCAAGATATTTTCCTTCACCGAAGCAAGTGTTAAATAATGTCTACTACCCACATAATTTTGCAAAATTTGTTCTGCGTAAAGATACGAAATAAGGCCCTCTTTTAGGAAATCCAGCGCTGAAACCATTGATAAAAGTGCGTTGTGTGCACTTTGGTGTTTACAATAGTTATTTATTAGACCAATGACATTATAAGTATTTACTACATGCATACGTTAGTATCTACTACTATACTAAAGAGCAGGTATTTATAATGTCATTGGTCTAATATAGACTGAGTATTTACGTCAATACCATATCATAAAGTTCATCTTTGTAATACAGTGATAAGAATGTTAAATAACTTTTGAATTGTAAATGGTAAGTAGGTACTTACTACATTATGTGGTTTAATAATAGAACATTAGCAAATTATATTTTATAGTTATAAAGTCTGTAGGATGTCTGTAACTGTAGGATCCCTGTTAAAGTTCTGGTCGCCGTAACTGTAACCTTAGAATAATAACACTAGGTATCTTTCTATACCTAGTCTTCATACAAGCGCTCTGTCTAAAGTGAAGCACTAAACCGAAACTTTCCCGAAAGCGGGGAATGATTCGGCTGCGGATAATCATATGTTTTTAGCAATAATACATAAATAGCTTTTCAGATATTTTGTGAAACAATTTAACAACATAGACAGTACAAAGATATAAAATGATTCAATATAAATATGATATTATTTGAACCCAAATTTAGATTTCGAAAATTAAAATTGTAAATTGTTATTTCAATATTAGTACTTAGCTGTTTATAACAAGTTTGGTTTTGATGCAACTCTAGACCATGGTCCATATAATAATGGGCATTTTCCTTTTAAGTAATTTTGTACTTCTAAAACTGGGTGTTACAGGCAGACTAGACAACACAACAATCCTAAAATTAGAAAAAGAAATACTATTAACTCACCTATACCCGTACCCAATATTTGATATAACAACGTCATTGTAAAATATTTTTTTTTAGTAACAAAACTAATACCTAGCTCTCACTAACATCTCTCTCATACTAATAATGTAATAGCTCGGTTTGTTCGTAACGCGAATTGTATGAAAAGGATTAAGATTGTGAATCAGTGTGTTTAAATACATTGTGGCGTTTAAGTAACTCGCTGAAATTACTCGAATAAAGTTGTCTCGTCGAAGTTACAAGAGTATCAGGTTCTGGGTTTTTTACATGTAGGTACAGCCTACAAACGAGCACATGAGCCTGGTAAGTGGTCAACGTCGACCATGGACATCAGTAATACAAAAGATATTACCGATGCGTTGCCCAGCTAGAAAGGAAAGAAAAAAATGTGATCGAAATTATTTTGTACAAGTAATGACAGGAACTAAATATGCCATAATTATGGCATGACGGAAAAATACAATATAACGAATTTCCTCCAGAAAATGATGACAGTTTAGTTAAAAAACATTTTTTTAGATCCATATTTTGCTTAGGTAAATACTACCATCTATTAATGAGTTTGGGAACTATTAAGCACACTGATCGTTATTTGATCTTCAATTTGATGGTAGATCACGCTTTAGATATACATATTTTATTTGAAATCGCCACGCCAACAATCAGGTTTACCCTCGCGTACCTATATTAGATGTTGCACATCAAAAACTGGCTCTGCTTTCAGCTGGAACATGACATGTCTTTTAGCGGCTGGCTCAAGCATGAGGGTGGTAGCTAGCCGGGCCTCAGCCCTACCACCAAGCAGGTAAGCTTCTGTCGCCCTTTACGACATTGATCTGCCAGCATGGGACCGGGGTTAGTTTTCTAGGCCATCCCAATATGGCCCAAAGGTACTCGTTTAACTTCGCGAAGTACTAAGGCTCAACACCCACTGGCGCCGAGTCGAAGTGAATCATCGCAAACACTATAGGTTGTAGGTATGTATGTACTTAAGAATATCAAATTCGATAGAATTTGATGTAAATGGTGCAGACCGTTCAGAAGATATTCTGAAGGGTCTGCGCCATTTACATCAACTCGACTCCAACTTCACTCCGATTCAACTCATAAGAAACTATTGAAATATGAACTATAAAACGTAATGTTTCCAGTTGAGTATTTACATTTATTTTAATCAAACGCGATCTCGCATTGATTCTCCTCAATAATGAGAAGTGAGCCGTGCTCAGTAGGTATCATGTCATTTAATGGGCTGAAGTCATGTGGACACACCATCAGTCCAAAATATTTATTATCCAGTAACCACTTACTACCTACTTATCATTCCAAATAGTTATATAAACGAATGAAAGTTAATTATCATAATACAGGTACGTAGCTAAATGGAAATGGAAAATATTTGTTCTGCCTGATCTTTTTATTTGGGTTTTTTTTATTTTTAACCCGACTACGGCGAAGCAGAGGTTTTATCTTAACGAATTAGGTACTTATTAATGAAATGTAAATATTAATCACGGGTGTAATGTAGAACATCATTAACGTCATCACGGTATACCTAATCACGTATAATCTACTGCTATACCTGCGTCTGCGTCCTAATGCCATGACGATTTTGTTTTGCTTATGATACTCTCATAAGATACTCAAGATATATGTACGTACTCGTATACACACGGCTAAGATACTTACTTGGATGGCAAAGCACACTTAATATAATATTTTTTGCATTTATTATTGCAATAGCTGCATTTCATTAATAATTTTATTATCTTACAAGCTGTGCCCGTGACTTCGTCCGCGTGGAATTTAACAAAAAAATATCTATACAAATAAATAAAATTGAAGTGTCTGTTTGTAAAATTAAAATAACTTCTTTTTACCAAATGCATATGGATGGATATACAATATATGGTGCAATTACCAAAATAACATTTTTTTCAATTTTTGTCTGTCTGTCTGTTTGTTTGAGCTAATCTCTGGAACGGCTGGACCAATTTTGACGGGACTTTCACTGGCAGATTGCTGAAGTTATAAGGAGTAACTTAGGCTACTTTTATTTTAGAAAATTTCCCGTAACAACGGGCTCAGCTAGTATTTAATATAAATAAAACAAACCAATTTATATCTATTAAAATATATTTTATTATCTAAAATGAATAATAATAATTATACATATTATATAACAAGCGCTACCACTGCTTTTCAAATCTAGTTTGAATGACGTCAACAGTCAACCCTTTCGTCTCGGGCAAGCAGATGGCACTGACGACTGCAGAGATGAAACAGATGGCCGCGAAGAGGTAAAACACAGGCCCGAGACCAATCGCAGCAACCAACGGGTTGAAGATGAACAGAATGGTGGAGCTGCAAGTGTACGCCCATTCTACCGCAATCACAGAAACGTAGCTCCTCACCTGGGAGAACATAATGATTAATTCCTTGCAGAAGAAGATGCTTGTAAGAAATGGAAATGGAACAGCCCAGTTGGTAGGGACAGTCATTTGGGACAGATAATTGTTGGTACTCAGTTCGTGAGTGTTAGTTATATCTTATTTGTGTTTTCCATACAACACAGGGAATCCTAGTACGAGGGTATGAGTGCGTAATCGTTTATTTATTTGACAGCATTTAAGGTGGAAGGATTCCATCGGTGATGAGTATCCTTATCTTCACATCTATCTGAATTCTATTGGAGACCCAACTAATGAGACGAGACAATGACATCAAGTTTATTTAATTGCGGAACAATGTAGTTAACTTGAGTTACCAGTTTATACCAGGATACCTGTGAATATTAGTAAGAATAGTTCTTTATTTAAATGCCTCTCCTTAAACCGTAAATATGAAGTAAACAATAATTGCAAATTCTTATCTATCAACTTACTTCAGGCAAGAAGACCTCAGCAACAACGACGTAAGGCACGCAGCCGGCGCCACAGAAGTAAGTCAAGCAGAACATGTAAATGAACACCGGTGTGAGCCAGTGAGGGCCCCAGTGCAGGTGGATCTGGGTACCGAGGGCCACGCAGCAGACACAGGAGCCGATAGACGCGTAGATCATTAGTGGCTGGAGAATAAGATATAGAATGCAACAAAGAAGAAAGTATGAATGGTAATGGTAAGAATAGAAAGAAAAGTGAGATTCGTAGGATTCATCATTGTAACCCATAACATATCATAAACATAACCTTTTTTGAAGTCGGTTACGATTTCAAAAAAGGATATGTATTTTTTTTATTTGAAAGCTTTTCGTGCTTTTCATGTGGTACCCTTTCTGTCAGTTCTGATAATGGCATCCATGAGAAAACCGTATAAGTCTTAGCATTATTTTTAAGTCGGTTTTTTTTCCTGTAACATTATTTTCTCTAACAAGTAACAACCAGCATATGCTAACTGACATAATTAAATTACATTTTTTTATTGATTTCTTTATCGCATTAGAGTAGCTTACATAAGTATCTTGAATGTTTGAAATTTTTTAGATCCAATTTTTTTGGAATTGTTATGTAAATTTGAACTGATCTCAACCCTCTCTATATTTTGTGTCTCAACTTACTCGTCTTCCCAGCCTGTCCACCAAAAACGCTGCAATAAAACCAGCGATCATAGATACGATCGCGAACAGCACACTGGCGAGTGTAGCTGACATATTGGGTGCGGCTTCTTCGAAGAGAGGCAGGGCGTACACCTGCACCACGATCAGACCTTGGAATACGGCCGCAGTGTACAGAAACAGGCAAATGGCGAGAGCTCGACGGGTTGAGCGGGATTTCTCTGTTAACAAGTTGGAAAAAGTGCAGACACAAAGGTTTTCTGGCGCTCCAGATGACTGATACATTAGCACCATAATGGTCTTTGGCCAATATGGTCCTTGGCCAAGTTAGTAGTTAAAACAATAACAACTAATAAGTATACGTATGTGACTTTTAAACATTGGCTACGAAATTTATTAAAGACTAGTTTTTGCTAGCGGTAAGAAATAATTTAGAACACTACAGACAATTGAGTAAACCCACCAACAACATGACAAGAGTATACTCAGGCCCCTTTATTACGAGGAGAGCCGTGGATCGTAGTGGGTCACTAATCTTTTCACTTGGACTTGGAGATATTTTTTAAGTACTTGTGCAGACTCGGTTTAAACAAGCAATTATAATTTTACTTATGGATAAATTCATACTTAGAAACTGGAATAGGGACAAATTCTTGTTCGGTTTTGAATCTTCTTTTAGTTTTTCCTCTTCAGGTGTTAGAGCTGTAAGAAAACAGATTATCTTAATGTTCTTATGGTATTAATAATTATGTTCATCGTACTATTTCCCCTAATTACAATTTCCAAAGAACTAATCAATCTTTGTACGGAGTTGCCTTATTATGGTTACGACTATAATTTTATTGGATTAGTCTCATTATTGGAAAGTTCTCAAGGACTCTTTTAGGTCTTTTTTATTTTTGATTGCTTAAGTCAACAGCCCAAAACATATGAATATGATCTTGCCCCGTAAGTTTGCTTAATAGTTTGATGGGTGTACGGATCAAGTGAACTAAACTTGGAATTCGCTTCATATGTATGTATATGATTGGATTGAAATTGATGACAATGATGACCTCGGTTGGCAATTATCACAAACCATGACGTAGCCTGTATATCACCTAAATATTTATACGAAGATCACCTTCAAGTTCTGGATTGAGAGCTTTCCGCATATCTTCTAACTCTTGCTTTACTTCAATTGAATCTACAGGCACTCCTCTGTAATATGCTACAGATTTTGCGGCTTCCTGAAATACATTTTGAGTATGATTTTCCTAATGGAACTGTCAATCAAACAAATGGAAACCAGTAAAAAAGGCAAAAAAAATCGGGGAACCTTCACCATTTTGGTTTTTGGAATGAGCTAAGGTAAATGCTAGTATATTTTACGTCAACAGTTTTTCTTTAAGCTCTCTGTGCATGTCCACATTACTAGCAATATTCGAAATTCGTCCATAACAAACAATAATATTATAGACCTTACCTTTTCAGCGCCTCTTTTCATCAGAAACATTGGTGACTCCTTCATAAAGTTCAGCATGATCACCCCAGAAGATATCAGGGTCATGTAAACATAGTTCATGGTGGAGTAATGCAGGTATCCCCCGAGGACATACGATATCAACATGCCAATGGTCATGAAGATAATTCCAGAAGAGGTCATGGTACCCCTGATGGATTTCTGGCAGATCTCCCCGACGTAGATAGGGACAATGAGCATGACACATCCACTCAATCCCCCGATGAATACCGCAAGGAGAATCACTTCTACCTTGTAGCTGCAGGTAATGATCAACCAGGACATCTGTTCAGAATTCACACGTTATTGCTATTTGTCTGTAATTTTAATGGCACATCGCTATGGCTGTCTTGGACTTCTTGGCAAGCCAGATGAAGGCTATAAGATTTGGTAAAGTTTATGGGAGAAAATGCATTAGCTTTTTCAATTTAGACCACACAAAAGTATTTTTTGATGTAGTTAATTACCCGAAAAACAATCAGACAGTCCACTGTCGAGTCAATGGGTAAGTGGTCACCGTCATTTATGGGCATCAGAACTACTAAAGGCATCGATTCGATACCGACCAAAAAGGATGCGAGGGTCTTCCATTATTAGGTACTCCATTGGGTCTCCCAATATTAGGCGCTTCAGACAACAACGCTGTTACCTAAACAACAGTTATATGAATAAAATAAGAATATGATAACGACATACCACTTGTAATGTAGCAAAGAGCATACAACTCTTCTTCCTGCCCAAATTATCGTTCAGATATCCTGAAATGGGGATACTTATCAACGGGCTCATACAGGGAAGGCTGCCTAGTAAAGATATTTCCATCTCTGTCATGGGTCTGCTGAGAGTAGTGTTTGGGGACATGAAGAGCTTCACAGTGGAGGATGGCCAGGTGTATAAAAGCCCGATGATCAGGCACAGGTAACATGCTGGAAATAGGACGAAAATTGTCAAACAATCTTAATATAGTAGGTTATTAAATAAGCAGTGACAACCGGGTAGTATGAATGTTGTACTCCCGAGCCGCGTGGCCTGGATACAGACTCTAACATCGATAAAAGTTATGTGCATTTTAGAATTTAATTATCACTTGCTTTGGTGAAGGAAAACATCGTGAAGAAACTTGCACTCCACAATGTTCCGCACTTGGCCAACGTGTTGGATGGCCTGTACCCCTCACATTGGGTGTGCTCAGGTTTCCGAGCACAGCAGTTTATGGATTGCGATGAATAACTCGCTTATCTTCATTTGTTCCCCTATCCAAATTATTTATTTTTATCAAGCAATGCATCTTTTAGGGTAGTTAAACTTAGTTAAACTCCGAAACTGTAGGAGGAGTTATAAAAAACTAAAAATGACAGCGTGGAGAAGAAAGTTGTGAGTAGTGAGGTGCGGACAGGTAAGTGTAGGAGACGAGAGATGACGATACGAGGGTTTTTTCCCGCTCAAAATAATTTTCAACATTAGAAAATTAATACGCCAGCAAAAGAAAATTGCCGCAAACCTTAGAATAATTACACTATAGAAACGAAGTCCGCGCGGCCGTTTTGAAGCACCTTATTTGGAGTCAGAAATGACTCCAAACACCGGGCAGCTCATGTCAACGCACGCCAAACGTGTCTCGCGAAAAAAAAGGATTATGACGATTTGTCCAGTTAAATTGTGTCACAAAATATCTGAAAAGCTATTTATGTTTTTATGTTTTGTGTATTCTTGTATGTTTTTTTACGTGTACATAAATTATAAAATAAATAAATAAAATAAATATGTATTATTGCTAAATACATATGATTATCCGCAGCCGAATCATTTCCCGCTTTCGGGGAAGTTTCGGTTTAGTGCTTCACTTTAGACAGAGCGTTTGTATGAAGACTGTCTTTCTATAGTGTTATTATTCTAATACGCAAACTATTTACGACATAAAACAGCACGAAATTAAGGGCAGGGTTGTGTGAAAGTAAAAATTACAGTTCCGCGTAAGTAAGATAAATCTAAGTAACATTACGTCAATAAATAATCATGTAAAACTTTGATAGCTGATTAGATAAATGAGTTTCGTGTGTAATTACCGTGTTCATCTTGTTAAAACGTCGTAAAATACTTAGATAATAGTTTCCCCAATTGACTATTACGTCGTATTTAGTTAAGCTAAGCTTTGATAAGCGAGAGTTTTGTCTGTCATGGCGAAGGATTTTACTTTTAATGACATGTTCTGTGTAGAAATTAAATTTACGTGAATGAATGTGTACAAAACATGTAGGTACGAGTACCTATGTACGTTATGTAAAATATGTTACGAGAAATTATCATCCTCAGGCTTTTCATAAAATATCAGTTTTCAAGTGCGAGTTGAACTCGTACACGTAGAGTTCAATACCACCGACCGATATAAATTTAATTATTTGAATCCAGATGTAGCAACCATACTTTTGTAAATATTTTTAATGTTCATATTTCAACCCTAGTTTTTTAAGTAGCCATAGCAACATGAAATTAACAGCATTGTCAAATAATTCTTTTACACTTCACTCTTTGATTATATACACGTCAATCAAAGACTTCACTCTTCTACGGATGTTTAATTTTCTCATTGTAATTAAAATCTTTCTATTTGGAGTCAGCTTTATCAGTTATTACATTGCCACGCACCACCACACGGAAATCCCCCAATTTTAAACCCCCGACGCAAAAAGAGGGGTGTTAGGTATAGGCTTTGATTATATACACGTCTAGGTTTGACGTCGTTGTCTGTCTGTCGCTGTGTATGTGTCTGTGGCATCGTAGCAAACGGATGGACCGATTTCGATGCGGTTTTTTCATTTGAAAGCCAGTTTGCGGTGGTTCTTAGCTATGTTTGGCTAATATCGGTCCAGCAGTGTAGGAGTATTAGCTCTTTTCCAAGGTTCCATAAACGTGGTCAATGTGGTTTTGTTCATCCATAGTTTTTCAGGTACCTATTACTGTGTAAGAGATAGCTTTGGGTATGGAATGGCGATCTAAAGGTGGATTAATAGGGGAGGGTACAGTAAGTTTGTGTCAATATCAATAATAATACAACGTATGAAACTTTATTGAATTGATTTCAACGCCATCTAACGGATCCTAGAGTAACTAAAACAATCGCTAAACAAATAATGACGTACATACATTTAATTAAAATCAATAATATTATATATTTTAATACAATATTACTTTTTAAATGCGTAGTGTGGTTATACTGAGCGACCTAATAGGACTGCATGTTATTATTTTTAGCACAACTTACCGATACCGGTGCCGAGAACTTGATTAAAAATTCCCATTTTGATCTCAAATCCGATACGAAACGAGAGAACGAACTATTGAAGTAACGAGATATGCGGAACTAAGCCAGGAATTTAGACAACAGCCTTATAACATCTACAGTCTACAAACTGCTCATAGATTTATCACTGCAATCATACAATGAGCGTTATTGTCCAATAAACGTATGTGTTATCTGTTCCTGAAATGATCTATACGCAATTTGAATGCGTAATGGCCAAATTGGGGCGCTCTAACATGATCCCAAGTTGCCAGCATACCAGGGTGAGACCCCAAATTAATTTAGGAAATGGGCAGGACGATGATGATGATATCAGGGTGTCAGAGGCAATAGAAAAACTTTCTACATCGGTGTTCCCACAGTGCTATTAGAAACATTTCTTTCAGTGCTATTAGAAAGAAGAAAGAAAAATGTTTATTCGCCGTTCCAAAAGAAGCAGCTGACATGATAAATACATACAGTACAAACTTACAGTAGGACTCAGTAGGTAGACATTAAACAAAAACACAACATTAATAATAACACAAGTACCTAAATAAATGAGAAAATTAATATTACATGGGGTCCTTCAAGAAGCGAGACCATCGCTTCCTTCTTGGCCCCCTTGGTGAAGCACCCGGTGTTGCCATTTCCATACGCGACAGTCATCATTTACCATCAAATGACCCGTCTGCTTGTTCACCTGCTTAGGCCATACAAACTAGGGCCTAGGCTCATCCGATAGACGAGTTCGCGTGGCATAAGAACTTCCAATACTTGGGTTGGTCACTAACCCCTCCATAAAACCGAATTGGAGCATAATGGTGGAGTATGCTCTGGGAATCCTCAATAATAAGATAAGTGCTCAGTAGTGGGCTATTAGTGGGTTACAGCCAGCTAGTCAGTACATGTTAGGGGTTTTCCGAAGCGAAGCAATGGCGGGTAATTGTCTGACTTATTACTTCAATCGCGAATCACTACCGAAACATGTAACGAAATGGCAGTGCGACCAAGTTCTTCGTTTAAAGATCATTGTAATCGCAGCAGACTGGAGTTACCCACTTTATTGCCAAATACTTAATTAAATCTTTTTATTACACATAATAATGAGGTATTCATATACAAAAGTTTGTGTAAGCCTATGTGATGAACAGTAATTAATATTTATATTTTATGTAGAAGCAGAAATTTGCTTTGAACACTGAATACCGAACAGCGGGGTTTGGGTTCGAATCCTGCTCTTACCTCTAATTCAAAAAAGAAAAAAATGCTATGTTAGATTCTAATTACCACTTACTATTAATAAGGTGCTAAGGGACAGGTTTCACGTAATAATAAATAATATAATAAAATTGTAAGTGATTGATGTCTGTACGAGTACATTAAAGATCTTTCATAAAAACTATGATCTATTGTATAATTAGGATATTCAATTGTGTGAACAAATACCCCAAATTTATTCACACGATAGATCCAAAATAATGTTTTTAGATTTGTTGTCTGTTCGTCGGTGTGCCCGTCTGTTTGTGCGTTTGTTCCTGCTAATATCAGAAACGGAAGAAAAGAATCATTATCCAATTTTAATGCGGTTATCACGTTTGTAAGGTTGGGGTAAACTTTATTTTTGTGTGTTTTATTTTAGTCGGTTACAATTTAAAAATACTACTACCATACTACTACTACTGACTGTGACTGTGAGCTCAGACACGGTACCTCTGCCGTAAGTGGATAAGGAGTTGCAAATCCTGCCAATTCCAGAAGTTGCAGACAGCGTTACATATACTTAGTAATAGTAATATTACATTTAGTAATTAAGTAACGAAAGTAAGCCGAATGTCGTGGTATGGGCATGTGATGAAGTGAGAGGAAACGCATGTGACGAGAAGAGTGATTGATATGAATGTGGAAATATGGATGGACGAAGGGGACGAGGACGGCCAAAGAAAAGATGGATGGATTGTGTGAGAGACGATGTGAAAGATAAGGGAGTCGGTGTAGAAGTGACGGCAAATAGGGAAGAATGGAAGTGAAGAACATTGCGCGGACCCCAAATAAAATTGGAAAGTGGGCCGGAAGATGATGAAAAGTACTAAAATCCATGCAATATTACGAGTATCCGACGGACAAAGTCGTCGGCATAATCTTGTCTTAAAATATTATAATACTTGTTTGTGTACGCACAATTAAAAGGTTATTTGATAACCAAGCGAGAAGCGACATCACTAGAGCAGAATTATGTCCTAGAGTGTCGAGTTGTACCGCGGTGTTCGGGAGTCTTACGAAAAAACATGTCGATATTAAGACAAGCTATCGGTACTGCTATAGGTAAGTGTGCACTATTATAATACCTTTATAAGAGCAATTCTTGCATCGTTTCGGAATTTCGGAAACGGCTCCAACAATTTTCATGAAATTTAACTTGCAGGGGGTGTCAAGGGCGATAATTCGATCTAGCTAGGTTTTTCTTTTTAGGAAACTTCGTTTTATCCGTGTTTTCAGACAACGAAAATCATAAATGCAAAAGTTTGTATGGATGTGTTTGTGGCTCTTTGACGCAAAAATCTTTATAGTTAATAACATAGCTTACACATCAGAATAACACATAGGCTATAAATTATAAATATATAATGTGAATTATCCAAAATATATAAGTACATCTCGAAGCCTTCTTCATCGCTGACTCCAAGTCAGTAATGGTCCACTACAAAGCATAGTCTCTCCTCATAAGTGAGGAGGCCTAGAGAATACTCCACCACGCTGCTCCAATGCGGATTGGTGTTAGTAGCCAAGAGTCAAAAGTGGCTTTACGAGTATGTGTAGTACTTTTTGTAATTGGGACCCACTTTCCGTGCCCTCCGAAACACGGAAGCGCTTAAAAAACTTTGTTACATTTGACGGTCTCCCATCGCCGTCGTCGATCACTTCGGAATGACTCGTGCAGCCAGGCTGTGGATGTGCACGCTTTGCCAGAACATATTTTATAGCACACTGTGACCTAAACCCGCATTTATGCCACGGTTTTCCGTGCGTAAAGTAGTCGATTATAGCACGGGTTATGATGCTAACTTCATACCGTGCACAAATTGACACTTACACTGTTGACAATTACAAATTGGTAGGGGAAAAATATCAAAAGAGAAGTGGGTAGGTAGAAATACTAAGTAAGTCAAAACGAAACGGTATTAATAATTATTATCAAAGTCATAGTTGTACATTTATTATAACTTTCGCTAAAATGAATACTCGTAGTTCGGATAGTGAGTTTAGTGAAGATGGCATTGATGAAATTGTTCCAGACGCTATAAAAGAAATAGCAAAATCGGTGACCCTAAATTTGTTGCCCAGTAAATCAAAAAGGCTATATACAGCAGCGTACAATGCATTTAAGAAATGGCGCAGAGGAAACAAATCAAATTCTTTTTGTGAAGATGTCCTATTGGCATACTTTGCGCATTTGTCACAAAAGTACGCCCCACCAAGTTTATGGGCAACATTTTCGATTTCGATTTTTTTTTATATAAATTGTGTTTTTTGGAAATTATATTTAAGTACGAATAATAATATTAAGAAGACACAAATAATATAAATAAACAATTGATTTTCATTTAACAACGCCATCTATTCTGCTGTTGTGTCGTTAAAGCAAATAGTATTAGTATAGTAGTATTACTATTCGCCAATAGATGTCAGGAAGAGTCATATTTTTCAGTTTAAATTGGGACTACA
Source organism: Ochlodes sylvanus (assembly GCA_905404295.2). Lineage (NCBI taxonomy): Eukaryota > Metazoa > Arthropoda > Insecta > Lepidoptera > Hesperiidae > Ochlodes > Ochlodes sylvanus. The sequence goes on from FR990149.1 coordinate 7,047,848, forward strand.
AAAACACGAATAAAATGACATTTTATATAAATGATTCCTAGCTAGATCGACGAGCTTTGCTCGGTATTTTTTTTTATAAATTGTGTTTTTTGGAAATTATATTTAAGTACGAATAATAACATTAAGAAGACACAAATAATATAAATAAACAATTGATTTTCATTTAACAACGCCATCTATTCTGCTGTTGTGTCGTTAAAGCAATTAGTATTAGTTTAGTAGTATTATTATTCGCCAATAGATGTCAGGAAGAGTCATATTTTTCAGTTTAAATTGGGACTACAAAAACACGAATAACATGACATTTTCTAAAAATGATTCCTAGCTAGATCGATTTAATTTGAAAATCGTTGGAGCCGATTCCGAGATTCCAATTATATATATATATATCCCTGTAAATAATTATATGCTTGAGTATAGGCGGGTTTATGTCACTCGTGCTATAAAATAGTAGTATACGACACTCGTGCGTTAAGTAGCTATATTATTTGTACAGTGTTTAGCGCACTCGCTCCGCTCGTGCGCTAACTTCACACCGTGCAATAATAAGCTACTTTACGCACACGTATCGTAATGTACTATTTGTTGTCACCCGCGAAAAGCATAAGCAGAGATGAAGCTAATATATCGATTAGAGAGTGGTGTAGAAGGTTCATTCAGTGGTCAAACAGGTAGCCTTGTTTGATTTTCCTTAATTATTAACAAGCATTAATTATTTTCCAATACGCACATAATGTTTGTAAATAAGAGGTGCGTGCAGGAACCCAACCGAGGCCTCCTTGGGAGTCTAACTTCCAAACTACGTGGCCGCTGTTTGTCAGTGGAATTAAATTATTAAATAAGTCGTCTTCATTACAGTTTGCTATGGATGCTTCACCTTGGGACTTATGTATACCTGGCCATCATCAACCGTCAGACTCTTCTCCTCGACCAACACGACTCTGAACCGGCCGATGACGGAAACGGAATTGGCTCTGTTCGGCAGCTTATCGTCCATTAGCGCGCTTCTCTGCACTCCTTTGTGTGGATTCCTGCTGGATGTGTTAGGAAGGAAGAAGACTTGTATTTTGTTTTCATTGCCACAAGTTGTAAGTCATTATAATTACAACTACAACTGTGTTTCAAACATTTGAGTCTTTTCTCTTGTATGAAATGTAACTCACTGTCACTACAATACATTTTTCTGACTTAACAATCAAACACCAATCAGGGCGTAAGTCAATACAATGCTTCAATTTAAGCATTTATAAATTAGCGGACTTGGGCCGCTGGTCTAAGCATCTTTTTATCTAATAGCACAGGCACTAGCCAAATGAGCAAGAGCATGCATGGTGCTCTTCTGACTAGTGTATTCGCGACGTAAAACTGCTCAACGAAATGGTTCGTGGTGTTTCCGCAGCGTAATAGCTAGAGAGATCTTAGTGACACGTGGGGTTACCAGCATTGATTTGATGAAGGATTTTCAATATCAGTTGCGTAAAGTCTTACTTTATCGAGACATTCTATTCATTAAACAAATAATAATACAATTAAAACAGATTTTGCGGTTTTATGTTTTAACAGAAAAGAAGTAACATGAACGAAGTCATGAAATCGAATATTGATTTTTCCAGATAGCCTGGGCAATAGTGTGCGTCGTGCCCAGAGTAGAAGCGATTCTGGTTTCTATGTTCATCTCTGGTTTATCCGGGTGCGCGCAGCTAATAGCGCCTATCTTTATCAGCGAATTTTGTCAGGAGTCCATCAGAGGAAGAATGACATCAGGGTCCATAGTCTTCTATGGAGTAGGAATGCTGGTTTCCTATTTACTAGGCGGGTTACTGGAGTACCATATGATGAACTACATTTGCCTCGGATTAGTGGTTTCAGGGACAGCGCTGATCACGCTCATTGCTGACTCTCCCACCTATCTGATGAAGAAAGGACAGGAAAAGGTATGTAAATGGTTTTTGATTTTTACTTAATAATAATGTTGGCTAATTGTTTTTGAAATAAAGCAAGTAAATCTTCAAAATACAAACAATACCTTGATTGGAAACGTCAGAATTGAGTAATTTTTCGTACTAATTTTCAAAAATTATGTGCGTATTAAAATTTAATTATCACTTGCTTCGGTGAAGGAAAACATCGTGAGGAAACCTGCACACCTGAGAGTTCTCCATAATGTTCTCAAAGGTGTGTGCAGTCCGCCAATCTGCACTTGGCCAGCGTGGTGGTCTATGGCCTATACCCCTCACACTGTGAGAGGAGACCCGTGCCCAGCAGTGGGACAGTTATGGGTTGTGATGATGATTGGGGTCTAAGTCGACATTGAGATATATTTTGAGACAAAAATCCATATATTATAAATGCAAAAGTAATCTGTCTATCTGTCCGTCTGTCTGCTACCTTTTCACGCTTAATCCGCTGAACTGATTTAGATGACATTTGACTGATTATAGTACAAGTTTACTAGACGACCCGGATGGCGCAATGGTTAACACGCCGGATCGCCGTTCCGAGGGTCCTGGGTTCGATTCCCAGCGAGGCGGAAATTTGAATCATGAATTTAAATTTCCGTTCTTGGTCTGGGTGTGTGTTCTTGTCTTGTGTGTTGTCCATGGCACCCACGACACAGGGAATCCTAGTGTGGGGCTATGAGTGTGTAGCGTTATAAAAAAAAGCGTTATACTGTTGGACACAGGCATCTTCTAACTGGCGTCGTTTTGACCAGTCTTGAGTCTTTTGAATCCAGCGGATGCCCGCTGTCTACTTCAGGTCGTCAGAACTTGTATATATGCGAGCGGTGTAGAAAACTTCAATAGCGTGATTCAGGCTTGTCGTGACGTCACCGTGTGATGTGTGTGCGGTGTCACCAAAGTGTATTCTTTTTTTGAAAATTTGAATTACCTTTTTAGTCCGGAAACATTTACCGAGTGGGTGTCTAGATGCGTATCTACTTTATAAATAATTGCATTTGTTGTTAGTTAGATAACAATTGCGTTTTATAACAAGATAAAATTGTAATACGATTATAAAGATAATTATTTCTTTGTTATGCTGTTCATCTCTGTTATCGCAATGGAATTTTGTTTATCGTTGGATATTCAGTCTTTATTTGTGTTCTCAAACATAATGGACTTTAAGCTAGCTTAAAATAATATACGTTTTTTACAATGAGTATTTAGTAGAAAAGTTTTATGTACCTATTCTTATGTACTATCTTATTTATTTGAATTTTTGTAGTGACCGTGCCTGCGAAGCGAGGGGTCCAGGGTTCGATTCCCGGTCGGGACAGATGTTTATGTAGCAGATAAATGTTTGTTGTTGTGATGTGTTATTTGTGTTGTCCATGCCACCCGCGACACAGGGAAACCTGCGGGGGTGTGAGTCTGTTAACGTTTATTTATCGTTTATTATTTAAGTATTCGTAAAATTATGCATTTTTTTATTTTTAGGAAGCAGCAAAAGCTATTGCCTTCTTTCGAGCTGCGAAGATTGATTCAAAAGTGGTGGTGGAAGAGATGATCACCATCAGAAGGTCTCTCAACCCTGAAATGGACGGTACGTTTCATCACTTGTATACAACATTACTTAACACATTTGCTGCGGCGATCGTAATTTTCTATGGAAAAAAACACGACATATGCGTGCTCAGCAACGACTGTGTTAAACAACTTCTTGTGTCAAGTGGTGTACAATAGAGTGTTATTGTATTGTACAACAAATTACCTCGGAATGTCAAAATATCGTATAGGGACTTAGAACACTAATCCCAATCCAGGGCCGCAGACCAGGGTGACGTAAGAGGTGACAGAATCCGACCTGCTTAGTGGTCCATATCATAAACACTATTCTATTAATATAAATAAGCAAATAAATAAAGATACCCTATTTTTATTATTTACAGGTGAAACACCAGAACACGAGAAAATGAATTCTGACTTCAAACCCGCTGAGAAGCTTTCCTTTTGGAAATTTATGAGTACGTATAATTAGCATAGATATCGTTTTACAATGAAAACATCTTAACATATTATAAAACGAAGTACGCTGCCGCGTCTGTCTGTCTGTCCGATTTTGATGCGGTTTTCGGTGCGGTTTGGGTGGATGAAATTGAGTTCCGAATTTATTATACAGGGTGTCCAGTAAATAGCACGACATACTGCAGGGGGTGATAGCTTGGGTCAATACCTACCAAAACAACACAATATATGTTCAGCGAAATCTTACGGATTTACAGTTTTACAAAATTTTCCGAAATATCGAAAAATCCCTACCTTGAAACAGATTATTAAGCATCTCGTAATGAAAAATTCCTTTTCTAATATTTTTTTTACATCAGATTATTCGTGAATAGTTACTTTACACATTGATAAGCCTTTATTCTATCAAAAACAAGAATGTTTTAAGAAATAGTATTTTATGTTTAATTTTTCACAGAACGAATTTCTTTTCGCATAACTTTAACCTACAGTGGAGAAAAAAAAATGCATGTGGCAGTTTTGTACAACAAACTTAAAAAATAGCTTGTTTAATGGTGATTTTGGAAAGATACAATACTCGTACATTTTCATAAAAAAATACAAAAAAACTGCTATTTTAGTTCCAAAGAAGCCGATTTTGTTGAAAATGTAATTAACGTAATATTGTCAAAAACCACTACGAGAATAAGTAATAGCTGCTCATTTACGCGAATTATTATAAAAACAAGTTGTGACATGTAAAATGCGACATGCACGCTGGATAAAGGTTTTTACCTGCTCGCCAACCAACACGACCCGACCGGTTACTGTCTAACAAAAGAAGCGCACGTGCTATCCTGCTCTTTCTTGTGTTGCGATTTTGTGTCTCACTCTCTCAACTTTATTTACGACGCTTGCCACTTTGCCAAAATTGCCAGTATGCTACCTTAAGCCGTGCGCAACGCATCTCTCTCTGTGTTCACAAATTATTGTTTCGTACTGACGACTGTTTACGCCTTAGACCCGGACTTTGTTTGCCTTACGATTTGGATTTTTATTGTGATCACTACGACGACTTGGCGACCACCTGGACTTTTGTGCTGTGTAACATGGCCAACCGCCGCATTTTTTCGAGTTACACGCAACGAGAGTATGCTGAGATGCATCTTATTTACGGAGAAGCTGGCCAAAGTTCCAGAGCTGCTGCCATCCTCTACAGGGAAAGGTTTCCCGATAGGAGACATCCACACCACGAAATGTTTACCAGAGTGCATAACTCCTACATGGAAGGCAGACTCCCTGGTCAACGTGGCGGTGGACGGCCTCAAGTTGTTGACGAAGACATAGTGCTTCAGGAACGAGAACAAGACCCAACAACTTCGGTTAGGGTGATACAACGGCGCACAGGGATAGCGAAGTCCACTGTTCATTCAGTGCTCAAGAGGCATGGATATCATCCATTTCACGTACGACGCGTGCAAACTCTTTTAACTAGAGACTACGTGCCGAGAGTTCAATTCTGCCGCCGCATGCTTGAAATGCATCGGGAGGACCCAAACTTTTTTAATAAGGTGCTGTGGAGTGATGAGTCAGCTTGCAGAAAGGACGGCTACTTGAATTTGCACAATTTACATAGTTGGCAATTAGAAAATCCGTATGTGTCAAGAGAAGACAGGTCCCAGTACCAATTCAAAATAAATTTATGGTGTGGGATTTTTAATGGCCAGATTGTGGGTCCCGTCGAGCTTCCCCCTACATTAAATGCAAATAATTACTTGGAGTTTTTACGAGAAACCCTACCCACGCTCCTTGAAAATGTTCCGAGTGAGCTAAGAGAGGTGATGTGGTTTCAAAATGATGGGTGTCCTGCTCATTATGGCCGGGAAGTAAGAGCCTGCTTAGACGAAGCTTTTCCAGGCAGGTGGATTGGGCGACTGGGACCGATATTATGGCCACCTAGGTCTCCGGACCTAAACCCCCTGGATTTTTTTTACTGGGGTGCCATGAAGGACAAAGTCTATGAAAAGCCAATCCAAAATGACAGTGAATTGAGATCAAGGGTTAACATTGCAGCAAGAAAAATATCCGAAATAAGCTTGAGAAGACTTAAAAGCTCATTTTTAAGAAGATGCCGAGCGTGTATTAGAGCACAAGGGAAGCAATTTGAGCATTTATTGTGATTTATTTAAATAAATGTTTATTAAAGTTGACTCCTCTGATTTTTTTACTATCACCTTCTCCTTCAAGATGTCATTTACAGACCGGCCGGCCGGTCGGCCGTGGATTAACTATTATGTCATTTGAACCGTAGTACGACGACCTTACTACGATTTGAATTCAGTCACATTAGTTGCATTTAAAATAAAATGCTCTTATGAACTACAATAAAATAGCATTGTTTTCGTATTTTTTTAAACTATAGCACATGCGCTTCTTTTGTTAGACAGTAACCGGTCGGGTCGTGTTGGTTGGCGAGCAGGTAAAAACCTTTATCCAGCGTGCATGTCGCATTTTACATGTCACAACTTGTTTTTATAATAATTCGCGTAAATGAGCAGCTATTACTTATTCTCGTAGTGGTTTTTGACAATATTACGTTAATTACATTTTCAACAAAATCGGCTTCTTTGGAACTAAAATAGCAGTTTTTTTGTATTTTTTTATGAAAATGTACGAGTATTGTATCTTTCCAAAATCACCATTAAACAAGCTATTTTTTAAGTTTGTTGTACAAAACTGCCACATGCATTTTTTTTTCTCCACTGTAGGTTAAAGTTATGCGAAAAGAAATTCGTTCTGTGAAAAATTAAACATAAAATACTATTTCTTAAAACATTCTTGTTTTTGATAGAATAAAGGCTTATCAATGTGTAAAGTAACTATTCACGAATAATCTGATGTAAAAAAAATATTAGAAAAGGAATTTTTCATTACGAGATGCTTAATAATCTGTTTCAAGGTAGGGATTTTTCGATATTTCGGAAAATTTTGTAAAACTGTAAATCCGTAAGATTTCGCTGAACATATATTGTGTTGTTTTGGTAGGTATTGACCCAAGCTATCACCCCCTGCAGTATGTCGTGCTATTTACTGGACACCCTGTATATCCGATCGTTAGTTCTGTTATTAGTAAGAGTCTTGTTCTAATGCGGTCACAGATATGCTAGTTCTGTGCCCACTGTTCATTGGCATTAAAAGATTTATTTAAATTCTAGAAAAATCCAGATCATCTCGCCAGGCCTTCGCACTAACGCTGGTCCTATACACGAGTGTGATCTTCCAAGGGCAAATGCCTGTGCAGGTTTATGCTGAGCCTCTCTTCAAGGAGGCCGTACCAAACATGTCTTCCACTCTGTGCAGCATGCTGTTCGCGATCATCACAGTGGTCGCAGGGTTCATCGCCGCTTGTATGGTCGACGCCGCTGGGAGACGGGTAAGATTCTTTATGTCATCAGTTCTCAGAGAGTCAATCGAGCTGAGCTGAGCCACTTGAAAGACACTGTCACTGTCCATGGATATCAGTACCAAAGAATAAGCGAAGAGTTGCCATCGGAAAAGGAAGCCGTGGTTCCGCATTATTATTGGCTTTACGACACCGTCGATTTAAGAAGTAGTGTACTGGAAACCGTCGCGTAAAACACCATGAGCATCAATGGCTTCAACACATTACTGGCCCACTACTAAGGACGGGTTTCTTATCAATACCTGAGGAAGCCTAGAGCATGAGTATGCTCGTATCGCTCGCATGGTGGAGTCATCATGTTGCTACAGTGCCGATTTGTGGAGATTCCAGGATTGAAAGCACCAAATTCCAAGAAAACATGTTGGAGAAGTTCATTCGGGTCTATATCTTTCATTTAGTCTTGCGGAATGCAAAACAGCGTTAGTAATAAAGGCGTGTAATGTATGTATATAAAATTGCTTGCAATAAGTATTGGGCTTATCTTACTTTATCTAATCTATCCTTTTTTCTGATACAAAGAAACAGCTAAACGATTCAGTTTCTATGCCGTCTATATCTATAGCATTATTCAATGCCAAAAATACCAAATTCATTAATGATATAATATATTTTAACATCATTGATAATAACGTAATTATTATATTAAAATATACATATTTATTTATCATTTACTCAAGATCCACGGCTAGATAATTCGCTAATTGGCATTGCTATTCTGATTGCTTCTGGACGGCTTAAATGGCACATAAATTAGGTCATTGAATGAACGAAAATTGGCAAAATACACCTAAGTTTAAGCATAATAATCATTACAAATAACTTTAAGTTTAACACAACATCCTGTTATAGTAATGGCCCACTACTGAGCACGGGTCCTCATATCTGAGGAGTCCTCCCCGACGATGCTCCAGCGCGGATTAGTAGAGCATCCTTATCCATATCGATCTATCGTATTACGAGTAGACTTATGTTGGCAGTTGTACATTCCCAGATTCATTTAGTTCCAAACATCTTCTTTCCAGTCTCTGATGATATATGGCTCCATCGGCGCCGGTGTCTGCTGCATCGTACTCGGATCACAGATGCAGTTCCACTGGGGTCCGCACTGGTTCACTGCTGTCTTCATGTACCTCTACTGCATCACCTATACCTTCGGAGCTGGCACGGTGCCCTATGTGATAGTTGCTGAGGTGTTCTTGCCTGAAGTAAGTTCTGTAGCTATTATATCCGTTAAAACAATCATATTTTAAGCATTTATCATGTGTTTACTAATATCATAGCCTAATAAAAATACTTTAAGTTTTTACGCTGTGCTAATATTATACTCGTAAATGTGAATGTTTGGATGTTTAGATGTTTTTGAGTTTGTGACTCAATCACGCTAAAACGGCTAAGCAGATTTAGACGAAATTTGTCACACAGATAGTTTATAACCTAAGTTAAATTATAGGATAGTTTTGATTCCGGGAAATAAATCAGTTTCCGCGGGATAAATATTATTACTCCGTCGTTTATGACAGACTATTGATTTTTTATTATACGAGTATATACAATTTTTACAAGATCCCTATTAAATATGATAAAGATTCTAAGATGGGTTCTAAAGACGTGAAACTGCACAACAGGCGGAGTAGGTAAATTGAACCTTGTTAAAAGATATTGGTTGTTGGTAAAGTTAACATTGCAATCGTTCCGTTTCGGAGGAGTTTGATCACTACGGTGTTAGTGATTAATACAATGTGTACTTAACCTAAATATAAATAATGACTAATACAATGTGTACTTAACCTAAATATAAATAAAAATCTGTGTGTGTTTTCAAAATAACGGTTTTCTGTGCTGATAGTTATTTACACGGTACTAAAATACGACTTAGTTTTACATGAGATTTAGTTCTTTTTCAAGCAGTTCACAATTCAAAAGTTATGTTTATTTATACAATCCCGTATAAACACCATTTCAAGAGTGGATACTAAGGGATATATTTGCCGAAGCGAAGCGAGGGGTTTTACGATATAATTATGACTAATTAAAAATCCTTGAAAATATATTTCCTTTGATTTCAGATTCGGAGTATAGCTTCAATGCTGGCAGTAGAATATGCCTGGATATGCAACTTTATCATATTATTCATCTATTATCCTTTGGTGTCTCTCCTCGGCCTCGGAGCAGTGTTCTACATCTTCGCAGCCGTCTGCTTCCTCTCCGCCTTGTACAGCTTCTTCTACTTACCAGAGACTTCTGGTCTGACAGTGGACGTCATACAGACGCTGTTTAATAATCCGAGACGGAAACTTCAGCAGTAGAATTTGTGAGCAGTTTCTGGAGTTTTTGAGGTTGTGCTAAAGACATCGGCCCATTCTCAGGGCTGTCCAGTTTTGGAAGAATATGATTGTTACTGGGTGGTGTAGACTGTAGATAACAGTAATGCGTGGGTATCACAAAGTAGTCAGTAGCGGGTTATTTCGGGTAGGTTGTGTATGTTTTTAAAAACCTTGTAGCATCATAATCTTCATGCCCATTTGCCAAATCTATTTGGGGTTGGCGCAATATGTTCTTCTCTTCCATTCTTTCCTATTGGCCGTCACTTCTACACTGACTCCCTTATCTTTCATATCATCTCTCACACAATCCATCCATCTTAAAAAACCTTGTTGCATAATGCGTAAATTCGGTAGGTTAATCATATCTATCAGATTTAAGCGTGCCTTAAGAAATATCTTTTAGTATTATTATCATGTCGTTTCAGGAGTCCTAGATTTAATTGGAAAACACTCAAAATGACCGGGTCATTTAGTGGTGTCGTGGGTCCAACACGCAGAGGCTTATTTCATATAGTTTAATGTACATTACTATGACATAAAATGAAATTATTGTGATTATCTATTACCTATACCTAACTCAGTATCAAAAATTGTTGGGTCCCATAATTAAGGATTCAATTAGATTTATATCTGTGTTTAGTACCTACCATCAAACAATCATAAATAATTGTTTGTAAATAATATTAGATCCTTATCGATTATTGTATTTAATTGTAACTTATTATGTTAATTAATATTAAGCAATTATATTTTTATAATTTTATTCCGTTTTTTATTACGACCCATGTGATGCGATGCCTGACCTTCTGATGCATTCCAGCGAAGCGGAAATTTGTTTAATGAGTTTCAATTTCTGTTCTTTGTCTTTGTGTTGTCCATCGAACCCACAGGAAATCCTAATGTGGGGCTATGAGTGTGTATCGTATGTATGTATGTATGGCGTACACCTGCACCACGATCAGACCTTGGAATACGGCCGCAGTGTACAGAAACAGGCAAATGGCGAGAGCTCGGCGGGTTGAGCGGGATTTCTCTGTTAACAAGTTGGAAAAAGCTGGTTTTCTAGCGCTCCAAATGACTGGTACATTAGCACCATAATGGTCTTTGGCCAATATGGTCCTTGGCCAAGTTAGTAGTTAAAACAATAACAACTAATAAGTATACGTATGTGACTTTTAGACATTGGCTACGTAATTTATTAAAGACTAGTTTTTGCTAGCGGTAAGAAATAATTTCGAACTTCAGACAATTGAGTAAACCCACCAACAACATGACAAGAGTATACTCAGGCCTCTTTATTACGAGGAGAGCCATGGATCGTAGTGGGCCACTAATATTTTCACTTGGACTTGGAGATATTTTTTAAGTAGGTACTTGTGCAGACTCGGTTTAAACAAGCAATTATAATTTTAGTTAAGGATAAATTCATACTTAGAAACTGGAATAGGGACAAATTCTTGTTCGGCTTTGAATCTTCTTTTAGCTTTTCCTCTTCAGGTGTTAGAGCTGTAAGAAAACAGTTCAGCGTAACCCTAATTACAATTTCCAAAGAACTAATCAATTTTTGTACGGAGTTGCCTTATCATGGTTATGACTACAAGTGGATTAGTCTAAGGACTCAAGGACTTTTTTAGGTCTTATACGATTTTGTTCTTATACATAGATTGCTTAAGTCAACGGCCCAAAACATATGAATATGATCTTGCCCCGTAAGTTTGATAAGATCAAGCGAATTAAACTTGGAATTTGCTCATTTAGAAATCCATATGGGCTACTTAAACTAGTTTCATCTTCTTTAATTCGCTTCATAGGTGAATGATTGGGGTGAAATTGATGGCAATGATGACCTTGGCAGTTATCACAAACCATGACGTAGCCTATATATAACCTAAATATTTATAGGAAGATCACCTTCAAGTTCTGGATTGAGAGCTTTCCGCATATCTTCTAACTCTTGCTTTACTTCAATAGAATCTACAGACACTCCTCTGTAATATGCTACAGATTTTGCGGCTTCCTGAAATACATTTTGAGTATGATTTTCCTAGTGGAACTGTCATGAGCAAACAAATGGAAATCAGTAAAAAAGGCCAATAAAAATGGGGGACCTTTTTGGATTTTAGAATGAGCTAAGGTATGCTAGTATATTTTACGTTTTTCTTTAAGCTCTCTGTGCATGTCCACGTTACTAGCAATATTCGAAATTCGTCCATAACAAACAATATTATAATATTATAGACCTTACCTTTTCAGTGCCTCTTTTCATCAGAAACATTGGTGACTCCCTCATAAAGTTCAGCATGATCACCCCAGAAGATGCATTAGTTTTTTCATTTAGACCACACAAAAGTTTTTTTAAAGTAAGTAAATTTAATAACGAGAAGAACATATTGCGCCGACCCCAAATAAAATTGGGAAGTGGGCCGGACGATGATGAAAAGTACTAAAATCCATGCAATATTATTATATTACGAGTATCAGACGTACAAAGTCGTCGGCATAATCTTGTCTTAAAATATTTTAATACTTGTTTGTGTACGCCCAATTAAAAGGTTATTTGATAACCAAGCGAGAAGCGACATCACTAGAGCAGAATTAAGTCCTAGAGTGTTGAGTTGTTCTGCGGTGTTCGGGAGTCTCGCGAAAAAACATGTCGATATTAAGACAAGCTATCGGTACTGCTATAGGTAAGTGTGCACTCATATAATACCTTTAAAAAATAAAGGTAATAACTTTGAGATTGTTGGCTTGGAAGAAGCTAGAAACGCTTTCTTAATTGCATGCCCAGGTCAAAATTTTCCAGTTTCCAAATTCACAGAGGAGCTAAGACGACATAAACTGCAAATTGACTTATGACAATCTTTTGAGCTGTAGTATTCGGCGCGTGCTAGGCTTTTGGCCGTGAGTGCGCATGAGGCTGGCTACTGGCTTCACGCGTACCCTTCGTCAAATACAGGAACATTTCTTGAGCCTGACACGCTCCGAATCGCAAACTGTCTACGGCTTGGGATTCCGGTCTGCGCTTCTCATAAAGCTAGGACATCACGGACTGTCATGCCAAAAAAGTGCTGGCCTCTTCTCGATATCATACGCCGATGCCTTGCCATCGTCAACGTACCAAGTCGACTTGAGCCGACTGGTATTGCCGACTGGTACTGGGTCGCTAGTTATTCATATTTCATAAATAGGTATGTAGGTAATTCGTATCTACATATAATTTCCAAAAAACATGATTTATCAAAAAAAGGTACTTAGCTATAACGGGACTAAAATTGATAATGAAATATTTCAAAATCTCAATGAACTCGAAGCCTTTTTCATCACTGGCTCCTAGTCAGTAATGGCCCACTACAAAGCATAGTCTCTCCTCATAAGTGGTGGAGGCCTAGAGATCATGCCATGAGTCGGTACAGAAAATATTTTGGTTGTCACACGCAAAAAGCATTAACGAGATAAAGCTGATATATCGAGTAGAGAGTGGATATATCAGCTTGAAGGTTCATTGATTGGGCAAACAGGTAGCCTTGTTTGATTTTCCTTCATCCAAGCAAGGATTAATTATTTTCCAATACGCACATAATGTTTGTAAATTAGAGGTGCGTGCAGGAACCCAATCCAGGCCTCCTTGTTTGGGAGTCCAACTTCCAAACCACGTGGCCGCCACTGTTTGTCAGTGGAATTAAATTATTAAATAAGTCGTCTTCATTACAGTTTGCTATGGATGCTTCTCCTTGGGACTTATCTATACCTGGCCATCATCAACCGTCAGACTCTTCTCCTCGACCAACACGACTCTGAACCGGCCGATGACGGAAACGGAATTGGCTCTCTTCGGCAGCTTATCGTCCATTAGCGCCCTTCTCTGCACTCCTTTGTGTGGATTCCTGCTGGATGTGTTAGGAAGGAAGAAGACTTGTATTTTGTTTTCGTTGCCACAAGTTGTAAGTCATCTACATCCTACATACATCCTATTAATATTATAAATGCGAAAGTTTGTGTGGATGTATGAATGTTTGTTACTCTTTCACGTAAAAACTACCGAATGGATTTTGCTGAAACTTTACAATAATATAGCTTACACATCAGAATAACATAAGGGCTATATTTTATAAAGATATAGTGTGAATTATCCAAAGTTTCCCGAAGCGAAGCGAGGTCGGGTCACTAGGTACTTATACCGATTACACTAGTCAGAAGAGCACCATGCTTGCTCATTTGGCTAGTGCCTGTGCCATTAGATAAAAATCAGTGGCCCAAGTCTGCCTGTATTTATTAACTTCTTTTTGAACCAGCATTGAATTTGATGAAAGATTTTTATTATCAGTTTTACGCAACTGATAATAAAAATCTTGAAAGTCATACTTCATTGAGACATTCTATTCATTAAACAAATAATACTTAATTCAATTCAAATAGATTTTGCTTTTAGGTCTTATGTTTTATCAGAAAATCTTTGTATTTACCTTAACAGAAAAGAAGTAACATGAACGAAGCCATGAAATCTAATATTGATTTTCCAGATAGCCTGGGCAATAGTGTGCGTCGTGCCCAGAGTAGAAGCGATTCTGGTTTCTATGTTCATCTCTGGTTTATCCGGGTGTGCGCTGCTAATAGCGCCTATCTTCACCAGCGAATTTTGTCAGGAGTCCATCAGAGGAAGAATGACATCAGGGTCCACAGTCTTCTATGGACTAGGAATGCTGGTTTCCTATTTACTAGGCGGGTTACTGGACTACCATATGATGAACTACATTTGCATCGGATTAGTGGTTTCAGGGACAGCACTGATCACGCTTATTGCTGACTCTCCCACCTATCTGATGAAGAAAGGACAGGACAAGGTATGTAAATGGTTTTTATTTTCGTTTGATAATAATGTTGGCTATTTGTTTTTGAAACAAAGCAAGTAAATTTTCAAAATACAAACAAAACGTTGATTGGAAACGCCAGAATTGAATAATTTTTCGTAAGTATTAGGGTCTAATTCGACTTGAGATATATTTTGAGACAAAAATCTACACTAAAAATATAAATGCAAAAGTAGGTAAGCCTGTCTGTCTAACTATCCGTCTCTCTGCTACCTTTTCAGGCTTAATCCGCTGAACTGATTTAAGTAGATGACATTTGACTGATTATAGCCATCACACTTTACAAGTCTATTGTTGGACATAGGCATCTCCTAACTGGCGTCGTTTTGACCAGTCTTGAGTCTTTTGAATACAGTGGATGCGAGCTGTCTACTTCAGGTGGTCAGTCCAACTAGTCAAGGAGCGCTCTATATTTCTTTTACCTAGACGTGGTCGCCACTAGAGGGCCTTTCTTCCTCAGCAGATATTATTATTTAGCAGTTTTATGTGCACTGGCAAAGGGAGATCTCCCGCCAAGCGAGGTGTCATGCCTCCCGAACTCCCTCTGTTCACGTTCAGAACATGTATATATGCGAGCGGTGTAGAAAACTTCGATAGCGTGATTCAGGCTTGTCGTGACGTCACCACGTGATGTGTGTGCGATGTCGCCGCAGTGTATTCTTTTTTTGAAAATTCGAATTACCTTTTTAGTCCGGAAACATTTACCGAGTGGGTGGCTAGATGCGTATCTACTTTATAAATAATTGCATTCGTTGTAAGTTAGATAACAATTGCGTTTTATGATAACAAGATCAAATTTTAATACGATTATAAAGATAATTATTTTTTTACTAAGCTGTTCATCTCTTTTATGGCAATGGAATTTTGTTTATCGTTGGATATTCAGTCTTTGTATTCTCAAACATAATGGACTTTAAGCTAGCTTAAAATAATATACGTTTTTTACAATGAGTATTTAGTAGAAAAGTTTTATGTACCTATTCTTATGTACTATCTTTTTTATATTTTAATTCTATTTTAATTTTTGTAGTGACCGTGCCTGCGAAGCGAGGGGTCCAGGGTTCGATTCCCGGCCGAGGCAGATGTTTATGTAACAGATAAATGTTTGTTCTCGGGTCAGGGGTGTTCGTGATGTGTTATTTGTGTTGTCCATGCCACCCGCGACACAGGGAAACCTAGTGCGGGGGTGTGTGTGTGTGATAGCGTTTATTTATTATTATTATTTAAGTATTCGTAAAATTATGCATTTTTTTATTTATAGGAAGCAGCAAAAGCTATTGCCTTCTTTCGAGCTGTGAAGGTGGATTCAAAAGTGGTGGTGGAAGAGATGATCACCATCAGAAGGTCTCTCAACCCAGAAATGGACGGTACGTTTCATCACCTGTATACAACATTACCTAAACAACTTCTTGGACATGCGTTTAAAATATAGCCTTATGTGTTATTGGCGTTGACTGTTTTATGACGACCCCGTAGCCTAGTTGGTAGTGACCATGCCTGCGAAGCGAGGGGTCCCGGGTTCGATTCCCGGCCGGGGGAGAAGTTTATGTGACAGATAAATGTTTGTTCTCGGGTTATGGGTGTTGTGATGTGTAATTTGTGTTGTATATGCCACCCGCGACACAGAGAATCCTAGTGCGGGGGTATGAGTGTGTTTACGTTTATTTATTTATTTATGACTAGGACAATTTCCTTTGGAGTTTCTTGCCGATTCTTCTTCCAAGACCAGGCACGGTAGGGATTTGTGGAAGCGATGGCGTAGTTTGACTTTTGAAAAGCGTTTGTGGAATAAAATAATTTCGTTTAATTAGTTATAAGTGATAGTGTCATAGAATCATTGTGCTAAACTATATTTTTATAGCTAACACATATACATAGAAAATTGCTTATATGCATAGAATATGAATGAATAGAAGAATTCATCCCAATCGGTCCAGCCGTTTAGGAGGAGTTCGATGGAGGTGGATTACATTGGAATGACGGTGGCGCTATCTGTAGAAAATTGGTCGTACCAACTCATAAACCTTCTTTGGCGCATGTACAACAACTTTGCTAAAGCTCATCACATAATCGATGAAGCGCTCATAGCCCGGCGGAAGCGCTCATAGCCCGGCGGCTTGCGTCGATCTCAAGTGATCGACAAAGTTAAGCAACAGCGGGCGCGGTCGGTAGTTGGATGGGTGACCGCTAGTGGCAAAAATTTCTTGAGCGCTTCCGTGCTTCGGAGGGCACGTAAAGCCGTCGGTCCCGGTTGTTATCATTTGGTAGCAGTCGTTAAGCCATGTCGGATACCTTCGGGTGGCTTAAAATTTCCGACACTTGGGTTGGCCACTAACCCCTCCACCAATCCGCACTGGAGCAGCGTGGTGTATGCTCTAGGCCTCCTCAGGTACGAGGAGAGACCCGTGCTCAGTAGTGGGCCATTAATGGGTTGTAGCCATCACATGATCAAATGCATAGTTTACGATTCTATACAAGACATACAGACAAACATTCATTT
The DNA here is from genome assembly GCA_905404295.2 of Ochlodes sylvanus. Lineage (NCBI taxonomy): Eukaryota > Metazoa > Arthropoda > Insecta > Lepidoptera > Hesperiidae > Ochlodes > Ochlodes sylvanus. Next base: position 7,064,947 of record FR990149.1, read on the forward strand.
TTATATATTGTAATAACTGGTGTACAATAAAGTGTTATTTTATTGTATTGTACATAAAATCATCATCATCATCATCATATCATCACCCTCGGAATGTCAAAATATCGTATAGGGATTACCTAGAACACTTATTCCAATCCTGAGCCGGTAGACCACAGTGACGTAAGAGGTGTCAGAATCCGACCTGCTTAGTGGTGGCCAAATATCGTAAACACGATATTATTAATATATATAAACAAATAAATAAAGATACCTTATATTTATTATTTACAGATGAAACACCAGAAGACGAGAAAATGAATTCTGACTTCAAACGCGCTGAGAAGCTTTCCTTTTGGAAATTTATGAGTAGGTATAATTAGCATAGATAATATATTGTTTTGCAATGAAAACATCTCACGTCTAATATTATCTTAGCATAATTATAAAACGAAGTCCCGTGCCGCGTCTGTCTGTCTGTCCGATTGTGAAGCGGTTTTCGGTGCAGTTTGGGTGGATGAAATTGAGTCTCGAATTTATTATATACCTATCCGATAGTTAGTTCTGTTATTAGTTGTTAGTAAGTCTTGTTCTAATGCGGTCACAGATGTGTTAGTTCTGTGCGCACTGTTCATTGGCATTTGGTATGGCTCCGGCCGAAGGCCAAAATTGATGAGGATCAGCCAAAGGCCAGCGGTACCATGTAGTGCGGAGCGGGGGCGGGTCCACCCTAGGGCGAATCCGTCTCTACCTGCGGGAGGTGCACGGCTACCTAGAACCTAAGACTCCTAAGAGACAGGCGCGGGGACCAAAGGCGGCTAGGCCTATGAGGTCCTGCGATGTGGAATGTATTTGGGCTGGTTGCAGGGTTGAAATAAAATGGTGAATAAGGCGCAAGGAAGGAAGGAAAATACACGCGTACCTTTATCTCTGTCTTCAGCGTTTCTGCGTGCTGCCTGCAGCCACCTCCAGGTCACCTAGGCTCATACCAACTACTTCCAACACTTATTCACTACACGTGCTCGCGGTAGTCAATATGGCGTGCTCGTGCGCGGTTGTGTGCGTTGCGGTCGCGGTAAGCCAACTAACTCTTTCGCGGCGGGTGTCCTTCACCTCTGGGCTTCCGTAGCTGACTACTCTTCTCTCGTGTGCATAGATAGGGAATTGCGGGTTGCGAGGGAATGAATGGTATGAAGGATTCAATGTTGTCAATATTTACAACATACGTACGTTCTAAGCGCGCGCGCATTAAAAATAAAACATATGGCGGAAACAGCATTAAAAGATTATTTAATTCCAGAAAAATCCCGATCATCTCGCCAGGCCTTGGCACTAACGCTGGTCCTATACACGAGTGTAGTCTTCCAAGGGCAAATCCCTGTGCAGGTTTATGCTGAGCCTCTCTTCAAGGAGTCCGTACCAAACATGTCCTCCTCTCTATGCAGTATGCTGTTCGCTATCACCACAGTGGTCGCAGGGTTCAGCGCGGCTTGTATGGTCGACGCCGCTGGGAGACGGGTAAGATTATTTATCCTTGTCTAGACTGGACACTTTTCTGGGATTATTTTCATCAGTTCTCAGCCGACAATCGAGCTGAGCGAGTTGAGAGTCCTTCACTGTCACATTCCATGGATATCAGTACCAAAGAATAAGCGAAGAGTTGCCATCCGAAAAGGAAGCAGTAGTTCCGCATTATTATTGGCATTTATTAGCTTTACGACACCGTCGATTTAAGACGTAGTATACTGGAAACCGTCTCGTAAAACACCATGAGCATCAATGGCTTCAACACATGAATATTCAATACTAAGCACGGGTTTCTTATCAATACCTGAGGAAGCCTAGAGCATGAGTATGCTCGTATCGCTCGTATGGTGGAGTCACCATGTTGCTACAGTGCCGATTTGTGGAGATTCCAGGATTGAAAGCACCAAATTCCAAGAAAACATGTTGGAGAAGTTCATTCGGCTCTATATCTTTCATTTAGTCTTGCGGAATGCAAAACAGTGTTAGTAATAAAGGTGTGTAATGTAGGTATATTAACGTTGCTTTCAATAAGTATTGGGTTTATCTTACTTTATCTAATCTATCCTTTTTTCTGATACAAAGTAACAGCTAAACGATTCAGTTTCTATGCCGTCTATATCTATAGCATTATTCAATGCCAAAAATACCAAATTCATCAATGATATTATATATTTTAACATCACTGATAGTAACGTAATTATTATATTAAAATATACATATTTATTTATCATTTCTATCATTTACTCATCCACGGCTAGATAATTCGCTAATTGGCATTGTTATTCTGATTGCTTCTGGACGGCTTAAATGGCACATAAATTAGGTCATTGAATGAAGGAAAATTGGGAAAATAGTATCCCCAATACACCTAAATTTAAGCATAATCATTACAAATAACTTTAAGTTTAACACAACATCCTGTAATAGTTATGGCCCACTACTGAGCACGGGTCCTCATACCTGAGGAGGCCTCCCCCACGATGCTCCAGCGCGGATTGGTAGAGCATCCATATCCATATCGATCATATCGTATTACGAGTAGACTTATGTTGGCAGTTGTACATTCCCAGATTCATTTAGTTCCAAACATCTTCTTTCTAGTCTCTGATGATATATGCCTCCATCGGCGCCGGTGTCTGCTGCATCGTACTCGGATCACAGATGCAGTTCCACTGGGGTCCGCACTGGTTCACTGCTGTCTTCATGTACCTCTACTGCATCACCTATACCTTCGGAGCTGGCACCGTGCCCTATGTGATAGTTGCTGAGGTGTTCTTGCCTGAAGTAAGTTCTGTAGCTATTATGTCCGTTAAAAGAATCACATTTTAAGCATTTATCATGTTTTACTAATATCATAGCCTAATAAAAATCCTGTGCTGATATTATACTCGTAAATGTGAATGTTTGGATGTTTAGATGTTTTTGAGTTTGTGACTCAATCACGCTAAAACGGCTAAACAGATTTAGACGAAATTTGTCACACAGATAGTTTTTAACCTAAGTTAAATTATAGGATACTTTTGATTCCGGGAAATAAATCAGTTTCCGTGGGATAAATTAATTATTACTCCGTCGTTTATGACAGATTTTATTGATTATTTTTATACGAGTATATACAATTTTTACAAAGATCCCTATTAAATATGATAAAGATTCTACTGCACAACAGGCAGAGTAGGTAAACTGAACCTTGTTATAAGATATTGGTTGTTGGTAAAGTTAACATTGCAATCGTTCCGTTTCGGAGGAGTTTGATCACTAACACCGTTACTAATAGGTACAATGTGTACCTAAATATAAATAAAAATTCTTTATAATATGCTGATATAATTATGACTGTGAAGCGCTCATAGCCCGGCGGCTTGCGTCGATCTCAAGTGATCGACAAAGTTAAGCAACAGCGGGCGCGGTCGGTAGTTGGATGGGTGACCGCTAGTGGCAAAAATTTCTTGAGCGCTTCCGTGCTTCGGAGGGCACGTAAAGCCGTCGGTCCCGGTTGTTATCATTTGGTAGCAGTCGTTAAGCCATGTCGGATACCTTCGGGTGGCTTAAAATTTCCGACACTTGGGTTGGCCACTAACCCCTCCACCAATCCGCACTGGAGCAGCGTGGTGGAGTATGCTCTAGGCCTCCTCAGGTACGAGGAGAGACCCGTGCTCAGTAGTGGGCCATTAATGGGTTGTAGCCAGCCATAATTATGACTAATTAAAAATCCTTGAAAATATATTTCCTTTGATTTCAGATTCGGAGTATAGCTTCAATGCTGGCAGTAGAATATGTCTGGATATGCAACTTTATCATATTATTCATCTTTTATCCTTTGGTGTCTCTCCTCGGCCTCGGAGCAGTGTTCTACATCTTCGCAGCCGTCTGCTTCCTCTCCGCCGTGTACAGCTTCTTCTACTTACCAGAGACTTCTGGTCTGACAGTGGACGTCATACAGACGCTGTTTAATAATCCGAGACGGAAACTTCAGCAGTAGAATTTGTGAGCAGTTTCTGGAGTTTTTGAGGTTGTGCTAAAGACATCGGCCCATTCTCAGGGCTGTCCAGGTTTGGAAGAATATTATTGTTACTGGGTGGTGTAGACTGTAGATAGCAGTAATGCGTGGGTATATATAATATATATATATATATGTATCACAAAGTAGTCGGTAGCGGGTTCTTTCGGGTAGGTACTCTGAGTATGTTTTTAAAAACCTTGTAGCATCATTATCTTCCTGCCCATTTGCCAAATCTATTTGTGGTCGGCGCAATATGTTCTTCTCTTCCATTCTTCCCTATTGGCCGTCACTTCTACACTGACTCCCTTATCTTTCATAATATCATCTTTCACACAAACCATCCATCTTAAAAAACCAGAGCATAATGCATTTTCGGTAGGTTAATCATATCACACACAAATTAAATTAATTCGAGTACTACTATGGGGCTACTGAATAATATTAGATTAATTTAAGTGTGCCCTAAGAAATATCTTTTAGTATTATTGTATATATCATGTTGTATATCTGTCGTTTCAGGGGTCCTAGATGTAATTGGACCCGGTCATTTTGAGTGTCTTAGTGGGTTCAACACGTAGAGGCTTATTTCATATACTTTAATGTATATTATACAAGTAATTATCTATTACCTATACCTACCTACTCAGTATTAAAAAATTTTGGGTCCCATAGTTCTGTTAAGGATTCAATTAGATTTAATCTGTATTTAGTACTTACCATTAAACAATTATAAATAATTGTTTGTAAATAATATAAGATCCTTATCGATCATTGTATTTAATTGTAACTTATTATGTTAATTAATATTAAGCAATTATATTTTTACAATTTTATTCCGTTTTTTATTACGACCCATTTATGATGGGATGCCTGACCTTCTGATGCATTCCAGCGAAGCGGAAATTTGTATAATGAGTTTCAATTTCTGTTCTTTGTCTTTGTGTTGTTATTCCATGGAATGATGGAACCCACGACACAGGGAATCCTAATGTGGGGCTATGAGCGTGTAGCGTTATATTTTACGTACTTGTTAGTAATTAAAGTAGTTTATTCGAAGTGAATACTTCTTTAGTGTCGTTGTGATTTGGAATTCGATGAAACGGAAATGCCGCAAATGAAGCATCGCTAAAATGGCGGCTGACGTAAGCAAAGCAAAACATCAATATTTGGACTGACAGTATTCGTTGTTACGAAGTTACACTTCTAGCACGTGTGCATTGCACACATTCTGTTTTTTTAATTAAATATTTCCTTTATCACAAATATGGTTCATACAGGTGTTAAAATTTACATGAGCAAGTTCAGATAATGTATATTGGACAGATTGCAGCATGCAATGTAAGAGTTCGTGGTTAACCCATTAAGAGAAGTCTGAACGCTGTAACCTAAACATGTTTGGATGTATAAGGGTCTATCCATCCATCCATTATTGTGTCCGTCCAAGCTAACCTCTCCTCGTCATGCTGCTGAATGACAGTCGAGGTTATCACGCCAGGAACGTCCTGATGAAAGTAGTTAGGTTCTGTACATCAATTTTAATCCTGGTAGTGACTGTTGAGTATGCGTTGTGGTCTTGGTGATGGTATATAGCAATGTCGGAAAGGCTGTAGTAATGCACCTTCGCACCTTTTTGACGAACAACGCGTCGTTGATTGGTGCTCCTGATGTCCATCCAAACTGTGGTACAAACTTCTATATTCCAATATTTAGAGCGTTATGACATGTTGTTGACACGGATAATAATAATAGTTTAAGTTGTTAAGTAAACCATAGTTAAGTATAATAATTTAAGTTTGTCAGTAAGTTTTTTTATTTACATCTGTTTTCGCTGTGCTGCAAACATACCTCGAATAAACGTTTCATTCATTCACTCATTTATTCATTCATTCATTCATTCTTTCATTCATTGATTCATTCATTCATTCATTGTTCATAGAAGGCGTAAAAAAAAAGTTCTTCAGGGTCGCAGCATTTATGGCTCCCCTCGTGTTGCTGGCGTGAATTGGCGGCATTGGACTCTTACTATCAAGGGGCGCGTCTGCTTCGTCATCAGCCATTTTGACTATAAATAAAATATACAGGTCAAGCCATTATAAACATCTTATACTCATGTCCCCATTCATGTCACGAAGCACAAGCAACTTATGGAAGAAGTTTCAACACTACGATGTCGTAACCAATTTCATCTTGAGAAGAAATTAATTCAATTTTGAATCGTATGTCCTTTATATAACACACAAACAACATTACTGAACGATAATGCGACGTCCAGACGACATAATTGCGTTAAAGAAAAATCGACTTTATTTCACTTGTAACATAGGTCAAAATCGATTATTGATTATTGAAATGTTTTAGCATTGTAATTATGTTGCTCATTCCCTTGCTAATATTAAGCATTGAAGTATAAACCCTATCGCTAGACAATAAACCTGATATTAAGATAATGGATATATCACGCATGATTATTTATGTGATTGTGATTTGTGTCTAATGTGTTGGACATAAGGTTGATGTTAGAACGGTGAAGTATTGTGTGGCTCGGCGGCGTTGACCGGCGTGAATGAAGTATGGAGGGGACATAACTGGATGTAGTGATGTGGCGAGATGAAATTTATTTTTTGTATGTTTTTATTTTCACAACTAGTTTTTATTTTTTTGCGTTCTTACATTATCTACATGTTTTTTTTTTATATCTGATTAATGAGAGGACGTGCCATTACATAGATTATACACTTATGGTGCCGTCAGATGGTAAGTGACGACCGTCGCTTACGGACGCACGGATCACGGATTCACGGATTGAGGGCCAAGAAAGAATTATGATAATATATTATCATGACTATGTAAAGTTTGACTGCCGACTTCACTAGCGATAAGATTAATTGAGTGATAAAATTTACATTGCCAACACAACAAAGACAGTCCACGATTTTTTTTTATTTTGAACTTGTAACGACCCTTTGTTCACTTAAAAAATAGACATTTTGAATGACCTACCTTTTTAAATTGTAACTTATTGGAATAAAACAAAGACTAAATGTTACTCCGAGCTCACTACGATAGGTACATCAGCGAAAACAGACAAAAAAATCGATATCGAATCGTTTCGGGATAGATATGCGTTAAAGACCCCACTACTTTTTCTCTCAATATCTTCCATGTTCGATCAGTTGGTTTGATGATTTAGCAATTAAGTCATAATAGCATTAAATAACTATAACAAATTTTTGACGTTTAAAAAAAACGTGAAAAAATATAATGAAAAAATATATGATGTGCACATCACTAAACATAAAGATAACTGCCTCCTACTGACTGACTCGGTCCATATCACAGGCATAGTATATTACGTGCGAACGCACACCGCGCGTGCTGGCATACGAAAAGTTGTTTGTGTTCTGTTTTTAAAATTGTTGTCCTTGTAAATTGTTCTTTGTTGTCCGCTGATTTTAAAATTCAGGTGAGATTGTATTTATTTGTCAATAGTGACGTTTCCTAGCAACTGTTTGTACAATTTAAATGTGTTTGTGTTTTAATCAACAAACATTGTCAATTTATAGAAGGTTAGATAACTTGCGAATATTATCATATTCTGTGTCTGATAGGTACTTAACTATATTAATGCTTATTATAATATTATTATATTTTTTCCTTTTAAAATATTAATGCTTAATTGTGGGATAAATTTATCCATTTCATGCATGGGTTTTAATAATACTAGACATGATAGCAGGTATTTCGTATATATCACTTTTAGCGCTCATAGCCCGGCTGCTTACGTCGATCCTATGTGATCGTCCGAGTTTGGCAACAGCGGGAGCGGTCGGTAGTTGGATGGCTGATCGCTAGTGGTAAAAATTCTTGATCGTTTACGTGCTTCGGAGGGCACGTTAAGCGGCCTGTTCCGGTTTTATCAAATCATTTATTTCATGTAGGTATTTTCAATACACTTAAGAACGTCATTCAGTTAAATAACTATTGATAAACCATGTCGGAGGCCTTCGGGCGGCATTAAAACTTCTGACACATGGGTTAGCCAATGCCCTCCAATCCGCAGTGTGGTGGAGTAGAGGTGGCCTAGAGCAGTATTACTCCTCAGAAATGAGAAGATACCCATGCTCAGGGGTGGGCCATTAAGGGTTGAAGCCACCTGCCACTCGCAACAGCTGTTCCTCTACTCGATCGATCTCTTAACCCCACACAAGCCGTCCGACTATGAGGTCAGTGAGTCATTATTGCAACCCATAACTGTCCCACTGCTGGGCACAGGTCTCATCGGGCAATGTGAGGGGTACAGGCTATGGTCCATCACGCTGAGCAAGCGCGGATTGGCGGACTTAACACAGTCATATTTGAGAACATTTTAGAGAACTCCTGTCAGTCCTGTTAGTACCTAATTGGTAGTAAGTCTCGTTCTAATTCAGTCACAGATGTGTTACTACCCTTGAGGCTAGAAATGGTCGCCTCTAGTGTAGGCTCCGCACGTTTCTATCCGGAACAAATGTGCGTTTATTTTATGCGGACGTTTTTGAGACGGTGATTGTGAGTCTAGCTAGGGTTTCTTATATATCAATAGTAACAGGTCAATTACTGACTATCTATGACTGGGAATATCATTATGACAACGAGGAATTTTAGAGTCCAAGGAAAAAGAAAGTCACAGACTAAGGAAATGCTTCGTGAGTAATTATAAGGAACCTAAGGTTCGCTTTCAGTATCAACTACCCGAACCAGTGATAGCCAAGCGGTAGAAAGTTGGACTCCTGAACCGGCGGGCCCGGGTTCAACTCATGCACACACCACTAATTTTCAACAGTCAACTTCGTCGCTTTAACTATGTAGTCGGTCGGTGATTGACGATTCAGGCGAAATTAACCACATAACTTATCACCACAAAGTAGATAAGTAAACTTATCATCAAATAGGCCTGTTTATTTAAAAAGTAACAAATTTTCTTTGCTCACAGGTAACAAAAACTATGCAACAGCCAAGTTGAAAGTACCAGGATGACAGAAAAAGTTGGAGTTCGTTTCGAAGAGGCGGAGCGGCGCAAGGGGGCTATCTTCGCGACAATCATATCGACGTGTACTATACTATCATGGCTCGCGCGAGACTCCAAATTAGTGATGGCCGTGATTGCGGTACTGGGTACATATCTAGTGACGGGAAACAGATACCAGTGGATTTATATCTGGAGGAAGACTTTTTATAGAGATATGGTGTAAGTTTTTTCAGATTTATACAGTTTTGACGTTTGATTTTGTTAGGGTAATTTCACATTGACCCTAATGAATGTCTTAATGCATACTGAAAGGGTACAAAGGTTTCGGTTTACGTATTAATACATAATAGTTACCCGCGCTGCGCTCGAAATTCGACCGTAATACACTCCGTCAAAAGGTTACTTTGACTTCACTTGACTTGAAATTTAACTGCTCTACTTTTCGCACGCTAGTGACTTATTCTACTTATTTTTTTTACTTACAACATCATTGATTGAAATATTGAAATGCATCGTTTTTTCGATAATTGAAATATTGATTCACTATCCACCATTATATTTTGTTAAACGATAAGTAATCTTCGAAATTACTGCACGTTGGTCAGGCATTAATATTAATACCTATTAAGCGATTAGCATAGGGCATCTTAAGGTTATTTTAATTACTAAATGCTGCTACCGATGATGAATGAAATCCTTCTTGGCAACGAATTTGATATTTTTGGAGTGTAAGGGGCTCCATTTTGAGTCCAAGTAGAGTATTTCAAATTCATGCTGCCGCCCATGACAACTGTGACCGAAATAGAACAAGACCCACATCGGAACTTAGTCGATTAGTTCACTGAACAGACGTTGTTGACATTAGTTGGTTAGTTCGTTAGTAGGTATGAGGACTTGGCAGGCAGCGTTGGTGATAGTTAGTCCTGTTATTTGTTGTTAGTAATAGTCCAGTTGGTGATTGTTAGTAAGTCTCGTTCTAATTCGGTCACAGATGGCTACCCTTGAGGACTAAGATGGTCGCTTTTAAAGAAGTGTAACAGCTGTCCCCACAAGACATTTAATTTCGATTTAAAATTGGTTACCAACCAGTTTTAAACTTAGTTTCTGAATTGTCTAAAAGCAAGTTGGTTAGCACTCATTTCCGATCGACCTATGTATACAAAATATCCGTCTGTCTGTAGTAACGACGTCGAACAATACCGGACTTTGATCTGTTTATGTACCAGGGCGCTATGAATGCAGCGGTTAATTGGATACCCTGTGGTAGTGACAATTGGGTCTGCGGTTTTGCTACGCTTTTATTATAAACATCGTGTCTTAAATTTGTTTATAGCTGATTTTTTTTAATTTTGTGTTGGGAATTAGGTGTACATTGGGTTTAACAACAACATAAAAAAAACATCTATCCAAAAATAGAAGGAGACATTTTGAGAAAAACTATAAGGGTGCGTTTAGGACGCGATAGTTTTCGCGCAGTGGGAAAAACTATCGCGTCGTATAACTGGGGCCTTACTTATTGAAAGTCTTTATTAACGCAATAGAACCCAACCATTGACTTATTATTACTAATGCCAAAACAACAAAACAATGAGTTGAATTTTTCTCTTTCTGTTGTTTTATTACGCGCTATTCTCAGAAACGGCCTAACCAATTTGCAGTGCGATGTGCGGTTTTCACCAATATTGTGGTAAGCTTCACTTAACAGTGTGTTTGTTTTATTTCAATCGGTTCATAAAATTGGATACCAGGCGTGAATAAGTTGATAAGTCGACTTGCATATAGTTTTCATCGTACTTGACATTAGAATTGTTTGCTTTATAGGGTAAATACATCCATAAGTCCATAGGTCTTTTATAATAGCACACACCAGTCTTGTGAATTACCCTATAAAGCAAACAAATCTAATGCCAAGTACGATGTAAAAAAAATATATCCAAGTCGACTTATCAACTTATTCACGCCTGGTATCCAAATAAAAAAGTGATGTCAATTTAAAGATCACGTCCACGCAACATGTGGACAAGCGTTTCAGTCATGTAACCACCTCAAGTGGCCATTGGGGACAAATGGGATAAGAGTGGTCACAAATTTGAAGCCAATAAACGCCGGATGTGAGTCGTTTGGCGCAGGAGGTGTCGGATCATTGGATGATTGTCATTGCACCATTTACCTGGGGTAAAGGTTGTTACTGCCATGGCAGACTATCAACGGTGTTTGAGATGTTATTTTACTGGATATAACCCTGCAATTGTTATTATCATATAGACCCTGCGTATTATCATTAGATAATCGTCGTTAAGCCATGTCGGAGATACTCGGGCGGCACAAATACTTCCGACACATGGGTTGGCCAATAACCCTTTCACCAATCCGCACTAGAGTAGCGTGATGAAGGATGTTCTAGACCATGCTCAGTAGTGAACCATAAATGGGCTCATGCCAACGCTGCAATTCCAGTTCATTACGACGACCTACGTATGAAGCAATTGAAAAACAGTGACAACCGAGAGGTTAGAACATTGGATTCCCGAAATGGGGGATTTTGTTCAAACCCTGCACCACAGTATCCTGCACGCAAGTCTAATTTAAAAAAGTGTGGGTATTATAATTTTATTATCACTTACTGTTTAGTATAGTATCGCCTATTAGTTATTAAGTATATTATTACGTTACTTATTTTATCATTTTTAAAAACCATACTTATTAGAAACCATAGAATTGTCTACATCTTCAAATAAAAGTCATAATAATTTATGTTCACCTAACATCAACAAGTCTACCAATAAGATAAAAACTTTGGTTTCTGTTTCTGATAATAATTGCAGTAATAAAAATAGTTCATTTTCTAAACGTTGTCCTAAGTGTGATAATGATCATAAATTAATTAATTGCCCTCATTTCTTATCGCTCACTAATGAATCGCGACTAAAATTACTGCCCGAGTACAAGGTGTGTTTTAACTGCTTACAGTCCGGACATTACGCTAATAATTGCAAGAAGCCAGGCTGCAAGGTTTGTCGGCGTAAACACAATACACTGGTGCATGTCTTGGATCGTAATAACAAACCGGTTTCTGCGATTAAGGGTGCGACACATCATAACTCGGATAATAACAACATCATGCATCCCATTGCGCATACGCAGCTACCGACACAGCAGCCGCCCGAGTCGAGTGCTCGCTTATCACTGTCGGCAAGTGTCGCTGCGCTGCCGCACACTCAAAACGGAGATGTGTTATTGTCCACTGCGTTAATTAAAGTATTCGGTAAGAACGGTAAACAACATGTCGCTCGTGCGTTGTTAGACAGCGGTAGTACGACGTGTTTAATGACCGAGGCACTGCATGAGAAACTAGGGCTGCCTATTATTAGGATAAATAACTCCATTTTAGGGATCAATAATATTACGTCACAAATTAATAAATCATGTCGCTTACAAATAAAATCGTTAGACGACAGTTATTCGACGAATATACATTGTTTTATTTTGCCTTCAATTACCAATAATACACCATGCAAACAGATAGATTTGTCTGTTATAAACATTCCGTCTGATATGTGTCTTGCGGATCCACACTTTCATATGCCGGCCGCTATCGATATATTGATCGGCGCGGACATATTTTGGGACATTTTAGGTACTCAAAGGCTTACGTTAGGAGACGGACTACCGATACTCTGTGATACGAAACTGGGTTGGCTCGTATCAGGTCCCATTAAAGGTGGCCATGTATCATCGTCTCAAGCCTTGTGTAACTTTGCGAAGTTAAATGTCCAGTGTGATGAGGATGTTCATGACATTCAAAACCAATTAACAAAATTTTGGCAGCTCGAGGAGGTAAGTACAGACTTTGAGTACTCTCCGGAGGAAAGGGCTTGTGAAAACCATTTTATAAAAAACACCACTCGCTTAGATAACGGTCGATTTTGTGTTAGAATCCCACTCAAGCAGTCACCTGAGTTACTAGGGGATTCTTTGTCACGAGCGAAGCAGTGTTTTCTTTCCCTAGAGAGAAAACTTAACGCAAAGCCTAAACTCTTGGAGATGTACAAGGATTTCATGTTGGAATATGAATCCTTAGGTCATATGACTCAATGTCATAGCATTATTTCAAACCCTAATGTGCATTACATTCCTCATCACGGGGTTTTACGTGAATGTAGTTCCACTACAAAGCTGCGAGTAGTTTTTAACGCAAGAAGTCCTACTACCACTGGCGTTTCGTTCAACCAAATCCAAATGGTTGGGCCAGTGGTGCAAGACGACTTGCTATCCATTCTGCTGCGGTTCAGACAACACAAATATGTTATCGCAGCAGACGTGGAGAAAATGTATCGTCAGGTGTACGTTCATCCAGATGATCGAAAACTACAACAAATTATCTGGCGCCATAGTCCGTCGGATCCTCTTAAAGCTTACCAGCTTAACACCGTCACTTACGGTACGGCAAGCGCTCCGTATCTAGCAACAAGATGCATGAAGCAGCTAGGACTGGAGGCTTCCGACAAGAAAGTTGCCGATGCTATTATCCATGACTGTTATGTTGACGATTTGTTAACTGGTGGGGACGACTTAGAAGAAGTCATTAATTTACGTGACGGGGTCACTTCCACATTAGCTTCTGCTCAAATGAATTTGAGAAAGTGGAAGTCTAACGAGCCTCGGGTACTTCCTAAGCCTGAATCTCCACAGTCATCAGTGAATTTAAACATCGGCACTTCCGAGCCTAGTAAAACGGTAGGACTTGGGTGGTTACCAAATTCTGATCAGTTGTGTTTTCCAAGTGGCTTGGTTGCCGGTGGAAACACTAAACGCGATATTTTGTCAGTAATCGCACAGATTTTTGACCCGCTTGGTTTGCTAGCTCCTTGTGTTATTGTTATGAAGATGTTGCTTCAACAACTTTGGTTGGAAAAGTTGTCCTGGGATGAACAACTACCACCTGAAATAAATAAATTGTGGGTTGAGATAGTCGTAAATCTACCTTGTTTAAATGATATTTATGCCCCGCGGCGTGTTATTTGCGACTCACCGAAATCCGTTGAATTCCATATTTTTTCTGACGCATCTGAACGTGCGTATGGCGCATGTCTATATGTTCGTAGTGTCAACGATGATGGTGAGGTGGTAGTGCGCCTGCTACTTGCTAAGAGTCGTGTAACTCCACTTAGGTTAACCACTATACCGAGACTCGAATTGTGTAGCGCGTTAATAGGTACCCGTCTTTATAAAAAGGCTATCGCCTCATTACGGCTGGAGAATGTTCGCACTGTATTCTGGACGGATTCTACTATTGTCTTAGGGTGGTTGAGAACGTTGCCTAGTAAGTTGCAACCCTTTGTTCGTAACAGGGTGGCAGACATTTTAGACAAGACATCTAACTGTCAGTGGAGGCACGTAGGTACCAAAGACAATCCTGCAGATTACATTTCCCGCGGAGTAGATATAAAATCTATAGCGACTTTAAACAAGTGGTGGTCAGGTCCATCTTTTCTTTATGAGGACGCCTCACTATGGCCATCGAATCATTTATCTATTAATAACGACACCTTACCAGAATTGAAGTCTAGTAATATTTCTTTATATAGTGATATAGCTAATAATAAAATTTATAATAATGAATTCATTGATTTTAATAGATTTTCAAATTTCTTAAGGCTCAATCGTACTGTGGCATTTATATTAAGGTTTATTAAACGTTGTAGAAAGCAGTCCTGTTCTGGTCCTCTGTGTACCGACGAACTGCAATCTGCATTAAATGTAATTATCAGGCAATCACAATACGAAACTTTTCCTGAGTATAAACTACTCATTAATAATAAAGAATTACCTAAGAAAAGTCCTTTATTGAAATTTAATGTTTTCCTGGATGACAATAAAATAATGCGTGTGGGAGGCCGTTTGTCTAATTCTGACTATTTATATGAAAAGAAACATCCAATTTTATTACAGTCCACTCATAAGTTCACTAAATTATTATTTGATTATGAACACCGACGGTTACTGCACGCCGGGCTACAATTATTATTGTCTTCCATTAGAGAAACGTATTGGCCGATCAGAGGTCGCAATTTAGCAAGGCATTGCTGTCGACTTTGCATCAAGTGTTGCCGAATGAAAGGGCAAACTGTATCACCTATTATGGGTAACTTGCCGCAGCATCGCCTTCTAGCAGGTTTTCCTTTCCAAAATATCGGGTTAGACTATGCAGGCCCTATTCAGTCTGCTTCCCGCCAAGGTCGTGGGTGTAAATTAGTTAAAGTCTATATCGCCATTTTTGTGTGCTTCGCAACAAAGGCCATTCATTTGGAATTGGTAGGCGACTTAACGAGTAACACCTTCTTAATGGCATTGCGTAGATTTATATCACGCAGAGGAAAACCTACAAACATTTATTCCGACAACGGTACCTCATTCGTTGGCGCGTATAACGATATTTCCAAATTTTTAAAGAACAACTGCGATTCGTTAACTGAAGTTATGGCTAATGACGGTATTAAATTTCATTTTATACCAGCATATTCTCCTCATTTTGCTGGTCTTGCGGAGGCTGGTGTGAAGTCAACAAAGTATCATTTAGTTAGAGTGTTGGGCAATTGTCATTTAACGTACGAGGAACTTTCCACAACGCTAGTTCAAATCGAGGCCATATTGAACTCCCGGCCACTAACGCCTCTCTCTTCAGACCCTGAAGATTTGATGCCCTTGACTCCTGGACATTTTATAATTGGACGTCCATTGACCTCTCTGCCTGCACCGGACTATCTCGACCGCTCCACAAGCATGTTGACCAGGTTCCAGCGTATTGAACAGTTACGCCAGCACTTTTGGATCCGGTGGAGCAAGGAGTATGTGTCAGAACTCCAAGTACGCACGAAATGGCGCTCCAGCAAAGGTGCAACATTGAAGCTAAATGCTTTAGTTCTTCTAAAAGAAGAAAATGTGCCACCATTGAAGTGGAAGTTGGGTCGGATCATTGCGGTGTACCCGGGCACGGATGGCATCACCAGGGTTGCGGATGTGAAGACTTCGAATGGTGTACTTCGGAGATCATTTAGCAAGATTTGTCCCCTACCTGAAATTGATGATTTGGGTTGAAAGCGAGGCTTTCAACGCCCGGGGGCATGTTTAGTATAGTATCGCCTATTAGTTATTAAGTATATTATTACGTTACTTATTTTATCATTTTTAAAATTTTGGTTATTTTACTCAGCGCCTGATGCATCTTAATGGCATCTTCATGTTTACGCGTCGCATCGTACTCGGCGAACAATTAGCATTAAGTACCGTGTATGTTCTTACCGACATTAATGAATATTACATTACAACTCTTTACCGTGAACTGTGTGGTGGTTTTATTTTGCCTTGACGAAGATTTTAATTGCTATAATACCTAAACTACAGCGGCAACACTTACATCGGCGAAGCAAAACATCGTTAGGAAACCTGCACACCTGAGAGTTCTCCATAATGTTCTCAAAGGTGTGTGAAGTCCGCGCTTGACCAGCATGATCGTGAGCGTGATTGGATTGGCACAATAGTCAACAATAAAATGCGTAATACAACTGAAACTACCAAACACTAACCACACATGAATGTAGCTGACTAAATACCAAACATCTGCGTGCTGGCTTTAACTAGAGAGAAGGAGTTTTAATGAAATGATTCAGTTAAGACTGTCTCGGCAGTGGTGAAATTTAATCTAGTTGCAGCACTTATAAAAAATATTCTTAATGGTTGAGTACGCAGTGTTAATGTTTGGCTTAATGGCCGAAGTCGCTCGTTTCAATTTAATAAAGGTATACCCACGAAAGACAGAGACTTGTCTCTGTGTTCTGTGGGTATACCAAAATGTCTCTTGTCACAAAATTTCATAAAAAGATCAGTATAATTATATTGTTCTTTTTCCTTCTTCTTCTGTCTTAAATCTTCTATCAGAATCATAATTATGTTATTCATTATTTACTGCCTTTACAAACTGTTATGTTGCATCAATTAGACGTACCAAATAGATAGCAGGTGAATTGTTCTCAGCAGGTGAATTGTTGAGTTCCTAATGAAGAATAACAAATATCTTTAACACGTCATCATGATCACAATAATTTAGATTATTATGAAACTCGTGTACACGTGTCATGGTTTGTTTACGATGCACATCATCCTCACTCCCAAATATTCCACAACTGGCATCCACCGGACGCGGCAGATTACTCTATTGTGGAGCACAGTTGTGCCTGTGGACCTTGGTCGTCGTTCGACCCTACTATCGTGAAGGTTAAGTCTATTATCTACACTCTATTCAAGACCCAGTATCATATCAGTGATGTTCGGACTTTCCTTAGTATTTAATCTCATTTTATTTCTTACTAAGTAAGTGGCAAGCCTATAAAGTTTGCAGCAGTACCGCCCACCACGGTCCCTAGTTCTCCTTCTACCGTGTAATAATTGTTTAACAGCAACTGTGTTCCGGTTAGAAAGGTGTGGATACAGTTACACTTACTTAGATACGACCAACTTAGTCCTCAAGAGTGACCGAACTAAAATGAGACTTTTACTAACAATTACTTATTGGAATATTGGTAACAACATCAACAGGACTAACTATCACTAACAGTACCTGCCCCAGTCCTCATACGTACTAACAAACTAACCAACTAATATTCTTATTAACACCATTCCTAACTGGACTAACCATTCTAGTCTCGATTTGACTCTTGTTCTCTGTAGGTCAAAGTTGTCATGGGCGGCAGCAGAAGGGCAGGGGTCTGCTCGTTTGCTATCTTAAGTCCATAAAAAAGCCATCAATCGAGGAGTTGATAGAAGGCGTTCCAGTCGTGCATGGACATCACTTATGCCTACAACACTTAAAATAAAAAAAGAGATCCGCATTATATCCGGCTTTGTCACTGCGCTCGCAGCACGTAACATTTTCACGGTCGATTTTAGAACGAAGATGGTAGCTTCGGCATCACACTAGTTGATGGCGCAGCGACTTCCAACAGGAAAGCAATACCTAAAATACAAATTGTCTTGACTATAGTCCATTAATATCAATTGGCGACTTAGTAATAAGATATAGTACTTATCAATAAAATATACTTAATACATTTATAAAATTGTATCAGGAATTATTTAAGATAGGCTAAGCTCTATGCATTATACTTATTATTGTATTTTGTAATTAATTCCTTGAAGAACATGTTATTATTTTAATATAGTCTGAAGTTGATGACGAATATTATAGTATGACCTAAAATATATATGTAATTAAATGTTGTTAGTAACTGTAAGTAGGAAAAAGAACTCGCCGGGAGGTTCTTGCCGCTTCTTCTTGCAACAATCATGGTAGATATTTCTTAAAGCGATAGCATAGTTTAACTTTCAAAAAGTGTTTATTAAAACCAAATTCTAATTAATTAATTTCATTTCATTGTGTTATAAACTGGTTAAAACATTCGGTTAGTAGTTAATAGTAAAAAATAACATCTATTACCATGTCAATGACGTCTTCCCTTCGATATAAAATATAACCCATTTTATATTAACGTGTTTTCAGAGGGTTTAAAATCTTGATAACGATGATCGTTAAGATTTGGCTTTGGGAACAACGCGGGGTCACCGTGGTCACCAGATGGGCAGATGTGTCCAAGAGGTCACCAGAGAAAAAGGCCTTCGTTATGGGTGACAGATCGCTGACGTTTCGTGAGGTATGAGTTAAACCCATTACCGAATCACTCGCGGACTCGATAATCTTCTTCCAGTGGTTATTGTGGTTAGTGGCTTAAAGGGTGGTAACGGTCTTTGCCATCCAATGCCTCCTAAAATTTTGCCTTTACCTAGCGTGTTTTTGCCGAATATAAGGTAATCTTTGAGATATCAGTGTTTTTAAAGTAGATTTGGTAGATATCTTGATTTTCATCGTATTAGCACCACGTATTTTGTTCACTTTAATTGATCAAAATGCAAGATGTACCTATTGCTCCAATTCATTTTTTAACCTAAAACACGTTAGCTGCTGAGCACGTATACGTCGTGTGTTTTTTCATAGACGAATAAATAAATATTGTGCATGACCTCTCTCTTGTTTCATTATTTTACAAGGACAAAACATCACACACAACACAGACACACACACACACACACACTCACACAAGGGTATAGTATTAATCAATAGTAGTGTATTATCGTACCAGGTGTTAAAACACCGCCCATTATTCGACTTTTCCGGAAGGTTTAGATTTTTCTAGTAATTTTTTCAGAATTTTAAAAGTAGTATTTGAAAACATACTTATTTATTTAAACTCTTTATTGATTGCACACCGTAACAATACACATTTTTAAAGAAAGGCACAATACAATGGGCCACCTTATCGCTTACAAGTGATTTCTTCCATACAACCCAACGGCATGACAAGAAACATGCCTTAGTAGGGTGTACAAGATATGATAAAAAATATAATAATCCAACATTTAAAATAGTTTCAGGATAATCTGGGTGAAATTCTCTCCTTTCGTATTTCCAGGGTGATGAATTCAGTAACCGTATAGCCTGGTACTTCAGGCACCAGGGCTTCAAGAGCGGTGAAGTGATAGCACTGTTCATGGAGACGCAGCCGGAGTACGTGTTTATTTGGCTGGGACTGGCCAAGATAAGGGTTACTACTGCCCTCGTGAACACGAATTTGAGGGGTGACCAGTTGATCCATTGCTTGAGGATTGCTGGCTGCAAAGCGCTTATCTTTGGGGATGAGATGACTGAGGGTAAGAAATTATGTTTTTTATGGAATTAAGGCAGATAACGAGCATGCAGCACCATTCCTTCGCTGCCGCCCGTGATAACTGTGACCGCCACAGTTAGAACATTAGTTGGTTAGTTTGTTAGTAAGTATGAGGACGGGGGCAGGGACTGTGATAGTTAGTCCTGTTAGTTGTTGTGAGTAATAATCCAGTTCGATTTTAAACTTAACTCATCGCGGATTGGGATCGCGGTCAGTACTCAGATTTTCATTACAAAAACATTCTTTCAGCAATAAAAGCTATCCAGAGTGAGCTTCACGATATGCCGTTATTCCAGTTCAATTCTCCAGAAAGAGTATCCTCGCCTATCCTGCAGGACACGGTGCCACTGGCCTCAGAGCTGGTGGAGATGCCCATCAACCCAGTGACCGATGTCGAACCAGCCAAGCCCAGAGACACCTTGCTGTATATTTATACCAGTGGCACTACAGGGTTCCCTAAAGCTGCTATCATTACTAATATTAGGTAAGCATTTTGGCGACAGGATATGCCAACGTATTTTCTTCACCAAGAAAATAGTCCCAAAACAGATAATTACGTCATACACGAATACAAAGGAAAATTATATTATTCATACAAAGGAATACAATATTATCGATTTTATTGAAACAATCAACTATGTCAATTAAGTGTTGCTATAGAAGGAAGCGAGGTACATTATGATCAAAATACTATGAAAATGTAGGCACGAAAACTACTACCTAAAATATACCTACATTTGTAGAAAATTTATTTTCAGAATTAGAATTTACATGAACTCTACATACTGAACTTTCCTTAATACGATAAAACATGACAGCATCACATCAGAATCATGGTATCGAACTTTTCTTCTTTGATAGTTTCAAAAAGGACAACCGAATCGTAAGTTGTCATGGTTAGCTGAAGATTTTCTAACGTAATCCTGGTTTTCTTCCAACAGGTTTCTGCTCATCCCTCTAGGAGTGTACACTTCAGCGCACCTCTCTACATCTGACGTACTGTATGATCCTTTACCACTCCACCACACGGCAGGCGGCGTGCTCGGTGCTGGTCAATGTCTCGTCATAGGGTGTACTGTGGTGCTAAGGAAGAAGTTCTCCGCTTCCAACTACTGGAGCGATGCTGCTAAATATGGATGCACGGTTGGTTTCAAAGTTCTTACTGAGTTCATATTCACATCATTTGAAAAGGAGCATGTGCTGGATTTGAATTTGGGTCTGCCGTCGCCCGTCACTAAAGCTTGGGCTATCGTTGAAGGTTGCTAGTCTGACACAAATATGGTATCTACGATACCAATTTTTAGTATCAATTTGATTTGAAAATATTGATTTTTTATTTAAGTCTATAGGATTACACTAATTAAGGATTATAAAATATATACCTACCTAACTGTTTTACACTTTTTCTTCTCTTTGTGATAAATATGTTACAGCTTCATAAATAAACATAACTCAATTCTATCTATGCCTCTCTTTTTGGCATCTGTTAATAGTAATAAAAGTTATGATAAAACACGCTTCTTGGTATTGTCAGAATGCTCTAATTACATTATATTATACTTAATTGTTTCATTAGTAACCCAGTTAGAATAAATAATATATATGTCGCAGGACAACGTCTGCGGGGCCAGCTAGTTTAAAATATTTACTGCAAATGGCATGGCAATGGCATGATACTTATTAGTTACGATACTTAATAATTAATTATCAATTTTTAGGCGACACAGTACATAGGCGAGATCTGCAGATATCTTTTATCCACTCCACCTGGTCCAAACGACAAGGCTCACAACGTCAGGGTAATAATCGGCAACGGGTTAAGGCCACAGATCTGGTCGGAGTTTGTCGAGAGATTCGGAATCAAGAGGGTTCTGGAGTTTTATGGTGCTACCGAGGGGAACAGCAACCTTGGTAAGTAAGGGTACGGTCAAACAGCCGACGGGGCGGGACGGCGACGCGACGCTAGCGTCAACGTTGTACGGCGCGCGCAGTGACGCGACCCGCCAAGCGCGACGGCTCCGTGTGGCATATTCCATACTTGCTCATACGTTACAACCTCTTCACGTCCCGCCAGCGTCGCGTCGCCGTCACGCCCCGTCGGCTGTTTGACCGTACCCTAATGGTTACCAATGCTCACGATATCTATAACAAGTACATATTTCGATTAATCGTACAGTGACAGCGGGCATATTCGACAGATGACAGATGATAGTTGCCGCCAATCACATAATTTGTATGTTTTGTTCTAATAAGTTTGCACATGTAAAAAGTTTTGGATGAAAACACCGGAAAAATAAAACATGAAATGTAATTAATCGAAGCTGTTTTTTACAAACACTTCGAAGGTCAAAACACACTTTCAACTCATTGCTACAAGTGGTTCCGTAACAGTAAGCAGCTCCCAAGCAAAAATTCCCAAGATTTGGTTTTCATTTTCTTACATTTGACGGTATTTACTACGAATTAATGACTGGAGGTCCTGTTTCTGATATCTGAAACCTATCACTGTGTACGTTTTCTTTATCTAATAAATATTCATCCTCATTGATCATTTTAGCTGTTTTTAATTCTGTAATCTTATCAACTCTGATTAAGAGTTTGTTTTGTTTCAGTGAACCTGGACTCGAAAGTAGGAGCCATTGGCTTTCTAAGTCGTCTTGTTGCTTCTGTGTATCCACTTTGTCTTGTTAAGTAAGTGTTTGTACAATTTTGTCTTCTTTGCCTGTTTAATCTATTCAAATAAATGAAATTGATGTGTCTGTTTTTATAATTATAATATTAAAATAACCGCTTTTTACTAAATGCATATTAATGTATACACGGTACATATACCAAAATAACGTTTTTACCATTTTTGTTTGTTTTGGCTAATCTCTGGAACAGCTGGACCGATTTTGACGGGACTTTCACTGGCACATAGCTGATGTAATAAAGAGGAACTGAGACTACTTTAATTTTAATTTTTTTTAAAGTTAAATTCCACACGGACCATGTCGCAGGCACAGCTAGTTTATTCTATATTTATACAGTTTTAATTGAAGTTGTAAACAGCAATAGCCGAGCGGTTTAAACGTTGGACTTCCGAACCTGAGGGCCCGGGTTCGAACACTGTACTTACGCTCGAATTTTAGAAAAATGTTGTGCGTAATGAAATTGAATTATCACTTGTTTCGTTGAAGGAAACACTGTGAGGAAAGCTCCACAACTGAGAGTTCTCCACAATGTTCTCAAGGGTGTGTGAAGTTCATTCCACACTTGGCCAGCATGGCGCACTGTGATCTGTACCCCTCATTGTAAGAGGAAACCCGTTTTACGAGTTCGCTGGACTCTGTACCGTCAAGTTTAATCTTGAGAGTATCATTTAGACTGGGGTAGTTTCGGATTCGGCTGAATATTCTACCATTCTGGAATATTATACTATCCTCTTGATTGAATCAGCTGGCAAACGACTTGTCGTGCTCCAGTTGGGGGCTTGGGAGCCAGGGTTTCCTTATTTTTTCCCCTTTTTTCAAAATGGCTTTGGTAACAATACCAATTGTTGATGTCCATGGGTGATGGTTACCACTTTCCGTGAGGTGGCGCGTCTGTTCGTTTGTTAGCTGTATCCAAAAAACATAATTATACTAGCGACCCGGCAAACTTCGTACCACCTCAGAATCAATTCTAAACGACGCGACGGGACGAATATCAAATGTTTTACATTCAAAACCAAAGAAATTGTTTGTATAAATAGTTTTTTTTCATATTTACTCACCTTTTAAACCTTCTCTGGACTTTCACGAATAATTCAAAACTAAAATTAGCCAAATCAGTCCAGCCCTTCTCGAGTTTAAGCGAGACTAACGAACAGAAATTGATTTTGATATACTTAAATAGATTTTTGTGATATTTCTGTTTTGTAGATGTGACGAAATCACGGGTGACATTCTCAGGGATGGAAACGGGAGGTGTATTAACTGTGGACCTTTTGAACCAGGTAAATGTTAGCAAAATAAAAAATATGTAATCTTTTGGAACTTATTTCAATTTGTATAAGATTTTTATTAGTTTGTACTTAAATAACTTTACTGTGTCATCTGTTGGTGAATAGAATAAACTTAAACCACTAGGATCAAGAAACATTCAAGATATTAATAGTCAAAAAATATCCATACCTACTAATATTATAAAGTTGAAGAGTTTGATTGTTTGAACGGGCTAATCTCAGGAACTACTATTTGAACTAAAAAAATCTTTATGTGTGCGATAGTTCATTTATCGAGGAAAGCTATAAGCTATATAACATCACCCTACGACCAAAAGGAGCGGAGCATCAATGAAAAATAAAGTAAAGTACAAGTTTCTCGAACCGAAGGAAGGTCCAGGAGTTAAAAATTATCTATTATTGGTATCTATTATTATCTTGATATTTAAAATTCCTTTCAAGGTCTTCTTCTCGGCAAGATAGACGCTAAGAAGGCGATCCTCACATTTGCCGGTTACGCTGACAAAACAGCATCCGAGAAGAAAATGGTTCGGGATGTCCGTGTTCCGGGGGACTGCTACTTCAACACGGGGGATATCCTCGTTATGGACTACTACGGATACTTCTACTTTAAAGACCGCACTGGGGATACCTTCAGGTAGGAGATTCAATGAATCTAAATTCCTGATCAAGTCTTGTCTGGGGATACCTTCAGGTAGGAGATTCAATGAATCTAAATTCCTGTTCAAGTCTTGTCTGGGGATACCTTCAGGTAGGAGATTCAATGAATCTAAATTCCTGACCAAGTCTTATTTTCTTAAATTGACTGTGTTTAATGATCTGTTACGTGTGCTACGGCCCGCCACGGTACCTAGTACCATTTCTAGCGTGTAATTATTGTTTCAACAGCAATTGTGTTTCGGTTGGATAGGTGTGGGTTACGATAGCCTTTTTTAGAGGTAACCATCTTATTAATCAAGGGTACACGTACATCTGTGACTGAATTAAAACGAGACTCTTACCAACTATTACTAACTGACTGTAACTAACGACAACTCAGACAACAATAATAATAACATCTTCTGCTAACTGACACTCTCTCCCGATTTGAATCTTGTTCTGTGCGGATCACAGTCTGTCGACAAACTATGTCACATAGGGTATCATTGAATAGGTATTTGGAAATCATCTAAGTATAGGTTTGTCTTATCATTTCAAAGTTCGAATGGCTATTTAGAATCTACTTACAACGATTTAAAGTTGGTTATCATAAGTAAGTCGTGCTTTAAGTTTTTAACTTTTATTTTTTAGGTGGCGTGGTGAAAATGTGTCCACGGCCGAAGTAGAGGGTGTGATCAGTAACTTAATTGGTTTGAAAGATACAGTCGTGTACGGGGTAGCTGTAAGTATTATATTACTATTCATATAATGATATAATGTATGTACGTGAAGCAATTTTGCACCACTTCTTCCAATTTTTCACGTGTCTAATATAATTATTGTATTATTGCAGATACCAAATGTAGAAGGCAAAGCCGGCATGGCAGCTATAGCAGACCCTGAGAGGAAGGTGGATCTGACCAGTCTAGCAGAAGGCCTCAAGACTTCCTTACCAGTGTATTCTAGGCCAGTCTTCATCAGACTTCTCCCCGAACCGCCCCTCACCGCTACCTTCAAGCTGAAGAAGAAAGAGTTAATGGAACAAGGCTACAAGCTGAGTCTTCACTCCGATCCATTGTTCTTCCTTGATCCAAAGTTGGGTACGTTTGTGCCGGTCACGCAGAAGTTATACGATGATATTGTCCAAGGTACCATCAAGCTGTGATTCAGATCTTGCCTTATTTTAGCTGTGCTCGTTCGTTTAGTTCTTCTTCATATAGAAAGAGAAACTAAGAGAAGAAGGTCGTTTTCAACTCGGTGGTCATGCAAAAGTAATGCTTCTTTAGTGGTCTTTCAATTGTAAGTGTGTAATATAGGTACTTGGTAAAAGATATAATGGGGCAGTTAGATAGAAAAATAAGCGTATGGGAGGCAGATAGAAAGAAAAAATAGATAAATATAACAGATTAAGGTAAAATAGAGAGTATGAGAGACAATATGAAGAATAAGGGAAAAAAGAGCAGTGAAGGAGTAGGGAAGTTAGAAGAAATAGAAAAAATTAATACTTCTACAATCTACTTTCTTGTCACCATTGCTACAATTGTAGTAACTGTTCTTTCTAAAGCTGGCATTTGTTTCAAATTTTATTAAAAAATAAATGAAACGGAAATTACGGTCTGCTTTAGGCCACAATAAATATGTACAGTATCTCTTATTAATTTAATATGAATAGATTAGAATCTATTCACACTAATGTATAAATAACCGTAACGAATCCAAAATTCACCCACGTGAATTAAGCGTTACCCAAGTGCATTAAGTTGTTCATTAAAGAAAGTCAATCTCGGTGTAGGTATTGAATCTGCTAATAATTGTAGACTGATTAAATCACTCCGGTGAAGTAAGTCTACTAAATGTAGCCTGATCAAATCACTCCGATGAATTAAGTCTGCTAAATGCAGATTGATCAAACAACTATTAGGTCTTCTAAACTGATCAAATCACTTAGATTAATTTAATAATCTAATCTACTCTAATCAAATCACTAAGGTGATTTAAATCTTCTAGTCTACGCTGGTCAAGGCAGCTTAAATTTTCTAAGTGTAGACTGATCAAATCATTTACGTGAATTATGTCTACTAAAATGTGGACCGGGTGAATTTCTTGTAAGTGCACTAACGAAACGTAATTAAAGGTGAACTAAATTTACTAAACTATTTAAAGCAATGCAGGTAGGTCTCACTAATGTGTAAATAATTTTAAGAATAAATGTATAACATCATTATAATTCTGTATTTATGATATTCATTTAGATTTAAGTTCAATAAATAATTTGTGGTAATGTTTTGCACTATTTGTGTTGTTAAAAAATTAAGAGCACAATAAATTATTATCAAATTATTATTGACGTTTTTTTAACGATGAAAACCGTGTAATTTCGTTGATTTAGAAGGTGGTGGTGGTCCCAGATATGATTCCCGGTCAGGGTAAGCGTGTTCCTATGTGACAGATAAATTCAAAAAGCCTTACCAGAATAAGTAATATCGAAATCTCAGCAACTTTCAGCACTGATGCACGTCAGTTTTTTGACTCTATCGCCTTTTGGCAAAGATTCTTTTTAATCAATGTTCAATAAAATAGTATAAAACTCTTTCGTTACTGAGTGACTGACAGACAACGCACAGCCGAAAGTACTGAACACAACAATCTGAAAGGCATGTAGGTATGTTCCTTGGGGAGTGTAGAAGAGCATTAAGAAAACTTTTGGATATTCCCCTATTGATTCGACACATAAATAAAAAATACGAAATTGACATTCAATATATCTTTATTCATATTACAAACAAATGATTTCTTCACTGTCATTGTATTCTAAATATAAACAAAACATCTAGAAATGTATTTGTATACCAACAATATTTTTTCGTTACAAAAATAACATGTAACCCAACATCCATTTCCGTACATTAATGGTTACAACTAAATTCGTCTGTTTGGTTCTTATAACGTTTAAAATTCCAATTCTGTATTCGCATTGCGTCCTTTGCTATGCAAAGGTACACGGACATTAGCTTTCATTCGTTGTAACTTGGCTTAAATAATATCAATACAATGATATAGTCATTATTACAAGTACAATCTTCGGAGTAATTGGATAACATAGACCTGAATTTAGCCTATACAATGCCTAAAATAAATGAGTGGCAATGTTTCGGATGCGAGTAATTAGGAAAAAGTTTCCCGAAGACGAAAGAAAATATTACGAGACTAACATACTCCAGGTAGATACTAAATGTAATGATATGACTACAATAAGTTGTTGACGACTACGTGTACGTGACAAGAGTGTACCCTCTTGTCATTTTAATTTTACATAATATACCTTCTTATATATCACTGTCATACAAATCTAATCAGCATTTATGCATAAAACGATTTTATCGTATCTCAAAAAAATGAAATTTACAACAGTGCCAAAAAAACTATTTTAAAAATTCATCCCTTGTAAATTAGAAGACTTGGAGAAATCAATTTTGTAGATTAATGGATTCATTCAACTTTTTTTCTGATTCCAGTGAAATATAATATTCGCATTTTTTAGAGATACGACAAGATCGCTTTCCTGCGTAATAATTTACGATACGCTCGTAAATTATAACGCAGAAAATGAGTGAAAATGAGTAAAATTATACAATAAGAATTGTTGAACGTAAGAATAATGATTCCTTAAACGAAGCGAGTATGGGGTTAGTATCACGAAAGACAGAGACAGGTTAGTATGCTATAAATATGAAGCAATTAAATTCATAAAAGAATAAGGAAGGGAATTAGAAGAATGAATAGTCAACGTGTCTTAAGTCGTTCCGTGCCCAGATCTCTTCAAACCAGTTTCCTACATTGTCATGTTGCAAAAACTGAACCAAACAGACATATTTAATTCCTATTATCTATACACTAAGGCTGTATTTGTACAAATTCGCGTAATTATGTTTTATTACGAAAACGAAACCTTGTAAATTCAGTGAATAAGTATTTTGTTAGAAAGTACCTACTCGTAATATAAAATATTTTGAAATTTATTTCATAAAATATTTTCATCGGATCTGATTATGAATACCTAATAGTGTACATCCATTTAGTTTTTAAAATAAGAAAAACGTCATCATTATATGAGGAGAGTCATAATTATGGCATTTAAAATTATAATAATATATGATATTATATTCTTTTCAGTGAGCAATTAATGTGTCACTTATTCTAAATTACGATAATTTTCTTTCCAGATAATTTATCTAACATTAAAATATTTTCCACTTGTGTAAAAATTTGGCATAATTTCATTTAGCATGACATGTGCCCCTTTATGAATATTCAATTCCACACACTTAATTTTATCTTTAACCACTAAGTTTAACATTGAGGTACCACAAAAATATATAATAATCTATACAAATATGATCTCATATATAAATTATTTTCCAAATCTTCTCATTGAATATTTACCTAAAATTATAGTTTGTTTTACAAATGATTATGCGTATTTGTTTATTAATTATGATCTATTTTATTAAGTTATTGGACTATGTATGTACCGAGAGTATTATACTCATAATTGACTAGAATCATACAAACAGGAATAATTATGTGGTCAATGGCATTCGAAATTTGAAAGATAGCTGATTCGCAATTTAAAAAGATTTTGTTATCTTTCGCTATTGAATTTGCTCTTGAGCCAACAAAAGTTCACATGTCACATTTTTTATTTAGTGTCACAATTATCTATCGATCAAATTTCAAAGTAACATTTTGCCAAATAGCTAAGTTATAAATACTTACCTATAGGAATACATTTAGATACAATATTTAACTAAGTGAGCACACGATTAGATTAATATTAATTTAAAAACTATTATATCTACTATTTTTATTATGATTTTTCCAAAAAGTACAACGATTTTTTATTTGATAGAAAATTAATTCAGTTTCGGGTAACTATTTATAACAAAGTGATAATTTAAAATACTCAATTGAACTCGTTTTGAGTTAAAAAAATACTTTAATTCTTATACCCAACATATTATTATGTTGGGTTGGGTTGTAGGTACAAACATTGATTCAAAAATACATCGACATGGATAATAATCTAGTAAGAATCTAGTATTTAAAATGACAAAATGACATAAAAATGTTATTTATAATTTAATATCTTGCTATTAAAACTATATCTAGCTGCATGTAGAAACCAAACTTAGGTAATTAATTAATTTATCATTAATTAATATCTCTTTCTACATAGGTAATTACTATTTCTTACTATTCATACTTAGCTGTTACGTCAATAGTACATGCCATGGTTTACCTGACCAAAATACAAAACCCGTGCTAATCAATCTTGAAATGTTTTGTCAGACCTTAAAAATACAACACTTAAGTGCCAATTACATGAGAAAATCGCAATCCATTTTGCAAGCTTCAAACTCAGGTGTCATCATATTATGAACACATGCTATTCAAGCAAATCTTCCGATATCGTGAACACATCAGTCCTTGAGGCTACCTGTCATCGGTCGCCTTCAGATCTTTGCTTCTTCATCAGGGGACGTTCTAAGGCCTCGCTAATCTGGCCTTGAGACTTACCCTTGGTTTCTGGTATAGCTAAATACACATACCCGGCGGCTAGAAGAGTGCAGGTGGCACAAATGTAATAAGTGGCATGCAAACCGAGCAGGACAGCAATAGATCCGAAGTAGCGAAGGATGAGGAAGTTGCTGAGCCAAGTCCAAGTTATGAGGAAGCTAGATGCGAGCCCGCGGACCTAGAAAGAGATAGACAGTATGTAAGGTTAGATAGAAGAGAGAAAACTATACTAATGATACAAAAGACAGCATAACAGTATTAAAAGTAATGATTTAACTACACTAAAATACATTCTCATCAATGATTGTCATGACCCAAAATTAAAATTCATTAGCTATTTATTCTTCAGCTAATTATAAAATTATAATGAAATAATTGTAATACTCTAGGGACTAAACTTTATTAAAGTACCCACCTAGAATATAAATCTAATATTTTTGCATTATAAAAAAATTAAATGAACTTACGTGGATAGTAAATAATTCGGAAACAAGAACGTAAGGCACAGATCCAAGTCCAATATTGTACAGAAACAGAACCATTGAGAGCAAAATAACTGGCAGCCATATTGGATCTTCTGTTGTCTTCTCTTTCATAGAATCAAACGGCAGCGGCAAGTCTTTAACCGTTTGCGATACATTAGTCTCCAAACTAGTCCGGTACCAAGGTTCTGTGCTGTCGCTGTCAAATTTTTCAAAGGACTCGTTGTAGAAGTCTTGGGTGAAGTTCTCTTGGGGCACGTAAGCTAGCTTTTCGCGGAGATTCTTCTCCTTGAAGTTGATTCTTCTGTAAGGCCACAAGCGATGCGAGTACCAGGATTGCATGCGTAAGTGAGGGTCGCAGTAAACGCCTAAGATGGCGAGGCAGAAGGCAATACCGGAACATGACCAGATCAATAGTGTCTGCAAGGAAATAATAAGCATTTTCACCAATATGAATAAGGTACATATTTTAATATTTGACATTAAATTTAATAGAAATCAGAGATGCTAAATATATACTCGTAATAAAACTGAAAAACATAAACTATATCTATTGGGTTAATAAATATATCAAAATTATAAAAATGATTTCAGTAAAATTCTCCATAAAAATTGTCTAAAAATGATTTCCAATGTTGTCTAAAAATGAATTCCAAGTTGTCGCTAATCACATAAACGGTTAAAAAATTTAAATACAGTTTTCACTGATGTTTTGTAGTAGCTTTGGGTATGCCAATTTACAAAATCCCGTAAAACATTGTTTTGATGTGGGTATTTTTTATATTATATTGAATGTCTCCCAAAACAAAACGAGAGCAGTTACTATTACCCGAACAAATCTTACCTTTCTTCCAAGTTTATCAACGGTGACGGTAGCAACTGCTGCTCCTAAAACGAGCGCCGTCCCGCAAAGCATCGAACCGGCTTCCGACGTCTCGAACAATGCTCGCGGTGCGGTTCTAAGTGAAATAAATGTAACACAATAGATTATTGTGACTCTTTAAAATATCTACTACATAATACAACTGCTAATTATATTTGGGTAAATGCTTTATCAACTTAGACGAGACTTCCAAAGGCAGAAATTATCGATATTATATTCATGCCTGACTTCAGTGACAGGTAGTTACATTTTCTGCCTCTCATCTTCTTCCTTTATACTATGCACAATCCTAAGATTCTTCCAAGCTCAAGGAAGTTGGGATTGCAGTCAAGCATTAACTTATAATTAATAAAAAAAGCTCAGTAACCCAGCAATTTGGAAGCAACTGATCGGATTGTAGCTGCAAACTTATCAAATAAACAAATCAAATAAATAAATAAGTTATACGGTGTAGTCTTCTAAAAAAGAAACAAAAAAATAGAAGGAGTACCTGGCCTGAAAAGATTTTTGTAAGCTAAAGATTGTAAAGCAAGCTAAGATGTATGTCACTTTTTCCTTACCCATTATTAATGGTGAAGTTGTAGGCGGTGACGTTAAGAACGGGTATGGCGTGTGACGAGTGGCGCAGCACGGCCGTGGCGAAGCTGGTCACGGCACCAGCGCCCGATCCCGCCGCAGCGGACACCAGTACCATGCAAGAGATCAGCGCCCGGCGGGAGCGACGGTGACGGACTGGAAATTGTGAACTTCTTTTGTTAATCAACTAAGAAAAGAGTCTGTTGAATATTCTAAACTTGGATTCTCTTTTTCTTCTAGGTCTTACCAGAAGACAATTTTGAGAACATTATGAAGTTGTCTCAAGTGTACAGGTTTCCTCAGCAGGTTTTCCTTCAACGACGCGTAATAATTAATTCATATTTATTAGACACCTGAATATTCATGGTTAAGGTTTTGCTTGTTTTCCTTTTAACTTAATTACCTACTCACATACTTATACACAGATATTCTCGATACATACACAGCTCCTTACACGCAGATGTCTCCCCCTTCTTATCTGAGTTGGATTCCAGTCCACTGCCTCTCTTCAGCATCGGCTGGAAAGTGTCGGAGTTCTGTCTCCTTAGCACTTCCCTCCGTCCATAACAATCAGAAGTTCTGATCCGCACTTCTTGCTGTTCTATTACATCTGTTAAGTCTTCTCTGAAGTCTGATCCATCGAACCAACACATTACTTTGGCTGCTTCCTGTAAATATTTAAGAATGCAATTTACATATAAAACATGTCATTAAAATTTTTTTTTTCTTTAAAATCTTCCAATTGATGCAGAATTGACAAAGGTTGATCTGACCAGCAGCGGTAAAAAGTAAGATTGTGGACAAGTCTTAACTGTAAACCACATTTTTATAGCAGGATCGTTAGGATAAGATGCATCTCCAAAAAACTTGATTAGAGTACTAATCGCCTTATTTTTTTTCAATATCTAAATAAATATAGGGGGTACCTGTATCTTTCCAGCATTTATGAGAAATGACGGAGTTTCTGGTAGCCATAATAGTGACACCAGAAGCACAGCAGGTGGCACAGCCATTGACAGAGACAGTGCGTGTGCCGACAATAATCCTCCAAATGCATATGCAAATAGAATCCCGCAACTGGAAAAAAATGTGAATCAAAAATTTTCCGAGGTAGGTTAGAAGGGCAGAGGTGTTTCGCCGCACGTTATGTTACAAAATAGTTGAACTAAATGGCTTCAACCCATTAATGACCACCTACAGAGCAGATTTAAAGTTAGTACTGGCCGACTAACTTTCTGAAATGCCTTCTTGCAGGACTTGGCGGCTAGGTTAAAGGCTTTCTTCTTAGATTTAATATCCGGAGCTTTGCGGTGTCGAGCATTAACCTAGGCGAGATACGCCGAATGGTTGCGCTTTTCAGTCTGAGCGCATTGGGCGCTCCTAGTCCCCATTTGAGTCTTGTTCTAGGCTGGTCACAGTTGTCATGGGGGGCAGCGGAAGGGTGGTGCTGCATGCTTGTTTGCTACCTTAATTCCATAAAAAAGCTTCGCAAAAACAGGTCATTCTGTGTCAGGCACATACGTACCTGCAAGCCAAAGAAGGCATAGCAGCAAGTCCTCTGGTCCGTGGTGCGATCTCAGCACAGTAGAGTGGCGCGAGGGCCAACGCCCCGGCGCCCCCCGCGCCCGCAGCCGCCCGCGCTGCCCACACCCCGCGCGCTCCACACCACGCTGCTAGTGACCAGCTGATCTGAGGAGATGGACCGAAAGTAACAGGAGTTAATCTGGTGGCATAAACCAATGTGGGTCCCTGAATCGAGTGAGGATTAGTTATTCAAGTATTTAAAGCCTTCATTATGCAGGAATCCCTAGGGAATTAAACTGGTAAACTTGGTACAGAGCCTATAGGTGCACTACAGTTTAGGCAGATTTGATTGGTCTCAAAGTGAAACATTCTTACACTGCACAATATCCAACAGTATTCAAATTTTACCGATACTACGCTGCTACTCTTCACTATGTTCTCACTAATGTCATGCATTAAAACGTCAACTCTATTACTCACTGGCTTTTGAATATTCAGTGGTATGAACGGTTCTATACATAAACTGCGTGGTTTATGCAGGCCATATGTCACGTCGTGAACTAGCCAGCTGCAAGATTACAGGCATAGTGACAGAAATCCCTGGGGCTTACAGTTGAGAACGTTAAATGTTGAAGAAACCTCTTTAGTGTCTGTTCGAGAAGGGGATGTTATGTTAGAAACTACCTACAACTCAAGACTGGAAGTATCCAACTTACCTGTATTTTTTTGTAATTTTCCAAAAAACAAACTGATAAGCCAAATGATTTGTGGTTACCATAGGCCGCAGACATTAGCAATGCTAAATGCATTAACGACAAGTTACCAATTTAAAAGGAAGTATAAAACCCGAATTATTACGAAGTACGTAAAAACATTACACGGTATAGAAGGAGCTATAGAAGGAGCAGCGGGCGATAGATAGACAGACCGGTAAAAATTCTACCACTATGCATGAGTTATTTCTGGCTTTCCAGAATAATGCGCGTTTTCCATTTTAAGTCCGCAATGCATCGAATTGACTGATGGTTATGAGCCGCGGCAACTTACGAGTACAAACTGTTGTATCGTTTACTCGTTTGTAATATAAATAAATGAATAGTTATAAAAACTAAAAACACGCTTTATAGTGTTAAGTGAATAATAATTTTATCAAATTAGTGTATTGTCATCGGTCCTCAATAAATCTACAAAGTTTGAACGAAATCTGGCCGTTTAAAGTGGGTCAAAATCGCGCCCAAAGAAGTCGGTTACAAACAAACATACAAACATACAAACATACAAACATACAGGTGAAGCTAATAAAAAGCGTGTAAAAATACTTGAAATGTGTCAAGTAGGAAACTATTTCAAGAAACCCAATTTGAGTTAATAGCTTGTCTAAGATCCGCAGTAACCATTAGGTTGTCAGTAACGTGAAACATTTATCTTGTCTTTTCTAATTAAACGCTGGATATTACAAAACATGGTGCTAACAATTACGCAAACATCCAATGTCTTCTATGAGGACCGTTCCAACACGCTTAAATGATAATTATCCCTGAAATTACCGCTGGTAACATACACCGGGTACAAACTCTCGAAAATTACCGCTCTAAGCGTAAGTGAGAATATGAGAGACATTCCCACATTTGCAGTAGCAAAGCCCGGGAGATTTTAGCAGCAGTTTATATCTTTTCGCGAAATAAAACTGACCTGAACCGGAACGCTCTCTTGGGAATTTCAGTTCCTGGCTTAAATGTTACATCAAATAAGGTTTACGTTTAAGAAACTCGTGTACTTACTTACTCGTGTACTTATTGATGCCTTAGTGGTGTATCAAAACGCCAACTTAGTATTTATAAAAATCAATAATCTTGAAGAAAACCATGTCACAGCGCACCGAAAAGTCCTCAGTCCATAACATAAAATATGTCCATATTTATTTGGCCATAATTGTGAAGAATTGAAGTACTTGGCTTTCAATTTGGACACCACATCAAAGAGACCCGCTCTTAAAGAAAGATAAAGCATACTTACAACAAAACTAAGTCCTATGCACAAAGCCCCGGCTTTTCTTCCTCTTGCATCAGCTAGCACAGCAAACAAAGGGGCGGCTGGAAGGGCCACCAGGCAAGGAAGGGCTGCGAGCCAAGCACCACCAGTTAGGGCTTCGGAGCCCAGCACCCCGGATACCCATCCTGTGCTGCAGCCGTGCGTGAAACAGGACAGGTTGTCTGTAAGAGAGAGACAGGGATAAATTAATCCCCTTGCAAGCAACCTCGCGTTCCCTAATTTAATCTTAGTCTTCGAAATAATAATTAACGCTTAATTGCAATCCCACCTGATAGTAACATCGCCCATGGACATCAGTAACATCAAAGACATCACCGATGCGTTGCTGGCAAAGAAAGAAGAGGGAAAAAAGAAGGGAACACTATCTCCCAAGATCCCAGTGCAACTGACATGACAGTCATTTGGCAGCTGACTCAAAAAGAGTGTGGAAGCTGGTCAGTTTCAAAACCATGTTAGCAATAAAACAACACTTGAATGTAGGTTAAAACGTAGGTTCAGCTGTATCTACTTACAAACGGAAGCAGCTACTACTCGACGTACGGAACCTCTCCATCTTTTTGACGATGTCCGCTCTATACGATTTCTGGAACAAAATTTATAGCGTTTTATTTTAACCTATGAAGGATGAACAATATTTAACAAGATATTAGTTAAAAATGAAAACTTGGCTACGTAAATTATGTACTGAAAGTTTATGGAAGAGTAGTTGCTAACCAACTTAAAATCATAAGATGTTAAACACTTTACTCTTTGCGTTGATCAGTCGTATAAAAAGTAAGGATTAACCCGAAATCGGTCAACATTACACCAACGAGTTCAGTTTAATTTCATTTCGGCCGCATAATTTAAATATTCTCGCTATTGAGATGCGTGTTACTGCACAGTTTCATGCAATTTTCATGAGCTGAAAGCTGAAATAGTAATATTATGCAAGAGTTTTGCATACGTTGCTAAATTGCAATGATACCACATTACATGACAAATCTAAGTCCATAAGTCTTTACTCTTCTCTGTCTACAGATTTATACCTTAACTAATAAGAACAGAAGAGCAGGAAATAGAGCGATAGCGTGAGGAGAGGTAAGTTGGAGTAAGGAGAGAAGAAGAGACAAGATACAACGAGAGAAAAGCCTTCTAAAAAATTTCTGGAGACAATCAAGCCATCTTCGAAAATAGACAGATGATTAATAAAACAATGGAAGAGTACTTTGATCCTGTCAATATTGTAGTGGAATAAAATTATTTATTCCACTACAATAGTACACTACAAAGTTGGTGACCAAATATTTTACTTTCGTGCTAATTAATACCACTACTAAAATTGTATTCTGAAAAGGACTTAATCTCAAATTTTACAAGTGTCTGAGACAAAATTACAGAGCAATTGTTTTGAGTGCGGGTTCCATTGTAAACTTACGAATTTCCGAAGCGAAGCGAGGTCATGTTGCTGAATGAAAATAATGTTCTTTGTACAAATGCACTTAGTAATTCAAAAGCAAGAGACCTTAAATCTTCAAGCGTCACTTACTGGTGTTGCGGCTACAGAATTATTCTCTCCAGTTTCAAACAAAGCTTAAATAAACAGCCTTGTTCTTTCAATTGTTACTTAAAAGCGTGTCAAAAGTTAAGCTAAGTTTATCTTTAGGTTTATGTATTTTGATCGTATAGGTCGCACAGCAGAGTAAATTCTTAACCTGTCGCGAACTGATTACAGAAATATAATTTCCATTCATGAATCCAGTACAATTGTCACTTTAGTTTTTTATGAGGAATAATAGTCGTCAAATAAAAATATCGCTTTTTGCGACGTTTCGAATATGTGTGCGAATAGGCGCACTGGAGCAGCGCGGTGGAGTAAGTTCTAGGTCTGATCAGTCATGAAGAGACGCGTGCAGTCCCATTAATAGGCTGAATCCTAACTTTTCGTTCCCTTAATTACCTTGAGAGGTCACAAGAAACATGGCCAATTAAAAGAAATTTTCCATTTTTTTAACATTGAATATGCTCATTCTTCACCTACCTTGAATGAGGGAGATTGTGAATGGTAGAATAAAAACTTGATTTAGAATAGTGCTCGACTTCAAAGCACTAGGTTTCTAAAGAGCTCATCAAAAATAACACTGTGAAAGGCATTCGTTTGATGAAAAATAGAGTATTCTCTAATAGAGAGTTCAATTTGTTAGCATTATATGATTTGTGAGCAGACCCATATAATTCGTTGGCTCTACTTTATCAATCGTAAGACCTTAATACATAATTCATATCATCGAATCAAATGTTTATGTACAAACATAAACATTTGTTCCTATCCTCTGTTACTGACCCGAATGTCGCGCTGAATTATTGACGATCCAATCGGTAACTTAATGCAATCGAAGTCACATCACTTATGGAACGAGACAACACACTGGATATTACACGTGTTCTGACGTATTTGTTTTTAAATGAAGTATTAGACTTATCACACGTTTTATTTTCTTTCTTTCTTTCTTTCTTCTTCTTCTTCCCTCTTCTTGGCTGGCAACGGCTTGAGTTTATTGTTAATGATGTGCATGGGCGACTGTGATAACCTGTCATTACTATAGTTTCATTTGTTGTATATTTGCATATAAAAATGTTTCTGACGTCGAAAAAAATCTGGCTCGTCAGCTCGTTTTTTGGCTATTTACGTGAAACGTTTTTGATGTCGAGAAAATTTTTTAATTTGCAAAATAAACAGTGTAAGAGACGGTACGGTGCCCTGCAGAACTCCAGCATAAATAATACTAGCCTCTTAGTAAGATTTGTTGACGACAACTTCAATTGACCTCCTTGATATCTAATTTGGTTTCTATTTCCACAAATCTTCATGAATTCTACAAAAAAGTAGCTCAACCGACAAAGTCTTATCGAAGATACCATCAAAAGCCTTTACAAAATCGTAACGCGGTCAGCAATTGGAATATCGATAAACAATGGTGAGGTTCTAGTACTTAATAATTCATCCCCTCATTCAGGTCAGCGATACTGAAATAACCCAAAAAGTTTCAGGTAAATGTAGTTTGGTCTAAATCGATTCGTAGAAGTACTTCGTATTTATTCTGTAAACTTATAACCTAGTTGAAGCGATCTTAATGATTAATGGCTGTTTTATATATCTAATCATCTTTTTCTTCTTCTTCCGCAACCTAGAACTATTCAGCTGCTGGTCTCCGGTCACGTAGTATGACTTTGGAAAATTTTTATACGTGACCATTGCACATGGTTTCCTGAAGCGAAATGATAGCACTTACGAGTGACCTCATCTATTCTAATACTAGTGACCCACCCTCGCTTCGCTTGGGGAAACTTATTTCTTGCGTTTGCAAAGATTACGTGTATATATTTTGGATATTTCACACTATATCTTTATAAATTATAGCCTATGCGTTATTCTGATGCGTAAGCTATATTATTGTAGAGTTTCATTAAAATCCATTCGACACATCCAAACATCCTCA
Organism: Ochlodes sylvanus; assembly: GCA_905404295.2. Taxonomy (NCBI): domain Eukaryota; kingdom Metazoa; phylum Arthropoda; class Insecta; order Lepidoptera; family Hesperiidae; genus Ochlodes; species Ochlodes sylvanus. Next base: position 7,103,936 of record FR990149.1, read on the forward strand.
CAAACTCTCGCATTTATAATATTAGTAGGATTATAAAACTGAAGAGTTTGTTTGATTGTTTGAATGAACTAATGTCACGAACGAATTGAAAATTTCTTTACGAGTATATGTATTTTTTTATATGTCCATTTATCAAGGAAGGCTATATACGTTATATTTAAACATCACGCTACGACCAATAGGCGCTCCTATTATAATATTATGCTCCGCTGAGCATTAATGAAAAATCTATTCAAATAAACAAAATTGGTGTGTCTGTTTGTAATATTCAAATAACTGATCTTTACTTAATGCATATGGATGTATACACGGTGCATAATAATATACCAAAATAACATTTTTTACAATTTTTGTCTGTTTGTTTGAGCTAATCTCTGGAACGGCTGGACCGACTTCGACGGGACTCTCACTGGCAGATTGCTGATGTCATAAGGAGTAACATAAGCTACTTTTATTTTTGATTTTTTTGTTAAATTCCACGCGGACGAAGTCACAGGCACAGCTCGTGTATAATATTTGTAGACGTAAAGAAGAAGTTTCCAGGTCTTCTAGTAACTTATACACTCTGTTAAGCTAAGTTCCTCACAACTCTGAAATTAAAAAGCCTTCATGTGCTCTTTAACACCATTTCCTAAGAAGCCTGCAAGTACCCGTAATGTACACTGGCTAGGTTGTAAATTATTCAGAAACACGCAACGGTTATGTCCGTTTATACTTACGGAACGTACTGGAGTCGTTCTATCGACGATAAACGTTCAGCAAGGCTTTTACAAATTGTAATTAAAGATAAGTAATATTAAATGGATTAAAAATGAAAAAGAAAATTTTACTTTGTTTAATTAGAAAGAAAGTGTATCTATTTGGCTACATTAAAATGGTGTCTACTTAAGTGATAGTAAGTAAGTATCCTAAACCATAGAGCTAACTAATTTAATCTCTGTACCTCGTCACCATAGCCGTAACGTACGAAACCAATGTGGAAATGGTAAAAACATCCGTTCAGGTTTTCAGCGATTACTCGTAATAAGTTCACCGGACGACATTGACTTATTATTACTACCGCACGAAAACAGATTAGTCGGCCGATATTCAGTTATTTTTTTTATGAATTATGAGTTAAGTAATAATAATTACGATTGAATTGTGTCGCGCGTGACGCGTAAAATAGCTGACCCCAGCAGATGCACGGTTGCACCGTACGCAATCGTTGTGTTTTATTAATTAAATTTATTTTCTGCTTACAAATTCAGACTATACTACTCTATGTGCAGACTCCAGGCCCAGCATTGATAAAGGCAGTTATGGGTTGCAATAAAAGCACTTACCATTCATCGCGGCATCGCTGGCAGTCATACAGCAGCTGTTGTAGTAATGAAGGAAACGGTGAAAAGAGGCGATCAATTCTCCTTAGTCTTAGTGGGTGGCTACTAACTTTGAAGTTTATTATTAGTAACATTTGCTTAACTACTAAGTAATAAACTAATTGCCAAAGGCTTAAGATTAAAAGTTTTAAAACTAAATGCTTTTTTTTTTCTATATTAGAACGTTTTGACATGGTGTTATGAAAAAAATTGTGGTATTTAAGCCCGTCGTTGTTGACACTTAAGCCGCCGAACGCAGTTCGTATCGTTAGATAACAATCGGTAAGCCATGTCGAGGCCTTTGGGCGGCATAAAAACTGACACATGAGTTCGCCACGAACGCCTTTACTAATCCGCACTGGCGCAGCGCGGTGGAGTATGCTCTAGGCCTCCTCAGGTATGAGGAGCCATAATGGGTTGAAGCCAAGCCAAGGGACATTGGCTTGAAGCAACATGTTTCAAGGCACTGCAAGCAGGTGCTACGAATGCCAGCCGAAACATGAAGACATAATCCCGCTAATAAATTTTCGAAGTTTCTCCGACGACAAAGTTTGGGATAACTTCTATTTATTAGTTGGCCTGTACCTCCGAGATAGGTATTACACAATATCCTAATACATTTATTTCTTCTGTGCGTGTGTATGTCACTGAACTCCTCCTAAACGACTGTACCGATTTGTGGGTAGATTACAGTTTGGTAACAACCGAGACCGACGTCTTTACGTGCCCTCCGAAGCACGGAAGCGCCCAAGAAATTTTGCCACTAGCGATCACCCATCCAACTACCGGCCGCGCCCGCGCAATCCGCCCGGCTATTAGCGCTTCGTCCCTCGTCGCAATGTCCTATTAGCTATTATAAACTTTGCTCTATTACTTGATGATAGATTTGCGATAACTAACAATAGGTAGTAGAGCCTAGAGTTCGCCCGGTAGTAATACCGCCGGCCATGGTACTCAGTACCATTTCTACCGTGTAATAATTGTTTTAACAGCAATTGTGTTTCGGTTAGAAAGGTGTGGAACCGGCTACACTTTTTATTGCCCACTAACCTTTACCAATCCGCACTGGAGCAGCGTTGAGGTTGAGGAGTAAGCTCTAGGCCACCTCAATAGTTAGAAAACCGTGCTCAATAGGACCATTTTGAAGCAAAAGATTGAAGCAAAAGATTACATCTAAAGTGAGGCAGAGTAAATCTCTAGTCCATTACATAAAAAGCGTCATAAATAAACAGAACCAATCGATATCGGTGCAATAACTCAACAACCCGACACCTTCAGATATGCGTGTCACGTAGTACGCTGTGAAATATGCCGCCCTGGTACTTTAATATCAGTTTATATGACGGGTTTGATGCTCGGTTATTGCGTATCAATATTATTGTTATGTAAGCGTGAAGACGATTTTGCTTCGATAATCAAATTATGTGCGTGTTAGAATTTACTTATCATTTGCTTCGGTGAAGGAAAACATCGTGAGGAAACCTGCACACCTGAGAGTTCTCCATAATGTGCACAAAGGTGAGTGAAGTCTACCAATTCGCACTTGGCCAGCCTGGTGGACTATGGCTTGGGCCGTGTATTTGACCCGTGCCCAGCAATGGGACAGTTACGGGTTGCGATGATGATGAGATATCATTGAGACTGCTAGATTAAATTATTGTTAGAAACACTAAGAACCAGAAAAACAGAAGTACCTATCAAGAATAATATTGCTTCAGTAAGCAAAAGAAAACAGAAATGGCGTCAGTTTGTTTCAGAGTTCAGTTTGAAACGAGAAAATGACGTTCAAGCGATGTGGTTTCTGCATTAATTGACTGCGGTGTTTTATTGTTTTCCTTTCCATTTATCAGTTGGAAGTTGGAAGCAGTTAGATGCTGTTTTATGTTACTTGAGACTTGAGAGAATCTACGAGGAATAACTAGTGAAGCGAATGCATGGTAATGTGTGTTTTGATTCATTGATATTCATAATTTTGTTACTTATTTAGCCAGGATCTTTGAAATTGTGATTTAAATTTACATCCATGGTTTATTATGATCATTGAATGTGAACGTTATTTGACAATTTTCTGTTAATATTATTTCCTACGTATAACTGTCCTTCGCTAGTTGGATGGGTGACCGCTATTGGCAAAAAAATCTTAAGCTCTTCCGTGCTTCGGAGAGCACTGTTAAGTAAGTCCCGGTTGTTATTGTTAGACAACAGTCGTTAAACTATGTCGGAGGCCTCCATGCGGGACTAAAACTTCCGCAGGGCAAAAGCGCGGTGGAGTATAGGTACCTAATCTAGGCTTCCTCAGCTATGAAGAGAGACCTATGCCCTGCAGTGGCCAATATTGGGTTAAATCAAGAAAAAACTGTTGAGACAGGATTCTTGGAACCGAATGAAATAAAACGAATGCCAAATGTTACGCCAAGTAAACAATTCGTCAATAAATTAATTAAAACCGGTTTAACCGTTTCAGAGATCAGCAGTGTTACAGGATATATCGCGTTACTTAATACCACAGATAATTTTTTCTCAAATGTGCGGTACAAGGCATCAATCAGTCACGGTGTTTTTACTTAACAGACCCATTTATAAAAAGAACTTGTTCTTTAAAAGAACGCCCTTTAAGTAGGCGTCTGGTGACGGATGACTACAGCCGTCTCGCGCTGTTTAATGTCCAAAGATTAATAGCATTAATGGTGACGTTTATTTAAGAAATAAGGACTTTTTGCGACAGGGTTTTCCCTTTTAAAAGAATGGTGTTACGAGAGAGATTATTGTAGGTTAAGTAGGTTAACTCTGGGGACGGTTTTCCTAGGCCTTGCTTGAGATTGGAGCTGATTGGAGTAATATTCTATACATCGTCTATTGTCTATGGACTAAAACGATGCTGAAACACTATCTGGAGTGTTTACAAGCTTACATCTAGGAAAATTTATTTCAAATTTTTTTAATCTAACCATTAATGGCATTATGTAACGAGCTGCAATAAATTTTCCAAGTCTAAAACGGAAGTACACATAACCGTGGATTTAACCACTGTCTAGAAGTAGGTCGGTTAACGTTGAACTTTAAACTTTAAACTGGTTATCATGTGATGGTATTTTCGACCGTCGACCACCTTGAGGTAACCATAAAATTGGACTTTCTAGGACTGGACAGGGTCATGCATGCATATTTGATTATGAATCGTTACGTAAATTGTAAGTAACTACCATTGTAGTGAGAATATAATACAGTATGTATAGTAAATAAGCAAGAAAGTAAGTAATAATAATCTGTATATTTGTAATCCATAACGCTTTATCTGATAGTTTGACACATTTTTGACATATTTTGGTACACGAAATATGTCTAACTATTCAAACACGAGGCAATTGAAGCATTTATAAATTAGCAGAGCTGGACCTGTGGTTGGACCCCGGGTTGTTAATTCAGCCAATCTGCATTTAGTTAGATAAGCTACGGTCAAATCTTTTAAATATGAAAAGTGACATAAATATAGCAGTAGGATAGTTATCACATTGTAGAAAACTGTCCGGAAAGCCTAAAAATCATGGTAATGATGTGAGTTTTTAAGTGTAGAAACGAATATATCGATTGGGAAGGCTATTCGTAGCAATGTGAAACGTTTCTGACATGGAAATAGGAAAACGCGATATCGTATATAGACTAGACTTTCTGAAACATCACGTCACGTCATACCATAGAAGTCAATTTTATTTATAGGCATAGGGTAGCAGTGATAGCCTTGTGGTTGAACGTTGGTCTCCGGAACCGGGGAGCCCGGGTCCAAGCCCTGCACGCACGCAGTTCAAAAATGATGTGCGTATTAGAATTTAATTATCACTTGTTTCGGTGAAGGAAAACGTCGTGAGGAAACCTACACACCTGGGAGTTCTCCATAATGTTCTCATAGGTGTGTGAAGTCCGCCGATCCGCACTTGGCTAGCGTGGTGGACTATGGCCTGTACCCCTCACATTGTGAGAGGAGACCCGTGCAGCAGTGGGACAGTTATGGGTTTCGAGATGTAGAGGAATTGAATAAACCGTAAACAAGCAAAGCATCTAACAAGTTATTATCGTTTTATTACAAAGCAGTCGTTAAGTCATGTCGGAGGCCGTCGACTATTTGCACAAAAAACAGACCATTCCAAAAGCGGCCCATTCGTGTGAGCAGAACCAACTCAAAGCTTAATAATATTCAATCTCAAAGTTTCCTTATTAACATTTTGGATAAAATTACACGCTGTAACTTATGAAATTATTTGTACAGAACAAGAACTTTTGAAGCGAACGAAACTGCCGAGGAAACATTTGAATAATAATTCCAACATACCTTTGAAATTGATCTTCTACTTGGGCGTAAATTGAAGACTCACATTAATTAACTGAATGTAACTTTTATATGAACAGCTGGACAAACGAGATGAATGGCTTCAATCCACTAATGGCTCACTACTTAGCAAGGGTCTCGCCTCATACCTGAGAAGGCCTAGAGTATATTCCACTACTATGCCCTAATGCGGATTGCTGGAGGGGTTAGTGGCCAACCCAAGTGTCGGAAAATTTTATGCCGCCCGAAGGCATCCGACATGACTTATCGACTGCTACCAAATGGTAACAACCGGGACCAACGGCTTTACGTGCCTCTGAAGCACGAAAGTGCTCAAGAATTTTTGCCACTAGCGGTCACCCATCCAACTACCGACCGCGCCCGCTGTTGCTTAACTTTGTCGATCACCGCAAGCCACCGGGCTATGAGCGCTTCACGCTTTCTGAGGAATAAATGATTTTAACCAATTAATCAGCCGGCATTGGATCGGGGTCAAGACATATTCTAGGCTGCCCTAATACTGCCAACTTGTCATAGTTAATTTATAAAAGCTATTATTAGGACGCGTGTACACTTATCGATCGTATTTCCGCATTATACATTCAAGAACGGATGCCGGCTGTTATAAATGTAACGGTGCTATTATACAACTCTAAGCACTTATTAATTTTAAAATTCAGCTATGACCACTAATAGGTATATTACGGAAAGTTTCGAGGCTATTAACTTAAATACAATGATGGCCCACTACAGGGCACGGGGCTTTCATAACTGAGAAAGCCAAAAGCATACTTCATCAGGCTGCTCCAGAGCGGATTGGTGGAGGGGTATGAGGCCAACCCAAGAGTCGAATTATTTTAGAAGTCTTATCATGCCCAGGGTCCAGCGAACGGCGTCCAGCATGCTACATTGCGGAATACGGGTCACCAGTTTATAATGATTATTATGATTCATCATTCATTAATTCCTCAAATTTCATTCATTCATTAATTACTACATTTATATGTATATATGTTCATTTATTCATTAATCCATTCATTTATTCATCTTTTGGTTCTTCCATTCTTTCATTCACCCATTCGTTCATCCGTTCATTAAATAAAATTATCTATTCATTCATTAAAAACCCTCTTGTGGGGCGTATTTCGTGTACGATCCATTTAAATAGGAAATTACGTAGTTAACGCTATCAGATTAGCGAGTAACTTCGCGGGACTCCGGTATTAAATTAGTATTAATCTGCTTTGTATTATAATCCCTATGTACATTGTATCTAGTATAGTATGTTACATATTTTTCATCTCTGTATGAAAGCTCTAAAAGGCCGTGTTCACTGTCGTGTCGATTTTACCACTAAGGGCGCTTTCAATTTAGACGGTTGGACCCGGACTGTTGCCGCGCGGCTGCCGCACGGCAGCAGTACGGGTCCAACTGTTTAAATTGAAAGCGCCCTAAGAGATGAAGTGTTCCTTTTGTCGTTTTTTCTCGAACATTAAGCTTCAAACGAACGAAGATTTAAATCTTACGTGTATAAGTATATATTGATAAAATATCTGCATCTAAAGGTAGGTAATAATAAGAAAATGTAAAGTGTTTGGCAAAGGGAGATCTCCCGCCGGGTGAGACGACATGTCCGCGAGGCGGTTAAGCCCCAACTGTTCTCTGTTGGAACTTGAATATGTATATGCGAGCGGTGTAGAAAACTTCGATAGCGTGATTCAGGCTTCGAGACGTCAGCGTGTGACGTGGTGCGATGTCACCACAAGTGTAATTAAGTCAAGTCAAGGCTGTAAAGCCTGCACATTGGATATTGTTTAAAAATTTTAATGAAGGTAGGCTTCGCTATTTTTTTTTGTTATTGATATTTGTTTATAAAAATAGCATTTATAGCATTTTTTACAGTGAGCAATGAGCATTTGTTATTAATCACTCGGTCCATATATATGGTCCCGTGTAAGTCCATAATATTTAAATATATAATAATAATAGTATGTATTGTTTAGAGATCCATGTAATAAATTAATTTGGGTCCTAAAACATTCAAAAAAATTTATGACTCATTGCACATCACTATTGACAATAAAGAACAGCAATTAGCTCCTTCAAATTTATGTACTAATTTATACGAAGCTTGATGAGCGGACAGACGTCAAATAAACATCAAACGTTTCGTGCCGCGACTATAATTTTCCAAAGCAAAGCGAGTTCAGTTCCTAGTTAAGAATGTATTAACACAAATCTGGATCCTCAATACCCCGCCCCAAATGTAACACGTGTACCAATTAAGGGTGGGAAATCTCCACGGCGTCGTATTTTATCAGCTGATATAGGTCGACTCGGGGTAAGGGTACCGATTAAGGGACCTAGTCCCTAAAGTTTACTTTCCTGTGAATATAATTCAGTCGTAAAAAGGTCACGTCACTAAATTTATAATGAATTGAATGAATTCTTTTTCAGATATTCATAGATATAGGATAGTTAGTCCGGTTAGGAGACGATGTTACAAAACTACTTGGTTACCTAGTTTGTTAGTATGAGGACCGGAGTAGGGACTATTAGAAATAGTTAGTCCTGTTAGTTGTTGTTGTTGTACTAGTAATCTTGTTATAATCGGTCACATATTATGCAAATAATAAACAGTAAAGTAACAAAATCGACCCTCGCGTTTGGTCTCTAAAGCGCCAAAAGGGACAAACATAGCATATTACGCAAAGAAGGCTTTGCGTCGCGCAGTCGGTCGACTAAAAATATATCTTTCTTTTAATTAGTTCTCCTTAAACGTGTTAGAGAATTTTATTAACAAGTTGATTCACTAATAACGAGTTGACAGACGAGGCATTTTAAATGCTTTTGTTGTAACTAATTCCAACGGACGAGGGAACAAAATAAAACATATAAGATCATCATCATCGCAACTTATTACTGTCCCAGTGATGAGTTTTGCAACAGTCCACGTTGCTTTGCTTTGAGAATTATGGAGAATTATTAATTATTCTTAGAATTATGGAGAACTGTCATATTGCAGGTTTCCTAATTATTGCCTTTGCTAGAACATGAAAATTAATTTCTAAAACGATTCCATGATTCTAAATACCATTTTGCGATAAACCAACGTTTGAATTACTAACCCACATTAGGATTCCCTGTGTCGTGGGTGCCATGGACAACACATAAGACAAGTACACACTCAGACCGAGAACAGAATTTTACCCATCATTTAAATTTAGGCCTCGTTGAGAATCGAACCCAGGACCCTTGCCACGACAGTCTGGCATGGTGAGCATTGCGCCATACGCCGTCTATTTTTTGCCTATGCTATTTTGAAAAAAGAATCTCAAAATAAAAAATAAAAACTGAATTCGAATTTTGAACGCTCCCCGACCGCAATAATTAGGTTATCAGGCACAATCGATACAGTAGCGTATAAAACCGATAATTCATGGCTTGTCCATAATCATAGTGTCATTATGAATGTCACAATGCTTTCAGTAGCGTGAATTATTGCTTTATTAGATGAAAATTTCCAATGGAACTTTAGAAGGGAGTTATTGGGTATTTTACCCTATTGCCAAAGAAGTAATGTTGTTACGTTACATGTTTTTTTACTACAAATAATATTTACATAAAATTTATAAAAAATATAACTAAGTATAACACCACTTTCAGTGTTAAAAATATAAGATTTTTGTCTTTTGTTTTTTTATGATTATGTATTTGACCAACATGCGACGAAATTTTTTTGAAAAACAAAAAAGACCACCTAATGGTAAGTCATTCGATCATTCGAGCGAGATGGTAGCTAGCCAGCCAGCCTTCAGCCATACAATTCAACAGGGCTCCACATCACTTCGCGTTCAGGATTAGACAGGGCCCGACTACATCGTTCAAGATTAGAACAACGGCGGATATTCTCTCGATAGACATCCGGTATACTGTAAAGAGGTATACTCGTGAGAATAATAACACATATATTATAACATACACACTAGATGGATGACCGAGCTTTGCTCGTCTTTTTTTTTATTAATTGTGTTTTTTGGAAATTATATTTAAGTACGAATAATAATATTAAGAAGACACAAATAATATAAATAAACAATTGATTTTCTTAGTCCAACCTCAAAGCAAACACTCATTGACTTCGTGTTACTTAACAACGCCATCTGCTGTTGTGTCGTTAAAGCAATTAGTATTGGTATAGTAGTATTATTATTCGCCAATAGATGTCAGGAATAGTAATATTTTCAAAAACACGAATAAAATGACATTTTCTAAAAATGATTCCTAGCTAGATCGATGTATCGCCCCCGAAACCCCCTATATACTAAATTTCATGAAAATCGTTGGAGCCGATTCCGAGATTCCAATTATATATATATATATATATATATATAATATATATACAAGAATTGCTCGTTTAAAGGTTTTAGATAATACCTATACTTTCTGGTTGTTTGGCTGTTTCGGGTCCTCTTCGCTTCGCTTTTAGTAACCGAACTCGAAAAATGTTTGCTCGGGATTCAGTTACTGTCATATTTTCCTAACATAGGCGATAATCTTAAATTTATTGTTATAATACCCCTAATGATAGTCATTGTCAACTATCTGTATTACTAGATTTTGTGTTGAAGTTTGTAACTGTGTTATTCTTACCTGTAAAATAAAATATATAAAATAATAAAAATAAATATTTATAATATATTGTATAAGTATAAAATTCTCGTGTCACAATGTTAGTTGTCATGTTGAAACTTGAAACGGCTCGACCGCTTTTCATGAAATGTGTGCATATCGACTAGGTCTGAGAATCGGCCAACATCTATTTTTCATACCCCTAAGTGAATCCTAAGACTCATCCTAAATTATTATTTTTCATTTTTTGAACAATTTTTTTTTGGTAATTTTTTTATGGTGTGGCATAAAAAACTACACATAATCCAAAATTTTTCAAATTTAAATCGCGCTCTAATCATAACCAATCTATATGGCGGAACAGTGAGCTAGTAATTCGAGTGTGAGTGTGTATGTCACTGAACTCCTCCTAAACGGCTTGACCGATTTGGTTGAAATTTTTTTGTGTGTCTTCAGGTGGATCCGAGAATTATTTAGATTCACAATTGGACCCGGTAGGTGGCGTTGCTGTCGATATATCACCAAAACATTTTTTAACGACTGGACCGATTTGGATGAAATTTTTTGTGTGTGTTCAAGGGGATCTGGGAATGGTTTAGATTCACAATTGGACCCGATAGGTGGCGTTGCTGTCGATATATCACCAAAACATTTTTTTAATTATAAAGCGGTACGAAGTACGCCGGGACAACTTGTAATATTATATACTCGTATGCAAGAGAACTCTGATTATACACCAAATCTCGAAAACTACTTTAGTCTATGAAACCTAAATTTGGCAGAGAGACAGTTTATGAGGAGTACGCGGCAGCTTGGAACGGTTTTTGTGATATTCCTCACCACGCTAATGTAAATATAATGTAAGAGTTGAAAATTTGTTTGAAATCCGTCGATTTTAAAGCAAACACTATGAAAGTTAGTACCTACTTAGAACATAAGAAACTTATGCATTAAACTCTTGAGTAAATTAGTTTAACGGTAATTCTAATGAATATAACCGGACTTGGGCCCGTATTTCACGCGTGAAGGGTATTACGTTCGTGCCCATACATCACAGCTCGGTGATGGGGCAAGTCATTTTATAAATTTAGGCAACACACGGCTCTCTGGACTTACAGTGACTATATTCACTGTAGGTTCTACGTTCGGCCAAATAAAAATTCGTTCTCTGTCGACAGTAAGTACATTTTTAAAGGCTGATAGTCGTAAGTAACCATTACCATGTAAGTAACACGTTACGATGAGTACGCTCCAAAGTGTATTTAAAAATACCTACATAAAATAAATGATTTGAGTATTTTTACACACTTTTGATATGGATAATCTGCCGATTAAGTTACAAGAATTAAACAGACCAACGAAAATTATATTAAGTAACTATATCATCTAATTTATTTTTTATTTCTTAGACTTAGTAATTTAAAAATAAAACACGACAAAATTTTATCATCCACCTACAATACGAACATTAGTTATTTAAATAGGCATAACGGGTAGCTTAAGCAATAGTAAATCATTGGGAGGGTCAAGTTTACAGCGGTTTGTCTAAAGTCCAAGATTAGTTTAGTGTATTTTATATTCATTATAGTCTTGAAAATAAATATTGTTTGTCCTACGTCCTCACCATGAATTTATCTATGGTAATAGCAACATTTCAAAACGGAAGTTAGTTTAGCATTTCTTGTGGCGGTAACTCGTGGAAAAAGTAATGTGAAACACTACGAAGTTTAAAGTTTTAACTGTTATGAAATACTGACGATTTTTGTATTTTACTGTGGTATAAGTACTTAAATACCAAAAAATGATGTGGTGTCGTGGGACACCAGGTAGGAACGAAGTTCCTTCGGCTAATGAAGGCAACGGCGAACGAAAAGAAAGAGGGAGAAAGAGAAAGGTATTATACACTACTCGCTTGTGTATGCGACTGTCGCGCCTGCGAAGGTCTCATTTAACGCTTTTATTCCACGCATTTTTTCTTACGGTTTTACTATCACATATTTTTCAGTTCGGTCGCCGCAGCTAAATCTATCTCCTCCAAGCCTGCAGTAAGGAACTTCGTTCCAATAATATGCCAAGTAACATCTAAATAATGTTCTGTTATTTACGTGTATTGCACATACAAATAGACAGACAGATAAGAATTATAATGTAATATTGCTTGCTCGTTGGTACGGAACCCTAAGAGTGAGAGTCCGACTCGCACTTCTCATTTGTAGATTGAATTTGAATACATAATCAGTTGCTATGTTGCTATTACTCAATTTTTGTTATTTTATTTACTGACCTGCAATCGTAATAATCGGTAGCTGGTTGGGAAAGCTCTGGTCTAGAAAGGGTCGGGTTTTCTTGCGAAAAGAAAAACTATAGAGAACTGTGTTTTTATCAGGGTGTTGCGGACAGCCACGTGTAGGGTTACCATTTCAATATTTTGAAACTCCGGACAATAAATTGGATATTATATTATATCCGGAAATATTAGTTACGGATTAAAATTAAATATTCGTATTCATTGGGTTTAATTATTGCAGTTAAAAATATGAAAGTTATCGAATGCTAATTAAAGGACTTCTGAAAGGAGCAGGTTCTCAATTCGATTGGTATTTTTTTTATTGTTACGTTTTTGCTCCCTTTATTTTTTTAACTAGTCATTGCTCGTGGCTTCACCCATTTTGGAGTCGGAAAACGACAAAACGCCGTTAAAGCATTTCTATGGTTTCAAGGGTACCATTTATTTAAAATGAATTATAATTTAAAATGATCGTGAAAAGTTATAGATCGACAAAGTTACTTTATCAAAATGCGGTATAAATTATAAAGCTAAAAAGAAGGCCAAAAGTCCGGACATATCCGGACAAATCCGGACAGACGTGATTTTCCACAAGCGAGTTTCCCGTTAGGTTGTTTTTACTCCACCCCTTCTGATTGCCGCTCGAGATAAACCCCGAACCGTTTCCCAACAGACGTATCTAAAACACAAATTTATATCCTATTTCGTTTTGGACGAAAACCATTTTTATAACTCAAGTGTTTCAGATCTTCACCGAAAAGATGAAATTTGCAGATAGCGAGAGCGACAGATATTATAGAATAAATTGATTTTACATGAATTTAGCGACAGAAAAATAGGTGGTAGAGCCTACAGTTCGCCCGGGTGGTACCACTGCCCGTTATGGTACCTAGTACCGTTTTATGGGGTATAATTGGAACGCAATAAAGTGAAAAAGGATATCTTATCACCGCACTAGGAGTTCCAAGCAGGTGGCATGGACTACACAAACACATCTCTAACGCCCACGACCCGAAAACAAACATTTATCTCACAGTGCCTACCCCGGAGTCGAACCCAGGACCATAAGCTGGCAATTCGCAATCTCGCTACGGTCAACAATGGAATAATTTCCATTGTTGACCCCGTAGTACGGAAAGAGGTCAAACGTTTTATATAGAATAAATTAGAAGCAAATCCTGAGGTCCATATCAAACAAGGCTTTGTGCAAAATAAAATATTTTTTATTTTAAACAGACAAATAAGCGAGAGATTTCTATTGTTCGAGTGTAGATTTGAAATATGTGCGGAAAATGGAGAATTTCCATGCGAGTGTTTTGATAAAGCAGAATCGCAGAGCATTGTTCTTTGTAAGCAACTTTTACTTCAATGCTTTTAAGCTCACTTATTACGGTCATGCAAAACAGTGTTTATAAAACCGTTTCCAGTTAATTAGTTATCGATTGAAGTAGGGTGGTTGCGTTAGTGGTGGGACAAATGATATTATTTAAATGTCATCATCACTATCGCAACCTACTCCACTGCTGGGCACAGGGTCTCCTTACCCTCTCACAATGTGAGGGATACAGGCCATAGTCCAACACACTGGCCAAGTCCGGATTGGCAAACTTCACACACCTTCGAGAACATCATGGAGACCTCTCAAGTTCCGGGTCAAGGTTTCCAAAGCGATTGATAAATTAAATTCTAATACGAACATACATTTTTATAATTAGAAGGTGCGTGCACCATTTGTAGCTAGTCTGCTTGTTGTTTGGACAAATCCGGAAATCTGGTACCCGTCAGCAATAATAGCAGGTACCCGGGTACGCCTAAACACAATTGATGTTAAGATCTTTTACAATTTTGTTTTTGTAATTAAATTTTCCTTTTACGCCTGTTCTGACACAATAAAATTATAACTGGGCCTTTTACGTGAAATATTTTTGGGACTTTTATTGTAGAAAATCTTTGCTAGGTGTACAGATCAAAACATTTTTTACGTTAACACGTCTATAGAGGAGGAGTGCAGAATGCTAATATTTCATGCAGGTCATAGAGGTTCATAGAGTCCATATCTCTTTGATCCACTAGGCTAGTATCGTGCCACGTACCCCTCATATTGTGAGAGGAGACCCGTGCCTAACAGTTGGAAATATGGAATGATAATGGGAAATAATAAAAGTAGACTATTACATTAAACACTGACAAAAACAAACAAAATAGCGTGGAGCACTGGCACAAATGAGTAATAGTCTATAAACTACACGGTCAGCTGCTGCGAACTATAGGCGCCGACATATTGGCCTTGGCTGCTCTGACGAGCGCCTTGCACTTTATCCCTACTCCGCGGCCGACCGTCACGCGACATGCAACACACAGTCGAAAAAGTTTGAGACGATGCCGCGATGTAATAAAAGTTTCACTTTAATAACTTATTCTTATTAAAAACTCCACTGATAAATTTTAGAGATGAGTTCTTAGCGTAAGCCCTTCAACAACACAATATCGGGGTTATTTTTACAATGACGCCGCTAAGTATTGACCTTTCCATAAGTAGGCGACGGAACATGTTGCAAGCGGGGGACTGGTCAGGTTATAATTTTACCATTATAACTTTACCACTAATTAGTTAATACAGATAAGGATTTAAGAATAAAACGGTTCTATCCAGACATTTGGGCTTGAGAGCCTAGACTTTATTGGACGAAAATGTTTAAGAGATGTCAGCTGTGGAACCGGATACACTTGTTTAACGGCGACAATCTCAGTCCTCAAGGGTAGTAACACTGTGACCGAATTACAACGAGACTTACTAACAATTGCTACTGGACTATTACTAAAAACAACTAACATGACTAACTATCACTAACAGTCCCTGCCGCAGTCCTCATACTAACTAACAAACTAATCAACTAATGTTCTAACACCGTCACTGAAGCGGACTAACTTTTCTAGTTGTGTTGCGAATGCCATGGATATAAAATTATGAGCCTTCACAAATACCCACGTAGAGAAAAGGAATTTTGTTTTGTCACTAAAAGAACAATAAAAATAACTAGGATTCCTTGTGTCGTGGGTGCTAGACCGAGAACTTAAATTTTCGGAGGGCTGGTAGAGCCGTCGGTCCCGGTTATTATTATTAGGCAGTCGTTACGAGGTGTTGGAGGACTTCGGGTGGCAAAACCGGCACTTGGATTGGCCAGTAACTTCTCCATCACACTGGAGCAGCGTAGAGTACCTATGCTCTAGATATGTCGTGCCCGTGTTCAGTAGTGGACTGTTAATGGATCAGCTAGTAGGTTCAGCAACAAAAGCTATATATATTTGGAAGGCCACCGCGAGAATGAAAAGTAATGTATCTGTTTCATTTGTCAACCAGTACAACGCATAAGTTCCTCTCTGTCATACACTGAATGGCAGCATACATTTTATCAATAATATCTGTATATTACGCATAGATTCATCTGTAACACAGATTATTTGTAATGCAAACAGAAAATCGCAGATTTTATGCAAACACGGCACGTTTCTGTCGTGTTCGTTTGTAGAATCTGGACCCAGTGTGACTGGAATAACATAATTACATATTACTTCTCCAATATCTTCGTCGTACCCACACAACTTGGTATAAAATAGGATGTCATCATCACAACCCATAACTGTCCCACTGCTGGGCACGGGTCTCCTCTCACGATGAGAGGGGTATAGGCCATAGTCCACCACGCTGGCCAAGTGCGGATTGGCGGACTTCACACACCTTTGAGAACATTATGGAGAACTCTCAGGTGTGCAGGTTTCCTCACGATGTTTTCCTTCACCGAAGCAAGTGATAATTAAATTTTAATACGCACATTATTTTTGAAAATTAGTGGTGCGTGCGGGGTTTGAACCCGGAACCTCCGGTTCGGCAGTCCAACGTTCAACCACACGGCTATCACTGCTGCCTAAAAATAAAATAGGATGTACTTATACTAAAAAAACTGTAACTGCTTTATATCATCCATAGGAGATGTTAAGAGGGGGTATAAAGCTAGGAAAAAATCAAATTTCACCCGCGCGCCCCGCCCCGCCCGTCAAATAGATGCGCCGCAGCAGTTGCGCGTCCGGTTGCATCTGACTTTATCAGCGGCTGTACACTCTCGCGAGACTGCTAGCCGAGTGCACTCGTATGAGAATGTACTTGGTAGCGCTCGCCTCGCCTCGTGATGTCTCGGGGGGTCTCGCCTACTCTCGCTCCCATGACGTCTCGGCCGAGGCGTCACGAGACATAGCGAGTACTCTCGCATGCGAGTGTACAGCCGCAATTATATAACATGGCATCAGTCAAGAATACGGCACAGTATCATGTAAAAAATGAGACAAATTTCGGCTCAATAAATGTAGAATCATCTACCTCAAAAATGGCAAGCTGTTTTTTCTTTATTAGGGTTAGATTTTTATACAATGTTAATAGCTAGAGAGCCAGTGAATGGCAGACAACACATTATTAGGTGTCATTAATAATTTTGAATATATTATTATGTAGGTATCTATTAATCTAAAGCAATTCTTCTCGCTGTAACTATCTGTATTTCTGAAACTAATAACATTTATAGGTAGTGTCGGTCGCATCATGTAACCATAGCGCTGGAAACCTAGTGTAGGGAGCGATTGAATCACTTTTATGACAAGAAAGGCTGTATAATGTTCGTACTGGTGTGACCATTAACTCATTTAAATTCTCGCAAAGCAGAATATCTGCTCTATTTTTACGTGATGACACCTGTATGCCGTATAACATGTAAATAAATAACACGTACAATGTTTTTCAGACATTTATTATTATAGATAACATTGTTTTCATTTTTTCGCTACAAAAAGATAAAGTAAGTTATCCTTTAAATTTATTTAAATCGAAAGAAATCCTTCGCCAGAAAACAGAAAAATTACAAATGCCACTGCCGTTATTATAAGGAAACTAATTAAGTGACAATAATATCATAAAAAAGATGACAATCACTAACTTCTTGAGCGACAGTTGTTAGCTTTAAAAATATAGGAAAAAAACAGTGTGTGAAATATGATGCGTGATGATATAATTATGCGTGAGAACAGGAAAAATGTATAATGGGTATTAAAAGTATTTAAGGTATGGTAAAAACACATAAGTCATCAAACTAAACAATTATTTGAAGATTAAAAATAAGCATAAAATCGAACAAAGCTTACTTAAAACCAAAATGAATTTATTCGAAATCAAGTTTAATTCACTAACTCCAAAATCCGTCTAGAAAAAATAAAATGCCAAAATTATGCATGGATGGAAGTTTCAATTGTTCAAAAAAATATATCTTGTCTATTATAAATCGTTGACTTGTATCACATGTGTATTTACTATCGTCGTTAGTCTTGATATTTGTCTTGACCAGTTCATAAACACGAGGCTTGATGTTACTGAAATTAAAAGAAAAGTCAAACGCTATTATACTTTCTAACATTAAAACTGATGATGTCAGGTATCACTTTGCGCCATTTATAATCGGTTGAACGTTTTAGATAGGACTAAATTACATAAATACTTAATTTAATGCCAACCGTTCCGGTGCAATAAATTCGTCTGCATTTGGATCTGTATGTTCTAAAATTTCTACATTTTGTAAAAGCGTAATAGTAAGCCTGAAAACATTTTTTGTTCTTTAAGAAAACACAATTAGCAATTAAAAGTAAATAAAAAAGTCGCTTTAAAAATGCATTTATACAAAATTTTATGTTTTTGTTAAAGTAATTTTGCCTAACTATGCATGTATGTAGTATAGTATAAAATAAGTTTAGTTTATGTGTTATTTTGTAGATTCGTTACAATGCAACAACAAGCAATTAATAAATGAAACAATACATAGACAGATGAATTGATACGCACTTCTCTGGTGTAATGTTCCAGTCATCATCAATAGATTTTGGAATATTTTCTTATTCTCTCTTCTCTTATCTTGATTTTGGATTAAATCTTGTTCTGAAATGAAAATACAATAATAGTTTCAAACACACACAAGTAACAACTACTGTAGGGATGCATCAAATTGACTACCAGAAATATAGGTGTTGCTTTAAAAACAAAATGATGGGGCAAAGAGGAAATAATTAACTCAAAATTAAATTTGCTTTTGGATAAAGCTGTATATTTTGTTTGAAAGTACATACCAATACTAACTATTAATGATACATACAATCTGAATTTTTCGTATATACTATGCTGCTTCAGCGATCAAACATCAACATCAACATTGTATTGTGAGCACAAAAGTTAAAACAATAAGGTCTAATTTTGAATATGAAATAGTGTACTTGTCAACTTACCTCTGACAACTAGCCATGACTTGAATTTTCAGCTTTCTGTGTTCCCTTTTTTAATGTTGATTTTATTCCGTTTGTTACCCATGTTGGATCTAGTGTCTTTTAACTTTAGTTCACACACACACAATTATTGTTTTTGTAATAAAAACTACGCTCTTAGTCACAAATGTACACCAGGAAATATTTTTCACATGCCGAGCAGACTGACACAGTCTTCGCGTCTCAATGGAGCAATGGCGACTGACTAATGAAACAGAGCATGTCAAAATCCTACAAATGTATTTTATTTAAATAATTCGTAAATTATAGATTTGATTTAGAAATCGCTAATCTAATCCCTCCGTGATACTAATTAGCATAATATATTAAAATATTGACTCTAAAATATGCACCATATTGAAAATAAATTGATTTAAGTGGAAAATTAGACCTAACTTTGTGATTTTTTTCTATCGAGAAAATTTTATTTTTTTATGTTTTTGCTTACATCTTGCACTCAATAATATAATGAAGTATAACTATGTTTTTCTTCAGGTTCTAGAAACTTGATCTACTACTGTAAAAATTGAATCTAAGATTGCCAATTTTGCTTTATACCCCCTCTTAAGGATATAAAATGTATGAGGTGTTAGAACGTTAGTTGGTTATTTCGTTAGAAGTTATGAGGAGTTGGGCCGGGACTGTTGGTGATAGTTAGTCCTTGTTATTGGTAATAATCCAGTTATTATTTATTAGTTTATAATAGAATGTTACCTTTGAGGACTTAGATGCTTGCCTCTAAAAAGTGTTGCCGGCTCCACACCTTTCTAACCGGAACATAATTGCTGTTAAATAATAATTATACGGTAGAAATTTGACGACCGATACGACGCAATGGGTAACACACCGGATCGCCGTTCCAATGGTCCTGGGTTCGATTTCCAGCGAATGATGAGTTTAAATTTCTGTGTATTTCTTATCTTGTGTGTTGGTCCATGGCACCCACGACACAGGGAATCCTAGTGTGGGGCTATGAGTGTGTAGCGTATGTATTTATTTAAAATGGTACTAGGTACTGTGGCGGGCGGTAGTACAACCCTGGCTACTACTCCCTCGATTTTAATCATAAACCAGCCTCACTGTACCGAGTTGAAAGCATGATAGCTGGTATTCATAACAATCTAGCGCAGTTTGATCGAATAACGTGTCTTTCCAATCGCCGTGCGCAATTCGATTTAGTCTACAATTTCCTCGCGGGAATTGCCAGATGTGTATATAGAGAAGTTGCGTCAAAAGGTACATAGAGGAACTTTTAGACACGTGTACAGTTTGCTGTTCTATAATTTGTACAGAGAGATGGAAAAATTTTAATCATGAATTGGTTTCAAACTGCTTAACTCATTTGGATGCGGTTTTCGCTGCTGTGTTGCAGTAATCTTCGGGACTTCAGGTAATATTTAGTGGTTTATTTCAATGCGTTCAGGAATAAAGTAGATAATTATTTCAATTTAAAAAATCCCGGCGAAACACTTTTAAATGTGAGTAAAATCATAGGTATTCCGAAGCGTTGCTAACGTACATACTTAAATAGTAGTAAATTACTAGTCGCCTACGCAATTACTACGCAATCTTAATACGCAATTAGTGGTTATTAGAGTTCCGTTCCCAACAGTACAGTACACATACAGTACGCGTTGGCTGATTACACAAAAAAAGGAAAAATTGGGGTTTTCTGCATTATATTTTGTTATAGACCAAATAATTCGATTTAATACCGTTCGGTGCTACAGAACCCTATGAGCCCGACTAGCACTTGACCGTTTACAGGTATTCTGTCCTTGCTCCAAATTCAGAACATGTCAGTCAGGAATAATTATGCATTTCAAGAGTCGATAAAACAGATGCTATTGTTCAAAAGTCACTAGGGCAGTTTAACCAGCAAATCTGGCAAGGATCTTCCAATTCACTTAGCAAAACCACGATGAGTAATGGGAAGACAGAACTCAGCTGTCAGCTGAACAGTGTTGCCAACAGTGACATAAGCATGCAAGCCAAAATATAGGTAACACAAACCAATGCCAACTGTCTGAACTGATGACCAAATTTCTTTTTATTCAAATAGTCCATTGAAAAGTTACATTAATTTTGGGTTGCATTTGTCAGAGGACGCAATTTAACTTTTTGATGTCAAGATGTCAAGGAAATTTGTGAGGTCGCGACCCTTGTCCCGCGGCCGCCATATTGGAAAAAGGGTGCAGATGGTTTTTATGGTTTATCTGGCAAACTAGTGGGCTCTCGTACAATTAGTAAAAACATTTTTAATTGCAAATGAAGTTCTCTACAACTTTGGTTCTCTAAGTACGTAGCGATATCCGAATGGGTAAGCGGTACTCCCAGCACATGAGTTAGGCGGTATGGAATGTTTCGTAACCGCCAAGGTTGGTTCTTACTTGTAACCGCCGTCGCACTGAACGTGTCATATTCATGCCATTTCATTTCGGCCATTTCTACCGACTGTTCGAGACAGGTTTCACTCGATTGACGTCGTCACGCTAGTTTGCGTAACAAACTCCACCAACACTAGTGTTGACGTATAATTTTGCAGTCCGAGTGATATTTAGGTTACAAAATTTTGCTCCCTCCCAAAGTTTACAAAATTACCTCCATACCGCTACCTATAGCGGTAATAATACCGCGCCTATCTGAACAGCCTTAAAGCTGTGAAAGCACATCTGGAAGATAAAGTATAGACAGATACATACATACATATGAGCTCTCATTCCTTCCTGCGTTATTCCTTTCCTTCCCAGTATTTCACGGATTCCCCGTTACCGTTGCAACTGTATGTATATTTATAGTATGTTAAAGTATGTGTTACTCTTTTAAGTCTTTCCTTTCTTTTGTACTGTCCATATGTATATGTAGGTGTATAATATCGCTAAGCAGCGATCTCTACCAGACAACCTTTGGGTAGAAGATTTAATTATTAAAATAAGAGTTGGTAGGGTGCACACATACACAGCACACATACCAACTCTTAGTAATAATATTACTGTGTATGTGTGCCCCCTACCAACTCTTATTTTAATAATTAAATCTCCTACCCAAAGGTTGTCTGGTAGAGATCGCTGCTTAGCGATAAGACCGCCTGTTGTGTAACATTTTTACTAAATTTGTCTTACTGTATTATTTCTATGTGCACAATAAAGAATATTTGTATTGTAGTGTATTGTACATATATCTACGACAAGCACGTCTGGAAATAATAGCATTACCTGATCCGCGCACGTTGGAAACATTCTCTGTAATTAGGTGCTGACTATAGGTATAATTATGTTGAAGATTTGAAAAGCTGGTGAAAGGCTTTCCACGCTTTTCTTATGTTATACATTTTAATGTTATTAGAAGCATAAATGACGATCATAAGAGTAATTATCACCGCTCATAACATAAATAGGTAATAGAGCCTAGAGTTCGCCCGAAGTACTACTACCGCCCGCCGTACTTGGTACCATTTCTACCGTGCAATCATTGTTTTAATAGCAATTGTGTTCCGATTTTTTTAGAGGTGAAAATCTTATTCGTCAAGGGTAGCAACACATCTATGACCGAATTAGAACGAGACTCATGCCAACAATTACTTAGTGGACTTGTATTCCATAGGTTAATAATTAAGTGTAATAAAACTATGATCGTTGTCTGTGTATAGAAATTATTTTAAAAAGAATTGGAGGTATTTATTAAGACAATATGTCCCGTGATAATTATGTATGTGTAGGTATAAGTTCTTCGTAATAGCAGTAAGATAGATGTGTTTCAACCAACTCTCAACACAGAACATTAAGTAATATTACGGGCACACCGCCAAACTTTTATGCGACCCTGGTACATGCATGTATCAAAATGCAGCAGACAGAGTAGATTTTAGTAGTTGATTATGCATTAATTGTAATTTAAAGCGGCAAAAATAATCTTTCTCCTTTGAATGAATTTATAAAAAAAACGATTATTTAAAAACAAAGTACCTTAAACAATCCAAAGAACTTAACAAAACTTAAATAATTTTAAAATATCACGTCAACCACACTTTTAGCTAACTTTATTCTTCTAGATCAAGACATCTTGTATTAAAATACACATTATTACAGTATAAGTATAATATTAATATAAAAGTATGAACATAAATCAGGATTACCATGTTTATTTAATATTTTAAGACAGGATTCTAAATTTAATTCACACCTACGATTAAACAAAATGACAAAGATAATACATCAAAACCGGTTCATCCATTTAGGAGCTACAATCCCACAGACAGACATACAGATAAACGAATGCCAGTTAATTGCTAGTTTATTGGTTAAAGAAAAATATTATTATAGTAAGTAGGTATCGTTAGAAAAAAGTCAATCGCTATCCCATGGCTAAAAGCCCGCTTCGAGTATACTTTGAGTGCCTGTCATTCATAGCTACTTGAAATGTTTACCACTAATAATTGTATGACCTCCTGGTACATTGTTATGACCTGACGTATTTTTTATATATAAAATCTGGGTGTTTGCTTGTCTTTGTGTGTTGTCCACGCCCACGACAGAGAATCATAAGAGCTACGAGTGTTTAGCGTTATAATTATTACTAGAACCCGCTCTGCGCTCTAAATATCTGCTTTCTATTCTCCTGCTATAAACTTTAACAGCGCCATATTTCATACTCCGTGCGCGTAGTTTTCGGAAAAAGGGGTACAACTTTTTGCTTCGCATATTAATACATAAACAATACAGCAAGCTAAACGAGCGACTAAACATTCAACGACATGCTTCGCTTTAAAGCAAAAGTCTATTCACGTTGTTCACAAGACTAGTCATTTCGCAGATGACTTTGATCTCAATTAAGATGAGTCAGCAAATTACAAGGCTGCGAGGTTGTTGGCGAGCTATGTCGGATAGCGTGGCTTTAATATGTTAACACGCTGTTAGGGTGAAATGGGTTGACAATACCGGACTCTTGAAAGGAAACTTATATACCTACGTATAATCATACAACGTACGTATGATATGTATATTATGTACACCTACGTACAATCGATCAATGTTCATGGAAGATATAAAATCTTTTTTAAGGAATTGAGGTAGCAAACGAGCATGCCGCAGCACCCGTAAGCTGCCACCCATGACAATTGTTACCGACACGGAACGATACTCAAGTAAGGACTACGAAGGTTAGTCAGTTAGCGGACGGTGTTAGAATGTTAGTTGGTTAGTTCGATTAGATATCAGGACTGGGGCAGATACCTACCTACTGTTAGTAATCGTAGTCTGTTGGTAAGAGACTCGTTCTAATTCGACCATAGATGTGTTGCTACCCTTGAAGACTAACGTTTTCGAACTACATATTATTAATGCAATGCAATGTAACAATTTTGTCTGTTTGTCTGGGCGTTTGTTCAGCAAATCTCGTCTTAACCGTTTTGTGTGGTTATCAATCATTCAATGTCCATTCACTGAAGGCCCCTTGGGAGAGTTGTAATGTATCCCACCGGAAGGTCTAACCCGCTTTGACCACAACATGTTCGAATGAACGGATGTTGAACATGTCTGGAGATGTGTATAGGAAATCACTGTTTGGTAGAATTTCCCACCCTGTTCGAGTTGATAGTGGAATCTAAGTCTTATCTTTAGAATAAGTACGTGAAATATATAATAAAATTATTAAAAACCAAAATAATTATTGTTAGAACTGTTTGTGCGTTTTGTGTTGTTTTTTGTTGACGGCTTGATCGATTTGGGTGCGGTTTATTGATGTAATGTGGTAAGCTTCACTTAAAATTAGATGTCTGTTTAATTTAATTACTTGATACATAAAAAATATACATACATATAAATGTCAGTTAAACTGGCGACCGGTTTTTTTACGAATTGACGAGAATTTGTTATAACTATTTCTTTGAAGATTTACTTGTAAGAAATGTGACTTACATTCACAGAAGAACACGAAGACAGACATTTATTGAAACCCCAACGATAACACGTTCAAATATTTAATATAACAAGCGCAATTATTCAAAACTCTAAACTAAATTTTTCATGTAAAATAGGATTTCCAAGACCAATACAAGTTTGTATTCAAATTTTTGGGCTGTATACCAAATTTCAGCTTTCTCGGAATTCGGGAATTACCCAAGGAATTTCGATAGATGAGTAAGCTAGTAATTAAATCGACCCACAGTTAGCTTTTGCAAGTGTTTACGCTAGGTGAAATATATTTTTTTTGTTTGTATCCAAGTTTTGGCTTGTATACCAAATTTCAATTTCCTCGGATTTTGGCAATTACCCTAAGATTTAACTAAAATTTTATTATTATTATGATACTAAGATTTTTAGTAAAATCTTAGGGTAATTGCCAAGATCCTAGGAATATAGACAAATAAAACTTAATGTTTTATTTTATTACTTTGTCTTAAAATAACATGTTAACTGAGAATACTAGAAACTTAGAACTAGACTTAGAATCCAGACCTAAGTTATGAGGGCTTGAGGTAATATACCATAATGGGTCGAAGCCAATGTGCACAGACCCTAATCCTCGAAGCTCAGTTACTCTCCTTCGTCCACAATTCAACCGTAATCCAAGCGCTAAATCTGCAAGCTTTCGATCGTCGATAGGACGAATTAAATCGTCTCGATTCAATTGAAAAGGTCCTGAGATGTATTAAGAACGGCTAGTAGCACAGTTCATTTATCACTGTGTCATTGTGGTCACCATCAGGGCGATAAAGGTTTTAGTCCACGTTGGACACAGCCTCGCCTTCTTAAAGTAGCCTAAAACATTGACCACAATCTCATGCTGGCTGAGGGTAAGAGGGGAGAAGCTGGTTGCTATGCTTAGTGCTTACTATAATGCAAACGGGTATTCACTATTTTGAATCTGATCATGACCATAATCCATGCAACTAGGTCAAAATATTGGTAAAATAATTCAAAATCATGAGTACACGTTAGCATTTAAAATGTTTAGTGTCCGCGATGATATAGTCGAATTATGATAAGTAGTCTAGACATTTTGCAGAGACAGATGAACATACATACATACGTACATAGGTTGATATCATAACCCTAAAAGAAAATACCAATAATGTAACTATTAAACGATTAAGTAAATGGACGTAGTCCCTCATATTGGCCTCATGCATAAATTCAGTCACGAAGTGTGCTTTGGAGAGATCTAAGCTGGTACGCGACCGAATGCGAAATGATGAAATCCGTAGACAAATAGGAGTATTAACATAGCTCGTAGAATTAGCCGGTTAAAGTGGCAATCTGTTAAAGCTCGAAGGACCAACTATTTTAGACGACCCTTAATTTTACAGTTAGCAACCGGTGTAAGTACGTTAGTTGGTTACTTCGTTAGTGGGTATTAAGACTGGGGCAGTTACCGTTAGTGATAGTCAGTAATAGTCCAGTTAGTAATTGTTAGTAAGAGTCAAAAGTATCGCTTTTGCTTTTCCAACGATTGGCGTAATCGCTTACTACCTCTCACTGGGCCCACGGCTTCGGATGACAAATTGTTTTGGCACATTTTCAAAAAGCTTTCAGGAACTTGCTAAAAAGCGATTAACTACAGTTGTCGCATTTCATTGTTGGAATCACTGATATTTCATTTAGCTTTATATAAAACTTTTGTTCTGGTCCAAGTTTTTAGACCAACGAACGTTTTATACTGAGGTATCTAATAATTTATTTAATCAAAATTTGATTGGCTTTATTCATTTTAAGGAAATACTGAGCACGGGTCTCCATCGCTCGGATACTCCAAGCTGCACCAGTGCGGAATGGTGGAAGGGCTACCCAAGTGTCGGAAAATTTAATGCCACCAAAGGCCTCCGACTTGGCTTCAGGTCTATCTAATGATGACATTCGGGACCACTTTAAGTGCCCTCTGGAGCACAGAAGTGTTCGAGACACTGTCATTAGCAATCGCCAATTCAACCATTTTTATTAACATATAACTATAAATAATTTGGTCGTAAATGCGACTCAAGCAGTGATAGCGGTGTGGTTGAACGTTGGACTGCCGAACCGGAGGTTCCGGGTTCAAACCCCGCACGCACCACTAATTTCAAAAATTATGTGCGTATTAAAATTTAATTATCACTTGCTTCGGTGAAGGAAAACATCGTGAGGAAACCTGCACACTCGAGAGTTCTCCATAATGTTTTCAAAGGTGTGTGAAGTCCACCAATCCGCACTTGGCCAGCGAGGTGGACTATGGCCTATACCCCTCACACTGTGAGCGGAGACCCGTGCCCAGCAGTGGGACAGTTATGGGTTGTGATGATGATGATGATGATGATGATGATGATGAAATACGACTGAAATGTCCTACAGATCGTGAGTACCTGTAATAGTAAAATTCTGTTTTCGTTTAAAAATCAAAATCAACGTTGAATAAAACAAACCATTGCAAAGGATTCAGAAACGTGAGCCTGTCATCCCTAATGAAAAGTTATTATTATTTGTTGCCCACAGGTTTGAAATATCCTCGTAAAAGCAGGGATGATTTATGCCTTACTTTTGATGACCCTATTGCCCAGTTGATGGTAACCTTGAATGACCTACCGAGGGTTTATTTTGTTCCTGACCGGGGTAGACATTTATGGAACTGATATATTGGGCCGTATTTGAGTGGCCTAGAACACCTATTAACCTAAATCCCATACGACACAATTTAGCCTGCTTATGCCTTTGGTGTTGATGACCACGGGAATCGGTGATCACTTCGCATCAGATGTGCTAGGACTGCCAGTTCGCACTTGGCCAGCGTGGAAGATTATGGTCTAATCCTCGCCAGCGCCTCACACTGTGAGAGGAGACTCGAACCCAGCAGATGCTCCGTCCAGTCCAACTATCCAGTTATGAGTTGCGATGATGATGATGACGATGATCACCGATGATCACCAATGATCACCGACAATGATGATAGACTCAAAAAATGACGAGCATAATTTTTGATAAAAAGCTACATGAATAGATTTTGAATTTGACCTAACCTAGCCTGGATATTACTCGTTGCTTTCAAAGCTGGGTAAAGATATGCTTCCATGGTCATTTTGGAATTATTGGAGTTTAGCACCTCTATTCCAAGTACTTCTACCAGCCTACCACCTGTGCCTGTACAAACACATTACCATCAAATGGAGTTTCGCAGCAATTTACATCCCATTCCATTAAGCGATGTTTACGCACGGTAATAGCAATTATTCTTTACGACTATTCCCATGTGGGACAGTCCAATTTGTGTGTGACTGTTTTATTAAATTTTCCACTGGTATAGGCCATGGTTCACCACGCCAGCCAAGTGCTGATTGATAAACTTTACCTAGAACATTACGGAGAACCCTCAGGTGCGCAGGTTCCTTATGATGTTTTTATTCACCGAAGGAAGTGATCGTTAATTTCTAATAGACGAACCATTTTTCAATCTTAGAGGTGCGTGGAGATAATTATCATTTGCTCGGGTGAAGGAAAACATCGTGAGGAAACCTATAATGAGAGTTCTACATAATATTCTCACAGATGTTGTAAAATCTGCCAGTCCGCAGTTGGCCTACGAGGTGGACTATAGCCTGTACTCATCACATTGTGAGAGGGTACCTAGGCCCAGAGTAATTTCATGGGTTGTGATGAGAGGTTGCAGAGTTTAAACTCTGGCTTGCCTCTATGGGATCTAGATAAGAATATAGGGGATATAGGAGTGTATCTAGATAGGTTCTAACATGAGTCCAAAACGTCCAAACGTCCAAATTTCAATCCTATCACTATCACCGCTTATCAAATGGGTGACCACTTTAAATCCTATGGGGTTTTGAAAACAAATTCCGAACTAAATCTAGCAGTCAATACTCAGACGCGGTAATTACTCGCTCAGGTCATGGGTAAACACCGCTTCAGTGAATGCCAAATGAGAATGAAAATTGCAATGCAATCATCAGAACTGACGCGCGCTCAATGTTTATTCAAAAGAATAATTAAGGAAAGAAGAGCTATTTTTCTGATAATGAAGGAAAGTAAGTCACTGTTCAGATCAATGATCCGAAGAAGTAATAATGGAGAAGCATCAGGTATCTAGTTAGATTTCGACATAAGTTTACAGTTGTATTATATTTATATAAGGTATATCTTATAAGCTTATTGTATACTGAATAAATCATCGTATGTTACACAACCGCCCTTCGTGTATTTCAACAGAAATAACCATTGGGCCAAACATGACCCAATGGTT
Source organism: Ochlodes sylvanus (assembly GCA_905404295.2). NCBI lineage: Eukaryota > Metazoa > Arthropoda > Insecta > Lepidoptera > Hesperiidae > Ochlodes > Ochlodes sylvanus. The sequence goes on from FR990149.1 coordinate 7,133,112, forward strand.
AGCTGGTAGAGAATGCAATTAGCATTAAGCTATCTTAATTTATCGCCATTTGTACCGTAATATTTTATTGTGGTCAAGTCAATAAAGTTTAAATAAATTAATAAAAGATACATAAGATATATATAGGATATAAAGATACATAGATCGAATTATATTCATATTGAAAAGCTCAACCCGGCGACTTGTGTCAATCCTAAGCGATCGACTAGGTTAGATACACGAGCTTACACGATAATTCGAGAGATAGTTATAGGGATTAAGAAAGCGCTATACAAAAAAGGACAGCTTACCTACGATCCTTCTTTTTGGCCTTTTTGTTTCACGGTAAACTCAAGGCCGTGTCCGGACACAGCCTTACCTGATTTTTTACTTAAATTAACTTTATATTTTTATACTGTAAACCAGTCACAACTTCACAACACGCAACTGATGAATATTCGCGAAGCGATTTATGCCTTTAAAATTTAAATCACGGCAATATCTGCCAATCGAAATGGATGCATAGTGACAAGGTATAATTCCTCGTAGTATAATTTGAATCCGGATACCTCGCAAAATTGCCAGTGCGTCGACAACCCCAATTTTCCTAATGTGATGGAGGAAAAAGTGGTCGTATTTCAATGTCGGAGTGCGAGCGATACGTCAACAACGCGTCAGTGAAGCCTTATTTATTGATGTGCGGCGGATGTGATGAGATGGTGGCAACTCAGTATCATATAACTCGTCTGTTTGTTTGTCGGCTATTTACATAAATGAATTGTAGAGCAACTAAACGAATTTTACGCAAACTCGATTAATCTCGATAATAATTCGATTTTTACACGAACAGAAACGACAGGTCAGGAAGGTAAAAATATTTAAAAAAGTGGAGTTTTTCAAATGAAAATATTTTAATGCGTGTTAACACACAACGACAGTGAGCGAATGTCAAACTTTAAAATTCTAAGGTCCAGTTTCACCGGTTCCGGATAAAGTTCCGGATAGCCCTAGGAATTTAACTCCCAGATAAACTACAACTTTTGGCTTCATAGGTATATGACAGAAGTGACAGATAAAGTGTTGGATAGGTATCTGCCAGTTCAAGTGGCTGTTAAAGGCGTTATCTGACGGATAAAAAATGTTTGAAGTGGCGTTTCTATAAACACATTTGGAATTTGAAGTTTTGAACTGTAGTAAATCATATTATTATAAATCCTACTATTTTCGTTCTATAATGATAAAATTATACTTGAAAATATTAAAAAAGTCGAATTGGATTATTTTGAACAAAAAGTATTTTATTAATTAAGTTTTCAAAATAATTTGCAAATGACAATAATTTACGTAGTAGTAACGAAACGCAAAAAAGCGACGTTGCCGCTCCGTCAACTGTTAAGTGGCAGATAAATTCCTAGGGCTATCCGGAACTTTATCCGTAACCGGTGAAACTGGCCCTAAATAAAGAAAAATCAAACTAAAATATTGTTATGCGTAGACAGAATGTTAACTATCGATTATTTCATCTCTTGTGTCGCATTCTTCATTACTGAAGGTCGCGTCCTTGAAGGAAGTCCTTCGTTGCTCTTATTATTTGCCTCCGTTTCTCCCGGTGTTCGGCTTTGCTTGTGTGGTTATTACGGTAGACCAGTTAACAGTCACATCAACGGTTAGGTAGGGTAGGATCGGCCGCGGGATCCTTTCTTCGGGATCCTTCGACCTTGCCCACCACAACCAACTTATCAAGGTCATTGGGTTGTCGGGCAATGTGACCAAAAATCCTATTTATTATTTCATATTGCACAGAAAATATAAATTTATTTCCGTAGCCACATATAAAGTACCAAAATACATACAAGACAGGACTTCAAAAATACCTTGTGGTACCTTAAGGATGTGTGTCTTATTTGAGTTGCCCATACCACCCACGATACAGGAAATCCTATTGCGGGGATTTTCGTGTATAAACGTTTTTTATCATTGCTTTAAATCCATTTTAGATTAAGAAACCCATCTATATTTCTACGGATCTAACAAAGAACACGGACAAAATACTGACAATGGTAGAAGCATTCTCTTCCAGCCAAATCTACGGAAATGAAAACATCAAAAGCGGTCGCAAATAAAGAATATCACGATACAATTTCAGGTTACAATTTCAGGTAACTGCAACACTGTACAGATACACTGTAGTACAATTTACTGTCGAGCACGAGAAATACTTTTATCTTGGAAGGCAGTTAAGGAGTAGAAGAATTTGTGATATTGCTCCCCGGAGGTTTGATAGGAGTTAAAAGTTAGTTATTTTCGCCGATTTTAAAGTAAGTGATAAATTGTACAATAACGCGACACACACACCCCTACATTAGGATTTTCTATGTCATGCGTGTCATGGACAACGCTCAAAGACAAACACACCCAGACCGAAGACAGTACCTATATTTAAACTCACGATTCAAATTGACAACCCGTATGGCGCAATGGTCACCAGTCCATTTTTTGTGGATCTAGGCCCCAGCACAGTCAGACGACGCGATAGCTTACTGCCGGCCGCCTTTAAGATTTCAAACGAGCGTGCAGCACAAGACAGAGAACAAGACTTAAATAGGGACTTATGACGTCGTTAGCAGAGGGTGTTGTTAAGAATGTTAGTTGGTCAGTCCGTTGGAATGTATGAGAACTGGAGCTGTTATTGATACAAGTAAGTTAAAGGGTTATCTGCTGTCATCACTGCTGTTATACAACACAAACGAAACAAAGTAGGTATAGCACGCCAGGGAACCCGCTTAGTACCGTAACCGAAAAACTCAAACACCGCAACCGAAAAACTTTAAGAACAGTTTTCACCGTCACTTTTAAACGAGTGGCTCGACGTGTTGAACTCCAACATTATATTTACACACCTACCACCTGCTCAACTACCACCGTTGATTACCGTCGGGATTAAACTGTGTTTTATTACACACCAAATGTTATTTGTTCTGTAATTTTATTGTAATATACGAGTATTTATGAGTTCTGTTCTGAGCTCAGCAATCTTCAACAGGAAAGACCTGGCGCCTCGTCTGGCGTGCAATAGCGACGAGGTTTGGACTGAAGAATGCCATCCACACAAGTTTAGTTGTTGGAAAAGGTCATAGTGATTAAATATTTAGTTACCTTGCATATCCTGCCTCAAAGTGGTGTTCTCATATTTAAAAAACCCATGGTAATAGCAATAAACATAGCATGAATATTATTAATATCAATTTATAAAATCACAATTTATTAATTAGACAATTATTACTTCTTAGTTCTTTTAAGAAAAGTATTATGAAAAATGTAGTTAACATGAAACGAGAACTAATATTTGTTTTTAAATACGGGTAGGTGCGTATTAAAAATGTGCTAGTTTATTAACAATCCTATGAAGACTGATGTAAAAAAATCATAATGATACGTCGCCGCGTCGTTTTAATTCAGGAAACAAGGACAATTTAATTAAATTGTTCGTCGTTTGAAACCGTGACACTGTAAACTTAAATTAAAATCTCTTCCAGATCTATCTACACGCTTAATCAATTTAGTTTCATCTCTTTAACCACGAACCATTCAAGAAAGCGGGGTTCTTAAGCCAATCCCGGGAGAGTTTTCATCAACGGCGCGGCCAAACAGACGTGACACTATCTCGATTCTTTCAAGGTTTAACACTTAACCACGTGACCTTTGTATCAACTCTATATAATTCATGGTTGCCCGGTAGTTCTGCTTCGTTGCAGTCAACAGTAATCAACACGTGTTTTAATCGTAAAATGTACATACCTTTGCATTGCCCCGCGACTTCCACACGACCGTTCGTCACTGAATCCCGGGGCGTACTGAAGATTCACTACAACCTTGCTTGTTGGTCAGGCTTCAGCGGTATATGTATATAGAGTTGTTACAACGCAGACTAAGCCTTTTGCCGCTTTGGAACCCTTATAAGCTTTATTTATCTTGGGATGTTTGCCTCTTGGCGTTAACTATCGGCAGTTTATTACAATTCTGTATTTGGATCCACTCGTAGCAAAGATTTCTTACAATCTTTGTCATTGTGAGTTGTGTTTGGTGAATCAAAACGCATTCTATGTCATGGGTCGTGTTGTGAGATGGACATTATTAGCAACATTCTTAACAGACATTAATTTGCCACAACATAAATGTCTCTTCGGGAAATAAACCCAGCGTCATACGGTCGACCAGGAGGGTCAGTAATTCTTGAGTCGCGGGGTTAACATAAAACCCAGTATAATTTAAAGACAAAATCGAACTGTCACGCTTTATCCTAGATGAAATTCAACGATACCCAACGGCCATAAACATTGCCAGCCAAAAAAGAAAAGGAGATATGTATTATTCCTTTAATTTGTATAGATATCAATTACTTCATTTTTTTAATATAAAGCTATTTCGAAGCCATCCTATTTCGTATGTGGATTAAACATTATTCGTTATGGATAAACGATTTTAAGGTTTTCCCAACTACATACTTCAATAGCCAGTAAGTAAGTCTATACAGTAATATGTTGTATCAGCTCCATATAGTTCTAGTATTGTAGGGCACGTGAATCGTGGCGCCCTCCCAGCTGCCCGCCCGCCCAGCAACAGTTTGTTAATGGGGTTGCCAGTTGGGAATAAATTATTATTTTATTGACATTTTTAAAAGCTTTCCCAATGAAAAACTGCGCAATTTTGTAGTTTAAAAAACTAACTAATATAGATATTAGAAAAATTAAATACATAATTATTGTATCGATATTTAACAATCAAATTTTTTCCTCTTAAAAAATACAAGATTTTCAGTAAGTAATCACTACATAGTATTTAAAAACAAAGTCACTATCTCTGCCCCAATGTATGCTTACATCTTTAAAACTACGCAACGGATTTTGATGGTTTTTTTAATAGATAGAATGATTCAAGAGGAAAGTTTATATTATTATTTAAAGTTTTTCGCAAAATGAAAAATAACGCGCGTGAAAATTAATTCGTGCGCTGGTTACGTTTAACAATTTTGGACTTGGGTACTAAGGGACAGGTTTCCCGAAGCGAAGCGAGGGCGGGTTTACTAGTTCGACATATTCCTTAAATGCAACAAATTATATCCTGGAATTATGTGGACATAAAACATTTTAAGAAAAAACATTTTCACCATTTTTGTTTCTATTGGATTAATAAAGACATCCAATATTGTTATTTTTCTCAGAATCTTCTATGTACAGACAGCGAGTGATTACAAATTTATTAAGTAATAGATACCTAGTTCCCGAACCGAAAAATGGTCTTCATTAACCTCCAACGTTTTTGAGAGACTTATCCAACACCATATAGACACATACATCGCTTGTCCGGAAGAATACAGTATTAAGTCAAAATTTGGCACTAACTGACTTAATGATACAGTTCGAATAAAAAAGTACGTTCTACCTTTTGAATGAGGTCGAAAATCGTTTGCTCCCTGAATAAGCAAATTACGAAAGTTGTGTCAATATCCCTCTCGTAAGAAAGCACCACAATATTTGTACGTAGTTAAAAGCTTTAATCGCTTTTCCTGAAAAAGTAAGTTTTTAGAGTTAATACAGTATTCTTGCGGGCAAGCGAATCTAAATAGGTCAAAAGCAATACCTATGACGAAGGGTTTCTTGAAGGACCATAATACGAGTATGTCATTAAAAAGGCTTAGGTTTTCTCAAGCAACGAAAGTTGGAGTTATTTGTATTAGTTAAAATGAGGGCTCTTTTCCTGACTTCTATTGTCATAAGTTTCATTTCTTTTAAGTTCAAATAACGGCCACAATTAACAAGAACGAAAGACTAGGATTGTCCCCGAGAAATAAAACGACCGAATTTAAAAGCCACATAAATTGGTTTCAACTAGAACTTAGAATGCTTCTTTATTTTTGTGGCATTATATGAAGTATTATTTTGGGAAAATAGAGTCTATTGCTCAAAATATAAGATCGAGGAAAGTTATAAGTATTCCATTTAATTGTTGTCTTGAATTGGTTTGAAATGGATGTCTCAGCGCAAACAGAATTTAATGGTCTTTTGTTAGGGTAATATTATTATCATTATCATCATCTGCCTTCAATTCATATTATAGTGATTGATAATGCTTAATGAGTTATAGATCGATTCTTCTAAGTGTAGCCGACTATTTTTTATGAAATTAAGGTACCAAACGAGCATGCAATCCTTCCGCTGCCGCCCATGACAACTGTGACCGACCTAGAACAAGACTCAAATGACTAGGATAGTTAGTACGGTTAGGAGACGGTGTTAGAATATTAGTTGATTAGTTTCTTAGTAAGTATGAGGTATGTATGACTATGTAGTATAGTTGAGTCGCTCAGCGGCAGAGTGACCTAAGCCACTAATTTATAGTAACAGATAAATAATAATAAAATAAATAACGCTACACACTCATAGCCCCACACTAGGATTCCCTGTATCGTGGGTGCCATGAACAACACACAAGACAAGGACACACACACCCAGACCAAGAACGGAAATTTAAATTCATCATTCAAATTTCCGCCTCGCTGAGAACCGAACCCAGGACCCTCAAGAACGGCCATCCGGCGTGTTAACCATTGCGCCATCCGGGTCGTCGATATTCGGGTAGTCGATAGATATTTATAGTTTTTAAGCATAAAACTAACAATAAAATGATTACTTTGCATGTCCTGTTTTATTTTAACATAACCATAGAATAAATAAATATCAGTACTAATGTCATTCTCAGATGATTAATGCTCATTATCTCCATATTTAAACTGCAAGGCTTGGGTCACTCTTCCATTGAGCGACTCAGTTACTGATCTGCTTTTCTTATAGCCTGAAGAGCTGATGAAACAATCAGGAGAGTTACCATCGCCTATGGACATGTGCAAAATCAGAAGTGTCCCCAATAAATAATTCATGTCAGTAATTTGTATGAAAGAGGTCAAGAAGAAAATTATGGAAGAGCATTTAAGTCAAGTGCAATGAAAAGTATGGAGTCGCCGTACCAGTGTCGCGAGTGTAACCCTGTGGTTTCAATAAAACGCAATAATTAAAATAATATATCTGATAGTACCTATTATAATAATTACATTAAAATCTTCTATTGAAACCGTCATTCTTTCCCTATCCCTTCCCCACTCCTGTGACAATATCAACATTTTTTATCATTTAAATTTAATATTAATATCATTATATTTATTTGAAGAACCCCATGTCATAACGCTACGGGAATACATCAATTTTCACGGCCATTTAAACGAAAACTCCTTGTTTAATTTAATTTAAACGAAAGCTACTTTATTAATAATAAAATTGTATCAAATCAAACCCACGTTACTATAAAGTTCAAACATTTAATGATCGACAAACAAACAATTGTATTGTAACAAGTTTATATATAAATTTATTTGCACAGCAATAAATCAAATTATACGTTTTCATTTTAGTGTTTACTATAAAAGTGCTTATGCACTGCACGATTTGTTTTACGTACCGAATATTGTGGGTGTCATGGAACACACACAAGACAAGAACACACATCCGGATCGGCAACAGAAATTTCCGGCTCGTTGGCAAGTACAGCTTGATAAACATTGCTAATAATCAACTGCTATACGGGTTGTCACGTCAGATATTGCAAGAAGAAAAATGTATAAATAAAAATATTGCAAAAACAAAAGGAACCTTTGCGATTAACTACCGATGAGTCTACTTACCCTGATGATGGCTTGCTTTGGGGCGAAACACGTTTTGGTGGTGGTTTGTATGTTATTGTATATTTTCTTTGTTCCAAAAAAAACTGGTACTTGGAGTTCGTTTTTTTTTATTACTTTCATGAAATTTAATTGTCATGTTCGGGCGATGGCTATTCACGCTCTGTTACGTTACTCTCATTCGTCCCTCACAGTAGCAATCAACGTTTAACACAACCGTCTCCGAAGTCCAATAAGATTCACTTCAATAATTACTTCTGAGTGAGGCTCTTCACTCCTTCCAGAGACCGTGTCACTTCGCAATTTAATTTTGCTTTCATACATCATCGCGATGGACAGTGTACAAGGTTATTTTTGAAAGGTCAGCAGTTACACGAGCATGTCTATAAATGATTGTTCATCTCAACTGCACTCTTCATTAACAAAGCCAATTGTATTTTCTCACTATTATTGTGCAGCGAACGGAAAAAGCTACATTGGCACCAGTTTTCTACTAACTTAGCCGGCCAGAGACCTGGCTTTGCCAAAGATTGAAGTCCCTTCCACAATGAACCATTCACCATAGCCAGATTTCCACGATTGTTTTTGATTATAGGACTAAAAGAGCGACTTCCTTTGTATTGCTCATGTCCATAGACTTTAATTACAGGCGCTTAGGAAGTGCAACATATTTCTTTTAAATCCTGATGATCCGGTCAGGACATCAGAAGGAAACTATGACATAATTCCAGTGTCATCGGACCTTGAACTCTGTGCAAATTTTCAAGTTAATCAGACATCTTAAAATTGGTGAAAATGGCGCTGAGAAATTCCGTTACCTACATCCAAACAGATCAACGTGACAAAAGGGTTAAAAAGGTCAGTTTCTACAACACAATATAGAACGGACAGTGCGTAGCCCTCGTATTCCCCAGTGAAAGGTCATCGGTTACACGCGCACGTATATTTGCCCATCTCCTGCAGTTCGCATTTAAATTTGTTTGCACAACGATTTGTGTTTCCGACAAATCCTCTTTGTATAGAGATTCGAATCTCCTTGTACTTGCACGAAGTGTTTGGAAGGTAAGCTTTTAAAATAATGGTCTGTATAGCAAGTGGGTTTGGAGAGTGGAAAACTGTCACTTTTTGCGAAAGGGATGGTAAATACAAGTAATAGTAATTTTGTTGTATTAGTAAGTAGTTATACTTAGTAAGTGTTTTTTTTTGTTATGGAATTAAAGTAGCAAACGAGCAAGCTGCAGCACTCTTCCGCTGCCGTGAGTTTCTTTAATCGTTTCTTCTCCAATATAATTATAAAGCGATTTAAGAGACCTTTCTGAGACGGCGATAGATAAATAAAACTAATATGTGTGCAATTCACACGTGGTAGAAGTAAAACCTGCAAAGCAACCTGCAAAGTATGAGTGTATTAGCGTTGATTTTTTTTATTTAAATGTAAAAAGGGTTATTTACCTACTAACGAACTAAATAACTAACTATCTAACACCGTTTGCTAACAGACTAACCAAGCTGGTCCCGATTTGAGTCTTGTTCTATGTCGGTCACAGTCGTCATGGGTGGCGGCGGAAGGGTGGTGCTGCATGCTCATTTGCTACCTTAATTTCATAAAAAAGCGAAAAATTTAAATCTCAAAACTACATAGTTTAGCATTGTATGACAAAGCAATTTACTAATGCAGTACTAATTGTAGAGTCACTTTGCGATATTAAAGCCAACTTGAGGCGCACCTTCGCACTGAATAGTGTCTCGTTTAACATGCTCTGTACAGACAGCATCAACAGTTCTTATTTGTTTTGTTCTTTGTAAAAGTTACTTACAGCTAAAAAAATATGTGACGCAGAAAATTAAAAGTTTTCACAAAATATTTCTACTAATTAAAAAGTTATTGTTCAAATTATAAGTAACTAACGTCCCGGCCTCGCTTCGTTTCGGGAAACTTATTCCTTCGGTTTGCAAAGATTTATAAAAGTATATATTTTGGATAATTCACACTAAGTATATCTTTTTAAATTATAGCCTGTGTTATTCTGATGTGTAAGCTATATTATTGTAAAGTTTCAGCAAAATCCATTCGGTAGTTTTTGCGTGAAAGAGTAACAAACCTTCATACATCCATACGAACTTTCGCATTTATAATACTAATAGGATGTACATATATTGTAAAAGGGCAAATTAATACACGAGCTCCATTTTACAATACATTTTTATTGAATGATAATATTGACATAATTCCTTTGTTCTTCTTAATCATCTGTTTATTCTTGAAGTTGGCCTGTTCGCCGGCCAGTAACATTTTGTTAGAATACCTGAAAACTATGAAAAACTACCAACTGAATATCTCTCCTCTCCGCTCCTCAATCTACTCTCCACTCCTCAAGCCTGCTCCACACCACTCCACACCGCGCTTCACCAGCTCACCACACCTCACCTCGCGTCCCCACACCTCATATGACCATTTCCTGCTGATCGTGCTCCTCGCAGTTGTTTTAATAGAGGTACGAAATTCCTCCGTAACAATATTATTGTAAGCTTATAAAAAAGTTCGGTGATGCCTTTGGTGTTACCGACGTCCATGGGCAACGATGACCACCTATCATCAGGTGGTTAGTCTGCTTCTATGAATGTCGGTCAGCTACATAAAACCACTTCAAGAATAACCTATTTTAGTCTCCTACAATTCATTAAAAACGATTTGCAACTTAGATAAATAAGTTACCTACCCAATTAGCCGGAATTTGGTTACCTGGCGACGACTAACTTTGGCAAAGCGAGTCAGTTCGAATGGTTTATTAGAAAGTACCTACCTAGGAACCTGAACTTTAAGGGAAAATGGGGATTAATTTAAATTATTAATTTCAAGCATTATAATAATATTAAAAACTTTATTTAAATTTGAAATTGCTGCCGCGACATCTGGATATCTTCAATTAAAAAACGGAATCTAAACTAACTGTAAAACTATCGAAATTTTCTACACGGCTCGCATATATGTTAAAAAAAAATCTCAACGGCCCCGGACGGGAATCAAACCCGGAACCCCTCGCTTCGCATGCAGGGTCGCTACCAACTAGGTTACGGGATCGCCAAACATACGAGTATTAAGCCGAAATAATAAGTCAGGAATATATTCGTCGCTGTAATCCCCAAATCCCTATTAATGAGGTAAGGGTTTAATTTTCCGCCACTTTGCTTAACAAATTAGTAAATGAGATTGGCTTCGCTGGGTAATGGCAGAAAATATTCCAGTCCAAAGTATGGTTTTATTTTAGTAATATTCATAGCCGTGTAGTCGCAGTTGACGACCCGTATATCACAATGGTTATCGCCAGATTGCTTTTGGTTGATTGGTTGCTGTTCGAAGGATACTGGGTTCTATTGACGACCCGGATGGCGCAATGGTTAACACGCCGGATCGCCGTTCCGAGGGTCCTGGGTTCGATTCCCAGCGAGGCGGAAATTTGGATGATGAATTTAAATTTCCGTTCTTGGTCTGGGTGTGTGTGTTCTTGTCTTGTGTGTTGTCCATGGCACCCACGACACAGGGAATCCTAGTGTGGGGCTATGAGTGTGTAGCGTTATTTATTTAAATTTATTTATTCCCAGCGAGGCAGTCGAATAATGAGTTCAAACTTTTCTCGGTCTGGGTGTGTTCTTGTTTTTGTGCAATGTCCATAATGTCCAAAAGCAATCTGCTCACACACACTTCTGCAGTAGAATTCCCTGTGTTGCGTAGCTCATGGACACACAAATGACACATCACAACTCCTACCCGCGAACAAACATTTGTATTCACGAAATTATCAGTTCGTAACTGGCTTCAATCCAGATAAAATTGACCTGATTCTACTTTAGTAAAACTTTAATTTTATGAATACCTAAGAAGGTTAAAAACTTCATTTTCTTTCGCTCGTCTTTTCTCTTAAAGTACCAAAAGTTTCTTAAAGTTTCGATACGCTAGAATATTTAATGCATGAAAAACTGTCAGGGTGTCCAGTAATGTCCCACGTTAAAGGGGAGAGGGGGGTTAACAAAATGTGACATCTTCTGAAAGAGGACTTCTAAAGCTTCGTTACAACGTGATTAAAATTGCAATTATGTGACATCACACTAAGGGAGGAGGGGAAAGGGACTCGAATATGTGACATGTACAATGGAATTTATTGAAAATTAAGAATTCTTGTTTTTTATTCTGTCGTACAAAAGGTCCTGGGTTTGATTCCCAGAAGGCGGAAATATAAATGAGTTTTAATTTCTATTTTCGGTCAGTCATAGCTTAATTCTGGCGTCCTTAATCTTTGTAAGTACCGTGAAATAAATCTCACAAGCCATTATCCTTGGCAGACCTCCGAAAAAATCTGATGTCCAACTACTGCATTAACAATGAATTAAATAACATTTCCATTGCACATTCATTTAATTCTCAACAAACCACAAACAAATATTAAAATTCCAAAACTGACCAACTGAAGTACCAGGCGGGCAGAAACTACAGAGCAGTCGTTCTTACCGCAGCAGAAGTGGCACACGAGCCATTCTAGCCTGTCGTCGCTCGATAAAAATACCAGGAGATCATCTGTATGTAGCAACACGTAGTCTTGAATCAACTGCCATATGTAAATGACGGAGCATTCCAGGAATAATAACGATAATGGAATCTGAAATGTATTCAATTTGCATTTGATATGTTTGGCACTCTTCCAAATATTAGCTTTGAGTCCTTATTGGCCCCTGCAGCGCACATCAAGGCTTGAAGCTGATTGGTGAAGTGGCCAACCGAATTGTTCGAAGTTATTACTGATACCTATTTTTTTTTAAATAAATGTGGCACTCGGAGACTGCCGCGGTAAAGCTATTGCATAGCATTTTTTATCAACTTATGCAATTATAATTATTAGAAGTTATATAGTTATATCAGAACAGCGCCATCTAGTTTGTAGAAAACATACGTACCATACCTTAGTATTAAGGTACTAGATGGCGCTGATTGGGGGTGTTAGGTTTTTTTCGTTACGGAATTTCTGGATTCGGTCCCCACGCTCAAGGCCCGCGATAAAAGCTATGCAATATAAGCTTAATAACTACATAGGTATATAAAATTTAAATGGAAACGATGAAGTTGAGAGAGTATTTATACACTAAAAATATAACTATGTATACTTTATGTACACCCAGAAATCCCAGTAAAAATGGTCAAGTACCTATAGCTATCCTGAAATTCAATGTCAGAGAAAACCAAAGTTACTTACCTCCAAAAGGAAACAAATTGATTGAAACTTGGTCCGCACCAAACTTGGAAATAAGCTTATTTCTTTTAGAAGTAAAGCTATTCCCAAGAGGAACACCAACTTTGATGAAAAATAATCTTCTTTGAGACCGCTCGCTGTAACGACAAAGTTCGTCGAGACATGCAACGTATATTATAGTATCAGCTATCTAATTCTATTTAATAGTTGGTAGAGTCTAGAGTTCGCCCGGGGTACCACCGCCCGCTACGGTATCTAGTACCATTTCTACCGCATAATGCATGTTTTAACAGCAATTGTGTTCCGGTTGGAAAGATTTGGATCAGGTTACAATTTTTAGAGGCGAACATCTTAGTCCTCGACGGTAGTAGCAATACATCTGTGACCGAATTAGAGACAAATGGACTATTACCAACAACAACTAACAGGACTATCTGTCACTGACTGTCCTTGCCCCAGTCCTTATACCTACTAACGAACTAACCAACTAACGTTCTAACACCGTTTGCTAACTGACGAACCATCCCATCTCCTCTCTTATCCTATCTCCTTGCGGAGTCGACCGCCAAACTACGTCCCGTGTTCTTTCTTCTTTCTTCTTCGTTTCTTGGCCGGTAACTTATTGATGATGCTTCTTAAGTTGCTAATGTCCATGGACAAAGATGACCTTAACTAGATCGTCAGCTCATATATCAGCTGTTTGGTTCCATTACTACTTAATACAATTAATATATTAAGAGGCTTAATAATTATACCAACTTACATTTATATACGACTGTAATTCCATTTATAAGCAGTGATAAAGCAACTACAACGGCTGATGTATTTGTCATTTCATATTGGAAGGGATATTTGTTACAAAATAAACATTTTACGCAAAAGTTATTAGCAAAAATATTTTATCACGACATTTGACAAAATGTCATAGGTACCTACCACGGAATACAGAAAGAAGTGGAAGTGCGAAGTAGGCGTGGCACACGGACTAAGGTTGCGCGGAGCTCCGCGTAATTGCCGGACAACACAATGTCAACTTTATTTCTTACAGTTTTAAGTATATAAAATTAGTTGTTACGTAAAATTTTGACATCTAGCGGTGGAAAGAAAATCTTTACAACTGTTATGTTCTTAATTGATAAAGGTAGGTAACAAGACACCAAATATACCTTCTTTCTGTATTCCGAGGTACCTACTGTCTAATGACAGTCATAGATTTGTGTAGGCGAAGGTCACACTTTTTTATGGATTTAACATAGCAAATGAGCATGCAGCGGGTAGGTACCTACCTACCTAGTCCCGATTATACCTACGTATACTATGAATTGATAGTGATAGCCATGGGGTTGAACGTTGGACTTCCGATCCGGGGGGAACCATGATGTTTTCAAAGGTGTGACGTCCACCAATCCGTACTTCGCCAGCGTGGTGGACTATGGCCTGTACCCCTCATGTTGTGAGAGGAGGCCCGTGTCCAGCAGTGGGACAGATTATGGGTTGTGATGATGATAATGATGAGACGCTTGGCCAGTAACCCCTCCACCAATTCAAAGTGGACCAGCGTGGAGGAATACCTATGCTCTAAGCCTCCTCAATCATGAGGAGAGACCCATGACCTGAAGGCCATTAATGGATTGAGACCAATTGATACTAATCACAGCACCGTTCAAAGTATTGATTCATAACCTTATGTCTTCTAGATGACCTGCATTCAGTGTGACGGGAACTAGAACTTGGCCTGGCCTGTATAAAAATGTTTAAAAATTAAGACATAGGTAACATTGAAACTCTGCAGAATAGCAGGCGGGTATCATTAGTGTCTCTATTTGAGTTCCGTAATTAAGCCTTTGAATTGTTTGTCCCGCTTTCATTTGTGGTCAAATTAAGTTTTATTTTGGCTACGGACGGTAACGAGTTTAAAATGAGAAAATACAGGGAAAGCCTTTGCGAATACATGCAGAGTAGCTTTGGCCAAGTACGTTTTTTAAACAATTAAAATAGCAAACGAGCCCCTTCTTTCACCAGCACCTTCTTACAGCACCACCTTCCGCTGCCGCCCATGACAACTGTGACCGACACAGAACAAAACTGAAATGGGGTCTAGGATGGTGGGACTGAAATATCGGTACAGCAATCCGTAATGGTGAGTACCCCTTTACATTAAAAATGATTCGAGTTTTAAAATTTATCTATCATCTATGTTGAAACTATGTACGTAAAAAATAAAACCTAGCCAAGCAGCATTAACGGAAAGCAAATAAAAAATAATGTACAGGCTTCAAAACACCATCTCCTTTAACGATATACGCGCAGTAAAAGAATCATAAAACGTTTTTATTGTTCAAATCTCTAACCACGGCATGTGACCGAACAATTACGCAGTAATATGGATTTCTTTTCGACTCAAAATATGCGCTTCTTGACGGTAATGTTGGTGCAAAGTGTCACATGCCTGAAGTTGTTGCCGCGAGAGGAATTTGATAAAAGGGACGCCATATCTCTTAGATCGTTTGCTTCGAAGGAAGATGGAGAGAAATCTGAAGTAAAACATGAAGGAATCAGGAAGTTACTGGAAGATACGTATAAATTTAAGAATGATAACACTTCTACGAGGTTTAAAGTTGCCAAAGATGATCGAGGGTATTTAGGTAAGAAGCATCGGTTTAGAAATGAGGATTCTTCGCAATCCTTTCCAAACCAAGCCAAGGTGTAGGTCAATTCATGAATTTGAAGATTTTTTGTGTTTGTTGGATTTTCCGAGAGTTAGTTCTCGCTAATCTAAAAAATAGCTTATCCGATTTGCATGCGGTTTTCACTATTAGTAGTAAATTTAGGGCATCACTGTTCCATTTTCATCGATCCACATGTAAAAAAATATGTCAAACTAAAGAATATGGCAATCAGAAGGCTATACAGTTTTTCAAGGTTTAGATTTACCGAAGAGAAACTACTTAGTACTAGGACATAATTATAACCTTAAAATTAGAAATGTAGAAATGCATGTATTATAAATTCAGTTCAAGAAACCAACGTTCAGAGGTTCAATACACTCGACCATCTTAACAATATCATACAAATAAGTAAAAAAACCTTTTATTTCCAACGCGTTAGGATAAAACACGCAGAGACGTTACGACTTAGTAAGAAGGCGAGCGCTCGCGAGGGTTAAACCCTAATAAAGCCTGGAGGGATTTCCCAGGAGTGCGATTATAGCCTTTTCATTATGTATAACCCAAGCATGCCGGTGCTAGCCCGGTGATTAGATATTGAGCCAATTGCAGCCAGTTTCGGACCTGAGAGAACCCGCGAGGGAGCCGACTGCTAAGTTGCATATAATTGCACGATTGACGACCCGTATTTCGCAATGGTTAACATGCCGGATCCCAAAGGTCCTGGGTTCAATTCCCAGTGAGACGGAAATTTGAATGATGAGTTCAGATTTCCGCTCTTGGGTGTTTGTGTTATTGTCTTGTATGTATGTATATATTGTCTTGTGTTATTTTATGTATTGTCCATGGCACCTAAAACAGGACAACGTAGTGTGAGGTTGTGAGTGTGAAAATACTGAACGTAACTTTCCTTCCTTTCAGTTTTTCCTAAATCGACAACTGATCAGCACCTGGCAATGGTGTTCAGGAGTTACGCCGTCAGACGCATCGTGGGTGGCATGGAGACGAGCATCAGCATGTATCCGTATACCGTGGCTATCTCCAGGAACAGCAAGCATTGGTGTGGCGGTTCTATTATAGATGAACAGTGGGTCCTGACTGCTGGACATTGTTTAGAACCGTGAGTTTGTAATTTAAAGTGAAACTTCTTAGGCCGCCCTGAGAGTATACATTCAAGGTCGTGACACACGAAGGACGTTTCACTCTGTGACGATCGCTCGCCGCTCAGCGATAGCCATGAAATAACGATATTCCTTTTTTTTACATAGTATTGTATTTCATTCTTTATACACTTAATTTAAATCCTTATCAAAATAAGTGAATAGTATTCTATTCACTTATTTTGATAAGGATTTGTTAAGGATTCACTTATTTTGATAAGGATTTGATAAGGATTGAATGGAACTATCCAAACGTCATCTTCCATTTCCAGACTATTGTCTTGTGTTTTGCAGTGAAGCGGCCAGGAAGAGCAATAAAATTGACTTCAGTGACTTAACTAATCAACAATCAATAAGTTAAAAAATGTCTTCCGTAAAGTCAATAAGTTGAATAGAAGTCGCGACAACTTCCTAAAATTTGCCAACATTTTGCAATTAAAATTTGCTGATATTTCCAGCAAATAACAGACCATAATAACCAACTGTTTCAGGGCGATTGACGGCGATAAGAAAAAGCTTTCGCCCTTCATAGTCCGAGCCGGTAGCTCGTTTCATAACCGAGGCGGGTACCAGGCTAGAGTGAACAAGGTTTTATTTGAAATTGTCTATCATATATTCTATTTATAAAGCCTATGTTTGTTATATAACACACTACCTATGTCTTTCCATAAGGCCCCCAATTTAACTTATTTCATAAACTTGTTTAGAAGTAGATACTACCTTTCTAGTCCCATAACTGTTTCTTCTCTTATTTATGAGCTTTTACACAAAGTAAGTGTTAATGTATGTCTCCGCTTCCTGTGGTGTTTGCCTTTTATTATCCTTTGTAATATCGCATACATACTTTTTATGCACACATATTTTGGTATACAAACAATGAATAAATATTACTAGTTTTTACTCAGGATTTGCCCGTGTGGGAATCTGAAAACGACAAAGTACTGTTAAAATTTCCCAATGACATTAATCAACTTAAATAGGACATACCGAGTTATTAGGGAGTGGAGGAAAGACGAGGTCTATTTACCCTTATGATGGCTTGTTTTGGGGAAAAACATGAACACGTGTTTCAACAGGTTCTTCGTTTCATTGCATTCTCCTATGTGGAAGGGAGAGAGGTGCTATTTGCCTGAAATTATACACCATCATAAGTGTTTGCTCGCAGACATTTGAAAAGTAGATTAATCTTTAGTTTAGGTATAATAAAATTCTGGAGTTCCGCAAAGTAACTGATACAATGAATTGCTATCAGCTCAATATTGCAGAAGATTGTTCCTCAGGTGTTCTTCCCAAAGTCATATGTGCCAGGGAATGCTGACTACGACTTCTCTCTGCTCCGCCTGGACCGCCCAATGCCCATAGGCCGCAACATTGCCGTCCTGAATCTCCCAGCCAAGGACTACCTGGTGAACAATGACGATCTTCTCATTGTTACCGGGTGGGGAAGTACTGATGTAAGTACTTCTTATCCACGACGAAAACAGACCCCCAACAGCTTCATAATCTACCAAATCTAACCTTCATAAGCTACCTTAGTGATTTAGCAATTCGTTGACACTGTATTTCGACGCTGTATTTTGAAACAAAAAGAAATAGTAATTATAAATACTAAAGAATGCGACGAGAGAATGAAGTGTACATTGTATTTTCTCCGTGAGTGTACATAATCCTTTTTAGGAAGGCCTGAAGTAAGGGGTCAGTAGAATAATTTTTAAAGTATATACAATTTGTATTTTTAAATGCTGGTCTTTGAAAGACCCTACGCGATGGGTCGGGGGATAAGTAATAAAATAAACATGAGATCGTCTATCTGTGACATCAGGCCTCAAACGGAAAAATAGATTTTCATTTTTTTTTGGTATAAGTAGATGTTATATTGATAACCGTTTTTATTGCCAATTTTAATATTTACAATTTAGTAGTAGGCTATGCGCCATCGACGAATTAGAAGTGACTTATAATATAAAAGTGACTTATAATACAAAAAATAATAGGAACAAAAAAATTGGAGTACTAAAGAATAAGAACACAGTATAACGCGGGACGCCTAAATTAATTCGCTGTTTCTCACGCCGCGGTTTGCAAACTATGACGAAAGTTGTAGGCGCTCAGGAAACGTAAGGTGTGACTTGATCAGGTGTTTTACTTTTAGGTATATTATATTATTTGTTTAAGCGATTGAAGGCATCAGCTTTTTACTAAATAATAAAGGACGGCTGCGAAAGACGAACTTCCACAGGTCTAATCGATTCAAAATTTGGTATACGATGTACCTACTCAGTACCTATCGGTTAAATTTATGTACTTATTAATTTATAAGTTACCTAATATAAATCTGATTTTGGTTAATTTCGTTCATTCAGATTATTATTTTATACTTCATATTCTTACCTTTAATATGCGCAGACATCCGGCTACGGTCACATCCCGGAGCGGCTTCGCTTTGTTCCGGTTCCCGTGATGAAGGAAGAGGACTGCCAGGACGCGTACCGCTTCTACATCACTCCCCGGATGTTGTGCGCTGGGTACGCTACCGGGGGGAAAGACGCTTGCAATGTAAGTCGGTTCTGGCCGTATTGGGGCGGTCCAGATTACAGGGCCCAATCCTCTGATACGATTGGAGCCGGCCAGTGCTTGGTGGTAGACCGATTAGCTGTCACCTTCCTGTTTGAGTCAGTCGGCAAACGACTTGATGTGTTGCGGCTGAGAGCCTTGTCAGAACTGTACCAAATTGAAAGGGGACCACAAGGGAAGCACCAGCTTTCAAACATAAAAAGAATCATCAAAATCGGTTCACCCAGTCGAAAGTTCTTAGGGAAAAAACATAAAAAAATACAGTCGAATTGTGAACCTCCTCCTTTTTTGAAGTCGGTTAAAAGGGATTCGAACCTAAAAACAACTCACGATATGTATCTAATACCTTTAAACGAGCAATTCTTGTATATATTATATATAATTGGAATCTCGGAATCGGCTCCAACGATTTTCATGAAATTTAGTATATAGGGGGTTTCGGGGGCGATAAATCGATCTAGCTAGGAATCATTTTTAGAAAATGTCATTTTATTCGTGTTTTTGTAGTCCCAATTTAAACTGAAAAATATGACTCTTCCTGACATCTATTGGCGAATAATAATACTTTTTGTGAGCAACTAATTGCTTTAACGACACAACAGCAGATGGCGTTGTTAAGTAACACGAAGTCAAAAAACACAATTTATAAAAAAAAATACCGAGCAAAGCTCGGTCATCCAGATATTTTTATATTATATAACTAAACCTTAAAATCCTTTACAGCACGATTCAGGAGGCCCGGCAGTACGAGATGGGGTTCTTCTTGGCATCGTCTCCTTTGGCGGCAAGCACTGCGGGGACCCTCGATCTCCGGGAGTCTACAGCCGGGTGACGGAGATCACGGAATGGGTAGAGAAAACCATCACCAACAACGAGGCGTCTAAAGCGCCGGAGCTGAAAGCGAAGATAGAAAAGGCGAGGCAGAGAGAACGGGAGTTGCAGAAGTTTGTATACTAACGTCACATAAAAAAAAATAATGTGTGTGTACTTATGTACACGCTTTAGAAGTTATACTTCGATAAAAATCTTTTCAAAAATTTCATTTATTATAATAATATAATGAGAAATATTATTATTATTTTATTTGTATCTATTATTAATTTATTAATTTATTTATAAACTTATTACACATTAAATAAGAATGTGAAAATTTATTTTAGTTTATGATGTAAATAATTTGACGTTCGTAATTCTTCAATAAATACAATATACCGCCAACTATCGGCAAGGACGATTACTTAATCCATACTAACGAGTTCTATTATTCTACTATTATTTACTAGATGGCGCTAGGCCGATGGCGTTCTTATTCTTTAAGTTAGGAAGGTTCACCCCTAGATGGCGCTGTGTTTCATTCTAAATTATCTTTAACTAGTTATAATTTATGAACTGTGATATTGCAATTAAATAAATTATATGTGTATCAAATCAAACTAAAAAATACTAGAATATACAACTTGAACATAGTTATCAATTTTCATACCACCTAGAACTAACTTCATGCTGTTAAATTTAGCTGTCGCAGCCAACTTCACATATTTAAATTTCACTCTCATCATTTTTGCATAACGCGCCTAAAGAAGTATAACTTCAAAAATTTGTTGGACTTTGACTTTGGCCTTAGCATAGGTCACCATATAGTAAGTGGTCACCGCAACCCATGCGTTACAGTAACACTGAAGAGTACCAACTCACCAATCGAGAAGGAAGTGGGAAGTCCGTGTTTCATAACTAGCTCTCAGATACTGCAATCGAAATATAACAAGTTTCGAAATTTTCATGGTTTCTAGGTCCTAAAGAAACCCTTCCTCACTGGAGCAGCATTGAGCTCTAGGCTTCTTCAGTTATAAGGCGAGACCTGTTCCCTGAAGTGAGAGTGAAGTGAGCGTTGTTTTGATAAAGCCAAAGAATGCTTTGGGTGACTAACTGTTTCCTACGTATTTCAGGTTCAAAGCCCGCGTCGAAGATAAGAAGAATAAAATAAAAAATTGGCTCAGAGAAACACTGAAATCGCCAAGTTTTATAAAGCTTGCAAAGAAAAAATTAAAAGAGGCGGGGTTCCTCACACGAAGAGTCCTTTTTGAAGTCGATGAATCCAAGGTTATGGACGATAAAGCTATGGATGAAATCAATCTTTCAAACCTAATCACTGAGACAATACTGGGAGATTATGATGATAATGAATCTGAGGTGCTGCTGACGACCTTGGCTTTACAAGAGGTAATGACGAATGAAGGGGTAACGGAAGAAATGATACCAGTATACCGGAACAGGGAGGAGAATGATGCGGAATTAAAAACTATTACTTATGTTGGGTGATTAAAGATATTTTTTACTTAACCATTTTTTATTAAAATCAATTTAGCAGATGGAAGAGGGAGATAGCGCTACCGTTAGTGCTTTCTCCTCCGTAGTCGAATCTACCATTTTTTTATAAACGTTGTTGTGTGTACCACACTACTGTACTGACGTACCCATGAGAGTTGTGCCTCACGTACCGGCTTCCCGCGAAACCGGAAAGCCGCTGAACGTTGCTGCATCATCGCATTTTCGTCGAGTTTCATCCGCAAAAATTTACCCCCATGTACGCAAAGAAGTTTAACTTCAAAATTACATTTTCTCCTAAAGTGCAACATTATTTCTGAATATTAAATTTATGGCCTATTTTACCTTTGTGCTACTAAGTAATTATTATCATTTTATTACTCTGATGTTTGAAGCGCCATCTAGCGTGCAGTAGAAATCTTTCTAAACCTGAATTTTACTGAATTATACTAGATTTTAGGGGTTTTCACTTAATTTATTTTAATTAAATAAAAGTTAGTTTTACAATTTAACTTACGTCACTTGTTTAATTATTATTTTGGTGCGGTTGTTACAGTCTCACAAACGTGTGACTGCAATGGTTATAATGAAAAGATTGTATGGTTGCATTATATTTTACTATTATTGAAATTTTTGCGAATAAATCACAGGCTAAATGGCCACTACGAGTATGTTAAAACTGTTCATAACAATTAATAAATGAAGACGTAAGTACTTTTAACTTTTATTGTATTACTATTCACCACTAGATGTCGCTAGTAATACTAATTTCATGTACTGTGATAAGAAAACACCCACATTATAATCGAACGAAAACACCGTCGCTGGTAATTTATTTCATTTACATGACGAAACTATAAGTAGTACGTTTTTACTACCAAACCAAAGGTGTCTTCACGTAATAATAATATAATTATCAATAGGAACCTATATATATATGTCGGTGATGATGGTAAATCGAAGGTACAGATTAGTCTATGCTACGCGTGAAACGATGGTATTGGTTATCTATGGTTCGTGAAGATCGCGAGGTCTGTCAAGTTGTAATCTGTTGTGGAACGTCAAGCTGACAGTAGTGACAGCTTGGCGAGGTGACGTCATGCTCTGGGGTGAAGTGTCAAGATTTGGCACTTGGACGGAAGGATTGCAGAAATCGCGGGAATAGCATTGAGGGCTTGAAGGGTCGGGAAAAATACCAAAAACAGAGCTTGTATGTCAACTCGTCGGCATTTCATAACAGAATGGCTGTTTGCGTGATTATTGTGACCTGCGAGACACTCCTGAATCGTCATATATAAAAGTCTATACTGAACGCAAGAAGCTGAAATTTGGCATGCATGTTCCTTGGGGAGTGTAGAGGAGCACTAAGAGAGGATTTTTGGAAATTCCTCTCTAAAGGGGATAAAGTTTTTAATTCTTCAATGGATTCACTTGAAACTTTGTATGAAGGTTCCTCAAGTGACGCTAGTAAGCCGTAAGAAATGATTTTTGGAAATTATGGTAAGTATTTGTAAAACAAGTCAAAAGAAAAAGCGCTGTCGAGTTCATCAAAAGGCGCGATATAAAAAATTTCATGCGGGCGAGGCCGTGGGCAGAAAGCTTTTAGATTCTAAAATATCTACGTCCAGCGATGGAGATACTTTATGGGTTGCGATGACCCCATTATGTTTCCCAGACGCTGCATTGTCTGGCCGCAGTGAAAGTAGCAAGACCGCTTTCTTTATGTTATCCTGGTATCCTGATTCTGTTGGCCTCTTTACTTATTCTTAATTTGTTATTGACGCGGATCCTTTCAACTCGGGAGTAAATAAAACCGGTCTAGTGCGGACTCGCATTCGTATGGAACCTCACCACCGAGGAATACGAGTATTAACTATAATTTATTTGGTCAATAACATGACAGAACACCCAATTTTGAAGGTAACTTGTATGGGGACCCCTTGTGGTACCAACCACAGTAACTCCCATTCTGTGAATATTTCAGGTGTACTTTACATTTACATATATCTATTTTATTCTATTTTCGTTCAAGATAGAGCGTCCTGTGCTAGATAGACAACGCAGGGATATTAATAGGGTTTCGTTTTTAATCGTTTGGGTACGAAATGATGTTTGGGAACGATGATGATGAAGAGAAAGCTGATGATTATGATGATTGTTCACGGAACTATTTCCAACAATATCTCGCTCCCATACACACGGTTAGACAGATCGCTAAGTTATTAATTACAAATTATATTATTATCGCAATTGCATAAGAGTACCAGGCGCCCATACTATGCGACAAATGTAATGCTAACGTCATACAGTGCGTGAGGAAAATTATAAGAAAAAATACTTCGTATGAATGTTTCCATAGAAACGCTTTCAACTCTTGTGTCGGTAACCTTACGAACTGTTTGCTCGCCAGCCCATTAATGGCACGCCACTGAGCACGGGTCTCTCCTCATACCTGAGGCCTGGAGCATACCCCACCACGCTGCTCCAGTGCGGATTGGTGGAGGGGTTAGTGGCCAACCTGAGTATCGAAAGTTTTTATGCCGATTGAAGGCCTCCGACATGGCTTATGGGACCGACTTCTTCCGAAGCACGGAAACTCAAAATATTTTGCTCCCAGCGGTCACCCATCCACCTACGGACCGCGCCTCTTCCTTATCTAAGTCGATTACTTTGATCACCACAAGCCGCCGGGCTATAATTCATTCAGCGATAATTTAAAAAAATACAATCACAAACAAACACCTAGGATTATATAAATAACACTTAAGTACCAAATATCGGTCAATTACATTCCAAGCATGTGTCTAATAGTATTAAACAGATGCATTCAGTCACTATTGTCAGCATAACCTCTGACTGTTTAGTCACTGTTGTGGAAAACTGCACATTCGTACTAGTAAACGATTGGAAGTCGTGACTTCAACCCATTGACGAAGACTGGAGAAAATAAACCGTTATACACGCAAACGCCCGCAAGGATTCGCTGTGTTGCGTTTGAAGTGGACAACACAAATACGACATCGCGTACTGAAGCGCTCACAGCCCGGCGCGGCGGCTTGATCGACGATACAGGCTGGGCGTATGCTGGAACGCAGGCGACGCAGTTCCACGCAGCGCAGAACTGAGCAGATTTTGTAAAGTATGGAACGTCATTGAGCTGCGTATGCTGCGACGCAGGCACGGCAGACGTTGACATGTGTCAGTCCTGCTCTGCGTCCCGTTGTAGAGCCGGCACAGATTTCAGCGCGACGCGCGGCATAGTTTTGTTACAATGACAGTCATGACAGAACCCTTAATAGAATTGTCAAACGTCTATTCTTTGTACTAGCTAAGATGCGAATGAGTTGCGTCGCAGCATACGGAGGGGGCACATGTCTGCCTCAACTGCCCTGAGGTGTACTGAACTGTGATTTACTGTACTGCGTCGCCTGCATTCCAGCATACGCCCAGCCTTACAGCGGGCGCGGTCGGTAGTTGATGAGTGACCGCTGTGGCAAAAAAATCTTAAGCGTTTCTGTGCCTCAGAGGGCATATAAAGCCTTTCGGCCGGTCAAGTATTACGTGAGCATATTTTTTGCCATTTTTAGCCCCCCCTTCCCCCCGTCAGCAAAACTAAGCAAATCACTTAATACCCCCCATGCTTAAGTAAATTGGTACATGCATTTAATGGTTTCTTGAGAATTTTGAGGAAAAATATTGTGGAAAATCCAAAAAAGTGAAAAAATATATTTATACTGTTGACGTAATCACCATCTCATCCCCCCATGTCATCAAAAATAAGCAAAGCAAAGACTTATAAGCTTTTTAAAGGCTTCAATTTTTGCCATTGTCAGAAATCGAATCGAGAATCCCAGAAGCTGAGCCCTAAGCGACAGTTTACCTATTAATAAGAAGCGGCGCTTAAAAGAAAACCTGATCTAACAATTAGTGAGGTAAGATAAAAGATATTTGTCGTATTGCAGAAATGCGTGTCGCTTACCCTACAATTATATCCCGCATTGTTGCCGTGAGAATGTTATAGGTCATATTGACATCAATATATCGTAAGATTTTATGTTGTATTATGACTAGTAGCTGGATGACCGAGCTTTGCTCGATATTATTTTTTGAAATGAATACTTCTATAGTATCGTTGTGATTTGGAATTCGATGAAACGGAAATGATGCGATGATAGTAAATGAGATAGGAAGCCATCGCCAAAATGGCGGCCTACGTAAGCAAAGCAAAGCATATTTGGACTGACAGTATTCGTTTTTTTAAGATTCACTTCTAGCAAGTGTGAATTTCACACATTTTGTTTTTTATTTTTTAACAATCAACGGTATTCTAACAACGCCATATACTGAAGTACTTTTAGTTTTGGTTCCATTTACAAATTTCGTTGCGTTGTCGTCTCGCTTGCTCTTCGTAGATTCCCACGATAAGACGTCGCATCGTGTTGTGTTACGAGCCCTAAACGCGAAAACTTTATTAACTTTGCTTTTAATTAAGGATCTTTTTCTGTCGAGCCAATGATAAGTGATCTCTCACTCCCCCACCACAAGAATATCTTAAACCCAAGAAAACAGGGGGTAACTGACTCCTCAACAATACACAAAAGTCAAAAACAAAAACAGGTAACAATTCCATTGTTGTTATAACTATACTTAATTTATTGTATCCTCTGACCACTCCAAACTATTCGTACTAGTTTACGATCAAAATGATATAATAGAAAAATGTGTCAGGGTTGAGTTGATGTGTGATCAGAGGTTCCGCAGCTATATTAATTGGTAATTTACGATGAGCGTATTCGAATAGGTCCGATTGTAAGTTTCGGTCACTTTTGACATCTAATTCTTGTTTTAAAGTGCAGCAAAGAAGGTTACTTTAATATATTTAATTATAAAGTTATACCCCTCCACTGGGATTCCCCGTGTCACGAATGGCATGAACAACACAAATAAGACTTCACTGACAACCTTTACCCATGAATTAATGTGTCAAATAAATATCGGTCCCGGCCAGGAATCGAACCCGGAACCTCTCGCATCTCAGGGTCAAAAGTCCACTAAGTCGCTTCTAAAATCTCCTCGGGACTACCTTGCCATTTCTTCTTCCAACACCACACTAGGGATTTATTAAAACGACGACGTTGTTTGACATTCGAAAAGTGTTTGTAAAAACCAATTTTTAATAAATTTCACCACAGCCTTATAGTAATGTCATGACCCTTCAGCCACGGATCCCTAAAAAGGGCAAGTGTAATGTCTGCGTATTATCTACGCACACAATACATACACGTATTTGTGTGGATGTGTGCGTGGCTGTGTTGCAATCCCTAAAATAGGACACAGCGCTAGTAATAGAAAAAACAGGGCCGGCGGCTGAGCACACTTAATTTATATTTCTCTTAGATTATTATGAACTTAATATTTGGTATTTTTTATCTTGCAATGAAGAGATTAATTTTAGTTTCGCATTAATTCAATTTGTTTAAAAAAAACTTAAGTTACTCTGACGATTTAGGTTGTTTTAATGAGGTTTCAGTTTTTTTACTATGTATAGAAAAAATGTCAACAGCAAGATAATAAGTACGTACCTACTGCATCTTAAGTTTCATTTTTTATATAAATATCTGACAAACGAACAAACAAGCCATCTGACTGATGGAAGATTGAAATCTGTAATATTTTTTACTTCTGTAACAACAGAAGCATTATTATGAGAATAACACGCGATGCCCATTTCCACATTTCAGGCAGGGATGTTATGGAACTTCGTAACCGTAACCGAATCCATTAAAAAAGTTTCGGTTAATTTCGAATAGAGGCAGAACCTAAATGGGACATGTTATGGAAGACTTCGGTTTCTGCCCCGCAAAATAATTACATAACCGTATCTGAAACCGGTATAATATTATTCCTATTTCCGTATCCAGATCCCAAACTTCATATCCATAAGCCTGATTTCAAGAGAGCCTCAATCCGTCCCCGTGTTGAGAACTTTAAAAAGTGTGTTTGCATCTTTTGGTTATAATTCCAGGTCATTGCATCTGTGTGTGTGCCATGATAACTACAACTATTTATATGACAAATCGAAGTCGGATTTATGTTATCAAATCATCTGATTTAAACCAACCATTGATAGTCTGATTGCTGAAATAGGTGAAATGGGGCGGGTGAATTACTTGTCGAACTATTCAACAGGATGCTATATGGAACCTATTTAAGGTTTTGTTTAGGCCCGAGGTAGTACCGCTCGCCACAGTACCTAGTACCATTTTCTACCGCGTTTTCGCAATGTTTTCGCTATTATCTTCCGGTTGGAAAGGTGTGGATCTGGTTACACTTTTTAGTAGCGACCATTTAAGTCCGCAATGAGTTTTATTCTGTGTCGGTCGCAGTTATGTCATGGTCATGGGCGGCAGCGAAAGTATGGATACTATGGATGTATCTCGGCTGCATGCTTGTTAGCTATTCAATTCGATCACACATCTTTGATCTAATTAAAATAAGTCTTGAGGACTACGTAATAATACTAGTAGTAAGCGTGATGCCTATGCTGTTCATCATGAGCATCATCTCAACCCATAACTGTCCCACTGCTGGGCACAGGTCTCCTCTCAATGTTGGAGGGCTTTTGGTGTTACTAATGTCGGAAATAGTGACCACACACAATCAGGTGTGATTGTAGTGAAGCATCCAATTATGATAATAAAATTATAGCATTTACGTAGTTCGTATTTCCCTATCAAAAATTACAAGCAAACTTTGCTCTCGAGTAGGGCGGCCACGCGTCCGTCCTTGGACGGACATGACCATAAATAACTTGAGCGGCGTATGTATTGGGTGGTAAAACCCTAACTTTGTACTCTTATTACCCTTGACGTGAAAACACTTAAGTACTTACGAGCGCAGCGTATTCTTTTTTTCATTTATTTATGTAACCAATTTGTCAATTCCCTTATGCACACCATTTTTTGTCTTACGTCTCAGTCTACCATCGTTTCGCAAAGGTGCTATATATTGTTATGTAGAAGACACAGCACTTCTTGTGATCTTCTTCCAAATATCTTCTATGTACAGACATTGATTAGTTACAAATATTTATTATATGTACAAATAGTTTTAAACTAGCACCATACCACGAGTTGCGCAATTTAATTTGGCCGAATTTGAAAAAGTATGTTTAGGTTACAAAATAGATATCCTGAAATAAAATAAAATATCCATCCGTCCATAAGCCTTTGTGCGTCCACTGTAGAGTCCGGTGTATCCACTAAAGCCTGGCAACCCTATTCATGTAGGATGTCCTATCATTCGCGTCCGCGTTTTTGGAGCATCGCTCTAATCAGTTCATGGTCACACACAATGTAGTTCACAGGTCACGTACGGCCAAAGTGACCAACATCTATCGTTGTTGTATTGTGTGGTAATTACCGTCTCACGTCTTCGTACCACCTAAATTTAACTAGCCCTGTCGTCCGAATGTGAGGTTGCTATGACGCATAGAAATAAGAAATCGCGTGAATGTTTGACAGGTGTTTCAGTCTCGATGTCGGAGAGTGAGGTGTGAGGGGATATATCATATTTTGAGTCCAAGCCGACTTTCTCTGCTCTTGACGCGCTCTGCTGAAAGGACGAGGTTACGGCGCCCGGTCCCTGGACGGAGGTCGCTGGAATATCCAGTACTAGACCTTACCACCAAGCATAAGGATGCTTGGTGGCAGGGTTGCAGCCCCGTTGGCGTTTTCCTTCTCCTTGCTTGAGTCAGCCATACGACTTGTCGTATTCCGGCTTGGAGCTTATTTTTCTTTTCCGGTTCCCTTTCTTTAAGGCCGGAACGCTTCGATGATGTGGCGCACATCGCATACACGTCGTACGGTGACGTCATGACAATGATTCCGTAACCGTAATCGGAACTAGTATAATTCGAAATAATTAATATCCGCAACCGTTCCTGAAACCGGTATAATATGCCTATATCCGTATCTAGATCCGAAATTTCGTATCCTTAACATCCCTGGTTTTAGCGGCCTGTAATTTCACGTTACTGTCGCCGACAGAACAGTGTATCGAGGTGGCTATATTCAAATTGCGCGGCGAAAGTGTGTCAATCCCACGCACACACGGCGAACATTGGTATAGAACTTAACGCACGTCTTGGATAACCGAGCAACCGACCAAATAGGATGTTTGAAGTCACGCTGTTTGATAACGGAAGGTGTGGCCTATTAAAATTAGTTGGGTTACTGACTTTACTATGTGTTGTGTTCACAAGTCTCCGCTTGTAATAACAAAAGAGTAAGTACAATTTATAAACAAATAAATAAACGCTTACTATTGTGCAGTACTATTTTCATTACTTAAACAAGTATGCTTCTTGAATACGGCTGTTGGGGTCCAGAAATAACAACTTGGAAACTTGACTTTAGATACTTTTATTTCACTTGTTATAATATGTTATTGCTTGTACTGAACACACTTTTTCCAAAAATTTCGCCTATTTTTATGTAACTTAGCTCTAATACAAAGGGTCGGTGCTTAAACTAGGTGTTTTTGCCTTCAACCAATCCGGTGCCCGGAAGTTTGCACGCGGCACCAAAGTTTTTGCACACGGCACTAATTTTGTTGCGCACGGCCCTAATTTTCTACACATCTCTCTCTTGCTCGTAGCTTTATCCCTTTCGGTAAGTACTATTCTAACTTATAGCTACGTCCCTTTCGCTCTTACTTATAACTATCTATACTTGGTAATATGTATATTTCGTTCTCTTACAGACTAAGGGAAAATTCTTTATTATTATAATTATGACGGCCTTATTTTCTATATTATATCTATATACATTAAAATCAGTTTTCGCCGTCCGTAACATCCTCCCCCCGGCGTAGATTCTTCGCAGCCTCTTCCACGTGCAGGACGGCGAGCTTCACCGCGGGTCTTCTGAAAATTCCTCCCCTCGTTCTGACGTCTGCGGAGCGGATCACACCATCTGGGCCGGGATGTACTCGTTCGACGACGCCGCGCGGCCATGTATTGCGGGGCAGCGTACCGTCGATCACCACTACCAGGTCCCCCACTTGTAGAGGTCGCGTCGCATTGGCTGATTCACCGCGAGGTATCAACGTTGGTAGGTATTCTTTTGTCCATTTTTTCCAAAATTGATCGGCGATGGCTTGCGCTTTCCTCCACGTTTGCCGATCTGCTTCTTCGCAGGGACCCGTCAGCGGCAGCCCAGTCGACGACCCGATGAGAAAGTGATTTGGCGTTATTGCTTCCTCGTCCTCTGGGTCCACGGACACATGTGTTAGCGGCCGAGCGTTGATACTGTACTCAGCCTCCGTCAACACGGTCTGTAATACCTCCTCTCTCGGCGATTTTTCTTTCAGTGTTGCGGTCAAGGCTGTCTTCACTGACCGCACGAGTCTCTCCCAAGCGCCGCCCATATGTGGCGCTCCGGGCGGGATAAATCGCCAGTCGGTCTCGTGCAGCAACCCGTAGTCTTTCAACGCCGGTCCCCATGCTGCATATGCGTCCCGTAATTCGTTGTCGGCTCCGCGAAAGTTCGTGGCGTTGTCCGAGTAGACGGTGTGCGGCCATCCTCTTCTGGCGGCCATGCGTCGAAACGCCATGATTGCCGAGTCTGTTGATAGCGACGCTACCAACTCCAAATGCACCGCTCTCGTTGTTAAGCAAGTGAACAACGCGCACCATCGCTTCTCATGCCGTCGCCCAATGGTGACGCTCACTGGTCCAAAATAGTCGACGCCGCAATAATTGAACGGCCGGTGTCCTGGGTCGACTCTTGCCTCAGGTAGGTCGCCTCGCGTCGGCATGTGTGGCGTGGCTTTTCTTATTTTACATAGCTGACATTCCTTCGCTATCCGACGCACTGTTGGCCGCAGTCGCAGTATTATGTATTTTTGTCGGAGTTCGTTGACTACGCGCTCGTTGTTCGCGTGTCCTGCGTTGCGATGATATTTCGCTATCAACAGCTGCGTGAAGGGATGTCTGCCGTCGAGTATTATTGGTCGATTCGTGTGGCTAGATAATGTTGACGCGCCGATCCTGCCTCGGGCCTTTATTATTCCCTCTTCGATTACAGGGTCCAGCTTCGCGAGTTTGCTTCGCGTTGACAGGGCGTGTCCGGACGTCAGCTTGTTGAAATCTTCCTGGAAGCAATCTTGTTGCGCTTGGCGATGCCATTGCGACTCCGCTTCTTTTATGTGCGAGACTTCTAATTGTAAATCCTTTCTCTTTGTTTTCAACTTTAGTATGAAGAGTCGAACACGTGCTGTGGTTCTTATTAGACTCTCATATCTTGAAAATCTGTGGATGTCTGGTAGGGCTTCGTTAGTGCATAGCTTGTTTTCTATTATATACACTAATTCTTCGACCGGCGTGTCGTCTGACTCTTCACACGGCCACTCTTGAATTGGTGCCCTTAAAAATGCAGGCCCCAACGCCCAGCGATCCGAGCCACTAATCTTATTAGAATTAGATCGCGTGGCGTCGTCGGCTGCGTTCTCGCTCGTGGGTACCCATCGCCAGTCTGATTTCTGTGATAATTCGGCGATCTCGGCTAGCCGATGTGATACAAATGGTGTGTACTTTTTTGTATCGTTCCTTATCCACTGAATGACTGTTTTGGAGTCAGTCCAAAGATATGTGCGTTGCGGCTTCCAAGTATGTTCGCTACGAATAGTGTTCGCTATTCGCGCTCCAATTAGAGCCGCTTGCTCTTCTGTATCAAAACTATCTAGATAATCGTCCATGTAGTGGCGTTCTCGTATCGCTTGCGCCGCTAACGGGTATCTTTCTTCGTGTTCTGTAGCGTTGTGATTTCGTACGCTGTGTGCGAGGTACGGCGAACTCGTCGCTCCGAATATCATCGACGTCATTTTCCATTTTTGCGGTTGTTCGTTGCTATTGTCTCTCCACAAAAACATTTGTGCCGGCTGATCTTCAGACCGTATCTTTACTCGTAGAAACATTTCTTCTATATCGGCGGTCACCGCGATTTTCCTTTCGCGGAAACCGAACAAGATTTTTGTAAGTGAAGCTAAAAGGTCCGGCCCCTCCAGTAAGCAGTCGTTCAGGCTGATTCCGTGTGCTTTGGCCGCTGCGTCGAACACCATTCTTAGCTTGCCCGGCTTGTTCACGTTGAACACGGCGAAGTGCGGTAGGTACCATTTAACGTGGCTTTTTTCTTCGCTACCATCGCATCTGACCGCGTAGCCCTTGTTAATAAGGTTGGCGACTTGAGCTTTGTATTCTGTCTGAAAAATGGGTTGTTTTGCCATTTTTCTTTCTAACGTTTCTAATCTCTTGTAGGCGTAGTCGTGGTTGTCGGGGAGCGCAGGGTTATTGCTCCGCCAGGGCAGCCCGACTTCAAAGTGCCTTCCGTTTTTCTTGATCGTTGCTTCAAATATGTGTTGGGCTCGTTGGTCGTCTTCGCTTATGCGGTGTTTCAAAGTGACGCCAAGCGAGTCAACTTCGAAATGCTTCTCAACTAGCTTGTCTAATTGCATGTCGCAAATATACAATACTGCGGCTTCATTGGTCATCATTAATTTTCGCGGCGCAGACCCGTGCAATACCCATCCCAATTTCGTCCAGGACGCGGCTGGGTCGCTCTTCTTGCCGCTGCGCAGTTTCCTTGACACTATCAGGTGCCAATTGTCGGCACCGATCAATATTTGAGGTCTCGCTTCTCCAGCGCATATATTGTGTTCAATGTCGCGCAAGTGTGCATACCGCTTTAGGTCGCGCGGTATATTTTGTTTATGCAGTTGCAGTCCCCTCATCGTACGCGCCGTTATTCTAAATGTCTCGGGCTCGCGTAGTCCTTTTATCTGTATTTTGACTGCTTTGCTGTCTATTTCCTTTTGCTCGTTGATGCCTCTGATATTCAGCGGCTTGTTTGTTCCGCCGTCGGTGAGCTCGTTCGCCAATTCTTCTTCGATTAGCGTTACTGTTGAGCCTTCGTCCAGGAGGGCGTGAGTCACTATCTCCCCCCGTGGACCCATGAGTTTCACCTTGCACGTTTTTAAGTACACGGTGTCGGACGTCTTTACGCTCATCACCGACGCAGTGCTATCTTCATTTTTCTTTTCCTTTGTATTATTTGCTTCTGTTCTGTTTTTATGAAGCAACGCGTGGTGATGATATCTGCATCCGTCGACGCCGCATGCCTTGGCCTTGCAAGTGAATCTGCTGTGTTTTTTGTTCAGGCATTTGAAGCATATTTTATTATCTTTGGCCCATTGCCATCGCTCGTTGATTTCCATTGCCTTCATTTTGTAACAATCAGGCGTGTAATGATTTCCCGATTGACATATGAAGCATTTTCTTTCTTCTGGCGTGACGTCCTCTGCTACGTATACGCCTCGGCTAGCTACTCTTTTTGTAGCCGCTTCTCTTCGTGGCATCGGAGCGTTGCGTCGCGGTGTATGTGTATATCTCAGCATTAAATCTGCTTCGGACATCAAGAATTCCGCTAAGACTGTCATCTCGTTGTCTTCCATGATGCGCTGTTCATTGGCGGCTGCGTACTCCGCCCATTTGCTGATTAGGTGCGGGCTGAGCTTGTCCATGACATCCCTAACCATCATTGGGTTTCTCAGGTAACCCCGTCGGTCTATACTCTTGATTGTATAGACTATATTCTGTACTCTCACTGCGATTTCGTACAGATCCGTGTTCGTGCTTCCCAGTCTCGGAATCTTCTTTAATTCTTCTATTGCTCTGTCGATTATAAACTCCGGACGACCATACTTCATTTCTAGCGTCCTCATAATAACCTCTGGACTGGTAGCGGTGTACAGTTGAGACAGCACCGTCTCCCGCGCTTCCCCTCGAAGGCTATTTCTTAAGCGCAGTAGGTTTTCTGTCGGTGTGAATTTGTATAATCTTGTAGAATCTTCCATTGTGGCTTTGAATGGCAGCCACTCGGTGATTGCTCCTGTGAATATCGGCAGCTCCATTGTTTGACGAGGCGGCGGTCGCGAGGTAACCATTTTCTCCAGGACGTCCGCTAACTGTTGAATGCCCCGGTACTTTGGGTTGTCCCCCCATTGCTCATTAATGGGAGGACGAGCCTCCTGTGGCCCTTCCCTGTACCTCGACGGCCTCTCTTCGATGCTTTTTTCCACCCAGTCTCTCGTTCTGTCGTTTCCGCACGCGCTTTCTGCGTACTGCGACTCTGCCTCTATTGCTGACATCTCGGCAGCTAATCTCGATTTGACTAGCTTTTCTTTTATCTTCAGTCGTTTTTCCTCGAGCTCTGCCATCTCCTTGTCCGCCTCGTATTGTGCCAACTTCGCCCTGGCCTCGGCGCTCGCCCTTGATGTATTGGAGCGCACGGTGTGCGTCGGTGACGTAGGCCTGCGAGAAGGCGAAGCGTGGCTCGGTCCCGGCGTCGCCTCATGTACCGCGGGATGTGCCGGCGGCCCCATACTCGACGTTTCCGTTTGGAACCGTGGAGGCGATCTTCTAAGCTTCCTCCCTTGCGGTATCCCAATCGTAGACGGCGACTGTGGCGAATCTTCGAATATGCGGTGTAGCGGTCCCCCTGGCGCACCCTTAGCGCCCTCGGACTCGCTAAACCCCGATTCGGAGCGAACACGGCCTCTCGTGTTCATGGCGGCTGGCTGGCGGCGGCTGGCGGCGGTTGGCGGCGGCTGGCGGCGGCTGGCGGCGGCTGGCGGCGGCTGGCGGCGGCTGGCGGCGGCTGGCGGCGGCTGGCGGCGGCTGGTTGCTAGCGGCTGGCGGCTGGCCGGCGGCTGGTTGGCCGGCGGCTGGCTGGCTGGCTGGCTGGCGGCGGCTGGCGGCGGCTGGCGGCGGCTGGCGGCGGCTGGCGGCGGCTGGCGGCGGCTGGCGGCGGCTGGCGGCGGCTGGCGGCGGCTGGCTCCTGGCTGGCTCCTGGCTGGCTCCTGGCTGGTGCTTTTTCTGGATCCGGCTACCGAAGGACCAAAATGTTGGGGTCCAGAAATAACAACTTGGAAACTTGACTTTAGATACTTTTATTTCACTTGTTATAATATGTTATTGCTTGTACTGAACACACTTTTTCCAAAAATTTCGCCTATTTTTATGTAACTTAGCTCTAATACAAAGGGTCGGTGCTTAAACTAGGTGTTTTTGCCTTCAACCAATCCGGTGCCCGGAAGTTTGCACGCGGCACCAAAGTTTTTGCACACGGCACTAATTTTGTTGCGCACGGCCCTAATTTTCTACACATCTCTCTCTTGCTCGTAGCTTTATCCCTTTCGGTAAGTACTATTCTAACTTATAGCTACGTCCCTTTCGCTCTTACTTATAACTATCTATACTTGGTAATATGTATATTTCGTTCTCTTACAGACTAAGGGAAAATTCTTTATTATTATAATTATGACGGCCTTATTTTCTATATTATATCTATATACATTAAAATCAGTTTTCGCCGTCCGTAACAACGGCCTTAAATGTTGTGGGTAGTACAAATAAAACATCACTAACACCCACCCGAGATCTATTTACAAACATTTACCTATCACATATTCTTCTGCCCCAGCCGGGAATCGACCCAGGGACCCTCCCTTTAGAGGCGGGGTCACTTCTATGGGCAACTTGCAACTACAGGATCTGTATTCTCCCATAAGTCCCATAAGTCTCCCTCGCTCGTGGTTTTTGTAGTTGTGGACCTGGAAAACAGCGAGACCTTTGATGTTACTGTTTTATAGCCTGAAGAGCTGTCGTAAAAGCATACGAGCCATTAGATGGTAAGTGGTCATAGTCGCCTACAGACGCAAGCAACACCAAAGGAGTCCCCAATGCATCGCCGGCCCCAAGTCATAGCGCTCCGGGAATACCTCAGAAGCGTAGACATAGAAGGGTATAGACATCTGTGAACGTGGCATGAGATAGCACGAAGAAGTATGTGGCACAAGAAAAATTAGACATTAGCTGCCAAATCTGCTTGCAAGTTACTGAGCTTTCCTTGAAAAAACAAGCACAATATGTGAGACAAAACATCGTATCATTCCGTTTCGTTGTTTTTCGTATCATTGGGGTAAGTTGTTCTTTTTGTTGTGTGAGTGCGATAGATGGCATCCATTGGTATATACTCTTCCGTCTACGCTCAGAAGGAAGTGCATTCTTCAATTTGCATGAGCCTGGCAAAAACGACCGTTAAAATGCGAACGTAGAGATTCGCTACGACCACACCAGTGACCACTTACCATTAGGCTCATCGCCGCTTTTATCGATTCACATAAATACACAATTAATACTTTAAATACTACACGCATCACGCACCTCTAATTTTCAAAAATTATCAGCGTATTAGAATTTCTTTATTATTACACTTGGTTCGGTATACGAAAACATCGCGAGGAAACTGCACACCTGAGAGTTTTCAAAGGTTATAAGTCCGACAAGCCGCACTTGGCCAGCGTGGTGGACCTGCCTGTGCCCCTTCATTGTGAGAGGAGACCCGTGCCCAGCAATGGCAGTCATGGGTTGTGATGATGATGATGATGATGAATACTTTAAATAGGTGAATTAATTTCAGTAATTTTATGCAATAAGGCTCACCCAATCATAGCAAGAACATAATATCAATCAACTCGGTAATTTGCGAGCCTACGATCTCCGACCCACGCCGTATGGAGCAATGATGCTCGTAAAAACCTAACGAGATTCTACACGTAAAACTCAATATCACTTAAATGCCCGGTTCCAATTTAACCAATCGTTAAACCAATAGTATTCGAGTTAGTAATAGGTAGTAGAGCCTAGAGTTCGCCCGGGGTAGTACTACCACCCTCTAGGGTACCTGTGACGGTACTGAGTACGAATTCTGCCATGTTTTAACAGCAATTGTTGTGTTCTGGCACAGAATAAGTAATAGTTCTGGTTAGAAAGATGCGGAGGCGGTTACACTTATTAGAGGCGACCATCTTAGACCCCAAGGGTAGCAACACATCTGTGACCGAATTAGAACGAGACTTACTACAATTACTAACTGGACTATTGCTAACAACTAACAGGACTAACTATCACTAACAGTCCCTGTCCCAGTACTCATACTTACTAACAAATTAAGCACCTAATGTTCTAACACCGTGTGCTAACTGGACTAACCATCCTATTCCCCATTTGAGTCTTGTTCTGTGTCGGTCACAGTTGTTATAGGCAGCAGTGGAAGGATGGGGCTGCATGATCGTTTGCTGCTTAAAAAAATTGCAGTAGCCTTTAATTTTACAGTTTAATGTTTTTATGTATGAATGTCAGTAGCTAAATCATCCAGTCAGTATAAGTATTTCAAATCCCAAGCTTCCTTTCTGGCCGGGAACGCATTGCTGATGCCTTTGGTTACTGAATTCCTGTACATTGGTGACCACACCCATATCTGGTAGCTCCTAAAAACCCGTTAGACTACTTAAATCAAATAATAATAATTATATTTAGTCCCCATTCTAGTGTTACCAGGGCGTCATGACTCGAACGCTGGTTACGCAAGCCACTCTCACTTTCGCGTTGAGGCCGGCCCGCGACCTAATGCCATCGCGTCGCGCTATGAGCGCCTGGTACAATAGATTTAGTTATAAACGGAGATTTTCCTACAAACAAATATATGATGAAAAAATATATATAAAAAAAGTCGTGTAAGTTACACTATTTATAACTCATGAACGGCTGAACCTGATTGTTATAATAGGGTATTTGACTACAATGAAAATATAGATCAAACTGTTGTTAGCTTAAAAGTATATATTTTTTTAAACCAATTTATCCCACACATTATTTTAAAATTATTTGGATTTTTATTAAAAATCGATAATAAAATAATGAATTTTTCGTGTTTGATCACGTGATCGAAAACACGCGGTTTGGCTGAATGACGTCACTTGCTAGTACTGCTTACTATACGCAATGACAGCATTGACAGCTTAGTATGGTTATTTGACCAGGTGACGTCATAACCTATTTAAAATGGCGTATTAGCGTTTTGGCGGCTTTTTTGTTCATTTAAACTTTGATGATGATTTTCATAGAAAATAGAGATATTTACAAAGAATTCAGCAAACTGCATAATGTATTATGTTATATTGAACAATTTGAGTTATTTTTCTAAAAGGTGTCAAATACCCTAATTTGTCTTCGTCCGGATTATGTTAATAACTGTGGTTAATAAATATTAAAATATTTGAAAAGTTAAAGAAAAAAAATGTAGAAAGTCCATAGCAATACAATTGAGTCGAATTTATTATAGATAGTGTTAAGTTTTTCTTTTGTGAGAGTCTTGTTTTTGTTTCGTGATAGAGTTTCAGCTAGCCTACCACATTTAGGTATTCGTTTAATTATAGGGCGGTACGAAGTTCGCTGCGACAACTAGTCTATGATATAAAAACTGTAACGGAAGATGTCTTACACTCTGTACACGAAAGACTGTTATTTTAATAGTACTGGTAACTTATGTTTAGAATTTTTGTCGTGTGATTGTCTTTACAACAATGTTTAGTAGTAAACCTTAGAAACCATTTAGTGTTTTGTTTTACTTCGATTGGTTCATAACAAATAATAAAAAAGTTAATTCCCTATTAACCAAATAAAATTACAGTTAATTGTATGGATAGGTACAGGACAGGTATTGGCTAATTACCTTTCTTAGAAAATCGACCATCACAGGGTCGCAGTGAGTAAAATTGCGGGATCTTCCCTTCGTTTCGTGAACACATCGGTGATACTTAGTTACTAATGTCTAAGAGTAAAATGCAAGCCGTCGGCTATGAACCAGGGTTAACGATGACACAGCCAATAGACACCTAATGTTTGATTTTCCGTATTAAATGCATTCTGGCAACTAGCTGAGGTAAGACGAAGCGAGGTGACTGGCTAATTCAAGGCCACACGAAACGTTGGAAAGAAATAGATTAATTTAAGCAACGGGAAAGAATGAGACGGCACGAATTTATATTGGTACTATAAGCCAGATGTGTTGACAGAAGTCATTCGCCTGTTATTATGAGTCTATTGGTTGTGTGGTCGGTGGGATGGGTTGAAGCCTACCACCTCAAATGTGACCTATCTGTTCGTCTGTCCACTAGTTACATGAGCAAGCTGTGAAATGAGTTTCATGTCATGAGGTACCATACTTTACGGCATAATCTCCTTTACGGTCCGGTAGGTCGACGGCTACTCACCATCTGGTCTGAAGACACAAGCCCTTCACGCTGTAAGGAAATTGTGTAACCATCTGTAGTAATCCATAGTTTTGTAACTTCAGATCAGCATTTGACACGAAAAACTTCAACCTTACCGAACGCTATGCTGATTTTCAGAGCAGTCTAGCTTGGAAAGTCGGTGCTGTTATTTAAAATTAAAGTCGTTTATTCATAATTTGGCAAAGGGATATGTATTGCGTGTAGGATGTGTGCCCGACGGGCGCCCGGGCGACGAGTCATTCCTTGGGAGCGACCAACTCCAACTGTTGTTGTTCAACTGTTCACGTACAGAATTTGTATTATATTTATGCGAGCGGTGTAGAAACTTCGATAGCGTGATTTGGGCTTGATGTGACGTCGCAGTGTGACGTGGTACGATGTCGCCAGAATAACAGATATCACTGGTACTTACTATTAAAAGCAAGTATTATTTTATTTTAGCATTCTGAAAATGTGCTTTATAACTGAGAAAGAAAACGAAAGATACTATACATATTGATTTTAAATGTAAAAAAAAAAACTAATATTTATTACAAGATATTACAGAATGTATCATCAACATCATGCACCCATAACTATCCCACTGTTTGGCACATAGTCTACCACGTTTGGCAGACTTCACACAACAATGAGAACATTATGGAGAACTCAGGTGAGAAGGTATCCCCTCGATATTTTCCTTCACCGAAACAAGTGGCATTTACTTTACAGAATAAACATCTATTTATTAGACTCCAAGCCCACAATCTCTGCTATCTGGGTCAAATTTCCGCTTATTTACAGCGTCTATATACCTTATATAACTTGATAGTTACATAAGCGCAGGCCCCGACAAGTGAATCATCTACCCACATGATAAACTTGTGACGTGGGAATTACGATTTGATTACATTTGTGATCATTGCCTGGTAAATCCTTAATTCAAGATGTGGGTAGGACGATGTAGTCGGATGACTTGTGTCAAGTAATGGATGGCAAAGCAGTGATAGCCAAGTACATAGTTTGAACGTTGGACTACAGAACAGTGGAGGTCGGGATCAAATCACGTGCTTCTAATAACATAAACAAAATGTGTGCTAGAAGTGAAACTTCAAAAAATAGTTTAGTTACATGTCATAACTATTGTTTTAGCGCTGCAGCTAGGGTTTTCGCGTACCCGGACTTTTTTGATACCCGGGTATCGGGTATTTTTTTCTTAAATACCCGGGTATACCCGGGTACCCGGGTATTTTCAATTTAAATAAAGCTTCACATAAATTATGAGTTTCACACATTTCAGTAATATATTTTTCCAGAAAAAACGAACAAAAATATATTTCTTCTCCATAAACTCTTATTTTAGACTACGTATTTTCAACTCTTTGTAGGAATACTCTAAAAAATTGTCCATTCAAAATCACACAACACAACAAACTGACAAAAATAAACTTTTATAAAGATACCTACTTCTAAAAATACCTAAAAAATTCACATCTTATTAATATGACATAGAAACGAGTTCAATCAAATTAAACTGAATTAACATGACTGTAATGAAGGCATCTATCTATTTTGAATAAAATAAGACTTAAATCTTATTTAATAACGCAGAAATGATATCTCACATTTAAGAAGGGGTATAAAGCAAAATTGGCAAATAGTGGAGTGCCGAAAAAACTATTGAACTGCATCAAACTAAAGAAGAATCACGTAAATCGGATTCGAAATTCGATGACGACGACTAATATATAAAAATGAATCCCTACTTCCCTTGGCCACTGCATCATGCGTGAATGGCTGGACTGATTTCGCTAATTCTTTTTTGTTGTGTTTGTTATTGTCAGGGGAAGAAACTTATGAAAGAAATAAATTAAGAAAATTGCGCGGGAAATTAGAAAAATTAAAAATACTAAATAAGAAGAAGAATAAACCTTTGAGCACTCCACTAAATCTTAAATTCAATTTTTACAGTAGTAGATCAAGTTTCTAGAACCTCAATAAAAATATAGTAATACATTATATTATCGAGGGATTAAACTGAGCAGAAACATAAAAGAAGAAACTTTATTTAATAAAAAAAAATCACAAAGTTAGGTCTAATGTTCAACGAAAATGAATTTATTTTCAATATGGTCTATATTTTAATATAATTATAATGCTGATCAGTATCACGTAGGGATTAGACTAGCGATTTTAAAATTAAATCCATACTTTAGGTATAATCAAAAGAAAATGCATTTGTCGCTTATTGCATCCCTATTCCGTGCAATAAGCTTAACGTCTTTCTCAGCTCGCTCAAAGTTTTTGTTTCATCTACCAGTTACGATTGTCCGCGTGAAGCGCGGGTGAAATATGATTTTTTACTAGCTTTATGCCCCTTCTTAAGTACTTTTGCTCTATTATTTTCTTAAGGCGTTATTTTATAACGGAAATGACAGAAATATAGAATAATTTTATTGATACCCGGGTACCCGGGTCTTAAGTCAAATATTACCCGGGTCCGAAAACTCTTAAATACCCGGGTATACCCGACCCGGGTACCCGGGTCCGAAAACCCTAGCTGCAGCGAACTTTAGTTCTAACTCGTGCTAATGTTCCTATCTCATTTTCTCCCACGTTATGCGTCTGTGTCTTTTCGTTTCCGTTTCGTTTCATTTGCGTTGCGCGTCATTTCCGTTTCATCGAATACCAAATCACAACGATACTACAGAAGTTTTCGCGTCAAAAAAAATACTTGCTTCGGTGAAGGAACAGCGTGATGGTGATCAGTGCCATTCAAATTGTGAGTATTTTATTAATATGTAGGTTTTTTACTTCGCCTTTATAATTATGTTACAATACGGTCATGAAAATAAAACAGTCATTAGTGTCAATGGAAAGTTACCCTTTGACATTATGAATTAAGGTCGAATATCGACCGCTGCAGCGTCACTAGTTTATATAATGAACAACATAGGTTCATGGTGTTCTGTTAAGGTCTGATAAAGAAGGTTTCAGTGTTTTTGTGGCTGTTAAATTTAAAAACAAAGCTAACCATTCAAATTAACTGCCGCTGAAATGGAGCAAACAGCTTTTTCACATGAATTTTTTCAAGTTTCGAGTACTTGTTTTGGGTTAAGTATTGTATCTCCTGATGAGAAGCAAGTATGAACCATGCTTTTAGCCTCAACCCATTAATGGGTCTTCTCAAAACTGCGGAGGCCTACAGCATCCACAACGCTGCTATAGATAGGTGGCAGTACCTATTGTGAAAACCTGCGACGTTTCTTTACGACTGCTATCAACACTTATACTTATTTGTTTACTCTTTGCATGACTCCTAAGTCATCCATCCTTAATACGTAAGTGTTAAACCTTCCGAAGCGAAGCAAGTATGACCGAAGTAGTTTACCCTTAATGATACTTATCTTAGTCTTAATGTTAACTCCTTTGACTCAATAATTATAGTGCTGCTCCGGGTAAATAGGGTTTTATCCATGTAACGAACTGAGAGATAAACAGACAAGACAGATGGTAAGTTGTCACCGACGTCCAGGGATCAGTTACCAATGGTATCACCACTGTTTAAAGAACAAAAATATGTTACACAACGAAGGTATCCAACACGCAGCCATATATCATATATCAGCCGCTAGGCAATCATAGACCCAGTCTGGGATTCCCTGCGCCATGGACAACACACACCATTCAAATCCACCTCGCTGGGAATCGAACCCCGGACCTCTCAGCCGTTCAGGTAACATGCGCTATATCTTCGAGTTTCCTTCGGTTGTTGTTTCAACGGTGGTTGTAAGTGCACAGCAATGGGGCGCAATGGGCGGTATTGACCAGCGCTGGCAGCCAGTGTACGGCACGGCACGGTGAGTGGGT
The DNA here is from genome assembly GCA_905404295.2 of Ochlodes sylvanus. NCBI lineage: Eukaryota > Metazoa > Arthropoda > Insecta > Lepidoptera > Hesperiidae > Ochlodes > Ochlodes sylvanus. Next base: position 7,176,835 of record FR990149.1, read on the forward strand.
TAGCGGCGCGGTTGCATCACCACCCCGACCACTTTCTGCTGTCGCTCGCCTACTTACCCACTCACTGAGACATTGCAGTCCGGTGGATTGGTAGCTTGGATAACGGCCATTTATGTATTAACTAGTTAAATTATTTTAAATGCAAATGGGTACTCACGATTTTAAAATTTTCCACCGATGTTTCTGCTATTGGGTCGAAATTTCGGTAAAATAATTCAAAAGCGTGAGTACCCGTTTGCATTTAAAATGTGCGTTAAAATTAAATGTGAATATAAAATGTCTAATGTGTGCATGCGTATAATTAATTGACATAAAAAGTTGAGTTGCAAAATTTCACCCGAACAAACATAATTACATAGTTACATACATACATACATACATACATACATACATACATACATACATACATGCATACATACATACATACATTGCAAGTTAAATAAAATCTTTTAAAAACGGACCATTACATATTGTCCGTCTGTCAGGACCCTTTTTCCCAGAAACCCGTGAAGGTATTTATTATGATCGATGTCAATTGATTATAAAATATTTCCCAAGGACCAATCCTCAGGATCGGCAGTGTACCGTCCGGGTGGTTGCGTCACCACCGCTCACCGCCCCCCACCGCCGTTACTAGGCCTCTGCTGGTAGGAAATGGTACAGCCAGTTTATTCATAAAATATCGCTTTAAATGCGATGCCCAGTAATATGTCTGGGCCACGAAACGCGCCCCTTAGGCCTAATTAGCACTTTATTGACGAGCGACTTTTCTAATTCGCAAAGTCCAATATCACTTTGTAGTATTCTCTACTTATTTTACAAACTGGATGACTAATTCAAAGATGTAACTGCTTGGACATGAGTTTGAAATATAGTCTAGAGAAGTAAGAAGTTTTTGTAACTGCGAGTAGAAAAAAAACCTTAGGCGTTTCTTGCCGGGTCTTCTTCCAAGACCACTCACGGAAAGAGACTGTCGCAGCCGTTCAAGTCTAGCTCTGGACCCGTAGTAAATATGTTCATATGAAACTTACATACTTTTACAGTAAAATTAATCAAATATTTGCTCCACATTTAATCGAATTAAATTAATATAGTCTATTAAAATAGTGCTAACAACTTTCAATAAACAAAATGGGGTTTATTACGAAACAAAATTCTGCTCTGATACTATTTGCGGTTTAGTTGTAACAAAAACTTGAATTATACAATATTATTATAATTTATTCCTCAATCTTACAAATCTGTTATAATTTTAATTACGTATTTAATTCATATTATAATAACTATGCAAGATTAAATTTTTTAGACTGCTTTTTTATGTTTGGCCAAAATGACAATGTTTTAACTTTTAAGTCTTAAAATGAATTGGTTTATTACCTCTTAAATATTAGTGAGGTTTTAATTTACGGTACCAGTAACTCGTGGTAGTAATAGTAATCCATTTGTGGGACATATTCTTTTTTACTTTAAATTAGAAAAATATAAATTCAAGTGCGAGTCGGACGCGTATGGTTCCGTATTTGGTCAATAACAAAATGGTTACAGGTTGTGATTTGTTGTGATAGTTGCCACAAAAACACGCGTTCTGTGAAAATTGCAAGTGTCTGGATGTCCGGAGACAATAAAAGGGTTCTATTAATCACTCTTCGGGTACGGAACCCTGAAATAGGCTTTAGCAAAAACTGGCAAATTAATTTATGAATGTTCTATGAGCCTTGGGTCTCTTCTAATTACTCACTATCACTAAAGGTCATTAACCCTGCCCGTACTGACAGCTGTGTTTAGGACGTGTCCATCAAAATTATCTAAAAATACTCGGAATGTATCACATGAATGTATCTTGGAACAGTAGTCGGTCCATAAGTTACGAGAATGGCAATAAGTATACTCGTAGGCTGAAATGACGACGTCCAACGCTTATTACAGCTTTAAAAACATACTGTAGGTTCAAACGCATGACGTCAAATCCATTTCGTAAACGTGTGAATGTATCGTGTATTGATACACAATACATTCATGTGATACATTCCGAGTATTTTTAGATAATTTTGATTGTCCATTTTTAAAATAATTATCGTGTAGAATTTTGTCTTTACATTTTAATCATTACCTATGACCATGTTCTTTCATGTCCTCGAGTATGTCAAGTGAAATAAACATCACCCTGTATATTCATTACTCTGTAAGTAGATTTAGTAGTAATAGGTATATGATTTTTACTGTAATTTTTTGTTTTATTGGTTTTTTTAACAGTTAGCTGTCGACTGAGCTGCCATCGTATTAGGTCAACACTGGTTTTTTATGGAATTAAGGTAGCAAACGAGCATGCAGCACCACTATCCGCTGCCGCCCGTTACAACTGTGACGACACAGAACAAGACTCGAATGGGGACTGGGATGGTTAGTCCGGTTAGGAGACGGTGAATGTTAGAAACTTTAGTTGGTTAGTTTGATAGTAAGTACTGAGACGGGCATGGTGTCTGAATGGTTGTGGAATCACCAAGTTGACCTTTTCGGGGTCTGGGGAACATTAATATTGTTTGTATTTTCTTAGTTTTAGTGTTTTTCTTTATGTTTAACCTCAAGTTTTTTTTTTCGGTCTTTGTATTCTATGTATAAGTTGGTAACCTCTGTAGAATCATTACTCTGCACAAACAAAAATTTTAACAGTGTCACATAACGCTAAATAAACAAAAAACTCAATGATGTCGCGTAAAAATCACCGACTACGTAAAGGTCATAGCCACGTGTCTGTTGGTTATCTAGATTTAATAATAATTGAGGAAATTGTAATATGAGCTATTTAATGAACTATTTTAAGTAATCATGGCAACATGAAACAAAAGAAATTGTTGAATTTGGAACAGTAGTTGGCCCATAAGTTACGAGAATGGCAATAAGTATACTCGTAGGCTGAAATGACGACGTCCAAGACCAACGCTTATTACAGCTTTAAAAACATACTGCAGGTTCAAACGCATGACGTCAAATCCATTTCGTAAACGTGCGATTGACTTGCCAATCTGTGCTACAACTTTAATTCGGTCGATGGGGTATGACGACCCGGGTGACGCTATGGTAAACATGCCGGATCGCCGTTCCGAGGGTCCTGGGTTCGATTCCCAGCGAGGCGGAAATTTGATTGATGAGTTTAAATTTCTGTTCTCGGTCTGGGTGTGTGTGTTCTTGTCTTGTGTGTTGTCCATGGCACCCACGACACAGGGATTCCCAGTGTGGGGCTATGAGTGCGTAGCGTTCTTTATAGCTTATTTTTTTAATTTTTATTTTATAGCTTACTAGTCACCCGCCCTCGCTTCGCTTCGGTAAAACTTATTCCTTGCGTTTGAAAAGAAGATTCTTACTATGTTAGTGCGCTTAACATCGAAGACTTCATCACCACTTAACATCAGCTGAAAAGTTATGTGAAGTTGTGAAGCATTGACTTTTTATAAGTATGTATAAATTAATAATAGAAAAGTCTGAGGGAACCGATGAAAATATATATTTACATACTGGGCTGACATCATAACCCTGTAAGAAAGAAAAAAGAGAAGTAAGAAATACGTAAAATTACTATATGAATAAAAATATAGACTAAAGTAACTTAAGTTCATTTTCATTTTGATTAAGAAATATTGATAAACATAAAAGATGTATCAATCAATTCTCGCTATTTGGCACCGATCGATTGCATTACTAAATATTATTTTAATTATGTAACAAATACGTAACAATTCAATGAACATTCAACGTACCGATTGCCCACGTACTGTCGTGTCGTATCGTTTCCCAATGAAGCCTGATACAGTGATAGCTGCGTGATGATAGTCACACTGATAACGCAATCGTGATAGTCAAAATGATCTCGTGATAGTCAATTCACTTGAAACTTAGGAATTGAAATATTATTGTTGCTAATAGGCTAATGGAAAAAAATATTCAATTAACGTGTTAACGTTTAATTTATTTATTTAATTAAACCCATTACAGTTTTATAGTTAGTACAAGAACCTTCGTTTTACTTCGTAAAGCTCAATATTTAACGCAAACTAAAAATTGTGGTGTAAAATCTTCGACATGAATGTGGCTATCATGTGGCTATCATAGACAAAAATATTTTTTCAAATCCAACTAGCCTTAACTAGCCACATCTAGACGTAGGTAAATCAATCATATTTGTATAGTAATAGTAATAAATAAACCCTACACACTCATAGCTCCACACTAGGATTACCTATTGCACGGTTAAAGGTCTGCGCACATTACACCGACTCAACTAAAGACAAAGCTAAAATTAAATTATGAGCTTTATATCTTCTGCCGTAAAGTTGAATTTCGAACGTATACTTAAAACCCGTGTACTACGGGGGAGTACTGGCGAGTATATGTTCGAAATTCAACCTTACTTTGAATTTTAGTTTTGTCGAGACTTTTGGTTGAGTTGGCGTCGGTCGGTAGTTGAGTGGGTCTAATGTGCGCAGACCTTTACACGAACAACCCGGGAACAAACATTAATTGGACCCAGGACACATAACTTTGCAGAGCCGCTACCAACAACTGGACCAGGAGATCATGAATAAGACTTAGCAAGATTTATTTTGCAACGTACAAAAAAAATTACCCCAGCCGGGAATCGAACTCGGGACCCTTCGCGAAGTGGTAAACGTCCACCCACTGAGCTTTGGGGTCGTCAGTAAATTACATTATCATTAAAACAGTGTTTATACATTATTCGTGAACTTCATAAATTAGGGTGCATTCATAATTTACTGCACATCATGTCTCTCCGTAACCTGAATAATTATGCAGTAATAAATATCAATTAACGTCGTGTAAGTTAAGTTACAACGTCTTAACAATATTTTCGAAGACAGGTAACTTGGTAAATACGCAAAGTATGTATAACTTAAAAAAATATTGCATTAAAAAAAAGTTACTTACATAAGTTACAATTACTTTCACAAGTTACTTTAAAATTACATTTTTTAATAAAATGAAATTACATTTTTAAATAAATGACATTGCATGCATTGAATAAAAGAAGTCAAAAATTTTAATGCATTAGTCCACACTAATTGAGTAAAACACAGTTAGTTTCGCCTGAGATTATTTTTTTCATGGAACTAAATAATAACCTAAACCCAGAACTGGAAGAGACAATGGACATGTTCTTTTTTGTATATAATTATAATTGAGTGATATAATAAGGGAAACTTATACAGTGGCAAATTTCAGATATAATTTTAAGGTTTCATACATCTGAATGATTGGTAACTTAATGAATACGATATGAATCGTTTTCGAATTCATTGCTGAATAAAATAAAATAATGCTTAGAATTTGTTGCTACCAAATGTAATACAAAATAATTATGAGAAATGATTTTAGTTTTGTTTTTGTTTACTACTTATTTTAATTTAGATAAATAAGCAATGGCATAATCGGTTCAATTTTCAATGAGATATCGGAATCCCTTAAAATATTAACAATCAGAATAAAAAGTTAATAAACCACTTTTTATAACTTAACTAATTACAAATTATTTATTACGACTACATCAATTCCCTTATAAATGGTCGTAAAGTAAAACAAAATCTAAAACAAACACTGACAACATAAAAAATCCAAGTCGACTCACGAGTATACTCAGCAACGTCCACACTAACAATCCGTAAACAAAAATACCAACGAACCCGCGTCCTGCGCCACGCATTCTCAAGTGTGCACGTGGCTTTACAAAAACTTTTACTCGCAAACTTTCAGCTTCAGTTTCCTTCCGGACAACCTTGCCTCTCGCGCTGCGTCAGGCCGTCAGTCCGCGCCCGACCGCCGGAGTGAACGCGCGTCCGCGCTGTACAGTGCTGCTACGCGACGGTGCATGTGCTCAGTGATCACAGTGCCCTGAAGTGGAGACCCGCGTCAGCGCCGCTGGGCCGATCGGCCCGGGCGGTATGGAGTCCCCTCAGATGTACGACGCAGCCGCGGCGCCCCCGCCGCCGCCGCAGCCCGACCTGAAAAAGGTCGCGGAAGACAAACGCACCCCTTTCCCGCCTCCAGATCTAGACGAGCTCAATGGACAGGAAATTAGCTTGGATTTACAGCACCTCATCGAGGACCAGTTCCGGGGGGAGGAGACCATGGCGTTGTTCCAGGAGATCCTTCCGGGCGGACGATCGCCTCCGAACAGGTCCTTCGCGAGGACCACCCTGGCTTACATGCCGCAGCCCGTCCATTCGGGGGCATCTTACGCGGCACCAGTGCAGACGAATTCGCACGAACAGGCACCACCTATAAAGGAAGAACCACCTGAGCCTCACGATTTTCGAAGAGCGGTGACATGTGCTCAATATACAGGCCAGTATAATCCTCAACCGCCAGTTGGAGTCAGCGGACCGTATGGAGGTGGGTTCACGCCGCTGCCTCCTTTGGGAGCGCCGTTGCTTCCTCCCCTGTTGAAACACAAGCCCGCACCTCCCAGACGCTCCTCATCCGGGAAGGTGATAGATAAGGGCACAGATGAGTACCGGAGACGACGAGAGCGCAACAATATCGCAGTGAGGAAATCCCGCGAGAAAGCCAAAGTACGCTCTAGGGAAGTAGAGGAGAAGGTGAAAACATTACTCAGGGAAAAGGAAGCGTTGCTAAAGAGGCTAGAAGCGGTGTCAGGGGAACTAAGTCTTCACAAACAAATGTACGTTCATCTCATAAACCTGAACCATCCGGAGATTACAGAACTGTGCCGATCGATGCTGCAACTGGGTGCTCCCCATGGGAACGACCACACGCTCTGACCATAGGTGAGTGTGCATGTGTGGGTGTTGACTGTTGTGTGCGTGTGAGTTGTAAATCTCGCGTCAGAAAAAGGGTTTTATTTTACGATCGTTACGCAATCCGTTTATAGCGTGCGACGCGTAAAATTGCTCCTTTGAGTTTACGTCGCGTAAAAATGTAAATAAAATGTTTGGTTATTGACTTTCGTGTTTTAGTCGCTGATGGGTTAATACATTTATAATTTATGTTACAGTTTTTATTGTAGGTCAGGTTTCTGTGAAGCAAATGAATACCAAAGATACAAGCTATAAAAATACAAGTTACACATTGTGTAAAAATACAGCAGAAGTTTAACTTTGCTCAAAATTTTCTTGTAGGTGTATAGGCATGTTTTAATGTTTTGTATTTTTTTATTTGTTTTCGTAAAAGAATGTTAAATGCGATTTTAATATTTCTTTTACAATTCTATTATTCAGACTGATTATAAACTTAATTTTAAACGAAACGAATATCGAACGTCTATGAAATATTGATAACTTATTACTATTTTTACTTATATATTTTTGTTATTAATGTTAAATTTAATTTCAAAATAAATTAAAAGGCTTTTTTAATTAATTTATAAATAGAATTGCATAAAAGTTATTGCATTGCATAACGTTTTATAAGTAAAATTTAAAAGTAGGTCATGTCTCGCGGATTCGCTTGAAACTTTTCCTCTTTGAGTCACTACGTGTCAGTATCGATTGAGTCAGAAAAGGTGGCGTTATTTTTTATATTTAAGTTAATTTTGAAAAATGATGAACATTTTTTTTTTCTTTAGATTTTTACTATTTTTTAAACATTAGAATGATTAAGTAAAAATATTTTTCTACTAGAAAATATATTTTTTAGAATTAGTATTGGGCATAATAAATGTATTTATTGAATAATAATTTATGTGATATTTCAGATAACACCTTTTTTAATTCAATTTCATGCAATTTTATTTCATAAGCTGGAATTTCGAATAAAGTTTCGATTTTTTTGACATAATTAAGAAGCTCTCACGCCTATACCTAGTACTGTAAAAATTAACTTTGTAATTAATTTTTCTAATTATTTCATTTCAATAAAATAACTCCTAAAATTGCTCTTAATAATACATTTATTGTCAATAAAGCATTTCAATAATCTTAATGTGAATAAACGCGTAAAAATGGACATTAACTCCGAACAAACCATCATTATCAAACATTGCTCTTGCTTATCTTATCTTAACGGGAATCGAACCACCGACCCCCGCTGCAGGCCATTGCGCCCAAGACCATTCCGCACAATTACGCAAATTTCTCCAAATGATCTTAAACAACTTATCCACCGTTCATAATTAGAATAGAATTTGGAGAATTAATTTGGATAAACTCATTAACTAAATTTTTCATTAAACTTATCCTAATCCTGCATTATTAGTAAATCTTCATTTTTAATGTATTATCAATAAATTCTATATGCTTATTCATAATTAGAAAATTACTGACTCAAAATGTCATTAAACTCATTAATTAATGAATTGGTTAATTTGTCCAAACTGTGAATTAAGCGTGAACCGTGACGCATGCAATGAGAAAGTAGAATTATATTTTCTTTCATTTATTAGACATACTCGTAATTATCTACCACTGTAAATGGGACTATGGGTATTGAGAGGGTTGAAAATTCCAAAGGTAAGGTAAGGTCATTAAACTTTGTTAAACTGGTTAAAGGACATCTTTGGGTGATGGATATCCATCGCTGATGGTGATCACGTGCCATCATGGGTCGTCTGCTTGTTGGTCGACAAAAAAAGGCAGTCATCGGAACTGCCGACAGAAGTGAAAAATCAAAACTTTAGAAAATAACAAGTTGTCCCGGCGTACTTCGTACCGCATTATAATTAAAAAATGTTTTGGTGATATATCGACAGCAACGCCACCCATCGGGTCCAAATGTGAATCTAAACCATTCCCAGATCCCCCTGAACACACACAAAAAATTTCATCCAAATCGGTCCAGTCGTTAAAAAATGTTTTGGTGATATATCGACAGCAACGCCACCTACCGGGTCCAATTGTGAATCTAAACCATTCTCGGATCCACCTGAAGACACAAAAAATTTCAACCAAATCGGTCAAGCCGTTTAGGAGGAGTTCAGTATCATACACACTCACACTCGAATTATATAATAGAAAATAATTTAATACACTACTATGTATAAGCAAGCATCACCCGTCCGGCGTACGTCGCATGTCGGTGACGCGATCCCATAAGATTTTCCTCTACTAATCGTCGCACCTATAGAAGTTTACAATTCTTAAAATACAAATACATACGGGCAGAAATGATACCCCTGTTTTTGGCTTTTTTTACATGAGATAAGTTAATGCTTGACAACAATCCCACCTGGACTTCTGGTGGTAAGTCCACCAGAAGTCTAAGATGTTGGACGCACTAACTTATTGAAAGCCTATTACCTATCTTCTTGAAGTCTTCCACAGACAAGCTATTCCAGTCCTTCCCAGTGCGGATGATGAACGACGAAGCTTCTTCAAGAAGTTATACAAGACGTTGATAATCACTAAAAATATTTATTTTATTTCATCATCGTGAAGCGCTCGTAGCCCGCTCGCATCCATCCTAAGTGACCGACCGAGTGTAGCAACAGCAGGCGCGGTCGGTGATTGGATAGGTGACCGCTAGTGGCTAAATTCCTTGAGCGCTTCCGTGCTTCGGAGGGCACGTTAAGCCCTCGGTCCTATACCTTCGGGCGGCATAAACTTCTGACATATGGGTTGGCCACTAACTCCTACACTGATCCGCACTGGAGCAGCGTGGCGTATACTCTAGGCCTCCTCAGATATGAGCTCAGTAGCGGGTCATTAATAGGTTGAACTTAATTTCTATCTTCATTGAGTATAATAAAACATTCTGTTTTGAAGTTTTTACAAACTTACAAACTCGACGGTTGCGCAATGAACTTTGAAATGTTTGGGTGGAAACGAAAATAAGTACATACTATATTTTGCTTCATAATAAATTGACTTAACCTTTTCTGACTTCAACCCATTCACCAGCAGTAGGTTATCAATGGGTTGAAGCGGATTGGTGAAAGGGTTACTCAACTCATTCGGAAGTTTTTATGCCAAAGGCCTCTGACATGGCTTAACGACTGCTATCTAGCGATAACAACCAAGACCGACGGCTTTACGTGCCCTCCGAAGCACGGAAGCGCCCAAGAAATTTTGTCACTAGCGGTCACCCATCCAACTACCGACCGCGCCCGCTGTTGCTTAACTTTGTCGATTATGGCCGAAGACGGTAGCTTAATCGAGCTTTGATCATGCTGTATCATACAAGATGAAATATTAAGTAAGGCTAGTAGAATCGTGAGTACCCGTAATCATACCTATCTAAAGATACTTACTAATGTTACTGTAAATGGAAGATATTTAAGAAAAACTATTAATGGGAGTTATTTTTAATGAAATGATCCCTTAACTATTATTTTTAGTGTTGTTATCTGTTTTTTGTTTCTTTGTTCGTCTTTTGTCTGATTGTAGTTTAATAAAAGGATCTTATCATTATTCCCCGATTTATATCTCCCGATTTGAGTATTGCTCTAGGTCGGTCGCAGTTGTCATGGGCGGCAGCGGAAGGGTGGTACTGCATGCTCGTTTGCTACCTTATATCCGAAAATACAACTAACACTAAGCTTATCGACAGCGTTTACAATCTATCCACCGTCACCTGTAAATTATACGAATATTGTGACGTTATGGGTCTAAATATCTGTATAAAACACAAAAATCGCAAATAGGTGTTAATATTAAGTTAATTTTGAAAACTATACAACAGTTAAGAATCGAGTTAAATACGTTGGTTACAGCTTCACGTAACTGTGTTTTGTTAAGTTACACGTGACTTTTATAAACAGAGAGTCACCATGACGTAACCATTAGGCAATGTTACATGAACTTTATACCCTAAGTATAAAATAAGCCGTAATATAAGCGTTCGTAGCTCGGCGGCTTACGTCGGACCTAAGTGACCGAACTATGCAACAGCGGACGCGGTTGGTTGCTGCATGGGTGACCGCGATTAGCACTTCACCGTGCTTCTGGGTCACGTAAGGTAGACAGTCCGGTTTAATTAGATAGCAGTCGTTGTCAAGTCAGAGGTCTTCGGACGGCATACCGTCGCTTGGCTAAGTCGCTTATCCACTATAAATCCTCGCTAGATCAGCGTGATGGAGTAGCTCCAAGTATCCTCAGTTTTGCGAAGGAACCTGTACCCAATAACGGGTTGAATCCAAATCATCCATACAAAAACATTAAAAATACTTCATACACCTTTGCACCTATTATGGCGAACTACAAAAGTAAATGGGTCGTACCGACTCGCTTATTACTTAGCAACTCGATTACAATTGTAATAACAATTACTACACCTAAATCTGTTCCTTTTTAAAACTAAAATCTCGATTATTTGTATAAAAGCAAAAAATTATATTATTAAGTAATATGTGAATAAGTATTGTTAAAGTCAGTTCATACAAACCAAATTACTTTAGACTCATACATTCATTTTGGTAGCATTTATTTAACACTGCTTAATAGATGCGTGTGTGAATGACCCAAATTTTTACGCTTCGGTTGACAACGTGACCTATCGCATGCAGTCGTTGTACACGAATCAATGCGAGCCTTATCACGAGGGAGTAGAGTTCAGATTCGACTACTAGGACTATAAAAAGTTTGGTGTTAAAGTAGAAATTGGTTGTGTTTTCGTAATGTTTGAATATTTGTGTTTTATAATCAATATAATAATATATGTATACATATAAAAGGAGAAGCTGACTGACTGACTGACTGACTGACCTATCAACGCAGGGCCTAAACTATAAGGGTTAGAAACTTGAAATTTTGCACGGGGGTTCCTTTTATAACGTAGGGGAGCAATAAGAAAGGATTTTTGAAAATTCACCCCCTAAGGGGGTAAAACGGGGGTGCAAAGTTAGTATGAAACTTTGCCGTTTTTGAGGGTATTTGAATGAAATTCAGTATGAAGGTATTTTGTTGAAAGTTATGAAACATGTTTTTTTCGAAAATCATCCCTTAAGGAGGTAAAAGGGGGACGCAAACTTAGTACGAAAGTTCTCTGATTTTATCAACTGTTATATATTTAGGGATTTTTGGCGGGCGAAGCCGGGTATAGGCTTGTCAATATACACTCTTGCGTGACTTTACTGAGTGACAGTCAGACAACGCACAGCCGGAACTACTGAACGCAAGAAGCTGAAAGGCATGCATGTTCCTTGGGAAGTGTAGGGGAGCACTAAGAGAGGATTTTTTCAAATCCCCCCCCCCCCCCTAACGGGATAAAAAAGGGTTAAACTGATACTTTTTATTTCTTCAATTGATTCACTTGAAACTTCTTAGGTACCTGTATTATGTCCTATACATAGATACATTCGTCAAGTGAGGCAAGTGAGCATTTAATAGAGGATTTTTGGAAACAATTAACTGATGACAGATGACTGAGGTAGTCGTTTGGCAGTGTCTATAATGTCTATAAGTATTAATACGCGAAGAAAAAACTTTGTACCCTTTTAAGGAATAATGCACGCGCGTAGGAGAGTGAGTGAGATTTGGCATAAAAGTTTATAAATGGAGAAAAAGTAAAGAAATATAAATTCTATACATAGGTACCTAATATATTTATTGTATAAAATGAAATAGTAAGTATCATTTTAGAAATCAATTAAAATTATAAATAGGATACATTATTACCCACAGGTCGCCCCGAAATGAACGGAAAAGGTTATTAGTTTACATATAAATAAACTTTGTCATATACATACCTCCACAGTAAGTTACCCTGTCATAGTACGAACATACATAATTAACATATTTATCTCATAAATGCCCTGGGAATCGAACCTGCTACCCCTCAGCAGGCGGGGTCGCTTACTAGGAAAAACAAACGGATATTAAAAAGTGAAAAAAAAATCACCCTAAACTCCCATTAAGTTCATAAGAGTATGGATGACAAAAATGTGACTGTAATAGATATAATTACAAGTACAGTCAGCATAAAAGACCGAAAAGAATTCCAATTTCAATCCGAAAGAAAACTATCAGAATTGAAATGAAATACGAGTATATTGATAAAATACGACAATGAAACTGTCACTTTCCTACCCTAAAATTATGCAATAAATCGTACAAAACAATAGAGATTTTATCATCAACTTTCGTTGCCGACGGTACCCACATATGAGATGAAGTGATAAACCAGTACGTATGAGACTCGTGAATTTAGTATTCAAATTTGTTTGTGCAAATCGCTCATAACTTTCATTTTCGCTGTCGACGCTCCACGCGAAAATCTACTTAGAATCCAAGGCATAGAGTTGAGAATCGGTTGTGTCTTTTTAATATTTTCGCCTCGCGCCCTACTTACATGCTTCCGATCGACTTGTTGATTTTAACTATTTCATGTTTGTATGCCCAAGGAACAAAGCGTGCTATTACCTTATACGGTCCCTTTCCCTGTCCCTTTCTCACATAGGATTAGGCCCTAAGGCCTAAAGGAAAAGGGCATCTATACAATGGGATATAATATGCTTACATATACAACGGGAAGATAGGTATATAGAAAGTTTTCAAAATGTTAAACCAACAAAATGCAGATTTTCGAGAATTTTTCGGCTACGTCTGGTACATTACAATCCGTACACAATGAAAGAGCTATGCCAATTTGAAAACCCCATCAAACCTTTTTTCGCGTCCGGCCTGCCCCAGGTGTCCCGAAGCGAGACGCGGGCTTATACTAGTTTAATATCCGTGATGGTATAAAATCAGGCAAATTTATAAGTTTAAAAAGCCTAACCGCCTGTCACTTTTTAATGAGACTCGAAGAATGTCTAAAGCTTTCACTTTAGAAATTAATTAGTTAACCATAGATCTATGGTTATAAGGTTATAACTGATAGCCGGCTTCAAGGTCAGGTATTACTACAAACTTGTTTTATATTGCCTATCGAAAGACATTTTTTGCAATTAAGATAGAAATTAGTAATTAGTGAAGGCGAGTACACTTTTTTAGAGGCGACCTGTCCTCAAGGGTAGCAACACATCTGTGGCCGAATTAGAACGAGACTCACTAACAGTTACCAACTGGACTATTACAAACGGGATTAACTAACTAACAGTCCCTGTCCCAGTCCTCATACTTACTAAGAAACTAACCAACTAATGTTCTAACACAGTACCGTTGAACCCGCGAGCTTTGTTTTGATGTGATGTTTCATAGGCGCCGTCAAATATTTTACTTTATAATACCTATTTATACCTTTGTCGGGTATAAATAGGTATCAAACAACATAATTATAATAGATAAGTACCTATATTATGTATCAAAAGATATGTAAGTAATTTAAGTACCTACTAAGCTAGTGCGCACTACCACCCAAGACCTCATCTCCACTTACCATCAGGGATTGTGGTCAAGCATTGACTTGATTAATAAAAAAAGTGAAGTAAATTAATTAGTAGGGGTCCAGCCGTGACCACCTTCCATGCAACCGGGTCGAAATATCGGCGGCGGCGAACCAAAATTCATATCGTGAGTACCCGTACCATAATAAAATGTGTACAATCCGCGATGGGTTAACTTTAAAATCATAAATTCATTAATATTATTACGTACTTTCCGTGAACCCCGCGTCGTTATCTACCACACCTTTGCTTGTCGAAACCACCAAACGACTTAATTTTCGGCTGGAGTCTTGAGCCAATACCCTACTTCCTTCTCCCTTCAATCTTGGCAATGTATCGTGATGATTTTGGTATTGCTTACGTCCACTGGCGATAAAGACCACTCACCTTCGGATGGCTTGTCAGTCGACATTAAAATCCCACCCGTAGGTATCCGATACACTTGTGCGTGCTAATGTACGCCACTCATACTCTTTTTCGCAGGCGTGTACCCGCGCCCGCGTAAGTTTCACCATTGGGCCGAACCAGTGAGCCTTTTCAACGGACAATAAGACCGACAAACGTGAATATTAAACGGTAGGAGTGTACTATATCGATGTGTGTGTGCGTGCTTTCACTTTTTTTCGTTAATATGCCTTTTGTGTTTTGGACGGCGTTATGCGTGAATGAATTATTATAACTTTTGTTAATGGCATATTTTAGTCTATTTTTTCCGTATTATGATGATTCAATTATTGGTTAGAATAGCAAAAAGCCTAGATCTTCTACCCGGTGAAGTTGATATTACAACTGTTTCAGCTTATTTTTAAGTGCTAAGAAAACTCTCGTCAATTCCTACTTTAGAATTTTAAAGTAAATAAAAGTTTACATTTCTTATTAACAACCATAATTTGTATTTTTGTATTAATCAAAGTTACTTCACAGAAATAGCTGAAAAAGAAAAGTCACTGATTAAACTCGGTGATTAAACACGAAATGTCGAAAATTACATTTATGACTTATGGAGATGAGTAGTTTATGTGCAGGAGACGGCTAAGAATCGGCTTAGAATTGATTTTGTCATACTATATCCCTAAACCGCCAATCCGCACTAATCCGCACTTGGCCAGCGTGGTGGACTATGGCCTATACCCCTCTCATTGTGAGAGGAGACCCGTGCCCAGCAGTGGGACAGTTGTAGGTTGTGATGATGATGACATCCCTAAAACCACAGAAAAATCACCAGCCACCAAGACCAAGAACAGTGTTGATCAACAGTAACATTTAAAAAAGCATAAGTATTAAAATTTTGGTAATACATCATGCAACAGACAATGTACCAGTGACAGCCAATGCTATCTATTCAGTATTTTACGATACTATGTGCTGTATAGTGCTGTAAATAAATGTAAGTTAAGTGTAAAACAAGTAAAACCGTCACACGACTCAGTACACCGGTACCAGACGGCGCAACGTTTCGCAACCGACGGAATGTGTGTCGGCGCGCCACTAGAACGTTACAGAAGTTTTACTGCCTTGTGTCAATATTTATTAAGAATCTTATTTGCTTTCTTTATTTTTATAAAGCCTTGTCAACAATTAGTCGTTTACTTTGGCTCTCTTCCAATATTTTTATTTTTTATGATTTTACCAATGGTTTGCGCTTGTAGCTGACATAGTAGTGTTACTAACGATCTTTTAACACATCGCTATGCTAGCTTTTGATTCAATATAAAACGTTTTCAATTTTTTTTTAATGCAGAATGACAGCTACTTTTATTCATAATCAAATTAACAATGTACATGTATTGTATAGTAAATTCTTCACCCGTGATTTGCCCTCGTACAACGCGCAACGCGAAGAGGTTTTACTTTTATTTTAAGAGGAAACCCGAGTCTATGTGTTGAAATAAAATGATAATGGTTGGTTAATTACATATATATGTATATATGTCACATAAGTATGTGTAACATAATCTTTATAACACGTTGAGTAATCGGCACGTCGCGCGGGTATCCTACTACATTCTTAATGCTTACGGTGTATTCTCACGTGTATTTATAATTGGTTTTTACAAATGAGTGCGACATTTATTATTTAAACTAAAACAGTATGTAACGCGAATCCTACTTTAAGCTGTGTAAATGTTTGAGTTTGTTGAAAAACATTTTTTTTATTTTTTAAACAATAACGATTTAATTTTAATTGCGATTTTATAAAATTCAAGGCTGTGGAATGACCTCTAGGTATTATTAAAAAATGGTTTTGAAAGAAATTAATTTAATAATTATAATTATAATTAAAAAATAACCAAAGTAGAGTAAATCAATGCATATTTAAAAAAAAAATTAAGAAAACAACACCGCTCAACAAATTAATCCGCAGGACTAACTGTGTGCAAACATAGTGAAAAAATATAGGGTAAAACTTAGATATGCAAACGTTCACGCATATTAAACTATGCAAATATATGCACAGATGCATAATAATATGTTGATATGTAATAAATACGGCGCAAAGACGTAAAAATACGATTGGTGCGTGTTTGCATACACCCATCCCCGCAGGAGCGTTGGAAAGTTTCGGCGATGTCCGGGGAAATCTGTGACGCGGTCGCGTTGTGTAATTCATCTTCAAGAGATTATTTATCGAAAATAACAGTATGTCAACCACAAGTACTGTACTTAATTTTTACTATGGCCTCGAAAGTGAGGTAGGTCATGTTTATGACTCAGTATGTTGCTTGAAGATTGGCCAGAACCAGTTTAACTAGAACTCCTGTCCACCAATTCGCAGGCGCCTAAATCATCAAATGACGACCCCGTAGCCTAGTTGAAGACCCTGCCTGCGAAGCGAAATGTGCCAAGTTCGATTCCCGTCCGGAAGATATTTATGTAACAAAATGTCAATGTCCCTGCAACTCATACAATCCTAGTGCGAGGGTAGGAGTGTCCGTCAACGAATTCATTGTGATTTTCATTTAACTGTCTCTTTCTGCCTCATACGTTCTGTAATGATCTTCCGCATCCACAGTTAGATCCAAGACTACTCGCGTTGAATGAATGTAATGCATCTATGGCAGAGATGATGGTAAAGCGAATTAACTTAGAAGCCTATTCACTCTTGACTTGAAGACACATACATTGTAATCGAGCGGAAACACCAACGCTGGCAATTTCTTCCAGTCCTTCGCGGTACGTGTATAAAATCTTATCTATAGTCATATCTGTGGTTACAATAATATCCGTGCAGCGCGGGGGTAATCTACCTCTTTCTCATTTTGGAGTGTTTGAAGTGAAAACTTCTGTAGTATAGTTGTGATGTGGAATTCGATGAAACGGAAATGACGCGCAAATGAAATGAAACGGAAACGAAAAAGAAACAGACACATTTTAACGTGGTAGAAAATTAAAAAGGAAGCATCGGCAAAATGGCGGCTTACGTAAGCAAAGCAAAACATCAATATTTGGACTGACAGTATTCGTTTTTTTTAAGTTTCACTTCTAACACGTGTGAATTGAACACATTTTGTTTTTTTATTGTTTTTACAATTATCTTATTTGCTTTATACAATTAGCCATTATCTTACCTTTACATGAGTGTGAATAATTTTGATTATTTTGATTTGACGACCCGATAGCGCAATTGTTAATATGCCGGATCGCCGTTCCAACAGTCCTGGGTTCGATCCCAGCGAGGCGGTTTGAACGATGAGTTTAAATTTCTGTTCTCGGTCTGGGTGTGTGTGTGTGCTTGTCCATGGCGCGAAACGAAACGGGGAATCCCAGTGCGGGGCTTTAAGTGTAGAAAAAAATCTGTTGAAATGTCAAAGGTTGTCGAAAGCCTCATGTTTGCTCCCGAATGAGCGAAGCGCGTGTAAATTGTATTGTATGTATTACAAAACTAGATGTTCGTCTCTGATTATTCATACAATGTTACAAAGTCGAGATGTTATCTAGTTCACATTTTGAAGTATTATTCCATGGCATAGATGAAACAGTTATTGGTAGATTGGGTCTATTTTATTAAAGGCTTTGTGGGTATGTGTAAAAAATAAATAAAAAAATCTAAATCTAATTCACACGTGTTAGAAGTGAAACCACAAATACTGTCAGTCCAAATATTGATGTTTTGCTTTGCTTACATAAGCGGCAATTTTGCCGATGCTACCTATCTCATTTTCTCCCACGTTAAAATGTGTCTGTCTTTTTCGTTTCCGTTTCGTTTCATTTGCGCGTCATTTCCGTTTCATCGACTTCTAAATCACAACGATAATAAAGAAGTTTTCACTTCAAAAGTACTAAACAGATCCCTACCACGAATCCACTAATCGTGAACCGATACGTTGAGCAGTCCTGCCAAGAATTACGTATTGGTAATTTAAACTGTAACTGTACCAGGTTCCCACTTAATTCTCAGAGCTTATTTTCTTACTTATTTATATTTTCCCCAACTCCTCACTCTTTTGTATCACTAACCTCAAAATTACACTTAATGTAAGTAGTTATATGTATTTTGTTAATTTAAAATTTCGCTGCATGCGTGCACCTTACCTCAACTTACTCTGTCTCTCTCCTCATATCTTAAGGTTGTCTGGAAGAGATCGCTACACCGATGAGACCGCCTTTTGTACTTTACGAATGACTATTTATAAACTGTTAATGTAGAGTTCTCGGTTTATAGAAAGTGTTAAATGAATAAACGAATATTAAAGAGTCTTGCAATAAGGATTACATAGTAACACAGTCACGTTTAAAACTTTAATAGCTAAATTTACGAAGCAAAAAGGTCACTTCACCACGTTCCCCAACCCGTGACTGCCCCGCGCCGTAGCCAACGTGCTTCGGCGACTTTTAAACTTCTCCAATTTCTCCATCGCCTAAACTTTCTGTTACGCTATATTTGGCAATACAATATTTACGTTGTTTTCACAAACAAATATTATTTAATACCTGCCCGTTAAATGCATAGGTACCCCGCAAACACTGCTAGCTACTGTATAGGTAAGTCCTGGGGCGCAATTTTTGAATTTTATCCGCATACGAAAATCACGAAAACGTATAGGTACGAATTTCATATTTTTTAAATTCGCATATAGACAAGTTTTTTAACGAGTGGTCTTGAACATTCGAATTCATATCTTAATATATATAATTCTTCTGTGAGTGTGTATGTCACTGAACTCCTCCTAAACGGCTTGACCGATTTGGTTGAAATTTTTTGTGTTTCTTCAGGTGGATCCGAGAATGGATTAGATTCACAATTGGACCCGGTAGGTGGCGTCGCTGTCGATATATCACCAAAACATTTTTTAATCATAAAGCGGTACGAAATACGCCGGGACAACTAGTATATTAAATAATTCTCCCGATAGAATGTGTCTAACGTCATGTAACAATTTGAAATGAAATGTCAAATAATCTTGCACTACGCAGCACAGATTATATTTCATTCATAAATCCAGCTCCTGGGCGATAAATAATAAACAAAAACTTCGGGGTTTAAATTTTCGAAAATTTGAGACCGTTTCCAGTATTATTAGTTCAGTACAGTTCTACTCACATCAATTCCAGTTTAAAGTCGAGAGTAGTAGATAAGGCCAAGGACTGACCGTTTATTCAATAAAAATATTGTTTCTATTTTATTTCATAATAATTTTCACAAAAAAAAATATTGAATTAAGGTAGCAAACGAGCATGCAGCAACGCCTTCCGCTGCCGCACGTGACAACTGCACGTGACAACTGTGACGACGCAGAACAAGACTCAAATGGGGACTGGGATGGTTAGTCCGGTTAGAAGACGGTGTAAGAACATTAGATGGTTAGTTTGTTAGCAGGTATGAGGACTGGGACAGGAACTGTTAGTGATAGTTAGTCCTGTTAGTTATTGTTAGTAATAGTCCAGTTAGTGATTGTTAGTAAGAGTCTTGTTCTAATTCGGTCCCAGATGCGTTGCTACCCTTGAGGACTGAGATGGTCGCCTCTAAAAAGTGTAGCCGGCTCCACACCTTTCTAACCGGAACACAATATAAGTATACTTGGTTATACAATTTATGAAAATATTTTTTTTGCGCTAAATAATTACTTTTATATTAACTGAGCCAGTAACAAATGAACCAAAGTAAATTCTATGATTAATAGTTGTAATAATACCTAGTGTTTATTTATTTTTATAGATTACAAATACGAAAATAAACTAAGACTGCGCGTATATACTTAATTATGTCAACGCTATATTTAAAAAAATAACTTATGACATTGACATGATGCAACATCCACGCAATCATTTTCAAATTTAATATTTTATTTCATAAACGCTCAGATTAAATCTGAGCATAAACGTTTTAAATGTGTCATAATTATTACGACAAAAAAAAATTAGAAAACAATTAAGTAGTTAAGAACAATTGGCATTATTGAATTTCTGTCATAATTATTTATAATCAAATTTTGTGATACATAGTCAAAAATTCGCCAACCTTAGGGCGCGTTCACATAGGACGTCCGTTTTACTGGATCCGGAATACTGGATGCTAGTAGCGTATGTAGTTGTATGAGTGATTTCACACAGAATCCAGTATACCGGATCCAGTAAAAAATCCCACACACAACGGAAATACTGACCCGTTAAAACAGATCCAGTAAAACGGACTTCCTATGTGAACGCGCCCTTACATCCAAAATGATGGCCACTTACCCTCCACCAATCCGCACTGGGTCAGCGTGGTGGAGTATGACCAAGGCCTCCTTGATCCTCAAATCCAAGGTTTAAGCGGATAGCTTAAACCTTGGATCAGCGTCTAAAAAGGTTAACATTTGATGAGAACTCTTTTTCGTACCATATAACATAAATTATAGAATTTTTTGATTTTTAAAAACATTTTCGAATTTTTTCGATTTTCAAAAGCAAATATTTTCACACATCCGTACTTAACTTAAATTAATTCAGTTCACATTAAACACATTTTATTATCTAAAACACGCCATTCATCATAATTAATGCTATATTTCGTCGTTTGAATCGCTTTCAGATAAAGAGCACAGGAAGACTGATACTAAATTATATCATAATATTAAGTACATTTATATGTACGAACATACATATTATGTATGAACAAGGTTATTTAGTAACTTAGTTAGAAGCTTAGTTACATTAGCTAATTAGGGACCCTAAGATGACTGAGAGTAGCTTAAATCATACTTAGCTGTTGGTATTTTTAAATATTTGTTATATTTACTTATATGTATCTTGATATACCTACATATTATGAAAAATATTGTAATTTAAGAAATCTATTTTTTTTCAATTAGTTAAAAAGTAATTATGTAGTACTAAGATTTAACTAAGATTTTTATTTCAATAATCAACACCATACGCCTATGGTGTTATGGTCACCAACGCGTTGCTATCCAAGAAGGAAAAAATTGACCTATACCATGCCTATACCCCATTATCCTCGTACCTTGGGCGTCGCTAATTAACTGAAGCCAACGCCGCGTCAGATTATTACCGGTTAAAGAAACAAAGGAAAGTTGAAGCGAAATTGTATTTGGAAATTTCCCGAGCAACACGAGTTTTCGAGTTTTGATCACGTGATTTTTTAAGTTGGTAACTCACGTTCCTTGCACGTAATTGTGAAATCGACCGTCGAAATATTGTGAAAATAGAATTTATTGAAGAAAAATACCAATCAGTTAAAGGGTAAACAAGCCGTTGCCATTGGATTGGAACGGCTATTTTGGGAATTATCACGAGACTTGGAAATTATTTCATAATGTTTTGATGGACAAGTAATTGTTTTGATGTAAGACAGTGTGACACATAATATTATGTAAAATATATGAATCTGTACTCTTGTTGGTAGTGATCGAAATGACGAATGACGAAATTTATTCCCGGTTTAAGCTGATATTCGGCTCATTAATTACCTGATGAAATTTATTCCCGGTTTAGGCTGATATTCGGCCGCCTGTGGGGCACGCGATCAATACATCGGGGATACCTTTGGTTTTAAAGGTTTTTTGTCGAGGAGTTTCTTTAGTTTTCTCTTTTCTATAATAAGACCCGCTTATAAACTTGATATTCCTAATAGTAATAATCTACACACTGTCTAAACACAACTACACTACACAAACTCACACTCATAGCGCACATCCATCCATCCCTGGATTCCCTGTAAAGTGGGTGACATGTAGATGTAGACACCAAAAGCAACATTTACCCAGGCCGAGAACTGAACTAAATTCATCATTCAAAGACAATAACTTTCACACAGTGTACAGAAATGAACCTCATCATTCCACTGGCCGCTGGGAATCAAACCCAGGGCCGTTTGTACGGCAGCAAGGTGACAATTGCGTCATAGGGCTCTTATAGCAGAACAACGAATGAATTAATGACATTAAGTTTGATAGAACTATCCCTACTAATCCCCGAGTGGTCTTACAAGAAGAAGCGGCAAGAAACTCCGAAGGAGCTTCTTTTCCTACTGATATTTACGATTGTACTCACTATTCACGGCTAGAATATCAACGCCGGCCGGACTAAGTAGTAAGCGTGTAAACTTCCACCATAAGCCCACTCATAGTATTTAGGGCGCGCAGATAACAATGACATACTAACGTTATCGATACACAAACAAACAAACAACATCTTCGATTGGTTGTACGCTGTATGATAGACTCTGACATTGCCTTTTTACATGCTGTAAGTTAAAAACTCATGTTAAAGACATTCTTATGACGAAAGGTTAGGAAGACAACTGGACGATTACTTTAAAGGTGAAACAACTTGGACATATGTAAGTTTTACGGAGTTGGAAAAACTCCTTAGGAGTTGCTTTCCGCTTCTTCTTCAAGACCACTCACCGCAGGGATTCCTTGTAGCGATGGCGTAGTTTGAATGATAACGCACAAATTTTTTGAAATAGATACCATATCCAAAGAATGAAGTATCTAACTTTAGTTTTTTCATGTATTTAAGATATCAAACGAGCATACAGCACCACCTTCCACTGCCGCCCATGACAATTGTGACCGGCACAGAACAAGACTCAAATCGTATAAATTTTGTAATATAGTTGTAAGCATTTTTTTTTAAGATGTGCCGAGGAGTTTCTTTTGCCGTTTCATTTTCTCCTCAAAGATTTAAAAAGTTCAATTTTTAAAAGCACCTTAGCGAAACGGTGGTAAATGCAAAAAATTGACGTTCATAAGTGTATGCATCATACCTACAAGAAATAAATGAATTGAGTTTGAGTTTTGAGTTTGAAGCATAAATTTATAAAACGTAAAAAACCGCTGAAACGCCATTGAAGCTATACGTAAAGGTGTCCTAGGTTTCCACCCTGGGTTAGGCTAACCAAACTTAAACATAAAGTTAACTCAGTTGTCACTGGATTAATCCCACCTTTCTCGAATCAATCTTGTCATCATGAGAAATAAAATTGCTCATCGATATCAGAAGAATGTTTTTTATCTTAAGTGTTCAGAAAGGTGTGTCCAACATCTATAATACATAATGCAGTATGGCTTTTTGTCAGTCTGTTTATATATTTTTATTAATAATAATAATATGTACCTACTTATATTCTTGTTATATGTTTTTACAAGCTTATAATTATTTAATTTGCAGTGTTTATATTTGTTCGGATCAAATCTTGCAAACTGAATAGGCCTTACTCAGCGTTTTGAAATTTTACATATTGATTTAGTTTCGATGACAATGCAATTTTATGGCCTACAGCCAACTCCGATGTGGTACAAAATGCGACCGTATGTGGCAAGAAATAAAGCTTACATTTCAATGCATTATCATGAGTTTAATCGAAGTCGATTGGTATCGAGTTGATGGTGTGACCGACAGACCTTAACCCTACCATCGCTATACATCTTTATAAAAACCTAAAAAACTTTACTAATAACTACAGACAGACGGTGTTTGTCCAGTCTGATAATACGATAACATTGATAATGATAACGTATCATCATTTTATCAAGTATAGTATTTCTCCATTCACATTTCATTTACTAGTAAATCTGCCCTCGTTTCGCTTGGGGAATCCTGATACTCCCCCCTGATACTACCCCTGATACTCCCCCCTGATACTCCCCCCTGATACTCCCCCCTGATACTCCTCCCTGATACTCCCCCCTGATACTCGGAAATTGTTGGGCGTCATCCTTTAAAGTGACATAACTTTTTTATTTATGCACCGATTGAATAAAACAAACATTAAATGTTTGTATATGTTAAAAGAGCACTTAAATCGGTTAAACCGTTCCTGGAATTAGCGTTTACAAATTAATAGACAGACAAAAATAAATAATCATTATTTTGGGTTCTATTTTAGTAATAGTTTTTCTCATATATCTTCCATGCACAGACAACAATCAATTACAGATTTATTATAGAATAGATTTATAACTTCGATAACTGTTAGACTGGTCCAGGTTCCATTTTTTATAGAAAACTAGTTTTGCACGCGGCTTCGCCGAGGGTCCTGGGTTCGGTTCCCAGCAAAGCGGAAATTCGAATGATGATTTTAATACCTATTCTCAGCCTGGGTTTGTGTGTTGTCCGTGGCACCCACGACACAGGGAATCCTAGTGTGGGGCTATGAGTGTGTAGCGTTATTTATTATTATTTATTAAGTAATATTGTATTACTTAAAAAAAATTGTTTTCGTAGCAACTTGTAACCTCTACAAGTTACAGTACAATTAGCTTTTCCATTTTGTCAAAGAAAAAAACGTAATGTGTGAAACTAGCCTTACGAATATTACTTACTGAACTTATACATACATAATATTAGAAACTGTCCGAGCTAAACTGTGAATGATTCATTTAATAATATTCATAGTATTCGTGAATGAATCATAACGGTATCTGTAGTAAAATACGGTTATCAATAGTAGGCACATTATTTATTCTTGTTCCATGATTATTTTTACCGGCTTGTGGCGATCTAAAAGCAACAGCGGGCGCGGTCAGTAATTGAATGGTTGACTCGTGGCGAACATCTGGAGCGCTTCCATGGACGGCACGTAAAGCCGACGGTTTCGGTTGTTATCGCTTGATAGCAGTCGTCAAGCCAGGTTTGCCATTGGGCGGCATCACTACATAGTATAAAACAAAGTCGCTTTCTCTGTCCCTTTGTATGCTTAGACCTTTAAAACTACGCAACGGATTTTGATGGGTTTTTTTAATAGATAGAATGATTCAATAGGAAAGTTTATAATGTATAATATATTAAAGTTTTTCGCAAACAATTTTGGGCTTGGGTACTAAGGGACAGGTTTCCCGAAGCGAAGCGAGGGCGGGTTTACTAGTAAATAAATAAAATCAAAATGTGTGAAATTCACACGTGCTACAAGTGAAACTTCATATCAGCGAATACTGTCAGTCCAAATATTGATGTTTTGCTTTGCTTACGTCAGCCGCCATTTTGCCGATGTTTCATTCGCGTCATGTCCGTTTCAACTAATTCCAAATCACCAAGATACTAAAGAAGTATTTACTTCAAAAACTTCTGACACTTGGGTTGGCTAATTCCTCAACCAATACGCTCTGGAGCACCGGGTGGAGTATGCTATAGGCCTCCTTAATTATAAAAGGCCCGTGCCTAGTTGAGGGTAATTTAAATGTCAGTTATTTTTATAATAGGATTATCTAAAGGAGCTAATAATAAAAGTGTATCGGGGTCCAAATTTATAGGACATTGAATATTGTTACCTGAAGAGCGATTTTTTTCAGACAACATTAGGGTAAGAAGTTAAAGAGTAGGGATGTAATATATTAAATTCCGATTAATTAACTTATTTAATCAAACTTTATTTTTATCGAAAATAACATATGATTCATCAAAGTTATTTTTAATCTAAATTTAATTATAAGTTAAACCTCAGTAAAGCCGAGCTACAGAACTATTTTAAGATTAGTACATTCATCCTACCACCTACATGTCTCAATTTAAACTAAGCATGCACGGTTTATTGCATTAATATTCCGTTCTAAGTTTAACTCATGAATATTTCATTAACGCGACTATCACTAAATTTATTAACTTACCCCACCCATGGTCTCGTGTTTATCCCAAATTAATAGAGGTAAGCAATAGCCGGACCCCGTAGCCCAGTTGAAATCACTCTTTGAGGCGACGGGTCCAGGGTTCGATTCCTGAAAAACAATTATGTGACTGATACATGTTTGGTAGGATCATGAGTTTTTTAAGTAACTACCCGAGAAAACTTACGAGCCTTTGATGCCAAGTGGTCACGGTTGCCCATGGACGGTACATGGATGGTTGTCCGCCATGACAGAAAGAAGAAAAAAGTTAGTGATATAGTATTTGCGTAGTCGACGCTACCTGCGACACAGGAAATCCTAGTTAGGGAGTAAGGCTGAGATCTATAGAACCTTAGCTCAGACTTACGAAAAACTTTGCAGGTGTATTGCATGTAATGAAACCAATAGTGGTGTTGACATTAGCGGTCTTAGCTTATGCTGATCACAATCTCAGCGTGACATGTCTATAAATACCAAATCGCAGTCTTTGCAAAGCTAGGTTTTTCGTAAGTCTGAGCTAAGGCTAAGTATCGTCTATAGATCTCAGCCTAAGTGTGTAAACATTTATTTTATTAACAGCATTCTATTCCGGCTATGCATTCACTGATATGATTTAATTATATTTGTCAGTATCATGGATAACTCTCTCTCTCTCTCTCAAGCTTGCCTACTCAAGCAAGCTGCTGAAAATGAGACGAATCAATCTTGTAGGATCTCTGTTCGCGATCTTTTGACAGAGGAATTAGTGCGCATCCCAAACGGCCTGAAGGCTCTTTAACGACAACTTTTCTGATATTCAAAGCTATTAAATACTCCAAGAATCTTGATTCGGTCGATCATACCCGTAATACTAGCAAGGTCATAAAATCATTAAAACAACATTAAAATTCTCTTATTTCATGTCCCACACGTCCGCACGCTTCGACAACCAACGCACGAATGACAACAGTAAATACGCGCGGGCACTTTCACTGCGCGGCCATCTTTTTTATTAATTCGTCCCACATTCGGATTTGTTACGTCATGTGTACCGAAATCGTCACGAAATGCTATGTCATTACTGCTTATGTAACGCCGGGTGATTCGAGTTGTATGGCGAAGGTTAGTGGTGTATCTGACACAGTTACCAGGTTGTTTAAACTTTGTTTTGACTAAGAGTTAATTTGGTTAAAGAAACATGTATTACGTATAGTGGCTGAGGAGTTTATTTAATTAATAACATTGAAAGCTTAGTATAGATTTTTGTAGTGGTAATATACTTCTCTTCTTGGACGACAACCTATCGACAACATACATTCATTCAACATGGCTCGACGACTGCTATCTAACGATAAATTTTATCATAAATTGAATATTTGCCTAATTTATGATAACTTTTTTGTATTTTAGCGTTATTCTCATTTTTCTCTGATTTATCTCGCATTGCATACATCTACTGCATCCCCTCACCAGCTCCCACGGTTACTGGTAGAGAATGACAGCATTAAGTCCACCCACAGTACAACATTATACGTAGTATCATGTTTATTGTACCAACTTTATTGTTACATTAAAGAATAAATAAATAAATTGACAGTTATACCACTTTGCCAAAGGAGCATTGTTTTTTGCGTATGAATCACGTTTTGATCAAATGCACTGTCAATAACCGTTGAAATGCAATTATGCAGTTATTATGTAGGTTGTTGTTAATAATAAGTCTTATATTGTGTAGCACAGGCACTATTAGTGGCATTAAGTATAGAACTATTTGAGTTCATATGGACACAATTTAAGTTGTTTGTTCTTCGAATGGTTCGTAGTTATCCTGTAGACATGACATGTAATACAATCACAAAAGCTTAATATAACATCGTACTTAATACATGCATGTATTAGCGAACAATTAAGGATGTTATAATAAATCTGAGCATAATTTTATTATAATAAGGTACATAATAATCGTGTATGTTGTAATTATTATAATCTCATTATTTTTGTTCCGCCTACTTATGTTCCAGTTTAGCATAATTTCGGTTTAGCGAAAATAGATTTTCTGGACAACTTTGACTTCAACTCCATATAATTTTGTGACCCGATTGAAATAAAACAAACACTAACCAAGCTTATAACATTAGGTAAATCACAGAAAACTGTATTCGAATCGGTACAATCGTTTCTGAAATGACTGTGACTATCTACTACTACAGAATATGACTACAGAATATGACTACAGAATATGACTACAGAATATGACTATCGCTCTGAATTAGTCCATAATAGAGTTATTTGCATCGCACCTTTTCAGCAGTTACAATACATTGCGAAGCGATGGTATTAAAAATGTACTACATAATTAAATTCACGGTCGTGTTACAGTATGCGGTCAAATTATTGGAAACAATACACAAGTTTACATTTTTTCTATTATATTTTAATATATTAAAAAACTAGCTCCCAAGTAGCGTAAATAGCTAGCTAGCGAGCAATACTAAAAAAAAAAGAAAAAATTGCCATTATGCTAGATTTGTACCTAAATATATAAATTTGATTTTATATGGTGGTTTTACTTGATAATATAATTAGCCCTACACAAATAAATTGTTAGCTATTTTATTAGTCACGTTAGTACGACGTTCATAATATATATTTTTTATTTTTAAATAAATAACTAGTTAACATACTCATTAGGATTCCCTATATCGCGGGTGGCTTGGACAACACAATTAACACATCGCTGACACTCATGACCCGAGAAAAATATTTATCTGTCACATCAATATCTGCCCCTGCCGGGAATCTAACCCCGTCACCCCTCGCTCCGTAGGAAAGGCCACTACCAACTAGGCTACAAGATGGTCATCTATTACTATTTTTCCATTTTTTTTTTACACTAGTTACCCCCTCTGCGGTCGAAATTCGACCATAATTTATTCTGTCAAAGGGTTACTTATCATTGATTCTAGAAACGATGACCCTATGACACATTTCAAACGTCGTGTCAAACGTATAGCAATTTGAATAGAGTAACTTATATTAGTGTGTTTAATGTTCTATTTATTCATTTAATAAATTCTTTGTGCATTATTAAAAAAAAATAGCATTCTGCACTCTTTCTCTATATTGTAAAAAGTGTAAGTAGGTACCTACTACTTAAATGTCTCTTTACGATATCGCATTATTTAATATTCAACAATAAATAAATACAACCACTTTATTTGTAAATAGTACAACATTTTAAATAAGTATCAAGACCTCTCAAACAAGCTATACGAGAGTGCATTGGCCATGTAGTTTGGGCGCGCGGGTCGTTGACCTATTCCGTGATTTTTTTATGACCCGATGCGCTGCGACAACGCATAGCCGCGGACTAGTTCGAATACTTCTCGCGTTTATGGATTCCTGGTACTTTGTACGTTATTGAAGTCGTTTGAGAGGTTGGTTGAAGCAGAGTTTTGTTAGCTTATGTGGCCCTGGTGTTTTACAAGCGGTTAAATTCATATTTATGTATTTAAACAATTATTTAAAAACAAAATAATAATATATAAAATTACTCTTTGTCAAAAAATGTCAAGCAACTTTTCCTAATAGAATAGAATTATTAAATTTACACTTTTATTATGGTGTAGGATTCGAATCCAAGCCTCTCTGAATGAGATCAACTTCTAAACTAGGTTATCATTGAGCACTCGTATAGAACTTACCAATAAAACCTATACTTTCACAAATCCTTGAAACTCACGCTTCGAATACTTGGTAATACTCAAAACGATTTTACTGTAGAAGAGACGATACTCAGATGTTTGGAATGTGAGTTTAAACTGTATGAACGTTGGTTACGTATAAATATAAATTGTTCTAAAATGCCTGAATGATCAAAATAAATTATACAGTCAGCTTGTAGGGCGAAGCTTAATAGTTGACATACTGTATAATAAAATTGTAACTTATCTATGTTTTTACATGGAAGATCAGACGTAACAGATCTTAAAACAAAGATTTTTAGATTTTTTGTCCGTTTGCCAGTTTGCCTGTGCGTTCGTTCGGTCTCACTAATGTCAGAAACGGCTTGATACATCCATATTATGCATTTAGTAAAAAGCGGTTATTTTAATACATATTACAAACAGACACTCCATGTTTATTTATTCGTATAGATAGTGAATAAACAGTTGTCTTTATTAAATTTCTTAAAGATATTTATAGATTGGGCGAATCGAACACATAATAATAGCATAAATACCGCATGAACAACCTTCGCTGAGAAAGATTTAGCAAAGCAGGCAACCAATTGACCATAATGGACGACCCGTATGTTTCCGTGATTACCATGTCAACGACCATCGAAGGGTCCTCCGTTCGATTTCCAGGTGGGAGGTGAAAAATTTGAAATAAGTGACAAGTTTTGGATTATTTTGGATCAAATGATTACAATTTTGATTTGTTTTATACTGTAAAAAAATAAGTCAAAAATTTTAGACTAAAAAATTTAATAGATAAAAATATATAATAATAATATATATTAAAAAAAATTCTTCCTTTGTTCAGTGAATTTCGGTACATATTCTACTTTAGCATGTACGTAATTTAACAAAAACGTCCAATTTACCCGACTTATCTTACAATATCGGTCGTGAGTACACGAGCCGTGCGAACGGTAATTACTCTTCCACTTCTCACGCGCCAATTCCAATAACATTCAACTTTAACCGCCAAAAATAGTGACGTAACACCCTCAGTGGGACATTAGGTCTCTGGAGCTGTTATGCAAGCTCAATTCGGTGTTACATAACCTGTGAAAGTCGGTCGCACTACTTCCGCGCTTGACGTAATATTTCTTAAGTGCCTGACATACTTCGTAGCAATCGGCGTTCCGGAAAGACGCAAAAAGTTAACTCTCCGTTTGGAAATGCATTCCGTTAAATGGAATCTGAATAGGACTTTGAATTGTCAAATCCAGTTCGATTTTATTTACTCAATGCTTATAATAAAATAGTTGATAATAATTAACGAAAGATTTGATAATCTTGCCTGTGAAATATAATCTGATTCAATTACATAATTAACAGATGATACTTTCAAATAAGATGCTGTTTATATAACGGTGACATTATAACGGTTTACATATTAAAGTGTTACTCGTCAATGACATTGACACAAATTAATATTTTATTTTCTTGAATAAATGTATTTAAAACACATAGATATCATAAAATGTAGAAAAAATTAACATGTATGTATATAACGTTTTATAGTCGTAGTAATATGACAATTGACAATCCTAAGTGCGATCAAGTACTTCTAGCATCGATTCATATGATTACTTTTGAAGGTTAACTAATTAAGTTCACAAATATTGCACATCACAAATTAATACAACATATTGATCTATATAGGTTCATTGAACAATGTATAATTTATACTTTTTCATACCGACTATTTTAATACTCATAAGAATACCTTATGCTATAAAGCTTTTTCCTAAGTCCAGTGTATAATTGTATTTTCCTTGTTTCAGATCGGACCAACATCGAACAACGGTGTGTGGAGATCGTGTGATAATATGTGCATTGACTATACATATTAAGTGATGCCTCTTCTAATATAAGGATAGTTAGCAAAATTATTACTTTGTGATTTTTACTGTTTACTTTTATATAAATATACACGGATAGTTAAGACTTATACACCACCCTTATATAGCGAATGCTGGCCGCAAAGATGTGATCTCAGATATAGTGGCCGCGTCCGCTTTTAGGCTACAATTGAATAAATTTGACAATAGAAGAAGACAAATAATAATTTAAGTAATGAAAGTTAAACGTTACTGACGTATTTTGATAATATTTAAAGGTTCTAAATTTATATAATATACATGTTTTATAAGCAGTTTTATAAATTTTTTATAAATGTTTTATACAATACAATCAACTATTAACGTCAAATCAAACACGCGTGTAACTCATTGTCTATATCAAACGCTCCTTAACCATCACTGCCAACTCTGTATTAAAGTCATAAGTCAAAAACTTTTAACTATTTTTAAAAATAGATGAGAAACAGAAGACGTAAACGAGTCAACATAATTATACATAATTATATGTATAATATCCTACCTTCATCCTGCTAAGTCAATACGATGAATACAGTTATACGAAGTCGTTGTTAAATTTAAAAATAATATATGGTTCAAGTCAGGTGGGTATCAAGTAAAGTAAAATTGCATTGGAACATACCGGTACAGAACCATTATAAATTAATACAGCTGTTACATTTTTCAATCTTTTATTGTAAATTATAGTTATTTTTAGTTCTTAAAATAAGGATTGTTTGTGTAAATTGGTTGTATATAATTTTGAAATATAATTGATTAAATGTTTAGGTTTAAATAATGGTTATTTTAAATAAAAAGTCAGAATGGGAAAAACTTGTATTTGTAGCTGTTTAAATTATTTCTCTCAATTTATTTTTTTCTTTATTTCTACCTTTTGTATTTTTTATTGATTTCACTTTTGTTTTATTTTTTTTGTTCATAAATCAAATGTGTATACCTAGATTCATTATTTTCTTATTCGTTCCCGTCAAACATTATTTAGGTGCGTGAAAACTAATAAAAACAATGCATAGCGAAAATGTATGGGTAATGAAATATAATTAAATATTTTATTACTAAATTTAATTGAACTTAAAAGTTAATAACTTTTTGGACTCCTATTTATGATATATTGTTTTCGAGACGTTTTTACAAATCCTCTGAACTTTTTATCTTAAATAAATGTACATAACAAAATTGTATGTTTAACGCTAAGCGAATATGGTTAGGATATGGGATATTATTAAATAATAATTATTTTTGTTGACGATAAAAAGTTTATTCCTAAAAAGTACCTTTTATTGATTTTTTGTTAGTTATTTCCTGTCTCCTAATTTAAGTTTGAGAGTTTGATATCTGATGTTACATTATTATGTATAATAGATTATTTTTATTATACACGGTCTATCATGGGCACTACCGGGTGGGAAGTACAAGGAAATGAACAGTTGGTGTTTTATAGGCTACTTTATTATAGATGCCACAAGCACGGGTTTAAGGCTGCTAAACAGAATATTTTATTACATTAAAAGTAAATGAATGTAAACTACAGAGTGCGAACCCTAATGTTATTTAAATGTATGTTGTATAAAAAATGCATGATAAAAGTGCTTTGTTCATAATACAAGAATTTACTTCAAAGCATTAAGGTTGGTAGTCTTAGTAAAACGGGTCTCGAAACATATAGTTACCATATGGATCCTACAATGTATAATGAGTATAAGTATTGGCATCTGCACATTATCAACGAATTATACAATGTATAAAATACATTATCTGTATGGGCATGTCTTTAATAATCCGAACATTTATTAATATTGTGATAAATTCTCGTAGGCTTCATAATGTATAAATTTTGTATAATTAGATTTAAGTGTGCAGATGTCACATTATAGATACACATACTGTGTAACACTATATATAATAGCTTTGCTACTCCGTCCCGTTTGAATTTTTTGTCTGATAATTTTAATTTTATAACATATCTGTATAAATAAATTTAAGAAAGGACATTGTAATGAAATATATTTTCACTACTTATACATAATTAAAAAATGTATGTTACTTCTGTTGTATATTCTATGTTTAATGTATAAGAACTGAATGTTTTGCGCTAAATGTTGAGGCCATTATGAAACTAAGTTTCATTTCATTTCCACATTTCCTAAGTATTTTGTCATTATTGTGTATTATTGTTGATTTTTTACATAAATTTATTTTCGTTTCCTACGTTCCGAATGGTGCTATAAAAGAAATTCTGACTATCTTCTCAGAGCCAAAGACTTATCCACAATCATGGTCTAACAATGATTTTTACGTTATGTATAATTTTATTTTATGTTATGTATATTTTGCTTCATTGACCCTCCCCGAGGAAAAATAACATTGGCCTTGGATACTTTTCTGACTATACACTAGACTTACATGATCAGGAGACCGTATAATATTGATGTTATAGGTGCAATTAAATGTAATAAATACCTATTTAATATAAATTATAGTTTCTTTTAATCTCCTGCGGCTACCAATTATACAATTAAGGTGATGCCAATTGGTTGACAAGTGAGCGACGAGCTTTAAACATGCTTGTCCTGCTCCAAGTAAAATCAACTAGATTGCCGAACTACCGTTCGATGGGTCGTGGGTACGATTCCCAGCGAGACGAAAATTTGAATGACGAGTTTAAATTTCTGTTATTGGTCTGGGTGTGTGTTGTCCACGGTACCTACGACCCTTTATTATTATCATTGCACCAAGTCCGATGGTACCAGGTTCTGACTTTCTACACAAGTATTTTCCTATTTTTTTAAATTTACAGATGATTTTGTTATTCGAAATTGGTTTTTACACTTCGAAAATCACCACTGAACCACACTTTAATCCTGAGAGCCTGGTGACAGTTTCTTACCCACCTATCCTCCTGTTAGAACCTACTTAGTCGGTAGCTTTTGTGCCGCTTGAAGGCTTACCTTGGTAACAATTGGGGCCGTTTGCTTTACGTGCCCTCTGAAGCACGGAAGCGCTCAAGAGTTTTAGCCACTAGGTCACCCATCCAACATGCTGCTGCAGCTTAACTCGATCGACCGAGAGCTGTTATTGAAATGATTACGTACAAACATTGATGTAAAAAAACCATAGATACTCGTACCTACACAATCAGCGTCTCAAAATCGTCCTCATAAAATGTCCACACAATTTTAAATTGTGTGGACATTTCAAATAGTCTAGCGTCACTCGCGTCACTGCACGCTCGTTAAAAATGCCGAAGTGTTCGTTGCGAAATTGTAAACATATTACGTTAAGAACGTTAAAAAATGATAGGATATCTAATTTTCGATAAGTAAACTATTATTTTATTTTTAAATTATTGTTTTGCTACGAAAACACACTATTTTATTTTAAATCTAATTAATTTATTAATACTATGAGCTGCATATGGTGATTATGTTGCTTATTGTAATCGAAGCTTCATAAGGCGTTTATTTGTTGCAATCGAAATTAAACCGTAATATAATGAATTTAGTGTTTAAATTACCTTGTTATCATTTTAATTCTTGTGATGACTCTGACTGGGACATTTTTTTCGCGATTTTAGTACGAGACCGGGTGTCTATAGTAATAATAAGTCAATGCGTACAAATTATAAAATATATTAGAGTATAAAATAAAATATTCAAACCCGGTAGTATAATGTAATCCGTTACGCGGTTACGACGATCGATTTAGGAAATATTTGACACCGTTTCGTTGACCAAAAGTATTAGGTACATTGGAAACCAATGCCTTGTATGTGATTGACCTGGATGGAGTATGGGTGCTGGTCTTCATACGTAACGTTGATGACGACCCCGTAGCCTAGTGACCCTGCCTGCGAAACGACGGGTCCCGGGTTCGATTCTCGGCCGGGGCAGATATTAATCTAACAGATAATGTTTGTTTCCGGGTCATGATTGTTAGTGATGTGTTATTTATGTTGACCATGTCACCTGTGATACAGACAATCGTAGTGCGGAGGTAAGAGTGTTAGCGTTTAAAAAATATTACTTATCTGTGAAAACAGACATGCAAAAGTGTGGTCATTACCATATAACTCCGTAACCCAGTATACCCCATCTTAATCCAATTGTTACCCATTTTCTCCCGGTGGGGACAAATAGGTGCCGTTTAATTGTTTATTTATATACAAATAAATGTCAGTCAAGGTGATCAGGGAGACAATGCGGGTATTTTTGGGTTGATGTATGTGCCAAGGGGCATCGGCGGCGCGTTTGGCCAATGTTTGGTCACATGTATGTCAAACGTTTGTTTACTTTGACATTTTAATTAGTTTTAATGAATATCGCAGGGAACAGAGGGTGTATGGGTGAGGGAACAGAGGCGATTTGTTGGAATCGCTAAGGGAGTGTAGAAAAAAATAGCTTCTTTATACGCTACACACTCATGGTCCACCCTGGGATGCCCTGTGTCATGGGTGCGTTGGAAAGCATGAAAGTCAAGACCACACACACCTAGACCGAGAAGATAAATTTAAACGGATTATTGTCAAATTTTTGCCTCACTGGAAATCGAACCCAGGACTCTGAACGGCAACCTGGCATGATTACATTTCTGAACGGCAATCCTATCCTAATTCCTGAAAGGTAATCATTTTGCCATAGAGTCGTAATTATGATTTTTTTTTATAGATGTTTAAGCAATTAAAAAATATTCGACGACTCGTATGGCCTAATGGTTAACATGCCAGATCGCCTTTCCAAGGGTCCTAGGTTCGATTCCCAGCAAGGTAGAAATTTTAATGATGAGTTTAAACCTCCGTTCTTGGTCTGGGTGTGTGTGTTCTTGTCTTGTGTGTTGTCCATGGCACCCACGACACAGGGAATCCTAGTGTGGCGCTATGAGTGTGTAGCGTTATTTATTATTTTATAATTTTTGTATTGTTTAATTTATTCTATATTTCTATTACATTATCCCCAATCTCCTCTTTGAATATAAACATTGGGGATGAACGGTGAGCTCCCAACGCGCCGCGAGCACAGACTGCGTTAATGAATCTTTATGACTCAACCATTTGTTATGCATCAGTAGATTGAATGAAGTCCAACTACTTGCGGAGCTGATCAAAGTTGGGTGAAGAGGTAAGGGAACCAGTTCTTCGTGACTCGTCCAGGGGGAGGGGGTCTCCAAATACCACGCTTCTTATTCTTCATCATTCTTCTTCTTCATCAAATATCACGCTTCTTCGTCTGATTGTGCCGGCTAATCTCTGGAACGGCTGGACCGATTTGGAAGGGAATTGCACTGGCAGATAGCTGATGTATTAAGGAGTAACTTAAAGGCTACTTTTATTTTAGAAATTCAATAACTTTTTGTTAAATTCCACGCGGACGAAGTTGCGGGTGCAGCTAGTATAATACATATATGTTTAAAGCTAATAATGTAATAGTGATAGCGAGTGGTTTGAACGCTGAACTCTTGATGGGGGCCCGGGTTCAACCCCTGCGTCATGTAATTTTCAAAAATTATGTCCGTATAGCAATGAATTATCACTTGCTTGGGTGAAGTAAACATCGTGAGGAAACCTGCACACCTGAGAGTTCTCATCATAATGTTCTCAAAGGTGTGGGAAGTCCGCCAATCCGCACTTGGCCAGCGTGGTGGACTGTGGCCTGTACCCCTCACTTTGTGAGGACCCGTGCCCAGCAGTGGGACAGTTAGTCGATGATGATGAATATGTACTGTTCACAAAATAAATTTTATTGTAAACATTTATACGCAAAATGAACTTTAATAATGCAATAAATAAATTAAATAAAGATCATAATCTAATATTATACGATTTCATATAAAATATTAACATGTTATAGGTAACATAACACAAACAGGTGTTACTTAAAAGTGTCAGCAATTTAGTAAATCGTCGATGGTGGTAAACATTGCACAGAGTAGCTGCAGTATAGAGGCATCGGCATACATATAATAAAATTAAATTTAAATTTCTTTGTCTATCTCTTTGTCGGTTTGTCTCTTTGTCTATGCGTTTGTTTTAATCTCAGAAACGGTTTATCACATTTGAATGCTGTTTGCAGTAAAATAATACCTTAGTAAAATAATATCTAGCTTAATTCAAAAAGTAGTTTTTGGGAGCTCAAGTTTTAAACATTGTGGACGAGACATTTCAGCTTATTTTTCGTATAAAATGTTTATTGCTTACGTTATATTTACGTAAGATGAAAAAAAGTTTATTTTTCGTATAAAATGTCATGAAAATGTGTGTAAGAAGGTGTGAATTTGGTGTTATACTTGTAATTATGTCATTTTTTATGCCTAATCAATAAAAATATCCATAAAAAATTGCTCAAAAATATAAAAAAAACCGGATAAGGTCACTGGAGGGGATTACCCAACGGTGTGGAATATACTTTACGACCTATTCTCATACATCTCGGAGGAGCTCGACCACTAACACCGTGAGACGAGACTTTAATATTAGATAATCTCTGACACCAAAGTATTACTCTGTGTCACCTCAAAACCGGAGCATCGAATTTCATTCTGAATACTATTAATATTCTGTAAACCGTAATTGTGACGTCACTTTGCATTAAACACAAATACTGATTTTAAATATTGACTTATCGGGTTTTTATATACTCGTATCTATCTATCAATGATTTTAAAAAAATTTTAACGCTGCAATGTTTGTTGGTTAAATAACTACCGAATTTTGACTTTCCCACTAGACTGTACTTTATTTCTTATTTCTTAGTCGGCAACGTATCGGTGATGCTATGTCCATGGGCTTCACGTGGTGAAGTATGCTCTAGGCCAGGGTTTTCCAACCTTTTTTTCGCCGACCCTCCCCGAACCAAAAATAATATTTTTAATAGATAAATAATAAATAGTTTTTTTTATAAATATTTTTTTTTTCGGAAATTGTAACATACCTAGTATGCCCCCCCTCATACTTATGAACTCATAATACTCGTATCGAAGCCAAACAGAAGTATACAATTATTTTCAATACCGTTTAAACGTCAATAAATTTCTCAAGCACAAGGAAACCGATTCAGGAAACTGGATCAGCCTTGCAATAAACATCGTAATATAATTAATAAGGTCCAAAGACAATGGCGACGGAGTTTTCCGCAGTACCAACACGCAACCATTCTAAGGATCTTCGTGACAGAAAAAATAATGTTTACTTTGTAAGTGCAAAAGGAACCTTGAATGACTTGACCATTTGACATTTGACGTTTGACATTTGAGCAACGTCACAGGCGTAGACAGAGAAGGATATAGCGTAGCCAACATGAGACAGCACGAGAAAGTAGAATTGTATGTGGCACAAGAATAATTCGACGGTCAGCTGTCAATTTTTTTTTTATAGCTTGAAGGCTGACGTAAAAGCAAACGAGCCACCTGATGGTAAGTGGTCATCGTCGCCTATGGACACGAGCAACACCGGGGGAGTCACCAGTGCAACGCCGGTCCTGAAGGAGAAGTCTATTTACACCTATTTGAAGAACTCTATGTCATCGCCCACCGGGAATACCTCAGAAGGAAGTTCATTCAAGAGATTTTAAGCAAAATAATTAAAATTTCCTGTGTCGATCCAAACTTCCATGCTGCAACGACTGATTTGTAACCACACCAATCCAAGCTGTAATATGTATGCCCTATTTATTAATTTATGAGGAAGTATCCGTGCGTTATTATGGACTTTAAGAACCAGCGAACAGATTAAACCATTTCAATTCACATGCTATAATTCTGTGCGTATGATATCGTGATGTTTTAACTAGCCGTAATATGTTCCCGGCCGACTACCGCGCGTGGTGGCCCTTAGGGTTGGTACTTGGAGAAAATTTAAACTTTTATTTTTTACAACTATATCAGAGGATTTAAAATGAATACAAAATTACTGCTTATTTTAAACAGAAACAGACCTGATCTTGTCAATACCTGCCTTTTGTCATTGACTTCTGGAAATAATAGTGCTATAACTCTGTAATTATTATATTTAATTGTGTCTTTATATCCATGAGCTGCTATGCAGGTTTAAAACCAAAAAAGCTTACGACCGATCGCTATACGCAAAAAAAATCTAAATAATATAATAATAATAATGATATTCCTAATAATTTCTGAGATAACGACAGATCTATTTTGGCTACCAATGTCCACGCATAATTTAGCAGAAAAAAAACTGATCGTTTATTAAAAAAAATTGTGCCTGCCCTACGCGCGGGCAAGTGCAGCGTGTATTTATATCGGCCTGATTTCTAAAGTGGGATGCGTTTATGGGACAGCCCTGCGCCCTCCCGCTTTGCGGCTAATACTATAGTTTAGATTTACTTTGGATATACATCATTGATTTATCCATCCATATGAAAGTCTACTGCTGAATTTCGCTTGCCTCAATACCAGTCTTGGACAGCAGGCTTCAGCGAAGTTGACTGTTGACGCCTAGTAGTGACTACCAAATGAGGAGTACGAATCGATTCGCGACCAAACTTATCTGACAGACAAATGTCACATAAGTTTTAGCTGAGGTCGTGGGTGTTAGTGATGTGTTATTTGTGTTGTCCATGGCACCAGCAATGTAGGAAATACCAGTGCGAAGCTATGAGTCTGTAGACTTAGACTGTAGTGTCTTAGGGTGAAATCTATACAGTCCTTTTACAGAAAGTTAATCGAATGAAAGGAAGTGGAAACTACATTAATGTCTCTTCAAAACAGTATCCTGATAAAGCCATTTCTGATGGAATCACTGCTGATCTTAGGAAGGTCAATAGCCAGGAATAGAAGCTCTTTTGTATATAAATAGCCGACGGACAGACCAGACGAGCCAACATAGGGTAAGTGACATTAGTCATAGACTGTAGCTGCACCATGGAAACCAATCAAGGAAGCAATGGACCCTCTTCTTGTACGACCCTACGCCATAGCTCTGTGGAAACATCGATACAGGAAGCTTGACACACATACCCACACATACGAGTTAGTATGTAGGTATAAAATTTGTAATTAGTTATAAGCACTACTTCTAAAAAGACATGCCTAGTTTACTTCGCCGTTTCTTTTTCTTGAGTTTGAACCAACGGCAACTGCGACCAGTTATCGTCAGGTGGTTCGTCTGTCAGTTTGCCTATTAAGAATTATAATTATATTATATTTAGTGACTAGTGACCCGCCCTCGCTTCGATGCGGGAAACTTATTCCTTGCGTTTGCAAAGATTTAGTTATATATTTTGGGTATTTCACACTATATCTTTATAAATAGCCTATGTGTTATTCTGATATGTAAGCTATATTATTGTAAAGTTTCGTCTGAATCCATTCAGTAGTTTTTGCGTGAAAGTGAAACAAACAGACATCGATACATCCTCTCAAACGTTCGCATTTATGATATTAGCAGGATTCCTTATGACTCGGTTTTTGGTTGTCGGTTGTGGCCAAACCGATGTGGTCCGCTTCCAGGGACATTGCAGTAATAGTAGAACACGATTTTGGTGTAATTTCAACCTAATTTTCTGAGTTCCTTTCATTCATTGTAACAGCATTCTTGGCTAAACATGCAGTTGGACAGCATTTTACAATGTACAATGGTCGATAAATGGGTTTTAGGGCTAAATACCCAGAGGGGGGCAAGTAGTATGGCCGCGCTGTCGTATAACATGAGTGTTTAATAATTAAATGTGGCACTCGGAGACTGCCGCGGTAAAGCTATTGCATAGCATTTTTTATCAACTTATGCAATTATAATTATTAGAAGTTATATAGTTATATCAGAACAGCGCCATCTAGTTTGTAGAAAACATACGTACCATACCTTAGTATTAAGGTACTAGATGGCGCTGATTGGGGGTGTTAGGTTTTTTTCGTTACGGAATTTCTGGATTCGGTCCCCACGCTCAAGGCCCGCGATAAAAGCTATGCAATAGCTTAAAAAAAACAATTAATTAAGCATTCAGCTCGTCAACCCGCCCGCTTTTATTCCTATTTCTCAATATAGCCGCCGTCAGTACATATTTTTTAAGTAGCAAATACATTTGATACACTTTATTTAATTTGAAGGAATCTCAATATTGCGCTTATTCTTTTTAATCCACTAGTGAATATAATAATTATGTTTAATTATATAAATCTAATATTTAATCATTGCTGTCAATATTAATATAGCGGCACCGAAAACGAAACTTGTGACAGTCGGTCTAAAATCCACTGACTTTGCGATTAACCACCGCACTCTTCTTACCCTGATGATGGCTTCTTTTGATGCGAAACACGTGAGTGTATGTTGATGTATATTTTCTTCGTTTGGTTGTATGTTCCTATGTGAATGGGAGAGAGGTGCTATTTGCATGAAAGTATCATCATCACAACCCATAACTGTCCCACTGCTGGGCACGGGTCTTCTCTCACAGTGTGAGGGGTATAGGCCATAGTCCACCACGCTGGCCAAGTGCGGATTGGCGGACTTCACACACCTTTGAGAACATTATGGAGAACTCCCCGGTGTGCAGGTTTCCTCACGATGTTTTCTTCACCGAAGCAAGTGATAATTAAATGTTAATACGCACATAATTTTTGAAAATTACTGGTGCGTGCGGGGTTCGAACCCGGACCCTCCGGTTCGGCAGTCCAACGTTCAACCACACGGCTATCACTGATTTGCATGAAAGTATACACAATCATAATTTACATTGTGTTTTCTCGCGGATTGTTGAAAAGGAGATTTATCTTCGGTTTGTAAAAAAGATATGTAGTATTAATGTCAATGTGTCAGTATAAAGAATCTGAACATATTTTCGAGTACTAAGGTTTCTCGAAGCGAGGCCTACTACAAAAGAGACCACGATTTTCAAGCATTTTCACCAGGGTTACGTTTGGCATGGCCCGTCTGGCGGAATGTTTGGTTATATTTAACCGCTCGGTTAAATAGGACGCGGTTAGCGAGCGCCGAATGCACTCTGTTTGTTTATAAAAGGGTTTACTGTGCGTTGCATGAGAGTGTATGGATTGATTCGTTGGTTTGGCGATACGATGGTAACCACCATTTGATGTGTTGTAACGATAATGGTCAATATCTCTGGATGGTTATGTTAGTAGATGTAGCTATTTTAATTTGTTCTAAATTTGAAAAGTCGTGTTGCTAAAAACCGCATACCCGCTGGGTTCCTGTCAAAACGGCGTTTGTTTGACGACCCGGTACAATAGTAGTAATTAGGCTAAGTATCGTCTATACATCTCAGCCTTGGGCTGTCTGAGTACTATTTATTTAGGTTTCCCTTGCCATTTTGCATGATTCAGCCATCTAAGTGACGTCACATTAACGGGGGGTCATCAAGGCCTGACGTCATGCACCAAGAGCGAACAGGTGATAATCTTCGTGATGTGACATATATCATCAAATGAAAAACAAAACTGAAACTCCAACAAAACTCCTAAAAGTGCAAAATATGTGTCACACCAGGGAAGGGAAGGGGTGTCACACATTTGTGACAAGGGAGGGCATACAAAAATCATAAAATTCGTGTAATGTACACTCCTATAATATTAATATAATAATATATATATGGCTCCTTAATAACAATACAGACAATAAATATGCAGGAGTTCAACAACATTCAGAAAGCTTTTCAAATAATTCAGGTATTTTAAGCAGACGTTATAAAACCTGAATCTACGCAAAGAAAAAAATTATAACGCTACGCACCAATAAAAGGTGCGCACACGCATCCACGCGCACATCGAACGCACTTCCCAACGCACACTAGCGCGTCTCACTAGGAAATCTCCAAAAAATGCACGCACACATTAATATTCCCTATACAACGCCGAGCGAAGTTCTATAAACTCAATAGGCTTATAGTTCAACACGCACACAGCGATGGGTTTACTCCAAAATGCACTCACACAGTTGCATGTGTATGAATGCAATCGAAATATCGTCCCACGCACACGCACGGCAAAGTACGCTAGTGTGGGTAATTGGGTCACAAAGATAGGAGCGACACGTGTTGGAGGGCTGGACCTTTTTTACTGTATTCTGGAATTGTTACATAATGAATTTTGATATTTTTACAATTTATTTTTCAGATATTACTTTCGATTCAAAGCTTTGTTTAGTTTTAGTGTAAACGTTTTTCATATTCTAATTTTATTTTCGGGTTTGGTTACTAAAGAAGTTGTCTGACTGTAATTGTAATAATTTGTTTTCATTATAGCATTATTTTATTCGTACATGCTTTTTATTGTAGCATAGATATTTTTATATAATTTGAGAATCGTTTTATTCACAATGTGTGTAGTACATTACTGAATCCATAAACTCAGAAGAGTGACTACAGAG
The DNA here is from genome assembly GCA_905404295.2 of Ochlodes sylvanus. Classification (NCBI taxonomy): domain Eukaryota; kingdom Metazoa; phylum Arthropoda; class Insecta; order Lepidoptera; family Hesperiidae; genus Ochlodes; species Ochlodes sylvanus. The sequence continues at coordinate 7,221,096 of FR990149.1, forward strand.
AGAGAAGACTCATCAAACTTCACAAAATTAATAGTTTCACGATTATTCTAACTAGACTCGGGCCTTCCCTTAAACAAAATAAATTGCAACTGAAGAAGAATAGATTAGGTAACTACTTAGAGCTTAGAAATACATCGGCTATGCTGACGTACCTATACCGAAAAACTGATTACAAGCGAGCCCATTATAAACCTTGTTAAAACGCTTCTATTTAGTTCTTATTCCACTGTTCGACATTACATTAAGTCCACCCATTGTGCTTCTCCGTTTCAAATTTGCAAGGAAAGGATAAATAAATAAAAAAAATAGTTTTTATTACAAGTACTAATATTAGTCTTCTAATATGAGAATCATACTTTCAGTAAGAAACATTTTTGTCAAGTTTTTCCAATAAATTCACTCACGGTTTCTGCAATACATTCTAGTAGCAGTATCTATTCGTAGTGTGACGTGAGCTGAGCCCTTCGCACAGCAACAAATGCCGCGCGCACTGTTAGGAAGATATCGGGAGCATTCACCCGGCTGCGCGGAGCGGCGCTCGTGGAAATTAGGTTTTCTTTCTACAATATTGTTGATGATGACCACTCACCATTGGCTTCAACCCATTAATGGCCAATACTGAGCACCGGTCTCTCCTCACCTGAGGCCTAGAGCATACTCCACCACGCTGCTCCAGTGCGGATAGGTGGGGTCAGTGGCCAACCCAAGTGACGGAAACTTAAGCCGCCCGAAGGCGTCCGACAAGGCTGACTGCTACCAATAACAACCGGGACCGACGGCTTTACGTGCCCTCCGAAGCACGGCAGCGCTCGAGAAATTTTGCCACTAGCGGTCACCCATCCAACTACCGACCGCGCCCGCTGTTGCTTAACTTTGTCGATCGCTTAAGATCGACGCGAGCCGCCGGGCTATGACCGCTTCGGCTACTCATTAGTTGGCTCTTTATAAAAATAAATAACACACAACACAAGTAACACACATCACTGACACCCATGAGAACAAACATTTATCTGTCACATAAATCTGCCCCGACCGGGAATCGAACCCGGGACCCTCGTTTCGCAAGCAGGGCCACTACCAAATAGGTTATGGGGTCGACAAAACATAGAATAAAACAAGTTGTTTACTATAAAAAATATCTTCTTGACCTTGCTTAACTTTCGTAATCATTACGATATATGACGCAACCGCTGCGCACTCTGCTCCACAAACCACTAAAACGCATACCCCCATAATACAATATCTATTTTCTATGACATAGACACACTTGACGACTACAAACATTTATCTGTCACGTAATTGTCAATCCGGGAATCGAACCCGGAAACTCTCGTAGGGTCTCTCGACTTTGGGGTTGTTATACAGTTGTCATATCACAAATAAATTCTTACACACACGAGTGAACTCTCGCGAAAGGATTCTCTGAGTCGCGGATTACATAGACACACATAAGACGAGAAATTCACGACCCGAGAACAAACATTTATCTGCCATTTAAATGTCTACTCCGTAATCGAACCCGGAAGCTTTCGTGAGGTCTTTTTCTCTCTTTACCCATAAGACTTTGGGGTAGTCAAACGTCACAATTAAATGCTTACACACTTATACCCCCGCATAAGGATTACCTCTGGATTAGGCAATAGGATTCCCTCTGTCGCAACACATTATGCTTTAGCTATAAACACAATAAGCAATAAGCTTTAGCTAAGACTAAATAACTAACTTAAACCTTAGAATTACACTATAGATTACACTATAGAAACGAAGTCCGCGCGGCCGTTTTGAAGCACCCTGATTGGAGTCAGAAATGACTCCAAACACCGGGCAGCTCATGTCAACGCACGCCAAACGTGTCTCGCGAAACTTTTTTTTTCGCGAGACACATTATGACGATTTGTCCAGTTAAATTGTGTCACAAAATATCTGAAATAGTACATTACGATACGTGTGCGTAAAGTAGCTTATTATTGCACAGTGTGAAGTTAGCGCACGAGCGGAGCGAGTGCGCTAAACACTGTACAAATAATATAGCTACTTAACGCACGAGTGTCGTATACTATTTTATAGCACGAGTGACATAAACCCGCCTATACTCAAACATATAATTATTTACAGGGAAATAAAAGAAAGGAAATGTTTACGAAGCTGCTGCCTGCCTGCTTTACCGACATGTCAAACGTCATTCAAAAGTAGTATTAGTTTGTCTGCTTTACCGACATGTCAAACTTCATTCAAAAGTATTATTAGTTTGTCTGCTTTACCGACATGTCAAACGTCATTCAAAAGTATTTTAATTTGTCTGCTTTACCGACATGTCAAACGTCATTCAAAAGTATTTATTGTATAAAATAAATGTAAATTGTTTAAAGTACCTATTTATTATTATAGGAATCCTATCCTCTTATCTACCTTACCTTTAAACGAGCAATTCTTGTATATATATATAATTGGAATCTCGGAATCGGCTCCAACGATTTTCAAATTAAATCGATCTAGCTAGGAATCATTTTTAGAAAATGTCATTTTATTCGTGTTTTTGTTGTCCCAATTTAAACTGAAAAATATGACTCTTCTTGACATCTATTGCCGAATAATAATACTACTATACTAATACTAATTGCTTTAACGACACAACAGCAGAATAGATGGCGTTGTTAAATGAAAATCAATTGTTTATTTATATTATTTGTGTCTTCTTAATATTATTATTCGTACTTAAATATAATTTCCAAAAAACACAATTTATAAAAAAAAATACCGAGCAAAGCTCGTCGATCTAGCTAGGAATCATTTATATAAAATGTCATTTTATTCGTGTTTTTGTAGTAACAATTTAAACTGAAAAATATGACTCTTCCTGACATCTATTGGCGAATAATAATACTACTATACTAATACTATTTGCTTTAACGACACAACAGCAGAATAGATGGCGTTGTTTTACAAAATAACCAGTATAGAACGGCTTAGTAATATACTAAATTGACGTCACACCTTACAGTGCTCGCAGTGTATATCGGAACACACCCTTAAATATTCGTAACTACCTCCTAAATTTGTTATAAATTTGTCTGCTGCCAGATTCTAAGTGTCAATAGTGTAAGTGTGAACTTGTGCACGGTGTGAAGTTAGCATCATAACCGGTGCTATAATCGACTACTTTACGCACGGAAAAGCGTGGCATAAATGCGGGTTTAGGTCACAGTGATAGCACACTGTGACCTAAACCCGCATTTATGCTATTTAATTATGTATTGTTGCTAAAACATAATTATGATTATCCGCAGCCGAATCATTCTCCGCTTTCGGAAAAGTTTCGGTTTAGTGCTTCACTTTAGACAGAGCGCTTGTATGAAGACTGTCTTTCTATAGTGTTATTATTCTAAGTAATAAACATTTGTCACATAAATGTCTGTCCAGGAATCGAACTCGGAACCGCATCGGAGCATCACCTGGACTATAGGGTAGTCAAACATCGCAAATAGGTGAAAAGCAATAAATCTTTATGTTATTGGTAGTCGTTTATTGGCTGTACCGACCGGTGCAATCAATGTTATCGTATCGTTATGTACTCCGGATCGCGTCAATAAATTCTGCGTTGACGCTGATAGTACAATGGTTGTTACCACGCCGGACTGTCGTTCAAAGGTCCTTGGTTCGATGCTCAACAACGCTGAGTTCTCTGTCGTTCGAACGGTGTTAGATTCTCAGTGAACCGAGTTTTATTTATTTATTCTTTACTAGTAAACCCGCCCTCGCTTCGTTTCGGGAAACCTGATTTTTTCCGACTTTCAAAACTTTAATATATTATACATTATAAACTTTCCTCTTGAATCATTATATCTATTAAAAAAAAACACATCAAAATCCATTGCGTAGTTTTAAAGATCTAAGCATACATAGGGACAGAGAAAGCGACTTTGTTTTATACTATGTAGTGATTCCAACCTTAATAAGGAGTACAGTGGGCGGACCTTAGAATAATGACATATAGAATGACAGTCTTCATACAAGCGCTCTTTAAAAAGTGAAGCACTAATTTTCTTTTTTCTTTTTTTTTATACTTGTTTAATGGTTGCCAGGGAAGTGCAGTTTCCCGAAAGTGGGGAATGATTCGGCCGCTGACAAGAATTTGTTTTTAGCAATAATACCTACATAAATAGCTATGTGTGGTAAAGTATGGGTATGGTTATGTAAAATTGTTATATTACGAAAATGTTTATTTAAATATGAAACGAATACAAGAAAATATTAACATCATTTTTTTTTACTATTTATTTTTTTACATATCTTTTACGTATCTGAACATAAGCATGAACACAGGAACTTAGTATATTTTAATAACAGCATTGAGTAAAAAAGTTTTGTTCCAATATTAAATATACTCTGTGGAAAAACAAAAAACAATGGGCTTTGTTGATTTACTACTCTATGGACTATATTATATCTGTGAACTATTGTATCTGTGAAAACAACAATAAAATTAAGATAAAAATGACATTGACAATAGGCATGTTAAAATAATAATAACTAATAATAATAATTAAAATAATAATGAATAAAAACTTCAATAATTATACCATAACAGGGACAGCATTTTCACGCAATCTACACGATCCACCCTGTGTAATGTACTTATCTTCATTATTAAAATGTTTTGAACATATTCGTGTATTTTTGGTTGGCTTCCAATATACTTCTCCACGACTAAGCCTTATATCACTCGTCACTTAAAATTGGAAAATTTATTTTCACAATTGGGCAACACTGAGTATTGAAACAAAACGTTTTTATTTAAACCTAATTATATAAAAGATATTATGAAATATTGAAAGACTACCTGTGAAAAGTGATGTTATTACACTTCTTTTGTTTTTCAAATGTGTTGTGACAAAATTTAACCGCACAAATCGACATAATTTTTTTTTTCCGCGAGACATGTTTGCCGTGCATTGTCATTGAAGACTACGGAGCTGGCCGGCGTTTGGTGACATTTACTACTCACATTTAATGTTGTCAAAGTAGCCGCGCGGACTTCGTTTCTATATGTCATTATTCTAAGGGGCGGACTTATTAATGATGAGCTTTTAAACTCCTGTTCTTGGTTCTGTGAAAGACGAGTCCTTGTGTGTAAGTCCATGGCACCAATGACAACAGAAATTCTAGTATGGGGTTATGAGTTTGTGAGCATTAATTTATTTATTGACAAATATCTTTTGAAAATTTTCCGATATTACATGAATGGAAATTAGTTTCCTTCTGGGGTTTTCGGCAATTTTATTATGTTCATGAGAACTCTGTAAGTTTCAAAACTACACGAATGATTTGGTCTGATTTTCTCAATTTTATCAGGCTATTTGTAAATTGCTTTAATAAATTTTTACTACTCAGATGCATGTTTTAATACAAATTTTGAAGGAAATGTCATTATTTTTGACAAGATGTTTCATTACAATACTATCCGATAGAGGTGCTGTAAAATCAAGACATTCTACATATATTCAAACATACTGTACAATTGCTGTGTTCTCCCAGGTTTGCGTGGTAATAGTTAATTGTAGTGTACTAGTGCCAGCTGAACGAACCAGTGCAAACCAGTCGTGGTGAGCAAGTGGGGGGGGCAAAGACCCCGACAACCTACATTCATCCCCTCTTAGAGCTGTGGAGTCGGTTGCGGTGCAGAGGTTCCAGTAGGCATATTTGGTCCCGCCTCTCTGAGGGGCCATCATCGAAACGAAGATTGTCACAATGTGAGGGGTAATTGCCATAGTCCACCACGCTGGCCAAGTGCGGATTGGCGGATTTCACAAACCTTTGAGAACATTATGGAGAACTCCCAGGAGCGCAGGTTTTCTCCCGAGTTTTTCCTTAACCGAAGTACGTGATAATGAAATTTTTATAGGCACATTTTAGTAAACAAACAATATTAAGAGGAAATACCACGCGAACCCTTTTTCAAATTTGGGATTTTTTCGCTAAATATCTCTGTCGCGCTTGCGAGCGGCGTGTATGTCAGTGCGATAGGGACAACTGCAGCTCCGTGTAAAAACCCGAGGCAAAAATCATCAAAATCGAGGTTCCGTTCTCGACTAATCCCCCCGCCAAAACTAAAGCAATCTTAACGAAATTTTGGAAATTGAATGGGAAGGAGATATTATGTGTCGGACCGTTTAGCTTTTTGTGCTAATTATTATACAATTTGTGTACTAGGCGTTTGTTTGCGGCATATTTATTTGGCCGTTTTTAGCGCTGTTTGAAGTAGCCTAAAACTTTTGAAAACAAAAATATCAAAAAAATCAAAACGTACCGACATAGATAATGATGATATTATTCTTGTGTGAAAAAATTATTGATCTAGAGTCAAAAACCAGCGAGGGATTAGTCGAGAACGTTTGTATGGAAAAATGACCCGTGGCATTTCCTCTTAACTACTGGCTGACCCGGCAGACGTAGTCCTGAAACTATATTATTTATATCTAAGGATCTAAGCGGCGTATTAAGATGAAACACGCTTCAATTTTTAAGTTAGACCTCCAGCAATACTACTGTGAAAACCGCATCAAAATAATATTTTTGGCTTCTATTTTCCCTATTTTCATACATTTTTTCTCAAATATCTCCACATACAGACATAAACCAGTTACAGTTCTATTATAGCTTTAGATAGTAAATAATATTATTTTAATTAAACAATTACAATGTAATTACGAAACGGCTTTCTCGTCACGCACTATCGTAATTTCTTCTTACATTTCCTAAGATCGGTGTGAGGGTGATAATACACGTAGTGAATTCAATTGACGCTAAATGAAGCGTGGTTATCATAATGTACGTGGTTTGGGCTGCCATGTTTTGGTTTAGTTCAAACCGTTATAAACTGGTCAAGGTAGAGTCGTGCGGGGAGTTTTTGGGTTCTGAAAAGGCGAAGTTAGCACGAAGATCCGATCCGATCCGATCGGCAAACTAGAAATATGCACCATTTAGTGACTTCCTCGTACCGCCTTCGTAGGGGCCAGCGGTCATTTGTGGGGCTCGGGGTACGCTTTTTTAATAAGTTACCAAAGTCTGTTGTTGATTTGCCCTTACAAATATTTAAGAAACATGTAAAAACACGACTAATAGAGAAAGGTTATTACACAGTAGAAGAATATATTAATGACAAAGATGCTTGGACATAGACATCTGCGACCAATTCTACTCATGTTAGTATGTATGTATCTGTATGTAGGTATAAAATTTGTAATATAGCATTATTTTTTTTTTTAAAGATGTGCCGAGGAGTTTCTTTCGCCGTTTCTTTTTCTCCTCAAAGATTTAAAAAATCAATATTTAAAGGCACCTTAGCGAAACGGTGGTAAATGCAAAAAATTGACGTTCATAAGTGTATGCATCATACCTACATGAAATAAATGATTTGAGTTTGAGTTTGAAGCGAAGAAAAAATTCTATAAAAGGGATTGAAGTGTATGAAGGGTTTCGAAGATTTACCTACAACAGTAATCGAACCCAGCACTATAAAATATTTTTAAAAATACGCCGAGGAGTTTAATCCGTTTCTCCTCCATTGTAAAGCATTTTTAAAGCATCTTGGCGAATCGGTGTCAAAATAAAAAAATACGTGAATAGTGAATCAGTGATTGAATTGAAGTCGCAGGCAGTGTCGTAGACTTGTAAGTCTAAGGGTCTTCAAAGATGTTACCTTAAAAGCCGCAGTGGGGCACACCTTCTGCGCTGCCCGGCTACTCTTTGCAATGGCGCAAGAGACTGCGTCTCATCTCGCCCCTCTAACTTGGTTGCGTAACCTTTCTCTCTTGCACAACTCTTGACCGACATTCGAGGTTTATGTAATGCCAATTGTTTTTGCCAACCCTATTTGGGACTGTACCGGATTAATTAATTTTGCGATGGCCGTTGGTATCAATCCCATTATTAGGTTTCCATATTCTATCTAGGATAATCTAATCCTTAAGAAATCACAACCACTGTCAGTGATGGTGACCATTCACCATCAGCTATCATGGTAACAGCCTGCAAACATGCAGACTCAGGAGGTCATAGGACAGGTTCAGGAGGTCGGGCTTGACTCAAAGATGGAGGGTGTCTCTTACACCCCAAACATATGCCCATGCCAAATTACGGCTTTCCAATACTTATAGCAGTGATAGCAGTGTGGTTGAACGTTGGACTGCCGAACCGGAGGGTCCGGGTTTAAACCCCGCACGCACCACTAATTTTCAAGAATTATGTGCGTATTAATATTTAATTATCACTTGCTTCGGTGAAGGAAAACATCGTGAGGAAACCTGCACACCTGAGAGTTCTCCATAATGTTCTCAAAGGTGTGAAGTCCACCAATCCGCACTTGGCCATCGTGTTGGACTATCCCTCACACTGTGAGAGGAGACCCGTGCCCAGCAGTGGGACAGTTATGGGTTGTGATGATGATGATGAATACTTATAGTTCTGAGCTCAACCACGGACAGAGGCCAAACGAGAGGTTCCTAGTTTAATACGGAACTCTTAAAAGACAGAACTTACCTAGTTCAGGTACCGTCAGGATTAAATCAAGTATTTCAGGCAGTTGTCCCACCGCCGCGCCGGTGACTAGCGAGACGCGCTAGAAATTCAAAACGACTTGGCGAGCAGCGAGTAGGGAGTGTATAGTTCCGATCGTTTTGTTGCTGGACTATCAGCTAGTGACTGAGTGCGAGAAGTGATTACTCCCACTACTCGCTGGGGGCGATACTATTATGTTCTCGGCGAGGGTTCTGACCGCCGAGCAAGCATCGCTGAGCGAGTGTCGCCGAGTGAATATTATTTTTGATAGCTCTTGTCGCTCAGCGACAAACTACAGGAGCGAGTGCTCGCCGGCAGTGTGAACAGTCAGCGATCAACTATTAATATATGCATCACTTTTGTTTACACGGAATTTATATCGGATCGGATATTAATATGCATCTCTTTTGTTTACACGGAATACGTTTCTTGAGCGAGAAAATAGCCAATAGTTACTCGTTTACTCGCCGCGGTGGGACCAGTTATCCCACCGTGGCGAGTAATCAATTGTATATAAATTATATCAAGTTATTCCATTTAGAATGGGCGTTTAGGAATAGAAACGATTAAAAGTTGCTTTAATAAAAAATAAATCTGTTATTTTTGGTTATAATTAGGGTGTGGTTTGGTTATAACTATGAATAATTCGGCATTGTCTTGATATGATAGTATCGGGGAATCCAAGGCGTTGGCGATACATTTGCCTGCTACTATTACAATCTGATAATTTGTTGGTAATAACATCAAAAATTCAACTAGTCAAGTCATTTAAAAATTCCAAAATCACCAACAGACAGAAGTATCATCCTATCCTATTAATATTATAAATGCGATAGTTTGTATGAATGTTTGTGGCTCTTTCACGCAAAAACTACCGAATGGATTTTGATGAAACTTTACAATAATATAGCTTATACATCAGAATAACACATAGGCTATAATTTATAAAGATTGTGATTCATCCAAAATATATAACTAAATCTTTGCACACCGAAGGAATAAGTTTCCCGACGCGAAGCGAGGGCGGGTCGCTAGTGTTATATAAAAATAGTTCTATACATTCATAAAACAAAATTCTTTTTTTTTTATGGAATTAAGGTAGCAAACGAGCATGCAGCACCACCTTCCGCTGCCGCCCATGACAACTGTGACCGACTTAGAACAAAACTCATATATGGGAACTGGGATAGTTAGTCCGGTCAGGTGACGGTGTTAGAACATTAGTTGGTTAGTTTGTAAGTATGAGGACTGGGACAGGGACTGTTAGTGAATATTAGTCCTGTTAGTTATTGTTAGTAATAGTCCAGTTAGTAAATGTTAGTAAGAGTCTCGTAATAATAATTCTACAATAACACCGATGCGTCTTTCCGAGAACGAGTAAGCGTGTCATGGTCATTCGGTGCAAATATTTGGTTTGAGGAAAGCGAACGAACGAAAGCAAAAGGATCCAGGATCCGGTTAAGATGCGCGAATAAAAACACGGCCGCCTGACACACCGTCGTGTAACGGTTGGCAGATGAAGTGAAAACTTCTATAGTATCGTTGGGATTTGGTATTCGATGAAACGGAAATGACGCGCAAATAGAGCGAAACGGAAACGAAAAAGGCCTTTGTGCCAAACGCCTTTGTGGGCAACACAAAATAAACTGTAATAAAAATACTATTAATGAATGTTACAGTATCGCAGAGCCTGTTAAAAGGATCCGCTTTATCGGTCGCTAACGCGTTATTACTTCACTGTGGTGGACATTTATAAGCACCACAACCATTAGGTACCACAGTGATCCTGCACACCAACTACTGTAATCTTATCAATTCGCTGATGACTCGCTGTTACGCTACGGCGTGAGGTGCGGTGGATGTATAACGGGTTTTTTCTGACTCACCCTCGGTAAGTGGGACAGCATCCGATTTTCTTTTACACTAAAATATATCGGATGACAAATACCGTTGTCACTGTATGCTGACCAGGATTCGAACCCGGAACAGAGTCAGTACATTAAAATATTTATAAACAGTGGCTATGAGCCTGTTGACGACCCGTATGGCGCAATGCGTCGTTCCAAGGGTCTTGGATTCGATTCTCAGCGACGCAGAAATTTGAATTATGTTGCAAATCCGTTTTTGATCTAATTGTGTGTTTTTGTGTCCTGTCCAAGACACCCACGAGACAATGAATCCGAGGGTGGGGCTATAAGTGCGTAGTATTATTTCATTTATTTCTTAAAAACATTTAAAATGCCTGGTACAAGGTATTTTTCTAATAACTTAAGCTACTTTTTGAAGTGGATCTTCTTAATGGATGGTTGCGTTAAACGTTTAACGCTACTGTGGTAGGGGAACCTGAGTCATTGCATTCGGTAATTCTCTTAAAAAATAGAAGTAATCCTTACTACAAAAAATATCGCGCCATCTCTATCACTCACTGAATATCGATTACGAAAGATATCCAAAGAATAATGTTAGTTTACACAAAAAGAAACTGTTCGTTAACCAGCAGTAAGGGATAGATAAACCTTAACGTATAATAATATAAATTATAATAAGTAATATTGTTAAATAATATTGCCATTTAATTTTATTAATACGTAACGAAAGTACCAGGCGACCAGAATTCATAAGAGATTATGTTTTGGAAAATCCCTACAATATGATGTTTATACGTGCAGCGGGTCATCAAACGCCCAAATCCGCATTTACATTCTATTCTGCTCGTGCGCAGGTTATCCCTCCCTCTCTCACGACGCAGCCATACTTTCACTTTTCATTGTAGGGCAAACCGCTTGGTGCTCAACGGATTCTGACCCTTCAAACCTGCGTTTCATACTCCACCTTAACACGTGTAGATAAAATCGAAATTCAAGTACCAGAGATCGAATATTTAGAACTCTGTCACAGTAAACAATTGAGAATCATAACGGTAGAAGTCATGGCTCGGCATCGAAAGAAATTGATTTGTATGTTAATGCGATAAGGTTGGAAACACGTTGCAGGTGGCAGCAGATAAGCCGTTTGTAGCAAGTTGAAGAGGCTTTAGTTGTTCCGCCAAGAGAGATTGGGAGCCTTATGACGGACTCTAGTATGAAACGAACGTTATGAAATCAAATGACATGCACCTTAGGTGTTTTTTTTTGAGTTGAAATCAGCGAAGGGGGTCAATTATGTTCGGATTCAGATCCCAACACGATTACCTAATTTATATTTAAATCGAAGCAAATGTTTACAAATATGAAATGTAGTATTTTATCTGACGACTGCAACACGTTCTATAAATACGCAAATGTCTATCCGTTTGTATATAATAATACAATTTATGTAACTATAGGCTAAAGTAAATAAGTGTGGTCTCTCTGGTTAGGCAGTTGACTCCTTGGGAGTTTCTTGCCCTACTAGTTTCAAAACTGGTCACCATATTTGTGTAATAGATGGCGTAGTGTGACTTTCAAAAGATTCTAAAACAAATTTCGAAAATGAATCATTTCATTTCCTCATTGAATCTGAACCAATCTTCCCTGCTCGTGCACCTTGCTGAACAGCTATGACGTCAGGTCTCCCTATTGGAGTTTCCTGGAGGTCACTGGAGTTCACTGAAGGTCACTGGTCTATGATTTTTATCTAGACTAGCTGCCGAATGTCTATAATCAACAGTGCAATATTTTAGGGAGGACTCTCGGGCTATTTATAATATTTTAATTTATTATCTGCACCCAAAGAGTGTCGACGGGACCCCATTGCCACTGCTCCGCTATCTGTAACTCACATAGTATCTCTTGAACTGTATTGAGTAATACCTACTATATCTGACAATGACATAACAGGTAATAAACATAAAATAAATTTCTTCGGTCCTTTAGAGTCTTTAGACCCGTATGGTGCAATAGTTACTGTACCAGACCCGCTTCGAAGGGTCATAAGTTCGATTCCCAAAGGGTGACTTTTGAGTCATCAGTGTAATTTTCTGTTCTTAATCTGTCTGTTCTTTACAAGTAAGATGTCCATTGCACCCACTATACACAACAGTGTGGGGCTGTGAGTGGGTAATGTGTGGAAATTTGTTTTTTCCGTAAATATTAAATTAAACGGAACTCGTCAAATCCGACTCCGGCGCACTTGGCAGTAATTCGAATGTCATAGAATCCATAGCTTTCGACCATCTTGTATCACAGTCTCCGCCAGCTGCATCCCAAGTTGAGCCATTAGTGTTATCAAATCATTAACTATAAACACTGGCCACCCGTTTAATACGTAACGATGCAAATACATTGAAATGTATGCTAATCGGCGTGTCTGTTGAAAGTAAAATCGAGTCGAGACGCGGGCGACCTATTTAGTGAATTTCCCTAAGGGTTCAGACTTCCTGCTAGTGCTAAATGTTCGTGTTTTGCAGGGTAGGTATAAAATCTAGTTGTTGTTTTGGGAGTACGACGAAATACCGCTATAAATATCCCAAGGGAACTTGTCGAGATCAAAACTATCCTATGTCCTGCTAGGGTCTAAAGTACCTACTGTTGTACAGTGCTCCAGCTGCCATGGGTAGGCTCATGAAGCCTGTGCTAACATTGCATAATGTTTAGACGCCTACATATGTGATCGGTGTCAGATGTTTTAAAACTGTCTGATGAGATGATCCCCGCACTAGGATGCCGTGTCGCGGGAAGCATGGACGATACATTTAACTCATATAAACATCTGATCCGGCCGGGAATCGAACCCGTCCCTAACTTCGCAGACAAGGCCATTACCAACTAGGCTCATCGTCAAAGAAAATACTGGCTGCCAAGCTCCCAACCGGAACACGACAAGTCGATTGGCGATTTACTTAAGCAAGAGGGTGGTAGCTGACCAGCAGCTTCAGACCCACCGAACAGCGGACGGCTTCTGCCACCAAGACGCCCTGGTCGGCAGCTTGGGATCCGGGCCAGTTCTAGGCCGGGTAATACAGAGATGGGCATAATTTAATCATGATTACAGTCTTACAGATAACAATTACATCTGAAGGCCCGGAAATGCCGTCGCGAGCGCCTTCCGAGACAAGGTAGTTCGAGGGTACTTGCATAGTACAAACAGTTTGTACTATGGTACTTGGCGGGGGTACATGCGTAACGTAACCATGATTATATTTTGAGATAAATGCATCAGATGAAATTGTATAATAATCATGATTAAATTTTATCCCATCTCCGACGGTTAATAAAGAACCAGTGATTTTAACCTTCTAATTACTGATAACCTATTTGCACTAAGGACAACACAATGTTCATAATTATATATTTCAAGTTCGTTTCACTTAGTTCGTCTGTCTGTTTGCATGCTAGGAACAAGGTCGTACCACTTCCTGATTAATGTAGAAAAAATATATTTTCCTTGTTTATTATCGACTATTAACCCGCTCTGACTTTGCTTTAAGAAACATAATGCTGTTACATTAATAAATAGTTAGTAATTCTAACTTTTTTTTTAGAGGCGCACAAAATATATTTGGCTATTGCATAGCTTTTATCGCGGGCCTTGAGCGTGGGGACCGAATCCAGAAATTCCGTAACGAAAAAAACCGAACCCCCCCAATCAGCGCCATCTAGTACCTTAATACTAAGGTATGGTACGTATGTTTTCTACAAACTAGATGACGCTGTTCTGATATAACTATATAACTTCTAATAATTATAATTGCATAAGTTGATAAAAAATGCTATGCAATAGCTTTACCGCGGCAGTCTCCGAGTGCCACATTTAATTTTTTTATAATTCATATGCAAGCCTTAAAACCCTACAAACATATAAAAATACTTGCAGGGGCCAGAAAGCAATATATGTATTTCACACATAGCTAGTTTGATGTATCAAATTAGTGTAAAGTCTATTAGACTGCTATACACTCACTATATGTAGACTCGTCGTCATAGTTATACGATAAACTTGCATAAGAATAGTTTTTACAAATGAAGTAGCTACAAATGTAGCAGAATATTTATAAGGTTTGTTATTATGATAACTGACTTAAATGTTTCTTGGATTCTTTGTAATACTTTGAAAGTCATCTTGCTGAAAATTGGTCATAATGCTTTGTTCAATGTGCCGTAGCAATTTATAGTGAAGTAAATAAAGTTTGCAAGCTGTCTGGGATAGTTTCTAAGACAATTTTATTGCATCAAACAGACAGGCTGACTGAGACTCTTTTAGACAATATACTGACAATAATTGCATTGTGATTAGTTATTATGCAAATGAATGAGTTGTCGATAACATCAACTGATATTGTGACCATTTTCAGAATTCTGTAAATGAGACGCAAAAACGCAAAAACGCAAATGTTGGTTCTCTCGCACGCCTTTATTTCCACTACTGCCTAACTTTTACATTAACATAAGAATAGGTATAGAATCAATTGATGAATTGAATATAGAATACATTTATTTATATCTTGTAAAAATACTTATTTACTTCAATTATGTGTTGTCGCGTAGATTCATCTGTTAACAAAGTTCGACGTTAGAAAGAATAGTAGAAATTATCGGTGGATTTTCTGGAATGTTCTCGACGAAATAGAAGATAGAGTAGGTACAGTAAAGAAAATGTGCGACATAGTTTTAAGGGACATATTATTTTTTCTCGATGAGAAACGAGGGCGGGTCCACTAATATTGAATACGATTAAAAAATAGACCACCACCGACTAATGGTAACGATCGAGTTTAAAAATTCTTCACATTAAGATTGTACTGCATTCAATTATGTAATCTATGCCTCATTAATTCATTAAATTATATCCGTTCTAAATTAAGTGTTATCCTGTTAAAAATAAGGTGTATTTTGAAAGTGAGTGACGGTTTCTTATAACAATTAGCCAACGTAGAATGTCTCGTGGGACTGTTCCCAACGTAATTGTAATAAGAACTCTTAACGACTCCTGATCGCCTGGTACTTTGATCGCGAACAATACCGTAGGAATTTTAATTTTTTTTAATGTTTAAACTGCCTAAAAACAGAGTTTTTATTAAAATTTGACAATATACTTCTTTACGTATTCTACGAGTACCTACTCGTTACATACCTATGTTACATTATACAATAGTAAAAATTACGATATAATTAACTGAAGAATCTGGACAGCTTAGAGAATATTCTCAAAAAAGTTAGAAAAGAGCAAGCCAACTAAAAGCATACCAGGATAAAAAAGAAACCTTTTTTAAAATACTTTCTAAATCCATTTACATATTTAAAAATGTAATTAAATAAGTACATTAATGTATGAATGTACTTTTAGTTAAAAATGCTTTAATCATGTACTGTAGTTGGATAACTACTCAAGGTTAACTATAAATGAGTTTATTAGTGACAGACAGACAAACAATTAACATTGATTTGTTTGATTGTTTTAACAGATTCCTTAAAGGTAAAATAAAAATCGCTTTTATTTACATTAAACTCGTCTTATTGTTAAGAGGGGGTATAAAGCAAAATTGGCAATCGTAGATTCAATTTTTACAGTAGTAGATCAAGTTTCTAGAAGCTGAAGAAAAACATAGTTATACTTCATCATATTATTGAGTGAATGCAAGAAGCAAAAACACAAAAAAAAAAAATTTTCTCGATAGAAAAAAATCACAAAGTTAGGTCTAATTTTCAACTAAAATCAATTTATTTTCAATATGGTGCATGTTTTTGAGTCAATATTTTAATATATTATGCTAATTAGTATCACGGAGGGATTTGTAGATCGATTTCTAAATCAAATCTATAATTTACGAATTATTTAAATAAAATACATTTATCTTTATAGCTCTAGGATTTTGACATGCTCTGTTCCATTTATCAGTACCGTAGCTCCATTGAGACGGGCGGGTGAAATTTAATTTTTTCCTAGCTTTATACCCCCCCTTAAGTAAATAGCAGGGGAAAATGTAATATGCTAAAAATATAGCCGATCAAATGCGAGTCTGACTCGCAATTTAGGATTCCGTACGAGCGTTATTGACTCAATTACCTACTTGGACACTGGACAGTAAGAAGATAGAATGTAGAAAAACCCCATTTTTAGGGTTCCTGACCTAAAGGGTGAAAAACGAAACCCTTAATATGCCTCCACTGTGTATCTGTCTGTTCCCAGACATGTAACGATAGAGCCACCATTATTTATTTGTTTATCAAATCTCGTAAGACCCACTATTTATCTATCTAAAATGTATGAACGCCGTATGAAAATCTGTGGAGCGCCCTTTTAGTGAGTACGTGTATCATAGATGTTTTTTAATTTTCCAACATTTTTTCTCCCTGTCCATCTGCAGATAGTGCATTGTCCGGAGCCGAAGGGCCGTGGAGGGCCTTAACCCCGGTGAAAGTACTGAGCCATCCCGCCCAATTGGTTCATTCACTCCAGGGACAACAGTGGAGTGGAGAGATTCTTTTAACATTAAACACAAGTACTCTTCTTTTTTTTTATTATGATACGGGTACTCACGATATGTATTTTGAAACGCCGATATTTCGACCCAGTTGCATGGATCGTGGTCACGGCTGAACTGCGGTGGCGCGGAAAAACTTTTGACAGGTGACACTTGACACTAATACATTAGTCTATCTACCTTACGTCTAGTTCGTTTTTGCGTTTGTTCGGCGTTTCAAAATACATATCGTGAGTACCCGTATCATAATAAAATGAGTACAATCCGCGATGAGTTAAGTTTAAAATCATACGTTACAAGTACTCTTCTATTGTATTAATGTATTTTGTGTCACTCCTCTCTATTTGTCATCTGTTTTGGACTTTTTAACATTGTTTTTCATTGACTTATTATTACTATGGACGTCGGGTCCGCGCTAAAAAATGTCCCAGCCAAATGAGCAACAAACCGCAAGGAGAGCAACAATTCCGCGTTCACGACTGCAATCGAAATTAAACCGTGATGTAAGGCTTTTAGTGTTTAAATTACCTTGTTAACTGCATGATATAACATGACAATTGACTGGGACATTTTTTTGCGATTTTAGGATGAGATTAAATGTCCATAGTAATAATAAGTCAATGTTGTTTTTACGTTTATACTTTTATCAAATGCCTTATTTTTACTTTACGTTTTAAGTTAGGACAAACGGAGAGATGCCACGTAATGGTTATTGATTACCGTTGAATTTAATTAATAAATTGTCTGTTATGTAAAAAAATATATTGTTTACATAATGTAAATTGACTGTTATATCGACGTCTTATTTTGTTTTATAAATTCTATGAATAAAGCTTAAAAAAACTGATTTCTGCAATAGGACTCAATATATCGACTCTACCTATCCCCTGTGCCAAATCTTCAAGGCTGCGAGGCGGAAGAAAGCAAGAAAGCTCGAAAAGCGACAGTGGAATGCCTCGCCCCGCCCCTCTCCTCTCCTCTCCGAGTGCAACGCCTGGGGCCATTTCTCTTTGGAAAATCAGTAAAAAATGTTTGTAAACCAGCGCCACGTACTAGTTGATTCCCCGAACTGTTCGATTATTCCTTTTGAGATAACTTTTGAATAAACAAATATTCGTTTTTGACTTTATCTTGTGACTTAAAATATTCATGACCGAAAAATGAAATAAATAAACAAATCGATTTAAACACAATCAGATCAGCTGGCTGCGTTCCATCGTGACCACGATCTATGTAACTGGGTCGAAATATAGGTAAATTCCGCGATGACTTAGATTTACAATCAGTTTGCTATCGTTAGATAATAATCGTTAGGCCATCCTTACCATTCGACAGCGACACTACGATTGCCTTAACCCATCACCAACCCGCAAAAGTAACGACCAACGGATTAAGCCGTTACTTCTGCGGGTGACTATGCCAGAGATGCCGTTCAAATGGGTTCTGGGTTCAAATCCCAGCGACGCGCAAAATGATGAGTTCCAATCAATTTCGGCTCTAGGTGTGTTTGTATGATGAATACACGACAGGAAAATCGTGGGTATGAGTGTGTCAGCGTTTATTTGTTACTAATTGTTCTTTACGTTTACAAATATCAAATATTTTCCCGTTTTTGCAACATTTTTCATTGATGCTCCGCTCCTGTTGGTCGTAGCGTGATGTTATTGCCTATAGCCTTACGCGGTAAATGGACTATCCAACACAAATAGAATTTGAACCATTAGTTCCTGAGATTAACTCGTTCAACCAAACAAACAAACAAACTCTTCAGATTTATAATATTAATATAGATTTAATTGCTACTTGAGAACCTATCTAAGTGAATAGTGCATCAAAAAAGTAAATGAACTTATAAACTGTCGCACTGATAGTACATCTCACCTGGGAGATCTGATCACGAAGTGCAGCGGAGTCAACGCACGGGCTGCGCACGCGCATGTACACCCGCACGCCGTACTGGACTCGGATATCTATACGCATTATACAAATAAAGTTTAACATGTCTGTACACTGTATATAATTGAAAAAAAATGTTTTAGGGAGGTTTTATGTATATTTGTATAAAACAAAATCTAGCATAACAGTTTTTATGTATATTTGTATAAAACAAAATCTATAAATTTCTGTTTAAAATTACATCAAACCACAATTATTAGGGGTTAAAAAATATACTCATAGCACGTAACATTATTTACTCTTTATTTCATTAAAACCAACCAACTCTATGAAAAGTGTGTTCAAATTAAAAAAAAATTATGTTGTGCATAAGCACATCTTATCTCTATTGTCTAATCTCCCCGAGCCCATAAATCATCAAAATCAATATGTTTCCGCACGAGGAGCTATAAAACTACTTGTGGGTATTCTTTAGCAGTATTTTTCTGGAAGTTTTACTGCCAGTATTTTTCGACTGCTTCGAGAGATAAGTTCGAAAATAGCGGGAAGTTTCAGGGATTGCTTGCAGGGTCAACAGGTTTTTTTAAACTAAAATAAGTAAGTAATAAGAAATTTCTTAAAACCCTTTAGTGGTTAAAGATTTAATGAGGCGAAATTAATTTTAAGATTTTTTTAAACGACTAATAATTCCATAATACACTCTTACGTCATATCTAAACAAATACGTCATTAGACGAGACCAGCAATTCCTGCGACTGTACCCAGCACGTGCAAGGCCGGGTTATCGACCGCCAGCCGCACAGCCTCCGACCATCACTAGACAGGCGGTCACTGCGTTACACGGGATTTTGGTACTCCTTTTGGTACACACACATTTTTGGTTAGTACTAGTTAGTACCTTATGTAGATCACTAGCAATGGCAGACAACCCTTACGGCACAATGGTTATCATGCTGGACTGCCAAAAGGTCCAGGATTCGATTCCCAGCGAAGCAGAAATTTGAATGGTGAGTATAAATGTTTCTCTTCCTTTTCTTGAATGTCACAAACCAGCATGCATCACTCTTCCGCAGCCGATTGCTACTGTAACCGACCCAGAACAAGACTCAAATCGGGACTAGGTTTTGGTTTGTTAGCAGGTATGAGGACTGGGGCAGGGACTGTTAATGAAAGTTAGTCCTGTTAGTTGTTAGTGAGAGTCTCGTTCTAATTCGGTTACAGATATGTAGCTACCGTTGAGGACTAAGGTTGCCTCTAAAAAAGTGTAACCGGCTCCACACCTTTCTAAGCGGAACACGATTGCTGTTAAAACAATTAGGTACATGTTAGAAATGGTACCTACTACTCGTAAGTACTGTGGTGGGCGGTATTTTTTATTATTAAGTATAAGTTAATTCTTGAACACAATCCCACCTGATGGTAAGTGGAGATGTCGTCTTGGGTGGTAGAGTGCAATAACTTAGTATCTTATTCACTCTTGATTTGAAGACACCCACATTATAAACGGATGGGCACACCGACGCCGGCCTTTTATTTACAGTCCTTCGCCGTACGCATAATACTACCCAGGAGAACTCTAGGCTCTATCTATTCAGGGTGTGTTGGTCTTTTTGTATTGTCCATAACACCCACGACCCCGGGTAATCCTAGTGTGGGGCTATAAGTGTAGCCCACGACATTCTACAATCAAACACAGTACAGGAGTACAGTTGTACGAGAGGTTACAGGGAGTTAACTGCTGAGAGGTCCCGGGTTCGATGTTTTTACACGTGACCATTCAACATTGTGGTATGGTCCAGATAAAGAAACAATAGACCATGTAGAGATGTCTTACGAATCATCTTGTATATGGACGACTTCAGATGACTTATTTGCTTACGTGAGCCCTTAAGGCTATGGAAAAAAGTGTGTAGTCTTAACAATATTACTCCACCCAAGGTAGCTCAGTCCATCGCCCCAAAAATTCCACGACACAAACACCGACATGTGAATCTCACCGTCAGCGACAGCCCACCAACAATGGTCAGGCCACAAGCTTCTCGGAATGATGGTAAAATGAATTTTTGTATCAATGAAACAGTTTTCATTGTAAATTACAATTAGTCATCGCGAGACCACCTACAACGTTATGTGCACCTGGTACTTTTGATTTAAGTAATTGCTATTTATTAAAAAAAATTCTAACACACGCTTTAATTTTTGAAGTGAATACTTCTATAGTATCGTTTTGATTTGGAATTCGATGAAACGGAAATGACGCGATGGGAGTAAATGAGATAGGAAGCATCGGCAAAATGGCGGCTTACGTAAGCAAAGCAAAACATCACTATTTGGACTGACAGTATTCAGACTGACTGACAGACTGACAGACTGACAGACTGACTGACTGACAGTTTTTTTAAGGACTCACGTGTAGCATGTGTGAACTGGAGACATTTTGTTTTTTTTTATTAAAATCAGACAGGATCTCCAATACCACCAACTAGCCTACGGGGTCGTTGAAATTGACGATAGATGAATGTAATTTCACCATTGACTTAATATCGAACGGAAAAGGTTTTACCTACAACAAAAACTTTGACAGGTGATGGACAGCAAATCGAGCAGCAAATTTGCTGTTTTTGTCGGTGAAATAGTAATAATATAACAGCAAATAAATAAGGTTTCATTCAACAGCCGAACAATACGTAACAATTTTTAAGTGATGAAAAAACGGACAAAACAAATACATTTTATATAATACACCAATTAACATATCAGGAAAAGTATAGAAAAGTACATAGGTACCTTAAAATGTATATAATATATTTATATAAAATTTGTTCAAATGGTACCATTAATTTTCATTTATAACTTTGTTATTATTGACTCTACGAACCACCGCAAGGAAACTGGCTTTAAATGAAAATACCGCATCGAAATCGGTCCATCCGTTTGCTACGATACCACACACACACAGCGACAGACAGACATCGACGTCAAACCTATAACACGATGAGTGGACCACTATAAAGTGCAAAACGACAAGACATTTGACGTAACTTAACTTTGAAGACGTTCAAAGTTCAAACTTTTCTTATTTTAAAACCAAATTCGAGACGAAAATTTTGTAATTTAATAGTTTTTGTAGTCACTACGTAACTTGCAATGGCTATCGAATCGCCATAAAACATAGACATTGCTACAGGGTGTTATATAAACCTGCAATCGGCAACTAGACCGGAACGGAACAGATACAGGGTGTTGTTTTATTGTGGTATTAAAGAAGGATGGCCAAATCGTACCAGACGACGAAACGATAGCGTCCCAATATGACATATATATGAAAAATTCCCTTATTTTTTAAGGTCTTAAAAAACATAAGAAATATCTCTATAGGTAGCCACAAAAAAAAGATTTTCATTTATTTTTGTTTGTGTAACTTTTCTTGGACTAACTTGTCTAGTTCAACTGCGTACAACGGAACGTCATCGTAGTGATTAAGTACTCTGTAAACGTCATTTGGCATCGACCCATCGATCCGACCCAGTGTTGCCAGATACCACATAATTACGGTAGGTCTATCGTAAACGATGTTTAGTGTTTTTAGTACATTTTACCGTATTTTGACCCACACAAAAACTGATTGCAATAGGGAAAACCTCAAATCTCATACAATACACCGTATTTTGTAGAATTCACGGTATTTCTAGTTTTTGCATCTGGAAACAATGATGCGACCCGATTATTAGTTGTACTAGCATCATTGTGGCTTAAAACGCAGTTTTTGACGTTTTTGTGTCTAATCTATGTTTTATACTCTTTGGTGGCTTGATGGCATGATGGCTTTACTTCGACTTCTTCGCCTTGTTGTTGAATGTTGACGTTCTTGTGAATTGTGATACGAAGTGCGTTATTTGGATTTCCTTCTGTTGTTTTGACCTTGGCATTGTTTTACGGACTGATAACGATACTTGTGACGATTACCTGTGCTTTTGACTTCTGGACACCGATTTTGGTTTTGGATTCGTGAGAGACCTGAGACATCATGCAGACGCCACAACTAGCCCTGCGATTGCTGTGTGTTAATTGTAACATACGCATCGATACACTTCGCCGCCACCTCGTTTTTGAGCTTGATACGAGAGTAATTTCTAAGATCAGCGAGTGGAATTCTTCAATAGTAGTACGTATTTTAAAATACCTACTTATTTTAGTACTCAAACGTAACTAAACCATCACACACAATCATATATCATAATACAACTCTAATTCTTATTTTAGATTACTGAAGAAGATTACATATGTGATCCCTGTAAACAATTGGCAATGCAGCAGGTCAACGCCGGATTGGCTAATGAACCTGGTGCCTCATCTTCCCGTGGCCACATGCATGTTTGCGTACCTTGTGGAAGTTCTCTGCGAAAGCGTAAACGTGATCTTATTGTGAGAGAGAATCCATCTCAGTTACAACCAGCGATACATATTGAAGTTGAAAATAGAATTGCCCCACGGCAGGTAATTATGATTTATATATTATGCACTTTTTTCTTTGTATTGTTATCAGTGTTATAGTGAATTCATCACTGCAACCTAATATTATTTTATATCAATGTCTTTATTTGCTTGGGTTCAATAATAATGAGCTGAAACATGTTAAGACAAGGCTGTATGTTGTTTCAGGCAACTCCATCAGACCATGTTTGTCATCCCTGTTGGCTGAGACTCAAGAGAGTTGCAATGCTTAATATGCAGCAAAATATTGAGCAGCAGGTCGACCCAGAGCCTGAGCCAGAGCGGGAACCGGAGCCAGTACGGGAACCGGAGCCAGAGCCAGAGCTTCAACCCCAAGAACCTACAAGCTCTACAAACACCAACCAGCATC
Source organism: Ochlodes sylvanus (assembly GCA_905404295.2). Classification (NCBI taxonomy): domain Eukaryota; kingdom Metazoa; phylum Arthropoda; class Insecta; order Lepidoptera; family Hesperiidae; genus Ochlodes; species Ochlodes sylvanus. The sequence goes on from FR990149.1 coordinate 7,244,813, forward strand.
CTGAAGAAGAATCCGTTGTGATTACTTTATCGCAGTATAGACGAGCGGCTAATACTGCAGCACATTGTGTTTTTTCTGGTTGCCGGAACAGAGATTTACATAGGATTTCTGACCCATTAAGAGCAACAACTCTAAGCAGATACAAATATTACTTGCCTATAAATGCTCGTATTTGTTTAGAATGCTTATAATACATTTCTGGATTTCTCAAGTATGGAAAGTGTTGGAAGAATTGATGAACATTTGTTTCATTATTGGCTTGGTATCTCGTGAACATTTGTTGCAACACAATTTAATGATTCCAAATGCTATTTATAATGAAAATAATAAAAATATGATAATTATATGTGATGGGACTTATATTTATATAAACAAAAGTTCCAATTATATGTTCCAAAAGGACACATATTCCCTTCATAAATATAAAAACTTGTTAAAACCATTTTTGCTGGTGACACCTGATGGCTACATTGTTGACTGCTTTGGCCCATACAAAGCTACCACATCTGATGCAGATATAATGAAGTCTCTTTTCAGAGATGAAAACTCTCCTCTCAGAAAATACTTTCAAAATAATGATATTTTTATTCTGGACAGGGGATTTAGAGATTCAATTAGTTTGTTAGAGGCTTGCAGCTACAAAACATATATGCCAGAATCCCTGCTTGAGGGTCAACATCAGCTCACCACCGAGCAAGCTAACAGGAGTTGTTGCGTTACAATATGCCGTTGGGTGGTGGAAGTCGTTAATGGGTACTTCAAACGAGACTTTAAAATATTCAGGCAAGATTTTTTTAATAAAACCGTTCCACATATAATGCAAATGTTCACCATAGCTGCAAGCCTTTTAAATAAATTCCGTGTTCGGTTAAAAAATAGGAATGATGCTGAGCAAATCATAAATGTGATTAGGGAACGATTTCCATTAAATAATAATTTATCTCATTTTGTAAACGCAATGAATATGAATATACGCACATCTGATTTTACTAGTATAACAGCTCATTCCAATACTAATATAATATTCCCCCATTTAGAATATAGTGAAGTTATATTATTTGCCCTAGGAACATATCAGATTCGACAGGCTAGGTCCTATTATAGTGAACATGTCAGGTTTCACGGAGGGTATCGCATTGAAATAAGCAGAGAAAACATTAATGTAAATGAGTATTGTTTGAGAGGAAGTGGAAATAATTCGCTAATAAGAGGCAAAATTAAATCCAGACACATTTCGAGAAAAGTATATTATGTTTATATATTAATTGAAAATAATGTGTCTGGAAGGGAAGCTATAGTAGAATATTGTTGTAATTGCCTTGTTGGTAGAAGTGAACTGTTGGGTGCTGTGCACACTTTATAACACTTGTGTGGTACCTTGGGTGGGCCAGGCATCGGCCCACAATATCAGAACCAGCAGCATTCCTCGATGCTGTAGTTGTAAGAGAGGATGATGAATAAAAAGTATTTTTGTCAAGCCTATTTCTTTCATTTTAAGTACTCTTAAATCCTACCTTTACTACCTACCGATCTACCTACATTTATTCCTGTAAGCTACTACATTACTCGATTTGTCAATGTAAGTCCAACTTGAGCATTGAATACCGAAAGACAGTATGTACCTATCTAGCGACTAACTCTCCTCAGGCAGAATTGATGGTGTCAAACCACAATAAAGCCTTGAAGTCTTTCAAGATAGGCTTCATGTGTGATGTTATGCCATCCTTATTTTCTAAACTACATGTTGTGCAAGATAAAGCAATATAGAATTTCATTGAATTTATTGAGTCATATAGACAGACACGGGGTTAGTGTGCTTTGACAGATGTTCTATTTTTTGGTAATTCTCTGAGAAATCGAAACAAATAGAAACAAGATCGATAATTACCCTTCTCGCTTATCGCTAACTACACTTTTAGGCTACGCCACAGTCGGATAAAAGATACTTGTGGATTCTAACCTCAAAATTATTGTTGACGTTCAGACGTTATTATAAAAAATCGTGGCTATTTAGGAATGATTTTCAAACAGGATGGTGTTTAGAACATCAAAACAAACCGATCTAACTATAGCTTATTTTGGGACATGAAAAATAAAAGTCGAGTCCAGCTCCTATAGAAATTTGGCCATTGTTCTTTATTGTATTGGATATTTGGAATACGAATGTAATACGAAAATATTGCAATTACACGCCTGGTCGGTGTGTGATTGGGTTTCGGATAATAATAGAAATTTAAAAAAAGTTAAAAGTTCTAGCCAATTCTAGATTAAATTAAAAAAAATACAAATACAATACAATACAAATTTTGCTAGCTGTGTCCGCCGACTTCGTTCACGTGAATGTCGGATTATATAATTTGTTTGAGAATAACGTTGTTTACATACATAGGTATACTTAAACTTGGACATAATTTTTACCTGTTATATATTTTTTTAATTAAGTTTTATAACATCATAAAAATAAGCATCTCTTTATGATTAATAGTTATTTAATTATAATTGGAAAATACTACCTTGCATTTAAAGGTATTTACTTTTCAATGTTTTTTTACTTTAGAAACCCTACTTAGGATAGGATACGCATATGTTAAAGATCTTTCTTCCCCAGACGACTAACTATGTGATCTGGTTTCATGTTACGTCGCTACCAATTCCAGTCCATACTCGTACGTCTTGGATTCTATGAGAGATCCAATCCAATCAGCCTGTAGTTGCAAAGCTGCCGCCAGTTTTACGCAAGCCATCTCAGACCGAGAGGAATTGCGCTGCTTCCTTGTTTCAGCGCGACAATGCGACCTCTGGTGGATGCTGGTGGCATTAATAGCATCTTTGCAACCCATAACTGTCCCACTGCTGGGCACAGGTGAGAAGAGTCACAATGTGGGGTACAGGCCTAAGTCCGAGACGCAGGTGAAGTGCGGATTGGCAGATTGAGGTTTATTCTAAAGCCAATAGCCAAGTGGTTTGTATATTGGATTCCTGAAGCGGGCCTGAGTTCGAATACAGCACTATAATTCTCGAATATTAAAAAAATTGAAATTAATAATTGAAATTAATTATCACTTGCTTCGGTGAAGGAAAACATTGTAAAGAAACTTGCACACCTGAGAGTTCGCCTTAATTGTCTTGAGGGTGTGTGAAGTCTGCAAATTACCTTATTGGCTGATGCCCCGGCTACTTGCTTAAAGCTAATTCAACCACAGTAATTTTATATTGTAATAAAGTTCCTTATGACACATAACTAATCAGAGCTAGATCGAAAGTTTGACTGGCACGACACAACACGAAATTTTAAGTAAAATGTATTTTCAAGAGTATGTAAATGTTTTTAGTGTCCAAAATGTCCACTCACGTCTTATAGGTCTCATAATTATTCTTCAATAAACACATCCTTTCAAAGCACATACTATCTTAGATATTCATGACTACTTACAAACTAACTAACGTTCCAACACGCCTGCTAACTGAACTAATAATAATCAACCTAGTCCCGATCTGAGTCTTGTTCTGTGTCGGTCACAGTTGTCACGGGCGGCAGCGGAAGGGTGGTGCTGCATTCTCGTTTGCTATCTTAATTCCATAAAAAGATGATCGTTAAAATACCAACCGCAAATCACTAGACCTTATAGAATACCTACAAGTTACGAAAAACATTACTAATATAAAACACGCAGAGTATATCGTCCGATTAAAAATGCATTGACTGATAACTGCATTTGATGGGTCGGGGAACTGTGTTACGTGTTGAGTAGAATAAACTCAACAGATTAAGGGTCGTCCACTGCGGAAACCATGGTTCAATGCCCATTGTCTGATATGCAATGCCTATCACAGGGTTTACCTGACGTCACGGCCTAGTTTATAGTGTTTAGTAATTTTTTTCAAATTTATGGAAAAACAAAAAACATCCCATGAAAACCTAACAAGTGCAAGACGGACTCGTATACTTCGGGTTCCGTATCATCTAGCGATATTAACTCTAATAGTTCTTTTAGGAGTACTTGTATGGGAACCCCCTTAAAGGATCTGGCTTTTTTACTTTTTATTATTCGTTGTGCTAACGACCACAGTATCACGCATTCTGTGACAATTTCAGGTACCTATTCCGTTCAAGAGATAGAGCCCTATGTCAGACAAACGGACAGCGGAGGAATATTAATGGGGTTTCGTTGACCAGAATTATGGTACGGAACCTTAAAAATGAAGTAGGCTCGTGCACATGAAATACTTAGGTAGTAGACTAAATTATATTGAACACCTACCTTAATTTCTCACCATCCCGAAGGGTTGTCTGGTAGAGAATGCTATTAGGTATTGTAATTCCTAGCTTCAGGTTTTTCAATAAAGAGTAAAATAGACTTTTAAGTAATGCCTGAAACAAAAGAGTAGCAATATTTCGGGTGCGTGGGTGAGAAAATGTTGATAAGTACGAGGATACAATACATAGGATACACATAGAATTAAAATAATAAAGAATAAATAACATAGAATAAACTAAACAAAACTAATACATAGATTTAAAGAAAATGTTAAATTTACTGGAAATAAAAGGCTTTTTTATTTTATTTTATTATTTCGGGTGCGTATATTTATTCATACATATTGCGCCGACCCCAAATAAAACTGGGAAATGGGCAGGAAGATGATGATGTATTTATTCATAGATTTGCCGAAGTACAGTGCCGCAGTTAAAATTAACAACAACTAATAGAACTAACTCTCACTAACAGTCCCTGTCCCAGTCCTCATACCTACTAACGAACTGACAACTGATGTTATTAATAACTCCTGCTAACTGGACTTACCATGTCATAATTTGAGTCTTGTCCTGTGTGTCGGTCACATCTGTCATGGGCGGCAGCGGAAGAGGTGCTGCATGCTTTGCTACCTTAAATCCTTAAAGAGGCAAAGTGACATAAATTGTGAGCAATACCTATCGTCCGATAAAAACGCAGTTGACTGATAAGTGCATTTAACAGGTCGATGAATGGCGTTACGTCATAGGATGAGTTAAAAGACAAAACCTTGTCATTTGGGATAGAATTAAGATAGGAACGAATTTCACACCACGCTGGTCGAATAGCAGATTCCACATATACTGCGGAACATGAGAGAGAACTCGCAGGTGCGCAGGTTTCCTCATTTTCCATCACCAAAGCAAGTAAAGATTTAAATTATTCCGTGTCAAACAAAGATGTACTTGTAATTTAGATGAATATGGGTATTGATGAATATGAATCACTTCCGGGATATTCCCGGAGTTCCCGTCTATTATAATGGGTATCTTCAAGTCAATAGTAAACAGGATTCTACTAAGTTAGTAAGCTTTACCACCCAATGACCCAAGTCTACGTCGTCAATTACCATCAGGTGGGATTGTAGTCAAGCATTCGCTGTTAATAATGAAGTGATAATATTATTCTACACAATCATAGCTCTACACTAGGATTCCCTGTGTCGTTGATGCCATTGACAACACACAAGAATAAGATAATTTAAACTCTAGCCTCATTGGGAATCGATTCCAGGATCCTACGAAAGGCAACCCGGCATAATACCCATTGCGCCATCCAGGTCATGCCATATCGTATCTATCGTAGGCAAGGACACTATGAATTAGCCTTATTACTAAACTAAATTATATTATACATCGATAATATTAGTATGTATGTATGTATGTATATTCATTATATTTGGTATTAAACTGTCCGAATGACTCATTTAAAGTTTCATTTCACTGGTCACGAGTTAAAAATAAGTGCATCGCTGGGCATTCCTGCCATTTTATCTGCTGTTGCATTTTTATCGTGCAATGATCTTTTTATTTTTTTCCTGAAAACGCGATGCAAATGTTTGCGCTTTAATGCACGATAACGCCGATAAGGATGCGTTATGCATTTACAGCGCATCACTAATAGCGCTCATAGCCCCGCGGCTTGTGTCGGTTCTAAGTGATCTACCGAGTTAAGCAACAGCGGGCGCGGTTAGTAATTGGCTGGGTGACCACTATTTGAAAAAAAAAATTGTTTCTATGTTTCGGAGGGCACGTTAAGCTGTCAATCCTTGTTGTTATCTTTAGGTCCGATTCGTTAAGCTATGTCGGAGGCCTTCGGGCGGCATAAAAAATTCCGACATATCGGTTGGCTAACCTCACTACCAATCCGCACTGGAGCAGCGTGGTGGAATATTACGTCACGTCAGTTGTGAGGAGATCCGTGCTCTCTTGTGGGCGGCCATTACTGAGTTAAAGCCATGGTATAGCTGAGTTAAACCCTTACATGGGTTGGTCTAAAGGCCCTGAACCAGTAGAAGTCCAAGAGGAGGCTTAAGGGGGAGGGGGTCAAGAAATGGCAGGAGGACTGGACAGGCCATAAGCTTCGTCACGTCACGTGCTATCTTCAAAATGAAATGCTAATACTAGAAAAAAATCCAAAGCAAAACTCTATTAAAACTGTACATTGATGAAGGTCACACCAGGGTAGGATTACATTTTTGACCACAACATGTCATGGGACAACGACGAAAAGGGGTCTCCAAAAATTGCAAAATTCGTGTGAAATGAATAAGGATCTCCGCTAGCATAATAATATTCACTTTAAAATATTGTTTATTTATCGCCTGCTGCTCAGTTGACTAAGTTGACTAATCTATTTAATTCCTATTTGCTTTTCCTTTAAAATAGGTCCGGTCTTCAGAGATTGCTAATTATAGGATTTTATTGATAATTAATAAGGATAATATTACTTATCATTTTTTGTAGAATAACCATTTGATTTACTTGCAGCGCCATCTAGCGTCGAATAGCAGATGGAATATGTACTGCCATCTATATAACATAGTTTGAACTATTTTATTCAATTAATGTTTAATAGATGGCACTGTAGCGTACGAAGGATCATGAATTTGGATTTTTGAAAACTATGTGTATTCAAGTAATAAAGTATTTTCATGAATAATTATATAAACATAAATTAACCATAATATTTATTTTTAATAAAAAAAAAAAAATTATCACAAAATACAATATAAATAAATGAAAACAATTTTGTAGGTCCAAATAAAAGAAAAGAAACAATTTACAATGATTTCTGAAAAAACACGATTTATTTCATTAAAAGCAGTATAGAGAAATTACGACAAAAACTTGTTTCCGCCCGGGATCGAACCGGGGGCCTTCTGCGTGTTAGGCAGATGTGATAACCGCTACACCACGGAAACCTATAACCTGTAGTATACAATTATTCAACACATTGCTTTAATCTTTAGACGTCATAATTAGAATAATTTCTGATTTACATTTTTCTTGTATCTTCGCTTATTCCACATTCTGTCTTTCAACATGTATGATAAAGAAATTATGCTAACAATTTAGTGAGCGAGGCAATGCTACCACGGCACTTAGGTGAGACGGCAAGATTTAAAACGCATCACTACAAATAGATATTACATAACTAATTATCTTTTAATTGGTAACAAAAATATAAATGTTCTTTTCTCAAAACATACCTATATGATAACACAAAAGTATCTTCGAAATACAAAATATACTTAGGTATGTTAAATACTTAACTAATCATTTAATAGATAGGTACTTATACCTATCTTAAACAGTCCATTTGTTTATTTTATTTCAGTTCAACGGTCGATGTCCAATAGTTAAAACGGTTGTTGTTGTAATTTGTTAAATTTGTTGTAACCAATAAATGCACCACCTAAACGTGAACACACACAACAACAAAAAGGCATTATAGCCACGGTATAAATTGTTAACGTCAGTTTACAATCTTTCAGGCACATTATAAACAAGGGTTGCCACCTGTAGTATTTTACACGGTTCTCCTCTCACAATGCAAGGGGTACAGGCTAAACCACGCTGGCCAAGGGCGGAATGGTGGACTTCACACACCTTTGAGATTCTGAAAGAGTTCTCCATACTGTTCTCAAAGAACTCTCAGGTTTGCAGGTTTCCTCACGATGTTTTCCTACAAGCAGTGATAATTAAATTCTAATTAGGGTAGTTGACAGTAAGCAAATATTTTGAATATTTCTATTTTTTATGGTAGCTTAATATTTACAAATGCGAAAAATCAATCTTATTGATTAAATAAATCATGATTATTTAATATTTTTGAGAAATAAAATCCCGAAATTACAGTCACTAGTCACGTGACAGCGAACGCCAATACGACGCGTGACGTCACACGTTGCAAAACTAAACAAACTTGACATAGCATTTTGGTCTTTCCGCTCAACCAAACAGCTCTTCGTTTTCCAACATATGACGTCACACGAGTCGCCATGACAGTTTGACGCGTTTTTTGACGGAAACGTCAAATAGTTCATGAAAATATAAAATAAAATATGTTACAGTTAGTATTTTACTGAAATATTAATATTTCAGTTAAATTAGACCATTTGGCAAACTATGATTTAGTTTTTCAAAATTAGTCAACTAGCCTAATTGTCCCATATTAGGTATTTACCTAAGTCATGAGAGTCAAAGTTGCCTTACCAGGCCTTAAAGTCATTTTGTGATTATTCAATAGATAGAACATACTGCAAAAGATTGTTAAATCCTCAAAAAACAAAACATTTTAATTTAAAATGTTTTTAATTTAAATCTAAGTTATAAGTGCCGTACCCGTACCGGCCCAAATAAAATAAGCACTAACCATCCATAGCTTTAAAACTATCCATCCTGACATATTACGAGATTGATTGTAATGTATTTTAAAAATAAACCAAATACAAATTTAATTAGTTAGTTTAAATTCCCCGCGATTTAACACTTATCACTCGACTTAACACAACTTAACACTTTAAAGTCCCGTCCGAACATTTCACCATCTTGTAACGTTTGCGGCAGCGGCATGTTGAGGGTCTCCGGGAGGTAGAGTGACGTCACTCCTCCCATCAAGGCGAGAGCTCCCATAATGATCAAGGGTAACGACCTCGAGTACACCGACTGCAAATAAGTAAATAGGTAAACTGAAACAACAATTATTTATTGAACAACAACTGGAGCCAATCCTGAGCATAGAATCCGTTCATGCCATCTAAACTAAAGTCGCATTCCACATTTTAATTCAATCGGACACTGAGAAGTGGGCAAATTTAGCTTGCAAGACATAAACGAACTAACACGGCAAGCTTGTAAAAACTCGTGTTTCTCACCAAATATACCACATAGGGGCAGGCCAGTAGTCCCAAGCCGGCCACGAACGACGCGGCCCCCATAGCCTGGGCTCGCACAACAGTCGGGAGTATCTCCCCAATCAGCACGTAGAACACGGCGAAAGATGATGCCAGGAGCAATCTCCCCACCATCGCTACAACCACTGTCACCCAGGGCAGTTCTGAAATAGATTCATAGTTTAATTTTGAGTCAGATTTGTTCAGATTTGTGACTGTGCTATTCGCCGCTGATGCGTTCCTTTATCTGAAGCCAACCCTGAGAGTAGCAGTCAGATCATGATGAACTTTAGAACTGGTTAGGGTTTGAACAATCTCAAACCATAACTATCCCACTGTTGGGCACGGGTCTTCTCAAAATGTGTGGAGTACACAGACAACTTTGAAAACATTATGGAGGACTTGCCAGTTTGATGACAAACTTTACAGAGTCCTTTTTTATAAACTAACTGAAACTTACCCTCAGGCACAAACACACAGCTGAGACAAGCGATACCTCCGATGCACATGGTCACACAAAGCGTCCATCGTCGCCCATAGCGCCCCATGCAATACCAGCCGAAAAAGTACGATGGCAGCTCCACAGCCCCTCCTGCAAGCAAGAGTAGAAAAGTTTAAACCCAAGAATCCTACTTAAATACCGTAAGGATTAAATTGTATGGTGTCAGCGAGCTGAGCGAGCCGTCTCAGAAAACGGACTAAATTTAATTTAGTTAAGCAGATACTTACCAATAAAGAAAGCCAAGAAGTCGTCAATACCAAGGTTAGGAGAATTGTAACTAAAACTGTTATAAACAACTCCTAAAGCAACCCAGTCAAAAGCCAGTATGAAGAACTTTTTCCTTATGTTTGGATATCTGAACATATGCACCAGAGAAACTTTGCCACCTTCCTCCGATTTCTGATCATCCATGATCTTATTCTCCATTACATCTTCAGTTTTTCCGCAGCAGAATATTCTACTAATAATTGTAGTTGATTTTCTGCTCATTTCTTGTAAATTTGGATATGAATCCGTTTGGGTCGACTTCTGTAAAGTTCCAGTATTTAAACGCATTTCTTCTGGATTTCTGTAATTTTCAAAACGCTCTATATTTGATTCAGATTTCTTATTTACTATGCCCGCAACTTCTAGCGATAAGATTTTTTCAACATTATCAGTTCTGTAATGTTCTTCTGTATTTGAATCTCTTGTGAAATCAGGTTTAAATGCCAGCATGTTGCTAATTCTTCTGTCTGAAACTTCTTTCCCATTTGGTATTTCTGGGTATATGTATCCGTTCACAGGAAGCATTGCTTTCTCTGATTCATCTTCCTCTCGCCTAATCCTTTTCTGTAAACAGTAACAAAATTATTATATGTTGATGATAGTGATAATAATCCTTAATTTATTTTTTAGGTTTTTATAACATAAAGGCTTGAACAGGATATTACCACAAATTAAACTTGGCGTTGGCGACACGCCAAGTTTAATTTGTCTATGCCTACATGATTGGATTATACTTGAAAAGTTGACAAATTACTTTAGAATCTGAATTAGTACGTGTTAACTTAGTTAAATAAGGGGTTATGGTGTTTACATGAATGTCTATGAGAAAACCTCTTGGGAGATTGATGCCATTCTTCTTAGCCATATTCCGGTATACTTTTTCTGCGTCTGCGATCCGACCAACGCCTACAAGCCATCTCGGAGACTCTGGTATCAGCCAGTAATATCTGGAAAGATATTTGACAGTCTTCATGCTCAATGGCAAATTCTCTAACGGACAGGTTAACATAGCTTTTGACCTTGTATGAATATTTTTTATGTGCTGAAGGGATAACGAAAAAGCAGACTCGTCTGCTTTTAAGAAAATTATCATCTGGTGGCTTATAAATTCTTCGCCGGTATCGAAGGATACCTCTTTTTACACTTTGCCATAATATTTCAAGGTACTTACTTCAGGTATTTTAAAGATTTGAAATGTCTTACCCATAAAGCAGCATAAATGGGAGACTTGTGGCTAGAGACAGATGGAACCAGTCTCGCAGCGCGTACGCCAGGGCGGCTAGCAAGCACATCCCTACAGCGAACAGCATCCCTACCACTATTCCTAGAAATCAGAGAAGACAAGTCGTGTTTTCAAATCGTTTTCCAAGCATTATGGACCCTTACAAAATTTAAAGGTTATCTGGAAGAAATCGCTACTTAGCGATAAGATCGCCTTTTGTGCACAACTGATAAATTGTATTGCTTTTTTCTTCCTTATAATTATGGTTTACAATAAAGTGTAATAAATAAATAAAATTTATTGTTGAATCGCATGGCGGATTTTATGAACTAAATGATGCGACCAAAAATTATGATATAACAAAACCTTGACGCGTTTCTAATGCAAACGCTTATGCACTAGAAGAAACGCAAGAGCAGCAGGAGATGAGATTGGTACATAATTGAAAACATAAATTTGAATTTATTTTGTAATGTTTCTACCGCGCCCGCCTTAAAAAATACCTGCATAGTTCCGACGTTCAGGTGGCATCAGTTCTAAAGCCAAGATGAAGGGCTGCTGGTACAGCGCTGGAAAGAAGAGGCCTCCGACGATCCTCAGCACCGTGTAGCTCCAGTAAGACCCAGGGAATGACGCAGCGACGGTTAGAGGCACTTCCAGGAAGATCATCAGGAGGATTGTTGGACGGCGCCCATATCTAAAAGTAGAACAGAGTAAAATGAAATGAATTGAAATGTTTGAAGTTGGTCTTACAAACAGTTTTGAAACACAAACAACGGTACTACTAGAGTAGAGTAAGATTAGCCTTTCTTACATTTTAGTAAACGCTCTCAATCTTTCTCTATCTCTCTCACACACACGCACGAGTTGCACACATACCTACACAGCAAGAGAGTAAACAAATGTCGATATCTCTATGTATTTGTATAAAAACTTTGGTTAAATATCTAAAAACTAGAAAAGAACTATTCCATCTTCCTATTCTAAATCAAACTATGCATGACCGAAAATCAGAATATGTATTGCAATATATGACTGTAAATGACAAACAATAAATGACAAGCGTTAAATTTGAAAATGAATTTAGCGATGTGTAATTAATTATCAATGTCCAAATGGAAGTTATGGCTGGTGACTTTGTGACAAATGATGAATTTGTTCTCTAACATTTATTAGGTACGAGCAAAGCACCTATTAATGTATATCTAAGCCCACTGTTGTCTACAACTGCGAAGCTCACTCTGAGTTATTGTTTACGTGATTTTTCTTGTTTTCTATGTGTTCTCAAAATAAAAAAAAATCCTTGTTATCTGATTGGTGCCTAAAGAGATTTTATTGATCGTGTCTGAAAATAAAAATAATCAATTGGAAAAATATCCATCATAAACATTATAATATATTAAGTAACATGATATCATACATTCAATACGCAGCATTACTAGAAGTAACCAATTATACCAGTAGGAGAGGCTAAAAAGTATCTACGATTGTGAGATTAAAAACCATATTGATTTCGTTGGTATTTATTTACCTGTCAGATATCCATCCAAAGACCAAGTTTCCAAAAATGGAGCCAACCCAGAAGAGGGTACTACTCATGCGAGGCAGCCAATCGTTCCCACAGACTAAAGAAAACTGGAAGAAAACATGGACAAGTTAATAAACACAAAGACATGGCTCTTCATTATCACGACGCATTTAACTGTCCTACTGATGCGATCGGGTGTTTCCGTCACGTTAGAGAATTTTAGGCCATCAGCGATTTGCTTTTACTCTTAAAAGGTTCTGATTTTACAGGAGACAATACCTATTGTATGGTAAATTTTTGTTCAGCAACATTTTTTCAAAACGTACGTTACGTAGTAAGTATTAAAGAATGTTATTAAATAAACACAGAAGAATAAAATGAAAAAGAAGATTCATGGGTTTAATTTTGACCCTAGGGGTCTTCTTAGCTCTAACACTAAGGTGGTCGTTTCGCTCTGTGACGGAAAATTTGAATAAAAATCAATGTTCTTTGTTTATAACTATTTCAAAAGACAGTGACATTTTTAATTTGCGGGCACATATGTATATCCTAAAGCATTACTTTTTCAATGTGTCATTTGACTTTATCTCCATTTTTAAGAATTAAACTATTATACGAGTATATAGCCAGATGAACTAAATCCTAATTGCAACTTAATTTATGAATGATGATAACGACAATGGCCATGAAATAAGAGCTATAAGTGTTTAAGATAAAGTAAACAAGAGCATTGACCGTACTATGATCAATTGCTTATTCAAGGTTTACATAGAGGAATTTAGTTAAGCCGGAATGGAGAAGGTCAGTGAGTATGTAAACGGGCAAAAAGTAGAAACAAAACAAGTGAAATATATAGGTATTGGAAATATAGGGTCTATATTTGGAAATATTAAATTAAAATCTTTTGTCTTATTGACAGATGGAGAGTTGTGTTAATATCAGGAAAACTGGATGCCCTTTCAATATATAAACATCAGTTAAAATTTGAATATTGACATAATTTTGCAACGCCCATACGTGGCAGTTGTAAGTTAAATCAGTACACTGTAAGTATAACCATCTTATTTTAGTAAACGAATGCAATAAATTGATTTCATTTGATCAACGAATACGCTAAAAATTGAATAGATTTTAATTAGTTCTACTAACCTGCGTAACGAGAGTTCTTTCATAATGTTCCCTATCGAAATGCCAACCGTTCTGACATGGACTCTCTTCAGCACTTCTGATTTCTGGAATTACCTCCTTCACTCGAGCTATCTGAAAGTGTACAAATCAACAATCTTTCACTTTCTTCAGATGTATAATGTATTTGTTTAGGTATTGTACTTCACTTAAATTTAAGTCTTGCCTGGGTAATTCATCCACATTTTCTTTCATCCACAACAAAATAGGTTTATTTGTGGATGAATCAATAATAATAAGCCCGAAAGGAGCAGTGTTAAAATTCCTTTTAGCATGATAGAACTCTTATAACCGCAGAGGCCTAGAGCATACTCCACCACCACGCTGCTTCAGTGTGGATTGTTGAGGGACAGAAGTCTTCATTGCTTCCATTATCTTAAAGAAAATATTACCTGTTTCTTCCGTTCCGTCTCATTTGTGGCTGCTACAAGCTGTTTTATCTTCACCATCCGCAAACTTCCAGCTTCATGGATCAGCTCAGACCTAAACAATAAATTTTAAATCTTTAACATGGAAGTATGTGTTCTTGTTTTATTTGTTTTGTAGTCCCATTGGTAATGACTCTGCGTGTTCAGTGAGGGTCTTAGGGGTGCCAGGTTCAATGCCCGGATGACATGCAGATTTATGTAGAGATAAATGTTTACTTATTGGGTCGTGGGTATTTGGTGTATTAAGTGTGCATCTGATGTGTGTGGTGTGATGTTCGCGACAAAGGGCAATGAACATTCAAGTTTCTCATTGTCATAAATAAACTGGAATTTTTGCGATGATTCTAAAAGTGCTTCGAACGGAATCGAAAATCCGCCATAGATTCAAATCTTCAGGACCTTTGCATTCATCCTAGGATTATCGCAAAGATCCAGTTTGTCTGATTGTCCCACGAATCCTACGACATAGACACCAAACTAGTGCAATGTTGCAACAAGCTGGCATTCGTCCAGGCAATATTATGCGTCGAAACTCGGACACACAAGAGTTATGCCTAATTGTTTACGACGCAGCGAGTGTTCCGTTTCACGACAATTTACAATAAACATGTTTGTACGTTATTGCTCTATGTTACATTTTAAGATACTGTTTGACTGCGCAGAAAATCAGTAAACACATTCATGGCAAGTGGATGATTGGTGCTTAAGGGGCCCCAACAACAGATGCGTAGTTATCAGGTGATCAAGAGAGAAACAAATAATTTCGTATTTTATATTAATGGCTGTCAGTATTTGCAACCCAAAAATAAGAACAGTCGTTTTAATTATCGAGCATGACTTAGGCTGACAGGGGATCTCCTGTTGCTAAATTATACAAGTATAAAAACTCTGGCTGATCTATGGAAGATATTTGGGAAATTATTAACATAATGTTCTATGGAATCCATTATACTTATTTTTAAAATTTTTCGTCTACTCTCTAAACTTTTATGCGGTGGTCACTGATGTAATTTAGTCAGATTGGAGTTACATTTACTATTTGGTTTACTACAATCAGTTCACAAATACACTAATCAATTAGTTCACAAAATTCTTCCAAGAATCCCGTAATTTTTCGAGTGAAGGAATCCACTAAACCTCACTAAGGTATAGTTTTCCCAACGCAATGCAGTTCCTAGTAACTAATGTATGGAAAACAGAAACTCGCTCCGCAAATTCTCCAACATCCTACCTTTCTTCGACGTATTCCTCGAGGGCCTGGTATAGCTTTGTGGGGTCCACCGCATATCCCCTGCAAGTCTCGTATCCATCTTCTGTCCTAGGTATGGTCAGCGAACGCACCAGGTCGTCAGGAAGACCTAACAGCTGTAGCTCAGGAGGCGGAGCACACCAATGATTTGGGGTTGCGTTTGTGAACACCTGGGAATAGAGATGGCAGATTTAGATACGGAAATAGCTAAAACTATCCCGAAATTTGGGCTTGCACCCGAAATTGCAAAATCAAGCTTTTGTTTTAGTTCTTAAAGATTATTGTTTGTACAAGTACAAAAAAAAGTTATTACCTACAATCAAGATTGTACTAACTTTTTTGTTTGTAGTAACTCGAAAATAAAATTTGCGGTCTTTGAAAAAAAACTCAGCACCCACTTTTATCAACACTAAAATTTAAATGTTGATTCTTAAAAAGGATCGTTTGTAGTTGATTGTAGTAAAATTCGTTTGTAGATTTAAGGTTTTTTTCTTTCTTATATTAGATTATGAATAGATTGTGGTTACATTTAGGATCATTATTTTTGTTTTTAGCATCCAAACAAAAAAATAAGCGAACTTTAAAAAAACTCAGCCCCCGGTTCGGTCAATAGTCAATACCTAGTTATTTTATTGACTCTTAAAAAGCATCGTATGTAGTTGTTTGTAGTAGATAAAATTCGGGTTCGATTCCCGCCCAGGGCTGATATTTAATGTAATGATAAATCTTTGTTCTCGGGTCATGGGTGTTAGTGATGTGTTATTTATGTTGTCGGTGCCACATGCGACACAGGGAATCCTAGTGTACGTATGAGTGTGTCAACGTAATTTTATTTTCTATCGATTAGCTCATCAAGACGTGTTACATACAAATTCATTCAACACGAGCACGTACAAATAAGATTATAATTGAGAAGTCATGTCAAGGATTAGCATATGAACGACGAAGTTCATTTATATAGAAACAGAGCGGAACAGTTGTAGAGCACAACTTTGAAAGGTGTTTTGATCTTTGAATGGGCTTGATTACCATGTTATGAGATGGATTATATACACTTACATAAGAGACTGTATACCCTGTATACGAGATACACACTTTATGAGGAAGACTCACGTTTTTATCTGTATACGCATATATCGACGGAAGAAAACGGAAATGTCGTATATTACAAAAAGCAAATTGTTCACCAGAGCTAATAAAAAAAACATGTGTTGCGATCCTACGTTTTAGGACAGTCATTTTTGATCAGTACCTGTACACTGCAACTGTGTATATGGAAACATCAAAAAACAATCTTTTTTGTTAGTTAAAGCGCTTCGTGGTCGTAAAAAGTGAAACGGTAGTATCCTAAAATCGTTATTATTTATCGTAGAGCTATAGGATCCACACCATTCGATGCAGAATAAATCGCTGATTCTAATGGTGTTAAAAAGCATTTTAACCAAATGTGTCAGTTACGATATTTTCGTTTTCTTCCGTTGACGTACGTACATATGTACCTACATATAGGGTATACCCAAAGACAAGTACAGGTATAAAAACGAAAGGTTAGGTACTTACTGACTAAACAGGAAAACTAAACTAAATTCTCGACCAATTCAAATCAAATTTGGCCGAGACGAAGATTATGCGTATGTTAAATGGAAAATAAATGTTTTCTTTTCTAACTTTTAGAGTAGGAGAACGGATTTTGTGATATTTTCCTTATAAAGCTTAAAAGAAAATGTTATTACTAATCGGTTTTAATAACTTTCCTTGTATGCGGTATGAGGAAAATTTAGCATAAAAATATATATTTTGGTGCTATTGTATCTCATTATATGTTTTCCTTAACGGGATGATGTATCGCTCAGCGGTAAATCCCTTGGTTAAATGAAAAAAAATATGCAAATTTTGGTGTACAATTGTGACTACAAAAAAAGGTAACCCATATGAACATTTTCCTTTAGATCATTAAATTAGCTAGTACATTTATTTATTTTTTGCTTCCATATGCCCTATCATAAATACAAGGCATGCGACTTTATATTACCTAAATATTGACAGCGCCTTAGCCCACTTGGTTTAGATGTCCAGTCCGGGCAGACGTTAAGCAACTAGCTGACCCAGCGAACGTTGTTCCGCCATATAGAATTATAGATTACTTGTAGCGAATGATTTAAGCGCGATTTAAATTTGATGGGTGGGGTAGGGAAGTGAAAATTTGGGATTATGTGTATTTTTTATGCCACACCATAAAAAATAACCGAAAAAAAATTGTCCAAATTAAAAAAGGAATGTTAGGGGTGCACAACCCTTATCACTTAGGGGTATGAAAAATAGATAGTAGCCGATTCTCAGACCTACTGAATATTCATTTAAAACTTCATAAATATCGGTCAAGCCGTTTCGGAGGAGTATGGTGGTAACTAACATTGTGACACGAGAATTTTATATATAAGACTAGCTGACCCAGCGAACGTTGTTCCGCCATGTAGATTACTTGTAGTGAATGAATACAAAAAGCGCGATTTAAAGTTAAAGTGAAAATTTGGGATTACGTGTATTTTTTTATGCTGAATCAATAAAAAATAAAAGTGTTGTCCTAAAAATAAAAATGAAATGTTAGGGGTGGACAACCCCTATCACTTAGGGGTATGAAAAATAGATAGTAGCCGATTGTCAGACCTACTGGATATTCATTTAAAACTTATAAAAATCGGTCAAGCATTGTGGCACGAGATTTTTATATAATTATGTATAAGATATTGATTAATTGGGGTTAATTATTTGATATCTTTGTATTACTATGTAGGTTCATGATAAGGCGGATCGAAATTATCTTTAGGAAATGTGGAGCAAATGGATAAATGAAGTTAATTATTTTAAAACCAGTTCAAACATAATTTTGCACCGTTTCTTAATTAATGCATAATTAACGATAATTTAAAGGTACCTACCAGTTTTTTTGTAGATAGCCTAATGATACAAACGAGCACAGAAGCCTAATGATAAGAAGTCGTAGCTCATCTAACCTTTTACCGCATTAAAGGATAATTTTCAAAAAATATACATTATACGTGTATAATATTATACATGTTTCATAACTTTCAATGAAATACCTTCATTCTGAATTTCATTCGAATACCTTCAAAAACGGCAAAGTTTCATACTAACTTTGCACTCCCGTTTTAACCCCTTATTCACCACCTTTAGGGGGTGAATTATACGTTATAAAACTTGAAATTTTGCACAGGAGTTCCCCTGTGCAAAATATCAAGTTTCTAACCCAGTTATAGTTTAGGCCCTGCGTTGATAATTACATATGTCAGTCAGTCAGTAAGTCAGTTTTTATTTTCTTTTTGATTTTTATGAAATTGTATGTTTTAAAAAAAAAGTAGGTCTGACAATCGGCTACTATCTATTTTTCATACCCCTAAGTGATAAGGGTTGTCCACCCCTAACATTTTTTTTGGACAAAATTTTTATTTGTTATTGTTTATTGATTAAGCATTAAAAAAATCCCCAATTTTCACTTCCCTACCCCAAATATTTCAAATTTAAATCGCGCTTTTTGTATTCATTCACTACAACCAATTAGTTACCTACCTCCTCATATCGCCTGCGTAAGGTTCAGCGATCTTTTGTGGGGCTCGGTGTACGCTTTTATAATAAATTGCCCAAGTCAATCATTGACCTCCCCTTACAAATATTTAAGAAACGTGTTATAACACGGCTTGTAGAGAAAGGTTATTATACTATCGATGAGTATATTAATGACAAGGATGCTTGGTAATAGACATCCGCAACCAGTTCCGCTCAAGTTAGTATTTAGGTATAAAATGGTAGTACCTAGCAAAAATATTGTAATTCGTTTTTAAGCACTATTTTTAAAAGATGTGCCGAGGAGTTTTCTTTCGCCGTTTCTTTTTCTCCTCTAAGATTTAAAATTTAAAGGCACCTTAGCGAAACGGTGGTAAATGCAAAAAATGACGTTCACAAGTGTATGCAAAATACCTACGTGAAATAAATGATTTGAGTTTAAGTTTGAGTTTGACAAGTAATCTACATAATTAGGTATACATATGGCGGAACAACGTTCGCTGGGTCAAAAAAAAATTTTTTAGCAGACTATATTTCCCATACACGATGAGTGGTTATTTTTCTAGTCTACACCATGGTGTAGTAGTGTAGTACCTTGTACCTTCCACCTTATATACAAGTACTTTATCTCATAAATTTGATTCGATTTGATTTTATTAACTACGGAACCCCACATGGCGCGTGGCCCGACGCGCACTTAAACGATACTATTTGTTATATCTTACCTGAGAAAACACTAAGAAAGAAGTCGGTATAGCCGCTAGACCGCATAGAAGATAGAATAGAACAACATGCCAAATGCCACTTCTAGTAGCCGATATGGCCGCTTCGTCCAGTTCCTTCGTCCAAGAATACATTGTTTCAGCACAATTGTATCTACCAAATTTACATTGAATTGTACCAATATCGCACACTGTAATGTTATATTTTGAAAATTGAAATACTTTTCAACACAGTTGTACCAAGATCACATTGGCTTGTACCAATATCGCACAATGTTATATTTTTTTAATAGTTTTTATTTTATTATTGTCACTAAAAGTTGCAATATTTAATACTACTTATCAGTTTAGCAACTTAAATTTTATTATGTTAATAAAAAATCTAATTAAAAAACAAAAATAAACTCCACCAAAAAATACACTGTTGTAAAAATCACGTTAAATTTTTAAAACTATTCTAAGTATTATAAAAAACATTTAACTTCAAAACAAAGTTCAAACATAAATCACGATAATATAATATTGATACGTTTACAACGGCGCACACACTGCGTGTTTGCCTGACAATGATTAACAGATCACTAAGCCGGGTAATACAAAGTACTCTGTGACTAAGCCCCTGAAGTACTTAGGGAACGGTTCGCTCCACGGTGCAGCATCAGTGCGCGTACGCAGAATTGCATTTCAACGCTAATGATGCAGTCTTGATCGACCTTGCATGAAACGCATGAGAGAAATTGATATTAGGATTCCGTACACAAATTGCAAAAAACTGAAGCCTTATGATAGGCCCCCGCTGTCAGTCTGGATCACATCGAATCTCTATAACGGAAATAGTTAGACACTCGATTTCACAGAATACGTGTTACTGTGGCCGCCTTCACAAGTCAACAAAAAAAGGACACCAAAGGGAGTTAGTTACCCATAGAAGTAACCTTAAAAATGATTTTCTTTATATTCTATCTTGATAATGACTAAAGTATTCTTCCCTCATTCCATAGCAATGATACTGTTTAGAATTAAATAATTATATAGATTTTTGAAGGGAATTCTATTATATAGACTGGGGTATTAAGATTTTTCTGTCACAAAAAGTGTTATGGCCGCAATTACAATTGTCTGTTTGCGATGAACGCAGAAACTACTGAACGGATGTTCATGGGACTTTCAACAATATACAGAGGGATTCGTTAGGAATGTTTAAGCGAAAACGCTGCCGAATTCCTTTAAGATATAACAAAGCAATGCATGATGGAGTTCTTAATTAAAAGACTGTTGATATTCCTTGAATATTCCTTCTTTATAGATCTACAATAAAGTCCGCGATGGCATATGTCTATCTTTAAGGATAACTTACTATACCCATTCTAAGTTTTAAAAAAAACATTTAGAAAAGCTGGAAAGCTATTTAGAGAGATACAGTATCCTTAAAGATGGATGGAGCCCCTTACACGACAGTATTAGGTACATAGGTAAATAACATAAGTACGTACCTAATTGTAGAATCTACGCCGTGTCTGTAAACAGTTGATACTAATTATTCCAATAATTTCCTGGAAGAGATTGCTGTATTAATAATAAGGCCGCCAATTGTAGCTTTGTTCCTTCTTGAGTGGCGTGGTAAACGTCATTTGTTCAAAAGTTACACTTGGGGTTACATTTTTCATAGGATGCAATGTTATTCTTTTTATTTCAAGAGGAGGGGAAAGTGTAAAGTTGAATCGAAGTTTGTGGGGTAGCACTAGCAATCCCCTCTTGACATTTAAAAAATAAAAATTGCGTCCCCAGACAAATCGCACCCTTAGTAATATAATGACTTAATTAAAAACTTAGTAATATAATGACTTAATTAAAAACTTAGTAATATAATGACTTAATTAAAAACTTAGTAATATAATGACTTAATTCAAAACTTAGTAATATAATGACTTAATTCAAAACAGTAATTTTTTGGGAGCTCACGTGTTATAGATTCTGGACGAGACATTTCACCTTAGTTTTCGTTTAAAATGTCATCTTATTATACCTTATAACTAAGTATTCTTAATATTTAAACATTTATACGAAAAATAAGCTAAAATGTCTCGTCCAGAACCTTTAAAATGTGAGATCCCAAAAAATTACTATGACGCCAAGCCAAAAAAATTAACAATAAAATGGACTAATTGTATATAGTTGTGTACTAATGTGCATATTGGATTCATGTTATTAAGTATATTTTACTTTCATGTGTGGACTGTTACCAATCAGATGCATAACTGTATTAATTATACAGGTGTTCTATAAGGAGGTATTTGTACTTTTTCAATGAAAACAAATGACGTGCTTCAGTGCAAAGTGATGTGACTAACACTACGTACTACGTGAGCGACTCAACGCGAACGCGATTGCGAAGCGATCCGATGCGAATTCAATGCGGTCATCAATGTCAACATCTGTCACGGATGGACAGAAGCTAATGTTGTTGGAAAATTCATTTCATGTTGTACTTACTTGTAGTCCCAATTATTTTAGCCATATCCTCCCATTCGCGGTTCGAAAGTAACCGATTATGATATGTTTTACACCTTTTATCCCATAATATGGGACGCTCTTGGATCGCATTTATTAAAATTTCTGCTTCTGACATATTGTGACAAAAAATTGTGACAGCGCGCAACGTACCTTTACGTCATTTGGTCCCGTAGGCCACTTCAATAGCTATCGACTGTTTGTTGTTTCCGCGCCGCACCGCGCCGCTTCGCGTTCGCATCCAGATCGCCCACGTAGTACGCTGCCTAATTGATTTTAAATTTGAATTTGAAGTTTCCCTTCAAAAACGTTGAAATACAGCCAACGCAGTAAAACTTCCACCCTTTGATTAGACATGTGTATTGTCAAAGCCTCCGCCGTTGTTGAAAGTCTGAAAACCCTAACCGCGCTTCGCTACATTAAACTTGCAAGGCTGTTAAGTACGCGCACGTTCATCAGCATCATGTTGGTACCTACCTCCTCACTGCTGGCTGCAACAACGAACGAAGTAAATACTTACACACACAAGCCTTGTTACATACATAAGTACTTGTTTACATACATAAGCCGTATTTTAAGTCATAACGTTGTGGATAATCACTATGACGGAATAAACGTTTGGTTTTCTTCTTCTTCACCTGGAACATTGCTACTAATTTATTTCAGACACTCATGTTCTCATTTTATAGACTCGGAGGAAAAATAATACCAGCTCCATGAAAGATATGCACTTATTGCAATAGCTGCACAAATACTGTGTGAACCTCTATACTTACTTTTGTGTTATTCAGCGGGACATTTTATTATGTTACGGGTAATCACGAAAGAATAATATTTAAGATAAATTTAATAATATTTAAGATTAAATTTTGATAGATTGTGGGCTTTCTATTTCTAAATTCAAATATTTAAGAAACGTGTTAAAAAAGGTATTATACTATTGATGACTATATTAATGACAAGGATGCTTGGTAATAGACATCCGCAACCAGTTCCGCTCAAGTTAGTATTTAGGCATAAAATGGTAGTACCTAGCAAAAATATTGTAATTCTTTTTAAGCACTATTTTTAAAAGATGTGCCGAGGACTTTAGCCGTTTCTTTTTCTCCTCTAAGATTTAAATGTTAAAGGCACCTTAGCGAAACGGTGGTAAATGCAAAAAATGACGTTCATAAGTGTATTCAAAATACCTACGTGACATAATTGATTTGAGTTTTGAGTTTGATTTGAGTTTAAACCTGGCTACAGCATCGAAAAATCTATGTGGGAAGCATAATATGTCCGCGGCTTTAAAACTCAGCATTATGCGGGAAGAAAATTTTGAATCTTGTTTTAGAAACGAAGGTTTAATACTAGGATTCCAAGGAATACCAAACGAGTGTACTACTTGATAGTCAAAAGTCGACTAAGGTCGATGTGCAAAACACAAAAAAGATGGGGGACCTGTATTTTATTTTTGGCTTGACATTCGCGACCAAATTAAGGAAAAAATCATCAGGACTGAACCGGTTAGTGTACGAGTTAGTGTGACGGGCAAACCACCTATATTATTACCGATTATCCTATAGCAGTAGGTAATAAGCAGTGATAGCCGAGTGGTTAAACGTTGGACTCCCGAACCAGGAGGCCCGGGTTCAACCCCGCATGCACCTCTAATTTTCAAAAATTATATGCGTATTAGAATTTAATCATCACTTGCTTCGGTGAAGGAAAACATCGTGAGAAACCTGCACACCTGAGAGTTCTCCATAAAGGTCTCAAAGGTGTGTGAAGTCCGCCAATTCGCACTTGGCCAGCGTGGTGGACTATGGCCTATACCCCTCACATTGTGAGAGGAGACACGTGCCCAGCAGTGGGACAGCTATGGGTTGCGATGATAATGATGATGACGATGATGATGAATAACAGTCATACTCTCATTATTCTTTATTGAATATCGAAGACGCATCTTCATTTAATTAAGTCTTATTTATTCAGCTTTTAATGCAGAAAAATAATTACAAATCAGGCATGCAATACTGTTATATAATGTATTGTTGTATAATGTTATTCCATTTGTTGTTTCTACTAAAATTCAGTTGACTAAAGCTGTACACACACACCTTCGCAGTATCCATAGCAATTTTATCGTACAGGAAGATTAGGTATTAAAAATGTATTATGGTATGATTTTTTTCTTATCCATTTAGTTATGTAAAATTAACACAAATTGGGAGACATTAATTAATATCTTATGGAATAATTGTTGTACTCTTAGGTATGTATATCTCTCGAAACATTATCGTATTTTCAATTCTTCATAGCTTAGGCTTAGGTTATGCTAGAGAGCAGATAATTTCAGATTTATTAACCCAATTTTCATTATAATACCTACATTTTTTTTAGGTAGCCGCGGTTTTATCTAAGACAGCTTGGCTGGCTGTCAGCCATCTTGATGACGTAAGCGGCATCGTTGGATGAATTGCACAGAACAAGACTCAAATCAGTATTATGATGGTTAGTCCAGTTAGCAGAGGATGTTATTAAGAATGTTAGCTGGTCAGTTTGTTAGTACGTATGAGGACTGGGACAGGGACTGTTAGATCACTAACTAAGTATCAACTTAGTTCTATTAGTTGTTGTTAAATAACTAGTGACTACCTCGTAAACTACATAGTTGGTAGTGGCTATGCCTGCGAAGCATCGGAAATTCTTAGTAAGAGTCTCATTCTAATTTGGTGCCATGTGAGTGTTGCTACCCTAGAAGACTAAGATGGATTATCCATCCAGTAGACGGTGTCTAAAGGGCAATGGATGGAGAACATAGACACACGCTCGATCAAAACTCATTATAATCCTGATATTCCTGCACAAATCGCTTGCAACCGAGTATGTAACATGGGTCCAATTATAACCAATTTGCTGCCATTAATCAATAGACTACGCGGAACAATTGCGATGCTGCATGCGCTATTAGAATCCAGCGGGTGAAGATCAGAAGCTGTTGTGTGCTGAGGACAGATGTCTTTACCGATTATTTCCGTTTTTACTCGATCACACATTGGAGGGTATTGTGCTAAACAGTCTATCTATGATCCTTGGTGGCATTCACCGACCACATAGCCCAGTGTTGTGGTCGGTGGTGGCATTAGACTAAACATTCATTTATTATGCATTTGAAGTCGGTTAAAAATAACAGTCAACAGGTTCCTTCGTTAAAACTCTCCTTCTACTTGCCTTCTACACTCTATTGTGAAATGTTTTTACGTATTTCTGTTAGAGCGTTCAAGAACCAGTACCTAGGCGATCGATTTCCCGTCCTTTTCTGGTAGAGATCTGTTTTGTAGTGTAGTGAATCTAAATGTTTATTCGAAAAGCAACTACGATGGTTAGTCGAGTTAGCAATGGGTGTTATTAGGAAAGTTAGTCGGTCAGTTTGGTAGGACACAGGCCGTCGGGCTATGAGCGGTTAATTTTTTTTTTTAAATTAGAGTTAGAGATGCTAACAGGATTATAACCCAGGCCTCCGACGGGTGTCCAGTACTCAAACCATTTGGCTATTACTAACCTAATCTAACGGAAACTTAAATCATTTATTTACTGTAGATATTTATAAATACACTTATGAACGTAATTTATTTGCATTTGCAAAGTATTTCAAAAGTTGTTGTCCGTAATTTTATGATGATTCTTTAAGTCACAGCATAATATGTTCAGTCATTCATCCAGTCCACGAGGCAAGAAACTCTGCACCTTTCCGCTCGATTGCCGAAGCGCGAATGACCACGTCATTGCTGGCGATGACGCACCTCACCTGGGATCACAAGGATTGTTTACGTGTACAGCGCACCAATATTTGACCCTGATCTGTACTTATTGAGGACTGTACCCGCGAATTCGTCCGCGTGGAATTGTAATTGTTACGGGGAAATTTCTAAAATTAAAGTAGCCTAAGTTACTCCTTATTACATCAGCTATCTGCCAGTGAAAGTCCCGTCGAAATCGGTCCAGCCGTTCCAGAGGTTATCCAAAACAAACAAACACACAGACAAAAAATGTTATTTTATAGTAATGTAAATTGCCCATCGACCACAACCATCAGTGGCTGTCGCGCGCCACCGCTACTTTTGGTTGCACGACACAGACACCGGCGGCCGAAAGCAGCTACTTATTATAACCCGGGTATTTTTTACAAGTTCCGGTTTGTGTATAGTTGACCGTTCCTTCCTTTTCCTTCAGTAACAGCTAAGACCATTCTCGATCAAGTTTTTCACTTTCATAATTTTTTTATATACCGTATTAATTATTGAGGGTATATTATATTACGTACCTATATACGTACAAATTACAATATTCGACCTTTTCAGAACATCTGTATTACCATGACGTAGGCGAAGGTTACACCGTTACACGCAAACTAAATATCTACTGTCATTAGTGTCATTCATCTGTATTTGCTGCGGAGTAGGTACTTAGGACCTTGCGCCCGAAAATTATAATCGGGTTATAATTTTAAAAAAGATTTTCGTATTTTATTATTTATTTATTTAATTTAAAAACATGTAATTCATAGAACAGATTTTATAGTAGGGGAGCCCGAGCGGCATACACTATTAATATGCGAAGCGCTCAAGTATTTTTCATTGCTGTTTTTTTTACATCATGAAAACCTGTACGCACTCCCCCTCCAGTGAAAGGGTATAAATCTTATTAACTTTTTTTCTTTTTAGCATCTAACCTTCAGTGTCCCCGCGACGCTCGAGTAAATCGCTATCTAGCCTCTTGGGCTCTAGCCGGCAAACGAGCAGACCAGCCACTTGACGATCACTGGTCACCATCGCGCATGAACATCACTAGTACCAAATGCATCACCGATGCGTTTTTGAAGTCGGTTCCCTTTTTTTGAAGAGGATTTAAAATTACCTACGTACATGAGATTAACTTCAGTTCTGTGCGTTCAGTGTTCGGTGGTAATACGCTGTAATAATGGATCCAAATTAAAACCAACACCTGAACAATCTTAAATAACCTAAATTGAATGAATGAATGAATGAATATTTTATTGCATAAATGTGGTTACATGCTTTGTTATGTCAATTTCATAAAGGCCTCACATTATTTTGCCATTTGTTACTAATGGCATGCAAAATTAATGAACTTAATACTAATACAGAAATGTTAGCTTAATTACAAAATTTAGTCACAAAGTATATTAAAATAAATTAGAATTACCTACAATTGTCAAAATGATAAAATTAATTTAATTGAACTGTTTAAAAGTTGGTTTAGATAATAACCACTGATATAATAGTCTTTTAAACTGCGTGATCGTCTGGTTTTTTATTTCCTGTGGTAATTTGTTAAAAATCTTGACACACATGTGATATGCATTTTGGGACCTTGTTTTAGTTTTACAAGTTTGGGCCCATAATCTCTCAGGATACCTTGTAAAAAATGTGCAGTAATCTTCTTTTTGGAACGAAGTTCCTTACGGCAGGCTTGGAGGGGATAGGGATTTTGCTGCGCGACCGAACTGAAAAATATGCGATAGTAAAAACCGTAAGCGTGGAAAAAAGTGCGTGGAATAAAACCGTTAAATGAGACATGCACAGGCGCGACAGTAGCCGAAGGAACTTCGTTCCTACCTGGTGTCCCACGACACAATTTAGTTTTATTTTTTTAATAGATTCATAATTATGTGTTTTGACAAATATACCGACCTCATAAATATAAATTCCCGCTATAGTCAACAGATTAAGATCTTTAAATATACATTTCCTCTGGGCTATGAAAGCTTTTTTAAAATCGACTGAGTTCCCCCAAAGTAGTATGCCATATCTGAGGTAACAAGATACGTAACCGTGATAGGCCTGTAAAGCAGTTGCTCTACTGCTTATTGCTAAGTACATTAATTCTCGTTGGAAAGTAATTAACTTGACTGTGCATGTTGTGCAATAATTAAAAACCGAAGTGTTTCGATGTTTGACTTTTAAAATGATGGTTAGGAGGAGGTAGTAAAGTGAATTAAGTGTTATGTGCTTTTTAAGTAAGTATAGGTAGATGGTAAGTATAGATAGTAGGTATAATAAGTGTTTATATATTTTTAGTTACGATAAAGTAGTCTTACATATTACCTATTGGTCTTCAAAAAAGGAGAATCTCAATTTTTCATTCAGTTATTTTTCTCTTTTTATTGGTATTTTAGAGTTATTTTTTAAGTAATTCAACATTTTTTTAACATACTTTTCATTAGTCGTTTGAACATTCCTATAACTGATACAAACATACACGATGAAAACTTTATCATATTGTTGACACACACCATTGATGATGCGGGGCATGGTTAATTATATTGGTCTGCAGCTGTATTTCGTCACCATGGGATTTTACAGTTAAGATAACAACAGTTACTAAGCATGCAACCCTGCCCCACATTCCCCTTCGCAAGGGCTCCATGTATCTTCTGGCTCTGCTGTGTAGTCTTTTAAATGAAATGAATTGAAATTGAATGAAATGAGGTGAGGTAAAATGAAATAAAAAGAACGAAGTTTTTACCAAGTTAATGAATGCGCTTACCATCTTTGGACATCATCGCGAATTAACAGGTGCGATTGTTGTCAAGGATTAACTTAGCATCGTGTAAAAAACGTTCGTTTTTACAAACTTTTCGAAAGAAAAACTACTCGTACGTCATCGCTTCAACAAATGCCTACCGTGAGTGGTCTTGGAAGAAAAAGCGGCAAAAAGAAGCTTCTTTTGCCACTCACAAAAGATTAAATAAACAAAATGAATAGAAGATATTTTAATTTTTAATGTTAAAAATACTAAAAAGTACTTTATACATCTTGTTTGATCCTGACAAAGATATAAATGTGTACAAATCATACTACCCAGATTTTAAAAGATGCGCTAATTTTTTACAGGTTTTTTTGTCGCAGAACTCCGCGATCGGACCATTCGGAAATCAGAGCACGAGCAATAAACACTTTTAGCGATGGCAATAATTAGCATTTAGCGAAAAAACTAAAACCGAGACTCACACAAATAGCAGAAATAACAGAATGTGTGGTAACTTCATGTCATTTTGACCACGCTTTTATTAGCTTCAGACCATTGACCTACATAACAGGGACAGGACATATTGTTCTTTTAGTACTACAAATTTTAATGCTACTGTCAAATGACGCTGAAAATCCGCCATGTTTTGTGTCCAGATGACATTGTCAGTCAGTTCAGCCGAGTCAAATCACCCCTCTTTAACCATACACAGGTACGCTATAAATAACATTAAAAATATTGGTTATTGTTAATGTTGCCGGGAAAATAAAGGAAGATTTACATTATAATTAGCAAGGTTCTTATGTGCAGTTACGGGTCATGAGTAGTTGATGTCATGACTTATAGGTCAGCACTAAAGCCGCCATGTTTTGTGTCCAGATGACATAACAGTGGCGCTTCCATAGGTTTCATATTTCTATGCTTCAGACGTATGTTATTGATAAGTTACTTCAGTAGGGCAAACTGCAGTAACACAAAGGTATAAATGGTGATCTGGTTGATGATGTTCACTGGCACCGTCGAATCTATCACCATCACGCCGTATGCCGTCATCTTTCTGAACGTTGCTTGGTTAACGCGCTTCACATTTTTCAGCAGAACCTTGCAGGCAAGCACTGAAATAAACTATTTGTTAGGTCTAAAACAACAAAATGTTATGGTTTACTTCTTGCTACAACCTACAAGAGATAAAGACTAATTCTTTCTATAACCGCATATTGAATAGATGATGATGATGATGATGATCCGTTTGTAATCCAAAAATAAATTTAAACACGGAGTTATAAAAGAACATTTTTGTGAACTAAAAGTTATTGCTAAGTAACGATCTCTTCAGGCGACCTTTTGTTTGATAAACCAATTGAGATAATTTATTAACTTCCCAGATAGACACAAAGATGTACCTAATTAAATTTTGTGGTAAGTAAGTGGAAAACTTTAATCCCTTAGTTTACCCCCTTAGGGGTTGATTTAGCCAAACGTTGAAACAGGTGCATTATTTCTGACCATAGGTACTTAAGAGGAAATGCTACGGGTCATTTTTCCATACAAACGTTCTCGACTAATCCCTGGTGCTAATGCTGGTTTTTGACTCTAGATCAATAATTTTTTCACACAAGAATAATATCATCATTATCTATGTCGGTACGTTTTGATTTTTTTGATATTTTTGTTTTCAAAAGTTATAGGCTACTTCAAACAGCGCTTAAAACGGCCAAATAAATATGCCGCAAACAAACGCCTAGTACACAAATTGTATAATAATTAGCACAAAAAGCTAAACGGTCCGACACAGAATATCTCCTTCCCCTTCAATTTCCAAAATTTCGTTAAGATTGCTTTAGTTTTGGCGGGGGGATTAGTCGAGAACGGAACCTCGATTTTGATGATTTTTGCCTCGGGTTTTTACACGGAGCTGCAGTTGTCCCTATCGCACTGACATACACGCCTCTCGCAAGCGCGACAGAGATATTGAGTGAAAAAATCCCAAATTTGAAAAAGGTTTCGCGTGGTATTTCCTCTTAATACCAAAGACCAATTTTCATCATTAACATCTGCTATATATGGCGGATTCACAAACAAAGTTTCAACTCCTGTTTTAGGATTCTTTATTAGGACTTCAGACTATATACTTACTACCTAATTTCATACTTATAGTAACGGCAAAAAATTAAGGCCCCTTTGACACATTAAAATAGTGACGTGAAAAATGTTAATTTAGTATCGAAAAAATATGGTCAAGTGCGAGTCGCATCGATACATTTTTGGAATAAAAATTTTAAGCACCCTTTTTAATTACATATTTTGGAATGAGAATCGAATACTGAGTACCCCCTATTAATATCACAAGAGTCTTACGAATCACCTTATATTTAAGGTCTCCTCGGCTTTGAGCTCAGTAGTGGGCCTTGTTGGGTTGAGATGATTTATAGTATATTAATTTATGTAATTGACTTACTTACTTTATTAAAGGTGGCACTGTATTTTGTTAGTAAAAACGTGAAGGAATTTGTTCGCGGTACCATATACTTTGTTTATATGGTCCCGAATTAGTCCATAATATTTAAATATATATATTGTTTCAATATCCATGTAATTAATTAACTTTGGGTCTTAAAGATTTGGGTCATTCGATAAATTTTATGACTTTTGACGTGACAACGTCTTAAATTAGGTTAGCTGGGAGTCACTTATGAAAAATAGTAACGCTCGGTAACGTTACGATGAGTCACCGAACGAGAGAGAGGCCCGCCGAATGCCTTGCGTCTCTCTCCCACTCAACTATGATCGGTCTGTCGCGCGCGCAGCACTAGAGAATTAGGCGCATTGAATCGGCGCGTTAAGTTTAAGTTTACATGTACAATGTTTTAGTAAACAAAATATATTTCTATAGTTAAAATTTGTGCAATTCTTATTTTCATTCAATTCCTTGTTCCTATTGCGCAATTTAATTATATTCATATCAATAAATATTCTACCGAGAAAAAGACGTTGTCACGTAAAATCTTCGCCCGTAAAACCGACTTTACAGGCAACCATTTTTTTGCACATCACTATAGACCATGAAGAACAGCAATTTGCTCCTTCAAATTTATGTAATAATTTATACGAAACTTGATGATCGGACAGACGTCAAATATACTTCATCGGGGCCTTCCTTTTGTGCCGCACCTATAATATACGTCAAGCGGTTTTCGAAATTCGTTCGTTCTATAAAATATTCAGATAAAAGGGCAGACACCAACGAATCGTAGGCAGACACCAATCATTGCACAGACTACTAATGAAGAAGACTCACCATTTCTAGAACACTGTAATCTACTTAAAGTAGCATCAGTTTTTGTGTACATGGAGTAAATGTTCTCAATACCGTTGGAGAATAAGCTCAAAAGGCCTATGCTCTTCAGGATCCAACAGCAGACGTACACACATAAAGTTAAAAGCTGGAAAACAAAAGTAATAAGTAGTTACCTACAAATGATTCATGTCTGTATTCAGAAAATTATTGGACGTTTTTCAAATACGTTAAGAACTTATAGAACATTAGAACTAAGACCTAATTATTAAATTAGGGGACCAATATTACTTAAGTAATAAAAAGTTAATATTAAGTGTAACAAAAGCAAAGCAAAGCGGTAGTTAATCTTTCATCGTTTCATTGTAACTGTAGCCGCACCAAGGTTTGACAACTGCTGAAGAAAATAAGTTCATTTACTTGTTTTGCTTGAACTAAATAGTGGCAATATTAGGCACAATAAGTATACATACGTATGAAAGGTTAAGTAAATTGAACTCCGCCAGTATGATAATACTTTGGATGTAAATAAGGGAGTGCCCAAAACTATTGATAATATGCAGCAATACCTGAAAAACGTAAAAATATATGCAAATATATAGAAAATAATACTGTCGAATATTTTGTTGATTCATGGAGTGGAAAAGCTTCAAATTCGTGTAAATCTGTTACTCACCGGCAGTTGAAAGTTGAATTTAAATAGCTTAAAAGCTTCATGAATGTTGACGTACGCTACAAACATTTTTGTAGTGTATGCTATAGACTCCCCCTTATTTTTCATCGTTTCAATTTCCTTTACCCAGATTTTGAAGCATTTATCCATCAGCTTAAGTATCATTATAGGATAGATAATAATGAAATCCAAATATATTAAAGAAAACACATAGACTAGCTCTTCTACATCTGCTTTTATGTTGATTACATTCATGTGAATTATAAATATAATGGCATCAATAATTATAAATAGTATAATGCTAAACCTATTATCTCTCGTAAGCTTATCAAGTACATTGTTTTTATCATGACTAAGAATTGCATAGCTGGATTTAATTTTCAAAATAAGTTTAATGTTTTTCTTAGCATTGATAATGTTAATGATGCACGAAAATGTTAATGCAATTATGCATAAGAAACAATGTAACAACATTAGATAAAACATCCAAGTATCGGCGGGGCATCCACAATTTTCAAATTTAGATAAATGCAACACATGAGATGTAGCACATATGAAATGTATCACTATTGATATGAAGAAGTATATTAATGTTCTTGGTTGAATGAAGTTATTTCGTATTCTATACTTGGACACAAAAAATAAAATATCCATAATATACAATGGCATCAGTGCTTTCTTAATATTCTCGTCAATATAGTTACTTTCCAGGTACTTCCTATTTGTTAAAACTTGCATCGTGTGTCAATGTTTTATGTTAAGCTTTCACAACACACATTATGAAATTACACTTTGTAAAATGAATAATAACGTAATGACAACGAGTTGAATTGGCTTTCTAAATTGATGTCATATTATGATTTACAACAAATACACGCTAGAAGTCGTCATGCAACGAATGTTCTGATTAAAAATCATTAGTGAATGAGCTTTCTGAATAATTCTTTACACGATTAAGCATTTATTGCTGAAGATCTCACACGTATTGCGTCTGTCTTTAGAGACGGACTAAACAGTTTAAAAGCATTAGCGCTTTTACTCAAAGTCTTTATTGAAGTACCTATGTTTTTGTTATTTTATTGTTTGTTTACATCAAAACTTGTGTATACTATAAACAAAATTAAATGAAAGTGCCTCAAGCCAATCAATATTGCTTTAATGTGGGTGACTCAGAAATTTTGTTTTTTTCTCGTGTTATATTTCAGCGTGTTAAAACCTATCATCACAATCATCAAATTGATTCTCTTTTCCAATTCTATTATAACAGATACATTAACAAAATTAAAGTTTAGGTACCTATGCCTATCTAATACTTAGTTTGTAATGAGTACGTTAGTCCAAAGCAGCACTGCTTAAAACTTTACAAATGTATTTCCCACATCGTAACGATCATCATCAAAGTGAAATTTTACTGAATAATGTAGTCGACAAACAATTTCAAGAGCTTTTTAAGCCTTTGTATATACTGAGCATCATATTTTGTCTGCGTAAATTTAATCTTCACGATAACTTTGTGACACCTAATATGAAGAGAGACTTAATAAGTTGTGTTATTGGAATGCTGATCATCTATTGCTTACTCTATTTCACTTTGAAATTCTTTGTAGGAATATTGGATAACCCGTTTGTTACTGCTATGTATTTCATTACATATCTTCAATATGCTATTAACTATACGTTCTTAAGCTGTTTGAATATCTTCGAAAGTCAAATTAATGTTGACCTTTTGTTAAAACTTAATAACATTTGGAGGAAATTGCGAGACAGCAATGATGATGTTAAGGTCAAATTGATATCTTGGATTTCGACTTCTGTTCTTATCTTTTTTTATTTTATGCTCATTGTTCTAAAGCTACTTTTGGATCCATTGTGGACCTGGATAAGAGCGACGTTTGTTGTTTCAACCTTAATATTTGATTTGGAATTATTGTATATATTATTTGTAACTTATTACTTAGTTTGCAAAGTGAGTACATGGCGACGAGTGTTGAATGAGTTGATAACGAATCTTGAAAAGAGGATAACTAATGAAAACGAAGAATACGAGCTAAATAAAATGTTTTCGATATACGAAATGCTGGTGGACGCTTTAGAGTTAACACAAAAATCTTCGCAATGGACGGTACTAGAATTGAAGAAAGATAATTTGAATTGATTATGAAAATAAGAAACAATAACTTTTTAACTTTATCTTACAGATACTATTCCATTTTATAATCGCGTTTAGTCAAGCAATGACGTATATAGAAATAGTGATACTTTGGAGTACAAATAAATCGGTAACTATTCAAAATGTTTATGATATTCTCTTTTAATTGTCATCACGTGATTTTGATCACGAAATATTGAGATTACTTGATTATTACAGATTGATACATTGGTTGCCTCAAGTCATTTATTCGGAGTGATATTGTGGGTACTTAAAAGCTTCATATTAGAAACAGCTTTATGCATATCTTGTGAATTACTATACAGACAAATCGCGGCATCTCAGGTTGACGTCTTACTACATTTCAGTCAACATCCTACAGGTAGATATTATTTTAATTAGGCAAATATCTTTGCTGTAAAATTTGTTGAACTTTTGTATTACAAAAGTGGGTATCCTAAGGTTCTAGATTAGATAACCCATTAATATCCCACTACTAAAAACAGGTCTCTCCTCATACCTGAGGTGGCCAGAGCGTACTCAACCACGCTGCTACAGTGCGAATTGGTGAAGCGAGGGTTAGTGACCAAGCCAAATGTCGGAAATTTTTATGCCGCATGAAGGCCTCCAACATGGCTTAACGACTGATATCTAATGACAACTTCTACAAGGGCTTTACGAAGCATTTAAGAAATGTTGCCCGTAACAGTCACCCGTCTTACCTACCTGCCTACCGAACACCCGCTATTTACAACTCAGTCGATCACTTAAAATCGACACGCCGCCACCTTAGCAAATACTAACTGTCAAATATTTTACTGTATAAAATTAAAACAATAATGTTTCAGGCATATTGAGAAAATTCAAGAATAACATTTTGAGGCTGAGCACTGTCCGAACATCAAACCTCAATCCATGGCGCATCTTCGCCGTGGACGCCGGGCTGCCACTCCGCATGCTGGCGCTCATTGCCAACTATGTCATAGTGTTATTACAGTTTGCATTTTTGTAACGTGAAACCGTAGCTTGCGAAGCGATAGATGTGGAATATTTGACGTTTTTAAGTGTATTGATAAATACCAACAGGAAACAAATTATTTGAGTTTTAGTTTGAGTTTCCAAATCTTTTGTTTTACTTACAATTTATGTACACACAAGGAAATAATGGAAAACGATGGTTGCAGTGTACAAAGGTACTGCTTATATCTAACGAAATTTCTTCCACATCACAGAAATGTAGTTAGCGTGCACAATTGCACAATAGCTTCGTATTATATAGCTTTCAATAGCTTTCTCTTTTTAGAACCCAGTTTATTTACAATGAACTATATTCAACGTAATATCGAATTTATTATTCGATTCATCATCATCATTGCAACCTATTGCAGTTCCACTACTGTGTTTCCTCACAGATTGTGCAGAGTACAAGACTAATTGCGGATTGGTAGACTTCACATACTTTTCAAAACATTATGAAGGACTCAATAAGCAGGTTTCTTCACGATGTTTTCCTTCACCGATGCAATTGACAATTGATTCATAACATGCATATTTTTTTTTAAATTAAAAGTGCCTGTAGGATTCGAACCCAGGCCGCCCTGTTCGGAAGCCCAACATTCAACGTCAAACTATCCCTGTCACCACTAATTCGATTCGTGTCGTGTCAATTGTACTTAATGTTTATTTTTAATAATATTGAGTATTTGGTAATGATTAGGTAATATTACTTTATACCGAATATAATTCAATATCTCTAAAACTCAATATCTAAAGTAGGTAATACTTTTAATGAATTAAATGGCTTAGTGCGTCCTTCATAGTTATAACGAAAGCATACAGTTTACTTAGATTACTTCACTCATAGTTGTTATTAGTTTAAAACTTGTACTAGGTGTATAAAAAGCAATTCATTTGTTATAGATTATCAACTATCGAAAAGCAATAGTTGTTGTTAATATTTATAAATAACAATAATATGTCCGCAACTTCTGGATACTTATTAGACAGAACTGTAAATAACATACTTTGGCCGTTAAATGTAATGCAGTGTCTATTTTTTGCCCCTAAGTACACTGTCACAAATAATGCTCTTAAGATTAATAATAAACTTTGTAACATTATTTGTTTTTTCGGCACAACAATTATAATAATTATACATCTGCTTCGTTGTATTGAAGAATTACCAGGTTATGGGGCCTGGAATGCTATTGTGGAATTTATCGCAATTTTTGATTGCTTTTATTACAGTTTTGGATTCTACTTGAGTTATTTTACAACTTTGTTCAATGGTAAATCCAATGTAGGGCTGGTATTGATCATTCAAAATCTACTAAAAGATTCTATGTTGTTCAAATATAAGTTTTCTTTGAAATTCAACATCTTTACTCGAATTCAAGTAGTGCTACTTTTTCTTTTTTACAATTACGTAGTATTTTTTATATTATGCTTTGCAAATTTTCAACGATATCCTTATAAAACGTTAATTATATTTTTTCTTCTACGTTTTGATATGGATGTTATATATGCCACTAGGCTTATCAAATTGTTAAGAATGATTCTCCTAACTTGGAACCGTGAAAGGAAATATGTATCTGATAATTTTGAAATTGAAAGAAACTCGTATTTACATAAATTAGCTTGGAAAAGATTAACTAATTCTTATAAAGATATATTAAAAGCATATCATATTTATAAAAAAGTTTTTAGTATTATGGTAAGTAAAATTTGTTTGGATAAATTTATTATTTGCAACAATATACCTAAATTAAAAAAAAATCTTTTGCAGATTTTTTACCACGTTATGGAAACTTTTATACATTCGTTAACTTACGTTCAAGTGACGATTGAAATACTTTACGATTTTAACAAAAAAAAAAAATTAGCTGTGAGTATAGCCTACATCTTACCATATTCAAATTTAATTGGATTTAGTCTTCCATATCGGTAATGAGCTCTACTGCACTGTACGCAACTTTAATTTAGATATTATGTTACGCCCATAATTCGAAATTATTACTTGCTTCGATGAAGGAAAACATCGTTAAGAAACCTGTGCATCGGAGAGTTCTCAACATGTTCTCGTATGCATGGAGTCGTCCAACCCGCCGTTTAAAGATATGCAAGACAAAGATAAAATAAACAAAAGGCCTTAGGTATAGTAAGCATTGATTTGGGCAATCAGTGGCTCTGGATAGGTATGTATGTACATACATAACATAGAGAAAGAGAAAAAAAAGAATGAGATACGAGAAAACAAGTGTTTTCTTAACTTTTTTTCTTATCTTTGCAGACATATTATCCGATAATTATGGCGTCTATAATGCTTTTATGGATTTTAAAGAATGTAATATGCATTTGCACTCTATGTTACGAATGCGAAATGTTTTACAAAAGTGTCAAGGATTCTGACGTGGCATGTTTGCTGATGATGACGTCAAATACATGTTCAGGTGAGATTGACAACTATTTTTACAAGCTTATATTTAAGTTGCAATGTTACAGTATGCTCAGGTCAAATCTTGCAAACTCAATTAGAACTACTTCCTCGTACTAACTTTACTTGAAATTTTACATGTTGCTTTGTTATGCGAGTTATTGGTCACAACGTGATCAATAAACAAATAAAGTCATTCGTTATTTAATTTTTCGCAATCAATATTCTTCACGAGAATTTATGTAACGAGAAATGAATGAATGTATTATCACCTAATGTGGGCCTGATATTTTCAGAAGAAGCAAAAGCAGCATGCAAGACAGTACACCGAGCAACTCGCGTAACGTTCCGAAGAATGGAAGCCGGTGGACTTATCACAGTGGACTCCAAAATGCCTCTTCAGCTGATCAACGGCCTAGCGCTGAACACGATCGTACTCCTGCAATTTGCTCTCAATAAGTTCCTAAACAACATACCTAAGTGGCAAGATTAGGATAATCTAATGTAAAAATGACTGTACATCTATCAATCAAAGGGCGTTAAAACTTTGTTTGAAAATCCACCGTTTAAAGTAGTTTTGTAAAATTGGTATTTGGGATTCTGTTTAGAAATAATGAAACATGTGTGGACTTTGAAAGTGTTGATATTGAAAAAACAACGAAACTTCAATGTTTTTGGAAATAATTAAACACTTTAATAACAAGAAATATTGTGTTTGATCTCGATAAACTTTATCGATTTCAGATTGCGTTGCTTTAATCATTGTTTACTTACTGCAGTAGTTAGGTACGAATATACCTAATATTCGTAGATTATTTACAATGAATGCCATTTAACGGAATGTCAAATTTCTTATTCGATTCATCATCATCATTCAGTTCCACTACTGGGCTCGGTTTCAGCAGTGATAGCGGTGTGGTTGAACGTTGGACTGCCGAACCGGAGGTTCCGGGTTCAAACCCCGCACGCACCACTAATTTTCAAAAATTATGTGCGTATTAAAAATTTAATTATCACTTGCTTCGGTGAAGGAAAACATCGTGAGGAAACCTGCACACCTGAGAGTTCTCCATAATGTTCTGAAAGGTGTGTGAAGTCCACCAATTCGCACTTGGCCAGCGTGGTGGACTATGGCCTATACCCCTCTCATTGTGAGAGGAGACCCGTGCCCAGCAGTGGGACAGTTATGGGTTGTGATGATGATGATGATGATGACTGGGCTCGGGTTACCTCACAGATTTTGCAGCGTACAGGACATACTCCACCACGCTGGCCAAGTGCGGATTGGTAGACTTCAAACACTGCTGAGAATATAATGGAGAGTTCAGGTGAGCAGGTTTCGTCACGATGATTCCTTCACCGAAGCAAGTGGCTATTAGTTTATAATACGCATACCTACCTATGTTTTAGAAATTAAAGGTGCAAGATTAGAACCCAGGCCGCCCTGTTCGGGAGCCTAAAGTTCAAACTACTAGGCTATCACCACTAATTCGATTCGTGTCGAGTCAATTGTACCTAGGATATCCTTGACTATTTGGTAATTGAAATGAGTAATATCACTTTATACCGAAAGTAATTGAAGTCAATATCTAAAGTGACTAATACTTTTAGGGGTGTAGATAATTACTTAGCGCGTCCGAACAGTTTACTTGACTCATTGTTATTATTACTTTAAAACTCGTACCTAAAGGTGTACCTAAAAAGAATTTCAATTGTAATACATTATCTACTATCGAAAAATTATACTTGTGGCTTATAATAATACTTACATACTTTAAATATCTAGTAATAACATGTCCGCAACTTCTGGATACTTATTAGACAGAATTGTAAAGAACATACTTTGGCCGTTAAATGTAATGCAGTGTATATTTTTCGCCCCTAAGTACACTGTCAAAAACAATATTATTAAGATTAATAATAAACGTTGTAACACTATTTATTTTTTCGGCACAACAATTATAATAATGTTACATTTGTTACATTGTATTGTATCATTATCAGAGTATGCAGCCTGGGATGTTATTGTGGAATTTATCGCAATTTTTGATTGCTTTTATTACAGTTTTGGATTCTACTTGAGTTATTTTACAACTTTGTTCAATGGTAAATCCAATGTAGGGCTGGTATTGATCATTCAAAATCTTATAAAAGATTCTATGTTTTTCAAATATAAATTTTCTTTGAAATTTAATATCTTTACTGGGATTCAAGTTGCACTACTTCTACTTTTTTACATTTACGTAGTATTTTTTCAATGCTTTGCAAATTCACAACGATACTCTTATGAATCGTTCATTGTATTCTTTCTGCTTCATTTTGATATGAATATAATATATGCCACTAGACTGATAAAATTGTTAAGAATAATTCTCTTAGCTTGGAACCGTGAAAGGAAATATGTGTTTGATAATTTTGAAATTGAAAGAAACTCGAGTGTACACAAAATAGCTTGGAAAAGGTTAACTGATTCTTACAAAGATATATTAAAAGCATACCATATTTATAAAAAAGTTTTTAATATTATGGTAAGTAAGATTATTTTGGATTAATATAATTTCTAGCACAAAATATAAGGATACAAATTAAATATTTCTATTGCAGATTTTTTACCACGTTGCAGAGACTTTTATACATTCGTTAACTTACTTTCAATTGTTGATTGAAACATTTTACTATTATAACAAAGCAAATGAAAGAGTTGTAAGTACATAGCTTAACAGAAATTATATACTAATGTAGATCTTCAGTTTTCCTTACCATTGATCAAATACTGCACGCGACTCTAATTTTTTGAAATTGTGTTACGCACATAAGTTCAAAATTATTACTTGATTCGGTGAAGGAAAACATGGTGCAGACACCTGCGCAAAGTTCTCAAATTTATATGAAGTCGTCGTCGGAAGAAACAAAAGGCGGCCTTATCTCATATATAAGTGTATAATCTATGGTTATAAGTACCTTAAGCGGTGATTTCTTCCAGACAACTAGTGGCTTCCGATTCGAACATGAGAGAGAGCGAGAGAAAGAACGAGAGACAATGAGATACGGATTCAGGAAGATACGTTAGTTTAAATCTTAGAATAATTACTATAGAAACCAAGTCCGCGCGATCATTTTGAAGCACCTTAATTGGAGTCAGAAATGACTTCAAACACCGGGCAGCTCCGTAGTGCTCAATGTCAACGCGCGCCAAACGTGTCTCGCGTAAAAAAAAGAATTATGACGATTGGTCCAGTTAAATTGTGTCACAAAATATCTGAAAAGCTATTTATATATTATTGCTAAAAACATTATGATTATCCGCAGCCGAAGTTCGGGAAAGTTTCGGTTTAGTGCTTCACTTTAGACAGAGCGCTTGTATGAAGACTGTCTTTCTATAGTGTTATTATTCTAAGGTTTAAATAACTTTTAAACCTAACCTAACTTTTTTTAAATTTTCCAGCCATATTCCGCAATGATTATTGCGTCTTTTTTGCTTTTATGGATTTTAAAGAATGTAATATGTAATTGCACTCTATGTTACGAATGCGAAATGTTTTACAAAAGTGTCAAGGATTCTGACGTGGCGTGTTTGCTGATGATGACGACAAATACATGTTCAGGTGAGAATAACAATTTTTTCTAAGCTTTCATTTAACTGTCAATGTTTGAATGTTTGAATGTATGTTGGGGTCGAAACTTTCAAGCTGATTTAAAACTACTTCCTCTTACTCTATGGACCTCAATATTGCTTTACTTCCAATGACAATGCAATTTTATGACAAGCATGACCGGATACTACGCTTAGGATTGGCTCCAGACAAAGGAACTGAACAAACAGACAAGGGAATTTTGTAATATTTATAACCTACGCCTAGTGATAAGTCGATGGTGTATCTGTTAAGTGAATAAATAAACTACCTCATCAACGGTTAACAACACAGTGACTGATTCACCTACCTAAATGCAAAATTAAAAAATATTTCAAGCTATTACTTAATTGTGACTCAGTTTTCACTACTTTTACCGACCAAGCTAAACTCCAAAAAAATACACTTTCAACAATCCAATGAATATGTAGGTATAGATACAGTGTATAAATTAATTTAAAAAACCATTACGTGTGAAACTTACTTTTCCAGAACAAGCAAAAGCAGCATGTAAGACAGTACACCGAGCAACTCGCGTAACGTTCCGAAGAATGGAAGCCGGTGGACTCATCACAGTGGACTCCAAAATGCCTCTTCAGCTGATCAACGGCCTAGCGCTGAACGCGATCGTACTCTTGCAATTTGCTCTCAATAAGTTCCTAAACAACAAAAGTGGAAATATAAGGGTAACCTAGTGTTTTTTACACGCTTTTTATTAGCTTCACCTGTATGTTTGTATGTTTGTATGTTTGTTTGTAACCGACTTCTTTGGGCGCGATTTTGACCCACTTTAAACGGCCAGATTTCGTTCAAACTTTGTAGATTTATTGAGGACCGATGACAATACACTAATTTGATAAAATTATTATTCACTTAGCACTATAAAGCGTGTTTTTAGTTTTTATAACTATTCATTTATTTAATATATTGTATGAGCGGGTTAAGTAGGGATTGAGTTTCTTTGAAATTCCGCCGTTTAAAGTGGGCATTATAAAAATGACTACCCATTTGGGATTCTGGTTAAAATACTGAAACACGTGTTTCAATGTTTTTGGATATCACCGCCGCAGTTGGCAGGTTAAATTGGTATAAAAGTTTGTTCGAAGTTAAACGTACATAATTAATAAAATAAATTAATTATGTATATCCGCGTGAGCGAAAACGAAGCCAACAGCTAGTTCACCGAAATGATTTTTTTGTAGGTAATATCTGAAAGCAAATGAATACAAAGTCGATATTTTTTGTTATTAACGTGATTTATTATTAACTTTTAACAATATTGTAAAGTAATACCTGTAAAAATGATATAGGTATAGACAATTATGTGCGTATATTTGTACATTTCATTCTTATACTTTCCGTCTACAACGGACGGTATTAACGACAATAAGCCCTTAAAATACAATAAAAATGCACAGTTAAAAACAGCTTTACAAGCAATATTATTTATAACTTTTAAGCATTGATTAATACATTATTTACATGTAAGGATGGATTTTAATTTTGAGTATATACATACACCAATATAATTCGATCTATTAGGTACATAAAAACAAACAAAACAGTATTTCAGTAATAATATTTTTTTGTAATTGCACTAAATATAAGCTTTTACTTGAATCTCAAACTAAATTAAGAATAAACTTATAGTAAATTCGAGGCATTTACTATGCAGTGTCGTAACACTGACATCAACATGGCGACTGGTGTTTAATCATTTTATTAGAGTAGAAATTATAATAAAAAGGTGTAACATTCAAAATGAAATATACTGGAGTGCAATTAGTCTTTTGAAATGTTATTCTTTTATGTATAATATTGATTTCATAATACATATATTTTAGTATGTTTATATGGGCTTTAGTCGACAGAAATAAATGAATTATCATTATGATTATACGGAATAATAGACGCTCTAAACGGCTTCCTGCGCT
This sequence comes from Ochlodes sylvanus, assembly GCA_905404295.2. Classification (NCBI taxonomy): domain Eukaryota; kingdom Metazoa; phylum Arthropoda; class Insecta; order Lepidoptera; family Hesperiidae; genus Ochlodes; species Ochlodes sylvanus. Next base: position 7,288,854 of record FR990149.1, read on the forward strand.
CGCCTATACTCGTACACGCTGCCGCGCTCCGTGAACGCCCCCGGCGCCGCGTCCCCCGCGCCCCCCACATCCCCCACGACCCCCTCGCCTCCCGCGCCCCCCGCGTCCCCCGCGGGCAACCCGTAGCCGCCGCCACCCGGCGAGTTCATTATGTATTTATCCTAAAAACATAAAAACATTAAACTATAATGTTTAAGTTTAATAGGTTAGTTTTATTTTTTGTTACGTTTTTCAATTTTCACGATTATTATCTACCGATAACAACCGATCCGACTGTTTAGCGTACTATCCATAGCTCGCATAAGCTTAAAAATTTAAAACGGTCGATCTTTTGGCAATGAGTGATTCTTTTAGCACTTGAATAGTATTAAGACCGCCTGTTGTACTCTTTCCTTTGTAATAATGTATCCATATAAAATTTTGGTGTAAAACAAAGAGGATTTTGTTGTTGTTGCTATGATTACCCCGGGGAACGCCTCCACGCTCGCCTTCCCTCCCAGGTTGATGGTCCTGCCGTCCAGTCGCTGCAGCAGGTTCAGTCCCCGGGCGCCCGCCTCGCCACCTGCAATATTAAACCATCAACGAACGTCCACAGATTATCTTCAGCTCTTGCTACTCAAACTCGACTCAGACTCAAATAGAGACTACGATGTGTGTGATGTGCGTCGCCCACATGAGACAGCACGAGAAACTACCATTATAATAATGTGGCACAAGAAAAATTTGGCATTAGCTGTCAAAGTAGCTTATAAGTAACTGTACCTGTTTGAAAAATCAGGCACGCAAAGTGAGACAAAACATAATATAATTGTCTCGTTTTTATTCGTTTCTTTGGCGTTAGTTGTTCCTTTTGTTGTGAGTGCGATAGATGGCATCTATTAATCTATACTCTGCTCTACGTTAAAAACCTTTGGTAAAGGTCAATTGGGTATAGTACGGCCGGCGATTGTAGACCGCTCTGAACTTTGTTCGAATCGCTGCGCAGAAGTCAATTTTAGGGTCGAAATGGTGGCAAGACGCGCGGGGCGTCACTTTGAGCATTGTTTGTTTCAGTCACACTCTCAGTGTTCGTGTCGCTATCTCTCTCTAAAGTACAATACCTGCGCACTATATCCGAAAGCCTAACTTCAGAGCGGCCTAGAACCGTCGGCTATACTATAGCATGGTGATACAGTGTGTTTGCGATTTGCGTGCGCGTCTGCGTGTGCGTGTGCGTACCGGCGGCGCCGTAGGGGCGGAAGGCGCGGCGCTCGGTGAGCGCGGAGAGCTGCACCGCGCGCCGGAACACCAGCTCGCGCACGACGCCGCACCCGCCGCGCCACGCGCCTGCGCCGGGGACTCTCGTCACACACATCGGATCGGATTCAACTCTAACAAGCCTACCACAATACATTAGTGACACCGCACTCAAATCGGTTGAGCCGTTTCCGAGATTAATACTACGGACAAACAGACAATAATTCCAAAAATCATTGTTTTGGGTTTTATAGCGATAATGAAGGCCCTCAATAACAGATTTTTCATATATCTTTCATGTACTGACAGCAAACAGTTACAGAAATATTATATTTATAGATATAGACATTTACTGTCTCGAAATCATGCAACAATAAAATGCATAAATGCTTTAACAGAATACCTATGTTTACTTTTTTAAATTCGAGTTTACACGACAACACATACCCCTCCCGCCGGAGCCCTCGCGGAGGGCGAAGCGCTTCACCAGCATGGGGTACCTGGTCTCCACGATCTCCACGTCGGTGATGCGCGTGTTGGTCATGTGCGTGTGGACACCGCTCGCGCCGTGCCAGCCGGGGCCCTGGGACGATATCGTGCTGTTCATACCTACTCTTACGGCCTAAACTACTCGTGAAGTAGACCGAAGTTGGACGAAGATGAGTGTAGAGAGCCATTTCGAATAATTTGAACACCCTCGCCTCGGGTTTGCATGTATTATTCTTTTATACGGCTTAAAGGGACGGAATCGCGTGAGACCCCTAAAAGCTTCATCATCGTCATGGCATCCCTTAACTGTCCCACTGCTGGGCACGGATGACAATGTACAGGCCATAGTCCACCACGCTGGCCACGTGTAGATTGGCGGACTTCACACACCTTTTAGACAGGGAGAACTCTCAGGCGTGCAGATTTCCTCACGATGTTTTCCTTCACCGAAGCTAGTGATAATTAAATTCTAATACGCACATTATTTTTGAAAATAAAAGGTTCGTGCAGGATTTGAACCCGGATTCGGATTCGGTCACTGATGTGTAGCCACCGTTGAGGACTGAGATGGTCGCCTCTAAAAAGTCCAAGATAACGTATGTATCAGTGAGGTTACCGCGCCGGCGCCGCCCGCCACGGTCTCGTAGTACCCCCAGCCGCCCTCCCCGCCCGCCCCGCCCCCGCTCTCGCCCACCGTCAGGTTGTTCATGCAGCCCTGCGACGCCGCGCACACCTGCCCGACAAATGCTACATTATTACCAGCACGACCAAAAGTTGCAAATACAGATACAAATGTTATTTATGGTGCACTTACATGAGATTACAAATAAATATATTTAACGGATTTTCCATAAAAAGCAACGATCTCTTCCAAACAACCTTTTAGGAATTTAAAATGTAGTACAAATATGTAGGGTACACAACTTTACCATTAATAATAAACTACATAGACAGAAATAAAAATATGAGTAGTTTTACATTTTTTGCATTGCATTGCATCAGCATAGTTTAAAAGGGTTTGGCGCGTTTTTTTATACTTTTCGATTATTATGATTTGAAATGTTTTGTTGACCTGGAAGGCCTTCAGCACGACGTCCACGATCCGCTGCGAGGTGAGCACGTTCCCGCCGACCACGGCCGCGTCCGCCGCCGGGTCCAGGATGCAGCCGCGCGGGACCACCACGCGCACCGGCTTCAGGCAACCCTGGACGACATTCAATACGTGTTACAGTACGGCCGACGGTTCTAGGCCGCTCTGAAGTTAGGCTTTCGGATATAGTGCGCAGGTATTGCACTTTAGAGAGAGATAGCGACACGAACACTGAGCGTGTGTCTGAAACAAACAACGCTCAAAGTGACGCCCCGCGCGTCTTGCCACCATTTCGACCCTAAAATTGACTTCTGCGCAGCGATCCGAACAAAGTTCAGAGCGGCCTAGAACCGCCGGCCGTACTATACCATCTGATACTAATCCGCGAAGGTGGCTGGCTTAAAACGGCCTGTCAATAAATTCACAGAACAATAGATGATAAATGTTATGGGATATGGTAGCGACACCAGCGACACCGCCTGCAAAGCGAGAGGTCCCGGCGTCGAATCGGATCCTGTTAATTAATAGTAAGTAGTAGGAAGTTTGACACTTCTTTGACACATTTTGTCTACGAAATGTGTCAAACTATTCAAACACGACGCAATTAACTTTATACTTAGCAGAGTTTCGTTGCTATGACATTATAAAGGTGTCGACTGAGCGGACAACAATAATTTTATTGGATCCGAATGATCCGAGTGCTGCCAAGGTGCAGACCTTGGTCCAAGGCGGCCGTACCTGGTTCAGTGGCACGTCGTGGCCCACCATGCAGCGCAGGCAGTAGATGAGCGCGGACAGCGTGATGGCGCGCGGCGCGTTCAGGTTGCCCCACACCTCCTCGCCCGTGCCGCTGCGCACACCACATTCACCGTTACCGACTGGGTGTAACGGTACCTCTATAACGGCCCTTAAATACACACGGGTAGCCGTTTCTTCTTAACGTATCGCTTTTGTCAGAGCAGACGTGGTGGTCACGTAGTATCACTGCTATGGGCCACCGACCACACAGCCCATAGACGCCTAATGTTTGATTATCCGTATTGAATACATTCTGCCAATTATTTGCAACGCCGTGATTGGCCACACAAAACGTTGGAAAGAAATAGATTAATTTACGCAACGGGAAAGAATGAGACGGCACGATAGTTTGACATTTATTTCGGAACTATAAGCCAGATGTGTTGACAGGAACATTCGCCTGTTATGGGCTGTGTGGGCAGATGTTATGCGCCTCACGCGCGCTCGCCACTTATCAAAGTTGGTGGTGAGTCTGATACAGTCATATGAACGACCGCCAACTGCCGACTTAACCTGGTCGGTGCATCGCATGGACGACCTTCCGCGTGGCCTCGTGCCCTCTAACTTGCCCTGAACAACAAGCCGTTCTATGGAGTTATACCCTCTACCGTGAGACGTGTCCAAAGAATGTCAATATGCTTTTGTGAACCAGAGCTAGAGGGAAGCTTTCTATTACACTATTTATGTAACAGAAGGCTGCATTTTCAAATTACCCCGGGGTCACCAGTTCAGCAAAGGGAGAACTCCCGCCAGACTAGGCGATCAGGCCGTGCTCCGATTGTTTATATGCGGGTGGTTTAAAAAACAACAATACCGTGATTCAGGTTTGACGTGACGTCACGGTGTGACGTGTGCTATGTCACGGTAAGCAATACTGACGTGAAGTCGCAGAGGGCGCTGCCGGTGCGCTCGTCCAGCGTGACGGTGAGCGCGATGGGCGTGCCGTTGTCCATGTAGTCGGTGGCGCGCAGCACCGGCGAGCCCGTCTTGGCGAGCGCGGTCGCGGCTATCTCCTGGAACGAAACGTACACAACGTTTATCCAAGTGAAACGAAGTGTTATTATTGAACTCGATGCACCGACCACACAGCCAATAGACTCCTAATAACAGGCGAATGGCTTCTGTCAACACATCTGGCTTATAGTACCGATATAAATTCGTGCCGTCTTATTGTTTCCCGTTGCTTAAATTAATCTATTTCTTTCCAACGTTTCGTGTGGCCTTGAATTAGTCAATCACAGCGTTGAATTAGCCAGTCACCCCGCTTCGTCTTACTTCAGCTAGTTGCCAGAATGCATTCAATACGGAAAATCAAACATTAGGTGTCTATTGGCTGCGTGGTCGGCGACTCGATAAAACGAAAAGCGACAGTAAAGATAGACTTACCTAACTTTCAAATTCAATCGAAATCGATTCGAATCGAATCGCAGTCGAAATTCTAGCCATTACACTACTTCGAAGTAATCGAAATACGATATTCATCGCTACTCTTCACCCAACTTCGGGAGAATCTAAGCGTTCAAGCGCCTCGCGCGACTCCTTCTGACTTTTTCAATATACTGACAATGGTTGTCGCCCGAAACGAGAAAGCTCAAAGTTATTCTTAAGTAACCCTCTACAAAGTCGTCTTATCTATACAAATAAATAACATTTGAGTGTCTGTTTGTAATAGTAAAATCTGTTTGTAATAATAATAATCGATTTTTACTTAATGCATATGGATATATACACGGTGCATATACCAAAATAATATTTTGTACAATCTGTTTTAATTCTGTCTGTTTGCTTGAGCTAATCTCTGGAACGGCTGGACCGATTTTGACGGGACTTTCACTGGCAGATTGCTGATATCATAAGGAGTAATTTAGGCTACTTTTATTTTAATTTTGTTTTGTTAAATTCCACGAAGTCGCGGGCACAGCTCGTGTCAACTATGAACGGCACAAGTAGTCGTATGCTAAAAGGGCTGGTACCTTGAGCATGTCCCTAACGGCGAGCTCGGCGTTCCTCTGTATGTGCGCCATGTACGCCTGCACCACGGGCAGCCCGTACTGCTCGATCAGCTCCGACACCAGCTGGATCCCCTGGAAATCATTACAACCATCAATATTCATAATTCACAGTGGCTACACCACTGGGCTTACGACTTACGACTGTACGGCACAGACCTAAAATTTCAGTACGAATTCATTACGAGAGTAGGTCTTTACGTATAAAATTAATTTTTATTATAAACAGATTAATATTAATTAAAAAACCATGGATATTTTTCAAATTCAATCTTTGTTTATTGGTTGCTTGATGTTTTCATTACATTTGAATGTTTACGGATAACTTAAAAATTCGATTAATTATGAATACTGTTGTAACACCAACTCGGCATAAACTGCACGCAACGTCACGACGTAGACGGAGCGAACAGTACGAACAAACGCACAATCCGAGTCTTTACTGCGCTGTGGGAAATCCTTTTAAATATTGTTCTTGCGACAATTTCAATGTGGTATTCGCAATAAAATTGTGACAGTTTCAATTAAAACTGAGTAGTACATGGCATTAGTGGAACACGATTCAGTATGACGTCATGATTACAGTATTCACCCTTTGATTAGCGGCGACCTGCGCCTTCAGGTCGGACAGGTTGTCCGACAGGTTCCTGGTGCCGGAGCACCCGGGCTCCTGGCCCGGCTTCATCAACTCTGCAAAATTTTCAACAGAATGACTTATTGTGTCATATCAAAATTTATTTATGCGGTACGCGCATTGACTTATTATTACTATAAGTCAATGGGTACGCCTAATGAATTATGACACAAAACGCATCGTCCGTACCGGAGACTGTAAGATGAAGGGATGAATAAATATACATGTATACTTGCCAGACGTCGGGCCGTTCGATGGTGGAAAGAGGTTGGAGGAATTCATCATCATCGTCATTACAACCCATAGATGTCCCACTGCTGGGCACGGGTCTCCTCTCACAATACATGGTACAGGCCATCCACCACGCTGGCCAAGTGCGGATTGGCGGACTTCACACACCTTTAAGAACATTATGGAGAACTCTCAGGTGTGCAGGTTTCCTCACGATGTTTTCCTTCACCGAAGCAAGTGTTATTTAAATTCTAATACGTACATCATTTTTGAAAATTAGAGGTGCGCGCGGGGTTTGAACGCGGGCCCCCCGGCTCCGGAGTCCAACATTATACCACTCGGTTACACTGCTCATGGAAGAGAAATCATGTAATTCCTGCGCACTCTCCAACCACCTCCGTACCTTCGGTGACCTGGTCCCCGTTGAAGGTCCCGCCGTCGACGAGCAGGAAGGAGGTGAAGGCGGCGCCCTCCTGCGCCAGGCGCGTGGAGTGCGGCGGCATGGATCCCGGCGTCAGCCCGCCGATGTCGGCGTGATGCCCGCGGGACGCCACGAAGAATATCGGCCGACTCGACCTACACCACCGGGTTTTTTTTTATATTAGACTAGTAAACCCGCCCTCGCTTCGCTTCGGGAAACCTGTCCTTTAGTACCCAAGTCCAAAATTGTTAAACGTAACCAGCGCACGAATTTATTTTCAGGCGCGTTGTACTTCATTTTGCGAAAAACTTTAATATGTTATACATATAAACTTTCTTCTTGAATCATTCTATCTATTTAAAAAAAAACCCCATCAAAATTCGTTGCGTAGTTTTAAAGATCTAAGCATACATACATAGGGACAGAGAAAGCGACTTTGTTTTATACTAAGGTAAATGTCCCATATTCCGGACTATTAAGGCACTTTTGACTTTGAGGTTGGTTTTTAGAAAAAGTAGGAAGGTTCTAGGGATAAAAATTGTTTTATTCTCTAGATTGGTATTATAAGATAAATGTTGAAAAATATTTTCCGTCGTAGCCGTTAATTTATAGGAATAATCGTTATTTTGCTGAACCTCACGTTTGTCTCTAATTCCGTACTAAAATTTGGCGTCGGAGCTAATTCCGGCAACCACTGTACGTAATTCCGTACTATCTTTAGCATACGTTTTCTTTGACCTAAAATCATCATACATGTCTTTAAGAATATACTTAATGAATTAAACTACCTAATTGTATTAATTTATACTTTTATTAAAATTATTAAGTACGATATAATTGTTCTTTCGGATAAATAAAAAAAACAATTACCATAAAACTTCTGCGACAAAATGAGAGCTGCTGTTTACTAAATAATCACCATCGTGAAAATTTAATTAAAAAAAAAGTATAATTAACGAAAATTCAAAATTACAAACAATTTTACAACTTTTATTATGACAAAAATCTTAAAGAACATAGGTTATGAGTACTTACCTATTCTAAGGAACATCAATTCATAATAATATTAAGATCAGGCCTGGTTAGCTTCAACCCATTAATGGACCACTACTGAGCACGGGTCTCTCCTCATACCTGAGGAGGCCTTGAGCATAACCCTGAGCACCACGCTGCTCCAGTACAGATTGGTGGAGGGGTTAGTGGCCAACCCATGGTTTCGGAAGTATTTTATGCCGCCCGAAGGCCTCCGACATGGCCTAACGACTGCTACCAAATGATAACAACCGGGGCCGACGGCTTTACGTGCCCTCCGAAGCACGGAAGTTCCCCAGAAATTTTTTCCACTAGCGGTCACCCATCCAACTACTGACCACACCCACTGTTGCTTAACTTTGTAGATCAGTTAAGATCGACGCAAGCCGCTGGGCTATGAGCAAGCCTGGTTACCAAAAGTAAACCTAAAATCGAGGTTACAGTTATAATGATAATTGTGAATAATATTAAAATGTTTTAAAATGCAAACGTATCGTTTTAAATTTTTGGATACATTTTGTGATTAATACAAAAATCTTGAAAAAATTGAGATTTGGCGTTTTATGTTGAAAACCAATGTTTCTGCTTCTTATTACTATACTACGTAATACCGTAAGGTATACCGGAATATGGGACATAAGCAAAAAACTCTTGTCCCTTATTACGGCATTGAAGAAAATAGGTTAAATTAAAAAAATAAAATAAAATATCTGAATATATTAAAAGTTAATATAACTATTATGTGCACAACATCGATATAAATAGTTATCCTTATTTACTTTTTGAAATAAACTTAATTTAATTTCGATAACATACTGTATTGATTCTTTAGTATAACATAAAATGTCATAATTTCAAACTCGATTTTAAGAATTATAATTAAAAAAAGCATATACCGTAATTACGTCACACTAATCTGTTATCATTACTGAATTAATTTATGTCATATTTATGTAAGTATTTAACCCCAGTTCGGAATAAAATCCATAAACACATCATACTAATTTACCCTTATTACGTAATACAGCACGTATTTATGTTCACCGTTTCTCTGTTGTGAACATAATTCCGGCAGCCATATTTTCTCTCAAAATATGGTTTGTTATAACTCGAAATAACGCTGAAACCTTCTGTTAATAAGTAACAATTAATAATATTACAAAATTAAATTAAATTAACTTACCAGTGTCACTTAAGATCCTTACGAAAATGCACTGTCGCCTTACGCTCACTGTTAACAACATAGTACTGAAACGTCGCGGGGGCCGCTACTGACTCTTCGGAAGCTCGATACGGCTTTAAGAATGATTATTTATATTCAAACATCGTGTTATTTTGATTTTATATGAACTGTAGTTGTAGTGACATTCAGTAAATTATGGATTTTACTGACAGTTTTCTTATTTTGCGACAAAAATCAAAATGTTACGGATTAATGTACTAGCCCGGAATATGGTACTTTTACCTTAATATGTAGTGAGTGATAAGTTAATGCTTGACCAGCTCCAATTATTTTACCACACTCTACCTAGTTCCCCTCTATTGTGTGAACTAAAATGAGGGGGGGGGGGGGGGGGGGGGGGGTGGCAGGCGCAATGTTGTCAGGTTCAGCTCACCGGTGGAAGACGGGCGTGATGACGGTGAGGTCGGGCAGGTGCGAGCCGCCGGCGCACGGGTGGTTGGACAGCAACACGTCGCCCGGCTTCAGCGAGTCGCCGCGCACGCGCATCTGACGACACACAGACACACACACACTTACTTATTTACACACGCTGACTTACTAATTCAGTACGCTCATCTAACGATGACGAGCTAATGATGACCATGTCAGACTGCTGTTCGATTCCCAGCAAGGCGGACATTTGAATGATGAATTTAAATATCTTCTCGGTTGTGTTTGCCCATGGTATCCACGACACAGGGATTCCTTGTGTGGGGCTATAAGTGTGTTCTCGCCGAGTATCCAAGGGGGTGGGGGGGCTCGCACCTGGTACTGCACGGCCTCCTGCATGGCGCCCAGGTGCACGGGGATGTGCGGCGCGTTGGAGACCAGCCCGCCGTCCGGCCCGAACAGCGCGCACGAGAAGTCCAGCCGCTCCTTGATGTTCACCGAGATGGACGTGCGCTGCAGCACCCTGCCACATGCACAGAAGAGCCCAATAATAATATAAAGTTGCCGCCTGTGTAATTGCAGAATTGAGAGACCCGCATCGTAAGTTAAATCACATTACTTATAGATCACGTCGATTATAATCTAAAGCTACGTAACAGTTTATGTAACAAGTAGAAAATTCGAGTGGATACAAATTGCATGTTTCAAGTGTACGGGAATATTCCAAGGTCCTCTGAATATTGTCTGTGTATTCAATACACTGTACCTTCCCATCTGCTCCGCAATAGACATGAAGCGGTGCGAGAAGATGCTCAGCTGGATGGAGTCCAGCTCGGTGCCCACCGCGGCGCCGCCCGCGCCCTCGCGCCCCACCGCGATCCGCACGTCACCCCGTTCCGTGATAGTTGCGCTGCACCCTGACACATGGGGGCCCGTCGAGCTTGTTCACATTTTGCAACACAAGAATCTTAATTTTATTTTAACTATGTTCTGGTAATGAGCGAACCGTCCCACTGCTGGGCACGAGTGTCACAATGTGACGGGTACAGGGCATAGTCAACCACGCTGACTGAATGTAGATCTGCAGACTTCACACACATTTGAAAACATTAAGATTATATTAATAGAGGTGGTGTCGGTGGTGGTGGTACGTACCGGGCTCGACGAGCGTGGTGGACAGCTCGTCCATGACCACGGCGGGCCCGTCCAGCCGCTGGGCGGGCCGCAGCCGCGCCAGCTGGTACACCGCCGTGCGCCGCCAGCCGCCCGGGAAGTACACCTGCGCCATCTGACCACACCATCAACTGTTATTTGATTTTAACTTTAACAAAAAAGGTGTAAAAAATTCTGCTTCACGCCTGGCGTTACATTGGCGACTCGCCAGCTATTGCTCTTGTCCATCACCAGGCCACCTTCAGGCCATAAAAAAACACTCATCGCGGATTGATCGCATTGGACGCGTTCCACTAAGCGATCGCAACTCTCAAAACGACTCTTTTCCTCCATTCCACAAGGAGAGTCCAGTACGCTAGTAGTGCCTGGTACTGGTGCAACTTTACACTATGTTTTTTACAGTAATACTGTTTTCACCGCAAGTCCACTAAGAAGTTTCACTTCAATAAAAGTTTGCGAACTTCAGTGACGCCGAGATCGCTATCAAACCTTTTAATACCCGACTAGATGCAAAACAATTTTCTAAATGCATATAGCAAACCTTCTCTACAGGTGGGGAGGCGTCGCCCCCGCCGGCCGGCGCCGCCGCGGGCTCCGGGGCGCTCCGCCCCACCGCGCGCACGCGCACGTCGTCCACGATCACGTCGCGGCCCGCCAGCGTGAAACCGAACTCTTTCTTGTACCTTAAACGCATTGAATGATGTATACGATATAGCGCCCGCGGAACAACTAGTTTACATCTGTAACCGAATTAATACACGTTTACACGCTCATTGCGGGGGAGCTCATTGCGGAGGCACTAGGATTCCCTGTGTCGCGGGTGGCATGGACAACACAAATAACACCTGACTCACGTTCTGAAACTATCTCCTAACCGGACTAACTATCCTAGTCCCGATGTGGTCTTGTTCTGTGTCGGACACAGTTGTCGCGGGCGGCAGCGGAAGGGTGGTGCTGCATGCTCGTTTGCTGTCTTAATTCCATAAAAAACTAAATATCGTATTTGGATATTCGAATACCGCCTTTAGATACTAAATACTAGAGACTAGATAGACGGAGAGCGAGCGAATACTACTACTAAGAACGCACAAATTTTCTTGTAACTATGCTTTCCTTGAAAAAACCGGCACGCAATGCGAGACAAAACGAAGTAGGTATCATTTTGTCTCGTATTTTCGTGTCATTGGCGTATATTGTTCTTTTTCTTGTGTGAGTGCGGTGGAAGGCATCCATTGATCTATACGATCCACCGTCCACGTTGCACTGGGTATAACCTGTCAATGAAGGCGGTGTAGAAGTCCCCGTGGCGCGGGCCGGCGGCGCCCCCCGCGCCCCCCGCCGGCGGCACCATGAGCGCGCAGTCGGTGCCCGCGTAGCGCAGGTGCAGGAACGGCTCCACCTCTATCTGCTCCGGGGAGAAGCCCTGCGAACATTGTGTCCGGAACATCAGTTAGCGTTGTACTGTTTATTTTAGTTAAGTTAGTTATGGAATAATGACTTGCGCTCGATCGATGCCGCTGTCTCGGACGCTAGTTATTTGAGTAGGGCATACAGTTTCCAGTTCCAGCAGCAGTTTCCAACAAGAGTTATATAATAGGATATAGGAATGTTTTAGAGTATCCCTACATTGTACACCTTGTACAAGAACGGAAATTCAAAGGCATCATTCGAATTATCACCTCGCTGGGAAATGAACCCATGAACTTTCGAACTTGCACTATCTGATTCATCAGCTTATAATATCTTAAGATCACAATTTATAAAATTCAGTTAGAGTATTTCATGCCAAAAGAAGTCCCCGTCCGAGTCCGGTACGATCAGTGTGTACGGCCGAAGGTTCTAGGCCGGTCTGAAGTTAGGCTTTCGGATATTGTGCGCAGGTACAGTACTTTAGAGAGAGATAGCGACACGTATACTGAGCGTGTGACTGAAACAAACAATGCTCAAAGTGACACCCCGCGCGTCTTGCCACCATTGCGACCCTAAAATTGACTTCTGCGCAGCGATCCGAATAAAGTTCAGAGCGGCCTAGAACCGCCGGCCGTACTGTACGCACCTGCGCGCGCAGCTTGCGCGTGCACTCGTCGGCGAGCGCGTCCAGCTCCGCGTCGAGCCGCGCGTGGTGCTCCGGGCGGTAGGGCGCCGCGCACGGCCGCTGCGCCTCCTGCACCACGTGCGCCAGCGCCATGCCGTACGCCGACAGGATGCCTGGCGGGACACGGCTCAATCGGATGTGGGAAGCGCTAACTAAGTACAGCCCTATAAGCCGCTGCAGAACGACGCACACAACACTATTAGTATTTATCACGTCACAAAATTCAAGTTTTATTTTTATTATGTCCTTTTAGACACCAAGAGAGGTTGCTGTACCAATTTTTAAAACTACACGATTTGTTCGTCTGGTCGTTGATTTTTATTCTAATTTTCTTAAACTATAATTATACAGTTAACTTTATATAAGTGTATCTAAATATTGCCATCAGTGAAAATATTCCTACACACCCACCACCATGCAAGACGTTAAAGTCATTATGTGATCAGATGAATCCATGGATACAAACGAGTAGCATATATTTTAAGTTTGGCGTTGGTCCTGCGTCATTGCCACGTCGCTTTTCTCTATCTCTCTCTCACTCTCTTTATAAAGTATATGTATATATATATTTGTGTGTGTGTGTGTGTGTGTGTATCGGTACTGACCGGCGTACTTGTGCAGCAGCACGGTGGTGATCCCGAGGCGCGCGGCCACGGCGCACGCGTGCTGCCCGCCCGCGCCGCCGAAGCACGCGAGTGCGTGCGCGCGCGCGTCGTGCCCGCGCGCCGTCGTCAGCGCTCTGCAATCGTTGGATCCATGTATTATAGTCACCATTTATCTAGTTGCGGAATAGGAAATACGCTTCGATATCCTTTTTGGTTCAACGTCTAGGTCAATATTTTACAAAGAATACAATAATAAAATTTTCAATGTCAATATAATTTCTACGGAACCTACGTGAATTTCCTTTTGATGTTTTTTTAACTTTACGTGTAATTCTTAACAAAATTGCAAGTCCCGCCGCTCACCTGATCGGTCGGCACATGGCTTCGTTGGCCACATCTATGAATCCCATCGCAACTTCTTCCATTGTCATCTGGGAAAATACACCAAACGTAACATAAGTAAAGTTATATTCCGGACATCTAAGAGCAACAGCATTTAGCACTGAATGATTCGAAGGGTCTGAATACATTTTACGTGTATATCGCAGCTTACCTCCCGTTTAAACGTCGGATTATCCCGACTAGTGTCCAACTATTCCGAGGTCCTCTCTCAAGAGCCGTCCGCGACTAGAGCTCGCTCGCGATGGTGAGGTAAGCCGCGGTGTACACGCAAAAGACAACCTAATCGACCACCCACCCCCCTCCCGCCGTCCTGCTTCAGGAACGTGTTGATCTCCTCCGTCAGCCGAGTGAACTTGGCCACCGTGGCGTCCCGGTCGAGCGGCTCGTTCTCCCCGGGACCGAAGATCTTCGGGAAGTACTCCGGCAGCAGACGTCCTGCAAGACCGAACGGTCATTGTTAACTGTTTCAAATTGTAATCCGGTTAGGGAACATACCCTTCTACATAAAAAGAGACATAAAAAGAAATAAAAAGAGACTACTATGTAGAGATAACGACAAATAAAAAAATAAAAATGTGTGCATTTTCCTATCTCATTTTCTCCCACGTTAAAATGTGTCTGCGTCTTTTCGTTTCCGTTTATTTTCATTTGCGCGTCATTTCCGTTTCATCAAAGAAGTTTTCACTTCAAAAATACAAAACAGTCGTAATTTACCTAGCAAGAGGTTGGCGTCAGTGACGGTGAGCGGTCCCCCCTTGCGGTAGCAGGCGGGGCCCGGGTCGGCGCCCGCGGACTGCGGCCCCACCACGAACAGCCCCGACCGGAAGAACAGCATCGACCCGCCGCCCGCCGCCACCGTGTTTATGTCTGCGGAACACAACTGTGGACTTCGCAAACTTAGAATAATTACACTATAGATACGAAGTCCGCGCGGCCCTTTTTGAAGCACCTTAATTGGAGTCAGATATGACTCCAAACAACGGGCAGCTCATGTCAACGCACGTAAAACGTGTCTCGCGAAAAAAAGGAATTATGACGATTTGTCCAGTTAAATTGTGTCGCAAAATATCTGAAAAGCTATTTACGTATTATTGCTAAAAATATAATTATAATTATCCGCAGCGACGTTCGGGAAAGTTTCGGTTTAGTGCTTCACTTTAGACAGAGCGCGTTATCAAACATTAAGTGAGAGTCCATTATCAAGTGCGGTGATTTTGGCAATTTTTCTAACCTCTCTTCCCCCTTGTGAGATGTTGTGAGTCGACGACGGGCTCGTTTGCTCGCAATTTCAAGCGAAAAATAAATGACGTTATATTTGCAGAGACCTCCCCGGTACCCCACATGAGATTGGGTGAGTATCATCTCGACCCCCCGTCCCCCTGAATATAAACTAATACAGAACATATTACCGAGCTGCGGCGCCTGGATGGTGACCCCGGCGGTGGTGGCCTCGTGCACGTGGTCCAGCGCGCCTGCGTACCGCGACACGTCCGTCGACGTGCCGCCCATGTCGAACCCTGCGACACACACACACACACACACTTAGCTACGTCACCATTAGCACACGCTAACATTAGCACTACACACATACACTTATTGACACATGGCATTGGAGAGCAAGTGTCTTTGGTGTTACGGTAACCTCTTACCACCACATAACGAATAACATTAGTTGGCTATTTACATAAAACAGTACAGCGAATTTCATCAGAATACTTTTTTTTACCGAGTTTTCAAAAGATCCCAAGGTCCTAGGAAACTATTCTGACTATAGTTAGGAGGATGTCAGTATGTGTGTGTATGTAAACCTCTCGATAACTTTTGAACGTCTCGTTTAAATCTGTTTCGGTTACAAAATCGAAGAGTACGAGACTCCAAACGAGCCCTCTGCTTCCTTCTGAGCAGAAACCGTTACCAGCTCACCTATAACCGGTAAGTCCGTGTCCTTGCCGTACGACGTGAAGGCGTACCCGACCACTCCCCCCGCAGGACCCGATAGGATTGCTCTTGAACCGTTGAATCTGAAATTATTAAACTTTACTCAAAAATAATTGTAATGTGAAACTCTACAGAAACTTACTCTTCTGTCCGTCTTTCAATGTATGTGTGGGGGGTCACCGTCGTATTGACGACTTACACGCATGAACACACATTTCATTGTTTTTAACCTGGTATCCATGTCAGGATTACCAGGATTAAGGAGAAACTAAATTTTAAACTTATAAAACTTATAAATTTTATTTGTAAATAAAAAAAGTGTTTAAATCGTATTTTCTTATGTTTATTTGAAGGTTAACTTTAAAGAAATACTAACAAATCCATCGGCGTAAGTCCACCATCGGACTGCATGAAGAGCACGTTGGAGCCCCTCAGCTCGTCGCTGAAGCCGCGGGCGAAGCCCCGCACGTACTGGCGGATGTGCGGCGTTAGGTACGCGTCCGCGGCCGCTGTGAACCCGCGCGGCACCAGTCGAATCATCGACATCACCGCGTGGGACAGCGACACTTGGTCGAACCCTGCCAAAATTACAATTTGTCACTTTTTTCAATCTTGTCACTTCTGGCGTTGTTAACAAATTTAATGTTACATGAACCAAGCACACGCTAAAAGATTAGAGTGAAAAAAATCAATGCATACCTAATTCTGACGCTATCCTCCCAATCGTTAATTCGTGCTCATGATACGTATAGCTGTGTGCGAGCACGACAGCGATACTCTCTATCCCTTTCTCTTTCAACGCCATCAAGTCTCTCCTGACTTCTTCTTCGTCCAATTCCTTAGTAACGAACATCTTTTGGCCCGTCGTTCCCACGACTTCTCTCCAACTGACTTTCGACTTGTCGATCTGACAGCGGTCTTCTAAGGCGGGTATCACCCTGCAGTCCACTTCCACTACCTCCTTGTACAGGACGCCCGGCCGTTTTATGTCCTACAAAAGTAACACAACTCGTATTTTCGTTTGAATTAGGTATGTTTCCGAGTGCTTTTTTATAGAATTAAGATTGCCAAAGAGCATGCAGCGCCACCTTCCGCTGCCGCCCATGACAACTGTGACCGACAAATGGGGACTAGGATGATAAGTCCTATTAGCAGACGGTGTTAGAACATTAGTTGGTTAGTTCGTTAGTAGGTATGAGGTTAGGGACATTGTCTGTTCGTAATTATTAGTCCTGTCAACTGTTATTAGTAATAGTTCAATTAGTTAGTAATGGTTAGTACCTAAGAGTCTCGTTCCAATTCGGTTACAGATGTGTTGCTACCAATTGCTACCCTTAAGGTCGCCGCTAAAAAGTGATAACATAAAGAAATCTCACCAACTGGAATATGTGCGGCCTGGCTTGGTTACCGATGTACAACAAGTCCTTGAAGCCTTTGTTTATAACGAGGGCCATGCTGGCACCCTTGCGCTCCAGCAGGGCGTTGGTGGCCACAGTGGTACCCATCCTTATAGACTCTATGAGGGAGGAGTTCACTTTGCCATCCTTGTCTAAAGCGTTGCCGGTTTCCTGAAATATGTTGACAAACTTTTTTATTAACTTCGTCGCTTACTTTATCTACTACTTTATTAAAGTAGTCTTCCGAGCCAGGAAGTTAGTCATATTTTAGGTTATTGTGGCGTCATCGCACATACTCGTACACCACAAGGTGACGTCACAAGAAGCCTGAACCACGCTATCGAAGTTTTCTATACTGGTCGCATATATTCATTATAGAAATTCCGACCGTGAACAGTTGAATTTCGGCCATTCCCGAGGCATGACGCTCCGCCTAGCGCGAGATGTCCCTTTTCCAAATTATTAATCATGAAGATAAAAGCCAGTTAGAATATAAATAAGTTGCAAAACAACGTCTGCGGGGACATGTAGCAGGTAGCATAATATAATTGCAGTTTATTGGATTATCACCTCTTGCAAAATCCTTCTAATAGCTTCCCTGGGTGCATCGTCGTAGTTCTGCGGATCGACCGACAGCAGCTTCATGACCCTGATCTTCCCGCCGGGGCAGCGCGCGAACACGTCGGTGAAGGTGCCGCCGCGGTCTATCGCGAACTGGAAACCTGCTGGTGGGGCCATCGTACTTTCTGGAATGATAAAGCAAAAACGTTCTCGAGTTTAAAAACACGTTATCGACATCGGTAAATTATCTGGAATACTTGATAAGATTAGGGATGTCTTAAGGATAAGTCCCTGGTATTTAATTAACCAATGAATGATTGAACTGTAAATGTGAAATCCATGGAGGTTATCTCAAAGCGCTTTGATGCAACTTGTGCGGCCGAGAAAAGGATAAAATGTTTGTTGTTATTGAGCCCCAGAATAAATTATGTACATAATTCAAATGAAAGAAAAATTTGATTTGGTTAAGGCAACTTATATTTACGCGGAAAAGGAAGAAATTAATACCCCGCGTAGTACAATGGACTTCTATGACTGTATTCTTCTATGACATGTATCACACCGTCTTTCGATGGTTTACTTAGCAGAGGGAACATTTACTATGTAGAAACATTTTTTTGGCTACATTGTGAAAACCTTGAAGTTTGGTTCAGTTATAAATTACTGATAAGAAATGAACAGATACAGCTGTGTACATTACAATTAATATTTGTAGCAGTTATCTAATAATAGAAATCGTCACACAGCATAGTCTTCATTAAAATGAGATAAAACAACTTATACAGTAGGTATTCCTTTTTATTGCAGTTCATCATTATTGTCCTTGCAACTCATAACTGTCCCACTGCTGGGCTTGGACCTAATCTCACAATGTGAGGGGTACGAGTACGAGCCATAGTCCACCATGCTGGCCAGTGCAAATTGACTTCACATACCTTTGAAAACATTATGAAGATCTCTTTGCAGGTTTCCTTACAATGTTTTCTTTCACCTAACGAATTCTAACATGCATGTTTTTTTTAATTAAAGTTTATTGTATGTAGGATTTCTACCTAAAAGTCAGCCTGTTTGGGAGTTCAATGTACAGACAAAATGGTTATCACTGCTTATAGCAGCTTATAGCTGCTCATAGCACTTGCAGTTATTTAACATTATCATAATTTATATTGAACCAACAATGTAACTGAAACATATTTTTAAGAGTAACTAGAGGAATACTCAACTTTTTAAACATAAGTTCTTCCTTTCTCCTTTGTCAGTGGACAATGCATTGGTGATAATAATAGTGTTACTAAGTTCATAGCTAACGGTGATCAGGTGGCTTAAAAGTCAGGTTATGAAATACTAGGACAGGTCTATTGCTAACAACAACTACTTAACTGGACTAACAACTACTAACAATCCCTGTCCCAGTCCTCGAAAAAACGAACTAACTAATTTTCTAACACCAACTCCTAACCGGACTAAATTCCGATTTAAGTCTTGTTCTAGGTCAATTACAGTTGTCATGGGCAGCAGCGGAAAAGTGCTGCTGCCCTTCCATAAAAAAAAAGCTCCAATAATCTCCGTTAAACAAAACATTTATATTTTAGCACACTCAGACATTAGAGTATTCTAATAGGGAGTGCAGAGAATACCCCCCTACACCCCGACATAACACTACCCACATTATAGCATTTTATTTACCCAATATAACTTTAAACAAAAGAGTGATGAATAATAGGCAAATGAAACCAATTCTCTTAAATATGCCAGATGTGTATGACCTTAATGTGTATGAAATAAAGTTAATAATCGTTTGACAGGTATGAGATGACAGTGGAGAGTACAATGATATGATATCATTATCATCTTATCTGTATCTTCTTATTAGTGAACATTTGATTTAAAAGTACATGCACGTTAGAATAATAGGTAATAATTAGCAATATTTTATTACAATTGATGATTGTGTACCAACTTACTTCACTTGATTAGAAAATTGATTAAACAAACAAGTCTGAAGTTTTCAAAACAAACACTGATTTGAACAAAGTTTTATGTTCAGTCGTAAGCGTATTTAAACATAACGTAGGTATTCTTCTGAACGATTGTACTTGACTACTAAACGACTAAACGCATTGTAGTCATTGATCTGTATTTCTGTAATTCCTGTGAAGTACTATTATATTAGTTATTAACCTATAACCCACTTCATTCATGTATCACGACTGTCATGTCTTATCATATCTGATAGCTGATAGCCTGATACTAGTGATAGGTACCACAGGTGATACTGCTGTCTGCTGATAGTAATTTGACAGTTGACTGATAATGAATTGACTGACGTGACGGCCGGCTTTAGCTTGCGGCTTGCCGGAATTTACGAGTCTCCATGGTCATGAGTCTGACAAATTGACAATCAGTCAATGTCAATGTCAACGGACTGTCTTCGTTTTATTGTTGCCAAATTGCATGGAAGTATGAAACCGTCCATGCAAAATTGTCATGAAGTCATGCATGTCATGTGTCAATGTCATGTCGTATCGTAGGTACTTGAGATTAAAATAGTCAATGTCAAATCAATCAAACTTAATGAAAATTGAAATCATAAAATGTCAATGTGGATTTTGTAATTTTAATCAAATAAGATTTGTATCATTGGCTAAAAACTTGAGAAGAATGGGCCGCCGAAACCGTGGAGTTAACAAATTCGCTCAAAGAAAGCGAGACCGGAAGGAACAGGTGGATTTCTATTGCACTTTAGATTCACTTATGTTTACTGAAATTTCTTGTTTGAATTAACATTTTATTCGAATTTTAGGAACTGAATCCACCAGTAACGCCTGCACGCAAACCCTATGAAGAGATTGTTAAAGAAAATGCCGCTTTTGAGGAGTATTATAAGGTAATACACTTATAGGTTAGGTTTTGTTTACAACCTTGTTTATGCCGTTGTTAACTTTGTCTGCAAGTTTCACTATATTAGACTCGCAGAAGTCTTAGATACTGATCATTATGAACTATGAAGAATAAAACTTATTAATGGTGATCATGATACCCTGGCTTGACCAGCAATTTATATAAATGAGGTTGGAATAATTTAGCATGCGTATAAATGTTCGTAAAAAATCGATCATCATTTATTAAATTGAATAGATACAAAAACATAACAAAAACTAAAATGTGGCACTCGGAGACTGCCGCGCGGTAAAGCTATGCATATCATTTTTTATCAACTTATGCAATTATAATTATTAGAAGTTATATAGTTATATCAGAACAGCGCCATCTAGTTTGTAAAAAACATACGTACCATACCTTAGTATTAAGGTACTAGATGGCGCTGATTGGGGGTGTTAGGTTTTTTTCGTTACGGAATTTCTGGATTCGGTCCCCACGCTCAAGGCCCGCGATAAAAGCTATGCAATAGCTTAATAAATATATTAAAATTAAGTTATGAATTAGAATAGATTTATTTAGATAGGCCCCTGCGGTGCCCCAAGATGCTGGCAGCATTTCGTCGCTGTAGAGCATTGCTAATACGCTGAGCGAGAAAACTGCCTGCTCTGGGGTCGGCAGTGTTTTGTTTTAATTTTTTTGCATATAAATGATTTCCAGATAATAAAATCTACTGTACTACAATACAAAAGTCAACATTTTAAAAGGCTATAAAATAAAATATGAATGGACTAAACAATACCACAAACAAACTAATATATAGAAATAAATAATAAGCATAGAAATTGCTTCCAATAAATGTTATTCTACAATGTAAATGTTGATCATAACAATTTCCATACCACAATTAAAAGTTTTATCAAATATTTCAATATCATTCCAGACTCAGAAAGTTTGTCCAGAAGATGAGTGGGCGCAGTTCATAGCAAGCTTGAAGGAGAACTTGCCAACTGCGTTTAGGATAACGGGTTCGAAAGGCGAAGCAGCTGAGCTGCTGAAGATAGTGAAGAGTGAATACTTCTCTGAGCTGCTCAGTGAGCATGTGAAAGCGGAATGTAGCGATGAGGAGATCAAGCCCATTTGTTTACCTTGGTATGGCTTAATTCAATTATAGCTATTTAACTTATTTCAGGTCTACTTATTATCATCAACTCAACCCATAAGTGTCCCACTGCTGGGTACGGATCTCCTTTCACAATGTGAGGGGTGCAGGACTTAGTCTACCACTCTGGCCCAGTGCGAATTGGCTGACTTCACTTTGGGAATTCCCAAAGTGAAGTCACTTTCGGAATTTTATGGAGAACTCTCAGGCGTGAAAGTTTCCTCATGCTATTTTCCATCACCGAAGCAAGTGATAAATTCTAATACGCAGATATTTTAGAAAATTAGTTGTGCACAGGATTTGACCCCGGGCTCACTGGTTTGGGTAACATTCAAACCACTTGACTATCACTGCCAACTTCCTTGCATTATAAAAACTAAAGACTAAACTGAAGGGTTGACTGTTAGAGAATGCCATTAGGCATTAAGTCCGCCCATGGTAATTACTAGCTTTAAGCTTTGGTTAAACAGCGGACGGGGTGGGACGGCGACGCGACGCTGGCGTGACGTGAAGAGTTGTAACATATTAGCAAGGATAGAATATGTCACACAGAGCAGTCGGCGCTCGACAAGCGGTCGCGTCACGTCAGTCCATCCCGCCAGCGTCGTGTTACCGTCCCGCCCCGTCCGCTGTTTGACCAAAGCTTTAGGTTTTTTAATAAAGGGTGAAATAAATAAACCAACAGGTATCCAGGCGGCTTGGCATGGCAACTCCGTGTATCACGTACAGACATCCGTCGCAACGAGACCCTGTACAAACTCCACAACTTCCTGATAGCCGAGACCGCGGCCGGTGGTGTCTCGCGGCAGGAGGCCGTGTCCATGATCCCGCCAGTGGTCTTGCAAGTTGAACCGCATCATAAGGTATGCTGTAAATATAATGTAACACTTCAGTCCTTGATACATTCAAACTTCTGCTCATGTCATGTCGCAACATCTTAAGATTATTAGCAAATTTAATTCTTTGAAATTAATATAGCAAATGAGCATGCAGCAATATACTTCAGCTAGGAGAACTGGGTCAGAGACTGTTGTAAATAGTCCTGTTAGTAATAGTTAGTAAGAGTCTCGTTTTAATTTGGTCACAGACATTTAGCTACCCTTGAGGACTAAGATGGTCGCCTCTAAAAAAGTGTAACCGGATCCACACCTTTGTAACCGCAACACAATTTGTGTGAAAACGGTTTCATCACACAGTCGGGAAGGTACTTGGTACTGTGGCGGGTGGTGGTACTAACCCGAGCAAACTCTGGGCTATACCATTATCTATCTCATTAATGTTCCCTCCAGTCACCGACCACACAGCCAATAGATTCCTAATAACAGGCGAATGGTTTCAAACAACACACATTCACACAACAACGTACAATCTGGCTTGTTGTACTGATATAAATTCGTGCCATCTCATTCTTTCCCGTTGCTTAAATTAATCTATTTCTTTCCAACGTGTGGCCTTCAATTAGCCAATCACAGCGTTGAATTAGCCAGTCACCCCGCTTCGTCTTACCTCAGCTAGTCGTCTGAATGTTTTCCATATGGAAAATCAAACATTAGGAGTCTATTGGCTGTGTGTGTGTGCCTCCAGTAAAGCCAGAATATCCTAAAAATATAAAAGAACTTTATGGTGTCATACTATGTCTTTTTTTGTACTTCTTATAAGGTAGTGCTTGACAACAATCCCATCCGATGACAATCCCAACAATCCTGTCTGCAACTCCACATACAAGTTGTAAATACTTGTATAACATTAAATAATAACACTAATTCCAGGTTCTGGACATGTGTGCTGCTCCCGGGTCGAAAACAGCTCAGCTCATTGAGTTCCTGCACGCTGATGAGGATACAATGCCCACAGGTGAAATATAGTTATAGTTCAAAGTTAAGCAACAGCGGGCGTGGTCGATAGTTGGATGGGTGACCGAGAAATTTAGCCACTAGCGGCTAAATTTCTCGGGCGCTTCCGTGCCTCGGAGGGCACGTAAAGTCGTCGGTCCCGGTTGCTATCATTTGGTAGCTGTCGTTAAGCCATGTCGGAGGCCTTCGCGCGGCATAAAAAAGCCAAGAACTAACGAACAACCTTATCTCCAGATGTAATTGTAATCTGTAATGATTATTACATCTTGTCCGGCTCAAACAACATAGTTTGTAATCGAGTAGGGCGGAGTAGGCAACGCTATTAACGGTGGCTGGTGGGTGTGCGGTCTGGCGCAGGTCTGGTGGTGGCCAACGACGTGGACAACAGCCGCTGCTACATGCTGGTGCACCAGGCCAAGCGGCTCAACTCGCCGTGCGTGCTCATCTGCAACCACGACGCGGCCCTGCTGCCCTCCATGGAGGTCAGCGACCCGCAGGTGAGCTGTCCAAGGTTGATGATTTGATTGTGGTCCAAAACAGGGATGTTATGGGGTGTTGGAACCCAGAGATGTACGTACCGATGAGGTGGGCTCCGTAACCGCAACTATCGGATAGGCGAAAAAAAATAATGCGAAGTAATTAGTATTCCGAAGATTAATTAGTATTCCGAAGTTAATTCAGATAGGGGCGGAACCTAAATGTGCATGATAATGGCAGGTTATTGTTTCTGCCAAATTAACTATAGCGCACAAGTACAAAAAGTAAAGTACAAGTCCTTAACGTTGACATTGCGCGTATGTGAACCGTTCTGCTGGTGTATGTTGTTGGTGATGGATCGTCTATTGTTACTTGTTTACAATGTAGTGGTGGATATTTGGATAGATTGTTGTTGAAGTTCATGTTTTCCTTTTTTTTTTAGAAATAAAATTCAATGTAAAATAATGTTTTTTATTACTATTAATAAGTTTCTCATGTTATGTTATTAGTTAATAATATATTGGTTAGTTTAATTTAGTTTTTATTTTTCTTTTACTTTAATAATATTGTGTAATGGTAGACACATTGTAGTGTTAACATACAAATAAATATATTTCTTTGTTACTTATCACACCGACCCGTTGCAGACAGAGGGCGGCAGTCGTCCGCTGAAGTTCGACCGCGTGCTGTGCGACGTGCCGTGCTCCGGCGACGGGACGCTGCGCAAGAACCCCGACATCTGGCCCAAGTGGAGCGTCGGCAACGGGAACAACCTGCACGGGTACCGTCCACCACCTCCCACCACCATCCACCACCATCCTCTCCCAACGAACCATGGCGTTATAGTTCCGTAAAGTATTCTCAGATACGAAACGCTAAATTGATATGTCACGAAATCTCGAAGTAATGTTGAAAATCAGTTTTTTTTATTTTTCGTCAACGAAATGTCCCGAACAGATCAACAGATTTTGAAACTCTTTGCGGCTTTCGACGCCGATTTTTGACTAGAAGAGCTGATTAGATTATGGAACTGATCGATGCAGTAGTTTGAAAAAACATCGCATGTACAATTTTGGTTTCGCTTTTTTAGGAATTTCTTAAAATCAAATTTTCAGAAAATCTAAGTACATACTCAACGTTACGTTACGTTACGTTACACCCTATAGAACCGACCGCGTTTCGATCGGTCAAGCCGTTCAAATGAGAGGTTTATATACAAGAGCACGTACCCACAGACACAATCTTAGGTACCCCAAAACGTGAAGATCTGATGAAAACTCGATTTCCGAAAATCGAGACGAAACCTATAACCTCTCTATGTACGACAATTTCCAATAATCTCAGTGGGATGTTAATTTATAACATCCGTGGTATATATGGATACCAGGCGTGAATAAGTTGATAAGTCGACTTGCATATATTATATTTTTTACATCGTACTTGGCATTAGAATTGTTTGCTTTATAGAGTAATTCACAAGACTGGTGTGACTGGTATTATAAAAGACCTATCGACTTACTGATTTATTCACCCTATAAAGCAAACAATTCTAATGCCAAGTACGATGAAAACAAAATATATGCAAGTCGACTTATCAACTTATTCACGCCTGGTATTCATATAACATCCAACATAACATGCACCACCAGCATCCAGTTCCGCATCCTGCGGCGCGGCTGCGAGCAGCTGGCGGTGGGCGGGC
Source organism: Ochlodes sylvanus (assembly GCA_905404295.2). NCBI lineage: Eukaryota > Metazoa > Arthropoda > Insecta > Lepidoptera > Hesperiidae > Ochlodes > Ochlodes sylvanus. The sequence continues at coordinate 7,314,651 of FR990149.1, forward strand.
GGCTCGTGTACTCGACGTGCTCGCTCAACCCGCTCGAGAACGAGGCGGTCGTGCACCGGCTGCTGTGCGCGGCCGCCGGCGCCGTGCGGCTCGTGGACGCCGCGCCGCTGCTGCCCGGCCTCAAGTACAACAAGGGTGAGTGGCGACGTGTGACTACCCTCGTTGAATATACAATACAATACAATATACTTTATTGTGCACACCAGATAAAACATAAAAATACAATTACAAAGAGGTGCAGTGAATTAAAACTGAAGATACACAACAGGCGGTCTTATTTTATTTATCTATTTTATTTAAACTTTATTGTCCACAATACAATATCACGGTACAAATGGCGAGCATAATGCTAAATGCATTCTCTACCAGCTAACCATTAGAGTTGCATTTAGAGTAGCGATCTCTTCCAGACAACCTTTCGTCGTACAAATATACAAACAAACAAACAAAAAAACAAACAAACAAAAAAACAAACAAACAAACACGTGTACGATAGCTTCATGAGGAGATTTTGACATTGATTTAGTTCAATCCCCCCCTTAACGTTGTATGAGATATTTCAAATGCTTAATTTTAATGCTTAACTTTAATAGTTATCATGTCAAAGTTATTATTAAAAAAAATATTGTGTAGGATTAGCCCCTAAATACCTCTCGTAATTAATGGACGCCTCCTTGTATACCATACCATCCTCTATTACGGCTTCAATAGGAAATGGGCAAAATGTAATCCTGATTACAGATTACCATTATATCTGGGGACACGAAAATGCCCCCGCCAAGACCGCACTACCTTATCTCAACTCTGTACATATCTTTTCTCCTATTTTTGGTTACGATGATGATGAGTGTGTGTTGTGTATGTTGTGTGTGCAGGCATGACGCACTGGCGGCCGGCCTCCAAGGACATGGTGTTCTACGACAAGTTCGAGGACGTGCCCGAGCGCTGGCAGACCGTGGTGCGCCCGCAGATGTTCCCGCCCGCCCCCGACCAGCTCGACCAGTACCAGCTTGACAAGTGGTCAGTTCAATATATTGCTCGCGACAAACTTTATACCCTCCATGAATTACGCTCTAGTTGAATCACGCAAATGCGCTGGAACGTCTTTCCGACAAAACCCGACGACTGCGTACTGCATAGCTCACTGCGCGTGGTTCAGACGGGCCATACAGTTTGGCGGATTATCTTAAAAAAATATCAGATACGGATGGATGTTATTCGTTTAATGTCCTTTACGTCTTATCTTGTTTATGCTGAAGTATATTAATAACAGATAAAATCCTACCATTAGTTCCGGCTCTGGTACCCTACAGTAGTTTGTTCTAACTAATTATTATTTGATATTTTGTTGATACTTCTAAAATAACAATTCTCAGCATCAGAATACTACCGCATCATCAGGACACGGGCGGGTTCTTCGTGGCGGTGTTCGAGAAGACCGACCTCATGCCCTGGGAGAAGAAGAACGGGGACTCGCAGCCGGAGAAGGAGGGTACCGAGGCGACGAAGGACGAAAAGAAGGAGCCGGCCAAGAAAAGGAGAAGAATGGGCGGCTACACGGAGGATCCCTTCGTGTTCTTCTCCGGCGAGGAAGAAGACGTGTTTCCCTCTATCAAGGCATATTACGACTTGAGTTCGGACTTCGACGCCAGGTGTCTCCTGACGCGGTGCCGCGTGGGCAAGAAGAAGAACATCTACCTGGTGTCGCCGGCCGTGCGCGACCTGGTGCGCCACAACGAGGACAGGATCAAGATCATCAACACCGGCGTCAAGACCTTCGTCCGCTGCGACAATAAGAAAATGTCTTGCGCGTTTCGGTAAATACATGCTCACGTATTTCTTAGTCCAATCTAGTGTATGATGAATTTGAGTACCTTGTTGATTTTTTATGTAAACAAGACAAGCTAGCAGAGAGCATTTAATGGTAATTGGTGACAGCATTAACATGGAAGACTTCACCGACACATTGCCGTTCAAAAAGCTCTGGCCCCGGTATATTTTGAAATTAATATGAACTTTATAACGAGTTCTTTACAGTCTAATATGCCTTGTCAAATTCTGTTTGACTTCAATTCGACCAGAATTTGACCAAACCCCAACCACATCCGTTGTTCATCACTGTACGTCGGCTGGATAGATAGGTAGATATATCTTTATTTGCAATATAAAGCACATTGAGTCGTAACAAAGAGCATAACATTATTTCAGTTTGTGTACTATACATTGCAAAAAGGATCCTGCTCAGCATTTTGCTGGTAATACAAATAACCAGCGCTGGTTTTCCGTAAGATTGAGCTGGGATTCTATAATGGCTGGAACTTGCACGTTGCCGGTTGCAGGTTGTCCCAGGAGGGGCTGGCGAGCATCCTGCCGCACGTGGGGCGCGCGCGGCGCGTGGCCGTGCAGCGCGAGGACCTGGTGGCGGTGCTGCAGTGCGACACGCCGAGCACGCCGCCGCCGCTCGCCGCCTTCTCGCCGAGCACGCAGGAGCGAGCGCGACACCTCGGTGAGTGCACGCACTGCGTACACTTGTACGCACTTGTGACGTCATTTAGATGCTCGGAATAACATTCGTGGACATTATCATCTCGACTGTTACAATATTTAGTCCTCTTGAACATCAACAAGGTACCTATAGTACGGCCGGCCGTTCTAGGCCGCTCTGAACTTTGTTCGGATCGCCGCGCAAAAGTCAATTTTAGGGTCGAAATGGTGGCAAGACGAGCATTGTTTGTTTCAGTCACACGCTCAGTGTTCGTGTCGCTATCTCATTCTAAAGTACAATACCTGCGCACTATATCCGAAAGCGTAACTTCAGAGCGGCCTAGAACCGTCGGCCGTACTATAACATACAAATGTTCGTTCAATCATTGGATGCTCGAAGGACCATTGTCCATTTTTATCAACACGTAAAGTAACTCATAAAGGAAATCTGGTCGGGGTCCCCACTTTTGTAAACTACACCAACGATTACCCTGGGTGTGAGGGTCGGATCGCGTTGCAGTGCAAGCTGCATGATAAATTCCTGGTGCACCCCGCAGAGGTGGGCAGCTGCGTGCTGGAGTACTCGGAGCCGCCGCCGGGGCTGCGCCTGCGGCTGGTGGGCTGGCGCGGCGTGGGCTCGCTGCGGGCGTACACCGCGCGCGCAGACACCGTGCACTACCTGCGGCTGCTGCGCGCCGACTACAGCAAGTACGGTGAGTGGTCGCTATATACACCCCATGGGGTCACCACCCCGTCAATATATTACTGAATGCTTGGACATGAGTTTGATATTCTAGTTAGTAAGTAGTAGTAAGTGCTATCTGTAATGTGAGTAGCAAAAAAAGCTTCTTGGAAGTTTCTTGTCGCTTCTTCTTCCAAGACTACTCACGGTAGGGATTTGTTGAAGCGATGGCGTAGATTGACTTTCGAAAAGTGTTTGTAAAAACCAACTTCGAATAAATTTCATTTCATTTCATTTCACTGACCGACTGACAGACAACGCACAGCCGAAAGTACTCGATGTAAGAAACTGAAATTTGGCATGTATGTTCTTTGGGGAGTGTGGGGGAGCACTTAGAAAGGATTTTTGGTAATTCACCCCCTAAGGGGATAAACTGAAACTTTTTCTTTCTTCAATGGATTTACTTGAAACGTTGTGTATAACCTTAAAATGTCGCAAGTGAGAAAACTAAGAAAGGATATTTGTAATATTATTATTTTGTTAGAGATCCATCTTTCTCCATCGTCCCAACCGAGTTTGAACTCAAACCACACTTCACTGCCTTGAATAACGTCCATTCCTTTCGGGCTGTACTCGGCCCCATCTGCAGTGCAACCGTTTCTGTTTTCAGATGTAAACAAGTTCAAGAAGGCGACATCTGAAGACACACCTGTAGACGAGGAAACAGCCCCGGACGCGGCGCAGCCCTCCCCCCGCGCCTCCCCCTCCCCCCGCGCTTCCCCCTCCCCCGCCGCGGACGAGGCCAACGGCAACGAAGTCAAGGAGGACCACGCTAATAATTGTACATGACTAATTATGATACAATAATATAGCTGATATAAGTTTCAAAATATATATAATAATATAAATTGTATGTTTTTTTTAAGGAATTGTGGTAGCAAACGAGCATGCAGCATCCCCCCGCTGCCGCCCATGACAATTGACAATTGTGACCGACTTAGAACAAGACTCAAATGGACTGGGATAGTTAGTCCGGTTAGGTGTCGGTGTTAGAACATTAGTTGCTTATAATAGTAAGTATGAGGACTGGGGAAGGGTCGGTTAGTGATAGTCCTGTTAGTTGTTGAGAAGAGTCTCGTTCTAATTCGGTGACAAATGTGTTGCTACTCTTGAGGGCTGAGATGGTCGCCTCTAAACAGTGAAACCGATGTGTGTCTATGACGATAGAGTGTAAAAAGCCGTGGCTAGAGACCATGTGATGGTCAATAGGACAGTTATCAAATGACGGTAACTCTTATTCGAGTGTGCAAAGCGTATAGGTTGGCTGGTTCAATGAAAACTAAATTAAATGTAAATCAATAACTTTATTCGACCACTTCGCGCGTTTCGAAACAAACAAAACAGTTATCTTTATAAAACATTGTTAACAAACTATAATGTTATGCGCAACCCCGTTTATATTCGCGAAGTTCCAAGACGAGCTCGCAGACTTCCTTCGTCTCACAAAAACAAAATTAAAGTACGGGGAAGCGCTAAACATTTACATTAAACAATAAGCACAAAATCATTTTAAACAACAAATAGAAAATAAAAACTATAAATTCACTTCTGATTCCTAAAAAGTCTTAGATTTTATTTAAATAACAGCTTAAGAAAAGATTAGCTTAAAATACCTACTCTCAATACCTAACGTTCCTTCGCAATACTTTTCCTAATAGGCACAAGTTTCTTATACCCATGGCACAACACAGCGTGGCGCATTCGCGCTCACGACCATCGAATTAAACCACATTGAATCAAATCAAACATTTTAAATGATTATTAAGTAAGTACTAACTCAAACAAAGATTTGCTAGATGCCTGTGACTAACTCTATGGTTTCATTGGAAGCAAGTAAACATAATCATTTTTCCCAATGCTTCCTTAGTACTGAGTTCAATTTGTGCACAATCATGTTGAAATTGCGCACGGGCCCCATGGCGGATACACGATAGCAATTCAACACATTGAACCTTTGGTATACTTAGTTTGGTTCCAACTACTTATCTAATAAAAGTTAAAACAGTGAACAATACATAACAATCATTTAAAAAACTAAAACAAAGGCGCATTCCTTACATTCCAATTTAAATAACACTGTTCATTCAAAACAATTCAAAATCATATAACTAAACCAACAGATAAAAATATATGCATTAGGTATAATCGCTTCGTATAATCAGTCCAATTTTCACTATAATACTTTCTGCCTTACATACTTTACGTAATTTTGAGCCAATTTATGAAATGAGTGTAAACGTGGCTGAAGAAGTAGATAGAATTAAAGTTTACAGTGTTGTGTGAAGTGGGTATTATTTTATGCCTCGTTTATATACTCGGCCGAATATTCTGTTTAAGTTCTCGCTGAATATTCGTACACGAGAATAACAACGAATACACCCAAACCAACGAATACAATACTTTACACATTCGTCTATTCATATGATCTCTCTCTTTCTAAACGGTCATGCGTTTAGAAACGAGAAATCCTTTGATTCGCGCCAAAAAACTGACACCGAGCCGAGTACGAGCGAATATTCGTAGCAGTTGTAGCGCATTCAGAATGTGCTGATACTGCTGTGGGGCCGTTAATTCGTTCGCAAGTTCTCGCCCTTTCTCGCCAAGTATCTACGAGGGGGGATCAAAAAGTAGTGATAATCAATATGAAATAAGGATATTTTAACTAAAAAAAAAATCTATTTCTGTACATAGTCTCCTTGCAAGTCAATACATTTAGTCCATCTTTTTTCTAAACCCATAATTCCCTTTGAAAAAAATTCTTTGTCTTGACCCTCCAAAAACGCCTCTACGGCAGTCATCACCTCGCTATCGTCGTCAAATTTTCTGCCTCGGAAGTATTCCTTGAGCCGAGAAAAGAAGTAAAAGTCACTGGAAACCAGGTCTGGCGAATAGGGTGGGTGTTCGAGCAATTCGAATCCCGTTTCTTGAATGGCAGCCATCGCAACGGAGGCTTTGTGAGACGGTGCGTTGTCTTGTTGAAACAACACTCGAGCACGGAGTTTGCCTCGTCTTTTTTCTTTGATGACCTCCCGCAATCTTCTTATTTGGTCTGCGTAGTAAGAGCCTGTAATAGTGGCTCCTTTTTTCAAGTATTCCACTATTATAATTCCTTCAGCGTCCCAAAAAAGGGACGCCATAACCTTTCCTGCCGAACTTGACACCTTGAATTTCTTCGGCGTCGGTGAAAGGCTCGTTTCCAAGTCATTGACTTTTGTTTGTTTTCCGGATCAATATGATGGATCCAGGTCTCATCCATGGTCACGAAACGAGACAAAAAAAAATCTGATCCGTCTGGAACTTTACGAGATTCGCCCTCGAAATTTCGACTCGATTTTTCTTTTGCTACTCGGTTAACATTCTCGGCACCCAACGCGCAGAGACCTTTTTCATATGCAGTTCGTTCGCAAAGATTCTTTGAACACTGCCATATGAGATCCCTGTGACCTCAGCTACACGCCTTATGGTCACTCTTCGATCTGCCAATACGATATTTGCGACTTTTTTAACGTTTTCCGCATTGACGGACGTGGATGGGCGTCCCTCGCGATATTTATCTTCTGTGGATGTTCTTCCCAGCTTGCAACTCCTTTGCCCAGCGCGCAACTGTGGAATATGGAGGAGCAGAGTCCTAAAATGTTTCCACTAGGTCGCAGTGTATGTCTTTGGTAGACATTTTTTTCAAACAGAGGTACTTTATGACAGCTCTGATTTCGTTTTTCTCCATTTTGATGGTTACTCTCCGACTGTTCGTATTCAAATGACTGTGCCTCACGGAAATCGTGGCCTATTTATATGATATTTTTATGCTGAACTCGTAGATATATGAGGAAGCAAAAACAATTTTTTTCATATTTTTTTATGCTCTATAAATATCCGATTCTCATTACTTTTTGATCCCCCCTAGTAAATGGGCGTTAAGATTATTTATAAGTGTTATTTTATTTTCAAGAATTAAATCAAGGTGTCTATTTTGTAACTGTACGTTATTTAATTAAAAGTACAAAAATATAAGACTTGGTCACACGGGATGCATCGGGCGAATTTATTAAGGTAAATAGTAACTATGTTATTGTTTAAAAACTATATCAACCTTTAGTTTCCAGGATATGTGAGGTATCAGTCAAATGGAATTTATTGTTGCTATAATTATTTAGGTTTAAAAAAGTCCTTAAAATCTATTGAATTATTAAGCTAAATTCATTGATTAAATTGCAACAAAATAGTCCTTATCTCCACGATGAAATAAATAGCGATATTTTGATTCAGTCTGTGCAAATATTATATAATTATTATGCCTGTTCCCAACTTCCTGCTTTTGCAGTTAAGCAAAAATGTATTACAAAATTGCGTATTACGTAATGGAGACTGATCCAATCATACAAATTACAACTAGGATTAGATTACCTTACACCTACCGACAACTGTTTACCTCGCTCATATTAACATGCCAGATTCAATGAAATACTTCGGTCCAATATCACAGGGTGATGTGGATTTCACTTAATGCTACGCTACGCTACCTTACTGATACATTATAACATAGTGAGTATGAAGTTATAAAACTTAATGAGAATCGTGTTTTACTTAAAACATATTATGCTAGTGCCAGACAAAAATATACTGAAATTGTAAATAATTAGTACAATAATATAATGACAGATTTAAATGTAGGTACACGATACTAATCTGATTGTTGTTGTGAACTGCTTCCTAATAGCGTTCTGTGGGTGAATGTTAAGAAACCGTTATAATAATTTTCAAACTTTCCCAGACGCTCATTTTGAAAGGAGACTGGCGGGATTTATAGGAGTGTTCGGCCTGGTCACCCACATGGATAATTTTTATGTATTCTCGTATCGTATTTTAATAGAAACTAATTGATATTTGTAATTTCTTTAAAGTACTTGTCTGTGTAGCTGAAATATCACTAAAATAACTACACAACTACAACAACATTGTAACGAAGGCCTCTAAAAATTAATCGTTAGCTCACACCCCCGCACTAGGGTTCTCTGTGTCGCGGGCGGCATGGACAACACATTACACGTCACTAACACCCACGATCCGAGAACAAATATTTATCTGTCACATAGGCACCTAGGTATGTAACGGAATCGTTGAACTCAATTATTTATCTAGACATCAGTAACAATTGATATTGTTACCTTACTTATACCTATGTATAAACAAACACCGAATTGTAAAAGTTACATCGTTTTGCCTTTAGACTAAATATTTATTTAATCCGCTTTTTTAAATGTTAGTTTCCGTCATTATAAAAAAGTATTTTGATTTTTAGGTAATTTTCTCCAAATACCACTCGGCTACTTTTGGTGACAAACATTCATACTGCCCACTAATTATTTTCTATTCCTACGTCTAATATAAAATCCATTTGACTAAGACATCTAAAACATAAAAAAATAACTGTTGTTGTCTAGAACTTATAATTAACCACTTCTCTGTTACGGACCTACTCACTAAACCACTACACTGTAAAGTTAATTCTGTCTACACTCTAGTCTACTGTATCAACCAATAAACGCGAAGCTGTAAGTGTTTCTACCGATCACTATTACAAAGTGTTATTTACTACGAAAACACTTGCTCGTACGGTAAACAGCTAGACACTAAAATAGGTGATTCTAGAAGAACAAAGTATCGTTAAAATAAATGCATGACAGTCTTAATTAATACAGAAGACGTGGGCGTCGTCTCAGACGGAACAGCGGTTGCTGGACGGTAGGAATGGACTAAAAGCTGTGCTTTGTTTTCATTCAGACGAGGCAATTCAAAAATTGACTGCAGAATTGTTATTTTATTTCTGGAATACTAAAATTAGTTTCATTATTCATAGTTTCATTGTAAATGAAATAATTATTTTGTAATGGCGGACCTTTTGGTTTTTTAAAGTTAGTTGGTTGCTTTAATACTTAATTTAGTAAATTATAAAAAATAAAGAGATATATAACGTTAACATAAATAAATAGGTAAACTTCTTACTGATCTTAAAATACTTGCCTTATAATAAGATGGACAGACATGTTTTGTAAACATAATGTTATGGACTCAACGGGTGAGTAAGTAGGTATTGTAACATTTCACGAAGCTTTTCCATTCTTTTTTTTTTCGTGAAAAAAATATTGAATCGACAATCAATTGAAATCATCCAAATTCAATTTATAGTTACAATGGAGTGCATCAGGCAATTACATGACGTAACATAACAGAGTACCTAATTTAATGGATACTAAAACAGTCAATATGAACGATATCCCTCGCCTCCTCTTTACGAGTGCTGCAAGTTCTATGAATATCATACAATTATTTAAATTTCCAGCAAGCGAATGTCCTCTAAGGTTTATTCATGAAACGAAATCTACAGGTGGCCCTATTCGTGGCCTATAGGTACTTATGAGTTATAGTCAGTTACAATAGTAAAGTAGAACAAAATCAACAACGTTAACTACACATTAAGACCAAAATATTCACATTTGTAACACGCATCGAAACAAAATGTCACTTACAGGTAGTGGAGAATTTCGTCAAAATTATTTGGGTAACGCTCATGACAACTGTTAATATGTCGTAAAATTATTTCAAGACGATAACGATAGGTATGTACCTATGTGTTTTTTACGGATTGATGACCTATGACATCTATTCTGTGACCGACTAAAAACAAGACTCAAGTCAGGACTAGGATGGTTAGTCCAGTTAACAGTGTTATTAAGAAAGTGTAAAAGTGTAACCGGATCGTTATTCCTGGATGATTGTTACGATGCGTGTTACGAAATAGATAACAGTCGAGGTCAGTTGGGCTGCAGCCGCGGGTTGCGCGGGCACTGCATGAGGTGGCGTTGCCAGGGCAGGTCGCGCGCCAGCACGTTGGTCAGGCAGTACGGACACTTCCACTCGTCCAGCCCGAGAGCTGCACAAACAAGTAATGTGTTAGAATTGAATAAGTCACACAATAAGTTATCGAATAGAATCAGAAATCAAATTCCCTTCAACGTCTCACTTTTTTCTTTTTAACAAAGTAACTCCGGTTTCATCTAAAAAGTATTGCTATGGATATAGCTTATATTGACGCCTTCCCTCCACAGTATGGCTGTGACGGCTTGTCACTTGTTGCTGGAGAAAATTGTCAATATGGCGGACTTGGCTTTCTAAGCTGGCGGTGTGTCAGCTTCCGCCACGTCGATTTATAACAATAAATAATGGCTTCCGTCGGGTTGGCGGGGGTTGTAAAAGTTCTCGAAGAAGCTCGCGTGGCGGCTTTCCAGTAGCAGAACTATTTTAACTGCTAGCTGTGACGTCACGCTCTTACGTCTCCCGCACGAAAAAGTTTTTCGTGCGCGCTGCCAGTGTTTATCAATTTATAAGATGTTACCACGACAAAAATGAGGTAAGAATTTAATTGAATCGTTTACTTACGAATGCAATTGACGTGGTACTCGCTGTCGTCGGTGCGCAGCGCGGCGCCGCACTTGGCGCACGGCTTCCACAGCCCCTCGCTCAGGGAACACTCCTCTGTAACCGATTAAATATTTACTCTCTGCTTTGTCGTCAGGCTATAAAAAAAAGTTTCTGAGATAAGCGCGTGCAAAACCACAGACAATAAAAAATAGAAAATTCTAAAATCATTGCTTTTATATTGCGATAATAAAGGCACCCAATAATAAATTTTTTCATGTATCTTCAGTGTACTGACAGCGATCAGTTTCTGAATGTACAGCTTGATTCTGAGTTTCCTCTTTTATCAGCGAGGAATACACAAGAAGGTACAGTAAGGTGCGTGACACTGACCGAGCAGGTGCGCGTGCAGTGCGCGCGCCTCGAGCGCGAGCCGGCAGTGCGGGCAGCGCGCCAGCAGCACGCAGCGCCGCCAGTAGTGCGCCTCCAGCGCCGCCGCGCGCACGCGCCGCCCGCACCACGTGCACGACGTGCTGCGACCGACACACTTCGTGACACTACCACCGCAAATCATTGAGCTTAAACCCGTAGACAAAGAAGAGTATAAACCTAGGATGCCATCTATCGTTATGACAGGAGCATTTATTTTCAAATAACACATGCATTTTACTCTATGTCTAGCATTAGTATATGAAAAGAACTCGGTGACTTTCATAGCACACATGGTGTGTGTGTGTGTGTGTGTATCCAAACGCAAATGTAAAGAACTATCTTAAAGAATTAACCAAGAACCGGATAAAAACAATTCATAAAATATAATTATAATTGAATTAAATATTTTTATATATTATAGCACAAGTTTGGAACGAAGTTAACGCGGCTTACGGGTAGTGCGATTCAGTAGAAATCGTCACGACGTATCGAAATGCCTGTCTGCTGTGTATGTGTGTGTGTTGTTAACAGTGGTTGTGGGAACGACGACACTGACTTGCAGACCGGTTCCGGCGTGGTCTCGCTGCTGGCGTCCACGCCCGCCGCGTCGTAGTTGTCGAACTGCTGGTCGGTACCACTCGCTTGCTGTCGCCGCCCTGAAGTAAATATACACTACTAAATATGTATGTATTTTATAGAACAAGAGATTACTCTGAATGGTTCGTGTTTCCTTGATGTCTGCATTACTTACGCAAAACTTAATTTCTCTGTACACTGTCCTTTGCTTCGACGTTTGACATAGCATATGAATTGGGCAGTATTTTCTTAAAATAATGATATTATTTTCTTAGTTGACTTTAGATGTGATTGACCAATGAACATGTCTAGGTAATCAAAGCAACGTTAATTGGAAACAAACTAAACCAATATATATTACTTACCGGGGCTGTAATAACCGCTTTCATCCATTTGGCTGCTCTCATCCAAATGCAAATTCCTTAATCCAGCCACTAATTTGGGAGACTCCAGAGCTGCTTCTCTGTAGTAATCGGTCTTAACTTTCGGAGAGTCTAAGCTTCTACAATCTGAATCGCTCCTCATATCGTTCCTGGATAATTGTGGAGAGTCCATTGGCAAGGAATCCATGCTTCGGATGTCTGTTTTGGAATTCTTCGGAGAGCTGAGCGTCGGTGAGTCCCTGTAGTCTAAATGCAACGGCTCGTAAACAGTAACCGGTCTTTCCTTAAGCTGAGGCTTGGACGGATCATGGTCGTAGTGGATCATGGAATGCCGGTTCTCCAAGTTCCGGTTGGTGCGGCGGTAGACTACCTCGTCGGTTTGATTTTCTTGGAAGTGAACCTGGAAGAAAGAATTTGATGACCAAAAAACAAGAATTAAGAAATGGATTAACATGAAAGCAAGTGTCATATACAGAACGAAGTCATTTATGTGGTTACTCGCAATAACATACATATTTATTACATCTATTAACAGCACTTGAATCATCCAAAGTTTAGTACTTATGAGCCCTAACTTAGCCGTAACTACTTATCTCCACTTTTAGTTGACGAGAGAAACACGCATCAGATAGATTAAGAATTTGAGACTGACCAGAGAGATATAAGTAATCATTAACTCAAAAGAATAAAAGACTGTTGACAAGAATACTGTGGAACTTAGAACCCACGAACACTAGAATTACCTTCTCATTTCCAACAACAGAACACCTCGGCGAATGTTTTGGACTGACAGCACTATCCAATCTCAATTTATTGTATCCTGGATAATTCGAGAAATCTTTTGTAGTTTTGCCCGGAGTATACTTTTTTGTTGGAGACTTTTTAAGGCTGCTTTTTGTTCTTGAAGTCGTGAAACTTCCGCTCAGGCTGGAAGGTGCTAGCGTGGCTCCGCTGGCGCTCGACTTGAGGCTGTACGATGACGTTGCTCCAAGAGATGACGTCATGCCCAAGGAAGTAGTCATTCCGCTGACGGTGGTGCCACTGCGGGTCGACTGAGTGGTGCTCGCCTCGAGAGTGGAGTCCGCCATAGATTGATCGGCCCCGTTCAGCAGCTGCTCCTCTGTTGGCGCTTGGTTCAACATTTTCTGTGAAACATTATTTTCTGCTCGTAAATTACAACCAGGACTTATATTTTTTCCTGTTTTAGTATCACGTGGTAGGTACCAAAAAACCTGCACCCAATTCTTTATAGAGATACCCTTACCTGCATGTCAATCCTGTCGAACTGCTGGAACAAATGTCGATAAATAAGGTTGCGCCTGGTGACAGCGTCGTCGGGCGGCAGCTGGGCGCGGACGACGCGCGGGGAGCGCGCGTAGGCGGCGAGCAGGATACGCTCGGCGGCCGCGCGCACGGAGCCGGCCGCGTGCTGCGCGCCCGCCGCGCCGCACTCCGCCAGCCGGCGCACTGTCAGCCCGCTGTTGAAAGCTTGTTTTATGAACTTACGGTAGCAAACGAGCATGCAGCCGTCCGTTGCCGCTCATGACATGAAGGCAGAATAAAGAAACATTAATCAATTTATGTAACCTACCTATTTTTATCCGTCGATATTCCGTGGCTAAGGATCAGCTGCTCCAGCATCTGCAGCCGGCTGAGTGCGAGCCGTGGGTGCATGGACGCCGCCACGGGCCGCACCAGCTGCTGCGGTATTATGTGGAGAGCTCTGCAAACGTTAAATAATCTATTAGATGACGTTGACATTACTATTGACCGTCGGTCTCTTCATCGTTTCTACCTATCAATATTATCCTTCCAGCTCGCAGCGTTCAATCTATGTGGAACGTAAAAGGCCTTGCGGTTTCAAATTGAGGCACTATTGCGTTCCTGGGATCCCGAGTTAATAACAAGCGGATTAAAAGCGTGGTTTCCAGCTGGACATGACGACACGTCGACCTTCGTTAAGCAAGTACCCTTCCTCAGTGACCGTTATAGGACGCTTCTGTAGTACCGTAACAGAACGTGGGAAAGGGTCCCGGATCCGAGACGGTTGCGAGTGGTACAATATAGGGTGAGGTCCCTGAGCCTGACCTGACGGCGGGGCAGTCGGCCACGGTGAGCAGCGTGTGCTGCGCGGTGGAATGCACACGCGGCGCGGGGTCGCCGCACGCGCGTAACAGCTCGGGCAGCAGCCGCTCCACGCTGCGCCCCACCTCTGCCGCGCACACCCTGTATACACACACACCCATACAACACATGATCGATCGTTGACGTCACACGTCACTAAAGATATATTATTGACAAATACTGTTAAGGGTCAACTCCTACTAGCGCAGAGTGTAAACGCGAAGCTGACAACGAAACAAAGGAAATTCACAGTTTTATATCCACGACGCGCGATGTAAGATATAAGATTTTTATTTAACTATATTAATTTAAACTCGACACACAACGATAATTAAATTTAATATGCACAATCTGTGCTCAATTATCATAATAATTTGCTGCGGGATAATATTTGAAGCATTTCGTTTACCCCTAGTAAACACCATACACAGGCATACCTATCGGGGACAAAGTCCTTGAAGAGTACCCTGACAACCTCGTTGGCCTGGCTGTAGACAGAGAAGACCTTGTCCCGCAGCGCGCGCTGCAGCAGCGTGGCGGCGGCGCGCGCCGTCTTGTTGGGCGAGGTCTTGCTGCTGCCGTCCGACGGCGCCGCCAGCTCGGCGCGCAACCGCGCCAGGCCCTCCTCCTTGTCGAGGTAGTTCTTTGAGTAAAACTTCTCCACCTGAAAATCGTGTTTATAAACTATAGGGATATGGTGAAAGGGGTTGTCGTCGTAGTCGTCGTAGCCAATTAGCACGTGGTGCTAAACAACTGAAGAAGCAATTTGAACTGACCTTCCTGTGGGAGAACTTCTAATATGGATGATCGAAACAAGGAGGTCGTGCTTACCAAGGGGTAGCCAAAGATGAGTATGGGCAAGGCAGCCTGCTTTCTCTCTCTCTCGTTGAGCTTGTGGGCCGCGCGGGAGTCGCGCGGGTCGCGCGGGTGCGACGCGGCGCTACCACCGCTGCACTCCTCCTCGCGCGCCTCCCGCAGGTACTCGTTGGTGTGGGAGCTACTCAACACAGGATTGACGACCTTATACCTCTACTACGAGTACATATAATAAAAGAAACACACGCTTAGAAACCAATGATGAAAATGAATGATGCTGGGCCTCATGATGTTGATTGAGACAAGAATACAGGACATTTTGCTGACCCCTCTAAGTCATCCGTAGAATCTTAAGGACGATGATGAACCAATTTCAAAAGCCAGAGATCATCGGCACCACAAGGCGCCTTCGTTTCCACATTTCTTTTCAAGCCCCAATGATGTTAAGGCATAATGTTGCATACTCACTGCCTGAGGGCGGGCAGTAGCCGTTCTTCATACGCCTCAAACGTGGACCTCGGCCCTGCGCTCTTGTTGCGTCGTCGGACCAGCGCGCCACCTGACAATGCGATAAATATGTCACTAACTGCATCTTCATGTTTTATTAAGTTTCATTACTACCTTTTTTGTTTATGAACGCTTTTCCGCTTGGAGTACACAGTACAGTCAATCAGTCGGCAGTCTTGCCGTGACCATGAACCATGCAATTGGATCTAAATATCGCTATAAATAATACAAATAGTGAGTACTCATTTCCAGTTAAAATATTTAGTGTCCGTGGTGTTATTAGTTTAAAATCATAAGCCTACGATTTTGTTTTGATCTAGATCTAGATGATTCAACAAGTACAGAGCCTATATACACACTAGTTTGCACAGTTGCTGAGACTTGCCGTGATTAGACGGATAAAAGAACATTAAGACATACTTAATATTGATACTAGTTACCGAAGTACACTTATTCTTCTAAAAACTTTATGACTAAAATCCTCACCGTTTGCAGCATTTGGTGTAATACTTCTACGAGGACTGTCGGTTTCCCTTCTCAATTCCTCTTCTTCTTTCTTTTGTGCTTCTATTTTCTCATCTTGGATGAACTGCTGGATCGGTTGCTGGACTTGCTGGATCGGTTGCTGGACTGGCTGGCTCGGTTGCTGGATCACTTGCTGGATTGGTTCGACGGTATGTGAAGGCTCTGGTTCGAATTGAATTTCCTCTTGTACTGTATGGACGGGTGACTGAAAATACAAAAAATGCTTACCTAAATGTTTCATTTCAGAAAAAAATCAATGTGTACGATAGGTATACAATAAGGTGAGAGATTATATCTCTCTCAGATAGATAAAAAAGAAGCCATACTTAATGTGTTATTATTTCGTAAAAATTTACGTTTAGGTACCTACAAGTATTATGTACAATGTTATTTGGTTATATACGTTCTTACATTGCTCAAAGGCCATTTCAAGTCCCTGATACCCATTTAAAAAGATCGAGAACGTTTATAATATTGCTAATTAAGTAAGAGATTTTAATAAGTATATTGAAATCGAGATAAGTAGATACTGCTAAACTGAACAAAATATGATAAAGACCCGCGCGGTACGTTCAATACTCGGACTCATCAGTTTGCAAGCAATTATGTTAATTTTCAGTGAATGCTAATGATCAAATGACAGCATAATAATACTTTGTATACTGACGATAATTATATGTGACGTCGTACACAAAATGTATAATAATAAACGGTGCCACGGTCCTGACCGTGGGTATATTGTTGACTTCTTCATCTTCCAGTCCGTTAAAGTCGGAGTGGTCGGGGTGGTCGAGGTGGTCGGGGTGGTCGAGCTGCAGAGGCGGCACCGGCGACGGGATGTCGATGCTGGCAGCGCCGCCCGCCACCGACGGTGATAGGTGGTGGGAGAAATCGTACGCCTGCGGCATCGACGAGTCGTTGCGTGAGTCCGGCTGGCAACGATAACAACCACGGGTCAGTCGGAAACATACTCGAGTGGGTTTGGTTGGGCACCACCAAAGGCAGTACCACCGCCCGCCACGGCACTTAGTACCATTTCTACCGTGTAATAATTGTTTTAACAACAATTGTGTTCCCGTTCCAGGTGTGGATGAGGCTACACTTTTTTAGAGTCACCCATCTTGGTCCTCAAGGATTGTAATACATCATTGTCCGAATTAAAAAGAGATTTTTAGTAACATCAACTAACAGGACTAACTACGACAGTTTTGTTTTGTGTTGGTCACAGTGGTCATGCTGCATACTCGTTTGCTACCTTAATTTCATAAAAAAGTGTCCAATTTGGGCGTAGGCAGAGAACGATATAGACATCTGGTGAGCGAGGCCAACATGAGATAGAACGATTGTATGTGGCCTAAGAAAAAATCGTCAGTGAGCTGTCAAATTTGCTTGTAAGTAACTGCGCTTTTTGAAAAAACCGGCACGTAATGCGCAACAAAACATAGTATTGTTCTGTCTCTTTTTTCATGTCATTGGCGTAAGTCGTTCATTTTCTTGTGGAAATGCGATAGATGGCATGGATAGGTCTATACACTTCTCCGTCTGCGATCTTGGGACACAAGCGCACCCCATGGTTCTCGAACAGGCGACATAGCTGCGGGTCCTCCTTGACGCCGATGAGCGCGTCCGCGATGCGGTCCCGCATGCGCCTCGCCAACTCGAAGTCGTCACGCGCCGCCGCCGTGCGCTTTCGCAGCCGCCAGCGCCCGATTCGGATGCCGGCCGCCGCCAGCGCCGACCCAGCTGACTTCAGCCGACGGGCGTATTCGAAGCGTTCGTCTGGTCGGAACAATGGCAAGATTCTATAATTGATCACGACCGATAAAGGTGTTGAACGGAAGGGCGTAGTAGGTAAACTGTTCTGCCTGATCGAATGCTGTCCTAAATTAGGACAGCATTCGATCGAATATCATTCGATAGAATGTCACAATAATCTAATATTAGGACTCCTAATATTAGATTAGATATTAGGACTCCTAATATTAGATTATTGTGACATTCTATTGAATATAAAATCAAATGCTGCATGAACGATAGATTGGTATGTAACATGTATTGATTTTTTATACAGGAAAGGATAAAGTATTTGTACACTGAGCTGGATTTAATTTATTAGCATGGCATTAACAAGTAGGCAAACGAGGAAATGAGCCACCTGATGGTAAGTGGTCAGCGTCACCCATGGACATCATTTACACCAAAGACAAGGATGCGTGGTCAGCCAAGAAAGAAGTTGACAAAAGAAAAAAACATTGCACGCCCCCAGTCGGAACAATATAGTCGTTTGACTGTCTCAAGCCAGAGTGTGGTAGTTAGCCAGCCAGGCTTCAGCTAGTGCTGAACACTTGGCATAGAGTAGTCCGTAACCATCGATCAGTTCAAATTTCCGCCTCACTGGAAATCCAATCCAGGACCCTTAAAGCGACCGTCCGCCCTTTTAAAGTCGGAACCATTGCTCTCCACGGCTCATCAATACAATCATTTATACTCCATACCCATATCAATATAACGGATAGTTTTCGAGAGCAACTAGTCCATTAAACTGACCAGCGACAGCAGCCTTTTTCTTGTCGTCCAGGGCGCGCACCAGGTCTGCGATCTCGTTGTCCACGTACATGACGAAGGCCAGGTCGTCGTACGGGGAGTAGCGCGGCTCGCTCCGGGCCTCCGCCGGGGACTTGCCCTCGTCCTCTATCTCGTCGCCCAGGACGTTCACTGCCATCAGCGCTACCTGAAGTAATTATACATAACAGTACGAATTAGAAACGTTTAATCCGTCAGTAGCACTTCGGCAAAGCTTACATTTGGTATCAGACAATTTTACTTGGGTTGAATTCAAGTTTCAGCTGCAGAAGTATCAACTTGACGGAATAGGATTGCACTGAGAATATGGCGCGGCATAACCGTTGCCTCTGATGTTTCAGTGCGCCCGTCAATCGCGCGGAGATCAGTGAGCGGCGCAGCTTGTGCTAAAATAATATCACTAGAATGAATTAAATTATATATATTACACGAATGTGTAATTTTTTTGACAGCAATTATGTGCCTGTGGAAAGGTGTGGATCCGGTTACACTTATCTAGATGCGAACATCTTAGTCCTCTAGAGTAGCAACATATCTGTGACCGAATCAGAACAAGACTCTTACTAACAACTAAGCTAACTGGGCTATTACTAACAATTACCTACCAACAGACCTAACTATCAGTAACATTACCTGCCCCAGTCCTCAAAGTTTTTTTTTGACAAGCGATCCTTGACCCGATTTAATTCCATAAAAAAAGTGTGACATTCTTTTTTACTTCTGCTAAGGTAGTGATTGACAACAATATTGTAATGAACCTGGTCATCTTCGTTGGCGGGAGGATGAGGACCGGATATTTTGAGTTTCACGAATCTCGCGATGGTGGGTTCAGGAAGGGCGGCTGATCTGAAATTTAAATAAATTTAACAATTTATGCTTACGGTCAGATATTTTGTACGATGTAATTTATGATTTTTACTATGCTAAAAATAGCATGGTGTAAAAACACCTAGTAGGTACTGGACAATGCGATGACTTTTATCTTAGAAAATGTCGTTTCTTTATATACATATAATAAAACTGATTGCTGTCTGTGCATAGAAAATATATGAATTAACCAATATTTTATTATTATTGCAGGCCTTTATTATCACAATTGTAACCAAAACAATGTTTTTAGATACAGAGACAGGTTCATAAACCCCACAAAGACATCATAAACACCCACGACCCAAGAACACACCCGTACATTTATTGTCCCATAAATGTCTGTAGGTACCGATCGAGAATCGAACCCGGTCTTGATCTCTCCAAAGTTCAACTAGGCGATGTGAAAACGCCAGTCGGTGTGTACCTTAGTTCCCTGGTGCGGGCCTGCGGCGCGGGGCGGGCCAGCGTGACGCGGCCGACGCTGCTGTAGGTGGCGCCGCACGGCGTCGCGGCGCCCTCCGACACCAGCCCGCCCGACACCAGCACCTCCACGCACGCCGCTGCGCACCGACAGATATGTTTCACCGACACGGTTTAAACATTTATAAACTCACACCTCCGCACTCGAAGTGCCTTTATAGGTAGGGAATAGCCGACAAGAAGCAGATGAGCTTGGTAAGTTTAAGTAAGGTAATATACCTCGGCAAGTGATCACCGTCGCCCATGATGTTCATGGCATATACACCCAAGAATCGCCAATGCATTGCTGGTCAAAAAAGAAGGAAGGAGAACGAAATTTTCTTTGTTCCTTTTCTTTGTACCATCTTCGTCCCGATTTGAATCTTATTCTATGTCGGTCACAGTTATCATGGACGGCAGCGGAAGAGTGCTGCATGCTCGTCTTAATTCGCTCGGACTAATTCCATTAAATAAGAGAGTCCCTGTGAAGATATAACTCTGTCCTACAATCGACTGGTCCGGCTGGGTATCGAACTCGTGACTCCTCGCCTCGTTACATTCAGGCAGCTAGCTATCGTTAGCCGGTAGCTGTAGGATGCTTTTTAATCAGATGGCATGAACTCACGTATAAGCTGATGATGAGCCAGGAGCTGCAGCTTGTGGAGGCTGGTGACGCAGGTGAGCCGCAGCAGCAGCTCGTGCGGCGGCTGGCCCAGGCTGCGCCAGCCGCGCGCCGCCGGGCCCTGCGCGTTCAGCTCGCATGCCGGGTATGAGCTGTCCTCGCCTGCAACCAGGATTACCTTCGTTCAGTATGATGTTGGGTAATTTCGCAAGTGTCAAGAGTACAGAAATTGTGATCAAAACTACGTCACTTACTAATACCGCTTTAAAATCCCATTTAATGCATTGATTCTCCTCAATTTAGCATCGTTCTCAATGAGAACTCTATTTATTTACTAATGCTACTGAAAAATAACAATTTCATTGAAGCCAAAAGAAGACGGACCAAGTAGGTACTTACTATACAAATAATGAAGTCAAAATCAAAGTCAAAGATAATTTATTGTGGACAATAGGATAACAAGAGTTGGTCAGATACAATAAAAGTTTGCTCTATAATATGTCCTACCTATCACTGTGAAGGTCTAAAGTATTTGATTTGGAACCTTAATACCCTTAAACTAAATATAAACTAAGTATTATATTTAGCAGAACGATGCTGCGACATCTGCCGCGTCACCGAGTTTTTTTGTCGCGTTTTTAGCCAGATCATAAATTCAAACAATTTGCTGTAATGGCATATTACTTACATAAAGTAAAACATTAATGTGAAAATGGGTGCCAAGTTAGCCTGAAATTTTAGTACTTAACAAGAATAATGCAGCATTGTAAATTTAATTTATTTAACTTAGATTACTTAAGATTAGAGCTCAAAATTTGAGCATTTTACCAATTACTTTATTATCATTCCCATCTGGATACGGTATCGGTACATGTACAGTAAAGTGAATGTGAATCATTGTTTTTATATTTTTTTTCCTTGTTATTTGACCCTCGTTGCCAACCCTAAGGCAAGTTCATAGTTACAACTTAGAATGCTCCTCCTACGACGGGCTACGACTGCTACGTAGCCCGTCGTAGCAGCCGCATCACGTGCCCGTAGCAGCCGGTACTCTACCCAAATATTTTAAACCATGCAAACCCAAATTATATTGAAACGCACCAAAATTTTAAATAAAATCCTTTTTCCAAAGGTGCAATCATAGTATGAAGCACCGAATACAAGTTATTATGCATTTTATTTTAACTGATAGATTAAATAACGCTACACACTCAAAACCCCACACTAGGATTCTCTGTGTCGTGGGTGCCATGGACAACACACACACCCAGACCAAGAACGGAAATTTAAATTAACCGCCTCGCTGGGAATCGAACCCAGGACCCTCGGAACGGCGATCCGGCGTGTTAACCATTGCGCCATCCGGGTCGTCAGTGAAACAAATTAATACATTAAAGCTACATTTCACAAGTCAACGTCAAAGCGGTTTATTACGCGTAATTGCAGGTGAGCGAGGCGCGGGGCGCGGGACGTCGTAGCGCGAGCGGCTGAAAGTTTTATAAAGCATCCATTTCACTGCAGACTGCAGTGTTTCATAATGCAAACAAGTGCACTGCAGTCCCGTCGTGTACCGGGTGCCCGGGGAGGCGCCCCATCGTTTACGGTAGATTAACAAATTCGTTGTAAAAGGTCGCAGAACAGAGCTTCAGCAAATGAAGTTGTCTTCCATCGCGGTCATTGCCCTGATCAGTCGCTACGTCAGTTGCGTGCCACATAGGCCTCCATCAACGTGTTTCTTCAGCCGATCAAATACTTCCGGACCTCGATTCGGAAATGCGGAAATGTTTCAGATATATTCGATTCCGGGAACCTCCCGTATGTGAAACGAAAACAAATGGTAACAAAGTTTGCGTGCTGCATGCACACACTTTCTCACAATATAACCTGCATTACATTTTTGAGGTTAAAATATCAGTTGCTGCTTACTACTTTTAGTAATGAGGGCGAGCGCTACCGCAGAGCTACGCAGGCACTCCACAAATGCCTAATTAAGATTTATTTCACGTAATTATGTATCTTATTATATCGCTACATAGATTGTACATTGGCGTAATTCAGTTTTATAAATTTTCCTGTACATTTTGTGTACAATAAGCCTAAGATATACTTAATTGAAAGAAGTCGTTAGTAAATTTTAAATGCTACTTACGATTGTGATTGATTTTGGTTTTGCGACGTTACAATAATATAGGTAAACGTACTTTATAGGACTTCATCGCCAGTTAAGTACCAACAGGAAGGGTTATAGTCAAGCGCTAACTTTAAAAGGGTATGTGATGAATATAATTATGTTCAAAATCAGTTTTAAGGAGTGCGCACATTACAACGACTCCACGACCGACCGACGCCAACGCGACTAAAACCTTGACAAAGCTAACATTCAATTATGAGCCTTATATCTTTGACGGTATGGTTGAATTTCGAACTTATACTTAAAAGCCCTGTACGGCTCGCCCTACACCCATAGCCGTTCCGTTTCGAGACCAACGCGTCGACGTTGCGTTGACGACTCACCGTAAACGAGTAGTCCACGCGTCGACCGACACAATGACGTAATGTAACTAGCGTCGGAGTTGAAACGGAGTGGAGACGGAGTCGAGTTGACGTCGATGAAGCGTTGATCGCGGAACGGAACGTCGTAGTTGAAACGGAGTGGAGTCGGAGTGGAGTTGACGTCGAGTTGGTGTAATGTGCGCACTCCTTTAAATTGTGTTGCTACTAAACCCCGTGCGGAATTCATATTCTTATGTGTGATTGGATTGTATGCAGCCGATAGCTGTGTATTATAACATAATGCGTAGACACGTTGGAACGGAATCCTACTACTTAATCCTACTAATATCATAAATTGTACCACATTGATTCTGGTATAATAAAGTTTAAATAAATAAATAAATAAATAAATAAATGCGAAAGTTTGGCGAGGATGATGTTTGTTACTCTTTCACGCAAAAACTACTGAATGGATTTTGATGAAACTTTACAATAATATAGCTTACACATCAGAAAAACATAAAGCTATGATTTTTAAAGAAATAGTATGAATTATCCAAAATATATAAATCTAAATATTTGCAAACGAAAGGAATAAGTTTCCCGAGGGCGAGGGCGAGGGCGGGTCACTAGTACAATATAATAATGTTACCTAAAAGTAGTGGTATGCGGAGTAACTAGTAGTAATTATTATATATCGTCTTTGCGAAGGCACTGCCGTGTTCCCAATTAGGTACTAGTAGTATTAGTACTAATAGTAGAAGTAGAACAATTGGAGTCTGGAGGTCAGACATGTCGGAGTTGGAGGGCAGAGGGCACCGCCGGCGCCGGCTATTCAATGACCTATTATATTACACAAAGCAACCAATTTCGGGACGGGACGTCTGCGTCTTATTTATACATATAATAAAAATGTAATTGATTGTTGTTTGTACATAGAAGATATATTAGAAGCACCCAAAACAATAATTGTTAGAATTTTTGTCTATTTATCTGTTTGTCTGTGCTTTTTACGCACTGAACGCACTAATCTCAGAATCGGCTTAACTGATTTGGGTGAGGTTATCTGTTATAACCATTGACTTATACATATATTAATATTGTGGTTGTCTTCACTTATAATTTACCGTTTGTTTTATTTCAATCACTTCATAAATAAAATGTTATGTCTGTTTAAAGAATCACGTCTATCAATTTTCGAGTGTGGGACATGTTTCCCGAAGCGAAGCGAGGGCGGGTTTACTAGTTACTAAGTGTAGGTACCTTTAGTTACTAAATAACACTTTAGTGGTCTAAAGTATAGACACGACATCCCTGCAGTCAATGAATGTAGTACCTATAGAGGGACGGAAACAGCACGGTGTAGGTACAGGTACCCATTGTGGGAGTACTATTATTTTTTTCAACTCTATGACAAGGTAACACGGATACACACAATAGCACGTTAATATTTAATTTGCCGATCGATTCAATTGGTTGGCAGCGGTGATGAATATTATATGGCCCTCGGCCGACCGACGACGCGGCGACGATCGCATGTGTCGTGTGGTCGTGCCGTGTCGATGCCGCTGTAGGATTGCCGATGTAATTCTTCATAAGCGGAAATCCGAGCCACTTATAGATGAAGCTATTTGCGAGAAATTATTCCCCTTTCAGGGGAGCCCGAGGAGACGGGTCTGATTATAATTTTACGGTAGGTAGGTACCTATGTACCTACCCTTATTCTTCGGACTGAGAAGCAAAACATGACGTATGTTGACAACATGGTCATGGAATTGATGGCTCGTCCTGGCCAGCCGTAGACAGAGGACGATATAGACATCTGGTGAGCGTGGCCAACGTCAGCTATCAAATTTGCTTGTAATAAAGGTGCTTTTCTTGTAAAAACCGGAACGAAATGCAAAACAAAACATGGTATATCATTATGTCTCTTTTTTTCGAGTCATTGGCGGTTATTCCTTTTCTAGTGTGAGTGCGATAGATGACATTAATAGGTATATACTCTTCTCTGTCTACGTGGCCACGAGTCATTGCAAAGTTGTGATAGGACTTTGTTACATTGTAGAAAATAAATTGACAATAGGTACGTACAATACAGACAAAGAACAAATAAACAAAAGAGAAGGGCACGATAGTAATCGGTCTACACAATCTGCAGACGTCAGCAACGCATTGAGAGCCAAAATGAACAGGTCTCAACACTCAACACTCAACACTCTGTGTCACCCAGTTTCAACTCACCACGCCAACAGTGGCTAGCTACCATCCATTTGACCGGAACGCATCGGTGATGCATTTGGTCTTACTGAAGTCCAGTGACGTTACGGTCTGGTGACGGTCGGGTGACTTCTTCAGGTCTTTCACGTTGTCTATTTACATAAGTGTTTTAAATCTAAATCTACATTCACAATACAGAATATATCAACTTGAACAAAACGGTATTACATTGTTAGAAAGAGAACTTACTTGTTGCATAAACGACGTGGAATGCAATTCGCTTCGGCATCTTCAGAGGCAGGCTGGCCACTACCTCCCCGTTCTCAGGACGATCACCGTGTCCACTTCCATTTCCGACATCAATTTACTATAACTGGAGCACAATAGAACACCGCGGCCACACATAACGACACATTTTCAACAATAGACAAGAAACCGTTACTCTGCAATTAATTACATTTATTTACCGCGCGTTAGTTTTCCATTTGTAAAAAATGAACGATGATTCGGTGCAATATTACCGGGTTACGACACAAGAGTGCCGGAGGGTTCGGGGACCTAAATGAAATGTGTCCGTCAGTAAAATCAATAAGAGCTGCGCCGACGGAACACCGCCATCTTTCGGGGGGCGCAATTGGATTGGTCGGGGTGGGCCCGGCGCCGCGCTGGCGACCCCTGTCGGAATAATGGCGATTTATTCCGGTCCTGTGTAACTACGTGTACACGGAAAAATAAGGGTAATTAGTTCCTTTCAATGATAATAACAATTTATTTTATAAAGAAATGTTATTCGAAACAAACTAGAAGTTACCAGGAAAGTGGCTTAATGACCCCACTTAATTTTAAGGTTATATTTAGTTTTAATTACAAAATTAGTTTAACAGTTTCTGAATAGTTCCTTTAAAAGAATCTACGAAATTTTAAACTAAACCTAATGGCTAAAAAAAGCCTCAAAGTTTAGGTATGATGCATACTCAGTTATGCTAGAATATGCAAAAATTAAGAAAAAAGTAACGCGGACGGTAACGTTCAAAGCTAATCTTGTTACGTATAACAATATACTTATTTTGTTATTTTTGTTCAGCTTGTTGAAGCAGTGATAGCCGAGTGATTACACGTTGGACTCACGCACCTCTAATTTTCAAAAATTAAGTGCGTATTAGAATTTAATTATCACTTGATTCGGTGAAGGAAAAAATCACACACAACATGAGGAAACCTGCACACCTGAGAGTTCTCTATAATGTTCTCAAATCAGGTGGCTCGTCAGCTTATTTTCAATTATTCACATAAAAAATATGTTCAGTATTTGATCAACTGCCCTTTCAAATATTACATCATCACTGTATCTAAACAATTACAAAAATATACAAATGCCAGTATATTGTAGTTTTGGATGTATTCAACGCATATAGGAAAAATAATTTAACAATAAAAACAATTGCTTTTAGAATCAATTTTACTTTTTAATGGTGGCCGCAAACAGACGAAATTGGCCGCACACTGGCACACAACACACAACAGGTTCGGCGGATGTCAAGCTGGGCGGGAGATGCGGCGCTAGACCCGGCAGTAGGTGGCGTCAGGCGTGACGCTGGTAATCCAGTCGAGGTAGGCAACGACTTTGGTGTTGATACCGGGAGAGTTAGACGCGCACGAGCGGCCGTAGCTGCTGACAGCGCACAGAAACAGTAGGCGCGTAGTCGAGTCCGTGTACAGCCCTGGCCCGCCGGAGTCGTTCTGCCGAAAGTTATTGTTTATGTTATTAAGGCGGCTATTGAGCATATTTATCGACTCGTGTACCATGTTCTTTCATGACCCCGAGTGTGTCAATTGAATTAAAAATCACCCAGTACATCTAGTTACATGAAAATTTAAGAATATTTGAAGTAAGCTCTAACTTGAAGATGAGTTATACCGCAGACAAGTTACCTGACAGGCATCCTTCCCGGGGGTGTAGGTGCAGATCTTCGACGATGTGACGCCCTGTACGGCCGCCGAGCACTGCGCCTGGCTGATAATGTCCACCGTTACCTTCCGCAGCACTCTTGACGTCGGCCCGCCCACCTCTGTCGTGCCCCAGCCTACGACAACGTATGACGGTTATCATCTATAATTTATCAGCATTGCAACCCATAACTGCCCCTCTGCTGGGCCCTCCTCTCACAATATGTAAAAGCCATAGTCTTCACACACCTTTGAGAACATTATGGAGAACTTTCAGGTGTGCAGGTTTTAATACAATGTTTTCCTTCTATGCAAGTGATAATTACTCGTAATTTGTAATAGGTACGCACATGATCTTATGAAAATTGGAGGTGCGAACATGATGTGCCCGCCTCCTTGTTCGGGAGTCCAATGTTCGACCCACTTCACTAAGCTATTAGTTCAGAGAGATCATCTATTTCCCACCACTTTTAGTTTTATTCAGTAAACTTGATTGAACTACACACCATCCATACTTTAATCGCTGTAACGCTGGTATAGATATTTCCAGAGGCCCAAGTCTGCTAATTTACAAATACTTCGATTGCATCATGTCAGAATAGTTGGACACATTTGGTATTTGGTATGTAATAAATCGACGCAATTCTACGGCGGCACCGTTACCAGTGTGAAATTTAGAAGAAGCGATGTGTTCTTACCGAGCAATTCAATTTTGGATCCCGTGAAGTCTCTGTTGATGAACTTGAAAGGCAGACAAGCGGGGCCGACCGAACCGCTGAATGTAATCACTGTTGCCGTCTTCACCACCGAGATGTCGTTTTGGTAATAAGTTCTGTTAGCACCATAAAAGTGCATTAGTTCATAATAAGCAAAAAAATACTTTCTTGGGACATGCTTATACGATATCACCGTTAAACGCTGTAATATAGAGTGCTGGATTACATACATACATATTATATTTGAAATGAAGCGCTCACAGCCCGGCGGCGTTTGTCGATGCTAATCCTAGTGATGGGTGACCGCTAGTGGCGGAGATTTCTTGAGTGTTTCTGTGCCTCGCAGGGCACGTTAAGCTGTCTGTCCAGGTTGTTTTCGTTAGATATCAATCGTACAGACATGTCGGAGGCCTTCGGGCGGCATAAAAACTTCCGATATATGAGTTGGCCACTAACCCTTCTCACCAATGGTGGGTATGCTCTAGGCCGCTCAGATATGCGGAGAGACCCTTGCTCAGTAGCGACTGAATACTGGATGCTGATACTAGAGTTGAACCAGCCCATTCCAAGGTATAGGTTAACTCTGGAAATCAAGGGACATTAACGACGGTTAAGGTTATCGTGATACAAAATAGAGCAACTTACGGAGAGTATTGTGGATGCACAATGAATCTTTCTACCCGTAAAACTTGTAGGGCTGAAGTATCGCCTGGAAATAACAATATTAAGTCAAAATGTTGCACTTATAATGTTACAAGTAAACAATACCGATTTCAAAATAATGCAAATTTAAGACTTATTAGGTTTTCTCATGGACGCCATCGTCAGAACTGGACTAAATTGATAAGGGACCACACGGGAAGCACCAGCTTTCAAATAATCAAAATCGGTTCACCCAGTCTACTAACTAGAGAAGCAACTACAGAACCAGAAAAAGCTTTGAGTTAAGACCCCTATAAGGAGCTCGATCGCTACTAGTGGTTTATCCCACCTTTATTATACGGCTGCGGTAAAGGTGGTATGCGTTTAATCCATCCGGCACTCGTGTCAGGTGGGCAACGTGTTTTCTTCCTTTGAGAGACACTGTAAACTGTTTTAAATAATATGTTCTGGTTGCAGTGAGTAAGCTTTATAAACATTATTATCCGACTGCTTTGCGACTGCTGCTGCTAATCTTTAATCTTAATCTTCGTAGACAACTTAAGTACAACTTAATAGTAATACTGGTACGTAAGTGGTATACCTACCTGTATTTTGAATATTATACATCGCATTTTAAATTGTTTGAACAATATACATCGCACTTACTTCCGCTCGTAATATCGTGTTCGCCAACGACGATGGCCGTGTTGGAGATGCCCCGCGAGACCACGCAGTGGGCGGCGGTGACCAGATATCTGTTAGCGATGATGGTCGCTCCACACTTTATCGTGCTGTCCTGCTCGACGTATACTATGCCGGCCATCATCGGGAACTCGTTCGGCTGGGTTTCGACTCCGCCCACGATACGATTCTACCAAGTCAAACATAAATAATATCAAAGCACCAGTAGGGGCGGAAGGGGCGGTCCGCTCCGGGCCTCTGGTCCTAGGGGGCTCCAAATGCCTCCAAGTTCCCTAAATCGAATCCTAAACAAGGCTTTAAAATATGTTTATTTAAGTCGAATAAGATTTCATGGAGGATAGCGTTGGTTACAGGAATAGATGTGCCCAGTTGAGTAGCTAGGTGGCTACCAACGTCTCGCTTGCGTCAGCTGCAAAACGACTCGTCGTATTCTGGCGGGTGACGTGAGGCCTTTTGGTGATGCTTATGTCCAAGAGCGACGGTAATTACGGTAACCACTTACCATGCAGTGGCTGTTTCGTTTGCCAGCTAGTTATATAAAAAAAATGTTCGCCAAAACGTTAGTAAAGTATCCAACCTTACCGACTTCATCACACATTCATCGCTATTTATCATCAGATATAATATTGTAGTCCAGTGTGTTATAGACAAAAATTACGCGCATCCGTAACGAAACGAGTGAAATTTTAAAGTTTATTTTTTATTTTTGACCCCGACTACGATTCGGGCTGCGGTACTGACTCCTCAAGATTAACTTTAACATACTTGAAATCCTTTAACAAAGGATTCGGTGCAACTTACCACTTTCTTATATCCGCAGCTGCAAGTAGCAGAGGTGCTGTCGGCCACCGCTCTCACTTCGCAGTTGAACCGTCCACCCGAACTGGCGGTCGACGACTTCAGACCTGGACACCAACAGCTTGGAAACTTACATCAGACGTTACAAGTATCATCGGAGGCTATGGCGATCGAGAACATGCAAAAGATTCCAAGCTAACATAAGACTAACATAAGGCTAACATAAGACTACTCCGTAGCCTAGTCGGTTGTGGACCTGTCTGCAATGCGAGGAGTTCCCGGCTGGGCAGGCTGGGGCAGATGTTTATGTGACATATAAATGTTCGTGGGTTAGTGATTTCTTATTTACTATGTCCACGCCATCCGCAACACAGGGAACCCTAGTGGAGGTTATAAGTTTGTAAGCGTTTATACATTTACTTAACCTCCACATTGGAACTGTACCTACCTCTGGAACTACCTCTACATCCGGCTGTGCTAGCAACCACATATTATATTGGTAGTATTACATTGTAAGTGGACTAAATACAATCCGAATTATGGCATTAAGTAAAGTATAAATATGGATTAGTAGAAGCCAACCTTCCAGCTCGTCATCCAGCCTGCCAAACCACGAGGCGAGGCAATGATATTGATGATAATGATAGGCCCGAAGTAAGGGTAACCGAAGTTAGGTCTTAAAGGTCTGGTAGGTCTTTAAATATCTGGCTAACTACCGTCCTCTGAAATTCCATGAAAAGTTTTGTGCAACGCTTCCGTGACAATCTCCCGTCCCGTCCCGGGGACGTTTA
This sequence comes from Ochlodes sylvanus, assembly GCA_905404295.2. Taxonomy (NCBI): domain Eukaryota; kingdom Metazoa; phylum Arthropoda; class Insecta; order Lepidoptera; family Hesperiidae; genus Ochlodes; species Ochlodes sylvanus. The sequence continues at coordinate 7,345,496 of FR990149.1, forward strand.
GTGTCGTCTTAGCATAATAAGTATAAAGACAGGACACGGACCCATGCTGATCCTGTTGTTGGTGGAGAGCACGTTGGTAAGCGAACCCGTGCCGCAGTAGTAGTTGGCGGACGCCAGCGTCTCGTCGCCGGAGCGCGAGACCAGGAACTGGTCCACGTTGCATGATTCCGACTGCAACCATTCACCACCAATTACACCAAACTCTAACAAGTGTCCACTAGGCTACAACATTTGCTGCGCACCTTTTAAGTAGAACATTTAAAATAATACATATTGTATAAGTATGTTTCTCCAAAACTATGTGTGCTTCGACCTCCCGTGAGGAACCGGCTTTGGTTATCGATCTATCCATTATAATTTGGCAAACAACAGTTATTATTAACGTTTCTTTTTTCTTCCAGCGTTGCTTCTTAAACCCTTTTGAATGTATAAGATCTGGCAATTTCGGTGGGACCAATACAGACTACAACCGAGGGTAATATTGGTATGAATTCCCAGTAACGGTAGTATTTATTGTGTATAAAAGGTACCTGTGGCAGAGCGATGTCGGGGCAGTCCAGCCGGCACTTGTACCCCGTGGGGCACGTGGCAAGCCATCGGCAGCGCGACCCTCCTCTGTACGTGCCGCCGCTTAACGGGCCTGACACGGGGTACACGTTTCCAGGTACCACCTTGACAATAAAATTATATTATCGAAGTGCGATGATTTATGAGGTGTGAGGGGCTACCGCTATCTTGAACCCGGATATCTTGCACAACGGAGGAGGCTATGGCAAAATGCCCTCCTGTTGGAGGTCGATGGCTATGCGTCCCAGTTGATCCCGCAGGTATTCGTGCGAGATGGTAAGATTCTAGATCTGTAATCTTAGCCACCACTCTAATAAAATCGAAGGTGAAATATTTTTTGCAATTTTCAGTAGCACTGTCGGGGAAACCAGTAATGACGCGGATCTCTTACTCCGTTTTTTGACTGAAACATATCGGTGATAACTTTGGTGTTATCAACTGATGTCGATGTGACCATCACGAGAAGGATCATTAATTCATTGGTTATTTATATTAAAAATCCACAATATATTTATAAACAATTCTATGACTTACAAGGTAAGTAAACTATAATTTCCGAGTTTTTTTTCACTTGACATGTTCTAGGACATGAGAGAACACGGTCATAGTGGTTTAAATATAAAATTCTAAAATGGCAATCAAAATTATCTCAAAATACTCGGAATATATGGACACGGTGTGCAAACGCAAGTGACTAAAAAAGTAGTTTTGAAAGAATAAAATCCTATTTATCAAATATGAGCTGAGCATTGGAATGTAAAAAGTCTGTCTCTTAGTTCAAGCCCATCACATAAAAATGAACAGTTACTAATTACCTACCTACATAATTATGTTATACTAGTTGTCCCAGCGTACTTCGTACCGCATTATGATTAAAAAATGTTTTGGTGATATATCGACAGCAACGCCACCTATCGGGTCCAATTGTGAATCTAAACCATTCCCAGATCCCCTTGAACACACACAAAAAATTTCATCAAAATCGGTCCAGTTGTTTGAGAGAAGTTCAGTGACATACACACTCACAGAAGAATTATATATATTAAGATTTGGACTGAAAGTGAGAATTAAACTTACATTTATGGCGTAACCGCAGTTGGCATCTTGAGCCCGCGCTCCTCCCAACAATAGGAAAACGACTCCCAAATTTACTGTTAACCTGCTCATCTACGACAGTTATAAAAATGGTATACTTATATAAAATTCCATTATCAATATACAATCATATTTTTTTTATTAGATATAATTTAGATTGTAAGTCCATAAAGTTGGTACTTGGGTATGAACTACAAAACAGCTAATTAAGTGACTTACCGTCTGAAACCAAGAGCTGCGTCTAACTAACCAATGTCCTGTTGTGGTTAAATATCTTATCATTACCATTAACACATTACCATAACAATGCAGTATTTGCGCGCGGCGCACCTGAGCAAACTGCACATTGGGTGGTAACTTCAAAACACCTACCATCACTGGATTCGATGGTTTGTGACACGTACTTTTACTGTTTAGGTACTGGCGGCTGGTGATATCGACCGGCGGCGTCTTCATTGATCGACCAAATCAATAAAGTAATTTACTAAATACGACTTCGATTAGGATAAACCAACGAGCTATTATTTTTCGCTGGGATAAACAATGTAATATAAGTATTGATGACCGATATCACTTATCGATGATAAAAATCATAAACAATTTTCTGTTCACTTTCTCCTATTCCGAAGGGAACGTATCACAGCACGGTCAGCACGGGAGTACTTGGACTCCACTGGTAGCCACACGAAGAGCCACGCGTCAGTTTTCTCGCCACGGCACTGAGATGAAAACGGAGGATCGTGCGCTATATGTGTGAAGATGTCTCACAATTAATTGTATTAGGCCCTCATTAACACATGAACGACTGATAACGTGGAATCCGGGCGACACTAATCGTTGTTATAACGCTTTTAAATAGATAAGGAAAACAATTTCAGACTGACACGCTTGTATTCTCGTGCCCATTATGACGATGTAAGGTGTAGGTACTTGATAAATTTAAGAAGCCTTCAGCTTACAGCGGCTAATCTACTTCTGATACCTATTTGAAATTTGAAGAAAGTGTAGATACATAATTTTGACATCTAATAGGAGGTAGAGACTTTTAGGAACAACTTTAAGACTAAAGAGTTCGCCCGGGGGGAGTAGGGCTCACCACGATACCCTGTACCATTTAGAGTTTAGACTATTACTAACAACTACTAACAGGACTAACATCTTTCTTTCTGTAACACTGTATGTATATCATAGGTGCTAAACTATTAACGAACTGATAAACTATCATTCTTAATAGTACTATCTGCTAACTGAACTAACCATCCTAGTCCCGATCTGATTCTGATTCTTGTTCTGTGTCGGTCACAGTTGTCAGCGGAAGAGTAGTGCATGCTTAGAAAGAAAAAATCCTTTAAATATTTAACTAACCTATCTATCTTAAATAATCTATGTTATATAATCTATCTTAAATAATCTATCTTAATTATCTATCTTTATTTATTTAATAATCTATCTTAAATAATATCTTAAATAATCCTATCTATCTTTAATTATATCTTACCCACTCGATATGTTTATTTTTCTTCTTTTCTTCTGTTATCAGCCGCCGCTGATATCTGGGTAGACTATAGGTTGACCTGTAGAGTCTAGAAAGTTCTAAAATCTACGTTTAGATTCTGATCGAATGAGGATGTTTCAGAAAATTCTAGAATGATCTAGAGATTTCTAGAATTATTTGGAAAGTTTTCAAATGTAAGCGTACCTATATTTTAGTTAAATGAAAATATTTTAGAAAATTTTAGAATGATATAGAAATCCTTCTTAAATATGGTGAACGTCTGATGATAATTTCTGGAGGTAAAGAGTGGAACTTCTCAACGGATGGGAGTAAATGAACCATGTTTAAATATATTGGTTGTTGTTAATGTTAGCGTAGCAAAACCATCCTTGGCCATCTCAGGGTTTGATGATCTCTCTTGGAGTCAAAACATGCAACTTCTCAGCGAATAAAAATATCTGAACCATGTTTTAATATATATAAAATGTATGTTGTTCAACAGTAACAAAACCAGTCCATCATTAACAATGCTGCAGTTGACACGCGAGACTAAGTATGTTGACGGTGAGTGACTGTTTGTAACGGTGTACGTGAACTTAACCCCAAAATTTTCAATAGGTACACTTATTTAAAAAAATTCTGCAAGTTTTTGGAGTCATTATTGGGTATTTTGTTTTAAATACAATTTACACAAGCGAAACTGCGGTAAAAGCTAGTGTAATATAAAAAAAAACTCTTGCGTTACTGAGTGACTGACAGACAACGCACAGCCGAAACTACTGAACGCAACGAGCTGAAATTGACATAATACATGTATGTTCCTTGGGGAGTGTAGGGAAGCACCAAGTGAGGATTTTTGGAAATTCACTTATTCCTTAACGGGATAAAAAAGGAATACACTGAAACTTTTATTTCTTGAATGGATTCACTTTAAGCTTTGTATGTAAGTATGTATGTAGGTTTCTCAAGTAACGCAAGTGAACACTAATAAGGGATATTTGGAAATTGGCGGGCGAAGCCGCGAGGGAAAGCTAGTATCTAATAAGGAGATTATAATATGTATTATTATAGGTACCTACTCAATCGAAAGTTTTACGATTTTATTTGTTTTCCACAATATCGGTTATCTGAACAAAAAATATTTCTTATTAACTAAATAACCCGTTGGAAGTTTCCATCATATTATCCGTTATTACTTACCTATTGTTTCTGCGGTAAATATTTGCCTTGGTACATTGCGACTCGATATTAATTACACAACACAAAATTAAATTAAATCGAATAGCCTAGGAGCGGTTTGGGTCCCGGACCAGGGTATTTTTCTGTTTTGTGTAAGTATATAAAATAGCAGACAAAGGAAAAGACGATGACCACCATGATGGTCACCTGATGAGATCAGAAACGCCATAGCAGCACGATGCGTTGCAGGCCAAGACAGAGAATAATGGAGCCAATGACGTATCAGTCGGCGCTTCTGCTAACTACCAATAGCCCCCTGCTACGCCGACGCGACGTAGCCCGTAGCACCGCAGTCCGCAGGCGGAAGAAATATTATTTATACTTAGCATCAGGGAAAAATATAGCTCATTGTTTAGCATACTGTAATTTCTGTTGTTGATATAGTCGATTATTGCACGATGCTAAAATGCATATGATACAAACTTCATACTGTTCACAAATGATTATTAATAATTGAATAGTTAGAAAACTAAAAACACGCTTTATAGTGCACCAAAAACCATAAATTATATAAATTAACAAAAATCATATTTTGCAAATTGAAAAATGGAATAATTTTATCAAATTAGTGTATTGTCATCGGTCCTCAATAAATCTACAAAGTTTGAACGAAATCTGGCCGTTTAAAGTGAGTCAAAATCGCGCCCAAAGAAGTCGGTTACAAACAAACATACAGGTGAAGCTAATATAAAGCGTGTAAAAAGGTAACAAGGAGAAGATGGAAAATTCATAATGTAAACCCGCACTCTGGTCACGTTTGTCTTTACAAACAAGCCTTTGAAGCCCGCTTCTTGCGGCTTCTCCCGTGTGGAATTTGATCTGTCACATTATCTTCAATCTACTTACATTACATCTACTAGTGCTTAGTGTAAAAGACAGTTTATCTACATTAAATATTGAAAGCGAAAATGTATAAATTATTATAATATTATTATTATTATATAATAATTATTATTTATCAAATACAAATTTAATTTGTATTTGATAAATATTATAAAATGTGCATTGTAAAAAGTACCCAGTATAATTGTATTTATAGCTCACTATTTTGGATATAGTAGCTTTCACGTAAAAGGTAGATACATATAGGCACGGTAATAGTATCATACAGTATTCCATCTTCATACAAACGGTCGGATCGCGAATCATACCTACGCGCCTCGGAGTTTACTACACAGAAGCGCCATAGGGACGATCGAACGTGTGGGTTTGTAATCAGGAAGCGTGCGTTTTACCTACCCACTTACATTCACTACAACTAGAAAGATGCAGCCCTAGCGCGCGAGGCTCCAGGAATCAGGGCCGAGTCACAATACTGTATGATAAATACTATTACCGTGATATAGGTATACTGTCGCCGAATCTTTTATAATACTTTTATTTATTAAAAACCATCGTACGGTACATTATCATTCGCTAATACAGAAACGTACAAAACTGCAGTGCGGTCAGGTTATTCTCTCGGAAGCTCGAAACTACTTTTAGAATTAAGTAAGTATTATAATTTATATTTGAAAATAGTGTTTTTTTTTCGATAGTAGTTGTGGTATTGTATAAAATCATGATTATGCTGACTGTTTTCTTACTATAAGACGAAAATCAAAATGTTACGGAATAATGTACTAGCCCGGAATATTGTACTTTTACGGTAATCACTTGGTCCATGACATACCTACTATTTTCGTTACGGTAGCTCAAGTTAATAAGGCTAACATTGACGTAAGGCTAAAGACACAACATGTGGAAATACAATAACACCGTCAATTTTGTTCAAATATTCGAACGATAACAAAAGGACATCTGTATGGGGGCTGTGGGCTCAAGAGACGAAATCAAGGTATTTAAAATTTCTCGACAAATCAATAAGCGTCACTAGACGAACTTGTTATTCACCTTGGTTGCTGAATAACCAGCACAAAAGTTTTGCCTTGAACTTAGTTGAAGGCTTGTTTCGGGTTGGAAGTTAATCGCTCCGACTGAAATAACATTGAAAAACAAATGATGTTCCGTCTCAGTCCTAAGGAGCAGAAGTTCGCAACCCATAACCGTTTCACTGCTCTTTCAGGGCTCAGGTATCCTCTCACAACGTGAGGGTTAAGGGCTGCAGTCCACGAAGTCGGCCAAGTGCATTGGCAGACTTCACACACCTCTGAAAACATTATGGAAACTCTTAGTTGTGCAGGTTTCTCACGACGCGCGACGTTTTCATTTTCTTTGGTGAGAAAAGGAAAACGTCGATCAAAAAACAAAAATCGCCCCTCCCCTATTAGTGGTAGGATTTTGTAAATTCCATGCCATTCGCGACACAGGGAATCCTAGTGCGGAGGTATGAGTGTGTTAACGTTTATAATAATTTCTCATGTTCCCGTGAGGCCACGACATATCTTCAGATGGCTCGTATGTTAGTTTGTACTCTGTTTACATACAAAAAATAATTTCGAGTTCCGCAGTATGCACTAGGCACTCACCGTCCAAGGAAGACCCTGACCAAGTTATTCAGAGCCTCCGCGGAGGTCGCGAGATAAGCGATAGGAATTTCATGAATGAAAGTCATAAGTGTGTCGTCCATACCTTTATTTAATTTAATTACATAGATTGCAACCACGTGGACGTCGTCTCGTCCATAAACCAGCTTCTAGTAACGCATGTTGACCTTCACGAATGACTAGTTTGTCAAACGGCGCGTATAATAACAGTATCGTCATTACCGCGAATCGAACCCGGGACCCCTCGCTCGGCCACGGCCATTACATACAACGCTCCAGGGATCCAAGGCTTTTCATAACATTTACAATATTGCACATAAATATCAGGACAAAAACTCTGGTTTACGAATACGAAAACTGGTCCGAAACCTACTGGTACGAAAACGATATGGAATGATGTCAAAACATTTATTATAATACTAATCTTTTCACAGAATCTCCATTCAAAATTTCTATTATCCGCGGTTTTGTCACTAATTCTAAATATACATTTTCTATAAATTTTCTAATAACTAGGTGATAATATCATTTACAAACTACGGAAGAAATTAATTACCAATGATTGCTCGTCTTCAGCACTACTAGATTTTGTGACATCTGTTTATCACATGTTTTATGTGATCAGTTTCAGATAAATTATTCATATCGTATATCATAGATAAGGTTGTTATTTCACTACAATAAAACAAGAAGGTTATTTGCAGTGCGTTTGACTGTAACAATACAGGAAGTCACTCCCCAAAAAACCTAAACGTCCTAAAACAGAAAAAGTACATCGTGCCATTCAAGACCATGCTCCGAACATTTCCAACCTTGAACACTTCAAACGACAATGTTGTTCTCGAACAAGTAGCGCCATCTATTCAATTTAGCGCCAAGTTGCGTTACCAACGGTACATCATTATTACATCATTATACATCATACTCTACAGCAGGGTTTCCCAACCTTTTTTTTCGCCAAGCCCCCCAAACCAAAAATAATATTTTCATGCCCCCCTTACATGACGGGGGGAGGGGGGGGGGGGCGTCAAACGTCGTGTTGTGACTTGTTAAAGCTACATACGCGTTAAATATATTTTTTCAGTAATGATAACGTACCTAGTATGCCCCCCCCTGAAATTCCTCTACGCCCCCCTGGGGGGACGTGCCCCACCGGTTGGGAAGTCCTGCTCTACAGCTACACAATATGATCGACGTGTTTGTAACACGACCATGATTACTAGACGCACACAGTTTTGTTATATCTCTATGTTTACAACATGACTATACAGGGTGAGTTTTTAGTCAGTTAGAATATTAATAGGGGGTACTCAGTATTCGATTCTCGTTCCAAATATGTAATAAAAAACGGTGCTTAAAATTTCACCTAATTATCCATTAAACAACCCAATCGTGGACAACCTAACGCATACCGCGCACACGGTTTTAAGTAAATAAAAATCAGCCGAAAACGCGGTGAAAGACTTCCGGCCTTTTGTATTTTCTTTGATGCGCCGCCGCCGCCACCGCCAATATTCGGGCGCACCAAAATACGCGCGCCATCGCGCCAACGACCCTTTGACAGTGCCGCCGCCACGGTCACTCCCCGCGCGGCTGAGTCCCGAGCCCGACACCTACCTCGCCTTTCGAAGTTTCGAGCGAACTAACTGTGTATTTTACTATTTTAGCTCAGTTTGTGTTGAGCTTCTAAGCGATCAGACGCAAGTAATTTTACTTCCTCGTTCGTGTATCTTAGTTACATAATGAGTACTGTAATAATAACAAATAACAACATTGTAAAGTTGTATCGCGAATTATTCCCAAACCGAAGAATACCTACTCCTTACGTGATGTTCCCTACGCCTACGCCTTACGTGATGAAGAATACCTATACCTTACGAGGTGCCGTGGCCGGCGCGCTGGTGAAGCAGCAAGGTCAAACAACTTGTGTACGTTACGGAGTACTCCAACGGGGACGAATTAAAGTGCAGAATAGTGACTGCTTTTGACAAAGTTCGTAGTGAATAGAAGTGATCCTTTCGTCTTATATCGCGTGAAAGACAATTTGTGCAAGCATGCTGAATTGTGCATTGAGCGAGAAGGTGCGCATTTTGAAGAATTGTTAAGGTTGGTGTAAATTTGTTATTAGGTTAAATTCTCCATCATTGCAAAAAAAATTTATTATTACACATAACCCATACCCGGGAACAAACATTTATTGTCACGTTTTATAAACGTCTGCCCCGGCCGGGTATCGAACCCGGGACCCCTCGTTTCGTAGGCAGGGTCACTTCCAACTGGGCTACGGGGTCGTCAAACTGAATATGATATGATGTATGATGAAAGTTGAGAAGTTTACGGAGTTTGCATTAGTGACGTGATAAATTGACTAAATTGTAGAAATAACAGAATTTTAAAAATACTCTTTTAATCTTTTAACGTTTAACAGTGTTTATTTTAAATTATTTTTAATATGGTAATTAAACAGTTATTTATAACTTTCAACGCCCGCTACTGCTATCTTGTCCTTACAAGGTCACTAACCTCGTCTCGCCCCGTACGGCACCGCCGCGCCATCGCGCCGCGGCGTGCGGCGCAAGCGCCATCAGCTGTGTTTTCGGGCGGTTCCATACGCTCCGAGTATTTTGAGACAATTTTGATTGCCATTTTTGAAATAATTAGTAGTGTAGAATTTTGACTTTATATTTTTGATCATTACCTATGACCACGTTCTTTCATGTCCTCGAGTATGTCAACTGACTAAAAACTCACCCTGTATATTTATTTTTTCTGTGCATGTGAGCAGTTATCATCAAAATGATATAATATATGGTAGGGGAGCCCGTGGTGCTAAATGGGGATTTACTCGAGCGTCATAGATACCTATTGGGTTGCAAAGCTTAGCTGATAAGAAGAAAAAAATGTTATATAATATATACCTTTTCATCGGTGGGGGAAGCGGCTATAGATTTTTAAATATGTAAAAAAAAACTGATGCATAGACATCCTCGAGCGCGTCAGATATTGATACCATCAATGCCCTACGTATTTTTAATAACGTACGTATGTTAATCTGACCGTTTGCATGGTGGGGGTGGTTGTATGTAAGGGTTGAAAATGAAAAAAAAATTTAATCGAGCGCGTCAGATTTTCTAAGGGAGTGTTAAGTGCACCAAAAATAAGCTCTCATTCACTAATCTGACGATTTCGATGGGACGCAAACTCGTGGCCATTTCCATAATGTGCAAAAAAAATTCGCCATTTTGACATACTCAAGCGCGTCAGATTAAGATATATATGGTTCATCTTTATGTTTTAAACGTACTGTCTCATAATCTGACGATTATCTAGAGGGATTCGCCTAATCTGACAAAAAAACGGTTCACCCTAAAGGCCATTCCTGCAACTTCCCGCTAATTCCATTCCTGGGCGCTTAAAATTGTACTTATGACATTTATTTTGGGCTCGCGGAGTTCAAAGAAATAATATTTCTATGCATTTGAGCTCTCCCAGCTCAAAAGTCTGATAGAAGTTCCATAGAACACTATTTTTGGAATTTTCAAACCGCAATAACTTTTGAATGGATCAACCAATTTTCACGTGGTTGGCGGCATTTGACGCAGTTTTATCATCCTCATAAGTAATTACAAGTTTTAATTGATCGAATCAAAAAATTTCGGAGTAATCCCGAAAAAATACTTTTTCGGGTTTCTTTCGTTCACGATATTTCTCGAACGAATCAACCGATTTTGACCAACTTGGTGGCGATCGGCGTGGTTTTTCAAGCTCAAGGGCGGATTAGTTTTTGAAGTTGATCGATAAAGCCGTTTAAAAGTTATTCCAAAAAAACCACTTTCAAAAAAATTTTTGCTGGAATATGGTGATGGCGTCATGACAGCAGAAACTAGAGTGGGGACGGAGTGAGAGAGTAATAGATAGAGAAAGAGTGAGAGAGGAATAGAAACGCGGAGAAGGAAATATAGGCATCACGCAGCTGCACGCATTTAACTTTATCGACGATTTTTTTGTTGTTTCGGCTTGCGGAAATCGTCAGATTATATATTTTTCGTTATTCTTGAATTATTTCCTTCAAAATAAAAAAAAATTAACTACGCTCGAGAATGTCCAGATGACGTTTTTTTTTTACAACTTTGCTGCCCTCCCCTTTCTTTACGTCACTCTCAAATTGTCAGATTAGTGGAATATACACTTTTTAGGAGGTAATTAACTCACCCTACCTTAATCTGACACGCTCGAGAATGTCTGATGATCAATTTTTTTTTACTAATCTGATCCTGTATTCCTCACGGGCGGCCTTATATATGGGGCTCATATTTGGTGGTGGTACTTAACCGGATACAAGGTATCCCCCTGTATATTAATCTGCCGCGCTTCAGTAAATCCAGAAATCCCCTCTTGGGCTCCCCTACCAATATGTTTTACGTATACTCACACACACGTCCTACTATTACTCATACTAATATTCTTTACAGTATAATAATAAATATTGTAATATTCCATTCTTCTGTGAGTAAATAAATATTATGCGTTTTCTGATCGTTTACATAATTATGTACATATATCCCGTACATATTATTATCGTGTTAATTTATAATTTACAATAACCACCTGCATTCTAAGGTCACTAGTCTGTGGCCCGAATTATGTGACTGAGGTATCGTACTGAAAACCAGTCACGGTTGGTACGTGAGCGTGACCTTCAACTCGGCGTATTATCCACATTTCAGCGGTTATATAAGCGATTTTTTAAACGCTGTTCCGTCGATTATGTAATGGAATAAATGTTTTTCTTTCTTTCTTTCAAGTGTTCGCGTTCCTCTGGGCCTCTCGCTCCTGCAGGTACCCGCCGGGGCCCGGCACCAGGCGGACGCTGGGCCTCGTCTCCCCCTTCTCCTGGGCGTCGGGCGCGCGCTCCGGGGACGACTCCGACACGATCCCCTGCAGCCGGTGCACGTTGCTCTGGCTGAGCCTGTCATCAACACAATATCGGTCTAAATAATGGTCGCCACTTTGAATAATAACACTATAGAAAGACAGTCTTCATACAAGCGCTCTGTCTAAAGTGAAGCACTAAACCGAAACTTTCCCGAAAGCGGGGAATGATTCGGCGGCGGATTTTCAGATATTTTGTGACACAATTTAACCGGACAAATCGTCATAACTCTTTTTTTCTCGCGAGACACGTTTGGCGTGCGTTGACAAGAGCTGCCCGGTGTTTGGAGTCATTTCTGACTCCAATTATGGTGCTTCAAAACGGCCGCGCGGATTTCGTTTCTATAGTGTAATTATTCTAAGGGTCGCCATTTAAAATAATTACCTATCAACTGAGATGGGCAAAATGTACCTAATCGTGATTACGAGTACATCTGAAGGTGACTGTGACCGACACAGAAAAAGACTCAAATCAGGACAAGGATGGTTAGTAAGAACGTAAGTTGTTTAGTTGGTCAGTAGGTATGAGGTGGGCAGGGACTGTTAGTGATGGTCCTAGGCTGGGAGTACTGACCGCACCTCCTCGACGTCGGCCACCTGGTGGATGAGGCTGCGGATGATGTGGTCCTTGCGCGCCAGCTGCCGGCGCGCGGCCGCCTCCTGCCGCACCATGCGCCGCTCCAGCTCCTCCAGCGACGCGTGCGCGCGCGACCGCACCGCCTGCACCAACGACCGACCGACAACAATAACACATATCGTCGTTACGTCTAGGTACGTCCTGACCACCGATCACGCAGCCAATAGACACCTAATGTTTGATTTTCCGTATTGAATGCATTCTGGCAACTAGCTGAAGTAAGACGAAGCGGGGTGACTGGCTAATTCAACGCTGTGATTGGCTAAATCAAGGCCACACGAAACGTTGGAAAGAAATAGATTAATCTAAGCAACGGGAAAGAATGAGACGGCACGAATTTATATGGTACTATAAGCCAGATGTATTGACAGAAGCCATTCGCCTGTTATTAGGACATTAGGAGTCTATTGGTTGTGTGGTCGGTGGTCCTGACAGACCGGAATTGCGATATCGAACCTTAATTTCCAGTTTGATCTTCTCGAGCGCTTCGAGCGCGCGCCGCAGCGGCTCGTCCCCGGCGCCACGCCGCCGCCCGCCGGCCGCGCGGGCCGCGCGCGCTACTCGGGCGGCTCGCGCGGCCGCTGCACGCGCGCGCTGCCGGAACACCACCGCCGCCTTGCGGTACAACCTGCCACGGTAAAAGTATCAATCTATGAGGCCACGGTACCTCACCCTACAGTAGACGTGACAACCAGATGAAGAAAAATTGAAGAGATTAATTTCTTTGTGGAAAGTCGAATGTTAACAACAGAATAAGTTGTTTTTCAGTCAACAGACCCATTACCTACTATACCGCAGTGAACTGAAATAACTTTCCCAGGTGGTCTTCCTTAGATAATAATAAGTATGTTTTTTAAGTCTAAAGTGAATAAGCTAATAGGTACTAGGTCCGTGCACTATACCACCCGAGACTACATCGCTACTTACCATCAGGTGAGATGGTAGCCAAGCATTAAGTTATAACAAGTATTTCACATGAAAAATATTTTAAATTAAGAACAAAGAATATCGAAGGGCTGCACCCGGGCCTTAACCTTCAGAGATAATATGAGGGCGTACTTGGCGTTCCTGTTGGCGGCGGCGAGCTGCACGCGCGCGGCCTCCAGCTGGTCGCGCGCCGCCCGCAGCTGCTCCGCGCGCCGCTCGCCCTCCGCGCCGTACTGCTGCTTCAGCTCTTCCAACAACCTGGCGCAACCGTAAACGACACGTGGTTTAGCCACTGACCCCTCCACCAACCCCCACTGGATCGGAGTGGGGGAGTACGCTCTAGGCCTCCTCAGGTATGAGGAGAGACCTGTGTACATCGTACCGCTTGCAGTGCTCCAGGCGGCGCTCGTGCAGGTCGGCGGGCACGGTGCGCCCCGCCCCCGCGCCCGCGCACGCCCCCAGCGCGCTCTTCACCGCGTAGTACTCGCGGTGCACCGTCTCGTAGTCGCGCCTCATCGCCGCCACTGAGGACATATCACTTTACTTATCAACTCTTAATCAAAGACTTTTTCCTTTTCGTACGAACTGGTCTATCCACGCTTGTCTTTAGCAAGCAGATCTATGGATGATTTGGAGCGGTTACGTCATACGCGGAATTTAAATACGAAAATATGAAAAATTACCATTGATTTATTATTACTATGGGCATCGGGTCTCATACTAAAGTCACGAAAAAATGTCCCAGTCACAGCCATCGCGTGAATAGAAATGTTAACAAGGTAATTTAAACACTAAAACCATTACATCACGGTTTAATTTCGATTGCAGTCGATTGTAGCTCTGTTTGCGTTATCTAGCTTCCATCCGTCCATAGTAATAGTAAGCCAATGAAAATTACCAATACATTTACTACTTTAAATAAACTACAACTTTGAAGTACATAATAATTAGTACAATATACACGTTGTTAAAAATACAATGAAAAAAAAAACTCACTTTTATCTTCATACAACTCATACACCTCCTTCAACTTCGACTCCGCCTTCTCGGCTCTTTCAGTCAACGTGATCCTCTCTATATCCGCTGTCTCCTTCTCGAGCGCGAGCTTCTTGTAGCCCTGTCTCACTCGCGCCAACTCTTCCTCCAAGGCGCCGACTCTTTCATTCAGAGATTTGTTCTCTGTGACAATCTGCTTGAACTTCTTGTTCATGTTCTCAAACTGTTTCTCGTAGTCCAGGATCAGGTTGTCCTTCTCTTGGAGGTTCTCTTGGTACGCGTCAAAAAGCGGCGCTGAAATTACGGTACCATAATATCTAACATACAGGGACGACACTATAGAAGTTGTAGAACACTAGACCATTAATTGGCGTGCATTGACTTATTATTACTATGGACATCTAATCTCATGCTAGAATCGCGAAAAAAATGTCCCAGTCAGTTATGTCTGTCTGTAATTTAAACACTAAAATCATTACATCACGGTTTAATTTCGACTGCAGTCGTGAACGCGGAATTGTTGCTCTCCATGCGTTTTGTTGCACATTTGGCTCGGACATTTTTAGCGCGGACCCGACGTTCATAGTAATAATAAGTCAATGTTGACGTGCATTACTTCGCAAAGGTGCTTTATTTTATAGACCAGGCGACAGAAAACGGCGGTAAAAAAGCAAAAAAAACGACGTTCATTAAGTATATTGTAGAAATACGTATAAGACGTTTATATAATTTTGAATTTAACGCAATAACGCAAGAAGGTTATTATTATCATCTTATGTTATTACATATCTTGATACCTAAAATACTTTCTGTGATTACAAGTCATTAGTAGATCTAATACACTGTATCTACGATCTTTGGCACCGAGTCGCAGCCTATCTCATCTTCATATCGTTGTCTATCCACCACGCAAGCCATGAGGAGCACACCCGGGGGGTCAAATGGCGTGGTGGTGGTCAGTTCGTGGATTAGCCAAGACGGTAATGAAAATGATTTGAATATATTCACCCAACGCCTGCGCGCTCAGCAGCCCGGAGAGGTCGACGGCGCGGCTCGTGGGCGTCTCCTCACCGTGGGCGGGCCTGTTGGACGGACACTCTTCACCTCGCGCCACATCTGAAACGATTCACAGAACTTATAAAAAGTAAATAACCTCCTCCCAGCCTTCGTCAGCGAGAAGACCGCGGATAAAATTTTAATATTGATAACAAAATACTTATTGGTCCTTCGAGGCGAATTATTTCGTACAAAAGCATACAAATTACTGTCAGTGCTTGATCGAAATAAAAATATAACCCTACACACTCATGGTCTCATTAGCCATGCCATGGTACGCCATACTGGTTTTTAAATACCCAATCACCTTGTCTACGGCCCAAGCTGGCCGTCATGAGGGAATCAAACCCGTCCGCAGACCGGTGCGCGTCTCCTCTCACGTCCGCTATCACAGTCTGCATATTTGAGCGAATCTTCTCCTGATATCGAGACAGCTGAACATTTAATCTGAAAGATAGAAACAAATTTATTCTATTTCTGAAAAATTAGGGGCCATGGCGCCCGAAATGATTCGGGCGCAAGCCGGGGAGCCTCAATTATTGATTTGTTAAGTAATACCAAAAAAAATCGGTTTACCCTGCAAGCGATCCCTGAAACTACCCACAGAATTGATTTATATGATTTTTTTTCAAAATTTTACCAAATGGATCAACTAATTTTGAAGCGCTTTGCGTCTTTCGAGTCGTTTTTGAGAAGATTAGCTGCTAAGATTATGAAACTGATCGATATACCTAATAGTTTAAAGTTAAAAAAAAAAACATTTTTTTTTAAGTTTAAAGACAATTTTTTATTTATCAAAATCAACTGGACCGAATCACCTGTACAGGACATCCTTCAGCCCCTGCATGTCTCGCTGCAGCCGCGCGTTCTGGTCGCGCGCCTGCTGCAGCAGGATCTGCCGGCTGCCGCAGCTCATGCACACCTCCACCAGCGGGACCGTCGTCGGCTGCGGCTCCTCTGCAACACGACAACACCGATCAAACAAGCTCTGTCCACCCCAACACCTAAACGCTTACGTCAGCTATGTGCTTACATATGGTGGCGCACGTCATGGCGTCATCAGATCTACTCACCTCTGTCCGGCAACTCATACTGCTTGACCTTCTCCTCAAATCTCTTGCATTTCTTCTCCATCTGTTCCCCGATCTCCTGCTGCTCCTTCAAGGCTCGCTTGCAGTCCTCTGTGTAGCTAACCAGCGTGGCGTGTTCAGCTCTCAACCGATCGTTCTCGTCCGCAAACAGTCTGTTGTACTCCAACACCGCTTTCAGCTTCTCTTTCAACTTAGTTATGTGAGACTCCTTCTCGGATATCTGCGAGTTTTAAATTAACTTTAAGTTATAATAAATAACTAACTAACATGATTTAAAGAGTCAGGAATTGCGGAGTGAAACTTTTGAATACTTAATTCCTATCGAAAGAGAGTGAGTTGCGTAACGACAAATTTCCATACTATAAGGACTACTTCGGCGACAAACTTCGACCGTGTCACTCCGCAATGCAGTAGACATGTTCAATAAATTCTGATAATTTATGCATTACGAACAGAAAGATCATTTAGCATGCAAACACTATATCAAAAGTACACAGTACGTTATGACATGAATATTAATCACTCATAGTCGAACCTACTTATTGAATATACTTTAATAAGCGGTGAATCAATAAATAATATCTGTCACATAAATAATAGATAGCAAACAGTTTAAGTATATTAATATAATGAATATGAATGACCCGATTTAACTCCTCACCTATATTATTACTTATTCTCATTTCGCCAGACTATTTTTAAATAAGTGTAAATTCGCCTTCAAATTGTCGAAGCTGTTATTGAGATTAGCGGCATCAAACGCATCTATCTATTCTATAGACAGAAGACGCCTGAGCGCCTGACGGTGATCAGCAAACATTTTTATATTTAACGCAGAATCATAAAATTGCATCGCAGAAGGAACAGGTAAAATATACTTAATGGAATTGTGCAGTATAAAGAACACTTGAACCTACCCTGGGCTATCCTAATATAATAAGTACTATGCTAATAAAAGACAAAAGATATACGAACCAGGACAACATGTTCCTCACATTTGTCCATGAGTGCTGTGATGAGCCCCTCATACTTCTTAGTAAGCTTCCGTTTCTGGTCCTTAAGAAGAGACCGCCCCTCCTTGGTGCTCCGAGGGGATGTGACTGCTAGGCCATGAATGTTTCGTTTCCTCGGTGGCTTCGGAGGTTTGTCTCCTGGAACACATCGTGGCAAGGGAGTAGTGGAGATGAAGAGAATGGAATAGTTACTGTTCGAGGATGTTTTGGTATGTAATTCTAAATGGTTTAGGCAGTATCAACAAATAGATTACTCTTGTCAATCTACCCAATATTCTACCTATTAGGCACGAATTTGTATGCCAAATCATGAAATGACAGCATAATCACGTTATCTAAAAAATTATACAATCTGCCGCCGACAAATACATGGTATATTATTAACATACACTTTAAAAGGTTTTTTTTTTAATTTCACAACAATGGTAACCCAGGCAATAAGAATTGGTGTTTGACCTTTCAGTGCAAAATTAATAGACATCCAAACATCATATCTAATAAGGTTTGAGTCATTATGAATTTAATTAATATTATGAGTATAGTGCAACCAAAATTATAATAATGGAATATACCAATAACGTCTCTTGGATCTTCATACAATGGATTCGCCCCATCACTATCCCGGTGCTCCATCATAATAGACTCTGTTCTCTTCATTACAGAGTTCAAGATGTCGCGGCGCATGCTATCTCTCTCTGGCATTATATCAAACTGCCTGTGTTTCTGTGTGAAATTTGCTGTGAATATCAGCTTCGGAGGACATGTCTTGGATACTTTCCCATATGAAGAACTCTATGGAGATAATAATGTATTTAATTCATAATTATATTGATATGACAATAACTAATTATATTTTATTTACTTCATAAAATGAACTCTAATGAATGACTTTTTGCTTATTTATGTTGTAGCCTGTAGCTAAGCCAATTATGATTAGATTTACACTATTTAAGAGAAAACCGAATCATAATTGGCTTAGCAATTACCACTCAATATTTGAAATTATGGACAAGTAACAAAAATTTATTTAAAAAAATAAAAAAAATTATGTACATTGATTGGTACATCCTAGACACGTTAAATTATAAATATGCGCTCCAAGATTGTACATAAGGCTTATTTACCTGTAGATAGCTTCGCACATAGTCAACCATTATCAGGTATCACTCAATTTTGAGGAGCCTAAAACTTTATCCATTTTGATTAGATAATATGTTTTTAACAAGTCTGTTTTGTTTAAAAAGTCATGTAGCTTCTATTAAATATTTGTTCTGCCTCCTTGAACACAATAGTAGGTCACAGAAACAAAGGGAGACAGTAAATGAGTCACCACATCTGCAAATTATTTCAAAAATATTGATAAAACGGTGAAATATGGGTCACTAGCACTACGCTCAAGTACGAGGATAAACTCCCAGACAATTTAAGCGTTTAGCTCATTATATATTTACCTTCTAACACACTATTTTTATTCATTAATTTCGTGTCTTTTTATTAAAATTAAAATTCGCAGAGTACATTAGGGTTAAATTATATTCATTGCTTCTTTCGAAAACGTAACGTAAACACAACATAAGCAAATTGACATATTCGTTGCCATGGAGATAGTGTTGCAAATATTACTAAATTTGGGTTACCTATCTGAACATAAGGAAAGTTGCACAACTTGCACCGCGACCGGCGCGTTTTCACTAAATGGAAAACTCTATTTGTAAACATATTTTAACTGCATAATGCAATAGGTGGAGTTTTCAAAATTGACTTACTCATATGAATTTATTTCGCAACATTAATCCAATTCTTAATAATAATTATTAGCCTGAGCCATTATTCAATTTGAAAGATAAGTTAATTGCACAGAACTGTGGACTGATTCATTTTTAATCTAATTATTTACCATATTATGTTACTTTCATCTATTTAAATAATTCGCAATATTGTAATTATTGTAATGATTCAAGTCTTATCGAAGATCGAAGTGATACAACATTTTGTTTGAATTCAATGCAATTTAAAATTTGATAATGTCAACACTGGTCACTGAAGTTATGTTGATTAATTTAATGTACTTTCATAAATCTAGATGGCAGCAGGCGGTGTGTAAAATACTTTAAAGAAAGTAAGTAAGAAAGTCTATAACCGTTCGTGATACTAATGTTGAGTGGGGGCTTCTGAATTCAGCCGAGTAATAAATGTGAGCGTGCGCGGAAACAGCTGAGCGAAAATGGCGACAAGCGGCTCTTTTTTGAACTAGCCAAAGCCAGTCGCATCATGTCTGCCCGCCGGTTCGGTGTATGACGCTCGGTGCTTTTGCTAACCTAAAACACTTTGCTGTCACTCCGTCCCTTTGAATTTGGAATTTATTTAGTTAATTTTACGACATTGTTATAAATTCGTGCTTATTTGAAGTGTTAAATTGTGGATCATCTGTTTACAAATACTGGGTACGCAGTGCCGTATCCGTAGTGAATTTTGTACAGCGTTTATTGATTTTCATTTTACAATGAGCGTAACGTTTTGTTTACCTTTTAATAGTGTTTAACGTTATCTAAAAGTAATTATGATGTGTAAAGTTCGAGGTTAGTGTTGTGCCGTGAGATTGATTCAGCTATGTGCGAGAGTTCGCGTGAGATTGCGTGTTTTGGATGACAAAAATATGGAATTTGAAAACGACTTCAGCTTGAAAGAATGGGCGAAGGACAAGCCTTTGTCCATTCTGCAGCTGGATCCGGCAGACCGGGCGGTCCTGAGGATAGCAGGTTGGTTTTGTTCATTACCTTGTTACGTGGGCTATGGGTTATGTTGTGGCGCAACCCTTCGGTATACGTAAGTTTTTACATGCGTGCTGCTGTTATCAGTGACGTGCACAGATTATAATAGGTAGGTATGAAAAGTAAATACCCTGATAAAAAGCGGATCATTCTTCTATAATTACTAGATTTAAATTTTGTATGTAAAATTTATATAAAACGCGATCGAAATGAAGTTAAAAAACCATAGCATTGTTTTTGTAGCGTTATTACTTAATTGCGGCCTCGAACAGTTTTCACTTTCGTCGTGATTATCATTGCGGTTTGCGGGTACACATAAGAAAAAATGTTTCGCGGTTGAAAGTAGGTAATTTTCTAAATTTTTTTCTAATACCTGGTGAACGCGATCGGCTCTTTTCTCCAGTCGTTGACGGGAACAAGGTGTTTGTTTGTTTATAAAACCAAAGTTACGTCGTTCCTACCTATCTAGGTTCCGAAGTTCCTAACCGCGAAAACCTACTTACCAGTATTACGTTTTTGAATGGAATACCTGCGTGTTTCACAGTACCTTCATTTTTTGTGGGTACATTTCGTTCTACTTTAAAATTCATTTTAACCATTATTATGTGCGTTGTATGTACCTACTTATTTAGGTACATAACGTTTAATTATCTAAGCGTGCCTTACGATTTCTATAAATCACTACATAGTATAAAACAAAGTCGCTTTCGCTGTCCCTATGTATGTATGTATGCTTAGATCTTTAAAACTACGCAACGGATTTTGATGGGGTTTGTTAAAATAAATATAATGCTTCAAGAGGAAAGTTTATATGTATAATATATTAAAGTTTTTCGCAAAATGTAAAATAACGCGCGTGAAAATAAATTCGTGCGCTGGTTACGTTTAACAATTTTGGACTTGGGTACTAAGGGACAGGTTTCCCGAAGCGAAGCGAGGGCGGGTTTACTAGCAAAATTAGAAGTGTCAAAATCGCATACCCTACTCAGATACTATGTCATGTTATGCCATGCCACAGTGCATTAAGACCGACAGTTTTTTAATTAATATATGTAGGTACATATAAGCATAATTTTAATACAATACTTACTGCACACCAGAAATCAATACATAAAAAACAACATTATCACTGTAGTAGATTACAATAGGCGGTCTTATCACTAAAAGCGATCTCTTCCAGACAACCAAAAATATAAGAGTTAATGTTTACAGAAAAATATGGGTTAAGCTGTAGGTGCTGAATCTTAACGAATATGTAGATAAGAGTAAAAAAGGGATAGATATCCAAGCAAGTTGGAAGGTATTGATGAGAAAGAGAACAATTCAATAATAAGCTGTATAATATTAAAATACGTTTGTGATGTTACCAACTAATAAACTCGCAAGCGGGTCACTGGTCGTGATAAGTGGTGGTACTTCCACGGCGACGTTCCCACGGGTCATCTGAAGCGATGAACCCGTTTCTTGACTGCTTTACCAACATAGCAATTCTTCTTATAGTACCGTCTCGTTCCGTGTTGGCTATCGTTAAGGCTATCTTTATCTTATTCTTCTGTCCTGCCAGGCAACCAAAACATACTCCGGATAGCTCTTGATAATGTCTCAAATAGCATTGAAAAGAAAAATCCTAAAAATTTATCGAAGTTTGTTACGCCATGTACAGTCATAAACCTGCCTTGGAAGCTATGAATAGCTATCGATTTTGTCGGGGCAGTTGAGAACAGCTGACGTATAATATAACGAACCCTGTGAGCACACTACCCGTGCAAACCTTACAACCTACTCTAGTAGTTGTAGTTGATCCATGTTGGGCGTAGTCGGGAGTGTAGTGTCTTAGAACCTTTTCGTACAACTTGATGCTTATTCGCCTCAGGGTGACTATGGCGGTACCAAAAGTTTAAGTAGGTATTTTTTGTTTATTTTCTATCGGCCCAATGTTAGTTTATCGCAATTGTAGTGTCGTGTCGGTTTAACTGCTGACAGTCGTCGACCGTGAACCCTGCTAGTAGAATATTGATTTGAACGGGGTTCACCCATCGCTTACCAGACGCTATTCAACAGCGACATACGTTAATACAACGCAACTAATACAAACTGTCGCGTAAGGTGTTTCTGTGGAAGCTTTGTGATGGTGAAAGAGGTTCCCTGCTCGTAGTGCACTTTGCTGAACAAGGGATACGAAGCCAGTTCACGGGGCTCTGTACCAGTTTAATCCCGACGGTAGACATAATGTTAGTGTTTTTTACCCGCGTATCTAGCTGCCATCCACCTTCAGATAATAATACCACTTGAAATATTGTTACTGTATTTTGGTCGCAATGGGAGAGCCAGAAATAATACGGGTCTCCTTTTCTTTTTGGATTCAGTGATGCTTTTGGGTACATTTTTACAGGTGCAAATGGGCAACGTTTAGTCGTTTACCATTTCATCATCATCATCATCACAACCCATAATTGTCCCACTGCTGGGCACGGGTCTTCTCTCACAATTTACCATTTACCAGCAGCTATTTTGATGTTACAAACGATTAAACAAGTTTCTTTATTAGACCTCTGAATTGAAAGTATCTACAGTGCCACTAATTAGTTGGTGAACGACAACTCGAAACATTATGATAATACAGAAGTCGTAATGCTTCAATGTCCGATGGGCTATTCGACGGGCTTATTCTGTTTCAAGACACGTAGCGCGGAGCCCGCAGCAGCCGCGCGGGTACAGTTACATTGAATGTTATGGACTGGGTTTCCGCTTGGTCATCGTAATAAGCCCAGGTATCGTCATATGTCATCCACTGTCGCTGTCCATCCATCCATCCAGTGCCGCATCGTCTGTATAAGGCAGTGGCACGAACCACTAATGAAATCTGTCTTACTCTACAGAAGTTGAGTCCAAGAGTCGTATAAGGTTTGACTGGAATTCGATAGTTGTTATTGCAGTTGAGTTAGTCAACTACTTTAATTTAGGTATACTACAAAGTTTACTAGGCCAGCTGAGTAAACTTGGTGTAAATAACTGTAAATTAAAAAATTAAAAATCCTCCGACTAAGAAAATCTGTAATGAGCCGATGATCATCAAACTCTTGAACAGATCTTCATAAATTATAGCTGAGAACCATGTCGTTCACGTCAGCTTTTAAACAAAAAAAATCTCATCTAAATCGGGCCATTCGTTTAGAAGCTGCGATGCCTTAGAGAGTCACACCGATACAGAGACACATCAAACTTATATCACCCCTCATTATTTTTAGATCAAAAAATAAACAAAAAGAAATGTTTTTCGCAAAAAAAGAGAGTAATAAAAAAGAGAGATAAGTAGATCTATCAAAAGTCTTTAAAAGATATTTGGAGATATTTTAAACCACAACAAATAACGTGGAAAGTTTCATGATTAACTTCCATTTTAGTCCATTTAAATCCCTGAACGTAGCCTGAGCGCTGAGCTAGTTAGTGCCACTGCCAAGACCCGCCAGGCGTCGCCGGCGGCGGGGGTTGGCTAAATAAACACGGTTTTCCTCTAGCCATGCGTCATAGACTATCGATCCGGCCCACGCTTTGCCTTTTCCTGTCCATGTGATTTATCTAGACCGAACCTAGGTATTAAACATTGTATCTAGGCGTCGCTTTATCATTGGTTGCATGTATGTATTTAATTCATTTGTAGGAGCAGTTTAGTTCAGTTGCTTGTAATTAGGATAAGACGATTTTTTTGATTACACGGGAGCACTCTTAGTTTTCTGACTGAAACTCCTTTTTCCAGCAAAAGTGAAATGTTTGTCATAATATAATATTCCTTCATGGACCCTTATCTTCAGGTGGGATCGGCTACACATCAAATGCAACAAAAAATAATTGTTATAGCTTTTGGCAGCTGACATACATGTTGGCTGTTGACGGCTGATACATGTCATACTCATACTCATACTCGTACTTTTACTTAATTCCATTAGAGTACTTAATGTAATATTTATAGATTGGTACATTTCCCTCCAACACATTAACTCATGCTAACCATGTGTTCAAGGGTCTTCTATAGTAACCACTAATCCGGTTCAGAGCCCTCGTTCACCCTTTGTTCACCCTCCGGCCGGGCGCAGGGCGGCCTGGCTAGCAATGATAAAAACAAGTGTTTACCACTACAAATTTCTGTTAAAGAGCTGCACTTACCCTTCTGTTTCATACTCCCTGTGATCTGATCCAAAGTTTTACTGTAGGCACAAAAGATAATTATGGTTTGCGGCACAGGGTAACAATTCGCTTCATGTTAGATTCTTTAAACTAAACAGTTAAGTTACATGCCTTACATGCCTTACTTTACACATTGCCTTACTTTACTTAGAGTTACCATGGAATTAAGAGACGAGATTTGCAAATCGCAGTTTACGACTAAAACGCCAGATTACTGGAAGCAGCTAACTTCAGCGTAGCTGTTAAAACTTAACGTAAATAACGTTGTTCACCATTCAAACCGGATGGGCAACACGACCACTGGCTTTGTCGTAGCCTCCTAGATGTGTTTGGTTGCTGTAAAAACACTTCTTCCCTTGCTGCTTCAAGTCCAAGATATTGTTTGTTTCCACTGTTATTTACAAAAGGCAATCATTCGCGAAGTGTCTCGCTTTCACCAGCAATCGATCGCCAAGGTCCAGCGGTTATCGCGACGCAGACAAGACGTCGCGACGGCGACGTGCGTCGTCCACGTCATAATTCAAATTAATTAGTACCGACTCACTGGACATCCGGCACCGAGTTGATTGATTCCTCTTCATGAATATCTATGTATCTTAAACCGAAACTGTTCATTGGATATTTTTATATACGTTGTCAGCCTAGCTGTGCATTTAAATGATACTTATTTTGTATTTTCTGTGTCACATTCATGAAGCTTTTAGAGAATGCCATAGGCGTTAAGTTCACTCTTTGTATCACCTAGTCTAAAGTAAATACAAAAAAGAATAAGTTAAGTAATTAATACTTCGGTCTCCTCTTTCCTTCCATCGGCGGTACCATTTGTTTTACCGATGTCGCAACTCGCAACTAACCAACTGATGATGCGGCTCGCCGCTTGCACGCCTATCCCCCCAACATAATAATATGCGTTCCGTTTCGGCTAACCCAAAAATTACGAACGCAGCACACTGCGCGTGGATTGTACATACCATAATCTTGGTGCAGTACGTTGTACGTCGAAGCAGTTCAAGACTTCATGTCGAATATTTGCATATATTAAGCTATTGCATAGCTTTTTTCGCGGGCCTTGACCGTGGGGACCGAATCCAGAAATTCCGTAACGAAAAAAACCTAACACCCCCAATCAGCGCCATCTAGTACCTTAATACTAAGGTATGGTACGAATGTTTTCTACAAACTAGATGGCGCTGTTCTGATATAACTATATAACTTGTAATAATTATAATTGCATAAGTTGATAAAAAATGCTATGCAATAGCTTTACCGCGGCAGTCTCCGAGTGCCACATTTAATTTTTTTTGACAGTATGTTTTCGTCTTATCGTTCGATGCTGCCATGCAAGTAAGAAAAGATACATTAAGCTAAGCTTTCACGGCGAAGTAGTTCGCAGGATGCACTCGGCTAAGAGTCGAATGGGAGGGACCATTCCATCGGAGGTAATCGGATGATGGCTGAACGCGAGCCATCAGTCATTGAACGATAATGGCCACTCGACAGATCCTATCATAGTTTGACGGCGGACACGAATAGTGTTGATTGAGTTTATATTTATCTCTTTCGTTCCACTCACTCACCAATGAACTTTAAGAAGAAGAAAAAAACCGTTTATTCCGTCATGATTCTCCACAACATTATGACTTAAAAGACTATTTACAGTTTTCGGAAGCCGCCCGAAGGCATCCGACGTGGCTTAACGACTGTAGCTTATAGTAAATGTAACTAAATGGAAACGCTCAACAATTTAAATATGTTTTGAGTTTTCATTGTTTTTAGTGGTTTAGTTACCGGCGAGACTAACTAACTTATTTGAACGTCTCACGTGTGAACTGGTTTTAGTTGCGCGCAGTTATCGCTAGGAGTTAAGAGGAAATGCTACGGGTCATTTTTCCATACCAACGTTCTCGACTAATCCCTCGCTGGTTTTTGACTCTAGATCAATAATTTTTTCACACAAGAATAATATCATCATTATCTATGTCGGTACGTTTTGATTTTTTTGATATTTTTGTTTTCAAAAGTTTTAGGCTACTTCAAACAGCGCTTAAAACGGCCAAATAAATATGCCGCAAACAAACGCCTAGTACACAAATTGTATAATAAATAGCACAAAAAGCTAAACGGTCCGACACAGAATATCTCCTTCCCATTCAATTTCCAAAATTTCGTTATGATTGCTTTAGTTTTGGCGGGGGGATTAGTCGAGAACGGAACCTCGATTTTGATGATTTTTGCCTCGGGTTTTTACACGGAGCTGCAGTTGTCCCTAACCCTATCGCACTGACATACACGCCGCTCGCAAGCGCGACAGAGATATTGAGTGAAAAAATCTCAAATTTGAAAAAGGGTTCGCGTGGTATTTCCTCTTAAGAAATGGTTCGTAATACAGCGGCCATACTGGCTGTTATGGTGTGGAATTCACATGTTTTTATTCTTATCTTTTTGGTCTATTCTTGTTAATTACATTAGTGTGTTTATTAACTAAAGTATAAAAACTATTTACGTGTGCAAACCCACGGAAGACAGATGCAACCCTTTTATCTAGAAATTTCAAAAAGAAGCAGGATATTCAGTTCAGTTAGGAATTAGGGAAAATATTGATAAGTTGGTCCTTTATGTAACTATCTAGGTATACATGTTGTAACTTGTAGGTACCTACATACAAACATATCTACATATACATATTACAAAACTGTATCTCATAGATGTCTGTACATGGAAGATATACCTACGTGAAAAGGGTATTTAGTAACGCAATTACCATGATTTTTGTATTTTTGTCTGTGCGTTTGGAGTTTGTTTATCTGGAAAATTAAATTTCTTGGTAAAATTGCAAAAATGAAGAGTTACTCAAAAAAATTACCTGACATTAAAGTTGGAGTGTCCCATAAAGCGTTAGACGAAGCGTGGTGTCAGTACACTGGTGGGTAACGAACTCGCTATCATCGCTGCCCACCGAGACACCGATCCACGATTTGCATACGGAAACAATTAGACACTACTAGCGCCGCGCGCGGCTCGCCTCGCCTCGGGATAGTCGCTATCGAACGATAGGCCTATAAAATTAGCGCCGCGAATACAATACCGGAACGGTATTGCACCACCAGTGTAGAATATTTCAACAAGTAGATAGGTAGTGTGCACGTCGCAACCCATTAATGGCCCACTACTGAGCTCAGGTCGCTCCTCTTCGTTGAGGAGCCCAAAAGCTCGCTTCACGACGCTGCTGCACCGTGGAGGGTTAGTGGCCGACCCAAGTATCGAAAATGTATATGCCCGCCGAAGGCCTCCGACATGACCTAACACGTTCGCTGCAGCGGTCGTAATTTTCTATGGCCAAACACGACGTATTTGCTGCTTACACACGTAAGCTTAACTTAACTGCCATCTTACGATCACGACAGGGACCGACGGCTTTACGTGTCCTCCAAAGCACGGAAACGCTCAAGAAATTTTTGTCACTAGCGGTCACACATCCACCTACCGACCGCGCCCGCTGTTGCTGAACCCGGTCGGTCACTGATCGACACGAGCAGCCGGGCTATGAGCGCTTCAGAGTCGTAACATAATATAAGTCAATGCTTGCGTTGAATGGTTGGATGAAGATATTTTTCAAATATTTATCTGGCACAAAAGAACCGTTATTGGAAAGGTGAGCAAGCTTGGTGCGTAATGCGATTGAACTATAAATCACCAACAAACGTAAAGTAAGTACCTAGATTACTATCTACCTCCTACTTCGTTCTGAAGTGACATACAGACAACGTTAGCACGCAAAAATTATGTCACGTGGTCGCTACAGCACAACAACCTGACATAATATTGCATATTAATTTACACATAGTCTCATCATCATCATCATCGCACCTCACGGATGTTCCACTGCTGGGCTCGGGTACTGGCCGTCCACCACCTTGGCCAAGTGCTTTGAGAACATAAAGAACTCTCAAAGGTGAGGTTTCTTTGCGATGTTTTCTTTCACCGAAACAAGTGATTATTTAATTCTAGTATAGTACGTCCGACGATTCTAGGCCGATCTGAAGTTAGGCTTTCGGATATTGTGCGCAGGTACTTTAGAGAGAGATAGCGACACGAACACTGAGCGTGTGACTGAAACAAACAATGCTCAAAGTGACACCCCGCGCGTCTTGCCACCATTTCGACCCTAAAATTGACTTCTGCGCAGCGATCCGAACGAAGTTCTGACCGGCCTAGAACCGCCGGCCGTACTATACGCGCATAATTTTCGAAAATAAGAGGTGTGTTTGAACCCAGGCCTCCGTGTTCTGGAGGTCCAACGTCCATACCACTTAGCCATCACTGGTTTATGGAATGTTTTTTTTTGTTTGTTGTTGTATGAAATGGCAGCCCTACGATGGCACTTGTTACCCCATTTAGAAAGTACAGCAAATGAGCGGTAATTCCGCTAACTGCCGACAGAACAGGCACCGACCGCGTCGCAGGCTCGCAGGTAATCGTTGACAACAATAGATGCCCTCCAAATACAATACAACCGCCAGTGAATGAATGTCTTTCTTGTGTACGTTAATGTGTTGAAACGAAAGGGACGTGTTAATGCGCAGTATTCGAAGAATTGTCTTTGTTGTGCCCTGTTATCTTTACTTTTAACTCGCTGTCCCGACCAACTTCGTACCGTCAAATTGTGATAAGTTAGCTGAAACACTTGTTACTATATCACGAAACAAAAACAAAACACTGTCACTAAATAAAACAAAACACTATCTATAATTCGACTCAATTGTCTTGCTATGACATCAACAATTTCTTTTTCCATAATTAAAATTCGGGGCTCGGACAAATCCAAAAAAATCTGTAATCATGAAACTCGGTCGGTTATAATGGTGTAACATACACGACTTTGTTTCATAATGTATAGATCAGATTTAACCCATCAAAATTTAAGTGTCTGTCTGAAGATTAAGGAGGTGGAATAGGCTACTTTTTACCCCGGAAATCCCACGGAATCGGGATTTACGCAGGCACAGCTTTAAATATCTTAAAAGTTTGAAAGAATTTTTGTATTCATGATAGTTATGTCTTTAAGGAAAAACAAAGCGTTGCTTGCTTCATGTCAGTGATAAAAATGTATAATGTAATATTTTGATCGCATTGTTTGCGATATCTGGAACAAATGAACAGATCTCGGTGTTTTTTGCCGCATTCGACACGCCTGTCAAAGTGTTACACATCAATAGATTTCGTAATGACCAAACCTGCTTGGAAAATGCCTAAGTTAGTATTGAAAGTTTAAATTAAACGAACAAAAGCCAAAGCAAATTGGCACTAAGCAGTACAGTCAGTACACTGAGAGTACAATGTTAATTATAATAATGCAGGTCGTTTATCGAGTACGAGGACCTACGGCACATTTTTTGCGATGTCTACACTAAAGACGTCAATGTAGAGACAACGAGTCACTTCGAATAACTTCGTGCGTCCAACATCCCTCCTTGCGCTACTTCCAATTGTCGATATTTTTGTCAAAAGTCAAAGGGACGAAGTCGTGCAAGGCTTTGGAACACTAATTCGTTTCGTAATTGAGCGATTGGCGGTTTTAGACAAACTTCATATTCGAGTTTCTTCATTAGTAATTTCGACGAGTATTATAAGTAGTATAGCGGACTTATTGATGTATTGTAAATACTTCCTCGATGACAACGACGTTCACGAGGTCCTGCCAAGTGGTGAAAGATGTTCTCAGGTGACCAGCAGCGGTGTGGTCATTGTACTGCGGTGTACATTTATCTGCAGTTACTGTCCTACTTACAGTATTTACGGCGTAGGCATTGTTGGAGCCGCGATGTCGGTGCCGATGCCACCACTCTTTGTTACCGCCATACCGCACTCTCCCTCTCTAACATGAAGAATATACTCTGCTCTCTCTCTCTGTCGCCCGTGCCAAAATTTAACGGATAAGGAAATACCGAGCTTCCTTTGTTTCACACTTGGGTCTCCAGTTTAATTGTTGTTGCAGTAGAACACGTATTATTGCATTGACTTATTAAAGTCAATGTATTATTGCCTATTTTTAAACATTTTTATACAATCTTTTAAACATACTTAAACTAGATACTATTAGTCCTGTCTTAAAAAAATTAAAGCTATAAAAAATTGTATTTATTCTTTACGAGCATTAATATAACTCGGCTTAGATAAAATGAAAAATCCACCAAACAAGGTAGTAGTAGTTAGTTAGGTAGGTATCTAACTTACTTATTTAACAATTGCTAAAAGTTGACTTAGGTATTGCCACAAGTATTTAAATATACGTTACCTAATAGCAAATATTATAGCATGTCAATGTATTATAGCAATTAATTAAATTAAATTGTCAAGTCAATCAATTTTATAGGTATTTCTACACAAAACAAAATATTAGTTCCTCTATAGTTTCCAAATGTACTTTAGAGAGCATAAATTATATTTCCTTCTCTGCACACAATTACGTTTCACACACGCGAGTGCTTATACTCATAGATATTATTCAACTGATAATGTGACCTAAATGAGTCCTCAGTCAATAATAAGTTTCGTTTGGCATATAATTGAATATATTGATTCGAGCCATATCACAATGCAAACTGCGTTACTGATGTCTCTTTTAATTTTTAACTACTACACGTACACTACAAAGCGTGTTGCCGCGTTGTGATGCGCTGATCTATGTATGTAAATGGAATGACGGTAGCAAACCTTTCCGCTATCATCCATGACAACTGTGACCGACACAGAACAAGACTCGGAACTAGGATGGTCCAGTTATATGAACAGACGGTATATGAACATTAGTTGGTTAGTTTGTTAGAAGTATGAGGACTGGGGCAGGGACTGTTAGTCCTGTCAGTAATTTGTTAGAAAAAGTCTCGTTATAATTCGGTCATTCGGTCGGATGTGTTGCTACCCCGGAGAACTGACATGTTCGCTTCTACAAAAGTGTTACCCTCTCCACATCTTTCTAACCGGAACACAATTGCAGTTTAAACAATTATATGGTAGAAATGGTACTAGGTACTGTGTCGGGCGGAGGTACTATGTATCTACATAATATATGTACGTATCTATGAGGAATATTCGCCGTCCACGGAGCGCAAGTCGCGCGATATTCGCATGTGTACAGTAGCAATCGTCATAGGATGCTCTTAACAAGTTCGTTTAAGTAACATTATTAATAGCGTGACAGTCGTTCTGTAGGTGTTTTCGGTTGCCCGCTTTGCATATCTATCCGGTCAGATAACGTGCTTTATTAAACCGGAGCAATATAAGAATGTAGTTAGTATATAAATATTGTCAACATAGACTCTGGTTTTGATATCAGATGACCTATGGGTGTTTATCCAAGATGACTCGTGACTGGTTTGATAAGATTTTATATAAACCGGTCAAGTGCGAGTCGGATTCGCATCCGTAGTTCCCTAGCGCCGATCGATATTAGCTGTAATTATTTGGTCAATAATAACATAGAATGTAGGAAAACTCATTTTTTTAGGTTACTTGTATGGAGTCCCTTTGGGATCTATCTTTTGTACTTTTTTATTTTCTACCTATAAATCTATATATACGAGTATGTATATCTATACAATAGTTTTTTTTTCTTATGTTTAAATTAATTGATAAGAATTTGGCAGAACAAAGGCTATTTTTTTACTTCATAATTTAGGAGTACCAAACGGATTTTTTGATTTACTGTAAACCAGAATCCGTGACAATTTCCCCGTTTCAAGAAGTGACCTATAATGTTGATGCAAATTCTATAATTTCTCTAGAGATAATATGCTAAAAAGCAGGGAATGCGGACTGGCCAGACTCATTTTGGCATCAAATAGCATTTCAGCTTTCGTACCTTCCGTACAATAGTGACCCCGTTTGATAAAGGTGATGAGGCACAGCATAATCGAACGGTATGATAAGTTTGTTCAAGGATCGATAGAGGGTACTAGGAGTATGTGTGAAGGTTGTTGGTTATTGACCGACACGCAAAGGAGAAAACGTAATTGTTGTTCAGTGTTATGTTTAATGGAATAAATAATGAACATGCAATTACTGTGGCCTGTAGCTTGTATTTAATATCGTTGTTAGTGCACCCACCACCGTGAACCGTGAGTCACAAACCCCCCTGTCTCCTCCTTCAACCACCCACCAAAACCGGGGAAAAATCCACAAACGTTTAAACTTAAAATTTCACTAACTACTCCAGTCAACGTCCTCTTTATTTTCTGGTTCTGCAGCAGCCAGTACTGCAATCGTCTAGTTTGTAATTTTTTTCTGTATATATTGAATTAAACTTTGTAAGTAAGCCCGTAAGGTTGAATATCGGTTAACAGCAGCGATGTTTGTCCTTACACGAGCTGAGGCAGTTTGCAAAAGCAATTTCTTAGTGAATCATTGTTTACAACCGACGGCATTGAACTTGCTGCGGCCGGGCCCTCGGTCGCAGCGACGGTAACAATAAAAGAATCATCTTGCATCACCGCTGATTGAGACACATTCGCGGTATTTGGCTCATGTTTGATTAGCAAACGCGATCAGAGCGCGGGAAAATAACTTATTTGTTTGCAAAACGACGCCTGCGTCAATTGGCAAAATAAATGTTATCGTCCCCTAATTGCAGTTTATGTAATGGCTTGAAGATATCCTTCATTTGTTGTGTGAATGTAAACTGTATAAAGATAGAAGAGATGCATTGATGAATTAATATTATATTCGCGTGAACATGAACATGCTGCAGTTGGCGCTTTACAGAGCATCCTGGCAGGCCTTTTGTATTCATTCACGGCGGCGTAACAACGTTCGCTGGGGCAGCTAGTAATTTTATAATATTTATTTAGTGGACTTTTAATCGTGGGCTATCTTTTAAGACAAAGGTCTGTATTGTAACACCTTTAAAAGGACGAATAACTGATCCTTACGTTACCAACGACGTTATTGCACCTGTGCGGGTGTTGGGGATATTTTTAGCTTTGGCTAATAGGAATTTCTTCGGCACAGGTGTATTTTATCTACAGGCAGAATGTCATACTATCAATAAATGACTCTTTTAAAAATATTGATAGTTATTTTTATATTATAAAACTATTGCGGCGGTGTTATTGGTCCTCAATATAATCATATAAGTTTTGTGCTTCGAAGGGCACATGAAACCGTCACTAACATCGTCAATGTCAAAAAAAAATATTCTCTATATTTTACAATCTCTTTTCACAGAACGTGCAGTTATTAACTCGTTAAATAATTGCCACTGTGTCATAGTCAATATACCTAATAAATAATTATGACTAATGCCCATCTAATTAAAAATATTATGTGTGCTAAGATAACAATGTTCATTCTTACATAAAGACACAAATAGGTTTTTATCACTAGATATCTGTTGCTTCCTGTGACCTTATAAACGTTTTATTTAATTAATGACATTATATATTACTCACTTCGAAACATAAATTATCTTATCTCATACCACTGGAGTCAGATACTACATAATTATGGTCTACTGACAGAAGGGCAGTATTGCAGAAATACATTTAGGCTACTTATCTCCAATTTCTAGTAAAATGCTTTAAATGTAGCTACTATAGAGAACTTGTTGACATGGCTTCCATAGCGGCCGGTGCGAATGAGCGAACTTATAATGAGCGAGTGTGGTAGAGGTAGATCCAACACGTGGGTTACTGTGATCTCGGTCACGAAATGTCTTCATTTATCTACTAATGATCTAAGCAACTAACTAACGTTCCTAGTAACACCCTCTGCTAACTTGACTGGCCATCCTACTCCCGATTGTCGAGTTCTGTGTCGGTCACAGTTGTCATGTGCGGCGGAATGATGGTGCAGCATGCTCATTTGCTATCTGTAATCCGTTAAAAAGACAAAGTAATATGCTTGACTTAGCATATTACGTATACATATATCAGCGTCGTAATTTTGTGTCCCCGACCCCAGTCCAGCTCCTAAATGTCAAATGTTTTACGATAAACATTCCTTTGCACAATAAAATAATCCTGAGCGTGGGCGCTACCTACTTCGATAACAAATTCGTGGAACTGGAACGACCACATTCTGTATCAATAAAATATAATGTCATAAAATGAGGATGTTCTTTACAATTAAGACGGTCGAATGGATATGTTTAGTTGCGTCAATGTTAGTGAAGTTAATTCGTTGGAAATCATCTTCATCATATGATGAGTTTAAATTTCTACTCTCGGTCCCGGTGTGTGTGTTTTTGTCTTAGTGTGTTGTCCATGGCACCCACGGGACAGGGAATGCTAGTGTATGTGCTAATTATTTACATTCCCCAGTGTGGAAGTGTGCG
Source organism: Ochlodes sylvanus (assembly GCA_905404295.2). Classification (NCBI taxonomy): domain Eukaryota; kingdom Metazoa; phylum Arthropoda; class Insecta; order Lepidoptera; family Hesperiidae; genus Ochlodes; species Ochlodes sylvanus. Next base: position 7,380,316 of record FR990149.1, read on the forward strand.
TACGTCGCGCCTTATCATTGAGGGTTAAACAGCGTTTATTGTGAAAGACGATCCCCTGCACGGGAGCGGTGCGCCGGCGGAGCGGACTACAAACCAGTTCTGCAGCCGCAGACACTGGTCCGGCTGACCTTTGCCATTGTCGCCGGCCGGGGCTGCGCTCCTTTATAGTCGTTCCCTTGTCGCTGCGCTGGTCACAGCTGGCGGTCAAGAGCGGCGCTTCCGTTATGCCCTCTATTAAATAGAATGGCGATATAATCCAGCTGTTGAATGACGATGACGCATTACTCACCCTACCATAGTCAAGCGAGCTTTTTTACTTGTGATAAGTTGTTTGACAACGTTCCTACCTTTTTTGTAGGGAACCTGATCGGTAAGTACGCGACGTCTAGGAAGTTGGATGCACTAACTTATAAAAGCATTTTCACTCCTTTTGAAGACTCCCACACATGACACAATACACAGTCGAAACACCGAGGCGGGCAAGCTGTTCCAAGCCTTCGCAGTGGGCAATGGGCATCATGAATGACGACGCAAACTGTGTCGTCCGTATCAGTGGAATGTTCACGACGACGGTGGTTAATGGTTACCTGCCGTATTATTGGTTTTTCGATGGAGGAACGAGGATAGGGGAATGACATCGAAAAATTTCTAAATTTTAGATTTAGATATTCTTTAATTTGTGTATAATTAACCTATTTGGAAATAGATCGAAGTAGATCAAATTGAGATCTAATTCCGAGCAGACGGCATGCTGCGACTCTCGTTTAAGATCGTGAGATACCACTAATGGATCATGCATTGTTGGAGAATGAGATTTTTGATGGTGCAATGATGCAGCGGCTTATTTTACTACATTGTTACACTAATTAAATTATGTAAGAATAAGAGGTTCCGTAGAAGCTTCGAGTTGAAATTATAAGTTAAATATTAAATTAAGGGTGTACCAAGTACAAAAGGAAACTAGAACTTGGATAGTACAGTCTAAAATATAAATAAATTTAGACTTTGGCACTTTTTAAGGACATTAGAGCTGAAGATGTCATAGTGGTAGTTGTGATGAGGAGGACCAATTTTTATGTTCATAGCAGGGCTCACGAGAAAGCAGATGAGCCGCCTGGTGATAAGTGGTCATCGTCGCCTATGGACACGAGCAGTTTCTAGTGTACATAATTATATCAGTATCTTTGTGGTTTAGCGCGGTTATACTCCAGTACTGTTTCGTGTAGGTGCATACTGTGGGTAGTTGCGTCATTATTCCAGCTCGCGCGTCACCGGGGTCGATATTGGCGTCGTCGCGCACCGAGTTCAGCCGGTCTAGACCTGGCGGCAACTGCCATTGTTGGATCATAATTAATGTCGCAACTGGCTGTAGGTACTACTATTATATCGTAGTTAGCGTCACGTGTATTGGTTTGGCTACGGCATTTAAGAGCCCACTTAAAAGCTGTAGGTAATTAGAAGAATGTTGGTATGGTTGGAGGTCGATATATTGGAATTATGTATGGAGTTGTTGTTAATGAAAGGAACCAGCTGTTCAACGAAACTAAGTTCTCTATAATGTCATTTACTGTCGCGCACAATCTTGTAGATTACAAATATGGTATAAATACGGTTGGGAGAAACTGAGTTAAGAAGATCATACTCCGTAAAAGACTTTAGGGGTGTTATGAATTCTAACCTTAACCAACCACATTTGTAATGTTACAACGAAGGCCTACAAATCACTATGGTTTGTGTTGAGGCAATCAAAAGACTTTGAAAGTATAGCTGCGATAAAAATATTGTATACTTAATAGCTTCGTTAGAAGTAAATTGGAAACTAACGCAGTTATCCGGAGTCCCCATGATGGAAAAACATACTCATGTTGGTAAAACTCCAAAAGCAATTTTTAAGGTGGTAATTACTTAAAATATAAGTATGTATTGGTAAAGTAAACGCATTAGGTTAAGAACCTGTCATTTTTATTTATCTATGTCAATAAATAAATAATTATAAATAAAATAAATTATACAACAGGTGTAACCTTGGAATAAGTTATTGTAAGACAATAACAGATACAGTTTATGTAACAACATCATAATGGACGTCCAGGAGAAGCTATAGAAGTATTCGAAGTTGCTACTACGTAATATTAAAATCAGTGACTTCGTTCCGAGCGTTGATTATTGTATGATCTTACGCAGTTGCTCGTACAAGAATATTTAACTTTCCCAATGTACTTAGATCCAATAAAATCTATAGACGGCACGTTTAATAGCAATTTACACTGTTAGCAAAACAGTACACAAAAACCTCACTTCGCGGTGTAATCGCACGGTTTACGCTACTCACGCTAAATGCGCTAATTTCTATGATACCTGATGAGTCAGTCAGACAACACAGAGATCGGTCTCGACTCGACACTCGAGACTCTCGATTATACAAAAGAAATTATACCTAGCTCCGCATCATCTCCCACTATTCTCCCACGCATCGTGTTTGATAAAGCCACTCTCATATTCTCGGTCATGAAGCGACGGTATCATAACAGTTACCCGCGAACATCGTTAAGAACATGATCGAACATGAGTCGGTAAATGGACAATATAATTAAATTAAATGAAATAAAACCTAGAAAATATGAACCCTTTATATGGTTTGAAATTGATTGTCCTTTTCATCAGACTCAATAAATAAAATAAAATAAAAAAATAAAAAATAAAAAAAATTAAAATGATGGAATATATAAAAAATCTTTAATTTGTAGAATATTTAGTTACTTATATGTATAAATTTATGAATTTTGTACATTCGTCGATTATAGTTTATTCTTCTTTTTTCTTAATTCTATTTTGTTAATAAAGAAAGGTTTGTTGGGAAAGTTTGTCATATATTTTCCATGTACAGACAGAAATCAGTTATCTATTTATTATATTTATAGATATTATCATTAAGTACTCCAATATTTCTCCAAACGTATCTACCACATAAATATTATTATACAATATCGATATTATGTTCTTGTTGTTCACTTGTTAGTAAATAATGACTCACAAGTACCTAATGATAATCACTCACAGTAAATATCACAAGAACAATGTATTTTTAAATTAATCAATCACGAGCCACCGAACGAACCGAACAGAATGTGCTCGAGAGATGACGCGAGTGTGAGGTGCGTATTGTTACGTGTGAATCAGAGATAAACATTGAGAGAGGTCGCAGGTTCAAGGCCGCGCACACGTGACGCACGAGGGCGAGCGGTGGCCGAGCGTTACATTTCACCGCTTGCATTACACGACGAGATTGTTGGATGGCCACGTCGTGAGGCCCGGTGACTGGTGACGTCGGGAGCCGAACTTCACATGTCTTCAATATACTTAACATAATGTCCTGTTTTCAAAGAGTAAACCATTATTCTGCTGATTGCCAAGAAGCAAGTTTATTTTTCAGTCTCAACCTTTGCTATCGCGCTGTGGCAAACTTGCTCGCTCAGACAAGCTCTCTCTACCATCTTTCTTGCATGCACTGCACAAAATACAAAGTTTATAACGCATTAACTGTGGTAATCTTCCGGTATTGTTCGTAATAAATTTAGGTTACTTATACACGACAAGAAAATGGCATACGTACAAATGTTATCTGCAGGAAAAATTCTACACTCGAATTTACTCGTAATATAACTCCTGAGTTCAACTTTAGTAAAGTAGGACGATGGTCATCTCGAAGGTGGAGATATAAAATGGATATCCTAGCGTTGGTGGAGTGCCAACATGTTCGGATGGGTCCCGGGAGTGTACCGACCTACATCGTGGGGGTGGCCGGCTGACCGGCGCCGCCGCCGCTGGCTGACGTCCACTTATTATCAACTTGGCAGGATATTCATTTTGAATGTTATTGCTTAGGCTGTGTTGCAGGTACCAATTTAAAAATATGGGTATAAGTTTCATGCTATGTTTTCATCGTCATTTTACCCTATCACAAAGTTAGGACGATTGATAACTTGTATAAAACAAATGGAATTCGTTGGATTACAGAAAGCTCTGTTTGGGTCCTATCATGACTTTGATCATTCTAACAGTAAGGAATTAGCTGAATGCCGCCGGAGTAGATGTGCTCCATATCTAAAATTTATCGTAATTTCGTAAACTGTGTAACTCGTCCAGCAGTGCAGTGTGCATGAAATTCAAAAGATGAACACGGAATTACAATTAAATCAGTTTTATGGTAAATTGGTTTTTTATGTATGTCAGTCGTCAGTCTGATAACCGTCGGTCACTGAACCTGCTGACCTCAGCAATAAAATTGATATGGTAAGCAAAGATACAGATGACTTCGTATATTATTGTAATAAGAATAATATACGAGTATTGTATTTTCCTGTATAAGGGTATTTGTCTCTGTGTATCTCAGAGAGAACATTATGTAAAGAACAAACTCGTATGAGGAATTGAGGACGGTTCGCAGCTTAATCATCAAGATGGCTTATCAGACTAGCCAGTTGAGGCAACAGTGGGGTGGTCACAGTCACACCTGCCATATATTCGCCAACAAAAATACCTAATCTGCCGACGCCGACAATGGCTACTATGGTGCAATAGAGTATGTAAGATAGGAATTAAGAATTCGAATTAAGTCGTAATTAGTTCAGTAACCGAAAATAATGTTTAACGACAGTAACGTGTCTCGTTAGAACCTCTAAACGGAGTGTGGTGTGGTGTTGTGTTTCCACCATTTCACATTGCGAACAATGGTTACGATTTTCTCACGGCGTTCCTTCACCGTAAACGGGTGGTAGACGGTAGCTTTGGTGATCGTTGGATTGTTTGTTTGTCGTTATAAAATGTAGGAGTCTTCAAGAGGAGAGTGAATAGGCTTAAGTGCGTCCAGCATCTTAGATCTCATCACAACTTACCAACACGTGGGATTATTGTCAAGCATTAACTTATCTTATGTAAAAATAATAATTATGTACCTACACTTGAAACGTCTATTTGTAACCACATTGAGGATTTATATCGGTTTTTAAAGTAGTAAAGTTTATGTGATCCACTAATTGATTGAAAGGCAAAGATGACAATTGATAACGTACTATCAATGAGCTAATTATAAGATTTTGTACTTCGTTCTGTTAATTACACAATGATTAAAACTTGATTTTTAATTTAATTTGCTACACGATAATTTTGTTTTAAATTGCGCATACAATCATAATGACTCGTTACATGCTCGAGTGTGCTGGAGGGGGGCTGGGGTATTGTTCGCAGCACGCAGCTCATTGTAGACTAGAAAGCACCACGTGTGAATGGACACGTGACCGCAACGGGAGCACTTTCTCGTTGTCAGCGCGACATCTGTTCGCGTGTGACCCGCCGTAGCCGGTGACGTGGCTGCAGATATACCCTCGATGTTGTAACTGTTGCCGTAATCACTGTATCGGAAGAGGGCCGGCCCCGGTGCGTGGTGTTAGTAGTGACCTGGCTCCGAGAGCGAGGAAAGGCCAGAGGACAGCCAATAGGTTCCTGGGTCGGGGGCGTTTATGCATCCAAGATATCATAAGATGATCAAGCATCATAAGATGATATCGTCCTCTGAAAAAAAAACCAGACTCCCACGGGTGCAACGTGTCCCCGAGGTGCAACGTGTCACAGATCCCGAAAATACGTTGCGGCATAACTTCGTAACAGTGACATCCCGCCGGATTGACATAAACTCTAGATTTTTTTAATTTTCATAGCCGACAAACGGTCGATGATGCTATCCACGTGTTCCTCTCCATCAGTCAGTAGAGCTGCTGGAAATGCGATCTCACCGGTATAAGACACCGAATTACAACTTCTTATTAGGTAGATGTCATAAAAAAATTAAAACAACGACGACTTGTATGGCGAAATGGTTATACCCTGCTGGACCGCCGTCCCTAGGGTCCTGGATGCGATTGCCCGCGAGGTGAAAATTTGAACGAGTCTAAATATCTATTCTCGGTCTAGGTGCATGTGATCTTGTTGTTGTGTATTGTCACGACACGTAACATCTTTTTGTTAGGCTCTGTATGACTGTGTAACGTAATATGGTAAATTAGAAGATAAAGGACAACGTGTGGCGGGTTTTGTTAGTGCAAAAAGTTAATGACGGCAGTTACCAGCAGGTGGACGTCACTCCCGTCCATGTATATCACACATTTATATTTATCAGCGCAATCAATCTTTCGTATCGCGATCGGTCTCCGTTGTCTCGTCCGATGGAGCTGTCAAACTTGGCATCCGGACGGCTATTCGGCAGTGGGGCTGATCTGTGGTGTCTGCTGGCCCGGATAATGCACACACACAGTCAGGCTATATAGTTGCGTGTTCGGACAGATTAGACAGTCTGTCCAAGTATTGTTTAGCTTTTTAAAACTTCATTTTGCTACGCCGTACGCTTTCGTCCGCGTGGGAATCGGAAATCGACAACTGCCGTTAAAATTGTCTCAAGGAAGGGAACATATTATCGGGATTAAAACTATCCTATGTCCTTTTCGGGTCTCTAACTACATAATATCTCCATACCATACTATACTGTGCACGGAACTTTTTAGCCAAATGTCCAAATGTTAGCAACCCTATTCGTGGTATTGAAACGAGTTCCCCGTCCATTCATTCACTGCGAACTGTTCCAAGCTCAACCGTACTCGATTGAGTCGTTTTTGCATAAACAACGAAAGTGTTTCATTTGACATTAGTGCGGTCTTGTCGCGGAGAAAGTTTTTTAAAACTAATTAAAAGTTTGATTATTTAAAAGTAGGCGTATATAAACGTCGCCGTATCCGCTTGTCCATAGTCCGTAATCAACCGAAACTAAGTACCGTAGAGCGCAGTCACGGGTTGACTATAATATTCGTTTTCGAGTATTCGTATGGTACTCTTACTAACAATTACTGACTGGACTATTACTAACAACTAGCAGGATAAACTATCACTAACAGTCCCTGCCCCAGTCCTCATACGTACTAACCAAACGTCCCTAAGAACGTTTATTGTCCAAAAATGTTTCGTATCCGCGATGATCAGTTTAAAATTAAGGCTCTGACTGTGGCGCCCTCTCTCGAGCCGTACAGATTCTAAACAGTAAATACTATTATAAATACATATTAATGTCCTTTATTATTACTGAAACAATCGTATCAGATCTAAAGCCGGCAGCGGTCACCTAGCAGGTAGACCCGTTCGCTTGACTTTATGATTCACAGAGATATTATGTATTGTGCTGTTCAATTGTATGATATCTGAGATCACAGAATGGTGTTTGTGAATAACAGTTGAGATTTTACGACTTAGCACAGTTCTAAAGTTCCGTTTATTGATTTAGTGACACGGTCTGCCTGGTTTTGAGTGAGAAGTGCCTACGGCTCTCTTATGCTGTCCTCGGTCAAGACAATTATGGATGAAACTTTTGCACCAATTGGCTGACAATGCTGACACGCGCATCACAATAGGGGGTACTGAGAACCTGCGGTCGGGATTCCTATTAAATGGACAAATTAATGAACAATGATCACCTTTTTTGTGTCGTGCTGCAGCAACGGTACCGCTAAATAATCGTCATTACTTAACTTTTTTTTGTTCATTTCCGTAAACAAACTATTGAAAAAGTTCTGTTGTAGTTATTTGGTAAAATAAATGGTTTCTATTTTTTTCTATTGCTATTAAAGTTATTAATGTTTTATAATTGAAAGCCCTGAGATTAAAAATACGATTTCTTTATTTTCATTCCTGAGGTTGAATAAACAGAAGCCTGTGCATGTTTTTTATATTTTCAGCTTATTTTTGGAGAAAAAAAGTTAAATCTAAAATATGTGTTACATCTGTTGTTGTTTAAAATTGAAAGAAAGTCCTAAAATTAAAATCTAAGTAAATGGAAACCCGAATCAATCCTTAATAATATTCTATTATCGACTGTTGTAATCATAATAGTTTGGGGCAAGCCGAATGCATAACAAAATAATCAACATCTTTGAATTGTACTCTGCAGCTGAAATTAGCAACGACAAGTCCTTTGCGACTTGTGGTCGGTGAACACTCTATAGACGCTGAAAGCGTGAACGCGGCGCGTTAGAAAGTGATGTTAATGCATAATTGGCGGTGCGGTGCCAATTATGTTGTAAGTTTTTATAAAATATCGTGCAGTTTATCTATCGGTCCGATTGAATACATTACCTGCCTGTTTGTATAATTATCATTTACATACGAAACTATTGGCTTTGCTCGGAGTTAATAAAAATCTACAAATAGAATGATGCACGAGTACAATACGATAGTTTGAGCATACATGTTTGTCGTAAAAAAGGGATTTCCGTAAAAGAGGTTGATCGGCAATTAGTTTAAGTTGTTGAACTAGTGAAGTAAGGGCTTCAAAACTTCGGTGTTGAGTTGTTGACTGTACAATTTAATCGAAAATAGGCTTGGTAGTGTCGTTTGGGGCACATGTCTACTAATTTTAAAAACGCTTCGATTGCGTCAACGTCGTGCGACACCTTTTTTCATACATTTTGTAAAGGAAGTGTGTCAAAAAGTATTCAAACACGACGCCGACGCAATTGAACCATTTATAAATTTGCAGACTTAGGCCCCTGGTAGTGCAGCTACCAATTACTTAATTATGTTAAATTATTAATTTAATACATTGAAATGTCAGTACTATCAATAGCCCTATCGATAATATGCCTAGTTTGCGAATTATCGAGGTCACGATAGTTTAGTATTGACAACTTATCGATAGTAGGGCAACGGAATCGAGCTATATGTCAATCGGTCCAGTGTACACTGGTGTACTCATTTATAAGCATAAAATATGCGTACCCAATAACTATTTAGTGCAGAATTTACTATTAATCCCTGCTGTAGTCCTCATGCAAACTGACCAACTGACGATCTTAATAACATACTTTGCTAACTTTATAAATAATCCTAGTCGCGATCTTGTTCTGTGTCGGTCACAGTTGTCATGGGAGGCAGCGGAAAAGTTATGCTGCGTGCTCGTTTCACCATAAAAAAATGTTTGACGTATAAAAATGACAGACATTTTTGTAATAGTTTACCCCTTTGGAAGAGGGTTGTTTGTCGCACCCCTTTCTGTAAGAAGGTGCTGCGATTCACACGGTTATAGGCGTCTTTTGTTGTGATACTTAAACCGTTAACCGAGGGGACTCGGGACGGCAAGAAATATAGTTTTATTATAAATCTGATAGCACAGGAATCCTAGCAGGATGAAATGAAATACATTGACGGCGAAGACATTAAGAACTATAGACCTGTATGTTACCTGAAAATATGTTTCGTGTTTTTGTAATACATACCCACTCTTTTTCCCGTAACGAAGTCTGAATTCGAGGATCGAGGACCTTGCTTTCCTAACGGCTATCGGTCAGTAAAAACGGCCCGATAAATTCTATAAGAATTGTATTTTTTATTGAAGTAGGTAAGTTAGTGTACCGTGTTAGTGACTATCCAATTTATTAAAAACGTATTATGTCCAGTCATACGTTTTATATCGGACTATAACCGTAAAGATATATCGCTAGATATTATATTAGTAGATTCTACGAATAGTAAATGGCTGCAATGCAATCATGTCTTATTTATAACCATAACGATGATGAGCCGCTTGTGTTGTGCTGTTTACTTCCTCCACTCGTTATCTGTCATTATCTTCGGGTTTACTAGTGAAATACTTACGTGATAATGCGTCATTCATGTTCATTTTTATTGTTTATGGTTGATGGTAAGAGGATTCATTCAGGAGAGTAGACGGCATACCTGACAAACCGAAAAAATGACCCAAATCAGTTAATTAATTCCAAAGTCAATTACAAACTTAAATATTCATACTAATCGGTCGATATCAAGGTTAATTGTTTATTTATATTAATAAACGTGTTATTGACTTATCAATGAAATATGCGACGATTGAAACAAATTATTAAATTAATAATTTTAATTGAATAATAGTCGTTGAGTTCTCGTTATCGTTGAAAGTTCAATGTGGTGTTGGACCTTGACTTGATGGACTGGCGGATTAACGTTTGAAGTTTTAATTAATGATGTATCATTAACAATTAGCCTATCGAGCACTTGTTTATTTAATTACATGTCTACGTGTGGTTACATGTATGCAAAGCGTGTTCGGACACGGTAGAAATGGTACGGGGAGGGTCCCCGTAATCAACAACAAATACAAATCCTATAATACATACATGTCACTAACACCCATAGCCAGAGAACAAACATTTATCAGTCACATAAATATTTGCCCCGGCCGGGAATCGAACCCCGGACCCCTCGCTTCGCAGAGTCACTACCAACTAGGCTACGAGCTCGTCAAATATAGCGATATGTTCAAACAAAAACCGGTTTCTAGATCTGTACTATTTGTCTTCGTATCGTAAAGCTGTCGATTTCATTCAGTGTTGTACCTACTAATTAACATTAACGTTTTGAAGTGATCAATAAATGTATCTTATATCAGTACTTACATACATTACGCGATAAGATCAATGTAACAGTCCTATTGCATGTTCAATGAGATGAGATGTCTCCTCACCAAATGAGTAGACTTGACGAGTTGTTTAGTAGAGTACCTACTAGAGTATTTATGAGCGGATAATGTGTGGACGTTTTAAGGATTTTTGTAAACAAATGTGAAGCTCTTAACACTTTGCTTTATTTTACTAGAGACAAGCTACTTGTACCAACGTAATTAATTTGAAATAGAACTGTAGCTGTGTCAACAGAACAAATATATTTATTATTCAATAAATAGCGGTCATCTTTACAGAAGACAAAGCTTGTTATAAATATAAAAGATATGCATTTCGATTATATACATAGATACATACAATATTTTAACTTACATGAATATTAAAGGTATCTGGCAGTTACAACGCGCTAGCCGACCAAACGCAAATCACGTGCAAAATGACAAGTTGAATAAAACAACACATGACCGGTTCCCAAAGCACCGACAAGCATTGTACACTTTTATTGCGAGGTTAACCTGCGTGACACGTAAAATGAAGAGCGTCCCAAGGAACATCTCCGACGCATGACGTACGACGCATGTCGCACCCACGCATGCGTCGTACGCGCCGCGGCTCGGCCGTCGACCTGCGCCGGCGAGCGTAGCGCCGCACTGCCGCAGTCGAGATTGTTGGATTACGGACTAAATCACGCGAGAAAACGTGATTTGAATTTAGAATACTTTTGACGGAACTCCCGTATCAGCCCGAGCACACGAGACGGTCAACGCGTTTGCGTTTCAACCGCCCAACTGTTGTCGATGGTAGCAGTTTGTACGTTTGTATATGATAAGTGGTTGATGATGAAGTTGTAATAAACATATAACACATAATCTTGTATCGTAATCTTCACGAGAATGCATTAATTGTGACCAACCCCGGAGGAGTGTAGGCCTGATTGACGTCATTTTTTAAAAATGCTTCTCATTTTAGTACCTATCACCGACCATCATCAAGCCATAACTGTCAAATTGCTGAGCAGGGGTCTCCTTTTACAATGTGAGGATTTTAGTACACCACGCTGGTTAAGTGCGGATTGGTAGACACGCACCTTTGAGAATATTACGGAAAACTTAGGTGTGCAGGTTTCCTCATGTTTTCTTTCACTTCATATTTTTTTTTAATTGGTGGCGGGCGGGAGGCGGGTTTGATTCCCCAGTATTCTAACCGCTCACCTGCTATAGACCATACGAAAAGTATTTTGATTGTTTTTAGTTAGTAGTGTGCGACCACCCTAAAATTCCTAGCGGTTCAGTTGTTAGTTTATGGTGGACTATTTTGGAGAGCGCCTTCTTTGGAATTTACGATTCTTTTCCGTCTGTTGTTTCTATGCGATAGCTCACTTCGGGTTTCATCATTATTACGTGTGTCTAGCTTTAATTTATTAATTCTTTCAAATAGATCTTAGTTTTGGCTAATTCCAAGATTTTCGATACGCACACTCTTAGCCCCAAACTTATCCCTGTGTTGCCATGTGGCATAGTGGTGCCATTGACAATACACAAAGGCAAGTATACAGGTACACACACCTAGTGCCAGTCGTTTCAACGAAGACGAATTTAAGACAGAAATTTAAACTTATCATTCAAATTTACCTCGCTGGGAATCGAACCCGAGACCCTTCGAACGGCCTGTCAAAGACTGATAAGATTCAAATAAATATAATAAAACAGATCCATACCTATCAAATCGATGGGTCCTACGTATAAGGGCCAAACTAACAATTTGACGATTTTGACTTTTTTATGATAAACGCATCCTATCGATATGATTAATCGTGTGAGCTTTTAAAAAAAAAGAAAAACTGCATGGAAACACGACTTTCTATTCAAGTATAACGGCATATGTAGCGTGGATTGAAACGTATAAGGTCCAAAGAGTAATTTGAGACTTATCTACCCAAACACACAAAAATACTATTTGAATGCATGTCATTGACGCGCACAACCTTGCCGCTCGTATATTATCATTATGATAATAGAGCACGATTTGCTTTGAATTTATTCAAAGTATGCCGGTTTACGTTATACTGTTTGTTTTCCACGGCCGCGGCCGCGGCGGAGAAGGTTGCGTGCGCGCACGGCACGGTCATTTATCTGCTTGGATTCTTCTAGTAAAAGTAAGGATGCCAATGAGGTAACTTAGGTACCGATGAGGTAGTGTTTTTATCACGGAACAAATACAAAGGTTTTTATGGATTTAAGATAGCAAATGAGCATGCAACCTCCCTTCCGCTGCCGCCCATGACAACTGACTGAAGAACCAGACTTAAATTGGGTCTAAGATGGTTAGAGTTGGCAGAGGGTGCTATTAATAACAGTGGTTAGCACGTTAACAGTTATGGTGATGATGACCGTCTTTGTGACGTTTTCGTAGTTGAAGATGCAGCACAATTCATTGAATCCAAATCCGTGCGTGGAGAAAGCAGGACCGCCCTGGACAAATTATTGCGTTTCGTAGTGAGGTTGCCTATGTGTTCACTAGTCAATGGTAATCATAGCTTCTTTCTTCTTCTTTTTAGATATTTCCGTAGTGTATATAGTACATGAAACATGAATCATCCAACTCGAAATCCCTTCGTCCTACTGGACCGCTCTGGACGGAACACTTCTTACTCACGTACAACAATATGAAATCGCTCCAATTAGTTACACAAAATAGGAACGTCCATTGTTATTCTTTCCTCAATCATAATGATCCTTCAGATACTGCGCAGTCCGTACCGCTGTGATATCTACTATTTCATTGAAGATCGCGCAGTTGAAGGGTCTTGGGTACTTCTGCATTGTACTGGAGATCAATTGATGCAACAAGTGGACATAATAGCACGTGACGTCACCTGCCGCGCTAATTGGATGGGTGAGGCTGGCGGATGGTGGATTGCTATTGCTGGCTTTACAATGCTGTGCCTGAAGGCTGTTATTTAATGCTGTACAATAAGATTGGCGGCAATATAGCGAAATTAATGTTATGCGTTAGTTGCTTTCAAGATTTCGGTTATGTGAATCGTAAGCTACTTCACCTGAGTTTTTACTATGTTAGTTTAGTACCTTTTCTTTCTTTCATCTTCCTTCGTACTCGGCCAGCAGAACATTGAAGATGCCTTTGTTATTAATCATGTCCATGGGCGACGGTAACGACTTACTTTCCATATGGCGAGTCGTCATCTAAGTTGTCGGAAAAATAATACAAGTTGAGAGCAAATCACATAATTCTGTCATAGATTCTGAATTTAATTCTGATTTCTACTTTTTTTAATCGTTTAAAAACGGACAGTAGTTTGTGATGATGGTCGCAAAACATTAATTGTTGTTGTAAGCACACACGCTACTACACAAGCTGGATATAAGCCGTATTTACCTATTCACTTTAGATTCCATTTTTCTACAACTCCTATTGTTTAATTTGAAAATGACAGTTGAGAAATAGGAAATTTTTCTGCTTTGTTAGATCTACTTTAAAACGAAAGATCGAATTACATTCCAGTTCGAATGTCTGTTTATCCGTATCAGTTTCATCTAACGGCGATAATCTAAGTTCGTTAAAGATAACATGCGCAGATAAACGAGTTTCTAATAGCCTTCGGTTCATTCCAATTTTAAAGTCGTCGTAATTTATGTTGCTCGGGTAGTTCTACTCCATTAGTAACTATAAAACTAATTAAAACCATAAAATATGTTATAAACAAGCAAGTTAATTAAATACTAAATTATTTAAGTATATTAAATATTATGGTTCCGTATCCCTATAAAGCTTAATACGGATATACATACATACATAGTTGCGTGTTTTAAATTAGGCTGTACAGTTTTGCTAGTAGTCCTGCCTGCGAAGCGAAGGGTCTCGGGTTTGATTCCCGGTCGGGGCAGATATTTATGTGAAGGATAAATATTTGTTCCCGGGTCATGGGTGTCAGTGATGCATTATATGTCTTGTCCATGTCACCTGCGACACAGGGAATCCTATTTGGGGGTTATGAATGTTAGCATTTATTTAAAAAAAAAAATGAATTTGAAAATCAACATAACTCTTAAAACTTTAAATGCATAAAGCTCTTGTTTCGGTAAAATAGAGCATCATTAAATATTCTTCGAAGAACATTCCTGAACGTGGCAGCCTTGAGACATCGCCTTTGATTTATGAATACCTGGTACTGTTAGTTATATTCAAGGGTACCTACTTGACATGTTTTGGTAAAATAAAATATAGCTCTAATGTGCTTGGACGGTTACCAGCACTTACTGAACATTTATCTGTAATTGGAGTCCAGTAGCACATTATTAACGATAATCTAACCTCGTCAAAGATAAGATATGTAGATTATCTTACCAGCTCTCGAAGACGCGTTCCATTCATCCTGTTTAATTTATGGGCGCCCGGTACTTCAGCGTGGCACCTGGCCCGCGATCTTATCTCGGTAATTGGGCTCCATGCATTATCAGTTATCTACGCAGGTGGTAAGTTTTTACTCTATTGAATAAATTGCTTTGCTATTTTATTTTGCACAAGCCTACACCCGCGGCTTCGCCCGCCAAAAATCCTTAAATATTGTATAAAAGTTGATAAAATGAGTTTCAAGTGGTTTCAATGAAATATCTTCATTCTGAATTTCATTGAAATACCTTCCAAAACGGCAAAGTTTCATACTAACTTTGTACCCCCATTTTACCCCCTTAGGTGGTGAATTTTAAAAAATCCTTTTTTAGTGCTCCTCTGAGTTATAAAAGGAACCCCTGATATTTCAAGTGTCTAACTCTTATAGTTTAGGCCCTGCGTTAATATGTCAGTCAGTCAGTCAGCTTCTCTTTTTTTATATATAGATTAAGATAGCAAACGAAAACTGCCACTTCTGCTGCCGCCCATTACAACCGTGACCGACACAACAAGACTCAAATGGGAACTAGGATGGTTAGTCCAGTTAGCAGACGGTGTAAGAATATTAGTTGGTTAGTTTGTTAGTGAGTATGAGGACTGGGCTAGGAACTGTTAGTGATAGTTAGTACGGTTAGTTGTTGTTAGTAATAGTCCAGTTAATAATTGTTAGTAACAGTCTAGTTTTATTTCGGTCACAGATGTGTTGATACTTTTGAGGACTGAGATGGTCGCGTCTAAAAAAGTATAACGGGACACAATTGCTATTAAAACAATAAATTATTACATGGTACAAATGGTATCTACTAAGTACCGTGGCCCGCGGTAATACTACCATTAACCTTCTATTGGTGAACCCATACGTAAATCTGAAGTTAAACCTCTATCAAAGCGAGTTCGATGACCGCAGCTGCGAGCCGTGAGCCGTGAGCCGTGAGCCGCGGGCACAGCAATGGTAATCGATTCCTCTGCTCAGATGACGTGATCCTAAAGCGAGCGCAACGCGACCCGCCGGATCAGATGTCCACCGTAACCGATTGTACGTGCTCACGTTATTTTGTTAAAAGATCACCTTTACATCTCCCGACACGCTAAATGACCACCTGCTATTCCTGGTACCCTAGTACTTGACGATGCAGACGTCACCTTACTACTAACTAGGAACCCTTGGTATTTTTGTCTTATGAGGTTATGAGATGGTAGCAATGCTTCACCAGGTTGAATCGCCGTGACATGTGACGTGAGCATTGACGGGTTATAGTAATAGGCACCAAGGAGACATACAGCAGGTCGGGTTACTTCAATTCAATACCAAAATGAAAAACACGTCCGTTAAAGGTCCGCCTCCTAAAGTTCATAGAGCATCGCAGTTATCTCCTGAAGAACTTCTTTTATTCACAACGTTCTTGCTGCAAACTGTGCCATTTCTTATAGGAGGCGCCTCAAGGCACTCGAGTGCCTCGAGGTAACAGTTGAATAGGTGCCTTGAACGTTCATCCTTTTGCATGTGAGTGAATAAACACTGAACGGTTTGTAACGGACAGTTAGCCAGGGCAAAGTGGAAATCTTTGATAATATTTACTACGCGGGACAAGCTATTTGAGTTCCTATAGTTCCTCTATACACTATTAGATATTAGTTGAAAAAAAAAAAATTACCTATTATGTTTCGGATTGGAACTTCGTAATCAATATTCAATATTACGTTGAATATTAAGTTTTTTACTTTGTGAATTGGAGGATTGGAGTATTCGAACCGATGACACGTCTGGTTGCAGGACGGTGGGTTAATTAGAGAATGGATTGAAGTTTGCGGAAAATTCGATGTGCGCGTAGCAAATAGCAAAGTCCTGGAGTCAATATGTCCTTCCGATAAAACAACGCTACGGCGTAAATGTGCAACGTACTAGAAAAGGATAAGAAAAGAAAACCTGCTTTAGAAAAGAACGAATTTCCGAGCTTATATTTTTACATTTTTCAACCACGTAAATATTAGGTACGTTTACAGATAATCGCAATATTACCGCGAAATAGTATTTTCAGAGCGATACAAAAAGTTCGACTAGTTGTATTAACACAGTTTGTTTTCTGTTTGGTATTGGCAAGCGATTGCGTTACCAACATAACATGTAAAAGCAGTAATAAGATCCATCTACCGGATAATAATATCCGCGTCGGCTGCGCTGCGGCTCGACGGTTTGACTCTCGTTTTCTCCTGAGAATCGCGCCTTTTACTTTTCATGTGGTAATCTGAAACGGTGCCGGCATCCAATTTAATTACGTTAATATTGAAGACATGTAGGGAATACCTCCTCTGTTATTAGAATGAAATGCATGAGGTGCATGGAGTCCCGATGGAGACCGCGCAGATGAAGTTAAAATTCACGCGATGAAATTTAAAATCGGAGGTTACTTTTTCACAGCAAGAGAGAGCATTGCCGAATACGATGACTCGTTCCCCCATCACGGTTGCGTTAAACGTTTAACGCCCACAGCCCACGTCTCTACAGCCCACTAGGATGTTTCACGTCAAAAAACTTTCAAAGTGCCCGACATTTCCAGCGGTGGTTATGGCATACTTTTCAAAGTTGAAAGTTCATATACATACCTATAATATAATGTTGATAATCTCTGCGTAAAATGGCTGTGACACAGGAAACATATATAAGATGCCATAATATAAATCCGGGGTTACTAAATAAGTGACGCAAAGGTCCCTTTTACTGCACGTAGAACGCGAGTCGTTGGAGAGTCCTCAGAGTGGTACTTCAAAGTGGCCTTGCTCGCTAATATATTTCACGGTTCGTTGCACAGTTGTGTAACTTGTGTAACATGTAGGTAACACTCACAACTTAAAATGTATTCTCTGCTGACACTGACTCACTATGGCTATAAAATGGTATACTAACTAACTCCCGAAGACCAATCTTTACCTTTGTAAACTTGAATTTGTTTGCTCAGCATGACAATTTTTTCATATTTTTTTTACTTTCCTTCACTGCAATTCAAGCTTAACATAAAAAACGTCACAGTTATAGATAATAAGGTGGGTGGTATAGACCACAATGTCCAACAGGACTTAACTTGAAGGACATATCGTCTGTCGATCAGCAGGATCACTGCAAGAAGATATGGATATGGGAAGACTTGGGCACAAGGCTTACCCCTTACTGCTTAAAGTATCCAATCGATCTGAAATGACTGTAAAATCGCTACAATCGCATTTCTGGATTTGAACTTGGCGAGTGACGTGTTCGTACAATCTGATCTATCTTATTGTCAATGGTCGTTATGTAAACAATAGGGCAGCTGATACTGTTCATTGATAAATAAGTCACGGCCACCACCCACCAGGCACCACCGACTCACCTGTCACCTGTCACCTGCAGCTGTGAGCAGTCGTGCGGAACGCAACGGTATTGTGTCGTACACCGTCCACTGTGGCTGTGGCCTTAACTCCTGTAGACACTAACGCTTAATTTAGATACTCGGCCGAATATTCTGTGTTCTTTCTCGCTGACTGTTTCTACACGATAACGACCACGAATACATCCAAACTCCAACTCAAATCATTTATTCCACGTAGGTATTTTGAATACACTTATGAACGTCATTTTTTGCATTTACCACCGTTTCGCTGAGGTGCCTTTAAATTTTAAATCTTAGAGGAGAAAAAGAAATGAGAGATCCGTTTACATTATTTGTCTATAATGTCTATAGTATAGACATTATAGAGAGAAAGATGGTACGTATAGACTCTATACGTACCATCTTTGTCTCTCCCTCTCTCTTCCTCTCCCTCTCTCTAAACGCGCGCACGAATACAAACGAGAAATCCTTTGATTGTCGCTAGAATAACTGACACCAAGCTGAGATCAAGCGAATACTCGTATCTAATAGCGAAGGTATATTCGCGTGTCCTTTCTCGCCGAGTATCTAAACGGTAAGTTAGAGAGAGGATTATTCAGGCCCCAGCTGTACTACAGTTATGTGTCATGGTCGTGATGTTATTGAACAACAAACACCGACAACTACATTATCTAATTTCCAAACGTAGAAATGGACATTGTCATTAGCATAATATTTGAAGATTGCGCGCGATTAAATAAACAAAGATAAGACAGGAAAAGTAACTTAACAGTAATACATGAAATTAAGGACTACATTACGAGTTTAATTGTTGACAATTAAGTTTTTAATATGTTTGGAGCATACTAGCATATTTGGGTAGATTACTAACCGAGGCTTCTAAACATCATAATTATTATAATAGCTTATAATTATAGCTATAGCATATTGTTATTTTATAATTCGATAAGATCAATGTGATATGAGGGCTGAAATTAGCGACGTTTTAGACGTCGATTTCAAACGTCCATAATCTCCTCACTAAGGAGTTCTTATTCCTCTGTAGTTTCCTCCACCGACCGATTTGGATGCATTTGTAACCTCCAGAATCAGGGCACCGTATTGTGCCAGCGTTGACATGTTGATAGGATGCCTTCAACAGGTTGTATAACAGTAGTGGGGTATTAGCAAACCACCCTCGTCCTCGTAAGAAACAGCCGGCCGCGAGCCTGCTAACGGTCTGTGTTCAACTGGCTCGGAGTGGCGCGTGCTCGGAATATCCGCTTTAGGGTTCACTGAGATATTAGCGCCTCGCCAGTCGCTGCGTTACCAACACACTTCAAGTCAAGAGTGAATAGGTTTGTGAAGTGAAAACTTCTTTAGCATTGTTGTGATTTGAAAGTCCATGAAACGGAAACGACGCGAAAAAGCGACAGCAAAAAGACAGACACATTTTAACGTGGGAGAAAATGAGATAGAAAGCATTATCCGCTTGCGTGCTAAAAGGTCGGGGTCCTAGAGCAATACCTTTTACGGAAAAATTGTAGCTTACGTAAGCAGAGCAAAACACTAAAGCGCTGCAGCGCTAAAACAATAGTTATTACATCTAACCAAACTATTAAAACATGCAGAGCTAGGTCGCGCTAAAATAGAAAAATATATTGTCCGTTATTATATTATGATTGTTTTATCTTGGTTATTTGAAACTTCATGTACTTGTAATATATCCACTGTAAAGTCACCAGCCGTACACACGACTCACTAAATATTTCCTGGACAGAACCATTACTATAGCAATCAGTCTCACGAATGTTTTTCTTCATTGCAGGTATGTCGGTGTGGACAGCGGACGGCGGGGAATGCACGTTGAGTCGTTTAAATGGCAACACAATTTGTAGCGGGAACGCCTGCTAACTGTTGAAAAACCTGGGTCTCGTTAATGGTTCTTATTGTTTCGCGGAAGTGGTGTGATACTCGTTCTTCAGTTAATGGAGATCCTATCAGTATCTGTGGTAGAGGTAGGATGGGGAGTCAGCAGTTTTGATACATTACTAAAGATTTAACAAAATTAAATCTTTCTTTAATTGATTATGTTATATGTGGGAAGCTTGAGAATGTCAGAAGTAGCAAGTCATGTAACTCACTAATCTTGTCACAAGTGCAACTCCTTAAAATTCATAGTAATAAGTTTCTCGTTTTTACAGTTGATAGATCATTCTTGCGAACAGTCATTGTTTCGACAACTGATAGATCAATCTTCTGAGAGATCATTCTATTATGCATGTAATAAGAGAACGATCTTCGATGAATAATCTCGTATCTCCACACCAAAAATCACATCAATCCGTTGCACCGTTTTGTCGTAAAAAAATAACAAACAAACACACTTTCGTGTTTATATCATGTACGTATTATAACAATAAGCTAGATCTGTCAGGCTAGGCCTAAAAATTATACTGCGACGTTTATTTTAGTCGTTATTAAAATTACTTCGAAGGTTGATTCGTAAACCAATAGTATCATTACTGGGATAACAGTTTTACCACGGTAATAGTATCATAATTACCGTGGTTATACTGCCAGTGCAATTCTTGTTGCCAGTGCAAAAACAAAAATGTCCAACTCCACCAGCGCTCTGCGACGTGAGACTTTACTAGGCAATGAGTAACGAGGCAATGAAAAATTAAAATATCTCTAAGTGGTCAGTCAACGTTTAGTTATTTGTCATTGTAGTCATTCCAGCGATTACTTATCTTATTAGGTCCGATGAATCGATTATACTGTGATAGGCTTCGCGCCACTAGTCTATCTAAATAGGAAGACAGGCACGTTCGTTACACGACTACCCAGCGAGCTGATGTGACGTGACGATATGTTGTTGAATGTTCTATCACAACATTCACAACTGCTTTTTATTCATACGAAAGGGCATTGTTGCTTATGTGATTATGTTGCCCTGGTAATACAATCACAATAACTTTCCTATTTACACTACTTTCTTAGTCTATGTTATAAATTAAATTATACAATTATTCGCACACTCTTACGGCGACTGTTGTTGTGTTGCTGTACGAACTATATATTGGTTGACTACAGATTTGTGGCGACATTCCAGTACGTTCTTAATTAATGTAACGTCAAATTAAGGTTTTAAAACCTGAATCACGCTAACGAAGTTTTCTACAATGTTAACATTATTATACAAATAGGTACTATCCACATATTATACACATGTACAATAATTAGAGCACGGCTGCTCCCGCGGTTCAGAGCCAATACCACGGGCGATTTCCTTTTGCTAAATTCTTCTGTTTTACTGTTAATTCTTCATGTACAGTAAAGTACAGTAAAAATTTGATTCACTAAGCATTTCCAGCAGTACACAAAGATTGACCTTTAATTTTCTTATTATGGTAGGAGTTGAGCGTAAATTAAGAGTATAGGAGAGTAATAGATTGTAAGAAGATTGTAATAGGTTGTAAGAACGTCTTATCAAACAATCTTTATCAATACGTTAACTCTCAAACCTTATCAGTACTACTCTGCATCTTCTATTTTAGATTTAAAATTAGTCACAGTACTCATACTCACACTGGCTATACGCTTATACAACGTACGGGGGGTATTTATCTCGACAACACCAGTTATCGGTCAAAAACCTTCAAAGATGCACTGTTGGTTCGAAGCGGTCGATGAACCTCAGTAACAAGATTGCAACAGCTGGCTCCCACTAAGCGGAAGGTATTGTGGTCGGAGAGACCGAGTGCAGACTGGGTCCAATCGTGAGTACCACGTTACGAGGAACTTCACAAAAAGCGCCGTTGCCCGCCTACCTCCGACACGTATGTCACTGACCTATACCAATGATACGATAGGTGCAGAGGGTATTGTCATTTTAAATTTAATGCCTACGCGCTGCAAGTACCGGCAAGTATTTTTTCAGAAAATATCTGAAATGTTTTCAATATCAATATCTTCAGGAAAATATTATAGTAGTTAAGATAGTAAAAGTGCTTAGTACACTTACAATTAAATCGATTGAATAAAAGTCAAATAACTTTTGCATTGTGGCAATGTAAACACCAATCAATATACCTTCTTAGAGGTTTATGAGTCCCGTGAAATTTTTTCGACACTCATTTTGGTGGTTCAACTCTTTACATGTCTGCCCATCGTAGACTCTTACGCTCTAGAGAGGCCTGTGAAGTATGATGTTAATGACTTGCATTCAGTAGTCATTAGTGTGGTATAAAATGTCAATCTAAAATATTATCGTCTAATTGGATTAAAAAATATACATATTAAAATGTGTGGAAGGTAGGTATTATCATAATTATGTCGTGTCGCCGACACTTCTGCGAGCGGCGTCCTCTGCGACGGTTGCCATAGGTCGCCACTATAATTAAAACCGATTGATCTCGCGTCAACCAACGCCGTCTACCGAGCTCCGAGCACGCCCAGTCGCACCGTCCTCGTCACGTCTCCGTGTCGTCGCGCGATAACTGCTGCTATAATCGTTCGTTGATTGACACTACCAATTGATCATTGAATATATTCAGTAAATGTTTTCCCACTTGTTTTGGTTCTATTGGCCAATTATCGGTCCGTCGGTTGCGGGTCATCAGTATTTGTAGTCTCTTTTTTTAAGAATTAAGATTAACCATTCAGCAACCTACCTACCTGCTGCAGGTATAGGTACAAAGTACAGCAGCACCTACCTACGTACGGAGCCAAAATTGGAATGGCGCTTTATCTGCTGTTTTATTTCAAACTCAACGTTCTTATTCGTGGAAGCAATTACGGGATAAAATTAAATAGGCATTTAAATGCTTTCCTTTGCACCTTATATTTTTTATGATTGAAAGCCAGTGGAGTTTAGCTTTCTAAAAACTTATTGCACAAGTTTTTTTAAAGTAAAACCAGTAAATAAGCGAAATTCTTATTTTTTTCTTTAAAATAGACCACAATATATTTTTAAAGTAAATAATGTTAATTTGTGCTGCAAAGTCCAATCACGATATCCATTTTAGTATAGGTAAGTTTCCTTGTGCAGGACTTCTTTTTTGTTCTATTTCATTTAACCTAACCTAGCTCAAGCCGAATTGGTATAAAATTCCGCCCCGAAAAGTGAGACATTGGATTCATTGAGAAAATAAAACACTTTCATTAAAATGAGTACCATTTTTAGGCGCAATTCGCACACGTCAGCGGACGCGAGACGGTGGCGTGTTGACACGCTCGTTATACTGTTGAGAGATAAAACAATTATGTAATAAATTACCCCAATGGAAAATGTTGTAGCGGCGGTCTGTGTAGCGCGTGATAAATAAACGTTACATTACACGTAACACGAAACTCAATTATTCATGAACGTAAATATATCTTAAGATCTGAAGACTATGGTCCAAAGCAGGGCATGTAGCGATTCAATTTGAAGCGCATTTTTTTATTTTTTTTTCTCGTGATGTGTTTTTTATTGTTACTTATGTCACTAAGATATTTTCTCTCTGAAAAATTCAGTGTAGACTTTAAGCAATAAAAAATAAAAAATGATAAGCTTCGAAGTAATCAATTTAGAAATCAAATTCCAATTGAAACTTATTGACTCTAAAACATGCGGAGCAAACCGTTTTCTAAATAAATAGTTACACAAAATAATTTTAAGGGCTTTCAGTACAATAAAAGATTTTAGTGAAGACGGCAACAAAAAGCAAAATCTGTCTCCATAAAAATGTCCGATCCTTGTAATTAACTCATTGCTGATGTTTTTGAATGATGGCGATTGGCGATATTCCAGATTTAAATTGTGACATTACAGAAAATATCTCAGCCGTTGAAGCGGGGAACTAAACCCGCTGTGCGCCGTTAGCTGGGGGTGTTGCATAAGTCGCGCCCGCCGTACCGTGACCAACACTTTCCCAGCGAAACTGAGATCTACTCGCATGTGACCGGCAAGTCGGGTTAACGATCACGTGTGCCGTGTGACGCTCACGTCGACTTTCAGTTGTTGACACAGGAGACGGTGGTAAACGCGCGGGCCTAGGCCTGGCTATCCTAGTCCCCATTTGAGTCTTGTTCTATGTCAGTCATAGTTGTAATGGGTGGCAGCGGAAGGGTGGTGTTGCATGCTCATTTGCAATCTTAGTTCCATGAAAATAAGCTTGCAGTCCACTGCGAAGTTACTCGTATAGGGTCAAAGTAGAAGCTTCTGAGGAGTGCCTCGAACATGATCAAAACTGTTAGTGGTTTGTTGTGACCAAAACCTTGAGAAACTTGGTTTTTCGTCGATGTTTATTTTACTTTATTTACTGTCAGTATATCTAGGATATGAAATACCACCATATCGCATAATAAATTATTATCAACAACAAGATAACAGAAGTATTTGGCTTCAGACATAAGTTAATACATCATGTCTCGTAGGCCCGTAGCATTATCACACGTTGTTTCAACAATAATATTCACATTCCAACCTTATCTCAATAATCACATAATAAATATGTTAATACTATAATACATGTTCATCTGAGTAACTAGCACACTTTTCTAAGAGGAATAAGTTCTATGAAGTAGGTACATACCTACTCAGCATATTTTAACGTTTTATAAGGACTTTCATTCCAAGTTTCGTCGCTTATCCCTCGGTTAAAGGAATGAATGAAAGAATATAGATCGATAATATAATGTAGTATTACTATATAATTATGTATTCTTATTCAGGTTCTAGGAATTTTATCTACTACTAAAAAAATTGAATTTATGGTTGCCAATTTTGCGTTATACCCCTCTTAACTCGGCACCTACAAGGTGACATGTTCTAAACCGCGCGTTTCAACCGCTCTGTCTGTAATGTACTTCAGTAACTTCATGCTCTTTTATGGAATTTTATAGAAGCTTCCAAGGTAATCAAGTCCGTTGTCGGCGGTTCAAAAAATGACGTTAAGACCAAGACGCCATTCTTGGCCGAGGCCTTGAGATAAGTATGATTAAGGACATACACTTAATTCCGACGTAAACAAACAAATCTATTTCTAAGTACCTATTTCATGACTTCATCGCTTGAGTTGTTACAAACCTGCTTTAGATGGAAACGTGTGGCATAATAATTATAATGCCATCATTCTATAGGTGGTGAAGTTCGTGTGATCGTCGCACGCAATGTGTATGTCACCAAACCATATTTTGTAGAAGTCTAACTTACTATAGAACAATTATAATAACACTACGTCGACGTCGTAGACAACCCGAGTTATTCGGGTTTAATCCTCCAAACTGATCCACTACCATTATTTAATTCCGTTCTGATCCACTCTGGTATGATCCCCTATTTTTTAATGGGTAAGCATTTACGGGAATCAGACCGGAATCCCGTATGGGTATCAGTTTTGGGGATTCGAAAGGAATAACTCTAGTGTGAGATTGACTCCGCCTTCGAGACCTAATGGACTTCAATTTGTTGTAAAACATGTACGCCGCGAGGGTGACAACGACACGCTGTGACGAAACACGTTAAAATTCCACACAGACACGACTACATTAGCAAAAACTCGACGCATGTGACGTGTGCATGTGAATCCCATCCCATACCGGTCCGTTCCATCGTATGTAATTATAGTATGCGCGCTCACAGTCATATTCACGCCCAGCAATCACCAGTCACGGTGGTACTCGGCTAATATGAAAATCTATCGTGATAGATGACTGATCGTAGTTTTTTTTTTTGTAAAAAACTCATTTGCAAATGTGACGCGCGTAGTGGAGTTGATTGAAATGTAGCACCGGAAAACAGTCATTTGTGGCCGTACGGGATAATGAGTGCAGTTTTTGCATGCTGCGTACGTGCTCCGGCCATACCCGACATAGTCGTATTGACGTACAAACTTTATGGAGCCGAAGTCTGCTTATTTTTAAGCGCTCTAGCCACTGGCAGTTACCCATCTAACTGCCGGCCTCGTACGGATGAATAGAGCAATCACGTACGATACAGGACGACCGTGTACGGTTTTTCTGGGTTAGACTCATGACAAGTGCTAACAGTACAATAACATTCGGGCGTCCTCCATTGGTCATAGTAGTATCAGCACACGAATGACTCATCATAGAGCAACGTTATTTAGTTTACACCTGAAACAACACCCACAAACTATCGATCGCACGACACAGATAGACCAGCCTGTACAGTAATATGTAGGTACAGCCTATACGGTTCCTATATGTAACCATTCGTTAAACCGATCGTTTTCGATCGAACCGGTCGTTAAAGTCGTTCCTTATATATTTTCTTATAGGACTACTTTTTAGTTATGCCTCGTAGATAGTTCTACTATCCGTAAGCAAAACGCATCGTCTCATAAGGGAACCGGGAATAAGGAAGCCGAAAATAAAGTTGAAAGGTGTCCGTTATGGTAATATGTTGATGTTGGCGATCGCATTCCCGAAAGCTAATGTTTATGGGTTGGAAAGCACTTTGCCTTCTATTTTTATGTAACACTATTTTTATAGACGGCTAGGGCGACGTGCGACGGGCGGCGCCACGGCCCGCTCTAGTGTTAATGACGTCACTAAAACTAAGTGATTGGGGTCTGTTTAATGACAGCAGGCACGTGGCTCGGCTTACCCTCTGATCCCGATGATGGCTGTAAAACAATTCGACCAGCGTCTATTGAAAACAGTCATTTACAATGTCGGTAAGTATGTACGAAGTATTGTACGAATAACAAAGGAGTCATAGGAAATTGTGTGAAAAGTGATAATAAGAAATTAAATATCACTTCTTTGGTGACGGAAAAACATCGTGAGGAAACCTGAGAGTGCTTGATAAACTTCTCAACGGTCTGTTAAGTGTGCTAATTTACACTTGGCTTGCCTTTACTCCTCATATTATGGATGTAGAGTGTAGACCCAGGCTCATGCTTATAAAAAAAATTGTTATTATAACAAGTTTTTAAGTATACATGTACATCTTTCTGTTTAACAGTAACACTTCACGAAGCAAAAAATATAACAAAGACAGTTATTATAGTAATTTAAATGTTGTCATCAAATCAGTCAACAATCACGTCCTGCATTGTTGCCCCGAGGAAACTATTTCATTGATTGCGACAATTTTCACAATAACAGTGCACAATAAGCAATATTCAATTATGTCCAAAGATATTTCTTCAGCCTGAACAAAGCATGAACAGCTGCAGATACAACACTATTTGTTACAACAGTTGCATCAACAAATGCATCTGAACAACAATATTAGCCAACACAGGTCACAGATGGACGCGAGTGGGAGATGGAAGATGGGAGAGGACGATGCCCTCTGTGACGTAGTTTCAGGTTTAAAAAAAAAACAATAACAATTGTACAAAGTAAATTCTCATCTGAAATTGCTTCACCCGGACCGCCCACATCGTTATCGGATTGATCAACTTTTGTCCTGTGGTGTAGGGTATGAGGGACAGCGGATTTTTATTGTAATTATCATACATGGCTCCGAATTAGAGTCGTTGTGTGTATCCTTTTTATGGAATTAAGGTAGCAAACGAGCATACAACACCACCCTTCCGCTGCCGCAAATGACAACTGTAACCGACCTAGAACAAGACTCAAAATTAAATGGGGACTAGGATAGGTACTTAGTCCGGTTATGAGACAGTGTTGGAATATTAGTTTAGGTTTAAGGTTAGTTTATTAGTATTATCTAGTTAGTAATTTTTAGTAAGCGTCTTGTTTTATATGATTTTAAACTAATGTCATCGCGGACACTATACAGGTTTATCTGTCATAGTATATGTCAAGTGTTACCTGTCGTAAGTTTCTCCCCGCCGCCGCCGTCTCGCCGTGACCATAGTTAGCCATGACCGTCAGCCGTCAACCGTCAGCGCCGCTACCCGCTGCCGGCCGTCGCTCACGCCGCGGGTCGACGTCTCAATCTGTCGGTCCATCGAGTTTTTCATTGGTTCTGCACAATCTGCATTCACGAACGAGTCCCTCACGGAGTCACGGCATCTGTACTTGTCGTGTTGCCGTACACATCTGCTATTTGTAATTACATAAATATAAATTAGTCGCTCATACCTACATACATACACACTCACACACACAATGTTTTATGTTCTCGTACACAGAGCGAAGAGATTAATTTACATGTATTTCTATTGAAATGTTTTTTCACCACGGATGCTCTGAAAATAGGTCGGAGTGTATAATTACAACTAATTAATACTTTTTTTACTTGGACTACGGAGAAAAACTTTGATTATCATGTATCGAGCAGACTAGGCATCTGGTGGTAGGTGGTCACCGTCTCCCATGGACATGAGTTAGAACAAAGGTGTTATCGACGCGTTGTCCGCAAAGAGAGTAGAAAGTTTTTGATCATTTCGTTTCAGTGGTAATAACCACAGGAGCTTTAGTGTCGGAAATCCACGGGGGTCCTGAAAAACGTACGCCTCTTTCGTCAGTGTGACCCGAGTATAAGAAATTGTGAGCTCCCGGCACCAGCACCACTCGCCAACACCGTTCTGTAAGACACGATGCACCTGTCCTATTGGGGACCCCTACAATACCACTGAGCCCTGTTCGATTGTGAACCGTAAGTTGACAGTGATAAGTGTCAATGAATGGTGGTCGAACTGAGGAGCTGTCGCGGCCCCCCGTTGTTGTGTTCACGGTCCATTTAGATTTAGAGCGACAATTGAGTTGTCAAGTGACGGCGGCAGGCGAGTGCGTTGTACCTTTGTCTTTAGGTACTTACTAGTTGAAGTAACGGTTCCCAGAGCCGTATGCCGTTAATGGTGACGGGGGCGTACTCTACCTGGTGTATGGCAGAAACTTTTTTGAAAGACGAAATTTCATTGAAATTTTTAAATTGCCTTTTCTGTACGTGTTGCTCGTTTCATTAGGGTTGCCAATAGAACAATTTTTTTCATAGCAAGTTTTTGTTTTATTTACCTAACAGAATAAATATTATTTATCAAGTATTAGGTATATTGTAAAGTTTATTTAGCAACAAGTACGGAATTTTAAAAATAATTACGGGCGGATTCGTTGGCTCGAATATATCGATTTTAATAACCGGACATGCACTATTCTAACTCGGAGGTCTCACAGCTCTGTTTGCAATGCCACCGTCATTCTTAATAGAAGTTACTACACACTTGTGTACCCAAAGAAAAATCTACGTAAATGTGGAACCGACTCAGAAGATTCCCACTCGTAAATCATTAACGTAATAACACGTAACGCCGAATGAAAACATCATTAGGCAGAACATCCATCTGACCTGCATCTGTGAACTGATCTCTTCGTGCGCCCCACCCCACGCCCACGCCCACGTGTGAAGCTGGCTGCAATCTATTATACATTTGCACTGCAATGTGCATCATCAATAGTAATCGCGTCCCGGGCACTGGCCGGCGCCCGCCGGCGCTAACTTCAAGTTTTCCCTTTCATAGATAGATCACAGGGTTGCCAGATCTTTGTAATATAATCTTTATAGTATATCTTTGAAAATTATTCATTTCTTAATACAATTAATGCCCAATATGATACAATACCTAAACTGTTATTAAATACAGTAGGCTGATCTTAGTATATCACTACATAGTACAAAACAAAGTTGCTTCCTCTGCCCCTATGTATGCTTAGATCTTTAAAACTACGCAACGGATTTTGATGCGTTTTTTTTAATAGATATAATGATTCAAGAGGAAAGTTTATAATGTATAATATATTAAAGTTTTGAAAGTCGGAAAAAATCAGGTTTCCCGAAGCGAAGCGAGGGCCGGTTTACTAGTATTTTATAACAAAAAATTTACTAGCAGTCGGAAGTTGATTCAGTCAGTAGCTAGTAGACTGAAATAAGGTTGCTTTTTGACGGTAACAGTCGTCAAACCAACGGGAACGAGGGGAGTTGCTCCCTCGGTACCTGGTCACTGCCGTCCATGCACACCTGCTGCAACCAGGGGCGTCGCAAATGCGTCATTGGTAACCTTAATTTAACGATTAATTTTACAACTCCTTTGGTGGCTAGACAGATGGAGATAAATTTTATATTTAACCAAATGTTGTTTTGCATGCCGAATAGGTAGAATAAGAGTACGTCAAAACTTTGTAAAATCACCTCACTATTGGACCTTATTTTTAACACGTTCGCTGCTGAGCACGTAATCGTCGCGTTTTTCTATAGAAAATTAAGATCTCCGCAGCGAATGTCCCATATCAATGTTTAAAGCAGTACTTCGAGCAGCGATGGTTGGCTTGGATTGATAGAACTGATAAAGACTAACACTAGTTCCTTAATCAGTTAATACGCAGGCAGGTGTCACATTCTTCACCTGTTGGCCTCGGATACGTCATTGATAATACCGACAATGCTGTATGGTCGTCAATATCTATACATGAAATAAATAATATTATAATAATAACGCTACACACACACCTGTTTTATGGACGTAAGTAAGCATGATTCAAAAAATACTTAAGTATTAGGCGTTTTGATAACATTTACACAACCCTATTGAGTGATGTCATCAAAAGGTGATGGCAGATTGGCAAGAGGTCGATTTGCGGTGGGTGACGTCACCAATCGGATGACACAATCATGGTTGCATGCAGGTCCCGGATACAATAGCGGAAATAAATGAGCCATTATTATCGGTTTTATTAAGCCTTTCTAATATCTCTAAGGCACAGTTCCTATTTTTGACTGTGATACAATTCATGGCAACCTCGACTCATCAAACCTGTTGTTCATATGTTCCTTTTCCTCTCCAATGGCTCTTCTTACTCCTTAGTCTCCTTCCGTCCTTTGAAGAAAGTAACTACTACACTCCGCGTGTATGAACTGTGAACTGTATGTAGGCGGACAAAAGCATGGGGCCATTAAGCTGGTTATTTCTAAGTTCTTCGACAAGTGCTCCTTCACAACTTCCCCGATTGTCCGCGGAGCGCAACACAGCGCGTAACATTATTTAAATTGGCCTAATTCGGCTTCGTTTAGCGCTACTATAAATCACATTAAGAGCACCGCTTCTAAATGATCCATAATTTGTAGGAGGCTCAAGGAGCTGTTTACTACTTGGTTATTTATAGATGAAGTGGTGACCGACCTGCGTCTGCCGTACTTCATTATAAGGACGTTCATCAAAGCTGCGAAGGAATGATCCAGAATGCTCGTAGCTCTGGCGTGTGTGATTTCAATAAAGAAATGCAATTGGGTTTGACTGTGTAAGCAGGTTGTATACCACACAGTAATGACAAATATTTGAAGTCACCGTCGATTTGTCAGTATTTTAATATAGCGGAATGGTTGATTGACGGATTGACATTCGATGGAGTCCTGGGTTCGATTCCCAGAGAGGCGGAAATTTGAATGATGTAGTGACGTAGCAAATGTCAGGCTTTCCTAGATTTAGTTTATATACTGACACTCCTGCTACTAAGAATGAATTTGATCTTAAAGATTATGGTGTGGCAGATGATTGCGCCTTTACAAACTTCAAAATACCAAGTGTTTTATGTACCCCTTGCTTACTACACAGTATGAGCGCTCCCTTACCCATTAAGACGAGAGTTCTTATTTGAAGTGCTTGCTCGTTCATTTAGTGCCGTTTACTAAGCGGGGGGAAGGGTCGGGGGTGGGGGCAAGGGGCGTTTGAAGAAAGATGAATGAGATGAACTTGAAAGGGAATAATTATTTTCGAAGCTTGTATACATGTTATAAGGAGTTTGACGTGGTTGGTACTGGCAAACACACTTGATTGATAAGAATGTATTTGTGAAATACACAAATCATTTTAGAACGGCGCAGTTACACGACAATTATTTCAGTTCACGACAAAAACGACGCCTTTGATATGATACCTGTGCTGTAAGTTGGTGAGGCAGTAGGTAACCTGCTTATTTCAAATGATGCTGCATCAGGTCAGGTTTACCATGTAATATTATTGAAGTCACAGAATACTAAACTTGAAATAAATACAGTAACACCAAAGGCATTGTCGGCCAAGGAAGAAGAGAGAACAAAACCTTTCAAACAAAAAGAAACTAAGCACGTCATACGTCATAATTAGGGTTTTCGGGCCCGGGTACCCGGGTCGGGTATACCCGGGTATTCAAGAGTTTTAGGACCCGGGTAATATATGACTTAAGACCCGGTTACCCGGGTATCAATAAAATTGTTCTATATTTCAGCTATTTCCGTAATAAAATAACGGCATAAGTACTTAAGAGGGGGCACAAAGCTAGCAAAAATCAAATTTCACCCGCGCTTCACGCGGACAATCGTGACTAGTTATTTTATAGACTTTAATTTTATAGACAAAAACTTTGAGCGACTTGAGAAAGACGATAAGCTTATTGCACGGATAGGATTGCAATAAGCGACAAATGCATTTTCTTTTGATTAGGTATTCCTAAATTGATTTTGAAATCGCTAGTCTAATCTCTACGTGAATACAACTCGTAATCAGCATTATATTTATATTAATATATTGACTCTAAAAATTTGCACCATATTGAAAATACATTCATTTTCGTTGAACAATAGACATAACTTTTTGGTTTTTTATCGAATAAAGTTTCTTCTTTTATGTTTTTGCTCAGTTTAATTCCTCGATAATATAATGTAGTTTTACTATATTTTTATTCAGGTTCTAGAAACTTGATCTACTACTGTGAAAATTGAATCTAAGATTGCCTATTTTCCTTTATACCCCCTCCTAAATTCGAGATCTCATTTCTGTGTCATATTTAGTAAGATTTAAGTGTTATTTTATTCGAAGTAGATAGATGCCTTCGTCTATATATAACGATAAATAAATAAATAACGCTACACACTCATAGCCCCACACCAGGATTCCCTGTTTCGTGGGTGCCATGGACAACACACAAGACAAGAACACACACACCCAGACCAAGAACGGAAATTTAAATTCATCATTCAAATTTCCGCCTCGCTGCGAATCGAACCCAGGACCAGAAGAACAGCGATCCGGCGTGTTAGCCATTGCGCCATCCGGGTCGTGAAAATAAATAAAATCTATAAAAATAAATAAAATTGGAGTGTCTGTTTGTAATATTAAAATAACCGCTTTTTACTGAATGCATATAATTGTATACACGGTGCATATACCAAAATAACATTTTTTACAATTTTTGTCTGTCTGTCTGTTTGTTTGAGCTAATCTCTGGAACCACTGGACCGATTTTGACGGGACTTTCACTGAAAGATAGCTGATGTCATACTACTTTGTTTGTGATTTTTTTAGAAGTGGGTATCTTTATAAAAGGTTTATTTTGGTCAGTTTGTTGTGTTGTGTGATTTTACATGGACAATTTTTAAGAGTATTCCTACAAACAGTTGAAAATACGTAGGCAAAATATATGAGTTTATGGAGAAGGCATTTATTTTTGTTTTTTTCTTGAAAATATTATACAGAAATGAGTAAAACTCATGAATTATGTGAAGTTTTATTTAAAATTGAAAATACCCGGGTACCCGGGTCTACCCGGGTATTTCAGAAAAAAATACCCGCTACCCGGGTATCAAAAAAGTCCGGGTATGCGAAAACCCTAATAGAGATCAACCACACCTTATCCCTCACAAAACTGGAAAACCTTACGTTTGCCACAATCCACAAAAGGCTTTGTCATTACAATACGAAGTAACGGTTGCAAACTAAAAGTGCTTGATTTAAGGTAGTTTACATTCCGCGGAGCGCTCTCATCGGCCAGTGATCAGCGAGCAGCGGTGTCGCTAACATTCCGTTCCGTGTAACCGGAGACCATCGGCGACGGCCGGTTGGTCGGGCCTATCGAACTGCTCGCTCGAGCCGAGCCCCAAACGACTTGTCGTGTTCCGGATGGGAGATGTCCAACACCAAAGACACGATGCTTTGCCAGCAAGGATGGAATCGGGGTCTGTCCTACATTTGTTGTAATGGATAAGTGTGTAGTCGATCTATGTTTGTACGTAATGTTGTATTTATGTTTATTGTATACTGTATGTTTAGTATGTACCGTAGGTCTGTATTTATCATGTCATCTGCGGTTTTTATACTGCGAATAAACATTTTCTTTCTTTCTTTACTAGTAGGTATTGGGTACTATGACGTTTAACTAACCGGTTCGTTTACCGAGCAGTCAGACTGACGTCACCATTACTCACAGTTTCAGTTACGAGTACTTAATCAACAGTTCATTAAGGTCATTAAGTTACACGAACCCTCTATTCCTATTGTTTATTGGTCAAATTACTATAATTGACTGTACTTAGACATTATTACCACTTCCTGCTAATTGGATAATGACAATAACATGACCATTGTATTTAACTGTGCACCGACCACACAGCCCATAGACGCCTAATAAAAGCGAATGGCTCCTGTCAATACATCCGGCTTATAGTGCAGATAGAAATATCAAACTACCGTGCCGTCTCATTCTTTCCCGTTGCGTGTGGAAAATCACGGCGTTGCAAATAGTTGCCGGAAATTAGCCCAGACCTCACGAAGAGTCAAGCTCGTAGCTCTAAAAGAGCTGACTTTACATAATTATCTACATTTTGGTCAAAAAGCGAGTCATCTGTTTTTGATACAACAAGCTGCACTAGCCCTGGCTCACATCGCCGGCTGGACAAACTCCAGCGTGACCCTCACACATATTGCAGTACAATTATCTACAGAACCAGGAACTGATGAGCGGTAATGAACGGTGTAAACACTCCCACGGTTGTTTCTGGTGATTAGCGCTGATACATCAAGTGGCTGAGCACACAGACCGACGGCAACTAACACAACACAACGACGCACTGGAAAATGTACATTAATACCACGTCTTACGATTCGTTTTTTAAATTAACCGTCTATTGTGTACTAATGTAATTACGGTGATACAACGCGAACAAAACTTTGATACTCCGAAAGTAAGGTTCAATTTAGAATGAATACAGTAGATATGTGAATTATGTTGTGAGGATATTCCCTGGAATGCCAAAATATGCAACGTAACGTGGACATGCTAAGTGGCTAACAGTGATGTAACGCATTAGGTATGTTTTTGTACAAAGTTACCACTTACGACCGTCCAGCGTGATTGTCATATAATTCTTCTATGCCATTTTTGACGTGACGACGTCTTATAATTCGATAGAGCCGGTGGCACGCATGAAAAAACATGACTCATGCGTCGTTACCGTCGTTACCGTAACGGCGTAGCAATCGGCCTTTGCGTTCGGCAGCGTCGGCAGCGTCCGACATCCGTCTCTCTCCTACTTGAGTGAGCGATGCGTCTGCGTGGACAGCTGCTATACTATAGTACATTTATATGTTTTAATCGAGTATCAAGTGCAGTGAAAAGTGAATGTGGTGTCAATTGTTTATAGCAACGATAATTACAGCGATAAAGGTAATGATTCTTTCGATATTAATTATATATTCAGTGATATATTGTCGAATAGGTATTCGTGCTTTCATTATTAAAATGAATAGCATCGGTCCGCTAGTGCAGCGATTGTAGGTTATGCTATAATTGACATTGACAAATCTATTAAACAAATGAAATAAAAAAAATTCTTGTGAAAAATGCTACCATTCCATCAGTATTTTCTTAAGACCTTGTCACGTTCAACTATCGTCAGTAAACCGACTTTACAGACAACCAATTTTTCTAACAAACACGACCCGTATGACGCAATGGTTACCACGCCGGACCGCTGTTCCAAGGGCCCTGAATTCGATTCCTTGTGAGTTATTTCATATCAGATATGAAATAATCGTGTATAATATAAATGAGGAGCCATGAGTCAAGAGTGTGTATCGTTATTTATTTATTTATGTACACCTACACAACTACTAGCAGGTGTAAATATTCAAAATAACAAAACTAATGCTTTCTGTCGGTTTTTCATGTAAATAGCATGGCCATCAGCACCAGCAAAGGCATCACCAATGCGTTGCCGATGGACGCCGAAAGGACGAAAAAAGAAAGGAAATACTGGCTCTCAAGCCCCCAGCCGGAACACGACCAGTCGTTTGTTGATTGACTCAAGCAACAGGGTGGTAGGCGTGGCAGCTAGTCAGCTGAACTTTAGCAGTACCATCAAATAGGGGCCGGCTTAAGGACTTTGCACATTACACCAACTCAACGTCGCGTCGACTCTACTCCGACTCCGACCGTTCCGTTCATGAGTGTGCGGCGAATAGTAGACATCATTCAAGTGTACGTTCGAAATACAACCTTGGTCAACAAGATATAAAGCTCATAATTGATTTTTAGTTTTGTCGAAGAGTCGGTGACAGTGACAGGTGGGAGTTGAGTGGGTCTAATGTGCGAAGTCCTTTAATCGCCTCTTTCTACCACCCTGGTCTGTCAACATGGGATGGGGATCAGCATTCTAGGTTCGAATACGGCCAAGAAAGTAACAACGTTATTCATCGGTCCACATCCACAGTCGTATTCACTGGCCGTTTACATTCAACTAGTAATTTTGGGCTTCCCGCGCGCGGCAAATTGTCCACGTCCTTCCTGTATCCGCCACCGTTACCGTCACCGCTCGCCATCGGCCCATCACGGCCACATGCTGCGACCTGCGTGTGTTCTTTCAGTCTGTTAACAATGTGTGTCACAGACCGACCCATCAGGAACTCTGATGGAAGGCTAGACATTTCGTTGATTATCCCCCGTAGCACCTAAACGGAAAAACCGATTATGACTAGGGTTTTCGCATACCCGGACTTTTTTGATACCCGGGTAGCGGGTATTTTTTTCTGAAATACCCGGGTAGACCCGGGTACCCGGGTATTTTCAATTTTAAATAAAACTTCACATAATTCATGAGTTTTACTCATTTCTGTATAATATTTTCAAGAAAAAAACAAAAATAAATGCCTTCTCCATAAACTCATATATTTTGCCTACGTATTTTCAACTGTTTGTAGGAATACTCTTAAAAATTGTCCATGTAAAATCACACAACACAACAAACTGACCAAAATAAACCTTTTATAAAGATACCCACTTCTAAAAAAATCACAAACAAAGTAGTATGACATCAGCTATCTTTCAGTGAAAGTCCCGTCAAAATCGGTCCAGTGGTTCCAGAGATTAGCTCAAACAAACAGACAGACAGACAAAAATTGTAAAAAATGTTATTTTGGTATATGCACCGTGTATACAATTATATGCATTCAGTAAAAAGCGGTTATTTTAATATTACAAACAGACACTCCAATTTTATTTATTTTTATAGATTTTATTTATTTTCACGACCCGGATGGCGCAATGGCTAACACGCCGGATCGCTGTTCTTCTGGTCCTGGGTTCGATTCGCAGCGAGGCGGAAATTTGAATGATGAATTTAAATTTCCGTTCTTGGTCTGGGTGTGTGTGTTCTTGTCTTGTGTGTTGTCCATGGCACCCACGAAACAGGGAATCCTGGTGTGGGGCTATGAGTGTGTAGCGTTATTTATTTATTTATCGTTATATATAGACGAAGGCATCTATCTACTTCGAATAAAATAACACTTAAATCTTACTAAATATGACACAGAAATGAGATCTCGAATTTAGGAGGGGGTATAAAGGAAAATAGGCAATCTTAGATTCAATTTTCACAGTAGTAGATCAAGTTTCTAGAACCTGAATAAAAATATAGTAAAACTACATTATATTATCGAGGAATTAAACTGAGCAAAAACATAAAAGAAGAAACTTTATTCGATAAAAAACCAAAAAGTTATGTCTATTGTTCAACGAAAATGAATGTATTTTCAATATGGTGCAAATTTTTAGAGTCAATATATTAATATAAATATAATGCTGATTACGAGTTGTATTCACGTAGAGATTAGACTAGCGATTTCAAAATCAATTTAGGAATACCTAATCAAAAGAAAATGCATTTGTCGCTTATTGCAATCCTATCCGTGCAATAAGCTTATCGTCTTTCTCAAGTCGCTCAAAGTTTTTGTCTATAAAATTAAAGTCTATAAAATAACTAGTCACGATTGTCCGCGTGAAGCGCGGGTGAAATTTGATTTTTGCTAGCTTTGTGCCCCCTCTTAAGTACTTATGCCGTTATTTTATTACGGAAATAGCTGAAATATAGAACAATTTTATTGATACCCGGGTAACCGGGTCTTAAGTCATATATTACCCGGGTCCTAAAACTCTTGAATACCCGGGTATACCCGACCCGGGTACCCGGGCCCGAAAACCCTAATCTCTATTCATCTCCGCTGAAGTTAGGCCTCCATGCCACCTTCTGATAGGCCTGAATAGACCTATGCGCTGCCTGACCTGCAGTAGACTGGTAATCGTTGTGGGGAAGGTCTATTAAGAGACAATTCCATTGCTTTTATATTTTTATTAGAAACACCAGACTTCCAAACTTTCATGCAAACAAAGCCGGTACCACCCATGCACCAGATAATTAATATTTGTAATTAGAAAATACACTACATAATTATACTTATTGTTTCAATTGTCACGCTTATTTAAACAGGTAAAATTTGATACATTCTCACGCGTACACAATACACATTAGTAATAATAATATGTCAATGACAATACATAATATTAGGTGATCCACAGGTAAACGTCAACTTTTTTAATCCCTTTGCAATATATATAATTATGTAACAGGTAGATATAACTGTCCTAGATATTTCTTTTTTTATGGCTTTCTGATAGTAGATTAGCATAACGATACCGCACCACCCTTTCGCCACAGAGTAGTTAAAATACCTTTTTTTAACTACTCTGTGCTTTCGCTGCTACCTAAAAGACTGCCCGGGTAATGCAGGGTGTGTTTGTTGTGTTTATTTGTTAAAGTTTCCACGCTTGTACAATAGTTTCAAATTACCCGAGTATGTTTCTGTTCGCACTCGCAGCCGCGGGCCACGTATGGAATATAAACTGATTGAGTTTCTGGGCCAGGGTCCGCCCGTGCTTGGGAATACGCCAAATATGAGGAATTTATTATCAGTATGTGACGATTGCACTGCAGAAAACTGCAGTAACGTGTTTTCTAAAAACAATCTAGCGGAACTAAATAGACTTTAAAATTTCCTAGAATATTTTTTAAATCTTCAGTGCCTCTGAAGCCACCACGCATTGTTTTGCCTCGCTTTAGGGATTGTTGGGGCCTACGACACTTTTATCTAATTCCCCATCACAATTCATACGTTACCTATGGCTTAAACAAGACGTTGGTCGTGTCGTCGTTTCCAAGTCAATCCAAGACTTTCTTTCCTTTCGTTTCCTTCTTTTATGGCCGGCAAAGCATCATGTTACTGATGTCCACGCCACGGTGATCACCTTTGTATTCTTACAAGTATAAAATCCGACTTAAAAACAATGCAAATTTAACTCTTACATGGTTTTCTAATGGATGCAATTGTCAGAACTGGACCAAATTGAAGTGGGACCACACGGGAAGCACCAGCTTTCAAATAAAAAAAGAATCATCAAAATCGGTTCACCCAGTCGAAAGTTCTGAGGTAACAAACGTAAAAAAAAGAAATACAGTCGAATTGAGAACCTCCTTTTATGAAGGCGGTTAAAAAGACCACTGTTCAATCAGATTTATAAGTCACTCCACGCTATGGTTTGAAATTCTACCGTTCATTTTATCAGAAGTAACATCACATTGACAACAATGGTTTACTTTCTTTAATAAATGTGAATTGTAACAATTCTCCGCGTAAACTTTAACTACATTTCCACAAGTGCGTAATTCTTATAATGAGTACAAAGTTTATTCGCCACATAATATTTGATTGGGCGTTCAATTTTGTGTTGCTAATCTCCAAAAAAATTTGGAGTTTTAGCAAAACTTTCCAAAATGCGTTGGCATTAAGAAAATGTTAATTTTAATCATCTACGATTAATAAATGTCTGTGATATTATAATAATACAATTAAGTAAGAAAATAATATTAAGTCTTACTAAGTATATTAAACTAGTTCGCACTTACACTGCCATCTAGCAGCGACGTACATAACCAATGACAGCGACCGATACAACATGTTCCGCGGTGTATGTAATTCATGTTACAGTTCAGAGATGGCGTTGTTCAGTTATAAGTAATTGATGTCTTTTGTTTCAGGTAAGAAACTTCCTGTCACGAAGCAATCTCAAATTTTATGGAATAAGTTATAATTTATATCAAGATTTTTGTTCAATATAGGTAAGTACTAAGTAGTATAATGTTTAATCAGATAAAAGTTGCAGTTTTGATAATGACGTAAAAACTGCATTCAGCGATTGTGAAATTTGACAATCCTTATCACTTATCATGTTTGATAATCTCTACGTACTTCGTGTACGTCCCTCACTTATCACTTATCATGTTTGATAATCTCTACGTACGTCTTGTACTTTGGTATTGTTTAACAACCTACGAAATGCGTGCGTCGCGAGCTCGGTCACGTAGGGTTTTGAATTTTAGCCGATTTGGAAGAAGGTATTCTATTTGTAATAATAAGTTTACGTATACCTCTTGTGCGTAAAACATATAAAAAGTGCAGTAGTAAAAAAGTGGATGTTTTGTGTCAATTTGTTTTTAATATGTGTGTTTTACGTCGTGCTTCTATTTAATAACAGTGATTATATTAAGTGGTGAGTCGCAAAACGCACCTATTTACTTCTTCTTCTATCTTCGGTGTTTCACACACTTCTTGTTCTTATTATAAGCACGAAATACAAAAAGTCTTCAAAATTATAATTAGAATTAAACTCTGTTCATAAATAAAAATGTAAAATTTTATTGAAAGCGAATCGATGGGGCCATCAATCATTTTATTCGGCCTTGTCAAGATAAATACGTTATTAATATGCGATACATATGTATAACGAGCACTCATTACATTATATAAATATTGAATAGATCACAAAAAGTTGTTTGTATTCAATAATCGCCTGTTTCTTACACGGCTTCGGATTTACACGGTTTTGTACGTGTATTACATAATTATGTTATGGACCAAGTGATTAACAGGGCATTGTGAAAAATGCCCGCGCAGTTTGAGAAATGCCCAATGTGAGAGGGCAATATTATCACAATTATTCAATTTGTCCGGGCATTATTTATAATGTTTATCACCTATGGGGCAGAGTGATTGGGTCCGGTTTAAAATAGTGACACCTCGACCGGGCATTGTAATGGCTTTTGAGAACCCAGACGAAGTCCTCTACACCATTTTTTCTTGCCGGAGATACAATAATATAATAATAATAAGCCCACAGGGCAGCTTGTGGCGAGCTGTTGGCGAGTAGCGATACCGCTCGCACCGCTCATGGGGGTTAAATTCCCCTTATATGGTGAAATCGGTACCGCCCCTCTACACCCCTAGCTGCTCATGCCAATGTGGCCTAGGCACGCCCCAATTTCACCTCAATAGCCCATTTACCCTGTAGTTTCCTGTTCTAAAATATGTAGTTGCCGTGCACAAGACGAACTATGATCACCACCGTTCCACCCGATTAGATTACATGTTCTTAAACAAACTTTCTTGTTAGTAATATGTACTAAATGTAAGAAATGTACGTTTTCGATTAGATTGTCGGCTGTCACGACTCTCGTCGAAGTAGACGCAAACCAGAAACACCGATCGGTAGCTCTGTTGGTGGCCATGAGTGAGGAAGAAGCAGATGGCCCTTATCCAGAAGCGCGGGTTGCTGCGGCGGCTGCGTGCCGCGTCACGTCGTCGGTCGCTGACGTCACTGACGCCTCGCGAATCTCGGCAATATCATTAATATTGTGTGTTGTTGATAACACAATTACGGTTATTTGATGTAG
Organism: Ochlodes sylvanus; assembly: GCA_905404295.2. Taxonomy (NCBI): domain Eukaryota; kingdom Metazoa; phylum Arthropoda; class Insecta; order Lepidoptera; family Hesperiidae; genus Ochlodes; species Ochlodes sylvanus. The sequence continues at coordinate 7,422,360 of FR990149.1, forward strand.
GACGAGATCTTGCAGTCATGTCTTATGTTACTCGAGTTTCGCTTACTGAACATAATATGGATGGACAAGAAAATTATACGTACAGAATAAGTCTTCAGTTTTTTTGTTTATGATGTGTGGAATTGTGTGGTTTAGACTTTGCTTAAAACCATTAATGGCCTATCCTCATACCTGAGGAGGCCTAGAGCATTCTCCATCACGCTGCTTCAGTACGGATTGGTGGAGGTATCAGTGCCAACCCAAATGTCAAAATTTAAAAGTTCACTCGCACTACATTATTTTCTTACAATCGTATGCTTCACTTTAGCGTGTTTTATACGATGACACTGTTCACCGTGCGGCCGGCCATGCGGGCTGCAAACAACGCAATACGGCAATAATTACACAATTATTTAGTTTCCACTTAAACATTGTAGGTACATTAAATAATTTTCAGGTCTGATGAATGCTACGTTCAATGGATTTCACCTGCATTAAATGTTTTGTAAATTATCGGTAGAATTTGCAATCGGTGTCAGTGTGTAAAATGCGTAAAATACTGAACATCATTACTTGTTTTCGTGTATCAATATCTGGGTTACTTTCTAACCTTTCTTGCGGCATACGGCACGAGATAAGTTACGGTAATAATGTTTCACACTTTTTGATCTTAATGAGTAGTATCAAAACTTAGTGTTTAACACAACGAGACGACGACGGTCGCGGTGGTCGCGCCATCACAGGCTGCTGTTATCGGAGATTTTTATCGGGGCGGTGATGTATTATATTGTATTGAGAATATTAAGATATCAATCAAGGTCAGTACTGTAACCGTGTGCTACGGAACGGATCAGTAAACAACATTTTCTAACTAATCTACGTAATAAAGTTTTTCCTGTTATCGATTGAAAAACAACGCACAGTCTCAACACAGTGGACGTAGGGGTACGAAATTTGAACAGGGATCGTTTATATGGTGAGGACTATTAATAATAAACGTTTCACACTAATACCCCTAGGATTACCTGTGTCGCAGGTGTCATGGGTAACAAAAAACACATCACTAACACCCATGACCCGAGAATAAACGTTTATCTGTCATATAAATGTCTGTGCGTGCCGAGAATAGAACCCGGGATTCCTCGTTACGCAGGCAGGCTTACTACCAACTATTTTAAAATTCATCAGCTAAAATTGATAAAATTGAAGAGGAGAACTCTAGAAGTTGAAAATTTCCGTGGACGAAATCGCGGGCGCTAGTATCAATATAAATTACCAAAAACTGCTAGACGGGCGAAAACGGAGTAATACCAGTAACTTTATATACCATTTACCTAGATGATAAATATTATTCAGGTTAAATTATGAAAGTGCGATCTAGCAATACAGAATTTATCTTTAGCTCCAACGGTTTTGAAACGATTGACGAATAAAGGTCCGTAGATTTTTTAAATAAAATAGTGTAGTCCGATCCGCGTCAAAATTTGTAGAGCGGTTTATTACCTACTAGTAAACCCGCCCTCGCTTCGCTTCCGGAAAACCAATTTACACAAAACTTTAATATATTATACATATAAACTTTCCTCTTGAATCATTATATGTACCTATTAAAAAAAAAGCATCAAAATCCGTTGCGTAGTTTTAAAGATCTAAGCATACATAGGGACAGAGAAAGCGACTTTGTTTTATACTATGTAGTGATGTACTTTGCGTTTGGAGCAAGAATGTCTTGCGTTGGTTAGGTTAGGTATTTCGTTATTCACAGTCTGCATTAAACATTACATGGAACGCCCGGAACAGCGCTGCAATGCCTACTTTCATACAAATAAAAAACTATATTGGACGCACGTGTCCAGCCAAGATAACAGTGAATGCATCCGTTGTGGTAAACAAAGTGCATTTCATGAGGGCAGCGCTGCTGACCCACGGTGCCCCAGTTACTTAACGTTGCCTGGTTAATTACGAATGTTGTGTGGTCTTGTGTGAGCGCGTTGTGTTGCGTATCGGGGACGCAGCATGGCTTATGTCATGCCTTCCGAGTTCCGACCGACCGCGACACCTTCAGATAAACGCTTACTGCGATAGAATTATGTCATAGTATATACTACTACTAGAAATACCATCCGAAACCGCGCCAGATCCTGTTTTTCAGGCGCCTATTGATACGGTATCCCGATTTATTCTTGATCGGGACTGCTTGGCCAGTATTCGTCGCGATTTATCATAAAGATTAATGTTTTTGGATTTATGGGGCGTTGCGGACTTGCGGAGGGGTACCCTAGCCGGCAAAAAACATCCGTAACGTAAGATTTAGATATCCAAGATGGCGACTGCGCGAAATTTTTAATAGTGGTGTGCGCCATCTACACTATTATTTTGAATATAAGAATTTCAATAGTTGTCATTTATTCACCTTCACAAGTTGGGATAAGGCAAGATTTGGTGCATGTCTAACTAAAGCTTTGGTGTTGAGAACCAGTACCGAAGTTTCATTGTTTAACACAAACAATCAGACAAACGATCAGACGACCAACCTGATGGTAGTAGATGGTAGTAGTCAACGTCGCCCATGGACGTCAGCGACAGCAAAGGCGTCACCGATGCGTTGCTGGCCAATTATTTGGTTATTTACATAAAATAACATTGTTATAATTATCCTCAAATATGGTGGTAATCTGGTGATCTACATTCGGACGCGGACGATGCCGCGGGGACAGGTTCGGCGGCCGTCGCTGGTCGCGCCACCACCGTGGGAATCTGCACGCGTATCTCTATAATACCTACATCTTCGCAATTATGTCGTTGACCCTGTCCACAACTGACTACTTACCTACGGACGTAATTGTATCGCGCCGTCTCAGTTCTTTATTGCTGTGGAAATAACAGATGGACATGTTGGCCAATTCATGTTTAGTGTTTTATTACACAATAGTCGTGTAATATACTTGTGAAGTTTTATGATGAACACTGAGTTGGAGCGGCTACTGTTTCTGCATTGAAGATATACGAGCTTTATAACGTTCGCCTTAGATAACACAAATATGATATGTTGTCTCACACTCACGGCCCGAGATGGATCATTTACCCCTTACATAAATGTATGTCCTGCCAGGAATCGAACCCGAAACTTCTCGCTTACCGACACACTACCAACTAGGCAATCGTCGTCGATGTAATAGAATGGGTTGGATATGGAACATTGGAACTTACATAATAGTCCATCACGGTTGGTGTCTGACTCCGGCTCCGCAGACGTTACACCTGTGACAACATTATTCACATCGAAGCCACGTACATCAAGATGTCACGCGTACGTCAAGTCACGTCGTGCAGTATGTCACCAGTGAACAGAAATACTGACACGGTAATGTCCTCTAGTCAGACGGTAGCTGCGGGTTAATTACGACGTTATAAACATAATAGTTATGGATAGACAAATAGTTGTTGTGATTACATGCATTATTTTATATGTAACTGTAACGGATTTTAACTGTAACGGGTACTTGCGATTTTTGGGAATAGATGAAAACGTAAAAACGATCTATTATTTATTATCTATCTATTTTATCTATCTTGAGTACCCGCTACAAGAATTATTAGTGTCCCTGATGAAAAATGACTTGTTGAGGTCGTGATTGTAGACGAAGTGGTCATCTTTCGTTTATTACCCGATAGTTCAAGCAAATACGGTTCGAAGTAGACGCAGGAGACATGTTGCAGCCACCTCTTTCATCTCTGTCCACATTAGCGTCGTCGTATTTCCGTCCGCTGAGATATGGCAGCACTCCACCTGATGGGTGACCAGCTGAGGCTCATAGGTAGACGACTTCGTACTAAATAAAACATAAATACACGCTTATACTGCTCATCACTCTTCGCTGACGTAACGAATAACCAACAGCACACGTAATTGCGCAAAGGATACCAGGTCGGACTGCCAGTCCAAGGGTCTGGATTCGGGCACCAATAAGGTGGAAATATTAAGTAGTTAAATTAGTTTGATTGTTTGTTTGAACGAGCAAAAGGACTACTGGTTCTAATGGAAAAATACTTTTTGTATTGGATAGTCCATTTATAGAGTAGGGTATTTAGGAGCATTTAGAAGATTTAATATTTCTAAACGTAAAGAACAAGTTTCAAGAACCGAAGCGAGGGCGTCTCCGCTAGTTATTATGAAAAATCCACAAACGGACCTCGTCGCGTACCGATACCGGCGCAGGACGGTTCAGGTTTCAACAAATCACACTAACTAACGTGTCCGGTGTTCAGGTGGTGCGATCTGTGAATGACTTCAGAAATAATTACGCTCCAGTTACAACTAATTTCAACGAAACTGAACTAAACTGAACCGCGACGGAAGTTGACGGAACGGAGTAGGTGTAAATTAGGGTGAGAGGTTGTAAGACGACCCCGTAGCTTAGTTGGTAGTGACAGTGCGTGCGATGAGAGGCTTTTCGGGTTCGATTGCCGGCCGGGGCAGATATTTATGTGACAGATGGTATGGTATGGACGGTATGGTAATCCTGCGCTGGATGAGCCAGCGAACCAGTCGGCGATGATGTGTTAATCAGTAGCAGATAGTAACTCGACGTGCCCTTAAAAAAATATAACCCGCTGGCGGCGTAGGCGCAGCGGAGGCGGCAGGGCCATTATCGAATAAACACGTAGGTTTGCTCCTCGGCTGATGTCATCAACACATGTGTCGTCAGTGTCGCCATTCAACACCGATACCACATCGAAGTAAAGGATACAACAAGCAAAACTTGTATGTACTAACTTAGTCATGGTTTATAGGACTTTTGTAGACTTGATTTTGGGGATTGTTGACGTTCCAGTAACGAATGGAGTCGTGTAATTTAATCGAGGTCTAGTCGAGTCTCGCACGGGAGAGCTTTGGCTGCTGTCGTGAGTATACAAAAATCTTTCCTTCTTTCTTTATTGATTGTTTCTTTACTGTATTGATGTTCATTGGCGACGGACTATCGTCTCGTCTCTCTCTCGTCTGCGAGTTTGCCAACTAATAAAACAAAAAAAAATTCTGCCCTCGCGAGTGGTGCATGTATCGTGAGCGTCTACCTACTTAGGTATAGACGTAGGTTCATTTGCATGCGTGACGAGTATGGCAGAATGTTGCACTTTTAATTAGCGATATGCATTTACGGAAGACGAATATTCAATACTAATGCGAAACATAAATTGCGTGGGGTGTCGTGGCGCATGCGCACGGCCTGTTCACTGTTGAGGGTCACCGGACGAGGCGTAGTAGGTGGTGTGGTGCGGTGGTTGGTCTTGCTGGACTGCTGGTCTACTGCTTAACTACCAGAGAACTAAGGAAACTTAGCTACCAAAGAAGAGAATCCGGTTTTGATACCGGTCACTTTTTTGTTTAAGGACACAATCCCAGTTTTCCGTAATATAGCGAATTGGTATTATGTATCTAGATTTTTTTACAAAATATAATTTCAATAATGGCTGTTGTATACGTGGGCTGTTGAAACTGAATCGACAAATTAATTTAAACAATACATTAATAGAGAGATAGGAAGAAGAACGATTTAGAAGTCGATTGTTAATGTCAGCCGAGCGCGTTGTGACGGCCTCGGTCATTACGATGTATTTGATTTGATTTGGGTACAATTAGATAATATATTTGAAACAGGTTAGAAATATGTTGGCGCCAAATACTCCTATACTCATATGGATTATCATTTTATAAGTTATCTTCGCCTGGAAATAGCATGCGGCCACTTAACGGCTATAATTGTGTAGCGTTAAGGATTAGGATTCCCTGTGACGTAGAGGCCATGGACAACACACAAAGACAAGAAACAAATTTCCACCTCTAATAGTACTTAGGACACTTCGAACGTCAGTCCTGCATGCTATATAACCATTGCGCATACGGGTCGACAAATTTTCATTTAATTGGGATCCTATAGATTAGTCAGTCATAGTACTTACTATATTAGTCGATAACATACTTAACATAGATCATCAATTTGCCGAGGTATGAACGGTTTTCTTTTTGGATGGAGCACAGCTGACGAAATATTCCCCGAGAGAGACGTAATCGATACCCATTGTTCTCGCTAATATCCATTAACCGCCTTTGGCTTAGCACTGAAACCTAGAAACCCTGGTGTGAAGATGTGGGCGTCATTACCGGTCTAACCGCCTCCTCCGAGTTCCATTGTTGAGCCGACCGAACTGGGTGAGGAAGGTCGCTTTGCTAATTTACCCACCATCTGGTTTTCGTGATGACCGTGTGTCATTTGTTTCTTTTCGTTTGTGAAAAAAGCACTGTCGTATATATATTTTATTCTATTGTACGTGTTTATGTGAGCAGTCGAAACGAGCAAGTGATCGGACTGTTGAAATTTGTATTTGTTGTGGTCATCCTGGACTTGAGTAACACCATATCGAAGCCTTGACGGCCGAGAATGAAGCGGGCGATCCGTTTGTTACTGGCTCCACGACACTGCAAAAGGAACACTTTTGTGGTCATTCATTGTAAGGGAAAGATGTTAACTGGCTGGTCAGCCGCTAGGCAGCCAGTTAAAAATCTCTTTATGTACGTCTTAGGCTGAACGTATGCTGGAACGCAGGCGACGCAGTTCCACGCAGCGCAGAACTGAGCAGATTTTGTAAAGTATGGAACGTCATTGAGCTACGTATGCTGCGACGCAGGCACGCCAGACGTTGACATGTGTCAGTCCTGCTCTGCGTCCCGTTGTAGAGCCGACATAGATTTCAGCGCGACGTGCGGCGTAGTTTTGTTGCAATGACAGTCATGACAGAACGTTTAATAGAATCATTGTCAAACGTCTATTCTTTGTACTAGCCACAGACCACTTAACCTATGGTCTGTGGTACTAGCTAAGATGCGAATGAGTTGCGTCGCAGCATACGGAGGGGGCACATGTCTGCCTCAACTGCCCTGAGGTGTACTGAACTGTGATTTGCTGTACTGCGTCGCCTGCATTCCAGCATACGCCTAACCTTATTATGTTGTACATGTCACCCGCGACGCAGGAAATCTTAGTGTTAGTTATGAGTGTGTAAGCGTTTATTATTATTATTTATTAATACTAAATCACCGACGCTGAATAAAACTATGCTCACTCTCCTAAACTCACCGAAATTGAGTTCGAGCTAAGTCCAACGCCTCTGCCTCACCTATCGGTGTAATAGCGATACCAAACATACTCGTCGCAGCATCGGAATGTTGTCAACGTATCCAGAAAGTCCTAATATAGTGCGACCGAGTGGGCGCTGGGGCGGGGGCGTCGTGATCTAATACCGTCGGCACACCGACCGCTTATCGACCAGGAACCATATCGGTCCTGTACGGCTGTTGGACCAAATATAGCTCCGGACTGATTTACACAAATTAATTCAAATTATATCATCAAACTGACAACCAATAAATAGCTTTATGGCTTTATGGCTTGTCACGGTTTATAGCTTGAAGATATAAAATGTCCTTACGCGGATAATGTCCGACAATAGATATATAAACAAAGTTATTTATGACGCAAAATTAGACTATACTAATTTTCTACCTCTACACTGATAGTCAGGGCTCGGAGTTTTCCGGAACACTGATCAATCGTAACTTCAATAACAAAAATCCTTTCGATAAAGTTAAGATCTATCATCCAATGGAAAACTATCGAACACTAAAGTTAATAAGGGCACCTTATTATACACCGTTTAAATATTAAAATATGAATTAAAATGAGGCCAAACCCTCTGCAGGATGGCGAGGTCACCAGCAGGGCAACAGTACAGAAGCGGTCGCTCACGTGAAATTGTTGCTTTTTCAAAAATATGTACATTGTTTAAAGAGTTCTATACGTAAAGGGTAAAAACGGAACCCTATTTATGTTGTTCCGCTGTCTGTCTGTCTGTAGGTAGACACACCTGAAATGTTTACAGAATGCGTGTTACCAATGCCGCTTTCACGACAAACAATAAAAAGTATTAATAATGGATACTAAAGGGGGTCCTCATACTCCTCATATATGTTACCTTATTTCTATATTATATCTTGTTGTTCACCAAATAATTAGATTTATAAGGGCTCGGTGCTACAGAACGCGACTCGAACTTGACCGGTTTTGTGAACTCACCTTCATGGAGATACTATGTACTCGTATCGAACACGCGCGAGCACAACGCCGAGGATATCGGAACACGGAAGGACATCCCACGTCAGATTGGCGACGGTACGTAGCGACCGACGACATTGTGAGAGCGAGCTCGGATTAACAATTATATATGGGTATCCGTAACGGACATGTGCGGAAATTGATACGATGGTCTTCTGTAATCTGTTGCTGAAGGAAGTCTTTTGTAGCGTTGGATTATACAACTGAGCTTCTCGTAGTCACTTCTGAGTCTGAGTGAACAATTAATTTTAAGAAGAGCTTTAATCGGCCTGAAAATAATTATAATTTACTGTTATACAAATCATATCTAAAAACAAATGAAATGTGTAACATGTTTAAACATACCAACATCTGAGTACAGTTAAGTCAAAAAATGCTATATCTATCAAGTAACGAACCTGGGACTTCGCTCATTTTCCACTACAATGCATCCGAGTTATGTACACGATTAGTAGGTACTACAAGCGCATATAGTCCTATAAAGGTATATACGTATATATTATGTAGGTATACCTGTGGTAGCCGAAACCCATCAGTGGGAAAGTGGGAGTCGTGATGACGATTAAACGTTTGAAGTAATACTAAGTAGATTTTCGTAGAATGTAGCACGAAGCTCCTGGGTGGCTCCTGGCGCCAGCTTCCTGGTGCACTCTGCAATTAATGTCCATTCTTGGAAACAGTAAACAAAGCCAATGGGCACATTTCATTTATTTGTGAATACCAATAATGTCGTAAACTATTGCTAAAATAGTGCTTTACCAAAAACCATTGTATTTCGCTTGAGGATAAAGTTGAAAGTGCAACCACGGAATAGTTAAAGGTGCAACGAACGGGCTGGAAAATATAGGAAGAAACGGACTTGTAGTCTTGTAGTTGTTATGGCGTTCCTGTGGCTTTTATTGTTATAGTCATAAAGTCGAAAGTGGACAGAATAGGGGTCGGTAAAAGTTGGATGTTTGAAGTTCACGAAAACCGTAAAACGGTTTCATAGTAATGCGTTAACGTATTGCAAATAGCGAAGGGAATGAACCCTTTGTGTGAGTCCTGCACGGTTCACTGCGGTAAATTCCACGGCACTGTGCTCACAAAAAAGTAACCTTTTTTATGGCCTTAGCAGGCAAACGAGCAGACGGGTCACCTGGTGGTAATCGCCGTCGCCCATGGTCATTAGCAACACCATGGGCGTCACCAACGCGTTGCCGGCCACGAAGGAATCGATAGACCCGTTTCTTGAAGGACCATGTCACTGTGGGAATACCATTGTTGGAAGTTCGTTCTACAGTTTAGATATACGTGGCAGGAAGTAACGTGAGAACCGAACTGTGGCCAAATGCCAGGTATCCAGGTGGTGTTGGTGGAACTTGGCTTTACCTCTTAATGTGCGGTGGCGGAAGTTAACCGCAGGTTTTAGATGAACCAATGAGCTGTTTATCATCAGAACTGTCGCTGGATTCTGGATTTTCCATGCCCCCCGCGACACAGGGAATGATAATGCGGAGGTATGAGCGAGTTCTTACTAAATACGGAATTAGTTGCGTTATGACTTGCATAACTGGTCACTAGTTATACCTTCGCAGATAAATTATTCTCAATTCGATACATAGCCATTAGAATTGAGGTGGAATGTCCAAGTGTTGTCGGCTACTTCAGCTCCCGACCAAAATAGATAACCATCTGCGATCGCCGCTATCTTATCACACATGACTAATCCTGACTTATGAAAGAGGGCAGTGACTTCGGACACATCAACAGAATCTGATCCTTCGTCAGATGCATTACTTAGCTCGATGTTTGTCGAGAACGGTTGTCTTATTGTAACTTCTAGGTCTTGCTTGATATATACCTCTTCATAATTACTTTGAACTACATTATATTATCATTATTATGAATTGCATAAGCTGTGCACACATACATAAGCATACTAATCCAAATGCTACATATAAATAATACGCACACTATAAAATATACACACAATATAAAAGTGTACTTTTCGTTGGCTACCCATAATAAATAAATAAGTATTTGCTCGGTAATGATGGAAACGCCTTTGTCAGTCACTATACGATTCCAATAATATTTCATTATCATTCTCTTTTTTACGCGGCATGACTTCTTCTTCTTCTCCCATTCAACTTTATCGCTGATAATCTCATTATTCATTCTACTCGGGCTGTAGCGCTTCTGTTTGTATGGTATATACGGTAAGCGGGTGAAGCTGTCTCTCCGCGGTGTTCGCCAGCGGCTGTTGGCGAAAGCGCACCAGTTGAGTCCACCGGTATGCTAATGTAAGATTTATCTGCGCTTTGTTGATTTGTAGCCGCCGCGGCGCTATCCTGCGTCGACCAGCGTCTGTATACTACATTGCGGAGTCAGGCTGAAACGATATTGAGATCGGTAGTAAAACAATTATCAGTAAGTACTGATCTTTTGTCGTTGATAATTTGTCAATAACTTCAGAACAAGACTTAAAGGGCGTTTAAAGGTACTCAACTCCGACCGGACTCGGATAAAACTCATTGGAAAGCATTGAATTGAATTTGAGTCGAGACGGAGTTGTGCTGATGTAATGTGCGCAGACCTTAAATCTGTAGCTGTAGATCTGAGTGCGGTAAGTAATATCAAGAGCATGCATGTAAAACTGCGTCCCTTTCAATAATGAAGAATCAGCATGAAAACGACTTAATAATTCTCGTTAAGTCCTCTTGCCTTATTAATAAGTGTAAGTCAAATTTTCCAAAAAAAATCTAAATCGTATCACGCGACCGCATCGGTCTGTCCGCATGTTTTGTTAAGTCCCAATAATTAGTTGCAACGTTTAAATCCATTGAGAAAGCAGCACCAGACCCAGTATGCAAATGTGATTTATATCCCCAGGCTCTGCGCGTATTGGACTGGTAGCTGCTGTTCTATTAAACATGTAATTTACGCGGAACTGCGTAAGACGCTTGCTCCAGTGATCGATATAAATTTACGCAAAGCCTCAAAGTAAATAAACGACCATGTGCGTGTCGGGCTACACACAGTGACTGACACCCTAGTAGAAATACATAAGTACATAATAGGATTCATTTTATTTAATCAAAAACACATACTAAATTTGAAACACCACGTAACCTAAAAATAATCCCAAAAATAATCCTGTATCCCAAAAGTTAAGTATCTGTTATCTGATTGTTATTCTATCGAGAAGACAAAAATCCAAATCAAAAACTCAGCTTCTCAAAGCATAGAGTATACGTTCTTTCCAAATGATATGTACCAAGCACCATATCTACCAATATTCTTCTAATATAATTTTATTAATCATAGACCTGTACCTTAATATAGGTATTATTGTGTGCAATGTGTACATAGGCAGCTTACGCCACCCGACTGAATCGATGAATAAATACCACCAGTAATTAGCGAGACCCACACACCCGTCATAACTGCTGGCTTAGTCACGCCGCGCTGCTGAGATATGGCGCTCAGATTGAGCCCAGACTCACTCGAATTTATTACCACAATAATGATACTTGTTAGAAGTCAATGAGGGAACCGATCAAGGCTCGCTATGAGGAGAGGAATAAGCAAGACATGATAAACTTTGTGAAAGATACGTCTGAGAGAGCAGCAAATGCTGAGATAAAATTTTAAACATAGTAACAATATATTTAAACATATGTAGATCAAATGATTCTTTTCTCATGGTTCGGCAGTTGCTTCGTCTTCTCTAACTCGAACCCCTGAGTAATAAACAAGAGAATCGGTATTTTGTTTCATGTATTTTAAACAAATATTACTGGCTCTTTATAACAGACATGTTCAAAACGGATTAGCCTCTATTCTCTTTGGCTCCAGCGTACCTTTCTTTGTATATGCTAATTAGCAGTATATTGAAACACTAAACGCCCTTACAGTCTAGCTGTAGACCTGCTCGCTGCCTACAGGAAGTGTAAGAATGATAGTTACAAATCGAGTTAGGTGTTGCGAGACACCGCACCGCCTTCGGACCTGATTGCAGCTCCGACAAGGCTGCTTGCGAAATTAGAAATGAAACTGATTAGACCTTATCCTTTGCTCATTGGTTGATAAACTTGCAAGTAAGTCACTGTGAATTAAGACTCGTCTTTGAAAAGAGGTGGGGGAGGGGAGATAGGTATCAGGAGCTTATGACAACGCCAAACCTTGAGATCAGAAAGATGACCATGTGAGACTATGTGACCAAGAACCCTGGTCACTTGTGAATCGTGACCCTGACCAGTTACAACGAAAATAAACACATCAAGTGGGACGACCAAGTACCTATAATTACTGGCATTAGATGTATCTCAATAAAGTTGATGCAATTATAATGCCATCACAATTACGGCACACCAGCAATCTTCGCACAGATCAATCTTAATATCCCCAATGACGTCTAGATTTAGATTAATTGTAGCGCACACTAGAGAAGGGACTGATTTCGTTTTAATTTATTGCCTTTTTGAATCTCTTGTACATATACCGTCCCCCTAAAAATCCAAAACTCATCAAAATTTGGATGGAAACGCAAAAGAGGCATTTCCATCAATTTCGTTGGAAACTTTAAAAAAAGCATGGTTTTACTGTAGGCTTTTACACTTTATAACTCCAGAAGTATAGTCCTCGTTATGTTTGCTTTAACAGACACCTGTTGCCATTTTTTTCATTATTATTGCTACGACGTGTGTAATAGTGTTAGTCAGATTCGTTAAATGCAGTTGACAGTTATAATAATTTGAACTGTGCTACTTTATATAATCGACAAAATGTTATCACAAAATGACTATATGACTACTCTTGATGTAGGCACTATACTATATTCATTTCACTGTATGTAGTCAAAATAATCAGTGTAACCAAAACTACCACATACATAGTTACACAGCTGCAGGCATTGACGGACAGACAATGGTTTTTTTTTACTATATAAAGGCTAAAGATTGTAAAAAAACTTAATTTGTCAGAGATATTCAACTACTCCTCGAAGGTAATCAGTGGTTCCTAATAGGGCGTTTACATAGATTTTAATAATAAAGTGATTACTGCATGAGGCATGCCAGTGCTCGGCGGTGGCACGCTGGCGCCCGATCCCCTTGTGGCGCCCGATATGGCGCTGCGTGACCCAGAATTCAAATCCAATGCAAGTGACAATGTTTATGGTAATATCGGTCCGCGTTGTCACATTAATTCTAGCCCCGCTTGTACTTGTACGACTCCCATACGCGATCAGAAGAATCTCGCATCTTGTCCATTTTAATGTAACCGGAGGTCTCGCTGGACCCATTGTATAGTATAATATAGTTGTAATTACGAATCGTTGATTCTTGGATATGATAAAGCTATGATAGACCCAACTACCACCTTACCGGCATATGTACAAGTGCCGTAGTTTAACTGAGTGGAGTAAGCCCAAGGAACCTTACCAGGAAGGATCTGATCGGATCACTACCAAGGGAGGAATGTATTCAATGATGGTCCACATTCCCACTGAGTCCTACTGTCACCGGTCTGTGTTCATTGTCGCCAGTAAAGCGGCTCTGACTGCATCCATGAGCAAAACTCTAATAGATTACGGGTACCAGTAATTGAACTTGTTTGTGTCTGACTCACAATGATCGTGAGACCATCTGTTTTCTACGAAATTTGTGTCATTAGACCTTTTAATAGTCTTATTGATACAAATTAAGAGGAAAACATCATAATTTTGCATATCTCTTGGAGGACATTTGTGTGATACATGACCCCGTGACCTACTTTCATTTAGTTATGAATTACACAGCGTATTTTTATGTACGTAAATAAATAGGTGACCAACGAGGAAAAAACAAATTGAATAAAAGTGAATTTACTTTTAAAACGATAAAATGGGCTAAACTTGAAACTTGACGAGCCCGTAGCAGAGTTGGTAGTGAGTTGTGACCCCGCTTGCGAAGCGAGAGGTCCCGGGTACAAATCCTGGCGGGGCATTTACATATGTGACAGATTAATTATTTTCTTGGTCGGGTCATGTGTGTTACTGATGTGTTATTTGTGTTGTCCATGCCGCCAGCGACACAGAAAGACCTAGTGCAGAGAGGCACTTCGCTTAGAGGTTTTTTATTTTATTTATTTAGGTATTCATATTTATACTAATAATGATAAAAATATAAGGCAATGGACACCCAAAAGCTGGGATGGATGACGATGATAATTATAAAAACTGTACATTAATTATTTTTGGAAAATTTTGAAAAAAAATTGAAAAAAAAAGCTGAGTGCCTTTGTTGTTTATCTATTGTTATTGTATATTAGAATTCCGTACCCTTAAATATTTTAAATGTATTTCGGTCACTTTGCTCAAGAGGTGTTTATATGAATCTGAATAACCAACAACAAAGGAAGTAGGAAGAAGAAAAAGCAGACTCAATTACCAGTTTCTTTTGGATGAGCCTCGCTGGATGCAAGTACTGCAACACGTCTGCGATGCCCCTGATGGCCCTGATGCCCTAGTGTTGTAGATGTACAAAGCGCCGAAATACCATCACTACGGTGATTAAAAAAATATTGCGGTATTACATTTTTTTTGTCTATTTTTAAATAGAAACTGCCAAATGCCATATTAATTTATTAGGTAATTTCATATAAATTATTTATTGTTTCCTATTTCATTTTGTTTGTAATATTTATTTAAGTATATGAACTGATGAAATTACTGACATAATTTAATGACGAAATTACCTTGGCATTCGATATTTATTTTTGTCTTTACGTTGTTTAATTGAAATGTTTCGAAAGTAATAAAATTACATTTATTTTTTCCACCTACTAACTATTGAGTCACCGGTGTTCGAACTGTTCGACCACATTTGCCTTTATCCATTCAAGCCTTCCTATGGTAACGCTGTGTGCGGCACACAAGCAATGCCGATACCCACACAGAGGCGCCGGCTTAAGCCAGTTTGACGTTTCTCGCTCCTCAGTACACGAGTCAGTTGGTCGAGGCACGGCGACGCGGCACGATTGCCCGCCATTTTGTACTTACGAAAAATTCACGGGCATCTCTTCAAAAATATATCGTACGTGTTTAATAGTGTTGTGTGTGCTATTGTACGTTCCTTGGAGGTTATTATGAGAGAAAATTGCCATTCGAATGACGGAGCGACGAGGATTCGGCAATTTGTAAAGATTTCGGTACTTTTTGAGGTTAAAAACGTATTTTGCTGTTGTTTTTTAACGCGGCATACCGATGGCGCGGGCCGACGTAATGCCGCAAATTATGTAAATTGTAAAATGATTATCGGGAGTTAGCATTATCCACGGTGCGAGGCGACATTTTGTACTTACTGTTATAAATTAGAGTCGACGTGTGAGTTGTAGTGATAAGCTTTTTAATTTAAAATAGCCCGCCTAACTGGGTTACGGTCAACGTCCCGTAGGAATTGGGTTAGAGCAGTTGGCCAAAAGACATCAACGCGTATACGTTTTCATACATGAATTCTTTCAACCAGACGAATGAATGTAAATATTTTTGTTTTTCAATCGCCGAGTATATCGGGGCTTCGGCAACATAAGCGACAGTAACGCTTAAGTATCGATTATGGCTTTGAGCTCGCGTTGGATGTAATTATTGCTGGGTATCGAGTGTCCCATAATCCGTTTATGAAGTTGCTTGACCAGCTCGGAGGTATTCGAACTCGCGGAATCACGGAATTCCACAATTTATCGGTAGGCAGCCCAGGCTCGCTGGCACTTACTTACACGTTACTTTTAGTGTTTTACCTTTATTCGTGCAATAATGTATTGTTGGTGAAATCATCCAGCAATATTTTTTTATTTTAATTTTAAATACATATGGTTATATAATATTTTTTCCACGTATGTCCAATGTAGTACATGCACAGTAAGTAACTAAGTAGCGCGACTAATACAGGTAATTAGCGGTGCCGCCGCTGCTACGGACACTTGTGTCAGTAAATAAGGATGATCAAATCCAAATATTGAAATATGTATGATGTCATTATTGACATATTAATTTCATCGTTTACAAATACACGAGTTTCGTGTATATTTATAATAGTGGTTCTGCAATACAGAAATATGTAATTTATGAAGGATAATAACTTATTTTTATTTTGGGTTAGTAATATTTTGCAAGACGGAGCATCCAATTATTTTATTTTTAAATTGTAATTTCTTATTTACATTATTTTTATATTGTGTTGTGTACATTAAAATAAACTTCAATTAACTAACACACTGATAATAAGACGAGGTTTGGACTTTTTGATGAGTGATTTGATTTTAGTAAATATTTTTACTGGTAAGAGGAATCTGATAAAGTTAAGTAATTTATAGCCTTGAAATTCAAATGATTTGCCATGGCCTTTTGTTGAGCGCATCGGTTTTTATCAACGCTGTATTATTAATATTATATTAATGTTATTTCCTTTTATTGACGAAATAATTTCTTTTCGTTCCCAATACACATTATGTACGTGGGGAATTCCATCAAACTCGAAAATTTAAAGGTATATTATAAGGTATGTATCTCCTAAAATTATATGACATTATTTTGTCGAAATTCATGCGTTGTACACATCGTACAAATGAAAGTTAAACCGAGTAAAAGTCAGCTCGAGTTTTAATTAATGGTCCGTTCTTGTAGCAGTTGTAGCAGGTGGTAGGTAGTTGACTCGGTCAGCTGTTGGTTTACGGGCGAGTTTAATTTGAACCACCTTTTGAAAATAAAGGGTAACATTGTCTTGCATATTACCTTTTTTCCGTGTTACAATTTTTCATTTTATAAGTTTACTGAATAGTCAGCGTTTTATTTTACAATAAGGTACCTACTTAAAGTACCAACTTAAATAATAGTTGTACTATACTAACTTTTGAAAGGAGAATGATCAATTTTCGCATACGATTGTCTCATGCGTCAAGATCAAAATTATATAGAAAATTTTCTTTTTCATTTCGGAGCGATACAGCCTTTGGAGCGGCTGTTTTGCATGGGAGATTCTTTTTCAAAATTATTAAGACAATAAACTGTTCACAATTCATTTCCGGATTTTCAACAGTGTTAAAAGTGTTGCCATAGTAATTAGCCATGAATTAGATATAACGATTAATATCGATTTTTATCGATTTACAATAGACACTGTAGTAAAAAACATGAAAATCTTGGCTGCACAAAAAACGAAATGAAAAAGTAAAAAAAAAAGTTTTCTCTTAAATACTCATTTACTCTTTTAAAACATTTAGTTTTTTTACAACAGTTAATTTCTCATTGCAGCCGAGAAATCGTTATATGGAACTTTTTTAGAATCACAGTGTGACCAAAAAGAAAAAATAGGTAAATGAGGGCGCCACCAGTCCTGATTGAGTACCAATTTTTTTATATCGTACAATATCACAAACATTAATTACTCCGAAGTAAATAGCTTAAGCATGGATGTTATGGATATCAGAATTAACGATGATATTACAAATATATAAATATAGAATTATAGATAAATAACATGGATTATACTCTTAAGGTCAAAAACGCAAAAAGTCAAACAATTAAAATGACAAAAAGTTAAACGCTTCAAGCAAAATTAATCGATATGCGACTATCAATAGCTGGCAACATTTCGGTATAACAGCAAATGTCATTCATAGTAATAGTGTTCTGTGTTCATGGCACTCATTGCGGCTTGCGCTTGCGATTTCAGTTTCTTAATTGTGAATTTAACAGCGTAGGTATTTTCAGTGGTTCAGTCAGTGGTGTAATTACGACAGGACGTTTAGAATTAGTTACTATTCACGACAGGACGTTTACTTTAGAATTAGTTATTATTCACGCCAGGACGTTTTTAGATTTTTAGTGTTTATGTGTACTTTTAGTCTGGTCATTGTATTATTTTTATTGTGTTTAAACTGATTTACAATGTCGAATATTAATGAGCAATCAAGAACATTTGACCGACGAAATAGATGCATAAACTGTTCTTTTAAAATACCAAGAAACTTCCGTCGGCATCCCTTGGAACAAGCATCAAATGCAGTTATCAGATTGTTACAATCATGGATAAACCCTACTCAGGTAAGCAGCTAATATTTGTCTTTTCAAAATATTTAACTTCATGCCCTTGTAATTCATCTTATGGTATTGGAAATTCAAGAATGATTTGACACTATTATGCTATTCAGGCAAGAAAACCAGGTTCAGGAAACAGTTTTATTTACACAGATTTTTCACACAGTCTGTCTTTTGAATTAAATAAATAATAATGTTCATAGGTAATTCTTAATCTGTTTTAATTAATATAATTATTTCATTACAGGTGTCTCCAGACTGCATTCTTTGCGCAGAATGTTATGAAATGCTCCAAAATAGAGTAAATGTAAATGACCAAGCCATTTCAACATTGCCAGCAATTGGACACAGAAGCATCTGTTTTCCTTGTGGAAGTTCAATATTACGGGCACAGCGGACATATCCCATTCGTCAAAACAGAGAAGAAACCAATATTTTGATCCGTCTTGTACCACTTCATCTGGTAAATGTTTTTGTCTGTTTTTATTCATTTAAGACTAGTGGTTTAAAAAAACAATATCTGAAGGGTATACTTTTTCAGATCTCAAGAATGGAACGTGTTTGTGCTGCATGCATGAGGGCAGCAACAAGACAAGCGCAGCGGCAACAGCAGCAGGATGCAAATCGCCCTACTGTTGCACTTAATACCGATTCTGCTATTCCTGTGCCACCTCCTCTACCAGCATCACCAAATATAATACCTATTCAAGTACCTCAAAAAGTAATATCTGCTTTATATAGACGTGCTCCTAACACATCATCACGTTGTGTATTTAACAATTGTTTCGAACCTGAACGGCTACTTATACCGTCAGTAATTAAAGATTCATTATTAATGAATAATAGGTTCTATATTCCATGTGGTGCACGTGTCTGTCAACACCATTTAAGTCATGGTGTTTGGCAAGAATTAACCTCTCAATTGAGAGATTTTACTGGTAGCCAATTTGACAATATATTAACTATGATGCAACGGTCAGCTAATCGCAGATGGAATTTTTCAAATATTTCTTTAATGGCTCCCCATTTGGTAAATTATTGGATTGGTATGAACTGTGAACAGTTTTATAATTTACTTAATTGTATACCAAATCTGGCAGAACAAGTACCAGATGCTTCTACAGCCTTGTGCATTTATTTAATTAAATTAAGAACAGGTGATAGCAATGAAAGGTTAGCCACCTTGTTCAATAAATCTAGACCTACATTAGAACGCTACATGACAAAAGCCAGAAATTGTTTAATTAATGACTTTGTCCCATTGTATTTAGGATTTAACCATATGTCTATTCAAGATGTTGCTTCTCGTAATAGGATAATTCCCGAGGGACTTTTTGGTAACCCTAATTTACCTGTAAATGTTAAACCCGCAATAGTAATTTGCGACGCTACTTATGTTTTTGTTCAAAGCAGTTCTAACTATTTATTCCAAAAACAAACATATAGCTTACAAAAATTAGATAATCTAGTTAAACCATTTTTGATAGTATGTTGTGATGGTCACATTCTGGAATGTCTCGGTCCATATAAAGCTACCACAAATGATGCTACAATTACCAGCTTAAACTTAAATAATGAGGAATCTGCATTTCCATTATTTTTTAGACAAGGAGACATTTTTATTCTCGACAGAGGTTTTCGGGACGTCATTAATGAACTGCAAGAGCATGGTTTTGTAACCTATATGCCGGAGTCTCTCCTTGAGAATGAACACCAATTAACAACCCTGCAGGCAAATAGGTCTCGTTTAGTAACGATGTGCCGCTGGGTAGTTGAAGTAGTAAATGGTCGGGTGAAAAGGGATTATAGACTTTTTCGTAATGTCTTTAATAATAGAGCCGCTATGCACCTCAAAGATGATTTTAGAATTTGTTGTGCTCTATTAAATAAGTTTCATATAACGATAAACGACCCACCAGAGGCTGCAGAATATGTAACAATAGCTAAAAGTAGACTTTCATTGGAAAATAATTTGTCTATCTATGTAGAAAGAGAGAATATTAATAGGCGGAGGGTTAACTTTCAAGCAGTAAATGGTTATCACCCTCATTTAAATAGTTTTCCTAAATTGACTATTAATGACCTTAAACGGTTTGCTTTAGGTACTTATCAATTAAAGCAGGCTAGGTCATATTTTGGCGAACATGTTCGTCAGGCAGGGACATATTTGATTGAAGTCAATAATGAAATTGATGATGATCTTCCTTTAAGTTTAGGTCTCAATAATTATTTATTAAGAGGAAGAATTAAATCTCGTCATGTAACCAGTCGTACTTATTATACGTATTTGCTCATTAGCAGAGACCAAGCAGTGGCAAATACATTAGATGCTATAAAAGGATATTATTGCACTTGTCTTGTTGGTAAGCGAACCGTGGGCTGCTGTGCACATGTCATGACAGTGGTGTGGTTTCTAAGTTGGGCTCGTTACAATGATATTAATGCTCCGGCACCTTACTTAGATGATTTTTTTAATGAATATGAAGAATAAAACATAATAGTGATGATTGAAATTAATGATTTTTATTTTAAATCTTATATTTCTCTTAAGACTAGCTACCTACCTATTATGTTATGATTTGGAACATTGTTTGTAGTTTTTGTTAAGTTATTAAGTCTAATCTATTGTTAGTACCTTTAATCCGAAATGAAAGCGCTTCCTTTTGGTGATTAACAGCTGTCAGACATAAATGTGATACTCAAAAAACACAGCACTAATCCTCTCATATCATTAAAAAGTATTTTTTGTAGTTGTATTGAACTGAACCAGTGGAGGAATTGATTGTCTGGGACGAATTCCACAGAGTTGTGCGGATAGCGCTGGAGATCTAGATTAATTCTGGAGATCTGGTTGGTGGGGCACACTCACCTTCCTCCTGTAAGAGAGTCTGGTTTCAGTGATTTAACTAAAGTATTTTCAGGTTCCTAATATACGACTTGAAAAATAAAAGGCCGGTACTTACTATATATTCCAGTGTTCTTGCTTACGAAAAATATCATAATAATATGTTTAATAAAAGCTATAAAGTGTAATAGCATGACTTATTTACCTGTCTGTGACAATGACATTATAAGTAAAAAGAGGGTCTGTGACCATCCCCATGTACATTATGTGTACTTAACTACCCATAGCAAATTGCATTCATGTGATTAAATAAATGCAGTTTGAAAGATTGAACTGTTTTTTATTTTAAAATAATAACTTGAATAAAAGGCTAAAAACAATAAATGATTAAATCACCAAAACTAAAATTAAAATAAAAGTTGATTAGATTTTGAGGTTATGTAAATTATTTTCTATTTATGAAATAACCCCTGTGTTTCTGAAAAAAAAATCGGTTGGAATTAATAATTTGCATATTAAAGAATATCCAAAAAGTCATTTGGAATAGCCGCAACCACTATACCGCTTATCATACTTTCTTGATCATTCTCCTTTGTTAGGTACGTAAATAAGTAGGTAGTTTAGTGAATTAGTGATATAGGTACAGTGATGTTAAGCTTTATACCTACTACTGAATGAATGCCCTTAGGTAACTAATAAATAACGTAAGTTTTTGACGTGATAACGTCATAAATCGATGAACGCCGGCTGCACGCACGAAAAAGTATGACGTCATTGTCACGTTGCGCAACAAGCGATAGAGAGGCACAATCGGCCTAAGCGTTCGATTTTCTTCAATATTTTCTTATAACGTTATCACGCAAAATTATCGTCCGTAAACCGACTTTACAGACAACCATTTTGTTTGTTTGTCTTAATAGCCGGATAAATATGATCAGACAAGCCCATTGGAGGTGGATAGTCTACATCAAACAGAAAACATTACTTCTGTCATGGTACAATAATACACATTGTTATAAAATTATAAAAACGCAAAACAAAATGATTCAGGTACCAACCGTAGATAAAATCGTGGTTCCGAAATTGAATTTTGATCACTGACTCACGATCACGTCACGCCTGTCAAAGATGTAATGTATCGATGGCGACATTTAGAATCTTGTGTTGTTGGTGTTAGGACCTATTTTGCTGTACCAGGTCGGTGCGCGAAGAGGTAAAGTAACATTTCATGATGACATTCTATCGTCCACGGTGTGCGTAACGCTGCGGTAATAAGTATATTTAATTCTTAGCTTATTATTACTAGTAAAGTACGTAGATTTTAAGGTTCCGTAACCAAAGGCTGGCAAACGGAACCGTATGCCTCTGATGTCTGTCTGTCTGTCACAGAGCTCTATCTCTTGAACGGAAATAGGTAGACATTTGAAATTGACAGAACACTTTACTATGCCGCTATAACAACCAATATTAAAAAATTTAGATCCCAAAGGGGTTCCCTACGATTAAAATATGGAGACCTATATTGTATCTTGTTACTGATCAAATATTTAAAATCAATATCTCTCGGTGGTACGGAACCCTACGTTTGCGAGTTAGACTCGTACTTGACTGGTATTGGCATTGCTATGGCAAAAGGTCAGTCGGCCTTATTCAAAACTGTTACGTTCATATCATTTAATGTTATCAATGTAATGCTGTAACATGATTGATTGATTGGTTTTTCATAAATATTAAAAACTTTTCAAAAATTTAACCCTGTGCAGAATTTTTTGATATGAGTGTGCTGTGTGAGCGCGGTATAGAAAAAACTTTATTAAAAAATCCAATAGATTTTTGTTACTTCTTTAACAACTTATTAGTTAACTTACTCTCTGTCTCTCTCATTCCCCCTCTTTCTTTTCATTCCCCCTCCGCAGTGGCGTTAAACTTTTAACGCTAACTTTTCGAAGTCCACTAAGAAGTTTCTATTCATAAATTAAAGTACCTACGTAGGTAAAAAGTATGAATAATTATCAAAAAACAATCAATAGTTGTTTACTAGGTTGATACATTTTGGGATTTTTAATAAATATTAATAAATTAGTAGTTAAAAGGTTCTAATTCATTAATATGAATTTAACGTGCAATGTAAATCGTATGACATTATGACACAATCAAATCATACATCTGATCTATCCAATTTTATCTCCAAATCTTTTATCTTAATTAATTAAAGTTCCTATATATGGCTCGTTACAAGCAAGGCCGCACACAGTCGGAACATTAACATATCATATTGTTTTATTAATGAAACTGGTAAAGCTTATCTTGAGATAATGTTGATTGTCAGTTGGTGAAGGTTGATAATGTTGTTTAGCAGTATCGCCAGTAGCCAGACCACTCAGTAGACTTGAGTGTTATGATAGGTGGTGGAGACGTCGCCGTCACTGTGAACTGTTTTGAATGGGTTCACCGTTCAAGCATTTGTCAATGTTTTTAAAGGTCAGTTTTCTGCCAGCGACGATTTAAAAGAACAATACCTCCGTTTGACTCTGGAAATAGTAATTTGGATTTCATCTGCTTCTCTAGAGGTCTCTATGTGCAAATCTTATATCGACTTATATACTGTTTGAAAAGTAATATGTGTGAGGCGGTGCGCAGGGCTGGTTGTGTCACCTAGCAGCTAGCTAGA
Organism: Ochlodes sylvanus; assembly: GCA_905404295.2. Classification (NCBI taxonomy): domain Eukaryota; kingdom Metazoa; phylum Arthropoda; class Insecta; order Lepidoptera; family Hesperiidae; genus Ochlodes; species Ochlodes sylvanus. The sequence goes on from FR990149.1 coordinate 7,446,086, forward strand.
TGATCACCGGCTCATCCACTAGTACATAGGTGTCATCGACATTTGCATCTCGCTGCCAGTCAGTTGTTAATTACGTTTTCATTTAGTGGTAACCGCGCGTAAGACCGGTCTTTATCGGAACTCTCGCTGCGACAAACGAACACATGGATTTGCTCTCTGACAGCGTTAACTTCACACAATAGTTCTCACGCGCGCACACTCTCTCTCTCTCACACACACACACACACACACACACATACACCAGCTATGATGCCACCAGTGCCACCGTCCCGGGTGTACCCTGATTTTGAAACATTGGGTTGTCGACTGTTAAGATTTTGTTATCAACAACTTTTATTTTTGATTTTTATTTTAGTGGATTTCTGTAGAATGTAAATTATTTTAATTTTAATTAATAATGTGTAGACTAAATACATACAGGAAAAGTATTACATACGCCTATATAATTGGTATATAGGCGCAAATAGCATGGCAGATATAGGAAAGCGCGTACATTAACATTACATACAGGCACTATCAAAAAATTAATTTACGTATTTCAATCAACATAATCAAATACCTTTTAAAAATAATACTAAGCTACAGATATAGTTTTGGAGTGCAATTGGTGCACGCCCAACGCAAGTACCTACTGTTATTATTATCCGCGGAAAATCCAATGTGCCATATATGTATACATACATATATATTGGTGGAACCCGGACAAATAATGTAAAATGTTCATAATGTAATCAATTGACTTGCACATTAATTCGTAATTGTATTAAGTAATTTTAGCAGGATAGAAGCCACGAAATTATGCGTCAGGTTAATTTTAGCAGCTGCTGATGCGATCGAATATAAAGATTCAGATTTTGTAGGCAAAAGACAAATATGACATGACACACTCTTCCCGACTGTAAACCGAGACGATAAACATGTTAAACTAGAAGTTACAAATCCAAATATAAGATCACTGAACCATACAAATTTGGATTTGGACAATGCTGAATATTCGGTTTTTGGACTGAAATGGACAGCGTAATAGCAACGGTGTGCAGAAACGCTCACTCATATTCTCGCTGTGGTCTCACCCTAAGATGATAGGATCAGCGAGCGTGACATCAATACGGTTGTTTATATTGGAACTTTCATTGCTCGAGGCCATCGCCGCCGTGATATACAGGAGTACCGAGGTGAAAGGCGACGGAATGTACAGGATTGTTGGGAGTTCTCGTCATTTGTGATGTGAAAGCTATTCTGATTGAGGTACGAGGTGGACTTTTGTGAACGTCAACGAAAGGATAGATGATGTATCGGAAGTCTATGCAAATATGAATGGTATTTTAGATTTAATGAAATACGAGACAGAATCTAATGAAATTTGGGGCCCGAAAGAACGAAATAAAGAAATAATTGTAAAAGTGAATTGATGCTATTAGGAATAATTATTTTGTTTATCCTAATAACCATTTAACGTTACTTATAAACGACGTTAGTTTGTGTTTATTCAAAGTTTAAGTTTTGTGAGTCTTCGGGTTTACGGAGTATAATTAATGATCTTAGAGGTGATTACTCATAACAAGTTTCAAAGAGTTGACGAAAACATAGTTCGATGTATCGGAACAACTTTTGTTCCGGTCGACTAAACTCTGTCGGTATGGGAGATAATATTTTGAAATTAACTACATCCGCGTTAGGTGTGATCGGTATCGTTACTAATGAATGAAACGTAACTCCGATACTAGCGGACAGTTAGCCAACATCGACCCGCCGCCTCTACGGCATAGCTACAAATTGTGATATTTATAATGGAGGGTTACTTTATGGAAACAAAAAATATGATAGCGGAATATGGGCAATTGGGTATACTAAAATGTTAAGTAGCTGATGCAAAGTTTTCATATGATATATGAACTGAGCTTGTTGAAAAATCTATCGTACAAAAAATTGATCAGTTCTCAATATTGTCCACGAAGCCCAAATACTTAACTGATCATGGTGACCTATTACTATTAAAATACCTAATGGTTGGTAAAGACCGATACTGGAGAAAAGTATTATGACTATTGACTTATATACAGTAAGATACAGATACTATTAAGGAACAAATGGCCCTGGCGGATCTTCTTAATCAAAATTCTATCAAAATTGGTACCTTCTATAAACTCAGCAGGAGTTTTATATGTTTTTTTAAATTCGTATACGAACAGTTAAGTTCCGCGTTCCGTTATATTGGATAGGCCCGTGTCATGAATATGGCCAGACCATAGAGGGCAATTACACGGAATTTCCATTCGGTACTCTATTTTGTTCATCTGCGCTGTTATACAGCGAATCATGAGAAAATCCATCGACATCATGCGGCTTTTATATCTCTTTGCTGTTTTGCCTTCGTTTCGTCGTCGTTCGTGATTTGCGCGAATCGAACGAAATATCCCAAAACGAAAAAGAGTATCTGCAGAGAGCTCGTTAGTGGCGTTATAAAACATTAATTGTTTATTTTAGCCAGAACTAAAATTTATTTGCGCATAAGTCTCCACACAAAACCTGGCGAGACTTTTCGTGCTTTAAATGTTGTTTAACATTCTCAAGCCAGCGGCAACGAGCACTTTAGATTTAGATGATCTCAGTTTACGGGCCGCGGTATCGCCGCCGCCCGCGCCGTCATCTCGATACCGCATCACATCGGCATCGGCGATACTGGTGATTCGTACGTTTGCGTCTGCTTATACTTAGCTATCCCGTTAGCACGGAACCGGTCTGCGTCTCGGATGCCTCGCGTTCCTTGCATTACTTCTACGTACACTGATTTTTGTTTGTTTTTAAATACTCCCTAAATGTCTGCCAATTAGTGCGCCATAACCAGACCCTTTTTATGTTCTCGTCATTAATTTTGTATTATGTATTTTTAATGATATTTGAGAATCAGTCTCTTGCTTTACATTAGCATTATATTGGTAGTTTCATAAAATGTTCACTATTTATTGATGATTGATTATCACTAAAACTGTTACTTTATGACCAATGATGACATCGATCTTCCATGGTGGAAAGCAAGCATGTTCCTTCACTTGAACACTTCCCAAACAAGTGCAGCAATTTCAGGGAATTCTCATAAAATATGTTTCCCAAATCTCTCCGCATTGAAATGTAAGCCAATCCGAACCACTATCACAAGTACACTCACTTTCTGTATAAACTCTTTCTTTTGGTAACTCTCCCTTCGTTCCCAAGACGATGTACTTATCTCGTGGAGGAAAACTGGATTTGCTTAACCCCGACCTTGATACGTGGAGACTGGTTCCGACGCTCATTACAGTGCACATTACGGTTACTCGCATGACCCTTGCGTTGTAGCTATTTAAAGTCATCATTATAAGAATACTTTTATAGTACTTATGTCTTTTTCGTTCTTATGAAATACAAGTTGTCAAAAACATGTCCGGCATAAAAATTTGTTTACTGTACCAAACACAATTTGAGCCACATATGTAGGTTATTTTAAAGGTAGAATCTCTGACGTTCAAAATTAGAGAGGTATGTTTGTGTCCGTTAAAATCAAAATTTGATGTGTTTCTGCTTCACGGGCAAAGGTTCATATTACATTGTACCGTGTTTTAATTTAATAAATAATTATCCCATTCACTTTTGGTCTCTCTGAGCTTTGATATTATTGAACGTCTCCTCAAATATCGCGTTACGTTCGTCGTGTCGTGACACTGAACTCTGTACAAAAAAAAATACGGTACTTGATCGACTTGTCCTGATGTTTTGTTCTTATAAAGTTTAAAGAATCCAATGAAACAGGTATGAAGTTCATGATCGCGTGTGTACATAAGTAAGGAATACAATCAAATTTTTACTTTATCCTGAGTTTATTATGACGAGGAAAATATTTTAAAGAACTCACTTTACAGGTGAACATCCGGTTTAAAGTAGACTCCGAGATTTGTGATGGCGTAGTTTGACGTTCGCTTAATGTTTGATTAAAAATTTATAATGGACTGGATTTATATGAGACCTGAGATGCAATGTCGTGTCTTTGTCTGCAAGAAATGCACAGAAAAGTTTAAGGACAGAGTTAGCAAATGCGACAGTGACACCGGTCGTACCAGAACGAATTTGATTTAGAGCTGCACCCAAATTGGTTCGAATCAGTTTAAATTAATCAAGTGTTAACTTTGCAAGAAACAAATTTAACCTTCAGAGGTTATCGCGCTGAGTCGTTCCGAATTCGGCGAAGCGTTCTTTTGTTCTGGTAGCGTCAGCAACCATGTTTGAAGGGGATATTTATAATGCAACAGTGTTATAGAATGTTGCTGTGACATTTGCGGAACTAAGTGCATATTTAGCATTCATTGCGATTGTTAAGGTGTTGTTTTCGGTATGTTTGTAATGGTAAATGAGACATTGTACTCATTACTGTTTGTAGATATGTGAAGCATCATCATATCGTTGGTGCTGCGATTGCGTATAAAACATAAACAGAAAAATTTCGATGAAATTACGGAACACATGTTTATTACCAATCCGGAAACAACTTAAGCCGCGTTTAATGGAGTTTTACAAGTTTTTATTTTACTTGCCAAGTTTGTTGTATAAACCAAATCTTTGAAATTGTATTAGAATTACTTGCTCTTATCCTACGGAGTTTTATGACAAGAATTATCTTAAACTAAGCTCAGGATTTACTTTAGACGAAAGACTTCCTGGTGATTTAACAATACAAAAATGGTTTTCGTTTGTTATTTTTTCAATTTCTTAGCATTGTGTTCAACTGTTATATACCTAAATTATTAGTGTCATCATAGAAGCACACGTAACAGTCATCCTGCAGTAATAATATGGTGCGTGCGTTGCTTAGTGATTGTATTCCGGAATAACGTTTACCGAACAGCAAATATTATTACATCAGTATTTTAGGTTGGAAGTTAGCAATAACTAATAACTTAATGATGTTTGCTTCGTTGACTGTTCTGCCGTAGCAGGTAGAACTGACGGTGTGCGTAACGTGACCTAGGTACCACCATCTAGCGGTGGTCGTGCCAATATTGACTCGGCTCGCATCGTTACACAGATTATACACAGGTCAGGCTATTGTTTGTCTATGCAATACACGCGATTGTTGTGGCCTCATCTTCAGTACTGATCACGATACGTATTAGGATAGTTAAATATGTAAAGATATTGTAAATAAAGCGATTTCGAAAACGCCACTGTCAACCGTCAACTCTATTTGTCTTTAGGCGATTAAAATAATTATCAATTACAATGTTTCGAATTCGTTCTTAGAATTACTAGTATCCTGAATAATAGTTCTTACAAGTTTCTTATTTAATTTTGTGAAACATTTTTTCGGTTTGGTTCTGAGATTTGTTGTAGTATCTAAGCAACTAGCTGAAAAAAACTAAAAACTTGTTTTAACTCGTTCGTTACATAAAAAAAATTATACTACCAATTTAAAAGCTTATAACTTTTTAAGACACGGGTCCGATTATAGTGCAAGTGACGTCACACATACCGATGGTCATAAGATGTGAGTGATGTGACCCACACTAGGGTCAACGTACCAGCGTCACTTGAAGTGGACCAGACAAATAGCACTGTGTACATTAATGAATTAGCTAATTATACTTTTCTCTTAACGATGATGTCATCACTACTGGAAACTTGGCAATTGGCAAGGGACCCGCCTTATAAGGCATTCTTTGAAGATCGAATCTATCGCGCGATATTAATGATAGTAGTGAAAGGTCTATATGTTACTTTTTACGCTTCCTCCGTTGAACCTGAACGAAATTAAGTGTCCTTTATCGGTATTATGCCATTTGCTGACTCGTACGAGGGCGATATCGCGAGAAAAAATACGATTAGCATCTCAAAGTTGAGCGATAAGTTCGTTGCGATGATGTAAGTCGCAAGGATCGTTATGGATCGCTACCCATGTACGTCTGAGAGCTGATATTACGCACGAAGTGCAATTGTAATATTCACTTTTTCCATCTACTTTCATCATTTGTCTAGCTTCGTGGTAAATTATTTATTAATTAAACAAAAGCTTTAGGTATACAAACCATTAAGTTTTCTCTTACAAACCATTAAGTTTAGACTGGATTGCTAAATACGAACAGGCGGACTCATTAAAGAGGTAGTCATAAATACATCCTCCTATTCATAAGTTTTCATATGATCTGCAAAAGCTTTAAGTAGGATGACGTCCTCTTTTATATTGTTTAAACTTTTTCTTATAAATTTTTGTATGTGAAAGACAAGATTGCAACTAACAGTTAAGACAAAGGCGGTGTCGTGCGAACCGAATTTAATTTGTGGAGTCCATTGTGCGTGTGGCGTACAGAGATTCAGCTCCAATTTATATGACCGTTGACCGTCGTTCACCGTTACCACTGGCGGGCGGTGGTCGAGGTGCCGTGAAATCTTTAATGCGAGCTGGAATCTGTTGCGCGTCGGTTAAACGCGATCGGCTCCGAGCTCGTGTCCAATGTAACGTGTTCCGGTCACTTGCGAGTACCTTAGATGACGTCATCGTCTCCTTTGTTCTACTGCACTGGGTTTGATGAATAACGATTACTGGTATTACCTGTCCTCCCCCTAAAACCCCATTGCTTGGGGTAGCCAAACCTGGCTTGGGAGCCACTTTTCTTCTCTTTTCTTACGTGGCCAGCGATCAATCGGTGATGTCCTAAGTGTTCCTGATGTACATGGGGGTCGGTGACCACCTACCGTGGTAGATCGTGTGCTAGTTTGTCAGCTGTTTTCAGTTGGTTCTTTTGAGTGTTTATGTCGTTATAATGTCCACGATCGTTAATGCTGCTGTGTTATCGGAAGTTACCCGCGTTTTCGGGGTTCGACGGTTAAGTTTGTAAGTTCCATTTGACCTCATCGGGGCCATTCAAGAGGCTTAAGAACTTTATATTCAAAGGTGCCTTGTTTTCACAGTTATACGGGAGTTTATTCAAAAGCGATGTAATGGACCCATTAAATTGTTTTTTTATTTTTCATATAATTATTGTTTATCATTTACTTAAATCTATTATTTACTGTTTTGCTATTGTCATTGTTATTATTTTATCTGCAACAATTGTAATGTTACTTACGTCAGTCTAGTCTTAGTCTTGAGAGATTATTGCGATTTACTTTCCGTTATTTTCTTCCAAATTATTACCTTTCATTCCAGGTAAATAAAAGTTAACTAAACCAGGTCCTTTTGAATATGACAATAAGTGATTTTAAACGTGTAATTGTTGAACCTCATTTCGCACTGTCGCCGTACATGGCAACACGGTGTTCACACGCGCTCTGGTCATTTTGACCGAAGGTCGGCCTTGCGTTTTGTATCCCAACTGCGGACTCGAGAGGGTTCGGTACACGTGGATCGTTACTGTATGTAGGTATTGTTGAATATACATATAAAGGGTTGGTTCTAGGGATTACAGCTAATTGGCGACTGCTTCTTTTCGGGTTCGTTGTCGATGCTCTTGGTGCATCGAAGACTTACTGCCACGTCGACTGTAATATAAAAATTAAACAGCTCGTTCTGCGCGTCATTGTCAGAAGATACTATGTTAGAATTCTGTCGACCTGTGAAGTGTGTCAAAGGAGACGAAAGATAAAACCGATCCGATCGATACGATCTTTGACGACCCGTATGGCGCAATGGTTACTATATAGGACCGCCGTTCCAAGGGTCATGATTCGATTCTCAGCGAGGTAGATTGATGATTGAATGTTGAGTTTAAATTGTCTACTTTAGTCTGCAATTCTTTCAGTACGCACAATATGTACAAATGTTTGAAGTAGATATGTAAAACTCGTGTTCCCACGAGCCATGGTCATTTCGATTGAAGGTCCATCGACCTTGTAGGTAACCACTTAAGTCGTTATCAAACTGCACTCCGTGGTCCACTGGGAACTGAACTTGTCCTATTGTTCGAACTTGTCGGCTCCTTCCAACCAGTTAGTTTTGACCAATACATTGTTAGCAATTCACACCGGGCCAGTAGCCAGTTTTGGTTTTTAGATGTTATTTTCGATCAGTCAGACATTAGGGGACGTTTAAAAGCTCTTTCATTTATGGTTTTGAATTCGGTTTTCATTAATAATAAGTTGTGATATACCTACATTTGACAATTCCATACCCCAGTGACTCTGAATGCTAAGCAAGGGATTCAGGGTTTGATTCCTTTCCGGGGCAGATATATGACAGTGATGTCTTATCGTCCTATCGTATCTGTATCGTCCATGCTACCCCCGAAACGGTGAATCCTGCTGCTGGAGTGCGGGCTTACGAGTGTATGAGCGTTTATTTGTCCAATCAATAGAAATAAGTCCAGTTCCCAGAAGTGACCTTGTTTATTGTTATATTAAATGTTTATTTATTCACTTACCTATTATATTCGTAATACCTGAAATCCATTTTTTTTACAAAGGAAGCACTTAATGTCTGGTGGCATTCTCTACCAGTCATCCGATAGTGAAGGTGAGAATTTATGGCAGGTGGCAAGAATTAAAGAGAAGAAATTAACGAGAACATATTTATGTCTCTCCAATAATGTCATATTACACAAGCAGATATTTTGTCATCGTTTGTCTTCAGCGCAATCAATGGTTTAAATTAGTTATAGTAATCATAAAATAACAAAGTTGGGCATATTTTAGTCGCAGGTAAATCCTAAAGGGACTTCCAAGAATTTAAACTTGTATCATGGTTGACCTCTTGGTCCACGGTCGTGAATGCGAAGGTCGCAGCGAACATTAAATTTAAACATTTAATAGTACCTTCGGATCAACCTGTAAAACCACTCAACACACACAAGTGTATATGTGTGAGGTTTCTCTATGACGTAACTATTACTCTATTAAACCCACGGAAGACAGACAGGCAAATCAATAGGCACAATCAGTTAAAAAAAATTACTATTGTGGATTGTTAATTTAGTTACATTATTCGTCGCCTATCCTTATGAACGTGATTGCAATGGTACATTTAATAATGAAATTCTTTATGTGGCAAACGGTGAGAGCTGAAACGAAAACTGTCACTTATATTTTGTCGACCCATCGGACCAGGGTTATTGACACTGACTGGACCAGCGCTGGCGACCCTGCCGACACTAGTGTCAGTGTCTGTTGTCAAGTGGCCAGTGTCAGGGACACCGCGACTATAGCTACCACCCATGTGTGGGGGTGTGAATGTTTGTTTAATTTCTGTTGCTTATAATTTTATCCATAACTAATTGAAAGTTCCAAACGAAACTATATCGTCATGTTACTTACCATACAATTAATTGGCTTATTCTCCCTGGTGTTACTTTAACCGAAGAAAAAGATAATGAGACCCATAATTCTGAAAAAAAAAACTCTCTTATGAAATATTAAATTAAACCAAACATTTTTCCTTCATATCCATCCATAGCGAAGTCTGGACCATGATTAGTATAAAAACCACAAGCACTAAGTTATAAAAAGTCAAAATAAATAAATAACAGTCCAGAAGTTCATCAAATCATAAATATACCGCGTGTGTTTACATGAAATTAAAAGTAGATTTATTCAGTGATTGCTCAGATTATTCCACATTAGCAATATCTATTTAATCAAGTAGGTTGTCTTCAAACAAAGGTTCCAATTTCAACACAGCTTATTTTCATGCATGCCCTGTCCCGTCATACCACGCAGCTTAGAACGCACACCAAGACTTTCTTTAGGCGGATAAGGGCGATAATGTTCGTTTGTGTGCGTTCCTCGCTGCGTACGTACATGCCCTGCACACAATCAATCTTCGACACCAAAGTATTAACACTATTGTAAATTCAAATTCAAAATTTTATGTATGTACGCTGACATTAGTCCACAGTTCGACCGTTGGTACAGGTATAGCCAGTGGCTGTGTCTTTAAGGTGCATTACGTTTGAGCAAATATTAAATTTGCATGTCACGTTTCTGTTATCGCGGGCGGTCAACATTTGTAGATCGTTTCGTAATAAAATGTTTTAAAGACATCTTAGCGCCGCCGTGTCGTGGCGTGACGCGAACTGACGCGTGACCGGCCTCGCTCTATATGGCTCGTGATTTAATGCTAAAACAAGTATTTTTGTCAATTTAAATATATGTACTTGCATATACTATGTTCATATGTATCGGGCAATTTCAAATCTGTCGGTGACTTAAATGGGGACTAGGATAGTTAGTCCGGTTAGGGGACGGTGTTAGAACATTAGTTGGTTAGTTTGTTAATAAGTATGAGGACTGGGACGGGGACTGTTAAGTGATAGTTAGTCCTGTTAGTTGTTGTTAACACAAAGTAGATAAGTAAATTGTTAGTAATAGTCCAGTTCGTAATTGTTAGTAAGAGTCTCGTTCTAATTCGGTCACAGATGTGTTACACTACCTTTGAGGACTGAGATGGTCGCCTCTAGGTTTCTGGGTAGAAATGATATTAAATACTCTGGCGGGCGGTAGTACTACCCCGGGCGAACTGTAGGCTCTATTACCTATCAATGCAACAGGGCGCACGATAGTGGACGTACAAAAAACGCGACAGCCTGACTTAGCTGCTTCTTGATCAAAAAAGATAGTATTTCATTCAGTTCAGTTCGTTAATTTAAAAAGTGTCTGGGTATGATATATTATTTGCAATTCAAAGGTTAGCGATGGAATGGACGGCACAGACGCAGGAGCAGGTAGAGTTAGGAGGAATGCTGGTGGAACGGGTTTTGTATTTTTATCAACTCGATACAAGTTTTCGCATGGACGAGACGTAACGCGCAATAAATTAAAAAACAACTAACTGGCCGTTTGGATACGTGCTTGGAGAGATTCGGCGGGACACTCACTTATTTAGAATCTAATTAGCGACATAACTCTTAGCTTAGATTATCTCATTGTTGGGGATAAGTCCAGATTCGAAGAGAATCAGTTAAAAAAAAAACTCATGTTTTGTTACGATGGTTCATTAACCATTCAACCACCAGTCAGTTCATTAACTGACACAAGCAATTATGAGGAAGCAAAAAAGAACCGCGGTTATACTGTGCTAATCGACCATTTTATCTATTGAAATAGAATGCACGAGAGGTGTTTCAACATCATTATATAATTATGTATATCAAGCGCTCATTTTTGCCATAGGGTCTGCTCACCCTAAGACCATTTTCATTTTCCAGTTTCATTGCAGACCAACGTAACAAAAGTTAATATACCCAATAGTGAAGTGAAATAAAACAAGGGGTCAAAAATGCGCGCGTATGTAATTTAGAAACACATTGATTCCTTATGTATTCAATGTTGTATTCAATGAATCTTAATGTAGTTCTTCTTTTTTATAGCAGTAAGTTATCTATTATCAACAACATCAATGATAATATTTCATTTGAAACCACGATTGCCTTATCACTCGAAACGTACATAATTGGTATTACGTCTATTTACAGATTAAATTGTGTCAAGTTTACAGTGTAAGTACTACACGCGTCGCGTCTGTGTTGTGTTGTGTCGCTGACAATGCGCGTACCGTGGATAATGTTGTTTTTGTCGGCGTTTTATTACCGAATCCTCCGTCTTCTCTCCGCAGCAATTACCTCACCTTCAAGGAATGTTTCAAATATTAATAATTTTAAACGAGGCAATAGCGGGTTGCCTCGTGTGTGACACGTAAATCAACCGACGTTTTTGTATTACAGGTTTCCACTGTTTCGCTGTTTGCACAAATGTGGACGAAGCCGTGTGTGATAACCAAAAGACCGAATGAGTAAACGAACGAAACGACATTAAACAACATTCAAATTAAAAAACGGAACATTCCATTCAAAACTAACGCTTAACAAATGTTGCCATAACATAACCATTAACGTAGATTAATTAATAGCGTAGCGTAGGGAGTGAGTAATCGCAGGTTAATAAGTGAATAAAAATCGTGTCAAGATCGAGAAGTGTGTGTCAAGGGATTTGCAACTTTCCTTTTGTAGACCGAGTGGATGGCATCGGTCGCGAATCGCGATAAACGGTGGTGAATCGGTTTAAAGGTGACCTCGAGCGCGCGGGGCTTGCGGTCGGATTTTGGCGGATCCCGGCATTACCTCGCGAGACGAACGGCCGCGCGCCGGAATCTCATTTCGGGCCTCTGGTGCTAGTGATGTGGTGTGAATGCTAACGATGTCGACGCAGGCCTATTACAAGGAGCGGCTCGGGTTCGACCCGCAGGAGGCGATGCAGGACGTCAACGGCTCGTTCTACGACGGCCCGCACCAGCCGAAGCGGCACCGCGGCGACCACAAGGACTCTCACGACCAGGTGTACGAGGAGAACCTTACCAAATTCAAAGGTACAACTTGTTGGGAGTTCTTTATACAACAGTCAGGTTCGTGGTGATGGGATATAGAGAATGCGTGTGTCTGTGTTTGTGTGTCCGATTGTTTCCACGCACTGACACTATTTAACATTCGACGCGATCTGCCTTTTGTTTTGTGTTTTGTACTAACTAGGTATTGTCTTAGGAATACAATCGACTCGATCTCGACTCATTGAAAGTTGCCAGCTTGAATATTTAAATATAAATCGCGTTCGACTCCTCGTATAAAGATGAATAATTAGGACTACTTATTTTAATTGGATTCTGGTTTTAAATACATTATCCTATATTAGGTTTTTAATGGATCCAGTTTGAAGCGTGATTTATGATTTTAACGACGCAGTCTGTAAAAACACCGAGCTTCGTTCAATCTTAATACGACATGTGTTGAATTTATTAAACATGTAGCAACGATGAGGGCGCTTAGGGATTTTTTTTTTACAAAATACCTAACTAAATTAATTCTGTCAGTCAACAGTTAACACGCATAACGTTGTCGGTGAACCGCGTGTTATTCTTTTTATGTTTGGTTTCTTCTCTTTTCGTAAAGATTAAACCCGTTTGTATTAAAAGTAATAAAAGATAGGGACTTGATTAATATTATACCATTAATGAATCTGTTAGTACATCGACATGTAGGCAATTGCAGTGGCCCAAGGGAGTGCCACCGTGGCTATTTGGGACGGGAATTTTGGAATTTTGGGAAGGAATGTCTAAATATGATTGATTCCCTTCGTTCTACAATCATAGCTCACAGCAGCTGCCACAGCCTTGACAAAATGTTTATTAACCAGTAGAACTTCAACTTGTTATTCATAAAAGGTAGTAAACTATGACAACATCACGTTATCTGCGATATTAAGATACCTGTGAGAGATAAAACTCACGAGTACCTATATACTTCAGTACTGATATAGCACGCAACACTCAACTACTATAGAAGCGCTCATACATAACTCGGCTTGTGCCGATCTTAAGTGCTCGACCGAGTGTGTGTATGTGTGTGTGACCGTTAGTGGCAAACATTTCTTGAGCGTTACTGTGTTTCGGAGGGCACGTTACATCGTCGGTTTGCTATTGTTAGATACTAGAACAGCGTGGTATAGTATGCATACTAGAACAGCGTGGTATAGTATGCATACTAGAACAGCGTGGTATAGTATGCATACTAGAACAGCGTGGTATAGTATGCTCAGACCTCAGTTATGGAGAGCGCCGTGTGAGTGACTTACGTATAGGTTATGTTCTAGATTTATTTCCCAGTAAGCTTGAGACAACAAAATGGCTGTCGTTAATCTGCCACGTGTGGTTCTTCTACAGCAATAAGGCTAGGCGTATGCTGGAATGCAGGCGACGCAGTATAGCAAATCACAGTTCAGTACACCTCAGGGCAGTTAAGGCAGACATGTGCCCCCTCCGTATGCTGCGACGCAACTCATTCGCATCTTAGCTAGTACAAAGAATAGACGTTTGACAATGGTTCTATTAAACGTTATGTCATGACTGTCATTGCAACAAAACTACGCCGCGCGTCGCGCTGAAATCTGTGCCGGCTCTACAACGGTAGGCAGAGCAGGACTAACACATGTCAACGTCTGACGTGCCTGCGTCGCAGCATACGTAGCTCAATGACGTTCCATACTTTACAAAATCTGCTCAGTTCTGCGCTGCGTGTAACTGCGTCGCCTGCGTTCCAGCATACGCCCAGCCTAAAGCTGTTTTGTTCCATATTATTGAGCTGCGATAGCCACTGAAGGTAGACTATATTATCTATTCCGATTCGGAATTAATTCAACAAACTTTGGCCTGATAATAATAAACCCAAGTATCACAATAGAGATTCTAATTAATTAATTGCTGCGTCTCTATCGTGTTTAGTTTATATTATGTCAATAGATATTATGACGATGATTTGTGAGGTTGTGACCCTGCCTGCGAAGCGAGGGGTCCCAGGTTCGATTCCCGGCTGGGGCAGATATTTGTGTGACAGATGAATGTTTGTTCTCGGGTCATGGGTGTTAGGGATGTGTTATTTGTGTGGTCCATGCCACCTGAGACACAGGGAATGCTAGTGCGGAGTAATGGGAGTATGAATGTGTTAGCGTTTATAAATCAGGTTCAGGCAACTATACATCAAAGTTGTCGTAAGAGTATTTATCTACATGTAAGTGGTATAGAATTCTAGTATAGAACAGTTCAGTAGCAGTCGGCGCAGCAGTTAATTGGCAAGATTGAGTCCAATAATTAACTGATTCGTTCCGACATACAGGATCATCCAATTAATTGGGTTCAAGTTCCCAGCAATATGAGTAACTAAATGTACGAGTACCCGGCTCGTACACTATTAAAGTTCTACATATATTTCTAGAAAAGTAAACATATTTAAAAGAATTATGGATTGGATTTCAACTGTGTACGCCCGAAGTTGCTAAACACGATGACTTTACATAATTATGATGATGAGTTGATGACATAACATATAACAATGTTCACTTAACATGCAGACCGTGATTTATTAAAAAACACTAAAAGGCACTCGGAGACTGCCGCGGTAAAGCTATTGCATAGCATTTTTTATCAACTTATGCAATTATAATTATTAGAAGTTATATAGTTATATCAGAACAGCGCCATCTAGTTTGTAGAAAACATACGTACCTACCATACCTTAGTATTAAGGTACTAGATGGCGCTGATTGGGGGTGTTAGGTTTTTTCGTTACGGAATTTCTGGATTTGGTCCCCACGCTCAAGGCTCGCGATAAAAGCTATGCAATAGCTTAATATAGTTCATAATATTTGTTTGTGTTCTTTTTAACTTATCAATGCTATACACTCATAGCCCCACACTAGGATACGTTGTGTCGTGTGCGCCATGGACAACGCACAAGACAAGAACAGAAATTTAAACTCAGCGTTCAAATTTCCCTCTCGCTGGGAATCGTACCCAGAACCCTTTGGTCTGGTATGGTAGCCATGCTACTTGATACTGAGAGGCTTGAAAAGTAATCACTCTTTTTTGTGGTATAAAATCTTATGGTGTTTCTCCATTGCCATTGCAGTATTGCACAGCTATCATGGCTATCATCTACTTTTGGTTGTGCCCGCGCAGGATGACGTCACACTCATCCGTAATTTCCACCAGGTACCGAGGCGTTCCATGTAAGGAAGCTCATTAGCATACTCGGTAGGATCCGATAAGTGTCGTGTAAGTCGGTGCGTGGTGAGGTGTGGGGTCGCCATTGCTGTTATCTGATTCACATGTTTCCTGCTCCGCGCGTGGCTTGAAGCGATTACACCAGGAAACATATTCAAAAGTTAGAATTAACTGTATTGTCTAGTTGTAGTTATGCATAAACTAATTCATTTAGTTGCGAAACTTTGCTCAGTGTATAGGCTATTTTTATATGACAGTACAAAGCTGAACTTATAGATGGCTTTTGATCTAGTTACAAAAAATGTTGGGTAGTATCGCTACACTGTCGTTAATTAGATAAAACTACAGACAAACAAACAAAATTCTAAAAATCATTGTTTTGGGGTCTATTGCGTTAATGAAGCCCCCTATTTAAAGATTTTCTCATATATCTTCTATGTGCAGACAGCGATCAGTTACAGATTTATTTTATGTATAGATAAATGTTTCTCGAGATTTGATAAAGAAAAGTGTATATGGTGTCCCTAGCAAGAACACAATATATTCCTCAGGCGATCGGAGTGAGATCGAGCCTAATATGGCGTTAAACTTAATTTGCAAGTGGGTCAATGCAATACAATGACATTGTCAAGGCTGCAGGATTATTTAATTCGGAGCGCGTGATCACCGTGGGCTGTTTAACACCGCTGTGCAGCTACGGACGAGGAATTCTGATGAGGCATCGACACTTCGAATGTTTCTGAGTATTGTGATTAAGCGTGGATCACAATCGCACCTGATGGTGGTGATGTACTTGGGTGGTAAAGTGCACCTTAATGAAAGTTACTATTGATTTGAAGACACCTGTACAATTTAATGTTCTGTATTTCACTAAGCTACATTATAAATTTATATTAGCAGAGGACATATCGAGCGGGGCAGGAAACGGAGCAGAAAAAAATCCATAAAGAACTTTTTGTAAAACCACAGGTGTAACGGTATGCCACAGACTCATTTTATGTAACGGTATTACTCTGTGCTTGCTCTGTAGTCCTCGCCTTCTCTGTCTCTCTGACACACGGTCTCTGACAGTCGAAGTCGAAAGCTCTTGTTCTTGTGCGTTGAACACATTTATATTATTTTACTTGCAAGTAAAGTGATTACTTTGTAATAGTGTTTATATTTCAATCCACGGCCGAACCCAAAAACGGATAAAATCTCCATTACAATTGGCGCCCAACGTGGGGCGCCAATAGTGGATTGAAATATAAACACTATTTTATAGTAATCATAATCACTTTACTAGTAAATAAATAATAAATGTGTTCAACGCACAAGAGCAAGAGCTTTCGACTTCGACTGTCAAAGACCGTATGTCAGAGAGACAGAGAAGGCGAGGACTACAGAGCAAGCACAGAGTATGTGACATACCGTTACATACAATGAGTCTGTGGCATACCGTTACACAGGTAAAAAAATGTGGTATAAGGGACACAGATGAAAAAGATGCTCAGCTATCTACCTATAAAAAAATCATTTGAACAACATACACATTAACACATTATAATTATGTCTAGGCATCCAATAGATACATTATTGTAAGAGGTAAGAGATGTGCAGGTCGGTAAACGCTGCAAGTGTCTCGTCTTATTGAATCAATGGCCATCCGGTCCACAGGACATTCACAGGACCTCTCAATGACCATCCATCGTGACATTGGCGGTCCTTGTCATATAGTTAAGACCTAAACGACGCTCAATTAGTACAGTTCTTTGTACCCCCGGCCAATCTCAAGACCTCCCAATGATACCAATTGCTGTCGGACACGGGCTAAAGGTTAAATAGAAAGTTGTTCTTGCAATCAGAAAGTTGAAGGAAAATAGATATTTTTAAAATGGTTAGGTTACTAGCGTTAAGGTCAATAGACGACAACCGACCAGACAAACCGCCTGATGTTTAGGGGTCACCGTTGCCCATGGACATCAGCAACACCAAAGGCATTGTTGCGTTATCGGTCACGAAAGCAAGAAAAAAGAAGCCGAAAGAAAGAAAAGAAGAAGAATATAGAAAGAAAAACTGACTTCAAGCCCCGAGCCGTCTTGATGGTTTTACGCGAGTTGCAGTTGGAATTGGCAGTATCTGGATGTACATGGTCAACATTTAACACAGGAGACTCGAGAGTACAATATGAAGCTCTATTTAAAGAAAATGTTAATATGTAAACCGGAGCCCACTGCTGTGAGCTAGGCCAAGGTAAAGCTATCATTCAAGAATCTTTAGCAAAACATAGCGGCAAGCATTGAAACATTGTATTAACGGCTGACTACTAAGCACGGGTCTCCTCATCATTGACGAGGCCTAGAGCATACTCCACCACGTTGCTCTAGTGCTAATTTGTGGAGGAGGGAGGACATATTTTAGATAGCTAAACAGAGTGATACAGAAAGCTGTTCGAAGATAAACATTATAATCCGGCCGCGTCGCATACCGGCCGCCGCGCAATTATCCGACCATCGGGCTGGAATAATAAAGTGATTTTGATTTGGTTGCGAAACGATCGCGTATCATGTGAACCCGTTATTGCACGGTTAGAATAAAAGAGATCATGTAATTATGTTGGGGTTGACAACTACGACCAGTTATTGCACGCCACGATTGAAGCACATTGGAGCGTGCTGAATAACACGAGCGGTGTAGTAGAAGAGGAACTGATCGAACTCAGATTCGTATACCTAAGATTTCATATGTTTAGGATTCTAGGCAAGACAACAGCGAGTACACCAACAGTGAACACCGTAGAGTTGGCAGACTTATTTCGGCAAGCAGTGATCCTCTAACTACCGCTAGGACTTCCAGAGTCGTCCAAATCTTTAACATAATGTGTCGCTTTGCGATTCCAATAGGACTGTAAAGTAAATGTGGAGCGATAATGGCGCAGGATGGATGGTATCACTGCTTCTGTAGGTGATATTATTGTCTGTTTGATGTTTGATTACCGACGGCCGAGCTGATGCTTAAACGAAACTAATGAAACTGATATCTCGTATCGACTTGATTGATGACGCCATTCTGCTGCACTGTTCTTTCAGATAATGCACCGGTGGGCTTTATTTTTATGTGAGTTATGCACATTGTGTTAATTTAGTCATTTTGATCAAGTGCTCCTGCTTTTTTAGATTCTAACTTATTTGTTTGGAGCTGTATGAAATCCGATTTATTTGCAAAAATATATGTCGCACCTTCAGAATAGAAGTGGCTTATGAAAGTAGTTGATTTCAATCAAAAGTCAATAGTACAATAGATGGCGGAATTGGTAATTATTAATAATTAAGTTATGCAGCTTATTTAAATTTAATTAAAACATACTCGTACACCGTATTGAACCAACATAAACTATGTAAGCAGATATAACATTTCGCCTATGCGATGTGTAAACTATGTGTATACTGAGCTGCAACAGTAAGAACAACATCCGCGCAGTTTCCCACACCACTCAACTGTTATTGGTTGTGGACTTGCGGTTAGAGTTCAGTCACAGGGCCAGGGGGCGGCAGGGGCGCTGGGCTCGTTACCCCGAGAGCCACTCGATATTCACCGGACGACGTGACCCGACTCTTGAGAAACGAGCGAGAACGAGATGCACGAGAATACTTAACTCTGTCATCTGTCTACAAAAACAAACGAACATAGAACCTCTTCCCTTTTTTAAGTCGGTTAAAAAGTTACAACGCCACTGGTTTCATCGACATTGTAGTTTGTACTAGGTACCTACTTACTGTTAATAAACGTTGCACAAATTACGCAGCTACCTCGTGTCGTGGCGCTAACATGGAATGCAGAATATTTTAATGACCAATTGCACTTCTCTATTGAGATGTATCGCGAATGAAGTTGGCACCGTCTACGCGTCTGTCCGTTTAGTTCACATGTACCATCGCTGACTGTGAACTAATAGCGATGTTAAAGACACATATTGTATAGGTCCGTATGGATAGTTCCACAATTTCAAAGTAACGAAATAATAAGGATATCAAAAATACTGGACGTCAAGATCAAAAATACTGGACGTCAAGATGAATCAAAAATACTGGACGTAAACCTCAACATGGATAGTTACATGTTAAATTGATTTTTCGTTTTTCTGCGGCAGCTTTATGGGTGATTGACTAATTTTACCAGCGCCTTCAAACATTATTACAATTTATTTATACTGGTAGTTACAGTAGGATAACGTTAATATAAATAACATAACATAATATAACTTAACATAGCCTACTTATGGATCTTTAACTGTTTAACTTTTACTTTGTAATCAGACTTAAAGTTTATAAAGATGTTTCTCATTGCTACAAGTACGCCAGTGTCGGTCGTTTCGTTAATTTATCGTACACAGCTCGCAATGAGACCTGCGTGACATGTTGGATGCGGGCGCAAATTATAATTCAGAACTGATTCAGTTCGACGCGAGCGACGCCTGTCTCCGACATTTTTTCTACTCGCATGTACATATGGTGCATGGAATTCGATGTGGCGTATGGAACCCGTGCGATGTAGATACATTATAAAGATCTGCGCACATTACAATAACTCGACTACAATTTAGATTAGAGTACGATTAAACTCATCAGAAACTTTGAAACGTGAGCTTTATTAAAATTCGACCGTAAGAAACACGGAATAAATCTCATATTTAAATGCTTTCATATGTGTTGATTCGGAAACGAGACGAAATTTGGTTGACGTAATGTGGACAGACCTTAACAAAATGTGGTACTAACCTTCTACTGTAACAAAATGTGGTTCCCTACTGGATGACTAATTTTCGTGTTAAGTTTTTAGAGTAAGTTTTTGCGCATTAAATTTTCTTGATTTTGCCTGTCATAATACTGCATTTCCGTAATGTTTGTGTATGTCATATTGATTTACATATTTCATTAGTTTTATTGCTATCGTTACTCGTTTGTGTAGCGTGCGAGTGTTTCCGGGTTCGATCCCCGGCTGTAATTAGGCTTGGTTAATTTATTTCTGAGTGTCCATAGTGTATCATTAAAATGGGTGTTAGCATTCAGTCGATTATTCTTAAGCGTATTTTTTCACACTATCCGGTTATAATTGTTGTTTCAGTCCGATTAAACATGCAGAACGACGAGGCGTAGTAGGTATACGCGTTACTAGTAAGCAGTAGGTATTATTGGCAGTTCCGATACAGAAATAATTTGGCAACGACCTCTCCGCCACCGAACTATTATTGGATAGATTACCGTCCATCTGTAACAGTTCGTTCAACTTCGCGCACCACGTTCACACGTGCGCCGCGTTGTGCGCGCCGTGCGCTCAGTGACGGCGGTGTCGACCAGTTATCCGTCGCTCCGTATGCTCTAGCGTTGTTGTCCATAACAGATAATAAATACCTATATGATAAAGATTACGAAAGCAGTGAAAGCCGAGTGGTTTGAATGTTCGACTCCCTTAAAGGGGTTTCGAATCCTGCATGCACCTTTACTTTTATTAGAATTTAATTATCAGTCAAACTCAAATCATTTATTTCATGTAGGCATTTTCAATACACTTATGAACGTCATTTTTTGCA
This sequence comes from Ochlodes sylvanus, assembly GCA_905404295.2. Classification (NCBI taxonomy): domain Eukaryota; kingdom Metazoa; phylum Arthropoda; class Insecta; order Lepidoptera; family Hesperiidae; genus Ochlodes; species Ochlodes sylvanus. The sequence goes on from FR990149.1 coordinate 7,467,160, forward strand.
TTTACGACCTGCTTCGATAAAGGAAAACATCGTGAGGACACCTGCACAGCTGAGAGTTCTCCATAATGTTCTCAAAGGTGTGTGAAGTTCGCTAATCCGCACTTGGCCAGTGTAGTGGACTTTGACCTGTACCCCTCAAATTGTGTGAGGAGACCTATGCCTAGTTGTGAGACAGTTATGAGTTCAGATGATGTATGAAAGTGTTAATTATTGGTCCTTGGATGAGCTTTCAGGCTATTTACGAATCCTGTTCATTTACCAACGGTAGTGCCCGTCAGGTTTAGGAGACCCTGAATGTCACATTATTTTGGGCTGTGAGCTTTTCCACCTTTTTAAATATAATACACAGAAAGATATTTTTTCTGTTCTTAGTAAGTTAAGATCTTTGTTTCCTTAGTTTTTGTTCTATGAATCTACTACGCATTTCTCATCATCATCCGAAGCTATTTTGTAGTACGCCAGTGTTTAGCCATTGTAACGTATAAATCTAAAGTGATGGCAATAAAGATAACCAAAGCTGTCTAATGTTTTAATTCCGTTAACCTTGGCTTTCTGTCTCTGCCGTTTTCCTTAGTGTTGCCCGGAGGGTTCACCTATCTTCCTATATTAACAAACTGTTCCACTTCTTCCACAGATGAACGGGATGCAATACAGAAGAAGACGTTCACGAAATGGGTCAACAAACACCTCAAAAAGGTCAGTTATACTCAGTTTAATTGTACGTTAAAGCGAACACATGTTCCAACTTGTTTTCAAATATCCATTAGTTTACGGTACCGTCAAAATTAGCTTTTGGTTTTTAAATGAGTTCTTATTGGTACGCCTAGATAATTTCCGTGTTCTAAATAAATACCCAGCAGGTCTACGCTGGAATCCACAATCGAATTAAGGAAACGTAAGGAATCTTCCATACCTAAGACTTCTCCAAAATTTTCTTAAAAAAATGTCAATCAAGTCGGCCAAACTATACTTTACCAACTTGGTAGATTGCAGACCTACATTTCTCAAGCTGTGGGGACAGCCTCGCCCATTAGCGACAGACTGACAACGTCTGACGAGGGACAGTCGATACTCAAAATTGAGTGCGTAAGAACCAGTCTCGTCGAATATGGCCCGGCGTAAATTGGTCTCGTAATAAGCATTGATTGGACGATTGCAGTCAATTTCCTTTAATTAAGGATTTCATACGACCATGTTAGACGAAGCTCGCTTGTTAAACTTCAATTGGAGCTTTTCAGGATCCGTTGCTGTCTGTTAGTGCTAGAAACATTTTATGTATTGATTTGGTTCTTGAGCTATAGTTTTAGTGGAGCTGTTCTATTTACACAATAAAAAAAATGTTCTAATTAAATTACCGCTTTCCAAATTTTTCGAATAAAATCTACCAAAAACAAATCATCAGCTGTATACTCTCCGCGGACTTATTTGTTGGTCCGCGGAGACGCAAGTTAGCTTAGGGTAGTATTTCGTAGATAAACTATGTGAGTGTCGCAAGAATCAGTCAGAACACGTACTCGTAAATCAAGTTGTCTGTACGCGATAATCCGCTAATCCGATTTTACAGGAAACCACTAGTACCTACCTATTTTCGTGAATACGCATTTTATGTGATTCCACACCGTCATGGTAATCCCACTTAATATAGATCTTGTTAAACGTCAATATGGCCTTAAACGAACAAATCCTGAGGACTAACATCGTATGGACTAGGTTCAGCTTGCACAACCTCGGTTGTCGATAATGTCGTCTGTCACACGCAGCCCAGTGTACTTAAATAGAGTTGTGTCCAATAAATTGACGCGGCGGTCGTTGGTCACATACATAGTCCCATCACACGACAAATGACAACCATCGTCGGTCGTGACGCGGCCACCGCGGGCGCTGCGTGGAATATCGATGAAGATATGTTACGCCTCCCTATCGTTGGATGTGGTTGATGCTTTCAATGCTATTACCCTAAAGTATTATGTATGTTAGAGTTGGATCTATTAAGAAAATATAAGGCTTTGGCAATTTGTTAAGATTGTCTACCAACTGATGAAAAGCCTTTGAAAAACTTGCCTTTGTATCCGTTTGTATTTTTTTATTAACTGGAAGGAAATATTTGAACCTCTTTCTACGATGTGAAAATAATAAACCTAAAATTAAGAAATGGTTTTCGGCGGAAACCCGGTATTAAAATCCTGTTATAAATGAGTATACTGGTCACCTGAAGATCCTTAACCTGAATGTCCAGAAGAACTAAGTAAGATACTTGTAATATTGATCATCGAAGTTGTTCAAACCTTTTGCATTACTATGACCAAGTCTCTTGCGTGGTTGTCTTGCCTCCTTTTGGCTTTATAGGAGGTCCTCATCGTCCTCAGTGCTTTGGTACTTAAGGACTTGCTTTAGATAAGTCACTCGTTGCCAAACAATGAACGACCTGTTCGCTGCACTTTCTTTGTTCGTCTCCCGCTTGTAAACAAGTGTTGTGATTAATGCGCGTTGTGAGCCGAAGGGAAACGTCTCAAACGTCGGTTATTTTCGGCGTGCTAAAAGGAAGTGCGAAGTGCGAAACCATCTCAACTGTAATTGCAAATATTTGCTGCTAGAGTTATGTATACTTCCTGGACGTATTGTTAAGGCGTGCAGATATGATTTTCAAGTGCGGATGGACTTTAAAATCGTTCCTTACGTACTTCTAACACTTTCGTTTTCTATGTACCATCTTCTTCTTGTACCAAACTATTTACTATTTAAAGGCGAATGGATACGTATTAATATAAATTAAAAAGAGCTATGTTTCCGAAGTTACGGGCTTCGTATAAATTTAACAATTACTACAATTACTACCCCTTTGAATACTCTTTTTAACCGACTTCAAAAAAGGAGGAGGTTATATTTTCGAAGACTATATTTTTTAATGTATGTCCAGCGATTTCTCTATCATTTGTGATTCGATTTTGATTATTATTTTTGTGTTTGAAAGAACGTACTTCCGAGGTGGTCCTACTGCAACCAAGTCAGGATCTGATTATGGAATCGCAGGGAAGTCGGTTTTTTTATTACTTGTCGATTTTTTTTTGTTAAATTATTCGAATACGATCAAAACGTTTATAATGATATTATATTTCCAAGTGTATTAGACACGGAATTACTTATTACCCTTACTAATGTTTCATCTAAATATCGAATGCTATAGATAGGAATTATCTATGTTTACATAATAAGACAGTTTATTTTAAAACGTAACAGTTTGATTACGAACATGGACTTTTAACTTGAAGTGTAGTGTACATTGCTGACGTGGGCAGTACGTTCAATAATTATTGTAATCCGTTAACAGACTGAACCGCGCGAATCCTGTTAGCACCAGCTTATAGAAAGCTTATCAGTGTTGATGTTGATCGACTGATCACAAGGAGCGTTGTGTGGTGAGAGGGTGAGTCATGACACGACACGCGGAACAGACGGCCCTTGTGTCATGGGATACGCTCATCTTGGTGTCAGATGTCTCTTGGTGAAATGCGCTTGGTGAAATTGCTACAACAAATTAATATAATTATGTACTGTAACTGTGTGCACATTCCATTTGGTGTACTTTGGATTTATCTATCTTCAAGTCAACCTTACCTACACCGTTTATTTGATGTTCGAGAAATGGTATCAAAAGGAAAATCCGCATATTTTAAATGATGTATCGGCAACATGACGACTTCTCAATGAGTCATTGGGTAACGTCATCACCACCATACATCATCACACACCTCACCTATTACGTCATTACGGAAAATGACTTCGGACTTTTGGGGCATGACATGACCCACATAAATAACAAGACTGAAGAAGTCGTGGATGTACCAAGCTGTTGATAATAATTATTATTACAGACTGAAAATACCTATCATTAAAATATCAGGTCACTAAAATTAAACAAGTAATTTGAAAAAGTGGCAGGATCAAACTCGAGATATGTACTCACAAAAATAAAATGGATTGGTTTACAAAAAGAAAAGGAGCCCAAAAAAGTAAGGTGTTGAAATCTAAAAAATGTATAACAGTGTACCTATAGTACCGGCACAAAATTAAGGCCCCTTTGACACATTAAAATAGTGACGTGAAAAATGTTAATTTATTATCGAAAAAATATGGTCAAGTGCGAGTCGCATCGATACATTTTTGGAATAAAAATTTTAAGCGCCCTTTTTAATTACATATTTGGAATGAGAATCAAATACTGAGTACCCCCTATTAATATCACAAGAGTCTTACGAATCACCTTATATTTAAGTTTATTTAAGTTTATATTGAGTTATTGTTTAAGTTTATAGTTAAGTTATTAGTTTATAGTTTAAGTTTTGTTAAGTTTATTCTCCTCGGCTTTGAGCTCAGTAGTGGGCCTTGTTGGGTTGAGATGATTTATAGTATACTAGCGACCCGCCCTCGCTTCGCTTCGGGAAACTTATTATCAAGTGCTTAAATATAAAGTTTCATGGTTCTTTAAGAGATGGCGCTAGGCGTTCTTATTCTTTAAGTTAGGAAGGTTCACCCCTAGATGGCGCTGTGCTTAAAACCCGAAGAAATCCCATACAAACTTTCAACCTTTATTTCAACCTCTTCATCCCTTTTTGTCGCAATAAAAGGTAGCCTATGTCCTTTCTCAGGGTCTAAAGATTGTCTGTGTCAAATTTCATCAAAATCGGTTGAGAGGTTTAAGCGGGAAAGCGACACAGACAGACAGACAGACAGACAGACAGACAGAGTTACTTTCGCATTTATAATATTAGTAGGGATTCATTTATGTTATTGACTTACTTACTTTATTAAAGATGGCACTTTGTTTTGTTAGTAAAAACGTGAAGGAATTTGTTCGTGGTACCATATACTTTGTTTATATGGTCCCGCATTAGTCCATAATATTTAATTGTATATTGTTTCAATATCCATGTAATTAATTAACTTTGGGTCCTAAGTTATACATTCGATAAATTTTATGACTTTTTGCACATCACTATTGACAATAAAGAACAGCTATTTGCTCCTTCTAATTTATGTAATAATTTATACGAAACTTGATGATCGCACAGACGTCAAGTAAACGTCATAGGGGCCTTCATTTTGTGCTGTTACTATAGTAAAAGAAAAAAAATATTTTTTACTGAATAACAATATTATATAAAGTGATATGTGGCTTAAATAAAACTGAACAAACGTTTATAAAGACAAATTCATAAATAAACTTAATTATTATTCAGGCGGTAACATAAAACCCATCTTGGTTGGCTACCACATTCGCAAACAGAGGTTTATTACTGAGAACATTATTGGGAGCCGTCATTTACAACATTAATCACGTTCAGTGTGAAAGTGCGGCACATGGGTTAAATCATCCAGCGGACCAGTGACTAATCCTTAGATGTTGAAACCAAACATCTCTGGGCGTGCGTCACCGCGCCCGCGAGCCTTCGGATAAGATCCTTTGTTACGGACTTACGGAGCCCGTGTCACACTGCCCGGAGCCCTAGATACAGATTAAACATACTCCGTTACGGCATCAGGAAGTTTATATTGGACGCTTGATAATATAAGGAAAGTTATTTTAAAACATACTTTGACCTAGCTCTTTGTTCTACTTGGCTGTGGCCTGTGACACATTCTAAGGCGCATAATAGTCGTTTATATGCAGAAATTGTTATTAATATGGTTCCAGCTCGTCGCTGATTTATTTAACTATTCGCACGATGTTTTAGTAAATAGCTGCCAAATGAACAACCTCGCATTGTCGTAAGTAATCATCATCAGTAATCAAAAAGATCAAGAAGGTAACGGCAAACTCGGTTGTTAACGAGCTCTTCAATATTACTAACCGATGCTCATATTTTAGTTGTAGAAGTCACAAGAGGAGTGGTATCTTGGGGCTAAACAACTCTGCTATCCTTGATTAAACTGGGCGGTATGCGTAGAGCCCTGCGACCTCTAACAGAACAGTGTTTTTTATGCGTGAAATAAATTAATTTACAGCGCTACAAACTCATAGCCCAACACTATGATTCCCTGTGTCGAGGGTGCCATGAACTACACAAAGATAAAAACACACAATACTCACTATTCTTTCCGCCTGGCTGGAAATCGAGCCCAGGACCCTGGGAATGGCGATCCGGTATAATAACCACGGTGCGATATGGGTCGTCAACAATCAACAAGTCTTGGTGACAATGCCTTATCAGTTTTAACATATATTAATATGCAATCAAATGTTCAATAGTTGTACAATACAATACCATGACCATGTTTCAAAAATCGTGACGCCGCCATGAAACTCGATAGGGCAATTGTAGAATAGAATATTGTTTATTGTCGATTGTTACCTACACGTGGCAGAGGTTGTGAGTTGTGGCATAGTTGAAGAAGCTAGTAGTTTGAAGAGACCAAGTGTTACGGTGAGCAGTTTTATCAGCCAACGAGTTTAAAATGTGCGTTTCATCCGTTTGAAGAATAGTACTGTAACCGTAAGCGTCGCCTTTTTAGGGACGTTGAACTTTTTGACTTGCATTAAGGGTTAAGGGTGATGCTTACCTGGGTTAAAATTAAGAGGCATCCTAATACCATTCCCAATTGCTACTTTGAACAATAAATTTAATCCTCTATGTCGTGTTATCGTTAACATACATACTGCCCAGTATCTCTTTGTACAGTAAATTTAGTTTAATACATAAAATGAGGACTCATCAATGCCTAAAAGTACGCAAACATTATTCCAGCTTACACTTACTTTAAAACGTATTCGGCATCTTTCTGCGTTCATAATGAATCAACAGTTCTTACTCAATAACCCTTATGAAAATCTCGACTTTCGAAAACGTGTAAACGAGATTATTTAAAAATGATGCCGCCATATGGCGTAAGAATTCCAGACGCTGACAGGCTATGACGTAATGGCGTTTAAAAAGTGGGTGTAAGTTAAAAATTTATGATGCAGCGCCATACCAGACCCATATGTGGTGTTGTGCGGAGCCCGAAAACATCGCCCACGGATCGTGGGTCAACTTGTTGACAATCTTGTCTTGACCCACGCTCGAATTTTCGCCTCCTTCATTTTAGTCTAGTTGCCATGACACGGCTTCTAGTTATGACGTAAGAGGGCATCAATAAGCCACTTTTTATTCAGTTGCAAGTTTTGTATCTTGCATATTTCATAGAGATTCAGTAGCATCTTAAACGAAAGTGGAAGGAAGTTTTAAGAAAAGCCAACATAATTCCGAGACTGCTAGTTTTCAGGTGGGATTTCTTACTTTCTTTTTGGCCCCTATTGGCCTAAAGAGAGTGCATCAGTGCAGTGAAATGAAATTGACCCCTTGTGCCCCAACTACAAAACAAAAGGACGCCCCAAAGCAGTGTGTATATAAACGTATTTAGTTTTAAGTGGAACTCGACAGTATGAGTCGTCCAATTAGTCCAACACCTTAAAATGCATACTTATGCAGCGTTATGACCCATAAGTGTAACCTTTATACCTTTCGTTGGTCAGATGAATAATGGCATAGATCCGATGACACCATGGCACTCGCCTTACCTCCAGATTTACGGAATAATCATCACGTCTCAAGATAATACACATACGGGTACACATTCTTAAGTCCTTATCCATAGCTTCATTGCTTCTAAATGTAGATGGAACGCGGGTATTATTGTGTGAATGTTTTGGTTTAAAGTAAAATTCCTTTGTTATCTTTGCTTTAAATACCTCCTGGTGGTTCTGTGAAGTGTAAATAAACTAGAAATAGATAACTAATGTTGATTACGGAACGTTCTGCGTAGTGAAGGTATGAGTTATGGATAGATTACTGATGTTTCGTAAACAATACCGTGTAGTAGTAGATGTGACTAAGTTAAAAACATAAATGCCATAGAATGAGTATAGTAGTATTGTGTAGAGAATTTGAAAAAAGCAATGTGCAACTAGCTAAGTGATTACCGCATCAGGGAAACACATTTTTATGTACGTGCACAAGAGCGCCGTTAATTTACCCTGAACTAGTGCACTACATGTTAATCATGAACATATGGTTAAGACAACACACGACGCACCATATGAGATGACTTACGACAAATAAAGAAAGTCACCAGCAGTTCATTCTGAGTGATCATTAATTTGTCACGTCATCACTGTCGTGCTGACGAAGATATTAATTACTCACAACAAATTATAATTGACATGAGGGCGAATGAATCTGAAGCAGTTTTGCTTGTCGATTTTTTAATTACATGACATGCAAGACTGTCTGTGACTGATTGTGGGACATGCATGGCCACTGCAAGACTGTCTGTGCTGTGACTGATTGTGGATCTTCCACGTAGTTTAGTAGTCCTACAGTGTCCTTTACCACGCTGCTCCAATGCGGATTGAACTTTAACAACCAATCCAATCTGATGAAACCTATAGATAGATTATGTGATTGCTAGTTATTACTCGTATTTGTATCAAACGTTAAAAACTGGAACAAAGGGCTTAGTGTTCCCTAGCAAATATGGTCTCAAACTGAGGTTGAAAAGTGCTATTTGAAGTTAATTGACACTTCTTTCGGTTTAAAGTGGACAACTACATGACATACATACTTTAGAGTTATTTGCAGTATACTTAAATGGTTGTGAGTTCCATCACGTGATAAGTGCGTTTCAAAAAGATCCCTGTGGAATAATGACAGTATGACAGTGAGCTGTTAGACAATCATCCTTTATGATGATGCTAACTTAAAACTCACTCGTTTTATTTTAATGTACATTTTATAATTCCGAAAATCTTCTTTGGATCCTCAGACTACAAAAGATGTTCTACGCAATAAAAATTATTATATTAAAAGGAATTCACAGTTAACTTCACTAAATTAGACGTCGAATGCACAATACCTAGTGGCCGGCGACCATAGACGGTGGCGGTGCACGTTCGTGACGTAAGAGGTCGTGCACCTTCCAGGCCTTTTGGTATTCCGCTTGCGATTCATCATCGAAACATGACTCCGCCGAGGATCACATGTTTGCGGATATTTATTGCCAACAGAGATTAGAGATGCGCATGGTCATGGCGTTCGTTTTTTGATGATCAGTGGTTTGAATATCGGGGTGGAATTCAAAATTAGCTGTTTTTAATTTCGGTCATTTTCGTATAAATGTTTCAGGAGTGTTTTCGATAAAACAAATCATTTATTTTATCTTATGAACTGATAGCTCACCTAAAGAAATCCAAAATTTACCGAACTATCAACAATAAAAATAAAAATTTTAATACTTAAAGATTTATGAAAAAGTACTTGCCGTAATACAGCACTATTATTTGATATTAAGGTTAAATTAGTCCTCGCAAATACCGGATCATTCTCTCAACGACAATTCCCTTTCATAACGAGCGGTGTATTCCGAGAAACCAATTAATCATCGGCTTTTGGTCCATCAGGTTGTGAGCGCATCGTGCTCTAATGGTGACCATTAATCATGGCTGAGTCATGGGTTAACTGAGCGGTTGTAATCGTTCCGATAAGGGATAGATGCAGCGGTTATAGGTCAGAAGCATCTTCTTCAGGAGAGTATTGCAGTGGTCCTTTGGATCAAGTAGATTTCAGTTATTATTTGATAGGTCAAGTTGATATTGATGTAATCTTCGATGATCAATGGTGCATAACTGTTATTATTTCGCCGCTTCCCAAGACAAAAGTTCAAGGTAATTGTTAGACCAAAGCCCTTGGCAGATTTGACACACAGAAGAAGTATAAAATGGAGAACTCTTAGTATATGGGTGTCCTAATGATGTTTCTTTTATCTATTCTGAATCGGTGAAGCTCAGGGATATATGATTTCAAATTCTTGTAAACATCGCGGTGTGGTTTTTGCACATTAGCTATGATACAGGTACTCACACAAATACAATTAATGTCTAGTAGGTTTGAACTGAAGTTGAGTATGCTTTCAAAAAATCACAACAAAAACAAATATTTTTAAACCAGAAGCAAATTTTAACGGTTCTAACCACGGAATACAGAAAGAAGGTTCTAACTAATAACTATGACGTTAGTTTTAAGTTTGACATAAGATTGTAAATAACTATGTTAATGTGTTAATCTGTTTGTTTGTCCTTATTGCTTAACTGTTGGACTCGGCAGCACTGGAAGTATCTCAAGGTAACATACATTTACAGTTTTTAATGTTGTATCAACTGTTGATTTATAAACAACATTTGTGTGACATTAATAAAATATATTTATAATACAGTTAATTTTTTATATTAAAATTTTTAAAGCATATTGTTCAATAATTTTTTAAGCTGTGTGTGAATTTTTATATTTTATTTCATTTATTAATTTAAGACTGCATACCATATTGTTATGGTATTAGGATGAAGATTTAGGAACTTCGATCAACATAACTAGTCATAGTTACATGACAAGTTCCATGGAAATTAATTATGGATTTCAGTAATTTTGGAGGATTATGGATCCAATTAATAAGCTTGTTGATTTTGCTGTCATAATGCGGGCGTCATAATTTAGTAATTTGGAATTATCTGTCAATAATAATAAGCCTACCGTTAGGACTTCTAGCATACTTAAGAGGTCCACTGTTTCTCCATCCATAAACTGTCCTAAACGCTACACTGATAGATTCTGGGACTTTAATCCAGAGAATATCCTTTTGGACCGGCTAACCTTTTACCAGCTCCTGGTCGCCACTAGAGATTTTATTCCCCTAAAGTTAACCTGCCCAGCGAACTATGTGCCCATAACTGCACAAATGTCGTATTGGCTTATTCATGTCCACATTCACTGTTCAGTTTGTTAACAGCTCGTTCCATTACTCAGAGCCGTCCTTGTTTACTGTACAAATAGTCGGTCCGTGAACAATATGCAAACGTATTCATAACATAATAACATTTTTGTATCGTGTTCACGGCTCTTTGTATAATTGAGACGAATGGCGGACGGCGTGATCTCATGCCCAGATTCCACTTGCATACATTATACATGTATAAATTAATCAGTGCGATGATAGATTTAATGCAATGTCCTCTTGTCAAATGACAGTTGGAGGTTGGATTTTACAAACATTTCTTGAAAGTAAAACTACTACAGTGCTTGGTCAAATGCTTAATGTTGGCGGTCATGGAAGAAGCGCCAAGAAACTCCGAAGGAGTTATTGCTATCCATTCAGTGATATAAAAATATATGGATAAATATAAAAATGTTTAACCAGATTGCAGCGGTGCAGAGATCTAAAATAATTGCTGCTATAATTTATTGTATTTGAAATAACTATTGCAAGAATGCAATAAACTATCGAATTCATTAAATAATTATTATGTATTAAATTAACTGACGTAATTATTATGACATTACGTACATTGGAAACTCCTTGTACCTAGTATCGCCTCCACATATCAAGCATACCTGGTCAATCAATGGATACCAACTTTTTACGTCTTTGGAAACAATCAAATTGCAGTCTGTAACAAACCCGTAATTAAATCTGTAACTAAACTGTAGGGCTGTTCCATTGTAATGTCTCACCAGGTGTTAACATATTTCACGCTGCCCGGACAGACGTACACACGTCTCCACGTGTGCGAGGTGGTCAACAACCAGCCCTGCTGTCCTCCGCAACAAGTAAGTGGCGGTGGTCGCGACCATTGTCTCACCTCGTTGCAGTCTAATTATACTTGTTTGATTTTGATGCCGTTTAGTATTAGCTGTGTTAGCTTGTAGCTCGAGTAGGCATGCTTGTCTTTAAATGATCTTATCTAATTAATTTATTTCATAAGTACTGTATTAGCTTTGTATAGCTCGATCACAATATCTGTGCAACTGAAACTCAGCAATAAATGTATATCTGTTGAATGAAGGAATTAATATTTTATTTGCTGAAATTTATATGCAGTAAGATAATTAATCTTACTACTTACTAGAGTACAAATTATTCTCTCAATTTAGCATAATTAATGGTGTGCAAATTGTGTATTTTTAGATCTTTTAATTATAATTTTAGATTTGAATATCTACTTTTTTGCATCGTAAATTGTTTTGGTAATTTACTGTTGAAATAATATTAATAATTGTTACTAGTAAAATGTTATTGATTTGTTTTCAAACATTTATTGCAAGTACCAGGTGTTCTCTATATTGTGGTAGAGTTGTATAATACATTATATTCTATATCTAATATGTATTAAAAACATTTTTATTTTGCTGTTATGTTTCAATTTAGTATTTAATTTTAGATTTTCAAAGCATTACAAATGATTATAATTATTATGAAGTAAATGTAGTAGACATTTTCCCTCATTTATTCTTGATAGTTTATTTGAACGCTAAGAGCTGGAGAATATATTTGTTTGGATAAATATTCGCTATTGTGTTGTTATCATTTACTATCTATGTGATAAAGTGTAGTGATTGTGATCGCCGTTGATAAAGGAAGTGAATGTTATTATTATTAAATATTTTCATCACTAGATGGCTGAAGTTACGAAACGTCTTTGTGCCGTGGGTGCCATGTACAATAGACAGAAGTTTAAACTCATTATTCAAATTTCTGCCTCCCTGGGAATCGAACCCCTTGTACGGCAATCCGGCATGGTGTTCATTACGGGATCCGGGTCGTCAACTTTCAGTTTTCTAATCAATTAATTTAAAAACAATTAGTTATGATAACGACCGAACCAAGGTACTGCTGGCATCGTCGATGGGTAGACACAACTTGTGGCAAAATATATTCGCTTCCGTGCTTCGTAGGGCACGTTATTGTTTCAGTCTCAGTTATTAAGCTAGCGGGTGCATAACCCTCCTTCTAGCAGGTGTTGAACCTTGCTAGAAGACTTCCAGCGGCCCAGTAACGGTGATGGTTTATACCCGGTTTCTATATTCGAAAAACGATTCGTTTTGCTTACGGATAGTAAAACTATCTACGAGGCGTAACTAAAAAAATTTCCTATAAGAAAAGATTATATGGAACGACTTTAACGACTCGTTACTGGTAACTGGAAAACGATCGGTTAAATATAGGACCCGGGCAAAAGTCTCGCACGATATAAGATCATCTGGAGCAGTGTGGGTTGATGGAACCGGATTGCATCAATTCCAGTATCGCAGCAACGCGCTATGATCGAATCGCCTGTTTCCTAATCGCTTCGTCAAAGGATATGGCCAGTTGGCTGGGCTTGGCTGGACGACTGTTGTCAGTGGTTATTAATTACTGCCTATGAATGGTCAGTTGTATGCTTCTGACTGTGAAGAAGTGAGATTTTCACTTGTGACTGTAACGGTAAGGTTTCGAGTAATGCTTGACTGAAGTATTTTATTTTTATTTTATTTTATGTAAATTTAGTTTCTTACGTTGCCAAACTTAACTACTACGATTAGTCCACCACCACGAAAATATTTTAAAAGACGGGTTACCACAAGCAGGTCAAGGAGATGCGGACAAACCCTAAGCTAATAAATAAACCCTTAACAGATTTGATGATAGCGGCCGTGCCTGAAAAGCGAGGGGTCCCGGGTTCGATTCCCGGCCAAGGCAGATATTTATGTGACAGATAAATGTTTGTCCCCGGTTTGTGGATGTCAGTGATCTATTATTTGTGTTGCCCATGCCGCCTGCAACACAGGAATCCTAGTGCGGGGTATGAGTGTGTTAGCGTTTAGTTTATTATTATTATTATTTTCGCACCAGTCTGCTACTGACTTTATAACAATAACAACTGAAGTCAGAATGTAATTTTATTTGAATGATAGCGACCACGACTTTTATGTTCCAGTGCAGTGAGTCAGTGCGATCATTATTTTCATGGTTAATCTGTATATAATTGTTTGTAGTCTGTCGTTATGTTTGTTGTGTTCAATGCGTTTGTTCGATTACTTGAAGTACCTAGTTTAATACCTATCTGCATGTTGTTTATATATCACCCGCATTACACCTCACTTGTGCGGTGACATTATTTGCAATGTTTTATTATCTCTTGTCTGGATGCATCGCAGACGTTTCATCTCTTTGAGTTTCCACAATTTTGGAAGCAACTTCATCTCTAGTAGGTACGTTCTTCTACTTTCTAGTGAATATTTAATCTCATGCTAATTATCTCTAACATTATACCTATTCAAGTTGTAAATTGTATTACTAGGGTACGACCATGACTTCCACAGACCGAAGCTAAATAGGTACAATGCCATGAATACATAATGTATGTACGTAAAAATAGAACCTAAAATCCAAGTGATAGCCAAGTAGGTAGGTAAGTGATGCCAAGTGGGTTGAACAGGGGGGCTGTTTGGGATTATGTTCAAACACCTGGGCTTGAATCCAGCACGCACCTCCTACTTAAAAAAATGTGCATATTAGAATTTAATTATCACTTGCCTCGGTGAAGGAAAACATCGCGAGGAAACCTGTACGCCTGAGAGTTCTCCATAATGTCATCATAGGTTTTTAAAGTCTGCCACATTTCATATTGTCGTTCGATGTTGTAAATGTTTAATAATTATGTTAGAAATCATGTAATCCTTGTTGACATTCAAATTTATATATTTATAAGTAGTTAGAAGCATGGTTTTTGTGTATGTTAGAGTTTAGTTTAATTATATTTTATATACCTTTATGTTCTTTATTTTTGCCGCTGTTTCTTAATTGTTTTTTTTGTTGTTTACTTGAATGTTTTCTTTTGTGTACTTTCTGTTTCCTTGGCTAGTTTGTTATGCTATTTGTTTTGTGTTATCTGTAATATGTTGTCGATACGAACGTCATATGGGCTGGCGGACTGCAGTGGTCACTTCACCTCATTTATTAGCAACGTCCACCAAATATCACCATATTTATAATTATGAAGTCTGTAACCATCTGTAACCAACAGATGAATCGCTACTCCAGTGAGTGAGTCCTAAGTAGAGAGCGTCAATCGCAAATCTAGCTTGCTGTCTACTGTACAGTACACTAGAAAGCGACAGAGGAAGTTAGTTTATACAGCAGCTTACAATACTAATATTACTATGTTACTATTACTATTATATTATATCACTATATTAGCAGTAGTGTTGCCCTGAGGTGTATCGTAGTCAAAACCATTATTTAGTAGGTAATCATTTTTTTGTGCCGACTTATTGTATTGTATAGCAGTGCTGTTTCAATTCGACACCGTCTCTCCTTGTCTAACGTTCTCTCTCTGTCCGTCTCCAGGTGAACCGACACGTGAACGACCTGTTCGAGGACCTGCGCGATGGCCTCAACCTCATCTCGCTGCTGGAGGTGCTTTCTGGCGAACACCTCGTGAGTATACCATTGCTACTTTATATGTTATACGATAAATATGTTTGAGCAGAAAGCCAGCATGTACATAGAAGGTCCAAGTAGTTAATTTGACCACTATATCATACTACATTCTTTGTTTTTAATTTTAACATCCTCCTCCTGGAGAATGATCACGTTTGATGATTACCCTACCACTAGCAAATCATACAAATGAACCAACGACGTCAGTATAGCTCGGCGAGGTAGCTACATCAATTTTAACTACAGTGTGACGTGACTAGCTAACGTTAAAAGTTCCCGGTTCAATTCCGGGTGGGGTGGTTGAAGCACAATTTACATTTAGGAGTGGCTCGCTACTAGCGAGGCTCCCGGGAGGCTCTGCGCCACGGCTTTGTGTGAATACCTTTGTGCTTTCATTTGAAACGTTAAATCCTATAGAAACGTTTAATTTTTTTCTGAATTACAGCATAATTTCTCTTTAAATACTAAACGGTTATTTTTTACTATCTTTTACTTGCCCGCGGAATTATTATTTTTATGCTCATACAAAGTTTTACCTTTTTGACGACCCGTATGGCGCAATGGTCACCATGTTGGTCAGCCGTTGAAACGGTCATGGGTTCGATTTTCAGCGAGGCGGTTTATAGAAATAGCAATAGAATTAAATGGTTTGAATGATAAGTTTAAATTACTGTTCTCAGTCTGGGTGTGTGTTCTTGTCTTTTTGTGTTGTCCATGGCGCCCACGACACAGGGATTCGTCCGCGTCGGGGCACGACATCTGACGGATGAAAAATTGTAACCATGAGTTTTGTAAAATACCGTTTGTTCAAAAATAATCTGGTTTGGTAGTAGTATGTTCCTGGTTATACTCCTGATAGTTGCTTACCATGGTCGTATCATCTCATAAATAATATGGGTGACGTATTAAATATGCTCAGTCATTTAATGTGCTACTTGTTACCGTCTCCCCACCCTGACGTACACGTGTAACTCGTGTAACTGGCGGGTGATGGGTGCGGCGGTGTAGTGCGAACCGATCCCTGTACCACCTTCCGCGGGGTCAATGGGCCGTTATTTCTGGCTGTGCTAAATGGCTAATAACATTAAAGTCACGGAATAACTTATGTAATATGACAACGCAAATTTGGTTTGGAAAAATCTCCATCCCACAAAACATAGTTCTACTGTAAAGTGACGCGCCAAGTACAAAAAATAGTACGAAAAAATTAAAAAAAAAACACGTTGAAACGTTACAGAACAATAAAAAATTTTGGTACTTGGTGTGGCCTGTATACCTCACATTGTGAGAGGATTCCCGTGCCCAGCATTCAATTTCGTGACAGCTCTCAATTTAGTGACATTCGTTAGCTCACTGCTGGTTTCATAACAAGGCACGAAGCTTAGTCCACGTCACTGCGCCTATGTTATTAGAAGAGCTGAAAGACCTCGTCATGCCCCCCGGCCGCGCCCGCGCCGATACATCGCATTAGCGAAAGGGCGCGAACGTGATACGCGAATGTTAAGTGGAGTTAGCGTTCCATAAGCACCTACCTGCTAGCCGGCTACACTTAGTTACCGCAGAGGCAAACATAAAACTTGACAGCAATCCCACCTGAGGGTAAATGGTTTTTACGAGTTGATACTCGTAAAAACCATGGATGGATGTAGATGGTGATCCATCTACGCGCATCTAAGATGTTGGACGCGCTAACTTATGAAAGCCTATTCATCTCCTCTTGAACACTCCCAGCATCATACGCAGAAATAAGACTTAAGACTGAATATATCATGTTGGTGGTAGAACCCGTTGAGCAGTCAAATCATGGGGTGCTTTTAGAGGTTCATTATGTACCGTAGTAACCGCAGTAGGTTTCCCTGTGTCTCGGTGGCATGGACAACACAAATAACACACAACTGTCATAAATAACACATAACAAAAATATGATTACCTACTTTGATGTTTTACTCTCCACCTCCGCACTGGAGCAGTGTGGTGGAGTATGCTCTGGGTCTCCTTAAGTATGAGGAGAGACCCGTGCACAGTACTGGGCAATTAATGGGTTGAAGTCATGTTTTAATTGTTTCCTATGTTGCTACTTGATTCCTATTGGTCCTGGTCTGAACGGCAGTCAGTCTGACAGCGTGTCATGGTGTTTCCAGCCGCGCGAGCGAGGCCGCATGCGGTTCCACATGCTGCAGAACGTCCAGATGGCGCTGGACTTCCTGCGGTACAAGAAGATCAAGCTGGTGAACATCCGCGCCGAGGACATCGTCGACGGGAACCCCAAGCTCACGCTCGGCCTCATCTGGACCATCATCCTGCACTTCCAGGTCAGTCCGCTTATACTTTACATTTATTTCATTTTATTTATTTTTCAAAATCCACAGCTCCTAAAATAATAATGGTACATTATCTTATGAAAAATAAGGATTTACAATTTTTAAACGATGTAACTTATAATAAATAAGCGACTGTCATTAAGTTTAGCGTAGTATAACAGGACAGGCAACGGTAGCTACTTGTAACGGCGGCTTCGTCTATTAGTATTTAGTAGTACATACTCACCACTTATTTTTTTTAGTAGAAGTCGTAGATAATTTTAAGTAGGTACTATTAAAAATATTTGGTTGAAAGATAAAACAACACAAGTGTTATTTAAGTTAGCGTAATCAATTTCGTTCATTATTCTCCGTTATGATGCACTTTCGACTTTTTACTTTACGACATCGACTTTACGTCTGCACTTCCGCGAACAGTCGAAATATTACGAATTAAAGTATTGATATACGTAATACATAAATTGTTTATGTACGACATTCTCCGTTGTGAAACGTTGTTGCAGCTCTGTGCGAATTTAAAGTACGTGATTTGATAATATTTTGTTGAGAAGTGCTGAAAGACAAACATTAAATAATGACAGTATGTCGACATCTCTGTTACGTGGTTTTGTATTGAATGGATTTAAACGAATGAAATCGTAAATGAATCGTCTGGTGTTATTGGGGCGGCCTAGAATATTGACCCAGATCCCGCCGACATCCCAGGGTATCGTAAGAGACGACAGGAAGCTGAAGCCCTGTTGGCTACCACTTTCTTGCTCGAGTCCGACGCCAAACGACTTGCCGTGTTCCGGTTGTGGGCTTTCTTTCTGAAGGTAACGTATCGGAGATGTCTTTGATGTTATTGATGTCAACGGGCGACGGTGACCGCTTATTATGCGATACTGACGGACGTACTGAAAACCAGCGTTGCGGCTCCAGCACCACCGGCGCCGCGACCAAGCTGAGTGCGTTCTGTTTTCGCATAGTATTGTAGCTATTGTATGTGTATAATTTAAGTTCTTTTTTTGTCATGTTTTTTACTGCAGTACTGATGTGAAATATACGTTTTTATATTTCCATTTCTACCATCAGGTGGTAATCTGCTCGTTTGTCACTGGCTGTGTGTCGTCCAACACTCACTTATTGGCGTATAATGTGGTGAACATACAAATATGAATTTAAAGCTATTCTGTACTGCTACTGATCCGTCGTGAATACTCAGATATAGATTAGGTGCCCTCAGACTGGCATTTAGTCCGTCGCGAATGTTACCGGTAATTGGTTATTGCGCAAAACGCCCACGGTTCACTCTAAATCTCGAGTGACCTCAAACAGCGGATTTCTTATTTACACTTCGTTGCACAACTGTATAACATTGTGACAATAATAAATAATTAACGTTTGTTGTTGGGTGCGTTTCTTCAGGTAGTCCCGTGCAGCAGAACGGAGTTTTCGACTGTGTCGCTTTAAAATGTTAATTTCCAGTTCTGAGGAGTTCAGTTAATCGTCCTCATATTATGTTCGTGGAATGGTTTATCGTATGAAAACCTTTCTTTTTGTTCCTTTGATTGTCTCCCTACACTTCTCTATTTTGTAGAAATAGTGTAACTCTAATAAAATCTTCGAATTTGACCTCTACGAAGATTCATTACGGATTTTACGACCGTTTTAATCACGAAACTTGTTTGTTGGTAAACGAATTTTATTCGAATTTTCGTAGATTCCTCAGAACCGGAAGAGCCTTGCCTTGGCCTGGTTTGGTCTTTGTAAGGTATTTCACTGTCCGTGATGAGCCAATTAGATGATTCAACGTGTTATTCAATTCCGGTAACGTTATAATGTAACATTTAAGTTTTTAAGTCAATTCTGTCAAACTTTTGTAGTCTACCGCTGGACATTGGCGCTATTTCAATCGATTCTGAGCCCTCCGAATCCAGTGGCTTCCCACTGTCTTATTCAGGTTGTCAATCCACCTGTTCAGGGGCGACTTGTGCTCCCTTCATCGATCTAGTCAACAACATACAGCTGATAAAGCAACCAGTACCTCGTAGGTTATGTGACGTGATATCTTAGCCTCTCTGTATCAGAACTGCCCTGGATTAGAACTTGTCTTCACATGGGTTGATATCAATGATGCATGCCATTGTGTATACCAATAAGTTTATTGCATATTACTTCCTAGTGTTTTCCGGAGCATACACTTTATTTTTGCCTTGTATTGTGTTGATGTTTTCTCCTGCCTTACTCCGTTTTCATCTGGTCATTGGTCAATTCTATGTAAGCTTCAGTATTTTAATACAGTAATATTCAGTCGGCCACTTCTATTCGTCCCCCGTCTTCCTCCTAGTCCGTGAGCGACACTACTGACGTAATATCACGTGCAAGTGTCCACTCTATGCTATGCATATTTCCATATGCGCGAATATCCTTATATGTTCGCCGTGACACATATATCTAGTATTCATATCAGAAACCATTACAAAATGTCGCCTGTCGTTTTGTAGTAACTGCATTCTTTGGCGTTTTGACCTTAGCAAAAATAAGGTCTTTGGGGCACCGAGATTTTGCATATGTATGGTTTAGGTTTTCTTGTTTCAACGAAGTTCTAAATTTTATTGGGAAATAATTATGGTGTAATAGCTGGAAGGGGGCCTAGAATTTTCTTTCGACAAAAGGACTCCATCTCGACTTATCAACCAATTTAAGATAATTTACGTGCACTATCTTCAGGGTGTTATTAGATACGCCTTAACGAATTAACTTAGTTTTTTGTGGTCGATGAATTGTGGGTGATCAACGACCTTGACTTAGTCATCCTTACTTGTTGGCTTAGTGCGCTTAGGCCCAATTTTGTAAGGCTTCCCGAACATACTTCTTTATTTTAAGAAGGACTGAAACAATTCCGAAAAGTACCTTATTCAAGTAGGTGCCTCAAATGCTCGTTATGTCTTTATGTGTGGTACTAAAATCTTATGCAGATTTAATAATAGATGTCTCGGCTGTTCACCAAGTGGCTTTGCTCGACAAATATCCATCGTAGTACACTGTGTTATCTCATGCGCTTAATTGCATTACGTATGATACATCAGCCGGTACCATATGCGGCGGCGAGCTTTTTGTGAGTCGCCAAAAATGTCAAGTTCGTTACATGAGTAGTTCAGTGATTGTCTGTGCGACGTGCCGCGTGCCGGCCGTGGTTCACTTTCCCTGTCGTGCTTGTTGCGTCATCACGATCCTTTTTATTTATCGTTTTTTAACCGACTTCAAAAAAAGGAGGTTCTCAATTCAACTGTATTTTTTTTCATTTGTTACCCTATAACTTTTTACTGGTTGTACCCATTTTATTGATTCTTTTTATATCCGAAAGTTGGTGATTGTCATTTGTGATCCCATTAAAATTTAGTTGACTAAGTTATCCCTAATAATATACGTATTTAATTGACTTCGACTACGTCGATGATGTCCTTTTTTTATTATTTGTCTATGTAAAATGAACAATTTTTGAAGTCGGTTTTATTCTATGAATTAATAGGTACCAGCCCTCGCCTCGCCTCGGTAAATCTGTTCTTATAATACCCGCACTCCAAACATTGCTACTTGTTAGTTTCAGGCACTATTGAATTTCATGTTCATCTAATTTTTTCGATGTAGGGGTTAATTTATATCATTCTATTAAATTAGGAAGATATTCGTTTAAATCAATAGTTGCGCAAATACCGTCAACACAGTCATAGTTACCGTCCTTTTCAAAAAAGCTCTATACATACTCACTTTTATCTGTTATCCACGGGAACAACCCGTTTACCAGAATAAAATGTAGGTATCCTACGGACATGATCGTGATGTTAGCTATAAGTATGGAACGTATGAGTTTTTATCACGTTTCGATAAAAAATCAACGATGTTACGAGGAGTCAAAGCGCGTACCTGGTTGAGTCAAGTTAGTCGTCATCGGATCGATCACGAAGCCTGCCAACTGAATAATCATTTTAATTACGCCCCATCGAATACGGTTCGTATATCGTGATTATTGGTTTACTTCACGTCAAAAGCCGACTGTGTCATGCGATGATATAAGGAGGCTTTGTTGCAATTTTTGGAGTCCTCGTACTGATTCAGGTATAGCTACTGGACAACCGTCGTAAATTATGTCAGTCGTACATGGTTGTCATAGAGGATGAAGATGATTAGTATTGTAACTATTAATGGCATAATAAAACAAATCACTACATACATTCAATTGACATAGATGACTACATAGTATAAAACAAAGTCGCTTTCTCTGTTCCTATGTATGCTTAGATTTTTTAAAACTACGCAACGGATTTTGATGGGTTTTTTTTAAATTAGATATAATGATTAAAGAGGAAAGTTTATATGTCTATAATAATATTATAAAGAGGAAAGATTTGATTGTTTGTTTGTTTGTTTGCATCGAATAGGCGTCAAAACTACTGAACCGATTTGAAAAATTCTTTCACTGTTGGAAAGCTACACGATCCCCGGGTGACATAGGCTATATCATATATTATAAAAATGAATTGCTGTGCGTTAGTCACGCTAAAACTCAAAAACTGCTGTACCGATTCGGTTGAAATTTTTTGTGTGTCTTCAGGTGTATCCAAGAATGGTTTTGATTTACAATTGGACCCGGTAGGTGGCGCTGCTGTCGATATGTCACCATATTATTATTTGTTTATTAATTATAGAGCGGTACGAAGTTCGCTGGGGCAGCTAGTATAATATATTAAAGTTTTCGCAAAATGAAAAATAACGCGCGTAAATTCGTGAGCTGGTTACGTTTAATAATTTTGGACTTGGGTACTAAGGGACAGGTTTCCCGAAGCGAAGCGGGTTTACTAGTAATAAATAAAAGCTAACACCACTCATACCCCCCCCGCACTAGGATTCCCTGTGTCGCTGGTGGCATGACGAACATGGATGACCCGAGAACAAACATTTATCTGTCACATAAATATCTGCCCCGGCCGGGAACCGAACTCCCGGGAACGGGACCTCCCGCTTGACAGGCAGGGTCACTACCAACTAGGCTACGGAGGCTTATATTGCCTGCCCAGTCGACGAGTGCTTTGAGTTGTTCCACTAAATTGCTCGGGTGTTTGAGGCGGCATGACCCACCCACTTTCCGACCGTGCCTTAGCTAAATATTGCCCAATTTTACCACCCTCCATAAGCCAATCATGCGGCGTACACCATGATGTCAGCATACTAACATACTTGTCAGCATTATAAGCATACTTGTCAGCAAAACCTTTTTACTGGATAATATTGTTATAAGATATCTATTTTGATCTATTGTTAAATATCATTGGCGATTTTTGATCCTGTGTGTTTTTTGTTCGATATTTTAAGAAACCTAATTTTATTGTTTTAGATAAATTAGAGCATAGTGAATTCCTATTTAAAGACGATTTAACGGTGATAAACGTATCATATAACCTATTCGATGATCTAATAGTATGTTTTCAGTGTTGTGTATATAAGATTATAATTTAAACTATTAACCTCATTTTCTACGACTTGGCAAACTCTTATACAATTGTTCGTAATAAAGTCAAATATGTAATGACGAGTCCATTGGCAAGCACTGGCATGGAATGGATAATGATAATATGGTAGTGTGGTAGTGGTGAGTCAGGTCGCGGCGCCACCACGCCGCTCGCAAAGCCTGCCAACTGAATAATCACCTTACTTTCGGTTCATCGAGCACTCACTCGACACTTCAATACCCTAACATTAATTTGACATTGATTATTTATATGTATAAATATATTTCACAAATTACTGGTGTGTTTGCTGGTGATGTAAACATGACCGTAATCATTTCTATCGTGACTGATGATTAAAAGACACGAGAATTTGTGTTTGCCAGTTTGTTTTTATTTATTACAAGTTGTCCCGGCGTACTTCGTACCGCTTTATAATTAAAAAATGTTTTGGTGATATATCGACAGCAACGCCACCTATCGGGTCCAATTGTGAATCTAAACCATTCCCAGATCCCCTTGAACACACACAAAAAATTTCATCCAAATCGGTCCAGTCGTTAAAAAATATTTTGGTGATATATCGACAGCAACGCCACCTACCGGGTCCAATTGTGAATCTAAACCATTCTCGGATCCACCTGAAGACACACAAAAAATTTCAACCAAATCGGTCAAGCCGTTTAGGAGGAGTTCAGTATCATACACACTCACACTCGAATTATATATATTAAGATTGACGATCCCGTAGCTGAGTTGGTAGTAGCGCTGCCTGCGAAGCTTAGGGTTGAGATTCGACGCCCGGCCGGGCTAACATTTACGTGACAGATAAATGTTTGTTCTCGGGTGTTTATTAGTAATGTGTTATTCGTGTTCACCGCACACACACACGTGTGTGTGTGTGTGTGTGTGTGTGTGTGTGTGTGTATCTGTCACATATAATTAAACAAGAACCGGTCAAAAACTATTCATAAATACTTAAGTACTTATTTTTTTCCTTTTTGTCGCTAACTCTTGTTAAATATAATTGATGCTAAATACATAATAATAAAATTTGTACGCTATTTACAATTTAAGTCTGCTCAATACTATAGGTATAGGGTATAGTTATCGGATGGTTGGAAGCGCTCCCACCGGTACAAGGTTGCCCATAGAGAATACTCAGATTAACTGCTGTGAATCATCACCAACTATTGCCGCCGGCTGATGTCGAGGACATCGAAACCATTGTCCACCAGGCTAGGCAAGTTTGTTGACGTGCCAACGGCTATCCTATGATAAGTGGGAATGGACGGCGGTGACCACCTAATGGTTGTTTTTGTAAAATTTCTGTGTCTACGTATAAATTTCTGTGTCGTGTACGATAAGACCACGATAAGGCGTGTCATTCTTAATCATTTGGACTGTTCTGTATAGAAATCTTAGTGTGTACAATAAAGTATTATATTGTATTGTATTGAATATTGGCTATTTGCTTTTACAATTTAAGAGGATATTATCTTTTAATGCACAATGTTCTTTTACTTTTGTTTGTACAATGATACATTTCAAACCGGATATAGGGTCGAGAAGTCGAGTTAAGTCGGCGTGTACATACAAAACCGCAAATATAATACAAAGTATTAGGAGCATTGTTTTGCACGCCACGTGCGGTCAACGACCCGCGACCCGCGTAACTGTAGACGCAGCCTCCGTTTGAACTGCGGACGTGACTGAAGACACTACAGAGGGACAGCTTCGTACTAGATTTTGGTGGTGGCGGTGTTGGTGGTGACGTTATGTCGCTTCGCATCGACGTAGATGGACCCATTTATTTTATCGTTATCGCAAAAAAAAAATTCGCGTATTTAAGCGTAACAAAAAATCTTAACCTAATTGGCTAGGTCAGGTCGGCTCGTTCCGGAAAAACTTATCTTTTTCAAGGGGCCACAATAAGCAATTACACCATTTGAAGACTTGCTGTTTTGTACTGAAAGAAATAATGAATTTCAACCATCACTGCAGTCTTAGCTTAAATTATAAATCTCTATCTCACTACTTATACCTACTGAGATCATACCCATCAGAGTGCTGTCTTCCTTTCGACAGTCCTTTAAAACAAAGTTATAGTCATTTATTGAACTCGACTTGCTGCAGGTAATAAAGTCTATGCGCACAACGCAAATAACGCAAATCAATGCTTTCACGAAATGTTGAAGGCATACGGTCACAGATCACAGAGCGCTTGAATGTATTGTACCCTCTGCGTCATTTTTTACTCGTGTCTTTCGAACTACGTCGCATGAGAACTCACGTTTGCTTGGCACTGCCAAATTCTACGTGATATTCCTCACTCCTATCAGAAAAATGAACACAACTCCCTCCTTTTGCTGATAAGCAGCAGCGCTCTTACCATTTAGTTGATCTAAAAAAATGTAGGAGACAATTTTTATGGTTCAATGGTTTAGTACATGTCCTCAAGTTAAACACAGGATTGCAAAGGATTCATAGCAATAAATAATAATCCAATGTTGTAGACACTTGCCGTACTTAAAAATAACTGAAGGAGACAACCGTGGTAGAAAGTGGTCGTGAGGGCGGAACGTGGGCGCGCCATCTGGTCGGTGGCCTTCCGCCGCCCACCGCCGCAGTGGGCCAGTGGGGCCGTGACGTCAGCCCAGCCGGTGAACGGCAGGGTTGGTTCCAGGGCTACATGATAAGTTTATGAACAGTATCATTATAAACGCATCTGGAGTTTGGCTTGTAGTAATCAATTGAAATGTACATTTGAAATGCATTCCTATTATTATTGTTGTACTTTTTTAAATGAATTATTAATTAACGCTTTATTACAATCCAGTTAATGGTTTACTAGATTATATTGCTCTTTGCGTATTTTGGCGTGGCCCAATGGTTTATATTGTGGTCTATAAAGTTTAAATAAACAAATCCCACGTGATTGTAAGTGCTGATGCATCGTTGAGTGGTAAAGGGCAGTAACTAATAGGAAGTCGGTTCACTCTTAAAAAAATATGTTTGTACAAACAGTTTTTTACCGGAAAAGCAAACCAATTTTTAGAAAGATCTTCTTAAACCTGCGTTAATAATCATAGTAAATACTGTCATAGTACGTGGTCCCTGAAAACCTGAAATTGCAATAACCTGTAGTACACTCACTAGTGCCCGCCCAATTGACTGATTATCCAAATGCATTACTTTCGGATTAAATACTAAAATTTATAAAGTTCTTAAATATTATTTAGGTGATAAAATCCGGGCATAACATGTTTTCAATCAAATGATCAAGGCAAATTGCACGCCCGCAAATCAATCGCAAATAAAGGACTCGCTCGTAAATGATCACGATAACTTGTTTGATCGCAAATTGCAAATAAATTTGCAAGCCAAATGCGATAAAACCCGGCGATTTATTGATCGGCGCGTTGATCGATTTAAGGTTGCGTATGCGCAAACTCAACTCCCGACCCCGACTCGACTCCGATTTTATAATAATTCCTCGTACCACTGCTGGTACTAGCTGGTGGTGCGACGAGGACTACACCGATTTTACTCATGACAGCAGCACGACCCCGTAGCTTAGTAGTGGCCCTGACAAGCGAGGGATCCCGGGTTCGATTAAACCAGTCTTTCCCAAAGTGGGCGGATAACGCCCCCTTTAACGTTAACTTGTTTGATCATAAACACTGTATTTGCAATTGCGATCAAAGTTGGCGATTTATTGATCGGCGCGTTGATCGATTTACGTCGACTCGTTGCAGTAAAACGGAGCGTACGAATTTGTCAAATTGGCGCTGGAGTAAAGCGTGTTTAGATTATCGGTTGTTGCAACCGTCCCCTTACGTTTTCTTATCAGATTCGTCGATGAATGCACATTCGTCTTCCGCAAAGGTTTCGATTATTAACATACTTTTGATTGTCATAATTAACTCGTTGGTCTGCCCGCGCTACGGGGCATCGTCCGATCTAACTATTATTTAAATTATTATAAAAGCATTTATTTATCTTCGCTATATATGTACCTACTAATGCGATGAATTTTAAAAGTGATTATTTAATTTTATTTAAGAATCTGAAGGACATTGTGCATTACAGGCGTTATTCTGTCGTCTGTCGTCTATTTGCAACTGTTTTATTATGACGTAAAATTTTATTTTATTACATTATTAGTAAGTAACTTTATTGTTTCAGCAGAAAAAATCTAGTTAACTAGTACTGTTTATTTTATAATATAGAACTTTTACGATTTAATTAAAATACTTCTATGATTTATTATTTTATTTTATATTTATTCCTATATAAGTATTTTAACAATTTATTTGTACATGCAAACTGGCAGACAATGATGGTAAGTAATCGCAGTGAGCACTGCGCTTGCTTGCTTCTATTATAACCGTAAGACGCTAGATGGCGCTGTTTTGTAATTCTCTGTGGTTCGTATCGAAGTTGCTGACCTTCGCTTGGCAACGCTTCCAAGTGGATATATAGATGGCGTTACTAGTGACATTACAATGAAAATTTATAATCTGCATTCCATTAATGTACGGAGATCACAATATATCACGATCACGTTGTTGCCTTGTTTTTCCTATAAACTGTTATGTTCCAATGAATATTTATTTGAAGGGTTTTATACGAACACGGTAATACGCAGATAAATGCAGTTTTTATGCACTGATGTATTGAGGACCATTAATTACCATTTAATTACTTGTATGGCACACACAGTATAGTAGGTACGTGGTAGATACGATTTTGTGTTTTTGTGATAAATATTGTATAAAATATATATTTCTGGTTGCACTTAAAAGTAAAGGATAAGTTATGGTTGTATCACAAATATTGCAAGTTTTATCGTATCAGTAATAAGTACATCAAAGTTTTTCCATGTTCGGTCACAAAGTCACAAGCAACCTCAGTTGACACATAAGTTTTAGTTTCATCCGTACATAATTATATTATTAATATCACTAGACCGCATTAGACTTTTTCTTTTCACCATATTTGAGGACTGGAAATTATTATTTATGTTCTATTTCCTACATATTTGCCCATACCGAATAATTTGCTCCTATATTTCTGCTGTAGCTCTTCGAGGTACAGGTAAGCGAAATCTCATCGACACTCTCTTCTTGGGGACCCTATTAGCGAAGTCGGTCGAAGCAACAGTGCAGCAAGCAGTGCTACGTAACGGCCAAAGATCCTGACAGGGAATTATTAATGTCAAGGCCTGCGATGGGAGTGCATAGGTATCTAATAAAGGATAAGGCCATATTTGTAAATGTCTGTCAGTATCGGCTTGTGTTATAAACATTTTAGAGCCAAACGGTATGACCGTATTGATGCTTTTGAGATGTAGCGTTGGAAGGAAATGCTTCAACTTCCTATGTCGGACTTTCGCACGAACACATCAATTTTGCGTGAACTAAAAGCTAAGATCCGACTTTCCGCTGTGTCAACGCAAAACTAGGAATAACACGAGTAGTTATTCGGTCACATCGACAGAAAACAAGGCCAGAGCGGTTACTGGCAAGGTTGACGGCAAACGACCGAGACAGTTCGATAGGAGGACTGACCAAATTCGGAGCCTAGACATCAACTCACACTACGCACTAAAGACTAAATGGCGAGCACTGTCAGTGTCAGGCATAAGGTCCATTCATGACTAGGGAATCACGACGCTCAGTAATGAGGAATTCGACGCGAGGAGTATGTATGAGTTAGGAAAGGATAGCGATATAGCTATATGCTAACACAACATAACATAGCCTATGTATGTATGTACAAGTATACCTCGGGCAGTTTCGCTAAGTCCTAATTGTTAAGTAACGATATCAAATTATGCATACTGATTATTGTCGTACTAGTGAGTTTGTAGTTTGTACCCACGTGGGCAGCTCAGTGGTTGGCGGTGGAGCTGGCCTGCCGGTAGCAGACGTTACGACGCATTCTTTGGGGCGTGGGTTTATGTTTTTATATGTTAACTATCAGTAGCAACTGTTCGCGGCTGAGCTCGCATTCATTTCGGTCAGAATTGGACAAAAAGCACGTAATAATTACTGAAACCAAAGAGCACTGAAATAATGCACAGTTGCGGAAATAAAGCCATTTTTAAATCGATAATCCTTATATCCCGAGAGAAAATTAAAATATCTGAAAATATATACCATATCTCATCATCATATTAAATCACTTGTATCTAATTCAATATTTAATTTTAATAGCATTGAAATGGCAGTCACTTGTTTTTGAATGACATTAAAATGTTAAAACTATTCATTGTTATTTACAGTAACATAAATGTCCGTCTCGACCGGGATTGAAGTAATCTCAGTGCGCTAAAAGTGCCCTTAAATTTAATGTAAGTATTCGCATTCCGCCCACTGACTCGAGGTTCAGTTCAAAGCGACGTCTGGTTCAAAGGAGGAGCGCTATCGCTAAATGCTGTCTCCATTTCTCATGTTCCACACAAGCAGTTATTAACATTGCGTTTCACGAGGAACGTAGCGTAATAAGTTCTTAGATATAATATGTATATTAGGAAGCTATGCAATAATTTTTTTTCCTTCATTGAAGTTATGGCGTGGTGTTTGAATTTAGAGAACTGTAAAAATATTTCAAACTAGTAAACCCGCCCTCGTTTCGCTTCGAAAACCTGTCCCTAAAACCCATCTATCTATCTATCTACAAGTGAAAATTTTTAGACGTAATTTTTCAACTAATTTAACTTTTTTATTTATAAACTGATTGAAATAAAACAAACACTTCATTTTAAGTGAAGCTTCCCACTAAACTCTAGTTAGAAAACCGAATCCAAAATCGGTTCAGCTGTTTCTGAGATTGGCGCGAGAAAATATCTAAAAATCTCTGTTATGGATTTTGTCGCGCTGATAAAGATTTTCTTATAAGTATATCAGACAGCCACTTACAGACTTAATTTCATTTATCTGTGAACCAAGGACAAAAGGATACCTAGGGGATGACTAATCGTTTATGATTTAATAGTGACGTGGGACCATTTAATGTAGGTATGTAATGACGAAGGTTGCAGATATTTTCCAATTCTATATTAGGGCACTCGGTGTTCGTGGCAAGTCATGTAAATTGCCGCGTAAGGATGTCCTCACCTGACGAGCATCACAATCGGACACCTGTAGACTTCCTGACGACGATCATCTTTATCAAAGTATCTCGCATATGTTTCAGAATGTTAATGACGTTAATGTGTAGGTATTTACTGTTTGCTGATTGTTTAGTAAACGGTATCGGCCATAGCCCGTTTTCGGGATTTTGGCTCGTAGTTTGATGGGTGACGGCTACTGACAAAAATTATATTACGGCTGTAGGCACGTAAAGCCGCAGGTCCCAGTTGCTGGATGCTAATATGTATTAGGTATCTAGCAATCGTCAAGCCATGTCGGAAGCCTACGGTGGCATGAAAACTTCCGATACTCGCACTAATTCGCTTCAACCATCTCGCACTGGAGCATCGTAGTGGAGTAGGCTCTAGGCCTCCTCAATTATGAGGAGAGACCCGTGCTCAGTAGTGAGCGTTTAATGGGTTAAAACCAGCCAGTCAGAAATGAATTATCACGTGTTTCGGGGAAGAAAATCTTCCTGAGAGTTGTCCATAATATTCTCGAAGGTGTGTGAAATTTACCAACCCGCACTTAGCCAGCATGGCGGACTATGCTCCGTACCCCTCAAATTGTGAAGACAGACCAGGATCCAGCAGTAGGACAGTTATGGGTTTTGATAATGATGATCGGGCATAGATTTTCTGTTTAATAAATGTCTGATCAACGGCCGTGATATAGAGAGCTTTCAAACATGTATTTTTTGTGCAAGTAAATTGTTTAAGTACCTAAGGAAAATCCGTTATTGTTTGAACAATTTCTATGTTTGGAATTGAATTTAGAACACCGTGATGTGCATAAATATGACAACCATTATAATGAGTCATGCATCATATTTGTGTCATGACCGTCTGAGGAGATATTCGATAATTACGTATTATACCAGTTAACTACACATGTACATTGTAGTGGAACAGACAGTAAATACTGAAGTAAAGTGTTTACACAACAAAATAATGGCTGTATTGGTCAATGAATACGCGGTCGCAGCGTAGTTAAAAATAAAGCTAACTAAGTTTTGTGTGATTTTCTTGTATGCCGTTCAGGATACGAGCGGCACTCCCATCGCGTGAAGTCGTGAACCCACGTTGTTTTCCACCGTCTCGCCGTCACGGGCTGGTAGTGTTTGACAACTGAACGCCAGTCACCTGTTAGTGTCCGACGGACGCGCGCGCGCATCGAGTTGATTCGAAATTCGAAAATCGATCGAACGTTAAACTAACACACTAACAACTTCGAAATTTAAACTGGTGCGCGTCAAAATAGAGAAGCGTTTTTTTTGTGTTTTATTTTTCTGCTAGTGTTGTGCGGTGTTTTGGATTCGATACGCGATTTTCACCGGTAAACCACTGTGACAGTAACGGTAGCGCTATTGTCTGACGAATCGGTGTACGGGCGAGGTGTAATCTAAAAATCAAATAGTAGTAGAGTCCTAATTAGTGGTGCTACTCAACTGAACAACGAGTACATTGTCTGTACAGCTACACGAGAGCCTTTAGAGCTGGCTATTGTACTTTCAATGTATAATCGTTGTCTTCCTTTAGTGAATTATCGTGATTGCGTCCGTGGAAAATCGTCTTTTATAGTTATCTCTTTTGTACTAAATTAAATGTTGTCCCTTCAGCGCTCGTCTAATCAACTTTAGTGAGCCGTTTATTTGACACGATCTTGATGTCATATGTTAACTAACGTGTTAAAAGTGTTGAGAATAATGAAAACTGTACAAATCTCCAAAATGCTTGCAACGATTTCGAAACATTTTGTCCTTTCTTAGAGAGAGAAAACATTGTATTGTCATTATTTTAACAAACTGCAGTGGAGAAGTCTGCGAAAAACGCGGCCTCACTTGATTTGTTTAAAACAATCTCAATTCTCATACAAATATTTTTAGGATGTTTTAACGCTGTATAGCCAATGTAAAAAAATACAGTTTCAGATGCAGACACAGACGATGTTTTAATAAAACTTAGTCAGATCAAAACATTAAACCGTAAGAACGAGTCAACAAAATATTCACAACAAATATTAAAGACGAACCAAGGTCAAGGCTTTAACGCTACTTCTACAAAAAAGATAATACCTTATTTCTTGCTTCAGCGTGAATTAATAAGAAATTACAGACAATACAATTAGAATAATTAAAATAATCTTGTGTCTTGCAGAAGACTGAACGTGTTATGTTCTTCTTCTTCAACAAGGCTGTCATTAGATCATTAATAGGGTTAAGGGTATACCAGGGTACTGGGTAATGTGAAAATATTAATGAGAGAAAACCTTTTGAAAAATCATGAGATAATATTTGATTCATAATATCAAACAAAGTGATTATAATAAAAAGCAACACTTACTTAACCTTGTTACTGTATATAATTTCCATCCCACGATATGAAATCATGGGATGTCAGACGCGCGCAAGAAGCCCTTGAATCGCGCAGTATCAGCTCCAAGGAACGGCCGATTAAAAGTGAACCGACAATTACAAAGGCAATGTCATCCCCATATAAAGATTACCAAGGTCTTTGTCAGTGGGCGTCATCATTGAATTCTTGCGACAGCTTCCCCCGCAAAAAATATCAGTAACCTGCGTTCTGGGCTCCCACACACGCTGTTATTGAATATCAAGTCGTCCTAATGATCTATTACATATTTCAAGTTAAGTAACTTCTTAAATATGGTCCACACGCCCTCGTGTTTATCTGAAGCTGTTTTTGTTTGTCGTATATTCATTTACCGTTCTTTATTTTCCGCTTTTCAAATTGGATCAGTTTTTATTGTCAACAGCCAATTTACTGCGTCTTTTCCAAAGGTTCTTTTAAATCCTATTTTTCTAGCTCTATTGATGGTTTAACATTGTCTTGTTTCTGTTTATAAACCAAATTGTTTTCAATAACGACATGAACATCAACGTTTTTCTTAACTTCAATGAATACCAGACCTCCATTTAAAGATAACATTGAGATGAATAATGAACATTTTCAACTCTCAACAAAATTTATATTCGAAAAAGTTATTTATCATTGTAAAATCATCACCAGCTACATAAGTAGTATCCATCAATGAACCAGCTACGTTTATGCAAAAGGTTTAAAATAATTTCGCTTATTTAATTACCGACTAGGTCAAGGAGTACAAGTCCACTGTCCAATTGACTGCCTGTGCTCTCCCTTCAGTGTTCTCGGCTCAGTGTCGATATTTATTGCCTTATTTATTCAAAACTGGCTTCTCGTGCGCCTTCGGAATAACAATTATACATTGTTTTGCCATAAAAGTGGCTCGTATGCTGTCATTTGTCCCGTGCTCTGATATGCTTAACAAAAGCAGTATCGTATATAGTATTGTAGTTTTAAACCGACAATACTTGGTAGAGTTACTAATATTGTTAGTTCTACGTGTACTTTAAACTTTGAATCCGTAATTCGCTAACGTCTAAAATTATATAGCGGAACCAATTTTATCGGTCTTGAGAAAAATCGTGCGAAAATATTTAAAACATCGCTGTGTTTGTCGAAAAATAAAACTGTTTGAACTTGAAACAAGATAAGTGGTTTCCTGTAAAGACTAATAAAAATAAATCTTTGCACGTTTTATGACAAAAAATCCGTGTATAGCCAAGGATATGGGTAGAGAACCAAGCGGCGTTTCCTCAGTTTGCAACTGACGTCCGCCGGAAGGGCCCCGCCGTATACGACGCCTGTCGACCAAATATGGCACCAAACCCGCCTAATCCGCCTGACGAGAATGGTAATGGACAGTGGCGACGTTATGATTTTTA
The DNA here is from genome assembly GCA_905404295.2 of Ochlodes sylvanus. NCBI lineage: Eukaryota > Metazoa > Arthropoda > Insecta > Lepidoptera > Hesperiidae > Ochlodes > Ochlodes sylvanus. Next base: position 7,501,160 of record FR990149.1, read on the forward strand.
AATTCACTTTCATTCTACTTAATAGGGCTTTACGATCGCTCATTCGGCACTTATGTTAATTTATTAATCTGCTTCGGAACGCGTTGTCGATGTCGGAGACCAATAATAAGATAAGCTAGTTAATGCACTCGTAGGCCTTTTATAAAAAAACGTAAAAATCGTTTTACGTTTTTGCCGCAAATCGATTAGTCGACCATTTTCCGATGACCGTTAAAGTGCTAAAGTACTCAATCTATTCGCAAGTATTGTCACATGTAACGGTGAAGCTATAGTGGAACGCGTATCGAATCCGTAATATCTAGGGGATAATGCCATTACAGAGCGCCGAGCTAGAGCGGTATTATGCTTTGTAAAGGCCTGTGAAGGCCTCACAGAACGAATCGAGAATGTCGATGTACAGATTTGTCAAAGAAGGCAGCAGCAAGCGCCTTTTCGTTCAAGGGACGCTAGAGAGCGATGATTCGAAGCCCCTGAAGTCTAGCTTGAAAAAGTCCTCGCCGTCGCCCGTCGGGTCGCCGATCACGACGAGTCTGAACTTGGCTTCGGTACCGCGAAGCTTGCGAGACGGTTTGAGTAGAAACGAGACGGTGTACGATGGTAACTACCCAGGTATGGAGCGAACTTCGAGTTACCGATCTGGCTCGTATCGAGAGGAGAGCTACAACGGTCGAATAGTACACGATGGAAATCAGACCCACTTCGAATACGACGGTGAGAGCGCTCTAGCAGTGCCCATGTCGGCGGGAGGAAGAGGCGTGTCGGAGCTACAGGCGATTCACACGAACAAGCGCATGTCGACCGAGGTCCTCGGCTCCTCGCTGGAGTCCACGAAGATCTCGAAGAAAGATGATAGCGGGCAGCGGCGAATCACGACGAGAATCGTCAGGAAGGTGACCACGTTGACCCGCGGGGAGGAGAAGGCGTCCACGGAGGATCTGAGAGGCAGGGAAGTGCACCGATCGGCGGAGCACTACAGGCACGTCGAGATGGAGGCCTCTCATCCCAGGAGAGTGAAGGTAATTAAAGAAGCACACTAACTGATTAACTGGTCAAACAAATTCTATTTTTTTCGTAACTACGAAATACAAGTCTCAATCCTAATTTAATGAGGTGTAAAGTTATTTGAAATAATATTCCCACTAGTATATATTTTTAAAGAACTTAATTATCCTATTCTTCGGTTAGCGTCGGAATGTGTGTGTAATGCGATATTGTTTGCGGCTGAAAATAGACATAAATCTACTTATAGTCCGTTAATGTAACCGAAACTTTGAACGAAGATGATGCGTATCAAGTGGAGATGAATACAGATTCGAAGTCAGTCAATGATGTCAGACGAAAACAATTTCTAATAAAAAGTTCATTGGTCAAGAAACTACAATAAATTTCGTACTTTATTCGTAGTCTCTTAGAATTGTATAAATTGGATAATAATGTAGTCTTTGTAGTGATAATCATAGTATTGATACTACTCGTACAAGTAAAGTTTTAAAATGCATCTCGGTTACTTTATAACAACCATAACTCACTCTAATGATGATTACACACCATCAGTTTGATTGAGAGGTTTGGCTAACGATAAGATTGATGCTAATCGCTCAGGACTGGTAAAAGTTTCTACATCTTCTAATGATGGGTTGGAGAATGGCATGAAATACTTATTATACAGTGAAAGAACTAAGAATAAGTACTATATGAATATTTTATGATTTTAAATGCGTATTCGCTCCTTATATCAACGATATCAACTATCGTCATTACTCTAGACTTCTATAGGATCGAATGCATGCTTCCAACTCTTGCTTCATGAGTTGATTAGTCGATGGTTTCACTACAGACCGTGGAACGTTATGTTATGTTCTCCTTAATGCCATACCAGCGTTAGTTTTTACAAAAGGTTTATAGAGTTTTGTCAAAAACTAATATTAATTTTTGCCAAACACTTTCCGTGGGGTCTAAATTTAGTTAACGTAAACAACAAGCCTAAATTTTATGTTTTACTACTAAAGAGCTGTAATTTGGCATTGGTGGGCATATTTATCACACCAACAAAATGGTAATATAAAATCTTATAAAAAATATTTTTAGGGTAGGGGACATGTAACATGAGTACGTATTTGGGCCGTTGTAAGTAGTGAAACCCCCATTGATAGTTTACATTTTGTCTCGCTAGTCGTCGCTAGTACTGGGTGGGGTCGAACGCCGACGGACACCGAATATGGATGGTATCCATTTAACTTTCTGAAAGGCGCGAGTTAAATCTGTACGAGTGCATCGTTCACTCCGTTATTTGTTGGCGGCGAGTGGCGTTTTATTTGTGGATATTCTCAGTTTTCTTTATGGTTTAACTACCCTTGGAGTTACCACACCTATCTATCAGTCCCTATGTGGAACTGAACTATATATCAATAGTATGAATGAGCTAAGACAAAACAGTTCGGAAATATTTTGGCTTCTGTCAATCGATGTTTTGTTTGGTAGCTGGTTTGAATAAAAAACAATTTTTATTTAAACCCTTACTTAAACTTTTATGTGGGTACAACTAAAAATAATTTACATGTACCTACCTAATATTAGAACTTGCTTATTTAGAAGACCATTTTGATTGTGATATCAAGAATTTCTCAAATTAAAATTCGTTTGAAATATTCATTTATATCGTTCAAATGTATTTACCAATACCACTATACATCGAAGTTCCTCATGGCTCTCCTCGTGGTTCAGTGGTCAGAAGACGGACTTGCTTAGCAGTAGGCTGTGAATAATTGTATGTATGTATGTTAAATATTGAAGGCACTGTGATCCAAACTGCTGCACGACCCGATCCGCGCAGGACTCGATCGGGCGCCGCTGGCTCATATTTCAATGCAAATGGCAGTAACGAGTAGTGCACGACTGTTGACCTATACAGCCTCGGTGACGTCACCAGCCGTCACGCGTCATACCATGCCACCGGTGGAATTTACAATGCTGCAAGCCGTAAAGGTCTGTGCACATTACATTAACTCAACTCGACGATATCGGTGCGGTGCATCTTGCGGTAGAATTTTCCAAATCCAATCATAAAAGAAAGCTCGATATTTCAATGCTTTCCTATGAGTTAAATTGAAGTCGAGTCGGATTTGCGTACATCTTAAAAAGTGTAAGCTCTAGGCATTATATAATCTGCCAAAAGTATCCTCAGCTTATTGACATGTTACAATGTATAATGGCATAGAGTTATCTGCGGTTATGTCATACACGGCGTTGCGTGATTGATAATTTGACAGGCTTGAGTCGTGACATATTGGAACGCGTGTGTGCACATTGTGCCTGTGTGCCCGTTGCGTGCAGTGAATAGCACCAATCACATCGCATTTGTGTAGTGGCGCTTAGCTCCGAATGTACTATTTAAGTACAAATGAATACACGACCATGTAAACATTAAAGTGGACCGTTCAATTTGCAGACACACTCAGATATTCAATAAGAAGATTGTGCTCACCAATTGACAATAAATTAATAATCAGCTTCGTTGATTAAATAGAAGAGAATTTTATCAGTAGAGTGAGACAATGTTTCTACCTTACTGTGATTTTGTATCTCTTATCCCGGTCTGTCCCGTATCTGCTTCTCGTGATCTAGTGTATCCTAGGTCTGTATCTTATTATTCAGACCAGATTTCGTTTAATTTAATTAAAATTGGTTCACTGACACGTAACATTAAGTCCTCCGCAGTACGCACCGATATTTGTAAGTGGTTTGTGTATATCGAATTTCCATTCGAATGACCTTCCTTGGCTCACTCCATTCATCTATGAAATGTATTGAATGATTTACGGTAAGGGAAATACTGCTGACTGCTACAAGTTAAGCTTAGTTTTGTAATCAGTAGCATCTGAAGATAGACCCCAGAGGTTCATAAGAGGCCATATAACCAAGCAATGATCTGAACGACATTCTCGACAATCAAGCGCAAATGTCTACCACATTTACGTGGAAGGCAAGAAAGTTGTCATAAGTTACAGTTGAATTAAATAATTAGTACGTACGATCATTTTAAGAAATAAATGTTTAACTTGTAACTGATCCTGAACAGATCGTCAAGAGGTCTGAGAGCGTGGTTGCAACTCACTGATCTAGTAGGTTGCATCATTAGTCTTCTGACAAACAAGATTTGTTTTGTAAACAACATTTTTGGGATATTAGTCTAAAATACCAGTTGGTGATAACATTACCCGCGTGTCCGAGGTTGGCAAACTGGTCGGATAATTTATTGAAAACACCAATTAAAGAGAACCGCAAGATTATAAAACAATATGGCGGAATCTAACATAATATGTAGGTGTTAGATAGTATTTAACTTGCTTTTAATTAACATACTTTTCCTAAGTCGGTATAGATAACATTCTAGCTGGAAATTAAAACGTAGAATTAATTAATGGTAAGTGATAGAGTTCTTTGCCTCTTTAAAAAAATCCAAGTCTTCACTCACCTAAGTTGCACACAATCCAAGACAATCGGTTGAAAATTCTCTTCGATTAAACAAAGAATTGGTTGCAGCGATCCCAGAATAGTTGCGAGACCAAGATCAGAATAATGGATAAAGGCGCAACAATAGACCATCCGGCATTCTCGGTAAAGTTCAGCTCTTGAAATAACCAGAATACTCGAGATCGCAACTCTTGTGAGCCGCCCGTTATGAGCGTCGTTGATACCAAACGAATTATATGCTATACATTGCAACGACTGCAATTTAGACAAAGTATACCTCTTTGAAACATGATTCTTACGACGCGACGTAATAGTATATCAATTTTTTCATGGATCTTCGTCTGTCAGTCATGGTTTTAGGAAAGCCCTTAAAAGCAATTCAATTTAAAAAGAAATCAATGATGTTCGAATTCAAGTCATTATAATTTGTCCAAGCTAAACAACAACCCTGCGAACATATAATCAAAATAAATAACAAATTCAACTCAACCGAATCTAGTTAATAGGCTAATGGAGTTAATAAACTGATTAAAGTTTCTCCTTATTAACGTATGCGATGGGAAGAATCGACGCATGCCGATATTGTCGATAGATGCGGCAATTTGCCCGTTCCGCTGACTGTGAAATATGCGGCAGACAATGTGACTGGCGATGGTGGTGTATAATAATATGTAGATTCTTGGTACGTTTCTCTTGGGATAAGATCAACATCACCTGTTGGTTTTGCCGTGGAAGAAGTTACGTCAATCAACCTTTTGGCAATATCCGACAAACGAATAGACGAGCCGCATGATGGTGTGGACATCAGCTTCTCCTTAGGCATCGCACGATGCGTTGCCTGCAAGAAAGATGAGAAAATTTAGAAATAATGTACCAATGAAGCGATCTATCTACCGTTATCTATGACTGTTATTTAAATTGTCACTCGATTGTTCGTTTTAGACGTAAAAACTCCGTTAAAGATATAAAAGTCTTTGAAATGATTTCAGACTCGTATAATTTATAGCTGGTAAAACACGATTACGATTTACATTTTAGTTTGTCGTTAATGTTGAGAGATCTTTTTTTGTGATTCATTCAATTAAGTGGGAGATCATGAGATACATCCCATATTATCTCCGCTAATAAAATAGCTTATAATAAGTTAAATGTAAATAAGTTTAGTGTGACAAACATTTATATTCCCATTAAAAAAGTTCCCGCTTCTTTCTTGACCGGCGAAGTGTAGACTTAACGTCAATTGTACCGTTTCCAAGACCGTTGATAGGCAATTTAAATAATACTGTATTTTTTTAAATTCATTATTTATAGATAAATTATCATTTATAGGTTACATTAAATTACTTTAATGTTCACACCGTTGGGTGACTCATTGTGAATAGTATGCAAATCAGTCGACACTTTCAGCGGCGTGCTAATCTCGTGCGCGAGCACATTGAGCAGTTATTGCATCGCTTGATATTTGTACTGAGTATATGAAATAGCTACGAGTGACATACTGCGCGAGAGATTTGTGAGAATAGAGGCATCGGAAATTCCGTCAGTTCATCTCTAAGTTTACCTTCACTACATCCATCGCCATATCTCACTGCCTAATCTGCCTGCTAACTAATCATTTTCCAGTCTTTTGGCTGTAGGTTATATTTTATTTATTTATTTATTTTTAAAGAAATCTTACGGCTAAACATACATTCATTTAGACAAGTAGGTGCATGAAGGCCAATTATAAGTTTCCAGATGTAGTTTTTATATGACATTCTAGTGTTAAAAAGTCGAAGTTGGCGGAATTTAAATTAGACTAGGAAACCGTGGTGGTATTAAACGACATCGACGGATCTACCAGGAGAAGAAAATTATTTCTTCTCTAAAGTTCTGAAACTTAATTTGTTTTAGTTCTATCAGAAATTGTACATCACCAAAGTGTAAAGGTATAATTGTAATACAGAGAGAATCATTTTACTTAACGTTTGCGGTATCATGGTCTGCTAGGCAGGGTAATAGAGCCTGCGGTTAGTCTTTTATTTGAAGACAAATCACAGTACACATTCATTGTTCTTTGAACAAGTACGAGATGTTTTTATCTTTTTATCCTTCGTCGCTGGTACATAACATAAACTGCGGAGGGGTTGCGCAGGGCGTTCACATGGCACCGTTATTGTATTCGCTTGCTTTTCGTGTCTTGATATTTTGTTTGTGTTGTGCTTGTTGCGTAACACAGTAAACGTTTTATTGTGTAAATTAAAATGGTAGGGAATTCAAGCGACTCACTTTTTGCGATAATCGGCAGTCGTTTGCACAGCTTGTTTCCCACTTTGCGCGCGTAGACGGAATAATTATGTTTATTAATCATTAATGAAAATTTATTATTTATGTACATATCGTATCAAGATACTTGTTTTTATTATTGAAAAGATCTAAACTTTTAAAGTTATTCAGATATGATTTACACTTTTGTGGTGGCATTTTCATCTATTTGATTGTTCTCTATAATAGATGTATCTTAAGAAACTTGGAAAGTAAAAAGGATATGAAATATTACTCTTCATCGTACCGCGAGAGGTGACGTCATGCGTGTCAGCCGGTAGGATATCACGTCATACGGTAACGTTTTTGCTTCTGATTGAGAATAATATATCCAGTGAACTGACATCATGAGTCTTTAAAGCATAGCTGCGTCATAATTTAATGTCATATCGGTAAATGCAGATTCCATTTACTGAGACAAGCGTTGGTCTCTCGATAGCAAAATATTGCGGTCTAATGTTCGTCCAGTCGTTCGGAGACGCTTCCAAGTAACCATCAGTTTCCGCCCGTCGAGCGCACGTCGTAAATCACGGCGCCTCGGAGATTCGCGCCGCTGCCTCCAACGGCTGCCATTGTCCGAACACCAATGTTTCAGATCATTACATCTAGCAAATTACATATTCCTGGTTATACAGTTCAAGATTCAGGGTCTTCGTCGCTTTATTTAACAATTCCCTTTGTGGAATTTGACATTTGATTGTTTGTAACAACCGTTATTTTAATGTTACAAGAATTAGAAGTGCGCTTAGCAAGATGGCGGACAGGAAACGTGAACAGGTGCGTCGGCGCAGTGGCGCGCAGCCGTGCGTGGGGCGACTGTCGTGCGATATGGGCTGGCACCGCGTGCGCGTGGTGCCCTCTGGGGTGGGGTCGATGAAACTTTGATCCCTGGCACTTCCCTGGATGTCGAACTGTTTTTATAAAAACACCTGTACAGGGGCATTGGCACGCTTGAGTGGTCATCGCCGCCAATACATGACGGTATCGACAGGTTCACGACGAGTTGTCGACCGAAGAGGAAAGTGGCGTAAACAAAGATTAATCCTTAACTTTCCCATATATATCATTAACCATATCTGAAGACACTAAGAAAGTGAATTTGAACCGTAGCGTTTGAGATTTGATGAGATTTTGCCTTCACCAGTTTAAATCAAGTTTGAATATAAATGTATGTATAAATGTACATGTCAGAAAATTATTACTCATCACCTCAGGATATTTTTCTAAGAATGGTATCAAAGCTGGTAGTGATGTCATCCTGTATCTGTAATGCCTTTTTTTGTCCCTTAAGTATTTTGGCATCATAATTCAATGTTGCAATCAAATTCAACGAACACCAAATTGGACAAATATTTATGTTTACAATTTAAAATTTTGAATACATCGTGACTTCGTCATTTTACTCCTTACAATTTATTGTGTCTTTCAATATAATTTCTGTATCATCCTGCGTTCTGTATTACGTATTTAATTTTGTTCTCTTCATTTGTATACAGCTTATCGAGGTGTATTAAAGTTTTAGGTGCTTAAGACATGAGTGCTATAACCAACTATAACCATAACCAACCTATAGCATAATATGTTGATAAAATTAAGTTCATTATTTAAACATATTTAAAAATTAAGCTATTTTAACTAAATACATTTTTATCTTAGCCATTGGGGAGTTCCCTCAGCTGGTGCTTATCCTACGTTTTGTATCGGGTTTATGCTGATATATGTACGAGTGCTTTGTCATCGAAGCGATAGAAATATGTAAAATTTAAACTCTGTAGGATATGAGACAGAATATTTACTAAGAAAAACTAAATTACTCAACAAAAACAGCCAATTGTTATTTGATACTCTTCATCTCTTGTACTATATGTTTAGCTCGCCACATCTAATTAAAATTCAAATCAGTCCCCTCCACATATGGAAGAAGACCACATCCAAATAAAGACTGACGTGTATAAAAAATTGTCGATGCAGACAGCAGACAAGTTGACACAGATATTTGTAGGAGAATTTACGAGAGGATTATACAGAACGGCTCATTTTAATTCAAGTAAATGGAATTCCTTACAAATCGAAAGTATTAGTTCTGTGCTAATAAGCACGGGTGCGCCGGCGTCGAAGGAGAAAGGGCGTTCTAATTGAGAAAGTGGGAAGACTGACCGATGGCTTAGTCCTCGCTAGGCGATTAGATTAATGTTTGTAGTATTAATTACTAACTGACATATTATTGTAAACGTTTCAATAAAATCTACTACTATCTACATATAAAAATATGAAAATTTATTCAGCGACTCGTAAGATTTGTATTCTACAAATAAAATAGACGTTCAATTCAATACTGCTCTTTAAGTAATTTGGCAAAGGGTTTTGAAGTTTTTGACATACGATGCACAAAAAAAACTTGGTATGACATTACCTACCATGTAATCCCAACTTAATTTAAATTGAGTGCATAAATCAGTACCTTTGGACTTCAAATGAATGTCTGGAACCGTGATATAATTATATTTCCTGCACTTCAAAGGACTGCAAGATATGTTGCAATTGCTTTGCATGAGCGTTTATAACTACTGATTTAATGCCGCTGGCGTCACGGATAGCTCCTTTTGTATGTTTTTAAATTTTATCTCAGTCCTTAGAAGTCTACAAGTCTCCTACAGTTACATACCAAGAGAACCGCATAGCGGTTTCTCACTTCGATAACAGCAAAAATCAAACGAGTGGGAACGTTTCGTAGTGTGGTAGTTGAGATACAAAGGAAACAATGCCGTAATGCGAACACAGGACAACGCAGCGAGACTCCTCTCTTGGGGCGCACCGTTATACTCCGTATACGGAGCTGGCGTAACCTGGATATGTCCGGGGTCAGTGCATGGACTGGTTCAGGTTTCCGAGTACTACTTGCAAAGGATGACTTTAACTTTTCGAAAGTCGCCAAAATAAATCTTACAGCGTTATCACACTAGCGGATTGCCAGCGTCTTCAAAGCGGAGCGGGCGTGCAACGAATACGTTGCGGACGCGCAACGACAACGCCGCCCATGCGCAGCGAATTCGTTGCGGACGCGCAACGGGATCGCCGCGAATAGCAACGTGGACGCCATTTTGTACTGTCACGTACAACAAACAACAACAAATGTGTGTCTTCATGTCTTAAGTCAGTTTGTATCAGATGCTACAACTCATAAAATGTAGGTCTTGACATTCGCAGGTAGGAACGAAATTGTTTTGGTTTATTTTTTATTCGTTTGCAAAACAACACAAAGTAGTCGCTCTCTTCCATTCGAGTAATTGATAATGGATCCTCCCAAATTCTTCGATGCTTTCGTTTTCGTCTCCTGCGTCTTCGAAGTAACAAAGCCAACAGCAGTGTTTCCTCGTCAGAATCCATTTTGTTACTGAGTGTACTCTACGTCGTTAACTCGCTAAAAACACGCCACGAAAACGTTGCGTATCTGCCACGCGTCGGCGACGTAGTCGCTGTGCAGCCGCGGCGTGTTCGCGACGCATTCGCTGCGCGTCCGCTCCGCCCCGCAACCGCTCGCAAACCGCTAGTATGATAAGGCCCTTATACTTTAAGTTTTTAGCAGCGATATAGAAAAAAAGGCAGATGGAGCGTGCAGAACAAAAAAGTGAAGCCACAAAAGCAAATACAAATTCAAAAGCGAATACAAACTCGCATTAGTGCTATTCAGACCGTCGTACTGTTTAGACGTCACGCGTAATCACGCGTCACGCATTACTACAACTTAAAAATGCCGTCTTGTATATTTAAACATTGTAAAAGTTGTTCCCAAACACATAAAAACGAAGATGGGATATCTTTTCACAGATAACTATTTTTATTTCACCGTTTTGTTGTATATTTACCCATGTAAATAAATAAAGAAATAAATAAAATAAATAAATATTTTATAACCAAAAAGCTACTCAGTTACTTGGCAATAAGGTTCGTTTTAAGTTTTAAGTAGTAGTGCTACTTCCAGAACTTTCTATGCTACTCGTGAAGGAATGGGGTAAAAATTTATCGATATCGACAATTTTATTATGTTATTACTAGTTAATAATTTTCAAATGAATAATTATGAGTCTTGTTCTAAGTCGGTCACAGTTGTCATGGGCGGCAGCGGAAGGTGGTGCTGCATGCTCGTTTGCTGCCTTAAATCAATAAAAAAAACATGTGTATACAGTTCTGCTACATGGTGTGGAATAAATAATTATTATATTTTTCCCTCTACACCACTCCAAGCTGTTCAGCCAATTGTAATGAGATTTTGGTTAGTTGTTATGCGTAAGGGATGAAAATGCAAAATAAAGGTGGTTAAGATTTAATACCTATAATTATCTGTGATTTGAATAAATATTTTAAGTTACCTACGTATTTATGTCTCTCAAATTCAAAACACCTTAATATGTTATTACCCCTGTGTGTGATAAATTAATTATATCACAATATTATCATAAAATGTAATCACGGCCGTCTGTTGTAGTAATAACGTGACATGTCACTACACGTAAGATGGCGGATTCAAAACCCGCCACGGACAATATATTTTCAAAAAACGTTCATTAAAGTTTATTTATTTATTATGTATATTATATTGAATTAATATATTATTTATCTTTTATTTTAATTATAATAATAAAATATTTTAGTTTTAAATAACGGGAACTTATTCAATACCTAGCAACATTACACGCACACAGAGATACACGTGTCCCTACAGTGGCATTCCTCGTTGTCACGCATACATACATCAATGCTAAAGTGGCCTATGTTCTGTCTATTGAATGTTATAATAAATAACATAATATTATAATAATATAAGTAATAGCACTAGGCTATTACTGCCTTTTATAATTATGATTAACAAATATTATACGAGTAAACAATACAGTACCAGTTTCTATCGTTTTCATATAAAAAAGCAACATCATAATAATGTATTGTAGATCTAGTTCTAGACCATGCAACAATAAACTGTCGATAATTGTCGATAACGTGGCAAAAACACCGGCACATCACTAAGCCTAAACCGATAATGGTACTATGCCTGAAGCAGTTGTTAACCAAAAATGTAACTTAAGACTATATGCGTAAGGTCAATCTGTTATAGATACCAGTCACGCCATCTAGCGTTCAATAGCGTTACATAAAATTCCATTGCCATCTAGCGGTGGATAGACGAACTTTATAAATATTATGTACTTAATTGATGAAGGTAAGAAGACACCAAATATGGCAAGGAAAAATAAAAATTAAGATAAAGTGTTAAGGTGCATTTTCAACTAATAACAGCCGGTTTGATAGACTATTTGAAGTTGACAAGTACCGACCAATTAAAATGTAAGTTTCTTAGTGTGAATAATACTATTAGCGTTGTCACGCACACATAAATGCTAAAGTGGCCTATGTTATGTCTATTGAATGTTCCATCTAGTTAATCTATGGTTTTTAGGTAGGTTTTAGGTAATTTGACCAGGTGACGAGCATGATTTAACAGCATAACAGTACCAGATATGTCGAAAGAACTATGAGAAATTAGTGCTGGACATTAAAACTCAACACATTTAAGGCAAGACTCGTTAATTATAGCATTTTATCCACTTCTTAATGTACATGTATGTATTATTCGCGAGAAACGTATAGTTTCTTGGAATTGAATACATGACCAAGTCGGGTGAACGTCTGTGAAATGGATTATGTCCATTTACTTCTAAGAATTTTGATTACCGTAGAACCACTTTGAAGAAATTAGGTTTTATTTTACTGTTGTCTACAAAAGCAAGACTTCCTGATGTATTTTGATAAAAGTCCTGATATGCACTCTCGTCTTGCTGCTTGAAACATTTATTTTTGCGGAAAACTTTTTGTGATCTACAAGCATTTGCAAACAGACCTCAAATGAATTGTTAAATAAAGTGGGACAACTTGGCTATTTATAAGAATTCGCAAACGAAGTAAATGTAGAAGTTGCATGTCAAGACACGCCCACAGCCTGCTTGAGAGCTAACTGATTGATACTTATTAAGGCTTTAAGGCTGACATGATACATATTATCTTAAGTGATCAGAGGTAATTAAGGAAGTGTAGTAATCCAAAATACCTAAGTAGTACCTAGTAGGTATCGTTGACGAGACGATAAAAGTGGGTTGTCTGGATATGTTAAATTTGAAAACATTTAAACAATAGATTTAACTTAACGTAATCAGAAAGGAATTTACAGCAAAATAATATTATTCAATTAGCGTCTTCACAGTAAAATCTTAAATTCTTTTAAGATTTCGCATAGTTCCTAACGACGCAAAATCTCTACCAAGGACAATGCATAATTTCCAATCTTGTAAAGATTATCTATGGCGCAGATACATTATATGTTATTAATATGACCATTAAACCTTGATGATGTTTGTACAGATACAGCCTCGCAACGTCGATGATCGAACAGAAGATGAATGTCAAAGTTACTATGATCTCATCTGCCGACCAAAATCTGTTAAGTGATTGCGATAATACTTAAGTTGTTATATGAATGAATAAGTATGATTCTGTTCTTAAGTTTTAAATCTTTTATCACTATGATATTTATCGTTGAAAAGTTCTACTTTTATTGTGAAGAAGGCAAATGAACGATCCTGTTTAGTTTCAAGTAAAGCTTCAAGTTCTTGTATCCATGGTATAAATTATTTCCACCTATATCATAGCGTGTAGGAATTTCTCAGGTCTTGACAGAGTACTTTCGATTAAGATTAGAGTAACAATCAGTACTTTTTCCCACTGTACTCTGTACTCGTATCTCTTCACGATCGGTGGATGTTACTCCCACATTTTAAGCTTTTAATTAGTACGTGACACCTGTGGGAGACGTTACGACATTTTCTTTACTGTTATTTGTTTGACATATCTAATGAATTGAATGTCTGGTTCGATAAGTGAAAAAAAACAAGGTATTCTAGTGGTTTAGCTTGTACATTGCAATTACGAGGGGCGTCACTGAAGCATTACCGGTCATACAGGAAGCGCTGAACTCGCTTCTCGAAGTGCCCGTGACATAAGCCTGTGGGAAAGCCACACAGTGATTACCACCACCCATACAATACAGACCATGCATTGAGAAAACATCGATGGAACCAAGCGGCCAAGGTGAATCTTAATATGCTGCATTTATTGCATTAAAAGTAAATTAATGCATTTTTTGATGAGTGTAAACTTTGTATTTGCTTCGTGGGTGTCAATGACATTTAACTTGTAAAAAATGTCAATTCCTGTTCCAATTATTAGATGTTACAAGTAATAAATATTACTTCTTTAATATCTTAAATCCAATCGAGATGTGGCTAACAACTCGCCAACGACACCGCTACTCTGTCTAGATAAGGGGCAGTCAAGTGTCTTTCCCACTGCATCGCGGCCATCTCCTCTACTTTACACATGCCCGCGCCAGGTCGCTCAATTAGGTTTACACACAGACGCCTATTCAACACTTGCTGTTTGCTAGGGTACTCGTATTCTTGGCTTTGGAGATATCGGTCGGTGGTTCGATGGTTTTTTGGGAGGATTTGTACATCTAGTAAAGTCTTTTTATAAAGGGGTACAATTATCAGTATTGTTATTTTTTGTACTCTGTTAGTGTTATAAGATGGTTTTTGTTTTCGTTTCCCCGTATACTTGGCAGTAATTATTCCCAGCTCGAGTCATGTTTATAGGGCACGCTCTCAAAATGTGACGTCTCATTAGATCGTGGCGAGACGGTTATCAGCCGATCACGAGTCTCACGGAACTAGGAGCACGATTCTAATATTAAGATTCACATTCCGTGGATTGGGTTTTATTAGAAAGTAGAAAGGCTGGACTGCGATAGGTGTTTAATGCCAGCTTCTTCACGAGCGGCTGCTGGTGGCTCCGTCGTTAAACAGGCAAACGATGCAACTGACCATTCAACAATTACATTTGTCAACATGTAATGATGTTTTCTTGTGTAGTTCGATTGCATTGATATTTTGCTAAAGAGCCCACATCGAAACCCTTCGGGTGAAAGTTCCTTTGCACCATCCACTCTTAATTTAGGAATCGCAACCTGATGAAAACTATCTGCCATACTCATAAATCTCGTAAGTTATAAAAAATCAGATCACATTATAATGTCATGCTTCTGCGGAAATACACTATAGTTTGAGGAAAGCAACAAAAACTAGACTGATCGTGAACAAAACCGCTAAGAGACGTTCGATGCAATTTCACGGTCAGGAGGTCAGGGCATTCAGTGGAATTCATTTGGTTAAATTTGCACGTTATGTCACTGAACTTCGATATAGTTGTTAAGGCGTAGCCGAAGCTTTTTCTGATCGAAGAAAAATAGGTGATAAAAGCGGAGATAAAGTTTGCATCCCACAAATTAAAAAAGCACACACACCACTTCGAAGAACTTTATACTTTTTTAATTTTTGCTCATAATGAATTCAATCCATTTATCTGTTCTGTAGAATACGTTAAAAGTCGGTTGTATGTACCTAAGCTTTCATTTTGTACTTCATGTCTACAAATATAACATTATGTATTTTGCCAATGCATTCTGTTGCCATAAAAATAAACTTAAGCACTAAAACAAACATATCAAATTGTTTACGAGTATCCGAACGACAGCACGTACGTATATCTACATGTTTACCTACATGGAACTTTTCAAATGTTCGCTTTTATTGCGGTCTACGTCTGGGACTTTAGGTAACAACATTATTTAATATTTTATCACAGAAAACGAATTCTAAATATGTTTCATCTGAATAAGTGCATTTGACTAAAATAGATACGTTAAATATGTGACGCAGAGCCATTAACTAGATGGAAAAGAATTCCTTTAGTTGTATCCATAAATAGTAGGTGACAAAATGATAAAAAAAATAAGTGATTTGATTTTATAGTGTAGAAGTTGAAGAAATATTTTAAAAACAAGCTTTAAAAGTTTAAGTCTATGCTGGCTGTACTATCCGGTCTTGTTTATTATAAAAATGCAGTGTCATCGGAACCAAAGCATTATGCAAAGTTTGAACTCCGTAAACTGACTTATTGGACAAAGAAAATAAAAGCTTGTTAAAAAACTTTTTCAACAACACAACCATAGAGTTGAGCAAAATAAACGTGTTAAAAAAGGTTATGACATGACATGACTGTTAATTAGACAGCAACGAATTACTGGGCTAAGTAAGGTCAGGGACGGCGGTACCTACTGGTAGCGTTCAGATTAACATACAGACAATGTCCACTTTTAGGTCGCCTGTTGTTCCGAATCAATCATAGCATCGCAATCAGAACTAAATGTTACCAATGCGGAACTATCTAAAGCTTTGCATTCGACTAAATTACGTTACTATAAATAAAGAGCTATAGCATAATGTATAGGTACACATATAAATATACGTTTTTTTATTAATTATAAGCTAATGCTTGATTGCAATCCCACCTGATGGTAAGTGGTGATGCAGTCTCGGATGGTAAAGCGCACTTAGTAAAAGCCTATTCACTCTTGATTTGAAGACACCAACACTATAATCTCAGGGGAACACCGACGCTTACACTTTATCCCACTCAACGTATTGAACATTGTTGTTGTTTAATAACAAAATCGTTCAATCCTACTAGCAAGACTAGCAACACTTTACTCCGTTGCCTTAACGTTTCTACGTTGAGAATGTAAGCCAAAACGCTGACTAATTTAGCTTCAACAATGGCAGTATCAAATTCGAAACATATAGCACGATGTTCATTTAATTTCGAACACGGTTCCGCTGAACCGCAAATCATTACGACGGACTCGCGTCGTAAATCAACTCTCGAAAACAACTCGCCTAGATGTTGGTCACGATGATGTAGTTTAAGTTGCGGTGGACGAGTTTGGTCGCATTAGTAACTTGGTGAAGTTTTTTTATATATTTTCGGGCAGTGAACGATTTCTTTTGAATTTTGATAATACGATTGATTCATTGAAACATTGGAATGTAATGATACTAATTCTTCTGATGATTAATGATATGGCAAAGAAGATAACATTTGAAATGTCCAAACCCAATATAGCCGAGGTGAAAAATGTACATTAAAATAGTATTTTAATGTACATGGCATTGTATACGTAGCCCTAAAGACATAACAAGCAATAAGAATCATGAAAATTGTAATATGTAAACATGTGCTATTTATTAATTTATATAATTTATTTAAAAGAGCTTCCAATAAATGGCATAAATGCAACGTATTCTAATTACAGTAAACGTTGAAGTTGAATTACAAACGTTCGATAAATAAGATTTGAGTAAGATCTTGCATAAAAGATGTAACTTCGAGGAGCTATTTCGAACTGTATTGTTAATGTTGAACGTACTAATCGACGAAACAGCTGTTTATGGCCCTCCATGACGATACTGTGTGTCTGTAGCACAGAATTGATCATCAACGTTGTTCGCAAGGAAACGATGAACGATTATCTTGAAGCAAATTCAATATTGAGATTCTGTTTTTGTTCATAATTAACTTTTGTAATTTTATCTGCATTGAGGTAAATACAATGTATTGGAAATGTAAAAGTATTTATAAAGACAATCAGAATAATAATTTTGAATGTTTTTTTTTTATGATAACTTGCTTGGTTGTAAGATGTCTGTTGTGAATAAACTATTAATGTTTTGGGAACTTATTAATAATTGTGTTAAGAATTTGGGAAAATACATGAAAAAAATTCGATTTCTTCCAGCACCGGCATTCTTACAGCAGAATTAGACAGACATTGTAATAATATGAACACGGCACGCTGTCCTACACGAGTCTGTACATGGCAATGTATGATACTCGGTAATATCGCAGTTCATACAAGCTCAGCGGTCGAATCACAAAGCGAACGATCGCAATAAAACGGTCTAAGTGACGACTAAGCAAGGCCCTGACACCGCGCACCGCGTACATGACATCATAGATACTTTAGCCTCGACGCCCACGCGCCACAACTTTACTTACAACCAAGAAAACATGTATCAACTTTATTATTTTCTTGAAAGGATCAATATTCAATAATGTATCTAAATGCAATAGCACAACTTGTTTAGCCGAAGCTTCCAATGTTGGTGTATCGTCGAAAATATCTCTATGCTACGGAATTAATTATATTTGTTATTTGTAGTAATTTCTTCGAAGTTGATGACTGTACTTAACATGTTTACTGTGTTAATAAAGCCATGGTTATGTTTATTTTAAGCACTTCATTTGAATTTTATTTTATGAAACGATGATATCATTCATATCATCTCAACAAAATATCCTATCTTATACTAGGTTAGAGAAATCTTTAACGAATTTGAACGACCAATGTTTAGTCATTTTGTAGTTTTGACAAAAATTGATTTCATCTCATACAATTTAAATAGATCCTCTTCCTATCATACATTACTCCATGGACCCTCATCGTGGATCGTGTGCTCCAAGTTTTGAACTGTTTTAATTTTCATTTTAATTCATATTTCACTGAAGCGATTTAATTGTTTTTCATAATTATATTTTAATAAAACATTAGTGATTGACAAGAAGTCTCAAATATTGGCCAGTTAAAATTAGTGCCAACATGCTACCGCTACCGTGCAAGTCGCAAGTAACAGTAGCTGGTCGATTTAATCGAAATCGACATCCAGTGCCACTGGATACGTGAAGAGAGCGAAAGTGGCAACCGTAGAACCATGCGTGTTCATGGTTGATTCCACGTGTGCACCCACCGTTACGTTTGCCACTGTACAGTAATGCCACTTTCATTCCTCTTGCTACCTTTCACACTGCAGCCACTTGTTTCAAGTTTAGATCATTCTGTGTCTTAAACGGGAAGCTAGATTTCGCCTAATTATTTTATTGTATTTTTAATATTATTTGCCATCATCATCACGCGAATTTGTCACCATGTGTTTTGGACTTCACCTTACAGTGGTTCCTTATTATCATATTTACTTTGTATACTTATTTATCGCTTCTTGGAGATTACAGCCTTCGATTCTGTTTAGTCCTCTCACGAACACCAACAAAACAAATATATTAAGCGAATGAACCTTCAATGAGTCGAGGTATTCCCTCTTCACACGATCACCCACAGACGCACTAATGAATATGTGTATATAAAAATAAGTAATTTAGAGAATTTATGTCATTCGCTATCATTGTGCTTAAAATTCCACTTGACGTTAAGAGATCGACTAATACATTTATCAAAGTCATCCGGCAGCCGAACTTGTAAAATAATATCTTCGTAGCAAACAGTTTTTTACCTGTTTATGAAACGATTGTAATATCTCCTCACAGGTCACTGACTTTTAGTTTTTTAATCAATATGCTTGGGAACCAAGTCATTTTTAATTATTAAATTTCCTTGTATGACTGTCGACAATAAATCATTTCAGACTGCCCTACTGGAGCTACTCTGTTAGGAATAATGTAGTCTACTCTCTAAACAATTTAGTCACGTACATAAAAGGAATGTTTCTCTACAGTCTCTACAGAGTTGGCAAAAACTATTTCGACTCTTCTTTCTTGAGGTCTTTCTGAATGTGACCATGGATAATACATATTGTCAGCGACTGCAAAATATTTGGAACTCTTTAGCTTTAAACTTTTACTGTTATGTTTTTGTTTGGTTTTTGTGGATTTTTCATTATTCTATTTTTGTCTTCTAGTTTTTCAATACTATATCCTATCATTCCTAATTGTAACTTAAGGAGGCCGTTGGAGTTGTAACTTTTATTTATTGATTGTCATATTTCATATAGTCCTTTCATGTATATCCTCTGTCAACACTCAAGTGGAGATTACGTCTAGGTTATATTTACGTTCGCAGTCATCACTTCCTCATAGCTTTAAGCTATTCCTAGCCTGGATGTCGGCCAGCCCCGAACCAGGTCGATGTTTCCAGAAGTCATGTTGACACGAAGGTTTATTAATTATTCAAATGCTAACCTTTATTAATTGAACGGTATTTTTTTAGAATATCTTGTACCTGTTCAGTTGGCCAGTTCTGTGTCTGGTTCTATTTTTATTATATCCTGTGTTCACTTTGGTATGAATTCACTTTGGATTCATGTTCGATGTAACTATACAAAGCTTATCTTCACCATCACACCTACTTATGTTCGAGTTTAATCACATTTTGTTTAAGTAATACTTATACCATTTGTTTTAGTTTGTGAGATTAAATTATAGTAATAAATGTTAGCTGAGATCTCGAGTTGCGGGCTGCATCCTATTTTTTGTTTCATCACAGCTATACGTAAATAATTTCCCACACTAAAATATTTCGTAGATGTTTCGCTTCAACGAGAAACAAATCCGTAACGACTGAGACAGATGTCGATTATCACAGTGCTCGAATAGGTTTATAGTTGTAAATGGAGTTTATTGAATCGAACACGGATGTATTGGTTTCTTAAGTTTCGCGTTGTCATCAATATATTTTGAAGTGCTATCTGAGTAAAGTCTTCCTTAGATATTTATA
This sequence comes from Ochlodes sylvanus, assembly GCA_905404295.2. Lineage (NCBI taxonomy): Eukaryota > Metazoa > Arthropoda > Insecta > Lepidoptera > Hesperiidae > Ochlodes > Ochlodes sylvanus. Next base: position 7,521,447 of record FR990149.1, read on the forward strand.
TTTTTACATTGACTTGACATGTGAGTGAGATTCAAAAGGTTGTGTTCACTGTTCAATTTGCAAATTTCTTGTCTTAATTAGAGTATTGTTCACTCTCGCGGCACATGTAACATTGCAATGGTTCCAGATCATTACCACGCGGCTCCACCACACGGATCGGCCGTCAATGACCGGCAATTCTTTTTTTTACAGTTTTTTTTGTTGTTGTGGCGCAGTGAGAGCGGTGATTTTTGATGTTATTCTCTTTACGTCCTTATTCCTCTCTAACATCTAATCATGGTTTAGCACAGGCTTGTTAAGAAAGTAATCTTTTATTAGAAATGCTTACTTAGACGGTTTTCGTAAATAGTTACTCGTACTTAGCATTTTTTCAAATGCAAATTAATGTTTTTTCTTTTCATATGCAAATAAAATCTTTATGTCGCCATAAATGTTTTTCAATGTAGCTTGCGTTGGATATTATCCTTACAATTTTTATTGCATCGCAATTTTTATTTTATGTCCTATGTCATAAGATACTTAAGAAGTAAGAAGTACTTGACAATGTATCATCATTAATTCTGTCGACGGGTTATCCTATGAGTTGATAGTTTTTTGTCAATAATTGATAACATCTTGATACTACTGCATATTAAATTATTACTTTGTTATCTTAATTGCCTTTTGATCCCTATTGACGGATCTATTATCTGTATCTGTTATCTTTTGAGTAAGAAAAGGTGACAGGCGGTTTATATATTTTTTATACTTGGTCTCTACCAAGAAGTTTGTGTGATAAGACGGTAATTAGTTTCATTAATGCTGTGTTATATATTATGAGTTATGACGTATCGAATAACCCGCAAGTTTTACCTATGTGTTAGCCACAACATAGTTCTTCAGATGAAAAATCTGAAGCTGAGCTAGTTCTACTGGAAGTGTTTCATAAATTTTGTTATTAAGATGGGTTGTTAGTTGACGGTCTATGCTTTAAAATACTTTCTTTATAAATTGTATATAGCTGTTTTAGAATTGTTTGAGATTTGAGTCATACTTTAGCTCCCATCGACGTACAGGAGGCATGTATAGCCTTATTTACAGCGAAGTTGTCTGTTTTGTCAGAACAACGTTTTCTGCTTGCCATCTACTAATAAGTAATTACTTATACTAATAGATCATAATTTCGTTTGTCCCCAGATATCAGACATCGTGGTGGGCCAGGAGCCGAATATGACAGCGCGGGAGGCGCTGCTGAGCTGGGCGCGGCGCTCCACGGCCAAGTACCCCGGCGTGCGGGTCGCGGACTTCACCTCCTCCTGGAGGGACGGGCTCGCCTTCAACGCCCTCATTCACAGGAACCGCCCTGATCTGATAGACTGGCGTAATATCAGGTAGGACTTAAAGACCTTCAAATAAATTGTTTCTTGGAAAGAGATTTAAAAAGACATCGTTGCACAGCGACTCTCCTGGTGTTCGTGATGTGCTTCATTCTATATGGGACGATGTCCACTTACCATCAACTGGCTCTGGCTATTCCATCACCAGACTATAAATAAAAACCTGCGGAGGGTTTTCAAGCGAGTCCTAGATATACATTACGTGCGTTCTCGACGATTCTTGGTTGTTTGAAATGCTCAATTGTTTAAGCCCATGACAACTCCAGGGCTCCATAAAATTGAGCAGGAAAGGGAAAGTGATTTCGCGATGCACGAATTAACTTTATGGATTCCGTACAGTCGCATGTGCATCGCATTCGTGTGACAAGCCTTGATTAATCTGTTTTTAATCATATTATAATTTGTTCGCATGTTGCTAGTTAATATAAACATCAAATGTTTATGCTAATGTCTTCCTATGTTTTTAACACATGAATATAACATGTGGATATAACACATAATATACTTTTATATAACTCGTAATGCGTCGTTGGTGACGGTAGTGAACCCAGTTGTCGAGGTTTAGTTGATGTCTTTGTGACATCCCGTCAAGGTGACGTGATCGACATCCGACCACCACCAGGGAAACCAATGTATTATTCGTACCAATGTATTATGCTCTTATGAATAAAACATAAGTGATTTCATTTGATTACAATTTGTTGTTTTTTATGTTACACAATATGTCGAATAAACTGCTCGATAATTATTAAGCATTAAAATCACTAACGCGTCGCAGTCTAGAAATACTGCTACATACTCTCTCTCCCACACTAGGATTTCTTCTGTCATGGGTGCCATGGACACTACAAAGAACACACATATATCCAGACAGAGAACAGAAATTTAAACTCATCGAACAAATTTCCATCTCGCTGGATATCGAAACAAGTTCAAGTTAACGCATGGTAACGGGTCGCCATTGAAATGAAACTGAGGACCTATTTTATTATTATACGGGTTTGTTTGACGATGTAATTGTGTACGTTACGTAATCAGCTATTTGGTGTGAAATGCGAGGAATTGTACTGCGGTGATGTGTTTGTGTTCGTGCCTGAGCTTTATTGTAATGAATTATTTGTTTGACCAGATCAAGGCAGGTTCGCGAACGGTTGGAGACGGCGTTCCACGTGGTGGAGAAAGAATACGGAGTCACCAGGCTACTAGACCCTGAAGGTGAGTCATATCGTTTACGAAAAGAAACTGTAACGGTCTCATAGGTATATTTGGATTTAGGCATTTAGGTACAGCTAATGTTAAGTGGAACCAGTTGATCAGACGGGTGGTAGCTAGCCAGGCGGTACCTACCGCAATGTTCTATCGGAATTCAAGTGATTTAGAGCTCAACAATCTCCAACAGAAGGGACCGTTCGTCATAACCTCGTCTGGTTCAAACTCAAATCATTTGTTATTTTGAAATACACTTAAGAGGAGATGGCTTAGGCTAAATTATGGATGGAGTCGTTTACACTTCAAAATATCTTGCGTATTGTGATGTCATCACACGCATGCTCGTTGAGTGAACATGCAATGCTTATTTCGAATGCAATTATTTCAAACAGTATCCCTGTATTCATGAGCTGAAAATGTAAGTGGGGCGAGGGGTTGAGTACATTAACTTCTCTCATCTAAATATAGCTGTTTGATTTACTTATAATAACTTGTGACTAAATGAGAACGGTGAGATATCCTCGTATCCTCGCGTGGGTTGAGCGGTGAATAAGTTGACCTCAATGATCTGTGTCGGACGGTGTCACTACGACACCTGCCGGGTTCGTGCAGTAGGTCTGTATTTACAGAGAAGGTTACCAGCTCGCAATGCTGTGGGTGATCGTTGGACTGCAGGCTTCAGACCTGTTGCAACAGTGCTACTTTTGTTATTATAGTAACTTGGATATTGTAATGAAGATACATATACAGGGGTGTTCATTCTACACGACATTAGACTAGATAGATAGATATGTACCTACTGCCAATATTGAGTTTAAGTATTAAACAACTGCGATAATAAGAGTCTACTCACTCATACCTCCACACTAGGATTCCCTATTACCGGGTGAACAACACAAATAAAACATCAGTACACCCAAACTCCATAAAACACATTCATCTGTCACGTAAATGTCTGCTGCGGCCGGGAATCTAACCTGGGACCCCTCGCTTCGGAGGGCTTGCAAAACATATTACATCTGAGCCAAAAGCTGCCACGTCTTGCCTATAAGATGTTATTAACTAGACGTCACCTATCTCGCTCTATCACAGCGCAACAGTCTATCTTTTTCTTTAATAAATATAAAATAAATAAACCAATCTTTTGACACTTTTCATCTACGGTAGTGGTTACTCCGTCCGCGTCCGTCCCGTCACGCATGGGGTGCTGACACGAATGTGCCTATTGTGCCTCTCGAAGTTAGTGCGTCCGCGTCTGGCGCACCGTATACTTGACGTGGGAAGCGGACAGCGGACAGACGATCGTAATAATTAGATATTTCACTAGCGCGCGAAAAATGAGCCAGTCAAATTCCCCAAAAAATTTAATTTTCATTTAGTTATCTATTTTTGTGTCATACGTTCCGTAATCATTATCTTTCGAATCCAGAGTAATGTCACTGGAATTATAATATCTTTGGCGTCACTAATATTATAAAGTAAACAGATTAGACTTCAAATACTTATCTGAAGTAACGATTTAAATTGATTTAAACCTCTGCCCTAGTTAATTATATCGTAACAAACGACATGGCACGGGTCTAATAGCGCCATCAATGGGAGCGATCAGTCACCTGTCAGCGTCGCAGGTCTCGAGCAGGTCCATTCTAATCCATTCAGCTCAGCTCTTTACGAGCCATTGTTCGCGCTTGGCTGGCCCGAATATAGTGTTATGACGTCATCGCGGTGATGTTCGAATGAATTGGTTAGTTAATGAATCTATTTAGGCAACAATTAAATTTGACACTTGTATGCCCTGTTTGAATGTGAACGAAATGTTAAGTAGTTAAGATGAGCTTTTTTACTATAGTAAAGTTGTGTAGGTCTTGTCAAAGCACAGTAATGTACATCACTACATATTATATTATTATGTTTCAATTATTAGTAATTAATTATTAAATTATGTTATGGTTTACTTATGTACGTATGTAAACCTAAACCATTTAACTATTTTTACTTAAGTTAGCCATACACACACACTAAGGTGTACCTGACAGGTTGTGTGAATGAACTTAGGAATAAATATCACCCAGATGAACACATAAGATCTAAATTATATAAATAAAACCATTAAAATGCTGTACTACACTATTAGGTACTATTATTTTGGAGCACGAGCAAATAAAGTGACCGAGGATACATACCTACACGTTTAGGAGGCTCATTCCCACTATTAAAACTGATCAGTTGAACCGTTGCAATGTCATGTTCCAGTAAAAGAGGAGTGTTATTAACAATTACATCCAATTTACAAACTTTTAAAGCATCAGAGGATGAGTTATGATAGAATTGTGTGTGTTTAAACTAGCTAGGTACCTAGCATAGCATGATAAATATAATTTAGTTTAAGTGGCAGTGATTACAGCAGACTGGCACACACTGGCAAGGGGTCAGCAAGGTGTGACGCCGTCATTACTCACGGCAGCGGTCGCGTTGTCTGAAATGCATGCGTTCTTTTGTTTGCGGATGCGAAATATCAGTGGAGATGTAATCTCGGTTTTACGGTAGCGTGATTAAGGGCCAAGAGTTTAGTACCAATAGAGTTATGTAAATTGCAATGTTATACACTGTAGGTACGTATTGAGTACTACCTGTTTCAACAAAATCTAAGCGAAGATATAGGATTTCACAGATCTAAAACTTCCACTCGGAAGTCGCAAGGACATACTCGTATGGGCGATACGGCTCTAGTACCAACCTATTCGTTATGATCAACGTAGTTCTTATTGAATGAAATAACATTTACAATCGTTTACTCAAATAAGTATCACTGAAAAATATCTGCTCGCTATTTTCTCTCTGCCGTTCCGGAAAGATGCTTTAATAGGCGAAGAACCAACGCATACAACTCGTCCGTCAGATTTTTGTTACATAATACATTTTGATGACACGTTTACACACACGTTTATACATACATCCTACCCAATTACAGATTTTCATAGTCGGGGGATTTTTAATGTATGTAACATATTTGCAGACGTGGACACCCACGAGCCGGACGAGAAGTCGCTGATCACGTACATCTCGTCGCTGTACGAGACGTTCCCCGAGCCGCCGCCCGTGCACCCGCTGTTCGACGCGGAGTCGCAGCGGCGCGCCGCCGCGTACACGGAGCACGCCGCCGCTCACCGCGCCTGGCTGCACGAGAACTGCTCGCTCATGCAGGTTGGTCAACACCCTCCACATTATAAGGGAGCGTACCCATATCATGTGACCCATTTTTTCGACTTGTGTTTAATATCCTGAAGCAAATTTAAAATATGTTTACGAAATCCTTAATTCCTGACAACAAAACCCAACTGATGGTAAGTGGAATTGATGCTAAGATGATAAGCGCACTAACTTAGTAAAAGCTTATTCGTTCTTTTCTTGAAGGCATTCATGAAGCACCCAACTGTTTTACACGTAGGTATATCTTATATAAATATAAAGGTGTTACCATTGTGGTGCTGGTGAGGTAACTAACTGCAAGCTAACCCGTGTATGTGTGTCAGGACCGTGCTTTCCCGTCAACTTTGATTGAGATGAAAAAGCTGCTCAGCGAGAGCACGCGCTTCCGCAACGAGGAGGTCCCCCTGCGGCAGCGGGAGAAGGTCAAGCTCTTCCACCAATACCTGGAGCTGGAGGTAACTGTCGCCCTCGTCTTCAACGGGTAGCTTTGCGCTGCTGACGGCATGCGTCAACTAAGTTACCCTGTATATCTATTCTTTTAGCCTATTCTTATCTTATCTATTCTTATTATTCTTATCTATTCTTATAGCCTTTTAATTTTTTGTGAACTTGCCGAATCTAAAAAATAATTATAATATAAGTAACTGCGTCTCGATCAGGGAGAAGCATTCCAAAACATCAGCTGTAAAAAACTTAATTTGTGTCTTTTCACAACTGCTTCTAAAATAAATAATCTTAGATGACAAATAAATAAGAAGTTCTCCAATGAACAACTTGACGTATGGCGAGTGTCTATCCTTATGTGAAGTCGTCCCACCGCCCTACTGCTCGGAACGACGCGGTGTGCTTTCATTCGTTACGCATGCGGCAAAGAACTAGATTAGTTTCCTGATATCGGTGTTTCAGCCTACGTATGAGACTTTTCAAGACAGCGATGATTAGGTTAGGTTAGTTATTTACGTGGCACGATTTTGTAATTTGTTTGTTTGTTGAAACCCGCAGAAATATTTCGAATCGGTGGGCGAGTGCGAGGTGGAGCCGACGCTGCGGCCCGAGGCGCTGGAGCAGGCGTGGGCGCGGCTGCTGATGGCGCAGCAGGAGCGCGAGCGGGACCTGGCCGACGAGATCCGCCGCCTGGAGCGCCTGCAGCGGCTCGCGGAGAAGCTGCACAGGTACACGCGCACCCTGAATCACTGCTGTTACGAATGAGCGTATGTTTTTTGCGTGAATGGAGCTGGGGCGATGTCCGCCATCGCCATCTGCGCTGAACGTTAAACGGTGCGGTCTTAAATTGCAGTGCGTTGCTAACGATTTAAAATATATTTTTGTGTATTACAAATTAATTATTACTTGCTTTGGTGAAGGAAAAAATCGTGAGGTGACCTGCACACCCGACAGTTTTCCATAATGTTCTCAGTGTGTGAAGAACGCCAATCCCGCCGACCACACAGCCACTAGACTCCTAATAACAGGCGAATGGTTTCAAACAACACATCAGTATTATAGTACCAATCTAAATTCGTGCCGTCTCGTTCTTTCCCGTTGCTTAAATTAATCTATTTCTTTCCAACGTTTCGTGTGGCCTTGAATTAGCCAATCACAGCGTTGAATTAGCCAGTCCCCCCGCTCATCTTACCTCGGCTAGTGGCCAGCAACGGGACATTTGCGATGATCACACGGCGCTCACCAACCACATGCATCGGTCGGTCCGGCTTAACCCGTCCGTTCGGTCCCACCAGAGACATAAAACAGACCGAGGGCGTGCTGGAGAGCGTGGAGCGGCAGACGGAGAGCGAGATCCGGCGCGTGGAGCGCGGCGTGCACCCCGCCGAGGCCAAGCTGGCCGCCGAGCAGCTGGAGCAGCAGCTGCGCGCCACCGAGCGCGCGCTGCACGACATGGCGCAGGACGTGCACGCGCTGCGCGACGGCCGGTACCCGCAGGCCAACGACCTGCACCGACGGTCAGTACCGCTGAACGGTAGTGGGCGACGAACGACCACACGACACACCTTTTTTGCTTTGAGACTCCCACATCGTACGCAGACGGGACCACCGACGCGAGCAAGCTATTCCAATACTTCGCAGTGCGCATAATGCAAATCGTGTCGTTCCTATCGGGCGAATGTTTACGACGAAAGGGAGGATACACGCTGTACGTCGGATTGTTCGATGGAGGATACTTCTCCCTTGGATGGGTCAGTGGACGACTTGTCGTGTTCCAGCTGCGAACTTGAGGGCCATCCTTGTTTTCTTTCCTCATCCTTCTTTCTCTGCTAGCAACGCATCAATGACTGATCCCTGCCTGCCTCTGGTGTTACTGATGTCCATGGACCACTTACCATCAGGTGGCTCGGCTGCTCGTTTAGCATTTGACATGAAAAAAGTTGTTATTGCTGTTGTTGTATGTATGTATATCTGTCCCCGGCACCCAGCGTCCAGCAGCTGCACGAGCGCTGGGTGAGCGCGCGGCAGGCGTTCACGGGGCGACTGGTCCCGCGGCTGCAGGCGGTGCGGCTGCCCGTACAGCAGACCACGGTCCGCCGCGAGACGCGCACCGTGCTCGAGACGCGCGTGCACGACGCCGACCCGCGCTTCCAGCAGCTGCAGGAGGCCGCGCGCTGGTGCAAGGATAGGCTGGTGAGTGCGGTCGTCGCGACGATTGTTCATTTTGAACTCAATATTTAACGTGCGTGAAAATTGTAAACTGTAATATTGTAACGAAAAGTTTATGTGTCCCTGTAAATCTGTTTCTTTTAAATTCCTAAAATCATTCAGGAATTTACACAAAAGGAGAAAAAAAACTGCCCATTTGCAAAAAAAAAGCAAGAGTAGCATTGTGAAAAATTAAAAATAAAGCCATGAATATAATTAGAATAATTTTATGAGATTAATTATATGTAACCATTTAAGCTCACTGTAAAATCATCTAAGTACAAAATTATTTGTTATGTTCGTAAATGGAAATAAAAAACATTCAGTCATGACATGTTCTCACATGGTGTGTGTGGTGTTACAGAAAAACTTACAGGAGGCAGATTACGGATCAGACCTGCCGGGCGTGCAGCACGAGCTGGAGCGGCACCAACGCGAGCACAAGCAGATCGACCAGTTCCACTCCAAGGTAACCTACCGCTAGCGCCCTCTGCCGCTACCCTAGCTCGACACAACCGCGTCACTGGAGAGTAAACGATATACTTTCTGCAATCGCATTAGTCCACATTTTTTTATTGTTTTGAAAGGAATGCTAAGGTTGGTTGATAAGGTTGGTAGAGTCGGTTGGGTTGGTTGAGTTCGTGAGTATGATGTTGCTATTTTTTTTTAATTTTATAAAATTAAATTTTGTATGACGTTCCTTTTACCTGTTATAAAACCATTTTATATTTTATTTTAAAAGTTTTTCAACAGTTGCTTCTGAATTCGCTAAATACTATAACAATGTGACGTATCAAGATGGTGTAATATTTTGTTACATAAATATCCACTCGGCTCTATGTTCGTCTCTTGTTACATTGTTGTGCGTACGGTACGTGTGAACGTGGTGGTGTGCGCGCAGGTGGAGCAGTGCGTGCACGGGCGCGCCAACCTGACGGGCGAGGAGCTGGCGCTGTACAGCCAGCACCTCAGCCAGCTGCAGAAGCTGTACGCCGAGCTGCTCTCCACCAGCACTAAACGGTACTGCTTCCTCATCTCGTTCCACCTATATAACTGTACATAGCTATAATTAAAGGGCTAACTTTTTAATATCGGCTACTTCCACGAAAAAGGTAAGGATCGTGATATTGGCTTCAATACCTCAATGGGCTACAGGGCTCGAGTCTCTCCTCATCACTGAACAAGACTAGAGCATACTAGTCTTCTTCAGTTATGACGAGCTTCAGCTATTGATGGAGGGGTTAGTGGCCAGCGTAAGTGTCGAACGTTTCTATGTCACCCGAAGGCTACTTACTACACGGCTTTACGTGAACTCTGAACGGAAATGAAAAAATTTTTGCCACTAACGATCATTGTATGTTCGACTACGTCATTGGTTAAGAGGAATCCCCCCGCCCCCGCAGCATGTCCGACCTGGACGCGCTGCAGGAGTTCCTGCAGTCGGCCACGGCCGAGCTGAACTGGCTCAACGAGAAGGAGCAGGTGGAGCTCGCGCGCGACTGGGCCGACCCGCACATCAACCTGCCCGCCGTGCAGCACTACTACGAGGTACCTACCACACCACACCCACACCACACCCACACCACACCCACACCACACCCACACCACACCCACACCACACCACACTGACACCACAACGACACACGACACTACTGTGTACAGACATAGAGTAATGAAGATTATAAAGAATTATACTATTTCCATTTCTTTATTTTCTCGATGACAGTTCTGTAGTAGTGTTGTGACCAAATAAATAAATGATATCGATCGCATATATTTATTATATTGAATTCATCAGATTTTGATTAAATTATGTAAACAAAGATTACCTGTCGTTATAATTATTTCGTTTCATTGTCGAGTACCTACTTATACCTACTTATTTTACAACATCTTAGAAAATTTTAAAGTAGGTGGCATTATCAATCAAGAATAAATACCTACGTGTAACATCTTGTAATGAAATAAAATATTACTTAGTAAATTTGTACAAAAGTATCCGGCATGTTTATTTCCTTAAAATTTGTAAAAAATATCAGCTCTGTTATCGTGTTACGTTTATCGATATAGCCCATCCCTATCAGTTTCTCCGAATCAGGTATAACCTTGTACGTATGAAAAGTCATATTTTTATAAAATAATGCATACATAATGTAAAAAAGACGCTCGTTCAAGTTTTCACAGGAGCTGTCATCGAGAAAATAAAGAAATGGAAATAGTATAATATCCCGTAATTTTATGGTCGTTGTGACTTTGTTTAATTTAAATTTAAATATTTAATGAACAAAGTAAAGAGCTGCAGACTCCATGAAATTCAAATTTAAATAACATTTATTTACGTGTTATTCCTTGTTCTAATATAAAAATGGTTAAAAAGTACGATATTTTGTATGATATTACTGTCAGAGTTTACAGTAGATTTAAAGAATGAATGACTAGAAATATAGAAATTATATTTGCATTTTATTTAGGTTGATTTTATTAATCGATTATTATTATTAGTAGATTAGTTGGTCGTAAGAAACAATTAAATATGATTGATATTATTTTATTAATACTGAATGGCCTGTTCAATTTACTCCCTTTGAATGGATTAACAGTAATAGCGTAGCATTTGTAAATAATAGAATAGGTACATAACTCCTGTTTATGTAATTGACCACCCTTTGATATAGTTTAGAAACCCGTGCTACGCTCACTCTCATCAGCATTAAATAAATAACCAACTTGGCACCTCACATTCCCTTAACTATATAGTTGGAAATGCTTATTGCATTGACATCATCAACGTGGGTTGACTGGTAGAGAATGCCAATAGGCATTAAGTCCGCCCCTTGTAAACCTAGGTTAAAGTTGTTGCAATAAAGAATAAATAAATAAATAAATAAATAAATAATGTAAGTTTTGTAAACTCTTACAACACTTGATGAAATACTTCAAAATTTTAAATAATTATATAAAATAGGAATTCAGTTATATAAATATGTGTGTGCCAAGTTGGTCGCGCTCCCCTCCCACTGTTCATCGACCATCGTCCACCGTCCACCACATGCTGTACGCACGGCGACATGTGGCAACTGTATTTACGTTTCGTTTCACCCGTTCCGTTCTTTCTGTGCAAGCATTCATTTGGAGACGATAGAGAGGTTTGTTTTCACTATTTAGTTCTTTTAATATTCAATTATTTGCGTGATTGTTTGAACGCTTGTTTACCATTTTTAGTGCAATCGATACCTCCGCAGTTGGACATAAGGTGTGTTTTTGTTTAGCAACTGATGTCATCGCTGGAGAAGCGCGAGCTTCAGTTCAGCAACGTGATCGACAGGGGGGAGGCGCTGATCGCGCAGCACCACCCCGCCACCAAGACCATCGAATCCCACCTGCAGGTCAGTTGAATCTCGACCGTATGTGTATTGCTGGATGGTATATTTTTGTTTTTTTTTTACAAGAATGTAACATTAGTTTGAATGTCTTTCTCTTTCGTTCTTGAATGGCAAGTGGAACACTCATAGTGTTATATTTCAAACATGTTTTTTTTTTCAACTAAAAATGAAAGTGAGTGTAATTAATATGGATTTGTTTGTTTGTTTGCTTTTATCAGTAGAAAATTACTAAATGGATTTCCAGTAGATATCATTATTGTGTGTGACGCAGGTGATGCAGTCGCAGTGGGCGTGGGTGCTGCAGCTGACGCTGTGCCTGGAGACGCACCTGAAACATACCACGCAGTACCACACTTTCTTCGAGCAGGTCAAGGAAGCCGAGAAGTGGATCCAGAAGTCAGTACTTATTATTTTACACCAGTGTTATTGGCGTTAGCTACGAAAACTTTCGAATACCACTATTGTATATGAACAAGCTCAGTAAAGACCACAGGCTGTATAAAGTTGTTAATCTTTGTAAAAGAGTTTCAGCACCACAACAATGCCATACTCACTTTCAGTCTGAGGGTGATCCCAACTAATTTGAGACCTATCCGAGGTCTTTTATAACCACAATACAAATAGTAGATACAGTTAAGGTTTAACCGCTGCTCACGCTGTGCACGAGCACGCAGCGCATTTTAGCTGCATGGGCTCGTTTATTTTACATTTTATACGTAACGTATGTGGGTTCCAGAGGACGTTGTCACACCCAATTTATTGCAAAGCTTAAAGAGTTTAGTTCGCGCCTTCAATAGTTAATTCCGATTGCAGACGCGAGGAGTCGCTGAACAGCACGTTCTCGCAGTCAGAGTTCACGCTGGACCAGGGCGAGCGGCTGCTGAAGGGCATGCAGGAGGTGCGCGAGGAGCTGAACGCGCACGGCGCGGCCGTGGCGCGGCTGGCCGAGCGCGCCGCGGACGTGCGCCCGGTGAAACTGCGCCGCGCGCCCGTCACGCGCCCGCTGCGCGCCGAGACCGTCTGCGCGTACAAACACGCCAACGTAACTATTGCTTGGTGATTGTGTTAGTAGCCGACCGATGAGTGGACGAGCCACCTGGTGGTAAGTGTCACCGTCAAGGACGACAGCAACAACACCGATGCGTTGTCGGCCAAGAAGTTCAAAAATATAACTAATTGGCTTTCAAGCTTCCAGCCGGAACGTAACAAGTCGTTTGGCGGCTGACTACAAAGTATGAATAATTGAAAAATTCATTTTGTTTTATTTCATTTATCAATTACTATTATCAAAAGTAAACCAAGTTAGTTTTTAGCCCATTTCGCTCATTTCTCGCCGTTAATAAAGCACTCTGCTGAAAAGGTGGTAGATTTACAAGTGTTTAGTCAAAATTTCCTAATACAATGAAATGATTTTGAATTGTTTCGCACGTGATCGTTTGAATTGACGCCCAGGTGGCGGTGGAGAAGGGCTCCGCGGTGACGGTGGTGGACAACTCGGGGCGCAGCCGCTGGCGCGTGCGGCTGGGCGGCGCTGGCACCGAGCTGCAGCTGCCGGGCGCCGTGCTCGCGCTGCCGCCGCCCTGCCAGGACGCGCTCGACGCCGCCGCGCGCCTGCGGAGCGCGTACGACCGGGTGAGTGCCGCGGCGTACGTGCACGCAATGTGTGCGTGTGGACACGCAATGTGTGCGTGGCGTGTACGTGTGTATACGCAGTGTGTACGTCACGTGGACGTGTACGTATACTTTATGCCTCTCGACGGCGTCTGTTACTTTCACTGTAGCGGATAGTCATATTTTTTGCATTTTTTACCGATATCTATACGACCACGGTGATGTCAGATTAAATTCCTTCGTATCGCGATTTTTTTAAATCACTTTTGAACGGAACATAACACTGCGTATGTCGATCCCTAATAGTTCAACCATTGCACGCTACAATATCTAGTCATACTTATGTATATGTGTGACCGCTTCGTAACAATCTTTGACCTGTTAGCGAGACGCATAGATCTTATCAAAAAGTATATTTGCTTCTACTTATCACCCATTACTCTGCGTAATTACCTCATTACTCGATCCAGTACTTCCGTCGGATAGCTCTTATTGTAATGCAATACAGATTAATTATAAAGTTGTAATCGTTTTATTTATAGTAAACACCGCGATAGTAGCATTAACTGTGACCGCATCACTCGTTGTGTCGCCGCGCCGGTGCAGTGCGATGCGTGTATTGGACGCTGTGTTTAAAGTCGTTCCGTGGTTTATGCTGTTTTTGTTTTGTTTTCTAAAGGTACTTAAATACACCTATTATTTTTCATTACAAGTCGATATTTCAAATCTGATTAACATTTGTTATAAACCAGGCAGTGTTATAAAGTATTCGTAATATTCGTCCGTGCGTGTTAGTGGCAGTTTCCAATACTGCGTGATTGTACGATTGCTGTTCTCAACGTACAATATGTGTAAACGTTACACAAAAAGTTTTCGTGAAAGTGGAACATAGTTTTGGAAAGTTCTTTCTTAATTCATAGCAAAATATGTACATAGGATTTGTGTTGTATAATCTGTATTGTCATTGTGCAGGTGATACAGCTATGGCAGAGGAAACAGTTGCGGATGAGACAAAACATGATCTTCGCCACCATCAAGGTGGTCAAAGGATGGGACTTCCCGCAGGTGAGTGCCGTCATAGTTCTCAAGGCCATCGTCATCCATTCAATTGTTTATCAGAATGTAATGAATCTCAATGTTTCACTATATCAGTTGAATTTATTCGTATTGCATGTTGACAGTTACGACCCCCCGGCCCAGTGGCCAGTGACCCTGCATGTGAAAAGAAGGGTCCCAGTCTCGACTACCGAACGGTGCAGACATTTATATAACACATAAGTGTTTTCGGGTCGTGGGTGTTTGTGATGTCTTTGTTTTGTTTTGTCCATGTCATGTTTAAGTTGTTTGGGTGAAGTCGAGAGTGCAGAGCCATTGTACGATTTGATCGTGGTTCCTCGCTTTGCTTTCGAGAGCTCTTTGTAGTTATTAAAAGTTAATATTTGACTATAATCCTACCTGACGGGAAATTATGACGTAGTCCGATCACTATCGGATGATTGATAGAGTCACACATGGCTCTTGGCGGAAAGGGTTGGATTCCTGGCAGGGGTATATATTTATCTATGTGACAGATTTTGTTTTTGGGTCGTGCGTATTAGTGACGTCTTATAATGTTTCGGGGTAATACGTATGTATGTAAGCGTTCACTTTATTAGAGCCAATTTTATTTTGTATCTCGACCACTTGCAAACGAGTGTAGGCACGTAGTTCTGTGCTCGGGTAGTGCAGTAGAGTAGATGTTGACGAAGGAAGTTTGTGTGTGCAGTTCGTGGCGATGGGTGCGGAGCAGCGGCAAGCGATCCGGCGCGCGCTCAACGAGGACGCGGAGAAGCTGCTGGCGGAGGGCGAGCCCGCGGACCCGCAGCTGCGCCGCCTGCGCCGCGAGATCGACGACGTCAACCGGCTCTTCGACGAGTTCGAGAGGCGCGCGCGCGCTGAGGGTGAGCGACATTTATATTTGCACCTTTTCGCCCGCATACGCGACGCAAGTTGCGTGCGAAGTCGGAAATGTACGCACGCTCGTACCTCTCGTTTGTACGTCATAATGAACTCATCGATTGTGTGCCGGGGACTATTCCCTTGTTATTACATTGTTATTAGGATTAGTATTCCTATCCTACACTACACTATTACACGTTATCCTTAACGTGTAATTGTTTTAGAGGTCATGTTCGTTATACCAATTATCAAAAATTGGGCAATTAAATTATCAATGTGCGCCGAGTTGCACCACAACCAACATTTACTTCGATTGGATAAATGACATAATTGTTACCGTTTTTTGGAAACACGTTAGTGACGGGCACGGGATCAAGGGAATTGTAATTGCAGCCGAAAATAAAACGGGCCGTGTAATTATCTGAAGCCGTCACATGACGGTGACTCCTCGCTATTCATAATTCACTGAATATGTAGTTTATCAATTGACAGATCCATTATGTATAATTAAATGGTATACCATGTGGACACTACTAGCAACTAAATTGTTTAAATTACTTTATCAGTCTTCATTCCAGTTTAGGTCTCGGAGATTCTAACATGACAAGAACCTATTAAGTTTGCTGTGATAGTTGTACTAGTCTACATATTTAAATAGAGACCAGTATCTCGTCCATACATAGGTGACATGCACGAGTTGCGCACGAGTACGCGACTCGAACGTCGCGTGCGCTACGGTCGATCGTACCGTGCGTGTATGGGTATTGTACACGCGGGATTTTCGTTTAGAAGACGCGCTGAATAGTCACATTGAAGTTGTATAAATACGTAATAAAACTTATTTTAACGTTATCTATAGGTAGATTCACTTTTCGAACTAAAATATAACCCTACTTAATTCAATTAATTTTCGTCATAGCCCACGTACTGCACGTAATATTTAAAGTTTATTTTCGACTTCATTGTGAAACTGAAATATTTATGTTATTGGAGTATTAAAAGTAAAAATTATAAATTCCTGCACATTAATGCTCCGAGATATGCCGCTCTGTGTTTAATGCAGGTTCCTAGTGTACTCATTACACACGAGTAAGTCAGGTCTGTAGGTTTAGTTAATAAGAAGGGCTATTTATAAAGATCGTGTTTACTTTGAGTATGGAGACAAGTGAATACTAAGAGATGGGGGAAGGGGGGAGGGGGTGCGAGGAAAGTTGGCGATAACGTTATCGCCCTCATACGTTGCATCCATTGATTTATTTTGACATGCGATTTATCGTAATATCTATATATGGAATTGGATACATTAAGGGCCTCCTGGGTTCGGCGTAAACGAGAAGCGAGGTTCTTCTGTGTGTTCCGAAAGGTTCTTTGATGATAAATATCTAAAAAAAACTTCATCAAAACACCGATTAATAAATCATGTCTAATTTAACTGTATTATGCTGCAATAGCCCATTAATATAATAATCGGTCATTATCTAAATCTTTATATCCCTTCGTACTAACGACTTAAGTGGCAACGTCATACCTTTATCACTATCAGGGCCGTAACGAGTAGTTAGTGATTGGGTCCGTGACGACATCCCCGTAGGTACGTACGGCCCGCGTCCTACGGGATCGCCACTCGCAATTAGTCCGCTGCGCCCGCGCGCCGGCGGTCAACTCGCGTTAATGTCACCGTTAATTGTAGCTTAATTGTAACCAACGTCGTGTAACCTGTACGAGGACGTTCAATGTTCGAATGTTTGTGGCCGTTTAAAGCCGAAAAGTTATTTTTGGGTGTAGTGACGTAGCGTTCTGTTGTGTATTGTGTTGCAATGTGCGTCAATGTGTGTTGTTATAGTAGTACAGTGAAAGTTGTAGTGTATCAGTTATTTCTTTGTCATTGAATTTGCAAAAAAATATTATAACAAAATATATCATACTAATTCAGCATTTGGGCTACTAAATTCCTTATACTTTCGGTTTTCCTTAGATCAATCAATTCAAAATTAGTCTTATTTCTATAAAAACAGACATCTTATTTGAACTTGAATATTTATCACTTGAAAATATTTTGCTAGCAAAATCAATTAACCAAAAATAACTTCAAACATTTTCGCAATAGAGATATTAAAAGCGGTTCAATGTTTTGATAGATCGTTCGATATGTTTTTATAAATACACTGCCGCTTTAACGAAGGCTCACAGGAATATGTGCTTTGATACGTTTCAATAAGGTCGTGCAACGTGCAGTGATTATGAAGAGGCTAAAGCGAATATTTTCGACCAAAAAAGGGGGTAAGCTACTCATGAACATCTATACCTATAATAAAACTAAATGGTCTATACTGTACATAGATGTTTACGAAAAAAAAATATGAGGGACGTTTATAGGGTCAATAGAAGCTATAACGATTATTTTATAATTTTTGTCTTATTTGCCTAAATTATAATAATTGTTGTCTGTCTGTATGTTTATACGCGCATTAGGCAAAAACTACTGAATGGCAATTGATGCAGATCTAATGTTTTAGGTGAAAACGGCAAAGCTAATTGGTGGTGAATTAATCATTATGAATGATCGTAGGTACATTAAAACTAACACATAGAAGTATATATCAATCATTTCCATTCCTTCGTCATAATTCCAAACAGAACAAGTAAGCGAATCCTACTGCACTCATAGATACCTACTTGTCGCTGGCTTCACGTAAATTGAACATGATAGTTCTGTAATTGTGTTTTAACTATCTGTGGACTGTGGTCAATCTAAATTGAAGCTTATGCTTACTAAGTTAGGAGAAGCAGTGATAGCCAAGGTTGGAACATTGGACTCCCGAACAGGGGGTATAGGTTAAAATCGGTCACGCACCTCTAATTTTCAAAAATGATGTGCTTATTAGAAACTAATTATCACTTGTTTCGGTGAAAGTAAACATCGTGAAGAAACGGATGTGGGCATGTTCTGTACTCATAAGTGGTTAGGCCTAAAGCACCCAATCCACCACGCTGCTTCAATGCGATTGGTGGATGGGTCAACCCAAGTATCGCAAGTGTCACCCGAAGGCCTCCGACATGGCTTAACGACTGCTATCTAACGATAATATGCGAGACCGACAGCTTTACGTACCTACCCTCCGAAGCACGAAAGCGCTCTTGAATTTTGTGCCACTAGGGGGCTAATTCGAACCCTGTACACGAGATTAGAAGGTTGATTTTACGTTGTTAAAATACTTAACACTTAATTGTCATTAATACACTGGTTAAGAAAAAGAGATGCTAATAAAACAGCAACGTATCCTTCTATCCTTGTATGTAATTCACATAACGCCCCATTTACAGGCCGTTAGTTAGTTAATTCTATTGTACGTAACAGGTATATCATTTCTCCATAATATGTAATAAGTTAATTATTCCTGTATTTGGAGAGGTGGTTGTTGTCATCTTATGATATCCTGACCTGAGGTCAATACGGCCGCGGCCTTGCACTGAGCGTCGACCGGCTGAGATCACTGTTCAATATAGCGGCTGTGACGTTCCGGCCTGGACCCCACCGGCCGCGGGTAGCGAGTAGTGACAAATGTTACTAAGCAGACATGACGCATTACAGATAAAACTATTCATAATGACAATTTTCTTGAAGTAGCTAGTAAAGAGATCCGCAACTTTACTCTCTAATTCAAATAAAAAGTACTTAATCGAAAATTAAAGAATTTAATGTCAAAACCAAAAATGAAGTTTGTTAAAAATATGTTAACTTATTTTGTTTATAGAAAGTTTATTTAGTAAATGACCTTGAAACCCATATTTTTTTTAATTATTTCCATTATTACCATTAATTCGTAAAATAAGAATAACGGGTATACGGGACAATGAATTTTACAACATGCTACAGCCATTATATAGATTAATAATATCGTATAGTCGCTGACCGCTGTCGATCAGACGAGTCAACATCCCGCCGTATATAGCACAATCCGTGCCTGTCCGATGAACAACCATAGCAATCAAGCTAATGGCCGCTCGTGGCTGCTAGAGACCGTACTGTAGCCGTACATTCAGACGGACGGACGGACGGAGCCGTCGGAAGCATTTTATATTATGACTCTTATTATGATAAAATGGATTGATTACTATTTGCAGATGGTACTGGTTCCGATAGTTATCATGATGAGAGAAATATTTTAATTACTTGTAGTTTTTCCTGTGGATAAATTTAATACGTGGATATATAATTGATAGGGTATACATTTTTTTTCTCATAAGTTATTGCTTCACAACATTGCCACCTGATGGTAAATAGCGATGAAAGCTAGATGTTGGACGCACTGACTATTTACTGACTATTTATGAAAAAAATATTAACAGCAGAGTGTGCATGAGGCATCCAGTCTGAGACCAGCCACCTCATGGCTTACCCTTAGGTAAGGAAGCGTCGGATGCGTCAAGAAAGAAACGACATTGATTATCACTGGCTCTCTCAATCTGCATATAAGTACGTAAAACATTTGACGGTTAACATTGGAAGGTGGTATAACCTGGTAGGTACAAAGTGGATGACATGGATCAGCTAAATGCACCACGAGTCTGTGGGAAAGTTTAGTCTGGACTAATATGGTACGGAGTTCTCGTCCTAATTATGTTTATTACAGTTTACTAAGCACATTTAAAAATTCGTATTTTTATACTCCGCTCATGCGTTGTCAATTACCCAGGAGCGCCGATGGATGTTACATACAATTATGATTGTATTAAGTCAATTTAAAACTTTTGACGAGGTCTTGGTCAACGGGCCTACTTCCCACTCGGGTCGTTACTGTACATCGTGTTATTTACGTTCGCGCAGTGCGGGCCACGGTGATGTCACAAGATTTCGCCAAGCTTTATTGGCCTTGGCGCATTAATGCCAAATTGTTCACAATAACGGCCCATTTCGCTGTGGGTGGTTAATATGGTCAGGGATTTAATGCGGCACACTTACGTAGGTATATGAGGAGCTTGACACAACAAATGCATTATTATATCTTATGAATTGCAAAGTTTAGAATCGTGTAAGTAGTTAGGCTTAACGATTATTAATCTTAATCTTATTATGATGGCTAGACAACGCATATCAATCTTTATATTTTATTTGGCACACAACAGAGAATTGCGCGTTGATGATGCATTTCCTAATAAAATAGTTTCATTAATTGGCCTCATTAGCTAATGGCAATCGTAATTTGAGGTAAACTCAAGCAACGGGTCTCCGTCAACACGATTAGCACATTTTAATCGATTAAAAATACATGTTCCTTAGAGGCTTATTATTACTTAGTAAGGTCTGTCATATTTTGAAGTATCTTACGGGCAGGCACCTGTAGTTGTGATCGTTAGATAGCAGCATCACCCGCCGTAGCCTAGTTGGTAGTGCATCTGTCCGCGAAGCGAATGGTCCAGGTTCGGTTGCCGGAAACGGTATTTAAGTGACAGACAAGCATGGAAGTAATATAAGTATTGCGTACAATTACTTATTACTTCCATGCAGACAAGACAGTCATGGGCGTTTGTGATGTCTTATTTGTGTAAGGATTTCACACAATTTATGATAGGATTTTTTTTATTTGTATATTGCCAACCTTTTTGACGCAATTAAAGACATAGTAGACATAAAATGGTAGACGCAATTAATAAAATAAATATTCCAATGCAGCTATGAGTGTTTGGCCGACCAAGTTGCACGTGGACGAGGCCGGGCCCCGTCGCAAGCGAGCTATGACTAAACAATTATCGATTTCAAGTGTCGAGATATCTTTAACCAACGATTCACATTCCGCATCAAGCACTGCCATGCAACCGAAGGCATACGCCGAACGTTGCAATGTATCGCTGCGAACAGATCCTTTATATTTACGAGTAGCACTATAACCGACCGCTGATACTCGTATCACTCAGCCGTCGCTTTTTACGTTGCCC
Source organism: Ochlodes sylvanus (assembly GCA_905404295.2). Taxonomy (NCBI): domain Eukaryota; kingdom Metazoa; phylum Arthropoda; class Insecta; order Lepidoptera; family Hesperiidae; genus Ochlodes; species Ochlodes sylvanus. The sequence goes on from FR990149.1 coordinate 7,542,763, forward strand.
GCGTCGAGGAGTCTAGGTCTCAGATTTTCAGTCAGTCCGTCCGAACGAACACGGAGCGTTCTCCGGGGCCGTCCACGGTTCACACTCGGTTTAAATGTTGCATAACATACGGGTCGTGTACGTCGAGCGATCGGTCGAGAGGACGTGGTACGACTGCCGACTTTCAGGTGAATTTTTTTTTCGTTATCTCCGAGTTTTTTGTGTATCGTGAACGCGGTTCGTGATTCAGTGGTTTTTGTAACAGTTTACTGTGATTACGTGTGGAGCAAGCCGTGAAATTGATGTTTTGTTGTCGTCTGCCCCGGCCGGGCCGGAGTCGGAACTCACAACACTCCGTTCGCGTCTTGTACGCATGCGAAATATTACAGATTTTGGCAGGCGCCGTCGGTAACTAAAGGATTTGCAGGTCTGCTGTTTGATCGTTAGCTCAGTGAACGTTATCTAGACTAGAACAACTTGGGTTTTATTGAGAAATTGTGTTTTCAATATTGCGACGAGGTTGCGCAAAGCCGAATGAATGTTTCGTTACGGATAGCAGCAGATTGTTTTCGATTAAACGTTTCATTTAGGTTTGAATCAACGATCATTTTTAGTTTAAAATGGACGGTACAAGTCAGCGTTAGGGGAGCTATATTAATTACTTAGTATGAAATGAATATTATGGCACATTATGATTTTTAATCCTTATCAGGATTGTTTTTTTATTTATATTTATCTGTTTTAGAAATGATGAATACTAAATATTTTTTTTGTAAGAAACAGAGTATTTAACGTACCCTCCGATGCACGGAAGCACTTAGGAAACATATTTGCTAGTGGTCACCTATTCTCACAGTGCTCTGCATTACTTCACTTTGCATCGTAATGTCGTACAGTTTTCGTTATATTTTGTTTCATACGCCAAAAGGAAGATTAGTAATGAATTCAGAAGCAACGCGCTTGTCATTAGTATAGGGAGTCATGCAGGAGGCAAAACCTAGTTTAAAGCCGTACGTGAGTCACCCTTAGCGTTGTCAGCAAAGGTCGAGTAGTGAACATGACCTAGAGGCTAACCGCCACCGCCGCCGCGACGGTCACAGTGGTGGCGGTCACTGCAGTACGAGCGCTCGCAGTGGTCGACACGTGTCGGAGACGTCACTGTTACATTTTAGATAGGAATCAATTATATCCATTATGTAAGGCAACAATTGCAACTTACCAGGATCCGATCACAGGTTGCAGCTATCGCCGTACCAGCCGTATCAGTGATACGGGACCCCCGACTAAAGGGACCCCGATGTGGGTATGAGTGAATTCATAAAATGTGCCGGGGAAGATCCCATGACAAATTTTGATAGAGGGCCCTTGTAGGGTAACTACGCCAATGGGTCTAGTTTCGATATACATACCCATGTATGTTTATGTTTCGTAAATTTCATTACCATACGAGTATACCAAAGAAGTCGTCATTCACTTTTATCTCATTTAATTGGTTATCTGTTGAACAGAGGAATCAAAGAATGCGGCGCGCATCTTCACGGAGCAGTCGTCGAGCCTGCTCGAGCGGCTGGAGCTGCTGGAGCGGCAGCTGCACGAGCGCATCGCCAGCCACATCCCGCGCGACCTGGACTCGCTCGAGCACCTGGTGCTGCAGCACAAGGACTGGGAGAACGGCCTGCACGCGCTCTCCGAACATGTCGACGAGGTGCAGGCCACCTTCAGGGGTCAGTACATCCGACCATACGGGACGTACGGTGTTACATTTAAGTTGCTGCTGCAAATTGGATAAATGATGAGGTGTTTTACAGAATCAACATTGTGTGCAATTTCACGGTCTATTGATATTTTTCTTATAAATAATTCAAAAAGTGTCTTAATGTCTTGTTGCATGTTGTGATAATGTCGCGTTTGTTTGTGTAGGAGCGTAAATCGCATTGTACTGTGCTACATTACAAACGTCTAGGTATTTTTTGTAGATGAAAATTTTCTTAATCTAGATAATAACACAGCTTAACATGATTTACATTATTGAGTACTGTAATAATTGTAAATCAAATGAATCATAAATTATAAAGTGTTGATATAACACAACCGGTCAGTACCTGCGCCGGGCGACCACAGAGCGTGCACCGCTCACTGCCGCCGGTGACGTCGCCGACGACCGCAATCATCCTCCCTCTTCGTAATATGATGATATCGTGCTTACGGTTAACCCGTGAACACCTTGAATTTCACCAACCACACCTCACATATAATATGTGTCTCTTTATTTACACATTTAGGGTTATATTAGCACTTAATGCTTAATGACATTCTCTACTACTTGGTGGAAATATTTACCAGATACATAGACGTCGACAGTGTGTAAAAAACACCCATTTTGTATGCAAGCAAAAGTTAAAAGGAGAAATAGCGCTAGTGAACAAAATATTGCAATGTTTCGATGCTGATGAGAGCTTAAATGATAAATGAGAAATGTTTGTGTCCACAGGCATCGCGCTCAAGACCCCGGCCATGAAGAAGAACTTGGACAAGGTGATGGGCAAGTGGAACGACATGCAGTCCAAGAGCCAGCTGTTTGTCGAGAGGTAACGTCTCTCTCGCTCTCTCACACTTAACATGAGATAACGATATCATCATTACTACATATATAATATTATGCTTGTGATTTTCATGTTTTATTTTACTGGTATGAAAGAAGATGTACAAAGTTATCTTGTGATGTTAAGTAGGCACTTAAACTGACCCTTAATCTGTAATTCATTCAGAACAGGCAGAGCTTAGATTTAGGTTTAATTTTATTGATGATTAATAATAATTAAATATTTGTTGAAGTAGTGTGTTGCAAACGTGTATTGCAAACTGATGTAAGACAAAGAAATAGCACTTATACACTGAAAATAATATTGAAATATTCCAAACAAACATTTTAAGGATTTTTTCACGTAATCAAAAATCAAAAATGTAATTTAAATAAATCTCTCCATCAATACTGCGTGCGTGCGTGAATTTGTGATTGGATGCGTGCGTGCGTGCGTGCGTGCGTGCGTGCGTGTTGTGTGTCATAATTATTAACCGTGTCATTATTTGTGCAGACTGAAGTTCGTGGAGACGGTGGTGAACAGCATGGAGGAGAACAACCAGACGATCTCCGAGTTCGAGATCAAGCTGGCGCAGTTCAGCGACCTGCCCAACGACCTGGAATTACTCAAAGATGTAAGTACTCGTATTTTTAAGGATGGCTTTTTTAAATTACTGACAGTTAAGCCGTTCTTAGACGCTCTTTTTCAATGCAACCGAAATACATTGAAGAAAAGCAATAAATAACTATCCTGAAAAATAAGAAAGCCCACTGTGCTTATGTATTATGGTCTCCAAAATAGGGGATCATATATTTTTGTATTAGACGTTGTGATAAACATGATAAGAAGTCCAAAATATGAGAAAATTCTTCAAGTAAAATAGTATCCTTATAGAGATCTACTATACCAGAAGACGGATTGACGCTACATCAAAGCGTGCATCCTAAAACTCCTAGGCTGAGCGGACGTCACGTTTGACGGCATTTGTATTATCACGACCTTACAATTGCTACAAATTACAATGTGAATACTGGTACCGTCGACCACCCCCCGCAGATGCACGAGGAGCTGCTGCGCATGCAGGTGGCGGTGAGCAAGCAGCAGGTGGCGGTGGAGCAGATGAACGACGAGGCGGAGGGCTGCCGGCGGCTGGTGGAGGGCTCGCGCGCCGCGCTGCCGCACGCCTCGCTGCCGCGCGCCGGCAAGCACCTCGACCTGGAGCGCCTCGACAAGGACCTCACGCAGCTCAACAACCGCTGGAACAACGTCTGCACGCAGCTGGCCGAGAGGTACAACATTGCTCCCACTTTACTAACAATTAATGATGTGAAATCAACTTTATTTGATTTTGTTTTTATACAAACTGGCGACTATGACTTTTTGAAAGTCAAAGTACGCCAGTCGAACTGAAAGTTGGTAGTTTTAGAGGTAACCAGGTAACTTTACCAAGAAGCCATGACATTAGTCGGTATTTAACCATTTACTGCCTCGGTGACATGTTTAAAATATTGGGTTAATGGGGGAATGTCCCCATGGCGGCCTAGTAGGGTTATGGCTCTTAATCATCAATCTACATGAGACCTTGGTAAAAATTGCACAGAACTGTGATCACTCCTAGACAAGTCTTGTACTAAGATGACATAGAACAACGAATGATTTTTGATATCAAGACAGATTAATTTGCAGGGGTCTACACCTTTAAAGGACTCTCATAACCCCGAGTTTTCGACTTAAATGAACATGTCAACTTTGCGTCCAGGCTACGCAGCTGCGAAGCGGCGTACCAGCTGCTGCGGAACTACAACGCGGGGCTGGAGAAGGAGGCGGAGTGGATCGAGGACGCCTACTCCAAGCTGCAGGCGCAGCCGCCGCTCGAGGTCCGCCCCAAGGAGCACTTCGAGCCCACCAGGGTAAGACTAGGACCTGGACTAGGACCACAGGGAACCTCGAACGAGTCTTAGTGTCACCATGCACGACAGCTAGGTCTTTAAACTTCAGTCATCGTTGACTGGGCACATTCTACTGTGACAAGTGTATATATGATGTCATCACGGTGTTTGTTATTTATTGTATACGGTTTGTGAAACGTCCTTTTAGTTCAGATCAGTTAGCAACATGTAAATACTGATACGAGGACTCGATGCGTCTGCAGTACTGTTTGCGAGGAGACAGCTGCGTTTCAATTCAAAACGGAAACGACTGATTTTTTCAGATCTGGAGGCGGTAGATACCGAAAATCCTAGCGTACTGTTATGCTAATAACTTATCAGTTACGTATAGGTTAAGAGTTTTGTCCACTGAATGTAATTCCAGCCCGTGGCTACACTCGGCCAAGGACGGCGCTACCCGGGCGCTGCGCTCGTCTGTTTAATCTTGTCGTTGTTGCCAATAAGAGAGCTGGACCAACGAAGCATAACTTACACGGATTTGTTGTAATACTTTATGTGTCCGGATTTCGTCTATTTTTATTCACGGAGGTTTGGTGTCCAGGTTTATTTTGGAATCGAACGCATGTCACGTGAAGGTATAACGTACCTAACTCGTCACGAGCGGGAACATGCGTGGCACATACATATTACTTAACCAAACTATTGCATGTAAACTGGTTTTTCAATTGGACACGTTGTGGGCAAAATTGTGGAAAATGTCAATATTTTGTAATGTCATTAATATAATTATGTATTTTAATCATACATCCATCCTTTAATTTATACTTAATAATTGATTATTTTATTTACTTGATAAATGAGCCCTGTACATAGACCATTCACCCCCGGTATTAAAACTATTGTATAAAAGTTGGTGTCGTCTAACACTCGTAACAATGGTGTTAATACCACGAGGCGGTGTGTGGTGTGTAGCACATGTGAGTGGTGTGGTTGCAGAACCTGCTGACGAGCGTGGTGGAGCGCACGCCCAAGATCGAGAAGGTGAACGTGGACGGCGGCCGGTTCATCCGCGAGGCCAAGGTAACTAGCGCGGCAGCGCCCGGCTCGCTCCATCCAAAGCGTTCTATGGAAGTCCATACCACCTGATCGGGGTATCTGACACTATTTGCGAACACGAAATATGTGACTATAATGAAACTTGCTTATTCTTGCGCTATTCGAAATTTTCAGGGATTAAATCTTCAAAAGGCAAAGTTATTTTTTTGAGTGTCGAAAATTTGTAAAGTTGTCCATGTAACGTGATGCGGTGTCTTTGAAAGGCTGCGCCTGTTGAAAGGTGATGTGAGGTGAGGTTAGGTCGGTCCGGCGAGCCCGCTCTGTGTCGCTTGGTGTCTGTCGGCGTCGCGCCCGCGCCCGCTGGCTCGGTACCGCCCCCTTCTACTATTGCACGTTTGACCGCTTACACGCACCTTGAATGAACGCTTCGATATTAAACCACTGCTTTGATGCATCCGCTGTAGTCCTGCTGGAGCAAGACGTGGATTTAACTGTATTTCTATACTGTCTGTGTGTGTTCAAATACCGTAAATCGATGTAAAAGGCAGAGATACGAATCAAACAACTGAATGTCATTGTAACTAGATGATCAGCGATCACTTTCATGATTGTTACTAAGCTTTTAAATCTACTCTTGTGTGTAACATCGCCATAAAACGTTTGGAGCTTCGTTAAATAAATTGGCTTCCGTACTAACACTAACAAAACCTTTGAAAGCGGGAAGTTTGCGTGATTGAACCCATTAAAGTGTACCGAAAACCGGCAACGTATGGCTGCCGTGTACCCGCCGGCCGGCGCACCTGCGCGCTAAGGAATTATAGTTCGCTCGAGACAGTCATATATTACCTTAATGACGACTCGTTTAAAACACTTCTATATGTTACTTAATTTGCTTCTTTTCCTATCTATATCATCATCATAAATCAAACTTCCTTGTATATTTTCACTATAAAAATTTCATTTCAAATTTTTGTGTAGATTCCATTTGTAAAGAAATACAAGCTGGTATATAAACTATTATATAATCTTCAATAAAGTTAGCTTTGCATGCATCGTCTGCCTCTCAATGTTGTGTGACAGTGTTCTTCCCCTTGTTAAATAGACAATGCTTTGGGGTGATGCACGAATTTTCGGGTGCCCCGCACGAAGTGTTTGGTGTTGCACGCTTGTACTCCAGCTACGGGTCTGCAGCATGGAACTGTCTCCGCCCCGGGCTCTCTAGAGCTGGACTCGGTTACCTTACTATGAATGATTAAATTAGCCATTGTCTCCTCGTTATAGAGCGAATGTGTGCCTAGAATGAAAAGTGATCGGTTCCTGTGAATGACGATTTTAAGAGTTCCTGCTACCTGCTCCAAATGTTAACTAAACAGGGTTGATGTACTTAGATATTTTAGGTATGTGTGAAAGATTGTGTGAGATGGACATTATTAATCATGATAATTTGATTCGCTTCACTTACATACGGGTTGATTGTTTCTGATCGTAACCTAAAACTCAATCGTTGGAAACGTCTTTGTTCCTCAGCAAAGTATTGATCGAAAAATAATTTTAAAATTCGGGCGCGGCGATATTTTAACATTGAACGGGTAAATCAGAAGCAGTCACCCGTAACTAACTACGGAACTAACCGCGGCGCGCTAACAACCTAGATCAGCTGGTCGCGCTGCCAGCGGTACGTGGAGTGGCTGACGGAGGAGGTGCACCCGTCGCTGGACGCGCGCGGGCGGCGGGCGGAGCGCCCGGACGGCGGCGCGGAGGCCGTGGCGCGCCAGCTCGACGACCTCAACGCGAGCCACCAGCGGCTGCTCGACTTGCTGTACGAGCGGCTGCGCCGGATCGCCGCCGCCAACCCCGGGGACATCGTCACGCTGGTGAGTTTGGCTTGTTTTCTCGGACGAGAGGCTGATGTTTTTGTCGATGCTTAACCGAAAAGTGAAATGTGACAACTGTCAGTTAATGTCAAATGTCACATGTCAATGAAAGTCAATTGCAATAAAATCAATGAATTTAACCTTTCCGTTTTGACCGGAAATAAGATGTCGACGGCACCCCTGGTTGTGGGACGGCGACGTAGCATCAGTAGACCGGTCTGCCCATTCGATGGATGATATCGCAAAAATGTCAGTGTCTCCTCATTGTTTATAACTTTTTTAGAATTATTAGGTACTTGTTGCTGTTTATGTGAAGAAAGTAAATATGTAGATGCCGCCCAAACTATTATAAATATAAAACATTTAAGACCAGTGAACGATAGATATCCGTATCGAACCCTGCCCCAGACTTCTAGGGAATCTCGAGTAGGTTACGACCAACGATCCAATTGAAAATTGAAATTTTTATAATAAGGACTATAATAATTAAGTTCATTAACCGTTAGAAATAAAACGGTTTCACCTTGTAAATCCCCTAAATTAATTCAACCTACTCGTAGCTGTAGTAAACCAATGGCAACGATAACGTACACACAGCCCTGGCGTGACTTTGGACAATAAATTTCGTGGCGCTTTACAACATGTATGGTTTATATACCATAGGCGGACTATTATGTAATTGTAGTATTCAAAGTAACATTCGAACGAAATACACGTTCAACTAAATTGATGGATTCAATGATTCCGCATGTATGTTTTATCCAAGTTAGTGCATAAAAGTGAATCGTTAATAATAATAATAACTTATTAACTTGAAACTTTAGTTTCGGGTGCAATGTGTAACACTTGTTGAAAACCAATGTTTACAACAGGTGTATGTTTACACCTTACGTGTGTTATAAAAAAAATGATTTTATCGGCACCTCATGTTGTCCACATTGTTTACTAGCGCGCCGCGCAGTCCGCGCACGCAGGGTTAGCCGTTGGTGATGTCAGCATTATGTCATCACACCTACAAGGTCACGGCGGGGGGGGGGGGAGGGGGAGGGGATTTGAATAACAAATTAGTGAGTTTAAGTCGTTCGGTGTTTATGTAGATTTTATAGCGACGTAAATCTTACGCTTATTTTTATGGGTCGAGAGTTACATGTGATTATATTATTCAAGCAACCTCTGTCTATATAGCCATTTTTGGATTGTTGCCTGCAACTGGCTATAGTTATTAGGAGTTGGAACGATTGAACGTGTTCTGGAGATACTTAAAATCCTTGAAAATGTCGTATCGCAGATACTTACTTACCTATGACTTATTAAGTCGTCTATCCATACGCAGAGTGGTAAAGAGACGAGTACGCACAGATCGATATCGAGATAATTGTGTTCACTCGTGCGGACAGCGTGCGGGTAATTCACATAATTATCAGGCAGGTGCCTAAAATAGTAGTTGTACGTATGTATACGTTCCAACTTTGTGAACGTGTGCGAAAATATAAAACACTTGGTATTCAGGACATACACACTTGTTGTTCACGACAATATTATTCAAGAGATTTTTACACTACATTACAGTACAAGTACACACCAATCGTTTAATAATGATAACAAACTTAATGCTGAATAAATCAAAATACGATAGTAAAAATCATAGTGTCGTGGTGGGATTAAGCCAGGAACATTACTCAAGCACCTCACACTTGTTCCTTCCGGTTGGAGGTCTCTGGGTTCTGCACCACCCAGTTCAATCCCCACGTGCGAGGTGGTAGGGAACGTTACTCACCTGGCCAGTTACTATCCTCCTAAATTAGACTGTGGAGTGTTTTTAAGTATGTATCTCGGTCGTAGTGTCGGAAAGGCTCTACCAATGAAAGACCCTTTTCTGTTGAATTCACATTCGGTTCATACGTTTCAGTGACATTTCGGGAGTTATTGTACATACATTGTTGACGGAGACCACCTATCTGATTGCTGGTCGGCTCGTTTCTAGACTATTTACAAAAAAAGTATTGTGAACTATCTGTAGAGAATAAATCAGTTGTCCAATGAAGGTGGATTAGGTAAGGCGCAATGAATATAAATGGACTAAGTAATGCCGAGTCATGGCCGCCGCCCGTCGATAGTGTAGGCCAGGGCGGGCTGGGTTGTCGCATGCCGTACGGGACGTGACGCCATAGAGCCTTCTGGCCTTTTACCAAGTCATGAATGTTTAATAGCACGATACCTTTGAAGTCACACATTTGGACTTAACTGCACGCGTGCGTTATTTCACAATTTCGTTTTACCTGAACATTTGGACAGAAGTACATATTATACATAAATAAACTAGGTATACCGTCTAGTAGGTATTTTACTCGTTGGTAATACATTCAAAACTAGAAAAATATGAACGCGTCAATATTATTACAATACACGCGTACGAAACAAAGTACCTTCTTAATACAAGGATTGATTTAAAATATGCAATATAAGCGGATTAAGAACAAAACACTCTTATAACACACATTGTAGGCGTGAGTGGATTGTTTTGTAGAAGTTGCTTTCTAAAACTTCATAATACCTAGTTAAACAAATAGCTCTGTTCAAACTGAAGATAAGCGTTTACGGGCAAGCGGTACTAGCCTTACTGTCGATACTGAAGCGATAAGCGATACGGGACGATAAGGTTTTACCTTCGGGCCAGTTGACATTGAACTTGGCCACTTTCATCAGTATCTGGGTCCAAAATGTCTCAATCCTTTAACATGGGTTGATATGAAGACGTTTAAATTCCATTGGAATATAAATTGGGGGTTTACAGGGTTTCATCCATCTTTGAGTCGACGTTCCCGATCGTGGTGCACCTTGTTAAACAACGGACGAGGCTACGGGGCCCAGTCGCTCTTTTCAGAAGGCGCTGGACTACAGAGTCCAGCGCCATCCTTAAAATTAATCCCGAAAGTACTTTAGCCAAAAATAATCATGTTTTAATAATAAATTTACATCTCGGATTATACTGAGCCCAATAGAATGATATAACTTACACAATACGAGTATATCACTATGTAGGGGCCGAAAAACTAAAAGTCTACCAGCTTTTGCGCTGCTCTCGAGCCGTGGGATCGCTGGCTTAAGACAATTATATAGCTGGAATAACGAGCATTTATTAGCACCCACGTCGAGTCGTATAAGGTACAAATGTAGGCGGTGGTTGGTCGTACCATTGGGTCATGCTTTGATTGTTTGGGCTGTACCGCTCCGTGAAATTACCATTCCAAATTGTGACCGTCTGACTCGTTAAGTACTCTAATCTGATATACCATCAGATTAGGTCATGGTGGTGTTTGTTTTGTTACAACTTCAAGGTGTCCATGTATTTAACAGCCCGTGTAGCGCAATGGTTCATACCGAACTGGCTGGGGTCCTGGCAGAACTTTGAATGATGTCTTTGAATTTGACGACCCCGTAGAATAAGTAGCGACCCTGCCTGCGAAGCGTGGGATTCGGGTTCGATTCCCGGCCGGGGCAGATGTTTATGTGACTGATACATGTTTTTTCTGGGGTCATGGATGTTAGTGATATGTTACATTTACCTTACTTATTTGTTAATTACTTTTTACTCAAAAATATATTTTATTTGACGATACATTTGTCTCATGGGCACCAATGCCTGACAATAAAATGTTAGACCCAAACAAAAAACCGATGTCTTTAGTTCAGGGTCAGCTATTCTATTTGCTGATTCTGTCCGAAGCGAAAAACATTTCATAAATTCCAGCGCTCTCATATAGATAAACGTAATCCCTTGGAGTCTGGATCAAATCATCTGCGAGTTAATCAGAGTGTTTTCCATCAACTCACGAAATTGCAATGGCCACTTGGCCGCTTGATACGATGTACTGTAGAGATACCCTTCAGAGGATGAGGTAATGGTGTAGGCCATGTCAGCCAATGCTCAATAGCTGTGGCGCAGAGCTGAGCACTTGCTAAATATAGTATGAGATTTATTATGAATGTAATGTGTCCGTTCATTTGATTTGTGTAATCTCAACGTGAGTGGTACTTGATCGGTCTGGAGTACTTCGGTCGGGGTTGAATTGTTCCGAGATTGGTTTTGATGTTTTATTTTGACGCTAATTATAAATAATATAATTATGTTGTTGCTACTTAGTCTATGCTCTGCCTAAGAAAATTAAGTTGTAACTCATAATAAAATTAATACAGTGTCAATTAGAAACGTATCTACTTTTTTTTGGTAGACAGGACACAGAGCACGGAGACACTAACATACACAAAATTTCAAAATTTTATCATTCTTATTTTTAAAGAAAATTTCATTAGCCTCAACTTAGAGCTTTTCAAAAAAAGGATTATAATATTATGAAATAAATATTAATTGCCAAAAATCAATTTTATTGGAACAAACTTAAGATATACAGCGCAATTTAATTATTATTTACTTGAATACATAATTGGCAACAACCTCACACTGAGGACCTTACTGACATCGCTTGAGGACACGTCGCTATTTGTATGGCTGATTACATCAGCGCCCAATTTAAGGTTTTTGTCAAACTTTTAATACGCTTAAAAACGCGCGCACGCACAAACGGTTAAATGTCAAGAGCGAAATCATAAATCAAATCATTCAGAGTAGTTTTAACTAAGTCTACAGATAAGCGAAAAAATTCAATTCACAGAAGCGGCTTATTGTCAAACTTCACGATGATGTTATTATCGAATGAATATTTAAAACTGTTTTTGGAACGAAATTTCTTACGGCAGGCTTGGAGGGGATAGGGATTTTGCTGCGCGACCGAACTGAAAAATATGTGATATTAAAACCGTAAGCGTGGAAAAAAGTGCGTGGAATAAAACCGTTAAATGAGACGTGCGCAGGCGCGACAGTAGCCGAAGGAACTTCGTTCCTACCTGGTGTCCCACGACACCAAATCATTTAGTTTATGTAATAGAGGTGGCGCTGAAAGTGACTACAACTAAATAGGTGACGCTGAAAGTGACTACAACTAATTTCCATTTTAAGATCGTGATTTTATTTATTGTATGGTTAACTATCATCATCATAACTCATAACTGTCCCACTGCTGGTTGGTTCGCCACACGATGTGAGGGGTAACAGGCCATAGTTCATTACGCTGGCCAAGTGCGGATTGGCAGACTTCACTTCGAGAACATTATGGAGAACTCTCAGGTGTGCACGTTTCCTCACGATGATTTTTTGACAGTTAGAGGTGCGTGCAGGTTTCTTGCCTCCGAGCCCCAGTTCGGTAATCTATGGTTTAAATCACTTGGATATTACTGCCTATAGCTACTGCGTTAACTTTAAAGATTTGTTTGATTAACATTTTGGTACGTAGGTATCTCCTATTAGTTGTAGGCTATTATGGTTCCGTCATGTTTAAATCATCTCGGAATATCAACGACTTCGCTGAAACTTCATTTAATATCGATCATTATAATATTAATGTAGACATGACGTAGTTTGCAAAGTTACAATGTCAAGGTCCAACTATGTTTATATTATACATTGCACTCTATAATACAAATATGATAATTTAAATATAGACATTGTAATTAAGTGTTTGCTACTGAGAATATATTATAATGACAAACAATCATTAATGTATCGTATTTTACATCAGATAGATTAGCATATTCCGTAAATATAACCTTTAGGTATTTATAAAGTAAGTATGTATGGAATAACGTTTCAGAACTTTCTTTAAAGAATCAAGAAACAAACAGAGCTAAAGTCCATAGAAGGAATGAATGGAACATGTTAAAAACATAACTAAAAATCACGATATAATCTGGGTTTACACTTTGAGCAGGGCTATAGTGGAGAGTGAATGCTGGGAGTTACTATAAAAAAGGAGAATAGGTATATGCTGAAGTATCGCGTAGCTTAACCTGTGGTTCATGTAAAACTATACGCTTAATGTATGTAATTCGGAGTGCATTTAATCCAGGCGATGCCGATTACACGGCGTTGAGTGTAGAGTTGAATTCCGGAGACCTACAATACAATTTGACGTAACAATGACGCTACGCGAGGCGCCAATTGGCGTCCGCTTTTTTCTAGTACAGCTCGAACAACGACACGCGACGCTCGTCGCGCCAAAACGATTGGCGCGTTCGAATTGCGAACGACGGAATATAATTCGAAGTGTTTTTAATGTTTGAGTGCCAGTGCCTTTTTGAGTGAATGAAGGTTCTGGAATTTATTGCGTCTACATCTCGACGTGGATTGCGTATTATTTCCCGCGGCACAGTTGAAAATTTCAGCTGTTTGCAAACGTTTTATCAGAACGACCTTGACCGAAGCGTTTAATAACAATTTTCTCGGTGAATTTGCGATACTTATCTGTATTCACTTTTATCGTGCTGGATTATGACATGATAAGACACGGATAAAAAAACTTAAGAGACATGGTTATAAGCGAACACTTAATTGATAGAACACCAACTGCATCTGTAGATATCCTATCAGATATAACGGTAGATACGTGGTAGGCCTTAACCGATTTGGCACCAGTAATGTCAACCGCCGACAATTAAAGATTAACTTACTGGCCTGACTGAAACCCGTTTGCGTTCGTTCGACATAAATGTATGAATGCTGTTTTTGTTTCAAAATACAGTTTAAAATTGGAACCCTTTTAATTGTTTTGTTAACGTTAATATAAATAGGACAATTTTTTGTATAAGTAAGTATTTCATATTTATTGCTTAGGCAACTTGAACTACAATGGTCAAGGTTCACAGGGAAATAGTGAAGGTTTTACTCAGAAAAATTATTTAAAATATTTTGATTCGACAACAAATAAGCAGGAAAGTTTAATTTCTAATCTGCTTTCATCATCAGTATTATTACGAATAAATGAAAATTTTGATCAAAATCCGTCTAAAATCTAATATTCACATGAACATCGTCGGTAGCATGAACAGCTTCAACGAATCAGTAATTATCGAGTGGTTTTCCGCCAAATTCCTTCTCACACGTCGTCGACAAAGGCATTTGATTATGACAAAAAAGTGGCGATTCAGAGCCGCGGATTTTAGTGTTTTTGCAGATGCGACCGCTTTCCGGTTCGTTCATCCCGATTTCTTGCGCATCAGGCGCGCGGCCAGCCACCGTGACGGCACCGTCACCATCACCACCACCGCAGGCTGCAGGTGGCTGGCAGGCGAGGTGGTCGCTGCCTGTTGCAATAACCAAATTTTATGATTTCTGGTTGACATGGGTTATCGCCAATTATCGGCATAACGAGGCTGGAGATTTACCTTGAATATTAAAATTTATCGTTCAAATGGATTATTAGAAATCATAAATACAAATAAATTTATAGAAAACTGTAGCATAGAAATCAATTACAGGTACTTGTTTAATACTTATTTGTAAATAGTTGTGGAGCCCCATTAACAAGGAGTTTTAGAAGAAGCAAAAAGGTCTTGACATCATGACACATCGTAACGAATGATTATATCGTAGGCACATGATAACGTGAATATTACATTTATTTTATTGACGATAATGAAATATTTACTTGAAGGACAACGGTGCATTGATATTGAGATAATTATGTTGCAATCTTAAACAGTTCGTTATTAATTCGTTTGGTATTACACTTTTAAAACATAGCAATGGGCGCTCTCAAAGATATTAAAACTATAGATTTTATTGGAGTCACACCGATGACATTTCTATGGCACTATGGATGGGAAAGATTGTTACGTAACAAATGAAACAGAAAGAGATAGCTACATGAAAAGTAAGCCAATTGGCCAAATTTAACTGTACCACTTTTCGCGCGCTAATGATTAATTCTACTTATTTTTTCTTTTTACGCCGCTGTCTATAGTCAACAGCATTTTGTCAAATTAAGTATTTCTTCACATTAACAACATAAAAATCGAATGTTTTATTTACTTTAATACCTGTATTTTTAACAGATGTTATAAATGAAACTTGGCTTTTTGCATTTCCTCTCCATATGAACTTAAGCTATGCTAAATCTAATATTTCGACGTACTCGTACATTGTATTGTCATGCGTGCTCCTTAAACAGTCTTAAGGATGAATCGTTCCCAAACTAAAACAATTTATTAAAATATTTGTATATTCGCATAATGATATTCAACAACGTTCCCAAACAACAACAACGCGGACAGGTTCCGAACTGTTGCGCCGGGTATTATTAAGCAAGTGTAGAACGCAGGTCGGTCCACAAACCCGCACACCGTGACCACACGAAAATGGAACGGTCGATGACAAAGGCAATTTAAGACAGTATGCCTACATATTTAATTAGATGGAAATCAAAACAGGTATGCAGATTATACAGAACACGGGTGGGGTGTTACATAGTCCTCTATAAATTAGCATTGAAGAGGTTCATCCATTTGGATTTAGTCACTGGCAGTTGTTTCCCATGAGAAATAGTCTGTTTGTTTACAAAATATCGAAAGTTTATCTCGTAACACCTTATTGTTTGTTCAAATCTTCAACAATGTAGACACTACAGTAACTCCTACTGTGCCTGTACAAGGCCCTATAAGATAAATATCTTTTCTTACTTACTTTTGTACCGCGACAGTGTCTGATTCTTGATCCAGTAATTGTTCGTGTTATTCTTGTGTTAGGTCTAAATGCCAATTTTTGTGGAAATTATTGCATTACATCTCATACTTAAATTTAACAGATGAATTCTCCGGTTTCAATTAAAAGTATTGCTTTTCTTATCAGTGGCACCTTTGACGTTGTGAAAATTTTCATACTCTCATTGTATCTTTTTTAAGTGAAGTAAAAATGTAGGGCATATTGATAGTGTTTTTAAAATAATCATCTTCGAGTAAAATGCGTCTTCATCTAGAACTATAAATTCAATGTTATCAGTAGTGTAAAGCTGATTTAAATAGAAAAATATAGGTGATCTACATGACCTGTGACAGCTGACACATCTTGTTAAGCGAGTCACCTTGAACGAGTCACCCACGGCCCAGCCGATAGCGCTATATAGACTAGACGGCCGTCCGTGTCCGCCGGCACGTGCTGTGGGGGAACTGCTTAGCGATCTGGCTTACACGGGTTCATGTTTAGAATTATCTACAGCCTACCTCCTGCTGCTTTTTGTAGAGACTGCAATAAAATTATAGACACTGACTAGCGAAAGGCTAAAAATAAAATATCGACGCGGAAGGAAATCTGATATAAATCAAACAATCACAGACATATCAATTGTCTTGTTTTAATTAAGAACAGTTTCAATTCCTATAGACAACATATAAACAAGACATTAACAAATATACTTGTATTTTTTGTTTAACAACATCATTTTAGACTTCTCCGGATACCTTGTTATAGGGATTACATCGTAATTTACGCAGGAATCTTTAACACCATTCATAAAACATTTGGCAACCGTTCTACTTTAGAAATGGTTTCAGATTCGACTGCCAAAGCGCCTATTTTTATAGACACGTGACATTATCAACTGACCGGTTGGTGTTCGATTTTGAACTTAATCCAGGATTGATTAGAATATAAAATGCTATCAGACTACGAGAAAGTGGTGCAACAATCTTGTAAAAGTGTCTTATTCGTGTTCTTAAAAGACTACTAAGTTCGTTTTCGTAATTATCTTATGAGTCTAAAGTTGCATTTATAAGCAAAATTCTTGCTGCGTAGACATAATCAAAATATTCTTGCTTATTGGTTGCTTGGAAATAGAGATTCTTGAGTCTTATTTTGTTCAAGTTATCCAAGACAAACCAAACCACACGGAATTCACATCATTAGCTCTTTTCAATATAATTACAATTTACATATATTCCAAGTTCGATTCACATATCAATCTGTCACACTTCCTGGTAAAAATTCAAGGTTGTCGTACCACTCTTGTGGAATCGAATTGAAATCGCTATTATGTGTTTCAGTAATGTTATGTAGTACTAGTAAACCCGCCCTCGATTCGCTTCGGGAAATTTGTCCCTTAGGCGTGATTCTTTAAACTGACATAACTTTTTTATTTTTAAACCGATTTCAGCAAAACAAATATGCTAAGTGTTAAGTGAAGCTTACCAAAACATATTAGTGACAACCGCACCCAAAACGGTTAAGCCAGTTCTGAGATTAGTGCGTACAAACAAAAATTGTAAAAATTATTGTTTTGAGTTCTACTGCGTTAATAAAGACCCCCAGTAAAGGGTTTTCTTACCTATATAATATTCCATGTCACAACAGACAGCGATCAGTTACAGATTTATTATTTTATGTAGTATCTGCTACGAACAATGGTAAAATATCTCGTTTAGTACTAATCAAATGTTATAGGTTATTAAATATGCGTTTCTTATAGACTGTTATTCTCAATTTAAACTGACCTGTTATTATTTCGTGAGGCAAGAATTACACTGTTTTATTTGCCTTCATTAGCAATTGACCTAATGGTAGTGTTATTTATAATGAAGAATTCTACTACTTGGCGATTCCGAAACACTTCCTTAATTCGTTACATGGTTATAAAGTTGAGATTTGTTTCGGTCGATGCAGCACCATCCGGTCGTTGACCTTCCTAAAATATTGCTATATACTACACTTTTTCTGACAATATGACATCATTCTGTGAAAAATTTCAATGCATCACTTGTTTACTGTAGACGCCTTCACATTTTATAATAACACTTCTTAAGTTAACGCATTATGTAAAGTAAATGATGATTATTCATATTAATGTTGCCATTTATTAAATTCTGATATTGTTAGCATCATCATAAATATCATCCATCTTTAAACAGACGTTTAAATGAATTCTGTCAACATGGATGGGACTATGGGAAAACCTAAGGGGAAAACAAAGATATCCTACGACGTGATCAATGAGTTAAAATCGTCAGTGGAGTAAATTAAACTCCGTCATTTTGTCATTAGTGTGTCAGTGCTTAAGGTGATTACTTAATACATTGTAAAAGGGCAAATTAATACACGAGCTCCATTTTACAATACATTTCTATTCAATGAATATTGACATAATTCCTTTGTTCTTCATAATCATCCGTTAATTCTTGTAGATGGCCTGTTCGCCGGCCAGTAACATTTTGCTAGAATACCTGAAACCTATGAAAGACTACCAACTGAATATCTCTCCTCTCCGCTCCTCAATCTACTCTCCACTCCTCAAGCCTGCTCCTCACCACTCCACACCTCGCCTCACCAGCTCACCACACCTCACCTCTTGTCCCCACACCTCATATGACCATTTCCTTCTGATCCTGCTCCTCGCAGTTGTTTTAGTAGAGGTACAAAATTCCTCCGTTACAACATAAATCACGTACTTACATTTATTATTAGACCAAAAAAAGGACCTAAAGTGGAGCGTTTGTTTTCGTTACATTCTATTACGCGTCTTTCATCGGAGTTTGGCGTAAATTCAAATCAACTGAAGATGTATTTTTCATAACATTAGGTAGTTAATGGGTTTCACAGTCCCTAAAATAGTAAGTTATTTTGAAATCATGAAAGGCAGTTTTATTCAAAACAACGAAGATTCCACTTTATTAGTTAGCTTCATCCAAAATAGATAGATCTCGTTACGAAGACGGATGATGGATTATCGTAAACGACTTCAATTTATTTATGGGCTAAAATTCTTGCGTAAACATTTTAAATCACTATTCAGGGCACGTATTTTTCCTGCTCGCTATCTTTGTGTTGCCCTAATGGATTTAAAGCTGAAGAAATAAAGACTAAGAATAACGGCGTAAAAATAATTCTTTGAGAATTCGTAAGTTATTCAAAAGTTATTTCAGGTTGGTAAACGATTTAATACGACACGATGAAACCCTCACTGTTCAGTTAACTTAATAAAGAGTCATTGACTGCATCTTTCCCTTCAGTTTATTCGTCATCGCTCGCAGACCCCTGCACGGTTTTATGGTTTCTCCAGTTACACGTCGTGTCTTATTGACCTGCCGTGCTCTCTTCTCCAAATACTGTTATGCTACTTTTATCCACTTCAATATAACCGTCAGTTTCTATACTATAAATTGTAATGAATATTTTGTTTCGTCTGGATTATCTTAACGGTTACAGCAATAAAATTGAGCTTCTTAAACGCTTGTGTTTATTGAGTTGCTCTTATCGATTGAAATATTCACTGTTTGGTTACTCCACTTTCGTCAGATTTAACTTATCTGAGGTAGGAAGAGAGTTTCTTTGTACAACATTTATAAGTTTAATAGGGCAACAGTTATTTGGATTTGTGATGTCCGGTTCGCCTAATATTGTCACAATGCAATGACTAGGTAATTAGCTTTTTGCCTTGAGTTTGTTTTCAATGCAATATCGTCACTGTCAAGTATAAATTATACGATTAATATGGATCGTAGTTTATATAAATTTCGTGACTCATTAGACGCCGGCGGTATTCGAGGTAAACCGCAGCAATGTAGCTACATCCGTTTTAGGTAATTGAGGAAAACTAGCGTAAGCTTCGGACTAGGTGAAACCAAAATATAAGTAGACTATAAAATCGCGAGATTATTACTTTGTTAGGAATTGAAGTATTTTCTCGGCGAATAGTAATATTACTCTAACGACATTTGCACGCCGGAAGCTTATCGGAAAAGTCTTACATCACCGCTCGCTTAGTAAATGAAACTTCACAGTGTGGATGGTGCGTTTCAGCTGCGGATTTATTACGAATCGCAGTTTTGCAGTTAAACGCACGGCGGAAATACACGTCGTATTATGATGATGAAGTGGGACGGAGTAAATATTAGGGGGTGCTACGTCACCCGGGTCACCCCTCGCGTATCGTAAGCTTCGTAAACGTGTCAAAGTGTCAAGAGTACGGCAAGTCGGCACCGCATCGGCGCAGTCTGCGCGCGCATCCGCCGATATCGAATAGGACAGTCATTTTCCTAACCTCAAACCCTCCGCGGAACAGCTGTTGTACAAACGTTCTGTGATAATTAAAAGGCATCAACGTAATAACGCGTCGAACTAATGATACGCGTCCACGCGCGCCGGTAGCTGTTACGAAATGTTTTAAAATTAGAATCGGCTTTATTTTTTTTCGGTTTACGGTTTTCATTCTTCCATTCCATTCAGTTTTCGGCCAGTGCGGTCTGCGATGAGTCGTGTCTCTATTAAATAATTTTAATTTTATCTCTTTAATTAACTATTTACGTTCGTTTATTGTTTGGCTTTTCTGACCTGTCGCTAATCCGCAAATATTAATTTTATATTTATTATCTTTCGTTAGGTTTCTTTTAATAAGACAAACAGTTTTTTGTATTGAGAAGTTTTAACTTAATTGTGTGAATCATGACAGTGTGTAGTGAACCATTGAAATAATAGTGTTGTGAAACAGTGTGCTAGTGCTACTGTGCTATAATGGAGGAGTACCAGTATGACTTCGCTTACGAGTGCCGGGTGGGTATCTCTACTACCTCTCATGCTTATAAAATAGAATCTCGAGGTGCACTAAAGTGAATTATATGTAAGATAACGATCAAAGACTCTGTTTGCTTAGCAACGAGACTTTCCTCCAGCCTGTGTCGATGGTTAAGATACGCGGGCGCGGTCCGGACCCCGTGCTTTTCAAGGCACGTTGGCTGCCTAGTATTAGCCGGTTTTATCGATAAAGGAGTATCTTAGGATATGAGGTAAGGATAGGAGTTCTTAAAAGTTGTTAGAGTTGGCAGATTTCTAAGATTTCAATGATATCACTCTTAACACTTGGCCACGCACCGGTTTTCAGAAAATGGTAAAACAAAACATTGCAACTTTAAGTACGCTGATGAACTAAACACAATACAATATTAGAAATGCCAAAAATACTGAGCTGTGAAATCGGTTTCATTATTTTTATATTACAAACAGCAGGTTTACGCGCTAAGGGAACTTATATTCCTATCAGTTTTAAAAGTTCCCGTTTTGGAGACAAATGATCAAAAGATTTGTAAAAGCAGCCACTGAAAAAAGTCTTGGGTTAGCACTTTCAATTTAAAGAATTTAGACTTGTTTTTTAATTTTTGTAATAGCGGATAACGTCCCTAGGTATGTCCCAATCGGACGTAATAAGACTGCACTTTTATCCACCAACGCGACCGGAGTTGAATGGCCATATTTGTAAAACATGTTGCGTTGCACCGTCTCGCTGATTTTTACTACATTGCACAACACGTACAGCTCTCGATAAAGGGTTGATAGTGTTAGTATTTAACTCTGCCTGCAGTAGTAACCAAATATAGGATTATTTTTTTACGTTGTTCAAGTTAGTATTCAAACTCAAAACTCAAACTCAAATCATTTATTTCATGTAGGTATGATGCATACACTTATGAACGTCAATTTTTTGCATTTACCACCGTTTCGCTAAGGTGCCTTTAAATATTGATTTTTTAAATCTTTGAGGAGAAAAAGAAACGGCGAAAGAAACTCCTCGGCTCATTTGACACCAATCCCATCCTAATTCCCTAAAAGGCTTTTATTCATTTTCTTCTTGAAGACTTCCATATCATCAGTACTCCTTTAAATAATATTATAGGCTTAGAATAATAACACTATAGAAAGACAGTCTTCATACAAACGCTCTGTCTAAAGTGAAGCACTAAACCGAAACTTTCCCGAAAGCGGGGAATGATTCGGCTGCGGTTAATCATATGTTTTTAGCATTAATACATAAATAACTTTTCAGATATTTTGTGACACAATTTAACTGGACAAATCGTCATAATCCTTTTTTTCGCGAGACACGTTTGGCGTGCGTTGACATGAGCTGCCCGGTGTTTGGAGCCATTTCTGGCTCCAAATAAGGTGCTTCAAAACGGCCGCGCGGACTTCGTTTCTATAGTGTAATTATTCTAAGATTATAGGTTTTTATTTATTTGAAAATTAAGTTGAATCTCAATGTAACCAGTAAAATCGAAGATATTTTATTTTATGTCATATTTGTTTCTTAGATTAAGCAGTTTTCTTAAAATAAGTGTTGTCGAGTTTTGTGTCATCTTCTCCACAGTCCGATGCGTTTTTCACTCGTTTTTTCTGGACTACTTGTGTTAAACCGACATACAATTTGATTGATTAGATCGTGAACTGGTCTCAAAGGTATATTGATAGTAAGGGTTTGGATAATGATAAGTACAGGATTCTAGTCCAAAGATACAAAGTAAAGAGGTGAGTCTTATTTTTGGATATTTTTTGTTTGCAGCGCCTCGTGGAGGCGATGGCGCCGCGCTCGGCGCGCTCCTTCCGCCAGGAGTTCAATATGCAAGACCTGGCCACCACGGAGCACACCTACACCTCGCACTTTACTACCGAGAAGTAAGTACATTGCTAAATTTTGGATAATAACGCAGGAAGATAACGTGAATTTAATAAAGAGTTTTGTTTTTATGTAGAAATTCTTATACTATTAAGTAGAACTGCAGTTTAATTTGAAGTTGGAGACAAATATATTGCTACTCGTACTGTTATGTACAATCGTAATCTAGTATGAGCGTTAAGTAATTAAACCGTCTCAAATTTTGTTGGCATTACGCCTATCACTCTTGGACATGTTATTGTCACTAGGAAAAATTCAATTAACAAAAATGTTTTATGACATGGAACTAGCTATTGTCTCATGACCTGAGCTTTGTACTAAACAGTTACGTATATCGTCCTATTAAGAATAACTTATTCGTAGAAGTTGATGGATACAATGCACATTCGACAACTTCTATTATACATAAATGATATTTATTTACTATGTTTTAATTTAATGGTATTTTTCGTACAGATATGTCAGGACCTCGCATACAAAAGAGCTCGATAGTCATTTACCAATTAAATCAATGGCCAATGGCAAACTAAACTCGCCCAACTATGCAACAAAAACTGTCATAGGCGACGACGACAGACCCGATGTAAGGAATCTTAAACGAGTTCACAAAATGTACGAAGGTCCCAACATAATCGAATCAAGAGGCATCGTCCACCCCGAAACACGAGAGATATTGACTGTCGGTCAAGCGATCAGCATGAGAATTCTAGATGTACGCACCGGGAGATTGCTGTCTTCACCGGACACGAAGCAAACTATGACAATAGAACAAGCGGCGAAGGAAGGTCTTATCGATCCGAAACTTGCCGCTAGACTTACAGGTCCATGTGGAATGACCGAAGACGGGAATGAAGTCACATTACTAGAAGCCATCCAGAGGGAGCTGTATGATGCTGAACAAGGACTTACAGACCCAGCCGAAAAGAGAATTAAGGTGACTGTTGAGGGTGAAAATCAGAGCACACAAGGAATGAGTATTTCGGATGCCTTAAACTGTGGCCAAGTTGACTTACAGAGGGGTCTCTATCGATTACAAAACGGCACCTACATCACCATAGCTGAAGCATACCAACGAGGCTATTTGATCTACAATGAGATAATCAAAATAAAATCAAGCGCTCTGTCTTTATCCGACGCGATTAGCCAAGACTTAGTCGACAACTCTGGTTGGATCTTGGACAGGAATTCGGGCGATAGGTTCCAATTAGACGTTGCTATTAAAAACGAACTAATAAATCCAAATGTAAGAGAAATCGTTGATGCTAAAAACGATGTAAAAATAACACTTACCGAAGCGATTGAAAAAAACATAATAAATACTAAACATTCCAAATACGTTCACAATATAACAAAAGAAAAGATGACTTTCAAAGATGCAGCGAGCAAACGGTACATTTGTAAACCTATGACATTGAAAGACGTGTGTGACAATAATTTAATGACTAATGACGGTAAAATTTTATCACCAACTAGCCGAACACCTTTGAATATTTTAGAAGCCATTTCTGCGGGAGTTTTAGATAGTGATAATGTAAAATGTGTAACAGACACCACAACAGGCCAGCTCCTTACGTTATCTGAAGCTTTAGGTGCTAGAATCATTCATACTGATAATAAGTTCCGGGACAACTTAACGGGAGAATTATGTACTATTCCAGAAGCAGTAGATCGCGGCCTTATCACATCAGTTTCGCAGCGATCAATTTTTGACATCGATGGTTTTAGGGACCCTAAAACAGGAGAATTTGTTTCCTTTAATTCTGCGTTGAGTAAAGGTAATATAAAGTATGTCAATGGGGAAACCTTTCTTAAATCTGAAAGTGGTGATTTTGTATATTTAGAGGACTGCACTAAAGTTTCAATTGTTCGTCCTGAGGTATTAGAAATGTTCAATAGGAAGATAGGAATCTTTGAAAATGGTAACGAATTGTCAGTTTTAGATGCTGTGTTTAAAAATATCCTTGATCCAAAAACAGGCCATTTGCTAGATTCTAATAGAAAACCTGTACCATTTAATAAAGCGGTAGAAATAAATATGATAACACCTGAAGGTGCAGCTCTATTAAATTCTCTGTTAAATATCACTTTAACTTTACAAACAGTTACTAAAACTGTTAAGAGGTATGTCACAGTAACTAATACTAACACTTCGCATCGATCTGAAACAATAATCACTTTTGCTGAAGCAGTGCGAAGGGGGCTAATTGATGAAAGCACTCAAACTTTTACTGACCCAACAACAGGAACAGTATTTCCGATACAAAAAGCTTTGGATGAAGGTTTGTTAGGTGTCGAAAAAGATGAACCACGGGTGGCTATAATATCAGATCGAGTAACAAAAAGGGACTTGATCCCAGGTCAGGTAGTTGAACTTAAAATTACTAAAAAGTCTTTTATAAAGGATCTTCCACCTAGTCCAGAA
Source organism: Ochlodes sylvanus (assembly GCA_905404295.2). NCBI lineage: Eukaryota > Metazoa > Arthropoda > Insecta > Lepidoptera > Hesperiidae > Ochlodes > Ochlodes sylvanus. The sequence goes on from FR990149.1 coordinate 7,567,888, forward strand.
AGTAAATTACAAAATGATAATAGGCCTGAAACAATGAAGAGTCCCGATTATATTGTCCGTGAAACAGTTGAGCCTAGGGAAGTAGTAACTCATGAGTTTAAAACTAATACGTCAAAATCATTTACAAACGAACCTTCGGTAACGTCCTTGACAATTAAGAAAAATACTATTGAACTTCCGAGTGGTGGTTGGACATTGAAGGAAGCTATCCAACAAAATCTCTTTGATCCAGTAACTGGGATGTTTATAATTCCAGGTACTGACAGGGTTTTAGATCTTAAAGAAGCAATAAGTTTAAATGTTATAAATCCTGAATCTGCTAAAGTTGTAGATCCTAAAACAAAAAAAGTTCTTATTTTAAGTAAAGCTTTAGATTTGCACATTTTGGATAGTACGGGCCGTTACAAATACAAAACATATACGATTACAATGAAAGAAGCTATAGAACATAAATATATAACATTTGTACATCTTTCGACAACTACTTCTACCCATAAAGTTATAACGATTACGTCAATTGCTGGTATGCCAGACAAAATGGAAATATCAGAGAATCAAGATATTTCTCCTGAAAGAGGTGTTAGTGATGAACATAGTGATTTAGAACCTGTGCAAGTGAAACCTGGTGTAATTTTCGACCCTTCTACTGCTTTAGTCATTTCAACAACATCAGGCGTTTCAGAAAATATCATTGAGGCTGTAAATCGGGGAGCGATTTCACATGACTCTGTAAAAGTTTTAGACCCTAACGCTAGTAAATTAATTCCACTAAAAGAAGGGTTAGATAGAGGTATCATTGATAAAGTCTCTGGTGACTATACTGACAAGTCAGGGAAAAGGATAAGTCTAACTGACGCAGCAAAGGTAGGTCTTGTGGCTGTAGTTGGTGCTCCTCTTGTTGCAGCCAGTAAATTAATACAGTTAGTGAAAAGTACCATGGTGGTTGATCCAAATACTGGGGAAGAGCTACCCATGGAAGTAGCTTATGAAAGAGGTTTAGTTGATCCAGAGACTTATAAAAAATATGAAGATTCTATTAGGGATAGATCTCCCGATATGGATGTTGATCAAAGTAATACTGAGCTAAAAACCTCGAACCAAAGTTCAATTACGATATCTAAGATTACAAAAACTATGGTTTTAGATCCAAGCACTGGCGAAGAGCTTACATTGCAAGAAGCTAACAGAAGAGGAATTATGGATAGAAGTACGTATGAAAAATACGTGAAATCGCTACATGATACATCTTCGAGCCCTGATAGCGTAACAACTAAAAATACTAAATTATCTAAAGGTTTGGAAGCTGCTGTTTCAGAAGGCTTCATTACAGTAGAATCTATTCAAAGTAGTCTTTCAGCTGATAACCGTAAGAGAGAAAAGGATGTTTCTAAAGTGATTGACTTAAGCAAGGTTAGCCCTAGTAAAAAACTAAAGTACGATACGGATGTTGTTAAAAAACAAATTTCTAGTACACCAGAAGACACAAAAACAGTTGTGTTACAAAAACTAAGAAAACGTGTTATACCACCATTAGAAGCAGTTGAAAAAGGTTTGATTAATGAAACAATGGCAGAAGTTTTAGAAGCTGTAAAGACATTAAAAAATAAAGATGGCACTCCGATGACACTAGAACAGGCTTTAGATAATGGTTTGCTTAATAAAAGCGATGGTAAGGTTGTTGACCCAGTACATGGTCAAGTGGTTAGTATTGATGAAGCTATTAAAAGAGGCATATTAGACGCAGAGGGCCAGGATGAAGTATTGATACCAATTGTTAGAAGTCTTACTATTTCGGAAGTTCTGGAACAAGGTTTATTTGATCAAAATACAGGTAAAATAATTCACCCGGAAACAGGAAATTACTTGTCATTAAAAGAAGCAATTATATGTGATATAGTTGATCCTCTATCTACTTTAACTTTATCGCCTACGACAAATATAACGCTGAATGAAGCTATCGTCAAAGGTATTGTGGACAATGAGAAAAATATAATCAAGACTAGTTTGGGGCCAATAGATCTTATTACAGCAGTTAATTATAACTTATTACCAGAAACAAAAACATCAGAAGGTATTGAAATTCCTCCTGCGGCTATGACTTTGTCTGTTGCTCTAAAACGTAATCTTATTAATCCAGAAACACAGGAATTCAAACATCCACTTACGGGGAAAACAATGTCAATTCGTGAAGCTATTGATAATAACTTAATAATGGGTGTCCCGTATCCTCAGACCAACGCTACTGTGCCTTTAGAAGAAGCGTTAAATCAAGGACTTGTTAATCTTAAAGATCGGACATTTACTGATCCTATGACTAAAAAGAAAGTTCCTTTAGAAACAGCACTAGAGCAAGGTTTAATAGCAGTTAAACTAGATAGAGAAGCCACTGAAATAAGCGGCGTAGTTACAACTATTACAGAAACTTTTTCTTCTGAACATACAATAACAACTAAAATGGTAAAACTCCTTTCGGATTATGTCCTCGTCAATACTAATGAAGTTCTTAATACGAAAACTGGTGAAATGGTGACAATTGAAGAGGCTCGTCAAAAAGGTATTATAGTAGATGAATCAACAAGTCAAGAACAATTTATTACTAATGATTCTAACATTAATTTCGAGGATGCGCTTAGTCATGGGTATATAAATATTGAAACTGGTATGTTTAAGCATCCAAATACAGGGGAAACACTTTCTATTACCGAAGCAGTAAATTCTGGTGTATTGAATACTGAAATTTCTCCTAAACCTTCTTCCTCTACGCCAGTAAAGAAACTTGAATTACTTGATCTCAATGAAGCGTTCGAGCTATTGTTTGACGATAAAACACAGAAATTCAGGGATCCTAAATCTCCTAATAAAGTGGTCACTTTTAAGGAAGCGCTTCAAAGTAAAATTATTGATCCGCAATCTGTTATATACGATGTAAAAGGAGGACATCCCATAACACTTCAGCAAGCATTGGATACAGGCCTTCTGGATAAAAAATCAGGAAAATTAAAAGAACCAAGTACGGGTAAGTCAGTTGATATAAAAAATGCAGCGAAGATGGGTTTAGTTGCTGTAGTGGCTGCTCCAGTGCTTGCTGGAATGGCTATGGTGGAAGGGGCAAAACTTGTAACTAGCAAAATTCTGAAGCCTAAACAACATGAAATTATTACTTCTGAGGAGGTTATTAAAACTGATCCTATGAAGTTAAAAACGGACAAAACTGATCATGCTCAGAGTGTTTCTACGTTACCAGAGTTGGTAAAAAAATCTTCCAGCGTTAAATATGTTGATCTAGAAATGGATAAACCAAAAAATATACTAGAAGGTACAGAACACGAAAAATGCAGTGGGCAAAAATCGGATACTAATTTATCTCACCAGTTGCCTAAAACACACAAAGAAGATACACACCTTCCTTCTTCCAAGCAAAATATACCTTTAGTTAAGGATTTAATGGCAGACAAACAACATGTTTCAATTGAAAGTATAGTCAAAATTAATGAAGAAAAACCTAAATCCACAGGAAGTACATCGCAACCGAATAAAAAACTCCCATGTCCTTCTACAGACTCCCAAGATAACTTAATTTCAAACATAAAATTAGAAGAAGACTCGTTAAAGCAAAATATAGATGCCACAAGTCCTGACGATGAACCAAGTCGTGATAGTTTCAAAGTGGACGATTTATCTAAACTGAATAACGAAATATCTGTTGATCAAATGAGTGATGGAAAATATCAACCTGCAATAAAAGAAGTTACTGATGTTACTGATGATGTCACGATCGAAAGCACTCCGGCCACGCAAGAAATGAGACTAACAACTCCAAATGTTCAAGAAATTACTACGAATACTACTACTGTTACTTCTGCTGAGCCTACTCAGTTAATTTCCGAACATACAAGCACAATCATTACTACGACAGCTTCTAAAGTGACAACTATAGAAATTACTCAAAATGAGTCTACTTCTTATGAAGTGCTCTCTGATAAATTAAATAAACCTGAAGATATTTTTGAAACAACAGTTACAAAGCAAGACATAAGAATATCTCCCGATCAAGTTGACAAGGGACAATTCCTGGAAGACAAAAAACCTGAAGAAATTTTAGATGACGTCAATAATAGGATATCTAAACAGGAAAATAATTTACATAATATACCGTCAATGGATAATGATACTCCAAAGGAGGAAGTTTTGACTGTACAAAAAGTTTTTAAATCTGAAGCTGATGGATCACATCAAGAAATTGCTGATGCTTCCCAAATCCTAAAATCTTCGACAGAAATAATGTATGATCCGAATACAAACACCATAATATCAGCTTCAACTGGGAATGCTGAAGATATTCTCACAGCTGTAAAGAGAGGAACGGTTTCCGCAGATATTGTTAATGTGGTCGAGCCAGAAACGGGCGCTCAAATTACCCTAATGGAAGCCGTAAGGAAAGGTATAATTGATGAAAAAACGGGAGAAATTAAAGACAAATCTGGACGTAAAATAGGTTTAGCTGATGCTGCTAAAATAGGCCTAGTAGCTGTGGTTGGCGCTCCAATACTAGCCGCATCAATGGTTGTGGATGCAGTCAAAAACATTAATTCTAAAACTGCTGAAAAATTGGCTCTAGGACGTGTATCGCTGCAACGTGAAGAGGGTCCTCCAATTGGCCAGTTACTTGACGAGTTTAAACAACCAGTGAATAATAATTTCCACACATCGTCGGAACCCAAAACCGGGATGCAAAGTTCGAATAATAAAAGTTTTAGTGATATTGAAACCGTGTTAGTAGATTCAAATGCATCAGAGACTAAGGCCCTAAGTGGTGATGGAAAAGTTATATCGGCTCTTCTTATTGACGCTGAAAAACAACCTTTAAGAGTAATTGAAGAAATAACAGAGCAAAATGTTACTAAAGAAGTACCAAAAAATGTAGAAATACTATGGGAGAACATTCCTTTAATAGATGCCATCGCACAGGGAAAAATTGAGCCAAAAGTATGTCGCATTATTGTTAATGGCATTGAAACGCCGTTAACTGTTCAGGATTCTCTAGAACAGGAACAAATTAGTAGGTTTACGCCGGTTGACATCGTTTCGAAAAACTGTGTTATTGTTAGAGAATCAAAGCCCAAACGTTATATTTCTATTTCCCAAAAGCTTACAGCGGAAGAATTGTCTGAAATGGGAATTTATGATATTGAGAAACAGGTATTTTTGAATCCCGAAACAAGTGCCAAGATAACATTTGAAGAACTTGTTTATGGGTTACATGTATTTGACCCAAGTACAATATTAGTTAAAGAATTGGGCAGTAAATCAGATAATTATATACCTTTCGACGAGGCCATTGCAAAGCCCATTATTGATAAAAGTACAGGTTATATGGTTAATCCTAAAACTGGAAAACGCGTGTCTTTCTTGGAATGTGTTCAAGTTGGCTGGATAGTTGAGAAACCAGAAGATATTTCTATTCCTGAACAAGTTTCCATCGAGTCAGCCTTAGAACAAGGATTATATAATCCAAAAACTGGTGAAATTAAAGACGTTAACACTGGTGAGATAGTGCCTATTGGCGAAGCAGTTCAGAAGGGTCTGATTGATCAAGAATCGTTATTAATTAAAGTTCCTAGATCAGACGAAACTATTTCCTTATCCGACGCTATTGAACGTGGAGTTATTGAAATACATCAAGGTGTAATAACGATATTAGAAACTCATGAAACAATCGAAATATCAATTGCGATCCAACGTGGATTAATAACAATTATAAGAAGACCAATTTCAATTGAAGCAGTGATAGTGAAGAATATGTACGAGGCGAAAACTGGAAAAATTAAAGACAATATAACAGAACAACTAGTTACTGTTATAGATGCAGTTGATAGAAATATTGTGCATCCAACTATTTCAGAAATCAAAGACACTGCTTCAGACAAGTTTATAACACTTTCAGATGCACTTGATATAAAACTGATAAATCCTGAAACAGGCAAAATCAAAGACAAAAAGACTGGTAAAGACATTCCATTAGACGATGCTCTAAAGAAAGGCTTGATTGCTACAAAAGACGTTACATTCTCTCTATTTGATGTAATAGAATTAGGTTATTATTCTCCCGATACATGCAACATATTAAGCCCAAAAACAGGCGAGACTATGACTTTAGCTAAAGCCATTAATGAAAAGCTTGTTGACCCTTCGGATGTAAAAATTAAAGATGATAAATCAGAAGCAGTCATATCTTTTAAACAAGCAGTGAAGTGTGGATTGATGGACTTAGAACGGGGCAAGATTACTGCTCCCCTTTATAACCTTAAGGAAGCTAGTGAAAAGGGCTACTTGTTAAGTGACAAAAAACCATGGACTTTACAAGAGGGTTTAGTGCAAGGATTTTATGATCCTGAAACAGGGCTACTTACTATTCAAGATGTTACTATGACGCTCGACGATGCAATTAAAATTGGTAATATAAATCCAGAAGCTTTGACCGTTAAAAATTCCAGTACTGGAGAAATAATATCTTTAGCAGATGCTATTAAGGAAGGTATAATTGATTCAAAGGAAGGTAAAGTTAGGGATCCAATGCAAGGTGACAAAATATCACTTACCGACGCTTCCGAACGGGGCTTAATTTTACCAGCAAAACGAAAACTCAGCTTGCCAGAAGCTGTTTTTAAAGGATTCTACGATCCTAAAACCGGAAAGTTCTCGCATCCGCAAAGTAAAGAAAAGGTTCCAACTGAGAGGGCAATCAGAAAACGCATGCTAGATCCCCAGTCTACATTAGTTCACGTTGGTGGTAAAGTCATTCCATTTGAATTCGCTGTTGATAAAGGTATTGTAGATGGTAGAACAGGTACAATTTTATTAGGTGATGAAAGAGTAGATTTCCGAGAAGCTTTTGAAAGGGGCATTTTAGTCGAAGTTAGGAAACCACTCTCTCTTATTGAAGCTCTTGAAAAGGGGGTATACAATGAAATTACCGGCCTTTTCATGGATCCACAAAGTGGCAAGAAATATACACTTGCGGAAGCCATTAAAATGAATCTGATAGATCCCCATTCTGTTCATATTCAAGACAATAGGCTTGGCAAATGGGATAAGATGACTTTGCCGGAATCGATAGAAACAGGCGTTATTGACGACAAATCAGGAAAAATTAGGAATATCAATAATGAAAATGAACACATAAGTCTTCGTAAAGCTTTCGAGATTGGCTTACTTGTAGATAGCAAAGCTCCTATTAGTTTACAAAGAGCATTACATCAGGGCTTATATGATGATAATACAGGGAAAATAATTGATCCAGCTACAAGTCGTAAAATTACTTTGCACGAAGCAATCAGACGTTCTATTATTAGCCCTAAATATCTTTGCTATTTTGATAAAAAATCTGAAAAACCATTAACATTAGCTGAATGTTGTCGTAGTCAGATTATTGATAGGAGAAGTGGCAAATTTGTTGAGCCCGGATCTGACGTTCAAGTACCTTTATCGGAAGCTATGAGTCTGGGTTTGATAGTGGACATTGAAAGTGCAGGTTTTACTTTGTATGAAACATTAGCTATGAATATGTATGAAATTACTGAACATATATTTATACACCCAGTAAGTGAAAGAAAGATAACACTTCGAAATGCTATTGATGACGAACTTATAAATCCTGAAACATCTCTTGTTAAAAACATTCCAACAAGTAAATATATAAAATTAAATGAAGCTATAAACTCTGGCATCATAGATGAAAATAATAGTGTCTATATTTTACCTAATGGAAATCAAATAAATCTGTTAGATGCTAAACACAGGGGCCTCATAGTAACTTCAAAGAAAAATCTAAGTCTTGAAGAAATAATACGAAATGGTCTATTTAGAGCCGATAATGGGAAGATCGTCGATCCTAACACTAACGAATATGTTGATATTAATAAAGCCATTGACATTCATCTTATTAATCCTGACCATACAGTAGTAAAAGACACCTCTACGAATAAATTCAAACCATTACTTGGTGCGATTCAACAAGGTGACGTAGACGTTACCAAAGGTAGGGTTCTTGACACAAAAGCAAAGAAAACATATAGCTTAGACATAGCCTTCGATAAAGGCCTTCTCGTTACCGTTATCCAACCAATCACGTTACAAACCGTCACTAGGCGTTACGCACCCGAGTCATCTGCTTCTAAAGAACCAATACTTAGGGAGTTTACTTTAGACGAAGCCATTAAATATGAAATCATCGATCCCGAAACTGCACTGATTAAAGACCCACATAAAAATAAGTATGTGCCCCTTAAGATAGGAATTGTCGACGGTATAATCGACAAAAATGCTAAGGGATTATTTGATCAAAGTGGACGATCTCGTGCTCTTTGTTTCGTCTTTGAAAATAGTTTGATTGTATACATTCGCGAACCTTTCACGTTTGAACAAGCTATTGAAGACAATCATCTTAATATTAATACTGCCCGCTATACTGATCCACAATCCAATGAAGTTTTAACTATCAAAGACGCTGCCATTATGGGCTACATCGATCCGGACACAGCGCTCATAAAAGATAATCTCAAGAAAAGGTTGATCAAATTGCCTGAGGCTTTCCGTAAAGGTTTAATGGATGCCGAAAAAGGAAATATTTTAGATACGGAGACCTCTAAACTTAACACTTTAAATTCGGCTATCGAAAGCGGTCTCCTGATGACGCCCAAGAAGAGTTTCAGTCTTATTGAGACTTTGAATTTCGGTATTTACAATCCGACTACTGGCGCGTTAAATGATCCTTTCATAACAACGAGCGTCATTGACCGAAAGAGATTAACGTTAGGCGAAGCGATACAACAGGGAATCGTCGATCCTTCCAGCACTGTTGTTAAAGATCCAGAAACTGGAAAGATACTGCCATTGGTACAAGCGATAGAAAAGGAAGTCATCAATCCTGTCGAAGGAAGATTAGTAATTGACCAGCAAAAGGAAGTCAGTCTCGATTTAGTCAAAGCTCTAAAGAAAGGTTACTTACTGCCAGCAGAAACGAGGGTGAGTGGCATTATTTATTTTCGGCTAGATTTTGTGCTTTTTAAGCAAAGGTGTTGCTTTAAATTTCCTTTTTCACTTTCAACCGGTGATCTATCTTATCTGAAGCATTTGGCTTAAACATTGGCATGGCACGACACCCACGAGACTTGTGTCAAGGCTGGGTATAGGAAACGGTGACGTCACAGTTTGTGGCCTACACTAATACAGTCATAGTATTCATAGTAAATTCATGCTACCTATAACTTAAGTCATCCGTGAAGTTATTATTATTTTTTCGTAGTATAATTACTCAGCACGTTTTGTATTATACTATAGATTTTGTACGATTTATAAAAGTCGGGGATTAATTTTGCACACTTGGTCATAAAGCAACAATTAACCAATTAATTTCTTCATACTCGTAGCTGACGTTACGTGTTTAGTATAAGTTTATTAGTACTATCGTCCTGGTTCTTGTTTTGCTTTATCAGCGGGTGTGCTATCCAGTTGAAAGTTTTCTTATTCACGTAAATTTATTTGTAATGCCAAAATACTGTTAAAATGGAAAACTATCAGCTTTTAGTATTTTCGTACGTACCTTTAATGTTTTGTAGTGGTTTTTTTGTATATCAATGTCTTGTGCCGTTTTTAGATGCTTAAGTTTAAGGTAATTCGCTCGACAATTGTCTGTTTTCAGTACACTGTTATAAAGATTTGAAATATGTGTTTTACTTAAAACATAAGGACCTAAGTTAGTACATTTTGATATCGCAATTAAACGTAAAAAAACAACATTTCAAATCTTTAAATACTGCAAATTCATTTATTGATACACCGAAAACCGTCAATTGGAACATAGCGACATTGTGCTTATTCACATAGTAATAAGGCTCGATGTATGTTGTTTTTTATTTCCAGCTGTTGCCTGCGATGCTAAAGAGCCCTTTTGAGCTAAATCGTGAATGCTTGCCTTTGAGGGATCATATTAACGACGATCTTACGAACCATCATCGTATCGCCAAATACCTAACATCCATAAACACTTTGTGCTAAGAATTTTGTGAACCGGCCGACAAAGTGAACAACGCTTTTTTCGTTCGCTTCATCATTCGAAAACCAGCTACTATGACAGCTGTTACTTTGATTTTCAGTTATTATAATTCGGTCCGTTTCCTACCGATTTGTTTGACCCCGATAAGTTTAAATTCCAAAATACTCATTTCTTGGATCCGCGCTCACATTTTGGAATGCATGACGAACGCTAAGCCATCGTGATGTCGAATGATCGACGGGTTCGCGCGAACATTCACACTATCACGATGGCGATACGTTTTGTATCGACACAAACACAACAAGGTAGTATTTATAATTAATTATCGCCTTATTTTAAAGTCTCATGTGAGAACTTATTTCATGTTATTTATATTTTTATAGATATTGTTTTTACTCTTCACTAAATGAAATAAGAGCTCATTTAAAACTTAAATGTAATTCCGTTCGATAATATTCTACAATTGTGTACAGTCTTGTTTTGTATTTCCTTACTGATGTCAAACAAAACATCTGTTTTTCTAAAAGTTTCAGATATTCAAAAAGGTACTTTTACACTATTATTCTCTTTAACAATTAATATTAATTCAAAATACCTACATTACTAAATGTTAAAAACCATTGGACATAATTACTCTTTTATCTTTAATTCAATCGTCAAGATTAGTTTTGACGTTTGTATTAAACTCACAGCTTGCATGTTCTGCTTGTTGCATGGTACTGTCTGTATGTTCTAATATAAGGTGTACGCAACAATTGGACTCGTTGTGTCTCGTCACGTTCACGCTCTCTGTAATTGGCTGTGTATCGTCGCCTCTCCTTCTATTTCAGGACATATCGCTTCTATCCGCGCATAGTCTCGTGTCTTAGTCTAAGCTTTCCTTACAGGGACAATCGATTCTGCCTCTGAATCGAGAGCGGCATCTTACTTTACACCTACCTCGTCCTCTTTTGTAAATATGTCGTTAAAACTTTATAAATCATCTATGAAACCGCATCCCCAAAATTCACTGTTGAAAAGCACTCAAAATTTGTACCGTCCGTAGTTAAATGTACAAAGCACTGCAAATGTGACGTAGAAGTAGATGCCATGTAAATGCCGAACGCACCAGTCGATGGCTGACCGTGTAAATGGGCCCGGTCGGTCGACATCTCGGCGGGAGACTAATGTTTCGTTTTTAAATGTGCAGCAAGCAGTTGAAGAGAAATACAGGCTTTGCGACGAGACTCTATCGAAGCTGCTGGAATGGATCGCCGTGGTGGAGGAGCGGCTGGCCAACCAGGAGGCCGTGAAGGAGGACATGGACGAGCTGAGGAACCAGATCAATATCCTAAAGCTGATCAAGGACGACCTGGAGAGCCACCAGCGGCAGGTGTCGGCGTGCGCGGACCAGGCCAAGCAGCTGCTTGTGTCTGGGAGCGACGTGCTTGCTCCCCACGAGGTAAACTATTATTTCAACTACCACCTATGCAGGTTTTGTACTGTATTTTAGAAACTTTTAATGTAACATTGACTCTATCGCACTTTATACATAATTTTGTATTTGGTAACATTCAATTACATGTTAAAATTTCGGTTATGCATAATGTGCAATGAGTTTGTTCGTCCGCGAGCAGGTGGCGGCCCTAGAGCGCGGCGTGCGGCAGCTGAAGCAGCGCTGCGACAAGTGCACCGACCGCTGCGACAAGATGCTGCGCCGGCTGGCCGCCGCGCGCGACGAGCTCGGCAAGTTCACGTGAGTGACGCTCCCCTCCACTGTTCACGGTGCCGCCCGCTTGCGACGGCCTAGGTTGAACGTGCACCGATTGTTGCTATATAGCTTTTTGTTAAACCAATGATGCATTTTTGCAGAAGGCTTTCCTCTTGCTTGCCTCTTGATGCGATGGCTTTTGGAAATTGCCTATGTTATAGGCTTTAAATCAGTAACGACCCACTACAGATTATAGGTTTCACCTCATAACTGAGGCCTAGAGGTATGCTCTAGGCCACACTACTCCAGTGCGAACTAGTAGAGGGGTTAGTGACCAACTGAAATGTCGTAAGTTATACCTCCCGAAGGCCTCCGCTGTGATATCGCTATCTAGCCTAACAAGTCTCAAAAATCATAATATAAAGACATCTAAAATGGACTTTTCAAGAGATTAGTTATGAAATTTTAAAACGATTACAATACAATACTCGATTAGTTGAAGAACCTTGCGTTGCAATGTTAGTAACAAGTTGCAATGGACAGGAACGAGCTGACGACGTTCAACTCGTGGATGGAGTCGGCGTACCGCGCGCTGGAGACGCAGGAGGCGGCGCCCGCGAGGCCCGACGCGCTGGCGGCGCGCGCCGACGCGCTGCGCGAGTTCGTGGGGGACGTGGTGGCGCACCAGGCCGACCTGCGGTTCATCACCATGGCCGCGCAGAAGTTCGTCGATGAGAGCAAGGTAGCTACTGTTCTTTGTAAAAATATTATTTTTTTCACCGCATTTTTTACATTATTGTCTCTGATTCGTCAAGACTTTCGATATACCCTGAGCTATCTATTTCCCAAGAGACGGTCCAGTAACTAGACCGCGTTATGGTAACGAAGTATGCAATTGGTGCTATTTATATTGTATGTTTATTTATCGGTTGTCTAAAAAATATATATGTTTATATTAAATAACTGCATAATTTGAATCATTTAATTTTAGTCGGACCCCTTCTTTAATATTTGTTGATCCCCCAGGAGTTCCTGTCGATCCTGAACGAGTACCGCACGACGCTGCCAGCGCGGCTGGCGCACGTGCCCGCGGGCGCGGACGGCGCAGTGCGCGAGCGTGCGGCGCGCGCGCGGCGGGCGCACGGCGAGCTGGCGGCGCGCGCGCAGCGGCTGCTGGACCGCCTGCGCGCCGCCGGCGACGCCGCCGACCGCTACCGGGACGCCATGCAGCGCGCCGAGCGCTGGCTCGACACGGTTTGTTGCCTCAATGCTAACATTTCGATAATTTATAATTCATATTCTTGAACGAAACAATGTTCTCGTTATAAATTGTTATAAGTTAACACTTCTAGAATCGAAGTTATTCTCTCTTTTTCTTTTTGTATAAAGTTTAAAAAAGTATTCCTCGAACTAATGTGTACAACCTATATAAAGCCCCTTATAAACGAAAGATTATACACGTCACAATATTTCCAAAAGGTTTAATATTTGGTGTTATCGACGTTCCTTTCGAAGCTCCGAAATATACAGTCATTTACTATTTCGATGTAAATTATTATTGTTATGTTTAAATAATTACTTTACTTATCTTATCATTTCCCGGCCAGGTGGAAGGCCAAGTCCGCGAGGTGGTCTCTGAGGCCGTGGGTGGCGAGCCCCGCGCGGTGGAGGCGCAGCTGGCGCGGGCGAAGGCCCTGCACAACGAGATTCTGTCGCAGGGACGGCTCGTTGACAATGCTAATGATGTGAGTGTCGCTAGTAATGGAGGGAAATACTATAAAGTATAAACGTATTTACGATTAAAATGATATACATGTGTAGGGATAATGTATTTTTATATTCTTTTTATATCCGAAAGCTGGCGCTTGTCGTGTTGTCCCGCTTAGATTTGTGCGAGATCTGACAAGTAGTTTTTATTTTATTTTTTATTTTTATTACAAAATTCTTAACAGATGTTCTGTAACATTCGTGTTGCTCCCAGGCTTGCGAGCAGCTGGTGCGGTCGCTGGAGGGCCAGCTGGCGGCGGGCGAGGCGGCGCCGCTGCGCGCGGCGGGCGTGGCGCTGGCGGAGCGGCGCGCGGCAGCGGGCGCGGCGGCGGGCGCGCGCGTGGCCGAGCTGGAGGCCGCGCTGCTGCAGTGCCAGGGGCTGCAGGACGCCGCCGAGGCGCAGGCGCACTGGCTGCTGCACGCCGAGGCCGCGCTCAAGTCAGTATACATAACGACCATAACAGTCTCACTGCTGGGCACGCTCGCCTCACACAATGTGAAGGGTACGGGCCATAGTCCAGCTGGCCAAGTTCGGATTGACGAATATTGAAGAACTCGAAGGTGTGCAGGTTTCCCATTGACTTATTATTACTATGGACATCTAGTCTCATACTAAAATCGCGATAAAAATGTCCCAGTCAGTTATGTCATCTCATGTTATGCAGTTAACAAGGTAATTTAAACACTAAAATCATTTTGTCACGGTTCAATTTCGATTGCAGTCGTGAACGCCAGCCATTGCAAGAATAGAAATGTTAACAAGGTAATTTAAGCACTAAAATCATTACATCACGGTTTAATTTTGATTGCAGTCGTGAACGCGGAATTGTTTCTCTCCTTGCGTTTTGTTACTCATTTGGCTCGGACATTTTTCAGCGCGGACCCGACGTCCATAGTAATAATAAGTCAATGAGGTTTCCTCACAATTTTTTCCTTCACCGAAGCAAGTGAAAATGAAATTCTAACTTTTACATAACGTAACGTTAACGTTCTACGTTCAAACGACTCGGTTGTCACTGCTAATGAATATAATTAAGGTTCTATATCCTAATGTATCGGTGTATGGTATCAGGAACCAACTGAAGCCAGCTTCGCTGATCCGCGAACGGCTGGACGAGCAGCTGCGCGAGCACCGCGTGGCGCTGGCGGAGGCCGAGGGGCGGCGCGCCACGCTCAGCAAGCTGCTGGTGGCCGCGCGGGACGCCGCCCTCAACCCCTCTAACGCCAGGATCGCCAAGAAACTGGAGCAACGAGCCGAGGACATTAATACCAGGTAATAACTCCACTTATAGTTTCCTCTCGGCTTAAATTGGTCTTACCGGTCCACCGCTAGGTGGCGATGCTATATATCAATCGACTCAACTTTTGATTCTGAGTCGATCGGCATGACCTTCAGCGTCCGGAAAGGTCAAATAAAAAAGTTGCTAGAAAACGGTTTTCTCGATAGATGGCGCATGTTTCATCGGTTTTTCATGTCAGCGCATGCTCAGCCACTCCTCCCAACGCATGCGCAATTGTATTCTGTGCTTTTTTCGTCGAAATCGCTATTTGAGCGAAGCGACGCTAGACTTACTTCAGTCGTCTGTTAGCATTCATTGCGTTTGGACGTACTTTTTGTATTGATTTTTCTTTTTTTTTATGATGAGTACCCCGAACTGCGCGCAAAGTGAAAAATAGGTTCAAGGTTATTTTTTTTATGATGAGTACCCCGAACTGCGCGCAAAGTGAAAAATAGGTTCAAGGTTATTTTTTTTTTATGATGAGTACCCCGAACTGCGCGCAAAGTGAAAAATAGGTTCAAGGTTATTTTTTTTTTATGATGAGTACCCCGAACTGCGCGCAAAGTGAAAAATAGGTTCAAGGTTATTTTTTTTTTATGATGAGTACCCCGAACTGCACGCAAAGTGAAAAATAGGTTCAAGGTTATTTTTTTTTATGATGAGTACCCCGAACTGCGCGCAAAGTGAAAAATAGGTTCAAGGTTATTTTTTTTTTATGATGAGTACCCCGAACTGCGCGCAAAGTGAAAAATAGGTTCAAGGTTATTTTTTTTTATGATGAGTACCCCGAACTGCGCGCAAAGTGAAAAATAGGTTCAAGGTTATTTTTTTTTTATGATGAGTACCCCGAACTGCGCGCAAAGTGAAAAATAGGTTCAAGGTTATTTTTTTTTTATGATGAGTACCCCGAACTGCGCGCAAAGTGAAAAATAGGTTCAAGGTTATTTTTTTTTTATGATGAGTACCCCGAACTGCGCGCAAAGTGAAATATGTATAGTATCGCCCCCTAGCGGTGGACCGCTAAGACAAATTTTTACCTTCCTCTCTTTAACTACATAATATACCTTATTGAGATACAAATCTAAGTTCGTACGTAAGCACATTAAATGTAGAACAGATAGTGTACGGTATAACCGAACACTCTTTCTTTATTATGCACTTTTACGCGCTAAGCGCCGTAATTAATTAATTACAATTTAGTACGTATTCGGGAAACAAGCTACCGCGCGTGCTGACTACCGTTCATTTAACAACATCTAGAATTGGTCCTTATAATTAAACTTTCATAATTAAGCAATAACAATCTTTCATTTAACTATCGTATGGTAGCAAAAACCCGTTGGTCCTTCGAGCCAGATATTAAACTTTACTATTAAGCTGTTTAAGTCAGTGTAGGTTAACTGTAACGATGATGTTCAGCTGCGGCGATAAGACTGCGAATAAACATTTATCTCTCTCTCTCTCTCTCTCTCTCTCAGATACGAGAAGCTGGTGGAGCGCACGGTACGGCGCGGGCAGTTCCTGGAGGAGGTGTCGGGCGAGCTGGGCGCGTTCACGGCGCAGGCGGCGCGCCTGGACGCGGCGCACGCGCAGCTCGCGCAGCTGGCCGACGGCCGCGAGCTGGCGCGCCTGCCCGCCGACGAGCTGCGCGCGCGCCTGCACGACCTGCAGCACGCCAGGTGAGGCTCCGTGTAGGAGTAGATGTGCCCACGATTCGGTCGAAAGTTAATAAGGCCATACAGATCTAATTGATTTATCTATTTATATAAAACTATTCCCTGACTGAGTGACTGACAGACAACGTACAGCGGAAACTACTGAACGTAAGAGGCATGTAAATTCCTTGGGGAGTATAGGGGAGCACTAAAAGAGGATTTTTGGAAAGGGTGATTTTTAGCAGGGGAATGGTCGTATTATATAATTTTATTAGGCTAATTAACAGTGTATGGTTGATAAGATAACTAGCAGCAACATCAGCGGTGTGGGTAATAGTGTGTCTGTGTGTGTGCAGAGACCAGGAGAGGCCGGCGCTAGAAGAGTGTCTCCGCGTGGGACGCCAGCTGATCGCCAAGAAGGACGTCACCGACACGCACGTCGTGCGCGACCGGATCAAGGTCAGAATGTCAACAATTTTGGTGTTAATAATGTCATAAAACACGACAATTTAAACATTGAAAGACAGTGCAATTCAATCATACAAACTATTCAATTTTGTATCTATTCATAAATCTCAAGTCAATTACCTAGCAACTGTCAAAATATCAAGCATAGTGACAGATGTTGTTAATTCACCTACTAACTCATCCGGGGATATTGGATGGATAGATTATTGAAAACCACGATGATCATAAATTAAACTGTAGTGACGGTGTTGTGTGTGTGTGCGGCAGGCGCTGGAGAGCCAGTGGCGCGAGTTGAGCAGCGCGCTGGAGGAGAAGCAGAAGCTGTCCAAGCAGCGCGCCGACCAGCTCAACCAGTACGAGACGCTCAAGCTGCAGGTAACGACTCTATACTGCAATATGCATGAAAGGATAGTTTACGACACCAAATAAATATGGCAAAATGAAATATTAAGATTTTTTTCAACAAAAAGATGACTTCATTTAATAAACATTTATTTTCATTAAATACATAAATTTAAAAATCATTTTTTTTATTGAGACAACTCAATTCTTTTAATCAATGACGTCACGTCATTAACCGGTCTGACCAGCCGATATTGATGTTTCACATCAAAAGTAAAGTATGTACGCATGTCTACCCTCTGTTTTTTTATAACCTTGAAGATATACCTTCGAAAGAAACGGGGGAACTGAATGTAATGTGGCGTTGTCAGGTACTGGAGTGGCTGCAGGCCACGGAGGAGCGCGTGGGCCACCTGCGGCCCGTGGCCGTCGACCTGGACGTGCTCAAGCTGCAGCAGGACGAGCTGCGCCCCATAGCCAAGGACCACCGCGACTACTCCAACACTATCGACAAGGTACCGCGACTATTGTCTGTCTGTCTGTTCATGACTGCAGTCCTTCAACATTATTATCCCTGTATTCCGGCTGATATGACTTTGAACGTGACATAGACAATTTTTTTACATAAGGTAAGTAATAAAAGCCTTATTCACTTTTAGTTTACATACAAAATATACTTTTTTGTTCTGTAATAATGCAGTCTTATGAACCGAAACACTAATGTGACACTATATGTATTTGCGGCTCGAGAGAAGTCTCCCAAGAGTTTCAGCATCTGTATCTGTTACCACAATGTTGCTGCGTAAACCTCGCGCCAGTCAATAGTAAACGCAACATTAACTGCAAGACATAAGGTGTGGATTGGTTGAGACGTGCGCCGTGTTGCAGGTGAACGAGGCGGGCGCGGTGTACGAGGCGCTGTCCCGCGGCGAGCGCGCCGACAGTCCGCCGCGCAAGCGCCAGCTCTACAGCCCCACCAAGCGACAGACGCCCAGTCAGTACTCCCACTCTAACGACCTTCAACTTCACCCTATAGAAAAATACTAGTGGTTTTAAGTTTGACAGCTAAATAACTATGTTCCTATATTCGGGAGTTAGCTAAGCTTTAGAGCCAGTATTTTTTTTCTTGAACGCCAAGGTGTCGCTAATGCCTTTGGTGTGAATAAAATTGAGCGTTAGTCGACACTTAACATGATGTTAAGTTCGTCCGTTCGTCGTTCGTCACGTGAAGTAAGCGTTCGTCGTATATTTTAATAGTAAAACGATTACATGTCCTACTTACAGTTTTATCTAAATACGGGACTGTTAAATTCATAGTTGTTATCAAAAATGTAGTGTAATGTATATAATAAAATCGTCATTAAAATAACACGCCTATAAATCCGTGGGCGAGGTAGTAACAGTGTCGATGTGTCCAGGCCGCACGCTGGAGGGGCGCTCCCCGTCGCCGGGCAAGCTGGGGCTGGCCAGCCCCGCCTCGCACTCGGCGTCCAGCGGGTTCTCCAGCCGCCGCTCGAGCCAGGATGGCTTCCATCTGGACGGTAACCGACCTTGTATTCATAGTTCTAGATGATTCCTAGGTCAATTGAGGCCTTCAACTCCTGTTAGGGCCCCTAATTATTCCTTGCATGAAAATGACTGTGCCCATCACAGCGCGGAAAATCTACGTCTCCCAAGGTTAACTTGAACTGTTAGACCGTAATACAAATGGGCGGTGAGTAAAGGTCACTGCACACATTACACCAACTCAACTCCCATCCGGCATCGACTCAAGTCAAAGGAAAGCATTCAATTATGAGCTTTATATATAGTTACTTATGGTTGAATTTCGAATATGGACGTCGTTTATATGGCTTAGCGAAAAGCTCTCTCTCGAAGGAGACAGAACGACTGCATGCATGTATATTTAAGAGGCACCTACTCGTAGTTAACGTGATATGTGTGGCGGCAGAGTTATCGCCGGTGCAGCAGCAGCTGTCGGAGATCAACAACCGGTACGGGCTGCTGGGCGCGCGGCTGGCCGACCGCCAGGCCGAGCTGGACGCGGTGCGCGAGGAGGTCCGCAAGCACCTCGACAGCTTCCGGAACCTCAACTCCTTCCTTGATAAGGTATCACTATTATTATTATTTATTGTGTGCTGTTATTGCCAATTCGACTAGAAACTTGACAGATTAACATTTTGACAGGAAGCAATGACAGATAAGTCTCTTTATGTTACGTTCATATTGTTATCTTCCTGTTGGAATTCCAAAAGACCATGATGATTTGATTATAACATGTCGTACCCTATCATCACTATGAACTATATATTTTTTTTCTTTTTCGACCGTAACACCCAAAGCATAGGTATCAGAATTGGTTATGTCTTTGGTGTTCCGTGAGCGACGGTGACCGTTAGATGGTTTGTTTGTTCGCTTTTTTACGGCTGTTGTTATCTATTCGTAACAAAAAAGTTATAAGTCCGCTAACAGCAATATTAATGGCCAGGTCCAGAGGCAGTTGCCCAAGGAGTCGAT
Source organism: Ochlodes sylvanus (assembly GCA_905404295.2). NCBI lineage: Eukaryota > Metazoa > Arthropoda > Insecta > Lepidoptera > Hesperiidae > Ochlodes > Ochlodes sylvanus. Next base: position 7,587,661 of record FR990149.1, read on the forward strand.
TCCCAACACGAAAGAGGAGGCGGACAAGACCACGAAGCAGGCGCGCGCCGTGCTCGAGGAGATGTACGAGAAGCAGAGCATCCTCGACTCCACCAAGACCCAGGTATACAACATTAACAATTGTTCACCTCATAGCATCAAAACCTTGCCCATATTCATATGTATCTATGATTCCACAACAAGGATTTTACGACAATTTAAATCTTAAGTTTATCAAGAAGAGGCTCGAAGGACTATAAGTTGAAAATTTTTACCAATAGCAATATCCTTAGCATGTACGGAGGGATCAAATAGTTAGGTCGAAGCCCCATTGGCGTACCACTGACACCCGAGATTGTAATGATTATAATTTATGAGCAAGTGGATTACCCCACTCTGAACTGCCGGTGTAACGTTGTATGATCTGTGGTGCAGGTGCGCGAGCTGCTGCGGCGCAAGCAGAGCGTGGAGGGCGCCGACCGGCTGCACGACGAGATGGAGGAGGTGGCCGCGCGCTGGAAGGCGCTGCACGACGCATTCAAGGACAAGTTAGTACCGCGCACACACACACACACACACACACACACACACACACACGCGCGCGCACACACACACACACACACACACATACATACATACATACACACACAGAGAAATAGACAGGCACAGAGACATAGACAGATACACACGCGCACCTAATTACAAATAACAATAAGATTATATAAATTATCTCCGAACCATGTTTCTATAATAAAGAAAAAAAAAGAAAATTGAATGATCAATGCAACATGTTCATATTTTGAGTTTTTTTGTAACGTCAAATTTAAATGACGTCACAAACAGAAATATGATCTGCTCCGATCGAGAGTGATTGATCGTGGACGGCTGCTGACGTAGATCGTTGGACAACCGAATAATTTATTGAAAGTAGATAACAAATGATAAAATATAAAAATAAATCGCCTCCAGAAAACTCAGTTAAACACGAATGCTTGCACTACAAATTGAGATACTCGCAGTCTGTAAAATCGATCTTTAAAGTACTGCTTCCACTACACACTCATGAAGTTGATCTAAATTGCCAGAAGACGAGAGTAGCGAAACAATTTAGTGCTTCGCCCTCACCTCCGAACTCGATATTTCACGATTTTCTCGAGTCCGTCTCTAAAACGTTTAGTTCCTAAGTAGCTTCGAACCTAGTACCCTGGTTTTGACGGCGTGTACAGTGGATGTAAATGCGGCTATTCTACCCCAGGATCCGGCTGATGGAGGAGATGAAGGACTTCCACGACACGCACAGCAACCTGGCGCAGTGGCTGGGCGCCAAGGACCGCATGATGGCCGCGCTCGGCCCGATCTCCTCCGACTCGCGCATGGTGCAGACACAAGTGCAACAGGTCCGTATTTCTAGTCGTGTAAAGTTGAGAATGCTTTGACAGTGATGTTAGTGGTTGGCGGTTATTATTTATCAGATTCAATAACGTCCCACGTTTTTGTTGATATTGTAGGTGTGAATGCGTGTTCTGCTGTATTCAGGATGGTTATTGAGTGTGGAATTTAAAGGGGGGGGGGGGGGGGGGGGGGGACACGAATGATTCACACCAAGTCTGATTTCATACTTTTTTTCGTGTCACAATACCGCGATTGAGTATTGTTGCATAAACAGAGTGCATTAATATTAATAATTATGCTTCTACAAGTTTCATTGTACTATATGTATATTATAAGGGCATAAGATTGATACATAAATTTAATTCTTAAGTAGGATACCAACTGGGAAGCTTTGCCGTACTATTAGCCTACCGAAAAAAGTGCATTCGAGAACCACAAAAATATTTCTGTATCGGATACAAATGTAAACAAGTGATACTAATTTAGAATATGTTGCAAAAAATGCAAAAAATGACGTCCATAAGTGTATTCAAAATACCTACGTGAAATAAATGATTTGAGTTTGAGTTTGAAGAATATGTTGCAAGCGTCATATCGATTCAATCGCCCTGGTGGGATACAAGCCGGCCATTGTTCGATGTGGTATCGGTGCGCAGGTGCAAGTGCTCCGCGAGGAGTTCCGCGGGCAGCAGCCGCAGCTGGCGCACCTGGAGCAGGTGGCGGGCGGCGTGCTGCAGCGCCTACGCGCCGACGACCCCGACGCGCAGAGACTCGCCCAGAAGGTGCAGGACGTGCAGGACAGGTGGAACGACCTGCTCAACAAGTTAGTACACGTTTTTAATATCGGCGCAGTCGAGCATTAACAAGAGAGCATGCGTACAATGACGTGTGGCGACTTCGCTTACATTTTATGTAGCTGTCTTTTTCTGTCGCATAATGTTTCGTAGTTATCTTTTCGTGCATAATGGCAAATAAATTTCATCGGAGTGTTATTCTTAATGTTTGCGTGTGTAACGCGTGTGTGTGCGTGCAGGCTGGAGCAGCGCGCGGCGTCGCTGGGCGCGGCGGCGGACACGTCGCGCGAGTTCGACGCGAGCCTGGCGCGGCTGCAGAGCGCGCTGCTCGCCATCGGGGACAAGCTGGACGACGTGGCCGCGCAGCCCGCGCGCCCGCCCGCCGACCGCCTGCGGGACGTCGAGGTACACCCCACACCCCCACACCCCCACACCACACCCACACACACTATACTGTACCTTGTTTTGTTGCGTCTTACGACAAAATAAAAGTAATGAGATTAATTAGTGATTGATCCTTGTCTCTCATGGCTGTAGTCAACGACAGTAGTTTCAAGAATGGTTCGTCATGGTATCTCTTTACGAATAGTTGTACAATGTGTGTGGGTAAAATAAAACAAAACTGGGTCGCAGTGGCCTTTGAGATATAACCCTAACCCGACGTAAAAATATGTATAATAAGAATTGCGGTTTCGTCAATATAATGTCAGACCTAAAGAAGCAGTTAAGATTTACTTACTCTCTAGCTCTCCTTATTAAAAAAAAATTAGAATGCTTGCTGCTCATGAAGCATTTTGAATGTAACTAAGATCATAATGTCCCGGCGCAGAACCTAGAGCGTCAGCTGGAGGGCCAGCGGCCGCTGCTGGCGGACCTGGAGGCGGCGGGCGCGGCGCTGGGCGACGTGCTGGCGGACGCGGGCGCGCGCCAGGACGTGGCGGGCAAGCTGGCCGGCGCCGCGCGCCAGTACGACGCGCTGCAGCGGAAGCTCGACCTGCGCAAGGCCGAGATCGAGGCCGCGCTCAAGTTAGTTCACTGCCTTTTATACGGTGCCGTACAGGTTTTGAGCTTAAGTCAGAAAAACATTCGACTTTTTAGGCCAAATAACTATTTTGTTGTACTCGTTCGTTCAATCAATCAATTTGTACTTAGTCTCTTAAGGACTGTTTCTGTTTATAGTAAAAAAATCACAGTAGCATCGTTTTACTGTGAGGAAATAGTATCTTAGTTAATTATTCAAATCTTAAAATTGTTCACTGTGTATTTCTGCGCTCTAGACAAGATCGAGATTACAATTAGTACTTCCGAATCGAAAACCTATTACCCAAAACAAATTTCTAGAAGCTTCCTAGTTTGCTGATTTCTTCTTTGGGAAGCTGGTTACGATTTAAGTGTCGTTGTTTCGCAGGGACGGGCGCAACCTCGAGGAGAGCGTGTCGCGCACGATGGGCTGGTTGGCGGCGGAGCTGGCGGCGCTGCCGGCGCGGCTGCAGGTGTCGGCCGAGCGCGGGCGGCTGCAGCAGCAGCTGGCGCAGCACGAGCCGCTCTACCGCGACCTGACGCAGCGCGAGCACGAGATTATCATGCTGCTCGACAAAGGTACCCGCCGCGGACAGCGTCCTGTGCGTACGTGCGTGCGTGCGTGAGTGCGTGCGGGCGTTACCGCCAACAGTGTAAACGAAACCACATTAAACTTGCACGCATTTAACAACTAAAAAATACGAGATAAATCTTGGCGTTATAAAAAAAAATCCAACATAAGAAGCACATTATGATGTATGGTCCGAATAATTTTATTTTCATATATTTTTTAAATTGTATTAAATTTTCCAACAGGTCGTGAAATGGAAAAGAAGCCCTCACATCAAGGGCTGAAGAAGGATCTGGACAGGATCCAAACCCAATGGGACAAGCTGAAGAGAGAAACCGTTGACAGATACAACAGGCTGCAGGCTGCTATGGTAATTTGAAATTAGAAAACATTCCACAGAAATATTTTATGGTGTACGGAGTATTGATTTATATGAGATGATTAGTACATTTTTAATGGTGTCTCTTGCCATACATCTCATACTGGTGGCTCCCCATTTCCAGTTTACTAAAAGTTTAAATTTAAAAGTCTTGTATACGTTGTCCTAGAGAGACATTCTGTTTCCGGGAAGTTCCGTACAAAATCGTTATTATTTATTATATATCTTAAAAATTGTTTTGCAAAACATCTTCATGATAATATTACATTAACTTTCACGTGGCATTTAACCTCGGTTACAATTTTTTTTGTTACATTAAACTAGGGTATACAAGGACAAACCTTAATGCCTTGAGGCATCCTCTTGCCGCCACTAATGTTATGACCGTTGGCGTCGGTCCGCAGGAGCACTGCCGCAAGTACGGCAAGGCGCAGGAGTCGTTCCTGCCGTGGCTGGCCAGCGCCGAGCAGCGGCTGGCCGAGCTGCCGCCCGCCGCCTGCGCGCGCAAGGAGGTGGAGCGCCAGCTGCGCGACCTGCAGCACATCCGGAACGACGTCTGGAAGAGGTAACCCCCGGGCTGACCCCAGAACACCTGCAGCCGTCGCTTGCGTCACCTCGTTCAGTTCGAGTTAATAATGACAAATCAGATCGGTTTTACAACGCACCCTGCGGTGCATGAAGACAGTGTATTTCGTTTTAATTTTACTGGATATGGGTCTCTTTTTACGTCTCTGTTTCGAATTACAAATTTAAGAGATGTCGATCATATTAATTTTAATTTTACACAAGGATTTTGGATTTGTTACTGTGTTTTTAATGTACTTGCCCGAGTGTCAACTTGTGGGGTCAACTAGATCGACGAGCTCTCTACGGCATTTCGCTTATCTTCAATGTACGTTGTTCGGCGTAGGTCCGGCGAGTACGAGAACAACAAGACCCTGGGCGAGACGTTCATCTCGTCGTGCGACGTGGACCAGGAGCTGGTGCGCGCGCAGCTCGACCACATGAAGGACCGCTGGGACCGCATCAACAACGGTAACCACCGCTAACTTGCTCGTGGCCCACCGCAACCAACTGTCGACGACAACTTTCGCTCGTTCTCTTGCCTGACGTTGTGTATTTATTGACCATTTACGATTTACGTAATCTACGATGTCCTTTTACGGCCATTCACAATTTTCTGTTTATTTATAATTTGTAGTAGTAGTGTAGTAGTAATGTGTAGTAGTAGTAGGTAAAATTTACACAACATTATATGTGACATTTGGGACAGAAGACGGATAATGGAAAGATAGAATATTGACAATGGCCTTTAGCATTACTGAGCCGATGCGTAATGTCCAACAGAGGTCCTCCAGCAAGTGGAATACCTGGAGTCGACGGCGCGCAAGCTGGGCGAGCTGGCGGAGCGCGCGCGCGCCGTGGAGGCGCCGCTGGCGCGCTGCGAGGAGCGCCTGGAGGCCGCGCTGGCCGCGCCGCCCGCCGCCGCGCGTGACCAGGTGGCGCGCCTCGCCGACCACCTGCACGCGCTGCGCGCGCCGCTGCAGGTACGCACACCTTACTGGTCATTTTTAATCGACGACTATATTCATTTTTATTTATAGCCACCGATCTCTCCGTAATTTGTGGACTGTTTTTTTTGTATTAGAAAGCTGGTGCTTGTGACGTGGTCCCGGACGAGTAGTTTTTGAGTTATCTTTAATAATGCGTATTTAATTGACTTCGATTGCGCTGATGGCGTTCTTATTTTATTACTTATCCATGTTAAACTTGGCTTTTGTTTTGTTAAATTATATGGTATAGGAATTAATTTTTCAAAATAATAACATCGAAAAATAACAATTTGATACGCACATAATATTACACACAAAGAGGGTACATATAAAATTTTAATGTGATCTGTAATCGATGAATTTGATCTCAGAGCGTGAACTCGGCGGTGGACGACATAATCTCGCTGGCGCTGGAGTGCGGCGGGCCCGAGGCGGCGGAGCGCGCGCGGCCCGTGCTGGAGGAGACGGCGCGCGCGCTGGCCGAGCGCCTGCGGGACCTGGAGGCCAGGGCCGACGAGGCGCGCGACCGCCTGGCCGGCGCTGCCGCCGCCTTCGGACACTTCCAGGTCGGTACACCTGGATTACTTTAAATTTATTAAATAAAATATTTTTCATAGGAAGTTATAACTGAGTAACTTTTCCACAACTTCGTTTGTGTGGGCTTCAGAATTACCGTGATAAAAGCACCCCATGCGGTAAAACATTTTGAACTATCCATATGACAAATTACAATCCAATTCGTTCAGTCGTTTTTGCCTGATTGTGTGTGTAACAAGCATCCAAAAAGAGACATTACTTACATTACTCGACCTTCAATACGTCAAAATAACGTACTTCAAATTGCAACTTGTTTTGACCAGGACAAAGTGAAGGGCGTGTCGCTGGAGCTGTCGGAGCTGGAGAAGGAGCTGGACGGCATGAAGCCGCCGGGGCGCGAGGTGAAGACGGTGCGCGCGCAGCTGGAGGGCGTGGGGCGGCTGTACCGGCGGCTGGAGGCGGCCGACGAGCTGGTGGCGGGCGCCGGGCGCGCCGCGCGCGATCTCGCCGACAGCGGGTACGCCGAGGCCGACAAGGCCAGCGAACAGGTGATGCCCTTGAGGATGCTGCTACAATTAGCTTTGGATTTAGTTCTTCAAGTAACCAAGCATACATTTCGTTCTCGCTCCCTAAACAAGTAACAAGTTATATTTTAGTAATTAGACAAATTAAGTGATGGTAATTGAAGATCACAAAATATATGATTAAAAAATATTTCGAAATTTTGCAACGAAGAGTAATTTACTCATTGAAAATACTTTACCCAATTTCGACGCACATCGAGTTCTGTAACGAAACTTCTGCGTCCAGGTGGAAAGTCTCCGCAAGCAGCTGGCGAAGTTGGACGAACGCGCCCGAGCTAAGGAGCAAGACTTTGAGGACACGCTCAGCAAACTGGAGGCCTTCTATAAGGCCTACGACTCCGTTATGGATGACGTTGATGAGGTAATACTTTTGACTACCCTCTAATTCAAAATGTCGTATTTTTTTTTTAACTTCTGCTAACTTCTTCTTCTTGCGTCTTGGAGAACATCATCATCGTTAATTTTTCTCGGTCAGGCGTCGGAGCAAGTGCGCGCCCTGAAGCCGGTGTCCTCGGAGGTGGAGCACATCCGCGCGCAGCAGAAGGACTTCTCGGAGCTGCGCGCGCGGCTGCTGGAGCCGCTGGGCCAGAACGTGGCGCACTGCAACCGGCTGGGGCAGGCGCTGGTGCGCGCCGCGGCGCAGGGCGTCGCCACCGCGCAGCTCGAGAAGGACCTGGAGAAGATGAACGACCGCTGGAACGCGCTCAAGGAGAAGGTGGGTGGTTTACGTTGCGTCGGGGCGCTGAAAGATCACATTGGAAGTATTTATGAAGGAATTCAATTTCCAATGGTGGAAGCATTTCGGGAACTCAGTCGAAGTTGAAAGTGACATGGTCTGTTTGGGGGTGAAGGCACATCATGTGATAGATTGTCACCGTGACTGTCACTGCAAAGATTGGTGTTCAGATTAGTATATGCTTATATATTATTTTTTTATTGAATTAAGGTAACAAACGAGCATGCAGCACCACCTTCCGCTGCCGCAAATGGCGGAAGAGTTAGGTTATCGTGTCTCTAAATGGCACCTGGCAATTTAGGAGAGGTTAATTTCTGTCCGTAGTCAACCAACTAATCAGCCATGTGACGCTTATATCGAACGACTCTTTATAGTGTTTGTAAGTATGAATTTAGTCATTAAACTGACCTTTCCGGCGTCAGATGAACGAGCGCGAGCGTCGGCTGGACGTGGGGCTGCTGCAGTCGGGCAAGTTCGCGGAGGCGCTGGCCGGCCTGGAGAAGTGGCTGGCCGACACCGAGGACATGGTGGCCAACCAGAAGCCGCCCTCCGCCGACTACAAGGTCGTGAAGGCGCAGCTGCAGGAACAGAAGGTATGACATTGCGTGCTTCGCGTATCGAAGTTGAACTTCTTTGTGCTCGGAGGGTAGGTAGATCGTTATTTAAGTACTGGACAAATTACAGGTAAAATGTTCTGTTTATATTAAAATATACTTTTTAACAAATAAAATTTAACAGTGTAGCAAAATATGTGAAACAGTAGTAGTAGTTTTTGTATGTTTGTAAAATTAGAAATATTTGGTCTTTTTATAAACATCAAAAATTAATGTATTTGTAGACTAATAAGGTGTTCCGAAAAGTTTAGTTATCTCCATTGTAAGCCACTAAAAACTACAACTGTTTTTACCTAAATTCATTTAAAGACAATAATTTAATAACGTAAGTAAATTGGGATCTATTTTTGCGCTGTACTGTGGCCGATAGGCCGAGACGGTCAAATTAATAATTAATTACAAGTACACACGGTGCTAATTCCCTTAACGTCCGGCAGTTCCTGAAGAAGATGCTGCTGGACCGGCAGAACTCGATGTCGTCGCTGTTCGCGATGGGCAACGAGGTGGCCGCCAACTGCGCGCCCGCCGAGCGCGCGCCCGTCGAGCGGCAGCTGCGCGCGCTCATGCAGCGCTTCGACGCGCTCACCGCGGGCGCGCAGCAGCGGATGCTCGACCTCGAGCAGGCCATGAAGGTAGCGCCATCTCGCTTTATATTATGTAATTTGAAAAATCATTTTTAAATGCGCTTTTCATTGTTATCTTGGAATAAGCTTGATGTAAAATAAAAAAAGGTATGTCAATATAAACAATGCCGTCTAAACACACTAACTGCTGTCTAAACTATCTAACAAATTGTCTAAACATATTTGTTGGTCGGCAGGTGGCAAAACTATTCCAAGAGCAACTGCAGCCGCTGGTGGAGTGGCTGTCGGGCGCCGAGCGCCGCGTGCGCGCGCTGGAGCTCGTGCCCACCGACGAGGAGAAGATCCAGCTCAAGATACGGGAACACAAGGTCAGTGCCCAACAACACCGACCTTTCTTCCTCCTTAGACATCTGATCGGTGATACCTGCTATGTTACTAGAGTCTATGAATGAGGGGACCATTTAGCGCCGGGCGCCACGTCTGCTCGATGGTCGGTTACTTACATTAAAAAAAAAAAACCAAAAATGGTCAAATAAAAATGCAATACCGTGAATCTGTCGCAACGAGAATCGTAATAACGTCTCGTGGACAATGTTGTCAGGCGCTGCACGAGGACATCCTATCGAAGCAGCCGCCGTTCAAGCAGCTGACGGAGACGGCCTCCGCGCTGATGGCGCTGGTCGGGGACGACGAGGCCACGGTGCTGGCCGACCGCCTGCAGGCCGCCACCGACAGGTACGCTACTCCTTACAACGTATATAGACGCCCCTTCATACACTCACCCGCACTGTCCTAATATGACAAATATACATGTATCACAAACACCCACGACACGAGAGGTGCGTTCCACGCAGAAATCGCACATCACAAAGAGTGGTTTTGCACGTTGCGATCACTGAGTGGAACGCGCTCGAGAAAAAACATTTATATTTTATCTCATGTCTACCCCAGCCCTACCGAACCCAAAACCCTTCGCGTCGCAGGCAAAGTCTTTACCATGCTACGAGGTCAAACAACGACTTAATGTTGAAACCTCTATCAGAATAGCCGCAAATACCCATATATAGATTTCCTTCAGATTTTCAAAAGTGGTTTCGGTTGGGACCAATTTAGTTAAGGCCGACTTTAGGCCTCATATGGGATCTCATATTTGATGGGTTTAGTGAAAACAAATTAGGTGTTGTTATAGGTCCGCAATAACTTATTAAAATCATACATTGGCTTCACAACCTAACTGGTACCTTACTTTATCCTTTCCCTCGCGACCCAGATACCAAGCGTTGGTGGAGCACAGCCTGAACATCGGCGAGCTGTTGGACAACTCGCGCAAGGGGCTGCGACACCTGGTGCTCACCTACCAGGAGCTGTCGGCCTGGATGGACGCCATGGAGCAGCACCTCAACAAGCGCCGCCTGCTGCCGCTGCACATGGAGAAGCTGCTGCGGCAGATGGACGAGCTCGCGGTGAGTGCGACAGAGACGGATACAACGAACGCGACGGCGGTCCTCGTTCAATTTAATGCGGAAGACTATGGCTCGTATTCATTAAGACGTGTGTCTCTCCTCGTGATTGAGGAGACCTAAATTGGTTCTCAATGTCACTCCTCCAAGTCAACCTTGGAGAAAAAGGCAATTTTCGAGCGTTCCTTGCCGTTTAAAGTACTTCGTACGTACAATGTTATCTGAAATACATTTTTTTTGTGAAGGTCACTTAACTTCATCGATCTCATGTGTCGATTGTCATAAGCCGTCTTGAAATTAGCATCTTTTTATGAGCATGTTGCTCATAAAAAGAGATAACTAACATATGATTTTAAATCCTACTCCTAATAACTAATATTACCGTGTGATCTTACAACAGGAGAAAACCGAGGAGATAGCGTCGAAGCAGGAAGCGGTGGACAGCACGGTGGAGTCCGGGCTGGAGCTGATGAAGCACATCTCCGGCGACGAGGCGCTGCAGCTCAAGGACAAGCTGGACGCGCTGCAGCGCCGCTACAACGAGCTGACGTCGCGCGGCGCCGAGCTGCTGCGCGTCGCCTCCGAGACGCTGCCGCTCGTGCAGCAGCTGTACAACGAGCACGCCAGGTCGGTGCGCCTATCTTACAAATGCAATATATCTAGCTTAGAAATGCTTAAACGGAGGCATTGTTATTACAAAATATTATTGCAACCTGGTCGATTTTTAAAGACAAGACTGCTTGAATATGACGTTTATGTATTGATGTTACTACATTGTTGCTAGTTGCTGTAGTAAGTAGTAAAATACTCGTTGGGAGTTACTTGCCGCTTCTTCATTTAGAACCACTTAAGAACAAGATGTATTTTAGCGAGGGCTTAGTTCGATTTCCAATCAAATTTTATTTCATTGTTGTTATGTGTGGTAGATACGAGTGTTGTGTATATGTATAATATTATATGTATTGTATGTTCGTGTGTATGTGTGTGCAGACTGTCGGAGTGGATGTCGAGCGCGGAGGCGTGCCTGCAGGCGGTGGAGCCGCGCGAGGAGGACATCCTGCGGCTGGAGGGCGAGCTGCACGAGTACCGCGCCGTGCTCGACACCATCAACCTGGTCGGCCCGCAGCTCTGCCAGGTAAACTAGAAAAACGTTCAACATAATTATGTACGTATGCCCGTCAATCAATATTTAGTCTGAATTCTAGTTAAGTTTTTGTAGTCTATATTGTTTAAATAATACAGTCCATATCTATAGTCAGTACCTATAATGTGTATAACTTTTGAGAGAATTATAGTAAATGCAGTTTGGAAGAGAACATTTTCTCTAGTCCATTCAACAAGTGAGAGAAAATCAACTAAACAACACCCGAGCGAGACAATTTAGCGTCTCATCTACTCAGTGTTAACATCTTTAGAATGATTATGGTTTGCATATTTTAAGAGATGTATGTATGTACAACGCAACGTATTCGTAACGTTATCGTCAACGGTCCAGATTTCGCCGGGCGAGGGCGCCACGCACGTGGAGGGCATGGTGACGCGCGCCAACCGCCGCTTCGACGTCATCGCCGAGCAGGTGCAGCGCAAGGCCGAGCGGCTGCTGCTCAGCAAGAAGGTAACACACACGCTGTAACACGTCTAAATGCACATTGTAAAATATATTTTCCTATTAATATTTATCGTCAAGAATGATGTGTTGCGAGAAATAAATTTCGTAAGTTAACTTCAAAATTAAAATAAACTTCGCTAGTGTGAATCAACACTAATAACATTGATAACGACTACTTCAAAGTAGGGCAGATTCACTCGTTAACCAATTAACATCATTGCTGTCATGTCGATAAATATATTTACGCTCTCGTCTTTTCATTGGAATTTCGTTGAAAAGATTAGCTAGAGAATTTCTTATGCGGTTTCATCTCCCCCGTAATATAAAAACAGATACAACAAGAACAGAAACGGTGGCAAAATATAAAAACGTTTCTTATCCAAGTTATTATGAATTTGAACATTACGTCGTTCCCCTCGCAGCGTTCACTAGAAGTAGTGGGCGACATGGAGGAGCTAGTGGAGTGGCTGCGGGCGATGGACGCGCAGCTGCGCGCGGCCGAGCCGCCGGCGTGCGACGCGCGCGAACTGCGCGCGCAGCTGGCCGAGCAGCGCCCGCTCAGCGACGACGTGGCCGCGCAGCGCGTGCGCGCGCGGGACCTGCTCAGCCAGGCCAAGAAGGTAACTGGTGCTGCACGGGATCCATCCCCACGACGGTTACGTCCCTTGGGCACCGACGACTTATTTAGTTTTATAATGTGGGTGTCTACAACAACAATGTTTTGGATTTAACTAAGTTGGTGTGTTTTACGACCTATGAGAACTTTACCAGTACAAGTTATCAGACAATCTTTATTTGGTCTATCATATTTATTTTGTCAGAGTCCGGCCATCGATAAAAAGATAATTGGAATGCCAGCGATTGTTGCAAATGTTTCAATATCCTTTAGTTGGTTATGTACCATGTGACATCGCGAAACTGAACCTCTTGCCTTCCTTTCACACACCTTGTAGACCCTACCCGCGTACCGCTACTCACCGTGTGACGTACCAACTGACTTGCAAGTAATGCCGGCGTGACGTGTTCCGCAGGTGATCCGCGAGTGCCAGTCGTCGGAGGAGGCGGGCGCGATCCGCGAGCGCAGCGACGAGCTCCGCGAGGTGATGGACGAGGTGGGCCAGCTGGCCGCCGCGCGCCTCGCCGCGCTCGAGCAGGCGCTGCCGCTCGCCGAGCACTTCGCCGACACGCACCACGGGTACGTACGCACACGCGCACGCGTACGCGTACACACACGCACGCTTACCGTTATTGTCCTAGTGTGTCGAGAGGCGCGGTAGTGTTACGTAACGTTCGCAACACCACTCGTCGAATATTTTATTGTGATAAACGTTCAGCTGACCCCAGCCGTGACTATGATCCATGCAACTGTACAAATCGTTACACCGCACAATACTCTCGTCGTCGCCCACGATCAACTTCGCGAGTACTGTAGAGGTGCTACAATAGGTACTAGTAGTGGGTATTAATATCGTGTATCGCTGTGGCAGGCTGTCGATGTGGCTGGATGACATGGAGAAGCAGGTGCAGATGCTGGCCATGCCGGCGCTGCGCCCCGACCACATCGCGCAGCAGCAGGACAAGAACGAGGTAATCGTCATCATACATTACAAACACAGGGATACACTATGATTGTAGTTTTTCATCAAATGAAAGCTATATCTTACACGTTATACCAATTCTTAGATAATGGTTCTTCACTGAAGCATCCAATTTTCTTCACCCCTAACTCAATATGAATTCACGGTTTCGTAAATAGCATTTTGCAGCATTTACATTTAATGTATAATTCTCGTCCATAGTTCAATGTTAAATAAAAACAACAACATCTTCTATCCCTATTCTTGTTACCTCTCACGCACAAATTTTGACGTCACAATGAACCAAACTTGGAAAACCCTGAGAGGTACGAAGTGTGTCCCGGTTGTGCAGATGCTGCAGCAGTCGATCGCGGGCCACAAGCCGCTGGTGGACAAGCTGGTGAAGACGGGCGAGGCGCTGGCGCGGCTGTGCGGCGAGGAGGACGCCGCCAAGGTGCAGGACACCGTGGAGGCCGACTGCGAGCGGTACAACGTGCTGCGCGCCGAGCTGCGCCAGCGGCAGCTGGAGCTCGAGCAGGTGACCCTCGGATACTGCCTCATCATCGTCATCATCATCATAATCATAGGAACCAGTGATATTATTAGTAGAAAAGAAGTATATGCCATTAGCTCGCGAATAGTGGGACAGTCAAGTTGAGCCAATTGTGGTACTTTTCCTCATTGTTATTACTTTCTATCTCATATGTTTCCTAATTATCTTTCGCATCCTTATTTACAAATTGTAACGTGTGTGTGTGTGTGCATGTGGCAGGCGCTGCAGGAGTCGTCGGTGTTCTCGGACAAGCTGGAGGGCATGGTGCGCGCGCTGGCCGGCACCGCCGAGCAGCTGCAGCGCGCCGAGCCCGTCTCCGCGCACCCGCCCAAGATACAGTGCGTACACACACCACACACACCTCGTCGCCGATATACATATATACATCGATTATAATACGTGTCGGAACTATGACACACATTCTAAGCGATATACACCTTGATCATCAAAGGAAGTTATAACATTCCCTCGAGCTATTCGTCAAGTTGCTTTTAAATACATAATGATTTGTGTGCTACAGTTCGATTTTTAATTTATAACTGCGAATTCCAAAAATCCAAAAATATTCGACAAAATTGACATTTGACACTAGAACTATAAGAAGATTGACAGGATTTACTAATGATCGTTTGAACATTTCAGAGATCAGATGGAGGAGAACAACGCGCTGGTGGAGGACCTGGAGAAGCGCGAGGAGGCGTACCATGCCGTGCGGCGCGCCGCCTCCGACGTCATCAGCAAGGCCAACAAGAGCGACCCCGCCGTGCGCGACATCAGGAACAAACTGGACAAGCTTAACAAGTCAGTTATTTTACACTACGATGGATATATTTGTCTCTCTTTAGTGTCGTTTTTTGGTTTCAATGAGTTATAAATCACGGAGGTGCTTAAGTTCCTCCTTTCTTTATTACTTTGACATTTTTACTGCCTGACATTTGTTCCGTGTCATTGCTCCGATATAAACGTGTACGTTTCCCCGCAGACTATGGGACGAGGTGCAGAGGGCGACGTCGGACCGCGGGCAGTCGCTGGAGAGCGCGCTGGACGTGGCGCGGCGGTTCTGGCAGCAGCTGGAGGCCGTGATGGCCACGCTGGGCGAGCTGGAGGACACGCTGGCCGCGCAGCCGCCGCCCGCCGCGCAGCCCGCCGCCATCCAGGCGCAGCAGGTCGCGCTGCAGGAGATCCGACACGAAATCGACCACACCAAGCCGGAGGTGAGACCACCTACTTGGTTTGATTTTATGTCTTTTTGACGATTTGTTTTTCCACTACTAATGAGGTCACCGTACATTAAAGAAAAATTGGATAGTACTGGAAAGAGCTGGATCTGCTGGATCTAACCTCTGTAGTTCATTATATTGGGAGCATTGTTAATCAGGTCATGTTTAGTGTTGATAATAGCTAACGCCAAGCGCGCCCCCAGGTGGAGAAAGTCCGCAAGACGGGCTCCACGCTGATGTCGCTGTGCGGCGAGCCGGACAAGCCCGAGGTGAAGAAGCACATGGAGGACCTGGACAGCGCCTGGGACAACATCACGGCGTTGTACGCGCGCCGCGAGGAGAACCTCATCGACGCCATGGAGAAGGCTATGGAGTTCCATGACACCTTACAGGTCGGTGCACGCGAACGAAATACATTATGTACACATATTACACTAAATACACACAGGTTTCAGAAGTCATTGAAAAGCAATCGTAAAAACAGGTTTAGTTGATTTGCAAACTCACATTCCAATATACATTTTATTGCATTGAATTTTAATCATTGATGGCAGTATTTTTTATTTAAAAAATTTGAGCACATCTGTCGTTGGGCAATAGCGTGGATGCTCATTGCTATAATATTTAACCCTTTCTACCCAGAATCTCCAAGAGTTCCTGGACAAAGCGGAAGAGAAGTTCTCCCGCATGGGCCCGCTGGGCTCCGACATCGACGGCGTCAAGCGGCAGATCTCGCAGCTGGCCACCTTCAAGCACGAGGTCGACCCGCACATGGTCAAGGTGGAGGCACTCAACAGGTGAGACAATCACTTTCTCTATTAACACAGTTATAATGATTCGGATGTAACTGACTAAATGATCATGGGATTCCTTCGAGTATGTTTTTCTTAAAGTATTAGGGCTAAATAAGAGTGTATATGTTCGACCTATTGATAACGATTACTGTACGTCCTACATGATTCTCAGTTTCAATTTACTTAATATATCCTACCCTTTTAATTTTGTTAACCCGTTTTAAATAAGCAAGTTTGATGTTAAAATGTATTATAATATTACTTTGTATATTGCTTTACATTCTAAGTTACCACCCACCGGAAGCAATCTCGCCGTGCACCCACGCAATATTTCCCCACAAGTAATACTGACTAATCTGTTTTTCTATGCTATCCGTCCGGCACCGCCCGCCCCCAGGAGTCTCATGAGGCAAGCACCACTGAGTATTTGAGTGTTCTGCTTCTGTAGTTGTGTTATTTTATATACGGTATTTTCAAACAAAGGTAACGATGCGTGCTTGTGTGCGCCCCGCTGGGCTTTCATGTACATACACAGTTTAGAACGTACAAATATTTCTGTCCGGATACGTTTGTGTGCGTTCCACGGTGCGTACGTACAAATAGTGAAGCGGCGCGCACGCAGACAAGCCTCATTACTAACGAGTCTGAAGATAACCCGCTGTTCTCTATGTACGTTGCTAGTTGTTTGTGTGTTCGTGATACTTGTAACAAGCGATAGATGACGCGGTGAGCAAACGATATATTAATTTGACGTACGCAAGAGATGACCCAGTATTGTCCAATGCCGTGTCTGTGACATGAGACGAATCTCATGTTATCATTTTGAACATACATACGTTTGGCCACCGCTGGTCAATAGCTGGTGTTACTGCAAGACTTGATTCCGGAATGCTGATTGTTTAACAATTTATAAATTTTGTCGTAGTCTATTAATTTCTGTGCACCAATTTTAATCCACTACTACATCTATCCTTTTAAGTATTACAAATTAATATTCACGATTAATTTGTCTAACAACACAGGTCCAATATGTACCGACTGACAGAACAAAAGTTGTACATAAATAAAAAAAGATGTAAGAAACAGTCGTCAAAAAAATATTTAGAGGACATCTTAAGCTTAATATTACTCAGCTTGCTTTATGTTGTATTTCTGTGAGAAGTTATATAGATAAGTTAAAATGCTTCGGTTCTTAAATATTATGTTGAACATAAAGTGTATCTGATCGTTGTACAGTACATCTCTGGTACATCTCAAACTTGTAATATTTTTGTATGCTTCATATTCTTTCTCCTTCTGTTTTATCATTCCTAAGTTCTCTTTTATCAGTAAACCATAGTGCGGGTATGTACGTTAACGTGTATGACGGATTAGTAACGTGCGCGCGTGTACGCAGACAAGCGGCGGAGCTGACGGAGCGCACGACGTCGGAGCAGGCGACGGCGATCAAGCAGCCGCTGACGGCGGTGAACGCGCGCTGGGCGGCGCTGCTGCGCGGCATGGTGGAGCGCCAGCAGCAGCTCGAGCGCGCGCTGCTGCGGCTCGGCCAGCTGCAGCACGCGCTGCGCGACACGCTCGCCTGGATACAGCACACCAGCGACACGCTCGACACACTCACACCGGTATGATCTCGTTTATTTGTTCTTTATTGAACCTTACATATGTAATGGAACAAAAGACAGACGTAATGCTAAGAGACTTCCCAAATTAAACATGTGTGTTGGGTGGCAGGTGGCGGGCGACCCCCAGATCCTGGAGGTGGAGCTGGCCAAGCTGAAGGTGCTGGTGAACGACATCGCCGCGCACCAGGCCTCCGTCGACACGCTCAACGAGGCCGGCGCGCAGATCGTGCACCACGCCACGGGTAACACACATTTGCATAGAATTTTTAATATATACGTCACTTATGTCACCTAAGTGCCTAATTAATGACGTATGTTACATTTTGTCATTTTTGACTTTTGACATTGCTAATATTATTGTTCAAACGCACATATATCTGTCTGTGCCATAAAGTCCAACTACGAACACAATTATTACTCTATTAACACGTGGTGTACGCACAGACGAGGCGGGCGAGACGGCGGAGAAGCTGGCCACGCTGAACCGCAAGTGGCGCGAGCTGCAGCAGAAGGCGCGCGACCGCCAGGCCGAGCTCGAGGACGCGCTCAGGGAGGCGCAGAGGTAACGGACAGACACGCACACACATCCACGTACACCCGCACGCACATTGACGTACACACTCACCCTTGCTTTACAACTCATCCAACACACGTTTAGACCAATTGCGTGTAGTTAACGCGACCAATACGAGGACACAACAAAAGTAACTGCTAGTTAGTTAGTACTTGCCTAATTATGTCACTTAATTTAGTACAAATTAGCGCTGATAATGACAACTATTAGTCCATAACTGAATCATTTGATTTCCAAAAACTTTTGACTCGACCAAGTTTCGACTGAGATGTGTGTGTTGTAAACAGCTTCAACGCGGAGATCGGCGACCTGCTGTCGTGGCTGTCGGAGGTGGACGGCGTGATCGCCGCGTCCAAGCCGGTGGGCGGCCTGCCCGAGACCGCCAGCGAGCAGCTCGACAGGTTCATGGTCAGTGCCCTGCATTCTCCACGCTTTTACTAAATACATTCTTGATTACTTACTATTTCTGTTTGCTATTTCCCTAAAAACATTCCATTTAAATAAGTCATATGTTATTAAAATCCAACGTGTACCCTACTTAACATGGAATTGTGAAATCTAACAATATTTAACTTATGAAGTTACTCTTCATTGATAAAATAATATTTTCTCAAAAACAACGATACTTTACGATGATACGGAACTATTACTTTCTCTTTGTTTTTATTAATAATTTAAATTGGGCTCGGAGGACCATTTTTGATGAAAGGTTTATGTGTCACACGCAGGAGGTATACAACGAGATCGAAGCCAACCGTCCCAAGGTGGAGGCGGTACTGCAGCAGGGCCAGGAGTACATCCGCCGACAGGAGAAACCCAACCCAACGTCACAACTCCATCTCAACCTCAAGAATCTCAAGTCCAGATGGGACAATGTTACTTCCAGGTGGGTTAGCCGTCACGCAACGAGTTGAGATTGTTCCGTAGACCTTTACGTTCTTCCGGTATATTGATTCACTGCAGACCACATTTCCTCATGATGCGGAGAATGTATTATTGGAATGTTCCAGTTCGGAGTGTGGGATACGGATTCGGTATCTAATGTTTAATTTTGTTGACCCAACAGAGCGTCGGACAAGAAGATCAAGCTGGAGATAGCCCTGAAGGAGGCTACGGAGTTCCACGACGCGCTGCAGGCCTTCGTGGACTGGCTCACCGGCGCCGAGAAGACGCTCACCTCCGCCAAGCCCGTCTCCAGGGTCATGGAGACGTTACTCAGTCAGTATACCATACGTTTACTCTTTTGGCTACCGTTGTCCTAATTTCACAAAGGCCTTCCATTGCTTTCACCTCTGTTAGTAGTTGCTGCTAACATGTCAGCTTTACGACCAGCGTTACGACCTATCGAAGGTTATAGAAAAGAGATTGCTAATCAATTTACATATATGATCAAACTTATAAGTTAATCATGTGAGCGTCATCAGTCCACAAAGTAACAGCTGTTGTCATTTTCAGCGCAAATCGAGGAGCACAAGTCGTTCCAGAAGGAGGTGTCGACGCACCGCGAGACCATGCTGCAGCTGGACAAGAAGGGCACGCACCTCAAGTACTTCAGCCAGAAGCAGGACGTGATCCTGATCAAGAACCTGCTGGTGTCGGTGCAGCACCGCTGGGAGCGCGTCGTGTCCAAGGCGGCGGAGCGCACGCGCGCGCTCGACCACGGCTTCAAGGAGGCCAAGGAGTTCAGCGATATGTGGTGCGTTTTGTGAGCTGGTCTTCGGAATGTTAGCTCCTTTTTATGGGATTATGGTAGCAGACGAGCATGCAGTACCACCCTTCAGCTGCCGCCCATGATAACTGCGACTGACCTAAAACATAACTCAAGTGGGGAGTAGGATGGTTAGTCCGGTTAGCAGACGGTGTTAGAACATTGGATGGTTAGTTTTTTAGCAAGTATGTGGACTTGGGTAGGAACTGTTAGTGATAGTTTGTCCTGTTAGTGGATGTTAGTAATAGTCCGGTTAGTAATTGTTAGTAAGAGTCTCGTTCTAATTCCGTCGCTGATGTTTTTTCAGTTGCTATTAGAGACTAAGATTTTTAGGTCGCCTCTAAAAAGTGTGATTAAAAGTGTGAGTGGGATTACAAAATATACTCAGATAATTGTATATTCCCAGGAACAATCTGATGAACTGGCTCAACGACACGGAGAAGCAGCTCGACCAGCTGAACTCGGAGCCCACCGTCAACGACCCGGAGAAGATTAAACAAAGGTGAGACAGACAGAGAGGGCAATACTCTTTTTTATACTTATTTTTATATTTGCACAGTATTGTATGTCATTCTTTATACACTTAATTTTAATCCTTATCAAAATAAGTGAATAGAATATCAATTTAACTATCCAAACGTTGAGAAGTTTAACTTCAAATATGCGCACGTCGTGCACACAATTTTAATTCTTTTATCGCTTCGCCAACCTCGTCTGACTATTGTTAACACTCCTGTGTCCCCCCCGCAGGTTGAGCAAGCACCGCGAGTTCCAGAAGGCGCTGGCGGGCAAGCAGCCGGCGTACGACCAGGCCAGCAAGGCGGGCAAGGCGCTGCGGGACAAGGCGCCCAAGGCGGACGAGCCCGCGCTGCGGACCATGCTCACAGACCTCAAGACCAAGTGGACCACCGTCTGCTCCAAGGCTGTCGACAGGTACTTGTACTGGGCAAGACGTTTATTCTATGTCATGGAACGTCTTTGCAAGTGGAATCACGTAGGAAATATTTACATGGAAAATAATAATAATATTTAACACACAAAAAAAATATATAACTTTCCTAAAGTGTCGGTATATATAATTTAATCTCGTTTAGAACTTTGTATCATCTCTGTAAAGCGGCATTAAAATTCTGGTTAAACAAACACGAAAAAAATAAAAAATGTTGGTCCTTCGAGCCTTGATCAAGTGATGTCCCTCGCACAGACAACGCCGGCTGGAGGAGGCGCTGCTGTACTCCGGGCAGTTCAAGGACGCCATGTCGGCGCTGCTGGAGTGGCTCCGCAAGCAGGAGCGCGAGCTGGCCGCCGAGTGCCCGCTGCACGGCGACCTCGACACCGTCATGGCGCTCATTGAGCAGCACAAGGTAATGTGGACCGGGATGCGCGGAGGATAGAGCTCCTTTTTGAAGTTCTCGTATGGTGTGGTTTAGGACGATTTACGTACGTAATTTACTCAAACGCGTAGTGCGCTTCCGTGCCCAAAGGGCGACAAACGGAATACTATTATATGCCTCAGCTGTCTGTATGTCTGTCTGTCATTGGGGTCTATCTCTTGAACAGAAATAGGCAGACTCTTGAATTTTTCACAAAATGAGTGTTACTGTGGTCCAAAAAAATAATTACAAATAAAGTAAGATTCTAAAGGGGGGTCCTGAAACAAGTAACCTTAAAAACATGTTTTATCAACATTACATCTTGTTAGTTAGTTAATATCGCTCAGTGTTATGGAACCCTACGCGAGCGGGTCACGTGTTTTTACAATTAATGCGGACAGTTTTCTAATTGACGTATTTGTTGCAGCAATTCGAAGAAGATCTACACTCGCGGGAACAACAGATGCAGTCGGTGATGAAGACCGGCAAGGACCTGGAAGCTACCGTGAGGATATTTCTTATAAAGTCGCACAAACTTTACTAAGAATTATCATCAAGAGCGTCGGTGTAATGAAGTTTTGTTTCGCCAGGTCCCGCAGGAGGACGCGGCCAGCATCAAGCAGCAGTGCAGCGAGCTGAAGCAGGCCTGGACCACCGTGCAGGGCCTCAGCGAGAGCAAAGCCCAGAAACTGGAGGCCGCGCTCAAGGAGGTCAGCTTACCTACATTGTTATTGACGGGTTGTAAAAATGGATACATCAGAACATACTCATGTTTTCATCTCTCGGTCTGGGTGTGTGTGTTCTTGTCTTGTGTGTTGTCCATGGCACCCACGACACGGGGAATCCTAGTGTGGGGTTATGAGTGTGTAGCGTTATTTATTTATTTTTACAACATTTGTCATTACAAACGATAACACCGTCCGGGCAGGCGGAGCGGCTGCACAAGTCGGTGAACATGCTGCTGGAGTGGCTGTCGGACGCGGAGACGCGGCTGCGGTTCGCCGGGCAGCTGGCGGCGGGCGAGCAGGACGCGCGCGCGCAGCTCGCCGAGCACGAGCGGTTCGCGCGCGAGCTGGCCGACAAGCGGCGCGACAAGGACGACACGATCGCGCTCGCGCACGCCATCCTCGCGCGCGCGCACCCCGACGCCGTCGCCGTCATCAAGCACTGGATCACGATCATACAGAGCCGGTGGGACGAGGTGGGTGGTTTTTCTCAATTCTTTATTGCGATCATATGTTGTACAATAGGGTAGTTGACAGTAAGAAAATATTTTGAATATTTCTATTTTTTATGGTAGCTTAATATTTACAAATGCGAAAAATTGATCTTATTAATTAAATAAATCATGATTATTTAATATTTTTAAGAATTAAAATCCCGAAATTACAGTCACTAGTCACGTGACAGTGAACGCCAATACGACGCGTGACGTCACACGTTGCAAAGCTAAACAAACTTGACATAGCATTTTGGTCTTTCCGCTCAAACTAACAGCTATTCGTTTTCCAACATATGACGTCACACGAGTCGCCATGACAGTTTGACGCGTTTTTTGACGGAAACGTCAAATAGTTCATGAAAATATAAAATAAAATATGTTACAGTTAGTATTTTACTGAAATATTAATATTTCAGTTAAATTAGACCATTTGGCAAACTATGATTTAGTTTTTCAAAATTAGTCAACTAGCCTATTAGGTGTTACATAATATGTGTGTTCATATATGTGTTCTACATTACTAGACGCGATCACTTGTATATTTTCATTTTTGAAGTTATACTTCTTTTGGCGCGTTAGGGAAAAATGATGAGTTAATTTTTACGATGCGCGCGCACACCGTCACGAAAAAACCGACACCCTGAAGTTAGCCATAGTCAACGTTTTAGTTTTTGTTAGTGTCAATGTCTTATGTCATGTGAATGTGAAATTTTTATTTTTAGTATTTTTATTTTATTTTTAATACCAAATAACGTAGTTGCAGCTAGAAAATCGATGGCCATGCTTTTCGTAGTTTTATAAAACAACAGACAAACAAGCGATTAATATAATAAAATTATGGTTTGATGTCATATCAGATAATTATAATTTCAATGCGCATTTTGTATCGCAAGCTAACTTTAGAGCCGCATGCATCGAAAGCCTTGAAATGTCTGAATGTTATCACATTTCCAGGGAACAGCGGAGTAAATGCAAAATAATATTTATTAATTTCACCTCGAGCATTAAATATCTAATCAATAGATTTAAATGTTATCTAGTAATCGATCAACACCAATCTTGTGCAGGACGAGATTGGTTTGTCGTAGTATCAGCTGAGGTTTTGTCGCGTAGTTTTATTATGTAATGGGGAAGTGTTGAATTTAATTAGTGAGTGTGTTGGGGTTACAATGGACGGTCACACCAGCAGGCCGCGGTCGCTGATGGTGACGGTTCTGCCCGTCATCAGGGTGTTCAGCAAGGTGTCCGCTGGACAGGTGGGGCTTCATTCGAAAATGGATTGTAATTCATTTTCCAAAAGGTTTACTTCACCTTGACATAGTTTACAACACAATGATCAATTAATGTAATATTTGTGTATTTGTACAGATTTATCTTTCTGCATTTGTTAAACTATCCTAGAAATATAATGTATGAAGTGTACCAAATGTAATTTGAGTGACACTGTTCTTTAATTGTAGTATTGTAGTAGGTATTTGAAAACCAGAGTTTTTTTTCGGAGTGAATCAATTTAGATTGTATGATTTAAAACTTTCAACGTCGCTGACCCTAGACATTTGAACTATTACGGGTACTCACGATTTTTTATAGCTTAAAGATCAAGCAGTCTCACCGTGACCCATACAATTGATCTAAGTTACAAAAATCGTGAGTACCCGTACCCGAAATTTTCGTTCGAATTTTGATTAATGTTTTGTGTATTGTTACGGCAGGTGTGGCAATGGGCGCTGCAGCGCGGCGGCAAGCTTGAGACGCACCTGCAGAGCCTGCGAGACCTGGACCTGGTGCTCGAGGAGCTGCTGCAGTGGCTGGCCGGCCTCGAGACCACGCTGCTCGGTCAGTCATCCACTACCTGACCACTGTCCCAATTTATGTTCATTATACATACTGTCGTTGGTTCTGGTCAAGTGCACCGACAAATAACTCTTAACTATATCTTAACTAAGTTTATAGTTTGAAGCGGTGCTAGTGAATATTAGGAAACGACAGACATTGGAAGCTTGTACTTGAATGTGGTCAATTTTATTCTCAGAAGTACTAATAATTCTGTGACCAAAATAGTGCTATGCTTCTCATGGATAATGTATGGATTGCAACGTATTACAACGGTCACGTCAGTCAGTAACGCCAGTCTGTGTACAATATAGATGTCTAAACTTGTCTAATGTCCCATTACAATGTTCAGCGATGGAGTCGGAGCCGCTGCCGGAGTCCATCGAGCTGCTGGAGGGCCTCATCGAGGACCACAAGGACCTGATGGACCACACGCAGAAGAGACAGAACGAAGTGGACCGCGTCTGCAAGGCCTACCAGGTATTCTTTTGTTTGGAAGTTATTGCAAATTTTTATAGGTTGTTAGCAAAAAAAAGACTTGAAAATATTTTTCGCTTTAACACTGATTTTCGTCGAATTTCGATTTAGTAATCATAATAATTATATTTAATCTACGTACATATTTCATAATATCTATTTTGTTGTTTTCAATCCTAAAATTGTGCATCCTACAGATTTGTGCTACTTTTTAAATTTCTACCCAAACGATGTCTGGAAGAGATCGCTGTTTAGCGATAAGACCGTCTTTTGTGAAACATCCGTTCATTATATTCATTTGTATGTAATCTCTAAAGACCGTATTCAGTGCTAAAATCATATCGTTGTGTGTCCGTCAGGTGAAGAGCCAAAGCGTGGGTCGCGAGTCGACGCCGCGCAAGATGTCGGCGAAGGCGGCCACCAAGGGAACGCCGGGGTATGTCGCTAGTCGTGTTGAGTCACGTTCTGTTTGTTATAATGTTTGTATACAACGGCGTTTGGCAATCGTCATAAGGGTGTGTTCGTGTATAAGGGATGTCTAATGGTCGAAAAAATTAATTATTTATTGGTCATTGTAAAATTTCTCGATATAAATGGGTTTCTGAATTGTGGGTTCGTGACGTACGTTGTCAGCACACTCGTACAAAAACATTTCAGCAAACAAAACGGTCCATGTTCAATAGCTTTCTTCGCCCCACCAATGTCTTGTGTGCTAATAGCTTCACTTTGTTCTTTTTAATTTGTACGTTTCGTTCGCTCCGCTCATTCCGTTGTGTTTCGTGTCCATTTCCGTTGACCGTTCGCTCTGTGCGCGCGGGCGTGTCGTGTCGTGTCGTGTCGTGACGCGTGCAGGCGCGGCTCGCAGCACGAGCTGCACCGCGAGCGCTCCGCGTCGCCGGACTACTACGGCACGCGCCGCTACAGGTTTGTACCAACCACTGTTTACACCAATGAACATCTTTTTGGAGTGAAACTTCTTAAGCTGCGCCGAGAGTGACAATTCGAGGTGACACTAGTTAGGGCGTTGACCGCTCGCCGCTCATCGGTGTAGCTATGGAATAGCGCTGCAGTTATTTTTTATATACTTATTTGTATGTCATTCATTAATTAATGTTAATTCTCATTAAAATAAACGAATAGTATATGAATTTTACTATTCAAACGTTGAGAAGTTTCACTCGAAAAATACGCACATCGTGCATATTAAATTACTTTTTTAATTCTCATTCAGTTTCTCTTTCATTTAAAAATACATGTTCGTGTAGTTCAACTTTTTGAAGCAAACCGGTAAAGAAATTATTTTTAGTGTGTCGGCCATTTTGAAATGTTTGTCCGCCATTTCGTGTTCAATGTAGATATTGTTTTAAAATTATGGGTTTCTTCGCCGGTTTGTTCTTCGTTATTTTAAAGCGTTTTTTATACGTTGTAAATGAGTTGATTTGTTTGCTAAATACTGTGACACGATTTCTTAAGTTAGTCTGTGTTTAATGTGTAATTTTAGTCGGAGAATGATATCAGTTTTTCCATTTCATATACGTTTTGTATATCAACGACATAGAATTTTTCGTACATCGAAATCATTCTCCGACGCCGCAACATGCGACGTAGCTTCATCTCGCTCTAACGTTATGTAAATGTGGCTTTCTGTCTCGTCCATGTCGCTCGCTTCGCCCACCGAAGGTCCCGGATTCACAGTCGAAGTAGGAGAGGAAGGTTTGATGTGGTTTCATTACTAGGATTGCATACTTTACGTGTGTGCGTTTGTTCGTAGTTAGTGGTTGAAAGTAGTTCAAGAGTCAGACTTCTTTTGTAGTATCTTTGATAAGTCCTATGAATGGAATAAAATATATAACTTGCATCTATCTATAATTATCTATATTTTATCAAAACAATAAAAATAATTGTGTAATAACAGAAAATTATTACGAAAGGATTCATTGTTATACTGTAGTTTCAATAAACTAAATTTCAATGCCGTGAAGCAAGTTGTTTCAAATTATTTTGTGACTTCCATCTTAATTCTCTGAGTAGCGATACATCGTGGTTCGCTACCTGAATAAGTCTGCTGCACAAATCATTTTGCTCTTGAACTACTTTTAAAGTGTTTTACTTTGTGGCTTTTAGAGTAATTTATTTTGCTTTCCAGCCGAATGTTATTGTTAGTTGTTTTTTATTAATTTGAAAACTTGTTACTATTCAAATTTTAGTTGAAGTAACAATCTCAATGTGTTAAAGAATTTATTTATTTTTAGAAAAAAGTATTTTAAAATCAACATTTAGTTTACCCTCAAACCTTTCAAAGGAAAATCAGACTTGAGTGTACCCCGTATAATGTCATTTTAATAATCACCAATGTATTTATTTGCTTTCGTATTTATCGCATGAAGTATGGTCGCGTTCAGTAGTTTGTAATACTTATTGACGTAACAATTCTTGACAAGTGACAGAAGGAAATTGATGAAAAATATATTAAGTTACAATAAATCTTAGGTACTAAAAAATAAGTCATTTTTGTTCAAATAAATTGTTACGTTTATTAACAAGTAGGAGATGGGGATTTAGTTGTTTGCTTTGCACTGTATTTGTAGTCTAACCTCACTTTACTTAACCTTACATTACCCCACCTAACCTCGCATTACCCCACCTAACCTCACATTACCCCACCTAACCTCACATTACCCAACTCAAGTCCCCGACATCGGTTCACCGGTCCAAGGTAAAGCTATCAATCACATCACCGCGCGCCGCACTAACAGCCTCAGCCCGACGTCACTCGAAGGTATCATCAGTGTAACTTACCTCTCATTTACGGTAAGGAAGTGGACCAGTAGACGTCTACCGTTAACCCATAGTGAAGTCGCCATCGAATTGAGACGGTGACTGACCGTCAAACGGTTTCGGCTGCTGATTTGTGGCCGTTGTCTACTATTTCGCATCGAATTGTGAGCGTTTCGTAATGCTGGTCCGCTTCCATATTACGAGCACCGTACTAACAGGAGTATACTAGACGAGGATGGATCTGGGTGCCGCGGCTTACTAACGTCACCAGCTCGCTCATCCGCCCCCCGGCCGCAGGTTTGTACCGCCCCGCTACTTCACTTTACAGTAGTTGTCGCCACTGAACAGATTGATTGGTTGCTTAAATCGCACTGGGATTATAGAAAAGCATGGATTTTTTTAATCTGCAAAATTATACGTTTTTGACATTAATTTAATTTACGATTACCTACCTAAATATTTTTTTTTATTAAATTAAATTGTAACCATAATATTGACAACCCTCAGTCGTTATCAAAATCATAACATATTTCCATAAAATACGATACTCCTTGGCAATTATGAAAAGTCATAATATTTATATAAATCATAATGAACAATATCGAGTTCGTAATAGAATGATGTATCTTCAAAAATCGATTATATATCTGTTCGGTGGTTGCTTCTACACGTAACATTGTCGTATAACCGCGAGCTAACCCCCCCGCCGCTCCGGGCGCTAACAGCGACTAACGGGCACGGTCGGTATGCCAGTCACTAGTGTGTTCACCCTGTCTGTGTCTTTGACGATGTCGTGTGACGTGTGCCGTGTGCCGCAGCCGCGCGAGCCCCGGCCGCGACTCGCCCGACCGCGCGCTGCCGCACTACGGCCCGCGGTTCCCGCCCAAGGGCAGGTAAGGACCCGCCTAAGTACTATCTATTGCCGAAACTGTGCACTCGACGATAGACTGTCCACTCTTTGGATTTATTGTTCCCGTAAAATTTGTAATACTTGGCCGGAAACTGACGGCCAAGTCGGCCAAGTTAACTTGGTTTGCCTCGGATCATGTAACATTCATGATACTGCAGTTTACATTATTATTCTAAATTTGAATCATTTTCTATTTATGGTTGTACTGTAACTTGTAATAATTGTTTACTTCCATCTGTCGTCGACTGTACATCAACAGGAACCATATAACCTATTCAAGCTGATAGTCGGTGATCGATTCATTTTTGTCATGTTTCTCTTGTATGTACCTACCGCGTTTTTTCGCTTTTTCTTGTAATTCTTAGCTTTTTTATCTGTATTTTTTGTTTTGGCATATGTTTGAACTTGATCGCATGTGGATAATGAAAGGAATTTGAAAAATTTCCACAGGTGCGTGTAAAACTTAATTCGGATTTTAGACATCCATTTTAATGTCATACTTAATCAGGTGATTACAGTATAATGTGCAATCACTTAAAGGACCACAAAGCATTTATTAAAAGCTCAATTTTATAGTATCTCAATACTTAAAAAACATACAAATTTATTCTAATATAGTTTTGTCAGCAATGGGAAATATTATTTCAAATACAGTATCTTTGTGGAAGTGTCATAGGTTAAACTATTTGAAAAAGAAGATTCCACTGTACTTATAATTTATTGAGCTCTGAAAGGTTTACCAGTGGCACATATCAATCAATTTCGATTGTACATGTAACTTCTTTATAGTCTGAATGAGTATATTTCACTCTGTACGGACCTATCAACACCACCACAATTTGATGTCTCGAATATGAGTTAAACAACCTCACAGGTAAAAAATTTGAGTCAATACTACCTACGTGGAGCAGTCATAGTCGTTTAAATGTTGGTACCACTTATATAAGAAATGAATTATCACTTGCTTTAGAGAAATAAACTTCGTAAGCAAACTCGCCTAAGAGTTTTTTAAGGTGGGAGAAATCTGCTAACCCGCACTTGGTCCATGTGGTACACCATGGCGTACAGGCCTCACATTACGAGCGGAGACCGTAGCTCAGTGGGAAACTTTCGGTTTGGGCCTGGGGATAAGATTAATGACTTAGTTTTTGATCTATTGAATTAAGCACTGTACATTGTAATATCGGTGGGACTGTATAACGAACGTGCCGGTGTCCGTGCAGCAAGGGAGCCGAGCCGGAGTTCCGGTCGGCGCGCGTGAAGCAACTGTGGGACAAGTGGCGCACAGTGTGGCTGCTCGCGTGGGAGCGGCAGCGGCGCCTGCACGAGCGGCTCGCGCACCTGCAGGAGCTGCGCCGCGTCTCCAACTTCAGCTGGGACGACTGGAGGAAGCGGGTGCGTTGATACGTGTGTGCGTGCGCGTGCGCTTGTGCGTGTGCGTGCGGTACTGTAGCTGGTCTCTATATAAACTTAACGGACAACGTGAACGGGTGTCGGTTTATGTGGTTTTGATGGATATGTTGTCCTAGTTACAGGGATTGTGGTCAAGGCGTGTCTAGGCTATTCAAAGACGATCAAAGCATATACGATCTAGTCGCTTACATATTATGTAATACCAAACATATTGTCGACATTAAATTTTATTAATTTTTATGTCTCATTTTGTCGTTTATTGAATTATTTTGTAGTAGTCAGAATTCGGTGGAACTGACCTAATTGGTTACTGGTACCGTGAGGAGCACGACCAAACAAGGCGCTGTCACTGTCATTACGCAATTTTAAACGCGTTTAAAAAACGAAAACCATTTCAAAAGTATTAATTTGTTCCACCGACGGTCATTACTGCAGCAAGATTAGATGGTTGACGGTGTGTTTCCCCGGCAGTTCCTCAAGTTCATGAACCACAAGAAGTCGCGGCTGACGGACCTGTTCCGCAAGATGGACAAGGACAACAACGGGTTCATCCCGCGGAACGAGTTCATCGACGGCATCATCAACACCAGTCAGTACCAACGCCACTTGATCATGTTCACGCTACACTGTACAATTAACACGTAAAGGTCTGCGCACATTGGACCCACTCAACTGCCGACCGACGGCAACTCAACTAAAAGACTCGACAAAACTAAAACTCAATTATGAGCTTTATATCTTTTGACGTAAGGTTGAATTTTGAACGTATATTATACGTAAAGCTCATAATTGAATTTTAGTTTTGTCGAGTCTTTCAGTCGAGTTGGCGTCGGTCGGTAGTTTAGTGGGTGTAATGTGCGCAGACCTTTATACTGGTAGATCCTGTGGCCAAGTGCAGTCCCTTCTGCCGAGGTTCGAGGTTTGTTGTTGAGTCGTGGATGATTGTGATGTGTACATGTGGAACTCATTTGTCATGCAGCCTATAAAATAATAGCAATGAGTCATCTCATATTTTTGTACCCTGTATGTATGTATAATGTAAACACATTATATAATAATAAGAAAGAGTAAGAGTAATTATTAATTAGTACACAAACACAAAAATGAAAACAGAAACGTCCGCTAAGAACATAAATTTAAAGTCATTATTCAAATTTATGCTTCCCTGAGTATCGAGTTTGAAATATCCGGATAGCCGGTACAAGGTCCCGGGTCGTACCTGGGACCCTTGTTCCGGTTATCCGGGTATAGTATAAATGGTGCAACACGGGTCGTCAGTATCGGTCCGCCGGGTGACGGCCTGTGACGGTGTGTGACACCCGATTGCACCGGTGCGTAACGTGTGACAGAGTTCGACACGTCGCGGCTGGAGATGGGCGCGGTGGCGGACCTGTTCGACCGCAACGGCGGCGGCCTCATCGACTGGGAGGAGTTCATCGCGGCGCTGCGCCCCGACTGGGTAACCCATGTTGTTTATTCTACACTAGCTGTACCCGCGACTTGGTCCACGCGGAATTTTATTTTAAATTTTTAAGCTATTGCATAGCCTTTATCGCGGGCCTTGAGCGTGGGGACCGAATCCAGAAATTCCGTAACGAAAAAAACCTAACACCCCCAATCAGCGCCATTTAGTACCTTAATACTAAGGTATGGTACGTATGTTTTCTACAAACTAGATGGCGCTGTTCTGATATAACTATATAACTTGTAATAATTATAATTGCATAAGTTGATAAAAAATGCTATGCAATAGCTTTACCGCGGCAGTCTCAGAGTGCCACATTTAATTTTATTTTTTAAAATAATAGTAGCCTGAGTTAAACCTTACTACCAGTATATCAGTTATCTGATATATGCTTATTTTGTACAAGATTATTTTGAATAAAATATTTTATAATTTAGTAAAATAACTGAAATGCAACGCTGTCACCCGACGGCTATTGATTTAGATACTGCAGATTATCTTATCGACGGCGATAAAGATAAAATATTGTCGTGATGCCCTCCGGCTCCCATTCGTAACACCGGCCGCTGAAACGTCCAATTGCATTGTGGTAACAACCGTTCGTAAGGAAGTCATTGAGGTTAGGTCCGGAACCACTGATTGAACTGATTCATGTAAATTAACCAAAAAAGTTATGAAGTCAAAATTTGCTAAAGATGTTTGTTTTGATATCTGTTCGCGTTAAGCTTCGGGAATTATTAGTGATCTGTTGAGTGAGGTGTGACGTGTGATGTAAACAGGCCTCGCCGAGATAGCTCGCAGGTGTAGCTCGGTTATAGGTTCCGATCGTGACCTACATTTATTTAGCACTCGTTTGGGCCACTCGGTTGGCAGAATGTTTAGAACCGCATATACAGGCATCTATCTTAATTTGTATTTTTTTAAAGGTGTGCAGAGGAGTTTACAACGTAAGGTAGAATAGTAAAAAAATGGCATGGATAAGTGTATCATGACACAAATAAATTATGAGTAAATTATTTTGTTATTGAATACAGCTCAATTAGCCAATAACGTGTACTATTGCAACCAATGAGTGTCTTAAATCTTCACTGACAAATCTGTTACGCCGTTCTCAGTTAAATCTATTATTTATTTGTTACTTGAATATAATAAAATGTCAAATAATAAAATATCATAAGTGCTCTGCATATTATGTATAGTTGCTATTACTGAATTTTTCTGTTTCGATAAACAATAAATCACACATTTTTACAAAAGAAAACTATACATAACACTTTCCCCACGAAACTGATGTATCTGGCTCTGGAGGTCTATTTTTTATCCAAAGAGTAGTACGGTATAAAATAGAAATAATATATGTGGTACCTATTGTCGCAGCAAGGCGAGCTATCCTAGTTACAGCCAAATATAGACAAAGCTTGTACCATCTCCCAGCCGGGACGTGTCTAACGCGTGTGTTCCGCAGGTGGAGCGGCGCGGGCCGCCCACGGACGCCGACAAGATCCACGACGAGGTGAAGCGGCTCGTCATGCTGTGCACCTGCCGCCAGAAGTTCCGCGTCTTCCAGGTCGGCGAGGGGAAGTACAGGGTGAGTCGCATTCTACCGCTGTTCGGGATATAGCGCGACGCGCTGGTGGAGAGGTGTTGGGTAGACTCTGTGCTGCTGCAGCCTGGTGGGAACCAGTCAGGAGTGTTGGACGTGGAAGTATTCCTCTACTCAGGGCACGAGTAAAGGGATCGAGAGAGACGAGCTTTGTTGAACTTTTTATTTGTTGAAAAAATAAACATAAAAAACAGAATTATTTTAGAACTACTTATCGGATACCGCGTAAAAATCCAGATGATAATAATTGCTTTTTTTATTAATTTTATGTAATAAATAAAACAAGATCGCAGGATTGTATTATTCAGTTAATAAGTGTAACAAGTTAAGTACAACCTAAAAAGTTGTAGAAGCGTCAAGAACTTCTAATCTAAGCTATACATAGCTTAGTAATAACTAAAGCGTTATATTTTGAGCTCTACACAACAAGTACAACAATAAAAACGACAACAACAAGTAGTAAAAAGCATTTAACGCAAACGTATCGTTGGCGTCCAGTTCGGCGACTCGCAGAAGCTGCGGCTGGTGCGCATCCTGCGCTCCACCGTGATGGTGCGCGTGGGCGGCGGCTGGGTGGCGCTCGACGAGTTCCTCGTCAAGAACGACCCCTGCCGAGGTACGTACCACACCACCGGCACTCGGCTCGAAGGACCATCGCACATCTTGTGTCACAATTTTGCCATCGGAGTTTACTAACGGAGTTGTTGCCGGGCCATGGTCACTAGTATGATCGATGACTCTTCAAAGTAGAGCGTGGAGCGCTCGAACAGGAATCTTAAGTCCGACCGAGTTTAGCGACCACTGTGTAACGATACTGATTTGACAGGCTTAAATTTACGGAATCGTTCTTGAAATTTTATGACAAAGCTAAACAATAAACTACATATAAAAGGAAAAGTCCTAACTGACTGACTCATCAGCGCCCAGACCAAACCCTTGAGCTAAAAGCTAAAATTTTGCACGCAGGTTTCCTTTATGATGTAAACGGATGTTAAGTCTACATTTGTCTAAATTCCCACGGGATAGGGAGTAAAGAAAATGTAGGTGTCTTCAAGTCAAGAGTGAATAGGCTTCTAAGGAGTTTTCTTTCGCCGTTTCTTTTTCTCCTCTAAGATTTAAAATTTAAAGGCACCTTAGAGCAACGGTGGTAAATGCAAAAAATGACGTTCACAAGTGTATGCATAATACCTACGTGAAATAAATGATTTGAGTTTGAGTTTTCTAAGATAATGCGCTATACCGACTACGCTGCTTACCATCAGGTGGGATTGTAGTCAAGCGTTAACTTATATAATTTATTTTCGTTTTTTAAATTATGAATTAACGATTTGGTCATCTAGTTTGAAAGAAATTCCGTCCTATGACGTCAATAGGACGATAATTATTTCAACTGAAATATTCGGTTAGGATATTTAATTATTTACGTTGACTCCGATGGCAAAACTATCAAGATCTGCTACGATTAACTATGTGACATCCTTTTGGAGGTAGCCTGCGGGATCGGTGGTGAGTGATGGGTGTTCAACGCTCGTATTGTCTGCAACTTATATCACTTTTTACATTATTAAGAATATTCAGTTCCAGTTAATTTTGTAACAGGTATCTCACTAACGAGTTGGAGACAATAAGAGCTAGAAAATATCTACCTTATTGATAATCTGAACGAATTCCTTTTTATTTAGAGACTGTTGCAGTTAACGCTAATATTGGCCTTTGCCATTATCATTAACTTTAATGTTACCATTACCCCCTTAATATTACCATTTTCAATTATATATAAATATAAAACTAGCGACCCGCCCTCGCTTCGCTTCGGGAAACTTATTATCAAGTGCTTAAATATAAAGTTTCATGGTTCTTTAAGAGATGGCGCTAGGCGTTCTTATTCTTTAAGTTAGGAAGGTTCACCCCTAGATGGCGCTGTGCTTAAAACCCGAAGAAATCCCATACAAACTTTCAACCTTTATTTCAACCTCTTCATCCCTTTTTGTCGCAATAAAAGGTAGCCTATGTCCTTTCTCAGGGTCTAAAGATTGTCTGTGTCAAATTTCATCAAAATCGGTTGAGAGGTTTAAGCGGGAAAGCGACACAGACAGACAGACAGACAGAGTTACTTTCGCATTTATAATATTAGTAGGGATATTACGGACCTCAAATTGGGCCTGTGAGTGACTTCACAATAAAGACCAAGGATGGCACATTTACTAGTATACAATATTAGCGTCAACTGTTCTGTGGGCCAATTATAACATACAGCACAAATTTATATTAACTCGATGCCTAAATGTTGAATTGAATTTTAATGGAAGTACCATCACCATAGCAATGTGTGAACAATTAAGCCTTTAGTGGCAACAGATGCGTTTGCAAGTAATACTTGGACGTTCCATATCTGTCCTCATAAGTAGCAAGGCAAGGTACTGTGCTGTACTATGTACTGCGTACCCAGCCCGATGGAACAATGGTGTACGATATTTTTCTTTATGTTACCAGACAAATAACTAGTTGACAGAGAAGTATCATATAAACAAAGTTACTTGTGGCCCACAGATGTTTAACTATCTATAATGGTGGTTAGTAAATATTGTTCTATGAAAATTTTACTTTTTAAAATGTATTTAACATTTAATAGACTATAACATATTTGTTGTCTAAAGCATTAAATATAAATTCACAGAACAATATTTAAATTTGATTTAATATTTTAAAGTTTGGTTATCTTTCGGTTATACTAAACTTGTGATCCAATTTCTTTTGTTTCTATAAATTGAATTCATAACGAAAGATAACTTGACTTGAAACTTTTCCTACAATCTTTGCTTATAATAGTTTGACTGTCGGAAAAGTTTTATGTTTACCTATATTATTAAATACTGTTTTAGTGTGAAGTTCAAAGTGTCAATCAAAAAGTTTCGGTATTCAACCTTTATGGTCCATGTGTTAACCCCATAACAAGGGTATATATTATGTCCAATTAACAGGTATTTACGGGAAAATCCATTATTATATTTAACTGTATTGTTTTTAAAAAATGGTCAGTAAATAACAAAATAACAGATATATTTAAGAAAATTTATTAATTACTATTAATGATGCGAAATACGTTAATCTAATCTAACCGCGTTACTATAAATCGGAAAAGTTACCATTACAAAATACTACTTAAACCTAATTTACAACAAATAAATAAACAGAATAGGTTACTGGCTGGCAACACCCACGGCCTTATATACTAAAATACTGTCGGTAAATATAAATGCAAAAATACAAAAAATATTATCACAGAGATTAAAATAACATCAAATTTTTAAGTTCCTAATGGCATTACAACAATATATTTTAAATGGTTTTTGGAAGCACAATTTTGTTGAATAGAAGAAACCAAGGTCACTATACCGGTTTTAAAACAAATGCATGAATCATTGACAAATATACCTGAGTCTTGACAGAGCTACATCCTACGAACCTTTTATTAAATATAACATGCAAAATGCCAGTCAGTCTGGCATTTTGCATGTTATATTTAATAACATGCAAAATGAGGTTTACTAGAGAATATAAAAATATGAATAAACAGTTTCCTCACTATCTCACCAACCAATGTTTGGCATATGAGTAGAACACCTACAAGATAAAGATTTCTAAATACGGAATACACTTCCGTCCTACACTAAATAATAAAGTACAAAAGTTTCGATGACTAATACTGTTTAGCTTAAACATACATATAAAGCCAACTTTAAAAGCGAATTGAAAGATTAATACAAGTTACAACATTGAATGAGATTGGTTACATTTTAAACCTTGTCAGCTAATCTATAGTTGCTTTTCGAATGAAGGAGGTCAAAGACGAGATTTCGCTTCCTGCTCCCTCATTAGGCAAACAATGAACTTCAATTTCCTCGCTCAGGTTCTGCGTATCAGATGTGTTCTCATTGACGGGCCAGCGCTTGTGACTAGGGGCGTAGAGAACCAGCAGTGCAAAAATGTATATGTTCCACATCCCATAAACGCCAGTAAAGAATGCCGAGGTGTATTCCAGCTCAATGGTTTCATCCCATTTCCATTGCCCCTCTGCCACCTGGCCTAGTATGAAACCAATCACGGTGAGGGCAGCACACAGCAATGTAGCGAGCATGAGAAATTGAAAACGATATATTATCCCTTCATAGTGTAAACGCCTCACAGAGCACATGGTAGGCAGAGACTGACGTTTCTGAGATATATTTATGAAAACCTGGTATACCATGTAGCATAAGAACAGGAAGTACACTCCAGTAGAAATTCCAGCCAGTATGATGAATGTTAATGCAAGATTAGTGCCAATGTCTGTGACCCAGATTGAGTAAAATGGGTTGCGCAGCTGCACACCTCGCTCACACATGTCAAAGATAAATAGAGATGTACAGCCCATCGCAACAGCGCTCAAATGTCTCCAGTACTGTTTCAATGAGCTTTGAGCTGATGTATCTTGAATCAACATGTGCTCCCCGGCGAATACTAGCCAGAATGAGAATAATGTTGCGTAGAAAACTCCCTGCCTTATGTCACCGAGAAGTAACATGAACGGTAGGTCAAAATGTAACGTTAGGTATTCTATGGGCATGTTCAGGAAGCACAGAGATATCCCGAGACACAGCAGCATCTTCTCTAACAGAACCGGCTTCCGTTGCAACATGTGAATGCGTCTCCAGAACCAAATGAGTATGGCGATGATGCATGGGAAGAAGACAGTTTTTAACGACAGCCAGACTTTAGTGAAACCACCATTCTGGTTAATTACCGTCAGCCACATGTCTTCGACGTGACCGATGTCGGTATTCATTTCGGGCGTGTCCACTGGCAAGCGCACGTTCAATAAATAGTAGTCGTGGTGCAACGACCCGAGCTCGAACAGCGGTATTGCAGAACAATTGTACAAGTATTCCTCAGCCTTAATGTTACTCTCGCACTCTAAATGTCGTTTTTCGACCGACTGACTGTATAGTTTCCATTCGTCGTCCGGGTCTCCTTTGTTCCTGTAGGCGAGACGCGCGTCTAACGTTACGACACTGCGCGGTTTCACTTCCATCTGAGAGTGATACGATATGTCTATCTGCAGCACTCCGATCA
The DNA here is from genome assembly GCA_905404295.2 of Ochlodes sylvanus. Classification (NCBI taxonomy): domain Eukaryota; kingdom Metazoa; phylum Arthropoda; class Insecta; order Lepidoptera; family Hesperiidae; genus Ochlodes; species Ochlodes sylvanus. The sequence continues at coordinate 7,625,707 of FR990149.1, forward strand.
AGTTTTGTTGCCAACGCGAGTAATCCAGTGTCATGCTTTGACGAGGACTCGGCATTTGGAACGCGAAAACGACTTCCGCTTCGGTTAAATGATACGTATAGCCGAGGTCGGCCTTCTTGCAAGCTCCTTTGCCCCGGTTGTAGAACCATTTAGTCGTGTCGTTTTTCACCGTAGACGTATCCTTACACACGGTGCCGAGTATATTTTGTGCGTTTGCCGGAGTGGGTGCAACCAACCCTCCGATTAGGAAACACGTTAGTTGACATAGTAGAAGTAATGTAACTAAAACGGCGAGCTTTCGACCGCTGAGGTTTTCTATAATTGTTCCGGTCATGGTTAGATTTGATCTCATTGAATCACAAAGATAAATCACACGAAACACTACACTCGAACCGATTCCATTGTTTGCTAGCTAGTACTCGTTGAGTCGTTGACTTGACTTGGTATGGATTTATTAACATGACGCGACGCGTCGAATTCTCCCGACTTCGACCGGCGCGACAGACAGAGCCGACAGACTTGACAATTGACATGCGCAGTAACGGTGTTGCCAGCTGTGATCAGTAACCGATAACGGTTCGTTTTTTCGGTTTTATCTTTTATAATTAAACGGTTATCAAATAAAATTCAATTCAATCAAATTGATTATAATAATTTTTGTAATAGTAATTTTAATGAATGATACGAAACTATTGTCATGTCGTATTAAATACACATATTAGTTCGCTCTGTTTGGTATCATAAAAACATTTTACGCTAGTATCAACAATCTGTAGGTACTGCTAAAGTAAGCATCGTTAATGTCCACAATAATCGATGTTGCTACTAATTTACTAATTCGTATTTGCTTCACCCAATCCAATCATCCCTTATCCTTTATTTTTATATTATTTTTTATTGCGTTTATCCCAATGAAACCTTTACATAAGTAGTATCATTAGTGCTACCGCTGCCTGACCCGAGTAAGCCGGAGCAGCATGAAGCTTGTTGCCCCCTCGGTAAGAGAATGCGAATTGCCACCTTGGAGCCTTTTTTCAAGTTATTTTTGTTTTCAATTATTTTTAGCTTTTTCAATGAAAACTGGTTCCGTACGAGGTGACATTTGTTGGTGTGGCTTAGTATTTAATTTTGCAATATTGCTATAATTATGGTTATAATTTGGCTACATATGTATATCGGTAGTTAAACTTTTTGATATTTTACTTAAGATTTCACTGAAGTTGTAGTTGATAAAATATTATGAATTCAATACAGATATTATGATGACGAAATTAACAGATTTGTGTGATTTACCTCGACTAATTTGCTTTATTTTTTCTTAATCATGGCATGTTAATGGGATTATGGTGTTTATTTTGCATATTTTTTTATTTATTTAGTAGAGTACTAATGTATATAAATCAAGTGCAATAAGTTTACCAATTTGTTTCTTTTGTATATTTTCACGTCAACTTCAAAATTTTTTAATAATATATTAAACAAAAATTGTGTAGTTGCAAAAGAAAAAACAAAGCATTGATCCTCAAATTATTGATGTTGATCTTTTTGAACATAACGGTGAACCTTGCTCTTGGTTTCAAAATATTGCATATATTTTGGTGACAGAACAAACTAATCGTATTTTACTATTCCTATTCCTATCTGCACATTTTTCAACATTTCCCCGTTATTTTTAATGTCTTTGTTGTTTTATGTTTGATATGTTCTGATTTTGTTTGTTGTTTTTTTTCTTTCCCTCACTACCTCTGCACGTATCCTGATTTTTTAACACTTTTTGGTGTTTTTTTTTCTACCGTCCTGTTACCGAACGGTTTTCTTTTAACCCATTCCTATCCTATCCCATTTATATTCCTGCACCGGACGCCGCTCGCATGCAGCCAAGGGACGCACGAACATCGAACTGCGAGAACAATTCATACTGGCCGATGGAGTGTCCCAGAGCATGGCAGCGTTCAGACCGCGTACGCCCCGCTCTAATACAAATACGCCTCCGTCCACTGGACCTATAACGAAGGTAAGTAGCTAAAGCTGTTAAGACTCTTCTACAATACAAACTTGTCTCTACAGGTTAGAAATTAGTTATTATTTTCACACATACCACAATAAGCGCACAGTAGTTGATAGAGGGAGCAACGGTTTGGGTTTTTTTTTCGCTTTTGTTGCATTTTGTACATGGATTTCTTGATCCATATGCAAGAGGCATCGTCGTGAGTGCAGCATGTGTTAAGCTCGTAGCGTTTGGTCGTATTGCATTAGTGTGCTCAAGCTATGCATCGAAACACCAGCTCGTGTAGTAATCGGTTTTGTTCGTTAGTGTACCTATACTCATTGGACCCACTGCATTGGAGAGGTGGCACGTCAGCGCATTGGATGCTATGGTAATGTATTTCGTTTACCCTTCCCGCTAGATCCCATCAACCCTGCGTCTTATCACGTATCGCGCGATCGTCGAGTAGGCGTGTGGACTAATTAGTAACTTCGTCTCGTTACGTCGAAATAAACGCATTCCGGACAAAAAGATTGGCACTATGAAACAGTTTCGTGTTTGTAACGGTTATTGTCCCTTCCCTTAATGATAGTCCCGGTTTTTGTATTGATGCATCTAGCCGAGGAGTTTATGGAGCAGCTGAGGCCTATATTTGAGGCTCTAAGGCAGCGGGAGGAGCTCCCGTGTTCCTACCCGCTACATGTGGGTTCGACTCATGGAACTAAGCAAGCTTTCATTTACGGCCACTCAAGATCGCAAGGCTCCACGACGCCAGGCGCCCACCACTATACTCACCATCACGGATACCAGCCTTCTCCAGGATATCACTGGGTAATGCTACATAGGCAATGTGAAAAGTGTTGCGTTTGATATGCACCTTTTGTTTTAAATAATTTTGACAGCAGTTGTTGGTTTTTATTTATTTTAATAGACTTCATTATAAGTTTATTTTCAGTGTGTTAGATATATTAATTTATACTTTGTCATAGTTTTCGACGGTCGTATTCTTTAGCATGCACACAAACAGCAGTAATTTTTTGGGTGATGTAAAATTTATTTTAACAACAAAATACACAACATGATTTTTACATACATTTTACACCTACATATTTTACAGACAGTATTAAACTTTTGAGTGTAATTACTAATAATGTTAGTTTCCTTTGCTATCATGTAATATTATACTGACTTGGTCTTAAACTCGTAATAACTATTGTAGGTAAGAGAGAGAACGGCTCGCTCAGTGCCCATGTCCGCCGGCGGCGCCGCTGGCCGGGCGTCGCGCTCGTCGCTCAGTGCGGGCACGCCCGACTCTCTGAGCGATAACGAAGCTGCCAGTGGGCTCGGATCGAAATACCGGAAACCTAGCGTACCAAGGTAACAATATAATTACGTGTGCGTACAATAACTACACTTATACTGGGTGATTTTTAATTCACTTGACATACTCGAGGACATGAAAGAACAGGGTCATAGGCAATGATTCAAAAATATAAAGTGAAAATTCTACACAATAGTTATTTCAAAAATGGCGAACTAAAATATCTAAAAATACGCGGAATGTATGGACATCACCTTTGCGCTACCGGCCGGCGGCCGAGCGCCGGGTTTAATGACATTTAGTGGAGTAGTTTATACCGCGCGCCTAGTTTGTCCACATTGTGGGTTTTTAATGGATAATTAGCTCAAATTTTAAGCACCTTTTTTAACTACATATTTGGAATGACAATCGAATACTGAGTACCCCCTATCAACATGTCAAGTGACTAAAAAATCATCTTGTATATTTAGTGTCTTTTTACGTTATTATGATTGTCGTATACATATATGACAAAACCTAAATCTTGTTTGACAGGTCAACTCTAACACCTGGAGGATCTCGACCGGGTTCTAGACCAGGTTCGAGAGCAGGATCCAAACCACCTTCGAGACATGGATCAAATCTATCCCTAGACAGCACAGGTACCGTAGCTTCGCTTATTGTGATCGCAAATTTATATTTAGGGATGTAATTACCTCTTTATAAGTTGTTATTTTAGTGCCTTTTTTAAGTAAACCATTATTTTTACAGACGATGTATCAACACCGTCAAGAATCCCAATGCGTAAGGTGACTAACACACGTGCCTCGATCGCGCGGGCGGCGGCCACGGCTACCAAGCTCGGAGTGACCACACCCAATGGTGGCTCTCGTCCACGCACACCGACAGGCTTTTTGACGCCGGCAAGTGGAAGGTACGTTTCTATGTATAGATCATATTTTTATTGATTATATTTGATCCGTTCGATTGTATTTCACTGGTGAATTTCAGAATTTCAAAAAGAGAATTATAGACGCGATGTAGATTTAGACATGTTATTTGCATAAACTCCCTGTTAAATGAAGTATTTAGACGTGGAACATAAACTTATCCATGTTCCGTGTCGTACATAAAATTGTATTGATATATCGTTATGTGTACTGTTACGCTATTACAATTGGGTGACTGACACGTGGACAGGTATCCCGGTGGAGGGATGTACCGCACCTCCAGCATACCGACACTGTCCCCGGTGCCAGCGCTCGTGAGGTACACTGTGACTGAGTATGCTCGTGTGTTGTTTGTTTGCGATTGGGGTAGCGTCGTTCGCAACTTGTAACGTATTTGTCGTAACGCTATAAGCATTTCATTTTGATTCTTAAAATTATTAGATTACATTGCAAACAAGTTGCGAGCGAATGATTGCTAAATATGTCGAAGAGCACGTCACTGGGCTTTTGAGGGTGATTTTGTTATGTAGTGACGTCAACGCATACAGTCGAACATGGGCGCACCGTTTCATAGTCGAGCTAGATTGAGGAATCTGCCTTGTAAATACTTTTAAGAATTGAAATTGGTGATGGTATTAATATCTGTCAAATAATTAATAGTCATCTATATATTTTTGGAACGTCGGAACGTGAATGGCATGAAAAAATACAACTATGCAAGGTTTAGGTACTCTAACAATAACAATAGCTTAAGTGTCTGTAGATTTTAACAACTGCAATGTAGGTTATAAATGGCGATAATAAATTTATTTTTTTCTTTCGCATGCGTCAATTACGAAAATGGATACAAAACAGCTCTACACATTCCCAGCCATCCTCGATGGCGTCTGAACATCCCAAATCCTTGTCCCATACTCATCCAGCATTCCAAACTCAGGGAACCACAAAGATACCCATTTATGTTGGCAATCGTTCCCAAAGAACGCCATCAGTAGAGCGGCGCGGGAAGAAATCCCGGAAATATCAGTCGAGAGAAACATCTCAGGAGCCCAGTCCCACTTCCCAAGACCCCAAATCGGACCAGAGAAGTCCAGAAGACGACTCCTCGCTCCTCAGCATATCTGGAATGACGAGCGACAATGAATATGAGAGTAATATAAGCGAGTCGAGCGGGGAAGCGTCCAAACCGACGCAGCGAGACATCAAAGGGTACAAGCTTCTACAAGCTATTAGAATGCTTTGATTTTTGCCCGATTATGTTGATTGATGCTCGTTGGAATTTTGTTTCTTTAGTGGTCATGTCCGCAACACCATCCGGTTGTACAACATACATACGTCCACGCCATTCACATGTTTCGTCCACCCATCGGCACAACAGCTTTCCAAATTATTTACTGAGACATTCGCCATTCATCGTAAATTATAACGTTAAAGTAAAATATAATTACTAACAATGCTTAATCGTCATTCAGCTTATGCATCGCTCATTTATTCATGAACAATATCTAAATTAACCCTTTCGCTAGCCTTATTTCAATGTCAGATAACTTAGCTTTGGTTAATCATTATCTCCAATATCACACTGGTATGTCATTCAAGTTTTATTTCATTATCGGTCTTTAAGTATTATATTGATAAATGGCTGCTTAATTTTGCTTGATTGTTGTGTTGTGGAATTAAAAATGCAGCCTGTAAGAGTTTATGCAGTTGTGAAAAAATTAAGATTATTTATTGTCTCACATTTTCTTGTTAATGCACATGCACTGTTAGTTTATAAATATCACTTTTCTATGCACATTAGTTCTCTAAAGCTCAAATAATAATAGAATAATTTTAGAGAAATAACTACAAACAATATCAGGTAGTAAATTAAAGGAACTATTGGAATTTTTTATTTGTACTTGTTAATTTCACCTCTCAGTTCTTGAATAAACACATGGGTGTGTAGTATTTTGTCGAGTGTTTAAGCACAGAAGCATGTGCAGTGACAATTTCTAACTCTTTTTCTATACTTTTCTGTCGTAACTAATCTTATGTCTTTATGCTCGCTAACATCATCATAGGAGTGGGTCGTTTGCTTCCACCGACGGACAAACGCCCGGGCGGAGTCGCATACCGGTACCTAAGGAGCACCACACTAACAGTAGTACCTCTAGGTAATCTACTACTAATTATATACATATTTATTGAGTTTGGATTTATGTAGTGCGAATATATGTTTGTAGTCGCCCTGTCGTTTAGTAGATTAAGGTTTGGAGTTGAATTTAGACTCGTAGTTTGGTGTGCATGTCGCAGGATTCACACGGATGGAATGTTAATTTAATTGTCAATGACAGGCAAAGAACGCCGTCCGGCAGTACGACACCGGTGCGGGCGGGCCAGCAGACGGCCGCGGCCAAGCTGCTGCGCAAGCCGTCGGACGCGTCCGACAGCGGAGCGCCCGCCACGCCCGTGTCGCGACGCGGTACTCCGGCATCATCTCGAACTACGGAGAAACGCGAACCATTCCGACTTTAGACGAACAAAACGCCCATCATCCTTTTCAAACTCGGCCACATTGATAACAGAATGTCTAAGTTATAGTTTCAGTATGGCTGATTTTGACGGGAGTTACTTGTGAAAGCGATAGCAGCCTTGACGAGTTCCGCGGATACTTACGCCAATTAATTTGCTATTGTACCAACATGTTTAGCCTGAAAGTAATATCCAGTATAAGTATATATTAAAGGTTCCAGGAGAGCGTCGAGACCGCTACCGGGTCACCAGTTCAAGTGCCGATATAATATAATAACAGTAACGACTAACAGTAAATTAACCTGTTCGCGAATTAAGCCAAGCTTGTATAAAAAAATTTGCGAATGTGGCTTTTTAGTTAGTGATAACAATAGATTATAGTAGTAAACATAAAGTCTGCACTTGTTGCCTTGTATACTTATTTTTTCTACGAAGCGAAGGAAAGTGCTCGTTGGATTATTATATTATTTTGTGCTGTCAGTATTTACACACAATCGGGCCGCATCTGATCGCTGTACTACGTTTCTACATTGTGAATATTCCTCTTATTTATTGTCAACGTTGCCATAATTGTTAGTGTATGTTAAATACGTATAATCGTCTCTACGTTGAGACTGAACGGAAGTGTGATTTTGTAATCATTTTTATATTATTTTCTTTAGGGACCATTATGTTACGAAATATTGTCTTGTAGGCGATTCTCGGTTCCCACTTGTTCGCGTTGTTCTCGTACGTAGTAACGCCAGACTACGTGTGCTGCTCGACTTGAACGAAGTTGTTCCCGATAATCATTTAAGGTGATAATAGTTTTATTTATAAATTTATAAATACTTTTTTGTAATGCACAATCATGGTTCTTATTTAATTTCTTATTTTCGTTTGTGTTCAATGAATACAGTTGTTTTTTTCTACATCGATTTGTATTGAATGTTTACATTATGTATGTGATTTATTTATATGTTGATAATTGCACAATTCTGTAATTGTGATTAGAATGATGGCATTTGACTGATAAACCTACAATCCCGGACTATCGCCAGAGTCTTGGGTTATCAGGTTATCGGTTAAATATGTTCATGTAAAGAAATTCCACAGCGGACTATTATTTTTAAGTGAAATAACTGAAGTACACTTGTCGACACAAAAGACATTTACTTAATAAAAGCTAAGAATACTTTTGATATATTTAATAAAAGAACGCTTTAAAATGTAACCTTCCTTCATTTAAAAATGTTAACCAACACTCACACTTACTTGTTAATTTTTATTATAAATCTGACTTTACGATTAAGCCTTTATTATTATTAGAGATATTATAAAACTATTAATCTGGTCATTTTTATTTAAATCATTGTTGTATTTGTTAAATGTAAAATCAAAGCAAATTTACTTAAAGCTTGCAATATTTTTTGTATAAAATAATGATCCAGAAGACCTACCGTTTTAAAATCTCATGATTTCCAAATAAAGTAACAATAATTATATTACTTGTTTTCTTTTTTTTTAAATTATAATTATCTCCCTTAATTTTAGAATATATTTAAGTATAATATTCAAATATTAACGTTACCCAGAATAAAATATATTCCATGTGCATATGTATATACCTAGTAAATTAATAATAATTCAATATAATACCGTTTAGAAATCTTAGTCGTAAATAAAATATAAATGGCATGTGCCGTGTTGGGTATGAAAATTAAAGGATTTGATGGAACCCGCGGACTATCAAGACGCTTATAATACCACCTCATTTGCCGAATTATGATAACTATTTTAGAAGTTCTGCGAGAACAGACGAACATACATACGTATGTAAGAGCTAAAATCCAAAACTCCTTTAGACCTCGCTGTGACTACAGCTGGTCTTCAATGTAACACACACGGCCATGCTCAAACAACAGTTTCACACAAGACCCTAGTAATATAAACAAAAATACCTTAAGAATCAAAGTAAAGAATTGGAAAAAAGTAGCAAACGAACACGCAGCAACACCCGTCCGCTGCTGCCGATGACAACTGTGAACAAGACTTAAATCGGGACAAAGGTGGTTAGTACAGTTAATAAACAATGTACCTTTAAAAAATGTGACTGAATCCGCACTTTCTAACCGGAACACAATTTCTGTTGTTAACACGGTAAAAATGGTGGTAAGTTTCGTGGCGGATACTACCCCTGGCCAACTCTAGGCGCTACCATCTATTAAATCTACATAAGTCATAATAATTATCTAATTTTTTTTTTGTTTTACAAGTTATAAATAATACAATAATACACCTACTTATTACATTATAAGTTGCATTGATTATAAAATCATACGATAGCCGTTTTGTAAGTGTCGTTATTCATTCAATAACCGTTTTTATAAGTGTTATAAGTTATAAGTATGATTATTTAAATATGGCAATGTTGTTTCTGAAGTCTGCTCTCTCATCTCTGTCAAGTGTCAAGAAAATGAGATTTTAAACTATAGATAGGTACAAAATATGTGTTTTTGTACTCTGTGCTCTGTGTCCATAATCCATGGTTTAAAATAAATCATACATGTGTATGATATAGATAAATATCTATGTACGTTGATGATTAAGCAATTTTCACTGACGTTTTGCATTCTGTGGCAGTACAGGATTGATAGATGACACTATGACAGTTATTAAATTACAGACAAAAGGACGCAGCCGAAAAACTAAACAAAAACATTAACCAAAGAGAATATAAATAACCACTTCGTTTAAAATAGAATTATTGCGCGCCGGTGTTGTGTTTACTTGAAATAAGATTGCAAAATGGTTGGTCTTCACTCAGAGGAGAATAAACAACGGACAAGGGCTGTGATAAGATTAGTTGAGGAAAAGGCAAAATTAGAGAATGAAATTGGGGAACAAAATGCAATATTGGCAGCCAATAACATCGGTATGGATGAACCGCTGGTGGATGCTGAAGGTTATCCTCGTAATGATATAGACGTGTACAAAGTGAGACATGCCAGACATCGCATTATATGTAAGTATGAAAAAACTATACATTTCAACTTTTTTGTTATTTGTGCTACTTTCAGACTTCCTCTGATAGTAAGAATAAGAGTAGAAGTAAGTAAGAAATGAATAATTTCTTACTTTATCCATTCTCGTAACTCCCCACATCTCAACATTCTCATCTCTGCAACATGCAATCGTCTCTCATCCCTCTTCTCCTCAGCTCAGCATTCTGATCCACACATTATGACAAGTCTTAAATTTGACCCTTTAATTTGAGGGGCATCTGTGGGTCACAAATTGTTCCTGTGACCTGCTGCCATTTCATCCACCTGTGTTTGTTGATCGTTATATTATTAGTGAAGATGGGAAACGTTATGGTGTTATTAATGTGATGGGATATTTTAGTGTAAAGTTTAAATCGCAATAATATTATTACACACCATAATTCTACATCAAAAACATTAAAGGCCTGAGAACAAACAAATATTTGTCCGTCAAATATGACTTATAAACCCAACTCTGATTGTGCCACCTCAGGATGGGTCATGAGAAGGTTGCAGTCGCCTTTGTCAATTCAATCACAATATTATTGCCACACATATATTTTTTTACAAAATTTTGTAAAGTCAAGTTATTATATTAGCTTTTTTATTGTTTTAAACATGGTTCCAAGATTTTTTTAAATAACCGGAAGCTATCTGCTAGCCTGCACTATTTTAATGTAGAAGTTAAAAGGTTTATATTCATTTGCAGCTTTTGATGTGTAAATTGATCATCACTTAATAATGTCCAATGGATATGTTACAGGCCTGAAGAACGATTTGAAGGTATTAGTGGGGAGGATTGAACGTGGTCTATGGGAATGTTTTGAAAATGATGGATCAAATTGCCCGGTAATAGCCGAAGGACTGCGCACCGCACGAGCCGCCAAAGGCAATGGAAGCAGTGCCGACGATGGTGTCGTGAATGGCGATGAACAGTGCTTTGCTGAAGTAGGCTCGGTGCAACTGGGTTCTCCAGCAGATTTGGCTGTAAGTATATTTGCTCTACTGTCAGGTGTACTTTCTGGCAAGAAAACCTAAATTAAATGTCATATTTTTGTGTCTGTTAAAGAGTTGAATCATTGAAAAATGAAGGAGCTAGTTTTTTAATGATTTTTCTATTATGATTTGACAATGATGTTTACAAAGTTGTATGAGTTATTCAACTTGACAATTATTGAAATTGTCAGGTAGATTCAACCTAAACTATGAAATATGAGTTAAATAGAATATAAGATGTTTTCATTTTCATTTCATTTTTTGTTTTCATTTTATGTATTTGTGTACATAATTATGTTAATATTAAAAAACCTCCGTAAAACCCTAGATATGACTCCAACTGGGTGTGCGCTAAATATAATCATCATCGCTACCCATACTATCCCACTGCTGGGCACCAGTCCCCTGTCCCAATGCGAGGATGCTGGGAATAGTCCACCACGCTGGCCAAGTGCGGATTGGCGAACTTCACACACCATTATGGAAAACTGTTAAGTTTGCAGGTTACCTCACGATGTCTTTCTTTACCAAAGCTAGTGATAAATAAAGTCTAATACACACAGTTTTTGAAAATTAGAGGTGTGTTCAGCATTTGAACCTTGGGCCCCTAGTTCGGGAGTCCAACATTCAAACCACTCAGCTATCACTGCTTTTATATAATAAACTAGCGACCCGCTCTCGCTTCGCTTCGGGAAACTTTTTTCTTTGGTTTGCAAACATTTAGTTATATATTTTGGATAATTCACACTATGTCTTTATAAATTATAGCCTATGTGATATTCTGATGTGTAAGCTATATTATTGTAAAGTTTCAGCAAAATCAATTCGGTAGTTATTGTGTGAAAGAGTAACAAACATTCATGCATCCATACAAACTTTCGCATTTATAATATTAATAGGATATAATCGTAAATAATATGAATGTGATTCAATTTCAGGGTCTGATGGAAAATGATAAGCTTCTGCAGTTTGGGTCGATCAACCGTGACAACTACACTGAGGTCGTGCAGATTCGGGACGTGGTGTCGCACTCGGTGGGCCAGCCGATAGCGGTGCGCGTGAAGAGAGGCCCCCACGTCATCAACGTGACGCTGACCCCGCGGCCCTGGGCGCAGGCAGGCCTCCTCGGCTGTGAAATACGAAACCCTTCTCAAGTTTGAGGTCTTTTTTAATGTTTTTTCAATGTGTGTAGTGTTTCTAGAGTGTAATCTCTAATATTGTGCTAATATCATAATTTTTAAGTTTTGGAAATGTTCGGGATGTGTGATTGTATTTAATTTAATTTTTGAATGCGTAGTAATACAAGGGTTTAGTAAAACGTGCTACTAAATCTTTTGCTTTGTAGTGAACTTAATTCGTGAATACTCCAATGTTTTACGATAAGTACACAAGAATGGCTCAAGTAAACAAAATTGACTTGATGTATTTCTATTTAACCTGAATAAACAAAACATAAAAAACTTACAAGCTTGTATTATTTTAAGTTACCTAAATAATTATTATCAAGAAAAATCAAAAATAAATTTTGTGATTGATGACCATGGCCTTAGACTTCTTCCTTTTCTTCTTGAGTTGGAGAGTTTCCGGCTGCACTTCCGGTCCGCCATTTTGTACGTCCTCTCCGCCATCTTCTTCGTCTTGGTCGCCATCTTTGTCTTCGTCGGAAAACATGTGTTTGATGGAGAGGTCGAAGTAAAGCTTGTCGTCCACCATATAGTAGTCCGGGATGGTCACCGTCCCGCGGAGACAGTCGTGGTAGTGGCACACTACTTTTTCTTGCTCGTACGTTTCACAGGAGCCTGGGGGTAATGTACAGTTGAGGGTAAGTGTATATTACTAATACCCGGTTCTTAAATTCTAAAAACGATTCGTTTTGTTTATGGATAATACTATCTACGGGTCGTAACTAAAAAAGGTCTTATAAGAATATATTATAAGGAACGACTTTAACGTCTCGTTACTGGTAACTCGAAAACGATAGGTTTAACGATTGGTCAAAATATAGGAGGCATTAGACAAACGGAGGTGTAGTGAGTACCCGGTCTCTGTAAGCGCAAGGTGAGCACCGCGCGCTCCGGCGCCAGATGCTGGAAGTAGACCAGGTAGCAGGCCAGCATGGTGCCCGTGCGCCCGCGGCCCTGCCGGCAGTGGACGCCGACCACCTGCAAACAAACATTAAAGTTATACATACCCGGGTACGTTACGTCCATACAACGCAAGTTGCACTTTTGGATCCACCCCGATGACATTGCTGTAACTAAGTATGGCTGTGATAGATAATTATTGCGGAACGCAACAAACATAAACAGATATGTAGTACGTTAAAATCAGGACAATTAGATTTAAATAATAACAAATTAACACAATGAAAAAGATCCAAATCGGTTAATGAACAACGGACTTCCAAAATTATATCCTTTACCACGCGCGCGGGGATAAATTCATTTCTGTATACACCTACGACACCTATAATTAAATGTCGGTTAGTGTACAGGACATGTGGTGAAACCGCGGGGCGCAGCTAACTAATATATAATTTGGGTAGATACTAGTAAATACTTATAATAATTGTCCACTAGAGGGGCGACGCTAAGATGCTTGCTTAGGGCGCTCTCAACATTTAATCCGCCTCTGTATGGTACCTGGAGTGCCACAGAACATTCTAAATACTCACCTCTCCTCTCAACTCGGCTCTTTCACAGATCTCCAAGAATTTTATTATCTGTTTTAAACTGGGAACTCCAAATTCTTTGATGGGTATTTCCGTCCATTTTAACTTTTTTTTGCAATCCCAAACCGGCGGCAGTTTCTCGGGCGAGAGCGTGATAAGATGGTCCACTCCGGCGTCTGCTATGTAGTTCAGGTTTTCGACAGTCCGCGGCCATCCCATCGCCGCGATTTTGTCTTTTATAAACCATGAAAAGTTAATTGGCGGGTAGGCCTCGTACTGCGACTCCTCTTGCTTTTCTTCTACGGGCTCCGGTTCGTGTGTTTCTTGCTGCCGTTCTTTCGATTCTTCTGCATACTTGTAAAACAGCTTAGCCAACTTCACGTTGACCCTTTTAGATACGGTGCTCATTGCTAACTTTTAACCTGAAATACACGAAACATATTTGTCACGATTACTTTAAATGTCATTGAATAAATAGATCAGTCAATGTCGGTCTTCATCAATCCGCATTGGAGCAGTGTGGTGAAGTATGCTTTAGGCCTCCACAGAGAGAGAGAGACCCGTGTTCAGTAGCGTGCTAAAAATGGGTTAAAGCCATCTATTAACGCGTTGCGACTATACTTACGTCTGAAAAGCTGTTGGACCGTGTTCTTCAGATGTGTGAACAATTCTGGAGTAGGTCACTGACGCACCGGCAGTCTATCAAGCATTGAATTAATGTGGCCAGGTGTGTGTCGGCCATTTATATCTGCGGCTAAACCAGAGCTTCCTGACCCCGTTCCTTCCCTATTTAGAACTCCCGGTGAAGCTTTTAATGTCTCTGAACTCGATAGAAGATGCACTCGAACTTAAATCAGTATTATCTAAGTACGTATTACATTACACTTTGATTCCTACCGTAATTTTATTTAATATAACTTTCAATACAATAAATGACCTAATATTGTCAACAAAATAAAGCAGAATGATTATTTTTGCCTCATGCGTCAAATGTACTCCAGAAGAGAAGTTAAGTAGTTAACTGTAATATCATAATAATATAAAAAAATCTTAACGAGCGGTTTTCCCGCCTACCGTCAAATATCCCAAACATTTTGGGTAGTAACAGCCACGAGGCGTCAAACTGTCCCTTCGCGATTTCTGGATAGGCTTTTAAATGCAAATAAGTATTGTACCACTACCAACCGTCGCGAACCTATGACTGATATTCAAACCAATGACACAAGAACCACTACTTTCATTATCACATAACTATTTACGCTTCCCATTGTTTTTATTTTGAAAAGCTGTAATTTCGTGGAGTACGCCTAAGCATATCTTACTTGCTAAAATAAACGTGGATAGGTTATTGAAACTGGGACAAATTATACCGCTAGCTGACATACAACCCCTTCCCAGTATCTGTGTCCTGAGCTTTTATATCGGTGAATGTCGTGCTGTAATGCATTAATGCAAAGCACTTTGTGATTAAGATACCATTTTGCATGTAGGTAGGGTAAGCAGGGGGAATGGCACCCACCGGGTAATGGCGCGCACCTCTATAAGTCTATGAAAATGGTACATAACAACGTGCCTCCATACGTAAAACGGAAGAGGGTTAGGGCCTCTAACACGTAGCGATGCACAGGGGCGGCCAGCTCGTGGCAAGCGACGGTGAAGTGCGTTTGTTTGTATGCGGCTGCGCAGAACTAATTTTAGTCGTGATCTTTTTTTCAGTAAGATCAGAATGGACTAGGCAAAAGGGTCAAAATGTTACAAT
Organism: Ochlodes sylvanus; assembly: GCA_905404295.2. Lineage (NCBI taxonomy): Eukaryota > Metazoa > Arthropoda > Insecta > Lepidoptera > Hesperiidae > Ochlodes > Ochlodes sylvanus. The sequence goes on from FR990149.1 coordinate 7,640,907, forward strand.
CAAATACACCTAAAATCCGAGCTTAGCTCATATACATTACATTAGTTTTTATTTCACTTCAATACATGCAGTATTTCCGAAGTTATAACGACGTGAAGTTCAAGCCCTTTTTTGAATTTCCGAGATTTCGCGCGCTTACGCTATGACGTCACGATGTGGGTCAGCTGCGAGCCGATAACGGCGCGACGCTTGGTCCGGTGAAATCCAATGTACTTTGGTGCGTTTTGGCGTTTCATTTTGTTTTGATTGTCTTCATTTTCATAATACCAATAATAGTGTGCTTATATTTTAAAGGAATAAAATAAATCATCCTCTCAAGTGAAACGTGAAGTGTGTAGAATGGAAGAAGGTTTTTTAAAAGGTCAGTCGGACAATCTGCCAAGGGTGGATAGTTTGATGGTGGCACTATATTTCATGAAGAACCAGGATTTTACGGCTGCCGAAATTCGTGGAATAAAGATGAAAAGGTAATATGTACGTTCTGAGTAAGCATTTCCTAATTCCTACTCTCGGGTAGGTATTTGTTCAAAGTTAAACCGAACTGGAAGTGTGTGTTTCATTTAGTAGGTACCTACCTATTATGGACGGCGATAAAAAAATACTACCAAATACTCCCAATCAACATCTCGAGGTTTTCGATGATTATATTATTTTAGCTCTGTGTTTTATTAGTACGTAGGTAAGTTCTAGTAGGTAGGTATTTACGTAGTTATTAGGTACTTTTCTGTTAAGGCAAATAGGTAGGTACCTAAGTGCCTACCTGGCTATTATTATAGTTTTATAATAAACCAGATATTTTTCAAATTTTATCCATTGTCCGCTTTAGTTTTTAGTTTAGTCTTCACAGCAGTGCGCTGTAGTTTTAGGGCCTATTGAATCCATTCTTCTTACTGCTGTCATCCACTTCTTCCTCATTTTTGGGTCCAGAGGCACATAAAAAAAGAGTTTATCGGGTGTTTTAAATGTTGAATTGAAACACTGAGGCACAATACAGTATTTTTTTGCCATTTTGTCGCAGTAAACAGTAAAATTTTAATATTTACTGCGTAACTGCGTGCGAACGAGAGCGCGACTGCCGAATGACCCAATATATGACGTCATCGAGTAGTGAGCGCCCGCCTGCGTTTTTAAAAACCAACGGCCGTAAATACGCTGTTTGATCGTTAATATCTCAGCCATTTATTGAGATATGGAAAAAGTAAAAGCACAGTTTTTTTTCTAATTTTTTATAGATTTATTTGGCGTTAAAAAAAAAACCGTTTGCCTGGTCCATTAAGATATTTATTAAATTGTTAATATAGATTTCCTAGGTACTTATTCATTCCTTTTTATGATGAATTATTCAATTTTCAACAATTGCTTCTCAATGTCTGTTTAATTTAAAGTGAAATTCAAAACGACCGTTTGGGGTTATCCCGCTCACATGAGCGCGATTACCCCTAAGTGACTTTATTTTTTGTTGTGTATTATATACTTATTATAGATTGTTATAGACAAGCCCAGAAATCGCCAAAAACAAACCCCAAAGCGGCTCGGAAAGAAGAAAACCAAACGGATTGCTTAAACTGCGATTGAAAAAGGATGTCCAAGAGTCAAGCCGCAAAACAATATAACATCCCATTCACTACTTTATGATTATAGACTGTACTTTAATTATACACTTACTTTAATTAATTATCATAATTGGAAGGAAACAGGTTTGGGCATCGTTATCCCTTCTCCTGAGCGGCATTACCCAATGGCAGGGGCAATGCCGCTCAAACCTTCTTTTTTTTTAAATGTTTACTACGGCTGGTTATTCTAAGATAAATACGATTCATATTAAAAATTTGATAATTTAATTGTTAAAGTTTATGTTAATGTTCTTAATTTTAAAATAAGACCAATAATATAAAAAATATAGCATGTTTTCCTTAAGTGAACGCCATTCCCCCTACTTACCCTAATAAAAATAATAATAATTAGGTACTTACCTATTTGGTAAATTTTAGTATAGATTAATGATATGTAAATATAATTATTACTATTATAAACTAAGGCCACAGCTTTGGCACAGAGTACCTACTTATATGTATTATTCAAATAAAAAGAGTAAATTACAGGCACACACAATACACATTCACGCACTGGAATGAACGTAAGTTCAAAGTAAACGATCACTTCCTAAACATAGCGTTCAACGATAAACACGACTCGCAATATGGGAAATAAGTGTTTTTGATTATTTTAGATCAGTGGCGTACTGACATCAAACTTGGGTTCGCGCCAATCAGTCCATTGGCACGTGCTATTGGCAAACACAGAACAGAACCGTGACATTTAACCGCGTCGCATGTTGCCAATGGGCCGTATCAATATGTACGCTGTTCTGTTCATTTAATTTAAATCTTACATGTATGTCTAAACTGAATAGAAAGAGAAAAGAATGAAGAATCCATGTAAGTATACTTACTTTAGGATTCGGCAAAATTACATCTTAAATGTGTTTCTTACAGTATGTACCCTATTCAAAAACTTCATACAGGATAGATGAATAAAACAATAAATCGAGACCAACTCATTTAATGCCAGACACATTGTCACAATCTGTAGCTACCTGCACAATTATTCAGAAAATAATAACATGACCTATACTATCATGTTCCACTGACTACTTTTTTAACATTAAAATATATATATCACAAAAAATGAACAATTGTATTTCATTATATTGTCAGAAATAATATTAGAGTACACTGACGTGTGCTTTATTCTGGCTTTATTATACAAAGAAAAGATATTATTATTTAGTGCGAGGTATTTTTTACTAACCAAGTGCCTCTAAGTCAACAAAAGATCCTTACAATACTAAATTAAACACAAAAACGACAGTCCTTTTATAAAGTCGTTATAAATAGAGATCCAAACATAATTCGCGTCGTTGAACGCCCGCCAACGTTGGTGCGAACATTTCAGTAATTATAATACACGTTAACGAAACTTAGGAATCACTCTCATTCACTTACTTTCTATTTAAAATTTCGTAGTTATAGCGTTGCCAACCACCCAGGGATGATGTCTTCAGAATTGTCACCTTCTTGCAAAATATATATTAAATAGAAAATAAGTAAATAGTACACTGCAATAATCATAATGAATATGAAAAATTTGCAGGAAAATGCAAGCAACGTTTTTAAATCGGCCATGACTGCCATGAGGTATTTGTGGATATCTTTCTAGATAAATCTAATTACATTTGCAAATAAACGCGTATGTATCATTGAATAACGCAATAGTCACTATTTCTAAAATTGATTTTGTACAACGATTTCTTCCTAATTTCCCGCCGAGAAACGTCCGGAAACTTACGCGAAGCTTTTCTCTATATTGGCATAACAATGGTCTATAATTGGAAACAATTGGCATCTCTATAACTCGTAGCGTACTCCGTACTCAGTCTATGATATCCAAGCTCTTATTGTATTGCCGCGCCGTTTCTATAAACTGCTCCATGACCTCGTCGCTCACCCCGAACTTAAGAGGGTTGTCTTCTGTCAGGTACTGGTAGTACCTGTACACGGCTTCCTCGTGCTCGGGGAAGTCACAGGAACCTACGTAAAACAAAATAAAATTAAATACAAAGTCAAGTTTGTGAATTTGAATGCATATACCTAGTATATACATAGTTATTTGAACATTTTTATAAATGTATCGTTAAATTTCCTTAATCTTATCTCGTCCCAGTCACAAAAGCGTTACTGCCTTCAAGGTTCTAAATATTGGACTTCTAGCGAATTCTCAAAAATTATATTAGGTACAAGCAGATATCAATTTACTTATTTCCTGGGAAATTCTTCGAAGTGCCTATGTACTCGTTAAAGGTTTGAAGAGATGTGTCCCACAGTTTCTGAACTAAGAATGACAGGTATCGCCTACGTTATGGCGATAGTAAATGGATCGAATATATTGGTGGAGCGCATGTGTCATGTTGTTACCCCTTTACTGCCATGCCAATAATAGGCCGTGATTGGCATTTACAGATAAACTTTACATATTATGTAGCTGCAATACCGACTAACCTAGGTCTACATACTTCAATCAAACTAGAACAAAGGAGTATATTTATACTGACGGTCTGTACAAGTAATTTAATTAAATCAGGTCGATAATATTGTTCAATGAGACAAGTCAGTCAAGTTCCACCCTGAGTAAATGGACAGATGTCTAACACGCTGGCTAACGATTGAAGCTAAAGGACAGACTGTGAAAGAAAAGACTAAAGTGCACTTATATGGAAAATTCAACGTATTGCCTATCTCATTTCCAACTGGTAATGAACGTCATTTGAAGAAATGTGGAATCACCAAACTTCCAGATGTTTAACCGATACTCCAGATATTTCTATTTAAAAATAGGTCCCGACATTCACGTCTCTAGACTGTTAATTGTAATCTACGAGAGCGACACGATGGCCTTACATAAACCAGATCTATCCCGTGGCCATCACTCGCTATGGATTTATGGACGGAGATCTGATAATTGCAGCGCGCTTTGATCATTTATAACCTCTATTAATGGCGACAGTAGCACCACGGGGTAACCAACGCATTGGTGACCAATGGTCACCATGGTGACCACCAATGGTGACGCGGGCGTCTTCGGGAAAAAGTAGAGCGTTCTTGGCGGGAGAATTCCCGTTCCTCCAGATGTACCTAATAGTAATCCGTTATCATGATTACATTTTGGGCAATATACACCAGATTAAATTGTAACCAGTAATCATGTAACATTTTACCCATCTTCGTCTGCATCACAATCACACAACACAGCTGATCATCTAGCTGCGCGTTGTGTGGGTAAGTCTGTACTTTCTAAACCTCCGTTTAAAAAATTAATACACGTCGACTTAAAAATCGACTTCATATAAATGCCGGGAATCATACCAGGCACCGCTTCAGATAAATAATAATTTATCTACTCCGCGGCAATAACACCACTGGACCACCGCCCGGGCTGCGGGTGCATGAATTGTTTTATTGCCGGCCGCCCGTGCCAGTGCCAGCGTGTCTGGTAATTTTACTATCAATTGTATTAGACGCGGCTACGTAATCTCTTGGAATATCAACATTGTTAACTAACGTAAACAAAACTATTCTGATAGTTTCCAACTTCATTAGTCGGTTTATTTTAGATTTTTATTCATCGTCAAGGTGAATGCAAAAGACTTTCTAGTTTTGGAACTATCTTATCCTCTTTATGTGTCATGTTTAGACAGATCGTAGTCATTAAAAGGATAAAAATATGTAGAGCATTTCAATATTAATGGTAAGTTCCCTTGTTCTGTGTCGGTCACAGTCTCACAGCACAGTTGACATGGGCGGTAGCGGCAGTATAGTACTCTGTACTCCTGTGCTACCTTCAACCATCAGTAACACCACAGGCATAACCTATAAATTTCCGGCCAGGAAAGAAAGAAAAGGCCAGAAAGAATCTTCTTCTCGTTTCCTACTTCGTGGTGCGTCAAGTTGAGATGACCAAGTTGTAGAGTTACCTCGTCGGATCATCCGAATGGTGTTGATGGCCTGGTCGGGCAGGAACCGGTGGAAGTGGACCAGGTAGCAGGCCAGCATGATGCCGGACCGGCTGCGGCCCTGCCGGCAGTGGATGCCCATCACCTATGAGAAAAGAAACATCTTTAATGATAACATGAAGATGTAAAAGCAGCAAAAGGATGTTCAGGATCACTGCATGTAATGGAGTTATCGATAAAGTATTTAATATGGTGTGTAAGTGGCTCGATCCTGGAGTCCACAAAAACCTCTCTTGCTCGAACTGCGCCCTGCTGACAACGGACGGACGGAACAGCGGACGATGCAATAGTTCCGGTTTCCTCGAATTGGAGATGGTTCGACTCTGCAACTCAGCAAACCCGATCCTACTTGTACATGTTATTAATGTCCTTCATATCTCCGTTTACCAAACACTTAAATCTAGAGAAACAACGGTTCGTTCTTCCTCCACCTCACTAAACCACTTGAAAGTGATCATATTTAAATATTATGACGTAATACGTTTGCACCTACCTGTGAGCAAGTGAGGTAATAGAATGCGATTCCCTGTCATAATTATGTACCTAAATACGTCCTCATTCTGATTTCCCAGATTAGGTGGTCCCTGACAAATGCTGCTGTACCTACCGTGCAGGGTTTGTCTAACACCAGTAAGTTTATAAATACATATTGTCAAAATCCTAAATAAATAAATCTAATAACTCTTTTTGTGCATTGATATTGGCAGACCAAAATTGGCGCGCTTTATACTAACAGCACGGTCCATCAACGGCCGTCGATAAATATTTATATTCCTGAACAGAACCATTGACCGATTTCTCGCCACGTGGCCGGGGTGACCTCCCATCACTCGGCTGTCAAACTAAACGCTTGATTGCTTTGATGATTGAGATGCTGTTCGTCAATCACCAACTTGGAATCATTATTGATTTATTTATTTGCAGGTGTGGCAATAAATTAGTTGGGCTCGTAAACAGTCTAACGAAAACATCAACATCTAGATCTAGGGTATAGATTAAGATTACTGCTTAATGTAATCCCTCATTAATCTCTCAAATCCTAGGTACTGGACCTAAGTGGCTTTGCCAACTCCAGGACTTCAATAATTGTTGTTCTGATTCAAGTAGGTATAGCAACATTGTAAAGTATTCCGAAAGCGGGTATCTTTTGATGCTTTAAAATATTTAAAACAAACATATACTATGATTTTTAAGTCTGTTCAGATATAATTAAGCGGTATCCGCTACCGCTGCTGGTAAGGAAAAATTTCACACGATTAACTACCGACGGCGGCGGTACACCCCACACCGTCTAGGAAGTGGGTATTTATTTTATCACCGGTCGGCGCGGTATAAGACGTTAAACGTCATTAGTTTCGCGTCGTACCCAATAGACGCCTGTTATTGTTTATAGTGGGACCATCAACAGGTTAAGCCTCATTTACATGATACCATTTTCTTGTACATGCAAGAGCAATAATTTATATTTTTACGTTGTTTTCTCAATATTTCGTGCTCTCATCTGTGACGCCGTCCCGTATCAGGACGCGCGCATCTGTGTGCCCCGAATCAGGACGCGTCAAGGACACGGGATAAATATGGCAAAATTACGTTTTCTCGGAATCTAATTGGAATTTTGTAAAAGTCCAATTAGATTTATTTTCTTATGTAATACATATATTTTTTAATGTATTTTCCTAAACTACACTTTTCCTTGAAAAATAATTATGAGACAAAAAGAGAAAAAAAATTATGTTCTGATTTAAAAATCGTTTAAAAATATATACGATTGCTGGATGTAATGTCATATTTTATTTAATATAGTATTACTTACATAATATAATAAAAACCAAACGGCATATGTTCCAATACATTAATTTAAACTGCACTAATTTTTAAACTTGGAACAACACAAACTTTTTATGAAGTGGCACTCAAGTGGGTGTCATATTTCACTCATATTTCATTACTTAATGACGTCGGGCACAGATTATGTTTTGTTAACAATACTGGCCGTTTATCGCCGAGCTAGTATAAACAAAACTTACGTTGTTATGGTTAAACGCTTAAACATAAACTCAAGTGCGAACAGATAAGCAAAACGGGCCGCTTGACGCGTCCCGATTCGGGACGCGTCACAGATGCGCATATTTAAGAATCGTCCCGATTCGGGACGCCTCACAGACGAGTGGTTAGATCAAGACACTCTCACTCACTGCACTCATGTTTGCAAATGCAGAGAAAATTCAATAAAATGTAATACAATAATTGCATAAGAAATTATTGTATGCAACAGGCAAGAAACTGGTATCATGTAAATGAGGCCTTACGCTATCCACAGCCGAGGCGATTTCGATTCGCTTAGATCTGAACACAAGGAACACACTTAGGTTACACACATCGATTTTACTACCCAAGGCGGCAGCGGATACCTACCACCTACCTGCTTATATCTGAATAGACCCTTAGGCCCAAAGATGACACGGTGGAAATCAAAGTAAAATTAAAGTAACGACATTGAACATATAACAAATACATGCTGGACAGAACAATCAAACAGAAACAAGTCTTCAATATAATTATAATAAAAACCCTTTTACAAGACACATTTAGATGGGATGCATCTACCATTACGGTTATATTTAATTTACTAATTTCACGTTTACACGGACCTTTACCTTGCACAAAAAGACCGACAAGACCTTATGTTTATGAGCCGATGGAAGTGCAACTCTTAAAACCAAAAGTCAATCCCAATTCATACATAATACTAGTGATCCTTATGAACTTGTTCAGCGTGTACGTGAATACAATACGGACTGCCACTTTTCATTCATCGTGGGAAAATAATTGCAGCTTTTTAAATGGTAGGTAGTTAATCTATATATTTTTTTCGGTCGTAATATTAAATAGGACAAAACACTTGCCTTATTTGAACAACTTACTTGCGTTGTTTGATAGTCAAAATATAAAACTTATTCTTAATCTTAAATAAGCTAAAATATTATCATCAAATTATTAGGTATCTACAGGGTTACTGGTAATGCGACGTATTCCTGCAGGGGTGTGATAAAGGAACTACCAAGCAACAAATTTGATCCCGCAAATGGATGGAGCAAAAAAAATTTTCCTGATTGATCTTGAGATGGGGCATGGGGGTTTCGTTCATTACCCTGAATTTGGTATTTTGGCACATAAAGCATACAAATTATTACAAAAACTTAACCGTTTAATCAGCTAAATAAAAAGGAAAGAATTATTTATTAAAAAGATACGTAATTCTTGACAAAGACTGTGTTTTAGCGTGGGTAAGTTTATCAAAGATATTTTTAGTCCAAAAGGTTCATATTTATTGCACTTTATATGAATACGTCACCAGTAACCCTGTATATTTACCACTTAATTGACCTGTATGAGAAACATAAAAACATTATAATATATATTCCCGAGTGGCGTCAAGTTTAGTGAGTACGAAAAAATTGCGTACATACCTCACCATTTTTGTCGGCTCTTTTACATACATCTATGAAGGTTTTAATTTGATCAACTGTGGGTAGATCAAACTCTTCTATGGGTATTTCTGACCACCGTAACCTAGCAACACCGTCAATCGGGGGCTTCTTTCCAGCGGTCAGTGTGACCAGATTTGTGATGCCCTGATTGACGATATATTTCACATTTTCTATCACTCTCGGGAACGCCATGGCGGCAAGTTTCTTCGGAATCACCCACGAGAATTTTAAAGGCGGATACGCATCCACCTCGATTTCTGGAAAGGGGTTTTCCGGTATGAGCACCTGGAGCTCATTCCGATACTCCTTCTTAGCTCCCGCGAGAACCTTATCATCTTCCTCGGTAATGTTTTCGATCCGCGTGTACACTGGATAGCTTTCGTCATCCATCTTGGCCTTTCGCACTGCCACAAAAATTTAAAGTTTGAAAAATGATTTTATGGAAAATAAACTGTGACGGGTTATGATTTTATTTTAAGATACGGACATTGGCACTTCTCGCAAGTGCACACACCGCGCGTGACCATCGGGCGCGAAATTTGTGTATTGACTAACGGCGTAGGGCGGAGATCTTGGCACAGAACCTCAGAATCTCCAGTCGGAGGATGTAACATTTATTTATGGAGACCCAGACCTTGGCCAAGATAGTAATGCCAGTGGCATATAACGCGGCTTCAGAAATCTCGAACTTATATACTAGAGACACGCGACGCAACCGATACGATTGTTATTTTTAAAGCTGAATTTCGATCATTGTACCTGCATGACGTCGCCGATACCGCGACGACGTAAGCTTTTCCGCATTTATTACCGAATGATGAAAGTCCGACGCGACAACATATTGCGAGACGTAGTAATACTTTGTATAAATCATGTCTAAATATAATTAGTGCGTTTCGCGTCTACGAAGTTGGGATGACAATTCCTCATTGTTTCTTGGTACCTCGTCCACTCCGACTGGTGTTATTGGCCAGTTAATGAATAAAATATGTACCTAAGGCAAGTGATTGTCAGTACAAGAGCATCTACTGACCCGCATATTGTTGAAGTATTTAGGTAATTTGTTCACGATTTTTATACATTTTTTATGCACTCAATAATTGCAATTGGATCCATCCAATTCATCCATTCATCCATCACTTGCATTCGGCACTGTCCATAGTGATTAGTGCCGAATGCAAGTGATGGACTAAACAATGTTGGGCGCATTCAGCTGAACAGGGGATTTTAATAAATAGTTTGCGAGGGTACTTGGGTCCGTCGGCCGTTCATTAGTGGCCATACTAGGGTGACCAGTAAGAGTAGTTTGTATGATGATCATTCTACCCATGATCACTCGCAATAGAGTATGTTCTGCACCCTTTGGCTCCAATTATCGTGACTTTCGTCTGCGTAAGAGTTAATTCGGAGAGGCCACTGACCACACTACAATGTCTGGAGCGTGGGTGTTCTCCAGCCCTCCTCGCCGTTCCCTGAATGTCTCTAATGGGCTGTTGTTCGAAGAATAACAACAGACTAATTATTTTCGAATCATCTTTCATTTGTGTATGAATCATGCGATGTCAATGCTCGACCGAGACGTGTTTTTTGCACTTCTTGCAGTTATTGAACTCAATGAAGAACACTCTCTTAGGTATAAGTAGGTACAGGTAGGTACGTCTAATGTGCGTGTCCGTTAGTTTTTAACATCATATCACCGACTATCAAACCACTATAACAAACGTTCATCTATCATATATTCCCGGCCGGGAATCGAACCCGGGACCCATTACTTCGCAGGCTATCCGAATATATAATATTTCCCTGGAGATTATTTTCATTCAAAATTTTAATTACCGTAAATTCAATGTAATTTGAATTGGGCCGGTACATCGCAGGAATTACAGGTAGATATTTATTTACAACTACACACTTTCGAGGTAAGGTTTTAAAACATAGAATCACTATAATGAATCCCTTCAACACTGAAATTGCTATAGCTTTAAAACTTTTATTGTAAAGTTATTTTTGAACTCGGCAAATAAAAGAGTAGGGTAAAAAAAGGTGCCTAATTTCGAATATATCGATAATTAAATATTATTTTAATATGTGTCATTGTTTCAATATTCGTATCACGTAATAGGGTTTTAACTTAATACTTGTTACATGTACAGACTATATGTATTTTCTGGTTCAAAATAAACACAAAATCAATAAGAATAATATTTAATTACATACAACACAAGTGTAAACTAGCCGAGTGTAAATATAACGGATTCTCCTATACTATAACCATTCACTATAACATCATTTTGGACCTAGTCTTTGAGCCAATTCATACATTATCAATTTTATGTCCAAGCAAATTCAATAATAATCGAAATGTTCCTGCTCGCTGACCTTAACACCACCGCCGTGGACAGTTCACCAGCTCCAGGATTTACATAGAAACGTATCTCTGTCATTTACCTATACATCTATACAAATAAATAAAATTGGAGTGTCTGTTTGCAATGTTAAAATAACCGTTTTTTACTAAATGCACATGGATGTATACACGGTGCATAATAATACCAAAATAACATTTTTTACAATTTTTGTCTGTCTGTCTGTCTGTTTGTTTGAGCTAATCTCTGGAACGGCTGGACCGATTTGACGGGACTTTCACTGGCAGATTGCTAATGTTGTTACTAGTTAAGTCCTATTTAAGCCGGTAACAGTAACACAACATATAATGTGTTTATATTGAGGTAATTTTTTTAACACCTAGAGAGTATTGCCCCTGCGACTGGAAGAAATAACTCCCAATATTCAGAACAGAGATACGCTTCTACTATATTTTGATGCAACACTATACAATACATAAAAACTCTAAGGCAACGTGTGATTTGAAACTTAAGTACAACGGGAAGGCAGATCACATGACAATAATGTACAAATATAACATAAATATATGTCGACAATATAAAATATACATACTAATATCGCCCTAAAACATGTTGAAACTAAATCTCTATGCAATATGGACTGTATAAAAAAACAATAGTAAACACAATTGAAACATATTTGCTGTATAATAAAAATTATATAAAATTGTTGATATTTTGCTAGATTTCAGCAAAATCCATGTTCCTAAACTGAACATTACGTTGACAAAAAGCAAACGTATTAGCGATTCTACAAAGGTTTGTGAGCAGGCTGATTACAGAGTTTCTATTGCATAAATACATCAAAATAAATAACTTTCCAACACGTAAAATGAGCACATTTTCAGCTATGTACAAAACTGAAATTGATCTATACGACAATTATGAAAAATCATTAAATGGTAGGGTAAAACTTTTTGTAAAAATGGTGAAAGATCACATAAGTAAAATCCTTTCGTCACAATTCTAATTTTGTAAAATAGTAAAATTTAAATAGCCGATATGTGCACAGGTAAATTCACGAATGCTAGTAAATACATTAAATACGCTTACATAACTAAAATTTAAAATTAAGCTCGAATAATAATTAGAAATACTTTGATCTAGACAATACACCTGTATCAACTAAAGCATTCGACATTGACCATCATAAAAGTACTACTAGTGAATGTTGCTAATACTTTTTGGACATGTAAATAAATTTTAGCAGGTGGCGGGTTTGGTGGTGGTTGCTAATAATGTGGTCAAACTACATAATCTACAAAAGATATTACAATAGGAAATTATAATAATTGTAAGTAAGTTTCAATACTAAAACAAAATGCCAAACATCTTGTCAAAATTCTATAATACATAACAAACTCACGCTTCTGAACACTAAATATATATTGCAAACCTTCAAAAAGCTATCAAAAAGTATACTTATAAAAAGTTAGTTCCCTAGGAGTGTCCCAAGGCACAATATTAGGCTCTTAACTGTTTACATATTGTTTAATCATAATATCAATTACACTTTAAAACGCTAATTAATTTTCCTCCATCAAGCCATATTGCCAAGCTTGATTCAAATGCACATTCAAAATTAGGAATGTTTTCGTTACTGGAATGTCCGTTTCGTTGAATACTGCTAAGTGCACAGTCTGTTTTATTAGTAGCTTTAAAAAAGCCTAAGAAGACTCCAGTTTTAGCGAGCAATCAATACATTAAATGAAGTAAAGTAAAGGACAAAATTAATATTTTCAAATAAAAAAAATTGACAATAAAGGATAATTTTTCAAAATAAAATTTAGGTTTAATCTCGATAATATAGCACCTTCCATAGGAGGTGGGAATGTTCCGTTGAATATTCTTAATTATTTAATCATAATAAATTCTAGTCATTAAACTCTAAAAGTTCTGACAGATTTAGTAAGTACATCATTTAATACTTAAAATTTATAACCACAAAACACAAGAAATCTGTGTTTATGTAGTCACAGTAATTTTAACAACATTTTCAATCAAAGTCTATACGCACAACAAAATGGATGGATTAATCCTACACAACATATTATTAATATTATTGTCTGTATTTTAAAACAATTTTAACAATGTAGGAAACACAATGATGACCAACAGTTTAATATCTATAATATTTAATTCAAGATAGAAAACATTAAATTTCTTCATGTAATCTGTACCTAGCTGTAATTTATCTTGTTCTAAAGACAATTTACTCTCAACTTGGTTAACTATGACAGGCCACAGTACTTTCAAATTGTGATATTTGGAATGCCGGCCTCTATAAGAATTTAAACTTAGTTTCATAAAGTCAGACCATCCTTGTATGACTTGAAGGTAACCAGCTCGTACATTTATATCGTTAACAATACCAACATCTTTTCTCTCCTTCATGTATTGGTCTAATCCTAAAATGGAATTCTACATCAATTGTGCTATGACTGAACACAACTGCAATAAGCTTCCGGTTGGTATAACAACGAATTGATTAATTGTAAATCACATTGCATATAAATTCTACAAAATGGAATGTAACATGGAATATTTATAAATTCACATTAATTTTAAGGATAGTTTGTTTTCTATAACCTGCCATGAATAAAATAGACTGCAAACTAATATTTACTTTATCTTCACATTTACATATTAATAGTTTTCTTTTTGGTATAATGCACTAACACATGCACAGACGGTTGAAATTCTATTGTTTGAGAACAGGTAATTAATTCCCATTAATAAAATTAACTACAATTGTATGGTTGTCTCTTGTAAGGTTATGACTTCATCAAAAATTAATTAATTAAATTTTGTAATAACAGCTTTTGTTGCTCCGAGCATTGAATAACCAGTCCATTATAGGTCACTATCAATAAGGCAGACCAGTTAGTACATTTAAACGAGAAGCCTTACCTGACATAATTCATTCCACTTCGTAACCCTTGTTCGTACACACAAGGCCGGAAACTATCACTAAACTTCACTTCACTTCACTATGCCCTAACACTGTCACGTCCGAGTTTGACACATCAATATTTTGGTGTTGCGGTGCATTGTGTGGTAGCCAGCCGGTACCGCTGCAGTATGTACTAGAGGTGCAGGACCTGGCCATCGTCCTTGCTCGGGATGCTGTGTGGGAACGTGGACTCGGGCTGGTCTTCTAGGGTCACCGCTGTGAGGTCCACTACTTCGTCTTGGTCGTCTTGGTCGAATCTGAAAGGATTGATATTTAATTATGTAGCATGCCCATATAAAATAGTTTTTTTGGACCTTTGTGTAATTTGTATGGTGAATAATAAAAAAAAATGAGTGTGTGCACACACTTTAGAAACTAGAGTATCAGAACACAAACATTACTTTTGTTCAGGAAAATTCAAGGTTACAATTTCTAGACAATTCAGTACGAAATCTCAAGCTCGTCGAACCACAGGTCGTTTGGCGGTTGATTCAAGCAAAATTTTATGTTATTGACAGGAAGCTATGTCAGTATACCTGTCTTCGTCCACCTCGCTGGGCGGGCGGTCGGAGGGCGGGCCGCGCGCGGGGTCCGGCGCGCGCTGGTTGGCCGGACGCACCGTGATGATCAGGTTCGACGAGTTGGCCACCATCATGTCCGTCACCTGCGGACGGCACGTCCAGGGGTTGTCGTCACGGTGGGCGATAATGAGGAAATATGGTCAAAGCAGGCGGGACTTTTAAGAGATTAGTTCGACTGTAGGTAACTAAAGGGTATCAAGGCTTGTTTGTGCGGGCATCTCTTTGTTAGGTGCACCTGTTTGTGAGGTTCACCTGTTTGTGAGGTGCACCTGTTTGTGAGGTGCACCTGTTTGTGAGGTGCACCTGTTTGTGAGGTGCACCTGTTTGTGAGGTGCACCTGTTTGTGAGGTGCATTTGCTGTAGACCGTACACAAACATACTATCGACCTCAGACCTCTGATCAAGTCTCTGGGTCAAGTTCATGTTACTATTTCATCAACATTGATTGATCTTAGACCATCCTAAGTGCGTCGTTAATGTAAAACAAACCTTAATTCACACTCAATAAAGTTACAATTCCATCTATACAGTCGTTTCACCTGATCAAGGGTCTTGTTGGAGACGTCGATGCCGTTGACCTCGAGCACCTCGTCGTTGACGCCCAGAAGACCAGTGGACTCGGCCAGCCCGCCGGGGACCAGCCGCGATATGAAGATCCCCGGCGACCGCTCCACGCCGTTGGGGGTCACGCGGACTGACGTGCCGTCTCTGTAACGTGTTTAGGAGCTTATTTTTTTAACCCTTCAAAAAAGGAAAAGGTTCTTAATTCGACTGTACTTTTTTTATATTTATAAACTTTCTGATTTGATGATTCTTTTTTTATTTGAAACCTGGTGCTTCCCGTGTGGTCCCACTTTAATTTGGTCCAGTTCTGAGAATGGCTTCAATGAGAAAACCATATAAATCTTAAAGTTTTTTACTTTTCCGTTTTATTTCATTTGCACGTAATTTCAGTTTTATCGAATTCCAAATCACAACGATACTAAAGAAGTATTCAATAAATAAAAAATGTAGTTAAGTTTAACCCCATAATATAAGGTTTAACCCTATATTCATTTCGTTAACCTTATACTGCGTAGTAACTTTAATGAACGAAAATAAATGTAGAGCAGAATGAAATGTGTTATAAACTAAGTGAGTACTTCACAATACTCACACAACGACTTGCGGTTTAACTTTATTTAACTCTGCGGTTAGCTGTCGTTGGACGTAAGTCATCACACATATAACGCTAATATATCTATTGAAATTCGCGGTCAATGTTGGGACATCAGTTTAATTTATTTAAATGAAGTGTTAAGCGTATCGTCTGAACGGGTTCGCGCGGAATGTGCGCTTCGCAATATGTGGACTTGACTTTTACATCATTTACCATATTATGAATAATGAATATATGTACATATTTATTAATTAATTTATTGGAACGAAGTTCCTTACGGCAGGCTTGGAGGGGATAGGTTTTGCTGCGGCGACCGAACTGAAAAATATGTGATAGTAAAACCGTAAGAAAAAATGCGTGGAATAAAAGCGTTAAATGAGACGTGCGCAGGCGCGACAGTAGCCGAAGGAACTTCGTTTCTACCTGGTGTCCCACGACACCAAATCATTTAGTTATTTATTCACTAAACATCACATCTACTATTACACCTAAAACTCATTTAGATAAAGTGGCCTTATAACTACAGTTAACAAAAAAATCTTGTTTTTACTTTATCATCATCATTAGTATTTAGTATGGTAAAAAAGTTTTATTGTGCATTTTTATATTGTTTTTTAGGGTTCCGTACCAAAATATTAAAAAACGGAACCCTACTGATATGCCTCCGATGAAAATTTTATCATGAGCTGTGATGAAAGATGATGAACCAGATTTCAAGGAACTGAAACCTAAAAAGGCGTCCTATCTAGAGTTAGGAGTCGTTTAAAGCTAATTATTGCGTAGCCATCGCACACACGTCACACGGTGACGTCACGAAGCCTGAATCACGCTATCGAAGTTTTCTACAAGTTCCAACAACTCGCCAGTCGTCAGGGCTTCACTGCCTCCCGGGCAAGACGTCTTGCCCAGCCGGAGACCTCCCTTTGCCAAATTATAAATGTCCGAGAACTGCAACGACAACATAGCCACGTATCGCCCAGGGTTTTACCAGGAGGTTGTCAATAATAACTGATGTGGTGTTACCTGATGAAGAACCCCAGCGGTCGATCCGAGCCGTGCTTCAGTAGTTTGACCCTCCTGCAGGTCTCCGGCACTATGTCCACATCTATGATCGCCGACACCTGGAAAGTATGACAATGGAGGAGATACACGAATGGATGTCACGAAAGTGTTTTCACGCTTAAACTTGAGGTATGTGGACGGCGTGGACAGAACTATTTTATTGTGGAGCATTAGTTACCATGCTGAACTACTGTTTAAAAGGGTCCTGGGTTCGAATCCCAGCGAGGCGGAAATTTGATTGATCAGTTTAAGTTTCTATTCTTGGTCTGGGTGTGTGTGCTCTTGTCTTGTGGATTTCTCAAGTTACAATGCAAAACAACACAATACAAAACGCTTTTGATTTGGTCTTAGCGAGAGTAATAGAATATCCTCTAACCCTAACCACTTTCATTGTAAGAGTGCGGTACCACAGGACAGGACATGAATACCAATAGGCTACGTAATAGGTACTGTAAAGCCTTGAATTCAGAAAGAGGACTGCATTGTGCGCATTGTGCCCTTACCATCCTAAAGTCATGAGGATTGGATATCGCCAGCCCCTTGTTCTTGGCCGGCGTGCCGCTCAATATGGAGGAGATGATGTTTCGCGGCCGCATCGTGCCGTACCCGTTCAGCTCCTCGAGACTGTCGCCTGGAAACAATAAAAGTGTTTCTAGATAAGTTACTTTCTTCTTTCTTTCACGGCTGCCAGTGCCAACGCTTGAGCGATGAGGT
Source organism: Ochlodes sylvanus (assembly GCA_905404295.2). Taxonomy (NCBI): domain Eukaryota; kingdom Metazoa; phylum Arthropoda; class Insecta; order Lepidoptera; family Hesperiidae; genus Ochlodes; species Ochlodes sylvanus. The sequence goes on from FR990149.1 coordinate 7,658,841, forward strand.
TGGTTACAAAAAAAATAAAGCCGGTTTACGGACGATAATTTTACGTGATAACGTCATAAGGAAAAGAGATAGATGCGTTGCAAGCCGAACGTTTAGGCGATCATGCCTCTCTATCGCTTGTTCCGCGCTCTCGCTTGCACGCACAGGCTCAGGCGGAACGTGACACTTTTTTGTGCGCGCTGCCGGTGTCATCAATTTATAAGACGTTATCACGTCAAAAAAAATATAAAGTGGATACGCGATAGTCTTGAGATCAGAGCGACTAGTATAAGGGAACGCGTAAATTGGCCACCAACAACAGCCACGGGGGGCTAGCGGCAAACAGTTCATAAGCTTTTTCATACTTTTAGTAGGGACTTGGCGCAAACGAGCCGCCGGACATAACCACCTGTGGCTGTCGCGCGCCACCGCTTCTATTGGAAGCACGACACAGCCACCGGTGGCCGAGTAGCCGCCACGTTTTATAACCCATGACCAGAGCAAAAGAAGTAACGCTAGCCTAAACGATACTGGCGATTCCCTCAATATGTGTCATAGTTTCTTACCTATGTGTATTAAATACAAATCCACGAAGCTTGCTATCGTCTTGGCGTAAACCACCCAAAAGCCTGTAGGTACATCACATTTTACTTTTCTTATAATAGCCGACAAAAAAGCAGACAAAACCACCTGTTAGCAAGTGGAAACTTGGACAGGAACAAGAAACGCATCACCAAGCGTTGCCCGTCAACGCAACGGGACGCGCAATTGGCATTTCAATGTCTAGCCTACTCATATTGCATAATCTAGGTCCAAGAACCAGCTGCATACGAGGAAGTCCACTGCAGTGAGTAACCAGTGTAACTCCGCGACACCGTGGAGAATGGAGGTCGGTCGTACCCGTGTCGCTCGCAGCTCGCCCACTGTATTAGGAAACTGGCTCCGTATCAATGAAAAGCATGAATCGACGGCGGAGACCGTGGGATCTCTTTGTTCCTACATTTAACGATAAACGTTTATTTATTTGTTTCCATTTAATATTTAGATATAATACATTTTTTGTTTAAGTATTACTAGTTATTAGTTTTAGTATTTCTTTGGTCTGGTACATTCTTGGTCAACCCAATATCTAATTGCTACGAGGGTTTTTAATGTAACATATTTTTATAATTATGTCTCAAAGGAATCGAACATTAAATTTGCAAGAATATAGTGCACAAATTATTTTATGTGTAACTAATATAGCAAAATGCGAAAGTTCTTATTTGTTTACCATCTCCTCACGCCTAAACTGCTAAATACATTTTGATTAACAAGATCGGACCTTGAACAAGGGCTTTTGTTACTTTATGAAGGTATGGTATCTGATGTGGTAAGGGATCAGCCAAACCCTATTGACCACTAACAATAGGTTTCATCAAGATTACTGACAAGCGTTGACTCCAACAACCTTTACGACGGATTAAGGAGTGCGCACATTACACCAACTCGACGTCAACTCCACTCCGACTCCACTCCGTTTCAACTCCGACGTTCTGTTCCGCGATCAACGCTTCATCGACGTCAACTCGACTCCGTCTCCACTCCGTTTCAACTCCGACGCTAGTTACATTACATCATTGTGTCGGTCGACGCGTGGACTACTCGTCTACGGTGAGTCGTCAACGCAACGTCGACGCGTTGGTCTCGAAACGGAACGGCTATGGGTGTAGGGCGAGCCGTACAGGGCTTTTAAGTATAAGTTCGAAATTCAACCTTGCCTTCAAAGATATAAGGCTCATAATTGAATGTTAGCTTTGTCAAGGTTTTAGTCGCGTTGGCGTCGGTCGGTCGTGGAGTCGTTGTAATGTGCGCACTCCTTTAAGCTGTCCAGTGGAATCAGTCCGAGTCCCAGAAGAGCAGCTAATGAACTAATTGCCGGCCACACGTTTCTTCGCCGGTCGTGGCTGTCACGCTCCGTTGCCTATTATTACGCGATACTCCACAGAGGTATTTATATTATAAACGGAGCGTCTTGAACTGTCTTAAATCCAAGATAGATCACTTGCTAAACAATTTCAATATAAATTGTAACGGAGTAGTAGTTAGAGGAACTGTGGTAAGCTGGTGATTCGAGGTGTGGAGTGGTGAGGTGCGCTGAGGAGAGATAATTATGATGAAGAGGGAGTCTTACAAAAGGTTCTAATCAATGTCCGAATAAAATGTTACTGGCCAGCGAGCAGGTCATCTGCGAGAATAGACAGATGATTAATAAAAACAAGGAAGAAAACCACAGTGGTCTATGAAGAAAACAGAAAAGGGGCTTGATACTACTAATATTAATATCATTGAATAAAATATTAGACAAAAGGGCCGACGACCCATCTACAAATAGGTTTATTACGAGAGGTCTAACTGCCACATTTTTCATTTCCTTGGGAAGTGTAGGGGAGCACTAAGAGAGGATTTTTGGAAATCCCCTACCCAAGGGGATAAAAAGGGTATAAACTGAAACTTTTTATTTCTTCAATGGATTCACTTGAAACTTTGTATATAGGCTTTGTAGAAAGGATTTTTGTAATTATTGCATTTGTAAAACAAGTCAGAATAAAAAGCGCTGTCGAGGATATAACCGAATTCCACGCGGGCGAAGCCATGGGCGGAACGCTTGTAGATATAAAAATAGTTTCACATCAACAAGCAAGTGTTGACAGATCACTCAAGTTTGCTGTCTTTGCGGTGTGGTAACGTTTGCGACCGACACAGTTACGTGGCGTCGCCTTTGTTTCCTCGGAAAAGCTGCCAGTTCTCTTTGAGATACAATACTTTAAAGTTCTCAATGAGAACTTCTCATGCCTTTTCATATCTATTGTTCTTTCAGTAGTTCAAGAAATATGCAATGTCAAGGTTTCGGTGACGTATCATATTCTCCATATAATATGAGTACCTTCATGCGATTTATTTAATCGGCTCTAGAATAAGATAGTTATTTGACGTTTGACGTACTTAAAGATTGAAAATCTGTAGACGTTACATTTTATAACTTGACGACCCGGTAGCCTAGTTGGCAGTGGCCCTGCCTGTGATGCTAGAAGTCCCGGGTTCGACTCCCGATCAGGGCAAACATTAACAGATAAACGCGTATTCCTCTCACTTGCTCATGATGTTTTATATGTAAGTCCATGACACATGAACAATGAACAAAACAGGAAATCCTATTGCATTAATACTCCTATTTCTATCGTTAGGTGACAGTCGTCAAACCTCGTTGGAGGCCTTCAGGCAATAGCTCCGGACCTATAATGGGTTGCAGCCGTATATGGTGCAATACTCGCAATCAATGGTGCATGGTAGGTACATTTGCACCTAGCTACATCTATAGGTACGCTACACAGTTATATACGTGGTTACTAGCCTAACGCTAGCGTTAGATGACGGCGGATAGCGTTAGATGACCACTGGCGCGTGACACACGGCATGGTACACAATTATAAACTTATATAGTTACAAGTTAGTCTTTAAAGTTTAAATTAAGCTAACTATTACAATATCGTTCGTGCAAGACAACAAATACAGGAAAAAGTACTACGACTAGCACTGTCAAGCTTTACAATTATTCACCTATCAAAGTATTTAAATAGCACGATTTGAGTAAATAATATGGGTTTTAATTATCACGGGTATTCGCTATTATTTTATTACATGCCAACCGGGAACTCACGATTATTAATTTTTTATCGATCTAGTACTTCTGATTTTTGCATTTTATGCTGACAGGGTACTCACGATTGTTGTGTTTTATAATACCGAAATTCGATCCAATTACATTAGTCAATTAAACAATCGTGGAACACCAAAGAAGTTTAAATTTAATTGAGGTATGGAGCCTACTCCACCACGCTGGGTGGGTGGAGGGGTCAGTTGCCAGCTTGACTAAAGAATGCTGCTCTATGACCACCCACATAACCACATGACCGCTAAGAGTATTTACTAATAACGCGGTTGATGTTAATGTGAAAGTAACAATGAATGAATTAATGAACATGAATGATAAGTGAACTTAATATTCATCATCATCATCGCAACCCACCACTGTCCCACTGCTGGGCCCGGGTTACCATAAGGTGACCAATATGCTTTTCACCAGCCTTCAACCAGCTTCAGATTTAAGTGACACAATATTTTTGCAATGTTCCACAAACTTTATTGAATTTCTCCAAAACGTATTGTCGACGTGGACTACGCCTGAAATGATCAATGGTACAGTGTATAAAATAATTTTAGACTGACAAGTGACAAGCCGGCGTCCACAATCACAATGGGCACCACTCGACAGTCGACACTTACAAATGGGAGTGTCGCATTCTATGCTAATTCACTTCCTTAGGCCGCGTCTACACCGAGCGAGTTATATGTAGATATCTATAGGAAGATCCATGAAAAAACTATTATTGAGGGCCTTTATTACCGCAATAAAACCCAAAACGATGATTTTTAATATAATCGTTGTCTCTATGTCTGTGAGTTCCATCTCAATCAATCAAGTCAATCTCAGACACATCTTAACCGATTTCGGTGCCGTTACACTAATATTGTGGTAAGCTTTCCTTAATAGTGATAGTCTACATTATAACTTTTTCGTCGCCAGCTGCAGTGTGAATTTCCGAACGACTGTCATAAAATGACACACTGATATAATCACAAGAGAAAAAATTTATCTAAAACGGGAACACATATAGTAATTGTGCTATGAAGATAAAAACCACCGCGTTCCGCCAGCCACATACAGTTCCAGCCTAACATTTACAATGGTCTGGGTCTGCCGTAGGTGATGCGCGTTGCTACGTCATTCAAAACACGTATTGTATGGCCGATACAGTCTTAATTGTGGCTCGGAACAAATTAACGAACTATCTAACTTGCCGAGCCTTCGACAGCTCTCACAGACTATGCTACCCTGGTACTTGTACAACGAAAACGTATCAGTTATTGCAACCCGTTGGCAATATAGGCATCTCGACTCATCGCCGTAGCCCAGTGGTGATCCTGTTAGCGAAGGCCGGGTTCGATTCCCGGCTGGAGTAGACATTTGCGTGTTTTTGTTCTCGGATCGTGGGTGTCAGTGATGTGTTATTTGTGTTGTCCATGCCGCCCGCGACACAGGGAATCCTAGTGCGGGGGTATGAGTATGCAAGAGTCTATTTATTGTTTACTACGCAGCTCCGGAATGGCGGAGGTATTATACCATTCAAAGACACACTTAAACCACACCCAGTACCAGAATTCTCTGCCTTTCTGCTCATTTATGGACACACGTTGGATACGAATTGGACATTGACTCCCATAGATAAACGTCACAAACAGCCCGGACCCTTGACCGACCTGGCCGGGAATCGACACCGGGATCTTACCCCTTTCAGAACGCGCAGTACTAAACGTGCGTTACCCTTTAAAAAATTCTGGTGGTTACAAAATTTTGTTTTACGGCCCGGAAACGGCTGCGATCATTGGTACGTTAATTTACCTATATAGTGCAAAAGGCAGCGCGGACTTGGAATAGATTAGTGTGGTTTTGTAAGGCTTGTAAGATGGACGCTGTGGTTGTTGACGATAACGGTCATTGTAAGCATATTGTTTTTACATATAATTTTATATTTTATTTATTTTTCACGTCTAAATAGTTAGTTTGAATGTTTATCTCTAATTATATTAGATAAAATTTAAAAAAGTAAAATTAGTAGGTACAATAACTCGTCCTCGAAGTTCGAGCGCACGAACGTGCGTTGTCGTTTACAATTGTTACAAGAAACTTGAATATCGCAAGATTAACATTGTATTTTTTTCCTTAGCCCCACCTTTAGACCTCGATTTTCTGAGAGATCTACTTGGAGATGATTCCAAATAAGACCTGAATATATCAAATGAGGAGAGGGAACCTGCTACCTGTATGTTTTAACCCTTGATTGATGAGATATCGACACAAGTTCCTTACTCTTTTATACTTTTTGTTTTTTCTTTATTGTTATTATTTTATAATTTTTTGTAATCTTTTCTTCTCAATCTTCGCTCTTGACAGAGCGGTCGTGGTCGTCATGAAGTTGTATTTTTCGCAGATGTAATTCTCCTCACAATTTTTCGCCATTTTGCTCTATTGGTCGTCACTTTCCTACATTCATGCAAAAAGCCCCCCACAGCAGACTTAATTTGGTCGGTGCATCGCATGGGTGATCTACCACGTGGTCTGGTACCCTCCACTCTGCCTTGCACCACCAGACGTTCAATGGAGTTATCGCCTCTGCTAGATAGGTGGCCTAAGAACTTGAGGATGCGAGTTTGCACTACAGCAGCTGATAGTCGCTGTCTGAAGCCGAGCTCCTCGAGTATGGAAACGTGGACACTCCGAGCATCCTTCTCCGGCACCATATTTCCAGGGCATCAACTTTTTCTTTTCGATCTCACGCAGCATCCACGTCTCCGCGGCAAAGAAATATGGGGAAAACGAGAGTTCGAACTAGCCTGGTCTTAGTAGTCTTGGTGATATTTCAATTCTTCCATATCTTTTTAAGCTTATCCATTGTGTTCCTGGTGATAGCCATACGTCATTTTATCTCCTCGATGCATCCACCGTTGTTTGAAATTGAAGTTCCGAGGTATATGTGGAACTGGCTCACTTTACATTTCGTAATATCAGTCACCTCTGGCGAGTTATTGTTAGCGCGGTCCACAATCATAATTTTTGTCTTGGTGCGATTGATCTTCATATCGAACTCGAGGCTGACTTGTTCCATCTTTTAAAGCAGCTTTTCCATGTGTTGAGCAGTAGAAGCGAACAGGGTTATGTCAAGTGCTTTACGCAAGTTTGCAATTTTGTAACCGCCAACCGTAACACCATCTCAAGTGCAGTCCTCAAGTCATCATCCAGTCCTCAAGCGTGATACGCATTAAAAGTTCAGTGTAGATGTTAAAAAAAGTGGTGATATTATGAACCCTTGGCGGAAACCTGCGATGGGATGAAAACTGCTGGATAGGATTTCGTCTATTCGTACTGAGGCTGTTCCTCCTTCGTAGAAGCGTCTTAGAAGGTTTACTAGGTGCTTTGGTATACCCATTTTCAGTAAGATGTTCCATAAAACTGGCTATTTTGTGTTTAATAAAAAACATCTTAGAAAAATAACATCTCGTTTATTTTATCTTGCTCCTTCATCAGCTGTCTGTATTATGCACGATCGTGCGTTAGCACATTTTAAAACGATAGCGCACGAACGTGCGGGGGGGCTCTCGCAGAATCTAATTGGGGGGGATTTTTTTTATTATTTTTACAAGATTATTTAACCATAAAACATCTTGATATTGCTCAACAGTTACTGAAAAACAAAAATATTTTTCGTCGTTCTGAAAGGGTTACGCAGCCAGGAGGTACCAACTGAGCCACAGACACGTCAAAACAAAAACCGTTCAAGTGTAAGTCGGACTCACAGGGTTCCGTACCACCGACCGATATTAACACTAAATTGTTTGGTCAATAGCAAGATAGAATGTAAAAAATCTCATTTTTAAGGGACCACCTTTGGGGCCAAACTGTATCACTTTTGTATTATTTGTTGTGATAACAACCACAATATTTTAATGTAAACGGGTACCCACGATTTTGAATTATTAATTTGATTTTGAATGAAATTTATGATTTTGATATATCGTTAAAACAATTCAAAATCGTGAGTACCCGTTTACATTCAAAAATGTTTAGTGTCCGCGATGATATCAGTTTAAAACCATATTTACGCAACCACAATAACACTCATTCTGTGAAAATTTCAGGTGTCTACCATTTCCATTCTAGAAATATGTATTCCCTGTGACAGACAGACAGCGGAGGCATATTATTGTAGTTCCGTTTGCCACCCTTTGGGCCCCAAAACCCAACTACAGCTAAACAAACCAAGTTAAACAATAGGTATAGGAAGCCCTAATCACATTTATAAAAATAATGTTGTCTACGTTGACAGCCAACAGAGCAGTATGTACCACGCGTGACCATATAGAAAGTCACCACCGTGACGCTTTCTATGGCTCGTGTGAATTATAATTAAAATTTCGAACAGAGAAATTTCTTTGCTTATTACCGTCAAAAATAACGGTTTTAGACTGTGTTCCTTGTGTTTTAAACAGATAGACAAATGAGAAAATAATATTAAATATCATTTTATTAAGTTAAATACATACAATGTCTACATAAGTTAACATTTTATTAACATTTGAGAAAGTATTTTTATCAAACGAATCGGGACAAAATGTGTGTGTGTACTTACATTAAATACAATGATCAAATCATTTTTAAGGTAATTACCAGCAAACGGTACCACTGACACGCTTTCGTTTATAATTAGTAATTAAACGGACATTATGGCTTGCTCCGGTTTACTCCTTAACCATTCTATAACATGTCATTAAACTACATTTATGGGTGCTCGTCATCAAACGAACAGACACCCAAATGATACGTGGGTGGATTTGGAAGAGTATAGACTGTAGACCATTGGATGCCATCTATCGCACTCACCCAAGAAATCGAAAAACTTACGCCAATGACACGAAAAAAAACGAGACAGAATGATACTATGTTTTGTCTCACGTTTTGTCATATTGTGTCGAATTTTTCTTGTGCCACAATTGTACTTCCTCGTGCTCTCTCACGTAGACCACGCTTACCAGATGTCCATAAATCCTTTGCTGTCTACGGATCAACGTTATCCATCTACATCAGTAACACCAACGGCCTCAACGATGCCTTGTCAACCAAGGAAGAGAGAAAAGCAGTCTCTGTTCTCAATTCAAAGTCTGGAGCGCATTCAGGCTGGAGCAGTGCAGATCAGGCAAGGTATTTGCGTGTTATTCTCACAATCCTCCGACAAGGCTTAACGTCGGCTATCTATCGACAATAACCAGGACTTCACAGATGCTCCGACGCAAGACACGATTCTCCGACCGGCTCCGAAATTATAGAAATAGACGACCCGTATGATGCAATGGTTACCGTGCCGGACTGTCGTTCGAAGGGTCTTCGGTTCGACTCCCAGCGAGGTTATAGTTTTCAGTATGGGTTTATTCTTTTTTTCTCTTGTTTTGTATATGGCATCCACCACAGGAAATCCCAGCGTGGGTTATGTGTAGCGTTAAAAAAAATAGCCGGGACAAACATAACGATTCACTGCATCAGTGAATCATCCATGTAACTATGGATGTACTACATTTAATTCGTTACTATACAAAGGTGCGTTATAATCTATAAACGATACTATTGTACACTGACCATACCTCAACGTTGGTCTATAATCTAGTATTATCCGCGTGCCGGCCAAGGTCTCCACTTCCACCTAAAGTACCTACCTACGTTTAAATCAACTCGGATCATGCTGTTATTAAATAAATAAGGTGTACTCTGGTTTTTACTCGACTGTGACGCAAATGTTTATCAGCCTATTTTTTTATATTAATAGCCGACAAACGCACAAACGAGCCACCTCTGACCTGATGGTAGATGTCACCGCCGCCCACGGTCTTCGGGAACACCAAAGGCATTACCTATGCCTCGCTGGCCAAGAAAGAAAAACTGGCTGTAAAGCCCCCAGCAGAAACTCGACAAGTCGCTTGAAGGCAGCCTCAAGTACGAGGGTGGTTGCTAGCCAGATAGGTTCAAAGCATACGATATAAGATAAGGTACTTAAACCGAAGCTACTTTAGACTTTAGGTATGTCCAACACGCTGCTGGAGTGCAGATTGGTGGAGGTTAGTGGCCAAGCCAAGTGTCGGAATTTATATCGCCCGAAGGCCTTCGAATGGCTTAACGACTGCTACCTAATCAACTATGTTGATCACTTAGGGTTGACGCAAACTGCCGGTGTATGAGCAACAATATTTGGTTTTAATAAGAATATTTGGTCTAGAGATATGGAATTTCTAACAAATAGACACTATTAATTGATGTTACCAAAAGTAAATAAAAAGTATTGCATACAACCTATAGGTTACTAAAATAAAACCACACTTACCTTTCCTTTGTATAATGACCCTGAGGAGTGGTCTCGCTGTGAGCAACGCCCTAGCTAGGTTGTCGTCATTGTTGATAGGCAGCAGGTCTCCGTCCCGAGGGTCTGTGTAGCTGATGAGGAAGGCGACGTCGTGAAGCCTGTGCAGCTTCTCTATCAGGGCCTTGAAGTCATCATATTTCAGTTTCTCCGTTTTGTTTAGTGAGAACCTTCGGAACTCTGCATCAAACTGGAATGAAAAAATATGGTTAGGTGCTGTTGTGGATGTAGTTTTTGTTTTCACATGGTGTATAAACATAAACCTCAGCTATCTGAGGTGCCTCATCATCATCCAGTTCGTTTTTCTGCTGTTCCTGTTGTTGACAAATTTTAATATCAATGGGCAGTGTTGACAACTTACGATATTCATGGCTTGTACATATTCATCTGTTGTTACCCAGGCTACAGTGTTATACAATGACAAAGTTATGGCAAACATTGTCTTATCATGTTATCATACAGCTAGATAACAGTCTGGATGGCAGTTACATTTTGCATTTTTTCACTATCTACAACCAAATTGCCTGTACGAGATACCATACATAACTCTGTATAAGTATTTATTGTACATTTCAAACATACAAACAGTCTCCTGTCCTCACAGTGCACCTGTTGCTGGAAAACAGATGAGGATAAGGCTCCATCCAGGTCCCCTCGTTGAAGTTAGCTGAGCCCTACACCTCCAAGTGTAACCCCAATTAAACAGGGGTCTTTTGACCTGCCTGGCTGACCTCTTACCATGAAGTACCTAGTTAGCAACGTGATTGTGCATTTTCTCAGTTTTTACTCACACAGTGAAGAAGCCATTTCCAATATAAAAATTTCCTCCATTTATTTATCAATTGAGTAATAAAGGGCCATGCATTGTTAATAACCTACATATAAAGTAGCTTATGAGGTAAAGTTAGCCACAATTATGATTCATACTATACTCTAAGTCTTCTTTAATATTTTTCCCATTATATTGTCATGATTTAAAATAACATATTTAATCACATTTTATTGTTAACCTGAAAAATCTGGTCAAGTGTGAATCAGAGTCACACACACGTAGGGTTACCACCAAATGACATTAACACAAATTATTTGGTCATTAACAAGATAGATGATAAGTTTAATGTAAAGTGTGAAAGAGTTTACTATACCGTTTTAGCCTTTAACCAGGGAACCCTAAAAGCTAGTTTACGATGAGCAGAATTAATGGATAATTATAATCTCCAATAATCAACCCTAGACGAAAGATAGAAAATGGTAGAACCTACAAAGTAATGACTAATGACATAACACAAAAAACTGAACTTTCTCAAAATTAAGATACCATATCAAAGGTACAAATTAATTTATTTAATAATATAATCAATGGTGTACATGCTCGTCATTATTTTGTGTATTATATACACAAAATAATGACGAGCCAAGTAATTTCGTCCAACTATGGCATAGATTCATGTGTTTTATCTTAGCTTAACTGTTCTTGACGGCCTAATAGTTTAAATCCATATTTCGAAGCGGAACCAAAGTCAGATGAAGACAAGTCAATTCTAATTAGGTTCTAAAATTTACTCGTTAGAGCATAATTATTTTGTTGACTTGGATGTCTTACGGAAGGCGTTGATTGTTTTATCAATTAAACTACATTGTACCAATCATTAAGGTAACGAAAACGACTGCAGAGTCGTTTAGTGTAATTAAATATCAGTGACATTATAGTAACGTTAGGAATACACAAGGGAATTGGGAATTAATTCCCACATACCTTAGTCTTTACTTCCACACTCAGGCTGTCGATCCGAGCTGCAATTTTGTTTTTCGACATATCGAAAGCATTTAACACATTAACACTAGCACAATAGAACTAAATTTAAACTACTTAGGCACTTGATTCGCGGAATAACATTGTAAAATATCAAAGAATTTAAATAAATGAGGCTGTTCATTCGAGACCAACTCTCGCGTCGTAATTTTATAAAGTTCTATCTATTTTACAAAATTGCTGAAGCATTAGTAATAATGGACCAATCCCACACATTCTTGTTGTATAAACATTTTTTTCATTGGCTATGACTTGATTGAACTATTTTGGGCATAGAAAACACAGTTTACCAGTGTGCCAAAGCTATTCCTTTACACGCTATAATAATTTATAAAGATTTTCATGTTAGGAGGAATTTGTTTAATGTTTATCAGATAAAGTGCTTATTATTAATATTATACAGACTTAAATGACATAACTGACATAATTCTATTTATAAGCGAAAATAAAACACACCTGCACTTTTTAAAATATGAGGGCTAGCGCACACTTATCAGCTTGAAAATGATTCGTAAATTTCGTAATCTCGCCTCACTCGATTGAAGCGCTGGAGCCATTACAAGAAAGTTTTTTATTGTATGGTTCAACGACAGATATGGTTACAGTAATTACTTAGTACTTTTGTCTTGTATTCTATGTTCTAATGCTGGGTATGGGTCTCCTCTCACAATACTACAGAACATAGCCCACCATAATTTTTGAAATGATGTAATAATATTATATGATATAATGCAACGGCTAGAAACGAGGCCGAATCAGGCGATGTCGAATAGTTTCCGGGTAGATAATATTTTATAAATAGGTGATGATAGGTGTGCACGGATATTTAAATCTAGAAATTGACAATTTTTACGTTTATTTACTCTATGGATTTATTATAAAACAAAACATCACATCTGATGATCTGAGTCAGAGTTATCCAACGAATTAAGAAATAAGAGGAAATGCCCTAAGGTCACGTGATCTGAAGCCAAAATTAAGTCTAAAATGGCGCCGACTCCGCCCACAAAACGTGAACACACCTTTTAATACAACACTTCATCATGTTAGGTATTGCTAAATTAACCTTAATAACTCATAACAACACATTAAACGCATAAATCTAAAGTTTTTATCTAAAAATAAAGTTCCAACAACGCTTAAATTAAATGACAGTTGACAGACCAACAGCTGTCAAGTCGAATAAAAACGCAATTTTTTTATTCAACTCGTGCTTCAAGGCGGATCTTTCTTGGGCGATATTACTAAATGCAAATTAGGGCATATCCTCTCTTTTCTTTAATCGTTGGAGTTATCTATCCAGCCAAGATTGGATTGACAGCAGACTGACAGTGACAGTATGACTGCTGGCTGACATATGAAATTATGAATGACATGAAACAATAAAACAAAACAAAAAATCATTTATATAGAAACAACTTAACTAAAGAATAAAAACAAATCAATATGAAAGACAGGCCTCAAAAGTTTGATGCGAGTCAAACCAATCCTTGCCTAAAGGTATCATGGCTTTTTAAATTAAAATAACAGTGTTAATAAATCGTTTAACCTTATATAACCTTTGTTTTACAGGAACAAAACTTGTCCTATGAATGTCTGAATAAAAATCATTTTGATCATGAAAAATGTGAAAAGTACTTCGAAAATTACAATACATGTAAAAAGTTTTGGGTAAGCATGTTCATTTGTTTTTTATTTATTTAATCTTTATGGTAAACCTTAAAAATAAGGTTGTACAATGGGCGGACCTATCAACTCTACCATTCAACCCAGGTCTATGCTGGTCTGGACAAGAATTCCAAATATATTATTTTATTTAAGATGAATACTAAAGATTTTCAATTTATATAGTCAGACGGACCCCATAACCTTTATAGTTTGTAGTTGTAGTTGCCCTGCCAAAGCGAGGGTCCCTGGGTTTGATACCGGCTCGGGTAGATATTTATGTGACATGAATGGCTGTTCTCGAGTTGTGTGTGTTGCTGTGTTGTGTTGTTCATTCTACCAGTAACCCATGGGACCCTAGTGGGGGGCTATGAATATGTTTGTCTATTTTTTGGATTAATTCCTTTATCAATAATATGTTTTCTTCAAGGGAAAAGTGTACTGGGACCGCAAAGCCAAAGGATTGTATCCATACATGCCTGATGCTGCAGATAGGGAAGCAATAAAAAAAGAATACCTAACCAAAGTAAGATTTACCTCATAGATTGGAAGTACATGAATGACTAAATCTTTGTAATAATTCCATGTGTCAGTTATGCATAAGGGTACACCACAGATGATGTATATAATATATTCTGGTAATTCTTTAGCATTTATTTTATATCACTATGAAGGTTGTAAATATTCACTAGCTGATAAATAAATTATGATATGTGCAGTTCCAGTTTTTTAATTATGTGCCTCCCCATTAATGGCCCACTACTGAGCACGGGTCTCTCCTCACACCTGAAGAGGCTTGGAGTATACTCCACCACGCCGCTCCAGTGCGGATTGGTGGAGGGGTTAGTGGGCAAAACAAGTGTCGGAAATTTTAAGCCACCCGAAGGTGTCCGACATGGTTTAACAACTGCTACCAAATGATAACAACCAGCCCTTAATTATTAATTAATTATGGGGTTGTAACTTTAAGAAAGTTGAATGATTTTTTTATTTTTAGTGCTTACTTAAAAATTGACAAATTATTTTTTGTACAAATAGTTGGCAACCCTACTATCCCCCTTTTCGAAGGTTAGATGACCCCTTCTCTCCTGACTCAAGGCTGGTTCCGCCCTTGAGTTACATCACAGAACTTCAGTTCTTCAGTCTTGGGTGTTAATAGATAATAGAATAGAAATACTATTGTGAGACCCAAATTATAATCTGAGGATCAGTAAGTCAAAATTAAAAAAGAATGTACCTTATAACCATTAAGGTAGGGTTTTAAATAAAACAACACAGCTAGCGTAAACAATGACTGTATTCTGTCGTGTTACATGTAAGAAGCAATGTTTCAATGTAAGGCGTCCGTCACTAATTGCTACTGTTATCAACATGAAGGCATATTATCGGAAGATCACTATTTAATTTTTTACAACAAATTGTTATTAAATACCAAACAACTTATTTTGCTAAACCACAGGGAGGAAAAATGTTTAGACATTCGGGAAAAACGCATTAACAGTATCCCATCTTTTTTTGTAGACAATACACATGTGGTACCTATTCTATACTAAACATATTTCTGGGTTTTGTATTCAGTAAGATTATCCAATAGAGTGGATATTGGCCCAATTCTAACGTATGAAATCGTAGCGCATGTGCCAAATACCTAACGAGTTCTGGGACTTAAATTGATTTCGTTCAATCCTTGTAAAAACCAGCTTTGAGAACGCTTAATACAATGTTGATTAAGCCACTTCGATGTAATTGTGGTACAACGGGGAAAAATCATGTACACTTAGGTACACAGATTGTTCTTCTTGGCGTATAATAAAGGAGTGCGCACATTACAACGACTCCACGACCGACCGACGCCAACGCGACTAAAACCTTGACAAAGCTAACATTCAATTATGAGCCTTATATCTTTGAAGGTAAGGTTGAATTTCGAACTTATACTTAAAAGCCCTGTACGGCTCGCCCTACACCCATAGCCGTTCCGTTTCGAGACCAACGCGTCGACGTTGCGTTGACGACTCACCGTAGACGAGTAGTCCACGCGTCGACCGACACAATGACGTAATGTAACTAGCGTCGGAGTTGAAACGGAGTGGAGACGGAGTCGAGTTGACGTCGATGAAGCGTTGATCGCGGAACGGAACGTCGGACTTGAAACGGAGTGGAGTTGGTGTAATGTGCGCACTCCTTAACGCTACTCACTCATAGCCCCACACTAGGATTCCCTGTGTCGTGGGTGCCATGGACAACACACACCCAGACCAAGAACGGAAATTTAAATTTCAAATTTCCGCCTCGCTGGGAATCGAACCCAGGACCCTCGGAACGGCGATCCGGCGTGTTAACCATTGCGCCATCCGGGTCGTCAAATGTATGCGCTACGTTTCTGTATAAATCAAAACAAATCTCTGCATTTTACAACTACCACCTTTGAAAAACTGCCGACGCAGAAGGCGTATAGCTGTGTGCAGGGCCTTTTATAAGAACGTTTGACTTATTATAAAATACATCTATAATTAATAAATTCATCATGACGTAGTGGACACAGCATAAAATGTTTTACCAAAATATTTTGATGATCTTTGCTTATCCCGTCTTAAACTACCTCTAGTTCACGTGATTCGCGTCTCATCTGCGTATTTGATGGGCTGACGACGGTACACGCTTTGCGGAAGCATGTGTCCATTATTAGTGTCGGACACTGGACTTCATTGGTCTAGTAAGCAACTGAAACCGTGTGCAGTTACCAGTTACTGTTACTGAAGATTATTAGTAGTGTAAGTTGTGTCCGACACTTGACACACGTTTACGCAGAGCTTAAGTGTCTCGTAGATTTCAAATTTTCTACATATCTAAGTAGTTAAATGTATTGAGAAATGCGTACAGTTATCACTATCAGACAATTGGAAAGGATCCCGGAAAGAAGACATCTTGATAAATTCAACATACACATTTCCAATATATACAAATAAATTTTAAATACTCACGCAATGTTCCCTTGCATACATTTATTTTGAAATTATTCACATAATGTGTAAGCTGATATGAAACGTATGTTGAAGTGAATGCATCAAGATTAAAGATAGCGAAATATTATTACATCTGTACGATATATCTATTCTATATCAATCTCCAAGTATCAAGATTAGACCAACGGAAGCGTTTTTATAGACTATTGCCACGTGTGGTGTGTTTAACTCACAACCATAAGTAATAAACTAAACAATAAATAAAAGTCATTAATTCCAATACAATGTTAAGATTAAATAAAAATAGGAAATACTAAAATTTACAACCAATGGCGTACACAATACTTAACGAGGGACCTTAAAATTTTGAATAATATATAGCTAAGGTTAGAAAAAAAAACACGGCCATAAACACTGATTATTTTGAGTATAAGTATTGCCAAACAACTACATAACAGACTATATCTATTCATAGTCAACAAGGAACCATGTTTTTTATTTATTACTATTGTTAACCGCTCGTTTGCTGGAATAACGTGTAATTATTTTTGCGGATTAGTACTTCTGACCCGTAAAGCACTGCAGATGCAAAAAATTAATTAAATTCGCTAGGAATACACAAAAATACACATTAGGGATTGATTGAAGTGACGGCGTAGTTTGGCTTTCGAAAGGTGTAAAAGGAAAATTCGAATACATTTTATTTCACTAGGTATTATTTTTCCGCAGGTTACAATATATTTTCACAAGAAAAACCATTAAAGGAAATCTATTTAGTGTACAAAGACTTAGTTAAGAAGGCATCCAAACATAGTCTTATGAAAATATAAATCTATTATGTATGTACTAATATAATAAAGTTGAAGAGTTTGTTTGTTTGTCAGCTAGTAAAATAATAATTTTCCATCAAACAGCAATTCCTCCTATCGTAATACGAGTACGGTTAAACTAACTTTACAACGAGGCACTTCACTTTGTAATAGATGTTTACCAATATAGATACTTAATTAGTCCTGAAATACATCTACTGTCGTATAAAGCATATCGACAGTATTAAGATACACAATACAACATCGATAAAGACGATACAACAATACATTATTATGACTTGTGACGTTATTGGTTAAAATGTTAAAAGATGTAAATATCTCTCTCTGGATGTTAAAGTAATACTTACCTAGTAGGTGCATTAAGCCGCGGACTCACTGCGACGCACGAACGGGCTATACACGTGTGCTTTGCAAGAAAATTTATTGTGGTAACATTGACTTATTATTACTATGTACATCTAATCTCATACTAAAATCGCGAAAAAAATGTCCCAGTCAGTTATGACATGTCATGCAGTTAACAAGGTAATTTAAACACTAAAATCATTCTATCGCTGTTTAATTTCGATTGCAGTCGTGAACGACAGCCATTGCAAGAATAGAAATGTTAACAAGGTGATTTAAACACTAAAATCATTCTATCACGGTTTAATTTCGATTGCAGTCGTGAACGCGGAATTGTTGCTCTCTTTGCGTTTTGTTGCTCATTTGGCTCGGACTTTTTTAGCGCGCTCCCGACATCCATAGTAATAATAAGTCAATGGGTGGTAACGAAGACGCTACGCGCGAACTGACGTCACAGCGTGGCTCAACGGCTTGCACGTTACGTGGGACGTGGGTACGTGGACCTTGACGATAACGGTACGCGGTAGGATTCAAAACTGGTGCGACAGTTGCACACAGTCGTGGGATAGTATTCGTGTATAGCGGGTGCTACAGTGGAGACGTATACCCGCGTTGTCAAACGAACGAGCCCAGCAGCTAAAATGCGCTGTGCCGCAGTGGATCCGCGGCTTTATACACTCACATCGCAAACGGTACAAACTACAATGATTATACAATTATACATTATACACTTAATATACAAACAAAAGTCAATAGCGATGGGATATAAACTTATGGTTATTAACTTATAGTCAAACAATGAAATTAAATTCATCAAACATGTGTCCGTTGGGCAGAAATTTTTAAAAGATATTTGAAATGCACGGTAATGATTAGAGATTCGCTCTAAAACTTGCAACACTCAGTTACTACTGTGAAAAAATATGTATCTGTTATTAGCAATATTAATTTAACTTACCCACTAATAAAGTAAATGTAATGTAATTAACAAGTAAATGCTATATCATTATTATGCTAAACAGAAAATATTTAATTTGATTACACACAAAACATTAATCTTATTCTTAAATTTTAATGTAATAATCTCGTAAACCTTTCTTATTTTATTTCATGGATATTTTATTTATTATTGTTATATTTAAAAAGAGGCTATCGATTATTATATTTAATATAATTATGATTATTATATTTAATTAATAATATATTATAAGTTGTATGGTCCATGTAATCATGGAAAAGAATTTAAATAAATACGTTTCAATGTTAAATATGACATAAAATATCCATCTTATTTTAATTATAAATAAATTAATTTTACTTCACAGACAATATAAATATATGAAATATGATTTAAAATTAATTTCTAAAATAACGTCTACTGACTAAAATAATATGTAAAAAATAAAAATGTACCACGATTTTATTTAAAAATATGGATACAATTACCTTTTTTATTTTCAGTTAAACTTGCCTTTGATTAGAAAAAGTCACATAATAAATATTGGTGGACGAATTTGGTTCAGTTAGTTCAAAATAAATGATTTTGTGTGTAAATATAATATTAAAAAAATAATAATAATGTTATGTGATAGGTTCACTTAATAATAAAAAATATATAAAAACTTAAGCTAAAATTAATTATTAAAAAAAGGACAATGCGTGATACGATTACTTTAATATAGAGATGTGTGCAGATTCGAAAAATTTACTATTTTTGTGTTTAAATTTTAACCTATGTATTGTTATGGAAGTTCCAAATACGAGTTGAAACATCAACGGGAGCCATATTTTTGTCAAATCCACACACAATCTTTAACAATAACATAACTTTTAAACAAACTCAACATGATTGGGTGCTAGTGTGTCACAAATAATAAAATAACGAACTTAATTTGTAAAATAAAGGCGACTAATAAAACTGTTAATATTTATAACTATTTATTGTATTTGTTATGATTGAGATATTACTTTTGTAAGTTGTGATTTGTGTGATTAACCTTGTTATTTTCATGATATCATAACCACAAACACGTCATTTTTGTATCGAGGGAAATTAGTAAAGTATGTTGAGTGGCAACTGAATAAAATTTATTAAATACCTCAAAACTAAACTAAGCTAATGGCTGAAGTAATATGTGTAAGTTAAAATGTTTTTTATTTATTTTTAATATTGTTTGGAGGCCTCCCCACCGTGCTTGTCACACGTAGTCACATTTGCCCCCATCCCCTGGAATGACGTCACAAGTTTTTCTATTTTAATGGTTTTGACCTTGGACTTTAATGTTGATAATAATGAGTTTAAGCATATGACATTTTTACCCGTGACGTCCAAAGGCTTATGATTCGTCCAACCCTTCGTTTGCACTCTGTTGACCCCCTCCATTCCCGTAAACGTGACGTAATTTAAGGATGGCCCCTAACGTCAAATGAAATAAAGGCGTATTCAGATATGTCCGGTATCCACTATTTCTTCGGACTGTTGTTGTCACGCTGGTTCGCTCAACAAACGCCGTCCACACACCTAGTATTGTACGTCTAATGCTGTAATGTAATCCAAGTGATATGTTGGTACGTGGAGTGGCACCAGCAGAAGAATCCGCTTTACGTACTCGGATACCGCTACCGCCGGCGGCAGAGGATACCGCGCATGTCTGAACAGGCCTTAATGTTGTTAGCAGTCGAAATCGACTCTTACATCTTCAACGGCGATAGCTAATTATTAATATAATCTAACTAATACCCAATCGCTTAGTTAGTACACGTTATAATATTATAAATTCCGCATTAATTCGTCATACAATTCAGTGATTGGTAATCATGTTCCATGGGCTAGCACTCCCGATTGAATCGCGTTGGTATTGTGTATTGCGTAAGGTCCATTATCCAACGTGATCGATAAAGCACAATGTGATGTTATGTTAATTAGCACGCATTGTCGTCTAAGAGTCAATCGGAGCGCTGCTTTATGTGGAAACAGCTTATTCTGAAGTGGTCGCACATCTGGCGCACCTGCGGACAGACATACATACATATACTTATTGTTGTTATTGCAAAACTATCTAGTTCACTGCTTATTAGACGACTCACAGTGATGTCATTGATACAACGAGCTATCATTGACATTATATCGGTGAACACTTCGGTGTAGCTGATGTCAATGTGACGTTGACTACTTCCAACGAGGGAATCATCTGCCAACTATTGATAACAATGCATTGGGATATCCTACTCGTCCACTCGTGTGTACTAGGCTATCATAGTACAGTACATAGATATTTACCATGCAGTGCTGTAGTCTTAGAATAATTACTATAGAAACCAAGTCGGCGCGGCCTTTTTGAAGTACCTTAATTGGTGTCATAAATGACTCCAAACACCGGGCAGCTCATGTCAACGCACGCCAAACTGAAAAGCTATTTATGTATTATTGCTAAAAACATATGATTATCCGCAGCCGAATAATTCCCCGCTTTCGGGAAAGTTTCGGTTTTGGGCCACTTCAATAGCTATCGACCGTTTGTTGTTGCCGCGCCGCACCGCGCCGCTTCGCGTACGCATCAGATCGCCCACGTAGGACGCTGCCCAATGGGCGACGTAGCCCTTCGACGGTGTAGTACTAATAACAGTAGTGGACGTCTCACCACGCACGCGCCGTAGTGCAGGTGCGCGGCGACGGCGAGCGCGACCAGCGCGTAGAAGGCGGCGGGCTCCAGCGGCGGGCACGCGAGCGCCAGCGCCGCGCCGCCCGCCAGCGGCCACGACAGCCAGTTCACCAGCTCGCAGCGCTGCCCGCTCATCTGGCTCACGATCAGGCGACACTGCCGGACCGGGGACATTATGTGGCGACATCGAAATAAGAGTTGACCTAAAGGTTGTAAACACCAGGTCATAAAATCCCAAAAAAAAGTGGCGACATCGACGTCACACGTCGCACGGTGACGCGTGTGACGTGGGCGCGACGTGTGTGCGATTCATTCAGTAACAGTACAATCGATGCTGACCTTGAGATCTATTTGTAGGACTGTATAGAATAGTAAAATTCATTCACTATAGCTAAAAGGGGGAATAATTATGAAATATTTTAAAATTTATGAAAAAAAATTGTTAAAAAAAATTATATGGTACAAAAAACCAACACTTCGACCACACCACACCAAGACCCTCGACCGGAGCGGGTACTCACGGCGACGTTGCTGAACACGGTCCCGGCGAGCAGGAACAGCGCGCGGGGGTCGCGCGCGGGCGGCGCGGCCCGGCGCGCCCACAGCGAGCACGCGCCGAACGCGCCGAGCACCGCCCACAGCGGCCGGACCGCCTCTAGCGGGGGGCGCATCTTGCCCGTTCTGTCCTTGTACGACCTGCGAGTCAAGTGAATGAAGTTTATTCAAGTGACACTTGTTTGTTGTGTAGAGAAACAAAAAAATGTGTGCAATTCACACGTACTAGAAGTGAAACCTTCGGAAAAAACGAATACTGTCAGTCCAAATATTGATGTTATGCTTTGCTTACGTAAGCCGCCATTTCGCCATCTCATTTTCTCCCACGTTAAAATGTGTCTGTCTCTTTTTCACTTCAGTTTCATTTCATTAGCGCGTCATTTCCGTTTCATCGAATTCCAAATCACAATGATACTATAGAAACTTTCACTTCAAAAAAGGCGGCGTTCCAATAGCAGAACTATTCTATCAGCTCGGACGTCAGAGAACGGGAAACTTTTTCGTGCGCTCAGCCCATCAATCCATAAGACGTTATCACGTCGAAACCAACTCAAAAGTGTTACTGACCTGTAAACATTGTAGAGCGCGACGGGCAGGTTGGTGAGCACGCCGGTCCCGTATATGAGCCACTCGAAGCCGTTAGCGAGCGTGTACCCGCCCCACAGGTGCCGCTTGTAGAACGCGGTGCCGGCCGCGCCCGTCCACAGGAAGAAGAACGTCGACGCCTGAAATCATACGGCGTCTGATTCGTAGAAGAAAGTAGAAGTCATTTTTGATGACCTCGTTATCGATGCATGTTGGAAGTGGGGGACTCTTCGATCAAACCATACATTTTGTAGGACAAATTTTTCAAGTAATTTAGACAATATTCTTGAGATTTAAAAAAAAAACAACCAGTTAGTAATAAATTTTTTCGAAACATGAAATCGACATGTTTTATCCCTGCTATTCCTATTACCTCCCATAATCGAGATTTTTCGTTCAGAAATTGTTGCGCGTCTCTTCAAAATTAAGCTACTCACGGAAAATTAGCTTGATAGTAATCAAGTAAATAAGTAATAAATAAATAAATAAAGTAAAAAAATGTACTGGGGATCCCGGACCATAATCCGCTCATCTACTTAACAAACGAATGTTGCACAGCGCTTCGATATCTATTGGTCCATTCGGGAGACATTGTTGGCAAAAAAATTAATAAACTGTTTTTCAACATAAATTCCGACATTTCCAGACACATAAATTTAGAGCGATTCAGGGATGGCCTGCACGGTCAACCGATGTTTTTTAACTGGAGTTCAATAACATGTAACGACATGATGCCTACCTCCAGATATAAAGTAACGCATTGGATCGATATTTGAAACATTAACATTCCAAAGTGAACTAACCCACATGCTAAAGTCGTACCCCCACGGCAGGAACAGCACCCCCGTGTTGTACTTCTCCCAGTGGCTCAGGTAGAAGTTGAACAGGAGATTCCACATCACGAAGTACATCCTGGAACAAACGGAACACCATTGTACAGTCACGAGCAATAATATATTATACATTGTCACGTTTTCTAAAATATCTTAACTTGTACCAATCTAGAAAGAGGTGAGCAACAATTCGTTCTAAATTACCTAACCATTAAACGATGTCAAAATAAGGTATAATATACAATTTAGAACGAATTGTTGTTTTTGTTGTTCAAGTTAAGATATTTTAGAAAACGTGGCAATGTATATGTACATATATATTATTGTTCGTGACTGTACTTATCTATGATTTGAGCAGTGTTAGAGCACTACTTGTAAAGGATATGTGGTAACATCGCACATACGTCACACGGTGACGTCACAGTCTGAATCACGCTTACGAAGTTTTCTACACCGCTCGCATATATACAAGTTCCGACCGTGAACAGTCGGAGATGTGAAATTATAAAGTAAACCCGCCCTTCGGGGAACTTGTCCATAAAATTGTTAGACGTAACCCGCGCACGAATTTATTTCCACGCGCGTTAGTTACTGATATAGAGCGAATGTTTTCAACCTGAGACACTGTTGACAGAATTGGAGCAACAATAGTAGGTTGACGCTCGGGCAATATTTTGATCATTCTATTCAACAAACATTCAATCTATACAACATATAATATAGATGAAAGTGGCGATGTAAGTATGTACAATTGTACATAATTGAAGGCCCTGTATTTGTCAGTGGCTCTGTGTATGAAGCGGTCCCGGGTTCGACTCCCGGCCGGGGTAGATATTCATGTTACAGATAAATGTTTGTTGAAAGAATCCTAGGGGTACGAGTGTGTTAGCGTATTTATTTATTTATTCCGGTAGGAAATCTAAACCGGAATAACAGGGCCCCAAATCTGGTGATTTATAAATGCTTCAATTTCGTATACACAGTCAAACTATTCCGACATGATGCAATCGAAGCACTTATAAATTACTAGTGGACCCACCTACGCTTCGCTTTGAGAAACTTGTTCTTTATGTTAACAAATATGTATTAAATCTTTGCCTTTTTCCATTTTTGCAACATTATTCATTAATGCTCCACTCTCCTATTGGTCGTATCGTAGCGTGATGTTATAATAGCCTTCCTCGATAAATATACTATCCAACACAAAAATAATTTTACAATTCGAACCAGTAATCCGACATTAGCCCGTTCAAACAATCAAACAAACTTGAAATATCTACTTAGCAATGTCTGACAGACATCAACTGTCCGAACTACGCGATAAGAAGGGCTGCCCTGAAAACCAGCGGCCGTGATTTTCCGCGACCTCATGCAGAGTGCGGTTCCTTTTTCGTTTAATAACATCACTGTAGCATTGGCTTATTTATCTGTTTGTATTATTACTAAAAAAATTGTTTCCTTTCCTGAACGGGTTCTTTATTATAAGATTATTGTTTTATTTTGATTTAAAATTATTGTTGCAGTGTGTTTAAGACGAAATAAATTGTTTCTTTCTTTCAAACAAACTTCCTTTATAACAGTAACTTTAGCTATAGACTACCGTAGACCGGGTATTCCCCCATGCAGTCTCCCCCAACTCACCGTATCGGCGGTATGGAGAAGTCCAGGCTGCCGAAGATGGAGTAGAGGCACGCCGGGATGAAGAACACGGAGTACGAGTCCAGACCGTGGTCGAACAGCTCGCCCAGCGGGCCCGACGTCTGGGTGCGGCGCGCTTGCTTCCCGTCGATACCGTCTACAACACGAATCGTTTTACATTGATCATTTTGTAACGGTATTTTGTCGTTTTCCGACTCCCAAGAGAGACTTCAACTGATATGATAGCATTTAAATATGACATTTATATAGTGTACGTTAAGGTTGAATTTTACAGTAAAGCTATTTTTATACAACTAAGATGCAAACGAGCATGCAGCGCCACCCTTCCGCTGCCGCCCGTAACAACTGTGACCGACACAGAATAAGACTCAAATTGGGACTGCTCTCGTTCTAATTCGGTCACAGATGTAATGTAAGTAAGCAACTACACATTTGGAAAGACTACTATACTACGAAGTTACTCAAGGCGGCCTGCGACAGAAGTCAACACGTTGACATCGTCTATTGTTAGTTGAGACATAACGAAAACACATCGTCGTCTTTGGCGATATATTGTTAATGTCGTGAGAGTCATGTTTATAAACAATTTATTATTATTAACTACCCTTATTATTACTTTAATTTATTAATTAATCTTGATATTTCTCAGCTCTCTCGCCATTAAAAACAACCCACACAGAATATCAACTCACCCAGTGTGTACGCAAGGAACAGGAAGGCGGCCAGCACGTACCACAGCGATTGCGGGATCCTCTCAGCGTGCCCGTTGAACGGGGGGTCCGTCGAGCTGGCGTTGCGCCCCCCGCCCGCCGCGCTCGCCGCCGTGTAGTCGTAGTCGTAGTACGACAGGAGGAGGAAGTCCAGAACCGTGAGGAGGAACCCGGCGAAGGTCAGCACGTTCGGCGCCACCCATCTCGGTACCAACTGGAACAGACAGTTTCACTGAATCAGTTTTGATCATATTGGGCCGGTCTATAATAGACCTGTTTCGACGTTGAGCTTGAAAGCCAGTAATTTCTTCTATTCCATGCCATTGGTGTTGATGTCCAAGGGCGACTGTGACTTACTAACATTACTTATCAACGACAATATAGGTAATTTTAAAACGTCAAAAAAAGAATACACAAATTAAAACACGGAGTAAAATAACAATACCTATTGGTACAATATGCTATTGTATTCACACTTGACTAAATAATACAACACTAAGACAGTTGTCCCACTGCGAGCAATCGCGTGTCCACTATCTAATAACTATCGGAACTACACACTCGCTACTCAATGATCGCCAACTTGTTTCTACTCTCTAGTCCTGACGCGAGTTTAACATTTTTACCCATCCCAAAAAGTGCACAACGCCGCTAAAGAACTTTTCAATTCAATAAAACGAAAGACAAAAAATGTGTAAAAAGAATTTAGAAATTAGCATTTAATTAAAGCAAACCAAAGCTCTGGCCTTTACTGTTCCCAGAGGGTTGCGTAATGTAGTGTGAACAATGCCAAATAGAGAACTGTTGAGCTGAAGTTCAAAAGGTCAACGCTAGAAATAGCTGCTTCAATAGAGCGGTTGATTGAAAAGACGGGGCGCATTTTCTTTATACTATACTTCGACGACCAGCACGGTGCAATGGCTCATTCCCACTAGTCCACTAGTGGGACTTTTTGTCCTTACCTACCTACTTTTGACAGATAGTCACCGGGCCGGACTGGCGTTCGAAGGGTCATGGGTTCGATTTGAAATTTGAATGAGGTTTTTCTGCTCTCGGTCCGGGTGTGTTCATGTCTTTGTTCTTTCCATTCAAAAAACGAATTGGGGCGTTTCTTTCACCGTTTCTTCTCTCCCATCATAAAGCATTTAATATCACCTTTTCGAAACGAGACGGTAGAATAAAAACTGATTTGGTCAATAACAATATAGATGACAAATTGATGTAAAACACAAGAAAAATAACGAGTACCAGTGATATCTATGTATATAAATAAATGATTTCGAATTTGAATTTGTGTGATGTCTACGGCACCCACGACTACGGGAATCCTAGTGTGAGGGTACGAGTGTGTAAGCGTTTATTCCCGAGTCCCGTTACAAGTGCCACAATAGGGTATTTGTCTATAATGAAAATATAGATCAAACTGTTGTTAGCTTAAAAGTATATAATTTTTTAAACCAATTTAGCCTACACATTATTTTAAAATTATTTGGATTTTTATTAAAAATCGATAATAAAATAATGAATTTTTCGTGTTTGATCACGTGATAGAAAACACGCGGTGTGGCTGAATGACGTCACTTGCTATTACTGCTTACTATACGCAATGACAGCATTGACAGCTTAGTATGGTTATTTGAGCAGGTGACGTCATAACCTATTTAAAATGGCGTATTAGCGTTTTGGCGGCTTTTTTGTTCATTTAAACTTTGATGGTGATTTTCATAGAAAATAGAGATATTTACAAAGAATTAAGCAAACTGCATAATGTATTATGTTATATTGAACAATTTGAGTTATTTTTCTAAAAGGTGTCAAATACCCTATCCCACAACCGACCAGGATACGAGGTTATCAGTCGGCCTTAACCTGTCCACTTCGAGAGAACGCGACAGATAAACGCCGATAAAAGAAACTGCACGAATAACGCCTGATAACGGCAAATTCGTGTAACACTTCATTCGATGTAGGCCGCTGTATCATATTTACCTAAACTATTGTAGGTATTTGCTGTGTCAGAATAGTCAAGATATACCTGACAATGGCGCAAAGCTGCAAATATTTGGCTTATTGCCGAAATTACTAACAAACAGTATCTGCCCCAGTCGTCACACTTACTAAGTCAATAACTAACGCTCGTAATAACGCCACCTGCTCACTGGCATTCTAGTACCGATATCGATAGTATCAATCGAATTAATTTTCCATTAAGTAATTGCCTAAAATTGTCTTAATTCATACAAATATTGGAAAGTACGTAATTCTGTCTGCTACCTTTTCACACTTAATCTGCTGAACCGATTTAGATTCAATTTGATACGCAAACAGTGTCTACGTAGACCCTGGAAGGGACATAGGATATTTTAGATCCCGATAATACGTTGGGATAATTTTAACCGTATTAAGTCACTTACCATCTCCTACGCGAGCGATGCTTAGCAAACCTAGCGAAGCGAGGGTGCGTTTACTAGTATAAAAATGAAATAAAGTGTGATGCCAGTTACCATGTCGGCGCTTTACAAAATAAAGCGATTTATATTTACGTAACATGTCGCGGACCTAGTGCGACCCAGTTGGCAAAGGTTGTTATTTATTCTCCAATTTTCTGCCAGCTCTTAGATTATGATAGTACAGGGACTGGCGTTAATTATTGATTGTTAATAACAACGACAGATTCTTAGCTTAGATATGAATGGGCTGAATTATGAGCGCCATAGATCGGTGATTTGCAATACTCTAACTACTTACATAAATAGGAAACCTGCTGGCATTTTTATCATACAATAACAGACGACCCATGTGGCGCAGCGGTTACCACGCTGCGCCACACAGACAGCGGACTGTCGTTCAAAAGGTCCTGGGTTCGATTCCCAGCGAGGTAGAAATTTGAATAATGAGTTTAAATTACCATTCTTGGTATGAGTGTGTGCGTTCTTGTCTTGTGTTGTCCATGGCATCCACGACACGGAATCCAAGTATGGGGCTATGAGTGTGTAATGCAACTTTATTTATTGTATTAGTTATTAATTTAAACTATATTGAATTCAACTATTTGAACTATTTTCCGCTCGACATTCCCCGCTCACTACCATTTCGCAATCCCTATTGATCTTTCCCACGAGTGGGCTCTCTGACTGACACCTATTTACATAAAAATATATCTCGTACGTCATATCAACATGACAAATAAGGATATATCGTGTCCATAGTATGTAATGAGGGCTATCTTATCATATCATCATGCATCATACGACTGATAAACCCGTCGTTTAATTGGACTACAAGACGTGATTCAATGTAACTAATAAACGCTAAATCTATAAACACTCGCCAGGGTATACCTATACACAAACTTGAGTCTGTATGTTGCACCAGTGCACAGTGTATTTCCACTGCTTAGCCAAGTTTTGTTGATAAGTTTAACTGTACATGCAAACAGGGGCGGCTCTACCACACGTAGCGCCCGGGTGCAATCAATGCCCTGGCGAACTTTGTACCAAAATGCACGGTCGAAATGGGTCTAGGGCTGAGATGTATAGACGATACTTAGACTTAGCTCAGCTCATTTACTCTGACTTAAGACAGCGTTCGTATTTATAAAGCGATCTTTGACTTGGCTGAGCAAAGTTTAATAAGTTCATGAAATAGACGACTTACCAAAAACTTTGGCTATTATCCGAACAAAAATAATGGGCCCAAATGAACCTTGATATTAGTCGGTTTCTACGACATTTAAATTTTTCGTATAAACAGATAGATGGCAGCAATCAATTATGACATTAGCGGGCTGAGCACAATCTCAGCGTGACATGTCTATAAATACCAAATCGCAGTCTTTGCAAAGTCTAGTTTTTCGTAAGTAAAGTCCGAGCTAAGGCTAAGTTTCGTCTAAACACCTCAGCCTAGGTGTCGCGAGCGGCACCCGGCGCCCGGCACTATCGGTAAAGCCGGCACTGCATGCAAAGTTACAAACCTGTCAGGTACACCCTAGCGTGTATGGCTAGTTGAACACACTCATACTCCTGCACTAGGATGTTGTGTCGCGGCCCGCGGGCGTCAAAACAAATAACTCATGAAACACCCTTGACCAGAGAACAAACATTGCCACATACGGGAATCGAACCCGGGACTCTTCGCTCTGCAGTCAGGGACACCAGTAATAACGCATTGCCGGCTTTGTCGAGTGTCCAATAATATTATTACCTCTGGCGGGAAACGGTTTGTATTAAAACACAATTGCCCGTACGAACTACGCCTTGAGTCTAAGTTGTCAGGAAGAGATCGGATTCAGCGATAAAGCCACCCATTTTATATCTGAAATTGTCGATATTTTCACTTTTATATTACTTTTTTATTCGTAGATCGATTGATTGACCCTCAGCTAGTTATAGTACATTATAAATAGCATTCAAATTGGTTACGCCGTTTTGAAGTTAGCGGAAACAAACGCACACACAAACATTCTAAAATTAATTGTCATAAATAATCGTGAATACATTGATTTTACAGATTACAACTTCACCTGGAGTCACGGAAACGCCCCCGCCAAGAACGCTCTAACTACCCTTAGAATAATTATAATTCTAAGTAAATACCTTTTATCGAAAGGCCTCCGGGCCTCCAATGCAATTGCAGTCTGCAATCATGATACCATTTTGTCCACCTCTGCTCCTAACGTAAAAGTTAACAACGAGTTCAAAAATAGTTTTATTCAAGCATCGCTCCTCTAGACGACTACAAAGTGTACCGAGCAACGCGTATTACGCTTAATTAGTAGCGGTCTATCTATAACAATGATATATACAAACCAACTTGAGCGTTGCTAAAGATAATATACTATAACTATAAGTAGTTAATAAGTGAGTAGGTAGGTATATGGTTGCCGGAATTTGAATGTACTACTTACTACTACTACGAGTGTGATTCATAATTATACCTATTTTTATTAATTGTACTAGCAAAAAATCACTTCCTGTTTGAGCGCATGTATTTATTTTCCTCTCTATTTGTAAACATCAATTACCTATTTGGGATGAATTTTTAGTACCTACACATGTCATTATTACATAATCCCAACTGATGATGTAATACGTACATAATCTATAGATATAATACTCGTATAATACTTCCCTCGTACACTAATTAAATTATTAACCTTCCCTAATCTTCATCGGAGCAGCGTGGTAGACCACCAGGGGGTTAGCTGTGGATCGCTAATCGGCTTGGACCCCGAGCGCGCTAGAGTTCATCGCGGTGCGGTTCATTCACGAACCCCATAAAAAGGGCCGCAGCGACAATTAACTTGGCACAATGCTTTGTTCGGTGCGGTACTGCGGTAATCAGCGCGTTGTGGGAACGGCGCAGCTGGTCATTAACCACCCACGTTCACCACTTGTCAACCCCATAAAGATACACCCACACATACGAAGGATTATACCAGACACGTGTTTTATATCTTTTCGGGCGTCAGTAGAAAGACTGAATGGTTATATAGTTGTGTATGAGATGTCCGAAGTTTGGGGTATAAGTGGCCCTATCCGTCCTGAGTCCAAGCTAAGCTAAGATTTACCTGTGTTGACAAACAACTGAATTAAATAACTGATCTGATTAATTTTAAAATTTTCAAACCAAGGAAATACGAGTATTTAAATCTCAAAAGTATAATAAATTAAGTATAATAAGTTGTGTTATGACGTTATAATTTCATAGTAAATGTTTTAAAGGAAACGTTAAACGTTAATTCCTTGCATGCTCTTATTAAAATGCGCTATGCATTTAAAAAATAATGCAGCTGGATTAAAAAAAAAGTTTTTTTCAATGTTTTAATTCATAATTATGTGCATTATAATACTAATATGAATACACACTTTTAATAGATGCTTTTCATGTAAGTAATGAGTAGATCATTAGTTCAATCAACATTGTTCAATAAACAATAATATCAGTTAAGTAACAAGGTCTTCAGCAGTCACTCAGCGTGTGATAAGGCAGGTCCTAGACAAGCTAGGGATGTCAAATGCATAAATAATATTTTGGTGGAATACTATGGTATAGTATACAGTAAGCATCTCAGGCTCGCTAATTTTTGTTTATTTAAAACTAACTGACCCGGCAGATGTCCTGCAACATATATTATGTATACCTCAGGTTTTAAGAGGCAAAGTAAAGTAAAGTAGTGTGTAGTACAGTATCCGAGGATTTGTATGGTATTCCTACACTGAACTAGGATAACACACACTGGCTCACTCAACAGTACACAGTCAGAGAGAACGTCTATCTGTGTCTGGCACTTGTAGTTTTCTATCGCCACACTTTACACTGCCTTCTACTTTATTTTTATTTTATTTAAACTTTAATGACCACAATTATTGACATTATTAAAAGACAGTGTATTATTACGTACAAAAAGTCTGATATTACAACATACATTAATACATAATATACTTGTGCACATGAGACAAGTATAAAGCCATTCACGGAAAGCTTCAAGGTTTGCGTGTACTATTAAACCTATCAGCTAAACTTCAGCTATGTAGTGGGCATACATGCACAGTTGTGCAATGTATATGTTTACCTGTACAGTACACCCCAGCGTGTATGGCTAGCTTAAGTGTATACACTACACTATGCTGGACTGCCGTTACAACGGTCCTAGGCTCAGCAAGGTGGATAATTGAATGAGTTCAAATTTCTGAACTCAAGTGTGTTCTGTTGTTGGTCAACAGTAAGTTTGTTCTTTTATTCTTATCTGACAGGTTTTCCATCAATCTAAGCTTAAAAAATATCATTATGTTTGTCTAAATCTCACCTCAACAACCCTATTCCAAAAAGGGTGCATGACATAGACACTGAGAGGGCTTGTGTCCTTGGCCATATACTGAAAAGAAAAAATTATACTTTATAATCTATATTAATTTCATTCTATTTTTAAATTATTAAGTAACAATCCATTTTTAAACTGCATAAAAACTTAATCCCTACAAAAATTAATTTTAACATTTATTGTCAAATTAGTAATCCTGCCCTTGCTTTGCTACAAATTAATTCAATTTAGTACATTTTAAAAGTATTTTAATTTAATTACCCGGAAATTATTCAAACGATAAACTATCGTAAGATGTTGCGTAAAAGATCGATTTTTAATCATTTTAGGTTATGCGTACGTTTCTTATAATCAGCCAGTTATTACTAGAAAACTAAGAATGTTAATTAAGTTTTGCTTTACCTTATAATTATCGAATCCTTGTAGGTGTTCGCGACTTAGATATTTATAATTGAACATGTTTATTTATTTGTTTTGTTACACACACAAAAAAATCACTTCACCACATATGAATAGTTAAACAAACCGAGAAAACAGATTCATCATCTACATATTTTGTAGTTTTAGTAAATTAATTCTTAGTTTTCAGTTCAGTTCAAATAATGTACTTGTATATTATTCAAATGAAACAAGCATTTTCTTCGTCGCGCGCCGTTAGCGTTAAAATTCCGCTAGTGTGCGGATTTGCGGAAGCCGGAATGTTTCTTTTCTCCCTTATAATGACGACGACGACGATGACGTTGACGTTGACGTGCGAGTGCGAGATATACGACATGTGACATCTGTCATGACATGTCACTAGTTAAAATCGATATTATTTGTGTTCGAGTTCGTCAATGTTTTTAATTAAGTATTTAATAAGTTGGTTTTTCGCTTCGCTTCTTTGCGTCCCGCCTCTCCATGCGTGGTCGCTTCCGATGAAGGCTTAGAGGCCACAGGGCCAAAGCCATCCCCCAAGGCGGTGTTTAGTGGGTAATAGTCCCACATAACCAACGCTGACTACCTGCGTTGGTATGCTATGAGCATTCACCGCCTCCCTCTCCTGAGGGTGTTTTTTTCTTGGACAAAGCTTCGCTTCTGCTGTGCAGGTCTCAGCGTCGCGCCGGTCACGTTTATGGTAATACAGGTTTGATAGATTTTTTTAAGAATACTTGTTTGACTTTGACGCCGCGCGCCGGTGATGTTTATGGTAATACAAGTTTGACAGTGTTTAAAGAATACAAGTTTAAAGAATACATGTTTGACTTTGAAGTGCCATTAAATACATTATTAGATGTTCATTTTCCGAATTCATTGTGGAATTTTGTGGATAACAAAAGAAAATAATCGACATATCAATGTCGATTATTTTCTCGATTTATGTTATCGATTATTGACCCTTACGATAAAAGTGTACGTATCAACATACTTTGTTTCACTTCCCTAGTTAGTAGTTAGCGAGGGAGGGGGTATTGCAAACTGTCACAAATCAATAAAAACAAATGGATTTTTAAAATACGATAAAAACAGTCACTTCATTATAATTCGACTTGTAATTCAATGCACCAATGCAGTTATTAGACGTAAGCTAATTTGAATTTGCGAAATAATGTTACCAGCTTTCCAATATTATCTAGCGATTACTCAAACAATTGATTAACGATGTTTTGATTGTTCGATTATTTCTTTCTCATTATATTATTATTTGTCATTGTGCATATGATTATAAATTTAAAACAATATGGAAAAGTAATAAATTTAAAATTATATGGTATGAATTCATAAAGTATTAAACACCGGGATAGGCTGACTTAAAAACTAAATTAAATAAAGACGTTTAAAATTCAAGGGGAAAATTGATAATATTCTAAAGTAGACATCGATAACAATGCGATAAATATTTCTTAAAATCGAATAAAATGAGTCGAGGTTACATCATTATGTTTGAGATGCAAGTAAATACCTAAACAAACAGTATCACTGGAAATGTCAGTTTACTGCATCGAATGGACCAGGCAAACGAATTTTTTTTTACACGTCAAATAAATCTATAAAAAATTACAAGAAAAACTGTGTTTTTACTTTTTCCATATCTCAATAAATGGCTGAGATATTAACGATCAAAGTGCGTATTTACGGACGTTGGTTTTTTTAAAAACGCAGGCGGGCGGTCACTACTCGATGACGTCATCTCTCAGGTCAGTAGTCGCGCGTAGTTGATAGGGATTTTTGACCGAAATATTAATTTAAACTCAAGTAAAGCCGCGAGCAAACCTCAGTTATCAATAATAAAATAACATATATAATTCACATACTATCTACTACATCTATGCAAAATTTCAAGTCTGTATCTATAGAAATAAGAAAGTTATAGATTTTTGAACTGCATAGACCCATATTTTCTATACTTGCGCCGTATCATGCTCGCGGCCGAGCCACGTCGTGACGTCATAGCGTAAGCGCGGAAATTCAAAAAAGGGCTTGAACTTCTCGTCTTTATAACTTCGGAAATACTGCATGTATTGAAGTGAAATAAAAAGTTATGTAATGTATATGACCTAAGCTCGGATTTTAGGTGTATTTGATAGTAATATTTTGACCCTTTTGCCTTCTCCATTAAAAGTCGAACAATTTAATCGAATAATTTAATCGAAAACTCAAAAAAAAAATTATACCTATAAATTAAAGCAGGTTTTCTATTTTCCAAAGCCAAATTCCATTGTAGCATAAATCCACGCAGCGCTTTAAATAAGCACTTTATTTGTTAACCTGTGTTTAAAGCATAATATAGTTGTCGGCTCGGGCTGGCTCGGGAGCTTCTGTCTGTGCTTACGCCAGAGGCCAGAGCGTGTCTGCTCGTTTGCCGAACATGTCATGTCTGTATGGCAATCTCCTTCTGTGACGTGGTGGCCGGTGGTGGTGATAATCTTTTACCATCAGATGGCTGTTTGCTGTCATTATACTATATGCTTTATAGGTACATAATGAATATCGCATTCGTGTAATACTCGCACTTATATCTACTTTAAAGATACAATAAAATCATTGTTATCTATAGAACTAGCATTCCCTCGCGGCTTCGCCCGCCAATTTCTAAAGATCCTTTCTTCCCCTACATGGGAGTGTGTCATAGGTATTAATTTTTTTAAACGCCTGAACGCTGTAAATAGCAATGTTACACAACTGTGATTCTAGTAATCTAGTTTAAAAAATTTGACACCTATGTACAGTAATCAGTTGTTCTGAATATCCGGCAAAGTAGCATACGATTTGATGGTAGGTGTACTCTGCCGCCCATGCACTTTTGTAACACGGCTCTGACGGGTTGCAAACTTAGAACAAATTTGTAAACTCACATATCTAACTTGCTTAGAACGCAATAGAAAGAAGCCGCATAACCGATGAACTACACACATACAATATTAACTTATTAACTACGTAACATTGACAAAAAAAGTGAAAAATACGTGTAAGTTACAGAAAAAAAGTAGCTAGAAATATAAAATCGTAAGTTTTGTAAAAATACTAATAATTAAGTCCAGTAATTTATAAACGGCTAAGTTTTGCATGGGGTGTCCCAGAGTCAAATTTGTCAGTAACGATGTATACTAGAATAACCTTCTCAAGGGAATAGGTTGACTTAGTCTGTAACCATGTACTTATAGTGTTGAAATGAACGTTGATTGTCTTTAGTAAAATCCACGATGACGCCCGCTCGTATGGGTGGCCGGGCAGTAGCGTCAGTCAGCAGTGATATTGTTAAAAAGGACAATAAAAATAAAGTAACTTTTATACCTAATATTATAGACAACGAAAATTTAACACCCCTTTATTTTGGAGTGGAAAGGAAGATTGTTGTTGAAGATATTATCTGGAAAAAATTAACATGAGTTTAAAAACAAGTAGCTGTGTATTAAAAAAATACAGGACGGTGAAATCTAAACTGGACTCAGAGCCTAAACTGGGCTCAAATCAAGGAGCAAAATTAAAAAAAATTAGTGTTTGCAATGACAATATAGATATTATTATTGTAAAGTAATAACAACATGACTTCACTGAGCCCCGTGAAGATATCGATGAGGTATCTGCAAGATTAGATAATTTATAGATTGTGTGCCGCTTACAAAATAGAAACAAGCGTTTAATCGAGCGTGTGTGGTCGACTTATTGGCAGAACATTGGTGCCACAAGCAAATAAATAGAGGCTATAGGAAATCAGATTGCGATCGTGACTACTCGTATAGTGACACCTAATCGATGCAAATATTGTGAAACAAGTAATTTCTCGGTTGTAGTAAATAATTCCTCAGAAGAAATGTATGCGGACGTTGAATCTCCTGAAGACGATAAAGAATATGAGGAAGAGTTCGACGTCGAGAGTTTACCCCACAGAGTGCATGACCCAGAAGTATCTAATAATGTAAGAACCAGTTGGCCCCCTTGCGAAAGATCCACAATTGATAAAATGTTCAAAGGGACATTAACACTTGATGGTTTGATGAAAACACCGCCAAAGATCACTCGAGAACCTAGTCAAGAGGAAGTTCCAGCAACAATAGATCCTGATGAACCCAACGTAATGGTGAACACTAAAGCGTTGCCAAAAGAAGCAAGAACATATGAATTGGAGAAATTTCAGAAGAATTACTTAATTATTTTTAACCAGGAATCAATCGACGGTTTCGAACCAAGACTAGGAACTGAGCAGGATGTGAAAGCATTGAAAAAAACATTCGAAAACTATGGCTTCGATGTTGTAGAACATAAAGATTTTTGTAAGGATAAGATTATTGAAGTCCTTGAAACTTGTAAGTATTTTTCGTTATTTTTTGTTAGCACACGAGCAACCTTGCTTGTTTATTGTGTCTTCAGAAGAAGAAGTGCTTTCTCAGAAGAAGAAAACTCGTAGGGTTTCGTAACCTTAACCCTTCACAAAAGACTACCCTCAACCTTCAGAAAAACACTTCTTAATTTTCATAATATTTTTACTAATAGACAGAGCGATGTACCTACTAGCAATGTTTATATGTATGGCGATGGCGTAACCATTTCCTGATTCAAGGGGGGCAAAGCCGCGGATCAAGGGGGGGGGGGATTTCGAATTTTCGGCGAAGTTTCGAGGCAGAATTTTTATAGGGTACAGCAACCGTTGGTACTTCATCCGAGGTTACGCCAATTGCCCTACCTGGCCCTACCTGGTTACGCCAATGTATAAAATGCCTGATAAAAACCGGTCAAGTGCGAGTCGGACTCGCTCATGTAGAGTTTCGTACCACTAGAATATTAACTCTAATTATTTTAATTCAATTAAAAATATTTGAATTTAAATATCCATAAAAGAACAGTATGTAGAGAATCCCATTTTTAAGGTTACTTGTAATTGTCGGTGCAGAGCGTGGTAATTTGACAATTACGAGAGCGTGGTAATTGTCAAATACCACGCTCTGCACCGACAACAGATTGTAATAACCAAATTGGTTACATCATTCTAAATGCCATATCATCGTATGCGCTCATATATTTTGCACCAAGTGCAATTGAGAACACGTTACTAGTAGCCACCCTCGTTGTAATTGTTGCAACTAGATCCACGTCGAAGCTTGCACCAGAGCTTACGTTTTACGTTATTTGCATAGACGAACCCGTAGCCTAGTTGACAGTGATCCCCTGCAAAGCAAGGGATCCCGGGAACTATTTATGTGATAGATAAATGTTGTGCGAATTAGCCGGCTGAAGTGGAAATGGGCCACGTAGCTCGAAGAACCTACAACCGCTGGGGATGAAAGGTCCTCGAGTGGAGACCACATCTCGGAAAAAGGACATGGGAATCTTCCTAACGATTCTTTGACCGGAGCAAGTGATGATTAACCTCTAATATGCACATAATTTTTGGTGCGTACAGGATTCTATCCGAGCCCTCCCCCCGTTCGGGAGTTCAGCGTTCAGACCATTGACTTTCACCAGTCGTACTACATAATAATGACGTAAATTTCTCTCTCTTTGCAGTTAGGACAACGAACTTCACAGAGTACGGGTGTGTGGGGGTGGTCGTTCTAACGCACGGCACCTACAACGGCATGCTGAGGGCGAAGGACCAGAAGTACAGCGAAACAGAGATCATAAAATACTTCAGAGTGTACGATAAACCTACCCTCGTTACGAAACCGAAGCTGCTTATAATTCAAGTAAGCTAAGAACTACTTCTTCTATGAGTTCTTAAAGGTGTGGGAAGTCCGTTAATCCGCATTTGGCCAGCGTGGTGGACTATGGTCTATAGTATAGCCCTCACATCGTGAAACGAAACAGAGCGGTAGTGAAAAATTAATAGTTAAAAAAACTAATAACACGCTTTTATAATGCTGCTAATTTTAAATGCAAAGCAATACACAGCAAGCTTGCAACTTTAATCTCGGGCCCCATTTATTGAAATCCTTAGTTTTTATAAATTAATGATACTAATAAATAGTGTCAAATACTAATAATTGTTACGGAAATAAATATTTGTTTGTGTGGACGTTTGACTTTGAGACTAGTTTGAACGCTGTGGATTCTATCACATACATTTTATAATGTCAATATTTAAAAATATTTGATTAGTCGGTAGCGAGTTTCAATAAGCTTATCACATTATGATGACATTATCACGACGATTTTCATGATAGGTTTTGTCCGGTGATTCATGTCTATGACGATGCCCTTCCGTTGGATAATTTTATTTTGATCTCTAATGTTATCATTCCTATGTCCTTGCGATGAGAAAATATCAAAATATAGAGATATATTTGGATATCTAGCATTCGGAATCTTTATCCACTTATCAAACATTTTTTTATGTATACCTAATATAATATATTATACTGTCTAGTGCGTGGTGCAATGACACTGGCTAGCTTTTTTAAGGAGACGCTTGAGAGACATCGCTATAATTTTTGCTACGGCCAACTCTGAACCGGTCCAAGATTCGACCGTTAAAACAAAATAAAGCTCACAGTTCAATGTTATTGAATCGGAATTGAGTAGGGATTGAGTTGATGTTGTGAGCAGACCTTTAACCAGGCATTCTGCTGATCACTTCAATATCGAAGTAACTTGCTACGATCTACAAACGCTTGGGTCCAGCATACAATGGAACTATTCTACTGCTTCTAAGGCTATCGTTTTATATCAACATTTTTTTTTAATTCCAGGCATGTAGAGGAACAAGATGTCTGCCAGGTGTTCAAGCCCAGGGTTTCGGAAATCTGAGGAAAGATGTAGACGAAGAGATGTTTCCTTACACTCTGCCGGTCATGTCTGACGTCCTCATTGTGCACAGTTCGTACGCGGGAGAACCATCTACCAGGTGAGTCTTTAGAAAAGTTTTTACACACCGATCTCATTAACACATAGGTAAAATGGGCTTCCATAAAATGTAGTCATGATTACAGATTAAAATGTCATCTGGACGCCCGGAAATGCCTTTCGAGAAAAGGTAGATAGGTAGAAAGCGTAAGCGCGTAAGCGTGTTCGAATTCTGCATCACTTACGACCTTCTTCCCGCGAGCTTATGCAAACGCATTTTTGCAGGGCCATTATTGCTGTGCTAGAAAGATTATTTAGTATGCAGTGACGCTATTTATTTCTTCGGGACTGTTACCGGTCATTTGTTGCTGTGCAAATAAATTTTATTTCTTATTTGGATTTGAAAACTGCACTATTGAAATGGCCTCGAAAAATATAATTTGGGGATGTTGTAATACAAGCAATGATGATAAAAATTATATTCAATGTACAAAGTGCAAGAAAGCATTTCATAATTTATGTCTAAATGCTGGGAAAAATAAAAAGTCATCTCCTGCTAAACAATTAGAAGGTTGGCTGTGTCCTAGATGTCATGAATTAACTGCTCCCAAGGAAATAAAAAATGATAATACGCCTATTCAGCAGTCCAAAAATATAACTATACGTCCTTCTAAAAGACCAGCTCTGTCCTCACCTCCTGGTAAACAGGAATCTCCAATAACTCGAGAGGAAATGAAGGAAATAATGGAGGAGGTCCTGAAAAAGCATATATTCGAGTTTAAAAAGCAGTTTATTGACGAGCTAGCTACAATAAAAGACGAGATGAGACATGTCACTCAAGCTATGGACCATATGAACGATCAAGTGGAGGATATATTGAAGAGAAACAATGACAACTGTGACCATATCAGAGCATTACAAAAAAGCGAAAGCGAAACGCAATCGATCATAACAAATCTCATAAATCGGATAAACGTGCTGGAGCAAAACGCTCGTTGCAAAAATGTCGAAATCCAATGCGTTCCAGAAAAGAAATCTGAAAATCTTATAGGTATTGTAAAGGAACTTGGCTCCGTCGTGGGATTAGATCTTCAAGATGAAAATATTATTCGAGTAACAAGAACAGCTAAAATCAATACAGAGAATAAACGACCACGTTCCATTGTTGTAGAATTCAATAATACGAGAATGCGCGACTCTCTCTTGGCCGCCGTTATTAAATTTAATAAAAGAAAAAGCCCCAGTGATAAGCTTAATAGCTCCCACCTTGGATACGCCGGACCTACTGCAGCCATCTACGTTATGGAACATTTATCTCCTCAGAATAAATCCCTGCATGCTGCAGCCAGGCAGGCAGCAAAGGACAAAAACTACAAATATGTTTGGGTTAGAGGTGGTCGAATATTCATGCGGAAAAATGATGATTCAGGTTATATATATGTTAGGGACTCTAACGTTTTAGCAAGTCTAAATTAGTTAATTTTAATATTATAAAACGTCATGGTGTTTAGCAAACTCATAATGGACTGTTTAACTTTATATTATCAAAATAGTCGTGGTTTGCGAACCAAAACGCATTCGTTCTATCGTAATCTTCAATTAACTAATTACGATATTATTATATTAACCGAGACCTGGTTAAATGATACCGTCTTGAATACTGAAATTTTTGACAAGCGTTACGTAGTTTTTAGAAGAGATAGGAAAACTTCTGGTTTTGATAGTCACAAGGACGGAGGAGGAGTGTTGATTGCAGTCTCGAAGAGGTTTTCGTCAAATCGCATGTTAAACTGGGAGAGTAAATGCGAAGACTTGTGGATTGTCATAAAGATTCAAAACTCAGATTATATTAAACAAGTAGCGATCTGCGCAGTTTACCTTCCTCCTCCGGTTCATCAATCAATGTTGGATAATTACATAAGCAACTGTTATTCTATTTTAGAAAAGTTTGATGGTCACACTTGTATAATTGGAGATTTTAATTTAGGAAATATAGTCTGGGATCCCATCAATTGTACAAGCTCATATTATCCCAATTCTATTGTTAACTCGATGTTAATTGACTTCACCTGTGTCTCTAATCTTAAACAATTTAACCATATAAATAACAGCAACCGGAGAGTTCTCGACTTAGTTCTTTCAGATATACGTGACTGTAACGTTACATCCTCGGTAAATGCGCTCTCCGTTATTGATCAACAACATCCCCCTTTAGATATTGAAATTTCATTGAAACATACGAATGATTTACCTATTAATAATAATATTCAGAAATTTAACTATTACAAAGCTGATTATGGTACTATCAATGAATCTCTCTCAAGTATAGATTGGCAAAATTTATTTTCAAAATGCTTTGATATAAATGAAATGGTAACGACTTTTTACAATACACTTAAGGATTTAATACACAAATTTGTACCGATTCATAAAAATAAGTCAAAAGATTATCCACCTTGGTTTGATAGGTCACTATTAAAATTGTTGCGCGAAAAGAATAATTTACACATTAGATTCAAAAAATACAAAAATCCTATGGATGAATTGGAGCTTAAACTATTGGGTAAAAGATGTGAAAAACTGTCAGAAAAATTATATAATAACTATGTTGAAGTAAACGAACAGAGATTGAACAAAAACCCGAAATATTTTTGGTCCTTTATTAAATCAAAAAGAAATGAAACAAATTGTTATCCTAGCACTATGACAGATGGAGTGAATTATGAATCAGGTGGAGCCCCAATTTGCGACCTGTTTGCTAACGCTTTCACTAAATCGTACAATATCTCTAAATCTAATAGCCCTAACATAGTAAGCCCTACAATTTCATATTTAAATAACATAGCACGCAATAGTTTTTGTTTTGGTGATCTACAAATATCTCGAGAAATGATACTTAAAAGCTTAAAGAGTCTTGATATCTCAAAAGGTGCAGGCCCTGATGGGATACCTCCAGCTTTTTTCAAAAATTGTGCGGACAACCTCATTATTCCCTTGCATTACATATTTAACAAATCCATAAGTTCAGGGACTTTTCCTAGTGAATGGAAAATAGCGAAAGTAGTACCCATTTTTAAATCTGGTGATAGACAATCCGTTAAAAATTATAGACCTATCTCAATATTATCAACAGTGGCCAAGATTTTTGAGTCAATAGTATGCCCCTCTATTCAAAGTCATTTTCAACATTATATATCAGATCATCAACATGGATTCGTAAAATCAAGATCGACCAGTACAAACTTGGTGACATTTGTTGAGAGCATTGCCGAAGTAATAGATGATCACGAAGAAATCGATGTCATTTACAGTGACTTTAGCAAGGCCTTCGACAAAGTCCCACACTCCATACTAATTGAAAAACTTATTATTTACGGATTTACAGGTAACGTACTTAATTGGATTAAATCTTATTTATTAAACCGTTCATTCTTTGTGGTAGCTAAAGGGTATAATTCTAAAATTTATAATATAATTTCGGGAATCCCGCAAGGGTCACATTTGGGGCCGATTTTATTTAATATATTCGTAAATGATTTACCTAAGTGCTTTATCTCCTCTACTCCATTCTTGTTTGCCGATGATTTGAAAATTGCACGAAGAATTAAA
The DNA here is from genome assembly GCA_905404295.2 of Ochlodes sylvanus. Taxonomy (NCBI): domain Eukaryota; kingdom Metazoa; phylum Arthropoda; class Insecta; order Lepidoptera; family Hesperiidae; genus Ochlodes; species Ochlodes sylvanus. Next base: position 7,702,199 of record FR990149.1, read on the forward strand.
TCAGAGTCAGATGTTTCCATGATGCAACTGGATTTGGATAGATTAAATGATTGGTGTAACGCCAATGGAATGGAACTCAATGTAGATAAGTGTTTCTTCATCAAATTTACTCGAAAATCTCATTGTGTAAATTCAAAGTACTATATTGAAGGAAAGTCCTTAAAAGAAGTTGATACCATTAGAGATCTAGGAATTATATTAGACAAGAAATTAACGTTTTTACCTCATATAGATAATATTGTTAAACGCGCATCACGCATGTTAGGATTTGTTATAAGAAATAGTAAAATATTTAAAAACTCTAAGACTAAAATTAATCTATATAACACATTAGTACGTAGCCTCCTTGAATATTGTCCAGTAGTGTGGAGACCGCATTATTCTACACACACGTTGAGGATAGAAAGAATTCAAAAGAGGTTCCTATGGCATTTAAGCTACGGTTCAAAATTATCAAGTAAAAAATTTTCCTATTCAGACAAACTTAATTATTTTAAAATGTCATCTTTAAAGAAGAGAAGAATATTCTTGGACCTAATATTTCTGTATAAAATTCACAACAATTACATTGATTGCCCTCAACTGCTCGAGCTTTTCAACTTTAAAATACCTCGTAGAATACCGCGTTATCCAAATCCGCTATTTATTCCACCATCACGTAGTACTGTCTTAGGCAAGAACTCTCCGATTGCTAGATTAAGCAAAGAAATAAACAATTGGCTTGCTTCTGAGCCCAAGGATTTATTTTCACTTAAGCTTCAACAATTTCGCGAGCTCTTGCTCTTAAAGATCCCCAATTAATAGTAATTTTACACCCTTGTTTTGTTTTAATTGCATGCAGTGTTTACCTGTAATTGGTTGTGCATTTAGAAAATATATTATGTTATCTTTATTTAGTTTTAAGTATTGATGTAGCAACTGTTGGTGAACCAAATAAATAAAATAAAATAAAATAAAGGATAGAGCGTTCTTGGCGGAGGCATTTCTGTGCCTCCAGATGTAATCGTAATCCGTAATCATGATTACATTTTAGCCCATCTCTGCATAAAGATCAGTAGGAATTGTTTCATTCCACCGCTTCTCAATGTAACATTTATTTTGACTGCCAGACAAAGCTCGGCTTAAACCATTAGACGTAGAACCATGTTGTAATTAATTCATTAATGAAGTTTTTTGTGTATAGTGTGGAGGAGGCTGAGAATGAACCTTTGAAAATTTTATTAACTCTCTTAAAACTTACAACCCAAGTTGCTTGAAATTTAAGATTTTGCTGTTACTGGCTACAGAACACTTGGAAGTCCATATTTATGCGGACGGATTCGGTATTAGTTAGTATGAATAGTTTGTTGTTAGTTCTTCATCAGCGACTTTGCAGCTAATCTTCCAATTCTGTACATCAACATTATCACTGTATTTCCAGAGATGAGCTCCGCGGTTCCTGGTTAATCCAGACGCTTTGCAGCAAGATCAATGAACTGGCATCCACGGAAGACCTGGAGTCCATCTTGACGGAAGTGAAGCGAGAAGTAGCCGCGGACAGGCAGTGGGAGGACTACAACAAAGCGACCGGGCAGATAGACATTTACAAACAGATGCCCACAGTGACCTCCACTTTGATCCGGAAGCTCTATCTGAGGAAGTTTGGCGATGAGTCTCCGCCGGAGACGTTCACCGACACCCTGATGCCGTCGACTTCCACGAGCCAAGTCCTGGACACCGCTGCCACCCCCCTGCTTTGTCAGTTTGGGCCGTGCTCATGCTTCCTAGATCATTTCGATTACATAAAGAAATGTCTGATGTAAGTTGTTCTCTTGTATTTTAACTGAATTCCTCACCAAGGACATTTGTCAGTAACGTAGTAAGATGCGTTTCACTTGAAGCCATCACAGCCCGGCTGGTTCCTAAGTGATAGCGGGCTATCGGTAATACATGGGTGACCGCTAGTAGCAACCATTTCATGAGCGCTTCCATGCTTTGTAGAACACGTCATCGTTTCCCGTAAAGATAAATCTTTAGATAGCAGTCGTTAAGCCATGTTGGAGGCCTTCGAGCACAATCCGCACATGGCTTAACAACTACTTACTAACAAATGGTAACAGTCGGGACCGACGGCTTTACGTGCGAAGTAGCGCCCAAGAAGTTTTTGCCACTAGCGGTCACCCATCCGAATACGAGCGAAAATGAGCGCTTCTGTGGTTAAGTCTGACAGAAAACAAGAATGCAAGTGTGATTTTATTTGGGTAATCTTGATTAAAATGCGTAAGATCAATAATCCAAATGGTATTTATTTGTAACCAAACATTGGTAATTTACTTTGGCAAGAATATCAAGGGCGACTAACGCTTTGATGAATTTGCGGGTTTTGCAGCTCACTAAACATTTAACCGCAAATAAACATGGGCTTTACGGACAGATGTTATGTTTTGATGTTATTGATAAATAATTGCTTATAATATACTCCTTATCACATAATGTAAGTAATAGAAACTGTTGGTATGCCTAAAGCCGCTTTAAATGGAAACTTGTCACGAGCCCATTGTTTAGAACATCAGTGGCAGATGTTTCTATTTCAATATTTATAGATCTGTCTAATCTAGGGGCGCGGGAGTGCCAAAGACGTCAGATAGCCGAAATACAACCCAAATGATAACTCCAATCGTTTCAGGTACTATCTCGAGGAAAATTCAGCGGACACAACAGCACGCAATTTCCTAGAGATCTCCAACGCCTTCGAGAATAAAGTCAAGTTCAACACCGCCAAAGAAAAGATGGCGAAAGCCATCTGCGACCACCTCAGCCAGACCGCGAGACACTACGAGTTCTTCAAATATCTGTACATGTACAAACATTGACCACCGAAACCACCGAAACGAGAAGTGTGGAGCGAGTTTGAACTTTGAGCGCATATTAGTTAAATTTAAATTCGGGTGATTTGAAGCCATCGAACGAGTAGACCATATCTGACCATTTCATTGTGAGTGGTCATGTTATAGACACAACGGTTGTACGAAAGGGTCGGGTCCCCCACCAGGTCGATTACTCGTCTCAGTTAAATGTTTAAGAAGTCAGGCTGTGTATTGAATTACGTTATTTATTTTTAATATACAAAAATGAAGCATTTATATTTTTTTCTACAAGAGAATGATTATTCTTATCTCCGCATTTAATAAATCGATGTCTAACTTAGAAGACAGTTTAGAAAAACTATTGCCTGCAGTGATAAATCATTATCATCATCAACATCGCAACCCACATTTGTCCCACTGCTGGGCAGGGGCAGAGCAGGGGGAAGCCGCGGGGGAAAGCAAGTCATTAATAAGACGTTAGGTTTTTGCGTGAAAGAGTAACAAACAGACAAACATCCATACATCCTCACAAACTGTCGTATTTATAATATTAAGTAAGTATATCATAATAGTAGGATAAATTTAGATCTATGCAATCCGCTGAGCTATGAGCGCTTCACATACATGTATATGTAGGTATACATACAAATTACAATGGACTGAGATCATAACCCTCATTTTGGCTACGTAGACAGGTAAAAATACTGAAGATGTATTGCTTATTTACATTTCAGCGCAAAAATATATACTGAGCAGATGTTAAAATTTGTGATAAGGCACTTTAATAATAAGCAAGTGTTCTGGTTTTGGCTCGTAACCTATATTTAAAAACGTTTCAAGTGGAATGCCAAAAAATATTTAAAGTCATGAACTAAATTAAATGAGCAGTGTTTGGATATCGCTATAATCTAAATAACAAAAATCTAACTGATCTGTCTGTACATGGAAGGTATACCTATGAGAAAAACTTTTATTGGGGACTTTGAAACCCAAAACATTGTTAGAATTTTTATACATTTAAGGTTCTAGGCACTTCGAAGCACGTCGTATTGACACACGCAAACACAAAGATTTGAGAACAAACATTTTGTTTGAATAAAACAAAAAAATCCTTTACCTCACGTTTTAAAGTCAAACAAGACAATATCGTCATATTCGTAACATTGAAGTAAATATTCCATCGGGTCCAAATCCACCTCCCTTTCTCTTAATACTCTCCTGGTCTACGAACGAGGAGTTGCCAAAGGTTTCGTCTGTAGAATTGAATGTCTTTGGACTCTAAGGTCAAATTTAATCCCCACGGTATCTACACATGGTGATAACGAATTTTCCTCGCCTATTCATCACCTCTTTCTGAAATCAATCATGAAATGATTTTACGTGTCTCGGTTTCAGTGTCGGACTCGGAAATAATGTGTCTGAAGCTTAATTATTTAAAGACATTGATGATAATGGTGTTGTGATGTCCATCACGATTCCCACACCAACGGCGGCTCGTCTGTTATTAGGGGTCGGGTTAAAGTAGATCAAATTAAGAATAAAGTCCAGAAAAATTTCATCAACAGCAAAACTAAGTGTCAGACTCAGTCTGTCAGAGTTTTACACAACAATATTTTTGTAACAGAGCGAGCTGTTCATACGTATTTAACATAAATTATTTGCACCACACGTAAAGATTTTGGCAGGATGTTGTTGTATGCAAAATAATGGCGTAAGCGAGGAACAATGCAACACCTGCTGAAGTGCTGATAATGTGAGTCAAGGTGAGTCCGAGGACTGCCTGCATCTGGGGCCGTATTCACCGTCATCTCATTACCACTAACCATAATTATTTATATAAATAAGTACCCCTCTCATACCCCGCACTAAGATACCCTATGTTGCGGGTGGCATGGGCAACATAAATAACATAATTATCATTATTAGCCGTAGACAGAAAAAGATATAAGTATAGGTACACTATACAGGGTGTTAGGGGCTCAAACAGAAACCTTGTAACCACACTTTCGGAGCGTGAGTCTAAGTAATACAACATCGAAAAAAATTTGGTTGTCTGTAAAGTCGGTTTACTGACGATAGTTGAACGTGACAACGTCTTAAGAAAATAATTTCCTTTGAATGAGTAGGCAAACACAATAAAAGAACACTTTTTCAATACAGGTTAAGTCATTTATTAAGCGCCCCACTACTCAACGCCATCTAGTGTACTGCGAGTGAACTACCAGCTCAGCCAGCCTTCCTCCATCGATAAATGGACCCAATCGAACTTAATGAATAATTGTTCACTGCACAATACATAGATGGCGCTATGCCAATTTCAACATGACCGGAAGATTCAGCCTAATGATAGGAGCTAACGACCCAGCTTTACGGGTTGATTATATGATAATTGTCATAATAAAATCATTTAATACTCGATCAAAACATATAAATGTACTATAGTATAGCAGCTGTCCACGCAGACGCATCGCTCACTCAAGTAGGAGAGAGACGACGGATGTCGGATGCTGCCGAACGCTGCCGAACGCAAAGGCCGATTGATACGCCGTTAAGGTAACGCATGAGTCATGTTTTTTCATGCGTGCCACCGAATTATAAGACGTTGTCACGTCAAAAAAATTCGGTTGCATTTTTTTGTACCATAAAAAAATTTAACAATATTTTTTCTCAAATATTGAAATATGTCATAATGGAGAAGGCAAAAGGGTCAAAATATTACTATCAAATACACCTAAAATCCGAGCTTAGGTCATATAGATTACATAACTTTTTATTTCACTTCAATACATGCAGTATTTCCGAAGTTATAAAGACGAGAAGTTCAAGCCCTTTTTTGAATTTCCGCGCTTACGCTATGACGTCACGACTTAGTTCGGCCGCGAGCACGATACGGCGCAAGTATAGAAAATATGGGTCTATGCAGTTCAAAAATCTATAACTTTCTTATTTCTATAGATACAGACTTGAAATTTTGCATAGATGTAGTAGATAGTATGTGAATTATATATGTTATTTTATTATTGATAACTAAGGTTTGCTCGCGGCTTTACTTGAGTTTAAATTAACATTTTGGTCAAAAATCCCTATCAACTACGCGCGACTACTGAGCGATGACGTCATCGAGTAGTGACCGCCCGCCTGCGTTTTAAAAAAAACCAACGGCCGTAAATACGCACTTTGATCGTTAATATCTCAGCCATTTATTGAGATATGGAAAAAGTAAAAACACAGTTTTTCTTGTAATTTTTTATAGATTTATTTGACGTGTAAAAAAAATTCGTTTGCCTGGTCCATTATTCCGGCCCCTCCTAGCTACAGTGAATGAATTTAACTATTCTATACAGTCCTACACATAGATCTCAAGGTCAGCACCCTAATTATTGTACTGTTACTGAATAGACTGGCTGGCAAAGCCTTTGGTGTCGTTGATTTCTTTGGGCTACGGAGACCACTAACCATCAGGCGGCTTGTGTGCTCCAAAAAGGCAATTCTGTTCGTCGAAGTTCCGATATACAGTACTCAAACTTCCATATTACCAGTCTTCGGCTATGAATACAGTTCGTCAGATGACATCACACACCGCACCGCCATGTTTCTAATTATGCTGTGAACTTGAGAATGCTCGCTTCTGGTTCATTTCTATGACTTATATCTCACCTGTCGGTGAAAATAAACATTAGCTGAAGAGCATTGATGCATAAATACGTGGTTTATGTGTTGTTTATATCTTTTTTTTTTACATGAGATAAGTTAATGCTTGACAACTATCCCACTCACCTGATTGTAAGTGGCGATGAAGTCGAAGATGTTGGTCGCACTAACTTATTAAAAGCCTATTCACTCTCCTCTTGAAGACTCCCACATTATACGCAGGTGGGAACACCGACGCAGGCAACTTATTCCAGTCCTTCGCAGTGCGGATGATGAACGACGATGCAAACCGTTTCGTTCGTATCGGTGGAATATTCACGACGAAAGGGTGGATACCGGCTGTACGTCGGGTTGTTCGATGGAGGAAGGGGGATGGGGGAATTAATTCGAACAATTCCTGCGCACACTCTCCAAAATGTACCCTATAGAAGCATGAGAGGCTGGCAACCTTACTTAACCTTACTTTATCTAACAATATTTTGATTAACGTATGGAAGTGCTTCCATCTTGTGTCAATCGTAAGTGATTGACGGAGACCAAACTTTGGGGACAGTTGGGTGACAGCTAGTTGCTGAATTTTCTAACTTGTCCATACTTCCTAGCATACGTAATGCCCACGCTTATTTTTTTATTATTTTAATCTTTCATTATAATGCCCTGTCATCACTTATTTCCGTAATTTTTGCTCCCCTTGATTCCGTATCCTGTTTGATAGTGACCTGGCCTGCGAAGCAGGGGTGTTTGTTTGTTCTCAGGACGTGGGTGTACTAAAGTGTATATTATTTGTGTGGCATGACGCTGGTTCCAGTGCAGGGGTCCTAGTGCGGTCCTATGGGTGTATAAATGTTTATTTAGTTATACGACCGTTTCGAAAGGCATTCATAATTAAAGTTAGATAGCGGTCGTTAAGCGATGTCCTAGACCTTCGAACGGCATAAGAACCTCTGACATTTAGGTAGGATTCAAACCCTTTCAAGAATTCGAACTAAAGCAATGTACTAACAAGGTTCCGTTAGTTGTGTCCTTAAAGGACTGCGCACAGTACAACGACTCCACGACCGACAGACGCGAACGCGACTAAAACCTTGACAAAGCTAACATTCAATTATGAGCCTTATATCTTTGAAAGTAAGGTTGAATTTCGAACTTATACTTAAAAGCCCTGTACGGCCCCTCCCCGCCCTACACCCATAGCCGTTCCGTTTCGAGACCAACGCGTCGACGTTGCGTTGACGACTCACCGTAGACGAGTAGTCCACGCGTCGACCGACACAATGACGTAATGTACCTAGAACGGAACGTCGGAGTTGAAACGGAGTGGAGACGGAGTCGAGTTGACGTCGATGAAGCGTTGATCGCGGAACAGAACGTCGGAGTTGAAACGGAGTGGAGTCGGAGTGGAGTTGACGTCGAGTTGGTGTAATGTGCGCACTCCTTTAAGGAGTGCGCGCGACTAAAACCTTGACAAAGCTAACATTCAATTATGAGCCTTATATCTTTGAAGGTAAGGTTGAATTTCGAACTTATACTTAAAAGCCCTGTACGGCCCCTCCCCGCCCTACACCCATAGCCGTTCCGTTTCGAGACCAACGCGTCGACGTTGCGTTGACGACTCACCGTAGACGAGTAGTCCACGCGTCGACCGACACAATGACGTAATGTACCTAGAACGGAACGTCGGAGTTGAAACGGAGTGGAGACGGGGTCGAGTTGACGTCGATGAAGCGTTGATCGCGGAACAGAACGTCGGAGTTGAAACGGAGTGGAGTCGGAGTGGAGTTGACGTCTAGTTGGTGTAATGTGCGCACTCCTTTAGAATGCATACACTACTTAATTCTGTAACAGCGATCTTTCAGTTTGAATTTTAACTAGCAACAGGGAGTAGATGCTGCTAGGGTTGTCAGAAATCAGAAAATAATATAAAAATTCTACCCAGACATACACTTAAAAACATAATATTTTAATATCCGCTAAATACACAGACCTACGTATATATTTTATTGCTCTTTTTTCGATTGAATTTCAGGCCGAAACTCTGTGAGTGCATGTATTTTTGTGAACCTAAGTAACTTAGTAAGCTGACAACGACAAGCGCCATCTAATGATAAGTGATACGGCATGTATAGGATACATAACCGTGAGTACCCATTTAATTTGCATTAAGCGCAATGCTCATCCTTACAGACCGTTGTCATCTCGAATTGCAAATGTCTATAGAAAGTGTAGAAAGTTCTGGTTTCACAGCTTTGTTGAACACAAAGGGTTTGTAAGCTTTTGAACGGGATACGGTTTCTTTTGAATGGCCTTTTGTGCGGACGTTACTGTCGCCAACCGCGGGCGCCGGGCGACGGTGAGACTATGGTACGTTTTATTGGAGTGGTCACAGTTCGTTGATGTACCGACTCGACACCGCGTACCAGCCCAATACCCATTTTGTCATCGATTTTTGCGATTAAGGCCTCCATGGAATTTTCAGTTTGATATTTGAACCCACAGATGAAACAACAAATTGGACCAAACTCCTGCTCCATGGTGCACCTTGCTGAACACCGGACGAGTACCGCTATGGGACCTCTCGGAGGTACTTAGCTGGGTTTCGTGACTGTAGCACGCTTTGGCAATGAGTCAGATAATATCGCAGGGGTGATCACTAGCCATTACAGTATTCGTCTGCTAGTTTACCAAATGTTCAATACTATGGATCCATATACGAGCGGTGTAGAAAACTTCGATAGCGTGATTCAGGCTTGTCGTGACGTCATTGTATGACATGTGTGCAAGGACAGGAACTGTAAAAATGTGGCGATCCGACTGTACCTGTCCTTGTCTTCCTCCTAAAGGTTTGGAATAGGTCGCTTTTAGCATTAACCACCCTTTGTATACTATTACCATATCTACGAATGTGACCATTTCTTGTTGTTTGACGTTTTGGTGTACAATAAAAAGTTATTGTATCGAATAGTATCTACGATAATGTACCAAATTCACCAGGACTTTTGGGTTTGCAAGCCCCATAAATCCGCTTTCAGAATAACAGCAAACAAATCGCATTGAGGTCAATTATCCACTGAAAGGCAGTTGGTGCGTCCAAATAAACTGATGAAAATGGACGTGAGTCAAAGATAATTCTGGATTTGTGAACATCGGAGAGCTTCATTAAAGGCTGAATGATTACTTACACTCATCGGTAACTGCCCAGGTGAAGAATGTGGGTGCTATGATTCAGAAGTCGGAAATTGATTTACTAGCTGCCTGGTTTGTTTTTTCGTTATGATTTTAAACTAAACTCTTTGCACGTTTTCTATACGGGTAATACCTACTCATAGTATTTTTAACCACGTCTCGAAAATAAACGTTTTTTTATGTATGTATGTATGTATGGCTTAGTACCTAGTTATTTATGTCCATGGACGACGAATAAAATCTGGTGTTGGTAGTCTTTGTTAACGCAATTGAATTTGTTTGTCTGTTTGTGGTTTTGTACGCGCAAATCTCCGAAACGGCTTATCCGAATTGGGTGCAGTTTCACTAAAATATTGTTCACTTCACTTAACATAGTGTTTGTTTCATTAACATGTATTTCTTAACATGTATTTTACTTAATCGGTTGTGAAATAAAAAAGTTATGTCACTAAGGGTCATGTTTCCCGAAGCGAAGCGAGCGTGGGTCCACTAAGTAAATACATAAAATACCAGCTGACACAACAGGGCTATGTATTTCGTAGAACCATTAACTCAACATACTTTAAATAACAATTTCTCAGTGAATAAATAATGAGTAATTGATTGAAATTACTCATTATATTATTAATGAACTATTTAAGTTCTGTTATTCCTTATATGAGACTCATAGAATTAATATTGTTTTCAATAAGTCATATAATTATTAAGTTATCATATATTGCAATGAGTAATATTTGTAATAATATAATTACGAATCCATGAATAGTGTACATTGGGATAATTAAAGTTTACGTGTTTTATACTTGATAAGTGTTAGCCAAGTGTTTTAAATGTTGAATTCTTGAAAAGGGTGGCTTCCTTTCCTTTAATTGAATTCTTGAACAGGGTGGTTTACTTACGAAAAACCTTAGCTTTAGCTTTAGCAAAGACTGCGATTTAGCATTATTTTATAGACATGTCAAGCTGAGATTGTGCTCTGCATAAGCTAAGACCGCTAATGTCATTACCACTATTGGTTTCATTACATTCAATACACCCGCAAAGTTTTTCGTAAGTAAAGTCTGAGCTAAGGCTAAGTATCGTCTATAGATCTCAGGCTTAGTGCTCAGGATCTGACCCGGCCGTGTATGTAGCCAGTGGGCCACACCGCCATACGCCGGGGGCAGTATCGCAGTAACAACCTAAATGTGAACTCAAACAACAGTTAGGGACAAGTGGCTGGTTCGTGCCGCTTGGACTCGCGGGTGGGTGTTGTGGACTGATGCGTCGCGTTCTTTCCACGTTCTATAGATAAGAATCCTTCAATCAACTAGTCACCAGCAACAGTAGACTAAATATTTTTTTGATTTGTTTAAATGTTTTCGCAACTACCTATTTGTTTTTATTTTTTAGAATATAATTATGCATAGCATGCCTTTTGCAAATAGAGCAAATATGTAGTTACTTTGTCAAAACAGAGATTAGGTAAGTATACAAATGTTTTTGTAAACGTGAAACTATAATAGTATTGCTCATGAAATATCTAAATATCTACATTATCTACACACAACGTAGAAAGAAAAAATCTTGCAAATGATGTAATCGCATGTTTCAATACCATAATTATGGAATAGATTATAATCGTATATCATTTTTAAACTTCATTTCAAACTCAAACTCAAACTCAAATCATTTATTTCACGTAGGTATTTTGCATACACTTGTGAACGTCATTTTTTACATTTACCATTTACCACCGTTTCGCTAAGGTGCCTTTAAATTTTAAAATCTTGGAGGAGAAAAAGAAACGGCGAAAGAAAACTCCTCGGCACATCTTTTAAAAATAGTAATTTAAATTTTAAACTTTCAGCAAATGATGAATGATATTATAGTTTACTCATAAATTCAGCTGCAATGTAAGCTCGTATGTACACTAAGCCAAGGTTACAGCGAAAGCCGATCAGGGCGTGCGATAAAGCTCTTATTCCTGCCCAGAATATAATACTAGGTACACTGCAATTTATCATTACCATAATATGAATGGTATGACTGGAGGTCGTGTTCATTTCATTCTTTACACTGATACTATACCAGAATACCTATTATCAAGTAGCAACCAACCAAGTAGGTTACCTTTTTATGATATTAAGGTAGCAAACGAGCATGTAGCACCACATTCCGCAGCTGATGACCGACACAGAACAAGACTCAAATGTAGTATAACATTTTTATTTTTTTTCTTTTGGAGGGATGATGAGGTGTGACATTAGCGTAACATTAGTTAAAACACGTACAGTTATGATTAAGTATTGTCGATTAAGGCAACAGGAAGTTAATGTAAGACCCAGTTAATAAGCACGTAATTAGTAGTATATAAGGTAGCTTCATACTTAGGAAACATACACAGTTTTCACGGAGAACTCTTGTGTCTTTTACTGCTCATGGGGTTACCCTAACCCCTGGGCGACCTCCTGCCGCCTCTCCATGGGGTTCTCACGGGTCTAGCATATAACCACACATCTCATGGCAACCCTGACGAGCACCCCACATCACAAGGACTAGCATAGCAGACGATGTTAGAACATTAGTTGGTTAATCTGTTAGTAAGTATGAGGATTGGGATAGGGACTGTTACTGATAGTTAGAGTTAGTTGTTGTTAGTAATGAGTAGTCAGTAATTGTTAGTAAGAGTCTCATTCTAATTCGGTCACCGATGTGTTGCTACCCTTGCGGACTGAGATGGTCGCCTCTAAAAAAGTGTAACCGGAACTACAGCTGGCATCTCTGGAACACAATTGCTGTTAAAACAATTATTACACGGTAGAAATAGTACTAAGTACCGTGACGGGCGGTAGTACTACCTGGTACTACCCCGGGCGAACTCTAGGCTGTACCTACTACCTGTTGAAATAATTATCCTGCCGAATTTGGAAGCAAACGAATAGTATAGGTATTTGAATAGTGTTGTGCGCTGCACGCGTTTGTTTTGGGCTCTATATTTAACTGTTCGCTCACCGATCGAAGTTCCATTACGAAGGTGAGGCTGAAATATTTGTGGCATGCCGCGAGCCGCGTGCCGGCTGCGCACACTCACTACTTTGCGATTATCGATCGCGACTTTTATCGTCAAGAATACCTTATGTTCATAAAAGCGAAAAATAAGTAAAAATAAATCTGTGAGTGACAGGCAGGTTACGTGCCACTCACAGATTTATCTTTATGAGTCTTCGTTAACACACTCATACCCCCACACTAGAATTCCCTGGGTCCGGTGGCCGGTGACATGGACAACACAAATTACACATCACTAAAACCCATGACCCGGGAAAAGCGTGCTAATCCGTGAGTACCTACCTAACAGCTGGACAATGCTAATCTCAGACGTGGCGATGTGTTCCAATTGGTATGATGTAAAGTAGAACCACCATCAGATTCTGAACTTTATAAACAAGGGATCATTTTAAAAAAATCCAAGTCGAAGGGTCGTTTAGTTTCATAAGAGTAGGTGTTATAGTCGAGTAAGTGTATTGATAAGCACCGGGGAAGCAAGGTAATGAAACAGCCAATTAAATTATAAAAAAAACTATTCGTTTCTGTATTATCCATTACCTAATTTCTATTCGCTGTACGTTTATTACTAACAGCTTAAGAAAACAAATAAACCCAGTATTAAACCTTAAGGCAGTTTTACAAGTGAATATAACTGATCTTCTATTAATGATTTAAATGAACCAACGCTCGTGTGACATTATTCTGCAGGCAATACTCGTCTCCATCAGCTTTGCTTTGTAATAAATCTTTGAAGTCGAATTTCGAAACCCTAAAATATTAATTCTGATGTGAGCATGAGGCATGAGCGGAGTAACAATTTGCATTTACATAAATTGCATTTAGTAGCCCGCAGGCCGCGAACCTCTATCCCACGGACATGTAGCGTGTAGCTAGCAGCTGTCAGTCCGCGGGAAATAATGCACGCACCAACTAAAAGCTTTGGAACAAAGGTTTGACTGAGATTTGTGATAGTCACCTGCTGGCGTGAAAATATTTAGCAGTTCGATATGAACGGTGGTATCAAAGATAATATATACCTAACTACAGATGCGCTACGATCATGTAACGTAAGTCGCACTTTTTTATCCGCTTTGATGACATAACTGTAAGTTATGTATACGAAAAACAATTACGGAACGTATGAGACAGAAAAGAGATGAAAATTACATCAATTAGAGGGCGGGATAGTTAGCAAATGATGATGTACTTACCTTATTTAATCAGTATTGTTGTACAAAAGTTGTAAAAATAGGTACCGAAAACAAGAGTTTCCAAGTTTCCTGGTCTGGGTTATTTTATTTTTATTTACTTTAAACTTACCAATAATTATTACATTTTTAAATTGTAATTCATATTCAAAATCATTTCATCATGTGGGATTTTTTACAATACGCATAACTTAAGAACGTTAATAATATAAGCTTTATAATGCACACATCCGATGTCTATAGTCTGTAGTGCTTTCTCCAGACTCTCAATCAAAACCATTGTAATATGTATTTCGTTTGCAATTCTCTTCAAGTCCAATAGTCTATCAATGATGTATTTGAGGCGGCTACGTGGGAGGAGGTTGGAAACATCATATTCTAGAATTTGAAATATTTCGAGTATGATGAATTGTTCGGCTACCTACTTCTTTTGACGTCCGATTGTTTATTGCCAACTCGTTAAGATTCTATATGATCTGTGCGTTTGTAATGTTTCCCGCTAATTTCATTGTCGGAGAGAAAGATAATATTTTTTTTATCTCAAAACGCAACGTAATAACGCAACGTAAAGTTAACGTATGAATGGGTAGTGATATTGAAAAATAAAAGTTGTTTTTGACGTGAAATTTGTATACCTAGGTACTCCTGTGAAATTTTATAGGTGGTAAACATTGACATATGATATTACTATGGACGCACGGTCCGCGCTAAAAAATGTCCGAGCCAACTCAACAACAATACGCAAGTAGAACAACAATGCCCCGTTAGTCACTTTTTGACCGTGCTGTCAACAACACATCAACGATGCCGTATTGTATTTTGAAATCGTGTAAAAACTACGCAAGTAAAGTGAAAAAAGCCGATGGTATATCATATTTTCGGTAAGTAAAACATTGTTTTATCTTTTAAAGTATTGGTTTGCTACGAATACACACTATTTTATTTTAAATCGAATTAATTTCGTAAATAAATCTCAGAATCACTCAAAAGAATCAAAAATATATCTTTGTCTTTGTCTTCTCACTATACAGACTGTAGTCAGAAAGAGATAAACATATCCATTACTTTAGTTTAAATTATTTTGCACGATTTCACGATTGCACAATATTAAACGAATAAATGCAAGATATAGAACAAAAGTTTCCATAGAGTCGCTGTTGATGTTATATAAATAGATTATGTTTAAATTTTTTTTAGTACAATAAAATATATTTCTTCTAGATTTCCTTTAGACCCAATACGTTGTTAAGCATGAAGAAGTATTATTGCTACATCGCGAGAGGAAGAATATTTTATGCCGAAAGCAGCCCACGTTGTATGCTCGGATCATTTTAAAGAAGATGACATGTACATAACTGGCAAAGGCATAAGAAGAATAAAAAACACAGCTGTGCCAACATTGCAAGTAAATACCACTTGGTTTATACCTTACTCTTCACCTTATTGGGCTTTATGGTTTACAAAAAATAACGTGTATGTTTCTACTTAATATTTCAACCGTAATTATTTGTTTCTTTATAGTTAACTGATGATGCTAATAGAGCGACTGTCACTGACCTATCAAATGAAAATTAAATTACAAGTATAGATGATGATAATGCGGTAAGATAATTACAAAATAGCCTGTAAGAACGAATATATTAATAGAAAAACCATTAAGACAGATATGTAATTTTTGATAATGTTATCAAATGTACTTTACAAACAAATGTACAAATGTACGTTAAAAATACTATGACAGTTTCCTTAAGAAGAGTGATGTTCACGTGATTAATACTAGGAACAAGGCTAAACTTCAGACTTAGACTGGTGGTTAAACTGGTGGCTCGTTCATGGGTAGATGTATTAAAATCTATAATAAAATTCCGTTCGAATTGACGGAAATGCCATACTGTAAATTTCATGTCAAAAATTCATGTCAAAGTCATACTTATGACGAAAGGTTATTACAAACTTGATGTTTATTTTAAAGATAAAAATGCTTGGACATGAGTTTGATATTCTAGCTAGTAAGTAGTAGTAAGTGCTATCTGTAATGTGAGTAGCAAAAAAAAAGCTTCTTGAAAGTTTCTTGCCGCTTCTTCTTCCAAGACTACTCACGGTAGGGATTTGTTAAAGCGATGGCGTAGATTGATTTTCGAAGTGTTTGTAAAAAACCAACTTCGAATAAATTTCATTATATTTCATTTCATAAGTTGTATCTTTTTCATTACTCTTTTTTGTTTCATTGAATCTAATTCATAACGTTCCGAAAAAAGTTTCAGTTAAAAAATGTAATTAATGTGTAATAAAAATAAAAATAAATAATGTATTATTTTAAATAAACACTACTCTATTACTTTATTAGTCGCGTTTTATTTCACTATGAGCTGCATATGGTGATTATGGTGTGTTGAGCACTCGAAGTATCATAAGGTGTCATTGATGTATCAGTGTTTGTTGCAATCGAAATGAAACCGTGATATAATGATTTTAGTGCTTAAATTACCTTGTAAACATTTAAATTCTTGTGATGTCAAACTGGGACATTATTTTCGCGATTTTAGTAGGAGACCCTAAGTCCATAGTATTTATGTCAATGGTGGTAAAGTAAATATATTTTATATATTCGTCACTTTTTTGAAACGGAAGTTGGTTGTGTAATGAGTTTTCTTTTTTTAAACCGTCACGGCTTAGTAATTTACAACAGCAATAACTAAGTACAGCTGTATAGTAGTGTACGTGCAGTAAGTTAAAAGGAATTAATGCAATATTTTAAGAGCTTTAAATGAATACGATAAAAACAATATAATTATTAAAGAAGTTTAATTTGGCACGTATGTATGTACACGAATACGCTCACCCTTTTTTCCAGAGTTTGCGTGTGGTAGGTAAATAAGTATGTAAGTACCTATATATAAAAAAATTACTAAATATACAATACAAAGAATCCGAACAGAAACAAATCAAAGCTCCACTCTTAGAATAATTACTATAGAAACGAAGTCCGCGCGGCCATTTTGAAGCACCTTAATTGGAGTCAGAAATGACTCCAAACACCGGGCAGCTCATGTCAACGCACGCCAAACGTGTCTCGCGAAAAAAAAGAATTATGACGATTTGTCCAGTTAAATTGTGTCACAAAATATCTGAAAAGCTATTTATGTATTATTGCTAAAAACATATGATTATTCGCAGCCGAATCATTCCCCGCTTTCGGGGAAGTTTTGGTTTAGTGCTTCACTTTAGACAGAGCGCTTGTATGAAGACTGTCTTTCTATAGTGTTATTATTCTAAGGCTCCACTATTTACTTTTACATAAAAGTAAAATACACGTACATACAAACAACTTTACAATGGATAATTCAGCACAATTTGGGTACATGACGGGGCAACGCGTGTAAATTACTTTGATTTGCTTACTCGGCACAAAATTGTAGCGCCAGGTCCCATTTTAATTAAATTCTGTTGGAGGGAAAAAGAACTTGGCAGTCCTCCTGACATCACTGGCAGATCAAAATATGACACAAAATCATTATTCATTTATTTAGAATTCGATTTAAAATAAACAAAAATCAATGTCAATCGTTTTATAATAAAAACATTGAAGTTCCGTCTGTGAACGAACGAAGGGTGTTCGAACCTTTCTGAATGTCAAACCTCTATTACTGCGGTCATCAATAGCGATGATATCAAAAGTAAAATATGTCCAATAAATCTTTAACAAGTATGACGATGTTTTACGCAGCTGCACTTTAAACGAGACTCGGCGGCGAGCGTCAATTTATGAATCGATTTATTTTGTACAATATAGAGATTTTTTTTATCGTTTATTAGGATGAACTGAGATGTAATGAAATTCCATGTGGCGTATGGAACCCGTTGCTCCTGGACATGAGGAATGTTTGTTTTGCTTTTCCAGGGAATGTAAAAAGTGGGAATTCCTGTGAATTACGAGACATCGAGTCCAATTTACAATTAGCGCGTTAAGTTATTAACGTATTTGCTGTGACGTAATCACTTACTGGCTGTATAAAAACCCCGCCATAATTTGCTGTTGCTGTCAACGCCATAATTATTTTATTTAACATTCCAAATTTAAAGTGTTAAACCGAAGCCGTAAATCAATTAAGGCCCTCATGAATGTTTGATAAACGATTCGTACTTTTTATTCCGTTTGAGTTACATCGAAGTTATTTAGGGACCGTGGTTTATTTATTCCCATTGACGCTTCAATGAATTCATTTAATACGGATAGTTGTATTACACCGCCTATCATGGCTCTATAGGTAGATACATAATTATATAATAATATTATAGTTTCATTGTACAAAATATACAAATGAATGGCGACGAGAGATTAGCCATTGACGTATTTTAGGATTCCTCAGATGCAATTAAACCATCTGATCGTAAGTAAATGAACACTAAATCACTTATACCCCCCACACTAGAATTCCCTAGAATTCCCTCATTCAATTTTTTTCTCGCTAGGAATCGAACCCAGGACCAGGACCTTCCGATCGGCAGCTAAAAACGGCTCAGCTGATTTCCGATAAATCCCTTTCTTTTCTCTAAGATTTAAATTTAAAATTCAATGTTCCTATCCTATCCAAAGAAAAATGATTTGAGCACAGAGTCTGTGATTTAAGTTTGAGTTTAAATTTACGGAACCCATGTAAACTGTGCAAACATTTTTTCAATCTAAAATTCTAATACCGAGTGCCGTGTTGACATATTAGTGGATTTAAAATTGTAACAATGTTTCATTGAACACTGTTGTGTACATTTAAAAATGTCTTGCATAAGCCTTGATAGCATGCAATTTTAGTAGAGAGACCATTTGAAATGTAATGGGCTTAGTAACCAGTATTTTCTATCTTCCTTCTGTATTTTCTCTTGGTCGACAACGTATCGGTGCCTTTGCTGGGTTGGTCCAGTTTTTAAGTAAAGTGTAGGTACCACAAAATGCTTAGGTTGTGGTATAGTGATATTTACTACCTAATTACTCGTCTTATTTTACTCACACACACATAATTATGTATTACTAGCTGTCCCAGCGAACTTCGCACTACTTTATGATTAATAAACAAATTTGGTGACACATCGACAGCAGCGCCACCTACCGGGTCCAATTGTTTCGCCCGCCAAAAATCCCTAAATATATAAAAGTTGATAACATCAGAGAACTTTCACACTAACTGTGTTCCCCCCTTTTACCCTCCATAAGGGATGATTTTCGAAAAAGTATTTTATATTTATGTTTCATAACTATCAATAAAATACCTTCATACTCAATTTCAATCAAACCTTCAAAAACGGCAAAGTTTGATACTAACTTTGCACCCCCGTTTTACCCCCTTAGGGGGTGAATTTTCAAAAATCCTTTCTTAGTGCTCCCCTACATTATAAAAGGAACCCCTGTGCAAAATTTCAAGTTTCTAACCCTTATAGTTTAGACCCTGCGTTGATATGTCAGTCAGTCAGTCAGTCAGTCAGTCAGTCAGTCAGTCAGCTTCTCCTTTTTTTTTATAAGATTTGTGGATATGTATCTGAGCGTCACGTTCAGTGCTTTTCTCCCAAGCCAAAAGTGCCCAACGTGCATAAGTTTTCCCACCAACACTTAACCCTCCATATTCCGGATCACAATGGTATAACGAGCGATCCAAATAAGCGGTAAGTACCACTCTGGCCAAGCACCGTAATAAAAATACAGTCGTAAGCTCTAACCAGATCGCCATTAGCAATGTTTAGGTGCACTAAACACACGCTCACGTGATGTAACCGCAAAGGAATTTCGATCGCTCGTCTACGTTATAAGATACATCAGCTCGCTCACGCTGACGTCACACGATTCACTTTTGCATGGTGATTAACGAATCGCACGCGGGGATTTGTGTGACATTCCAGAGGATCTTGAGTAGCTCACCTAGTACTTTTTTATGATATTAACGTGTCAAACGAGCACGCAGCACCGCCTTCCGCGGCCGCCCATGACAACTGTGACCGACACAGAACAAGACTCAAATGGTGACCAGGATGGATAGTCCTTAGCAGAACCTAACCTCACCTAACTTCCTTCTAGAGTTGCGGGTCTTTATTCTTGTTACTTCACACAACTTCCATTTTTACATCACAAAACCCAGCCGAATTAGAATTTTTCATAAAATCGTGGGACCACGGATATCGTAATCTCCCCGATATTTCGTCTAGAAATAATTCTCCTAGTTACCCTAGTATAAAAAAAATCATAAATGTTTAAAATCATTTCATTTATGTCTGTCGGCCGCGGCTGTACTCCGTGAACTATCAACACGACCCTCTGCAACGGCTTCATGGAAAATCCACTGTTCCATATTCTGTTCGGGAAAAAACCACAACAACATTCTCTCTTTTTTTCATAATCTATTCTGTAAATATACTCAAGCACACGTGGCTTGTGTCGATCGTTGTAAAATATAAATGGTCGTGTAGTTATAGTTGTAGCAATGTGAGATTTCAGCGCCTCTAAAGGTGGCGGTTCTCGTCCGCGACCGTGACAGGAGACCGAGACCGGCGACCGCGACCATCACCTGACGATAGGCAATGTATAGGCGACAACTCGCGACCGAGACCGAGACGTTCTCGCGCGCCTATAAAAAGTGACGGTCGCGGTCTCCGGTCTCGGTCTCCTGTCTCGGTCTCTTGTCTCGGTCTCGGCCGCGAACCGCCACATTAAGAGTGTAATTAAACAAGTAGGTATTTGAAGTGTGAAAGTATTAATGCTGCTAACGGTATTGGGGGTACCTGAAGTGGAAAGAGGGAAGGACTGTCGCGATTCACCTGTTCGTCTAAATAATTTGGGTAGAGTACACCTATAACCTACGCGTTCTGAAACAGAACACGTAAGCGTCTCTTACCACCGTGTAATAAAACGCAAGGACCGTGGCCGGTTATAACAAACGGTTATAACAGACACAAATAAACACTTATCCTTGTCGCAGCCACAATTTAAGAGTTATTTACGTATCCTCAATTAGCTTTGGAACATAAAATTTGGAGCTCCGAGCAATTAATCCTTCGTTGCACAACTGCCGCTCAGAATACCTGCTCAATGTGTTCATCGCTCTCCTTTAAACAACGTATATTTTGCCAGCGGCTTCATCTGCAAGATATCACAGGACGTTTAAACCAAAATTGGTAAGCATGGCAGCTAAGTTGTTTAAATTCGTTCGAAACTTGCACGCCTCTTTAATTTTTGAAAATTATGTGCGTATTAGAAAGTAATTATCACTTCTTCAAATTGTACCATACATGTTTAGATATAGCGAATTGGCAAACTAAACAAATAAGGATATGAATTCATTGACGACTGGGGCAACGTTTACCATGAAGGACTGCTGAAAGATTCTTGGTTCGATTCCCAGCGAGGCGGAATTTGAATGTAGAGTTTAAATTTCTGTTCTCGGTCTGTGTGTGTTCTTGTACTGTTGTGTTACAACTTCTACTTCCGGCGCCCCAATATAGTCCAAAATCCTTATGTTAATGATCATAAATTACAATAATTTGCTTATAGCTAATAAAGTGTATGGAAAGATGCAGCCCGAGTTTATTTTTGTGAAATGAATTATCTTGGAAGTGTTTCGTCCTTGCTGCCAGTGTGTAGTTCCTTTTCACAGATAAAAAAGTAATAAAACTAAGCCAATGTTTTTCTTTTTAAAATTGAAACGCTTTATTTTGAACATACAAATAATATTCCATACCTAAACTAATATTATTACCATATGTTCTGCCTGCGATCAATTTCATTTTATCATGATACTGTTAGTAATTATTGTTTTGAAGTCAATGTTAACAAAGATAAAAAATAATATTTATCACTGTGCCTGCCCCAATTCAAATATTGCTAATACTAATCTGTTTCAACCATTAAACTGCCGTAAAATTGTGGGGAAAATATTCTCTTTAGCTATAAAAACAATGATTTATTAACCATTTGACAATTTAAGAAGCACTTAACCACTTGTCGCGTGTAAAATTTGTTAACACGTAGACCTGGGAGATTTAACGAAACATTTAAGGTAGTTATAGATACAGGTAAAGATACATCGCAGGTACAGCACAAAAGCATTTGTGTACTTATAATATTGATCGGATCGGATCGGATTGGCGGACTTTACACACCTTTGAGAACAATATGGAGAACTCTCAGGTGTGCAGGTTTCCTCACGATGTTTTCCTTCACCGAAGCAAGTGATAATTAAATATTAATACGCACATAATTTTTGAAAATTAGTGGTGCGTGCGGGGTTTGATCCAGGACCCTCCGGCTCGGCAGTCCAACGTTCAACCACACGGCTATCACTGCTTACACTTATAATATGTGCTTTGCTCGAAATAGGCATGCTTAGTCAAAAATCAACTGTCGTGTCGTGCGTTTATCGAGCATGCTACCTGCGGTACGGGTGGAAGGGGCATGCTTTGAACACGTCTCCATACAAAAAGTCCTAGCCGTATTGTCTATGAGTATGCTTATTACAAGCAAATGTAAAGAGCATGCTATTGCTCATTTTAAGCATGCTTACGAAGAATTATTTTATAAGCATGTGTATTTGTACCTTTACACAAAAAAAGTAATGTATAGTTACAAACTCCCCTTAACCAGTATTATATTGGAGCCATGCGTGACGCATGGTGCGGCGGAATGAGGTCGGGAAGATATTTTCATAATAAGGACGATTCATTCAATTACACACTTAATTTTAACTTGTTTGTTTGAGAACACCTCGTTGGCGTGAAACATTGTTATTATACACGGCAGATGACAGTCATCCGGATAACGTGCAATAAGTAATTTGGATCCCAGGACAAATTCCATCTGGTTCTCTAAGCCCTTCTGTACCACGAAGTTTACCAATCTGCTTCTCTTGACACTTCTAATCTCTTACCACCAGTAACAAATTTTCTATAACATATATTATGGTTACATAACATAGGTATGGCGTTGCAGCGGACGCATCGTTCATTGAGCACAGTCACGAGCTGAACCGAGATCCAATTTAGGTGTCGATAGTGTGTCATCGTAAAATTCAAATCAATAAAAGTCTGATGACAGAATTAGATCAATGTGCTTGTTGTTACGACAGTACAGCCATTGAGGGTCTGTTTAACTAATATATCTCTGATACCTACTGGTGATGCTGACTTCTTAAGTTTATCGTCGAGGGTTTGATTTTCAGCCCTTGCTTTCTTTCGGAGAGTCTTCAAAAACATATCTGAAAAGCCTACACCCGCGGCTTCGCTCGCAAAAAACCCTAAATATTATAAAAGTTGATGAAATCAGAGAACTTTCATGCCAACTTTACACCCCCGTTTTACCCCCTTAGGGGGTGACTTTTCAAAAATCCTTTCTTAGTGCTCCCCTACGTTATATAAGGAACCCCTGTGCAAAATTTCAAGTTTCTAACCCTTAATAGTTTAGGCCCTGCGTTGATATGCCAGTCAGTCAGTCAGCTTCTCCTTTTATATAATATAGATAGGTACCTACTAATAAAAACCTTTCAAGTTCCTGTATAACTCGCGTAGGATAACGCAAACGAATGTCGGTAAATATACCTACTTTTAAATATATCGGGTGTATTTTCCGTACTTTCATGACGATTAATTATTAAAGAATTGGAGAAAGAAATGACAAAAAGAAGTACAATTTCAATTTTTTCTGCGAAAGCGGTGAGGAGGGCCATATTTTAATAATTTTATTCTAATTGTTTTTATGTTAATAGCTATCAGCTACACCAAAGAAATCACCGATGCGTTGCTGGCCAAGAAAGAGAGAAGAGGAAAGAAAAAAAAGAACTATATTTAAAGACCTGTGTACGATTTCCAACTTAATCATAGACGTTCTTGAACAGGAAACTGACATGCAAACCACCAATCTATCAGTGCACCTACATTACATGAATGAGCCGAGTATGTTCCATGAAAATCCTTAATTGTCCGCTTGAGTAAGTATTCCGAGACCTATGTAATATGTTGTTATCAATTGTTGCGAGCACAATTAGACAATTAGGAGTCGGTTGCGATTCCACGAAGCCAAGCCGTAACTTAATCTGCACTAGAATGGCCCATTGGCCTACATTCAGTTCTGGAAGTAACCTTCGTCAATGACAAGAGTAAACCGCTTGTTTGATGCGCTATGCGCTATGTATTCTATGTTAGTGCATAATAACCTTGAAGGTCAGTAACTTACACAAATATTTTGTTACATAAGCCCGCCTTCCTTTGTGGGGAACGTAAATGATTAAAGTACTACCTTAGTGTCTATGCATGCATTCTTTAAATTGTCATAATTTTTATTTGTGAACCGATTTAACTGAACACACACTGAATGAATCCCGTGGACACCTTCTGGCCAATAAATATGGAACAGCCAGCCCAGCCGGAACACGACATATTGTTCGGCGGTTGGCTCAAAATAGACAGACGCTAAGCAGTCGGTTTCAGCTCTACCACCAAGCTGAAGGTGGCCTTTGTCGCGTTTACGATACCCTGGCCTGCCGCTATAGACTTAGGATTAGTATCCTAGGCCACCCAGTACAGGCCTATCTTCAATTAACATATACGCACCCTCGTTACAGTTGTGTACCTAAGATAAATGAGTAATTGAGTCATTGGACCACACGGCGTGCACAAGGGCTCACACGTCACGCAGTAGGACAATAATCACGTCGTCATAGTTTCTTGGAATAGGAGAGTATCAATTAATGAATGAATCCAGAACAGCAGAGGCCCAAGTCTGCTAATTTATAAATGCTACAATTGTTGTCGTGTCCTAATAGTTTGGAAAAGGGATTGGAAAAGGTAAAAGTACCGGAAGTTTTTATGCCACAAGAAGACCTCCTACATGTTTTAACGTCTGCTATCTGATGATGACAACCGACCGACGGTTTTAAGTGCCCTCCGAAGCACGAAAACGCTTAAGATAGTTTTGCCACTAGCGGTCACCCATCCAACAACTGACCGGCGGCTGTTGCGCAAGAGTTACCAAGCAGGGGTGGACTTCTGTCGCCTCTCACGACACCCCGGCCTGTCGGATCTGATTGGGGTCAGTATTCTAGACTAATACAGCTCATATCATCAGATGGCTTTGTAAAAAAGTTCGGTCTAAAATTATCTGACCGAATTACAGAACACTCGGTTCAACACACGATAAGCTTTTTATTTCTCACCTGATTTACACGCTGTTTATTTCTGTTTCAGTTTTCATGTTTCAGCCGCGTCACAGCAGCCTACGCCGCGCCCATTGAGAGCACTTGTGTTTTTGTAAACAATGTGGAAAGTTTTAGGATACGATGTACACGACTTTTGACGATGTGAGTCTTAGTAGTCATGTAGAGTTTGTAGAGTAATAATATTGTTTTCTCTTTTCACTTTTCTCTCTTCGTCGGCAATGTATCAGTGATGCGTAACTGATGTCCATGGGCCAAACTGACCGCTTACCATCAGGTGGCTCATCGGCTCCTTATTCGTCTATTAAAAAAAGTTTAGCCATTAAAGGTTGATTCAAACAGCCAACGCGACCCGTCCCGCCCCGTCGGCTGTTTGAATCAACCTTTACTGTCTTACATGTGACAATGACATGGACAAAAACATCCCTGACCCCAGAATAAATAATATTTATCTGTTATATAACTGTCTGATTCGGCCGGGAATCGAACAAGGGACTTCTTTGCGGGTAAGATCTGCCATGAAGATCCACTGCACCCCTGGGCAGCTTCTGCCGCCTCTTACCCCCACCACCGTACCACCCTGGTACGATATGGTGTTGTTGTCAGTATTCTAGGCCGCCCCAACACAGACATGTTCCATGTATCATGGAAGGTCATTACAAGTTCACAGACTTTTTTTGTTTATTGTGTAATTTGTTTATTGTATTCTGATTACATTGTTCGCGTTACATTGAATTGAGTCGTCTAGCCACCAATACAGACCATTATGGTCGCTAGCCATAGCCCAGGGGCACCAAAAACGATGTGATATGAGAATCACTTGGTTGAAGTCGCAAAACATGGTCAAAATGGTAAGTTTAAGAAGAAAGGACCATGACTGGCCGAAGCTAGGTCTTGAAGGAGCATTTAACGCCAAGACTCAATCTTCGACTTCATCGCCACTTACCATCAGGTGGGTGGGATAGTTGTCAAGCATTATCTTATCTCATGTAAAAAAAAGTACGAAATAAGAACATGATACACTATCTTAGTAATTAACCTGAAAGAATCGCGTGGCGTTAAGGTCCCCTATTGTTTGTGCTTCTTGTCTATTTCTATTTTTTTTATGTTCTTTGGCATATAAACAATAGAGTTTAGGTATCTATCTATCTATCTAAATCTATCTATCTGAGTCGGAACCGCGCTCTCGTCGGCGACGGCTCTTGATAAAGGACCGGAAAGGAAAGGAATGGTTCGAAACTAGTCGGGCGAATCCGACAATTAAAATACGTGAGGTAAGCCGTGATAATTATACTCGTAAAATGTATCTATCTAAACTTAAGTTTAATAGAGGCATAGTTCAAAAAGTCTATTCAAAATCATTATCTATCCAATTAAATCTATCTATTAGTCTGTCTTGATAAATAGATAATTATCTACAATAATATTATATTAACATGATTTTTGTATGCTATCAGTAACGGAAGAGAGTGATATCCCTGATTTACAACTTACAATACAATCATGGTCGATCGAATCGAATTGTTGTTTTGTGTTTAAAATTGCGAAGGATTGTCGCTACGGTCCATTAGATCCAGTTAAGTGTCGAATCAATTAAGTTCACTGGCAGCAAGCGCGTGCGCTGCTCGCCAAGTTAACGGAAGTTTGGGGATTTAATCAACGTTAACAGACTTTTTTGTTACAAGGGATTCAAAGGGCAAACTTAATGGAATTCTTTGCTATTAACTTGGTCACTAGTGTTAGGAAATGCTTACGTGATTTTATTTAAATTAATTAATAACGCTACACAATCATAGTCTCACGCTAGGATTCCCTGTGTCGTGGGTGTGGGCCTGTGGACACTGGACAGCACACTAAGACAAGAACACACAAAGATCAGACAATTAAACTCACCTCCCAACTTTCGCCTCGCTGGGAATCGAACCCTTTGAACGTCAGTCCGGCATGGTAACAATTACGCTATACTGGTCGTAATACCAGTGGTAATTACGTACTTATCTAATTACCTAATATAACTAACCATTACATAACCAGTAGTTTAATAAAAGGTCCATCTTTATCTTAGATAGCAGTCCACCCCGGCTTCGCACGGCTATTTAACAAAAATTTCAACATTAATTATGATTTTATATAGCCTATGTCACCCGGGGATAGTGTAACTTCTCAACAGTGAAAGAATTTTTCAAATCGGTTCAGTAGTTTTGAAGCCTATTCGATGCAAACAAACAAACAAACAAACAAACAAACAATCAAATCTTTCCTCTTTATAATATTAGTATAGATATAGATATAGATTAAATAGATTACAGTTACATACGTACCAACTAGAATAGTATATGGGACAACATTATTTTTACTATTGTTTATTTCTTGAATTGGTTTTTATGAGATAGAGTTCATGTACATTAGCTATTTATTTTAGGCGCTTCGGGCTTTATTGACAAAAACATTTGGAATAACTCGACAAAAAAAAATTCGCGTATTTGAAAACATTGTAAATATTTTAAATAATGTGGCACTTAACTGAACAGAGTTAGAGTGTTTAAATTATTTTTATTGCTCTCTTAACAGCTAATCTCTGGATTCTTTTCATGCAGTTGTAGATAGACGAGTCATTGTAACTCGTAATCCAGCACTGACCTCTTCACGAATTTTTATAGATTGCTAAGTTAATTTAATCCACGTTCTAGATTTCATAAAAAAATCTGTACGATTTTCATTTATAACTAGTGGCCCGCCCTTGCTTCGCTTGGGGAAACATGTTCCTTAGTACATTCGGAAATTGTTAGGCGTCATTCTTTAAACGGACATAACTTTTTTATGTCTGAACTGATTGTAATAAAACAAACAATAAATGAAGCTTAGCTCATTATACTCGTATTAGTGAAAACCGCAGCCAAATCGGATAAACCGTTTCGGAGATTACCGCGTACAAAGTCACAGACACACAGACAAAAATTCTAAATCATTGTTTTGGCTTGCGTTAATAAAGGCCCCAAGAAAAGTTTTTCTCATAATTATACATAATTATCTTCTATGTATAGACAGCGACCAGCTACAGATTTATTATTAGTACCTATTGATGTTGATGATACGTAATTCGCACCAAGTTTTATTACTAAGTACCTACTTATTTCAGTTTCCATACAAATTTTTGTGACATTTTATTGATTTTATATTCTTTCTGCTTATAATATTTCACTTATTTTATAGTTGTACTTACTTCATTTCTATTAAAAAATAGTTTGTCATTTGTTCGCAGTGGAGCATTGCGGGCACCTACGTAATCGCTGTACTAATTCGTGAATCATGCTTTAAAAATTAAGATATTACACACCGTTCAATAATACAAAATTGGTTTGATATAAAGCTTGTGTATATGTTTTGCCGCCATATTAAATCAGGTGTTCGTTGGCGCCAAGCGCAGTTTGATTGAGACGGGCGCGCGAAAAC
This sequence comes from Ochlodes sylvanus, assembly GCA_905404295.2. NCBI lineage: Eukaryota > Metazoa > Arthropoda > Insecta > Lepidoptera > Hesperiidae > Ochlodes > Ochlodes sylvanus. Next base: position 7,730,756 of record FR990149.1, read on the forward strand.
GACGCCGTTCGAAACTTAAATTTGCCGCGCGAAGTGATAGTTCGACAAAGTTTTTTTTATTTAAATCGAAATAACGAAAGAGTGTAATGTGAATAATGGGCACATATTTGTTTAAAATAATCTTAGACAATTTATGAATATTTTTGAAAAAACTTGACTGATTTTTTAAATAATTTTCAAAACAATTTTGGTCCCTTTACTGAAGTGTTAGTGTTAGTTGGTTAGTTGTTAGTAAGTGTTGACAAAGCCGTTATGATGAACACGTAAGTAAAGAAAAATTTGCATATTCTTATTACCTTACTATTGTCTGAAGAAATGTAAATTTCTTGGCTAAGAAACATCACTCGCTCTGTCATCCCCTCACGTGTTTTGGTTTTGTAATTTTAATACATTTATTTATGACTGGAACATTTCGGTTTTGAAGTAAATACATTTAAATAATCATACTTAACTACACGGTGTTTTGACAACATTTATTTTCGTTTAAATTTTCAGTGCCTAGAACTGGCATGCCAGTGAGTAAAATATGTTAAAATTTTAATAGTTACGTACCTACTTAACTACCTGATTTTATACGAGTACGTCATTAATTACATTAATTAAATTATAGGAAGAAATGAAGATAACCTAATTTACTTATTTATCTCATAATAACTTATCAAAATGTATTGTTACTAAGATAACTCCAAAATGCTTTACCTACATTACCTACTTATTGGCATCGTATCAGAATTTATCTACTGAATCATTGCAATAAATAATGATCGAAAAAAAAAATTACGAAATTTTTAGAACAAAAATATTATTATAAATTAGGATATGAATGGAAACCATATTGGATTGGATCGCGATATTTATTGACTCTAAGTATCGCAGTCGGGATCGTACCTACCTATGGACTAGCAACAATTATTATTAACGAAAAGAATCGTAAAATAAAAGCGTCTTAAAAATCAGGTTTTTATCAAAAAAAAATTGATGACGCGTTAACACATACATAAATATTGATGGGATACTCAAGCATTTATTGACAGAGTAACCCCTGTCAATCGTCGAGAATACCACAGGCAGCATAACCTAATGCATTCTTATTTAATTTTATTATTTTTATGACATGTTTATGCTGTTGTCAAGCTCATGTAACATAAATCTAAATAGATGCATAATGTTTTTCGTAACACAATGCTCTTGGCAGAGACTGTGACGCTGGGCAGTCGGGTCGAGCCAGTACACGGCTTGACATTGCGTTCTTCAGCTACTTGTTACATCTGTGGCGACATTGCGACAGACTCGCTAATATATATAGGAATAATAAAAAATAAAAGACCCTTTGTAAAAAATGTTGATTTTGAAATGTAATTTTCTACTAGAAAATTTATTACCTATGTACCTGTTAATAGAAAATTAATCGATAAAATTATCACTTGACGTGAAATTGCTCTAAATTGAAAATATCAAATATCCTGCACAACAATAATAATATTGTGCATTATATTATAATTTAACCTGGAAAGATTTATCAAATAGATTTATTTTGGATTCTTTGTATAAACGCTTTTTATGAAGTCATAAGTATTTGTTAATTATAAGAATATTTCTCTAAGTATAAGTACATTTCTAACTGTGCCCGCGACGTCGTCCGCGTGGAATTTTAATTGTTACGGGGAAATTGCTAAAATAAAAGTAGCCTAAATTACTCCTTATTACATCAGCTATCTACCAGTGAAAGTCGCATCTAAATCGGTCCTGCCGTTCCAGAGATTAGCCAAAACAAGCAGACAGACATACAGACAGACAGACAGACAGACAGACAGACAGACAGACGGACAGACAGACAAAAATTGTAAAAAATGTTAATTTGGTTTAAAAATGTTATATTTTCGTATATAGGTAGGTACATCTATATGCATTTAGTAAAAAGCGGTTAATTTAATATTACAAATAGACACTACAATTTTATTTATTTGTATTTATGTATAGAGTCCTATTCTAAAGTTGCCCTAATTTATCAGTTATAATTATCTATCCCTGATGTGAAATTTCGTTGATTTAACAAACATATTAAATTGGGTTCGCTAGTTCTATATGTACCAAATTGATCATTTCATCCTCCGGATAATTTTAATTTAGGGAAATTTGAGTGACGAAAAGACAGACATTATTATAATTCAATTTCAGTTTTTATCAGACTTGTAAAGTTTTGCAGACAGCGCACACAAGTTTTGGATTATGTAAATTACGTTATCAAAGCATCGAAAAAATGTCAATAACGTTCTAAAATTAGTGCTAAAATACGATTTGTCATCGATAAAAGAAACGTTGAAGGTTATCATGATTAAGTCAAATTTCCTAGGTTAAGGGCCAGTTTCACCGGTTACGGATAAAGTTCCGGATAGCCCTAGGAATTTATCTGCCACTTAACAGTTGACGGAGCGGCAACGTCGCTTTTTTGCGTTTCGTTACTACTACGTAAATTATTGTCATTTGAAAATTATTTTGAAAACTTAATTAATAAAATATTTTTTGTTCAAAATAATCCAATTAGACTTTTTTTAATATTTTGAAGTATAATTTTATCATTATAGAACGAAAATAGTAGGATTCATAATAATATGATTTATTACAGTTCAAATTCCTAATGTGTTATAGAAATGCCACTTGAAACATTTTTTTATCCGTCAAATAACGCCTAACAGCCACTTGAACTGGCAGATACCTTAACCAACACTTTTCTCTGTCACTTCTATCAGATTACCTGAGATGCCAAAAATTGTAGTTTGTCTGGGAGTTGAGTTCCTAGGGCTATCCGGAACTTTATCCGGAACCGGTGAAACTGGCCCTAAGTGTTTGGACAGGAAGGACGGCGCCGGCGGAGATAATAATTATACTTGATAAGGTTTGCTGCACTCAGAAAATTCTATGGTGTGACATAATATAAACCAGCGTTTCTTTACCTTTTCAGTCCACGGACCCCTAGAAAATTAAACACAATTTCAACGGACCCCCTGATTAAAAAACACAGAAATAAATTTCGTACAATCTACTGCAAAAAATACTATTTTTAAAAAATTAAAATACTGTAGCTATTGATGTGAATGTTGATACTGCTTTTCTGCAACTAAATGAGTAATATTTGGATAAACGTTAGTATGTAGTAGTTGTAATCTCCAATTGGCGGACCCCCATACACATACTGGCGGACCCCCAGGGGTCCGCGGACCACAGGTTAAGAAACACTGATCTAAACTATTATGGAGTTGTAGCGTGTTCGCACTTCTGTAATGAAAAACCTTGATGTGGTTTGCCGCAGTCTGTAATTATCCCATTGTTGGTTCAGGCATCATAAGCTTCATAAAGCATCCTCGTCTATTGTAATGTGCTGTGCTCATCAGGGCAATAAATATATGAATATTCTTACCATGGGTTTAAATCTATTGTTCACGACACTAGCGCATTAAGTTAAAAAAAATGGTTGCCTGTAAAGTCGGTTTTACGGGCGAAGATTTTACGTGACAACGTCTTTTTCTCGGTAGAATATTTATTGATATGAATATAATTAAATTGCGCAATAGGAACAAGGAATTGAATGAAAATAAGAATTGCACAAATTTTAACTATAGAAATATATTTTGTTTACTAAAACATTGTACATGTAAACTTAAACTTAACGCGCCGATTCAATGCGCCTAATTCTCTAGTGCTGCGCGCGCGACAGACCGATCATAGTTGAGTGGGAGAGAGACGCAAGGCATTCGGCGGGCCTCTCTCTCGTTCGGTGACTCATCGTAACGTTACCGAGCGTTACTATTTTTCATAAGTGACTCCCAGCTAACCTAATTTAAGACGTTGTCACGTCAAAACTTAAAATCTGGCTTCAACCCATCAGATCTAATGTTCAGCGGTAGCTTCGGTTTTCACTAACGTATGTGGTAACCTTAATTATCAGTTCAGAAATAAAAAGTTATGTCAGTTAAGAATTACGTCTAATAATTTTAAGAGCGTGGGCAAGGTTAAGTGGCAGTGGTTAGGTGGCATCAAAGTGTAGTAGTGTAGTTAAAGGTACAGGTTTCCCGAATTTATTTATTAAACTTTATTGTACACCTTCGAACAACAATTCCGACTTGTAGATCGAAGTTGTAAACCATAATTTTATTATAAACAAAGAAATGAATGCTACAATTTATACTAGTTGTGTACAAAAAGCGATCTTTTCTTCCAGATAACTCTTGGGAAGATGACAAAGGGAAATGTAAGAGATGTTAGTAGGGTGCACAGTGTAATACAGATGTACGTAGTGATCATATCAAATTTTAAAATAAAATAGACATACTTAGTTTACAAATATACTTGTACATTACAATGAAACTAACAAATCACGCGTATGTTTACAAACGGGTACTTACCGTTATTATCAGATATTGGCAGCGTTATCAGTCGGTGTTTGCACGTCGACGCTATCAACACTATCCATATTACGTACACACGTTATCCGAATGTGGCTATAACGGTTTTTCTCAAGGGCTACGGAAGAGAGGTTATTCACATTGCTAGTATATTTATGCGTGTCATTTTTTAAATCTACCAACGTATCGGAAGAGTGCCTTAACATCAAGAAGAAACGGTGAATGAAAGTTCTTAGCTCATTCTTTTAAGCTAATAAACATATTCGTCGTCGTCGTCACAACCCATAACTGTCCCACTGCTGGGCACGGGTCTCCTCTCACAGTGTGAGGGGTATAGGCCATAGTCCACCACGCTGGCCAAGTGCGGATTGGTGGACTTCACACACCTTTGAGAACATTATAGAGAACTCTCAGGTGTGCAGGTTTCCTCACGAGTTTTCCTTCACCGAAGCAAGTGATAATTAAATATTAATACGCACATAATTTTCGAAAATTAGTGGTGCGTGCGGGGTTTGAACCCGGACCCTCCGGTTCGGCAGTCCAACGTTCAAGCACTCGGCTATCACTGCTTCGTGCTGTATAAACTTCTAACCTATGCGGAACTGGATGTAGCATAAGATGATAAGAAGTCATCGGATGCGCGTTTTTTATCCAGGCGTCTTAGTGTCTCTATGTCATCGACCATCAAAACTATTGATGACGGAAGGTCTATGTTGTTTGAATATGGAGTAACGGTGAAGATACCTTAGGGTATAAGCCCATAAGGTGTTTATTTTATTATCGAGTCCAAATGAAACTGCCCTGTGCGTGGACTAACTAACGTGACAATGGCTTCAAACCGAGGTCATTAGGTTCCATTTCCTTTCATGGAGAGCTTCCATCCTCTTAAAATGGACAGTGAAATTAGAATCCTCATAAAATCGACAGTGAAAATAGCGAGTAATCCGGTCACTTGCCTCTTTAGTTTATCTCCTTTGGTCCATCTCTGTGGTTGGCTGGTGTTACGGATGGCCACGGGTGATTGTGACCACTCCACATCAGGTGGCCGGGAACCTTTCAACGGCAATTAACATAAATAAACAAATTTATCACAAACAATTCGCGTCTGCAAAAACACAACTGTATAAATAAAATAACACAGTTTCGAAAGTTTACGTTCGAGAAGAAATACGTCTAATTCGCTTTTCTTCGTGTTCAGCTGTTAAGCCGAGAGATCCCAAGCTGAACGAAGGTTCCGCAATTCGATTCCCAGCCACAGCACCTATCATGCGTGTGTTGTAAATTATTCATGTTAATGGTACATGGTCGCCTCTACAGACCCTTGTCACCAACTTAACAACCTCTTGAAACTCGTCTCGAGTTAATCCTACTTGAATAATGTTGTTTGAACATAGCAGCCTTGACATTACGCTATGGCATTACGAGATACTAGAGTTAACATTAGGTATCTATCTCAAACGTCAGAGATCATGCGACACCATGGCGATATCGCGCGGCACACTGTCGCCAAATATTTCCTATTGGAATATAATTACCCTGACGACCCTGAAGCCTAGTTGGTAGCGAGGGGTCCCGGGTTCAATTCCCGACCGGGTCAGATGTTTATGGGACACAGGGAATCCTATTGCGGGGGTATGAATGCGTTAGCATGTTGCGTTTCCAAATAGCAAGCAAGCAATATTTCCGTGATAAATTACGACTTAAAGTTGCTTGCGCAAGTCAGGCTTTATATATTGGAACCCGCGAAAGCGAATCAAGAGGCACAGATTCACAATGTGTCACAGATAATACCCGATAAAGTCACCTGGCTCCGTGAAAGCAGACCAGCCATGTAAATCCGAGCTCGATTTCCAACTCGACAATTAATTGATTTCGGCGCCGGCGCCGGATTAACGCGATAACCAGGGTTGCCTACATTGGCTTCGAGCGTCTGTGATTGTTAAAACAAAACAAGATTTTTGTTTCAATTACGAATTACGAATTATCACGGTTGGCTGCATGGTATACCTACCAATGCAGATGCAATGTAAAAATTCTAGCGCCCTTCAACGATAAAAACCGTTTCTAACTCTCATCTCGTCTAACAATCTCTAGTTCTGTATTTTCTTTGAATTGCACAGTTCGACTTGTGCTAGTGGCAACCCTACTGTTATGTTTGACAACTTCGTGATCAATCGTCTGACATCTGTGCTGATTCAAGCTATACAATTGTTTTTTTAAATCTGTGATAGTAGTTTAAAGATCATTAACCCCTGTTTTTGTAATATGAGCTATTTATTTTATCTAAGCTATAGGAGTGGATTACGATAACTCAATAGGGATTAACAATTACACCGCAAAATCAGGCTCCATTAAAACTAAGTAGGTACTTTTTGTAGATAATTTGAGCGTTCTTTCCATTTTTTTCGAAGGCCGAAAAAGTGTTGATTTTTATTAAGTAACTTCGTTCAAACATTTGTCTGCTTTTATGTCACCTATAAACATAGAAAACGTCATAACTATGAAATACATTACTCTGTACACCGTAAACACTACAATTTACAATGAATACCTAAATAAAGATGAAAAGCGGGCATCCTATAAATTGTTATTATTATAATCGAACACCGATAAATCAAATAAATGAGCTCATAAACTCAATCGTTCTCGAATATTTCAAACGCGTTCCAATTTCAATTCTTTTTTTACCAGTCAAGAGGCTTCCAGAAATCGAGCGCCATTTTGGTTTTTCGCCTTGACTCCATTTTGATTTCGGTACGATCTTCTCAGAGCAACAACAGATATTTTATCTGTATTTTTATGATTACTCTGAACATGTTTATTGCAGTCTGACAATAAAATTAGATATAGATTGCCTACTTGCTTACAAGTGGCTACGCAGATTTACATGAATGAATAAATATTTTTATTTGCGGTAATTGTTCTTTGCGTACTTGTTCACAATACGCTTGCCCGCAAGAATACTGTATTAACTCTAAAAACTTACTTTTTCAGGAGAAGCGATTAAAGCTTTTAACTACAAATATTGTGGTACTTTCTTACGAGAGGGATAATGACACAACTTTCGTAATTTGCTTATTCAGGGAGCAAACGATTTTCGACCTCATTCAAAAGGTAGAACGTACTTTTTTTATTCGAACTGTATCATTAAGTCAGTTAGTGCCAAATTTTGACTTAATACTGTATTCTTCCGGACAAGTAGTTACATAGCGAATATTTATGTAGGTATTTCATAAGCACATAAATTAAAAGCGAATTAATTCCCATAAGTTATCCTTAAAGAGAACTGCTATGACTGTTATTTGTTATTTATTTGGTTGTAGGTTTCGTTGTTTAGGAGTCCAATGTTCAAAGTTCAAACCACTCGATATGACTGTCACATAATGTTATGTACATAGGTACTGCTGTTTTTTTTAGCGAATATCCAAAATCCTTGTTTTAAAGTCTCATATTGCTTGCACTTGCTGGGCTAAAACTATAACACTCGCGCACTAAGGGCAATAGTTTAAAACGATAGATTAGATCCACTGTTGACCAGCTCAGTAAAAACCACCGACGGTCGATGCTAAAAACTAATCGAACCGATGACGACGACGACGACTATATTTTTAATAGTATTTACCTGAACGTACCAACAATGTACCAACGTCATATTAGGCAATAATAAATTAATATTCTGCATAAAAATATTATAAGATATAAGTAAAAATAATAAAGATATGTCTTCGGACTCTTCGGACACCTGGTTGGTACAAAGTTCCTTTGTTATTATAAAAGGCACAATACGTTTGACGTAAGTATTTCAATGAACATAAACGAGAGCAATTTACAAAACTCCTGATAATACTAATAATAATAATTAACTGTTAATATGATTATGACATTAATTATCAACTTATGGCCAACATTATTGTCGATTTTTTCTTAGGTATTTCCTTATATCCACAGACGGTTTCTACTACAAACTCCTGAAAGCCGCGTAGGAACGTTAACCAAAAAAACGATGTTCAAATTTTGCATAGAATCTGACCGTAAATCTTAGCGGAATGGAATTCGAGTGTTGTCAACTCGGTAAGTAAAAAGTCTAGAGCTACTTTGAAAGGTCGAAGCCCTGTTTTTTTCATTGTGAACATTTTTTGCGATTTTTTGTTCATCTGATAGACTGTTTTGATGGCAATGTATGCTAAGAGTGGCGTCCTGGCGCCGGAACTACCGGTAGATACCGGTTTCGTTAATACATTATTTTGGGATGATAAATTATTGGATATTGTCCTCTCATAATTTCACTGCAACAATTTTATTCATAAATTTTAAATATGTGACTTTAAAAATACCGTATTTATCTAAATGTATTTATGTATACTGTAGGTGTATGTCTGGCTGTATTGTAATTGAAGAGATATATAAGAAATAAAAAACTGGCCCCTACGCGCAGATGAAGTGAAACTCACACTGAAACTCAAAAGGGGAGGTTATTTAAATTGATTTTCTTACAGTAATAAACTCAAAACTCAAACTGAAATAATTTATTTCATGTAGGTAGATATTTTTAAATACACTTATGAACGTCAATTTCGCTAAGGTGCCTTTAAAAATTGAATTTTTTATTCAAATTTTATAACTGTTCAGCGCAACCGTACTCTTCCTTTTCATTTACTTATGACTTACTTATCACGTAAACATACGTAGTGTTTTCCCATAGAAAATTACGATCGCCACAGCGGATGTGTTAACGCAACTCTTTAAAGTCCACTAAGAAGTTTCACTTCAATAATACTTCCATAGCAATATTTTTATAACCTTTATAAAAACGATATGAGAAAAACGACTCAATAATATCGGATAAGCAATTCCCGTAATCCTATAAAAGGGCTGTCTTTCCGGATATTACCTGATGCACTACAGATAATTATTTAACCACTTTATACATGGGCTATTTATCGTTACAAGCTACGGCTCGTAATGATAAATACTTGTAATTATTTACGGTGCCCTCGTGGTTACAAACTGTGAGACACGCCACGCGCCGTGTTACGTACAATTTATGTGGATTGAACCCACCCCATCAACATGCTAATTTCTCCGTTAGAAATTAATTGCATCATATTTTACTATAATGTTGTTATTGACTTTGTAAACTTGTCGTTTCTCATTTGCATCCGACACGTACCGTACGGTATGTGTCGATGTAGGTATTTTAATTTTTTTCAAGAAACATTACGACTTATGGTTTCCTGAAAATATTGATAAGTACTAAAATATGAATACAGATATCGTTACAGTTAATATGTCAAACATACGGAGGTCAAGGTAGGATGCTATTTACAACGGGACGCCCCCACAAACATCTATTCGTGTTTCTTCAAAGGCTTTTTAAACAAGTTTACAAGTAAAATAGCAGTTGGATTATACCTCTAACGTGTAAACCCAACGAATGTATCTGATGATTCCTAATCATGTTTTTTATTTTTATTAAACTTCAAAGGATGTTAACATCGTAGTACCGGGTGAGTGTAGTGTAGGAGACTCGCGTTACAATTAGCCTAGGGTGCACTGGCAATTCTTGAAGCTAGAATCAACCTACAAACAATCATAACAGATTTTTATATACAGTGCTGGAGAGCCAGTAATGTACTTAATGCCCAATTTTTTACGTGAAAAGCCGACAAACAAGCAATTAGGATCTTTGATTGTAAGTTGCCATCGTCGCCATTAACACCAAAGACCGCGTTACGGGAAGAAGGCGTTGTCCATCGAGATATAAGTACGTTAGTACTTATAGTACTAGACTTATAGTACTAGTATAGTACTAGTTAGTACTAGTTAGTACTTATAGTACTAGTATAGTACTAGTAGTATTATAGAACTTATCGTAGTTAAGTACGTTAGTACTTATATCTCGATGGCGTTGTCAGACAAAAAGTTACTAACTCGCATTTCTGGTTCGCGAACCCAGCGAAATAGTAAAAATATTTTGACGCATCTATTTTAGGAGGGCGGTATGGCTGGCTAGGCGGGTGAAACCCCCACCATTGAATTGGATGGTACCTCCAACAGACACTTGTCGCCAGTAGCTTCGTCAGTTCTTCAGCAGGATGTCCAAGCAGGGAAGTTGGTGCGGACATAATAATATATGGAGACCCTTACCCAATCCTTCCTTGTACAAAACTCATTTAATTCTTGTTCACCAATCCGAAGTAGGTAAATCCGATTTGTTATTAAACCCAATCCGATCCGTACTTGGCCATTTTTTGTTCAATCAATTCCATTCAGCTGAAACATTGTCACCGGATTCCCATGAGTGCACGCCATCTAGCGCCATGTCAAAGGCTCGTCAAGGTACGCCAAGGTACGCCAAGGCACGCCAAGGCCACGCCAAGTAATTAACGCCTCTCGTCTTACAGCTATCAGCTCTAATCACCCGGCGTTACATAAAGCTTAGCCAAGAAATTTGTTAAGTCAATATTGTGTCTACAGCCGGCTACTCACACGGATGTTTTGTCTTGGTTCTACACGTCATGATGATATATCAGTTTTGGTATGGGATAGCCTGTTTGTGTCTTCATTCTCATCGTTTATCGAAATTATTAATAATTGTCTTATTAATTAAACTACTAACGTTTCTTGCTTCGTTTCGTGGATCCTATAGTTTAATAGATACTAACACTCGAAAATAATTTTACAAAGTATTCGTTAAATCCACATACTACATAGTAAAAAATACTGCTTTTTTGTTATTTTTGAACCGCTTACTACAAAAGATCAATGAAAAACGCACAGACTAATTAAGGTGACTAAGCAGTCAAAAATTCTAAAAATCACTATTATAAGATCTACTGCATTATTAATAATAACTCTAAAAATAGTTTTACTCAAACATCTTCCATTGACAGATATCGTTCAGCATGATGTGTATTGACGGCAAATTGAATTGGTAATAATTCTCAAATTATTTTCTAAGTTTTATATTCCAACAACCAATGATATTATATGTACATACAACCATATAATTATTTAGGTTGCAGCTGTGTAATAGATACCTCTAAGCTCATAATACATTTATTTATCTTCCCGCCAAATTTAAATAAAGGTTTCGAACACCTACTTTGAATATGTAAATCGTTAGGAGTTCGACTTATTCAGCCAACAAGCTTTGTAATATTTTGGGAGGACTGTGTGCATATGGAAATTAAAAGTTACCGTGTTAGTACAAGTGTATTTAAGAAATGATTAAGAAGTTTAATCGATAGGAATAATTTTATTGCTTCAGCTAATGTTTTTGAGTCGATTACTAGAAATGTGAAGTGATTGAATGTTCAAACATAATGCATTAAAAATATAATAGTAGGTACCTACTGGAATTAGTAGTAGTAGACAAAATAGGAATAGGAGCCAGACACGTTTTAGAGGCGACAATCTCACTCCTCAAGGGTAGCAACGCATATGTGACCGAATCAGAACAAGGCTCTTAGGAACAATTATTAACTGGGCTATTACTAACACTGATGACTAACTATCAGTTCCTGTCCCAGTCCTCATACTTACTAACAAACTATGTACTCACACCGTCACCTAACCGGACTAACTATCCTAGTCCCCATTTGAGTTTTGTTCTAAGTCGGTGTTGTCATGGGCGGCAGCGGAAGGTGGTGCTGCATGCTCGTTTACTACGTTAATTCCATAAAAAATATGAAAGATTATTGGGAATAAATGACAACCGTATCAGATTACACTCAGATATCCCGTGACCTTCCTTGTCACCAGCTGTTTCATTACCTCAATCAGTGTTATCTAATGAAGGTAACTGGGTAACGAATCTCTAATCATGTTTGACGACCTTGTTGGTAATGGGTGTGTACTATAAGGTTCCGGGTTCGATTTCCTGTGCAACAAAACACTGGCCAGAATTTCCAATTGCAGTTTTCTCTAGCGCCTTTGCCCTGTAGGGTAAAAAAACGACAAAATTCTGTTAAAATGACCCCGAGGGAACGTATTTCCAGGCAAAAACATTTAGGTATATCCTGTGGCCTTTTCACCTACATCGCTTGTGTCCGTATTTAGATTTACACCTCTACGATAATGCAGGATCACACATAAAATTAAATGTCCACACCAAAGAGTAGCAAACAAAACTTTAAGCCTCGTTAACATTATAATCATAGCCGGGAATCAAAAGCTTATGTATGGAGGTATAAATTATTGCGTGTGCAATGCGCAAGCATCCTATAAATTTCTGTCAATTATGTGTGTGCACACAGATTTTTAACTGATGATAAAATATTTATCACTTTCCATCTCTCCTTGTGTGCATGGGTTTAGTTACAGTATATATTTTCTACGGTGGTTTAGTTGTGATTACATTACGACCTTGCACAAGGAGGTAATCTTTGATTAAGATAATTAATAATGTTAGCACATTGCAGTGGCGGAGGATACGTTATCTAGAAAACTTTTAAAATAACGCGTGATATTTACTATGACATAAAATTATATTTAGCTCACTTTTTATTACATTTTATATATTGTCACTGTTGCTACATTTCGGTGCCTATAGCGGTGGATAATAGATGTATTTTAATTATATGATCAAAGTTACATTTGACAATGTCATGAAACGTGTTTCTCCATTATTTCTTCTCTTCTTTATTGGCCGACATCGGTGATGGCTTTGGAGTATATCCATGGGGAACGGTGGTCACTTACCCTCGGGTGGCTTGTCTGCTCGTTAGTACACAAAAGAATGATCGAGAAACGTTGATGAGAAAATGTTTAAACAATTGTGTTTCAAAAAACAACTACTACATGACATCTGATCTCGACATCACATCACGAAATCTATTGAACATATCCAGCAAGTGACCAATCAGCCTACTGCAGGGCCCAGTGCCCTCCTTTTGTGTATTTTATTAGATCTAAGCTCTCTCCATCACGTTTCTCCAATAACTATAAGCATAATATCTAAGTAGGTGGAATCAGAGTTACTACTGAAGTGAAATAAAGGTTACGAAGACGAACTCACGGACAAAATGGATAAGGTTTCTTATAAACGCAATAAGATCCTAGAATGCAAATATTATAACAAGCTTTTGAACTGATTCCGATTTCAAAACATATTATTGCGTTGAAATTTTAATGGCGTCAACAGAACGCGTTTGGCCGGAAGTTGCACTTTGATAGGCATACCGCGAAATTGGCAACACCTAGCCGAGCACTGTGACGGAGCGTAGGTGGAGCTTTATAGTTTTAGCGATTAAGTTGTTACGTAGGTTTTGGAAACCAACCTGTTTCCACTTTATTGACAGCAATAAAACATTTCATGTTCATTTTAAACAAACATGTATAAACACAAACACATGCACACATGCGAACACCCTCCGTCACACAACACTGTAGGTTCTCGAAGCACAGAAGAAGAAGGTGTAGGTAGTATAGATGAACTTAACACAGAATGGGACATCAAAAGCTGTGCTGTGCTGCTGTGTGGAAGTGCTGCTGAAAATGAACCTGGGATGTATACCTTACATTCATCATCATTCATCCCTCTTAACTGAAAGTACAATAGCGAAATATTAGATACTGACTACTGATTAGCTCAAAAAAAATTCAACAAAGAATTAATATTAAAAAAGTGTGCGCGTTACAGTACACACGTAAATAGAGAAACTTCCTTACGATTTTCCGTATTATTTAATAAGAAAAGTATTCAGCTGTTAGGTACACAGCAGATCGCAGCAGGTTCAGTTAGTGACAAGAAACGCAATACCCATCGCCTGAAATATTTCAGTGCATTTGGGTCAGAGAAATTCGATCTGCCTTCATCTATACTCACCGAACGATTACTGCTTTCAATTCTCAACTCTGAATTGATTTGTTGTAGTTAAACAGATATTAACTGTACTGTACTGTTGTTTTGAACGTAGTTTAATGACGTAGGGGGTCCCCGGTGTGCTAAGATACAGGCTTGGGCATAGTTTAGACCACATATTACAAACTATTTTTTTGTTACTGGTATCAATATTACTGCGTGCTATTGCTAAAAGAAAACTCCCCAATGATAGTGTTTCTCATATTCTCTATTCACAAAGGGATCAGCTACGTATTTATTAGATATATGTATAGATATACATAGAAGACCCATGTCTGTACTGACTGGTACCTGGTGGTGGTGTATCGGCACATTCAATCAAATACAATCAAGTTGAAAAGTATCATGCCCAATAAATCACCCAACCACTTAATGTCAAGTGTCCCTTGTGGTCAGTTCGTCACTAATTTACGACCCGGCGCGGCGCAAACTTTCAAGTGTTTTTAACGACCTTATTTTACTGAGACTTTAACGTTATAAAAATAAAGTTCAAAATGTTACATACGAATTAGAGAGATATGTGGGCAAAGTTTAACGTCCCTTGCTTATTGGGAACAAAGCCCTTTGTTCGTGTGTCAAATATCGGTTTATCTCGTTAGATATTGACGATTTCGACGTTATAATAATCGTGTCATAATTGAATGCAATAATATGTTTAAGAATCACTTCATTGAATATAATTATTGGGTTTTTGCAACGAGTTAATCGTCTCGAATCTGGTAGTATTTTTTATATGGTATTAAGGTAGCAAACGAGCATGAAGCACCACCCCTCCGCTGCCGCCCGTGACAACTGTGATGCACCTAGAACAAGACTAGGACTAGGATAGTTAGTCTGGTTAGGAGACGGTGTTAGAACATTAGTTGGTTAGTTTGTTAGTAAATATAAGGACTGGGACAGAGACTGTTAGTGAAAGTTAGTTTTGTTAGCTGTTGTTAGCAATAGTCCAGTTAGTAGTTGTTGGTAAGAGTCTCGTTACTCTCGTTTGAATTCGGTCACAGATGTGTTGCTAGGGGACTGAGCTGGTCGCCTCTAAAAGTGTAGCCGCTCCACGGGCTCCACTGTCTGTATTGCAATTTGTACAGGGATCCTGAAAGATACCCGAATTCGGGTTCCGCCGGGGTATACATTTATGTATCATAACAAACAAATCTTTCTATGTTGGCGATAGCAAACTTTGTTATGTATAGGGTTCCGTACCGTTAATATGCCTCCCCCATCTGTCACATGGCTATCACAACAAATATTTAAAAAGTAAAAGGATGAGATTTTTAAGGGTCTCCCCGTACAACAAATTGTTATTGACCTAATTTGAGTTAATATCTCTGGTACGGAAACGGAATCCTACGTGTGCGAGTTCGACGCACACTTGCCTGGTTTATTAAAGTGAAACTTTTATTACATCGTCTCAAACTTTTTCGTCTGTGTGTAGCATTGCATGTCGCGTGACGGTCGGCCGCGGAGTACGGATAAAGTGCAAGGCGCTCGTCAGAGCAGCCAAGGCCAATATGGCGGCGCCTATATTTCGCAGTAGCTGACCGTGTAGTGTATAGACTATTACTCATTTGTGCCAGTGCTCCACGCTATTTTGTTTGTTTTTGTCAGTGTTTAATGTAATAGTCTACTTTTATTATTTCCCATTATCATTCCAACTTTCCAATTAAGTATAAAATTAAGATTGATAAAGCGATTTTTATACCCTTAATGGAATATTATTCCAAAAACGTTTAGTTAAATGTCTATCATGTGAAAAAAAGATTCACTTTTACCGTGGTTTCATAAAACCACACAATCCTTTTTTTTAATTACGTTCTAACAAACTAAATTACGTTCTAAAAAACAAATAACAAGTAGGTAATGCTTAGTAAAGAGTTTTTGTTTCAAAACATTACTTATCATGTGATACTCCCCATTGATCACCCGTGACATGTGATCATACCTATTCCACGGTGTGGGAATAACGCGGCCGGCGGCATCTTTGTGCCCATATGTATTCACATCGTTTATATCTATCAAGTTATTTCAATGACCTAAATTGCACTGCGCAAATGATTTTACTGTAGGTATTATACGATTATGGGAATTAATCAAAGCTATAAGCTTCCAGCCATTAAGATTGGAAACCCGTTCGAAGATTATTTTACTATTAAAGGTTTGGGGATATCGAGCAGATCTGTCTTCAATCCATTAATGACCCATCTCCCTTCGTAACTTAGCAGATACACAATTAACCATCTTTTTAGCTCGGTAGTTAATTTAGGATCTTCTGATCTAATCCAGTAGATCTAATTCTTTTCTAAATCAAATTAGATAGTCGTAATTTCATATATCCTCTATCCCTAAATAGTATTAAGGGTATACTTAGTTTGTTGATACTAAGTATTACCTTTGTGACCAATCCGCACTGGAGCAAAGTGCGCCAGTAAATCCAGCAACAGTGTGTTCAATCACCCGTAATTATATAGAACATATACATTTAGTAACCGGATAAATGCTTTCAAAACAATAAATAAAGAAGATAGGGGTAGCCTTTTTGATAGAATTATTTTATAACTGCCCCAAGGTCTGCAGGGTTATGGAGTACTCTATACCCCATAATATAAACAGAGGAGATCAGCTAGTATCATCTTGAGGATACCTACAGAGAATAAATCGTGTCCAACAAGCATGGAATTCTTTTGTTTGTTGTTTCCACCAAATCTGATCCGCTAAAGTGTGACTTAAAATGGGTATTGATCACTGATCACTCATGTTATTAAACTTGCGCTATGCCTACGACCCATAGTCTAGTTGGTGGTGACCCTGCCTTCGAAACGAGCAGTCCAAGGTTCGATTCCCGACCTGGCAAATATTTATGTGATAGATAAATGTTTGTTCTCGGGTCATGGGTGTTAGTGATGTATTAAGTATATTATTAGTGTTGTCCTAGCGACACAGCGAATCCTAGTGCGGCGGTATGAATGTGTTTTGTGTTTATAATTATTATTTATTCCTATATAGGTCAGAAGATTATTAAGAACACTGAAATCTTCTAACCTCCCCGAGCATAATGTGCTAGTAAGCATGTATTTTACGGTCTGTCAATATAATGAAAAATGATTAATCCAATCTAAAGTGTTATCAGCGCATGCGTTCAGGTCTTACTCAGGTCACTGTACTCATTCTGCGATGAACGAGGCCGGAGATTTGGGAAAAATGGACGAGCTATTTGTTTGCCGACTCAATCATTCGATCATATCGATCGATCGACTCGTTATCTTATGTTTATCGATCGGGTTTTGATCTTTATTATCGCATCGGCAAATCTTGCAAAATTATGGGAACGGGATGTAGTTTAATGAAATGCAGGAGCAACGCGGCACCTAGTAGGTTGAAGAATAGTTTGGGTATGTAAAAAATGCTTTGAAAGAAACTGAAAACTGAAAAGAAGAAAAGAAATCGGTTATCTAATTACGTATATTAAGTCACACATTAAAGTAAGGAAGAGAGTCAATAATGAGATGTCGTGTGACAGAACGGGTCATGAAGTTCGTTCGCAAAAACTCTAAGCTTAAACTCGAATGCAAAACTAATATACTTGCAAGTTACGTCATACCACTGTGGGGTCACTCATATGCCTGTGTGACAGGGACAAAGGATGCCCCCAAAAATCATTAATATAGTGTGCGGCATTTTATTGCTTTCAGGGGCCCAAATCTGCTAATTTATAAATGCTTCAATTGTGCTGTGTTTGAAACTATCACACATTTCAAAATGTGTCAAACTATTCTGCCACGACTCAATTGACGCATTTATAAATTAGCAGACCTGGTCCCAGCCCCAAGTACTCGTAGTTAGTGAATGAATCTTGTCCATTTACTCCGAGCTCGGCGGTCTGGTTTACGAGCCCGTAAAGCGACGCGTGTCGCGATAACGCTGTTGCTACATCGTTTGTTTTAATTAAACACTAATCTACTCCCATGTTTCTGTTGTTATACGTCTTATAGTTACTTTTAATTGGCGTTTTAATATTTTCTTAAGACATTTGTCGCGGTGCCAGAAAATCACGGAATGGCCCCGAGGAATCGAACGATATCAATCCTAATCAAATTTCCTTGCTATTTAGAGCATCAAGACGTTTATCAGAGTTGGTCATCAGCTGTCACCGTCTAAATTTTATCCCCGCTGGTTGGTTAGTTTTCTTTGCCTACTTCCACTGTTACTTTACAAAGTGACGTTAAAAAATCAGAAAGAATTAATAGATATATTGAATTCGCGACAAGTTTAAGTTTAAGTTATAATAATCCCATGTGAATGTATTATCGCGCGAAAAGGTAACCGACAGACAGAGTTACTTTCGTATTTATAATATTAGTAAGGATTATGTTTAAATAGCCTAGTCGTACAATTTACAGACTAATTAAATATTGATGTAAACCTTAATGTGTGCATAATACAAATGCGGTTAATGCATGCCGATTCAAAATTTTAATCTTTTATTGGGAAATCCCCCATTACTACATTTGAGCATAGTTTGTTGTTGTTGTTTGCGAGGATGATTTCTCATTCAAAACCAAAAATGCTGAGCAATGTAAGACCCGAATCTAAAGCTGTATCATCACCTATTCTTTCTCTACCGCATTAACCTGTATCTCCATCTTTTCCAGAGTGTGTGCGTTGATCTCCCTGTCGTTCCTGGCGGCCGTCTCCGGGTACAACCGACCAGACCTACCCCCGGGACCGTACTGCGGGAAGAACAACCAATGCTGCACAAACAGACAAGACTCTTGCTCTCATGAAATATTAGGTCAGTTCTTCTACAAAAATAGAAGCAATATACATAGGTACCCTTAGAATACCCTTTTACATTATCTGACTTATTACTAAAGTTGGCCTTAAGTCATCTAACACAAAATACGGTTGTAGATACGCTCTGCTACTGCGACCAGTTCTGCAACCGCACGCGCGCCTTCGACGACTGCTGTCCGGACTACGAGCCGGTGTGCCTGGGCATCATCAGCCAGCCGAACATACTCAGGACTTGCGAGCACGGCGGCAGACATTACAACCCTGGCCAGAAGTACTCCAACAACTGCAATGTTTGGTGAGTTGTTACATGTTGAACTTATGGCAGCTGTGTGCTGGTGCAAGTTAATTTTTCTGACTCTGACGGTAGTTCATCTACATCATTTTTAGGGTTTCGTAAACAGAGAGTGCGGTGGGACCGTATTAATAATATTCCGCTTTTAGTCTGTGTGTCTTACGCACAGCTGTGTCTCTTGCTGTACCCTAATAGGTTGGTATTATTATAATGAAATCTTCATTTAAATGTTCGAGAACGAATCATTGTTATGCGTTAACCCTTAGTAAACGTACTATAGCCGAAATATTTAGATGACTATATTTATTGAAATACTTGCCTGCCTATTAAATGTTTGTTCTTGAGAGGTTGTGAATGTCTTATTTACGTCCTCATATGTCCATGCCACAAATGCTACTTGCATATGAAAACCTAGTACGAGGATACGTGACATGTTTAATAATTTTACTTCATAAACAACCTCGAATGTTTCAAAAGTTTCAAAAGAAAAATCACGAAAGTTTCAAAAGATTAAGATTAAAATAAAACGAAAACTGTTTCAAAATCACCCGTTATAGCGTCATGGTATAAAAATGTCCCATCAACATAAAGATTAACTAACGACATTTATTTTATTGTTAACAAGCCCTTGTTACCGTGCGAAGTGTCACATTAATGCTCGCTAAATATAAATGGTGTCTCTGACCCAGATGAGCAAGATGTTTAGAATGTCTGAAACTATATCAAGGTCCACTTCTTTCCACCAACTCCTAATGGTGCAAATTAAACGATAACATTGTAATTTACACCTGAAATTTGTAGCTAATGAACCGTGTGAAGGCGGTAAGGACATGTTTTGAACGTCCTGAGGTCCAAGTCTGCTAACTTATAAATGATTCAATTGCGTCGTGTCGGAATAGTTTGACATTTCCTACACGAAATATGACAAACTATTCAAATACAATGCTAGAAGCATTTGTAAATTAGCAAACTTGGGGTCTTGCATGTTCTTAAATGAATAGTTTGGAAAACTATAAACACGCTTTTATAATTACTACTTATAATGTGTGTAAGCTGTTGGTACGACTACAGTCCGGATGCTAAATCACAGGGCGTCTTTGGCCTGACACTTCATACTATTGTTACACGTATTAAACACGGTTATCAAACAATATGATCAAAACAATACGATTTAAAACGTAGCGGCTGCGCGGCATGAATAATTTAGGAGGCGATTTGTAAACAGATTGGGCAATAGAAGAATTCTGGTCGCGCAAAACACGGGTATTGGTAGTTATCCGGCTTTCGACCTTCCGTTTGATGCTTCACAAGTAGGAGTTGAGGTTGACAACACCATTACATGGTTGTGGTTGCCAAGTGGACATTTTATTGTAACAGAAACAACAGTCTTTGATACCCAGAAATGTTGAGTGGGCTTTAAAGGATTCGTTTTTGCTTAGCTTGCATTCCATGTTTATAGGTTGAGAAAGTTGGTCTGGTAGCAATCTGTAATACACCAGTTTTATTATTATAGAACACTGAAATAGAGAATGGAGGAGTTGGTCTAGATTTGGAGTTGAATAGGCATCGCCAATCATTAATTATTTTTGATAATGAACGTAACAATGGCGTCAGATATTCTGTTGAAGATGGATTGGGTCCTTTAGCTCAGTAATATTGATATTAATTAACAGTTTAATTCCGATGATTTTCGAAGACGGTGATTTAGTTCTGTACATGGCTGGTTAACTATCACATTGATTTAAGGTAAAGTTTAGTCGCTGTTTGCAAAGCTGGGAAGCAAGAAACCAAGCACACTTGCCGTTTTCTTCCTCACCATGCCAAAATATCGGTCACGGCTCTGTCTGCTCGGCTCTGTCTGCTCTGCCTGTTGCTACCAAGTCTGTGAACATAAAACGATCGCTGACATCACAAACCCGAAACTTAAGTAACAGAATTGGTAGCAATTGGTCAACAACTGCCCCCAAGTAAACATAGTTCGGCGGTGAGCGGTCACGGACGAAGCAATTTAAATCTCCGACCGAAATTGACGACAAATTACTTGTTGGTATTATATGTCTTCATCAGCGGTGCGCCCAGACTGTTGTGCCCCGAACCAATTGAGAGAGAGATTGAGGAAATTATTGTGACCACTGGAAACAAGAGCTCGTTTCGTATGTAGAAACTTAATCCACTAATAATAGTCTAATCTTTGTTTAATTCGTTGTCTTTTTAAGCCAACACAAATGAGTGTACAGGCTATGTCCATCGCCAATCCTTAGTGATCGAGCGAACCGAATCAAGCAACAGCGGACGCGGTCGGTATTCGGATAGGTGACCGTTAGTGGCTAAATGTCTCGAGCACTTCCGTGCTTCAGGGGCACATAAAGCAGTCGGTCCTGGTCTTTATCACTAATTAGCAGTCTTTAAGCCATGTCAGAGGCCTTCGCGCATAAAAAAACACTTCACACTTGTGTTAACCAACCTCTCCGTCAATCCGCACTGGAGCAGCGTGGTGGAGTATGCTCTAGACCTCCTCAGATTTAGGAGAGACTCATGTAGCCAATAAACACGAAGAGCTTTGAGGAATTCCCCACAATCATTTACACTAGTAATAGCAACAGAGCGACACACATTTCAATGTATCTATCATTCGGTACTATTGAAACATTCGATCAATCTTGCGTTCAACATCATTTATATCGATCGATTGTAAATACAATGGTTCGTTTGTTCGGTGTAGTGGAACAGTCACGGGTTCAAGTCCTTGTCAACTGCAGACTTTCTAAACAGATTTATTTCTATTATCGACCCCGGAGCCCAGTTGGTAGTGGGTTTCTTGCGAAGCGAGCGGTTCCGGGTTCGAATCCCGGTCGGAGCATGCGTATTTATATGTAAAGTAAAATAGTATGTAAGCGTATACATTTTTTCTTATATCATATCCGTAATTATGTGAATAATAAGCCTTTTTTTCATCTCTCTGTTTCTTGGTCGCCAATGCGTCGCTGATCCCTTTGGTGTTGGTGTGCGACGGTTGTCAATGGCCACTATTGCTCGTGCCTAAGCTGTTAATAAATAGATACATAATAAATCAATATGAATAATTATATCTACTTTTTATTTATTTAAAAAAACATAAGATTAACATTATGTACTTTCTCCCAAAAAATGACTAAAATTAGGAATTAGACAAAGTCGTCTTTTTACGTACTTAACCAGTTTAAGAAATGTACTTCTAACTTGTTAGAGAGCTTTATCTGGGCCGTACGAGACAGCGGTGCATCGTTGGATGACAGCGGATGGTCGCGGATGGTCGTGGGTGGTGAAAGGCGTGCATCGTGAGACAATGTTTATATTTAGCGCGACCAGGTGCGTTCGGTTAGCGGCGGGCGAGTAATGTCAGTGTAATTGTTTAGTCATCCGTTAATTACCGACCGGGAATGCAGGTTTATAGGTCGCCATCTAGATGACCTTGTAGCTAGTTTAATAGAGACTCTTGTGTAGTGACGGTCGCGGGTTCGATTCCGATATTAAACTTCTATGCTGGAAAAAATGTTCTATGTTTCTTCTTAGAGGCAACGCATCGGTGATGTGTGTGGTCTTGCTGTTAATTCCAATTTCGAATTACTGATTGGACTTAAATCGAGACTAGGATGCTTAGTCAAGTTAGCAAACGGTGTTAGATTAGCTCTTTTTAATTCGGTCACAAATGTGTTGCTACACTAAGAACTAAGATGGCCCCCTCTAAAAAAGTGTAACTGGACCTTTCTAATCGGAACACAATTGTTATTAAGACAATTAACACACGGTAGAAATGGTACAAAGTACCGTGGCGGGCGGTGGTGACCCCGGGCGAACTCTAGGCTCTATTACATAAAAACTTAGTTAAAAACCCGAATATAATGTGAAACTTCATAAAATATGTTAAAAATAGTATCACCACTAATTCCATCTAATTTCCGCCATTAAATCGTAAATGACACGCGGTAAATCCTTAAATCCATAATTCAAGCTCATTTCAACTAATGATGATGATAATAATGGACGTTGCGTAACGATAACGATTTCAATTTAAATTCCATTTGAATTTTAGAAAACGTTCCATTTTCAAAAATAAATAGTGATGTCACATCTGATTCTATCGATAAATGACGGCGACACATGTCCTTCCGCTCACCGTATAAGGTTTTTACGATTAGTCATGACTTGGAATGATTGTTGTACGATTAGTATAAACAAATACATTAATATAGTTTTTGTTAGTTGTCTTGCAATGCCTGTATTTATCATTCCAGATATTACGTGATACTTGGCCTGCTAATGGAGTCTAATCGCTCATTAAAGTAGTGTGGAAGTGTTTAGTATCTAAATATTACCGGTGGCTTTCTTAATTTACGATTTATTTACACAACACTTTAAATTAAGAATTCCTTAGGCTGACGTCATACTATTGCGTTATCTACAAGCAACAGTTGTAAAAATTCCGGGTTGTAGAAGGAAATAATCTGATTTTTTAAATAAACTAATTTAAAATTTGATAAATCTTTAAAAGTTAAAGAATTCGGTTAACGACCTAATAGAGTGTACCAACATTTTACGCTACTTTGGTATACTCAGATGATTATACAATCATTGTTAGGGATCTTCTAAATCATATACAAATATGTTAAGCGTAAATAAAAATGAACTGTTCGAAGCCTCTTATACTATTTAATTACATTACCGTTTGATGTTCATTAGGATTAAGCGTAGCAATCCAGTGAACACGTCAGTATTTTCGTTTAACGTGAATCATTCATTGGAATTGATAGTTCTTTTATATCTATTGTGTCATGGTGCATATTAATGACTTCCTCATGATCTGTATCTATAACGTCTTGTCATAACATCGTTCGCGTGTCACACGCTCGAGAGGTCGCTTTTCGTTATAGATTAATACAAATTTTATTTGAGTAGGCGACGTAGGCGTAACACAAGTAAGTAGTCGATAAATCTGTCAACAGCCAATTCATGAAGTTGATACAGTTAAGAATTAATAAGAACAAAATAGCAATTAATATTATTATTAATATTAAACTATTTATTGTTATGCAGCATCGTATATGCAAATAACGACTCAGTTCCATACCTTTTATTATTTTAAAATGGCACATTTTTCTACAACTTAACCTTTTTTAATATTTTTGCTTGCGACTTCGTCCGCAAGAATTTAATCGATAATCGATTTGTAATCGATGTCCAAAATCTAACTACGAGTTTGTTAACCTAATGTTAACAAGAAGTACTTAATACTTTGCAGTAGCAAGTTATGAAACAAAAACATACATGTAACATTGTATTTTCAATTAAACATGTACCTACCTATGTTTGGAAACAAAGTCGTAAACACTAAAAGACATGTGAATCGTTTGGCGCCACATTCATGGCCAATTCATGAATTCACAAGTATTTAGCTGTTAGCGCTTCTCGTTCACGGCCGCTGACGTAATGCGATGCGACACGACGACGGCGGCGGTGCCCAATTTCAAAGGAAAACAACAGTTAATAAATCGCCATTAGACCGTCACACCGCTGCGACATTAATGTCCATGGGGAAAAATATCGTTCGCCCTAGTTACAAACGATTTTTACTATGAATCAAAGCTTAGGAATTTTCAGTGGCGTTGCTTTTAAATTACGAATTAAGTTAAAGATTAGGTATTAGATTTAAATTAAGATTCGAAATAACTAAATCCTTTTAAATTAAATGTGCATAAGATTTTTTCAATGTAAGTAAACTCGATGTTTATATTCCGTTTAGTCAATAATGTCAAAAACGTCATTTGGTGGTGACAATGAAGAGATTAATAAACAAATTTGGTGACACATCAACAGCAGCGCCACCTACCGGGTCCAATTGTGAATCTAAACCATTCTCGGATCCACCTGAAGACACACAAAAATTTTCAACCAAATCGATACAGCCGTTTAGGAGGAGTTCAATTACAACGAATAGTGGTATTGATTTTAAGATTGAATTTGAGTTTTGTCGAGTCTTATAGTTGAGTTGGCGTCGGTCGGTAGTTGAGTGGGTCTAATGTGCACAGACCTTATACATCACAAAGTCACACACAATCACAAATTCGCAACTCAACAACAACGAAATCGAACCCTGGACCCTCGCTACAGGCTGGACACTATCACACTACCAACTAGGCTAAGGACACGCCTATAAATTGGATTTAAATTATTTAAGACAATGTAAAAAGGACATAAATTCAAAATATTATGTACCAACCTACCTTCCTACCGCTGCCGAGTCGTTAAGTACAATATGACAACTAAACGATGTCGTATGAACATAAATTATTTAGTTATTCAAATGTTATCCTTGAATTAGCACATGTTTTAAATTTTATCGCTCATTTATTAATTTCGACGACAAAATATTGGCTATTTAGCATTAATTAGATCAGTAAAAATAAAAATACAAATACGGCAATGAAATTTTAAAATAAAATTATACGACCTGTATCTTGTATATTCTTCAGTTTTCAGACGAACTATAGGTACAGTTAAACTGACTTGTTAGTCTGTATCTCGCATTAATTAAGATTAAATGAAATATAATGAAAGGTATACGTATAATGAAAGGTATTACGTCAACAGTAATTTTAATTTAAAAGTATTTATGTCAATGTTTAAAACCAATATGTTACCAAAAGTCATTGCACCGACATTTACCACCATGCAAATTAAACAACAATATTCTGTTAAAAGAACATTATTTTACATACAAGCAAAACAATATAACATCTTACATTACAAGTGGTAATTGGAATTACGCAATGGACATAAAACAGCGTTAAATAAATCGTTCCCAAGCGACTAAAAATAAGATAAATAATGAAGTTCATTATTCTTGACGGCGTAGAGTAGTGTAGACCAGAGGTTCCATCACGTTTGTCGATGAAATAAATGTAATGATAATATTTGTGTGTATCAAAGTTGATGTTGTAATAGTTCCTTCGCTATCACTGCGTTGACTATACCACCCACCATCAGATATTTTTAATAATAATATTTCTAAAAGCCGTACAGACATAAATAAATAACTAAATGAAAATACTATTATAAAAACGAAAACAAAAAGATACACATTTTATTAGTTTTCGATATTTTAGACTAAAAGTATAGACAAGATTAATGTGTTTCCTTGGTACTAATTGCTTCGAACCTGAGTAATTTAAATTGTACCCCTTCGGTTCATTTCGTTAGCTATATGTATATAGAAGTTGTATTAAAATTTTACAAGGAAATTGCGACCTACACTTTCTACAAAGAAGAAAGACTTAACATGCAAAACACGCGCAAATAAATTGGCTACAAAGTTTAGCTTTCCCCTGTAGCGCAGTAGTCCTGTAGTCCCAGAGTGCAGAGAAACTCGTATACACATCAGAGATATGATCGGACGACAACGCAACGACATGACGTAACACTTCGTACGACCTCTCATTTTACAAAGGCTTTCTGAGAAGGCATTCAGCTCTCAGTTTCGGGTGTTTTGTTTGTATAAACTTCCCAACTGCTGGTAATACGAACATGTAACTATAAGTAACCTGCTGGAATGTCAAAATTCTTCGGCGAATCTACTAGTGGTCGTAAAGATATTTTTTTAATTTTCCGTCGTTTTCTCTGTAGGATTAAATTAAGTTGAGAATTGAGTTTTGTAACTTCTAAAATACTTTATGTTCAATTTATATTTAAGTCATCGCTGATTGTACACATTTTATTATGATACGGGTACTCACGATATGTATATTGTATGTCGATATTTCACGTGTTCAGAGTGACCATGATTCACGAAATATCGGCGTATAAAAAACATATCTTGAGCGCCCGTATCAAATAAAAAATGGTATCAATGTTGATACAGGTATAATTTTTTACACGTAACAAATAATATAATATTCATTCGCCGTAGTCTCTATACCATCGAATTACTCTACGACAGTACAAATCTAAAATTGCCAAGTTATTTTAAAATCGATTTATTTATCTGCACACTTAACGCGGCCGCTCGCGCGCCGCCGTTAATTCGTTGTCTACGGTACCTAGATGTTGGTTTGTTGGTAGAACCCGACAGCTGCCTATTTATCACACGGATCGAAGCAGTTAACTTTCAGCCTATTTATTTCAAACTGTACTACAATGACCTAAACAAACAATGAAAAATCTTGTAATGTATCACGAGCTGTGTATTAGTCAGCGGGAATTTTTTGACGAGATAACGTCTTATTAGTGGATGAACGCCGGCTGCACGTACGAAAAAGTATGTCGTCATTGTCACGTTCCGCCTCAACCGAGCGTGCAAGCGAGAGCGCGGAACAAGCGATAGAGAGGCAATTTTTCATCAATGTTTTGTTACGACATTATCAAGTAAATTATCCTGCGAAGCGGGGAGTCCCGGGTTCGATTCCCGGCCGGGGCAGATGTTTAAGTGACAGATAAATCTTTGTTCTCGGGTTATGGGTGTTGTGATGTGTAATTTGTGTTGTATATGCCTCCCACGACACAGGGAATCCTAGTGCGGGGGTATGAGTGTATTAACGTTTACTTATTTATTTTTGTTTTAAATATTATACAATTATACAGAAATATATTCGAAACTGGATTTGGCACTGTTTGATAATGTATCTCCATTCCAACATGCACCCTGACCAGTTCGACTCATCCTAAACGTGTAGTTGTTCACTCCGCCTTCAAAAGCTGGTTCTAACTGCATTCCGACATCACTAATGATTTATTAAGTTATTTAATTCCTCTTATTACATTTGTATCGCAAGGTCAACCTGTCGTTTGATGACATCAGCTGCAATAATATTCTGTTTATGATCATGATTCATCATTTTCTGGTGATCAATCGTTTTACGACAATGTCTAGATGTCTTCGGTCTAGAACTGACCAATCCCTTACTAGCTGGCCGGGGTGTCGTACGAGTGATAGGAGCCGACCGCTTAGTGGGGCTGAATCCGGCAGAGAACCACACTCTTTTTTTTATAGCCTGAAGGGCTGACGTAAAAGCAGACGAGCCACCTGATGGTAAGTGGTCATCGTCGCCTGGACACGAGCAACACCAGGGGAGTCGCCAGTGTAACGCCGACCCTGAAGGAGAACTCTTTTTACTCCTTTTTTGAAGAACTCCATTTCATAGCGCCCCGGTAATACCTCAGAAGAGGGTCCACTCTTGCTGGGTCAGTCTCCGAACGATTGGCAGTGTTCCTGCTGGGAGAGCGAGAGTCAGAATTTTCTCTCTTTATGTCCTCTTCTTTCATTCAAAAGCATTGGTGATGCTTTTGGTATTACTGATATCCTTGGGCAACGATGACCACTCAGGGGGCTCGCCTGCTCGTTTGGCGGCCATTAACAATAATTAATTACTGGTTTTAAAAACTTAAAACACGTCATTATAATGTTACAATTATAAATGATGAGCAATACATTTAGTCAGTTTGCTCTTAACCGTTGAGGAGTTACCATGTCTGGAGACAATCCTGTTCGTAGTATATTATCATGCTTTTCATAAAATAGCATTCTCATCGAAGCTAAATCAAACTGCAAAATTTCAAGTCCGTAAAACAAGTTCAAGTAATTCTTAATCAATTTGCAAGATTTTGCCCAAATATACGAGTACTAACATTGCAAGTTATATAAAGATTTTAAAAAAGACGTCTGACTGACGCAAACAATAAAGACGGATGACTTAATTAAAAAGGTATTCAGACGTCTAAAACCACAACAATGCTTACAATTATAACAATTTTAAGTCAATATTGTGTATTTGGCCCCGTTCTCATTTATTATTAGTACAGGTGGAGTCTCTTACGAACAAAAAGGACTTATTGCAACATCGCAACTTAATAACAGAACGATTTAGTTAATTCATAACAATCGAAATTTATGATTCAATTACAATTTTATGTACTTAGATAGCTTATAAATAAGATGTTAAGTGCTTATTTTTTCACTAATATTATACGGTTCACTATTCGGTTTTCACTAATATACAATATATTAGTGAAACCGCACTCGATTCGGTTAAGCCGTTTATGGGATTAACGCTTACAAAACCACAGACAAATGGACAAAAATTCTAAAAATCATTGTTTTGGATTCAATTGCGTTCATAAAGACTCCCGTAAGTAAATGTTTTATCTTCCATGTTCATACAGCGATCAGTTACAGAACTTACAGATGAATTATTATGTCAGGTTACAATTTAAAAAAAAACAGGTTTTGAGAGTGACCCCAAGTCCAACACATCTATTAAATAAGCAGCATAATGCGATCATTAATTTGAATACTATAGCGTCTAGTCGGCTACATTCCGGTGTGTCTGACGGCTGACTGACCCATCTGCCTTGAAGTGAGTTCTGGTAACCTCGGGCTCTGAAGGAGCTTGAATATTCATGTATGCTAATGTCCTTTATGTTATTAATGTGTGATCTTCATGCTAAGGTTACGGTATGATTTTATATTCATGTGTAACAAATTGAAGCGCTCACAGCCCGGCGGCTTGCGATCCACCGCGTAAACAACTGGGAGCGCGGTCGGTAGTTAGCTGGGATGGGTAGTTAGATGGGACCGCTAGTGGCAAAAAAAAATTGAATGTTTCCGTGCTTCGGAGGGCACGAAAAGCTGTCGGTTTCGGTGGCTATTGTTAGATAGCAATCGGTAGGCCATGTCGGAGGCCTTCAGCGTTATGAAAAACTTCTGATACTTGGGTTTGCCGCTAGCGCTAACTCCTCCACCGAGCAGTGGAGGGGCACGACAAGATGTCGGTTTTGGTGGCTATGGTAAGATAGCAATCGGTAGGCCATGTCGGAGGCCTTCAGCGTTATGAAAAACTTCTGATACTTGGGTTGGCCACTAACCCCTCCACCGAGCAGCGTAGTGGAGTATGCTCCGGGCCTCCTAAATGATAAGGAGACTCCGGTCTCAGTAGTGGGCTAGAAATGGCTTGAAGCCAAGTCATAATACTGTAACAGCTCATACTCCTGACAAAATGTAAGCCAGCGCATAATTCATTAGATATCAAGTCAAATGTAAAATATCCGGGAGATTTCAAACAACTGCAACCAGGAAGAGAATGACGTCACCATTAACGTCATCAATTAATACCAATCGGTCAACCGCCACCCGAACGGTCACGGACGATTAAATCAACGAACTGATCCGTAGACCTATTAAATACGGCTTAACATCCAACAAATACCATTCCAATAACCGTATCGTATGCATGATTGGTGTACCAGTGGGTTGCTGTCCGAAGCTAATGTAAACTTTTGAAGGAGAGGTAGGCATTGGATTGTAGTTAAGTATCACGAAAGTAGAAACCGTCTTAAATAAAAATCTTCCTTTGTGGAAAACAAACGGTGTCCACAATAAGTGTTCTCACGTCAATGTCACTACCTGAACAGATTTTTCTCTGGTATTAATAGAAACCCAAGAATGCCCAGGTTAGGAATCTTTTGCGTGCCGGGTTGAATTCACGATATAGGCAAGAACTGCATGCCGTCAGTACCTATACCCTATTTTTTGTATAGGCCATCGGAGCCGGAGCTGATGCATCCCATGAACATCTTGACCCAAATAAAACAAACTTCAGTCCTATCTGAAGCTAATCTGATAATCATAATCATCGATCAGAAATTTATAACTGAATTGAATGCCTAATGCCAGAGCGGAACGGTCATTTGCAACCAAAACTTTTTAATGTAAAATCTTATTTACATAATAAAACCTACACAGAATTAACAGTATTGTACTGACAAATATAACATTTAATTAGCTTGGCCATGCAAATTATTACGTATCTAAACGTTTCTTAACATTATGCAAAAGCAAAAATAACGGCTCTAACTTCAAATAAAATTAGCATCTAAAGTATACTTGTGGAATTATGTCGAATATTCCTTTACCTGAGTAAATTCACACCGCCATAAAAACTGGCCAAAGTTTAGTGAACTAAAGTGCAAAGTCCGAGAGTGTCTCTCGTATGTATGAGTTTCTTGGCGACGACCTGATGACAGTAGCCTGTTGGTAGTGCCTGCCGAGCCTCAGGTACGATGCGAGTTCCAATTTGAGCAGACATTTATATCGTGGATATATTTTTATTCTCGAGTCGTGACTATTTGAGTTCATGCCATTCGCATAGGGAAATCCTTGGGATTGTGTCCAAAACTATGTCCATTGCTCGAGAGCTTTGTACTGTCTATTTACACAAAACAAGGCTTTACAAATACAAGGCTTTGTGATGACTTAATAATTATGTTACAATAAACCTACCTCCTACATACAACGTAATTGAATAATAACCAGTATTAATCCATTACAATTACCGTAACAAGTTGGTATAATTAAAATTCTTCTCATTCCCAGCTATTTTCGAAGGTCTACTTGAATGAGGAAACGCTCAAGGGAGCGCTTGTGGTTATTATAACTGGAATTCTAATATCTGTGTGACTTCTTACATACATTCCAAGTTTATAATTGTTGCTGGAAAATAGAGTAGGTACCTAAATTCAAATTAATGCCATCGTTATTTTTTAACTACCGTCTATCTGTTTCGCTTTAAAATGGAGGAGAAGAAACGGTGAAAATGACTCCCCAGTACATATCTTAATTAAAACTATGAATTAAAATGTTAAATAAAATGTGTGTAAGTTCATTTGCAAAAACGAGAGCAATTTTGAATGTCTCTTTTTAAAGAGGTTAGCACAATCACCAAATACAAAACTACATTACGTATTTACTTATGGTGGTGCTAAAATTGTCCGTCAAGTTGTCCAACAAAGTTAAATGGATTTCCAACGAGTCCTTAGTTCAAAAGTCAACAATATCTTGTCAATGTGACATTCACTGAAATGTTCGCAACTATAGCCGCTTAACCTTTTGATCATGCAATCGTGGCCGGCCTGAAGTGAGTGGTGCCGTGCCCTCAACATCGCTATTATGGATCAGCAAATAGTTTTAATAGATATCATAGGAACAATTAAAAGTGAACTATGAAGATAATACATACAATTAAGCTATAATGTGGTCTTGCTGAACTAAACTGATCGAAGCAGAATGATTACTTAAGGAATAGAGCGGATTCGAATTTGTACTTTTATACGTACAAATTCTTATGCATAGACTGATAGACTGGTCTTAAGTCGTCTTTGTGAGTTTATCTACACATGGATAAATGAGAAAAACTAGGAAGGTGAAGTGGTGGCTGATCTTTAGAAATGTTTGTCTGTGGTAATCTCAGAAAAAGCTTTCCGATTTGGATGCTTTTGTTGCTATGCATTCTCCAAAACCTCATTTTACCATCAAGTAGACATAGACAAGGAGACTCAACGCTCTTTCTTTTCCAGCGAGTGCGTTTTGGACAACGATGGTCGAACCTCGTGGCAGTGCGAGACCGACGAGTGCCTCAT
The DNA here is from genome assembly GCA_905404295.2 of Ochlodes sylvanus. Taxonomy (NCBI): domain Eukaryota; kingdom Metazoa; phylum Arthropoda; class Insecta; order Lepidoptera; family Hesperiidae; genus Ochlodes; species Ochlodes sylvanus. Next base: position 7,763,547 of record FR990149.1, read on the forward strand.
GAGCGACGACGTGGTGTACGGAGTCAACCAGCCCGGCCTCAGCTGGAGGGCGTACAACTACTCCGAGTTCTACGGGAAGAAGCTCAAAGAAGGACTCATTTATAAATTGGGTGAGTAGTTCTTTCATATCGGGGTCACCTTTAGCCAAGGAATCTTCCTGCATGCTGGATCATGCCTAAGGTGCGGTCGTGCTCAGATAGTTCATGTTCGGAACTTGTATAATAATATGTGAGCTTGTATAGAGACTTGAAGTGACGTCACTGTGTGTCGTATTCGTATAGTGCGATGTCACCATAAAACTTTTATCATCATGGACACTAAACATTTCAAGTGTGCCCGATCCTTGCAATTAGGTCGAAATATCAGTATAACGTACACAAATCATGTTACAGCTAAATGTTTCATTGTAACTTGCCTTTACATTTTTGATACTTAACCTCGTCGACGTCATTAGACGTAAAGTTGACAGGCTGTCATTAGTGCCTGTCAAGTGTCAGCTGTCAAGAGTTCCTCCCTACCATCGTAGTCTCGCCATACCCATAATCCGTGTGATTAGGTCAAACTCGAGAACTTATAAGTTTCACAACTGGATTTACTAATATTCACGGGAATCGAATCGGGTGATAATGAAGGTAGTTTCATCACCAATTTGGCCACCGGGTCAACACCACTCGACTCAATCACCATGACAGCTGAATGGTACTCGAGATTTTTATCTCCACTTGGAATGGCTATTAACAATTTCAAGTAGCTATTAACCTCATAGTAGGGATGCCACAATGTCCCATTTCCCATACGAGGCGATGCCTAATCGTTTCCAAGTTGATAAGACACTGTGTAAATCATCAGCGACACTGATTTCACTATGACTGAACAAACATATTTAATTTCTATGTCTTCAATCTATTGAAGCCACGGATCTCTCGTCATAACGGAGGAGTCCTATAGCGCTATAGTCCTATAGTGCTATAGCGCGGATTGGTGCAGGAGTTAGGCGCCAACCCAAGTATTGGAAGTTTTTATGCTGCCATAAGGCCTCCGACAAGGCTAAATGACTGCTATCTAACGATAACAACGGCGACCAACGTCTTTACGCGCCCTGCGAAGCACGGAACCGCTCAAGAAATCTTAGGATCGCGCAAGTCACTGGGCTATGAGCGCTTTTATATTACTGTTCATAACAAAGTGCATCTAAAGTTCAAAAACATTTCATGATTAACTTTGGATGCTCTTCGGGTCTACAATACAATGTATAACATTTACCTTTGAGCACGAGCTGGGTATAGAGCCAATGAGCTCCAAAAGGCCTCAAAGAATCTAGAGATATTGTTTCCTCCGTTGTTCGGAAGGGCAACACCAGCAGAAATCATGGGCTCGACCTCAGATATATTATAGTCCTTACAACCAAACCCGTCCATATAGTTTCCAGTCATGGCAACCCTACAAATGCAAATCAGTTTAAACCCGACGAAAGGTGATTACAATGATCTGTTATCGGCTGCATCACGACTAATGACCCTCTTGACCCAGACTGAGTTACTTGTAATTACTTTGTGCCCGTGTTTGTTACATTTAAATGACGGTTCAGTTACAGACAGTTCAATTTATTTTAATTGTATTGCGTCATTGGTAAGTGATGGAATGAGTTAAGAATGTCAGTTTCACAAGATGGCTTTCATGAGTGTTTCTGTGCTTCAGAGGGTACGACAAGGTGTCTATTGTTTAGCGAGTGGCGATGAATTGATTGCCTTCAATTGGTTGGCGAACATTCAATTCACTTTATTGCTTATTCTATTTGCCAACCAATTTTATTACCTACTGATAAAACCGCGTAGCATATAGAGGACTTCGTTAAAATTAAGCTCATAGTCCAAATAGTAGGGACCCTGCCTACGAAGCGAAGGTCGCCGGTTCGATTCCCAACCGGAGCAGTTATTTACGCGACAGATAAATGTATGTTTTCGGGTCGTGGGTGTTAGTAATGTTTTATTTGTGTTGTCCGTGGGGAATTATAGTGCGGGGTAATGAGTGGGTATGAGTTTATTTTATTTATTATGTTGAGTACTATTTAATTGGCTACAACCCATTAATGGCCCACTACTGAGCACGGGTCTCTCCTCGTACCTGAGGAGGCCTAGACCATACTCCACCACGCTGCTCCAGTGCGGATTGGTGGAGGGGTTAGTGGCCAACCCAAGTGTCGGAAATTTTAAGCCGCCCGAAGGTATCCGACATGGCTTAACGACTGCTACCAAATGATAACAACCGGGACCGACGGCTTTACGTGCCCTCCGAAGCACGGAAGCGCTCAAGAAATTTTTGCCACTAGCGGTCACCCATCCAACTACCGACCGCGCCCGCTGTTGCTTAACTTTGTCGATCACTTGAGATCGACGCAAGCCGCCGGGCTATGAGCGCTTCAATTATTATGAAGGAATCAAAGAAACCTTGACACTAGAACCTAACACCATCCTCATTCGTAATTAGAAATTTACCGATGTCATTGTAACATCGAATTAAATTTTAAAACGAAGGAAATTTATGTTGATGACTCATCTTGTTTACTTTATTCTATCCTTTTCGAGTTTTGTTTTTGTTATTGTTTGAATTAAAAACATTTAAAGGTCTCTGTAAAGTAACTGAAAACATTATTCTTCATCATCGTCATCGTTCAAACGTAGTGTTACATACTCTTTGATCATCGCAACCCATAACTGTCCCACTGCTGGGCTGGGGTCTCCTCTCACGATGTGAGACAGGCCATACTCACCGCGCTGGCCGATTTAGATTTGGTAGACTTCGCACACTTTGAGAAAATTACGGAGAACTCTTAGGTGTTCCACATGAAGTAAGTGATAAATGATTAATAAAACATACAATTTTTGGAAATTAACCGATTCGAACCCAAGCCAAGCCCAACATTCAAGCCTATCTGAGCTATCACAGCTTACACGCAACATTATTCACTTATCCCTTAATAAAATTTCCTAGAGTTGTTGACGCGTAATAGTTTTTTAACTCACGATTTACAATTTATGAAAATAATAAATCCTAGGATTTCTCCTTCCATTATGCCAAAATAAATCGGCCATTCACAAAAAAAAAACAGAAACATTTAGCATTGAATGTAGTTAGTTGAGATGAATGCCCTATTCATAGATAGGATATGCCGTTAATCTAGATATAAGTAATGTTAATCTAGACCACATACAATGCACCCGATTGTTCCGCCAATGAAAGTAAATCTCTCTAAGCTGGGCTTTCTCTAGACCACTTTCGCCCTCAGTATTAGATCAATACGGTACATGACGAAGGGTTTCTAAGAAGAAGTTACAAGATCGTTTAAAAAGATTTCTAGTTTGTATCTGAATTTCAGGGGAGGCCAAGTATAGAATTACAAACGAAGTATCACTTGTGTTAAAGAAAACATCGTGAGGAATCCTACTTACAAATCTGAGAGATCGCCACTATTAAGCCTTTAATTTAATTACCTACTTTTAAAGGCGTACATAATTTTTTTTTAAATTTATTAACCGAAAAACATAATATTTGAATACATATCTACTTAAATAGGTAGTATCCGTAAAATCCAAGTATTTTTGTCCCTGATACTGAGGGATCTTTAAGCTGTACGTATACTAAATTAAATTGAAAAGCTCGTTAGCAATTAGGTACTTAATAAAATTCATGGTCTAAGATCCGAGCCTACATCGACCTTCACCGGGTTGATAATAGAATCAAACTTATTTTATAATAAATTTCGTATATTAGAAAATATATTAAAAATGGGTTGACAAAAAAAATCCTGGACAGAATATTTTTAATTATTTTTTTAAAAATGATTTTTCATTGAATGTTGCAACATGAAGATAATAATAAAATTTTATACTGGACTTAAAGTATAAAACATATAGAATGTGCAGACGTAGGGTTGACTATTTTTACCTGGACGAACTACTGGGTTGACAGGTATAAACAGGTATGACAATACTAGTTACTTTCACTTGATTGGATAATAGAAAAAAAATTATATCAGCAGAAGCGCTGTTTTATTCTGAACACGATGATATAGGGTTGACTGCAAAAAAATCGGTCCTAATAAGGGTTGACAAATTTTAAAGATTTAAATTTCAACGCGTGTGGAAATTAGTGACAGAGAGATCCGAGGTAAGTATACCGTGTGATAATAAAGGACCGAACATTGCAGTTGTGTCTGATGGGATCGTGAATATAAGAAAGTGCGCATGCTCGGTATGTAAACTATATGGAGAGTAGAGGTACCCCTGCTACCCTCCATATTGTAAAGAGTACACGTTGTTTTGGAGCAACTGACATTTGAATTCAGTATGCGTTATTTCGGAGCAACTGAAAATATGTTGCAAACAAATTAATTAATTAAATACGTAACAATGTAATATATTTAATATAATACAAAAATATTAAACAATATAACATAAATTAAACATAATTATATACATATATATAAATTAACTTGTAAGTATAACTAGATGGATGACCGAGCTTTGCTCGGTATTTTTTTTTATATATTGTGTTTTTTGGAAATTATATTTAAGTACGAATAATAATATTAAGAAGACACAAATAATATAAATAAACAATTGATTTTCTTAGTCTAACCTCAAAGCAAAAACTCATTGACTTCGTGTTACTTAACAACGCCATCTGCTGTTGTGTCGTTAAAGCAATTAGTATTAGTATAGTAGTATTATTATTCGCCAATAGATGTCAGGAAGAGTCATATTTTTAAAAACACGAATAAAATGACATTTTCTAAAAATGATTCCTAGCTAGATCGATTTATCGCCCCCGACTATGTAGCTCGATCCAATGGTTAGCACCGGCTTCAATAAGATGTTCTGCTACGGCGGATTTCTTTGGGTTGTTCTTGTTGGGAGATAGCCCGTTTGGTTTGACCGATATACGAGCTTCCACAGCTACAATCAACTTATAAACCCCGGGGCACTGGTATGGGATTATATCTTTAGGAGTGCGTAGGCAAGCTTTTTGTTATTTTTTTATTTGAATTTTTGGCAGTCAACTTTGTTTGCCTTTCATTTTTTTCAGAAAGAGCAAAAAAATTTCAAAGTAATGAATATTTTCATTAATTAGGTTATCATATTTTGAGTTACAAAAACATTTCTACTTTAGATATATTATTGGAACAAAGTTCCTTACGGCAGGCTTGGAGGGAATAGGTTTTGCTACGGCGACCGAACTGAAAAATATGTGATATCTATCTATCTAATCTAATCTAATACCTTTAAACGAGCAATTCTTGTATATATATATATAATTAGAATCTCGGAATCGGCTCCAACGATTTTCATGAAATTTAGTATATGGGGGTTTCGGGGGCGATAAATCGATCTAGCTAGGAATCATTTTTAGAAAATGTCATTTTATTCGTGTTTTTAAAAATATGACTCTTCCTGACATCTATTGGCGAATAATAATACTACTATACTAATACTAATTGCTTTAACGACACAACAGCAGATGGCGTTGTTAAGTAACACGAAGTCAATGAGTGTTTGCTTTGAGGTTAGACTAAGAAAATCAATTGTTTATTTATATTATTTGTGTCTTCTTAATATTATTATTCGTACTTAAATATAATTTCCAAAAAACACAATATATAAAAAAAAAATACCGAGCAAAGCTCGGTCATCCATCTAGTTATACTTACAAGTTAATTTATATATATGTTTATAATTATGTTTAATTTATGTTATACTAGCGACCCGCCCTCGCTTCGCTTCGGGAAACTTATTATCAAGTGCTTAAATATAAAGTTTCATGGTTATTTAAGAGATGGCGCTAGGCGTTCTTATTCTTTAAGTTAGGAAGGTTCACCCCTAGATGGCGCTGTGCTTAAAACTCGAAGAAATCCCATACAAACTTTCAACCTCTATTTCAACCTCTTCATCCCTTTTTGTCGCAATAAAAGGTAGCCTATGTCCTTTCTCAGGGTCTAAAGATTGTCTGTGTCAAATTTCATCAAAATCGGTTGAGAGGTTTAAGCGGGAAAGCGACACAGACAGACAGACAGACAGACAGACAGACAGACAGACAGAGTTACTTTCGCATTTATAATATTAGTAGGGATAGTAGGGATTGTTTAATATTTTTGTATTATATTAAATATATTACATTGTTATGTATTTAATTAATTAATTTGTTTGCAACATATTTTCAGTTGCTCCGAAATAACGCATACTGAATTCAAATGTCAGTTGCTCCAAAACAACGTGTACTCTTTACAATATGGAGGGTAGCAGGGGTACCTCTACTCTCCATATAGTTTACATACCGAGCATGCGCACTTTCTTATATTCACGATCCCATCAGACACAACTGCAATGTTCGGTCCTTTATTATCACACGGTATACTTACCTCGGATCTCTCTGTCACTAATTTCCACACGCGTTGAAATTTAAATCTTTAAAATTTGTCAACCCTTATTAGGACCGATTTTTTTGCAGTCAACCCTATATCATCGTGTTCAGAATAAAACAGCGCTTATGCTGATATAATTTTTTTTCTATTATCCAATCAAGTGAAAGTAACTAGTATTGTCATACCTGTTTATACCTGTCAACCCAGTAGTTCGTCCAGGTAAAAATAGTCAACCCTACGTCTGCACATTCTATATGTTTTATACTTTAAGTCCAGTATAAAATTTTATTATTATCTTCATGTTGCAACATTCAATGAAAAATCATTTTTAAAAAAATAATTAAAAATATTCTGTCCAGGATTTTTTTTGTCAACCCATTTTTAATATATTTTCTAATATACGAAATTTATTATAAAATAAGTTTGATTCTATTATCAACCCGGTGAAGGTCGATGTAGGCTCGGATCTTCTACCATCATTATGTAGATACCTAGGTAGACGCAGCCGATCGTTCAGTGATCAGTCGAGCAACAATATAGGTTGTGAGGAGTGATCCAAGAATATTGACGATGTTACCACAGAACTCGATACTTAATCATTGTATAAAAAGTTTCGATTACATTTTCTGTATAAAAAGGCAAAGATAAGAAGTTTGCGAACAACGACAGCTTACCGTAAATTATGGCCCTGCATTAGTTGTTCCACTGCCACAGTTTAGTACTACAATATGTCTTACACTGATAAAGTCGTGATGGTGAATACTTTGATAGCAGGAGACGAGCAGAGAGCAGTTTAAGTTCCTTTCAAGTGTATTTTAACAATCTGGGAGAGAGATGTTATAATATACCTGTTATAATATACTTATCCATTATTATTCGATTACCCGTATGGCGCAATGGTGGTGGTGATGGTGCCGGATCGCCCTTGAAAAGGTCCTGGGTTCGATTCCCAGCAAGGCAGAAATTTGAATGATGAGTCCATGGCATCCACAACACAGGGAATCCTAGTGTGTCGCTATGAGTGTGTAGCGTTATTATTCGATTACTTAAATACATTGTTAATTCCAGGCACATTCCCTCTAAGTCCGGAGACGAGGCGCATGGGTGCAATCCGCTACGACAAGGACATCCCGTACCCGGCCAACTTCGACGCACGCCAGCGCTGGCCACGGTTCATCTCGCCCGTCGTCGACCAGGGCTGGTGTGGCTCCGACTGGGCCGTCGCCATCGCCACTGTCGCCTCTGACAGGTGATTCACACGGCTAACCAGGTTTACAGGGAAAGATAGGTTGAGGGCTTAGAATAATAACACTAAAGAAAGACAGTCTTCATACAAGCGCTCTGTCTAAACGCTTACGCTACGCTTTCCCGAAAGCGGGGAATGATTCGGCTGCGGATAAACATATATGTTTTTAGCAATAATACGTAAATTATTTTGTAACACAATTTAACTGGACAAATTGTCATAATTCTTTTTTTTTCGCGAGACATGTTTGGCGTGCGTTGACATGAGCTGCCCGGTGTTTGGTGTTTGGTTTCTATAGTGTAATTATTCTAAGGTTGAGGGTGAAGGATTCCAGCAATCCTAGCTATCTTTAGCTACCCGTGATCTGCGCTAGAAATTCTCTCACTCGAAAATCTGTTCCTCTTCACTAGAAAGTCTGTTTCCGAGTGAAGATAGATAGAATATTGATTTTTCTGTACTTAGGTTTTTACCTGTCTGGCTCCCATTGTTTACCTTAACTTTGTATAAATAAGATTTCATCCAGGACACTTGAAATGAACTTCACGAGTGTAATTGCAAAATTGGAACGCTTGTAAAAGCGGGTTTATCACTGCCTTCTTCGTTAACTTAAAGCATTCATAATTAAATTAAAATAAATGAAAGAGTTTAAACTGGTTCAACTACAAACTAACCGATGTTGTAATAACAAGATTAAAAATGATGAATTAAATCAACTTCAAGATTTGCCAAGCGAAGCTGCAATCGTAGATATAAGTATCTACTTACACCATATCATAAGGACTTAAATTATTTCGCCTGTCGTATCAACTTATTATTAGAATAAGTTGGATTGTCCGCTTGAGCAAGTGAATTTGATGAGGGGTGGACGTAAATAAATTGATAGCCGTTGCTGAGATATCATCTGTGAAGCCAAATGGAATGAATAGATGTGGCAATAGAGATAGTCTGGGCTTTTGTCGACAACTGGTATATATCGCGGTCAAGAAATCAGAATTATAAAGTCTTTAAAATCCGCCATTTTTTGTTGATATTAAAATAACGATCGAAAATGTAATCTGGTCGTAAGGGGTCACTGTGATCCATCGATATCTGCAATCATTCAGAAATAGAATTACGATTCTGTTTGCGATTGATCTAAGATATATCACTAATCTTTCGGGTTGATATTGGGCGCCTATTCCTAACCTTCGCTGGGATAACATTACCTTTCAACTAAAATGGAAGGCTGAAAAAAAAATCTTTTTTATTTCCAAAGCAAAGGTTAACGAAATCCGTATTTAAAAATCTTAATCAACATCTGAACATTTTATTTGTATACAACACAAAACCATTAACAATTAACAACAAAGTTTTGTTAGATGCGACGCAAGTTCTAGTTGCGTAATTAAGTGTGTCATACTCGTGACTGCCTTACATCCTGACCTTATAAACAAGAATTCCCTAGTGCGACAATTATTCTTAAGCAAACCTAAGTACAAAGACTCACTTGCAACCAAAGACTAAGAACACTTCAGGCTAAAAATAAGCTAGAGCACTTGAGCTACGGCTTGAGTGGCACCAGCTCTCGCATCGCATGAATGGAGTTTTTCTCAGCATACATATCTTCATCACCATCTTCAGTTCTTTCCACGGGAATTTCAGACTTATCTCCGAATGAAAAAATATGTTTTATAACTTCGGTATTTTTGGAGATTGTTTCTCTTAGGCGAGTATTGAAAGATTTAGATGCGAGATTATAGATCACGGTGAGGTCAAGTACTGCCGTGAGTCGCAGGGCTTACGCTGAAAATAGAATTGTAATACGTTCAATGTTGTTAGGTCACATGTTGGAAATAGATTAGGTACACTAAGAGATGAGGAATTATATTTTATAAACCGATGTCGTAGAGTTCATTTTCATTAAGACTCAAATTTCCAGTTATTAGTAGGTACATCCTAATTGACAAAGAAAGGGGCATTGACGCCAGGACTTTAATTAAAGTCACTATATTTTACCAGTACTCACCAACCAACATCAACCAATACCCTATACTACTCCTACTGGTAAGGATATAATCTGGCTCGCTGGCTTTCTAGTGTCTAAGTACTACCTTCTATTATTTGTGTATCTGTGAGTAATTGATTTCAATGGGCGCCTTTGACAGGTACCAGACACCGGCGACCTCCAAAAGGTTGTCTGACGCGATTTAGTCTTGCGTACCTCTGGTCCACTCCACTCCAACAATAAATACGAGTAAAATAGTGTCCCAAATGTCAAAACTATCGTCGAAATGCCTGATTGATTCAAAATAAACTTGAATTGTTACTTATTTTGTTTTTTTTTTATATATAGATTCGCGATTCAGTCAAACGGAGCCGAGAATATGGTGCTCAGCCCGCAGATCCTATTATCCTGCAACGAGCGTGGACAGCAAGGCTGCAAGGGAGGCCACATCGACATCGCCTGGAACTTCGCAAGATTTCACGGGTACCTCATCTTTTCCTTTTGTGCATCCACGAATTCTTGGAGCTTACTTGGCTAAGTAAGCCTCAAGAATAGGCCCCAAGAATAGAGAATTCAGCTGTCAGCTCAATAGACTGGCTAGTCTACTTGGCTGATAGCTGATAGCTGAACGATGGAATTAATAACCCACATTAAGTCTTTAGCTTTCAGCCACGAAACAAAACCAATTTAACCCGAGAACTAACCCATTTTAAGTAAAACACGTTTGCGTTCATGAATTTCAACCATCAGCGGTCATCCATTTATTTGAATACTTTCAAGTTCGTGACAGTTTGAATTTTTAGAATTAAATTAAAAATAATTGATTAATGTAACTAGGTTTATTGTCGATACACTTATGCACGTCATTTTTTTGAGTCTATCGCCAGTTCGCTATGGTACGCATATCATTATCGAGGAGAAGAAACGGCAAAAGAAACTCCTCAGCAGATCTTTTAAAATAATAAACAATGATTACAAAAAATTCTAAAATCTACTAAAGCGAAGCAAGTTCTATGTGAAGAACTAAATGATTTGGTGTCGTGGGACACCAGGTAGGAACGAAGTTCCTTCGGCGACTGTCGCGCCTGCGCACGTCTCATTTAACGCTTTTATTCCACGCATTTTTTCTTACGGTTTTAGGGGAAGGGGGGGCAAGACGGGGTAGCGGGCAAGACGGGGCAAAGGGCCTCACATGTCGTACGAACCACCAATTTCAGCAGCTCTGGCTCGTAATGACGCGACGTTGTATTGTTTATCAATCAGCAAAGTGATAGGTTTGTGAGTTTACGCATTTTTGATTTAGACCCAAAAACTCTGTTTTTGTCAAATTGCTTGTCATTTTCGCGTTGCGCATGGCATGTGTTTTTCACCTCAATAGCCATTATCAAGAACTCACTGAAAGTTATTTTTGTTCATCAATAATTATACTAGCAGGTAAGAATATGTTTGTTTCAATATTTTGATTTGTTTTTTTATGGTACGTTATTTCATTGAAAAAAGCATGAAAGGGCAAGATGGGGTAAGGTACCCCATCTTGCCCTTCCAAAATAAAATATGACTTTATAATGACTTAAGTAAATACATGTTTTTGATTAACTTTTAATAACTTATTTGTTTTATTAATATCTTTTAGGATGGTGAAGAATTATAAAAGTAATACGTAGAGAGAGAGACTGGGAATGAAGAAAAATGCGATAATTATGGTCATTGAAGGGAAAATGGGGTATAAAATAGCATCAAAAACATTTTCTGTGCCACTAACTACTTTGGAAAAGAAATTAAAAGAAGATTAATAAGAAGAATAAAGAGATCCACGCTTCACCAGAATAGGATGACAACGAAAATAACATCCCTTGTTTTTACTGCAACGGAAGATACATGGAATCAAATGTATTTATTTATTATGTATTATTAATTCATATTAATAATATATTATTAATTAATGTATTTATTTGCGAGTATTTAAATTAAAACTAAAACATGTCTCCCCGTACCCCATCTTGCCCCATGGGGTACCCCGTCTTACCCTACCTTTTGTTAAAATCGAGTGTTGGGTGTCTTTGAGGAAAAAATGACTTTTTTCTTTTTATGGCATAAGTTAAGTGTCTTAAGTTCCTAAATCCCAGAGATTAATAATGTAAGAGTTATTCTAAATAGATAAATAATCATTCAAAATAATTAAAATTGAGCGCTTTATTCCGCTTCAAACGTTAAGGTCCCCGTCATGCCCCCCCCTTCCCCTACTATCACATATTTTTCAGTTCGGTCGCCGCAGCAAAACCTATCCCCTCCAAGCCTGCCGTAAGGAACTTCGTTCCAAAAATACTTACAGTCTACGCTTGAGGAAAGATAAATTCAAGAATCACATCATTTTTTCTCCAAAGTCGCTTCTCTACTCCACTTGACTATCACGTTATCTTCCAGGCTAGTAGACGAAGAGTGCTTCCCATACAAGGGCAAGCGCACGACGTGCCCCTTCCGGCCGCGGGGCACGCTGGTGGAGGACGGCTGCCACCCGCCCATCCAGCAGCGCACGTCCCGCTACAAGGTGGGCCCGCCCGGCAGGCTCAACAAGGAACAGGACATCATGTATGACATCATGGAATCTGGACCTGTGCATGGTGAGTTTAACCTTAAGCTTAGAGGTGCTAGAGGTGCATTCCGCTTGGGGTCTCGATATACCTTGGCGAGATTGGGTTCTACACCTTTTCAGGTCTACGCAACTGTTGCACAAAGCTGAGAAATAAACATTAAATGCTAACGAACTTTCGATGGCAATAAGGTTGTGGAATTGATAAAAGATGTACATAGAAAATTCGTAATAGTACATACATACATATAGTCACGCCTCTTTCCCGTAGGGGTAGGTAGAGACCACTTCTTTCCACTTGCTACGATCCTTACATACTTGTTTCGCTTCGTCCACTTTCATTATGCTTTATGTACCTATCGGACTCCAAACAAAACCTGAAGCTTTGTCTAAACCTAGAGATATAGGTTTGGATTTGGATACTTTCCGGGGTACATTTAGGCACTTGCCCTGGTTAAATTGGGTTGTTTGGTTGATGTCAAAACCTTGATAGTTATTGCCAATATGCTCCGATGAAAGTCACGACCATTGAGACAGTTCGCATGAGACAATTGTTATTGAATACAATAAATTAAATGATAGACCTACTATAAGTATGACGACATCCACACGTAGGAAGTAACCACTTGTCATTACCAAGTATTTACCGGCGTCAGTTCTCAGAATCGGTTTCAAGTGTATTTATGAATGAACGTCGTAGATAAACAATATGCCAACCTTATATAAATACACTGTAGGTGATGAATGGACCCAACTTGACTTGGTGTATAAGCGTGTAAGTATTAATTACACACACACACACACACAAGTACCTACACAAAAATTCCCTGTGTCGCGTGACATGAACACAAACAAGCATTGACTTATTACTAAGTCAATGCAAACAAGACATAATCATCATCATCATCATCATCACAACCCATAACTGTCCCACTGCTGGGCACGGGTCTCCTCTCACAGTGTGGGGGATATAGGCCATAGTCCACCACGCTGGCCAAGTGCGGATTGACGGACTTCACACACCTTTGAGAACATTATGGAGAACTCTCAGGTGTGTAGCTTTCCTCACGATGTTTTCTTTTACCGATGCATTATATTTTAATACGCACATAATTTTTGAAAGTTAGTGGTCCGTGCGGGGTTTGAACCCGGACTCTCCGGTTCGGTAGTCCAACGTTCAACCACACGGCTATCACTACTTGCCATATAAATATCATGTTCTACCCCGGTTGGAAATCGAACTTTGGAACCTTAGGTTCACAGATCATATTGTACTTATCCATTTATCACAACATGATAAGGTACCTCTTCTTTTAGTGAATTACGTGCGATTCTGTTTCTGAGTGTGGAAACTGTGGAATTCTGCCTTCTTGGACATATTCTCGATCTTACAATAAGGATGTGTCCTTAATCAGCGAGATTGGAATGTAGGTATCTGTTATCTTGACCTTAAAATATTTTTTATCTGTCGCAAGGACTCTCGAGTGGCAAATACCACGACCGTACTGAATTGATAAGCTCCGCAAATACGAGTAGTAAGTAATAAGACTTACTTAATCCTGTTTGATAAGAAACATTCGTTTCTTAATGAGGTTATTATTTGAGAATGAAGAGGGTAAACGTTGGCGATATAATTAAGGTTCTTGAATTGTTATAATTTTTGTCTGCTTGCCGGCCAATTTGCATATGGCCGGACTGCCGCCCATAGGGCAGGCTAGGTTCGATTCCCAGCGATGTTGAAATTTGAATGTTGGCTTTAAATTTCTGTTTTCGATCTGGGTGTGTGTAAAGTCTTCGTGTGTTGTCCATGGCATCCACGACACAGCGTTTTTCAAGTTACGTCAAATAGAAATATCATTCATTTTAAAAATTATACTATGGTAGGCGCGGCTTGGGCTCCGGTCTACCGAGATACCGTCATTGACTGAAAATCAGTGCGTGTTGCGCCGAGTTGCAAATTCTTCGGATGTTGCGTGCTGCAGCACGGATAATAAATATGTACTCATAGTCACGTTAACATTTAGTTAAGTTTAGTTAGTAAGTTCGTTGCTCTGTGTCCATGTGCTGCAAACATAGGTATACCTTGGTACCTTGAATAAATGTTCATTTCGTTGAATTCCAGCGGTGATGACGGTGCACCAGGACTTCTTCCACTACCGCGACGGCGTGTACCGGCGCAGTCGGCACGGCGACAACTACCTGAAGGGGCTGCACAGCGTGCGCATCGTGGGCTGGGGCGAGGACCGCGGGGACAAGTTCTGGGTCAGTCCCGATGGCATTCGTTGACTGTAGCGCCGCTGATAACCACACGTCCAGAGAAAATAATCTGCTGTGTCATTCAATTTCGCAATTATACTAATCTATACTTAATTGCACATAGTGGTTCGCCCCCCAGTGATGGCAGTTTAGTGGTGGCCGTTGAGATTGAGACAAATATTATTTTTAATGTCCCAACGTCCGCCACTGATGGCCCTTGGAACAAAATATAATGCACTGATCTAACGGCCACCACTGGTGGCTGTTTTAGTGGTGGTCGTTGGGAGTAAACCCTTTTATTCTATTCTTTAATCTATCGTAGCGCTACTCAAATGGTGGATGAAATCGTTTTAGAAAATAAAAAAAGTTCGTGGAACTAAAAGTTTGAGAAGCTCTGGTCTATCTTAACGATTTAATCATAGCAGTTAATTAAGTAGTACAATCTTTTTTTACGGAGTTTCTTGGCAATTCTTCTAATTCAATACTCCGGAACCGATTATGGCTGAATAAATTGATAGAGCAGCACCTATGTATTTCAGAATTTTGTAAAACTGAATTTTATTTTCGTTATTACATTTAACTCGCATCGAAAACATTGGGAAATACTAACAATATAAAACGTCTCCGCAGATCGTGGCCAATAGCTGGGGCCACCAGTGGGGCGAGAACGGGTACTTCCGGATCGCGCGCGGCACCAACGAGGCCGGCATCGAGTCCTTCGTGGTGACCGTCCTCAGTGACGTCACCGAGGCCAGCCAGAAGAAATAACCCCCGCCCTACCTCATCACGCCGCTGTGTGTGGTCACCGCCCGCGGCGTGGGCCGCCCCAACCACACCCGCTGGCGGAACTTCGGAGTGTAACTTGTGTGCATTCAGGACGCTCATGTGATTAACTCAGTGTTATTTAGACTAGATTACAGGATAACACTTTAGTGGCTGAAATATTTGATGTCATAAATATTTTGTCGTGTCTATATTGTAAAAGCTTGGAGGGTACCCACATTAAATAAATTTTGAAATGCGCTTCAACGGAAACTACCCACAACTGAAGTCGGATTTTGTTAAAGCCAGTAAATACAAGGCAAATACTACTAGTGATTAATGTTATTTAAAAATTAATTTAATTTGTTGGAATAATAGTTATATCACGTATTAAATAATGCAAAAATTTAATCAAGGATTGGTCGAATTTATTTAATTGTGGATACCTCAAGGCATATTATGTATATACTTACTGTACTATGTTGACGTTCAACACAGCATATCAAAGTTATAACTGTGTAATTATAATAAAATTTTACAAATAGGTACATAATGCAGATTTTTTTTTAAGTATAACGTCCTACTTTGTGACGTAAGTGTAAATAAATTTTCCAGATAACAATTTACATTTCAATAGAAATTACAGTAGGTAAATGTTAAGATTCATAATATTACAAATGTAGTGAAAATTTTAACATATAAGTATGCACACAAGTCACTCAAAGGTATCTTCTTTAAGATAAATCACGTATTTTAAGCGAAAAGTTAAACGGTAAAAAAGTGGTACAGAACTTAAAAATTGTATCTTTATCTTAGATAAGTACAAAGTTGATCATAGAGACAATGTTTTGGGGGTTCTGTGGGTCCTGCATCATTATAATTAAGATTTTGATATCCGTCTAGTTGAAACACTGGATGTTTCATGTACAGGATATTTAGATTTTTCCGCCTCTTAAAGGTTCTAAAATGTGTTATTAAATATTCAACGGACCATGGAAAGCACAACTTAAACATTTATTGAAAGGGTGTTGTCGATGAAAGCGAAGTGACTTACAGTAATGACTTAATGTAGGTAGGTATGGAAAAATTAAGAATGTTTTGAGGGTAGGCGTGATTTTGTTGCGTAATTCGCAAAAAGGAAGTGATATGATTTGTGTTAGGATTATTAAAATAAAAGAAATATAATTACTGTTTGTGATTAACTTTAAACGCAGTTTTACTAAACATTTCACCAAATACCCGCTTTTCTGTTATTTTCAATGGCAATGTAGTGTTTAAATTTGTAATATTCCAGTAAAGTAAAAAACCGTTTTTAAAGTAATTTATTTATTAATATAATAACATAGTCACGTCCTGTTAAACAATATAATCTGTAACTGCCATTTAAGCTAAGCTATTTAACATGGTGTTCTTAAAAACCATCAACTGCCAGCTAGGTATACTAAGTAACGTATCCACAATTATATTAAGCACAAGATTAAAATATTTAGAGGCAATAAGGCTTAGTATACTGGCGCAGAGACATACATGATTATTTTAAATTTAAATTTAATTATCGCGCGATGAAGTAAATTCATTATTTATTTTATTATATTATAAATAGTTACAAAACACAACAAACTGTCATCAACTCATCAGTGAACCAAACGAGAAATCATACAAAAATCAATTCCATACTTCAAACAAAACATACATTTTGTACAAGTTGAAATCACTTACATTTTTGTTAATCCTCGTCTATTAGTAATAATCCTCGTCAATGAAAATTAGTCGACTGATGCCAAATCGTATTTTTTTATTAATAAATTATTTCTCACTCTGTGTATACATATCTTTGCGCCAGTACATCTATCAGTATCATTAATAAATACAATTTGGAACTCAGTCTAAGGTTATCACATGTTTTAAAATTATATAATAATTCAAAAATATTTTCATTGTTTACTATGTTTAGTGGACTAGTGAAAGATAGTTCGACCTGTGAGTTGAATTTAAAATATCATTTTTTTTAAAACAGCCCAACATATTATACTTTTAAATATACAACTGATGTGTAAAAAATATGTTTTTTGTTACTTCAATAAGACTACAAAAATTATGACAATTGGTTACAGTTATCATATTAAATGTTATTGTTACTTACCTTTAAACCTTTTATGCATAACTGGCTAACCATTTCGCAAGAGTCAAGTCATTTGGTTGTCTAAAGATTTTTGTATTACTTATAGTTGAAGTAGTTAAGTAACGTAATTATATCTCATTATTAAAATATACTTAATTATTAAATAGACAGTAAAAATATATTTTTAGATAAACATTTTTAAATGTCCTATATGGAATGCATTGCATGCCAAGGCGATATAAGCTTTACCACCAAGTCGTAAAGGCGTTTTTAAGTTATTTCTCTTTTAGCTTAAGTGATTTAACGTTAAACATGTATTTATTTTTAAATAGTTATTATAACTATGCAACTAAGTTAATTAATAAAGTATTCAACCGAGGTTTTATTTTATTACATCGACGCGCTCTATTCTAGCTGGTAGCAGAGGTGGGACATGATGTAATCAATCAGATTACGGATTACATGTCCCACCGAGCCACGACTACCTACATTTGCCGGAACATTTTGTTGCATTTCAAACCCTCCCAGCTAAGGCCTGGATAATGTTAAGGCTGGCGAGCTCAAAATTTCTACATACCAAAAAATTAAGCTCAATTTAGCTGTGAAAGTATATAATATATGACAATATCATCATCATAACAACCCATTACTGTCCCACTGCTGGGCACGGGTCTCCTCTCACAATGTGAGGGGTATAGGCCATAGTCCACCATGCTGGCCAAGTGCGGATTGGCGGACTTTCCAGAACAACTTTAAGGTAATACAATATAGATATCTGAGTACAACTTTAATAAACTTTTATAACAATTTATTTAGTATTTGTATTGCTTGATATACGATATCACATAATATACAATAAATGATAGAAAAAGCATTTTATATTAAGGCACCTCGATATTAATCATACTGGACCCAAAAGCAAACCAATGAATGACCATCTAACGTACTGCCGTCAGGACATCTGCAACATAAGTGGTGACCCCGCTTGTAATTAATTATTTATTAAAATGAAACTTCTTTAGCCGCGCTGAAAGCAAAAATTCAAGATGACACAATAATTAGGCATTGACCGCTCGCCACTCATCATTAGTATTGGATGTCATCCTTTATACAATTCATTTTATTCCTTAACAGAATAAGTTAGTAGAATATGAATATAACTATCCAGACATTGAGAAGTTTCACTTCAAACATGCGCATATATTGCATATTTTAAGTTATTATGTAAATAGACGACCAACCTGCTACGAGCTACCTAATGGTAAGTGGTAACCATCGTTCATGGATATCAGTATCGCCAAAGGCGTCACCGATACGTTGCTCAAGTAACACGTATCTTGGCTTGGCTGTATGATTAGAGCTGCCACGCCATACACTCCAGATTTCCGCAGAACTGCAGTATTCTGTATTACACGCACACAATCCTGCCATTTTATCTGTATGATGGACCTCAGAGTCAGACACCGGAGATGATAAGTGTCAAGTTTCTGAATGTCTGTGTTGTATATGCTGCTGCTGCTGGGATACCTGGCGTGAATAAGTTGATAAGTCGACTTGCATATATTTTTTTTAACATCGTACTTGGTATTAGAATTGTTTGCTTTATAGGGTAATTCACAAGACTGGTGTGTGATATTATAAAATACCTATCGACTTATTGATTTATTCACCCTATAAAGCAAACAATTCTAATGCCAAGTATGATGAAAACAAAATATATGCAAGTCGACTTATCAACTTATTCACCCCTGGTATCCTGGATACCAGGTCTTGTGAATTACCCTATAAAGCAAACAATTTTAATGCCAAGTACGATGTAAAAAAATATATGCAAGTCGACTTATCAACTTATTCACGCCTGGTATCCAATTATGTATATTATGCTGATCTTAGTCTCTACTTATAAGAGCTCACTCTCGAAAATAGCTAGGGTCGCCGTCATCGAAATCGATGAGGAGAACAACATCAAGTAAGAACTTTGGAACTATTTGGTACTAAAATAGAGATGCTCTTGTAGCGATTTAAAAATAAACAAATAGTTTATGGTCCCGCTGTTAAAACACAGATGATGCTAGCTCGTCGATGGCTTGGCCTGACCGGCGCGGGTCCTCGCCGCCTTTTCCACGTTGGCTGCTCTCGTCTGCAAGTGAATGAAGTGCAATTAATTGTCTGTTGCCAATAATAATATTGATTTGAAAAATTTTGAAACATTTGATGTGTACCTGCAACGACTGAACTTTCTTGTGTAAAGAGGTCATGGAACTGGATATTGACACCAATTTTTCTCTGTTTGTGGCTATATCTGCTAGCTGAAACAACAATAACACAAGTTATGTGAGCACTATATTTGAAAGTAGAAGTCCAGAAAAAAACACCTTCCACTTGAGGTTCCTTCTTCCACCGAGGAATAGTCCTCGGAAATGGTTGATTGATATGTTGAACATTATTTTCAGCAAAACATATCCTTTCAACTGTGAGATTATACCTATGAAACGGTTGGTACATAATATGTAATGAGGTTTGTCACTGTACATAGATAGAATAAAAGTTAGTTTCAAATTTCAACATAGGTGATGATTGCTTACAACCCTTTAAAATAATTTACTTGTAATTTTACCGTTTCAATGTGCAGTTTCTACAAACCATCTATTCATATTTTTCAAATGTTATGTATGTAGTGCCAACAGTGAGTGTAAAATGACGGTAACATAACATAACAAAATTTAACACATTCTCTGTTTTTTCCATAGAAAATTATGATTGCCACAGTGAATGTGTTTATATTATATGGATACCAGGCGTGAATAAGTTGATAAGTCTTGTCTTGTCTAAGTGCATATATTATTTTTATATCGTACTTTGCATTAGAATTGTTTGCTTTATAGGGTAATTCACAAGAGTGGTGTGTGCAATTATAAAAGACCTATGAACTGATTACTGAATTACTGATTTACTCACCCTCTAAAGCAAACAATTCTAATGCGAAGTACGATGAAAACTAAATATATGCAAGTCTACTTATCAACTTATTCACACCTGGTATCCATTATTAATTACAGTATGTTACAAACCAAGGCATCCAACATTGCATCATTTTGTAGGTCCTCAAGTTTCCGCTTCTCAGTCACAATCATACCGTGCACAGCCTCTTGTTTTTCACTAAAAAAAAAACAAAATTCAAAATACAAACAATGCCTTATACATAGTATGACAAAATATGTTATAATAAAGATGAAAAAAGCCGAAGGTTTATGACTACATCCAATAGAAAATTTTGTTCAGTGAAAAACTAACCCTATTTTCATATATTAGGGTCTGAAATCTCAAAAGCTTATCATCTCTGGTGAATGTTTTCTATTTTGTAGGTTACAGCGTTTCCACTTTTTTGTGTCAATATATATGTAATATGTAGTTTAGAACAACACAACTCACGTTAGTTCCTTTAAGTGTGTATTTATTGTTACCAGTGGAGGTTCATAAAGCTCTAGCAGGCCTTTCGCCAAAAGCTGGACGGTTTCAATTTCTTCATTACTTTTCGTTTCAGAACTGAAACAAAGAAAACAACATCAGTAAAGTAGCATGCACGCACTACCTGATATTCAAGGACATTTAGCCTGGCTCGTAGCGACTCCGCCTGACACTTTTAAATAAATATTCATAAAATATTTATGCTGATTATTCATGGATATTATTATGGATATTTTTTGGTTGATTATTTATAGTATAGAAACAAAGTAAAGCAATAGAGTAGAACAAGGTAAAGAAGTAAATCAAGAGATGTTGATTATTGTAAGCTGACGCAATGAATGGCATATTTTAATTTTTGTCATACCTATGTGTAGCAGCCATTTACTGTATTTTTCTTCTTGCTTTTGCAACAAACACAGACGACAAACGACAGTTAAATGAACCAATTAAAAAGTGAAGTAAAAGTAAAATGCAATAAATGTTCACATACACCTATGATCTAATTCTATACAAATAATTGTAGGATTGTGAGATGAGATGCGAGAATGAGATGGTAATAATACTATTACCATATTACTATTACCAATGATGAAAGATTATTTTATCACTGGATGGAATGGAATGGAATGGATGGTGGATTAGAATATTAGATACACAGAGTCACAGATGAAAATGAAACAACAAACTTAATCTGAGATTAGATGGTGGTAAGTAAATGAGTAATGGTATTTAAATGCCTTAGTGGTATTGAATTATTGATTGGTATTTATTTTTATTTGGTATCATGGTATGATAGGTAACTATAGTAAAAGTTGACAATGACATTGACATTTGACATATTATGTTATGACTTTTATTAAATTGACATTGAAGAGAGCATTGTAACCATAGATTAAACAGCATACATGAATACAAATAACAAACGTAACATTGAATTGTATAATTTGTATAGAGTTTTTCCTTGTTAGATATCCATAAGAATAGTGAACATTTATCAAATCGCAAACGATTCGGCATCGTTCCGCCTCTAATTCGTATCGGTAAGATAGTAATAGTGTTCTGTGGGTAAGATCGTAACGGCTGCGGACTAGTTTTTGAGTTGATAAGTGTGCGCCAACCATAAATATTTCAGTTTCACTGTATTTATAATGTAATTTACTATCTCGTTAGTTATGTAAATATAAGTTAATATTACGTACTAACAAGTATACTTGTGATGGTACAATATTAACGATAGGTACATTACTTTAGTTAGAAAAATGGCAATTGTTAATCTATGGCACAAGTTTTTCCGCACGTAAAATGAAACGTAATATTTTATGGCCGCTAGATTTCTTGTTTTGACGTTCTTTCATTTTCCGTTGAGTAGGAGGGGATTTACACGAAAATTAATCGCGTTAATCGCCAATTACTTGTGCGTTTTATAAACAGTGATAAAAAAGCGGCAATCTGGAAGTCCTACAAGTGACCCGCGAGGACGCCGACATGACGTCCGTGGCTAGGAGACGGGAGCAAGACGACTCCGGCGAATACTCTGATGCCTCCCAAGATATCGAGCTAAACAACTCTGGAAACGTGAGTTGTGATGATCCAGCAATTTGCAATTAGACAACTGAACTTTCGTTTTGGCGCTAAAAGTATCGCGGCCGCACACTTTCTCCCGCGCATTCGCGTGTTGGAATGTCCATTTCTTTTCGCTAAATTGAGGTCACGATTTGGATTGCACTCGTTGTAGCATCGCTGACGTGCAAAGTCTTTATTTTAGGACGTGTACATAAACAAATTTGTTTGAAAGAACAGGTGTTATTGAGTACAGTGTAAGGATGCAATTGCTAAAGGTTGCTGAACATTTGCAGGATGGTAGCCAACAAGCATCGGACTATGAGTCCCCGGGAAGCGATTCGGAGCATTCAGACCGAGAGGAGGAGAGCCAGGTAATTGTTTAAATAATATGTATTTTAAAGTGAAGTTGTCCTAGAAATGGCCAGTGCAAACACAATTGAATTATAATGTTGATACATGCCTGCATACAATATTAAATTAGTGAAAGTGTTTATTGAACCAAGGAGAACTAGTTGAGCAGTTATGAGTGCACATCCTCTAATTATCGGCATTCATTGAAAAATGGCTGGCATTGGTTACATACTCGCTTATTGGCTTTTGTAATTGCTTCATAATTGATGCACATTGATACATGGCATGAGGAACATTGAATAATTTTTCAATAAATGTAATTATAAGAAAATAAAAAGAGAGGTACTTTGCCACTGTTATGCTTAATTGATTTCAGGATTTAGGGATGTTAATATTATTATAACGGAGTCCTTTTGGCTTTAAAAAGTTACCTCATATAATACAATTTGCTACTAGTGTCAATGTAGATTTATTTGAATAACAATATTAAAAATAGGACTAGTCATACAAAATAATTGATCACTATTCTTATTGAAAGTTATTGCAGTATCCACTAATTGATTGCATCTAATATTTGTAGCTTTCTTTGTGCCATGATGCCATTTACAAAATAAAATCGTGATTAAGCATTTGTGTTATAATTTATAGTTTTGAGATGAATTGTCATCATTAGCATCACAATCGATAATTGTCCCACTGCTGGAGTCAGGTCTCCTCTCACTATGTGAGGGGTACAGGCCGTAGTCTGCCACGCAGGCCTATTGACGATTGGTAGTCTTCAGGCACCTTTGAGAACATTATGGAGAACTCTTAGGTGTGCAGGTTTCCTCACAATGTTGTTCATCACCGAAGCAAGTGATAATCAATAAACACACCATTTTAGAAATTAGAGGGGAGGGAATGCAGGATTCAAACTTAAGCAGTGTATTCTCAACCACTGCCAATAAATCTCTAAATGATGGTGAAATGTCGTATGTGCTTTGAAGCAAACATTAAAATATTAAAAGTAAAAATAGACAAACACAGATAACAACTTTGTGTAATATTCATTCATAAATTATCTTGATCTAGATCTAGACGGACACATTTTCTAATTTGTCAAATAAAATGTGTATAGTTTTTTTGTAGACTCATTACTGCACCAGACTTACCAGTCAGTGAAAGTATTTTAGATACAAAAAATTCAAGATTGAACTGGTTGTAGTAATTTCGGATGTAATGTTCTAGTCTGATGACTGTGATCCCAATTTGAAATAATTTTGTTTACAGATAAAATGGTTAAATTGTCAAGTTGAAACTTAAAGGGTAATTTTTTTAGTAATGCTTCATTTAAGGAGTGCGCACATTACACCAACTCGACGTCAACTCCACTCCGACTCCACTCCGTTTCAACTCCGACGTTCTGTTCCGCGATCAACGCTTCATCGACGTCAACTCGACTCCGTCTCCACTCCGTTTCAACTCCGACGTTCCGTTCTAGGTACATTACGTCATTGTGTCGGTCGACGCGTGGACTACTCGTCTACGGTGAGTCGTCAACGCAACGTCGACGCGTTGGTCTCGAAACGGAACGGCTATGGGTGTAGGGCGAGCCGTACAGGGCTTTTAAGTATAAGTTCGAAATTCAACCTTACCTTCAAAGATATAAGGCTCATAATTGAATGTTAGCTTTGTCAAGGTTTTAGTCGCGTTCGCGTCTGTCGGTCGTGGAGTCGTTGTACTGTGCGCAGTCCTTTATAGTGACATCTGTTGAATATCAAAACAGATCATGTGATGGTTAGTGGTCTCTGCTGCCTATAAGTGGGATACCAGACCACATCTCCACTTACCATCAGGTGGGATTGTGGTCAAGCATTAACTTGTAATTAATAAAAAAAGTATTGTTGGGAAAGAAAGGGAAAATTAAGCTGTTTTGTAACTGGCTTCGGGGTGTATAGATTCTGGCCTGTGCTGGCTTGTCTTTATATGTTTTTTAGTTATTTAAATGGCTGGTAACTGGTCCCTGTCGCCCGTGGAGGTCAGAAAAAACCATATGTTGTAAAATATATTGCCAATGTGTTTTTGATCAACAAAAAAAGTGATTTTAATCTTAACTCATCGCGGATTGTACACATTTTATAATGATACAGGTACTCACGATGTGTATTTTGGTATGCCGATATTTCAACAAAAAAATAACAACAGTCGAAATATCGGCAAATACATATCGTGAGTACCCGTATCATAAAAAAAAACAAGAAAGTGACTCTTGTAACGTCCAAGTAATTAGGTGTATCATATTTTATGTATTATATGTAATTATTTATTTGGTTGTTTAGAAGAAAACTTCAGTCCCAGTTACAGAGGATACTGAGGTATCACTTTGCAATATTAGTCATTCCGAGACAGTAAGCTAGCAACATTAGCATTAGTTGATGCTATGATGTATACACAAGTACTACTTAAAACTGAGATATTAGATACAGAGATAACAAAATAGATAATAAATACTGAGTACATTTGTTTTGTCAACACCAATTGGTTGTAATATTTATTGAAGACACATAAGATTCACAAAATAAATGTTTAATAAATCCTGTGTCGCGTACGCCATGTATAACATAAATAAGATATGATTAACATCCACAATCTGAGTACAGACTGTTGTCAGTCACATGAATGGCTTGTATATGGCATAATTACCCCGGCCCGGGGCCGGGAATTGCACCCTTTGCATTGCAACCAAGTAAAGTCAAGTCAAGGCAAGTAACACAAAATTCTGGAAAAGTTTTAGACTTTTGAGGTATGTGTGACAATATATTTTACGTCAATTACTTGTAGGACAAACTGCTGCTGATTTCATGATCAACGTATCACAGTAGGTAACAATCAGAATATTGTAGCAATGCTATTATCATTCATAACAAGTCCATTGTGTGATTTCTATTGACCAGAAAGTGTTAGCTGTTGTGTGCTGTATATAGTTTCTATACATAGACTAATCAATCTATGTGTTATGTTACACGTAGGTTCCTTCCCAGCAGTGTGACCACACGCTATGATTACACTAGTTGCCTCCACTGGGAATACAAACTCGAGAGGTTTAGACCCCTTGTTTGGTATGAGTATGATATGAGTAGGTTAAAAAAATTCTTGCGCGTATCTCTCGCTTCTTCTTTCGAGACGATTAAGCCTAGGGCTTTGACTTGAAAATTATTTAAACAACTTAGAATAAAATTTCATTTCGGCCTTGTCATCGTTATAGATAATGTAGTAAAGCATTAAAAGAAATATTTCCCCACAATATTTCGTAATAGATTTTATACTTGAACGATAGATAATAGTAATAGATTTTTTAACATAATCTGATAGATTTTATTTGATGTATTCATTCTAAGTTGGTTCCACTTGTTGCTGCGCTGACCATTAACAATTTTGTACAAGTCCCTCTTCATCGTTTTACCTCACCTCTCCCCTCCCCACGTTACCTCACCTCTCCTCGCGCCATCTATCCAAGTCCCCCGCAACAACGCAGTGTCCAATAGTCTGAGGCGGGCGAACGGTTGCAGGAGAGCCAGACGGAGCGGCGCGTCGACGACGACGAGGACCGCAGCAACCCGCAGTACATCCCCAAGCGGGGCACCTTCTACGAGCACGACGACCGCACCGCCGCCAGGTACTGTACTATAGTACCTACTGTGGACGGGTTGTGTTGTGTGGCTTCAACCCATTAATGGCCCACTACTGAGCACGGGTCTCTAATCATACCTGAGGAGGCCTAGAGCATCCTCCACCAAGCCGCTCCAGTGCGGATTGGTGGAGGGGTTAGTTAGTGGCCAACCCAAGTGTCGGAAATGTTTTTTAAGCCGCCCGAAGGTATCCGACATGGCTTAACGACTGCTACCCTCCGAAGCACGGAAGCGCTCAAGAAATTTTTGTCACTAGCGGTCACCCATCCAACTACCCACCGCGCCCGCTGTTGCTTAACTTTGTCGATCACATGAGATTGATGCATGACGCCGGGCTATGAGAGCTTCAATGTGTTGTTTAAAAATAGTTTATTTTTAACATAATTATCCGATAAAATATAAAACCAGTCATCAGGCTCCTATAGATCGTAGCGTGATGTTATATATCCTATAGCCTCCCACGATAAATAGACTAACGAACACGAAAATAATTTTTCATTTCGAACCAGTAGTTGCTGAGATTAGCCCGTTCAACCAAACAAACTTTTCAGCTTTGCTATATTAGTATAGATATACCGTTTTGATGTTGCTCACAATTAAGCGTCACATTCTCCACAGCGGCGAAGAGCTGAGCAACGCAACGTCGGAGACGGCGTCGGAGAAGAAGGAGGGCAGCGAGACGCCGTCGGAGCGCCGCCGGCCGCCGCGCAAGTCCGAGACCATCAACAAGTGGTCGCACGACAAGTACAACGAGAACGAGCAGGTCAGCTTCGCCCCCAGCTGTTGGCTTCGACCGCCGACCGCACAGCCAATAGACACCTAATGTTTGATTTTCCGTATTGAATGCATTATGGCAACTCGCTGAGGTAACACGAAGCGGGGTGACTGGCTAATTCAACGCTGTGATTGGCTAATTCAAGGCCACACGAAACGTTGGAAAGAAATAGATTAATTTAAGCAACGGGAAAGAATGAGATGGCACGAATTTATATCGGTACTATAAGCCAGATGTGTTGACAGAAGCCATTCGCCTGTTATTGGGAGTCTATTGGCTGTGTGGTCGGTGGCTTCAACCCATTAATGGCTCTCCTCGTACCTGAGGAGGCCTAGAGCATACTCCACCACGCTGCTCCAGTGCGGATTGGTGGAGTAACTACCTGTACTGCGTTCAAATTGGATTCGGAATTAATGTAATTTGTTTACATTATTTTATTTTTAGTGTTTTCTCTTTCACTCACCGAAATAATATATCTTAATTCTGAATCAAGTTTGAACGGAGTATAGATTAGTGTCGGATTGGTGTGACACATTTCGTTTACCAAACTGATTATGATAACCTCACAAAACCTAAAGGACCTTACACCTATTGTTTCAGATGCCAAAGTCGCGTGATGAGCTCGTAGCTATATACGGTTACGACATTAGGAACGAGGACGCCCCGCCCCACGCGCGCAGGAACAGACGTTATGGGTATGTGCTTAACATTAACTAACCTCTAAGTCCCGGGTTTGATGCCCAACCAAACGTAACATGAGATGTGTCTGCTGATTTCTTAGCCCTCTTTAACGTAGCGTAATGGTCACCAGTTGGACTGCCGTTCAAAAGGTCCTGGGTTTGATTCTCAGGCATGCAAAAATTCGAATGATCAGTTTGAATTTCTGTTCTCGGTCAGAGTGTGCCCTTGTCATTCAGTCTTATTCATCCATTCATTAGTATGTAACACATTGTTTAAAATGCAACGGATACTTATTTTTTAATTCAATCCCGAAATTTCCTTTTCGGGACCATGATAAGTATAGCTGGGTCGCAATAAGGGTATAAAAAATAATAATTGTAAGAACCTGTAATATTTTAGATGCCATGATATCCGTAATGGTGTAAGCTTAAAAGAATTGTCATATCAGTGGGTACAATCAGTGTTTACAGTCATCTGGGTAACTTTAATTTACAGTGGAACTTTAACGAGGAAAACTCTAATAATTTTAAATAACTTTGTAACTTTGATAACTTCGAATTTTTGTATAATTTTGTTTTATAAATAAAACTTTGGTGTTCAAAGGGACACTTAACTTTGAATAACTGTAACTTATTACTTTGTAACTTTGGAAACTTTGAATTTCAGTGTAACTTTGTGTGACAAATTCAAAGTTACCCGGGTTGACTGTACCTAAGTTACATGAATTTTATTATTAAAATCTGATGTCAGCGTTTGTTTCTGTTATGCCGTGCGTAATGGAGTGTGAGACGTTACCGGTCAGTAACTGGCGCTGTTCGACTTTCGAATGTTCACGTTTTGCATGCAACGGGTACTCACGATTCTGTAGTGTCACGGCCACAGCATGCAATACGCTAAGTGACTGAGTGGAAATGTCATTAGCAACGCTTTGCATGACCTACAGTGTTTACTGTTTAGTGCTGAATAATAAATTTACGCGATGTCAACAGAAAATACACGCAGAATATGAATTATTATGTCCGATGCTTACTTAGGAATCCAATCTTAGAATAGCATTGAAATATCAGCTTTATATCGTGATCCTTACGGTTGAATTTGCAACAATTAGTTGAAAGATATGATTCACGGGCGATTTAAGCATTGTACGCCCGAGGCCCACTATGTTCCGGATAAAATTTGACCGTAAGTGACCCATTAGACGACCACAAGACGACCCATAGTTCAGGAA
This sequence comes from Ochlodes sylvanus, assembly GCA_905404295.2. Classification (NCBI taxonomy): domain Eukaryota; kingdom Metazoa; phylum Arthropoda; class Insecta; order Lepidoptera; family Hesperiidae; genus Ochlodes; species Ochlodes sylvanus. Next base: position 7,792,659 of record FR990149.1, read on the forward strand.
CATGATTGATTGATCAATGTACGCTTTAATCTTTATTGAATTTTGAGGTTGTCAATTTTTATTTGATTGCGCTGGAGTAGTTGTTATTTAGCAATGGAAGAGTGTTTTTTCAACTTTATAGTTTTTCAATGCTTTTAGAATTTACTCCATTTATTGTATCTTGTCATAATAAAGGCAATCTAATGAAACTTACATGGCCAGCATGATAGAATTGTATATAGGTATTCGTAAGGTTTTGTTACAATTTTTATAAAAGTATTTGGTTTTGATCATTCTGTTTGTACGTTAAAAATGATAAATAATAGTTTCGATAGATAGAATAGTTATGGGTGATAACTTTTCCGCCTTTTGTGTTGTAGTTGCTAGTAACATTGTTGTTACACACAACAATAATGTTGTTGTTGGTAATGTAACCAACAACAACATTATTGTTGTTCTGTGTGATAAATTCAAATACAAAAAAAATATATATTAGTATTTTTTAATACACTTATAAACGCATTTATAAGGTGGTTTATCATTGAGGAGAAGAAACGTCGGAATAAATTCCTCAGCACATGTCTTAAATCACAATTGGTATAGAATATTTATTTCCAATCTACTCGGGCGCCGGATGTGGCATAGTAGACGTCGTATGATATAATTACATATTATATTCATGTACATTTTTATTAATACTTCTCGCTGTTCTTCGTATATGTATTAGGTCTTTTTGTAAACCTTTTTTAGTTCTTTGCACTTCCTCATGATTGACTATTAGAGCTGTTAAATATGAATGCTCGGTTCCTATATTTAACATCGTTTTGGAGTTACCAGTAACGAGTCGTTATACTCGTTCCTTATATAATCATTTCTTTTCTAGTTACGCCTCGTAGATACAATACATATAATAATACAGTAGATATAATACAGCTATCCGTAGTTATCTGTAAGCAAAACGAATCTTTTTTCAAATATGGCAACCTGGTATATGACCGCATGTTGCAGCACATTTTTTTAAATTATTTATTATGTATATAATACAAGGAAACCCGCCCTCGCTTCGCTTCGGGAAACCTGTCCCTTAGTACCCAAGTCCAAAATTGTTTGCGAAAAACTTTAATATATTATACACATAAACTTTCCTCTTGAATCATTCTATCTATTAAAAAAACCCCATCAAAATCCGTTGCGTAGTTTTAAAGATCTAAGCATACATAGGGGCAGAGAAATAGTTATGTATATAATATGTTGTGACGTCGTAGCCGCGGGCCGAACAAGTACACGCGCACGTGGGAGGACGAGGAGGCGTACAAGCGGCAGACGGCGGCCGCCGCGCAGCACCGCAAGCCGCCCTCCGCCGACGACTTCCCCGAGCTCGACGCCAAGTACAAGTCAGTACCACTCTATAGGACGGCCAACGGTTCTGGGCCGCTCTGAAGTTAGGCTTTCGGATATAGTGCGCAGGTATTGCACTTTAGAGAGAGATAGCGACACGAACACTGAGCGTGCGACCGAAACAAACAATGCTCAAAGTGACACCCCGCGCGTCGTGCCACCATTTCGACCCTAAAATTGACTTTTGCGCAGCGATCCGAACAAAGTTCAGAGCGGCCTAGAACCGCCGGCCGTACTATACTGGGTTATAGACAAGATATATTTATATATGTATCTCTCTCTCTCTCTCTTTCTATAAGTCGGTTACCTCAGTGCTGAGGGTCGTGACCACCACTAATATACAGGGTGTCCCAAAAGTTGTACGACAAACGGAAATGGGAGATAGCTTGAGGATGGACCTATTCGATGCCAAAAAATCACTTTAGTAAAAGTGCCACCGTTTTGGAGATATTGACCTTTGTTTTGTTTTTCGGAAATTGGGCACTCTTACCCTACTTTTATTTGCTGAGACCACAAATGAGCAGATATTTTAATGAATTCTTTTTTCACATACCCTCAGATAGTTGGTCTACAATTTCAGAATATAATTTAGTTCAAAATATTTGAAAATACTGAGAAATTTGGTTCTATTTTGGCCTTTTTATGTTTTTGATTTTCTTGTATTCAATTTCAACAACGACATGTGGAAAAAAAATGTACTGGACCAAGAGTGCAGATTACTTTAAAAACTTGACTGTTAAAAGGAGATTTCAAAAAGGTAAAATACTTGCTACTTTAATGGGAAACTTTTAAAGCTATAGCCATTTCAGTGTTGAAGGGTATTAATTTGAAGCTAAAGTGATTTTATGTTTTAATGCTTTTGAGTGATTATTTTATATTTTTTGTTATAAATTTGACTAAAAATATTTTGTCTCAGTCAAACTTTATAAGTGTTCAAACTGTCTCTATTCAACTGTAACAAATAATTGACAATTATTTAAAAAATACATTTTTAAAGATCCTCACTCATTTGTGCTATTTTAGCTGCAGCTGATTGAATTGTACTGATTTATTGATAGGTGGTGGAGTCTAGAGTTCACCCAGAGTAGTACCACCGCCCGCCACGGTACCTAGTACCATTTCTACCATGTAATAATTGTCTTAACAGCAATTGTGTTCGGGTTAGAAAAAACATTTTATTGTGCTATATTTAAAAGGTGTTCAAAGTGTCGCCCTTCTTCTCTAACACACAATTGACACCTTTTCAAAAAAGATCTTTTCAAAGACATTATATTCATTTGGGAAATTTCAGCTGCAGCTGATTGAATTGCACTCCTTAGTTCGTCTGCGTTATTTATGGTTTTCGCGTAGATTTTGTCTTTCATACAGCCCCAGTAAAAAAAATCCAGAGGATTTAAATCCGGTGACCGAGCGGGCCACGGGATTGGTCCTAATCTTCCGATCCAACGGCGAGGATACACCCGATCCAAATGGACTCGTACTTGACGGGCATAGTGTGCTGGACAGCCATCGTTCTGTAGCCAAAGTTTACTAGGTACCGTGGCGGGCGGTGGTACTACTCTGGGTGAACTCTAGACTCCACCACCTATCAATAAATCAGTACAATTCAATCAGCTGCAGCTAAAATAGCACAAATGAGTGAGGATCTTTAAAAATGTAATTTTTAAATAATTGTCAATTATTTGTTACAGTTGAATAGAGACAGTTTGAACACTTATAAAGTATGACTGAGACAAAATATTTTTAGTCAAATTTATAACAAAAAATATAAAATAATCACTCAAAAGCATTAAAACATAAAATCACTTTAGCTTCAAATTAATACCCTTCAACACTGAAATGGCTATAGCTTTAAAAGTTTCCCATTAAAGTAGCAAGTATTTTACCTTTTTGAAATCTCCTTTTAACAATCAAGTTTTTAAAGTAATCTGCACTCTTGGTCCAGTACAATTTTTTTCCACATGTCGTTGTTGAAATTGAATACAAGAAAATCAAAAACATAAAAAGGCCAAAATAGAACCTAATTTCTCAGTATTTTCAAATATTTTGAACTAAATTATATTCTGAAATTGTAGACCAACTATCTGAGGGTATGTGAAAAAAGAATTCATTAAAATATCTGCTCATTTGTGGTCTCAGCAAATAAAAGTAGGGTAAGAGTGCCCAATTTCCGAAAAACAAAACAAAGGTCAATATCTCCAAAACGGTGGCACTTTTACTAAAGTGATTTTTTGGCATCGAATAGGTCCATCCTCAAGCTATCTCCCATTTCCGTTTGTCGTACAACTTTTGGGACACCCTGTATACATACATACTATTCTGTCTGTACATTAAATTTTTGTCTGTATATCCCGTTATACTCAAGAACGGCTTGACCGATTTTAATGAGACTTTCACTGTAAAATAGAGGAGGTTTCCCAAAATTTCCACGAGATTTGCACGGGCAAACATCCAAAAATGTCCTCTACTAACCTCTGTTTTTAATACACTATCGAACGGTTGCTAAAGACAAATGGTTGGTGTCAACAGCAGCCGGCGGCCCCGCGCGCGGCCGCGCTCCAAGTCGCAGCCGACGTCCAACGAGTCGTCGGAGAGCGGCTCGGCGCTGCGCCGCCACGCGTCCACGAAGGGCCCGGGCCGAGCGCGCGCCGCCGCCCGCCCCACCGCCCGCCCGCCCGCCGACAAGCTGCCCGCCCTCGAGAACCTGACCATCACCGCCAGCGTCTTCAATAACAGGTACCCATTGGTGCTGTTGAAGTGAAAACTTCTGTAACATCGTTGTGATTTGGAATTCGATGAAACGGAAATGACGCGCAAATGAAACGAAACGGAAACGTTAAAGACACAGGCACATTTTAACGTGGGAGAAAATGAGATAGGAACATTAGCAAGAGTTAGAACTGAAGTTCGCTGCAGCGCTAAAACAATAGTTATCACGTTCACTTCTAGCACGTGTGACATGCACACATATTTTTTTATTAGAACAAAGTTCCTTCATGCGGCTTACAGGAGTAGTGTGGTTTGGTAGAGATCGTCACGTAACAAATTAATCGAATTAATTGAATTTGAATTAATTAAGTTAATCAAACGGGTCAGATTCTAATACTAGAATACGTTTGTTCCCAGCAACGGTCCCCAGCGCAAGGTGAACGCGGCGGTCGCGCAGCGGCGGCCCGTGCCCACCGACCAGGGCAGGAGGAAGCCGCAGCCGCAACAGCTGCAACAGCCGCAACAGCCGCAGCCGCACTCGCAACAGCCGCAGCCGCAGCCGCAGACACAGGTGAGTGGCTTTAGTTAAAGGAATTTGTGCAGTGACGCATATACACAAGTTCCGACCGATGTCAGTTGGGGCTTGACCGCTCCCCGGGCATGTCGCCTCGCCCGGCGGGAGATCACCCTTTGCCAAACTGGTGACCCCGACGACAAACGCTTACACACTCAAATACCCGCACTAGGCGCAATACAGCAACTACGCTACGGGGTCGTCTTTAGATGTTTGTCTATTAACGAAACTTGTATGTTATATTAAAACTCAACCAGACATACTTGTCGATTGATACTAGCTTTGGAGTAGTATCTATCGTTGACCAACGGGCAGTGTTGTATAGCGACGTTGTCGTGTGTATAGTCTGTTGTCTCGCCGACAGCCGCCGCCGGCCGCGCCCGGGGCCAACAGCAAGCAGCAGCAGCAGCAGCAGCAGCCCCCGCCGCCGGCGCAGCCGCAGCAGCAACAGAAGTCGCAGCAGACGCAGCAAGCGTCCGGTACGTGTTGTTGTTTCTATTTACAATAATGGCTATGAACGAGCCCGTGGTAAGCGGTCACCGTCGCCCGTGCCATTAGCAACATGATAAGTATCGGCAAAGCATTGCCGACCAAGTAAGGGCCCGTTCAAGTGTTACGTAAGCGGACTTTTTGCTATTTTTAACCCATCCCCCCCCCCGTCCCCCTCGTCAGCAAAAGTAAGCAAATCTCTTACCCCTCCCCCCATGCTTACGTAAACATTGGTACTTGCATTCAATGGTTTCTTTATTGATTTAAGAGAATTTTGAGTGTTTTTTGTGGAAAATCCGAAAAAGTGAAAAAATGTAACTGCTGACGTAATCACCATCTAGCCTCCCCCACCCCCAAAAATAAGCAAAGCAACGAAAAACAGATAAACTTTGCAGGTAAACTTCGCGCGTAGCCAATCCTGAGGTTTTTAAACACGAGTTTAATATTTAATTGTTGAATCGACACGTAGGTAACGAGTCTCGAGGCGGCAGCAAGAGGTACAGCAGTTTACGGCAGCGGCCGCTCGCGGAGCCGTACTCGCCGCAGACGCCGCAGCAGAAACAGCAGCAGCCGCCGCAACAGCAGCAACAACAGCAGCAGCAACAGCAGCAACAACAGCAGCCGCAACCGCAGCAACAACAGCAGCAGCAGCAACAGCAACAGCAACATAGATATCATGGCGGTGTGTTGGAAAACTTTCTCTATATATTTATGTACTAAATACCAGGTATAAATTAAGTTAAGTTCTTGGATGTTATTAAGATTATGAAAATAAGTTATAAAGTAAAGTAAATTATTGGTTTTAAATATTACTTTAATGTAATTAAGAAATTATGTTTTGTCATTCATCATTTAAAATTTTTAAAATATTAGCTGTTGTTCACTAGTCATTATAAGAGGTTTTTCACTATCATATCTCAAAACAGTAATAAATCAGCTCATAAAAAAGGTGGATCTCAAAAATCTATTTGTTAATCTGTTCGGTGTGAGAGTGAGAGACGTCGTAGTGAGGTATGTGTTGTGTCGTCAGAGTTCGTGTCGGGCGCGCACCAGGGCAGCCCCGCGCCGCAGGTGCACGCGCAGCAGGTGATGCACCAGGTGCCCGTGAGTACAACGCGCCCATTGCTGCCCTTATACTTATTAATTAATTATATTCGACCCGACCGACGGCCGACGGCGATAGTATTTGACAAGACGTTTCGCGCGGCAGTGCAATGCAGTTTCAGTGGTATATCGCAATAGGAGTGGTTATGAACTTGGCGAGCAGACACGGCGGTAGTGTCTGCTCGAGTCAGCCGCGAAACGACTTGTGTTTCGGCCGGCGGCTTGAGAGACGGTTATTTTCCAATTTTTTTTCCTGTGATGCATTTGCTGTTGGTGGGTGGGTGGCTCAGGCTTGCCTGCTATGTAGGCTATTGGCTAATGCAAAATAATTTTGTGTAAAGGTAGCATTCGGTACTTAGCGACCGCGACCCGCGACCGCGATCGGGTCGCGCGACCCACTGCTTAGAACGGATTTGTATGGAGTACTAAACAATCCCGACGACCGCGCCGCGCGACCGGTGTGCGTGGCTAGAGAGCCGCGAGGTCGCGGGTCGCGGTCGCTAAGAACCGAATGCTACCTTAACGTGTCATTAACGTGCTCGTGTCTAGACGCTGCGCGCGGCGGCGGGCGGCCCGGCGCTCGGCTCCGCCCACGGTCCCGCCCACGGCCCGGCGCACGGGCCGCCCCCGGTGCACGGCCCGCCCCCGGCGCACGGCCCCGCCCACGGCCCGCCCCCGGCGCACGGCCCGTCCCCGCCGCACGCGCTGCCGCTGGCGCAGCCCGTGCCGCTGCCGCCCGGCCACATCGACCACTCGCAACAGGTAAACTGGCTTGATTAATCCCTATTCAATCTAAAGTTATAAAATCCCTTTTATAATGTGAAGTGAAGCTTACTACAATATGGTAGTGAAAACCGCACCCAAATCTGTTAAGCCGTTTCTGACATTAGCATGTACATAACCACAGACCAACAGACAAACCGAGAAAAATACTAAAAATATTTCTATTGGGTAACAAATTCCCTTAATAATAGATTTTTTGATATATCTTTCACGTACAGACAGCAATCAGTTACAGATTTATTACATGCATAGATTACTTAATTAAATCCGACATTAAATTCAATGATATTTGCTTTTAACTAATAACACGGAGAAAATATAATAGTGCCAAAGTATCACCTATCATTCATCGGAGAGAGGAGAGGAGAGGAGAGTATTTGGCCGGTGGTAACGGTTGCCGTGCGTTGTTGCAGCAGGTGCGGCTGGGCATGCTGGAGCAGCAGCAGATGGTGCCGCACCAGCACCACGCGATACACCAGACACATTCCATTGGTAACGCCATGCTGTATTATTATAGTTATCGCTTGGTCGGAATACCTGTGTCAGTTCACTGACTGACTCTGTATGTCCACAGCACCCATATAGTGCTATTTTGTTATGCAGGATGGTTAAATGTCCATTTATTTATTTAATTTTTATTGTAAAACCTTAACAGTGTACAATGGGCGGACAGTTATTGCAATGAAGTTCCTTAACGCGGCAGTAGTGCGATTTAGTAGAGATCGTCACGTAACGAAATGCCGTATGTTGTGTATGTGTATTTTAATAGTGGTGTACGCCATCTACGGTATTATTTTGTAACTAGATAGCACAGTCCAGCGCTGCTTTACAGTGTATACTATATTAATTCAGATAAGAGTTCCTAGATGGCGTTGTTACAAAAAATCGCTATATATACGTTTATATACTAATATTTTAGTTTCTTGGTTTTACTTCTATCGTGCAATCGCACACGATATTTTTCATCTCAACACACAGTACAGTTTTCAAGTACATTTATGGAGTTTATTTATTTATTTTATTTTTAACAAAATCCACAGCTTAATACAACATATAAAACTTACAATCTAGTCTTACAGCGTAAGTCTTAAAGTTGAAGAGAAAACGTAAGGAACTTCGTCCCTGACGGCAGTCCTCCGACCGCACATTATTTTTATTAATTTTGAGGTAATTTAATGTAGGTTTGGTAAATTTAGATTTTTCATCGATCACTCACAATTTTATTGTAAAGCATGATGATGTCGTGACCCAGGTCAGCTGCAGCCACCCCAGGCGTACGCGCCGCCGGCCATCATGCCCACGCAGTACATGCAGGTTGGTAGCTCGCCCGGTCCCGGTCCCGGTCCCGGTCCCGGCCGCTGGAGCACGTCACGCGACCCGCTAACAGGAGGCCTACTACAAAAAACTAAAGTCGACATAACGGACGACGGATCGTACTTATTCCTACCAGTCACGTCGCCAAATCATGTTTCGTGTGAACATGGAATTTTCTTAAGAAAACTCAATGCGATTTTCGCATATCAATTTATTTTAGGAAAAGAAACACGTAACAGTGAGAAAAAGTACGATCCGTCGTCCGAAACGTCGACCCTCGTTTTTCGTAGTAGGCCTCCTGAAGTCTCTTCACACCTTGTAGTTGATCGAACCTGCTTAGGTGAATGCCGACAAGCAAGCGGGTAAACCACCAGGGGTCCAAGTCTGCTAATTTATGAATGCTTCAATTGCGTCGTGTCGGGATAGTTTGACACATTTTTGACATATTTCGTATACAAAATGTCTCAAACACCGAAGGCATTACTGCATCACTGGTTAAGAAAAAAAGGAAATGCTGGTCAAGCTCCCAGCTGGAACCACCAGGGGCCGGTTGTGGGTGACCACTAATGGCAAAATATTCTTGAGCGCCTCCGCGCTTCGGTGGGGCAAGTTTAGCCTTCGGTCCCGATGGTTACTGTAAGAGCAGTCGAACCATGTCGAAGGCATTCCAGTTAGGTAAAATCTTCCGACACGAAGGTTGGCCACTACCCCCCACACCGATCCGTACTGAAGCAGCGTGGCGGAGATGTCTAAGTGCCCTGTGGGAGACCATTAGCGAGTTGAGTCCGTACAATTTTTGCTATAATTATAGTTGTTGAACTGTAGAACTGTTGTAATGGTGCATTATACGTGTGTCGTGTTGAATGAATAAAGTTTGTTGCTGTGCATTCCAGCAACAGAGTGGTAGCGGGACGGTGTACGGCGGCGCGATGTACCAGCCGCCCGCCGCCTACCCGCACCAGATGTACCCGCATCACAACTACGTAAGTTTACTACATGCCTACCAGCGAGAAATAATACCTAGAAGTGTAACTACCATAAGGCGTCGTCCTAATTGGCAGCGATCTTACGATGGCGCGATGCGTTTTCGTTGGATATTTCATCGCACGACGAAAACGCATCGCGCCATCGTACGATCGTTGCCAATTAGGATGACGCCTTAGACCATAGAAGTGTAGCTATCAAAAATAGCGTAATGAATACCAGGCTGCGGCCTAGTAGGCAACGACAGCCCATTTGCCGTTCCGTTTTTCGTTTTTTACTGACACTGAAATTACGGCTGGCCTTGTGTAAGGCGGTATAAAATAAAAACCAATTGTGAACTTTTAGCGGTTTAAGTGACGTGAGTGATTTGGTACCATTTTCGTATGACTGTTTGTATGGAAGAGCGTCCTCTTTAGTTTATAGCTCGTTGGTGTCTACACTGTCTACTGACGCACTTTTGGGCCACATACAGTCGTACTTTCTCGTGCCGTCTCATGTCGGCCCCGCGGGGCAGAGGTGTGCTGTTATTAGGAGTCTAGTGGCTGTGTGGTCGGTGTGTGCATCCCTCTCTGTCGGCGGTCAGTGTGACGGCGTGTGTAACAGTTGTTTGCCCCGGCAGCAGCAGGCGACGCAGGCGGGCGGCGTGACGTACTACAGCTGCGCGGAGCAGGAGCAGCTGCCGCGCGCGCAGCGCCGCCCCACCGCCGCCATCCCCATCGTGCGGCCGGTCGCCGCGCCCGCGCCCACCGCGCCCGCGCCCGCGCCGCACGACAGGTGCGTACCGGCGAGATTTCATGAAGTTGAACGTTTTTGAAGTTATACTTCTTTTGGCGCGTCGGGGAAAAATGATGAGAGTAAATTTTTACGATGCGCGCGCACACCGTCACGAAAAACCGACACCCTGAAGTTAGCTATAGTCAACATTTTAGTTTTTGTTATTGTCAATGTCGTAACTCATGTGAATGTCAAATTTTTATTTGTTATACTGTCATGTCTATTGTCAATGTCATTCTCATCTTGATGTTATTTAATGATGTCAAAGAAGTATAACTTCTCACGCGCGTACTTAAGAGGAAATGCCACGGGTAATTTTTCCATACAAACGTTCTCGACTAATCCCTCGCTGGTTTTTGACTCTAGATCAATAATTTTTTCACACAAGAATAATATCATCATTATCTATGTCGGTACGTTTTGATTTTTTTGATATTTTGGTTTTCAAAAGTTTTAGGCTACTTCAAACAGCGCTTAAAACGGCCAAATAAATATGCCACAAACAAACGCCTAGTACACAAATTGTATAATAATTAGCACAAAAAGCTAAACGGTCCGACACAGCATATCTCCTTCCCATTCAATTTCCAAAATTTCGTTAAGATTTCTTTAGTTTTGGCGGGGGGATTAGTCGAGAACGGAACCTCGATTTTGATGATTTTTGCCTCGGGTTTTTACACGGAGCTGCAGTTGTCCCTATCGCACTGACATACACGCCGCTCGCAAGCGCGACAGAGATATTGAGTGAAAAAATCCCAAATTTGAAAAAGGGTTCGCGTGGTATTTCCTCTTAAGTACACGTACCTTTTTTTTCTTCAATATGGCGTTGGCGTAAATACACTCAGCCTAAACAAAATAGCAATAATTGACTATCGACGTAGCCGAATTTTTTCGCAAATTAGGCAATCGCAGTGAAAGTCCGCTTAGTTAATGTCCGCTTGTCCCTACACTCACTTTGAATAACGTAACACTATACAATCGTCAACGTGTTACCGACCTCTATAAATAGCTTTCTGATACTTACAACAGAAATAACAAGTGTTGGGGTTAAGGAGTTTACATATCGATGTTTCTAATGTTCGTGAGCACAATGACCACTGACAATATGGTACGTTTGTCGTTTGCTCCACCCAGGTGTCAAACGACACCCATCTTTATATTTATTTTAATGTATATGTATGAATGTATGTGTTGTGTCAGGCCGGCGAACTCGACGGAGAAGGACAACATAGACAGGATCGTGGAGAACATGTTCGTGAGGAAGCCCTGGCCGGCGACGCACGGTGTCGGTACGTTCATTGCTCTTACTGCTCTGTTACTTGCAATTGAAATTCGACCTTAATACGTTCTGCCGATGGTTTACTTCGCATTAACATTGTGCGTATTCTTTCTTCGTGTAAAACTAAACTATGCCAAATTTCAGAGCTAATTACGAAAGGCTCTTGAAGGGTTTAGAACTGCGCTTATAATATTATGTGCTGACATTACAAAGTTTGATAAACAGTTGCGCAGTGTTCTCACCATATTTTGTGAGACATACTTTTAAGGGAAAATAAATGACTTGACTTGACTTGTACTGAAGAAGTGTTTCTTTAATCTTTATTGTGCTTGCCTACTCGTTCAACGAAACTACTCTTGGGACCGCCGAGTGGTCGGTAATTTATTCAGGCGGTGTTAGGTTTTTTTCGTTACGGAATTTCTGGATTCGGTCCCCACGCTCAAGGCCCGCGATAAAAGCTATGCAATAGCTTAAAAAACAAATGTCCGCAAGTAGACATAGTCTTACTAAACATAGTATTAACGAATATCCATAGTAATATTATTAATGCATAGTATTAACGAATATCCATAGTAATATTATAAAACCTGTCTGTCTGTCTGCTACCTTTTCACGCTTAATCCTTTGCATCGATTTAGTTTTGTATGAACATAGTTTGAAACGCTAGGACATAGAATACTTAACCCGATAATGCGTTCCATTGGAACAATTTAGCGTAATTTTTTTGTTTTCCGACTCCCGCGCGAGCAAAAACTAGTCACATATAAGATTGATGACAACAACCTCTGTCGATTTTTACAGGACTAAATAATCACAAATCATCAGATCGATATACATTATACAGAACCATAAATGAAAGTAGACATTGTGTAAACATTGCCTTTCGATAATATGCTGATGCGTTTGTTACCATATTTCCCTGAAAAGATTTGCTATGGGCGCGGCTGTCGCTGCACGCGTGGCTCAATTCGCGTCTCTGACGGAACTATCGAGAGGCTTATAGAAGATAGCTTTGTTACTTCTAGAGGAGTAACCGAACTTAGTGCAAAAGTATCGAGGAAGGTTTATTTTCAATTGCCACTGTACTGTCAAGTCAGTATTTCTGTTTGTTTTTATATTGCGTAGTCTAATTAGTGTGTGTAGCTGTTATAGTAGATTTATTTAGATTTGTAATTCTGGTACTTGAAATTTTATACAAAATGTGTTATCAGTAAAATGTATTGTATTATCAGTATTATAAAATGTAAGGTGAAATGAAGTTTTGATAGTACTTATTGGTTGATAAAGTACAATTTAGGTTGTAATGTAGTTACATAATTAGTTGGGTAGAAAGGTTAAGGTCTTTAGTATGTTTTATCTGGTCTGGTTCGTATCTTGAACGTATCTCTTTAAAAAAATGTGCGGTATTAGAAATTAATTGTCAATATATAATAAATAAATAATTAAATAAACGCTTACACACTCACACCCCCGCACTAGGATTCCCTGTGTCGCGGGCGGCATCGACAACACACACAAAACGTCACTAACACCCACACCCCGAGAACAAACATTTATCTGTCACATAAACATCTGCTCCGGCCGAGAATCGAACCCGGGTCCCCTCGCTTCGTAGGCAGAGCTACTACCAACTAGGCCACGTGGTCGTCATTAATTAGGTGTACGTTTAAAGGTAATTAATTTGGTGAAAGAAAATATTATGGGGAAACCTGCACGCCTGGGAGTACTCCGTGATGTTCTCAAAGGTGTGTGACGTCACCAACACGCACTTGGCCAGCGTGGGGGACTGGGGCCTGTACCGCTCACATTGTGAGGGGGGACCCGTGCCCAGAAGTGGGATATTATGGGTTGCGATGACGATGATGATGTTTTACAAAAATATATTACTATTGGATTTTAGGAGCATTGGTTTTTCCAAAAGCTGTGGACAAGTACTTTCTAAACTTCACAGTCCCATTCATCTGTGATCAAATATAGAAAAATAAAGCAAATACACACGCGCACGCACACGTACAAGCGGAACCTATGTTCGCCACATACGTGAACACGTGCCCGAATTATAAAGGGCCCTTCCTCCAGGCCGTTAAAAAGTTTCTCGACTCTCACTCCGAACCTAATCGGATTCCAGATTCAAAGGACAAGCCGGAGAATCAGCGGAGTTCTCAAGAGCCACCCAGCAAGGAGTCCTCGCAACCAAACAGCCTCACCTCCAGCTCTATATCCACCGACAGCAAGCCGGAGCCCCGGGAGGAGGAGCGGGCAGTGGAAGCCCCCTCGGACCCCGCTCCCGCCCCCGCCCCCGCCCCGGCTCCCGCCCCCGCCCCCGCGCCGGAGCCCCCTACGAGCGCTTGACCCCCCACCTACCGCCTCTCTACACGGAGGTAACTTTAAATCTCTATGAACGCACGGGTCGAGTTGTTCAATCGTTTGAATATTTGAAGTTTTTTATTGTAATCGCTATCAACTATCGACATTTTAAGATCGGTTATTTGGACACTACCTAAATCTATGTTTTGTAGTTAGGTATCTAAGTTAATTCAAAAGTGAATTAAAATGTTTGAACAAAGATATTTTGTTATCACAAAGATGTTCTTGTCTACATTGTCAGTTGGTATGTTGTTATCAACTCTAATAATAAGAACAGAGAAGGTTGCCAACTTCTAATCTGTCCCTTACGAACTCAAATTAAGACTTGACATTTTTGACGGGTTTATAAATACAGAAATTTGGCAATGTAAAAAGGTACCAAAATTCGGCTAATTCTTTCCATAAAAGAATAAGATGAACATGTATTAAATAAAATTTAATTTAAATTTCGTAGCGATTGCGTTTGTTCGGAAACGATAGCTGCTTCTCATTCTATCTAGTATGTGCGAACGTAATAGATGATATTCCATGTTGAGATGTGGCTGTCGCCAAAAGTATATCTGCCTCGCTCATTCGTTTTAGGAGTGTGAGAGAGCGGCAATCTGACGATACTCGAATAATGTTGAACAACTCCATCTGTTGGTGTTCACGACCCGCGCGTTCGTATCGGCTCGGTCACATAGTTTTATAAAGAAAATAATTATTCCTTGTGTGTACTTATGTACACACGTAAAAAGTTATACTTCTTTGGCGTAAATAAGAAAATAGATTTTTGGAATTCAATCCAATATAAACTAAGAAAACGATGAAAGTTAAATACTATAAAATTAAAGTTTGAATAACAAGCCTTCGGTACCAGTATTATGTATTTGCGTTATTAAATAATTGTTAACATAATTATTATTGTGGAGCTTGTAATTGTAATCGTTTCAATTGTCAAAGTGGCAGATAATCACAAATGCTAGATATAAATAATGTTTACGATTACTTTCAAATTCATAATGTAATGTTTAGTAGTTTTTAGTTTAATGTCAAATACATTCGTAAATAATAAATTTTATGTTACACCTACGCTAAAGACACATTGGTCTGTTTTCAAAACACGCTACAAGAAGTGTGACTTGAAAAAACCACACGAAATAATGTACAGAAACTTGTATTAATTCAAAACGAATTATAAATATTGTTAAATGTTATAATGTCATAATAGATCTCCTACTGGTATTGATGTACTGACTGCCCAGCGTTGGGATGGATTTTTTTTCTCGGGTTTTAAGCGTTTGTCGAGTGCTGTGTGTGTGTGTGTGTTTCCAACATACATAAAATATAATTCTAGATCGTGAATGTATCCAGGAATCTATGTTCGTGAATATATGCAAAACTCTATGTTCAAGGGGTTTCAGACTAAATTTAAAATCCCTCAAGATTCACGGTTAGGGTGCAGTGTTGAGAGCGGTTTGGAAAAGGATTTATTGTTTTTAGACAGGACTCAATTTGAGGTGGTAATAGACAGGATTCGACTCTGAATGTTTATCAGTTGGGATTCCATGTTGAGGTAGAGGGATTATGAGGATGGGTTTGATTGGAAATAACTAATACCTATGTTAATGAACAAATTGAGGTGTTGACAATGTTGACATTGGACATTGGTCACTTGGAATTGGAATGGAATGGATAATGATGGTCCTGTCTGATAAATGTTTCTTCTCAAGGGGCTTTGATATTGTGTGTTTGGGAATCTATCATCAATTATATGTTTTGTTTGCCATTTTTATTTTATCGTTTAATTTTATTTTTATCAAGTGTTACTTTTGTGTGACAAATTCTGACGTGTCATTTGTTTTAAGTTGTGCGAGAAATTGTTTTTAGGTTTTCGCAGTTTTTTTTTGGTATTTTATTTGTGACGTTCTCAATCAAATGATAAAATTGGTTCGGTTTATGGTATACTAAATGAGTGTTTATTATTTCCCAGTGTATATTGGGTTGGTCAAACTTTATATACTAATTTTTAACTTAGTAATATGTCGTCCGATTGGTCGAGTTTGGCTCGAGCATACATACTGTGGTTGATGGATTTAGTGAAAAGATAATTAGGAAAAGAAAGATTCCATATAGTTAAACAGTGTGTTACTGTGATTTGTCTGCTTGGTTGTAAGTGGCTTTCTTGAAACCCTCAAAAGAGATTAAGGATTCGAGAAAACTTAACGTAAGCAAATAAGTACATTTTAATACGTTTGATGGTACATACATTTTTGATGTTGTTAGTACTTATAACAAAGGTATTTTTGATGTTTATAAATATTTCCAAAGTGGTTTGTCGAATTATTATTATAAGACGTGTGACCGGTCGTCTTGTCTAATTGTATATTTCATACGCTTGGCTGTGTCCAGTGAGGAGACGTGGTTAATGTCTCTAGATATCATAGTCTTAATATTTATACGAGGGCGTCCCACTCGTTGGTGGGAGTGGGGAGATTGGGTGGGGAAATAAAACCCTGTTCAACAAGTTGTGGTACCGTTTGAGGGTAGAATTAGATACTTAAACAGAAATTTCCATTAAATTACCTACTTATATTTAACTTGAGCATTGTGTGAAATTACCTGTTAAGTGAGACTATGTCGAAAGTGATGAGTTGTTGTATTCGAGATATCTAAGAAATAAGAATCGATATATCTTTCTTTCTTTCATGTTACTAGGCCGACAAAGCGTTGGTGGTTCCGTAGGTGTGACTTAGGCTGAGATGTATAGGCGATACTTAGCCTTAGCTCAGACTTTGCTTACGAAAAACTTGACTTTGCAAAGACTGCGATTTGGTATTTATAGACATGTCACGCTGAGATTGTGCTCAGCATAAGTTAAAACCGCTAATGCCATAATTGATTGCTGTCATCTATCTGTTTGTTAATACGAAAAAATTAAATGTCTTAGAAACCGACTAATATCAAGGTTCATTTGGGCCCATTATTTTTGTTCGGATAATAGCCAAAGTTTTTGGTTGCTCAGCTCGTACTCAGCCAAGTCAAAGATCGCTTTATAAATACGAACGCTGTCTTAAGTCAGAGTAAAGTCTGAGCTAAGGATAAGTATCGTCCATACATCTCAGCCTTAGTCCACGAGTGACGGTTACCATTTACTGTAAGGTGGTCCGTCTATATTGTTATCGGCTACTTACTTTCAAAACTTGATGTTAAGTTTAATTGTTTAACCTGGGTGTTTATTTTCCTATCCAAACTTCGCTAGAGTAACTGAATAAGAAAATGAAGTTCTATGTAGTATTTATTGGTAACCAAGTGGCAAATAAAAGTAAATAAGTAAATAATAATGTTTTAACATTAGCTCCCATCTGAGGAGCGTGTGTGGTGTCATTTGAAGCATATACGTACCGGGTCAATCTTATGATATCAATTGTGGTATATGATCCAATGTATTATATAAATGTTACTGTACGATTACTTATATCCATGTGGGTTGGTATATTTGTCTGTTTGAAATATGAGGAACATTTATCTGTATTCCTTATGAGTTTTATCTATCTGAAAGTCATACTAATTGGGTTATACCAACCCTTATTTTAGGTGAAAAATTGTGTCAATTGATAACCTTATTATTATTTTGATAATGTATATTGAAATTAATTATAAATGTAAAACAACTTCTAAGTATTCGAATGTAAATGTTGAATGTCTAAAAATCATCCAGAAGTTTGACTATATTCTAACTAATCAAGTTATAATAATTGTTGTTGTAAGGTGTAGTATACAGTAATGTCGACTCATAATTCTTATGTAACAATACTTCGACCAGTAACGTGTGTAACTTATAACTCAATAATATAATACTGTAATATTTGACCGGCAATGATCATTTTCCGAATGTAATTCATTTTTAATGTTTTGCTGTCCACACATTTACATAAGCTTGATGTTGCGTAATATTGACATGGGTTGTTTTGACTCGCCGTTATAAATATATTTTTCAGATTTGCAACACTCAAAAACTCATGAACATTCAGTTTAGTTGTTGCCAACGTATGATTTTGTTGGGATTAGTTAATACAACCATACTGTCAATTAACTGGCGCTGCCACTAGACGGCGCTACTAAATGATGGATGATGGCACGCTGCCGTCTGACGGCTGCGCGAGTACAGTGCCAGTTGAGAGGTTAAATATTTCATTTGAAAACTAATTATATTATAGAAACTGACTAATTTTTAAATAATCCAAAACTTAATGACTTATTCCCAAAAACCGGTGGGAATTTGCTTTCAACTGTATTTAACGTTTAAACCTGAAATGATGGCATCTTAAACTCAAGTAGCGACATTTATTCGAAGTTTTGCGCCGACTTTTAATGATTTTAACTTTTGACTAAAGGGAATGTTGCCATGTGTTAGTGATCACAAAGGTAGCCGAGGTTTTCCAATGTTGCCAATAACAAAATGTGGATGTTGTAATTTATTTTTCGATTTATTTGCTAGCTTGTTACCATGTAATGTCTTGAGGCACTTCCAGTAATTGTATGGGTTTAAATAACTATATAACTTAATGTAGAAACTGATAAATAATATTCAGACAACGCAGTGTTGTTCGACTAGTCTTTATTTAAGTGTCGCGGATAGCGAAATCATATTATTTTTTAATAAAAAATAAATAAAAAAATCATTGTTAAAAATATGTACACACATTTTAACAACTGGCAATAAATAGTTATGTTATCACTCACGAATTAGTTTCAAGAAATTTTTTATAATAAAAACGGAAAATGAACAAAAAAATGATGCTTTTGTAAACTAAGTTGGTTATTTATTATGATAAGTAAATCTTCTAAAGCTGGTTTTAACTTGTTTTATTTACTAACTTAAGCTACACTTTTAAGTTACATTTAAAATAAACAGAGGTTTTTTTAATTCATATATTTTTTGTAATAAAAGGAGCACATTTTTATACTAATCTATTTTATTCTTATAACGATTCACATAATGTAACAATATTTACATTTTTACAGACTTATCTAATAATTACATATCCTACCTATCTATTACTTATCCTACCTATGTACATAAGTTTCTATATAGTTTTTTTTGTACCTGACAGTTGTGTTACGGAAATGCTTTAAGTTTTTAAAATCTACTGTTACATAAACTTTATCTTAAATCTTTTAATAGACGTTCGTTCACAAATAACTCGCTCATTCCCGTATTCCCGTATCAAGAATCTTTGTGTCGCGGGTGTCCGAAGCAACCAATCAAATACGTTGTAACAGTTTTTTTATCACATTAATGTCTACACCATCTGGGATTAACTGGTTCGGTCATTCGATAGACAGCCAACCAAAATTAGAAAAATTGGTACTTTCATTGCGAAATCAAAAAGTGGCTTAATCTTTTTGAAGTGAATACTTCTTTAGTATCGTTGTGATTTGGAATTCGTTGAAACGGAAATGACGCGAATGAAGCATCGGCAAAATGGCGGCTGACGTAAGCAAATCAAAACATCACTATTTGGACTGACAGTATTCGTTGTTATGAAGTTTCACTAACACATGGGAATTGCACAAATTTTGATTTTTTTTCTTCGCTGCATTCTTATTCTTAAGCCGACAAACACGCCGACCGAACAGAAGAGCCATTTCAGCCATCATGGTCAATGGTCATGACCGTGAGCAATACCTAAAGACTGATGCTATGCTGGCCAAAACACAGCAAGCGATCCATATGCAGTACCAATATAAATTGTAACTTCATACAACTTTAATTTTCAATTTGTATCTACCCTACACATGATTAGTTTCAACGACTGTCCCATTCTTCTTCCCCTTGTTTCTCCCCTCCAGGTCAGCGTAGATGTCCTCGAGGCTCCGCATCTTGGTCTCGGGCACGCAGAGGATGAGGTAGAACACGTTGGCGAGGCAGATGGCGCTGAAGATCCAGAAGGTGGAGTGGTAGCCGATCCAGGTGATGAGGGGCGCGAACAGCTTGAGTAGCGCGAAGTCCGTGCCCAGAGATATCGCCATGATTAGTGTCGCCACGGTGCCTCGTAGCTGTGGACACAAAACAACCATATTTATACCCACAAGCACTAAATACTGGTTGAGAAAACAAAAGTACCTTTTAGACTACATCGATAAATGTTCTATATAATTATAATCTAATTATAAAAATCTTGTACAGTAGCCGCTAATAAATAAAATTTGTCTATACTAGCTTCTAATAATAATTGTGTTTGTGACATTAACCTTCAAACTTATCACTGGTCGCTAAGGGTTGTTACAGTACCCTCCAAACATAGTCTACGCTTACACAAGGGTAACATTACTTATAAATAGTGTCTACACTACGCTACACTTTACTTTAATAGACGGTATAAAGACCAGTAGACGAAATAAATAATTTATTTTTTACATAGTCCCACTATTCGTATAACTTGTAAACAGTGTCTACACTCACACTATACTCGGATTTTTAATGACAGTAGCTAATGTCACTTTGTATTATAATGATGCCATATTTAAAGTAATAGTGATGCGTTCAGTTCTCGTTCAATCAGATGATTGAACAACGAGTGTCAATAGTTAATCATTTCAAACTATAAAATAATAATATTTCTATTTTACAATAAATAAAATAAAAGTGCTCTGATATAAGTTACTACAAAACATTATTAACGTCATCAAGACATATGTTAACCCCAAAATTAAAACGGGTTTATTTATTAGTCCTATCAGAGCTATGTATTCTGTAATACCTATCATACAGAGAACTTTTAAGAATTCTGCTATGAAACTCGTTTTGACTAAAATTGAATTGGAGAATATAACGGACTATTGCCATCAGCAAGACATTATAGGCAAATACCACGATGGTAAAACTAACCATCGCGGTATAAATGAATGTTACTTGGCTCTGTCGCGCAAATTTTATTGGCCTAGAATGCGTGAGCATACATACATACATGCATACGACATAGCTGAAGAAATGGAAATTGACCACAAAACAGTTTTGACCCAATTGAAAAAAGCTGGGTACAAAAAAAAACTGGATATTTGGTTGCCAAACGAGCTCACTGAAAGAAACTTAATGAACCTTGTGCTCATTTGCGATTCTTCATTGAGACGTAACGAAACCGAGCCTTTTTTGAAGAGATTGATAACTGGTGATGAAAAGTGGATCACGTACAAGAACGTTCGAAAACGGTCGTGGTCAAAGGTCGTCCAGGCTTCACAGACTGTGGCAAACCTCTAGTAAACTCGCAATAAGGTGATTTTGTGTGTATGGTGGGATTGCAAGGGCATAGTTCATTACGAGCTTTTACCATCGGGCAGAATTATCGATTCGGTTCTCTACTGCCCACAACTGATGAGATTAAAGCAAGAAGTTGAGAGAAAACGGCCGGAATTGATCAATAGAAAGGGTGTGGTCTTACATCACAATAAGGCTAAACCACACACATCTTTAGCCACGCAGCAAAAATTAAGAGAGTT
The DNA here is from genome assembly GCA_905404295.2 of Ochlodes sylvanus. Lineage (NCBI taxonomy): Eukaryota > Metazoa > Arthropoda > Insecta > Lepidoptera > Hesperiidae > Ochlodes > Ochlodes sylvanus. Next base: position 7,813,895 of record FR990149.1, read on the forward strand.
TGGCTGGGAGTTGTTAATGCATCCGCCATATAGCCCTGACCTTGCACCTTCAGATTTCCATCTGTTTCGGTCTTTACAGAATTATTCAGGCAGTGTCATGTTAACCACAAGAGAGGACTGCCAAAAGGACTTGTTGCGGTTTTTTGATCAGAAGTCCCAAAATTTCTAGAGCAACGGGATCATGTCTCTACCTACAAGATGGCAGAAAGTTATCGAACAAAATGGTATATAATAGTATATACCATAATTATATGTAAATAAACTTTGAAAAAAAATGTCTTGAATTTTTATATAATATGCAAAGAAACTTTTTCCCCAACCTTATATTTTATACATCTATAGTTTCAACTACATGATGTATTGAAAATAGGACAGTCTTACAAGTTTCCTCGCAATGTTTTCCTTAATGTTTAAAACACTCAGTATTCAGTATAGGTAGATATATACTATATAAACATAGTCGTCTAAAACTCGTTGGTATGTACAAAGCACGACTAAAATTCGAACCCCGTACCCGATATCGGCAGTTCGGCACACTAACTATTCACTAGACAATCGAGGCAATTTCATTCATTCAGGAGGTTTTTCAATCATTCACTTTGTCACAACACTATTTTTATTTCATTAAAAACTGACAACACAGTAAACTTCATTGGACTCCGTCTTAGGGATGGCGATTCTTTACGAAAAAGATCGATTTTTAAATCGATTCGAATCGTAGTCTAATGAATCGATTCACGATAAAATCGAGGCCTACAAAATCGATTCTTAAAAAATCGATCTTTTTTTCAATTTTGAATCAATTTTACTAAAACAAGATTAATATTGCAATTAACGATATCTTATCAATAAAATCAGGGAATTCAAAAATAACAATTAATCGTGAATGAAGTATGAACACTTCCATCAATAAGAATTCCACATATTACTTATTAGTTATTTCAATGCTGATTATTCCTGTGTAAAAGTAAATTTAAATGATAATCACAACTAACAGAACAAACTGAAAATAATAGCGTCAAAGTAAAAAATAAGAAGCGCTTTACTTATTTACATAACTACTCTCAATTAAGTAGTTATTATTTCGCAACAAACACTACATGAAAATATGATGAAAATCAATCATGAAAATACTTATATTACGCTAATAACAGTATTCATTAAACGACAACAACAAATGAATAATGCAATATCAATCGTCACAGATTATAGATACATAAAGTCAAAGACTACAAACGTAACTTTTTTATTAAAGAGAGGCGAGTAAAGGATACTAAACATACAGCCATCTCGCGAGTTTATGAGTAGTTAACTCTTACACCGGCAGCACTCTTATAATTCAGGCACATTCAACTAAATGCAAATAATTGTATGGTTTATACCAAAACAGAAAAAATCGAATGTCGATTTTCAAGGGTGATATATCGATTCAGTGAATCGACACAGTACTTCATATCGATTTAAAAAATCGATATTTTCTGCTCGAAAAATCGATTCTTCGATTAATCGATCTCAGATCGCCATCCCTACTCCGTCTAATTAAAAATTCGACTATACACGAAACTACAGTAGGTACCTGAAAGCTGAACATCTCTGTCATGATGACGAAGGGCAGCGGCTGCAGCCCGGCCGCGTCCGCGAAGATGCAGGTGCAGAGCGCCGCCACCGGCACCCAGCCGGGCAGAGCGCCCGCCGGGCCTGCGCCCCCCGTCTGCAGGTAGAACCACGCGCCCAGCAGGCACATGCTGCAGCCCGCCACCGCGCTCGTCACCGCCAGTAACGGCTGTCAGACCAGAAAAAGATGTTCTTTTTATTCATTGTATCATGTCGCCCAGATACAAAATCACAATACCAAAATCTTAAGTAATATTAGACTATACAATTTTCACGCATCCTTCGAGGGAGCAGTACGCTGTTGCAAACGTTATTTAAAAATCCGGATGTTCATTTAAGGGAATTATAGCAAACGAGCATGCAGCACCACATCCGCTTGAGCACAGTGACCGACACAGAAGTCACAGAACATGACTCAAATCGCGACTGTATGGTAGCCCATTAGCAAACGGAGTTAAACGTTACTTACTTAGTTGGTTAGTGCGTTAGTAGGTATGACCACTGGGACCATAGAATCTACATTTGATGTATACATCTATGACTGGGACAGCTTCAGGGACCAAATGCCCCCGTCTGTGTATGATGTGGGAGATTTCGAGAGGAGAATAAAAATACCAAACAAGATTTAGATTTAGTGGTGCCATCTTGTATCGGTAAGGCGAGTTTGGGGTTTGAGAGCGTAACAGACCGCTTACGGCGATGCGATGCTCTCGGAGCGACCGCTCAGTCTAGGCTCTAGAAGATGGCTCTAGTGCGCTACGAGTTAAATGGGCAGGGTTGAATTGTTAGGTTTAATTCAATCATTGACATAAATCAATGTTAAAAGAATATAAAGAAGAGGAAAGGAAAGGTAAGGTAAGTATTATAATTTGTTTCTTTATATAAAAACAAGTACTTATGTAAAAAAAATATTTTGCCTAAAAAAATTGTAATCTAGATTTACATAATTATGATCAGTAAAAAAACATAAAATTGTTCTGCATCGGCCGGGAATCGAACCCGGGCCGCCCGCGTGGCAGGCGAGCATTCTACCACTGAACCACCGATGCTTATGCTAAGACTATTCAATATAAGCAACATAATTATGGAATGCTACCTATCATATCAAACGAGATAAAGTGAAAGGTGCTAAAGATGCGATTATATTATTATGTCCCACTACAAGTCTATCGAAACACGCGAGAATCACCGCTCTTAACAACCGTCACCAGCCTTTTTCTAAGGGAATCTTCTGAAGATACCTTATTCGCAAAGAAGAGATTCGCAAGAAGCTCACAATTAAAACTGCAAATTGAAATGCCCCCGCGCGTTTCGAGACAAGGTAGTTAGAGCGTTGTTGGCGGGGGCAATACCGTGCCTCCAGGTGTAATAGTAATCCGTAATCATGACATTCGGTCCACGTTTGGCACGAACCTTCCGTCCGAGTCTGTCGACGAGCTGGCAGGCGGTGAAGGAGCCGAGGATCTGCACGGCGGCCAGCACCGTGGACTGCTGGTTGGCGGTGAGCGGCGTCCCGGCGCCCGCCGCGCGGAAGATGTGGCTGGCGTACACCAGCACGGCGATGCAGCCGCAGAACTCCCGCGTCAGGTTCACCACCAGCGCCACCCAGAACGCCTTCAGGGCTGTCTTGTCGGCAACTGTTGAGCGGTAACGTAATTGTATTATACTGAGTAGTTAAATAAAGATATATTGCTAGTTTTTAGAAAGAAAGTGTATGTTACTTGTATGTAAGTAGCTACACCAATTAAAATGAAATAATATAGAGGTACAAAAAAACTAAATAAAATGTTGTGTATACATAAAAATAAAAATAATAATAAAACTGCTAGCATGTAGACCTAGCAGCGCCAACCTAAACCAGCTGGTGGTAGTTCGGCCAATGTGACTTTTTTAGTATGCAGGTGCGATTTCTGATTATAGCATGTTTTTTTCGAAATAGCATTTGCCCACAACCGCAATTAAGTCTGCATGGACTTTAAAATTTGATGCAAAGTGTATCATGAAAATTGTGTTTGATAAATAGGTAAATTTAGGCTCAAAATTTCAAAGTTAATTTACAATGTACTAAACAGTCTGAATAGAAAAACATTCAGTCAGAACAATCTTTTAACAAAATTTGTCCCGCGGGAATAGATCCCTTTCCCGGGATGAACAGTAGGTACTAGGTAGGTATCCAATAGAGTAAGTACATACCTAATCCAGTTTATAAACTGTGTACATTCAAATCGGTTTAGCCGTTAACAAATGTGCGAACTGAGGTGTTCTACACACTTTCTTATTTTATAACTACTTAATTATAAGTACATACTCGTACGTTGAAACTTATTATGTACTAAAATATAACTAAACAACCGCGCGAATTCCATTAAGTAATCCTCTATACAGAAAGGTCTTAGACTGTCTCAAGACCGGATTTGTGTGATAATAAATTGTTTTCCATTACGTGCAGAATATTATTAAGTATACCTACTAACTATGTATTTGTTTCCAATACAAAATTTAGTCCACGGTTCCTAAAGCCGCGACGTTTGTCGGTTGTATCAATACCGTTCAATTGCCCCAGTTACTTTGATAAACAGAAGAAACAGAGCTCACCAAACAAAAGATGCCAATTCAATCTGACAGCTTTCCATTGATTCCCCGTCCTTGATATCAGATGTTCGAATTACAAAAAATAGGTTGCGAGGTTGCGACTACTAGCAGTGATAGCCTAGTGGTGTGAACTTTGGTCCCCCGAACCGGAAGACCCGAGTTTAAAGCTTCGTAATTCTAATTTTCAAAAATTATATGCGTATTAGAATTTATTTATCACTTGCTTCGGTAAAAGAAAACATGGTAAGAAAACCTGCACACCTGAGAGTTCTCCACAATGTTCTTATGGGAGGGTAAAGTCCGCCAATCCGCAGTTATCCAGCGTGCTGGACTATGGGCTGTACCCAATTACCCATACACCTTGGGGCTTTGAGCACGTCTGCCAAAAAATCCTAGCCTTATTGTCTATGAGCATGCTTATTTCAAGCAAATGTATACAGCTAAAGCGCATGCCCATTTTAAGCATGCCTATGAAGCATAAAACCTTACCTTATAAGAAGTAAAAAAAAAGCATGTGTATCCGTACTTCAATAACGCAATGAGACCTGCCTGTGAAAAGTTAACTACAGTGACTACTCACACTACAGTGTATCTACATGAATTTGTGACTGGTAGATAAAAGGCTTAGCCGACAATACCAAAACGCGTTACCCCTAAAAGAGGGCCCTGTTCGCCGAATCACCCAAAATGACCTATTCGCTAAATGCCCCAATATTCAAAACCTACCAACGAACCCAACGCCTCCAGCCGATCACAACAAACCGTTACTTCAATTTAGAACACGTCACGCGAATTGTTTCGCGAGGTTGGACGAAGTGTATTGACGCATCTCATCGCGGCAATTGACCTGTGGCCGGTGGCCTAGCGGGTCGCCAACGACGGCAACCGAATTAAACGTGGAGGCAATTGTGAGTAACGAGTCGGGAGTCAAGGGCGGAGCCCGAGGAATTGCCGGGGCGGCTCACTTGTTTGTTTGTCTCGATCGAGTTGCTTAGTCACAGCTTTGGTGGGTTTGCTTCTGGATGGTTCTGCATTCGTTTGGATGAATTGATCCACGGATACTCCGGTTAGACCAAGCCACCGGTTTTCTGTTCAGGTTCGACTAGCTGACCCGACAGACGTTGTCCTGTCTTAACAATGAATATTGAAATCGAATATTTGCGGCACGCATTCTGTTAATGTTGGTTTCATGTCAAGCACTTCATAAATAAAAAGCATGTCAATTATTCCATCTTACGTTGGTGCGGGTTTGGTTCTCAGTACAGGCAGACATTGTGTTGTGTTTGAGAATATTGTGGAAACTATTGAAACTGTAATGGTATCCAGGGTTTCCTTGCTACATTCTCCTTCGCGGAAGCAAATGACAGGTACTTAATTTATTTCGGATTCGGAGGATATTACAATAGGGATTCTAATAATCTAAAGTCTCTTACAGGAAGCCGAAGAACTCAAGTTTGCACTAGTTTTAATCGCACTGCACTAGCTGCACTAGTTTCCTCTATAGTAAAATTGGTTATAATAATATTAAAACTGTGTGTACATATACATTCCTACTATACGTACTTAGTCAAACATAATTATAACTTGGGGACGAGATTAGCGATATTTCATTCTAAACTTTATATTTTAGGGCTTATCTTGTCTTCTTTGTCTTACACCCAGAGATCAGAGAACCACACCTTTGACTTTTTTATTCGGCAAATTCAAACAAAAAAAAGTCTGCGTCGAATGGTCCAGTCTCGTAGCTCTACGACCAATAGAAAATGTTGTACAGTGTTGAAATTTACCCTATTTTTACACATTATGTTCTGAAATATTAAAAGTTTAAGTTTGCTCTGGTGAAGATTTTCTATTTGTGGGTTACAGTCTTACAGTATAGCGTTTCCCCTTTTTGGGTGGATATAAAAATTACTTCGTGTAGTTGGAGTCTAAAGCAAATAAAGTTATTTCATTCGGCTTTTCTTCGCTAAGCTTTACCTTGTCTAATCCTCCTTTGAAAGTTGTTTACACGCGAAACGACTTCAGCTAAGCTCGAATTGAACAGAAAGTACACAAACCCAAAGAATTCACTCGAGCAATCTGTGTATCTACACAAATCTACACCCAATACTATGTAATGGAGCTTAGTGAGTAGAAAATCTTGCTCACGTATGTCTATTGATGTAAATAACCTCCCCTAGTAAGTTACCATACTTTAGACGCACGAACATGTGCCATCGTTGGACTGAGTGCGCTCACTCACCAGTAATCACTCATGTGTATATGAATATTTGTTGAAATATGCCGAAAATAGTTGCGAATAGCGAAAAAAATCAAGCCGTTCGCCTGGGAGCTTTCATCGAAAACGCTACCTTAATCCCTTTGAATATACAGATTTTTGTATACAGAAATTGCAGAAACAATGTATAAAAATACACTCTGACATAATAATTTAGGTAACGTATTGAAGAATCATTTACGAAGATTTAAAAAGCATTAACGAAGTTTTAGGCAACGTGTTGAAGAAGCAGTTTCAAGGAGCATTATAGTTATTTGACGACCCGGATGGCGCAATGGTCAACACGCCGGATCGCCGTTCCGAGGGTCCTGGGTTCGATTCGATGAATTTAAATTTCCGTTCTTGGTCTGGGTGTGTGTGTTCTTGTCTTGTGTGATGTCCATGGCACCCACGACACAGGGAATCCTAGTGTGGGCCTATGAGTGTGTAGCGTTATTTTATTTATTATTATTTTATTATTATTAAGTTATAACCAGCTTACATAACAGTCTTGGTGAGAATTTGAGCTCGCTGGTGGTGTGCTCGACGCGGAGCCGGTCCACTTCCTCACTGATGCTCTTGTCCGTGGGTGGTACCGAGCGCAGCCAGCCCAGTACCTTGGCTGTCTCCTGAGGGTAAATCATCATCATCATCATCATTATCGTAACGCATAATTGTCCCACTGGCACCGGGCACCGGACTCCTCTCACAATGTGAGGGTTACAGGCAATAGTCCACCACGCTGGCCAAGTGCGGATTGGCGGACTTCACACACCCTTGAGAACGGGACTAACATTCACTAACAGTCCCTGTCCCAGTCCTCATAATTACAAACTAACCAGCTAATGTTCTAACAATGTCACCTAACCGGACTAACTATCCCAGTCCCCATTTGAGTCTTGCTCTAGGTAAGTCGGTCGCAGTTGTTACGGGCGGCAGCGGATGGCGGTGAAGGTGCTGCATGCTCGTTTGCTACCTTAATTCCATAAAAAATGAACATTTTCTGTGATAAATGTATTTGTAATACTCATTATATGGAATTTAGTTTCTTTCACTCGCCTCTCTCCGTCGAAACTGACAAAAGTACTTGTTTTGATAATTAAAAATAGTTAGGTAAGTACTTAGTACCACGTAATGTTAATGAGTCCTAAAAGACTCTATGGTATTAGACATCTGAAATCCTTCTTTTATACAAACGTTTATTCATGATTGTGTAATTATGTTTTGTGATAGGATTTGATTCCGAACAGAGATTGGGTTATGAACTAAATGATACGTAATTACATGCCGTCGTAATGTCCCAATAGAATATTTTTAATTTCACGGAATGCTTTGATTACTAAAATTATCTTGTCTCGTGATACACTAGGCTTGAAGGCGACTTTGTCTGTTTACGGCATTTAGAGGTAAACAGTCAGTGACTATTTCATCAGACGCTTTTTTGTAACTCCATCTACAGAGTATTTGATCAAGGACGGGACGTTTTTAAGGTATATGAGCTGACGAGTCACTTGATATCGACCTGTGGTCTCCGTCCCCCATGGACCTGTCCTAAAATAAGGGCTTAAAGTTTGAAAAATCCGACATTGAAACAAAAAATTGTATTTGGCTTTCTGATCAAAAATATTGAAATAACTGCTAGTATCTTGTTGGAACATCAAAAATACTTTTGATGTTTATCTTTTTGGAACATCAAAAGTATTTTTGATGATCCAAAAAGATTTTTACTTGATTTGTTGATGGATTTTTCACTTAGCGTTGAAAAGTGACAGCGCCGCGTGACTGATTTTCATGAGGAATTGAATGCTCTTCACGACGCGTTCCGCCCGAGAACACCCAACTCTGATCGGTTTAAACCGCTCTGTTAGACTTGCGATAAAATTGTCGTTGGCGTATTTTAGAATGTAGGTATGGCTGGAAAATTATATAACAAACTTTAATTTTTTTACGGGGGACGTTGGAACTGGCATAGAATTTTCGATATGTGTATGAGCATTCATCAGAAGTACTTACCTATTAGACGTTCGAAGATCGTAATCAAAAGCTAACCTAAGTATCTATCTATAATTAGATCAGTGACCAATTGAGCTACGTTGTAGACTGAGGAATTGTATGCCACGTCCGGGGATATACCTAATCCTAGCCCCTATCCGTTAACTGGGATCTAAAATAATTAATAATTGTCAATTGATAAACCTAGTTAGATACAAGGGACAAGTAAATGAGTTTTAGCCCCTTCAGGCGAAAAATAACGTTAATCTCTCAGGGTTTCATATTGTTCACGTACTTTACCCATAATTTATATCCAAAACATAATTTAGTAGGATTTATCCAAGGTTCTTGTGCCCCAATAACTTAGTCAAGGACAGAGTATTGCGTATTATGGGACGAGATGACCGTAGCGTAACAGTTGGAAGGGACCTTTTCTGCGAAGAGAGAGGTCCGGGTTCGATTTCCGGCCGGGGCAGACATTTATGTGACACATGTTTATTCTCGAGTCGTGGGTGTTATTAATGTTATTTGTGTTGTCCGAACTCCGCAACACAGAAAATCCTATTCTTCTTCTTTTTTTGGTGTAAGAGTCATAACACCGTCAAGTAAAAGCCAACATCTCTTGCATAATTCCTTGCTGATAAGTGGAAGCGTGCTAACTGAGGAGGCCCAGAGCATACTCCACCACGCTGCTCCAGTGCGGGCTGGTGGAAGAGAGAAGGTGTGTCCCACTCCATCACTTACCTCAGTCCGTCCACACTTGACGAGGTAAGAGGGCGTCTCCGGCAGCCGCAGCAGGAAGCAGAAGTGGATCAGCGGGATGGCCAGCAGGATCCACAGTACCGTGTTGAACGGGAGCTGGTCTCCCAACACGAACATCAGAAGGTTGCCGACAGTCTGGAAACAACAGGCTTTTTAGCTTTTCGAAAGCAAAAAAATGTTTATTCGCAGACTGACATAACTTGATCATTTATGTTTATACTACTACAAGTGAAGCTACCTAACTTACATTAGTGAAAACAGTACCCAAATCGGTTAAGCCATTTCTAAGATTAGCGCCCACAAACTCACAGACATCAAACAGAGAAAAATTCTACAAATCAATTTGGGAGCTATTGCGGTTAAAAATGCTTGCATAAAAAACACACACAACTTGTTCTTAACCGAAAAACTATTGAGTAAATAAAAACGACTGTTCTAAGTATCGCTCAAGGAAAATTTATATCTGGGGAAGACCTCGCTTCTCCCTAACTAAAATAGGTTTTACATTTATATGTATTTTCCCCAAAGCTGGTCAACGTCCTCATGAAGAAGGTGTTGTGGAACTAATCAAGATATTGCTAAATAGGTTTCTAAAAGGTTAATTTAACTAAACCAAATTTAACTCAACTTAAATCGCGAAATGTTTTAATTTTACTATCCGGGTATATGTATGTACCTATATCTTACTCTCCAAAAGTATTCGATTGTTTGTAGCGCATTCATAATCCCTGTGCCCCGTAGCCCCGAAATAAAAAAGGATTGTGTGGTTTTATGAAACCACGGTAAAAGTGAACCTTTTTTTCGCATTATAGACATTTAACTTAAAATGTTTGGAATAATATTCCATTAAGGGTATAAAAATCGCTTTATCAATCTTAATTTTATACTTGGAAAATTGGAATGATAATGGGAAATAATAAAAGTAGACTATTACATTGACCACTGACAAAAACAAACAAAATAGCGTGGAGCACTGCCACAAATGAATAATAGTCTATACACTACACGGTTAGCTGCTGCGAACTATAGGCGCCGCCATATTGTCCTTGGCTGCTCTGACGAGCGCCTTTCACTATCCCTACTCCGCGGCCGACCGTCACGCGACATGCAACACACAGACGAAAATATTTGAGACGATGTAATAAAAGTTTCACTTTAAAAAAAATACCTGCGAGAAGATGACAAATGTCCCGGTCATGCCCCGAATGCTGTCCTCACTGATCTCCTTGACGTAGAGCGGACACACCACGAAGGCGCCGCCGGAGCCAAACCCGATGAGGGCGCGCGCCCCGATCAGGGCTATAGGATGGGTGCAGATCAGCTTCACTGCCCAGCCGAGCTACAACATACCAATACTTAAACATGCCAACTCACAACTGTTGATGCTTAGAATAATAACACTATAGAAAATAAACCGAAACTTTCCCGAACTTCGCCTGCGGATAATCATATTATTATGTTTATAGCAATAATACATAAATAGCTTTTCAGATATTTTGTGACACAATTTAACTGGAAAAATCATCATAATTCTTTTATTTTCGCGAGACACGTTTGGCGTGCGTTGACATGAGCTGCCCGGTGTTTGGAGTCATTTCTGACTCCAAAAACGGCCGCGTGGACTTCGTTTCTATAGTAATTATTCTAAGGCCACGGCCTACACACACAAAGACCAAGTAACACAGTATTTCTTAATTTCGGTATTCCTGTTGGATCCCTTCCTATTAGTGCGTCTTGTCACCCCTGGCTACATTACTTATCATCAGGAATGTTGTCAGGCATTAACTTAAAAAGTACTAATAAATAAAAAAATGCTAACACACTCATACCCCCCACTAGGATGCCCTGTGTCGCGGGCGGGATGGACGACACTCTTAACACATCACTAACAGTAACACCACGACCCAAGAGCATGCTCGTTTATATGCCTCCGGCTGGTAACAGAACCCGGGACCCCTCGCTTCGCAGGCAGGGTCACTACCAACTAGGTGACGGGGTCGGGAGACTGCCAGTCGTTGTGTGTAATCATTTACATTAACCCGAATAGCATGTACGAGTAGATACTCTCATAAGTACCAGACAGTGCTCGCGTTGTTCGGAGCCTGGAAGTCAGAGATTACAATGTTCACATTGAATGGATAACAAATACGATGTATGTTTAATATCGTTTCAACTGTCTGTAGAACGGTATATTTATTGGTTTAAAACTGAAATATTGTTGTCATATTTGATGATACGAGGTTTAGTGTGTTGGCGAAATTCTACGTTCATAAAGTCCCGCAACAAAAACTTCTACTATTAGCTTGGTCGTAGGGCCGACGCTAGACTGGCCAGATACTACCCTCTCGGTTCAGTTAGCCGCCACACGACTAATCGTGTTCTAACTGCGATTTTAAGAGCCAGAATTTATTCTCTTCATTTTTGTCTCGGCCGGAAAAGCACTGGTAATGCCTTCGGTTTGATGTCCAAGGGCGACATTGACCACTTAAGTGGATCGTCTACTTGTTTGTTGGTTATTAAAATAAAATGAACTAGGTAATGAACCCTATTTGTTCTTGAAGGCACCTTATTGTAAACGGACATTGACGCGGCAATTTATTCCAGTCCTTCACGTACGAATGACAAATGAGGAGTCTGCCCGTACCGAAGGCTTGTTTACCTCGAAGGGAAAAGGGATAATTAGTTACTAAGAACCAGAGATGGGCGAAAAGTAATCATGATTACAGATCACAATTACGCAATTACATCTGGAGGCCCGGAAATGCTCTGCGAGCGCCTTACGAGAAAAGGCAGTTAGAGATTCTTCGCGGAGCATTTCCGTCATCAGCCGTCGTCTCTTCATCGTCGGCATCTCCAGATGTAATCGCAATTCGTAATACACCTGCTGAAACTGTAATCTGTAATCATGATTACATTTGGACCATCTCTGCTAAGAACTTACGGAAATTGGCACAGAGGCGCAGAGTAGCGCATTCTTCCGGCCAAACTTGTCAGCTGCTACACCATAGATGAATACTGCTATGGGTGCGAAGATGAACATGATGGATGCCATCCAGGATACGTCGTCCTCCGATAGCGCCGGGCTGGATGGTGATGAGGGTCCCATCAACAACTCCTTGTATGGTGAGATCCAACCCATGGCTGTGCCGTAGGCCACGATTGGCATACATACTGGAACAAATAATGATAAAGTGTGGCGATATCGCACAATACGTCATAGAATAAAGTCAATTCGAACCGCACTATCCGGACAGGGAATTATATAATGGGGATTTAGTCTTTAGTGTTATAAACATCGATGCAAGCTCAGACATTTACGTTCATAATCCATACTAATTTTTATTTTAAGTAACTCTGTCTGTCTGTTTGTCTTTCTGTGTACTACCTTTTCACGCCAAATCCACTGAACCGATTTAGATGAAATTTGATATGCAGACAGTTTTGAAACTCTAGAATGCACATAGGATAGTTTGTATTCTGAAAACACGTTCCCTTGGGATTTATTAACGGTATTTTGATGTATACCAACTTCTACGAAGGCGCGCTCGAAAACTATTTACTAAGTAGTAGAGAATCGACAATTTCGTAGGCGGCATCTTAATTAATATGTTCACTAATATTCCTATAATTTAAATATGTATACTGATACAACAATGTTTGTGTTCAACAAGTTAGACTAAAGTAAACACGAGGGAAATCCGACATTGTTTTGCTGAAGTATTACCAATATTACGTAATTGATATTGAAGAGCAGGAGCAACTTTGTATCGCGTTAGATTGGCCGCAAATTAATATCAATTGGCCATCACACAGGTTATGGCTACGTTGCTAGTTATATTCTCATTATTCATTTTATTTTAAACCGTCATTATGTTTCATATTCGATAGCTTACTACATTGTATTAACATACATTATAACACTCTCAATGTCTGTATATTCATATTTAATATAATAATGTGTAAATCTGTTTGTTTGTCTGCTAGTACTACTTACCTTTTTACGCTTAATCCACAGAATCAATTTAGATGAAATTTGGTATGGAGATAGTTTGAAACCTTGGAAAGGACTTATTATAGTTTTTATCCCGAAAATACTTTCCCTGAGATGTGACTTTAATTTTAACAGTATTTTGTCGTTTTTCAACTCTCACGTGGGCGAACCCACAAGTAAAAACTAGTGGAATATAATTATTTAAGAAAAACTATGTAGGTATTATTGCGGATAAATATGTTTATATGCACAAGTAGATCTTATCGCATTTTTTTTTTATATATCGCGATTTTTAGATTATTTGTGTTTGTCAGTTTGTCTGTTTATTTCCGCTAATCTTAAAAACGGCTAAACCGATTATAGTGCGGTTTTCACTAAATTTTTTTATTGTGAATACTAAGGCGGCCCAGAGTTCTGACCCCATGCTGGCAAACCAGAGTGTCGTAAGAGGTGACAGAATACGGCCTCTGCTCGGTGGTATGGCCAAAGCCCGGCTGACTGGATGCCACCCTCTTGGTCGAACCATCCGCTTAACGAATCAATCTTTGTGTTTGTAAGTATCCCAACAATGGCTATAAATGCGCAATTATCTATAAATAATACCAGTATTGTCACGTGAACAGCATCAGAGAATAACTTGGCACTCGACTCTGCTTCGGGTTTCCACGAAAATTATAATCATATACCTACTATGTTACTAATACATCCATCTTATATGATTGGCATATGGATTTTATTGGCATATACATTGATTGGCATATACATTTAAAAAATAATTGGCCCCGCAGCACAAAACTTTGACAAACTCACGTTTATCTTTTATGACGTAAGCTTGATACGTCCACGTCACTAGGCAAAGACGTACGATGGGGTTTCCCAGGAGGAAAACTGTATACATTTGAATCTATCAACAAGACATGTTTCATTTTTCAGCCTGTAAAAAGCTTTAGTTTGGAACAAGATACATTTATCTTTGTCACTTGAATCTTTCTCAGTTCTGTATTCTATGTAAATAAACGACTAACGAGCATGATGACCACCTGATGCTCGAAGCTACTGCTGCTACCAAACTGACCGACTAACGTTTTTAATACCACTGTTGTTGTCTGAAACTGTCAGTAGGAAAAAACTCCTTGGCAGTTTCTTGCCGTTTCTTCTTCCACGACCAGTCAAGGGATTTGTCAAAACCAAATTAGAATAAAATTCATTTCAGTTCACACCCATTGCTTACTACGCTAACCACCCCAGTCCCGATTTGAGTCTTGTTCTGTGTCTACGTATTTTTTTACTTTTTCCACCTTTCGTTGAACTTCCTTCCTTCCTCCTTCCTTCTTTCGAACCGTTTTTGTACCGTTTCGGAAAGGTGTTTTATCATAGATTAAAAGAACATAAAGAAACTTTAAGGAAGAAACTCTTTTAAATTAAAAAAATGACAAAAATGGGCATATATTATAATCTATGCGACTGTGCTATGTCCAGACCTGCACTGGTACTCACCTATTATGGACATCAACACTTGGTTATGTTTACTTCCTCCACTGGACTCCTTGTCCGAAGTCACTTTGTACACTTTGTTCACCATTGTTCCTAACTAGAGCACTCCTCAACAACCTCTAACTCCTCAAACGTCAAGCACGTGGAACATTCTTCAACTTCCTCAACGAGTTTGACTCTTATTCAGGTAACTATTAAGTGTTGTCTTGAGCACTAAGTTTCAAAAGTTTTAGGAGTTTGCGGAACTTTCGGTATTGGAAGTAGTTGGTTAAGTTTGGCAATGAAACTACTCTTAAAGTTATGTTACTCTTATGCTACTAATTTTCACACTACTATCAAATACTTTTTATTTAAAATTTAGTTTTCTCTGAATTTATAGTCCACAATACGTAGGTCTAATTTCACTTTTTAATTTTTTTTAATAAAAATAAAAATTTGAAGTAGAGTATTTAGTTTTAAATTTTTTTTTTATTTTTAATTGAAAAATACTAAATATTGTTTTTTAATTGATAAAAACTATTTTTTTATTTGTATTTATGCGCGGCAAATGCGCTCCGCCCGATGGTGATGCCGCGCTACGGTTCCAATTCGCGCGCGAACTGACATTGTCATGTTAGATTTCCCGCGCTTTTATAAGGGTTGGCAAACTTGTACGAGTACAATTTATGAAGTATGTTTATTATGCGTTACGTAATGTCTTTATCAATTAGTAATTTCTAGAAATGCTAGTGATGTGCTGCCTGTCAAGAAATAAGGAAGTATTTTACTTAACAACAACTAACAGGACTAACTATCACTAACAGACTCCGCCCCAGTCCTTATAACTACCAACGTACTTACCAACTAACGTTTTAACACCGTCTTATAACTAAATTAATCCTAGCAACTGTCATGGGCGGCAGCGGCAGGGCGTTGTTGCTGCAAGCTCGATAGCTATCTTAATTCCATGTAAAAAATACGGACGAAGAAAGATAGGATGTACTGGCTGAGACTGATAGCTTGAGAGAAGCTATCTGGACACGAGGAGTCTTTTTGACTCTATAATCTACATTGGGTTATAAAATTGCGGTTTCAATTAGCTCAGTAGTAGGTACCTACCTAAGGCGTTTTATTAGCTAGGTATAAAAAAATTAAATACATATTATGTATACTTAAATTACTTGTCCACTACAAATGATATTCCTTTTTTGAAAATAGTAACAAAATAATTATGGAGAACATTTTTTTACTTCTCAAATTTTTTTCGTATTCTCTCTTTTCTTTAATAAGTGACCTTTCCAAATGAGAATTAATGGCAGGTATAAGAATCACAATATTGGTTCTAAAGCTCAGAGATTATTAATAAATTCTTAAATGATTTTGGGTGTGGACAGTAAATTTGATTTTTCAGGCACATTTTTACATAAATTTTACTTTTCTTTACTTTACTTCTTAGTAAATAATTATAGTAGTAGACGGTAATATTCGTTTTGTTTGTAGTCGTTTATCAAACTCTATCAGGACCTATGTTTCATTCAAAGCTAGTCAGATAGAAAACAGCACATGGCCGCATAGTAATGTAGTGAAAAAATTGGGCAGTAGTTCGTTAAATTATCTACAGCGTATCAGATTTTGTGGTTTTGCACGTGCTAATCTCAGAAGCGGCTTAACCGATGTGGGGTCGGTTTATTCTAATGTTTTGAGGTAAGCTTCTCTTGCCACATAATGTTTAATTTTAATCTATTCTTAAATAAAAATGTTAGAACAATTTAAAAAATCACACCTAACAATCGAGTGCGGGTACCAAGGGACTGGTTTCCCAGGGAAGCGAAGCCAGGGCGGGTTTACTAGTCTATATAAATAAAAATTAATGTTGGTAGCGCAAAACTCGAGAATGGCTCGAACAATTCGGCTAATTTTTTTCGTTTTTATTAAAGTAAAATTAAATACAAATTCAAGTAGGTACCGTCAAATTTCTCTTGTTTGAACGCCGATCAATTGAATTCGGAATATCACTCCGTTCGTTTACTGTTCTCAGTTTGTTCCAAGAACAAAGAAATTCGAAGAAAAAAACGATCTTTTCAGTAGATCCAATTAGATTCCAAATTGTAAGAGTAAAGTTTACCGTCAACGGTAAGGTCCAGGTGGCCTTTCATAAATTTAAGCAATATTTTACCCACTTAAATATAGCGCAAGTTTAACAAGTTTCCTGCCAACATCGCAACCTTTATCCCACTGCTGGGCTTAGGTCCTCTCGTACAATAAACGTAAACGATGTTTACAACGATTAAATATAAAAAAATCTAAATGTCAATTCACACGTGCTACAAGTGAAACTTCTTAACAACGAATACTGTCAGTCCAAATATCGGTATTTTGCTTTGCTTACGTCAGCCGCCATTTTGCCGATGCTTCGTTCGCATCATTTCCGTTTCAACGAATTCCAATTTACGACTATTCACTAAAGTATTCACTTAAAAAACGGATCAGATCAGATATCGTAAATGTAAACAAAATCAAAAAAAGACCCGGCCATGTAACCAGCGGGTACTCCCCTCGCGGTGGTTACATACTGTTAGTACCTACTGTTGTTCTCATACATAATTTTTGTAAGTCAATTTATCATTGTTGGCGACACGGCTCACTATTTATTGGTACGTGAATCGATTGAACAATGTTGTTCAATGAATACTCCGGTCGTATTTCCTTGTTTCGTTACAACAATGACGACCCCGCAGCCTAGCTGGTAGTGACCCTGCCTGCAAAGCGACGGGTCCCGGGTTCGATTCCCGGCCGGGGTAGATATTTATGTGACTTTTAAATGTTTGTATTGTTCTCGGATCATGGGTGTGATGTGTTACATGTGTTGTCCTTGCCACCGATACAGGGAATCCTATAACAGGGATATGCGTGTGTTGACTTTGATTTATTCAAAAAAATCATGAAAAAATCGACTTCAAAAATTCTTTATTTAATACCATTATTTATTTTAAACGAACATCAACTATCGCCGCTGTTAAGCTCCAACAGACGAATTTACTTAGTGTTATTTCAAATAACATAAACCAGCAATAAAACTTGATCGTCGGAAAAGTACGAGTAAACAGTCTCGGGGAAGTCGTTATTTCATTACTGTCCTATTCCTGGTGATACTATTCCTTTTCGTCCCACGAGCCTTGAGGTGCGGGGGCTGTATTGTACATGCGATTTGCAGTTTCATCTAACATGGAACTACTCATGATTTAAAACTTATCGCAGATTATCTGGAAACTTGAGATGTGTATTTTGTGTGTTATTTTGATTTTGTTATCACGTAAAATTAGGTTTATGCTTGACGACAATCCTACATGTTGGTAAGTAGCGATGAAGTCCAAGATATTGGACGCACTAAGTCATAAAAGCGATCTGAAAAGAGATCTGTTTCTAGTTTTCTAGGCTAACGTACCGAGACGTAGAGAGGACTCATCCGCCTTATCGGTACATGACATAACATTTATCTGTAACATACTTAGCAGTTAATTTTGTCTGCAACAGTCTTGTAAGGGGCATTCCCTTGTCCATGAAAATATTGTGATAAATTGATGATGTAAGTAAATACTTGAGTCGCACTGGACATATTTTAAGAATAGGTTCTTAAACGTTATATAAAAATACCGATATGTGTATCTAATATTAATGTTGTGTAAAAGTGAAAAAATTGACAAAAATGGTTTTAAAAAGGGGATTCAAACATCAAAACACTCCAAAATGTACAAAACAGGGTATTTTTGCAATTAACTATATTATTTATGACGTAAAACTAGCATGAAAAAATACATCTTTAAGTATACAAAGGTATTCAATAATTCAATAATAGTCGGAAATCAGAACTTTTATTTTTCGATTGTGATGAGTGAAAAATGGCTCTAATCAACCTCATCTTCCTTTGAGCGAGATCTGACTTGTAATTAACTTTTGGATTATCCCTAATAATATATTATTTTAAGTATTTTTTTACGTCGGTTAATTTTTTATAGAGCATACTCCACCACGCAGCTCCAGTGCGGATTGGTGGAGGGGTTAGTGGCCAACCCAAGCGTCGGACGACTCCTACCAAATGGTAACAACCGGGACCGACGGCTTTACGTGCCCTCCGAAGAACGGAAACGCCAAAGAAATTGTTGCCACTAGCGGTCACCCATCCAACTACCAACCGCGCGGTTGCTTAACTTTGTCGATCACCGGGCTATAAGCGTTTCAATATGCAGATATATGTAGATTACAATATTTGATTCCCCCGACACACGGCACCGTAATTACTAGATCTGTTTCCAATACATCGATGTTAATCAGAAGCTATTATAGCCGATATCTCGGCAGCTCGAGCGCTGGCTGATTCAATACAGTACGTGCGTTTGTTTTCCTCAAGGAAAACTCCGGGACTTCACCACGCGTTGAACGTGTTGCAAACGATAACGGTGGATAGTTTAATCACAATTGCACAGGTATTGAGAAAATAAATAAAGAAAGCAGAAGAATTAAAACTTAAAACTCGGTTACGTAATATAGATAGCTATATATACGTATACTTGTAGAACCAAAATGGTCATTTGAAATTAAAAATGATAAGAACCTAATGATTATTTTTCAATAGGTACCTACCTACATATCTAATGATACCCCTCTTAACATGGTAACATCATCTTTAATTATTTTTTCAAAATATGACGTCACTTTATACTTAATATGTACTGTTGTCGTCTATTAAAATATCTTTAGTCTCGGAGAATATTTATGTACCTAACATTGTAATAATTAATGTAGATAAATTTAATTATTTCTTTGTAACATATTGTATTACCTAGCATGATAACTAAAAAGAACCCAATACAGACCCACAGGGAGGTTATAATTAAGGAATCCCCTTTCATTCTCTGATAAATAACTATTTATATTCTGATAACCTTTGAACGTGTGTCGTTTGTGAGTCTGTCGATATAGATTCTTGACTGTTGTTGACCAAAGTCATAGACATCTACCATATGTGCTCCAGAGAGCACGTAGTTTGAAAGCTTAATTCGATATCTCAGTAAGATCACAGATGAGTAAAATTTCGCGAATGAATTAGGCTAATTCAGATATTTTAAAGTTTTTAATAAAGAAATACGTTAGTGTTGTTTAGCGTCAGGAAAGGATGATTTCAGCAACAGTTTAATGTCACGATCCGAAGAACAGAAGAGAGCTGCAAATAGTTGAAAATCTACAATCTGTGACAACTTTTAACAACTTTTAATAAAAGTTTGTCGTGGCAGAGAAATGCTTTTAGTGAATCCGTTTACCAGCGATGGCATCCTCAGTAACATTGGTTGCTACTTAATAATTAAAATACTATGCAACTATCGATTTTAGCGTTCATCTTTGGCACCTTGCTGTGAGCCTGCGAAATGTCGTCACGTATATAACAAATGTAATTAGCGTATCTAAACTTTTGCTATACGTATATTGTAGGAGTTTCGTAAGCACGCTATGAAACATTTTAAGTTAGAATTTTATTTTTATTCCTTGACTAGCTATATTGAGGATTTGTTCATTCGGCATAACAGATAAGAGTGACTTTGAAGTATGGACTTTCTGAGAATAGGTTACTATTGTTAATAATTCAAGTTTTGACAACATTGCTGCAACTCCTACAATAATTTAATAACTTCATAATTTATACAACAACAAAAGGTCTCCACAAAATTAATTCGCCCGTTTCCTATATACGAAAAATAATTATTTTTGCTTACGAATAGTAGTAGGTAGGTACTAATAATATACTACTCTATTACTATCAATATAATTAATCGTAATAGTATAATTCCTACGAGTCGAAACTACAAGTTGTTCCTGTAAGAACCGTATAAGGAACGGCTTTAACGACTCGTTACTGGTAACTCGAAAACGATCGGTTAAAATATAGGGACCGGCATTATGGAAAACATGAGATTTTTAAAGTTTTAACGCCTGAAATAAATAAGTAGCAAGTATTTCGGTTGCGTGTGCCTGTAGACACAGTATATTGAAGAAAACCGGGGACGCGTTACTAGTACCTACTTGTATTACAATATAAAAATTGTGAAATTATCCATTTCCAATAACATTTTGTAAACAAAGTCAAAATGGAAAAAGTTATCTACTTTAACATTATTTTTTCGACGCGTGTTAATATAAAAATTGGAACAGTGTCGGCTTACTCTAGATATTATTAATTTTCTCCGGATATCCGCATGTAAACAAGGTCTCGTTGGAATCAAAGCAATTTATAAATTTACGATTACTTAATTAATTGCGGATCTATTTAATGCTGCGAACTGAATCCACGTGAAACAGAATTCCGTAATGTTGGTGTTAGGTTTTTTTATGGTGTTAAGGTAACAAACGAGCATGCAGCACCACCCTTACGCGTGACCGACTTAGAGCAAGACTCAAAGACTAGGCTGGTTAGTCCTGTTAGCAGAAGATGTTAGAATATTAGTTGGTTGGTTGGTTAGTTGGTTAATAAGTATAAGGACCGGGACAGGGACTGTTAGTTATAGTTAGTCGTATTAGTTGTTGTTAGTAAGAGTCTTGTTTGTAGAGTACTTAAGTAGTACAGTAGTAGTAGTACTTAAGGGCGAACACTAGGCTCTACTACCTATTACATTATAAACTATTTTTTCTTATGTTTCGGATGTAAAGAGGGCTTTATCCATCTTGAGTCCAAGCAAACCTCTGCTCGTGTTGCACCCACGAAATTTAATATTTAAGATTAGATTAGATTTGTTCCAGAAATATCGCATAAAAACAGGACATACCTAAAAATATACCTACACAGATGGCTAAACCAAACTACTCCCCAAAAATTATTAGATTACCCTCCTTTAACGCTTAAGATGTCCGAGCTAAAATTTAATCGCAATATACATTTTGTACAGTTAAATATAGCAGACAATTTCAATCAACTATTATATACAAATAAGATGTTTTCAATCCATCCCAGGTCGTTAAACTATGGTATTGTTCTTAGAATAATTACACTCTATTATATAGGTATACTGTGATTATTCTAAGGGTATTGTTATTAAAATAGTGTATTTACCGGAGTTCAATACCCATCTACAATTTGGACGAGGTAAATAATACAATTGGACGTAAACGTAACACTTGATGGTATTATGAAGGCTGCTAATGGATTAATATTGTTTAATAGGGCTTCCTCACGGTCAACGAGGTTCTTCCACACTGCTCTTGTCATGGTGTTTTGGCGTAAATTTTGACCCGCCAGTAGTTGGTAGTGTCTCGATTCTCGACGTAGCATATATTTGAGTGACAGACTGACAGATAAATGTAATTCTCGGGTCAGTGTTATTTATGTCTGTAGTGTTTTTCATGCCACCGGAACACGGAAATTATTTGCGGATGTATGAGCGTGTTAACGTTGAATAAAATTTCTCCTACAACTTAGTTAGCTTCATTTTTAATTTAGAAACTACGAGTACCTACTGAACTATGCAGAATTTTTCACAAAAAGCTTTGAACATGTGATAAAAAATAAAACTATTTTTATTGTGACAGCTGGCAGACGACTACCGGCTCGTGATAGTGAACTTCACACATGCTTTCATGCATACATACAAGCACGGACCACGAGAATATTTATAGATCTTTTTAACTTTTTTTTTGTGTCAATTGTCAAAACGCTTATTAGAGTTTCACCGTGACTAGGTAATCGGTATTCAGGCCAAACATAATCAAACAATTAAAAGATTTATTAACCACGATGATAGTATTTCAAATCAATACAGGTACCCATTTGTACCTGTACCTTTTACTATTTTTACGTCGAAAAGTCTCTCTCACCTTGCTCAAGGTGGAATTACCAACTTTTTATTAGACTGTCCTTGGCAATAAAACTTTATACATCTTTATTGGTCATTATTTCGGTAATGGCAGTAATATTAAAAGTAAAAGCTTCTTGATTACTATACTATTTGCCTTGAACAAGATGTTACTGAAATGGGATCGCTGCGGGCGAACGATTACAATTGTAAATTGTTAAATTTTTCAATTATGAGATCTCTTACGGCGTTTTGCGGCTGGCGTGAAACAAATCCCGATTCACAGGTACTTATTAAATGTTTTTAAAACCTATTCAATACTATAAAACATGAAAATAAGTAGGTACAGATACAAAAATGTATAAGGGGCCGTTCAAGTATTACGTAAGCAGATATTTTGCAATTTTTAACCCCCCCGTCCCCCTCTTCAGCAAAAGTAAGCAAATCACTTACACCTCCCCCCATGCTTACGTAAACATTGGTACTTGCATTCAATGGTTTCTTTATTGATTCAAGAGAATTTTGAGAAAATCTGCTGACGTAATCACGATCTAGACTCCCCCACCCCCATGTCATCATAAATGAGCAAAGCAAAGACCCAATTTGTTTGATTGTTTGTTTGAACGAGCTAATCTCAGAAACTACTAGTTCAAATTCAAAAATTATTTTTGTGTTGGATAGTCCATTTAGCGAGGAAGGCTATATAACATCACGCTACGACCAATAAGAGTGGAGCATCAATGAAAAATGTTGCCAAAAAGGGAAAAATATGTATTATTTGTAAACGTAAAGATAAAGACACTAGTGGGATATAAGTTCAACCATGACGAAGTCGACAAAAATCGGTGTCGGATTTTTATCCGGTGTTCATATTAACAGCTTCATATAGAACTAGTTTTATCCTTACCTAAGTACTTGAGAAATGATTGATTGCCCATACAAACTTTCTCCAGCGTTTTCAGAAACTGTCCTGTGTCCTTTCCGGGATGTCATTCCACTATGACAATAACATGCGAAATTTCATCTAAATTTTTTTTACATGAAATTAAGTTAATGCTTGTCAACTATCCCACCTGATGGTAAGTGGCTATGAATTTTTCTGAACTTCCCCAGACAGTTGCTTTCGCATTTAAAATATAAGTTGGAACGGGGCGTTCGTTTTTCTCTTTCTCGTTGAAAAGTAATCTTAAGTTGAGGAAATGCAAAAATACTCAGACACATTTTTTGTAACGAACGTCAGCGAATAAATTCCGCTGAATCCACCTTAACGAAGGTAAACAAACCGGGATTCTCCGATGACATTTGATAAATCCCACCTGATCGGTCATTCGGGTGAGAATCCATGAGTAATTTAAAATGCGAATAAATAATTAACATACACACACTGACACTTCTCTGTGTAAGATGGATACAGACTAATGAGGCATCACAAACATACACAGCGAAAACAAACATTTCAGTGTCACATGCCCCGGACGGGAATCGAACATGGGACCTATCTTTTAATATGACTGTAGTGAATTGTAGCGTATACTGTTTAAAAACATAAATTCTTGGTGCAACTATGATAATAAATAAATATGCCTTAGTCTAGCAGTGGATTTTAATAGGCTGATAGCAACTATATTATGTATGCTTAAAGTTACTACTGGTATTTCAGTGACTCGCAGACTTTGGCGGTGACAGGTTACTTAACATCATTTGAAAGCATAGTCGATAGTTTCCCTGAATGGCTTTCGTATGCCGTAAATGCTTTGCAATTTGCAACAAAGTAGCTAACATTTTCGACACATATTGCCTTGGGCAATTCGGAATGTCTGCGAAATTGACGACACTCTAAAGTTTAGAGTGTAGCATATTCATTTCATTGATGTTACGTTCCGTTTAAATCTGAATCCCGCTACCAAGTTTTCGGCATCGCATAACGTAACAAAGTTCTGAACATGAGCAATTTGAGCTCGGTCGCGCCCCAGGCAGGATCACTTAGCCTTCATAATGATGTCCTACTTTACGTTGTGGTACGTTCCTTCATACTTTCATCCATCCGACAACATTTCCTCACCACAGGATTCCATGTGTCTTAGCATGGACACAACAGGCTGTGATGTGGGTACAGGGTCGCCATGTGATGTGCGGACAGAATTGTCGTGTGAGGAGGTAGAGGATAGCAGGGGTCCCCCAGGGATCCAAGTCCCCCAAGATTCTACAATTCTAAGACTACATTCTTAGATCAAAGTGACTCTCATCATGTCTATATGAATATGTAATGTGATGAAATTTGGTAATATATTATAACTAATTCACTTAATTCCATTAATCTCTGATATCTAATTACGTGACGTGATTGCGTCGATCTGTCTACGTGACTATCATTTACAATTCATCACACATAATATATAGGTTTTATAAGGCATAAGTTTTTTGTTGGAAAGGTGATATCCCAAGGGTGGTACCATGATAAGGAGACCAGGATTTAATGGTGGCATCCCAGAGAAAGCGAGGGAAACCTTCGAAAATCGTAGTGGCGACTAGTGCGTTTGTTTTTTTGAAAGAACGTACTTCCGAGGTGGTCTCACTGCCAGCAAATCAAGATCTGATGATGGAATTACAGGGAAATCTAGGAAAACCCTCATCTACGTTGAAGTCGGTTATTTGTTTTGTTAAATTTTGTGTTTAATTTTTCACATTCCGACACACCACACTAACCACATCATGCCGCTTTTAACGTTTTCTAACTGACATAAACTTTCAGTAAATAAAAAAAAATTAATGTGTGTGTACTTATGTACACGCTTTAGAAGTTATACTTCTAAAGCGTTGAAATTTTTGAAAAGATTTTTATCTTGTTACGCCAAGTCACAAGATAAAAATCTTTTCAAAAATTTCATTTATTATAATAATATAATGAGAAATATTATTATTATTTTATTTGTATCTATTATTAATATACCGCCAACTATCTACTTAATCCATACTAACGAGTTCTATTATTCTACTATTATTTACTAGATGGCGCTAGGCCGATGGCGTTCTTATTCTTTAAGTTCACCCCTAGATGGCGCTGTGCTTAAAACCCGCTTCGAATAAAACAATCAATGTAGTATTTTCATTCTAAATTATCTTTAAATAGTTATAATTTATGAACTGTGATATTGCAATTAAATAAATTATATGTGTATCAAATCAAACTAAAAAAATTTGACATTCACATGACATAAGACATTGACAAAACTTCACTCGCAGCAACTTCAAGTTGTTATTTTTTCGTCACCGCGCCAACTTCACATATTAAAATTTCACTCTCATCATTTTTTCATAACGCGCCTAAAGAAGTATGACTTCAAAAATTATGATCACACATAATAATTATGTACTTAGCTTTATCATATAACAGGACTAAAATGAATTACTTACATTCAAGTACTTGTCACTCCTTTAATATCCGGTAAAACACAACGGTGTTTACATTTTGTTCGTACAGCGGTACATTTCAAATTAGTTTTTGAAACAAGGTAAAACCCTACTGCGTAGAAACGTGAACCACATATTTCCGGGACAAGACAACAATACAAAATAGCTGGAATTCCATTTAACATCTGCAGCGTTTTGCGGGAAAATAATACGTAGGCGTTCTACGCGCTAGTTGTCTGGAAAAAAACAGGCCAAGTTCATTACTGACTAGGACGGAAACGAGGCCCGTGATTTTTCGCTGGGCCCGTGCCATTACGATGATGTTTACAAGAGTTTTTCAGTTTCCTGCGGAAAGTTTTTAGTTTTGTTATTTGTGCATAAAAATTACACACTTTTAAATTTTTCTTCACTACAATTTACACTAATATTAAAGTGGTACAGTTTGTACGTTTGTGAGTTTGTTTGTTGAAACAACACAACCGATTTTGAAAATTCTTTTACTGGGAGAATTCATTATTTCTGAGTAATAGGGGCAAATTTTATTAAAAAAATACAGGTCCCTACGAAATTGGCATAATAATTATCTCCTGAGGTGTACTGCATTGTGTTCCCTTTATTATGAGCTTGTTTACTAGTTTGAACAAACACCTTATTACTTGTTAAATTTTTTTGACAGATAGCGATAGAACATCGCTATCGTAATATTTGTCTAATTTTCTGAGAAAAGTTTCACTACTTTTCACTACAAACTAAAATTTGTTATGGTAGTTGCTTTGTCGACTTGGCGTACGTACTGCCGTGCAGCCCGACGAGGGTGCTCGAAACACGTTGAAAACAATTACTATTTCTAGGTTATTTGAGAGTCATGGCACTCAATCAAGAGACAAAGGTCCGTTTCAAATTTATTAGTCTCACTGAACCCAACATCTCGCCCGTCGTGATATCCAGATTTAAGAAATGATACTCATTAATCATCTTGATGGTAAGTGCTCGGGGCTCTTTGTGGAATTGTACTTATCTTACGTTAAACTAAAAACAAAAAAATAATAACTAACTACTGCCACCAGATGCCAAGAGTGCCGTATTGTACCTAAATGATATTGAAACATTCAGTCGTATTTTAAAACCCTCATAGTTAAGGCCTGGATGATGCTAGAACTCTTTTCAGAATTGGATGTGGAACTCATTACAATGAACAATTTCTATTCAACCCAAGTTTGGTTGGCGGCAAACCTGAGAGTCGAAAGTTTTTAACATGACTTAACGCCCATTACATTACGATAAAAACCGTGACCGAAAGCTTTACGTGCCCTCCGAAGCACGGAACCGCTCAAGGATTTTGTTGTCACTAGCGGTCACCTACCTAAGTACCGACAGCGCCCGCTGTTGCTCGGTCGCCCACAGAATCGACGCAAGCCACTCGGCTATGAGCGCTTCAACAGTTAAATTTTAATTAAATATTTTAATTTGTTTTCGCAAACTGGTACTAATAAATTGGTCGTTGAACTCGTTACCATTCATTACAATACGTCCCCGGCCTCCATAATAATGAGAGTACCGAGACCCGCAGTTTTATTTTATCTAATTACTTAACAAACGAACACAGGAATCCTGATGGTAAGTGGTTACCGTTGCTAATGGACACGTCGACAAAAAGAGGTCAGGATTTCAGCATTACAATACAAATACTCTTTATTCTTTACCAGTTTAGACAAAAATAGCAATTATAATATTAATACTAAGAAAACAAAAGACGGTCTTATTGCTAAACAGCACCTTATTCCAGACAACCTAAATAAGGGAATGTTATTAAGAACAACGATTTTTTGGCAGAGTTAAAATTAACACATTTGTGAGCACGTAAGGTTAGTCATAATAATAATACATTTTTATTTCGGACACATACAAATACAATGTACATTATTAATATTTGAAACTATCATAATATTTATAATCGTACGATTAAATTCTTGCCACCTGCCACAATTTCTCACCTTCGCCATGGGTTGACTGGTAGAGAATGCCACCAGGCATTAAGTCCGCCCTTTGTAAAAAACCTGATTTCAGGTCTTACCAAAAATAATAAATAAATGTATATAATATATAGATATGGACCTCTGTACATATGCATAATATGTATGTGTACAGAGGTCCATCATAAATACCTTACAGACTAGCATACATAACAATATATAAACTACATACGTTTTACGTTTTCATGGCAATGTAAAGCGCGGGTCCGGTGACCGTTGGGGGTGGTCAACGTCCGCGGAACTTCCGGGAACACGACCCCTTTCGGCCGCAGTTCCTCCTTTAGGAGATCTTTTCAGAGGTCGCTGGTCTTTGAACCATCCAGCTAAATCCCGAAACCACTCTAGGCTTATTAAATAAGCTAAGGCTTAGCCTAATAAATTAAGGCTTAGCTAAATAACATACTCCTGTTTTTGATTTGTATAAGTCAGGTCATTATTCTGATTGCCTACAAAGTAACGGAGGAAGACTATAGATAAGCTCTCAAAGACACAGCGGTTGAAATAAGATAATTAAACAACGTTTTACCTATTGTGTAATCCGTAAACGCACAAATGTTTTGAATTTCAGGTAGAATGTTCAAAGTTGTCTATTTTAATTCTAATGTACAAACATTAGTAGCGAAAATTGAAATGGAAAGTGACGTTTCGTACGCAATGTACAGGAGGAAATCCGACAGATATCCACCGCACGCGAAAACTGAACAGTCGGGCGAGTACAGTTGTGCGTAGCGGACTCCTGGCTAGCGCGCGAAAATTTAAAAAGAGAACGCTTTGCCGCGTTTTCTATAAACATTCGATTTTTTTTCTTTGTGGTGTCGCAGTGTTTTTAACTTTGTGCAGTTTACTTTTTATGAAGTTGCATATTTGTGGCTGAAAATATTGAATCAATTGTTTTAAGGGTAAGTTCACTTTTAATTACTTTTACAGCTCTAAAGGAAACTTATAAACTTAAACTCTTTCTAATAAAAATTAAATATTTTTATTAGAAAAATTATATATTTTTATTACAAAGAGTTTGATTTTATAAGATCGAAAAAAATGAGTTCATTAACTTATTTTATAGTCGGAAGTTTTAATTAACTTATGTTTAAACATTTATGGATTTTTAAAGATTATGGATTTAAAGATTTATTAAACAATCAGAAACAATTTTACAGTATGTTCGTAAACAGCGGCAATAGTATAAACTGTGTCGATTTGATTAATAACTATAACTTTGACCTTTATATAAACCTGAAATTCAACCATTCTATTCTATTTCATTTTATTCTTCTACATACATAAATAAAACAAAAAGTGTTTACTGAATGCGGGTACGCTAGGACAGTTCAATAACTTTTTTATATTTTTACGCCAAGTTGCATTTGAACTTTTGTTTTTGGCTGAATATTTATTTGAGTTCGCTGTAATCTCCGCAATATTTTACGCTATAATAAATTTTAATTTTATTTATTTAATATTTGTCATTAATTTTCGGTTTTTGTTAAAATTTCTCGGTAGTACACCCCGCCCCTAGATTGTATCACACTCTTTTAGCTCAGCGGCAGGCGGCAGCGGAAGGTGATGCTGCATGCTCCTTTGCTACCTTAATTCCATAAAAAAACCATTTGACAAAGTTAATTACCCAATTCATTTGGTTAAGTGTATCCGAAGCCGACGTAAAAGGGTTGTTACCGATATGCATCGAAGAACATTTTCCTCGTAAGCCATCCGAGATGAAACGCTACGGCGACTGTACAAGTTAAATCAATTAATGTCCACGTCCAATTGAATTACTGATCATGTTAAAAGCGCTCCCGAGGGAAAAGTTCTCAAAAGTGCCCGTTATTATGTACGTAAATGATATAATTCGATTTTTGAAACTTCTAGGAATGTGTAGATTTGTAGAGGGTAAAACAAATTCGTCACTTTTATCCGAAACGGAAGTTGCGTATTTTTTTCTTAAACGTAAAGTTGGGTGGCTTCAACTCGTTAATGGCCCACTACTGAGCACGGGTCTCTCTTTATACCTGAGGAGGCCAAGAGCGTACTCCACCACGCCGCTCCAGTGCGGATTGTTGGAGGGTTAGTGGCCAACCCAAGTGTCAGAAAATTTTCAGCCGCCCAAAGGCATCCGACATGGCATAACGACTGCTACCAAATGGTAACTGGGAAAGAAAAATGTTTATTCGCAGTCTCAAAAAGAAAAAAATAAAATGTAGTTAAATAACTAAAAAACACGGATTTATAATAAATTGAAATAATAAATATAATCCTACTAATATTATAAATGCGAAAGTTTGTATGGATGTATGAATGTTTGTAACTCTTTCACGCAAAAACTACCAAATGGATTTTGATGAAACTTTACAATAATATAGCCTACACATCAGAATAACACATAGGATATAATTTATAAAGACATAGTGTGAATTATCCAAAATATATAACTAAATCTTTGCAAACCGAAGCTACCGAACGAATAATGTTTCCGAAGCAAACCGAGGGCGGGTCGCTAAGTTTGAAAGGTTTTACACTTCGTTAGACAACAAAGGTGTCAGAAAAGTTTTATAAAATAACGAAGGATCTACAGGAAAAGGTTTGTTTTATTTCTTCGAATTTTGTCAAGAATCGAGCACCAACGCGTATAAAAGGTAATGCGCAAATCGATTGATGGAACCCCCTGCCTACCTTTATTGGACAGACAAAGATATTAAAGCACTTCAAATAAATGGGCTTAAAATATCTGTTCAGAATAAATTTCCTCGAAGTACGTATTTTGTATGAAGTATGAAAGAGATTTATTCATTTTTGTGGCCAATTTTTCAGCGAATCTGGAATCGCGTGGGAGTCTTCAGGCACAGTGAATAAAATAAAAACTCGCAAATCCGAACCGTGAAGGACAGGTTTCCTTGTATCGAATATACGATCACTTGTATTCAAGGATGGTTTTTTTCTATGAAACATGAGAAAATATAGATTTTCATCCTTTTGACGTGACAACGTCTTATAATTCGATAGAGCCGGTGGCACGCATGAAAAAACATGACTCATGCGTCGTTACCGTAACGGCATAGCAATCGGCCTTTGCGTTCGGCAGCGTTTGGCAGCGTCCGACATCCGTCTCTCTCCTCGATGCGTCTGCGTGGACAGCTGCTATACTATAGTACATTTATATGTTTTGATCGAGTATCAAGTGCAGTGAAAAGTGAATGTGGTGTCAATTGTTTATAGCAACGATAATTACAGCGATAAAGGTAATGATTCTTTCGATATTAATTATATATTCAGTGATATATTGTCGAATAGGTATTCGTGCTTTTTTTCTGAAGACGTTGTCACGTTCAACTATCGTCAGTAAACAGACTTTACAGACAACCAATTTTTTCGCAACACCTTGGACTTCATCGCCACTTACCATCAGGTAAGTGGATTGTACTCAAGCAAAAAGTGAAGCGTTCATAGCCAGGCGGCTTGCGTGTTGTCCAAAGTGATTGACCGATTTATGTAACAACGGACGCGGTCTGTAGTTGGATGGGTGACCACTAGTGACAACTAATTCTTGGGCGTTTCTTTTTTTATGGAATTAAGGTAGCAAACGAGCATGCAGCACCATCTTCCGCTGCCGCCCATGACAACTATGACCGACACAGAACAAGACTCAAATGGAGACTGGGATAGTTAGTCCGATTAGAAGACGGTGTTAGAACATTAGCTAGTTAGTTTGTAAGTACCTAAGTATGTATTAAAAATTTAATTATCACTTGCTTCGGTGAAGGAAAACATCGCGAGGAAACCTGCACACCAGAGAGTTCTCCAGAATGTTCTCAAAGGTGTGTGAAGTCCACCAATCCGCACTTGGCCAGCGTGGTGGACTATGGCCTATACCCCTCACACTGTGAGAGGAGACCCGTGCCCAGCAGTGGGACAGTTATGGGTTGTGATGATGATGATGATGATGATGATGATGATGATGACCTAAGTATGAGGACTGGGACAGGGACTGTTAGTTTAAGTTAGTTCTGTTAGTTATTGTTAGTAATAGTCCAGTTAGTAATTGTTATTGTTAGTAAGAGTCTCGTTATAATTCCCCTTTAGGACTGAGATGGTCACCTCTAAAAAAGTGTAGCCGAATCCGGAACACAAAATTATACTCGTAGAAATATAAATAGAAAAGGCTCTACTGCCGATTGAATTTAAAATTTTCATTGCGTCTTACACGTTAAGCCGTCCTGGTTGTTATTGTTAGGAAGCAGTCGTTAAATGATGTCAGAGACTTTCCGGCGGCATAATAAACTTCCGATACTTGGTTTGGCCATTAACTCGTCCACTAATCCGCACTAACTTCTAGGTCTCTAACTTGCGCAGCGAACCTATGCTGTGCCTTCAATCCAGTAAGTACTTACTTCCAGGTCACTGCTCGAAGCAGATTCGAAGGCCGTTAAAGTAAGTCAACCAGAACGAGGTACCAGGCGCTTAATTTGTAGCCTAGACTGAGTCATCCTCTGCCCTGTTGGTTTCAACTTCATCGCATATAGATCGAGCAACTCGATCATCTCTCGGCTAGTTGACACGTGACTGGACCGTATCCTAGATTACCTACTGCTCCAATATCTCTAGGGTTGCCAGTTCTGGAATTATAAAAACGGGACGGAAAAGTAACCGAGAGTTTTTAGCTCAGGCAGTGTTAGGCGTGTGGCGAGTGGAGTTGGATGTACCTGGGAGCCCGGGTTCAAATCCTGCAGGCACCTCTAATTAAAAAAAAATGCGTTTTGGAATTTTATTATCGCTTGCTTCGTGAAGGAAAAGATCGTGAGGAAACGTGCACATTTGAGAGTTCTTCATAATGTTCTCAAAGGTGTGTGTTGTCTGTCAAACCGCACTTGGCAAGCATAATGGACTATAACCTATTGCCTCTCACATTGTGAGAAGAGACCCGTGCCCAGCAGTGGGACAGTTATGGGTTACCTACGATGATTATCTCAGGCTAACATAAATAATCGGGATTTTTAGCTGTATGGGATTAATTGTGTTTAGAATTTGTTAGTGAAATCGCAAAAGAGTAAAAAAAAATATATTTTTTTATTCTTTCTTCTAAACAGTATACATGTATATTTAACTAGCTGTTGCAAGCGTTTTGACTCACGCGCATGTACTTATAACATCACTAACAAAATTCAACCCCGATAAAAACCCCGTAAGGAATAAAATACGACAAAATATGTTCTTAGCTGACGTCTTCTGCTCGGAACTGATTAGGGGTATGTAATCATGAAATAGATTTTGAAATAATGATTTTTAGAACTTATGTGTGTTTTTCTGGACGTTTTCACTGACGACATTGCAATACGTAGTATACTTGACGTAACATTAATAGTTGGTTTTAATTCAATCCTTCAAATAAAAAACTATGTAAATTTAAATCCCGCCCAAACATTTTTCGGGTGTGGGACAGGTTTACCGAAGCGAAGCAAATAGATTGATTAGATTAACATAAATAAATAAATTAGATAAAATATATACAGTGTACTTTATCTCCGTCCTAATAACCAGCTTGCTTCATAGCTGTAGTACTAACTTTTCGTGTTGAAAATAAAGTACTTTAAAACAAGTACGCAAACGTAATTTTAGTCGGAGTGGTAATAACCTAATAACGTAAATTTATACAATGTGTGAAATGTTTTTTTGGTATTTTTAACATGAATTTTCTTTGTACAAAACTTCGTACAAGTTCAAGAATGCCTCTCACCTCAAATGCATTATTTGATACAATCAAAACAGTGGTGCCATCTATGTCGTTCTGAAATTATGTCTGCAAGTCAATAGCACAACTTGATTGCTTATTAACATTTAATAATGAGATAAGCACCTGTAAGCTTCAATAACTTAAATACTAAAAAACATGTTTAGAATAATAATGTTTATTGAATTAATTGTTTTTTTGTTTCATAACTTCTGAACGCCAGATTGAAAATGTCCCCGATCATCGTTGTAATCAATCAGATGGCTGATATTCCTCGCTAATCGGACAACTTGGTAACCCTACGCAAAGGAGTATCGGCTATCATAACTGATGGGGATTGCATTCGAGATGCCTTCGTTGGTGCTTGCGACAGCTTGTATTTATGGACGTAACAAAATTCTTTGACCTGTTTGCGTCTCAATGTATACCCACCATGTTTATTTTACCTACCTATGACATACACACATATGTTATGTATGACACAGATTATAAAATTTTAACTGATCGATGATTGTACGTGGAGGAGGTTTGAAAAATGGTTGTTTATAAGTAATTTTTAAAACCGCATTCAAATCGGTTAAGCACCATCTAAGATTAGCGAAAACCAACAAACAGACATAATTCTTAAAAATAATGTAAGTTTCTCTATAATTACTCCTATAATTAAATATTTTTTTTTGTGGAATTTATTTTTCCCAAATAAATTCAATTTACAGACGTCGGTCAGCCAGACTTTTATTATATGTGTACCTAATATTACGATAACTTAATGCTTGACCTCCCCATATAGTAAGCAGCGATGTGGCCTTGTGGCAAGGTGCACTAACTGAGCAGAAGCCAATCCACTGTTAACATGCACTTCAGTCCTGATTCTAATCTAGTTTGAAGACCAGAAAGCCCTGAAGCAAAATTATACGCTGGATAACTTTACTGTGCCGGATTATGTCTGAGTAATACGTGCTTGGCCTTAACCCATTCATGGCCCACTACTGGGCATTCGTCTCGCCTCATAACTAAGGCTTAGGTCCTTACCACGCTGCTCCAGTGCTGATTGGTGGAGGGTTTATGGCTAACTCAAATTTTGGAAGTTTTTATGCCATTCAAAGGCCTGCGACATGGCTCAACGGCTAGCTATAGATTACAACCCGGGCCTACGGCTTTACACGCCCTCCAAGGTTTAAACGCTCATCGGTCACCCATCCATCTACCGACCGCGCTCGCTGTTGCTTAACTCGGACGATCACTTAGGAACGACGCAAGCCGGTGCGGCTGAGCGTCTATATAATTTACCAATTAAATAAATTAACTATTAAAACATAATTTTGAGTACGACAATAATAAGATTCACAAGTATAACCTTTGTCATTCAGTGAGAAGTAAACTGATGAATTATGTTGACTGTACAAGCGTGATTGGTGCCGCGGTGAGAGGGTCGTTGGGCTAGTATATAATATCTATGGTAATCGACCTTACTTAAGCTAGTCATACACGCTACGGTGTACCTGTCAAGTTTATTTATTTAATACACTATTATTTGTACACATAGATATTGTTCTGTATACATTTCTTGTCCTTTTAGGACACTGTCTGTTCTGTTCTACACGCAATGGGCATAGAAATTGTTAAAATTTAGATTTATTGGATAAGGGTGAGACGCCAAGACGCGTGGGGTTCCTGTTTTACGTAAAAGCCGAACATTTATATTAACTTAATGGTCGTTATAAAATGACATGATAAGTGTGTATGATAGTCATGTTAGTTCACGAGTTCATTACTTTGCAATTATAGTTTAGCGTCGGCTACGTTTACATTGACGGACTACAGTAACTTTTGTTTTTAAATGCAAATTTGTTTACGGGCCGTAGCTCGTAGGTCGTAGTTGGACGCAATATGGCTATGTTGTTGGGTTCATCTTTATGTATGTAACTCTGACGGTAGAATGACCTGTTGCTAATTTATATTCACATTTGAAGTTAAACTAAGAATTAATTGTATTTGAAAAGACATAAGTATTTAAATTTGTCAGTAATTAATTCGATGATATAACCAGCGTGGCAGTATCTAATACTATACTATATTATACTTATGTTTATTATACGTTATTATATTTATTATACTTATTATAATTTTATGTTTTTACATATTATACTATATTATACGTTTATTATACTTATGTTTATATAATACTATACTATACTTATGTTTAAGTATTAAAAACAATCCCTTTAAACATAACCAGTATCGCGCGAAGCATTAGGGTCTATTCAAACATGCACAGTGTTTTCTTCCGCAGGCGGTAGCGGTATTCGAGTGGGTACGCCTTCGATCAATTTTCTACCTCTATTAATTGATGGGGTATGCCTAGGGTACGGGATCTTTCGCAACAGCCTAAAGGTTGGTCATTATTTGTATACCTCGCCGGACCGAACTATCGAGTGTTCGAGACGGGTTTCTCCGGACGGTTACATTGTCACGGTGTGATTCGCGTAACAAACGCCGCCCACATTACTATTGTAGGTTTGACGTCGAAATCCGAGTGATTATGTTGGTTACAAAATGTTTCTATGTAGCCCAGCATAAGACAACGGCTTTACCTACTCGGAAACCGCCACCGGCTGTAGAGGATACCGTGCGTGTCTAAACAATATACAAGTACAAGTTCTAAGGGCATAAGTTTATTAAGCGAAGACCGTAATCCGTCTTCTAGTGAAGACGAGATAATAATATGTAATGACTTACTGCGGTTACAATACAATATTATGTATAGTATGCGCATGACGACCCGTATGCGCAATGGTTAACCATGTCGGACTACTATTTGAAGGGTCTTGGGTTCGATTCCCAGCGAGGCGGAAATATGAATGATGACTTTAAATTTGTGTTATCTGTCTGGATGTATATGTATGATGTCCATGGTACACAAGACCCGGAATCCTAGTGTGAGGCTATCATTATAGTTGTGTTGCGTTATTTATTTATTTATTCAATCACTAGTTGTCTCAGCGTACTTCGTACCGCTTTATAATTAAAAAATGTTTTGGTGATATATCGACAGTAACGCCACCTATCGGGTCCAATTGTGAATCTAAACCATCCTCGAATCCACTTGAACACACATAAAAATCATTCAAATCGGTCCAGCCGTTTTTGAGGTTTAGCGGGACTAACGCACAGGAATTCATTTTTATATATAAGATAATAAAATATATAGTAAACTTCCTTTATAGATCAAGATACAACAATATCCAATAAAGACCGCAATAAAACGTTATCTTAAAGAAAGATCAGAATAAATATTTACCTATTAATCAGCATTGTAAATTCCTTGCAAACTCGATAAAATTGCATCGCGAAATACTTATATCTCGGTTCGCTATCTGACGGAGTTAAGTGTATGGAAATTATTCATAGCCTTATTTTCTTCGCTTGTATTGAGTAGTTTTCCGTGGACACCTCAATTAACACAATTAATTGTATCGTGTGCTCACAATAATTGCACCCCGCCATCCACCGCAGTCTCGTCGTGACCATGATCTATGCAATTGGGTCGAAATATGAGTATAAATACAAAAATCGTGAATACCAGTTACAGTTAAAATGTATCACGTAGGTACCTACTCGTACATGTCTAAGGTCGTTTTATATAGATCACAAGACCTCACGGGTACCTATATTTTGAGACATGGCTTGGAATTAATCATTGTTTACCAACGAAAGTTCAGTTTAATGTACTGTGGCCTGGCTGCCTTACTGTGATTTAGAATCTAATGTGGAATAAACCACAGTTCTTTAATAAAAATAAGTAAGTAGGTATTAAAAATTAAATGTGGCACTCGGAGACTGCCGCCGTAAAGCTATTGCATAGCATTTTTTATCAACTTATGCAATTATAATTATTAGAAGTTATATAGTTATATCATAACAGCGCCATCTAGTTTGTAGAAAACATACGTACCATACCTTAGTATTAAGGTACTAGATGGCGCTGATTGGGGGTGTTAGGTTTTTTTCGTTACGGAATTTCTGGATTCGGTCCCCACGCTCAAGGCCCGCGATAAAAGCTATGCAATAGCTTAAAAAATTGCTGGCTTCCGCGACTACGTAAAAACGATACATTTTTACACCTTGTTCCATGCTTTAGGACTTGAATTTTCGAAAAATTTTAATAGGGTTATTATTAATTCATTATTGATGTTTTTTAATCATATTGATGTTTTTGAAATTAATTCACGGCCGGGAATTGAACCCGGGTTCGCTTCGCAGGCAGGGTCACTACCAACTGGGCTACTGGGTCGTTGGGCAATGTTTGTTTACGCCGCGTACAACTATATTGCGATATTCTTCTAGTTTGTGTTTATGCCACAACATCCGACATAATTTCGCCTCTCCAGGGATAATATCCGGCATCCGGACTGTCTAGGGGGAATGCTGTCAAGTCCACTTCACTGAGTCGCTATCGCCGAGTGTAATTACAATGAAAACAACGTGGGTTGCTTGGTTAACCAACCCTTTAATTAAAACTACCGGTTTCCGCTCTGTAGTCGAAGATCGAATGTTTTTTCGTTACTTCGTGTAAGTACGGCTTGAGTACGATCTCACCTGATTGTAAGCGACAACGTAGCTCTTAGATGGTAAATATTAATGTCTCTGTGTCTACCTATTTTAGTTCTAGAGATAGAGCCCTGTGACAAACGGACAGACAGCGGAGGCATATTAACAGGGTGCCACCCCAATCTCTGGAAACGGTACCCATAAGACATCAAACAGAAGTGGGCTGTTCAACTGTTATTACCAATTTGCTGTACCGAACTCCTTTGTGAGACAGCCCTAATAAATAAACATACTGAACTGTCTTAACAAATTACGAGAATTAGGCTGGGCGTATGCTGGAACGCAGGCGACGCAGTTCCACGCAGCACAGAACTGAGCAGATTTTGTAAAGTATGGAACGTACATAGTATACTTTAATCTATGAACGTCATTGAGCTACTACTCATTGAGCTGTATGCTGCGACGCAGGCACGTAAGACGTTGACATGTGTCAGTCCTGCTCTGCGGCCCGTTGTAGAGCCGGCACAGATTTCAGCGCGACGCGCGGCGTAGTTTTGTTGCAATGACAGTCATGACAGAACGATTAATAGAATCATTGTCAAACGTCTATTCTTTGTACTAGCTAAGATGCGAATGAGTTGCGTCGCAGCATACGGAGGGGGCACATGTCTGCCTCAACTGCCCTGAAGTGTACTTATCTGTGATTAGCTGTACTGCGTCGCCTGCGTTCCAATGACATTATAAGTAAAAAGAGGTAGACATGTTACTTATATGAAAAACGAACCTGACAAACGCAACCGAAATATTGCACTGACGTCTATTGACGTTAACCATAAGTGTCATAGATAAATGTAACAGACGAGACATTTATTCTTAGAATGATTTATGCCTAAAACTGCTATGACTCTTGGAAGTACATAATATTAACATTTAAGATTAAGGATCATAAGCAAAAAAGAACATTAAACCAAATTTACATTAAACAAAAAATTAAATAAAAACAAATTAAATTAGAAACTAATTACTGCGAGAGAGAAAAACAGCAATTTCATAAACTCAAACTCAAATCATTTATTTCATGTAGGATACATACAATTATGAAATAGCTTTTTAAGGAAATAACAAAAAGGTTAGTCGACGTCACAGGAGACCGAAGATCTGGCAGCTACCTTGGACAAAGAATTAGTATAGGTAGCTATTCAAAAGGGGAACGCTGCAAGTATCTTCAGAACCTTGCCTAAAGGGACTCCTTTTAATAATATATTTTTACTATATTTTTTAATATATAATATAGTTTTACTATATTTTTTAAGGTTTTTTAGTTTAAGATTCATTATTCCAGTTTTATATCATTTCTCTGTAAATAAAATAAATACGCGATAATATAATGAAAAAAAATGATGAACGTAATTTTTTTGCATTTACCACCGTCTCGCTAAGGTGCCTTTAAATATTGAATTTTTAAATCTTTGAGGAGAAATAGAAACGGCGAAAGAAACTCCTCGGCACATCTTTAAAAAAGAAATGCTTACAACTACATTACAAAGGAGAATGATTATTTTGTCCTGCAATTTTCTCACACTTCAGATGAACTCCAGAACCATAATATTAGTTTTTAATCTAACCGTCGTCTAAGTATTAGAATCAGCATTTTGAACAGGGGATTTTATTATAAAGATATTATAAGTAAGAAAATATTATATAAAAAAATTAAAACAAAATATTATGGTATAAGTGAAATATGTTTTTGATGCACCACGTGATTTAGATGTAAAATCATGTATAATGAATTATGTGTATAATGAATTAAGTTGTCATCTATGTCAAACCTTTTCTTGACGTATATTTGCCTTCATTTTTAAAGTGGTTACTACAAATCCTACTATAATTTGAAGGCATTAAATAATATTCACATCTTTGTCCCCGCACAACAGTTATCCAATTTTGTTGATTAACCTTGTTGGTAGGAAATCTACGGGACATTAAAAAAATAACGGTTTAATTAACGTAGAAACAAAAGAATTCAGCCTAAATTCATAAAAAAATCTCATCGTTACACTAACAATTTCTTGTCTACCTATTGTACCTACTGTCTGCATTGTTGCCTCTAATCTATGATCTTAGCGTATGTGCTATCTTTGTTACACCTGTGAGTGAAGCAATGTTCTATCTCTTTTATCGTTTGGAAACAAGCTGTGATTCATTAAAATTACAAATTATAAATTAATCTATTTAAAATTTCAATATTTTTATACATTTACCTATGATATGATATACCGTCCTCTTTCTTTACCTTTCTATCATAATTGTTGCACTTTCGAAATGCACAAGAAGGCATTTTACCTTTTTTTAATATGTAGTCGACACGTGCGCTCACAATGACAGCCGACAGCTCGACTGATTGCAACGGTCTCACGTAGGACCGTTTCCACTGCACGCGTTAGGAGCGTTGGTGGCGTATCTAGTGTAATATATCATTGCTGCGTTCCAGCATACGCCCAGCCTTAGTCTGGGTTTATTTTCCACTAGTCAATCCGCCCCACTTCGCTTTGGGAAACCAGCCACTTAGTATAGGTTTTACACAATTGTTAGACGGCTCTCTTTAAACAGACGTCACTTTTTTATTTATGAACCCATAGAACGCTAATGTTATAAGAAGCCTACCACAATACAATTATTGAAAATAGCATTTAAATCGGTTAAGCCGTTTTTGGGATTACCACGTACGTGTCTCGGACAAACAGATAAACATTAAAATAAAAGCTATTATTGTATTGTCTTATACAAGGTGATTTTTTAGTCTGTTAGAATATTAATAGGGGTACTCAGTATTCGATTCTCGTTCCAAATATATAATAAAAAAGGGTGCTTAAATTTTGACGTAATTATCCATTACAAACCGCTAATGTAGACACGTAGAACACGGCCGCTGACGTCGGCGGGCCGGTTTAGTACCTACACAGCTGTTCGCCATACATTTCGCGTACTTTTAGATAATCTTCATTGCCACTTTTGAAATAATTATCGTGTAGAATTTTGACTTTATATTTTTAATCATTACCTATGACCATGTTCTTTCATGTCCTCGAGTATAGCAAGTGAATTAAAAATCATCTTGTATAATATCATTGTCTTGGTTCTATTGCGTTAATAAACCTCCTATAATAGTTTTTCTCATATATTTTCCATGTACAGACGGCGACCAGATACAGATTTATCTATAGGTATGTATAAATATTAAACCTGCCCTCATACTGAACTGTCGTACCATAATCTTATTAGGCTTAAACTTTTAACTGTATTAAACCTCTGTGTGGAGTAACTTGAATTCTACAGGGCTTTAAAGTTTGCAGAGTTGTTACGAGCGAACATACATACATATAAACTTTGTTAGCTTCTAGGAATTGCATTCACGTGTCAGACAACAATGTTATTTTAACCTATCGATATCAATCGCACAGGTAAAATTGGAATCCATTCTGAATCTCCGAACGTACGAACTCCGAACGAATTTCGACCGTAATTCATCCTCTCAAAGGTTTAGTTTACATTGGCACTGTAAATGTTAACATTTTCGTTGCTAAAATGAAATAATAAAATGTAACATATAACACGATTCTGTAGCGTAGTTGGTGGTGATTATGCCTGTGAAGTGACGGGTCGTGGGTTCGACTTCCGGGTGAGGATGACATTAAATGTTTGTTCTCGGATCGTGGTTGTAATAGCATTATTTTTGTTGTCTATTACACTCGCGACACAGGGATTCCTAGTGCGCGGGTATGAGTGTGTACGCGTTTATTTATTTTTTACCTATTAATTTCTGTATTTCTCTATAGTCTACAACTATGCCAAATGCCATAAAATGAGGTCGACTTGGACTCAAATATGGATAGAGACCCTTACACATGTATGAATACATACATGTGTATGAGTACATAGTACATGTGTATGAGTACATACATGTATATGTACATGCTCATAGGCCGATAGCTAGTATGGATAACCAATGAGGATGCGGATTGAGTAGGTTATCCACCCGGAACTGTCCCAACACTGGGCTTGAGTTTGTACATTAAAACTGTAAATTTTGGTTCAACTACTTGTATGAGTCGTAGCGGTGCTACGCCATAGAGGCGCTGTGAAGTTTGTAGACCATGCTACGTCGTAGCAATACGGTGGTTAAGAAACGTTTAAACGTCCAAACCAGTAAAGTTCGTGTTAAGTTTATTTTTTTAACAGATCCAGCTAAGAACAGATTCCACGGTATTCCAAATACGCTATTGTAGTCAGCCATCATTACTGCAAATTTACTTCTCAGCTCAATTGATCCAAGAGCCTCACAACTTCCGCAGCTTGAGAACTTAACTTGGACGGGTCCTGATGAACCCTCAGAATGTCGTCTGGTTAGACTAGAACCCCGACTTCCCTTCACATGCAAGGTTTCCGCGACCCAGCATGTTACTAATAAAAAACGCCGCATCGAACCCGGGACCCCTCGCTACAAATACAGGTCATTACCAACTAGTCTATTCGATCGTATAGAATCTATACAAGGCAAGAAACCTATAGATTTGGAGATGACGTCATTATTATGAAATGATTAAACGCCATTGTGTCAAACGCCTCACTTAGTTCAAACTCAATTAGTTCAAACGTACTATTTAATGTCAATGAACCGATAACCTCTGTTAGTATTCGCTGTTCTTCGTTATTATTAAATTTATTAGACCGCCAGCTAATTAAGATGTAATATTCATCTTAATTGTATTAACTGTCTCTAGCTTTCAAATTATATAATAGCACTAGTAAACCCGTCCACGCTTTAGTTCGGGGAATAATCTGCACTCGAAAACATATTTATGGGATTTTTAAAATTCTGTGATATCTTTTAAAATATTAATCATAATGAGTTGCTGTAAAGAGCCAATTTAATCTATTTACATCATTATTCCCAACGTAATTTGTTAAGTATTAGTTAAATAAAAACACATTTTATTGATAAATATAGCTTCCAAAGTATATCTGAACCACAAAAAACAATATCGTTTAAAAATGGCCACTGTGTGTTATCCGTGGAATTAACAGGATAAAGTCCTCGGGAGATCTTGCCGCTTATTCTTCAAGAACATTTATCTTAGGGATTAGTTGAAGCGATGGCGTTGTTTAACTTTCTAACTGTAAAAAGCAAATTAGAATATTCATTTCCTTTCCTTTCATGAAAGGAGCACCTTTACAAAACATCCTGTACCCAGGATAAGGGATAAGCATCTTGACTGATTACTTTGCGGTTGTCAAGGACCCCGAAAGCGGTTATCAAAATTAAAAAAAATCAAAATTATGTATTTATTTACGTCTACAATGATACAAACATCAAATACAGTG
Source organism: Ochlodes sylvanus (assembly GCA_905404295.2). NCBI lineage: Eukaryota > Metazoa > Arthropoda > Insecta > Lepidoptera > Hesperiidae > Ochlodes > Ochlodes sylvanus. The sequence goes on from FR990149.1 coordinate 7,857,513, forward strand.
GTTGGGACCACCCCTTGAGCGTTATATGGTTATATTTTATCCTTTGCCGGTTGCTTTGAAGTAAGTTGCTTTGATACTTTACATTAGGTGACCACTAAAGTGCAGGGTACAAGGGATACGTTATCTTGGTCAGCACTCAACAAATTGAGCAATATACGTAATGTATCAGACGGATATCGGATACCGGTATATCAATACTCATTCTATACATTGGTAATAGTTTACAGGGTGTTTAAAAATAATATTATAATTAAAAAATTAAATAACAGTGTCCTGCAAAAATGTAACTAGAAATACTATTAAATGTTTATTATAAATATAAATGTTAAATATAAATTATAATATAGTTTTGGTGTGTGGCACCGATGCACGATGCTTTGAATTTTACACAGAAGATGTAATTATTGTAGATTTCGTTTTTGTAATTTGTCTATAGGGGCTATACGGTGAAACTTACACAAAACAATAATTTTCATTTTCTGACACAAAAAAGTAAATTCATGAGACTAAAATTATATTTTTTTAATGTAATAAAAATTTACAATCAATTATTAATTGTTATAAAAATTATTTATAATCCTAATTAAATAGACCTCGTAAAATTTTAACCCTGATTACATTTTAAACACTTGAGAAAGGCAGAAAGCGTTGACGGATTTCCGTAATGTTACTATTTCCACAGACAATATTAAACGATTTCTACTATTAAAACTTCGTGCCACTAAAGCATACACTCTGTACATACCAAAACCACCCGCAACGAAACCCTCATAGATCAACGTCACTCTTATAACAATATAACCCTAATTTAATATCGGAAACTGAACACAAGTTCCGGTGCTCGGGACTCAATATAAACATGAATGAATAATCACTACATAAATAAAGGAAATAACTTTAAATAAAGTACCATAATAATATAATTATAACCAGAGATAGTCGAGCGGTTTCAACGTTGGACCTCCGAATATGGGCGCCTGCATTGGAATCCTGAATGCATTTGAAAATTATCAAAAATGATGTGCGTATTAGAAATTAATTATCAATTGCCTTGATGTAACTAAATTAAAAATTGCCATATGATGGAAATATGAACACCTGGGGCCGAAGTTTTTGTTTGGGGTGTTCTTGAGCAGTGGACTGCATTTGCTTGCTGGTGGTTGGGTCGAGGGCAATGAAAGTCAAGGAAACTTCACAATTCTCAAAACCTGTTCCAGTTAAAAATAATGTTTGGTATAATTAAAAAGATTTTATAATTTGTTGCAACAATAAATCAATTGAATAAATTAAATTTTTCTATTTAACCGATTGACATCAGGGCGAGTATCAATTAGAATTGAGAGGTCATTGCGGTTACTTCGCTACACCCGAAAGCGAGTCGATGGAGGTTTAATGACCAGTCCAAGTAGCGAAGTTCGAAAGGAGTTAACTTCGAATTAATTTGTAAAATTAATCTCGAGGAGGGGCCTTTGTAATTAAAGAGCTACAATCCAAACAAGAAACGCGCCCACGTGAACAGACCGTGCAAGCAAATTAAGTTATAAACAGTCATACCGTAGCTTAGTTCAGTCATGGGTTCGATTTCCGGCTGGGGCAGATGGTTATGTGACAGATAATCATTTTTTACCGGGTCGTGCGTGTCAGTGTTGTGTTATTTGTGTTGTCCATGCCGCCCACGACGCGCCGAGTATGAGTGTGTAAGCTTTTTTTTAATAATAATATTAAGTTTTGGCAGTATTAGAATGGCTTAGAACCAGTATTCAGGACACAATCCCATGCCAGCTGCTGGGGTGTCTGCTGCAGTTAGTAATTGTTGGAAAGAGTCTCGTTCTTATTCGGTAACGAATGTGTTGCTACCCTTGAGGACTGAGATCCTCTAAAACGTGTGCTCCACATATCGCTCATGCCCATGGTGTTTCTGAATAACGTGGGCAGTGGTGACTTACCATCAGATGGTTCGTCTGCAGTTTGTTAAGGTCATAAAAACTAAAGCAGTGATAGAATTACGGCCACATAAAAGTTGATTCGGAAACATTTGAGCATGTTTTTATACCAGAGTACTGAACCAATATTAGTTCAACATTCCAACAAATTGGCGTGTCGTGTTGACTAAACCATCCAAACGTATCAACTATTTCAATAACTTGAAAACGTCAGTGAGTCATTTTCGCGTGCTGTCTGTTACAAAAAATTGAATGTCGGACGGCCACGTGGTTTGCGTATTTCCCTGCATAGTGAGCGATCTCGTCTTCGATTCTTCGGTTGATTGGGGCAGACTTAGAGTAAGAAATGCTCATCTTATGTGATAACTTTTTCTACAGCAGCACTTCGATACCTTTGGCTGATCTCTTAGTAAATCTCGACAACAGCGCCATCTACCGATTTCAATTGGGAATCTACCAGAGCCCCGTTAAACACTAAATCATCATCATCATCATCACAACCCATGACTGTCCCACTGCTGGGCCCGGGTCTCCTCTCACAATGAGAGGGGTATAGGCCATAGTTCACCACGCTGGCCAAGTGCGGATTGGCGGACTTCACACACCTTTGAGAACATTATGGAGAACTCTCAGGTGTGCAGGTTTCCTCACGATGTTTTCCTTCACCGAAGCAAGTAATAATTAAATTTTAATACGCACATAATTTTTGAAAATTAGTGGTGCGTGCGGGGTTTGAACCCGGAACCTCCGGTTCGGCAGTCCAACGTTCAACCACACGGCTATCACTGCTTAACACTAAAACAATCGCTAAATATACCGCAAGCCAAACTACTTTAGGAGGAACTTTCCCCCTATCCCAAGAGGATGGTAAACAACTTAGAGTGTGTCTAAAGGGGCAGATATGTAGCTGGCCAAAACACCGCGAATCATGTTGTTCAGGCCATCAGCGACTAATCCTACTAACACAGAGACAGTAATAAGCGAATCTTCCGCTTTCTTTTTGGACAACAATGCATCAATGAATCAATGATGCATTTGGCATTTCTGATGTCCATGCGACGGTGACCACTTACCAGCAGGTGGCTTGTCTGTTTGACAAACATTTATACTACAGGTTTTCGAGTGGTTTAGAAACTTCCGATGTTTTGAATTGCACACTATCCTCTCTAATCTGAGACGAAATAAATGGATATATATAAACGCTAACACCCTCATACCCTCGCACTTCATGTGTAGCGGGTGGCATGGATAACATAAATAACACGTCCCTAACACTCACGATCCGAGAACAAACATTTATATGTCACATTTCACTCCACATTGTTTTCCCCGGGTATCGAACCCAGGACCCCTCACAGGCAGGCCCACCTAGGCTACGGGTCGTCACAAGAACGCAATACGTGATTTTGAGTTGGAACTAAATATGTTTGATCACATCAGTACAAGCCATCGGGCTATGACCGCTTCGTGTGATTAATCATGCGCAAGTTATTTAGGCGTACGATCAAAGAAATTGGGTCTTTCGTAACTTGTGGGGCCCTGTCACATTATGGTATTTATTATATATTTATTTGTTATCTATATACTAGCAAACCGTCCTGGCTTCGCTCCGGAAAACTTGTTTATTTGATTACAATTACCCAATAAGTAGGATCGTAATGTTTTCAAGGTTCAAGTATGTTTGTTAGGTTTTTATTCCACCATAACTTGTAAAATTTTTATAATCCTTACATCATCCTCAATATTTTTTATTATTAGATTGTTATACAACTCAATATTTTTTTAAATAAATATGACGGCTCTTGACTTCGTTTTATAATGTGACAAATATATCTTATTTGCCAGGAGTGTTTATTTTTTACAAACTTTTATTTAACTTGCAAATCTTGGAATCTCAATTAGAACCTACTTTTTTAGTATACGGGCGTGAAATTTATCATATTTCTTTAGTTCCGAGGACAATGCCAATTTTATGACAAGCTTGACAGGATACTTCGCGTTTATCAAAACTATTTAAATTCATTCATGTTTACAATAACGCTAAAGACCGACACACGCTTGGCCAGTTCGTAATATTTTATTTCCCCGTTATATTTTATTTATTTCTCTGTCACGTCAGTAGTAATTAGGGGCTTGTGATAAGAAATCGGCTTGTGAAACACCGACAGAGGACTCCGCTTACCTTATCTGATACCGTCCAAATATAATAACGATATCGGCATTGCCGTGCCCGAATTTATGCCGCGTTATTAAACGATACGCCGACGCCCACGGTGGTAACGATCATTATAAAATGCTGGTGGATTCTTGATTAAAATAAATGGAGGTTTTTGTACAACTTAATAACACCAACATACATATAACCATAGATTAACTAGATGGAACATTCAATAGACATAACATAGGCCACTTTAGCATTTATGTGTGCGTGACAACGCTAATAGTATTATTCACACTAAGAAACTTACATTTTAATTGGTCGGTACTTGTCAACTTCAAATAGTCTATCAAACCGGCTGTTATTAGTTGAAAATGCACCTTAACACTTTATCTTAATTTTTATTTTTCCTTGCCATATTTGGTGTCTTCTTACCTTCATCAATTAAGTACATAATATTTATAAAGTTCGTCTATCCACCGCTAGATGGCAATGGAATTTTATGTAACGCTATTGAACGCTAGATGGCGTGACTGGTATCTATAACAGATTGACCTTACGCATATAGTCTTAAGTTACATTTTTGGTTAACAACTGCTTCAGGCATAGTACCATTATCGGTTTAGGCTTAGTGATGTGCCGGTGTTTTTGCCACGTTATCGACAATTATCGACAGTTTATTGTTGCATGGTCTAGAACTAGATCTACAATACATTATTATTATGTTGCTTTTTTATATGAAAACGATAGAAACTGGTACTGTATTGTTTACTCGTATAATATTTGTTAATCATAATTATAAAAGGCAGTAATAGCCTAGTGCTATTACTTATATTATTATAATATTATGTTATTTATTATAACATTCAATAGACAGAACATAGGCCACTTTAGCATTGATGTATGTATGCGTGACAACGAGGAATGCCACTGTAGGGACACGTGTATCTCTGTGTGAGTGTAATGTTGCTAGGTATTGAATAAGTTCCCGTTATTTAAAACTAAAATATTTTATTATTATAATTAAAATAAAAGATAAATAATATATTAATTCAATATAATATACATAATAAATAAATAAACTTTAATGAACGTTTTTTGAAAATATATTGTCCGTGGCGGGTTTTGAATCCGCCATCTTACATGTAGTGACATGTCACGTTATTACTACAACAGACGGCCGTGATTACATTTTATGATAATATTGTGATATAATTAATTTATCACACACAGGGGTAATAACATATTAAGGTGTTTTGAATTTGAGAGACATAAATACATAGGTAACTTAAAATATTTATTCAAATCACAGATAATTATAGGTATTAAATCTTAACCACCTTTATTTTGCATTTTCATCCCTTACGTATAACAACTAACCAAAATCTCATTACAATTGGATGAACAGCTTGGAGTGGTGTAGAGGGCAAAATATAATAATTATTTATTCCACACCATGTAGCAGAACTGTATACACATGTTTTTTTTATTTATTTAAGGCAGCAAACGAGCATGCAGCACCACCTTCCGCTGCCGCCCATGACAACTGTGACCGACTTAGAACAAGACTCATAATTATTCATTTGAAAATTATTAACTAGAAATAACATAATAAAATTGTCGATATCGATAAATTTTTACCCCATTCCTTCACGAGTAGCATAGAAAGTTCTGGAAGTAGCACTACTACTTAAAACTTAAAACGAACCTTATTGCCAAGTAACTGAGTAGCTTTTTGGTTATAAAATATTTATTTATTTTATTAATTTCTTTATTTATTTACATGGGTAAATATACAACAAAACAGTGAAATAAAAATAGTTATCTGTGAAAAGATATCCCATCTTCGTTTTTATGTGTTTGGGAACAACTTTTACAATGTTTAAATATACAAGACGGCATTTTTAAGTTGTAGTAATGCGTGACGCGTGATTACGCGTGACGTCTAAACAGTACGACGGTCTGAATAGCACTAATGCGAGTTTGTATTCGCTTTTGAATTTGTATTTGCTTTTGTGGCTTCACTTTTTTGTTCTGCACGCTCCATCTGCCTTTTTTTCTATATCGCTGCATATAACGAAATGACACCGATTTCAACTTTTGACGACTTTAGCTTAGTTGGTAGTGACTAGTGACTCTACCTGCGAAGCGAGGGGTCCTGGGTTCGATTCACGGCAAGGGCAGATATTTATGTGAATCCGTACTGAAGCAGCATGATGAAGTATGCGGAAGGCCTCTGTTATAAAGAGAGACCCATGGTCACCGGCAGGCCATTAATGGCCGAAGCCAAGTAAGAGAGAAACTAATATCTGTTAAATAAACTGAATCCCGTTATAATTATGTAAGATACTTACAAAAATCTCCTCTACTAAGAAAATATGTATGAGCTGATGATTGTCAAACGTCTAAACGTCTTCATAAATTATAGCCAGGAACAATATCGAGTACGTTAGCTATCAAACAAAAACGCATCTAATTCGGTCCATCCGGTTAGGAGTTACGATGTCACAGATGATACACAGACACGTCCAACTTTAACACCCTTATTTTTGCGGCGGGCGTTAAAAGTAACGATGAAAGGCGACAGGTGATTAAATTGCAGGAGCAACCTGTCTCCTCTGGTTACCCTCATTACTGCTAACTCGCTCCCTGCTCCCTGCCCCATGCTCCCCGGGGATCACACGTAATGATGAAGAAATCAAAAAGACATCAAAAACAACACCTACCACTAATGAGAATTTAAAGCGCTTCCGTTAAATTTTCCCGTTTTGGTTGAAATTTTCCTGCAATTATTTTCGCGTTTTCATAATTTTTAAAGCGTTTTTATATATTTTTAGTAAAGTTTTTAGGGTTCTGTAACTCAGGGGTAAACAACGGAATAATGACTTCCCTGTCTGTCACAGAGCTCTTTCTCTTGAACGGAAATAGGTTAACAACAAAAACAGAAATGCGTTTTCCTGTTGGGTCCCGCTGTCACAACAAACAACTACTCATTTTTTTACATTTGTGTAATTTAAATTTATTTCATTAATGTGTAAATGTCGTCTAGCTGCAAAAATGTGCTTGCTGTGGCACCCTGTAATTATGGGTACACTAACATATCTAACATATTTATAACTCTTTAGCATTATGTTCTATAGTTGTATATTAAGTTTTATTTGTGTTGGGTGTCCTATAAATAAATAAATAAAATAAATAAACAATAAATAAAAGTAAAAAAATAATAAAATAAAAGCAATAAAAGTAAAAAAGTAGGATCCCATACTCACTCAACATACTCGTACATAATATACAAGTAGCCTTCAAAATGGGGTTTTTCTTCATCCAATCTTGTTATTGTCCATATTATTAGCTAATTGGTGGTTCGGAAAATTTAAGTGATTCCGATTCGCACTTGACACGTTAGTGGTAGCTTGTCACTACGGCTCATGGACTGAGCTGAGAAGCTGAAAGTTTGCACACAGGCTTATAAGATTGTCTATCTAACTGCCTGTTGTGTCAAAGCCGGATTTTTCATAATTCTCAAGGGATAACGAATAAAGAGGATATTGCCTTATTTCCGTAACGAAATTGACGGCAATTTCCAAATTCACACGAGTGTAGCCGCGAGCTGTTCTGTTGTAGGGTAAAAAAATGACGTTCATACGTGTATTTCAAAATAGTAAAAGTTTTAGTTTGGTAGGGAATATTCTTATTCTTAAAACGTCGATGCTCAGCTTAGTAGTAGAGTAACGTAGTATTTATAGCAGCATTTGTCCTCAACCCATTATGAGCTCATTACAGGGTATCTCTTCACAACTAAGGAGGTATAGAACATACTCCACCACGCTGCGCCAGTGCGGATTGGTGGAGGGGTTAGTGGTGAAGCCATTAGGAACGTTTTTGCCGCCGCCCGAACGCCTCCGGACTGTTATCTACCTAATGATAACAGGAATCAACAGCTTTACGTGCCTTCCGAAGCACGGAAGCGCTCGGGTATTTTTGCTATTAGCGGTCACCCATCCAACTACCGACCACGCCCGCTGTTGCTTAACTCGGACCAACGCAAGCCGTCGGGCTATGAGCGATGGAATTATAAAACGCTTTTCATTTTAACTACAATGTGTAAAAATCTAGCGATGCGGAAATATGTGATGAAAGATTAAAGCCTTCGTGGCAGTATGAGTGGCGGATTAAGAAAATATAACTAAATTTAAATTTTATCGCGATGAAAATCTGCGCTGCGGACGAGGCGAAGGCTGTTTCCAAGGGATTCGACACTCGAGGGATTGCGCGGGGTCTTCGAAGATTGTTTCTTAATTAAAAATTTTATGTTACAAAAATAATTTCGTAGCTCCCACATCACCCGGTTTTGTGAGTAAATAAAGTGACATTAAAAAATAAATTTATCTTTTATTTTTTAATGTTGTTAAGATAGCAAACGAGCATGCAACATCACCCTTCCACTGGTGCCCACGACAACTGCGACCGACACAGACCAAGACTCAAATCGGGACTAGGATGGTTAGTCCAGTTCAGTAGTTAGTCAGTTTGTTAGTGTGTAGGTACATACGTGTGAGGACTGATTGTTAGTTGTGTTAGTTGTTGTTTGTAATAGTCCAGTTACTAAGAGTCTCGTTCTAATTCAGTCACAGATGTGTTGCTGCCCTTGAGGATGGAAAAGAAGGAAAAAGTGTAGCCGGATCCAGATCTGCCTAACCGGAACACAACTGCTGTTAAAAAAGTCACATTATTATCTGCCCCGGCCGGGAATCGAATCCGGGACCCCTTGTCAATTACACAAACAAGGTGCAATATTAATAAATAGATAAATGAACTTTAAATGGGGGTCTACTAACGTAATAGAACCTGCAATGCCTAAAGAATTACACAAAAAAGCGATTTCATAGATGCATATTCATTCATAGCGAGATATAGATATATAGAATCACGTTTATACCCCTCGATATTATACACATCAGTGACCCGTCCGCATATGTTACCGAATGTTTGAACGATGTAAATTCCGAGGGACCCGACAACATTAACTAAATATATTCAGCGGCGCGCGGCGTTTAATTCTACCGTAAAGTTAGACCCGGGCAACATCGTGGAAACAAAGAATGGATAATGGGTCGAAACGGATATTTTTCTGAATGTTCTTACAGAAGAGTAAGTTTCCATCCGTAAAATCCACATTGAAAACCAGTCAAACTATCCAAACCAAAAAAGGTCCACATTGAAAACCAGTAGTCATAGGTTTTCTCTCTCTCCATTCGACACTTGACACAATTTTTTTTTTATTTTTTTTTATTGCATAGCTTTTATCGCGGGCCTTGAGCGTGGGGACCGAATCCAGAAATTCCGTAACGAAAAAAACCTAACACCCCCAATCAGCGCCATCTAGTACCTTAATACTAAGGTATGGTACGTATGTTTTCTACAAACTAGATGGCGCTGTTCTGATATAACTATATAACTTCTAATAATTATAATTGCATAAGTTGATAAAAAATGCTATGCAAATAGCTTTACCGCGGCAGTCTCCGAGTGCCTTTTAGTGTTTTTTTTTTCTATTTTACATGTTATACAATAGTTATTAGCCACAAAATAAATGCGTTCTTTCCTTCTGTCTTTGGGATCATTCAAGTATTACGTAAGCACAACAGGGTGGCGGGGGGGGGGGGGGGGGGGTATGCTTTACTTATTTTTGATGACATGTGGGGGAGTCTATATGGTGATAATTTCACTTATCTTTTTAATTTTTCACTTGTTCGGATTATTCACAATTTTTTTTCAATGAGTTAAAAATTGCAAAATATCTGCTTACGTTTGTCTTGAAAACTAGTCGTAAGAGAACCGTTTTGGTGTTCATTTGTCAATGGGTCTTTCAATAAGATAAACAGGCTCTTAAACAAATTGCTTGGCGGCAGTTTAGAAATGATGTCACTCTTGTTCCACGCGAATGGAAAATTTGTGTATTTCTTTTCGCCCAACGACAAAATACCCGTCAGCAAAGTACTAGTCACAATAGCTGATTATTTTCATTCGTTACAATTTGAGGAAAATGGCATTTTCGTGTTTTAAATATACGAGTACGGACTCGCTTTCTTTGTACAATATTGTACAGCTATTTAAAGCTATTTCGGGAAACAATGCCCACATACGAAAAATGTTTATTTTTAAATCTGTGACTTCTAAAATATTAATGTATTACCAGTGAAATTCTCTTTTTTGAAGCTAAAGAACAACTTTATTCAAGTTTTAAACATGACTGTTGAAGTCCAATAATATTTCGTGTATTATAAGCTATGTGTGTTAACAAGTTCGTATATTTACATTCATTAACATCTTTGATGTCAGGAGTTTATGTTAATTTGTTTGGAGTAAAGTTCGCATCGTCTAGACTTTACTTTAGTGTTATTTTACGCTTCCTTTACATATATATGTAAAAGCAGTGATAGCCGAGCAGTTAAACGTTGGACTCCCGAACCGGGGGGCCCAGGTTCAAACCCCGCACGCACCTCTAATTTTCAAAAAATATGTGCGTATTATAATTTAATTATCACTTGCTTCGGTTAAGGAAAACATCGTGAGGAAACCTGCACACCTGAGAGTTCTCCATAATGTTATCAAAGGTGTGTGAAGTCCACCAATCCGCACTTGGCCAGCGTGGTGGACTATGGCCTGCACCTGAGAGGAGACCCGTGCCCAGCAGTGGAACAGTCAGGCTAGGCGTATGCTGGAATGCAGGCGTTCCACAGGGCAGTTCCACATGTGCCCCCTCCACGTTCCATACTTTACAAAATCTGCTCAGTTCTGCGCTGCGTGGAACTGCCTGCAGCATACGCCCAGCCTTATGGCTGGGCGTATGCTGGAACGCAGGCGACGCAGTTCCACGCAGCGCAGAACTGAGCAGATTTTGTAAAGTATGGAACGTGGAGGGGGCACATGTCTACCTCAACTGCCCTGAGGTGTAATGATCTGTGATTTGCTGTACTGCGTCGCCTGCATTCCAGCATACGCCCAGCCTATGGGTTGCGATGATGATTTACGTAGATAAAACGTAATATAGATAAAAGGCGCATGTTTGTTTGTTGAACTTGATCAAAGTGCAGCGTTGTAAACATTTCAAGTTTATAGTTAAATGTAACGAGCCGCCCGATATTGGTGAGTTTAACGACCACTGTTGTATAACAAGTTTCCATGATGTAATTATTGGTCCGTTCATAAACCACCATTAACTGCTTATGGCTATGTTCGGACTTAAACGTGGAATTTTCAGAAAATATACTTAGTTTAGAAGCAAAAATATCCAAAAATATATTTATCCAACTATAAATTTTAAGTGTAATGATACTCATGTTGTCACTCAGCGTGTGTAATGGTACCTCATTTAGAGCGAAATAGTAGATAACCAGGGGAATGAAGCACAGGGAAATATCAGACACCAAGACTTACCATCAGGTGAGATTGTAGTCAAGCATAAAGTTGGGACAAATAAAAAATAAAGAATTTCAAACATACTGAAAATAGTATCTAGTGATTGTGATGCTCTACTTGTAAAACAAAGAAGTTAAAAGCAAATACTTACAGGGAAAGTTTGTATTGTCAAAAGATGTTAAATAAATGGTACATAAATTATGTTGAACACTTTTTCTTTGTCTCAAAAATTATACAGTGAACTACTTAAGAACAAAAGGATTTCAATAGCATATAAGAGAGTGCGCGCACGGGGGACATTTGTCTGCGTGACATAAAAGTTTTTGCCTTCGTCGCGTCGCGTTTCTAAAGTGGGGTGCGCTCACGAGGGCGACAGTGACACAACTTTTTTGATATGGAAGCGTCATTGGAACGACGATTTGGCATGTTATCCATTGCGCCATCCGTATCGTCAATGTGAACGGAGAGTGACAATTTTGTCACCGACGTCGGTCGGCGGTAAAGTCACCCAGTTGTCGCGTGCAACGTGCGCGCACCTCCATACATATCCAAGGACTTGATAAGAGCGACGAAACAGTCACGGCGACAAAAGTCCTCCGTGCGCGCACTCTCTAAAATCATACCTAACATTCAGGCTTGCGGAACAAAGTATTTAAGTATTGCATTGAGTTTTATTCAATCAATGTTACATTTTATCAATCAATTAGCCAGCACCAGGGCCGCCTCTTTCTAGTTGTAGTGAATGTAAGTGGGTAGGTAATACGCACGCTTCCTGATTACAAACCCACACGTTCGATCGTCCCTATGGCGCTTCTGTGGCTGTTGTATACTTAATGTCTACTAAACTCCGAGGCGCGTAGGTATGATTCACGTTCCGACCGTTTGTATGAAGATGGAATACTGTATGATACTGTCGCGTAAATTAAAAATAAAAGAAAAAGAAAATTTGAAAATAGAATTTATAAAATGTTTTCGACGCTAAATTATAAGAAAACCTTTGAATTTGGAATGTTTGAAATTGGTGGTATATAAGGCGATTCCGGTCAAGGCAGAGTCAGTCGAGTCTTGGTAGCGAGTCGGGAAGCGCGCCAGTGGGAAGAAGAAATAGGAATAGTGAAGTGCCGTTTCACAGTACAGTGTCGCGAGTGTGAAGTGAAGTGTGAAGGGAAGTAAAGTGTATAGTACCGTGTCGCGTGTGTCACCCTTTTACAGTGAAAATAAAACATCTATTGAAGCCGGCCTTATGTTTTCCCATCCCCTACCCACGGCTGTGACAATACTTTTACCGTGATCAGGTATTATTAGGCTTGTCCGGAAACCTGAGTAAAGGCGTATGACATGCAATGTCTAGAAATAAATCCTTTGTCGACACCTCATTATGTACGCCATAAAAGGCAATGTTCCGTCTACTAATGTGATGTCGTTGTACTGAGGACAATGTCTTCAGTACAATTTTATGCGGATTTACGATGGCTTTTTCCCTGGTGATAAAGTTCAGGGAACAATTGTTGCTTATATTTTATTTACATGACATTAATATTATAATAGGAGAAAGATTTGTATGTTTGCGATGAATAAACTCAAAAATTACTGGACCGATTTAAAAACTTATTTTATCCATTTTATTATGATACGGGTACTCACGATATGTATTTTGAAACGCCGATATTTCGACCCAGTTGCATGGATCGTGGTCTCGGCTGAACTGCGGTGGCGCGTAGAAACTTTTGACAGGTGACAGGTTTCTCCGCGCCACCGCAGTTCAGCCGTGACCACGATCCATGCAACTGGGTCGAAATATCGGCGTTTCAAAATACATATCGTGAGTACCCGTATCATAATGAAATGAGTACAATCCGCGGCTGCTCGCTTATAGTTTAATATTTAACAGATGACATACATAACAACTGGTAGACAGACACACAGCCCCTCCAAGTACCATCACCTCAATTAATGGTGATTTTCAAGTGCCCTACTTACTTGACAAGCTTCTCCACTTACGGAGCAGGTTGGTACCCGCGGGAGCCATTTCTCTGTCTAATTGGCGTACCCACGACCCCAGTGATATAGGTCGCCGTGACTATCAATAATCTGGTGTGCGACGGTCCACTTATGTCGTCTGATGTACTGATTTATCACCGATGACACCTCCGCATCGTTACACGTTATCCACTGGTGGGATGACTAAGCTTTTATTAATGTTATTTAGTGTTTGGAACGAAATAGAATGAAACGAAAGAAACGCCATAGGGACGATCGAACGTGTGGGTTTGTAATCAGGAAGCGTGCGTCTATCCTACCCACTTAAATTCACTACAACTAGAAAGAGGCGGCCCTAGCGCGCGCGGCTGTAGGCTTTTATTTCAAGGATAGGGCCGAGTCACAATACAGTATGATACTATTACCGTGGTCAGGTTGTACGCCTCGTTTGTCGGTTATTTACGAACAGAAATAAACTCAATGTTTATGTTTAAATTTTAATTATCTAAGGTATTGTATTATTTTCGACTTAATTATGTCGGTGTTTAAGGAAACTCGACCTTTGGTCGTTGAAACTTCATTATTTCTGACTCCCACTTGCCGGGCCTAGACTGATACCTGATCTTTGACTTCTGTTTAAGTTAAACAAATATCAATTTATTAGTAATTCGACTCGATTTGAAACTTATGAATAAGTTTTCGCCCGCGTGGGAGTCGGAGAGCTACAAAATACCGTTCAAATTATACCAAGGGAACGTTTTGGGATAAAAACTGCCTTTTTCCCTTTCATGGTCTCAAACTATGTATCTCCATGTCAAGTTTCATCTCAATCAGGTCAGCGGATTTAGCGTGAAAATGTAGCAGACAGACAGTTTATCATTTATTATATTTGTATTTATAACTAGAACTCTATCAATCCGTTATTTTTTCTTTATACACATATGTAAGTTAATGATTCCCTAAAATCGTAACACACGGTGAAGATGTAGTTCAGTGTAATAACGCGCGCTGTTAGTATAATGTATAAAAACGCAGGTGCCTTGACTTTTTCTCGCATCACATCGGCGATACCTTCGTATCGTTATCGTTTACCATCGGTGATGGTAAATCGTTGGTAAAGGGTAGTAGTAGGTTAGTGTTAAGGTTTAAAGGCAGAACGTGGGCAGAACCGTCTCTTTTTAACCGACTCCAAAAAAGGACGAGGTTCTCAATTCGACTGTATTTTTTTGTTATGTTTGTTACCTCAGAACTTTCGACTGGGTGAACCGATTTTGATGATATTTTTTTATTTGAAAGCTAGTGCTTCTCGTGTGGTCCCCTTTCAATTTGGTCCAGTTCTGATAATGGCATCCATGAGAAAAATGTATAAGTCTTAAATTTGCATTATTTTTAAGTCGGTTTTTTACTTGTAACATTATATATTTTGTAAGATTATTTTATATTAGTTGTTCATCGGATGAACTGTAAACCTTCAACTTGGATTGTAACATTACTCACGAATGTTGTGTGACGAACCAGTGACGGCGCGACATGTCCTAAAGGAAAATGACCATCGAACGAATCTTTCAGTGACGAGGGTACAATAGCATTCAATTTTGCTTTGAACAAGACAACTCACACAATAAGTAAAGTAGGTGGAAAGGTAGATCGCGTGTAAGTACAATAAGTAGGTACATACATATAAAAATAGATAATTGGAAGTTTAATTCATGTTCCTAATAACGGTTAGTTAAAATTTAACTCTAAAAAACTAAATAGCTTTCATCTTTTTTCTTTCTTAATAAAGTAAAATTAACGTAAGGTAACAAAGTCTATTATTGATTTGCCCATACAAATATTTAAGACATGTAAAAACACGACTCATAGAGAAAGGAATATATTAATGACAAGGATGCTTGGAAATAGTCATAGTTCAGCTCGTTTTAGTGTGTAGGTATAAAAACTGTAATTGGTTTTGAGCACTATTTTTCAGTCTTCTTCGCTTTTTAGGCCCAGGCTTAGACCTCGGGCTCCAAAATAATGTGAACTGGCTTTTTGGGGCCTAATTACCCATTGCAGCCCAAACTTCCTTATGACTATGGCTATATGGATATATGGATGGCTATCACACACAAAAATATTTATTGTAATCCGCCCGAATATCCCAGAGATTAGCGGATGAAACACACAAAAAACCTCTTCAGCTCTATTATATTAGTACAGATAAAAGATAATATTCGCTCAATAAGATCCAATATCCTCCAACGAGCCGAATAATATCGTAGCTACTAATGTCACCGAACTTAATATACAATATTATTGTTCAACATTCTTTGGTATATTATGCGAGGGATTACTAACTATTGTATTTAACTATGGTGCGTGAGTACCGTAGGAATATGTCTTCTTTTGCTTTAATTTGGCTACAATGCTACAAATTATGGGCATAGTTATATAATTATTATCTTAGATGATATTGATTGATTTCTGGAAGAAAGTGCTGCTTAGCAATAAGACTGCCGATTGTTTTGTTATTATTACAATATATCTTGCTGTTTTTGTTAAAATTGGTGAACAATAAAGAGTATTTGTATTGTGTTTATTCACCTTCACTGCACACATCTTTGAGAACATTAAATTCAATAAATTTTATTTCAATTAAAAGCTTTAAAATTTTAAATCTTTAAATTATGGAGATCTCTCAGGTGGGCAATTTTCCTCACGATGTTTTGCTTCACCGAACTAATCATTAAATTCTAATACTTTTGTTTATGTTTTTTTTTTAAGTTTTTTTTTGGGTTTACGCTTTTGTTTAAGTTTTTGATTTTTTCAATGATGGTGCGGGCAGGATTTAACCCTAGACCCCTCTGTTTAGAAGTCTAACGTTCAAACATCATACACTTGGCTGTCACTGCTTAAAATAATAATATACTTCACACCCTCCTACTCTTAACACGTTCTTAACATATTTTCATTAACATCGTATCAAACACATTAACTTTATGCGATCCAATCAACCTGTCAGCCTCACCTTGTGACGCTCTTCACAAAAATTTGCCATAAAATGTTTTCAAGAGCAACAATGTATTTACGGGCAAAAAGATGCCATTAATTAGATTTATCGTTCAAAATTCGCATAAACCATCGCTTGTCTCACTGTCAGGAGTATGCGATAAGCGAAGGTGTACCTGGATCTTTTTAGCTCATGCTTACATTTACTTCCTTTTGTTTATTCCTATTTATTTATAATTATAGCATAATTATAGCACCAACATTAAAAAATGACAAGTGTTTAAAAGAAAGAGCGTGACCACGTCCATTGTTCAGATGCTGAAATGATTATCAGGCAGAGGACTCTAGTTTATTTTGTGCTGATAATAAAATCAGATTAAATGAAAGGACGATGGAACTGTCACAATTTGTCAGTTTCATTTCTCACGTTAGTAAGTAACGGCGGACAGAGATTGTACGAAGGCACATATAAAAATATTGCCATTTTAAGTCCCTACGTGTCACATTAATGTTACGGATACGAGCAGCAGACCTTACGCGATCACATTAATATCTTATCGCCGATAGTAAAACTTGGACCTGCAACAACAATTTCGCTTAGAACAAACCAATTTATAATGGAAAAAGCATATAATATGTCAAACATTGGGTGATTTAACACGGCATGAGTCAGCCGTCAGACGTACCTCGTAAATAGATGTACCGGCGTTATTTCTGTCCGTTTGTTTGGCGAGTCGGGGCCCTCTAGTTGGAGAACGAAAGAACTGTATTTATTGTTGTTTTAATGGTTGGTTTGGTTTTATGGGAACATTAATCGATTATTTATTTGAGGAATAGCTTTGTCATTGGAGTGACCTAAGGTAAGGAAACTCCTTTTTTTATGGATTTAAGGCAGCAAACGAGCATGCAGCACCACCTTCCGCAGCCGCCCATGACAACTGTGACCGACTTAGAACAAGACTCATATGGGGACTGGCATAGTTAGTACGGTTAGGTGACGGTGTTAGAACATTAATTGGTTAGTTTGTAAGTATGAGGACTGGGACAGGGACTGTTAGTGAATGTTAGTCCTGTTAGTTATTGTTAGTAATAGTCCAGTTAGTAAATGTTAGTAAGAGTCTCGTTATAATTCGGTCACAGATGTGTTGCTACCCTAGAGGACTGAGATGGTCGCCTCTAAAAAGTGTAGCCGGCTCCACACCTTTCTATCCAGACCACAATTGCTGTTAAAACAATTATTACACGGTAGAAATGGTACTAAGTACCGTGACGGACGGTAGTACTACCCCGGGGGAACTCTAAGCTCTACTACCTATGCAAAACAATTAAAATTAATTATTTTAAATAAATTTAAACAGTAGCAATATATATCCACCCAAAAAGGGGAAACAAAATAGAAAATGTTCATCAAAGCCGATAAACTTTCAGATTACAGAAGATAATGTATGAAAATAGTGTTAATTTGAACGCTATATAAAACTGTTTTTTTCTGTTTCTCAAATACTGTCATATGTACGGGTTACGACGTTTCCACTTTTTGCGTCGAAGTATAATAAAAACTTAAGGTAGCCGAGTTACTAAAATAAGGATTTTTAAGAAGATAACTGTCAGTTTAAGATAATTTCTGTGATGTTTTGATTTTATTATGAGAAAAATATGTATTTAAATAACAAATGAAGTGGTTAAATTATAAATTTTAGTTTTCTGGTCTGTCCTTAAACTAGTCTGATCTTAATACCGAAAGACCAGGGCGACAGAAAGCTTGGTGGTAGGGGTTCACGTAAGGAATGCGTGGTCCATTACTGAGACGGGTTTCTCCTCACAACTGAGAAGGTTTAGTCTACCATGATGCTCCACTTTTTAAATAATTATAAATGAATTAAATTGATAAATATAACACCCACTAATGTTAGTTACTCTATGCACACTAACATGACCATTGTATACGTGTATTTGTATGTAGGTATAAAATCAGTAATGTGTGTAACCATTTCTTTTATTAAAAGATGTGCCGAGGAATTTCTTTCGCCGTTTCTTCTCCTTAAAGATTTAAAATTTAAAGGCACCTTAGCGAAACGGTGGTAAATGCAAAAAATGACGTTCATAACTGTATTGAAAATACCTACATGAAATAAATGATTTGAGTTTGAGTTTTGAGTTTGTAGTGTGTAACTAGTTAATATAATTATTTTTTCTTATCTTTCCGTGAAATTTCCCTAGTGAGTACTACTCACTTGGGGCAGTCAGTCACTACTGTGGTATTTTCGGAGTTTCACTTAACATTTAGCTTGTTTTAGTGTGCATGTGTGTTTGTGTGTGGGTCTGAAATCATATTCCTCCTTTAAGCTTCACCATAGTCAACTATAATTAATGTCTTTGTCTTACGTGGCTTCAACATTGTTCTAGGTAAATTGTTACTCTGGGGAATTATTGTACAATTTAATTAAGTACAAAGGACTTTGAAATTGGTTGCCATGGTTATCAAGTTTGAGGAATATTAGCGATTTTCATCTATGGAATATAAATTACGTAAAGTCCTGAAACTGATGTATGTAGATCATTTTTGTAAATTAACAGTACCAAATCTTGAAGAATCCTTATCAAAGCCTTGATAGGCAATTTCAAAAGAGACGACAGGTCAGCGACAGGTCGCTACTGTTGAGAGTCGCTTAGGTCTGTACCAGTGAAATGTAGTTCAACATGAATGGTGGCTACTAACGTTAAAATATTGAATTCAATTCACTTCCCCGTAACCTAGTTGGTAGTGCTCCTACCTGCAAAGCAAGGGTTCCCGGGTTCGATTCCCGGCCGGGGCAGACATTTATGTGAGAGATAAAGAAAAGGGATAGAGAGAGAAAGAAAAGGAGAAGAGAGAGAAAGAAAAGGGATATTATTAAATGTATTGAAAAACTACTGTTGTTACATAAAAACACTAAATGCAAATTTATTTTATGTGCTTTCCCATATTCAAAGCAACTGAGCTACAAAGAAAATGATCAAATTTATAAATTAAATCAAACTTTGTATAATTTGACAAACCATCATAGCGATGCAATTTTTTATTTTGATATAAATAAATTTATCTCCTCGTCCTTTAAGATGACTAGGGACACTATGTATCTACCTTTGAGGTGTCAACGACATTTAGCTACATTGTTAGCTTATAATTTAAATGATACTGTTACATGTGAGGTAACAAAGTCTATTGACTCATTTATTGATTGTGGTATTAGTACCACTATTTCTATTGTTGACACATTTACTAGTTCCAGTAAAGCTAATAATTTAAACTAGAAATAAAGACAACAGATAAGCCTCATAATATGAATATTGTACATCAAAATATACAAGGCTTATCCGGCAAAGAACTAGAAATAGAATTATTTATTAAAAAGTTTAATATACACATTTTATGTATCAGCGAGCATTGGCTATCGAGTAACCAGGATAATATTAATTTATGTTACCATACTGTATCAAGTGCGTTCTGTAGAAGGACTGCTATCCACGGTGGATCACTCATATTGGTGCACAAAGACATATCATGTAAAAATCGAAAAGATATTGTGAGTCTTTCTGTTGAACGCACCATGGAACTGGCTTGTGTGGAACTGGAACGTTTTATAATAGTATGCGTATACCGGCCCCCGTCTAGTGACTTTAACTATTTCGAAGATTTGCTAGAGGATGTACTTAAGAAATTGTGCATATCAAATAAAGAATTAATAGTATGTGGAGATTTTAATGTAGACATTCTTGTACAGACATCAATAGCTGTTAGGTTGCTAGAATTGTTTAAATGTTTTAATTTAACTCCACTTTTCACAGAGCCCACTAGAATAACTGCTACCACAGCTACTTGTTTAGACAACATTTACTGTAATTGTTCAATTGTAGAAAAAGAAATATTTAGAATAGGTTGCTAGAATTGTTTAAATGTTTTAATTTAACTCCACTTTTCACAGAGCCCACTAGAATAACTGCTACCACAGCTACTTGTTTAGACAACATTTACTGTAATTGTTCAATTGTAGAAAAAGAAATATTTAACAATCTAAGGTCTGATCACTGTGGGCAAAGAATTTCAGTTTTCAATCAGATTAGTAACAATAAGAAATTAGTAAAATACAGACCTATAACTAACAATAAACTGCTAATATTTAAAGATAGAATCTCTTCCAAAATTGCTAATCCGTCTGCTTTTAATCAAAGTGATCCCTCAAATCACTATAATGCTTTATTCAAAAATATTAATGAAGAGTTTAATACAGTTTTTAAATTTAAGTCATCTCACGGAATTAATAAAAGTAAATTTAGCGATTGGGCTACTAAGGGCATTTTTAAAAGTAGGAACAAATTATATGAACTGTATGATGAAAAACAATTCAATCATAGTGCGGATTTCCTCGAACATGTGAGAAATTATTCAAAAATATTTAAGGCCGTTTGCATACATGCAAAGTCACTTTATATTAAAGACAAAATTATAAACTCTGATAATACAATTAAAGCTACTTGGGATGTTATTAGTAATGAGACCGGTGCTACTAAATCACGTGACCGTAATTATGAATTAATTATTAACGAAAGTAAAGTCACCTCTGATGAGGAGGTAGCAAGCGCTTTTGAAGATTACTTCCGCAGTATACCAATTTCCTTAACTAACTCTCTTCGATCTTCTCCGGCAACAGCATGTACTCTCTTAGAAGAGGTCGTCGATAAATGTAGTGTTCTGTTCGAATTTAAACATACTACGACCACAGAGATAATTAAAACCTTCCAGTCTTTGAAAAATAAAAGAACAGGCGATTTATGGGGAATATCAGTAAAAATAATTAATAATATAATAGATGTTTTAGCCCCTCACCTAGCTATAATTTTTAATAATTGTGTAGATTTGGGTACTTTTCCCGATCTTATGAAATGTAGTAAGATAATACCTCTTTTTAAGTCCGGAGATAAAACAGACATAAACAATTACAGACCAGTTGCAATTTTACCAACACTTAGCAAGGTTTTTGAGAAAATTATGCTAAATCAAATGATAACTCATTTCTCTGACAATAATCTGCTTCATACTGAACAGTATGGGTTTATCAAAGGTCGTAGTACAGTTGATGCAGGTGCTAGGCTCTTAAAACATATATATGAAGCCTGGGAAGCATCACAGAACGCTATTGGTGTATTTTGTGATCTTTCGAAAGCGTTTGACTGTGTAGAACATAAAACATTACTTCTTAAATTAGGTCATTATGGCCTTACCGATAAGGCACTTAACCTAGTATCAGCTTACTTAAATCGTAGAGTTCAGAGTGTCTGTATAAATGGAGCAAAGTCGTCAGGATCCCCGGTTTTGATTGGTGTCCCTCAGGGCTCAATTTTAGGACCTTTTCTTTTCTTAATATATATCAACGATCTTCCATATCATGTTAGTAAATATGCAGATATTGTACTGTTTGCAGATGATACGTCACTTGTATTTAAAACTAAAAGAGATAAAAGAAACTTTGACGATGTAAGCAGTACTCTCAACTATATCTCATACTGGTTTTCTATTAATAATTTGGTTCTTAATGCAAATAAAACTAAATGCATAGAATTTGTTTTGCCAAATGTTAAAAGCGGAAATACGGCTATTAAATTGAATAACGAAATATTGGAAAGATCCACAGTATTTTTAGGAATAACTTTGGACTATAAGCTCCAGTGGGGATCCCATATAGTGACGCTTGCGGGTAAACTTAGTAAGGCTGTTTATGCTATAAGGAAAATAAGACAAATTACTGATGTGGAAACAGCAAGGCTCGTTTACTTTGCCTACTTTCATAGTATTATGTCCTATGGTATTTTACTTTGGGGTAAATCGGCAGATATCGATACAATTTTTGTGTTACAGAAGAGAGCTATTAGGGCAGTTTATAAATTAAAATCACGCGATTCACTGCGTGACAAATTTAAAGAAATAGAGGTACTAACGGTAGCTTCGCAATACATTTATAGTAATTTGATGTTTATTCGCAAAAATGTAAGTTTGTACAAACAAAAATGCGATGTTACCAATCGGCAAACTAGACATATGCACCAGTTAGTTACCTCCTCATATCGCCTGCGTAAGGTTCAGCGATCTTTTGTGGGGCTCGGTGTACGCTTTTACAATAAATTGCCCAAGTCAATCACTGATCTCCCCATACAAATATTTAAGAAACGTATTAAAATACGGCTTGTAGAGAAAGGTTATTATACTATCGATGAGTATATTAATGATAAGGATGCTTGGTAATAGACATCCGCATCCGGTTCCGCCCAAGTTAGTATTTAGGTATAAAATGGTAGTACCTAGCAAAAAAGATTGTAATTAGTTTTTAAGCACTATATATATATTTTTTTTAAAAGATGTGCGACGCAGGGAATCCTAGTGCGGGGGTATGAGGGTGTTATAGTGTTTATTTATATATTCTTTAAAACTCTACCGATTTTTTTACGCGTGTTCGTCGAAGTGTATCCATCCTTTTTCTCTATAATTCTCGCGATGTCTAATGAATTTGGTGTTAGTTATATTATACACAGACAATTTATCATGTTAATGATCGTCTTGTCATATGACGGCATGACGGAAAATATGGGGTTTTTAACAGCAATGATTATAATAAATTTTGTTACTTTATTACGCCAGGCTTAACCGCAATATCCGGTCGTAGACCTTTATATAAAAATATGGCCAGAGATAAAATCTTTTTAAACGGTTCCCTTGTCAACTTCGCTTCATGCTTTTCACACATAGGGTAACGACCTTAAATATAATATCCATTTGAAATGGAAAAAAGAAATTAATATCATCTTATATATAAAAATCAATTCCACTTTTGAACTCCTCCTAAACGGCTGTATCAATTTGGTTGAAAATTTTTGTGTGTCCTCAGGTGGATCCGAGAATGGTTTAGATTCACAATTGGACCCGGTAGGTTTGTTTATTAATCATAGAGCGGTGCGAATTTCGCTGGGAGCCTTATTTGAGGCATTATTGATTGGCAGCCTTAGTTGAGGACTTTTACATATACTTTAAATCCTTAAGACCTTCAATTAAATTCAGGCATCTAATTTAGTATTTATATTTAGGAATTTTATTCATAAATAAAGAACTTTTTATATAATTGCCTATTACTCGTACTAACACAAAACTAAACACATCTTTGTACTCGAATATTTGGTGTTTGTCCTTAATAACCTGTATAGATTTAATTACCTGAATGACCGAGCTTTGCTCAGTATTTTTTTAACAACGCCAACTACGTTTAATAACGCCATCAACTGAAGTACCTTTAATGTTGCTGTGTCGCCAATAGATGTCAGGAAGGGTCACATTTTCAGTCTATGTTTAAACACGGAAAAAACGACGTTTTCTAAAAATGAAACCTAGCCACGTAGATCGATTTATCGCCCCTGAAACCCCCGCATACTAAATTTCATGAAAATCGTAGGGCCGTTTCCGAGATTAACGGCGAGTTTCCGAGATATAATTATGTATACAAGAGGTATTAGATAGATTTAATTTAGCTTTAGGTACCTCAGAGTTTGTTAATGAAATTTAGAGGCAAATACCTCTAAAAATAAATAATTAGGCTCTCTTTCTAAAATTCCAAATTAAAACTTGCGAGTATAAGGAGCTTATTGAGTTGAAGCTAACCTTCTCCACTTGTATACACAACGGACGCAATGGCACCACGTGCCTCCCGTAAATGGAGGTCATGCAATACCCGTTTCCAGCTTCTTTTTTGGAACGAAACGCTTCGGCACGGTAATAGTATCATACGGTATTCAATCTTCATACAAACGGTCGCAACGCGAATCATACCTACGCGCCTCGGAGTTTAGTACACATTAAGTAAACAACAGTCACAGAAACGCCATAGGGACGATCGAACGTGTGGGTTTGTAATCAGGAAGCGTGCGTCTATCCTACCCACTTACATTCACTATAACTAGAAAGAGGCGGCCCTAGCGCGCGCGGCTGTAGGCTTTATTTCAAGGACAGGGCCGAGCCACACTCCTCTATGACACTGTCACCGTGGCTTCGGCAACCTTTGGTGTTACTGATGTCCACAGGCGCTGGTTACAAGCAGAGGACTCGATTGCTCGTTTATCGGCTATTAACATAAAAAACCAAGTGATTCACAATATTCAAATAGCGAAGCTCTTAAGAGTAGATCATTAGTCCAAGGCCTTTTCTTGGTAGGGCGTCTTCTGAATACATCCAATGACAAAATGAACGAAGCCCTATTTTCGTGTAAATTGTACAAGCATCACACGAATGCCAACGCACAGAGCTGGACACATTATTAGCCAGTTATGAAATCACAAACAACTCGTCTTTCGTCTATAACCGTGTCTAATAAAAACATTGCTGTGTAAACAACGTCTGCGACTGTACACTTTTTGTGTAATGCGGATATAACGCGGTCGGTTTGGTTGAATGCCGCAAAAATATGTATTGTGATTTGTCGAAGCGAAGCGAGACGGGGTTTCTACGAATGTATCCGAATAATAATTATATGATTTTAAACTTAACTCATCACGTCGTCGTTCCCGGTTGTTAACATTTGGTAGCAGTCGTTAAGCAATGTCGAATGCATTCGGGCGGCATAAAAAATTTCGATTGGATTGGGCACTAACCCCTCCACCAATCAGCACTGGAGCAGCGGGGTGGAGTATGCTCTAGGCCTCAGGTATGAGTTATTAAATTGTTAATTATTTTTTAATCAACCCATTTGAAATATATTTATTGACATATTTAATTTAGTATAAAATACTTTTCATCAATTAACCAGGTCGGTGAAGGTGGTTGTAAACCGGGATCCTGTACTAACAGAGCAAGCATCAACACGGGACTGGGATAATCATGGTTAGATCAAGTAGCAATTTAACACCCTTTGCTACCTGATCTGTTAGTTGGTCAGTTCGTTATGTCGCGTAAATTAAAAATAAAATAAAAGAAAATTTGAAAATAGAATTTATAAAATGTTTTCGACGATAAATTAAAAAGAAACCTTTGAATTTGGAATGTTTGAAATTGGTGGTATATAAGGCGATCCCGGTCAAGGCAGAGTC
Organism: Ochlodes sylvanus; assembly: GCA_905404295.2. Taxonomy (NCBI): domain Eukaryota; kingdom Metazoa; phylum Arthropoda; class Insecta; order Lepidoptera; family Hesperiidae; genus Ochlodes; species Ochlodes sylvanus. The sequence goes on from FR990149.1 coordinate 7,883,112, forward strand.
AGTCGAGTCTTGGTAGCGAGTCGGGAAGCGCGCCAGTGGGAAGAAGAAATAGAAATAGTGAAGTGTCGTTTCACAATACAGTGTCGCGAGTGTGAAGTGACGTAAAGTGTACAGCAATGTGTCGAGTCACCGTGTCGCGTGTGTTACCCTTTCCAGTGAAATAAAAGATCATCTATTGAAGCCGGCCTTATTTCTTCCCATCCCCTACCCACGGCTGTGACAGTTAGTATGTATAAGGAGTGGGGCGGGACTGTTCATGATAGTGGAGTTAGTAATTGTTAGTAACAGTTTCGTTCTAATTCGGACACAGATGTGTTGGCTACCCTTGATGACTAAGATTCAATAAACCTTATTCGTACACACATTGACAAAAGTAACAAATGTCGATACAGGCGCCTTAATTACAACCAATAGTTAATGACATTTTCAGCTCGTCTTAGCTAATGAATTTTATTAATGTCGACTGTGACACGGATGTATTGCCGTGGAAATCTTTGCTTGCCTTGTGATTCGACTGTTTTCGTTCTGGTGAAGTTACAGACATTTCACGAAATGATTAGTTGTCGTTTCACTATTATAGTTTACAATTTGAGATGGTTTATTAAAGTTACATTTTAACGCAGCGATTTCACAATAGAACGCTAATTCACAGTGACAGGATATGACTATTTTGCGCATACATATTTCGTGAAACTCACTGTAATATAAAAACTATTTTTTGTAAAAATGGAGACGTAAGTTATTTCCAAATACACTTAACTCTTTACCTTGCACATGCTGTTAATCAATCAGTTCATGCAATTATCTATATCACGATTAGACATTGACTTTATCAGCGTACCTTGACACAATTCCTATAAACTCAAATCAAGAGTGCCTTTTCACACTATAAACAGATCAAAGTAGAAATAATTCCGCCGTAAACGAAGTATTACGTCGAAGTCGTCATTGATATCTCAAGGGATATTGGCCGGCAATGTTTACCAATAAATTGGTATGTTTGGATGTTAGTGTAATCTATATGTATGTATATTAATACGTGAAGCAAAAACTTTGTACCTTCTACGAAAATTGCGCGGACGGGGGAGTACGAAATTTGGCACACTTATAGTTTTTATAGAGAAGAAGTGCAGATTGCTAATATTTTTTAAAAACAATGCATAAAAAACATTGAATGAACAAATAAAACATTATACACACTAATATATTATTGTGTTACTCTATTGACAATGCCATAATTATGTTTCATAGAGTCAATGTTAAGTAACCCTTTGACAGAATGAATTACGGTCGAATTTCGAGCGCAGAGTGGGTAATATGACGAAACCGTAGAATAGTTGGTAGTTACTTTGCTTACGAAGCGAAAGGTCCCGGGTTGGATTCCCGGCCGGGATAGAGTATATTTTATTTTATTATTTTATTTTTATTTTTTAATATTTGGAAAACTTACAGCTAATACATTGAGTAATAACCTAGTAACAAAATAGTGAGGGAAGGCCATTTCACATCTAACATAATAGGGTAAACTAACAGACACACATTTCAAAAGTTGATAGATTATGTCACAGATGTGGTAAAGTGTAACAGAAAAAAAGTATATACAAACAATAAAAACAAAAGATTAAAAACTAGGCTATTAAAAACTAGACTATTAATAAAAATAGGCTTAAAAAAGTTACAAAATAATGCGTGCGGAACCAAAACATTGCATAATGTAATCAAAACGCAAATTAAAAGCAAGCCAAATTTGTTAGGAACAGCAATTTGTTAATATTGTTGAAAGCTTAATAGATCTTGTTATAAATATCTGACAAGTTTACATTGCACGGATTGAGTGGGATTTGAGCGGCGTTAGTAATATGCCGTCGAAAGACGATGTAAGCGTGGCATCTTGCGAATAGTAGGGGCATGGGCAGATAGTTTTAAATCGGTTGCAGGATTAGTATTTGAAATTGATGGCATACAAATGTAAACGCAAACTCCCTTCACCGATTGATAAACGACTTTATTTAATTACAGACCTTATAACATAACATTAACCATTAATTAAATAAATAATTAAGCAATCTATACATAATCCGACAGTGTAACGGCTTAACGAAGACTCGAGTGCGAATCCCTTTATCCCCGTTCTTGACACATAGGTGGCGCCATGTATCCGTCAGTTGCAATCCTCTCATTTTAATATCGGATTGCCAACACAAATGACCTTGGTTAGAATTTCTCGGATTAAAAACCCACTTTTGGACATTAAATGTATGGAGAATGTGTAAAAAGCTAATATTTTGATACACTAATGCAATATAAATACATTAAATTAATAAATTAAACATTACCTAGTTACTCTTTGGACACTACCATGTGTTTAACACGACGTGACATGACGTTTAAAATGAGTACATTCATAGTGTCAATGGGAAGTAACCCTTTGACAGAATGAATGACGTTCTAATTTCGAGCGTGGAACTGGTTTTTAGTAATAGCTCTTCCATGCGTCATTCAGGGGCTCTTCAGTGAACGGTACGTCAACGTTTACCTCACTAACAGTTATCACATGGGAGTGGCAGGTGTCACTCCCAGGGACTTCTACGTTCCAAATTATCAACATCGTTGCTAATAAAATTAATGTTGGAGATACTAATTACATTTAATTTGTCGCACTTTATTAAAATTTAAGTCCCACGTGTCACAAACAAATCTCGAGATCTTGTCTGCGCGTGTCTTTTACTCTCATTAATTTTCACGCTTATTATTATAAACCTATTCTTGGCACTGTGTACGATTACTAGACTAGTAAACCCGCCCTCGCTTCGCTTCGGGAATCAAGTTCCTTAGTACATTCGGAAATTGTTAGGCGTCACTCTTTAAACTGACATAACTTTTTTATTTCTCAACCGATTGAAATAAAACAACACTATAATATGTTAATTGGAGCTTACCACAAGACGATGGTTATAAGTTAGCTCAAACATGGTATCCTGTGGTTAGTTTATGTAAGTCCGAACAGGATGTGGTTAGTGTAGTTTGTAGGAAAATGGTAAAACCAAACACAAAAACGAATAACACGGAAGGTAGATAGACTAATGTATTAGTGTCAAGTGTCACCTGTCAAACGCTTCTCCGCGCCACCGCGCTCAGCCGCGGCCAAGATCTATGCAACTGGGTCGAAATATCAGCGTACAATACATATCGTGAGTACCTACCCGTATCATGGCAAAAATATATTATGTACAATCCGCGACGAATTAATGGTGGTGAATGCTCGTTTGCCACCTTAATTCCATAAAAAGACAACAATTGGTATTTACAAAACGTTTATTTGATTTATTTTTTAGCTTTGTTTACTTCCACCAGCCAAAAGAATTGTACCCTATACTAACCCAGGTCATACAGCGGCAAGTTTATAATTTTATATTTAAAACTAGCTGACCCCGCGAACGTTGTTCCGCCTAATAGATTGTGAATGATTAAAGCGCGATTTAAATTTGAGGGGTGGAAGTAGGGTACTGAAAATTTGGGATTATGTGTATTTTTTATGCTACACCATAAAAAAATATCCAAAAAAAAAATTGTTCAAACATTGAAAAAAAAAATTTTAGGGTGGACAACCCTTATCATTTAGGGGTATGAAAAATAGATGTTGGTCGGTTCTCAGACCTACTCAATATGCACACAAAATTTCATGAGAATCGGTCGAGCCGTTTCGGAAGAGTATGGTAACTAACATTGTGACACGAGAATTTTATATAATATATAGAGATTCTCGTGTCACAATGTTAGTTAACATACTCTTCCGAAACGGCTCGACCGATTCTCATGAAATTTTGTAAAATTTTATATGCTTATTCAGTAGGTTATTTATTTTTTGTTGAATACACATAATCCCAAATTTTTACTTCCCTACCATTCTTTCACTACAAGTAATCTTTATGGCAGAACAACGTTCGCTGGGTCAGGTAGTGTATGTCTATAATTTTTGGGATAAATAAAGATATGTGAATATCTTGACATTCACTACAAGCATTTTCCATTATGTCCTGTCCCTTTGTGTTATCTAGCTATCCGTTGTTCCATTCCAGTGCCCTGAATACTGGTTTGAATTCGTTTCTTTGTCTTATAAGTAATAATAATGCTAAATAAACGCTAACACATTCATACCCCCGCACTAGGATTCCTTGTGTCGTGGGCGGCATGGACAACACATTGCACGTCACTAACACCCATGACCCGAGAACAAACATCTATCTGCCACATAAATGTTTGCCCCGGCCGGGAATCGAACCCGGGACCCGTCGCTTCGCAGGCAGGGTAACTATTAACTACGGTACGGGGTCGTCTGATACGATTGTTATGATAATACAACTCTACTTAAAAGTTTATCGGCTCTGGTGAACATTTTCTATTTTACGGGTTACAGTGTTTCCACTTTTTTGCGTCTAGGTATATGTAGATAGGCACCAGCTAAATTACACTTTGTTGTATCTATGCGTGAGCTAAGATGTATACAGACGGACAGGCGGATACGCTGAAACTGTACTAAAATCGTGAAAATTTGAATTCTTAGACGCTTTATAAAATGTTAACACTTTTTAAAGTGAATCTTTTATTACATCGTCTCAAACTTTTTCGTCTGTGTGTTGCATGTCGCGTGACGGTCAGCCGCGGTGTAGGGATAAAGTGAAAGGCACTCGTCAGAACAGCCAAGGGCAATATGGCGGCGCCTATAGTTCGCAGCAGCTGACCGTGTAGTGTATAGACTATTACTCATTTGTGCCAGTGCTCCACGCTATTGTGTTTGTTTTTGTCAGTGTTTAATGTAATAGTCTACTTTTATTATTTCCCATTATCATTCCAATTTTCCAAGTATAAAATGAAGATTGATAAAGCGATTTTTATACCCTTAATGGAATATTATTACAAAATTTTTTAGTTAAATGTCTATAATGTGAAAAGAAGTTTCACTTTTACCGAGGTTTCATAAAACCACACAATCCTTTTTTATGGTGGAGGTGCTCTTTTCAAAGTAGTTTTTTGGACGAGTGCTCCAGTCTACAATAAAATGTTCCTACTCTCTTCTTTATTTGTACAGCAAAGCTACAGCTTATCGATCAATCCCTGAAAATCGTGGTGTACATTGAGTGATTGGCCAGGTCCTTCTAAATCTACAGCCGATTTCGACGTTATTAATGAGGGCATAAAAACTCAATCACGAGACGGTAAAAGTACCCAAAACAAATTGTTTTAGGATCGCGGTAAATCCGCTCAGATTTACTTCTGTTACCTAATGTTTTGGTAAACTTCGGTTGTTAGAACACGTTTGTTATGGTATATAGATATAAAGGCGCATGGGTGCGTTCTTCAGGACCAGCCATGGTTATTTACTTGGGCGTGTAGGCGGAGAACAATAGAATCCAGAATAGATTATATAATATCTTTACATGGCAAATAATAATAATGCATTATTAAGATGGATACTTTTACTGTACAAATTAATCACAATCACAATTAGTAATAATTATTATACGATTACACGGAACAAGAGCGATCCGTCGAAAAAAGGTGCGCTACCGATGGCGGTTACCAATTGAATGCCGACAACATGGCCGCGCGCACCATCAACACGACGTTCCGCCAGAAATGACAACTGTCAAATCTAGTTCCGGTGACCGATGATATTCCGAATGCGCCGTTAGATAGATATTATATATACTGTTTATTTGTACACCAGAGATAAATTCAAAGGACGTTTTTTAACGTATACAAAAAAGGCGGCCTTATCGCTAAGGCTCGCGAAGCTCTTCCAGGCAATCTTATGTATGTACAGGAAATAAGAAGGTAAGAAAGAGGTGTGGCAAAAAAAACAGAAAATCACTTAGTCTCCAAGGTGTCCGTGACACAATACATGTTGCGCCACCGGAGTAACGCAACGCTCCAAAATCCACTAAGAAGTTTTACTTAAAAAGCCTCTAAAAGGCGTTTTAAGCCTCGACAGCTTCGTTTAGATTTATAATTTCGTTTTGTTGGCGACACTTTAGATTGCTATTTAAGATGAACGCCCTACTTCCGCGTTATATTACTTGTTCCTCTATTTTAAGATGATTGCTGCCGCTAAGAGATAAGGTCGCTTTAATAATATCACGTCATCTATGGAGTCTTATCCTTGGAACATATTGTGGTTATAAAGAAAGCATAAGCAGTGATAGCCGTGTGGTTGAACGTTGGACTGCCGAATCGAAGGGTCCGGGTTCAAACCCCGCACGCACCACTAATTTTCAAAAATTATGTGCGCATTAAAAATTTAATTATCACTTGCTTCGGTGAAGGAAAACATCGTGAGGAAACCTGCACACCAGAGAGTTCTCCAGAATGTTCTCAAAGGTGTGTGAAGTCCACCAATCCGCACTTGGCCAGCGTGGTGGACTATGGCCTATACCCCTCACACTGTGAGAGGAGACCCGTGCCCAGCAGTGGGACAGTTATGGGTTGTGATGATGTGATGATGAAAGAAAGCATATTTTTGTATAGTATTGTATATTTTATTACATGTAGTAACTGGACGAGAAACCTTATTTTGTAGTACATTAGGGAAAAGTCATCTTTTCCGTCCGAGTTGTGTTGACCACATAAGACCAATGTTAGGGTTCAATCATCACGACTTCGTATCGTCGCTTAGTAGTGACCGTGCCTACAAAGCGAGGTCCCGGGAGCGAATCCCGACCGGGGTACACATTTCTGTGACTGTTATTGGTTGTTTTCGATTCATTATTTTAGTAATTTTATTAACATATTGATAAAGTATGTTTGATTCCCGGACGTGGCAGATATTTACGTAACAAACAAATATTTATTCTCGGGTCATGGGTGTTATTTGTGTTGTATATTTCATATTCCATACATATAGGCCAAATACATAATATCCATGTAGGTCACCAAAGGCCAACATTGGCTACGGATTGGCCCGTGGCTTCGCCCGCCAATTACCAAAAACCCTTTCTTAGTGCTCATATGCGTCACTTGAGGAACCTATCTTAATATATATAATTCGAGTGTGAGTGTGTATGATACTGAACTCCTCCTAAACGGCTTGACCGATTTGGTTGAAATTTTTTGTGTGTCTTCAGGTGAATCCGAGAATGGTTTAGATTCACAATTGGACCCGGTAGGTGGCGTTGCTGTCGATATATCACCAAAACATTTTTTAACGACTGGACCGATTTGGATGAATTTTTTTGTGTGTGTTCAAGGGGATCTGGGAATGGTTTAGATTCACAATTGGACCCAATAGGTGGCGTTGCTGTCAATATATCACCAAAACATTTTTTAATTATAATGCGGTACGAAGTACGCTCAGTTTCAAGTAAATCCATTAAACAAATAAAAAGTTTAAGTTTATCCCTTTTTTCCCCTTGTAATTTCCAAAAATCCTCTCTTAGTGCTCCCCTACACTCCCCAGGAAGATACATGCCAAACAGCTGATTGCGTTTTTTTTGCGTTCATTGGTTTCGGCTGTGCGTGGTCTGTCAGTCTCTCAGTAACGCAAGAGTTTTATACAATTATGTTGATTATGTTTTGTAAAATAAAACGGATGTAGACAATTGAGAAGCGAGATAAGTCGATGTTGTTGGGTCGGGCTGATTGATTATATATGTATTGAGGCCAAGAAACCTTTTGCCAATGTTATTCAATGTAGACCAATGGATTAAAGCCGGGACCTTCAATATTGTGCCTAAGCTTTATTTGACTAAACTACTATATATACATAATTATCTATACTAACATAATACAGCTGAATAGTGTATTGTGTATGTTTTGTCTAAGTTATATTTGAAAAGTAAAGTAGTAACAACCGTGTTCCTGTTAGTAAGGGATGGATCGGGTTACACTTTTGTAACGGCAACCATCTTAGTCCCCAAGGGTAGCAACACATCTGTGACCGAAGTAGAACAATACTCTCATTAACTGTGCTGCATGCTCGTTTGCTATTTATTATACTGTCAATCGGATTTGAAAACACATTTTGAGTTTGATTTTTTGAGCTATAAAATAAGAAATGGAAATAATAATTAATTATATTATATAAGTCTATAGAGTTTTAATTAACCTTATAATTAGATTTATTTTACTAAAGCGAAGCGAAATTTATAAAATGAAAATACTATTAATGGCACTGGAGTACGGTGGCGAAGTGGACTTCCAATACGAAACAATCTCGAGTGGCTATTGACCATTGCGTGAAATCATTTACCCCATTGTGTCTGTAACTTTTATCACATTCTGCGCAATGTGAAAATTACTACCCACTTTTATTTCTGAAATGGAAGCCTCGTTGACACTTGTAAGTAACTTGTATCATACGTATAAGTGGTTTTACATATATTTACTGCAGAATACGCCTGATATATTTTATCCTTGAATTTTAAATAAAATTCTTGCAAAGTGATCGATAAAATCTAGACAAAAAAATAGGTTGTCGTACGATAGTTTTACGTGATAACGTTATCAATAAACATAGATGAAAACACGTTGTAACGTATTCAACATTTGTTATAAATAATGGCTTCCGTCGAGATGGGCGGGGGTTATTGTAAAAGTTCTCGAACAAGCTTGCGTGGCGGCGTTCCAGTAGCAGAACTATTCCAACTGCTAGCTCTGACTTCACGCTCAGGAGAAACGGGACACTTAGAGCGCGCGCTGCCAGTGTTCATCAATTTATGAATTACAAAAAAGTAGTTTTAATACTCCAAACTATTAAAAAAATACGCACTCTCGGGTCAGTAACCTGATAAACAGTACATAAGTACATAATGGTATAAAACCTGGTATTGCATCACCGTTGTAATAGATTCTTAACACGTCTTATGCTAAGTTTGTAAACGCCAGTACAAATATTTTGAATAATCGACTTCAATATTTACAGATGTACTTCACACCTGCTATATAATTATGTAGTCGAACTAAAGTTTCGATCAATAAGTACTCACATATGTGGGAGCAGATTTTTAATTTTTATATAAATAGCTGAAAAACTAGTAGGCGATGCTAATTGGTCCCCGTCGCTTATGGACAGCATTAATATCTAATCACCAACGCGTTGCCGGTTGAAAAGCAAACAGTGAACCGGCTTTCAAACTACTTTAAAAAAATAAAAATAAATACTTCTAGAATTCTAAGTTAGTGTGCTTTATCAGCCAAGACTACATCATCATCAGGTGGGTTATTACACAAGTAGCTGTGCCCGCGACTTCGTCCGCGTGAATAGGCTAAGGTACTCCTCATTACATCAGCTATCTGCCAATGAAAGTCCCGTCAAAATCGGTTCTAGAGATTAGCCAAAATAAACACTCAGACAGACAAAAATTGTAAAAAATGTTATTTTGGTATAATGGTATTTGGTATACCGTGTATACATCCATATGCATTAACACGTTCGCGTGAGCAACGTCGTACGACGTCGTTTTGAATGAATTGTGAATCGGCGCAACGTCGCCCGACGTCCTTTAACAGTCATACTTTTTTTCGGTAGAACACCTTATGTCGTCTAACAAAAGAACAAAATCCTTTAGCACGTCTTTTTTGCGCCGCAACAGAGACGATTCCTGTAATTTACACCGCCGCTATAATATCACTAACACATTTCGTTCCGTTTCTATCATATTAATTAGATATGAATATTACGGCGGAACGTCTTTAGACGTCGCAAAATTTTGTATGGGATAATGGTGCGCCACAGCAACCCGAATTACCTTGAGGTTGCTCACGCGAACGTGTTAAGTAAAAAACGGTTAATTAAATATAAATATAAATATTACAAACAGACACTCGAATTTTATTTATTTGTATAAAAACACATGTAATTCCATGGTCAATCTTCGAAGGAGATTGGTAGAAACCTGGTAAAATACCCAACGACAAGCAAGTTACTGAAAATATAACTTGTCGGGTTACTCGAGCGGTGTAAAGCAGGCACACCCTTTTGATTGGCCGATAATGATGGCATATTACTCTTGAAACGGATGGTCTATAACGACCCTATTATCTTCTGGGCGCCTGGTTGAACGAATAATATGAACCTCCATTGACAGCGACGTTTCAATGCTGTGATTCATAGTGGAGACACAAAGGGATGTAAGGACAAAGACGTGAAATAGGACTTAAGACCTTATTGGTTTCCAATATTTGGCTAATTCTGACAATAAGCTTTGAGGAGTATCGTTTTCGCGTGGCGTTCAACGACGTTACTAACATTTACTTCTTTAACTTACTATACATAGATGTGATGTAATGTTATTGTTGTTTTGAAGTGAAAACTTCTATAGTATCGTTGTGATTTGGAATTCGATGAAACGGAAATGACGCGCAAATGAAACGAAACGGAAACGAAAAAGACAAAGACACATTTTAACGTGGGAGAAAATGAGATAGGAACATTAGCACGAGTTAGAACTAAAGTTCGCTGCAGCGCTAAAACAAATGACATCTAACCAAACAATTTTTTGCACACATTTTATTTTACAAACGTGAAATGTTGTATGTTTAGATGTTTGGATGTTTGTGGCTACGTGGAACTGAAAAGTGAAATGTGGCAAACAGTTTATAACCAAACTTAATTTATAGGATACTTTTTACCTCCGTAAATGAATCGGTTCTCGCGGGATAAAAGATATAATATAACTCCGTTGATTGTGAACCTATTTTGATGTTTCTTTTTTATTGTGTGTTAAATGTATTCGAGGTATTTACTTTATCCTTCTTAAATATGTCGAAGGTCTTATGATTGCTTATGGAAACATAGAGAGCTGACCGGTAGGTACACTCTCAGACCTTTAAACGGCAGTCCGGCATGGTTACAATTGCGCCATACGGGTCGTATATCTATAGTTTTAATATCATTGGTGACAGGAGAATATTGATTGATATGATACATTCTCAAAATGTAGGTTTAAACCTTAAAAGGCGTTCTTAACATCAACAACGTTTATTGTCATATCTAATTGTATATCATATTGTTATCTGGGGTATTCAGCAAGACAGGCCTTTCTCTCGTATAAACTATGAATTCGTATTTAATAGCGCGTAAAATATTATGAAACAATTCTACTTATTTACTTTCATGAAAGGAAAAGGTCATGAGCTCGACATGTTTCTTAAATTGATTGACTTGCTCGCTTCGGGATTTCTTATTTACAATATAAATATCTAGACGGCATTCTTTAAATTGGCACATCAATTATTTGTAAATCGAATGGAATGGAACAATTAAATATAACTCCGTGCTTACCATATTACATTAGTGAAAACCAGATCCAAGACGGTGAAGCCATATCTGAGATTCGCGGCAATACATTTATTTTTATAGGTATACGAAATTTTCGTCCGTCTACTACAACGCAGTTTCAGACCATACGGAACCTAACAAATATAAAATTGAATAAGTCATACCTAGGATCATTTTTATTCCTTGAAAGTATTTTTGTGTATTAATTCTAATATTATTTGTTACAGGGTGTCTACACAAAGATTCTTCGTTCAAGATGATAGATTAAAAACAATAACATGAAAACCATAGATATGGCAACGATTTTAATAATAAGCCTTATTATTACTATATGTACAAGTAGCGGTGATATTCCAGAAACAAAACCAATACCTTCAGATCAAAAAGAACTCAGAAATGAGGTTAATCAAGTTGAAAATACAGATAGTTTAGTCTTTACAACTAGATTCAAAAGAACAATAGATTACGTGGACGACTACACAGAAGAAACACACGAAGAAATAGGCAATAGTACTCAAGAAGTTGAGAAAAGTATAGAATTGAACAAAAGTCTGGAAGAAGAACTTAATGTTACAGAAGAAGAATGTGTAGGGGACAAACAGTTCTGTAACTTAACCAGAGAAGATTACACAGCTATGTTGAATGATTACATCTACCCTCACACGTACGAATGGGTACTTATAGGCACGCACACAGCTGTCTTTGTCATAGGTTTGGTTGGAAACGCACTGGTGTGTGTGGCGGTGTACAGGAATCATTCTATGAGGACTGTGACGAACTATTTCATAGTGAATTTGGCTGTGGCGGACTTTATGGTAATATTGTTCTGTTTGCCGCCCACTGTACTGTGGGATGTCACTGAGACCTGGTTCCTGGGCCCGGCGCTGTGCAAGATACTGCTTTATTTCCAGGTATGTAAAGCACATTATTATATTTTTAGATTTTGTGAAAATGTGGATAGTTCTATATTGTTAACGTGATTTAAACGTTCCTTGCAACAGAAGTAAAGAAAACACTCCAGGACCTGTAATTGTTTATGCGTTAGTTATATGCGTATAAGAAATTAGGTTCATTATCTACGTAAAAGAAAACTTCGTGGAAACCGGCATGCCTGATATTTCAGACAGACACTCCAATTTTATTACTGGCTGTGCCCGCGTCTTCGTTCACGGGAGAGTTTTTAAGCGTTAATACCGATTCCAGGATTAAAAGTAACCAATATTTTGCCCTATAACCACCTCTATAACCCAATGAAAGTCTGAAATAATAGCCGTTCCAGAGATTAGCCTGGATAAAGCGAAAGACAGACGGACAAAAATAAAAAAGTTTGTGTTTTAGTATCGTGTAAAAACTATATAAGCAATTCAGAAAACACTTATTTTTTCGCATACAGACACTTCAATTTTATTTATAATTATGTATAGCTACGCATCTAAGATAAGATTTAGTAGTGAAGCTTCACAGATACTTGTACCAGAAGCCAAACAATGTGCGTTTTCTTTCTTTTATACAAAGTCAAGATAAATGGAAGCACGTCATCTTAGACTTTGATATAAGCATTGTTTAACAGCTACAATACCTACGCGATCAGGGTTGCCAACTACCCGGAGTTGTCGGGACATTTCCTCATATTTTTCCATTCAATCTTCTTTGACTTCTTAAATATCCGGAGATACAAAAATATGCCTATGCTGATTATGCGAGTGCCTCTTCGATACGCTTTTAATACCAAACTTGTATAACTGAAATCAGAGTCGTCTTAAAAGCAATTGATCGGTAGGTCGTCATGAACGTCGCAACCCATAACTGTCCAACTACTGAAACCCGAGTCATCTCACAACGTAAGAGGTACAGGCCATAATCATCCACGCTGGCCAAGGGCGGATTGTCAGATTTCACACACCTGAACAAGATTACATCTGAAGGCACTACCTCTGATTACATCTTACCATCAGGTGGGATCATAGTCAAGCGGTAACTTCAGTAAAAAAATTCCTCCTACAAGAACGCTTTAGCCACCTTTTTTGCATAGGAGCTTGCTGGGGCATGTCCGTGCCCTCAGATGTACCTAATTGTAATCTGTAATGATCATAAAATTTTGCTCATCTCTGACCGTATTAAACCTACAAAATATAATTTCAAGATAGATCCCTCTGAACTTCATGCAAAATACGCGTTCATATATTAAGCACACTGTCAAAGATCCGTTGAAATCCGTTGAGGAGGGTTTGGTTGGAATTGTATTCGTTTCTGTTGATTGATTCCTCTGAGACCCTGTGAAATTTAACGGAATTGGGTCTTTTTATTTGGTTTATATCTACATTAACTACGGTGTATTATGTTAGGTTATACAATCACTATTTTTAAAAATAGTATTAAAAAAATTTGCCCACTTCAATAAAGTATCTATTCGGCATTGCTGGCACCGAACTCAGAGAAAAATTATACGATTTGTTTTAATTACATTTATATATAATTTTTTTTAATTACAATTTTATTTTGTGGTTCGTAGTTTAGAACACTAGAATTTTACTAAGGACCTTTAGAACGCCTATCCGGCATGGTAACTGATGCATCTAGTCATCCATAAATGATACACATTGTGCATTTATCACTATATTTTTACAACTCGGTGTTTACACTGCCAAACTGTATGTGTACATGAATCAATAAATATTATATGTACCGAACATTTCAATGCTCACTGTTAATGTTCACAAAAGTAGCAATAAATTTCAAGAGTTATAATAAATAATAATGCGCGTGGGAGTCGAAACGGGCCAGGTACGAGAGGGGATTAACTTTTTCATTCAATTTACTTTAACTTTGGCATTTCACAGTATTAAGGTCAGCGCACAAAATACCAACTCAGCTCCTACTCGGCACCTATAGGATAGAGACTAGGCTAGAGCTTTTATAGGTAGTAGAGCCTAGTGTTCGCTCGGGGTAGTATTCCCGCTCGCCACGGTACTTAGTAACATTTCTACCGTGTAATAAGTATTTGTTTAAAAGCAATTGTGTTCCGGATAGAAAGAACTGGAGCCGGCTACACTTTTAGAGAGGACCATCTCAGTAGTAACACAACTATGACTCTACTAACAACTGTGTCGCGGGCGCTATGCACTACACTCAAAAACAAGAACATACATCCACACCAACAGACCAAAAACAGAAATTGAACTTATCTATCGAATTTCCGCCTCGCTTTGAACCGAACCCAGGATCCTTCGAGCGACAGTGACATGGCAAGAAAAAGGGATTATCGGGATAAAAACTACAGCAGACAGACATACAGAGTTACTTTCTAATATCTAATATTAAGTATGGATACTCAATAACCTTCAAATGTGCCTAAAAGACACGAGAAATTGTATTAAATTCTAATAAAGTTTTCATATTATGTACCGAACTCAGCTCTAACATCAAAGTTAAATAAACGAGCGATCCACACATTGAATTTTCGTGATTAAGTTTTCGTTATATTTTTGTCTGAGCGGGCTTTGTACATGTAGATTGTGCTTCTTGTCTGGATAATACATTAATCTTGAAACCGTCACAGCTGGGATTTCTTAATAAAAACAAGTGGTTATTTCCTGAAAGATAAGAAGATAATTTTAAAACACCATTGATATAATGAACTAAATAAAGAGGTTAGAGGAATTCGAATAATTCGTATATTTTTTGCTAACAGCTGATAATCCAAGGGTTAGCAGTAATTGGTTACATCCGTCTAATGGATACCCTCAACATGTGCTTACCGAACATAATTAAGTGACTGATGAATGTTTGTTCCCGGATCATGGATGTTATGTTAGTAAAGTCTCATTGAATTTTGTGTTGTCCTTGCCTCCTACGATATAAGGAATCCTAGTTCCCTTGTAGCTTCTTGTAGATTTTAATTTTCAATCTATTATCTTATATCTTACTAGCTTTCCCCCGCGGCGTGAAAAAATATTTTATACGTATTTCATGACTTTCAATGAAACACCTTCACACTGAATTTTATTCTAATAATTTCAACAACGGCAAAGGTTCATAGTAAATTTTTAAAAATTCTTTCATAGTGCTCCCCTACGTTATAAAAGGAACCCCTGTGCAAAATGTCAAGTTTCTAACCCTTATAGTTTAGGCCCTGCGTTGATATGTCAGTCAGTCAGTCAGCTTCACCTTTTATACATATACTAGTATATGGATAGATATATTATGTATAAAACACTACTGTATCTACTGTACTAATTGACAGATCGACGCCGAGCCAAAACCACTATATTTTGGCCTTCATATTTCGACAGTAGGCATATTCTCTTAGAGCTTGAATAACAGCCGATGTTTTGTTATTATACTCCTAACTTAGTAAAATAGGGACGATCAATAACAATATTGAGATAAAACATATAAGGCTCATTTACTATCTTAAATTCATAAAAAGCAAGGTCACAATTGATTAATTCTTTCACTGGACCAATAAACATAATGTCAATTAGGTCAATCCGCATTCAAACAAGGCTGTTGTCTAGTGGCCGCGACAATATTGGCGACCGTAATTGCATGGATCGACAAATAAACAATGTCGATGTCAACAGCTCCTATTAATGACTGATTAATTCCTGGAAAATTGTTTAACATAACCGGAACCATTTTGTTTGCTATTGTTTATTTATTTGTTTATTACACTCTTTAATTAAAGACCTAAAGCTAGGAATTACAATGGGCGGACTTAATGCCTAATGCATTCTCTACCAGTCAACCCTTGAAGATGGTGAAAAGTTTAATATTGTTGTAAGTAACTCGTTGCCCATTAATATCTTTGCCTTTTTAGCAAAATTCTAGTTCGGTTGTTAATCTACTCTGCTGGAAAAATGCTAGATAGGCTCAGTCAAATGATATCTTGCAACAGAAAGTCTCAAACGAATACGCTGCAAATTGTACAGTACTCAGTACTTTAATAAATCGTCTTTTCGTTTGTTGGCTATTGACATAAAAAAGAAACCCCTGCGAGACCATTTTTTTTAAACTGCCTTGTATTATTTTGTCCGTATTATAGCGTAAATACATAATTATGTACGTCGTATTTATCACAAGTTTTATTATCGTCTGATTTGTCACGCTAGTCATTATCATTGCTATCTTCATTGGCATGACAATTATCAATATTATCACTCTTTATTGGACTATTGTCACACTAAGATATAAGGTCAATAACCTATTACTCTCTATATGTTTTGTGCTATTACGTAGGTTTTAATAACTTATTATCTTTTGTAAGACTGATATATTGTTTTAATCATTTATGTATTTGTACAACCCTACTTTTTCCTGTTTACTATTTTTAAAATTTACAGGTTGTCTGGAAGAGATTGCTAGTTAGTGATTAGACCGTCTGTTGTACTTAAACATCTTTAATATAATGGTTCTGTAAAACTTTATGGTGAAAAATAAAGAGGATTTTGTATTGTATTTTAAGACTTGTGAGAGTCATTTATATTAAAGTTCAATTTCTATTGAAACTGGGCCGTATGTATTGTGAAATAAATCTTCTCCTGCAGTCAGTGTCGGTGACGGTGTCGGTGCTGACGCTGACCTTCATCTCGGTGGACCGCTGGTACGCCATCTGCTTCCCGCTCAAGTTCAAGTCCACCACCAGCCGCGCCAAGACCGCCATCCTCATCATCTGGACAGTCTCGCTGCTCTTCAGTATGTGATAATTTTACTTTGTTACTTGATAATCGGTTGACGAATAGACTAGACGTTGTCGCGCAACATACATTATTTATGTATATCTCAGGTTAAGCACCAGCTAAGAAGAAAAATGCGCCAGTTTTTATGTTAAACCTCTAGCAATAAACTGCATCAAATTTAATTCAATAGTTTTTGCGTGATGCGCGGGCACACATACAGAGGGACAAAATTCTCAAAATAACATTTTTGGCTTCCATTGGCTCTATAAAGACCCTTCATACATTTTTCTCTCAAATTTCGTCTATGTTCAGATATAACCCGACTTACAGTTTTATAACAGGGATAGATTAGATGTTGGTGCAGTTCGGTCGATATGCACCATGAGCAATTTTTGCCTTATTAGGACAGCTTAGAACACTAACGCCAAGTCCATTCTGAATTCGGTACGAGTGGCAGAAGCCGATGATGGTAGGGTTTTATGTAAGTAACAGTTATTGTTATTAATATTATTACTGAGAATTAATTTTATATTACTCCTATTACCTATTAATTCATCATGTTCCGACTAGCGTTATGAGTTGGTGAAGTTTCAACATTAAGTTTCAATTATATTGGTAGATAGATATATTGTGAACAACTATATCGATTTAGGACGATAATATTAAAGTACATGCGGTGATGTTAGAAATTAATTAAAACAAATTTACAACCGTGGGCGTAATTGAGATTTCATTACGCGATAGATTATAAGTCAGAGTATATGTCAAGATCAGCCCCAATATTCTAGCTATACATCCACTATCCTCAGTAAATCACCATTGAAAATCACGTTGAAAAGTCATATTACAATTTCAGATTTTTTATAGAATGAAGGTAGCAAACGAGCATGCAGGACCACCCTTCCGCTGCCGCCCATGACAACTGTAACCGACCTAGAACAAGACTCCAATGGGGACTAGGATGGTTAATCCCGTTAGGAGACGGTGTTAGAACATTAGTTAGTTGTTATTACTTAACCAACTAACGTATCCATAGTTTATGGATACCTAGATAGAATATTGGAATTGGTCGTATGTCAATTTTCCCTGCTTATGAAGCATACAATTGATTAAAGGACGAGTTTTATCATCAAGTCCTTTCTATTGATAATTTCTGCGTCTTATGCCACGCAGTTTAATCCTATTGGTACAAGTACATGGTAGGACGGTTGTGTAGCTGCGTAGCTCTCTTAGATCAATCTGAATCTTTAAGCAGTTTCCATTGCCTTGAGAGATGGTTTAAATCCTTCGTTTACCTTTTTTGCAAAGCGTTGGCGAAGCCTTTGATGTTAAGATGTTCATGGGTTGTATTTATTTATAATGTTTTTATGTGAATAACCAATAAACGAGCTGACGCGACACCATATTACATCATAGATGCGTTGCTGGCAAAAAAGAAAAGATAAGAAAAATAGAAGGTCCCGGCTCTCAACCCAAGCCAAGTTTGTAGGCTATTTACTTAACAATAACAGAGCACTTTATGCCTGTTCCTCAGATTCTCCAGACCTGGTGGTACTGACGACGGTGAAGATGGTGCCGCTACGGTTTGAGCTGGAGTACTTGGTGCAGTGCATGGCCACCTGGTCTCCGACCAGCGACCTCGTGTTTTACATCATCAAAGTGATTTTTATATACACGTGAGTACATTGTCTACGTCGATTATCCAGGACTCGAAGAATCCTTTTGGTAATGTGGCCTCATAGTCCGGCGACTTGCGTCGATCTTAAGCGATTGAACCCGGTGCTGTCGAAAGTTGGATGTAAAGGCGTTAATCCTAGTTGTTATCATTAGCAGTCGTTAAGCTACGTCGACACAAAAAACTTCTAACATTTGGGTTGGCTGCTAAACCTTTCACCAAACGGCACTGGGGCAGCGTGGTAGACTATGGCCTAGGCGTCTTCGGCAGTGAGGAGATCCGTGCTTTGTAGTTAGCCAATAATGAGTAAAGACGAATTGCTTATACTTAAACACCGATTATTTATATCCCGGAATTAGGTGCCAATTTCAGAACCCCTCCAAATTAGATGCCTTCATCTCTTTCACTTTAATACATCACATCATTATTTAATCGCAAATGAAATTACGATCAACATACGAAGTAAGCCTCAGCTACAGTTTCACGATTTTCCAATTTCCCACGGAAACGAGAGCTAACCGTGACTTCGCAATAAACTCATAAATTTCCCGTTGTTCCATACAACTTTTGACCAATCTCGAAATTACTTTGCTTAAAGTAAAATGGAGATCTACTGTCAGGCTAAATAATCACCCTGGAGGCGTGCTTCGATTGTTCATGTTCGGAACTTACCTAAAGAAGAAGAGCGCTATAGAAAACTTCGACAGCGTGATGAAGTCTGGCGTGACGTCAATGCCGAAGCCAATTGTATTGATTGATGTGAATGAAATACCAATTCAACGGTCATGCATGCATGACAGCACGTAAGGCATGTCATGCCGCATGAACGTCTAGGGCCCCCTTAACATTGTTCACAGAGTACCAGTTCTCCTGATGACGGTGGCGTACTACCAGATCGTGAGGGTTCTGTGGCGGTCTGACAACATCCCGGGTCAGGCGGAGACTGTTAAATTGGCGTTCGCTGAACAGAGTAAGTGAGAGTATTTAAATCACTCCTTGTGGCAGATGGGCTTTCCTTCAAAGCGTCTATACTCCTAGGAATTCTCGATGGTCTGATATTAAACATCGCTACTGCCGTATCTTTTATGCAAACTATAATTATTATTGTGATGTAGTACAGTCAAAGGTAAACTTGCAAACAGCAAAAAATAATTGAATGAACTAATAGGTAATAGGCTAATAGGTCTCAGGATTCTAAGTAAATGTATAAAGAGCTCTCTTTCAAGGAAAATAAATACCTAGGAGTCTCCTTTGTGAAGAAGTAAATTAAGAAGTCTAGATTAAAATATGGTGTTAGCCAACGAGCTATTTTTCACTGTGTGAAAGATAATCTGTAATTATCTTGCAAAATAAAAGCATTTCATGCATAAAATGTTGCCACTATTTTTCAACTTATCATGAAAACCTTATCACATTTTAATTTAATCACCAATATATTTTATTCAGTGAACAATATTTATGGAAGCTCATATTATTATTTACATTTAAATTCGAACTACATTTCATCGCGTCGCGGTTTGAACTCGGTATAAACTACAGGGGTTATTAGAAAACTTTCCATTTTGTTTGTCCGAGTCGGACTGGGGTTGCAATTACTCGGAACAGAACGTTTCTAAGTTTTGCGTCCACTACTTTTTTGTGTAAAAAGTCGACCAAAAAGCAGAATGGTACGGTATGGTAGAGTGGTCATCGTCGTTTATGCACATCAATAGCCCCGATTTGAGTCTTGTTCTGTGTCGGTAACAGTTGTCATGGGCGGCGGCGGAAGGCTTGTGTAGCATGCTCGTTTGCGATAGCAAAGTTATACTTATCCATAAAAAAGTTAAGTTGATATTAATATCATGTCATATACATCGCAGACGGAAGTGATGTGTATAACAAGATATATTTCCCATCCCTCATGTCTTTTTATCAAGGATTGCCACAAAAACTAATGAACCGATTTTGACGCGGGGCTTACTCGTACGTACTGCGTATTATATAATTATGTAGAATGGAATTACAACTTTATCCCAGGGATAAGGGATTTAGGATATTATAATTAGTATACGCTACTTAGTATATTAAAAAACTTCGCATAATGATATGAAACGTGTATGATTTCGGGTAAAGTAAAGGACAAAAAATTTCAACTTTAAGTAATCAATTAATTCTATTATCAATTTTTATATCGATATTACTGAATTAGTAAATTATATAGGTTAGGTTTAAAGGGTATTATGATCTTTTGATCTTGGTGTAATGATCTATAAGTGCTTTAACTGCATATCAATATAATAATTAATAAATACGAATTATATCAATAAAATATATGTATAATTATTGTTTAGGATTATAAAGTGGGGTTGAAGGTGCACATTATTATTGTATCGGTTATACGGGGAAGTTCTGCCTGAGTTCATACTTGTAAAATTAATTGTTATTAATAAAGTGTACGGAAAGATGCTGCCCAAGTTTGTATTTGTGAAATGAATTATCGATAGGAAAGTGTTTCGCCCTTTCTGCTGCCATTGTGAAGGTCCTCTTCACAATTATTCGTGTGTGCCAGTGGACGTTAGCACATGCATTTTCTTGCAAAGCGGAGCTAGACACACGAGCCACTCCGTACACAGCGGTTGGTTCGCGCCTTAATTGAAATACACGACAATGTTTGCATATTGATTTGTATTGTAGTATATTGTATTGTATTGTATTGTATTTTTGAATTGCAGCCAAGCTGCGTTCCCGCCGGAAGGCAGCGAAGATGCTGGTGGCAGTGGTCGTGATGTTTGCTGTCTGTTACTTCCCGGTGCATCTTTTGTCTGTGCTCAGGTAAGAAATCATCCGAACCAGTGTAAACTGGATGAAACCGGGTGAATGAACCGGTTTAACCGGTTAAGCCTGTGTCGCGGAGGCGGATAACCGTGTTCTTCCATTTGATCCTTCATTAATGAATTTCTCCGTAATTGAACTTCAGTTTTATTCGTTTTCGTGTTTTCGTGTCGTCTGCAGTGAGGGTGCTAGATAATTCTTCATGCTTCCTTTTTGCTCGGCAATTGATGATACATTTGCCGCTTATTAATTAATTAATAGGTAATCAATTTGATTAATGAACATCAGTCATTGTTCATGGAATTAACTTTAATCTGTACTAAGAATACAGATCTTAAACCATGCTAACAGACCAGGGTATCGTTGGAGGCAACAGAAGCGTCCATTATCATTATTATCATTGTATTATTACTACTTAATATTCTTCTCGCGGAGCAAGCCCAGCTAGCTTGCACCCTCATGCTTGCGCCAGTCGCTAAACGACTCGTCATGATATGGCCAAAGGCTTGAAAGACAATGATTTCTTTCCTTCTTCTTCCTTCGCCGACAAAGTAATCCGTAAAGCCTTTGGTGTTACTGATATCATGAGCGACGGGGACTACGCTCCGTCGGGTGGTCTTCCCGTTTTGGTTATTGACCTAAAATATACGAGTAATATCGGCTTGGATAAACACGGAGCTCACAACCGGATAAACTCCTTTCCTTATTTTCCATTTAACATCTGGATGTGATGTGTTTGACGAGGTGTTTTCTCGTTAATTATGCCGTTTACTCTGGTTATATTGACCTCGTCTGAATAAATATTTGGCTTTACCAAGAATCATGGGTTTCTTCAGCGTACAATCATTAGGATAATGAATGTATTAAGGTGATATCTGTGTTAAATGTTATGTAATTGCTTTTAATTTGTAGTAAAGTGGTTTTCCATCTGGTTAGCTAACTGTCTGCCAAATTAGTTACATATTTTTTACTTTTTTAAAGGCTTCTTTTTGACGTGACAACGTCTTATAATTCGGTGGCACGCATGAAAAAACATGACTCATGCGTTACCGTCGTTACCGTTGGTGAATTATTATACCAGCGCCATCTATGTATTGTGCAGTGAACAATTATTCATTAAGTTTGATTGGGTCCATTTATCGATGGAGGAAGGCTGGCTGAGCTGGTAGTTCACTCGCAGTACACTAGATGGCGTTGAGTAGTGGGGCGCTATAATTCTGAATCACGATGTAGGATGTATAAGTATCCAGCATTCATTTTTAATAAATGACTTAACTTGTATTGAAAAAGTGTTCTTTTATTGTGCTTGCCTACTCATTCAAAGGAAATTATTTTCTTAAGACGTTGTCACGTTCAACTATCGTCAGTAAACCGACTTTACAGACAACCAATTTTTTAAAAGTTATATCGACGTTGCAATATAATATGATCAAAAGGATCTGAAATAAACCCAAGCTATTTTTCACTTCCACCATAGTCCTGATTTCTAGTATGACCTTAAATTGTGCCCTGTAACATGCCACTCGCATGAATGCATAAAGCAAATTATCCTCAATTGCACTGCTGTGAATCAGAAATGAAAGAAAAATGATGCACTTTGAATCAGACCCTTCAATTTGAACATAAATCACGGTTCAAGTTAAGTGTTTGTGACGAATCATCAATCAAGCTTGATTTGTTTGCAGTTCGCGTAACTCCGTTGGTTGGTTGAGGTCATTTTGAGTCAATACATTTGTTACGTAGATAATACAAATGATACATACCCCGAAGCTTTGACATCATGATTACCAGACATTTGTACTCTCTTCTTAATATCAGCCAGAATTTAAAGCAAAAACACATTCACCCTATCTTTAAATTCGTGAGAAAGGAATCGGTTAATATTGCCGAAATAAAAAAATGCTAATATTGACTGCCGACGAAGGTGTATATCTTACACCTTCGTCGGTCACGAGGTGCTAAATGGTGACCATAAACAATGTACATTGTCTATGATGAATGATTTACCAGCCAAGACAGAAAGAAGAAGAAGGAATGAAAATACTGGCATCTTACTGGGAGCGGTCAAAGTTAAGACGAATTTAAAATTTTGTCGATGATGGGAAGGTTAGCTTGGAGTCAAGAAATAATGGAGCCTCTTAAAAACAAGATAGACAATTAATAGCTTACGTTCTTCCAGGTACACATTGGATATGGAGCAGAATGATGTGATCACCTTCATGGCGCTGTTATCACACATAATGTGCTACGCCAATTCCGCGATCAATCCGCTTATCTACAATTTTATGAGTGGTAAGTAAAATCCAACTCCGTCCACTTCCGTGCTTCAGAGGGCACGTAAAGTAAGGTTAGTAAGGTCCTGGTTGTTATAATAATAACATACCAAATAAGCTAGCAGTTGTTAAGTCATGTCGGAGGCCTTCGGGTGGCATTACTCCCGACACTTGGGTTGCCTTCTTTGTGCATTGATACAGGTCTTCGTTCAGCACATTTCTTACTTGGTCAGTCCATCTCCTTGGTTACCTGCCGCGTCCTCTAGTAAGGCACTTGGACCACTCGACATCCTTATATCGATAAATAATCTGTGCGACTTGCTAACCTCAAAACTCATACCTATTTCAGGAAAATACCGTCGCGAGTTCCGTCGGGCCTTCTGCTGCTCCACCAGTCTGACCCACGACAGTCTGACCACCATGACCAGGCTCACCTACTCCAAGAAGAGGCCTTCCGACTTGTGCTACGAAGAGCATAGGCCCTATTGTCACGCCAGAAACACTTGCAGGAATACTTACGTGCATAATGTATACAGGAATGGGTACATGACTTAGTAACTTTAAATCATTGTCGATTGTAATCTTATTTGTAGCAGTTAGCTATAAGCTATAGTCCTCCACACTTGCAAAGTGCGTATTGATAGGCCTTCTAGAACATTATGGAGAAATCTGTATAAATTTGTCATGCTCCGGCTGGGTGCTCGAGAGTCAATTCTTTCTTTCTTGCTTCCTCGGCCGCGAACGCTTTCATGCCTTTAGTATTACTAATGTCCATTACCGACAGTAATCACTTGCTTTCGTGGGCAATTTCTCATTTTTTTGCTATTTAAATAAAAAATTCTCAGACAAGAAGGTTTCGCCCGTAGTTTTGTAATTAAATCGAGGAATTTCTTTTTAGAAATAAAAGACACCGAAGTGTCATTCGTTTGTAAGAAATAAATTAAAATATTTCTTCTTTCCTTAAAAAAACTTTTTTTAAAAGATACAATTATTAAATTAACTCCTAGTCAAATTTTGTACAACTTCATTAAGTGTATGTAATAATTATGTACCTACAAATTTTTATTTGTAACTATTTGTCCTTTACATTCTATGCCATACTTATTTATATATATATATATTTATTTAACAGGTATTTACGAGTACATAGTTATAATAATTATATACATTATATTTAGTCTGTAGTACCTACCTATTTAAGTGATAATTAAGTAGTAATTTCACATGATCTTTAAGTTGTGTGCCATAAATGTTCATTACGTATTTTTATATACCTATCTAAAGCCAGCCTGGGGCCCTAATCTTATAATTAAAAAAAAATGTGTGACCCGACGCTATTGAAGCATTTATAAATTAGCAAACTCCGATCCTAGGTCTGTGCATAATCTGATGCAATTAGCTTCTGCATGTTGTTAATGAACATATATAATTATTTAATGTGGGTCTCCCTATTTCGTTTCCTCCGGCAACTAGAGATGCTTTGGGAACATAGCTAGAGATGCTTTGACATCCGTGGGTGCCGGTGACCAGCTATCATAACTATCATTTGTCTTACTTGTGTAATGAAATCCAAAAAGAAATTTGAATGTCCATATAGCACACGCTAAGTAATTTTTAGTTATCTTTAATGTAAAACGCAGCTCTATTAATCTATTAATATAATAAATCTGGAACTGATCGTTTGTATGGAAGATATAATAATATGAGAAAAACTGTTATTTGAGGCCTTCATTATCACACTAGAAATAATATTTTTTTTTGTTAGAATATTCGTCTGAGCGATTGTGCGCGCTAATATAAGAGACGTCTATAACAATTTGGATGCGGTTTTCACTAACGTATCGTGGTAACTATACGGTCTTTTATTCAAACCGTTTTTAAATAAAAAAGTTATGTCGAGTTATTATTATAACTTCGAGTGACAAGTTTCCAGAAGTAAGCGATGGCGGTTCACTCGTATTATAATATACAGCCTCTAAGAAAGAGTAATGGCGAATAAGGTTTTTTTTTAATTTAATTAAGTATAAGAATTTACTTGCTGATGCCGTAGCTTTTCCCAGACATAATTTCAACTTTAATTACATTAAGGATCCAGTTGTCCAATTTCATCTTTCAGATGTTTCTGTCTTTATCAACGAAGATCTTCCGCCAGGCGATGTGTCACGACTGTATTTGTATATATTTATATGCGAAAGATGTAGTAATGTAGTAGTAGTAAATTTCGATAGAGTGATTCAGGTTTTGTCCTGACGTCATTGTGTGATGACGCCTCAGAAGTTTTAAATTCTGCGATATTGTATCAGTCAGTTAAGTCAGCCAGGACATGAATTCTTGTGTCTATAGAAGATGAATAGGGCTCTATATGTGACTAAGCTTACTTGTAAATACTTCCTAAGTCGATCGATACTTTAAGATTGTCTACTTGTAACCATAATTATGTTGTGTGTTTCAATATATAAGTCACCATTAATTAATCGTATTAAGTGCTGTACATACTGTATTTTTGTAATAAAAAATAAAAAACCATTTTATTTATTTTTAATTAAAACCACTATATTTGTACTGCGTCTCCTAGCTATAAGCAAGGCACATTATTTTATGTCTGTCGTACGGGACAAGTGACGACGAATGCACGACATGACCGATTGTAAATTAAAACAAAAGTTATCTTAGCACTGGTCTCCCGTTAAACTGATTAGACATTGAAACAGATTAATTGCTATTTTATTCATTACTACGATACAAAGTTGGCGCCCAACGAGGGTCATAAATGTTTTTTATATAATAAACCTTTTTTTATATAATAAACCTATGGAAACTAGCTACATCTATAATTGGAGAAAGGTACTCCATAGAATTTTATTATACTTGTGATTGTAATTTAGTGAGTATGTAGAGGTTGTATACAAAATCATTTTCATAGCCCTCTGGCTATTTCAAGTATTAGTAAACGAGTCCTGTAATAGATGGCGTTGAAATATAAAAGTATTTTAAAAGTACAACGCCATCTATATAATATATAATAAACGAATAACCTTTCATACGTTTTAGTTCGCTGGGCGTATGATAGAGGACATTAAAAGAAAAAAACTGAAATCCTTAAAATAATCATTACAAAGTGGAGTGTATTTTTGATTGATGGTTGCTGGTAATACTTACCAGCATCCAACGGGTTTGTGATTGAAATATGTTAATTTCCTTCAATAAAAAAACAGGTAAGCAATGATAGTCCATTGCTTACCTGTTTTTTAAACAATTTCAAATTCCATTTTGTTTCACCACTAAGTTGTATATAATGTCGCTGTTCAGTAGGTACTTACGTGACATATTTATGTACCTTCACCTTTTCTACTTTACCTTACAAACTTTATGCACCATGCAACAGTGCAAAGTCAAAGGCGTACATAATGCTAAAGCATTATCTTCCAGTCAATCACCTGGCGGTAGGGGCTTCAAGAAATGGTATTATTATAACATTAAATGTTGTAATAAAACATTAATTCTGAAATTGGGTGAATGGCTTACCGATAAGGGACTTAATCTAATAGCATCTTACTTAAATCGTAGAGTTCAGAGTGTCTGTATTACCTAATCAACACTTTCAACTAGGCTACGGGTTTGTCAATATATTTTAACAAGCATTCGGTTAAACCGCCAATTTTGTAAACTTACATAGGTATGAAATACATAGATATATATAACCTATATATTTCATAGTACAGCGGTTATAAGGCGATGTGCCTGGAGCGGTCGGTCCGGTTGATTGAACCGCACCCACCCAATTTTTATTTAAATCTACCTGTCATGCAAGGAGCGGTCTAGAGTCTAGACACAACACAATTTACTGGAGACTGCCGCCAATATTCGACCATGACTTGCAACGTCCATGACCAAAACACTAACGTTACACTCGCTATAGTCAAAATAGCACAGTGCAATTTATTTAGAAGTGCGAGTCGAACTCGCACATGTATAGTTCCGTACGACCGAGCGACATTAATTCTAATTATTTTATCAATAATCCTACTAATATTATAAATGCGAAAGTTTGTATGGATCTATGAATGTTTGTTACTCTTTCAAGCAAAAACTACCAAATGGATTTTGTTGAAACTTTACAATAATATAGCTTACACATCAGAATAACACATAGGCTATAATATAATATAATTTATAAAGATATAGTGTGAATTATCCAAAATATACAACTAAATCTTTGCAAACTTATCTTTTTAATAGGATTAATAGGATTTAATAATTTATGTCCTACAGTAACACGCATTCTGTGAATATTTCAGGTGTCTACCACATATTTCCGTTCAAGAGATAGAGCACTTGGACACAGACAGCGGGGGTTAATAGGGTCCCCGCCCCCCTAAAACGAGTTCTGAGCCACGAAACGAAAAAAAAAAAATAGATTCAAGAGCAATACCTACCCATAAAAAAAGCTATACACAAGAAGCTTTTAATCAAAAACCCATTCGATTTAACAAATTCTTTTACCACTGTTTTAAATGGACATTCAGGGTTATCACGGGCTTTATATTATCCCTTTTAAATTGGAGAACTTTTTGTAATGGCCTATTTTGCAATGTCCACAATAAAATAACGCGCTTCGTACAAACGGCAAAAGAAACATGAAAACATTCTGTATAAAAGTTGTAAGCCTGATAAGACTTGTAATATATGAGATACGTTCTCTGGTTGATATGTGTCAATATTAATATTATACAAATATGTACGCGGAGAAACAAACCTAATTTGGTTATCGACATCCAATATATTGAAGGAATGTAATAAGAAACGTCGCGAGGAATCCAATGTATCCCTTTCAATTGGTAATATTAAATTATTAGCATTCCTCTCAGTTTCTAAAGAATTTTCTAGAGATGTATTTTATTCAACGCATATACGTTTTGATCAGATTTTTTTTGACGTTGATGTCGATTTGGTGCGTGGTTCGGCTGTTTTCAGATATGGCCATGGCAAGGGTTTCTTCTGGCAAATGGAGAATTTTGATACATATCAGGTACTAACACGCATTCTATGAAAATTTCAGGTGTTAACCTATTAAAGTTCTAGAGGGTGAGCCCTGCGACAGACAGACAGAGAAGGAATATTAATAGGGTTCCGTTTGTCATCTTTTGGCCAAGGAACCATAGTAAAACATTATTTTCGTGAAGTAAAATTACTTTTCGTCAAAATTATGAAGTTGATACATTCGGTGTTACACTGATTTTTATGCCTTTTAGTATCAGTCCCATTTATTGATAAACATAAATCTTAAACAATATGTAGTTAAAAAACCGCTCCATTTATCAATTCGGAAGGCGTGTATCTTAATAAAAATATATCCAAAGAAGTAATCACGTTGAAAATTCTAATTACTTTAAAGGCATTTACGTGTTGTCGATGAACAGAAGCCAAAAAAGTCTGAGATGGGAGTTAAGCTATCTCAGGCTTATCACTTTAGTTACATAATGAAGGATTTTGGATACTCATTGTGAGAACTTGAATGGAAACACCCTAAAAAAATTATTTCAATTTAAAGAATCACGCCTTACAATTTTCCAATGTGGAACTGTAGGGCTGTTGGACTTTTTTCCTGAAGCGAAACAAGGGCGGTTTTACTAGTCTAAAATAAAGTTTGCAACAGACTTTAAGAGACAAACCTTTTTTCTCCACTTTAAGTTTCTCTTTAAGTTCCTGGTCACCCTCTGAAGCAATTTGCAAGTTGGAGAAACTTTGTAATAAACTGCAAGTTTTATTCACTGCGGATAATGCAGCATTCAAGATATTATGTTACTACAAACCTCGCTGGTATTTCCTTCCGCTCTTAATAAGATAGGATGGTTCTTCAATAACTTAGATTAAAAACTTAGATTAAAATAACTACTACAAGAATGTTTTCTATTTTCAACAAAATATTATAAATGCGAAATAACCATGATATATTTTGAGGCCCTGTTAAGGAGAGGGTAGTTTTTATACTGATTATACTTTCCCTGTAGATAATTTAAAATTTCTATACAATTGAGTCGAAATACATATCGTGAGTACTCGTACCATAATACCGTTTCTTCTTTATTCCCCACGAGTATTTTCGAATCTGTACCAATTTATTTTACAAACACTCTTGTGTTTGAAATATTATCAAGTTGATATTTACTTAGCGATGGAATGCCTTTGACAAGAGTTTTAGTCTTACCCCTGGTACACATTTGACGTTTTGAAGCGCGTGATTTGGTAACACGCGTTTATGAAGTTAGAGAACTACAAATGCGAACACGCGCTTTGTTAAGTTGTAAAAAGAATTGTTTGAAAACTTCAAACACGCTTTTATAATCCTGCAATAAATTTATTCAATATGCCGTTAACCATTGCCACTGTTAACCATTCGGGCATGCATGTTTTAAAATTGCTTTGTCAATACTGAACTAAAGTAACATGCAAAATTTTAAGTCCGTAGAGTAAGAGGAAGTGGTTCTTATTCATCTTGCAAGACTTTACCCGAACACACAGACATTGCAACTTAAATAAAGCTTGTAGAAACGTGCGTTATCGCGCGCGTTCAAATGCCTAATGTGTAATAAGGATTAAGCTTAGTGCGGTTTCTAGTAACCGAACTGAGGCGGTTTCCGATGCGGTAAAACCAAAGAACAGACGATGAAACTGCCAGAATGTAGTGCCTTCTCCAATTATGTGAAGCTGTTGGACTTTCGTTTTGCTTACGGAAACGGATACGAGTAGAACTATCTACGAGGCGTAACTAAAAAGTGTTCCTATAATAAAAGATTAGAATTAAAAGACGACTCGTTACTGGCAACTCTAATACGATCGGTTTAGCGATTGGTTAATTAAAGGAACCGAGCATTACAATACATTACTAGATGTGTAATGTACAATGAGCAGAAAAAGCTGATACCTGAAAGTGCTACAGTGTTTTAAAATGTACGTGAAGTCTGCCAAACCGCACTTGTCCAGCAGTAGCCTATGCTACCCTTCACATTGCGAGAGGAGACCCGAATCCAGCATTGGGATTGTCATGCGATGATGAAACCTAAAAAGGCCATGTTACAATCTAAAATTGCGTTTGTGATCAAAAATGTTTGCAATAGACACAACTGAAGACTTCCTTTCCTACGAACAAAAGATCTACAGAACAAAGATCTTTATTCAATAAATTTCCCGTCTGTATTCTGTAGTTGTCTGTACCCTCGAACACTAACGACTTTAAATTTTTCTCTCCAAGCGGAGTTTCTCAGACGCGAGGCATTCCTTTCAACGCAAGAATTGTATGGGTATTTTACTTACTCGTTTGTAACGTTAAACTCGCAACATTTCTCTTCAATAGCGTACTTATTCTTATTGTATTGTTCGTTTTCTTTTGATACGGAAGTATTGAACAACGCGAATTCATATGTCACGGAAGATAGAGACAGAGCTAAAATAACACGTGCAAGACGTGAAATTTCTTGTAGCGCTCATAGCCCGGCGGCTGGCGTTGATTTTAAGTGATCGACCGAGTAACAGCAGCCGGCGCGTTTGGTAGGTGAATGGGCTACTGCTAGTGACAATAATTCTGAGCGTTTTCTTGTTCGTGAGTATACTTGAAGCCATCGGTCCCGGTTAATGGTGTGAGGAAGGTGCAACCCCAAAATAATATTACATCAAATATCATAATCAAATACATTAAGATGTATGCCGTCATCATCGCAACCCATAAATGTCCCACTGTTGGACTCGGGTCTACTCTCACAATATGAGGGGTACAGGCCATATTCCATCACGCTGGCCAAGTGCAGATTGCGGACGACATGGACCTTTGTGAACATTAAATTTGAAAACATAATTTTTGAGTAGTGGTGGGAGCAGGACTGAAACCCAGGCCCTAAACGGGAGTTTAACCTTGAACGTTGGACTCCCGTTAAGGCTATCACCACTTGGCTATAACGTATGTAGAGCAGAAATAAATACCAAGGAATATTACTTGAAAACAACACGCAAAAAACTGACTGATGAGATCTTGAATCCGACGAAAATACTGAAAGGAGGAAAACATTTCCTTCGCGTTTCGTGCGTGAAGATATTTTTTATGTCATTAAATTTCCTTTTACTGAAGCTGAAGTGTATTAAATCCCATTTAGGTAGATAGAATATAACGAATCAATTTGAATGTTACTCATGAATGTGTCATAGTGAGCTTCATTCATAATTTGCTAAGTAATGCTTGATCACAACCTGATGGTAAGTTGAAATGAAATAGATGAGCGCACTAATTTAGTAGAAGACTGTTCACTCTTTTCTTGATATTTCCCACGTCAAACGCCATCCACGGTACTACTAAATTTGATTTGATTGAAATTTGGAGTTTTATTTATCTACTACTATACATATTCGACGAACCACCTAATGGTAAGTGATCACAGTCATTCTCACATCAGTAACACCAAAAGCATTAATACAGTTCTCCAATAGCTCTCCATAATTATGCCGTTTTCATTACATCTAATCAACGCTTATCGCTAAGTCATAGTTTGCAAAACTTTTGAAAAAATATTTAACAAACATTACTAACGCTAGCTACATTAGTCATCAAACATTGGCCGTTTGTTATCGTTTCATAATCACTCATTTGAGGCTGTAATCTTTGATAGTTTGCATATTCTTGAAGCTCAAAAAAATATGTGATAGGTATAGTTACAATTAGTTACAGTTCACAATTAGGTACTTTAAAAGCTTGAATAAAATTACACATAAAAATAAAAGAAAAACACAAAAAATATTTTTATAAAGAAGAAATAATGAAGACTTATCCATTAGTCAAGAAGTATACGGATGATTTGATCTGAATAATTAATTTAAATTGAAATGAAGAAATACTTTTCCCAAAATAGTTTTGGAGAATACAAACCACATTTAAAACTAATTTCATGAAAACGATGAAATATTCTAAAACAATAATGATATCTGGCACAACGGCTACTTATATGCTGGTACTAGTTATTATTAACACTACAAGTGCAAAAGAAAAAGACGCAACACAGAAAGAAGGATACAAAGATCTTGGGGAACACACAATGGTCACTGATAGCGAAACGTTTCCATACGTCGCGGCCATTTTGAGGAAAACCACTTACATCAGCGCTGGAGCATTGATAGACGATCGTTGGGTCATCACGGCGGGAGATTCACTGTTCCTGTGAGTATCGCTCTCTATGTCTCAATCTTATCACCTCTGAGGGTTGTAGCCATCACTGAACTTCTTCATAACCTCACGCAATTGGGATCGGTTTTCGGCATCCCTAAGGGCATCGTGCAAGGTAGTGCCAAGTTTGGCAAGTGATGTCCGGATCTTATCGGACAAGGCTAGGTTTGTGCCACGAGACCGCTATCCTTCAATTTTATCAGCCATCATATTTTTCAAGGCTATCTTTATTCTTATTAGATGCTAGTACATCATAGGTGTGAACATCCATGGCCATGACAACATACCATCAGATGGCATATTTGCTAACAAAATTAAAACACAAAATATTTTTTATTCCAGTCTACAAGACTCTTCAAGAATTATCCGCGTCAGACTTGGCAGCATCAATCACAAAAAAGGTGGAATACTTACGCCAATAAAATACTTCCAAATCCATCCTTTCTTCGATGACAATAAGCCACAATATGATATCGCGCTTATAAGGTTATCTCAACCAGTGAGACTGACACCGAACTTGTATCCTATAAGACTGCAGCCGAGGCCAAAAGAAGTTGCTGCAACTCATTTTATAGTAACTGGATGGCAAACGCGGCCGAATGTAAGACATTTTTATCAAAAATTTTACTTTGAATTTTTTGAAGTGAAAACTTCTTTAGTATAGTGTGATTTGGAAGTCCATGTGACACGGAAATGACGCACAAATGGAACGTAACGGAAACGAAAAAGATACAGACACATTTTAAAGTGGGAGAAAATGAGATAGGAACATTAGCAAGAGTTAGAACTAAAGTTCGCTGCAGCGCTAAAACAATAGTTATGACATCTAACCAAACTATTAAAACATGCAGCGCTAGATAGCATAATTATAGATAGCTTATAGACATAGTTTACTCGCGACCAAAACGTTATATTTTTAAACGTTATTTCACTTCTAGCACGTGTGAATTACACACATTTTAATTTTTGAAAGGTTCTAACTACTCTGGCACGGGTTCAATGGATTCAACGGGCTGGGCTGGATAATTGCATAATCTTTGCCCGAAGAGATCCTAGTGACATTCTTTTGTCCAATTTTAAGCTGAGTGCACTTAAAGTAAGGAAAATTTAACTGTGCAAGTAAAGTATAACTGAGCGATTGTGACGTCCGCGGGCGTTTGCTTACAGGATTTTAGATTATTTGATCTTTAAATTTCCCTTTCGTCAATAAAACTAACAGTAAACTTATTGGCTCTATTACATAGATATAAACTGAGATACTGTACAGGTTTACTGCTACGTATAATTATGTCAACTACTCAGTTCAAGTTGACTTGATAAGTTTAAAAGTAAACCTGTCGGTTATTCCTTGACGGCTTAACTTAGGCATATAAGTTAAGGCAAAATCAGCTAAATCTATATCTATACTTCTATACTAATATTATAAAGAGGAAAGATTTGATTGTTTGTTTGCATCGAATAGGCTTCAAAACTACTGAACCGATTTGAAAAATTCTTTCACTGTTGGAAAGCTACACTATCCCCGGGTGACATAGGCTATATCATATATTATAAAAATGAATTGCTGTGCGTTAGTCACGCTAAAACTCAAAAACGGCTGTACCGATTCGGTTGAAATTTTTTGTGTGTCTTCAGGTGTATCCAAGAATGGTTTTGATTTACAATTGGACCCGGTAGGTGGCGCTGCTGTCGATATGTCACCATATTATTATTTGTTTATTAATTATAGAGCGGTACGAAGTTCGCTGGGGCAGCTAGTATATTATAAACGTTCTTGAATAATAAAAATAAGCATCATTCGAACTATATCTCATCTGTCTCGACACAGAAGGTATACACATACAGTAGTTAGCTGCCAGTACTACAAAAATGGAGCCTACAATTTTTGGTTTAATTATTCTGGCGCGAGATTACAAAGCACTTGATTTCATAGGCATAGACTTATGAATTTCAGGTAACGTGTTTGCATACTAAAGGTGTTTCGGTTTTATATGGTGTGCTTTAATAAACATTTATCATTCATAAAGAATAAAAGATAAAGAAAAACATGTGTTAAAACGTGAAATAATTTTGAGTGTGGGTATTAAGGGATTGGTTTCCCGAAAAAATATATTACTTTATTTTTTCTTCCCTTTCCTCTCGTACACATAAAGCGGGCAATTTAATTCAGATGTTGAGATAATAAACATCACATCTGTTATAATATTGACAGATATTAGCTAAATGGCTTTCATTCGCTGTTACATATTCGTCTTCTGTGTAACGTTAGTACAAGCAATTTGTTTGATGTTCATACACAAGATCTTCACTGTCTATTCAGACATGCGACAACGGTACGACTAAGTGTCGCTCAGCTAATGATGAAAAATTTATTTTTCAATTACCTAATATCAGTTAATATCAGTCAATTGAAATGGAATAATTGCCTGTCAATTAAAACTTATCTCGGAACCTTGTGTTGAAGTCATTGATTATTATTACTAGTTCCTTTGACTAAGACCACGACCCAGCGAATGAGAATATTATCATCCTTGACAGGACCACAACAGACAGAGCGGTATAACAAAACCACATCATAAGTCAAAGGGTGTCTAAAGGTTTGTGGTCACAACGTGTGAAGGGTAATTTATATATTCTGTAAAGTTGCTGGCGGCTTGGCAGTTACACATAATGTAGCTACTTACCTAATATGATTTCACTAACAAAAAAAATTACGTGTGTATTACCTACACAGAAAATTTTTGGTGATTTGCGTTTTTCGCAAAAGACTAAGCTAAGCTAAGCCTTAAACTTATTAAAATTTTGTGCATCCGGATAAATCTATCTGTGACTGAATTAAGTCACATCTATGTATCTGTGACTGCCTGAACTATTATTAACAACAACTAAATGAACTAGCTGTAAATACCTTCAACGAACTGACTTGCTAACGTTATTTTAACACCCTCTGCTAACTGGACTAACCATCCTAGTCCCGATTTTAGTCTTTTTCTATACACAGGTGTCATGCTCGTCAGCGGAAGGGTAGTGCTGTATGCCCGTTTTCTACTTTAAATCAATTAAAAACTGGTTTCCAGATGCCCCCTGCTGAAGGCAACCGTTTCCTGGAGTCTCTGGACAGTATAAGACGACATCGTTTGCTCACCGTCTCCCATCTACACCCCACGTACCCTGAAGAGTGCTCCGAACAACTAGGCATTTCTGGCCTGAACGACACTGGTGATACTCTCATGTGTCTAGACCTCGCTGTTGGGACGAATCCTTGTGAGGTATATTCATCTTACTTTCTCTTTTGCAACCTATAACTCCGTCTAATAACTAACGTCCGATGGGCGTCTGCTTGCCCTTTGTATTTTATTTATTGTCATGTACATGGTCATACTCGCAAGATGAAGACAAATTGATACGTAAATCTTAAAAATCAGCGTTTAATCTTTGAGCACCGTATAGGAATAATCTACTGCTAAACAGGTTATCCTTCTTTGCGTGGCCCAGTCGAGTCAAAAACCGACCCCTAAGTCCTTCACATCCTTCGTTCATATCAACAAAGTATATGAAACAGATTTGGGAAATTACAAAAACGTAAATATAAGGAAATAGTACCTACCTAACTTTTGGTCGAAGAATGTCGAAAGTGGTCGAAGAACAATAAAGATAATTATAATTCTATTGTAACTCAAAGATTTAGGTATTAAAGTGAAGGCGATTAAACCATTTTCGATGCACACATTAACACATCACGCACACGTGAACAATTGGTTTTTAGTCTCATTCGATAGTTCACATTGCCAAGTATATTATACATCTATGCTATGTACAGACATGTTATTAGTTATATTTTTTTAATAGGTAGGTATAGATTTGAAATTTTACTTTTTAAATCGTATTTTAATTTTCAGCGCCAAGCCGGTGCCCCGGTTGTGCTAAACGGTGTGCTGTGGGGAATTGTGTCCTCCTGGAAACCTGAGGACTGTGACCTCGACTCGGGACCTGCGTACGTGGTCCTCGTCGCCGCCACCAACATCAGCTCATGGTTGCAGGCGACCCTTCATGACAATAATTGGAAACCAAGGCTAAGAGAGAATGATTTGGACGAGAAGAGAATTTCATATGAAACTAATAATCAATTGTAACACAATACCAATATTATTTATTGTGCACTTACAGGAGAATACAAATACCTAAATATAATTAAATGTTATATTGTATCGAAATAATCATCACACAA
Organism: Ochlodes sylvanus; assembly: GCA_905404295.2. NCBI lineage: Eukaryota > Metazoa > Arthropoda > Insecta > Lepidoptera > Hesperiidae > Ochlodes > Ochlodes sylvanus. Next base: position 7,920,260 of record FR990149.1, read on the forward strand.
AACACAAATAACACATCACGAACACTCATGACCTGAGAACGAACATTTATCTGTCACATAAATATCTGCTCCGGCCGGGAATCGAACCCGGGACCCCTCGCTCCGCAGGTAGAGTCACTACCAACTTTGCTGGTCGTCAAATACAGTGTCGGGGTAAAATACGAGACGGCCCCAAAAATAAAAATCACATGAGCTGAGCACCAAAACAAATTCATTGCACGAACATTTAACTGTAATTCCCGTACTAATTGCACAACAACGCTTTACGTAAGCTGATCCATTATTTCACCGGAATTCTTCTATTATTCAACGCGATAACAGATCCTGGCGGTGTCGGAATGAAATAATTCAACGGCTGTACGCGATATACGTAGCGATGTAGGGGGTGGTAGAAGTTGTAACAAACGTGCGGATTATAGTATTATTGGCTACAACCCATTAATGGCCCACTACTGAGCACGGGTCTCTCCTCGTACCTGAGGAGGCCTAGAGCATACTCCACCACGCTGCTCCAGTGCGGATTGGTGGAAGGGTTAGTGGCCAACCCAAGTGTCGGAAATTTTAAGCCGCCCGAAGGTATCCGACATGGCTTAACGACTGCTACCAAATGATAACAACCGGGACCGACGGCTTTACGTGCCCTCCGAAGCACGGAAGCGCTCAAGAAATTTTTGCCACTAGCGGTCACCCATCCAACTACCGACCGCGCCCGCTGTTGCTTAACTTTGTCGATCACTTGAGATCGACGCAAGCCGCCGGGCTATGAGCGCTTCTCGTATTAGTATTATTGGCTAGCTTGGATTTAAGCAAATGTCGTGGTATGGGCATGTGATGAGGCGAGAGGAATCGCATGTGACGAGAACAGTCATTAATTTAAATTTGGATGGACGAAGAGGACGAGGAAGGCTAAAGAAAAGAATATGAATGGAATGGCTACTTCAAGTTACTGCCTGAAGCATCCGCATTTATCGGGAAAGAGTCGTACCAGTAATAGGCAATGGAATTGAAAGCAGGACGATCTGAGCCAAAAATGAAATTATTCTGGAATTCCTACATCGTAACTTGGACCACTCTCGTGGGACTGGTTGGACGTTAATAAAAATTATCAAAGCTGCACCTTCCCAACACAAGGTTTTACGCTTTTGTAGTAGATATCTACCAGAAGGTACGTCTATGTGAAATAATCAATATCATCGTAACTCAAAGACAGTGCATACAGTCCGTGATCTCCCACGCTGGGCAAGTGCGAATTCTAGGACTCTTACAAACCTTTCTAGAAAATTATGTAGAAGTTTCGGTTGGGCAGATTCCCGATGTTTTCATTCATCAACAACCACCATTTATCCAGAATCAACCGTGAGTTGTTTTTTATGTGTGTGAGACGCAGTGTTGGAGAACCGTTAATAAACCACATCCCCCACGCCGGGGATCAGTATCACAAGATTATTTTAAACACAAACGCATTAAGTACACAAACAGTAGTATTATATTTACCTAAACATAATTTTTTTACTTGAGCGTGTCTTTTGAATAAAACCAACATTTGTATGTACTAAAATTCGATTTAAAACCACTCCAATCGGTATCTGCGCCGTTCAATGAGCAGAAACGTGTAAAATTAAATTTAACATTTTACAGGCACTCGTTGCAAGATGTCGATGTCACGAAGAGATACCATAGACTTAATTACAATCAAAATAGATCATACTCAGCTTGACAGTTTAGATATGGTGTGAGTTTCCTGAACCCTCGATAGGGTCACATGACCCGCAGGTCTTTCATTATTGAGGAGGCCTAATATACTTCACCACCCTACTCCGTAGTGGGGTTAGTCGCCAACCCAAGTTTCGGAAATTTTTATTTCACCTGAAGGCCTCTTACGTGGCTTAACGACTATTGTAACCGGAACCGACGACTTTACGTGCCCTACGAAGCACGGAAACGCTCAAATTTTTTTTCCGCTAGCGGTCATCCATCCATCCGCCCACTGGTGTTAGTTGACAAAAATATTATATTGGCCAGACTGACGTGCTACCTGAACTGAACGACTTATTTGCAGACATTATTATACTAGACGCATCTCGAAAACATTTCACGTTTTATTCTCGATATAAAAATCCAGTACAAGTAGTTTTAAACTCGTATTTGTAGAGATTAAACTCGGTGTTACGTAATACAATCACAAAAAGAACTGATCGCCATTCATGCGCTGTTCAGCAGAGTACGTTAGTAGCAGGAAATTGATTCGAGATCAAAGGCAAAGACACCCCATGTCACTATAGATGTTATAATAGTTGTTTTAAAAGTCTCGATTATAGTCATTAAAAAACGCTTTTTTAAAAACATTTCTATTTGTTACATGATCTATGGCACGAGAATCTCCGCTAAGGCAATTCCTGAGTCTAGACGTGTGAATACACCTATGGCATTAGGATTAAATTCCTTAAAGTAAGTGTCTATTTTTGATGGTGTCTGCTCCCTGTTCGTGAATATAAATTGTGGATTTAGTTTGGTTGCCGAAGACACTTGTGGGGACGATGTGTCGATTTTTTTTTCTTTAATGATTTCTATTTCTAAGTGATTCTATTTGAAAGGATTCTTAGTGATTGACCGAGTTTAGTTTCGTTTTCAAACGTTTCGTTTTTCAAACAAATAATTTATTATCTAGATAACCTAAGGACTTACAGGTAATCAATCATACAACGCTATCACGACGATAAATCTTCAATATTTGAAGGAAACCCCAGGTGATCCGCAGCGTCAACTCACGTATCTCGTGATCAACAAAAATGTAGATCTAAGACCCTTACGCGACGCTAGAACCATTCAATCTGTTTAGGTGTGAAGGATTTATGTCCCTGGAGTCAGGGTGAGCTACGAGAAAAGAGATAGCTTTATTGCCCTGGAAACACGGACTTTTATACACCCATGGATAGGACTAAGATAAATGAGTGTTTTTATTGCGGTACATTTTTACAGGTGGCATTGTTGTTACAACATGACTTATGGTGGTCTTAGAGCTGTCATTTTCTCACGAAATTGTTGCGGGATAATGCCTTGTTTTATGTCGGCTTGATGTAATCTTTATTTTGACGATTCACGGCGCAATGGTTACAATTTTAAGCTATTGCATAGCTTTTATCGCGGGCCTTGAGCGTGGGGACCGAATCCAGAAATTCCGTAAAGAAAAAACCTAACACCCCCAATCAGCGCCATGTAGTACCTTAATACTAAGGTATGGTACGTATGTTTTCTACAAATTAGATGGCGCTGTTCTGATATAACTATATAACTTCTAATAATTATAATGGACCAGGCAAACGAATTTTTTTTTACACATCAAATAAATCTATAAAAAACTAGTGGTCCCAGCGTACTTCGTACCGCTTTATAATTAAAAAATGTTTTAGTGATATATCGACAGCAACGCCACCTACCGGGTCCAATTGTGAATCTAAACCATTCTCGGATCCACCTGAAGACACACAAAAAATTTCAACCAAATCGGTCAAGCCGTTTAGGAGGAGTTCAGTCACATACACACGCACAGAAGAAATATATATCTTAAACCGAATCCAGAAATTCCGTAACGAAAAAAACCTAACACCCCCAATCAGCGCCATCTAGTACCTTAATACTAAGGTATGGTACGTATGTTTTCTACAAACTAGATGGCGCTGTTCTGATATAACTATATAACTTCTAATAATTATAATGGACCAGGCAAACGAATTTTTTTTTACACGTCAAATAAATCTATAAAAAACTAGTGGTCCCAGCGTACTTCGTACCGCTTTATAATTAAAAAATGTTTTAGTGATATATCGACAGCAACGCCACCTACCGGGTCCAATTGTGAATCTAAACCATTCTCGGATCCACCTGAAGACACACAAAAAATTTCAACCAAATCGGTCAAGCCGTTTAGGAGGAGTTCAGTCACATACACACGCACAGAAGAAATATATATATTAAGATTACAAGAAAAGCTGTGTTTTTACTTTTTCCATATCTCAATAAATGGCTGAGATATTAACGATCAAAGTGCGTATTTACGGCCGTTGGTTTTTTTAAAAACGCAGGCGGGCGGTCACTACTCGATGACGTCATCTCTCAGTAGTCGCGCGTAGTTGATAGGGATTTTTGACCGAAATGTTAATTTAAATTCAAGTAAAGCCGCGAGCAAACCTTAGTTATCAATAATAAAATAATATATATAATTCACATACTATCTACTACATCTATGCAAAATTTCAAGTCTGTATCTATAGAAATAAGAAAGTTATAGATTTTTGAACTGCATAGACCCATATTTTCTATACTTGCGCCGTATCGTGCTCGCGGCCGAACTAACTCGTGACGTCATAGCGTAAGCGCGGAAATTCAAAAAAGGGCTTGAACTTCTCGTCTTTATAACTTCAGAAATACTGCATGTATTGAAGTGAAATAAAAAGTTATGTAATGTATATGACCTAAGCTCGGATTTTAGGTGTATTTGATAGTAATATTTTGACCCTTTTGCCTTCTCCATTGCATAAGTTGATAAAAAATGCTATGCAATAGCTTTACCGCGGCAGTCTCCGAGTGCCTTTTAGTGTTTTTTTTGTGGATTTAAGATTGCACAAGAGCTTGCAGCACCACTCTTTCGCTCCCGCTCATGAGAACTGAGAACACAGAACAAGACTCAAATGGACTAGGATGTAGAATGTTAGTTGGACAATTCGTTAGTAGGTATGAGGACTGCGGCAGAGACTGTTATGATAGTTGGTCCTTTTAGTTGTTAGTTATAGTCCAGTTAGTAACTGTTAGTAAGTCTCGTTATAAATTGGTCACAGATGTGTTGCTACCCTTCACAATTAAGATGGTTGCCTCTAAAAAACTGTAACCGGATCCTGACTCTGCCAGACTAACGTTCGAAGGGTCCGGGGTTCGATTCCTAGCGAGGCAGACATTTGAATGTGTATTTTCTGTTTTACACCCTCCTAGTCCAACACTAGGATTTCCTGTGTCGTAGGTGCCATGGACAATACAAAAAGATATGAATACACATCAAGACCGAGAACAAATTTAGACTCATCATTCAAGTCCATTTAAAAGATGGTCCAGCAACCATTCCGGATGATAGTAGGTAATGATGATGGTGACATGATGATTACCAAACCATACCTCACAGAGGTTGTCATAACACTTTAAGTCCCAGTAGGTTTAGTTTCACAACAAGAACAATGAAAGCTTTGCGCTACGCAGAACACACAACTATTCCCCGTTCAAAAGCCTATCAACTGAACGTAACTCCAGCCATTATTAGTGGAAAATCCATTTACCTACGCTTACGCTTCTCCTACAATTCTTTTGAGGATTACCCATACTTCACAGCGTGTAATTGTCTACATCTGTATAAAAAACTTTGACGACCTCCTAAATTAGTTGGTAGTGGCTCTGCAAGCGAAGCTTGGCGGCGCGGGTTTGATTGCCGGCCGGGGCATATATTTGTGGCAGTTAAATGTTTGTTCTCGGGTCATTACATTTAGGTATGATAACGTCTTATAAATCATTGAACGTCGTCTGCACGCACGTAAAAGTATGACGTCATTGTCACGTTCCGCCTGAGCAGAGGCAAGATCGGCCTAAGCGTTCAGTTTTCTTAAATTTTTTCTTATTACGTCATCACGTAAAATTATCGTCCGTAAACCGCCTTTACAGACAAACATTATGTGGATACTCGACAAACGAGCAGTCAACTCACCTAAAGGCAGTGGTCACCATTGTCCACGAACGAAAGGCATCACCAATGCATTTTTGGGCCATAAAGAAGAGAAACAAAGAAATGAAGAAGAAGAAAGAAGTACATATCATTCGTTTTTTTATCTATGAACAATTTTTTGATCGTTTTGTTTTGGTACCGATTTAAAACTGATAAATACGGTAACTCCCTAACCAACAGCTGTGGTATTCGTTAGGCAAGTTATTCAATTTCCGGCGCTGTTTGCGGGTAGATCCACAACATGTGCGAGTCAGTTACGTTACGTTACGTAACGTTTATTACCGAGCATGGACTTGTGGTATTTTATCATTTGTTATGTGGAAAATGTACGCGGATATTGGAGTAATGAATAATGGTAAAAGTTGGAATACGCTAAGTGATTTTGGCTTCAACCCACTACTGAGTACGGTTCTCTCTTCATCATTGAGGAAGCATAGTCGTACTCTACCACGCTGCTCCAGTGCGGATTGGTGGAGGGGTTAGTGGTCAACCCAGGGTGGAAATTTTTATGCCACCAAGTTTACAGTATCGAGTGTTCTAGTCTCTTTGTGATGTCAATGGCACCCACGACAGGGAAGCCTAGTGTAGGGATATGAGTATGTAGTTATTTATAAAAAAATAGAAGTGTACCTCGTTTGTAATCCTCTGACTACAAAGTTTTTGTTCAAGTTTTTAAAATAGTCTCAGCCAACAAGATAAATGAGCCGCTTATCTAGCTTTCTTCTATGATAGGAGGAGGTCATTAATCGTATTTTTTGGAACAATATTCCTTATCGCACATGCGAATATGGAATACGACAAAAAGTAGACACCTGACATTTTCACAGAAATAGAGGTACGTGGCGATTTCTAGTAAATCCATACCCGTAAGCCGCCTTAGGAACTTCGTTCCAAATATAACAAAAACATCTAAATTTAGCCGTTACTTAAACATGTATCAGTATTCAGCAGACAGTAAACAAGGGTCCAATCAAAAGGTTTAGTTTTGTTTGATTTATTTTCGTTCTTTGTTGTTTGTTGAAAACAAACAACATTCTAATTTTAGGAGCTTGGAATCCACCATCAACTGTGGCAACAGTAAATCAAATATCCAATTAACTAACCTTTATTTAGCTAACTTTACTAACAAACATTGTACTGTTTTAAACACAGTTTATTCATCATCGCAATCTTTGAGGCAATCGCATGGCTTTGAGAACATTATGGAGAACTCTCACGCGTGCAGGTTGTTTCATTATGTTTTGCTCGCCGAAGTACCTAAGTGACAATATATAATTTTTCAAAATTAGAGTTGCGTAGTATTCAAACCAAGCCCTTCCTGTTCGGCATCCAACGTTCAAAGCACTTGACTTTCACTGCTTACTTCTTTATAAATTATAACTGTTTATTAATAAATGATATAATTTTTATGTTGTATTCTTAGGGGATAGTTCCTTTTGTTGTAGAAATTAGATACGAAGTTTTAAATTTTCTGGCTATTTTAATAAATGTTTAAGATCTAGTGTTCACTTACAAATGGGTACTTAAATGTTTTCACTAAGAAACAAGTGATTTATTTACTATTATATTGAAGTTAAGTTTATTGCGAACCTTTAATGTTTATGGCAGGTTTAATGGCTATGGAAATAAGCTATTTTGATGTAAATTTACTGAATGTTTTATGGTTTTGAGACTAAAATTTAATCTCAAGTCGAAGTGAAGTTTTAAATGTGGAATGTGTCGAACCTAATAAAATTATTAAATTATATTTTATGTATTCACATTAAGGTAACTAAAAGATTTTGGAAGAGAATTTTCTAAAGAAAAGCGTAGCGCAAGACAGTAATTAGTATTGTCATTATTATTTATTTTAATGAAAAAAAACTAAAATGTGGCACTCGGAGACTGCCGCCGTAAAGCTATTGCAAAGCATTTTTTATCAACTTATGCAATTATAATTATTAGAAGTTATATAGTTATATCAGAACAGCGCCATCTAGTTTGTAGAACACATACGTACCATACCTTAGTATTAAGGTACTAGATGGCGCTGATTGGGGGTGTTAGGATTTTTTCGTTACGGAATTTCTGGATTCGGTCCCCACACTCAAGGCCCGCGATAAAAGCTATGCAATAGCTTAGTAAAAAGCGTGATGTTTAATTATTCCAAAAACTTGTTTGTTTGATTTATTGACTCAAAAAATAAAACTACAATTTTTTTTAAAGGTTGCTGAGTTTTTTAACATCCTCCACTTTTTAAATGCAACCACTCAGCCTTGTTGTAAATAAGCTAGGAACAGTAGTTAACAGTTATGGGAAAACTATATTTTTAATTATTGAAATAAAAACTATTCATTGAGGCATTGTACAAACAAATAATTTATAATGTGTCACGTATCCTATTAATATTATAAATGCGAAAGTTTTTATTATATACATATATATACTCTTTCACGCAAAAGCTACCGAATGGATTTTGCTGAAACTTTACAATAATATAGCATACACATCAGAATAACACATAGGCTATAAATTATAAAGATATAGTGTGAATTATCCAAAATATATAACTTTCTGTTTGTTACTCACTCTTTCACACAAAAACTGACAACCGAATGAATGAATGAATGAATGAATGTAACCGAAAACAAAAACCGAATAGATTTTGCTGAATAATATAGCTTACACATCAGAATAACACATAAAATATAATTTGTAAAGATATAGTGTAAATTATCCAAAATATTATACGTAACTAAATCTTAGCAAATATGGAAAAACGGGAAACGGAATAAGTTTCCCCTAGCGAAGCGAGAGCGGATCGCTAGTGTTAAATACCTAAAACGTAACTAGGTGGTAAAGTAAAAAAAATACAACCTTGTATCAGTGATACGAACTGGCGACTAATATCGTCTGCTAACTGGACCGTCCGAGCGGCGAGTACAGTTAGTAAGCTTGGTCCCGATTTGAGTCTTGTTCCGGGGCGGTCACAGTTGTCCTGGGCGGCAGCGGAAGATGGTTAAAAAACCTACATGAATAAATATTTTTAATTTTGATTATTATCTACTGAACCCTGCTTTGGCAAAACCGTTTTGTACTTGACTGGTTTTAAACTGGAATGAAGACATTTTTACAGCTATTTTATTATGCAAAAATACTTTATACACTTCTCCATAAATATTTGAGAGTGAGCACATATTCGATTTATTCCGTAGAGTGTTCACAGTATTATGAGTATTACTCCATAAAACGGTTGCATTCGACGTATTTGCTGATTTGGTTATACTCGTATATGATCCATATTACTCACCCGTCATGAGGCCATTCTTGTATTGCATCGCCGGTGGCAAAATCTTTTCTTTGTTTATTTCACAATCGAATTCAGAGTCGAAAAATGCGCTTCACACAAACGCTATACTTTCGAACCGTTTCAGAACCTGTCAACTGCGAGTTGTATACGCAAGGTTCCGTACCACCGTATTAACTCCAATTTATCTGGTTAAAAACAAAACGGTAGATTTTTTTTCTACATTTTTTAAGGTTTTTTAACGTTTTTAAAGTAACGTGTTACTAGTACGTACTAAGTACGTGGGGATATCCTGTATGATGTGCCGTAACGGCGACCACAGCAACACGCATTCCGTGAAAATTTCAGGTTTCTACCTATTTCCGTTCAAAAGACACAACTGTGTACTGTAGAGGCATTTAATTAAGGTTTTGTTGTTCAACGTTTCGCTACTGAACCATAAAAACTTTGAAACTGTCAATTTTAAGAAGCCCATGTAAACATTTCTTTGAATATCTACGAGTGTTTATTCATAGTTTTCCCGACGCGAAGCGAGTTGCTAATGGAAAATAGAACTTACGGAAGTTGAGTTAAAGTAATAACTAATTCATGGCTATTGATGGCTTACTTATAGAACAAGGCGAACCGATATCTACAATAATATAATTGTGACTCTACGAGTACAAGAATACGATGGTTTAAATTATGACTGAGCGCCTGATAAAGTGAATAACGATGGTGTAGTGCGCATGTGCTATTAGAAAATGCAAAGAGGTGTTCCGAATGTTTAAGGTTTTTTTTACTGGACTATTACCTAGGTTTAGGTTTAAAGAAATTTTATTCTCATAAAGACATTAATGTCACTTACATGAGAACTTAATCTACTTACAAAACATTAATTATGTTCATCATCACACTGGCAAAAACAAACATTAAACAACAATGTACCTTTTATATGATAAGTATTCACGTCTAGAAAAATGTAAAAACCCGTCCAACGCATTGTCTTTACACCTAATGACAGCAACTAACAGAACTAACTATAACTAACAGTACCTGGCTCAGTCACCATACCTTCTAACGAATTGAACAACTAACTTTAATAATAACACTCTCTTCTACTGCTAACTAGTTCCCATTCTTGTTCTAGGTCGGTCACAGTTGTCATGGGCGGCAGCGGAAGGTGGTGCTGCATGCTCGTTTCATCATCGCAACCCAAAACTGTTCTACTGGTTTCCTCTGTACATGAGAGGGAAACAGCCCATAGGCCACCACGCTGGCGAAATGCGAATTAGCGGACTTCACACACCTTTGAAAGCACTATGAAGAACTCTCAGGTGCGCAGATTTCCTCTTGACGTTTTCCTTCACCGAAGCCAATTATATATCTTATCTTATTACTTTAAACGAGCAATTCTTGTATATATATAAATATTATATAATTGGAATCTCGGAATCGGCTCCAACGATTTTCATGAAATTTAGTATATAGGGGGTTTCGGGGGCGATAAATCGATCTAGCTAGGAAACATTTTTAGAAAATGTCATTTTATTCGTGTTTTTGTAGTCCCAATTTAAACTGAAAAATATGATTCTTCCTGACATCTATTGGCGAATAATAATACTTTTTTGTGAGCAACTAATTGCTTTAACGACACAACAGCAGATGGCGTTGTTAAGTAACACGAAGTCAAAAAACACAATTTATAAAAATAAAAAAATACCGAGCAAAGCTCGGTCATCCAGATATTATTTTTTAATATGCTCATAATTTTTGAAAATCAGAGATGAGAGGTACGTGCAAGATTCGATCCCAAGCCCCCCTGCTCAGAAGTTCAATGTTCAAACCACTGGGCTACAACTGTATCCTGGTTTTTTTTATCTTAAATAAAAACCTAGCTCGTAAATCGGGGGTGAACCATATAACGCTTAACGAAGTCTTTCATACAGTTGGCGCACACAGATAAAGAGAAAAGTCAACGACAAGCGGGGAGAGTTGTTTCTCAAAGTTCTCTAAGAGTTTCAGAAAATTGCGCTCCACTTTGCCCAACTTTGACGATTACATGACTCAAACAATAAGTTAAAAAATTTAAATCCGATGGAAAATTTAAGGGAGAATGGTTGTTTACAAGTCGTGATAAATACTATACATATAGCCGTTGGAATTTGAAAATGATAATGAGAAACCTTTAATAACTAACTACTCAATGATTCCGCTCTTAACATAGTTTGTGGCAAGGAAGATATTCTCCATGGTGTTCACCTGCCATCCAATTGTGGTGTAATATCGAGTAGCTGCATTATTGCACGTTCCCCATCCGCTACTTATCTCAAATGAGCAACACGGGAACATAGGTCACCAACGATGTAAGTAAAATTCACGTCACCAATGGCGGGTTTATGATGACTAAAGAGTTTTTAAGCGTAAGTGAAAAATTAGAGACTCCTGCTGTGCCAGGCATCACGGGAGAGATAAATGTCTGCATTCGGACCGTGGGTGTTGTCACAAGCCCACGCCCACACAATACAGCTTGTAATGGGTCGGTGTCAGTGTGTGGGCGTTTATGTATTAATTTAAGTAAGTTGTCCGCTTACATTTTATATCCATTATGCCTTATTTATCATTGGGGGGCCCTTTGTCAGTCGTTGACATATAGCGGGGCTTCGTAAGAATGTAATAGTTTGTTGGCGATACTGGGGCAAGTTAGAAACTTTAGCGGTGGTTGTTTCTTAACCCCCGACGGAAAAAGAGGGATGATATAAGTTTAACCAATCAGGCTGTGTATCTGTGACATCGTACCTCCAATACGAATGGACCAAACTAGATTCAGTTTTTTGTTCTGCTAATAGTATTGTTTTAATTTCGGTTTTTCGAAAAGTTAAAGCAGGAAAACCACGTGATGGTAGGACCTACAGCGATCTACCATTTTAGACATATTACCCACAGGGAAAGAGTGAAATGATTCAAAATCCATTTATTTAAAGGACTGGGGGGCCGAAGAATTTAGTGAACTTCCGTCACCGTACATCGCGAAGTATAGTTAGGTTCTACCAACACCACCTGGATACCTGCTCAGGCTAATAAAAAAAAAAGTGAAAGATTCCCTTTGGAAAGCATTAGGTTTAGTAAAAGGCTTCATTTATGTACGGAATTCTAAAATATTAGATTTTGCCAAATGCGTAGTCAATCTAAATAAGCACGAGACGTTGTAGTTATGTGTCTTTATATGAAGTGAAATGAAATTTATTCGGAGTTGGTTTTTTCAAACATTTTTCGAAAGTCAAACTACGCCATCGCTTCAATAAAACCTACCATGAGTGGTATTGGAAGAAGAAGCGGCGAGAGACTTCCAAGAAGCTTCTTTTGCTACTCAAATTACAGATTGCACTTACTACTTACTAGCTGGAACATTAAACTCATGTCCAAGCATTTTTATCTTTAAAATAATCATCAAGTTTGTAATAACCTTTCGTCATAAGAATGCCTTTGACATAATGTTAACTCTCCACATCTTATAAATTAGGCAAGGTACTTAATAATTTTACCTCACTCAACTCCACCCTTCGTGCGTTTCACCAAAAAAGAAACATGGTGTCTATATTTTAAGGATATTTATATAAAATCTGTTGCAGTCGAGACTTTTTTTCAGTAAAATAAAAATTTACCCAAGAAAACGTGATAAGTATCTAAGTTAGTAGTAGTAAATTTTTTTTGTTTTGACTTAGTAGGTATTTAGCACACCTGAAACAATTATTGTTACTGATGTTAACATTCTTTAAATGGCGTAATGGTTAACGGGTCCTGGGTTCGATTAAGTAAGGTAATTAAGTAAGTTAGTAAGCCGGAATTCGAATGATAAGTTCAGATTTTTGTGGTCGGTCTGGGCGTGTGTGTCCTTGTCTTGTAATTTGGCCATGACACCCATGATTCGGGGAATAAATATGAATTTCTGAACGGCAAATATAATACGATACACCCAACTTCATATTTACGATTCTACCTAATTTACGTATATTTTTATTTTACGTATAATATGTTCTGTCTGAAAATGCATACTTCCTGCTACATCACAGTGCTGTCTACGTTTTAAAAATGGCTCTTGTGTTTCCGTCCTTCCTCTTTTTCTTACACTCCGTATTCCGACGACGTCTTTATTGACGTAATAACACTGTTATTATCGTAATGTTACAGTGTCGTCGTCGTCTTTATGTAACAGAAGAATTTTACAACGAGTTAATGAAAGACTATATCGAGGTACTTTTCGTATTTTTTGTCGTGAATACGTCTTTAAATTTGCTTTTGTATTAGAAAGCAATGAAAATGATAACAAAATGGTAGGATTCAGGTTAGTGTTTTAGCTATCGGCAGTTGGATGTTGCATCTATGTATTGACGAATCTGTAGCCTAGTTGGTACTCTGGTAGTGACCCTGCCTGCGAAGCGTTCGATTCCTGACCGGGGCAAATATTTATGTGATAGATAAATGTTTGTTCTCGGGTCATGTTAGTAACGTCTAACTTGTGTTGTCCATGCCACCCGCGACACAGGGAATCCTAGTGCGGGGTATGAGTGTGTTAGCGTTTATATTTATTATTATATCTATCACGCAATTTATTCGAAATGTTGTTGCACTAATCTAATAGGTAGCTAAAACATAAAATAATGTGTTATGTATAATCTGAACCGCGGAAGTGCTGCCATCGCGCCATTTCGAAAACATCGCTCAAAGAAAACATTAGCCGTTACGTACACATCCTATTATTATTATAAATGCGAAAGTTTGTATGGATGTATGAATGTTTGTGGCTCTTTCACGCAAAAACTACCGAATGGATTTTGCTGAAACTTTACAATAATATAGCTTACACATCAGAATAACATATAGGCTATAATTTATAAAGATATAGTGTGAATTATCCAAAGTTTCCCGAAGCGAAGCGGGGGCGGGTCACTAGTATAACATAAAACATACGGCCGTGTCCAAGACACGGACACATCCTATTTTATACCGTATAACTTGTATATATACGGTATTTCGGTATATTTTGCACTTTTCCGGCTACTAGTACACCCGGGAAATAACTATCGGTCACAGTTGTCATGGGCGGCAAAAGAAGGCAGAGGAGTAAAATATATCTTCCATTTCATAAAAATCTCATGAAAATCTAAATAATCAGTCAGTCAGACGTTAGTTCATCCTATGTAATAAATCTTACGTTGACAAGTAATGCTTCAAGAATAGTGAAGATTGCATAGATTAAAAGCTAACAGTACATCCTACAAGTTCTACTATTACATATATTTTTTGCATACCATTATTGCCTTTGTTGCTGTTGCAATAAGAGTGCATATCGCGTAATAAGGTTTTTAAGCAGGTAAAGATCGCTGGCTGTACTTGTCGGCTGGAATTTTGCTTCAAGATTGGTTATTTAACAGCACTTTGATGTTGACTCAAATATTCATAAGATATTAATATGACTTAACATAATAATGGGGTTGACAGAGTAATATTTTAGTGCAGGTGCGTTTGTATAGAAGCATAATATTGCAATACGTTTATATTATGATTCGTCTGAGATGGTACTTACAAACATTAATGCATAACGTATACAGAGGCCAGCTCATGGTCAGTATCCACATACCATACTTACTAGTGGCATCTGAGAGGGGAGATATTAATCTACAAAATACGATGGCTTCAACCCATTATTACCCACTACTGAGCACCGGTCTCTCCCCATACCTGGCCTAGAACACACTCCACCACGCTGCTCCGGTGCGGATTGGTGGAGGGGTTAGTGGCCAACCCAAGCGTTGGAAGTTCTCGTTGAATTACGTGGCATGACGTGACGTGACTGTCATCTAATAATGACAACGAAATACGATTGTTTTTCGTGCCAATTGAAGCGCGGAAGTGATCAAGAACTTTTGTTACTAGCGGTTACCCATACGACTACCAACCGCCCACTGTATCACTTATTCGACGCAAGCCAGCGGGCTATGGGCGCTTCAACAAAGACCTAAATTAACGTCAAAGGTCTCAACTCATTATAAAATAGCCTGCAGACAAGACGAACTTATTTGTTTTGGCTCCTCAGACTCCAGTTTGTTGCGGAGATTCAATTACAGTAATTCAATTTGTAATCTTAGATGAAGCCCATCTCTTTGACTTTATTTCGAGAAATATTAACCTAATTTAATTATCTGATAGTTGTTGATGAGGGTATTACAAACGACGACTAACTAGTTCGGAAAACGTTTTTAAATGTTGAACAAGATGAGGTCTCCCGCAAGGTGAGGTGTCAAGCGTGGGGGGCCAAGTTGAGTTAGAAAAATTGCATAAAAATCATGCTAACAATTTTTATTCAATATTTCTCAATTATCAAAATTGGTACTATTCTTTGAAGTGTTCAGTTCAACATAATAAAAGTCACCGACTGTAGGGGGTGAGCCGGCGGTGGGGGACGGGAGGGCAGTCCTATTTTCAACTTCCTTTTTTGCTTATATCTCGTAAATTATTAAATTATTAATAATATCTGTACAATACTTAATGTAGATTTATTAATGTAGAAGTTTTAATAAATCTACATTTTTTATTACAAATGATACTTTCGCATTTATAATAATTTTGGCCTTGTAATAAATTTTATTATCGTATTCAAATAAATAAGTCAAGAATACGCCGTTGGATTAGTGAAATAAATAAATGTTAGCATGGATAGCCGTGGATGGCTATCACGAAGCAGTGATAGCCGTGTGGTTGAACGTTAGACTGCCGAACCGGAGGGTCCGGGTTCAAACCCCGCACGCACCACTAATTTTCAAAAATTATGTGCGTATTAATATTTAATTATCACTTGTTTCGGTGAAGGAAAACATCGTGAGGAAACCTGCACACCTGAGAGTTCTCCATAATGTTCTCAAAGGTGTGTGAAGTCCACCAATCCGCACTTGGCCAGCGTGGTGGAATATGGCCTATACCCCTCACACTGTGAAAGGAGACCCGTGCCCAGCAGTGGGACAGTTATGGGTTGTGATGATGATGATGGATCATACACATTTCTATTATCTACAGTAGGTACCTATATGACATCGTATTTAAAAACACAAATGACTAAAAGAATAATTTACGTATTTTATAAGCACGCTGATAATAATGTTAGGAAGCCTATATTCAATAGCGTTTCGATTGCTCACAATGAACTCGGTAAACCATATAAACGCACCCTTTACATCTTGTATTAAAACTGTTTTCATACAGGCACACGAAACATTCTTTAAAGGAACATACATTATCTCCTTCCGAGAGGTAAAGTCGATTAAAATTCGATACTCATAAAGTAGAACGCTAGGAGATTTATTTGTTATTAGTAAACCCGCGCTCGCGTCGTTTCGGGAAACATGTCTTTTAGTAAGCACATTCTTTATAGTGACATAACTGTTTTACTTCTTACCCGAATGAAATAAAACTGTTAAGTGAAGAAGTCGAAATTGTGGTGCAATACATAAGTGAAACCGCACCCAAATCGGATAAGCAGTTTCGGAGATTAGCGCGTACAAAACCACAGATAAACAAACAAAAATTCTAAAAATCATTGTTTTCGGTTCTATAGCGCTAAATTAAGACCCCCTAAGGCTAGGGGTCTTAATATTAAAGACCCCCCAGTAAAAGTTTTTCTCATATATATTCCATATACAGACAGCGATCAGATATATGTATAGATTGTAAAAAGCAGTAATAGCTAAGGCTATCACATTGAAAAATGAAAGGATTTTAATAAACTCCCTAGCAGACGCGCGGGTTTTATTAGATTTGAAAAGTGTAAGTAATAGATTCTCCGAGATAGAAAATATTCAGTCAACGTTATACTGAGATTTATTAAAATTAAAATCATGGCATTTTATTTCTTACTAGAAATCTAGCGGAAGCGCTTCTAGCCCAGCGGCTTGCGTCGATCTCAAGTGATCGACCTAGAAGCAAAAGCGGGCGCGGTCGGTAGTTGGATGGTGACCGCTAGTGGCAAATATTTCTTAAGCGCTGTAGTGCTTCAGAGGGCACGTAAACCAGTCGGTCCCGGTGGTTATCATTAGATGACAGTGGCCATGTCGGAGGAGTTTGGTTGGCTATAAACCCGCATCGCACTGGAGCAGCGTGGTTCGTGCTCCAGCGTGGCAGAGGTGGAGTATGTTCTGGGCTTCCCCAGTTATAAGGAGAGACCTTTGCCCTATACCTAAGCTATTAATGCGTTGAAGCTAATTTAGATTTAGAGAAAATAAGATCTTGAATTATATTATTTTGTCCCCGCACAGAAAAGTTTTATAGGCGAAACTTAACTACGCGAACTAACTTGACCCTAGATAAATTGTGGAGCTAAGGAAGTTAGGATAGGTCTTTTAGGCTGCGGTTGCTAATATTTCATAGAAGGGATTAAAATAATAGGTCATGTGACAGATAAATGTTTGTTCTCGAGTCGTTGGTGTTATGTGTTATTAACGTTGTCCATGCGACCGGCAACCCTGGCAATCCCACACACGGAATCCTAGTGCAGGGTATAAGCAATTATGTTAAGCCGATAGTAATTTTTTACTTATAATGTTGTGTGTTAGCGTACATTCATTTATTTATTGAACTGAAATTTCTTATGAACTTCGGAACGACTGTAATAGAAAACCAGGCTACAGTTGCGTTGACTTGGCTACCTTAATCCGATTGTAAATATCATAAGTGTGAATATTCCTTCACCTAAAACAGTAATTAAATCAGTTAATATGTAAAAACAGATGACATAGATTGTATTGTAAAACATACTTAGGAAAAAATATATTAAAACAACCTCCGCTTTAGAGTTTCATACGCACCAGTTTTTTTCATTTGTAAACCTTTTAGAATCAAAAAAACTATATTTTTACGTGCTTTGGTATTCGGAAAAAAAAGGTTTCTAGCTCTTTCTTAACCTGTATCATGCCGCTGATTTGTGTACCTAATGTATAAGGCCAACGGTGACCACTTATCAATACGTACCTTTTTTGTCGCCTGATATAAGGAAACACTTCATAAATCGTATGAGTTGTGAACAACGGAAGTGAATTTGACACAAACGCATTACTCTTCCCCATAAGGTGGACAAATTCCTTCCATTACTCTCCCGTTTATTGGGTTTTGAGGATATGAATTACCCACATAGCTCCTCAGTAAGCGAACACAACACGGGACTATATTTTACTGTCGCGCGCAGATGCTATTATCTAGGCAATCCACTTGACATTACATGACCTAGTTTAAACTTGAGCACTAGACTAAACATCTAGCTATCAGGTTTTAAATAGTCGTTTTATGTCTACATAAAATACTCGAGTTTTTCAGACATATTGCCAGAAAAGATTGACATAGTCTAGAAAAGAACCTGGCAAGGTTGACGGTCAACGCCCAGGACTCCAGAATCCAGAATGGGAGGTCTAATTAAATATGCCAAACGGAAACCTCACAACGCACATGCAGCCAAAGATAGAAGTAAATGTCGAATGGCATCATGATGCCATTCACATTTTCCATGTCCATGACCCTTAGTAATGAAGAAAGTGTCACGATAGGAACTAACCATGGAATGACCTGTATGGATAACATGCATGAAAGTAACCTTAACGAGACGATCGCTACAAGCTACGATTTTTGATTCCGCTCGGAGACTGACAGCCAGCGAATCCTTTAAGCATTGTACAAGGGAGGCACCAGTGAGGTCCTGGAGCCGCCCTTTATACGCTGGATAGCTGCTGAAGCTACAACTTCTATATGACTCTAAGGGCGCGTTCACATAGGACGTTTTACTGGATTGCTATTTATTTTGTTGGATCGGTATTTTTTACTGGATCCGGTATACTGGATTCTGTGTGAAATCGCTCATACAACTACATACGCTACTAGCATCCATTATTCCGGATCCAGTAAATCGGACGTCCTATGTGAACGCACCCTAACAATATGCTTGCGTAGATGTTCCTATCAATTATAATGAGGGTATCTTCAAGTCAAGAGTGGATAGGGGTCTATTAAGTTAGAGTGCTTTACTACCCAAAATATCACGATACCATTATGGGTTCGTGGTTAAGCATCGACAAAAAACCCGTCAAGTAACTGTTAAGAAGGTTTTGCTCGACAAAAAGATCTATCACCGATTTGTAGCGAAGCCTCCCACGTCACAGCGTTATAAGTCTCGCGAGGTCCCACAGTTCACACGTAGGAGGTGAGAACTTTAGCATCACGTACGAAAGCCGCCAGCTGTAGAAAGCCCAAACTTTGTCTATGAACATTTACCAAGTTACCTTCGAACGCCAACTTCTTGGCAAAAGTACCTTTAATTACAAACTTACAACATCGTGTGAGGTTCCAACGTCTGGTGAATAATAAATGCTGGAGGGTTTTTCTAGCTTCTCCTCTGGCATTTTTCCAGCCAAATGTGTAAATCGCTGATAAACGACCAGACGGGCCATTTGATGGCAAGTGTCAATAACACCTGTTGGGGGAATCAATAATTCCGGACTCGGGAGTCCGGTGGTCTAAAATGGTGGGCAGTAAAATTGAATAATGGATGATTATTTGGCGTGTCCCTTTCTGTGCAATACACAACAATGGACAAATGCACACACTTTGCCTGCGTAATGGACCGTGTTCTCAGATTTTATTTCTTCTAATTCTCCATTGAAGTGAGTCATTGAGACTTTAAGGACAGTAACTGCGTTTAGAACTTCTTGAAGTTGAGGATGTATTTGTAGTATGCAGCTTGAAGTTCCTCGCGTATGATATCGCAAATATTTCGCAGATAAGCAGGAGCAGTTGGCTGTGCTACTTTAATAACATATTCATCGGCTTATACTTATTTCCACAACAAGGAATCAAAGCATCATTGCTAATAGAAATAGCGGCAAATCATGATCTGACCAATCAACTGACGACATACTATTACGAGATAATGTTACCACGATTTTCCCAGTAATCATCATTAATTCGGTTATTGAGACCCACATTAGGCCTAGCAGCGAGCAGTACAAGACATTAGCCATTAATAAGGTCATGGCGCGACCTACTGCAGATTTTAATTGAAAAACTTTGCACTAGACGCTCGTAGCGTTATAACACACTGACGTAATCATCTCAAAACATGCTGGATTAATTGATGTAAAACTTTTTAGTTAACTTTTTTTTAAATATGCCAAGCGATTTCTTATTTTTGGTTTCATAGGATATTTATTTATATTGTTTCAACAACTTGTGTTACAATAGGCGGACTTAATGCTAAACAGCATACTCTAACAACCTTGAGCAAGTGCAGAGAATTAAGAAGGCGGTACAACAAAGAATGAAAATACGGAGAACAGAAACAATATTTCAATTGTAGGTAGGTAGTTTAAATAAATTGAGCAGTAAAATGTAGTGCGCAAAGACCCCAACAGTTTTGGGTTCATAAACTAAGCAAAATTACTCATTCTAACTTTGGTCCATGTCATCTAAACCCAGATAAGACAAACTCCTCTAGCCGTTAGATGACGTACACTGCTGAACACTTCCAAATGAGAATTGTTTATTTGTATAGAACCTACAACTTTGTATTAATGTGTCTTTATTGGGACAAGGCGCAATCATCACATCTTGATGACAATGTAGTATCGCAGTTTAGTATGAACTCAGTCTTTCATCAATTTCATCATCATTACAACCCATAACAGTCCCTCTATAACTGGGATCGTGTCTCCACTTACAATGTGAGGGGCACAGGCCATAGTCCACTATGCTAGCCAAATGCGGATTGGCACACTTCACACACCTTCGAGAACATTGAGGAGAACTATCAGGTGGGCAGGTTTCCTCACGATGTTTTCCTTCGCCTAAACAAGTGATAATTGGTTTCTAATACGTCTTACATTTTGAAAATTTGTGATGCCTGTTCGGGAGTCCCACTTTCAAGCCAATTGAATAATTATCACTGCGTCTACAGAGGTCAAACTCACTAATCATTGACGTCATACGACTCAGTGTCTAGTTTCTAGATTCCGACGCCATATTGTAAGCGACAAAGTATCTAATTGCACACGCGACTTGCGACTATATGTCGCACTACGACCACAAATTATAGAGAGGTCGTTGACGCTCGCGAATTTGTATGAAAAATTTCATACAGACATGATATTTTGTCGTCCAAAGGTACGGGTATTCTTGAAGTATGTTAAATTAATAATATATGCTCTTTTATGTAATAGAGTCTATAAACTCCATCATATCTCACACTGCATTTGCTAACGTGTTTCCCTTATTTTTATTCGTTCACCATTCGTTTTTAGGGTTCCGTACGCAAAGGATGACAAATTAAACCCTATTAATATGCCTCTGCTATCTCTCTGTCTGCCACAGAGCTATGCAGAGCTATACAGAGCTATACAGAGCTATACAGATCTATACAGATCTATACAGAGCTATACAGATCTATACAGCGCTATACAGAGCTATACAGAGGTATACAGAGGTATAATAGAATTCTTCAACAAATTCCAGTCCTACCTATTATTACATCATAATCTTCTCGTAACAAAAACTGTTATGGTATTTCAGTATGAAGGCCACCATTAGAAGTAGTCTATTCCAATGCGTGTGCTATCGCGTCATGGATTTACATAGTAATTTCTATTTATAGCGAGCTGTTCATGGTTTTATCGCTGATAATTATTGTTTTATTTTCTGACTGAGACTTTTGTATGTACTTAATTTAAATTAAAATACAAATGGCTGTTTTTAACGTAAATAGCCATCATAGCCAAATAGGTCACCATCGCCTACAGACATTAAAGACAACAATGGTGCGTCGGCGACTAAGAAGAGAGCAGAAACAAAGAAAGTAATTTCTCTCAAAACTCCAGCCGGAACACGAGTCGCTTGACAGCTGACCCAGGCAAAGAGGTGGTTCAGCGCCGGGCTTCGGTCCCTACCACGAAGCCCCCCGCTTCTGCCACCTTTTCGTCATCCTGATTGGTGGCAAAAGATTGGGGTCAGTTTAAGGATTTAAAAAACTTATTTTATACAAAAAACAAATAACAATATTAAAATTGTACGTAAACATCTGCACTAGTAAAAACTGAGTCGCAGTTTACGCTCATCCCGAAACATTAAAAAAGAGTGTTCTAAGTATACACATTGTTTTATAATATTAGTTAACTAGTCTCCTAAGTACTCAAAGCCGCCCCAATACGGCCTAACCTTGACTTCAATATCAAATCATTTAAGTTTATTTTAGTTTCATTAATGTAAGGTTATGGATTATCTTGAGTACAAGTTATAATCTGTAAAATCTAATTTCAATTTAAATTCCCAGTCTCGGTGGCAGTAAGACCAGATCCCAAGTAATATTTACGGTCATAACATTATTTTTATCAGTTACAAGGATTAAGTCGTGGACTAAAGGATTATGTTAGAAACGTGCCTCGAGTCTTGCTACCGACAGCGTACGTGGTCGTTATCAATGGAATCGTTAACCTACTTCATGGTTGTTCTGATAAAATAGAAGTCGTTTTTATGGCCTATTGGTCTGATGAAAACGCAGGTAGTGCAGCCACCTGGTAGTGTGCGGTCATCGTTGGTTATGGACTCGAGCAAGAGCAAGGGATTCAATGCAGCGCTGATTTGAGTCTTGTTCTGTTTTGGATACAGTGGTTATGGTCAGCAATGGAAGGCTGTTGTTGCATGCTCGGTTTGGTCATTTGTTAATCTTTTTTTTATGGCATCAAGGTAGCAAACGTGGGTTAGTTGTTGTTAGTAATCGTCCAGTTAGTAATTGTTATTATATCTCGTTCTAATTCGGTCATACTCGCAGATTGACCCTTGAGGACTTAGATGGTGGACACTAAAAAGTGAAACCAGCTGCGCTACAGAAGATCTGAACTTAGAACTCTTTTTACAACCTTTTTTAAGGGAATTTGTAAAATACCTGAAGTTAGTTTCAGTGAATATGATGGGCAATTTACATGGCAATGAAATAGATATTACATGGAAACTAAATAGATTTTATAAATTATAGTTAAGTGAATAAAATCGTTTTAAAACGAAAATTGAAATTAGACAAGAAAAGTAGGAAAATAATAACACCTACGAAGGAATTTCTACGACACAACCTTCAGTAATGAAGAATGCAACAAAGAAAAAAACGAAAATATAAACGCCCTTTTCTTAACTCCGATGAAAAATCAAAAAATAAAAAAATTTACTTTAGTGATTCTCATTATATTAACATACTAAAAATAGTTGTGAAAATAGGGCAACTTTAATATTGTGAAAATATTGTCCTCTTTACTCCGTGTGAATTTTCTATAAATATGGTCTTAATACTTTCAGTATTAGGTATAACTCAAATCTGTATAGGTACATTTCAGCTGTTAGCTCAAAGGATTTGGACTGACTTTATGTCTGTCAGGACTTCTTTAATATGTATTATTACTCAGATTAAATATTTTTATTGTATCTCGACGTGAAATTACTCACGTACCACACTATCAACTGACTAAATAACCGAGACGACTTCACTCAACTTGTGTGTTTTACAATGCGTGTGCAACAAACAAAAGTAACTAAGTTGCTTTGTTCTTATTACTGGAAGTGTGTGAATACGATAAACCATGATACACAAGGGATACTGCAATCTGTTTTCCTTAAGTCATTAATTCTTCTAAGCAGCTTCTAGGCAACACGTTGGTCCCGAGTATTACGAATGACCATGTGATCATTTATTAATAAGTGACCTACATGTTCGTTTTTCTACTTACAGTATCAAAAGACAACAAATCTATGCTTTCGACCTTTTGGGGCCAATGATAGACTAAACTGACCCACCTGACTTTCCACCGCTCCTAAACCTTCTGTATTCAAGGGTTATTTAGGTTTCTTCAGGGCGTCAGTGTACCTACTTTCTTGGAGTCTTCCTGAACCCTCAACTCTTTTGTCCACTACTAATCTACGAATTTCTAAAATTCATCCTCAGAAAAAATAAAATTCTATTGGCTGTAAACAAAATCTAAGTTTTGGTTATTGCTTAAAATTCTTAAATTACAAATACCTACACCAAATATTTCAATCCATCTTATGACAGTATATGTACTTACAATAATTTTGGTTAAGTATTTTAACTGATTAACTTTATTCGTAGTACGTTAATAAAGACTTATTGATGAATAGTGAATAATTAATGTTTGTCGTAATATGCGGATGTCAAAGTAAATATACTACTACTATCCGTCAGTTCGTCCATTACATCGGATGTTCAGTAAGTTGTAGGTTAAGTAGGCAGATGCCATTAAACTCAAAGTTAACTAAACACCGTATTTATCACAAAACCCTAAAATATCGTATTTTATGATAAGATAAGGTTCATGAATGACTGTAATCACGTCCCATTGGCCGACCTCGTCAATGAATCATTGGGCGGCGAGGTCTCTATGTATCTCGTTTCATCACACGTAGATCGGCTATGTCTTTCCTGCTCGACCTGCTGCATAGACAAAGAATATTACAGACGAATTGATCTTTCCTTGTCTGTCTGCCTTGCATGTCTGCTTTTACGTCGGCCCTTCAGGCTAAAAAAGATAGCATTAAAACAACGTTACCTTAACATAACTACAATCATGAAATTGTGGCGGTGGTGTGAAAACCGCATCTAATTCGGTTAAAGCGTTTCTGAGATTAGTGGTAAACAAAATCCATAAAATCAAATAAAAAGTTATGAGTCATGTCGGATGATATTTGAGAAAAACTATTATATCTCATAACTATGATTTTACGTACATCGACCTGTTAGGATTATTATGATTTTAAATCTTACGTATACTGCATAGAGTTCTAAGTGGTACACAAATGTGGAATTTAATATACTTCGTATGTAACATGTAATCTGTGCCTAGTGATGTAACATCTTCGGATATTTTATTAAGGGATATTACATGCTGCGCAAATATAACAGAATATTAAAATTAAAATTAATTTGCACATTTAGTTTTAGGGTTCTTTATTATTCTGGAGTGGTACTTACACTCCCTTCGCTTCGGAAAATCAACGCTATTACTTAATGCTAACTGGTATTTAATATTATTTTTACAAATTATATGTTAGCGCTTACTGGAGGTAATTTGGTGGTAAGAGACAAATTGGCCTTAGATGGTTAAACGCACCAACTTAGAAAAGAAATCCACTCTTCACTTGAAGACACCAACGTTTTAGTATAACCGTTTTGCTCACGTTAGGCAAATTTTTGGAACGAAGTTCCTTACGGCAGGCTTGGAGGGGATAGGTTTTGCTACGGCGACCGAACTGAAAAATATGTGATAGTAAAACCGTAAGAAAAAAAATGCGTGGAATAAAAGCGTTGAATGAGACGTGCGCATGCGCGACAGTCGCATACACAAGCGAGTATGTATAATACCTTTTTTTTTAAGCTATTGCATAGCTTTTAACGCGGGCCTTGAGCGTGGGGACCGAATCCAGAAATTCCGTAACGAAATAATGAAATAAATAAAATAAATAAATAAATAATTTTTCATGGTTTTCGAGGGTACTAAAGCCGATAATTCCGTCAAAATAGATATCCAAGATGGCGGCTGCGCGAAATTATCAACTTTTCGTCATGGGTATCGTTTTCATGGTTTTCGAGGGTGGTGAAGCCGATAGTGCTGTCAAAATAGAAATCCAAGATGGCGGCTGCGCGAATTTATCAACTTTTCGTCATGGGTATCGTTTTCATGGTTTTCGAGGGTGTTGAAGCCGATAGTGCTGTCAAAATAGAAATCCAAGATGGCGGCTGCGCGAAATTATCAACTTTTCGTCATGGGTATCGTTTTCATGGTTTTCGAGGGTGGTGAAGCCGATAGCGCTGTCAAAATAGAAATCAAAGATGGCGGCTGCGCGAAATTATCTACTTTTCGTCATGGGTATCGTTTTCATGGTTTTCGAGGGTGTTGAAGTCGATGGTGCTGTCAAAATAGAAATCCAAGATGGCGGCAATCCAAGATTTATTCATCTAATTTTTATAATTGCATAGGTTGATAAAAAATGCTAGGCAATAGCTTTACCGCGGCAGTCACCGAGTGCCACATTTAATTTTTATTTTTTTATCCCTCTTTCTTTTCGTTCGCCGTTGCCTTCATTAGCCGAAGGAACTTCGTTCCTACCTGGTGTCCCACGACACCACATTTTTTGTTGATACATCTGCCAGCAATTGTCACACAAAATGTTAAAAGTTTATGTTTTTAGTCAAAAATATTAAGATTTTTGTACGTTTTTATACAGTTGTCATTTAACGGATAAGAATTAAATTAGGTATATGAGAAAATAACAAAAACAGACACAAAAAGCGGTGTTTGCATGGGGTTCAATAAACTTTTTTTGAAACAAAAATATTTTATCGGATACTTTTACCCGATGTCCTAAACTAAAGTTTCAGTTAACGACACGCATCTCTAATATACGTTTACGAATGTGTTTCTGATTCATTCATTGCTCTTTATTCGTGGCATATACAAAAGATTAAGTGGCTTCAAACATTTGTTTATCACTGAGCGTTGAGGCAACACATTCTTAACTCTATCGCCGGTGCATAAAACAGTTTTTTCAACAAAATATTATTTTTGTGTTTATTTTTGTATTGCTACCTATATAGTGTTAAATGCGGCGAGTTCATTTAGTTAGTTATTTTCTTATGGTTTGGATGTTACGTGAAGTGAGTTTTAGTGCGATTTTCGGGTTAGTGTATAAAAAGTTTTAGTCATGGTTTTTGCAATATCTTCGAAAAATTTGGACATTACCACCAATGAGGATAAGGGAAGCATTTGGAAGCAATATTTGCTTTCATTTATCGGTGAGTGTTATTAAAATTTATTTAAAGTCAAGTAAGACTTTAGTAAGATAGGGCTCCGTATTATTAATTAATTAAAATTATTTTTCATTACCTGTAGATGTTTAAGAATTAATATTTTTAGTGTAGGTAATATAGTAGAATATAAAAGTAGAATTCTCAGTGGATTCTCGGTTGAAACGCAGTTCCTTTCTAGAAATAACAGGCATAATGACATAAATTATAAAATAGAAATTTTAAAATTAATTATTTTACGTTTAATTTTCTACGAAGGTTGGTTTTAAACACGACGCCGTAGCTTAGTTGGTAATGATCCTGCCTGCAAAGCGAGGGATCCCGGGTTCGATTCCCGGCGTGGCCTATGTCTTTTAAGAATCCCATCTAAATATTTTTCGAGTGTGGGCAGAAAGCCATAGGCTCCCTGAAGCGAAACACTAGCAGTTACTACTTCAAAATGAAAATATAATTATTCTCCGCACATTTCAAAACTTAATTCCATTCACCAAGTGTTCGAGTTACTTCGATATCATGTCATACAAACAGGTTTTCGATAATGGAAGAATGTCAGCAATATGGAAACAATTTAAATATCGAATCAGTCAGCCAAAAACACTATAAATTATGATAAATAAAATACCTACTGGATGTAATAAAAACCTAACTTGCAGACAAGGGTCAGAGATGGAAAATATTTGATGTACCAATAATGTTGAGCTTATAAAATAAATTTATTTTTTATATGCATTCAAAGGTGTTGAACCATGAATATCTATTTAATGTTAGACTATGTATTTTAGTCCTTTAATCTACTACCAGCTCAATAAAGAGGGTTGATCTAGGTCTTAGATAAGATAGCGGCTAATCTAGTGCTCCGGAAATTATCATAGAGCTAGTTGAGCGTGGCTTACTTGATAATGCTGTCAGTGAATTCCTAGACAGTCTCCGATTTTACTTTAGATAACTCCCGAGAATCATTGTCATCTCAACCCATAACTGTCTCACTGCTGGGCTCCGATCTCCTGAAATGTCGGAATTAAGTAAAATACATCCGCAATGTGAGGCCATAGTACACCACGCTGGCCAAGTGCGGATTGGCGGATTTCACACACGTTTAAGAACATTTTGGAGAACTGTCAGGTGTACAGGTTTCCTCACGATGATTTCCTCGACAACACTATTAATATTCCTCAATGTCTGTCTGTCTGTCACAGGGCTCTAAGTCTTGAACGGAAATAGGTAGACGTAAAAGGAGAATACCCTTATCGATATTAAATGTCATGATAACTGAACACAAATGCGGTAGGCCGTCATATTATTTTTTCTGATATAATGAAACACCAGTTCCAACGCATTTGGTATATTAACCCCCAAGGGGGTAAACTAAGGGATGTTAGTTTGCTTGAAAATCAGTTAAAGGCTTCCACGCGGGCCAACCCGCAATGTTAAGTTACATAAATTATATACCTACTGGGTGATTTTTAATTCACTTGACCTACTCGAGGACATGAAAGAACATGGTCATAATGATTAAAAATATAAAGTCAAAATTCTACACGATAATTATTTCAAAAATGGCAATCAAAATTACGAGTATCTAAAAATACTCGGAATGTATGGTCAGCTGTGTACAGCGACCGACCCGTCGGCAGCCCATCGGCCGGGTTAATGACCTTTAGTGGAGCGCGCGCTCAGTATGTCTACAATATGGGTTTGTAATGGATAATTACGTCAAATTTTAGGCACCCTTTTAAATTAGATACTTGGAATGAAAATCGAATACTGATTGTCCCGTATTAATATCGCAAGTGTCTTACGAATCACCTTGTATAATTCTTTCTTCGCCATCACCGCATTGATGATGCCACTCGTGTTACTGATGTCCATGGACGACGGTCACAATGACCACTTACCATCAGGTGGCTTGGCTGCTCGTTTTCCGGCTATTTACATAAAAAAACTAACCTAAAATTATAAAACAAAACAGAACTACAATAAATAAATAAAAACTTACAATTCTCTATTACAATCATTCCAAAGACCCAATAAACTTGACACAGGTTGACAATAACAACTTACTCGTACTGTGGTTCTGTTCTGCTCTGGATTTAGGACCGGTAATAACCGGCTACAAGTGGTTATCTCCAGCTACAATGACGCGCCAATTTATACGTCCTTTGTACCAAACGTCGAGGTAGAAAATTCTCATTAATTGTGATAAGTAATATAATAGGTAAAAAGAAATCCATTATTTTTTCGGTAGATGGCTGTAGTATCGTTATCTCAATCTCGATCAAACAAAGTTCGTTGCTGCTCGTTGTCAACGTGAGATTTCACTGTAAAAAAATAATTTACTGTTTTTCAGTTATTGTGAGTTCCAACTTTTCAATTCAACTGATCCATTCAGTTGTGAGTTGTAACTACGTAACTGTAACTTTTAAAAATACTTAGCGTCCCAGATGATATAAGTTTAAAATCACCATGATTTTCACCAATGAGTTACGGACACTTTCAAAAAAATCTTTGCAGTGAGCTTCCCATTCTTCACGCAAGGAGTACAAACAGTCGCCTTGTCTACGTCAGTGCACGCTGGCCATTTTGTTACACCAGACAATGTCCCCTGGAGTAGCACGGCGCTGATCCTCGGAGCAGCATTCTCCGCGCCTCTCCACAGTTTCATCATCGACAAGTGGGGAAGAAAGTTCGGCTTCTACGTGGTGATTATGCTGCAAGGTGTGAGTATATCAGTTTAGGACCTGCAAATTAAAAGGATATTGTTACTTGGTTTGTAAGACCTGCACGTGCCATATCGAATTAGAAAGAAAGAAGGACGAAGAAAATTTATTTTGCCACATTAATATGGTCAAAGGAGCACAGATCACCCCCCGACCAGGTGAACTGCTGACCTGAAGAAGACAGCGAAGCTGTTGGAATCAGAGCACTCAAGACCGGTCGGAGTGGGTAGTGGTAGACCTATCTAACAATGACTTCGAAAGGCCGATAAATACATCTAACTATCTAATATATCTAACGCAACCAACGGGGACCGACGGATTTACGTGCCTTCCCAAGCACAGAAATGCTCAAGAATTTTATACCACTAACACCTGGAGTTGCTTAACTTGGTCGATCACTTAGGATTTCACAAACATCGGGCTTTGAGCGCTACTCGTAACGTATTTATTTAATAAAAAAGAAACTTTTAAATAAACCTATTCCACTTCCCAGGTATCTTGCATCCCGCTTCTCCTCTCACCAAACGATGCGACAGTGATATCCCTCCACGTGGTAGCTGGCGTCGTGTCGGGAGGACTGTTGACAGTCCTGCCGATCTACATCCGGGAGATCTGCGCAGACCAGATCCGGGCATCGATGGTGTCGCTGATGCTGCTGATGACGTCAGCAGGGTACCTAGTCAAGCTGGCCATGACGGTCGAGACCCTGCTCTATACGATGGCTGGACTGGTGATGTTTCAGTTCCTGGCAGTCTTCCTGGTGATCGAATCGCCTAGTTACTTGGTGATGAAGAATAATCTTGAGGTGGGTTCTTTTTACAAGTTTCTATTTAATTTGTAAGTTAGTTAGTTAGTTAGTTGGTGCTAGTGCTAGTGCTATTTGGTGTGGGTCTGTGGTGACACCGCACACACGTCACACGGTGACGTTACGAAGCCTGAATCACGCTATTGAAGTTTTCTACACCGCCGCATATATACAAGTTCCAACAGCGAGCAGTCGGGGCGTCACTGCTAGGGAGTAGCATGACGTTTTGCCCAGCCGGAGATCTCCCTTTGCCAAAGGTCAAATCTTACAAGCTAAAGGAGATCATTCAGGATCCATACATTTTTGGGATATATCTGAAAGTGCCGGCCAACACAAAATAATGGTACATTTGGATAGAACTAACCATATGGAGCAAAAGTAAATATGGCACAACAGTTGTAGGTTTGCTGTGAGCCAAGTTATACAGGTTCGATAATTCGTCATTTCCATACATTTTATCGATTTCTGAATGTGCTTGTAAACATAAAATAATAGTAAATATTACAGTGGCGATTCAGTACAGTGGTCCAAAACTGTTAACCGTTGCGCTGGAGGACGTGTTTAGGCTGATGGCAGCTTGAACACGTTCTCCAACGCTGAAAGATTTTCGCAAAATTAAAAATAACGCGCGTGAAAATTAATTCGTGTGCTGGTTAGTGGTTACGTTTAACAATTTTGGACTTGGGTACTAATGGACAGGTTTCCCGAAGCGAAGCGAGGGCGGGTTTACTAGTAAACTATAAAATAAATGAATAGCCGATAACACATACACTCATGCCTCGCACTAGGATTCACCAAAGCAAATAATGAAATGAAATTAATTTTATGGAATAAAATTAATGTTGTTTTTACAAACAGTTTTGAGAGCCAAACTGCGCCATCGCTTGATTAAATTTCTATGAGTGGTATGGGAAGAAGATGCGACAAGAAACTCCCAAGGATTTTTTACTTTTTACCTACTCACAGTTACAGACAATACTTTCAGGCTATATTTCAAACTCATGTCCAGAATAGATTACATACCCACTAAAACATAGATAAAAGATAAAACCTTGTATACAACAAAAAAAATACTGATTAATTGTTGTGTTTAAGTTATTATTGTTAAACTGGCCAAGTTTGCTTGTCATACTGTCTGTCGTAGCAACAAGTTGACATTACTTGAGGATGGTACAACGATAAACCGCCGTTACATTCGAAAACTTTCATGTCCGCCCGCCGGGATGACAGGAACAAATGGTACAAGCTGTTCAGAAGTACGGTACGAGTAGGGTTACCAAACGTTCGGGTTTGTTCGGACATGTCCCGACTTCTGGCATGTGGCTTTTTGCTAGAATATTTAAATAAAATTGAATAGGAACGTAAAAGTTAAGTTTTGATAAGCTTTAATTTTTTTTACTGAATTTTATAATATTATACATAGATAACCTATCAGATGCATCATAAAAGCAATTAATGTGAAACTATTAAGTATATTTCAGTATTGTAATAATTATATCACAGTTTTTCCAAGACAAATATACTAAATATAAAAAGTTGTAAAATTTTGTTTTGTAACTAAATAAAAAAATATACAGACTCATTTAGAAATGTCCTTCTTCTTCTTTTGTTGCCTCTGCAACTAGTGAAGGTTGGCTGTCAGCTCCGCATATCTCTTCCGGTCCCTTGCCTCGGAGATTTTACACCCGGTAAAAGCTCCGAGGCACCAGCGATCCCAGTCCACTCACAGATGTTACGCAACCATGATTTCTTCCTTCGACCAACGGCTCTTTTGCCGGCCACTTTGCCCATCATAATCAGTTGCAACAGTTGGTATCTTTCGTTTCTAAGCACGTGACCTAGATAGGCAACTTTTCTTCTCTTGACGGTCTGCAATATTTGGCGTTGTTTCCCTGCACGGCGTACTTCAACGTTGGTGATACGTTGTGGCTAGGTGATGGCCTCAGAAATGTTCTAAATTAAAAAAAAAATGTCCAGACTTCAAATGGTGAGATGGTAATCCTACCATCATGTAACATTACTTGCCGTGATAAGATTAATACCTACTAACAAATAGTAAATTAGATATTTCACATCCGAAAATTGTGTGCACTTTACAATTTTCGGACGATAATAAAATACTCGTAACATCGAATAATAGTGCATGCAATGAGACGATGTGTATGTACAAAACTACAAACTGTTAAAAGTAATCTGTAATCAGGCCTTCACTTTTTAGCGGCGACCACCTCAGTCCTCAACTTATGTTCTAGGTAATACCGTCTTCTAACAGAACTAACTATCCTAGTCTCCATTTGAGTATTGTTCTAGGTCGGGTACAGTTGTCATGGACGGCAGCGAAGGGTGGTGCTGCATGCTCGTTTGCTACCTTAATTCCATTAAAAACTTATCACAATGATTGATTAATATCCCGACCCTTTTTCCTCGCTTGTAATAAGTGCAATTTAACGCCCAAAATCGCAGTCAAATGTGAATAATTCAGGTCCTGTAATTCCGGTGCCCGAGTTAAAAATAAGAATGTGCTATCTTACGAATTTAAGTTCAGTCCTGCTAATATTCAAAAGTCGTGTTAGAGTCGGGTTCCAGCTACTTTCTTCCTTCTTTATTATTATTTTAATTTCCTAGTTTCTTTTTTCTCAGCTCAAGGGCTGGTTTTTATCTACATTTACGGGCAGAGCCAAGTAAATGCAGATTAAGAGGTAAGTTTATCTATATTCTGTGTATATACATACTTAAATGTGTTTAACTAGCGTCTATTTGTAGGAACTTTCTGACAATTCTGCAGGTGTTTAAAATTGCGGCTTTTTGAAGAGTAATGAAAAGTGTTTCTTTTAGATCGATAAGTTTAAGACTATTGTGAAGGTGTTTGGGTATCACACCAGTACTGGATAGAACTATCGGAACTACATATACTTTATTCTGTTTCCATATTCTGGTAATTTCTTCCTTGAGTTCTAAGTATTTATTGACTTTTTCTGTTATAGTTTTTTGTATATTATGGGTATTTGGTACTGCGATATCTATAAGGTAAGTGATTTTATTCGTTTTATCTTGAAAGGTTATATCAGGTCTATTGTAGTGAATGGTCCTATCGGTAAGTATTGCTCGATCATAGTACAATTTGTGTGTGGCATTTTCAAGTACAGTTGAGGGAGAATATTTGTAATACGGAGTGTTTGTGTTTTGTATAAGTGAATGTTTTAATGCTAATTTTTGATGGACAATATTAACTATTTGATTGTCCCTGTGAGTGTAGTCTGTCTGTGTAAGTGTTGTGCACGCTCCGGTAATGTGTTGAATAGTTTCCGATTGGGTGTGACATTTCCGACATTTGTCATTTGTAATGGATGAATCTTTAATAATAAATTTTCTGTAGTTTTTGGTGTTTATTACTTGATCCTGTATCGCTATGATGAAGCCTTCTGTTTCAGGAAACAAGCTGCCTATTGTTAGCCATTTGTTAGATGCTTCTGGGTCTATATGTGTTTGTTGTAGATCATGGGGATGTCGTCCATGAAGGGTCTTCTTTTTCCAACTATCTATTTTACATACTTGTGCGTCTCTTTTGTCATTACATAGTGTAGTTAGGTGTTCACTAAGGTTTAAGGGAGTAAAATTGTGGTCATTGTGAGATATGGCTTTATGAATATTACTTGTAAGGGACTTGGTGTGAAAGAATAATTTAAGATTATTAATTTGTTTCTCCCAGAGATTATGGACATCTATTAAGCCTCTTCCTCCATTATATCTCTTGACGGTAAGTCTTTCTATGGCAGATTTTGGATGTAGATAGTTATGTTTGGTAAGTGTGGTGCGTGTGGTTCGTTCTATGTTTTCTATATCTGTGTTTGACGATTTTATAATTCCGAATGAGTAAGTTAGTATTGGAATAGCGTATGTATTTAAAGCTTTTATGAGGTGTTTTCCCGAAAGTTGTGTATTACATATAGCGTTTATTCTTTTCTTGTATTCTGTGGTTAGTGTTTGTTTAATATGCGAATGGTTCAGTCCTTTTAATTGAGTATATCCTAAATATTTATATAAATCAGATGGTTCCATTGCTCGTATGGTAATATTGTCGCCTATATCGTGGTCTCCAGGCCGGACCTTACCTTTTATAATATGCAACGTCTTACACTTATCTAACCCGAAGTGCATATCTATATCTTTACTAAATTCTCTAGTTGTATTAATTAGTTGCTCCATTTGCTTTTGAGTTTGTGAATATAGTTTAACGTCATCCATGTAGATAAGATGCGAGATAGTGGTGTTTTCTGTTGTTGATTTGAAGTTATATCCAGCACGGCAACCATGCAACATATTTGACAAAGGATTCATTGCGAGACAAAACCACAGGGGGCTAAAGGAATCGCCTTGATAGATGCCTTTCTTAATTGTTATTTGGCGAGTTGTTATTGTACTATTTCTATTATTTAACTGCAGCGATGTTTTCCAGTTGGTCATTATATTATGTAAAAAATTTATTACCTTTGAATTAATCCTATAAATATGTAAGACATGTATCAACCAGGAGTGTGGAACACTATCGAAAGCTTTTTGGTAATCTATATATGTGCAATGCAAGTTTCTATTTTTTGTGGTGGCATGTTTATGGATCGTGGAATCTATAACTAATTGTTCCTTACATCCCATGTGGCCTCGCCTACATCCTTTCTGCTCTTCTGCTATAATGTGATTATGTTCGATATGTGTATTAATTCTATTTGCTAGTGCTGATGTGAGAATCTTATATATGGTGGGTAGGCAAGTGATTGGTCTATATTGTGATGGATCTAATGAATGTGTGTTTTTTGGTAACATGTAAGTTATTCCTGTCGCGATGAAGTCTGGTATATTCTGTTTTCCTAAAATGATTTCGGTAAAATTTTTCGCAATAGATTTGTGTAATGAAGTTAACTTTTTGTACCAATAGTTATGTATTTTGTCTATACCTGGTGCTTTCCAATTATGTAGTGTGGCTGTTACGCTGGTGATATCTGTTTCTGTTATATCGTCGAACTCCATTTCTTGTATCATATTCCACCTATTTTCTTCCTGCACTATCCAATTTGCCTTCTCATTATGATGCACTTCCTCTTCCCATATCTGAGCCCAAAAGTCTTCTAGTTGTGTTGCCGTTGGTACTTCTAAATTTTCTGTTGTTGAGTTATACGTCTGTTTTAATAAGTTTCTATAAAATACTTTTTCATTGTTATTGAATAAAATGTTGTCACTTTTTCGCTGTTGCGCTTTCTTATACCTTTTGAGCCTATTTACTTTTAATGCTAGTTTTTGCTTCAGCGTGTCTAAAAATTCTTCAGGTTTACTATTGTTGTTCTCGTGTCTGGTGTGTGTGATTTTTCTTTTAAATATTTCCTGGACTTTTTTCACTAATTTCTTTGATCTGTTATTATTTATGTACTGAGTAAGTCTTCCACAATCTTGTCTGAGTTTTTCTATATCTTTCTCTAGTCTTTGTTGCCATGGGGGTTTATAATTGTTTTTTTGTCCTAAGTTACTTGTATGGTGAGTAATTTTGTAATTTAGATCTTCAGCTATAACGGCAGCAGTACAATATATAAGCGTGTGTATATCTATAAGTTTGGTGTCATTTGAAATGTATTGTGGTAAAATATAATTATTAAATAAATGAACTAACTGAGTTAATTTGTAACTATATTTTAATTTGGGTAGTTTTGGACGAACAGTTGGGTCCATTCCAGAGTATTGTATTAAGATTGTTTTTAACCTATCCTGCATTTTTTGGGTATGTGTTTCAGTTGTAGAGTTATTAACTACTAAGATCTCTATGTCATTTTCGACTATTACGGTTTCACACTCAGTTTGAGCATATTTATGTGATATACTTTCTTTGTAAAACTGTGTATGAGGTTGTGGTATTGACTGAATATCAGGTGATGTATTTTGTGAGCTGGTAGGCATATTATTGATTAAATCTGTGTTTGCTTCTAATTTTATTCTTACTTCTTCTTTTATTTGTTTTAGTGTGTTTAGGGGGAGTAGTTTATTTCTTATTATTGTTCTTCTTTGGTCGGAAATTCGCTGTTCTGTGACTTTAATTTCAGGATATTGTTGGGAAAAGTGTTCAAATAATTGTTGTCTATACATTGTCATGTCTGTTTCTAGTTTTGTTATGTAGTAGTAAGTACGCATGATAAATATATTAGCTTCTTTACTCCATCTCATGCGCACTCTTGGTTTACCAGCCTTAGTGGACGCAGGTAAAAAGGTATTCACCTCCTGCGCAACATTTAAGGTTGGAGTTGGTGTTTCGCGTGAGGTATCATCCACGAAAGACACCGGTGATGGTCTGTATGAAGCTGTAGAGGGGCTATAGGGGTCATCTATTGAGATTGGTGAATGTGAGTTACTATTGCTATCGCGACGGTTGG
The DNA here is from genome assembly GCA_905404295.2 of Ochlodes sylvanus. Lineage (NCBI taxonomy): Eukaryota > Metazoa > Arthropoda > Insecta > Lepidoptera > Hesperiidae > Ochlodes > Ochlodes sylvanus. Next base: position 7,957,117 of record FR990149.1, read on the forward strand.
CTGTAGTATTTTCGGGAGACCCGGAGGGAGCCCGCCTACTCAACTCCTCTCCGCTGACGGTTCGCATGCTGAAACACCCAGCGTCAGCTCCAGGTGTGCCCCGGCGATTGCCCCCGGGAAGCGGCCCTAAACGTTTACTCTTCGATCTTGTCTCCATATTGAATGGGTCACCAGTACCGTGTTAGCCGTGCCAGTAATTTCTTATCACGTGTCCGCCCCCCACGTGAATCAGGTGTTCGATTCGGACGTACGGTTGGACTTTAGGGGGCTTATTATTATTTAAATTTATTTTCTTTATCTCAGTACATTTGACTGGTTTAACTACATTTACGGGCCGTAACCAAGTAAAATGCAGTGTGTGGTGAATTTATTCAATTTTCAGGTGTTGTGTGGTGGTGTTCATTTTCATCAATTTGTAAAAACTTTCTCACGATTCTGCAAGTGTTGAGAATAGCGGCTTTCTGGAGTGTTATGTAGATATTTTCTCTCAGATCTATTTGTTTGAGACTGTGATGGAGATGTTTTGGAATTACACCAGTTGTGGAAAGAACTATGGGCACTATGTAAACTTTCTCCTGCTTCCAAATTCTTGTGACTTCTTCTTTGAGCTCTGTATATTTACTTATTTTTTCTGATATGGTCTTCTGTATGTTATGCGTATTGGGTACGGCGATATCTATCAAGTAAGTGGTTTTGTTAAGTTTATCTTTTAAGGTTATGTCTGGTCTATTGCAGTAAATAGTCTTGTCAGTAAGTATGGCTCGATCATAGTATAGTTTATGTGAAGCATTTTCCAGTACAGTTGATGGAGTATATTTGTAATACGGAGTGTTTGTGTTTTGTATGAGATTGTGTTTTATTGCAAGTTTTTGGTGGATAATGTTAACTATCTGATTATGTCGGTGTGTATAATCTGTTTGTGTGAGTGTAGTACATGCGCCTGTAATATGCTGGATGGTTTCTGATTGGGTGTGACATCTGCGACATTTATCACTTTTAATGGACGGGTCCTTGATTATAAACTTCCTATAGTTTTTGGTATTTATAATCTGATCTTGTATGGCTATAATAAATCCTTCTGTTTCTGGGAATATGTTACCTACTTGAAGCCACTTGTTTGATGCTATTAGGTCTATGTGCGTCTGTTCTAGATCATGGGGATGTCGTCCATGAAGTGTTTTCTTTTTCCAGTTTTCTGTTTTCGGTATTTGTGGATCTCTATTATCTAAGTTTGCAGTATTTTGATATTCATTTAAATTTAAAGGTGTATAATTGAAATCATTTTTGAATATGGCCTTATGAATATTGCTAACAAGAGATTTAGTGTAAAAAAAGTGTTTGAGATTACAGATTTGTTTTTGCCAGAGATGGTGAATGTCAATCAAGCCTCTACCTCCACACTGTCGCTTGATTGTTAATCTTTCTATTGCTGATTTTGGGTGTAAATAATTATGTTTCGTTAATGTAGTGCGTGAGATTCTTTCTATTTGATCTATGTCTGTTTTGGACCATTTTATTATGCCAAATGAGTATGTTAGAATTGGTATAGCGTAAGTGTTTAGTGCCTTTATAAGACTTCTGCCAGCTAGTCGTGTATTACAAATTGCATTAATTCGTCTTTTGTATTCGGTTGTAAGTGTGTGTTTGATTTGTGTGTGATCTAGTCCTTTTAATTGTTTGTAACCTAAATATTTATACATATCTGTTGCTTCCATTGCTTTTATACTTGTACTATCGTCTATCGCATAATTTCCTGGCTGAATCTTGCCTCTTATAATGTGTAATGTTTTGCACTTATCCAGTCCAAACTCCATATTGATGTCTTTACTAAACTCTGTTGTTTTTTCTATTAGAATTTTCATTTCCTTTTGTGTCTTTGAGTATAGCTTTATGTCATCCATATATATAAGATGAGAGATAACCGTTTTTTCTGTTATGTGGCTAAGACTATATCCTGCATGACATTGATTTAGAAGATATGATAAAGGATTCAGTGCTAGGCAGAACCATAGGGGACTTAAGGAGTCTCCTTGATAAATACCTTTTTTTATAGATATAGTTCTAAGATATAGTTCTAAGCAGTAAGAATTTTATATATTGTAGGTAAACAAGTAATCGGTCTGTATTGAGATGGATCTGATGAATGTGTAGTTTTTGGAAGCATATACGTTGTCCCTATCGTGATAAATTCAGGGGCAGCCTGTTTTCCTAAAACAATATCAGTCAAATTTCTAGCTAAGCATTTATGTAACGATGTTAACTTCTTATACCAAAAATTATGTATGCTATCTATACCAGGTGTTTTCCAGTTGTGTAGTTTAGTGGTTATAGTTGTTATATCTGTCTCCGTAATTGCCTCAAATTTCATTTCCTCTATAGTATTCCATCTGTTTTCTTCCTGTGTTATCCAATCCGCTTTTTCGTTATGTAGTATTTGTTTTTCCCATATCCCAGACCAGTATGTTTCTAGTTGTGTTTCGGTTGGTAATTCTATATTTTCAGTAGTAGTAGTACAACTTTTAGGTTCTAGTAGTTTTCTATAAAATAACTTTTCGTTTGTTGTAAATAAAGTATTGTCATTTTTCCGCTGTTGTGCTTTTTTGTATCTTTTTAGTCTATTTGCTTTTAACGTAAGTTTTTGTTTCAAAGTATCTAGAAATTCTTCCGGTTTATTATTATAGTTCTCATGCCTAGTATGTATAATTCTCCTCTTAAATATTTCTTCTACCTTCTTAACTACCCTATTTGATCTGTTGTTGTTTATATATTGAGTGAGCCGGGCAATATCTGTTCTGAGTATTTCTACATCCCTTTCTAGTCTAATTTGCCATGGGGGTTTATTAGAGGATTTTTTTTGAGCAAAATTATTATTAGTTTTTACTGTTACTTTATATTCTAATTCTTCAGCTATCACTACTGCTATACAGTAAATAAGTGTATGTATATCTGAAGTTTGTAAGTCATTTGCAATAAATTGGTGAGTAATTTTTTGGTTAAATATATTTATTAAATTAGATAGTTCGTAACTGTATTTTAATTTAGGTAGTTTTGGTCGCGCAGCTGGATCCATTCCAGAATATTTTATTAAAGCTGTTCTTAATTTAGTACTTAATGAATTTATTTGTGCTTCTTTGAAAGTGTTATTATCTACTAAAATATCTATGTCGTTCACAATAGTTAAAGTTTCACTTTCTGTTTGAGTAGAAGAATGCAAAGTTTGAGTGTGTTGTTGTGATAATATTTGTGGTGATGATGAAATGTGATGTATTGAGGGTGTTGTAAAGTTACTTTGTGATTCTAAGTTGTTATAAAAGTTTAATGTGGTGTCTGTATCATCTGGGTTTTCCTGTAAATTTTTTCGAACTTCCTCCTTTATTTGGTTTATTATATTTAGTGGTAGTAGCTTATTTCTTAAGATTGTTCTTCTTTGATCTGAGATCCTCTGTTCAGTTACTTGAATGTCAGGATACTGTCGTAAGAAAAGTTCGTGAAGTTGTTTTCTGTATGTAGTCATATCTGTCTCTAGTTTAGTGATGTAGTAATAAGTGCGCATGATAAACATGTTTGCTTCTTTACTCCAGCTCATGCGCACTCTAGGTTTCCCAGCCTTAGTGGACGCAGGTAAAAAGGCATTCGCCCCCTGCGCAACAGTTAAGGTCGGGGTAGGTGCCCTGCGTGTATTTTCATCCACAGAAGACACCGGTGATGGGATGTATGACGCTGTAGATGGACTGTAAGGTTCGTCTATTGTAATTGATGAATTTATGTCACTGTTATTGTCGGTGTGGTTGGCTGTAGTGTTTTCGGGAGACCCGGAGGGAGCCCGCCTATTCAACTCCTCTCCGCTGACGGTTCGCATGCTGAAACACCCAGCGTCAGCTCCAGGTGTGCCCCGGCGATTGCCCCCGGGAAGCGGCCCTAAACGTTTCCTTTTCAACCTTGTCTCCATATTAAATGGGTCGCCATTACCGTGTTAGCCGTGCCAGTAGTTTCTCATCACGTGTCCGCCCCCCACGTGAATCTGGTGTTCGATTCGGACGTACGGTTGGACTTTAGGGGGCTTATTATTATTATTATTATTATTATTATTAACATACAAAAAAAACTTATGCGTGGCGCCGCTACGCGCAGATGAAGTGAAACTTGAGGCGGAGATGAAGTAAAATTAAAAAAAAACGGATTTTGTTTAATAACTTTTTCAGTTACACTTTTGCATATAATTAGTTAGATACTTAATTTAATTAACGCAACCGTCTCCACAGTCCACTAAGAAGTTTCATCAAAAAGTACATTATTGGGACATTTTCCATTGTTTTACATTTAGCTCTTAATATATGTTCCAAGGTAGGCATGTTTAATATACTAAGTAAGTAAAATTAGTCAATGTTTCTCCTTGTAAGAGCGAAGCCTCAGGCCATCACATAGACAATAAGCGTCGCAGTTATTCTTATTTGTAAGTAATATTTGTATATTCCTTCTGGAAATTTTTACTTATCGGTTTCCAAAGAACACTGCTCACTTAGTTTAACATAACAATATAACTAATTCGTTAAAATTACTGCTAATCTCACCACGGATACAATAGAAGAAACTGTTAGTGAGAATGCATAAAGTGTTTTTCTATATCAAAAGAAAAACACGTAAATGGGCTATTTGGAAGGAGGTTACTCTGGGGCTTAAGACTCAATCCAACCTTGAGTTCGCACCAATTTCACCTGATCGGGGTGCACCCTACTGGACATCAGACAAGGTCAAGGAGACAGCTGTATATTGTTGGACGTAGACCTTTGTACCATCTGATTTAATTCATTCATTCTGAGGGGTATATGTACATAGGTCATAGTCCCCCACGTTAGCCATGTCATTGTGTCGAAAACATCGTGAGGAAACCTGCACAACTGAGAGTTCTCCACAATATTCTCAAAGGTGTGTGAAGTCCGCCAATTCGCACTTGGTCAGCGTGGTGGACTATGGCCTACACCCCTCACGATGTGAGAGGAGACCCGTGCCCAGCAGTGGGACAATTATGGGTTGTGATGATGATGATGTCCGTACCTACTATCCGCAACACAATGTCACATATCTCATTGTGTGCATGCGTGTAAGATTCTATTATTATTTCAGGCAGCAAGAGTGAATTTGGGGAAGCTGCACTGTTTGAGTCCTGGGAACCAGTTCGTGGTCACCAAGGTAGATGAGCTGAAGGTAGAGAGCGACCGGGCGAGAGTGGTTGGGAAAATTAATATATTAACTATACGTAAGTATCACTCTTAAGCTCTTCTTTCTTCTGGTGATAGAACCATGGCTTTTGAAAAATTCCCCATAATACCATTAGTTAAACAGTAAAGGGGACAACTAATAAAAACATCGGCCAAAATTGCTCATTTTTTTTCCTTTTTTTACAATATGGCGTCCTGGTTCGACATTTGTAACTAGCAGACGAGCTACCCCGATGCAAAAGTCATGCGAAAACAAATTATTTTCGATTAGCAATGCATGGGTAAGATATACTATAAGTTAAGTAAGTTACGATAAGTTATCTATAGATAACTATTCGTGATGTCCAGGGAAACGCCATTTAACATAAGGTTGCTCTTTTGTCGGATATTTTGTCTAAAAAACCCTTGAAGATCTATGACCGTATGAATAACCTTATAATATTTCCAGTGCGCAACCAGATCTGGCGTGAAGTCACCAAGATTGGCCTGATGCTGTACACCCTGACCATTCTCAGCGGCTCCATCGTGTTCCTGGACCACCAGAAAACCCTGAGCCAGCTCAAGACCGAAGCTGACCCTGAGAAATTCCTCGTGCCCCTCTGTCTATTTGCTGGTGGACTGGTGTCAGTCATTTTCATGAGGTTCCTCGAAAGAAAAGTAAGGGAGTTGTAAGAAGTGACCATAGACAGTTGAGGGAATTCCTCAACGATTCACAGCAGTTACCTTTTGTTGGGCTTACTCAAGTAGCCGTCGTTTCCTCATCCGAGGAGCAGCCTTGTTAGGTCTACCCATCGCTAAAAAGCGTAAAATAAAATATTTTTTAACAAAAAAATAAACCGCCTTCAAACAGGAAACTAAAAATAATTCGTATTTTGATTTAGTTAATCAGAAATGATTAAAAAGTATTTTATAATTTTGGAGTCCGTGCCAAGTAAATACAACAACAACCTTACTACATTAACAAATGACTGATTACATACAATATAAATATATTATGTATAGTTGGCACCGACTTCAAAATTGTAAAATACTTTTTAATCATTTCTGATTAACTAAATCAAAATACGAATTACTTTGTGCTAAGTAAATTTATTTTATACTTTTTTTTTTAGTTTCCTGTTTGAAGGTGTTTTTTTTTTTTAATTTTTTTTTATAAGAAACACTAGCAAACCCGGCGAACTCCGTTTCGTCACCAGATGGCTCCGTTTTATGTAACATTTCGTTTGGTGTCCCGCTTTTCTATTGAAATTTTTCCTGAATTTTCTTTGCTATAAACCTCACGGAGCCCGAGACCTTTCCAACGAATGCAAAACCGTGGAAATCGGTTCGTGCGTTCTGGAGTTATAGCTTCAGGAAGGAAAACCCGACTTATTTTTATATTATAGATTTCACTAGAAGTTGTTAATTTACCTTCTAGACCGAAACCAATAAGGCGAAAACTAACTAATTTGAATTCTACTTAATCAAACTCAAACTCAAACTCAAATCATTTATTTCATGTAGGTATTTAGAATATACTTATGAACGTCATTTTTTGCATTTACCACCGTTTTAATAAATTACTCATTAGAGAAAAAAGTTATTTAAAACATTACACCAATAAAAGAAAGGTATTTACGAACTCTATTTTGAATGTAATCAATTGTTTTTAATAATATCATATCATATCAATTTTACAAGTTATGATTTTTTCTGTGTTTTAAAACTTTAAACGTCAATATCTCAGAAGTAGCTTTTTATTAGTTAGTTAGTTTACGCTCTACGGGGACGATTATACTCCCATATGCATAATTATTATATGCATATTTTAATATTATTAAAATAACCGATTATTTTATACTAAATGCATATGGGAGCAATAATTTAATAATAATATCTATTATTAAAATAACCGATTATTTTATAATAAATGCATATGGGAGCAAATAGACACTCCAATTTTATTAATTTGTATAGTTAAAAAATAAGAAAAAAGTCAAGTGGCAAAAGACTGTCTAGTGCAAAATATTCCCGTACCGGGAATCGAACCCGAGCCTCCTGGGTGAAAGCCAGGTATCCTAGCCACTAGACCATACGGGATTGTGATGGAACTGACGAAATACTTTATGACATTGATAATTATTATTATTTACTTTTGAGAAAATTTATTTTATTAAGTATTTTAACAACATTATTAAAATATTAAGTACCTACATACGTGAAGGTTACACTTTGTACGGCGCGGTGGGCCGTGAAATTTACCATAGTTAAAGTAAAGAAAAAGTAATGTAGAAAGAATATATTTTATTTAAAGATATATTTTATTTAAACCTAACGCAATAAATGCTACGTAGGTATAATAATTATATTTTATAAGAGAAATGATTATAACTGAAATTATTTTAATCTTTCATTCGCTGACCGAGTGTCGCTAGTAGTCACGTTAATTAGTTCCGGCTATCGTTCAACAGATGGCGTTAATTGCATATTTATTTTTTGTAATATATTAGAAATAACTAGTAAAACCCGCCGTCGCATCGCTTTGGGAAACATGTCCCTGAAGTAGATAGAGAGTTTGCGTTCATACTGTCAATGTAAAGTTGTTCTTTGGCAGATTGAATTAAGGTTTAATTTCGAGTGCAGAGCAGGTCTCTAGTTTTAACGTATCAGTAAAGAAGTATTGGTTGTAAGTATTCCCATCTCTTCCAGTATTTCCTGACATGTGCGTACTCAGCCATGGTGTTGTCCATGGGAACGTTGGCAGTGTACACCCAGGCTGACCTCACCGTGACGGAGTTCAGGCGGATACCCATCATCAGTCTGGGGGTGCTCGTGCTCAGCTACGGCATGGCGTGGGGAATACCCGTCGTTGTCATGGTGGAAATTCTGAATATTGAGGTAAGGGTATTTCTAGTCATGTCTGTAAATTAAAACTGTGCTATCCAGTTAATCTTGAATGTACTCCAGGTTGGTCGCGGGGTTTTGAATCCGGCAGGCTAGCTACCACTTTTGTGTTTGACATTAAAAAACTGTTATACTTACATTGAAGTTTATACAAGGAAGATATATAAGAAAAAGTATTGTAGGTATGTACGTGAAGAACTGAATACCACGTTTCGAAGCAAAAGTGGAAATACTGACTAGAACTGGAACTGTAGTAACTGAGTAACTTTATCTAAACCCATCTATTTCTTGGAGATGAAGCGGTTTAATGGATCCAGACCTTCACTGAGGCAGAGGAATCCATGGCCTGAACTGAGCTAATGAGAAGCCCACGTAGGCACTCCCCTGTGGTGTATGAAACCATTTCCAAGCTTAATTGAAATAAACTAAACTGGCTTACTTGATGAGCTAAATTAAACTTTAGGTTCTACTGAACGAGATTCAAATTACATAATGTCACTTAGTTTAGAGACTTTGAATTAGGGCTCCAAACTTAATTACGGATAATATATGCGTACAAGCTTTCCGCCCACGGTTTCGCCCGCGTGAAATTCGGTTATAGCGCGCCTTTTAATGAACTCGATAGCGCTTTCTAGTGCTCACTAGCGTCAATTGAGGAACCTATACATAAAGTTTCAAGTGAATCCATTGAAGAAATAAAAAGTTTCAGTTTATCCCCCTTTTTATCCTCTTAGGGGGAATTTCCAAGAAAAGTCAATAGTTGGCAAACAGCCGAGCTACGTGATGTAAAGAGGTGATCATTACCCATGGACATTTATTGGATTCCTGAACAGGGAGCCTGGATTTGAATCACGCACGCACCTGTTATTTTCAACAACGATGCGTATTAGAAATTAATTAGTCACTTGCCTCGGTGAAGGAAAACTTTTTGAGAAAAACTGCCCACCTAAGAATTCTCCATGGTCTCGAAGTCTACCAATCCGCAATTGGCCAGCGTAGACTATGAACTCTCATATTGTGAGAAGCCCCGAGTCCAGCAGTGGGACAGTTAAAGGATTGCGGAGAAGAACGATTTAATGTGACACGTTTAATGTTCCAGATCCGATCAACAGTATTGGGTTGCATCTACACCTACTCCCAACTACTAAAACTGGCGCACATCCATTCCTTCAACTACTTGGAACAAAACGTTGGAATCTACACCCTGTTCTACATCTTCGCGTGCCTGAACCTGTTTGCAGCGGTGTACAGTATCGGAAAACTTCCTTTGATAAAGTGCAAGTCGGTCAGACAAGTTGAGAGGCAGTTGAAACGGATACCGATTTTAAAGTTTAATACGCAATAACGTTCCTGGTGACTATTAGTTAATTATTTAATACGCTTGACTCCCGAGGCCAAGGTTCGAATCTTGCACGCACCTTTATTGTGTGTATTAGAAATGAATTGTCACTTGATTCGGGGGAGGAAAATATCGTAAGGAAAACTGCATACATTGAGGTTTCGAAGGTGTGTGAAAACTGCCTATCCGCACGTGGTCGGCGTGGTGGAATTTTTTTTTTATGTTAATAGCCATTGACTTAATTTCTTCCGCACAAAAATCGCCTTTGTGTGAGATAGAAATGAAATGAAACATTATAACCACATAAACGTCTGTGAGACTTGAACCCGAGACCTGACTCTCGGGGGTCGGGGTATCAACTATCTGCTACAAAGTTGTTTCAACGAAAACACAATATAGGTATTAATTTTTAACTATAACTTATAATTATGTACGGTTTATAATTATTGTAAATAAAGACTAAGTTAAATTTTTTTAAATACAAATAAATGTAATGTGTAAATTTATTTAAATTGTAAACAAAATATATGCCCAAGTGCCTTTATATTATGTATTATTATATTCGACCCAGTTACATGGATCTTGGCCTTAGTCTCAGCGCCGCAATATCTATTGGTGTCTAAAGGAAATACAAAAATCGTGACTACCCGTTACTATCTACGTTATCGTGAGTACCCATTACCAGTATCCACGAAAATAAAAATAAAAACCGGACTATATTTAAAGACTGTTGAAACGAAAAAGTAAAGCACTCCGATACAAACTAAAAAACATTAGGTACTTACTACTCCTAAGTATTTGATAAAATCTATTTAGGTACATTATTTTGATTCTGGCAAAACTATTTTTACAGCTTCCTCTTCCAAGACCACTCGTAGGGATTTAATAAAGCCAGTTTGTTTGTTTGTTATGGCGTAGTTTGACTTTCGATAAGGAAACAACTTCGAATAAACTTTATTTCATTTTCTATTTGAGAAAAGTCGATCTTAACATTGCGGCGTTTCATTCAACATCAAAGGCCATGGCTCCTCCGCGGATTACGCTATGTTAATACGCAGTTAGCGTGGCCTCCTGCTCTTTGTCACGGGAATAGTAAATCATTATTATTATTGTTACTTATTATTATAACGGTAAAACTCTCGTTAGTGGCCGGGATATATTACTGTTTAATGGTATACCCGTGTAAGGTTCTAGTGAAATTTCTTTTCTGTTATTGAGTAATTTGGTAGGGTTATAATCTCAACGGATTTGGCGACCCGTTGGCGCAATGGTTACTGTGCCTGTGTCCTGGGTTCGATTCTCAGCGAGCTAGTCCTGGTCATGTTCTACTTGCGTGCCAAAGTTGATCGCAATCTGATAAGTATGATTTGAGTAATTTGATGAGTTTTATATTCATTAGATACCTACTTGAGAAAATATTGAATTCTACAAAGTTCCACTCCCTTTTGAATGATTTCCGAAATACAAACTACTCTTGGGCACATTTTGTAGTTACGCTTTGTCGATAGTTCTACGATCCGTAAGCAAAACGAATCGTTTTTCGAATATAGGACCATTAGCCTTTAAACACCTGGACAGAACTTCTCAACAGGATCCTCATCACACCTAACTTATGACGTCATGTCGTGACAAGTTAGCTGGCAGTTGAAGGGTTGAACGGACAAGTTATATCGTATTATGTGTAAGTGTGAAATATAATTGGTTAGGTTTATTTCTTGCGTGTGATAATTAGTTTCTAAACCACATTTGACGCAACGTTTAGTAGTTAGATGGTAGGACCAAGAGTTCCTCCGTAATTGTTTTAACAGCAAATGTGTTCTGATTATAAAGGTGTGGATCAGGTTAGGTACACTTTTTTGTGGCGACCATCTTTGTTCTCAAGGGTAGCAACATATCTGTGTCCGAATTAGAACGAAACTGTGTTGGGGCCACACGAATGAAAACGTCAACGTCGAGGCCGAACATCGCGATAATTATTGCGATATAATTAACGTGATAAAGTGAGTGGCTACACTTGACAAGTGTGGCCCCATCATTCGAACTATCGCCCAACGGCAGACGGCAATGTGAATGCCGTTGTAAAATTATCGCGTTAAGAGGAAATGCCACAGGTCATTTTTCCATTCAAACGTTCTCGACTAATTCCTCGCTGGTTTTTGACTCTAGATCAATAATTTTTTCACACAAGAATAATATCATCATTATCTATGTCGGTACGTTTTGATTTTTTTGATATTTTTGTTTTCAAAAGTTTTAGGCTACTTCAAACAGCGCTTAAAACGGCCAAATAAATATGCCGCTAACAAACGCCTAGTACACAAATTGTATAATAATTAGCACAAAAAGCTAAACGGTCCGACACAGAATATCTCCTTCCCATTCAATTTCCAAAATTTCGTTAAGATTGCTTTAGTTTTGGCGGGGGGATTATTTGAGAACGGAACCTCGATTTTGATGATTTTTGCCTCGGGTTTTTACACAGAGCTGCAGTTGTCTCTATCGCACTGACATACACGCCGCTCGCAAGCGCGACAGAGATATTGAGCGAAAAAATCCCAAATTTGAAAAAGGGTTCGCGTGGTATTTCCTCTTAAGTAGTGGCCACACCAACGTTAAACGTCCGTCATGGCGATAATTATCGGCGTTTCCCGTTAGTGTGGCCCCAGCATTACTGACAATTACTAACTGGACTATTACTAATACTAACAAGATCACTAACAGTACCTGACCCAGTCCTCATACCTACCAACCAACCGTTCACTTAACCTGTGCTGTTCACAATAACTTTACTATAAGTAGACTGACAATCATATCCAATAAGAATCTTGTTCTTTGTCGGTCACAGTTGTCACGGGCGGCAGCCGACAGTGGTGCTGCATGCTCGCCACAGAGTACTTTGTATTATACGGAAAATGCTCGCATGGTACCTATAAGTAAAACATTGAATTATTAAAATATGTTTTTAAATTTATATCATCGCGGACACTAAAAAATTAAGATATAAACGGTTACTCATGATTTTGAATCGTAGAGAAGAGTACCCGTTTACATTTAAAATAATTATAAAAATGTTTAGGACATCACTTTTGTTGTTTTTCCCACTGGTACCAACATTAGCTGATGACGCGCTCCACAGTCGTCTAATTGCCGTGGTAGAACATATTTACATAATTTAACAAACGTTAGCCGAATAACTGTGGCGAAGGCCTTCCTTGTAAGAATAGGAATCTAATTAAGGCTTTGTGGCCCGGAATATCTTTATTCTTGAAGCGAATGCGGTCATAATGTAATTGGGTTCTTACGTTTTCACGTAACGGCAAAATAAATGGCACTTGACGTGGTATTTAGTTTAGATAAAATAAAGTATAATTTTATTAGTGGCAGAGGTTAAATTACGCCACGGTATTTAGTCCCATTTCTACCGTGTAATAATTGTTTTAACAACGACTATAAAACTTATAAAACCACGTTAACATACTCAAACACCCGCACTGGGTATCTGTGTCGAATGCGGCATGGAGAACACAAAAACGCATCACTAACACCCATGACCCGAGAACAAACATTTATCTGCCTAAATATCTACCCCGGCCGGGAATCGAATACCAGGAACCCCTTCGCAGGCAAGGGAACTACCAAGGCTATACAGTCGTCATCCACCCTCAAGATCCTACCCTCGAAAATGCAGACTTAGGGATTTCGAATGCAACGGGTGACACGAGGTAATTTTCAGATGACAACGCTAGTAAAACCTTGTTAGAGAATATAGTAAATTATTTATCGCTAATGGATAAGGTTTCTGCTTACCACGACCAAATGTTTGGGAACAAGACAAATGGAACATAACATAAAGGGAATTGTATTTATAAAAGTACATAGATTAAGGGAGTAAATAGATGGAGCGATGAACATGACAGACTTAGATGTAAATGGTTCTGACGAAGCTACGCTGTCAGGTTAGAGGTCGCTGACTCTTATACCACCGAGTTTAATTCCGTTGGCACCCCTGTACGGTAGTCGGGTATTTTTTATCCGTTGAGCTGCCGCCCTCTATCGAGAATTAACCGTTAAATGCTTTTAAGTTATTCCGTTAGTGTAGAAGTGCTAGTAAAAAGCGGGTCCCTTGCTTTCCGTTAGACCGCCAACGCTCGGTGATGACTTTTGGTGCGGACGTAGGTATATTTGTATATGTACCGAAGACGTCTCATCCGTTTGCAGAAGTCATTGGAATGAAATAAAGACTTGACTAAGTTTGTAAGAAGTGTGTGCCGAGTGTGATGCCGAGGAGTTTCTTTCGCCGTTTCTTTTTCTCCTCAAAGATTTAAAAAATCAATATTTAAAGGCACCTTAGCGAAACGGTGGTAAATGCAAAAAATTGACGTTCATAAGTGTATGTATCATACCTACATGAAATAAATGATTCGAGTTTGAGTTTGAGTTTGTGTTATATTGGACCCGTGAAGCTGTAATAGTAAACTTGAAAAAAATTGTTGTTTGTTTATACGTAGCGTCAATTATAGAAAGATGTCAACTTTCTATACCTTATCTCGATCTATGCCCCGTATAGCTCTATCTCCTTTCATCGTTAATCTATGTCAAAACCCTTATCCATAATCTCGCGTTTTAAAAGGTTGGATTGCCATCTGGCGTTTGATGCCGCCCGCGTGGCCCAGTCGAGGGTAGCGGTGAATACACTGAGGGTGAGATTATCCCTTGTCAATGTCCTGACGCCGGCTGCCAAGGATTGCGAATTATAACTTATAGTGTTATTCAGTAATACCAGATCTATTTCGTAAGCCTATTTTGATGATTTTTACACCAATAGATTTGTCTCTTTCTCGGCCGGCATATCTTGTAAGATATGACAATAATCAAAATTCAACATCACAAACAGACATCATAAAATTGATTTTAACATAACATACTAAATTTCGTTCTACTTACCTACCATTTTTTTTATTTATTTGAAAATCATCTTTACGAGTCTCTTATCGTTTTATAATTTTGAACGACCATTTTGGGTAGGTACATTTTGTTGGTACCTTTGTTGGCATGTTGGTCAGCTAAAATTTCAATTTTTCTGTTATGTACGTAGTGGGGTTTAAGTTTTAACTTATTTCTATTGATATGTGCCTACACAAAAGAACCCCCTCTTTTTCTGCAGCCGGTTAAAAACTTCAACATTTCACGACAGTTCTATTTAAAAAAATCAACCTTATTAAAATATTAGTATGACAACGGCATACTGCCTTTAGTAAGAAGTAATCCTCTACTAATGAATGCGATACCATTTTTCACTGTGGACATATAAAACTCATTTAGGCAACCGTACAGGCTCCGACAGACTGTCAAATTAAATTTGGAACGCGATGAGACTTAACGAGCAAGATTCAGAGCTACTGTTACGTGGATTGTTTGTATTTACGCCATATTCAGATATGCAGTAGTGGCTAGCGGTAGCGAAATTCGAGTGCATAAGATTTAGGTACCTACCTATTCCTTGTGTTCAAGCAGTTCAATTCTACCGCCATGAGTAGACCCGCTCTGTTGATTATCATTCACGCTAAACAATAGAGGGCATGCAATTATGTTAGGTCTTGCCATAACCTGAAATATGCAATACAGACGGACGCACTGAAAACCAGCGTTGCGGCTCTAGCACCGCTGGCGCCGCAGCAATGATAATTGCGGTCGTATTTCACTTAGTACTGTAGCATCTTGTATATGTTTAAAATCCTTTTTTCTAATAAGTTGTTTGCTGTAGTAGTAGTGCAATAAACATTTTTCTATTTCTATTTGTACTTCTACTTCAATGCGTCTATTGAATACGGAACTGCGGAGCTTATCTTTATTCCAATGGGAATGGGATGTTTCGCAATAGCCGCGGCATCCCACCGGTATAACGCACGATATCTACCTCTACCACAGCGGTAGCGGCTACCGTGTATATCTGAACAGATCTTACACAAAACATCGGGTAAAAGCACCTTTTCGATACCCACTTCATTCGTAAAGATCAATCAGTCATTGTGCGAAATCGGCATCGGTCGAAATACCCACCGGTGAATTTTAATAATACGGGTCCACATGTAAAACCTTTTCGCTGTGGGTTGTCCATGCTACTGAGCACACAGGGAATCTAATGAGGGCTATGAGTGTGTAGCGTTATTATTATTATTACTATGGCCAGGTATCTACTGTTGCAGGTACAGGAGCTGTATCACGTAGTTTTAGTTAGCAAGCAGGCAGTAGTAGTAGAGTTGCAGGGTAGTTTAAAGTTAAACTACAATTTGACTCTTAAGATAAAGAATTATTTTAAAACATAAACGGTAGAGTCTGTAGAATCTGCTTGTAAATTGTAATTATAATGTTTATACGTTAAAAATATTGTTAAAACAACTATGCTAAATAAATACATGTGAATAAACTAACTTACGATCATTGGTTATTGAACATTGGTTATTAGTTATTGAAATTATACTCTTATATTTCATTAATTTGTTTAAAAATCTTGGTTTACTTACTTCGAGATCCAATTGGTGGCGTAGTAATCACATTATAAAATAGAACTTGTTAAAACCTGAAATTATGTACGTTTATTTATTGTATATTGCAGAAGTCCTGATTGTCCTGAGTTATTCCAGAACTTTGCATTAATATACATAGATTTATCGATAAGTATTTGAATCATGGTTTTCGATTTTCAATTTATCCTAAAATTAATTCCACAATTATGGTTAAAGTACAGTGGTTTTACAATAAGCACAAGTGAAGGCTACCGATCCTTTTACGTGTGGTAACCATTTCAGAACCAAATTTAATATGGCTGCAAACTTTATAAAGAACGTGCTTTATTAAGGACATTGAGCTGTTCAGCAGAGGGTGATTGACCGGGCGGCTTTCAGCGGTGAGTGAGGCTTTGCTTGATAATATCACTTACATACACAATTAACTTGTCAGGGCTTGTACCGACGCAATACGTTATTAAGCTCTTTGATGTTTGGCAATGGGACATCCCCTGCCACGCGAGATTGTGTAAATTGACATGTTTTTTACATAAGATAAGTTTGCTCTGTTTTTTGTTGGTGAACTGACTGAAACAAAAAATGATTTAAATGCCACCCCAACCTTACTGCCATACTATCTGGATAAGTCATCTTGTCGGCCATAAGCATAATTAACACCAAAGAACGTTTTATCACAAAATCTACCCCAAATCTTGGCCCGAATTTATTTTATTTACGTATCTAATCTGAAATCTACTTGGAATTGGAGATCTCAATAGAATTGAGGATTTAATGACTATAAAAATGGAATCATAATTTCTTTCATTATTATTAGTATTGTTTATTTCTTCTAACTTCTTTATTTGCTGGCAACTCGTCAGTGATCATTTCCTTTGCAGATCTCCTTAAGAGACGGTGACCAAGTACCATCAAGTAGCTCATCTTTTGTCATTGGCGTTTCGAGGGTCATTCTTATCTTTATCTCTTATCGATAATAATACCAGTGAAGTTTATTATGAATAATCATGATTATAACTACTCAAATCTCTACCACCGAGGGGGTTGGGGGCAGGCGGACACGAGTACCACGTGCTTGTAAGTTTGTGAGGCTACTTCCCATTTGGTAAACCTCAAACTGTACTTTAAAAAGTTGCGTTTGGTAAACTTTCAGTTGAAATGGGTACAGTGAAGTAAAAAGAAAACACGAAACTGATGATAACATTGTTATTTATATTATACTAGTGGTCCCAGCGTACTTCGTACCGCTTTATAATTAAAAAATGTTTTAGTGATATATCGACAGCAACGCCACCTACCGGGTCCAATTGTGAATCTAAACCATTCTCGGATCCACCTGAAGACACACAAAAAATTTCAACCAAATCGGTCAAGCCGTTTAGGAGGAGTTCAGTCACATACACACGAACACAAGAAATATATATATTAAGATATATTTTTTAAATATTTTTAATCACAGGTACAATAGTCGGATCGTGTGTATGTATTATACATATTGATATTAAAAACAGAAATAAAAAGTGGCTCGTACAAATAATTTTACCTTAACTTTTAGTTCTTTTAATTCTTTTACAATATAAGATATTACAATTTTACTCGTGTTGTCTGTTCAGGAATGAGCATTATTTTTTTGTGTGAACTGTGACCGACGAAGAGCAGGACTTAAATCGGGACTAGCAGGTTATTACACTTAGCAGACTTAGGTTTTATTAAGAGTTAGTTTGTCAGTTCTTTATTGGCCACAAGGACCGGAACAGGGACTGTTAGTGATAGTTAATTCTGTTAGTAACTCCACAAATCCGCACTGGAGCAGCGTGGCGGAGTATGCTCTAGGCCTCTTCAGGTACGAGGAGAGACCCGTGCTCAGTAAGCCAATTCTGTTAGTTGTTAGTAATAACCCAGGTAGTAATTGTTACTAAGATGGTCCAGTTAGTAATTATTAGTAAGTCTTTGTGCTAATATGAATCAGACAATCCTATTTCAAGGTGTGACTGCATAAATGTTATTGTTACCACCGCAGTTAAAATAAAACATCACTTTTAAACTTGGTTTCGAGTAGATATTGATCCTTGACATCAGATGGACTCGCGAGTTATTACCGCCATATTATTATCATAAAACCAACATAAAATGTTGACTGAATTGACGAAGAAATCGAGTAAGGTGGAGGGCACTCGTAAACGAACAGACGGGACAAGCTATTGTGATGCATATGGCGGCAATAAACGGGAATAGGTGTTTTATTTGAATTGAAAGTCGATTGGAGATAACGCTAATATATTAGACGGCCTTCGGGCAACCTTCAGGGTACTTATGGCACGTTGGTAAGGTGTTTAACCCTAACGATGCGTTACCAACCAAGTAAGGAAGAAGAAAGAAATGATAGGCTTTCAAACTCCCAGCCGGATCACGGATCTGTGGCATTGCACACGTCACACGCTGACGTCACGACAAACCTGAATCACGCTATCGAAGTTTTCTACACCGCTCGTATATACATAATTATATAAAAGTTCCGATCATGTACATAACAACACCATCTCTTCAATATTAACTGAATAATTAAGTCTATTCACATCTAACCAAAGACATGTAAGTACTTAATTCATATCAGCGTTGGATGTCGCCCTAGGGCGCAATCTGTCCAAAAAAGGTTTAATTTAAATAAATCTAATACTGAAACGTCTTTCCTAGGGCTACAATCCAGTAAATTCAATTAAACCACTGAATTCAAATGAGATAGGTCAATAACGTTTAATAAAATCGTGTTAGAAATTCAATGATAAAATTTTAGCCGCGAATCTGTTGTTCGGAAATTAACCTCGTGAATATTTTATATCTCAAAGAAATTGATACAGGAAATCACCAGCATGTAGTACGTGTATTTAATACCAGTAAACATCTTCGCTTCACTGGAAGAAACTTATATTTTTTATGTTAAAACCGCACTTAAATTTGTTTTATATTAATAGCCGAGAGACGAGTGGACAAGCCACTTAATGGTGAGTGGTCGCCGTCGCTCATGGCCAAGAAAAAAGGAAGACGAAAGAAGGAATGTACTGGCTTTCAAGAATAATGAGGAGCCATGGTCACTTATGGGCCGTTAACACGTTGAACGGCTGGACTAAAAAACAGTGTTTTGCCCAGTGGGTCGCAGCGGACACCGTGTAAGCCAACATGCCTGGTCCTGGGGGCGCGTTGGACACCGTATTCCGAATTCCCCCGATCACTTCAGAAGCCTTTAGGTGGCTGACTGAAAGCGTTTCAACTCTTTTTATTATTTTTAATAAAATCTGACTTTTTTGTATTGATTTAAGGGAGCAAACGATCATGCAGCACCACCTTCCGCTGCCGCGCATGACAACTGTGACCGACTTAGAACAAGAATCATTCAACTTAGAACAACACAATTGTTGTTAAAACAATTATTACACGGTAGAAATGGCACTAAGTACCGTGACGGGCGGTAGTACTACCCCGGGCGAACTCTAAGCTTTACTACCTATGCAAAACAATTAAAATTAGTTATTTTACATAGGTAGTAGATCCTAGGCTCTACTACCTACAACTACTCATATGTTTGCAAAAAACACCCCAACAATTTTTGTACAATTCTTGAATATTGCTGTGTCCGTCATGGTGTTCAACTAAACTAAATGTTAACGCAAGTTTGCATGAAAACAATCCTCCATGAAGCCCATGAAGGTTTTTGTTTTGTTAATCCTAATGTTCAAATTGCTTTCCCTCAGCGAAGCTTTATCGGTCAGAACGCGGTAATTAATCCTTTTCCAAGCGAAATTCAAAAATAACTAGTCGGCTTAAACTAGTTATAGAACTAGATTAATTACTGAACCAGTTATGGCCGGCGGCTTTGCTCGCGTGGGTTTCGATAGACGACAAAATACAATTAAAATTATGTCCCGGCCTAGTTCATGTCTACCTCTGTACCAAATTTTATCGCAACGTGATGAATATAATTATGATGAGTTTATCCCTTACGGAAGGTAAGGGTAGGGGAGTAATCAGACTTCTTGAAATTAGTGAAAATTTTGCTGAAAGATTCCATTTACATTCATACAGGTCAAATTAATAAAGATTTACTTCATAGTGCACACAGCACTAGTACGCGCACACTATGGAAGTATTGGAAGTACGTATCGAAAGTTTTACAATGCGGGTCTAAATCCCATCAGTGTTGTCAGAGGACGGATTAATGGCTACTCGGTAGCTCCCCGCGTTATTGCCAATAAACTGTTTATTTGAGTGCCCGATGTGTTGCCATCATGGCGGCTCCATAAATGTTGTTATTTGTTTTCAGATATAAATATTAGTGTCGTTGAATTCGGGGGCATTCCGCTGCAGGCCGGTCTTGTAATTGATGTGGCCTAGGTCACTGCCCAAGAGGTCTGTTAGGTTAGGTAAGGTTCTGGTGGATTGCAGTGATACGAACACACAAGCAAGCCCTGATCTTCTTTCCCCTACTTCATGAATTGTACTCAGGATAGTCGACGTTCTTTCTGTATTCATAAACTGAACATTTTGCTATGAGGAATTTATTCGTTGGTTACAGTTTTAAATAAGTATTTCCGATTGAATAGTTAGGCAGCGAACTGAAGCAGAGATTCTTGATTGAAATGTAAAAGAAGAAAAGGGTAATTTTATTCGAAGCGCTAATTTTATCACAAGAGTTGCGAAATAGTTTCTGAATGAGGGTCGCTAGAACTGGGAATATTCTTTTACGCGAGTTATTAAATTAACTTCTTGTCGTTGACATACTTTATGATTCGTACCTCAAGTGTCCCCATCGGGACTCTGTTACTAAGACTTGTCTGTCCATCATAAAGCATAAACCCATTTGTCGTAAACACCTATCATACTTACTACGAAGAATTGGAATAAATTACCAGCGTCGGTTTTACAGTTCGATTAGAGTGGGTGGCTTCAAATCAACAATAGACTTCTATCAATTTCGTGCTCTTTACCACCCAGAACTATATCACCACTTACCATTGGCCGATAAACACACTGAATATGCTCCAAACTCTTAAAACCTTTACAATAAAGTGTAATATTGTGGCCAAGTCTTTCGAAACCACAACGTAAATTCATTTTTACTTTATAGAGCAAACTTGTTCGTTCTCTATATTTTTCTTTTGAATTCTCCACAGAACTTCTCCACGACTTCAGTTCATGCTACATTAAACAACTTCAAACCATGTTTTATTTAGTTTTCCTTATCTTATTCCAGTCGATTCTGCCTCATACTTATAAAAAAATTGTAAATTAATTACTTGTAAATTGTAAATTAAATACTCAATATGATACACAACATAATAATTAATGCCTAATAATAACAACCATTTAAATTATCAGTCTCGGGAACGAACGTCGCGGGTGGCATGGACAACACAAATGCACATCACTACACCTCACCGACCGCACAGCCAATAGACACCTAATGTTTGATTTTCCGTATTGAATGCATTCTGGCAACTAGCTGAGGTAAGACGAAGCGGGGTGACTGGCCAATTCAACGCTGTGATTGGCTAATTCAAGGCCACACGAAACGTTCGAAAGAAATAGATTAATTTAAGCAACGGGAAAGAAGGAGACGGCACGAATTTGTATCGGTACTATAAGCCAGATGTGTTGACAGAAGCCATTCGCCTTACTGTTAGGAGTCTACTGGCTGTGCTACACCCACAACCCGAGAACAATTTTATCTGTCACATAATCACATAAAACTCAAATATTTGCATCTATCAGATTATTCATTTCCAATTAGGTATTCATTGTTTATTGTAATGTGCAAGCGGATTAATTTTCCAATCTCCAATTATATTATCAAATTAGATAACATCAACTGAGTGGATGAAGCTGAGGTTAGTAGGTATTCAATTGATAGACGTGATTGAAATAAAGTAAACACTTAATTTTAAGTGAAACTAACCATTACTCAGTGAAAACCGCACCCAAAGTTGCTTTTTTGTGATTAGCGTGTTCTAACAATTCTAACAATTAATATGTTGGGTTCGCTTGCGTTAATAAGGGCACCCAAGAATTCCTTTATTGACGTGATAACGTCTTATAAATTAATGAGCACCGGCAGCGCGCACGAAAAAGTGTCCCGTTCCGTCTGAGCCTGTGCGAACAAGTGATCGGCCTAAACGTACGTCTTGCAACGCATCTATCTCTCTTTCCTTATGGTGTTATCACGTAAAATTATCGTCCGTAAACCGACTTTACAGACACATTTTTTTTCATATATTTTCTACAGACAGCATTGCGTTAAATTTTTATAAAATTAACAGTTGAATTTAGTTGAACCTACCCAAATTCCATTAGTTAATACCCAAAACTAAGTTTCCTGATAACAATACATCTTAAGACAAATTACACGAAGTAAGTTAATTTCATTGTAAATGGTTGAAACTTGGTAAACAAAACAATTTTGATGTTGGGTGGGAATCCAAGCGAGAATACAAAGATGTTTGTTATATAACAAGCTACTTGACGACCCAGATGGCGCAATTGTTAACAAGCCGGGTCGTCGTTCCGAGAGTCCTGGGTCGATTTCCAGCGATGCGGCCATTTAAATAATCAGTTTAAAGAACAATGGCGAACTTCCATACAAATTTTTGCTGAAAAATTTTGTTGCGTCTGCCGATGAAAAATATGTTAAAATATTGTGTATGAATTCCTGAACAATTTCTTCTTAAGGGTTACTAATAGATGAAGTCAGGAATTAAAGATATTGCGGTGTGAAGTTTCAGATTTTTGTATCCTCTTTGGTTTCAGATGACGTTGTTTTGTCAACCAATGAGTATATAAACACAATGTTATTGTCAAGTGTCAACAACAGCTGTTTATACCAAAATATAATTGATAGTTAAGATCGAATAAAAAAAAGAAAAGGGCATGTTTAGAGGTTTAGATCTCCGACTAGTCTATTAGGTAGTGATGTGTGGGTTTAGTTTTCTGAGATGAAAATCTGTATAATAATTATACAGTCTGCAGTTATTATTATAGGTGCCGTATTCCTGCGACAGGACGATAAAAGTTCATAAGATCCCATTATGCGCTCCTACGTATTGCTTGTATATCTATTATCTACTCGTGTTGAAAACACCTAGTACGATTTTATTCGTAAATCGCCGATTTCATATTTTTTTTCAAAGATTTTTAGGCTTACTATGCTGTCACAGAATAGATAAGTAATAATAGTTTGTTGTATCAAAGTTGTTTGAAAACATTACCTAGATTATAAGGTACCTAAAGGTAGATTACTAATGATGAAATTAAAACAACATTTTTTTTTAATATTTATTCCTCATCATCTATAACAACAATTTCATCAAGGAAACCTGCCGGTGCTGTGATATTCGGTTGATGTCTGGCCCATCCAAGATACCATATCAAAGTCATCGTATGCGCGCAACATCCAACCGTTCGTTTTCCAACTAAGCAACTACAACAATACTCTACAATTCCTGCTCGACCAGGCACATTATTTTCTATTATTATGTAAACATAATATTGTCTTCTAGAGACGTGACGTGATTTTATTTTACCTCTAATTAAAGTAGTGTCACCACTGCCTCTAAGATTGTATTCAGATGAATTAAGTTGCTCACTATATACTTCAATCCTGTAACCGCCGTGGAAACGTACATGCTCTCCGTAATAGGAACGGGCTTGTCGTATTTGGTACGTTCCCAGGGCGATTAAAAGAAGTTCTCTGTGTTCTAACACAGGAAAGATAACATTATGTCTTTCTGCTGTAATATTTTGGAAATTGGAATAACGTCTATTCATATTATGAGCCTCGACCATACTTGCCAGATTATTTTCAACATGCATATTTTGTCGTATGATACTTAATATTTCATTTGCATTGACATTGTCATGCAGGCGAACACCAAACTTATTAATTAAAGCCGCTGCTATTTGAAAGTTTTGCATCATGTGGGGAAGCGATCTATGGAAATACTCTTGCCTAAATAATTTATAGTCTCTTTTAAAGTATCCATTGACCACTTCCACCACCCATCTGCAAATGGTAACACAACGGCTTCGATTGGCTTGAGCTGTAGTTAACTGGTGCTCGCCTTCTAACAGTGATTCTGGCATGACTGGTCTGTAGCCACACCCTTCTAATAAACTTATACTATCTCTAAACCCTCTATCTAAAATAAAAGCGTCATTATTTCTGAAATACAACCTTAGAGCAGAATTCTCATTTCTGAATAAATTGTTCATAATAACAGAGTCTGAGGTAGTTGCTTTGTAAGGGCCATAACAATCGACTATGTATCCGTCACTGGCAACTATTAAAAAAGGTTTCAGGAGATTTCTGTACTTGTGTAACGAATATGTGTTTTTTTGAAACATATAATTTGCACTTTTATTTATGTAAATATATGTCCCATCACATATTACAATGGCATTATTTTCATTTCCAAACAGCCCATTGGGGATTGTTAAATTATGCTGCAACAGCTCATCACGAGTCAAGTGATTGATACCAAGATGTCTTGACACAAAATCTTGACACAAGATTTCCCTTACACTGTCCATTAAACCCTCCAATGTACGACGTGGCACTTGTAACAATGTGGATATTCTCTCGTCAGAGTCCCCTGTTCTCATCTTCAGTAGAAGAGCTGCTAGACCTAAGCTTCCTCTACGCAGTTCCGATATGCGTGGTACTTCGCCTATTAAAGCATTGAAGTTTTCCTTCGATAGTCCTATCCAGTATTCAAATATTCTTTCGTCCATATTTTCAATATTTTCAAAGTCAAGGGAAGGACTAAAAGAATTTACAAATGAGAATACATGCTGTATTTGTTCAATATTAAATGACTCGATACTATTTTGGGAAGTAAATGAGGTATCCCATGAATTATTTGTTAAATGTTCACTACAAATACGAGCTAATTTTGGCAAATAATAATTATGATTATGCAGAACTGTGGCTCGTAACTTGTCTGATATATTATGTAACGTGATGCTACGACAATTCGGAAAGACGCAAGTATGTGTAGAATTTGCTGCTCGTCTGTAATTAGGTAAAACAATTCTTTGTGTATCCACTGTTGTTATTGGCTCAGGTTGGGTATTTGTTGTTGAAGGCTGCTGCAGATTTGGTTCCTGTTGCACATCATCACTTATTGTATCCAGTTGAGGTCTTACTTCATCTTGACGATTCATACGAACAACCTCTCTTTTTGTGCGTAACCAACAAGCATGGCATACACGATCTGATGAAGATATCTGAAAATTAATTATATAAATCATCGTAAACATTCTATGCTCATGACCTTGAACTTATAGTTGTTCTGCATCAGTTATTATCTGCTAGTAGTGTGCAGTTTGAAGTTATCATCCCATAAGGAAACTGCAGACAGACTAATTGCATGTAAATTCACTTTTGGTAGTTATAATCAAAGTTATAATCAATCTGGGATAAATCAGAGATTCATCATCATTAGCCTATTAACGTCCCATTGCTGGGCACAGGCCTCCTCTCTCATAGGAGAGAGGGTTTTAGAGATAAACCCACCATGCTGCATGCGGGTTGGTGGGCTCTAACAATTATTATCACATTTTATTGATAGTAACTGGAACCGACGTCTTAACACGCTCTCCGAGGTACGGGTGTGTAGATACCACAAAATTCTTAACTCCGGGCTGGTACTGAGATTTTTTACAGAAAACCTAATACAAATTGTTTGGCAAGACCCGGGATTCGAACCCAGGACCTCGTAATCCGTAGTTGACCATGCCATCTAGTGCTTAGCTAGACTAACGAGGCAATCAGAGATTAATTTAAGATAAATTGCAAATATATACAAACCTCTCGTGGCGCTACTTTGCTCTCTATAATATTAATAATAGACTGCTGCATTTCAGTAGGGCTTTCTCTAATTATTCTGTCACTCTGTCTTTGCAGTGTTGAACAACCACATAAAAGGCACACATTTGTATGACCTCTGGTACTTGGTCCAGCTTGTTCACTGCCAGAAACTTCTCTTTGTAAATTCTGATTTACTGCAGCCATCGCAAGATCTCTGCAAGCTTCACAGACATAATCATCTTCCAAAATCTAAAGACAAAAATAGATAATGTTATTGAGAAAAGATTTTTTATAATGATTTGTTATTTTTCATAACAGCTAATGTATTAAATGGACATATAATTTCAACTTGCTAATAATTCATGATATTTACAATAAATTCACTTCAGCTTCATAATATATAAAATAAAAAGCTATAGATTTTAATGTAAAACTCTCTTATATATTATAATAAGATTCTAAGTCAGTTTCATTTTATTTGTTTGTCATTCATTGCAAATACATATAGACAGGCAAGCAATGTTAGTTTTCTCCTTGTGTTTTATATTTACATTATTTTAATCACATTGCACACACAATGAAGATACCATTGACTATTGTCTAATTGTAACATATGTGACTGTTAATATAATAACACATGACCAGTAATACTTACTATTTGAGGGTATACCCAGCTGCAGATTAGAGCAGTGACTCTTGAGTCAAGTGCCAATGCGGGGTATCGTCGCATTTTGTTGATACATATATTGCAGTTCACACACATGATGCGTGAAGGTCCTACACGACTTCCCATCGTTATAAATCGATGCACACACAACAAAATCCAAAGTATGAGGCAGAATCGTAGTCCAAGAGTCACAGCAAAATATAGTCGTAAATAGTAGTTAAACGGAATCCTTTGGCAAGCACTAGTCAGTAGTAACGTGGGAAAATCTCAGAGTCCATAAACAGAAGCAGTTGTAAAGAAACACGGAAAATCATAGAAAACACAAGAAACAACGAGACGCACGCGCAAGCAACGAACGAACAACAAGATGTCAGACGTGTTACCTGACAGATGTCATCTACTTTTCCATCGGCGTTGTTGCCATATTCGATTATAGTGGATTATAGTACATATTCTTTAATCTAGTCAATTGAGCTTATTAATAAAAAAATGTTTTTTTCTCAGACTTAGATAGGCCATAAGCAAAAGTGAAAAAAATATAAGAAATTATTTTATTTAAATCTGTATTAATTACATTTGTAGACGCATAAGAATTCCATCAACAATTTTTTCGCCATTGTTCTTTCTGTTTTGGGTCTGACTTCTTGGACCGACCGACTAGAAAGATTCAAATGGGGACTAAAATAGTTTAATCCAGTTAGCAGACAGTGTTACAGCATTAGTTGGTTAGTTTGTTAGTAATTATGAGGGTTAGCAATAGTCCAGTTAGTAGAAAGTGAAAGTCTTGTTCTAATTTGGTCACCGATGCGTTGCTACCCTTGAGGACTGAGACTCTAAAAAAGTGTAGCCGGCTCCACACCTTTCTATCCGGAACCGGTGGCAGGCGGTATTACTACCCCGAGTGAATTCAAGGCTCTACTACCTAGCTACCTATTAAAAAAATAAAAAATAAGCCCATTGGTGACGACAATACATGTAGTCGCGTCGTGTCGCACGTGTAAATGACATTTTAATTTAATTCCCTAACATTCTTGGTCGCTGTTTTGATATCTGCAACTATTAATTTCGTCGGTTAGACTGGGCTCGGCGGATTAATTAATTAATTACAAGCAAACGTTACATTTGCTCAGTTATAATTTGGCTGCTCTAATCTTCTGAGCACTTATATCTTTCCAATCATTTGTTTGGGCTTAACAATAATTATATTAGTGTTACGTTACGCGTTTGATAGCTTACTAACGTTACTGATCTAATTAATATCAGTCTATCTTATTTCTCAAATATCTTCTATGTACTATTTCAGATTAGTTAGAATTTTATTGAAATACCTATGTGTAGTGTTTGGTAATCTATATATACATAGATATACTCTGTCTCGGGCGCACGTCACACAGACTGTCATGGCGGTAACACCAGAGCCGTGGGCGAGCGTGGTCGTCATTGTTGTGTGTGCGTGTGTGAGCGAGCCAGTGTGTTCATTAGTGACGGGAGGTCCTACACTACGAGTATGTATAACTTTGATGATATTTTTTGATGATTTGATAGTTTTTAACAACCCAAATAACACATTACTAACATCCATGGCCCGAGAACAAAAATGTGTCTATCACATAAATATCTGCAATGTCTGGGAATCGAGCCCGAGACTCACGCGTCTTGCCGAGTCATTGCCGACTTGCGTCATTTAAGGAACCTTTACATAAAGTTTCAAGTGAATCCATTGAAGAAATAAAAAGTTTCAGTTTCCCCCTTTTTATCCTCTTAGGGGGGGAATTTCCAAAAATCCTCTCTTATTAGAATTGTAGCTCAAATCACTGTAATATGAGTTAATTTGTCCAAGATGTACTGTTTTAATAGTTCTTTATCGCGGTATTTAATTGTGAAGAAAGAGATAGATGATAGATAAATATGTGGTCCTACTCCGTCTTTGTATTTGTCTTACTTCCATCTAATTATAAACATAAGGGGTGGAGAAAAGTAACTGTAATCCTCGGTTGTATATAAAAGTAAACCAAATTAAACATACATTTTTGTAAATTAATTTTTTAGTCATGCATCTGGGCCCCATTTGTGAAAAGTTAATTATTTTAGTAAATTAGGTTAAGGCTTAAGACTCTTACCAATTTCTCAGATAACTTTATTAGGACGATGACCTTCACGTGAGGGATATATCAAACTACGTATTACCCCAACCCCCGACGAACCAGTCAGTAGTAACGAGCCAGTCTCTAAGCTAGGTAGTTGTATGCAAATAAGATAAACGACCAAAAATCTATTCAATTTATAAAGCTTAGAGGTTTTCGGCTTCATTCAGATAAAGCCTGGTTAAGTGTGATATCCAAGTTCAAATAAATTCAGTCTGCTACTAATAAACTTTAGTTAAAATTATAAATCTATATATGTACATATTAATAGATATGTAAAGCAAAAACTTTGTACATATTTTCACGAAAATTCAAAAGAATTTTGCACAATTAAAAGTTTATATGGAAGAGAAGTGCATGAAGCTAATACTTTTGTATAATAATCTTGATACCCGTCGTGCTAACATTATGAGGACATTATAAACAAGACTCCGTCGTTACTGTGCTACCTGAGCGTTGCAAAAATTAATTCAAGAGGGAAAAGTTACCCCGAGGTAGGTCTCCCAACTCATCCGACATGTGATAAGGGTGCGCGATTAGAATGCCCACGAACGTGTTACAGTAAATTGAATATTGGATCTGAAAGGTACCTCTGCCTTGTCAATTAAAAAAAGAATGTGCGTATTAGATATTAGTTATCACGCACTTCGGTGAAGGAAAACTTCGAGAGTAAACCTGCTCACCTGAGAGTTCTGCATAATGTTCTCATAGGTGTGTGAAGTCTGCAATGTATGTAATAATTATGCATTGTGATCGCTCAGCGACTAATTTCATTGGATTAAGTAATTGTAGGGTTATATTAAATAAATACCCTATTTCATAACACATAACAAGGCATAGACAAACCGACAAAGGTCGGACACGAGTCGACTGCCGAATAAACTGTTTATTGGCTACAATATCGTACGTGCAGACGTGCTGAGCTGCGGACCCGTGGGCGGATCCGCTCAGTGAACACGAAAGTGTGGGATTTACATGGCTTTTCGCTTTTGTGTATAATAGCAATGCCCAACGGGTTTGTCCGTTGTTTAGTTTTAGTAAAGTATTTTTTAAATGTCAGATGTCAAATGACTGGTCATCCTCCGGCTGAGAGCCTGGTAGCAGCACTATCTTTCTTGCTTCTCTTTTATTTCTTCTCCTTCAAATTCGTCAGTGATGATTTTAGTGTTGCTAATGTCCGTAAGTCACCTTGAACACTTATAATTCTGATTATAAGTGTTCAACTTGACTCGTCTGTTCGTATGTTAGTTAAAAAACCATTTAAAAATAATAACAACGGTTAATCTCAATTTATGTTCCATAATCCTCAATAACTAACCTAGCATTAGTCACAAAGTCAAAGTCAAGCATCCATATTATCTATTAATTACTCATAAACATAATACCATCTTTGTGTAAGTGTAAGCTGTATTTCCCAGGTTTCTTAAATGTTTCTTTAGGCAATACAAGGATTGGTTTTGGCACTTTATTGTAAAAACGTACACCGAGCCCCACTAGGGATCACTGGAACTAGTGCAGGCGGTACGAAGGCAACGCATAAAGTGTTGTCACACTGGACATCTCCATCTGTCAAAAAAGTAGGGTGTGGCTGTGTCCTAGACCTGGTCGTGTGTTTTTCGTGTACACGAGTACGTAACGGCTGATATTTGCGTTCAACGGCGTTTACAAAATGTCGGTGCTTATCGCACCGCCGCGCATGGTGTTTGGTGGTTACAGTCCCCACAAAACCTAACGTTGATCTTTTAGCTATCAATTGGTGTGATTTCGAATATATCTTTTAGATAGATAGCTACAACACCATACTGTATCCCCTGCTTTTGTCATCATTCTTTTGTGTATTGTCTCCCATAGTGGAAGTAAAATTTAAAGACATCTTCACGTCAAAACAACACGAATAATATACAGTAAGTTGGCAAGAAAAATCCCATCCAACGAGCACCATAATGGCACGCGTCGGGCCCGGATCAAGTTGTTAATGGGCGTACAGCTGGCGCGTCAGGATTCGCAAGATGGCCTAAATCCGCATCAGTCGTTGACAGATGTTGTAACACAAACGATATTATATTACTTAGTACAACCCAGAAATGCTGTTATATTTCGTTAGCCGTTAATGAAGTTAGTTAATAAAGATTGATTCTTATATTATCCCCTTGTTTCGCTGCAGTTTTCTAAGTAATTAGCTGCCCTGTTATCGCAATTAAAGTGTGTTTTTATAGATTTTTAAAGTGTTTTTTTTACCTAAATCCTGGTGGTCGTGAAAAGGATAACAGTGTGTAACCATTAAATTATTGTATTGTCATCAGAGCTTAAAAGCCTAAACGTGAGTTAATTAAAATCTCTTATCGATAGGAAGTAGGTAGTCAAAAGTTAGGTACATTGTACAAGTTTGGCCTTGGTTAAGCTTATTCAGAATGTTATAATTATATTAAAACACGCGAACACGCACAATCATTTGTATTTTCAAAGGTCAAATGCGTATTTTTCTAATCCCACGATTAGTAAAACAAAATAATTTCGTGGATGACTAATACTTCGGAGATTTTGTTCAAACAAAGCGTATGGGCTAAATGACCAACAATTACGGGCCAAGCAATTGGCCGTTATAAGCCAAACAATGGGCCAAATGCCACGGTCAATACCTTTTTCTTTTTCTTAATTTCGATTCATTTTTGGTAGACAACGCATCGGTCATGTTTTGGAATTTCTGATGTCCATAGGCGACGGTGAACACCTATCATCAGGTGGATCGTCTCTTCGTTTGTCCGCTATTTACATAGAAAATATCTTGTATTCAAGGTTGGATTGACTACCCTATTACTCATTCAAAGTCGGTAAGGTCGCCTCATTTCCAAGTCCTAAAGTTTCAAATAAGTACCGCAGTTGTTTTGTCTACAAATTTTCATGATTAAAAAGGCCGATACGAATCTAATTCAGTAAAAACTTCATTCTAATGAACACTGTAAATTCCACTGTTTCTGAATCGCTTACTCATCAAATCACTTTATTTATTCACTTGTTCCAGCAAGTATAACGTGATTATTTTATATTTTAGCGGCTGGAATAAAAATGTTGGAACTGTTGATAATACCAGTTGTCGTTTCACAATAGCATTAAACTTGAACTTTTAGCCAATTTAGCATAATAGCTTTCTAGCTCGGTAGGGCACTTTGACTACCAGTAGAGATGCGAAGTTGATTCATCACAACTTTCGGTCATCATCATGTTCCGCCCATTTCCCAATTTAATCAACTAATTATAATCAACTATACCATCCAATAGTACCTTTGAAACAGTTCCTTTAGTTATTTGACACTACAAAACGTCCATGTCATCTTTCGAGTTATCCTAATTTTAAAAGTTCCTAATTTCATTGAAACCATTACTACTGAGATATTACAATCGAATAAAAAATGAATGTTGAATCCAAATATGAATACCATCAGAACCAATATGCTATAATTATAGTATAGTATAATAATTATTATAGTTTAATTTTGAATAAATTATTTTTTCCTGCTTACCATTTCGAAAGTGTACAAGTTGACAGAGACCTAGTATTTTAATCAAGCGTAACTTAAATCCACATCCACAAAACCAATGCAGTAAAAGTTTTTCAATTAACCTTTCAGGCGGAGGTTAGCATAAGCATCATATTATATTATACGTGGTGTGAAAAGAAAAAAAAAGTGGTAAGAAAAGAAGAAGATTTGGGTTTCAATGCAGTATCTTCACATAACAACAGCTCACAGAAATGAAATGAAATGAAATGAAATGAAATGAAATGAAATGAAATGAAATGAAATGAAATGAAATGAAATGAAATGAAATGAAATGAAATGAAATGAAATGAAATGAAATGAAATGAAATGAAATGAAATGAAATGAAATGAAATGAAATGAAATGAAATGAAATGAAATGAAATGAAATGAAATGAAATGAAATGAAATGAAATGAAATGAAATGAAATGAAATGAAATGAAATGAAATGAAATGAAATGAAATGAAATGAAATGAAATGAAATGAAATGAAATGAAATGAAATGAAATGAAATGAAATGAAATGAAATGAAATGAAATGAAATGAAATGAAATGAAATGAAATGAAATGAAATGAAATGAAATGAAATGAAATGAAATGAAATGAAATGAAATGAAATGAAATGAAATGAAATGAAATGAAATGAAATGAAATGAAATGAAATGAAATGAAATGAAATGAAATGAAATGAAATGAAATGAAATGAAATGAAATGAAATGAAATGAAATGAAATGAAATGAAATGAAATGAAATGAAATGAAATGAAATGAAATGAAATGAAATGAAATTGTTTTTTTACGCTATCGCTTCAACAAATCCGTACCGTGAGTAGTCTTGGAAGAAGAAGCGGCAAGAAACTTTGCTACTCACATTACAGATAGCACTTACTACTACTTACTAGCTAGAATATCAAACTCATGTCCACAGAAGAAGCAGACTTGAGACTAAAATAACATTTAATTTACCGAAATTTAGCGAATCAAAAATAGAGCCTCGGAGAGCTTCGAGCCTCGCTTGAGCCTTGCGGCTTGTGGCTCTCGAGTAACAGATTGTCTAGAACACTGAAAACAAATGCAAAACATACGGTTATACAGCTATTAAAATGACATGAAACTTGAATAATTACGATCGTGAGTGTAATCTGGGTTTCCATCAGATTTATGGTGCCGTTAGCCGTTTTTACGGCCGACGGTGTATCGTGTGTCCGCCTCGTTTGATGTTAATTGTCGTAATCTACAGTGAAAGTTAATGGGCGTTCGATCGGGAATATAAACCCTGTGCCAATTTGCAGGTGTCCAAATCAAGGGGATTAAAAACACTTGCTGGCAAAAAAGTCCGACGAGACGAATAAAATAATTTTCCTTAGAATACACTATAGATATACAGTCTTCATACAAGCGCTCTGTCTAAAGTGAAGCACTAAACCGAAACTTTCCCGAAAGCGGGGAATGATTCGGCTACGGATAATCATATGTTTTTAGCAATAATACATAAATAGCTTTTCAGATATTTTGTGACACAATGTAACTGGACAAATCGTCTTAATTCTTTTTTTTTCGCGAGACACGTTTAGCGTACGTTAACATGAGCTGCCCGGTGTTTGGAGTAATTTCTGACTCCAAGTAAGGTGCTTCAAAACGGCCACGCGGACTTCGTTTCTATAGTGTAATTATTCTATTGATTGTCATATTATGGAAGATTTTGTCAGTTCAATTTTCGATATTCTAATTTCGAACTTTGATAGTTTGATGATTATAAGCTTGTCCACCGTAGATAATGCAGAGTTTCCTTTTCTCTGCCATTAAAAAGTCTTTCAGTCCGCTGTCGGTATATCTACTTGAAAGAAAATGAAAATTTCAAGTAGTGTTTATATCCTCTTTGGTACGATCTTTGTCACATCAGCCTCGGTGCTCCCAAATCAACCGAAGCTACGATGAGCATAATTGAAGTTTCAACTTTATTGTCATACTATTAATGAGGTATATTCATCGCTAATTTCCCTATCCCTTACTGTGCAGTCACGTCAGTGGATGCAGGCCCTTAGTATGAAAGGAGTCAAGCCAAAATGTACCATCGATAACAACAAAAGATCGCGACATTTGGCTAAAATGAAATTCTTCAGGGACACTTTTTCGAAACCTTTTAGAAAGCGAATTAAAGAAGGACTATAGGGGAATCCCGTACAAATGGCAGCCCTAGAAAAGCTCATGGATTAGGTATTCATTGAATTATAATTTAATTAAGCACAATCACTGCTTAATCAAGACGTTTGAATGTATAACTCCTAGTCACAGGAAGCCCGCACCGGTAACTTTCAATAGTTATGTGCGTATCAGAAATTAATTATCGCTTACTTCAGTGAAGGCAAGCGTTATAAGGAAACCTGCTACGACTAATCTGTGAATTCTCCATAATGTTCTCAAAGGTGTATGAAGTCTACCAATCCGCACTTGGCCAATGTGGTGGGCAATAATTAGATAGAAAAAGAAAACATCAAATATTTAGACAATAATTTATTATACAATTAAGAAAATAACAATCACATGTGAATCTTATATTTCTAGTGATAATTTAAATACATAAATGTTAACAATACAATACTGTAAAGTGTGATTATAGAAAAAGTCAGATATGCGTCTTAAGGTGGCGGTTCGCGGCCCGAGACCGAGACAGGAGACCGAGACCGGAGACCGCGACCGTCACTTTGTATAGGCGCGCGAGAAAGTCTCGGTCTTGGTCGCGACTTGTCGCCTATACATTGCCTATCGTCAGGTGATGGTCGCGGTCGCCGGTCTCAGTCTCCTGTCTCGGTCTCCCGTCTCGGTCGCGGACGCGAACCGCCACCTTTACAGTATGTGAGCCGGGTTTACACTGCAAAGTGGAAATCAGAGAGAAATAGTCGAGCGGAACGGAGTATTACTTGTTGAAATAGGTTTCACCTTCCACTTAAGAGTTTTGATCATGATTTATATAGTAGCCTTCAGTGCTAGAAGAGAGCGAGCCGATCTTTCTTTCTCACTCAGTCCTTTCTGGTACTTTTTATTGGTGGTATGAGATTGTAAACGGAATCCGTACGGAACCAACACGCTCGCGGTTGCAGCCCGGATGTGTGTGTCCTTTTGTGTGTATGTATGTATAAATGTTATGAATGTAAAGTACTTACATCATATACAACCAAACCGTTACATTTATGAACAGACCATACGAATATCTACTTAAATTATGATAGGTTTAAATTGGCTGGTTTTCCGAAATGTATGTTATTTTTTATTTTTGTCAAAATAACAGCAAAATACCTCCCTATAGTAAATACCAAAAAGTGTGCACAATTCACCAAGAGGATATTTAAAATAGTTATTCTCGTAACGCGTAGGACTACAAATACTTCATTACCAGCGTCTATGTTCCCCTTCCTTTATAAAGTGTTTGTCATTAATTTAACAGCGAATAAGCTTCAATTAAGGTAGTGAGCTTTATCACCTAACACTAAATTGCACTTACTAACAGGTGGGATCGTAGGACTAACATACACTGTAAAAAGTCATAGCTAGATAGCTAGATAGATATGTATCTCGACTGAGTTCTCTAGTCACGATGAAAACCGCAAATACTCTTTATTTTTGCCGAAACGATACGTCTAGACGCTGTCGGCTTTTTATTTAACGGCAAAAACACCGTTAAATAATTTGTTAATGCAAACTCTGAATACCTCACTAATAAGCAGTTTTTGCTTAAACACGAACTAAAAGAAACATTTAAGTTGGTGCGTACAAAATGTGTTTATTAAGATTATAAATAATATCGCGGAACGAACTCTTTAAGAAAATACTTGGAAGAAAAACTGCATACATTTGCTGAAGGTATTTCGTAGATGTTTATCTAAATGGCTTTGGCGTTATGCCATTGGCTGAATATCAATGTTCAGATTTTTTGCAAAAGGTAATAAGAAAAGGGTTTCGTTTTTTCGGAAAAATAGCCAAGCTATGGAGTATACATACGAAAATTTAAATTATACTATTAAATGTAAATTGTACTCGTCTCAATTTAATACTGTCGTATAAATAAAGTGTATTTTTTAAATGAATAAATATATATTTTTATTATTTTCTGCTTCTAATTGTTTGTGCACATGGCAATCAATTTTACAAGTAGAAAAGCTTAAACAATATCGTGTAGGAAGTTTATTATAATAATGTATTTACATAATTCAACAAGAATAGTTTATACATCCATTAAAATATTTAAACATTTTTCTTAAAGTAGGTATAATTATCTAGTCGGTTTAGCGTAAAACGCAAAATTTTCCAACTGACTTCTTAGTAGGTATTAAAAATCTTATTTTGTAATAAGTACCTATTTCCTTTTCAGCTAATAAAATAAAAGGTTCCCAGATCTTTTAAAACTATTACGCTTAAAAAACCAAATACCAAAATGGAGGAGAAGTAAACCTTAAGGACTTACGTTAAGGTTAAATATAGACCACAACTCTTATTTCATAGCCGGCAACGCATCGGTGACGCCTGGTGTTGATGATGTCCATACGCATCGGTGACCATTCACGATAAGGTGGCTGGTTTGCTTAATATCGGCTATTTAAATAAATAAATCAGTTCAGCATTTAACAATTCATCATCATCATCACAACCCATAACTGTCCCACTGCTGGGCACGGGTCTCCTCTCACAATGAGAGGGGTATAGGCCATAGTCCACCACGCTGGCCAAGTGCGGATTGGCGGACTTCACACACCTTTGAGAACATTATGGAGAACTCTCAGGTGTGCAGGTTTCCTCACGATGTTTTCCTTCACCGAAGCAAGTGATAATTAAATTTTAATACGCACATAATTTTTGAAAATTAGTGGTGCGTGCGGGGTTTGAACCCGGAACCTCCGGTTCGGCAGTCCAACGTTCAACCACACGGCTATCACTGCTATCACTATTTAACAATTCTCCTTACCCTAATTCAATTTAAGTTAGGTATTTGCAATACTCATTTACCTACATGTATTCACTGTCAAAATCTTAATAATGTCAAAATCTATTGATCTATGAGTACATAATTATATTATAATAAAAATGAAAGTTCTCCATGACTGTAAAATTTTGTGAAGTTGTTTCTGGGAAGTAATAACTTTAATTTCTATTTTTCTTTCGCCATTTTCCCGTCGGTTGATGACGCGTCGCGTCGTCCGAGCCGAGTCGAGTAGAGTCGAGCGATGAAGTTTTTACCCTTAGACATATAGACATAAGGGTTTTTCTAAGTTCGGCCTAAGCAAATTCCGCGTGAATAGATTTGGGGAGACCCTTACAGGCTAATGCTCTCGTTGTCTAAGTTTCTGCGAATAAAATGCTGGCCTGCCAGTTGGACCGAGATTCCAAAGCATATTCACGTAAGTCGGCCGCTTCGCAATGCTTTCGTAACGCTCGTTTTAATTGCTCGTTTTGTCCGCGGTACACCTGGGAAGGCACGATTAAGGTTGGCTGGCTAATTTACTTGAACAGCTGAGCACTTTTATAAACTTCTTTTTAACCATTTCCTGATTTTTAATGCAAATAGCCGACACCAGGACTCGCTGTGTCTTGGGCGTCATGGACAACACACAAAGACAAGAACACACACATAGACCGGGAACACACATTAAATATCTACCTTGCTGGGTCTCGAACACAGGACTCTACGGCATTCCCGCGTGGTAAACATTGCGATATAGATGTCACTTATGCGTTATGAAAAGATGCATTGCGATAAGGAATAAAGAAAAAACTTCATGGAATGAACGGAAATTGTTTAAACCAAAGTTTTCTCTGTGAAGTTCACATAATTATGAAAATCTGGCATTATACGCTAAACCGAAGTTAGTTTACTAGTGTATAAATTACTTATTTTATGGACTAGTCGTAAATATAACATCGATTTTACTATAATTAATATCACCTACTATATACAATAATAATATTTTACAGATTTATACACATTCAATAATTGTAAAATTAACAACATTTTTGTTTATATCTAGTAGTATAATAAATTTCATAATAAACTACATTTATAATCTAAAAACATGTTTATATAATATGTCTGTATGGAGATTTATACACTTAGATTAATAATACCTAGTATAATTATTTGTAAAAACTTACTAAGAATCTGAGGCAGAACGGATTAATTATGTAAATTAAAAAAAGAAAAAAACTATAACGAACTAAGAAAGTTATACAACGAAGAAAGTTATTAGTACGGGTAACAATGTAATTAAAACTTTACGTTTTTACGTAAACGTTTAAATCACCACATAGTATAAAACAAAGTCGCTTTCTCTGTCCCTATGTATGCTTAGAACTTTAAAACTACGCAACGGATTTTGATGGGTTTTATTTAATAGATAGAATGATTCAAGAGGAAAGTTTATATGTATAATATATTAAAGGTTTTCGCAAAATTAAAAATAACGCGCGTGAAAATAAATTCGTGCGCACGTACGTAACAATTTTGGACTTGGGTACTAAGGGACAGGTTTCCCGAAGCGAAGCGAGGGCGGGTTTACCAGTGAATACTAAATTACAGAAATTAAACTAAGGTCATTTACTACTTAGTGTGAAGGGCTGGCGATTGACAGGAAATAAATACATAGTCATTGTTTTTAAGGCCTGTTCACAACTACGCGGTATCCGCTACCACTGTCAGTAGCGATAAATAACGCGCAACATACCGCCCGGTCATCGTGGCTGTTGCAACTTGCAACACATCCCTTAGGTACCTACTGCATAGGTAAGCGGTATTAAACGGCGCGAGAAAAGGTAAGCATCGTACACATAGACGCATTGCATGCCTTATATTGTCTAGAGTGGACGACGATCAACAAGTTTTGATACCCAGCGGTAGTGATATTCGCTTAGTTGTAAACGCAGCGGGAATACCGCTTACCCACTCCGACACTACCCACATCGACAGCGGGTATCGCGTATGTTGGATATAAGTTTGTTATTATAGTTCCATCTGTCAACATCGGTTCTAACTAACATGACAGATGTCAGACTGTATCCTTGAAAGACAAGTTTAATCACGCAAATGAATAAGATTGACGAAAACTCGTGACGTGCTAAGGAGTTTCTTTCACTGTTTCGTCTCCACAATCTAAAAAGAATTGTAAAGCACTTTTGCTTATTGGCGGTAGAAGCAAAGAAATGACATTCAATAATTAAATAATTTTGAATTACCTAACAAATATTCACAGCACGGTAAATAAAATTAAAACTGTATACTATGTAACACGCTATATTTCCCAGAGAGCAACAATCTAAATTAACGGACGACGGAAATAGTTTTAATGCACGCATGTGTACCAAATATTTTGGTTCATGGGAATATGCCATTTCCTCTGCACTTAAGTGTACAATGTTTACTAATACTTCAATTACTAAGGTATTTCTAGTTTCATTCGTTTGATATTATTTTACTGCAATGATGATATACAATTTTATCAAGTGCCAATCAAATCGATTGCCAAAATAAATCTAATATTAGGAAGATATCAACCCTACTTAATCTTACTCTTCATAGGCGTATTGTTTTTTTAATAAACCTGAGGATAAGGTAAGGGTTAGGTATTGTTTACCGAGACATTGGGTATTACTATAAGCACGGTAATAATATCATACGTGCTATAAGATTCGCAGCTGATTTCTAAAGCAGTTATTCATTTTGAGGTAATTTAATGTAGTCATGTATAATATTATTCGAGTTGTTAAGGTTTAATATATTTTGATTTTTGTTAAGTGGACTATCCGCTCCTAAGATGAATTAATAAAGTTACTATTACCTTGCCTACTAAGTTTCGTGTTTGCTTTCGGTTTCGCCCGCTCGGGAAAACTATAAAATACCGTTAAAATAACTATCCAATATCCTTCCTCTCCATTCAAATTCCATTTCTTCATCTCCATATCAAATTTCATCTAAATCTGCGTATTAAGCGTTAAAATAAATCACAAAGACAGACTGACAGATGTACATATTTCGCATTTAATATTAGTATCGATGATGAATAGATAGATTCAAAACTGTCATTAATCGAAATTAAACCGTGATTTAATGATTTTAGTGTTTAAATTACCTTGTTAACATTTCTATCCTCGCGATGGCTGTGACTGGGATTTTTTTTTTGCAATTTTAGTATGAGACCCCACGTCCATAACTGTCGGGGACAGACTTATGTCGGTAAAATAGTTGATTGACCCCCATAGCAATAATAAGCCAATGCTTTGGGATGACAGATTTACAGAGTTACTTTCTCATTTAATAAAGCAGTGATAGCCGTGTGGTTGAACGTTGGACTGCCGAACCGGAGGGTCCGGGTTCAAACCCCGCACGCACCACTAATTTTCAAAAATTATGTGCGTATTAATATTTAATTATCACTTGCTTCGGTGAAGGAAAACATCGTGAGGAAACCTGCACACCTGAGAGTTCTCCATAATGTTCTCAAAGGTGTGCGAAGTCCACCAATCCGAACTTGATCAGCGTGGTGGACTATGGCCTATACCCCTCACACTGTGAGAGGAGACCCGTGCCCAGCAGTGGGACAGTTTGGGTTGTGATGATGGTGATGATGATTAGTATCGATGATGAATGGATACATTGAAAACGTGTTAATAAACGGACGCAAATGATACAAAGGTTTGACATGGTACGAGTATGTCTGTTTGTGCTCATCTAACACAATGTAAAAATTCGAGAAGCCGACTTTGTCGAACGAGCCTCTGTCAAGTGGAAACCTCTCGAAACGACAATAGCCTTTGTGCCTCACTTGTTACTCAGGCCTTTGAATAAGCCAATGGATGTACCCCAAGTCTTCCTGGAGTCGAACTGAATAGACTTTATTATCTGTATATTAATACGTAAAGCAAAAACTTTTTACCTCTTTTTACAAAAATACGCGGACGGAGGAGTATGAAATGAGACATAGTTACAGTTTATAAATAGAGTGGTTCAGAACTCTAATATTTTTATATAATAATGCATTAGAAATACATTAAATTAAAAAATAAAACATTACACTCACTCATTCATATAGGTAACTTACTCTATGCACACGGCCATGACTTTAACATGATGTGATACGTCGTTTGAATTGTGTACATATTATAATTATCAATATGAAGTAACTCTGACAGAATAACTCTCTATTAAATAATGAAATTATATTTAAATTATTATTTATTTAATACGTTTTCGTTGCCCCACCACATTAAATTTGTTTTTTGACACTATTATAATTTAGAACACTTATATTTATGATGTAATTATTATTTATTTTTACCATCAACGCAACTTTGCAATTAGTATTTTGAACCGGGGATTTTATTTAAGATAGAAAACAAACAAGATACACACCGGAACTTAAGAAAGAATATCTGATGTTTAAGAAAAATTTACCTAGGAGTAGAGCTGTGAGCTTGTTTAACGGAACAAATAGAAAGCGTCTTGGGAGTCCCCGTAGATTACTACGAAGTTTCCCCCACTAAAGGTATAAGTAGTAAAAAACCGGCCAAGCGCGAGTCGCACACCTAAGGTTCCGTGCCACAGAGTAATATTAACTCTAATTATGAATGTAGAAAACCCCCAATTTTTAAGGTTACATGTATGGGGAGCCCTTTGGAATGTAACTTTGATTTCACTTTTATTACATCGTCTCAAACTTTTTCGTCTGTGTGTTGCATGTCGCGTGACGGTCGGCCGCGGAGTAGGGATAAAGTGAAAGGCGCTCGTCAGAGCAGCCAAGGCCAATATGGCGGCGCCTATAGTTCGCAGCAGCTGACCGTGTAGTGT
Source organism: Ochlodes sylvanus (assembly GCA_905404295.2). NCBI lineage: Eukaryota > Metazoa > Arthropoda > Insecta > Lepidoptera > Hesperiidae > Ochlodes > Ochlodes sylvanus. The sequence continues at coordinate 7,999,117 of FR990149.1, forward strand.
ATAGACTATTACTCATTTGTGCCAGTGCTCCACGCTATTTTGTTTGTTTTTGTCAGTGTTTAATGTAATAGTCTACTTTTATTATTTCCCCTTATCATTCCAATTTTCCAAGTATAAAATTAAGATTGATAAAGCGATTTTTATACCCTTAATGGAATATTATTCCAAAATTCTTTAGTAATAATATCGTCTATAATGTGAAAAAAAGTTTCACTTTTACCGTGGGTTCATAAAACCACACAATCCTTTTCTTTATTATATCTTGCGTTGGCGGTCATAGCAACACACATTCTGTAAACACGTCAGGTATCTACCTATTTCCGATCAAGAGGAAGAGTCATGTGACAGACAAACAGACATCGGGGGCATATTAATAGGGTTCCACCTGTCACTCTCTGGTACGGAACCCTAAAAACGTAAGGTACAATAGTAGTTTTATGTTGATTGGGTTTTTATGACTGTGTTACGTGAGAAACATTTCGCTGTACTAACATTAAACGCTGTCCCTTTGATTCAGGTTTAATTACTCTTGTTTCGTATAAATCGTTAATTTTCGATTGAATTCTATTGAAATGACTAATTTTAATGATGCTGGTTTTATTCCCCGACTGCGCGACGTAAAAAGGGTAATGTGTTTATCGGTGTATGTATGTATGTTTGTTTGTTCTGTAGTAGCGCGATATAGACAAATTTTAATGATTCTTAGGTCAATCTTTTTTTTTTAATTTTGCAAGTATTAATAGAGACAAGCCAGTAATCAAAATTCAATATGACGACAACCAGACGACGTAATAATATTGTAAAAAAGAAAAAAATATGAATCGAAAAAGTTCTCGAGACGTAATAAACAAAAACGAATCGAAAATACATGGGGCGTCATGAAATAGGTATTTGAAAGTCATCTCTAGGCTACCCTTATCATTTTTCATTACGAATTACCATTTAGGATCCAGGGTTACTGACGTCCATGACCTGTGGTGACCAATTGGCTCGACTATTTCGTTGTCATGTCTGCTTAGTTTCTTATGTAAATAACATAAAAAGACAAACAACCATATTTAACAATATGTGCGAAAATTTTGTGATATTTTTAGGGAAAATCTTTGGTTTACAATTTATAAAAATATATTTACTCCTATAATACTTTTTAGAGATCTACTAAACCACGTACCCATGTCATCCTTAACTAACGTGAATCTCGGCATTTCGTAGCTCTTAAAAATAAATAATAACTACTTTTACTTTTACATTTACACACGGATTACTTTTACACAAGGAATATTATAAACTAACAAGAAATTCACACAAACGTATTCACCTTACAATTGAGAGTTACTAATACAATAAATAAGAAAAAATCTCACAAAGTAAACCTACCAACACTTCGAACAAATAATATACACCCCTTATTATTAGTACACCGAATTAACGTTACGTTTATTCTTAATCTGACAGCTGTTAAGACTACGATTAAACTTAAAGTTGTACCCGTTTTTCGTGTCATCGCTGAATGGAACCACGTCTCTATGTTCACCATTGCAACCGCCATAGTCTGCGTACGTATCACTGTGTCTCTCGTGTTCAACAAAATGATCTGCACACACTTTCTTACTGAAATCACAGATACCACTAGTACCGGGACCCTTGAAACAGTCGTAGTAAGGCTTACAATCGATGCTGTTGGTACTCCTCACTATATATCCGCCGATAACATCACGATTCCTGAAGTCAGTGCTGTAAGTAATGGGAAAGTCTTTACTCAATTGTCAATCTCTGCCGACATCGGTCGTGAGAGTGAATCTAACTGATTCGCTGATGCAGTCGTCCCGCATTTTAGGGCGTCGATTGCCGTTCATATGCTCGATGAAAGAAGTATTGGCGTTCCTGCCGAGGTCGCGATGGATGCTGTTGTGGTTGGAAGGAGAAAGGTGCGTCAGCCTGTAGCTGACGCAGGAATCATTACGCCTCACCACGGTTCTGGTTGTCGCTCTGGAACTCCCGATGGGTGCGAAGGACGTCCCGTTCTGATCAGGCGATGGCGTTCCATGACAACAGCAAAGGCATTTGAAGTAGGACCTATGGAATTCTCGACGGAACTTGCCTGCAACAATAGGTCTCCATTAGGTTTATATGTTTAATGTATCACTAATAAAAAAGGGGTTAAAAAGGTTTGGGTGATAGGAGGATTTCGACAATTTGAAAGCACGTAAATAGGTAACGGTGGTGCAGACAAAACGAAAAGGTGCCATTAATGATTAAAATAAAAAAAAACACGAGGTGCCGGTTTTAAAATTTGTTTCTGATTTGAACATGCATGTGATTCAAGTCCCTGTGTTAAGCTGAAAAATAGTATCTTTCAAATACAATCATGCATTAATCAAATGATATCAAACGTGGGAACAATTGAAATCGCTGGAACACAGGGTCTTTCTTGCTTTACTGACCTGAAAACCCTGGGAATCCTGTAAGAGAAATAACACAGCTCAACAAAAAAAATTTTTTTGTTGCTCAAGATATCTCTGCGGATTTATCTCAGTTTAGGTAACCCACTTAACAACATAAATTAGTCATGGAAGTACTCAATTGATTCTGGCTTTAATGATTCTTGTGTGTATGATTTTGTATTTGGGTAAATTGCTAATGTTAGAATTAACATTTTTTTGTTGAGATTCTGTACTAATATTCTTTTTTCATCCATATAAATGTTAGTAAATCGACTAGAAAATGCAATTATAGCCCACATTTCTAGTTTTTACATAACAAAAAAGCAGACGCGAAATATTAGACTTTGTCAATGAAGCTACTGAATATTTCGGACTATATATTGAAAAAACAGATAAACCATGAGTTCCATAAGGTTTGTAAATCCTGAGTCTTTACGTTTATGGAAGAAAAGAGAACGCCATTGATTGGATTTTGGAATTACTATGATCTGGATAAAGCCCAAGAATCCTTTCAATGATTGCAAATTTGCGTATATAATATAATATAATATATAATAGTTAAAGGTTTTCATCCCATGAATAATTGTGAAAGTGAAGCATGAAGAGTTATCGTTATCGATATTTTGTTATAAAACGTAAAAATAAAGATTAAAAAAACCCAGAGCCAATATTAAAAAAAATCACTCATTATTCCATAAATTGCAAACAAAGAATCATTCAAAACCGCTCTTACATCAAGGGCAATAAAACCACTGTTGACCATTGCAATTCTTTGATATGTATATCTGTCATGAAAATAACTGATGAAAATGAATAATTAGTGCATTAAAAATCTTTTAGATAAACAGACAAAAGTAATGATATGTTATTATGGCAGAAACGGAAGAAATATCACATAATGAAATAGAAAACGCAAAAGTAGCAAAAATGTTTATGAAGTACCTATTACGATAGTGAAGTGATACTATTGCTGTAACATGAGTAAATAAATGATTAATTGCTATGTTCGTCATCTTATACGACGATGAATTCTCGTAAATAAACACATAGGTACGCTCACACAGACTACTTAATGAAATTAAACAGCATTGATAGCCGAGTGGTTCCAACCTTGGAATCCCAGAAAAGGGCGCTCTAGGATCGAAAACTGCACGCATTTCTAATTTTCAAAAATAAAATGCTAATTAGAAATCACCTATCACTTGCTTCGGTGAAGGAAAACATCGCGAGGAAACCTACACACCTGAGAGTTCTTCATAATGTTATTAACGGTGAATCAAGTCTGCTAATCCGGCCTTGGCCAGCGTGGTAAACTATGGCCTGTATCCATTGTGAGCGCAGACTCGAAACCAGCAATAAAACAATTATGAGTTGCCAAGATGATATTAAAACAATACAAGATATCACTGGAAAACTACAGTAAACAAACCAATTATCAAGAAACAATTATATTGTGACAAAACACTGTAATTCAATATTATATTAGCAGAAAATCGGGGAGTCGAACAAATTAGTCACGGAGTTGTAATCGCAAATAAATAGAACAGCGATGATCAGATACGACCCGCATTTGTGATGCCTGGTTCATTCGATTATCATTATCTTTTGCCGAAATCGAGTGATTTCCGTAATCGAATAAATGTTATGTTTGTGAAGTATTCCGGGGTTTTAGTTTTTTTTCTTTGTTATTCTTTTTGTATACGTTCGTACAGTTTAGGGCTTTTTGAAGATTAGATTTACGAGTTTATCATACTAATTGTTTTGGCTATCTTCAAAAAATTTCTTCAAAAAAGGAGGAGGTTCTCAATTCGACTGTATTTTTTCATGTTTGTTACCTCGGAACTTTCGATTGCGTGAACCGATTTTGATGATTCTTTTTTGTTTGAAAGCGTATTCCCTTGTGATCCAATTTTAATTTGGTCCAGTTCTGACAATGGTTTTAAATTTGTAATATTTCACTTGTAAGATTATGTTTTTAACAACAAAGAAGGTATTAACAACAAAGAAGTATAAAGCGACAAATTAGAATAATCATTATCCAGTTTCTAAAAATGAAATGAATGTGCACTGAATGAACTGAACAAAATTTTCATTTCGTTTCTAGAAACTGCATAATGACATCAAAACTTAAAGCAGAAACATACGCAACTGACTTTTAAACCACTGGGCCTTCACTCCTTTTAACTTTGATTAATTCATACAATGAAACCGTGTTACTTCCACATACAAAAGGCTCAAACCACATCAAACCTATGTTTTGTTGTCCTTACAAAGACTTCCATTCATTTAAAAATTGATTATTGTTTCCTACTTCTAAAAGTTCAACAGCAAAAATCGGGTGGAATAAAAAATTTCCATTGTAACTAAACTATTAAACCTGAAGGCTTTTATACCCTTTGTTATAAACTTGTGTTAGAATGATAAATAGTAGAAACAGGTATTTGAAATCATTTTACGTAGCATTCTTACCAAACTAAATGACGTAATAGAAATCTATATTAAAATAAAATTGATACTAATAATAAAAATAAATGTAATGGGGTCAAATATGTGCATTGAATATTTCTATTGAAGTCGCCTTGTTATCGATAAAGATGCCAAAACTTTTTTAACTTTAACGGGTACTCACGATTTTGATAATTTATATCGATATTTTGACCCAAAGCATGGACCATGGTTACGGCGAGACTGCGGAGGAGCGGAGAAACTAATGACAGTGGACACTTGACAGACACTAATGACTATAGATAGTGAATCATAATAAAGGCATCTGGCGTGCGTGGCCAACATTAGATAGAACGACAAAAAACAATTGTATAGGGCACTCATTGACTTATTATTACTATGGACGTCGGTCGGAAAATGTCCGAGCCAAATGAGCTTCAAAACTTTTGCCAACAAAAAAACGCAAAAGAGCTACAATCGACTGCAATCGAAATTAAACCGTGATGTTATGATTTTAGTGTTCATTACTTTGCTAACATTTATATTCTTGCGATGGCTGTGACTGGGAATTTTTTTTCGCGATTTTCGTATGAGACCCGACGCCCATAGTGATAATAAGTCTAGGAAATTTCTACGGTCCGCTGTCAAATTTGCTGCTTATTTACTGCGCTTTCCTTGAATACTGGTACGCAATGAGAAACGATAGTTTTTTGTGTCATTGGCGTAAGTTGTTCCTTTTTACACTAATGACAGATACGCCTGTCAACTTTACGTCTTGTTCGTTTCACGCTCTGAAGCATCACACACAATAGTAACGCTAATGATATAAGTTTGTGTTTGACAAAAACAGTGTTAAATTCAGTGCGTGAAGATGCCGTTAGTATTATGTGTCATGGTACCTAATGACGTGAAACGAACAAGGCTTATTCTGAAAAGCTTATCTGTCATTAGTGTCTGTCAAGTGTCACCTGTCAATACTTTTCCCGCCACCGCAGTCTCTTCGTGATTTAATGTAAAAAAAAACGAGGACATAGGATATTTATAATTTTTTAAATCGTTTAAGTTTAAATTTGTATGTGGAATAAATAATTTCTCAAGTAAGGGTTATACAACTCATAATTATACTTATCAGATTGCGATACAATTTACCAATTTAGCACAAGATACCATGACCTAGTCTGGGACATAAGATACTTTACTCTCGGTAATACGCTCCCTAGGGATCATTTCAGCGGTATTTTGTCGTACTCCGGTGCCCACGCGAAATTGGAGACAAAATCTACTTAGATAAGCAACAAATACCATCACCGAATGAATATTATTATTCCTGCTTCATAAATATAAGGTTGTATGTACGATTGGAATCTATTTTTGATTGCTCATTGTTTATCGTTCACGCGCGTGATTTTTGTAGATAAAGAGACCGAGCAAAATGTTTTGGCACATGCTCTACATAATTATTATGTATATCGGTAAATTATTCCTGACTGATATTTAGTCACTAATATCTTACTAAACAGTTGTAGTTGTTTCAACGTTGGACTCCTAAACACGGGTGGCTGGGTTCAAATTCTACATGCACTTCTTACATTAAAAAAATTCATGCCTATTAGAATTAAATTAAAACACACAACTCTGCTATAAGTTACAAATATGCTAAATATGATTTAATTTGTTTCTAGGCTTCATTCGAACCGAGAGACAATAATTCCAAAAAAATGTTGCTCTCCATATTGTTTACAAAGCTTGAATAAAATAAAATTTTCAAAAAAATACTAATGTACAGATTCGACCCCGTTACAGTTCTGTTATTAGTACACAACAAAACTGGTACACTACAATATTAGTACACAACAAAATTGGTACACAAAAAAACTTGTACACAACAATATTGGTACACATCAAAACAGGTACACAACAAAACTGGTACACAACAAAACTGGTACACAACAAAACTGGTACACAACAAAATTGGTACACAACAAAATTGGTACACAACAAAACTTATACACAACAATATTGGTACACAACAAAACAGGTACACAACAAAATTATTAAACAAACGTACCACTCATGAAGTTATAGATGAGCGGGTTGACGGCCGAATTAGCGTAGCACATCACGTGGGATATCAGAGCGATGCAGGTCATCACGTCACTTTGCTTCACATCGTACGCCACCCTGAAACAATGCAATCGTTATTACTGTTTTGCGACAATCACAGTGACGATGAAGTCCAAGATGTTGGACGCACTAACTTATAAAAGCCTATTCACACTCCTCTTGAAGACTTACATCACACACAGGCGGAATATCTTAGGATTATTCTAAAAATGCTGTTATGGGAACATTAACCTTGACACTCGTGGCCATTGTAACAGCTGTTTCACAAATCATTGACGGGATCCAATACCCAATGTACCCCAGGGGTAAATATCACCAATCACAAATAGCCGGGCACTATTTTAAAAAATCCGTTAATCGACTGTGTGCGAATATTGGCAAATAATTTAAATTTATATTCAAAATATCGGAACGCAACAGTGTAACACATTCCATTCTTTACTTTGTTGGAATGTGGGTGTTAACGGTTTAATGGTCCAATATTTTAGCAATAAATCCTTTTTAAACACTCTGTAGGCTACAAACACGAATGAATCGGAATAGGCGAAAAGTAAAATTGTATAGCGGCTTTGTAGGATTTTTTTAAAGTCTGCAAACGAGCAGAATAGCCACCTATTGGTAACTATTACCTAGACTTTGGGCTTTAAACAAAACAAAACAAAAAACAGATGGGAAAGAAAGGACCGGGCTCTAAGTCCTCAACCGGAACATTTTAAGTAATTTCGCCGCTGCCTAAATCTAGAGGGTGGTCACTAGACAGACAGACTTTAAGGAAAGTAAATAATATCAATATTAATATTAATGACAACAATATTAATTTGACAAGAAATTGTTACTTCGGTCGGCTCTTCCGACACAGGGTGTTCGCATTTGGGGCCAGAATTGTAGGCCACCAGAATTCGGTCATTTTTATTGGTACTATTAATGTAAACACTCACCAACTTAAAATATCTGCAATAATGTAAGTCAACCATAAAAATATTACTGTTATTTTTTATTCTTTTGTTATCTTTATTAAGCTGTAAGACATTTTCGCTACAAGTTAGTTACAATGTAAGCCTGATCGATCTTACAAGTGGAAAATCTCTCATCTGATTCGCTTCATATTATCAACCGCGACACAGGAAATCTAGTGTGAATAAAGTCCATGTTCGCTTTGTACATCTTAACCAGTGTATGGAGATACAGATGTATACGCCTAGCGTATTTACAATATGAAAAGAAATGAAATAAATGAAAGTCAAACTACGCCATCGCTTCAACAAATCCCTACAATGAGTAGTCTGGAAAAGAAGAAGCGGTAAGAAACTTCCAAGAAGCTTTTGCTACTCACATTACAGATAGCTATGTGTTATAAAATAAGACACCTCATCTGATGATCAACTTCAAATCTTCATGAGCACCAATTTGTATTACAAAATCTGAACGATTCAAAGGCTTATATTATCAGAGAACATTTTCGGGCGAATATTGCAATCTTGTCTTATTCATTCGCAGGTCCTAAACAAACAAAGTGCCGCTACTGAGATCTAATGACCAAATAAATCAACGGTTGAACGTGAACCAGCGACGATATCCGGCACGCTGTCTGAAAAAGGGCGATTTGTCCAAGCGGACCTTCGCAGCGTTTGCCCAGAATGTCCGGAAAATGGACATCAATCAAATTAGTGAGTCATAGCGTCATTTGTACATCGGGCCTCCAACATTTTATCTAATTTGTTTACGTTTTTCATCCGCGGTTATTATGTTTGTAACGAGCGTTTTGCCTGAAATACCTACTTTCATATTTATACTGTAACTTCGTTAAAATGTAAAATATACTCGTAAATCTTATGAAGGTTACATTTGTATTCTATACATACAATAAATGTTTAAATGATCGTTGTGTGTACATGGAAAATATTTGAGAAAAAATATTCTAGCTTGATTAAAGCACTAGAGCCCAAAATAATGATTTTTAGATTTTTGTCTGTTTGTCTGGATGTATGTTTGTCTGTGACTTTGTACGCAGTTACGAGTACCTTAGAAACGGCCTAACCGATTTGGGTGCTTTTCATTATTACATTGTGGTATGCTTCACTTTAATTTTAACGTTAGTTTTATTTCCTAAATAAAAAACAGTTCATAAATAAAAATCAGTTCATAAATAAAAAAGTTATGTCACTTTAACACATTCGCTGCGGCGATCGTAATTTTCTATGGAAAAACACGACATATACGTGCTCCGCAGCGAACGTGTTAAAGAATCAAAACCAACAATTTTCGAGTGTGGGTTCTAATACAGGTTTCTCGGGCGAGGGCGATGGCTAGTTTACGAATATAATGTAAATTTTATGAAATTAAGGATTAACTAGCAACAATATTTAATAGAGCCCGAAAATTTGATTCCATAAAGTCATCGAGAGCTCTTCTTCGCCAGACCAATTCAACACCAAGTAAAATAAGAGCTCGTCTAACTTAACCAGGGATTTATTTGGAACGAGCTGTGCCCGCGACTTCGTCCGCATGGAATTAAAAAAAAAAGTAGCCTAAGTTATGACAACAGCAATCTGCCAGTGAAAGTTCCGTTAAAATCGGTCCAGCCGTTCCACAAACGTTCCACAAACAGACAGACAATTTTTTTGTAAAAATGTTACTTTGGTAAATTGGTATATGCACCGTGTATACATCTACATAATTATATGCATTTAGTAAATAGCGGTTAATTTCATATTACAAACAGACACTCCAATTTTATTTATTTGTATAGATCTAGTGAAATATTCATAGTTTACAATATCGCGAAATTGATATCATGGTTGAAGCCCGTTCGAAGGGTCTTGGGATTGATTCCAGGCGAGGCGAAAATTTGAATGTGTATTTGTTTGGGTTCGTTATTATTGACACCCGTGACAGGATATCCTAGTGTGAGGCTATGAGGGTGTCGTTATTTTTGGACGACCCCGTAGCCCATGTGTAGTGACCATGCCTAGTAAGCGAGAGTTGCCGGGTTCGATTCCCGGCCGGGGCAGAAATTTATGTGACAAATAAATGCTTGACTATCTGCTCTGTGGAGACATGTAAGTTCTCGAGTCGTGGATATTAGATATTATTAGTGACGACCCGGATGGCGCAATAGTTAACACGCCGGATCGCCGTTCCGAGGGTCCTGAGTTCGACTTCCAGCGAGGCGGACATTTGAATGATGAATTTAAATTTCCGTTCTTGGTCTGGGTGTGTGTTTTCTTGTCTTATGTGTTGTCCATGGCACCCACGACACAGGGAATCCTAGTGTGGGGCTATGAGTGTGTAGCGTTATTAGTGAGGTGTCATTTGTGTTGTCCATAACATCCACGACACAGGGGAATCCAAATGCGTGGCGTTGCGTGTGTAGTGTTATTTAATTATTTATTTGTATTGCGTAACACAAACCATCAGGGTCCAACTTTGCCTACAATCCACCTATTTTGTTTATAACCTCTTGATACAAACAAAACGTAATATTTTCAGGATTAAATTCCCCATTTTATTTCACTTGGTTTGTAAGTTGTATTGATGTCTGGATCTCGCTTCGTCTAATTGGATCTCCAAATACACTCCAATGAACATTTTGTTAATTACAACATCAAATTGATCCGACTGCAAAAATTAAACTAGGTAAGCTTTGATCCCGTTCAAGAGAATTTCAACACAACAAAACAGTTTTGTTATTGTTAAATATTTAAAAGCAATGATTAAGGCCCAATTCTGATTGTATTCATACTTAACGTACATAGTTCACAAGATTTTAACCGATTAATGTCCGTGTATGGAAGACATTTGAGAAAAACTATTAATTTCATTATCAACGCGATAAATTCCATAACAAGAGTTTTAGATTTTTTAATTTTGATTAAATAGAAATAACTTCTAAATTTCGTGACACATCAATTTAGCGGGAAGTTTCAGGAATTGCTTGCAGGGTCGACCGGCTTTTTTACATACTATAAGTTAATGCCTGACTACAATCCCACCTGATGGTAAACAGCGATGTCGTCGAGTGTGTTAAAGCGCATTAACTTAGAAGCCTATTCACTCTTTAGGTACTTTAAGACACTCGCATTATAAAAGAACGGGAACATCTTAAAAGTAGCTTCAACCCACCGACCACACAGCCAATAGACTCCTAATAACAGGCGAATGGCTTCTGTCAACACATCTGGCTTATAGTACCGATATAAATTCGTACCGTCTCATTCTTTCCCGTTGCATATTAATCTATTTCTGTCCAAAGTTTCGTGAGGCCTTTAATTAGCCAATCACAGCGTTGAATTAGCCAGTCACACCGCTTCGTCTTACCTCAGCTAGTTGCCAGAATTCATTCAATACGGAAAATCAAACATTAGGCTGGCTGGATTATTATTGGCTGTGTGGTCGGTGCTTCAACCCAACATAGAAGTGGATGTACCGTGATAGTGTTACCTGAGCACGGACAGCAGATGAACTGGGAAGTAGCAAACAGCGAACATGGCGACGACTGCCACCAGCATCTTGGCTGCCTTCCTGCGGGAGCGCAGTTGCCCTTCCGTCGAAGCGTTCGCGTGGATCGAAGGAGTCGTCCGGCGGTTGACGGCCAGCCCTGGATAATATCAATATAAATATAATATAAATAACGCTACGCACTCATAGTCCCACCCTAGGACTCCGTGTGTCGTGGGTGCCATCGACAACACACAAACAAGAACACACACCCAGACCAAGAACGGAAATTAAAATTCATCATTCAAATTTCAGCCTCGCTGGGAATCGAACCCAGGACCCTCGGAACGGCGATCCGGCGTGTTAACCATTGCGCCACCGGGTCGTCAAGATCGTCGTCGGATAAGAAGTTCATGTTAATTTATAATTATTTCTGTTGTTACTAATAGAGGATTGCTTCGGTGGGTACGTACAGCCATCAGCCCCGGTTGTTAGCGTTCGTTATCAGTCGTTTAGCCATAATAAAAGTTCAGATATTTGGGTTAGACCCTTAATATTTCACCAATCCACACGCAGCGTGCCGGGGTAAGCTATAGGTCTCCGAGAGAGTCGTGCTCAGTGGTGAGCTATTAATTGGTGGAAGCCATTAATAGAAAATGTTGTCTAAACAAACAAAAAACCTTGTTAGTTTATTAAGGACCAGTTTCACCGGTTCCGAATAAAGTTCCGGATAGCCCTAGGAATTTAACTCCCAGATAAACTACAACTTTTGGCTTTATAGGTATCTGAAAGAAGTGACAGATAAAGTGTTGGATAGGTATCTGCCAGTTCAAGTGGCTGTTAAAGGCGTTATCTGACGGATAAAAAATGTTTCAAGTGGCGTTTCTATAAACACATTTGGAATTTGAAGTTTTAAACTGTAGTAAATCATACTTGAAAATATTAAAAAAGTCGAATTGGATTATTTTGAACAAAACGTATTTTATTAATTAAGTTCTCAAAATAATTTTCAAATGACAATAATTTACGTAGTAGTAACGAAACGCAAAAAAGCGACGTTGCCGCTCCGTCAAATGTTAAGTGGCAGATAAATTCCTAGGGCTATCCGGAAATTTATCCGTAACCGGTGAAACTGGCCCTAAAGCTTTTAAAATATATAACTAAACTTGCTTAGTTAATACTTGCGCTTTATCATGTAGTTTCGCTTATTATGCATTTCATTTATCTTTATTTCGCTTATATCGAAAAAATGTACCTAAATCTCATTTAAATATTATTTACTAAATAACAGTCGATCATATCACTATTACAATCTGACAGACAAAACACTATTAAGCTGTTCTTAACTGAAGTAGAACTTTTATGTATCTATGTTTTCTGTAAAAAAATCGCACGTTTCGTAAGAATTTTCTTCAAATATACCTACATAATATATGAACATTCAACTTAATGACAACCTACTTAGTTAAATATAGGTAAATTTAACTAATTAATAATTCCATTTCAACTTCATTTCATTTTATTTGTGTTGAAAATATTTCATCGGTCTGGTCGAAGTATACCATCGAATGACGGTTTATAAATTGTTTCAAAGAAAAATATAGACGCGAAGTAGACCTTTTAATGTTGACGGAGATCCATTAAAGCGTTAAAGTAACTGTTTATCTTGAATTCCTTCATCCTTCAGGCATTCATCTTTCCTCTCATTTCTTACCGCGGGCTCCGCAAATCCTATCTGACAAGATAAACCGCCATGCCATTTTCAAATTACTGTTTGTTATTTCTTTTTCACGTGTAAATGTGGGGAGTTTTAATTTGGTTGCTGGTTATTGTTGTCTCAGAAGATTCTTGGTTTTATCTGGTTTCATGCTCAGAGTTTGAGAAGTAAAAAAGTTTCAGCAATATCTGTTTGACATAATTTGCTGTATTAAACGAGAAGATATCCTCGTTTTGTGGTTTCAGAACTTTAATTTTTATTATCTGGAATTAAAGAATATTAAACTTGACGATCCCGTAGCCCAGTAGCGTAGCCTAGGTAGTGACCCTGCCTGCAAAGCGACGGGTCCCGGGTTCGATTCCCGGCCGGGGCAGATGTTTATGTGACAGATAAATATTTGTTCTCGAGTCATAAGTAGGTGCTAGTGAAGTGAAATTGAATTGCATGGTAACCATTACGCCAATGGCACATATGTGTTAAGTGCCATTTTAAGTATCCTATGAAAGGGTTTAAGCAAAGTAATATTGAATTTATTCTTGTGTACAGAGTACTTACAAATTGTACTGAATTTTAATGTTATACCTAAGCTTTGAATCTTGTTAGCTATTCGAATTTCATTATCGCTTATAAACCAATGATAATAGTAGACTTTACTTTGTAATAAAATATAACAATGTCTATAGATACCGAACTTACAAAATTTATCTTATTTCTCGTCTATCTTAACTGCCTCATCAAAATCAACATCAAATTCGAGAATTCGTTAAGACGGCACTGTTAATAACTCATTTAGTTTGATAAGAATTAATAATTTTGTTTATATTTCAGTAACGTCGAACGCAACGAAAAAAAAAGCAGTGATAGCCGTGTGTTTGAACGTTGGACTGCCGAACCGGAGGATCCAGGTTCAAACCCCGCACGCACCACTAATGTTCAAAAATTATGTGCGTATTAATATTTAATTATCACTTGCTTCGGTGAAGGAAAACATCGTGAGGAAACCTGCACACCTGAGAGTTCTCCATAATGTTCTCAAAGGTGTGTGAAGTCCACCAATCCGCACTTGGCCAGCGTGGTGGACTATGGCCTATACCCCCTCACACTGTGAGAGGAGACCCGTGCCCAGCAGTGGGACAGTTATGGGTTGTGATGATGATGATGATGATGAACGTCGAACGCAGTGATACCAACTGGTTTTTTTCCAATGTGATCTCTCGCAGAGTCGGACATATGAATAACAGAGTATCACTTTTCCCGAAGAATCACTATGTGATTGCCACACACATCTACATCACCATGATTACATATTGCCCAACTCTGCTGCTACCTGCTTAAGTGTATTTGTATTCGTGAAGGACTTTAAAATAAACCTTTAAACATTTTTACGTTTTCTTATCGAATCATATTTCAAGGAGATAAGTGGAAGCATTTGAAAATGCTGTATTTCACGCTGGCGTGGAGCGATAAGATATAAATCGGTAAATACGGATTGGGATGGATTGGACAGGGTTCCGTCTTCAGTGTTATTACCTTATCTATACATCGATGTCTGTTTATAGAAAATATTGAAGAAAAACGGTCGGTCTGTCATTTTATCCTTGCTGCTGTAAAAATACTTATAAACGTAATAAATAATAGTATACAATCTTTACATAATTATTTAAAATGAAACGTATCGCTCGCTGTCTGTACGTGGAAAATACCTATTTGAGTAAATCGATTAGCCTTTATTAACACTATGCTTGTCAAAAGAATTTTAGTCTGTTTCACTGTGCGTTTTTGTGAATGGGAATTTCGGTATAAAATTATCTTACATGTTACCCTATAACATATTATTCTATATTAAAGTGAAAATCCCATTAAAATTGGCTCAGCCCTTCCAAAACAAACAGACAAAATTTGTTTGTTAAAAAGTTTGTGTTTTCCTATCGTGTAAATAAACTATAAGGATTTGAGAAAACACTTTTACACGTTATTGTCATAGACAGATACATACTTAAATTTTATTTATACATATACATACATAGAAAAGCACTTTTTGGAATTAAAATATAACCCCCTTCCTATAACTTATACTTTTATACTCAAAATACATCGAGATTATTATCACAATCTGCGCGACAAAAGCAACACCGTACTCTGACAAATTCAACAGAGCCTCTTCTGTTTAACTTCCTCATTTCTTTTCAAACATTTTCCTTGTTCACAGATTTCGTATCCAACACTCCAACAATATCTTGTTTTCGTCCGAAACACAATCTTTATTCAAGATGTCGTTTATTGTTGGAGAGGAGACAATGAGGTCAATTTTCGATATTGAAAAAAATAGTCAAGGCAGAACCGCTCTCGAATGACATAGACGGAATCCTACCCGACTTCTTCTGCGAACCGGGAGCCGCACCGCTCAAAACGAATTCGCTCGGCAAGCGTCAGCGTCGAGCGTTGAAAACAAATGGTTGTGTTCGACCCTATATGGCCACGAAATTGCGCTGGAAATTGTAGAGTTATCGTTTGAATTTCTTTGCGAATTGACATTGATATTACGCTTGTAGCGTTAAAAAGCGTCTAGCGGGGCGTGGGTTTCGTTATCCAATAAAAATATGCCACGATACTATGTTATATTATAACCATTCAGATATTTTGGGTGTATTGGTATATAGACTTAGACTTTGTATCTACAGTGGGTATATAGAACGGGTTTTCATAAAACTGAAATTAATGATGTAGGTAGGTTTAAGGGAGTAGTAAAAAAACTATATTGTATAATGCAAAGGCAACGATAAAAATGCAAATATTATAAAAATAAAACAGTTTCGATATCCGTTCAGAAATACCGAAGATTTATGGTCAAGGAAAGCTATCTCGTCAGGTGCTGGTATTACGATAAGATTTACGTCTCGTTTTCAATTTGTTTTCAAATATTCTCTTTATTGCGTAAATAACCGACAAGCAGATGAGCCACCCAATGGTAAGTAATCATCAATATATATAAAACTCTTCCGTTACTCAGTGACTGACGGACATCGCAACGCACAGCCGAAACCGCTGAACGCAACAAGCTAAAATTTGGTATGTATGTTCTTTGGGGAGTGTAGGGAAGCACTAATAAAGGATTGTTGGAAATTCCCCCCCCCTAAAGGGGAAAAAGGGGAATAAACTGAAACTTTCTATTTCTTCAATAGATTCACTTGAAACTTTGTATATAAATGTAGATTCCTCAAGTGATGCGAATGAGTACTAAGAAAGTATTTTTGTAAATTGGCGGGCGAAGCCGCGGAAAGCTAGGTATTTCATAAAGTTGGTTAACAAGACATTGTAAACAATAACAATGACACAACAGTAATAAAATAACAATGGCCGACAGAAGCAGTCGTTAGGAATAACAGAATGACGTCATCACACATCACTACCACAGCGTCTGGAGAACATCAAAGACGGTGAACAGCAAGATGCAAACAAAAATGACACTTTAAACGATAAAGGAACACTAAAAGCTATAAATTTACCTTTTATCATCCACATTTAACATACGTCAGTTGAAGAATAAGAAAAGAAAATGCATAGAAGAAAATAAACGCGCTAAACGACGGCTTTACGACACGATTCTTACTACGATTACTAACAACTAACAGAACTAACTAACACTGGCAGTCCCTGGCTCAGTCACCATGCCTACTAACTACAGGGCAAGGGTCTTTCCTTTTATTCATATGTTCATTGCGCGTTCATATGTCCACATTATGGGTTTGTAATGGATAATTACGTCAAATTTTAAGCACCCTTTGAATTACATAATATTTGGAATGAGAATAGAATACTGAGTACCCCCTATTAATATGTCAAGTGACTAAAAATCACCTCGTATATTCAATATGTCAATATGTCAAAGGACAAATGGCGATGAAGTTCAGTATGATGAGCAAATTTTGAAAAAAAAAACGCATACACGCATACAGGCATACACCCACTCATAGCCCTCCAATAAGATTCCCTGTGTCGCTTATTTCATTAACACCACAAACTACAAATCATTAAAACACACGACCCGAGAACAAACATTTTCAGTCACATAAATATCTGACCCGGCCTGGAATCGAACCCGAGACCAGCTTCGCAGATAGCACTACCAGCCTGGCTAAGAGGTCCTCACTTAAAATGAGTTTCGGTGTGTACTCACAATTGTTGGCTCCAGTGGGCGTGGTGCAGAGTTTGTGGGACTCCGTGTGGCCGGGGATGTTGTCCGACCTCCACAGGACACGCACGATCTGGCAGTACGCTATCATCATCAGGAGTAGGGGGAACCTGGTGGAAAATATAAGATAGAATAATGACAATATCTTTATACGATGGAATTCGTAAATAGCTATGGGTGTGAGTGACAGTTTAAAATTGAGGGGCGGGGGTAGGAAAGTGAAAATTTGGGATCACGTGTATTTTTTTAAGCCACACCATAAAAAATACCAAAAAACAAATTTGACAAAAAAATGAAATAAAAAATTCTAGGGTGGACAACCCTTATCACTTAGGGGTATGAAAAATAGATGTTGGCCGATTCTCATACCTACTCGATATGCACACAAAATTTCATGAGAATCGGTCGAGCCGTTTCGGAGGAGTATGGTAACTAACATTGTGACACGAGAATTTTATATATAAGATTATATTATATAAAAATATGCCATACAAAAGTATTAATCAAAGCAGACTTAAATCCTTCGGGCTGTAATAAAACAACTATGACGGTATATTTACCGAAGAAATTATGGATAAATATTTGGGGTATTTTCTGTCCCGATCAATGGATATTCCGCGCAGGCTGGGACATTAAAGAGCTCTGAACTGTGATGAGAGCGATAAATACGAGCACTTAATTACTTACGAACAATATTTACTGGCCAATACTTGTAGCAATTATTGTGTTTGTAGTTATGACACGGCAATAAATAACTAAAATAATGTTTTATTTCAGACACTGAAGTCCATTAAGTAGGTAATAGCTTATTACTGTTAGTATCACAACGTAACACTACAGTAGAACACACACTCATAACCGTACACTAGGATTCCCTGTGTGAGTATCATGGTCAACACACAAAGACAACACATACCCAGACTAGAATAGAAATGATCGTTAACATTTCCGCCTTGCTGGAAATCGAACCCAGGACCCTTAAAATGGCAGTACGGCATGGTAACACACGCACATTGACCTCTTACCAATTACCATGAGGTAGCCTTTCAGCTCGGCGTGACGGTTTCAGTATCGATTCCGTATCTAAAGGGTAAATCAGCAGTCATAGCCGAATGGTTAAACGTTGGACTCCCGAACCGGGGGGTCCGGGTTCTAACCCCGTACGCGCCTCTATTTTTCAAAAATTATCATTCTGGTTTGTTGGCACTTTGGCAGGATTAGGGTTAATTCTAGGCCATCCCAATACGCCCAAAAGTTCCAAGATTTGTCACCCTGGACCAGGCAGTACCAGTGAAAGACATTAAACAAACTGACGGACACTGTCTAACTTCAATACCTTCATTTACTCGGCTCAAATTACGAAGGAAAAGCATATTTTTTTGATAAATGCGCTCTTCTAAGTGATCTATTGTTTGAAATGAATTACAGGTCGGATTACTCCGATGAAAGTATTTTTCAACACTTTTTAAAATATACGATGTATTTTATTGCGAGTGACATTTGCGTTGGCTGCCGCTTGACCAGTCAATAGGGTATTTGACTACAATGAAAATATAGATCAAACTGTTGTTAGCTTAAAAGTATATATGTTTTTAAACCAATTTAGCCTACACATTATTTTAAAATTATTTGGATTTTTATTAAAAATCGATAATAAAATGATGAATTTTTCGTTTTTGATCACGTGATCGAAAACACGCGATTTGGCTGAATGACGTCACTTGCTATTACTGCTTACTATACGCAATGACAGCATTGACAGCTTAGTATGGTTATTTGACCAGGTGACGTCATAACCTATTTAAAATGGCGTATTAGCGTTTTGGCGGCTTTTTTGTTCATTTAAACTTTGATGGTGATTTTCATAGAAAATAGAGATATTTACAAAGAATTAAGCAAACTGCATAATGTATTATGTCATATTGAACAATTTGAGTTATTTTTCTAAAAGGTGTCAAATACCCTATTCACTGCTGCCGTGCTGAACACCTGATCCAATCATTTTAAACACACAAATGAGACATCCTCAACAAATGCCCACGAGCCGAGATCAAACATTTAATTGTATCTGTCACATAAAATGTCAATGTTGGGAATCGAACCCGACAGCACTCGATCTACTAATCCACGAGGCGACAGTGTTGTCGACGGAATTTCGTGGAACAATTTCGTCAATTTTATCCTAATTATGCTTCTTCGAGTCTATGAACTACAATTTAAGTAATACTTATACTGTATAACTTCAGAAATAGTTATACCAAACTTATTCTGTCTCTCAGCGTATAAAATCTTACAAATCAAGTCTTAGAGTCTGTTGGGTAGCTGCAAGAAATGTAAGGGAATAAATTCAGTTGAAATGCATCTGAGAAACTGGATGTGTTGTGCCGTCTACGATAAAAGAGGTAAGAGATTAAGATGCTTTATGATAAGCTCTTGTAGTGATAAGGGCGACGTTATCTTGGGTGGTAAAGCATTTCACTTAGTAGAATCTTCTTTACTTGAAGTTGAAAATAATTGACCTCTGACTTCAAGACGACTAAAGCTACGATAGATCAGAGATGCGCTACTGATAACCTTAAGCTGTTATCGTTTATCACCTATTAAAATAATTAAATATGTACTACTATCGCTTGCCGTCCACTCGCTTGCGATACAACTAATAACTATCACCCAGCGCAACTACAAAAATTGAATTTAGTGAAGTGAATTACGTAGCATTCCAACAGTAATTAAATTTATGAAGCGTTGTAATCCTACATATATAGTGTGCTGAGATTTCGTTGGAAAACATATTTAATCCGTCAGCTAGTGAGACAGTGATAGTTGAAGGGTTGAAAATTGGTCTCCCAATCAGTGGATTCTGAGTTATAATCGTACACCACTAAATTTCAATTCTCATATTAGAAATTAATCAATTACTTTGGTGAAGAAATCATCGCGAGGAAACCGCTACACTACCGCTATGAGAGTCATAAAGTTATCATTTCCTGCTCTTCATGATAAGATTTTGCAGTTTCATGATTATTATTATTGAAGTAAGTTGAGTACATATCTAAATAAATATTTTTTAAATATATTAATTGCGGCACCTACGAGTATAATTATGAGTATCAAATGCCTTAATTGAGCGTGGAGAATATTTCAAGCGTTGTTTGGAAATGTTGAAAATTCCACCGTAAGGAACAACATGTTTAGATGCTTCTCTATGAGTTGAATAGGAGTTGAGTTGATGTAATATGGACTGTCCTTGGCTGAGAGTTCTTCATTATGTTCTCAAAGGTACTTATGTAAAGTCAACCAGTCCGTACTCGGCCACCGTGGTGGACTTTAGTTTATACCCTATACTATAGAAATGAGATAGGTATTCACGTATTCACTATTTTAAATAGGTACAAGGCGTTGGTAACGTTTAAGAAAATTATGTTCAGTTTCAAATATAATTTTGTTTCGCTTATAATGTGGCCAATTAAAATGGCAATGTTGAACAAGCACGAAATCAATTCCAAGAACCAACAAAGTAAGGTAAAATAAACAAGCCGTTAAGAAAGGAATTTCACTCGAATTACTTGAAATTGATATTTTTTATCCTCAAACCACTTGGCCTAGAGATTTCAACGTCAATATTTCGATTATGGCTCATGGGTCGGCGAGTTTTTAGAGGCCACCATCTCAGTCCTCCAGGGTAGCACCTGTGACTGAATTTGAACAAGACGTACTAACTATTACTAACAACAACATGACAGACTTGGCGATAATTTATTTACCAAGGGTGTCTTGTCTGCTCATTTTATATATCATTATCATATATGAGGTACATCATATAAAAATGTCCAAATTAGATTTACTTACGTATATAAGAACAAAGCTTTGATGATGTGCCACTTGAGGTCGCTGTCGTCAGACCAGGTAGATGTGCACTGCATGAAATATTCGACATCGAACCGCAACTCCATATGCCGTTGCACTTGCAGTACCACGAACTCTGGTACATCTGTATAACAAAAAATAGATCATGTGAGAGTGACAAGCAAAAGTAAAATAATTTATGTGTTCACAAAGATATTTCGAAATTAAAACCCGGAGGACACGAATTTACGAACAACGAAATTAACGAAATAAATCCATGCAAGAATATCTTACAGCCTCTTTAATAACGAGAAAAAATCATATTCTGTAGTGAGACGAGTAGTGAAACGAAAAGGATTGTTTAAGACACTTGAACAAAAAGTAAACAAATAAACAGCTGTTTATTGTTTACGTTTACAACAGCTGAAAAAGTTGACGACGAGAAGCTCCCCGTCATCAACTCTTTCAGCTGTTCTACCATCTAGCTTATTGAATCATACTTACATACTCATGATAATACTTACTGAAGAGCAGAGACAACAGCCAGATGATAAGGATGGCGGTCTTGGCGCGGCTGGTGGTGGACTTGAACTTGAGCGGGAAGCAGATGGCGTACCAGCGGTCCACCGAGATGAAGGTCAGCGTCAGCACCGACACCGTCACCGACACTGACTGCAGGAGAAGAAGTTGTTTAGTTTAGTTAGCTGCAGAGTGATGACAAAGATACTGATGATGAGAATTATGGTGCTAATTAATACGGCAATGATGGTGACGATACTATCGAAGATTATATTGGTGATGATTGTTATGATAATGATTATGTTGTTGGTCATATTACTGATCTTACAACGAATGATGATGTTGTTGAAAATTCATATCTGCCTACATTTCTTGTGCAAAGTAATCATAGCCTTTGCTTCAATAAATTTAAGTACAAGATAAACAATGTGAAACGCGTTTTATGTGACTAGTGGCAATATATTCCAAATGATTTCTAACTTTGGAGAGCACAGTAAATATGAACTTCTGCTTATAAACATATTGGAAGCGTTTAATTTTAGCCTTTTGGCTCTCCGACATTGCGACCGAAATAGATGAAAGAAAATTTTAGAAATTCATTTTAGATTTTAGGATGGTATTAGCTACACGGGTAAATATCCCTATGTCGGGATTAAAACAGGTGGATCCAGCGCCCTCCAATAACCGAGACCTGGCACCATAGCCTCGGTTATTGTTCAGCAGAGTGTACCGAGAGCTGGGGAGGTCGGTATAGATTCAAGATGAATAGATACTCTCAAACCCCAAAGGTGTACCCCGTTGTTTATAAAGAAATAAATATCCTAAAGAAAAGGTGAGTCGGTAAGCAACCGAGAAATTCTAAGTAAATTTATTTTAAATTATTAAAAGTTTTAACGAAGAATACAATAGCCTGATGCTAAGCACAAGAGGGAGTACAAAGAGAATAAAATAGTTGTATGCCTCGATAGAAAGTTGCATTGAACTGAATGCAATGGAGTATATTATGCTGTTGCAAAAATATCCACTTAAGTTGCTGTCTGAATAGTGCATTTCTGTTACTAATTTAAGCTAAGCAAATTTGTAGCATTTTCGAGTTTTTCAACAGACAGTGGGTCTTTGAATTTATAACCAATAGATAGCATTGATCGTGCTTGCGTCAGCCGACAAACGGCTTGTCTTGTTTTGACTGAGAGCTTCGGGTCCAGTTCTGTATTTTTCAGAAACAAATTAGTGACGCCTTTGGTGTTACTGAAGTAATTGGGTAACAGTGAGTTTGTACCATCAGTTAACTTTTCTTTGTTGGCTATTTAGATAAAAACAGTAATATCCGGGTCGTCATACGACCTCATATGAGTGTGTTATCATTCATATATTATATGGATAAAAAATAGATGGAAGATTCTTTAAAAACAATTAATAGTTTGATAAACTAAAAAGAAACCCATTTTTATTTATTAAATGTTTGTTATGTTTGTCATAAAGTTTTCAAGTAAAACAGACTTGTTGAAATTGTTGAAAAAGGGTGTTAAGTTAATAAATGAAAAGTATTTTTTACTATAGCGCCTGTTGCTACCTATCTTTACACATGGCTCACAGTAGACTATAATTATAGCCTTAGCCATATAGTAACGTAGAAGTTTGACGATATTCAAATATAAATTCTGTTATACTTAATTAAGAAAGTTTGAAAATTCTTCTGAAAGCGAACTTAATGACTCCATAAAGGCCCTTTTGAAGTGTCCACCGACACGAGTTAATTACACACCTATTTTTTTACGTTAAGGCCCTTGTTGCCCTACAGACAGATAGTTACAAGCTATGAAAGTGATAGTTTCGGTTTAATAGACTAAAATCCATCATCCATTATTCATCTGTGAGTCCTAGCCAATTAACATCACGCTACGACCAATATTGACTACCCGGGTGGCGCAATGGTTAACACGTCGGATCGCCGTTCCGAGGGTCCTGGGTTCGATTGCCCAGCGAGGCGGAAATTTAAATGAGTTTAAATTTCTATTCTTGGTCTGGGTGTGTGTTCTTGTCTTGTGTGTTGTCCATGGCACCCACGACACAGGGAATCCTAGTGTGGGGCTATGAGTGTGTAGCGTTATTTATTTATTTATTTAATAGGAGCGGAAAATTAACGAAGAAAATAACATAAATGGGAAAATACTTAATATTTTTAAACGTAAATAACAAGTTTACCGAAGCAAAACGAGGGAGGGTCCACTAGTTATTTAAAATGATACTAGATATAATTAGTAGTAAAACACAATCATAACTAAATACCCGATGGAAGTCTGACATTGACTTGAGTTGACAAGGACCTCTCTGAGTAATTAGCGCCGAAAATAGATCCAACAACTTATCAAAATACTTGCCTAATTAATATTTTAAACGTCACAAGGACTTTTTTCTAACGATCATTGTTCTTCATGCCAAAGGACCTCATTAAAATAACATTTTGAATAATTATCTAATAGAGACCCGGTACGAGCTTGAAATTCGACCGTAATTTTCTCCAGCAAAGGGTAGCTTCACATTGATACTATGAATATTACACAGATCAAAAGTTTCTCACAGAGAAAATGGGAGTTGGTGGGTCCGAAAGAACCAAGAGATAGAAGGTCTGGTCGCCGAACCGAACATTGTGGGAGAATTCAAAGCCCAGGGACTTCGCTGGATGGGCCATTTAGAGAATATCGTCATCACAGACACAACTTCTGTGAAAGCTATTTATCCCACAAAAAACATATCATGTAAATAGGTTGCCAAGACTCACTAGCTCATGACGCTAATGCTCTTAAAAGTTACAACATCTCATGAAGAGCGAAGCTCCTAACTCTACGAGGCCTAACTCCAGAAACACCATAATCATATTAATTTGTGCAAAAGTACTATATTCAAATATTAAGAACCATAATCTTGGGCAAAAAGCTTTTCAAATTTTGAATATGATTACGAATGGGGAACCGAATAACACAATAGTTTTCTACATTTATTTAAAATATTGGTTTTGAGGATTCTGGTAAGTTTTGACTGTACGGATACTTACGCTACGGGCGTCGTAAAAATAATGTTACGGCAGAACTAGGGTTGACACTTTTTAATGGAAGAAAAATAGTAATTTTGAAAAAAAAAACGTCTTAAACCTCAGTTAATATAGGGAGATTAGGACAAAATACTGTTAACTTTTATTTTCAATCATTGTATGTTTCACCATTTTTTGGCATTTTACTAATTAAATGCACTGAGATGTTATCTAGCTTAGCTGAAAACTACTTAGTTTGTTTATGATTAAATGACATTTGAATGTAGGTAAGGTTAATTTTGGGAGAGTGGTCGATTAGCGTCTACTGGATTGCGCAAAACTTCATTTCGAGACAGAAAAAATAAAAAAAATCATTTATTTCGTTAAATAAAAATATTTTCATAAATTACACAACCTGCTCTTAATTAATCAATAAAATTATTTTTGCACTTTTCAACTGTTTTCTTTTTAACTGCTGACAGTCCACCATGCTGGCCAAGTGCGGATTGTAAAGTACAGGTGACAACCCTAGGTAGAACGTTCATACTTAGTAGGGAGATAGCCCTATCACGCCAAGCAGTTTGGGTTGAAGTGCAAATCCATGTCAGCAATTGCCACGTTCCATGCGTACCACCCGAGGGAATAAGTTGCCCATAAAATTCTTTATAGAGCCAGCGTCCGGAAGGTTTACACTGGTTGCCCAGTGTACACTAGGGCACAGGACCAAGTATTGGCCTCAAAATGCACCGCTTTTATTGGATCGTTACACCTTTACACTGGTTTTTACCTATATTTATGTCCCCACCAACAAACAAGGGTTAAGCTCTTCCGGAGATTAGCGCAACCAGCAACCACACCACAGACAAACAGACAAAAAATCTAAAAAACCATTTTTGGGTTCTATTGCGATACGAAAGGCAATAATAGTATTTTTCATATATCTTCCATGTTCAGACTGCGATCAATTACAGACTTATTAGGTATATGTTTACATAAATTTAATATGGAATGAAGTTTATTTCAAGCTGGTCTTTTACAAACACTTTTCGACACACCACAGTTTCAACAAATCCCTACCGTGAGTGGTCTTGGAAGAAGAAGCGGCAAGAAACTCCCAAGAAAATTCTTTTCTACTCACACTTACAGATTAAAACAAATAAATATCAAATCATGTCCAAGCAGGTTTAGATAACCGTCACGTTAGTAATAACCTTTCGTTACAAGAATGCCTTTGACATGAGATGAGTTTGAAATTTACTGCACGGCATTTCCGTTAATTGTAACGGAATTTTTCTACCCATAACGATCCGATACCTTAGTACCGAACGGGAATACCTATAGTCCTAAAATCTTGGCCGGCATTAATACAACCAGAGTCTTGTTCAAAGTCCTCTTTAAGTCAGATCAATATCTAATCTCAAAGTTTCCGGGCTCAAATAGCTATCGAATTTAATAAGGGTAAACAAATTATGATCTTCAACACAAAATTAATAGATGAGGGCCCAAACGAACCTTAATAAGCTCTTAACACTTTACGCCTCGAGATTGAGTCAGGCTACGCTTAACTTACGAAACCGTAAGTGAGATATAATGTATATCTATAGGATTATAATAAATCTGTAAGTAACTGATAGCTGTCTGAACCTGGAAGTAGTTTGAGAAAAACAGCTTTAAGTAGAATTTTTAAGCTATTGCATAGCTTTTATCGCGGGCCTTGAGCGTGGGGACCGAATCGAGAAATTCCGTAACGAAAAAACCTAACACCTAAGGTATGGTACGTATGTTTTCTACAAACTAGATGGCGCTGTTCTGATATAACTATATAACTTCTAATAATTATAATTGCATAAGTTGATAAAAAATGCCATAGCTTTACCGCGGCAGTCTCCGAGTTTTTATAAACGCAATAATTACCTTAACAGTAATTTTAAGTTTTGAAACGACTTGAACAATTTAAACGCAAAAACACTGACAATAATCGGTTTTAAAAAAGGGTACATCAATTTAAAGAATCCAAACTAAACATTTTTAACCGACTTCAAAAAGGAAGAGATTTCTCAATTTGACCGTATATACCTACATCTATTGTATACATTTCTTATATGTGTTCGCGTATAACTTCGGATGACGGAGTATTCACATCTTTTTTACAATAGGATTTTGGTAACTTTCAACGCAACTATACTCTTTCTTTAAATTCCCGTGACTCATCCTCCCCACTAGCCGTAGCGTTAAACTTTTAACGCAACCGTCTCCGAAGTCCACTACAATATCAATTTCAAATTTTGAATAATAAAGCTATTGACTGCTCATAATATAGTAGTCGGTAGCCATTAACAGGTAGTTGTTATGGATGTGCGGTTCTGCATTATTTTGGCAAGTTCAGGGCAAAGATCAAGTTTCGAATTTATGTGCTTGTTATGCAGACCGTACACATGGATTTATGGTTTGTGAAGCTCTTTTGGCAAAGCTGTAAAGTTTTCGTTCTTTTTTATTATATGCTTTTATTTAACTTGCAATATTTTGTATGCTCGCATCAAGTGTTGCAACTGAATAAGAACTACTATTGCTTTTGTTTCGAAGACAATGCAATTTTATGACAAGCTTGACCGGATTATACGCTCAAGATTGACTCCAGGCACGTGAACTCCTCAATGGTTAATATTAATAGTGACTCAGTTGCATATTCTATTTAACTAAGCATTATAAAATCGTGTTTTTAGTTTTTTAAACTATCTTTTATCGTAGATCTATGTATATGCAACGGAGAAAATGTCTTTAGTATTTCTAGCATCTCGCATCGACGGGCGCGGTCTATTAGGTGGATGAGTGATCGCTAGTCGCCAAAATTCTTTGTGTTTCCATGCTTAGGGCACGGTAATAGTATTATACATACCATTCCATCTTCATACAAACGATCGTAACGTGAATCATACGTACGCGCCTCGGAGTTTAGTACACATTAAGTATACAACAGCTACAGAAGCGCCATAGGGACGATCGAACGTGTGGGTTTGTAGTCAGGAAGCGTGCGTATTACCTACCCACTTACATTCACTACAACTAGAAAGAGGCGGCCCTAGCGCGCGGTGTCAGTAGGCATTTATTTCAAGGACAGGGCCGAGTCACACTACTGTATCATACTATTACCGTGCTTGGGGGGTACGGTAAGCCGTCGTCGTTATTTTTAGATATCAGACGTTTTCAGTTATTCCTAAAGTGGCCACTAACCGGGTTGCTGGTATGCTTTCGGCCTCCTCACATATGTGGAGATACCCTCGCTCTGTGGTGAACCTTGGCGCCCACGACAAGGGTATGTGGGGCTATGAGTGTAGCGTTATATATAAATACTAGCGACCCGCCCTCGCTTCGGTTCGGGAAACTTATTCCTTCGGTTTGCAAAGATTTAGTTATATACTTTGGATAATTCATACTAATATATTATGGATTCATACTATATATTTTGGATAATTCATATTAACTATATCTTTATAAATTAAAGCCTATGTGTTATTCTGATGTGTAAGCTATATTATTGTAAAGTTTCAACAAAATCCATTCGGTAGTTTTTACGTGAAAGACTAACAAACATTCATACAAACTTTCACATTTATAACTATATTATATATATAACTATATTATTTATTGCTAGTCCATACTAATATTATAAATGCGAAAGTAACTCTGTATGTCACGCTTCATCCAGTGAACCGATTTAGATGAAATGAAATATGAAGATAGATTAAGACCCGGGATAGATCACAGGATAGTTTTTATCCCGATAAAATTATCCCTAGGGAACGTGTCCTTTGGGACACGTCCACACAAACCGCGGGCAAAATGTAGTAATATATAAACACAATGCGTATATTTTAAGCGATGAATCATAAATAAGGGATATATTTAACGAGGGATTCTTCATGTGTAAACATACGGCCCGTGATCCCTATGTGGAGGGATTAATTACATTGAACGAGCTTTAATGATGTCACACAATATGTTTTGAACATAAAATCATTTTATTTATGAATTCTTAATGACATAATCGCTGTAACTGTATATTGATATTTTTAATGAACGTGTTCGGCGAAATAATTTCAGAGGCATATATTTTTGGAATAATCTCCTTTCTATTGATGACGATTAAATTAAATAAAACGCTTACACATTCACAGCCCCGCACTAGAATTCCTTCTGTCGCGGGTGGCATGGACAACACAATTACTACATCACTAAAACCCGCCCTGAGACTTGCCCCGAATATATTTATCTGTAACATATTTTATTCTTGGAATATTCCTCCTTTTGTCTAAGGTTAATAAAATTATTTTCGAACTTATAACGTAAAATTCGGTACAGGAAAAAGAGATCTCACAAATGAGGATCACGCGGATTGAAATAAACATGATTATGTAATGGGATCACAAAGTTTGAGGTCGTTGAGACCTCAAATTAGAATAATAAAAAAAAAAAAAAAATGTTTTATTGATAAAAACACATTCACATTCGCTAGTCGCAAGGGCCCTGTACTTGGTTCAAGACCTGTGTTACAGGTACCCCGCTCATCCACCAAGACTAAGGACAGTGTTGATCAACAAAATACATTTTTAAGCAAATAAGTAGGTAATACAATGGAAGGTAAGTACGATACATTTAAGGTAATTTTTTTTTTTTTTTTAACAAAATAACAAATAATATTTAACTTTAAAACTAGGTAATATAGGTACTAAACTAGGTATATTCAGTAGTTGTGTACGCTCGAATGTGCACGTGAATGTGTGTGTGTGTGTGTGTGTGTGTGTGTGTGTGCGTGTGCGTGCGCGCGCGCATGTGTGTGTGTGTGTGTGTGTGTATGAGTGTGTGCGTGTATTATTGTATGCATGCATGTCTATATGTATAATTGATGTCTGCTATATAGTGGTAGAATAAATAGCTCGTTCGGTTTCCTCGTAATTTAAGTCTATTAAACGTGTTGTAATTAAGCGTTTAATTTTTAACCTGGTTAGATGGTAGATATTTAGTTTTTTGTTAAATTTATTATATAGAGAGGAGGACATGGAAGAGAATTGCTTCTGTTTGAATTTGGTCTTACATCGCGGGAGTTGACAAATGGTGGGGTTTCTGCGTTTATGAGGTTGATTATTGTAATATGGGAGTTTTCGATGGGTTTTCATTAAACAGCTAAGTATGTAAATTTGGCGTGTAGTGAGTATGTTGTAGGTATTATGCAGTGTAAATGTTGGAAAACGTAGAGGTTTATTAAATGCTACCTTCAACAGAGCTCTCTGAGTCCTTTCTAGAGATATTAGTGTACTTTTAGCAGCACCACCCCATACAGGAATGCAGTAACTGAGTACCGATTTGGCAAGTGCATTATACGTAGTTATCAGAATACTTTCATTAGCGATACCCCGTAGTTTTTTAAAGACCCAAATTAATTTTCTCATTCTATCAGCAGCAGTTTTAATATGTTGACTCCAGTTAAGGTGTTGATCTATAACTACACCTAAATATTTCATATTATTGCTTCTAAATAAACATGGACACGAACAGGGGTTTTGGTTAGGACTTAGACATGTATGTAATTTTATTTTAAAATCAATATTCGGTAAATTATTTTTACGTATTGCAAATGGCAAGTATTTTGTTTTGTTTATATTTAATGTTAATAGGTTATCCTTGAGCCAGCCGAATACGCAACTAATGCCTCTTTCTACAGTTACTTTAAGATTTTCCCAGGACTTTGCGTTAAAAATGAGAGCAGTGTCATCGGCGTAGGTATATATTTTACAATTTTCAATTTTATAGTTACACAAGTCATTCACGTAAATCAAAAATAGGGTAGGTCCGAGGACACTACCTTGGGGTAAACCGCATGTGATGGTAGTAGGTTGAATAGAAGCAAAAGCGTGCTATCACCAGTACGCCACAAATTTCTTACATATTGCACGAATACACTCAAAGCAATTTCTTTGAATGAATACGTAAAGAAACTTACAAATTGTAGGGTTGTCACGCGGATCTTTGAAGTGTAAAAAGTTTGTTCTCGCTTATTTTTAACGTAGGAGACGTAGGAGTTTTCAAGAAGAGTATGTAGAGAGTTTTACTAAATTAGTGCGCCTGACGTCAAGACTTTATTGCTTCTTACCTTCGGGCGTGGTTCTTGTCAAGCATTACTTATTTTATGTAAAAAGAAGTGTTCACCGGAGAGGGCACGATAAGACAAGGGGACACAATAGGATTTATATTGGAACGAAGTGCCTTATCGCGCGTTGCGTTGCGAAAGGGGGCTAGACGGAAAAAATTAAGACGAAAAGTTGTAACGACACTCTTTGCTATAGTAAGCTATTGTAGTCACTTTTCAATAGCTGGACTTTTGTGTTTGTACAATTAAATGAAATTTAAAAATGTTTTATTGATTTTCTTGGCTCCTGAGATCAAGGCAAGGATATTGCCGAAACGATATAAAAACTACTCGCTCAAGTATTATTGCGGAGATATATAATGGAGAAGTAATATAATAATAATAATAAATCTTTATTTCGGACGTCGAGGTCCATATATTATTGTACTATTATCTTCCTCGTTGGGAATCGAAGCCGGGTCCTTCGAACGATGATTTAGCATAGTATCCATTGCACCATACGGGTCGTTAAAAGCGTATTATAGATGTCGCTAGTGCGCCAAATTAAAACGTCTATTGTTCAACCCTAACAAATAGTCAAATAAAAAAAAATATATATATATATATATATATATTATTTGTATAATATATAGGTATATTTTATATCATATTTATTTAATTATGTTATTTTATAATTATTTATATATTTATTTATGTATGTAAGTATATATGGCTGTGTATTTTGTATTTGTTTTTTTTTCTGTATTTTTTAATTCATATTATTTATTTCATCTAATTCTATCATATCCTTGCCGCCATTTCGTTGTGTTCACACTGCCCGAAGGTTGACTGGGAGAGAATGCTTTTAGCATTAAGTCCGCCTTTGTTTCTGTACTTTTTGTATGGTGCATAAAGTTTTAAATAAATAAATAAAATAATAGCAGATTTGATAGCACAATGGTGGTATCAACGTATTACGCGGTACCGCGTGGATTTGGTTCTGTGGATGTCGATTTGATACGGAAATAGAAATCTAATAACAGTTTCGGTTATCGTGACTCTTTCTCGGTATTCTGTATTGATATGACGACAGTACCACGTTACTACACTTTTGCCAGGTTTATAGACGTCTGTCGACTTCCTTTATTTCTTCTTTATATTTTATTGCCCACGAACGCATCGATGCCTTTAATGTTGATGGTGTCTTCATGGCGATCATTTTTCATCAGGCGGGATCGTCAGCTAAAGGGTTGAAATCCAATATTTAATTCAAATGTTTTTTGGCTAATGTCTTTGTGTCTTGTATTTCTTGAATTTAATTCCTCGGATGGTGTCCTTTGCCATGTGGTTGAGTACAGGTAACGGATTACCTTACCGAGGCCACATATTCCACGCTGCTTCATTGCACTGTCCATTCTGTAAGTAATGCTTTTTATTCATAGAACCCAAAAAACAATACTTTCCGGCATTCTAACCACAAATGTGATCTTTATTTATTTCAATACTGCACGAAGGTTCTATTCCCTTTTAAATAAAGAAGCTTTCGAGTCGAGATTACTTAGCTTTGGAAATACCTGTCACATTCTCCTTAAAAAGCATTTTGTTTGTTCTAAAAATCACAGTTCGTCTAAGAAAACGCGAATTTTATTTTCTTCACCATAAATCTTATTTTATTTAAGAAGCAGATTTTATTTAATCAAGAGGCTACAACGTCAACCGGTAGGGATAAGTAGATCGCAGGACAAAATAAGCCCCTTGAGGTACGCCAATTGATTTATCTCTCGGTTAATACAATTTATCATTCTATAGGAGCCTTTCTTTAAAAGCTTTTTTCTTGCGGTAAAATTAAAAAGTATGCGTTGTTTAAAACGTCACATATGTATCAAGGTTTTTATAATTCATAGGAGAAAGAAGATGGTACCTTGCTAGTTGGTTGATAAACCTTGCTATACAGTTTATGACAAGTAGGCGTAGTTGGTAGTGACTCTACCTGCAACGCAAGGGGTCCAGGGTTCGATGTCCGGGGGATACTTTATGTGTCAGATAAAGGTTTTTCTTAGGTCTTGGGTGTTTTTGATGTGTAAGATACCTTTAGTACCTCTTCTTTAAAGAACCGTTCAGAACGCAATTCCAATATGGTCAGATTTTTAGGGTCTAATCTTATGACTTGTATCTTGGTAATAAGCGCATAATATCTTTGTGTATGTCTGTGTAACGTAAGCTAATCTTAGGACATAACGCCTTGTTACCAGTTAAACGCATTAAGTTTAATATTAAATGTTGTTTACTTAGCAATATCTGCAAGCTGCTGCGCTGTTAAAATTATTTTTTTTAGGATTCCGCACGTTCTATATAAAAACCCAACGCTAATACATTTTAACTGCGACCTGATGAGACTGATGCCTAGTTTGTAGTAGCTCTGCTGTGAAGCTACGGGTCCCGAGTTCGATTCTCGGTAGAGGCAGACATTTATATGATAGATAAATGTGTTCTCGATTCCACATCCTCTCTCCAGCTACCAGGGTTCACTGATGGAGAATGCGATCTGGCATTGACTCCGTCCATTGTACTCCTTAGAGTACAACGACTCGCTTTCTTCAAGGTAAGTAGTAAGGTTGTTGCAATAAAGGAAAATATAAATAAATAGTTATCTTTCATTCATTTTCCTTCTTCCACGCACCCGAGATGCCTTTGGTATCGCGTACGGACGTACGCGATACCAAATGCATCTGGGCCGCGATGACCACTTACCAATAAGGCGTTCGCCTGCTTGTTTGTTTGTGGGTAATTTGTAAAAAAATTTTGGTCATTTATAAAAAGCATATTCACGGCACAAGTTCTATTTTTAGCCGCAGCGAGCGCTGAAATTGCTTTTATTCCAAGTATTTTACTCCTCCTGCTTAAAAATATATTGCATTTCGCCAAAGCTTCGGTTACGCTAACTAATAAATTGTCCAACGAAAATTTACGTTCAATAATTCAAGTAGTACCGAAGCTTGCAACTTTGCAGTTCTAAGCCATTTCATAGCTGAATATCGTTTGTTGATAATATATGGATAAACTTTTCAAATAACATTGACAACTTTATTGCCATTTGAATATAATTTATGTCTTCATAAAAAATATTTATGCCGTTTTTCCAAAATTGAAAATTAAATTTTGCATAGTATTTTTGTGAAAATATAAAGAACTTTTAAAAGTATTTTTGTGGGCAAGATTTTACAAATAATATTATTCACATTATATCTTAATCTAATCTTAATATTATTATAAAACTAAGTCTCCAGCCGTGTCTGTCTCTCGTTTATGGCGAGATTTGATTGTGTGCGTACCGTACCATGTAGGTATATACGACTACACACGCACCAATGAAAAGTATCATCCTCAGGCCTCCAACGAAAGTCTTTGTGTGTGTTCTAATCTGCCTACGTACATACATGACGGGACAGTGTGCACACAAGCAAGTGGTGTGGTACCTTTTTTAAAGACAAACTACTTATTAAAATATACTCCGATAGCTTGTGATAATTAAACTTAACTATGATAATATTCTAAGGCAGTACAATGTACCTAATTTATTACCAAAAATTAATTTCGGTATCTTTTCAACATCGCAGCCACGTTTCGTTTGTCAAAATGAACCCCTTTGCCGCTTCATTTACATTAGAATGTAAATTTAGGGAGTCATTACAGTAAAAATGTAAAAATTTTACGCCTTACATAAAACTGTGAGCGAATTAAAACCTCGAACAGATTTCATAGTCGTAAAAACGACAAAAAAATTAAATAAAATAAGAATCAATTAAAACAGAATCGAAAATATTAAAAAGGGTTTATGTAATGAAAGTTGTAAAAATTAGATACGTTTTAACACTGAAGAAACTGAATAAGAAAACGTCAGTAGAGAAGTGATCCACAAAATCGATTAATCAATTTCCTAATTTCAGAGCGGATCGGTAATGAGAAAAATCAAAATGACTGCTCCATTTCTAATTTGAACGACAGATTTATGATCCGTTTCGCTCAGAAATTAATTATTTTTAAAATCTCGTCAAAGAGTTCATTCGAGACGGCATTTGTCCAGTGGGCGTTCTAATTCTACTTACATTAATATTTCGTTTCACTTTTGACTGGAGCGGACGAAAGATGAGTGAATATTAATATTAATGAGCTTGCCTTAACTGGTTTTTCAGGAATTTCAACAGATAATTTGAATGGCAACGATCTCTCTATTCATATCGAGTTTAACTATTCGTTTGGCTTCAACCCATTAATGGCCCACTACTGAGCACGGGACTCTCCTCATACCTGAGGAGGCCTAGACTCTAGGCCCTAGAGCATACTCCACCATGCTCCAGTGCGGATTGGTGGAGGATTTTTAACCGCCCGAAAACATCCGACATGGCTGCTACCAAATGGTAACAACTGGGACCGATGCCTTCACGTGCCCTCCAAAGCCCGGAAGAGATCAGATCGACGCAAGACGCCGGCTATGAGCGCCTCAACAACATCGCAATATCCTATATCAATGACGCCTATATAAGTGGACCGTCGTTTAAGGTACGATAATTATAATGATATATGATACGATGATGAAACTGGTGGCGCTTACGAGATTTTTGTACAAAATACTAATAACGCTATTTAGCTCATAATGTAATAAATACCCGTAACCCGAAAACAAACATGTATTTATTTTCGAACCCGGGACTGCTCACTTCGCAGGCAAAAAGAGTAACCTAATTAAACGAGATAAAAGCATCAGGTTCCTTCTATTGAAGGTACTTGGTTTTTAATTGTCTACATTTGCGCAGCTGTCTCAATATAGCCAAATGCAGAGAACGAAATCTTAACCTTTTTCTTTGAGATGACTGGACCTGCCGGTGTTTGAACACTTAGCAGCAAAGCCTTTTCGCTTTTATGTTCCTAAAGTCCTTTTTCGTATTTCTCAATATAAATTATGTGTACACTCTCGTTCAAATTTCTTTGTCTTCGTCTGAGCGAACTATTGTTTGATGTGTGAAGTTACAGATTGTATCATATTATGATGATGATTTTACACCTAACAAAATATTGTTGAATAATAATATTTGCTACATTACTGTAGAGTGCTATTGATAAGTGTATGTATATGAATAGCTGTAAATTTATTTGTGTATCTACTCACCTGAAAATATAAGACGATTCTGCACATGGCCGTCCCAAAGAACCACGTCTCAGTAACATCCCACAGAACAGTCGGCGGCAAGCATATCAGAATAACCATAAAATCAGCCACAGCCAGGTTCACTATAAAATAGTTCGTCACAGTCCTCATGGAATGGTTTCGATACACCGCGATGCACACTAACGCGTTTCCTATCAGCCCAATCACAAACACAATGGCGTGTGTCACAATCAAAACCCACTCGTATGCCTGAGGATATATGTAATCATTTAACATCCTCAGATATTCCTCTTTCGTCATATTGCAGAATTCTGGATCGCCTACACATTGTTCCATAGTATAATTATCAGCATCATAGAACTCGGTCGTGAGGTCATCAATAACTTCAAGTTTTAAATCCGTTTGATTTGAATTATCAACCATATTGTTGTTAAGTTCAACTGTACTATTCATAATGAGAAGTTCATCTTCGATGTACGGTGTTTCTCTACTTGTTTTATTAATATCTCTTTTATTTATATTACCTTTAAAATCATCACGATTGATGACTTCATTAATTGACTCATTGGAAATGAATTTTAGATTAATCAAATCATGAGGTAGGTTTGCTTCGATTGTGTCGTTTAAATGAATATTTTCTACATCTTCGCACACACAAAGGTTGATTAGCAGAGCGGCGATAAGGGTAAACGGCTTCGCAAACATTTTGATTGTCGCTTCACGTGAACATTTTGTTGGAGATGTTTTTAATGTGGCCCCGCGACTGCGATGTTCATTTTAAACTCATTATGGTCCTCTGGCGCCATGTCAGCATCTGCAAAAGAGAGAGCTTATTTTAATAACTTTAAATGAAACTTAGTAATGAAATTTTGAAGCATCCCCTGCGTTACGGTGGAAAATTCTTTTGATATAAGATATTTATAGCTCAATAACCGCGTTTAATGAGTTTTATGATACAAAGTTTCACAGCGTTATTTTTTAATTTGCGCAATGTTACCAGCAGGTCAATTTTATAGGAAAGCTTATGTTATTTAGTATCATACCTAATTAAAACTATTTGAATAAAATCAATTAAAGCGCATCCTTTACTTCGTTAGCGATTAAGCTGAAATTCTGCATACATGTGTATATCGCGAGACACTGCAATATTATGATGACATGATGCTGATCTGATAATTTGCTGATCACCTTTAACTATGTCAAATCATATTTAGGTTTCTTTATTATTTTTAATAACCATTTAGCACCACTTGTTACGGTTTTCTAAATGTGTGTAGTCGGGTCTTTAACTAGTAGCAGGTAGTTTTCAACTTATTACTTGTTTTTCAACTTATGCCAGTTTTATCTCGGCAGTGATTGGGTTGAAGACATCTTAGTTTTATCTAACAAGAGTTCCTTTGTGAGTAAAAAGTTTTAAAACAGTGATATTGAAGAAGTCTGAACTATGTAAGAAGAGCGACAATATTGAATCAATACACTTGCAATATATTTTCTCACTGAAAGAAGTTAACGAAGCGAGTTTAAGTCAACATTTCTGCTCTCTCTGGATTTTATTTCATGTAAAGCTACAATTAGATTTATGGAAATATATTTAAACTTTGTCTTATTTGTATTGAACAGAGTGTAGTAAGCTTTAAATTTCTAACCGCACAAAATAATTTAATCTTCTACTAGTTAACCGTTAAAATTGACTGTAAGAAGGAAAATTCTCCTTATGAGTTTCTTGCGGCTTCTTGTTCAAAGACCACTTACAGTAGGGATTTATCGAAGAGATGGTATAGATTAACTTAAAAAAACAACCTCAATTGAATCTTAATTCATATATTATTTTTCAGTATTTCATACTTAATTTATGTTAAGTAATTTTATTTCATGTTACTGCGTTCCTTTTTTATTTCATTTCATTTCAACCATGAAAGCTGCGATGCGCACTGCATGAAATTAATTATAACACACACCCCATAACCACAATATGGATGTGAATATCATTTAATATATTTTATTTAATGACCGCTGGTGACAATAATACTTTAATATTCACCCATTTTATCGTTTCAGGGGTCATTTATTTAGGGAACATAGCATTGACTTATTATTAGATACTAGAACATAGATATTTATTTCTTGAAATAATGACACTAAAGCAATTAAATTAATATAATGAATTTGTAAAAACTTCTTACTAATATAGATATCTTAGACATATTTTGGAAGAACTGATCCATTTCTTGGATAAAATTAATCTAGACGATATATGTAGTTAATTTATGTATAAATGTAACTTGCAATTAGCCAAATACCTACTAAATTACCATCCATGCCAATTACCATCTAAATCTATTCGTTGGTTTTCATGTACAGCTGACATAGATTTTTTTTTATTTAATATTTAAGAGAAGAATTATTGTGACCGCATTTGTGTAATAAATGAATAATAATAATAATAATTCAGAAAATTATTAACACTCAAAGGGTGCCACTTGAAATAGGTTTGAGAAGGGTCTGTTCCGCCATATTGAATTACCTCATCGAACATAGAAATTGAAAGCAAATTTCACGAACTAAGCCAATGAACCCAAAGGACAGCTAACTTATCTTCACACTCATTGGTCCCGAGGCTTGCTTGTGTGCACTGCGTACGTACCACGGAACGCACACTAACAGTGTTATGAAATGAACTTTATTCGAAGTTGGTTTTTTACAAACACTTTTCAAAAGTCAAATTACGCCATTAATAATGCTTTGCTTCAATAAATCCCTATCGTAAGTGGTCTTGGAAGAAGAAGCGGCAAGAAACTCCCAAGATTTTTCCTACTCACAGTTTCAGATTGCAATTACTACTTATGGCTAAATAACAAACTCTTGTCCGAGCCGTTTTATCTTTAAAATAATCATCCAGATTGTAATAACATTTCATTAAGAATGCTTTTGAAATTTATAGTATCGTCCTCAGACCTCCAACGAATATCTTTGTGTGCGTTCTAAGTTGCGTAGGTACATAATAAGACAACGGCGTGCACTCTAAGAAGTCGTGTTGGTACCTTTGTTTGAAGATGACGTACTCGTTTAAATATTCTATACCGAGGGTGGGTAAACAAGACAGGTTAAGAACCTTACCAAATCGTAAACGATGTTATACTTACCATAACATTTCAAATTTAGTCACGCAAATGTCATGGGATTTAAACGATCCACTTTACCATAGAAATATACACACGCTACTTAACTTAATTTATATGTGATAAATTTTCATATTCTTATTTTTATTAATATGATACGCCAAGAGGAACTGTGAAGGTAATTCTTTTTAAGAATATTGTACGTAGGAGTGTGAGGTATGCCATTCTCAAGTTTACATAGAGTTGTACAGAGAGAGAAAAAAATGATATATTTATAGAAGTATTGAATATAAAAAAATAATAAACCATTACACATTAACATCCTTGCACTGGGTTTGTCTATGTTAAGGGTGCCATTAACTTGGATGGATGGATGAATCCTACCCAGGACTCTTCGAATGACAGTCCGGCAGTAACCATTGCGCTATACGAATCGTACGTTGTTTGAAAAAATCGTCGCAAATACACGAAATATAACAATGCATTCTTCACAATCGTTTTCTTGAAATAAATGGTTCTTATCCCCACGATTGTTCTAATGAATCTCTCTAACACCCCATTCACGAAGCTCAATTGAAAGTCGAGCTATTGACGATAGAGTAATTAGAGACGAGGTCTATAAACAATAGTAATTCCAGGTGGGAATATGGTGAATTAGCTTCTCAATCAAGTCCGTAACTACCGATAAGTATAGTCTGAAGGTTTCTGTTATAACTTCGGTTAATATACATACATGGGGTTAAGGCTTGTTCAGACATACGAGGTATAGGTACGCTACCGCTATCGGTGACGAAATATGACGCGAGATATACCGTGATACCGCGAGTTACCGTAGCTGTTGCGAAACATTCATAAATTCCATAGTATATCGCCTATTAGAGGGCGATATGCTACTTACCTATGATTGTGTGTGTGTTCGATATTACTTTCCTTTCAACCGCAACCGCAAACCATAACTTTCCCACTGCTGGGCACGCGTCTACTCTCACAATGTGAGGTGTACAGTCCAACACGCTGACCAAGTTCGGATTGGTGGATTTCACAGACCTTTAAGAACATTATGAAGAACTCTCAAATATGCGGGTTTCCTCACGTTTTCCTCCACCGAAGCAAGTGATAATTAAATTCAGTTCAGGCACATAATTTTTGAAAACTTTGAGGTTCTTGTACTTGTACGAGTAGGATTGGAACCCGGCCGTGTCTATACCCTTCAATAATCATTTCCATTCCTTATTGCAATGTCCTGATGCGCAGAAAAAAGAAATATACCAATTCAAAAGTCGTTCACGAATCATGATTTTCAAGTGACTGTTACCACAACCTTTTTTAAGGGCTGGATCGGAGTACGTAAGTACTCGCTAAGTACGTTATCTTGAAAACGTATTTTGCGTTACATTGTTACAAGCTTTTAACATGTCAAATATTTCATTTCGTTCGGCGCGGGAAACAATATAATATTTGGTCTGGAATTCTTCCGCCTTGAGTGTTACAAAAATACCTTGCTAGTTAAAATAGTCAAGGAGAGCTGGTTTTTGTGTAGGTATTAGAATTTATAACAATCAATGTATTCTCTTCCAAGAACCTTCATCTTAAACCCTATTCAAGTTCCTTTTACGAATCATACTTCCCATAAAAGGTTGTTTGGCAGAGATCAATACCACCTTTTGTGGTAATTTCTGTAAAGTTAATGTAAATAACTACCACACCGCAAATTAAAAGTAAACTTCAAAATATGCTCACTTAACTAAACATTTATAAAAAAGACTGACAAACCATTCCTAACTTCAGAAATGCGAGTGCGATTACAATAAGAACTTCATAAATACTGACGAAAACCCATTGACTTATTATTACTAAGTCAATTCGAAAACCCTACAATTTCAAACAGAAAATCTCAACTATTGTTATGCAGTATACTATACTAACATCAAACTCCCTCTGTTCTGGGCCTCGAAGTTGTAACTTATCCAAAAATCAATAAATGGAAGAATTCTGCTGACAGGCTGAAGTTTTATAATTAATTAATTTCCCATAAAAGTGATGAACTATCTTTAATTGGTAGTATCCATCAAAGCAAAGAAAATTTCGAATCATTGATCAAGATTTAATTACACCCTGCTCGCTGACCTCGTAAAGCTTTGATCAGATTCTTGTGGTCGCAACCGGAAATTTTAATTCTATAAAACTTCAGTCTGTCAGCAGAATTCTTCCATTATTTTAAAAGAGAATGCGCTGAAATGAAACGTTCGGCTGGAGATAAAGTGCAATTTATTATCTGTATTATTCGAGAACTCTATTTTTAACGATGCCGCATTTACAATCCGTATACAGTACAATTTTACTGTCACTGATCAAGGCCAGTATTGCCAGTACCTACTACATGGAAGATAAAGAAAACAAGGAATATTGGGGGTCATTATTAACGCAAAAACTATAACAATGATTTTTCCAATTGTCGGTTTATCTG
The DNA here is from genome assembly GCA_905404295.2 of Ochlodes sylvanus. Lineage (NCBI taxonomy): Eukaryota > Metazoa > Arthropoda > Insecta > Lepidoptera > Hesperiidae > Ochlodes > Ochlodes sylvanus. Next base: position 8,040,749 of record FR990149.1, read on the forward strand.
TCGGTCAGTTCGTTTGTTTCTCCTTAAATCAGTAAGAGCAAAAACGTTCTTGTTTTTGGGTTATCCACGGCACGAGGCATCCTAGTGTGGTTCCATGAATATGCGTTATTTATTGATTTATTTCAGATAAACTTTTCTATTGCCACGTGTTAAATGCACATGGTATTACAACAACGTGTATGGGTTACCCACCATCATTTGAACTCATAGCACGTGTGACTAACATAAAAAAATAATGTAATCCGTTCGTACAACGGTCTCCAACCCAATCACCATAAGGTATAACAGTTTTTACGCATTTTCCTGGGCAGCATATCCCTTACTGAATTTACATAGAAAGTCTTAAAACTTTTTTCATAATAACTGAAGGACCAGCCGAAAATAAAGTTTGAAATGTCGTCCGCCATGACAACTCGTAAGGCCGGCAACTTATGTCCCTGAAGTTTTAATACTCCCTTATTAAGGGCAGTTGGTCGGTTATTCAAATAGATTTTGGATTTTTGTTTCCATTTTAGAATAAAACTTGAAGCGCTGGCGAAGGCTGGCAGCTTCGGCTTCGGCTGTACTACTCTCTAAGTCTAGGTAGAACATCACGCCGTCCGCAATACAAGAAAAATGTCCTAACTATATAATGTATGTGTATATGTATAATTGTGTGCGTGACTACACGGAGGGTCAAATCAGAACATTGTATTTTATTTGGAAATTTTAATTTAGTTGGGCGTTATTTAGTAAAAAGCGGTTATTTTAATATTACAAACAGACACTCAAATTATTTTTTAAATAGATGTGATTACATTACTATTTTGCAAAAACTAAGACAGGCGAAATCAATTTACTCGCGATCTAAAATATTGTTTTAAGCAGTCTTTGAATGAAGCAGTAAAGTAAATGTAGATACAGTAAAAAGAAGTGATTGAAATAGTCGCATAACTCATCTGATGTAAGATCAGTCGATTTTAATCTCGGTGTAAGTTATAAGCTGATGTGGAAATAGTAGTTTATAATGGGAATCCTAATACTGCCTATTTGATAATGTTTCGAGTAGAGAACGGAGGCCGGCGTACGATTATCGTTCCAGGTTAAACTTTGAGACGTAACAATTTACGTCTCAAATATCATACATATGAAGAAATTAAGCGACGGCTCCTAAGTATAATGAGTCAATATAACACAAATACATAATTTCAAATACATTTGAATTCACTTATCTACCTGTGTTATTTATTACTATTTTCTCTTATAATTGCCTTCGTGTAAAGTTTTTAAAAGTAAAGTTGACTCAGTATACTTAGGAGCCATCGAAAGAATATATCTCGTATTGCTTCACCACGATAATTTCTTGACAGCGGCCGATAACATTATGGAACAAAGTAACTCTAATAAAAATTAGTAACAGATTAGGATTTAGATTTAGATTTTAGGATTAGATTAGGATTTAGATTTTAGGAGATTAGGTCGACGTTATTATTTACGAACTTAATATAGAGCTCAGTGCAAGAGTAAATGAAAATTTACCAAACCCTCCGCTCTTACAACTTGGGCCAACGACCCACCATTATCGAGATGTTCATCAAAGAAATCAAAATGCTTTTAGCTTGCGTAAACACTCGCCGGCAGTTTCCGCTTCTTTACCCACGGTGTACCCAACACCGGAATCCACGTCATTCTGTAATCCCAAGGATAAAACTGACAGTTGATTAAGCGGTAAACGTTTATACTAGTTACCCGCCCTCGCGCCGCTTGGTTCGCCTTAATACCCGCACTTGAATATTGCTAGTTGTTTATTTCAGGCACATAATAAATTTTACGAGTATGTTCACCTCATTTTATCGATTTAGGTGACAAGTTTTGTTATTCATCTTAAAATAGTTACATAGTACATCAATGTATGTCAAACATTAATTTAATATCTGTTTTACCACACCGGAGCTTTCCCGGAATTAAAATTCGAGACGAAAGTATATATAGACAAAAATATATGCCTGGGAGTTTTTTGCCGCCCCTTCTAGTTCAGCTCCCGCAGAAATACGCTTCAGCAATGACGTAGTTTGATTTTGCATAAGTCTAGAAATATCCAACGAATAAATATTTAAATTATTTTTATGATAACAATATCGTTATATTTTTTATTGAACTGAACTATAAAATCCGCCGTAAACATGATTGCTCAGTGCCTTCGCGTCGTACATCAAATGGTTCCCATCATAAAATAACAATGGAAGCAGAACAATCTGAATAAGAATGTTGGCCTTTGATCATTGGGACAGATGGAAACATCTGATAAGAATATTCCAGAGGAAAATGAACCTTTTTACTGTTCAGTGAGTCCTCGGTTCCTCAGGTGAAACAAACTCGCGAATCTATGTCTATCTGTCTGTCTGTCTGTCATACCAGATTATACAATATCATCAACACAATTGCAAGACAAATTGAAAATATTAAACTCACCATTTCAATATTAAATTTCTTAACAAAAATAAAAAAAAAATTAAGTTAATTTCACGTTTCATCTGAGAAACAACACAATCAACAAATAAATTAAAACAAAATTTACACGAGTATTGACTAAATAATTCTTAAAAAAACGTCATCATGTATATACACATTTATCGAGCTACCCGTTAATCTTTGATTTAAATGAAAAATTTGGCTTATTAAGGATTTTGAAGTAAAAGGTATTTTTTATTAAGAGCAGTTATAATGAATTTCGAATACGCACGTAATTATTTATAATAACCCTGCTAACTACCCACTCATAATATCCATAAACAACCGCAATTATGTGGCTCCTAATGAAAGGGTTAGAAATACTTATTAGAAGGCAAATACCCTGGGGAGTTCAGAACTTCGATAAAGTACTTAATTTCATTAGCTCAATCAAATTTATTTGGAAAATGGAGGATGGAGAAGTTAAATATTTCTTATTATTGCTAACGGGTAATAAGTGGTTCAAATTCAAATTAATGAAGTTTTTTGTCACGTTGCACGTCATTTTTTCTAGTCTACCACCGTTTTTCTAGGTCCTTCATGACTTCATGACTTCCATTCATTCAAAACTTCATGAATTTGAACTTGAATTTGAACCACTTATTGCCATTATATTAAGAAACGGTGCTTACTTGGACATGTCATCTTAATTGTCTTTTTTATTTTAATAGCCTACAAAAGAGCAGACATGCCACCTGGCAGAAAGTGGTCACCGTCGACTCAAGCGAGAGGGTGTTAACTGACCATCCGGGCCTCAGCCCTACCATCCAGCAAGCTTCGGTAGCTACTAACGACGCCCCAGCGTGGGATTTGAGTCAGTAGGTATTAAAACTGCCCTAATATGGCCAAAAAGGCCGAATAATGCCTTTGGCAAAAAAGTGGGTAGGTTAGGTACTATCAACTTAAGTAAAGGGTCCGAGGCTTTAATAAACACAAGAAGTTGCTTCGTGCCTCAAATAAAAATTTACCTTTAACCTGCACAGTGGATTCGTCGGCCTTTGAAGTACATTACTACTGAATCTAGTCTGGTGATGTTTCACTTATAGACCACCCGTGAGCTATTATGAAAATCGGTTAATAAGAGTAAACTGCAAAAGTCTATATAAATAGTCATAATTATGTTCTGCCTAAATTGGTTATAAGAACCAAAGTTTTAGCTAATTATCTAATTATCTCCGTTGAACGCATGAATAGGAGATAAAACTCGTGTGGAACTCAATTATCGCGGAACTTACTTAATTGATTTAGTTACTAACATTTAGTTACCAGGATAAGTTTGAAAATCTTTTGGTATGTTTCCAAATAATACTTTTAGTGCTAAAAAAAGGTGTAAACCAGGAAAAACTTAGAGGGTTTATGATAAGTCTATGATATACATATATTATTCTTATGATATTGTAGCAGTTTTTAATTGCCTGGAAACACGGATAGAACGACGTTTTCTAAAAATGAATTTAATACGTAGGTATATTTTTATTCTATCGCCGTTCCACAAAAGTTGTTTTACATTTTATAATGCTTTATAATGGAGGAGAGGAAACTAAACAAACTCCTCAGCACATTGGTACAGAGATATACACTGACCTTGCGTACATTGCCATGCGTGCGTCATTCCCATAGCTCCATCCATAGCAAACCTTGTCTACGAGATGCTATTTAATACGATTCTAGAACAATTTTTTAATTAAGCACTAAACTTCTTGAGCACTTCGTAAACAACGCTTGTGGCGCGGCATTTTCGCGATGCCTTTTTGACAGCCAGTTAATAATAGCCCTAGGAGGCTCTAAGTATAATCTCACCAAACTTTTCATATTAATCAAAACTCCGTGTGATTCTGCCTACAAACGGTCTCGTCGTGGGGTCTAATGCCTTAGGCCTTTGGATCCCATAGCCAAGTTGGTAGTGAACACCTGCGAAGTAAGGGGTCCTGGGTTCAATTCCTGGCAGAGGCAGACATTTATGTGTTATATAAATGGTTATTTTCGGGTCGTGGTTGTTAGTGATTTCGAAGTGCCGGGGTATTCGTGTGTAAATTTTTTATGTTGTCCTCCAGTAACCCAAACTGGAGCAGCTGGGTTGAGTATGCTCCAGGTCTCCTCAGGTATGAGGGGAGACCGTGCTCAGTAGTGGGTCATAAATGGGTTTGAGCCATTACCTTTAATATGCCGTACAGTCTACCAGCTAAGTCACTCCAAATTTGAAACGAGTTCCCATAGCATATAAGCATTTGGGTAAGAGATGTATTCTCTCTTCATAGTGCTCTCGCTTCGCTTCTGTAAACCCATGCCTCACGCGGCCGAAGCATTGCTTCGTGCTTGAGCCGGCTGCTAAACGACTTGTCGTGTTTTTATTTATTCAGCAACGGTTATTACAGACTAACCTTATATCTAAAATATACGTGCAGGTTCTTAGACAACGAATGCACAACCACTTAAAGGTAAACATAACATACAACACAGAAAATAACAAACAAAAAAATAAAATAATACAAAAATCCATATCCTAAGTTCTACATTTGCATTAATGTTCGTAACTACTTTCTTTCTTCCATCTTCCTAACTTTGCTCATGATACGTTTGGTTACTGGTGTCCTGGTGGCAGTGACCGCTTACCTCAGGGGGTTCGTCTGCTCGCTCGAAGGCCTGTGACCTGCTACTCGCTACCCGCTCCCGCTGTCGCTTCCACTTAGACCATGGAACTAAACCTATCATGTGAAGCCTTCAATAGCTTGGTACACGACCGCTTAGTTTGCCTTTGAAGCTGGGAATGGGGCGCGGTCTCCCGCATGCACTTTCAAACTATTGTACTTTGGATTTGACATAATGTAAAGTAATTTCAATATTATGTTCAAATATTTAAAACTAGCAACCCGCCCTCGCTTCGCTTCGGGAAACTTATTCCTTCGGTTTGCAAAGATTTCGTTATATATTTTGGATAATTCACACTATATCTTTATAATTTATAGCCTATGTGTTATTCTGATGTGTAAGGTATATTATTGTAAAATTTCAGCAAAATCCATTTGGTGGTTTTTGCGTGAAAGAGTAACAAACATTCATACATCTTACACAGAATGTACATGCATTCTGTGTAAAAACAATCACTATTTTTGTTTTGTAGAACATATATATATAATGTATATAAATTCACATGTCTCGTCATCGGTTGAGGGTGCAATGACCACTAAAATGGAATAATTACACCCGCCGAGCCCCAGGGAAGTGTAGGCAACACGCAGCACCTTAGATTTAGGTTTATAACACGCCATTAACGTGGCATTACTCCCCTATACAATAGTATCACATAGAAACACTCATGACCCATCTGTCATAATAAACTGTGGCTGGATGCATGTCTGTACTTGGAAAATATTTGGTTAGGTTTGGTTACGTTAGGTTTAGGTTTGGTTTGGTTAGGGGATTTGTTCAGAATTCAATATCGTCGATTCATATTATTGGTACCACTGATACACTTACGCACGATTTTTCTTGCCGGTTCTTTATGTGTTATTATTAAAAATCAAGTCAACATGCATTCATTTATCCATTCAGCGACTTTTGTTGCTTGACACAACATTACGAGTATGTTGCGTGTATGACCCACATTTACTCATGTTATTGTTCCAAGTGCCCTGTATTAGTCCGAGGGAAGGTGACTAAGGGTCTCCCCACACTAACCAGCGAATCGGCTAAGACGTATAGCCTTGCGTACCCAAAGGGGATCAGAACCCTAATCTGTCATTCAGTCTGTCAAGTTATATCCACTGAACGGAAACCTTGAACCTTTGTAACGACAAATAATAAAATAGTAGGATCCCAAAAGGGGTCCCAATTCAAGTAACCTCAAAAAATGGGGGCTTCCTACATTCTATCTCCGATTTGACCAAACAATTAGTGTTAATATACCTCGGTGGTAGGCACGGAACCCTGTGTATGCAATAATCACTTGACTTTTTAATACAGTCGTCAATTAAGGTGGCTTGTCTCATAGTTCAAAACAAAACTGTAAAATGTGACTCGCCCTTAGAGAAAAAGTTTACGCCCAGACAGTGATAGAAATCTTTACTGCCCATTGTAATCCCATAATAGGTTATAATTATGACGCGTTAGAGTTTATTGTTGCGTGAGGTCACGCCGAACCTGTTCTAGCCTAGAATGCAATAAAAGGGCAATACAATAAAATTGCCACCGTAAATATCTGTTATCTGATGCTCTGTTACATGAATGCAATGTTCATTGGCAAGCTATTTATAGTTTTTTAATGGATTTAAAGCTGGCGGTTCGCGGCCGAGACCGAGACAGGAGACCGAGACAGGGGACCGAGACCGTCACTTTGTATAGGCGCGACAGACTGTCTCGGTCTCGATCGCGAGATGTCGCCTATACATTGCCTATGGTCAAGTGCCGGTTGCTGTCTCCTGTCTCGGTCGCTTGTCTCGGTCTCGGCCGCGAACCGCCACCTTAAGACAGCAATCGAGCATGCAGCACAACCCTTCCACTGCCGCCCGTGACAACTGTGATCGCCTTAGAACAAGACTCACATCGGGATTAGGATGGTTAGTGCAGTAAGCAGAGGGTGTTATTAGAAATGTTAGTTGGTCAGTTCGTTAGTAATAAGACTAACTAACTAACTATTTTGTATGAGGTTTCGCTATGAGAACTTAGGCACGAACTGTTAGTGATAGTTACTTCTGTTAGTTGTAGGTCGTAATAGTCCAGTTAGTAACTGTTCGTAAGAGCCGCGTTCTAATTTGGTCACAGATGTATTGCACTTAAGAACTAAGATGGTTGCCTCTTAAAAGTGTATCTGGACCCTCACCTTTGTAACCATTACACAATTGTTGTTAAAACAATTATTAAACGGTAGAAATGGCACTAGGTACAGCGGCGGGCAGACTACCCAATACGAAAACATTAAGCTGACAAAAAAATTTCAGAGCACGAATTTAAGATTTTCTCAAAGCAGTTATGTAATTTAGACGCTAAATAAATTTAATTAGACTTTAGGATGGCTTTGTGATGAGAGAAGGAATAAATTATTCGCCGGCGTTGGCTAAAATAACTTTCTTGAAATCTGTAATTGAAAAAAAAGTAAGAACCTGTCAGTTGGGTGGAAGAAAATGGCGGGAACGCAATTAGGAAGATTGACGCATAGTATTGCTAAGTGAAGCAAAATCTAAATTCTCATTTTAAAAAACGATAAGAAATTAACACTGTTTGTTTGTGAAATCTGTCGATTAACTTAGCATCCTGATAATTACGCAGTATTAAATATATCAGATGCATTTTATCGCAAGAAATTAAAGGATTACGTGGTTATAAACAGTGACTGGTGCATTTACGTCTTAACATTCACTAGTTACCCGCTCTGAGCTCGAAATTCGGCCGTAATTCATTCTGTCATACGGTTACTTAACATTGACACTATAAACGTACACATTTCAAATGTCGTGTCAAAGGCATGTTAGTGTGCATAGCTGCTTATTTACTTTGGACTTTAAGTCCAAAGGTTATCTGAAAGTGCTCGCCTTACCCTAGCGATAAGAAAGCCCTTTGATACTACTATTTGGCTAATGTTAATATTGTCGCGTAGATTCATCTGTTGACAAATTACGACGTGTATGTCAGAGAGAAAATGTACTAGCAGGATAATTCATTTCGAAGAGACATTGTTATTCGAAGTGATATACAATATAATAATAGACATTTGTATGCCTGCTATGTATCTTACTTAAGAAATAAATCATTTCACAATAACAGTGTCGCAGCACCATTTCAAATACATTAATCTGTAAACCGCTTTTGGGATCTGTATTTCCTGAAGAAAGGATTAAGCTTGCGTATTAAAAGGAATACTCATCTGGCTGTTTGTTTGTCACGCGTGCCATTTGTCACGCGTCACACCTAAATTGCTTTACTTAACTTAGAACACAAGATGTTATAATTTAATACACGCTTTTACCATTTTCCTGTTTTATTCAGCAGCTGCTGTCATGCTGAAGTCTACAGGTACTCATCATGTAAATAGATAAATCTAAACAGATGGTGAGTCGCCAATCTTAGATCATCCAAAACTAATCACATCACCGTCGATTTTCCGGTGAAAAAGGAAGCTATGATCGTCTTATTAACTCAACTCTACAATAAAAACATTTTTAAATGTTACCCTTAGTTCAGTGTGTAATGTCTCCAACCGCTTCCGGGTTCGACTCCCAACAAAGAAACATTTTTGTTCATCCTTGCCACACGCCTTCAACCCACCAGCTTGTATCAACACTTAGTTAAGTCAATAAGTGGATGGGTAGTAAAAAATTCAAAACGCTTACGTGGGTAGGTACTTCAGGCAAGCCGTCGATGCTTGTTAGATGTTTATCAATAGATAGCAACCGTTAAACCATATCGGAGGCCTTCGGGCGGCATCATATCCGAGAAACAACACCAGCCACTTGATGATAGGTGGTCACCATCATCAGCAATCCCAAAGGAATCACAGATGCGTTGCCGGCCAAAAAAGAAGAGGAAAGAAAGAGAGAAAACCTTCCAACACTTGGGTGGGCCAATGAAGCCGCACTGGAGCGTGGTGGGATATGCCCTAAGCATCATCTGTTATAAGAACACCCGAGCCCCTGTAATGGGCCATTAATGGGTCAAACTCAAACGTCGATATCAAACAAGAAAACTAACAGTAAATAGCATCCTATATCGGGCTAAATTTAACTTAACTAACAATTACCGTGCTTAAAACGACTGTAGCCATTTTTAGGCGCCAGGGGGTCAAACTAAACTAATTCTAAGTAGGACATAGAAGAGGCGGGCCCGTACAGAATTTGAATACTCGTGTGGACAGGAAACCGCGAAAGGTATGGTGTTAGTTCGAGCGATTTTGTAATTAACAATTATTATTTAACAATTATTAACAAACTTGAGGACTTGACCTTCTAGGCATAAAATCTTCTCACACCTGGATTGGCTACTTACCCCTCCATTATTCTGCGCATTAAACTGGAGCAGCATGGTCGATTTTGCTCTCGGCCTCCTAGGTTATGAGAGAGACCTGTGCTCTCTAGTGGGCCATTGAAGCCAAGACCTTTTCCTAAATTTTCCATCTTAAGAAAACCTGTACCTACACCTAAGTCCTCCATAATGTCCTCCAAGGAATATGAAGATTACCAATCTGCACTTAGGCAACTTGGTGGAAATCAACAACATTCAACTAGGTAGATAACAGCATCGAGGTAAAACAAATGATTGCACAATACCTGCATTGCAAAACCTAGAAACGCGTGTCTTACAGAACGCCCCGGTAATATTTGTAACTGTCAGGCGCAGCGGTTGGTCACGTGACCCCGCTCGGTGAACTCGGTCGGTCACGTGACCAATATTATGTATCCACGGGCGCTTATCAACAATTTACACTATAATACTGTTCTTACCTTAACCCTTTCATCATTTTCGGGTTCTTACATAAAGGGTAAAAATCGGAACCCTATTAATATGCTTCCAATGTTTGTCTGTCCGTCGGTCTGTCTGTCACAGGGCTCTCTATCTTTTGAACGGAAATAAGTGGACACCTGAAATTTTCACAGGTACGTGACCGCCATCACAAAAAGTAATAGTTAATCAGTTGCGATTATAAAATGATTTGATTGCTGTCAAATACTAACTTCTACCTAAGATGAAAAATAATTAAAGATCTCAAATGGAGACTCCACTCTAATCTAATTCTACAAAGTAATCTTAAAAAATCGGTTTTTTTCTTCATTCTATCTTGTTATTGACCAAATAATTAGATTACATAATTAAGAGTTAATATTGCTTAGTGGTACGGAACTTTACGTGTGATCAACTCGCAGTTGACCGGTTTTACCTTCTACAATCCCCGGTTATAAATGACAACTGTCATGCATGTAAATACTACATGCAATAATTGAATAGTTACAAAACTAAAAACACGCTTAATAGTGCACCAAAAACCATAAATTATATAAATTAACAAAAATCATATTTTGCAAATTGAAAAATGGAATAATTTTATCAAATTAGTGTATTGTCATCGGTCCTCAATAAATCTACAAAGTTTGAACGAAATCTGGCCGTTTAAAGTGGGTCAAAATCGCGCCCAAAGAAGTCGGTTACAAACAAACATACAGGTGAAGCTAATATAAAGCGTGTAAAAACTGGAAACGCGCAGTCAAAATTGTGCAAACTAAACAAAATCAGTGTTTGGGTCGGCGCAGCGGTTCTACCATCACATTCACACACACGTGACCCTGATCATAATAAAATGAAGTATTACCGCGTGTTCACTGTTCTTACCGTTTGTGGAATGTTTGATACGCAAAAATGAACGAGGTTTTCCTATCGTATCACCTATTAAATGCAAAAAAATTGACTGATTTCTTACAAAATCTAACGATTATGAGACTGAAATACATACATTTATTTCTACTACCCACACACACACTCACGCACTTACACACAACACACTCCCACGCAAACACGCATACAATGTACTAAATTTGTACGGATAATATAAAATACTTTTATCTCAGTAAGCAACTTGTATTGTTGTATTCTGAGGTGGGCGTAAAGTAGCGACACAGCTAATGCTATTCGTGCTGTTTACGGTTTGACTACAATGAAAATATAGATCAAACTGTTGTTAGCTTAAAAGTATATATTTTTTTAAACCAATTTAGCCAACACATTATTTTAAAATTATTTGGATTTTTATTAAAAATCGATAATAAAATGATGAATTTTTCGTGTTTGATCACGTGATCGAAAACACGCGGTTTGGCTGAATGACGTCACTTGCTAGTAGGTACTGCTTACTATACGCAATGACAGCATTGACAGCTTAGTATGGTTATTTGACCAGGTGACGTCATAACCTATTTAAAATGGCGTATTAGCGTTTTGGCGGCTTTTTTGTTCATTTAAACTTTGATGGTGATTTTCATAGAAAATAGAGATATTTACAAAGAATTAAGCAAACTGCATAATGTATTATGTTATATTGAACAATTTGAGTTATTTTTCTAAAAGGTGTCAAATACCCTATTTTATAATTGTTTTGTTAAATAAATCTTTATCTTAACTTAGATACATCTTACGACGTAGTACTTTAATGTCCAATTTTTTTTAAGGAATTGACGTAGCAATCGAGCATGCAGCACCACCCTTCCGCTGCCGTCCGCGACAACTGTGACCGACACAGAACAAGACTCAAATCGGGACTAGGATGATTAGTCAGTTAGCAGACGGTGTTGAAAAGTTAGTTGGTTAGTTCGTATGCAGATAGATATGAGGACCGGGCAGGGACTGTTAGTGATAGTTAGTCCTGTAAGTTGTTGTTAGTAACCGTCCACTTCTAATTCGGATAAAGATGTGTTGCTAGTCCTGTTGACTTTCTTACGCCTGATACTTAATAATCACATTAATATTTATTTTTAATTTTTATAATAAATATTTTGTAACGGAAAATTACAAAATTTTATTTCGTAAAGAATTACATCGAACTGTTTTAGAAATGTCCGGATTTTTTATAATATCCAGATAATTGCCCGGACTATTCAAAGTTGAGATGACACTCCTAATTAGACTAGGCAATCAGAACTGACGACAAAGTTTCATTCCAGAACTGTAATATTACAAAACTTACCAAATTTAATTTCGACAAAAGACGTTTGTCATAAGAGATTCTTATTCCCCAAAGACAACTTTGTCGTACCTCCTCATTAGTTCCTCCCGCGGCACAGTCATTTGTCTACGTCGCGGAGGCTCGACAAATAATTATACTACAAATAATAGTTCGACAAATTACGCAATAAGCCAGTGTTGTATGTTTGTTAGGGGCTCTTAATGGTAGTTTACACGCATTGAAACTTAACACACGGTCTAGTATTATATTGAAGGTGTTGTCTATAAAATGGGCACGTAAGTGTAGTGCTGGCCAAGTGCTATTATTCATAGTACCTAGTACTAATGATAATAGATAATAATGATTATGTTACCCGCTTAGCGTACCATACACGCTCTACATTAAAATGTCTCAAAGGGGCCTCTACATACGTATTGGAAATGTCCCCACGCAAGCCTTCCAAATGACCGGGCCCACTTACGTAGGACCCGTGAAACTACAGAGATAGATAATAATAAAATCAAGTTTATTGCAACACCGACCGACCGTGGACCGATTTAAATATAACGAACACAAAATGTTAAATGAATACATTACATTCGTGCAAATCGGTTAAGCCGTTTCGGAGATTAGCGCGCGTAATTTCATCATGATAATTCTATAATATGTAGTTTATCTCCTATATCTTCCATATACTAGACTGCGATCAGTTTCATTTTTACTCACTGTCAGTCGCTGGGCTCTCTCTTGAACGGAATTAGGTAGACACCTGAGTTGGTATCGGCGCATTGTGTTCATCTCTTCCATTCTTCGCTATTTTCCTTCGCTTTTCTTTGGCCGCCCTCGTCCCCTTCGTCCATCCACATTCATTATCAATCACTCTTCTCGTCACATGCGTTTCCTCTCGCTTCATCACATACCCATACCACGACCTTCGGTAATTTGTAAAAATATAATTCGACAAGACATGTAAAATAAATATCAAACTTAATAAAATAGATATACCATCTATTTTCGACCAGTAAGCGCCCTCATATAAAAATATAATGCCCGATGGAAGGATAAACTTGAAAAAAAAACACACTAACCGCATCCATTTCTCATCTGTCCGCAGCTTGTTGTCTCCCTCGCACGAAACAAGAGATATCGCCTCGGAAAAGGACAGCGAACAAAATAGGTCTGTCCACTTGTTTAATAGAATAGTTTTTAAGATAAAATGCTTTTCCGCAAAATTAATGATTTGTGCTGTCGCGTTGAAGTTAAAGGGTTATGTTACATACTAGCCTTTGCCCACGGCTTCGCCCGCGTAGAGTTTGGTCTGTCACATAATGTTCAATCTTATCCTGATAACTTTGAAACTATTGGTCCAATGTAAGTACTTAGTGTAAAAGACAAAGATTCTACATTAATACTGAAAGCGACAAAATGTATAAATTTTAATGAGATTAGAATTTCATCACTATTATAAAATATGAATTGTAAAAAAGTACCCAATTTAATTGTATTTATAGCTCACTTTGGATACCATATCCAAAATATAAGTCGGTCACAGTTGTCGTGGGCGGCGGCGGAAGTGTGGTACTGCGTGCTAGTTGGCTACCTTATGCATAAAAAAGCTCTTCCACCAAACAGACCGGCCGGTATGAACACCAACCTACGACACCCTGGTCTGCCGGCTAGACATTGATATAGTTTTCTGACTTTCCTATTCCAGTATTCCCGCACGTTTTACGTACGAAATTTAGTTAGGCCCCATGAAATTCACACCAGTATTCTGCGAATAGCGCGCGCCGCCGCCGTGCACTGGAATTGATTGAATCATTCCAAAATGAGTAACAGGATTTTGGAGCCGCTCGATTCTATCAGGGCTGACGGATATACATTTAGTTTTTTAATTTAAAACACACGTGCACTTTTTTTAATACGCTTTTATTTAAACTCAATTTTACGGGTTGATCGTTTCGTTTAGTTCAATATTAGTAATAGTAAAATGTTACTAGTACCTACCTTTAGTCACACTGAAAACTATTATTACGTTAATTAAGCGTTATTTTATTTTTTGTATTGTTCGAAGGGCAAGACTCTGTCGTCTATGGATACCATGGAGACTGACCTTGATGCTCTCGAATTGCACAAGCACTGGATTTAATTAAGAGAGTTGACGTGTAACCCTGAATTGATCAAGACCCTTCAAATCCTCGAGCACCTTGTAGTCAGCTTCTGGGATACTTTCGTCATTACATACTATTGATATCTCATGATAGCAACTGGGCCTAAAATATTAAAGTGCACTCTAGCACGCACGAGAGCGGAGGCTTTCAAGGAATGTAGCCTCTAGCGGTCACCCATCCAAATATCAAATGCATGCTCATGACAAACCTGCTCGTATTTTAAAAATAAAACTGCTTGGTGATGGTTGTAAGTAGTAGCAAGTACAATTTGTAAGTTTCAGTAGGAAAAGAAGCTCCTTGGGAGTTTTTTGCCGCTTCTTCTTCCAAGACTACTCACGGTAGGGATTTGTTGAAGCGATGGCGTAGTTTGACTTTCGAAAAGTTTGTAAAAAAACCAACTTCAATTAAACTTCTTTTCATTTCATTTCAAATACAGACCGCACCCGCAGTTGCTTAAAGGAGTGCGCACATTACACCAACTCGACGTCAACTCCACTCCGACTCCACTCCGTTTCAACTCCGACGTTCCGTTCCGCGATCAACGCTTCATCGACGTCAACTCGACTCCGTCTCCACTCCGTTTCAACTCCGACGCTAGTTACATTACGTCATTGTGTCGGTCGACGCGTGGACTACTCGTCTACGGTGAGTCGTCAACGCAACGTCGACGCGTTGGTCTCGAAACGGAACGGCTATGGGTGTAGGGCGAGCCGTACAGGGCTTTTAAGTATAAGTTCGAAATTCAACCTTACCTTCAAAGATATAAGGCTCATAATTGAATGTTAGCTTTGTCAAGGTTTTAGTCGCGTTGGCGTCGGTCGGTCGTGGAGTCGTTGTAATGTGCGCACTCCTTAAGTCGGTCGATCACTTTCAATTGAAACAAACCATCTGAACAATTTCCTTCTACAAATAAAAAGTATTTCCCTTACCACTTGTAAATACGTTCCATATCAATAAAATCCTTTACCGTCCCACTTCCCCGACAGACTTTGAAACTCCGAAATAATTTCCGCGACAATTCCGTAAAGCCCAACAAAACTTTCACTCGGTTTGATTCACTTAGGATTTTTTGTAAATGTTATAGATATCTTTTTCCTTTAAAAGTCATGACTTTTTAAACCATAATCTTTTACTTTACCTCCAATACTTAGCCAACTTACTCGTACTTACCTCTTCATTCTTTGCTTGTTATCGAAGATGACTTTGGTGTTTCTAATGTCTATGGGGGACCGTGGATTTATCATCAGGTGATGGTTAGGTCCCAAAGGTGCATACATAATGGTGTAGTAGTCGTAGCGTTCACGTTCAGAACTAGTATATTTGCGACCGGTATAAAAACTTCGATAGCGTGATTCAGGTTTGTCGTGACGTCATAGAGTGACGTGTGTTCGATGTTGCCATGATAGGGTTATTAACCTTCTTAATACGGCCGGGAATTGAACCCGGGCCCCTCTTTTCGCAAGCAGGGCCACTACCAACTGATCGTCAAACGTCGTCGTCATACGTGACTTTGGCGAAAGGTTGTCTATAAACTCTCGCTGTTATGTTTATGGTTGTGTTATGTTTCATATCTCGTAATATGATCCAGCGTTATATTTTATGCTGCACGTGTCACTACTGACAACCCTATTTTGTCTGGTAGAGTCGATGGCAATGTTATTTACACTACAATAGTCAGAACCAGGAATAGTAAATTATTTGAGAGAAACTTGTGTTCTGTAGAATTCATCACCCGGGATTTCTATTCCAATTTGGGGTTCTGCTCTCCAGAAATGTGAGGGATTAAGCCTGAAATCCACGATATTGACTACGGCAGTTTGGCAGACTTAGGTAACAATATTCTGTGTAACTAAATGATGTGAAGTGCTGGATTCAAATCTTTTACGGTACACGAGAGAAAAAGTGCGATTTATCAAGCGCAGGTCACATCTCGTGGAGAACAATAAAATTCATTTCGGTTTATTCACTGTTTACCCAAGTATCTGTGGTTTATACCGATAGTCCTACGTCACTGTGCCCACATCGTTTATTCGTTCGTGTGTAAATCTAACAAAGAGTATTAGCTCAGCCAAGGTTACTATTACCGTGGCTGAGCGCTCCTACCGATAAGCAATCCGTCACACCTCGCGTTGTAATTGCATCGCTGAGGTATTTTTTATTTTAGGATTTTGTTCATCCAATATGAGACCCAAGTCAGCTTATTTATAAATGCTTCAATTGCTTCGTGTTTTAATAGTTTAACACAAGTGTTAGAAAAACCTAAGTATATAATTACAATTAAACCAAACAGTTTAAGTGTATTGGTTTAGTACCAAATGATACCGTCAGTTGGCGCTAAGTAACATCCATGACCCTAGAAGTAATCTGTAAAAAATCTGCCTCGGTCGGGAATCGAACCCGGGACCCCTTGCTTTACAGGCAGGGCCACCACAAGGCTACGGTTATGTTACGGCAACATCAAAAATATCCAAAGTACATATAGGACCTTACAATTTAATATTATATAGGTTGTATTCACTGTTCACAAACCGAAAACTCAGCGAAGATTTCATTTTAATAAAACTTATCTTTTTGAGCTCGTTTCGCAGCGAAGGAATAAAATTAGCTAGATTATGCAGCCGGGTTAACATCGCCGGCTAAGTTCTTGTTTAACCGAGACGACCGGGTTGTACTATTAATAAGATACAACTTTTTTACTTTTACACAATTACCAACGGTTTTAACTTCATTTTAATCTACCCTCGCTTTTTCCAGTAAAAACTTTAGTTACTTACAGTATCTTCCTATATGTTGAAGGAAGTAAGAGAAGTAATCAGCATTCATGATGGCCTACTTCCAACAAGCCGGCCTTCAGGGCACGCGTTTCTCCCTCTTACTGAGGAGGCCTAGAGCATACTCCCTACGCTGCTCCAATACCGATTGATGAGAAGCTATCGGCCAACCTGTGTCGGAAGACCGCCGACATGGCTCAACGATTGATATCTGAAGATAACAATCGATTCGGCCTAACGTGCTCCTCGAAGCAAGGAAGTGGTCAACATTTTGCCACTAGCGGTCACCTTCCAATTACCAGCAGCGCCCGCTGTTACTTAGGAACGACACAAGCTGGACTATGAGCGCTTCGATAAAGTTATGTGTATGTGTGTATGACACGTGTTAAAATGTAAACATCAGTCGAGTGTAGGTACCAGCGTAGTGGGTGGTTCTTTTCGATCAACGTGTTGTTGGTGGAAGGTTTTCGCGAGCGATAAAGATATTCTTAAAATAAATTTAGATTTCCTAATGTGGGCGTAGAAAGTGTCACGTTGCGAAAGAAATCACGGATAAAGCACATATTTAGAAATATTTTTCGTATACAAAGCTGTTATTTGCTTCAAATTTTAATACGAAAGACGAGTTTGGCTTTTACGGGGTAAATTCCTTTACGTACGCAATTGTGAATAATTCTTGTATGTAGGTATATTCTTTACAATTTCGGACGTGCTATCTTTTTAACAACACATTTATTTATTAATAAGAAACAGGCACCAGATTTTCATTCAGTTATTTTTCACTTTTTATTGTAATTTTTTAGTTCTTCTTCTTGAAGTCAGTTCAACTTCTTTTTGATAAAACCGACACTAATATTTTTTATCACCTACAATCAAAACTCTCCATCGCGGCATCAGGCACATAAAAAGTAATTCGATAGTGATAAGTGGAGAGCAAACACTCACAGATAATAATGTGAATAATAAAAATCAATCCAAATCCATTGACCTGCTCATTTTCCTGTTCATTAAGCCGCTCAATAAAATGGTTGCCTGTAAAGTCGGTTTTACGGGCGAAGATTTTACGTGACAACGTCTTTTTCTCGGTAGAATATTTATTGATATGAATATAATTAAATTGCGCAATAGGAACAAGGAATTGAATGAAAATAAGAATTGCACAAATTTTAACTATAGAAATATATTTTGTTTACTAAAACATTGTACATGTAAACTTAAACTTAACGCGCCGATTCAATGCGCCTAATTCTCTAGTGCTGCGCGCGCGACAGACCGATCATAGTTGAGTGGGAGAGAGACGCAAGGCATTCGGCGGGCCTCTCTCTCGTTCGGTGACTCATCGTAACGTTACCGAGCGTTACTATTTTTCATAAGTGACTCCCAGCTAACCTAATTTAAGACGTTGTCACGTCAAAACTTTGATAGGATAATCATGACCTATTTTATCAATCAAATCAACTCAATTAATATTTCAATAACTAGTAGGTATTTTAATATGAAAACAAATAGACATAATAATAATATACATACATACATACATACTGATATCTATGTTTGTATGTATGTATGTGTTTACTGTATTTTCTTTCTTCTTTACGCATTAAGCAAGCGTAATTGTATATTTTGTTTACTATGTATAGTATATACGCTCAAGAATGACATTTCTCTGTTGCTCCATATACACAATATTGTTTTGGTTAACCCCGTACCTACCTCGGAGATTCAGTTATCCTTGCCTCCAATCTGAATCTGTCACAAACACTCATTCACCTCTACCATTTTATACCTAACCAGTAGTTATGAATATTTAAATGATTAATCAATTCAAAGTGCTACAATAATCACGTGTTTGATTGGCCGATCCATTAAATCCATGCCATGTACATAATAAATCATTCAGTGACTGCCAAGCACGCACTGGCCGTTTCATTTAACTGTTTATCCATACGTTTATATTATTACAATTAATCAAGATACTTGTGTTGTTTCACATGTAAATTACCTTCAGCGTTCAGTTTTATAGCCTCAGTCGTAAATTCGTTATTGACTGAATTCGATATTTGCTCTGATGAAAACATTCGACATGGTTTCAAATTACGTATCCGATGATCAAGTCTTAACAATTAAACAGATTAACAGGTAAATGTAGGTATATAGTTAGCTGATTGATGTTTGTACATGGAAAATATTTGTAAAATAGCTGTTATTGACAATATTTACTAACGCAATAGACCACAGTAATGTTTTTTAGAATTTCGCTATCTGTTTTTTTAATTTGTCAATTTGTCGTGCATTTTTTGTCTCAAAGTTTTAATTTTTCACTGCTGTCAGCGGAACCACTGATTGTCAAATGCATTATGTTACTAAAGTTCTAATTGACTTACTTTATCAGAATGGGAATAACTAGTGTATTTATAAAATATTTCCACAGCCTTGCATAACATTTTTCTCATGAAATAACGCCCAGTAAAAGGTTTCATATTCCTCACTCTACAATCTGTGCGTTTCTCTGTCAGTTCGCTGGAAATGAATATTCTATATTCATTTATTAAGATTTAAATAACAAACTTAATAACTTAAGCGCAAGACATACAATGAATTGATTTAATATGTAAATGTATCCAACGCCATGCACGGTTGAAACTCTTTAACAGAATTTACAGACATGAATGAAAATGTTGTGACTTTAGCAATATCAAAATTCAATTACGTCGGACGTAATCCAAAAATGAATTAGCATTACCATAAATTTATCATACGCTGATGTTATTAGCACGAACTCATAAACTTTGGCCGAGATTAACAAACGAGGAAGGCGTTTACACACTACACTGATCATTTACTTGTATTAATTTATACCCGTTATTATACAGTGTGAGTCTCCATAAAGTGCACATAAGAAAATGAGGGAAACTAAACAAATATTATTCGACATATTACATTTATATTATATACCTACCTATATATATTTTTAAAAAAACTTTTTATTTTGTTTTATAATCATTAATTTTTACATTATTCAAATATAGGGTCTGACGTAAAAAAAATCTTATGACTTGAAATAAATGGTCTACGTCGTTAAAACAGAAATGATTGCAAGGGCCTATAACTGGCTGCTCTTTTTAGAAGCACACGGTAAGTAATAAGTGCTATTACAAAAACGGTTTTCTTTTAAAAAGTAATTTTTTGGTTTTATTTAATTAATCACTCATTTTCTTGAAGTTTTGCCTTGAAGTTTTTGCTTAAATTTTCAATACTTTTTGTGATTTTACACACAATAATAAAGTTTTATGCGAATTAATTATCACCTACTTACGTGCAGTGAAGCATCGTTATATGCTCAACAGGGCAGTCTGTAATCATGTAATCAAAAAGTCTATCGACATGAACGTTATCATCAAGGTAGAATTTGCACACGTTATGACAGAAACCCTAAGCAACGCAACTGTTTAGCTTCAAACTTAAAATCAAATCATCATAATTATGATGTAATGTGAAGGCGTCCTAACGACAAGCTGTGTTCCGAAAATATTTTGTAATCCATTTCAATTTTATTTGTCTTTACATCTTGTTTCAAACTTGTCTGATCTTGAATTTTGACGAACGTTCAGAATAAATAAGATGCGTTATAGCAAACTGACAGTTGGCGGACTGAAGATCGAATCTTTATTAGGGTTTGTTCACACATGCGACACGGGCACAAAAAATGTCATACGCAGTCATTAATCCGATGGGCACGAGCGACAACGCTCAAAGCTAATTTTCTCTGTGCAGCGTCAGCGTCAAGCGTTTAAAAAAATGTATGTTTGACTTTACACGGCCACTAAATAACGCTGCAAATTAAAGCTATATATCGGTATTATTTAATTTGTATGGGAATCGACACTGACATGTCGCTTGTAGCGTTAAACAGCGCCTGGCGGGACGGAGTTTATCTAAAATCATTGCGACTTAATAATAATTATTTGCTTGACTAAATTTAAGTATAACACACATAGTGTGTACAGTTTAAAACGCCTTCATTAGACAAATAACGTGGCAACGCATCGGTGACGCTTTTGGTGTCACTACCGTCTATGGCGACGTTGCTCAGTCATCGGCTACTTACATTTAAAAACTTACTTAAATATAAAATCACAACAAAAAGTATTCACGTTTATAACTTGCCCTAAACATACAAACAGAAAATATATTGAATCCCTACTGCGACAGAAGAATTCTATCATGTTAACATCCTACATACTTATGGAAAACTGTGCGGAATTTTTACATACGAGTATAACGCGAGACATTTATTTAATAGATTTCAGATAGCAAACGAGTATGCAGCACCACCCGGTCGCTGCCGCACACATATGCGTGTCGTTGTCATTGCCAACAACATGTTGTCATCGACTGTGACTAACTCAGAACAAGACTCATCGGAACTACGATGGTTAGTCCACTTTGCAGAGGGCGTTATCAAGATTAAGAATATTCATTGGTGAAAGAAACATTCTTCTTCTTCTTATAGTGCCGTCTCCTGCCGGAGGTTGGCTATCATTATGGCTATTTTCACTTTAGATATTGCTGCGCGGAAGAGGGATCTTGTGCTCATCCTGAACCAATTCCTTAGGTTTTTTAACCAGGAGGTGCGTCTTCTGCCAGGTTTTCGGCGGCCTTGGATCTTCCCTTGGATGATTAGCTGAAGTAGATGGTATTTTTCGTTCCTCATAATGTGTCCAAAGTACTGCAGTTTTCGTATCTTTACTGTATTTAGGATCTCTTTTTTCTTATGCACTCTCTGCAACACGCTGTCGTTGGTTACTCTATCTGTCCACGATATTCTCAGTATTCTCCTGTATACCCACATTTCAAACGCCTCCAGACGTTTGCTCATTGCTTCAGTAACTGTCCATGACTCAGCACCATACAGAAGAACGGAAAATACGTAGCAACGTGCCAACCTCACCCTGGTAGAGATTCGAAGTGAGCGGTTGCAGAGAAGGTGGTTCAATTTTTGGAAAGCGTTACGAGCTTGTTCTATGCGACATTTCACTTCTACGCTATGATCGCCTTGATCGTTGACTATACAGCCAAGGTATTTATACGAGTGGACCCTTTGTATAGTTTGGTTCCGGATTACCAACTCTGGTATTGACGGCGGAGTGCTTCCTACGGTCATGACCTTGGTCTTTTTTATGTTTATTGTGAGACCATATTTTGCGCTCACGACGTCTACTCGTTTAAGCAAACTTTGGAGATCTTCAAAAGTTTCTGTTAGAAGAATAGTATCGTCAGCATATCTGATGTTGTTGACAGCATGACCATTTACTATAATGCCCTCTGTGGCGTCTTCTAGAGCTTCTGTAAATATTGTCTCCGCATAGATGTTAAAGAGAAGCGGAGACAATATGCACCCTTGCCGTACTCCTCGCATGATATTAACCTTTTTAGTCAGAGCTTGGTCGACTCGTACCTTTGCTGTTTGATGCCAGTAAAGATTTTGAATGATAGCAAGATCTTTGGAGTCAAGGCCTATGTCCTTCAAGATTTTGATGAGCTTATGGTGTTGAACCCTGTCAAATGCCTTTTCATAATCTATGAAACAGATATGTACACATTGACCCATGTCCCAACAACGTTGTAACAAAACTTGGTAACCAAAGAGAGCATCACGACACCCAAAGCCGTTTCTGAAACCAAATTGGGAACTGGAAAGGTTTTCCTCAATTTTCTTATAAACTCTTCCGTGAATAATCTTTAGAAAGACTTTCAGTATATGGCTCATTAGTGATATAGTACGGTAGTCGCTGCATCTTTTGGCGTTATTGGATTTTGGGAGAGCAATAAACGTAGATTCCAGCCAGTCTTCTGGTAATATACCGCTGTTATATATGCCATTGAATAGTCGAAGGAGAATTGGCATGTTTTCATCCATTAGTAGTTTTAGGATTTCAGTAGGGATTTCGTCTGGACCGACGGCTTTGTTAGGTTTTGCTGCTTTTATTGCATTTATGACTTCTTCCTTCGTTATTTCTGGTCCGGAGACATCCGCAATCTCCATCTTCTGACTTCTAGTGTCGCTGAACATAGAAGAAAGAAACATTGAATGCTTGTAAAGAATAATAAGCAGTGAACTCCCGAACAGGCGGGTTTGGGTTAGAACCTTGAAACTCACCTCCAATTTTCAAAAATGATGTCCTTATCATAAATTAACCATCACTTTCTTCGGTGAAGGAAAACATCGGGAGGAAACCTGCACACATGAGAGTTCTCCATAATATTCTAAAAGGTATGTGAAATCCGCCAATTCACACTTCCGCTCACATCAAAAGAAGAGATCCAAGCCCAGCAGTGGAATCAATTTTGGCGTATCAACTTTTATCACGGGAATCGAACCCGGGACCCCTTACTCCGGTAGAGCCACTACCAACAAGGCTACGGGGTATATCAATACACATTAATGCTGAATAACAAAGTTATCCTTTAAGTTAAACACTATTAATCAAGATATTGGATATAGTCATAATGGCCTCATGGATATTATATCCCGAGGGAATTGAATGAGAAGATAATTGAATCTCGGGTCATCGGACGATATCAGAGCTGATCACGGCATTATGAATGAACTCTAACAGATATTGTACGTCACATGTTAGTATTAAACGTCAAAGCGTTGTATGATTAACGTACAACACTTGCATATAGAACTAAAAATAACGCTACACACCCAGCCCTATACACTAGGATTCTCTGTGTCGATTGACGTAAGAATCATCAAAATCGGCCCACGCATTCACTTACTAAAACGCCACTAAGGAACAAACACGCATAGTAATATCTAGATAAATGCATTAGATTAAACACATTCAACTTTTTATGTTTTTAAAAGCTTTTCATGCAGAACAGATGGTATTTAGAGCAAGATTTATTGAGTAACTCGCTCTACCTGTCGATAAATTATATTAAACAAGCTTTCCGTCCACGGCTTCGCCCGCGTGCAATTCAGTTATATCGTGCCTTTTAATGAACTCGACAGAGCTTTTCATTCTCACTTGTTTTACAAATACCATAATTTCCAAAAATTCCTTTTTAGTGCTTACTTGCGTATCTTGAGAAACATAAATATATTATACAAAGTTTTAAGTGATTCCGATGAAGAAATAAAAAGTTGCATTTTATCCCCGTTTTTATCTCCGTATTTTATTTCCAAAAATCCTCTATAGTGCTTCCCTGCTCTCTCTTACCACCTCTCTCTCTCTCTCTCTCTCTACAACTCTCCAAGGCACATACATGCTTTTCAGCTTGTTGCGTTCAGTAGCTTCGGCTGTGTGTTGTCTGTTAGTTACTCAGAGTTTTATATGATACGAGCTGTACCCGCGAGTTCGTTCGCGTGGAATTTAACAAAAAAGTCTAAAATAAAATTAGCCTAAGTTACTCCTTATGACATCAGCAATCTGCCAGTGAGAGTCCCGTTAAAATCGGTCCAGCCGTTCCAGAGATTAGCTCAAACAAACAGAAAGACAGACAGACAAAAATGGTATAAAATGTTATTTTGGTATATGCACCGTGTATACATTCATATGCATTTAGTAAAAAGCGGTTATTTTAATATTACAAAAAGACACTCCAATTTTATTTATTTGTATAGATTGATTTTGAACTAAATATAGTACAACCACTTTCGATTAGCTCCATTTTATGACTCGCAATTGCTTTCAATGTAAGTAACACGAAAGCCAAGTCCCCTTTTAGCTTTAGTACCCACATAGTACTACAGTTCTTAAACCCAACAATATGTCCGCGCCAGAACAACGGAAGATAGCAATTTTCACTCCGAGCGCAGCAGTTGATTGGACCGGAACGACCTTGGCCTCAGCTGATAGGGTCCATTTTCCATCAACGCAACTCACCGCCCAGTCAGTTCGATCGCTAACTCGATTTGCGTCCAGTACTGAAGATTAATACAACGCCAGAGCCATCGCAAATTGACCATCGACTGTATTCTAACGACACGGCCATCAATTGTTGAATCCATCTTTGTTTGTTGCCAATCAAAAGGCGTAGACAGCTCATACTGTTTATTGATCGGCGTGGCCACAAGTAAGGCGATAAAACACTCGTAAAGGCACTTGAACATCAAATTCAAAACCACTTAATCAAATCATTTTAAGAATACACTTAAGGACTGCGCACAGTACAACGACTCCACGACCGACAGACGAAAACGCGACTAAAACCTTGACAAAGCTAACATTCAATTATGAGCCTTATATCTTTGAAAGTAAGGTTGAATTTCGAACTTATACTTAAAAGCCCTGTACGGCCCCTCCCCGCCCTACACCCATAGCCGTTCCGTTTCGAGACCAACGCGTCGACGTTGCGTTGACGACTCACCGTAGACGAGTAGTCCACGCGTCGACCGACACAATGACGTAATGTACCTAGAACGGAACGTCGGAGTTGAAACGGAGTGGAGACGGAGTCGAGTTGACGTCGATGAAGCGTTGATCGCGGAACAGAACGTCGGAGTTGAAACGGAGTGGAGTCGGAGTGGAGTTGACGTCGAGTTGGTGTAATGTGCGCAGTCCTTTATGAAGATCATTTTTTGGTTCTATGTACCTCCGTTTTGTAAAGTTGCCCAAGATCAGTCGACAGTTTATGAGATCATATAAAAATACTGTGCCTAATCTACGAGTATATAGTTTTAACTTCCTATTTCCGCTGGAAGAGTAGGCACCTAATAAATTGACGACCCGTATGACGCAGGGGTTACTTCGCCGGACCGCCGTTCGAAGGGTTCTGAATTCGATTCCCAGCGGGGCGGAAATTTGAATGATGAGTTTAAATTTCTGTTATCGGTCTGGTTGTGTTATTTTTGTGTTCTCCATGGCACGACACAGGGAATCCTAGTGTGGGGCTATGAGTGTAGGTATAGCAGTAATTGACGACTCCTTAGCCTTGTTGGTAGTGACCCTGCCTGAGAAGCGAGGGTATCAGGTTCGATTCTCGGCTGGGGCATATATGTTTATGTAACAGATAAATGTTTGTTCCCGGGTCATGGGTGTTAGTGATGTGTAATTTGTGTTGTCCATGCCGCCCGCGACTCATGGAATCCTAGTGCGGGGGTATGAGGGTGTTAGCGTTTATTTATTTAAGTATTTAATAAAATGTGAGAATCTTTACAAACACATTTTTAGATTGATTGCTGTATTACCGTTTATTTTAATCAGCATAATGGACAATTGTCACTGCGTCTTTATCGTTAGATACAATAAAAGCGGGTATACCCGCATTTACAATCTACAATGTCTGGGAAAAAGTTATTTAACATCTAATAAAAACCAAACAATATCTCGAAGTAAAACATTCAAAGATTTAAGTGCCGCCACTCGTCGTAACAATGTCTGCGTAAAATAAAACCGTAACGGTGTCAAATGTGTACGTTGGATATTGTAGACTTTATCATCGATATAGTTACTCGTAGAGTTAATAATTTTTTTCGGGATTATTGGCTGTCTATCCGAACATCACGCAGTAATCACTAAACAGATTTAAATAATACTAGACATTTATAATTATTTATCACGGGTCTGTTTATACGTTTTATTCCGGAAAACGGAATTTTTCAAGGACAAGGAGTTTCTGTAAAAAGGTTAGTACTTAATTAACATTTTGACAGCATTTGTGTTACGATTACAATAAATGAACTTCCTTCGGAGGTATTCACGGAGCGCTATTCAAAAAGGTTGTAACAAGAGTTTTCTTCTTTGCTTACGTTGCATTGGCGACCCTCGCCAACCCTGGCGCTCCTCATGTCTATAGTCAACGATGTCCACTTACCATCAGACGGTTTGTTTGCTTTTTCGTCAGCCCTTCAGACTATAAAAAAAATATCTTTCTAATAACAAAAAAGAGAGAAACCTGAAATTTTAACAGCGCTTGAAATAAATAAGTAGCAATGTTTCACGTGCGAGTACTTAAAGACGCCGGTCTACCGAAGCGTACTTATAGAATTACAGTACCTACAGAGTAAGAGCTTTCATTCACAGGACCACCCCATTAATCGTATAGAATGCAGGGCTCATTAAACCACCCCCTGTTTCAGCAATTAATCAACGTGTCGCTTTTATATTTATTGCTGGTATTACATCAAATACATTTTTCTTTAAGGTTAATTAATTTAAAACTATTTATTCTATAACTTTGTTTGTATTTTATCTCTGGTAGGCCTTAGTCTACCATTGCGAATTAGCAGACATCAAAGGGTCTATGCTTTTAATGATATTTGTGTGCCAGGGTTGTGGGTCCCAGATAATATCTACTACTATCTACAACATGAACTATTGAGACGTCATTATATTTAAATAATTTGAATAAAACGTCTAATGAGCATCCTAGTACTAAATTAATGAAATTATTTTTATTCGCATTCGTTGTTTACAGACACTTTTCTCAAGGCATCCAAACAAATTCCTACTGCGAGTGGTCTTGGACGAAGAAGCGGCAAGAAACTTTCTACTCACTGTTACAAACAACACCTATTACTACTTAAAGCTATATTTCAAACTCATGTCCAAGCAGTATTAACTTCAAAATAATCACCCCGTTCATAATAACCTTTTGTTATAACAATACTCTTGAACCACCAATGTTGCGACGAACAAACAAACAAACCCACTTTTGTGTCTATAATGTTAGTATACGAGTATATACATATATTTTTTATTAATTTTATAGTAGTACTGTTTTGACTACGATACGACTTACCTGATGGTAATTGGTAGGTTACACTAACTTGCAGAATCCTATTCACACTTGGCTTGAAGACTTCCATTATAACCGAATGGAAACACCGACGCAGGCAATTTATTCTAGGCCTTCACGGTTCGTATAATAAAAGAGCAAAGCGCGTCATCTGTAGCGAAAGAATGTTAGACGAAAGGATGGATAGATGGATACCCGCCGCTCAATGGGACGTTCGTTATTGGAATGGTGATGCGAGAATTAGATCGAGCAATTCCTACGCATTCTGTGCATTTTTACGTGCGTGCTCAAGGCTTTGCAAATTGGTCAGCTTAATCATTTTGTAAATTGGTCTTAGCCCCAAATATTCGAACCATTAAGCAAACATTGTTTAAAAATACAAATAATGACGACACGTGTCGGAAATCAGTTATGAAATGCTGTCGACCGTGAAATGTATTTTACGTGTTTCAATTAAGATGTCGTCGTAAGTAACCACACGTCCCGGCTTCTGTTTCGGACAGCGAAACATTCCGATGCCTTTAGTATCATAATGTCCGAGATATTGTGTTACGTTAATACGATGCGAGTCGACTCGCACTTTGATGCGGTCCGATGTACTTGTAATAATGCCAAAAGTTGTTACAAAAAGTATGACACAAATACGAGTACAGGTTCATATTAGTACCTAAATAGTAAGTGTATTTAACGGTTCCTGACATGCAATAGTTAGCGTAGATATAAGTACAATAATCGTGGTACATTATACAGTACACGGTTATTATACGGAACGCGATACATTCAACACAGAAAGTGAAAACTAGAGGAATTCGTACTAGTGAAATATCTACGTTTATATAACATTGTACGTGACATTAATGTACGTTTATAAACTGAGGTTGTGTACGAATCGGATATTAGAATTTTAAAATATGGAGTACCACAAGGTAGCGTTCTAGGCCCTCTACTTTTTCTCATTTACATAAATGACCTACCTAAGACAATACCTTTTGATATCACACTTTTTGCCGATGATAGCACGATCCTTTATACAGATAGAAATATTAATATTGAACATACAATTAATTCTTCCCTGACATCTATTATAAAATGGTTTAATGATAATAATTTAATAATAAATTTAGACAAAACGAAAATAATGAATTTCAAACAAAAATATTCTGAGCAAGACAAAATAAATATTAACTATTTAGGAACTAAAATTGACGAAACTGATACCACAAAATTCTTGGGTCTACAAATAGACAGAAAACTAAAATGGAAAGAACATGTCGATCAAGTTTGCAAAAAACTTAGTAAGTTTTCGTATGCATTACGTAACCTAAGGAGGGTGGTACACACAGATGTCGTTTTGACGGCCTATCATGCCTATGTCGCCTCAACTCTCAGATTCGGGGTAATTTTTTGGGGTAATTCAACAGACAGAACTAAAGCATTTAAATCGCAAAAAAGATGCATTAGAGCGATTTATAACCTGCATCATAGAATTTCTTGTAAGAGTTACTTTAAAAGGGCGAAAGTATTAACATTACCATGTATTTATATACTCGAAAGTGTCAAATTTGTAAAAACTAATATTGATAAGTTTGAATTTAAAAAAAGAGCAAGGCATAAGGATAAAATTAATATTTTAAGTTGTAAAACTTCCTTATGTAAACAAAGTGTATTCTGCATGGCTCCCCTCATTTATAATAAACTACCAAAGAGCATACGGGCTACATCAGAACTTGATAACTTTAAACAAAAAGTATATAATTTACTGGTTGAAAAATGTTACTACTCAATAAAGGATTTCCTGGACGACACGACAGTGTAATTTAATGCATGGAATTGTAATTAATTGTAATTTATTGTATTTCATTCTAATTTAATCAGGGCCTAATTTAATATATAATTTTGCATGTTTTCATTCAATTTCATATTATTTTTATTTTTATTTTTATTTTATTGTACGCCGTTAAATGGCAGGACATTAGCGTTATGATTAAATAATTTGTCACCTTTCTGTACCTTATGTCCACAATAAATATATTTGACTTTGACTTTGACTTTGACTTATAATAACATGGTATGGTAGGTAGAAGAGGCCAGAGTTCAATTACTAACTGGACTATTACTGACAATTACTTACAGGACTATCATTCACTAACAACCCCGGTCCCTATCATACTTACATACAAACTAACCAGCTAATGTGCTAACACCGTCTCCTAACCGGACTAACTATCCCAGTGCCCATTTGAGTCTTGTTCTAAGTCGGTCACAGTTGCTATTGGCGGCAGCGGAAGGTGGTGCTGCATACTCGTTTGCTACTGTAATTCTATAAAAAAAACTTAAATTTCCATTGGGCAACAACGGTGACTGACTACATCCGACCACACAGCCAATAGACTCCTAATAACAGGCGAATGGCTTCTGTCAACACATCTGGCTTATAGTACCGATATAAATTCGTGCCGTCTCATTCTTTCCCGTTGCTTAAATTAATCTATTTCTTTCCAACGGTTCGTGTGGCCTTGAATTAGCCAATCACAGCGTTGAATTAGCCAGTCACCCCGCTTCGTCTCACCTCAGCTAGTTGCCAGAATGCATTCAATACGGAAAATCAAACATTAGGTGTCTATTGGCTGTGTGGTCGGTGCTGACTACCTACCACCAGATGGGTCATATGTTCAAATCCCGGTAATTTACACTTCTAAAATATTTTCTTGTGTAAATAGCCAAACGAGCAAACCAGGCCACTTGACGGTAAGCGGTGACAGAGAGCTAAGAACATACGTCACATAGTTGCTCGGTAAAATAGAAGCTCAGATATTCGTTTATTCCCAGGGGTGAGGTAAATGCGGCCTCTAGAACATTTTGCTCCCCTCTCTTATTACCATTTTATTGAAGTCATAAATTGAAACGAAAGAACTTCATTCGGAGAGAAAATTGTTTTAAACTAAGTACTCGCTTTGATTCAGCGAACTATGCCTTAGTATTCAAATTGTATACACTCTGTTCAAACCTGTATACACTCAACAAAAATAATCGTCGCGACACCACACCGTTCAATGCGAAATAGAAATGAAAATATCTGGCTTGCTTTCTATAAGAGAGAGAGAGACAGACAGAGAAACATGTGACGCCGCACAGCTTACAATAGCTTACTATAGCAAAATGTGTCGTGACAACTTTTCGTAAGAATTTTTTCCGTCTAGCCCCCTTTCACAACGCGCGATAAGGAACTTCGTTCCAAAACTCTTGCGCCAACGGCAGACAACGCACAGCCGAAACTACTGAACGCAGGAACCTGAAATTCGGCAAGTATGTTCGTTGGGGAGTGTAAGGGAGCACTAAGAGAGGAATTTTGGAAATATTTTTAGAAGAGGGGGTTATGTAAATCGGTATTAGGGTAAATCCAAGTTTGTGGGGTCGCAACCCTAGTCCCACCGCCACCATCGTGGAAACAAGAGTGTGCATGCATGTGAGGATGTAATGGTTTCTCTGGCAAATTAGAAATATGCACCCTTTAGTGACTTCCTCGTAACGCCTTCGTAGGGTCCAGCGGTCATTTATGGGGTTCGGTGTACGCTTTTTTAATAAAGTACCAAAGTCTATTATTGATTTGCCCTTACAAATATTTAAGAAACATGTTGAAACACGACTCATAGAGAAAGGGTATTATACACTCGATGAATGACAAAGATGCTTGGCAATAAACACCCGCGACCGGTTCTGCTCATGTTAATATGTATGTATTTGTATGTATGTATAAAATCTGTAATGTAATTGTAAGCATTTTTTTTTTTTTTTTTTCAAAAGATGTGCTGAGGAGTTTCTTTCGCCGTTTCTTCTCCTCAAAGATTTAAAATTTAAAGGCACCTTAGCGAAACGGTGGTAAATGCAAAAAATGACGTTCATAAGTGTATTGAAAATACCTACATGAAATAAATGATTTGAGTTTGAGTTTGACATAAAATTTATAAAAACATTTTTCGTTGCAAATCAAATTCTGACAAACGCATCTCAAATGTACCTTTTCAATTTATTGACCCCACTATAACTAGCCTATACCGTCTACTGTCCACACTAGCGTCTTTATATAAACAACACGTCCCTATTAGGAATCCCTGAGGAATGCCGAAGTTTACCCTTTGTTTACATTACAGCGCTCGGCGTTTCTGCAATGGTCTGGCCGAAATTAATAAACCATAGTGTGCTCACCTTGCGGTAGGGGGCGCTGAATGTCACCTGTAACAAGCGATACGAGCGTGTTATTAGAGCATATATTGTTTTTATAGCGTATACATATACATATGTATATTATAGCGTAGGTCTGTATATTATTTAAGTATATTTCTTTTGCGATCACCACTTCGTTCGAGTAGGAGTTTTGTACGCGTAGATTCCGATCACGTAGGATTTTCGATAAAAAGTAGCTAATATGCTGCCCTATAACCTCCTCTGTCTTTCAGTGAAAGTCCCATTAAAATCGGTTCAGAGATTAGCCCGGACAAACAGAAATACAGACACATAAAAATTAAAAAAAAAACTGTGTTTTAGTATCGTGTATATGTTTTCAAGTACTTAGGTAGGTATATACCTGAAAAAACAGTAATTTTGAAATTATAGACAGACACTTCAATTTTATTTATTTTATCTTAACATCTTGTCGATGACGACTCGGATGGCGCAATGGTTAACACGCCGGATCGCCCTTCCGAGGGTCCTGGGTTCGATTCCCAGCGAGGCGGAAATTTGAATGATGAATTTAAATTTCCGTTCTTGGTTTGGGTGTGTGTGTTCTTGTCTTGTGCGTCGTCCATGGCACCCACGACACAGGGAATCCTAGTGTGGGGCTATGAGTGTATAGCGTTATTTTTTTTGTTTATTATAAAACATCGCAAACAGACAGAGAGAACGACGCGGCGCGCCGCGTCGTTCTCTCTGTCTGTTTGCGATAACCTCAAAAACTATTGAAGGGATTATTGCTAGGGGTGGTTTTGAACCCGTCTGGTTAGCAACCACGCTTGCCTGAGTCCCCGCCAAACGACTCGTGTTCCGGCGGGGGCTTGGCTTTTCTTTCCTTCTTTCTTTTTCTTTGCATCACATCGGCGATGTCTTTGACATTGTTGGTGTCCATGGGCCACGTTGACCACTTACCGTATGCTCGTGTATCGGCTTTTAAAATAAACTAAAATGTGTGCAATTCAGTGGTAGAAGAGAAACTAAAAAAACGAATACTGTCAGTTCAAATATGTATTGATGTTTTGCTTTGCTTACGTAAGCCGCCATTTTGCCGTAAAAGGTATTGCTCGAGGACCCCGACCTTGGAGCACGCAAGCGGATATTGCTCCCTATCTCATTTCCTTCCACGTTAAAATGTGTCTGTCTCTTTTTACTGTCGTTTTATCGACTTTCAAATCACAACGATGCTATAGAAGTTTTCACTTCAACATAAAACCCAAGTTATAAAACGACTGACAAAACGAAACTATAATCGAGTGTGAATAAAAAGTTGACGTCTTTAAACAAAACGGGTTAGTAAATAACTAAAAGGATTATAATGGTAACAGTCCAAAGCCCCCGAAACTTGGAAAAAGGCTTAACGAACTCACATTTACAGGTAAGTGGGGGACTTTGTACCGAAATAATCCTGTTAAAGGCGCAATTCGCAAATGTTCAAGAGGGCGGCAATGCGAGCTCGAACGCGGTACAAGTGGGCTATTTCGGTGCCAATTGGTACTCGATAATCGAGGAATGCATTGCAGTGATTGACAGCTTAATATTATTTACGGTCGATAAATATGTATAATAGAATATTTGGACACACAATGCAGTTGGTTAGTATTTTAAAATTTCTGCGTACGCAGGTACAAAGTAGGTATAAAGTAAACTTTCTCCTGGGATTTTTGACGACCCGGATGGCGCAATGGTTAACATGCTGGATCGCCGTTCCGAGGGTCCTGGGTTCGATTCCCAGCGAGGCGGACATTTGAATGATGAATTTAAATTTCCGTTCTTGGTCTGGGTGTGTGTGTTCTTGTCTTGTGTGTTGTCCATGGCACCCACGACACAGGGAATCCTAGTGTGGGGCTATGAGTGTGTAGATGCCGGCGATGCATTCTCAACTTTTCTATTTTTATTTTAGTTTTATTTTTATTCTAGTGTCGCAAATGTCCATCGATGATTTAGACTACCCACTTTTCGGGTGCCTTATTCAAAATTTAAGTACATGTATACCATTATACCCATAAAAATATTTCCAACAAAAATATTAATATATTATTATGTTATTAATATACGTATTTATTTAGTTACCAGACTGGGTAGGTACAGTATTTAAGCATTTCATCAATTCCCCTGCGATGATTATGTTTGCTTATGCAAATGCATTTCCACATCAGTTAATTCACATATTGATAAATGTTGTAAACTGGCTGTAACTGGTACATTGCCTGGTTTTTAGGGTTCCGTGTTCGAAGGGTGACAAATGGTTTCACGGAGCTCTATCATTGAACAGAAATACATAGGTAGATAGTTAGATACCTGAAAATTTCACAGAACGCGTGTTTCTGTGGCCGGTATACAAAAGTTATATTAATAATAAATGACTGTATTATTTATGATAAATGTTATAAATAACAAATATAATGTAAAAGGATTGTGTGGTTTTATGAAACCACGGTAAAAGAAACTAAAAAAACTAAAAATAACTAAAAAATTTTGGAATAATATTCCATTAAGGGTATAAAAATCGCTTTATCAATCTTAATTTTATACTTGTAAAATTGGAATGATAATGGGAAATAATAAAAGTAGACTATTACATTAAACACTGACAAAAACAAACAAAATAGCGTGGAGCACTGGCACAAATGAGTAATAGTCTATAGACTGTATAGACTAATAATAACTAAGACTAATAATGTATAGACTCTATACACTACACGGTCAGCTGCTGCGAACTAAAGGCGCCGCCATATTGGCCTTGGCTGCTCGGACGAGCGCTTTTTACTTTATCCCTACTCCGCGGCGACCGTCACGCGACATGCAACACACAGACGAAAAAGATTCGAGACGATGTAATAAAAGTTTCACTTTAATAAATATTACAGTCTGTAATATTTATAACGTATATATTTGCCGACTGCCCCAGTTTCCAACTAGGTCTACAACTTTCGGAAACAAGGCAAAAACTTAAGTCTATAACGCTTATAAATAAAATTTATTGTTCCAGAGATTTATAAAAGATCGTGAGAAAAGTATACGCTGTACGCCTCGGCCAGTCTATCCCTTTGTTCCAGAGACAGTAAATTTAGTTACAGCCCCTTTATTGGCCATTGGTAATGGCCGAGGCCACGGCGTATAACTCTGGCATGTGATACGGCCTTTAAAGTAACACGAAGCTGTGTCAAGGTCACAGTTATAGTATTTAAGTGGAATTTAACCGACTAAAAAAGGTTATCAATTTAACACAAATATTGATGATGTTTACTTCAACTGTACTTTATTTTTTAATACAATATAATGATGTTTTAAATCGTAAATAGGTACATATGGTAGGTACTAAGACAATAAAAACAATGCGCATGAACGATCGGCTACGGTGCTAGACAAGTCGACAACAGCACATAGTAAAAGTGTACTTTAACGAGCTTTATTTTTCGCTGACGTATGACGTATGTTCCGAAATTCCCCCTATGGGGATATACTGAAACTTATTATTTCTTAATGGATCCACTTGAAACTTATTATTTTAAAAATTTTAGGTACTTTTTCAAGCCGACCAACGAGCAGAGGAGCAGTCTCAAGGTAACAGTCACCGTTGCCATGGACCGAAGGCATCAAAGCGTTGCCGGGCAACAAATAAGAGAGAAGAAAGAAATTGTACCCACTTAAGTTTGCCAACTGCCGGCTGTCTATTTACAGAATTGTATAAGAAATCCCCACAACGTGATACAAAAATACAACGCCAATCTTATATACCAATAAAGAATCTCTATAATATACTGTTAACTAAATATTTACAACACATGCCCACCATACTGAAAGCGTTAGTAGATTTAAGCTGAAATAACAGGCAACATGAGTAAAAATAAAATTGATGAACCTGAGCTAAATTAACAGCCTCATTTCCGGGAGTCCAATGTATCCCAGATATTGAAGCATAATTTAATTTACGGCCCGCGACAAAACTGAAGCACATTACACATTTCTCACCATGGCTTCAACCCATTGATGGCCCACTACTGAGCACGGGTCTCTCATCATAACTGAGGAGGCCTAGAGCATACTCCACCACGCAGCTCCAGTGCGGATTGGTGGAGGGGTTAGTGGCCAACCCAAGTGTCAGAAATTTTTAAGCCGCCCGAAGGTATCTGACATGGCTTAACGACTGCTACCACATGGTAACAACCGGGACCGACGGTTTTACGTGCCCTCCGAAGCACGGAAGCGCTCAAGAAATTTTGCCACTAGCGGTCACCCATCCAACTACCGACCGCGCCCGCTGTTGCTTAACTTTGTCGATCACTTGAGATTGACGCAAGTCGCCGGGCTATGAGCGCTTCCTTGCTTTCTCATCATAACTCTCAATAAAGAGAAGCTTTTACCTTTGATGGTCTATATTTAAAGATTGGAGGTTCATAACAGATATTTGAAAGGGACGGCTATTGTGTATAGGTTTATTTAAAGACTAGTGGGCCCGCCCCCGCTTCGCTTCGCTTCGGGAAACAGGTCCCTTAGTACGCATTCAGAAATTGTTAGGCGACGTTATTTAAACTAACATAACTTTTTTATTTCTCAACCGATTGAAATAAAACAAACACTAAGTATTAAGTGAAGCTTACCACAATATAGTAATGAAACCTAACCCAAATCGGATGAGCCGATTTGGAAATTAGCGCGTACAAAACCACAAACAAACAGACAAAATCATTGTTTTGGGTTCTATTGCGGTAATAAAGACCCCCAGTAAAAGTTTTTCTTATATATATATATACATACATATATATATATAATAGAATATATATATATATATATTCAATGTACAGACGGTGACCAGTTACAAATTTATTATTAGTAAGTATAGATTAATATAAAAAGCAGTGATAGCCATGTGGTTGAACGTTGGACTGCCGAACCGGAGGGTCTGGGCTCAAAGCCCACACGCACCACTAATTTTCAAAAATTATGTGGGTAGGTATTAATATTTAATTATCACTTACTTCGGTGAAGGAAAACATCGCGAGGAAACCTGCACACCTGAGAGTTCTCCATAATGTTCTCAAAGGTGTGTGAAGTCCACCAATCCGCACTTGACCAGCGTGGTGGACTATGGCCTATACCCCTCACATTGTGAGAGGAGACCCGTGCCCAGCAGTTGGACAGTTATGGGTTGTGATGATGATGAGTATAGATTGCGACTAAGATTGGATTCTGATCAGTGCGACAAATTTTTAACTATTATATATAAAATTAAATATAACATTTTGTTTTTGCTGTGTTTGTACTTTTAGTATTTACAATTTAAAATAAAGTATTTTTTCATTCAACACAGAAACAACGCCTAAATAAAAATAAGTAGGTGCCTACCTACAATTGAAGTGACTATCATTATCGTAAATAACATAAAAAACAAAATTTGATGTACAAAATAGAGGTAGGTACTCTTACTATTTGAATACAGTTAATACATTCAGAAAATCATCATGAAATATTTAATAAGCTCCGAAAATGGTATGTAAAATCCAATAAGCTGTACATGATAA
Source organism: Ochlodes sylvanus (assembly GCA_905404295.2). Taxonomy (NCBI): domain Eukaryota; kingdom Metazoa; phylum Arthropoda; class Insecta; order Lepidoptera; family Hesperiidae; genus Ochlodes; species Ochlodes sylvanus. The sequence goes on from FR990149.1 coordinate 8,078,328, forward strand.
TGAAATGACGGACGAGTTATTTAAATAGTTCATTGAAATATTATACAAAACCACGAAACAATACGCTTTTGCAACTTGGGTAAAAACTAGTGTAGGAATGTCCAATCTCAGACTGAATGCCTCCGTTCTGTATCAGGTCGTTCAATTCATTACCAATTCTGTTTGCACTTCGCTTCACCCTAACAATATATCTACGTATCTATATTACGAGTATATTAAAGCGAAAGGTCACCCTAGCACAGCCCTAGTATTTGTTGTGATATATTGCCTTAATAAGGGTTTTAATATTCTAATATTGCAAGCTTGGGTCTAGAGTTAAGGCCAAAAATGAAACCTCTATCAACGAACCTAAACAATTTCGGCGCGATGTAATGTCGTCTCTAATCAATTAACGAAAATTATTTCGGGGATTCAGTGATAAAAACTTTAGGAATAATCTCGAATTTAACTGCGAGTTGCGGGTGGAACTGACGAAATTAACCACATACGAACGTGTTTAGCGTGACTTGTGCAAGTTTAATTTATAAATTAACTCGATGTAGTGTGGGTTTAAAAGGTTTATTTGCCGTCAACATACCATACCAGGTACCAGAAAGTAACTACATTTAAATCTGTCTGCCACTTTTACACGCTTAATTCTCTAAACCGATTTATCATTGAATTCGTCCCTTAGAGGGTGAAAAGCGGATAGAAATTTGTATGGAGAATCAATCATTTTAAGTAAGGGACATAATTGAAGCGCTCATAGCCCGGCGGCTTGCGTCGATCTCAAGTGATCGACAAAGTTAAGCAACAGCGGGCGCGGTCGGTAGTTGGATGGGTGACCGCTAGTGGCAAAAAATTCTTGAGCGCTTCCGTGCTTCGGAGGGCACGTAAAGCCGTCGGTCCCGGTTGTTATCATTTGGTAGCAGTCGTTAAGCCATGTCGGATACCTTCGGGCGGCTTAAAATTTCCGACACTTGGGTTGGCCACTAACCCCTCCACCAATCCGCACTGGAGCAGCGTGGTGGAGTATGCTCTAGGCCTCCTCAGGTACGAGGAGAGACCCGTGCTCAGTAGTGGGCCATTAATGGGTTGTAGCCAAGGGACATAAAACTCATCATAATTGTTGCTACTTTTTGGTAAGAAATCAAGGACGTTTCTGCATTTTTGATAAGATAACTTGCACTGAGATATAGATTAGATACTCTATTCCCCGTAATACGTTCCCTTGAGATCATTTTCACGATATTTTGCTGTTTTCATCCTCGACGCCTACGCATGTAGTCGCGGGCGTAGACTAGCATTTTATTATACAAGCTTGTGCCCGCGACTTACCCATCAGCTGGGCTCTTATCTCCTAACTGAGAGGATTTAAGGTCATAAATACTCAGTCCGAACGCTAGCTAAGAAGGGATTGAATAAATAAACGTTGACACACTACTACGATTCCCTATTCCCTCTGTCACGTGTGGCGTGGACAATATAATTAAACATCACAGACACGAATACCTACCCAAGTACAAATATTTATTTGACCATTAATGGCTGGAGAATGGAACCTGGGACGTCGTACCAAATAGGCTACCGAATCATCAAAATCTACGTAGGTAATTTGCCTTTCCCAAAACATTTTTATTACTTTGAACATAACTTTAGAAAAACTTTCAAAGCTCTTCAGTTCTATCAAAATAATAATTTTAAAATATTTTATTTCATGGCTGTACTCAATGTTGTAGAATGTGGTTACACCACTCAGCCTCTCATAGCCTGATATAATGGCGTAGTAAAATTGTACAAAATAAGCAGAGCGGAGGGGCGCGCCGCGGTCGGGACTTGGCAACTATTTGTAAATGTGTGGCTAAATTATATTTATTAATTTCGTAAATTATATTTTTAAATTTCTTTTATCCTGCTTGCACATTTTCTCTCTGACATACTCGTCGAAATTTGTCAATAGATGAATCTACGCGACAATATAAATCGAAATAATGTATCAAATCTATTCCACGTAGAAATTAAACGCAATCTATCCTAAATATAAGTCTTGATCAAACATAGTGCACCCAGGGCTTGGTACGTACAACGAAAAACACTCGAAACAAGCGCTCGACCGCAGACGAGCGAATACAAAATAGAGAACCAGCTCTTGCTAGTAATATTGCGATATAACATTTCCAGTATCCACGTTAAGCTTAGTCAAGCAAAAAATACTCCACGGTGCGTTTATAGAGCAGCGATAATAAAGTGGTTTTAACGCTGGACTCTCGAACAGGTGCGCCCGAGTTCCAATTCGCAGGAAACTCGAACTTTTAGAATTACTTACGTGTTAAAAATAAATCGACAATTGCTTCGTTGGTGTAAAATATCGTGAGGAAACCTGCGCACCTGATGTTCATAGTGTGCTTCTTCATAATGTTCTCAAAGTTGTGTGAAATACACCAATCCGTACTGGCCAGGGTAACGGACTTTGCGTGCCGCTAACATTGCATGAGGAGACCAGATCCCAGCAGTTTGAAGGTTTTGATAATGACGAATGGATTTGAATGATCATGAATACATTTTTGTAGAATAAGCTGACTGTTTGACCCCCTTGGAAGTATTTTTGACTGATTGTCAAACTTTCATCCAGTAGTTTACCCCCTAAGGGGCGGAATATGACAAAATCTGTCTTTCACTGACGTCTCCTACTCATAAACTACCTTCATAGGTCAAGTAATATTCGAGATTTCGTTTTTAATTCTTGAGTGAGTATTCTTTCGCTTTTAAGAATATAAACATACCATGACACCCTGTACAGTTTGTTTTTCAAGTATTGTCAAGACATACATAGTAGAATAAGTGTCAGTCGATCAGCATCACTATAAACGCACCCTAAATTAATGTGATGCTCCGAAAATAAAATAATGAAACAGAACTTTAGTGTGTTGGAAAGACAAAGAGAAGACGTGTACTTTGGGAATGGCGGATGAAACTACTCGTGTGCCGCACATTACAACTAGTGCTATGCAAATTTAGACAAACAATTTATATTATACTAAAAATAAAACTGCTCTGTCTATCTGTCTGCCTGCTTGTATGACTATCCGTCAGTCTCTGTGCACATCATAAAGCGAAAATCATTGCACAGAGTTTACGCTGGTTTATAATGACTCATTTTTAATTGTGATTAATTGTGATTAACATGAAATTTGTGACGTATAATATGTCTGTAACAAATTGGCAACATTTCAAAATATTACCGGACTAACTATCCTAGTCCCCATATATGAGTCTTGTTCTAAGTCGGTCACAGTTGTGGGCGGCAGCGGAAGGTGGTGCTGCATGCTCGTTTGCTGCCTTAAATCAATATAAAATATATACATAAATTGTTAAACCAATTTTTGTTTCGTTATTTTCGTCGTGTCTTTGTTATTTTTTAATAGTTTCCTCTTCCCCTACTTTGACCAGCAATGCATGATCAATGTATTTTGACCATGGCTATGACGTTTGTCAGTAATTTCCGGTCAGTCCGGTCTGATTATTATATTTTTTTTAATTCTGATCTATCCACTTATAACATCTTGTTCACTTATATCCATAACTTATAATATATGTTAATGGAAGCATTTACGGGGAGCAGACCGCAATAGAAAATATTTTAAAATATAACTGATCCCCTATGAGTATCAGTTAGGGATCCGAACGGAATTACTCAAAAAATTGATACTTTATTACTCAACCAAAAACAGAGGATACAATATTTGAAACAAAAGTCTTCCGAAGAGAACTACTTCCAAAATCTAAACGTTTCAAAACGCTTGCACTTGCATGGTTCATTTCATTCTACTGTCTTCTGTAAAACAATTTGTGTAACCAAAGCCAGGTAAGTGAGAATTTCGTAACAATAGCTCGCGGCGTAATGTGAATTTCTGTACTGAAGTGCTGGAAATTGTAAGTACTTAAACTCGCTTCATTGTGTACAGGTGTTCAGTTGCTTTTTATACCTACCCTCAAATTTGATACGGCATTTTGAACATTAGCGTATGATACTTTCAGGAGAACTATGTCGGCAATACTTACGATGACTAAGGTTAGTTGGTAGAAATCCTGTGTGCGAGTTCGATTCCCGGCTGAGGCAGATATTATGTGACACGTGTTCATGTTCGGATCGTGGGTGTTATTCATGTGTTATTTGTATCGTCCATACCACCCACGATCAAGAAGATCAATGCGGGGATGTGAGTGTGTAAGGGTTTATCTATAAATAAATTTATTATTGTTATGTGTCCTTCAATTTTATTTGTCCACGGTTATTTGTAACAACTTTCAATGTCAATAACATGTTTTTGAAGTGAATTTTTTTAGCCGCGCTGAGAGTAAATATTCGAGGGGGTTGAACTCTTTGCACTTAGCTTGGTAGATCGCCCTACTTTGTGCCGACCGATCTCCACACATCGACAGCTATGGAACAGCGCAGCCCGCAGGTATCCGACATAGCTTAACGTCTGCTACCAAATGATATTTGCACCGTATTGTATGTCATTCTTTATACACTTAATTTTAATCTTTATCAAAATACATAAGTGATTAGAAAATCAATTTAACTATCCAAACGTTGAGAAGTTTCACTTCAAATATGCGCACATTGTGCACACAATTGTTTTATAGATACAATAAGAGTCATTATAAAGTACTTGAGTACTATTACTTATTCTGTGAGAAAGTGCACATAAACTGTGTTTTTTATCGATAAAAATATCTGAAATTCTGTAGCCAAAGTGCCTTGTTTTCTGTTTTGCGTCCATTGGGTCGGTAACTACATTAGAATCAGGTTCGTAGTGACCTAACTTCGTAAGTTACCCGCGCCGCCGCGCCGGCAAGTCCAGATCAGTGATGGCATGTAGCTCCGTAACCGTAACCGAAACTGTCGGATATCCGAAATAATAATCTATCCGAATCCGTTATAAGAGTTTTAGTTAATTTCGGATTGTGGCGGAACCTAAATGAGACAAAAATGTAATGACTGGTTTTTCTTACTGCCCAGTAGTGCCCAGCCGTGCTGATACTGGCTGCGCGCGAGTCTTGCATAGTTTGTTATTATCTGTATTGCTTAGACATAACTTTATCTAATATCCCTAACGGAAACATATCCGTCACCATATCTGAAACTGGAATAGTATTATTTCTATATCCGTAGCGGAGAAATATCTAGATAATTATAATAAATAGATCGGAAAAATAACTAGATAGTTTAAAAATATAACATCCCTGGTCCAAATTAGATTTTCTTGTGCACCTGAACTCCGCCGTACTGTGGGCACTCCTATATTTGCGTAGCTTCGGTCCCCTTCGAACTGAAACCTTGTTATCGATGAAGCATCGTTTATATCCTATCATATTAATGACCGATAAACGACCAGACACACCTTCAGATGGTAAGTGGTCACCGTCGCAATTAACCGGCCACCAGAGACAGAGCATTTACCAAGAATGACGGGAAAAAAGAAAGAATTTCCTTGTTGTCAAACATTGACTTATTATTACGAGTACTATGGACATCGAGTCACATACTAAAATCGCGCAAAAAACGTCCCAGTCACAGCCATCGCAAGAATAGAAATGTACAAGGTAATTTAAACATTAAATTAATCATGTCATGAACGCGGAATTGTAGCTCTTTTTGCGTTTTGAAGCTCATTTGGCTCGGACATTTTTTAGCGCTTACCCGACGTCCATAGTAATAAATAAGTCAATGTTCCCAAACGAAATATATTACTTAAGGATGTCTAATGTTATTTATTCGAAAAATGTGTACTTCTCAATTTTTTCCAGTTGCATAAACGAAAACAATAAGCGAGATACGCTAAACATTGTTAGCTCTCTCTTTCTCACAAGGATTCTCTGTAACAGAATGAGATAGACAGTAAACTAACGCGTGGAGCACAGTTTAACAACTGTTTGTAAAGTTAACTACTGCGATCGATCGTTTTACATATCGTCCGAAACACGGAAGCGTTAATTAAACTTTGACGAGGGCCCGTGGAACTCCCGACAGCATCCGAAGTTTCGTGAAACCGTCTTCAAACCAAGTCTCTTATTATCTACCATTTAATGACTATATTAAACAGGCACTATTCGTCTCACGGTCGGTAAAACTACGTTATTTACCCGCTTCCAACACAATTGCTATTCATTTATTTCAGGCATACTTCCTACTAATATTCGCGATATTCGCTTAGGTGTGAACAGTAGTACTCTGTGGACATTATCGCTACTCACAGTCTTGTAAATCTGAATAGGCTCTTAGTTCGATAACATCCCAAACCACATGAATAATGCTCATCAAATGTTGGAATATAACGATTTACATGTGCCTGACAACTTCATGGCAATATAGTCTACCAAACTATCAAATATTGACATTGACTAAACATATTTTTATTTTATGTTTTACCTTCCGAATTCCGCACATCATTGACGATCTCGATTCGTGTTTACCAATGAATTTGGGTGCGTATACAAGTATGTTATGAGATGAGACGGATCTTCTTTCACCAAGTTTATCTAGTTTGATATTCGGTATATACATATACCGTATTCCAAAACCATCTAAACGCGGTCGATCAGTGTTCGATCGATCAATCCTCGGTCGATCAGTCACCGTTGACACAGACCGCTGCGAGCACTCACATCCATAGTTCCGTGAAAACGAATATTTCAATCAAAGGATATAAGCACAAGAAACCACGTTTGATGTGAAGATACGTTGAAGAGAAGCATTTGGTTCTAAAAAAATTGAATTTAATTTGTAGAACTAAGTAGTGCGATGAGACATGTTGCATGATTGACGCAGTTTTACAAGACATTTCATTTGTTCTGTTTCTCCGTTGAAGGTAACGGGAATTCTATAAATAAATTGACGCTAACCACTCATACCCTCGCACTAGTTTCCCGATGTCGTGGACGGCTTGGACAACACAAATTAACATCACTACCCATGCACCACACACTCAATGTTACCCCAAATTTACTACAATACATTAGTGATACCCGCATCTAAATCAGTTAAGCTGTGTCTGAGAATGGCGAGATCTCAAAAGAACGATTTACAAGAATTTTGTAAATCGTCCATGGCATTAATAAACGCCAATAATATGTAGTTTTTTTCAAACGTCTTCCATTTGATTTTCCATCAAAGTTTTAACAAAAATCAAAAAACTAGATGCTGATGATTTGGATAATGATTATGTTCATGACACTCAGACCATCACCGAGATCACGAAACAATATGACCGTTAATTAGCAAATTAATTTCAGGAAAGCCAATACCAGTCACTCATGCATTGAATATACGCTTAGATTAATTCACAAGCCATGCATGCTAATCACGTGGGTTAGGGCTCGGACACACGAAACGAGAGGCTCGAAGGACCATCATTTTTTACCGGCAACGTATTATTAATGTTATAGTGCTATGCATGTCCATGGATGGCAACACCGACCACACAGCCCATGTGGTCGGTGGACGGCAATGACCACTTAAAGCTTGGCACCAATTTGGAAAATTTCACGTTCCACTCTTTTTCTCCAGATCTCATCATCATATCCTATCATATCATATTTTTCTTTCGTCTTCTTCTTTCCCTTCCTTCTTTTTGTGACCACTTACCATCGGGTGGCTCGTCTACTCGTTTGCCGGCTATGAACTATTGAAATAGGTAGGTAAACTTTTTCAATAGAAATGATTCAATTCTTGCTGAAAATATTGATTCAGCACATTTTCGGCCAATATCTCCGCCATCTTCGCTCCGATCACAATAATAAATGGAAAACGGCCAAAACTCGTAAAAAATACTGAAAACTTGCACAAAATTTCATTACGATTCGCCTGTCGCGCCAGAGCAGTATAATAAAAAGGTTTTTAATGCACTTATTAAGCAGTAAACGACAGATGATTTATAGCGCATTAAACGCATATCAGCTGTTATTGAATTTTTGAATGGTTGCACTGCCGGGTAAAGTTGAAATGACTTTGTTCATTTTATTATACGGGTACTCACGTGTGTATTTTGAAGGACATTTCGTCTCTATTGCATGGTATCTGCGGCATGAATCGGAAAACGTCAAAATACCGTTAAAATTATCCCAAGGGAACGTGTTGTCGGGATAGAAACTATTCTGTGTCCTTTACAGGGTCTCTAATTATCTCCATATTAAATTTTATCTAAATCGGTTCAGCAGCTTAAGCGTCAAAAGGTAACAGACAGACAGACAAGAGTTACTTTCGCATTTATAATATTAGTAAGGAAATAAGGATTAACCACTGTACAATTTATCATTACAGTTTTTTTATTAGTGACACGATTGACTTTCTTTTCCAAGTGCAGTGTTGTCCATAATAATGTGGATATAACCTAATTTTTAAAAGTCAATGTAAAAGAGAAATCCTGACCGACTTCAACTTCTAAATCCTCTTAAGAGCTGGAAAACTGAATTTTTGCTATCAGATTTCCTTTATTATAATGTAGGTTAGTGCGAAGGCTACATTTTCTTGCAATAGTATATTTTCCCCTATAAAATGAAATACGTGTACGACCTCCCCTCGGAACGTTATTGTTCGGTTTCTCTCAGGATCAGATTTATAAAATTAATGTTATTGGTAATGTATAAAAAAGCAGTGATAGCGGTGTGGTTGAACGTTGGACTGCCGAACCGGAGGTTCCGGGTTCAAACCCCGCACGCACCACTAATTTTCGAAAATTATGTGCGTATTAATATTTAATTATCACTTGCTTCGGTGAAGGAAAACATCGTGAGGAAACCTGCACACGTGAGAGTTCTCCATAATGTTCTCAAAGGTGTGTGAAGTCCACCAATCCGCACTTGGCCAGCGTGGTGGACTATGGCCTATACCCCTCACACTGTGAGAGGAGACCCGTGCCCAGCAGTGGGACAGTTATGGGTTGTGATGAATGTTATTGGTGGTTTATATCTTGTGTGTTAAAAGACTAGCTGATGGTAAGTGACCGTCGGCCACACCGTTACACCGGACATCATCGATGCGTTGTATGTAGTAGATTTTAGAAAAGTGGTGAGTAGTGGTCATGTGTGATTAAAGCGAATTTACACTGTACCGCATTTACATAATCGACCTAATGGCCACGAAATTACGCTGCAAATTGTAGCGATTTTTTTTAATTTGTTTATGATTTTTTTATTGTTAACAATGACGACTGCGGATTTGTCATAACGCTATAGATTTAAAAGGCCTAGAGGCCTTTTCTTCGCTAGAGCGAGCGCGGGAGGCGTGTGTTCTCGCCAAGCCTTGGTACAGATACATATGCTTTTAAAAAGCATGCTCGTAGACAATATGGCTAGGATTTTTATGGAGACGTGCTCAAGGCACGGCCTCTTCCACTGTTCTGTGCCCTCTTCCACCCGCGCCGCAGATACCATGTTCTTTAAATGCAGTTCTCAAAATAAGCATGGTCTATTTTGAGCAACGCACGTATACACATGATTGTAAGTAGCTAAAGCTCACTAAAAGCATGCTGTCGTGCTTAAAAACATGTGTATGTTTAACACCAAGCCAGCGGAATGTGCGCTTCATAACCACACCTACATCCTACACACAAAACAAGGCCTAACTCAAACAATAATTTCGTCCTTAATCTATATCATAAGACGGTTGTTTAAGGGGCCCATCAAATGTTTACTGGCACTAAAAGCATCTAACGGTCTCATTTGTAAAGCTTTTACGTTTGGTGATACAAATTAAGGGCGACAAATAACCGGGGAATAGCGTGAACTGATGAAATTAGATTTTTATATTGAAGTTCTTCAGGAAATGTTACTTTGTTAATAAGATGGATGTTGTTATAGTAATCTGAAGATTGGGAAATAAATTAATACTATGGTAACACCTAATATAGCGTCAATTATTTAAAAAACGCACACTACACACTCGTAGCCCCAAACTACTGGAGAACATACAAACGTATATACATACACCGAGGCTGAAAACAGATATTATATAAACTCGTCATTCGAATTTCCACCTCGCTGGGAATTGAACCTCGGACCCTTTGAACGGCAGTCCGACCTGGTGACCATTGCTCTATACAGGTCGTCAATAACATAATGATATACTTAAATCACGATTTCACCGCGGAACAATGTAACGGACTACAATATAGGATGGTGGATGATGGTACCTTCAGATATGGGTGTAACCGCAACAAAGGAAATTAATACCCTACAATAAAGTATTCCAACTTACACCATGCATTGGAATACTTTAGCACAAACTCAGAGCTTAACGAGCTGACTCTATGGATTCAAAGCAGTTTGCGGCTCGACTTCAACTCCTATTACAGAACGTGTCTTTACATTCAAATTCATTTTGAAATAATTAAACAAAACAAAAAACCGACTTCAAAATCGACAAGTAATTTAAATGATAAATGAAAACATCATCAACGTAGTAGTAGAAATCAATTAAATACGTATTATCAGCGATAACTCAAAAAGTACTAGTCAGATCTCGCTCAAATTTAAACGAGATCACGAGACAAGAACAAAAACTTATACAAATAGTCGTCTAACATAATATTACAACCTTTTTTTAAATCTGTTAATAAGGAAGGAAGAAAAAATAAATGTGGCACTCGGAGACTGCCGCGGTAAAGCTATTGCATAGCATTTTATCAACTTAAGCAATTATAATTATTAGAAGTTATATAGTTATATCAGAACAGCGCCATCTAGTTTGTAGAAAACATACGTACCATACCTTAGTATTAAGGTACTAGATGGCGCTGATTGGGGGTGTTAGGTTTTTTTCGTTACAGAATTTCTGGGTTCGGTCCCCACGCCTTAAGGCCCGCGATAAAAGCTATGCAATAGCTTAAAAGACGTTTATTGCATCTGCCCCTCGTTACAGAGAGAGAGAGAGAAAATAACATAAAAATAATAAATAGACAGCGTTGACCTAATAGACGTAGCGAAAATAAATGGCCATGGCTAACCAACAGTTACTGGTTTTCAGGGTGTTCCGTTACGATAGGTAATTCGTTATTATTGTTTTAAGGAGTGCGCACATTACACCAACTCGACGTCAACTCCACTCCGACTCCACTCCGTTTCAACTCCGACGTTCCGTTCCGCGATCAACGCTTCATCGACGTCAACTCGACTCCGTCTCCACTCCGTTTCAATTCCGACGCTAGTTACATTACGTCATTGTGTCGGTCGACGCGTGGACTACTCGTCTACGGTGAGTCGTCAACGCAACGTCGACGCGTTGGTCTCGAAACGGAACGGCTATGGGTGTAGGGCGAGCCGTACAGGGCTTTTAAGTATAAGTTCGAAATCCAACCTTACCTTCAAAGATATAAGGCTCATAATTGAATGTTAGCTTTGTCAAGGTTTTAGTCGCGTTGGCGTCGGTCGGTCGTGGAGTCGTTGTAATGTGCGCACTCCTTTATTCTACCAATACACTTCTGCACGTCATTTATTGAAGCTACCAATGTCTGACTTAGTTGATTTTGTATGGAATTAAGGTAGTTAACAAGCATGCAGCACCACCCTTCCACTGCCGCCCATAACCTAGAACAAGACTCAGATACACGGTAGAAACGGTAATGGTAATGGTAGAAATGGTAAACCGTGGCGGGCGGTAGTACTACCCCGGGTGAACTCTAGGCTCTACTACCTATAAGATATTGCTAAAATATTGATATAAAATATGGTTTTACGTTAAAATTTGTACACAATAATATCATTATTCTTGTCACGTTCCTTATTATTAGCATTCGTTGTTAAGTAAATATTTAGTTAAATATTGTCTCCGTTGTGCCTGACAACACTTCAGTTGACATTATCACCCCTAATGCTAACAATAATATTCTTGAACTGGCAAATCATTCTCTAGAGTCTATTTTATCATAATTATTTTATTTGCTCAGCAGGTATTAAGTATCAAGTAGTATAATGTTTTAGACCTACATTGAACGTATTCAGTAACCTATTTCTTTCTATATTAGTGTTGACGTGGTTTTATCACTAAGGATTCCGTACCAACAAGCGATATTGACATCTAATAATAAGGTCCATAACAAGACACCAGACACCATATTGTCAAACAGAATAAATATTTAAGTCTACGAACTATGTTAGGTAGGGTAGGGTAGTTATGGTTTTTAGTAATCATTTTTCATTTTCGATGAGTATTTAGAATATAAGTATAACAATTTTGAGTTACTTAGCAACCATTTTCACTCAATTAATTGTATCAGGCGTTACTTTCCGGAACTCCATTATTACAAACTCAAGATCAACTCTACTTTGCAACTATCCGCGACAAAAGGACGTTTGATGGTGTCTATTTTCATGCAAGCAACACGGGGTTTTCCTCCCACATAGGAACACGCAAGGAAACAAATAAAATATACACCAACACAAATACCTCCACCACCGTTTTCACTCAAATTTGAAATCCTAGCGCAGTCAGGTTTTAAGTTTTTAACTTACAATAGTAATTATCATGTATGAAATACGAGATGACTTTAAACCATCTTTTCCTACATCAATATTCTGTCAGACCCTGCACAGATATTGGTGTTTAAGCTAAAAGTTTCCGCTGGCGACGTATTGTAATCTTTCTATTTCTGTTCCACGTTGTTCTTTGTACAGCGGTCGTCGTATTTTTGTATATCCGCCGTCTTTTATTTCGAATACATGTGAGTAGTGATCGTCAAATATTACGACTTCCATGTTGGAGGAAAAACTGACATGTGATATATTGTATGTTTGTATAGAACAGAAATGTCCCAATCCCAGCATAATTATTAAATCAATCCTATTAATATTATAAATGCGAAAGTTTGTATGGATGTATGAATGTTTGTTGCTCTTTCACGCAAAAACTACCGAATGGATTTTGCTGAAACTTTACAATAATATGGCTTACACATCAGCATCATGTATTTGGGTGGTCTAGAATACTGATCGCCGATCAGTATTCTAGACCACCCAAATACACCAACATTGTACGGCTAGTTGATATCTGATACTCGTTTCTGATAAATGTTATAAAATGCCATCCATAGCCAATTAATTGTATGCCAAATCCAAATTATCTTGAATGAGGTAAGCGTGATATCGCTATCAATCTCATATAGGTTTAGACAAGCCAATATTGTCGTGGGTGTCGTATATAATAGATAAGGAAGCTTGCGTGCATTTGATAATAAATCATTTCGGTGGCCCACTTCACTGGCCCGGGTTCAAATCCCACGCATTTCAATTTATCCAAAGTATAATAGTCCTCGCTTCGCTTCTGGAAATATTTGATCGACACCCAAAATTGCTACTCAATTTTACAAATTTTTATTTACCTTGCAATGTATTTGGGTGGGTTCGGCTCAAATCTTGCTAGCTGAATTAGAACTAAGTACTTCCTTTTACTCTACGGACTTATGACATTTTGCATATTGCTTTAGATCCGATGACGATGCAATTATATGTGTGATCACAGTGATCAAATTTATTGCTTTGTATTTATAATTCAGTTACAAAGCGTGTTTTTAGTTTTTAAAACATTTATTTTATTTATTCATTCATTATTTGTTCTAAAATTGATGATACCTAAATAGCAGCAGGACTTTTAATCAATAAAATTAAGATAACGGATTTGCATTCAAAAACTGGCTCGGAAAATAATCCACGCTACAACCTGTGGCGTTAACATTGACACACGTCGGGCTATGATATGTGGTGAGGGTAATCCTATATTATACATAGATAATAATCTTTCTTTTCGCTAGCACACGGACCGATAGATATGAGAAATGTAACATACATTCTTCTCTATCCTCATAAAAATCTACTAAGGATAAACTCTTAGCGCATAAAATAGTATTAACGCGGCCCAGCCTACTCGTACCTCAATCTGAAGTGGGGAATGATAAGGCTCTCTCCTCTCCTATCCTAAATTATGGCCATAATACTCGGTTGTCCTGAGCATCGGCGATATAATTCAGAGGGTCTCGAAAATGTCGGTTTAATTCTAAAGTAGATCAAATGCAATCGAGCACATTTGAATGATAGTGGAGCCGCGAGGAAAATTTAATTTGTACCTATTCCGAAAACAGTTCCTCCTAGTCATTAGTCTTAAGTGATACTAGTAATTGATTTGCTTGAGTTTTTATTGCTGAGACCAAACATGTTTATTGGGAAATAACAAACAGACCTCTCATCATGCGACGTGCGACAGCGATACGACAACAGCGCGACAGCGTTGCGACAAAATTACGTGTGAGTGAACTACGCATTCTCATACAAAGCGCCCGCCAACGTCGTTATACGATTTTGTCGCGTCGTTGTGTCACGTCATAAACAGTCTTATAACTTATGGTAGTAAAATAATTTTGGTAATTGTAGAAACCATGACTATAGTTACAATTTGTCCAAATTAAAAATCATATAATCATGTAGATAATTTGCCAATACATAATTATATAATAGGCTCTTCATTTTTTATTCTACCGCAGTTGATGTTTCAAAGACACTTCTATGCACTTCTGGAACATACTAATTATCCGTATCTTCTGGATATCCCACTGTTGGGCTCGGATCTCCTTTCATAATGAGAGGGAAAAGAAGGTAATTATTTATTTAAACTTTAATGACCAGTAACATAAGAGGTAGATATGGCGAGACACGAAAACGGTATAATGATATATTATTAAAAATCAATGTTACGCGTATAGATGTTACGCGTATAGATGAATCATTACACGTCTGTATTATAATGCGTATACATAAGTATTTTACTAACTACGATAAGGGATAATACTTTTCACCGTCGTACCCTATACTCTTCGTTCCGTCGCACTAGCTCATAAAGTAACGTGAGTTATCTTCGCATTAGAGCACTTTGGGGTGTAAGTGGCTCCAAGGAGACTCGCGGCTAGATCGACCGTCAAATGCTTTCTACGTGTTTCAGTCGCATGAACGAATGAAAGAGACAGTCGCAAAATTGGAGAGTCAGAAATATTGCTGGCCCCTGCTTCGTTTCGACCGGCAATGAGTGGTGGTGTAAGAGAATGCTTTCGGTGTAACAGACCTTCACTCACCATCTGCACAATTGGTTACTTACATAAAACACTTATAAGTCTATAGAGGTATGGTTTGTTTCTGAATTATCTTCAAAGAATAAAGATTTGGAGGGATGGCCGCTAGTAACATTAAGTAATCGTCGCATGATCGCAAGACGGCATTCTCAAGCGCAAAAAGTTGTGAGATCTCATGTAAAAGCAAGTCCATAGTCCACCACGCTGGCCAAATGTGGATTGGCGGACTTCACATACCTTTGAGAACATTATGGAATTTATGGAGAACTCTCAGGTGTGCAGGTTTCCTCACAATGTTGTCCTTCACCAAAGCAAGTGATAATTAAATTCTAATACTCACCTATTTTTATAAAATAAGAGGTGTGTTTAGAATTCGAAACCAGGAGTTCGGAAGATCAACGTTCAAATCACTTGACTATCACTGCTCAATATGAATAAACGATATTTAATTTGAAGTTGTAAGTTAACTCTTTATAGACTGTTCAAGAGTATACAATTAGACTCTGACCACAAATCGGTACTGTGGCTAAAGTGAAGTAGCTAGCCTAGAGCTCTTTAATTACTAGACGAGACTCGGGCTGAGTAGAGCTAGCCAGAAGCTCAAGCAATGTATTAATCAGTATCGAGTGCTCTTCACACCAGTATCTAAAATAGTTGGTATAAAGTTAGGCAAAGGACTACTTAAATAAACCCACTTCAAAAATTGAGTGGGTACAAATATTTGGAGTCTAGACAAAGTATCTCTTGTTAATGAAGACGAAAATAACAACCCTCTAGTTAATGTAAAGAGCCGGCCTGCGAGAGAGCACTTGATGGTAAGTGGCTACCGTCGCCAATGGGCATTAGTGATACCAAAACTATACCGGCTGCTGGGGAGCTATATCATAACCAAGGTGCGGCGCTCCTTCACACCGCAACAACTGCTGACCGTATACAAAACACAGGTCTGGCCATGTGTGGAGTATTGCTGCTACATTTGGGTAAGCATTTAGCGTTAAATTATAACAAATTAAAGAAAGCAAATCCAACGACATCACCGATGCTTCGCGGGCCAGGAAAAGAAAAAAAAGACAGTATAATTTTAACATTCGTCAATGTATCACTTACAATGTTTGTTTAAAATGGTGTTACTTTTCTTTAGAAACCCTTTAAGCGCTAAAATCTAAAGGAAACGATTTTCCGGATCTGTGGCTTGTGAATATGAAATTGTCTGACTTATAAATATGGAATCCAACTTCTGGTGAAGTGTAAGACAAAATATATAATTACTTATTCGTAACTTATAATGTGTAAAGTTGATGTTAAAATACGTTGAAAAGTAGAGCAGTTTAATCTCAAACTAACAACTTATATGTGTTTGCAAACGTTAACGAGAATGAACTTAATTATCACTTGAAGTGGTAAGTACTTAAGTAAGTGTATAAGTCAGTGTGAGTGAAGCATTCACGGAAACTAACTACCGTTTCCAATTAAATAGTTCGTTGCAAATTAAGTTTTGTATGAAACTCAAGATCTGTTTGTAACATAAGACACGCCGTAATGAGGAGCTGAAACGAGTCTGCCATAGAGTTAATTGCGTCACAAGAACACAAGAGGAACTACCTAACTATTATTATTATGTTAAAAGATAAGTTTAATACTCTGAATTCTATTTTGCTTAAGGTTACTATTTGAAGTGAAAACTTCTTCGCATCGTGATTTGAAAGTCGATGAAACGGAAATGACGCGAAAAAGCGTCAGTAAAAAGGGACAGAAACACATTTTAACGAGGGAGAAAATGAGATAGGAAGCATTATCCGCTTGCGTGCTCCAAGGTCGGGGTCCTAGAGCAATAGCTTTTACGGCAAAATGACAGCTTACGTAAGCAAAGCAAAGTTATATCGATAGACTAAGATCAAATTACTAATGTACCTATATTTGCTTTGTCTGAAAGATAGCAATTGCGTAATATTATAAGCATCCAATACCATTGGATGTGATATGAATTTTGGCTTCAACACATTAGCGGCCCATTGCTGCGGGTAGGTACTCCTGTTTACGAAAAGTGTGATAAATTCAATAATATTTATATCATTTTGTAGTAAGAAAAAATAAAGAACGAATTCAGACAAATCACAAAAATTTTTAAAAGCCTGTGTAAGTTACTTCAAGGGTTACCTCTTACGAAGTGATAAGAATGTTTTGTTTACAATATTTGGTTTAACGCAATAATATTGAAGTTTTGGACGTGATTTTAGTGTATTGTGTCATGAAAATAATCATGATTTTATTTAAAAACTATGTAGTTTGCACGAAAATTAGCAGTTTTGACAGTGCTAGAATTTTGTAGCCCTAATATCCGTTTGTTGACATCTATTCCCGCGCAAGCGTGTCTGAAATATAGTTAGATAAATAATTTGTCAACATAGTTTCGGACGCATTTTTACACTTCTACCACGGATTCAGAAATATGTTTAAGATTGAGGAGTAGAAATGGCAAAAGAAACTCCTCAGCATGTTTTTTAATATTAAAATCGCTTGTTCTATAACCCAATAATAGATCCTTACACCCAGAATATTTTTCTCACTAACGTGGTATTTGTATTTCAGTCGACCTTTAGCGAATATTGCAAAGGAGATGGTATCATGGAATGCTAATATGGAACAAGGATGGTGGATTTATCAGTTTTCAAATCTAAAATGACATAATTTATTCCGTATTCGTTTGACGCACGTGATATTTGAGGAAAAACCTGAAATTAATGAAAATATTCTAAGAACGGATAGCCTAGTATTATGATATACATAATTATATTATGTATCACGCAAAACACAGCATTAATATTCATTATGTTTAGTTATAAAACTAATAATATTGTATTTTACAAGGAAGATATTGTTTAAGAAAACTATTAATGGGCGTACTTTTTAACGCAATAGGTTCCATTACATCGTCTGTTTGTTTGTGCCTTTGATTTCCCTAATCTCCGAAATAGCTTAACTAATTTGGATACGGTATTCACTGATAGTAGAAGGAAACTTGGGCTTGGGTAATATTTAAAGTAATTTTTCAAGTTTCTGACCACAAATAAAAAATATATTATGTCAATATTAATTAAAAACAACCGGTTGGTATCCTTAGATAGCAGTCGTTAAGCCTTGTCGGAGGCCTTCGGGCGGCATAAAATCTTCCGACACTCCGTTTGCCACTAACCCCTCCACCAGTATGCACTGGAGCAGCGTGGTGGTGCTCTAGGCTTCTTCAGGCACGAGGAGAGATCAAGCCAAGCAAAGTGGATTTAAGTACTAGTAGGTATTCGCTAATCCTCAAAAACCAATTAAATTGCTTTTAACGCGCTTGAAAGTAACCTATTGCAATATTATTAAGCAATTATTTTTTCAATCAATTTGTGTTGAATATAAAATAAAATACTCTGTATAGTTATGGAATTATTGTCTTTTATCCGTCAAATGTCAACACAGTGAATATTAACAACAATTTGTTACAAATTAATAAAATAGTAATACCTACTTACCACCAAAAGAGTCCATTAAAATAATAACGCGTATTCAAATAATAACAATGAAAACTCCTATCTTCGATTCTCGCAGTCGTCACAATGAACAATTTTTTTCTACAAGTATGCTAATATGCTTTGGTCTTTGTAAATCGTAAAAAAACGTCCTATTTATAGATTTTAAATCAAAAAAGTTTGATTAATTAATTAAGGCATTAAATAATTGGAAAGGTACGACCATACCAGCAGGTGAACTACTCAAACACTTTCAAAATACTTTCTCTGGATTTTCTGTGTTGCAGGAGACATCGATGTAGGTGAAACTTCACAAATACCTTGTACTCGAGAACTAATACGTATAATGTCATCTGGTCCTGGTAGGAAATCAAACCCGGAACATCAGACCCGTTACCAAGTTTATCAATTTATGAACATAAAATTTCATTGATGTCACTTAAACACAGTCATGCAGTGTGTGTGGAGCTTTAAACTTTTTAGAGGCGACCTGCTCAGTCCAGCCAGTAGTAACACATGTGTCCGAATTAGAACAAAACTCTAACTAACAAATACAAATTGGACTATTACTGTTAACAACTAACAGGACCAACTATTACTAACAGTCCCTGTCCTAGTTCTCATTCTTACCTGCTAACAAACTAATCAACTAATGTTCTAACACCGCCTGCCAACAACTAACCATTCTAGTAAAATGTGAGTTGTTCTAGATCGGTCACAGTTACTGTTGTGTGTCGGTTCGTCTTGCATGCTCATTTTCTACCTTACTACCATAAAAAAATGCACGTACAAACATCGTTACAAATTGCAGAGTAATTTCAACATACATCAGTGAAAATCGCATCTAATTAGGTTAAGCCGTTTCTGATATTATTGGGTACAAAGGCACAGACAAACAGACGAAACTTTTAACAATAATCATTGTTTTGGGTTTTATTGCGTTAATGAAGGCACCAATTAATAGTTTTTTTCATATCTTCAGTTACATTAGCAATGCCATTTGAATTAGTTTGCGAGTGTGCAATGACGCTGGTAACGTAAAACACTGGAAGAAAGTTGACAGGGTTATCTGTCATTAGTGTATGTCAAGTGTCACCTGTCAAGAGTTTAGCCCCGCCACTTGTCTCGCCGTGCCCATGACCCATGCAACTGGGTCGAAATATCGTGAGTACCCGTGCACATTCAAAAATGTTCACTGAAAGTGTATTTTATAAGGGTTATAATTTCTATTTACAGGCAAAAATCTCTCGTTTTCAGCTCGCTATAATAATATTTATTCGGTCGCTGTAACAATATTGTCCACAAAGATTTTGATAGCCCTTTATTAGTATTATTCTATGGCACTCAACAGAAAAATTACGTTATCTGGATCCGTAACTTTTAGGAGCGCACGATAAAATACCTACACACTAAACTAAAATCAGTGATTTATTTTAAGCTGCGTTATATGATAAGAAACCGTCTTCAGGCCAATAATTTTCCGGATAATTCTACTAGGGTACCGCAATCGGGCCGTAGTAAGTATACATACGAAAATAAATAGGCATTTAACTAGACTTTCATAATGTTTTTTCATTTTATTTCTTAAAGGGACAATTAGAATTGAGTAACTTGTGCTTAATTGATAAGGTGAACTTTGCAGGGAAGTCAACACAGATTTAAGTCAAAATAAGTAGTATAAATGATTTTGAATTTGAATGAGACTTACTTTCGCATTTATAATATTAGTATAGATAACAATAATAAGAATAGAATGATCAAATGAAGGATTCCACTTTATTATTTATATAAGAGACCCTAAAAACGAGGATATTTTTATACAGTAGAGGTCCGGATAAAGGCGGTGTTGCGGGTAATCCGTTCAAGTTGGGGACTCGAGCAAGCTTATTCGCTTCTTAGGTTTGGACACAAAGAAGTAATACCGATAGAAGTAAGATTTTTTAGATGAAAAGCGGAGTGAGGCTAATCTCTATATTTATATAAAAGGAGAAGCTGTCTGACTGACTGACTGACATATCAACGCAGGGTCTAAACTATAAGGGTTAGAAACTTGAAATTTTGCACAGGGGTTCCTTATATAACGTAGGGGAGCACTAAGAAATGATTTTTAAAAATTCACCCCCTGAGGGGGTAAAACGGGGGTGCAAAGTCAGTATGAAAGTTTGCCATTTTTGAAGGTATTCGAATGAAATTCAGAATGAAGGTATTTAATTGAAAGTTATGAAACACGTATAAAATATTTTTTGAAAATCATCCCTTAAGCGGGTAAAAGGGGGGCGCAAAGTTAGTATGAAAGTTCTCTGATTTAATATATTTAGGGATTTTTGGCGGGCAAAGCCGCGGGTATGCTTGTGATATTATAAGTAAAGAAGAAGTAGATTAAGTCACTAGCGCGTGAAAAATGAGGTTGTCAAATCGAGATTAGATCGACATAAGCCGCCATTAAAGTTGGTCAATCTATTATCACTTGTTATCCACTTTACTCTTTTCACAGCACTTAAATCGGACGCTTCGTAATCGACCTATCTTCAACAAGCGTTGCAGTATCAATTTCCCTTGTTACGAAAGATTCGCCCCTCATAACTACGCTACGAGCACTCACGAAATAAATAACAGATTATAAACCCTTCCTAACCCATGCTTTCAGTTTAGCTAGTGTTTGCGTGATATACCGTCTACCATTGTAGGGAAGGCGGACTGTCCTGATTCATAAGATTAATAAATAACGCTACATAATCATATCCACCAGGGTTTCCTGTCGTGGGTGACGTGGACAAAACACAAGACAAGGACACCCTTGCCCAGACCGGTAACAGAAATTTAAACTCATCATTTAAATTTCCGCCTCGTGGGATTGAACTCGGGATCATTCGTATGACAGTCCGTCATGGTAATAGCGCAATTCGGGTCGTCAATGGCGTCAATAATAAACAAAAAATAGCAATAATTATACCCTCTTAATATAAATTCATATCCAAGGCATTCTAAACACCTAAGTTTATTACAAACTGGTTAATTATTTGAATGTCAAAACGGCTTAAACATAAGTTCAATATATAGATTAGCAGCAATAAATGTTTTCTGACACAATTAAGTAATAAAAAAATCTTCCATGGGTGTTGCCGGTTCTTATTCCGATACTCACTCACTGACACACTCACCGGACGGATTTAGTGAAGCAATCGTATCTAAATCGCAGTGACTTCGTAAAGCGTTTGTTAGAACTTGGAATAAATTTCATTTCGTTTCATTCCTCTAGTCCCGCTTTTGAGCTATCCAACGCTGGCGATACTATTTACGACCTCACATCGAATATATCGGACGTAGACGGAAAGGAGTATAGACCTATGGATGCCATCTATCGCGTACACACCAGAAAAGGAACAACTTACGCCAATTACACGAAAAGGAAAGAGACAGAATGATACGATGTTTTGTTCCTTTGACCAGCTGACCAGCAAAATTGACAGCTGACCGTCGAATTTTCTTGTGCCACATACAATCCAACTTTCCCGTGTTATGTTGGCCAGATGTCTATATCGCTCTTTGTCTACGGTATCGGAGTAGGAGTAGCGATTGAATTGAAACACCGACATCTATCCCGATAGATTCTATAGTCATCTTCAAATTGAAATGGATCCGCTCACTCGGTTTCCACAGTGAGCTCTTTTTAGGCTACGCTGTACATTTGGATAACTGCATCACAAAGCACTGAAAGCCGAGTACCTAGTTTGAAACTACTAGAACTAGTTGTTTGTTGTTTTTACGTAAAGGAATTCGAAAAACGAATAATAACAAAATCTAAGGACATAGTTCGGTGTTGAACCTATATAATTATGTAACATATATACTCAAAATTTAACCACACACCTATCGATAGCTAAACGATCAAAGAATTCTTCAGATTTTGTGCAGACTGTAACACACAACACAACAACACCGCTCAAAAACACGACCAGGATACAGCCGACATCCCGCTTTTTGTGTAGGTACAAAACGAAGGCCCCTAATACGTTTATTTGACGTCTGTCCGATCATCAAGTTTCGTATAAATTATTACATAAATTTGAAGGAGCAAATTGCTGTTCTTCATTGTCAATAGTGATGTGCAAAGAGTCATAAAATTTATCGAATGTATAACTTAGGACCCAAAGTTAATTAATTACATGGATATTGAAACAATATATATATGTTTAAATATTACTAACAAAATACAGCGCCACCTTTAATAAAGTAATAAGTCAATTACATAAATGAATATATTATAAATCATCTCAACCCAACAAGGCCCAGTACTGAGCATGGGTCTCCCCTCAAAGCCGAGGAGACCTTAATACAAGGTGATTCGTAAGACTCTTGAGATATTAATAGGGGGTACTCATTATTCGATTCTCATTCCAAATATGTACTTAAAAAGAATGATTAAAATTTTTATTCCAAAAATGTATCGATGCGACTCGCACTTGACCATATTTTTTCGATACTAAATTAACATTTTTCACGTCACTATTTTAATGTGTCAAAGGGGCCTTAATTTTGTGCTGCTACTATAATTACCACTGAATATCATAAATGTAACTTATAGAGCACAGCAAGTTGGCGCGTCTGTTTTACATATAAGTTAATGCTAATTGTGGATGTTATCCCGGCCAGTAAAGCGCACTAACTTACTGAATGCCTATTCACTGTTAACAAATACACCCACGTTATAACAACATTTACACGCTTGAAGTTACTGCAGTCTGGGGTAATTGTCGTAATTGTAGATTGCATAATGAATTTCATTTAAATGCTTTCATGTAGGTACCCTGCCTGTGAAGCATGGAGTATTTAAGGTTGTATGTAGTGCTGCTATCTGCTATCCAGTAGATTTTTTTATTATGATACGGGTACTCACGATATATATTTTGTACGCCGATATTTCAACCCAGATGCATGGATTGTGGTCACAACTGAGTTGAGCCGTATCATAATAAAATGTGTGTACAACCCGCGGTGAGTTATGTTTAAAATCATCATGTTGGCAGATATTAACAAGTATTTATAAAGATTTTTGTTATAGAATCATTCTGCATCCGCGACATATGTTAATAGCCGGCAAACGTGCAGGCAAGCCACCTGGCGCGAAGTGGTCACCGTCGCCTATGACCATCAGTTACGTCAAAGGCGTCATCGATACATTCTGGTCAAGTAATAACGGCAAGAAAAGAATTATACTGACTTTCAAGCCCCCTGGCGAAACAGGACAAGTCGGTAGTTGACTTAAGCAATAGGTTAATAGGTAATCAGCTGGTCGTCAACCCCACCACCAAGACTACCTTCGGGATTAAATTGGATGGTGCCAATCCCAGGGACCTCTGAAAAGAGGGCATAACCTCGTCCGTAGTACGGCAGGGTGCACGAGCAGGGACTCGGACTCAAATAACGATAGATCCCCTTACACAACACCACAATTTTGTAACGCAAACAGAAGGCTATATGGCAAGGGTTACGTTCTATAATAAAATATTATGCGTGGGAAGCAAATAACGCAGCGTCCAAATTGGAATTTCATTTTGGCACACTATTCATATGTAAATTCGGACGGTTTGGTTCTTATTTTATGTGTTGCTTTTGGGACGCGGTTCCTTACCGCAGCCTGCGGTAGATAACTAGAAAATTGTCTATTGTCACCATTGACTTATTATTACTATGGATATCTAATCTCATAGTAAAATCGCGAAAAAAATGTCCCAGTCAGTTACGTCATTTCATGTCATGCAGTTAACAAGGTAATTTAAACAGTAAAATAATTCCATCACTGTTTAATTTCGATTGCAGTCGTGAACGCCAGCCATTGCAAGAATAGAAATGTTAACAAGGTAATTTAAACACTAAAATCATCCTATCACGTTTTAATTTCGATTGCAGTCGTGAACGCGGAATTGTTGCTCTCCTTGCGTTTTGTTGTTCATTAGGCTCGGACATTTTTTAGCGCGGACCCGGCGTCCATAGTAATAATAAGTCAATGATTGTCACTATAGTATGTGTATGTGTGTGTTTATTGAATCGTTGACAACACACACAACACATCACTAACACCTGTGCCCCGAGAACAAACATTTATCCGTCACAAATATCTGCCCCGGCCGGGAATCGAACTCAGGACCCCTAGCTTCGTAGGCTCGGCCACTACCAACTAGGCTACGGGGTCGTCTTTTAGTATAAATAGTGCCTATTCATTGCAGACATACAAACATTATTACTATTATTGTTAACCTACAGTTCAGCTACTTCGAAGGGGCCTTCACCACAACTATTGTTCGAGAGCCACAAGACTAAGTAAGGTCGAGTTGAGTACAAGGTCCTCTTGGATGTGGAGCATCTAATACATACCTGAAGGCACCTTTTAGCTACTATTAATAATGCGTGAGGTGCTAAAACCTCATATATTATTAACTTGATAGGAGAAAGAAGTGCCGGGAGTTACCTTACAAGAAAAGCAAATTACCTTAAAAGCACCTGTTGCTGGGATTTCTGGGCTCGTTCGGGACAAGGGTAAGGGAAAGTCAGCCAGCCATACTTATTGTCCTTTTTATAACATTAATGTCCTTTTTTATTCCCACACAGTTAACTCGTCGCTTCGCCGCGGGAAATTTATTCCTGACGTTTACAAATATTTAGTAATGGAATAAAATCAACGTGACAGTATTTTTATAATAAATTAAACATTTAGCAAACAACAAAAATAAATATCGTGAGTACCCGTATCATAATAAAATGTGTACAATCCACGATGAGTTAAGTTTAACATCATATCAGAATGAGTAATATAAACACTTAATTTTTCTACAATACGTCAGTGGAAAGATGGAAACATTGAAAGAATTCACGTTCCATTTTTAATTTCAAAACTAAAATATTTTCAATAGGTAAACTTCTCTAAAATATTATTGACAGTAAAATTTCAGAACACTCTGTATCGGGGAAAACTAAGGCTTACGTGTAACCTTGTTACCATCACCATGCCGCATACGGCATACATTACCTTATCGTATATTACCTTAACGTAATAAGAAGCTTTCGAGACGAGTGCCGCCATCTACCGGATGGCCGCGAAATTATATTAACAACACGTGCAACCCGCTCCCTAATGGAATGAGGGAGCGTTGATGTAATCTATCAGGGAATATCTTTGACGTAACTAGCTTTGAACAAGGTCTGATCACAGGAAGAGTAATTAATACTAGCCTCTCCACAGAACCAACCAAAGGCGAATGAAAAAGATTAAAGGAGAATAATATAAAAAGAGAAATATTAGGTCCTAGGATACATCTTTATAACGATGCAATGTGAAAACTGAAAAGTTTTATTAGATTTTTATTCATGTTCTAACCGAGAGAGACCTAACTTTTATATACACTTCAGAAATGCTCATCAAATGTGATAACTTTCTACAGCAGCACTTCGATACCTGTGGCTGATCTCTTAGTAAATCTCGACAACAGCGCCATCTACCGATTTCAATTGGGAATCTACCAGAGCCCCGTAAAACACTAAAAAAATCACCAAAAATATCGTAGGCCAAACTACTTTAAGAGGACCTTTCCCCCTATCCCGAAAGGATGGTTATAGAAGGATAAACAATATTAGCGTCAAACTTCAAGCCATTTGTCCACGCCAGAGACTCGAAACGAATAATTTTTACTAATAACTTTTCTTAAAATCACTAACAGATTTATTGCTAACCACTCGCTATTGTTGGAACACCGATATGACGCCATATTGCGGAACTAATGAAAATGATTTTTCATACCGATATGAAAAGGTCTTTGTTCTATTGATCAATAGGTATTAGCGGACTTAATGGCGTTAGATTGTTTTGTTCCTGAAAAGCCAGTAATACTGCATATCATAATCTTTGCAACTGATAATTGTCCCACTGTTGGGCTCGGATCTCCTTTTTTACAAGCTTTATTTAACTTGCTTTATTTTATTTAACTCGGTCGAATCTTGCAAGCTGAATTAGAACAGCATCCTCTTGAATATGAAATTTAGCATAATATTACTTTAGTTCCAGTGACAATGCAGTTTTATGACAAGCTTGGCCGGACACTACGCTAGGATTGGCTCCAGACATGGTCTCCTCCAAACTCCTCAACGGTTGAAAGTACAGTGAATAAAAGAGAATCTTCATACTTGGACTACCTTTATCTCTATAGATGGATATAGGATCTATATCCTATAGCCTCAATAGTATAGTAGTACCCTGAGGTAGTACCATAATTATTCTTTTTTATTTTCACCGTCGCGTCGTTTAGGCATCAAAATAATTGTTTTTTACTAATGTTTTTATACATTTGCGTTTATAAATCAGTTAGCAATATAAAAGCTTGTAGTTTTATCAACTACTTATCTATGTAAAGCTGACAAGCGAGACGACACACATGGACATCAGTAATACCAATTAACTATGCATGTACGCTTAATTGATTTAAATGAATAATTCAATTTAATGCCGTTGTTTTAAATGTACAATTACATTTATTTTACATGTACGCAAGAAAAAAATATCAATAATCCTGATGCACTTGCCTTTGGCTTTTTTTAAAGTTGACTGGCTTTAACCTATTAATGATCCACTACCAAGCACAGGTCTCTCCTCGTCCCTGAGGAGACTTGGACCATACATACTCCACAACGCTGCTCCAGTGCAGATCGGTGGAAGAGTTAGTGGCCAACCCAGTATCGGAAGTTTTTTTGGTGCCCAAAGGCCTCCGACATGGCTGTACGACTGCTATCTAACCATAACAACCGAGACCGACGGCTTTACATAACCTCCTAAACACGGAAGTGCTCAAAAAATGTTTGCCAGTAGAGGTTACCCATCCACTTACCGACCGTGCCCTAGGTCACTTAACTCAGTCGATCACTTGGATCGACTCAAGCCGCCGGGCTATCGCTTCAAAAGTTATGAACCATGAAAACGGTAACAGAATACTGTGTCGTGTTATTTCGCAGCCGAGAGGAGTGTATCCCCGAGTGAACTGCACTAATCGAGAGAGAAAACCGCTCAGAACTTGTTCGCTCAGTAATGATACTGGGTCATTGTAACGAGGCGAGCGGCGAGCGGCGCGATACCGGTGGCAGTAGTGGAAAATTGTATTGTCGACTTACGGAAAACTTTTTCTATATAATGTTTTAGCGACTGCGTGATATTGTTCGACTTGGATGCGATATACGCGCATCATCGTGAATACTTGCGAGATTTCTTTATTCTTACAATTATTTATATAATTATATTTAATTTTGAATTTTCACTTCTAGCACGTGTGAATTGCACACATTTTGATTTTTTAATTTCTTTCTTTTTACCTACTTCGGATATAAATTCAAGAATTCCATTAACAGCGCCAGTGCAGCAGTGGGCGTTGAACCTCGGACGATGCAGCACTAAAATATTAATAGCTTATCCATTCTTAAAATGAACCCATCCAAGTTGTAATCAGACGGGGACAACGACGCGGGCGATCTATTCCAGAATTCATAACGTGACGATGCAAAGCGTCTCGTTCGTTCTGGAAAACGTTTACGCCAGAGGACGACCTTAACGGATTCGAATTGAGACCCCGAAAAACTCCTTGAGACTTTCCTTCCGAGACCAAGTGTTTTTAAAACCCAAATTCGAATAAAATTCATTACATTTTATTTTAGAAGTTAATTCCTATTTTTTGATTGATTTGAAAACTGATTGCTTTCTTAATTAATGAATAATGTAATGTACTAGTTCTTCAGTTAGATTTATTGGTTCACTTTTTGCACTTCAAACGAGACTTCAAAGGGGATTACAGACCGAAGCAATATATTTTTTATTATAAAAACAAACAACTTTGAATCACACGAATGAAGTACATGGGTATTACGTCCGTTAGATTGGTGGTCCAGCTGACAGATTAATTATTACATACTTAGAAAATCGAAATATTCTTTAAAATGTGAAAGAAAAATACATCGCGCTTGATAACTAAGTAGTTCAAAGATTGGACTCTCGGACAGTGGAGTCTGGGTTCGAATCGAGCACGCACCACTATTTTTTTTTAGGTGACTCCATTAGAAATTAAGTAATTATCTTTTCCCGAAGAAGGAAAACATCCTGAGGTGCACACCTGAGAATTCTTCATAATGTTCTCAAAGGTGTATGTAGATCCATTCTGCACTCGGCCAGCGTGGTGGACTCGGCTACCATACGTTGTGAGAGGTAGGTCAAGCTCAGCAATAGGATGATTATGGGTTGCGCTTAAGTTCCATTATCGCACGAGGCATCTCGTTACACTGTATTTTACGGCCGGAGCTGGAAGTTCTCCGTGCGAATACGTTATTTTTAAGTCTTTCTCTTTTAAGTATTCATAATTTTCAGTACCGACTGAAGAATATGGTATTTAAGTATGCCACTTGCCACCGCTAGAGCGAGATATGAGATATGATAAGGTGTCATTTTCAATCGTCTTATACTTGGTAGGTAAACTGCTGGCGCAGTAAACTTTGCATCGTTTACAAGACAGATTACTTGTCTTGTATCTTGTATCTTTATAGTGGTTTTCTCATGACTAAGGGTCGTAGTTAATTTTAGATTGAACTACCATTTTGTTCCAGACTTTTTATATACCTAAGCTAGTAAACAAACATGCAGCACCACTCTCCCGCTTCCGCCCATGACAACTGCGACCGACATAGAATAAGAGTCAAATCGGAACTGGAATGGTTAGGATAGAACATTAGGTGCGGAGTTCGTTAGTAGGTCTGAGGACTAGGACACTATTAGCAATAGTTAGCCTGTTATTTGTTTGTTAGTATTAGGTCAGTTAGTAGTTAATAGGTTGAGTGGGTCAGTAGACTCAGTAGGTAATAGCCTAGTATGGTTTTAATTGCTTTTCTGTTCTCTGAAAGTCTAACCGTGAACGTTGGTGTTGCTCGCTTTCGTTTAATATCCGTTCATTGAGTGGCCCTTCTAGTCCTCCTTCCTGCAACATTGTGGACAACTATTCGCTTTTCAAAGTTTTCTGGGCTAATTCGCGCAATGTGACCGATGTACCTATGTACATACGTACGCAAGCAAAAAGTAGTTAGGCGAAAGTTCTTTGAGAATAGACGGATTAGTGGGGCGTTGTGTCATCGGAATCCTTACCATTTACATTTAGAAGCGATATATGTATAAGCAACATTTCTCATTATAATTATGTGAGAAATAGTACGTTAAAAATTGTTATTTACTCATTTTTACCCGACTACGGCGAAGCTGAAAGGAGGGTTATGATTCAGCTCGTAAAACGCCGCGTTGGGCATCAAATGAAAGAGTCATCTTGTTATCAACCGCATAAAAGTCATGTTTGCCCCATCTTATCTTGGGTCAGTCATCTTATACTGAAGGCTTCATCACGGCGACCTGTATTGATCCAGGTTATCGAGGCGGATGGTGCCCATTTGTAGCTTGCAACCCACACTCATGTCGAAATTGAGTTTATAAATATACCAAATTGATCTCGTGATGCATATGAGGGCAGGGGCAACCAGCTTAGCCCATTTGACGCCGTAAAAAAGCGCGCAGTCAGAATTGTCGACAACCTACAAGTCACTCGCAGGTTAGAACACCTAAGTCTCAGGAGAGACATTGGTTGTCTCTGCGTGTTCTACCTACTTTACTACGAGTGCTCCGAGGAATTGTTCGATTTGGTGCCTACTTTTCCATTCCACCTTCGCACCACTCGCCGAAGATTGAAGTTCCATCCACACAGATTGGACTCGTGGAGAACCTCTACGGTCCGATTCGCACGATCATTTTTGCCTTGCATGTGCAAATTGTGGAATGAACTTCCTTGTGAGGTATTCCCGGTGCGCTATGACATGGGGTTCTTCAAAAAAGGTGTAGAGTTCTCCCTCAGGACCGGCGCGGCGTTGCACTGGTGACTCCCCTGGTATTGCTCGTGTCCATAGGCGACGATGACCACATACCATCAGGTAGCTCCTCTGCTTTTACGTCAGACTTCAAGCTATTAAAAAAAATTAGCAGCTCTCAAAATTTGTACAAAATAACACTGTCACTATAAATTATTTATTTTATGAATTAGCAGCCCAACCCACATTGTATGGAGAATAGACCTAGGTATATCATCATAGATATTCCAAAAGTTGTGGAATCTTTCCAAGAATCCCTTTAAAGTTGTGTGAGATACCTGGCGAGCCCCGAGGAGTTTCCAACGTACGAGCTCATTTAAATAGTTGGGGCTCTTAACGTACTTTTACGGACAAACTATTAATACAATTATTATATACGGAGGAACGTATTAACGAGATATACTAACCTACGTCGTTTCCACGATTACAACCTGTATCCGTGCCAAATTTCAAGCTATCTCTGTACCAAATTTCAAGCTGTTTTTCCGACTTAATTGATGATTATCATCATGACACATCTATAATATATGTAACACATTTATGACCAACTTGTACGAGAGTGCAAAATCCCATTAATATAAGATCGGTGTGAGTAACCCGCGGTGTGTCTGTGTGCGTGCAGCATGTACATACATGTACAATACAATGACTGCAATTGTCGTAGGGCGATGCGGTGCGTTGCGCTCAATTTGTCCAACACCAGGTTATCCGCATCTCTCTCTTTCATCCTGCCGGCCACTAGTGGACTGGCAATACTGGCAATACTGGGTTCGTTTGTTTATTAATTTATACCAGGTTCGCAGTACTCTGTGCTCGCAGTGCCAGCTGTGCCAAAGCGTAGGAGCAATAAGGTACTTACATATATTTAAATTAGTAATTCACCAATCCGCACTGATCTGATCTGAACTGATAACTGATCATATTCTGACTGTTACGGTGTTTTTTTAATTCTTTGGTTTAGGAATGGAAAAATGTGTGGTAAAATGACTCAATCTACTCGTATTTCTTTACAAAAAGTACAATTAAATTAAATAAGGAACCACGTAATTATATTTATTAAAATGTACAAAGTACATTTTATTTAGCAATGTCTGCAAAAAATGATTTCAGTTCTGAGATAAGTTAAAATTAGAAAACAGAAATTGATAAAAATCGTATCATACCCACGCATTAGCATTTTCTGGGTCGAGGGTAGCATGGACAATACAAATAAACATCCTAATCACCCACGTCCGAGAATAAACACTTATTAGTCACTTAGATGGCTGCTTCGCCCAAAAATTGAACCCGGGCCTTTCACTTCCAAGCGTTATAACCACGCGCCTACGGGATCGCAAAGAATTAGAATTAAGGCTTATTTCATTTTATTGAAAAAATACTTTTTAGTCTTTTTCTATGCCATAGGTACCTACTGAATAAAATTATATGTAATAAAATAAAGATTTCATAGTAAGTAGGTGAGGGTTATGCTTATGACTCTACGACCAAGTAAATGGTTTATTGTATCTACTCAAAAACAATAAAAATATACTGGAACATATTTTTTTTAGTTTTTGTATCTTTTTCTTTAATTCAGGAATACGTGGCCACTTAATCTGCATTTACTTTGTTGTTCTTTTCTTAAATTGTTTTTTATAGTAATACTAGCTGATCCCGCGAACGTTGTTCCGCCATATAATAAGTAGATACAAAAAGTGCGATTTAAATTTGAGGAGTGGAGGTAGGGAAATGAAAATTTGGGATTATGTGTACTTTTTTATGCCACACCATAAAAAAATAACAAACAAAAAAAATTGACTAAAAAATGAAAAAAAAAATCTAGGGTGGACAACCCTTAACATTTAGGGGTATGAAAAATAGATTTTGGTCGATTCTCATACCTACTCGATATGTACACAAAATTTCATGAGAATCGGTCGAGCCGTTTCGGAGGAGTATGGTAACTAACATTGTGAGAATTTTATATATAAGAAGATTGTTTTTGTGCATAGTTATCACGAAATCCGGTGTCTACGTTTTTATAATTAAGGTGTGCGTCAGTGAATCAGGTGAAAAACATGTGCAAAAAGTGTGTTTTTAAATAACTTTATAATATTGATTTTATACTATGGCTGAAAAAATCTTATTAGTCCATTAATATAAATTAAAAAGGTGTATAGAAATACTCACATCATTTTTTCACCACAACCATGGAACGTATTTTCTTTATTTGCACTAAACCCACTAATTACACGAAACTTCTTCAACTGTTTTTATAAAGTAGTCGCATCACACACAATCTGATTAAACAACAAAGTACAGAAATTAACGTATTACGATCAAAATAAGAAAAATATTTGTAACCCTATGTGCTTCCAATTTTAAAACAAGAAAAAATACTGACAGAATCGAAGCAAATTTTTAAATTTACACTTTTTTATTTTTTATCTACAGAAAAAAGTGTTCTATTGGACACAAACTTTTCAAATTCGGAACGCAAGTAGTCGCGAATATTTCAGTCTGCGCTCACCGTTCATGCAGTGTGTACGGTACGCGGCATACGACTGATTTCCCGCGCTACAATGCGCCAAGTATTCGCGCCACAGAGTAAACAGCCGCAGAGCCTGACGAAAATTAATAGATAACACGGTTTCAAATATCATTCTTTCATTAAATATCTTTTTATGGTATTTAATTTTCACCGCTTTGATATTTTTTCATCCTAATGAAAAATACTTGTAAAATGATATTTTAAAGCAGGATATTCACAAAATTAGATTATTACAGTTATAAGACACAACTCGCATCTATCTGCACTTACCTAATTTCCAAAAAAGTGCTTAATTTAAAACTTATTATTACATGGCTATGATTTTTTAACATTTTCCAAGCAAAATATTTTTAATAGTAGGGGGAAATCCTTTAACGCCTAACAGCTGGTAGCATCGAACAGGTGAAATAATATAAAAAAATAAGCAAATAAATGAACGCTAAAACACTCACAGCTCGCACTAGTTTTTTCTTTATACATAAGTGCCATTACGCACTGTCGACTAGTCGCCGGCGACTCGGTCGATAGCGATTGTGACTTACTATAGTTTAAATAGGTGTTTATGCACTTGGTCGTCGGACGCCCGAGCTACTTTGCGTATGTCTTGGTGGCCGAGAGACTGAGTCGCCGGCGACTAGTCGACAGTGCGTAATAGCTCTAAATGTTGCCCCGGCCGGGAATCGAACTCGGGACCTCTCGTCGTCGTCGTGACATAAAATAACTCTAGTTACGGCATCAAAGAGACGGTGTATATCAGCTCGCGAGCAGCGTGGCAGCACTCCATCTCGCTAGCAGCTTGAATGAAACATGTTATTTCGTGAACGCTAAAAATTGGCGTCGTCTGCAATCTTCCAAGTACTGATTGTGACAAAATTTTAGTGTCGGAGTATTGTAAAGGAGTTTTATCTTTATTTTATTAGATTTTTAATATTTACTAGCTGTGCCCGCGACTTCGTCCGCGTGGAATTTAATTATCAAATTTTCTAAAATAAAAGTAGCCTAAGTTACTCCTTAATATATCAGATATCTACCAGTGAAAGTCCTGTCAAAATCGGTCCACTTAGTTCCAGAGATTAGTAAAAAAAATTGTTTTGGTATATTTACGGTGTAACATACATCCATTTAGTAAAAAGCGTTCAATATAATATTACAAACAGACACTCCAATTTTATTTATTTGTATAGATCTATAGAAGATTTCTTTCAAAGTTGTTTTATTATTTAAAAGTACGTAGGTATAGTTAACTAAGTCGCCTTTAAATTTTATAATACGATGCCTAGTACCGAACATATTTTCCACTACAATAACTTCATATTAAACAACATTGAACTTTCTATAACTACATTACAGGTAATCTAACGAAATGGAAACTAAAATACTTAAAATTTTCCATCGGAAAATCAGCTGTAAACAAAATGACACTAAGGGATGCTTCCCCATGGCGCGGTATTCCTACCACTACTTCAACATGGAAAACTTCTGAAGCAAGAAAAATGCGTTATTTGCAAGAAAGGGGCTTATGAGTACTTGTAACGGATAAGATGTAATAATATATTGGGACTGTTTAGTTTACCTACTATTTACATTTCGATTACTACAAAAATTAATACCAATTGTTAAGTTAGGACATCATTATTAATTAAATGCTACTGATTGTTTCGTTCAATTCTAAAAATTTAAACATTAATCTACCCTGGCCGGGAATCGAATACAGGACCCTTCACTTCACAGGCAGGGCCACTGCATACCACGACGGGATCGTCGATTAAACGTGAATAATACAATTTCCAAACATATTTAAAATAACAGCGACCAAAGTATTCATTGCAAAAATAATTTCGCTGAGTGTTCCCACTTGACATCGTTGATACGGGTGATTACAAGTTCCGAAGTTTAAAGGTCAGTAAAGTTTGATTGCGCACATTGTGAGGCCGGCGAATTAAGACAAGAATTCGATGGGATAAAAAGTGTCAAGTGTTAGTTCGTAGACCGAGGAGAATATATTTATAGACATCTGGTGAGAATGCCCAACTTGAGATAGCACTAGAAACTACAAAATAATGTACATTAAGTGGAAATTTCCTCTTCGAAATTTTCAAAATGCCGCGATAACAAAAATGTTTCGATATTTAAAAGAAAAATGCTTCGATGTTGAAAAGAAAAATGCTTTGATGTTGAAAAGAATATTCATATTGTTTTTAATGTTGTTGGAACGAAGTTTTGGAATAAAATTTTATTACAATTCCTTCACTAATTAATCGAATTGAACTTCGTTCCATCCGGGTGTCCCTTGACACCTCTCATTTTTATGGAATTAAGGCAGCAAAGGAACATGCGGCACCACCCTTCGGCTGCCGCCCATGACCACTGTGACCCATTTAGAATTAGACTCAACACGTTTGCTACTTTAATTCCTATAAAAAATACTTAGGTGAAGGAAAACATCGTGTGGAAATCTGCATACCCGAGAGTTCTCCATAATGTTCTCTGAAGTGTGTGAAAGCCGCCAAGCGTGGTGGAATATGGCCTACACCCCTCATATAATGAGAGAACACCTGCCCAGCAGTGGGGCACCTGCCCAGTTATGGGTGGTGATGAGGATGATGACAATCACGCGGATACTACTGAACAGATTTACATGACACTTCATGTTTGTAACTTATTATGGAACTGTCTGAAGGAAAACTTTTATCTCGGGAAACGGATTGGTTCCCGCGGGATAACAGATAAAAGTTAGTATGAGGCTGTGAAACTTCACCAATTATTGTTTGGCAGTATATGTGCAACGATTGCACTAAGTTTTATTCGGTAAATGAATTAATAATTTAGTGACTAAATGATTATCTTTTTCATTTATAGGACAACAACAATTTATTTCTGAAGTCGATAAAATGAGGTAAAATTGACATTTCAATAGTGCCGGAAATAAATGAGTAGTGTCAGGTGTAGGTACAGGTTTACCTAAGCAAAGCCGGGGCTGATTACCGCTTAATAATAAAACCTTAAACCGGCCGAACATTTTTGTAGAACAGAGTTAAATGTTGCTTGGTATATTTAATTTTGAAACTTATCACCACTAAGATACATTTTATCCTGGAAAATGTTTCTGCAGAAAAGTTAATGAAAGTTAGTATAAACTCTGCCAAGGATTAATTAGTGATGAAATTAAATTCAATTAAATTTATTCAAAGTCAAACCACGCCATTGCTCCAACAAACCCCTAACGTGGTTACACTTATGTCCAAACAGTAAAATCTTTAAAATAATTATGCAGTTTGTCATAAGAATGCCTTTGACAGTAGTTTTAAATTTAAAATAAGTGCTATACGTATTTAAAATTTCCGCCAAAAACAACTCTAAAATGTGATTATGTAGTTTGAGTAAAGTTAACAAGAAATGTTGAAATGTCTTTGAATAGTTTGTGAGCAACAATAATGAATTTAGTGTTACTATTTATTGGAGTTACAGGGGGTTCTTCAAAAAGTGACTCCCCTGGTGTTGCCCGTGTCCACGACGATGACCACTTACCATCAGGTGGCTCGTCTGCTTACGTCAGCCCTTCAGAATAAAATATATAACAGTAAGAGGAAGGCTTCCTAAAAAGCATCGAGGATAGGTTCCTCTTACTTTATCAATCCATTCCTTGCCATCAATAACAAACTGATCAAAAGTTCACAACCGTTAGTATCAGCCGGCACGGCAGCCAGACCAGCTGAAACAATACATCATGTCATCAACAACTCTCCACAAAATTGAAGTTTGCGCAAACTTGCCAATCTTGTAGATACGATCGATCTATCAAACTCCTGTTTATTTCAGAATTTCACACAAACAACAGTTTACATTAATAAATCGAAGCCTAAATTCGTTTCAAAATCTCTAAAGTCCAAATTAGTTTAATTTCAGCTCTTCGTTCAGTAAATCCTACTAATATTGTCGCGTAAATTAAAAATAAAATAAAATAAAAGAAAAAGAAAATTTGAATATAGAATTTCTAAAATGTTTTCGATGATAAATTAAAAAATTACGTTTGAATTTGGAATGTCTGAAATTGGTGGTATATAAGACGATCCCGGCCAAGGCAGAGTCAGTCGAGTCTTGGTAGCGAGTCGGGAAGCGCGCCAGTGGGAAGAAGAAATAGAAATAGTGAAGTGCAGTTTCACAGTACAGTGTCGCGAGTGTGAAGTGAAGTGCGAAGTGAAATAAAGTGTACAGTACCGTGTCGCGTGTGTTACCCTTTACAGTGAAATAAAAGATCATCTATTGAAGCCGGCCTTATTTCTTCCCATCCCTTACCCAGTGCTGTGACAATATTATAAATGCGAAAGTTTGTATGGTGGATGTATGAATGTTTGTTGCTCTTTCACGCAAAAACCTCCGAATTGATTTTGCTGAAACTTTACAATAATATAGCTTACACATCAGATAGGCTATAATTTATAAAGCAAGCAAACAACAACAACAAGCAAACACATAGGCTATAATTTATAAAGATACAAGTTGCCCCGGCGTACTTCGTACCGCTTTATAATTAAAAAATGTTTTGGTGATATATCGACAGCAACGCCACCTATCGGGTCCAATTGTGAATCTAAACCATTCCCAGATCCCCTTGAACACACACAAAAAATTTCATCCAAATCGGTCCAGTCGTTAAAAAATGTTTTGGTGATATATCGACAGCAACGCAACCTACCGGGTCCAATTGTGAATCTAAACTATTCTCGGATCCACCTGAAGACACACAAAAAATTTCAACCAAATCGGTCAAGCCGTTTAGGAGGAGTTCACTCTCATACACACTCACACTCGAATTATATATATTAAGATAGTGTGAATTATCCAAAATATAACTAAATCTTTGCTAACCGAAGGAATAAGTTTCCCGCGGCGAAGCGAGGGCGGGTCGCTAGTAAAAAATAAAGATGTAGAGTGTGTAGTGTTGATCTCCCAAACGCGTCAATAAGATCGCTCTAATAACCCACACGTACCCAGACTGTACGCTCGACAAATATTTGCAGGTCGTCCTCAGACGAGTCAGTTCAACTCACATAAACCAACCCGTGCGTGGCTGACTACTTTAGTTGAGACGTGATTTAATGCGACTGCAACCAGTATATATTTATTACAAGTCCGTAGTACATCATTTTGATAATTATATTATCTCGTAAAGTTTTTACAGCGTTAGCAATGAAAGTTGCCAAAATTAGAAAAGTTATATTATTTTAAAAAGAAGAATAAAATTAAGAAAAGAGATTAAAAAGAGATTTTGGATCAATAAAGCCAATGAATTCTATTTAAAGCCGTCGAAACGCCAACATCACGCCAATTGCGCGGCGATTAATAAAATGTAATGTGATACCACTTCCATATTTTATTTATCGGTTCCCATTCATTTTATTGGCCGTGACGTTTATCATCGACTGCGATCAATTTTATAGTTTTACACCATTCACCGAAGCAAGTGATAATTAAATTTGAATACGCACATAATTTTTGAAAATTAGTGGTGCGTGCGGGGTTTGAACCCGGACTCTCCGGTTCGGCAGTCCAACGTTCAACCACACGGCTATCACTGCTTATTGGTGGGTACTTTGATATTATTTTATGTATATCGCCTTCAAAAGAGTACGAATCACCTGATGGTAAGCGGATATCCTTGGTCATGGACATTGGTAATTTATGCGTTGCCGGTCAAGAAAGAAGAAAGGAAATGTAGAGTACTGGCCCCCACGCCCGCAGTAAGAACAGCACGAGCGAAGATACTAAATCTATAGATGGAACAAGTTGCACTATTGGATCCACTTCGGTGACTTACTGCTATGGATGTGAAAGATAATTATTACGGAACGCATGAGACAGACAGAGATAGCAACATTAAAATAGGATAACTTGCAAAATTTGACAATCCCACTTTTAGCACGCCAATGACATATCCACAAAAAAGTCGTTTGGCGATTGACTCAAGCAACAGTGTGGTGGCTGGATAGACACGCTTAAAACAAAGAAAAATAATATAAAAGGAAAATAAACACACAACACAGTCACGCCCGCGCATTTGGCTTCCGCGAGTCGCGGGCCGCATTTGTTTTCACAAATGACACATCACAGACACCCACGACCAGAGAAACAACATTTATCTCACACTAATGCTTTTATAAAATACATCATCATCATCCATCATCATCACGAAGCAGTAATAGCCGTGTGGTTGAACGTTGGACTGCCGAACCGGATGGTCCGGGTACAAACCCCGCACGCACCACTAATTTTCAAAAATTATGTGCGTATTAATATTTAATTATCACTTGCTTCGGTGAAGGAAAACAGAAGAAGGAAAACTGAGAGTTCTCCATAATGTTCTCAAAGGTGTGTGAAGTCCGCCAATCCGCACTTGGCCAGCGTGGTGGACTATGGCCTATACCCCTCACACTGTGAGAGGAGACCCGTGCCCAGCAGTGGGACAGTTATGGGTTGTGATGATGATGATGATGATGAATGCTTTTATAAAATACAAATAATAAAATTATTATACATAATCAACTCCTATACGTATAATAAAACTGTAACTTTTTTTATTGATTTAAGGCAGCAAACGAGCTTGCAGCACCACCTTCCGCTGCCGCCCGTGACAACTGTGACCGACTTACCACAAGACTCATATGGGGACTTAGTTAGTCCAGTTAGGTGACGGTGTTAGAAAATTAGTTGGTTAGTTTGTAAGTATGAGGACTGGGATAGGGACTGTTAGTGATTAATGTAACTGTAGGTACTATAAAGATGTTTGAGAAAAAAAAATTGCGGGTTTTTATTATGGTTCCCATAACAACTGCGGCGGACGCGGCCGGCAGCATGTGTGACCGCCAGTGCTCATTTTAACGCTTCCGTGCTCAGAGGGTACATAATCGTGCCCGGGTACATAAACCCATCGGTGCCGGTTGTTATCACTAGATATCAGTGATTAAGGCATGTCGAAGGCCTTCGGGCGGTATAAAAACTTCCAACACCTGGGTTAGGCCACCAATCCGCACGCTCGCAGCGCGATGGAGTATTCTCTAGGCCGCCTTTGGTACGAAAACGGTAGTGGACTATAATGGGTTGAAGCCAATGTGCTCGAGCTCGGTCGATCACTTACGATCGACGCAAATCACCGGGCGCTGTGCGCTGTTTCGGATAAAACACGGTAACGAATATGTACGTGACATTTAGCTGTTGTTTGATAGCTACACATCATGTGTTAGCATAGTGACACGGGCATTAATGTAATCACGTACTGAGTTGTTTGCGTCGGCTTAGCCTTAATTTAAACAAGCGATTATTCACATACGTTAATTGTTTCGATATGTTGACATTTCTGAGGTTTAAAATGGACTGATTGGGTGGTGACTGAAGTGGATATTTATGCCAATGTTAAATTTATTTTTTTAGCTTTTTTTTATTTTAAATTTACGCGTACGGTGGATTATGAAATTTGGCACAGTTAAAGTTTATATGGAGAAGGAGAACAGATAACTAATATTTTTACATGATAATGCTAAAAACAAGTACATTAAAATTAATAAAACATTACACACAATAGTATTTATTTATTTATTTATTTTTATATTTAGGTTCTGCGATCAGAACTATGATTAGCACAAACTAGTCCAGTTAGTAATTGTTAGTAAGAGTCTCGTTCTAATTAAATTTAATTGTGTAAGCAAAATTATTTAATACGAGATGACTGACCGGGCTTCGACGAAGGCGGGGCCTAGACTGAAATATCAGTGCTGTGCTCACGCGAGTCACGCGCGGCTTAAAAATGACGCTGGGCCCATTCGCAGGTCGTTATGCTGCAGCACGGACATTCAATGTACTTAGTAATTTTATGTATTTAGGTTTAATAATGTTTTATTTAGGTGTAGTTAAGTATGCAACGATGTTTGTTTTGTGTTTTATGTAAGTTTTATTGTTCAGCTGTGGACTTTGGACTGCGAATAAACTTTTTTCTTTCTTTCTTTATTTCTTTAATTCGCAGATGCGTTACTACAGTTTGAGACTGAAATGGTCGCCTCTAAAAAGTGTTACATTACACGGTGGAAATGGTACAAGTACCGTGGCGGGCGGCAGTACTACCCTGGGTGAACTCTAGGCTCTACTACAAAAAACACCTACCTACCAATTAATTAATAATACCTATTGTAAGTTAATGCTTGACTGTCTAACGGTAATTGGAGAAGAAGCCAATAACTTGTAAAAATAATTGGCATAAATATAACACTCGTTGGGTGAAATCAGAGAAATTTGGTAAAGAAAAATATTCCTTACCTACGTTAAAGCTCTATTGATTAAGCTCGCTAATGAGAGCACGGCGAGGCCACACAAAGTTCATTTAACAAAGGACCTCATAATTCAATTTCGGATCTCAAAATGCGCTTAATTAATTAATATATATAATTAAATACCTTAAATAGCCCACTTAAGAGCACGGTTCTCGCCTCAGAACTGAGGAGGTCTATGGCATACTCCGCCACGCTGCTCAATTGCTAATTGGACGCACTGCATCGGGTACCTTTTGAACACAGAACTTTCGGCTAGGTGAACCTATTTTAATGATTCTTTTTTATTTCAAAGCCCATGTGGTCCCATATCATTTGATACAGTTATGACAATGACATCCATAAGAAAACAATATTAAGTCTTAATTTTTCATTATTTTGAAGTCAGTTTTATAAATAAAAAGTTATTAAAAAGTAGGGTGGTTGCTAGACTCTGCGGGTAAAAAATCCTACCGCAGTGCTCCTACCAGCGGCATTAAATAAACTGTGTGGTACCACATGAGTAGTAATTAACTACTGATGTGGTGGTACTGAGCCCAGACCATGCGTGTACTGAAAGAAAAAATAATGCATAGAATATACATGTTAGAAAAGAAAAGAAAAATGAACGTCCAATATCATTGTATTTGAAAATTAATTATTTGTAGGTTTCTGAAAACTGTCACCCTGCCTACGAAGCGAGGGGTCCCAGGTGCTATTCCCGACTTATTAGTTAGATTTATTTCTTAGATTTATCATAATTATGTATAGATATAATAATCTGTTTTAAAGTTTCTAGTTTATAGTTATATATTTTAATCCCTGTCTGGATTCTTCATGTTTCCATGGTGATCTTACGGTCCAAAGAGTGGCTCAGCAAATTAATGTTGATAGCAAATTGGAATAATAATGTCAGGAAAATAAACTTGTGGTGAATTTGAATAATAATCGGCGGGCATTGCGGGGCCCCACATTGGCCATTTACATATTATTTCGTCGGTTTTCATTTCTTACAATACTGACGACGTTTGGGGTGCAGTGAATGGTTGTTTACCTCCCTCGGAGTCATAAACAAAAATGAACTTGGGTATAAAAACATCGCGCGTCAAATAGATTTCACAAGAGTTGTAAAAGCTACACTATTTTTTTGTAGAGACCTGCTTATTGGGCTCTGACAGGGTGGACTTGATCTGAAGAAGACAGCGGGCATCCGCTTGATGTAGAGGGTTCAGAACCAGTCTGAGTGCTGCTAATCAGGGGAGTCCTATGTCCAGCTGTGGACGCACAAGTCAGGGGACTGATTATATGGATGAATGGTACAACTGCTTTCTCTTGTCTTATTTCAATATACATACCTACATAATATACATAGTTTCGTCGCAAACAAATTCAAATAACATCGCTTCTTTCGTGGCCATTTAAGGTCGGGCACATACATTTTGTTTTTATTGCTCGACGCTAACACTCGAAGTGTAGAGCGAATTCGCTTTGAGCGTTCTGTTTCGTGACCCAGAAGTTGTGTTCAGCCTTACAAGGCTGAAAATCTATATAACAACTGCAAGTCATAGTGATGTTATTTGAGTTTGCGAATTAGAAATGACACTTGTAATTAAAAAAAAAATTTTAGTTCATGAAAACCTAACGGTAATAAATCTTTATTACTTTTGAACTGAGCGGCCTATGATTTATCTTTGAAAACTACTTCATCAATACCTAATCATGAAAGCCTAGACCCTAGTTGCTTAATTTTATGAAACACGAAACCGATCGATCGACCAGTCGAAAACCGTTTGGCAACAAGCGCTCAACTAGCAATTTACATAAACAGATATCGTTAAACTAAAGCACTCGAGCAAAGTCGATAGTTTACCCTGGAGGATAGTTTATAGGAAAATGAGCTTTAAAACAGTTGTAGTAATATCGTAAGATTACTGAGAAGAGGAATTTCAGTTCAGTACAGAAGGATTATTTTTCTGTAAAATTTCTACCGTGTAGTAATTGTTTTAACAGCAATTGTGTTCCGGATAGAAAGGTGTGGAGCCGGCTACGCTTTTTAGAGGTGACCATCTCAGTCCAAAGGGGTAGCAACGCATCTGTGACCGAATTAGAACAAGACTCTTACTAACAATTACTAACTGGACTATTACTAACAACAACTAACACGACCAACTATCACTAACAGTCCCTGTCCTAGTCCTCATACTACTAACCAACTAATGTTCTAACACCATCTCCTAACCGGACTAACTCCTCGTCCCTATTTGAGTCTTAATCCATGTCGGTCACAGCTGCCATGGGCGGCAGCGGAAGATGGTGCTGCATGCTTGTTTGCTACCTTAATTCCATAAAAAAATGTAAAAAAAGAAAGAAAATATTGACACGAACAGAGCAGAGTTTGGCGACATACCACCGTACCCAGCGGCATACCATGTACGATCCGTACGGCATAGTTATCATGTCAGCCCTCCGTTTGAAGGTCTGAAATTTAAATAGGTCAATAAACCTGCAATTGAACCACATAAAATATTCATTAGCGTTTTTGTACGGTGAGTAAGTCAATGTTATTTTTTGGTAGTTATGCCCTTTGTACAACATCGTGAATGTCACGACCTATATTACTGACCCTACTAGCCAATTAGCCGGGACAGGCAAGGCCAAGTGTGCACGAGGCCTGGCCATCATCACGCACGCGGTTGCCGTTTTCACAGGCCA
The DNA here is from genome assembly GCA_905404295.2 of Ochlodes sylvanus. Taxonomy (NCBI): domain Eukaryota; kingdom Metazoa; phylum Arthropoda; class Insecta; order Lepidoptera; family Hesperiidae; genus Ochlodes; species Ochlodes sylvanus. The sequence goes on from FR990149.1 coordinate 8,122,405, forward strand.
TTAGCTACGTTAGTTTATTACAAGACCAGTTCCGGTTTACACACGCAGTCATGATCATAAAACGTTATTTGGTACATGGAATAGGATTATCCCGTCAATAGCCCCTATGTCCTGCTCAAATACCCAATGCCCTTTGTAAAACCGAAACGAACGGCTTTACGTGCCATCTTAAACACGGAAGGAAGCGTTCAAGAAATTCTTATCACTAGCGGTTCTTCCATCTACCTACCGAAGACGCCCGCTGTTGCTTAATTCAGAAAATCATTTAGTATCGACACAAGCCGCCGGGCTATGAGCGCTTCATTAGCATTCTATTAGTAATGTAGATAATATTTTACTGTGACAAATGAAAGCTAATGATGGCTTCAGCTAATAAAGATAATATTCAGCCCAAAGACCTGTCTTTGTCGAGACAAGTATTGGAGTATATGCGCATTCATTACAAAGATACAATGTTAACTACAACGGAGAGAGTAATGAACCATTTTCTTTGAAGGTTTCTCGTATTAAATAGGCTAGGAGGCTGTGTTGCTATACGAAAAAAGAGTATAATGACAATCGTCTTCAACCAAGCCAATCTACCTATATAATATTATTTTGACATAAAGTATTCACGTCATTTACAATCTCAAGCTTAGCGGTTCGCTTATAGAAATAAATATACATATATAAATATATGCCACAATACCTTTCGATAATTTATTTTGACGTCAAAACTGTTCTGCTAGTTGTCTTTAGAGTGGTGTACACAACATTGTTACTAGGAATAAACTAGACTAACGACATAATAAGTCACCTTTTTTATTATGTTATGTCTTTGGCTAAGGCTAATGAAGAATTTAATAAACTGACTCATTTCACGATTTATTACTTAAAAAGTTATGTTTAACAAAATGTTAGATGGATATTGAATTTTTTTTTTAATGGCCGACACAAGAGCAAACCAGACACCTGATGAAAAGTCGTCACCGTCACCTATGGACATCAGTCACACCAAAGTTGTTATATTGTTTGGATTTTTAAATAATAAATAACAGTCTTTGCCGCAGTCCCCTATAATTATGTACTCACAAACTGACCATCTAAAATTCTTATTAACACCCTTTGCGAACTGGACTAACAATCCCAGTCCCCATTTAAGTCTTGTTCTGTGTCAGTCACAGCTGTCATGCGCAGCAGCGCAAGGGTGGCGCGGCAAGCTCGTTTGCTATCTAAATCCATTAAAAAAAATTCATCAGCCAGCCCTCAGACTAAAACGTAAAGCTCATGTAGAGAATATTATGAAGAAAATTTACGTTGATTAATATTACAATGGGACATGTAATTATATTAGTGCCTGCCATTTGATCTCGCTAGGTTTCCCTTACACTGACTTTATCAAATTTATAAATATCATTGACGCGTTAATTGGTCGTACTCTAATAATAACCATGATATTAGTACGTAGTACCTACTTGCTTAGTTCCCAAGCGATAGAACGAGTTAGCAACAGCGGGCGCGGTCTGTAGTAAAAATTGTTGAGCGCTTCCGTGCTTCAGAGAGCACGTCAAGTCGTCCCGGTTGGCATTGTTATTATCCCCTCCACCAATCCGTGGATTGGTGGAGGGGGTAATGGCTTATGCATTACCCCCGTGCATTACCCCAGCGTGGTGGAGTATGATCAAGGCCTCGCCAGTTATGAAGTCACACAGACCGATTGGGGCTCGGACTGTGCGGACGTACTTGTACGCTCCCACAGCTCGGACCGCTCTTGGCCTATTCCGACCGACTATTCTCGACCCGATCACTGTAAGTGCTTTACTTGCATTTTCATTTTATTTTTGTGTACTGTATTTTTATTGTACATCCCATTTAGCTTTGGGTTGGTGGATACCTAACGGTGCCAACGAAGCCAGCCAGCGTTGACCCGGTGCGCTTCCCCGACCTCTCGGTCTGGGAGAAACCGGCAGACCCGATCCCATTGCACTTGGGGCCTCCCAAGGGTGAAGGTGTTGGCGGACTATCCAATAGGGATACCCGTCGTCTCTGCGTCGATTAGCTAGTTATCGCTCCACGAGGTCCCATCTTCAAGATGGAAACCTCGTGGGAGCACATCAGGGCCTTCCTGGCCTACTCAGGTCTCCCCGCCGATAAAAAGGCATACGCCCAGTTCAAGGCCGCCAGATCCGCGTCCTCCGCGCCCTCCGCGCCCTCCGCGCCCTCCGCTTCCTCCGCGTCCGACTCCACCGCGACCGAGGTTGCCTCCACCACCCCGTCCATGCTGTCATCAGCACCGTCCCAGTCCCACCCCTCCCAATCCCAGGAAGAGGACATGATGTCCGACTCCGCATCCGTTGCTGGCTCCCGCAAGCGACCCTCCTCCACGGCGTCTAACGCCACGGTCACCGGACCGACCACCCACCCCGCCCCAACCGAAGACGAGTCCGGGTTTGAACTCGTCTCGCGTAAAAAACGCAAAGCAGCCCGCCCCGCGCCCTCAGCGCAGCCTCCCTCCCCCGCTCCATCAGAGTCGGGGGCCCAGCCACCCATGTCCGTGGATCCCCCCACCGCCGACCCCAAGATGCGCAAACCGGCCAAGCCGGCAACGCGCTGCGATCCGCGAATCCCGCGCGTCAAAGCCCCCCCGAACGTATACCTCCGCGACAAATCCCGATGGCCCCAGGTGTCTCGCCTCTGCGCCGAAAATAAAATCAATTATACCCGAGCCACAAATACCGAGCAATCGATCAAAATCTGGGTACCGACCACAGACGACTTCCGCGCTCTCACGCGGATTCTCTCTCATACAGACATTAAATACTATTCGCACTCCCTTGAGGAGGAGCGAAAGGTCAAAGCCGTCCTCCGCGGCGTCCCCTTCGAACTGGCCAATGAGGCCATTCACGAGGATCTCGTAGCCCAAGGCCTCCCGGTCGAGTCGGTGCACAAGATGCACAACCGCTCCGGCAGGCAACACCCGTTAGCTCTGGTCATCTTGACCAATGTAGAATCCGCTCAGGATATCTTCCGCGTCCAACGCACGGTATGCGGATTACACGGCATCACAGCCGAACCCCCAAACAAAAAGGGATACCCCGGGCAGTGCCATCGCTGCCAGCTCTACGGCCATGCGTCCCGTAATTGCAACTCCTCCTACAGGTGTGTAAAATGCCTCGTTCCCCACAACACCAAAGAGTGCACTCGCACTCGCGATGACCCCGATCCCCCGGCTTGCGTCCTATGCGGCCAAACCGGTCACCCAGCCAACTATCGTGGCTGCCCCAAAGCCCCTCGTCCCAAGGCCCAGAAACCTATCAAAAGGCAAACGACAGGCCCTAAGACGGACTCCCAGTCAAAGGCGGCTCCACCGCCAATGACAGACAACAACTTCCCCCAACTAGGGACCCCCATCGCTCGCCCAGGGCCTCCCCTCCCTCCCTCCAATCCTTGGAAGCCCCAAACCGTGCCTCCCAAAGCACCCGCTCCCCCCCACGTCCCCCGCGCCGCACAGCCGGCCGCTCCCAATGGCAGTTATGCAGAGGACCTCAAATCCCTGCTTCCTGCCTTAAGGGCCATCAAAGGCAGGCTTCCCGAGCTGGTTATACTGGCCGGGAAGATTAGGAAAGCCACTAGTGGCGAGGAAAGGCTGTTCGCATTGTGCGAGCATGCCGAACTTCTTATGTGTCTTAATTAAATGCAATCAGCATCTACAGCGACTAGCGCTCTCCCCGTCTCTGCCGGTCGGGTAAGACCCAAAGGCATCTCGCTTGTATCCTTCAACTCACGCGGTCTACGCAACAACTTATTAGAAATTAGACAGTTTGTTCGCAACAAGGAAATAGACCTGTTGCTAATCCAAGAAACCCATCTCAGACCCAATAATAAGCGTCTATCCATTCCCAGCTTCTCCCTAATACGGGATGACAGAACCGACGGCCAAAGGGTTGGCGGCGGCACTGCCATCTACTATAGGAAAGCATTACATTGCTCCCCTATCCCTACTCCTCCTCTTACTAACTTGGAAGCCACGGTTTGTAAACTGGGCATGACTGGGCACCCGTCCATTATCATTGCCTCAGTTTACAACCCCTGCAAACCGATTCTTCAAAGCGACATAGAGGCCCTCCTCTCGCTGGGAGACTCGGTTATACTGTTCGGAGATCTCAACTCCAAACACACCGACTGGAATTGCCGCACTACCAACTTAAACGGCAAAAAACTCCTTCAAGTTATTGAGAACAAGGGCTTAGAAGTCCTATCTCCATCCTCTCCCACTCATTACCCTGACATTCTCGCCCGTCCCCCGACATTCTAGACTTTGCCCTTACAAAAGATATCGCCCTCCATCTGAGAGCGATAGACGTACTCGACGACTTAGGTTCAGACCATCGCCCCGTCTCCCTTGAACTCGGGCCATCAGCCCCCACCCCTTCAACCCGTTTTAAAACCTTCACCAACTGGGAAGGCTTCAAAAAATCCCTCATTACTAAGTTTGAAGACGTAAACTCACCGCTTACAACCGCGGCCGATCACTACGACAGTCCGACTAAAATAGACAATTCAGTAAACACCCTCACTCATTCGATCCAATCTGCCCTCCATGACAACGAACGGGTGGTTAAGGTTCCAAACCGAAAGCTACCCCTCGACGTCAAGACACTAATACAACAAAAGAATGCTGCTCTTCGGAGAGCCGCGCGTTATCCAACACCCGACCTTAGAAGGCGAGCCAACGCATTACAGCGTAAAGTGCGAGCCCGACTCTCTGAAGAGCAGAATTCCAACTGGGACTCACTCATGACAGACATTACCCCCTCTCATACAGCGTACTATAGAGTGGCTAAAGCCCTTCGAATAGACGCTAAACTCAGTACCCCGCCTATTATCCGTCCCGACGGCAGCAATGCCTTCGAGGATGAGGAGAAAGCCGAATGCTTTGCAGATAGCATAGCCGCGCAATGCGCTCCCAGCCCACATTGCATCCCCCAACATGTCACAACGGTGGAGGACGAGATTCGTCATATGAACTCGCTACCAATCACCACCGATTCAATACTAACAAACTCAGAAGAGGTTAAGACCATCATCAATGGCCTGAAACCTCGTAAAGCCCCAGGAGCCGACGGTATCTCAAACGTCGCGCTCAAACGCCTCCCTGAACAGGTCATCACCTTATTAGTTTTACTGTTCAATGCTTGCTTTGAACACTGCCACTTTCCAACTGCATGGAAAGAAGCCATTGTTATAGGGATCCCGAAGCCCGGGAAACCCCTAAATATTCCGTCCAATCATCGCCCCATCAGCCTCCTCAAGGCAATGGGTAAAGTCTTTGAACGAGTCATACAGTCACGTTTAAGAGGGCACCTCCTTCCAACGGACGGACCACCCCTAATAATTCCACAGCAATTCGGCTTTCGATTCAAACACTCATGTCCCCAACAAGTTCACCGCATGGTAGAATACATACTTAGCGGTTTCTATCCCAAACGGGAAAAAACAGTCGCAGTCTTTTTTGACGTAGCCAAAGCCTTCGATAAAGTCTGGCACGGTGGACTTATATATAAGCTCCACCGCCTAGGCCTACCTGACCGATTAGTACGTTTGATAGGTTCTTACCTCAACGAACGAACTTTCCTCTTCCGCCACGAAGGCACACTATCCTCCCCGCGCTCCCTAAGAGCAGGGGTCCCCCAGGGCTCAGTCCTAGCCCCCCTACTGTTTATATCGTACACAAACGATATCCCCATTCCGCAAAACGGTGTTCAGTTATCCCTTTTCGCCGACGACACAGTCCTCTACTTTAAGGGACAGAGGCTGGAGTCGGCAGTCAATAAAGTCCAACACTCGGTCAACGAGCTGGCGGACTGGTTTCAGAAATGGCGCATCGAGGTCAATCCGGACAAAAGCTCCGCGGTTTGCTTCCACCATAAACCCCGACGTTGCATCGATGATGACCCACCCATCCGCTTCTCGGGTACCCCAGTCCCTTGGAGGGCACACACCAAGTATTTGGGAGTGACCCTCGACTCTAGACTCACTTTCGGTCCTCACATCACTAGGGTAACCAGATCAGCCCGATTTTACATGGGCCGCCTCAACTGTATGTTAGGTAGGCATAGTAAAATGTCCCTCAGAAACAAGCGAACGCTCTTTAAAGTCTGTATCCGACCGGTACTGTTATATGCCGCCCCTGTTTTCGCACACGCGGCCCCCCCACTCATGTACAGGTTGCAGGTTGTCCAAAACCTCTTCCTTCGTAGAGCAACCGACGCGCACTGGTGCGTTAGGAATGCAGATCTCCACAGGGACCTACAACTCCCTACTATCCAACAAGCCATTAAAAGTTTCTCTGAGAGTTTCTTCAAAGCCTTAGAGGAGCACACAAACCCACTTGCTAGGGAGGCAGCTGATTATGCCGCGCCCCTTCCGTCCGGTCGCCGAGTTCGGAGGCCTAGATGTGTCCTCCAGGACCCTCCTAACCAACTGTCAGCTGACTTGGACCGCCTCTTGGCGGCCCAAGATTAAACTAAAGTAGTTACGCTCACACTAGTTAACTTCAGCGGTTGCCCCTAGGGCTCCGCTTGCGCCTCGTTTCTCCAAGCGAGGTCGCTTTCGATGAAGGCTTAGAGGCCATAAGGCCAAAGCCATCCCCCAAGGCGGAGTTTAGTGGGTAGAAGTCCCACATAACCAACGCAGACTTTCTGCGTTGGTATGCTATGAGCATTCTCCGCCTCCCTCTCCTGAGGGTGTCTTTTTCTTGGACGAAAAAAAAAAAAAAAAAAAAAAAAGTTATGAAGAGACCTGTAGCCATTAATGAGTCGATGCCAGCCATATAATGCCTATTAATCTTTTATGAAAATACGAGTATGCTTATTTTTAAAGTTTAGTAACTATTGCAACAAACAAATATTTATAGTTATAGTAGAGGCACAAATTTAAGGCCCCTTTGACACATTAAAATAGTGACGTGAAAAATGTTAATTTAGTATCGAAAAAATATGGTCAAGTGCGAGTGGCATCGATACATTTTTGGAATAAAAAATTGAAGCACCCTTTTTAATTACACATTTGGAATGAGAATCGAATACTGAGTACCCCCTATTAATATCACAAGAGTCTTACGAATCACCTTATATTTAAGGTCTCCTCGGCTTTGAGCTCAGTAGTGGGCCTTGTTGGGTTGAGATGATTTATAGGATATTCATTTATGTAATTGACTTACTTACTTTATTAAAGGTGGCACTGTATTTTGTTAGTAAAAACGTGAAGGAATTTGTTCGCGGTACCATATACTTTGTTTATATGGTCCCGCATTAGTCCATAATATTTAAATATATATATTGATTCAATATCCATGTAATTAATTAACTTTGGGTCCTAAGTTATACATTCGATAAATTTTATGACTTTTTGCACATCACTATTGACAATGAAGAACAGCAATTTGCTCCTTCAAATTTATGTAATAATTTATACGAAACTTGATGATCGGACAGACGTCAAGTAAACGTCATACGGGCCTTCGATTTGTGCTGATACTATAGTTACTTACTATTTATAAAGCAACAATATTCTTATCCTCTCTACTCCATTCGAGTAGTATAGAGTCTATGGTCTATACTATAACGTCAAACTTAGGTAAACAGAATATTTATTTTGCCTGAAATGAATGAATAGCAATAGTTTCGGATGCGGGTATAGGCATATTCACTAATGTTTCCTGGCTCGGTGGTAGGGCTGAAGCCGGCTGGCTACCACCCTCGTGCCGAGGCAGTCGCCGGACGACTGGTCGTGTTCCGACGGGGGCTTGTGAGATAGTGTTTCTTTCTTGTTCTATATTTTCTTGACCGACAACTCGATCATTTAGTTTTGATGATCGAAGCCGGCAACGTATCGGTGATGCCTCAGAGTTACTGATGTCTATTGGCGACGGTGACCACTTACCATCGGGTGGTACGTCAGCACGTTTGCCAGCGTACACCGACCACACAGCCCATATACGCCTAATAACAGGCGAATATTCCTGTCAACACATCTGGCTTAAAGTTGCGACATAAATGTGAAATTGTCGTGCCGTCTCATTCTTTCCCGTTGCGTAAATTACTCTATTTCTTTCCAACGTTGGGCTGTGTGGTCAGTGCCAGCGTATGACATAAAAACAGAAATGATTTAGGGCATTGTGTAGCGGCTCGCCTGTGACCGTGGTCTTTATGAACAGTTTTAAATTTATGGACCGTCCCCATCTGTTCTTCAGAAGTTAATTATCAGTGTTTCCATTATTAATGAACATTTGATTAGATTTACCTTTTTGGGTAACGGAGTGGGAGTATAATTGACAGGCGAGGCGGAGGCAGCTGGTTGCAGGAATTTTTAATTGGCTAATATGGATTTGTTAATATAAACAATCGAGGAAAAGTTGGAAGGAGTTAATTTAACTGGTAAGCATGAAGTTATCAAGGTACCACGGTATCAAATAAAAATAGGAAATCCTAAACTCAACTATTTAAATATTGTCCCCCTAGTCAGTAGTGATCTTGGCTGCAAAGAGAGGAGTCGCGGCTTCGATTTCCGACCGAAGCTGACATTTATGTGTCAGATAAATTTGTCTTTAAATTATATTGTAATAACAAAATTAGCTTAAGTAGGTACTTATTATAAAAAATATAAGTACCTAACTTAAAAGTAAATTATTATTTTTTACTAGTAAACCCGCCCTCGCTTCGTTTCGGGAAACATGTACCTAGTATATAATATACCACGCAGCTAGTAGCAGCAGTTAGTGACCAATCCAACTGTCTGAAGTCTTTCTGCCGACCGAAGGCCTCCGACATGGATTAACCTGCTATTTAACTATAACAACCGGAAACGACCGCTTTACGCGCCCACCCGCCCACAGCACGGAACCACTCAAAAAACTAAATGATTTGGTGTCGTGGGACACCAGGTAGGAACGAAGTTCCCTCGGCTACTGTCGCGCCTGCGCACGTCTCATTTAACGCTTTTATTCCACGCATTTTTTCTTACGGTTTTACTATCACATATTTTTCAGTTCGGTCGCCGCAGCAAAACCTATCCCCTCCAAGCCTGCCTTAAGGAACTTAGTTCCAATATGTTTGCCAAGGGCCACCCATTCTACCGCCCGCAGCAGCTCGGTCGATCACTTAGAACCGACGCCGACCGCCGGGCTGCTAGCGTTTCTGGCGAGATACTGCCGTTGAAACCATTCGCATATAAAAATAACCGTACATTAAAACGTGTACGTCTTATTTGTGTTCACACGTAAACTGAACTGTAAACTAATGTAGTTCTGCAATCAACAGAAACTAAGAACACTGAACAGACCGCCAGGCAATTTGTCAACATTTGTAAATATATAGACAGTGATAATTTACAAACTGAATTCCCGACCACGTAAGAGGAACGTTAAAAATTTAAGTAAAAATGGTTGGTACTCAACTTTACATTGTTATAGATACTTAATGGCCATTCAAAGTGAAAAGTGATGAGAGAAATCATAAGACTATTTTAAAATACCTATTCAATGATATTCCACTTAATCTTGACATAAGTAGTTCGGCAACTAATTATTTTCTTTTTCAGAATATAATTTCTAATAGTCGCCATTTAATTTTAACAACTGTCATTACCTTAGTGGTACTTGCAAGATTATACGAAATCGGTCCACGCGATTTCTAAAACGTCACAAAAAAGTAAACATGATAATTATGCTCACAAAATACCCTTTTTAGGTCACGCATTCGGCAAAACAGGAAGATTTGAGCCCCTAACATTAACATTGACTTATAATTTAAGTCAATGGCCTAATTATTGATTGGACTTATATTTGATTGCCAACTGTCTGATTACAAACGAAACGACACAATGACACGACGTATTAGAAACCCTAAGGAAACACGTATTAGAAACCCTATCTCCATAATTGTATAAAATATATTCCACTGAACCTTTCCGGCAAACTACAAGCCGAGCTTTTCTTTCGTTAGACAACCCTCAAGAATAACAACCAGTTAAGTTGACCACCTGAGAAGAATATTCAACGGCTCAATCAGCCATAAACAGTTCACGTTCCGCTGCTCATCGGAAACGCATCCTAAATAATGAAACGTAACTTTAGTTAAGAGTTTAATTGAACGGCATTCGGTATCAGTACTTTAAATAATCATTTTAGTTATAATTATATTCATTTATACCAATCTCACAATAGGGTCTTAATAACTATTACGGAGACATTGATATAAAAGGTGGTTGTGACATTTAAGTGCGTATTCGTATTTACCGTGTTTGAAAATAAAATAAAATCAATCACATAAAGTGATTTAATTCACTTGTTTATCTGCACAGGTAAATGTCACTAGTTTCCACCCGAACAAATATAGTTAGATACATCGAGATATAAGTACTAACGTACATAAAAGTTTTTTAAATGGCAGCACCCAACTGACCATACTGGATATTGTACTCGTAGGTGGACAATAAGCTTAAACATAGTGGGCGTATAACGTGGTATAACCCCGGCGACCAGAAAATAACTCGTTCAAGTAAAGCCTAGTGAAGTACCGAATTGATCTCAGCTCAGCCCACGTACTTAATACACATTACTGTGATGTTCCGGGCATGTTTTATTATTCACTATGACCTACATTTGTAACTAAGCTACTATTGTGCTTACAGATAAGACGCCTGTCCTCTAAAAAGCACAACAAAATGTCTGAAGGGATTAATAGGGTAGGACTGCCTAACCTTCACCAATCTGTACTGGAGCAGCATAGTAGAGTACCTAGTTATGACGAGAGACTTGTGTTTTGTAGTGAGGCATTAATGGGTTGAGGCCAACTAAACACCTAGTCATTGCTAGTAAGATGCCTTTTGTGTTGCAAAATGTTAAAGGCAAATTTATACGCGACCTCCATTTTACAATACATTTTTATTGAATGACAATATTGACATCATTCGTTTGTTCTTCTTAATCATCTGTTTATTTTTGAAGGCCTGTTCGCTGGCCAGTAACATTTTGCTGGAATACCTGAAACCTATAAAAGACTCCCAACTGAATATCTCTCCTCTCCGCTCCTCAATCTCGTCTCCTCTCCTCAAGCCTGCACCTCACCACTCCACACTGATATCGGTGCAACGGTGACCATCTGCTATCAGACGGCTGATCTGCTCGTTTAACGGCTATTAAAAAAAGTCGAATACTTGGGCGAGCTTCTGAACAAGGCGTTAGGTTACACTAAGAGAACGTTATAGGGAAGATTCAAGAGGATATTAGTGTCGGATTCAGTGTCGTCTTGACATTTAATTTAATACCAGCAGTAACCGTCGTGAGGTCAACAAATGTAATTGTTATCTTCAAATCGTACACGTACCAAAACATTGTTATTATTTTTTATATCCTAAGCAGGCAAACGAGCACATGATCACAGTGGCCCATAGCTACCATACCATACCATACATTAGCAACACCAGGGGCGTCACCAACGCTTTGCCGGCGAAGATGGAAGCAGATGGAAGCGATGGACCCGCTTCCTGAAGGACCCAATGACATGTCATGACCACTAGTGGGCACGTTAAGCCGTCGATCTCGATTGTTATCGTTAGATAACGGTCGTTTGATTGGCCGATCGATCCCCCCCACCCCCAACTCCCGATACATAAATGTAGATCCTTCAACAAGTGTTAACGAACCAATAAATCGTGTCGTGTGCGCCAGCAGTAAATATTAACATCGGACTGGAATCAAAGGATTGATTGATTAACGAAGTAAATAAATTATCTTCATGTCGTGTTTACACCAATCTAAGTCGTGTGTAGTATAATAAATAACGCTACACGTGTTACAAGGTGTGTGAAGTCCGCCAATCCGTCCTTGGCCAGCGTGGTGGACTATGACCTGTGCCCCTCAAGTTTTATGAGGAGATCCGTGCCCAGCAATGGGACAGTTATGGGTTGTGAACTTGTGATAATGATGATGAACATGAAAAAAGAGATTTAAAAGGCAGTAAACTCGTAAATTCAGCCAATTATCCGTAAGTAGGTCAGTTGGAGAAAAGTTGGTTATAATTGGCAACTGATGGATAAATATTGGGTCTCTAGTAAATTATAAACAAATGGATGACAAGTTCGGTGCGGGGCGAAGATTGATGTTATTCTGATCGGTTATTGTGAACTACTACTGGCCGCCCTCGCTTACCGCGGGGAAAATAATGCTCAGTTTAGAACTAAGGCTAACTTTAACTTAACTAAATACCTACCTACCCGTGTAGCTGTGTATAGTCGTAACTGGCCTTGTGTAAGACATTATTTATTTAAGTGAATACTTTTTTAGTATCGGTGTGATTTGGAATTCGTTGAAACGGAAATGACGCGAATGAAGCATCGGCAAAATGGCGGCTGACGTAAGCAAAGCAAAACATCTCTATTTGGACTGACAGTATTCGTTGCTATGAAGTTTTACTTCCAGCACGTGTGAATTGCCCACATTTTGATTTTTTATTTATTATCTACTAATCAACCTTTCGGTATCCAGTATCAATTTTTTATTGAAGTTATATATATTTTTAATTAATGTAGTATTCTTTTTAGGGAACATTTTAAATATGACCAATAAAAGTGAAATAAATCATTATACACTAAAGCAATGGGAATAATGCTTGTTTTGACAAACAGACGAGAAACAGAGTTGTAACAGTTTTCTCTTACTCTTACTCTAATTATATACCAGATTGGCCAGAGTCATCTAGTTATTTAAAATCAGAGGCAGGATAATTGGTAATCAAATTCTTATGAATATTTTATCTCGATAACTCAAAAGGATGTAAATGATGTAATTCAACCTCTGTGATGGAGTTCTCAAAGGAATACGTAATTGATATTAAATTGGGTACGTCCAAAAAAATTACAAATAAAAAGGAAAAACCATGACTGATAGTCTGCCCATGTGTCACAGTCATACATACAGGACGGTTCGTAATTTTATTTTATTTTGCCACCCACTACTCCGCTGACAAACACCCAAGATCATGTGTCTTTGCGTTGTCTACGGCACCCGCGACACAGGGAATGCTGGTGTGGGGCTATGAGTGAGTAGCGTTAGATCCCCTCGATTTGAAATTTCTTTAGGTTAATCCCACTACTTATAAGTAGTGTAGAGTGTAGTGTGAGTAGTAAGTGTGTAGTACCACTGGGGTGGCCTAGAGCATACTTCACGCTGCTCCAGTGTGGATTGGTGGACGGGTTAGTGGTCAACCCAAGTGTCGGAAATTTTTATGCCACCCGAAAGCCTCCGACATGGCTTAACGAGTGCTACCACATGGTAACAACCAGGACCGACGGCTTTACGTGCCCTCCGAAGCACGGAAGCGAGCAAGAAGTTTTTCCACTAGCGGTCACCCATCCAACAGTTGCATAATATTATGTATAAATAAAAAAAATGTCCTATAATACTTATTAATATGGCGACCCTACGACAGCGGTCGAAATTTTAATTTGCTGATCTGATTGAATCCTGATTGGGCTTGTGATTACACGTCGGATGATTTGGGTCCGACACGTCACGTAACCGCTCGCGCAATACATCTGTCTCGCCGAGAGCCGTGTATTTGTAACGCCTGCTCTACATGTTTGACAAATTGACAATACGTCATCGTTTTCACGTGCGTTCCGATTTTCTTTTTATTCTCATTCACGTAGAATTCGTTGTTGATCCTGGAATGTATGTTTGCAATTATTGTCGCTTTAGCTACCTGAATTGCACCCGACTTTTGTCTCAGTTCGAGAGAAATCCATTTTATATCAACATTTTAATAATAAATTCCATGTTAGCCTCATTTCAAGATTTTAGGGATCGGTTTATTTATATGCATTAGAAATGCACAAATGATTTTTAGTAGATTCTTTTGATCATCCGACTAAGTCTAGTCTTATATCAGAACAGGTGTAAAAGAGTTCTCCTTCCGGGCCGGCGTTGCACTGGCGACTCCCCTGGTGTTGCTCGTGTCCACACGACGATGACCACTTACCATTAGGTTGTTCGTCTGCTTTTACGTCAGACCTTCAGGCTATATAAAAGAACGATCTAGAATACTGACCCTATTCCCATGCCGGTAACTCAATCTGTCGTAAGAGAATACATACACCAGTCTTTCTGGTAATTGGCAGGGCTTCACGTGGAGATTATACTACACGCTTGTTTGAGTCCGCCGCCAAACTAGCACTCAGTTTCCTAGGGGCTTGATAGACAGTACCTACTTTCTTTCTTCTTGGTGATACGCTTTGCTGATATGTCGTGATATCCAGTGACTGGGTTCTAACACCATCTCCTAAACAACTGACTATCCTAGTCCTAATTTGAATGTTGTACTAGGTCGGTCACAGTCGTCATCAAGGTCAAGGCTGCATGCTCGTTTGCTACCATAAAAATTTCCATTCCATAAAAAATAGATCCATTCAAGATGGTAACAATCTTAAGAGACTCAAAGGAAAGTGTCCTTTCCATAAATATCATTGATCGGTATCCCGGTTACTCCATAAAGCGTCAACAAGTGGAAGATGCGATACATAAAGATGGACATTAATATAAAGTGGATTTCCTGTTCAATGGCTCGTTTGACAAGTTCGATGCTTTTGTAGTGTGTAGTGTAGATATCGGGGCTAGCAATAGACTTGTTGCTGGACCGAATACATTTATTTGATAGCAATTGATTGCAACCTATAACTATCCCAATGTTGGGCTCAGGCCGCGCAGGTCTCACAGTATGACGAGTACCTACAATACGATATAATAATACAATAAGAGTACAAGCCATAGTCCACCACGCTGGCTTCGTGCAGATTGGCATAGGTACCTGTGAGAACATTATGGAGAACTATCAGGTGTGCAGGTCCTTACAATGTGTTCACACACACACACACACAGTGTTAGTGTAGTATCACTAAAGCATCACCGATGCCTTGCAAGAACTCGTCAAGAAATTGTCTCCTCGATTGTCGGCTGTTTAAAAAATAAAAACGTTATAAACCACGCCCTGTGCAAGTGGTAGCCCAGCGATTTTAGTCTTCCGTCCACATCGTGCAGTGATCTGGTGCTTTTCTCTTGACCCTTGATCAAAAGTTCACAGGAGCAGGCAAGTTTTGTTTGAGTTAAAACCTTCCCCTTCAGTAAATAAACTCGAAATTAGAAACACGAAGTAAACCATTTAATTACCGAACCTTATATCTATAGGCTATCAATCACCGGCTTTTCAAACCCAAGTTTTGTACAAAGGAAACTGAATTTCCAACTAGTGGGAGTGGGAGGCCGCAAACTTTTCCCCGCCAATCCTTCCCCACTTAATATTCAGGTGATTGTAAAATTTAAATTGACTTCGGAACTAGCTTAAACGTCGGTTGTAATTGTTGGGAATGTGGTAATTTTCTGGTAACGGGTATTGTTCGACCGGGAATGTAGCTATACATAATAGGTAGTACTGCAATTGATAGATATTTTTTGTAAGATATTTGAAATTTTTATTAGTATGATACTACACTTCACGTAAAAAAATATTTATGACTTAAAATAATATTAATAATTATATTACAATGTCTACAAGAGGCCCTAGGTACGGCCAAGATGGCTACCGTAATTTACGGAAATGTGCTATATTAAAACGAAAATTTCAATAGGATAAAGAGACATGCAGCGACGACCCGGATGGCGCAATGGTTAACACGCCGGATCGCCGTTCCGAGGGTCCTGGGTTCGATTCCTAGCGAGGCGGAAATTTGAATGATGAATTTAAATTTCCGTTCTTGGTCTGGGTGTGTGTGTTCTTGTCTTGTGTGTTGCCCATGGCACCCACGACACAGGGAATCCTAGTGTGGGGCTATGAGTGTGTAGCGTTATTTATTATTATTATTATACATGTTCGCAAGACATAGCATAGCTGAGAATGGTTTATTGCCCTGATGAAGTCCCAAATGAAAATTTGGAGACAATATCCGAACGATTAGGCAACGTGTGATTTCATAATTTCCTGCTGATTTTCATACTTTTTAGTGAGAACGATTTTTGCAGCAGCTGATTACAAAATGTACGAGTATTTACATTGAGTATACCTAACTTTGCACCCCCGTTTTACCACCTTAAGGGGTGAATTTTCAAAAATTCTTTCGTGCTCCCCTACGTTATAAAAGGAACCCCCGTGCAAAATTTCAAGTTTCTAACCCTTATAGTTTAGGCCCTGCGTTGATATGTCAGTCAGTCAGATTTTGAAGTGATCCTACGAAGTTTTCTCAAGGTTTTTTAACCCACGGTACCCTACAAAACATCACCTTTATTATAACGTCGCTTACACGTCGCTACTAAAATTCAGAATATCCGAAATCCGATAACAATTTGTCAATATTTGATTTCAATTCTCCACGCTTACCCTCGACACCCGTCCGCGCGAAACCTATAAGATTTATGGTTATCTGTGAAATAAGGCTGGGCTCCACGTTATTGATGGAGTAAAAGCATTCGGGGCACGCATCCCTCAGTTTGAACGTTAATTTTTTCCTTATGGTGGCTATATATATAGCGTCGAGACTTACACGAGTGACTGTCTATTACCTTATGACTGGTCATGTTCCGGGGTCTTCAGCACTTCCCTTCTGTTTCCTTCTATCGTGGCACTCTGTTGATATCACTAATTTTACGGTATTTGAAACAAAATTTCTGTGTGTCTACGTGGTGTAATGTAAGTGAGTGAGTGAGTCGTATAACGGAATGTAATGTAAGTGCATTATTATTGTTACTATTTTAATCACTGTGCTCTTAAATGTTGAGGAGTTCCATTGACTGGAGCAAATCCTCAGCGCAGTATCCGGTCATGCTTATTATAAAATGCTTATAAAAAATCCTAATTCAGTTTGCAAGATTCGACCCGAACATATGTTTATACAAACAAACACTGTAAGTTACTTAAAACCTTGTAAAAAGGAACATTATTATATCAACGCAAAAAGCTGAAATGTTTTAACCCACACCTATGACAATTTTTATATATATAGCAGATTCGGAATCAGAAAAATAATCTGCGTCGAATGGTCCAAGTCTCATTGCTCTACGACCAATAGAAAACCTCGGCAGCGTTTTTAACTTCCGACGCAAAAGAGGGGTGTTATAAATTTGACGTTTATGTGTGTCAATTTGTCTTTAACTTGTACGTTAATAAATTGTTTACCGGATATTTGATTGTGTTTTGTGTACCATAATAAATAAATAAATACACCGCTGTACCGATTTGGTTGAAATTTTTTGTGTGTCAGGTGGATCCGAGAATGGTTTAGATTCACAATTGGACCCGGTAGGTGGTGCCGTCGATAAATATGTCACCTTTGTTTATTTATTATAGAGCGATACGAAGTTCGCTGGGACAGCTAGTCTAAAATAACTTCATCTAAACAAAACGCAATTTAGAAAGATTTAAGTACACAGGAAACCAGTGGTTTTACGACAATTTTACGCTGTTTTTACAACCGCCGTATTTCGGGAGATCTTGATAAACGGCGGGATAAATGAAATGCATCGCCCAGATCCGCTAAGCGTTTCTTTATGTTTCAAACAATAAACCTTACATTGATCAAACATATTAAGATATGCCATTATTCGTGAACAAGTGATGTCAAATACGAGTATAATATTGGAATATGCTTGCGTGAACAACACAGGGGAATTACCTTTCGCTAGAGTTACCGAACCTCACTTCCACATCATTTTTTAATGTTTGTCACACAAGACCTGAACTTGCCTTACTGTTAGAACGAAATTTTGGAATTCTTTAAAACATGTATTTTTGTGAACCTTTACTAATTGAAAACACTACATGTTACGTGAATTAAATAAATAATGCAACAGCGCCGCATCCTAAATGGATTAATAGGTAGATTTGCTTGCAGCAGATGTAAATTAATACGAAAGTGACGGATCTATATTATCAAGATCATTGTCGCGCTCGGCTGACAGACACTTTAACGTGCCGTTAATAATCGTTTGTTTTGGGAAGCGTAAATTACTTTCGTTCTACTACTTTTGGAACTCCAACGATAGCTACTTACGTACTGCTTTTTCTCTTACAGCAACAAATATTTATATCAATAAAAGTAAACTTATTTCTAAATTCAGTCCTACAAGCACTCAGCTATAGGTACCTACGTAATTAGGATTTTATTCAAAAATACGAAGCCTCATTGGAACTCTCAATTATCTATCATATTCAATTGTCTTCGAATCTGTTAAGTAGATATTTTCATTATTTTTGCTAGTTGAAATTTGATATACCTACCTACACATTACGAATTATAGCGGACTATTATTTTTACTTGAATGTTTTTTAATAATATATAGAACTACACTGATACCTGAGACAAGAAAATGAGGGTCATAATATTATTCAATTTCATAAATGGTTGTTAAAACATTTTATTCGAGCAAAATCACTATTTTTGTTAACTTAAAATGGCTTAGACCTCCAGGCTACAGTTCAGAACCCTCTAATCCAACGGATGACCGGTGTTTTCCTTAGGTCTTTAGTCCACCTGCCAGGGTGCCCTATGTTTCTGTCTCCAAGCTGATGAAAACCTGTAACACAGGTTAACAAAGAAAGTTAATCTATGACCTGTAAAAAAATATTATATTTAGCTCACCCTAACATTTTCCCAGTTCCTGTGTTATGTACTTATTTATCTTGTATGTTATTTAATAAAACAAGTCTTGTACGAGATCCACCATGTTGCTTTATTGCTATAACCATAATGACACAAACCGAGTCTTCTATTAATCTATGGTACCTACTTAACTAGCACAGACTAACTAGATATATATACATAACACCCTGCACTAATGACAGTCTCACGTTAATTAAGTTAACCCATAATTCGTCCCCCAATCAGCGGCCGTATTAGTTACCAGGTCACTAATTTACAAACACCTGCCAACTAGATATGAGTTTGTTGCCAAAAACAATTTGTACTGAAATATTCATATCTAGCCGAATCTACTTCAATATGCCCTACATGGATCTCAAGTTGTGAAAACTATTCTCACTCTGTTCTAAACTTAACTGTATTCAAACGGAGCAAGGTACGAAATCGCAAGTACAAACAATTCCTATGCAAATATTTTAGCTTGGTCGTTGCACACGTCGCCATCTTGTTGTGACATTTAATTTGCAAATGGCCGAAGAATAAATTAACCGCGCTAACAATTAGCGCGAATTTACTTCATTTTGGTTGAGATCCGAGTAGACTAATGTTTAATTGGCCGTGAATACTCTGTTTATATTGGTTTAGGCAAATAACTTGAAGATCATAGGTCGAGTTGCGAGCCGATGTAAATAAACAACGTTGAAGTTGTTGTAACTAACTCGGTGTTTAGTTTAGGAATGAGTATTTAATGACAGAACGAGAGGAAAATTATTCGTTTAAACTATTAAGTATGTAAATTTAATCAAACTTTATTATACTTAACTTAAGTTTCATCATACTTAAATTTACTTATTAAATTGAATAAAACTTAAATTTTCAAGACTTTAGGTTTAACAAACAATGTGTGCTATTGACACGTGCTAGAAGTGAAAACTTCAAAAAAAAGGAATACTGTTAGCATTGACTTATTATTACTGTCAGTCCAAATATTGATGTTTTGCTTTGCTTACGAGGCCGCCATTTTGCCGATGCTTCCTATCTCATTTTCTCGCACGTTAAAATGTGTCTGTCTCTTTTTCGTTTCCGTTTCATATCATTTGCGCGTCATTTCCGTTTCATCGAATTCCAAATAACAACGATACTATAGAAGTTGACACTTCAAAAATGTTCTTTAAGTGAATGGTTACAACAAACTTATAAAAAAGGTAGGTATATGAAGGGAAAAGGTGGACCCGAAGCAAAAAGCGAATTACTTCTATTACTAGCTATGGAATCCAGCTACAGCCAGAGACATATTTCCATTACACCTATTCCTACCGAACTTCCTAAATAGTTAAAGCGTTCAAAGAATTCCCTCTACTGCAGATGCTCTTTGACAGACGCTGTCCACAAGGTAGGTTACCAATGAAAGATTTAGCCTAACATGACCGGAATTTTGGCCTTCTGACCGTGGCTTTTAGATCCGGATATTACGCTGAATAAACACTGAAGAACCAACTCCGGTATTCGATAAGCTTCTGTCTTTTCAGTGAACTACATAAATATACCCTTAAAAAGTAAAATGATTGTACTGGCACGCGTGAAGCAATCATAGAGTAATCATACCCCAAAAATGCTTTACATCATTTTGGAACAGAGCTGGATACTCTTACACTGCTGGACCGATTAATCAAACAGCTAAGAACCACCGCAAGGAAAGTGGCTTTCAAATGAAAAAACCGCATCGAAATCGGTCCATCTGTTTGAGAGCTACGATGCCACAGACAGACATCGACGTCAAACTTATAACAACTCGCTTTTTGCGTCGAGGGTTAAAAATAATAATTCTACACAATTTTTTGTCAAAAACAAACCCAAAAATCAATGCTGTAAAACTGCAAAAACAAAAACCAAAAATCAACATCCGAAAACTAACATTATCTCAGTCAATAAATGTCTAGTCAAGATCAAACCTGGGACCGCTCACCTGGACCGTTGGACCTGGGAATTATGTCAATACTAAAACCACGGTAATAGTATGATATTATTACCGTGCTAAAACTTCAGGTTCGTTTAAAAATGCCTACCTCCTGTCACTTGGCTTCTGAAACGGGGCCAAGTAGATGAAAATTAGTGTTGCGAGTCGAACGGAGTCCGTACGGAATTCGTTGGGATTCCGCTCAACTCTGCGACCACTTTCATAACTCTTTTAACTCTTTCAGTCCGCTCCGCTAACTCTTTTGCAATGGAAGCACTTCTATGAGATTTAGCAAAACGAGCTCAACGGAGTCCGTACGGAGGCCGTTCCGTTCGCAGTGGAAGGCGGGCATTAACGTTCTTCAGAGCGTGTCTCTTTACAGGCTAATGACGGCCTCGGAGTACCCGTAATTAGAATATTTGGAACATCCACAACGCTCATTTCCAGTTTTCAAGGTTATGTATGTCCAAAGAAAAACACAAATTTTGTAAGATCTTGTGTATGTTTGTTTTTAAAAAATATCTAATTAATCTAAGAATATACACCCTCATCTGTTATTTACTAGTGATAAGAAATAAATGATAGATAATATTCACATTGACACTAAAACTGCGCCCGGATGATACTAAATAATTAAATTTTTAATTAAAAATTTTTGATCTTCTTCCCTCATTGGTTATTTAAAAAAATTTACACTAGTTGTAGTCCGAAATCCCCTAAGAAGTTTACCTTTAACTACAACCAAAATACGAGTACAACCCTTAAAAATAAAACCAAATTGCAATGATACTTTTTGAAGTCGGTTAAAAATGAGTAATGTCTCAGATGCAGTACTTTTAGACGTACATACATTTCTCAAGACGCTGCGGAGACAGTTGCTGTACAAAGTTGGCACAGACACGTGAATTCATCTGACGCTAAACACGTCGGCGTCGTCGCTGGAATCCTATCAGTGTCGTAATGTTATCGTTGTTTGTTAAGTTTATACAAAACTTGATTATACAGGGTTGCCACTGATATTAACAACATGTTAAAGTTAATTCCCCTCCCTGATAGAAGTTGGTAGCAGGGTTTTTGTAGCGAATAATATTCTACATATATATGTTGGTATATTCATAATTAAAGTCGTGTTAAGTATTCGCCAGTAATGTAACATACGGATTCGAGCATTACATCATTGAGGAAGCACCAAACCATTTTTTTTCAAGGTCACTACCAGTCGCACTTCATACAAGTTGTAACATCAAGATTCGCCTGTAATTTTAGGGTCGATTTGTATTTAACATTAAGGCCTATGTTGGATAGTTATGTACATAATAAGCGAATGCTTGTCAGTAAGGGATTTTCCTTCACTGATGCAAGTGATAAGATTTTAATCATCAATCATCAATATAATTATTTAATTATGTATATAAAACTCTTCCGTTACTGGGTGACTGACAGACAACGCACAGCCGAAACTACTGGACGCAAGACGCAAAAATTGGCATGTGTGTTCGTTAGGGATAGTAGGGGATCACTAAGAGGATTCTTGTAAATTCCCCCCTAACGGGATAAAAAGGGGTTAAACTGAAACTTTTTATTTCTTTAATGGATTCACTTGAAACTTTGTATAAAGGTTCCTCAAGTGAGCACACTCACTCACGTGAGCACTAAAAAACGATTTTTGAAAATAGGCGGGTGAAGCCACAGAGGAAAGCTAGTAACACATATTTTTTGAAAATTAGTATTGCAGGAAATGAACCCAGTTCCCCCTTTATCGGGAGTCCAAAGTTCAAACCAGTTAGCTATCACTGCTCATAAATCCGAAATCCGAATAATGTCCGGAAAAATCCGGTTGGCAACCCTACAAATAAGTGACACAAGCTCAAAGTTTGCGTGGGCGGTTTAACAAACAAGTTTGCAGTTTTAGGTTTTATTTTATAAGTAAGGTAAACATTATGCTTCCTATTTAATACCTGTGAAGCTCAAGTCATTAAATGTTGCGCAGTTGCAAGTACTTGTGCATATTCATGAGTCAGCTAAATATTAGTAGACGGTCAGTGACTGTGTGAAAATGATATTTTAACTAATCCGCTCTGCCATCGAAATAGTATACGACTATTCCTCATTCTATGAAAAGGTTACTTTACAATAACATTAGAACCTACACATTTCAATCAAATTCAATCTTCATGTCTCTATCTTATCTCTATGTGATCTATTCCGTTTGTCCGTATGATGAATGTGATATTCTTCGATTCTATTCTAAGTGGTAAGTGCACCAGGATAATTACGAGGAGCTTGTTACTACGAGGAACATTGAGAGCTAGCATTTTCCATTTTTACTTCTTTCTGTTTTGTTTGCCGACAACGCATCGGTGTAAGGCGACGGTGACCATTCATCAGAAGGCTCGTTTGTTGGCTGAGATAATACAAATATAAATTATTCCTACAAATCCCTTTCTATATCAGATATCAATGTCAAATCCCATCCCACATTTCACGTGCGAACAAAATTAAAAAGCACAAAGATTTCTCTTTACGTGTTAACTTGAATTCACATGAAGAGCATTGCCACGTTCTCTCTCTGTAATGAAAACCGAATAAAGCCAACGTCGATACATCGCAGAACGTTAATGATATGTCAATACACACATATTGAGCACGTCTGTCCGTACGTCGTGGGAACTGTGAGGACATATTATGTATGTAGGTACATGTAGCTGAATCGTGATGTGCCGCAATTTACGAGATTTCCCGAAGACGAGGAACAAGGGTGTAACATTCTGGCTGGGAACAATTACGATAATGAAACAGAATTTAATAAACGTTTTGACGAAAGTGAGGTGTGACCATCTCACTCCTCAAGATTAGCACCACATCAGTGACCGAATTTATACAACGAAACTCTTACTAACAACAACTAACAGGACTAACTATCCTAGTCCCCATTTGAGTGTTATGTTAGGTCGGTCACAGTTGTCATGTCCGACAGCGGAAGAAAGGTTCTGTCTGCTTGTTTGCTACCTTAACTCCATAAAAAAATACTTTAGTAACATTATAATCTTCCGTCTCTCTCGCTATCTTGGATACTATTAGATTATGTCAATATAAATAATTCCGTCTATAGATTTTTTTCATTGTGGGTACGTATTGAAGAATATTATCTAAGAAACTCAGCCTAAGTAGTAATTGAATACGACTGAGACAATTAGATGTATAATTTCTTTTGAGTACTGACATTACCGAAGAGGCAATTATTGGACTATTGTGTTTATAATATCAACGTCTATAATTATCTATCTACTAACAATGAAACTTTAAGGGTAACAAATCAGTGCATTTGATATTTTTTGGGAATTCAGGTATCAATAAGAGACCAAAACATTTATTTTGAAACAATTCTCAGATTGTCAGTCTGTTTTAACATCCACAACCACCGTACCTATTTAGATGCTACTTTTTTTACTTAAAACAATTATTACAGGGTAGAAATGGTACTAAGTACCGTGACGGGCGTAATACTGCCCCGGTCGAACTCTCGGCTCTACTTGCCTATAACACCTACTTGTGTTTATATATAATTTATGTAGATTATGCCAGATATGTCCCCAGGATATTTAGCATTGCGGAACTGATTTGTTCCCGCGGGTTAACGAGTTAAAATTGATAACCGTTATTCAGTGAAAAGGTTAGTTATTAATATTTCGACAACATTCGAGTTAAGAACAATAAAAAATTACCTTTAAATCGATAAAATAACGCAAATATATGAAATTGATAAACGCCTGAAATTCATGAATAACAACGTTTTGGTTGCGAGTACTTATTCGGTTAAGTATACCAAAGCGAAGCAAGGGAGGGTTACTAGTTTTATCTTCTTTCAAGAGCCGAAACAATTGTCTTGAATAAAAGTTATTTATTTTAAATGTTCTGAGACTAATTGGCTTTCGTATCGCTCTTAAATTATCTACATTTTTAAGAGTATCAAAGAGCTTTGTGACAGTTGTATTTTTTATTAAATATTGTCTTATACCCATTGAACCTGATTTGTATTGTTGAAAGAAAAAAGCAAAAACTATGACAGACACGTGGTTTGAACGGACTTTCAAACGGTGGGGGGGCTGGGTTCGAAGTAAAATTATTGTGCGCGTATAGAAATAAATTAGCACTTGATTTGGTGAAGGAAAACATTGTGAGCAAATCTACACCTACACCTACACCTGATAGTTCTCCATGATGTTCTCAAATGTGTGATCCCAACGCACTGGGCCAGCGTGTCGGCAAGGCCGATCTGCCGTTCGAAGGATCCTGGGTTCGATTCCCAGCGAGGCCGATGTGGCTATGAGTATGTTTAAAAAAGTTTTGTAAATCTTCTCTTAATGAACAATAATATATTATGTATGTATTTGCTGCGTGAACTCAGTACTACACGCCAGTACAGAGATAAGAGTGAACAAGCGTCATTCAAATGAAGTGTCTCCCCTAATATTTGCTGTCGAAAGCCTGTGACGAATTTAAATTATACGAGTTGCGTATGGAAGCATCTCGACTGAGTAAATAATCTCGAATGAGATTGGATAATGGAAATATATTTTTATAGTGCTGACAAACGTTTTTTTTATTGATTTAAGTAAGCAAATAAGCATGCAGCACCATCTTCCGCAGTCGCCCATGACTACTGTGACGACACAGAACAAGACTGGAATCGGGACTAGCATGGTTAGTCACTGTTAGTCAGTTAGCAAACAGTAGAACGCTAGTTGGTTAGTTCGTTAGAAAGTATTTTTATTTATTTATTTATTTACAAGCCTCTACACCCGCGGCTTCGCCCGCCAATAATCCCTAAATATATAAAAGTTGATAAAATCAGAGAACTTTCATACTAACTTTGCGCTCCCCTTTTACCCGCTTAAGGGATGATTTTCGAAGAATAATTTTATACGTATTTCATAACTTTCAATGAAATACCTTGACTCTGAATTTCATTCAAATACCCTCAAAAACGGCAAAATTTCATACTTACTTTGCACCCCCGTTTTACCCCCTTAGGGGGTGAATTTTCAAAAAATCTTTCTTAGGGTGGTACCGTGACGACTACTTTTTTAGATTTAAGTTTATTAGATTTTCTTTGCATACATTTTCTTACTAAATATTTTATAGCCTGCAGGTGTAAGTACATCATCGTACAGTTATTATAGAGTTACCCCAACTTACTCTTTGTCTACATAGCCGCGCACGTGCCATGTAGAGATATTTCTTTTACTTAAACTTTATTGAATTTCGTTATATTGTGTTCCATGGTTAAAAGTAATACGACGTTAAAAGTATTTATTATTATAACGATTTGATATGTAATTTTCCAGATAAATTGTTATCCAGAGGTAATAAGGCAATATATCTCCTGTCGCAACTTATAAGATTTAGTGTCTATACTGTTTATTCAGACACACCACAACGAAACGACATCGCAGAGACAAATAGTAAAAAGTAGTGGTCATGTGTGTAGTGTCACTGCGACGTCTTGACGCCGCATCCGAGTGCATGACGATGCAGTCCAAGTCGAGCGCTATGACAACGTTCATCAAAATGTTTGTAACGTAAGCTTGTAATCCTTCCATGGAAGTTCACAGCCGTTGATAGATGGCGTGAGGCTTCTACACGCTTATAAAACTATTGTCGTTCTGTCCTCTTCTCTTTACATAGCGCTATCTTTTTCTTATAAAGTATTCCTCAAAATAATGGATGCAGCATCTTCGAAATAAAAGTAACACTAAACACGACACAAATAAATTAATAGAAATGTTTTCACGAACACATCGCAACTTTTTTCTTTGTTGCATCCCACGAGCATTGTTCCATTGATGTGAATTGTAAAACTATTCCAATTTAACTTTGATATAGCCGGGGCTGTCGGTAATACGTACTAACAATATTACTCGGGCGACATCACAAATACGTCATACGGTGACGTCATGACAAACCTGAATCACGCTATCGAAGTTTTCTACCCCGCTCGCATATATACAACTTCCAAGAGAGTTCATTTCGGGTTTACTGCCCCCCGGCATGTCGTCTCGCCTGGCGGCAGATATCCCTTTGTCAGACTGGTGTCCCTCGGACAAGAACACGTCCCTTCTGAGCACCGATGGCGGGTAAAGGATCATCTCAGCAGCAGCATAACAGCAGCGTCTCCTCGACACTCGGCCACGCCCGCCGGATACATCGCAGCGTATGGCGAAGGCGCTGCCTGTTCCCGTGCCAACTAATAGTTTCAGTTAATCGAAGTTAATTTAACGACTTCATGATAGCTGAAAGCCACTCCTGTTCAAGTTGCACAACATGTACTATCGGACGTCCAAAGTTTAACTGCGAGCGGCAGTAATGCAGAGATTGTCGCTGGAAGCTGTCAGCGAACTGCCGTCAGCGGTAAACTTACCTTGTTTTGTTGTTGGTTAAACTACCACGTACGGCTGTAATCTCGTACCGACCTTAACGGCACGTATTATAGTAGCCCGGTCGCTGCGAGAAACTTATTTTTATATTTCCGAAGCTAATGCTTATAATTCAGGTAGGTAAGTAATGTTTAATTAAGCATGTTATCTGTTTTTACCGACCTCAAAAAAGAATTAGTTTTTACGTTGACGCCTATATTTTTTTATTTACGTTCAGCGATTTCTCCGTCATTTGAGAACCGAATTTTATTTTTTTTGTATTTAAAAGCTGGTGTGTGTGTGTGGTTTATGTATTGTGTAATTTTATTTATTTTAACCAACACGTACCAACTTATAATATTTGACATTTATTAAGCCATTTAGTATTGTTGACAAACTGATTTTAAGAAGTTGTTAATTCGTTTTACAATCCATTTTTTTGTAATTTATTTTTCTTTTTAATAAGTGTTAATGGTATACCCGCTCTAATTAATCGATGTAATAAAAAACACTAAAAGGCACTCGGAGACTGCCGCGGTAAAGCTATTGCATAGCATTTTTTATCAACTTATGCAATTATAATTATTAGAAGTTATATAGTTATATCAGAACAGCGCCATCTAGTTTGTAGAAAACATACGTACCATACCTTAGTATTAAGGTACTAGATGGCGCTGATTGGGGGTGTTAGGTTCTTTTCGTTACGGAATTTCTGGATTCGGTCCCCACGCTCAAGGCCCGCGATAAAAGCTATGCAATAAAACTTTGGGTCATATGCATAATTGAGAAATAATATGTAATAATTAAACTAACCAATGATGAACTAACCTAACTGAATTATTATCTGTTTTGGCTTCACGTGAACAATGTTGAGTGGAACAGTACTAACTACTAACTAAGCAGTTGATACAGTTGAAAATTGATTGTGGCTAGGGTTAGCACATGGCCGGGTTTGTCAGGACATTGCCGGACTTTTGTACTTAGATTTTATTTACAACTTGATTTATCTGGCTTTTTCCCAGGATATTATAGACATAAGAATAAAAACTCAAAATATTTGATAAGCTTTGATATTTAACTATACTCTTCTGATTCATATAAATACTTACTCAATTTAAATAAAATAATGAATAAGTTTTAATTTTGCAACCATAATGTCTTTGTACATTGTGTCCAATGTGTTTGTTTCCTATAATTTCTTGTGTGTGCATAAATGATAAATAAATACATATCTAAGAAAATGTACCTAAATCCGTTATTGGCTGTAAGACTAGATTGTAAGCGTTACATATTTGTAACTAACTGTGTAGTTGAGCTGTGGATTTAGCTACAATAAAGATAAAAAATAATAAATATTTACCTAATAGTCCTAACTTTTCAAATTTAGAGATGGCAGCCTCGATCGACCGAACTAACCGGCGCCGACGAGAGGACAATTAACTGCAGTTCAGGAAGTTAGTTTACTATGCTCTCGTCGGCCTGCGTCGAGATCGTCCTTTGCCACGAGAGAATCAACTCAATTGCTTCGACTTGATCTGTTTGGGTAAACTGAAAAAAGATTATTAGTTTATTTATTGAAGTGAATACTTCTATAGTATCGTTATGATTTGGAATTCAATGAAACGGAAATGACGCGATGGGAGTAAATGAGATAGGAAGCATCGGCCAAATGGCGGCTTACGTAAGCAAAGCAAAACATCAATATTTGGACTGACAATATTCGTTTTTTTAAGATTCACTTCTAACATGTCTGAATTGCACACATTTTGTTTTATTTATTTATTTATTTATTTATTTATTTATTTATTTATTTATTTATTTATTTATTTATTTATTTATTTATTTATTTATTTATTTATTTATTTATTTATTTATT
Organism: Ochlodes sylvanus; assembly: GCA_905404295.2. Classification (NCBI taxonomy): domain Eukaryota; kingdom Metazoa; phylum Arthropoda; class Insecta; order Lepidoptera; family Hesperiidae; genus Ochlodes; species Ochlodes sylvanus. Next base: position 8,151,317 of record FR990149.1, read on the forward strand.
TATTTATTTATTTATTTATTTATTTATTTATTTATTTATTTATTTATTTATTTATTTATTTATTTATTTATTTATTTATTTATTTATTTATTTATTTATTTATTTATTTATTTATTTATTTATTTATTTATTTATTTATTTATTTATTTATTTATTTATTTATTTATTTATTTATTTATTTATTTATTTATTTATTTATTTATTTATTTATTTATTTATTTATTTATTTATTTATTTATTTATTTATTTATTTATTTATTTATTTATTTATTTATTTATTTATTTATTTATTTATTTATTTATTTATTTATTTATTTATTTATTTATTTATTTATTTATTTATTTATTTATTTACTCTTAATTCCTACCATTAAAGGTTTAAATCCAATTTAATTGTTAACATCTACGACGTTGTAATAAGCTGATAACAAACTAGCAACCGCCCGCGCTTTGCTTCGGAAAATATGTCTTATTTCGAAAAAAATTAGATAGACGGGATCATTTTGTATTAGTCAACCAATTGAAATACGCTTATTTACTATTGGCAATACATTCGTGCAAACCGCATCCAAATCAGTCAAGCATTTTTTGTGACATTGAACAATTAACGCACACACTCCGACTAATAGACAAAACTTATAAATCATTATTATACCTACAGATCTAGACGTAATGCAGCTTACATTGCAATCCTATTTATACAAATAAACTGTATTGTGGTTCAGTGTTTTTTGACAATACGAAATAAAATATTGTGATAACAATGTGTCGCGCCCGCGCCGGGAATCATTTATCATCACTTTGAATCCGGTCTGATTTTGTATAGAAATGTCTGGGACTAAACGATAGTTTTTATTTTTACGGGATAAAAACGTGTCGATGTAAAACTAAAATATTAAAATATGTAAATTCGAGTTCAGCCTTTTTTTATGTAAATAAGAAAGAGAGAAAAACAGTAAGTTAAACTTATTTCTTCGCCGGCATCGCGTTGGTGGTTATTTTCGTGTAATTAATGTCCACTGGCAAAAATGAGCGCTGACCATCCGGTGGCTAGTCTGTTCTTTCGTCGAGTATAACATAAAGAAAAACTTGAACCCTAATGTTTTTTATATAAAACCAGAATTATTTTTTATAATCCAATCCATACATTGGAGTGCGTATTTCAAATTTTGTTGATTTAATTTTGTTCAAATAGGCTTTGATGACGATAGCCCTTATTTACGGTTGAATTCTTACCCGAATTAATGAGATAACATTATTTTGTCTAATAGATCAATTGTCAAAACTGGTGAACAGTAAACAATAGAAGACCACCACGCAGACACCAATACTCTTTAGAGTACTTGTATTGTATTGTATCTACGAATTTTCAATAATTATGTCCATAATGTAATTCAGTTATCACTTGCTTCGGTGAAGGAAGACATCGTGAGGAAACCTGCACACCTGAGAGTTCTACATAATGTTCTCAAAGGTGTGTGTCCGCCAATCCGCACTTGCACTTTTACCTGTAGGTACCTTCCTTTGCATTGTGTAATAGGAGACCCGTGCCCAGCAGTGGGACAGTTATGGATAGCGATGATGATGATGAAAATGCCCTAGCCGATTATCACTCTAGTTTAAATCTTATATTTCCTCTTTCCGGCGGAAGGAGAGAAAATAAAACTAAATGGCATGTTGTTTATTAAGTTACTTATTTAATTTTTCAATCTATTTTTCTATTCTATTTACCTTTGGTATAAAATCTCATTTATGTAAGTCTATCTGTGAATATCGCGTGATGAACTCGGCACATAACGTAAATAAAACCTAGACAAGCCAACAATAGGTACAAAATTTCTATACCAAAAACACTAGCTTATTCATGGTCTAGATTCTGTCCAATATTTTCGTGGTTCTGTACATTTAAACTCTTAAACATACAAATTGAAACCCCCGCGGTAGGATTCTTTGTTTTGCGGCCATGTACAGCACAAATACATACATCGCTAACACCCGCGACCCAAAAGCAATTATTTATCCGTCACATAAACGTTTGTCCCAGCCGGGAATCGTACCCGGGACCCATCGTCTCGTGGGCTGGCTTGGTGATAAAACTAAAGGCCGGCTAGGTACCACCCTTTTGATTCAGTGAGCCGCCAATCGACTTGTCGTGTTCCGGGTCGAAACTTGTGAGACAGAGACGGCATTTTCTTTCTTGCCTCTTCGTTGGTTCTTGGCTTTCAACGCACCTACGACATATCAAGCACGTTTCTTTCGTCATAATTCCGGAAGCCAAAATTTGCTGCTTTTTCGAATTACGGTAAAATTTAATTGATGGATCGGTGAGTCAAAACTAAATTAAAAGGACAAAACCAATTTCCCTTCCTAGTCCACCTACTTGGAGTTTGATGTTGGGTACTAATGTGCATAGGTGACAGTTACCACTTACCAACAGATTGCTTGAGTGCTTGTTTGTAAGCAATTAACATAAAACATTGGTAATCAAATACCAACATATAGATCGTAATGCCTCCACAGAGAACTGGGAAAGCGACTCGCCAGCACACCCTGATTTACCAGTCTATACTTCAGTAGGAAATTAACTTATAGATTTACTTATATTTTGAACTGCCAACAGTTTTCCTTACAGCTATTCCGATACGTACATCCCCGGAGCTGTCCATCCAGTTAACAAAAGCCTTAGAAATATGTGATAGATATTCGTACATCGATGTCGGCAACACCATTTTAAATGGACCCCATTCTACACAATGTCGGCCGGTGAAATTTGTGCTGGCGCCCATTAATTTGTTCATTGTGTTCTTTTTGTTGCGTGATATGTGTGTGACGTTCCATTTATTCGTTATTTTTAGGGATCCGTGAAAAATGATGAAATAATGCATTCCCTCATTCATGTTTATAAATATAATAATCCACCATAGAGTTTTGCCGGCCATAAAAAGCGGGGAAGCCGCATCATTTCTTACACTCTAACAGAACGCACAGCCGAAACTACTGAACTTTGGCATTTATGTTCTTTGGGAAGTATAAGGGAGCACTAAAAGAGGATATTTGGAAATTCCCTCTCTCAGTTTATTCCCTTTTTATCCAAAAAGGGAATCAACTGAAAGATTTTATTTCTTCAATGGTGCAAGTGAGCAATAAGAAAGGATTTTTGGAAATTGGCGGGCAAAGCCGTGGGGGAAAGGTAGTTTAAATATAACGCAGATGTATCTGTTGTCGATTGTGTGAACTAATTTGTTATATGTACCTGTATTATCGACTGCGACACTAAAGCGTTATACTCTGTCATTGACATATGATATTACTATGGACGCACGGTCCGCGCTAAAAAATGTCCGAGCCAACTCAACAACAATACGCAAGTAGAACAACAATGCCCCGTTAGTCACTTTTTGACCGTGCTGTCAACTACACATCAACGATGCCGTATTGTATTTTGAAATCGTGTAAAAACTACGCAAGTAAAGTGAAAAAAGCCGATGGTATATCATATTTTCGGTAAGTAAAACATTGTTTAATCTTTTAAAGTATTGGTTTGCTACGAATACACACTATTTTATTTTAAATCGAATTAATTTCGTAAATAAATCTCAGAATCATTCAAAAGAATCAAAAATATATCTTTGTCTTTGTCTTCTCACTATAAAGACTGTAGTCAGAAAGAGATAAACATATCCATTACTTTAGTTTAAATTATTTTGCACGATTTCACGATTGCACAATATTAAACGAATAAATGCAAGATATAGAACAAAAGTTTCCATAGAGTCGCTGTTGATGTTATATAAATAGATTATGTTTAAATTTTTTTTAGTACAATAAAATATATTTCTTCTAGATTTCCTGTAGACCCAATACGTTGTTAAGCATGAAGAAGTATTATTGCTACATCGCGAGAGGAAGAATATTTTATGCCGAAAGCAGCTCACGTTGTATGCTCGGATCATTTTAAAGAAGATGACATGTACATAACTGGCAAAGGCATAAGAAGAATAAAAAACACAGCTGTGCCAACATTGCAAGTAAATACCACTTGGTTTATACCTTACTCTTCACCTTATTGGGCTTTATGGTTTACAAAAAATAACTTGTATGTTTCTACTTAATATTTCAACCGTAATTATTTGTTTCTTTATAGTTAACTGATGATGCTAATAGAGCGACTGTCACTGACCTATCAAATGAAAATGAAATTACAAGTATAGATGATGATAATGCGGTAAGATAATTACAAAATAGCCTGTAAGAACGAATATATTAATAGAAAAACCATTAAGACAGATATGTAATTTTTGATAATGTTATCAAATGTACTTTACAAACAAATGTACAAATGTACGTTAAAAATACTATGACAGTTTCCTTCAGAAGAGTGATGTTCACGTGATTAATACTAGGAACAAGGCTAAACTTCAGACTTAGACTGGTGGTTAAACTGGTGGCTCGTTCATGGGTAGATGTATTAAAATCTATAATAAAATTCCGTTCGAATTGACGGAAATGCCATACTGTAAATTTCATGTCAAAGTCATACTTATGACGAAAGGTTATTACAAACTTGATGTTTATTTTAAAGATAAAAATGCTTGGACATGAGTTTGATATTCTAGCTAGTAAGTAGTAGTAAGTGCTATCTGTAATGTGAGTAGCAAAAAAAAAGCTTCTTGGAAGTTTCTTGCCGCTTCTTCTTCCAAGACTACTCACGGTAGGGATTTGTTAAAGCGATGGCGTAGATTGATTTTCGAAAAGTGTTTGTAAAAAACCAACTTCGAATAAATTTCATTATATTTCATTTCATAAGTTGTATCTTTTTCATTACTCTTTTTTGTTTCATTGAATCCAATTCATAACGTTCCGAAAAAAGTTTCAGTTAAAAAATGTAATTAATGTGTAATAAAAATAAATAATGTATTATTTTAAATAAACACTACTCTATTACTTTATTAGTCGCGTTTTATTTCACTATGAGCTGCATATGGTGATTATGGTGTGTTGAGCACTCGAAGTATCATAAGGTGTCATTGATGTATCAGTGTTTGTTGCAATCGAAATGAAACCGTGATATAATGATTTTAGTGCTTAAATTACCTTGTAAACATTTAAATTCTTGTGATGTCAAACTGGGACATTATTTTCGCGATTTTAGTAGGAGACCCTAAGTCCATAGTATTTATGTCAATGTACTCTGTACTTTATTATTATGGCCAATAGTGCCTCTTACCCCACCTGACCTTGCTTCAACCTTATTATAACGATAACCAGGATGAAAGAAAGTCTTGTAGTCTTAGATTTGGATCTAAATCAGCTCTTACATCACCCAGTTAACATAATTTACGGCCACTTTATGTAGCGTAACGTTCACTTTAAACGACATTGACGAATAGTTGCGGCCAAGTTTACGCCAACCATGAAGCATCACAAATATCACAATATAATACCGTTTCGAATATGCTTTCGTCATGCGTAGGCACTGGTTTGTGTGTCCAAATCAACCATAATTACGTAGTGTGTCAAAATTTGGTTTTATCGAATTCTAAATGGAAATCAAAAAATCTGAATAAACAGATGCTGTTAAGGACAGACTTCATTCTCCTAAGTCAACTTAGGGACTTGTACGAAAAAGAGCATGACAGAACTAACAACAACGCCAAGCACAACGGTACACACTCATAGCCCCACACTAGGATTCCCTGTGTCGTGGGTGCCATGGACAACACACAAGAACACACGAGAACTGAAATTTAAACTCATCATTCAAATTTCCGCCTCGCTGGGAATCGAAACTTTGGAACGGCGATGTTAACCATCTATTGCGCCATACCATACGGGTGGTCAAAACTAGGCGGGTGGATATTATCGCGTAAGCAGTGTGCGTGTTATTCGGTGAAGACACCTGCACAAATCAGACTTTTATAGACGTTTCGTCCGAACACAACCTTACCAGAATTTAAAGAAAGAAAATTGTTTATTTGCAGGACGATTCGCGCCGGACTGCAGTCGCACGGCAGCCGCACGGCAGAAGTCCGGCTCACGCTCGGAACAACCGTGCGGCAGCCGTGCGGCTGCAGTCCGGGTCCAACCGTCTAATTTGAAAGCGCCGTCAACGTCAATATCGCAGCTGAACATGATTATACACAACACCTACATAATTATTATAATCATGAAATTTTCGTGCATGACCAACCATGTTATGAATAAATGATTTTGGATATGAATTTGAAAACTGTATGAGCATGTCTTGCAAAAGTTCTTCGTTAGGTTAAGTTAACTTCATCCACGTCACTACCCCAATGCCTTTTCCCCACAGAGCTACTCGACTCTACCACTCATCGCCGCAATTTGTTTGCCGCAAATACCAACAGTGAGAAGCTTATTTTGTGGCACACTTTGTTGAGTAATAAATCAAAAAATATGAAGTATGGCCGCACCCCGCCCTTTTATACAGCGACGGCTGACTCGACAGTTCTGAATAATCTCCTTGATTACGTGTGGTAGCGACCTATAGCATTTGGTTGTGATATAGCATTTGTTTGACCACTTTGCCGCCATGGGTGCCAGCGGGACTAACCTGTACAGAGCGCTGATAACGCCTACAGGAAGGACGACCGGTATGGCGCAATGGTTAACACGCCGGATCGCCGTTCCGAGCACCCTGGGTTCGATTCCCAGCGAGGCGGAAATTTGAATGATGAATTTAAATTTCCGTTCTTAGTCTGGGTGTGTGTGTGTGTGTGTGTTGTCCATGGCACCCACGACACAGGGAATCCTAGTGTGGGGCTATGAGTGTGTAGCGTTATTTATTATTATTATTAAGGACTTTGGCGCTAGCCTCGTCTTGCACTCGGCAACTTTCTCCACGAGCAAGGGAGGTTCAGCTGAACTGAAGAGTTATGGAACTCCTCTTTATTAGGCAGTTTGGTTGTTACGGTATTAATATTATTACTGCAATTGTTATGTTTACGTTGCTTCAATCAGCTGCTGAACGACTCGTCATGTTCCGGCTGGGGGCTTGAGTCTGGGCCTGATGGCTGACGGTAATCACTTACCATCAGACGGTTGATTACTCTTTGTCGGCTATTTGCACTTAAAATATGATATTACAATGAGGGATAAATATATAGAAAACAGCTGGTAAAGCGGACACGTAATAGGTACTACCCATCGAGGTTTATTTGGAGGCGGGATTGACGTACCCGAATGTATTAGGGTTGAAGGTCAATTAATTGAAATTTACTCATTAATCAGGGATGCTCGATAAAACCTCGCAAGAACCCCTGAAAGGGTCTCTTTGCAATATAGAGGAAAGTACCCTCGGGCAGCTGCAGCTATGACTGAGAGGATCAATTGGTAGCGACATTGCCTGTCGAACGAGGTTCCAAGTTCGGTCTCTGGTTGAGACCTTGACCTCTATCCGACCAAAAACAAGACTACCCACCTGCTGGTAAGTGGTCCACGTTGCCAATGGACATGAATACCATACGTCACCAGATAAGATAGCGACAAGAAATAAAGTGAAAAATTATGTAACAGGTAAATATTTGGTCTTGTAAGATTCGTTTGGTGAACAGGAAATCTTATTATTAATGATATTGTAGCAATGGCGTGCATAGTTAGGAAATATACTAATATTTCGTACTAACGAACAAATGATTTCAGGTTAGATTGAATTCACTAATAGCAACTGGTTAAGCGAACGTTGTTCTGCATGTTTGGTCACGCGAACACATTTTGTAAATTATGCTTTATGTTCATAACCGAAATGAGTAACGGTCCTTGTAACTGACGAATGGTGATCGCAACCATTTGTTAAACTGGCTTCAAACCATTACGCCCTCACGGCACGGGTCTATTCTCATATCAGACAGAGCCTACTCCTCTGCTGAGAGGACTGAGCGGCTGAGAAGCTGCTACAGTGCGGATTGGTGGAGGGGTTAGTGGGATACCCATGCGTCGGAAGCTTTTTTGCCACTCGAATGTCTCTGAGATGGATGAATGACTGTTTAGATAACAACCGGGATCGACTGCAGTGCTATTCGCGCCCTCTGAAGAACAGAAGCACTAAATAAATTTTGCCTCTAGCGGTCACCCATCCAGTTAGTAATTGTTAGCAAGTCCCGGTCTAATTCTGTCACAGATGTGTGAGTGATCAATTCTTTTAAAGGCAAAATAACTCGCTACTTGTAAGGGTCGGCCGACATATCTTTCTCTGCATTTGGTGCTATCAATCAGCTCAATAGTATTGCCGAGAGCCTAACAGACAGTAAATGCGATAAGTAGGTGTAAGCCGTCCCGTCGTCGGTGATCGATCAATCCATTAGATGGGCCGCGGATATATTGCAAGTCTTTGGAACAACTAAACAGTTTACATGCGAGAAGTTTCATGTTTCTGTTTAATATGGCATATGAGAATAATGGAAAGAAGATAATCTACTTACTTACTATTATTTCGATTTCCGCACACTGTCACAGCCTACATTCCACGTCCTTCGCCTGTAGGTACCTAGTATTCTCATAGTCATAGTCCACCACGCTGGCCCAGGACATATTGGAAGACTTCACCTCTGATAACATTATGGGGAACTCTTAGTATAAGTGCGTAGCTGTATAATATAAGTACGAAAGTCTGTACTGTCACTAGAACCATCTGTTGTCCAAGTCCAGTACTATGACACTGTTCATTGACTTGTTCCTCTGTAGTTCAATGACGAACTTACCTATAGATAGCGTGCGGCGTCAACACTAATAAAATCTTAGTCATTCTATCTTCTTCTATTTGTATAGCACTATCTTGCTCTTACATAGTATTCCCTTTCAGCCAAAATGAAAAACGTTTCATCACAAAAAAAGCAGCAAATAATTACTTCGCGGATAGTATACCTACATGGAAAACATGAAATTTAAAAATGGTGTAAAATATATTCAGTCAGTACGAGCTTACAGTACATACTTAGTTGGTAGCAATAAAGTTCAACTCCTCAGGGTGTGACTGGGAGCCGATTGTGTTAACGTCTCCCCAGAGTCCCGTTCGTTCAACAACTCATTGAAACAAAAACTTCAGACATCATTGGTACGTCTGCTAATCATGACGTAACATTTTATTGAGGCCTTATGTATAATAGGTAAATTTATTTTATTCGGAATAAAATATGTATTGTAAGAATATAATTTTCTCGCTCAACTAAAAATAATGTTGTTCCTTTTTTGTTTCTTGGCCGGCAACACATGGCTGATGGTTTTATTATGTTATTTATATATATTTTTTGTTTTTTTTTAAAGTAAAAACTTCTATAGTATCGTTGTGATATGGAACTCGATGAAACGGAAATGACGCGCAAATGAAACGGAACGGAAACGAAAAAAACAGACAAATTTTAACGTAGGAGAAAATGAGATAGGAACATTAACAAGAGTTAGAACTAAAGTTCGCTGCAGGGCTAAAACAATACTTATGACTTCTAACCAAGTTATATTTTGAAGCTTTCACTTCTAGCACGTGTGAATTGCACACATTTTTTACCTATGTACTATAGGCATCGCTGATTTTTTGCCGAAATAAGAAAAAAGAAAGAATGTACTGTACTGTACTGCGTATGTAAGAATGAATGTACTGGTTTTCGAACTTTTAGACGGAGTACGAGTCGATTGGCGAATGACTCGGCAAGAGGGTGACATTTATCTGGGTTTCAGACCTTCTACGTAGCAGGTGCTGACTTCTATTACCTCCTACTACACCCTAGTTTACCAGCATGGAATTGAGCTTACAATTCTTAGGTGCCAGAATACGGCCTATAGAGTGTGTGTCAGAGATCCTATGGCTGTAAATCCATTTTTCACCAGATTCATAGAACCCTACTAAAAGTTAAATACCTTGGTAAAATGTAATCAAGACGTCACTCACGGTCAATTTGGAAATGGGAAAATGAAATTCAGGGAACACCCGGACCTATCTTTTTACTCCAAAGGCCATTCAAGTACCTCATTTATATATAAATCGTCGATGTCGAGACTCGAACATTTTCCAAGGAATTATCCCTCAGGACTAATAGTCGGACTTTTAATTATATTTACCTATTTTACTTTTAATTATACCCCTACCCCTTTTAATTATTTATTTTCCAAAACCTGTACCTATACACGTATGTACGCTGTACGCGGAGATAAATGTAAGTAGGTACTTACCTAACTAAGTAGGCAATTCTTTTTAAGAAATTATAATTAAGTACCTACCGCAGGTTGAGTGTGAGATTTGGTATAGTTTGTTTATTTACGAAACAATATATTTCACAAACCCATAATTATAACTCTGTCATTCCCAGAGACCTGGGTTCACTTTCCAACGAAGTGGAGTGTGGATGTGTCTACACCTACAGGCTACACAGATCCACACTCCGCTTCGCTTCCGTCATTTATTTTCTATCTTTCTTCCTTGCTTTCATTCATATTAAAAAAATCCATTAATAGCCCAGCGATGACACTGGCCAGCAGTGACGTCATACGACGCCGAAAAAATGAAACGACTGAAATTTAGTGTCGCACAGACAATTAGGCAGGTCATTTGTCTCTTTTGAGACATTGAGTTTTTTATCACTTGAATGAAAAATGTCGCGCACGTTCCGTAATGGAATTTAGCGAATTAATTATTTATTATTGTGACTGAAAGCAAAATAAACATGAATTTATTTTTGCGATTAAACAACTGTTTAATTGAATAATCGCACCTGTTTATTCAATATCTATAATTAATATAAATTGATGTATATTAAAAAAGTAGTGTTATTTACACTACCTATTTATAACTCAACTAGCTGCCCCAGCGAACTTCGTACCGCTCTATAATTAATAAACAAATAATAATATGGTGACATATCGACAGCAGCGCCACCTACCGGGTCCAATTGTAAATCAAAACCATTCTTGGATACACCTGAAGACACACAAAAAATTTCAACCGAATCGGTACAGCCGTTTTTGAGTTTTAGCGTGACTAACGCACAGCAATTCATTTTTATAATATATGATATAGCCTATGTCACCCGGGGCTAGTGTAGCTTTCCAACAGTGAAAGAATTTTTCAAATCGGTTCAGTAGTTTTGAAGCCTATTCGATGCAAACAAACAATCAAATCTTTCCTCTTTATAATATTAGTATAGAAGTATAGATATAGATATAGACAACGGCTGGAATAATGGACTAATTTTTATGATTAAAATTTTTGTGTTTTTGGATTTGTCTTTATCCGGTATAGGATAGGTAAAAAAAATGTGATTGTCCATAGACTCTAGGTATCTATTATGTACCACAACAATAATAGGGCGGTACGAAGTTTGCCGGGACAGCTATACAGGCTCTTGGCAATGGCAGTAGATTTTAAATGAGATTCGCTTCCAAATAATATTATTCGACGATCGATAACTCTACCATGTCAATTCAATGACAATACTACATCACTACTTACTTAACATCAGGTTATATTTTTAGTTAACTTATAATCCACAAAAAACGCGACTCAAACGAACATCATCGGAACTAGAACTACTAATTACTTGAGTTGAAATAAGAAAAACGCGGAAAAGGAAAAAATTTAGAAAATGTCACCACATTTTATTCGCACTTAGTATATTGCATATTTTCCGAATTGAAATCGAATTTAAAAGTCGTCTAAATTGACATGGTGGTTGGTGGTAATTTTAGACTCGGCGCCATTGACCACAGCCACCGGTGGCTGTCGCGCACCACGCACCACCGCTACTTTTAGTAGCGCGACACAGCCACCCGTGCCCAGATGCCGCCAGTTTTTATAACTCGCTCTCTGCAATGCAGTTTGTAAATTATGGTAGATTTGAATGTAACCTACCTACTGTTGATATTTTTATCTATGTTTTACTACAAGTTTACCGTTATCTGTTTACACCATTGACCTATATAACAGGGACACGACATATTGTTCTTAGTACTACAAATGCTACTGTCAAATGAGGCCGAAAATCCACCATGTTTTGTGTCCAGATGACATTGTCAGTCAGTCTTATCTTGTCAAAAAGTCGTGGTCAAAGTCAAATCAGCCATCTTACCATACACAGGTACGCTATAAATAACATTAAAAATATTGGTTATTGTTAATGTTGTTTAAAATAAAGAGAGATTTACATTTTAATTAGCAAGGTTCTTATGTGCAGTAATAGGTCATGAGTAGTTGATGTCATGACATATAGGTCAGCACTAAAGCCGTCATGATTTGTGTCCAGATGACATAACAGTGGCACGCATTTTTTGTTGACATGTCACTTCCATAGGTTTCATATATGGTTTACACGAAGTAACAATCGCAAATTATAATGTGTCAAACTCAAACCAAATGTCAAAGTCAAACAACAAAAAACAAAAGCAACTGCATTGATAGTGCATTATTTATAAATTACAGACTATTTTTAATAATGTTTGTGTCAATTAATTCTTATTTGTTTATTACATACAAACTTCATTTAATAACAACCATTAAGAAGTAATGTTGCTTTAATACTGTGCAAATCTTATTTCGTTTTGTATTCATGTGTGTATTTTGAAACCCTTTCTATAGTGGTGACTCTACTATGAAAATATATGTTTAAATTAAAAATAATACAATTAATAACTTATTTTGTAATTATGAACTACTTAATCGATTAAAACAACTAGTTGTGTGGGTAAACTTCAATAGCATCACCTTGCTTCCCATCTATTTACCTTTGTTTGACAACTTGTATACATATATGGTTACAAACTATGTACTAGTTATCTATGTTAGGGGCACTGCCCTCCCTACCTCAGCTCCGTCGTCATCGCAACCCATAACTGTCCCACTGCTGGGCACAGGTCTTCCATAATGTGAGGGATACAAGGTAAAGTATTAAACTCCACATTTCTTACTGTACCCAATGCTTCTAAGATAATTATGGAAAGTGAAGTGATATGATGTCTGTTATTTGTCAGATGGTTCAGGGTTACATTCACAACGGGTATAGTCACCAATTTTAATCTATTACAGTGGGATAATTGAGCAGTGATAGCAGTTTGGTGTAACGTTGGACTCCCAAACCGGGTGGCCCTGGTTTAAACCCCACATGTACCTCTAGTTTTCAAAAAATATGTGCATATTAGGATTTAATTATCACTTGCTTCGGGAAGGAAAACATTGTGAAGGAACCTGCACACCTGAGAGTAATATTTTCAAAGGTGTGTAAAGTCCGCCAATCCGCATTTGGCCAGTTTGGTGGATTATGGCTGTACCCCCTACGTTATGAGATAAAACCCATGCCCAGCAATGGACCAGTTATGGGTTGTGATGACGAACAGTGTAACTTAACATCTGGTCTCCAATATAACTATTTTGATGTTAGTAATATAATTTATTTTACTATTATTAAATAACATATTTTTGTTTAGGACATAATTATACAAATTTTGAATAACTTATACAAAGCAAAAACAATGGAATATAGTGACAATAAATTGAATACTGCTCAGAATGTCATGAAATAGAGAAATATTATTGGAAGCTTTAAAATGGATTTGAAAATATGCAGAATTTGTCTCCGGACAGAGGCAAAGGTGTACAAAATTGATAGATATCATCTGAAGTCTTATTATGAAGAAGTTTTAGCTTTGAAAGTAAGTATTATCAAAATGTATAAACTTAGTACCATGTAAAAAGTGTCACCAAGTGTACCAAGCCACATCTACCATCAGTACCATCAGATATAAAATCTGTGAAAAACAAACAAAAAAGACAAAAAGTTCTAATAAACTATACTAATAATAAATCTGTAACTGGTCACTGTCTATCATAGAAGATATATGAGAAACCTTTTACGGGGGATCTTAACGCAATAGAACCCAAAACAGTAATTTTTAGAATTTTTGTCTGTTTGTCTGTGGATTTGTACACGCTAATCTTGGAAACAGCTTATTCAATTTGGGTGCGGTTTTCACTAATATATTGAGGTCAGCTTCGCGAAGCGAGGGCGGGTCCACTGGTGTTACAATATATACCTAATTATGTATTGGAAACATGAAGAAACCTTGTATACTCTGGATCAAAATACAACACATTTTGTAATGTTATTGGCAGGTAAATGATCAGGACGGTCTACCTCACTACTTTTGTTACGAATGTGCGATGATGCTTCACAAATTCCATAAGTTCAAGGAGAAATGCTACACTGGTCAGAAGCTGCTGAAAGAAATGCTATGGAAGGGTCCTGTGAGTAGTCGTAACATAGTCTTAATTTTATATTAACTTATATACTGTATAGTATATACCTAGTTTTATATAACTGTTTGTTTCGTCAATAACTTTTCGATATTACTACCAAACTATTTTTAAATTTCCTCCTAACTCTCTGAAGTAAACAGACGCTACTTGACCTTTTGTGTATTTCGTACCTAACCAGTTGTTTTTTCAGATTTCTTACGAGGCCATATACAAGATAGACAGAACTGATTATGGTCTCCAATCATTTATAAGTCCGAGCACAGCAGACAGAGTTAAGCTTTGTGTGTTTAATGAATCTGACGTGAAGCCGCGGGGTAAAGTCAATAGTACAATAGATACCGTAGATTTAGGCGCATCGTCCACAGAGGATGAATGTAAAGAGGAGTATCCTCTTTCTGATGGTATGAAGATGGAAGGGGATGAAGAATCGACAGATTCTAAAAAGTAAGTTTATTTATTGCTTCTATTAGCTTCAATTAATGGATTCAATTAAGGGATATGGCACCTGGCCAGCGTGATAGATTATGGCCTGAACCCCTCACATTGTGAGAGGGGACTCGTGCCCAGCAGTGGGACAGTTACGGGTTGCGATGATGTTGAATGGATTGGCCATTATAGGGCACGAAACTTCTCATAACTGAGAAGGAACCGAGAAGTGGTCACCCATCCAAATACCGACCGCGCCCGCTGTTGCTTAACTTTGTCACTTAAAATCGTCGTAAGCCGCCGGGCCATGAGCGCTTCGCTTCGGAAGTTATAACCTATAAAGTAAAAAAGCTGCACAACTTTTTGCAGTATATCCAAAAACACGGAGAATGAGATGCCACGTGTGGAAGTGAAGTTGGAGAAGGTGCCCAGGAAACGGCCCGCCGGGGCGGGGGCGAGGAGCAGGAGGAAGCATTACAACAGCGACGGTGAGGAGACCAACATCAAGGACCTGCTGCTGACCAGCGAGCATTGGGAGGTGGCCACCATGAACGAGGATGAGGCTGAGAAGGTAAGTTTCAGTGGGGTTTACTACTATTTATTTATTGAATTATTATGGCCTATACCCCTCACACTGTGAGAGGAGACCCGTGCCCAGCAGTGGGACAGTTATGGGGTGTGATGATGATGATGATTTATTGAATTAATTAGAACGGCTTTACACACCAATTACACTAATTAAATACATAACATAATAATATTATAATACAACATTATATTATCAACATCACAATCAAAATGCTTAAGTATAAAAAAAATACACAAACCTTGATGAAAGCAACATAAAAAACACGATATCTAAAAAAAAACAAATTGTATAAAATTAAATTAAATTATAAACAAACGATGTCGTAATAGGTCAATAAAATAACAATAAATAATTAGTGTACAATGTCAAAAATCATTAAAATAATAAGTGAAAATCAGTCCAATGAATAATTTAATATGGTATATTGTACTATACTGACCCTGACATATGCCGGTAGACCATAAGAGGTCAGAGACCCTCGTAAGAGGTCCTTGCTTGATGGTACTGCTGGACCCTGGTTGGCTAGCTACCACCTTCTTGCACAGATAAGCCGCGAATTGTCTCAATTTTTTTTACTTACTATAAGTTAATGCTTGACTACAATCCCACCTGATGGTAAGCAGCGATGTAGTCGTCGGTTCCGGTAGCAGAGGTTGATGCAAACTCAACATGGATAGAGACCCGTTAATTTGTTGGCTATAAACATCTCGTTGATCGTGTTAACATAGTCTATTGGCAAATCTGACCGTTTATAATCAAATATCTAATCATTTGTATACTGTTAACATAAAAATCTTGTTTCTAAAGGCATTTAAGGAAAAGGCAGAAGACAAGAAGTACATTGAGGCTCCGTACAAGTGCACCGACTGCTTCAAAGGATTTTCCAAGGAAATGATTATGAAGAGGCACATCAAGCTACGTCACAGTGAGGTAAACGACTTTTGGATTGTGATATTAGGAGTAGCACTACCACCTATCCAATCGGATGCCATCGGGTCTGGCTGCATCAGTCGCTAAATGATCCTTAGTTAAATTAATATTGAAATAACCGTTTTTTACTACATGTATATGAATATAATATATATACGGTACATATACCAAAATAACGTTTTTTTTAATTTTTGTCTGTCTGTCTGTCTGTTTGTTCCGGCTAATCTCTGGAACGGCTGGACCGATTTTGACGGGACTTTCACTGGCCGATTGCTGATGTCATAAGGAGTAACTTAGGCTACTTTTATTTTAGATTTTTTTGTTAAATTCCACGCGGACGAGGTCGCGGGCACAGCTCGTTTGTAATAAATTTTGAACGTGTATTTTACGTAAGAATGTGGATTTATTTTGCAGTCGATCGGGAACTTCGAATGTCGTTTCTGTCACGTGCGGTACAAATTGGACTGTTACCTGAGGAAGCACATGCGGCAGCACTACGCCAAGTACAAGTGTTTGAGGTGCAGCTTGGTCTGCGATCTGGAGTGAGTACTATTTATTATTCATGTAGAATGATTTATCCTATTAATATTATAAATGCGAAAGTTTGTATGGATGTATGAATGTTTGTTACTCTTTCACGCAAAAACTACCGAATGGATTTTGATGAAACTTTACAATAATATAGCTTACACATCAGGATAACACATAGGCTGTAATTTATAAAGATGTAGTGTGAATTATCCAAAATATATAACTAAATCTTTGCAAACCGAAAGAATAAGTTTCCCGAAGCGAAGTGAGGACGGGTCGCTAGTTATATATAAATTAAATATGTCGACTATCTTTCTGTCAGTTCGAGCATCCCGCGATAAACCACTGAACATTAATTAGTGAAGTACGTAATGTATTAATAGCTGTAAAGGTTTGACATTTATGTTTCAGGTACACAGCGTTTCTTCACAATGAATATCACAGCGGTGTCGTGAAGAAATGCGTCTACTGCGAAGAAGAATTCAGGTATGCTTCCTACATCATACTTAGGAAAGGTCATTTATTTTCTTTATTAAGGCATTAGTAACTTTACGTTGTACGTGTGTAAGTGTACTTAACGTGTAACCCAATAAATATAAAAATGTCCAATTCACAGGCGTGAAATATGCCAAACGATTGCCAAAATAAATATTAACGTAATAATGAACCTGATCCAGACAACATTTTCGGAAAGTGTACAAGCATTCATATAACATACTTCGTACAGGAATAAATGTAAACAAACCATTAAAACTCTTTTATAGGGTTGTCCCCTACTAAAATATCTTTCTACGCCTGTATTATAAACCTATGGTTCGCTAATCCGCACTTGGCCAGGGTGGCCTTAACAATATGACAGTAGACCCGAGGTCAGCAGCAGGACAGGCACGGATTGTTGATGTTGGTAATGTTAATGTTGGTAATGTTGATGTTGATGATATTGTTGTTGATGTTGATGATATTGTTGTTGTTGATAATGATGATGTTGTGGATGATATTGTTGTTGTTGATATTGTTGTTGTTGTTGATGATATTGTCGTTGATTTCGTTGTTGATGTTGTCCCGTGCGGCAGGCACTCGTCGACGTACTACTCGCACCTGCGGCGGCACCGCAGCGAGTTCGTGTGCGCGCTGTGCGGCGCCTCGTTCGTGAGCGCGGCCGGCCTGCACCAGCACAAGCGCGTCACGCACGCCCTCGACCAGCCGGTGAGTGGGACGCAGGCTCGCTGCGACGTGGTCGATAGTGTGTGCCCTGGATTTTGGGGTCTCACATACATATCAGTTTACACACACACTACACAAGCGCGCACATTCCGTTACAAACGAATGGTAGAACGTGCACGCTCCGAAATACACTTGTCACTCAATACGAGACACGATGTTATTGTATGTGTCACGTGACGAGCACGCGCGGTTGGTCAAGAGATGTCGATCGATGCGTGCTCGTGATACAGTCCGTAACGCGAGCGTCGTCCAGCAGGAGGTCGAGGACGAGGACGAGGCGCCGGTGACGTACTGCGCGCGCTGCGACATCCGCTTCGAGACTGGCCGCGCGTACCGCGAGCACCTCTTCCACTCCGTGATGCACGCGGAGGAGGCCCCGTCAGTATCCCACCCGGTGCACTATTGATTGTTAACAATGGAATAGTATTCATTATCTATCACTATCCCACAATCTAAGAAATTTTTGGTACACTTTACTGAAAAACTATCACGCCTATAGATTTGTGCTTTGACATAGTAATTTAACTTCATATCTAGATGTGTTTTCTGTCAAAAAAATAAATTTTATAACCATTAAAAAAAAAAGAACATTAACAATTTTGTACTATACAAAATTGAGTAGTATTTTTTTAATATTTTTTTGCATATGTGGTCGACTTTTGGTATTTATACATAATTATTTATAATATATAGTAGTTCGGTGGCACGTACACTGATGATGTAATGATCACTAAGTAATTACTATGATCAATGTTTATTTATTATTGCAGAGAAGAAATGGAAGATGGCGAAACGATGCCGAAGAAAATTCTTGGCAAGAAATTGCAAAAGAAGGTTAGTCAATATTACACGAAAAACACACACGAACGAATAATAGGGTGGATAAAGTTCAGTTATAATCACTGATGATGATAATAATAATATTAATAATACTTAGACGCGTAGGATACACGCCCACGTGCTCTTTCCATACGCACACACACACATAACATATTATTATGATATACCGATATACGATAGAGATATTTAAATTGATTGATTTGTATATTATTTTCAGATCAGTAATGATCTCCAGCTGCCGTAAGTACTTTCATTGTTTAATACGACGTAACCTTAGAATAATTACACTATAGAAACGAAGTCCGCGCGGCCGTTTTGAAGCACCTTTATTGGAGCCAGAAATGACTCCAAACGCCGGGCAGCTCCGTAGTGTTCAATGTCAACGCACGCCAAACGTGTCTCGCAAAATAAAATAATTATGACGATTTTTCCAATTTGTGTCACAAAATATCTGAAAAGCTATTTATGATTATCCGCAGCCGAATCATTCCCCGCTTTCGGGAAAGTTTCGGTTTAATGCTTCACTTTAGACAGAGCGCTTGTATGAAGACTGTCTTTCTACATTAATTATTAATAATAAAACTGTTGAAGCAATGTAACCTACCAGTTAGAACTTCGAACTCCCGGTAGGGGACCCGCTCACATGTAATTCCCAAATATTATATCACTTGCTTAGGTGTCACGGTGCAAGCCTACACCGTGAGGAGACGTGCTCACCTGAAGTTGCCTCGTACTCTACGAATAATAATATGTCAAAAAATGTAAATCAAACTCAAAAATGCCACCACGCAAATGCATACCGCGGTGGGCGGGGCTTAAAAACTGTACCGCGCATCCTACGAACAACATGCGCACAACACTGTCTGACAGTACACCGGCGTCACTCGCATAACACCACAGAGTACTTTATAATATACATAACACCAAGCACGTCCAGACCACGTGACGTCATGTGCGGTCGTATTGGCCTTGTTGGTCGCATTGGTCGGTTCATTTTTGTAGCGATATCTGTATGAGAGTTATGTTTCTTAACATAATATTATTATTCATCGTGGCTCGTACTATTTTATTTTTCTTCATAAATTAAATTTGAAAAAGCATCAAACAAGATACTTTGATTCTCCTGGACGAAAGTATATCTTCATAACGTCGTTTGTAGACACAGACTTTGTCCAACTTGAAAACAGGGCTGTGGTGGTTATACCTAAGACTATGGGCGATGAGTCGAAAATTATTAATTAAAAATGATATTCCAGAGATATAAAAGAAGATACGA
Source organism: Ochlodes sylvanus (assembly GCA_905404295.2). Taxonomy (NCBI): domain Eukaryota; kingdom Metazoa; phylum Arthropoda; class Insecta; order Lepidoptera; family Hesperiidae; genus Ochlodes; species Ochlodes sylvanus. Next base: position 8,171,390 of record FR990149.1, read on the forward strand.
CACCGCGCAACACGTACAAGAAGAAACAGTGGGGGAGGACGAGGAAGTGTAGCAAGATACCGACCACGTGTCGACAGGTGAGGGTGGGGGGGTCAGGACTCAGGTCCCGCTTGTAATCTGGTGGTCCCGCATAGTTTGGCTGCTGTATTTATATAATTTTAGGCACATATCTCGCTTATTAGCTGATATTAAAATCTTTGAAAAAAATACTTACTGTTTGGTATATTTTTGACCTCTCAAAGCCGTTTGATTGCTGTGATCATAACATATAGATAAACTTACGCATTATAGTATCTCAAAACAATCAGTTATGAGTAGCCTTATGAATTCTTATCTATCTGAGCGTGTTCAAAAAGTAATTAATGGTATAGAGTCCACAGGAGCACACATTTTCATTGGTGTGCCTCAGGGATGAATACTGGGACAGTCGCTCTTTTTAATTTATATTAATGATCTTCCTCATTTCACTATGGACTTATTTTCTGCCTACACTTCCTTAGTTTTTAAAGTATCTATAAGAAAACAATGTTTAGATGATGAAAATACATTATACACTGATTTAAACGCAAATAAAACAATTTACGTTCCTGAATGTGAGGTAGGTTGCAACTCAAAATTAAATAGTTGTTCTTATTGGGGAAGTACTTTAGCTAGTTTCTAAAACATTTCTTAGCTTTGCGTCAGATTCTCTGTAACAATGAAGTCCTTATATAAGTATACCATTAAATTAAACCGTTTTAATTTATACCGATTTGTGTATGATACTTGCAGTGCGGCAAGAGTTTCGAGACCCAAATGGCGTGCATGAAGCACCACGTGTCGGAGCACCCGCGGACGCCGTTCTCCACCGAGAGGATCATATGCGAGATATGCGGCGCTTCCTTGGCCGTGAGGCTTTTGATTATATTGTTATTTTTAAAGTGAAACTTTTATTACATCGTCAAATATATAAGGTGTTGTCTGTGTGTGTGTGTGTCAGCTGGGCAGCGTGTCGTCGCACCACAACATGCACACGCGCGAGGTGATGCACGCGTGCGGCACGTGCGGCCGCCAGTTCCACTCCAGCGTCAGCTACAAGCGGCACCAGCTGGTGAGACCCACGCGCTTCTATGCCTCGGATCAATCATCAATCTTTATATAGTTATACTGCTGAACTGCATTGTTAAACATTATAATGTATACGGGTACTTACGATTTCGAATTGTTTTACCGATATTTCGACCCAGTCTTGTCGTGACCATGATCCATGCAACTGGGTCGTAATATCGGTAAAACAATTCGAAATCGTGAGTACCCGTATACATTATAATGTTTAGTGTCCGCGATAATATCAGATTAAAATTATATGTATTGTTAAAAGCTCAAATAAAAAAGTAAAAAAAATGTATGTGCATGTACTACATCGATTACGCAGATATTTACGATCCAATTTACGTGATTCTTAGTACAATGTAAGAAAAGCAATATAAACCAAGTAGGTATTAGTTAACATTGTTCACCCAACACAACAACAGTCATTATCCTGTGACCTGTTTTGCCGTTAACTGAAAGATTTTGTAAGGCTGGCGCTATACATTTAGTAACGGAGTCCCCTGCGTTCCAGACACACACGGGGGCGAAGCCCTACGGGTGCACGTTGTGCGACAAGCGGTTCACACAGAGCAACAGTCTGAAGCTCCATTACAGAACATTCCACTTGAAGCAGCCCTACCCGAAAAGGTATGAAAGATTGTATTTGAACTGATGGTATACTATAATACGGGTTGATGGGTACTCACGATATGTATTTGTAGGCCGATATTGGTCACCGCTGAACAAAATAATAATATCCTCGCCGATTTTGGCTTCGGCGGCTCTTTTATGGCTTCTACTAACAGGAGCTTTGCTGACCAGCTCGGACACAGGGAGTTCCTGGACAAGCATCAGGGACACCTTGTACATACACTTTCCGTTAAGTTACAAACACTTTTAGTTAAACTTTCTAACTGAAAGTGTTTGTATATTAAACTTAGCCATCGTTTCAACAGATCCCTAAGCGTAGGTCCCGCAAGAACACGCAAACAACGTTCTATAAAGTATAGATGACGCCGTTCCATACAAACAGTCATTCAAAAATGGTACCAAATCACTCACGTCACTTAAACCACTAAACGTTTACAATAGGCTAGTTGACTAATTTGAAAAACTAAATCATAGTTTGCCAAATGGTCTAATATAACTGAAATATTAATATTTCAGTAAAATACTAACTAACATATTTTAATTTATATTTTCATGAACTATTTGACGTTTCCGTCAAAAAACGCGGCAAACTGTCATGGCGACTCGTGTGACGTCATATGTTGGAAAACGAAGAGCTGTTTGGTTGAGCGGAAAGACCAAAATGCTATGTCAAGTTTGTTTAGTTTTGCAACGTGTGACGTCACGCGTCGTATTGGCGTTCGCTGTCACGTGACTAGTGACTGTAATTTCGGGATTTTATTTCTCAAAAATATTAAATAATCATGATTTATTTAATCAATAAGGTCGATTTTTCGCATTTGTAAATATTCAAAACTCAAATCATTTATTTCACGTAGGTATTTTGCATACACTTGAACGTCATTTTTTGCACATTTTTCGCTAAGTAATTCGTAGTTTCGCTAAGTTTCGTATTGTAATATAAGCTACCATAAAAAAATACAAATCTTCAAAATATTTTCTTACTGTCAACTACCCTATTGGTTGTTATTTTATGCCGCATTACACATGGACAGCCGTGATTGGCTAATTTCAGTGTCAGTAAAAAACGAAAAACGGAACGGCGAATGGGCCGACGTTGCCTACTAGGCCGCAGCCTGGTATTCATTACGCTATTTTTGATCGGTAGTGACTCTCACACAATTTACACCAACATAACAAGCGATCCTAAATCGTTAGCGTAATGCACATTAAATCATGAAATTATAATTCTTATTATAAGGCATAGGGCCAGCCAATTAAAATAAATAATATTACAAATTAATCCAAATTATTGTAATGACATAAAACCCACAGAAACAGAAGAAAGAAAACCGACATGAAGGAGCCACTGGAGCCCGCGGGCCAGCCCACCGACGAGGAGTCCGGGGACAGCCGCGGGCCGGCGGAGCCCCGGCGGGGGCCCGCGCCCCTGCAGCCCGCGCCGCCCGCCGACGTGCATTACCTGACGTTACAGTGATACTGATATACACATTGCATGTGCACCGCGAGTGGCCCAATAGGGTATTTGACTACAATGAAAATATAGATCAAACTGTTGTTAGCTTAAAAGTATATAATATTTTTTTAACCAATTTAGCCAAAACATTATTTTAAAATTATTAGGATTTTTATTAAAAATCGATAATAAAAGAATTAAATGTTCATGTTTGATCACGTGACCCAAAACATGCGGTTTGGCTGAATGACGTCACGTGCTTATAGTCAATGAAGTATTGCACGGTTTGACAGCAATGACCACAGAACAGCAGCGATGGCAGCACTGACGGCTTTGTTTGTTTATTTAAGCAGGTGACGTCATGACCTGTTTAAAATGGCGTTTTGGCGGCTTTTTTGTTCATTTAAACTTTGATGGTGATTTTCATAGAAAATAGAGATATTTACAAAGAATTAAGCAAACTGCATAATGTTTTATGTTATATTTAACAATTTGAGATATTTTTCTAAAATCTATCAAATACCCTATTATTACGGACATATTATGTATGCAGAATTTAGTATTTTCTGGGTTCATTGTAATTTGCAAAAAAAGTAAAAGTTGTCAGTGAAAAAAATATGTCAATTATTGTAATGTACCATGTAGATACCAAGTTGAACAATTAATGAAGTCGATTTTCTTTTTTTTTAATTTGTTATAATGTAAATATGTGTACTGTCCGTAATAACTTGGCCACGTACTGTAATTATTTCAGCTGTCGGTTACACATGTGACGGTGAAATGGAGACGGTGGTCACTCGCCATCACAGTCTTAATCAGTATGAAATCGATTTTTAAAAATCCATGTTTTATCAGATCTCGCCTAATGAAGTCCAAGAAACTTGTTATGATTCTTTACAATTGAATATACAAAGATTTCCATATTCGTCTGTCGGTACGTGTCAAGATAAAAAGTGTCAAGTGTCAAGATTACAAGTGTCAAAAATAGATACAGGTCAAACCGCGCAATAATGAATTCTGTAATACATCATGCAATGCATTTTGTCATACAATGTTTTTTTTTATAATTTAATGCTTGTCTACAATCCCACCTGATGGTAAGTGGTGATGTAGTCTTGGATGGTAGAGCACACTGACATAGTAGCAGCCTATTCACTCTTGATTTGAAGACACCCACATTATAATCGGACGGAAGCACCGACGCTGGCAGTTTATTCCAGTCCTCGGTCCGCATAATAAATGACTCGGGAAGTATACATTTTGTCCATGGTACTATTTTACCTACCGATATGTACCTTCAGGTAATGTAAGCAAAAGCATCTATTATGAGTAAAATATTTTATTATTGACTCTCCTGAGTGTGTGATTGTGTCTTGTATTGATCTTGCTTATTTAAGGTCTATAAATTGGTCTGTAATAAAAATGTGTATATAATTTATTTATCATTGAATGTTGATTCAGATGTAAAAATCAGTCGCGTTATGTATTGGATCAGTGACGTCACTTTTTGTATGAATTTATGTGTATCAATTTGTCAGTCATGTGTACGGGACCCCGGATGTTCCCGTACCTTGCGTTGTGAAAGAAACTTAATTGTACGTTTAAATATATAATAATATAATTATGTACTTGTCATTAATCTATTGATATGACATGCTATTAAATGTAGGGGAATTGAGATCCGTTTTGTTTTATTGCTTCCCAAACGTCGTAGCTCGGTCTTTGCTTCGTGTATACCTAAAATGTATTCTAAAATTTACTTACTGTTTTAAACATAACGATAATAGTACGAAAAGTATTTGCTGAAATCGAATCATTTTTACAATGTCACACCACAAATTTTTCTTTATTATTTATCTGTTTGACAACTTGTGACCAAACCCACAGAGTATACGTCTAGATCACCCATCTGTATCTGCGTTCAAACTGTCATTGTCATGTGTCAGTACTGATGTTTTAACGTCCTGTCCGTCAAAAAAGTGCGTGCGTCAAAAAAGTGTCAATTTTATGATTTTAATTTTTATGTCAAAAACAAAAGGCTTGTGTAGTGTGGTTCGGTCGTAGCGTATTTTGTAAGTTTGTTCTTTTTTCATTGTGATTTTTGAACATTACAAAATACCACTATGAGTTCTGGTTTTATATCAGAGAGTGAAATACTTGAGGCGAGGCGGCTGCGGCAAGAGGAATGGGAGAAGGTGCGGTCGGAAGACCAACCGAAAGGTATAGTGCTGCAGCCAAAATAATTACAGAAGAAATATCCAATCCAACAGCCTTTGTGGTAGGATTGACCCGATAATAATATAATTAAAGATACATGAAGTGCAGTGAAATCTTTTTCACCAAAATAGTTTGCTGAAACCATCGTCGCTTGATTGAGCCTTGATGTGAACATTAATCGTTGTAGTTGTGATCAATATTTAGCCTCTCATCGATAAACTAGTTTTACTATACAAATATTTACATTGATTTTAAAAGATTTGTTGATGTGTCAAAACTTATGCAAGTAGACATAATATTTAAAAACATGATTTTGTTACAACTTTTAGGTCCCTAGATTTATGTAAACGAGTCGAGAAATGTTTCCAGGCTTCACTTATGTTTTAAGCATATTTATGTGCTTATTTAGTTGATGAAGATGTGAAAACTTTTATCCAATTTTAATAAACCTCTACCTTGTATTAATGAACCAACAAAAGGGTAATTTCCAATTTTAATGATGATAATTTAATGATCTCCACCTGTCTTGGTACAGAGGCCCCGGAGGAGCCATATGACTCCCGGCCCCTGTATCAACGTCTTGAAGAGCAAAAACTGAGGAAGGATGCCGAGTATGAAGAAGCCCATAAACTTAGTAAGTAAATATGTATTTTAAAGCTGTTAATTTATAATAAAACGAAAGAGACAAATGCATTAACTTTGATTGAGATTACAATTTGATCGATATATTATTAAATGTGCATTGTAAAAAAGTACCAGATTTAATTGTATTTATAGCTCATTATTTTGGACACGTAAAAGGTAGATATATGCTGTCACAGAATTTTTTATACAACTATTTTTGACAAAAAATCTTACAGTACATTATCTTTGTGTACCTCTAACATCTTTAGTGTTTAGGCAGCGACTGCCAATAGAGTTCTCAGAGGGCATGATTTTTCCAACTCATTGTTAAATTATGGACAAATTACACAGTCTTTATAAATGTCTAATTAATTCTGAAATATATGGTATAAAGTTTCATCTAAATCCGTTCAGTATTTTTTCCGTAACAAACATAATATGTCCATAAGCATGTATGTTAGTATACCCTCATAGTATGGATGATATTAATTATTACATTTTTATGGGTAACAATGTCTATTCTGCTATGATCCAGTTATCTCGGCCCATAGTTGTGTGGTCTAAATTTCTGACCCCAATTCCATTGGCCAGGATAATGTGAGTGGCCTTAGAAGCTGGCACCCTGCTTGGGCTTAAAATAATATAATTATCTACATCTCAAATTTTTTATCGTGTTACAGAGAATATGATTCGAGGGTTAGATGATGATGAAGTGGGTTTCCTGGACCTGGTAGAGCGAACAAAGGCAGAGGTGGCTCAGCAAATATCAATGGAGGAGAAAAAAGAAATTCAAGAGTTTAGGTGAGAGTTATGAAGGATTGATTATCAATTAAATAAAAGGGAAAACATTAATTAAATAAATGATTGTATAATCATTTATTTAATTAATGTTTTCCCTCATATTAAGATTCCGAGCTTCATAATTATGAAGCAACACATTATGCTGTCTGTGTAAGCATCATATCCGAGCATCATACGGCTGTCGTATCCTATCCTCAAGTGCGCCTGGCAGGGTACCATCCTGAAGCTTGAGTCAGCCGAACGATGCGTCCTGTGCTAGTAGCTTGAGAGTCGTTACTTCCTTTCTTTTTAGTCCATTGTATCTTGGCGGACGACAAATTGGCAATGCCATTGCTTCATAGAAAATGTTTTTTTGCCAACAATTGAAAGGTAAATTTCACTTTTCAGGGAGAGAGTGTCGAACCTGGCGGAGAGCGAGGAGCTGAGCCGGCTCCGCGCGCAGCTGGCGCCGGCGCCGCCCGCCGCCCACGCCGCCAAGAACAAGCTCGCGGGGGTGAGTTTCCACCCTGCACAGGGTAGTTAGCCAACAAGGGCACTTATGAACGTCTAAGGTGCCATATGTGACGAGGACCTTCACACCGGCTGCAGCGATGACGAAATGCTTCCCTGTCGATAATTCGTTTCACAAGCAGTCATTCGGGCAGAACTTCCTTGTATAACAGTTACAATTATGTGTCTGCACTATCGTGGCTAGCAATATTTGTATCATAACTTTCATCCCACATCAAAAGTCTGGTAACTCTAAAATAATCTTAAATAATAATTCTACTTATTGATATAATTTGTATGAATCAATTATTATATCAAAGTAATTATTGTAATTTATGATCATTAACATAAGAATATTGGATTAATAAGTAGAAATTGTGATGCATATAAGAGAAAAGGAACGGCGAAAGAAACTCTTGAGCACAACTTTTAAAATCAATATCTATAAATTAATTTTGCATTGTAACTAGGGATTGTTGATGGGAAGTATATCGTCTATTAGGCCCCGAAGCAGCTGTTGTGTTGTTGCAGGTCGTGGTGAGAAAGAGGAAGGCGAGCGAGATGGAGAATGAAAAAGACAAGGATGCAACACCAGCTAAAAATGGAGTTTCCAATAGGTATGTGTTGTATAGGGAATAATGTGTAGTACTTCTTTGCCTTGTTTAAGAGATAAGATAAACGTTAGTGCTATATGTACATGGGTACATGACAATATTTAATGTAGGTAGATTTGCATTCTGTTACTTAACGGCTACCGAGTTCATTAAACTTAATTACCTAATTCTGCTAGTTTTAATAAACACGTTAGTATGACAACTGTTTATTAGACAATTAATTTATTATTTATCTTATTGAATGAATGACCCGCAGCATAGTGTGTGGTGTAGCGCTGGTGACACTGTCTGGGACGTGATGAATTCTGCATTCGGTTCCTGCTCTACACATTAACGTAACCCACACCCTCGAAGCAGCATTCCCTGTGTCGCAGTAAGCATTGACATCACTGACACCCAAGACCCGGGAAAAATGTCTACCCCCAGGACATCAAACATCAAACCTGGGACTCCTTATTTCACAAGATCGCTACTAACTACACTCCAGAGTCAGTGTAAACCTAGAGTAATGTGAATATGTTCGACAGCGGCCAAAACGGCACCCCAGCGGTGGGCGTGGGCGTGGGCGCGGCCGTGATGCAGTGTGTGGGCGTGCTGCCCGGCCTGGGGCACTACGACACGGACACGTCGAGCGACACGGACTCCAGCGACCATGAAGTACGATAATGTTGAACATAGTAGTTGAGTATAGTGGTAGTTATGTTAAAACTTAAAAGTAGTAGTTTAGTTTGTGTTGCTGTAGTAGTAGTAGTTTAGTCTGTGTTGAGGAAAGTTATAACTCGACAAGGAGTTAATAATTACATTATATTTGTTTGCACATTACTATGTGCACATGTTCTATTTTTAAGTTGGCCATTGTCATATTTTAAAAAACATAATAGTGAACCATAGTTGGACTGGATTGAAATCCATCATTGTAAGCATTTCTTATTTTTTTTCAAAAGATGTGCCGAGGAGTTAATTTCGCCGTTTCTTCTCCTCAAAGATTTAAAATTTAAAAGCACCTTAGCGAAACGGTGGTAAATTCAAAAAATGACGTTCATAAGTGTATTGAAAATACCTACATGAAATAAATGATTTGAGTTTAGAGTTTGTAATAAATTGTTTCATAGACTGATACACTTCAATTTTATTTATGTGTATAGATATATAGACTTGTAATTGTAGTCTGTGTTGGGTCCGACCGCACTAGAAAAACGTATTATCTAAGTTTATGACCCTGTTTCCACACAAGTCCGGCGCACGGCGCTCGCTGTGCCCAAAAAAGTATCGCTCCGCTAATTATCGATAAAGTGTGTTTTTCTACTTTCCCACATAATGTTTGATTTCATGCACCGACCACACAGCCACTAGACTCCTAATAACAGGCGAATGGTTTCAAACAACACATCTGGCTTATAGTACTGATATAAATTCGTGCCGTCTCATTCTTTCCCGTTGCTTAAATTCATCTATTTCTTTCCAATGTTTCGTGTGGCCTTGAATTAGCCAATCACAGCGTTGAATTAGCCAGTCACCCCGCTTCGTCTTACCTCAGCTAGTTGTCTGAATGTTTTCCATTATGGAAAATCAAACAGGAGTCTATTGGCTGTGTGGTCGGTGATTTCATGATTCGGCCATTTATAAGTATATTTGAGTGCCATTGCATCTCCCGGGTGCAGACATAATTACCTTTAAAGCAAAGTCAAACAAAATGGCACAATAATGAGGAATAATAGATTTAGAAGCGCTGCACTGATCCCCTGGTCTTTAATAATCCAAGTGACGCTGGACGGTCCCCAGGGCGCGGGCTGCCGCCGCGACCTGCTGGGCCGCAAGCCCGACCCCAGCGGGAAGAAGAAGGAAGACGGGAAGAGCTAGAAGATCGCAGCCACTGCTAGAAGAAGCTAGAAGAATCCTGGTACACTTCACACTTGTACTGTAATCTTGTTTCGAGAGGTTAGTTTGTAATTTTAAACTGATATCATCGCGGACGCTAAACGTTATAATGTATACGGGTACTCACGATTACGCATTGTTTTAATGAGTTTACCGATATTTTGACCCGGTTGAATGGATCATGGTCACGGCGAGACTGCAATATCGGTAAAACGATTAAAACAATTCGAAATCGTGAGTACCCGTATACACTATAATGTTAGTCAGTTTGTAATGTTATCTAGCAAAATAATTGTATCTATGGCTGATGTGTGTGGGTGTCTGGACCTGTGGATCATCATAATGCCTGATCCCGGAGCAAATCTGATTTTCGAGTCGGATCTTTTAAGTTTTAACTTACAACTTAGGCTGAGATGTATACACGATACTTAGCCTTAGCTCTGACTCAGGCTCAGACTTTACTCTGACTTAAGACAGCGTTCGTATTTATAAAGCGATCTTTGACTTGGCTGAGTACGATTATCCGAACAAAAATAATGGTCCCAAATGAACCTTGATATTATTTGGTTTCTAAGACATTTAAATTTTTCGTATTAACAAACAGATAGATGGCAGCAATCAATTATAGCATTAGCGGTTTTAACTTATGCTCAGCGTGACATGTGTATAAATACCAAATCGCAGTCTTTGCAAAGTCAAGTTTTTCGTAAGTAAAGTGTGAGCTAAGGCTAAGTATCGTCTATGCATCTCAGACTTAGACAACGGTAGATACTTCGTGTAAGGTCCAGGAGGCCCGGCTGGATACCTTCTTCCTCGGCTGAAGTATTACTGATGTCCTTATAACACGGGTCCTTAGAACCCTTGTCTGCTCGCGAAAAAAAAAATACTTTGTGATTAATTCAGGATGTTTTTATGACGGTAGATAGAAAAGCAATGATAACATATATCATATTATATTAACAGCACTATGTTTTATAGCTTACCTAAAGTATTATTGAATTAGACAACCCACTGAGAGAGCTTAATGTGTGATCCACAGGGTGTATGTAACACAAAGTGAAATGGATCATAAAATATTTATAGACGGACATTGACCACGTTCAGAGATTCACAGTAGGTGAGTTGTATGTTTCACTAATTAAAATAGGTAATTCACTATGAAAAACATACATTGCAATGTATATTTTTGTGTCGGTACTTGGATCCTGGTGATAGCTGGCAACTGCAGCCTGTCGGCATCTTTAACTAAGCTCAATTTTGTATGTTTTAAAGTGAGATCTTATTTCGGACTATTATTGTGATGCCCGAATGGGCACAAACAACAATTTTGTATGAGTATTTTATGTTAATAAACTGCACATTTTATTATGATACAGGTACTCACGATACGGGTGAAATCTCAAGTATTCAGCCGTGACCACGATCCATGCAAGTAGGTCGAAATATCGGCGTAGAAAACACTATCCTGAGTACCCGTATCGTATCGTAAAATGTGTACGATCCGCGATTGGTTAAGTTTAACTTAAAGAAACATTTTAATAGGCTGTGCAGTTGTGAGTTCATCTTAAAGTTAAAATGAAATTAGCCGCATACAATTTTAGTGTTTATGGCGCAGCGCAAACGTGGACACTGTGTCCAGTCGCTTCCTCATGGTTATGACACTCGTGGATTGTCAAACAGTGTTTAAATACCTGTTCAATGATAAGACTTTAATTTTTTTTCACAATGTGGCGTCTAGATTCTAGAGTTAGAGCACATCCATTTGCCTTAAACTCCTTACCATCCTTTGCGTCGTGCAGTCTGATAAAAACGAGTACTGGACTTTAATTGCGCCCAGAAGGCGCAACAGGGGATTGTGTCCGGCCGCCGACTCCGGACACAACGACGGTTTGTTGTGTCCACATTGTGTGTCACGTGTCTGTAGCGAAGTGTCTACGTTTGCGCGGCGCCTTAATTATCTCCGCCGTTTTGGAAGTTTTCATCTTAGTACATGAGTGTTTGTACATTGTAACCGCTGTTTATTGGCCACCACAGATTATGCCACATGTATTTGTTAATTGTTTTCCCGATTACACAACTAGAATGGACGATGGTCCATTAGGTCATGTATAGATGTTTAAAACTATGTGATGTATTTTTATTAAGTTAATAAAATCTAAATATTTTAAAGGAGTATTAATTATATCTATTTTATTTAAAGTTAAAAAGGATCCTCCACCCACAACCACCCTGCTGCTGCTGCCGATGACAACTGTGACCGACACAGAACAAGACTCAGGTTGGGACTTGGATGATTAGTCCGGTTAGCAGTGTTATTAAAGGAGTGCGCACATTACACCAACTCGACGTCAACTCCACTCCGTTTCAACTCCGACGTTCCGTTCCGCGATCAACGCTTCATCGACGTCAACTCGACTCCGTCTCCACTCCGTTTCAACTCCGACGCTAGTTACATTACGTCATTGTGTCGGTCGACGCGTGGACTACTCGTCTACGTCGTCGACGCGTTGGTCTCGAAACGGAACGGCTATGAGTGTAGGGCGAGCCGTACAGGGCTTTTAAGTATAAGTTCGAAATTCAACCTTACCTTCAAAGATATAAGGCTCATAATTGAATGTTAGCTTTGTCAAGGTTTTAGTCGCGTTGGCGTCGGTCGGTCGTGGAGTCGTTGTAATGTGCGCACTCCTTAAGTATGTTAGATGATCTGTTTGTTAGTATGTATGAGGTCTAGGGAGAGACTGTTAGTGAAAGTTTATCCTGATAATTGTTGTTATAGTCCGTTAGTAAAAGAGATGGTTGCTTCTACAAAAGTGTAACTGGAGACATTTGAGAAATTTAAAGGTTAATAAACTGTATAAAATTTTTAATATTTATTAAATGCAGAAATATAAATAATACATAATCTGGATACTTAATGTACATCATTGTGATTAACTTATTCCACTGATCGGTTTCCTTTTGTAATATGAATTATGTTGTGAATAAAAAGTACATATAAGTAAATTGTAATTAATTCACTAAACACCTGTCTCATCGGTTGTTCAAAATGTCTCAAAATTGCAATGACTAGGCTTGTATGATGATTAAATTCCACAGGTTATAATCTAGATTTACAATTAATACAAACCATTAATTTTTAACTGCCTTTTTTCTGCTTCATATATTAGCTTATGCAACTCAAATTTAATATCAGTTTGATCTTCCTGTGGTAGCTTTTTTAATATTTTGCTCATTGATAAAAAAAAGTAATCATTCTCATCCATTTCCATTAAACGTTTGTACTTGCTGTCATTTGGTGTATCCATCGCATTGACAAATTCTTTTAGAAAATTATTCTCCATCCTACTTTGTTGAGTAGTCACTGGAGTAAAACCTCCAATATCATCCTCGATTGGAGAAACATATTTAGGACTGGAAGCTGGTGAAACAGGTCTGACATATTGTGATTCATATTCATCAATAAATGATGATCTTGATTCATCCTTTACTTCACCATCCATGTCCACCGGTGCATTTGGTTTGATCTGATGGTTTTTATATTTGAGGTGTGGTAGTAAGAATTGCATCTGTTTTTGGAATTTCCACGGCACCTCGTGGATTGAATCGTCTCTACTTTTTCTGTAACGTCTTTTCAGAGCATTTGTGTAGCTGTTCCTTAACTTACCCCATTTTGCCTTGACATCCTCAACTGTAAATAAATCATTCTTTTTTAAGTAAATTTTTAATATCCTAAATCGAATAATTTTCTATAAATTCAAAAAATTCAGGTGAAGGAAAACATGAGAAGACCTGCATACCACAGAGTATACACTTTTAAAGTGGGTGGAACCTGCAAATCCACACTTGGCCAGCGTGGTGGACATGTACTCCTCACACGGTGGAAGGTGACCTAAGCCCAGCAGTGAGACAGCTGTGGTTTGTGATTGATGGAATATGAGTAGAAGCATACGTAGTGTTTTACTCAGACAAAAAATACAAAAATATTTATTAATAATTTTTAGAAAGTGGCTCTGTTTAGATAAGAGAATCTTAACTTTAATAAGGTTTATTTTGTATCAGTTATACATGAATAATTCTTTGGTTAACATTTAGGATATTATTTTTAGAGACTTGTTTGGCAATATTAAAAACAAGGCAAAGTTGTAGAAATTAACATAAATTTCTAGATTTAAATATATGTTTTCAGTAAAAGTAATGAAACAAACGTTCAATAACAATTAACAAAGGAAATTAGTCAAAATTTCAAGTTGGAACTTCTCACCGCTTGAATTAATTTTACGCGCGATTTCTTCCCAAGCTGCATTTCTAGCTTCGTGGTCTCTGTATTGCGCTAATCTCGCATTATATAATATCGGATGAAGTTTTATTTGTCTTATTATTTGTCCTTCTGACATATTATTATTATTTTAAAAATATTATGGTCTTCAATTCAAATAGGTAATCAAAGTCAAATCACGACTTGGGAAGGTGCGGTGCGTGTTGGCCGTGTTGTAAAGTGGAGGTGCTGCTCGCTGATGCTGCGTGATGTGATGTGATGCGTCAAATCCAGCGAAATGCCTCGGACGGATGGCGTGTTATACTTCTTCTAAAAACACTGATGAGTTAATAATCTGATTAATCTGAGAGCATAAAATTGGTCAGGTTTTATCTTAGGCCCTTGGCAAGGTTTTACCAAATTGATACCTCTACCTGCCTGGTGTTTATTTAGGAATTCTCTATTTAAATACAGATTACCAATAAATAATATGCAATCATGTCACGTCATGTAATGAATTGAGGTCAATTCAATTCAGTGTTGCCAATCCAAATTTTAGAAAAGTGGTAGATAGACTAGATAGACAGCAAAAAATCGGTAAAATTAGGTAGATCTACCTATTTTCTACCGATTTTTACCTAAGTAGCTACTCAGGGCCGCCTCTACTCGTATTATTAGCACCCGCGTGCAATAACTTTATTAATTATTTCGTTGTACTTCTATGGAATGCAAAGAAATTTTATATATAAAAGATATTACTAAATATGTATATTATGGTAATATAGTACTATTGCATGTTATTCTATCCAATACCATACCATTGACATTGACATATTTGACATTAAATCAAAGTCAAACATTACATCTGGCGTAATCTGTATTCTGTACAGTAACAATCATAGATGAAACAATCTTCACAAACACCAACGATGCAAAATTTTCAAAACGTCTCAGCCGGCTGATTATTGCATTATTTAACATCTAAATGAACTTTCATCTCACTAACAGACTGCAGTAATTTAAGAAGTAATTTAGACATACTTATTGAAATGGCTGAAGCGGAACACGGAAGCTCAACTCAAGAAGAAATGGAGAAACAATTTGTTGAAGATGGTACCAATAAGCTAATTGTTAAGTGTAAGTTCTGCGGATCCAAAATGCTGGATAAAAAAACGGGAAAATATATTGCACAGGAGGTACGTATCATCTCGCGTTCATACTTTACTTTTATGCAGTTCAGATATTTTCACATAACCTGAAACATTTTTTAATATTACCATACTTAAGTGCATATGAAATTTAGATTTTCTTAGTGAGGTAAAATAATGTTTCATTTCCTCTTAATAATAATTTGATTTGATACAGATGTCTTTAGACAAAATGTAAAAAAGTGACAGCATAATACAGATTAAATAACACTATTTTATTTTATTTTCAGAAAGAGCTGCCTCTCATGCAGCAAGACACTAGAAAGGCAGGCGAGATTCAGAATGAAACCCTCAAAGACTTCTATCATGTGGAAAACATGTACACATTCGAAAACATTGGCTTCACACACACTGTCGCAAACCACAAGTACTTGAGTTGCGCTGACTGTGACGCGGGGCCTGTGGGGTACTACGACATGGACACTAAGCATAGCTACGTGGCGTTGGCCAGGATTGAACATTGTTAAAATTTAATTATGACATTGCATAACCTTTTCATTTTGTTTTAAGTGTGACTGTTTACAGTAACAAGGCATTCCTACAACACCTCCACCTCGATCGTAGATTTTTTTGAGCCACCTGGTGATAAGTGGTCACCATTATTAATGGTCAACACCAACAGTAATACTAAAGGCATGAACAATGTTTTGGGGCCAAAAAACAACACAGAAAAAGAAAATCTCTAAAATACCTGGTGTACTGAATGAGAGACATTCAGTTATAAAATCATAAACTTACTGTTTTTATGCTTCTTAAATAATTGCTAATTCCAATAATTATATATTCCAATTATTGAATCATGAAAATTATGTCAAAGAAAACTTATTATAAGGCTTATAAGAAAGAGTAATGAGACACAATAAAATGTTTTAATGTGTGGTAGACTTTATATTGTGTGGTACGACTAACACAAGGACAACATGTACCAATGCAACTGTTTACTAGAATATTGGTGGCCTTTTCTTATTAATAAGATGCTTCATGGAGAGTTGTATATCTTGCTATGTGTATTACATAAAATATTAAATAAATAAAACTCATAAATATATTCTAAATATTATACTTTATTCTGGGACCAAGTTTGATCTACTGTAGTCAGATCCATTACCGTTATATTTGGTCAACAATACCTTACATTGATGAACCATAGCACATTTACGGTTTCCTGACCACTAATTTAGTCAGACGAAGTTGGACCGCCGTTGTATATACAACTTATAATGTTATCAATGATGTCCTATCAGTCGGTGAAAACCACTACTAGTTGTAGAATTCCCATTGTTTAAGCGTGTGGCTTCTCTGAATCCAGTGACTGTCAGTGTTTTCTTTATGCCAGGTTTATGCATATTATATTATTAACTAATATAGGTATATTATTTTATTTAAGTGTCTTTTTAAGCAATAAGTTTTGTCTAAAAATTGTGTTTTAAACATTGACTTATTCAATGGTTTTAAATGATTATTATATTTCGGCTCATATAAGTTTTATTTAAAATAAGCTTATAAATAAAATTAATTACAGTTTTATTTTCGAATTATAGTTTTATTTATTTTCGTTTCTTTTTAAACGAATGTCTTTATACCGCGTGTGGACATTAATTTATTTCTATGAAGTTATTGCCATACTTTATTAAACATTAGAGTTATTATCATCACACAAATCACAAAGTATTATATTAAGTAGAATAATACGAAAATATTACTGATTTTATTTTATAATCAACAATATAGACATAAATTTCGCATTTCCAATAAATAGTTTCCGTGGTGTAGCGGTTATCACATCTGCCTAACACGCAGAAGGCCCCCGGTTCGATCCCGGGCGGAAACAGAGTTTTTGCATAATTTACATTAAATTCTAACTTTTTTTTCTTTTAATTTAATCTTGTTTTTAATTTGATGTTGTTAAATACTTGATTTTTTTTACATTTCTTAATTCTCTTATAATTCCTATACATTGTTGTAATAAAACATACTAGACCTACTTATATAGAATATTTTATTTCAGTTAATGTACTGATTGTCTTAGTATAATAAGGGTAAGTATACGTATAATTTTCAAACATATCTTTATATCCCTAGTCCCTATCTATGGCATCACCGTTCAAAGTTCGCTACTTGCTACTTTCTTGAATAATGTGGCCATGGGGCCATAAAAATAGCGTTTTCATAATTAAAATTTAAGTATTTCAAACTTTTAAGCATTCACGAATACAGATAAAACTAGGTTTGATAAATTTTTGAAAATTAATTGATTTTTATTAATTTGCAGTTTCTATTTTCATTATATTTCAAGGATTATTACCTACAGTCATATCTATATACTGGGTGATTTTTATTTCACTTGACATACTCGAGGACATGAAAGAACATGGTCATAGGTAATGATTAAAAATATAAAGATTCAAAATCAAAATTCTACATGATAATTATTTCAAAAATGGCATTCAAAATTATCTAAAAATACTCGGAATGTATGGACATCAGCTGTGCGTTACGGCGAGCAATGCCGAGCGGCGGGGGTTAATGACCTTTAGTGGAGTAGTTTATACCGCGCGCTCAGTTTTTCCACATTAAGGGTTTGTTTTTAAGCACCCTTTTAATTACATATTTGGCATTGGAATCCAATACTGAGTAGTGAGTACCCCCTATCAATATGTCAATATGTAGGTATATGATAAAAACTCACCTTGTATTTTATGTTATCCATACATAAATCTACAAACACAAAGCGTTACAAGTACCTAAGTACTTACTTACTTGTAAATTTACAAATTATATTATTAAATGATCTAAACTCAGTACAGTTTAATTTCTAGTATGTATTGACAATAGTCAATCACAATCGTCGCTGACTGTCGAGCCACACGGCGGTGAAAGCTTCCCAGGCAGTTACCTAAAGCCGAGAGATATCGACCATCGGATCTTTAGGCGATTACCGACCTCCTTCCTTAGGACGGATATTCACTGGGTGGCCAATGGGTTTCATAGTACCTATGTACCTTAAAAAGGTTACACACTAGATATTATAATGTGGGACAGTGAATATACCTATAGTACCTATTCTAAATAATATTATGAGGATAAAAGAAAATTAAAAATTTTACTTTGAACAAAATCGCGCGACTGCACCGCGATCGTGTTACAAACAGTTGCCCCATTATTAAAAAATAACTATATGGCATTCCAGTCTATCACTTATTTAAGATAGGTACTATTGTCGTCCATTGCCTCGATAAATGTAATAGTAGGTTAAATCACATCTTCACGTAAGAATTTGCTATTTACTTAAGTCAGGCGTTTCAATTCCATTTTATTATTCATCGTAAACCCGCCTTCGCTTCTTCTTCTTCTTCGTACTTACTAGAGCCGCTCATGTCCAACCTTTAGGCATGAGCGGCTCTAGTAAGTACGGGTTTCCTTATTAGCTACGTCACGAAGATAGTTCTACTATCCGTAAGCAAAACAAATAGTTTTTCGAATATAGGAAACGGGGCATTATTTCAACCAATAGGTACACATGGGAACAAGCCCTAAGCCAAAGTAATAAAAACAATATCAATTCACCGATACCATCGTCAGCATTATGAATTCAGCAGTCCTGGTCTAACAAGAGGTAATTTTATGGTTGTACCGGCCGTCGCACGTCGTGACTTTGTCCGGAGACAAAATTACTTCCGACGTTTTAAGTATGTACTTAGGTTATGGCTCTTTGTATCGCGAAGTCACAAATCAAAATCTAATTCTACATGCAATCTGTGGTATGAGTTTTCTTCTGAGATAAACAAAAAAATAATCAATAAACGCTAACACTCTCATACATTAGAATTAGATCGATTACATACGTTATACAATCGTACGTACGTTATACATAATTACGTTGTCGGACGCAAATTGCATAAATCGTCAGTCCAAGGCCAAAAGAGCTGTTAGGAGTTTGACTAAGAGTTCTTGCCAGACATGACCAGACCCGTCCAGAGCCAAACCTAGGAGTGTCGGAGCTTCGATGGTTGATTGTAAAATAAAGATGTGTATATTTTTGACATTGCTGTACCCCCTGAATCACGGAGACGCCCGTACACTCAAGTAGAACACTTAATTATGCATGCGACATTAAACCAAACGAAAAGGGTAATTTGTGAGTCCCATTACGAGCCGACTTATTGTGTTAATGTGAACTTACGTAATACATAACTTCACTGTTCATAGACTGTGCAGCTACCGTGACGTCAGATCTGGGTCTTCGAGCCCTCAGGAGAAAGAGACAGCTAGGTTGCGCACACATTTTTATTTATAAAAAATATATTATTATTTTATTTATCGGCTATTCACAAAAAAAGTGATGTGGTCACCATCGCCCATGGACGTCAGTGACACCAAAGGCAACACGGATGAGAAGGGGACGACAGAAAGAAAGTCCTATTAGCTCTTGTTTTTATACGATGCTAAGTTAATCCTTGACAACAATACCACCTGATGTTAAGTGGCGATGGTGTCCAAAGATGGTAAGCGTATTAACTTAGTAATTACCTATTCACTTTACTCTCAAGCCCAGCCTGAAAACGACTTACTTATTGTTTGGTGACGGACGGACTGCCTCAAGCATGGGGGTGGTAGCTAGTCAGGCAAGCACGGGAAGATAATGACACTGTTAATATTAATCAGATCATTGATCAATGAAATCTATGGCTTCTATCGTCGCTTACGACACCCTGGTGTGCCGGCATGAGATTTGGGTCAGTATTCCGCCCCAACGTATGTTACGATATCAATACACTTTCACCCCCGGGGCGTCAAATCGAACATGCATTTCGAGTTCAGTGCATGATGAAAATGATTTAGCAACAAAGCATGTTCGAAGTGTTGTCACAAGGCGGTCGCTACATGCATCTCGCGCTGTTGTTACGCAACATTGTCATGTTTGAACAACTTTTAAGACAGATTAGTATCTATTAGGATGCGTTTAGACGAACTTTTGTCTTATACAATATGTTTACAGGCGACCTACTTGCCAAGTAATAGTGTGTATAAAATTAACGAATCTGACGGAAGTCCGAGTTAACAACTTTTTAAACCTTTCTTTATTTTGTTGATTAGCGGTTTAGTGGAGGTAAAGTTTTGGTAGCTGACGGATCTGCCCTGTAGTTTAATAGAGATAATTATAGAGTTGATAGTGACTCTACTAGTGATTATGACTTGATGGCTCTACTAGGCACTGCCGAGTGGTTTGAATCCCGACGTTGAAATCCCAAACCGGGTGGCCCGGGCTTAAATACTGCACGCACCTCTTACTTTCAAGAATTATGTGCGTAATAGAATTTAATGATTTAGTGAGGAATCCTGAACACCTGAAAATTCTCCATAATGTTCTCAAAGGTGTGTGAAGTCTGCCAATCCGCACTTGGCCAGCGTGGTGGACTATTTCGGCAGTTATTAACGCAAGAAATTTGATAACAATGATTTTTTGAATTTTTATTTGTTTGTCATTGCTTGTTTCCTAGCGCCGCGCACCTCAAACACAATTGGAATGCGCTTCATTTTCACTGATGTATTGTGTTTATAAAGGACAATATACTCGTAGGTATAGTTACTTAAGTAGTTTGTTTTATTTCAATCGGTTGACAAAGAAAATAGATGTGTCAATTTATAATAATACTAGCTGACCATACCACGCGTTGCTGTGACTCAGGATGACGAATCAACCAACAGCGCCATCTATGAGAAATCCATAGAACTAAACAATAAATGAACATTATTAATGTTTAATAAACATTTAATTTCCAATAAAAATAAATAAAAAACTATCCTATCTCTCAAGTTGGACCAGGCTGCTCACGGTGTGCCAATTTAATTTAAAATCGGTTGAGTAGTTTAGGAATCCATCGCGGACAAACATCGTGACAGGAGATTTATATATATTAAGATTTGTTCTATTTTAAAAAGATTTTTATAAAGCAAAGTTCCAAGAGTTCCAGACATCTTGACTAATGAAATCTAGTACCTAAGCTGCTTTATAACATAGCGTTTTTGGTTACGTAGTTAAGCCTTAAATCTTTCTTAGCTGAACTAAGTCTTGTTACTTGCAAAGCCTTTCAATGTCACTGGCTTGCATGTTTCTTCTTTATAAGGTACCTACGTTTCAGTATATGGAGTTAAACGGTTCAAAAGTTGATCTTAATAACCACGCTTTTAAATTGTCGCTTTTAGAGATACCCTGGTCTATAGTAGTGGGAATGGAATAAGTATTCTAGGTCACCCTAACACAGAGAATATTTGGGATTCGTAGCCTTCTCTCCCGTATAATAGTCAACTAGTCTGAAAAGCCTCATGAAAACGCCTCATAAATCCGTTTCTTCAGATAAACTGTCCTCTACGGAGTGACGTCACAGATTTACTCTGTGGTGACGTGCTCTGAAAAAGTATTACAACCTAGTAATTCTATATTCAAATCGTAATATGAAAGAAATGTAAAAATGTTGGAAGTTCTCTCGGAAACGGTTATTGTCTGTTACGTAAGGTTTGTTCCATATTCAAATTTGGTTATTTCTGCTTTTACGACTTAATAAGTAGTCAGCAGGTACACTAGAGACTGTTGTTGGGTTCGGTATAGTATCTCTATCATTTAATTTATAAGCTATCAAACGATCAGACAAGCCGTCTGATGGTAGCGGTCACCGTCGCCCCTAGCCAACAGTAATATAGAGCACCGAAACGTCGGCCAACAAAGAACAAAGTTAAAAGAAAGAACGAAAAAATATATGAAATAAATATAGTAGATTCAGATTTATAGAACTGTACTTGTGCATCGTATTTTGTGCATAAGATATTATTATTTTTTAAACATAAATATAGATAGGTTTGTTTTCGAACACAGTCATACCCCCGCAGGCCCGCACAAGGATTTCTTGTGTCATTGGTGGTATGGAAAACACAAATACGAGTAACATATCACAAACACCTACTAGAGTAAAACATTTATCTGACACATAAGTGTCTACAATGGCCGGGGATTGAACCCGGGACCGCTCGCTTCGCAAGTAGGGTTCGCACCTCCTGGCCTAAATTATCACAAAACTTATGGTTAAGTCATTGTCATAGTTGATGATGATCATTATAGTAACCCATATCCTTCCCACTGTTGGGCTCGGGTTTCCTCACAAAAATGTGAGCGGTACACGCCATAGTCCACCACACTAGCCAAGTGCGGATTTAATAGAATCAGATGAAAAGAGAAGAAGCAAAAGAGAATCATTCAAGAGTTCAATGTTCAAACCACTTGGTTTAAGTAATAGTTAAGTCGATAATAGTGATCATTAAAACACACTCATCATTAGCTGTAACAAGCAATGCATAAGTGTGTTTCGCATGGAAATGCCGTTTACGCATTTTCCTAATTGAATAACAACCTGGCATTTGGAAAAGTATTTTACGTAACGATTGCGTTACGTCGGAGACAATGTTATATGATTGTGATGTTGCCATATTTACAAATGTTTGTTATAAATGTGGTTTTAATGTTGGACTCTCGAACGGAAAGCCCGGGTTCGAATTCTTCATGCACTTCAAATAACTATGGGCGTATTGCAATGATTTTAAGTATCAATTGCTTCGGCGAAGGAAAACATCGTTCTCCATAATGTTGTCAAAGGTGTGTAAAGTCTACCAGGTGTGTGTGGTGAACGACGGACTGTGAAATGAAATGAAATTAAATTTATTCGAAGTTGGTTTTTTACAAGCGATTTTCGAAATTCAAACTACGTTACTATTTTAACAAACAACAAACACGGCGGGGACCGTGGGTGGTATTGTAAGACGAAGCGGCATGAACTCCCAAGGAGCTTTACCTATTCACAGTAACAGATTGCACTTATATACCTACTACTACTACTCGTTGGTCCTTACGGCGAGAATATCAAACTCAAGTCCGAGCATTTTTATGTTTAAAAAAAATAATCCTCAAGTTTGTAATAACTTTCGTTCTTTTAACGTTTCAAATCAGGAAGTCACCACGTCTGCTAATTTATTTCGTATACAAAACGTGTCACATTATTCCCACACGATGCAATTGAAGCTTTTATAAATTAGCAAGCTTTGACCATAGAGCGCGTAAAAGTTCGCAAATTAGCTCTATATTTTTAATTAAAAGTAGTAGATAAAATCAATATTATGGGGTTATAATGCGAAAAAATTTCCTTTACGTCAATGTATCAATCGTAGCGTTAGAACAATTACCTCGCGGAACGCTCGAAGCATCTCAGAGCTGTATAATGAGATGTAAAATTGATGTCTTATGTATAATTTGATTGTACAAAATTATTACATCGCCTCTTTTGGGGTCGTTCATGCCGTATAATTACAATTAATTGGGATTTTAAGTGCACATGCATACAAAACGATTCGTTCGCAAATCACAAAAGGAGGTAGGTACGATTAGGGTTACTCTTGCAAAAATTTTAAAGTCCGGACAAATAGCTGGATATAATAAAAAAATACGGGTATTTCTCAAAAGGTCCGGATATTTTAGTTACAAAACAAGTAGTAGTAGTTTGTTTTTAATTAAGTAGAAACATTATATTTGATTTAAAGTTAAAAAGCCTATTGTTTCAAGGCGATACTGGTTAGTTACCCATAGTGTTATAAAAAATTAAAGTTTATCGAATGCGTATTTCATCCTAAAATGTTTATACATTATAGCCTTATTATCAACGGGAAAATGAAAAAAACCGGACAAATTCAAAACACACTCTGTAAAATAGTGCTCATAGTCCGGAAGTATCCTGACAAATCAGGACAGTTGGTACCCTAAGCCAGTTGGTGACCCTAAGTACAGTCGATCGCGCAAAGATCGTTTGATAATTCCATAATTGCATTATTTTTAATGTTGGCAATTAAAATGCCTAGTTGTATGGTAGGAAGTGGTGGATATGATGGCCGTGTGACGAGATTATAGACATGGATAATTACGCAGGGATGACTTGTAAATAATTGTACTACATAGTCTATAGATTATTTTACATAACTAGTCGACAAATGAGGCCATCCACCTCATCATGACATCAGTAACAAACGCATCACCGATGCATTGTCGAACAAAAACAAGAATCGGGAACACGACGAGTCGTTCGGCGGCTGACTCAAGCAAGGGGGTGGTATCCAGCCAGCTGGCAACAGTCCTTCCACGAAGCAGGGAACGGCTCACGTCGGTTCTACAACACCCTGGTCTGCCCGCATGGTTTGGGGTCCGTATTCTAGGATGCCCCAATACGAATACGAGTGGATAAGTTTTTAACCCCTGACGCAAAAAGAAGGGTGTTATATGTATGTTTGACGTATCTGTGTTTCTGTTTTCAATAACATCGTAGCTTCTCAACGGAGGACGGGATTTGATGCGGTTTACTGTTTGGAATCTGGTGTGGTCGAGATGGTTTGGAGTATTTTCTTAGTAAAGTAAAGTTCAAGGAGCTAACGAAATTAGCTCCTTGAACTTTATCACAGCTACACCGCAGTGGAGCTGTGGCCAATCATCAAAATAATTATAATTAAAAAAATCTATACTTCCGATTGTTATCAACCAGGGCCATGAACTTCGGAATCGATTTCTCGCATTCCGAAGACATCGGAAACATAATCGATTAGTATAATTACATAATTGGTGGTACACTGTGTAAACCTCGCCTTTTTTACTTTCACCAGCCGGTGCGATATGGAAAGTCATTTCGGCTCGTGTTATTGAAGCTTTGTATTCAAATTAGTTGAATTATAATTTTAAATAAGCAACCCTTATGTCACAGTAGGCTCTGTACTATTGTAGGGTTGGCTGCCTCATTATAAAGTTGGTATCTTTTAATTTTTTAAATGTTCGAAATTAAGCTTTTTTGTACTTACCTACAATAAGTTAATGTAATATTGTGTTTTTATTTATTATTATTGTTATTTTAGTTTGGATGTAGGTCTTGGGAAATACATTAAAATATGTAGGTATATTCGACGACGCATCGGTGATATCCGGTGGTGACCACTCGCCGTCAGGTGGCTCGTCTGTTTGTTTGTCGGGTATTAACTTGAATTAAGTCCGTAAAAAATACATTTTTGCTTATACATATAATTATGGTGACGGACACATTGTGGAGAAAACTATTTTACAAGGTTTTATGTAACTTGCAAGAGTTGAATAAAAGTGTATGTCCGGGTCACATAAGCAGTGAGGAAACCCGCGCACACGAGGGTTCTCCATAATTCTCACGGTGTAGTCTGCCAATCCGCCCTAGGCCAGCGTGGTGGGCTATGGCCTGTACCCTTCATATTGTGAGAGTTGATCCGTGCCCATCAGTGGGACAGTTGTGGGTTGCGATTATGTAACTACTTAGAAGAAGCACAGGATCACCGAAGCGAAGCGAGGACGGGTTATCTCGTATAAATTTACACATACATAGTTATCAGTTAACAAATAAAACTTGCTAATAAATTACAAAACTTTAGTTACTCAATGTTTATGTAGGGACATAAACGTTTTGCAATGTAGGGACATTATAAAACATGTAAAGAATATTGCCCAAAAGATTAAATGCTAAGTCAAAAGATAACTCTCGAATTGTTAATTAAATATAATATACCCAGCGGTGATATCCGGCTGGTGAGTGGTTTGAATGTTCAACTTCCGAACCGGGGGCCCGGGTACAAATATTGCAACCACCTCGAATTTTCAAAAATTATGTGCGTACTACGATTTAATTAGCACTTGCTTCAGTGAAGGAAAACATTGTGAGGAAACCTGCAATCTTGTTACAGAGCGACATTGTCGATGTCGACCTTCGACAAAGCTCTTTAAATAGAGAAAAAAAATCATCGAGAAGCGCTCACAGCCTAGCTTTGCGACGTTCCTAAGTAATCGATCGAGTTTAGCAACAGCGCGCACGGTCGGTAGCAGGATGGGTGACCGCTGGTAAGCGCCTGCAATGAGTCTATGACATAATAACATTATTAAAGAGAAATTTGTAGTTATTGTAATAGTGCACACAATAACATTCTAATTGAAGCTATTACACGGCCAAGTAACATGGTTTATTGCCATCTAAATACGAATTTGCATACATTTGCAATTCTCTTCAGATTATTTAGAATTGCACATTTATGACCATAATATTGTAACATACCTACCATAGGAGTATATAAAGATTTTAAGCTTTTTTTTAATAGCCCAGTCCGCATGGAATTAGGGCGAGTATTCTAG
This sequence comes from Ochlodes sylvanus, assembly GCA_905404295.2. NCBI lineage: Eukaryota > Metazoa > Arthropoda > Insecta > Lepidoptera > Hesperiidae > Ochlodes > Ochlodes sylvanus. Next base: position 8,197,884 of record FR990149.1, read on the forward strand.
GCCGCCCCATATGGCTTACGTCTAAATTGACGAAGCGGGTAAGTATACTGCTAAGCAATTAATATCCCAGGAAGGCGACTGCAGCACCCAACGTTATCTGATACATCCTTGGACACGTTTTAATAACATTATCCATTCTTTGATTCTCAGGCTCTATCGAATCTAGTATTATATGCGTGTAATAATATGTTGCAAGCCAATCGTAACATCAGGAGTACTTGTAGATATCTGACTTTTGTAAACGTAAATCTACGAACGAGTAGACGTTAATCGATTTTATTTTTCAGTGGAACATTAAAAGCTGCAGCGATTAATATAACAATCGTAATCTTGATTTACAAAATTGTTATTTAATCTTTAATTTCATTTAAGCAGATAAGGGTTATAAATTTATATCAAGCAAAGACTACCGACTACATTTTGAGTTTACATCCAGCTATGATCATCTTTACATATAAGATTCTAGTATTAGTATTGTATTGTAATGTTGTATTGTTGTTGTTGTTCAGTTATTGGTCTATAGAAGAGAAAATAGTTGACCTCTCATTTTTATTATTATTCAAATAAAGTATTTATGAAGAAGTACTTTTAGCAAACCCGCGTAAACTAAAACTAATCGTAAAATTGATCTAAATCGTTAATAGTCGTTAATTTTAAATCGTTAATCTGATTTACTTTGAAACTGTCTTAGTTTCCACTGTCGGGAACACGGCAACAGCACCATTAAAGAAAAAATACACACGTTGAAGATGAAAACACACGGAAGAGATATTAATAGAATAGATTAATTAGGCCCTTTTTGGATTCACTAACGTGGAGTAAAAAGCACTCTATTTATTATTAAGTTTAAAAAGTAATAAACGCAACTCGGCTCCGTTATTAACACTTTTAAGATATAAATTTTACAGCCAAATCTGCAAGTTTGAAATATAAGAAAGTTTCGGCCATTTTCCAGGCTGCCCCATTTTACAAGTGGACAGCCACATAAAGATTTCATTGTAAGAATTGTAAGAATAATATACGAGTGCCAATACAAAACTCGGGTTGGCTGTTCACACAGTAATTTAACCAAGAACTTTGACTATTGTCTATGTCATTGACGAAACCAACAGAATCTTACCGAGTTCGTAAAACATTTAGTATCCACTGTTTGAAAGCGCCGGCCGTCAGCCCCCCGTCACACACACATGTTAAAGCTATAGGATAATGATAGCTAGTACGACTGAACGTACTTCTGAGGTGGTCCCACTGCCATCATCTATTTGATGATGGAATCCCAGGGAAATCGAGGAAAACCCTCAATGTGTTTTATTAATTGTTGATTTTGAAGTCGGTTTTACGTTTTGTAAAATTATTAATCTATGTATATTAACAATTTTCTAAAACCCCTTAATTTATAAAATTGTAGGAAAATATGCTAATCAATAAATTTCTTTCTTTCAATATTATGTACCAAACGAATAGTTTATTTTATTAGATTACCTCCAAAAGTTTTTACGATTTATATCACCCCTGAAGGTCTTTAGCCCCTACCAGGGGGCGTTATCGATCATTCTGAAAAAAGCTGCGCTAACCAATCGCTATTACTCGCTTCTTGAGACAACTACTTAAGATATAAGTCGGATAATATTAACAAATCCGTCTTTTGTTCCAAAGTCCGTGTTATAAATGATCTTGTGAGTGACCACCAGCCTTCAACAGCGCATTGTGCGTCCGCTGGAGCTGACGTAACAGCGGCCCCGGGTCGCTCGCCAATTAAATACTGCCATCTAACTCTTTTGTTCCATTAATTATCGCCAAAGATTTTGCATGTTCTCATTTTGGCTCGGATCTCCATAGAATAAAAGTTCTTATACAGGGTATTAGTGCAGACATAGCAGTGGCATGACAATTGGACGTACGCATCCATAATATGAAAAAAATATTTACTCATTAAAAACGCGAAAGCTAAAATTTTCCTACCCCGCCTCACTCATATTAACATTCATTCTGTGGCATGGACAAGTGATGCCTTTGGTGCAACTTATGACCGTAGGCGACGGGGACCACTTACTGTCAGGCTTTTGAAGTCAATACTTCTTTAGTATCGTTGTGATTTAGAATTTGTTGAAACGGAAATGACGCGAATGAAGCATCGGCAAAATGGTGGCTGAACAAAACATCAATATTTGGACTAACAGTATTCGTTGTTATGAAGTCTCACTTCTAGCATAAATAAGCTAATGTTTCACTACAATCCCACCTGATGGTAAGTGGCGATGAAGTCCAAGGTGTTGAACGCACTAACGTATAAAAGCCTATTCACTCTTCTCGTCTGATCGTTTGCCGGTTATTAAAAAACAGTTAATCCGAAACGATTAAACATCCGTACGAACTGTGGAATTAGTTTCCAAAATTTGTATCGATAACAAATAAATACTGTTGGTGACTTCAAATCAAGAGTGAATAGGCTGCTACTATGTCAGTGCGTTCTACCATCCAAGAACACATCACCAATTACCATCCGGTGGGATTGTAGACAAGCATTAACTTATAATTAATACAAAAACCCAACAAAAACAAGGAAAATTAGCAAACAGGAGAGGAATAGGTACTAGGCTGGGGTCATTAGTCCGGTTATCAAACGGTTTTTGAATAGTTAGTCCTGTTAGTTGTTATTAGTAATAGTCTAGATAGTAATTGTTAGTAAGAGTTTCGTTCTAATTCGGTCACGGATATGTTGTTGAACAAAAAAGAAGGAAATAATCCAGGCCGTCTTAACACGGGCCAAATGCAAAACGTTGAAAATTATAAATGATAGCAACTTAGAATATTTACACTATAGAAACCAAGTCCGCGCGGCCATTTTGGAGCACCTTATTTGGAGCCTGAAATGGCTCCAAACACCGGGCAGCTCCGTAGTGTGCAATGTCAATGTCAACGCACGCCGAACGTGTCTCGCGAAAAAAAGAATTATGACGATTTGTGCAGTTAAATTGTGTCACAAAACATCTGAAAAACAAAATAAGTGTAATTACATCACAAGTAAGCAAGTGATCGTCACGCCTGCGCCTGTGTGAATCGGTTTAGTGCTTCACTTTAGACAGAGCGCTTGTATGAAGACTGTCTTTCTATAGTGTTATTATTCTCAGGATAGCAAAATAACGTTATGTAAAAATGACGTGTAGGTATTCAAATAACACGTGATCTAGGTCCTGTCAATCAAATGTGGTATGGACATCACAAAGATGAATGGATGAAAGGATGAAGGACATCAGAAGGATGTGGTATGGACAACCACACAATGATGAGTGCGCCGGCCGGGAATCGAACCGGAGACCCCTCGCTTACGCCCACAGGTTACGGGGTTATAGTTTGTCGAAATATTATATAATAAAAGTTATAAATCTTATTTATTCTCCAGGTACTGGAAAAAGAATACTCCTAAAATTTAGTTTATATTCTGCTGAACGATGTTTCCTGGGTTCGATTCCCTGAAGCAATAGTAGAGACAAGGATGTCTTCGTTAGTTCTGATGTCTCTTAAAAATGTATCCGTTACCTATCTGTAAACTAGACCCCTGACTTCCTCTTCCATAATTTAGGACAAAAAGTTACCATTACGAGTAAACTAGTCTACGTTTTGTGACTTCCGCGTATTAAAAATTATTGTTTACATTAACATAACAAGACGCTTTCCTTCATACTTACCCGCTTTTCTTTTACGAACGCCATCTATCCTAATTACCGAATCTTCAATAATTGCTCAGACGGTCCTAGCCCCCGACTGCTCTAAAATACACCATTGTAAATTCATCTTCTGTATTGTAAGGCATGTTACCAAATAGGGGCCAAGATATAACGGTGGTAGAGACTTCAAATGATTTAAAGGGGGAGAGAGGTGGTCTCGCGAACATTCTATGTTGGAACGCCGTCAAACGCATTCGGAATTTGAAAACTGTTAGTTTTATTTTTTATCTGTCAGTTTTTATATTTCCCGCCAATTTTGTGAGTGTGTGTGTGCTTCGGTTTTATTGTCTTCGCGGTTTACGGTGTTTTGGGACAGAAGATTAAAAAGTAAGTTTATTTTTATTTGTTTTTTTTCAATATGGCTTTTTAAAAGTTTAACGTGGTGTCTTTATTTCGTAAATTATTAATATTAAAAATAGGTTAGGAAAATAAAATGATTTTCAGAAAAAAAATGATTTAATGGATCTGAATCTAAATTAAATATTTTGTTTATAGACATTTTACAAATATTGAATTATGGGTGAAAACCTGAAATTTACGCTGACTAATATTTTTTTCAGTTAATTGTAAGCCATATTATTTATATTTTGCTTTTTTTAAATTTTTTATCTAGAATATGAAGTATGACGATTGATATTGTTATACGATGCGGTAAATTAGAGAATGAGCTATTTTTCCTTATATAATTATATTCCTGATAAAGTTTTATGTAATTTATAAGATCATAGTGTGTGTAAGAAGTAGTGCAGATGGAAATTAATATAAATATACAAAAATATGCTACGACCGAAATGGATCCCTTCGATTCAAGTAATTACCTGTTTTCCACCGTAAGGCTTGTTTTCCATAATATCTCACGATTAGAGAATATAGGCCTATTCCAATCCCCAAAGCAAAATCCATAACTGTTCGGCTTCTAAGTCAGACTTACTTATTAAATAAAACGTAAATCCAAAAACCAATAAGAGAATAACATACACTTAATATCATTTCATTAATACACTAGATTGTGACTAGATAAACAACTCTTCTTGTGATCAATATTAAAATGCTCTTTTGTTTTTTCACATAAATCAGAAAATATACGTGAATCGAGCTACTTTTTCTATTTGGGTGTTAATACACAAAATAAAATAAAAATCGAACCAGGAATTTTTTATGCGGTTTCAACTCGCGCTTCACGTTATTTTGGTGAGTAAAAGCTCCATCCATTTTAGAGTCCAAGTCAAAGCGAAACTTCGACTCGTGACGCGCCCTGCTGGCTGCTGGCTGCTGGCCCGCTGCGCGAACGTGGATATGACGTCAAATCTCCTGTAAGATCGCTACGATGTTATCCATCTGTTCAATTCATATTGTATTTTCAAATTTCGAAACAGAAAAAAATTACACCCACTTTACAGAGCACGATTGTGTCTGATGAATGTCGTTCGTCGTTCCCACTATGACACGGTTACATAAATGTCGTGAACAATAAAAACACAAAAGCTAGCTGTGAATAAGAACTATAAATGATCTAGACCTCACCTAACTCGTAATGTACTCTCAGCTTTGGCTCGGTAATGATGATCGAGAGCTGTTTACACATTCACGCTCGGCTTATTTTATTTTTTAATGCTGCGCTTTTCTTTTATACTTTTGGCGATTATATCGCTTTGAAGTGAAGTTTTTTTTATGTGCAGTGACATGTGTTATTTATATTTGATTCAACAATTTTTATAATATACAAATAAGTAAATTATATTTGATTATGGAATTTCAAACACAGTCACGTAAATATCCGAACCGTAACTCGAAGCATCAACGGGACATAATTTTCGTTTTTGATTTTGGATAGTTTCGCGATAGACTGACATGACTGAATTGACCGCAGGACTTCGGAATGTGTCTGCCAAACTGAGTAAAGAAAAATTTCCGTTATCATCGGAAAATATTCCTGCACACATTTGCAGTCCGAAATCCATATACTGCATCGAATTCAGCCTTGATTGTTTTTATACACATAACATGCTGCACGTTCGCGCCGAACATTGGCAACTCCGTTTGTTGGACGGGAGTGTGAAGTGCCCATAATGTGACAATAGCTTGAGAAAGATGCTATCGGGGGCATGCACTGACATAACCGCAATCAACTTTATATATTAGTTTGTTTCGGAAATCGCGCAATAAATGTATGTAATGAGGTCTAATTAAATATTTTAACTGTAATTAGCATACTTTTGATTTCGTATTATTTTTATTATGACGGCTGTGAATGTGGTCGTAGGTCAGTGGGCCGGCGGATAATCTGATTATCTGTCTTTATAAATGTAGCTACACTATTGTTAGTCATTGTTTTTAGATCGTAGCAGTGATAGCCGAGCGGTTTGAATGTTGGACTCCAGAGCCGGGGGGGCCGGCTTCAAATCCTGCTCGCACCTCTAATTTTCTAAAATGATTTTCATGTAAGAATTTAATTATCACTTGCTTCGGTGAAGAAAACGTCGTGGGGAAACCAGCACACCTGAGGGTATATCCATAATGTATAATAATGCTCCATAATGCTCCATAATGTTCTCAAAGGTGTGTGAAGTCCGCCAATAATCATAATCGACCGTTGTAAATCTCTTTTATCAAATTTTCTTCTCAGTAATGACAGGGTAGCTTCGTCTCTACGTTCACGATCGATTATATAAAGTGCCTACGAGGGCTAAATTTACTAAAATACATCAAAGTTAATACTGGCCTCTACAGAACGCGGGTAATTTCTAAGGACTTATATATTGCAATTTCCGGGTATAATTTGTTTCAGAGCTGCTAGGAGCTGCGTTATGTAGCAAAATCGATAGATCTTACTACTCGTATTTTTATGAGTGAAACTAATAATTACACACTCATACCCCCGCACTAGGCTTCACGGTGTCGCGGGTGGTATGGAGTTAAACACAGAAAGACAAGAAGACGCTCAGTCACATAAATGTCTGCCCCGGTCGGAAACCGAACCCGGGACCCGTAGCTTCGCAGGCAGGGTCCCTACCAACAAGGCAACGGAGTACAAATTCGACAACCTTAATACGAGACCTTCAAAGGACCTTTAAGGATATTGCTAATTATTCCAGGTTTATTTTACGTAATTTTACATTTAAAGTATTAGCGTAACTAATAAATTTTAATACAAATTATAACCTGAATTACCTATAACGACTCCGTTAGGGGTTAAATTGTCGAAAATTACAAAATATAGAATTCCAGATTAGTAAAAATAGTAATTTTCGTAAATTAATTTACGACGTGGATTTAAAAACAACATCTAAATTAAAATGGCGAATGTAAATTGTAATCTAAACATGTCAATTAAAAATTTTACGCCCATTTGCTTGCACTTTCACTGTGTTTTTCACAAAACTTTCGATTTATTTCGCCAAATTGTTATCACTTTCTTATGTTTGATTGTGGTCACACAATTATGTCTTGACCTGGGTTCAACTCGGAAATCGTGCATCTCAGGGCACCATGATGAAATGAGAATAATGCTAGTGACCGACCGAAACTGGATTTTCAGCTGAAATTGAAAACGAACCATCGGTTTCTATTACATACTTTTTAAGACTAATGAAAATGTACTTATATACAATTTTCTGAAATAATAATAATACTCTTTATCGTACACCATAGCAAGCAACATAGAAGGAGACATTTAAACAAAATGTAATACAACAGACGGTCTTATCGTTAAAGACACAATGTAGAGGCAGAGTGTACTAACAAGAAATTTTAACGAAAACAGAAAACAAGTGACAAATATATGTAAATAAATTAAAATTGAACTGTATGCTGAAGTGCTGTATGCAGTTTTCCTCAAATAATTATGTGAAGTCTGTATAATCTGGCAACCCATACACGGTCAGTGTGTCCTGATCATTTTAGACATTTTTACCCCTACAGGGTTCATAATCCGATTACAAGCAGGTCGAGTCGAAAAATGAGACATTTACGGGTTGTATACATAGCGTACAATTTTGCAACACAACGTATAGACAGATTATTTTAAATTGACTTCGGTACCGCCCAAGTAGTTGACCTGTTACACTTAGGCTGAGATTTATAGACAATACTTAGCCTTAGCTCAGACTTTACTCTGACTTAAGACAGCGTTCGTATTTATAAAGCGATCTTTGATTTGGCTGAGTACGAGCTGAGCAACCAAAAACTTTGGCTATTATCCGAACAAAAATAATGGTCCCAAATGAACCTTGATATTAGTCGGTTTCTAAGACATTTAAATTTTTCGTATTAACAAACAGATAGATAACAGCAATCAAATATGGCATTAGCGGTTTTAACTTAAGCTGAGCACAATCTCAGCGTGACATGTCTATAAATACCAAATCGTAGTCTTTGCAAAGTCAAGTTTTTCGCAAGTAAAGTCTGAGCTAAGGCTAAGTATCGTCTATACATCTCAGCCTTAATGTGACTTAATACATTACACGCAACGGCCGCAATCTGCAAACACCTACGTCATTATATCAAATGACGATGACCATCACTCATCACGCATCACTCACTCAAATCTGTTACAATTTGACGATTTGCAAGATAAGATCTTATTAGGCTGTCATGAGGTTGAAATCTCATTGGTAATCTTTATTAGTGAATTACAAGAGATTGGCTTGAAGGATGCATTGTGGGGTTGGTAATAAAATCAGTTCGTTGTAGTCATTACTGTATAAGGTGGCCATTAAGGCTCTGTTCACGGTGGACGTTTAGCCTGTAGCCATTTGTTTGAAAAGTTCACATAAATGTTTTATTAAGACAAAATAATTACAATTCCTCCACCAATCCGCACTGGAGCAGCGTGGTGGAGTATGCTCTAGGCTTCCTCAGGTATGAGGAGAGACCCGTGCTCAGTAGTGGGCCATCAATGGGTTGAAGCCAATTACAATTCCAGGTGGTGACTATTTTACTCCTTAAGGGGACGAATTTTGTAATACGTTTTTCAGTTTCAGTCCTCCATTCAAACCATTCGCATTCTCCTCTAGTCGCATGACCTCAATGGTTATCGTGTAATATCCTCGTAAGTTAGTACGTAGACAAGCCTTTTTAAACACCCATTGTCATAAACATCATACAAATTCATATTGCGCAAACACAAAATCGATATCGACTCGATAAACGATCGATTGTGATGATCGATACATCGGTTACGTCACTCGATAATTTACAACTAAACATATTGTATGGATCGTAAATCTTAACATATCTGTAATTTGATAGTGTTGTCAATACGTAATAATTCCTATGTAATTTGATTTGTTAATGCTAAACTTTATTTGTGTTGCACAATTTTGGGCACTAAGTATTAGGTACGGGTCTTGTACCACTTACAGTGGAAGAAGTCTGAATTGATGTCTGTCCACCTGTCCATCCCGCGGTTACAATAGGGTTATACGCGGTTAAAATGTTTTGCCTTTAATTTATTACATTAAAGTGTTAATGCATGAATTTGCGTATCACTTTTTATTTAAGAACTACTTATTTGAAGTAGGAAAACTTGATAAGTTAGTAAAAATTAAATTAACTAGGTACCTACCCATCTAAGTGTGAGTATCTAGTGTTAGTGTAAATTACAAGACTTGCTCAGGAAAACGTAAGTATAACCGTACACAGAAGCTCATAAAAGTTAATCAACAGCGAATGAACTCGCCTGTACCTCAGGTTAAAAGGGCATTGAATAGGCACAATACTGCAGGGTCACAGACTTAAGTACATCCGATAGCATCCTACGCTGTCAGCAAGCGCATTGTGCAGCGCTTTCTCCACACGAAACTCACTAACGAGACGTCCTAACTTGGGAATGATATATTGCTCTTAGAATCGGTATTATTGGGGCTTCCGCCAGTTCCGCTCTTCGACTAAACTGTGTTACTTACACACACATGCATAATACACACGTAACTATACGCTTAAATGCTACACGCTTATGCCTTGCAGGCAGCAAGCAAGATACCGACAAAGCAAGGATAATATCATAAGAGCATCACTAACACCCCGGTTGTTACCAGTCGGTAGCAGGATGTCTTCGGGCGGCATAAAAAAATCCGATAGGGTTGACCACTTACCCCTCCACCAATCCGCACTGGAGTAGCGTGGTGGAGTATGTTGTAGGCCTCCTTAGGTCTGAGGAACCCGTGCTCATTAGTCGGCCATTAATGGGTTGCAGTCATAACACCCTCGGTTTAAAAAAAGTGTGACGAAAGAACCGACCGAGACATGATCGCTAACATTCTGCCAAGAGTGCACGACTAGGAAGAAGAACACCGACGCGCGACGATCTGAAAACAATCATTTTTTCACATGTCTGCCCTTGTTGGGAATCGAACGCAGGCAGGGTCTCCATCTACCAAGCTACGGGGTTATTATTATGTTAATTAGGGGGACGTTTTTATAAATCCCACCTTATAGTAAGTGGCGATATTTTTAGGTAGGTAAATAGCGGACAAAGAAGCATACGAGCATCTAATAGTAAAAAGTCACCGTCGCTTTAAATGAAAATCAAAAGAATTTGGTGTCGGTCACCGGCCAAAAGAAAGAGTCTCTAGTTTTAGAAGTTCTTATTTATTTCATTGTAGTTTTTAGCTGCCGCCAGAACTCGTCAAAACATTTCACGGTCGATTTTAGGAGTGTGGTAGCTAGCCAGGTGGGTCAAAACCCTACCATCTCGCGATAATAAGTCAATGGTTATGACCGTCGACTATATTTCACAATACATATCTAAATTACACGAATATGCAGATTTTAACTCACACGTAACAATGACATCCAATACATGACTTCGGAGTTCAGATTATACTTTTTGCGTAATTTGTATTTTGATCATGAATATTAATTACGTTTTTAAACAAACTTGATAAAAAATTCTCATAACATTTTAATTTTGCAATGCGGCAGTTAATATAGGTAATACTAACTTATTTAGCGCGTAATATTTTTTAATTCTTTTGCAATAAGTACTTATATACTTAGGGCCTGTTTCACCGGTTACATATAAAGTTCCGGATAGTTATCTGACATTTAATGCTATCTACCTATTATAGGCTGCTAATAACTTTTTTCTGTTTCACCATCTAACTCCCGGATAATTTAACTGATACATAAAGTTGACAGTTGACGGAACGGCAACGTCGCTTTTTTGCGTTTCGTTACTACTACGTAAATTATCGTCATTTGAAAACAATTTTAAAAACCTAAATAATAAAATACTTTTTGATCAAAATAATCCAAGTCAAGTTTTATTATATTATCAAGTTTAATTTATCAATAAAGAACGGAAATAGTTGGATTCCTATGCTTTACTAGGTATTCAAATTCTAAATGTGTTTATAGAAACAAAACGCAAGACATGTGTCATTTTATTTTTTTCGTTTCCGCCATTTGACTTGACAGATTTTTTATCCGTCGCATAACGCCTCTAACAGCCACTTGAAGTGGCAGTTATCATAACCAACACTTTATTTGTCAGATACTTCTATCCGAGACCTGTGAAACCAAAAGTTGTAGTTTATTTGGGAGTTAAGTTCCTAATAGGCTATCCGGAACTTTATCCGTAACCGGTGAAACAGGCCCTTAAAATATTTATCAGTACAAATATAAAACTCTTGCACTTCTGAGTGACTGACAGACCACCCACACACAGCCGAAAATACTGAACGCAAGAAGCTGAAAGGCATGTATGTATCTTGAGAAGTGTAGGGGACCACTAAGAGAGGATTTTTGGAAATTCCCCCCCTAAGCTGATAAAAAAGGGGATAAACTGAAATATATGAAATATATACTTTTAATATTCGAAAACGTTAAATTAAAAGTAAAATAAAATGAAAACCACCCCTGATCTCACCGAATGGTAAGTGATTATTTATTATTATTTATTTTCCACCATCATAGGTCATTATAGATCTCGGTGGCGGCACCACCGTACGAGTACAACCGTACCAGCATGTCCTGTACTTTCTCCGCACGAAGCTAACAAGGCTGCACCGCTGCAGCCCCAACATGGAGATGATTGATTCTCCGCATAAATCTACCGCGGAGAGATTTCTTCTCACCAAATATAATTCCAGGACCCAAAGCTTTTCTTAGTACGCTTTATGGTACTAGTACCTACATCTTCACGTTACTGGAATTGTAGTCTAACTAATTAGCTAACTTTAAAAAAAAGGAGATCAAAAAATAATTTATTCGATTAAGAAAAAGTATCTCAATCCAGGCCATTACACGTCTATATAAAAACTACTGAACCGTTACGTATTGATGACATCTTCTGTCTCCAAGTTAAAGTAATTGTGAGCCAATAAAAAAATAAGTAAATTAATTAGTGCTTTACCATGAGGTAGTTAGTTTCAGAGAAATCCGAGGAGAAAGAAAACAAAGTCGATTGTCGTGTCTGTAAGCTAACATCTTTTAAAATACGCGACGGATTTTAATGCAATTGTCTATGATAATTTCTTCTAGATCTAGATGATTAATAGGTATGATTATTATTCATGCATATTGAGCCTAAAGCTTCACGAAAAATAAGAATGATGAAACTCTCTGGGCTTTTTAAGTAAACATGAGACTAATTCTTTACCATGTGCTAGATCTAAGTTTCAAACCTTGTACTAATTAGGCAATAAAATTCCATGTAACATTAAGCTATCAAAACAAATCTTTAGCATCAGCAACAGACTGTAAATAAACAATAGTGCAGCGCGCGTTGGTCCATATTTGCATAACGCGATCACGTGTGGGAACCGCGGATCGTTATAAATTGTTCAGGTTTTTGGCCGCGCAAAAATATACTTTATGGCTCATTACTGGTAACTTGCGAAAAGAGGGTAATGGTGCAGTGAGAATGCAGATAAATCATTTAAGGTTTTGTTGCGAGTAAACTATAGTCTTGAGGATGTAATGGAGTAGCTTGTCTGCGTCGGATGTCCCGCCAGCGTATGAAGGGGGAGTCTTCAAGAGGAGAGTGAATAGGCCTAATAAGTTAGTGCGTTTTACACCTTCATCGCCACTCGATCTGGTGGGATTGTTGTCAAGCTTTAACTTAATTTACATTAAAAATTAAATATGTATAGGTACTTAGCTTAATCATAAGCTGCCAAATGACTTGTCATGTAAAGTCATTTGCCGTCTGACGGTTTGTGAGCAAATTTTTTCGTTCGTTCCTCTTCTGTCCTTCTTGGCCGACAACGTATCAGTGATATTTGGTGCTGCTGATGTTCACGACGGTGATCACTTGCCATCAAGGGCTCGTCTCCTCGTTTGCCGGCAATTAAACACAAAAACGTATTACGAAAATTACAGTTAACTTCAACCTCATTCTCCAAATATTCCGCGTGCATCGTATGTATGTCGGTGTGTTTGTAACACGGCAATAACCAACAATACCTACGATATCCATTGCACAAAACCTCCGTTCTCACCCGCTGTCTGATGCATTGTAACGACGAACGGAATGAAATTAATCGCGTAATTAAATATTTAATATGGTTTTTACACGTCTTAACGAAAATGGGTCGATTTAACTATTAACTGAGTGGTGATTGACTGTGAGATTTGTGACATGGTTTTAATCTCATGATGAGAGGTGCGTCGAATGACATTTTGTGGTAAAAGTACGATGTAAGTACGACCCCGTGGCCCATTTGGTAGTGACCCTGCCTGAGAAGCAAGGGGTAGGGCAGATATTTATGTGACTAATACATAAATTAGTGTTGTACATACCACCTGCGACAAAGGGTATGAGTGTGTTAACGTTTATTTACATAAAAAAATATATTGCTGTTACCACAAAATATTAATTAACATATACCTAGATTAATGGATCATCATCATCATCATCATCATCATCATCATCATCATCATCATCACAACCCATAACTGTCCCACTGCTGGGCACGGTTCTCCTCTCACAGTGTGAGGGGTATAGGCCATAGTCCACCACGCTGGCCAAGTGCGGATTGGTGGATTAATGGATATTTTAACGCATGTTTATTATTTTCTACACCGATTGAAATATTATAAATAATTACAAACTATGATAAATTCTAGACTACGTGCAGACTAAATCTAGATTAAGCTGGTTCTCAGGTATGAATAGGTTTACCCAGCTGAGCCCACGCGACGTTCTTGAGCTGACCCTATCTAGTGTTTGCTTATCGTATTGACCCCAAAACATCAGTTAGCACTCAGTATTGTTGGTTTTGGTGAAGGTTGTCAATTTAATTTGGACACGACTGATGTGTCCTAGCGTTTGGTAATAGTTCAGTTTGAAATTATAGGTGGATAGAGCCTATTTAATACAGATTTTGTATAGAGTTCGCCCGGGGTAGTTAGTAACAGCGCCCGCCACGGTATTAGTATCATTTCTACCGGTCAAGTATTGTTTAACAGCAATTGTGTTCCGGTTGGAAAGGTGTGGATATCTGGTTACACTTTTTTAGGGGATCTTAGTTCGTAGGGGCAACATCAAATCTGTGACCGAATTGAACGATACTTCTACTAATTGAACTATCACTAACAACGAACAAAAACCTGATATACATTGACCTGTTTGTTATTGCAAAGGTACAAAGAAAAACAAAAATTTTGCAACTTCTTAATCTTATTTTACATTTCTAGTAACTGTTATTGCGCCTCGTCAATAATGTAACTTACACAATTGTTAGTTACATTGTAACTTTGTAACAAAACAATTATTTTAAGAAACACACATGCATCATTATGTCACCAAATTTCTCCGTGAACAGGGAACCGATTACGGCGGAGTGTTCCTCGCTCATTATGTCAAACACTTCACTCAATAGGTCTCATTTTCGACTAATTTTCGAAGTGAGGATGTTGCGTTGAACGTCGTGATACATGTTCCTGATTGGTGTATTGACGCGATCGCACGATTGTATTTATTGTACACACAGTAGATAATAATGGCTGATGTATTTATTTATTTCAATATTTATTTATCCTTCAATGCAACAATCTTAACACTAAGGTATCGTGTCGGTAAACTTGTGAGAATGACACCAAAAATAATGTTTTGTCTCTATATCGATAAAATGCCATATACGAGTAATACCAACGAGTAATACCAACGTTTGGGTTGTAGCCAACGTTTTCAAAAGCTTTTTAGTTTTTAGTTTCCAATGTTTATTATTAAGTGCCTAATGTCTACAGGTCAGCCGGCTTTTAGTTGGCTATTTTACCAGCTATTCCTATAAATCCGAATTTATTTTTATTATGATACGGGTACTCACGATATGTATTTTGAAACGCCGATATTTCGACCCAGTTGCATGGATCGTGGTCACGGCTGAACTGCGGTGGCGCGGAGAAACTTTTGACAGGTGACACTTGACACTAATACATTAGTCTATCTACCTTACGTCTAGTTCGTTTTTGCGTTTTGTTAACCATATTACGACACACTACACTGACCACATTCTGCCGCTCAGGCGGCGTTTCAAAATACATATCGTGAGTACCCGTATCATAATAAAATGAGTACAATCCGCGATGACTTAAGTTTAAAATCCGAATTTAATCTTTGTTTTCGCTATGACATAGTTTTAATATTTGTTTTGTTAATAATATAATAATTAATAATGTAGGTACTTACTTAAAGGAACAAAAGAGTGTAATTCAAGTTTATTCGGTTATTAAGTCACGTCAAGATTGAATAGAGTAATTGACTGAGAATATAAATTGATGACAATTGTATTGTTATAATACGAGTATAATGATTAATATGGATAATATGACGTGACAACTTCCTGTATCATTAGGTACCTAGAACTAATCGACATTGATATTAGATAACTTATTCTATAATTTTATTCTGATGCCATTAATAACATGATTGGTACGAGACTGTTATTATTATCTTCCTATGAAGAATGGCTAGCTATTACCCTCTTGCTAAAGGCAGCCGCCAAACGATTCGTAGTGTTTACCTATATGTCAAAGTTAAATTTGAAATAATTAATCAAAATGTATTATTAATTATTTATTAACGAACGTTGAACATCGCATTTTATTTTATTAAAGGTTGCGTCTTTGACACTAATGATGTTAGAATATAACTGTTGTCACAGTTCAAGGTGGTTTTTATAAATTATTTTATACTGGTAACCCGACATTGCTTTGCTTCATCCACAGAGTAATGTCCCTATGTACATACATAAAAACATTAAAAAACTTTTCGAGAACAACTTACTAAAGTGCGGCAAGCAACACGGCAACGCGCAAAAGAAAATTAGAACATTGTTCTTTTTAAAAATTACGCAAATATCTTATTGCGTTCTGTTTTCAAATTAATTTGTATTTTGAAAAAAACATACAGATGCGTTCCATTTCAAAATTTCAAGCATCACAAAATTTATTAAAACTTATTAAAAATTAAATAAATAAAGGTAGACAGACTTTACACATAGCACGATTAAATCGATACTTCTACAGGTGAAGTCGCACACGACATACACTGTACGTCAAGGTAAATGGCAGAGGTCCAAGGCGAGGAGACCAGTTTCTAGCCTTGTCAGCCCGAACTTTCCCTGCGACCCGCGACCCCGCCATGGGAACTATGAGTTTCACTATCACCGAGGAAAGGAGTCTTGTTAGGAAAATGCACATTAAACTCACTGGGACAACGGTATTAGTTTTATGCGCTGGATGCTTGCAAATTGGCCTAGGTACTTCATACCTTCGAGAATAATCATCAGTTCTAACAATCAACTAATGTTCTAATTCTAACACCGTCACCTAACCGGACTATCCTAGTCCCTATTTGAGTCTTGTTCTAGGTTGGTCACAGTTGTCATGGGCGGCAGTGGAAGGGTGCAGCACCATGTTCGTTTCTTACCTTAATTACATAAAAAAATATGAAATCTGGGGTACAGGTTTCTGTAGTGTTTTCTTTTACCGAAGTAAGTGTAAGTACAATAAATTAACTACTAATACGGGTATAACGCTTGTGACGACTAATGTAAAAAATACAGTATTTGGCATTCTCCCGTTACTCCCCTTCCTGTAAGTGTAAGAGATATGGTATACACTGTAAGCCCTTAAGTGTTTATGTTTATCATAAATTAGTGATCTCTCCTGCATTTCGGAAAATCAACGAAATTACCTGCATACAAAGCAATTATTATTACTATAGGTACTTACTTTTACGTATTATTTTAGCTTAAACTAATTTATTGTATCATTTTAGGGATCAGTGTTTATTTTGCAGTGCAGTTTTATTAGCAATAATTGTTTATTATTATTAAGAGCTGCAAGCCTAGTTTCCCAACGGAGTCCAGCAAGCTATAAAGAACCTTGCGACAGACCCAACAAAGGCTGTAAAGTTCAGGAGTTATTCCGTTGCTCAAGGCGTCAAAGCCTTTATTTGCTACGTAAATGATGGTCACTCGGCGTTGAGCAATCCTTGACGGATTCCTCTTGAATCCAACACTGTCGCTTTGTTGGTTTGATCGATGTATTTTGTGATATCTCTATTTTAGTACGCACAAATGTTGATTTACGAATGTCGCGAGATGCGGCGTGACACGAGTGAAAGGATGACAATACATACATGTAATCTCAGTTGTGATTTTTGCTTACGTTGGTGTATTCCGTAGCAATTGACACGGTTATTGGTGAAGGGTTCTATTTTTTTTATTAGCCGACAAACAAGCAGATGCCACTTGATAGTAAGTGGGCACTGTCACTATGGACATCTTAAGTAGTGATGTTTTTGGACCGAAGTTCCTAACTGACTTGCGGTACTGGTACGGTACTGTACGGTACGGTGGACATCACCCCACATCAGTATCACCAAAAGCTTCAATGACAACCGACTCTCCGCAACTGTAATTAAAAATTTATCACGGGTAGAAAAGTCCTACTGTCATACGTGGTTCTGCCGGGATTAAACTGCGTGGTCCAGTCCAGTGACCTCTGACAGTATACACGTCGCTCCGGGTCTGGTCTGTTGTAGTTACAACAGGTGCACCGAGAGCAGATTGAGAGAAGTTTGTTCAATAATACTCAAGGATGATTTTGGCATCTCTACACCCCATTTTAAGTTATGGGTACAATCAGAACTTCCTTTATCCTTCAAAATGAAATATTTACAAAACGCCCGTTAAAAATTAGTAACCTTTCAGATATGACTACTCTGTGAACAATCAAGTGAAGGGATTCAATTTCAAAGTAATTAAAAAATGTAGTGTCACGAGTTATCTACAATCACTTTGCACATAGGTAAAGGTTGGTCCAATGGCTGCCATCGCCGAAACTTTTCACATTACGTCACGAAAGGTCAGAGTGACTCGTCGAAGTCGAACTGAAGACGTGCGCAAACACGCGCTCCGTTACATTGCTCGGTAACATTCGGTAACATTACATAAAAATAGTTCTCATAGTGTGCGCGCTACACGCATTATGTTACGTAACGGATCTGTGTGAGTGGCACATCTCTGGGAAGTGTACACGGACGTTTGTACCGCGTTTGGAACGCTGGTTTTGCTTCAGCGTTTATTTTGTCTTATGTCAAGCTGCAATAATTGATAAATTAGAAGAGCAGGTAAGACTGGTATAAGATTAATATTTAAGGAAAATATTATTTTAATACCCTCACTTGCCTTACTTATTATTGTATAATGTTGACATCATCCCCACGTAAAATCAGGTGGATTTGTTGTCAAGGATTAACTTGCATTGTGTAAAATATGTATTTCATGCCAAAATTTCATGCACGGTTTAAAAGAACTCGAACCTTAAATGAAAAAAAATATATATTACATAATTTTTTATATTTCTTTTCTATAAAATAATATTCCAAGTGCAATTATTTTGCTAATTTTTTATATAATTAGGTCAGGAATATTGGCTATGTAAAATCGGAATAATCGTTTTTCACTTTAATCATCTAAGTATTAAACACTTCAGCGATATAAACGCCGCGTTTGAACCGCCCGTATGCGCGTCAGACCTCGCTTGCAACAGAGGTCATCAGAATCAAACAATGGCGTTCTGAAGAACGAATTCTCTGCTCTTATTTATTAATTACACCGTCGACATGGTAATTCACCATCCAGCCCTTTAATTATATATATGTAGTACATATAATTATAATGCTCTTAAATGAGTGATGTCTACCAACCCGTGCTGGTTTAGCCTGGTGAACTATGGCCCGCTTATTGTGCGAGGAGTCCCAAGGTCAGCAGTGATCAGTTATGCTCTCGCAATGTGAGGGGAACAGGCCGTAGTCCAGCACGCTCGTCAAGTGCCGATTGTTAGAGTCAAACTCTCAGACTCATTGAGAACATTATGGAGAACTCTAACACGTAGATTTCTTCATGATGTTTTCCTACACCGAAGCATAGGATACTCCTAACACGCACGTATTGAAAATTACAGGTGCATTCGACCAGGCCACCCTGTTTGGAAATTCAACGTTCAAAAACTGCAACTCCCTACTCACAGCTATTTCGTTCAAAACCTATTAATCATCAGTGTTTCCAGAACCATAAAGATGTCACTGATGATTCTCGACGAGTGTGTCGACCGCTTCACGCACAGCCGCTAACAAAAAATGTATGCAAACCTCCCAATGTCCATGTCGGGTTATGTCAGATGAATTTCTATGAAATGGAAAGTAATGTTACATCTGCGTTCAATTGCAAAAGCGGACGAGCACTTAATGTCATTTGGCTTCCTGTTTTTATGCAGATTCATCTTATAATATTATCTACTAGTTATTCATAATTACCTGCGCTACATCTTATAATGTTATCGATATTCATAGTTACCTGTGCGTGTATTATCTAATTGTTATTCATAGTTCCCCGCGCGCGGTTTCGGGATACACATTCGTTGCATTTAACAGGACTGGTTTGAAATAAATAAATATACATACTTACGTACTTACTCACTAACAATAGCAAAGGAAAAGTTTTATTCTGTGTTCTCTCTAACCACTTGCCGATATAATATATGTACTTGTACATAATATGCGTAGAAAAATTCAATAACGTTCAAGCAATTCAGGGTTGCTGTGACGACCACAAGATTAGCTTTCGAATACAAAAAAATTAAAATCGTTTCAAAATTTACGGAAAATCACAGATAATGGCAATTATAATATAACCTACTCCTTTTTTGAAGTCGGTTAAAAATAGGTCATAGGGCCACGCTCCGGCACAACTGGTACAACAAAGCGTCGTAATCCAACACGGGAAGTGAAAAAGCGCTACTTCAAGGTTCGCTCCGTAAAGATAAACATTGTTGTAGCTCACGATAAATCAAGTCTGGGAATCGAACCCACAATACGCCATTGACGCAAGCTAATTGCGCAACGCGGCCAACGCGGGCTCGGCGCCGGCGGGCGGATTTGCGCACTTTGGTAATTTCGTTAGTGTCACTTGCTCGGACGGCCGCAGACTCTAATTCTTTACTAATTTTGATTGTTGTATTTTGTTTTAAATGTGGTTAGGTTTCCTACCAACCTGGGCGTGCACGGGTCGTTAAATAATAATCAGACGGGATTATTTAAGAATTTATAAATGTCTTTTTAATTGAAAACCGATTTAAATGAAACAAACTTCATGTTACCTTTAGATTACTTAGGTTTAAGGAAACTGCTTAGCGGGAGCAGCCGCATGGACAAATAGACAAAAATAAAAAAAACATTATTATACGATCTATTGTGTTAAAAGATAGCGTTAGTAAATACCCCTAAGGCCCGGAAGTTATTCACAAATATTATGTGGCATGTACAGACAGCGATCACTTACAGATTTATTATACGACCTTAAAGTGGAAACGTGGAAACCACACTTATGACAATTTATTTTATTGCAGATTCGGAATCAGAAGTCAACTCTGCGTCGAATAGTCCAAGTCTCGTAGCTCTACGAAAAATAGAAAATTTTGCACAACGTTGAAATTAACCTTAATTTTGTTGAAATCACAAAGTTTTTCGGTTCTGGTGAACATTTTCTATTTTGTAAGTTGTAACCCAAAAATACAAAATTGAAAACGCTGTAGCGCCGCTATTTTGCGTCGAATATGTAAAGATTATATTTCTGTTGCCGGTGCTATTTAGTTTGATGTTTGTTACTTATAACTGTTGTTTTTACATTTCCAGATGCTGCGATGGTGGTGCCTGCTGGCGCTGTGCGCGCTGGTCGCGGCGGACCCCGGCGCCGACACCCAGCCGAGATACCGTGGGTTGCTTGGTTTATACCACCACTAACACTAGAATTTTAGATATTTTAAATGTTAATAGCCGACAGACGAGCAGACGAGCCACCTGGTGGTGTGTGGACACTAACGCCAAGGGCACCAATGCGTTGCCGGCCAAAATGAATTAAGAAAAAAGAACGTGTTGGCTCTCATTACCGAACACGTCAAGTCGTTTGGCAGCTGTCAAAAGGGCGGCAAAAGGGTGGTAGCTAATCAGCCGGGCTGTAGCCCACCACCCATCAGGCGTCGGTTCGGTCGCGGAGTTTCAGATTACGTACAACAGAGAAAAACACAATTCGAATATTAATATTTGCTTCGGTCATTTTATTGGTGTAGCTGATGCTCATGTGTGACAACTTGTGTCATGTAGTGTATGTACATGTGTATGTATAGTGTAAACAAACATTTTACGAATGTAGGCGTGCGCACTTCTCTGTGTGACTATGTACCTAGTAAAATATTGCTTTTGATTGAAAGTTGAAACGACTTTATAAAGAGTTATTAGTTAATATACTAGAATAAAGACGATAATTTATTTTAACATTTTTAAAAAGGAAACTGGGAAATTATAAAGAGGAGAATAGGTTCTGTTATTAGAGAATTCCAAAATATAATTATAGAGGTTTCCAGGCATTAGGTAACGGAAAGGCGTTATTTATTGATAAAATTATCATTATCGTTATTTATTTAATTGTTTTCACTTAATATAGGTATATTATTTACTAACATTTATATTATTATTTGTAAATTCTCATAGAATATTAAAAAATTTAAATTTAAGCGGACCTACGAGTAGATTTTATTTTAAAAAGTTGGGAAATAAAATTATTTACATTATTAAAAATGTTAATATTATATTTACTAACAATGAAGCACTCTTTTATGATACCATTATTTCTTAATTATGTAGGTAGGTACTTCCAATAATAAACATTATTATAAAATTGAAACTTATAAATTTTGAATGTTTACAGAAATACGAAAGCGAGTTAGGACTGGTATGTACACAAAGCTTATCAGCGTCCGTGTGTTTACAAGGCTTGTTATTATTTTATATTACACTGCAGATTTTATACGTAGAACAAAGAGGCATTTTCTAGCCTACGCCTATGGCCTAATGCCTATACTTATTAGTAAATCGAACAAGTCTTGTAAATGCACCAACTGCTGAATGTCCTCACTAGTTCTGAACACCCAACTCATTTATACCTTCAAGCGTAGCATCTTCTCTCTGCCATTTGTCACCTCAGGATACTGTTACTTTTGCACAGTCATCATAATACACTCATCAATCACGTACATCCAACCGTATCTAAGTACACTAAAAAAATCACTCACTAATTTAAACGTAAATCATTCTGCTTTTACACGCTGTCTCTCCTGTATCTGTGTCATGAATCGTGATGCAATAAGTTTCGTCTAATTCGTTTCCAAAGATGATTTGCAGATTTACTTCCGATATTCGGTTTGTTTGATACCAATTCATTATTGTCGAGATTCAATATGAGACGCAACACACAATAAGTGTTTGACGTAAAGTATTAAACAAATTGTTAACCTCTGTAGTATCTAAATATAATGTCGGTTAATAAAATTAATAATTTGTCGTAAAGCATTATAAATTGATTTGTTATCATCTGTTACAAAGTTGACGATAGAAATTATATCAATAAGATGCAATAGCAGATCTGAAATCTATGTAGGATAATATTAATGTTTTGAAAAGTGATTCTTTGTCAGTTTACACGTCACGTTACATTAAGCTCAAACGTTGTTGACTTGATAATAATTATAACCTTATTTTTGTCTTGAAACTATCTTAGTCTAACATGATGTAATGACTTTAGTCATAAACAATTTGATAAATAAACACGTTTATATTGAGGTAAATACTGTTTATAAGAACTCAATTAACTTCTCAATTCACACAGGAACAATAACAGTTTCCGTATTAAGAAGATAGTATCGCCCCACTGTCATTCTTTACTTCCCATAAATGTTGCGTACGCACTAAAGCAATCTCATTTAATAACCTATTTTCATGTCGCAGTGTTTTTAATTTTTATTTTTGCTTTATTTGCGAAACATAACATGATATCTACAAACAATCAAACAGTCTGTATCTATACACTATTTACAAGGTACCGCATCGTGTTTTTTTTTTTACTTGACTGTACCCATTTCAACTGAAAGTTTACCAAACGCAACTTTTTAGTAGGTACCTACAGTTTGAGGTTTACCAAATGGGAAGTAGCCATAAAAACTTTTGTTTGCTCAATATAAGAGAAAAATAAAAATCGACAGTTACAAGATTATTGTTAGCATGCAAGCACATTGAGGTAAAATAACAAAATAGATGTAGATGTTGTAGCTTATCATCACGGGTCTGGTCCCAGGATAGGTACTATTCATGTCGGAAAATTGATTTGTTCCCGCTAGATAAAAGACGAAAGTTAGTATGGAGAGTCTGTGAAAAGATTAGTACATTATAATTTATGTTTTTTCAGCATTTTTGCAATGATTGCTATAAATGAATAGCGTTAATATTAGGAAAAACAAAATTAGGTAATCCCTATTCTGATATTTCCGATAATTATGGTTTATTACGCTCTCCCAAATCCCGAGGTCCTGAATGATTTTCTATATCCTCCTACAACATACTTCCTACAGGAGGTACTTAACACTATTGGCTACTCTGTATTATCTTCAGTTTGTATACGATTTTAGCGAAACAGTAATCTTTGAGTATTTAATATTTATCGTACAGTATTATAAATACTCAAAGGTGTTGTATATAATTTGTATATCATATTTGTTTTTATTATATTATTTATTGTTTGCTATTTTAATATTTAATATTTCTTTACAACTTAAGTGTAATTGTATATATTGTAAAAATACTTTTTCTTTCATATTTTTGTATATTTTTTATCATTATTGGTGTAATTTCTAATTATTTTGTTTTTTTGACGTTTTGTTTAGGTCATTTGGGTATTCTTTATGTTTTTCTTTTCTTTTTCCTATTAATTCCTTCTTTTATTTTAATCTTTATTATCTTTCTATGATTTCTCGTGTTACACTGCATTCAAAAAAGTCTAATTGAGTATCGTTAGTTCGTTACCCCTAACGTGTTTCCAAGGTGTAAATTGGAATGATTTTGGTGGAGTATTATATTCTAACTTGTTTTTGTTTGTAGTTGTTTTAATAAATTGTATATATTGTAAGGTAGGAATTAGGAAGTTTCAATCTTAGAGCTGCTGTTTGTGATATTTTCTTCATCGTTGTATTCTACTTGAATCCATATTATCCATTCGTTTGTTGTAACTCATACTTCTCATAGCATGCCCATCTGTATTTCATTTTCTAAAGTATTTTTAAAAATACATTTTTAGAAAGAACTAATTGTTACTAATTGATAAGGATTGTCTTATTCATTTCGGTGTTCATGGTCGTCGTTTGTCGTACTAAATCTTACAAAACCTGAAAGATTAACCAAGTAAAATGGTGTTCACCGGTTCTACTGCATCTGGGAATTGGATAGTTAGTTGTGGAGTAAGTAAGGGTGGTGGTCATCTTTGATGATCTTCCTGACGATTAAGTGATTTCCAGCCGATAACCAGCCAGGACCGGCGGAGGTAGACGACATGGTTGGCAATCTCCTGCAATGGATCCAAGCGCTATACCAGCAGAAAAATAGGAAAGGTCCGTTAAGTTCAACATCAAAATACGAACTAGACAAATTGAATAGGTGTAGCAGTTATTGACAAGTTTGGGTGAGGCGTACAGGAAACATATGACAAAATTCCATCACCGTGCGACCAGTGTATCGATACGAGCGACTATGCATGAATATTACCTACATAATTACTTACTTTTTCACCAAAAGCAAAGCAAGCACGCCACTTTCAAGTACACGTTAAGCACAGTCACTCGTTGCAAGGTAGCACATAATATTTAAGGGCATAAATTAAATGCTTATATATTTTTTTCAAAATTTTCAGCTCGCCAGTATTTTGGAGGCAAACCCGAAAGACCAAGACCATTTGAGCCGGCTTCCTATCTACCACCGACGGGCTACCCTCCATCTGGATCTCGACCCACGCCTTCTTACAACGAAGGACCTTCGACGAATCCACCTTATCAACCTAGCTCTCCTTACCAGCCTTCACCTAGCCAGCCACCTTATCAACCGTCTCCATCTGACCAACCTACATATCAGCCAAGCCAGCCTTCATACCAACCTAGCAGACCATTCCAACCTAGTCAACCAACATCACCTACTAGCCAACCATCTCAACCGACGTATCAGCCAAGTCAACCGTCTTATCAGCCCAACCAGCCATCCCAACCGTCGTACCAACCTAGCCAGCCAACACAGCCATCATATAATCCAAGTCAACCATCTTACCAACCAAGTCAGCCAACATCACCATCTTATCAACCCAGCCAACCGTCACAACCTGGTTACCAGCCTAGTCAGCCTACTTCAACTGTAGACGAAGCTACAGTACCACCATACGAACAAACTCAACCGCAACAACCAGTAACGCAACCCGATTCAAATGTACTACCACCCTCGACCCCAGACGACGATGATCGACACCCTCCCCATATCCACGATATCACAGTCGACTGCGGCAAAGAAATGATGACGATAAACATCGAATTCAACAAAGCTTACAACGGCATTATCTATTCCCAAGATCATTTCAATGAGCCCGATTGTGTTTACGTGAGAGAAAACTCGAATCAAATTAAATATTCATTCACTGTTAGCTTGAACACCTGTGGAACTAGGTTCTTCAGCGATTTCGAAAACGAAGGCCAAGCGTATCTGGAGAATGTTCTCGTGTTGCAAAATGAGCCCGGTATTCAAGAGGTTTGGGATCACATTCGTCGAGTGAGATGTCTTTGGGAAGGCAGTCTTACTAAGCAACTGGTGTCTTCCCTCAGCGTGGGTATGTTAAACCAGATAACCAGTAACTTCAGCGGTGACACAGCGATGGCCAGGTTGGATATCCAAACTGGACGGGGACCTTTTGCTGCTGAGGCTAATGGGTTAGTGAAGATTGGAGACAAAATGACCTTAGTGGTGTCAGTCACAGGAGATGCAGGCTTCGATATTCTTGTGAGGGAGTGTATCGCGCGCGATTCTGGTAGTCACCATGTAGTGCCTCTCACCGACTCCAACGGCTGCGTGTTGAAGCCCAAGCTTTTCGGCGCTTTCCAGAAGACCAGGGACACAGGAAACACAGGAGCATCAGTTCTTGCGTATGCGTTCTTTAATGCATTTAAATTCCCAGATGAGATGGACTTGATTATTCAGTGTGAGGTGGAATTGTGCAAGACTGACTGCGACATGTGCCCTAATCCTGGGAGTATTGAACCCAGACGGAGGAGACGGGATATCGTACACCTCGGGAACAGGACTGTTGAACCGATGACGACTATTGGTAAAGGTTTAAGGGTAGTCTTCGCTGAAGACTTGCCGATAGAGACAGGATTTTGTATTACCCCTGCAGCAGCGATGTGGGGTGGTCTGTTAGTTTTGACCGCGTCCTTATTAAGTAGTATTATTGTGTCTTTCTGCTGGCAAAGATCACGTGGTTCTGTTAAGTTCTCATAGAATTAATATTTGAACAGTGTTCTTTGCTCAGTCGTCAATATTTATTTTTATGGTTCATAAGGTTGAGTTTTGCTTGACTAAAGAGAACCCGAAGGGACTGCTAATTGAGGTTTGCTTCGTCAGCGTGTTACCATTATAAGCTATAATTTTTAGCTTAATGTAATTAAACCTTCGTACAAAAATAAAAGTCCTGACAGGAATGTAAAATACTAAAATTTAAACTTTGTCTGAGTTTAAATATCTCATTTAGATGCAAAGCACTATGTGAAAAACCCAGTAAACGTTGTAACATACATATAACTTAATTCTTCCTTCATATATATATCCTTAATATATATCGTAATTATTATATTTAATAATAATTGTACTTGCAGTTTTGAATTTTACTACGATAAGAATTGTAATTTTATAGTTAATAATTTTAACTGCTTTTATTGTTAATTTAACACTGCCAATAATATAGCCAACTTTATTTTTGTCTTAAAGTTAAGAGATATTTTCCTATAGGTTTAACAGTTAAAGTGTCTGTTCAACGCACTTTTCTATTTTATGTTAATGTATATCCAATAAACGAGAAGATAAGCCATCGGATGATAAATAGTTACTGTCACCGGGCGTCGGTGACTCTAAATGGGTCAGCGACGCCTTGTTGGTTAGAACAGAAATACACATGATTTATGGGTTTCTAGCACAGCGCTGAAACAAGTCCACCCACGGTAGATATTTTAGAAATAGGGTGGTGGCTAACCGGATGGCTCACGAATCGACAGTGCCCCTTATAGGTAATAATTATGATCATACCATCCAGCCTAAGTCGGCGTTAACAACTCATGAAGGACATTAAATTAAAAGATTAAGTATTACGAGTGTATCCGAAAAGTCTTTCAACTATTTATTTTCTTAATAACTCACTAACGGTGACTTATGCAAAACCTGGACCAGTAGACCTAGATGTATGGCACATTGTACAGGGGTTCCTGAGATAGTGCGGAGGAGTACTGAGAAATGGTAGATCTTGTTAATTACTAAATCTCAATGTCTATATTATTATTTTTGAAAAATTAAATACTCTAAAAGCGCACTTGTAAAAAATACTCATTAAAAATAGCAACTTTTACCAAAATTAAATTGAAGTCTGTCTATAATACACGGAAGATATTTGAGAAAAACCTATTAACCCATAACAACGATTTCTTTTAGAATTTTTGTCTATCTGTGGATTTGTTCCCACTGATTACACAATTAGCTTAAGCTTAGCTTATTTGGAAGCAATTTTCACTAAAGTATTCTAATAAACTTGGGGAAAGATTGTTTTAAATCTGTTCAGGAATAAAATAGACATGTCAGTTTATAATTCCGTTTAAAGTCTTTCGAGCGTGGGTAGCCATATGTTTTCCGAAGCGAAGCGCGGATAGTTACTAGTAAGGGATAAGTTTACCGAAGCGAAGCGCGGGCAATTACTAGTAAATCATTTAATTGATTACTGTCAGAGCCGGCTAACAATTTAACTTGTTTAATTTATAAATATTAGTATAATATTTACGTCTTATTACAATATAATAACAAATAATTTACTAGCTAACATTAAGATTAAAGAATTAATTGTATTTATATTAACTGAAGACTTACAAGATGATGACGTCATTAGATAGTACTGTAAATATTGCTTTAGTGTAAGATGTATCATTGTGTAAGACAATAAATGATTTTAACATATTATTGTTTATTTATTTGACTCCTTAAAACGATACTGTTATAATATTATTATCATTACTAATTCATTGCCGCCCATGACTGTCCCACTGCTGAGTTCAAGCCTCATATCACTATGTGAGGGTACAAGTAATAGTCCGCCACGCTGGCCAAGTGTGGGTTGGTCAACTTCACGCACCTTTGAGACCAATATGGAGAACTCTCACTACTGAGCACGGGTGTGAGGACTGAGGAAGCCTAGAGCATACTCAACTGCGGATTAATGTAGGGGTTAGTGGCCAACCCAAGTATTGGAAGTTTTCATGCCGTGTAGGCTATGCCAACATGGCTGACATGATGACTTTTAGTATAGAAAATAACCCCGTGTTCAATTACCATAAAACTTTACTTATTTAATGTGAAATTTCCTCTGCGGTTACAATTTGTCTTTATTATGTCAGGCAGCTCTTCTGCTTGTTTTTCGCTATTTTTTTTGACAAAAACATTGTGTACTTTCGTGCAAAGCTGTTTACTTGTTCATTATAACAAGATTAATGTTAATTAGTGCCACGTTGGCATGTTAGGTTTGTACACTCGGAAACAAAAGTGATAAACATAATCCTCAGATTTTTGACCGAACGAAACTATGTTCATGGGCGACGGTGACCATCTACCATCAAGTGGCTTGTCTATCCGTCTGTCGGATAATAAAAATTATGGTCACACCTAGTCTGCAATACTAAAATACATAATATTATGTTGGCCACAGGCATCATGATTACAGATTACAATTTCATCTGGTGCAGATTTCGGCAAAATATTACGTATCCATGTGATCATTGTGTCCATGTGTCTAGTGTTTTGGAGTTGGTAAGCAGTTGGTCCGAGTTATTAAATGGATCGTAATACATGCTTTCTGTTACTCGTTAATGTGAGGATACCTACTTTCGAATAAAGTAATTGTTCCCCAAATCTCAAGAAAGTTGGTGAGAGGAACAAAAAATTTAAAATAACTTAAAACCTCTTTTTGAAGTCAGTTAAAAATGGAATATTTTTATTTTCGTTAATTGTGTTAATGATTATATTATATGATGACGTTTATATAAATATGTAAACATGTGATAAACACGTTCATTGCTGTCAAATGTTTGCCGACACTATCGAGGGCGATGAGGAGCAGATCACCGTTTTGTAGGGTAAACACTCCTATTGCTACACTATGAAGATACATTTTTTATTGTGATTAATAAACTGTCCATGCATGTGACCCATTGAATATATCTTATTATATAAAAATGAATCGCTGATTTTGTTGCTAAGCGCAAATCTCGAGAACAGCTGAACCGATTTCGCTAATTCATTTTTAAAATATTCCTTAAAGTATGAGGACGGTTATTACGGGGAGAAAAATGTAAAAAATTGCCTGAAAAAGTAAAAACAACACTTTTCTATATTCCCATACAAAAGATTCGTAATGATACTGAAAAGACAATTTGAACTTTAATACCATACCATAAAGTTTAAGTGTTAGTGGAGGGGTTCCGGGAAGGTGTCCCGGATAGCAGAATAAGTATATAAAAAAAATTAAAGAATCGACTGTAAGGCGGTACGAAGTTCGCCGGGTCAGCTCGTTAAATATAAACAAAGCAATGCAAAGCTGGTTTGTAAATTTTTGTATGGGCTATTAACAAGGAATTATTAGTATGTCAAAACAATATTTAAATCTAAATGCTCCTCTATAATATCTGAGTATTATAAAAGTAAAAAAGTAAAAGTAAAAGTAGGTAAGTAAATTACCTGTAGTTTTCCTTTTACTAACAATTTTTATAGATGCGATGAAGACATAACAATGAGATTAACCTAGTTGGTCTGCCTGCGAAGCGAGGGGTCCCCGGTTCGATTTCCGACCGGGGCACATGTTTATGTGACAGATAAATGTTTGTTCTTGGGTCATGGGTGTTAGTGATTTGTGTTTTCCATGCCACCCGCGACACAGGGAATCCTAGTGCGGGGGTTTGAGTGTGTTAACTTTTATTTATTAATTTAAACCTTTTCAATGCAACAGTAATTTGTGCGAAACGATTAAATCAGCGCGCCCTATTAACTGAAACAACAAATATATCGGAGATACCGATAGGCACTCGTGGTTAATGATGAAATGCGAGATATGAAGGGATATAATGAATAGTGGATACTAAACTGTCTGTTTTTGTACGAAACAATTCCAGATCTCACACTCCTACATCCAAGTTTTACTATCATATGAAGCGAAAAATGTGCTCTTTAACTGTAAGTAGAAGATAATTATTCTCCTTAGTAACTACTAAGGAAGAAAAAAAGTGGAAAAACGGAAATACGAAAGGCGAAGAACGCGGAAGAAGGATTGTCAGAGTTGGAACCTAAAGTATTGACTGAGTATTGAACTTGAAAAGTATTTCATAACTTTAAAAGTATGTTTTAGAGTTATGAAATACTTTTCAAGTGTACTTTGAACATAAAATTCAATTGACTACATATAGTGTTACTGACGCAACGATAGTCAGGGAAATAATAGATTTGTAAGTATTCCATAATGAAGAGAAACAGTGTGAGAGGTGATCGGTGCTTTCACCTCACATTATAAATATAATCCATCGTAAAACTAGGAATTATGCACTAAATGCTTACGTTGTTCCTCTCAGATAAAGGTAATACAGTAAAGTGTAACTCGTCATTAGTACGTTAGTTTTTATAAAAAATGACGAAGTAATTGTAAACATTCATTTTCTATTTTTAAAGAGTTCAACTAGTGATTAACATGGCTGGTGATAACTTAAAAAAGTCGTCGATTCTGATGCAGGGAGTGGCTACGCTGGCAAGTTAGTCAATGACAATTTAATGTTAAAATGAAATAATATTTCACAAAGGATGTCTTATTAAGTTAGCAGTGATAGCCGTGTGGTTGAACGTTGGACTCCCGAACCGAGGGGGTCCGGGTTCAAACCCCGCACGCACCACTAATTTTCAAAATTTATGTGCATATTATAATTTAATTATCACTTGCTTCGGCGAAGGAAACATCGTGAGGTAACCTGCACACCTGAGAGTTCTCCATAATGGTTTCAAAGGTGTGTGAAGTCCACTAATCCGCACTTGACCAGCGTGGTGGACTGTGGCCTATAACCCCTAACATTGTGAGTTGGACTCCTGAACCGAGGGGGTCCGGGTTCAAACCCCGCACGCACCACTAATTTTCAAAAATTATGTGCATATTATAATTTAATTATCACTTGCTTCGGCGAAGGAAAACATCGTGAGGTAACCTGCACACCTGAGAGTTCTTCATAATGGTTTCAAAGGTGTGTGAAGTCCACTAATCCGCACTTGACCAGCGTGGTGGACTGTGGCCTATAACCCCCAGCATTGTGAGAGGGAGACCCGTGCCCAGCAGTGGGATAGTTATGGGTTGAGATGAAAATTAAATGTAATAAAGTTCACCTGCAAGAATCTGAATAAAAAGTATTATTTTCAGTTGCTAACCTAGCTACATTGACGGGATTCATCTACGCATGGCCGTCATACACCGTCGCAAACTTCAAATCCAATGACACGGTGCTGTCTGCGCCGATGACGACGTTGCAGGTGTCGCTCTTGAGCAGCTTCACCAACATCGGCGCGCTGGTGGTGACCCCCATGTGTGGGTACGTCATCGATAGCCTTGGAAGGAAGTACTCGGCGATGCTGTTTGGTTTGCCCTATGTGGTGAGTTTTCGTGTAATTTTATGGCTACCCAGAACATTGTTTGTATATCATTGCTTTAGCTGTGATCGTAGATTTAGTTAACAAAGTTCAATAAATTAGAGTGTTGCTGAAGTTGCGAAGGGCTATCAGCTGAAAGTAAGAAAACTGTTAGTAACTGGTCCTAGTACTGAGCAAAACACATTTAAATATTTAACGATTCATATCTCGAAAGAGCATGATAATTACCACTTACATTATATAGCCAACTAGCCAGGCAAGTTAATATTCCATCAAAATGCATCTGCACCATAGAGATTTCGATAGACTGAGCCATTGCCTCATCTGTTATTCAGCAGGACACAACACGCGAAGGAAGGATACGATACAGAAACGATTTAATCTGCGGCAATTTAAGGTTTTCAAACGAACATATTTGTCAAACGATGTTTCGTGTCTTATTTCAGATAAGTTGGGGAATAATATCAATAACAACGAGCGTTCCGATAGTGATAGCGTGCGTAGGCCTCGCTGGGGTCGGTGCAGCCGGCCAGGCAGTTTCGTCAGTGTACATTGGCGAGATATGCCATGAATCAATCAGAGGAGCACTGACTTCCACCACAGTGTCCGGGTTCTTTGTCGGTCTACTGTTCTCCTACACTATCGGAGGATACTTGACATATCATCAGGTTGTTTACATCCATTTGTCACTATCTGTGCTGTACATCCTGCTGTTGATGCTGCTGAAAGAGTCACCTGTGTACTTGATGCAGATTGGAAAAGAACAGGTATGTTTACTATTGATATACCTACTTCGGGCAATGTTGATTAAATACTTATATCGCTCGCATTATAAATAGGCACCAACAAAGCAGAATTAAGTATCTTATGATAATAAAAGTTATCCGAAAACATTTTATTTTGTTTGGTGATAAAGTAGAGGTGCAAAAGTTGTGCCCCAAAAATTCCTTTAGAGTAAGTACTATGTACTATGTAGTAGGTACCTATGTTTAATGTTGCGAGTATATTTGAGTCTTCTTTATACGTTGAAGAGTAATAATTAGTCTCAAAAATATACTCAAATATAAATGTGAGAGATTTTATTAAATAAACTGTCCCCTAACAGCTATTCGGTGTCAAATAATGACTGTGTAATGAATTAATTATTAATTTTACAGGAAGCGGCAAAGTCCATAGCTTTCTACAGGCGTGTTGATGTCACTTCAAAAGAAGTAGAAATTGAGATAGGAAAGATCAAGCTTCAGTTGGATCCCAGGATCGATCAAATACTAGAAGCTGATAATCCTGGTGATTGCCTTCATGTTATTGTAAATAATAGTTACATATTATCTAAAAATATTTTTAAATACGGATTATACCTAGTTTAAGTTTCGATGCAATACTAGGTATCAATCTTGAGCGTAGTATCCTGTCGTGCTTGTCATAAAATTGCATTGTAATCGGAACAGAAATAAGCAAAATTTCAAGTCCGTACTAAGAAGAAGTAGATCTAATTCCGCTTAGAAGATTTGACTTGAATATAATTATATACAAACATTGTTGAATAAAAGCTGATAAAATGGAAATATCTCTTCTTGCAATTTCTTTCAATATACTATCTCAGACCTAAAGTGACGGTCTTCATAATCTTAGGCTTTAACATTAATTGGGTTTACCTTATTTTATTTAACTAGTTCAAACACATTTCAAATCATATATTTGCATTCTATTTATAGTTCATATTGTCACAATCTCTTTGACCTTCGCTGTAATCTTTATTTAGTTAAATTTATTCTTTTTAGCTCTTATCTATTGGTTTATTACAGAACAAGATTAATCTTGTGATGTGAGATAACTTTATTGTATTATTGTGAAATTAACAGTTAATTAAAACTAGCGTAACACGTGTAGAAAAGAATAAAGTCAAAGGTTTAAAATTTTTATCACAAGCAAGCAAGTAATATCTAAAGGAAACTTTCAGAAGAACATTAGACTCCCGAAGTTTTACATTCGGAATTAAATCTTTTTTAATTGTTTCTTTTCTTTCAGAACACACAGCGTCTAAAGAACTTATTGAGAAACCACCTATAGAAGAAGCTAAAGCCGTCTCGGCATGGGCATTTTTGAGTAAGTTTGATCACATGTACCTAATGGTAGGACAACTTTCTTTGCTTATTATCATAAACAGTAAATGTACGTTGTTAACCCACACAAAGAAAGAAGGTCATCAATTTGATATGTATGTATGTATAATATATTGAAATATATTCACATATATTATAATGCGGTCTTACAAACGACGGTTTTCTGGCAAGCAAATCCTCACCTCAAAAATTGGCAGACTATTAAGACTTCCAAGTTCTGGTCCAGTGAGGACAAAAACCTTGTAGACAGTACTATAAGTCAAGTTAAGTAGGCAGTTAGTAAACTTATTTATTTAGTTCCATATCTAGATAAGTTTTACAGCTAATGTATGACGATTGAACAGATATTAAGTAAAGAAGATAAAAAATATAAAATAATCTACTTGTTAATCAACGTAGCAATAAAAATTTTCAGAAAAGTCAAAATCATCGAGACGGGCACTACTAGCGGTGATCATGGTGATGTCGCTGACGATCCTGATGGGATCCATAGTCCTGCAGGTCTACGCTGAGCCGTTGTTCCAGGAGGCGGTGCCGACCATGTCAGCGAACATGTGTTCCATATTCCTGGCAATAGACTATCTGATTGCTGCGCTGATTTGCGGGTCTATGCTAGACAAGTTTGGACGGAAGGTGATTCAATTCATGCATTTCCATATTTGACGAACGAGCATACAAGTGGTTATTGTCGCTTATGAATATTGGTAACCACGAAGGAATCACCAACGTGATATATTTATTGCTGCAGATATGGAGTTAATTGCGATTTATAGTATGGCATAATTATTAAAAAATAAATATTATGGAGAGTTATTAAGGAGACGTACTTATTTTAAAACTTAGGTAAAAACGTAGGTTTGAATCTTCCTCATTAACTGCTTATGAAGTTTCTACATTGAAGTTGATTATTGACGTGACAACGTCTTAAATTAGGTTAGCTGGGAGTCACTTATGAAAAATAGTAACGCTCGGTAACGTTACGATGAGTCACCGAACGAGAGAGAGGCCCGCCGAATGCCTTGCGTCTCTCTCCCACTCAACTATGATCGGTCTGTCGCGCGCGCAGCACTAGAGAATTAGGCGCATTGAATCGGCGCGTTAAGTTTAAGTTTACATGTACAATGTTTTAGTAAACAAAATATATTTCTATAGTTAAAATTTGTGCAATTCTTATTTTCATTCAATTCCTTGTTCCTATTGCGCAATTTAATTATATTCATATCAATAAATATTCTACCGAGAAAAAGACGTTGTCACGTAAAATCTTCGCCCGTAAAACCGACTTTACAGGCAACCATTTTTTTTTAAAAATACCAGGGGTACTTTGCTGCAAGTACCGAGTAAACACTCTACGAGTATATATTTAAAATGTCTCGTGTCCAGATGTATGTGATAGTTAATAAAAAAGTGATTTGGCCATAATGTAAGTTATATCGTCATCATCATATCATCTTGAATTTCATGTCCATTTATTTACCATTAGCTGGAATTGCAAAAAAAATACAAGTCAACTATTTTTTTTTTAGTTTCTTCTTACAACGACATCTATTGCCTCTGGAGTATTCTGCCTGCTGCTCGGATCTCAAATACAATTGCGGTGGGGGCCGCATTGGTTCACCGCATTCTGCATTTATGGGTACTGCTTTGTCTACAACTTAGGTGCTGGTGCTGTACCATTCGTTCTCACCGCTGAAGTCTTTCTACCAGAGGTTAGTAGAACAAAATAATATAATCATCACACATCATTACTTAGTCATTACGGAACTCGGCTTTCCTTACAACTTTTCCATTATCAATGACTTGATAAGTTATTATTCTTTATACACCTATTGACAGAATAATGAATGAAACGACTTTTTTGTTAATCAAATCAAAGAAATAAGTAATACGAATAGAAAATGTTTTCTTGAACTTATTCGGAATTAAAAATATTTGTAAATTGGTTGTTTTAACACAATAAAACATTTGTGTAATGGAAAAAAAGATTCACACATAATAATACAATTTTTTATGGTAGCAAGGTAAAACAATGTACGATTAGATGAATGCTTTCGTACACTTTCATAATAATAAATGACAGTCAAATTGATTGATCGCTCTTCCTACAAAGCCTATGTGTATATTATCTTTATCTTCTTTCAGATCAGGGGTTTTGGCAACAGCGTGAGCATGGCCTTCATGTGGATTATGAATTTTGTGACCCTCGTCATTTTCAATCCTATCGCGGACTCCGTCGGCCTGGGGCCACTGTTCTACGGGTTTTCCGTAGTCTGCTTCATCAGCGCTATTTACAGCCAGTGCTGCTTGCCGGAAACCAAAGGATTGACTGTGGATGCTATTCAGCTCGTCTTTTTGGGGAAAAAAGGGCATAGAATCTCTAAGGCGTAGATATATTATGTTACTAACAGCTCCTGTACAATGTTTCAGTGTTGCTTACACGTCTGTATGGGAACAGGTGACGTCATGAAATCTTTTTCATAATTAGGGAATATCTCAATGAAGGATATACATATAAGACCAAGACAAGTAGGTCAAATGGGTAAAGACTGATTCCCATACTAAGGAGAATTATCAGATGTGAAGGATTCCTCACAATATTATTATCATATCAAGCAAGATATTATTATTGTAGTCTGAAAATAAGGGTGCGCAAGATTTGAAATTTAATTGAAACCAATTTATCAGTGTTGTACCAAAAATATAATTTTTTTTTTATTAATATTGTAGTAAGTCATTGTATAGAATAAGTGTAAGTAACGATTAAATAAGAATAATTGTTTGTTTTACTAAAATAAATCGAAAATTATAAAGGACATTATGAATCATTGAAAATGGAAATGAATCTTATAAAAAATATTTTTGAAAGTACCTACATAGTTATCGCCTCTTTATGTGAATTGCCGATGAACGAACCAGCAGATAGCCAGAGTTAGTGCAAACTGTCTCCGCATACTTAAATCGGTTAGCGGATTCACCGTGAAAAGGTAGCAGACAGACAGACATACACGTTACATTGCAGCATTGTGATACGTCTTAACATTGGCTGTGTTTGGAGCGTACTGAACAAAATAACAACCCACAATTCAAGCGCTTTGTAATTTGAGTAGACAGTTTCCTTGCGCTGATCCGAAATCTAGATATATTTTATAGAAGTGCAATAGAACCCAAAACAATGATTTTTTGAATTTTTGTTTGTTTATCTGTTTGTCTGTGGTTTTGTACGCCCTAATCTCAGAAACAACTTAAACGGTTTGGGTGTGGTTTTCACTAATATATTGCGATAAACTTCACTGAACATTTCGTGATTATTTTATTTCAATCGCTTGATAAATAAAAAGTTATGTCAGTTTAAAGAATCACGCCTATGAATGTACTTTGTGATTGACATGTTTCCCGAAGCGAAGCGAGGGTGGGTTTACTGGTTTATAATACTAGTTTAGATATTTGCAGATTATTTATCTATTCTGCGACGGTAACTTAACATTATTATATTAATGAAGCATACGTCACTGACTAGCTGTAAACAAATACTTGCATAAGATACGAGGTACATAACAGATGAGATATCATATTTTATTACGTAATGACCTCCAATACAGCTAATAAAAAATTCGCTTGAGTTGAAAGGAGCCGAAATTTTTGGATTATTAGGGACTCTAATGGATAAAATTTGATTTAGGACAGCTATCACTTGTAATCAGGTGGTAAGGCTGCTCGTTCGTCGGTTGTTTACATAAAAAATTCACGTAACCAATGTAACAATGAAAAATGATATAAAGTTATCTACGACTGATAGTGGCAGTGAGACGAATCACAATCCCTAAAACTAATAGAAATCATTATCATTTATATTTATCATTTCTCTCATGCATTTATCTTACCTTTAATGAAATAAAAAATAAATAATTAATCTGGTCTGTCGGCATGGGATTACGGTCGGTATTCTAGGCTGCTCAAAGTCGCTCAGTGGGCTATGGAGAGGGCTGAGCTCGGTATTTCTCTACGTGATCGAATCAGAAATAATGAAATCCGTAGACGAACGAGGGTAACCGACACACAAGTCGAGAATTAGCTGAAGTGGCCATTGCCAATTGCTTGTTGGTCACATAGGTTGAAGGACTAGTTCATTCGATGGTGCCTTCATTCAGTCATTCTGTTTGTATCGCTAACGTATCGGCGACAGTGTATCTCGAGACGTGGTCCCAACAGTCCGTCTGAATATTTATTAAAGCATAACTTAGTAAGTACTTATCTACCTTAAGTATCTATCTTAAGTACTTATCTACCGATAATTTTATTACCCATACATATATTATTATACATATAACTCGTACATACAACAAAAATTAAAGTACATATAAGTATATTTAGACCACTAAAACATTACCCTCCGGTGCGTTGCGCAGTCGGGTAAAGCAGCCGCTGATCAAAAAATATGGGGACAAGGGATCGAAAAAGTCTCATAACCAAGGTTAAGCTCCACAGGAATAATGAGAGGCATTCTAGAAGAAGTTACGATTCATGTTCAATATCGAATAAATTTGTAGCACTACATAACAGTAGTCTTATCACAACTATATTTGGTTTGATTGTTTGCGCAAGAATATCCTTTTATGTAATTAACTTTAGCCAAATAACTTGTCAGTGTTAAAATGGTTTTGTAGAGAGGCGTCCCGTGTCGTGTGGTCGAGACGTGAGATACGATGGGGATCGTACATCAAGTTCATACCACGGTGGCAGGTATGGTAGCTAGGATTTTTTTTATTCGTTAACATCCGACAAATGCGTAGACGAGCCACCCGATGGTAAGAGGTCATTGTCGCCCATGGACATTTGCAACACCACTGCGATGTTTTTAGCCAAGAGAATAAGCAGAGGAAAGAAAGTTTGGTGGCTGGTGATACGATTTTGTATTACTGATGAACATAAGTGACTTAATGTCAAGCGGTACAAAAAATAGAAGTGAATCGTGATGTTTAAATAACAAATCAATGCCAAGCCATGCATCGCTTAAACCATCCATAATTTCCAGCTTCCTACGGGATGCTCCTCTGTGGGCTACTCTACGTATGGCCATCTTATACTGCCAGTCACTACACAGACAGGAACACCACAGTGCTATCAGCTCCAATGACGGACGTCGAAGTATCACTTATCGGCAGTATTCCATCTCTGGGTGCGATGCTGGGGACAATCCTCACGGGCAAGATCATCAATATCTTCGGAAGACATAAAGGAGGATTGATAATCCTCCTGCCGTTTTTGGTAAGCACATTTAGTGCTGATAAGAATAATTATGTTGTATAAGATGATCCTATCCTAGAATTCAACTTCTTCTACTAGCAGTGCACCTCGTTAAGCAACACGATTATCACGAACAAGGACCGTTGGAATGAATTTAATTTTGGTATTAGTGAAAGAAAACTATAATATTTAGGTCTTCCTAGTCTTTTTTGGTCGGTAAGTTTGCATTTAACGTCCCTCCCATTGATTGATAGAATAATTACAAATAAAAGTAAATGCATATCGGAACGGAGAGAGATCTATGTATATTATTAGTTCAAGGCGCTTCCATTACAGTAGCAGGAAACTTAAGGAATGATTTGTAACGCCTTATCAAGTCGTAAATTGCTGCTACCATTTGACAGCTATCAATCAGTCCTTGGCCTGCAAGCAGAATTTAATCAGACCTTATTAGCTAATAAATTAGTGCCGTTAATTGATCTTAAAATATAAGTAGACAGCCAATAGCAAGCGGATCCTTTGCTTGTTTCTTAATGAGCAAGGCTTCATGCTTTTGGTGTTATAGATGCCAAGGAAAGAAATACATAAAGGACGAGTGATTAAGAAAATTTTAGCAGGTGATACGTCGGTTTTCTTTGATCACGCAAAAGTATGGGACCAATGATCTTTGCGTCAAATCAGACAAATATACCTATTTGTAAGGATATTTCTTGTTGACGCAGAATCTAAACTTATCGCATTGTTGATAGATAAGCGTGGTTGATATATGGCGGTACAGATATTAATATATTTCATTTAGAAATTATTAAATGGAAATTTCCTAGGTTTTATTTAACAAAGTAACACACAATATTACATTCATTTCTATTTTATTTCATTTTCCATTAATTAAATTAAAAAATGAATTTCACGGTTAATTTTTAGAGAGAGTAGGTATAAACCTAATTATTTCAAACATTAACCCTTAACCACCTGTCGCTGTCACTGTCACTGTTTTATTTTTTGAATTTCTCCGTAATTATCCGTGCACCATATTCCAAACCATTTCATTCAAAGGTAACGTTGACAACATTCAGCTTTCTTCCATTGTTTGTTTTCATCATCTGTCTATCCTCGAAAGAAACACTTGGAGGACTTATCTATCCTCACCTCCACTTCACGTCACCATGTCACCATTTCCCCAGTTCACCTCGTTGTTGTTTTTAAGAGAGGTATAATTGCGTATGACAATTAGCACGCAATTGCTCCGTTATAATAATGCTTTTGATTTTCTATTCCAGTTGTCGTGGGTCATGATAGATTTGACCAGTTCATCAATAGTCATCATGATAGCGAGATCTGTCAGCGGGTTTTCCTGTGGCGCGTGTTTGGTTTTCGGACCAATTTTCATATCAGAAGTCGCGGAAGAATCTATTAGGGGCACCTTAGCAAGTGGTATGTATGATTCTTTACATGTTTAAATTATAGTGATAACTAGCTGACCCGGCAGACGTTGTTCTGCAACATAATATAATAATATAATAATAATATTATCTCAGGTTCTAAGCAGCGTATTAACATGAAACATGCACCAGCTTTTAAGTTAGAACTCTTAGCAATACAACTGCGAAAACCGCATCAAAATCATAGTAAAATGATTGTATTCTTGTAGTCATTGTATTTGATCTTGTTTCTGCTTAGAATACAACCCTCCCCCTATCTCGTCGGTTCTACGCTACGCCACTGAATATAATCTTCCAGAGTCTGCACAGTTCCAGAGTCAAGTCAGAAGAATATACGAGTAGAATAAGTATACCTAGTTCACAGAAACTGGTTATAAGTACACCTTTCCTTTCCAAGGTCCCGTAGTGACGTATTGTCTGGGAACGCTCCTGTCGTACTGCTTTGGCTGGCTCCTGAGCTACCGGGTAATAGTCTGGGCCAACATCGCCCTCAGCTGCCTCGGTCTTCTCATCCATTTCTTGGTCACCGAGAGCCCCTTATGGTTGGTGAGGCAGAAAAGGGAAGCTGTAAGTAGTTTTTTTGATTAATTACTTTTAAATACGTGATTTAGGAACTACGTTTAAGCAGGAAAATGAGCAACGAGCTGGATGGTAATTGGTGACTGTTATGTTAAGACAAATATTATTATCTTTTCGTAAAGCCCGGTTGGCTTGCTTCCACCTTCCAGCTCGAGTCAGCCGCCAAACGATTTGTTGTTTGTGAGCTTTACAGCCAGTAGTTTCTTTCCTTCTTCTTTCTTGGCCGGTTGCGCGTCGGTAATGCCTTTTGTATTACTGATGTCAATGGGCGACGGTGACCATTTACCATCAGGTGGCTCGAATACCGACAAAGGTGTTCGTAAATTGTCTCATCAATACCTGGGGAATTGATCTGGGGTATCGGAGGATACCTTTCATTTGATAAACAGGATGTATTTATTTTAGATATGTACTGGACCTACTTAAAAATTAAACCTATAACTTAAATTTTATCATCTTGTAATTTTTCAGGATGCTCGTTTGGCATTTGCCCACTACAGAGGCCTGTCACCAGGATCGAAAACAGTTTTAGAAGAAATATCCAGACTGAAAGCGCAGATCGTTCCGGCGGTTGAACTGGCATCGATTAATAGTAATAAGATTTTACTGCTCTTAACTCTCTTGCCTTCAGTCTATTAAAGACTCTTTTTATCTTTACCTGTTTTCTTGGTTGACAACGCATCGGGGATGCTTTACCATTAGCTGGTTGCGCAGCGTGTTCAGCGTCGCGTAGTTGGGTAAAAAGGGACTTTAGGGGCTCCATTCACATCTTATAGTTAAAATTAAACCTTAATTTGCTAGCCTTCGTAGAAGTTCATTATAATGAACATCATGTGCAATTAATTTCAGGTGGAAACACTAAGGCAGAGGAAGCTGAAAAGGAAAAATTGAAAATTGACGAAGAAGTTGAAGAGGGGCGCGGAAACGTATCTTCATTTAAAATGCTGTGTAAGTTCAGCGCTTGGACGTTTATATTCAAAGATTCGAAATTGAATGATGAATTATCGATATTATTTATTATTCTTATAGGTGTTTTAAATAAAACGTCGCTGATAAATATGATTATTAATATTCTCTAGTCAATAAATTGGTAATCTTTATCAATTACTAATTTTATAAAATTGTTATCAATGTTTAAGATGTTGAGAAGATCTCATTT
Organism: Ochlodes sylvanus; assembly: GCA_905404295.2. Taxonomy (NCBI): domain Eukaryota; kingdom Metazoa; phylum Arthropoda; class Insecta; order Lepidoptera; family Hesperiidae; genus Ochlodes; species Ochlodes sylvanus. The sequence continues at coordinate 8,240,462 of FR990149.1, forward strand.
AATATAATATGTATTTGTGACAGGTTTTTGGTATTAATTTTCTACATAATTATTATGTAATGTTTTTATTTATCTTGCAGTTAGTTCACCGTCAACTCGCCGTGCGTTCATTGCAACTGGATCGGTTGTATCATTGCAGGTATTTTTATATTTAAATATATTGCAGTTCGAATTGAAACACTAAAAAGTGACATACCTATAACTTTGTCCCTACTTTTCTCGTTTTTGTATTGTAATGAAAAATTATTGTGTGGTTTTATGAAACCACGGTAAAAGTGAAACTTTTTTTCACATTATAGACATTTAATTAAAATTTTTTGGAATAATATTCCATTAAAGGTATAAAAATCGCTTTATCAATCTTAATTTTATACTTGGAAAATTGGAATGATAATGGGAAATAATAAAAGTAGACTATTACAATAACCACTGACAAAAACAAACAAAATAGCGTGGAGCACTGGCACAAATGAGTCTATACATTGCACGGTCAGCTGCTGCGAACTATAGGCGACGCCATGGCTGCTCTGACGAGTGCCCTTCACTTTATCCCTACTCCGCGTCCGACCGTCACACGACATGCAATACACAGACGATAAAGTTTGAGACGATGTAATAAAAGTTTCACTTAAAAAAAAATTGACTTCTATTTACAAAAAAAACATTTTAAACATACTGTCTTTGATATTACACGTACTAACAATTTTGTTTTACTTTTACCGCCGTTCTGACCCACTTACATGGACCATGGCTACAGCGAGACTGACTTACCTACTCCACTGACGCGACGCAACGACCCAAAGTGACCCTTGACCTCCGAGACGAGAACTCGCCAATGTGTTAAAATATTCCGTAAAAGCAAGTACATAAAGTTTAAAATCATTTGTTTCACGTTTCCAGGTGTTGATGGGCATGATCGTAGTGCAGGTGTACGCGAAGGAGATCTTCACGAGCGCCGTGCCGGGCCTCTCGCCGCACCTGTGCTCCGTGCTGCTGGCCTGCGTGCTGCTGCTCGGCAGCATCACCACCGCTCTCCTCTCCGATAGGTTCGGACGACGAGTGAGTGTTCCGTCTCAGGAGGCCTACTACGAAAAACGAAAGTCGACGTTTCGGTCGACGGATCGTACATTTTTCTTACTGTTACGTGTTCCTTTTCCTATTAAAATCAATTTGTATACGAAAATCGCATTGAGTTTTCTTAAGAAAATTCCATATGTTTTGTCTGTTACTCTGTTAAAATATGTTATTCAAACCAGATACTCCTGACGTGTTCAGCGGTGGCGGTGGTGGTGTGCCTGGTGTGCATGGGGCTGCTCATCCAGACCGGCGCGCTGCCCTCCTGGCTGACGGCGGTCCTCATCCTCGTCTACTGCTACGTCTTCATGTGCGGCAGCGGGAGTATCCCCTATGTGCTGCTGGCGGAAACTTTCCTACCTGAGGTAGGTACGGCACACAGGACCGGTTAAAACGTTTTGGACAAATTAGCTGACACAGCATTTGTGACATTCTGTAACGACATTTCTGACTCAACGTACTTATCTGTAAGTCTACTTACCTAAATAAAATCTTATTTATCTGACAGATGGACGATTTGCACTAGGAACAGCATCTATAGGTGTTTTAAAAAAGGTGTAAGATGTTTCAACTGACCTCTGCTTGGGGCGGATGAAACAGTGAATTGGGTTAGTTGTAACACTAACAATTTAAAGAAATTTAACTACCTACATACATTGAACACTTAATTAATTTAAAATCACAGAATTTCTCTTTTATAGATCTTTACTAATGCTAACCGCTTCCCTGCCATCCTATGGCTTGTCTGCTTGTTTGTCGCGCGTAAAGAAAGGTGAAGAGGTATACTTATTGTTTCTTTTTATTGAGTACTAGCGACCCGCCCTCGCTTCGCTTCGGGAAACTTATTATCAAGTGCTTAAATATAAAGTTTCATGGTTCTTTAAGAGATGGCGCTAGGCGTTCTTATTCTTTAAGTTAGGAAGGTTCACCCCTAGATGGCGCTGTGCTTAAAACCCGAAGAAATCCCATACAAACTTTCAACCTTTATTTCAACCTCTTAATCCCTTTTTGTCGCAATAAAAGGTAGCCTATGTCCTTTCTCAGGGTCTAAAGATTGTCTGTGTCAAATTTCATCAAAATCGGTTGAGAGGTTTAAGCGGGAAAGCGACAAAGACAGACAGACAGACAGACAGACAGACAGACAGAGTTACTTTCGCATTTATAATATTAGTAGGGATAATTCATTATTTTCCTCAAAAAATGCCTTTAAGTACTTACTTATAACAATTTTTCATAAATAAGCAATTGTGTTGATTATGTTCTACTACTGACATCTATTAACACTTACGAATTACTAAAGAGCGATGAAAGTTTAACCACAAAGGCTCGATGTGTTTTGTACCTGAACCTGAATAGCGCCATCTCTTGAACATAGCATGAACTTTGTTGTGGTTAACATGAAGGTTAACAGTATTATTAAACAAGATGTCACCGACGGCGTATTATGATTGTGATGCCATTAAAATGTAAAAAAAATTATTAGATTTTTTCGGTTCTCGGACGAGATTAAATTATTAGTGTAAATGAAGGAATTTTACAGCTTTTTTTCTTTAATGCAGTTAGGGACTGACTTTGCCCCGCGCGGGAAATTTAATTTTAGGACAAAAATCGGGTTGTCTCCTAAAACTAGAAAGTTTGGCAATGCTGGCAAACTGTATGTAGCCATGTGTGCCACCTTATATAATAGATTATGTGCCACCACGTAGCATAATTTTATTGGTCGTGGCAATATTGCGAAGCGAGTGGTCTCGGATTCGATTCCAGGCCTGGGTACACAGTTATGACAAATAACTGTTTGTTCTGGGGTCATGGGTGTCAGTAGTCGTGTTATTTGTTATCCTGTATCCATGCCGCCCACGACACGGATAATCCTAATGCGCTTGAGTGTATTAACGTTTATATAATATCTTTTCCAGGTCCAGAGCTTAGCCTCAATGATCCTCTTGGAGTGGGTGTGGCTGCTAAACTTCATCCTGTTAGGCATATTCCCGTTCCTAGTGAAGTACTTCGGCGTCCACGGAGCGTTCTACTGCTTCGCTGTGTTCGGCGTGTTGGACACTCTCGTGGCGGTGTTCCTCCTGCCTGAGACCAAGGGACTGACGATTGAGCAGATCCAGGAGGCGTTTTTGATGCGGAGGAAGAAATGAAAATAGGGGCCATCGATAAATTACGTCATACGTTAAGGAGGACGGTCAAAAAATTTGTGATGTAACATAGAAAATCTGAAATATTAAAAAGGCGAAACTTTTATGTAAACAAAAATCTTAAAAATATTACTTTTTGTGAACTGCTTTTTTAATTTAATCGTTTCTAAAAATAATATTGAAGAATATGTGACAAGAAAGGGGGAAGGGGTTACATTTTTTTTGTGACGTAATTTATTTGGCCCCTAATTGAGTTGATTTTAAATTGATATTACATTAGATTTCCATACATCTAGTATCAAAACTTTTACACCTAAGGTAAGAAATGTTTGTGATGTGTGTACAAATTTAAGGAATAAAATATGCAATCAAATGTTTTTAAATATTTACCAACTTTCTCTCTTCTGTAATGGCTGTCAACGCATCATCAACAACATTTTGCTTTGGAATTAAGCGGGTGGTAGCCAGCCGGAGGGTGAGCAACATCACCAAGCCGTCAACAACACCCCACCACCACCTACATAAGCAGCAACACCTCCGGGCACGTGGAGTGACTGCCCTAGTGGTTTGAAATGAGAACAGGGGACTTGGGTGAAGAAAACCGTCCTGAGGAAACCTGCTCACCTGAGAGTTCGTCATTATCTATATAATATATAAAAATCAATGCCACTCCTCCTAAACGGCTGGACCGATTCGGTTGAAATTTTTTGTGTATCTTCAGGTGGATCCAAGAATGGTTTAGATTCACAATGGGAGCCGGTGGGTGGCGCTGCTCTCGATATTTCACCATATTTGTTTATTAATTATCACCGACCACACAGCCAATAGACACCTAATGTTTGATTTTCCGTATTGAATGCATTCTGGCAACTAGATGAGGTAAGACGAAGCGGGGTGACTGGCTAATTCAAGGCCACACGAAACGTTGGAAAGAAATAGATTAATTTAAGCAACGGGAAAGAATGAGACGGCACGAATTTATATCGGTACTATAAGCTAGATGTGTTGACAGAAGCCATTCGCCTGTTATTAGGAGTCTATTGGCTGTGTGGTCGGTGATTGCTGGTCAAACAGTTAACCAATACCCCGATACAAACAGAGCGGTTAAATCGATCGCACGGTTCAACTATTCCGGCAAAAGTTAATCTATTAGCGACCGAGTTTGAACTAAATTTAATTAAAGTTAAACACGCGGTAGGTACTGGCATTCGTGTACTTAAAGGTTTTCAATGATCGGCGGTTCGCTTGCTGTATGAAATAATTATTTTATTACGGAATTACTCCATAGATGCTTCATTAGTTAGTATGTATTGGTACTTAAAAATAAAGTAGCATATACTTAGGAATTTGTGGAGTTAAAAATTAACTAAGTATCTGTTTTCTATTTATTATTATGTTGTTGTTTACAACTTTGCAATGAGTGAAAGTGATTCAACGTGCGAGCGCTTTACAGTGTGTTCAATTTCTCATTCTGTTTTCACTGAATCTTTTTTTTTAGCTTTTTAATTAAAAATCATCACTAATGCGTTGCCGACCGGGTAAGAAGGAAATGTCAAGAAACAAATGATTGGCTCTCAAGCACCCAACCGGAAAACAAGTAATTTGTCGGCTAACTCAAGCATAAATCGCGATGCGTTTCAACCGCCGCTCGCGTGGAAACGCCTTAGCTAAACACAAAGTTGGTAACGAACCTAATACGGAGTATCGTGAGCATCAGTGTGTAGCGACCTCTCTAATGCATGCTAAGTCATGAACGAGGATCTAAACTTCACCGCGGCTTTGTGCTTCTCATTGCGTTTCCAGATAATTATTGTGTTACCTATTCTCTTATAGATAGGTGGATTGTAGTTAGATATGGTACATGGAAGTTGTAGGCTTCGGAGACGGTTGCGTTAAACGTTTAACACCACTGCGGTGGGGTAACCTGGTCACGGGTGTGGAAAGGAATGGCACGAATAGTAATTAAATTGAGTGACTAATTGTAAAAATTGACAAGTTTGTATAAAACAACTATTACTGTTAAAAACAATTGAAATAACCTTCGTTTTTGTGTTTATTAGTGTAAAATTGTTCTTCATACGCGCGGAGGGACTCCATGCACCATTTTTTGTGTGCTGAGGAATTCATTTCTGTTTCTTTTTAATGATTAACCGTCTTTCCGATAAGCGCTGCATCACGTTATACGCGCCACATTTTTATTCGGTATAAGCGTTATGTCAAATGTCAATTCACCAAAATCTTTAAATAAAACCGCTACAATTTGCAGCGTAATTTCGTGGCCTCATAATGTCGAACACGTAGATTTGCTTTTAACGCTCGAGACTGACGCTTGCAGCACAGAGCGAATCTGTTTGAGCGTTGAGGTTTGTGGCTCTCCACAAATCTAAACTAGGATACGAGCTAATTCATGGCGTATATAGGTAACTTCGAATCTGAAAATATACTACACTACACATAATATCATATTAGTACCTACCAATTCATCTTAGGCGAGTGAAAGAAGTCTAAAATTAGAACACAAAAAGAATATACAAATTATAATGAAACCGCTTTCACGCGCTGGAGCTGTCTGCGGTCCTTTTGGCGTCTGTTATCCTTTTTTATTATAATTATGTTGGAGCATATTCAATACTTAACTAGAAATGCATACTTACCTATGTAAGTAGTATATCATTGTATCGTTCAATTGGTTGCAATTTAGATGTCTTTGTATTCATACGAGTATACCTACTAGGTATACATTGCATCTTTTATAATGTGTATAGTCTTTACCACATTATATTAGTGAAAACCGCAAGTCAACCTAAGCAACCAAATTCGTCTGAGAATTTTTTCATTCATTTATTCAAAACCCATAACTGTCCCACTGCTGGGCGTGGGTCTCCTCTCACAACGTACAGGTACAGGCCGTGGTCCACCACGCTTGCCAAGTGCGGATTGGCGGACTTCACACACCTTTGAGAATTCTATAAACCATTGTTATGGGTCCTATGGTGTTAATGAAGACCTCCAACAAAAAGATTTTCTCATAATTATGTCTTTTATGTACAGATAGCGATCAGTTAGATATAGATTACCTATAATATTTGATATCCGGGTGAATCTATACCGGGTTGATAGTATGTACAAGATCCTCTTATAAATAATACGTGAGCACCCTTCTAAACGAAAGTCAGCTACTTTTCCTGCTGCCTCCGCGGCGGCCATTTCAAAATAAGTTAACTAGACTAGACTATCATTTAAATAGAGAGCACTGCGTCTTATAAATGTAACATCGCACCGAGTCCGCCGGGCGAGGCGATGCGCACGCGCAGACACTTCGACGACGACAGCGTCGCAACGCGCAGGCAACCTGTGGCTGGTGAGAGTTCCCTTCTTAACGTCAGTAAGCGATATTCATAGATTTAATAATGTAATTCATATTGATTATTTATTAAATTTACAAAATAAATAAAGTAACGCAAGTTACTAGTAAGCAATGTAATTTTTCAATTATGTTTTATTTCAATCGGTTCACAAATAAAACACGCATGTCAATTGAAAAAATCTCACCTAAACATTTATGTTGGAAATAAAATATACCTAATAAGTTTCCTCAGATTATTTGAGTTTACTTGTATTTCTTCATGGAATTAAGGTAGCAGTCAGCACCACCCTACCGCTGCCGTCCACTAAATTTGTTAGTAGGTATGAGGACTGGGACAAGGACAAGGATATAAATATTATTCATTACTGATTAGCTTCTGGTCAGTTGCTTGTGTACTAAGCGTCTGCATCCGCGTCTGCGCAGAGCCTTACATATGTCAAGAGTGGCCCGAGGAGTAGCGACATGTGAATAACCGTGGTGGCAGTCGTTTACTGCGAGATCAATAAATCTATGTTTTTGTAAGTAAATCCTGTTGAGTGTGAATTGGACTAATGAGAAGTTTCTATAGTATACATCTTGTTAGTTATTATAGCCTTTGGATTAATATGTTTAATTTCCCCTTAGAATATAGAGATGAGATTTTCCGCTAACATTTAACCCTGAACCTGAACAAAATGTTTGTTTTTAAAATCCGACACCAAAAGAGGGTATTTTTTTATCTGTGTATCTGTCTGGAACATCGTAGTTCCTTAATGGATTAACTGATTTTGACCTTGTTATTTTTGTTTTAAAGTTCACTTGATCGAGAGTATTCTTAGATAGTATGCTATGATTGAAGAAAATTTGTTTACTTGTTCAGTTCAGTCGTTTTTCGTCGTTGAAGAGATACCAGCTTTTACTTCTGTAACTGACTCAAGATGTATCTGTTTCTTTAATGATACGAGTATTACAATAACTTGCTATCCCTGTCCTAATGTTTCATGTTACGTAGGAAAAGTGTATTTGATATGATATCAAAAATTTATAATATAGTCCCCGCAATGCTTCCAAAATTTTCGTCCAAACCTTTTAAGTACTATTAAAATTTCAGTCTATTTATTTGTATAGGTGCAGCTTAGCGATATCATGTTTAATTAGGTAATACTAATACCTAATGTGCCTTGGGACTATTGACATATAAATATTAATATATTATGACAGTTGAACATACATAATTATATCCTATTCTATTAACTATTAGTAATGTTATGAAGGATACCCTACTTCTATTTGACTTCTTCGTTCATGCATACCTACAGGTGGTCAAATTAGTCATCAAAGAATAAGTAATATTATTCGGAAATAAACATTAAATAAAAATTAAAATATCAGAAAAATGTAAGCAAAGTAAATAAAAAAAATTAAACATAAATTACCTTAAACCTACTGAATATAAAAAATATTTTAAATTGGTGGAATTTGCTAGAGTTTGAATAATGGCTGGAATGTGGCTAGATCTATGTACCTTGTGAGCCCAAATACTATCTAATATCTGTGCTAATATTATACAAATATAGAGAGAGTACTAATTCTGTGAGTTCGTACGTTTCGGGAATGTTAACTCCGGAACAAAAGAACCTAGGTAATTGAAAAATTCTTTTACCATTTCCGGATCGCCATCTGTATTATGTGTACCTACTAAATAAATAGAAATAACCGAGTATAATACAAGTTATCGAGAGTAATGATGATATTAGTAAACCAAATCGGAAAAAGTTGCGCAACTGGAGCGTCCACGACGTGCGCAACTTGAACAATTAAATTATATCAAAATAAAATGGCATGGCGGAAGTGTTCCTTATAAAATTTTAATAAATAAGTCCGCGACAGCATGTATCCATCCTCTTGGATAGCTCATCCATTTTCGTCATTTTAATTCTGGCAAAAAAATATTATTTTCTTGGTGGCGGTCAGTTGTTACCTGACATGGACTTTAAAACGATAAAAAGCGAAAAATATGAAAATAAAATGGCGCCAACACATTAATTACCATCTACAGGGTGAATCTCTTACACCTGAGGAGGCCTACATCAAAGTCCACCACGCTGCTGCAGTACAAATTGATGAAGGGGTTAGTGGTAACCCAAGATATGGAAGTTTTTTATGCCATTCGTAGGTTTTGGATGTCTTAACGACTATCATTATTGATAACAACCGGGTTATTTTTTTATTTGAGATGCGAGCAGAATTCGATTCCAGGTCCCTTGTTCGAGAGTTCAGCGTTCAGACCATTTGGCTGTCATTGCTTTTAAAGTTAGTTACTTTGGGTTAAAATATAAAAAGAGTGCTGCAAAAAAATTGACCATCGTCGATGTACCAGGGTCGCATAACAACGCAGCGGGCTCTCGGCTCAGCGCGTCATTCGAAAACGCTTAGAAAACGGAGAGCACCAATGTATCGGACTTCTCATTAACCCAGAAAGCGCTGGCCGGCGACTACTGGCAGTGAAAGACGGTGGAAACTAGTATACGAGGTATAATAGCTTAGGAGGGACAGTCGCTTACTCAGTTAGCGCCGTGACGCCAACGGGAACGCACGTGCCGTGTGGTTCGATATCAGTGAGTGTGAACGAGAGTGTTTCCGGATTTTTTGTGTAAGTCCCATTTTATTTACTTGAAGTGCAGCACATTCTGAAAAATATTTTTAACGGAAAAGAAATTTCTAACTTTGGTTTGAAAAGTTTTGTTGAGAATTGGGTTACAGTAAAAGTTCGCAAAGCTTTTGAAATTTTTGTAAATGACCGTTTTGTAAATTTTATTATAAGTTTCATTAATGTAAAACTAGAAGTATTTTAAGTTAATGCTAAATTTTATCAAACATTAATGAAAAAAATAATTAAAATTTTCTTGACGCTACAAAAGTTTAGAGAATTTAAGTTATTAGCGATGAAGAAGCAGAACACTGCGCTGTTAAGATAAGGATGGAAAGATTAATATTAGAAAGATATGAAAGATTAATTTTATGAAGTATTCTTAATTCTTTGTTAATAAAATATATTGTTTATCAAACATCTTTAGGATCGTATGGGATTCATTTTTTTTCGTTTGTCTCATTAGAACCTTTTTGATTTATTTTATTTCATAGAAGATAAACCGGTAATTAAATATCTCAAAGAAATGATCCAAATTCTGTATAACATTAATATTATCTGCGTTTCTACTTTAGATGATCTAACTAATAATCAAGAGGAATCTCCAAAGCACAAGGTAATGGAATCAATCAAGGTAACGGAAAGGAAGAAAAAATGTGGTTGTAAGAGAGAAAATCCGTCGATAATTTCTTTATTTGATTCCACAGAAAAAATCAAATTAACTTGAACCGCTAATTCAACGAGCGATATCATAACTCGGGTTCTAAATATAAAAGTATCAGTTCAAAAATGGCTTAAGGCTATTTATACCTTGATACTATTTTCTTAATGCACGAACAGGTTCCAATTAGGGTTGCTACCATCAAGTTGCGTGGAGCAGATTTCGGTGTAAAGTAAGTAAAGTAAGACAGCAATGGTAACATTTTAAAAGTTGTTTATGCAAATGCACGTTTACCTAGTTGCTACTTACATAAATTTGGCAAAAAAATATTGCAATGAGGTATTTTTGTTTTAAAAATAAGTATGGGATTAATATTTTAAAGTAGTAGCGGTACATTTTTTAATTAAATTTTTTGTCGCTGGATAAGATTTTTTAGTTAATGCCATCCTTAGTTCGGAAGCCTCGTTAGGTGGTTCTTTTACATTCAAAGAAATTTCAATGTCGCCAACGAGCCGCGCTTACGGTAAACGATCACTGGTGGTCAACCACCATCTTTTCACTGTTCAATGACCATTGTCAATTATCGTCAGGTACACAAGGAGAAAAAAATGCAAATCAAAGTTTTAGATTATAATCAGAATTAGAATAAAAACACGTTTGTCACTGAATAATTCTGGAATGTTGTTTAAATAGTAAATTAATAGGTATTATTGATATTTCACAATTTTTATTAATACACAAAATAATAACAATAGCGAGAATCCTTTCATAGATGTCATAGAAATTATTTCAATCACCTACAGAGAAAATTATAACTTTCGATGTATTTCTGAGTGTAAAGGTAAATAATATACCCCAAAATCATTTATTTTTTCATAACAGAAACACGGACAGAGGCGTGCAAGTAACAAACTAATTAGACAGGCATGAAAAGACATCTAATTATGGAGCCTTGATAATAAATATGTTAATATATAACATACAAGACTGTAAAATAAGAGAATGACCAACAAAAATTACACATTACACAAGCAGACGTCTATATAACATTGCAATAAATTTAAAGAGAGGTCACTAACTCACTCAATTTCTGAAAAGACTTAAACAGACTTTACTCGGAAGAATATTTCACATTAGTTAGGCGTGAAATTGCAGAGAAAACCCGCAGCGATGAAGCGCGATAAGAGAGCCTTTCCCAAAATCAGTTTATTCTGATCTCAGCCAATTAACACCGGCCACAATAAATAAAGATAACGACTGCATAGTTCCAACGAATCGTAAATCTGCACTTTTATATAATTTCAACGATGACAACGAAAACGCGAAGGATTCTGATAAGTCCTCTTATTAGTAATTGAAATTATTGGTAGTATTAACTTTCTTATTGGTAACTTTCTTTGTTTGAATTTAAAAAGTCAAAAAAATAAATTGTTTAAAAGTAACACTTAGAGAAGACCATAAGAATTTGAGCTTGAGAAATCAAAACAGAAGAATTACTACTAGTTAGTCTAGTAGTAATTCTATTAAATAATGTTTAGTCCAGGAACGGCTGGACCGATTTTGATGGGACTTTCACTGGCAGATAGCTGATGTAATAAGGAGTAACTTAGGCTACTTTTATTTTAGAAATTTCTCCATAGCAATTAAAATTCCACGCGAATAAAGTCGCGGGAACAGCTAGTACTTAAATAAAATTGAATAAGAATAATCTTACGGATTCAGACCTTTCTTTAACCAAGACTATAATAGGATAAGCCTGTTGAATAGTAGATATAATTGAGTATAATAATATACTCGAATACTTAAACCTTATTATGGACATGAACAAATGCGAATCTCCTAGACGCAATTAAATTTAATCACTGCTTTCTATCAGCGAACGCAGTTGTTTATTTATGACAAAGAAAATTAAAAGTCCTTAGCTCTTACTCAGTAATGACCATTATAAGGCCATGCGAACGGCTTATTAATGAGTCTGCTTCAAATGTTTTCTTCGTATCGCTCTTATGACTTAATCATTCAGGACAGTTATTTTTTGTAAGCCCCAGGCGTAAGGTAATATTCATTTATCTAAGCGCGCACATCTTGAACTGCAGTAAATTTCATGCTGTCCACTCCCACGTTGAATTAAAACGAGACAAGATACCAAAATTGGTATAATCGGGATTTTGAGATCATTAACGAACGGTCAATGACCGGTAATATTATGTACGAGTTCAATTTGCATGCGCTGACGTTGACGACTCAGCAGATTATAATCGTCGTCGATACGAACAGGTATAAAAATAGGAAAAAAATTACTGATTTATATTAAACCGCTTACAGAAGCTTGAAGTTTTGGGTGGACCTTTTTTTATTGAATCGAATTAAATTCTTTTCGGGCATGGGAATGAAAACATTTGTATAGAATTATAAATCTTTATTAAATGTTCAATCAGTAACCTTGGTACATATTTCTTTTTATGCTGTTTATATTTAGAATCAATGCGGAATTTTAGTATCGTAAATTGATGTGTCATACACAAAAAAAACACTAGTACTGTTGGTAGAGTCACCTGCCAAGCGACTTGTCGTGTTCCGACTTGGCTGCTGCTGGAGCTGGGGCTTGAGATGCAGTAATTTCTTTCTTTCCTCATCCTTATTTCCTGGACAACAACGCATCTGTTGCCCTTAGTGTCATTTCTGTCCATGCCCGTACGATTTGTACGATCAAATCTGTAACGCTGGTGTCAGTAGAAAACTTAAATCGTAGGACTAATTAATCAATCCTTAATTCTTCAGTTGTAAATATTTATTCACTGGATAACTGGACAGAATCTATATTACTCCTGGTCAGCCAGTCCTTAGTGTCTATTCAAAAGTACAACACATCGCATCGACAAAAATACGCCTTTTGACGCTGCAGCAACTATGTACACGGACTACGTCTCTCGCTAGTCGTTTCGCTGTGGTGGAGATGTCAAGGGATTTGGGCAACAAAATGTGGTCTTATACTATGCATTTTCATATTCTATATATTTACTATGCATTTCATTCTTTGCTCTCGCGAAAGTTGTAGCTTTCGTGTCGTTAAAGTGTGGTGTCGTTGTGTTGTAGTGTCATTGTAGTACGTTTGAATGGACACGAACAGTAATTACAGTCAGCAGCAGGTTTGCAGCTTATTTTAAAATGATAAGTTCAACGTCCTGTTATGTTTGTGTTGAATTTATATCTGCATTTTCATAGTAACTGCGCTTTAAATGTTTACTTTGAGCACTACAAAGTTTGTGATGTTCATTGCCTTGAGGCATTCGTTCTCCTGAAACTTGTTCATTATGCTTCATATAAAATGATACAGCAAAAGTGCATTAGTCTCCGCGGGGACACTGCTGCTCTTTATATCTTCATTTAATATAATATTCTTGAAATTTAATGTTTTATAGTAATGTCTGGGTTTTGGTTTTGTTATACTATTGTGAGTTTTATTTTTGTGGTTTAAAAATTATATCTAATATTATATGCAGAGTTAGGTAATTTATTATACTTACATTGCAAAGTAATCTTTTCATTACAATTAAAATTGTCTATTTTTTTAAGATTTCCAATTGGACCCCAAAGTTCGGTTCCCGGCCGGGGCAGATATTATAAATGACAAATGAAGTATGTATGTTCTTAGGTTGTGCGTATTAGTGATGTGTTATTAGAATGGTCCAAGTCACCCGCGTCATAGCGAATCCTAGTGCGGGGGTATGAGTGTGTAAGCGTTTAATAGCGTATATTCACGTATTTTCAGTTTGCTTATTCATCGGGATATCCCATATTGTAATGTAAATAATTTACATAACAATATGGGATATTCCTATAATTATATTTATTACTTATACTTACTTCCAAAACCGTTAATAATTCGAGTTTATAACAGGACTTGCACCAACGAATCTTAATTCCCAACCATCCGGCTTCGGGAGAAAAGACGGAGAATTCCTTAAGATGTAGGACAGATTGAATAATACCTATTGTACGCCCAATTTGAATTTCTGATTCCGATCCCCGCTGCGCTAACTGCGTGAAGCTGATCATTCGGATGAATGAATCATTTCATACCTTTTGATACATTAATTCACTTTGCGCTATTTACGATTCGTTATTTTAGAATTTAATTATTTTGTATTTAAATATAGTATTTGAGATATCATCATTATCTCAACCCATAATTATCCCACTACTGGGATCGGGTCTCCTGTCACTATGTGAGGGGTACAGGCCTTAGTCCAGCACGCTGGCCAAGTGCGAATTGGCGAACTTCACACACCTTTGAGAACAATCATGAAGAACTCTCACGTGTGCAGGTTTCCTCCTGATGTTTTTCCTTCACCGAAGCACGTGGTAATAACATTTGAAGACGCACATAATTTTTAGAAAATCAGATGCACGTGCAGGATAAGAGCTCAAGACCCCAGGTTCGGGACTCAAATGTTCAAACCACTCGGCAGTAACCTGTATGCTGTATTTGAAGTATATTATACAGTAATTAATATTTATATTATAACATTACTAGGTTTATCAAATGTTTCTTGACCACAGCCTCGACCATTTACGGGCAGGGTGTATCATAACCAGGACAGGTGTTGGACGCAAATCTTCACCAGCCCCCCGTATACCATTACCGCTATGTTAACTTTGTCACAAACATGCAACTTAACATTTTTTATTTGATAACCTATTTGACTATGGTGTGACAAACTTGTAATATATACTGAAATGTAAATTTGATCGCCACAATATAAACGTAAACTTCATGTTAAAAATAATGTTTTATTGTTTGATCTATTTTTAAGTCACTTTGCATAGTCATTGTACTCGAAATCGAAGTGAAATAACATCGCAGCATAATAATCATTTTAAAATTATTGTATAGAGTCAGCGATGCGTTTCTCTGTTGATGGAAATGCCCATTCATGCAAGATACGAGTATGTGGGTATTAACGATATTATTACGTGAATTAAATGAATTGATATTAGTTTTTTTTTTGAGAAATCTATATCTATTTATGCCTATTTATATAAAAGGGAAATGATATTCACTCACTGCTGTAACACGAAATCGCGATAACTACTTGACCTATGAAAATGAAATTTGGTCGGGGGGAGTTTATAAGCAGGACCCGTTTTATCAGTTGGTATCATTACACTGTGATAGCGGGCACCATTCATAAACGTAACGTGGATCATTTTTAACCCGTGTGGCGACATCGCACACACGTCACATGGTGCCGTCACGAAGCCTAAATCACGCTATCGAAGTTTTCTACTACAAGTTCCAACATTGAGCAGTTGGGGCTTCACTGCCTCCCAGGCAAGACGTCTTGCCCGGCCGGAGATCTCCGATTTGCCAAAACCTGCGACACAAAAAGAGGGTAGTTTGACGTGTCTGTGTGTCTGTGTGTCAAAGTCTCTGACAAAGTAGCTCCTAAACAAATAGTACGAACAAACAATAGTTAGATGCGTTTTTTTGTCCAACAAAACTGCTGAGCTGACGTGATCTGTTTAGACATTTAATGCTCATCGACTCATTACAGATTTTCTTACATATTTTTTGTTTTAATTTGTAACTTTAACATGATATCCTTATTTCGTAACGAACCGTTCATCATCATTCATAACATTATTTAAATCCCTAATCACATCCCAACTCAAGTTTCCCTTTCGTGCACTACACTTTACTTTCTACTACGTCATTATTCACGAAGTGATGTCTATTTCCCTTTTAAGTTTGTACTAACGATTTGTATTCAGATAAAGGACTTTGGTGTGCCATCCCATTAGTATGGAGTGCTGTCTTCTGTATCGGTAATGGTGTTACTGTTGGTAATGTTGGTTCAAGTTCATGGTGTATCAGTGGTTAATCTGTAGCATTGTACACTTTGGAAACGTGTGTTATTGTCGCTTTCATATTAAAGATGGCAATTATAGTATAGTGTGAAAGGCATGAATCACCAGTGAGGACAGTAGGAATCAATAATATCCCTACACTCTTATAGCCCCATACTAGGAAACTAGGAATCCTTGAGTCGTGGGTGCCGTGGACAACACACAAAGACACACCCGCAGACCGATAACAGAAATTTAAACGTATCATTCAATCTTTATTTCGTCTTCATTCTATCTTTCGCCTTGACGGTAATCGAGCCTAGTACCTAACTAACGAACTTAGAGTATTTTTAATGCAATAGATCCCGTAGCAATCCATTTTAGATTTTTGTCTGTTTGTCTTTTGGTTTGTTTCTCAGCGACGTCTTAATCGATTATGATGTGTGATGTATCGATCAAATAAACGATTTTCATTATTGCATTGTTTTAAACTTGGGATATCATTCAGCACCTCTGTCATTTTAATTGAAATTTGCTTCGAATAAATGTTGTGGTGAGTTTCACTTAACATTTTGTTTTATTTCAAACGGTTAAGAAATACCAAAATTATCAGTTTAAAGAATCACGCCCAACAATTTCCGAACGTGCGTACTTAGTGAACATCTTTACCGAAGGGAAGCGAGGAGGGCGGGGGGGGGGGGGTTACTATAATATAAACCCAAAACTGAATGAGGTCTCGTTAACCATGAAATCCCACTTGTGCTTCAAACACAAAATAGAAGTCCAACAAATGCAGCAACTTTCAATTGGACACTTGACCCTAATCTCGCCATTGAAGAGTTTTAACAAACCAGGCCAATGTACCAGTAATTGCCCACATTGCTCGCTGGAAATTAATTTAAAAACTTATTGGTATCAATTGAATATCGAACGAGATTGACACTCGTTGATAGTGAGAGTAAGGGAATCTGTAGTCGAATCTTTTTATACTGGGATGACTATTTTATGCCTTTGCTCATACAACGCGATTTGTAGTATTGTACCCGCTCCAATGACATTATTGTAACTATGACGCGAAAGATAATTACAGAACATATGAGACAGAAAAAGATAGCCACATGAAAAATACACCAATTGTCCGAATTTGACTGCCCCACATTTCGTGCATTAGTGACATTTACTTACTTTTTGTTCTTTTTTACTTATAATATCATTGCCTTTGCTAGCGTTTTTTTGCCGTCTTGGCTTATTCATATGTTAATAGATGCATGCCAATGTTAATTGGTAATCTTGATTGACATTTCTAATCAAGTTTGAAATAGTTTTATTTATTTCTATGTCAATACTGTCATCATGTGTCATTTTGATCATTAATTTGACATTATCTGTCATTAATATTATCTTCTAACCTGTCGTTGAGTTTAGTAACAGTTGATCTTTGAGCTAAGGTTGGTAGACTTTTCTTTACTCTAATTTGTAATTGATTGCCTAGTAACGGATAGTTTACACCTGAAGTATTACGGAGTCACCGAGGAGTTGCTGACCCAAAAGAACGCATTAATCCAGTCGCGGTGCGCGTCGTTTCCGCTCTTATTGCCATTTGCTTTATGTAACCGATATAAGCCGATTCGCCATGGATAGCTCTGGAGAGATCCTAACCTAACATGGAATCTATAACGTTAAACAATCTTGGTTAATTTTAGCTCCATGAAATACTTTCCCCCACCACAATATCGTTAAACTTTTAACGCAACAGTATCCGAAGCCTACTATAAAGTATCACTTTAAAATATTTTTGGGCTTATATTTTATAACAAAGTTAAATCTTAACAGCAATAAAGTGTTACAGCTTAAGAAACTCAAACTCAAACAACAATAAAATGATCAACTCCCGATCACATCAATCAATAACACAATAAATAAAACTTTATGTCTTAACGATTAACGTTATTTACAGCTTGACATAAATGTCGAATGGATTTGGATTCGATTATTTCCGCGCTCATTTTTTTATTTGGACCCGAAACCGATTGATCAATTTGATCAATGTTTGTCAAATTGATTTATAAATTCTACTTTAACATTATCTAATTCTAATTAAGTAAGTGTAATTTCTTACATTGAAACAAGATTACACTTTGATCAGATTATACTTAAACTTATACATAAAGCTAATAAACCTCCTCCGTACTAGGATTTCCTGTTCCAATGACAACAAAAGTAGAATAACACGAACCCAAATCAAGAACACAAATGTAAACTCATCATTCGAATTTCCGCCTTGTTGGGAATAGAACCCAGGATCTTTGGATAGGGGTTTTGGAATGGTAACCATTACGCCATACGGGTCGTTAAACTTACAAGTAAGCTTGACTTAAAACTAATTTTATTCAACGATCACCATCGCTACCCATAAGTGTCCTACTGCTAAGTGCAGATTGACAAACTCAAAATTTAAACTCAAATCATTTATTTCAAGTAGGTATTTTTAAATACACTTTTGAACGTCATTTTTTTTGTATTCACCACCGTTTTGCTAAGGTGCCTTTAAATATTGAATTTTTAAATTTTAAATCCTTGAGGAGAAAAAGAAACGGCGAAAGAAAACCAAAGGCACATAATTCCTTTGCGAACATTATGGAGAACTCTCAGGTTTGCAGATTTCTTCACGATGTTTTCCTTCACCGAAGCAAGTGGCAATTCTGATAACTTTTTGAAAATTAGAGGTGCGTGCAGAATTCGGCAATGCTCGCGATGTCACGTTCAAACCAATTGGTTATCACTTGCTCTTTTTATTCATAGCGAATTGTAAACTTTAATACAATTATATAGTATCTTGTATATTATAGAGCCTAGTTCACGATGTGTTTAAAGGAGGTGTGTAAAACTGAGTTTGAACGTAATTATGATTGAATTAATAGTTGATTCATTCGGAGTAGAATGTTACTGCAATACGATAAAGCAGGATCACTGCCGATGGACGTAAACCCAGGCATAATTATCATATTGACTTGTACACTACAAGCGATAGTCGATATTTTGTTAGAATTCAATGACAATTTCTCAATGGAAATATTTTATTGGAAGAGGTACGCCGCTATGTACGATTATTAGGTATTTGTAATGATAGCAGTGGGTTGAATGATGGACTCTCGACCATTCGAATTCTGCCCGCACTTCTACGTTCAAAATACATGTGCGTATTAGAAATTAATTATCACTTACTTCGGTGAAGGAAAACATCGTGAAATCTGCACACCTGAGAGTTCTCTATAATGTTCTCAAAGGCGTGTAAAGTCTAAGCGTGGTGGACTATTGCCTGTACCCTTCACATACGCCAGACGTGAGAGGATATCCGATCCCAGCAGTGGGACAGATAAGGGTTGCAATGATGACGTATAGATATTTGTAATAGCGTTTGAAATAGAAATTGTTCAAATTCGGTCATTTTTGAAGTGAAATCCTCTATAGTATCGGTGTGATTTGGAATTCGATGAAACGGAAATGACGCGCAAAAGGCATATTATTATGTCATTTATTTATTTATTTATTTATTGAATTAATTAGAACGGTTTACACACCAATTACACTAATTAAATACATAACATAACAATATTAAAATAACAAAATATCAACATCATAATTAAAATGTTTAAGTATACAAAAAAAAAAAACAAACCTTCATAAAAGCAACATAATAAACACATATGTACCCAATAACTAAAAAAGCAATTTGTGTAATATTAAATTAAATAATAAACAAAACAGGTTTGTAATAGGTCAATAAAATTACAATAAATAATCAGTGTACAATGTCAAAAAATCATTAAAATCATTAAAATAATAAGTGAAAGTCAGGCAATGAATAATTTAATACGGTATGTCGTTAATGAATGATATCTAATAATCTATTAATCTATTTCAAGTCACAATGTCAATGCACAGATATATAAAGATACAACTACCATCAATGTTTCGTTATACGGCATGCGACTCTTAGTCTTATTTTTGAAGAGGTTTCACTTCTAGCATGTGTGAATTGCACACACGTCTGCGTGCATTGATGTATTTATTTACGAGTGTGTCTGTATGTCTGCGTGGGACATAACGCAAACATATTATTCTCTAATTTAGCCCTATAAAGAAGTGTAGTGATGCTGTGTTATTGGAGCTATTTCTCCTCCGCTAGTTGTTCGTCGCTCGCTCCCGGTGGAACCCATCCAATTAACAACGCGTTATGCAGATGAGATCGTAAAAGTGTAAAGATGTTAACTACACCGGAGATAACCAACTCCGCTCATAATTAATTACTAACGGTTAATGCAGTCAATTGAATGCGTTTTGTTTACAGTTTAAATAAGATAATGGAATGTCTGTTTCGATTAAATAGAGCCTTGGGTTTCGAACCATTTTCGACGACCCGTAACCTAGTTGGCGATCTGCTTAGCTAGGTCCCGGATTCAATTCCAGGCTTGGGCAGACATTTGTGAGACAGATAAATGTTTGGTTTCGGGTCGTGGGTGTTTATGATGTCTTGTTTGTGTCATCAATGTCACCCGCGACACATGAATCGTGAAGACAGAGGGTAAGTGTAAATGGTAGTGAAGAGAGAGCGTCTAGTCAACTAATAAACAAATAAAAAAATCAAAATGTGTGCCGTTCACACGTGCTAAAAGTGAAACTTCTTAACAACGAATACTGTCAGTCCAAATATTGATGTTTTGCTTTGCTTACGTCGGCCGCCATTTTGCCGATGCTTCATTCATCGTCGTCATTTCCGTTTCATCCATTCCGCCATTTCGTCGAATTCCAAATCGCAACTATACTAAAGACGTATTCACTTCAATAAAAATAATTAATAAATGTTTCTCTATGTTACGGTGTGCAATCAATAAAGAGTTTAAATAAATAAATGCTAAACAAAGGTACGGTAAGGCCGACCAGGAAACAAACAAATAATCAACCGCTATTAACATTCGATAGCTGTAATATTGGCGTAATGAAAACTCCTTATTATGATGAACTGTGCAAAAATAGCCTTAACTGCTATTTGCATAAAAATAAATATTTATAGTGTTGTGGCACGCATGGTTATTGACTACCGTTGATAACTCATTAATAACATGTTTTAACTGGATAATAAACTCTTCATGTACTAACTGTTCCATTTTCCATCATTCCAAGTGGATTCCATCATTGAAAGTGGGGTTCAAGGGACTCACTCCATCCACCACCAATCGTTTATTTTATGGAATGAAGACAAAATGCAAACAAGTGCCTACACTTCGGCTGCCGCCCATGACAACTGTGACAGAGAACAAGGCTCAGATCGCGACTAAGTTGATAAGTCCAGTTAGCAGACAGTGTAAAACGATAGTATGAGGACTGGGGCAGGTACTGTTAGTGAACTTTAGACCTGTTACGCCCTGTAGTCAATCTCCCCTACTCCTACTCATGGTGCACTCTGATGAACAACACAACACCAGTGTTGGGATCTTTAGTATTCCCCCCCCATTTTCTCTCTTTCTCGCTCAATCTCTCCTTCGTTGAGGATGAAGCAGTCCGATAACCTCTAGTTGGCCAGTACGCTATGGCCAAACCTTCGCACACTTCCTTGATTAGGCTCCGGCCACTATTTTACCGGAGCCTGTCGTATTTATTGCTTCCGGCGGCCGCAGCATCCAACATACGAGTACGTTCATTAGGTTATTTCTGTGGCTCTAAGCCACTGACCTCTAAATGAGAACAGTTAATGCGTAACGGAAAAATTGGGATGTTATTCATGTTGTAGAACGTTAGTAATAACAAAATAATTATGTTAATTAATAATTATTAATCTTAAAGTATTAGTGATATTTCTGGAAGGTGCATAATGTTTATAAAGTTGAATTTATTTGTCCCAGGGTTAACTTTTGTGTCACTAGTAACACACGCCCTATTGTGGGGTTACGTACATGCAAATCGTTACAAATTTCGTCGTTAGGAAATCCCCTAGTCAAGTTGTGAAGAACCCTGTCTGTGAAGCGAAAGGTCCCGGGTTCAATTCCCGGCTGGAGCAGACATTGTGGCAGTATTGTCCATGCCACCCGTCACAGGGGATCGTAGTGAGGGCGTGTGTGAGTGTTGTGTATAGACAGGTATCAGACAGTTTCATTATAATTTGTACAAGTACATAATTATGTAGAATAGATATACCTACCATGGTTTTCACGGTAGCCTACCATTCCGGCGCACAGACACCAACCAATATTATAACAGACGTACGTAACACAGTTTTATGTTCAGTGCTGTAAGTAATAAATATTGTAATTACTGCTGTTTCGTTACGTGTGAAAGGAAACGTATAGATTATGCTTTAATTTGCATTCGTTATACCTATTATCTGCATTGTAATTTGCAATTGCAGTAACCTAGTGATTTTATAGCCACTGGTATGAATGGTACCAACGGAATCCTATTATCAGTTTCCACTTTTTAATCAATAAAAACTATGTAGTTTTTATTACATAATCGACATTGGCGGACGACACACCTGTTTAAGTGGCCGTCGCTCGTGGAGACCAGTAACATCCGACGGATCACCGATGAGTTTTCGGCCAAGAACGAAGGCAGGAAAAGGAAAATACTGGCTCTCAAACTCCCAGCCGAAAGACTACGTCTCGCTTGGTAGCTGACTCCATCAAAGGCGGCGGTACCCAGCCGGCCGGGCTGTAACTACCATCAAACCGAGACCGCCTTCACTTTACCCTTACCGCACCCTGATCTGCCGGCACTGCAATATTTTAGCTATCGATCAGTGTAATTAAATTTCGGATACTTGTGATAGACTTTTAAGCAACACCAAATTATATTACTCAATTTATTATCATCGGTTTATTGAATTGCCTCCCACTATGGAAGCAAAAAATTAATATCAAAGTACTTCAGTTTAAAAATGCAGGCAAAAGAGCTATTCCTTTTCGAAGCCGCCATTGGCATAAAACATGTGGCATCTACAATCGAGATGCTATCTTATCGAATCGCTTTCGACTATCGCTCACAATAAACCATTCATTGCAATCTAAATGAGCCTTGCCCGCATCTCGGTGAAAAGATTAGGCGCTGCGCAAACTTGAACGATTCCACGCGCGATTGAGGCGTTGTATTTTATTTTTATTTTTATTTTATTTGTCACACCAACAAGATATACACTACAACTTTCTAAGAGTAGATGATACATAATATAGTGCTTAGTGGTACCTCTTTTATAAGTGTGATCTACATGATATTGAGCGACTTACTAACTTTGCAAACAATACATTTAAAGCTTATATACACAAGGTTCTTAAACACTACGTTTTGCTTACAACAATATTTAACAATACCAGTTTCAATGTCGAACAATTAAAAAACAATGTTATTGTTTAAAGAAAAAATAAATATATAAAATGTTTAAAAATGTTAAATAAAGTATTCCTACCGTAAACTCCGGTCCCGCCAAAAATTGTCCGCAAGTGACATGAAATAAACCTTACATTTCAATGCTTTCCTATGAGTTGAATTTGTGTCGAGTTGGAGGTAAGTTGATGTACTTAATTTGCTCAGACATTTACAGACATTACAGACATCAGACATTTACATTTTGTAACATCTACAAAGTAATATTATTTTACTTACCAACTTATCCAAATAAATAGATAATTAAAGACGGCTGTAAGTTGTCAACACTGAACACAAACTACGGTTTTCTGTGTCCCGTGGCGTCCCGTATAGCCAAAAGTGTCGTACGTTTGCATAACGCCTTAGGGCCCGGACACTTCGCCGTACTTTGTAGCGAGAGAAACTATCTAGTTTACTTTCTTTCTCGTAATAGTGTTATTTTTAATCGTTTTTTAAACAAAGTGCGTTTGTTTCGGTCATTTTTAGGAACGGCTTAACCGATTTGGTTTACGTTTGGTGTTAAATTTGTTACAATCGGAAAAAGAAAACTATTTTAATAAAGAGTTCTGTGTACACATTTCTTGGATAGTGGTTGTACGGAGTTTAAAATTTATCCTTTTCAGTATCAGACAATTTAGTGTCCAATACTATCCAAGTAGTCACCTACATTAAAGACCTTTAAGCAGCTTAAAGGAATTAAGAGTAACTTAAGACAATTTTAATTAATAACTCATCCATGCAACGCGACGCTTAGTTCCTTATAAACGTCAGTATCAAATGCATGCAATAAAAATATTTCTAAGCGCACCGACAGACCGCACTCAACCTACCCGAGCGCGTAGAATATCCTGACATTTGGTGTGTGGACCCGGAACTGCGCAGAATCATTTTACTTGCTCACATGACATGAAATGGGTTGAAAATATGTGGTTAATGGTACAGAACTGGTTTTACGTGCTTTTTCTAGACGCCCAGTTGGAACGGGATAGAGGTAGAAGAAAGTTTTTGTCTCTTTTTTGCGCCGTTACTATGTTTTTGACGAGTTTTGAAAGTGATTATGTTTCGTTATAAATTCGAACATTATGATCGCATGGTAAAAGGTTCAGTAATAAAACTTGAGTAAAACTACTGTGACATAATTATGATAATAGGGTAACGCTTTGCCATTTGTGTACAGACCCCAAAAAGTGACCTCAAAGCCTCAAACCGTCAGTTCTGCACCTCATTCTATTAAAAAGGCTACGGCATATCGTCCCTGTCAGTATATATCAGACGATTTTTTAGTACATCACGACTGACAGTGACATTAGAGACAGAATAAGACAAGGATGGACAGCGTGCAAGCTGATAACATCTCGTGTCTGTGATAAAAAAATATTTGGTCTGGATTTCTAGTAACAAGATCTAGATAGCTTTGGTATGTAGTTCTGAAAATAACTAAGAGCAAAAACCTTCGAGGAATTCTGTTTAATGTTTAAAATAAAATGCCTATTTGTGATTTTACTGGTAGTACTGGTACTCTTTACGTGCTTATATTTTTTTTAGTGTGCGATGTATAAGCGATTGCGCAACTTTAGAAAGAATGGATGGTGTGAGTAAACATCATACTTAATAATATTTCTTTTAAATAGCCGAAACTCTTTCGAATATTCAGCCACCTGAAGGCAAATGGTCACTGTTGTCCATAGGCAACACAAAAAAGTCACTGATGGGTTGCCAACAAAAAAGGAAGCGGGCGCACATAATATCTAGGTTTCCGACACTTCAACAATGACAAATATTATAAGTTATCGCTACCTACGAACAGAAAGCTAAGTAACACTTGAAAATAATGTCACGTACGACAATAACTCTTCTCTTGGCACGTCAGGAGATATCTACAAATATACTGATTAAACAAACTTATATTATATACTTTTAGTTACTAAGATTTATGCTAAATTCCAAGCAATCGCCAATAAACCGTGCACAAAGCATACAACAGTCGGGTCAGTGATCTCGACTGTAATTGAATTCATGCAGAAACTTATCCAACCGCTTAATCGGTACCGTAAAGTGTACTTTCAATGGAATTCAACAAAACCGTTTATTGTTACGTTTGTTCCGAACAAACAAAAGCTTTGAGAGAAATGGTGTAGTGGGTCTAGTGTACCGCCTTGCGGCACTCCACTACGCTACCTAATAAACACGAGATGTGAATCTTAAATGCTACCTCAAATTGCTTTCCTGGTGAACCTAGAACTGTAACTGAATAGATTGGCATTTTAAATCTCTGCTACGTACGGAATAGGGGGCAAAAACGTGTGCGCGTTGCAGTAGAAAGTGTGTGAGTATTCAATTCGTGAATATTGGTTTAAGTAAACTTCATACATGGTAATGTTGGTACATTCTCGAAGGCCACCCATTGACTGATAAATTAAATCGCTGGAGGTCTTTAGTTTTCAGTTTAATGCGTTTTATTTATACTATCGTAATTAACAGACACGAAAATACCTTTATCTTTTTGCAGTCTAGCCTTTAATGATTAGCTTTCTGATAAGACAAGAGCTCTTTGTGTTTTATCTTTTTTCATCTCCTCTTTAGATGGCATAGTTTATAGCTTGTTGGTTGTAGTTAATTATTGTTTGAACAATTGAAACAATTACCTTTAACTCATAAAATATGTTTATTAAATTGAGATCAATAATTTGTGTTAAAGCTAATTATTATTAAAATTATCTCTTTATAACTTTAATTGAATCGTAAAAGACGGTAACTCTTGTTATTTCCTTCACGTTAATGATAATTATCATAGGTTTATATTCATTGGTAATATTATCTGTAAGGGAAACGACTTTCTTCTTTTTTATTTCCAAAAATAAACTATTGGCGTCTAGCAATAACCTATTTGTTGTAAGAGTTAGGTATATAATTGTTTAAGTGGTAGTAAGATCATTATAATTATACACCCTGCAGAATCACTTAATATAATCGGTAACAGGTTCTATCCTAGTTGCAGTAGGCGATAATTATTTGTTCTCAGTTATTTCTTAATTATTATCATATCATTTGACGCCTTTATGTTTAAAGGTTGGCCATGATGGGGTGCTTCTGAAGGTCCTGGGTTCGATTTCCAAGGCGAAAATTTGAATGATTGGTTTAAAATTATGTTCTTGTCGGTTGTTGTTGTTCTTGTCAATGGCACCAACGGCACAGGGAGTCCCAGCGTGGAGTTAGATGTTTGTCATCTACTGTGAAACTAGTTAGAACCAACTGGTAGTTTGGACTCGATCTAATAATATTTTTACCACGTACCCGTGTTTGAGTGCCAACAATAAAAAAATTAAAATTCAGCGCGATCCTTCGCGTTCACTTAATATGGTACAATTCTTGGTCGTATCATCATACATTATATGCGTGCGTCTCACGAGTACTTGTGGTGATGTATTTTCAACTTTATTCTCTTATCAATAAAGCCCACGAGACAGACGGTCGTGAATAAAATGGGAATTACCATTGAATTTCAATTTTGATCCGTTGGCGCGCACAATCGCGGTCACTGAAACTGACTTTTGTGCGACAAGAGTCGTGAATCCGATTTATATTTACTTTTGTGGTCCATTTATTACTATTAACTGTCTTCGCTCTGCTTTAAGACCTTTGTCTTAGTAGGTGTTGGGGTCGAATCCTGCACGCACCAAGAATTTTCGAAACTGTATTGGAAATTAATTATCACTTGCTTCGGTAAAGGAAAGCATCGTGAGGACATCGCTCCTGAAAGTGTTCCATAATGTTCTCAAAGGTGTGTCTAGCAATCCGCACTTGACCAGCGTGGTGGACTATGGCCAGTACCCCTCATATTATGACAGGAGAGAGCCCAGCAGTGGGACAGTTATGGGTTGACAAAAAGAAGATTCTACTCTAGCCAATCTCATAACCCTTGCGTCTATTAAAATATTTAGCTGCGCCCGCATATCTAAATGACTGTGAGAGGAATCCATTGAAATGCCTTCGCAACCAGTAGTTCACGCTATCAATACGTTAGTTTATTTCAGCTGTTCTCAAACTGATAGCTTTTTGGTATATGTATGTATATAATAAATCATGGTTATTTAAGTACGAGTGTACGTCAAACGTTGTTAACTTATGTAATTGCGCTTGTTATAATAAACATAATGTATATCGAAAGGTACTTTGTTCGCTCTCTGTCTTAAAATAAAATCTGCGGACCACATATTTTCCTAATTAACCCCCAATTTCTCTCGATCCCCCCCCCCCCCCAGGGCTGCTATGCTCACTCATGTAACAATTTTGCAAGTAAGTAGTTTTTAAAATACAAAATAGAACTGAAAAATACACTTTAGTAACCATTGAAAGATCTTGCAATAAATGTTTGAGTTTTTATGACCAAAAATTAGATTCAACATGCCCCTATGATTTCTTCGTGAACCCCTTCGGTTGATACTGACGATCCCCGAGGGGTTCAGGAGCCCCAGTTTGAGTACCTCTGTCTTATTTCACCTCGGTTATATATTATGGTCCTTATCGTGTGGCAGTCCTATCGGCATTATAAATGGACGGTTCGAGTAATAACTTGCTCTTTTCTTTGGCCGCTACACTAATGATGTCTAAAATAGTATGGCTAGACTTTTGAACCGGCGTTTCATATCTGTGGTATGCGATGGATGTACAGGGTAACCTCGATTGTGATTAAATGATATTAAACACTGAAGTGGGTAACAGCAGACTAAATACGTCTCATGTCTGAAAGCAGATCGAATATAAACTACCTTTTGTTTGAATGTGCTTTAGAACAATACTTTTATATTTCTCCGGTCTAATATTCTCAAAATCCTGAAGTTCTTAAAATCTCTCACGTATATACTCGGTACTCGGAGTATATCTATATCTCACGTAAAGACATCGGTAATTCAGTTTAATTGAATTACCTCGCACGGTTTTTGCATCAAAGAAACGCATTCCGAGCTAAGGTCTAAACATTTAAAATGTCCGAT
This sequence comes from Ochlodes sylvanus, assembly GCA_905404295.2. Classification (NCBI taxonomy): domain Eukaryota; kingdom Metazoa; phylum Arthropoda; class Insecta; order Lepidoptera; family Hesperiidae; genus Ochlodes; species Ochlodes sylvanus. Next base: position 8,268,600 of record FR990149.1, read on the forward strand.
ATTTAAAAGCATTCCTCGCGATAAAATTAAGATATTACTAGCTCGGCTAACGGTCCGGCCGATGTCACATGAGGTAAACCTCTCACGACGCACCCGGATACATAGACGTCTTTTATTACTTCAAGCTGCGTCTCAATCTGACGAATGATGCCAAGTTTTGCTGCTAACATGTGTCATAAAATATATAAAACGTTTACAAACTCATTCCTCCGCTGTAGGATTCCCTGTGTCGCAAGTGGTATGGCCAACACAAATAAAATGATTACTGACACCATGGCCCGAGAACAAACATACATACATTTAAATCTATTACATAACTCTTTCTTTTTTCCTCTTCTTTCTTTTTTGGTTGGCAACGCATCAGTGACGCTATTGGAGTTGTCCATTTGTTTGTGCTAGCATATTTGAATTTTTTTATGCTTCGCACGTGAATATTGTGGAATGAGGTTATGAGGTATTTCCGAAGCGCTGTGGGGTTCTTTAAAAAAGGTGTAAAACAAGTTCTAAAGCCGGAGTTGCATTGATGACTGCTCTAGTTTATGTTCGTATCGACAGACGACGATGACCATCCGGTGTCTCGTCTGCTTCTGCGTCAGCCCTTCCGGCTATAAAATCCATTCCCATACCAGGATTCCGTGTCGCGGGTGCCATGGACATTATGGGCAACACACACCCAGACCAAGAAAATACATCCTCGCTGGGAATCAAACCCAAGATCCTCCGAATGTATTATACGGTAACCATACTCCATATGGATCGTCCATTTTTTAGAATTCTTTACGGTCTATATTCCTACATCATCGTTAGCAGCTACATGTTTTTTACGACTTTTACTTTTACAATTATTTAAAAATACGACACATATTTAGGTATATTAAAATGCAAGTCCTTGTTTAACTTCAAACAAGAGCTGAAATAAATTACATTCCAGTAAATGCAGTGAAATTAGAAAAACTAGAAAACTTTGTGGAAATATAACTAACATGTAACATTGTTTAAATTCAAAAGGACAATGAAGTTCTCTCGTGCATTGGCAAAAGAAAGAATAGACGGGATGTTAGGAATGCTCAGGATGGTTCAGTCAGGTTCACATTATGGGGCACGTCCCGCTCGCCGCCCGTCAAAAGGGAAAATATATTGAAAACGCAAAGGAATTTAAGTTGCGGTGCATTCGAGAGGAAATAGAAGCTATTACTTACTTGTATTGAGTTCAATAAGGTCTTTATTTGTGCTGTGACCTGCAATTCACGAGGTTAAATAAAGGATGTTGTTAAAAATTGTTGGAGCTGTTCAATCTTCCAGTTTTTTTAATATTAACTATAAGTTTAGACAGGTCTCTTATTTTTTGTTATTTTAATTCTTCTTTCACTTCTTAATATTACAGTTACTGTAGTGTCCAATTACATTATTTATTTAACTATTATTTAAACGGTTACCATCAATTACATTAATTATAGACACCACAGTTGTGCTTCTAGCTTACAAAACTTCAAGCATACAGGCAATATTTTTGACCATTCATCCGCCAATAAATCCCACTCAGGATATGCATCTAAAAGAGCGTGAAGCCTATGTAACTTATTGTTTGAAACATAAAATATAATTAAAATTCGTATACTTATAAAATTCCTCAATTCCTGTTCCTAATTCTTTCAAACTTAACTGAATTTAAAATACATGAGTAATAATAAAGTAAAGAAAAAAAATCTACATTTATGTCAATATAGTAATTTCTAGCCGAACACCACACTGAATACTTATAGCAGTTAAGCAAAAACGTAAGAAACAACAGAAGCCTCGATATTCTCTCGAAATAATGACTTAATACGAACAAAGATGAATTTAATAATGCTTTCATATAAAATGATATGAAATTATACAGAACAATGTTTCAAACACGCGGTACATAGTAATTTTTTATGTTATTGTTCGTATTTTTTCTTGAACGTTACAGTCAGCCGCGCGCCGGACGTCGGGTTACCAATTATATGTTCCTCTATTTTTATCTGTGATTGATACTTGACTAAAGTTTATTTTTAGCGTCTTTATAGTAATAGATTTCAAAATGTGAACTTTGTATAGGCCATCTATTAATATCTGTTAAATTTTGGACCTATCCAGAGTCTAAGCTTATCTTACAAGCTCCTGCAGCAACCTGCTGAATAACTGAATGGCGACAGGAATGAATGTTCCTACTATTGGTACTAGAGGTCATTGGAATCTGCACTACTCAGTGGTACGTAGGATTCATCATCACAACCCATAACTGTCCCACTGCTGGGCACGGGTCTCCTCTCACAGTGTGAGGGGTATAGGCCATAGTCCACCACGCTGGTCAAGTGCGGATTGGTGGACTTCACACACCTTTGAGAACATTATGGAGAACTCTCACGTGTGCAGGTTTCCTAACGATGTTTTCCTTCACCGAAGCAAGTGATAATTAAATTTTAATACGCACATAATTTTTGAAAATTAGTGGTGCGTGCGGGGTTTGAACCCGGAACCTCCGGTTCGGCAGTCCAACGTTCAACCACACGGCTATCACTGCTTAGGTAGGATTATTTGCGTTAGATACGTGAAATGTGCGGTAGGTAAGTGTTTCTTTGCCATGTCGGGGAGGTAGAAAAATTGCGCATGCTTTCATTTCGGATGGCAATGTGTCGGTATCACGGTCGGGAGGCGGTTACTGGTTTAACATAAATAAGTTTACGCGCGAACCCACGTTGGGGCCTGCGTCAAGCAAAGCAATCCTAGTCTAGTGCTCGAATGAAACGGTAAACAAAATAATAAAGAACACCCACCCCGCTAGGGCTACCAGCAAATTTTAAAGTCCGGGCAATAAGCTGGATATAATAAAACATTCGGATGGTCATAAACTTGAAGTTTGATATTTTTTGTTTTATATTAATTACTTTGTTTTATTTTAATTACAAATGTCGAACAAGTCGATTGTTTTTCACATGTCACTGATTGATTATATTTTTCTTAGCGAATACCTACTGGTTTCCTTTTTAAGTTGTTGTTCATGGTTTTTTAGTTCAAGAAAAAAAAACCTGGACATAAGGGAGAAATCCATAATTTTTTGGGAAAACTTCAGTGTTTTTTTAATATCCGGATAAACCCAAAAGCCGGATAAAAGTCCGGCCGCATCCTGCCAAATCCGGAAAGTTGGTAACCCTGGCCCCGACGATACGTTTTACGGTCTGCTCACTATCATTGTCCCTCCCCTCATTGTCTACCCATTTCTACTGATTATGCCTTGGCGCAGTCATTAAGGTTTTTTTAGCTCATTTTACAGGTATTTTTCAATTTCTGCTCGGCTTTTCGTTGCAGTTATTGTAACTTTCGCGGTGTCCGTTTTATGTTCTTTCCGAAACAAAACGTTAACAGGAGCTCCGTCTGTGTTGTACGGCTGTTGTTCCGTGGACCTTGATTTTAATTATATTAATTTTGTTAAGGGTAATAAAAGGTTTTAGAATTGCATCTGGCTGTAGGATTAAGAATCTGGTCATAGGGTTTATTACGATTTAAATCTCATGATTAAAGATTTTTGATCCTTCAGCCGCAATTTATAGATTTTTAACAATAAGTATCAATATTAACAATAAGTAATCTTGAAATTAAGCCTGTGAAACAATATCTAGCCCGGCTGAGAAGCTCTCGTTTTTTGACCGTTTTCAGTGTTCTTTGAGATAGTTGCTAAGCAACTGTCGAAACACCAAACACATAATGTTATTTATTGTTAGTTGATACTTCCCCTACAAAGTTATCCAGACACTATGGATAGTTAAGATAGTATGTTGGTTGTATTAGTTATGAGGAGAAAACCGTGCCCTATAGTGGGCCATTAATAAGTTGAAGCCGAGGTTGTTGAAAACAGCTATTGATCGGTCGTAATTGACCCTAACTCTGTACATGTTAACTAAGCAGTTAACATGTTTATTAAACAACTAATTAGCTTTCCCTTTTCCTCGTATTGTGTTATGATTTGTGAACAAAGTAGGTACCAGTATTTCCTGTTATGTGACCGACAAAAAAAGTTAATTAAAAACTTGAAATTAAAAACATACTTGGAATTACACAAATTAACAACTTCCTATATTTTATATAATATTCGTAAGACTCTCCATAATTTAAATCTAAATTACGATACATGGACGAACCAATTGGCGTAATGTTTATCATGCCAAACCGCCGGTCTAGGGTTTGATTTTCAATGAGGTGGAAATTTAAAGGATGAGTTTAAATTCCTTTTCTAGGTCTTTGTAGTGTGAGGTTATGAGTGTGTAGCAGTATTTATTACGAGGAACTATATTATATTAAAGTAATTGACACAAATAGGTTCGTTCTGAAATATTTATTAGAACTGGAATCCTATATTCATCACTGTTAGGTTTTTTTTCACATTTATTTATGCGTAAGTGTAGTACCAAAATAAGTTTAATAAAATCTCCGTAGTCTGTATATTTTGTTATTCATTACTGACACAAAAATAATGATCAAGTAAGCCTTTTTATATTATTTTGTGAAAGTTTTCTTTTCATTGTGTTTTAGCTTAAATAATGAAATGAAGGAACACATATTTTTATATGAGTATAACAAAAAAATATTTTTTATTATCCACAGATGATTATCTAGGATGACGTAGACAAAAAACAGAGATTCAACGAAAGATAAATATCATTGAATCCGATTAAAAAGGCCGTAGTTTCACCGAATAGTTTCGGCAAAGATTATGGCTAGGGTCACCATGTGTCCGGAATTATGGCTTGAAAAACGAAAATTTATAACATGGAACAAGTATTCGATAAGCTTTCATCTTTTTACTAAACTATAAAAATATGTAATCAGTGTTATCGAAAGCGCATTTACTTAATAAAAGCTAATCATTCTTAATTTGAAGACACCCAAATTATAATTAAAAACAATTTATTTTAATCCACCGGGTAACTCGGACATTTCAGACATTGAGATGGTAAGTATGGTAACCCTTCACGTGAGGAGATACCAGCGAACAGAAATGTTAGGGCAAGGTCACACAACCCATAGTAATTGAGACATGATTGTGAAGTGAAATTGAAAGTAACGAATACTGCTATTATAATAATTGTGGTAGCTGGTCGCAATACTTTCGCTTGTCATGTTCTCTACAATAGTCGTTGGTGGCGCCGACCGGCGAGCGTGGTAATTGACCACCGATTAGTTAAGCTGCTTATTCCCTGTCTTGTCTGCCAGTGCCATCTAGCTTTATGATACGGTAATGTCTATAATTATGCATCTGATTAGACATTACAAACGATGTAACAGTCAAATTCGATAGTATAAGCAATAAAATCAAAAAATTGACGCGCATATAGGTATGAATAAATAATGTTTAATTTGGATTCGTATTTTTTTTTCGTGATTATTCGTATTCGGATTCGTATTACATTTTGTGACTGTATCACATTAACACTAATGAATTATTTTTTCTTTAAAAAATTATTTGTACACATTTGTCTATTTACTACATTTATATCCAAAGTTACAGTGATGTCATCAGAGCGCATCTAGAAGTGCAACTTTTGTTGTATGAACGTAACGTATTTAAAGTAATTTAATATCTTTAGTTTAAATAAATAAAAAAGTCAACACGGACGATGTACACGCCGCGCCGCTAACTAATAGGCGTGAAGTGTGCGCGTGTCAATTATTAGGTTGCCATTGTAATTACTAGGCGTTGTAGCAGGTTGGACCTGGGTGTAATTATACATTTGTTTTGTTGCCTCTCAATGATGAACAAGGTAAGAACGTGTTGCAGATTAGATCTTCGTGTTGCGGTACAACAATACATGTCACTAATTTATATCTTAATTAGAAGGTTAGTAGAACGGTGATTCATTTCGAATATTGTGTTGCAATAACTAAACTTGAAGAGCTTTCGTTGATCCAAGTTTTACGAGGTCGGTAGTTGGATGGGTGACCGCTAGTGACTAAGTTTCTTGAGCGTTTCTGTGCTTCGGAGGGTACATAATACAGGGTCTGTTGTAGTTGTTATTATTAGTTAACATATAACTTGGGTTAGTTTGGGTTGGTTTTAAAGTATGTGAAGTAATTCACGACATTAGTATATAGGTCTAGGTCTACATTGACGAGTAAGTTAATAAGGGCAACTGACATTTAGGTACGCTTACTTACGAGTTAACGGCTTAAGTCGATAAACTTAGACTACGGAACCATTTTGTATTAAGCAATAACTTTCTGGATAAAAAAATTGAAAACAAAAAGACAATTCGACTTCAATACAGTGTATTGTATAACACTACATACAAACGACCTATATAACTTTACATATACAGATATAATAAGTGTAAATTCCGATAACTTAGATAACTTAGAAATAGAGGTATTCGAATATCCTAGAGCTCAAGAAATGATACCTATAATTCAAATTTTATGTGAACACTTCCCTCGGAGTTTAACTTATGCTATTCCATAACAGCAGTTCTATGAAATAGCTCACCTTACCAGTTACTACACCCAAACATAATTATAATCAAGTAGATAAAACGTTGTTTATCGCAGTTTTTATAGTTCATATTTTATACGAGCCAATAACCACGGGAGCACATAAACTTCTAATATTTTTATAATAGCCAATAAACAGACGAGCTACGATGGTAAGTCGTCATATAGGTACGTCTTTAATACACCTGGTATTACCTAGGTACGCTGTAATCTCAAATTAAACATAAAACTAAAAGTTTTTGTTGCTTTAATTCTATTGAAAAAAGTTATACCATAACTGTGTCTAAAATTGCTATTTACATCCGATTACATTCACAACATTTTATCAGCGGAACAATCGATCATACAGCGTACCCGCGTACCTGTCCGAGTGTCCGCCTGTCTGCTATCGCGTCCGCTCGTCCGTTCGTACAATAGAGTTACGCTCTCTAATGAATCCTGACATCGTTTTAGCAACGTGTTTAATTAAGCCATACTACACGATGCTAAATTTAGTGTCGATAGAAGTAATAGGAAATACTTGTAATTATTTGTAATGTTATGATTTTAAAATTATATCGTCGCGGACACTAAACATTTTAAGTGCACTACAATCTAAAGAGACTACAGTCTCGCCTTGACCATGATCCATGCAACTAGGTAAAATATCGGTATAAAATTGCAAATCGTGAGAACCCGTGCGCATTGAAACATAATTTTACTTGTAGGTGATAATAACCTAATATCGAGAGATAGGTCTTCTGTCAAAATTGTTTCATTAGAGTTATAGTGAGTTTGAGGCTTGTAACGAATTGAAGATGTTATTTATGTCCTTGAGCGACGGTGACCACTTACTCGTTTCTCTCTTTAGATATGCAGGTTTTATAAGTTGCGTTCAAACACCCGAAGCAAGTGAAAGTTATCAAACAGACACTTCGAAAATAGGTGTTTGTAGTGTCACAAAAACATCATTCTAGAAAAACAAGCATGAATTAATTGACAGTCAAATTGCACTAACCGCCATTGTGAACGCATCTAAATTTACCACAGTGTAAAGTGAGCATAACAATAATCGCCGAAGATGAGTATTTAAATGTCTGTCTGTCTGTCAGCAGTCTATCAACGTTCGCAAAAAACTTTAGCTGTAGTACGATGATAGTGGCGTTGGCAATGAGCGCAAAAAACCGACAGATTTAATGGACTCTTGAAAGGAGCTAATAGCATTATAGGTCAGTTTTTTCGGCTGTAACCCACAGACCTCAATGAGCTGATAGTGATGTGTGAAACGGTAAATGCGTCAAGCAATTTGAATTCATTTCTTGCTATTGTATCTCAAATCCTTGGCGGTTAGATATTTTTTACTTGTTACTTTTTCTAATACCCTTTTAATGTCAGTCAACAATGAAATGAGATGCTTAATATTTAGCGGTACCATCCGTGGATGTAAGACATATCAAAAGTGTTATCGATGCATCACCAAGAAGGAAGCGCGTAAACTTAGTAGCGGGGAAACAAAACAACTACATTACCGTCATAAAAATGACAGTTACTTCGTTTATCAATGGCTTTAGATTGTTAAACGGCTATAAACGGCCGCTCGGACATATAAATCAGTGTAATTTATGCAGAGTTGTACCATACAATTAGGACTTGGTCCTGGTACTTCTCAACCCGAAGTATGCCTGTACAAGTTTTATCTAATGTATGCGCTCAGGCAACGCCTTTGAGACGACACGTTTCTAGGACTTTCTTTAGCGGCTTTAGTGCTTGTTCACATGTGCGACAACGACGCGATAATGACATGTCAGCGATGCGACAAAAAGTCGCATGCGATAGTGCCAGTGTGACATTTTGATGTGTCGTAACCACAAAACTATTTTGACGCTGTGATCTAACCACAACACGAAGTCTTGAATAGCTGCTTTAAGTACATACTGTCATTTGACAGAGGTAGCAGTATTGCTGCTACATTTTGATACTAAGTCGTGCCCGCTAACGCCACTATGCGATATTTTATCGCACTGTCGCACATGTGAACAGAGACTAAGGTGTCGAATTGCGAACGTCCGCTCGTGTTCTTGTTGTAACTAGCACCCATAAAGAACCCTTCACTGTCTCAGCGAACACTAAAAGACTTTGTGTTTCTTAGTAAGCTTTTTTTGATGACTTTATGTTTGTACGCCCTATGTTCGAAGTAGATTACGTCAAGTAAAAAGACCAATCTCCAAACCCTCGAGCATAGGCGCAGAGTTGCAAACCCCTCGGTGTTCTATAGGATATATTTCGGAAATTGTGCACAGGAATGCTAACAGGACTAACCTTTCTTACCTAGTCCCTATTTGATCCCTTCTTGTTCTGTGTCGTTCACAGTTGTCATAGGTGGTAGCGGAAGGGTGGTGCTGCATGCTTGTTTGGTACCTCAATTGCATAAGAAATTTCACGATTTATCGATGGCGGGTATCCATATTCCATACCTACGTCGCGTTGTGAATCCCTCCAGTACGGACGGACGGGCGGTTACGCTTTAATTTGTCATTTCTTATGCCTACCGCGAAGGACTGGTACAAATTGTCCGCGTCGGTGGATCGATAACTTCAAGTCAAGAGTGAAAAGGCTTCTACTAAGTTAGTGAGTGTATGTTAACGCAATAGTTCCTAAAAAACAATTCTTAGCACTTTTCATTGTGTAAGTATTTGTCGGTTTGTATGTTTGTATGTGCGTTGAAAATGAAATGGCTAAACCGATTGGAATGCGGGTTATACTGATCCATTTCAATGAGCTTAGAGGAATTATTTCAATTTGTTTATACATAAAAAAGATAATACATTAATTCAAAGAATCGCGTCTAAATGGTTACTAAAGCATTTTGTTTACTGAAGCAAAGCGAGGGCAGGTTTACGAGAATAAAATAATATTTTGATCTCGAATCCGTCAGGATGTATTTGAGGGCATGAGTTAATCCGATAGACGGATGAATGGTCAACATGATCAATGGACGGCCATTGAATTGATGGTCATTTTAATCAGGTGCAGAGGACGCATCAATGAAGCTGACCAAATTACTTACATTTAAAGATTGTACTTATGAATATAGCCCACAATAATGGTAACTACTTACCACCGCGTCGGCTGCTCTGTAATGTTGTCGGCAAATAATTACAAAGTTTAGGTCTCTGCAGACTGCTCAAAAAAGAAGAACCTGGTTTATATAGTATGACAGGAGCTGATATCAAATGAAATATGAGTGTTGCTCGTTGCTTTAGATAGACATTTTTAAGTTGCCGGTTATGTGAATCGTAACTGCCACGTACGTGTAAACTGTGGAACGAACTTCCTACAACGGTGTTCCCACAGTGCTATGACATGGGGTCCTTCAAGAAGCGGGTCTTTCGCTTCCTTCGTGGCCGGCAACGCGATGGTGACGCCCCTGGTGTTGCCATTGTCCATGGGCGACGGTGATCACTTACCATCAGGTGACCCGTCTGCTCGCTTGCCTGCTTAGGCCATAAAAAAAAATTTACTGGTGTTACCATTCATTTTAAATTAAAATATTTATTAGGTCGAATAAGTAAGCATAATAATTGGAATATATTCATCCGATTGCGGTACATTACTATTTAATGAATAGCAAAAAAACTTGCCATACCCCAATTGTCAAATTACTCTACGGGTTTAAAAAACCTAGTAGGTAAGTTTATTTAAACTATATACTTAACGAGATTCCAGCAACAGTCACCATTAAAGCACCAGCACAGACCATAAATGATAAATAAATACGAACAAATACCACCCATTAAGGAGAAAGGTCATGTTTTGGTTTGTGCAAATTGAGATACAATGTGGTCATTAAAATGCAATTACACGGAAATATATTGCCTCCGGTAACGGAGCGCACCGGGGTGTCCCGTTTGAATATTCGTATTTTTACAAGCTTTCATTTAACTTGCAATATTTTTAAGTAGGTACTAACGTTTTTCCAAACATAAAGTAAGAATATAATATAACGTGGGTTCGGATAAAATCTTGCAAGCTGAATTAGAACTGCTTCCTCTGACTCTACGGACCTGACATTTTGCATAATTATATTGCTTTAGATCCGATGATAATCTATTCCGCACCCTTTACGGGTTGGGGAATTATAGTCGTCATATTTGGATAGTTGTCAAGCATTAACTTATCTCATGTAAAAAAAAAAATGTTGAAATCACAAATCTATATTGCACATGCACAAATCCCATTACCCTGTCTCCCAACTCCGCAGCCAACGGTACACCGTCAATGAGTCGGTGAGATGAATTTGTATAGTACCGCACACTGCCGCGGCCGGTGGCCTGTCGCCACCCGACTTTAATGAATATAACTGACTTTGAGAAAACTGTTTGGCAAAAACCGGTATTGGGCAAATTATTAACGCCATTAATTCCAAATGTTTTTAGCTTGCTAGTATGTACGTTTATCTGTTTATCAGGAACGGAGAGCCAGAGATAACTCCGAGTTTCCTCGTCCAGTTTCGGCCGACACTGTTTCGGCGATGCTATTGGTGTTCATCATCTCCATTGATTGAAACGTTGTAGGTCAAGATAAAAGAGAAGGAAAAAGATTGTGGTGAAACTAGTCTAGATCATTCAAATCCTAAATCATTTAATTGATATTTATTTGATTAAATGATAGAAATTTCTTCTTCAGTCCTTCCGTAAAGCATTTTTGCAAATATAAGCGGCGGATATGCGAAACTTTAATTTTTATTATATTTAGAGATAGTATGTTATGTATACGCATATCAATACGCGAAGCATAGTATTAAAACAATGTAATATGACCAAAACTGGCTGATGAACTCCAGTATAAACAGTATAAATAAACAGTAACTCGGGAAGCGACGGTGATACAAAAACGGTACCGACTGTTGCTTCGGGGCCCTCCGCCGTAGGTAGCACTGCGTACAGAGAGCGAAGATATACTGATGCGATGCTAACACGTTTTCGATTTTAAGGGTGACTAGCTGTTGCATGCGATATGGTCCGCGCGGAAACACTTTTAATTTTTTGACGTGATAACGTCTTATATATTGACGAACACCGGCAGCGCGCACGAAAAAGTGTCCCGTTCCGCCTTAGCCGAGCGTGCAAGTGAGAGCGCGGAACAAGCGATAGAGAGGCATGATCGGCCTAAACGTTACGCTTCGCTTGCAACGCAATCTACCTAACCTAACCTCACTGCCTTATGACGTTATCACGTAAAATTATCGTCCGTAAAACGACTTAACGGACAACCATTTTTATGTATTTAAAACAGAAAACTTGCAGCATGCAGCACCACCCGTCCGCTGCAGTCCATGACAACTGTGACCGACAGTTCTTATCATTATCGTAAAACCAAAATGTATGTCAAAATTAAATCAAGTCATAAAATTACTCATCATGTTAACAAATAATGGACGCTACATCCCTAACACCCACGACCCGAGAATATTGTAACAGCTAGTTTTTAAGCACGCTAGCATGAAAATGAATTCTGATTAAGAAGGCTAAACATAGTCTTAGCCTACCTCTCACTGGATACTAGACACTATCATTGTCAGTCACGCTCTGACGACAGCCACAGTTTATTATATTTAAACAGTTTATTATATGTAAAATAAAACAGCCGGCGGAGTTGCGTGGCGAACTACCACAAATATTCTAGATTTAATGTAAGCCTTGGCATTTGGTCGAAGACCTGGGAGAATTCGACTTTCGTCGTACGTACCGCGACATAACTTGCCCGCGTCGGTGTTTTCGTTCGATTGGTGGGTGTCGTCAAGTCAAAAGTGAAACGATTTCTTCAAGGTTAGTGCTTCACCGTCTAAGTCTACATTTCCACGAGAGGTATGCAGAATTCAAACCAAGTTGGGTGACCAACGTTTAAACAATTAGCCTGTCACCGCTACTTTAAAAAATAACTGCCACAAATTCAACTTGAGCTTGATCAAGCCGCGGCATTTCCCGTCCGCTTCGATATCAATCTCCCACAAATTTAACGGAATATGAAATCTAGCGAGGAATGTTGATGTTCACGTGTGGCAGTACTGTCGTACGACGGCGACCAGCGACCGTTAATGGTGATTTATTATCAACGGTTCATTACGCACATCTCCACCACCGCGAAAGGTTATCGCATTTATTTTCCTCATTGGCAAGGATTGATGTAGTGTTCTTAATATTCATTGAAGGGGTAGTTATGATTTTGGAGTATTTTGGTGTGTAAGAGGCATCAATTCCCTGATTCCAAGCTAACCTCCCCTTTGTTTATCGCGAGATTGTTACATAATTCTCTTTCTCCCGCCTCAGTTTCCTTCTGCGATATACCACATCCCAAGAAAGCATTACCCGCGGGTCACTAAACACACGCCCCCTACAGGTTCGCATACAAATTTAAAGATTCAAATAATACCACTACAATTTTATTTGTAGAGCAATTTCGTGATAATAATTATAAGGGCAAACATATATAAAATATTTTATATTGTTATAGCTCGACGCTGACGCTTGCAGCGTATAGCGACATCGCTTTAAGCGATGTTTTCCTGGCTCTCTTTCAAGTCCTCTTTCTTAGAACCATCCGAAAGCAAATGATCCTCTCCTGTGAAGAGTTAATGTAGTCTACTCACAGAGATAATACTCAGTGTAACCTCATCAACCATTTAACCACTTACAACTGGTCTTACAGAGTAATCACGTGTGTTTCATCAGTACGCTGGGGATACACGTAATTCCATTTTTTACCGCTTAACATCAGGTATTTGTGTCAGGGACTGGTCTTACGATGACTTTCGAGCGAGGAAATATGCTAGGTTTGAGAGTTATAAAGACTTCGTTTTACTTCGACTTTCGACTTAGTTTTTATGATTCATACACAATTCAATTTGGAATTTTAATTACCAAACTTCCGATTATGGGACTTGAGAATACTTTTTCCAAGGAATTAAGGTAGTATACCACGTTCCGCTGACGCCCATGACAACTAAGACCGACTTCGAACAAGATTCAATACAGGCTGTATTGAGAACGGCAGTACATTAAGTAAAAACATTTTTTATCACATAAGAAATGAAAATTTGAATTCAGTCAATAAGTACCCAGTTATTAAAACACAAGTTCATAATTATCTTAATATTTGGTTTTGACTTATTATCTTTTCCCACTGATCTATCTTCTTATCGTATTTCATTACGAGCTGCTCGCTTATCGCCTGACTCTCTGAATGCAGCATGTGGGTCAATTTGTACACGATCGTTCTGTAAGTCATCATAAACTTTTTCGTACGAACTCATTGCCGCTGCCGACCATGACTGATTCCGGTCAAAATAAGATAGTAATGGTCGATAAATCAATGATGATTATCTATTTGATTAAGTGTGATTTTTTGCAGACCATATTATTATCATTTGAAATGTGGTTAACGAACTGTATTACTGATGTGATGCGTCTTGACGTTGGCGCTTACTTTTGAGATAATGAAGTGACAACATTTATTTTATATCAGCTTATTCATGGATCCAGTTGTAAGCGATCGTGAATTTCTGAAGCACTTCATCTGTTGAGTTCGTATTTATACGACGTATTTATTTAGTGGAGATTATAATCTTTAGGTATAACTGTATGGGCTCAAATGATTATAAGCATAGTCTATTATTCACTGAAGGTAGTTAATTAATGAAATTACTTAATTTAACATTTCCTACCGCTAGTTAATCTAAAAATTAGGGTTTTTTATGAATATTGGAGGAGTCTTTAATTCACTTTGTATTGTTTCTGGTCTTTGTCTGAGTATTTTGATAAACTCGTGTTTTAATTATTAAAAAGCTGCTATATGTTTCATCACAGTAAATAAATTGAATACCTCGTCACTGTTTTATCACGATACAGTAATTGAAAATCAGAGCTGGAGGGAGTTATTAAGATCACAAGACAAATCAAGAGAATCTTGTCCCAGAATCCTGTGAAAAAATGTCTTCTCTAAAATATTGTTCATATACATTGCCATTTCATTCGCATAGAGATCCATATTCTTGTTATATTGTCAGTGGTGCTAGCTTGACAAAGTGGTCGTGCGATGGTATAGCGCCTAGCGGTGACAATGTTGCCCTTATATTGTAACCCACTGCATCATGCTTCATAAACTTCGCTTTACGGCATCGCATGTATAATATTTTGCATTATGGGCGAAATACACTGGGCGAAATTTTGATTTGAATAAGTCTTTAAATTTGCTTTCATAGTGAAAGGAAATCCAAAAAATCAATGATATTAAAGTCAGGGGATACAGTTTGGTGATGTAGCTCGGTGTCGTATATCTCTGTCACTTAATTATATCAGAAACTAAATTAAATAAATTGATAGTTAAAAGATCAAATCATTTTGTTAGCTTTTGTTAGGACTGTAAAACATCACACGCGGCGGAAGGGGAAGCGGTGCCATTTTGAAAAAGCTTTTTGAATTTAGTTTATACAGGGCCTGATTTACGTGGTTCGCCTTCTCTACTCTCTACATCGTTTTAGACCACATGACCTTCATAATTCTCTTTGCAGATGATGCACTAGTACGTGAAACATTTAAGTATACCTAAACCGGGTCGGTCTATGTCGGGTGGATGAAATTATTCTTCCTTTCTGTCCAACAGTGTCCCATGTTACTTCCTTACTTGATTCAAGCAATACAAATCAAAACTCTGTAATATATTCGTTGAACCATGAATATTTCATACGCCGGGTGTAACCCACATAGACGGCTGTAAATAACTAACCAATCAGATACAACCTTACCAGATAATTTTATTTATGTGAACAATAGAACAAAAGGTACCTTAGGACATAAATTTCACTGGATTTCGGTCAGATAGAACCTCTGAACGGGTTTGTACTGTCGAATCTACCAGGCGATCAGAGGTTGCGTGAAAGTTAAGTGGGTATTGTGTGCAACTTTCCTTCAGTTTATCTATTGGTCACACTCACAGGTCGCCGTCTTGGAGTTTCAAGGCTATCCAATGACCTCTTTGTGTTTATGCGTTCCTAATATTTTGCGTGAAGAACGAGTGATAGCCAATTGGTTTAAACGTTGGTCTTCCTTTGGGCCTGGGATTGAATCATGCACGCACCTCTTATTTAAAAAAATATGTAAATATTAGTAAATTATATTTTTAACTTGCTTCGGTGAAGGAAAACATCACGAGGAATCTTGCGCACCTGAGAGTTCTACGTAGTATTTAAGAGGTGAGTGATGACTGTCAATTCGCAGTTGGCTAGCGTGGTAGACTGTAATGGCCTTTGCCACACATTGTGAGAGGACACATAGGATTTATGGTCTCGGTCTGGCTGTGTATGTTATTATAGTCTTTGTCCATGGCATCCACGGCCCAGGGAATCCTAGTGTGAGGCTATGAGTGCATCATCACAACCCATAACTGTCCCACTGCTGGGCACGGGTCTCCTCTCACAGTGTGAGGGGTATAGGCCATAGTCCACCACGCTGGCCAAGTGCGGATTGGTGGACTTCACACACCTTTGAGAACATTATGGAGAACTCTCAGGTGTGCAAGTTTCCTCACGATGTTTTCCTTCACCGAAGCAAGTGATAATTAAATTTTAATACGCACATAATTTTTGAAAATTAGTGGTGCGTGCGGGGTTTGAACCCGGAACCTCCGGTTCGGCAGTTCAACGTTCAACCACACGGCTATCACTGCTTGCTTTTTTTCTAAATTCTTGCTATGAGTGCATAGCATCTATAATACTTCTACTACTTCTACTTCTATAATACTTCTTAAGTTTCATTCAAGATTTTTTATATGAGTAGGTATTTTTTGTCTGCATATTGAGTTTCATAATTTGTTTATATTGTTCTGAAGTCCCACAAGAACTAGGAAAACCTAACGTTCTAAGAAGTCACAAACGACTCTCCCACGGCCCGCCCGTTCCACAGACACACAGACACACATAGCTCCATTATCTTCCATTACATTGTTGCAGCTGGTCCATGGGTTTACGAGGCTGTCCCGTTGTTTATGGCTTCTACGGTATGATGTCAAGGTTTTGTATGGGAGTGTATGACGATGAGAGTGTATCGTGTTATGGCTAGTGTAAACCCGCCCCGCTAGACATTGTAACGCTACAATGTTGAAGTTGGCTTCTCGCCCACGGCCGATAATAGGTGACCGATTTTTTGCAGGAGAAAAATAGAACGTACTGATAGCAATAGTGCAACGCACACGTCCTACAAAAAGTCGGTCAGAAATACGGTAATTTAGCATCGGAGGAAATATCGGCCCGATTATCTGTCCTACAAAAAGTCTGACGTGGGCGAGAAGCCTTATATTTGCATAATATAATTATATTATATTCTAATAATATCGTTACAATATGCAGCGAAATTTCGTGGCCATATAAGGTCGAACACATACATTTTTAACATTTAGTCATAAAGCACCATTTTAAACTGAATACTTTCAAGTCAAACTGAAAATCAAATAATTATTATGTCGATAGAAAGCTATGTTTTTTTCTTATATGACTTGTAATTAATATTAAATATCTAATTATTATCCTTTCTCTGTTACAGATAAACACCATGTATGACTGAATCGAACGTAAACTCTACGAAACGTGATAATTCCTACCAGTGATATTAAATTAGTTAATATAGTGAAATAGTGCGTAGTACGTAGTGTGCGTGTAGTGAACATGGAGTACAGAGTGCATTTCCTCGCGGCGGCTTTGATGTTAACTATTGGTAAGTTTCATTTATTTTACGACACACATACACACACACACGCCACATACACTTTTTTGTGATGTAGAATAGAATTTAAATTCTACATCTTACTAATATTATAAATGCGAAAGTTTGTATGGATGTATGAATGTTTCTTTCTCTTTCACGCAAAAACTACCGAATGGATTTTGATGAAACTTTACAATAATATAACTTACACATCAGAATAACACATAGGCTATAATTTATAAAAATATAGTGTGAATTATCCAAAATATATAACTAAATCTTTGCAAACCGAAAGAATAAGTTTCCCGAAGCGAAGCGAGGGCGGCTCGCTAGTACTGTATACAGCAAGTTTCAACGTCATTCTCCCGAACAGGGGGACCTGCGTTTGAATCCTGCAGGCACCACTTATCAAAAGTTTTGTGTCATCCTGAGAATTTAAGCTCAGCCCAGCGTTTCAAAAGTATCCAGCATTTCAAAAGCGTTCATTTCCTTTATTAAAATATTTGTTGTCTCTGTTTTGTTAGATTACAGTAATTATTATCCTGTTTTGTTAACCAAAACAAATTTACACCAACAATGATATTTCTCATTTATATTCCATGTACACCCATCGATCAGTCACAGGTTTATTATATATAAATAAAAGGAAGTAATAAAAGATTGATTGTAATGTTAAATTCCAGTACAACATGCAAAAAAGTTGACCCCGATTGGATTCGCGAAGGTTTTGTTTTGGCACAAAAATTGGCCCAATTCCATAGGATTTAACGATGCCTGCAATTAAACTCACCAAATAAGTGCTTTCTCGCTTAAGGCGAGTGTTTCAGCTCCGGCGGACAGCGATAGCGATGTATTACTTCAAACATAATGTTACGGCTACTATTGCTGCCATCTAGTGTGTCTAACTTCGAGATTGATGGTTGAAAATTAATCGATTAAAAAAGTATGATGAAATCATGAAAAAAAGTTTTCTAAAGTTAAAGAGCGTTCCTGCTAACTTTGTCGTCGCGCTAACACTAGGAAATAAAATGACTTGCGATATTTGAAACAAAATATCGTTTAATAAATTCAAAAATAGAAGGTGTAAGAAACACACAAAAAGTTACAAGTTCTTTATTTAATGCCACAGGTTGAAATGTGCCTTTACCACTCGACCCGTTTCTGCAAACCAGTTGTATTTTTTTATTTAAATAGTCGACAAACGACCAAATAATCACCAGTAACACCAAAAGCACCAACGCGTTGCCGGCCAATTAAGAAGAAATAGGAATGAAAGAAAGTTATAACACTTAATCCTCCAGCCGGAGCACGACAAGATACCACCAAGTTCTTAAACATTCTAAACATAATAATAAATAAATAATAATATTTTATTAACATTAAAGACGAAAGCAGAAAACGAGCAATAACTTTTTGAAATAAACAATAGCTTTTTTAAGTTTTATAACCTGATACAATCAGCCAATAAAACTTTCACAAAGCGTCGCATAATCCAACTTAAAATCACTAATATAGTCGTAGCACGACTCGCTACATAATAGCATCGCGTGCAGTAGAACAAGTGCACGAAAGAAAGCCTTTTATAATTGTTGTTCAAGAGTTGTTATGAGTAAGTAATTAATTCGAACTCGGACAAAAAGTTCCTGACACCTCGCCGATAACGAACTATTTACGAATAAAGCTGTCGACACACTAACATACGTTTTTTATACTATCTGATCCGCAGTTGCTACGCCAAGCGAAAATATAGGTATGTACTACTTTTATTACGCAATACGAGTAGGTACGGGGTATGTGGTGGGGCGTCGTGTATGGATTATAATTATGATAATATTCAAAATGCGACCGTAATTTATTCGGTCGTAGGGTTACTTCACATTGACACTATGAACGTACACATATCAAACGTCATGTCACGTCATGTCAAACTCATACTAATGTGTATAGAGGAACTTATATTATCATTAGTTTAATCATTAAACTTATAGTATATATTTTCTAATGAACATATTTGTACCTTGTATTAACCGATTATGAAGCTTGCTGTCCATCTGTGTTCGCAAAACTTCTAAGTTACTCATCATAATTAATTTCATAAGATATCATTAGAAGCGCCCTGCTTGTACGCTGGTTATAGGCTATGTGATGTCACACTAAATCCAATGTGACGAGGGCATAGTCATTTTTACTATGATATGGGTACTCATTAAAGGTATGTACATAGTTTGAACGCAGATATAATATTCATAGATACAAGTGCAGCCCCGATAGTTGAGCCTACTGTAATGTACGCCGTAAAAGCCTTTTCTATTAAAGGTGAAATACAATGTGAGTAGGGTTACCATCTCGACATTGTAAAAGTACGGACAATTAGTTCGATATTACATAAACATTCGGATATTTATAAAAAATGCGGACATTTTACTCACAATATATTTTTTTGTAATTTTTCATTTTCGACTAGCTACCTTTCAATAGAAAGGTTTTTTTTGAGATGACACAAAAAATTGGCTTGTCGAATATCTACTAGTTCCAGTTTTGAGTTTTTTTTATTATTCATATCAGGACAAATCAAGAAACTGGACAGAACATTTTATATAGTTTAATATAAAATTGATGAACAAATATCTTTAAAAGTTTTTTTATTCAATCACAAATTAAAAGCCGGATAGAAGGAAAAAAGTGCAATAATTTCCGGACAACTCCGGCCAGATGGTGACCCCAACAGTGAGGTGGATCTGGCCGAGATGTGAGTAATAGCATCTGTCCGCGGCTCCATCATTCATAACATTACAGCACTAAAACATTTACCGATACATTATTCACATAAATCTCGCGCAGTATTTGTGTACAGCCAGCTCCGCACAATGGTATGCAATAACTTAGCTACGACTCTGTAGATTGATCGGGATACTGATTAGTTTTAGGGTTCCGTAGTTAACAGGGAACCCTTATGCTCGCGCACGAAACGACGAGGCTTTTTAACGCTTCAAGCGTCATGTTAATTAGCAAACAAATTGACTTAACATCGCCACGATTTGCAGCGCAATTTCGTGGCCTCATAAGGTCGAATACATACATTTGTTGTTAACGCTCGACGCTGGAGGTTGTAGCGCAGAGCGAATCGCTTTGTGCGTTTCGACTCGTAGCGCTCGCGTCATAGCTTCGCCATGTCTGAATACAGAAACCCTAACAAAAAGCTCTAATCGTCAGATAGGTCGTTTCAAAGTATTAAGGTTTAAAAACAATTTTTCGATTAAAAAATCGATAAAAGGTCAACTTTACAGATAGGAAGACTTAACGAATAACTTAGATCAAATCTCAACTACTGAACCTCACACCGCGTATGCCCGACACGCACTTAGTCAGTTCTAATAGCGTGGAGTCGTGGACCTTGGACATAGGTCTGATTCTACTTACTGGAGAATGCCTAACTTTATTACAACGCTATCCAGGGCACATGCTGGCTCCGGAGAGGCTGGTTTTTTGTCATAAAATCGAAACCCGTCTACGTAATTACATGTCAGTGAAAAGAGTAGCGAACCAACGTTATAGATCGTAAATGGTCATTCCAAATGATGAAAAAACGTAAAGATGATTTTCATTTATCTATTTAATGATATCCCACTTAACAGTTTAATACTCGTATTTAATAGACTAATATTTTTCTATCTTACAATATGGCATCTGGTTGTCGACATACGGAATTTTTATTACTCGCAAGTCTAACACTCGCAAGTGTTAGACAAATCGATGACGTACGAGTCATCAATATCTCTCCTCGCGTTTTGTCTCCAGCCGTAAAGAACAAACATGCCTTTTTGACGCCCCGTACGGCGCGATGGTTACCACGCAGGCTCGCCGTTCGAAGGGTCCTGGGTTTGATTCTCAGTGAAGTGGAAGTTTGAATTATGAGTTTACATTTTTGTTTTCGGTCTGGGTATGTGTTCTTGTCTTGTGTTTTGTCCATGACGCCCATGACACAGATAATCTTGGTGTGGGACTCTGAGTGTGTATTATTATTATTTTATGAAGGTACAAAGGCATCGGTTTCCCGAAACGAAGCGGTTCTGTAATAATAGCATGATTTTAAATGACATGATATTAATATAACAGATATTACTGATATTATTGATCGATAGCTCGCCGCGTCCAGCCGCGCCCCCTGCCGGTGTAACCGTTAATTTGACATTTTGTCTAATCGATTGCGTCCTCTAGCTAGATTTTTTTACGTTGCTGCGATGAATTGTCAATTCTGTCTTATTCATAGACCTTTGATTATATCATAGAGTCATATTATGTTGCTCTATTGATATCGACATAAAAATTTAGAGAATTAGACTCTCTATTAAGATGATATTTTATAATGTACATGAAGGTATAATATACTTAAGAGCTTAGACCTTTATAGGCTGCTAAAAAGATGCGTTGTGGAGTTTCTTCCGCTGTTTCGCACAGACCATAGTCCACCACGCTGGCCAAGCGCTGAATTGCAGACTTCACCCACACACATAGAACTCTAAGGCGCGCAGATTTCCTCACGATGTTTTTCTTCACCAAAACAAATATCACTTAAATAAAATAATATTATATAAGAACACAGTTCACTTCACGTATTCAAAGAAAATAAATTACTATTGTTACAGTAAAGTTGTACTGACTAAAAAAATATAATTTACTTGTCACAACATTCATGATAATCATTTATGAATTATATTTTTATAACACTAAATAGGCTTCATTCGTTTTATCCGAGCGGTGATCATTCTCCGCCCATGTAACACAACAATGAGTCCGTACAAACACCCTGTATAACATTTACAGCTAAGTCGGTCGCAAAAAATCAGGATCAGTGTGACGATCCGTACGTGACGCAATGTTGCTCTGGTGTGACCGAGGCCTTACTGGCTCAATGAGGTAAATTTAAATTAGCTCTGATTTCGTGCTTTACAAATTTTAGAGTTTTTGATAGCCAAGTGGTTTTAACTTTGATTTTATCCACAAAATAACCGTAAAGCTTTTTAATCTATCTTTACCTGTGAAAGTAAAGAAAACAACGCTCAGAGCGAATTCGCTCGGCGCTGCGAGCGTCAGCGTCGAGCATTAACAACAAATGTATGTGTTCGACTTTATCGTCACGAAAATATGATGCAAATTTTAGCAATATTTTTTAAAATTGTTTGCTATTCGACATTGATATCGATATGACGCTTGTAGCGTTAAAAAACCCCTAGCGGACCGTGTTTCGTAGCCATGAGAGTTCAAAATGCGTTGAAATATCAAGGTAAAGTAAGACAATTTTATTCAAGTATTAAATGAAAGCCGAGTACAGACCACCCTCCATTTACAGAGAAATCGTGTCCAGTAGCTATCGCTGTTGCGATTAATTTGAATAAATACAGTTTATTCACTACTTAGATACTAATGCGACTTGAAACGAACAAATTTCCGGTACTTAGCAGGGCTGACGACTTTCAGTTATTTCTGGCTTTGTCCTATATTAACTTCTTTATGAAAATTACCAACCAATGGCAATCCAGCTACCTGATGGTAAGTGTCACCGTCGCTCCTGGCATCGGTCACACCAAAGGTATTACTGATGTGTTGTTGGCCAATAAAGAACAGAGAAGGAAGAAAATATCCAAGAATAATAATTCCATTTAAGTTTAAGATCTTTTTACATTTTTATTCTGTCATGTGTCATTTATTCTGTCATGTGTTCATGTGTCTATTAGTGTGTCCGCAATATCTACTTATTGATCACCTTTCTATTACAAAACTGCTTTAGATAGAACCTAGTGCAGTACGTACATGAAATATACCTAAAGATGTAAATTAGACTAAAAATCGTAAAAGTTTTGCAAGAAATTGTAAACTAAAAATTAATTCGTTATTACAAATTGACGTCGGTAACCACTTACCGTCAGATAGCTTGCGTGTAAAAAATAAACTTTGAAAGTCAAAAATAGCCTTCTATCCAAAAACTATTTTCTCAAATATTTAAGTTGGCAGCCCTATTCGTTACTCGACTTTCGTAAGACAGGACTACTTAGTTGAGTAGCGAGTCATAGGATTTATTGTTTTTTCCGAAGCAGTCAATCTACGCGCCGTACGATTTACTTCAATATTTATCGTTGAAACGATTCCAGATTATCGTTAATCTATTTCAAGGTACAGCTTATACCCTACTCGTAAACTTTTAGAAAATTGCACTTAGTACTCAAGTATAAATGAGGGATATATCCGATTATAATATGCCGATACACCGATGCGATACTGATTCGTATCAGTATTGCATCGAGGGTCAACCGCTTACATGGAAACAGTATCTTTTCGATTCGATACTGTATCGATAGGCTATTGATGGATCATTAAAATCGACTAACGCGGTTTGTTTTTAGATCGTCATAATGGAACGAATATACCTACATAGACTAGTAAACACATTACCCTCCTTTGCGTCTCACAGTCCAGTAAAAAGGCTGACAGTGTTCCGACTGACACTGATTTAAATTTGAATTAATTTTGATCTGACCACCGCTCCCTGCATAATGCCGGCGATATGCACTAACAAATTTGGATAATTGTCCACGTCGCTGTTTTATATGCGTATCTGGTCACCATCATGAATATTAATACCTGACCCTAAACTAGGGTCACTGTGAACACCGAAACAAAACGGACTTAAGCAGGAATAAGCAAGCTTAAAATTATGCGCATTCACTTAATTCACTGTGGGCGACGCTGGCCACTAACTATTAGATGGCTCGTCTGTTCGTTTGTCGGCTATTAAAAATAACCCCAGACGCAAAATGAGAGGCGCTATAAATTTTGCGTGTGTCTGTATGTAAACCTATTTGTTTGTGGGGTCGTACCTCCTAAATTAACGGATTATTTCAGCGTAGTAATTATGAATAATTATTACCTATATAACATATAATGAGAGTGAAAAACAAAACAAAAACTTATTTTAACAGTAAACGAAGGAATGCTTTGTTAAAACAATTATCTGCACGTAATTTTATTTAACGCAAACCGAACGATCCTCTCGCAGTAATGGCTCCTAATTTTACCCTTTCCCTCATCGCCCGCATGCATTTAATGACCTTTTTATGCACTTTAAGAGGAAAATGCAAGAAGTGTTGAGATTTCGAGAGTCGACAGTCATTTATCTGAAAGTCCGAGGTAAACATGGGTTACAAGAAATCATGATTATTCTCAATTAGAAACGAAAATATCATCGCATCAGACTTTTTACTGAACTGGAGAATAAGCATTTCATTAATTTATATCATAAGAATTAGAATACGTTTTTACATCATCATTAATTTTTATGATGCATCATATCTCATTTTAACTTATTAAACAAAAAAGTATAACGCCAAGAATATCTTTTTAACTTTTTGCTGATATTTTGTTTTATTTAACTCCAGTGGTTAGTTGTTGTAATAGTAACTAGTGGTTGTTTTTTAAGGTATCCTAATACGTAGTAACTACTTTTGCGAAAAAAAAATTAAATACGTTTTTTCCAATAATTATAAAAGGAATACATTATTTTATAAAAATTTATTGATCAGAACAATCAAGTTACCAACAAGTAAAAAATATTCCTTATAAGTAATATAATTATAAAATTGAAATACATTACTGTTTAATCAAGTTGTTTTTTATTAATGGTATACTTGAAGTCAATTTGGGTATCATAGAAACATATATCTATCATAAAAATCAAAATAAAAAAGATTTGTCCTAAAAAACTCTTGCAGCGATGACACACTGGTATCTATTTGCATAATAACAACGGCCATTAGGATGTTATAAAATTATAATATATGTAGCCTGGTTGTAATTTCGCTGATTTTCAGTCAACCCATTAGCGGCCCACTGTAGGGCACGGGCCTCAAATCTAATGAGGTATTTCCTATTGCGTAGTCAGTTTTACCTAAAATAAAAATATCCTACATTATGGCCCTCGATCTGTCATACCTGAGCACGTGTGAAAGAGAGGGGTAGACGAGCGAGACAGCATGTGTACCGTAATCGCGCCAGATATAAAATGTTTCACCGTACACACAATTTCGAGTAAACCAACAGGAAACTCCAACGGTGTTCAGGGTTGTCAACAATTTTTTTTAAGACATGATAACTTAAAAAAAGATGAATTATAAAAAATGGCCTAAAAACAAATTTTCTGTGACACAGCTGTTTGATCATTGAGGAGATGTGCTCAAGCGAAATAACGTATTTATCATTGCATGCATGTTAGAAGATACTAGTAATGTGCTTACGCTAATGATAAAAACTATAGGTATCGTCGTTCTCTTTCATTACTAGCTGTTGTCAGCGGACTCAAGTAGCTCTTTTTTCATCCCTTATTATCTTTAATTACTAAAAACGTCGAATTAAAAAAGTCGAAACAGGTGCGTCTTTGTTCCTACCAGAAAACCAAACAAATATTTATAAAGTCTACTTCAAAATCGGCGGATTAAAAAAATCCTTAATTTCTTTCTTTATCTTCTGCGGAGTTTTATTTTCCATAATGTTTGAAACGGATGTCTCTTCATATTTAAATACCAGTTTTCATACGACCTTTTATCCCTTAATTTATCCCTTTAAGGATTGACTTTATAATATGTACGTATGCATGAAACTGGTGTTTTATTATTTTTAACGAGAATGCCAAGTACTGAAATTCATCGTGCTGCTTCAATATTGGGTGGAGTATCAATAAATCTTTCCATAATGGATGCCGCGTAAGTACCTCGTAGTATGTAAGTGGCGTTATAATTATGTTGGGTAGTACCGCGCATTAAGTAAACGCTTAACTTATCATTTTCTTTGAAGCGAACGCCTTGGTGGCATTGCATGTTTCTGGGTATCCACAGAAAAGCGATCTTTTGTGGGGCTCGGTGTACGCTTTTATAATAAATTGCCCAAGTCAATCATTGACCTCCCCTTACAAATATTTAAGAAACGTGTTAAAACACGGCTTATAGAGAAAAGTTATTATACTATTGATGAGTATATTAATGACAAGGATGCTTGGTAATAGACATCCGCAACCAGTTCCGCTCAAGTTAGCATTTAGGTATAAAATGGTAGTACCTAGCAAAAATATTGTAATTCGTTTTTTAAGCACTATTTTTAAAAGATGTGCCCAGGAGTTTTCTTTCGCCGTTTCTTTTTCTCCTCCAAGATTTTAAAATTTAAAGGCACCTTAGCGAAACGGTGGTAAATGGTAAATGTAAAAAATGACGTTCACAAGTGTATGCAAAATACCTACGTGAAATAAATGATTTGAGTTTGAGTTTTGAGTTTGAAAGATCACCTACTACCGTTTACTATTCGTCTGAAGTTTAGTATTAGTGTAGTGTTCTGCACACAAAAAATGTTGACATAGTCTTCACAATCCATTCTCAAACGAACAAACTTGTCATCCTCAATCATTTTTCAATTATGAAGTTCTCACTCAATCAATCATATCCAATTATTAAATTAATACGTTGTCCATTCAATTAAGCGGAATGTCGTCTGATTAAAAGACACCTGACCCGGCTCTTTCGTCGCCTAACGCCGCCGACTAGATTGGCGCAACTTTGAAGTCCCGCAATAATGCGATCTAAACCAGTTGGAAATACCTATCGCTTTCAATAACAGTGTCGTTAAGCAGTTATAAATCAAACTAAAATATGGGAAAAGGAACATTTTAAAACTAATTACCATATAAAATCGCTTTCCTTTTATTAAATACATTAAGTGTGTGTTAATTTACAATTAAAATACCTATATTAATTTACAGTAATGAAATACAATATTACAGACAGTATTATTATACTAATTAATAATTAAGAAATCATAATTGATTTTTCATGAAGCCATGCCAACGACCAGATGTGTTAGCCGATGGTAAGCGGTCACTGTCGCCCGCGGGGAGCTGCCCATGAAAGGCGGAAGAGGTAAGAAATAAATACTAGCTCTCAATCTCCCGCCGAAACACGACAAGGCAAGGCAAGAAAGAGCTAGCCAGCCTGCAACACCCTGGTCTGCCGGTATGAGATCCAGGTCAGTTCTGAGCCACATTAATACTGCCAGAATCACTATTTTGGGGTTCAGTAGAGATAAATATAAATTAAAGTAAATATTTGAATTCCAATTAAAAGACTGTGGTTCGAAAAACTGTCCGTCACAAGAATAGTATAATCACTATTGGAGTGTCGTAAGGGACAACCCTACGTGAGATTAGGGCGATGATACACGGTGCATTCAGTGTAACGGGACGGTCGGTGCATATTTGGTCTTACTATCTATTGGCCGATCTACAATAAACTTCACACACATAACACACACAATCTTATTATAATCTTGGGTTTTTAGCCCATTTACATTCAAAATTATGATAATTTATTCATAACATTGACGGGCCGTATTGTGCAATGGCTACCTTGTGGGAATGCCGTTCGAAGTGTCTTGGGTTCAATTCCCCAAAAAGACGGAAATTTGAATGATTAGTTTAGCTTTCTGTTCTCGTGTTGGATGTGTGTGTTCTTGTCTTTGTGTGGTTTAAATGGCACCCTCCACACAGGGGGACATCTTATGAGGGAGTTTTGTTTCTATTTATATTATAATAATTATAATGTGTTTTAAATCGATTTACACTTCGATCTTGAGTTGACAAAGAACGAATAAACAGGGAACGATTCGCTAACCAAATCGATTTTTAATCGTTATCGTCGAGTAAGAGCAAAGAAAGTTCTATGAGGATGAAATGAAAATCGATATCGCCAACGAATCGTTTGCATCGATTCACGCTGTAGATAATCAGTTTCGTAGAATCGCTAACGATTGCGTCGAGGGAGAGTGTGTGAAGAAACGTGGTAATCAGCTGCTGCCGGGACCGGGACTGGTCTTGCCTTTTACCTTCACTTGCGATCACCGCCGTGTGTAATGATACTTATCACAGTCAATTAAAACTATTAGACTACTATTAGATAACTATTACAAACTATAAATTATATTAAACATTACCAATCAGTGTTGTAACTTGTTACTTGTAACATTTAAAACAAAATAATTACGTTTTTGTTATATTTAGCTAATCTAATCAAGCTAATCGTATTGTCGCGACTTTTCAAGCTGGTCCAGTGCGGATTCATAAACTTGATACACTTTTGAAAACATCATGGTGAGAACTCTCAGGTGTTTAGGTTTCCTTACGAAGCAAGTGACAAATTCAAACCGACCGAAAAACAGATGAAAAACAGGATGTAGCGTAGTTGATAATGACCTGCCTGCGCCTGCGATGCGAGATGTCCGATTCTCGGACGAAGCAGACATTAATGTATGTCATGTATGTTGTTGTATGGTCTCTTGTACTCTCATCTGGTACTTAAACGCTTACATATCCCTAATATGTAAGCGCTAAAGTACGAGAAAAAACCCACGCCCTTTAATGGGCCGCTAAACTTGCTAATAGGAAAGGCTTTTATTTGTTATTAACACCAATTTTTACAATAAACCGAAATAACAACATCATAAAATATGGTAATCATGTTAACTTCGTTCAGTTATTATTAAACTTAACACTATTGGAGAATTTTCACTTGAGTTATTAAGTGGAGAAATCTCGTGAAAATGGGTTAAGGAGCTTTACTTTCACGATCACAATACTGTTTGAAAGCTCCGGTTAGGGCACGCGCACAATGCACGACCTTTTTGTGTAACTATGGCTAAGATAAGTATCATTTTATGTAACCACATGTAACTAACCGCGCTTCGCTTCGGGAAGCCTATGCCTTGTATCCGCATTCGAAAAAATGTTAAGACGGGGTTCATGAAATTAATATATTTAGTTTATTAGTAAACTAAATTGAATAAAAAAGCACTAAATATTACCCTGACCTTACTAAAATTTGTGATAACGACATTCAAATCGTTTATAATTACAGTATTATTCTACGAAATTATGTTTAACAAACCGAAGATACCACCAATGTGAATGTGAGTTGTCCATCCCATTTCACAGGTTGTCGATAATTCGCCGTGCATTGTTTATATGACACCGTTAGGTGATATCACTTTTACGAGTACCTTTGATGTAACAAAGGGCAGTCGGCCATTGCTATGGACAGTGTGAAGGAAGCTTTGTGTTGCATTGTTCGAAGCCAGCGATATTGTTGTATGTAACAAATTATTCACACGTTAGACCTCGTGATTTGCGCACGTATTAGTAACTTGCACTCCTTTCCGGTCAAATAACTTCATTGGTAATGTCCAGTATAAAAATGGTATTCTAATATTGCTTTGTAATATTGTGATGTTACACATAAACTCTTAAAACGCTCATACACTCATGCCCCCGCTAGGATTCTCGATGTCCGAATAAAGGTGGGCATTCTCGTTACAACGGTCGCGCGGACCGTCGGCGTAACACGAACTTGATGTTCAATGACTACTTCAACGGACCTGCGATATGATTTTGGTCGTACAGTCTGCGTTACGACCAAACCATTTACGATAGAACTTGTCGCATACGAGCGAAGTCGACGGTCCGTGCGATCGTTGTAATGTGAATGCCCACCTTAAGACATCACTTACACCCACAACATGAAATAAAGTACCTTAGCCGGTAAAGACACCGGGACCATACGCTTCGCGGGCAGGGTCACTACTTGTAATATGTCGATAATTGAAATTCCAATGCAAAACCCATATAATTGCAATAAATTGGAATAATTCTGCATTGGGAATTAAGGTTAGAGTTGCAGCATTAACGAAGTCACCTTATCTCCCCCTCTCGTCACACCTGGCAACTCCACAACGTCTTAATAAAGCCCAGTAAAACCATTGTCTGAATCTGTAATTTTATGTTCCAACACTCGTATCTCACAAAGGCAAGACAACCTCACGACCTAAAACTCCTGCCCTTCATTTAAGACAGTGTTGTGTTTAACAGCTCATCGGGTTCTCGGAACGTCCAACTTACGCCATAACTGTACCCGCTGAGGAACGACCGACATGTGATTAGTATCTCGCCGTGAAGGCCGGCCACCACCCTCGAGCCGCCGAACGACTCCTCGTGTTGCTTGAGCTTGAGAAACAATTTTTTTTTCTTTCCTTCTCTATTCTTTCTTGGTTGAAAACGCATCAGGTATGTCTTTGGAACACCAAAGACCAACAGGTCATGTCTATGTGTGATTTATGTATGTGCAGTGTTACTATGTGTACATACTATTTCCTTTTTAAATCTCAATATAGTTAGTGAAATAAATAACGCTGCACAAGTGCACATTCATAGCCCCACACTAGGATTCCCTGTGACAAGGGTGCCATTGAAAACTCACATGAAGCGAACACACATGCAGACCGAGAATAGAAATTTAAACGCATCATTCAAATCCCGCCGCTGGGAGTCGAACCCTTCGACCGGCGGCGCGGCATGTTACCCGTTGCGCCAATTGGTCGTAAGTTATGTTACGTAGTTTTGGGATAAGAATATCTCCTTTTCATTTTCTTACACGTTAGCTGCGGCGATCGTGAGCGTCCTTTGTAAAGAAAAGACGACGTACGCGTGCTCAGCAGCTAACGGGTTAATTAAATATTTTTACGATGCGACGTTATTTACGAGTGTAATAATACTTAAAACTGTTTCTCCATGATGGTTTCCCTCGCCCGAGAAAATGATAGTTTTATTTTAATTAGCACTCTGCTTTACGTAACGATTACAGAGCAGCGATAGGGGTATATCCAATTTACATAATTTGTAACAATAATCCTCAATTAGCCTGGCATCTGTCAGAGTCGCACACTCCTTTGTCGTTTACGCCATTCGGCTTTATAATAGATACAAAGTCACTGCCCACTATAATATGAAGCAAAGCGGCGAGTTGGATTCACATCTCTAAGAAATGCGTGTAATGTCATCGTCACATTAACATGTTTGTGTAATGTAAATTTTTCTTTTATTACTTTATTAGATTTCACTTTGTGTTTTCTCTCACTTATCTCTTTTTATGTTTTCATATCGCCATCGTTTCATATCTGTTTAGACTATAATAAATGTTGACTTGTCGAAAATGCTATTAGCATTTCAGTCCGCCTTTGCTATAATTATTTTTAGTAAAATAAAGTTTAAATAAATTAATAAAAAATACATTCCAGTATTTGTTATAAATTTACCTACTATCGTAACCAGAGATTATAGCTGGATAGTTTATTAAAAACGCCCGTTAACGAGGCGTTTATTTTCGTCCTTTTATAGCTTATAAATGTTGATGGCCTGCAGTTGATAGGTAGGCTAGACACCTCCACAGAGTACGTACACACTGCCACAGAGTAAAACACTTTTTTCGCGCCTTTTTACTAAAAAGTTACCTGTCTGTAGCCGTGCCAGTAATTTAAAATTTGAATTTAGAAGTGCGCCGCGTGTCGTCGCCCACTCTCCGCATGCGTTGCATTATGATAATGCAGGGTTGGCACTTTTAGAAAAATATTTTAAAGTCTGATATTGTGCGCAACACCGTTTTTTAATAAAAAATAACTCTAATACTTTTAAATTTATGCGCACCACGCGCATAAATTTAAAAGTATTAAACATAACATTTAAAAACATTGGTTTCTTTTCTAGAGAAATTTATAAGTAGGTTTGTAGGATATTACACGGTTATTTTTTTTAATTTCTGAGAATTGAAATCTGATAGCGTAAAAATTGAGATGCTAAAAATTAAAACTTTAATTTTATTTTAAACACTAACCATGTCACCCGCCAACACCAGTATCACTACATCCAGTCAGGATAGAGTAATGGAAAATGTCATTTACACATTTATGTAGGTAAATGTAAACATGAAATAAGTTTATGCAATATTTTAACTAATTTAATGTTGACAAATCTGAATTAGAATAAATATATGTAGGTAATTTTATTTGGTCGAGGTAAATAAAATAATCATTATGATCATAACCGTGGCTGTGTGAGGTCTAATATTGATAAAAGAGATTGATGAGGCCAACGAGACGAGAAAACTGACCTGGTCACCTGGTGGTGGACCTGGTAAGTTCTGGTCCCTATCTGTCGTACCTATGTAATAAGTGCAATTTGAAATTACTTATCTTGATTCGTTGGCTGGACTTAAGTCATGTAAAATTTTCTCAACCTTGTAAAAACAAAAACAAAAGCAAAGTTGACAACCCTACTAAGCCGCGCAGTCGACAGCTATTATTCCGTAGGCTTATCCCTATCGCCGATACAGTAGTTAAACGACATTTGTTTCGTAAATAAATAAAACATCCAACAGGAAATTCGAAACAGGAGATTTATTTGAATTTCATTGCCCCAAACCTTTTTATATTAAGCAGCTAATTATCTATGTACGAGTATAAGTAGGTACCTACTCTATCGACAACGCCGTAGTTCAGTTGCTGGTGGCCTTGTCTGCGAATCAAAGGGACCCGGGATCGATTGCTGGTCGGTTTTGACATTTATGTCACAGCTTAGTCTGTTCTCGGATCGTGGGTGTTAGTTTCATAACTAACACCACAGGTGGTATGGACATTATACCACCTGCGACACAGGAAATCTTAGTGCGGGCATATGAGGGTGTTAGCGTTTAAAAAAAAACTTGACACCTATATGTAAAACAGTAATAGTTAATAAATAAAAACTATTAATTTGTAAGCACAATAAATTGGCGCCCAATCAAACCAAACTCACCAAGAAGTTAAGAAAAATCGTGCGACATTTTGGTTCAATTCTCAAATTTATTTCCAAATTCAAACATGAATTCTGCAACTAACCCTAACACTGTATCGCTACAAACAAACAAGACTGTAGACATTTGCATGCGTGGCCGTGGTCGCGCCCGATACGGACTTTCTCGTACGAATTAGAAATCGTGGTCGGGTCAAGTTGTTCTGCTCAGCTGCTGGAGCCGGCGGCGGCGGCGGCGGCGGCGGCGGCGGCGGCGGCGGCGCGGGGCAAAATGGTAACAAGAGGACGAACAGTGTCAGTGTGACGGTGGGGAATTGTAGGTGGTAGGAAGCCTGGATAGTCTATAAAAGATTCCAGAATATTCTCAGATGTTTGTGGAAGAGAAGTAGGTTGGTTTGACCCAGTTGATTCCTCAAAAGGGCGGGATTTGAAAGAGTTTATCTTACACGAAATTGCATGTTTGGCAATATTTGAGCGGCCTGGAATACTGCCTCTAAACTCATGCCGGGTCGTCAGGGGAGACGGTTCCCCTTGTGGTATGGTTTCGCGTAAACATGATTAGTAGTAATGGCGTATCTAGTACGACGTACGAAAATTGCTTATACAATAGAAACCAATTTCGAATAAAAAAAATGGTGGTCTGTAAAGTCGGTTTGTTTACGGACGATAAGTTTACGTGATAACGTCATAAGGGAAGAGAGACAGATTGCAAGCCGAATGTTTAGGCCGATCGTGCCTCTCTATCGCTTGTCCCGCGCTCTCGCTTGCACGCACAGGCTCAAGCGGAACAGGACACTTTTTCGTGCGCGCTGCCGGTGTTCATCAATCTATAAGACGCTAACACGTCAAAAATCAATTTCATTTCTTATCTTGATCAAATAACAAATAATCGAAAGTGACATAAAATTCAATAACAAAATTTGATTTACGGGCGTCATTTAAACGAAATAAAAAGCTAAAATGCACAGGAATTACTGTCAATAAGAATGCAACGACAGCGGGTGTCATTGAAAGTTTTTTAAAGAATTTAATAGTGCCAAAGTATTTTAATGGAATGCCATTCAGCAAAGAGTCATTCACGGTTTTTTTCTGTACGTGATGTTGTTGTGTGAAGTGATGATTCTTTTTGTGGTACCGGTGCCGGCGAGTGAACGAGACCGTCGGTCGCTAGCAGAGATTATTCGAATTTTTCACAATTCTCCATAGTTCTTTATTGCGAATTTAAAAAAAAAATTCGCCAAACTGTGTTTGTTATGATTGACAAAAAAAAACGTTTTTGTAACTCTCCCAATTTTGAAAACGATACTCCCAATTATTTGAACCTTTCGTGTATAACACGTACTAGATTAAAATCTAATATAGAACACGATAAAATCCTCACAATTATTTCAAAGCTCTCCTTAAATGTAATGAAGTTGGCTTCAATATCTTACATTACTACTGTCGAATAAATGAAATCGCTTGTTTCGATAATAACATGGTAGCCTAAGCACCTAAATCTCTTTAAGCACCTAAGTTTTCACAAGGTTCTCAAAGGTGAAGTATGTTGTCGTCAATAGTCTTAACCAACGTTAACTGTGGCCATCACTCTGTGAGCAGCGACCCAAGCCCAGCAGTGGGATGTTAAGATGATGGCGCTATCGCGACAATAGTCTCGCTGCTCGCTTGAGGTGAGCCCCCGGGCGCTCTCCCACCGCGGTATCGGTGACAAGAGACATAGTTTCGCAAATATTGCTGTTGTCACATTATTTTGTAAAAAATACAACAAAACAATTGTATTCGTTTTGTTGTGTCAATTAATATCGAGCGTGAAAGTTTTGGGATGTTTATCATTTTGTTATCGGGTTGTTATTACAATGCCAACTTTTACAACAATACAATGTTGGCATTGAAGTTACTTGGTAGTGAAGTAACTTTACTTGTGCGTAGAAGAGTGCGTAGTGGTAGTGCTCGGTAATCGTAGGTTTTTATTGTTTGGCAACAAACTAGTGATGCCTTTATTTCGGTGTTGCCTTAGTGTAGGTATTTAGCTAATAATCTAAGGGTGTTATAGACGTAGATGGGCATAATTACCGGATAATTACTTAAAAATGCTTTGGTTGTACAAGACAGACAAACGGACAAAAATTGTAAAAAAAACATTTTTGGGTTTATCGCGTTGATTTAAGCCCTTAATTTTCCTTAATATCTTCTAAACGAACACCCCTCAATTACAGTTTCTGTCTATGATAAATGAATGCTTCTTGTAGTTGGTAACCCGCCAGTGACCTTGATATAGACTAAGATTTGTCGCCTGTGCACAGCGTCCTACCGTCACTAGAGTAATTGAAAAATGCATCTGCATTAGACTGTAGGAGAATCGGTCACCCGCGGAGGATGTGACCCCATTCCGTGAGTTGGCGAGGTGGACGATGGGGCGTCGGGCTCAATTCATGGCTATGAGTATTGAGCCATTCCGTGATGTACCTAACTGCGGGACGCAGAGGAGAGTAATGTGTTTATCAGTCTGGAAATGTTTGGCGACAACCAAACGTTGTATTGTGATAAAAAATGAATGTCGAACTGTGTTAAGTCGGGTATCATTGAATAGGTATTTGAAATTTATCTTTAGGTTTTTCGTGGCATTTGTCGTTTGGAATGACCGTTCAGGATCTAGGTATATCGGTTTAAATACCGTTAGAAACAATTCTCTCTTAATATATTTAAATAGCCGACAAACGAGCAGACAAGCCGCCTAATGGTAACTGGTCACCGTTCCTCGTGGATATTAGTAAAAACAAAGGCGTTGTCGTCCAAGAAAGAGAGAAGAAGAAAGAAAGAAAGATACCTCACCAACTCCAAGCTCCCAAGCAACACGACATGTCGTCGGCCGACTCAATACATACAGTAAAACTGGGTTTCATATCAATAAAGTATTCCCCGTAGTTCCGTCTGTCCCGCGCGGGTAACGACAATGCCAGTTAACGGGTAACCGATGACGGGACACCGTCGTCGGTTATATCTAGCGGAGATAAACCTCCGGCCCGCCATTGTCTCCGAGAGGCCACGGAAACCGCGGGATAGGACGAAAGATTCATGTACACCAAGGTATCTCAAAGTGGTCGATATCAAGCCCCTGGGGTCGTAACCAGCCGCAAAGTTTTAAGTTAGTAAAAAAATAATAATAAAAAATAATAGAGATATCGATAGATTTTAAAAGTAATTTGGCTATTGGGGGTCTGAGGTATTAGTTTATTTTGGAAGAGAGGTCTCTTGCCCAAAATAGTTTGGGAAGCCCTGACATAGACGATTCATCTCTTCAGAGCTTTTATGAGCTTTCTAAAACATTTGTAGACCCAAAACACAAAACTCATAAATGTATTAACAAAATATCTAAACATTTTGTTATGCAATAATTTTATGTCTTAGCTTAAGAAGAACAGGAAGCGGCAAGTCGAATCGAGGTGAGGATAGAAGATAGAATGAGATGAGGGAGTCATCCAATTATTACTGGCCTTTGACCAACAGAATGTTGTTGACCGGGTAGCTGGCGATCTTCTAACATAGATATACAATGGAAGAGATATTTAATATTGTCATTGAATACAATTGTTTGGAAGATTGTGCGCGAGTATTTTATTTTACTTCGTTAATTAAAATGATTCTGAATTAACACAATGTTATTATACATAAAAATTAAATTCCTTTGTGTCAATATAAGAAGAAAGTACATAAATACATATCTATGAGGGTGATCTGAACTGAAATGGTAGTGTAGTGGTAGGTAATACCAAACTTCATCCTTAATTAAATAACTCCTGTTATACACTTATGCCAAGACATTAATACTTCGCGGTCAACATCCATGGCGTTTTCTGTTACGTTGTCATTTCCATAAATAATGGACGATTTTCAACAATTAACTTTATTCCAATAAAAACCGCTGTCTTCCTGGCCACGTGAACTACAAAAGGGCTAGAGGCGTCACTCGCCGCGGACGGGGAAACTCCATTAGCGAGACGGCGCTAAACGCTTTATCTTGTGCCGGGAAAAATCTACGGCGCAATCCACGGCTTGCAATCGACGACTACCACTTTAATTAGATTTCATCGGAATTGCCCGGGGTTTTGTTCGAAAACTATTCTTGGATTTTGCAGTACAAATAAAATATGTATTTATTTCTCAAAGGTGGTCAATGCCTGTACGCCACAGTGTTACGTCGTACGTCAACGTCACGTCATCGGTTTATCGACTAATAATCAAGACGTGGTTTTAATAGCGTCCACACATAATCCCATAAACATGACATAACGTATACCATAAACGTGACAGAAGCCGGCAGCCAGGCCAGTTAGCACCCTATTGGTCGGGTCGGCCGCCAGTCGACTTGAACTCCGGCTGGGAGCTTGGGAGCCAGCTATTGTAATGTCTTTGGTGTAACTAATGTCCATGGACAACGGTGACCACTTACTATCAGATGGCTCCTCTATTCGTTAGTCGGCTATTTACATAAAAAATATATACTGAACATTTTTGTTCATTGAACTCTAATGGGTTTAGTTAATCCTGACATGTAGTCAGTAGGTAGTCCTGTATTTCGATTGTAATTAAAACCTTATTTTGGTGAATGCCATGCGGTGTTCGTGCTCCGATGGTGTGTTACTATATTGTCCACATGCAATTAACCTACATAATTATCTTTATGTCATCATAACTCCCTTTTCGACTAGCCTCATACGGGACAAATTGTGACCGATAAATTAGCACAAAGACTAAAAAGTCGTACATCGAGAAGAACTCCATTACACCTTCTTGTAATGTCACTATAATGGTATTTTCTGCTTCCAGCTCTATCGTGGTCGGACGGAGCGCGCGATGCCTCGTGTCCTCGGATCTGTGGTCCTGCGCTCCAGGGGGAACCTGTGTGTGCCACTGATGGGTACATATACCCCTCCCTATGTGAGATGAGGAAGAAGACTTGTGGAAAAGGTAATTTTGTGCTAATACCCGATAAACTCGCAAATGGGTCATGATGGTAAGTGGTCACAATTAAAAGCCTCCTTGACGTGTTGCCTGCTATAAAAGAGAGGATGGGAGGTAGTTTTGACCCCAACTACTACAATGAGCAGTGGTTGGCCTGGACTCGAGGATGGTACTTTTTACATCCACAATAATTTAACTCGTCTGCAAATGATTAGCATAAAAGAGTTCCTTGTGTTTTGAACGTTGTCCAAGCTGAACTTGTATTGTCACGCATTGTCGATAAAATAGCTATTTCATTCCAGGTGTACGGTTGGCTCAGGACCAGGGTTCATGCTCTCGCGCGCAGGGCTCCAAATGCGAACATCGTTGCACCTCCGAGAGAGATCCCGTCTGCGGAACCAATGGTCGTACCTATCTGAACCGCTGTATGCTGCAGGTTGAGATATGCAGGTGAGCTGGTCTGAAATTTTTATAGACAGCAGTATTTAAATGAAGCATCGGATGATTCTGTAGATACAATCTTTTCTTAGCGGATGCGGATTTCTTAGCGAATATTTCGTGATGAGTGACCTTTCGCTTTTATATATTTATATTTATTGTGCGCCCATTAATACTGAAATATAAGAATCCCTTGTTGTGATAACTGACATTGAAGTAAGAATTATTAAGGTGTAAAGAAGATGTAATTTGGGGCTCTGATTGTTCGACAGCACTTCAATCCTAACAAAATTCTCAGCAGTTCAGATCTTAATTTTAATGGTCTTACTAATCTTCTTTCCAGAGTTGGTATTGGACTCTCACACCTGGGTGCGTGCAACAACATCAGCGCTCACCGAGAGAACTGCCCCGTGGATTGCTCCCAGGCTCCTCTAGACGGACCTATTTGTGGATCTGATGGCAATGTCTACAAAAACACTTGTCAGATGAAACTGCTTACTTGCGGGTAAGAATAAAATTGTTCGTGTCATTACGCTATTACTGATCTACTCGTAGAAGAAGACGTAATCAATTTTCAACACACTTGACGAAATTCCGAAAATTTTCATCATAATCCTCGATAATTTTGTCGCAAAAATGATGTCTAAACTATGCCAACTTAAAAGAAAGTAGAAGCCGATGTATTGCAAGTTCTTACAATATTAATTCTAGCATAACAATTTTGATTATCAAGTAATTTTAATAGCGGAAAATTGATTTAACTCATTAAAATTTCTGTCAGGTTGACATTTGATACGAGGCAACTAATAACACTTTTGTTTAATGTTTTTAATGTGCTCTGGAGATATGGAACTAGCCTAATAAACAAATGTTTTGTCCAATTCCAGGCAAGGAGTGGTGCGTACTAGTAAGAAACATTGCCAGACCACGCGTCACTGTCGCGAGTCCTGCTGGCGAGTGGCGAGACCGACCTGCGGCTCAGATGGAAAGCTTTACGCAAACGCTTGCAAAATGAAGGCCACTAATTGCGGGTATGTTCTCTGAAATCCCTTTATAGACTGCTTTAATTTTTGATCGATAATTTCTCGCAAATCTAGCCAAATATTATAAGGGATTTCTTCAAGCAAAGTTCTCTTGCTCGTGGTGCACTTTGGTGAACTGTAATATGGCAATGATCCCATATCTCCTCTATTGGAGACCTTTAGGATTTACAACTTCCAGTTTTTCGACCCAGGATCTAAAACTTCACTGCTTATCGTGGTGTTTAGCCTAAAGATCAGCCACTTGGATCGTTTTCGTGGTCAATAAAGTAAACAAAATAATATTAAGTACATATTTCACCGAAGCAAAATTTAACGATTCCAGAAAACACGTTTTCGAAGTGCCTATGGCGTTCTGCGTATCTCAAGAAAGAACGTCAGGTGGTGAAGCTTGCCCCACTGACTGCTCTGGACAGAAGGAGAAGCTGGTGTGCGGTTCTGATGAGAACCTTTACAGGAACGAGTGTGAGATGAAGATGATGAATTGTGGGTGAGTTAATGATCAGGACCGATGTTGCTGTAATTTGTAATTTTTATTAAGAGCAGTGGCCTACTGGATTGAACATTGCTAACTTACCTTATAGTTGACTCTAGCCGTCAGGGTATCAGCGTTTCATTATGGTAGAGGCACGAATTTAAGGCCCCTTTGACACATTAAAATAGTGACGTGAAAAATGTTAATTTAGTATCGAAAAAATATGGTCAAGTGCGAGTGGCATCGATACATTTTTGGAATAAAAAATTTAAGCAGCCTTTTTAATTACATATTTGGAATGAGAATCGAATACTGAGTACCCCCTATTAATATCACAAGAGTCTTACGAATCACCTTATATTTAAGGTCTCCTCGGCTTTGAGCTCAGTAGTGGGCCTTGTTGGGCTGAGATGATTTATAGTATATTCATTTATGTAATTGACTTACTTACTTTATTAAAGGTGGCACTGTATTTTGTTAGTAAAAACGTGAAGGAATTTGTTCGCGGTACCATATACTTTGTTTATATGGTCCCGCATTAGTCCATAATATTTAAATATATATATTGTATCAATATTCATGTAATTAATTAACTTTGGGTCCTAAGTTATACATTCGATAAATTTTATGACTTTTTGCACATCACTATTGACAATGAAGAACAGCAATTTGCTCCTTTAAATTTATGTAATAATTAATACGAAACTTGATGATCGGACAGACGTCAAGTAAACGTCATACGGGCCTTCGATTTTTGCTGATACTATAATTAATTTCAATTTAAAAATATTCAAAGTCATCCATAATACTTTTTATAAACTAAATCTGTGCAATTTGCATGAAAGTATACACAATCATACGTGTTAGCTCGCGGATTGTTGCAAAGTAGATTAATCTTTAGATTATAATAATGGAGTTCCGCAAAGTAACGCCTGATACAAATAATTACATTATACTTACCTACCTACTTTTTATGATTTAAAAATATTTTTCCTATCATCTAGAGTAACAAGCCGTAAGGTGGTAAAGAAGGTGGACATGGAGAAATGTCGTTCGAAGATGAACAAGTGCATGAAGGTGAAGTGCCCCGCAGAGCCCGATCCGGTTTGCGGCACCGACGCCAATGTCTACACCAACGCTTGTCAACTGAAGGTCGCTACTTGTTTGTGAGTAACTGTTTGTGGTATTGTTACTGTTTGGTAAGATGCATCCGCGACATGAATCCCTGTGACACGGGTGGCTTATTAAATCACAAACAACCAGAATCGATTGCAAACATTACATTTTTCTGTGAAAAATTTTGTCTTAGCTGTCAGTGTGTATGTCAGTGTGTATGTCAGTGTGTATGACATTTAAGTGATAGGTAAGTTAGTGGTTGGGTCGTGGATCTTTCTTTTCATTTTAGTATATTTATACCCTCTGCAACAATATAAATTTTAGTGCAAACATTATTTAATTATTAGCGCTTGAGCAATAAGAAGAGACCCGTGCTCAGTAGTGGGCCATTACAGGAAATTACATTTTTCATTACAGGAAAGGCGTCCAACTGGCCCACTTCGGCAACTGCACTCTCCTGCCCAAGTTGGAGACAGACTGTCCTGACAACTGCGATAACGCCGTCGAACAACCTGTTTGCGGCTCGGACGGAAATGTATATAAGTAAGGGTTTTTGTTATTTTCAGTTTAAGTGCCATTTTACATTATCAACTGTCGGCAATTTTCGTTTCTTGTTTGGCTTTCGTTGTTTTGAAGATTTTTGATGTCGTCGTCTAATGGTAAGTCTTCGTTAACATCAAAGACATCACTG
Organism: Ochlodes sylvanus; assembly: GCA_905404295.2. Classification (NCBI taxonomy): domain Eukaryota; kingdom Metazoa; phylum Arthropoda; class Insecta; order Lepidoptera; family Hesperiidae; genus Ochlodes; species Ochlodes sylvanus. The sequence goes on from FR990149.1 coordinate 8,310,271, forward strand.
AAACGTTTGTCAGTAATTTAAATAAAAAAATCCGGGTTCAGTTCCACTGCAATCTTTCCACAACTTGTGGACAATGCACGTTGCATTGTCCACAAGTTTGCCAGTACGTATTGGTGGAACGTCTATTGAACCCTCAGTAACAGCACGCACCCGTCAGGTCAGAGTGCGAGCTCCGGCGCGTGACGTGCGGGCAGCACGTGGTGGCGGTGGCCGCCGCGCACTGCCGCACGACCGCGCTCTGCCACGAGGCCTGCCCGGACACACCGGCCTTCGTCTGCGGCTCCGACAACAGGTTCTACAAGAACGAGTGTATCATGAAGAAGGAAAATTGTGGGTACGTGGTTTTTTGTCTTTGTTACTTTTAATCTAATTATTGTTTTCTTATCAGTACCAGCCCGAGGACCTTGTCAGAAGAGGTCCCGGGTTCGATTCCCGTTTGGAGCAGACTGTGATTACGCAATTTGTTTTTAAGTCATGGGTGTTCCTGCCACTCAGGGCTCAGGAAATTATAGTGTAAGAGTATGAGTTGGTTAGCGTTTACTATTTATTTTATTACTTTGGATTTTATTTGTTTGTGCTATTCCTACTCAATTACGTCTCATAAGGTTACAAAAATATACGTTTGAAAAAAAGGGAAAAAAGAGTTAAAAGGTAAGATGAGTTTAAGTCGGAACTCGGAACAAAAAAATTTATTTACTGAACTACTAATAATCGAGATAAGTTCCCTGTTTCATGTTTTCTTTACATTTTTGGTTTCCAGAAAGCACGTATATGTGATACCGTTGAAGAGGTGCCTCTCGCGCTTCCAGTACGCGGGCTGCGCGCGTGTGTGCCCTCCAGAGTACGACCCTGTCTGTGGTACAGATGACAAGACCTATTCTAATAAGTGCTTCCTTGAAATGGAGAACTGCCGGTCAAGGTAAGTTCATCATTTATCTTCGCTATTACGGTATTACTGGCACCAAGCAGGGCGATTTCAGTCGGCTCTTACGACACCCTGTTCTTGATGGGGACTCAGGCTGCCTCAGTATAACTATTATGTTTATTAATTCCAAAAAAATCCTTTTTTTAATTAATTGTATTCCAAATGACGCGCATAAAATATTTTTTTCATTATAAGTGCCAGCAAAAAGTAACATTCTTATAAGAGGAAGAAAAATAGAGTCCTAGTTAAAATTATTTTTTATGCTTATATTCAAGGTGGCAGAATCCTGGTGTCTGGGAGTACACTTTTATATTTTTTTTCCAGAAGTCTCGTCCAGCTGAAGTATCTGGGCACCTGTACGGAACCGATAGCAGAAGAACCGAAGAACTATCTCTACCGATAGATAGCGTCGCTTTCAACTGCAGGTCCTATGGACGTTCGCTTTCACATATCGATAGAGACTTATTAGTGCCAACTTCTTTTTATTAGGTAAAAATGTTAAACATATCCGAGCGACGACTAACGACGTGTCTGCTCACAATTGCGACAGCGACTATTCCCACGCGCTACATTTTGTCGCGTCGTTGTCGTAATGGTGAATAGCCACCAGCCGGGCGTTTGCACAACATAATAATTATAATTTACGAAAAGACATGTTTCTGTACGTAATGCCAATGTTTAGATGTCGCGCATTGTCGAACAACATACTGTCACAACAATAAATCGCAAGTTTCACTTTCTTTCAATGGGATCGCAATGCGCGACGAAACATGTTGTGGGATTTATTTTATGCAATATGTTTCGTGACATATCAGGCTCAATAGTTTTAGTGCAAACGCGAGGTAAGGATGCTACCGAGCGCAAAATATCTGGGATATAAGTAATAATTGTTGCATAGCGAATTCTCCGAATAATATTTTAACAATCCGGTTAATACGCCACGGATAAGTTATTAGGCGGTTTTATATGTAAATCTTCCACACGTCTTCGTCTTCCAGTTTATTATGGAGAATACTCCATTTGTCTGCATTTGAATAGATAATAAGTTTTAATTAACTGACAATACGTCTATTACAACACATCGTTAAGTTTAATTATGGTACAATATTGTGATAGGCTGATACTGATAATGCTTGTTGATACTTGTTACTAAACATTTTCGTTTATCTTATTGAAAGTTGATTTAAGTCGGTACCATATTATAAAAGAACATGATAAATCGCATTAATTTTCGTATAAAAACGATTTTTCTTTTTTAAATTATTCGACAACGCAAGCGATTTATACAACAACAATATCGATTAATTTTTATCGATTTTTCTATTGAATTGTGGTTAAAATGAAAGTGTTTAGAGCGTACCTAGCCGTGGTAAACAAAATATTCACTTTAATTAAGTGTAAACAAAATTGATTTCGTTTAACTTTAGGTTATTAACTGATATAGATTTAAATTTTCTAAGTTTGACTGTTTATTTATTGATTTATTTATTATTGAGTAGTTAGTGACGTGTAAATATTAAGTGACTTCCAGTCGAATTATTACGAATATCCGTTTTGATTATGTTTTTATTTAATTAAATTGTTTTTTGAAACTTAAAATGGATGTTACGAAATAATTCCGAAATATTTATTTGTATACCTTAGAATTTTGTATTTTTATAATTTGCCTCTAATACGAATTATAGATGAGTACCAAAAATTCGGAAGTTCGAAAAAAACAGTTTATTTTCTTCAGAAGAATTTCACTGTATAGATGCATTTAAACTAGATATTCAAGTGTATAATAAGTAGTTATATTGATAGCAATAGATTTTATCTCTATGAATACATAATACTCATGTATACGGAAAAGTTTCAGAATAAAATCAAGTTACAACTAAATCATTTTAATTTTAACACTGCTTCTATACAAAACCAACCTTAAAACAATCAGTTACTTAAAACGTCAAATATTTAATATTTCAATTTCATTGCATACCACCTGAAATGACAAGGAAATTAATCATTATGTACATTATATTTGATCGCTCACACACTCACCCTGTGTGTCTGGTCGTATGGACACACCGATACACAAATAAGACATCAGCTCTTAACCTAAGCTAACCTGCCCCGGATCAGGAATCGAACCCGGAATACCCTTGCCCAGCAGGCTACCAACCGTAGTAAAACAAAACATTAATCATTGGGTGACTTCAAGTGATTATGAGCCTCTTTAAAAAAGTTGTAATAAGAGTTCTCGTTCAGGGCCGGCGTTGCACTGACGACTCCCCTGGTGTTGCTCGTGTCCATAGGCGATGACGACCAATTAGCACGGAGATATCGGTTCGATACATACATACAAAATAATCCGATCAAACAGATCTCCATCTTTTACATACGATTTTAAAATCATATCATCGCGCAACTCTTGACAGGTGACATTTGGCGTACATTAATGACAGAAAACGGTAGAGACGGAAAGTTGACAGGCCTATCTGTCATTAATGTATTTTAGTGTCAGCTGTCAAGAGTTTCTCCCCGCCAGCCACCGCAGTCTCGTCGAGACCATGATCCATGCACCTGGACCGAAATATTGGTAAAACAATTCAAAATCGAGAGTACCTGTTTGCATGTCAAATCTTCTTTCATCAAGAATCTCTTTCCTGACGCCTGTAAAATTGGTAGAGCCGTACTTACTTCTATGGTGTCTGGTGAAGCAGAATCTGGTGACGAGCTCGATGGGGGAGCCGCAGGGTTGGAAGAACTGGCTCATCTCCTCGACCAGCCCGGAGAACTTCGCCGAGAAGTCAGTAAAGGTCTGCAGCTCCAGAGCATTGTTCCAATTGAGTATGAACACTGGAAAAATATTGACTTTTACCCATTGACATATCACCCAAGCAGAGAGAGGCCAGTTAGACGAAACAACTAACAGTGATAGACGCCATCTTTATTTCTACATTTATATTTAAACGTGTCCTTACCTGTACCCCGTACGGGTACAGGGGTACAGGTAATGACTTTCTTCCGTGGGACAGTTCTGTTTTGCGATAGCTTGAAGATGATAAAAATCGCTTGCTTTGGCGAAGGAAAACGTCGTGAGGAAACCTGCACACCTAAGAGATGTCTAATATAATGAGGTACACCCTGGGTCTCCCCGAACCCGAACCCAGCGGTGAGATACTTGTCGATGGCTGTGATATTGATAATTTAAACGTTAAACCATAACACACTCATACCCCCACTAGCATTCCCTGTGTCGCGCGTGGCACGGACAAAACAAATAACACTACTCTCACTCTCAACACCCATGACCCGGGAACAAATATTTATCTGTCAAATAAATATCTGCCCCGGCCGGGAATCGAACCCTGGACCCTTCGTTTTGCAGGCAGGATCACTATCACCTAGGCTACGGGGTCGTCATTTAGGAGAAGATCTGGATCTACTCTTCGAACTGCAGGTGGCAGCGGTTAGCAATCAACAATAAACAAGGAGTCGTCGAATGGCGTTGTAAGTATCTGTACGCACAAGAATAGGTATAATTTATGTCAGAATATCGGGAAGTTGTGTGTGTTGTATGCAAGCGTCTGCTTCAAACAAAAGTATTACTTACCGATTGTCACAACGTAAGAAAAGAGCCAAATCCATGCCATGAAGTTAACAAGTTCCGTCAGAAATCCTATTGAAATCGCAAACTGTAATCGAATGCGTTGCGTTGTTGCAGCGCACGCGTAAGCGCTGCAGCAGTGTTTACGGCCAGATCTTTAAAACAAGCATTGGATGAGTACAAAAACAAAACTTTTACTCCAATGTCGCGATAACGCAACGGGTGCAATGTATCATACTCAACACCATCATTTTCGCGTTGCATTAACGCAACGTATCGTGAGCACGAAACCTACCTTCGGGAGAGTTGGTCACTGATCAATGTGCCTAAGACATAATGTAGGCACTACATAAATAAAGTATTACATATGTCGTGTAATATATAACTGCTATAACTGATAGCTAACAGTGGGTGTCGAACCTACTGCACCGCGCTTCTCCAGTGCAGACTGTTGGAGTTAGAAGCCGACTCAAATATGAGAAGTAATACCACTCGGCGGGCTATGACCTAAAGTCCTGAACTCTTCATTTTAGAGGACACTTTGGCTATATACTTACAAGCAGAAAGATTAACAGTGTCAATAATTGTTGATAAATAAACTCTTTGTTACATTTTCACTTTATATTTACATTTGATTAACTTGTTATTATGACATTTAGTTGGCAGATTACAAAGGCATTAAGAAGCTACAGATGCATACATAATTTATGTCAATAATTATCTATACCTTTAATATAGGTACGTGAAGCAAACAAAAAAAAATGTATTCTTTGTACCCTTTTTTACGAATATTCAGCGGACTGAGGAGTATGGACATGGACACAGTTATGGTTTATATAGTCAAGTAAGCAAGGAATATTATAAATTAATAAATAAAAGGTACTATACATAACTTGCAGCAGTGATAGCCGTGTGGTTGAACGTTGACTCCCGAACCGGGGGGTCCGGGTTCAAACCCCGCACGCACCACTAATTTTCAAAAAAAATTATGTGCGTATTAAAATTTAATTATCACTTGCTTCGGTGAAGGAAAACATCGTGAGGAAACCTGCACACCTGAGAGTTCTCCATAATGTTCTCAAAGGTGTGTGAAGTCCGCCAATCCGCACTTGGCCAGCGTGGTGGACTATGGCTTATACCCCTCACATTGTGAGACGAGACCCGTGCCCAGCAGTGGGACAGTTATGGGTTGTGATGATGATGATACATAACTTATAAAATAAAAAATAAAAGGAGTCTAATCATTGGAAGAGGATCTAATGCATTACAAAATATATGTGCATTAAATTATTAAATAACACATTAAGTACACACACTAATTTATATTACTCTTTGCTCACTACCAGGCGTTTCAACACGACGTAACGTGATTTTGACCATCATCCAAATCAGTCAGTTTAGTAGTTTTTATTTTTAAAGTGAAACTTTTATTACATCGTCTCAAACTTTTTCGTCTGTGTGTTGCATGTCGCGTGACGGTCGGCCGCGGAGTAGGGATAAAGTGAAAGGCGATCGTCAGAGCAGCCAAGGCCAATATGGCGGCGCCTATAGTTCGCAGCAGCTGACCGTGTAGTGTATAGACTATTACTCATTTGTGCCGGTGCTCCACGCTATTTTGTTTCTTTTTGTCAGTGTTTAATGTAATAGTCTACTTTTGTTATTTCCTATTATCATTCCAATTTTCTAAGTTCTCGTATAAAATTAAGATTGATAAAGCGATTTTTATACCCTTAATGGAATATTATTCCAAAAATTTTTAGTTAAATGTCTATAATGTGAAAAAAAGTTTCACTTTTACCGTGGTTTCATAAAACCACACAATCCTTTTGTTTTAATGAGGTTAAACATTTTTGTTTGGTTTGGTCTGGTTTTTTGGGACTGGCTGTGTATAAATTAATATTAAGTACTTAGGAAATTTTCTTGAATGTTAGTCCCTTAAATTGTTCGATTGCCGAGTCCTCATTATCTTATCGACGCAAGAAAGCGATCTTATCGTATCTCGAAAAAATGCAATTTTACATCAGAGCCAAAAAACAATTTTAAAAATTCAACCCTCGCAAACTAGAAGCCTTGGAGATATCATTTTTCTAGCAATTGAATTTTACAATGAAATCTTCTTTTTGCAATTAATGGAATCATTATACTTTTTTTTCCTCATTCCAATAACTAGGTATAATATATAACTCGTATTCGCATTTTTTCGAGATACGACAAGATCGCTTTCTTGCGTTGTTATGTTAACGATGTCTGTGAATTACTTATGTATTTATAACAGTCCACACTTTGTTGGTGCAACTAATAAAAATAAATAAATAAATTAATTAGGACACAAATAAAATACTGCAAAGGAATTCTGTGTGCCACCTCGTGCTAGCGGCTTCTAGCGCTGGCTGTCGTCTGCTTCGTTGTACCGCGTGACACCTCAAAGATCTCCAACTCATACAAAAGTATTAAAAAAATTATCATGATACGGGTTCTCACGATATGTATTTTGTACGCCGATATATTATTATCGACTCAGTTGCATGAATCATGGTCACGGCTGAACTGCGAATATCGAAAGATCGGTGTACAAAGTACATATCGCGAGAACCCGTATCGTAATAAAAAATGTGTACAGTCCGCGATGAGTTAAGTTTAAAATAATAAGCATTGAAATATTTATGTATGGTGTTTCGGTACGGTAGGATTTGTTTAGTATTCTCTTGCCGTTTCACGCTAAACTGGATTTCGGATGCCATTCAGACCGGTTTACATACTTTATGAGAATTTTTTTGTTTCTACGACGAATTACTCTTTGTTCAAACATGTGTTCTTCAGGGCCGGCGATACAATGACATGGGCGACTCCTCTCGTGTCGCTTAATATTTCTATGACGGTGGCCATTTCATCGGATGGTGTTATTTGTCTTAATCATCGTCATAATCATTTATTACTTAACCTAACCTAACATAATTACTTACAAAGCTCAAAATAGAAGTAACATTTGTAACGTCATATTTTGTTGTCATATTGAGATATCCTCTGTTCTCCTTCTCCGCATTCTTTTCTTTGATGTTACAATGACCCCAAAACCCTGGTTGGTAGTTACCCTGCTTGAGAAGCGAAGGATCCCGGGTTCGCTTTCCAGCTGTGGCAGATCTTGCGACAACCTTTTATATAATTATAAATGGTGTAATAACGTTATAATTTATTTATTTAATAGATCACCAACGTAAAAAACAGTAATCACAGTGTATCTGTTTACATTACATAAATAAATATTAATATTTGATAGTTAAAGATTTAAAAGAAAAGTTTCTTTTATTGTTTTAAGCGCATTTAAATAAGTTCGAATAGATTAAGTTGGAAGGTCGAAAATGCATTGATTTTTGCTTTTGAATGAAATAATGTATGTTTGTCCGACTTTTACATCGAAACGGTGCTGCGGATCAGCTGTTAAATAATTATGATGATAGTTAGGAATGAATTATGGTGAATGATGTAGATTGTAGATTATGCACTTTTAAGATAATAAATAAGAATTACACATGTCATATTAACATATTAATGAAGACTTTGTGCAGGTAATTTGGCCATAATATTATAACGATGACGATGTAAGATTTTTTGTCATAAAAAGTCTTATAAAAAGATCTTTTACGTGGAAGCTACTATATCCAAAATAGTGAGCTACAAATACAATTAAATTGGGTACTATTTTCCAATGCGCCTTTTATAATATTTATAAAATTCTAATCAAAATTCTCATTGGACGCTTTGAGTATCTAATGTAGATAAACTTTGTCTTTTTCACTAAGCACCTAAACCGGGTCAATAGTTGAAAAGTTATCACGATAAGATTGAAGATTATGTGACAAACCAAATTCCACGCGGGCGAAACCGTGGGCAAAAGCTAGTTAAAATACATGAATACTGTCTTCGATGTTTAGTTCCTCGGAGATATTTTGTCAGTCGTGCTCGCGATGTTCTGCCAATAAGGATCCGCGTCAGCTTGCGTCATCACCGAAGCTATACGTTGGCACCATCTATTAAATATTTTATATTCGTGTGAATCATGAAAGCTAAGAAATATTTTGTTGTTTTTGAGGAAGGGAGCAAAATAAATCAAATTTTTTGTGCGATTTTGAGTGAGTAAAGTTTATTTTTATTATTTACTTATTGTTTACACTTTATTTCTTCTATTTTATTCTAGTTTATATTTTTTTTCTTTCATATTATTATGTCTTTAAATAGGTATATTATTTCTTTAAATAGGTAGTATAGCGTAGAGTTCGCTTGAGGTAGTACTGCCGCCCGCATTGGTACTTAGTACCATTTCTACCGTGTAATAATTGTTTCAAAAGCAATTGTGTTCCGGATAGAAACGTGTGGAGGCCGGCTACATTTTATAAGAGGCGACCATCTCAGTCCTCAAGGGTAGTAACACATCTGTGACTGAATTATAGCAAGACTTACTAACAACTACTAAGTGTACTTTTACTAATAATAACTTACAGGACTAACTTTCACTAACAGGCCCTGTCCCAGTCCTCATACTTACTAACAAACTCACCAGATAATGTTCTAACACCATCTGTTAACCGCACTAACTATCCCAGTATCCATTGGAGTCTTGTTATAAGTTGTTCATAGTTTTTTAATAATAATAATCAAAAATAAAAAGATAATAAGATACAAAGTGATTTAACAAAAAATGTGAATGTAAATTGAGCCGAGGATAGAGAAGAATTATAGGTACTCTGAAGCATCTAAGGCTTGGCTCTCGTGAGATCTGATAACTTTTTAACAGTGAAAGCGTTATGAGCTTAATTTACGCGAGTACGTCTTGACTTAATTTGCATGAAATGTACAATTACAGGAAATAGTACCTAAATAATTATAATTTATAATGACTGAATTAATTTAAAAAAGCGGGGCAGGCCCTCTATCTCTCTTGATAACTTTTTGTTAAATATATTATACGAAAGGGCAATGCACGGTATAACTCGTTTATTTCGATTCTCATTTATTTAATTAATATTTGGTTTTCAATTTGATAAGAAAATGTGTATGAGTGAGTATATTTTTGGACCAAAGTTTCTGAACGCTTGTAGTAGTTAACTGGTAGAGATCGTCTACTGTCTATGGGCTTGGACGTACCGGAAACAGGTCATCAATGTTCACCTCAACGTGTTAGGTTATCTTCATGTTTATGAACAGTAATAAAACCCGAAATAAATAAACGCTTACACACACACACCCCCGCACTAGGATTCCCTGTGTCGCGGTTCGCATGGACAACACTAATAACCATATATCTGAATAGATAGTGCAATTTTTGGGGATTGGATGACGTGATCTTAATATGGCCAATCAATCGCTCGATGGGATTTATATAAAAATATTCACATATTATCGGAATCAAAGCCAAAAGTATTTGTATGTATTTCTTTCATAAAATTAGTTTCGCTGACCCTACGAGTAGACTACCCAAACTTATAAAAATGTAGGTTATTCCAATACCAATAAAATTTTAATCAGGTAAAACGTGTTTTGTTTTTTTGGGACGGCTATGTATAGGTACTAACGTCGTAGATCTAAAAATAAATAGATTTGTTGTGTTTGGACCTAATAAATCCCACGTATCTTACCTACTCCCAAGGCTTTTGTAGACCTACATTTCAAGTGTTTACCTATTACGGTCCAAGAGATATACCTAGCCCTGTGACAGACTGTCAGACGTCTAGTCTAAGGCTGAGATGTATAGACGATACTTAGCCTTAGCTCAGACTTTACTTACGACTTGACTTTGCAAAGACTGCGATTTGGTATTTATATACATGTCACGCTGAGATTGTGCTCAGCCCGCTAATGTCATAATTGATTGCTGTCATCTATCTGTTTGTTAATACGAAAAATTTAAATGTCTTAGAAACCGACTAATATCAAGGTTCATTTGGGACCATTATTTTTGTTCGGATAATAGCCAAAGTTTTTGGTAAGTCGTCTATTTCATGAACTTATTAGACTTTGCTCAGCTCGTACTCAGCCAAGTCAAAGACGACGATACGACGATAAATACGAACGCTGTCTTAAGTCGGAATAAAGTCTGATCTAAGTCTAAGTATCGTCTATACATCTCAGTCTTAGTAATGGGTCCTGTTACGGGACAGTTATGGGTTACGAAGAAGAAGAAGAAGAAACTATCATCGATATTTAATTTCTTCATAATGTTAACCGTAACTAAATTACCATAATTTTTTTTTAAGGTACTTAATGCAGTAATGCGGCTATCTATATCAAGATACCAGAAGAATGTTGTGCAAGCCTGTTATTGTCATACACTCGTAGTCATTGGTTTTAATTGGTACCAAAATGTTGTAAATGTGCATTTTATGCTTTTGGCGTGTCTCATAAATATACTACGATACACGATAGCTGTAGTAGCACTCCTAAATATTGTAGTTTTTCAAAACAAAAACCGACCTGACCTAATCGCGCAATGGTTACCATTCCGGACTGCCGTTCGTGGAGTGGTCGTGGAGTGGGTTCGATTCCCAGCGAGGGGGAACTTGGAAGATGACTTTATATTTACACAACTAGCACCGACTGCTCATTTGAGTCTTGTTCTACGTCGATCACAGTTGTTATGGGCGGCAACGGGAGGGTGGTGCTGCATGCTCGTTTGCTATCTTAATTGTATAAAATTTAATGTGGCACTTGGAGACTGCCGCGGTAAAGCTATTGCATAGCATTTTTATCAACTTATGCATTTATAATTATTAGAAGTTATATCAGAACAGCGCCATCTAGTTTGTAGAAAACATACGTACCATACCTTAGCATTAAGGTACTAGATGGCGCTGATTGGGGGTGTTAGGTTTTTTTCGTTACGGAATTTCTGGATTCGGTCCCCACGCTCAAGGCCCGCGATAAAAGCTATGCAATAGCTTAAAAAATCTTTGACGGAATTATTCTGTCCGCAGTCAATTTGCCGGTGTTCGCGTACGGCGCGTCCATAGGATGGATGTCTCCCATGACGCTGCTGCTGCAGTCCAAAGATTCACCGACAGGAGAACCTCTGTCTAACTTTAATGTTAGTTAAGTAATTTTCGTGATTATAATATTTTTATGGCTACCCATCACTAGTGATCCTGCCTGCGAAGCAAGGGGTTCCGATGTCGATTCCCTGCCGGAGCAGATACTTATAGATAAATGTATGTTCTCAGGTCGTGGGTGTTAGTGTTGTGTTATTGGTATTGTAGACAGGGAAACTTATTGCGGGGGTATAAGACAGCGTTTATTTATTTATTTATTATAATTAATTAGATGACTCGAAAATTCTCTCCACAGATATCCTGGATGGCTTCCATCGGCTACCTGACCTGCATAGCCGCGGACTATCTCATGGCGTTCATGGGCGATAAATTCGGACGTAAAATATCTTTGCTGTTTATATCAGCTGCTCTCTCTGTGAGTATAATGTTGATATTACTTTTATTTACTAACATTAGTAATCCAAAAATTGTCAACTATATGTGGCGGATGCGAACGGATTAGAACCAGGGTTATCGTCCGCCATATTTACGTTACGAGTCAGTGCGCACGTGTTGCACTGTCGAGCTAGGTCAGAGTAATGCCAGTGTCGCCTTCGGCCCAAACATGGCCGCCCTTTTGTCACTGTCACACTAGCACTGACAATTCACTCGAACTACTGACTCAGTGAATGACAATCGACATTGGATCCATATAAACTCACTACGTACAAACTAGATGGCGCTACTCGCCTCATCGACCAAATAAAATATTCTCCGACACGGCCATTCTGAATAGGAGCGCGCTCTCGCGCTCTTTTGTTTAACGAGAATCCAGTTAGCAAATATCATGAGACACGTGAGGTGTGACTCGGGTTACAAGTCAATCTCGAGCGACAGAACTTCGGCAGTCGAACTTGGCTGCCTTGGAGTACAATGCTATTGGTTCCTTTTGCTATAGAGTTGAAGCATAAAGCGCGGAGCCTTTCAATGCTATACTGATGAAGCACAAGGCGCGGAGCCTTTCAATGCTACGCTGCTGAAGCACAAAGCGCGGAGCCTTTCAATGCTATGCTGCCGAAGCACAAAGCGCGGAGCCTTTCAATGCTACGCTGCAGAAGCACAAAGCGCGGAGCCTTTCAATGCTATGCTGCAGAAGCACAAAGCGCGGAGCCTGTCAAAGCTACGCTGCTGAAGCACAAAGCGCGGAGCCTTTCAATGCTATGCTGCAGAAGCACAAAGCGCGGAGCCTGTCAAAGCTACGCTGCTGAAGCACAAAGCGCGGAGCCTTTCAATGCTATGCTGCAGAAGCACAAAGCGCGGAGCCTTTCAATGCTATGCTGCTGAAGCACAAAGCGCGGAGCCTTTCAATGCTATGCTGCTGAAGCACAAAGCGCGGAGCCTTTCAATGCTATACTGATGAAGCACAAGGCGCGGAGCCTTTCAATGCTACGCTGCAGAAGCACAAAGCGCGGAGCCTTTCAATGCTATGCTGCTGAAGCACAAAGCGCGGAGCCTTTCAATGCTATGCTGCTGAAGCACAAAGCGCGGAGCCTTTCAATGCTATGCTGCTGAAGCACAAAGCGCGGAGCCTTTCAATGCTATGCTGCAGAAGCACAAAGCGCGGAGCCTTTCAATGCTATGCTGCTGAAGCACAAAGCGCGGAGCCTTTCAATGCTATGCTGCTGAAGCACAAAGCGCGGAGCCTTTCAATGCTATGCTGCTGAAGCACAAAGCGCGGAGCCTTTCAATGCTATGCTGCTGAAGCACAAAGCGCGGAGCCTTTCAATGCTATGCTGCTGAAGCACAAAGCGCGGAGCCTTTCAATGCTATGCTGCTGAAGCACAAAGCGCGGAGCCTTTCAATGCTATGCTGCTGAAGCACAAAGCGCGGAGCCTTTCAATGCTATGCTGCTGAAGCACAAAGCGCGGAGCCTTTCAATGCTATGCTGCTGAAGCACAAAGCGCGGAGCCTTTCAATGCTATACTGATGAAGCACAAGGCGCGGAGCCTTTCAATGCTACGCTGCAGAAGCACAAAGCGCGGAGCCTTTCAATGCTATGCTGCAGAAGCACAAAGCGCGGAGCCTGTCAAAGCTACGCTGCTGAAGCACAAAGCGCGGAGCCTTTCAATGCTATGCTGCAGAAGCACAAAGCGCGGAGCCTTTCAATGCTATGCTGCTGAAGCACAAAGCGCGGAGCCTTTCAATGCTATGCTGCTGAAGCACAAAGCGCGGAGCCTTTCAATGCTATGCTGCTGAAGCACAAAGCGCGGAGCCTTTCAATGCTATGCTGCTGAAGCACAAAGCGCGGAGCCTTTCAATGCTACGCTGCAGAAGCACAAAGCGCGGAGCCTTTCAATGCTATGCTGCAGAAGCACAAAGCGCGGAGCCTGTCAAAGCTACGCTGCTGAAGCACAAAGCGCGGAGCCTTTCAATGCTATGCTGCAGAAGCACAAAGCGCGGAGCCTGTCAAAGCTACGCTGCTGAAGCACAAAGCGCGGAGCCTTTCAATGCTATGCTGCAGAAGCACAAAGCGCGGAGCCTTTCAATGCTATGCTGCAGAAGCACAAAGCGCGGAGCCTTTCAATGCTATGCTGCAGAAGCACAAAGCGCGGAGCCTGTCAAAGCTACGCTGCTGAAGCACAAAGCGCGGAGCCTTTCAATGCTATGCTGCAGAAGCACAAAGCGCGGAGCCTGTCAAAGCTACGCTGCTGAAGCACAAAGCGCGGAGCCTTTCAATGCTATGCTGCAGAAGCACAAAGCGCGGAGCCTTTCAATGCTATGCTGCTGAAGCACAAAGCGCGGAGCCTTTCAATGCTATGCTGCTGAAGCACAAAGCGCGGAGCCTTTCAATGCTATGCTGCTGAAGCACAAAGCGCGGAGCCTTTCAATGCTATGCTGCTGAAGCACAAAGCGCGGAGCCTTTCAATGCTATGCTGCTGAAGCACAAAGCGCGGAGCCTTTCAATGCTATACTGATGAAGCACAAGGCGCGGAGCCTTTCAATGCTACGCTGCAGAAGCACAAAGCGCGGAGCCTTTCAATGCTATGCTGCTGAAGCACAAAGCGCGGAGCCTTTCAATGCTATGCTGCTGAAGCACAAAGCGCGGAGCCTTTCAATGCTATGCTGCTGAAGCACAAAGCGCGGAGCCTTTCAATGCTATGCTGCTGAAGCACAAAGCGCGGAGCCTTTCAATGCTATACTGATGAAGCACAAGGCGCGGAGCCTTTCAATGCTACGCTGCAGAAGCACAAAGCGCGGAGCCTTTCAATGCTATGCTGCTGAAGCACAAAGCGCGGAGCCTTTCAATGCTATGCTGCTGAAGCACAAAGCGCGGAGCCTTTCAATGCTATGCTGCTGAAGCACAAAGCGCGGAGCCTTTCAATGCTATGCTGCTGAAGCACAAAGCGCGGAGCCTTTCAATGCTATACTGATGAAGCACAAGGCGCGGAGCCTTTCAATGCTATGCTGCTGAAGCACAAAGCGCGGAGCCTTTCAATGCTATGCTGCTGAAGCACAAAGCGCGGAGCCTTTCAATGCTATGCTGCTGAAGCACAAAGCGCGGAGCCTTTCAATGCTATGCTGCTGAAGCACAAAGCGCGGAGCCTTTCAATGCTATGGTGATGAAACAGGAAACAACCTTCTGTACCAACAATTTCCTTTATTTATTACCATTGCGACAATCTGTGAAATATAATTTACGAAATAAATTTACAGTATCTAAACACATTTGTTATTATTTTAGCCTTCTCCTGTGATCAAAGGTCGATTCACAATCCACTATGAAGTCAATCAAATATTAAGTTTAATGAGAAAACAACAATAATAATAAAAACAACAAAAAAAAAAACAATACTTATTCATTTATGTTTGATAACAATGATAAAATCAAGTTTCGCATTGATTATGAAACAAAGACAGTAAACAACAATAAAATAGAAATATGTAGAGATAAAATTTTAACAGAGCATTTCGCTTAGTGATTCGTCCGCGCTTGGACTGTCAAGTTGGTCTGACAATTCGGGTAGACTACACGGGTATTTGCGAAGTTTTTCGTGACACACGTACTGAACGCGTCCTCCAGATATTGGCTCGACCCTGTACCTATCGTTATCGCATACTTCAATAACCTTACACGGATTTGAGAACTTCTCGCCTAACTTAGTTATGACACGGGGATTTTTCTCGACAAGAACAATATCACCGAGACTAAACGATCTTATTTTCGCTTTACTCTTATCATAACGTATCTTGTCAGCTCGCGCATGTTCGTCCATCCTGACCTTCGCTTCCTTTCTTATGTCAAAAAGATCTAACTTTTCGTACTCATGAACTAACGCATTCACTCGCGGAGGATTTTTGTTACAGCCCATTAGCAGTTGGAGCGGACTTTTGCCCGTAGATCTGGATACAGTACAATTTAGGGCAAGCTGTACCTCGCCGAGGACAGCTTTCCAAGATCGCCGTTCGTGGTTCTCGGCTATGGTGAAACAGTTCGTGAGGACGGACATAAATCTCTCGACCTGACCGTTCGCCCTACTAATACCACTGGCAATCTCGTGAAATTCGATTGACCATTCCTTGCATAATTCACGGAATTCCTGTCCTGTAAAGGATGTACCTTGATCGGCGATTATTCGAACCGGTGAACCGAATAGGTAAACAAAGGACCGAAGTGCATTACATGCCGATTTGGAAGTTAAATCTTTCACTGGGGTAAGATAGCAGTATTTGGTGAATGCGTCAATTATTACTATGACATACTCCTTGGTATTACGGCAACCGGTGAGCTTACCGCTCGTATCAATATGTAGCGTGTGGATTGGGATAGGAACTTTATCTATTGGGTGAAGACATGACTGTCTGGCCCCCGAAGGATTTTTGTTTACTTTGCATGGCAAACAACGGTCTACATAAGTTTTTACACAGGACGCCATACGCGGGAACCAAAAGTGCTCACGAATTTTCACAAGAGTTTTATCCCATCCTAAATGTTTAAGTTCGTCGTGAAAGCGTTGTATTATTTGCCATCTGTAGTTCTTAGGTACTATCGCTCTACATAACGTTTTCTTATTGAGTTGGAAGTTTTTATACAAGAGGTTGTCTTTGATAATATATGAAGATCTTAAATTAGAGTCTAAAGTATCACTTTCAATCGCTTCAATTATTTTGTTGATATCCGGATCGAGTCTCTGCTCTGCCTGCAACCAATCATCTCTAACCCGTATCAAATTTACGGCGGCTGAGTTGTCAGACGACGATACCGGGTTCCTGCTAAGGAAATCGACATGCGGTATTCTCTCGCCTTTACGGTATTCAACCTCGAATTCGAAACCCTGCAAAAACGCCCACCACCTATGCACCCGAGGAGATAAATCCTTCTTATGTCGGGAGGCTTTTAAACTGTTACAATCAGTCACTATTTTAAAGCGTCTCCCCAACAAATAGTGCCTGAAGTGTTTTAGCGCCTTGAAAACTGCGAGGGTTTCCAATTCGTAGCTGTGGTACCGGCTTTCGGCGCCAGATGTCCGTTGGCTGTAATACCCGACAACTTTTATCTGATTATTAAATTTTTGCAAGAGCACCGCACCATAACCGTGGGAACTAGCGTCCGTATGGACCTCAATTTCATGATCCGGGTTAAATATCGCGAGCAACGGTTCGGAAGTTAAATGCTTAATGACAATGTCGCGGGCTTTCGTATGTGGATCTTGCCAGTTCCACTTAGCATCCTTTTGAGTCAGTTGATACAACGGCGCCATAATAGATGAGAAATTAGGAATAAACTTCCTGAAGTATCCCGCCAGACCGTTGAACTGACGTAGTTCCTTTACGTTATTCGGCAATGGGGCGTTAGCAAGGGCTTCTATCTTCTTTGGATTCGGTCTTACAGATCCCTTCGAGATAACGTATCCTAGATACTCAACCGATGTCTTCAAGAACTTACATTTATTCCAATTAAACGAGAAGCCTGCGCTCGCTAGCGCTTCAAGAACCTGTTCCAGGTCAACAAAAGCGGCCTCCTTATTTTTCGAAAAAACCAATACATCGTCCATGTACACAGTAGCTATAACGTCTTTTAATTTACCTAAGGCTTTGTTGATGGCTCTTTGGTACACCGCGGGGGCATTACACAACCCAAAGGGCATTTTAAGAAACTCATAAGAACCATCGGGGGTCACGAACGCAGTTTTTTCTATAGACTCGGATTTTGTCGATACGGGGATTTGATAAAACCCGGAGGCCATATCTAAAGAGGTAAATATGGAGGATTGCCCAAGAACATCGATTTGTTCAGATATCAACGGTAAGGGGTAATTATCGCGGATAGTATTCGCATTCAATTCGCGATAATCAATACAAAGCCGATCCGAACCGTCTTTCTTCTTTACGAGGATAGCCGGGCTAGAGAAAGGTGACGAGCTCTCCCGTACGATACCTTTTGATACGAGGTCGGCGACAATATTCTTCATAGCTTGACGTTCTACGGGGGCTAAACGATAAGGGTGTCGCTGGACAATTTTGTTGGGATTTTTAAGATTAATTACGATTTCTCCAGTTGTGACCACAGATTGAGAATTTCCCTTAACAAAGTTTTTACTGAAGCGTCCTATTATCGTGCGCAGGCGGGTCATATCTTCGTTGTCGGTCAAGTCGGTCTTAATTGTGTCCGCATCGTTACTTTGTAAGAGACAAATATCAGCTCCAATTTCGCGAGTTATATGGACACCCGTACTATTAATGGTCAAACCCAATCCAGGGCGTGTGAAAACATCTCTACCTATAATTATATCATGGGGTAGAACGTCAGAATCGACGATAACAAAAGCGATTTCCACATGCACATTACTAATTTCAACAGGTACGCTGATTCGCGAAAACGAATAGGTGGAAATAGGGCCAATACCTGTGAGTCTCGTAGAAATGGATTCACGGACGCCATTCAAATTATCAGACACTTCTTTACGGATCAGTGAGCAATCGGAACCGCTGTCAATAAGAGCCTGCAATTTGAAACCACCAATATTTACTTCGACAAGAGGAGAATCGGATTCAATGCACAAATTAACAGACTTTGAAACGCCATTCTTGCCAAACTTCGCGTCTCTTTGTTTTGAAAAACACACTTGTTCGGAATGACCCAATTTGTGACAATAGGTGCATTGCGAGCTCTTATTTTCAATACTAATCGTGCTCGGCTGATTCGGTACATGACTAGCGTTTACAAGCGATGGCTTCGACTTACAATTACGTTTATAATGTCCAGGTTTACCACAATTGTGACAGGTTACCACACGATTTTTAACAGGCTCCTGTCTTCGACGTTTTGAGTCGCCTTGGCCTGTATGTGAAGCTGCTGGTCGTTTAAGATTTTTAAACTTAGGGTACGTACCGAGGTGCCTATCAAGGCTCAAGAAGTCAGTCGGAGTATTTTTTAACAAATCAGAACGTACCTGCGGGTCATCGATACCTGAGATGACTACTTCGATCTTGTTGGCTCCACTCCATCCTGTTTCCAACCGGTCAATCAACGCCAGCTTATTTGTCGAGTATTCGATATAACTAGGGGCACGTCCACTAGTGTACTGCACCATATCTTGAAAAAGGTCGTGAAACCTCTTCGCGGCCACGAATTGTCTAGATAAACGTTCTCTCACCTCGTCCCATGTCTTACATAGCGTGTATGATCTCGAGGCCCACTTACGAGCACGTCCGCGTAAGTGCGTAAAGGCTACATTTCTTGTCTCATAGTCTGTCCACGAGTTCTGAGTTCGATGATGATCTAATTCTTCACACCATTGCGCTGCAGTGAACTCACAATCATCCGGATCGAACGAGGGTATGTAGACATCACATGGTTTCATTTTCTTCATAGCCGGCTCAGTGTTCTTTGACGTTGACGGCTTGGACTCATTATGGAGATGCTCAACGACGCCACGAAAGAATGATGTCCACATGTCGGGTGACATTGCAATAAATTGATCGCCAGATTGCGAAGTCGTATTTTGTTCGACATCTTCCGGGTGGTGTGCCTCAGAGACGCTCTCTCTTCGGGATGCAGACGATTCCTCAAAATATTGGCGGCTGTTCGAAGCAGAGGGTTGGCTAGTTGCCTCGGAGGAATATTGTTCTGATCCCACCGCTGCTGTGGCGGATGCGAACGGATTAGAACCAGGGTTATCGTCCGCCATATTTACGTTACGAGTCAGTGCGCACGTGTTGCACTGTCGAGCTAGGTCAGAGTAATGCCAGTGTCGCCTTCGGCCCAAACATGGCCGCCCTTTTGTCACTGTCACACTAGCACTGACAATTCACTCGAACTACTGACTCAGTGAATGACAATCGACATTGGATCCATATAAACTCACTACGTACAAACTAGATGGCGCTACTCGCCTCATCGACCAAATAAAATATTCTCCGACATATATAAGTTTGTGTTTATGGTATATTACTAGCAGACATGGGCAAAATATAATCATGATTATAGATTACAATTGCGTCTGGAGGCCAGGCGATGCCCCCGCGAGCGCCGTTCGAGAAAAGGTAGTTAGATAGCTTCTTGGCGTGGCGTAAAACAGTAAGGATTATCAATTTATCAGTTGTGTAGGTTTCTTTATGAGGTTTTCCTTCACCCAAGCAAGTGATTTGAAAATTAGAGGTTTCGAATCCAAACCCCCAGCGAGATTCCAGCGTTCAAACCATTTGACGATCACTGCTTGTACGAAATATAGCTCCTTGTATTGTCCAGGTCAGCTGGATCCTGATGCTCGCGTCTATCAACGTGTACGTGATGATCTTCGCGAGAGCCATCGTCGGCGTCATCATGGGGGGCAGCTTCGTCACATGCCCCGTCTACACCAAGGAGATCAGCGATGACAGCATCAGGGGAGCGCTGGGGTGCTTGGTCAGTTCTTTAAGGGTTTAGACTCAATACTCTCTTTAATTCTCATTTCTAAATCAACAACTCATTGGTGGCGTCTCTGCTGCTGATTTCCACGAGTAGGTGATCACTTACAATCAGGTGACTCGACAGCTTGTTTATCGGCTATTCACGCAAAGTAATGTCTTCAAATTAATGTATGTGGATTTATACTAAGATATTATAAAAAAGTGGAAATTTTGGATTGGAATGTATGCTGAAGGCAATTTCTGCAACCACAAATTGGATTTTTCTAAGTGAAAACTTCTATAGTATCTTTGTGATTTAGATTTCGATGAAACGGAAATGACGCGCAAATGAAATGAAACGGAAACCAAAAAGAGACAGACACATTTTAACATGGGAGAAAATGAGATAGGAAGCATCGGCAAAAAGACGGCTTACGTAAGCAAAGCAAAACATCAATATTTGGACTGACAGTATTCGTTTTTTTTTAAGTTTTTACTTCTAGCACGTGTGAATTGCACACATTTTGTTTTTATCTGAAAGGTACATTCCTCCGGATTTATGTAGGCTATATGTTATGTAAATAATATTTACTTAAAAAGTAACTTATTCGTCAACTGAGACGGTAAATGCGTCTTGCCCTATTTAGTTGCCTATACGCAATATGATCCTAAATGATCAACTGAGTCAAGCTACCGAAGACCCCTAAGTTCCCCGTGGGCCAATAAATGGGTTGAAGCAATGTTTAAACTTATAATTAACATAATACAGGGGCATTATAGATAGATAAATTTGTACAACTTATCATTATCACAACACCGTTGGGAATTTTATGAGTAGCGTCATGTAGAACAAGCTAGGTGGACCAAATTCATGTTGTAATTTCCAAGAAGTTTAGTTTTTGTAAAACTAATCAATTTTCATTTTATACAATTTTATATTGTTTTATTTATAACTTTAGCAAAAAAATAGATATTGTCTTAATATAAGTAAATAAATACTTGCCAAATAAACCAAAAAATAATTTTGTCCATCTACGAGTAGCTTGTCCTACATGATACACAGTTTGCGGCCCGTCAGGTAGAACGATGAACTCCGTCAATATCTACTCGTATTCTGTTACCCAACAATAAAGTTAATTGTATTTACTCTCAGTAGGATTTCATAACGTCATCATGTAAGTATTATTTCTGCATACAGCTGTTCAAACACAGACTAAATATTGTGTACAAATAGTATGTGTTACATTTATAACTTACTCTGTCATGCGACGGCCCGTACGTTTGGACTGCCGTTCGAAGGGTGCTGGGTTCGATTCCCAGGGAAGCGGAAATATGAATGATGAGCTTATATTTACCATTCTCGGTTTGTGTGTTCTTGACCTTGTGTGTTGTCCATGGCACCCATGACACAAGAAGTCCTAATGTCGGGCTATGAGTAAGTAGCGTTATTTATTTATTTACTGGCTGATCCAGCGAACGTATCAACTTCATACCGCTTTAGAATTAATTAATTGTTGTGTTAGGATTAGTTAGTATTTACTTTTTATTTTGATAAAAATATACCGGCGACGGCGACGTTACAATACAACTGTAACTTTTAACCTTCACGCAAAAAGATACGTAACTTATAAGTTAAGTTATAAGTTTGACGTGTCTGTGTATTTGTATATGACATCGTAGCTCCTAAAAGAATGGACCTAATTCTATGTGTTTTTTCACCGAAGCACGGAAGCGCTCAAGAAATTTTGCCACTAGCGGTCACCCATCCAACTACCAACCGCGCCCGCTGTTGCTTAACTTTGTCGATCACTTAATATCGACGCAAGCCGCCGGGCCATGAGCGCTAACCTCTTGCGCCTATGATCTTACAATACTTACATGGAGATAGTTCCGAACGGTTTCGCCTTCGAGTGAGAGTTTGACTGCAACTTGGCTGATGTTTGGTTCGCAGGTCATCCTGTTCCAAACGTCAGGCAACCTGTCCCTGTACATCATCGGAGACATCCTGAGCTACAGGACGATCCTGTGGATCTGTCTGGCGATGCCGGTGTTCCACTTAGTGGTCTTCATGATGATGCCGGAGTCACCCTCGTATTTGGTGAAAACTGGGAAGGTGGAGGTAGGTTCGTAATAACATTGCGTTATACGTTTGAGGTACGCGTGTCTGTATTGTAACTTACAATTTGTGAACTCCGATTCAACTCATAGGAAAATATTGAAGGCCTTTATTTCGTGTGTTGTGTTTAAATTTTTGGTCGGATATACGAAGGTCGTAGGTTTACGCCTTAACGGCGCGTGGATCAGTAAATTTTTAAAATTCAACCCTAAAAACACGATATACAGCTGAAATCTGCATGTCCTCTAATTGCCAAAGTTTTTTGCGTGGCATAAATTAGTTATCACCGTATAATAAATTCCCAGGAAGCCCAGAGAGTTTTGGCTTGGCTGAAGTGCAGAGATGAGAGTCACCCCGACATCCAGCGAGAGCTAGAGCGCATCAAGAAGGAACAGCTGAAAGATGAAGAAAGTTCTAAATTCATGTTAAAAGCCATCGGTAAGATTCATCATACTTAGTTTAATTTTGTACTAAATTGCTTGCTTTTAAGTTTTTAAACTCATACATACTTTTACCCCTTTAGTGGATGTTAAATGCCTAGATTAGAAGTTCCAAATAAACTATGAAAATCATTTTTTACTTACACACTTTTACCCTCTATTATACACATTTGCAAAAAAATCTCAGTCCTCCCCTACATTGTACTTATAAGGAACCCTTGATATATCAACAGGCCACGCACAGAATCCTGCCTTAAGTACATTTTGAAATTCTGGTCTTCTATCAGTGCAAAGACATTTTGTTTTCCAATAAATTTAGCACTATGATGAACGCAAACTGTTCGGGCTACGAACACTTATTAGTTGACGCTTTAAAATATTTGATGCAGATCAATTGGCGCGACCTCACCAGCTCATCACTGCTTACAACCCATCCCAGTGCCTCGATAATAGTCAATTTGTGCTTTATCGACGCTATATTCTCAAAGTACAATCTTATTACCGAGTCACAGGATATCATTTCGCATGGCTATAGATTAATTGTTGTTATTGGCATGACTAAGTTGTTATTAAATGGCTCTTCGGAATCACTATAATGTATCAGATTCGTTAAATCAAAATTATTGTACTTGTTGAGTACACTTTATGGAGATATCTTTAATATTTTGACAAAAATTATATTAATTGATAAGTTAGTGCGTCTTCTTAATTACTTACTTACTTACTTACGTGTTTAATTGATGTAATTACCAAATAATTATAATAATGGCCTATTCAAGAAAATTGTCCTATTTCGAATTCTTTTTGTACCTCTTTATTCCAATCATGCTATTAGGCGTTTTCAAAAGCAAAACCATTTTGCCGACAAACGAGTAAACGAGCCACTTGATGTTACGTTGTTACCATCACCCTTGGACATTAACCCTGGAGGCATCGTTGCGTTGCCGCGTTATTACTGGCTCAGACGCTGTCATCGTCTAGCGACTTCAAAAAGGAGGGTACAAATCTGTACATGATAACTGCCATTTCATGGGTTTTTGACGTGACAACGTCTTATAATTCGGTGGCACGCATGAAAAAACATGACTCATGCGTTACCTTAACGGCGTATCAATCGGCCTTTGCGTTCGGCAGCGTTCGGCAGCGTCCGACATCCGTCGTCTCTCTCCTACTTGAGTGAGCGATGCGTCTGCGTGGACAGCTGCTATACTATAGTACATTTATATGTATGTTTTGATCGAGTATTAAATGATTTTATTATGACAATTATCATATAATCAACCCGTAAAGCTGGGTCGTTAGCTCCTATCATTAGGCTGAATCTCCCGGTCATGTTGAAATTGGCATAGCGCCATCTATGTATTGTGCAGTGAACAATTATTCATTAAGTTCGATTGGGTCCATTTATCGATGGAGGAAGGCTGGCTGAGCTGGTAGTTCACTCGCAGTACACTAGATGGCGTTGAGTAGTGGGGCGCTTAATAAATGACTTGTATTGAAAAAGTGTTCTTTTATTGTGTTTGCCTACTCATTCAAAGGAAATTATTTTCTTAAGACGTTATCACGTTCAACTATCGTCAGTAAACCGACTTTACAGACAACCAATTTTTTAATAAATTCCAGTTTCTGACAAGATCCTCTTAAGAGCATTCTGCATCGCCACGGTGGTGACCGTCGGGAGGGAGATTTGTGGAGCAATTACAGTTCTTAACTACGCTGGAGAGATATTTGCATTCGCTTCCGAAGGCACTGACGTGGTGATGACTCCGAATCAGCAAGCGATAGTGCTGGGAAGCGTCCAAGTCATGGGAGCTATGCTTGCGTCTGGAATTGTGGAAAAGGCTGGCAGGAAGGTGACGTATGTAACAATTGTTTAGTTGTCACTAGAAATAGGAAGGGTTTTACAATTCGATTGCACAAGTGACTCATCTTGAAAACCTGATCTTAAAACTGGATTAGTTACAAGTTAAGATGACAATATATCAACTCATTATCTGCTTTCGTCCAGTCTATGAATAGAACTAGGTTAGAGGCTAACAGTAGTAGTAATCGCATTAGGAAAGGACTTAATGCGAAAATAATATTATGCTATCTCGGTGATTACACTCTTCGCACCAGAAGTTCCTGCATTTGAAATCTCATAGTCATATACTTTACCGAAAATTACGTTTTCGGTTTCAGAGTCTTCTTTTTGTTACTTCTTTGCTCTCGGGACTGAGCATGTGCACTCTAGCTTCCTGGTTCCTGGCGATGGAATTAGGCGCATTCCCTCCGACCTGGCTGCCCATCCTCACGCTGTGCATCTGCATCTTCTGCGACGCTTTGGGACTCCAACCGATATCGGTGGTGCTGGTTGGCGAGATCTTCTCGTACAAGGTAAATTATATAAATTGACTTAAATTAAGAGCCACTTTCCTTTATTCATCTTGCATCTTCTTCCGGTCATGTTGAAATTGGCATAGCGCCATCTATGTATTGTGCAGTGAACAATTATTCATTAAGTTCGATTGGGTCCATTTATCACATTTGTTCCACTGATCATCACGTGGGATTGTTGCCAAGCATTAAATTATTTAACTTTTTATAATTAGGCTTTTCAAATATTTTAATTTTAGGGGGACAAAAGGAAGTCAGAGTCATGTGCGGATTAAAAATAATTATGACTTTCTTCGGAAGAAAATCCTCACAAGGAAACACACCACTAAGAGTTTTGCATAATGTTTTAAAATGGTTTTAAAATGTCTGAAATCTGCCAATCCACGGTTGGCCTGCATGGGAGAATAATATGGTCTGTTGAATCTGTTCCTGTCACATTAAGACAAGAGACTAAAGCCCAGTATTGAGACAGCTAAAGTTTGCGATGGTAATCGTTTTGTTTTATATTTTTTTCCAGTACCGGGGAACCATGTTGGCTATCACCATGTCCTCGGCTTCTTTCCTGGCGTTCCTTCAACTCCTCTTCTACAAATCTATCGCCGACGCGATAGGAGTCTACGTGGCTTTCTTCTTCTTCGGAGCAGTATGCCTTTCAGCTGCCCTTTTCGTAGTTCTTGCTGTTCCGGAGACTAAAAACCGACGTTTGGAGGAGATTTATTCAGACTTACGAACAAAGAAAGAAAAAGCAAGAGAAAAGGATATTGAGACGAGAGTTAAAGAGGTGGAAAGTGTGCGATTATGATAGTTTGTAGATATATGATGTTTTTGTGGATGTTTACCAATATGTATTGTACAAAACATGTCATTTTATAATTAGTAATAATAATAGCTCTATGTTACAGAAATGAAGTAATATTTTGTTTTATTTTAATAATGTATGATTTTAAACTTAACTCATCATCAGTTGAACACTTTTATATTAGGTATTATTATACGATTCCGTTCCGCCGTGACCATGATCCATTAAAGTTAAACTGAGTTCAAAATTAAATTAAATATACAATTTAAAGTTATGTACACATATATTAAATATGATTACATAAATTATTTAAATGCTAATTGCATGGTAAGTTTGTCGAGACGCTCGTCGATCAATATGCTATTTATTATTTTTCAGACGCACAACATAATTATTTTCAATGAAGTAAAATTTTATTAGACCTAATATTACACCCAATAGGTATTAGATAAAATTTTACTAGACCGAATATAAAGTAGTCAGTAACACCAAAGGTATCATGGATGGTAATCATGTCTTCCTCTTACAATATGTGGGGCAGAGATTACAGGGCATTCTCCACCACGCTGCCTGGCCAAGAGGGGACTGGCGGACTTCACATACTTTTATGATCACTGGAGAACTCTCAGGTGTGCAGGTGTCACAATGTTTTCACCGAAGCAAGTCATTATTTTGTAATACGTACATACATATTTTTTTAAATTTAGTCGTGCTTGCAGGGTTCTAACCCTGGTACCCTGTTTAGGAGTTCCACGTTCAACCACTTGGTCGATAGGTGGATGGGTGACCACTAGAGGCGAAATTTCTTCAGCGTTTCCGTGAATCGGAGGGCATTACGAGCTGTCGGTCCCGGTCTTAGAGTAATATATATACTCTAAGGTCCCGGTTGCTATCATTATTCAGCAGTCGTCGGTTGAAGTCACGTCGGACGCCGCCGGGCGGCAAAAAACCTTCGGTCTCTTGGGTTGGCTACTAACCACTTCACCAATCTGCACTGGAGCAGTGTGGTGGAGTATGCTCTAGGCTTCCTCGGGTACCAGGATAAACCCATGAACAGTAGTGGGCAATTGATGTGTTGAAGCAAATATCAATAACTAGAAATATTTTATGTTTTATATTTTGCAATAATAAAGCAATCTTTTGACAATAATCCTGAATTTTTTCTTCTCTTTTCTTTCTTGTCCTTGTCTTTCTGTCCTCGCTACGAACACAGTTCATTCGCCTTTATTAACTAATTGACGATAACATAATATTAGGTATGTCTACCAAACTATTTTAGAATACCTAATCAACCTTAACACTTGTCTTGTGCTACGTGGTAATTCGTTATTTTGTAAACTTTACAATTTATAATGATGTTTTATAAGTTACATTGTTTTCGTGAAGACAGCAGTTGTAATCAAATAATATGTGCAATCTTGAGTAAGTGTTATTATCATTTTTCGTCTCCCTCACAAGCAAAATTCGGGCAAAAACTATTTTTCAATAAAATTATTTAAATGCAGTATGAAAATTAGCGCGCGAAGGATTATTAAAAATAAAAAGTCTAGTAAATAGTTTATATAAAAAAAATATTATTTAAACAAGTAGATAATAATAAATGTTAGTAAAAATTGTACCTAACTTATTTATTTATAGTGGACCCGCCCTCGCTCCGCTTCGGGAAACATGTCCCTTCGGAAGTTGTTATGCTGATTCTTTAAACTGACATAACTTTTTTATTTCTCAACCGATTTAAATAAAACGAACTCTAAATGTTAAGTGAAGCTTATCACAATTATATGAGTGAAACCCAAATCGGATAAGTTATTTTGGAGATTAGCGCGTATAAATATAAAACCACAGAAAAACAGACAAAACTTCTAATAATCTTTGTTTTGGGTTAAGAGCAAGACTAGACAGAGAGCCAACGATTACAATATTACAGTACGCGGAAGCGAGATATCACTGTGTCACTTTTTTCGTCCTCAAATAGACTAATACCTAATATAGGCGCGCTACGTTGTGTGTGTGATCTCCTTTTAGTATATATATTTTTAGTAAATCTACCAGTCCTCGGGTACGGAGCCAGCGCGGGATGGATGTCCCCTATGTTGCTGCTGCTTCAGTCGAAGAACTCACCCAGAGGAGAACCAATGACTGATACAGAAGTAAGCATTATGATATCCACATGCAACACATAGCCTAAACATAGCCTAGACATACCTACAGCTCAATTGTAACTAGTCACCGAACTAAAGTCAACATTGCGTTGCAAGCAGTTAACCCGCAGAACTTCTTGTTCAGCGGGTTCATTACGTGTAACTGCTAATGTAACGTTATTCAGTTACACAGTAAGAAAATGAATTTAAAAAAGGGGATACGCCTATTGATTATTCATTAATGTTAAATTGAAAAAGAAAACGACCCAAAATGGAGCCTTGTGGTATCCCATCTCAATTGATCTCGTTAATTAAACAGGATTTATTTCAAACGCATTTTTTTAAACTATTGTAAAATGAAAAGGCATCAACTTCAGAATTTGGCAAACTTTAGAAAGGGGAGATATCCCGCCAGACGAGATGTCATGCCTGGGAAGCGGCTGAGCTCCGACGATCGGAACTTGTATACTTGCGAGCGGTGTAGAAAACTTCGATACCGTGTTTCAGGCTTGTCGTGATGTATATCATGTGACGTCATATCATCGTGTAATGTGTGTGCGATGTCGCCGCATAAGCGGCATTAGTAAAACCTGAAGGCCTTTTACCTAGGTACTCATTTAAGGGAACTGATAATAATGATATAATTGTTGTTAACGTCAGGTTGGCTGGGTTGCGTCCATCGCCTTCCTGATTGCCGCTATCGTGTTCTATTTCGTGGCTCGAACTGGAGACAAAATAGGAAGAAAATACACATTGATTTCCGTATCTTGCTTTGGTGCCGTAAGTCTTTTTTGTTTCAATCTGATAATGTGATTAATTAAATATAATGTTTTATATTATGTTCTATATTTAATATATAGGTATATATTGAACTCGCTCTCGCTTCCAACCAATCATCCTAGTCCCGATTTGAGCATTCTGTTTCGGTCGCAGTTATCATGGACGGCAGTGGAACGTGGTGCTGTATGCTCGTTTGCTATCTTAAATCCATTAAAACTATAATAACATTGCGGTATTAAAACACGTCAAGCAATATACAGCACTCAACATACACCAGTAATTGATATAACAACAGAAATATACCGACGTAATTAGTTTTGCCTTATACGGTGATATTTATAGCAGTAACAGTGATAAGATAAATAAACGCTCCCACGCTTATAAAGGTGCTTAAAAAGGTTTTATAGTTGTAATTAATTTATGCAACAGATTCCGTATAGGACTTGTAGCCTCAGTCAACTCCTGGCAGGGCGAAGAGGCCCGCATTCAGTTCCCGGCAAAGCAGACATTTATGTGATAGACATCGAGATATAAGTACTTAGTACTTGTGATAGATAGGTGATAGATAAATATTTAATTTGTAGTCGCGGGTGTGAGTGATGTGTTGTAGAAGTCCCTGCCACCCACGACATCCCTTCCTATTCCCATCTGCCCAACTGCGGCATACAAGTATGTAAGCGGTTCTACAATTTCAGATCGGCTGGATCCTCTTGTTATGTTCTTTGGACACATGGGCTATTATATCGGCGCGAGCGTGTGTGGGCGTCACGATGGTCGGCAGCTACCTCACCTGCCCGGTCTACACCAAGGAGGTCAGCAGTGACAGGATCCGCGGGGCTTTAGGATGTCTGGTGAGTACCCGAATAATGGTAATCATTTAGTGCCGAGTCATTTTAAGTTTTGAAGATAATGACCACCAACATACATTCATACGTACCACCACCAACACGCGTTTCGCCCCAAAACAAGCAACGTCAGGGTAAGTAGACTCGACTCGTTTCTTCGTTTCATTGCATAATATGTGTATGCGTAATATGTATACACCATGCCTCGTGTTGGCTCGCAGACTGTTGCAAAGTAGATATCACAATTTTGTTTAGTTTGACCATCGCGTGACCTCTCTTTGTCATGTCAGCATTTCGAGATGACTAATGAGCAATGTAATATTTCAGACCATGGTGTTCCATACATCGGGGAATCTGTTTCTGTACGTGATCGGCGATCTGCTGGAGTACCGGACAGTTCTGTGGATCTGTCTGGGGATACCTTTGCTTCACATTGTATTGTTCACAATGATGCCTGAATCTCCCTCGTACTTGGTTAAAAATGGAAAACCTGAGGTTAATTATTTTCATTTTCAGTTATTATTTTTGAAGTGAAACTTCTTTAGCCGCGCTGAAAGTAAAAATTCAAGGTCGTTGTTACACATGAGGTAGGCCGTTGAACCTGTAAAGTTTTTGTTCCCCCTTTGGGCGGTGCTTCGTAAATCACCCTACTCTGTGCCGACAGCACGCCACTCATCGATAGCTATGGAATTGCGCTGTACTTAGTATTGTATGTCATTGTATGTCTTCTAGTTAAGTAAGTTAATAGAATATGAATATAATCATCCAAAAGTCTAAAATAGTCTGCTCAAACGACTAGTCGTATAAATAAACAAATATTATTAATAATACGACTGTCGGATTAATAGATACTTCGTTTTTTATCTGGCCCCTAAAGAGTAAGACGTAAGCGATCGCGTTTATTTTTATCCAAAACAGGTTACCAGTCGGTAACACAAAATATTTAATTTTATTTTGAGAATAACTTATAGGCGATACGTGTACCTAATTCAATATACCTACCGTTTGTTTTTATCATGTATGACGATACTAAAAGTTTATTCTCTTCTAAACGTGTAGATGTGAAAGTAACTCCGTCTATTTGTCTGTTACCTTTTCACGGCTAATTAACTGAACCGATTTAGATTAAATTTGGCGTGCAGATAGTTTGATATCCTAGAAAGGACATAGTATTATAGTTTTTATCCCGGAAATCAACCCTTAAGTGTGTAAAATGGAGGGGGCGGGGGGTAGAAGTTTGTAATCATTTCTCAAGTAAGAGATATACAACACGTTATAATGACTGACTAGGGTCAAGCAATTATCGTCGGGTTTTGGTATTTTATCTTATATTTTGTGACCACGCTGCTCCATTGCATTGGCTTAACGACTGTTATCTAATGATAACAACCGGGCCAGACCGCTTCACGCACCTACCCTTAAAATCACGGAAAAACTTTACGCTCTTTTAAATGCTCAGTTTATTTTCCAGGAAGCAATTGACGTCTTGCTGTGGTTACGTTGTAAGAGAGAGGTCGACTCTTCTATCCAAGAAGAACTCAACCGGATAGTAACAGAACAGAAGAACGACGAATCGACAAATCAATTTGTGTGTAAAGCCATATGTGAGTCGGAGTAATCCTTGATTATAACTTATAACTTTCGACGCAAAAAAGTTGTGTTTTAAGTTTAACGTGTGTACCTATCTGTCAGATTTTGATCTAGGTACATAATTTTTTGTTTGCAATGTGACACGATCGAGTGTTATTAGCTATGATTTAAAAAAAACTGTCCAACTGTTTAAAGATCATCAGTTCTTTTCTAGCTGATGACGGAATAGGTATGAACCACCGCTATCTGTCTGATCGATTCGAAATATTCGAAGTATTCTCAGTGTGTATTTAGGATAGCGCGTGATTGTACGTGAACATAAGTCCTACATTTACAATACAACGGCTGTAGCCCTCCTTAACTCCTGACCAACTTGCACCTTAACAGCACAAAAAAACGAGCTGACGGGTCACGTGATTGTAGTACACATTCTTGACAACACATGCACAATACAAGTATTTACATTACGACTATCACAGTTTATTTGACTTCTGTTTACTCAAGTTTCGTAAAAATTAGGTAATACATAAATTTGAAGGAGCAAATTGCTATTATCTATTGTCAATAGGTAGTGATGTACAGTAACACTGGCTACACGCGAGTACACTCGCAGCAGGTAATCTACATATTGTACGCACGAGGATATTCTGGTATTTTTTAATTTTATTTCAGGGAATGACAGGATATTGAGAAAGGCGTTCGTAATAGTATCAGTGGTCGTCTTTGCGAGAGACCTCTGTGGACCCGTAACATTCCTGCATTTCGCTGGGGAAATATTCAGCATATCCTCAAAAGGAACCGGAATCGTGTTGAGCCCTAACCAACAGGCTATGATGTTAGGTTGCGTCCACTTCATTGCATCAACTCTGGCTATGACTATAATTGAAAAAGCTGGAAGGAAGGTAAAGATGATGTTATACCTAGTCCGAGAGACAAAATTAATTCTTGCTGCTGAAGAGTATTGAATTGTTATAATAAACTATGTCATTACATTTTGTCAATCTTGAATTGCTCCGATCCGACCCATACACATGTCCTACTGTTGTTTTCAAGTCTCCTGTCACAATCTGAAGAGTACAAATCATAGTCCACCACGCTGGCCCAGTCCTGATCGATAGAATTCATATTCCATTGAGAGCTTACCTTGATATTTTTGTTTTAAGCTAGGAAAAGTATGAAGGGAAAATAAATCTTATCAAAGGTCACTAACCCTGGCGCGCGGCGCACGCGGCGTTAGCAAGTAGCGGTAACACTCCGTGTCCACGATTCCCCAGTATTTTGACATTATTTTGATTAACATTTTTGAATAATTATGTGCAAAATTTTGATTTCATATTTTTTAATAGTTATGACCATGTATACTTTCATGTCCTCCAGTAAGTCAATTGACTAACCAGTCTCCCTGTTTATTCCTTGGCCCAAACATGTAATAATTGATACCCCATCCATAAAAATTAACTGCAATATACCTACATAATGTAAATCTAATGGACCCGCCATCGCTTCGCTTCGGGAAACATGTCCATTAGTACGCACATTCAGATATTGTTAGGCGTGATTCTTAATCAGAAATATTTTTTTATTTATCAACCGATTAAAATAAAACAATACCTAATTAAATGTTAGGTAAAGCTTACTACAATATATTAGTGAAAACCGCACCTAAATCGAATAAGCCGTTTTCATAACATAACAAAAACACAGACAAACAAACAGAAAAAAATAATTAAAAATCATTGTTCTGGGTTCTATTGCGTTAATAGACTCCATTAAAAAATTCTCATAAATCTTCTCTGTACAGACAGCGACCAGTTACAGATTTATTATTAGTACCTATAGATTTTCTCCCCGCTTGCTTCTTAGCTGTGATGCCTCCAACCACTTACCACATCAAGATTCACGGTCTACCAATTAGTGACAGTGCCTTATGATTACTAAAAGTCACCAAACATCTCTTTTCTTGTGTTCTAGGCCCTGTACACCGGCACAGCTTGTCTGTCGGGACTCAGCATGCTGGTTCTAGCATCTTGGTTCGTTGTTCAAGAATACCAAATAACACTATCTTCTTGGATCCCTGTCATTGCTCTCTGCATCTGCAGCTTCTGCGACTCTGCGGGTGTTTTGCCGGTGTCGAGTGTGCTTAGTAATGAACTGTTTTCTTTTAAGGTAACTATCATCATCGCAGCCCCTGTCCCGCTGGTGAGCCGGGTGTCCAATAACATTAATTATTTATTTATTAACATACCTTTGAGAACATGATGAAGAACTTTACTCTCCGGGTTGCCGGTTACCTCCCGATATTTGCCGTTATTAAAGCAAGTGATAATTAACTTTTAATAATCTCATATTTCAATGCTTTCCAATGAGTTCACTTAGACTAGAGTTCACCTCAAATGTGATGTGATTGTCTAATGTGCAAATCTAATGTGTGTCAAATGTAAAATGTAATCTTAAACGTCTATTTCTTATTCCAGTACCGAAGCACTGTGTTGTCAATAACGCTGGGAGTGGTTCACCTTCTTGATTTTCTCCAGCTTATATTCTTTAAGCCAATCGTCAATACTCTTGGGATTTTCGTCATCTTCTACATTTTTGCCATCGTCTGTCTCTCTAGTGCGGTGTACGTCGTCATCGTGTTACCCGAAACAAAGGGAAGAAGCTTGGATCATATTTATACTGATTTGGACAATAAGAACAGGAGCAAATGTTCTGTGTTGTGAATTTTTTTTTTATTCATTAGCATGTTACTCACGAGTATTACGAACAACAAACACTAATTAAAACTCAACAGCAATACGTCTTAAAATGTTTAATCTGTTTTACGGCAGGTACAGGCAGTCATACAAATGTAGTACATTACTAACTGGCGAGGCACAGTTACTAAGAACGTTAATTATAATTAAGACTGTATAAAAAATCTCGATCATTCAATCCCATCGTTCCTTTAAGATTGTTCATCAGCCAGTCGTAGTCAAGTTTGCCAAGTAGTGCTCTTGAAGAATCATACGACCTCTTGGTGACTCCCGCCAGGATGAACATGTTATTCTGTGAACATTGTAACAATCATGCAAAATATTTTACAAATTGTAAATTTAAGTTTTTTTATAATAGCCTGAACGTTATTGTTCAGCGTCGCCCATAGATATAAGCATAACTGATGCATTTTTGACCAAGACGAATACAAGAGAAAGAAAAATTTTGGATTGTACTCGTAATACAATACATCATGATTCATCTATAAGTTTAGCTGCTTAACGAGCTCCCCAGCCTGGGAATCCCTGCCCGCTGCGGCACCCGCTCTTGCAACACAATAAGTCGTTTGGTCGCTGAGTTTAAGCAAGAGAATGGTACCTACCGCAATATAGGCAGGCTTTACAGAAAGATAATAATACCCTAGTAATACTAATATCAATAACTTCATGATAATATTGATATTTTAATCCTTGCACTTCAATCACCCCGTACGACAACCTGTTCTACAGGAACGGGGTGGGTGGGGTCAGAATTCTAGGCCACCCCGAGACAGCCAGAGATTTCATAACATGAGACCATAACCTTTTGATGTTTTACCTTTCGACACATGATCGGAGTTCCATGCGGCAGGGGGTCCCCGAACAACCCGTTGCCGCACATCGCATCGGCAACATTGCCCCCAGCGGTACACGCCCCAGGAGTTACAAATAGTGACACCTGTATCAACAAAATATAACCGTATATACATTACTAGCTGACCCAGCGAACGTTGTTCCGCCGTATAGATTACTTGTAGTGAATGATTAAAGCGCGATTTAAATTTGAGGGATGGCGGTAGGGAGGTAAAAATTTGGGATTATGTGTATTTTTGAAAAAAATTTTCAAAAAAACGTAAAATAGTTTTTAGGGTGAGCGACCCTTAACACTTAGGGGTATGAAAAGTAGATAGTAGCCGATTCTCAGACCTACTGAACATGCATATAAAATTTCATAAAAATCGGTCAAGCCGTTTCGGAGGAGTATGGTAACTAACATTGTGACACGAGAATTTTATATATAAGATTATATATACAATTAAATCCTGAACCCCTTTTAGGATAATAATTATTAAAATTAATCCTTGAACGAATTATCATGATTCTAGGTCCACTAATCCAGGCTGCATTGTCAACCAGGCTCAGTTGATCAACTTTATTGTTATCATGCAGATTTAGTAGCGATGGTCCAGGAAAGTTAATAAGAGCAAACTTTTTTTGGAAACCTTTGGCAAAGGGAAATCTCTCGCCAGGCGAGAAGACATGCCTGGGGGGCGGCCAAGCCCCGAGTGCTCTTTTTCGGTGTTGTGGTTCAGTTTGTACAAAACTACGATAGCGTGATTCAAGCTTGTCATGACGTCACCGTATGAAGTCACCGTGTGCGACGTCCCTAGCTGACTGAGGCATCTGTAACCCCAATGCATCGGAGCCTCTCTTAGCTCTTAATCTTCTTACATCTTCCCGAGATCGTAGACATTCCCCGAATGGTCGAACGAACCCAACTTCTTTCGCGTTGTAAAAAGAGGAGGTCCGTGCCATCAGTAAACTAGGATGAATCCAATCGAATAGTTAGCGAAAATACTGACCATTTTTACTAAGTCATCGTATACATTGAGGTTGGCCGCTGTGCAATCCCCTCCGAGTGTTTGTTTTGGGTCAATGCAGGCTCCTTTCGGACCATCAGATCCCCAATCAATATTGCTTACTAAGCTAAGTAGGGCTATATCGTTCAGACGGGTTCCTGGAAAACACAAAATATTTCGTAACACAATGCAGCAATGACAGAAGCAACTTTTGCGGCTGATCTTCGTAAAGCATTTTGTTTATGAAAATAGCCGACAAAAGTGTAGATAGTCCAAGTTCACCGCTGTCTTATTTATGTACATCCACAAAGCCAGATGCAGGAGGTAAAGGTGATAAAATAAATAAACATAATATGTATATTTATGTATTAACAAATATTAAATATTTTCCCGTTTTTGCAACATTTTTAATTGGACTCTCCAAAACAAAGAGAATTTTTCAATTCGAACCAGTAGTTCCTGAGATTAGCCTGTTCTACTAAACAAATAAGGAACTTCGTTCCAACAAACTCTCCAGCTTTGTAATATTTGTAAAGATTTTATAATAATAATAAATAACAATAATCTTTATTGACATAATAATGAAGCCTCTGATCCCCGAATTAGCTCGAAACTGTGTAATAAATTAACTTTTTTATTTTAATAGTTAATAAACGAGCCGACGAGTCATCTGATAGTAAATAGGGCAAACCAAACAAAGGCATCACCGATGCGTTTCTTGACAAGAAAAGAAGAAGAATGGTAGCTAGCCAGGCTTCTATCCTACCGTCCAGTCAAGGTTGACTGCAGTCGCTTTTTTCGACACCCTGGTCTGGGATTAGGGTCCGTATAGTTTATTTAGTTAATTGAAGTAGTGACCCCGACTTGGTGACCACAGAAGGTTACACTATAGTGTGCGAACCTGAATACAAGGCCCATGTATCTTAAGTCAGTTTTAATTAAATCATCAGTCAATCAACACGCCTTTCAATCGAACCTATATTCACACGTCACTACAACACACTTACCGCTATTATAATTAGGGTGGCGAAGTCTAGTTAAAACCGTGTAGTTGGCTTCAGGATGTGCTGAGCTCGGCACAGTGGCCCACAGGAACCGATTCTGCGCTTGAAGCTCACACGTGGCAGTGGTCAGGATAACCTTCGAACCGATCATAGCACCCAAACAGTAAGGGCTTGATTCACCTGTGCTGTAAATATACATATAATTGGTTATTTTTTTGTGAATAACTGACGATCACACGGGTCAATTGATAAATTAATCCAGTTGGTTCTAGAAGTGGGTGGTACTGGCCAAGTAGACAAAGATTTTATTTATTTATTAACTCCTAATGCCTACCATTACACGTTTAAATCCAATGCGATAGGCACTCCAAACTAAGCTTAACTTAATATTAAAAACTAATTAATAAACATCTATGCAAATAAATAAAATTGGAGTGTCTGTTTGTAATGTTAAAACAACCGCTTTTTACTACATAATATGCATATAGATGTATACACGGTAGGCATGGAAAATACAGTTAATTTTATTTAACTTTCACTTCGCGAAAATCTTAATTTTTTTCACGATATATATCACGTTAAATTTATCGAACAGTTATTTTTTTCACAATGTTCTAATGTCACACCTTCTACTCTTTGAATAAACAATACCTTGATATTTCGTTCGTGAACAAACAAATATTTTTACGATGTGCTACAAACCATCGCAAAGAAGTTAATACTTTAGGCAACTAAGCATAAAGTTTATTTTTAAACATTCGCCTAAGCTAATTATTCAAACCCATTCGTATAGCGACGAATCAGTAAATTATATTTTGCTCTTTCTAACACGACTGTATTTAGGCATTTCAATATTCGTCCTTCCTCTTTCGCTCTTTCTGACGTCGTCGTGACCGTGAGTCTACGGCGAAATACGATAATAAAAATATCCGACTGATCTACGATATGATGCGTGAATAATCTATGGCGTGAACTTTGCGAAATATCCAAAGGTAGCTAAGGTAGCCGAAAAGTAACTGCGGGATTTTTAACTGACTACGTCACGGCAGGTAACGTTCGTGACACGTGAAAAAGTTTTTCGCGCGATTTTTCACGGTTACTTGTGAATCATGCCATGCCTAATACACGGTGCATATACCAAAATAATATTTTTTACAATTTTTGTCTGTCTGTCTGTCTGTTTGTTTGAGCTAATCTCTGGAACGGCTGGACTGATTTTGA
The DNA here is from genome assembly GCA_905404295.2 of Ochlodes sylvanus. Taxonomy (NCBI): domain Eukaryota; kingdom Metazoa; phylum Arthropoda; class Insecta; order Lepidoptera; family Hesperiidae; genus Ochlodes; species Ochlodes sylvanus. The sequence goes on from FR990149.1 coordinate 8,348,596, forward strand.
CGGGACTTTCACTGGCAGATTGCTGATGTCTTATGGAGTAACTTAAGCTACTTTTATTTTAGATTTTTGTTTAATTCCACTCGGACAAAGTCGCGGGCACAGCTCGTTAAATCTAACTAAATTAAGTAAAATTATTGCAATTTTGTTCCATGCATCACAAAATATATCCACCCTGTCATGGATCTCATTAACAACACCCACACCCCGTGTCAGCGGCGTCTTCTCTAATAGAACAGTCCGCGTCGCGTCGTCCCTATACGAGTATAATTATCCGGGACACAAATATTTATGTGACAGGTAAATATTTATTTCCTTTCTTTGGCCCCGAAATAGGGGATTATTTGTAATACCCTGGATGACCGGGGCTCAGCCGGGTGCACCATGTGCAGGGAGGCAGACAGTTCCTTAATTAGAAGATGGAGAGCCACTTGCACCCCATCTGGTAGTAAGCTATAATAAGCCACTAACGACCTCCGTGACACCAAATCGAATAGTTACCGATCAAAAACATAAATAATGTAATGTCTACTAACCGGTATAACTTGACGAACCAAGGACATTCCTTTTTGTCAGTGACAACAATACAACTTCGTGCTGGAATTAAACGTTAACATTTTATTTTATAAAGAAGGAAAAATTATAAAACACACTCACGAAGAAATCAACATCAAAACGTCAGTCAGAAAAGATAAGTAATTATACGGTAATTCAGAATGCTGAATGTTACCGTCATGCTGAATGCCAAATCCAGTAATTCAGCACAGTGGATCGGTTTTGGGGATCAGACCGGAATAAATCCATTCGTTTTACAACTCCATGTAGTGACTAGGATCCGCACCAAGACGGTAAACTAATATTTCTACAATGTAATAATGTGCATTGTATCGAATCCTTTTTTAAATATTAGCTAACTCATAATGGAATTTTCCGTACGCCCCGTATGTATAACAAAATATGCACACTTGCGTGATATTGAATATAACATAATATGCGCGGGGGAAGCAAGTCCTCAGATATTGATTGGCGCCGACAACTGGCACCTCCTAGTATCCAGACAGATACGTAGCGGCAAGAAGAGCGACTTAATATGCGTGATTTTTTTCAGTAAATGACTTTATCATCACAATCCATAACTGTCATATTTTGAAAACTTGTCATTGGCGCAAGGAACAGCAGGTATAGTAGGTACGGCCGACGGTTCTAGGCCGCTCTGAAGTTAGGCATTCGGCTATAGTGCGCAGGTGCGCTTTAGAGAGAGATAGCGACACAAACACTGAGCCAAACACTGATCTGTGACTGAAACAAACAATGCTCAAAGTGACACCCCGCGCGTCTTGCCACCATTTCGACCCTAAAATTGACTTCTGCGCAGCGATCCGAACAAAGTTCAGAGCGGCCTAGAACCGCCGGCTGTACTATACAAAGGTGGAGGGAATTTTGGAGACACAGCAGCAGCTGTTGTACGCGGTACTTAACAAATTAGTACACGTGCGAACTAATTATTCTACGGTTGAAAAACGTTTCCCCTTGCCCTTCCATTTTTAACCGACTTCTAAAAGAAGGAGGTTCTCAATTCGATTGGTATTTTTTATGTACATATAATATATTATGTACACCGATTACGCCGATATTTATGATCCCATTTACGTGATTCTTCTTTAATTTAATGCGGAATAGTTTTGGTCTCATAAAATATTACATAGTTTGGGAGTATTACAGTAAGTAGTTCATTTTATGAACATTTTTTATCAGTAAATTGTTGTTAACAATTATTGTAATCAAGATCAGGCATTTTTAACTTTTTAAATTGAGCTTTTAACAATGCAGTTCAATAGTTTTTATGAAGATTCATTGACTGACCCTGTATTCCGAGATTTTACAATTTTTACGTCTATCGGCACTTCACTAATAGGAAATAATAAAGTTCTTAAATCATTTATATGAATAAGCAATCATTAAAAACAGCATGGGTAAAATAATAGTTTTTATATCTTACCTTGGTATGTTGGTGTTGAAATAACGACAGGTGGTGCAGTAACTGTAGATGATGAAATAACTGCAGGTGGTACAGTGACAACGGGTGGTGATGGAACCACAGGTGGTACAGGTGTCACAGGTGGTACAGTAACCACCGGCGCTGTAGTCACAGTAGGTACAACTACCCTATTCATTGTACAACACCATTCGCCTGCGTCTTTGTTACAATCACTGCTTATTCTAAAACATTAAGAATAATTACTTGAAATTGTCTTTTAATTATCACCATTGTTATCCACGGAATAGAAATTTTTATCCAAGCTCCATATAAAGCAAATGGGCAATGAGGCTAATCAGTTTAGCTGAGTTTCGAGACAATGACACAAGTTTGCATGTTTAACTCTGAGAAAACCGTATTCATCATAGCGCTTTAATTCATTATTTACATTATGCTTAGGAGCCCTTCAAAACGCTGCTCATTAGTACGCGGGTAGTCGTAGTGGCACTAGTGCTGATGCTAGTTCTAGTGGCACTTGTAATTGTTATTACTAATGTATCGTAACATACCTCAATTCACCGACCAATACGCGACCACCGGAGATTATTTCATGAGCGTTACTGCAGATAGAATTGTGGACACAAAATCCATCCTCGTTAGTTGACGTTTTACATGATTTATTTTTAGGGCCTAAAATAAAACACACACGTTAAATTCACATTAAATTCACCCCTAGGCAAGAATAATTAGGATCTTATATTATAATACGGGTTAACTATGTTTACTTTCTATCTTCCTTATTGGAACGAAGTTCCTGATCGCGTTGCAAAAGGGGGCTAGACGGAATTCATACGAAAAGTTGTAACGAAAAATTCATACGAAAAAAGTTGTAACGACACTTTTTGCTATAGTAAGCTATTGTAAGCCGTGCGGCGTGCGCATGTTTTATATTATTAGTATAACATATATAATAGTTGTTTATATATAACTATTATATATAATTATATTATACAAGTTGTCCCGGCGTACTTCGTACCGCTTTATAATTAAAAAATGTTTTGGTGTTATATCGACAGCAACGCCACCTATCGGGTCCAATTGTGAATCTAAACCATTCCCAGATCCCTTTGAACACACACAAAAAATTTCATCCAAATCGGTCCAGTCGTTAAAAAATGTTTTGGTGATATATCGACAGCAACGCCACCTACCGGGTCCAATTGTGAATCTAAATAATTCTCGGATCCACCTGAAGACACACAAAAAATTTCAACCAAATCGGTCAAGCCGTTTAGGAGGAGTTCAGTGATATACACACTCACACTCGAATTATATATATTAAGATATAATATATATACATTATATAGGTATATTATTATTATTATTTTTACAATTCCTTCACTAATTAATCGAAAGGAACTTCGTTCCATCCGGGTGTCCCTTGACACCTCTCAAGTTTTTTTTATAAAATTTTAAAGCTGGTAGTTCGGGCTATAATAAAATGAAATTCAATGTGCACAATATGCGCATATTTCAAGTGAAACGACCTAGGACGAAACATACAGACGAGCAAACAGAGCAGACATGTCGCTAGTGAACTATTAATATTAATTTATTTCGGTGAGCTTAAAATAAACAGTCAATTTAGAGCATTACAATTTATATTGCCCTAACAGAAGATAATTCAATGCGATAAAAACAACACAGTAACAAATTAAGTCCATATGCTAATATCAATGAGCGTACAGAGATCGCCTATTAAATGGAGCGGCTCACAGCCAGACATCATTCCGATGACAAACAACTTACACAGCGTTAGCGTAAACAATCAGAGACGGACTGCAATTGTGCGAAAAATGACATCATTACGAGAGGATGTTTCCCAAATTAAATGTCAAATACAAAATACATTATAAGTATTGTACATGAAATTAATGAGAGATCAAATAGGGAGAAATACATGTTGGTGTACCAGAACCACACGGGATAGTCGGTGACACATGGTATGAGGACACACGAGGAAAGAGAAGCACTAAATGAGTGGAAGCACAACAAACCAATAACAATGATTAACTAAATCATTCTGTTAAAATACAATGTCAATAATAATAGATTTATGTGTGGTCGGTGGATTTATGTAAGCATGCACTCAATGACAGCTAGATACATTTTAAAAAATAAAGATAAAGTTAGATACTAATAAGAGCAATAAGATATTTTTAGATCAGACTCCTGCTCAACAATTAAATGCGCTCAAGCTTTAATATCATATAAATTGTGTAATGACGTACAACGTCATGATGATAATAAAGTTTTAAAGAAAAAGTTTATTTTATTCTTCTGAGCGCATATAATAAAGCGCATATAAAATGCACAGAGTATTCCTGCACATTATCCCGATATGTTAGCTAGCTTTGAAAGCAAAAATATACATGCGATTCTTGTTTCGGAGTCCTGGTTAAAACCATGTCTCCCATCAATATCCTATTCCCTTCCAGGATTCCATCTTATACGCAATGATCGCATTGTTCGGGGCGGTGGTGGTGTTGCCGTATATCTTCGTTCCCATATTCCTTTTTCTATTGTACGTATGTCTACCCAATCGGTAACGGAGAACGAAGCGGAGTACTTGTTTTTGGAAGTACTCCTATCACACACAAAAATACTCCTTGGTGTTTTTTACAGCCCCTCTTTAACAATCAGTCGATTGTTAAAGAATCAAAAGAATAAGAAGAAAAAGATTGAAAAGTAGTCACTTTTCTACCCTAGATAAGCTTCTTGACGAGTTTACTCCATTGTATTCTCACGTAATTTTAATGGGCGACTTTAATACGTGTTTGTTAAAAAATGATATCCGTGCCCATAAACTTAAATCGTTAGTGGAAGCGGCTAACTTAAACATATTACCCCTTTCGGAAACTCACTTTTTTCCTAATTGTGCCCTTTCCCTCCTTGATCTGGTAATTGTATCCTCTCGTGATCATGTCGAGAAACATGGTCAGTGTGCCGCAGATGCCTTTTCTTACCACGACCTCATATTTCTTTCTTATAAAATAAGACCACCTAAAGCCAGGTCAAGAATTGTTCTGCAGCGCAATTTTGCTGGTATGGATTTGGATCTGTTACGAGAAGACGCAACCAATATTGATTGGAATATAGTGACAAGAGCTCAAACTGTTGACGAACAAGTGGCGTTATTTAATTCACTTCTTGTGCAGTTGTACGATCGACATGCCCCGGTTCGTCCAGTGCGACTACGTCATCCACCATCTCCTTGGTTGACGGAAGATTTAAAAAGGTTAATTATAAAGAAAAATTATGCGAAATCCAGATACAAGTCAAACCCAAAAAATGATAGAATTCGGGAGAAGTACAAAAACTTGCGGAATCACTGTAACATGATGTGTAGAGATGCACAACGACGCCACATTCACAAATCCGTTCAAAACGAAGACCCTAGTCGCGTTTGGAAATTTTTAAAGTCTCTAGGAGTCGGGAAGTCAAACTTAAGCTCTAGAACGAATGATCTAGACTTAAATTCACTCAATAATCATTTCTCCTCTACATCTGTCTTAGATGACACTGTCAAATCCACTACACTACATACTCTTTCTTCATTTCCCACTCCAGACTATTCTCCATTTATTTTTAGGCAATTTTCGGATTGTGATGTTAGAAGAAGCATACTAGCCATTAAGTCGGATGCTGTTGGTTGTGATGAAATCAGTCGGAAAATGATTATTCCCCTCCTTGACATACTTATACCTACCATCACCCACATCCTAAATTTTTCAATTTTCACTAGCTCGTTCCCAGATCAATGGAAAGACGCTCAGATTATACCTCTACCTAAAAAAGCTAATCCTTCTTGTTATTCCGAATATCGTCCTATTTCCATTTTACCTTTCCTATCCAAAGCCCTTGAGCGTCTTGTCCAACTACAACTTAATTCCTTCTTCTACAAACACAATATCCTTAACCCCTACCAATCTGGTTTCAGAACGAGCCACAGTACAACCACGGCATTATTGAAAATTACCGATGACATTCGTCTTGGGATGGATAATCGTCAAGTTACGGTGTTAGTGCTGTTGGACTTTAGCAACGCATTCAACACTGTGGATTACGATATCTTATTAAGTATATTGCGTTCTTCTAACGTATCTCCAACCGCTATTGCCTGGTTTCATAGTTACTTGCATGGGCGCCGGCAGCGTATTAGGATCCAAGATAAGGTATCCACATGGATTGATACCGTAGCTGGCGTACCGCAAGGTGGTGTGTTGTCTCCTCTCCTATTTGCAACTTTCATTAATACTATAACTTCCCATATATCCTCTCTCTACCATTTATATGCAGATGATCTTCAATTATATACTCAAAGCGGTTTGGATAATCTCCCGAATGCTATACAATTGATCAATAAGGATCTGGCTTCTATTTTGGACTGGAGCAGATTACATGGGCTAACTGTTAACCCTTTAAAATCGCAGGCCATAATAATAGGCAGTTCGAGGTTGCTTAGCAAATTAGATGTGTCACAGTTAAGCCCTATAATCTTCGACGGGGTTCAAATAGCATACACGAATACTGTGAAAAATTTAGGTATTTTAATTGATAGCACACTATCCTGGACTCCTCAAATTAATGATGTTTGTCGAAAAATGTATGCATCAAGTGGTTCACTCCGTAGACTTAGTAATTTTCTACCCATATCCACGAAAGTTGCACAATCCTTATTATTGCCCATTCTCGACTATGCTGACATATGTTATCTTGATATCACTGAGGAGCAACTCAATAAGCTTGAGCGTCTTCAAAATTGATGCATAAGGTTTATTTACGGCCTTCGTAAATATGACCATATCTCTGAATTTCGTAATAAGCTCAAGTGGCTCCCAATTCGCTTTCGCCGGAATACTCACATTCTTTCTGCCCTCTACTGCGTCCTATTCAATACATCTAGTCCCTCCTATTTAAAAGAGCGATTCCGTTTCACCTGTTCCACACATGACCTCTCCCTTCGATCCTCGGTAAACCTATCGCTGAGCACTCCTTTCCACTCTTCCAAATTTTATAATAAGTCCTTCTCGGTCACCGCTGTGAAACTATGGAACTCCTTACCTATCTGTATTAGACGTGCTCCTACCCTAGAATCCTTTAAGAACCAAATTAAAGATCACTATTTGATGCAATAATCACTTGAAAGATAATTGCAAAATAATGTTCGTTTTATTTTTTATTTTTTTATTATTGTCACAGATTACTTTAATCAATTGTTATTTAATTGTTATGTCACTTTATTTATTAGGCATTATTCGTACACCCTACCAAAAATCTTTGTCCTCTATAGCTTTCCCCTATTTAGGTTGTCTGGAAGAAATTGCTGCTTAGCAATAAGACCGCCGATTGTTTTCTTATTTTTATCATAATATCTTACTGCTTTGTTAAAACTGGTGAACAATAAAGAGTATTTGTATTGTATTGTATTGTATAATAAAAGCTTGTGTTTAAAAAAGTTTTTTTACTTTTAATGTATTTAATCAAAGCGCGGCTAAAGAACTTACACTTCAAAAACCTACTTTGTATTTCACAATTTGATATTTTATTAAAATTCTCAATTGCTCATCCTCGAAAATAAATCCCGAAAATGAGAACTAAGTTGCACATGCGCCTATTGTTGTCTGCCATATTTACATTATAAACCCATTCGTATTTTGTTGACTTCAATTCAAAAATTTCGTTGAGTTCAATAAATTTAAGCTTGGATGGCAATTTTCAGATTCTCGACGTATGACTGGTGTAACTCACCTGTTGGGGTCAAGTTGACCGATTCACTATTTTGCCCGAATGATAGCATTACGAACACCATCGCGCAAGTCGTCAAATAAAATGGGATTCTTAGATGCATCTGTAATAAATCATTACTTAAAGTTATTCACTACGATCGACACAAAAATCTAAATGTGTGCAATTCACACGTGGTAGAAGTGAAAACTTCAAAATCAGTCCAAATATTGATGTTTGATTTGCTTACGTAAGCCGCCATTTTGCCGTAAAAGGTGTTGCTCTTAGGAGCCCGCCCTTGGGGCACGCAAGCGGCTAAAGCTTCCTATCTTATTTTCTCCCACGTTAAAATGTGTCTGTCTCTTTTGACTGTCGCTTTTTCTCGTCATTTCCGTTTCATCGACTTTCAAATCACAACGATGCTAAATAGGTTTTCACTTCAAAAACTGTGTGTATTTTTACCGACTTAATAAAGGAGGATTTCATAATTATCGAGATGTTTGTGACATATTATTGGAACTTCAAAATATTTAGGTACGAGTACCTATGCTTGAGTCATCCGCCAAACGACTTGTCGTGTTCCGGTTGGAAGCTTATACGATCAGATACAAAATAAACTACTGGGGATTAAAATAAACTTTTAAAAAAACAATATTCAGCTAAACTAAGTACAACAATACCAAGTACCAAACTTGAGCGTGCGTGCATTATGTAACGGGTGATGGGCATAAAGTTCTTTAAAAAGCGGAAACGTTGTAGGTTGTTTTTTATTGCAGAGGAATCACAAAAAAATTCTACTACTTAAACGCCGAATGATCCAATTTGAATTTGATTGATTGATACATAGATTCTTACATACCTTTAGTCTCCTGCGAGGTTCCCAGCCGCCAGGAATATAATATGTTTGGATTTATATTATAGTATATTGAATGAGAGTGCTATTGAATGCTGTTCCTACAACCACTCCGGCTTGAATTGTTGTCCACACCACTGATTCATTACGACGGAAAAATATTATATAGAGCTGGTGATAACTTCTAGTACAGGTTTTAAAGTAGATAACCGATGACCTCTGACTTTGATATCGCACCAGTACATAATAATTATTTTAAAAGGAAAAAACGTCTATTTTCTTGGAATTTTGTCTCTGACAGTCTTTATTGGAATTGTTGTACACGTATATATATTTTTTTAATTATTTATAATACTTGACTACCATTCCACTCGATGGTAAATGGTGATGTAGTCGTGGTGGAGTATGCTCTAGGCTTACGTATGAGGAGAGACCCGTGCTCAGAAGTGTGCCATTAAAGAGTTGAAGCCAAAATAATAATATTAAAGGCTATGTCTATTATATGTACTGGTACAGTATAGTATTGATTGAGATGATTCACTTCCTAATTTACAACGAGGAAAATTGTTACTAAAACTGATAAAATGTATGGTATTTATATTGTAAGTAAGGGAAGTGCTGATTTCGTTGAACTGAGATAAGATTTAACTTAAATTTCGAAATATTTTTTGACAATTGTGACATGTTATAATTATTACTAGTAAACCCGCCCTCGCTTCGCTTCGGGAAACCTGTCCCTTACTACCCAAGTCCAAAATTGTTAAACCTAACCAGCGCACGGATATTTATTTTCACGCGCGTTATTTTTCATTTTGCGAAAACTCCTAAGATATTCGTTTAAATTATATGATGTACAGGCTAATTATAATGTTCCTTAAGGTGACTAACATATTTAAGTCGATAAAGATTAATATTGTATCCCTTTAAATAGCTTTCCAATTACCGCATTGTATGTGACAATTTTTTTAAAACTTAGAATGGGTATAGTAAGCTATCCTTAAAAGATAGACATATGCCATCGCTGACTTTATTGTAGACCAATAAAAGAGGAATATTCCACCAATACATTGTTTTGTTACATCTCAAAGGGATTAGACAGCGTTTTCGTTAAAAGCTCCCGGACGGCCTGATTTTTTCCGACTTTCTCAACAGTTATCGTCATATTTCAACCAATTTATACAAAACTTTAATATATCATACATATAAACCTTCCTCTTGAATAATTCTATCTATTAAAAAAAACCCATCAAAATCCGTTGCGTAGTTTTAAAGATCAAAGCACACGAAGGGATAAAAGCGACTTTATTTATAGTATGTAGTGATTATCCCAAAATAAGAGATGAAGTGTCAAACGTTATTTCTGCATCAACCAGCGGTCCGTCTGCGTGTCTGTCACAGCGCCCTGTCTCCTGAACGGAAATTGGTAAAACCTGACATTTTCGCTGAACGTTGTTGAATACTTTGTTACTGCAGCCGCTATAATTACAAAAAATAAAAAAGTAAAAAGATAAATCTCAAATGGGGCCCCATACAAGTAACTTTATAAAAACTTTGTTTTTTATCTCATGAACCGTAGACCGTATAGATAGGCACTTGAAATTTTCACAAAGCACGTGACATTAAAACCTCTAATCACTACAAAATATAATAAAACAGTAGTATTTATTTATTAATTATAAATCAAAACAGATTTTGATTGAAAAAGTATTAAAAACCAAACAGGAGACGGGATCGAACCCACGACCGTTCAACGAGCGGAGTGCTTCCCACTCGTAAGTACTCGTATGGTCAACTTTATAGATATTTTGGTTATTGACTAAATAAATAAGAGTTGATAAATAGCGGCGGTGCGGAACCCTACGTGTGCCAGTCCGACTCTCATTTGACCGGTTTTTTTACATTCAAAAACTTTGTTCTAACTAAGAAAATAACATATAAATAAAACTCAATTTGCCTCAATGTAATATGTTTAATTTTTCCCCAGAAGGTTGCATTAGGGAAACATAAAAAGGTAAGCCATAATTTTCGATATTGCCCCTAACTTTTTATTACATAATGCTGTTCAATTTTGCAATATAAAAATAGCATGAAAGTAGATGTCATTTATTGAAATTATTTTATATGCTACGGACGGTCGTTAGGGGAGCGCGGGTCCCGAGGTCGTAAAGGGGAAGAGAGGACGTGCTTCTCTCACTGGTGTAGTTATCTTGGTCAGCTAGTAAAGCATTGTACAGTTATTTAATTTTTAAGAAATTTAATGATAGCTTTTACTATATAAAAAGTGTCGATCTTGCATTTTCATTATTTCTATAAGATTGTATATGAGCCAAGGATAGTCCAGTTTACCAAGTAGTGCCTTTTCAGAGTCATCTGATTTCTTCGTGAGTCCCGACAGGATATACATATTATTATTCTGTGAAAAAACAAAAAACATTATTCCGACTGCAACCAAAATGTACAACGGACACAACAGCACTTACATTTTTTACATTCTACTCGTAATAAACCTTACCTTTAAAAAATATATATTTTACCAAATATAATCTGCTTAATTAAACTTTACAAAAAACCATAACTTTTTAACACAACTGTCCCGTATCACAAAGTCTTCTACAAAAATTTTAATTATAATAAGTTGAAACAAAAATATTTCTGTTATTTGAACACCAACAGAATGGTCTCTTCCTATCTAATTCTAAATGTAAAATAAAAAAATTATGACTTTAATAAACAATCTACAACCTATTTTTTTAAATAATAATTATGCAATACCACGCGAAACTAATGTTTTTTTGGCGCCCCAAGATGTTACTAAAGGGTAAATAATAATATTGATAATTTAGGCCGGCCTTAATATTAGCCAGTATTCTAGGCCATCCCAAGAAGGCCAGAGATTTCATAACATGGTAGCCCCTAAGCACATAGCCTTTTGATGCTTTACCTTTTGACACATTATCGGAGTTCCATGCGGCAGGGGCTCCCCGAACAACCCAGTGCCGCACATCGCGTCGGACACATTGCCACGAGCGGAACACGCCCCCGGAGTTACATATAGTGACACCTGTATCACCAAAATATACCTGGATTATTACATGGGGATTAGTTGAGTTAACTACCATCCATCCATCCATCAGCCTTTGCAAGTCCACAGTTCTTCCCATAGGTCTTCCTTAACTTGCCGGTCCTGAACCTTCTGAATCCAGCGGTTGCCCGCTGTCTTCTTCAGGTCGTCAGTCCACCTGGTTTTCGCCGCTCCTTTTTCCGAGACATCGTCTCCACTCGAGGACCTTCCTTCCCCAGCGGTTATCGGTTTGAGCTAGGTCGGTCAGACTCGTTCGTCTACGGATTTTATCATTCCTGATTCGATCACGTAGAGAAGTACCAAGCATAGCCCAATCTATAGCCTGCTGCGCATTAGGCCAATCGTAAAACACCACCGTCTCGGACCCGTACGTAAGGGATCACTTGTCCCAGGTAAATGTATTCGTCTCCAACTTTGAGAGCAGCGCCATCAACAACGATTGGTACGGGTGTGACATGGACATTCGACATGATTTTCGTCTTGTCCATATTTATCTTGCATAGTACCAAGTTCCTCCATGGAACCCGCCAGGATGACTATCATCGGCATATTGTAGGCGAATACATCACATTCGCCATTGATGTTAATAATAAATAATAATAATAATTTCTTTATTCAGGTATCAGGTATCTTATTTAATTAAACTTATCAAATTATAATAAAAATAGACAGTATTAAATAACTAATAAATAATATATAATAATATATAATATTAACTAATGCCACGTCGTTACCACTCCATCAGCTTGAACACGTCTTCCAACGCATAAACAACACACAAAGACTAAATTACACACTCGGACCTGTGCCCGGACCGAGAACAGAAAAGGTCATCATTCAAATTTTCGCCTCGCTGGGTATTGAACCGAATCCTTCGAACAAGATTCCGAATGACATAAAGTACATAATTATTTCTGTTAATTGATTGGATTTTCTTAATTAAATTGGAGAGGAGTTGGAGTCTCGTTTGAAATGTGCGCAGAATTGGTGTACTCGCATGTTTCCGGGAACGCAAACATGTACTGAATGCCCGAGAGCCCAATTTTAGTAGCAAATTAAGTGCGTAACAAAATCAATTTCATCTAACCAAAAACTTAACTGTGAAAGTGTAATTACATATTTTTAATACTGACCATATCTAAGTTATAGTATTCGTTGATGCTGGCCGCTTTGCACTCCCCTCCGAGTGATTGCTGTGGATCAATGCAGGCTCCTTTCGGACCATCAGATCCCCAGTCAATATTATCTAGTAAACTGAGTAACGCTATATCGTTCAGTCGGGTACCTGGAAAATACAAAATATTTCATTATTCTTCTTTATTCGGTTAGCAACCATTCTTCGACGGCGGCTTGCGTCGATCTTAAGCTATCGACAAAGTTAAGCAACAGCGGGCGCGGTCGGTAGTTGGATGGGTGACCGCTAGTGGCCAAAATTTGTTGGCAGCTTCCGTGCTTCGGAGAGCACGAAAAGCCATCGGTTGTTATCATTAGGTAGCAGTCGTTAAGCCACGTCGGAGGTCTTTGGGGAGCATAGATATTTCTGATACTCTCAACCAATCCGCACTGGAGCTGCGTAGTGGAGGACTATCTTGGCCTCCTCATTTATGAGAAGAGACCTGTTCTTAGTAGTGGGTCATTACTGGATTGAAGGCAATATTTTGTTAAGTTACTTGAATTCGTGACCCCGAAGTGGTGACCACAGAAGGTTACGCACTTACCGCTGTTATAATTGGGGTGGCGAAGTCTGGTAATGACGGTGTAGTTGGCTTCAGGATGTGCTGAGCTCGGCACAGTGGCCCATAGGAACTGGTCCCGCGCTTGAAGCTCACACGTGGCGGTGGTCAGGATAACCTTCGACCCGATCATAGCACCCAAACAGTAAGGGTTTTCTTCGCCACTGCTGTAAATATAATTGGTATTTCTTAATGTGAATAGGTACGAACTTGAGTATATTTAATCAAATCGGAGATCTTTAATAAAAGGTATGTATGTGACTAACAACACGGCTTGTTTGTGTGTTCGCCGTTGGCCCGTCATGTACTTACGCAATTAAGAACGCACACAAAGACGTTGGTTGAAGGCCTGACGACGATACTGTTCGTTCGTACGTCAATGGCGCGCACACAATCAATACTCGGCACCGACGAGTCTGAAGATGACCTACTGTTGTTTACTCGTATGGACGGTGGATGTACTGACTCGTCTCTTCCGGCCGCGGCTTATGCTCGGCTGGTCCGCGTCTAGCAGACGGCCCACCCGATAGTAAATGGTCACTACCGCCCATGGATGTCAAGGAGTTGCAGGCAAAAATAAATAAATGTAATGACTACTAACCGGTATAACTTGACGAACCAAGGACAATCTTCTTTGTCCGTGACGATACAATGACGTGCTGGAACTAAATATAATTGTTACATTTAAAACGAAAACCGGTTCTTTTTTTCGAAAAAAAAAATTGAAAACAATCCTACACAGTAGACATACTTACATTACTTCAAATTTGGATAGTGTTATCCCTTTAAAAACGTTGAAAAAGGTGTTTCATTATTTCTAACCATAATCCCAAAGACCAAATTTCCATAATCAGCTTTACAATTAGCGGAATTTCACTCAAACTTTCAACGCCTATTTTAGCCCCTAAGGCAATAGTTTATACTAATAGTAGTTAAATAATTATTGTGTACTGGCGACTCCCGCTCGCTTCGCTTCGGGAAACTTATTCCTTCGGTTTGCAAAGATTTAGTTATATATTTTGGATAATTCTCACTATATCTTTATAAATTATAGCCTTGTTCGGATTGTAAGATTGTAAAGTTTCATCAAAATCCATTCGGTAGTTTTTGCGTGAAAGAGTAACAAACATTCATACATCCATACAAACTTTCGCATTTATAATATTAGTAAGACAATTTTTTTTGGTACCCCTCACATTGTGAGAGGAGACCCGACCAGCGGTGGGACAGTTATGGATTGTAATGATGATGATGATGATAACGATGATAATTTTGGTTTTATATTTTTAAACAACACCATGACCTTGTACTTTTATCTCCTCGAGTATGTCAAGTGACTAACCAGTCTCGCTGTATAATGTTCTTTAATTTCGACTTAAAAAGAGGGGTGTTATAAGTTTGACGTGTCTGTGTGTATGTCTGTGACATCGTAACTCCTGAACGAATGGACCGAATAGATGTGTTTTATATTTGGAAGCTGACGTCATCAAGATGGTTCTTAGCTATAATGTATGAAGATCCGTTCGGGCATTTCATGATCATTAGCTCATTACAGTTTTTTCAGTTGTATGTTAGTATCTTACATAATTATGATACCTCACCGTTTTTTGGCGTTGGCGGTGGCGTAGCGGGCGACACAGTAACCTGGCCAGGTGACTTAGTCAAGACGAATGGTTCAGTTCCATTTTTCATTGAACAACACCATTCGTCAGCATGTATGTTACAGGGGCTGCTAGCTCTGAAACATTATTAATAAGAAGAGGTTGCACTCTCATCATTATCACCATTTTGACTAGATTGCGATTTGTGAGAACAAATTAAGTGAAAATAATAATAATAATAATATCAACCTGATAAGAAATATATCATTATACAAGGTGATTCGTAAGTCACTTGACATATTAATAGGGGTACTCAGAATTCGATTCTAATTCCAAATATCTAATTAAAAAGGGTGCCTAAAATTTGACGTAATTATCCAATACAAACCCATAATGTGGACAAACTGAGCGCACGCACATTAAACTACTCTACTAAATGTCATTAACCCCAGCCGCTTGGTCACGCCGTAGCGCAGACAGCTGTTGACCATACATTCCGAGCATTTTTAGATAACTTTGATTGCCATTTTTGAAATAATTATCGTGTAGAATTTTGACTTTAAATTTTTAATCATTACCTATGACCATGTTCTTTCATGTCCTCGACACTTTTATTTTTCCAGTGTATTACGGGCAAAAATGACTCTTCTCAACCGACCTCTTATAGTAGCAGTAATGTCACGGTAATAGATAAATCATTACCGTGGTAATGTTATTGATTCACTTTACACATACCTCAATTCATTTGCAATTACTCGACCACCGATTTCCACATAATGTTCGTTACTGCAAACAGCCTTGTGCACACAAATTCCAGTATTGTTATTTGGCGTAGTACAAAATTGATGGTTACGAGAATGAACTTAAACAAAAAAAATCACACTCATAATATTGAATAAGAGAAGTCGAATCGGTGTCATTAACTCACTACTAAAGGGTAGAAGCCCACTAGTCTACTAAAAGACCAGGACATGCAGTGCTCACATATATAATCCTGGTTGATTAAAAAAAAAAGAAAAAATATATCACATTTATTCGAATTTATTGTGAGAAAGACTTCTGCTCCACAGCCAGCTCCGACACTCCCATCTTCTTGGAGATCAATGTATTATTCGTATGCCAGAAGACCACTTTCTCCTGGAAACAGTAAAACAAGCAGAAGGGTTCCAGCAAGGAAACAGCCATAACCGCCGCAAACTAAAATCTGTTTAAAGAAATCGCTGTTTAGCGACGAGGCCGTCTTTTGTGAAAATTTAGTTGATTATATTATTTCTATTATATATCCTATATATTCCTTATTATATATATTATATATTCGATTATATATTCCTCCACCGATCCGCACTGGAGCAGCGCGGTGGGGTATGCTCTAGGCCTCCTCAGGTATGAGGAGAGACCCGTGCTCAGTAGTGGGGCATTAATGTGTTGAAGCCGAGCCAATCTTTTGTTAGTGCACTATAAAGAATATTTCTACTCTGTTCTATCATCTTCACCGAGGGGTCCTCTTTGATATGCAATCATTTTAGGCTTGTCATTAAATTTTATTTTAGGTACCAGTACAACATACCTGTTGGATTCAAGTTTATGTTCTTTTTGTGTCCCCCTGATGGTGACACGAAGACAAACCACAGCGTTATCAAGTTAAAAGCAGATGTTGGATGCATCTGTAATCAACAGTTTAAGCTTTCAAACAGCAAAACTGGGTAGCTCGTTCACAGGTACATGAAAATGTCAATAAAAATCAGTCCCGCGTCAACGGCATTCTTACTATAATACAGGTTTATTACAAACGAGATAATAATTTTAAAGACATCATTTATTTAATTTAAAGACAATTTAATATTATAAATATAAAATCACACACACACACACACACACACACACACACACACACACACAGCATGGCACCTGGCGGTATTGTCGGCCGCCCCAATACGGGTAAACGAGCTGTCAATATTGTGTTATTGTGACCCCCCTCCACGAACGCCCGCCCCACTAGGGCACTACATGCTTTTTAACGCTACAAACGTCATGTCGAAGTCATGTCGCATGTATAATCTAATAATATCGGTACAATCTGCAGTGCGATTTTGGGGCACTGTAATATCGAACACATACATTTGTTATTAATGCTCGACGCGTTTCCTTTGAAGGATGGTAAAGTAAACGTAGCTTATTTATTTATTTATTAAATTGCACCAACAAAGTATACACTAAATCATAGGTTATTATTACATGCATAAAATACAAGAAATATAATGCAATTATATAGGCAATCCAATTATATAGGCGCAAAAATTGCATGACAAGTTTAAGATATAGCTTACGATAAATCCGGTGATATTAAATTATTCATATTATTAACAAAAACCGTTTCTGTATTCGTGTGTCTAGCAAAAGGCTAAAAAGTTTTTTATATGTTTAAGGAAAAAAGAACACGGTATGATAATATGAAGCAGATATCGTCAAGTAATAAGATCATCATAATTATATGATGTTCCTTTCTAAGTAACAATTCAAGTGAAATCACTACGTACCTTAATCCACGAATATAACACACTTTACAATTTATTGTGATCTGGCAAGGTTGATTCAGTTATTTTTTATCAAAAGTTAAGTAAGGAAGTCGAATTGTATCTCCACACAGTTGGACACGGCACTTGCTCGCGGTACCATTGCGCATCGCACACTGACTGATTTAATGAAACAGCATAGTTTGGTTGGTACGTTACAGACTGACCTCACAGACATAATTATTCAGAACTAGAAAAACCAGTAGTTTTTGAATAAGTTTATATTTATTGCAAGGAGGTACGCAGGTCGAACCTGTTGCAATCCTGAGTAGTCCCTTTGTCGTCGATTTTCTTTTTCTATACCGAAAAGTTGAACTTTGGTATTTCTAATTGTAGTGTTAGAGGTTTGATCAAATTCAGTTCTTAATTAAGTTTATGATCACAAATTAAAATAATTAGCTATATGATGCAAAATACGAATTATATTAATAACTAGAATTATTGTGTAACATTATAAAGGTGTTACTTGACTTCCAATGATATCGTAAGTGGGGTTGAAGGTAGGATATAAATATTGCGAGCCAAGATGGCGCGGGCTCATTATTATTACAATTATACATACGGGGAAGTTCTGCCCGAATTTCTATTTGTGAAGACAAATTGTCTCGTGCTTGCTGCTCCCAGTGTGAAGGTCCTCATCACATGATCTAAGTACCTTTTATATAAGGAAATCTGCACATCCCTATGAGTTCTCCGTAATGTACTCAATACAAAACTTGTAATAACTTTTGAAATAGCACTTGATTGAACAACCACACCACCATGCTTGTAGCTACGACATTTTATCTCGATATAGAAGTGCATTTAGTAATCTAAGTACTTACATAATTTAAAAACATAGGGGCGATCAACGTGTATGCTTTTCGTTGCTAATAATTCATGCGAAATTATAGTTATAATTATGGTCGTTCACGTATGCTACATAATATTCACAGAGTACATCCTCTGTGCATAGTGTGAATATTTGTACATACGAGTACATTACAAGGAGACAGTAACAATACAGAGTAGGTATATAGGGTATTCCTAATGGAAAACCCTATATAAGCTCAGCTTAAATTCAATTTTAAAATCGACCCGCCCTAACAAGTTGTATATGAGATATCAATAAGGTTTTATCTTTATTTGAGAGCCCTATCAATGAAATTATGGGTGACCTTTCGAATGTGCGCTACCCAGCGAAGCCGCGGCGGCCATTTGAACGATGTTATATTTCACCCAAAATGTCATTGATAGGGCTCTCATAAAGATAAAACCTTATCAATATCTCATATACAACTCGTTTATTCAATTTTAAAATCGACCCGGCCCTATTGGAAAACCCTATAGATAGCGCTCGTTTGCTCGTTTGTCGGCTATTTTACATCAAAAGTTGTCAAACCGGATACAAAGACTGATTTACATCATTGATCACCAGCGATGGTGTTAGGATGGACAAAATTTATTCAGATAATTTTAATAATCAGCATATATTTTTCTACCGTACAGATCTATATAGGTTCTACCGAAATATTCAGAAAATGTGCGGTAATTTGTAAAATAATAAATAACGCTACATACTAAACACATCCACTTCAATTCCTTATATCTTGGGTGCCATGGACAACACACATCCTGACCAAGTACATAAATTTAACTAAAACGATCGAACCCAGAACTCTTCGAATGACGGTCCGGTATAGACAAACCATTGCGCCATACAAGTATAGTGGATGAAAGTTTGTTTAAAATTAAATTAAATATACTTCCGATGCTGCGACGGACAAACCGCGGGTTATTGTACCGTTAGCAACCTTATGTGGTCGATAAGTGACTCACTGCGTACGTACATTTAGTATGCATAATTATGAGTAATTATACCAAGTACCAGTATAGTTGTTTTTAACCTTCGTTGTCAGTCCGTTCTTCGTAGTTAATGTGATGAATCGATATTCGTTCTACCCGCGGCGTTATGAAAACCAGGGTGACGTGTCTTCTTTTTACATACTTAGTACCTATGTGTAAGTGTTTGACAAAAATCCCACCCGATGGGTGGTAATGCAGTCCTCGATGTACATGTAATTACATTATATCACTTAAATTCTTTTAAATGCCACTTTTTAGGGGCTCAGGATATTTTCGATATCTTTATTTTCTGAGCTTGTTAAAAATTACATGACGCGTAGGCAATATAATGATTAAATCAGAGTCATTTTAATAATAATAGATGAGAAATTATTTTTATTTTTGTTTAGCTTAGTTTTTGGATTCTATTCCTGCTTAGGAAGGTTGAGATTTATGTTAATTAATTATAATTCATGTTATTAAGTAATTAATTATATTCATGTAATTATAGTCATAAAATGTTTAGACACGGATCGTCAATGGACGCACTACGCACATGAATACACTCGTACAAACATAACAACACAGTATCACCAGCATCACGCACAGGCCTTGTGCTGGCGTGTGTGTGTTGTTTTTCTAAAACTTCAATTTATTAAGTGCGAATTGCAGCAGCACAATGCTGTAGTTACCAATGTTGCTGAACAACGTGAGGGGCAGCTTCGCGTCCACGGTGAACCAGCCGTACACATCCATCTTCCTGAAATCTATTCTGTTCATCCGAATTACATCTTTACAAGTGCTGCTTGTTACTTCTGAAAGATAAAAAAATTAAGCAATATTTCGCAATCTCTCCACTGTGACCGTGACGACACGAGCTATGCAACTATGGGGCGAATTGTTCAAAAATACCACGCTTGTTCACGGTGGGGAAGGGGTTTGGTTTTCGTCACGTGGTTTATTCAGTGTGAATTACTTGCGGTTGCAATATTGGATCGCCAGTCAAAGAGCAGTTTCCACGCTTCCTTTTGACCGCTAATGCCTCCATGCCCAACCCAACTGTCTGTCTTAAACATATAAGATAGTACTTTATTGGTATTAACGTTACCTGTACATCTGTCTTTCCGCATGATAGTGGCACAAGTAACGTCCACTTCTGTTATTTTCATGTAAAAAGTTTCAGTTTCGTAACACAAATGTGCGAACAGAGCGTAGTTCTTCAGTATCCAAAAAAGTATATATGTGGTGGCTAGCAAGGATGTAGTATGCTGCAATGTCAAAGATAAAATAATGTGCATTGAAAAAATGTCAATTAAATTTACCATATTTCTTCCTATTACAGCATATTTGTATCCCAGGCCCCCTGTTCGGGACACTGGGCTTTCACTGCTCATAAATGATTGCGAAGAGTTACTTACCAACGTTGAATATCCGTTGTTGATTTGCGCCATTTCCAACAATGTTTGAACGTAAATCAACGCATGGACGAATGAATCTATCACATACATTACAAACTGAAACAAAAACAAAATTGTTTTTATAGGTTTTATTGGCTGACAAACGAAGTGGTCACTGTCAGCCATGCACAGCAGAAACACCAAAGGCATCATTAATATGGTTCTGGCCAAAAAAAGGAAGTAAGTAAGAAAAAAAAGACAATAAGAATCATTTAAAAGGACCTAAACACTGAAGGAATAAATTATTATTAACAAATATAACAGCCGTCGACCAAACAAACTCGTTCTACCAAAATCCAACGGCGCAGATGGCGCTATATGGATCTGGACCGTATTCAATGTGTATCAAAATATTTAACAAACTTCCAGAAGATATAAAATCTGAAAATGCCTTACCATCATTTATAAATAAATTAAAAACACATCTTATAACTAAATGCTACTACTCTCTGCGGGAATATTTCAATTGACTAGCCATTATTAAATTAAATTAAATATGTAATAATATGTTTTTAAAATTCTAAGCCCTCTAAATTAATAATATGTGTTGACATCAAGTATGTAATTGGAATAATTTATTTAAATAATTAACATAATTTTAAGTAGAATAATTTATATAATTAACAATTAAATTTATTAGAATTATTATCTATGGAATAAATTGTAAATATTGCTAACCTAACCTAACCTAACCTAACAGGGTTCATGCACAGACTTTATACTGTATATACTTTATGATCTCATTGTATGTAAGCATGATGCAATATAAATGATTATGATTATGACTAATACCATTCATTTTATTGGCAGTGTAAGCCAATTTGAAAGACAATATTAAAACACATAAACAATACAATTAATATTTGACATCCATATAGCGGAATAATTATACGTCATTTGTTTCATTTTCAGAAAAGGAGTTAAGAATCCTTGTGTTAGGTTAAAACATCTGTTGGAGATCGCTGGGTTCTGTACCATCGACTTTACATTACGTGACGTCTTACGGTGGCGTCATAACAAGCCTGAATCACGCTATGGAAGTTTTCATAGTTCGCTATGGAAGTCACTTTACTTTTAAAATTTATACCGTAAATTTGAAGAGCTTCTTGTAAATCGCGTAACTTTCCAAAATATCTTTGTACGTATCAAAAATAGTTTTCCACAACTTGCTTAACCCAGTTCTTGTTTCCATGAATCCTTTCGAATCGGCAAAAATATCGGAGACATACGTCGCATCTTCAATCCACAAATCGACGACGTTGGTCATGATCCTCATCGCCCGAGCCGAGTAAACGATGTACATATCAAAATGAATGAAAAATAAAGCTGTAATACTCATGTAACCGTAGTGCGTTTTTCGCCAACTGTAGTAATTTGCGACGACGACAATAAAATACAAAGCACTTATGGCCAAGGCAAAAGACCAAGAGGCAATTCTGAAAGATGAGAATCTTTTTCGTTTCTCTAAAGTATTTTTTTTATAAATCTTCTGGATGATAAACATCAAATCGGTTTGAGATTCGCTTTGCACACAAGTGTTGATAAGACTTGATGCGAAGTTTATAGTGTAATAGATGCCGTCGAAGATAGCAATCATTTCGAAGTACTTGTTGGACGGTGTTATAGCAACAGCTGTGAAATAACTGCGCATCGGTGATAGACATAGGAAAAAAATTGCACTGGAAATGGACAATAAGACTCTGAAAATGTCAATAAAAGTATAAACATTATTTCGAATGATGTATTGAGGAAAGAGACTGAAGCACTGCATATAGATAAACGGCTTGAATATAGCTTGAATTTCTTTATCTAAACTATCTAAATAATATCGTGATTTTTTCAATGAAAATTTCATTGTTCCGAAATATGTGTTACGGTTTCAAGAGTAACAATGCCAGTGTTGGTATTACCAAACGTAAGTAATTAATCAAGTAAACTGTCCAATATGAATTGTTTATGAGTTTATTAGTTTTTTGTAACATTTAGCTAGTAATTGTGTTTGTCCTCATTTTTATTTAGGTAAATTATGAGCTTAGATATTTTCAGGAATAATATAAAAAAAATTAACGCTACATACTCATAGTCCCACGGGATACCATGGACAACACACATAGATACGAACACACGCCAAGACAAATAACAGAAATTTAAACTCAACAATTTCAGCCTCGTCGCCAATCGAACCCAGGAACCCTTCGAACGGAGGACCGACAAAGTTACTATTGCACACGTACTACTAAGTACTAGTTACTAGTAGTAGGTATCCAAGTAAAAATGGCATTAACACTCGGTGCGACGAAAAAATATTTTACACATCAAACTGCAACATTCGTTCCTAAAATAAGCATAAAATTAATAACAATCATTTATTTACTAACTGTAAACATTCAAAGTAAATAAGTAGATCGAATCTGTAGAGTTATTTAAAATATCGGTCATTAATTTGCACGTGTACTTAGCCGCCCTTATCATGTCAGGGTTACAGGTTACAGGTTACAGGATTACCTACAATAACACATGCCAGCTTTACTCTTGGAAAAGTTGCTTTTATACATAGTTGTCCGTATTGGGACGGCCCCAGTCCCATGCTGGCAGGTCGGGGTACTACCACAACGGGTAGGACTCGCTCGCTACCACCCTTCTGCTTCATTCGGCCAAAAAACGACTTGTCGTGTTCCGGCGGGCGCTCGGCGCTGGGCGCTTGACAGCCAGAACTTTCTTTCTTTCCCCATCCCTCTACCTGGCCGGCAGCTCTTTGTTACTGATGTCCAAGTCATCAGGTGGCTCTTTTGCTCGTTTATCTAAAAAATAGTCCCCGAATCCCATTGACATATTACAGTAATAATAAGTCAATGCCGAATCCTAAATAAATGTTGTTTGTTTTTGTCAGGTACATTGTAAATGTCATATTATTCGTCTCATTATAGCGTTTTAGTGGGCAAGTTCGTGGTCTTATGGATTAGATTTTTTCTAATTTATTACCCACGATATTAATGATGTGACTATGATGATTTTGATGATTGTGAGTCACCAATTACTTTACTCAGATGGTGACATGATAAAAATGTTATTAATTTACTGTGACATAAATTACTGCGACATCGGAGATGTATGTATGTGATAACAGTTCGCTTTAATATTATAACGCGTTACCGAGTTCAGTTGTAGGGCAGTAATTATTGAAAGTGGGCTGCATTAAAATAATTACATCTTCGTATTGATCCAATGATTCCTAATGGATGGCAAAGCTTTTGCAATAATTTGTTTCACAAACCTTACACCGCTTAGTTTGAATTAGGATCCCCGTCATAATTCACTTCAACTCAAATTTCAAGCCCGTAAATTCTACTTTTCAACGATATGAAATTTGTAAATAACAAGAAAAGTTACTTGGAGAATAATTTTATCGAAAAAGATATCCAAGCAACCCTTCTTCCCCTCACCAGTATAGAGAATATATTTTTCCAATCTAAATTCAGTATTAGAAATAATTTCATTCATCCTCAGACCAAAACATATTTCGTGATTTCCTTATTTTTTATAATTATTTGTATCGTTTCCTACTTTCTGCATTTAAAAAAAAACATCAACTTTCTCCATAAAGACATTGTATTGTACAGTACAGTGCTCTTTAATTTTTTCTTCTTTGGGGGCGGACTGATCACTTCTTATATTTTTAACATCTTAGAAACCAAAAGCCATGTTAAAATCATTATCAAAATTCAGTCTGTTCATAGTTTCCTCAAAATACATCAAGGCAATGGCTTAAAATATCTCAGACTGTCCAATTGGGCCTATGTATTGAATCTGGTGTTAACGTATATTTTATTAATCTATATTCACGGTTATTATATTCCCTCAAAAATGAGAATTTACCAATTTTTTTACTTGCTCTCGTTGATATATTTTGATGTAAACATTATTTATGCGATGAAAATATTACAACTCATAGGTTTATACTTTCGTTTATGGATCACTGAGGTAACCAAGAGATGCTTAGCTTCAGGGAATCCAAATTTTTATTATAAAAATATGTTTAAGGCATATCTTGACCTAATAGAAGCCTTTGAAATTTCAAAATCTGTATTTCAAGTTACGGTATGTTATTTTAATTAAAACCTTTCTATTTTTGAATATTTTCGTCTCCGTGTGTAATTTGGTACGATTTTGTGGCAAATTTTCCGACTTTGTCCGAAGTTGAAAATTCGGCAATACCACGGAATTTAACAGAACAGAAACAGAAAGAAAAAAAGCTTTATCAAAATATCGAAACTCTATCACAGAACTTCACAAATACAAACGAGATAAATTCTGAAGAAATCCTTAGTCCTAGACAGTTTTCGGCTTTTCGCTGCTCATAAAACACCCTGCGGTCAGCGGACGAGGCAATATCAAAAGATTCGATATCTCTGTATTCTACATAATTATATATATACTATCTAATTATAATTGTGTGTGACAGGAAAAATAGCTTCTCTTATCAGGCCGTATCTCCTTTTTTGTCATTAAAATAAGAAGCGCGTGCGTGTTGACGCGGGTAAATTTGTTGTTTGGTTATTAGCCAATAATAATCTTCGGTTGTCTTCCTGTTGTTGTATACTACAACATAGATCTCTCACGTGGCTCGTCTACTAATATGAAATATTTTGTTTAGATATTGTTTCAGATAATCGACACCTTTACCCACGGTCTGTTCCACATGCAAAACATCATTGTAATGGACCACAAAACTATATGGACTTCTTCCTCCGTGAGTTTGACATTTTTTAATACACAGCTAACAAAACAATACATGAGGCGATGTACTGCCATCATTGACGCTGGCGGTCAAGAATGATTCGAAGAACACGCTTGGTAACTATTCTTTCACGTTGCAGTAAAAAAATCCCTCCTGTCGGAGATGCCGGGCTCTATACTGACCATTTTGATCCTGATGGTCCTCATGCACGTTGAGTGGGTTTGTTATCTACTGGGCTAGCTACTACCCTCCCTCTAAAATCAACTGTGAAAAGTTTCTGCGCGTTTTGGTCTCAGTGTCGAAAAGCCAAAAATAATGCGGAATGCGAATCTGGAAGCACGTCCGCTTGTTTGTCCGCTGTTTATTTGTTTATATTTTTCTTCTTTCAGATTAGACTCTTAATAACACATACGGCTATTTTGGGATGGACGTTAAAGAAAATAATATTGTTAAGTATATTTGTCTTTTATTGCGAGAAGATTTACCTGATGAAAACGGCTGCTGTGCAAGCTCTTTTGAACCTAATACTTTCCAAAACTATGGGTAATTATTCATGATTATTTCAGTTTTTTTATGCACAAACTATAAGTTTTTTCGTGTTAATTTTTAAAAAACAGCTTTATGGATTTGGATCTTCACTGGTAAACTTAAGGTAATACTCTTAACGCCGCTAAAGAATTATTACTTCATTATGAGGATCGACAAAATACCTAAATGATTTTGAATAAGAAACAATGATGATATCCAGATGTTGAGCTGCTGGGTGTAGTGAGGAGCGTGAGGCGCGTGAACCAGGTGTGTCGCAGCAAGATGGCGGCGTGTGGCGTGCTGGAAGTGGACTCGGCGCTGCCGCTGCGGCTGCTGCACCAGGTGGCGGCCTACACGCTCGTGCTATTGCAGTTCGCTGGCCAAAATAAATAACTTGTTTTCGTCTTCTCTTTTCATTTATTAACTTCCCGTTAAATTGATACTTTTCAAAAATAGGAAGGGATCACACCGATTTTCAAAAATAGAAATTTCATCAGGTCTTTACGTTTTTAGGTCCTTGGAAGATATTACGATTATTCCTGAGTGTCTATATGTATGTATGTGCGTGTGTGTCTGTTAACCTCTCCTAACTTTTGAACGGCTTACCAATAGAGAGGATCGAAGGATCTTTAGGGAAATTCTAAAAATCGAAAACAAAAAACGAAACAACAACATTGAACATTGAACATTGAACACAACAACACAACGAAATTGCCTAACACCTAAAACAAGTAAATTAAAGCAAACGTAACCTGCGTTACCTGCGTAAGAAATTATTCAATTTCTTTTCAACTTCGAAATTTTCGAAATTTCGAAAACACAATGGCGACGCATTTTTCCACATTTCACTAACTCACAATGCAAATTAATCAAAACTAACACTATCACTACTTAGTACACGTATTTACGTTTCGATATAATACATTATTTCATTTGGAAACACAGTAATTACGCGGTAAAAGAAGTTAGAAAACTAACACGAAAACGGTGGCAATACCGACATATTTTTAGCGAGCCGCTTAGCGGCCGAAGTTATTTTATTTTTGGTCAATTTTGTGGTAAATATTGTTGTAGGTAGGTAGGTAGGTAGGTACGTAGGTAGGTAGGTAGGTAGGTAGGTAGGTAGGTAGGTAGGTAGGTAGGTAGGTAGGTAGGTAGGTGCTCGGGACCAGAATACGAGCTTCGGTATCCCCTGCCTGTCGTAAGAGGCGACTAAAAGGGGGCTTTGGGGCTGCGGGCGGCTAGAGTGGGAGCTCGAACCGCTCATCAACAGCCCCGAGAAGGACGACGGTATGTGTGGCCGCATACCGTCGTAAATAACAGCGATGGCTACCGGGGGAGCAACACTCCCCCGCTGGTAGAGCCCAACATAAGGGCACCGCGCTTGGAGGACTCCGGTTGCGTTCCTTTGGAGATCCCGGAGTCCTCCAAACAGCGCTGAGGAAGGCCACCGGGGGGGTTTTAGTGCGGTAAAAATCCCACATACCCCGGCGTCGCTCCCACGGCGCCGGGTACCTTTTGAAGGTTTCCCCCTCGACAACAAAAAAAAAAAAAAGGTAGGTTGGTAGGTAGGTAGGTAGGTAGGTAGGTAGGTAGGTAGGTAGGTAGGTAGGTAGGTAGGTAGGTAGGTAGGTAGGTAGGTAGGTAGGTAGGTAGGTAGGTAGGTAGGTAGGTAGGTAGGTAGGTAGGTAGGTAGGTAGGTAGGTAGGTAGGTAGGTTGGTAGGTATCATGTAGGTAGGTAGGTAGGTAGGTAGGTAGGTAGGTAGGTAGGTAGGTAGGTAGGTAGGTAGGTAGGTAGGTAGGTAGGTAGGTAGGTAGGTAGGTAGGTAGGTAGGTAGGTAGGTAGGTAGGTAGGTAGGTAGGTAGGTAGGTAGGTAGGTAGGTAGGTAGGTAGGTAGGTAGGTAGGTAGGTAGGTAGGTAGGTAGGTAGGTAGGTAGGTAGGTAGGTAGGTAGGTAGGTAGGTAGGTAGGTAGGTAGGTAGGTAGGTAGGTAGGTAGGTAGGTAGGTAGGTAGGTAGGTTAGGTTAGGTTAGGTTAGGTTAGGTTAGGTTAGCTTAGGTTAGGTTGGGGGGCCCCCCACAAGTACGTTCTCGCTCGTGCCCCCTGTTGCGCTCTGGTGTTCCGCCGCCCTACTAACGGTAACGCAGTTAGTAGGTGTGTGCCCACTGCGAATAGTGTGACTAGCTATCGGATGCTTTCGGATTTTCACAGTGTGACCAGAGTTACCAAAGCTTGTGGATTGTAGGTGAGGCCTGCTGCGTATCGCGCGGCCCCTACGGGAGCGTTGCTCCATTTTTGGGTTATTTTGGCTCAGTTGCGTTTTGTGTGGATTGTCATGGAGAAGAAGATGACTTATTGGAGGCCTCAGGAGGAGGTGGAGATAGAGTATGATGCTTCTGCATCCAGTCGACCGGCGTCTGTCGTTAGTCGGTCGAGCGGTGGCCGTTCAAGCTGCCGCTTTTTTGGGTCTTGCGACTCTTCTGGCGGAGAGGACGAAGTCGTGTCTGATGCCGAAAGTCGCTCTTCTTACCTGAAAAGGAAGTCCAAGGACAGTGCGGGTTCCGCTTCTGAGAAAGAAGGAGTTCAAACCCGTCGGTCTCTTGCAGCCAAACGTGGGCGTAAACCCGCGACCGGTCACAAAGTTGGTTTGGCTAAAGCTCAGAAGGAGCTGAACGCCCTTAATAGGGAGGAAGCGCAGATCGAGTTGGAGAAGCGCGCGATGGAACGTGAGCGTCATGCTCGCGCTGCCCGTACTAAGTCGGGGTATGGGGTATCCTTGGACCCCAAATATGAGGAAAAGACGGTGTCTGAGCTCGAGAGAATGGTGGATTCGGACACTGAAGCCATAATTGAGATAGCGGTGAAGTCATCTCAAATGAAGGGGACGCTCCAAAAGGGGATTAAAGATAGGGCAAAGAGCCTAAAAGGGATCTTCGCGGAGCTCATTAAACGCTCCGTGTCGGAGGAGACACAAAGACTGCAAGCGACCAACG
The DNA here is from genome assembly GCA_905404295.2 of Ochlodes sylvanus. Lineage (NCBI taxonomy): Eukaryota > Metazoa > Arthropoda > Insecta > Lepidoptera > Hesperiidae > Ochlodes > Ochlodes sylvanus. The sequence goes on from FR990149.1 coordinate 8,377,741, forward strand.
ATCGTCTGCAGTCTGAGGTCGGTCATCTCAACCAGCAGATCGCTGAATTGAGAAAGGATCTGGAGAGCCTGAACATTGGGAGAGCCTCTGCGCCTACGCCTGCGCCTGCGCCTGCGCCTGCGCCTGCGCCTGCGCCTGCGCTTGCGCCTGCGCCTGCGCCTGCTCCTGCGCCTGCGCCTGCGCCTGTACCTGCTGTTGGGTCGGTGGCTGCATCGGCTCCTATAAGTATGGACACGGATGCCCCATCACAGGGTAATCTTAACGCTCCCACAGACATTGAGGCGATAATCGCTAAGGTTATCGCCCAAGAGCGTAATTTTATTAGGGACTGCTTTGCGGGCATAGAGGATCGTCTTCTGCCTGAAACGCGGGTACGTCCTCCGCTTGCAGCGGACAGAAGGAGAGACGCTGATCCCCCGTTGCCCGAACCCCTCAAACCCTCCAAGGGGAAAAAGGGAAAGCAGGCTCCGGTCCCGGTAGCTGGGCCTTCGGGGGAAAATACCGTGCCGGTTTCTGTACCGGCTCCTGCGTCGACACAGGATCCAATGCTCCCGTCGACCACTCCCGCCAATGAGGGATGGACGACGGTGAAAAGGGGGAAAAAGAAAGGCAAGGCGTCCGCAACGCCATCCGCAGTACCTGCTTCCGCTTTTTCCGCCCCAGTGGGCAAATCCAAGGCTAAGGCCACAAAACCCAAGCCTGGAGTTAGGGGCCAAAGGGCTAAGAAAAAAGAGGTTAGACTGTCGCCACCCAAGTCGGCGGCGGTCGTCCTGACTTTGACGTCAGAGGCGGTGGCTGGGGGAGCCACCTACCAGTCTGTTCTGGTGAAAGCGAGGGAGTCTGTCAATCCCGCTGAACTTGGGATTGACAAAATTACAAGTCGCGCCACCCAAACGGGGGCGCGCATTTTCGAGTTTCCCGGTGCGAAAGGCGCCGAAAACGCTAGGGCGTTCGCCACCAAAATGGCAGAGGCAGTTTCGGAGGCGGCTACGGTCAGCGTTCCGACCAAGCTGGCCAGCCTGGAGATTGCGCGCTTGGACGACTCAGTTTCCAAGGCGGAGGTAGTGGAGGCCATCTCTAAGCTGGGGAGTTGCCCCCCTGGATCCATCAAGGCCGGGGAAATTCGTCCTGGTCGTCATGGCGTGTTAACCATGCGGCTGCAGTGTCCAGTTGCTGCAGCCAAAATAGCAGTTGCCAAAGGGACATTGCAATTGGGATTCAGCTCGGGCGTGATCCGGGCGCTCGAAGAACCCCCACTTAGGTGTTTCAAGTGTTTCCACCTTGGACACGTCCGAGCTCGTTGTCCGGTTGACGTGGAACGCGCGGGTCTTTGTCACCGCTGTGGGCAGGAGGGCCACAGCTCCGGCGTTTGTGAGAATAAAATGCGTTGCCTGGTATGTGCCGATTCAGGCAAGTCTTCGGGACATATTATGGGAGGGAAGTATTGCAACCCTCCCGCAAAGAAAGGAAAGGCGCAGGCCTTGATCCCGCCTGCTGCCCCTGCCGCCGAGGCTCATGAGGGTGCGGAGGATGGTACGATGTCCGAATGATGTCTCAAGTTCGGCAACGTACCATCCTACAGTCAAACCTCAACCATTGCCGGTCGGCCCAAGACTTAATGTCCCAAGCCATGGCCGAGCAGATGGTTGAGGTGGCCATCGTCGCTGAACCCTATTCAGTGGCGCCGCGAAACTGGTTGGGCGACCTGGATGGTCTAGTCGCAGTTGTACAGCGGCCTACCACAGACTCCACCCCACTCTCGCTAATTGAGAGTGGCCACGGATATGTAGTCGTCGCTTGGGGGAATATTGTTCTCGTAGGAGTTTACATATCCCCAAACCGCCCTATCAGGGACTTCGATAATTTCTTGGAAGTCCTGGCGGTAGTCGTTAGGCGTCTGGCACCTCGAGAGATCATTTTATTAGGGGACCTCAACGCGAAATCCACAGCTTGGGGTAATCCAGCCACGGATCTAAGAGGTAGTACCGTTGAAAGTTGGTCAGTTTCGTTGGGTCTTTCGCTGGTCAACAGGGGTTCTGTTCACACGTGCGTGCGGCAGCAGGGAGGATCAGTGGTGGACGTCACATTCGCCACCCCTGCACTTGCGGCCCGCATAAGGAATTGGAGAGTCATGCTCACCGAAACCCTTTCTGACCACAGACATATAGTCTTCGAGATTGTGGACAGATTGTCTCAGGGAGACTCGAGTAGTCGGGGTGGTCAGCCCCATTTTCCACGGTGGGCTCTGTCCAAAATGGATAGGGAGATGGCCAGCGAGTCGGCCTTCGTTCAGGCATGGTTCGCCCCTCCTGTCCAGGGAGACATCGACGCTGCGGCGTCGAATTTACGGCATGCTTTGACCGAGGTATGCAACTCCTGCATGCCTCGGTCCCGGAGGGCACCTGCCAGGAAGGCGGTCTACTGGTGGTCGGAGCGCCTTGCCAGTCTCCGAGCCGCCTGCACTAGGGCCCGTAGGGAATATACCCGCAGTCGGCGTCGAAGCAGGAGGGACCTGCAAAATGAGGCCAGGCTTTATTCGGCCTATCAGGAGGCCAAAACGGTTTTGAGGGCGGCAATGGCCGAAGCCAAAGACGCGGCCAGAGCCGAAATGCTGGAGGCACTGGACGCCGATCCATGGGGGAGACCTTACAGGGCAGCGAGGAACAAGTTGCGCCCCATCGGTCCCCCACTAACAGAGTCCCTAGAGGAGAACCTCCTGGACGGGGTGGTACAGGCACTTTTCCCAACGAGGTCCGAATTCACCCCTCCAACGATGGACCCTCCTCGCAACCTAGGTTCCCAAACTGAGGGTTTTCCCCCCCTCACTATGGAGGAGCTGGATGCGGCCGCTCTTTGTCTGCGAGGGAAGAAGACGGCCCCTGGACCAGACGGGGTGCCGGGAAAGGTCTTGAGCGTTGCTCTAAAGCACATGGCTGAGCAAATACGCGGCCTTTTTGAGCGTTGTTTCTCGATCGGGAAATTTCCACGGTCGTGGAAGGAGGGCCAGCTGGTCCTTTTGCGGAAGGAAGGACGCCCGACGGATTCCCCATCAGGCTATAGGCCTATTGTGCTTTTGGACGAGGCGGGTAAGTTGTTTGAGAGAGTGGTGGCTTCCCGCCTCAATGAACATCTGGGATCTGTCGGACCGGACTTGGCGGACTCGCAGTTTGGGTTTCGGGCAGGGCGTTCTACTATAGACGCTCTGTCCCGTCTGAAGCGCCTAACTTTTCAGGCGGCTGAAAATGGGGAGGTGGTGGTGGCGGTATCCTTCGACATCGCGAATGCTTTTAATAGCATCCCCCACTCCACCATACTCGAGGGGCTCCGATACCATAGAGTCCCTCAGTATTTATGCGTCCTCATTAAGGACTACCTCTTCGGACGCGAGGTCCTTTTTGTCGCGAGTAACGGGGACTTGCGTCGCCACGCAGTCGAGACTGGGGTTCCACAGGGATCAGTGTTAGGGCCACTGCTGTGGAATCTTGGATATAACTGGCTCCTGCGGGGTGCTCTCCTCCGTGGCACTGAGGTGCTGTGTTATGCTGATGACACCCTCCTCACTGCCCGGGGGAGAGATTTTCGGGAGGCGATTCGGCGTGCCACCGCGGGTAGCTCCCTCATCATAGAGAGGATCCGTAGCCTCGGTCTGAAGGTGGCGTTAGAGAAGACCGAGGCCATGTATTTCCATGGACCTCGACGGCGCCCACCTGCTGGAACCAACGTGGTTGTCGGGGGTTACCCGGTCCCTGTCAAGACCCAGATGAAGTATCTGGGTCTTATTATTGACAGTCGGTGGCAGTTTGGGCCACACTTTCGCACGCTGGCACCACGGCTGTTGAAAGCGGCCGACTCTTTGGGGTGGCTCCTCCCGAATTTGGGGGGTCCAAATGCCAAGTGCCGGCGCCTTTATGCCGGCATTCTGCGCTCCATGGCGCTGTACGGGGCGCCCATATGGGCCGGTACCCTCAATCGGGAGGAAAATTTGACTCTCATCCGCAGGCCCCAACGGGCCATTGCACAGCGGGTAGGAAGGGCCTACCGCACAGTTAGCTTCGCAGCTGCCTGTGCGGTAGCAAGTACCCCTCCGTGGGAACTTGAGGCGGGTGTCTTATCCGCTGTCTATGATTGGGCAGCGGAACGGAGGGCGAGGGATGAACGACCGACTCCCCAACAACGGGAAGCTGTTCGCGCTGAAGCGCAGAGGTCGCTCGTTCACCAGTGGGCAAATGATTTGGCGGGTGCGGTCTTCGGCCGACGGACTCTTGATGCCGTCGGTCCGGTCTTGGAGGGCTGGTTGGAGAGGCCCCAGGGCTTTTTCCTGACTTACAGGATGGTACAGGTACTGACGGGTCATGGGTGTTTTGGGTCGTACCTGTACCGAATTCGGAGAGAGGAGTCTCCGCTGTGCCATCATTGCCAAACGGCAGATGACACACCGGAGCACACCTTGGCCGTGTGCCCAGCCTGGGCGCAAGAGCGCCACGGTTTGGTTGCGAAAGTTGGCCCTGATCTTTCTCTCTCGAGCATTGTCTACAAGATGCTCGGGAGCGAAACGACCTGGAGATCGGTGGCCTCCTTCTGTGAGAAAGTCATCTCGCAGAAGGAGGAAGCGGAGCGGGAAAGGGAGGCGGATCCATCCGCACCTTTGCTTCGCCGTAGGAAGAGGGGGGGGAGGAGGAGGCTCTTTAACCTCCAAAACCCTCCTGATGGAGGTCGGCTGACGATCGGTGTGGGGACACCGTCGTCGGCATTGCACCGACCTCCATCTCCTTCGGGCAGGGGTGGCCCAGTTCTCCCGGCCGTCCCTGCAGACCCCGCTGATGGGGGTCCGTTTGGGGCTCACAGTTGAGTGAGCAGTTCGCCGGAGAGGTCTCGGAAGTCAAGGCTACGCTGTTTCCCGAGTCCTCTCCACTCAGGCGTTTGGGAGAACCCAGGGGTTTTTAGTGGGTAGACGGGGGTTCCCCCCCGGAGTCCCACATAACCCATCCCGCACCCCACGGGTGGGTATGCATAAAGCATTTTCCCCTGGCCAAAAAAAAAAAAAAAAAAAGGTTAGGTTAGGTTAGGTTGGGGATTCCCCGCAGTGTTGGCTTCCTCGTAGCAATCCCCGGGCAACGTCTCGTCTGACCACCGTAACGGAGTGGCAGACAGGCGGCAAACGAACACTGTGCGATCGTACACTATCAGAGTTTTAAGTGCGGTCATTGTCGTTCGACGAAATGTCGAAACCTTTGCGGGACGCCTCCGGGCGTTTTATAAAAGGCCCTTCTCAGGGCCAACCCGAAACGGCCCTTCTCAGGGCCACCCCCGACGACGCTTCGGCGTTGGAGGCTAGCCGTGCACCATCACCGGCGGCGAGCCTGGTCTGGAGGGAGGATGACCTGTCGGGGTCCGACAGTGACGCCCCTGTGGCGGAGCTGCCGGCCCAGCAGGCAAAAAAGCGGGCCTACTTGAAGAAGGGTTCGGAGGGCTCTTCGGAGCTGAAAAAGCGGAGCAAGGCTATAAAGCCTGCTAACCCCGATCTGGCTGGCACTAGCCACGACGTGGGTCTGCTGGACGCCCAACGTCAGCTAGATGTGGCGAACAGGGCAAGAATCCAACAGGAGTTGGAAGAGCAGGTTGCCGCTAAGGAGGCGCAGGCACGCGAGCGCAGAGCCAAGGCGGACTATGGTGCGTCGAGTGTTTCGTACGCGGATCACTCCATAGCGGAACTGGTAAAGATGGCCGAAGAGGACCAAGAGGAGATCGTCACCGTCGCCTCAAAGTCCTCTAATTTGAAGGGGACCTTTCAAAAGGCCCTCAAGTGCCGGGCTGCCAGTCTCCGTGGCATCATCGGTGAGTTGGTGCATCGATGAGGTAAGGCAGCTGCAAAAGAGGGTGGACTGCCTAACAAAGGAGGCCAGCGAGCTTCACACGAAGCTCGCGGAAGCTATGGGGCGGCCTGTCCAGGCCCCGTCTGCTGCAACGTCGGTGGATCTCACCTCCTCCAACCTTGAGGAAATCATCCGCAAGGTTGTGATGGAGGAGAGAGCCTTCACGCGGGCCTGCTTTGCGGACATTGAGGACAGGCTCCTGCCTGAAAGGCGCGCCGGGCCGTCGTTTGCAGCGGACACGGCTGCTCCTGCCTCTGCCCCTGCCCAAGCCGTGATGGCTCCTCCCCCGACCCCCAAACCCGCAAAGGGCAAAGGGAAGGGGAAAAAGACAGTGGCTCCGCCAGCTACGGCCGAGGTGGCTCCGCCGTCTACGACCGAGGTTGCTCCGCCGACCACGACTGAGGTGGCGGCGGCCCCGTCCCAGAGGGAAGACGCCTTTCTTCCCTCCAGCACTCCGTCCAACGAGTGGACTGAGGTGGTTGGGAGGAAAAAGAAAGGCGCCAAAAAGGCGGTGCAGCCTGCCCTTGCCCCTGCCAATGTCCCTTCTGGCTCGTCCAAAGGGATGAGCAATGAAAAGGGGAAGAGCAAGGGGGAGACAACAGCCCCCAAGCCGAATGGAAGGAAGCTTGTTCCTCCCAAAACCGCGGCCGTCGTAGTGACGCTCACTTCGGAGGCCGTGGAGAAGGGCGAGACGTACGAGTCCGTCCTGAAACGGGCTCGTACAAACGCCAACCCAGCCACACTGGGGATTGGCCTGGTGACGTGCCGCCGGACCCAAACCGGAGCTCGACTCTTCGAGTTTTCGGGGGCCCAGGGCGGCGCCAATGCGGACCTCTTCGCAAGCAAGTTACAAGAGGTCATAGCGGACGCGGCCAAAGTTGCCAGGCCAACAAAGACCGCGACGTTAGAAGTGACCGATCTCGACGACTCGGTCACTAAAGAGGAGGTGGTGGCGGCAGTTGCTGCCACAGGAGGCTGCGACGCGGCAGCAATACAGGGCGGGGTCATCAAGCCTGGTCGCGGTGGTCTGGGTGCTATCCGCCTGGAGTGCCCGATCGTCGCGGCAAAGGCCGTACTGGCCAAGAGGCGAATCCCCGTAGGGTTTTGTGTGGCTGAGGTCCGGGCACTTGAGGAGCGGCCTTTCCGCTGCTTCAAGTGCTTCGGAATAGGACACACCAGAGCTCTGTGTCCATCCCGAGTGGAAAGGTCGGAGCTCTGCCTTCGCTGCGGGGAAGCGGGGCACAGGTTGACAGAGTGCGGTGTTGCCACGCCGCGCTGCGCGGTGTGCACCGCCAGTGGCCGTCCAGCCGACCACGTGATGGGGGGGAGGATGTGCAATCCTCCTCCAAAGAAGGGACAAGCGCAGGCGCAAATACGTCCTGCTGCTGCCACCGCCACCGTTGAGGCCGTCGAGGCTTCGCAGCAGGCCGAAGAGGGCAATGCGATGGACCAATAATGGCAGTGGTCCATCGCATTTTACAGGCAAACACCAACCACTGCAGAGCGGCCCAGGACCTACTGGTGCAGGCCATGGCTGAGTGGTTGGTGGATGTCGCGGTTGTCGCCGAGCCGTACTCTGTGCCTGGCCGCTGGCTAGGGGATAGGGACGGCTTGGTGGCGCTTGTGGCGCGATCTTCCGCGGACTCCCCTCCCCTATCGCTCTTAGAGAGGGGACCGGGATACGTGGCCGCTGCGTGGGGAGATATAGCCTTTGTCGGGGTGTATTTCTCCCCAAACCAACCACTTTCGGATTTTGAGGACTTCCTGGAAGTCCTCGCCGCAGTGGTTTCGAGGGTGGCGATACGTCAGGTCTCCGTCCTGGGAGATCTGAACGCCAAGTCGGTGGATTGGGGAAACCCAGCCACTGACGCACGCGGGCGGGCGGTCGAGCTGTGGGCGGCCTCCTCCGGGCTCTCCCTTCTAAATAGAGGGGAGGTCCATACGTGCGTGCGGCGGTGGGGTGGGTCAATTGTGGACGTCGCTTTTGCCTCACCCGCGCTAGCCGCGCGTGTGAAAAACTGGCGGGTGGACATGGTGGAGACTTTCTCGGACCACCGCTACGTGCGGTTCGAGATCTCCACCCAAGGTCCCCGGAGAACGGCTCCTCCGGGCCAATCTCCATTTCCTCGGTGGGCCTTCGTCCACCTGGACAGGGAGGCAGCGAGGGAGGCGGCCTTCATCCAAGACTGGCTCTCGCCTGAGGTCAACGTCGTGGACGTGGACGCCGCCGCGGCACAGCTGAGGGAGTCGTTGACCGCGGTATGCAATTACAGCATGCCTCGGTCTCGTCGTCCGCCTCCCCGACGCGCCGTCTATTGGTGGTCGAAGGAGTTGGCGGGGCTCCGGACTGCCTGTGTGGCGGCGCGAAGGGAGTACGCTCGAAGCCGGCGGCGGCGAACACACGATCGGGCAAATGAGGACTGCCTCCACGACCTATACGTGGAGGCAAAGCAGGCTCTCAGAAATGCGATGCTCGCCGCTCAGGACGCGGCGCAGGCTGAGCTGCTGGAGGGCCTCGACGAGGACCCTTTTGGGAGGCCATATAAGGCGGCGCGGAACAAATTGCGTCCCTATGGCCCCCCCGTATCGGAGACCCTCGAGCCGGCAGTGCTGGATGGGGTCGTACGGTCCCTGTTTCCAGGCAGGGCCGACGCTTTCACCCCACCAGTAATGGACCCTCCGCAGGGTGTGGTTCAGGAGGAAGAGGAGGACCAGGAGGTCCCTCCTCTCTCTGGGGCCGAGCTTAGCACGGCGGTGCTTCGCCTTCGTGCCAAAAAGACGGCCCCAGGGCCAGACGGTGTCCCAGCAAGGGTGGTGGCAATGGCCACCACAGAAATGGAGGAAAGGTTTCGGGACCTCTTTGACGCGTGTTTCGCGTCGAGAAGGTTCCCGAAACCTTGGAAGGAGGGGCGTTTATGCCTCCTCCGTAAAGAAGGACGCCCGGCGGATTCCCCCTCGGCATACCGACCCATCGTTCTGCTCGATGAGGTCGGTAAGATGTTCGAGGGGATCATCGCCGCCCGCCTCAAGGACCACCTGCGGATGGTTGGGCCGGACCTGTCGGACGCTCAGTTTGGTTTTCGATCTGAGCGTTCGACAATAGACGCCCTCGCCCTATTAAAGGGTGTAGTGAAGGAGGCGATGGACGCTGGGGACGGGGTGTTGGCTGTGTCATTCGACATAGCCAACGCCTTCAACACCCTTCCCCATGCGACCGTCCTCGAGGCACTCCGGTTTCATGGAGTGCCTCAATATATGAGGGGCCTCCTGGCCAGCTACTTGGAGGACAGAGCGGTCCTCTTAGTGGATAAAGCTGGCCAGGTCCGGCGATATCCGGCGGAGTCCGGTGTTCCGCAGGGGTCAGTCCTAGGACCTCTCCTGTGGGACATCGGATTCGACTGGTTGTTGCGTGGGACCCTCCTCCGTGGCACGAGTGTCATCTGCTACGCGGATGACACTCTCCTCACTGCCCGAGGAGGGAATTTCGGTGAGGCGGCCAGTCTGGCCTCGGCGGGCGGATCGTTAGTTGCCGGTAGGATCCGCCGCCTTGGATTGAGGGTGGCGCTGCATAAGACCGAGGCCGTTTTCTTCCACGGGCCTCGGCAGCGGCGTCCTTCTGACGCCCACATCGTTGTGGAGGGCGTCAGGATAGAGGTTAAGACCCAGATGAAATATCTGGGTCTAACGCTCGACGGCAGGTGGCGCTTCAGCCCGCACTTCAGCGGACTGTCGTCGCGGCTGCTGAAGGCAGCGGGGGCCCTCTCATGGCTGATGCCGAACTTGGGGGGGCCAGGCGGGCGATGCCGGCGGCTGTACGCCGGCATCTTGAAGAGCATGGCCCTTTACGGGGCGCCTATCTGGGCAGACTCCCTTCATAGAAGGGAGAATGCCACAGCCTTGCGGGTGCCCCAGAGGGCCATCGCACAACGGGCGGCGCGGGCTTACCGCTCTGTAAGCTTTGCAGGAGCGTGCGCTCTGGCTGGCACCCCTCCTTGGGAGCTCGAGGCGTGGGTGCTAGCCAGAGTCTACGAATGGACGGCGGGGCGAAGGGCACTCGGCGAGGGCCCTGCCCCTGAAGAACGCGAGGCTGTTCGGCGGGAGGCGAGGGATGCCGTCGTCCGTCATTGGATGGCGGACCTTGCCTCTGCAGTTTTTGGCCGTCGAACCCTCGACGCGCTTGGGCCGGTCCTGCAGGACTGGATCGAACGACCGCACGGCTTCCTCACCTTCCGGTTGGTGCAGGTGCTGTCCGGGCACGGCTGTTTCGGGTCGTACCTGTGCCGGATCGGGAGGGAGGAAAGCCCGTCGTGCCATGACTGTGGCGCGGCGGAGGACACGGCACAACACACCCTGGAGGTGTGCCCGTCGTGGACCGAGCGGCGCCGCAGTCTTGTCGCGGCGGTCGGGCCGGACCTCTCGCTTCCCGCCGTGGTAAATGCCATGTTGGGGAGCGAGGAGGCATGGGCGGCGGTCGCCTCCTTCTGTGAAGACGTAATGTCACAGAAGGAGGAGGCGGAGCGCGCGCGGGAGGACGATCCTCTCGCGCCGCTTCTCCGCCGGAGAAGAGGTAGGAGAAGGGGGGTGGTCAACCACCCCCTCTCCCCCCGGTGATAAGCAGCGGGCGACAGGCGCGGGGGCGCCCTCGCCCGCATTGCACCGCTTATCACCCAGCCGGACGAGGATGACCGAGCACTCAGTCATCCTCGAGCCCCTTCCCGTATGGGGAGGGGCGTGAAGGGCCCACCGCTGCAGGTGGGCAAACGCCGGCGGGGAACTGGAAGCAAAGGCTATGCCGATTCCCAGATCCCCGCCACCAAAGGCGATGCGGGAGTGCCGCTGGGTTGTTTAGTGGGTATACCGGGAGCACACCTTCCCCGGGAGTCCCACATACCCCTTCCGTCCCCCGACGGGAGGGGATGCGTAATGCATTTTTCCCAGCGAAAAAAAAAAAAAAAAAAAAAAAAAAAAAAAAAAAAAAAAAAAAAGGTTAGGTTAGGTTAGGTTAGGTTAGGTTAGGTTAGGTTAGGTTAGGTTAGGTTCCCCCCCGGGCCCCCCCCGGGGGTGCCCGCCTTGTCGTGGCGGGGGGGCTCTAGTAACCGTGGTTTCGGCGCCCACGGTGAAGCTAAGAGGCACCCAGGGCCGGCCCGCGCGGATAGGTGGTTGCGGGTTGGCGAGGTGGTCGCTCCCAGCAGGCTTGGCGCGACAAGCCTGCTTGGGATGCGCAAGGTGGGGACTGCAGAGGAAGGTTTTCCTTCCTCTGCGGCCGAGGCGGAGCCGCTCCGATTCGCGGCCGGAGCGGCATTGGTGGGGCCGCAGGGGAAGAGGAATGCCGGTATTGCGGTGCGCCGCTTTCCCTGTCCTCTGCGGCCGAGGTGTGGTTGGCGGTGGAGCCACAGATCTGATCCACCGCCGGGTGCTGGAGGTTTTCCGGCACCCATGACCTCCTTGTGGCGGACTCGGGGGGGTCCGCCACTGTACTGGAGGAGGTCGAGGAGGAAGGCGCGCCCTACCATCTGGCGCGCCTCACGCGGAGGGCCTTCGGGCATCTGCGGAGGAGCCGCTCTTTGCGGCTGCCGTCGGCGGAGCAGCGGATGTGTGCGAAAGCGTTCCCGCAGCTCCGCCGAAAGACGGCGAGGCGGCATTCGTGGGGTTTTAGTGGGTATACCGTGGCCTCATTAGCCACGGGGAGTCCCACATAACCACTTGGGTCTCCCCCTGCGCCCAGGTGGTATGCGTAATGCATTTCCCCACGTAAAAAAAAAAAAAAAAAAAAAAAAAAAGGGTTCCCCCCCGGGCCCCCCCGGGGGTGCCCGCCTTGTCGTGGCGGGGGGGCTTAGTAACCGTGGTTTCGGCGCCCACGGTGAACCAAGAGGCACCCAGGGCCGGCCCGCGCGGAAAGGTGGTTGCGGGCTGGCGAGGTGGTCGCTCCCAGCAGGCTTGGCGCGACAAGCCTGCTTGGGATGCGCAAGGTGGGGACCGCAGAGGAAGGTTTTCCTTCCTCTGCGGCCGAGGCGGAGCCGCTCCGATTCGCGGCCGGAGCGGCATTGGTGGGGCCGCAGGGGAAGAGGAATGCCGGTATTGCGGTGCGCCGCTTTCCCTGTCCTCTGCGGCCGAGGTGTGGTTGGCGGTGGAGCCACAGATCTGATCCACCGCCGGGTGCTGGAGGTTTTCCGGCACCCATGACCTCCTTGTGGCGGACTCGGGGGGGTCCGTCACTGTACTGGTGGAGGTCGAGGAGGAAGGCGCGCCCTACCATCTGGCGCGCCTAGCGTGAAGGGCCTTCGGGCATCACGGTGGAGCCGCTTTTGCGGCTGCCGTCGGCGGAGCAGCGGATGTGTGCGAAAGCGTTCCCGCAGCTCCGCCGGAAGACGGCGAGGTGGCATTGTCGGCGGAGCAGCGGAAGCATGCGCAAGCGTTCCCGCAGCTCCGCCGGTAGACGGTGAGGAGGAACACCGCTGGGTTTTAGCCGGTAAGAGTCCGGCATAACCCGACAGCGCCCCCCCGCGCCTGTCGGGTATCCATGAGGATTTCCCAGCGTCAAAAAAAAAAAAAAAAAAAAAGGTTCCCCCCCGGGGGTGCCCGCCTTGTCGTGGCGGGGGGGCTCTAGTAACCGTGGTTTCGGCGCCCACGGTGAAGCTAAGAGGCACCCAGGGCCGGCCCGCGCGGATAGGTGGTTGCGGGCTGGCGAGGTGGTCGCTCCCAGCAGGCTTGGCGCGACAAGCCTGCTTGGGATGCGCAAGGTGGGGACCGCAGAGGAAGGTTTTCCTTCCTCTGCGGCCGAGGCGGAGCCGCTCCGATTCGCGGCCGGAGCGGCATTGGTGGGGCCGCAGGGGAAGAGGAATGCCGGTATTGCGGTGCGCCGCTTTCCCTGTCCTCTGCGGCCGAGGTGTGGTTGGCGGTGGAGCCACAGATCTGATCCACCGCCGGGTGCTGGAGGTTTTCCGGCACCCATGACCTCCTTGTGGCGGACTCGGGGGGGTCCGCCACTGTACTGGAGGAGGTCGAGGAGGAAGGCGCGCCCTACCATCTGGCGCGCCTCACGCGGAGGGCCTTCGGGCATCTGCGGAGGAGCCGCTCTGTGCGGCTGCCGTCGGCGGAGCAGCGGATGTGTGCGAAAGCGTTCCCGCAGCTCCGCCGAAAGACGGCGAGGCGGCATTCGTGGGGTTTTAGTGGGTATACCGTGGCCTCATTAGCCACGGGGAGTCCCACATAACCACTTGGGTCTCCCCCTGCGCCCAGGTGGTATGCGTAATGCATTTCCCCACGTAAAAAAAAAAAAAAAAAAAAAAAGGTTAGGTTAGGTTGGGGATTCCCCGCAGTGTTGGCTTCCTCGTAGCGATCCCCGGGCAACGTCTCGTCTGACCACCGTAACGGAGTGGCAGACAGGCGGCAAACGAACACTGTGCGATCGTATACTTTCAGAGCGGATAAGTGCGATCATTGTCGTTCGACGATATGTCGAAACAATTGCGGGACGCCTCCGGGCGTTTCATAAAAGGCCCTTCTCAGGGCCAACCCGAAACGGCCCTTCTCAGGGCCACCCCCGACGACGCTTCGGCGTTGGAGGCTAGCCGTGAACCATCACCGGCGGCGAGCCTGGTCTGGAGGGAGGAGGACCTGTCGGGGTCCGACAGTGACGCCCCTGTGGCGGAGCTGACGGTCCAACAGGCGAAAAAGCGGGCCTACCTGAAGCAGGGTTTGGAGGGCTCCTCGGAGCTGAAAAAGCGGAGCAAGGCCATAAAGCCTGTTAACCCCGATCTGGCTTGCACTAGCCACGACGTAGGGTTGCTGGACGCCCAACGTCAGCTAGACGTAGCGAATAGGGCACGAGTCCAACAGGAGTTGGAAGAGCAGGTTGCCGCTAAGGAGGCACAGGCACGCGAGCGCAGAGCCAAGGCGGCATACGGTGCGTCAAGCGTCTCGTACGCGGATCACTCCGTAGCGGAACTTGCTAAGATGGCCGAAGAGGACCAAGAGGAGATAGTCACCATCGCCTCAAAGTCCTCAAATTTGAAGGGGACTTTCCAAAAGGCCCTCAAGTCGCGGGCTGCCAGTCTTCGCGGCATCATCGGTGAGTTGTTGCAGCGCACAACCACCGATGAGGTAAGGCAGCTCCAAAAGAGGGTGGACTGCCTAACCAAGGAGGTCAGCGAGCTGCACACGAAGCTCGCTGAAGCTATGGGGCGGCCTAACCAGGCCCCGCCTGTAACAACGTCGGTGGACCTCTCCTCCTCCAACCTTGAGGAAATCATCCGCAAGGTTGTGATGGAGGAGCGAGCTTTCACGCGAGCCTGCTTTGCGGGCATCGAGGACAGGCTCCTGCCTGAAAGGCGCGACAGGTCGCATTTGGCAGTGGACACTGCTGCTCCTGCCTCTGCCCCTGCCCAAGCCGTGATGGCTCCTCCCCCGACCCCTAAACCCGCAAAGGGCAAAGGGAAGGGGAAAAAGACGGTGGCCCCGCCGGCTACGGCTGAGGTGGCTCCGCCGGCCGCGACTGAGGTTGCTCCGCCGGCCGCGCCTGAGGTTGCTCCGGCGGCCGCGACTGAGGTGGCGGCGGCCTCGTCCCAGAGGGAGGACGCCTTTCTTCCCTCCAGCACTCCGTCCAACGAGTGGACTGAGGTGGTTGGAAGGAAGAAGAAAGGCGCCAAAAAGGCGGTGCAGGCTGTTGCCCCTGCCAATGTCCCCTCCGGCTCGTCCAAAGGGATGGGCAAAGAAAAGGGGAAGAGCAAGGAGGAGACAACAGCCCCCAAGCCGAGTGGGAGGAAGCTTGTTCCCCCCAAAACCGCGGCCGTCGTAGTGACGCTCACTCCGGAGGCCGTGGAGAAGGGCGAGACGTACGAGTCCGTTCTGAAACGGGCTCGTACCAACGCCAACCCAGCCACACTGGGTATTGGCCTGGTGACGTGCCGCCGGACCCAAACCGGAGCTCGACTCTTCGAGTTTTCGGGGGCCCAGGGCGGCGCCAATGCGGACCTCTTCGCAAGCAAGTTGCAAGAGGTCATAGCGGACGCGGCCAAAGTTGCCAGGCCAACAAAGACCGTGACGTTAGAGGTGACCGATCTCGAAGACTCGGTCACCAAAGAGGAGCTGGTGGCGGCAGTTGCCTCCGCAGGAGGCTGCGACGCGGCAGCAATACAGGGCGGGGCTATCAAGCCTGGTCGCGGTGGTCTGGGTGCTATCCGCCTGGAGTGCCCGGTCGTCGCGGCAAAGGCCGTGCTGGCCAAGAGGCGGCTCCCCGTAGGGTTTTGTGTGGCCGAGGTCCGGGCACTTGAAGACCGGCCTTTCCGCTGTTTCAAGTGCTTCGGAATAGGACACACCAGAGCTCTGTGTCCATCCCGAGTGGAAAGGTCGGAGCTCTGCCTTCGCTGCGGGGAAGCGGGGCACAGGTTGTCAGAGTGCGGTGTTGCCACGCCACGCTGCGCGGTGTGCACCGCCAGTGGCCTCCCAGCCGACCACGTAATGGGGGGGAGGACATGCAATCCTCCTCCAAAGAAGGGACAAGCGCAGGCGCAAATCCGTCCTGCTGCTGCCACCGCCACCGTTGAGGCCGTCGAGGCTTCGCAGCAGGCCGAAGAGGGCAATGCGATGGACCAATAATGGCAGTGGTCCATCGCATTTTACAAGCAAACACCAACCACTGCAGAGCGGCCCAGGACCTACTGGTGCAGGCCATGGCTGAGTGGTTGGTGGATGTCGCGGTCGTCGCCGAGCCGTACTCTGTGCCTGGTCGCTGGCTAGGGGATAGGGACGGCTTGGTGGCGCTTGTAGCGCGATCTTCCGCGGACTCCCCTCCCCTTTCGCTCTTAGAGAGGGGACCGGGGTACGTGGCCGCCGCGTGGGGAGATATAGCCCTCGTCGGGGTCTATTTCTCCCCAAACCGACCACTTGCGGATTTTGAGGACTTCCTTGGAGTCCTCGCCGCAGTGGTTGCGAGGGTGGCTCCACGTCAGGTCTCCGTCATGGGAGATCTGAACGCCAAGTCGGTGGCTTGGGGTAACCCAGCCACCGACGCTCGCGGACGGGCGCTCGAGCTGTGGGCGGCCTCCTCTGGGCTCTCCCTTCTAAATAGAGGGGAGGTCCATACGTGCGTGCGGCGGTGGGGTGGGTCAATTGTGGACGTCACTTTTGCCTCACCTGCGCTAGCCGCGCGTGCGAGGAACTGGCGGGTGGACATGGTGGAGACTTTCTCGGACCACCGCTACGTGCGGTTCGAGATCTCCACCCAAGGTCCTCGGAGAACGGCTCCTCCGGGCCAATCTCCGTTTCCCCGGTGGGCCTTCGTCCACCTGGACAGGGAGGCAGCGAGGGAGGCGGCCTTCATGCAGGATTGGCTTTCGCCTGAGGTAAACGTCGTGGACGTGGACGCCGCCGCGGCTCAGCTGAGGGAGTCGTTGACCGCGGTATGCAATTCCAGCATGCCTCGGTCTCGTCGTCCGCCTCCCCGACGCGCCGTCTATTGGTGGTCGAAGGAGTTGGCGGGGCTCCGAACTGCTTGTGTGGCGGCGCGAAGGGAGTACGCTCGAAGCCGACGGCGGCGAACACACGATCGGGCAAATGAGGATCGCCTTCACGACCTGTACGTGGAGGCAAAGCAGGTTCTCAGAAATGCGATGCTCGCCGCTCAGGACGCGGCGCAGGCTGAGCTGCTGGAGGGCCTCGACGCGGACCCTTTTGGGAGGCCATATAAGGTGGCGCGGAATAAACTGCGTCCCTATGGCCCTCCCGTATCGGAGACCCTCGAGCCGGCAGTGCTGGATGGGGTGGTACGGTCCCTGTTTCCAGGCAGGGCCGACGCTTTCACCCCACCAGTAATGGACCCTCCGCAGGGTGCGGTTCAGGAGGAAGAGGTGGACCAGGAAGCCCCTCCTCTCTCTGGGGCCGAGCTTAGCACGGCGGTGCTTCGCCTTCGTGCCAAAAAGACGGCCCCAGGGCCAGACGGTGTCCCGGCAAGGGTGGTGGCAATGGCCACCACAGAAATGGAGGAAAGGTTTCGGGACCTCTTTGACGCGTGTTTCGCGTCGAGAAGGTTCCCGAAACCTTGGAAGGAGGGGCGTTTATGCCTCCTCCGGAAAGAAGGACGCCCGGCGGACTCCCCCTCGGCATACCGACCCATCGTTCTGCTCGATGAGGTCGGTAAGATGTTCGAGGGGATCATCGCCGCCCGCTTGAAGGACCACCTGCGGATGGTTGGGCCGGACCTGTCGGACGCTCAGTTTGGTTTTCGACCTGAGCGTTCGACAATAGACGCCCTCGCCCTACTAAAGGGTGTGGTGAAGGAGGCGATGGACGCTGGGGACGGAGTGTTGGCTGTGTCATTCGACATAGCCAACGCCTTCAACGCCCTTCCCCATGCGACCGTCCTCGAGGCGCTCCGGTTTCACGGAGTGCCTCAATATATGAGGGACCTCCTGGCCAGCTACTTGGAGGACAGAGCGGTCCTCTTAGTGGATAAAGCTGGCCAGGTCCGGCGATATCCGGCGGAGTCCGGTGTTCCACAGGGGTCAGTCCTAGGACCTCTCCTGTGGGACATCGGGTTCGACTGGCTGCTGCGTGGGACCCTCCTCCGTGGCACGAGTGTCATCTGCTATGCGGATGACACTCTCCTCACTGCCCGAGGAGGGAATTTTGGAGAGGCGGCCAGTCTGGCCTCGGCGGGCGGATCGTTAGTCGCCGGTAGGATCCGCCGCCTTGGACTGAGGGTGGCGTTGCATAAGACCGAGGCCGTTTTCTTCCACGGGCCTCGGCAGCGGCGTCCTTCTGACGCCCACATCTTGGTGGAGGGCGTCAGAATAGAGGTTAAGACCCAGATGAAATATCTGGGTCTAACGCTAGACGGCAGGTGGCGCTTCAGCCCGCACTTCAGCGGACTGTCGTCGCGGTTGCTGAAGGCAGCGGGGGCCCTCTCATGGCTGATGCCGAACTTGGGGGGGCCAGGCGGGCGATGCCGGCGGCTGTACGCCGGCATCCTGAAGAGCATGGCCCTGTACGGGGCGCCTATCTGGGCAGACTCCCTGCATAGAAGGGAGAATGCCACAGCCTTACGGGTGCCCCAAAGGGCCATCGCACAACGGGCGGCGCGGGCTTACCGCTCGGTAAGCTTCGCAGGAGCGTGCGCTCTGGCTGGCACCCCCCCTTGGGAGCTCGAGGCGTGGGTGCTAGCCAGAGTCTACGAATGGACGGCGGGGCGAAGGGCACTTGGTGAGTGCCCTGCCCCCGAAGAACGAGAGGCTGTGCGGCAGGAGGCGAGGGATGCCGTCGTCCGTCATTGGATGGCGGACCTTGCCTCCGCAGTTTTCGGCCGTCGAACCCTCGACGCGCTTGGGCCAGTCCTGCAGGAGTGGATTGAACGACCGCACGGCTTCCTCACCTTCCGACTGGTGCAGGTGCTGTCCGGACACGGCTGTTTCGGGTCGTACCTGCACCGGATCGGGAGGGAGGAGGGCCCGTCGTGCCATGACTGTGGCGCGGCGGAGGACACGGCACAACACACCCTGGAGGTGTGCCCGTCGTGGGCCGGGCTGCGCCGCAGTCTTGTCGCGGCGGTCGGGCCGGACCTCTCGCTTCCCGCCGTGGTAAATGCCATGTTGGGGAGCGAGGAGGCATGGGTGGCGGTCGCCTCCTTCTGTGAAGACGTAATGTCACAGAAGGAGGAGGCGGAGCGCGCGCGGGAGGACGATCCTCTCGCGCCGCCTCTCCGCCAGAGAAGAGGCAGGAGAAGGCGGTAGGTATAACCACCCCCTCTCCCCCCGGTGATAAGCAGCGGGCGACAGGCGCGGGGGCGCCCTCGCCCGCATTGCACCGCTTATCACCCAGCCGAACGAGGATGACCGAGCACTCAGTCATCCTCGAGCCCCTTCCCGTATGGGGAGGGGCGTGAAGGGCCCACCGCTGCAGGCGGGCAAACGCCGGCGGGGAACTGGACGCAAAGGCTATGCCGATTCCCAGACCCCCGCCACCAAAGGCGATGCGGGAGTGCCGCTGGGTTGTTTAGTGGGTATACCGGGAGTTACCATCTTCCCCGGGAGTCCCACATACCCCTTCCGTCCCCCGACGGGAGGGGATGCGTAATGCATTTTTCCCAGCGAAAAAAAAAAAAAAAAAAAAAAAAAAAAAAAAAAAAAAAAAAAAGGTTAGGTTAGGTTAGGTTAGGTTAGGTTAGGTTAGGTTAGGTTCGGATCCCCCCCGTGGGCCGCCACCTTGTCGTGGTGGGGGGGCTTGTGTGTCCCGATGATCTCCAAGGCTATGCCGTACAGGGTTACCCATAACGGACAGGCTTGGAAGGAGGGGCCAGACTAAGCGCGGCTCAGGGTTGATGTCCCTGTGGAAGGGACAAGGGGCGTGAAACCCTTTTAGGGTTGTTTAGGGTGGGGGCGACGGGCTGTCGGTCGCGAGACTGGCAGCATGGCTTCGGCCACCGTCGGCCAACTCGCTCCCTGATCCGTAGGGTCAGGGGTGAGGGCCGCCACTCCGGTGGGGGCCGCGAGGAAGAAAACCTCTCTAAAAAATTACCCTAATCGCAAGTTCCCGCCCTCGGCGATGCGATGAATGGTTGGGGGGTACCCAATCCCGAGAGGGCAACGGGGAGCTCACCCCGTTAAAAAGAGGCAAACAAAATGGAACAGGCTAGTTATAAAAATGGTCCCCAGGTGGGTCCCCGAAAGGGGGAATCCCACCCCTCTGCTACGGCGGAGGGCTGCCCCTCGTACTCTGGGGGGGGCAATAACTGCCTCGTAGGTCGGCAACCCGCCGGCCTTCGTCAACACGACCAACGCACACCCATACCGGACACCGATGCTTTGCGATTTGAGGAGGAGACACATGGAGCCGCGGAGGAGTCTGACTCGTCCGTGGCCACCATGGTGTCTGTGTCGTCTGCGGACGACAGCACGGGGGGATTTTGGCGGTCTGCGCGAAAACGCGGGCCCCCAGCACCCCAAAAGGGTGACGAGGAGGAGGCGGAGTCGGCCAAGGTAGTGGCGACTTCGGTGAGGGGGAGAGGGCGCCCGCCAACAACGGGAGAGTACGTCGGCCTCGCTAAGGCGAAGTCGGCGTATCTCAAGGCCCAGCGGGAAGAAGACGAGCTCCGAGCCGAGAGGGAGGTGGCCGAGATGGCCCGAGACCTCCGCTCTCGGTCGAGGTCCGAGTCGTCGTCGCTGCCAGGCGGCGAACTCGGGGACTCGACATCGGAGCTCAAAAAGAAGGCGGCCGACAGCGTGCTCCTAATTCAGGCGGTTGCGAGAAAATCCAAAAACCTGAAGGGCACGCTGCAGAAGGAGCTCAAGGAGGCCTCTGCCAACCTGGGGGCGATCGTGGCGGAGCTGGCAGAGCGCTCCGCCTCGGAGGAGACGGCTCGGCTCGAAAGGGCCAATGCCCGCCTGCAAGGCGAGGTCGCCGAGCTCCGCAAGGAGGTCGCGGACCTGCGGGCGAGCCTTGTGGGCTTGCCCAAAGAGCCGAGCGGAGCCGTCGGAGCCGTCGGCGATGTCTCGTCGCTGACGCGTTCGATCATGAAGGAAGTGGGGGACATGATCGGCGCTAGGCTCGAGGCACTCGAGAGGCGGCTCACTCCCCAGCCGATCCTCCGGCCGCCTTTGGCCGCCGACAGGGCGAGGGATGCGGCTGCGCCCCCCGCCGGCGCTCCTGCGGCCGGTGAGGCCGGGCCAGGCAGCCGAAAGAGAAAGGAGAAGGCGCCTCCTAAGGCTTACGCCGAGGTGGCAGCGCCAAAAGCCGGCGCCCCGAAGCCCCCGACGGCCCCCTCCGAGGAGTGGAGCACGGTCAAGCGGGGCAAGCGGGGAAAGCCGGATAAGAAGAAGGGCAGCGCACCGCCGGATAGGCCGGCAGCGCCCAAGAAGAGGGACCCGGCGGCGAAGCTTCGCCCCCCGCGCTCGGCTGCGGTTACAATAACCATACAGCCGGGCGCCACGGTCGAGGGCAAGGAGCTCTCGTACAAGGATGTCCTCGACGGGGCGAAGAAACGGATTGACCTAGAAGGCTTAGGCCTGACGGGTCTCCGCTTCCGGACCGCCGTGACGGGTGCCCGGGTTCTGGAGGTCCCCGGGGCTGAGAGCGGAGAGAAGGCGGACCTGCTGGCGGGCAAGCTGCGGGAGGTCCTTCCCGCGGACCTGGTCCGCGTCGCCAGACCCGTCAAGTGTGCAGACCTGCGCATTGGCGAGCTGGACGACGCGGTGTCCCGAGAGGAGGTGGCGGCCGCCGTGGCCCGCTCCGGGGAGTGCCCCGTCGAGCAGGTCAAGTGCGGGGAGATCCGCCGCTTCTCGGCCGACAGCCCCGGAACGGCTTGGGTGCGCTGCCCTATTACGGCGGCCAAGAAGATCGCCTCCAGCGGGCGGCTACTGGTGGGGTGGGTCTCGGCCCGGGTTAAACTCCTGGAGGCCAGACCCCTGCGGTGCTACCGGTGCCTTGACGCGGGGCACGTGCAGAGCAGGTGCTCCTGCGAGGTGGACCGCAGCGATGTCTGCTATCGCTGCGGACAACCGGGCCACAAGGCGGCCGGTTGCACCGCTGCCCCACGCTGCCCGCTGTGCGAGGAGAAGAAGAAGCCGGCGGACCACAGAGCGGGAAGCGCAGCATGTCTCGCTTCCGCCAAGTCCGCCGGCAAGAAAAAGAAGGAGAAGCCCGCCGGGAAAGGCCCTACAGCCAACCCCCGGCCGGCCCGCCCGTCCGCCACTGAGGTGGAACGTGCTGAGAGGGTCGCGGATATGGTCGTAGATTAATATGGCCATATCCGTCCTCCAGGCGAACCTCAACCACTCGGCCAGGGCTCAGGACCTTTTGTACCAGAGCCTGGCCGAGTGGTCGATTCAGGTGGCGGTCGTGGCAGAACCTTGCCTCGTGCCCAACAGGGATAACTGGGTGGGTGACCGGGAGGACACGGTGGCGATCGTCGCGCAGACGGCCGCCGGCTCCCCGCCCTTCGACAAAATAGCGAAGGGCCATGGATGCGTCGCGGCCACCCTTATGGGTGTGACGATCGTCGGCGTGTACTTCTCGCCGAACCGGAGCCTGGCCGATTTTGAGCAACTTCTGCTCGAGGTCGGTGCTCTGGTCGGCCAGAGTCACCCAACCCCAGTGCTGGTCGCCGGGGACTTCAACGCCAAATCCACGGCTTGGGGTTCCCCGGTTGCCAATGCACGGGGCGAGGTTCTGGAGGAGTGGGCTGCCACGTCGGGTTTGGTCCTACTGAACCGGGGGTCGGTAGACACGTGCGTGCGGCACAACGGGGGGTCAATCGTGGACCTAACGTTCGCGACCCCGTGTCTCGCGCGCCGTGTCCAAAACTGGAGGGTGCTCGGGGAGGCGGAGACGCTGTCGGACCATCGGTATATCCGGTTCGAGGTCGCCGCCTACCCTGGGGCTCCAGAGAGCCGGCCCCCGCGTGGGGACGGACCGCGCTGGGCCCTCAAGACGATGGACCCCGACGTGATCGTCGAGGCGTCCATCGTCCAGGCATGGCAGCCGGCGCCGGAGGGCCCGGCGGCCGACGTGGACGGGCGAGCGGAGCGGTTGAGCGTGTCGATGGCGCAGGTGTGCGACGCCGGCATGTCGCGCGCCAGACCGCTCCCGCTCCGCAGATGGGTGTACTGGTGGTCGGCGGACCTGCGCCGGCTTCGTCAAGCGTGCGTAGCGGCCAGACGCCAGTACACCCATTACAGAAGGCGGCGGAGACGGGTGGAGGCCGAGGAAAGCCGCCTCTACGCCGCATACAGGGAGAGACGTATCTCTCTGCAGATCGCCATAGGGGAGGCAAAGTCCCAGTCGTGGGGAGAATGGTTGGAGACTCTGAATAGAGATCCCTGGGGGCGCCCGTATAAGACGGTGCGGGGTCAGCTGCGCCCCTGGGCCCCTCCGCTGACCCGGAGTCTCCAACCAGAGTTGGTCGCCAACGTTGTCGCCGCCCTCTTCCCGGAGAGGGCCGACACGGTGCCTCCTCCTATGGCGGCTGCAGCGTCGGAGGGCTCGGACGCCTCGATACCCGAGGTGTCCCAGGAGGAGCTGGAGGCCGCGGTCCTGCGGCTCCGCTCCAAGAGCACAGCGCCGGGCCCCGACGGGGTACCCGGCAGGGTGTTGGTGCTCGCCCTGGAGGCCCTCGGGCCCAGGGTGGTCGAGCTCTTCGACGCCTGTATGCGGCGTGGCCGCTTTCCTCGAAAGTGGAAGGTCGGCAGGCTCGTGCTGTTGCGCAAGGAGGGCCGCCCGGCGGACTCGCCGTCGGCATACCGGCCCATAGTGTTGCTCGACGAGGTGAGCAAGCCAAGGCCATGCTCGTGGCTGAAATTGGGGGCGACCTGTCGCTGCCGGGCGTGGTGAGGGCCATGGTCGGCAGCGAGAGGGCGTGGAAGGCGGTGCTCGGATACTGTGAAACAGTTATGGCGCAAAAGGAGGCGGCGGAGCGGGCGAGGGAGGATGATCCTCTGTCGATCCCGCTCCGCCGTAGGAGAGTCGGACGGAGGCGTCTGGCGCACGAGCGCCGCCTTCCCCCATAAGGTGGGTCTCCGGGCGGTGGAACCGGGGGGTGCCATCGCCCAGTTGGAGGAGACCCCCGAGACGGCTGGCGTGTTTGGTGTTCCGGCACGCCAGGTGAAAGGTGAGTGGCGCCACAGAAGGCGCCCCACGAGTTGGGCCCGAGTCCGGGCAGCCGTCGGCGGAGCAGCGGAAGTATGTGCAAGCGTTCCCGCAGCTCCGCCGGTAGACGGTGAGGAGGAACACCGCTGGGTTTTAGCCGGTAAGAGTCCGGCATAACCCGACAGCGCCCCCCCGCGTCTGTCGGGTATCCATGAGGATTTCCCAGCGTTTAAAAAAAAAAAAAAAAAAAAAAAAAAAAAAAGGTTAGGTTCGGATCCAGAGCCGGGGGAGGCCGGGCGGCAGAGGCAACTCGACCGCCGGGTCCTCCTCCGGAAATGGAGGGATAGGCTGGCGGAGCCGACCGCCGGCAGACGAACGGTGGAGGCGATTCGGCCCGTCCTGGAAAGGTGGGTCGATCGCCGACACGGGGCCCTCACCTTCCACGCTGTGCAGGTCCTGACGGGGCACGGTTGCTTCGGCAGGTACCTGTGCAGCGTGGCGGGTCGAGAGCCGACCAGCGTGTGCCACGCTTGCGGCTGTCCAGAGGACACGGCGGAGCACACGCTGGCGGAATGCCCTGAGTGGGCGGAGCCACGGGCATTGCTCGTGGCGACGATTGGGGGCGACCTGTCGCTGCCGGGCGTGGTGAGAGCCATGGTCGGCAGCGAGAGGGCGTGGAAGGCGGCGCTCCAATTCTGCGAGGCCGTGATGGCAAAGAAGGAGGCGGCGGAGCGGGCGCGGGAGGATGATCCTCTGTCTGATAAAAGGCTTTTAAATGTACACCCGTAGCTGCTCAGCCCGTACCCTATTATTGACTCGACTAATGCATAATAAACACAATACAAGGTGCCTGTGTCAAGATTGCGTTTTAAATAATAGAATTGACATAAAACAGATCTTAGCCTAGAACACACCATGTCTATGTGCTGTCTCCAAGACAGCCTATTATCCACTACTAAGCCTAGATACTTATATTCGTTGACCCATTCAATTTCTTTACATTGGCAGTTTTGAAAGTTTTGATGGTGACATTCAAAAGAATGCCCTATTAAATTTAATGTTTTAATGGGCAATTTCATGTATGGTGAACAGATATGCATGCACTTGGTCTTTTCTATATTAATAATTAACCCATTGTCGTGTGCCCACCTGCAGATATTATTGAAATCAGTTTGTATATTGAGTATTGCATTATCTAGATCCCTGTCTGCGTACATAAGGCAAGTATCGTCTGCATACATATATATGCTGCATTTTTTAACCACATTACATAAGCTGTTCACGTGCATCGTATAGCCAATAGGACCATACACGGACCCAGTTGGTACCCCGTAAATTATATTTTCTGCAGCGCCTATCTTACCCGCTATAGATACTTTCAACTGCCTGTTATGCAAGTAGTTTTTGAAGAAATCTTTGATTGGTCCTCGAACGCCACACTCATCCATCGCTTGTAGTAAGATTGAATGATCCAAAGTATCGAAAGCTTTTCGAAAATCTATATATAATACAACAACATGTCTTCTGTTATGCAGACTATCATTTAAATAGTCAGAGAAACAAGCGAGCGCCGAGGTAGTGCTTCTATTCGGCCTAAAGCCGTGCTGCGCTTCTGTCAAACTATTACTACTCTCAAGGAACCTACTCACTCGAGACACTATAACTTTTTCTGTTATTATATTTATTACGGATAAGATTGCTATCGGACGATAGTTAGTGTAGTCCAAGTGACAGCCCTGCTTGTAGATAGGTCTAATCAAAGCTACTTTTAATTGGTCTGGATAAACAGAATTTTTAATACACAAATTAACAAATTTCGCTAAAATGGGGCTTATATAATTATCTATATATTTGAGATCCTGTGCTCGTATCCTATCAATACCCGGAGATTTATGAGCTTTTAGATTTTTAATTATTTTACTAATCTCATTCGATGTTACCTGCTTAAAGCGAATGGATGAGTCACATTCTTGAACATAAGTTATTCTCCTTAAAAGTTTTACATCACAATTATGCCTTATCGTATTTATTTCTCTGGTAAAAGTAGTACCGAAATTGTCACATAATTATGGTCTGTATTTCACTATGTTTACCTAAATATTTTAAAATTGTTTCATCTATATTATTCGTTTCCCTTCCTAACCAGCTATTTATATGCCCCCAAACTTTTCTCATATCCCCATTACATTGCTTTATTTCATTACGTTTATACCTATTTTTAACGATATTTATATATTTTGTAGTTTTATTTCTATAACGAGTATATTCTAACCTGTAATTCATATTTTTTGGACATGATTTCCATTTACGAAACAATTCATTTTTCCTATCTACCATCCTTCTCACTTTATTATCAACCCACAGATGGCACGTTCCTCTATCACTAAACACTGTTATTATCGAACTATCGTAAATGTTTGCAAAGTCAGTACGTAACTTGTTATATAATTCTATAGGGCAATCTATCTCTAAATATTTCTTCCAATCAACTGCATTTAATTGTTCTCTTACCCGTCGGTCACTTAATATACTTTTGTATTTCACCTGTTCCCGATTTGATTGGTAAGCATACGTTTCAATATGTCCACCGATGAGATAATGATCGGATAACTTGCACTGGAGCAGATGCGCGTGCGCAGGCCGGCTGCCGCGCACCCACAGATGATCGATGCACGACGACACTGCGCTCTCACTCACCACCTCCTCCCGCGTTATTTCGTTTACCATGCACTTAAAGCCGAGTTCACACATCATATTTATATATTTACTAGTTTTACTGGTAGTAATTATTTCTTTTATATTAATATTCGCATCTCCGATAACAATAACATCCCTGTTCGCTGTTAAGGTTTCCAGGATTTTCTTAAGTTCCTCTATAAATATAATTTTATTTGTATGTGGAGGCCTATATATTGCTAATATGTACATGTATTCAGAGTTTATGTTTATTTGAGCGCAGAGAGATTCCATGTTTTGTCCGTAGTTATTTTTTAATTCAACATTTAGACTTTCTTTTACATACATAATTATTCCTCCACCTCTTCTCTTTTCTCTTGTGTATGCATGTAACTTATATCCTTTGATATTATACATTGTAAGTTCTATTTCTTTGATATTTATCTCTGTTAAAATTATGATGTTTAGACTGTTTTTGCACTCTGATATTAAGTACTGAAATTCTGCGAAATTCTTTCTCAGAGATCTTATATTTAAATGTACGAAACTAAATTGTTTGCAATTATTTCTTATGTATTGCCCCCATATACTAATATTGTCAAATTTCACAAGATCGTTTTCCAGTAGTATTTCATTAGTTTGATTGTCGAATGTGTGTAATACGCCTAAGGCCACTCTGTTATCGCTTACAACATTCTTCAATGTCCGTCTCCGATCTTATATTGTAGATTTTATTTTCGATATCATCTTTTCTAACTAAGATTTTAGAGTTTTGAATCCAAATATACTTAAACTTGGGTTTCAGCTGGCTTTTTGCTAGCCAGAATAATTTACGCAAGGTGGGTGTAAGGTCTTCGTTTATGTATATCATTGATGCATTGTTGTTTTGTAAGATGTCGTGGTTTGTTATTTTAGATTTTCTCTGCTTCAACCACGCATTCTTGGCTTCGCGCGATGATAACGTAACTATTACAGGGCGCGGCCGTTTTTTCGCTTCGGCAAGTTTTTGTGAACCTACCCTCTTAGCATCTTTAATTAATGATTCGTCTAAATTTAATTTCTTTGCCATTTTTTGAACAACCTCTTTAGTCCTCTCATTATCCATCATATCCAATCCAATTACTTCAATGTTGTTTTCTTTATTCTTGAGCTCTAACCCTTCTATCCTTTCTTCTAATGCCTTGTTACACTTCTCCAAATAGATATTTTTATTTTCTAGACTTATTATTTTCTTTTCGGCTGTATCTTTAAATTCCATTACCTTTTGGTATTTATCCTCAAACAAATCCACCTTATTAGACAACACTTCAATTGTTTTCTCCAACTTGTAAATAATATCCATTTTCGCATTTAAATCCGCTAAAAGTCCCTCTATATTTTTGCTCACGGCACTCGTGTCAGTTGTTGCCACCACAGGGCTCTGATCTTCTGGGCTAGTATCGCTGCGGCATTCTTCACAAATATTTTTCTGAAGAAACTTTTTGAGATTTCGCACACATCTTTTGTGGTACGTCGACTCACAAGCACCCTTACACTGCACCACATCATCTTTAAGCATAGATATAAACTGTTTACATTTTTTGCACTGCACCATGTTTACTGTTATAACAGGTACCGATTTTAATTCACAGTAAGATTAACGACGTCCGTACCGCGAGAGCGCGCAATACGACTGATGCTTCGGCAGGTACCTGTGCAGCGTGGCGGGTCGGGAGCCGACCGGCGTGTGCCACGCTTGTGGGTGCCCGGAGGACACGGCGGAGCACACGCTGGCGGAATGCCCTGAGTGGGCGGAGCCACGGGCCACACTCGTGGCGGAAATTGGGGGCGACCTGTCGCTGCCGGGCGTGGTGAGGGCCATGGTCGGCAGCGAGAGGGCGTGGAAGGCGGCGCTCCAGTTTTGCGAGGTCGTGATGACGAAGAAGGAAGCGGCGGAGCGGGCGAGGGAGGACGATCCTCTGTCGATCCCGCTTCGCCGAAGGAGAGTCGGTCGGAGGCGACTGGCGCATGAGCGTCGCCTTCCCCCATAGTGTGGGTCTCCGGGCGGTGGAACCGGGGGGTGCCATCGCCCAGTTGGAGGAGACCCCCGAGACGGCTGGCGTGTTTGGTGTTCCGGCACGCCAGGTGTAAGGTGAGTGGCGCCACAGAAGGCGCCCCACGAGTTGGGCCCGAGTCCGGGCAGCCGTCGGCGGAGCAGCGGATGTATGCGCAAGCGTTCCCGCAGCTCCGCCGGTAGACGGTGAGGAGGAACACCGCTGGGTTTTAGCCGGTAAGAGTCCGGCATAACCCGACAGCGCCCCCCCGCGTCTGTCGGGTATCCATGAGGATTTCCCAGCGTTAAAAAAAAAAAAAAAAGGTTAGGTTAGGTTCCCCCCCGGGGGTGCCCGCCTTGTCGTGGCGGGGGGGCTCTAGTAACCGTGGTTTCGGCGCCCACGGTGAAGCTAAGAGGCACCCAGGGCCGGCCCGCGCGGAAAGGGGGTTGCGGGTTGGCGAGGTGGTCGCTCCCAGCAGGCTTGGCGCGACAAGCCTGCTTGGGATGCGCAAGGTGGGGACCGCAGAGGAAGGTTTTCCTTCCTCTGCGGCCGAGGCGGAGCCGCTCCGATTCGCGGCCGGAGCGGCATTGGTGGGGCCGCAGGGGAAGAGGAATGCCGGTATTGCGGTGCGCCGCTTTCCCTGTCCTCTGCGGCCGAGGTGTGGTTGGCGGTGGAGCCACAGATCTGATCCACCGCCGGGTGCTGGAGGTTTTCCGGCACCCATGACCTCCTTGTGGCGGACTCGGGGGGGTCCGCCACTGTACTGGAGGAGGTCGAGGAGGAAGGCGCGCCCTACCATCTGGCGCGCCTCACGCGGAGGGCCTTCGGGCATCTGCGGAGGAGCCGCTCTTTGCGGCTGCCGTCGGCGGAGCAGCGGATGTGTGCGAAAGCGTTCCCGCAGCTCCGCCGAAAGACGGCGAGGCGGCATTCGTGGGGTTTTAGTGGGTATACCGTGGCCTCATTAGCCACGGGGAGTCCCACATAACCACTTGGGTCTCCCCCTGCGCCCAGGTGGTATGCGTAATGCATTTCCCCACGTAAAAAAAAAAAAAAAAAAAAAAAGGTTAGGTTAGGTTAGGTTAGGTTAGGTTAGGTTAGGTTAGGTTAGGTTGGGGATTCCCCGCAGTGTTGGCTTCCTCGTAGCGATCCCCGGGCAACGTCTCGTCTGACCACCGTAACGGAGTGGCAGACAGGCGGCAAACGAACACTGTGCGATCGTATACTTTCAGAGCGGATAAGTGCGATCATTGTCGTTCGACGATATGTCGAAACAATTGCGGGACGCCTCCGGGCGTTTCATAAAAGGCCCTTCTCAGGGCCAACCCGAAACGGCCCTTCTCAGGGCCACCCCCGACGACGCTTCGGCGTTGGAGGCTAGCCGTGAACCATCACCGGCGGCGAGCCTGGTCTGGAGGGAGGAGGACCTGTCGGGGTCCGACAGTGACGCCCCTGTGGCGGAGCTGACGGTCCAACAGGCGAAAAAGCGGGCCTACCTGAAGCAGGGTTCGGAGGGCTCCTCGGAGCTGAAAAAGCGGAGCAAGGCCATAAAGCCTGTTAACCCCGATCTGGCTTGCACTAGCCACGACGTAGGGTTGCTGGACGCCCAACGTCAGCTAGACGTAGCGAATAGAGCACGAGTCCAACAGGAGTTGGAAGAGCAGGTTGCCGCTAAGGAGGCACAGGCACGCGAGCGCAGAGCCAAGGCGGCATACGGTGCGTCAAGCGTCTCGTACGCGGATCACTCCGTAGCGGAACTTGCTAAGATGGCCGAAGAGGACCAAGAGGAGATAGTCACCATCGCCTCAAAGTCCTCAAATTTGAAGGGGACTTTCCAAAAGGCCCTCAAGTCGCGGGCTGCCAGTCTTCGCGGCATCATCGGTGAGTTGTTGCAGCGCACAACCACCGATGAGGTAAGGCAGCTCCAAAAGAGGGTGGACTGCCTAACCAAGGAGGTCAGCGAGCTGCACACGAAGCTCGCTGAAGCTATGGGGCGGCCTAACCAGGCCCCGCCTGTAACAACGTCGGTGGACCTCTCCTCCTCCAACCTTGAGGAAATCATCCGCAAGGTTGTGATGGAGGAGCGAGCTTTCACGCGAGCCTGCTTTGCGGGCATCGAGGACAGGCTCCTGCCTGAAAGGCGCGACAGGTCGCATTTGGCAGTGGACACTGCTGCTCCTGCCTCTGCCCCTGCCCAAGCCGTGATGGCTCCTCCCCCGACCCCTAAACCCGCAAAGGGCAAAGGGAAGGGGAAAAAGACGGTGGCCCCGCCGGCTACGGCTGAGGTGGCTCCGCCGGCCGCGACTGAGGTTGCTCCGCCGGCCGCGCCTGAGGTTGCTCCGGCGGCCGCGACTGAGGTGGCGGCGGCCTCGTCCCAGAGGGAGGACGCCTTTCTTCCCTCCAGCACTCCGTCCAACGAGTGGACTGAGGTGGTTGGAAGGAAGAAGAAAGGCGCCAAAAAGGCGGTGCAGGCTGTTGCCCCTGCCAATGTTCCCTCCGGCTCGTCCAAAGGGATGGGCAAAGAAAAGGGGAAGAACAAGGAGGAGACAACAGCCCCCAAGCCGAGTGGGAGGAAGCTTGTTCCCCCCAAAACCGCGGCCGTCGTAGTGACGCTCACTCCGGAGGCCGTGGAGAAGGGCGAGACGTACGAGTCCGTTCTGAAACGGGCTCGTACCAACGCCAACCCAGCCACACTGGGTATTGGCCTGGTGACGTGCCGCCGGACCCAAACCGGAGCTCGACTCTTCGAGTTTTCGGGGGCCCAGGGCGGCGCCAATGCGGACCTCTTCGCAAGCAAGTTGCAAGAGGTCATAGCGGACGCGGCCAAAGTTGCCAGGCCAACAAAGACCGTGACGTTAGAGGTGACCGATCTCGAAGACTCGGTCACCAAAGAGGAGGTGGTGGCGGCAGTTGCCTCCGCAGGAGGCTGCGACGCGGCAGCAATACAGGGCGGGGCTATCAAGCCTGGTCGCGGTGGTCTGGGTGCTATCCGCCTGGAGTGCCCAGTCGTCGCGGCAAAGGCCGTGCTGGCCAAGAGGCGGCTCCCCGTAGGGTTTTGTGTGGCCGAGGTCCGGGCACTTGAAGACCGGCCTTTCCGCTGTTTCAAGTGCTTCGGAATAGGACACACCAGAGCTCTGTGTCCATCCCGAGTGGAAAGGTCGGAGCTCTGCCTTCGCTGCGGGGAAGCGGGGCACAGGTTGTCAGAGTGCGGTGTTGCCACGCCACGCTGCGCGGTGTGCACCGCCAGTGGCCTCCCAGCCGACCACGTAATGGGGGGGAGGACATGCAATCCTCCTCCAAAGAAGGGACAAGCGCAGGCGCAAATCCGTCCTGCTGCTGCCACCGCCACCGTTGAGGCCGTCGAGGCTTCGCAGCAGGCCGAAGAGGGCAATGCGATGGACCAATAATGGCAGTGGTCCATCGCATTTTACAAGCAAACACCAACCACTGCAGAGCGGCCCAGGACCTACTGGTGCAGGCCATGGCTGAGTGGTTGGTGGATGTCGCGGTCGTCGCCGAGCCGTACTCTGTGCCTGGTCGCTGGCTAGGGGATAGGGACGGCTTGGTGGCGCTTGTAGCGCGATCTTCCGCGGACTCCCCTCCCCTTTCGCTCTTAGAGAGGGGACCGGGGTACGTGGCCGCCGCATGGGGAGATATAGCCCTCGTCGGGGTCTATTTCTCCCCAAACCGACCACTTGCGGATTTTGAGGACTTCCTTGGAGTCCTCGCCGCAGTGGTTGCGAGGGTGGCTCCACGTCAGGTCTCCGTCATGGGAGATCTGAACGCCAAGTCGGTGGCTTGGGGTAACCCAGCCACCGACGCTCGCGGACGGGCGCTCGAGCTGTGGGCGGCCTCCTCTGGGCTCTCCCTTCTAAATAGAGGGGAGGTCCATACGTGCGTGCGGCGGTGGGGTGGGTCAATTGTGGACGTCACTTTTGCCTCACCTGCGCTAGCCGCGCGTGCGAGGAACTGGCGGGTGGACATGGTGGAGACTTTCTCGGACCACCGCTACGTGCGGTTCGAGATCTCCACCCAAGGTCCTCGGAGAACGGCTCCTCCGGGCCAATCTCCGTTTCCCCGGTGGGCCTTCGTCCACCTGGACAGGGAGGCAGCGAGGGAGGCGGCCTTCATGCAGGATTGGCTTTCGCCTGAGGTAAACGTCGTGGACGTGGACGCCGCCGCGGCACAGCTGAGGGAGTCGTTGACCGCGGTATGCAATTCCAGCATGCCTCGGTCTCGTCGTCCGCCTCCCCGACGCGCCGTCTATTGGTGGTCGAAGGAGTTGGCGGGGCTCCGAACTGCTTGTGTGGCGGCGCGAAGGGAGTACGCTCGAAGCCGACGGCGGCGAACACACGATCGGGCAAATGAGGATCGCCTTCACGACCTGTACGTGGAGGCAAAGCAGGTTCTCAGAAATGCGATGCTCGCCGCTCAGGACGCGGCGCAGGCTGAGCTGCTGGAGGGCCTCGACGCGGACCCTTTTGGGAGGCCATATAAGGTGGCGCGGAATAAACTGCGTCCCTTCGGCCCCCCCGTATCGGAGACCCTCGAGCCGGCAGTGCTGGATGGGGTCGTACGGTCCCTGTTTCCAGGCAGGGCCGACGATTTCACCCCACCAGCAATGGACCCTCCGCAGGGAGCGGTTCAGGAGGACCAGGAGGTCCCTCCTCTCTCTGGGGCCGAGCTTAGCACGGCGGTGCTTCGCCTTCGTGCCAAAAAGACGGCCCCAGGGCCAGACGGTGTCCCAGCAAGGGTGGTGGCAATGGCCACCACAGAAATGGAGGAAAGGTTTCGGGACCTCTTTGACGCGTGTTTCGCGTCGAGAAGGTTCCCGAAACCTTGGAAGGAGGGGCGTTTATGCCTCCTCCGTAAAGAAGGACGCCCGGCGGATTCTCCCTCGGCATACCGACCCATCGTTCTGCTCGATGAGGTCGGTAAGATGTTCGAGGGGATCATCGCCGCCCGCTTGAAGGACCACCTGCGGATGGTTGGGCCGGACCTGTCGGACGCTCAGTTTGGTTTTCGACCTGAGCGTTCGACAATAGACGCCCTCGCCCTACTAAAGGGTGTGGTGAAGGAGGCGATGGACGCTGGGGACGGAGTGTTGGCTGTGTCATTCGACATAGCCAACGCCTTCAACGCCCTTCCCCATGCGACCGTCCTCGAGGCGCTCCGGTTTCACGGAGTGCCTCAATATATGAGGGACCTCCTGGCCAGCTACTTGGAGGACAGAGCGGTCCTCTTAGTGGATAAAGCTGGCCAGGTCCGGCGATATCCGGCGGAGTCCGGTGTTCCACAGGGGTCAGTCCTAGGACCTCTCCTGTGGGACATCGGGTTCGACTGGCTGCTGCGTGGGACCCTCCTCCGTGGCACGAGTGTCATCTGCTATGCGGATGACACTCTCCTCACTGCCCGAGGAGGGAATTTTGGAGAGGCGGCCAGTCTGGCCTCGGCGGGCGGATCGTTAGTCGCCGGTAGGATCCGCCGCCTTGGACTGAGGGTGGCGTTGCATAAGACCGAGGCCGTTTTCTTCCACGGGCCTCGGCAGCGGCGTCCTTCTGACGCCCACATCTTGGTGGAGGGCGTCAGAATAGAGGTTAAGACCCAGATGAAATATCTGGGTCTAACGCTAGACGGCAGGTGGCGCTTCAGCCCGCACTTCAGCGGACTGTCGTCGCGGTTGCTGAAGGCAGCGGGGGCCCTCTCATGGCTGATGCCGAACTTGGGGGGGCCAGGCGGGCGATGCCGGCGGCTGTACGCCGGCATCCTGAAGAGCATGGCCCTGTACGGGGCGCCTATCTGGGCAGACTCCCTGCATAGAAGGGAGAATGCCACAGCCTTACGGGTGCCCCAAAGGGCCATCGCACAACGGGCGGCGCGGGCTTACCGCTCGGTAAGCTTCGCAGGAGCGTGCGCTCTGGCTGGCACCCCCCCTTGGGAGCTCGAGGCGTGGGTGCTAGCCAGAGTCTACGAATGGACGGCGGGGCGAAGGGCACTTGGTGAGTGCCCTGCCCCCGAAGAACGAGAGGCTGTGCGGCAGGAGGCGAGGGATGCCGTCGTCCGTCATTGGATGGCGGACCTTGCCTCCGCAGTTTTCGGCCGTCGAACCCTCGACGCGCTTGGGCCAGTCCTGCAGGAGTGGATTGAACGACCGCACGGCTTCCTCACCTTCCGACTGGTGCAGGTGCTGTCCGGACACGGCTGTTTCGGGTCGTACCTGCACCGGATCGGGAGGGAGGAGGGCCCGTCGTGCCATGACTGTGGCGCGGCGGAGGACACGGCACAACACACCCTGGAGGTGTGCCCGTCGTGGGCCGGGCTGCGCCGCAGTCTTGTCGCGGCGGTCGGGCCGGACCTCTCGCTTCCCGCCGTGGTAAATGCCATGTTGGGGAGCGAGGAGGCATGGGTGGCGGTCGCCTCCTTCTGTGAAGACGTAATGTCACAGAAGGAGGAGGCGGAGCGCGCGCGGGAGGACGATCCTCTCGCGCCGCCTCTCCGCCAGAGAAGAGGCAGGAGAAGGCGGTAGGTATAACCACCCCCTCTCCCCCCGGTGATAAGCAGCGGGCGACAGGCGCGGGGGCGCCCTCGCCCGCATTGCACCGCTTATCACCCAGCCGAACGAGGATGACCGAGCACTCAGTCATCCTCGAGCCCCTTCCCGTATGGGGAGGGGCGTGAAGGGCCCACCGCTGCAGGCGGGCAAACGCCGGCGGGGAACTGGACGCAAAGGCTATGCCGATTCCCAGACCCCCGCCACCAAAGGCGATGCGGGAGTGCCGCTGGGTTGTTTAGTGGGTATACCGGGAGTTACCATCTTCCCCGGGAGTCCCACATACCCCTTCCGTCCCCCGACGGGAGGGGATGCGTAATGCATTTTTCCCAGCGAAAAAAAAAAAAAAAAAAAAAAGGTTAGGTTAGGTTAGGTTAGGTTAGGTTAGGTTAGGTTCCCCCCCGGGGGTGCCCGCCTTGTCGTGGCGGGGG
The DNA here is from genome assembly GCA_905404295.2 of Ochlodes sylvanus. Lineage (NCBI taxonomy): Eukaryota > Metazoa > Arthropoda > Insecta > Lepidoptera > Hesperiidae > Ochlodes > Ochlodes sylvanus. Next base: position 8,412,875 of record FR990149.1, read on the forward strand.
GGCTTAGTAACCGTGGTTTCGGCGCCCACGGTGAACCAAGAGGCACCCAGGGCCGGCTCGCGCGGAAAGGTGGTTGCGGGCTGGCGAGGTGGTCGCTCCCAGCAGGCTTGGCGCGACAAGCCTGCTTGGGATGCGCAAGGTGGGGACCGCAGAGGAAGGTTTTCCTTCCTCTGCGGCCGAGGCGGAGCCGCTTCGATTCGCGGCCGGAGCGGCATTGGTGGGGCCGCAGGGGAAGAGGAATGCCGGTATTACGGTGCGCCGCTTTCCCTGTCCTCTGCGGCCGAGGTGTGGTTGGCGGTGGAGCCACAGATCTGATCCACCGCCGGGTGCTGGAGGTTTTCCGGCACCCATGACCTCCTTGTGGCGGACTCGGGGGGGTCCGCCACTGTACTGGTGGAGGTCGAGGAGGAAGGCGCGCCCTACCATCTGGCGCGCCTAGCGTGATGGGCCTTCGGGCATCACGGTGGAGCCGCTTTTGCGGCTGCCGTCGGCGGAGCAGCGGATGTGTGCGAAAGCGTTCCCGCAGCTCCGCCGGAAGACGGCGAGGTGGCATTCGTGGGGTTTTAGTGGGTATACCGTGGTCTCATTAGCCACGGGAGTCCCACATAACCACTTGGGCCTCCCCCTGCGCCCAGGTGGTATGCGTAATTGCATTTCCCCACGTAAAAAAAAAAAAAAAAAAAGGTTAGGTTAGGTTAGGTTAGGTTAGGTTAGGTTAGGTTAGGTTAGGTTAGGTTAGGTTAGGTTAGGTTAGGTTAGGTTAGGTTAGGTTAGGTTCCCCCCCGGGGGTGCCCGCCTTGTCGTGGCGGGGGGGCTTAGTAACCGTGGTTTCGGCGCCCACGGTGAACCAAGAGGCACCCAGGGCCGGCCCGCGCGGAAAGACAGTTGCGGGCTGGCGAGGTGGTCGCTCCCAGCAGGCTTGGCGCGACAAGCCTGCTTGGGATGCGCAAGGTGGGGACCGCAGAGGAAGGTTTTCCTTCCTCTGCGGCCGAGGCGGAGCCGCTCCGATTCGCGGCCGGAGCGGCATTGGTGGGGCCGCAGGGGAAGAGGAATGCCGGTATTGCGGTGCGCCGCTTTCCCTGTCCTCTGCGGCCGAGGTGTGGTTGGCGGTGGAGCCACAGATCTGATCCACCGCCGGGTGCTGGAGGTTTTCCGGCACCCATGACCTCCTTGTGGCGGACTCGGGGGGGTCCGCCACTGTACTGGAGGAGGTCGAGGAGGAAGGCGCGCCCTACCATCTGGCGCGCCTCACGCGGAGGGCCTTCGGGCATCTGCGGAGGAGCCGCTCTTTGCGGCTGCCGTCGGCGGAGCAGCGGATGTGTGCGAAAGCGTTCCCGCAGCTCCGCCGGAAGACGGCGAGGCGGCATTCGTGGGGTTTTAGTGGGTATACCGTGGTCTCATTAGCCACGGGAGTCCCACATAACCACCTGGGTCTCCCCCTGCGCCCAGGTGGTATGCGTAATTGCATTTCCCCACGTAAAAAAAAAAAAAAAAAAAAAAAAAAAAAAAAAAAAAAAAAAAGGTTAGGTTAGGTTAGGTTCCCCCCCGGGGGTGCCCGCCTTGTCGTGGCGGGGGGGCTTAGTAACCGTGGTTTCGGCGCCCACGGTGAACCAAGAGGCACCCAGGGCCGGCCCGCGCGGAAAGACAGTTGCGGGCTGGCGAGGTGGTCGCTCCCAGCAGGCTTGGCGCGACAAGCCTGCTTGGGATGCGCAAGGTGGGGACCGCAGAGGAAGGTTTTCCTTCCTCTGCGGCCGAGGCGGAGCCGCTCCGATTCGCGGCCGGAGCGGCATTGGTGGGGCCGCAGGGGAAGAGGAATGCCGGTATTACGGTGCGCCGCTTTCCCTGTCCTCTGCGGCCGAGGTGTGGTTGGCGGTGGAGCCACAGATCTGATCCACCGCCGGGTGCTGGAGGTTTTCCGGCACCCATGACCTCCTTGTGGCGGACTCGGGGGGGTCCGCCACTGTACTGGTGGAGGTCGAGGAGGAAGGCGCGCCCTACCATCTGGCGCGCCTTGCGTGGAGGGCCTTCGGGCATCCATGGAGGAGCCGCTCTTTTGCGGCTGCCGTCGGCGGAGCAGCGGATGTGTGCGACAGCGTTCCCGCAGCTCCGCCGGAAGACGGCGAGGTGGCATTCGTGGGGTTTTAGTGGGTATACCGTGGTCTCATTAGCCACGGGAGTCCCACATAACCACTTGGGCCTCCCCCTGCGCCCAGGTGGTATGCGTAATTGCATTTCCCCACGTAAAAAAAAAAAAAAAAAAAAAAAAAAAAAAAAAAAAAAAAAAAAAAAAAAAGGTTAGGTTAGGTTCCCCCCCCCCCCGGGGGTGCCCGCCTTGTCGTGGCGGGGGGGCTCTAGTAACCGTGGTTTCGGCGCCCACGGTGAAGCTAAGAGGCACCCAGGGCCGGCCCGCGCGGAAAGGTGGTTGCGGGTTGGCGAGGTGGTCGCTCCCAGCAGGCTTGGCGCGACAAGCCTGCTTGGGATGCGCAAGGTGGGGACCGCAGAGGAAGGTTTTCCTTCCTCTGCGGCCGAGGCGGAGCCGCTCCGATTCGCGGCCGGAGCGGCATTGGTGGGGCCGCAGGGGAAGAGGAATGCCGGTATTGCGGTGCGCCGCTTTCCCTGTCCTCTGCGGCCGAGGTGTGGTTGGCGGTGGAGCCACAGATCTGATCCACCGCCGGGTGCTGGAGGTTTTCCGGCACCCATGACCTCCTTGTGGCGGACTCGGGGGGGTCCGTCACTGTACTGGTGGAGGTCGAGGAGGAAGGCGCGCCCTACCATCTGGCGCGCCTAGCGTGAAGGGCCTTCGGGCATTCACGGAGGAGCCGCTTTTGCGGCTGCCGTCGGCGGAGCAGCGGATGTGTGCGACAGCGTTCCCGCAGCTCCGCCGGAAGACGGCGAGGTGGCATTCGTGGGGTTTTAGTGGGTATACCGTGGTCTCATTAGCCACGGGAGTCCCACATAACCACTTGGGTCTCCCCCTGCGCCCAGGTGGTATGCGTAATTGCATTTCCCCACGTAAAAAAAAAAAAAAAAAAAAAAAAAAAAGGTTAGGTTCCCCCCCGGGGGTGCCCGCCTTGTCGTGGCGGGGGGGCTCTAGTAACCGTGGTTTCGGCGCCCACGGTGAAGCTAAGAGGCACCCAGGGCCGGCCCGCGCGGATAGGTGGTTGCGGGTTGGCGAGGTGGTCGCTCCCAGCAGGCTTGGCGCGACAAGCCTGCTTGGGATGCGCAAGGTGGGGACCGCAGAGGAAGGTTTTCCTTCCTCTGCGGCCGAGGCGGAGCCGCTCCGATTCGCGGCCGGAGCGGCATTGGTGGGGCCGCAGGGGAAGAGGAATGCCGGTATTACGGTGCGCCGCTTTCCCTGTCCTCTGCGGCCGAGGTGTGGTTGGCGGTGGAGCCACAGATCTGATCCACCGCCGGGTGCTGGAGGTTTTCCGGCACCCATGACCTCCTTGTGGCGGACTCGGGGGGGTCCGCCACTGTACTGGTGGAGGTCGAGGAGGAAGGCGCGCCCTACCATCTGGCGCGCCTAGCGTGAAGGGCCTTCGGGCATCACGGTGGAGCCGCTTTTGCGGCTGCCGTCGGCGGAGCAGCGGATGTGTGCGAAAGCGTTCCCGCAGCTCCGCCGGAAGACGGCGAGGTGGCATTCGTGGGGTTTTAGTGGGTATACCGTGGTCTCATTAGCCACGGGAGTCCCACATAACCACTTGGGCCTCCCCCTGCGCCCAGGTGGTATGCGTAATTGCATTTCCCCACGTAAAAAAAAAAAAAAAAAAAAAAAAAAAAAAAAAAAAAAAAAAAAGGTTAGGTTAGGTTAGGTTAGGTTAGGTTAGGTTAGGTTAGGTTAGGTTAGGTTAGGTTAGGTTCCCCCCCGGGGGTGCCCGCCTTGTCGTGGCGGGGGGGCTCTAGTAACCGTGGTTTCGGCGCCCACGGTGAAGCTAAGAGGCACCCAGGGCCGGCCCGCGCGGATAGGTGGTTGCGGGTTGGCGAGGTGGTCGCTCCCAGCAGGCTTGGCGCGACAAGCCTGCTTGGGATGCGCAAGGTGGGGACCGCAGAGGAAGTTTTTCCTTCCTCTGCGGCCGAGGCGGAGCCGCTCCGATTCGCGGCCGGAGCGGCATTGGTGGGGCCGCAGGGGAAGAGGAATGCCGGTATTACGGTGCGCCGCTTTCCCTGTCCTCTGCGGCCGAGGTGTGGTTGGCGGTGGAGCCACAGATCTGATCCACCGCCGGGTGCTGGAGGTTTTCCGGCACCCATGACCTCCTTGTGGCGGACTCGGGGGGGTCCGCCACTGTACTGGTGGAGGTCGAGGAGGAAGGTGCGCCCTACCATCTGGCGCGCCTAGCGTGAAGGGCCTTCGGGCATCACGGTGGAGCCGCTTTTGCGGCTGCCGTCGGCGGAGCAGCGGATGTGTGCGAAAGCGTTCCCGCAGCTCCGCCGGAAGACGGCGAGGTGGCATTCGTGGGGTTTTAGTGGGTATACCGTGGTCTCATTAGCCACGGGAGTCCCACATAACCACTTGGGCCTCCCCCTGCGCCCAGGTGGTATGCGTAATTGCATTTCCCCACGTAAAAAAAAAAAAAAAAAAAAAAAAAGGTTAGGTTAGGTTAGGTTAGGTTAGGTTAGGTTCCCCCCCGGGGGCCGCCACCTTGTCGTGGTGGGGGGGCTTGTGTGTCCCGATGATCTCCAAGGCTATGCCGTACAGGGTTACCCATAACGGACAGGCTTGGAAGGAGGGGCCAGACTAAGCGCGGCTCAGGGGTTGATGTCCCTGTGCAAGGGACTAGGGGTGTGAAACCCATTAGGGTTGTTTAGGGTGGGGGCGACGGGCTGTCGGTCGCGAGACTGGCAGCATGGCTTCGGCCACCGTCGGCCAACTCGCTCCCTGACCCGTAGGCGTCAGGGGTGAGGGCCGCCACTCCGGTGGGGGCCGCGAGGAAGAAAACCTCTCTAAAAAATTACCCTAATCGCAAGTTCCCGCCCTCGGCGATGCGATGAATGGTTGGGGGGTACCCAATCCCGAGAGGGCAACGGGGAGCTCACCCCGTTAAAAAGAGGCAAACAAAATGGATAATAAGGTTAGTTATAAAAATGGTCCCCAGGTGGGTCCCCGAAAGGGGGAATCCCACCCCTCTGCTTCGGCGGAGGGCTGCCCCTCGTACTCTGGGGGGGGCAATAACAGCCTCGTAGGTCGGCAAACCGCCGGCCTTCGTCAACACGACCAACGCGAACGTTCAATGGATTCCGATTTACGATCTGAGGAGGAGACACGGGCCGCTGCGGAGGAGTCTGACTCGTCCGTGGCGACCATGGTGTCTGTGTCGTCTGCGGACGACGCAACGGGGGGATTCTGGCGCTCTGCGCGAAAACGCGGGCCCCCAGCACCCCAAAAGGGTGACGAGGAGGAGGAGGAGTCGGCCAAGGTAGTGGCGACTTCGGTGAGGGGGAGAGGGCGCCCGCCAACAACGGGCGAGTACGTCGGCCTCGCTAAGGCCAAAAAGGCGTACCTCAAAGCCCAGCGGGAAGAAGAGGAGTTTCGAGCCGAGAGGGAGGTGGCCGAGATGGCCCGAGACCTCCGCTCTCGGTCGAGGTGCCTGTCCGTGTCGTCGCTGCCAGGCGGCGAAGTCGACAACTCGACAACGGAGCTCAGGCAGAAGGCAGAGGAGAGCGTGCTCCTCATTCAGGCGGTTGCGAGGAAATCGAAAAACCTGAAGGGCACGCTCCAGAAGGACCTCAAGGAGGCCTCTGCCAACCTGGGGTCGATCGTGGCGGAGCTGGCGGAGCGCTCCGCTACCGAGGAGACGGCTCGGCTCCAAAGGGCCAATGCCCGCCTGCAGGGCGAGGTTGCCGAGCTTCGGAAGGAGGTCGCTGACCTGCGGGCGAGCATGGTTAGCCTGCCCAAGGAGTCGAGTGGAGCCGTCGGAGATGACGTAGCCTCGCTGACGCGCTCGATAATGAAGCAAGTGGGCGACATGGTCGGCGCTAGGCTCGAGGCGCTCGAGAGGCGGCTCCCTCCCCCGCCGATCGTCCGGCCTTCTTTGGCTGCCGACAGGGCGAGGGATGCGGCTGCGCCCCCCGCCGCCGCTCCTGCGGCCGGTGAGGCCGAGCGAGGCGGCCGGAAGAAAGAAAAGGCGCCTCCCAAGGCTTACGCTGAGGTGGCGGCGCCGAAAGACGGCCGCGCCCCGAAGCCCCCGACGGCCCCCTCCGAAGAGTGGAGTGTGGTTGCCAAGCGGGGCAAGCGGGGCAAGGAGAAGAAGGGCAGCGCACCGCCGGTTAGGCCGGCAGCGCCCAAGAAGAGGGACCCGGCGGCGAAGCTTCGCCCCCCGCGCTCGGCTGCGGTTACTATAACCATCCAGCCGGGCGCCACCGTCGAGGGCAAGGAATTGTCCTATAAGGACGTCCTCGACGGGGCGAAGAAGCGGATCGACCTGGCAGGCTTAGGCCTGACGGGTCTCCGCTTCCGGACCGCCGCGACGGGTGCCCGGGTCCTTGAGGTTCCCGGGGCTGAAAGCGGCGAGAAGGCGGACCTGCTGGCAGGCAAGCTGCGGGAGGTCCTCCCTGCGGACCTAGTCCGCGTCGCCAGACCCGTCAAGTGCGCGGATTTGCGCATTGGCGAGCTGGACGACGCGGTGTCCCGGGAGGAGGTGGCGGCCGCAGTGGCCCGCTCCGGGGAGTGCCCCGTCGAGCAGGTCAAGTGCGGGGAGATCCGCCGCTTCTCGGCCGACAGCCCCGGAACGGCTTGGGTGCGCTGCCCAGTTACTGCGGCGAAGAAGATCGCCTCCAGCGGGCGGCTACTGGTGGGGTGGGTCTCGGCCCGGGTTAAACTCCTGGAGGCCAGACCCCTGCGGTGCTACCGGTGCCTCGACGCGGGGCACGTGCAGAGTAGGTGCTCCTGCGAGGTGGACCGCAGCGATGTATGTTATCGCTGCGCACAACCGGGCCACAAGGCGGCCGGTTGCACCGCTGCCCCACACTGCCCGCTGTGCGAGGCGAAAAAGAAGCCGGCGGACCACAGAGCGGGAAGCGCAGCATGTCTCGCTTCCGCCAAGTCCGCCGGCAAGAAAAAGGAGAAGAAGCCCGCCGGGAAAAGCTCCACAGCCCACCCCCGGCCGGCTCGCCCGTCCGCCACCGACGTCGAACGAGCAGAGAGGGTCGCGGATATGGTCGTAGATTAATATGGCCATATCCGTGCTCCAGGCGAACCTCAACCACTCGGCCAGAGCTCAGGACCTTTTGTACCAGAGCCTGGCCGAGTGGTCGATTCAGGTGGCGGTGGTGGCAGAACCTTGCCTCGTGCCCAACAGGGACAACTGGGTTGGTGACCGGGAGGACACGGTGGCGATCGTCGCACAGACGGCCGCCGGCTCCCCGCCCTTCGACAAAACAGCGAAGGGCCATGGATGCGTCGCGGCCACCCTTATGGGTGTGACGATCGTCGGCGTATACTTCTCGCCGAACCGGAGCCTGGCCGCTTTCGAGCAACTTCTGCTCGAGGTCGGTGCTCTGGTCGGCCAGAGTCACCCAACCCCAGTGCTGGTCGCCGGGGACTTCAACGCCAAATCCACGGCTTGGGGTTCCCCGGTTGCCAATGCACGGGGCGAGGTTCTGGAGGAGTGGGCTGCCACGTCGGGTTTAGTTCTTCTGAACCGGGGGTCGGTGGACACGTGCGTGCGGCACAACGGGGGGTCAATCGTGGACCTTACGTTCGCGACCCCGTGTCTCGCGCGCCGTGTCCAAAACTGGAGGGTGCTCGGGGAGGCGGAGACGCTGTCGGACCATCGGTATATCCGGTTCGAGGTCGCCGCCTACCCTGGGGCTCCACAGACCCGGCCCCCGCGTGGGGACGGACCGCGCTGGGCCCTCAAGACGATGGACCCCGACGTTATCGTCGAGGCGTCCATCGTCCAGGCATGGCAGCCGGCGCCGGAGGGCCCGGCGGCCGACGTGGACGGGCGAGCGGAGCGGTTGAGCGAGTCGATGGCGCAGGTGTGCGACGCCGGCATGTCGCGCGCCAGACCGCTCCCGCTCCGCAGATGGGTGTACTGGTGGTCGGCGGACCTGCGCCGGCTTCGCCAAGCGTGCGTAGCGGCCAGACGCCAGTACACCCACTACAGAAGGCGGCGGAGACGGGTGGAGGCCGAGGAAAGCCGCCTCTACGCCGCATACAGGGAGAGATGTGTCTCCCTGCAGATCGCCATAGGGGAGGCAAAGTCCCAGTCGTGGGGAGAGTGGTTGGAGACTCTGAATAGAGATCCCTGGGGGCGCCCGTATAAGACGGTGCGTGGTCAGCTGCGCCCCTGGGCCCCTCCGCTGACCCGGAGTCTCCAACCAGACTTGGTGTCCAACGTCGTCGCCGCCCTCTTCCCGGAGAGGGCCGACACGGTGCCTCCTCCTATGGCGGCTGCAGCGTCGGAGGGCTCGGACGCCTCGATACCCGAGGTGTCCCAGGAGGAGTTGGAGGTCGCAGTCCAGCGGCTCCGCTCCAAGAGCACGGCGCCGGGCCCCGACGGGGTACCCGGCAGGGTGTGGGTGCTCGCCCTGGAGGCCCTCGGGCCCAGGGTGGTCGAGCTCTTCGACGCTTGTATGCGGCGTGGCCGCTTTCCTCAAAAGTGGAAGGTAGGAAGGCTCGTGCTGTTGCGCAAGGAGGGCCGCCCGGCGGACTCGCCGTCGGCATACCGGCCCATAGTGTTGCTCGACGAGGTGAGCAAGCTCTTTGAGCGGATTATTTCCGCGCGCCTCGTCGAGCACCTCGAACGGGTCGGGCCGGGGTTGAGCGACCGGCAGTTCGGTTTCCGCCGGGGCCGCTCTACGGTCGACGCCATCGCGCGGGTGAAGGACCTCTCGGAGGGGGCGGTGGCCCAGGGCAAGGTTGTTTTGGCGGTGTCTCTAGACATCGCCAACGCTTTCAACACCCTTCCCTGGAGCTGCATCGAGGCGGCGCTGGGCTACCATCGCGTGCCCGGCTACCTGCGTCGTCTCATCGCCGACTACTTCTCCGAGAGGGAGGTGGTGTACCCGACGCGCGACGGGTGGGGCCGCCGGGTCATGACGTGCGGTGTTCCACAGGGATCGGTCCTTGGGCCGCTCCTGTGGAACATCGGCTACGACTGGGTGCTGCGGGGCGCCAATCTGCGGGGGGTCGACGTAACTTGTTACGCCGACGATACCCTCGTAACGTCCTGCGGCGCCACGTACCGGTTGGCGGCCCTCTTGGCGACGGCCGGAGTGGCCCAAGTGGTGGCCCGAATCCGCCGGCTGGGGCTGGAGGTGGCGCTGGAAAAGTCGGAGGCCCTGTGTTTTCACGGACCCCGACGCGCCCCTCCCGCAGGATCCCGGCTGGTGGTCGGCGGCGTCTCCATCGCTGTCGAGTCGACGATGCGGTACCTGGGCCTCGTCCTCGACAGTCGATGGAACTTCCGGGAGCACTTCCGGCGATTGGTCCCCAGGTTGTTGCGAGCGGCCGGCGCCTTGAGCTGGCTGCTGCCGAACCTGGGTGGACCGACAGTGGCATGCCGCCGGTTGTATGCCGGGGTGGTGCGGTCGATGGCCCTCTATGGGGCCCCGATCTGGGCGGACACCCTGATCGCCCAGAATAGGACCCTCCTGCGCCAAGCGCAACGGGTCATGGCGATCAGGGTGGTGAGAGGTTACCGCACCATCTCATGCGAGGCGGCGTGCGTCCTGGCCGGGACCCCACCGTGGGACCTGGACGCGGAGGTGCTCTCGGCGGTGTACTGGCGCCGCAGCGCAACGGCACGAGCCGACGAGGCGGATCCAGAGCCGGGGGAGGCCGGGCGGCAGAGGCAACTCGACCGCCGGGTCCTCCTCCGGAAATGGAGGGATAGGCTGGCGGAGCCGACCGCCGGCAGACGAACGGTGGAGGCGATTCGGCCCGTCCTGGAAAGGTGGGTCGATCGCCGACACGGGGCCCTCACCTTCCACGCTGTGCAGGTCCTGACGGGGCACGGTTGCTTCGGCAGGTACCTGTGCAGCGTGGCGGGTCGAGAGCCGACCAGCGTGTGCCACGCTTGCGGCTGTCCAGAGGACACGGCGGAGCACACGCTGGCGGAATGCCCTGAGTGGGCGGAGCCACGGGCATTGCTCGTGGCGACGATTGGGGGCGACCTGTCGCTGCCGGGCGTGGTGAGAGCCATGGTCGGCAGCGAGAGGGCGTGGAAGGCGGCGCTCCAATTCTGCGAGGCCGTAATGGCAAAGAAGGAGGCGGCGGAGCGGGCGCGGGAGGATGATCCTCTGTCGAACCCGCTCCGCCGTAGGAGAGTTGGCCGAAGGCGACTGGCGCACGAGCGCCGCCTTCCCCCATAAGGTGGGTCTCCGGGCGGTGGAACCGGGGGGTGCCATCGCCCAGTTGGAGGAGACCCCCGAGACGGCTGGCGTGTTCGGTGTTCCGGCACGCCAGGTGTAAGGTGAGTGGCGCCACAGAAGGCGCCCCACGAGTTGGGCCCGAGTTCGGGCAGCCGTCGGCGGAGCAGCGGATGTGTGCGCAAGCGTTCCCGCAGCTCCGCCGGTAGACGGTGAGGAGGAACACCGCTGGGTTTTAGCCGGTAAGAGTCCGGCATAACCCGACAGCGCCCCCCCGCGCCTGTCGGGTATCCATGAGGATTTCCCAGCGTCAAAAAAAAAAAAAAAAAAAAAAAAAAAAAAAGGTTAGGTTAGGTTAGGTTAGGTTCCCCCCCGGGGGTGCCCGCCTTGTCGTGGCGGGGGGGCTTAGTAACCGTGGTTTCGGCGCCCACGGTGAACCAAGAGGCACCCAGGGCCGGCCCGCGCGGAAAGACAGTTGCGGGCTGGCGAGGTGGTCGCTCCCAGCAGGCTTGGCGCGACAAGCCTGCTTGGGATGCGCAAGGTGGGGACCGCAGAGGAAGGTTTTCCTTCCTCTGCGGCCGAGGCGGAGCCGCTCCGATTCGCGGCCGGAGCGGCATTGGTGGGGCCGCAGGGGAAGAGGAATGCCGGTATTACGGTGCGCCGCTTTCCCTGTCCTCTGCGGCCGAGGTGTGGTTGGCGGTGGAGCCACAGATCTGATCCACCGCCGGGTGCTGGAGGTTTTCCGGCACCCATGACCTCCTTGTGGCGGACTCGGGGGGGTCCGCCACTGTACTGGTGGAGGTCGAGGAGGAAGGCGCGCCCTACCATCTGGCGCGCCTTGCGTGGAGGGCCTTCGGGCATCCATGGAGGAGCCGCTCTTTTGCGGCTGCCGTCGGCGGAGCAGCGGATGTGTGCGACAGCGTTCCCGCAGCTCCGCCGGAAGACGGCGAGGTGGCATTCGTGGGGTTTTAGTGGGTATACCGTGGTCTCATTAGCCACGGGAGTCCCACATAACCACTTGGGTCTCCCCCTGCGCCCAGGTGGTATGCGTAATGCATTTCCCCACGTAAAAAAAAAAAAAAAAAAGGTTAGGTTAGGTTAGGTTAGGTTAGGTTAGGTTAGGTTAGGTTAGGTTAGGTTAGGTTAGGTTAGGTTAGGTTAGGTTAGGTTAGGTTAGGTTAGGTTAGGTTCCCCCCGGGGGTGCCCGCCTTGTCGTGGCGGGGGGGCTCTAGTAACCGTGGTTTCGGCGCCCACGGTGAAGCTAAGAGGCACCCAGGGCCGGCCCGCGCGGATAGGTGGTTGCGGGCTGGCGAGGTGGTCGCTCCCAGCAGGCTTGGCGCGACAAGCCTGCTTGGGATGCGCAAGGTGGGGACCGCAGAGGAAGGTTTTCCTTCCTCTGCGGCCGAGGCGGAGCCGCTCCGATTCGCGGCCGGAGCGGCATTGGTGGGGCCGCAGGGGAAGAGGAATGCCGGTATTACGGTGCGCCGCTTTCCCTGTCCTCTGCGGCCGAGGTGTGGTTGGCGGTGGAGCCACAGATCTGATCCACCGCCGGGTGCTGGAGGTTTTCCGGCACCCATGACCTCCTTGTGGCGGACTCGGGGGGGTCCGCCACTGTACTGGTGGAGGTCGAGGAGGAAGGCGCGCCCTACCATCTGGCGCGCCTAGCGTGAAGGGCCTTCGGGCATCACGGTGGAGCCGCTTTTGCGGCTGCCGTCGGCGGAGCAGCGGATGTGTGCGAAAGCGTTCCCGCAGCTCCGCCGGAAGACGGCGAGGTGGCATTCGTGGGGTTTTAGTGGGTATACCGTGGTCTCATTAGCCACGGGAGTCCCACATAACCACTTGGGCCTCCCCCTGCGCCCAGGTGGTATGCGTAATTGCATTTCCCCACGTAAAAAAAAAAAAAAAAAAAAAAAAGGTTAGGTTAGGTTAGGTTAGGTTAGGTTAGGTTAGGTTAGGTTAGGTTAGGTTAGGTTAGGTTAGGTTAGGTTAGGTTAGGTTAGGTTAGGTTAGGTTAGGTTAGGTTAGGTTAGGTTAGGTTAGGTTAGGTTAGGTTAGGTTAGGTTAGGTTAGGTTAGGTTAGGTTAGGTTAGGTTAGGTTAGGTTAGGTTAGGTTAGGTTAGGTTAGGTTAGGTTAGGTTAGGTTAGGTTAGGTTAGGTTAGGTTAGGTTAGGTTAGGTTAGGTTAGGTTAGGTTAGGTTAGGTTAGGTTAGGTTAGGTTAGGTTAGGTTAGGTTAGGTTAGGTTTAGGTTAGGTTAGGTTAGGTTAGGTTAGGTTAGGTTAGGTTAGGTTAGGTTAGGTTAGGTTAGGTTAGGTTAGGTTAGGTTAGGTTAGGTTAGGTTAGGTTAGGTTAGGTTAGGTTAGGTTAGGTTAGGTTAGGTTAGGTTAGGTTAGGTTAGGTTAGGTTAGGTTAGGTTAGGTTAGGTTAGGTTAGGTTAGGTTAGGTTAGGTTAGGTTAGGTTAGGTTAGGTTAGGTTAGGTTAGGTTAGGTTAGGTTAGGTTTAGGTTAGGTTAGGTTAGGTTAGGTTAGGTTAGGTTAGGTTAGGTTAGGTTAGGTTAGGTTAGGTTAGGTTAGGTTAGGTTAGGTTAGGTTAGGTTAGGTTAGGTTAGGTTAGGTTAGGTTAGGTTAGGTTAGGTTAGGTAGGTTAGGTTAGGTTAGGTTAGGTTAGGTTAGGTTAGGTTAGGTTAGGTTAGGTAGTTAGGTTAGGTTAGGTTAGGTTAGGTTAGGTTAGGTTAGGTTAGGTTAGGTTAGGTTAGGTTAGGTTAGGTTAGGTTAGGTTGGTTAGGTTAGGTTAGGTTAGGTTAGGTTAGGTTAGGTTAGGTTAGGTTAGGTTAGGTTAGGTTAGGTTAGGTTAGGTTAGGTTAGGTTAGGTTAGGTTAGGTTAGGTTAGGTTAGGTTAGGTTAGGTTAGGTTAGGTTAGGTTAGGTTAGGTTAGGTTAGGTTAGGTTAGGTTAGGTTAGGTTAGGTTAGGTTAGGTTAGGTTAGGTTAGGTTAGGTTAGGTTAGGTTAGGTTAGGTTAGGTTAGGTTAGGTTAGGTTAGGTTAGGTTAGGTTAGGTTAGGTTAGGTTAGGTTAGGTTAGGTTAGGTTAGGTTAGGTTAGGTGAGGTTAGGTTAGGTTAGGTTAGGTTAGGTTAGGTTAGGTTAGGTTAGGTTAGGTTAGGTTAGGTTAGGTTAGGTTAGGTTAGGTTAGGTTGGTTAGGTTAGGTTAGGTTAGGTTAGGTTAGTTGTTAGGTTAGGTTAGTTAGGTTAGGTTAGTAGGTTAGGTTAGGTTAGGTTAGGTTAGGTTAGGTTACGTTTTAACGTT